>CM062809.1:175766620-180766620 GCA_031772625.1 Pinus tabuliformis
CTATTTGGAGGAGCTAGCAGTCAGATGAGAAAGATATAGTCTATAGTGGCACTTTCAACTAAAAAAGTTGAATACATGGTACCCACTGATGCAAACAAGGAAGCAATTTGGTCACATATATTGGGTTCAAGTATGGGGTTGTTACAACAAGCTAGAAGGATAGATTTTGACAACCAAAGTGTTATTTTCTTGGTGATGCAAGGAACCTTACTTATCATTCAAAGATAAAGAATATTGAAGTTCAATATCACTTTGTGAGACACATGATTGAATACAAAAAGGTGTTGTTGGAAAAGGTGGACACTTTAAAGAATGTTGCAAATACATTGAAAAAAATTGTGAGCACTGATAAGCCCCTTTGGTGTAGAGAAACAATGGGCATTATTGCCCTAAACTATTGAGTATGTACTCCTTTAGCCCCCTGTGTGCAAATAAAAAAACAAGTGGGAGAATATTGGGTGTGTTATATTATTTGCATGACTCATATGCATCACGAACAAAGGGGGGTTCGGGGGGGGTGTTCAAGCCCCCCTGGTTGGGGGGTTTTTACGTCCCATTTTTCACATTTTTTCACCCATGTTTTTTCTAAAAGAAATTTTGTGGTGCATGGTGGGTTTTCCCATGCTGTTATAGTTTTGGTTACATAACTACGGTTTGATTGGTGGTACATATTCCACAAGATTTATATTGTATTGTAATATACTGTATAGAAAATATAATGAAATAAAATCTTGTTGGTTGTTCCATTTTATGGTTTCCATGATAAATATTTGAATAAATTTGTGTGTGTGCCATTGTATCTTTTATTCTTTTATTAAGAACCTATTATCAACAATTAATTGTACAAGGTTAAAATGTAGATATTAAACTAGGAGATTCATAATGGTTGCATGTTGTAATCCATAATGGTTCCCATTCTCACATTGCACTTTGGGAGTTAATTATAACAAGGGATTCTTGACATGTTGGCTAATTTCTTCATGCCATCTTAATTACCATTTTGTTGAGATTAAGACACTTGATTTACACCTCATACACCAAAGTCTAAATACAAAGTTGAGTAGATATGGAAACTAGACTGGAAGCTCAATAAAAATAAACCTTCCACATGGGAGAACTTAAAGAAAATAAATTAAACAATGTAATATCCATAAAATACCATGGATATTACACTGGACAATTCATCACAATGGATATGATGAAACTATATTTAAAAATCTGAAATCTACATTATTAAGGTTTTATTTTTATTTATATTTCTGGGTTTGTAGATTACTGATAATTTTGTATGCATGTAAATTAACATTATGTAGAAAATAGAGAAAAATAAATAAAAAGTCACAAATCATGATTGACACAATATATGACCTAGGAAAGCATTTCAGGAGAAAATCCAGCTAGAAGGTGAGGTCACTCTGCTCTCTTTCTCTGAATAGAAAATGGATACAAGTATAAATAAGTATGGTTTGTGTCTCCTGGGCTACTATAATGCACAAATACTCCCTGTGTGCTCTATCTCTGATCCCTCTCAGATATTTTTCATCATCTATGGAGAAAATGCACTCAAAAAGAATGAAACCCCTTTTCGTCCTAGTGGCCTAGTTATAGCATAACTCGATAAACTATTAGTGGTTAGGTTTACTAAATCAACGGCTAACCAAAGTTACAATATGGACTCTTCTAGAGTATTCTTCATAGTAATCATGTGGCTATCCCCTTTGTTATAGGACATTTTTTCACTTCTGATTAATAGGCCTCCTAATGGGATCAATCAACATCATATTCCCCCTCATCATCTTTCACAAATGCCTAAGTATACCTCTTTAATTCCCCATATTTTCTTCCTTTAACTCCATCATCTAAGCCATTTTTAGGACCAGTTCACACGAGCCTCTTTCTGGACAGCATTCACCTACAGGTTGCTCCCCTTTGCACCTATGTTGGTTCTAGAAATTTGGGAAAAAGAGATAAATTCTGGAAGCCTCCTCTTCCAGAAGCTTCCAGAATTTGTTACAACCATTTACCTCAAATAAAACATCTGTATCCTATCCTACCCTACTTTGGAGTTTCCATCCCTTATCCTTTGATCCCATCTTCCCATCAAAGGTGGATCTAAAACCTTAGATTGGTAATTGGATAAGAACTCCCAACTTACCCCACTCCTCTATATATTTATAACCTTCTATATGTAAGGGGTTGGATTTTGGAGAGAAATTTTACCCTTATGTTGTTGTGGTGAGAGGTTTCATTTCATGCATTTAGGGTGATTGGAGGTGCACATTGTGATAAGGAAAGGACAAGTCAACCTTGGAGGAGATCTTCTACAAGATCAACACCTATTTATGGTTGTAAACTCCTTCCATTTATATTAATGCAAAGAATTATTTATTTTCCTATATGTGATGTTGTTATTTCATGCATTTCAATATTGCCTTGATCTATTGAATAGAGTATATAGATGATACTACATAGGTCTCATAGTTTCTTGGCTTGTGTCATCTGACTATGCAGGTTCTAGTTTTGGTAATCGAAGCTGGAATTGGAGCATTCAAGCTAAAGAAGGAGTGAAGCCCACGGCGAATTCCAAGTAGGCTTCATTCCACCATCTATTTACTTTAAGGAAAGCATTGGGTTCCTTGTCCCTATTAGAAAATTATATATTACAAAGCAATGGAACACATAAAATATATTGCAAAAATATAAACACAAAAAATGCATAAAACAAGAGAGATACAGATATACATGGTTCACCCAATTTGGGCTATGTCCATGGAGAAACAACCAGTCCTTCCTTTTATATTATCCAGCAAAATGAAGAGATACAACCTACAACAGATCCATTGTAATTCCCTCTTCATTCTCAAACAATCTCCTCTCTCTTTCTTGTTCAAAACACTGATGTACACAAATGCAATACAATTCCGTCATATATAGTGAGGGGTTTCCTTCTTGGGAAAAAAACCCCTAAATTAAACATAACTTCTACCGTCAGATCTACAGCTAATGAATGACCCGAATTGACTACAAAATTACAAAATTTTACAAGGCAATTTTACATCTATTTTTAGCTTCGGGGGCGTGCCCCCCCCAGACCCCCCTTGCAGTGCGAATATCACGAGCGGTGTTGCCGCCACATTATGGACTGGGGTCAAATGCGGTGATACCTATGAATAAAGAAGATAATCAGGCTCCACACCCAATAGTCTCTCTGTTGTTCTAGGTTAGCCATCAAACCTAGAGGAGATACTTTTTTCCGCAATAGTAAATCTCGTATAAAAAATTGGAAACCATACTTGGGAATGGTGTATTCCCATGGTGGTTGCTTTGTCCATTGTGTTTGACTACCTCCTTGATAGACCTTTTCTACTTTACCTAGCTAAGAACATACCTAGGAAATTATTTCATTGAGTCTCTTTTGCAATTTTTGTGTCAAAATACTTTGTCCCTGGACCAGCGCACCCCTAGTGCCTCTGACAAAGCATTGCACCTCACCTAGGCCCACTTTGTACCAGAATTCAAAGCACTGGTTCCTCTTATGCACCAACATTGGCCCCTTTTTTGTACAAAACTTTCCCTTGTTTTGAGTGTTTGTTTGGTCAGCCTACTTCCAGTTGACCTTCCCTGAGTTTTGAGTGTATTGTGGTCTCTATAAAGCCTCCATTTGGTTTTCATTTGTGTTTGATTTCCTTTGGTAATAATTGCTTTGATTTTTCTTTGTTCTTATCATTTGGTCGCTTGAAAACTTATTTTTTTCATTGGCCGCTTGGATGAATTATTGTCTTAGTCCTCATTCTGAAAAGTGCTTTTGAATCAGTGATTAAACATTTACATCTTAGTTTTCCTCATTTCAAAAATTAAGTGTGTTGAAAAGAAAAATCTTTGCATTTGCATCTAGGGTTTTATGTGTGAAATTGCGTGTTTTTATTTTCATTTTTGCAAAAATAAATTCCCCTCAATCGTCGGGGAGGCTGAATTATGTATGAGTGTTAATATCCTTTGAGTGTCATCTCTTTTGATTTTTGAAAATTTCACCCAATTTCAATTTGAATCCTATGTTCATGAAATCCCAGATTATGTTTGATTTCATTGGAATCCTCTTGTGTTTGTTTTAAATAATTATCTTGCATAGATCACGTTTTCATAGTTAAAATTCTCATTTTCACAGCTGGAAGGGAAATTGTGCATAGATTACATTTGCATAGTTTTCAGGGGAATCGTGCATAGATTACATTCTATGGTTTGGCATATATTAATCCTTTGAATTGAATTGGAATAGTGAAATTGAAAGATCTAGTTAGGAAGCTCTTGTTGGCTGCATATTTGATTATTGCATCATTGTTTGCACCTCTTCTCTCCACTAGATAGATTTCTTCAAAAATGAAAAGTGTTATTTTTCTCATATTAGTTGCACCATAAGTGTGTTTAGGTGAATTAAAATTTTGAGCCTTGAAACTGAAACTGAATTCAAGATCAACTCTAAAATTCATCTCAATTAACCTAAGGATCATTTGAAACTTAACGACATACATAGAAGTCTAGGCTAGAAACGTGTTTCAACGTCATTAAACTTAGGATTTGTCATTGTTTGCCAATGTTTCATCCCAGAGGTGAAATATTGTTCCACGTATGTGAGTGTATAAGATCGTTCTCCACATACCATTAGGTATATTGGACAGCGCTCCACACACGTAAAGTATATGGGAACGCTCTCATTGAACAATTATGCATTAGACAACACAACTACGGAGTGCACTTCCACGTATTGTCGAGTATATTTTGGAGGTCCCCTATAGATTTCTATCCATCCATAGGTAACTGAGTCGGCTGCCTTGTATACCATGATACACCAAACCCATCATTCAGGGATATTTCCTGCACGTATGTTAAGTCCTTGGTTCACCAAGGTGTATATTGTAGTTCACAATTGCTTGGTAAAACTTTATGCCTAGTTACCCCTTTGTTTTGTTTGTCTTTAGTTTCTAAAATCGATTAATTGACCGCGGAACAACTCGTTAGTAGATCTTAGGTTGAGACTAATGGCAACAATTCCTGATTCCACCATTGTTAAGTTATGGTATGTTCCATGCTTATAACAATTTACTTCTTTTTCTTATTATATTCCACCGATTAGCAATCACATGTACATAAAGTAAAGTGCAGATAGAACATTAAACGATCGACAGAAAACATGCCAAGACAAGAGACACAAGATGTGGCAGCTAGCCAGGGACAAACCCCACAATGTGTGGGGAAACCCTTTGATCAAATCTTCTTTTATCTTCAATAATTCAGCCAAGAGAAATAATACAATAAATCTGATTCATATCAGCAGTAGCAAACCCTAGATCAGTAGCATCAGCATTAGCGGTTTCATTATCAAACTAGGGCAGACCATATCTCACAAACCGACAGTCGGATTGACTTCATTCCACCACCAAAAGTTTCGGCTTCCAGAGGAGGTTCAGATGAACCTACAGCATAGTTCAGATGAGGAGATCTTCTAGGCCACGCAAGTCAATCTTTACTTCTGCAGTTGCAGCTTCAGTTTCAACAGTTTCTGGCTTCAAACTAGGGCAGTCGATATCTTGCAAACCGTTCGTCGGATTGACTTCATTCCACCACCAAAAGTTGCGGCTTTCAAAGGAGGTTCAGATGAACCTACAGTGCAGTTCCAAAGAGGAGATCTTCTAGGCCATGCAAGTCAATATTTACTTCTGCAGTTGCAGCTTCAAATTCAACAGCTTCCGGCTTCACATGTGTGAGAGAGAGAGACCCATTTCAGCACAGTAGAGAAGAGACTCATATCTGCGCAGTAGAGAGAGAGAGATGTGATGAGATGAGATGAGTCCAAATGAGGAAAAGTCCTCTTATATTTATACACAACGTTGGTGGGTGAATAGATGCGACTGTTGGGCTTCTGAGCCTACATGAGTTGTAGGTCGGCTTGATAATAATTCCATAATCAAAATAAATTCACATCTCCATGAATACTTATCAGAATTGGATGATCTTTATATCAATCCTACACCTCTCAACGAGAGGAATCTAATAAAAATATTATTAGCCATGAATAAGATGACCCACATGAAGTTTTGCCCTGGTTTCCAATTTTAACAACCATTCAAGAAAACCCCTCTGACAAGAATCCTGGTCCTTATCCTTCTTTTGAAAATATTGGTTCTCCTTATATGGCAACATTGTCCCTTCCTGGATTTACCATTTGTTTTTCAGTTTGGTTATTTTTTACCACTATGGTCCCGAATGTCCAAATTGCTTCTCAACCAACTTCTCCTCCACCTAAACAATATCAACCTAAATTTTATCCTAAAATTGACCCTTTTCCTTCTTTGCCTATTTGGTATTCTTCCTCTTCTTCCTCTTCGTCTAGTGCAATCCTTCAAGTTAGTAACCAAGTGGATAAGAAGAAGAAGAAAAGGAAGATTAAGAAGAAGAAAAATAAGCAGGGAGAAAACCAAGCAACCATTGTTACCAATGCAACTGATGTGGATAAACCATCCAATCTTCCTCGTAAAGTGAAACTCCCGTGCAAGTTATGTAAGCGTGACCACCTTCTTAGAGATTTTCCTAGCATTCCCAAGGTATTATAAGTGTGGTCCACAGGCTCACATCAGTCTTTGTCATCAGCTTCTGGAGATCATGTTAGTGACAAATCTTCAACTAGTGATAGTAAGGTCCATGGGAAAAGGGTAATTTTAAATTTCCCTGTAATTTATGTGAAGGGAATAATCCTATTCACCTTTTTCCTTATATGGATGAAGCATCAAAAGTGTTGGAAAACCTTACATCTTCTCAGCCACAACTTCCAACTGGTTATCAGAAGCTTTCTCCCAATCCTCCATTAGTTGATGAAGTGATTGATCATAATCTTAATCCAATCAATCCCACTCTCTCTGAACGTGAAGCCCATGAGTCCATTATTGACTAACCATTGGTTGAGAAAATGGTTGACTCGATTCAACATTTAGTTGATCGTATAGTTCTTTTACTACGTCAACCTCGTTAAAAAATGAAATAGGTACCTATGAGCATAGTTCTTTTCCTATGTCAATCTTGTTAAAAAATGAAACAAATCCCCTTTCAATTAGAGTCTTTGATTAGATCTCGTAAATTCCCATTCGAGTCTTTCACTTGATCTCATATTCTATCCACTTGGTAGTACATAGTAGTCTACTTAGGTGCATGAAATAAAACTTGGGGGGCATGTACCTCGAATTGAGTCATTATGTTGGGGGCATGCAAACTTATTTAAAGCATAGTTTTTCTCTGTTTCAATCTTGTGTAAAAATGAAACCACTTTCAAGCATAGTTTCCCATGTTTAAAGATTGCATAAAAATGAAACAGCATAGTTTCCCATGTTTCATGCTTCTCTAAAAATGAAACCATTCTCATCCTATCTCTCATGATTTCCATTTTTATCAACTTGTTTTCTGCCAGATGAGCCTTGGTTTTCTCATTCCATCACCCTCATTTGCTTTGCCAATCATATGCTTTCACTTGGTTATTTTAACCTTTCTTGAGGAACCACTGTGATGAGTGGTCTCATTATCCAACATCTTAACCTTTGTGTGTTTTGAGTAGTTCCATCATGACGAGAACTAGTTTCTACCCTTTATACCACTCCTTCCTCCTGGAGGAGTCCTATTTCATCTCTTTTCAAACTCCCAAAATATGAAAATATCATCAAGCATTTATCTATTTGAACTCGTAAAAGTAAATGAAAAGATGTCTACTCAGTATAAGTTTAACCCTTTTCTAGACTGAGATAGAGTATTTACAAAAAGGAATACCTTAGTCGAATATGGCTAAGAGGTTCTCCTAAGTATTGTTTTCTACCTTTATGGACTTGAGAGACTATCTACGAAAAGGGACATGTGGAGGTTTCTTTTTCGCCTCTTTTTCAAACTCTCTAAACATGAAAAAGCTGTCGAGTTTTACCTTCACTAGACTCATTAAAACATCAAACATCAATGGACTTCGAACATGACAAGGTTGAACCACTCCTTCTCTGGGTTTTTAAATATACTCGGAGGGATTCATCCAAAGGTTGAAATTACATATCAAGCATATGTTATCCTCCTCAAGATTGTAAAAAAATAAAGAGGTATTGACCAGTATAGTCGAGGAAATTGGGAAAACAAGGTATTCCATTTTCTAATGGCATCGAGTCACTCTTGAACACGACACTCTTCCACTTCATCTCCCTGGTTGTTGGGTTGGGTAATATGCTTGTCTTTTGGTTACTTTTTTCATAGCCTCCATTTTGATTTTGGGTTAATGATGCCAAATCCATTCAGTGTCGTGGTTGTGTTCAAGAGAATTAACTCAATTGATATTTGTTACAATATTCTTAAGCCCTCATTCCATGTTTCTCTTTCCTGATCCAGTTCCATATCAGAATCGTTCTATCTCAATCATGATACCTGTTTCGTATCATTGATGGGGGATACATCAAGTCCTTCCTGTAACGGGTCACTTCCTGTCGACATCAACACATTATCTAGGAAGTTGACTTAGAAACACCCTTTCTTACCTTGGTGTTTGCATACATAAACAGAAATTTTCCTCACTCTTGGCGACAGGTTTACATAAATGGCCTTCGACAGAAAGACTCTGTGTGGTGTTCGACGTCAACTCATTTATTCACACCATATGGATTGTATTGTAGTACCTTGAGAGCCATTAACATCATCGTTGGTTTCTCTCGCGTCTGTTAACAACTTACATCATCGGTCGGTCATCAAATGGTGTCTATCTTGTTTGACCTTAGCTCATTGATTCACATGGTTAGACTCAAATGTTGGTTGGTCGTGTGAAGGAGATAGAAGACCTTGTAGCTAGTTTCATCCATCCGGTCTAAGATTTCAGGTTATATAGATATCACAATGTATGATGGCCATGATCATATAAAAAGTCATCCAGTCACGGGTCCACCACTTGTCATCTCTGGACGCGTCTTTTGATCATTGTACATGTTATGTTATATTATGTGTTGAGCATGGGTATGCCTTCCTCAGCAACAAAGATGTCATGATGAAAATTTATTGTAATATATTAAGCACATTAGTTGTTCTTGGTCCTGACTTGTCAGAAGGTAAAGCACTTCAGTAATCAGTCATCATTCTTTGCACTTTAGGGGGCAATTTGTTATATGCCATTTTGTCACATCTAATCAATAATCCTCCTAATGGGATAAATCAACATCATATTCCCCCTTGTCATCATCTTGCACAAAGATCCAATTATACACCTTTCATCCCCCAAAGTTTCTACCTGAACTTGCATCATCTGAGCCAGCTTTAGGACCAACGCACCCTGGCCTCTTGCTGGACAACGTTCACCTATAGGTTTCTCCATTGTGGCCTGCGTTGATTGCCTACATGTTGCTCCCCTTTTCCCCTGTGTCGGTTCTAGAAATTCGGGAAAAAGATATAAATTCCATAAGCCTACTCCTCCAGAAGCTTCCATAATTTGTTACAACCATTTACCTCAGATAAAATGTATGATTCCTATCCTACCCTACTTTGGAGTTTCCATCCCTTATCGTCTAATCTAATCTTCCCATCAAAGGTAGATCTAAAACCTTAGATTGGTAATTGGATAATAACTCCCAACTCACCCCACTCCTCTATATTTACATCCTTCCATATGCAAGGGGTTGGCTTTTGGAGAGTGATTTTACCCTTATGTTTTCGTTGTGAGAGGTTTCATTTCATGCATTTAGGGTGATTGGAGATGCACATTGAGACAAGGAAAGGAAAATTCAACCTTAGAGGAGCTCTTCTACAAGATCAACATCTATTTATGGTTGTAAACTCCTAAAATTTATCTTAATGCAAATAATTCTCTATTTTCCGATATGTGATGTTGTTATTTTATGTATTTCAATACTATGTTGATCTATTGAATAGAGTATATAGATGATACTACATAGATCTCGTAGTTTCTTGGCTTTTGTCATCTGATTTTGCAGGTTCTAATTTTCGCAATCGAAGCTGGAATTGGAGCATTCAAACTAAAGAAGAAGCGAAGACCATGATGGATTCCAAGTAAGCTTCATTCCATCATCTATTTACTTTAAGGAAAGCATTGGGTTCCTTGTCTCTTTGTTGTTCTAGGTTAGCCGTCAATCCTAGGGGAGATACTTTTGTCTACAATTGTAATTCCCATATAACACCCATTTTTATGAATAATAGGGGATTATGTGGCATCCTCTCGAATTATGGTGGTGAAAACAGGAAGGTCAAATTCTTAGTGGCATAATGTTTGCATGTAGACTCCAATTGAGGAAATTATTTCACCATTGGAAAGGTCTCTATATATAGACTATGAAAAAAAGTGTCACACTAAAGAAACAAATTTTTACTCCAAAAAACATTGTTTGATGCCTCAAAATGCTCCTTAAAAGTTTCAGACCTTGATTTTCCAAACTAGGTCTTGCTGGTAAAAATAGTCCTATGAGTTGATTCCCTTAATTTTTCTACTTTTAAAACATCGAGATGGGTGAAAAAAAATATAACAATTCAATATAGATCAATATCACACCATAGATATGAAAATAACACATAAATAGTTTACCTTATAAACTCTTAATCTAGAAAACCAACTAGTCATTGAGCTTCACCGCTCTTATTTTTTGGACTCAATATCAAAGAAAAATATAATCACTAAAACAGAGTGCACTAAAATCTGACAGCCTTCTGCCATATTTTTAATATAATTGTGTCATCCCTTGTACGGGCTTAATTTTCCGAGCTTATTGATGCCAAATCAATCAAATAATATACGAGATAAATGACTGTCAGATATCTAACACCAGCCTCAGGTCGAATAAACGATAAACATGAGATGAATATTCTATCAATATTCAATGCCAGAGCCATCATATACTCGATGAAATCCTTCTATAGAGTCCATAAATTTAAAAATAACAATCTAACAATGGGGTGTCTGATAATCAATGGGAAATATGTTGTGAACCAACGACCAAGTTACACATCCAACTAGGCTTTCGACGATAACAATATTGTGACGAATCAAAAACCAAACTACACATCCATCTAGGGGATTCTGGTGTTTCGGCATCAAAAATCCGACGAGGAAATCCAACGATAGATAGGGGTGTATCTGATGACCTTGCTTTATAGCTGATGGTAATTGTGTTAAAAAATCGATGGTATGCAGGGGGTGAATCCAGCGACCCCTCTATTTATTCAAAGGATAGTGTGTCAGAAATTTGATGCGTAATGGAATATTAAAAAGAACTGATAATCACAAAAGTAGGTAAATGAAACTTTGAAGAAAACACTGCCATGAGAAACTTTATATTCTACTGCTTCTGAGTTCAAGAGAAGGAATATGGTGGAATATTCATTTCACTTAATGTTCCCAATGAAAATGTATTGAAACTATATATTTTACTTTTATATGTTTGCCTTATGTTTCTCAAGTACACTAGACAATGAAAGCCAAATTTATGTAGCAACCTTTCCTAGTCTCTGCAGTTCCTCAACAAGCCAAAACTTAAAAGCTTGAGGTTGACCTCCTAATCAATAGAGCTCGATAAGAATTATGGTCATGATGGAAAACCTTTCGTTCAATACTACAATATTTTGATGCCTCTACCAAGTGAAGAGTGTCCCATCCTATCAACTACACACATATTTGAATTTATTTGCAGTAAACGTCAAATATATATTCAATAGTTAACCACAAAAAATACCCATTCCAAAGGCTCGTTTTTGTGGATTTTTCATCTCCCAAACACAACATTGTTCATGGAAAGGAATATGTGATATAAATACCTAGGAAGCATCATAGACAAATGCACAAATTAATAGTACTTTTTCAACTTTTGTATTTGGTATTTAGTCTATTTCTTAGAATTGGTCAACTTTTATATTTGGTATTTGAATTTATTTTTAGTAAATGTCAAATCTATATTCAATAGTTAATACCCATTCCAAAGGTTCATTTTTTTGGATTTTTCATCTCCCAAACATGACATTGTACATGGAAAGGATTATGTGATATAAATACCTAGAAATCATCATAGACACATGCACAGATTAATAGTACTATTTCAACATTTATATTTGGTATTTAGCACTATTTCAACAATATACTTAGAATTTCTTGAACAATATAGGAACATGAAGCATGTGGATGCACAACCCAAGCAACAATAGAAGCTATGAAAAATGGAAAAAGTTGTCACTGAAATGAGTGAGGCCTTTTCCATAAAGGGAACCTATATTGTTATATCACTAGAGAAACTTAATGTTCTTAATAGTAAAGTCACTAAATATATATGCACTTTCTTAACTCTAGAATTGTGGTTATATTCATGAAATCCTTTTGTGTCTCAAATTTGTTTATAGATATGTCATCTTCAGTGTCCTTAAATGCTAAAAATTATCACCATGTTCTGAAATATGCCTTGAGTGTTTGAAATTTGACAATGGTAATTGAAATAACAGGGCCAACACAACACAAAGTATTTACGCCCCTTGTAAACCAAACTAGAATGTCATAACTCTAGGCCATTATCACAACATCAACAATAAAAGTTTAAAATAGTCCCAAGTTCTCCTGAAGGTATTGTGGAAAATATTCATAATCATTTTCAATAAAACAATTGATGACTTGAACAATATCTGGACTAAATGACTGATTTGTGGAAGGTGAAACTATAGGTTTTTAATAGTGATAAACTGACAATCCTCTTATGAAACCTATATCAGGTTGATGCACATAGAGACCTAATAAAGAGCCTTGCGGTAGTCTAACAAAATGGTTGACCATATAAAATGACCATGGAGACTCGTTATATTGTTTGATATGGTTCAATTAACACTTGAGCACCTATATTAGTCAACGAAAGAGTTTTTATATATTTTATACATGTTGTATATTGTTCTTGCGGCATATCAATGCTAATATATAAGTATTAGTTTTGTGTTTAAAAATACCAATTGGATGTGTCAGTACGCTCGCAAATATTAATCGTGATATGATAATATTTGATAATATTTTGTTTTATCTAAAAATAATATTCCTGTTATAGATTCCTTAGTTGTGTTTTGTAATACTTGGTAATGAAATATTGGTTTCCATTTATTATACATCTACATTCCAGCTAACTGAATTGTGAATATGGGATAGAACATTTCATCTTTTGATCCAAACTAGAATACCTTGTGCACGTGAGCATCTCTTTACTTATTTCATTTGATACGATGTGATAGGAAAGCTAAGATAGATTTAAAGGAAGAGGGTGCATGGGTGAGGGTAGAGAAGGAGGGAATTGACCAGTATGCAGGAATTGCATCATTCGTAATGAATTACTAAGGAAAGCATATCCAAGCTGATTTAAAAGAAATGTAAAAACAAAAAATAACAAAATGTAATCTACTTGTGATGGTTATCACTATTGTAAAATCCATTGTAACTTATTTAATAATTACATGAACTTTTAACCTAGGGTTGTTACAATTTCCTTGTAGCTTGGACTTGCAACATTCTATCTATTTAAATTGGATATTGGTGTAAACTTGAAAAGAGGGTAAAATGAAGATATTGGAAGTAATTATTAGTCTAGGAAATTAGGAAAAATCAACATGGTATCATAGTGAGGTTTAAGAGAAACCTTTTGAAGAAGATTCATGGATCAATCTGAGAAGGAATGAAAACCTACTCAAGCCTCCAAATTTTGGGCCTGTCACAAGTATGAGGCCAATCTCGGCCCTCCTAAGGCCTGTTCTATTGTTGTTTTAGAGGTCAAATTTTGGCCTCTTTCTAAATCCATTTTTCCAAGAAACTCTTAAGCTTACATGCCTAAGGAAAAATACGAAGGAGACCTCAACATTGTCTATTATCTTCATAGAATTTTGAATATATATCAGTCATGTAGAAATTTTACCTTGAAGTAGATCCTTGAATTTACTTGTTGAGACAAAATGGACATTAAATGAACATTTTAGAGGTATATTAAGGTTTTGAAGAAAAAAAATATCATTGTGCAAAGAGGTCGAGTTCCACATAAATTTTGGAGACCAAAGCTCCCTTACAGATCTAATTTTGTCCTATCAATACTATAGTAGGCCAAGATATTCATAAAGGAGCTCGTATAATGTAGGAATACGTTGGATAAAGTACTTTTGAATAAAGGAACATCTAGAACTTGAAATGATATTTATTGATCAATAAATGGTTGTTACTGATCATATTGTCGTCATTATTAACAATGATACTAAGATAAATATTTGATGTTCCTATATATTGCTGAAGTATGTTTTTATCATTTCAAGATGGTACTTTTATTGAAAAATGATGCAAGTCATTGCACAAAAATGACATGACCATATAAAGGCATCTGTTGAGACTTGAAAGATATTTCTTGAGTAATAATTTCTACCTATTGTTATTCAAAGGCATGATAAGACCTGCAATACAGATGAACCAAGTGTATGTTCCATACACGTGTACCCAAAAACAATTAGCATATTGAAGACATTTAGATTGAACTTTTGAACAGACTTGTGTAGATATGAATTCAATAAGCTGAAGTGTTGTTGCAGAGATATAAGCCTCTATGACTAAGGCTAAAGGGAGTTGAGAAGAAAGTCTTGTTACCTTGAAAATACAAGCAATGATTCCTCAAAATTGATGGACAAAATTTGCAAATATGTAACTTTGAGAAGCGTGAAAACATTGCTAAATCTGAGCCAAAACCTTGTTGAGACAAGATACACTTGTTTTAAGTGCTATGCTAGGGAATTTTGATGATTTGAAATTGAAATACAATGCATTCATGTCTAATATTCCATTCACAAGGGATGACGTCAATTTTGTGGACATTGTAAATAAAAAGGGCATTCATAAGTTTTTCTCATCAGTTTTAGGATTGGAGTTGTCCTTGTAAAGATCAATAATTGTTGCCATAGTGATTTTGAGGGGGTCGAGTTACTTAATTTGAAAGGACAAGGGGTACCCATCGGAGATCTATCAAATAGTTTATCCTACTATAAGGATAAAATTTTCTTATGGAGCTTCTATAAAGTATGTTTGGACTATTTAAAGATTGTTACTTGCCCCAGAGTTGGTTGATGGTTCATGTTCTCCTATAAAATTCTATAGAGGACACTAGAATTCCTTACCTTCCTTGGAGATTTTTATTTATGTCTCGACCTACTATATTCATCCTGGATGATAATCGAAGGACATTTTTCATTATAGTATAGAAGCATAATACAAGCATTACAAAGGCTATCATTGACCCTATTACATTTTCTTGGACTGATATTGGTAGTGTGACTAAAATTTAAGAGTATTGATTGATTGATTTCATAATAAAAGGGTCTTAGAAAAAATTTTAATAGAAGGACCAAGATGAGGGCTCACATTCAAACCTTATTGTATAGTTTCCAAGAAAAAAGTTGATGACTGAAACAAAATCAAAATTGTTTCCTTGCATTATTTTGTTCTGACTATGATTGTATTGGTTGATATATGTTATGGATGCCATTACTCTTGCTATTACTAGAAAAAATTCAGCCAATTAGAAATGGTTTCTTTATCTATAAATTATCAAATTCTAAACTCTCATATAGTATATGATCTTCATGGGTTCAAAATGATATGATGGAATCCTATATTAAGGAATAACGATTGGTTCAATGACCATGAAAGGATGATTTTCACATGACAAGGTTTTATGGTGTAAATAAAATTTGGAAATCCTACTATTTGTAAACCATAGAAGAGTTTAAGTCTAGAATGCCCTAGAGTTTGTGGTTAAAACCATCGAGTTGGACCTAGATCAAAAATGTTTTCGTTAAAAGAAGAAACCCTATCTCATGCAAGGAAGGAGAGTTTCTCATGACGAAGTCAAGGATGAATAGTTTTTGCAGATGGATTATCTCTTTAAGATGGAAAGAATCGATAGGGAGCTGGCAAATTCCCCTCAATCCTCAAAAGATAAGTACCTCATATCTCTCTTCCTTGATTATTATTGTTATTGTTTTTACTATTATTTAGCCTCTTGTATTTGTTTCTTTTACTGGATTGTAATCATTCTTCAATGGCTTTCCAGTGAGGATTGCAAGTACTTTGTGAAGGTTTCCAAGGCATTGAAAGCAGAGGGAAGTATTGGAAGAACAAATCCAAGTGTGTGAAAAGAAGATTCTCTTTGAATTAATTTGTATTCAAGAAGGAGAAATTATATTGATATCTAAAATCATTCAGAGGGTGCAAGAAGGCCAAAAAGTTTAAAGGATGTCATTATGCCGAGTTATGTGGATTTACAAGATTAATCATTTGATGGAAGCATAGAGCAAGGATTATCCTAGGAAGAGGGAGAGGACTATACTCCAGTTGACAAGATGAAGAAATGTTTGTACGAACCTCAAGCATGACATTCACAAATTAATGGATATATGATGCATCCTATTTTATCTTGTTAGGATATGATTTGTTTCTGATGAGAGTAAAAGGACTTACATTTCACATGGAGCAGTAGTAGAAGGAACATTTTCTTCTAGGGAGAGTCATGATAGAGAGAGTTGATCTCTAAGTTTGGAGATGAATGATCTTAGTTTGGGCTAGAAGTGTGGCAGAAGATGGATGAGATATTCCTTGGTCAAAAGGATGGTATATTGTTATGATCCTTAGGAGATTTGGGATGATAGACAATAAGTCCATGGCTATTTCCATGTTATGCATTCTGATGAAGTTGAGTGGTAGACAGAGTATCCTCGATTGTCTCAGCATAATTTGTTTTAGCATTAGAATAATTGGAAAGAACCTATGGTGATGGATTCAAGTTGGTTAGATTATGCTTGAGCCAACACATGTGGCACAACATGCGTTGAGGTACCAATATGGTATTGTTTATTGAGATATGTTTCATATGATGAAGTACAACTACTGGGATCATAATGTATTGTAGTTTGTTTTGAAAATTGTGAAGCAGGGTAGCTTCAATATTATTTAATAAAGTGCGGGAGACAACCATGATGATAGGTCATAGAATTTGGTACAAAAGTAGTGAGGCTCCTATGTATTCTATGATCGATTTGGTTGCTGACATGTCCCTAGATGGATTTAGTGTACTTAAAGGACCAACTTATTGTGATTGAGAATACTTCCCTAGATTGAAGGGTGTGTTGATGATATAACATCTTTGGGTGAGAATATTTATTAGGTCATGTGGTTTGACATTCATCCTCTCCATTTGGGCATCCAATTTGGATCATCTAAGGAAAAAATCCATACAAATTTTGTTCACACGTGACAGAAAAGATAAGGATGAACTATAAGGTAGAAATAGTTATCTGAGGAATGCCTTATTTCTAAGGCACAAGTAACTTAATTTATGGGGCTAATTAAGGGAAATTTGACCAGATTTCATCGGGGTTTGGTTACTAGTTAGTTTGAGTTGTTTTGACTAGAAAATTTGGATTCTATTCCTTGTCGAATTGGACAAATTTCTTTAAGAAAAGGTTGTTCAGTTTTTCCCAAGATAAGTTTTGTGTCTCTTTTGTTTGGATGTATCTTTATGATTCTATTGGTTTTATTGTTTACAATTGATTATTTCATATGCATAATTACTTGATAATGAATGAAATACAAGAAAAATTAATGATGAAGACATTGGAAGTAATTATTAGTCTAGGAAATCAAGAAAACTTGAAAAATTAAAAAGAGGGTGAAATGAAGTCAGTTCCATTTATAGTTGCAAATTGAGAGTAGAAGAAGAGAGTTTACCCTTGAAGGAAAAATGGAAAACTCTTTGCAGAAATTATAAACCCCTTCACATATTTAAATTTCTTGAAACATACTTGATTGTTTCTTTAAAAGTAAAACTTTGTATGGTAAATACTAAATAGAAACATTTTGTGATTTATGTACCTTCTATTTGTAATTTCAGTAGTTAGGGTTGAACCTAGATAGAAACATTTTGTGATTAATGTACCTTCTATTTGTAATTAGAGTAGTTAGGGTTGAACCTAGAACATGTGTTGAAGAAGAAGTCCTAGATCCAGAAACTCGGTTTGTCATTCCAACAATAAAAACACAAAGATTCAAGAAAATAAGAGCCTCTCTCAATATGGTTGTCTCCTAAATGCAAGTTTACACGGAGCATGAATAAAACTATCAATATAGAAAAAAGTATTAGCTATATCAAATAAGAGAAGGTAATCAAGGTAGAAGACTCATATGAACAAGTTAGATCAAAAAACAGTAAAATTCTAACTTGATTTGTATAAAATACCTAAAATGCACTAGCAAATCTCGATCTCAACTGATTTGATGTCAAACTTGGGATGACAACAGATAAATTGAGAATAAAAATAATTGCAATTCACATAAATTGTCACATACATTGAGTTAAAGGTAGATAATAAAGTAAATTAAAAAACATTTCGATGACTAAATATTAATTAAAAATACTCAAGTGCATGAATACTTGAGTGAGCTCCTTTTGGTTTTGAGAATAATTTCTTGGAGTAGTCTAATCTTTGAGCAAACATCTCTCAATTTGATGAAGCAACAACAAAGTCAACACTGACTTTGTTGTTTCTCTGTTGGATTGAGGGAGGCTTGCTCCAAGATTATCTAAATCCTAATTTATTCTCTACTAAATAGGTCCAAACACGTAAAGATGGAAGCTCTTATGGCCCCTCCCTCCCTTCACATTACTCTCAATTCCCTAGTACCCAATCTATCTACTAGAAAATAGTTGAATCCAACAAATTAGGAGTCATGCATAGACAATAGCAAAAAAATAAAATCATAAAGAAACATATGTGGTTTTGTACATAAAAGAACATATATCAATCATTCATTAACCTATAAAATTCATTCATTCATTAATCATAGACACAAAATGCTTATCTCAATAAATTTTATCATCAAAAATATGTTTTCATAACATGTCACGTTATGTTTCTATTGATTTAACTAGAAAATCATTTCTTTTTTTTCTTCACTATCGAATAGAATTAAGCAATGACTTCATAAATTTCTTCTTATTTCCCTTCGGTTCTTATGGCCTCTACATCCCTCATTGACGACTTGGTCATGTACTCATGACATTGTTGAGGTTGCTGCAAGAGGGGTGGATCATCAGCTGGAACAAGAAAGACATGTTAAATTGATATTTTTGGTTATTATTATTACATATATTTCATTAATAGAAAGATCATTAGAGTGTTATTTACCTACTTTAATAGAGAGGGAAATCAGAGAAGTTTTTGATGCGACCATATGTTCCTCTTCTTGTATAGCTGCATCTTGTACATGGTCTAGAGTTGAAACAAGAAAGCTTATAATTAATACACCATTTGCAATTAAATATTTTTAATTGTAATACTAAATTTTTCATAGCACATGAAATGCATTCATTACTAAGCTACATACCACCCTTATTGGGTGCCACTTCATTGACACTAGGTTGTGTCTCTTTGTTGCTTGCCTGCTTAAAATGCTTAAACACTAGTTTATTACCAGAAATGATAATCAATAGATTGCACAAGTAATAAGTGTTGAAAAAAATAGAGTGCAATAGATACAAACACTATTTCTTAATTATGATAACTACTTGTGAATATATATTATAGCTCTTTTAGCATTCAATTATCTTCATCAAGCAATTACACTTCAAAAATTCAACCAATAACCATGAAAGGAGAGTAGAGATCACAATGCATAGGAACAAGAGATAAAGTTTACCTAGAAAAGTAGCTTGATGACCAACCTCCAAGTGCCAAGTCAACCATCCAAGATCCAAGAAAAAATATACTTCAATTTTTTCCCCAAAGCGATTTGTAATGAAGTCTATTATAAATATTCAAGAGGATCGATATTTAGCCTTTGCCTCAACTTCAGATATTGGATGATGCCACAGAAGATTAAGCCTCAGATATTCGCATGAACCTTAGACATTAATTCTAGATATACCTATGGATAAGCCATAGAGAAATAGCTTTAGAATTCGGCCTCTTTTAGACTTCAAGTGTGAGGTATATAACATGGCAATGTACTTCTATTTTTCATCCTTGAGTATTCTTGTCTCCTTCACATAAAACAAAGATCATGAGATGATTACAAGTACGCTTTAGAGGAGATATAATATGAGTGGACGTCTTGACATATCCTTTCTAAATGGGTGTCTCTCCGTGTCCTTTCCGAGTGGGTGTCTCTTCATGTCCTTTTCGAATGGGTGACTCTTCATGTCCTTTCTGAATGGGTGACTCTAGAAGGGTGGTTGACATATCCTTTGGAGCGTCGACTTGGCAACATGGGGTACACAATAATACATTATAAAAAATAAAAATAAAAATACTCCTTTTTAAAGACCATGGAGAACATGCCTTACTAGAATTTTATTTTGACAAAAAATAGCATCAAGAACATAATTAAACAAGTAACAATAATTTTATTTTTGTATATTTACATAGAATTAGAAGTACATCAAGGATTATAAAGACCAATCATAGCTACATGTTTCAACAGTAAATTATAAGTATTCTTCATTGATTTTATTTACTTGTGTGTCGATGGGAGTGCACGAAGATTATGTTTTCCCCAAGATTATTTTGTGTTTAACCATAGCTTGATAGTAGTGCTTGTAAGAAAGATATAGGTCTTCCTTGGTTCAATATTTCTTGAACTCCAACCCCTAGAATTTTTCATAAAAACATGAATTTTGGTTCTTTTGTTCATTTTTTTTTGTGAGGAAAAAATCCTAATTTTCATTAAGAGGTTTGAAAATTATATTTTGTATGTGCTTTTAGCACTCTAAAAGGGACTTCACCAAGCTACAACAAAACATGGACATCTCAACATATTGTTATCAAAATAACAAAACCACCAAAAATCACGACATATAACAACTACCAACAAACTGATTCCCATAATAAACAAAGATAGTGCAAATGACTAAGTGTTACAATCCATATGATATATACATATATATATACATAAATATTGATCAAGTTTGAAAAGATGGAAAGACAAATCTAGAGAAAAGTTAAACCAACAGTATATCATCCATAAATGTCCTGTGATAGTAGTTGTAATGTTAGTGCTCCCTGAACTCTTCTATTTTCCAAGTTCCCACATTCTGAGTAATGCCTTCTTTGGACAGGTTTTCATCTGTCCCATTTCTTTCCCTGGAAATGTGATAAATTGATATATAATCAAAAGACTACTTTAGCATGATAATCTCCCCTAGAGTAGGACCAAGAGTATGAACATGACATCTAGGAACATCATTGAACCAATTAACAATCAATTGAGATTCTCAAAAAATGTGAATATGATCGATCTCATTTTCAATGAAAAAAGGGAGGAGAATATCAAGACTCATAAGTTTAGCAAAGTTATTCATGCTTGACCCAGACCAACATGAAGTAGAAAATAGTAGTTGTTCAAAAGATACAGTGTGATATCACCCCCACATAGGCCCTCCTTGGAAGTTTCTCCATTGAACAAATCCCACAGGAATTAGGGATCAATGGACTCTTCAAACACACTATGCCGACTAGAAGGAGCATCAGGGTCAACAATAAAAGAAAAGGATGTTACAACTTTGGAAGCAACAATGTCTGGAATAGAGGTTCTATCCAAAAATATTTCAGCTTTTCTCTCCTACCATATGCCCCAAGAGATAAGAAGGGGAAAGCTCTCAACTTCTTTGGAAAAATAGAGTTCCACCAAAGGCCCCATGCCTCCACATAAGAATCCCCACGCCAATGAAAATTAACCCCCAACACGGTGATTGCAGAGTGATGAGGATAATCAATAGGTAAACTATATGGGTCACAATGCCACTCTCCAGCTTACTAAATTGACTTTTCTCACATTTATTTACATATTTTTTTGTATTTTCTTAGTGAAAAGAGTAAAGGTGAGTTACTATGTCATGTGACCTAATGCGTGTTAAATGAAGGAATTGGAGCAATTTTGGGTTCAGACTTAAGTGCAGGAATTCGAAGTAAGCAAGCAAGAGATATTTTAGGAGTTGGTCTCCCTCCTTGTTCCTCCACCATATCTCATCATCTTAGTATCATTAGAAGCCAAGACAACTAAGTTCATTGGCAGCCAAGGTAGTGACAGTAAAGGAAACGTCATTCTCGAGTTAGGGAGCCAAGTATCCCTATTTTCTATGGAGTTTTTGGTAGCTCCAATTTTGTATAAATAAGATAGCCAAGGGACTCATTAAGATTCGATTTTTTGTTGTAGCCAAAATGCCATTTTGAGAAAAAAACATTTTGACTCTTATTGTTATGATGTACTTGAAATTTTTATGATGTATTTGACTCAGAGGGTTGAAGCTCTTGGGTTAGGGCCCAACCCTAGCAGCAAAAGTTCCTACTTTTATAGTTGTATTCTTAGCTTAGAATGATAGTTAGTTACTGAAGTTTATTTATGTTTTTTTTCTTATTAGCTTAATAAGTACTTAAATTGTTGTTCAACCTTGTTTCCATTAGTTTGAAGAGGTATATTAGTGTTGCAGTTTAGTGGAGAAATTATACCAGAAAATATGGTGACAGTGGCCCCTACATCATCTCCCTCATGGGATCATGACTAGGTGACCCCACTCTCACAACCCCAAAAACAAAGTTGTCTTTTGATCATTGCATAGGTTAGGTTTCATTCTTAGCTAGATCATTGTTTATGATTTCTTGGAAGCACCTGCAGTTGTTATCTTGTTTTCTTAAGTTTGTTATAGCTTAAAAAGCAATCCATATCATAGATCTAGTCCTTCACAGTAGATAGGCCAACTTCCTCAATTCATCTTTTTCGTGTGGACATGTAGTGATGCATAAATGAAAAGAGAAATAGGTTTTGTTGTAGGGATTGTTGATCTACAAAAAGGGACTCATCCAACCATATTCACCTAAGTCTTCTCCACCTTCTGTCGAGGTATACCGTCCCATAGTTTGAACCTCTGTTTTCCAGCCACCGTGAGTAGCCATCTTAGGCAAATCCAATCTCCTTGGAGTGGTGGGAGTAGCCTTGGACAATGTGCACCTTCCCTACACCTTCTACAGTTATCATACACCCATCCAACACCTCATCTCACTATTATTGTCCTCCAAAACCCTTCAACTAACTTCTTGTAGTAGTTCAGGACATCTTGTAACAGATTAGGATATCATGTAGCAGTTTCTTGTAGCATCTAGAGGATCTCCTATAGCAACCTGTTTTGACCATGTTTTAACCAGGAATGATAGGATATCCTAGTATAGAAGTAGGTTAACTTCTCATCTTGGATTCGATTCCCATGAATGCAACCTAGACCAGCCTTCCCATTCCTTTCCCTCCTGCAAGAACAGATAACATTGGCATTTATATTTATGAAGTTAGCACTTAAAGACTCTTCTTCTTTGTAGATGTAAATGAGACAGTTAATGCATGCATGTGTGAATTTTGAGATGATAGAGTAACTTTCCATTTCTAAGAAGTCCTAATAGTTAGATGATCAATTGCAAGCTTAGCATAATTTCCTTTCTGCAAAGTGATTTGTGTCATTCCATAGCTAGATTATTTATGGCATTACATAGCATTTACCATTTGGCATCTTTCATTTCCTAAATAGACAAGCATTTACTTTCCTACATTGAAACTAGCTTTACATTCATTGTCAGTAGTCAGACTCCTTTTAGTCAATAGAGGACTAGTCTGGAACCCTAATGGTCAAGCACCCCAGTTAAGAAGTGATGAGTAGAATGATGCATCTGTTGTGCATATAACATTGTCACCTACAAGTTTGTACAAAACCTCGGGTTGATAAAGTAAAGTTGGTATCCCTAGCAATTGCAGCATCCTTGCTGCGATACTGAGGCTCATCGCAGAGGACCAAGAAACAGAGAAAAAGGAGCAAAGAAAGAAAATATAATTGGCAGATTCAGTGTTCCACTTGCAAAGACATGACCATGACAGCCCAATAATTCCATGCTTGGATAACATATCCTCTGTAGGAACTCATTTTTCTAGAAATCACCATTGGAGGAGATGGGATTTTGTTGGGCTTTTGATTTTCCAAAGCATATTTCACCACCAGACTAGATTTTAGGCATCTTATCATCAATTAAAAACACATAACCAAATTTAGGAGTGTATATTCCTGAATTAACTTGAGCCCAGAAAAGCATGTCCTCCCTATTCTTTATATGGACCTAGGTTGTGTTCAAAAAAGTAGTATATATGTTCCATAAGCCCAACCATGCCTCTGGAAGATTAATTTGAAGCATTGTCATCCATCCTCATACCCAAATGGAGGACCTTGCTTCGTCTTCTTGTTGGAAATACTGGGGCGGGGGGGGGATGAATCAATATTCCTTTCAATTAGTATTATTAATAATCTTTCAGAGCATTAGTTAATCTTCAATTATTATCAATGATTGTACAATGATAGCAGCAAACAAAAGGAACAAAAATGCACCATTGGAGGAGACGGGATTTTGTTGGGCTTTTGATTTTCCAGAGCATATTTCACCACCAGACTAGATTGTCAAGCATCTTATCATCAATTAAAAACACATAACCAAATTTAGAAGTGTATATTTCTGACTTAACATGAGCCCAGAAAAGTATGTCCTCCCTATTCTTTATATGGACATGGGTTGTGTTAAAAAAAGTAGTATATATGTTCCATAAGCCCAACCATTCCTCTGGAAGATTAATTTGAAGCATTTTCATCTATCCTCATACCCAAATGGAGGACCTTGCTTCGTCTTCCTGTTGGAAATACTTGGGGGGGGGGGGGGGCGGGGTGTTGAATCAGTATTCCTTTCAATTATTATTATTATAATCTTTCATAGCATTAGTTAATCTTAAATAATTATTAGTGTTTGTACAATGATAACAATAAACAAAAGGAACAAAAATGCACTTAAGGTGGAAACCCCCTCCGGGACAAAAACCACTTGAACGCTTTTTTAATAATTCCTTAATGTTCAACTCCAATTGAAAAGAACGCTCCAACTTCACAGAATCTAGAAAAGCATTCTTCTCCAGCTCCCACTGGATCGACGCTCCAACACCCAAGATTCTTCAGTAGTCAACTAACAGATGCCCCAACGCCCAATGAGCTACAATTCACCCTAGCATCACCCTACCACCCTGAATTTTTCACAGGCTTAAACCTATTGGTGACTTCATGCACCAGCCTAGCACCATCCTACCACCCTATAGAAGAATAAAAGAAGAATGGACTCCCGTACCAGGGAAAATGGTCCACTTTACAATGATATAGAATGATGTAGAAGAAGAAGACACACTAGACCATAACCCCAACTATGACACAAAAACCTAATGATGATGCTAGACCTCCTGACACTGTCTCTTCAACTCTTGGCAGATAGAAGCTTGTACAACTTTTACAATGATGCTTTTACAATGAATCTGTACAATGATACTTTTACAATGACTGTATGCAGTGTTGCCCACTTGAAGACTTCATGTGTGAACTTCTTGCTATTTTTCTACACCTTGATTGTTGATCTTGTCATGCTAGCCTTTCTCACTCTTTAGCACATCAGATTATGCATTGAGTCTTCTCTTGATGAATATATAAAACCTGCAAAAAGTCTTCAAGGAAATACCCATGACATGATAATAACAAAACTTACCTCATCCTGCAGAGCATATGTTAGTGCTAAACAAAAACAACAAATTAGAATACAAATAACCTAATGAAAATAATAGATGAACATGCATACATAGAAGATAATTACATGGATCTTACCTCTACTCCACCATTTTGTTGCACCTTTCTCTTTGCTACCCTAGAAAGTCTGGTCCTTTGCACCCCTTAACAACACTTGATCTAGTTTTTTCTTGCCTTCTAGGATCACGATATTGAATCTGATATATATCTGTGATTTCAGATCCCCAATATGTGACCTTTGGTCCTGTAGTATACCTCTGATTCTTCTTTCCAATGCCACAGATCTTACCTGATTTGGATTCTTCAAGGCAAAGTTATGCGCAATCTCTCACAATGACCTAATTATGGACTAATTCAGTAGAGTGAACTTGTACAGCATGCCATGTGTCATTGTTTCCTCCTTCAGCTCTGAAATTGATAAACAGAAAACTATAGTCCATGCACTATCCTCCACTTTTTACATAATTCCAATCCACTTCTCAAAGAGAGAGTTATGACGATTTTCACAAGGTCGCCTCTTTGCGATGAAATTCGGGAGCCTGCAAAAGCCCTAACTTCCACAGATCATGTCATCGAACATATAGCAAACCAAGATCTGAAATTTGTTCACAACGTTCATCAAGATTTCCTCTCAAATGGGTTTTAATTTCAGCATTTAAAACTTCACATAAATAAAGATAGAAAAAATTCCACAGTCACTACTTTTTGAGGATATATGAGATTTATTTTTATAGAGTTGAGAGGGGCTTCTATAGAGAATTTTGGAGGGATTTTAGGAGCTTAAAAATTTATTAATTATTGACTATTCAATGACCAAAATCAATGATAAATTCCATGCCACAACCCCATGGGGTTTTAGCCCACTAATTGGGGTTACTAACTTCAATCTTGAATAACTTAAAAATCGTGAGGAATTACGAGGAGAGCTACATACCAATAGAAAGATATTTTTGAGTAGAGTATTTCTATAATGGTTATGAGATGATAAACAATGAATGATGATGCCCAATGTGCCATGGAAGTTCAGGGTCATCCTTGGTGCTTCTTGGGTTGACATCAATGACAACCTCATATCATCTTTAGATCAACAGTCTTCCACATGAGCTAAACTTGTATGACCTTGAGCTTTTAAAAAATCCACTAACTTAGGGGGAAGCAAGAAATTTTGGTCACAACTAACCAATTGGTCAATACCAACTCGAACTTGAGATATGTCACCAACTTTCCAAGCTAGACCCCTTTCAAAAATAGGGAAATAATTCAATTCTGCCTTCCAGATAACAAAAAATTTAGGCCTCCTCTAGTCAGGGGCCCAAATCCAATACACTAAAGACCATAGATAAATGTATTTCATAGACACCGCCTATGTCCACATATTGTCTGAAGAGATTAATCTTCAACCCACCTTGGCAACTAGAGATCTAGAAAAGCAATGAATATTTTTCAGCCCCTAACCTCCCCAAGATTTAGGAAGGGAGGCCCATGCAAAAACACAACCTTCTTTATGGCTTGCCCATAAATACCTGCAAAAAATATTTTGAATCCTAGAGAGATTTTATTTAGGGGTCCAGTATAGAGAGGACTGGAAGATTGTAGTTGCTTCCAACACTGATTTTATAAGAATAAACCTGCCTACTCTAGAAATCCATTGAAAACTCCATGAATTAAGCTTCTTTTCAAGGTTGGAAAGGAGCCAATTCCACTACATCTTTCTGTAATCATCTGGCTTAAGGTGAAATATAAGATATTTGAGAATGATTTCCAAAGGATAAAACTAAATTTGAAGGACCTAACTAGAAGCTCTCACTTCATCCTCCAAGAGACCATTAAAAGGAAAAACATATTTTTCATGGTTAACAAACATACCCATTGTTGGTTCAAAAATAGAAAGGGCCTACTTAATAGATTCCAAGTCTTGTCTCAAACCATCACAAAAAAAGGGCATCATTGACAAATAAAAAATGTGTGATGAATCATAAATCAGCCACCTTGATACCTTTAAGGGAACCTCTATGCTTGGCATCTATAAGGATCCTACTAAGTCCTTCAACGACAAGTAGAAAGAGTAATGGAGATAAGGAACATTCCTACCTAAGGCCCCTTTGTACATTAAAGAAAGGAGAGGTTGCTCCATTAATAAGGACAACAAAAGACACTAATGAGATACAGCTCATCACCAAGTTAATGAAATGAACATCAAAGCTAATATGGTTCAGAATAAATCGAATCTAAGACCAATTGACCCTATCATATGCTTTTGATAAATCAATTTTAATAGAAAATCATTTAATATTATAAACTTTCAGACTTCGAAGATGCCCTTGGGTAACATTGATTACTTCATGAATTTGTCTCCCTTTAAGAAAAGAAAATTGTTCTTTAGGTATGTTCCTTGAAAGAATCGACTTGATCCCACTGGAAATAATTTTGGCTATAACTTCAAAGAAAAAATTACACAATGAAATTAGACTTAAGGCATCAAAAGTGGAGGGAGCATCAGATTTGGGGATGAGGGTGATAAAGGAGACATTGAAAGGATCATAGACATTTCCATTAATGTGAGATTCTTCAACCACCCTTAAAATATCTTGGCCAAATATGTCAAATAGGTATATAAAGAATTCCATATTCCACCCATCAGGCTCGGGGATCTTGTCTCTCTGGAAACTATGGAGGGATTTGAGCAACTCCTGCTCAGATATGGGGCACATAAGATTCTCCTTCTCATCCTGATCTACAAAATTAGGAAACACCTTAGCAATGTTCAGGATCTCTGCTATAGGGGCACCTGGTGGGGCATCAAAGGGTCTTCTAAAGTGTTAGATTCCCAGCTCTTCCACATCACGGAAAGATGAAACTCAACCACATCCCCCATTCTCCATCTCCCAAATAGCATTATGAAACTTGTAACCTTTAACATATTTTTTTTAAAGCTTAGTGTTTTTGTCTCCACTATGAATCCATAGAACATGAATTTTGAGCCGCCACGAGTCTTCCCATTATTCAATAATTTTCTTCCTAGCTGATTCCAGAGATATTAACCTCTACTTGGACAATTCATCAATATATCCATCTGCATCAGAATCCTCTGGCCTCTATGACTCCCTTTCAATGGATCTGAGCTCTTTCTCCTCCCTCACCCATTTTTCCCTAGCCCATTTGGTTGTTTCTTTTTTAAGGGTGGAAAGGTTGTGAACAAAATTATGATGCACATAGCCCTTAGAATCAGGGTTGAAATGAGACCATTTTTCAACAACCAACTTGTGAAATGCATCCTCTTTAAACCAAGATGAATTAAACATAAAATGACTTCCAGGCTTTCTTAAATCTCCCTTGAGCTCTAGGAAAATGGGATAATGGTCGAAAATGCCACAAAATCCAATCCATTTCCTAAAGAGAGGAATACAATCAGTAAGGGATTTGAACATAGGGAAATGTTCCATCCTACGAAATATCATGGCCTCCTCAGATCTTTTGCTTCTCCAAGTGGCATTAATTTTAACTAAGTCAACATCACACAAGTGCCCCTCCTCAATCTCCTGAAGGAAAAAATAAGACAGAGGATCTAGCTGAGATCTAGGTCCCCATAATTCAGAAGTTCTAGTGGATAAATTTAAGTCACCTCCCACCACCAGGTTGGGGAACTTCATAAAGGATTGATCCATTAATATATTCCAGAATGCTTGATGATCTTGGTTGGGGTCGTATATGTTCATTATTTTCACAATCATATCCAATTCAGAAGAAAAAATAGCCACACTTAACACATACTCCGAGCCCTAGGCACCAATACCTTAGAGTTTTTGAGATTGAAGCCAAAATCTAGGCCCCCTAACCCACCCCTGGCATTCATGGTTGAGAAGGACCAACACGAAAATAGAGCTTCCAAGGCTTTAGAAATAACATCAGCAGGGCCCAAGGTTTCTTGAATAAGGATAATATCCATAGGATGCAATGATACCAGTCTTTTCAATGCAAATTTTTTGGAGGAATTCGCCAAACATATACAGTTAAAGGAAAGGAAAATCATGGAGGGATAAGGATGGTGGCACTTGAAGCTCTAAGTTCCCCACGAATTTTTCATTGGTTCCTAGCAACAACCTCTAATAAAATAATAGTTGTGCTTGATAAAGGAATGATTTATCACCTCTCCTCTGCGTCAAAAAATTATCCGTGACAGAAGGGTCAAGATCCCCAAAACCCCTAGCACCTTGATGAATGGAGTACCTTATAAAATTACCCCGATGGGGAGAGAGTGTATGAGGATGAAGAAGATCTTGAGGAGGGAGTCAGCGGGGGAAAAGAAGGAGGGGAAAAAGGAATGTAGCAAATGACTAATTTGGAGGAGCCCACAAAAGAAGCATTGACAACCATTTGGGATTCATGTAGCGATTCAAAAAATTAAATAGAAGCATAACATGTAAAAATAAGATAATAATAGGACAAGGGAACATATCCATTACCTGGAAGCACGGTAGAGGAGGGAGGTGATCCGGAGGAAAGCCGGAGCTCGGAGTTCTCAAGATACTGCAAACATAAACTCATAAAATTGACTTCTTGACCCTGAACTAGGCCAAGGGTGACATATGGATTTTGGCTACATTCTGAACCACTTGTCACGAGAGTCGAACCCCGAGGGAGAACCATCGAAGCTAGAATAGTGGGATGACCCTCCTGCCCCTTAGAAAAAGGAACTTCCACCTTGTTAACTCTCACTCCAATCCCAGGAACAAACACTTTTTCCCCTTTAATGGGACAGGAAAGTCTTCAAGAAGATGACCAACAACGTGGCAATGGTGACGTCAAAAGGGGACTCCTTTGTAGTCCAACATTTTCACTTGAATTATGCCTCCATGCAAGATCTTAATATTCAGATAAAGTCCCTCTCAGGTTCGATATTCACCAAAATGTGCCCAATAGCCATTCTCCCTATATCCTTATAAGAGATATCAACAATGATGAAATACCCCAATTAATCCCTGATGCACCAAAAGACATCCTTCAACCAAAAATTTGGAGGTAGGCTAGGCATCCAGACCCATAAAGGAGAACTACCCAACTTCGCCATCTTGGTGTCAAACAAAGGAGTCCATGGCTTGATCAACGCCAGAGAAGAAGCAATACTCTAAGGCTTGGATAATCTTCCCCATGGACTCATCAGAGTTGAAATGAAAAAGGAACCAACCCCTTGAGAGGGTATTGATCATGGGGGAATCCCTGACTTTCGATTTAAATTCCCTATCGAACCAGGCCTTGAGGAAATTGGCTGAAAAGAGACGAACTCTAAATTTACCGACTACAATAGAGTTCACAACTACCAAATCCTCTCTCATCTTAATGTCTACCCCAAGAAACATAAAACTTCTTCCTTACTAGGCCTTGTTAATTTTTTCTTCTTAACCCTTCAAACCCCCACAACTAACCTAGAGGAACTAGGATTTACACCGGAGGGAGGAGGAAGGGAATCATCACCTTAGGGAACCCCACTCGAAACCATCATAGACTGAAGGAGCACCTCCATCACCACAACCACTTGAGGAAGAACCTGAGACCCCTCACTCAGAGATAGAGGGGTATCCTCCGAGAAAAAAGAGCATTCAGGAAACCCGAGGCGTGAAAACCATGCCCCATTAAAAAAAATCCTAGGAGGGCCCTAAAAAAGGCTTGGAAATTCCCTTGTAAACCTCAAATCTAGCGCCTCTCCTAAGAACATTCCTGCACTCTGAGATGGGAAACCTTCTTGAAAAATCAACTCTGGTGGGTGCATGGCCCCAATATCCAAAATTGTTAAGGAAACCCTAGGATCCATTGAAACCGCATTTGAGGTAGTGAGAAAAGGAATTCGAAAAGATGTTTGGAAATGTTCACTGTCAACATAAGCACAACTAAAACCCATGATCCCACTGGAAATGGAAGAGGAGCCATGACTTTTTGAGGTGTCCTATTGACCCGGGTCTCCTCAACGTCTTCTAAGGAAAAGGAATAATCAACGAGTTCCTCCATACCTGCATGAGAACTAGTGTTTTCCATCACACAACCTGCTAAGACAACCTCTGAGACCATAGAGACAACCGTCAATGTAAAGGAGAGCACCACAACATGGATTTATCTTACTACAATTGACCCCTTAACCTAGACCAACCCTGCTAACAAAAAAACCTAGCCTCCTGCGAAAAACCTCCCACACCAATGAGCCATCAAGACCCCTCTCATCTGTTCTTATGTGCAATTAAATTAAAATTGTTAAAAATTTATTATTTGGATAAAATTGAATTTTTTATACTTAGAATTTGTGCGGCTAGTTCAGAGTAACCAACCGAGCCAAGTTTGTGTTTCCCGTGTTTTTTAATTCTGGATTTTGTGGGTTAGGATGTACCTGGAAGCCTATATTGAAAAGTTTCAAGTATGTAATTAGATGTTGTAGTGATGATAAAGCATCATAATTGCATTATTAGAAGTGTTACATAACTTCCCGAGCCAAGTGGTGTATTTCTTTGTTTTCAGTTTTGCTTCTCTCTTGCATCATCTAGGAGGCCCTTCCACTCCCTCTCTGGAATCATTGTATGAAACTCATACTTAGGTTATTTTCAAGATGAACCCTATATTGGTCCCATAGATTTATTAAATATTTTCCTGCTTTTGAGGTGACTCCGTACTTGCTGAAGGAACCATCACCAAACATGGAAACCAACTTGCTAATGAGCTCATATTTTAACTTGGAACTTTGGGAATCCCACCCTAAGCATATTGTGGGCCCAAAGATATCTAGGTTCATCTCATGCAAGTATTTATAAAATATATCATTTCATGCATAACCATAATATTATCATTAGTTTAAAATAATCACATATTATATGTAAATTTCAATTAGATTGTAAATAATAACTAGAACACTTCTCAAATACCTAGAAACTTTTATATTTTCATAGGGATTTGCTCATCATATACAAAAATTAACCAATAGTGATATCATTTTAGTGACATTGTTAAATATAGAAAATCATTCTTCAAAATGTGCAATGTCACTGACAGCATCCCATGAACATTTTGGCCTATGTTTCTCAGGGGGTGTAATACTCACATTGACCCTGGGGGGTGTACCTATCTCAGTGACTGGCATGGCATTCATAGGCAGAAATTGAAAATGGGTACTAGTATGATGTTGTGCTAGTGTAGCAATGACGTTGATACAAACACCAACCTCTGTAGGCATACAATGAGTATCAAACTCATCCAAAATCACCTGTAAAAAATAAAAAGTTTTTATAAAGGACTTGTAAAAGTATAAAAATTAAAATCATGAATAAATAAATAGGGTAATTAAATATCTTCATGCTTATGCCATAGCAACAAATCTTTTGCACCATGATATTAGTTCTTTCTTTGTAGATTGTCTTCGGCCGAATCTCAATCAAAGAAGTGAGCTTGATGTTTTATTTTCTCATAATCGTCTTTATTGTTTGCACTAGGTCTTTGGAGCAATAGATTTATTCATTTGTAATTGCTTCCTCAAGATGATATTTGGACTACTTTAATGTTGGTCCCTTCCCCTTGTAACCCTAGGACAATGGTGTTTCCAACAATGCAATGCCATATTATTGTTCATAAGCATTTTTTTACATGAATACATTATAACAAGTTCATAAGCATATTTTTTATATGAATGCATTATAGCAAGTTACAAATACAACTAGGGACATAAAAATGAGGACATGTTGGACCACCTATAAACATAAATTATAAGAATCATTAATGAGAGGTTACATACCACCCCCATAATAGAAATGTATGTATCTATTCGATTCAAGTTGTAATTGATCAACAACTCTTCTCTTGCAACTATTGATTTTATTACACATACAAATACATGGTTTCCTTCACGTCCCTCAAATATGAAATTGGGTTGCTTATTTTTTGTCTCAAGTTCTGTAATGTTTATAAACCCTATAATATTCCTCAATGCTTTTTCCCTTCCGTATATATATATATATATATATATATATATATATATATATATATATATATATATATATATATATATATATATATATATATATATATATGCTCCTTTATTTTTATCATTGTCTCTTACTTGTATATAATTTGCAGCCAATTTGTATCTCCACATACCTTAGTATATTGTACCAGCTACATCCAATATCTATAATTATAATAGGGTCTGACACACTCCATCAATTCAGTTAATCCATAATAAAAAACATTTATGCCTTCCATGAAAAATTGCCCCAAACCACGTAATGATGATGAAGCAATGTGATATATCTTATTGCTAAGACAAAAATTAGTGTTTATTCAGGAAGGTCCTTTAGTACCCATTGTTTCACTAGATATTTGTAACTCAAGGGAACCTCAATGTTATCTATTCTCTCAACATCATAAGAGCATGAACCCCCTTCAGCAAGAAAAAGTTCCATGTGTCTACAAAATTTTCCTTTGATCTTCTCACCTCTTCTTGATGATCTTTGTCTGTTAGAGATACTATATCTCTAACTTTCCCCCACTCTACCTGAACTTCCCTTTCTTGATGAATACATATCTAATAGTACATTGTTTGGTTGTACCTATATCCCATCAAATGAGAGAAGTAGATAGTGGATTGATGGCTTGTAACAATTGATTAAGAAGAGTTAAATAATTTAATAAAAATCAAGTAATCCTTAAAGATAATAACTAGTTATGGAAATGGCAATTTTCTGTAGAAAGAGGTACGCATAATTGAGCCTATGATTAGGTCTTTAATAAACATTGTTTCCTTTTATGGTTTCAAGAGGGTGATTTGAGTAGGGTTCTTTCTGATTTCATCCAAGAATCATCATTCATCACTCCCCTTCATCCTCTTTTACTTAGTGGTCCCCCTTGCATTGGGTTTGATTTGAATCAATTTCCATAGTCTCATTGCTTAGGGATCATTAGGTATTTATCTATGTTACTAGATCCATGGGGTCTTGATGTCAAATTCATAGATCCATGTTTCATATATGAATACGCATACAGATCCACCATAATCCACAAAGGATCCACCATGTAAACAAATCCTTTAAACCCAAAAATGGATCCCATGGTATTGAAATGATTCCTTTGCCAAATGCCTCTCACATGTTGAATCCCAAGAAAATGCCAAATCTTGAAATACCAAATATTGAAGAGAAATTACTAATATTTATTATTACTACATCAAAAAATTTATAGAATATTGATCAGCTGAGCTATAATACTATTGCACAGGGGATTGAAATGTAAACATTCTATCCAAGCCCTTGGGTCATGCCAAGTATGTAAAAATTTAAGATAATCTTGGTATAGTTTCTATATTTAGCATTTAGGGAGGGTGTTAGAGTAATACTGGTCAATTAGACTTTATATATAGGGATGAAAAGGCTACATGATGATGTTAGTTTATTTTATACTTTATTTCATCCTAATATTCATTATTACTACATTAAAAAAGTTGTAGAAGATTCATCAATTGAGCTATAATATTATCCTACAGAGAATCAAATTGTAAACATTCTAACTAAGCCCTTGGGTCATGCCAAGTATGTAAAATTGCAAGATAAGCTTGGTGTAGTTTCTATATTTAGCACTTGGGGACGATGTTAGAGTAATATTGGTCAATTAGGCTTTATATAGGTATGAAAATGTCACATGATGATGGTATGTTACTTTAACCTTTAGTTCACGTATATGGGGAGCATTTTTTCTATCCAGTTAAATTGATTGAATTATCTCTTAAGTATTTCTCTTATTGAACTTCTATCTCATGTTCCTGGTTTCTTTGTGTCCATTTTTTTTATTCAAAGGATTGTATAAAGAGTAGAAGAGGGTGAAAAAGGTTCAAATTATGATCCTACTGACATTAATGTTTCTACTATTGACATATTCTACGTAATTTCCTATTGAAGAATGAGAATATAAGAAGAATTAAAACATTAAAAGTAATTATCATATTAGAAGATCTTGAAAAATCAACACATCACATATCGAATACTGCATTGAAATAGGATACCAAATCCTAAAAGAGAAATTACTAATATTCATTAATACTATATCAAAAACCTTATAGAAGATTGATTAGTTGAGCTATAATACTATCCTACATAGAATCAAATTGTAAACATTTTATCCAAGCCCTTACGTTGAGCCAAGTATGAAAAATTTCAAGATAATCTTGGTGTAGTTTCTATATTTAGAATTTGGGGAGAGTGTTAGAGTAATAACGGTCAATTAGACTTTATATATAGGCATGAAAAGGTCGCATGATGATGTTAGTTTAGTTTATGCTTTAGTTCACTTATGAGGGGAGAAAGCTTTTTGTCTAGTTAATTTGATTGAGTTATCTCCTAAGTATTTCTCTTGAAGCTTTATGTCATGTTCTTGCTTTCTTTGTGTCCAATTTTATTATTTCAAAAGATTGTATAAAGAGTAGAAGAGGGTGAACATGGTTGAAATTATGATCCTACTGACATTAATGTTTCTACTGTTGAGATATTTTGTATAATAGCTTAATGATGAATTTGAATATAAGAAGTAATTATCATATTAGAAGACCTTTAAAAATAAACAATTATTACATATCAATCATTACGTTGAAATATGATACTAAATATTAAAGATACCAAATCTTGAAAGAGAAATTACTAATATTCATTATTACTACATCAAAAGACTCATAGAAGATTAATTAGTTGAGCTATAATACTATCCTACAAAGAATCAAATTGTAAACATTCTAACCAAGCCCTTGGGTCATGCCAAGTATGTAAAATTTTAAGATAAGATTGGTGTAGTTTCTAAACTTTAGCATTTGGGGAGGGTGTTGGAGAAATACTGGTTAATTAGACTCTATATATAGGCATGAAAAGCTTACATGATGATGTTGGTTTATTTTATTCTTTAGTTCATCCTAATATTCATTATTACTACATCAAAAAACTTATATAATATTGATCAGTTGAGCTATAATATTATACTACAAAGAATCAAACTATAAACATTCTAACCAAGCCCTTGGATCATGCCAAGTACGTAAAATTTCAAGATAATATTGGTGTATTTTCTATATTTAGCGTTTGGGGAGGGTGTTAGAGTATTACTGGTCAATTAGACTTTATATATAGGCATGGAAAGGTCACATCACTACAAAAAAAGCATGCCATTAGTGCCAGACATAGTGTTGAAATCCAATGTTTTCGAGCATGTCACTTAGCTTCAATGAGCATCAAAAAATATAGCGCAAAATGGCATCTTCACTTGGGCGTCATTATTAGCCCTGGGAATAGCATTGGGAATAGCGCTAAAAATTATTTCTTCCATTCTTTCTTCCATTGTTGCATCCATTTGTATGTCTAGTTTTTCTTCTAGTTGTGCTTCTTGTTTTGCTTCTAGTATGGCATCGAAAATAGCTTCCTTTTTAGCTTTCTAATTAATGGTAAGTTATGCTTCCATTATAACGTCCTTTGTTGCATCAAGTTTTTCTTCCAATATGACATCACTTTTTGCATCTAGCTTTGCTTCCATTATGGCATCTTCTTTAGCTTCTAATATGGCTTCCATTATAGTGTCTTTTGTTGCTTCTAATATTTCTTCCATTATTTCTTCTTAGTTTGCTACCTGAATGGCTTCTTTGTTTGCTTCTTCAGGAACGCCAAGTTTGGCTTCTAATATTGCTTCCATTATTACTTCTTTGTTTTCTACCAGAATTGTTTATGATTTTTCTTCTCAAGTATCGCCAAGTTTGGCTTCTAGTATTGCTTCCATTATTACTTCTTTGTTGGCTACCTGAATTGCTTATGTTTTTTCTTCTTAGGTAACACCAATTTTGGCTTCTAGTATTGCTTCCATTATTAATTATTGGTTTTCTACCTAAACTGCTTCTTTTTGTGCTTCTTAGGTAACGCCAAGTTTTGTTTCCAAGATTTCTTCTGGTATTCTTCTTATTTGGCTTCCATTGTTGCTTCCTTTTTTTGCTCCTAGAATTCCTTCAGTATTAACCTCATGCTTTGATTCCTTTTAGTTGGAAGTTTTTCTTCTTTTTTAGTGCCTGAATTTGCTTATCTTTTAGGTCCAGGGTTTTCTTCCTTTTAGTGTTGGGATTTGCTTCTTAATTAGCCTCCAATTTTTCTTCTTGTTAAGCAACCAATTTAGCTTCCTATTTAGAGCCAGTAATAACTCCAAGTATGGCTTCCAATTTAATGTCGAATTTTACTTCCATTTTAGAGCCACATTTTACTTTCATTTTAACAACTCATGATGCTTCCTTTATAGCTTCCATTTATTAATTTAATATTTTTTATTTCAATTAAATTAGTTAATTATATCATGCCTCTTAAATAACTTATATGAATATAGTGTAAGTCATATTTCATTTTAAATATTTTATAGTGCTAATTTTTCTTATGGATATATTTCTTTTTTCTTTAGATAATTGCATTTCTTCATTTACATATTGAATTCACCCCACAAAATCATAACATTATTTAGATTTACAACATTATTCAGCAGCATATGCAATTATATAGAAAGAAAAATATCATCATCAATGTAGTGGAACATAAAGCAACAAAAGAAGAAAAGCATTCACACATAGAGACACCAGGATTGGTCGGATACCGTGGAAAAACCCACTATCGGGGAAACCCTTTCAAATTCTTCTTTTTATTAGATTATCATTGAATGATTCAGCAAAAAAGAGTACAATGATCCATATCTTCAATCATAATCATATCCAGCAAAATTAGCTAAAAACCAATCATGAGATGAACACAATAATGCTAATGATTAAAACCCTACTTCAGAAGCCTGTGTTCAATTGTCACTATCTATGGTCAACTATTGAACTTTGTGGTCAACTGGCGAAATCTTCTGCCAACTGAAAATTAAAACCCTAGGTCTCAACTAAATGAAGAGAGCATCGTGTGTGTGGTTGAAAACCTTCAACTACATGCATAGGCTTGCATTCCTGTCATTATAGCTGAAATTTACCTGTGACAGGCCTACAATTGTGATCCAAAATCCTAGACATGTGTGTGAGCTTCAAGCCCTAAAATTTTAGACTTGTGGGATCCAATCTCTGTGAATTGCCTCAAACCTGTGTGATCCAAAACCAAAAAAAGAGAATAGAAGAATGCTTCATGATCCTATGAAAACGAGGTTGCGGTCACTTGTATTTATAGACTTCCAAGGGTGTCCAATTTTCTTTAGGGCCGACGTGATCAAATATGCACATGTGGGATTTAATTTAAAGATACACTTTCCCTTGACCAAATTGAGCACTTCAATAGTCAAAATTGATCCTCTCAAAAAGAAGAATATTTTCCCATTGTCACTGAGCTTCCAAAGTAACACTTCCTCTCAGCTAGGGAGAAATTCCAACTGCATCATGTAATCATCGCAAGTATCATGTCACCAAATCATATCATATCTCAAGTATCTCGTCACCAAATGTCACCACTATTCATCTCGGCTCATTTCTGCTTATCCTTGTTAATCTCTTGATTGTCCCTACTCATATTCTGAACATTATCGAATCTAAAAGAATAATAATTTTACATCAAATGGGAGCCTAAGCTACCACCTGGAATCACTACCAGTGGGGAGCCCAATGCTACCACTTGGGAAACATCAAAGAGATTAACATTGGGGAGCACATCACAACCTAAAACCACATCAGAGAGCTCAGTATCAACCCAAAATGATAATGAGGAAGGTCCTACAAGACATTCTCACCTCATGTATATGATTGTGGGGAAGATCCTATTAGACACTTTCACCCCAAGTCATCTCATAGGGGAGAAAAAATCTTCCACCCTATGTCGAGCAATAAGAGTCATTGCATAGGGGAGCACATCTCAACCCATCCTCTTTCCCACTGATCTTCCCAATAATGACTCCCAAGAGTCATTTGGTATAAAACCTTCATCATAATCAGCTTGGGTTGTACACCTCCAAGCACTCTCTCAACCCATTGGTCCGACCTGGAGAAATATTCCCAACAAGCCCATCTTGTGGATATGATACCAATTGGGGTATACTCTACATATACCAATATAGGGGAGCTAACATCTCCAACCCTATGGGTGAAAGGTAGGGGAGCAACATCCACGACCCTATTTTCCAGATATCCCTCAACCCCAAGAGCCCTTCATCTCAATTCCTCATCCTGCGAGCTCATACATGGGGGAAGAGCCAGCTTAGTGTCCTCGATCAATCCTACTCTCTATATATTAGAAACATATCATCGTGTTCATATCTAGTACCTGCTTAAACAACTCATTTAAGAGTTTAATCATAATAGCAGCAATCTCCTATTTATGTAGGACATCAAATCAAATATTATATTAGAAAAAATATACCTTATTCATCCTCCCTCTCATGGAGGTAGCAACCATAAGCCTAAGCTTGTTTCATACAACAGCACTGTCTCAATATATGAATACATCTCAATCCTAGCTATATACAGGATTATATGCCAATCAGATCCCACTCATTATTATCGCAATGCATCACGGTCATGTCCAGAACCTATTCAAAATAGCTTTCCAAAGAGTTTCTTCAACCTTCCTCATAGCTAACCATTCTAGCAACATCATACTGAACCTTGGTCGTGCTTAAAGCTACGAAATTTTCATCCAAAAATATCATAGCAGATCTCAGACTACGCCAGCACCAAGATGTGTTCATCTCGTCAATAACAATCCCAAAAAGCATGAATACATCCAACAGTCACATATCATAGGACGAATATCTCAAACCAAAATTTTATCGTCCTATGCAAATATCTCGAAGTGTGCTTAGCAAAAAATCAATGTGTGTGAAGCGTCTCAATCGTGAATCCATTTAGGTTGTTCTATGCAATCTATATATATATATATATATATATATATATATATATACACACACACACACACATATGGATGTTCATATGGAACATAAATGCTTCAATCAACTATCGGTTTCCAAGTTAGGTTCAACAATATTCCTTCATAACCTCTTGAAATTCAATCGAAGTGTCTAAGGATTCGCACTTCCTATAACCACCCCTCCCACATTTACCCACTTTCATCAGCCTATCAACGTAAACATGAGTTGAGGGATACTATGACATGACTCAACCTCCTAAGTACAATTAAGGAAGTGGAATCGACAAAATGGAAATTTATTGACCTTCCCGAGCATTACAAGATCCCCAAGAGCTAAACAACCACTCTAAGAGCCCAAACCATGTCATAACTTGCCTTTTTAGTGATATGTACTCCTAGTCACTTGCATAACAAGGCAAGCCAGTAATTGTTACCCTCCAGTCGCATGGATAACCCTGCCTCCCAGTGACTACAGTCTAGATTTCCCAATTCTGAGCATGAAACCCTGGAATCTAAGCCACCTCTCCAGAGCTAGTCTCCATACCACTGCCCAAAACTTGATGAGACTTTCTAGAAAAATAAATGGCACAAATAAAAAACCTTTAACACAAAAAATGATCAAGTACTTGGCCTACCAGGCTTATCCATGATATCCATTTCATCAAACATATGGTGAACATGAAATCTGCAGGTCATGAATGCATATTTAAACATAGGTGTCTGATACTTATCATAGAATCGTCAAGAAGGTCTAATTCCCTCTCATAATAGCTTCAATAACATCTATTAGCTCATGAATTCATTAACCATTCATCAACAAATCAAAACACATTAAAATCCATAATCAATACACATCTAATAATCAACATATAACTAGTAAATTAAAATCATATACACCATGATAAACCGGCCATCAAAGGCACATAATAACAAGTACAATTTCTCATGAAAATAGAAGAGGAAAAGATCTCTTGTTAACATATCCAAATCCAACCAAGTCAGGGACTTCCACGTACCACTCGACCATAGATTGGGTTGAACCAAATCTCTCTTTCATCCAATCACCCCCGTGCCATATTCCAAGCATGAATGTGGGATCTCATGGAATAAACAAAACAAAACAAAACCAAGGCTTCCATAAGAAAAACCACCTAAACCCTCAACCAATGACTCCACCTCACAATTCGACATCACTAACCATCACCAGATGGGTCCTTACCCAATTTTTCCAAGGCTGTAGAGTGTTTGTTCCAACCCAGCTCCAGGACTAGTAACTCAACCTACACCTACCACAGGACTCCAAAACATTTTTCCAACCAAGGCTCCAGGACTAGTAACTCAACGCACCAAGGGCTCCAAAGTATTTTTCCAACCAAGGCTTCCAGGACTACTAACTCAACCTAAGATGTTCCAAGGTTTCCAGGACTAGTAACTCAACCTAAGATGTTCCCAGGCTTCCAGAGAATTTTTTCCAACCAAGGCTCCAGGAACTAGTAACTCAACCCACATCCATAAGGAACATGAGTACCAATAAAAAAAATAATCAAGTGGGGAACCCACAACACCATGGTTATCTAGGAAATGGCAAGGCTAGGAAAAACCATTGTCAATCGAGGCAATCTTCCATGCCAATGGAAGATCATAACCAAATAACCACATATTCACCATGCATGCCAAAACTATCAAGGAAATCATACATGCAATTTGATACCTACAAAGAAATCTCGTGGTAGTTTTTTATTATGTTGTCCCCTTGTTCCTTCTTGCTTTTTTGTGCCTTATTTTCTAGATCTAATGAAAACTAGAGTGCTCCAAGCATGTTCCAAGAATGCTCTAAGTGTGAATGCATATGAGAGAGACAAAATAAAGAGATATCTCCAAAATTGAATTGACAAAATCTACTAGCCAGAATTTGTGCACTGATACTCAAAAACCTTTTTATCATTAAGGCCTCTATTTTCCCCTTTTCCTCTACTTTTCCTTCAATTTTCCTCACATGCAATTATGTGACCTTTGACATTCCTTTTCTCCTATTTTCCTTTATTTTCATAAATAAATGTCAATTAATGCCTCTTTTCATTTTCCATTTCATTTTCCATTTTCCATATCCATAAATTAATCACATGTGATTGCCATCACAATGTTTTCCCAACATTTAGGTTGGAATACGTGTCTCATGACCTTGGTTATTATTTTATTTATTTACATAGGAAATCAACCAGGGGTTGTTAAAAAACCCTCCCCCTTGTGGGAATGACGTCCTCGATGTTCAATGACACTTATAAACCAACAAATGCATGATGCCTACGGAGCTTTCTAACATAGCTCCATACAACATTTACATCATATCCATCTACTAAAACATAAACAACATATCATGAACACCATATTGCTTAGTGGAGCTTTATAACATAGCTTGATGTGGTATTTACAACATATGCATATATAGACATAACCAAAACACAACATCAAAACATATACCAAAATACATCCACTCAGCGAGCGAATAGAGAAGGATACATAGCCTGCATTTGATCAACCATCTCCTATGTAGCTTCATCAGGCCCAAAGTGCTTCCACTGCACTTTAACTTGCTCGATTTCTCGATTTTGAAGCATGAGCATCTTTTGCTGCAAAATTCACTAAGGTTATGGTTGGAATTCTCCTTCTAGTTCAACCTATAATACAGACCATTCAATCACATGATCAACATATTTCACATACTTCTTAAGAAATGACACATGAAAAACATCATGGAATTTCACTATCGGAGATAGTGCAAGTCAGTAGGCTATTGGTCTAATCCTCTCAAGAATATTGAAAGACCGCAATACCAAGGTGCCATCTTGGCACATGATCCAATCCTCAAGGAGATATTCTTGGGTTTGATGCGCAAGTACACTTGTTCCCCAACCTGAAACTCCTTAAACACTTTGTGTTGATCTGCATAGCTCTTATGCCTATCCTATGATACCTTTAGATTCTTCTTGATTCCCTGCATTTCTTGTTCCATCTCTACCAACATTTCAGGTCCAATCAAAACCTTTTTCACTGGATCACTCCAAGTGATAGGATTGTTACAACTCCACCCATAAAATGCCTCAAATAGATTCATCTTCAAATATTCTCTATACCCATTATTATATGTAAACTCCACCACTGGAAGATACTATTCCCACTTTCAATGTTCATGCATAACATACATTCTCATCATGTCCTCCAAAACCTTGTTGACCCTCTCTGTTTGTCCATTTGTCTGTAGATGAAAAGTTGTACTAAAGTCCAACTTTGTCCTCAAACCTACAAATAACTCTTTCCAAAACCTAGAAGTGAACTTGGCATGTTTGTCTGACACAATCTTCCTAGCCTAAACCATGTAACCTCCTATCTCCCTAATGAATACCCGTTCTACATCACTAGATGAATTCATAGACTTCACTGGAATGAATTGAGCTACCTTGGTCAACCTGTCAACCACAACCATAATAGAGTCATGTTGTCTAGATGTCCTCGGCAAACCTGTAATGGATTCCATGGAAATGACCACCCATTTCCACTCTGGAATCAGATTTGGCTATAGTAATCCACCTAGGTGCTTACACTCTTCTTTTACATATTGACAATCCAATAATTTAGCAACAAACATTGCCACCTCTTTCTTCAAATTTGGCTAATAGTATAACTTCTTCACATCTTTCAACATCTTCTGATATCCTGGGTGGCCTGAGTATGTCTTGACATGAAATTCCCACAAGATAATATTCTTGAGCTCGCTATTATCCAAAACATAGATCATGTCCCTAAATCTGACCAAACCATTTATTGTGAGATTATAGTCCACATCCTATTCACATGTACCATGTTGCTATAACATGTGCTTAAGCTACCAATACTTGTCATCCTGTTTTCAAGACTGCAAGATCTGATCCTATAAATCTATCCCATATGAACTCATACCTGCTATGTGATTTACTTGTACTCTTCTACTAAGAGCATCTGCAGCCATGTTCTCTTTTCTCTTAATGTACCTGATCTTGAAATAAAACTCATTGATCATAGCCAACCGCCTAGATTTCCTGGAATTTAGTTAGGCTAGTCAAATAAATATCTTAATCCACTGTGATCACTCATCAAAATAAACCACCTTCCTAAAAGATAGTGCCTCCACATCTTCAATGCATGAATGATCGGTACCAACTCAAGATCGTGTGTTGCATAGGTTTGCTCGTGCTCGTTCAATTTCCTTGATTCATAGCATACTACATGTCCTTCGTGCATAAGAACCCCACCAATTCCTCTCTTGCAAGCATATGTACATACCAAAAATTATTTTTCTAGATCTACAATCTTTAGAACTGGAGCATTTGTAAGCAACTGCTTCAACTGCTCAAAACTTGCTACACATTCCTATGTCCATTGATTTTTTTTTCCTTTCCTCTGCAATGATGTAATAGGATAGGAAATCTGTGAATTTCTTAATGAACCTCCTGTAATAATATTCTAACCCCATGAATGACTTGACCTGATCCACATTTCCAAGAGTTTCCCACTTGTTACAGATCCATTTGGGCACATCAGCCCCAACTTACAGATCAGTACTATTAGGGCCCATCAAACCCTAATACAGTTGCTACATGCCCTAAATGAATTCAACCATTAGAATGCCTTCTTCCCAAGAGATTCCATGACTGAAATCATCCAAAATCTTCCTCTTAGAAGATCAAAACAGGCAGGCCTTCATTAGGGTGCACTGCAGTGCAGTCCAGTACACTGTCTAGGTGCTATGCAGCGCACTTGAGCCCTCTTTGGCCTACGTTGGGTGAATTTGAGCGAAATTTCATTGGGGTTTTGGAATATTCTTATCCATTGGGTGCATCTAGAAGCTTCCCAAGTTTATCTACTCCTTTGAGCTCAAATTTGGATGAGGTAGGGAGTTAAGGAACATCAATCCCTTTATCCCTTCCTCCATGGAATTAAATCCTAAGTTTGGGAGGGCATTCATTGTCACCATTTATGGCATAACTTCATTCACCTATAAAAATGCCACTCATCTAAGTGATTAGGGGATAGAAATCATTGAATTATAGGGAGATGCTATTAGTATGAGACTTGAGTTGCTTTCAAGTATTATAATGACGTCAAAATGTCTTGCTTGTTATGAGGAGAGGATGGGATTAAACTAGAGGAGTGATATTGAATCAAGCAAATTGGGTTGTAAGTCTTCCTTTCAATAATAAAGTTTTCAAAGCTTTTTCCATATGTTTGTATTGTCCATTCATGCTTCCATATGTGTATTATGAACTTGATTCCATTCTATGTTTAATCAATAGATCATTATCATATGCTTTGATCGGTTTTTGTCTTCTATCTGTGTGCAGGTACTTTTAAAGCATATTAAGTACGAAAAGGAGTGACAAAATTGATCAGGGAGATAAGGAGTAAGCAAAATCTAAATGTAGGCTTCTTCACTGTCTTATTTAACCTATTGGTTATAGAAAAGGTGGAGAATGCTTTGCACTGTTGTGCTAGACTTAGCTACTAGTCTAGGGGTTTAAGCATTTATCCGTAGACACTAAAACTTCCCAAAACAAATTGGTGACTCTGCTGGGGAATAAATCACCTTTCCTAGTAGCTAATCCACCTCCTTAGACACCTTGACATACTTTACTTGTTGTAATTCAGCCTTTTGCATTGAATTTTGGTCAAAATTTGAGGTTAGATGACCCTTGAGTGGCCTCACAGGAATCAGCATAGGCTAGCCTTAGAGAGAGCGCACTGCAATGCATCATCAAGTTAGAGACAGTGCACTATAGCACAGTTACTCCCTCTTTGGCCTGTGCTAATCTTCCTAGGGTCAGATTCCCACCCTTGGAATTATTTTTTTTTCCAAAATTCTTCTGATTTCTTGTTTGTTGATTGTAAGTGGATGTCATGTCCCAGAAAATAGGTTTTCATCTCCTTATCTAGCCCTACTTAGACTAGGATTGATAAATTTCTCTTATGTATTTACTTTTTCATTTTCAATCCATAGTCGAAAGTTAGTGTTTTAGTTGATTGATCTTTTTCGAAAGAAAGTGTCGTAAAATCGTCTTTTCCTTCGAAAATTGAATTATCGTAAAGTATTCATTCATGAAAGATCGATTGATTGATGTGTGCATATGATTAGTCTTTTCATTGAAAGTTTCATAATTCCTCATTTCTTTAAAAATGAAAGTGTCGTAAAGTCTTCCTTTCCTTGAAAAGAAATTGTCGCAAAATCTTCATTTTTATGAAAAGAGTTTATTGATCGATTGTGCATTAGTTTTCCTTTTTGTTCATTCACATTAATGGAAATCGAAAAGAAATACATGCATTGTGCATATTAAATTTTGTGAATGCTTGATAGGAATAGCTAGGGAAATTACATTAGATATGCTCTTTGCTTTTTGTCAAAGATCTGATTGCTCTATCCCTTACTAGCTAAGGTTTTCATCGTTCAAACCAAATCAAAAGTTTGTTTATCATTTTAGTTGCATTTTAGGAATTGCAAACATACATCACATGGTGAACCTTGAAAGGAAAATTCTAAAGAAGATCAACTTAAAATTAATCTGAATTTACCTAATGGAGCATTGTCACCTAATGAAAAACATTTAGAAGTCTAGGCTAGAGACGTGTTCCAGCGTTGTAAAACAAATCAGCTGTCACTAACTTGTCTGCAATACATCCCGAGTGCGATACCTCATTCCACATACATGAGTATATCATAGCTCATCCACGTACCTTCGGGTATGTAGGGCAGTGTTACAGTATGTAAAGTATATGGGAATGCTCTCACTGTGTGTTTTTGCATTAGACAGCTCTTATACGGATTGGGCCTCCACATACTTTTGGGTATATATGGGAGGACAACACTAGATTGCTATCCATCCTTAGGTAACCAAGTCGGCCACCTTGTAAACTGTGATACACCGAACACAGCATTCGGGGAGATTGTCTGCCCGTACTTCTTGGTTCACCAGGAGGTATTCTGCAGTTCACAGTTGCTTGGTAAACCTTTTTCCTAGATCATCCCTCTTTTGTTTTTTTATGTTACTTTGATTAAAATAAAATCAATTGACCGCAGATAACATCCTCCACGCTCACTCCTTAGTTGATCTTAGGTTCAAACATATGGCGACAAATCCGGAGTCCGCCAATCAAGGAATTCCTTTTGATGGGAATCCTAGTCCTTTTCTTCCTTTCGAAACATTGGTGCTCCTTATATGGCTACATTATCCCTACCGGGACTTACCATTGGCTTGTCAGTATGGTTGTTTTCAACCTCCTTAGTTCAAAATGTCATGATTTCTCCACAATCGAGTACACCTCCAACTGGACAAAATCAACCTCCAGTTGATCCTAAAGTTGACCCTTTGCCTTCTTCCTCGGTTGTTTCTTCCTCCCATTCTTCCTCTTCGCCTGGTGAAAGTATTGGTGCTAGTAACCAAGTGGCTAAGAAGAAGAAGAAAGGGAAGAAGAAGAAGAAGAAGCAAATTCAGCAGAGGGGCAACCAAGCAACCATTGCTTTGAATGCAACATCTAATGAGAAATTGTCCGTCAAGCATCACAAAGTTCGATATCCATGCAAACTTTGTGTGGGAGACCATATTCTTTGAAATTGTCCTGATATTCCTCAGATATTAGAAGAATGGTCTTCCCATTCATATCATCCTACATCATCAACTTCTGGAGATCATGTTGGTGACACACCATCAACTAGTGGTAGTAAAGTTCATGGAAAGAAGGGTAAAGTTAAGTTTCCCTGTAGGTTATGTGAAGGGAATCACCCCATTCAACTTTGTCTCTATCTGTTTGAAGCCAAAAAGGTGTTGGATAACATACGTGATACCTCATTCCACATACGTGAGTATATCGTAGCTCGTCCACACTTATCCTCCCTAAATCCTTCACTAGTTGATTAATAGACTGACCAAAATCAACAATTGATCGAACCCACTCTCTCTGAAAGTGAATCCTATGAGTCTATACCCGACCCAAATCAACAGGTCGAGGTAACAGTTGACCCAATTTCACCTTCAGCTAATCGTACCTTTCCCAAAGAGAGTGAATATGATACCACTCAAGTTCTTTTTGTTTCTTCAGATTCTAATGAGCTTGGGGGTAGTCCTCCTGTTCCATCAAGACAGGAGGAAAATCCTCTAGTTCTCATAACTCAAGGGGTTAATTCTCTCATTTATATGGTACCCCCTCCAAGTAGTCTAGTCACTTCCTTTGACTGGAATCGATTTGCAGGATTTTGTCTTCCTTCTTATGTGCCTTTCTAGATCATAGTACAGGTTTGTAATATGATTGTATATGGCACTATTATAGATGAAGGTGCATCAGTGAGCATCCTTTCCTCAACTGCTTGGAAAGCGCTTGATTCGTCACCACTTGTGCCTGTTACCCAGAATCTGTTGGGTTTTAACAGAGGAACTCATCAGCCATGAGGGATCCTCCCTCAGTTACCCACTTTGGGAGGAAAAATCATTTATCTAAATGTGATGGTAGTCCCAAGCCCTCTAGATTACAATTCACTTTTTAGGACGTAACTATGTTTATGACATGGGAGTTATTGTTTCAACACTCTTTCGAGTGATTTGTTTATCGCATGAAGGCAGAATTGTCACCGTTGAACAACTTTCATTTCTCAGTCCAAATTTGGCTCCTAGTCAACCATCTTCCCTAAATGATCCTTTTGTACCAAGGGTATCATCCACGCCACAAGTTAATTATGAGGCAACCTGTTCCATACCTACATCAATTGGCGATCAATTTAGTGATGTTGTACATCATGTACTGGGGGCATTGGAACCAGATCTCTCCTTCATGACCTCTTATGGGTTGTGATCAAACTATGAGGAAATTTCCTTGTCTTGTGTCAACCTCGTTAAAAAATGAAACAAGGAATATGAGGATAGTTCCTTGTCTTGTGTCAACCTCATTAAAAAATGAAACAGGTCCATGAGGACAGTTCCTGGTCTTGTGTCAACCTCATTAATAAATGAAACAAGGAACATGTGGATATTTCTTTTACTGTGTCAACCTTTTTAAAAAATGAAACATGCCCATGAGGATAGTTCCTTGTCTAGTGTCAACCTCGTTAAAAAATGAAACCAAGGATATGAGGATAGTTCCTAGTCTTGTGTCAACCTCGTTAAAAAATGAAACAAGGAATACTAGGATGGTTCTTTTACTGTGTCAACCACGGTAAAAAATGAAATAGTTCCTACAAGGACAGTTCCTGGTCTTGTGTCAACTTCATTAAAAAATGAAACAAGGACCCCTGGAGCAAAGTTCCAATTCAAGTCTTTAATTAGATCTCATAAAATCCCAGTTGAGTCTTTCACTTGATCTCGTAACAGAACCTTCATTCCATCCACTTAATAGCCACGAGTAGTATACTTAGGTGAATGTAATGAAGCTTGGGGGGCATGCACCTAGTGGTAAATTTAAGTTTCCATGTAGGTTATGTGAAGGGAATCACCCCATTCACCTTTGCCCTATTTGGACGAAGCCAAAAAGGTGTTGGATAACCGTCTTGCTTCACTTCAACAACTTCCATCTGGTTATAGGAGACTCTCCCTTTCATCATGCTGGGGGCATGTAAACCAATCTCAACCATAGTTTTTCATTTTAAGCTTGCGTAAAAATGAAATTGAATCCAAGCATAGTTTTTGTTTCAAGCTTGTGTAAACATGAAACTGAACCCAAGCATAGTTCCCAATGGTTCAAGCTTATGTAAAAATGAACCCATTTCCATTTTTAACCCTCGTGATTGCCACTCTATTGGCCTATTTCATCAGATGAGCCGTGGTTGTTTTCATCCAGCAATGACTGGGGAAAATTGGCAAAAGGGGAAAACACTTTAATGTAGCAAGTCCCTCTTGAACATGACACTTTCACCTCATCACCGTGACTATGTGGGTTGGGTCATTTAGCTTGGTGGTTATCACACCATTGGTCTATCATACCATCCATTACTTTGTTTTGGGTCAATTCTACCTATTCATTTTAGTGTCGCCGACATGTTCAAGAGAAGTCATTCAGTTCAAACATCATCCTTTGCACTACTGTAAACCTTCATTTTCATGACCGCCATTCCTAAACCTTTTGTCGTTAGTCGATTTTCATCTCCAAAATCATTTACCTCATTTCGTGTCGTTGATGTGGGATACATCAAGGCCCTCTTGCTACGATTCACTTCTTGTCGACATCAGCACATTATCCAAGAAGTTGACTTAGAAACACCCCTTCAGTACCTTGAAGCTTTCATACATCAATGGCAGGTTTCTTGCTTTCGTAGATAGGTTGACTTCACTAGCCTTCAACCGAAAGACTTTGTATGGTGTTTGACATCAAATCATTTATTCACACCATGTGAAATGTACTATAGTACCTTAAGGTTCATCATCATTATCGGTGATCCCTCTCGTGTCTATTAACAGCTTACATCATTAGCTGGTAATCAGACGATGTCTTCCCGTTTTTGACTTCAGATCATCTAGTCACATGGTTAGACTTATACTTGAGCGAAAGATTGAACGAGAATGAAGACCCAAAATCTAGTTTCATCCATCTGAGCTGCAATATTTTCAGAAGTACTAAATCAAATGTACAATGGCCTTACACAGATGGTCATCCTAGTCATGGGTCTATATTTGTAGAAACATGAGTCTATATATGTAGATTACTATCTGATTTATGTACATGTAATGAAAGTTTATAAGCTGAGCATGGGTATGCCTTCCCTCAGCAATTTCATGAGAAAAAATCAAATTATCATGACATATGTATTGTAATTGATGCGGGTCACCTTCCACTCCGAAACCTCCTCTCCACATGATAAAGAATTTCACTCGACATACATATTTACGACTTCATGCTTTAGGGGGAAACTGTTACAGATCCATTTGGGCACATCAAACCCAACTTATAGATTAGTACTATTAGGGCCCATCAAACCCTAAGTCAGTTGTTACATGCCCTAAATGAAGTCAACCATCAAAATGCCTTCTTCCTAAGAGATTCCATTATTGAAATCATTCAAAAACTACCTCTTAGAAGATCAGTGCATGCAAGCCTTCATTAGGGTGCACTGTAGTGCAGTCCAGTACACTGTCTAGGTGCTATGCATTGCACTTGAGCCCTCTTTGGCTTGCGCTGGGTGAATTTGAGTGAAATTTCATTGGGGTTTGATAATATTCTTATCCATTGGGAGCATCTAGAAGCTTCCCAAGTTTATCTACTCCTTTGAGCTCAAATTTGGATGAGGTAGGGAGTTAAGGAATACCAATCCCTTTATCCCTTCCTCCATGGAACTAAATCCTAAGTTTGGGAGGGCATTCATTGTCACCATTTATGGCATAACTTCCTTCATTCACCTATAAAAAGACCACTCTTCTAAGTGATTAGGGGCTGGAAATCATTGAATTATAGGGAGATGCTATTAGTATGAGACTTGAGTTACTTTCAAGTATTGTAATGATGTCAAAAAGTTTTGCTTGTTATGAGGAGAGGATGGGATTGAATTGGAGGAGTGATACTGAATCAAGAGAATTGGGTTGTAACTCTTCCTTTTACTAATAAAGTGTTCAAATATTTTTCCATATGTTTGTATTGTCTATTGATGCTTTAATATGTGTATTATGAACTTGATTCCATTCTATGTTTAATCAATAGATCATTATCATATGCTTTGATCAGTTTTTGTCTTCTGCCTGTGTGCAAGTACTTTTCAAGCAGATTAAGTATGGAAAGGAGTGACATAATTAGTCAAGGGAGATAAGGAGTAAGCGAAAGCTACAGATAGGCTTCTTCACTGTCTTATTTAATCTATTGGTTATTGAAAAGGTAGAGAATACTTTGCACTGATGTTCTAGACTTAGCTACTAGTCTAGGGGTTTAAACGTTTATCCGTAGACACTAAGACTTCCCAAAACACCACTCCATGATAGCTTTTATCTTTTCTGGATCCACTATTATGCCTTCCTTGGAGACAAAATATTCCAAGTAATGTACCTTTATCTGAAAGAAACTGTATTTACAAAGCTTGGCATACAACTGATGCTCTCTCAACCATTTTAACATTGCTTCCAAATGTGTTGCATGTTCCTCCTCATTCTTAGAATATATCAATTTATCATCAATGAATACAATCACAAACTTTTCCAGATAAGGACGCAATACACTATTCATCAAGCACATAAAAGTAGTTGGATTAGACCAAAAGGAACTACAACAAACTCATAATGTCCATACCTGGTTCGGAAAGCAGTATTGTAGATATCCTCTTCTTTGATGTGTACCCAATGGTATCCTAATCTCAGATCAATCTTCTAGAACATTGTTTCTCCCTTCAACTGGTCAAACAAATCATCAATACTCAGCAATGAATACATGTTCTTAATCGTCACCTTATTCAACTACCTGTAATCAATACACAACCTGAGAGTACCATCCTTCTTCTTCACAAACAATATTGGCGCACCAAAAGGCGACACACTTGGCCTTATGTATCCTTTATCAAGCATTTCCTTCAATTGCAACTTCAATTCTACTAACTCTGGAGTGCTCATCCTGTATGGTGCCTTTGATGGTAGTGTTTCTCTTGGTACCAACTCAATATAAAATTCCACTTCCCTATGATGCGATAACTATGAAATCTCTATTCGGAATACATCCTGAAACTATTGCAAAATTGGATACCTCTTCAAGACCTTAGCATCCTCAATATCCTTACCTTTATCACTGGAAACATGCACTATAAACAATACACACCCTTTCTTGTCACTATGCTTTGTCTGCATAGTTATAACCATTCTAATTGATGTCACCTTCTTCTGACCCTACAATATTCTCTATTCTCCATTGTCAACCAAGCACTAAATTTCCTTTTCATAACAATCCACCTTAGTCCCGGGAAGATACAACCAATCTATACCCAACAACATATTGTATGATCCCAACAGAAGCACATTTAGATGGGATGATGTACACATACCATTGAACTCAAATGAAAAATGTCTTACCCAATGATGAACTCTTTTCTTGGTACATGTAGCCAACTATACTAAACAAGACTTTGCATGGATTTATTTATTCAAACTAGACTTACCCACCAGGTCAGGATTAACATAACTATAATTAGATCCAGGAAAATTAGAAACAGCTTGATCACAAAGCTTACTGTCCATATTGATAATAGATGTCTAGCGATCCACCTGCCTATTATCCAACATTGCATAATTATGAGGAATAATTTTTCCAACGTCCCCCACTATCTGTGCCTCCTGAGAATTGTAAATCTACAATCTGCCACCCTGATTTTGTGTACAATATTTCCTAGGATGATCCTTGCCACAAGTCCAACACTGCAAATGCTTCCTGCCATAACCCTTATTCTACTCCTCAGATTGAAATCCTTGTCCTATGTCGACTGTATTGACCTTCTTATACAGTGTTTCATTCTCCTTAACTTTTGTATCCTAAGGTTTTCATATCTTCTTTTCCCACTTCCCCTTATTCTTCTCATTGCCTTTCCAATCCTACTTAGACTCGGACATGTTCTTTGATGGCTTCTTCCAATGATCTATGCTCATTAAACTCAATATTGTCTTTGAATGACACCATAAACCCACTAATGAATCTCTGAAACTTCTCTTTTTCCTCCTTAAGATAAGGCACATACCTCAACAAATCCAATAATTTGCTAGTATACTCCTCATCATCCATAGATCCCATCTTTAGCTCATAGAATTCCTTTGCCCTATTATCATAGTATCTCTCAAATAGATACTTCTTCTTGAAAAGTCTCTCGAACTCACTCCAAGTCAACTCCTCTTCCCAAATATTTTTGAAATTCTTCACATCTTCCCAACAGATATCTGCTTTCCCTTCAAGACTGAAGGTAGCTATCCTGGATTTCATGTTCTCTAAGTAATCATGCAACTGGAAGAACTTATTCATCCCAACAAACCACACTTCTGCATCCTGTGACTTCTTCTCCATCAAATGTAGGAGGTTTTGCTGTCTTAAACTCCTTTTGAAAGTACTACTTCTCACTCCTATATGGATCGCGACATTGAAGATTTTTTTGTCTCTCTAAATCATAACTAGAATTAAATCCACGATCATTACCCCTCTTGTCAAGTGTATCCAAGAACCCGCCATCTCTCATTATATCATCGTTGTCAAACTTGTATCCCAACTGAGACCGGTTTCCATATGCCCCATTAGTCCTTTCCTCCTACCCATGGCTAATCCTAAACGGTCCCCGTCTCTACAAATTTGATAGACTCTTAAGAATCATTACATTAACCCCTATTTTTTTCTCCTATGCCATAGAAAGTCTTTCTTGTGACTAAATTATTTTGTCATTGTCCACCTTACAACTCCTGATCTCTGCTTTCAAACTTATTAATGTGTTTGCTATGTCATGGGAGTACTCATCACAATGTTTCTCATCTGATTTGTAGGGAGAATCACGTTAACTGTATTCCACCATTATACTAGTCATATTTGATCTATACTTCCTTCAAACATACCAATTCAGATAAACCTAATATAACATAATCAACATACCTCAGTGAAGTTTAGGGGAGGATATCTCATCTCCAAGATCAATCCAGATTAGAACGATATATATATATATATATATATATATATATATATATATATATATATATATATATATATATATATATATTAATCATATCAATATTTTGATATCATGCATGACAACACCAACTGCATAACATGACCTCATGCATGACAATCATAACTATAACAATACATAGATACTGGCATGCATGCATGAAAAACACATTCCTCCCATCTAGTCCAAGCGTTGAACCTAGGAGCTTTGATACCATTCTATAACCACCCCTCCCACATTTACCCACTTTCATTGGCTTGTCCAGGTAAACATGAGTTGAGGGCTACTATGACATGACTCAACCTCCTAAGTACAGTTAAGGAAGTGGAATAAAAAAACCATAACTTTATTTACCTTCCTTAAAAGCTACAGGACCCCCAAGAGCTAAAAGACCACTCCAAGAGCCCAAACCTTGAGCTAACTTGCCTTTTTAGTGAGATGAAAAGGCAAGCCAACAGTTGTGACCCTCTAGTCGCATGGATAACCCTGTCTCCCAGCAACTGCAGTCTAGATTTCCCAATTCTGAGCATGTGACCCTAGAATCTGTGCCACCTTTTCAAAGCTAGTCTCCATACCACTAGCAAGAACTTGATGAGACTTTCTAGAATAATGAATGACACAAAGACAAATCCTTTAACATAAAAATTGATCAAGGACTTGGCTTAAACAAGTCTATCCATGATAGCTATTTCATCAAACATATGGTGAACATGAAATCTATAGGTCATGAATGCATATTTAAACATAGGGGTTTGATACTTATTTGAGAATTTCCAATAACGTCTAGTGCCCTCTCATACTAGCTACAATAAAATCTGTTAGCTCATGCATTCATTAACCATTCATCAAAAAATCAAAACACATCAAGAACCATAGCCAATATACATCTTATAATCAACATATAACTAGTAAATGAACAACATATACACCATGATAAACCAGCCATCAAAGCCAAATAATAACAAGTACAATTTCTCGTGAAAATACAAGAGGAAAACATATCTTGCTAATATATGAAAATACAACCAAGTCAGGGACTTCCACGTACCACCTGACTGTAGATTGGGTTGAACCAAATCTCTCTTTCATCCAATCACCCTCATGCCATATTCCAAGCATGAAAGTGGGATCTCATGGAATAAACCAAGAAAAACAAAACCAGGGCTTCCAAAGGCAAAATCACCTCAACCCTCAACTAGTGATTCCACCTCACATTCAAAAATCACTAACCATCACCAAATAGGTCTCTACCAAACTTGTCCAGGGCTCGAGAGCATTTGTTTAAACTTGACTCTAGGACTAGTAACTCAACCCATAGTTATCGTTGGGCTCCAAAGCATTTATCCAACCAAGGATCCAGGACTAGTAACTCAACCCACTAAGGGCTCGAAATCGTTTGTCCATACAAGGATCCAGGACAAGTAACTCAACCAAGCAAGTGCTCTAGAGTGTTTTTCCAACAAAGGACTAGTAACTCAACCCAAGTTGTTCCAGGGCTTCCAAACCATTTGCCCAACCAAGGCTCCAAGAACTAGTGACTCAACCCATAGCCATAAGGAACAGGAGCACCAATTAGAAAACAATCAAGTGGAAAACCCACAACACCATGGATATCTAGGAAATGGTAAGGCTAGGCAAACCACTATCAATCCAGTAAATCCTCCATGTCAATGATAGATCATAACCAAATAACCACATGCATGTACCATGCATGCCAAAACTAGCAAGGAAATCATACATGCAACTTGTTACCTGCAAAGAAATCCCATTGTAGTGGTTGATTATGTTGTCCCCTTGCACCTTCTTACTTTTCCTTTGCCTTCTTTTCCATATCCAGTGAAAAATAGAGTGCTCCAAGCATGTTCCAAGAATGCTCTAAGTGTGCAAGGGTATGAGAGAGAGAGAATAGAGAGAGAGCTCCAAAACTGAACTAACAAAATCTACCAGTCAAAAGCAGTGAGTTGATCCTTAAAATCCTTTTTATCATTGAGGCCTTTATTTTCTCCATTTTCCTTTCTTTTCCTTCAATTTTCCTCACATGCAATTATGTGATCTTTCACCTTCCTTTTCTCCTATTTTCCTTTATTTTCATAAATAATTGTGAATTAATGCCTCTTTTCCTTCGCCATTGCCTTTGCCAATTTCCATAGCCATAAATTAATCACAAGTGATCCCCATTGCTATGTTTTGTCCAACATTCTACCTGGAATACGTGTCCTATGACCTTGGTTATTATTTTATTTAGTTACATAGGAAATCAACCCGGGGTTGTTACATTTGCACTTTCCAAAAACTCTTCAATAGATTTACGATACATATTTTCTTTTCCAAACCTCAAAAAGAAATTCATCATGCCATGATTCGTCATATCAAACTTCAGAGGCCAACTCCCTCTTACTTTGGTAATCAAAGGCTCATTACCTATCAAGAATATACCATCATCATATAAAACCAAAATCAAAATCTTACCTTGGACCACTTTTGAAGTAGAGGTTTGAATTGGCACATCTTCTTGGCTTCACCAAGTAATTGTCAATGTGGACATACCAGGCTCGGGAAGCTTACTTCAAACTATACAATTTTATCTATAGACATTATACTAATCAGATTAATATGCTCAGCCTCACACAAATCAATATTGTGCAATCAAATCAACTAAGATATCTTATCAATCCTTAGATGCCAAATCAAAATTAATATCAAAGTCATAAAATTTTCTACACCAAGTCATGACTTCATATATTTTCATGTCAAAAAATTGTGATTAAGAAATATCAAATTCCATTAGGCCATCCACATAATCATAATATGAATTATTTGTAACAGCCCTAGTTAAAAATCCATGTAAAATATATAAGACATGATCATGGGACATGTATTCTAAACTGAATGGTGTGGAAAACATGCTAGTGGGTGATCATTTCGGTTATTATGGCTAAAGTAATTTAGCAAAGGTAATGGAAAGGATTTGGAAAGGGAAAATGGCATTAATTATTGGCATTTATTTATGAAAATAATTGAAATTAGGAGAAAAGGAAGGTGAAAGTTCACAGGTTGCATGTGAGGAGGAAATTGAAGGAAAATAATGGAAAATGAAGAAAATATAGGCCTAATTGATAAGAAGGCTTTTGAGGATCAATTGGCAGGCTTTTCTTAGCATTGGATCAAGAAAGGCAAAGAAGGCAAGAGGAAGGAAGGAGCAAGTAAGGAAGAGTAGGATCAAGCAGCTACAGCAGGATTTTTTGCAGGTATCAATTTGCATTTGTGATTTCTTTGATATATTTTTCATGCACGGTATTGCATGTGGTTCTTTGTTGTTATGGCATGGGTTTTTCCAAGTGTGACAATGTTTTTAGCCTAGCCTTGCCATTTCCAAATATCCATGGTGTGATGGTATTGTCATGTTTTGGTTGACCTGGATTGTCAGATAGATTCGAAGTTGATTGAGGTGGATCTCTGAAAGGAAGAACACATGGCCTAGTGATCCCTAAACTGGACCATGGATTGCGGTAAATCCATTGGCCTAGTGACACCTGAACTGGATCATGGGTTGCGGTAAAGCTAGGTATTGTGTGCCTCGGTGGGCCTAGGAATCCTTGACCGGTTAATGGCAAGATATATGGTAAAGCCTAGAGGTGGTTGCCCTTGATTATGCCTAGGAATACTTGCCAGTGAATGGTGGGATAATGGTAAATCCTAAAGGGTGAAGTCTCGGTTTAGGGCCTAGTGATCCCTGGATGAGACTGTGGATTGCAGTAAATCCTGAGAAACTAGGAGACAGTAAAATTCCTCACAGTGTAGGTGGAGAAATCCAGTGGAATCCATGCTTGTTTTGGCCTAGTGATCTAGTGGAGATCATGGTAAAGCCTATTATTGCATGTTTATTATGTTGTCCTAGTGGTCCAGTGCGGATTGCAGTAAATCTTGGTTTCTATTGATGAGGGTGTGGTGGTTTAGCCTAGGGATGCCCTGGTTGGTTCTTTTGGTTTGAGTCCCACATTCATGTTTGGAATATGGCATGGGGTGATTGGATGAAGAGAGACTTGTCTCAACTATTCTATGGTCAGGTGGAACATGGTAGTCCCATACTGGGTTGGATTTTGCATTCATTAATAAGAAGTTCTTTCCTTGATATCTTATGTGTAAATGTCCTAGTTTATATGTGGATTTTGTGGTTGATGTATCCTTGATATTTCTGTTTTTATTATGTTGGTTATAAGCATGTATTTTGACAGTGATGATGTATATCTCTCCTCATGTTTTGATTTGTAAATGGATGAATAATGTATCTGTGACCTAATAGATGATAATGCAGTTAGTGATATAAGGGAACAATGCTTCTTAGGGATTCTTAGATAAGTATGATACCCCTTTGCTCATATCTGTTGTTTAAGCCTGTAGATTACATATTTTTGACATGTTTGACAAAATGTATGTCATGGCTAGTAGGGTTCTAGTCAAGTCCTGGTTCAATAAATTGCATTCGTATAATTATTTTGTTGTTAACTTTTAGTTTTGAACCTGTCATTGATTTCTAGGCAGTGACCTGGGCTCTGAGCCTAAAAAAAGTGGCACAAATCTCAGAGTCATAGGTAGAGGTTTGAGGAGAAAATTCCCTATAGACATGCATACCAAAGTTGTGGGAGCGTCTAGAGCCTCCCAGACGCACCCTTGTCCATATCAAGGGAGTGTCTGGCGGTTTAATGGTCTAAAACTTCATTTGGTCTCAGGGGTTGGTTACCTTAGTGGTTGGGATGGCTCCTGGGAGTCCTATTTCTGATGTGAAAGGTCTGTGTGGTGTGTTTCCGTCGATTCCACTTCCTTAAGGTCACCTAGGAGGTTGAATCCCATTATAGTGGCCTCTTGTCGCATATTTACCTTGGTTGGTAAGTTACTTGGGTAGATATGGGATGAGGGTGTTACAGAGTGGTATCAGAGCATGTTGTGCTCTCTTTGGGTCATATATGATAACACATAGTGGTATCGGAGCAGGTTTCATTCTCTTTTGGGAATGTCTGGGTTATGTTCTCTTTGGCAAGTGCGTTGGTCATGCATTCATGTTGGTTGCATATGTGTTCCTTATGCTTGTAGTCCATGTGCTTGTTGCATTTGCCTGGTGTTGATCATGGTTGTAATGAGGTTGTGATGTGGAAGTTGATGATGTTGTTGTTGGGATCTGTTAGTCATGGATGCATGTTGATTGTATATGAATTGTTTATCCATGTTGGTCTCTATATGTTGTTATACATGCATTATTATGGGCATGGTTTCCGTGCATGAGGTTGTTGCAGGCACTTTAGGTCATCATGATGTTGTTGGTATGTTATGATGCTAATGAGTTGGTTGAGATAAAGCAGGAGATGCAAACCATCAAACTGAAGTTGCAGCATTGGACCTCAAGGAAAGAGCATGTCGTCTTACAGGTTTCCATGTTGGGCTTTCAGTTATGTAGTTTAAGGGTTGTTATATGCATTATGGTTATGCGTATGCATTTCATTCTATTATTATTATGATTACATATATGATAAATTCTAGTTGATTAGTGTAATCATATGCACGTGTCAAATAGTCATGAATGATAGTAACATGTGGTTGTATGCATTGTTATTATTGTTTTATGTTAGATAACTTGATGATTATGTTATATGTCATTAATGAATATGTTATATGTTAACTTGTAGTTAGCTCGATGATTATGTTATATGTTGTTGATGAGCATGTTATATGTTAACTTATTGTTGTTATATGTTAGTTAACTTGATGATTAGGGTTATAGCATTAATATCTTGATGTTATATGTATCATGCTAAATTGGATTGGCCTATGCATATGGTTAGGGTTATGACATTCATGTATGAGTCGACTTATTTGTGACATTGTGTTGTACTAATCTAGACTGATCGTACATATGTGATTGTTATGCATCAACAACAAAAGTTTATGAGCTTATGATGTGAAGAACATGTTAGTTAGTTTTTTTTATGGATATCATGATCTTATTTGTGTTTGAACTGATGTATTGTGAAGTTATATCGTGCTAATCTAGATTGATTGTGCATACATGATAGCCTCCCCTAAGATAAATTAAGGTATGAGTTTGACAGTGTCGTATGTTTGGTACTTGATTGTTTCGTGTCTATTATGTCGTCTAGTTTATTTATTTAACATGGTATGTTTGTAAGTTGGTTGAATGTTTGATGAATTGCATAATATGAGTATGTGTTCAAATGATCTTGTTTTAAGATGATTGTACTAACACATATGTGATGAGACAATTGATATGTACTAGAGTGTAAGTAGGTGACATTTGTAGCATTATGTCTAGTGACTATGAGTTGACTATGGATTATGACTTGTTTGTTAGTCTTGGTAAAGGTTGATTTCAAATTGATAGATATGATTGTCTTGATCTTTGGAACATGTGGTTGACATGTGTGAGCAGTTGCAGGGTAACATGCTTGGCATTAATATGACAAGGTAAGGTAACTAGTATGTTTTTATGTTTATTTATGCACTAAAAAATATTTTTTTAGGGCAGTATGATGCAAGGGATTGCATGGAAAAAGAGATTGCCATAAAATCTTAAAGAAGGCTCGAATTGAGCTTTCATTTGGAGGTACTAGGAAGCATGGAGATGGAGTCGTGATGTTTGTTTCTAGTTTTTTTTCTTTCGATATTTTTGATTTGGTTGTGCTTGATTGCATCTTTGATATGTCTGGTGCAAGGCCTTGCCACTTTGTTTGTGGTGTCATATTATTATTGATTTTCATGGTTTTCTTCTTGTTTGTTTCTTGTCTTTCCTTTTATGTTTTGAATCTTTGGAATTGGTTTGGGAAAGAAAAAAGTTAATGGAGTTCGAGGAGAGTTGTGTGGTACCCAACAGGTGATGTAAGGTCCAGATGAAGCTCAGTGCATGTATAAGGGTAGTTGAAGGCAAGTGTATGACAACTAGTTGGATTGGTTGGGTCCATTGGTGTAAATGGACGATGGTAGGATAGTCATGAGAAAAGTAATAAGGAAAGGTAAATAAAATAGATTTGAGGTGTCATGTGCTTTGTCTATGTTGAGAACGATTGTTCTCAATGTTGTGCACAAATAAAGGGAGTTCTCTTAACCTTGACCTTATGATATCTAGTAATTATGTTGTGATCATGATTGATTTATGCTAATGTTTATATGCATATATGTATGTATATACGTTTTATCTGACAAGGTCATCAAGGATCATGATTGTTTTATGTTGATGTTTATATGTATACATGTATGTATGTATGTTGTTGTTTGACAGGGTCACTAGGGATCATTCTTGTGGAGGAATGATTGTTTATGCAAGTGAATGGCATGAAAAGGTTCATGGTTCATGAGGAATCGAGTGCGAAGAGTAGCCTGACAGATCTCTAAGTTCAGTATCATGTGGATATGAATTGATACTATGTGATTATACTATCTCTATGTTTATGTTATGGACTGGCTAATGCTGAGAGATACATCATCAGAATGAAAAAAGCATGATCCACGACATGCTAGGATAAGCATCGATGGCGAAGAGACATTGGAAGCAAGGTTTCTTGGTAGAGGCAGTATAGTTTTGGATATGCAGTGCTATTGTTGTGTATATGTTGTGCATATTTTATATTCAGTTAATGTACCTATGGTATTGTGTGCATATTGTGTATGCAGTGGCGGTATAGATGGTTCTATGTACATGTTGGATATGTGGTGTTGTGTACATATCGTATTGTGTGCATGATGGATATGTGGTGTTGTCTGCATATGGTGTTGTGCACATGTTGGGTATGTTTTGATGTGTAAATATGATGTTATATACACGTTGTATATGCAGTGCTATGTACAGACGGTGTTGTGTGCATGTTGTACATATGGTGATGTGTGCATGAATGTACATGTCGTGTTATGTGCTCATGGTGTTGTATACATGTTGTACATGTGGTGATGTGTGCAGGTGGTGTTGTGTGCATGTCGTGCATGTGGCGTTGTGTACATGTGGTGGCGTGTACATGTCGTGCATGTGGTGTTGTGTACATGTAATATTGTTTACACATTGTACAAGTGGTGTAGTGTACATATGGCATTGTATACACATTCTGTAGGTGGTGTCGTGTACATGTGATGTTGTGCACACTTTGTGTGGGTGGTGTTGTGTACAAGTGGTATTGTGTACATGTTGTACATATGGTACTGATGTACATGTGGTATTGTGTGCATGTCATACATGTTGTGTTGGGGGTATGTGATACTATGTATGTGCATTTTGTATTCATGGTATTGTGACATGTGTATTCATTGTGTTGTACTATGTTTACGTATTTGTGTTGTGTTGTACATGAGATGTAGGTGTATGTATTGTGTTGTGATGTACATTGGATGTAGGAGTATGTATTGTGTTTCGTTGTACACTAGGTGTAGGTGTATGTGTTGTATGTCAGGTGTAGGTGCATGTATTACATGGCATTGTATGTCGTATGTGGTTATATGTGTGTGATTTACACTATGTGTATGTGTACATGGTTTAAGAGAAGGAATTTGGTGTTTTTCAGGTGTGGCAATCGATCTGGAGTGCGTGCAAAATAAGGACAAAGGTAGAAGCTAAGAATTAATTAAAGGATAAGTATCAGTATTTTATTTCAGTTTTATTATGCATGTTATTTATGATTATGGTCTATGATGATTACATGTGATCTATGATTCTGCTTTACGATGGTTACATGTGATTTATGATTTTGATCTATGATGGTTATGTTTTGATCTAACCTGATGTAATATGTTTATACATGATGATTTGGTTAAAGATGTTAGTTTGACTTGTGAGAGGAAGCGAACAGAATTACAAGTGTACCTTATTGACAGGCCACCAACATGGTAAATTTTAGGGGCGAATTTTAGCCCAAGGGTGAAATTTAAGGGGTTTCTCATTTTAGAGGGGCGAAATTTTTATAAAACACCCATTTCATATATTTAGCTCAACTTTTATTTATAAAATACTTATTTTTTTCATTTTAGTCCAAAAAAAGGGGCGGATAAACTATGAAAATACCTATTTGACCCTATTCGCCTAGTTTGAGAGGTTATATTCCATTACAATCGCCCAATTTTCTGCTTTGCAATGTTAAATTCATTTAATTTTCTGGTTTGGAAGGTTGTATTTGGTCCCAATAAATAAAAATATAAATAAAGTGGAGGCATGGTAAATAAATAAAACCTATTTTTATACTTACTCCAAAAGTATGGTAAATAAATATAAATATAAATAAACTAGAGGTATGGTAAATAAATAAAACCTCTTTTTATATTTAGTCCATAACCCTCTTTCTATTTAAGAAGGCTCAAAAAAGAGGTTTTATTTAAGTGAATCCTATGGGCCAAATACCATATTTATAAAAGAGGTATGGTAAATTAATAAAAATATAAATAAATGAGAGGTATGGTAAATAATAAAACAATTTTTTTATATTTACTCCATAAGTCACCTTATATTTACTAACGCGCAAGGGTGTAAATAAATAAAAATATAAATAAAGCGGAGGTATGGTAAATAAATCAAACCTCTTTTTATACTTACTCCAAAGTATGGTAAATAAATAAAAATATAAATAAACTAGAGGTATGGTAAATAAATAAAACCTCTTTTTATATTTAGTCCATAACTCTCTTTCTATTTAAGAAGGCTCAAAAAAGAGGTTTTATTTAAGTGAATCATATGGGCCAAATACCATATTTATAAAAGAGGTATGGTAAATTAATAAAAATATAAATAAATAAATAAAACATTTTTTTATATTTACTCCATAAGTCACCTTATATTAATAATGTGAAAAAGACATTATCAACCCTAATATTAGTATTAATAAAAATAAATATGGCACATGGTGTTCATGTGGAATGTAGCCTATTTAAAGGGGGGAATTAAACCAACATAGATCCATCTTTACTCTGGATCTACTAAGCCCTGAGAGGGATCACATATCATGATATGCAAACTAGCATAAAGTGAAAAAATATTTGAACCCTCTCGGGGCTTGGTAGATCAAGAGTAAAAATGGATCTTGTAATTTAATATCACTTAAACATTTTAACTTGGTTAAATAAAATAAAGATCAATTATTAATTTTATTAATTTTTATAAATTGCTAATAGTAATTTTTAAGCTCGAGGTTTACGATAACCCATGGTAGAGCATAGACTATTTAAAGGGGAAATTCTATCAAGTTAGATCCATCCTAATTCCCGGTCTACCAAGTACTCAGAGGGATAAATAGATTTCATCCCTCTACGAGTGGCAGATGTGGAGTTAAGATGGGTATACGTTGGTTTTTATGATAATGAAGATATTAAATAGATTTAAGAAATTATATTGTAAAAAACATCTTAAGGTGAATCGTTCAAGCTACATTTAGTCACTTCGCAAAATTTAGTAAAAAATACCAATATCTCCATTAGTATTGGTTTTTCTAATTTAACAAAAAAAAATTCAAAACAATGAAATCTTATCCCTATTTCCGCATCACTCTCACAGAAGAAAGAGAGTGGCTGCCTAGATTTCCCACCATTTTTCAAACGTTCTCAATATGATATCTTCATGAAAAAGTTAAGGTACTGATGTTGGATTAGTTGTTTCAAAAATATGTTTGTTTGTACAACCTTTCATCTTCTCTGTTATTCTTAGTTTGTCGTAATGATCTGTAGGGGTTGGGCCACTGCACCATATTGTCCTAAAAGGTGGATATTGTGCACCAAAAAGGAAATTAATCCGCATGTTACAATGTTTTTAAAAAATGCAAGACGTATGAAGGTAGTGAATTATGCTAATAAGAAAATTAGATTGGGAGAGATGTAATTAAATTTTATTATTTAATTGAAGATTTCCAATTAAAATAATAATAAATCTACGTTTGTATATTTATATATTGATTGGAAGGCTTCTGACAACGGTCACTTCTTTCCATTAGATCCCCTTCAGTCATTTGGGATACCTAATACTTTCTTATATTATATAGTTGGGGCTTGCTACTTGTTGGTCTATTGGGGTAAACAAACTTGATGTGTTTTTTTTATCTGGCAGTTGGAGTCTAATAAGAAAGAAATTTGATAGTTTGAAAAAAGTGGTAGAGAAAAGATTAAACTCTCCTACCTTGACATAAATGGTGGTCAAGATCAACACCTACAAGAACTTTGTTGTGGAATATTATCAAAACTAACAGAAGGATATGAAAGAGTGTACAATAAGAACCTTGACAAACGCGACCACTGAAACTTGCAACTTTGTTTGTAGGAAGATAAAATTATGTTTCTTTTTTCAAAACATGTATGTTAGTATATTATAGTTTAATGAATGTGTTTTCCTATTATCATATATGGTTTCATACTTTAACAAAACATTCACCAAGACTTCACAATGTTTTATTATTTAGTGAAAGATTTGCCAAGATCTTACAAGATTTTATAATTCAATGAAAGATTCGCCATGACTTTACAAGATAATATAATTTGGTGAGAGATTTGCCAAAAAAATTATATATATACATGTTATATTATTGATAAAATCACCTCCCATTTTTCCTATGTATCATGGGGATTTTCCCATTTATTGTACATATAAATTTAGGATGGTTCCTAAAATTTTCAACCACCAATGAGGTATGATGTGAATTTATTTTCAATTTATTTTAAATCTAATGGAAATTATGTGCCTGGTACAGGAAAGCATGGGAAATTCCTGGGTTGGGTGGTTGAAACCAACTACAATAATTAGTAGCAACAGTAAAAGAAATTGGGATAGGTAGCAATATGTTGGTAAAGCACTTTAGGAGCATGGCCATTGTGGGAGACTGGTACCCAATAGTGTCCATTGATTTCCATGAGCATGTTATGACTAGTATGATGGTTTTGAGGCAGGTATATGCCTTGGTTGTTAACCTTCCGATGCGAGGAATCCTTTCCAATGGATGGATCACTTGGGATAGGGGATGTCAGGGAACTTGGAAGGTGAATGACTGCATAGAAGGGGATGACCAGATTGCCTGAGGGACTATGTAGCAGAGAACGGAAGGTCGGGGATGGATTTGTTTTGGTCATTAGCATTTCCAGATGGAATCAAATGCACATTGGGAGTGTACCCTGGAACAACAAGTTGGTAACTGTTCACTGAGAGTACAAGTAGCACAAGATTATAGCATTGGACATTGGATGCATATTTGACCTTGCAATGGATTTCAGACTCTTGGGAAGGAGGTTAATCCTAGTATTACAATTTACTTTGAGGGTGGAAGTGTGAGCCTTTGTATTCCCTTGTTGTGGATGCAGGTATTATATCATTTTATTTTATGGTTGAGCAAATGTCCATATGTGTATATGTGTATATTATTGTAAATATTGTATCGATTTGGATTTAGAAATATCCATAAACATTACGGTTATTTGCTAGTTGAATCAAATGTGCTTAAGTATATGTGGTTGTTATTGTAAATATCATAATGAGTTGTGTTATAAAGCTCCAATAAATGGTATGTTCATCATGTTTCAACAGTGGTCATTATAAATACTGCAACGAGCAATGTTATAAAGCTCCATGGGTAGTATGTTTTGTTTTCAGCAGTTTGTTGGTTTATAAGTGTTAATGAACACTGAGGACAGTGTCCCCCAAGGAGGAGGGTTATATAAAAGCCCTGGTTAAAAATCCATGTCAATTATATAAGACCACGGTCATGGGACACATATTCCAACCTGAATGGTGGGAAAAACATCCTAGTGGGTGTTCATTTCCGTTATTATGGCTAAAGGAATTTGGAAAAGGAAATGACAAAGGCTTTAGGAAGGAAAAATGGCATTAATTGGCATTTATTTATGAAAATAATGGAAATTAGGATAAAATGAAGGTGAAAGGTCACAGGTTTCATGTGAGGAGGAAATTGAAGCAAAATAATGGAAAATGAAGAAAATAGAGGCCCAATTGATAAAAAGTCTTCTGATGATCAGTTGGAAAGATTTTCTCGGCATTGGATCAAGAAAGGAAAAGAAGGCAAGAGGAAGGAAGGAGCAATCAAGGAAGATCAAGATCAAACAACTACAGTTGGAATCATTATAGGTATCGATTTGCATGTGTGATTCCTTGCTAGATTTGGCATGCATGGTATTGCATGTGGTTCTTTTTTATTATGTCATGGGTTTTGCCAGGTGTGATAGTGTTTTCATCCTAGCCTTGCGATTTTCGGATCACCATGGTGTGATGGGATTCTCATGTTTTGGTTGAGTTGGATTTCCAGATGGATTTGAAGTTGAGTAAGATGGATCTCAGGAAGGAAGAACACATGACCTAATGATCCCTGAATTGAACTGTGGATTGTGGTAAAGCCACTAGCCTAGTGACCCATGAACCAAACTTTGGGTTTTGAAAAGCTAGATTGTGTGCCTCGGTGGGCCTAGGAATCATCAACCGGTTAATGGTGAGATATACAATAAATCCTAGAGGTGGTTTCCCTTGATTAGGCCTAGGAATCCTTTCTAGTGAATGGCGGAATATATGATAAAGCCTAGAGGGTGAAGTCTCAGTTTAGGGCCTAGTGATCCCTGGATCAGACTATTGATTGTGGCAAAGCCTGAGAGACTAGGAGACAGGAAAATTCCTCACGATGTAGGTGGATAAATCCAGTAGCATCCATACTTGTTTTTTCCTAGTGATCTAGTCGAGATCATGATAAAGCCTATTATTACATGTTTATTTTGTTTGCTTAATGATCCAGTTTGGATTACGGTAAAGCCTGATTTTTATTGATGAGGGTGAGGTGGTTTAGCCTCTAGATGCCCTGGTTGGTTCTTTTGGTTTGAGTCCCACATTCATGTTTGGAATATGGCACGGGGGTGATTGGATGAAGAGAGACTTGGCTCAGCCAATCTATGGTTGGGTGGAACATGGTAGTCCCATACCAGGTTGGCTTTTGCATTCATTAATCAGAATTTCATTTTTTCATATCTTATGTGTAAATGTATTGGTGTATATGTGGATTATGTGGCTGAAGTATCCTTGATATTTTTGTTGTTATTATGATGGTTATAAGGATGTATTATGACAGTGATGATGTATGGATCTCCTCGTGTTTTGATTTGTAAATGAATGAAAAATGTATCTATGACCTAATAGATGATAATGCATCTAATGATATAATGGAACAATGTTTCTTAGAGATTCTCAGATAAATATGAGACCCCTATGCTCAGAGCTGTTGTCTAAACGTGTATATTACATATTTGTGACATGTTTGATGAAATTCGTGGCATGGCTAGTAGGGGTCCAATCAAGTCATAATTCAAGTAATTGCATTCGTATCATTATTCTGTTGTTTTCTTTCAGTTCTGAACCTGTCATTAAGTTTTGGGCAGTGACCTGGGCTCTGGGCCTGAAAAAGTGGCATAAATCCCAGAGTTGCAGGCATAGGTTTAAGGAGAAAATTCCCCAAATGCATGCATAACCGTGTTGTGGGAGCATCTAGATCCTCCCAGATGCACCCTTGTCCATATCAAGGGAGCGTCTGAGGGTTTAATGCTCTAAAACTTTAGTTAGTCTTAGGGGCTGGTTACCTGAGTGGTTGGGATGGCTCGTAGGAGTTATGTTGTTGATGTGGAATGTCTGTGTGGTGTGTTTCTATCGATTCTACTTCCTTAAGGTAACCAGGAGGTTGAATCCCATTATAGTGGCCTCTCGTTACATATTTACCCCAGTTAGCCAGTAACTTGGGTAGATTTGGGATGAGGGTGTTACATTATTTCTATCACTAGATGCAAATGCATATACCAAGTTTTTCACAGTCTTGGATATCGCTAAAATACAGGGGGTCTCCATGATGTGAAGTCTTAACTAGACCATTTGTTGTAGTAGCCCCTTTTGGAGTATCAGCCCGGCCACCATAACACAAAGATTTTCCTTGGTTTCAACGGATAACATAAGCTTTTATATACATAAACCTTCATTAATCAAGTAAGTTGACATTGTGAAACATTGATTACAATATGTAAAATGATACCTTCATGAGCGGGAGACAAAAAGTGAGCCTCTAGAAGGAAGTAATAGTACTAACCTAAGAGATAAATGCGAACAAAGAAAGATTCATTAGTTATCTAGCGAAATATTTGACATAGACGCAACAATCATTAAACCACATACAACACACATTAAACAAGACAAGTATCGAGGCCACCGAAATAGTTCAATTTCCTTAGTGCATATGAGAAAAACATATATAGAAAACATCTAAATAATAGTGTTAAGACGTTCACAATACATGCTTGAAAATGTGTTGGATCATTGAGCTTCAATTATAAGGTGAAAGATCCAAGTACATAGTTACAATAGTGAGACACTAGTTCCAACAATGGAACATTAAGTCGCTTCTTGTTTCTCCAAAGAACAATTTTCTCTCCTATTCCAAGTAGAGACACAAAGACTATCTCTCCAAACCTTAAGCCTCCAAAAGCCTCATCCTTGAGTTATGAGGTTTCTTTTATAACAAGAGGAATGAATTTTCATATCCTCGTGACTCTTTGACTATCCTCATGACCCTTGGACTTCCAAAAGCTTTTGTACTTATACATGCACTTTGGACTTCTCTTTGTAACTTTTGGACTTCTCCTAAAGACATTTTGTCCATATATGACTAAGTGACTTTTCATATTCCACTTATGACTCTTAGACTTCCACACATTACATTTTATCCTTTTCTTGAGAATACATCATTACATTCCACATTATGACATGGCATGAGACATGGACACACTTTGACCATTATGATGACACTTTCATAAGTTACAACTCAAAATTCGTGATATGGACTTCATGATGAGGTGGTGATGCCAAGTTGTCTTGATTTTTGCTTCATCTTGTATTCTTGATGGTGGATTTGATGTATGCTTCATATTCATGAAATATCCACTTTGTTGCTCATATTCACCCTCCAAAGGGTCTTTGATCATATCATAATCCTCTGAGTCATCATATGATGTCTTCTCTCTATCTCGGTCCATGATTTGCTTCATGTCTCCATGGTAGCTCTCTTAGTGCTTCTTCTTTGCAGGTGTTTCTTTATGCTTTGTCCTTACTATCTTCTCTTGATCATCGCCTTGTCATGTTAGGGAGCTAATCATTCCAATTAAAATCACTCATGGTAAGGCACAATCAGTCTAAAAACATATATTCTATCACTACCTATCTCATGGAATGATTTGCTCATAATAGGCCTGTGAAAGGGTCAAAAAAATAAGTAGATTAAGAGGGTGCATTCAAGGCTTAGGAAGGCTCCACTTTTCATTTTTACGACACCATGAACTATGTGAAGGATTGATGAGCCTCATCATTGGGTAACTATATGGACTGTAATTCACCTTCTAGCTTAGTCAATTCAATTCTTCTCACAATTTATTACATGTTTTGATTATATTTTGTTTAATGAGATGAGTCAAAGTGAGATATTATGCCAAGTGGACTAATGTGCATTGGATGCAGGTTTGTGAGAGGAAATCAGGGAATTTTGGAAAGATTAAAGGCTGAAACTCGAATGGGACAAGGAAGAGAGATTGTCAAAGGAACATCCTCCTCATTTACTCCTCCCTCATTTGAATATTCCTCCATCAATCACACTAGCTCAGAGTACAAGCAACCAAGTCATCAAGATCAAAAGGCAGTCGAGCAAGTGATAGTCAAAGAGTTAGTTCATCTCAATTTTGGGAGCTGAGCCTCCCTAGATTTAAGGAAGTCATTGGAGACTTTAGTTGTATAAATGGCCTAGAGCCTCATTAGGATTCAAATTTTTGTTGTAAAAACACTAGTTATTTTTGAGCTCCAAACTTGTGGAAGACATTGCTATGTAATTTTCTATTTTGATAATGAGAATGAGCTTTTTCTTGATCCAGCACTGAGTTAACTCAGAGGGCTGAAGCTCTTGGGTTAGGGTCCAACCCTAGCATCAAAGGCTCCTCTTCTTGTATCTGTATGCTTAGATTAATTTCATAGATTCATGGTTAAATTGTCCTTAGAAGTATTTCATTGCAAGTAGTGTAGATTTGATTAGTTTGTTTATTAGTTTGCTTCCATTTGTGCTTTACTTCAGCAGTAGGTTAGAAGGGATAAAAGGAGCATTAGAAAGTTTTCAGTAGGTGTCTTGGCCTCATCTCTTCCTTCAGGGATCATGATTTGAGGATAGGACCCCTATGCTACCCCAAAAAGACAGAATTCTACTTTCTCATACAATTTAGAGTTTATTGTACTTGAACCAGCATTTGATCAGTTTGAAAGTGTAGGATTTAATTATAATTTATTCCATATTCAGTCTTACATTAGATCTAATCAATGAGTTCATCTTATTCTGCAATTTTTTTCTCATGCATGAAGTAGACAGCTAGCTCATTAAACTCTGTTTTTATAGCTTATTGAAATTCTTCTTGTTAACATGATTTTTGGGAAAGTATCATTGTTTGATGTAGTGTAGGTGTTTTAGAAGTAGAGAGAGATCTCATAGCAAGAAACCTCCTTCCAACTTCATCTATCCATGATCATTCCTTACTTTCACTAAGACCCTCACCAATTTCATCATTTTCCATGGAAACTCCTCCAAGCATGTTGAGCAAATCCAACCATCTCCCAACCTTGGTTTTGAGTTCTAAGTGATCCTAGGCATTTCCTCTCTTCACTCCACCCACAAACCACCTTCCCTAAGCCTTCCAACACCTTCAGCACCCATTGTTTTTCTCTCGGCTGTATCCTGTAGAAATACAGGTAATCTTGTAGGTTTTTAGGACATCCTGTAGGTTTTCCTGTAGTGGCCTGTTTTAAGGCCGAATTGAGCGAAAACCTCTAGGAAGCCACACAAGGTTACCTAAGGGTCTCCAAAACCTTCCAACCATCCACCAGCATAAGCCACCTGCCACATCACCAAAAAATATTAGCTTTCACACTTCTCCATAAAAAGGGAAAAAGACAAAAAAGAAAAATAAACAGATTTGTTGTATCCATTTACATGCACAATAGTAGGATGTTGATGCTTTGAATTTACATGCTTAAGATAGTTGAATTTCATACATGTTAATCTAGCATTCTTTCTTAAACATAGTCTCTTAGCAGTTAGGTAGGAAATGGTGTGTTTTAGCATTGGATTTCAGTATTTTTCCTTACTGTAGTAGACTAGCTTTCTCTTAGAGTAGAATTCTCTTTCCCTCATCAGTAATAAAGCTTCTTTTGAATCCATAGAAGTATGGATTGACAAACCCTAGTGGTCTCTCGCTAGCTGAACAGTTACAAAAGGCAGAATCATCACTTTTACTTGTGTATACAACACTGTCACCTCCAAGTTTGTACGAACCCCGGGTTGATAAAGTAAAGTTGGTAGCCTTAGGAGTCGCAACATTTTTGTTGCAATACTAGTTCTCATCACTTTTTGGCATCGTTTCCAGGGACGTGTCTGAGTAAAATTTGATTACTGCTTTCTTTCTTCCATTTCTTGTTTCTGATATTCTACTAGTAGTTTCATTTCTGCAAGAGTAATTTAGTTTCTTTCCTTTCCATTCTACTTTCTTTGCTTTCATTTCCGTTCTACAAGATTTCATCCAATTAGTTAGTTTTCATTCAGTCAGTTAATTTTCATTCAGTCTGCAATTTCAATTCTGCAATCACTTTCAAAGTTTGAAAAAAAAACTCAAAACAAAACAAAAACATTTTTTTCATGCCTCGTAGGAATAGGGATAACTTAGGAATTTTTTTTCCAAATACCCCCACTGCTTCAAACAGCCAACCTTCCCTCTTCTTCGGTGGCTATGAATTGGAGGAACCCTTAGGTGAGAAACCTGAAATATTTGAAGAACCTACAAGGGAAGAAGAAGAAGAAGAACCCATTCCTACTGATCCAATGGCTGAAAATAGAAATGACAGAGGAAATAGAGAAAGAGTTGAGGGTGCCTTCCCCATCAGGGAAACCAATGGGGATACTAAGATGAAGAATATAAGCCCCTCTATCCTTCCTGATTTCCATGGCCTGACCTCAGAAGATCAAGTCACTTTATTATTTGAATTTTTGTCATATACCGAACCTGTGACTACACCAATGATGAGAAGAACTTAAAACTATTCCCATCCACTCTCAAGGATGCAGATTTGCGCTAGTTCTTGGGCTTAGCTGGGGATAGCATCACAACTTGTGCTCAGATGCAGCAAGCCTTCAACAACAAGTATTGAGACTTTTGTAGGTCTAAAGACACTAAAGAGGAAACTTTTAGGATGACCTTAGGGCATGATGAATCCCTAGAGGATTATGAAGAAAGCTTCCAGCTTAGCTACAAAAGGGACAGGGGCACACTTGAACCTGAGTCACTGAATATATTCATACTTAAAGGAGTAAGGGAAGATCTTCTAGATACCCTAAACTTGTTAGCAGGAGGGGACATCTACCAGTTACCCTATGAGGATATCAAGATTGTCTTTAGAAACCACTTTAGGGTAGCTAGGAAAAAGGGTAGGGGTAGTCAACCTATGGTCCGTCCATCCTCTTCCAATAAATCCATCAAGGGTGAAATTGGAAACATGTTGCGGGATTTCAAGAGTGAGATGATACAAACCCTTTCCCTAAAGATGGACACTATGCACATTAAGAGAAAACAAGAGGAAGCAGAGAGAGCCTTAGTAATTTTCTTCCCTAGATGCACCAGGAGGCACCCTAGGAATAAATGTCCATTGAATTATATTGAAATATGCTTTGTTTGTGAAGAAAACCACTCCATAGATAAGTGCCCTTCTCTCCCTGGACTAAAAGTTGTACATCAAGGAGATGAAGGGGTAACTGAACAGCTCTGCTACATAAACCAAAGGAGACCTCATAGGCCTAGGCCATACTAGCAGGGCATGCAAGAGTCATCCCATGCATATTACAACCCCAACCAGACCACATCCATACCTTTTTGGTGGCCCCCTCCTCATCCTTCCTATTTTACACCTCCTCCTTGGTCCTTTGCACCTCAGTATCAGTCCCAGCCAACCAGCTAGTCATTTCAACCATATGCTCCACCATAACCTCAGTGGAATGCACCGCCCTAGGGGTGGAGGCCCACATACAACAATGCTTCAAATTTATTGCCTTCACCACCTACTCAACCACAACTTTTACACCCTGATCCACGTAAACAACCCCAAATGCCTGCCCAACCAAATCCGAACCCGAACAATAGACAGCCACAACAAGTATACAATGGAGAGACATCTTATCCTGCTTATGTTATGGAGATTCAGGAAATCAACCTGAGATCTGGGAGGGTACTCCCAGACAACCAACCTCTACCTCCACCTAGGGAGGTTGAGGAAGAAAGAGAGGAAATCATTCCTAAAGTAAATCCACCACCCTTTCCTGAGAGATTAACCCAACCACTCCAGCCTACCCCAGAAGAGACTGAACTTCTGGGAGAATTGAAAAATCTATGTGTCAAAATTCCACTTCTCCAAGCTATAAAAGATGTACCTATTTACAACAAGTTGATCAAGGAGAAGTGCTTCAAGCATCTAGGGAGGCAAAGAAGAGATGCCCCTACCATTAATTTCATTGGACAGTTGTCCGACTTAATGCTGGGGCAGGTAATCTGTCCAAAGTATTTGGACCCTAGAAGCCCTGTAGTAGATGTGCACATCAATGGCACCATTGTCCCACACACTTTGATTGATCTTGGGGCTACCATTAATGTGATGACCAAGGACACCATGTTCATGCTCGACCTCCAGGGTTCATTTAGAAAGACCACAACGGTCCTGCAATTTGCAAACCGCTCCACAGTGACCCCTGAGGGGATTATGGAGGATGTGATGGTCTCCATTGACTCTTGGGAATACCCTGCAAATTTCCTAGTTCTCCATCCTAAGGCCAAGCTTACTGGTTATCGTCTCATCCTTTGGATACCTTGGCTAGCCACTGTCGATGCCTACATTAGCCGCAGGGCTGGGAATATGACTATCAAGAATGGGCATATGCCCAAGCAGTTAGTCCTATATCCTCTTTCCTATCCATCTCTAGAAAATGAATTACCTCTATGGATGGAAGAGGAGGAAGAATAAGATGAATTTTATTCCGCCCAACTCCATACCTTAGAAACAACCATGGGAGGGGGACAACCATATGAAGATGATTTAATTGAACATATACTCCAAAGTCCAACTCCCAGTACATTGTCCTTAGAAGAAGTAGTAAAGGAAACCCAGAACAACCATCTAATTCATCTATGCTTAGCCGATTCCAACCCTATCCATGTCAAAACGATAGAATTTTTCCCTGAGAGAACTTTGAAAATCAACCCATCTCTTTCTGTTCCCCAAGAAGAAAAGTTGTGCAACATGCTAAAGGAACATTTGGATGCCTTTGCTTGGATTTACAAATAAATGAAGGGAGTGCACCCCTCGGTGTGTACTCACCACATTTATATCAAAGAAGGTTGCAAACCAGTCTGACAACCTGAAAGGAGGCTGAACCCAGCTCTCAAAGATATAGTCAAAAAAGAACTGCAAAAGCTGCTAGATGCAAGATTCATTTACCCTATCTCCAATAGTGAGTGAGTCTCTCCTTTGGTGTTGGTTCCAAAGAAAAATGGAAGTGGAGGATTTTTTTTGATTACAAAGAGTTAAACAAATCCACAAAGAAGGACCATTTCCCTCTACCTTTCATCGACCAAGTGCTAGATGGCCTGGAAGGGAAAAAGTTTTTCTCTTTTCTAGATGGATTCAGCGGCTACAATCAAATCCAAATTAGCTTGGAAGACCAGAATAAAACCACCTTCACATGTCCTTGGGGTACTTTCTCCTATAGGGTCCTTCCTTTTGGCCTATGTAATGCTCCTGCCACTTTCCATATAGCAGTCTTGAGTATTTTTGTCGAGTTAGTCCATGATGCAGTAGATATTTATATGGATGATTTTACACCTTATGGGTGTGATTTCCAAGAGGCTTTGTCCAACTTAGGTAAGGTGTTGCACAAATTCATTGAAATGAACCTGTCTCTTAGTCCCGAAAAATGTGAGTTCTTGATGACTAAAGAGACTGTGCTAGGTCATTCAATATCCCAGCAAGGACTGTAGGTGGACCTAAACAAAATAGTTATCATCCAAAGGGTCCCACCTCCGCAAAAGCAAAGATATGTCATAAGTTTCCTAGGGTTAGTTGGATACTCTCAAAGGTTTATAAAAGACTTCAGCAAGTTAGCTTCTCCTTTATTTTGGTTGTTGGCCAAAGACTCTGAGTTTGTATGGTCAAAAAGATTTCAAGAGGCCCTGGACACCCTGAAGGACAAGTTAACCATTTCACCGATTCTCCGAGGCCCAAATTGGGCCCTTCCTTTTCATATACATGCTGATGCCTCACACAAAGCCATAGGAGAAACTCTAGGCCAGATAGATGAAAAATTGCCTTATGCTATTTACTTTATTAGTAAGAATATGTCAAAGGCCGAACTGAACTACACAGTAAACGAAAAGGATCTCCTAGCTGTTGTGCATTCATTGAACAAATTCAGGCATTACATTACATGTTATCAAAAATTTGTACATACTGACAATGTTGCAATCAAATATTTAATGAATAAACCTGATATGAATGCTCGGATTATTAGATGGTTACTTTTATTAAAACAGTTTGATCTAACTATTGTTGATAAGCCTGGCAAGGAAAATGTTGTTGCAGATTTTTTGTCTATATTAACTTTGCCTACAAGTGAGTAAGGAATGGTTGATGACTAGTTACCATATGAACATGTATTCACCATTTCAGTTCTCTCTCCATGCTTTTCTGACATAGCAAACTATTTGGTATTTGCACAGTTCCCACCGAACTTGTCCTCTAAAGAGAAAATCAAGATTGTGAGGAAGAGTGCCCCATTCACTTGGATTGGGGGCAAACTCTTCAAACTAGGCCCGGATCAAATTTTGAGAAGATGTGTCAGGGAGGAAGAAGTCTTTGACATCCTTCTGACTTGTCATGATGGGCCTTGTGGAGGTCACTTTGTAGAAAAGAGGACAACATTCAAGGTGTTACAAGCTGGTTATTATTGGCCAACTCTTCATTGAGATGTGAAAATATATACTAGTCAGTGTGATGAGTGCCAAAGGATGGGAAAGCCTACTCCAAGGGATGAAATGCCTCTTCAACCTCAAGTGACTTTCGAGCCATTTGACAAGTGGGGCATGGATTTCATTAGGCCTATTGACCCTCCTTCCAAGAAAAAGCTGTATATTATTGTGTGCACTGACTATTTGACTATGTGGGCCAAAACCAAGGCAATCAAGGCAGCAACAAAGGAGAAGGTGGCTGAGTTCTTAAGCGAGAATGTATTCTGCAAGTTTGGGACCCTAAGGAACTGGTCACTGATCAAGGCAACCAATTTACCTCCAACATGATGGAATCCTTGTTGAGCCAACACAAGATTAAGCATAGAACCTCCACTCCCTATCATCCACAAGCTAATGGGCAAGTGGAGGTGATCAATAGAGCATTGGAGGGCATTCTAACTAAAGTAGTTAGCAGCAGCAGAAAAGATTGGGCAGATAGACTAGTTGAGGCCACCTGAGCCTATAACAATGCCTAGAAGGCCCTGATGTCCATTGAATTTGAGTATAATACATTGAGGATAGAATCCCAACTAGATATGTATCTTAGCAATGCACAAAAAGACAAATTTCTCCAGTTGAATGGTTTAGATGAGTTCAGAATGATGGGCCCTCCTACACACAGAGGTAGATCTGGCATGATAAGAAAATCAAGGATAAGCAATTTCAAGAAGGTGATTGGGCTTTTTTATATGATTCCAGGTATAAGGACTTTAAGGGAAAGTTAAGGACTAGATGGTTAGGGCCTTATGTTATAGAGAGATTTCATGATAATGGTTCAATGCAGATCAAAACCATAGATGCAGAGGCCATTCCTTTACTTGTTAATGGGCACAGATTGAAAGTTTACAAAAGGCCATTGTTCAAGCAAGAGTTCATAGATGGTATCAACAAAACAGTGGTGGTGGTGGAGCAAGTCTCAGCTCCTACCTCATCAAGTCACTAAGAGAAAAAAAGAAAATAAGGAGACTTGGGTGAAAACCTCCATGAGGCGCCTGAGTCCCACTATTGGGTTGAAAACCTCTTGAGGCGGCCCAATGGTGTCAAAAAAAAAAGAGAAATAAAAATATCTCTAGGTGAAAACCTTTGTTGAGGCACCCAAGGAAAGCATCTAGGATGTAAACCTCTTGGAGGCAGATTAGTTGTGTTCAAAAAAAAAAAGAGAGAAAAGAAAAATATGAAAATGCTTTTTGTAGGTTACCAGGAGGACGATCAAAGCAGCAATGGAGAATCAAAAGGGACCTATTCAGCTCATATTTTTATTTCTCCATTCATTATCCTTCACCATTCCACCATTCCTTTCATTTTATTCACTCATTTGACTCAGTTTGCAAGGGTTCTGTGTTTTCTACAGGATTCCCTATAAACCTACAGGATCCCCTGAAAACCTACAGGATGATCCTGTAGGAATTATAGTGGCTTGGGAATCCTAAAGGAAGCAACCCTAGGGCAAGGAAATGACCTACCCATGTCAAAAAAATAAATTCCTACATCACCATCTCATTACCATACCACTCTCCACCTTGATCACCCCTGCATTCATCATTAAAAAAATCAGTTTTCAAAAAAATTTACAGTTTTCAAGGAAAAACACAGAGAAAAAAGATGAGACAAAGAGCAAGGGGAACAACACCTGAAGGTTATTTTTCATTATTAACACACCCCTAGACCTCCTCTTTATCCATTTTCATCATCCTTAGGTCCCAGCGGTAGAATATGATTAGAAATTTGGAGGGAGAAGCAGCTACAGGACATCCCGTAGGAAATCATGTAGAAGCCTATCCCACCAAATAGAAATCATAGGTTGCAGAAAGTTTCAAGCATGGACATCCAAGGGCAGAATAAGCTCCTCCAAAGCAACAGCAGCATCATCATCCTCAACACTAGGTACCTGCACATCAAGAAAATCAAGAAAGGAAAATTATAAAAAAAAAAGAGGGAGAAATCACATGCAGTCAACATACAACAAACACCTCATTTCTTCAAAAAACTGCAGCAAGGTATTGTTACCACAGGTAAGTATCTCGCTCACTCTCTCATTTACATAATGTAATCAAAATATGTAAAGACTATGAATGAGTTTGCTTATAAGCGAAAGGTTGCCAGTTAACTTGGCCACCTTCGTTCAGTCAACGAGGATAACGCAGTTAGTCCTCACACACATAGAAGCAATCAAGTCAAAGAAAAGGAGGATGAGGTCAAAAGGAGTTAAGACTATGGATGCCCAAAGTGGGAGTTTATTACAAGGTGAGGGGAATGATGATGTGGTAGCGGGGACCAACAGTACAAAAATAGATATTCGTACCTTGGCTGCCAGCACACCACCTCACTCAACTCGACCATAAGAGGAAATAAATGTTGATCCCCATGCATACATGCATTCATCTTCCTGAGGCTCACTCTAGCAGAGTCTCTCTTGGCCCTCAAGCAACCTACAAGAGAGGGAAACTTCATTTTTTTTATGCACAGGTCCTCCTACAGGCTCCTACAAGAAATCCTATAGGATCCCACAGGAATCCTACAAGATATAGTCAGGCAATCTACAAGATTGGCAGTGAGAAATTTTAGAGGAGGAAACATAGGGGTTGGCTACATCAAGCATTGTAAGGAGGTAGGCTCTACATTTCCTCCCATTTTTCCAAGTGAAAGGAACAAAAAAATCTTCTATTTTGATTGAAATTGATAGTTGTATAAGGGAATTATATCCACAGGAATTTCAGTCCCATTTCCTCCTTCATTAAAATTTTGTATCATACATCTCTGCTCCTCCATTCACCAGACAAAATGACAAGGGGGTTTAATAGAAGGGAGCCCATCAACACTGTGAGGATTCACCAACACCCTCCTGTGCTAGAAATATTCACAAGGCATAATTGGATGGGGTACTTTGAGAAATTTATGGGGTAGGATGATGAAGTAGCCAGAGATTTTTCTCTCTCCCTCATTCCACTAATGAGGACACATGCCATTGTTGTGGTGAGAGGCCTCTCCATAGAGTTCACCCCTAAACTCTTAAGAAGAATTACCACACTTCCCTTAGGGGTGCCTTGGAGAAAGGAAGACAAGGGAAATAGCCAAACTGCAAAGAAGAAATTCTTTCTAGAGGGAGAGGAAGACATGGAAGACAAGAATGGAGTGAGAAGAGAAAGCCTACCATACCCCTAGAATGAAATAAGCTACCACCTTATAAAATACATTTCGTGTGAAGGTAGATATAGTGTGATATATGGATACCACTTTAGGCTTCTTGAAGAATTGAGGTTTGGAGTAGATACACCTCCTCACCACAGACTCGGCATACCCTACTTCATTCTTCAATCCCTGATAGATATGAGCATAAAGGTGAAGGAAGGAAACTACCATCATCTGGCCCATCATGGGTTAATTCTACTCATCATAGAATATTCCCTCCACAACCTTAGAATTCCTATAACATGGGAAACATTCAGATACATACATACAAAGGAGGATATAAAAGCCCTCACATATGACAAAAGCCCTACTGCCAGTGAAAGGGATGAAGAGGAAACTGAAATAGATGAGGATCTAGAGAGGGATGAAGAGGAAATAGATGAGGAAGAAGAGGAAGAGAAAGAGAAGGAAAGTGGTGAAGAAACAGAGGAAGATTCCAAGAAAGAAACTGATGAACAAGGTGAAGAAGAGGAGAAAGACAAAGATGAAAAGGGGAATGGAAAAGAGGAGGCAGAAGACAAGGAGGAGTCACCTCCCCTAAGTCTCCTATCACTTATGAGAGGATTCATGTGACTAGATCTACCTCATCCAAGGGAAAATACATCCTACAGGATACACAGTGAGACCTACAGGAAGCAAAGGAAATCCTACAGGAAACTCTGCTAAACCTACAGGAAACTCAAAAATTGGATAAGGAAGGGAGTATGCAGCAAGAACCAAAGAAGGAGGACCCAGAGCTAAGGGAACCTAGCCCTCAACCTAACCTTGACTCCTACTACAGATTTATTGAAGGGGGCAGGGTCATTCCACAAAAATTTTCCATCCCATTATTCTTTGAGCTTGAGAAGGAAAGAGCCAGAACACATAGATGGATGCAAATTTCCAAGTCCAAGGGAGTAGAGGACATAGGTCACATGGAGGAAAATCTCAAAGAGATGGGCAGAGAACTAAGCAGCCTGAGGGACAGAGAGGCCATAATGAAAACTCAATTGGAGGTAGAAAATGCATGGTTGAAAGGACAGCTGCAAGAAAAAGAGAATCAATTGGCAACCATGGCTAGTCTATCTTTAGAGGCAATCCAGTGCAGGATTCCAGTTAAGTCCTATGCATTATACCTTAGGGAATACTGGTTGCAGTTCCAAATCAAAACCCTAGCACAGACGGCACTATTCCATTCCATGATTATAGACAGTTCATTTGTCTTTGTGATCAAATCACATTGGAGGATAGGGCTAAGATGTTTGAGTTCTACTTGCATAACATGGCCTTGATAGATCTGAATGTATGGGACCCTAATGCAAAACTAGGGGATTTACAGTTGATGGCCTTGGCATCATGGATGAACCATGAGGAAGCAAGGGATGTAGAATTGAAGAAGATATTGGCAAGGGAACAAACAGAGCCTCTCATCATAAGAGCTAAGAAGTCAAATCCAATGGATATCATCATCACATATAATTTAATTGCAAATGATCCTCAACTTGCACCCAGGTATCTTATTGCCCAAGAGCAACCAATTACACATTTTGAGGATATGTTCAGGCTGTTAGGGGATGACAGCATGCAAGCTTGCCAAAGGAGATGGAATAATCTTCCATACAGTTTGAAAATCAGACAGTACCATTCTCCTTAAAGAGTGAGAGAAGCACTAAACAGGACACCCATGTACAAGCAAACCATCTAGAGGCTCAAAGTCAATTGGATTGGCTTGAGACTCAGTCCAGCACTACTCCTGGGGATGTTATAAGGAAGTAAGGAAGAGGAAGAAAGAAAGCAGGGGGAGGAGATAGAAACGAAAGAAGGATTCTATGCGTAAGAAGAAGAGACCATAGCAGAAGCATGGGATGTCAGGGAGGCCACTAGGGCTATGAAAGATATGGATATTGATTGAGTTGCTCAGAGGATGAGCAACACTTTGAGTAGGGGGTGATGATGAGCCTCATCATTGGGTAACTATATAGACCTTAATTCACCTCCTAGCTTAGTCAAATCAAATCTTCTCACAATTTATTGTTGGAAATAATATTGAGAGGGGAGGTGAATTAGTATTATCAAATCAATTATTTTTCATTTCACAATCAGATTTGTATACGCTACTTCAGTTATGGGAAACTGCGTATATATGCTACTGTGTCTAAAGCAACCAGTGTATATCAATAAACTTATGATTCATTAAATGTTGATCTTTAATCAGTGCATCAGAACTTCATTAACCATAAGAACAGTAAACAGGTGCAGTAAAACAGAACAGATCATCACACACATGGACACAAGATATAAGGTGGAAACCCAATGTGGGTGAAAACCACCTGCTACAACTCGTCTCTATCTTCTTTTAATAAGAAACTTCTTGTTACAATATTTATGTACTAGTGCAGTCTTATACCAGTACACAGGCTTCTAACTGTAGAAGGCTACAACCTTCTCTCGTTCTCCAGCTTCTCCTGGAAGGGAGATACAACCCCCTTAGCTCTTGTACTAGCCGATGTACTAGTACGTAGGTGCTGACCTACAGAAGGCTACAACCTTATTTTTTTCTTCTAGGGACCACGTTTCATAAATTTTCAGATTGGATCCATCAATAACAATAATTAATCATCAAATACATCTGCATCAACCAATCTCCTTTGCTTCAATCAAAACTGAATCAAACAATTACTTCTTTGAATGTTGTAACTAGAATACATTAACAGTAACCAGAAACCAATCCTGAACCCAGAACACTGCAACAATAAACAGAAGTAGCTAAAACATATTTTATGAGACGTACGCTACTTCAATATGTAGAACCTGCGTGCATACGCTTTTGTATTAAGGCCAACCAGCGTATACGCTGCTTTGACTTACTGAACCAGCGTGTATATGCGCCTCTGCTGTGCCGAACCTACGTACAGATCTATAAATATAATTTACCCTTTTCACTTATTCAGGCATCAGTTATACCCAGATTATCAGATTTATAGATCAAGTCATGCACCAAATATAACAAATCAAAATCACACAAAGATACTACTATTCAAGCCTTAGGATCCTGACCCACCAATAGAACTTATCCTTCTTCTAGCACTCAAGTTCCTCCTTGGTTCAGATCCAGCTATGCACCATCACCCAATGACCAGTATTCTAGATCTTGCTCTTCATAACATATTCAATGCTTGAGTGAATGCCTTTGCCTAATGATATCCTTTCCCTTTTATCTCACAAACCAAGTATCTCAACCTGTGCCAGATGGTCTCTGTCAGACCCATATCAGACTCTTTTCATCCTGATTCTAGCCCCACCGTTTGTCTTCAAACCATAATATACGCGACTATGTCCACAGACACTTGTGTATATAAACAGATACACTTCATGAAACTCACGTACAACCACTGTTCTCTGAAACAGATAATTTCAACAACAACATGATGTATCAACTACTCCCAGCTTATGTCTGAGATATTCAAATGTCTCCCTGAGCAGTGGTTTGGTGAATATATCAGCAACCTAATCCTTGGAGGGAACATACTCCAATTTGACCTTTTGTTCAAGCACTTGTTCCCGGAGAAAATGATATTTGATAGCTATGTGCTTGGTCTTCAAATGCATGACTGGATTCTTTGAAATACTGATTGCACTTGTATTATCACAAAAAATGGAGATAGGTGGAGTACAAGTGATTTGAATGTCTTGCAATGTTTGCATCATCCAAAGGATTTGTGTGCAACAAGATGCAGTAGCCACATATTCTGCTTCAGCTGTAGATAATGCAATTGAGCTTTGTTTCTTGTTGAACCAAGATACTAATCTGGAACCCATAAAGAATGCACCACCACTAGTGCTTTTTCTGTCATCCATGCTTCCTGCTCAATCTGCATCTGTATATGCATGAAATGTGAGACATATATCTCTAGGATACCATAAGCCATAATTTTTTGTTCCTTGAAGATATTTAAAAATCCTCTTAACTGCTTGAAGGTGTGCTTCCTTTAGATTTGCCTGTAATCTTCCAACTATTCCCACTACATGGATGATATCTAGTCGGGTACCTGTCAAATAGAGCATACTACCAATCATGGATGTATAGGTTGGTTGACGTACCGATGTTGATTCATCATTTGCGCTAAGGCTACATCTTGTTACCATAGGGGTTCATACTGGTTTCGAATCCTCCATCCCATATTTCTTCAAGATCTGCTTGAGATACTTGGTTTGTGAAAGAAAAATACCGTCTTTGTTTTGTTGGACTTGTAAACCAAGAAAATATGTGAGCTCACCAAGTAAGGACATTTCAAATTCTTTCTGCATCACCAAAGCAAAGTTTTGACTCATGGTTTCTTCATTGCTACCAAAGATGATATCATCAACATACATAATAAGTATTAGCAATTTATCATTATCAATTTTTATATATAGATTGTTATCTGTTGATCCTTTTGCAAAACCTTGTTGATGGAGATATTTTTCCAACTAAAAATACCAAGCCCTTGGAGCCTATTTAAGACCATAGAAAGCCTTTTTGAGTTTGCATACAAGTTTTGGATCATTCCCAAGGATGAATCCATCTAGTTGCTCAATTTACACTTCTTCTTCTAAGTCTCCATTTAGAAAAGCGGATTTCACATCCATTTGATATACTTTGAACTTCTGAAAGCTGGAAAGAGCAAGGAACATTCTTATGGCATCAAGTCTAGCAACTGGTGCAAAAGTTTATTCACAGTCTATGCCTTCTTGTTGAGCATACCCTTTACAAACAAGTCTGGCCTTGTTTCTAATAACATCTCCATTTTCATTCAACTTGTTTTTGAATATCCATTTTGTCCCTATGACATTCTTATCATTTCGTCTAGGAACCAACTCCCAAGTGTTATTCTTTTCAATCTGCTCAAGTTCTTCATTCATGGCCTTGAGCCAGCATTCATCTTTGCATGCTTCACTTACATTTCGTGGTTCAGTGGAGGAGAGCAATGCTAGATAGCTTGAAGCTTCTAAAATAGTTCTTCTTGTTTGTACACTTGCCTCTTTCTGCCCTAAAATTTGAGTTTCTGGATGATTCTTCTGAACGTACCTGGATGGAGTCTTTTCTTCTACCCTTATCTGTTCTTCTGGTGCCTCATAGGTTTCTTCTTCATCATAAGTCTGATTTGATGTTGAAGGATATTCCTCATCATCTTTGAAATCTTCGGATTTTACCTGCCTTGGATTGTTTCCTTCTTCATCAACCACTACATCAATACTTTCAACAATTTTTCCAAGTCTTTTATTGTAACATTTATATCCGTTGCTTTGGGAAGAGTAACCAAGGAGAATGCCTTCATCTACTCTAGGTTCAAAATTGCTAGGGTTTTCATCAGTCCTTTTGATGTAACATTTGCTTCCAAAAATTTTGAAGTATTTTACTGTAGGAGTCTTGCCATACCAAAGTTCATGAGGATTTTGAGTGTTTTTCACACGGACGTTTGTCTTGTTGAGAATAGTAACGGTAGCAAATGCAGCTTCACCCCAGAAGGTTGTGAGAGTTCCAGATTCATCAAGCATAGCACGAGCCATTTGTTGAACCGTTCTGTTCATCATTTCCACTACTCCATTTTGTTGATGAGTCCTTGCAGTAGAGAAATCCCTTCTTATTCCATGTTCTTCACAAAAATTGAAAAATTCATCTGAGGTAAATTCCCCTCCTTGATCAGACTTGAAGCATTTGATTCTGCGATCTGATTCGTTTTCAACCAAGGCTTTGAATGCTTTGAACTTTTCACAAGCTTCATCTTTATGCTTCAGAAGTCCTATCCAACACATCCTGGAAAAGTCGTCAATGAACAATATGAATTATTCTTCTCCTCGAGGTGACCTTTTCCTGGATGGACCACATACATCAGTATGGACAAGTTCAAGTGGCTTACTAGCTGATCCTTCCTTCTCAGGGAAATTAGTTCTGATTTGCTTACCAAACTGACATGATTTGCATATTGTATTTTCTGGAATTCTGATGTTAAGGAGATCATGAACCACCTGATATTTGCATGCTTTCCTTATCTAAGAGAAGCTTAGATGCCCCAATCTTCTGTGCCATAGCCAGTGTTCATCGTTCTTGCTTAGATAGCATTGTTGTTGTCATCCCTTCAGTATGTATAAATTGTTTGGAGTTCTTATGCCTTTGATCATTGTTTCTCCTGTATCAAGCTCACGAACAATATATCCATTTGATCGAAATATTACCTCATTTCCTTGATCACACATTTGACTGACATTTAATAGATTATGCTTTAAGCCATCAACATACATAACATTTCCAACTTTGACCTTTTCTTTCAAAAGAACAGAACCTTTACCTTTTATGAGTGCAGGGGTGTCATTTCCAAATGAGAGCTTCCTTTCCTTTTCTAAGGCACTATATGGTGAAGTTTTTCTTTATCACCTGTCATATGTTTCGAGCATCCACTGTCGATGTAGCATTGATTTTATTGTCCTTCTGCATATAAGGCTATACCAGATCTTTCTGGTTGCGGTTCTTTCTTTCTCCATGTTTTGGGACTCAATGAAGCTTGCTCCTTCTGAGTTGTTTCCGAAACCTACTCCTGCATTCAGAATCTTCATGACCGAAGTTGTTACAAATAGAAATTATATTTCATTTTCAAGAGCAGAAAATTTATTGTAGGTCCTTTTCATGATCCCAGTCACACTCCTTTGATTTCGTGCTTCTCTAGTCATGATGGTCTTGTAGGAAACACATTGAGCTACTTTGTGTCCAAAGTTATGACAAGAGAAACATTGGCCATTGAAGAAATTCCTGCGATTATCAAACCTACCATCTAGGTGATTGTAGTTTCCATAGACATTCATTCTTGAGGCAAATTGAGAATGATTTACCAACAGTTGGTTGTAGCTTCCGTTCATCCTTGAAGTAGATTGACCCTGATTTACCTGGTGATCTGCTTTATGCCTTTGCTGTCGATTGTCAACCAGTTCACTTCTCCTTGCTGCATCAAGATAACTTTTGGAGGTGGATGGCTTCTGTGCTTGAGATGCTTCTTCAGAATATCCAAGACCTATCTTGATTAGAGGAGAACGTTGCACTTTGATAATCTGATCTAAAGTTTCAGATCCTTTAGGAAATCTAAGATTAAGAGCTTTTGTTTTCTCAATATCTTTTCTAAGTCCCACAATTTCACATTCTAACTTTTCATTGTGTTTTTCCCTTTCAAAAAATTGGAATGTCAGAGTATCTATGATCATACTCTTTTCTTCTAAACAGATTTTAAGTTTAAAAATTTCTTCATAGAGATCATCTTCACCTATAGCATCCAAGAAATCATCATCTTCAAAATCCATCCAAAGTCTATAATCATTACATTGCTCATCTTCATCACTAATTGAAAATCCATCACTGTCTTCATGAGTATAATAGCTCTTCTTACTTACATTGTGTTTTTTGTTCCATCTAACTGGTTCCTTACCTTTGTCAAGCTTATCTTTATGAGGAAACTTGGATGCATAGTGACCGACTCTTCCACAAGCAAAGAATTTGAAAGGTAGCTTACCTCTGAATCTTCTAGAACCCCGTTGAAGGTTCTTGACAAAGTTTGATTCTTCCTCTCCTTCTGACATATGTCCTGACTCATTGTAATCTCCTTTTCCTGAAGCTTTGAATGCGGCTTCTCTCCTGTCTAATGGTCCCCCTTTTCTCATTTCGAAAGTAGTTAGGATTCCATGCAGCTGTGACATGGTAATGCTCTGTAGATCCTGCTTTTCTTCTATGGCAGAAACTTTTGATTCAAACTTAGAAGACAAAGATCTTAGCACCTTTTCAACCAAAGTAACTTCTTTTATTTCTTCACCCAAGTTTTTCATACAATTAACAATCTCATCTATACGTAAGAAATAATTAGCCACACTTTCATCATTGTGCATTCTGAGATTTTCATATTGAATTCTGAGAGTTTATAGTTTTGCATGTTTCACTTGATTGTCTCCTTTATAGCTCAGAACGATCTTGTCCCATATTTCTTTTTTGGTTTTGAGCTGCATAACCTTAATGAATTCTGATTGAGATAAACTCTCTAATAGAGTATTGATAGCCTTTGCATTTGTTTCATACTGCTTCTTACTAGCCGTATCTATAGGAGTTGTTGATGGAAATGTGTATCCTGCTTCCACGATATCCCAAACTTTTGTACCAAGAAATTGAAGATAGGTTGTGATTCTTACCTTCCAATAGACGAAGTTGCTCCCATCAAAGATTGGTGGCCTGATAGATGCCTCTTTTTCGTAGTTGTTCATAATGATAGATCTTCCTTCAAGCGATCAAGCTTCTTCTGAAGGACTTGCTCTAATTCCAATTGTTGGAAACAATACTGAGAGGGGGGGTGAATCAGTATTATCAAATCAATATTTTTCAATTCAAAATCAAATTTGTATACACTACTTAAGTTATGGGAAACTGCATAGATATGCTACTGTGTCTAAAGCAACCAACATATATCAGAAAACTTATGATTCATTAAATGTTGATCTTTAATCATTGCATCAGAACTTCATTAACCTTAAGAACAGTAAACAGGTGCAGTAAAATAGAACAGATCATCACACACATGGACACAAGATATAAGGTGGAAATCCAATGTGGGTGAAAACCACCTGCTGCAATTCGTCTCTATCTTCTTTTAATAAGAAACTTCTTGTTACAATATTTTTGTACTTGTGCAGTCTTATACCATTATGCAAGCTTCTACATGTAGAAGGCTACAACCTTCTCTCATTCTCCATCTTCTCCTGGAAGGGAGCTACAACCCCCTTAGCTCTTGTACTAGCCGATGTACTAGTACGTAGGTGCTGACCTACAAAAGGCTACAACCTTCTTTTTTTTCTTCCAGGGACCACGTTTCATAAATTTTCAGACTGGATCCATCAATAAAAATAATCAATCATCAAATACATCTGCATCAACCAATCTCCTTTGCTTCAATCAATATTGAATCAAACAATTACTTCTTTGAATGTTGTAACCAGAATACATTAACAGTAACCAAAAACCAATCCTGAACCCAGAACACTGCAGCAATAAATAGAAGTAGCTAAAATATATTTCATGAGAAGTACACTACTTCAATATGTAGAACCTGCGTGCATACGCATCCGTATTAAGGCCAACCAGTGTATACGCTGCTTTGACTTACTGAACCAGCGTGTATACGCGCCTCTGTTGTGCCGAACCTGCATACAGATCTATAAAAGATAATTTACCCTTTTCACTTATTCAGACATTAGTTATACCCAGATTATCAGATTTATAGATCAAGTCATGTGCCAAATATAACAGATCAAAATCACACAAAGATACTACTATTCAAGCCTTAAGATCTTGACCCATCAATAGAACTTATCCTTCTTCTAGCGCTCAGGTTCCTCCTTGGTTCAGATCCAGCTATGCACCATCACCCAATGACCAGTATTCTAGATCTTGCTCTTCATAAGATATTCAATGCTTGAGTGAATGCCTTTGCCTAATGATCTCCTTTCCCTTTTATAGTCTTAGGCCTTACTCAATACCATGGTCCAAAACAATAGAGAATCAATACCATGGACCCAATACCTGTGTTCAACACTTCGGACGAGATACCATGGTCCAAAACCATAGGTCCAAATACCAAGGACTAAATACCATGGACCAAAAAATAAGTTTTCCCACATGTACGCACTTTTCCTTGCATGAAAGTGCGTGCATACGTATACGCGCCTTATGATCGTCGAACCCGCGTGTATATGCGACTTGGTTAAGAGGAACCTGCGTATATCTCTTTTTTCCTTCATTCTGAGAGCCTAAACTATGATATGTCATTTGAGTGAGTTTCCATCAAGGACAACACCTACGTCATAGTGCCAAACCTGTGTCATAATGCCAACATTTATTACATGTTTTGATTCTATTTTGTTTAATGAGGTGAGTCAAAGTGAGATATTATGCCTAATGGACTAATGTGCATTGCATGCAGGTTTGTGAGAGGAAATCAGGGAATTTTGGAAAGATTAAATGCTGAAACTCAAATGGCACAAGGAATAGAGATTGTAGGAGGAAAATCCTCCTCATTTACTCCTCCCTCATTCGAATATTCCTCCATCAATCACACTAGCTCGAGTACAAGTAGCCAAGTCATGAAGATCAAAAGGAAGTCGAGAAAGTGATAGTCAAAGAGTTAGTTCATATTAAGTTTGGGAGTCGAGACTCCATAGATTTAAGGAAGTCATTGGAGACTTCAGTTGTATAAATAAAGATGCCTAGAGCCTCATTAGGATTTGAATTTTTGTTGTAAAAGCACTAGTTATTTTTTAGCTCTAGGCCTATGGAAGACATTGCTATGTAATTTTCTGTTTTGATAATGAGAATGAGTTTTTTCTTGATCCAGCACTGAGTTAACTCAAAGGGATGAAGCTCTTGGGTTGGGGCTCAACCCTAGCAGCAAAATCTCCTCTTCTTGTATTTGTATGCTTAGATTATTTTCATAGATTCATGGCTAAATTGTCCTTAGAAGTATTTCATTGCAAGTAGTGTAGATTTGATTAGTTTGCTTATTAATTTTCTTCCATTTTTGCTTTACTTCAGTAGTAGGTTAGAAGGGATAAAAGGAGCATCAGACAGTTGTCAGTAGGTGTCTTGGCCTCACCTCTTCCTTCAGGGATCATGATTTAAGGAAAGGACCCATATGCAGTCCCAAAAGGACATAATTCTACTTTCTCATAGAATTTAGAGTTTATTGTACTTGAACCAGCATTTGAACAGTCTTAAAGTGTAGGATTTAATTATCATTTCTTTCATATTCAGTCTTACAGTAGATCTCATCAATGATTTCATCTTATTCTATAAATTTTCTTCACGCATGAAGTAGACAGCTAGCTCTTTAAACCCTGTTTTTCTAGCTTATTGAAATTCTTCTTGTTTACATGATTTTTGCGAAAATATCATTGTTTGATGCAGTGCAAGTGTTTCATAAGTAGAGATATATCTCATAGCAAGAAACTTCCTTCCAACTTCATCCATCCATGATCATTCCTTACTTTCACTAAGACCCTCACCAATTTCATCATTTTCCATGGAAACGCCTCCAACAATGTCGAGCAAATCCAACCATCTCCCAACATTGGTTTTGTGTTCTAAGAGATCCTAGGCATTTCCTCACTCTATTCCACCCACTGACCACCTTCCCTAAGCCTTCCATCACCTTTAGCACCCATCGTTTTTCTCTCGGATGTATCCTGTAGAAATACAGGGAATCCTGTAGGTTTTTAGGACATCTTGTAGGTTTTCCTGTAGTGGCTTGTTTTGAGGCTGAATTGAGGAAAAACCTATAGGAAGCCATAGAAGGTCGCCTAAGGATCTCCCAAACCTTCCAACCATCCACCAGCATCCCTAAGCCACCTGCCACATCACCAAAAGAGATTAGCTTTCACACTTCTCCATAAAAAGGGCAAAAGACAAAAAGGAAAAAAACAAATTCGTTGCAGCCATTTACATGCATAGTAGTAGGATGTTGATGCTTTGAATTTACATGTTAAGATAGTTGAATTTCATATATGTTAATCTAGCATTACTTCTGAAACACAGTCTCTTAGCAGTTAGGTAGGAAATGGTGTGTTTTAGCATTAGATTTCAGTCTTTTTCCTTATTGTAGTAGACCAGCTTTCTCTTGGAGTATATTTCTCTTTCCCTCATCAGTAATCAAGCTTCTTTTGAGTCCATAGAATAATGGCTTAACAAACCCTAGTGGTCTCTCGCCAGCTGAACAGTGACAAAAGGTAGAACCATCACTTTTACTTGTGTATACAGCACTGTCACCTCCAAGTTTGTACGAACCCCAGGTTGATAAAGTAAAGTTGGTAGCCCTAGGAGTCACAATATTATTGCTGCAATACTGGTGCTCATCAAGGATCTCTCCTTGGTCTGGCACAATGGAGGAAATTGAAGGGACTAGGTGGAAATATTCATGCTTCAAGGTTATGCCATGCACTCCAAAGAAAAGAAAGGAAATCTTAAAAGTGAAGTTTAACCAGTCAAGGGTGAGGGGATTCATCCTTCAACCTTCCCTATTGTGCCATGCACTCAAAGGAAAGGTAAAAGTAAGGCTTAGGGTGCATGAGTGCATTGGGAAGGAGGGAAGGTGAAAGGTTCAAACTTCAAGACTGCATTATGCACTCAAAGGGAAAGGAGACTTCAAGGAGAGCAAATTTTTACTGGTCAAAGGCAGAGAGGAGGCTTCCTTCAGCTACTTCTTCATGCACTCTAGAGGAAGATTTTAAGCCAAGCTTGGGTGCAGAGCACGTTGGGGAAGGAGGAAGGGTGAGGTTTCAGCCTTCGGGACTGGGCCATGCGCTCAAAAGAAGACGAGGCTTCAGAGAAAGTGCATGATCCGAATTTAAACAGGAATGCAAAAAATTACAGAGATAACCATAAATACAGAGATGCATCAGAAATAATACTTCATTTAATTAATGTAAAATACTGAAGTATGCTTACAAACAGAAATGGAAATAAACTAGCTCGGACGATCGTAGCTTATCTCTGAGGAGAGATGTGGTAGCTACATGCCTCTGAACCATCTTACAATGAGGCTTGAATGCCTATTTATTGTTGAAAAACAATGGAAACCCCTAAACATCCAAAACCCTAACCATAGGAGATGAAGCACCAAACTATGGGCCTCGTTTTGCATAAATTGGTACATCAACTTCCCGGGGTCGTAACTTTGGCATACGATCTTCGTTTGACGCACGAAATACCTCGTTAGAAATATCTATCTAAAGGCTACAACTTTGGGATGAGCAACATCAATCCATAAACCCATGTTGCTCCTAGTTTTCCCAAAAAACGTCGTTTAGGGCCTCAAAATGGCTCTGGAAGTTCAGGACCTGAAAAACTACCAAAAATAGTAAATTGTGCTACAAATAAGGAAACTAAAAAACTGAAAGAAACAATGGTGGGGATCCAAGTGGACTCGGCAGATGGCCACCAATATCCACCTAGATTAGTGCATTTTTATTCAACAAGGGGTCACTATTTCTTATTAATGTGATTTTCATCCTAGGCTAGCGCAGTTTGACCCAACACTGGGTGCTTGACCATTTGGAGTGTTATTTTCATTGAGGGAGGCCATAGAGATGAAGCCACTTTTCCTAAAATGGTTTTCACTACACTAGGAGGATATGAGGATCTTTACATTGCATGTTTTTCCTCTGCAAAAGGGTGAAATAGGTCCATGATGCTATCTAGGAGTGCTCTATGGGTCATGTAAGGCAATGGTTACCAAAAATCAATGAAGTGAGTCAATATAAGCAAGAAGGATCAAGTGAATACCCTTGTGAGGATCATAATGTGAAACAGATTTTGTGTAAACTTGAGAGGGACTTATTACACCAACCTTTGGGAGTAAGATTTCATCATTGAGACCTATGGATAGGTTGAGATCTACACACAATATTATGGATAAAGCCTTCACAACTTGCACTAGGTTGAAGGACCAAGAAGGGCTCCAAAATGGCTAAGTGTGGGATCGATAGAGTAAAACAGGGAAATGCATCCGAACACGACCCAATCTTGGATCACACACATAAAACCATCAATACAAACTAGAAGAATACACAGGACTCATGAATTCCAATCACACCTCAAAACAACAGAAAATTGACACTTATGTCTAAAGTGTGGTAGTTGAAACGACACATTATGACACTTAGAACACAAGCTATGACAACTATGATAGATGTGACCAAATGGTGCGCTAAGTTGTAGGAATGTGTCTAGAAAATATTTGAATGATATGTAAGACCATATAATACAAAAAAGTGCACTAGAACTAACTTTGGTGATGTGTAAAGGTGTGACACATGCAGGAGTGAAAATCATAACAGCGACACCTACAAGATGAGGAAAACATGAGACGACACTTGCAAAATGTGAATGAACTTGAAAGTGGCTCATGTCAAAGTGAACATAACATGAAAAAACTACTTAATAAAGTGAAAAAAAAAAACAAAAATGACAGTCGTGAATATGAAAGTGACACTTGTGAAGGCGGAAGTTCGTAAAGCGATAGTTGAGAAAACTCTTTGTAATAAAGTACAAATGCAACCAAGGTGAGGGAGACTACAGACGAAAATGTGCATTAGCTGTCATCATGGGTTGAAAATTGCACAAGAACTATCTTGATGTACAATGCTATGCCTATTCAAGCTTTCATAAAGTAATTGTTCTCATGAACTCATCGAAGACTACGCATGTGAGTGCAAGTGACTTGTAAGTTAAAAACTAAGAAGAAGACTTAAACAGTTTTCAAAACATAAAATGACCACAGAGTAACCATAGAGAGATAGACTATAATATTCTCAGTAGGCTCCAAAATTCAAGTGTGAGAAAAATTTTGGAGGGTGTTTATCACAGCGACAACACATGGAAACACATTGGTAGAACTCCATCTTCTCTATTTAGGTTTGTTTCTCTAAATGCAAGGCCTTAGTCTTTCAGGAAGTATTGGTTCATCTTGTAGATTAAATTGGCTTCCCTACTTAACTCAGTTAGATATATAGTCCCCTCCATTCCCTTAATTAGTTAAACACATATCAAGGCTTGCCAAATCACAATTGTTTCGATCTACGAAAGGGTAATATATGCATGTGAGTTTAAGATAATCAGAGTTTGAGTTTCATCTTTGGTGTTGCTTTGCTGCTAGAAGGCCTGGAAAGTATCTCGGCGAAGTCACTGCAAGAGCACAAGCATTGATTCACTACCAGCGAGCCTAGATAGTACCCCGGTGAAGTCAATTACTTCACTTCCCTACGTAGGAAACCATTCTCTTCTTTTATCCTTTATTTATTTACTTGATAAATTTTGCTTCGGCACTTATTATTTTCAACGAGAAGAAGAGAGATTATTGAATTAAGTTTTGTGATCCATATTGAGTTTTTGAGATAACGTTTTCAGTGATAATCACATCAAAATTCATTTGTCGACGTGCTTCAAACCAACAAGTGTGTTTCGTCATCAAGACAAGATGAAGAATCAGATCATGGTAGCGAGTTAAATAGAGAGACCGACCATTCAAACGGCTAGAAATAAATGGCTACTTTTGACCAAAGGAAACGGCTACATTTGACTGGGCTTTAGCTACAATTGACTAGACCAAGAGTTAGGGATAATTATTATTAATTAATCAATTAATTAGTTAATTAGTTCATTTGTTTATTAGATTTATTAATTTATTAATTTAAATATGTAACTACTAAATATATGTGTTTTTAACTATGTTTATATGAAAAGGTATTTATTATAAGTATCATGTTTAATTAAATAAGAACTAATTATTTTAGTTAAATTTTATTGAGAAGAGTTTTCGACGAAAATCACATCATAATTCATTTGTTGACGTGTTTTGAACTAACAAGTGTGGTTCATCGTCAGGACAACTTGAAGAACCAAGTCATGGCTACAGGTTAAATAGAGAGAGCAAATCATTCAATAGCTATATTTGACCAGGAAACGACTATATTTGACTGGGTAACTGGACTAGACCAAGGGATAGGGACAAGGAAAATTAATTAATTAATTAATTAATAAGTTAGTTTTGTTATATTTATTTCCATATTTGATTACTGTTTGTATTTAACTACAATGAGTATAAATCAATAACTAATTAATAGACCTTTTTTATTATTAAAACTATATAAATTAAATAAAAACTTATATTATTATTATTATATGAAATAATAAGAAAAATTATTAAATGGATAACCTAATTAGTTAGTTAAATATTCAACCTAATACTAAATTTAAGGAATCTAACTATATTGAACATGTAGCAATTTATCCTCATCAAAACCACTCAGAAAATTTTATATATATATATGTTGAATTTTATTTATATTATAAATATATATAACTTAAATATATGTGTTTATAATTGAAAATATTTTAAATATCTATAAATAAAAATATGGTTAATATAAATACCATGATTAATAAAAACTAAATAAAACTTTAAATATATATGTGTGTGTTAAACTCTCTTTTTTATATATATATATATATATATATATATATATATATATATATATATATATATATATAATTTAAATTAATGTTTATATAAAAAAACTAAATATATATATGCTTATAAATACCTAAAAACCTATGTCTTCATGAAAACTTACTTATTATAATTACTATGTTTAATTAAATAAAAACTAACTAGAAAATATATATATAGGTTAAAATCTCTTCTTATCTATTTTAAATTATAAACTTATATTAATGTTACTATAGTAATTTTTTTTTATCAAATAATAATATTAATAACATCCTTATGATTCAGGATACAAAAACAAACAGCCAAGAAACTGAAAATATCAAAAAAAATATTAGAAATTATGAAGGGGAAGCAATACAGGCAATAGGAGCGTCAGGAGGTATTTGAACAATATGGAAAAAAGAAACTTGGGAATTAATAAAATACAAAAAAGATCAGCACTGGATCCAAACGGATCTAATGCACACCAGTACAAAAGAGAAGTATAGTGTCATAAATATATATGCCCCAAATCACTACAAGGAAAAAGAGCAATGATGGGCCACCATAAAAAAAGAACTAAAAGAAATGCAAGCTGGGAAAATAATACTAGGAGGAGATTTAAATTTGGTAATAAGTATAGAAGAAAAATTTGGAGGAACATAGCACACAGACCCATCTAGGGATCTTCTAGAAGAAATAATGGAACAACACAATTTAATAGACATCCCACCAAGCAACGGGAAATACACCTGGAGCAATAAAAGAGAGGGAAAAAGCAACATAAAAGAAAGGTTGGATAGAATTTTGATACAAGAAAACATAGCAGTAGTGCACATCTCCATAAAATCAAAAATTTTACACACTACAGCATCTAGCCATAAACCGGTGACAATAATCATGCGAAAAATGGAAAACCAGGGACCGCTTCCATTTAGATACAGCTCAATTTGGCACAACAACATAGAAATCAGTGAATTAGTCAAGGAAGCATGGGAGCCAAGAGTAACAGGATCACCACAGTGTATTTGGGAAACAAAATTGAAAAATGCAAGAACCAAATTAAAGGAATGGTCAAGAGCAAATGAAAAAAAAAATTACAACAAAAAATGGACAGCATGAAAATTGAAAAAGAAAGCAAAGAAGAAGGCAAGCAAGATTATCTAAGAGAAAAGGAAATCTTTTGGGAAATATATAGGGAAAATAGGAAAGAAGAAGAAGAGGCAAGATTGAAATCCAGAAGTTTGTGGCTCAAGGCAGGGGACAAAAACACATCATTTTTCCACAACACAATGAAGATAAGAAGAGCAAGAAACCAAATAGAAAAAATACAAGTCGACAGCCAAGAGGTCAAAGGTGTGGAGGAACTAAAAAAAGCAGCCTATCAGCACTTTAAAAACTTACTTTCAGCCAACGAAGAAATGGCTGAAAGTGAAGATTTCTTAAAGCACACAAAAAAAAAATTAAAAAAGATCAAAATGTAGCAATATGCAAGGATCCCACAGAAGAAGAGGTAGTGGCAGCCATATGGAGCCTGCATCCAGATAAATCCCCAGGGCCAAATGGCTTCACAATAGCATTCTACAGATTTCATTGGTATACCATCAGAAAGGATTTCTTAAGAATGGTGAAGAATTTCTTCCAAAAAAAAAATTAGGAGGCAACACAAAATCCTCCTATCTTGCTCTAATCCCAAAGGAAGCAAACCCCTCAACTTTCAACATGTTTCGCCCTATCTCTCTTTGCAATTCATCTTATAACATAATAACAAAAATAATTGCAAATAGAATCAAGGAAGTGCCTCCAATAATCATATCTGGAAATCAAGGAGGATTCGTGCCCAACAGGAAAATCATAGATAATGTAATTATTGTACAAGAAGTTATACACTCTAGTATGCTAAGGCAAGAAAAATGCCTCAAATTCAAACTAGATATGGCAAATGCATTTGGTAGGGTCAGCCATCCATATCTAATGGTTTCCTCCAGAAACTTGGGTTCTCAAGAGAAATAATGGAAGTCATACAGGCATGCATTTCTACTCCATGGGTTGCCCCCCTCATAAAAGGAAGACCCAGTGACTTCTTTCAAAACACAAGAGGCCTTAGGCAAGGTTGTCCTCTCTCTCCCTTCCTTTATATTATAATGGTGGAAACATTAAGCAAGGCTCTAGAAAAACAAAGAAATGAAAGAAATATCACAGGGATTAAAATAGAAAAAGGAGTAAAAAAAATAAACCACTCACTCTTTGTTGATGACACATTGTTGCTGGGAGGGGCATCAACAATAATAGCAAGGAGGTTCAAAAAAGTTCTGGATGATTTTTTATAGGTTTCAGGTGGGCTATTAAACAATACAAAATGTAGGATATATGGATGGAATACCCCTCCAAAAATTATGCAAAGGATCTCACAAATCTTAGACATCCTTGTATAGGAAAAATGGACAATTTTTTTTACCTAGGACTTCCAATCTCAAAAGAGAACATGAAGACAGAAATATGGACTAAACAAATTGAAAAAATGAAAAACAAAATACAAAGTTGGGGTATGATGTGGCTAAATATGGCAGGAAGGGTAATACTGATCAAAGAACTCCTTGCAGCATTACCTATCTACCAATATGCAATAATCATGGCCCCAGCAAGTGCCCACAAACAAATGAAATTAATATTAAGAATCTTTTTGTGGCAGGGGGGAAGCAAGAAAACAAAAAAATTAGCCTGGACAGGTGGGAGAAAGTAGCACTACCTTATGAACAAGGAGGCCTATCAATACGGATACCTGGGCTCATGAATGCAGCACTGGGAATGAAAATAGTATGGAGACTAATTACAGGAAAACAGAGCTGGTGGAAAAAGACTCTTATATCAAAATACATGGATTGCACCAGGAAAATACTGCTTAATGGAAATATCCCAATAATACAATGCACCCAAGTATGGAAGCTGGTTAAAAAAAACAATTCCATTAATGAGTAGATACATCTCTAAAATCCCAGGCAATGGAAAAACAATTTCAATTTGGGAGGACATAATCATGGGAAAAGAACCACTACAAACTCATCCAGAAATTGAAGACATACAAGAGTGGATGAAAGGTAAAGGTTTTAATACTTTACACTCAATCTCTCAATGGAACCAAAAGGAGTGGCAAGACTGGAAAATCTCAGCAATTTCGACAGATCTGGAAGGGCAATGGAGAAAAATCAGGCAGCTCCTGAAAGGGGCAGTTCTAATCCACCATGGTGAGGAAGATGATTATCTCTGGGACCCAAGCGGTGGACATTACATAGTTAGGACTAGATATAAAATCCTTCAAGAACAACCAAATCAACAAGACTGGGATTCTTGGAAAATAACATGGAAATCAGAAAGTCTTCCTAAGATCAAAATGTTCATCTGGACTCTTTTAAAAGGGAGAATATTGACCAGTGAAAACTTTAAAAAAAAGGCTTTCAAGGCCCAACACGATGCCCATTATGCATGTAGGCTGAAGAAAATATACAGCATTTATTCCAAGAATGCACTTTTGCCAAAGAATGTTGGCAGCAGCTAATAAGTCCATTGGAAATAAGAATAAATTTTGAAAAGCCCTTGTCAGATTTTCTTCAGACCTTTGAGAAGGCCTACCCATACACAACAAAGAATAAAGTCACAATTCAGAGAATATGGAAGTGCATTCCAGTAGTCCTATGTTGGAAAATTTGGTTGACACGAAACAAGTGCATTTTCAAAAATCAAATTCCAAGGATAGAGATGACCCTCTCAAAAACGTGGGGATTAACTTCTGACATCCTCAACGTCAAAGGAACAGCATCAATAGATTACAACACTCTTCAACAGGAAGAGCGAGATTGGCTCAGCAAAGCCATGATAAATAATAATGGACAAAAAGGATAGAGGAAGATAAACTCAGGAAATATATGGAAAATAAGAATGAGTGAATAGGGACTGACAAATTGGAGGAAAAATCAGAATAGATACTATCTATACTTTGATGGGGCATCAAAGCATAATCCGGGAAAGGCAGGGGTAGGGGGAATAATCCTCGATCCTAATGGGAAAGAAAATGTAACATATGAATGGGGATTGGGATAAATCTCAAATAATAAGGCAGAAGCTTATAGCTTGTTGATGGGAACAAAAATAATCAAAAGAAGAGACATTCAAAATCCTATCATAATAGGAGACTCAACCATAATAATAGAGGCAATTGCAAGAAACAAAAATCCAAGCAATGAGTTCATGAACAGAATTTTTAGAAGAATCAAGAAGAACTTGGAAGGCTCTAGTGATGTAATCTTTAGACATGTCTTGAGAATTCACAATCAACAGGTGGATTATTTTTCAAACCAAGCATTAGAAAAAAACGAAGGGCATGTTCATGAAAACCAGGAGGAATATCACAACTCTGTTCCTTAATAATTAGCAAAAAATCACAAGTATAAAGCTCACCAAAACCAAGGGAAAAATCACAATGATAAAAGCAATAAATCAAAAAACAACAGTCAAAAACAACAAAGGACATATCAATGCAGTAACAGCCAGGAAATCACGGGAATGCAAAGGAAAAATCATGAAACTTCATAATCTCGTATGAGCAACAGCAAGAAGGACAATTGCAATCCTGGTCACAAGAAACACGTTGCAATCTATCTTATCAAAGGCAGGTCTCGGGCTGCGTTAAAGCACTACAAGAATAGAGGGTGCATTCACAAAAATTGCAGCAGCAATATCAATGAAGAAATCTTCTTTTTCCATGTTAGTATAGTGTTACTTTGGTTTCAAAGCACCTCCCTGTCTTCTCTAATAGCCGCAGTGTTTCCTCTGTTCAGCGCACAGACTTCATCTTAAGCCCCCACCTTTCTTGTCACTCACCCCATATCCCTTTGCTTCCTTCACTCCCTCCATTCAGCGATCCATTGCAGTGCAAAGCCCTTTGGAGCATCCACATCCTCCATCTACCCCTCCCATTATCTCAGCCCTCCTCCCTGACTGTTATAATCAGATTTTGGTCGTCCTTCAATTATGTCGTTCATAGGGACTTGAACTCTATCAGAATACACGAGAAAAACCCGATCGAGCTCTTAATCCAGACTTCAAAAAAACATTCACCCTCAACTATAATTATCAACGGGTCTGCACGCCCGAGCCATTTCCGCACCACTACTCCTTCCTTTCTCCAACCTCCGATCAAATCAGGACCGTTGATCTGGCGCTCGATCTGACAGTTGTCGCTTATCCTGATCAATCAAAATTGCACGACAATCCTCCACCGTCGATCTGTACTCAATGGATTTGACAATTCACATCGATTTAGAGTAGATATCAAGCATGGAGAATACCCACCCGAAAAGCGGTTTTCTCTCTCTCCTCCGTTGCTACCTGTTGCTCGGTTAGTGGAATCGGGCGACCACTCCTTTTTACCACTTATGGTTTCTACCCCGCCCAAAATACCACTTCCGCATATAAATCCGCTTTTATTCTTGGTTAATGTCTGGACTTGTTCGCGCCCGATGACCGTAGATTTCAACCATCGACGGCTGCGACGGCTCCTCCAGATTCCTCTTCCACCAACGCTTCTGGTTAATCTCCACCGTTCATCCCTTGATTCCAATCTACGCAATTTAATCTTGGCCGCTATTCATCTGACAACCTCATTCGTTGATCTCCGATATCCGAAGGTTCCTGTGTATGAAAAAAAGAAAGCGCTCAACATCAGTAGAAGAAGAAGTATCTCAGGTAATACAAAATCAAGGAAGCACAACAAAACAAGGAGTAGTAAGAAGAGCCAAAGGAAGAACAAGCAAACAAATCAAATGGAATTCAACTCAAGAGCAATCAGTCTACAAGCCGTGAAAATCTGTCAGAGAATCCATGACATGTAAATTTCTATTTCTAGTAGGTCAGTTTGTTAGGCAGTATACTAGAATACTCATAAAAATACATGAAGTTTTGAACACAAGCTTAGGAGAAGATACTACATTCCTATCTCATGTCTTAGATGTTTATCATGTTACAGTCAATTTTAATAAGAGCTTGCTCCATTGAAGCTTTTGGTAATATATCATCTACCCGACCTTGTTAATATATATATATATATATATATATATATATATATATTAATAAAAATAATAATGAATAAAATTATGAATAACAAAAAAGGAAAAAACAACAATAAAATAGAAGGGGGAACACCGAGGAAACTAAAACAATTCAAGAGACGAGGAAATGACATCAAAACTGGAAAAGAAAACAATAAAAATAAAGGAAATACAAGGGGTGGGTTCTTAAGATGAAAGGGCAAGGATCCAATAGCTATTGATTTTCCATTTGTCATCCCTATTGAGATTACTTAGCCTCCTTTCAATCTCAATGGCCTCCCTAAACTTTCGGTGATGAAAAGGAGAAATCCTAGTAATGACCCAGGCCTCCTCAATGCATATATGTTGCTTAGTCTTTTCTGCATGTTCTTCCATAGTTGAACATCGGGTCCTTGCATACTTGATATCTACAGTGAGCTCGTGAATCCTCTTATTAATAGAGTGCCCAGTTTCACCAACATAGGGGGTCCCAAAAGAACAAGGAATAACATAAACACCTTTCATATCCTTGGAGTCAATAGAGTCTTTTACATATCTTAAGGAGCTATGAATGTTGTTAAGGGGTCTAAAGGTTGAGGGAACATTGTGCTTCCTTAGGATCCTTGCAATCTTTTCAATGGTCCCCTGGATGAAAGGGAGATTTACACCTGAGACTCAATCTTTAAGGTCCTTCTTAACCTTGGGACCTTTTCCTACTTTGAAGAAAGCTTTAAGGCCTTGGTGCCTACTATATCCATTATTAACGAAAACATTAAGGAGATGGTCCTTCTCTTTATAAATGTGGTTTTCATCAGAGATTATCAGCACACGAGTAGCTAGAGTGTTGAGAACACCCAACTTCTGAGCCGGAAATGATGAGACTTGGCATGAATAGATAGCTCAGTGTGAGTTTTCTTCTGAAACACCTAGTGGGAGAAAGAACCATCATCCTTATTCATAATGAGAACATCAAGAAAAGGTAGGAAACCCTCAAATTCCTGCTCCATATTGAAATTTATGGAGATAGATTGAGTGTTGAGATGCTGGAAAAAATGATCTAACTTTCTTGGCCATGAGGCCAGATGACACAAGTGTCATCTACAAACCTTTTCCAAAGCTTAGGCAGGAAATGGGTTGAGGCAAAAGCCTTGGATTCGAAATCTTCCATAAAAATATTAGCAACAACAAGGGACAAGGGGGAGCCCATGGAAACCATGCAATTTTGCTCGTAGAATTCCCCTTCAAAGTAGAAAAAAGTAGAAGTAAGACAAATTTCTACTAATCTAGCAGTATCATGATCAGTGAGGCAATTGATAACCTCAATGGCGTCCTTAATAGGAATGCAAGTGTGAAGGTAGAATACATCAAAACTAACAAGATTTTCCCCAAGATCAAACTTTAAGCCCTTTAACTCTATGACAAATGAAGAAGAGTTTTTTACGAAAGACTTTGTACGCCCAACAAGGGGCTTAAGCTTCAAGGCTAGGTATTTAGTTTGGAGGTAGGTATGTCCTCCTATCATGTTGACAATGGGTCTCGGGGGGGGACATCTTTGTGAATCTTTGGAAGCCCATATATCCTAGGAGTGATCGGGCTTCTCTCAATAAGCTTGTGGCAAAAGGTACCCACAGTGCTACTGGACTTAATAGCTAGAGTGATTGTTTTGGATATCCTTTTTAGGGGATTCTTATTAAGATTTTTATAGCTTCCGCTATTACACATGTGATCCAACATATTCTTGTGATAATCCACCTTATCAAGGATAAAAGTGGCCCCATATTTTTTGGCTTTAAGGACGACGATGTCCTTATTCGGGTTCAAGGATTTTAGAGCATTAAATTCATCCTTGCTAATGTTGTTCCTGAATTATTAAGAGAACAGAATTTTTCCCCTTAAGAGAAGTTATATAACCTCTTATATTGGTTTTCTCTCTTTAGATTTTCCCCTTATCCTTTATCTACTTGACTAGATCAGCAAGAAAAACACTATTTACTTACAATACCGAGTTGAGGAAAGAGGATCCTAGAATAGATACAGGCTTTATAATTCGACCAAAGGCTTTCTGTTCAAGTGGGTCGTATTTTCCATTCAGACATCATTGACTTTAAAGATATGTAAACCTGAGATAAAGAAGAGGTAAAATATTAGCCAAGAATTGTTCGTCATCACATTTTCCCTTTTCAAGTTTTTCCACATTGGGTTTTGACCCAAACAAGAGAATCTTTCATGCAAAGTCTTATTAAACAAAAAAAAGGAAAATACATGACGAAGCAATAAAAAATAACTACAAGAACAAAGCAAATGGAGACGGGACGTAAAACAACATGCATGATATACAATAAGAAAACAAATAATTGCAGAGACTCAATGGAGATCAGGATGTGGGGCAGATGCAATGCAAGGGAAACTAAATGCAACTAAGCCTACTCCTAACCTAACCAGTTAGAAGGTCAAGTCTAAGTGTAATGATATTTCCAATGTATCCATTGTCGTTCCCAACCTACAATCACAAAGATACGAGTAATTAAAAGCAATATAAAACAATATGCAATAGAAAAGATAAGAAATTTGAAAACTTTCACAACTAATTAAAGGTCTTGCTTATTAACAAAAGAATTTTCCATACTAATCAGTTTGATCCAATTTTGAACTTTACCTTGTTGTTTGAAATGTTGATCATACAAACCTTGCAGGTTGCTTGTGAACCCACATATATATATATATATATATATATATATATATATATATATATATATATATATATATATATATATATATATATCTCTATGCTCCCAGTTCTTGTAAACATCAAAAAGGATTGAAACTTGTTATTTTCATAGGAGCTTTCCAAGTAGGATTTCTCTAACCATTCAGCGATTGGATTTCTATATTCAAAACAACCAATTTGAAGACCTTGAGACTTATGAGAAAATAAATTTTCAATTAATGCATTCGAATCACAACGAGAATATTTGGTATTATGATCAGATTGATCGATTAACATACAAGGTTCTCAATTCTCTATTGGTTCCCTCTGTATCCAATTACATGCAAATTTAATAATAATAAATCTTAGATCATTCAAGCAATTGTTAGCACTGCGTGCCTAGGAAACCAATCACGATACGAAGTTGATAAAATGTTGAAAACATATGACAATTCAAATCCAATACTTATGCCAACATAAGGGTTTTTTCAGCTGAATGATTGAAGCGATAACAATCCTTCCAGAAGACAAAATGTTCCATGGAGATGATCAGCTTCATGAAATGCACAAAAGAGATAATAAGATGATCATATTCAAAATCATTTAACAGATAAAAATTATTTAACCCAACATGACCTTTATCTCGATCATCAAAATGACAGGCCTTGAAACTGTAAGGATCCATGAAATATGTGCTCGCCAACCCTTGGTCTAGTTCAAGGGGTTGACATGAAAAGGAACTAACCAAAAAATAACCTTTCATCTGATCATAAATTCTATCTTGGAGATCATGAAGATCAGGTTGAAAATACCAAGAGTTTTGTAAGAATGAACTCGTAACTAGTGGATGAATGTTAAGGAAAAAATTATGCATCAAAATATGGATCCAACTTAGTTCGGAAATCTCAGTAGGATTGTGAGAAACTAACATAACCATCAGCAAAATATAAAGTGGCTCAACTTCCTGATAGGTCTTACAACTTTCTAATGGTGGATCATCAAATATGGGTGGCTTGGAAAAATAAGCGGGTATACATGCACCACTATCAATAGATTTATTAATGAAAACACTATCAATGCCACTGGTTTGATCATATTTAGGATTAATCATATTAGACTATTGATGGATAGAAAATTGAGATACATCAATTGGAAAAATCCCTTGATCATTTAGGGTTTGAAAACCCTCCTCCTGTCTTACGAAAGATTTATAATTAAATAAATCATGAATAATAGATTCAAATTTTTCATCCCCTTATTTTAGTATCACACCATCCTGTACCTGATTGCAAAAATGATCAGTCAGATAAACATCGAAATAATTTAGGGGGGTTTCTGGTGTGACAAAATTATCAAAAATATCTAGGTACAATGAATAATGTGTTAGAGGTGAAGAAGGACTGAAAGACTCAAGAGGAGGAGAAACAAGTGCACTTAAATGTAATTGAGCTTGAAGGAACAACGAATCAACATCATTGTCATCAATATAATGGTCAAAGATAGGCATACCAACATGACAGTCAGATTGACCAAGATCTTCCAATGATTCAAAACCATAACAATTTACGACTTCATATTTGTCATCTAAATATGTATGAATTAGAGGGAATTCAGGATCATTTTGAATCAAAAGAGCATACCAATTCACAAATGGATATTTAGAAATGGATTTTGAATTGATACTTTTCAAATCAAAGTCCTCTGAAGAAGAAAATATATCACCTGGTGTGCTTAGATATTCACCACCATATGTGTTAATGGAAACAGAGATGTCTTGGTGATGGTTATCCAAAGTCTAAACTTGAATGCAGGGTTAAGAGTCATTCGACAGGTTATCATGGTTGGAAGATCAGAGATCAGCCAGAAAGGAAAGATTATCATCTTGAAAGAGGGAAGAAAGATAAGACATATCTTCAACACTTTTCTCCTCTGCATGTGAAATACAACTAACTTTTTCTTTATTACCACTTGAAATAACAAGTTCAACATCATTAGAAATTGAAGTAGGTTGATCAAGTGGATTTCGAAACAAGGAATCATGAAATATAGGTGGTAGAGGTTTTAGAGTATCCTTAAAGACAATCAATTTTTCGTTTGCTTCAGATTCAAGATTGGACTTATGTACATAAATAAGATCTTGAAAACTTGAGGGATCAACTTTCACTTTAGGCTCCATGCAATTACTGAATCATTCTGATTTTTCCTCAGTAGGATGTGGGTAATAATAATTGGATGGAGGTTGAATGGACAGATCAATAGTTTGATTTTCAGATTTCCCAACTTTAGCATCATCACCAAGGGGAAACCAAATGGGTACTTGGAAAGGAGGAGGACAAGGAACAAAAGGAATAATAGTTTCCTCCTCAGAAGATTGAGGTATCCCATGGTTAGCAAAAGTTGGGGAGAGAGAATCATATAGGGGTTTGGATTCAAAATATCTGAAAGAGAGTAGAATCAAATTCTAAAATTTTTCCATAATGAAATATGAATCAACCATTCCTTCAAGAAATTCATAGCAAAGGTGAAGAATTCGATTAAGAAAACCCTCAAAAGATTCACCAGGTTCCAATCTAAGCAAATCAATTTTATCACATACATCTTGATAATCATACCTGTCAAAGGCTTCACGAAGCTCCTTAACAAGTTGCTCGAGTGAATGGATAGAAGCAGCAGGTAACATATGACACCATTTATTAACTTGACCTTCAAATGTGAGGGTGAACAACCTATCCATGACATCTTTACAATGTATTCCATTAGAGAGACAAAAATGCATAAATTGAAAGAAGTGTTTGAGGATAGTTATTTCACTCTCGACATCAAAATTAAATTAAGACACATCATGAATGATTTCAACAAGGATGGTAAAAATAAATCTCCTTAGAAAAACATCCTGGGATTATGATTTGGGAAAGAGCCATTTAAGATAAGAGATTCAAAATAGACTCAATGGGCACATATTGTCATCTGGCCCTCCTTCTAGCACCAAAATGTTGATGGTGTTAGATACTGCCAACATATAGGGGGTCTCCCCAATGTGAAGTCCCAATTAGATAGCACCATTTTGAGTAGGAGCCCCATCCAAAGTATCGTCCTGGCCACCATAACATAAAGGTTTGTATTGGTTTCAACGGCTAACATAAGAGATTATATACATAAACCTTGAATAATCAATAAATTTGACATTATGAAACACCGTTTGCAATGTGTAAAAGGATACCTTCACGATCGGGAGAAAACAAGTGAGCCTCTAGAAGGAAGTAATATTACTAACCTTAAAGAGACACATGAGAAAAGAAATATTAATTATTTATCTAGCAAAATAGTTCACATAGACACAACGATCATTAAACCACATAAAACACACTTTCAACAAGATAGGTATCGAAGCCACTGAAATAATTCAATTTCCTTATTAGATATGAACTAAACATATATAGCAAGCATCCAAAGAATAGTCCTAATACATTCACAATATATGCATGAAAATATGTTGCCTCATCGAGCTTGAATTATAAGATGAAATATCCAAGTACATAGTTACAATAGCGAGACACTAGTTCCAATAGTGGAACATTAAGTCACTTATTGCTTCTCCAAATAATAGTTTTTCTCTTATTCCAAGTAGGCAAGCCAAGACTAGCTCTCCAAAGCTTAAGCCTCCAAAAGCCCCATCCTTGAGTTATGATGTTTCTTTTAACAAGAGGAATGACTTTTCATATCCTCATGACCCTTGGACTATCCTCATGACCCTTGGACTTCCAACAACTCTTGTACTTATAAATTCCCTTTGGACTTCTCTATGTGACTTTTGGAATTCTCCTAAAGACATTTTTTCCATTATAACTAAGTGAATTTTCATATTCCACTTATGAATCTTGGACTTCCACACATTAAATTTTGTCATTTTATTGATAATACATCATTAAATTCCACATGATGATGTGGAATGACACGTGGACATACTTTGACCATTATGATGACACTTGTAAAAGTTACAACTCAACATTGGTGATATGGACTTCATGATGAGGTGGTGATGCCAAGTTGTCTTGCATGTTGCTTCATCTTGCATTCTTGATGGAATATATGATCTATCCTTCATCTTCATGAAATATCCACTTTGTTGCTCATATTCACCCTCCAAAGGGTCTTTGATCATATCAAAATCCTCTGAGTCATCATACAATGGTTTCTTTCTGTCGCAGTCCATGATCTGCTTCATGCCTCCACGAGATCTCTCTTAGTGCTTCTTCTTTGCAAGTGTTTCTTTATGCTTTCTCCTTTCTATATTATCTTGATCATCACCTTTTCATGCTATGGAGGTACTCCTGCCAATGAAAATCCCTCATGACAAGGCAGAATCAGTTTAAAAATATATATTCTATCACTACCTAGCTCATGGAATGATTTGCTCATGATAGGCCTGTGAGAGGGTCAAAAGAAGAAGGATTGATTAATAGGGTGCAATAAAACTCATCAATGGCTTATTAATGCTCCACTATTCATTTTTACAGCCTCATGCACTATGAGGAGGAGCTCTCATTGGTCTGACACAGTGGGGGAAGCCAAAGGGACTAGGTGGAAAGCTTCATGCTTCAAGTCTGTCGCTCCAAAGAAAAGAGAGAAAAGCTTAAAAGCATAGTTTGAACAGTCAAGGGTGTGGGGAGGCATCCTTTAGCCTTCCCTACTATTCCATGTTCTCAAAGGAAAGGTCAAAGGAAGGCTTAGGGTGCATGAGTGCATTGGGAAGGAGGGAAGGTGAAAAGTTTAGCCTTTAGGATTGTGCTATGCACTCAAAGGGAAAGGAGACTTCAAGGAGAGCGCAGTTTGACTTGTCAAAGGAAAAGAGAAGGCTTCATTTAGCCTTCCCTACTATGTCATGCACTCTAGAGGAAGATTATAATCCAATCTAGGGCATAGAGCGCATTGTGGAAGGGTGAAGGGTGGGGCTTCAGCCTTCAAGAGTGCACCATGAGCTCAAAGGAAGAGGAGGCTTGAGAGAAAGCATATTTTTCATCAATAATGGCTCATTATTGCTTTTTAATGCACTTTTAATCATATTATAGCATATTTTTACCGAACAATGAGTGCTTGAGCATTTGGAGTGTGATTTTTATTGAGGGAGGCCATAAGGATGAAGCCACTTTTCCTAGGAGGATTTTCATTGCATTCATAGGATAGGAGGATATTTACGTTGCATTTTTTACCTCTTTAAAAGGGTGAAAGAGGTCCATGATGCTTTATAGGAGTGTTATATGTGTCATGTAAGGCAGGGGTGACCAAAACTCAGTGAAGTGAGTCAATATAAGCAAGAAGGGTCAATTGAATGCCCTTGGGAGGATCATAATGTGCAATAGATTTGGGGTAATCTTAAGAGGGACTTATTGCACCAACCTTTGGGAGTAATATTGCATCATTTATTCCTATGGATAGGTTTAGATCCACACTTGATAAGTTGGATAAAGGCTTCAAAATTTTCACTGGGCTGAAGGACCAAGAAGGGATCCAAAATGGATAAGTATGGGATCGACAGTGTAAAACAGGGAAATGCATCCAGACACCACTCAATCTTGGATCACTCACATAAACTATCAATACAAGCTAGAATAATACATAGGACTCATGAATTCCAATCACACCTCAAAACAATAGCAAACCAACACTTATGTCTAAGTGCAATAGTTGAAACAACACATTACGACACTTAGAACACAAGCTATGACAACTATGATGATTGTTACCAAACGGTGTGCTAAGATGTAGGAATATGTCTATTGCATATTCTAATGATATGTAAGACCATTTAATATAGAAGAATGCACCAAAACTAACTTTGGTGATGTGCAAAGGTGTGACACATGCAGGGGTGAAAATCACAAGAGCGACACCTACGGCATAAGGAAAACATGAGACGACACTTGAAAAATGTGAACGGCCTTGAAAGTGACACATCCCCGAGAAAATATAAAATGAAAACACTACTTATTAAAGTGAAAACAAGAAAAAACAACATCGATGAATATGAAAGCGACACTTGTGAAGGTGGAAGTGTGCAAAAGAAACATTTGAGAAAACTTTGTAATAAAAGTACAAACACAACCAAAGTGAGGGGGACTACCATTAAAAATGCACATTGATTGTCATCATGAGTTTAACATTGCATAGGCATTGTCTTCATGGACAATTATATGCCTATTGAAGCTTGCATAAAGTAAGTGTTCTCATGAACTCATCGAAGATTATGCATGTGAGTACAAGTGACTTATCAGTTTAAAACTAAGAATAAGACAAACTTTTTTCAAAAAATCAAACAACAATGGAGTAACCATATAGAGACAGATCCTATGATCATTAATAGGCTCTAAAGTTCAAGTGTGAGCAAAATTTTGGAGGGTGTTGATTGCAGTGACAACAGAAGCATAAGTCACAATTGTTTATACTTCAACCAATGTGTCAAAACCAATAATTCCAATACATAATCTCATTTAAATACCAATATTAGTCATTGAATGTCATTATGCCCACCTAGCATTGTCATCAAGGAAAATCATCAACTATCAAAAAAAAAACCTAATTTATTATCATTGTGAGTTCAATCAATCCATAACCCAAAACATATCTATGAACTATCAAGCATCATGTCAAAACTCCAATATTGTTTATCAATATTAAACCAATGAGTCAAATATTGTTAAAAACTTACAACTATTATCAAATACTATCATATACTAACCTCAATGATCAAAATAACATATTGATATGCATACTCTGCTCCCTTGCAAACAAAAGTTTAGTCAACACATTCACACTCTCTATAATAATTAAAAAATTCAAACTTCCTTGTTCATAGGACTTTCTATTGTCTACTCCATATTTGAAGGACTATCATACTCCTAGTGCACTCTTGATTTCATGCATAAAGCTTGATTTTTCATGACCTACCAGAACAACCACACCCAGAGGCCTTCTTATGTGTGGTTGAGAGGCTACAACCACACTCTTAAGTCTTATTCCATGATGTTGGGGCTTAGAATGAGAGAAACGCTCTCCTCTCAAACCAAAACTTGCTGCAGACCAACAACATCAGATATTTGTCTATTTATGTCAAAAATCTTACTTCAATAATAGAGAATATTGTATACAATTAATGCAAATGATAATAGGTGTAGGGACCTTATGAAGAGGTTCTCCCTCTTAATGAGCAGCCACTTCAGTCATCATCATTCAAATAATTAACATGTCTATAATATTTTCGTGCATCAGCAGAATTGTTAGATCATAAAGTCAAACTATATCATATATTCATCATGGTCATAACATGTTAGCCTCAACTACTTCATCGCCACATAAGAACATAACATCAAAATTTCATCAAGGGTTAGTGTCATATAATTAGGGAAGTTGACAAGTGTATCATCATACTTCAAGGATCTATATCAAGTTAGGGCATCCAGATTTATCACGTTATCCAATTTACTAAGCCAAGGTCAACAAGGAGATCTTGAGAAACAATATTATTGTTACACTTTTTGTCATCACAACTACCATCAATTCACAATTCATCTAGCTTGAATCATAAAATCAAGAAATCCATCATTTTTAAGATGTAAGATACTTGTCAAATATCAAGTGCACCAATATATCACATGTGCCATAAATCAAACTTACTTTTGTATGCATATATGATACATTTATGAAGGTGAAAATCATATCATATCATAGGGCTTACCTTTCCATCCAATATTGAAGTTGGAACAATTTACTATACATACCATATAACATTCAAATACCTTTACACTTGGTATCACTTACTAGACACCGACAACTATGGCTCTTCTCTTCTTGCACTAGCTACCTTTTCCTTCACCTTGGATTATCCTCAAGAAGGATCCACTTATCACATCTCATCAAGAGGTTAGAAGTATCCAAATACTCAAATATACATGCAGGAAGTATAATCAATGATCAAATCAATAAATCTAAGAAAAATTTAAGAAATAAAGAAGTAACAGAAACTGAAATAGTACTTATCTTCAATGAGAGGTGATCATCTTCCTCTTGAACCAGCCTTCAAGAGTCATGATTGTCCATTGTCCATTAACATTGTTTTCTTCATTATATTTCAACCAACTTTATCAACAACTAGGCCTAATTGAGACTATCCCATCTAGGGCTACATCAAATTTGTCATAAGTGCTTGAACATCTTCACACTAATCATGCTAGAGTTTCTAGATTTCTTAACTCAAACCTTTGTCATAATTCAGGATGTCTTCCAAACCCTAACCTCATAATATCCATCAACCCTAACAGTCGAATTTCCTAAAGTTTCCTTCAAACCCTAACATTCTTCTATGTCTCCTTCATCTTATCATGCTTCCATCAATGGTGTCTTCATAGGGGTGATCTCAATGACTTTTCTTCAACCCAACTATGTTTCCTTGTTAATTTTTCTTAGGGCTATATTTTTATTTGTTTTATATAATTGCATTTGTTCATTTACATATTGAATTCACCCCACAACATCATAACATTATTCATATTTACAACATTATTCATCACCATATGCAATTATATAGAAAGAACAATATCATCGTAAATGCAGCAAAACATAAAGAAATAATAGAAGAAAAGCATTCACACATAGAGACACCAGGATTGGTCGGGGACCAGAGAAAAGCCCACTATGGGGGAAAAAATTTCAAATTCTTCTTCATATTATATTTTCATTGAATGATTCAACAAAAGAAAGTATAATGATCCATATCTTCAATAAAAATTATATCCAGCAAAATCGGCGAAACATCATTCATGAGGATGAACCCAACAATGCTAATGATAAAAACCATACTTCAGAAGCCTACAATCAACTTTCATTGTCTGTTGTCAATTGCCTAACTCTGCAGTCAACTAGAGAAATCTTCGGTCAACTGAAAAACTCAAACCCAATGTCTCAACTGCATGGAGAGAGTGTCATATGTGTGGTTGAAACCCTTCAACCACATGCATAGCCTTGCATGCCTATGATTATAGCTAAAATCTTCCTATGACAAGCCCACGGTTGTGACCCAAAACTCTAAACACGTGCGATATTTGGACTCGGCAATTTCATACATGTGCAAGATAATCTCCATGAGTTGCCTCAGACTTGTGCGAGCCAAAACCAAAGAAGAGAAAGACTTCCAAGGGTGTCCAATTTGCTTTAGGGTCGACCTGATCAAATATGCATATGTGGTATTTACTTCAAAGATACACTTTCCCATGACCAAATTGAGCGCTTCAATAGTCAAAATTGGTCCTCTCGAAAAGAGGAATCTCATCCCATGGTTGGAATTGGTCACTAAGATGCAAAAATAACATATAGCATACCATTTATAAGTATTTTTTAGGTAAATGGACATCCATACAAACTAACAACATTTTTCTAGCGATATTTTTATATTATTAATAAAAAAATTGTTGGGTGTGACTAGCTACACATAATACATGCCCATATTCACATCATATATATTTCTAGAGAAGAGCTATTTTAGTTTTCTTACAGTTACAGACCACACCAAAACATTGGAATAAAATAACGAGATACTATTTTTTAAAACTATAACGTGTATTTCTATATTATTAATAAACAAAATTGTTGGTCCGTGAAAAACTACACATAATGTAGACCCAGATAATACATGTCAAAATTATATAAGTCAAAATGATACATATCAAAATGATACAACTCAATATGGTACTTCAGGTGAAAATGATACATATGACAATAAACATGAAAAGAGGCAGCATAACTATTTATTAACAATGATCCATGATGGAGTCTATATGATCAGTGTCACTGGATACTAACAATGGATTACTCGTCGTCATCATCATGTCTATCATTATCATCATCAATGTCATCACCGTCATTATCTACCTCGGTGTCCTCTCCATCTACTTTATCATCATTAGAGAAATTTTGAGGTCAAATATAGGCCTCAAAACAAAAATGTACGACCAAAATAACCTTTATAAGAACCAATAGGATTCCAAATGATGATGTCCACCATGGGGAGCGATTAACCATTTTAGAAGTAAAAAAGTACAAAGATAAAAAAATAAAAATAAAAAATAAAAAAACTACTTTTTCAACTCATATTTTCAACTTATGTCCCCATTCTTTTACTCAAATTTTGAGGGGGGGAAATTGACGGATGTAGAATTTAATTCCTCATCCAAAGAGTGCCCATGTTGCAGACTTTTGATGGACCCTGCTACATGAAAAATAAGAAATAAATTAATTAATTAAATAAAATAAATAAAAACGTGATTGCAATCACGTATTTCTCATTTTTCGTGTAGCAGGGTCCATCGAAAGTATGCAACATGGGTACTCCTTGGATGAGGAATTAAAGAAATCACGTTTTTTATGTATTTCTCCTTTTTTGTGTAGAAGGGTCCATTTAAAGTATGCAACGTGGATACTCCTTGGATGAGGAATTAAATTTTGAAATCAACTAGTGCTCCCGCTCGAAATTTGAGTAAAACCGTACGAAGATAAGTTGAAAAATTAGTTTTTTCTTTTTCCCCCCTAAAATATGATGATGTAATCTAATATTATTTTATTTTTATTTTTTTTATGTTGTGGTTCACGGACACCCTAGTCAACGGGTGGTGCTACATCCACAGAAAAATCTGGGTTGATTGACCCCGAAGGGAATCTAGCCCCGCGACCCACTAGCTAGGCCTAACCCCAAGGACTTCAGGGAGAATGGAACCTGTGACCTCTCGATGGCGAGGCACTAATTTTGACCAATTGAGCTAACCCTTGGGGCTTCTAATCTTATTTTATTATTTCCACTATTATTTTTTAATATTCCTTAGGAGGACCATTTTAGAACTCAAAATTTCTCTAACGCCTTGTGTTAAATGTTTCAACCAAACACAACATAATCTGGATCGATCTCAGGATTAACTAGATCTTCTAGAAGACCTGTGTTCTATAAAAAACATTCAAAATGAAAATTTATTATTTATTTCATGCAATATTTAATATTTATGTTATATTTCTAATATTACAACATATGAAACGAAACCATAATCATATTAAATCATATCAAATTGCACATATATACCATAATACAATTTCAATTAAGCTACAGCTAAGGTCTCATTCCAATGATTTAAAACATGTAAAAAATTTAATAAATGTTATTAAATCGTGGAGAATGATAGAGGATCAAAATCTAGCCACTGCTTTCCAGAGGAATGAGCATGTGTAGCAGCAAGTAGGGGACAAGGGTTATGGATAGACATAGAACTCAGCCCTGGAGCAATAGTGGTGGCAAGTATCCTTTTTTCGATCATGCCTTTGTGGAGGGGGGAGCGTGGCACTCCCCTCCTAGGTTGTTTTAAGAGATCCATAGCAACTAGGCTCCCCGATTGCCCCTACAATTGTTGTACCAGAGGCTTAAGAAAACCTCAGTAATAACAAATGTCACCGAATCCATGGGGATAGAAGGAGGACTGAGTGGTTCAAGGACAATCCAAATTTTGTGTTGGGGGCTCGTTGGAGCCCAAGAATTTTTTTGTGAAGTTTACTAAAACAATTAGGATTTTCTAATGATAATTATTGTAATTTGGAAAATTTGTTCCAACTTTTCCCTAACCTTGGAAATTGTTATCAAATTATTAATGTGTATTCTCAAATTAGATCACATGAGAATCAAGAGATTCTCATGATGATCTTATCATTGCAATCTGAAATTATAAAGAGGTATATTCTCTGCCCGCATGTGATAGACATATATAAGTAGATAGACATTAATAAAGGGGGAGAACACCAGCATTGTAATCATGTATGTTTCATTAATACAATCTCAAACATTCGTGGCGTCATAGATTTCTGCTGACTAGTGTGTGTGTGTGTTGTGTAGTGCACCAGCCCCTACTAGTAAGGAAGGGCCCTCCTTCTTAGCAAGGATCACTAGTTAGGAAGGTACTGTAGATGTTTGATTTATTTCCTCTTAGGTATAATTCATGTGTGATTGATGTTACTGTTATAATTAGTTGTTTTCATATTATAATGAATGCGTAATTCTAACCTCTATATTGTGTAATAACATAGATACTAGATCGGTCCCTTTGTTAGTGTGAAAGTTATTTAATTCATGTTACAATTTTATGGTGTGTTCATTTCATTTGAATGTGTTTTTAAACATTTTTTGAAAGAATGGTTTCCAGGAGTGCTCTTATTTTCCAAATAAGAGCGATACTGTGATAGAGTGGTTTTATTATGCATTGTGTGTTTATTTCTTGTGAGTGTGAACAAGGTTTGAGAGTGTAATAGCTAGAGTTTTGAGTTGTTGAGAGTGTCATTATAGAGATTGAGTTTGAGATTCACTGGAACTAGTCATCATTTGACCTTGCATATATTTTGTGTAATAGCCTTGCAATAATAAAACCTAACTGTCTTGATAATTAATGTGAAGGGTTGGAACTATTTCTCTGAATTAAAAGGACAATTGTTCTACCCAAGAGCAAGTTGAAGAAAAACCTATACACAACTTTCACATAATGCAAGTTGAAGCAAAACTTGGAATGTTGTATGAAATATGAAGCAGAATTATTTAAGGGTCAAAGTAAACATATAATAATTCAAAAGTGTGTAAAATAATTAAATAAACAATCTACAATTTGAATCAATCATATTGGCCAATAAATGAAGTATGGGCATGCATTTTAGTGAAGCAAGGAAATTTTGGCCTACTTCACAAAAATGCATGCCCAACCTTCATTTCAAGGCCAAATTGAATGATTCAACTTGGAGAGTACTTTTTTACTCATAATTAACATTAATTTCGTAGATAGAATTTTTTGTTGTGCAAGAATATGCCAAATTGGATCAATTTTGTAGGTTTAAAATCAAGGTTTGTATGCCTCAAATAAATGCACACCAGGACCTATAATTAATTGACTATGAGATAATGATCATTCCAACCTAAACATAAAACCATCTTTTGCAACATACCATAGTAGTTTTCATAAGAAAATGTTCTACACTGAAATCCAAGTTTCTCATAATAGAAATTGAACATATATGCCAATAATCGCAATCAGAACAACTATGCACTCTCAGGCCAAACCAATTACGCTCTTGGTAACAAAATTTGAAATGGGACATGATTGGATAATTCCTAACTTAGGGTATGACCTTGCATCATCTTTGAAAAATATCTTACATAACTATGTTTCCCACTATACACAACTTTCACATAAGGCAAGTCAAAACAAAACTTAGAATGTTGTATGAAATATGAAGTATAAATATTTAAGCTCAAAGTAAATATATAACATTGTAAAAGTGTGTAAAATAATTAAATAAATAATCTACAATTTTAATCAATTAGACTGGCCAATAAATGAAGCTTGGGCGTGCATTTTAGTGAAACAAGGCAATTTTGGTCTACTTCATAAAAATGCACGCCCAACCTTCATTTCAAGGCCAATCTTTTTTCCTATGAGGACAACTTCTCTTGAATTTATAGGGAAAAGTCTCAATGTTGACCAAGTATTTTTTTTCATGCATGGAATGGGTATATTTTCAAGCTAGAGAGGATTGTAGGGCCATTTATTGTAAACAATAGACAAGACCTTACACATGTGGAAGTGATGATGGAGTTTGGTTTTGAGAAAGGAGAAAAGTGGCAATATGACCCTCACCATATAATTTCTAATAAAAGGGTGGAAATTAGTTATGCACCTTATATTCATGAAAGAGGACCAGAAATTGAGAAAATGGCAAATCAAGAAATTTGGCCATGTGGCAGGATGCCCCAATACAACAAATAATGGATGTTGAAACCCCTATGGTAAAAGGGAAGAGTTTGAAGAGGATTTCTCTTGAACAGATAGATGTTGATATGGAGGATTTCCAACCATAAAAGAGGACTAAAATTCAAATAAAGGATGAAGAAGACATATAAATCAAATTAACATAAGGACCTTCAAATGAGATCTGCTTTCAAATGTAGTTGGGAAATCCATAGCATGCTACTTCCTCTTCTATATCCACTGATTTGAAAACATTCACAATAGAAGAGACTCCTTCATTTGAAAATTTGTAGAAGAATTATCAAAAAATTAAAGAAAAGAGTTATAAAATGAGAATTATTATGGCAACACAACATCAAGACACTGTTGCAGAACATAGAATCTAAAGTGCAATCATTAAGAAAGAAGTTAAAAATGCCTAGGACTGAGCACACTCAAACAATTGAGTTGGCTCAAGTTGAAAAATAAAAATATCTATTAATAGAAGAATCAGTTGATACAAGTGTAGAGACTACAACAATCAATTAACAATCATGTTTGCACCATTTTGGTTCCAAATGAATCAGGTGGTCTCTCAAATAATTGACAAAGGTCATGGCATAGCTCAGAATTTCAGAAGTTGAAATAAATAAAACCCAAGATGATTTGGTTGTGGTAAGGGAGAAGTTGAATTTAAAGGAGAGGTAGTTGAACATAGCAAAGTAAAATAACAATAAGCTTACTAGTATTTATAAGGTCACTCAAGATGAAATCAAAGTAACACTTCTTTAATTGAGACTAGTAAAATTGCTTGGGATGAAATTATTCAAGAATTTTGTTCTATATGGGAATATATTCATATAATTACATAGTATAAGATTATGAAGTACAAAAAGAAGCACCCAAGGCCAAGAAGATAATTAAGTATTTGAATGAAAAATCTTCAACATAATTAAGGGCATGATTCATAATATTTTGGACTAGGTGCACCAGTGACGATGTACTTTAACATGTGAAGGCTCAAAAACTCAGGTGAAGGTCAGGACCACATGATGGGAGTTGGCACAAATTTTTATTTTGAAAACAATTATGAAGGCAATTATTTGAATATAAATGTCCAACCAAAGTTTAATGTCGAACTCTAATAGGTCATGTCAACTTCCTCAAAGGTTCGTGGCCCTTCATCAATGGAAAACAAATATATGAACCCCATTGGGTTGTCCTCCAAATACACTTCGCAAGGAAAATCTTTAGGATAAATTTCACAGGGCCTTTGCTCTATGTTTTGGTCAATTATAATGTCTCATGGTTTCACATCTCTCTTTGGCATTGATTTTGTCTATACAAATTTGGTATATGGTCTCGCTCTTACAAGATTGGTATTGATCTTATGGTCTTATTATTATAGTATTAGTGTTGGGTCCCTATAATACTAGTGCATTCCCCCATTATTATTGTAATTTTAGCCCTTATTATTATTGTTGTGTCCATGTTGTCCCCATATTGTTATTATTGTGCCCCATAGAAGCCCACCATTGTTATTGTTGTGCCCTCACATTATTATTGTTATGTCGACTCTGATTATATTGTGAGCCCTTAGACTCCTATATATAGAAATGAGGTTTTGTCATTTGAATCAACCAAGAATTGTTCATTTGTGTAATTTAAAGGAGGTTTCCCCATTGAAAAGGCTAATTTTTAAGTTGTTGATTTATCTTTTGCATCTTTTTGTGAGCTGGTTGCATAACACTTGGTATCAGAGCTTTGGATTCTAGGGTTTCACTGCTTCAAACAGGTCCTTGTGGCATGTTCATTATAACTTTTTTAATACGAAGCTTCAGTAGCTGAAAAGAAAAACCCATTTGAGACGATATCGTGGTGAACATCTTGACAAATTTTCAAACCTTTTTGCGCTATATTTTCGGAGATACAACCCTAGGAAGTTAGGGTTTTTGCAGGCTCCATAATTCCATCTCAAACAAGTGACCTTTGGGAAAAATTTTATAACTGTGTCTCTGAGCATCGGATTTGAATTTCGTAAAATGTGATAGAAATAGGAAAAATTGCAGTTTGTTGGGCATATTTTTCAGGGCCAAAGATTGAAATAGTGACACGTGGTACTTCGTACAAGTTCGCTCTACTAAACTAGTCTATAATCAGGCCATCATGGGAGATTTGGCATAAATATTTCTTGGATAATTCAATCTCGATCAGACTTGTGGGGTTGGAAATAAGACTCAGAGGGATACCATAGGACAAAATTTCAGATGTTGGAGATCCAAAATGACATAGATACATCAGATTCAATATCGAGATCCTACAAAGTGAAAAACAAAGTGTGTAGTTTTTTTAAATTTTCATAAGTTTTGTTTAAGAAAGTAGTTTGAAGTGATTGAAAGGGAATTGTGAAGAATAAATATCGTTAATTGATGACCCTAAGAAATAAAGTGGAAACCTTAGTAAGAAACCTGAAATATCTACTATGACAAATGAAGAAGAGGAATAAATGCAACATGATATATCAAAATTACGAGACCAAGTGCAACAAGTTTCACTCTCACAAAAAGTAACTAAAGCTAAGATGGATGGTTTAAAAAATGGAATGGAAGCTAATATGGATGGCATGGACAATAAGATATATGGCATGGAAGCTAATATGGATGGCATGGAAGAAAAACTTAAAGGAAACATGCAAGATTTGAAGATAGATTTGACAAACTTGCTATAAGAAATGCTTCTTAATGGCGTAAGGGTAGTAAAGGAAGCTCATGATGAGAAAAAAATAAATATTGATCATGATTTCATAGACTCTAACTTTGTATTGAAGACCCACCACGTTCCAAATATCGATATGATGAAGTTTGGTGGCAAGGATCTCGTAACGTGGATACCTCAGATGGAGCAATATTTCAATCTCCATAATGTGCAAAACACACAAAAAGTACACATCGCAACTTTATATTTGGAACCCAATCAGTTTGTATGGTATCGATGGCTTTTGTCTCATAAAAAAATTGTCACTTGGTCAATTTTTATGGAGAAAATGATAGCACATTATGAGGATACGAAGAGAAACACCTTCTTTAGTCAATTGACGAATCTCAAACAAAAGGGTTAAATCATGGAGCACATTGAGGACTTCCAAAAATTGAATATAAGGGTAAATGATATTCAAGAGGAGCATAGGATTGATGTGTTCATAGGGACTTTAAAGGATAACATCCAACATGAGGTTCATCTTTGGGAACCTGATTCATTGGAGAAGGCATTCAGGTTGGTAAGGAAAATTGAAAGCAAAATTATGGCCACAAGGAAGCCTACCACTCACAAATATAAAGATGGAACTATTTATGCCCCTAGCCTTCCACAACCTACAAGGTTGACACTACAACAATTGGAAGAAAAAAGAGCAAAAGGGCTTTGTTATAGTTGTGATAGAAAATCCACTAAAGGTCATAAGTGTGCTGAGAAGAAATTATTTTACATAGATTGTGAAGAGGAGGAAGAAAAGGAACAAGAAACATCAAAAGAAGAGGATATACAACAGTAACCAACTCTAGAGAAAGAAGAAATGAATCCAACCATATCTTGTAATGCATTGGAAGGAATTACCACTCCCCAAAATCTCAACATAGAAGGACATATCAAGAAAAAAAAAGGTAATAGTGTTGATTGATTCGGGTAGTACCCATAATTTTATTCATTGTAAGATAGCCAAGAAATTGAATTGCTTCCTATATACAACACCAGAGTGTCAAGTGATGGTTACAAATGGAGGAACCATAAATTGCTCTGGAAAGTGCCATAATATCAAGATATCCATGGGAGAATATGTATTGAATATTCCAATTTTTTCCATTCCAATGGGTGGTGGTGATGTTGTACTAGGAGCCTAATGGCTACAATCTTTGGGTACAATAGCATTTAATTTTCAAGAACTTTTCTTGAAAAAAATTTGCAAAGGAAAGGAAGTGGAATTAAGGGGTATCGTAGGGAAACCGGGAAATATAATCAGCTCTAACAACATGAAAAATATTCTAAAGAAAGAACAGTGGAGCGTAATTGCACAATTATGTTCACTAGAGGTTCCCACATCGAAATCATCTATTTCTCCAGATCTCTGAAAGGTCTTGGATAATCGGTATTTGAGACTTCCAAAGGCCTCCCACTTATTCGTGATCATGACCATGTTATTCATTTGATTCCATAAAGTGTTCCTCCAAACATCAAGCCTTACATATATCCATATGCCCAAAAGATTGAAATTGAACGTATGGTTGCAGAAATGCTAGAGGCTAGTGTAATTCAACCTAGTCAAAGTTCTTTCTCTGTTCTAGTAGTATTGGTGCACAAGAAGGATGGATCATGGTGCATGTGTCCATATTATAGGGAGCTCAACAAGCTCACTATTAAAGATAAATTTCCCATTCCTGACATTTATGAATTATTGGATGAATTACATGGAGCAATTTACTTCACCAAGTTGGATCTTTGTTCAGGATATCATCAAATCAGAATGAAGGTTGAAGACATTCCAAAAACAACATTTAGAACTCATGAGGATCATTATGAATTCTTGGTCATGCCTTTGGGCCTTACCAATACACCTTCTACATTTCAAGGTTTGATGAATTCCATTTTCAAACCCTTCCTTAGAAAATGTGTGTTAGTATTTTTTGATGATATATTAATCTATAGCAAGTCTTGTAAGGATCATGTTCAACATGTTGACAGGGTGCTCAAACTATTGGAAGAGAAACAATTATATGCAGAAACTTCCAAATGTTTCTTTGGAGTACAAGAGGTGGAATATCTAGGTCATATTGTATCTCATGAAGGTGTTAAGGTAGACCCTAGCAAAATTAAAACCATTAAGGAATGGAAAATTCCCACATCCATAAAGCATCTGCGAGGATTTCTCGGGCTGACAGGGTATTATCGCAAGTTTCTTAAGAATTATGGGAGAATAGCAGTGCCTCTAACAACATTACTGAAGAAAGATGCATTTTCTTGGACTCCAGAAGCAACGAAGGCCTTTCAACATCTTAAAGAGACAATGTGCCAAGCACCAGTATTAGGTATGCCAGACTTCATAAAAACCTCTATTGTGGAATATGATGCCTCGGAAAATGGAATTGGTGTTGTTTTAATGCAAGAAGGAAGACCAATTTCTTTTGAAAGTCGTCCAATCAAAGGAAAGTATTTACACAAAGCTATTTATGAGAAGGAAATGTTGGCAATACTACATCCACTTAAGAAATGACAACCTTACCTAATGGGAAGACACTTCAAGGTAAAAATGGATCATGATAGTATTAAATACTTTTTAGAAAAAATATTATCTTCATAAAATAGCAAAAATGGGTCACTAAGGTGTTGGGTTATGACTTTGAAATCATCTACAAAAATGGAAGCAAAATGTTGTTGCAGATGCACTCTCAAGAAAGGATGAGGATGTGGAAGCATTGCTTTATGCCATTTCTATTATTCAACCAAATTGGATAAATGAAGAAAGGGATGAATGGAATAATTACGAAGAAGTGTGGGTACTCATTCAAAATTTGCAGCAAGATTCCAGTACATCTTATACATTTAGCTGGAAAAATGATTCATTATGGTACAAAGATTACTTACACCTCTGTAAGAATTTCCAACTCAAACAAAATATTCTTCTGGAATTACACACCTCTCCGTTAGGAGGGCACTCAGGATTTTTAAAAACATACCATGGGGTTAAGAAGGAATTTTTTTTGGATGGCCTTAAATATGATATTCAAAAATTTGTGGCGGAATGTTTATTTTTCCAACAAAATAAAGTTGAGACAATTAATACCCCAGGTCTGTTACAACCTTTATCCATCCCAAGTCAATGTTGCTAGGAGTTTTCAATGGATTTTATCACAAGTTTACCCAATTCCGAAGGAAAGAGTGTCATAATGGTGGTAGTTGATAGACTTACCAAGTATGCACACTTTTGTGCATTATCTCATCCATTTAAAGCTAGTACAGTTGCTACTGCATTTATGGAAACAATACAAAAGCTACATGGAAACCCAAATATTATTGTAAGTGACAGAGATCCCATTTTCACTGGAAACTTTTGGACGCAATTTTTTTCTAATCTGGGTAATCAATTAGCTCATAGCTCATCTTATCATCCTCAATCTGATGGGAAAACTGAGACAGTGAACAAATTTTTGGAAGGATATATTAGTTTCTTTGTCTCTGATAAATAGACACAATGGGTCAAGTGGTTGCCTCTAGCTTAATGGTGGTATAACACTTCCTTCCATACTGTAGCAAAAATGACCCCATTTATGGAACTTTATGGATATCATCCACCGTCCATCACATCATCTTTAAGAGAAAATTCTAAGTTCCAAGCAGTGGAAGATCACATCGAGCATCATAAACATGTTCTTCAACTCTTAAAGGATAACCTCACTTTGGCACAGAATAGAAAGAAACAACAAGCAGATCAACGTCGCAGTGAAAGAAGTTTTGATGTAGGTGACTGGGAATTTCTACGACTACAACCATACAAACAAATGTCCCTCAAGCAAGCTAAGAAGAATGATAAATTATCACCAAAGTATTATGGTCCGTAAAAGGTGTTGCAAAATATTGGTACTATGGCATACAAATTGGAGCTTCCTGCATCTTCCTGAGTGCACCTAGTTTTCCATGTTTCATGCTTAAATAAGGTTATAGGTGACAAGCTCTCAATTCAAACAATATTTCTAGAACTTGACGAGGAAGGAAAAATCATATTGGAACTTCAAGCAATCACAGAAAAAAGAACTCGACAGCTAAAAAATTGATCAATTTCAAAGTATCTCATCAAGTGGAAGAGCTTACCTACTGAAGATTCCACATGGGAGGATGAGAATTTTATACAAAAGCATCCAGAACTACTCAAGCATTGAGGACAACACTTTTTTTAAGGAGAGGGGCATGTTAGGTCCCTATAATACTAGTGTATTCCCCCATTATTATTGTCATTGTAGCCCTTATTATTATTTTTGTGCCCATGTTGTCCCCATATTGTTATTATTGTGCCACACAGAAGCCCATTATTATTGTTGTGCCCTCACATTATTATTGTTATGTCGGCTCTGATTATATTGTGATCCCTTAGACTCCTATATATAGAAAGGATGTTTTTTCATTTGAATCATCCAAGAATTGTTCATTTGTGTAATGTAAAGAAGGTTTCCCCCTCGAAGAGGCTAATTTTTAAGTTGTTGATCTATATTTTCTATATTTTTGTGATCTGGTTGCATAACAATAGGTTTGGCATCACAATCGCATTATTGGTCATGGTACAATAGTATATCAATGTGGTTTTGTTCCTCTGCAATGTGTATCAATACTTTCTTTATATGCAAATTTCCTCTACAATTTTTATGATATTAATACAAATTTTCTCTGGCAAGTTTCCTTTGCGATCTTGTTGGTGGAACAATAGATAACATATACAATTCCTTGGCACTAAAATCTTGGCACAACAATGTAGGCATAGTTTATATACATAAGTCTCGCAGTGGCATATGTATGTGGGCCTTAGCTTTGTTACTATAATCATGTATGTTATTTAGTATGATCTCAATGGAACTCTATTGGTAAGATAGTATGGCTAGCCTATCATCGTTGTTGTATAGTCGGTCTCGACACTTTTCAGTTTGATTGGACTCGGCTTATGTAGTATAGTTAGTATCAGCTCATTGTAATATAACCCATGGCCCGATTGATGGTAATATACGAAATCTCTAGCTTGATGGTTGTATGGACCATGGCTCATTCGATGGCATGACCCAAGTGGCCATCTTTCTTAGTGGTTAGCACGGCCTAGGTGGCCCACTCAACTCAGTAGTATGCATTGGCCCAGGTGGACTGAGAACATTGGTCAGAGTGGCCTAGCAACATTTATCAACATGGTCTATGTGGCCCGATAATATTGGTCAGGGTGGCCTCGGGTAGCCCGAAAACATTTGTGAGGGTGGATCAGGGTAGCCCGACAACATTGGTTAGCATGTCCAAGGGTGTCCCAACAACATTGGTCAGGGTGGGTAATGGTAGCCTGACAACATTCGTCAACATGGCCTAGGATGGCCTGAAAACATTGGTCATCATGGCCTAGGTGGCTTGTTTCAGTTTGGTTGGCATGGCCTAAGTGTCCCGATGAAGTTTGGTTGGTATGGCCTAGTGCAGTTGGTTGTTATGGCCCAAGGTGGCCTGTTCCAGTTGGTTGTTATGGCCAAGCAAGGTTCTATGGTTACATGATGTAATAGTGATATGGAAGAATCCTTCCTGGATTCATTTAATTATCAAAATATAGTTCACAATCAAAGTTGTGAACTAACTTGGAGTGACCCTAAGAGTCCTGATGTAATTATATATCTCACTATGGATGTATTTTTTATCTCAGTTGAACAATTGAAGAATCTCTAATAGACGAAGGAGAATTGAATTCTAGGTTTTCCCTCTTGTGGGGTATTTCCTTCGTCTCTGACCAAATCCTGGTGTCTATGTTTATGCATTCATTTATTTTGTTGTTCCTTTATGTTCCATTGCATTACTGAAGTTATTATTCTTTCTACATAATTGTTGATGATGTTATGATATAATGGGGTGAATGCTTTATGTAAATGTTGAAAAGTTTGTAAATGAAATTATCTAAAGCAAAGAAAAATATAGCCCTAAGGAAAATTAAAACGGTATCAGAGTTGGGTTAAATAAAAGTCATCACCCCTATGAAGACATTGTGAATGGAAGCAAGTGAAGATGGCAAAGACCTAAAATGATGTTAGGGTTTGAAGGAAACTCTAGGCATCCTGGTTATTAGGGTTTGGTGATTAACAAGATTTTAGGTTTTGGAACAAGGGTGTGCCTGGAAGATGAACCTATATTTGAAAAAGGATTGAGTTCTACAAGTCTTGAAACCCTAGCATGATTAACAAGAAGTTATTTTAGCACCTTTGACATATTCAGTGTAACCCTAGATGAACTTGTCTAAGTTAAGATATTGTTAAAGATGATTGAAATTATTGAAGGCAACATTTTCATATGACTCTTTGAGGTTAGTTCAAGAGGGAGTTGATCACCTCTCGTTAAAGATAAGTACCTTATAAACTAATTTATTTATGACATTTCTCTTGTTTTTTATTTATTGTTTTAATTATTCCTTATCCTTCCTGCATGAATATTTGACTATTTGAACACTTCTAACTTCCTAATGAATATGTGATAAGCAGATCCTTCTTGAGGATAATTTGGACACTAAAAGGTGCAATAAAATAGTGTCATTGTAGGAAGAGAGAAGTTGGAGCAAGAACAGGAAGCTAGAACATGAAAAGGAACCTGATGCAAGGAAGCAAGTATTCTAATCATATGCTAGATGAAAAAGTATATGTGATACAAGTTGCTAAGGTATCTAACTATTATGAGGTATGTATACAGTTTTTCTGCAACATTGGGATGGAGAGTCAATCCCTAATATATTACAAGAATATTACTGTCAGAAAAGTCTTCATTCTTATGGTACCCTTGAGTAATGCATGCCAGTCATATACATATGTAAGTAATTTTGATTCCCAATACATGTTATACATTGATGTAATTTATATTTTAAATCTCATTGATATTTGGATATCCCTATTTTGAAGAAATGTTGACTTTGATATACGATAATTTGATATTGTTGAAAGTAATTATGATGAGTTAGTATGATTGTGAGATAGATACTCATAATCTATTGACTATATTCTTATTTACTTGATAAGGCTTTGATAATTTGTAATTGTTGTGATGACTTATCAACATAATAAATTTGACAATATGACAAAATGGATGTCATGATTTGATGACGTTAGGACTCTGACGAAAATTATTATATAAAATGATAAAGATGTGGTATTGAATGAAGTTACAGTAGTCAACTTACCTAACTATATGACACCAACCCTTGATGAATAATTAATGACTTATCATGACAATGGTATATATATGAGAACTTGATATCATTTGAATTCATGATCTCATATATGATAGTTTTATGGCTATATCTCGATGCATGACAGTAAAATGATAGATAGGTTGAAGTCTTGATTGATGCTATCCAAAGGGAGAGACCCTTGATGAGATCCCAACATCTATTATTGTTTGTGTAATTATTGTAAACTTGAGGTTGCCTCAGAAGTTTTTAGATGGTTAAAAAGGGGTTAAAACAAGTCTTTTGAACTTGGAATAATGATCATCTGATGTTGTTAAATATGTGTATTTGTTAATTAATTTTTTTTGCTAATAGTTCATTTTCAGAAAGACTGGACCAATCCATTCTTCATGTAGAATTATTTTAGAGGACTTCCTTATTAGAAGAAGTGTATTGTCATAATCATGGCATACTGGATTGCATTGATGGATTATTGTTGCTAGATTTGGTGGATCTTGTAATAAACAAATAACCAGATGGGTCCTTGTGTTGCAAGCATGCGTACCAAGCTAAATAAATCTTGGATATATATAGTTGGGACAAAGACATCTTCATGAATTGAGAGAATGTTGTTGTATGAGATGAGATTAATCTTGTGGTCATTACCTCCTTGTGTGAGATGGAGGAAGGATGAATATGGTATTCTTTTATTTATGACATGCATTTTCTCTAACATAATATTTGATTTGATGTCTTGTGTGAACAGAAAATTGTTGCTCTATGGTTGAATTCTTCAGTGATTTGTTTGATTCGGTACCGTATATGAGCACTTTGACATGTTTGTGATCTTATGAGAGAAGTTTGGACTGATTAATGTGACCCTCCTGGGTAAGGATCCTAGCTGATCAAGAACACTGAGCTGTGCTCTTCCCCCCTGTTTGAGCTCACTGGGAGAGGAATTGACCTGGAGAGATCCTGGGGTTGAGGTATCTCTGGACAATAGGATGGTTGTTATTCTTACCCTCTGAGGTAAGTGGATCACACCTATTGTCACCATAGGATGTACATGATCCTTGTCACTTATGAAAAGACAAGTATCTCACCCTATCATTATTGACAGAGTATACCACAGTATGCATCCTATCCACAAGTGAGGTTTGTTGGATTGCCTCCCCATCTGGCCAATGGGTTAATATTACTTGAGTAGGTGTGATCCTTGCATAGCAATTGGATCTCCCTCAAGTATAGAGGATGTAGGTGTTCTACCACTTGACTCTTTAAGGTCAACTTGGGAAGATCAACAACCATTGGGATGGTTGTGATCTCTACCCTATATATAAAGTTTGGCCTTGCATGTTGACTAGACAATAGGATGCATGTGATCTTTGCAGGTAGATGGATATCACCCAATTGTCACTGGGAAATAGGATGGATGTGATATCTACCCTATATTGAAAGTTTGGTCTCGCCTATTGACTTAACAACATGATGGATGTGATTTTTGTTGGTAGATGGATCTCACTTATTGTCATTAGATAGAGGGTTGTATATTGAGCTCCCCTATGATGTTAGATTCCTCCACTTTAGATTCAAGATTGTTCTACAATTGGATATGGGATAGAATGAGTTGAGACGAGATATGAATTGATTATTATGATTCTTATTCTATTGGATCAATATTTTTTAGCTGATGATCAAAGGAAGTTGAGACGAGATGTGATGATATGGATGTTTTGTTGTTATATCTGAGATGGAGTTCATGTGACTCGACCTTAAGATTAGTAGGGTTTGGCTCATTTCCCCTACCATTGGTTGTGTCTTCCTCTTCTTTACAATATGAGATGATATGAGATAAGCCTTGTTGATGATATAGTTGTTTATCTTCCTTATGACTGAGATATGTTCACTCAAGATTCATCATGATACAACTATGATGAGATATACTTGATAAGGATCTTAGTGCAATCAGAAATTCCTCCCTAGCTAAGAGGAAGCGTTAAATTATGAGGTAGCTTCAGGAAGAATATTCCTTGATCCCCAAATATGAAATTCAAAATTGATTGGCACAAATTTTTATTTTGAAAATAATTATGAAGGTGATTATTAGAATTTAAATGTCCCACCTAAATTTAAGGTCGGCCTCTAATAGGTCATGTCAGCTTCCTCAAATGGTCGTGACCCTTCATCTAGAAAATAATTATATGAACCCCTTTGGGTTGTCCTCCAAAGATACTTCACAAGGAAAATCTTTTGAATGGCTTTCACAGGACATTCGCTCTCTATTTTGGTCGACTATAATGACTTGGGGTTTCGCATCTCTCTTTGGCACTGATTCTGATCGTACAACTTTGGTATATGGTCTCGCTCTTACAATATTTGAATCAATCTTATGGTATTGATCTTACAGTACTAGTTTGGCATCAAAGTTGTGTTACAACTCTCAGTATAGTAGTATATCAGTGTGGTTTCGTTCCTCTGCGATGTGTATTGATACTTTGTTTATATGGTGAGTTCCTCCACAATTTGTATGACATCAATACAAAGTTACTCTGGCAAGTTTCCCCTAAGATAATGTATGGTCCCTCTATGACCTTGTTGGTGGCACCGTAGAATATATATACAGTTACTTGGCACTAAAATCTTGGCATAATAGTCTCGTCATAGTTTACATACATAAGTCTCAGCAGTGGCATATGTATGTGGGCCTCAAATTTGTTCCTAACGCCATGTATGTTCTTTAGTATGATCTCGATGAAACTGTATCGATAAGACATTATGGTTGGCTTATACATCACTGTTGTATAGTTGGCCTTGATACTTTTCAGTTTGACTGGTCTCGGATTTTGTAGTATAGTTAGTCTTGACTCATTATAATATAACCCATGGAAAACTTGATGGTTGTATGGCCCATGGCTCATTTGGTGGCATGGCCAAGGTGACCCGCTCACTCAGTGGTCAACATGGCCTAGGTGACCCACTCATCTTAGCAGTCAGCATGGCCTAGGTGGCCCAAGGACATTGGTCAGGGTGGCCCAAGGTGGCGTGGCAGCATTGGTAAGCATGGCCTAGGTGGCCCAACAACATTGGTTAGGGTTGCCTAGGGTGACCTGATAACATTGGTCAGCATAGCCTATGTGGCCCAACAACATTGGTCAGGGTGGCCTAGGGTGGCTCGACAGCATTGGTCATCATGGATGAGGTTTCCCAACAGCATTGGTTAGGGTGGCTCGACAACATTGGTCAGCATGACCAAGGATGACCTGACAACATTAGTGAGAGTGGCTCGAAAGCATTGGTCAACATGGTTCAGGGTGGCCAGGTAACATTAGTTAGTGTGTTTGAGGTGGCTTGGTGTGGTTTGGTTGGCATGGCCCAATGCAGTTTGGCTGGTATGGCCCAAGGTGGCCCGGTTGGTTGGTATGGCCCAGGGTGGCGAGGCATGGTCCAATGGTTACATGATTCAACAATGATATGGAAGAAACCTTCTTGGACTCATTTGATTATTGAAATTCATTTCACAATCAAAGTTGTGAACTAACTTGGACTGACCCTAAGAGACCTGATGTAATGATATATCTTACTATGGATGTACTTAGTATCTCAGTTGAACAATTGATGAACCTCTAATAGAAGAATAAGAATTGAATTCATGGTTTCCCCCTTGTGGGGTTTTTCCTTGGCCCAAGACCAAATCCTAGTTTCTATATTTTTGCATGCTTTTATTTTATTGTTCCTTTATGTTGTGTTTCATTACTCATGTTATTGTTCTTTCTACATAATTGTTGATGATGTTATGATATAATGGGGTGAATGCTTTATGTAAATGTTGTAAAGTTTGTAAATGTAATGATATAAAGAAAAGAATAATATATCCCTAAGGAAAATTAACATGGTACCAAATTTGGGTTGTAGAAAATTCATCACCCATGTGAAAACATCATTAATGGCAGCAAAGGAAGATGGTAGAGACTTAAAATAATGATATGGTTTGAAGGAAACCCTGGCATCTTAGTTATGAGGTTTTGGTGAATAACATGAGGTTAGGGTTTGGAAGAGACCCCTGAAATGTGCATGGAAGAATAACCTGGATATGATAAAGGCTTGATTTCTACAAGTCTTGAAACCCTAGCATGATTAGCAAGAATTTATTTCGACACCTTTGGCAGATTCAATGTAACCCTAGATGAACTAGTTTAACTTAGGTTGTTGATGAAGACAATTGGAGTTTGGTTCAAGAGGGATTTGATCACCTCTCGTTAAATATAAGTACCTTATAAACTTATTTCTTTATGACACTGCTCTTGTCTCAATTTATTGTTTTGATTATTGTTTATCCTTCCTACATCAATATTTGAGTATTTGAATACTTTTAACTTCATGATGAACATGTGATAATAAAATCCTTCCTAATGATCATTTGGTCACTAAAAGGTGCAGGAGGAGAGTGTTGGTGCAGGAAGAGAGAAGTTGGAGTAGGAACAAGAAGCTAGAACATGAAAAGGAACATGTTGCAAGGAAGCAAGTATTTTGATCATATGCTAGATAACAAAGTTTATGTGCTAAAAGTTTCTAAGGTATCCAAATATTACGAAGTATGTATACAATTTTGTTGCAACATTGGGATGGCACCTCAATCCCTAAGGTATGAAAAGAATATTAATTTTAGAAAAGTTTGGATTCATGTGGTACTCTTGAGTAATTCATGTCAGTCATATACCTATGTGAGTAAGTTTAATTTATAATACATGTGATATATTGATGTACTTTATAGATTAAATTTCATTGATATTTGGATACCCCGAATTTGAAGAAACATTGACTTTGATATATGATAATTTGATATTGTTGAAAGTACTTATGATGAGTTAGTAAGATTGCAAGATTGACACTCAAAATCTACTGACTATTTTCTTATTGATCTTGATAAACCTTTGTTAAGATGCAACTGCTACGATGACTTATCAACATAATAAATTCGACAATATGACAAAATGGATGCCCTAATTTGATGATGTTAGGACTTTGATGTAAATTATTGTATAGCATGATAAATGTATGGTGTTATAATGAAGGTAAGTTAGTCAACTTCCCTAACTATATGACACCAACCCTTGATGAATAATTGGTGACTTATCATGACAATGATATATTTATGAGAACTTGATATCATTTGACTATGTGATCAATACATGATAGTTTTATGGCTATGTCCTAATGTGTGACAGTAATATGATACATAGGTTGAAGTCTTGATTGATGATGATTGAAGAGGCTTCCCATTCAAAGGGAGAGACCCTTGATCAAATCCTAGCATCTATTATTATTTGTGTAATGATTGTAAACTTGGGGTTACCTTAGAAATTTTGAGATGGTTAAATAGGAGACCCATGATTGCAGATTAAAACAAGTCTTTTGAACTTGGACTAATGATCATCTGATGTTGTTAAATATATGTCTTTGTTAATTATTATTTTTTGCTAACAATTCATTGCTAGTAGGACTGGTTTACTTCAAGAAGTTTCAGGATCCATTGTTCATGTAGAAATATTGTAGAGGACTTCCTTGTTGGAAGAATTGTATAATCAGACTCATGTCATATTGGATTGCATTGATGGATTATTGTTGCTATATTTGGTGGATATCGTAATAAACAAATAGCCAGATGAGTCCTTGTGTTGTAAGAATGCACCCCAATCTAAATAAAGCCTAGACATATATATCTGGGATAGAGACATCTTCATGAATTGAGAGAATGTTGTTGTATGAGACGAGCTTAGGCTTGTGGTCACTGCCTCCCTATGTGAGAGGGAGGAAGTATGACTATGGTATTCTTTTCTTTATGACATGCTTTTATATAACATACTATTTGATTTGATGTATTGTATGAATAGAAATTTGTTGCTCCAAAGAACTGCATAAGACAGTATGTTTGAACTCTTTCGTGAATTTTTTGAGTCGGTACCAAATATGAAAACTTTGATATGTTTTAAAATTCAGAGAGCATCTTGGACTAATGGATGCGACCCTCCTGGGTAAGGGTCCTAACTGATCGAGAACATTGAGTTATGCTCCTCCCCCCTGTTTGAGCTCACAGGGAGAGGAATTGCGCCTGAGATCTCCTAGGGTTGAGGTATCTCCAGACACTAGGATGGTTGTTATCCTAACCCTCTGAGGTAAGTGGATCTTGCTTATTGTTACCATAGAGTGTTTGTGATCCTTGTCACTTATGACAAGTTGGGTATGTCCACCTATCATGATTGATAGAGTATGCCCAATATGCATCCTACCCACAAGTGGGGCTTGTTAGGTTTGCCTCCCCATCTGCCCAATGGGTTGATATTACTTGAGTAGGTGTGATCCTTGCATAGCAATTGGAAATCCCTCAAGTATGACTCAAGTAGGTGTGATCCTTTCATAGCAATTGGATCTCCCTCAAGTATAGAGTTTGCAGGTGTTCTACCACTTGACTCTTCAGGGTTAGTTTGTAGGTGTTCTACAACATGATGGATGTGATCTTTGCTGGTAGATGGATCTCACCCAATTGTCACTAGATGACAGGATGGATGTAATCTCTACCCTAATGGCAATTTTGGTCTCACTTATTGACTTAATAGGATGGAAGTGATCCGGTAGATGGATCTCACCTATTGTCATTAGATAGAGGGTTGTAGCTTGACATCCCCTATGATGTTAGATTCCTCCACTTTAGATTCGAGATTGTTCTAAAATTGGAGATGGAATAGAATGATTTTAGATGAGATATGACTTGATGACTATGATTCTTCTTCTTCTATTGGATCACGATTGTTCAATTGGTGATCAAAGGAAGTTGAAACGAGATGTGATGTGATGGATGTTTTGTTGTTATAGATGAGATAAAGGTCATGTGATTCAACTTGCATATTAGTAGGGTTCGAAGGGATCATATCCCCTACCATTTGTTTTGTATTCCTCTTCTTTATGATATGAGATGATATTAAATAAGCCTTGTTGATGATATAGTCATTTATCTTTCGAATGATCAAGATATGTTCACCCAAGATTCATCATGAAGCAACTATGATGTGATATCCTTAATAAGGCTCTTAGTGCAATCAGAAATTCCACCCTAGCTGAGAGGGAGTGTAATTATGGGGTAGATTCAGGAATAATTTCCCTTGATCCCTAAAGATGAAATTCAAAATTTATTAACACAATTTTTTATTTTGAAAATAATTATGAAATTATTAACACTAGAATTTGGTCGGAGACCAGGGTAAAAACCCACAAGGGGAAAAGCTCAGAATTCAATTCTTATGTAAATGTTGGAAAGTTTGTAAATGTAATTATCTAAAGTAAAGAAAAATATATCCTTAAGGAAAATTAACTAACCCTTTTCTTAATGGTTAGACAAGGGGACCTTACCCCTCACTGTTACTTGAAATCGGGAAGAATCCCTATGTTCGCAAGTAGAAGGATTTGTAATCACTTTGAGGAAACGGGGTGGCTGGTTGAAAAAGTTTGAGCCACCCCACCCTAATAACCCTTGGAGTATCGTGAAGAGGGTAGAAAGACCAAATATTTTCCACTACCCACCAATGGAAGTAGCATGTACAACAAGGAGAAGTGAGAAAATGGTCAAGGATAGGCATGGGACTTGGACCTAGAGCAACAGTGGTGGCCATGTTTCTCTTGCTGAGAGCATCGCTATGGGGGGGGATGTGGCTAACCCCTCTGTTCAAATATATCTAAGGCAACTAGGTTCCCTATCTACCCCTGTGCCTACTGTACTGGGAGGAAGAAGACAACCTTAGTAAGGAAAAAGGTTATGGATCCATGGGGATAGAATAAGGACTGAAGGGCTTGAGATGAGCCATTATTTTGTGTTTTTGTGTAACAACGCCCTAATGGGCCTTAGTTCTTGAGTATGACAATGGCTTCTTTGGCCTTTCTTATCTGTGATATCATAAAATATTATGACAGAGATATGAAGGAGATTTTTTGAGACCTATGAAAAAGATATCATGATATACCTATGAATTTTCTACTACACTGTTATTGCTAATGTTATTTGTACATAATTTCTTATGATGATATGGGGTTTATGCAATGTGAAAATGTTGAAAATGTTTTAAAATTCAATTATCTACAGTAGAGACTTCTAGCCCTAAGAAAGTATACATTGTTAGTACTCTACTAGTTAATGGTTAATGATGAATATGCTTGAGTAAATGTTGAAAAGTGAAATAAATTATATGGTTGTCAAATCTGGTCCATAAAATTAAACATCTATGTGGGGAGAGAGGCAAAATTATAAGTCACATATGGATGGTAATGAACCTATTTTCCCTGTTGAAAATATGGATAGGTTTGTAATTTTAGTTTTTGGTTTCTATTTGGATTTTAAAGTGATTGTTGAGTTGATTGGTCTTGTGAAATACTCAAAAATGATTTTTCCCTCCAATCCTCTTGTTTTCTTTTTCTTATGTGGTGGTAGTCTTAATTCTAGGAATACTTGGAGTATTGGATTTTGGAGATTCCTAGATACAATCATGCCATGGCTAGCTATCCTCCTCATAGAGGGAGTTATAGTGACAAGATGCATCAGATAAGGAAGGATATGAGACACCTATCTTGTCAATTGAAAGGCTAGCATAAGGCCATGGTCTACATTAGTACCCAGAAGGAATCCTAAGTGAAGAAGAATGAAGAGATGGAATTAGGGTAAAGAATTCAAAGACCATAGTAATTTATGCAAGCTATGGTGGGAAACATTCCACCCATATATTACTCTAGGAGGATGTCATTTATCCTAGCATGTTCCAACCATATTCCAACAAAATTTACAATTAGAATGTACAACATTTTTCATTGGCTAAATATGGAAAACAAGGGTGTTTTGCTTCCACTCTATGTTGTGAAATAAAAAAAAAATATGTATAAAAAATACGACAACATCACCAATGTTTTACAATTTACAAATTATAATTCTCTTCTTATTTATACATGACCTAAGAGACCTTTGAAATGTGTGGGGAACATGTCTTCTCACATAGCATGAAGTACATTGTCATTAAATTTGGGTGGGAAATAATTCATCCTCATTAAATTTCTCAAGAGGCAGGGGAAGAAAAATACCCTCATTTTTTGTTCCAGAGATCTTGTCCCATCCATTCTAGTACATATTATGCGCCATCAACGCAATCCACAGTGCATCGAGCATCCCTTTTGTTACAGGGGTCGATCGGTTTCCACACCCCAAAGATGTTGGCAACCACAGGGCTAAGAACCACTTCCTCAACAAACTCCTTGAAATCATAATGCTTTGGACCCAGACTAATGGAAAATGAGGGCACTATACAGAACCTCGACCCTGCATAAGGGCATAGAAGAAACCAGAAGCCACATGCCCAATGTCACCATCAAGACCAACAGGGTACCTATGCATGACAGTTGTGCCAAACTCCATGAAGAATATAGACAAAGCCCTAGCATGTTCGAAAACCAGTTTTTCTAGGATTAGATCCAGATTCCAAATGATTTGTGTGTATGTGTGTATGTGTGTGTGTGTGATGTTTGAAAGCCATTTTTTCCAAGATTCAATCCAGATTCCAAATTATTTGTCTGTGTGTGTTAGAGGAAAATTTTATATTTAAAAATAATTTAGATTCTCTTAAAGTATTTATAAGAGTTAATCAAAATTATATATAATTTGTTTCAAAAAATCAAATTCAAATTTTTAAAAATATATTTTTATTAATAATTGAATATTTGTTCGTCGAGAGCTCAATTGGTAATGGACGTATTATGAAATAGTATATAAATTATGTGATCCAAGTTTCAAATCCCTTGATTTAGTCCATGAGCCATGTATTGGGGTGCTTGTGGTTTCATCTAGAAAGTTAACAAAATATTTATTAATTAATTATAAATGTGAACTTACATTAAATTTTATTATTAATTGTTAATTGATTAAATTGAGTACTTTTTTCCCTAATACTAAAATGGAATTTTATATGCTTTGAAAAGGTGGTTATTTCGAGACTAGGAGCATTTACATTTAATAGAGTTCAAAACTTGCACTAAAATTCTATATATTTTTATAACATTTCCAAATACGAATTTCAAGTATTTCTATTTTTGGTTTGCTTCGCAAATTGACTGCATGCACCACCTGTACAAATCGGATGATTATACAACTAATAGTACATTGTCCCTGAACTCGAATCTCAACTGAGTAACTTTCATATATAACATGCATGAGTTATTTATGAGTGAATCATTAGTTTATTGGTTGATCACTGCAGGTAGCACGACACTACTAGACCTCCCATTAGGTCCTCCAACAGTTGGAACTAGTTTAACTCACTTTAACTCAGTTAAACTAAACTAATTAATTACAACTCAAAATAAACTCAACGAAAGCTCCTATAAAGTAGGAGACACTCTACATGACTCCAGTCAGACCCTCAACTAGAATTAACTAAGCCAAATAAGTCAAATTAACTTAGTTAACTAATACAAGTTCTCATGAGATGTGGAATTACAATTGTATTCCAAATTTAATTCAAGGATAAAAATTAAATTAGGATTTTCTTGTTTCATTTTCAACACTCCCTCTTAACAAGAAAGGGATTATCTGCTACCCCGATCTTGCCTCTATGAAACTCGAATTTTCATCTTGATAATGCCTTTAACAAAATATTTGCATCATGTTCTTTTGTAGGAATGTACACCAGCAACATCATTCTCCTCTACACAAAATCTCAGAGATGGTGATACCGGATGTCAATATTCTTGGATAGATCATGAAAAAATGGATTCTCATAGAGTTTGATACAACTCTGATTATCATTGTAAATCATTGTAGGATCCATCTGCCGACCAAATAATGCAACCATGATCTTCCTCATCCATATAGCTTCACAAGTTGCTTGACTAGCATCCATGTACTCTGCTTCTTGCGAACTGAGTGCAACTGATCTTTGCTTCTTTTTGTACCAAGAAATTGTTGTTGACCCAACACTAAAGATTCCCCTGATGTGCTCTTCCTATCAGATGGACTCACTACCCAATATACATTTTCAAAGCCTTGCAACTTCACTCCCTTTGTCCATCTGTACCAAAGACCAAATTGAGTGGTGCCTATGAGGTATCTAAACACATGTTTCGTTTCCTCCCAACAGAGTTTGATTGGCTTAACCATTTCTTAACTAAGTTGGTTAACTGCAAAACATATGTTTGGTCGTGTGTTAACCAAATACGTAAGTGAACCCACAAGCTTCCTATAAATAGTAGGCTCCACTACTTCACCTAGAGTAGCATATTACTTCCTCAAATTCCCTTCTAGAGGAGTCTCCATGGCTTTGTTTCTCTCCATGTGGAACTTCTTCAGTGTCTCGTTGGCATATGTGCCCTGAGAGACAAAAATTTCCTAATCTCCTTGCCATACTTCAATGCCAAGGAAATAATGCATGAGCCCCAGGTCCTTCATCTAGAATTCTCTTGCAAGACCCTATTTGCAAGATTTTACCAACTTCTCATCACCTGTTAGAATTAAATCATCGACATATAATACTATAATAAACAATTTCCCTTCAACCACAATATGGTAAAGGTTCGCATCTGCTTCACTTTCGGTGAAGCCCAACTTGGTTAAATAATTGCCAATCCTAGTGTACCAAGCACAGGGTGCTTGTTTAAAACCATATAATGCTCTCTTGAGTATGCACACAGGTGAATTTCTATTGAAGGTCTCAAATCCTTCTGACTGCTCAATGTACACCTCTTCCTCAATCACATTGTTGACGAGTGTTGTCTTCACATCCATCTGATGTATCTTCCATCCTATCCACGCTGAAAGTGCTAGAATAGATTTCATTAAAAAGTACTTGGCTACTAGAGAAGGGGTCTCCTCGTAATCAATTCCCTCCACCTGAGAGAACCCTCTGGCAACAAATCTAGCCTTATGTTTCTCCACACTCCCATCTGCTTCTTGCTTTACCTTGTAAATCCATATGGAACTCACCACTGACTTATATGTTGGTCTTGAGACCACTTCCCAAAAACTGTTTCTGATAATCAAGTCATACTCCTCAACCATGGCATCAACCCATTTTTATTTCTGCACTACTTCCTCGAATGAGGATGGCTTAATCTCTACACTCTCTCTCATCAAAGCTATGTAGCCAGTGTACAGATCGGGTAACCTCCTCTAACTGCGTTGTGATGTAGGTCCTCCCACATTCTCTCTAGCATCATGCATTAATATGTCGGTATCTCTGGCACGCTTCCTTCCATCTCTAGAATTCTATGCATGAGTGGGTGCTTCCACTCTTTTCTCCTCTGCATTTGGTTGCTCCACATCATTCTGAGGTTCCTCCTTTGGAGCTAAAATCTCATCATCAGCATGTAACTGAATATCCCTCTCAAGGGAACATCTCATGACCTTCTCTTACGCAAAATTCACATCTCTACAAACCACTATGATCCTGTGAGATGAAAAGTACACCCGATAGTTGTGAGGTGTATCAATGTACCTCAAAAATATGCCCAAATCAGTTGTTGGTTCTAGCTTTTTCCTTGCATCCTTGGTAAGTTTAAGTAGACTGATGAACCAAAGATCCTAAAGTGTGCCACATTTTGTTTCTCACCTGAAAAAACTTCTTCTGGTGTACTCATCCAGAGAATCCAATGAAGACTCATGTTCTTAACATATATATGTAACATCACCCATGCTTCTCCCACAATACTTGTGTTCTTCCTTTCATCCACCCCATTATGTTGTGGGTTATGGGGTGTTATTGACTCTCGTCGAATTCCTTCTGATGCACAGAAGTTATTAAACTCATTCAACACATATTCTCCATTGTTATTTCTCTTAAGAGATTTAATTTTCCTGGTAGTGTCTTTCTCAACAAGTGCTTTAAATTCACAATATTTAGTGAACTCCTGATCTTTCTTCTACATGAAGAAAATCCAGCACTTACAAGAAAAATAATATACAAATATTACATAATACCTATGCTTGGTCGTGGAGGCTATCGAGAACATTCCACACATATCTGAGTGAACTCACTCAAGGATCGCTTGCACTTGATTTTCCTTATCATGAAAGGTGTCTTTGGAGTACTTCCCCAATCTACACCATTTTCATGTGTCTCTTTTCTCTAGTGTACCCTTGGGAGGTCCTATAGAAATTTGTTGCATGATCTTCAAAGCTTAGTGGTGCAAGTGACCAAATATTTTATGCCACAACTCACCAATGTCTCGGCTCTACACCTTCTCTACTTTTTTTCTCAAAGAAGCATAGACTTATCCATCCAATTTGTAAAGGTTCTTCACCCGAACCCTGATCCCCTTCACTTGTCCTGAGGCTATGTGACGAAGGAAAGCCTTTCCTTCGCTAAATATCACAACGTATCCACAGTCCTCTAATGTGGAAACCAAAACCAAATTATTGTTCAAACTCGAAACATACATTATATCTTTTAACATTAGATGAGAACCAGACTCCCTCTGAAAGGTAACAATACCGATGTAGGTCACGTTATACCTCCCATCATTTCCCATTTTGATGTGCATCTGGAGGTTCTTCTCCTCTAAGTCACTGAAGAATTATTTATTTTCGGTCATTGTAATGAGGCTCCACTATCCAGATACCACACGCCACCCATCATTGATGTCACCATGCAAGCGAAGAGGGTGAAATTCAGCTCGAATTGTGAAGCAACAGCTTCACCTGTCACTCCTCCTTAGGGCTTCTTGTCGGCCTTCTTTTGTGGACACTTAGTGGCATAGTGTCCCAACTTGTGACAATGAAAACATTTAATCTTCGACATGTCCTTCCCTCCCTGACTGGAATCTCCTCATCATCATGTTTGGATGAGGATCCATCTCTAGTGTTCCACCAAATCTCTTCTTGCACCAAGTTGGACTACAAATTCTCCCACTCTGGTAGCCTCTCCCTCCCATTTAGTGAGTCCTCGTGGTTGTGCCAGCTCTTGGGAAGGCCTAGAAGTGTTAGGTTGACCAGATCATATTCAATAACTGTAACGCCGACACTTCCAAGCTCATCATGAAATTGTGTGAACTTGGTCAAGTACTTTGGTATTGTGTCGCCCTTCTCCATCTTGATTTTCCTGAGCTTGTCCTTCAATGTCGGCTTCCTGTAGTCACTGCTATTTTGAAAAAGGTTTGTCAAGGCCTTACACATTGCATATGGAGTCTCCTTACCATGGAGGTTCGAGACAATATGATCTCTAACTCCTAGGATAATCCTTCTCATCATTGCAACACATTTTCTCTGCTCTACCAAATCTTGAGCATCAATTGTTGGAGGCTTAGGAATATCTTTGTCTATGAATTACTTAATCTCATTGTCTTACAACACTGCATCCATCATTTCCTTCCAAGCAATATAGTTTGAACTACCGTCAAGGGCATATTCGAGTCTCAATCCATAGAACGACATCCTGTTGGCTCTGAAGTATGATACTGCAAATTCGATTTCACCTGCAAAAGACAAACTCGTATTCTTCTCTTCTAGAGTGCTTTCTGCTCTGATACCATGTAAAAATTCCTTGTAGATTCCAACTACTAATTGTAATTTACTAAAACAATAGACTTGAATCTACTCTACTCATCAGCAGAAACAATTACACGATTGTGAAATCATGAAGACGTAATGATTTCCTAAGGAAATCCACAACTAAAAACCCTTGTTATTTGTATATTGCATTAGTCAGAAAATATGAGAAGATCACAATGTTTTTCTCAAGCCTGAGCAACCTCTGCACTATCTCTATCTGTCTCACAATATCCTAGACAAGCCCAAGCCAATACTTAACCAATTTTCTTCTTTTCCAAGTCCCTACTTTCTTGCGTTGTTTCCTTGGGAATTAGCTCCCTAATAATTAGAGAAATTCCTCAATTGCAATTCCACAATCCTCCTAGGCCTTCCTCTAACTGCATGCACCACCTATACAATTTGGATGCTTATACAACTGATAGTACATTGTCCCCGAACTCCAATCTCAACTGGGTAACTCTCAAATTTGACATGCATGAGTTATTTATGAGTGAATCATCATTTTACTAGTTGATCACTGCAAGCAGCACCACACTACACTACAAGTAGCACCACACTACCAAACCTCCCACTAGTTCCTCCAATATTTGGAACTAGTTTAACTAACTATAACTCATTTAAACTGGACTAATTAATTACAACTCAAAATAAACTCAACCAAGGCTCCTATAAAGTAGGAGACGCTCTACATGACTCAATTTAGACCCTCAACTTGAATTAATTTATCCAACTAAGTCAAATTAACTTAGTTAACTAACACAAGTTGTCATGAGATGTGGAATTACAATTGTATTCCCAATTTAATTAAATGAAAAAATTAAGATAGGATTTTCTTGTTGCATTTTCAACACTACCTCTCAATAAGAAAGTAATTATCTGTTACCCTGATCCTGCCTCTATGAAACTCGAATTTGCATCTTGACAATGCCTTTGCAAAAATATCCGCATCCTATTCTTTTTTAGGAATGTACTCCAGCAACATGATTCTCCTCTGCACACAATCTCGTAGATGGTGATACCGGATGTCAATATGCTTGGATCGATCATGAAAAGCAGGATTCTCATAGAGTTTGATACAACTTAGATTGTCACAATAAATCACTATAGGATCCATCTGTTGACCAAATAACCCAACAAGGATCTTCCTCATCCAGATAGCTTCATAAGTTGCTTGACTAGCAGCCATGTACTCTGCTTCTGCCAAACTAAGTGCAATTAATCTCTACTTCTTGTTGTACCAAGAAATTGTTGCTGACCCAATACTCAAGATTCCCCCTCATGTGCTCTTCTTGTCGGATGGGCTCCTTGCCCAATCTGCACCCGTGAAGCCTTGTAGCTTCACTCCATCTGTATATCTGTACCAAAGACCAAACTGAGTGGTGACTTTGAGGTATCTCAACCAATGTTGCAAACATTGGCACGAGGATAAAATCGGCAAGGGTATGGAAAACCAAAAAATCATACAAATTGGGAAAATATCGGTAAAAATTGGCAAACATCAGCAAAATTAAGATACCGTCAAAATATCGATAAAAATCGGCAAACATCAGCTAGGCCAAAAAATCATGATTTCGAGATAAAATCGGGATGTTATCGAGATGTTCGCAACACTGATCTCAACACATGTTTAGCTGCCTTCCAATAGAGTTTGGTTGGCTTAACCATTACATTAAAGGAATTTTGAGGTCTAAAATGTGCCTCTTAAGGAAAATATAAATAATAAAATAAGATTAGATTACATCATCAAAGTTTAGAGGGAAAAAAGAAAAAACTACTTTTTCAACTCTTATTTTCAACATATCTCCCTATGGGTTTACTCAAATTTTGAACAAGAACACTCGTTGGATGCAGAATTTGATTCCTCATCCAAGGAGTACCCATGTTGCATACGTTCGATAGAGCCTGCTACACGAAAAATAAGAAATACATGAAAAATGTGATTGCAATCAAGTTTTTTCATGTATTTCTCATTTTTCGTGTAAAAACGACCATCGAAGTATGCAACATGGGTACTCTTTGGATGAGGAATTAAATTTTTCATCCAACGACTACTCCCGCTCGAAATTTGAGCAAAAACTTAAGGAGATAAGTTGAAAATACAAGTTGAAAAAGTAGTTTTATTATTTTTTTATCTTTTTATCTTTTTACTTTTTTACCCCAAAAATGGTGAATCATCCCCCATGGTTGACATCATCATCTTGACTCTTATTAGTTCTTTTAAAGTTTATATTGGTTGTACATTGTTCTTAGGAGGCCCATTTTAGACCTCAAAAGTTCTCTAATGACTGCAAAACATATGTTTCGTCATGTGTTCACCATATGTTTATTCCTGATTGGAACTCTTGTAAAGGTGGAGTGCCTATTTCTTCCATTTCATTGAGGAAATGTTCGTCTTTAATCTGCTTTAGTTCCATCTTCATGATCAATATTTCTTGTTGACCGATTTTTAGATTGACTTGAAATTGATTATTTCCTCTTTAAATAACTTGTTTTCTTGAGTAAGTTTATGATTGCTATCTATGATCTCTTGTCGTTTACTATACTTCTCTATTCCAATGAGTCTAAGCCTTCAAGACTCCTCTTTAGTTCCATTATTTGATTAACACACAAGAACTAAAAACCAAATTAAAGGGGATGAGTTAGGGCTATATTGAAGCATCTTGCCTTCACTTTCCACCTCTCCCTCTGTTTCTACCTCTTGTTGCTTCATTCTCTCAGTGCAATTAGGTTGTTGATTTTGCAAACATATCCTTTCAACTTGATTTCCCATCTTTTCACAATTTTCTTATAATTCTATGACATTGTTTTTGCTTTCTCTTATTGTGTTTCATAAATGATTATTGTTTGGTTGAAGCTTATTACCTTTGGGAGGATTCTAATAAATTTTCTATGCCCTTACAATCTTAATATTTTATCTATTTTGACTTGCTTTCTATGCAGGATCCTCTTGTATTACTTGGAATTTATAAATGTTAATCTTTCTCTGACTTGTGCATGTGATTTTTTCTTATTTATTTTTGTTCCCCTCTCATTACTTTCTGGGAGTTCTTCCAAATTTGAGAGATCCATTGGTAAACCCACCTATTTTTCCACCAAAATGTTTAAATTCTAGCTTCAATATTCTTGGGTTTAGTGTTGTCCTAGAAACATTGACAATTTTAGGAATTTGTTTTGCTTGAATCTTTCATAGAAAACATGGAAGAATCGACAAAATTCTTGTTCTCACAAACCACTACCATGGACCCCAAAACAGGTGGATCGAACAACCCAGCCTCAGTACTCCAATGTTAGGCGTTGCTGCTCCACTACCTTGGACAAGAGAAAAAATAAATACTCGAAAACCACTGCCCTGGACCCACAAATAGGTAGAACTGACAACCAGCCCCATTGCTTCACTCTTGGGCATTGCTTTACTACCAAATCCAAGATCGCAAGGGTTTTGGGATTGTATAGCTTCAAATTTCCCTCCTGCTGCACACACAAACAAGGAACGAGGTTTCTAGAACTCATAAAATAATATACCGAAGAGTTACTGGTTGCGGATCGAACTAGGTTAAGCCAACCAAACTCTCGAATTTGCACCTTCTCTTCTTTTATGCTCAAATAAGGCACATTTTAGGCCTCAAAATTCATTTAATGTAATGGTTAAGCCAACCAAACTCTATTTCAGTACAATGGGAAAATAAATTCCTTTAATGTAATGGTTAAGCCAACCAAACTCTATTTAATGGTTAAGCTTAAGAAATTCAGTCTTCTAATGCGAAAATAAATTTTTTGAGGCACATTTTAGACCTCAAAATTCCTTTAATGTAATGGTTAATTCAACCAAACTCTATTGGAAGGCAGCTAAACATGTGTTGAGATCAGTGTTGCGAACATCTTGATAACATCCCGGTTTTATCTTGAAATCATGATTTTTTGGCCTAGCTGATGTTTGCCAATTTTTATCGATATTTTGACAGTATCTTAATTTTTCCGATGTTTGCCAATTTTTACTGATATTTTCCTGATTTATATGATTTTTTGGTTTCCCATACCCTTGCTGATTTTATCCCGATGTCAATGTTCGCAACATTGGTTGAGATACCTCAAAGTCACCACTCAGTTTGGTCTTTGGTACAGACAGACATGGAGTGAAGCTACAAGGCTTCACAGGTGCAGATTGGGCAGGGAGCCCATCAGACAAGAAGAGCACATGAGGGGGAATCTTCAGTATTGGGTCAACAATAATTTTGTGGTACAACAGGAAGAAGAGACCAGTTGCACTCAGTTTGGCAGAAGCAAAGTACATGGCTGCTAGTCAAGCAACTTGTGAAGCTATCTGGATGAGGAAAATCCTTATTGGGTTATTTGGTCAACAGATGGATCCTATAGTGATTTATTGTGACAATCAAAGTTGTATCAAACTCTATAAGAATCTTGTTTTATGATCGATCCAAGCATATCGACATCCGGTATCACCATCTACGAGATTGTGTGCAAAGGAGAATCAGATGTGAACATTGGTGCAGCCACAACTCACCAATGTCTTGGCTATGCACCTTCCTCAAGGAAGGCACATTTTAGACCTCAAAATTCCTTTAATGTAATGGTTAAGCCAACCATGCCCTATTTCTATTTCCCATGTCTAGGTCGAAGGCATCAGGATAGTGGAGAAGTGTTAAACCAAGAGGAGGTTTCATATCGTCAGGAATGGAATTATACACCACATTAAACCTTGTTTTGAATTCTTGGACTGTCTCATTTTGATTTCTTTTCATAGAATTATACTCAGCCAAAATCTGCAGTGGATTTTTCTTTTCTTGCCATCGTGCTAAGAAAAACTCTATCAACCTGTGAGAGTTATTGATAGAATTAGTAGCCAAATTGCGAAACCATTTCTTCACATCTCCGGAAAAACTCTGAGCTATGATTCTCATTTTAGCATCTTCTTCATCAATCTCTTCAAGATCAATAAAATCTATCAATTTGTCGACATGTTGTTGGGCTGTAATTTCTGAACTTCCATCAAACAAAGGGAGTCTTTGGCCATAGTTTTGAGGTAGAGCAGCAAGTTGAGCAGGTAAGATCAGAGGAGCGAACCGAGCCATGACTGCTGGAGGATGTAGTAGAGGTACTACAATGGGCTGTGTAGGTAAAGATGATGACACTAATGGAGGTGGTGGAAAAAGAGATGAGGTAGTTGATGTATTTGGAGGTGCAGTAGAGGATGAAACAACAGTTAGGTATTCAAGCTGATATTGAATGTAAGCTTTTTCAGTGGTGATTTGGAGTTGGTCAGCTAGACTTTGGAGTTTATCAAAATTTAACCACAGTTCATGATCAAATTTAGAAAATAGGGATTCATAAGAATGGAGATGAGAATCAAATTGAAAAGGTTCAAATAATACTTCAGAGAGGCAAGACTCAGATTTTGACCTTGAAAGAGATAGTTCTAACTGAATATCAAAAGGAAGGTGCTCAAAAGTGAATAAATTTTTAGGCAAAGAAGTTGTCGTTTTTATTTTTCGAGCTACACTTTCAAAGATAGGTGACTTGAGTTTTCTGAGTAGTTTTTCATGGTCATCAATAATAAAAGGTGGATTTGGGTCAAGATTTGACCTAGTATGTCTTTTAGGAGCTAGAATTTTCACACCTTAAACTTGATGAAATTTGTAAAATCAGCCTATCTTTAGATACTGGAAGTTGTCACCTACAGAACCAATCTTCTTGAAAGCTCTAATAGAACAAATCCCAGGAATTATTTATCAGTCGTTTCCCCGGAAACGATGCCAAAATGTTATCCTCTACAATATCCCAGGCTGGGGAGGAGATCGAAAGAGGTAACCTCGAACCATTTTCAGTTCAGCAGCTAGCCCTGCTACACCAGAGAGGTATCTCTTTAAGTATTTCTCAGTCAATGACTGGAAAATAAATGGATTTTAGACTAGATGTATAGGTTTTGTTTGAGTGTTTGGAAATTTAGGGTTTTTTAGGTTGTTGGACCAGAGAATAAGAGCAAGCAATTAGGTCAAGGTATCAAAGTTTGTAGTAGCAAGCATAAAGAGGAGCAAGATACAATGTTTTGTGGTGAAATTAAGATTTGGTCAATGTAGTATAGGTCTGAAAGCTTAAGAAATTCAGTCTTTTAATGGGAAAATAAATTTTTTGAGAAGATTCATCCCCAACCTCACTGAACATTTGAAAGATATGACAGACATGCTGAAAAAGGACAGCCATGTAAAATGGTCTTTAGATGCTAAGAAATCTTTCCATGGAGTCAAATTTGCATTATCTACAGCTCCTACTCTGATTAGTTCAGATTATACTTCAAATTTTATCATATTTTCATTTGCCTCTAAGCATACCTTAGCAGTTGTCCTAATGCAAAAGAAAGATCAGAAAAATTAACAGCACATAGCATTTTTCGGTCAAACAATAAGGGATGCGCACTGAAATACAACATAATTGAGAAGCAGGCTTTAGCATTGGTGAAATCTCTCAAATATTTTCGAGTTTATATTCTGCATTCTCACACCAATGCTTATGTTCCTACAGCAGTTGTAAAAGAAATTCTTATGCAGACAAATCCAAAAGTTAGGTGGGGAAATGGATCGCGGAAATCCAAGAGTATGATTTGGAGATAAAGCCTACAAAACTCATCAAGGGACAAGGTTTGGCTAAGCTCGTGGTTGAATCTAATTTGCATGCATTAGATATCAATTTGATTGCTACACTTTCTAAAGAAGAAGAAGAAGACTCACAGTTACAAGTGTCCAACATGTTCACTTCATCTCCATGGTATTCCGACATTGTTTATGTGTTGCAGCATTTAAATCCTCCACCGGAAGTACCCAAAGGTAAAACTAGATCTTTAAAGTTGAAAGCTTCAAAATATTGTATTCTTGATGGTGTTTTATTTTGGAAAGACCCTGGTGGTGTGTTGTTGAACTGTTTGGTAGAAAATGAAGCAAAGGATGTAATGAGAGATTTCCATAAAGGAGACTGTGGTGGCCATCATTTCTAGAAGACTACAGCAAACAAAATTTTGAGAGCCGGTTTTTATTGGCCTACTCTTTTTTCTGATGTATATAAAACAGTGATGAGTTGTCATGAATGTCAGATTTTCCAAGGAAAAAGAAAACTTTTGCCATTACCCTTGCAGCCCATTTCAATCACATCTCCTTTCCAGCAATGGGGTCTTGATTTTATTGGCGAGATCCATCCTTCATCATCAACACAGCACAAATGGATCCTAATAGCCACAGACTATTTTACAAAATGGATTGAAGCAATCCCAACCAGGCAAGCTATTGATTCTGTTATCATTCAGTTTATTGAATATAATATCTTGTCTAGATTCGGCTACCCACAGAAGATAATCACTAATAATTTCGTCGCTTTCAAGTCAAAGAAGATGGTCGAGTTTTGTGCAAACTATCATATTGTATTGGGGAATTCCACTGCTTATCGTCCACAAGGGAATGGTCTGGCTGAATCATCCAACAAATCTTTGATCAACATTATCAAGAAAGTTTTAGAACTCAATAAGAAGAACTTGCACAAAAAGCTCATTAATTCTTTATGGGCAGACAGAGTCAATACTAAGAAATCCATAGGTATGTCTCATTTTCAGTTGGTGTACGGGGTTGACAATGTTTTTCCTTCATCTCTTGTTGACTTGGTCATGAAAATTATGCGGGAAATGGACAGCGAAACAAATGATATGCAACGAAGGATAAATCAGATGATCCATTTACAACAAAATAGGGAGGAAGTTTTTCAAAACACTTCTAAACTTCAAGAAAGAATCAAAAATATCTATGATCACAAGACAAAAGAAGACAATTTCAATTTGGGAGATGTGGTTCTTCGTTGGGATGCGAGGAATGAAGAAAAAGAAAAACATGGAAAGTTTGAAAATTTATGGAAAGGACCATATAGAATTTCAGCTTTCATAGGAAAGAATGTTTTTCTATTGGAGGAATTGAATGGAGAAGATTATTCAGGAGGAGCGATCAATGGTAGGCTTCTCAAGCACTACCATATTTGAAGAAATTTCTACAAATTCTCACCACCATTGTATATACCAATTTACTTTTTATGTTCAAGTGTCCAAGTGGCTATCATAGGAGTTTGAAGCCCGAGGAGAAGGCCATAAGGCTTCTTTGATCAGTTGTTGCTTTTATTTTTCTTTTACAGTCATGTCATGTCAAATAGTGAGTCAATTTTCAGTTTTAGTTTAGTTTTCTACATTTTGACTCCATTGCCCAATGAATAAGGCTACCTGGTCTACGATGTTCTTAACACCTCCAAGGAGCTACCATCCCTAGCTAGAGCCAATTTTAGTGTCAGTCTTTTCTGCATGTCACCAGTGATCAAATATGCTTTTACCAAATTTGTTAGGGATCTCAAGGTCAAATTTTATCATGTCACTAGGTTTTCAGAGTAAAATTTGGACTATTTTTTAAATTCTCCTACTCATCTCTCTCTCTCATTTCTCCACTTTTAAACTTCCTAAGTTTTCTATAACACCTATCCACCTCCCAAAATTCCCCTATCATCATCTCCCTTCCCTACTCCCTCATTTCATCATTTCACTCATTCTTCATTGTTTTTCCATTTCCCTGTTATCTAAGGTTTTGTATCAAAATGGAGGGAGATTCTTCACCATCAGAAAAGACAAAACATCATAAAGGAGGGAGGATCCTGAGGTATGAGCCTACCAACTGCAATGAAATCAACTCCTCACCATTCATTAAACAGTGCTTTGAAGATGTCAGTTGTCTAGGGTTTTGTCAAAGGGTGGGTGAAGTAGGTTTCCATGAGCAGCTCACTGATTGGATTGCCACAAATCTGAAAGGGGAAAAGGCCATCATAGCAGGGATTGAATTTACATTCTCAGTAGCTGCCATCTCTCTTGCCACAAGGATACCTGATCATGGGGAGTATTGGTTCAAAGGCATGAGCTTAAACCTTGAACACTACCGACCTTTCTTGAAATCACCCTACAGAGAGGCTCATTCACACATCATCCCATTCAGGTACCTGTTAGAAAAGTATGCACCATTGATGAAGGTTGTAATGAATTTTTTTACCTGTGAGGGAAGATTTTCCAGATTGTATGGGTACCACATTAGGATGCTAATGCATTTCACAGCTCTAAAACCTCTCAACATGTGTAATTATTTATGTAGAAGCCTTATCAAAATGTCTGAGAAGGTACAAATGAAAGGAAAAGAGCATCACCCTAGTATTTTTCATCATAGCTTAATAAAGATTGTAGTCCTCCATCAGTTGGCAGAAAGGAACATGGCATGGGATTCCTTCATAGAAACAACTTTGCAGTGGCATGAAACTATTTCATTAGGTCATCATCCAGATACATCAACACAGCAGGTGGAGGTAGGATCATCAAGCAAATTAGTGGAGGTTCCCAAGGCACCTAAACCTGAGGTGACCAGAATATATCAAAGAGGAAAAAGGCTTGTGTTTACTTCTCAAGTTGAGAAAGAGCCAAGCCTTCTACATCAGCAAAACAGGGATCACATGTACAAGATGAAGAGAAAATTGAACATGATTTTGAATTAGTTGACTTAGAGGCAACAGATGAACCTTTAAACCTACAACAAATTATCAAAGAGAAGGATTCTCAAATCAAAGAGTTCATGGACAATATGGCAAGGGCAAGATTCATCATTTCCTTCCTTGAGCAAGAAAACAGTCAACTTAAGGCCAAATAGCTAATCATGGAGAAAGAGAAATCCAAGGTGTTGCAGTAAGGAGGCAAAGGTAAAGTAGTGTTGGATCCTAGTGAACATGATGAACATGAAAAACAAGTTGGAAAGAAGAAGCCAAGGACCAAAGGACTCAAAAGGGCATTGAAGAAAGAAAAAGAACATAACCTGCTAGATGAAGACTTAGACATTGAAGACAGAATTGCCTTGGAGATCAATGAAGATAGAGAGTATTGGCTAAGTAAGGTCAATGGCCACCTAGAGCAGCTTCTTGACAAGGCCAATAGGGACAATCAGCTATTGAGGCACATGGCCCACCACTATCAGACCAGAAACATGATTTGCAACATCAAGCTCAAGCAATTGAAAAACAAGCTAAAGGAAACCCTGAAAGAAAAAAAATGAGAGGGATAACTTGGAGATGTTTGATGAAGCATCCATGAGAGCATGACATGCCTCATTTCTCACTTCATGACCAATTTTGGAGGTTTTCAGAATTTTGGTGCAAAATTCAGAAATTGAACTAGTCACAGAAACGTTACGTCTTAGCGTTGTGCTTTTTCCTCATGGTTCCAGATGACAAGTGGATTACATTTTTGGAAATCTTATGACCTCCTCTCAAAACCCATTTCATCATATTTCTTAGACAGGGCTCAGATTTTGAGAAAAGGGAGAAAAAGGGGTCAAAAATCATCATTATGCCACTCTTTTTGACAGGCGCTGCGCTTTTGGAGACACCTTGGGAGAATCAATTTTTGAAGGCCTTCCCATGGGTCATTTTCAAAAATTAAAGATGTTCTGGAAACTAGACAGGAAAGGCTAGTTGACCGTTCTCTCAGATTTCAAATTTGACCTCAAAAAGGCACCAAGAAGTGGCCTCCAAGTTGGCATTGTGCTTCTACAAAATTCTGAGTTTTTATTTAAAAATTTCACTATGTAATTTCTCAGGTTTTTAGTTTGACTTGGTCAAAGTTAAACTCATGATGTAACTTCAGTAGTTCGAGATTTAGATGATGTAATCATAAATAAATAGACATGATAGGTTGTTTTTATGGTTAATTAGGCCTCACAAAGGAAGCAAAACTCAAATCAAAGTCTAAGAGGAGTTTTTTTTTACCTTCTAACTCTCACTTGTTGGTTGAGAGAATCTTGGAAATAATTCCACCACTTAGAAATTCGACTCCTAAAGGTGGGGAAGTTGTTTGATTGAGTCTATATGTATCATTTCTCATTCAGAGAGAATGGTTGGACTTCTGAGGAGAGACTTGTACTCTATGCTTTCATACAGTTAATCAAGGAGCAGTTGTAGCTATTTTTCAAGAATAATTGTTCAATGACTTTGTGGTGTTGTTTTCCTTTCATATCAGTTTCTTATTGATGAATTCATCTCTCTTAACATGCTTTTCTTTATTCATATGTTTTTTCTTACAGTCATATAGGGATAATTCTTAGATTCAAAGCTCTACTTATGTGGAAAATCATGTTTATGTATCTCTTCTTCTAGATTAATGAATTCATGCTAATACATGCTCATTATGATTTCTTAAGCTTTCAGATGTATACTACATTGACAAAATCTTAATTTCACCACAAAACATTGTATCTTTCTCCTCTTTATGCATGCTACTGCAAACTTTAATACCTTGACCTAATTGCTTGCTCTTATTCTCTGGTCCAGCAACCTAAAAAACCCTAAATTTCCAAACACTCAAACAAAACATATACATCTAGCCTAAAATCCATTTATTTTCCAGTCATTGACTGAGAAATCCTTAGAGAGATCCCTCTCTGGTTTAACAGGGCTAGTTGTTTAACTGAAAGTGGTTCGAGGTTACCTCTTTCGATCATCTCCTCAACCTGGGATATCGTAGAGGATAACACATGTATCAACATAATATGTATCCATCATAAAGATAGCAATATGTATATAAAAAACCATGAGCTCATAGTCATTTGTCAAGATTTTTTTATACCATCAACAGCAACAATCATCAACCATGTGAGGGCCAAGAACTATAGGAATCCTCATCCATATGAATTTTATGCATCTTTGAAGGCATGATGACAACAACATAAAAGAAATGACACTTATTAAATAATGAAGTTGTGTACTCAAGCTTTGTTCTTCTCCTTGTCCATACCATATGTACTATATGCATCATCAAAAGAGTCATCCACAATCATCCATAAATCTGATTTAAATAACAACTATGTGGCTCAATCAATATAACTATCATCTAAGACATTTTCATAGGAAACCCATAGCATGATGTATCATTTAAACACTATGCATCATCAAAAGAGTCATCCACAATCATCCATAAATCTGATTTAAATAACAACTATGTGGCTCAATCAATATAACTATCGTCTAAGACATTTTCATAGGAAACCCATAGCATGATGTATCATTTAAACACTTCAGCAACATAAGCATCCTCACCATTGTTAAGAATCATTATGTACCAAAGACTTCTAAACATAATGCCAACAATGCATTATTAGAAGCATAGCATATTCTCCCTCTGAACCTCTGCCAACTGTTCACTGTCAAATCTGATCATTGCATATATCAGTAAGGATCATGAAGGCATCATCATCAACTAGTTATACATCAAGTCATCAACAATTTATGAGGGACAAATCACTTCTACATATCATCAACAGACTGTTATCATCATCAATCGGAACAGAAAACATAATTGATAATTGAATGAACCATATCAGACCCCTTTTCCTGAGTCTATCTCACTGCTTCTACATCAAACCAACATATATGTGATTGTGCAGTGTCTAACTTGCATATATATGCGACTTGTCTTCATGATAACTACGTATGAGGATTAGAACACTAAAATTTCATACCTTCAGTTCCTCCTGAGTCTATTTTGTCTGTATACTAAGCTATGCCACATTTTTATGATTGTAATCCCTTCTTCTTCCATACCTTGGAGTGTAATGATGCTTGCTCCTTTTTGTATGTTGGCCGAACTTTGCTCTTGCATTCTTTTGCTATATGCCCAAACTTGTTACAATCATAACATCTTACATGTTTCATATTCCTTCTATAGCAATCAATGGATTTATGACCAAACATATTGCAAGAAAAACAATATCCCTTAAAGTACCTAGAAGTTGATGATCTTTTTGTGTGACGATTATTAGCTTGAACCATTCTACTTCTGCATCTGGTTGCAACATGTCCAAAATTATGACATATAAAGCATTCAACATTATTCATTAGAGGAAAGAATAAATTAACACTTCCATAATTAGGAGTAAATGATTTTTTTGAAGACTTTCCTTCCTTGGTTGTTGATGGGGTTGACCTTTTATCTCCTTGTTGTGCATTTCAGATTTTGCATTAGAATTCCTTGCTTCAGTTTGTGAGCTAGATTCACCTTTAACAGTTTCATGAAAACCAAGACAAGATTTGATGGAAAAAAACCTTTGACTACTAAAAATATCATCCAAAAACTTAGTACTATCTTGAAATCGTAAAAGTTTATCCTTTTCTTCTAATTTACCTTTTAGGATGTTTACCTCAACTTGATATTGCTCTTCCTTTTCAAGATACTACTTCTTCATGATTTATTCAACTTTTCTTTTGTCTTCCACTTGTTTCCTTAATTTGAGAACTTCATTTTCTTGTTCTTCAAAAGCTTGAAGTAGTTCTTCATTCTTCTTATTTGAATTTTTAAGATCTTTTAGAGAGACGACCACAGCTTCAATACCTTCACAGTAAATGGTTCTTTCTATAAGTTCCTTGGTTGTTGTATCATTTTCATTCACTTCATTTCTCAATGATGTCACTTCATCCTGCAACCTTTGACATTGATCTTCCTTTTCCTCGTACTGCTTCCTTACTTTGTTTCCTTCCTCCAATTGAGCTTTTAACCTGGTAACTTCTTCTTTGAGGGTACACTCCCTCTTGTCAAATAGATCTTGTTGATCTCTAATTTTGTCTGTGAGCCTTTTAACTTCTGCCTCTATATTTCTTTCACTTTCACCCATAAGAGAAAATTTAGTTGTTTCACTATCACTTTCATTATCTTCAATATTGCATGAACAGAGAAATGTATCACCAGAAGACCAAAAATTTGTACCTGATAATTCTTTTTCTTGTTCATCTTCAATCTGAGGTGATTTTGAATCTGAATACTTACTTCCACCTAATAGCCAATTGTCTCTCCTGTTGTCATTGTTCCTTTGAGATGTCTTCTTCTTCTGAGGTGCTTTCTTCTTTTGCTTCTTTCCCATTGTCTCGACGGATCTCCTTCAAGCGATCAAGCTTGTGTCAAAGCACTCACTCTAATTCCAATTCTTGGGAATAATACTGGGGGGGGAGGGTGGGGGCTGAATCAGTATTTACAAATCAATAAATTTTACATTTCATATTCAGATTTCTATATGCGACTTTACTGAATCAAAAATGTGTGTGCATGCAATTGTTCTTAAGGCAACTAGTGTATATCCAGTGAACTTATAATTCAGTTAATCCATCATATGTTTGTCTTCATCCATCACATTATTACTTTATTAACCATTAGATAAACAGTAACCAGATGCAAAAAAAAAACAGAATAAACCATCACACATAAGAAAAACACATTAACACCACGATTTAAGGTGGAAACCCAATGTGGGAGAAAAACCACCTTCTGTTGTTGTCTTTGTCTTCTTTTCAAAATAAGAAAAATCTGTTTACAATTGTACTGGCGCAGACTCATACCAGTATGCAGGCACCCACCTGTAGAAGGCTACAACCTTCTCTCATTCTCCAGCTTCTACTAGAAGGAAACTACAACCCCCTAGCTCTTGTACTGGCTGATATGTTTACCAGTACGTAGGCGCTGGCCTACAGAAGGCTACTACATTCACTCGTTCTCTAGCTGTTACTGGAAGGCAACTCCAATCCCCTGATCAAATCACCAGCCACTACTAGCGGGAAGCTTCGACTTCCCCACTGAAGGCTCCAACCCTCAGTATCCTCCAGGGACCATGTTTCACAAATTTTCAGACTGGATACTCTTGGTACACAACAACACAATATGTAGGCCATGTTTCATCAAATTTTCATACTGGACCCATCAGTAACATTGAAGCTCAAAATCAATCACTTATGCAATATATCCATCAAATACAACTGTAACAACCAATCGCTGGAACCCAATCATCAATCTCTGATATAACTGAAACCCAATCATCAATCTTTGAATCAACCACAATTGAATGAATCAATCACTTAAAACTCAATCCATCGACACTTAATCAAAATTAAACCAATCAACTGGAACAGAAAGATCACTATAACCAGTACACAAATCTGAACCCAGAACACTGCATCAACAACCAAAACCAATTGTAACCTCAAAATTCATATGTCAGATTGTATACGCTAATTCAATGAAGCCAACCTGCATGTATACGCTACTTCCTTTAAACCAACCTGCGTATACCTCTAAAAATATTGAATCATAAAACTTCTGAACAAAAAATTGTTCCAACCAGTATCATTCTGAAGATCCACTGTCAAATTACAGAGTTCTAAACAGGTAGCAACAAAGATCACCCTTCTCACTTAATCAATCAATCAAACAGACTCAATCTCCTTATACATTCAGATTTAATTTCAGATCTTACGAAGACATCATTGACAAACAACATGAAAACAACAGCATTGGTCAGATAGATCAGTCATCTCTGGACAATAAGTTTTTCTTCTGCATACGCTACTTGGAAGCACCGAACCAGCATGTATACGCATTCAACAAGGTGAACCAACGTATAGATATGCAAATAATAACTTATGACTTCGCAGCTATTCCAGACTTCAGACATACCCAGATCATCACATTTAAAGAGTAAAACATGCGTTAGCATTCAGATCTAGCCTATCCATTATCAGATCACATAATGATAATTCATTTCAGGTCTTATGATCATGGTCCATCATTAGATATCATCCATCATCAAACACTCAAGGGCATACTTAGTTTAGATCAAGCAAAGCATCAGAAACCCATAACATGCATATTTAATTTTGATATAACTCTTCATAAGATATTCATTACTTGCACCCCTTCACACTTTGATCGTCGCCTCCTTATATACTTAGAGCCTTCTTCAATACCTCGAACCAAAAAAAAACATAGAACCTGTGGTATTCTTAGACGGGATCAAATAATCGTTACTCCGCTCAATATTGTGGGTTAATACAACTTAATATAACTTAAAACATTTTTTTCTTCAATTTCTTGATTCTAATCTGTAATCCTTTGTTCCATCATCATGTTCTTATGTGCCATTACTCTGTTACTTCTGAATAGACCTCTTATAATGTGATTTTCCATTGTACATCACTTCTGAATTGATTCCTTTGAACTGCACTGCATTTTGTCACATCTGTAAGCACAACTGCCATGCATTCTGTCACATCTTGTTTATACTTTTATCAATTATTCCATCCATCAAAGAACAACTCTTATCAAGGACAACACATACTAACAGTCTCACCGTATCAAACATTTGACCATTATTTTGTCCATCATTTTGTCATCTCTGATCTATCTTGTAGATTCATTTAGTTACCATATACATGTTTTGCTACAAGTGAGTTGCCATCAAGGACAACACATGCAACATAATTACAACATCCATTTGCCTTGAAATTTTTACAATAGATGTATAGGGGTGAGATGAATAAACTCGGTTAATTTCAGCCCAAAATGCTTCACGGTTTTTTGAGAAACAAGCCACTATAACCTACAGCCATTTTCATATCTCCTCGAAATCCGTGAGTCATATTTGGCTCAAAATTGGTGTGGAGAAGAATTATGATAATATTAACTTCTTATCCAAATTTCAGATCAATTTGATTCACCGTTTAGGAGATATTAAAGGAATATCAGTCGTGCTGTGAAAATTGACAGTTTTGCTGCAAAAGTGGGGGATAGTCCAAAAGGAGGTCTGCAAGCACTTTGAATCTTATCTAAGAGGTTCAGTACCATCAAAAGGGTATTTGAGGCATACCCATTTGCTTCATTTTGATAGAGGAAGGTTGCAACCATACAGAACATGGGAGCTACTTCAACTAGCTAATGCGCTGCAAGTCTAGACAGTGAGCGCTTTTCATTTCAAATTTCGAATTTTTGACTTCTAGAAGTGGTTTAGATCATGTGGACAGGTGGCATATTGTCTTAGGAGGTGTATTTATGTTTATTTGATGATGTATTAGGAAAGTTATAATAAATAGGTCAAAGGTAGTTTCCTAGTACCTAGGAAAGTGGTTTTTGTTGGTTGTTTTCATGTAATTAGTTTTGTCTATTAGGGGAATAGGTGGATTTCGACCCCCTTACAATTAGGAAGAGCATATTGTATATAATTCATGAATTATCAAGGAGAAAGGATTGGTGAGTGTAAAAGATAAAGTTGGGTGTACATTGTGATGGATTATTTTCCATACTCAATGATTAATGAAGAAGGGCCAAAGTTGTTTCTTTCAAGGATTTTTGTGCCAGCAAGTTTTGATGATGTGCTTTCTTCTGTGTTTATGTGTCCTCTTTCCTTTCAGTTATTCATGAATCTACTTTCCTCATTATTTGAATGAAGTTTATTTGAATACAAAATTCATCCAAGATAGGTGTTATTGTTTATCGTTTCAAATAATATTAAAGTTTCTCATCTAAAGGTAAGTGTAAACTTCATCCCTGATAGATGCTTTATGCGTAGTGGACTATAATTCTTTATTCCTCCACCATATACTACAACAAATTTAGAAGATCCAAAGCGTTGGCTATCTTGCCCTTGGTGAAGAATTGCTCATCACTCCATTTTGATCACTGAGGTTTACTAAAATCAATGATTCCATACCTAATGGATGTCCCTATCACTCTTCCATCAAACCTTTAAAACATAATTCTTTTGATCTCTATATATAGCCTAATAATCAGATTAATTGAGCAACCTAAGTGAGAGATCCCTCTCCAAGGATAGAAGGGCTAGATTCTAGTCTAAAAGTGGTTTGTGGTTACCTTTGGAATTTCTCTCCTCAACCTAGGGAAATTTACGGAGTGCTAGCAACGTCAAGGATGGAACCCCTTCCTTTCCTAGTGACCCAATATTAAACATGTCCTTATAGCCATTTAGAGTTACTATTAATATTGTTGCATACATCAATTCTCAAGTAGTGTTGGTGTTTCAATCTTTAGAATCTTCTTGAAAGTCCACATGTGATTAGCTCAACATGTGTTGCTAATGGGTGTAGATGTGGCATTCACTTAGCACCATGGTGGTCAATAGCATAGATCATTTTGATAGAGGCGTAATTTAACTGTACAAACCTCAATTGAGATGATATTTGTACCATTGGAAAGGTCTCGGTGTGTAAAACAACATTGAGAGATTAGGAACTACACTTGCAAAACCTTGACCCAAAAAATGACAATTTAATGCGCCAAAGGGGTTCCAAAAGTTTCAAGGCCCCAAATCACCACAATAGGGCATGCCCCTTAAATGGACCCAACAAGTAGCTCTAATTTTTCGATCCCAAAAATGCCAAATAAATGACAAATTATATAGGATCTATTTCATATCATACCTATCCATTCTGGGATGCTTATGGTCCCAAAATTATTTTACTAAAGCAAGAGAGGAAACTTTTCTCTATCTTATTCCAAGAGTACCATTCGCTATCCTTTCAACTCAGCTTTCCAAAGTTCATGCTTCCATGTCTAGTTATTGTGAATTCCTACAAAATTGTATCATCTAGGCCTAAGCTTATGGTTTTAGGTCTTCTATGGTTGGTAAGACTTGCCTATTACTTTCAAGGTCTAACATGGAAGACACATAATTTGAAATCACCTTCACCATTGATTAAATCCATATATATGGATGTAGATTGAGTTTGTAGGCATTATCACCTACCAGTGGAAACACTTCAAAAGGACCAAACTACAAAACCTTGATCTTCCTACTAGTCCCTTGTAACCTTCATTTGTTAAAAATGTAACCATGCTTTGTCTCATACCCTATATGTATTCTCAACTCTTTGTTGGTCATGACAAACCTTCTATATTCCCTATGACTTCGTCAATGCCCCATCCACTTGCAAATGGATCGACCTAATATTATCAACGAATCTTTCAAACTTCAGTGGTTTAGTTGTGGTGTCTTCCCTCACTCCCATATCATATCCACTTCAAAGGGAAATATGAGAATTGATGCCCCACTAATATTTTGTTTCAAAGCTTCAAAAGAGTTATGTTGATTCCTTCTCCACTAAAAAAATATTGCCACTAGTTGTTATGGCATGGAGTGGTATAGCCACAGCTAAGAAGGATGTGTGAAACTTCCAAAGGTACTATGTTAGTCCCAAAAAGCCCCTAACTTCAGTGACAATGGTACAAGTTGGTCACTCGATGACTGCCTCCATCTTCACCAACCTTGTCTAGCAATCACATACCCCAAGTACACCAAGCACTATGGAGCAAATACATATTTCTTAAGATTTGCCAACAATTGATTGTTTTTAGGTTTCCTACTATGGTCTTCCTAGGTATAACTAAAAATCAATATATCATATAATTACACTATTACAAATGAATCCATAAAATTGGATAAAATATATCAATGTTGTTGGTGCATTCCATAAACCAAAATGGATACCAACCATTCATATAGACTTTGCCTTGTATTGAAGGCAATATTCTAGGTGTCATTTTCTTTTACTATTTGGCATGTTGTAAAAACTTTAGCTAGGCCATTGACCCAAGGCAAAGGGTATTGATTTGTGCATGATCTTATTCATAGCTCTATAGTTGATACGGAATCTCGAAGTTCCATTCATCTTCAATACTATGATGATAGGTGACTCACAAGGTGATGTGCTTTGTCAAAACACTCCCTGCTCCAACACTTCTTGTAGTTGTTTCTTCACTTCATTCATTCTAGTATGCAATGTTAGTACAACCCTATATTTAGCAATGGTGAGTCGAGCAATAGTTGTATCTCATACTCTCTATTTTCCTCTTAGGTAGTATCCCTTTAGACTTTTGGAACACACCTCTATATGCTTGCAAAAGATCCTCCAATCGGAATTTCTAATCCTCTCTACTGCCCCGTTAGTACATTATTACTTTATAGAATCGTGCTCTTAAGCCCATTTCTCTGACATGCCCTACCCATTTAGTGAAGAATAATGACCCTAGAAAATCTTAAGTAGATGTGCCAAGTTTTCCAAAAGCTTTATTACATCCCTCTAGAGATTCCTTTACTAGTTCTTCTCCTTGTAAATTTTGATTTGTAAATTGTCACAGATATTCCACTAGATAGTTCATCACAATATATCTAATAAAATTATACTTAAAATCTAAAATATATACTATGAGAATTACTTTCATTAAACTTTTGGATTTACTAAGTTATTGTTTTCATCCATGCAATGTATAAAATGCAAAAAATAGAGAACCAGAAAAAATGCAATCACTCACAACCCTAATAACACAAGATATGATCCGGGAAACCCTTACAGCAGAAAATCCAACTAGAAGGTGAGGTTGCTTTTCTCTCTCTTTCTCTAAATGAAAATGGATGCAAGTACAAAGGAATGAGACCTATGCCCTGTGGGCTACCATAGTACACAAACCATCTATGTTTTCTCTCTCTCTATCCACTCTCAGCTACTCTCCTCATCTATGGAACAAAATGCACTCTAATAGAACAAAACCCATTTTCCTCCTAGTGGCCCAGTTATAACATAGTATGATATCCTAATAGTGGTTATGTTTGGCTCTTTCAACTCTTAACTAGAGTTACAATATTGACTATTCTAAATTCTTTTTCATCATAATCATGTGGCTAGCACATTTTCCATAAATAATGAGGGCTAATGTGGCATCCTCTTGAATCATGTTGGTCAAAATAAGGAGGTCAACTTATGTGCAACGTAACTTTTGCATAGACTGTATTTGAGGTCTTTCTTGCGTTGTTGGAAAAGTATGTGCATTTAAAATAGTGCTAGGGGGTGAATTGCTTAAGAAAGAAAGTTTTACCCCCAAAAAAATGTCGTTTAATACCTCAAACTGCTTCTGGAAGGTTCTGGACGCCAAAACATCAAACTGGGACCCCACTAGTAAAAATGATCTTATGAGTTGATTCCTTCAATTTTTCCACTATGAAGACATCAATATGGATGACAAATAATATAATCCAATATGGATTATACCTCCCCATTTTGGGATGATTTTGGTCCGCAAAATCGCTTACGGAATGAGGTGAGGAATTTTTTTCTCTACCATCTCCTTAAAGTACCATTCTTTCAACCCAATCTGCCAAAGGTCATGTTGCCCTTGTCTTGTAGTTCTAGACCTCTTCTATAAAGCTATATCCTTTATTAATTCTACCTTAGCATCTACTCCCAAATCCTCTAAAGAACGTAGGACATGTTCCTCTTCCTAATTCAACATGGAAAGCTCATAGAGTTTCAAATTCTCTACGTTCACCACTAAGTAAATGTGAATGTATGGAAGAACACTGAGTCTATAGGCATTCTCTCCAACCTTTTTTAGGATCTCAAAGGGACCATATCATAGAGCCTTGATTTTCTTACCAAAACCCTATAGTCTTTCTTTATTTAATTGTAAGCATTCTCTATCTCCCACTCTAAATGACTTCTTTGTTCTACAATGATCATGCTTGGCCTTGTATTTTTCATATGACTTTTGCAACATCTCATGTACCTGTAGATGGATTTGCCTAATCTTCTCAACAATTTTTTCTGCTCTTAAGAAATTACTTGTAAGATCCTCCCTCACTCCTCCTTGTTGTCCATATGTAATATCCAAAGGTGAAGGTAGAAAATATCCAAAACAAATTTCAAATGGGGGATTACTAGTAGAAGTGTGGACCACTTTATTATAAGAGTGTTGTATGTATACCAAATTTTCATCACAAGTTTTCAGATGCTTTTGATTGTAACCCTTCAAAATTTGCACCAAAGTCTTGTTGACTACTTCTATTTTTCCATTTGTCTATGGATGGAATGTTGTAGACCTCTTCAACTTTCTGTCCATCTTATCCCACAATGTAGTCCAAAATACACTGAAAATTTTTGCGTCCCTTGTAGACCAATACCAAGTTCTTCTTCAATCCAGGCACATACATCACATCTATCAAGGTGAGAGGAGCTCCATGCTCCCTCTGAAAAGCAACTGTGTCCACTCCTAAAACACCATACCTTCCATCGTCACCCATCTCTATGCACATCTTGAGGTATTTCTCCTCCAAGGCATTGAATAAATTTTTATCACCGGTCATGTGGAATGAGGCTCCATTGTCAAGATACCAAACACAACCCATCATCGATGACACCATGCATGCAATGAAGGTAAAGTCCATTTCGAACTGAGAGGCTAATGCCTCACCTTCCGATCCTTCCGAGGATCCCTTCTTGGACTTCTCCGACGGGCAATTAGTCACATAATGTCCCATCTTGTGACAATTAAAGCATCTTACTTTAGACATGTCACCCTTCTTCTCTCAATCAGTAGAATTCGATTTGAAATGGAAAGCCTTCCCTTTCCCTTTCCTTGCCTTACTTGCTAAGGCCACATTTTCTTCATCATCATTCTTGGATGAAGAACCATCTCATGTGCTCCTCCTGACCTCCTCCTACATAAGATCCGACCACAGTCATTCCCAATCTGGTAGTTTCTCCCTTCCATTCACAGAGTCCTAGTAGTTATTCCAACTCTTTGGAAGGCCAAGGAAAACGAGGCTCACCATATCATCATCGACAGTAGTTATTCCCACACTGCCAAGCTCATCTCTGCAAGTGGTGAGTTTGTTTAGATATGTGGAAATAGTATCTCCCTTCTCCATCTTGATTCTTCGAAGCTTATCCTTGAGCGCTAATTTCCTCTGGTCGCTACTATTCTGGTAGAGGTCCTTCCATGTCTTCCACATTGAAAATGGAGTATCCTTCCCATGGAGACTCGATACAATATGGTCTCGAACTCCCTCAAGGATGATCTGTCTTGCCTTCACCACACACTTCTTCCACTTAGCCAACTCTTGTGTATTAGTTGAAGCTGGCTTTGGGATTTCTTGATCAATGAATTCCTTCAAGCCATTGTCTTCTAATACAGCCTCCATTCTATCTTTCCATGCTATGTAATTCGAGCTACCTTCCAAGGCATACTCGAGTTTCAAGCCATAGAACGCCATTGGCCAACCTTGAAGTATGATATGGATTCGATTTGCACCTGCAACCCCGAAATTCAAACTTCGAATTCCCTTCTCAGTATACTGTTCACAACACTGATACCATGTAGAAAATATGTGATAGGTTAACCCAATAATGCAATATAAATCAAAGCAGAATATTATAACCTACTTCTACTATCAATTTGTGGAAGCTTAAATATCGAGTTGAACAATATAACCAAAAGAAGAAGAATCAATGGCACAATACACATGAAAATACTTTGGGGAAAGCCTCAACTAAAAACCCCACACTATTGTATTATCATACATGGTGGAAATACATAGGAATTATACAAAGCCTTAGCTCTCACAGCTAGCCAGCTCTCAGTACAATACTCACACATGCTCACAGGAAATCTTGGCTTCTCTCCAGCCTTCCTCTCTGCCCTCCAAGCTCCTATTTCCTTGCGCTATTCCTTGTGGATGATTAGCCTATTACCAAGTGGAAAAACAAACCTTCAAAACTGCGCAATCCTCAAGGATGAATCCTTGACTGCATGCATGAGTTTTCTCCATGAGAAAACACATGCAACTGATAGTACACTGTCCTTGAACATTAATCTCAACTGGGTCTTTCTCAGAATAGACATGCAAGAGTTTCCGATGAGGTAATCTTCAGTTAACTAGAGTAGCACTAGTTGAGTGCATTAATGCATCAACTAACTATTAACTCACTATTAGTTCCTCAAACAGTTTGGAACTAATTTAATTGGACTTAACTCAGTAAACTGAGTTAACTAATTACAACTCAAATATAACTCAATCTTTTCTCCTTAATTTAAGGGATAACTCTTGCATGACTTCAGAAAGACTTCTAACTTGAATTTCTCCAACTAATTAATTAATTATTTCCAAATAGCTGTTAAGATTAAATTCGATTTTAATTCACAATTTAATTCAAGGACAAATTAAATTGCAATATATTTGTTGCCATATTTCAACAAACTCCACCGGCGTCTACATCTAGAGGGAAAACTATTGCATTTTCTCGCAAGAGGGGCAGAGGAAATCAATGGTATTAGTTATTTGGTTCATTTCATTGTATATGACATTATGACTCATGGTATGAGATACATTATTATATTTTTTGTTGATATTTTGAGGCTGAGTTGGGACTCAGGAGTCAAGACTAACTATTCAAGACATGATTCATTGTTGTGTGATGTAGCACTAGAAATGATATTACACATCTTATATATTAGTTCTTTTATTATATTTATGTGTCAATATATTTATTTTATGTTGTAGATGCTTTAGATATTAAAAAAAATGAAAATTTTTGTAATTTACAATTTTTTCCCTCGTTGATATTATCCCGATAATGATCACTGCAACATTGATTTAAAGTTCATCTTTATGAGAAGACTTTGTTCTTAGTATTTAGGAGGTGGTTAGATCTAGTTGGTTTGAGAGATATTCTCCATGTAGTTGGCTTTCTAGATTAGTGTTTTGTTGAGATATTCACTCAACAAGATGATTGTGTGATCAAGATAGTCTGTCTATCTTGAGATACATTTTGTATTTATGTGTGTATCATTACATTGCTTAATAGAGTACTAACCACATTTGTAGTTGTAATAAAACGTCTACTCTCCAGGTCTTCTAATACTAGAGGTTATCAATGAAGATTGTTTTCTCTCATTGCCTAAGGAAATTTTTAGCTCTAGGAAAATATTAGGAAAATGAGAAATCAAGCATTATGGTGCTCTTCTCAAATATTAACAAGGTTATTACTCTCCAGGGCGCCTATTTTCCCTAGTAAGAATATTCGCGAATATCAAAAAGGCAATGCAAATCCAGAAAATAGCAAATTATCTCGCTCCATCAATTTATTGACAGGGATTTACCAAAAATGATATTGAGAAGTAAAACATTTACATACAACAGAGAAATCAATGTGATGATGTGGGGGAAGCAAAGAGGAGAAAGACAAATAATTTCTTGGTGACCAAATACAATCTGTAAGTTCCAGTACATATTTGAATTTTCAGAATGTTTGGTGAGAAGGGCCAAAATCTTCTGAAGAACCATTGTATCACAAAAAATAAGTGCACAAATTACGATATATGTACCCAATCACTTCAAACACTTGCAATCAAAAAGAGAAGTCAGATCTCATTTAGCTTCATTAATCACAACTTATCCAAGTCATTTTCTTTGGGTAGGCAATCAAACAAGGTTCCAAGAATGCTCGAAACTTTAGCTTTTTCTGATCGGATGAATAATAAAGCAATTGGTAAAATGGAGAACCTTAAAATTATCAACATTGATAATGTTATTCAGGAGGCTAGAGGGTAGGAGGTTGAACTGGCCCACCTCTCCATCTCAACCTAAGAAGTGAAGTATCAAATCCTTCAAACATCCTCCTCTCAAACTTCATAAAAAGGTGAATCAAGGATCATTATTAAAAGGTGGTCATCCCAAGTAACATTATTTTTTTATTTCCAAGGAAAACCTCACAGAGAAACCAAAGGGTTGCTTCCCCACATTCATAGAAAATCATTAGAAGTACAAAAAGACTCTCCAATTTTGAAGCTTCTCAAAGCAACAATCCCTATAATAAAATCCAAACTCACCTGAATAACAAGAAAAGGGAAAGAAGTAAAAATCTGGAGGGATAGCATCTACAAGAAGGAGGCTTTGTCTAGCAGAATAGATTTGGCCCCCCTCAGACCACAAAGATTGGATGGAAAGCAACAATCTTAAAACTCTTTTTCATATTTCATATTGGGATGAAAATTCAAAGAAATGGGGGGAACATTGGATCCCCTCTGGAATAGCTTGAGCATTGGTTCTTTCTCCCACTCAAGCACTCGTTATATCAACCACCTGGAACAAGTTTGTTAAAGATTGTAGACGTTGGGTTGAAACCTCTTTCACAGTCAGCAATAGGTATCTTCTTGATCTGAAATTAAATGATTAAATTGCCTTTGTATTTTTGCCTCTTTATTCATTGAATGGATTTAATAAAATTTAATTTGTTTCTAAAAGATGGAAATAATAGACATCAAATAAGAAGACAAAGACAGCAAGTTGTTGATCGAGTTCACACATCATGGGCTACATCTCCAAGTCTGCTTCAAAGGTGTAACCAATCCCTTATAATGATAAGAAATACATGAAATTGCCTTCATACATCAAAAATGACTTTTAAACCTGCAAAATTCACCTTCAAAATTCTTCTAGGGAGATAGGGGCACTGCTGGAGACTTCCTCTGGCTTCTTCCTGCAAATGAAAAGACTATATGGCCTTTATTCTGCAACACTAATATAAAATACCAATGTTGCACGAGTACCGCTCCTGGTCGTTGGAGAGCAAGTACCCCAAGCTCTGGCGCTCCTGGGAGCTTAGGAGCTGGTACGAAACGCTCCAAAATAGGCAGAAACTTTGGTTGGAGCATTAGAGCTTTCTGGGAGCTTGTATCGGCAAAAATCGTGGTTTCTGGAGAGGGTTTCAAGTGGGAGCTTGGATCAAGAGCTCTGATCCATCGAGGAGCATCTATATGCTTCCTGATGGATCAGAGCTCCTACAGGCTCCCGATCCATGCGTACCCGAAAAACCTGGGAAAATAGGCACAATTTTTTGGTGGAAAACTTATTTAGAATTGGCGTCAAAACTGACTCAGCTTTTTCTATATAATTGTCCCCCATCAACTCTGAATTCATTAGCGATTCAACTTTGTTCGCCTGCCATGAGGAGTAAGTTGTTGCATTCACTGGTGAGGAGTAAGCCATTCAAAACTTTGTTCGCCTCGTGCTCATTGCTTCCCTTGTGTTCACCTGCCTGTAAGTGTTCTTTACATTATGTATTACTAATATTAATATACGATATTTGATGTGCGTGGAATACACAAAAAAAGATTGAAATGATTTCATTGTTATTTTTGGCTTTAGTTGTTTATTTTTGCAAGTATTTTGAATATTGTACTTCGATTTTTTACGGTTATCACTGAAACTCAAACTTAAATTAATATTGTTGCTTGTTCCTCCACATACCAATTCGAATGCAATTCCTTTTGGTGAAGTTTCTAATCGCAACTTTGGTCTTATCAAACTATTTTTCAATTGTTTTATAATATTTTATGTTTTATTTATTTAAACTATTTTCCTTAAACATGAAAACTTCCCAAATGTTTGGAAAAGATTTACACGTGCAACTACAACATATATTTGCTATTTTTGGTCTTTTATTTTTCATTTTGTTGATGGGGAAGTAGATTTTTTTACTGATAGATTTATAAGTTCTTCACACAAAATCTTGTACAGTTTTCTAAAAACATTTGAGTTTATGATCGATGTGTTTGGCTGGAGAGCATAGCCTAGCTTTGTTTAATAGGCAAAATTGTTATGTTGCTTCAAATTTACTTGATGAGTTACAGAGTTAAGATTTTATGTTTTCATTTTGTAAAACGTTTTGTACAGTTTCCATTGATCTCTAAGTCATTCAATCTAAGAATCTCAGGATTTAAAATTTGCATCTATGGATTACTATGCATCTCGGACTTCAAAGTGGAAGGAAGTTTTGTCTCTATACTAACGGTGAAGACATTAGGAGTGATAAAACCCATTTCACCAAATTCGAATTATGGAGATCAATATGGTAGCGTTGACAAATTCGAATTATGGGGATTTATGAATGTTATTAGGACTTTAGGAGTGCAGATTGTATATATCATGATAGTTGATGTGCATTGAGTCCATCAAAATTTAAATTCTTTAAGTGTTATTTTTTGGCTTTAAAGTTTAATGGATTGTTTTTGTAATTATTTTCTGTTTTTTGAAAGAATTATAAATGTATTCACGACTAATGTATTTTAATTTTCCTCATAAGAAATTAACCAATGTATTACAGCGAGCACGCGTTAAGTGTGGCAGAGGTGCAATGTCGGAGTCTCTATGATTATGTTTACAGTTCTGAGTTTTGCGTTTATGCCATATGGCCTTCACACTTTCGCTTTCATTTGGCATTTTGCTTTTGTTTTAATGTTGTTTTCTTCGCCTTGTCGCTCAATATAAAATTACATTCAAATCAAAGGCCCACCATTAAATTAAAATTACATTAAGGTGTAATGAGATTAAGTAGGGAAGGATCCAACGCATTTAATGATTACATATTGATATATGATATTTGTCATTCCAATTAATTATCTTATTAATTGTTTTATAGGTCTTTTCATTACATTCTTTTGAAAAAAACAACTTTCATAATAATTGTTTGAATGAAAATCATTCTACTTGTGTAGCAACCAATGAAAGGAAAAGAAGATGAAATAGGATATACATGGTTTAAAATGTCAAACACAATTTCCGCAATGTTGAGTTAACTAGGAAAATCAAATTTTATTAAATGAGTATGAAAATATGATGACTAATGAATTTTCCATTGAAGTGTTAACAAGAACAAAGGCTTATAGATTCAAATTATAAATCTATAAAATTTAAGGTTATAGATTCAAGGTTAACAAGTGCAATGATTTATAGATTTGACAAAATTTGAAAACAAAAATTATTTTATTTCTACTCACAAGGCAATCATTTTCATCAAATAAAAAGATAAGAATCAATATTTTGTTAATAAATCAAAGACATCAATAACTACTAGCACTTTACATTCATCCTAGAATCTCATAACCTTTCATCTCATATATATATATATATATGGAAATTGCAAAGATCGAATTTTTATACTTAAAAGTGGAAATATTTATCTTTATGTGTTGCCTATAAAGAGGCCCTACAAATAGATGGTGACATTAAAGTGGAGCACAAAATCAATTTGGAATGAGAATTGGAAGTGGAAGTATGCGTTGTCCTTGTTTTATACATTGCAAGAGACTCAATGAGAATTGGAAGTGGAAGTATGCGTTGTCCTTGTTTTATACATTGCAAGAGACTCTTAAAAGCTTTTTGTTTTATTATTTTAGTATTTTGTTATACAATCATTCACTGTATTCGTAACAGCGAGTACATAAACTTTATCTACTTTATCAAGTGAAGTTAATTATTTTAATAAAGTGATAAAGTGAAGTTAATTATTTTAGTATTATGTTATACAATCATTCACTTTATAAGTTTATCCATAACAGTAAGCAAATAATCATGTTCTTTATGATTTTCATCATGTACTTCATGATTTTCATTTATCCATAAAGGGTATCGACTAGATTGAAATCATTAATAGTAATTGACTAGTTTATTAGTTTATTAGAGTATGCAAATTATCATTGACTAGTTTATTAGTTTATTAGAACTCACAATATTCAAATTAAATACTAATATTGTGATTTTTATCTTTTTGGCATTTATGTACATTGTAAAATATATTTATTTGTTCCACTTTTAATGTTTTTTTTGAATTTTAATGTAAATTTTCAGTATTGATACCATGGAAAGAGACAACAATAGGTACCCACAAGCAATCAAGTAACATTTCCAAGAAGTCTTTAATGAAGTTCATGAAAAAAATAACACAAAGCAAGACAAAAAACAGTGGAGGTTGTGAGAAATGACAATACAATTTGTGTGACCATGTTTTTAAGGGTACTTATACAAGAGTGTAGCATCATCTTTTGGGCATACCTAAGTTAGGAGTGAAGAGTTGCACATGTAACCTTGAACAAAGAATGGAGGTGAGTAAGCTTCACATGAAAGCAAATGGGAACAATGAATGTGATAGTAACATTGTATCTCATAATTATAAGAGAGGTAGACATGAAGATTTATCTCAATGTATGGATGAACAAAGCCACATCCAAATTGAGACTAATCAAGGAAGTTTTAGCACTAAGAGGACTACTATAAGTGACTCCATTCAAAAGATGTACAATGTTTTGAATAGGGATGAAGCAGATGATGTCACAACAGATTTTTTATGGCAAATGGAATTTCATTTAATGCCACTCGTTCACCATACTATAAAGAAATGGTGAGAAAGATCATTGTTGCAGGGATAGGAAATGCACCCCTGGGGTACAACAAAATGAAGACTTCATTAATAGATAGAGGGGTTGTTAAGTTATGGTATGTTCTATGCTTATAACAGTTTATTCTTTTTCTTATTATATTCCACAAATTAGCAATCACATGTACATAAAGTAAAGTGCAGATAGAACATTAAACGATCGACAGAAAACAAGCCAAGACAAAAGACACAAGATGTGGCGGCTAGCCACGGACAAACTCCACAATGTATGGAGAAACCCTTTGATCAAATCTTCTTTTATGTTCAATAATTCAGCAGAGAGAAACAGTACAATAAATCTTATTTATATCAACAATAGCAAACCCTAGATCAGCAGCGTTAGCATTAGCGGCTTCATTATCAAACTAGGGTAGACGATATCTCACAAACCGACCGTCGGATTGACTTCATTCCACCACCAAAAGTTGCGGCTTCCAGAGGAGGTTCAGATGAACCTACAGTGCATTTCAGATGAGGAGATCTTCTGATGCAGCCCAGGCCTCTCCCAGGCCACAACTACCAGGATCTCCTTCTACTCTCGTGCGCTGTACTGAACTCTTTCATCTGCTGCAATCTTCTTGTCATAATTTGGATTCTCCAACCAATATTCCAAAAATGCAATTTCTCTGCAGCATTGCTGAAGCATCTCATCATCACTTGTATTCATACGAACTTCCTCTTGTTCTGTAACAGTTGCACAAGGTTGCACATCCTCCTCAGTAAAACCTCCACTAGTGTTTGGCCAATCATCAGCTGGTCCTTCTCTTTCTGCATCAACATCCTGATTAGGCTCCTTCTTCTCCATCTGCTTCTGAGATCTTGCTAACTCATTATCGATCTGTACAGCTTTTAGGTTCACCTCTTCTTGCACAAACTCTAAAGTTTGTTTATCTTCTTGTTCTGTACCTGCAAACATACACAACTCATTAGTTTTAAAACCACAAGACTTTTCAGTCTTGACTGCTTCCTTCAACATTTTTCTTTTAATATATCTGCATGCGGGAATTTCAAACTCCAACTCTGGCACAAGAACTCTAAGTCCCTTTTTCAACAAGGCAATCATAATTTGCTTCAATCTCCTCTGCAACTGTCGCCAAATCACTCTCTTTCCCCTCAGTGGAAAGATCCATTTTCTATTTTGATCTTTCTGCTCTTGCAGCCATTCTTCCATTACCTGCAATTGTGCCTTCATTACTGCAATTTCTCTTTCTCGAACTCCTGCAGTCATCCCATCAGCTAATTGTCTTTCACCTGCAACCATCCACAAATTGTCAGATTTAAAACCATATGACCCTTTGGTCTTACTTGAAGTTTCAGTCTTCAAGCCTTCATCATCACTATCTCCCAGAAATTCTCCTTGTTCTGGTTCACAGATGTATTCTTCCACTTCAACTTCCTTTGGACTTATCTTCTTGCCATTTACCTTGGCATCCTCTTTCTTTTGTCCTCTACCGTGGCTTTTTCCTGAACCTCTGCTATGACTATCAGTAGTCATCTTCTCCTTCGCCATGAGTTCCTCACCTATGCGTTGCATGAAGCTTCTACCACAACAAGCTCTCTTGCTGCCATTTACCTCACTGATCCTTCCCTCCAGATCTGGTCTTTTGGTAATCATTGGTCCTCTGCTGGAACCTTTCGAGCATCCTCTACTGCTCTCGTAAGCTTCTCTCATCTGCAACTTTATTCAACCTCTGTTGAATCTTCTTTGCAACAAGCCTCTGCAACAGCTAGTCCTCCCAGCTGCAATCTTACCTCACTAAGCTTTCCTTACTTAGTCTTTTGGTAAGCACGGTCCTTTGTCTGGAACCTTCTCCTGAGCAACACCTTTGCTCCCTCTAGGCTTCTGCAATCTCCTTCTCTCTCCTGAGAACACTTCAGTTGTCCTCTTTATCCAATTCCTTATTGGATTCTTCAGGTTCACTGCCAATTTTCTGCAACCATAAACTTCATTCACAAATTTCAAATCAGAAAATAATTTTACCTCTCAAGATCTTGCATGATCTTGTCTTCCTTCTTCTTCTGCAATCCTGTTTACCTGTGGAGTTTGCGTGTCACATAAAAAAATCATTCATCACACTTCAATTCTCAAAAAGAAACAAATATCTTCAGCTAAGCATTCCTGCTCTGATACCACCTGATGCAGCCCAAGCCTCTCCCAGGCCACAACTACCAGGATCTTTCGACATCCATACTCATAAAAGCTTACTCCATGATGATTTATAAAAACAATGCTCCAAAACCCATGTTTGCCATCAAATCCAATTAACTACTCCTTTGTTTATAAACAATCTCAAATATATGTTGGCTGCGCTCAATCAAGAGTGCGCCTTACCTCAGAGTTCAATCCACATAAAACTCATAAGACTACTTACTAACTTGTTTAACAACAAATGGCTCGGTATGTTTTAAAACAACTCGAAGTTTTCCATTACCACAGCGTGCATATATGGTTTTGCAGCGCGGCCTTTTCAAACTTCATCCACACATTAAACCTGCGCCCGGTTGGAGTGTATATAGTATATGTGACAGTCATATATATATATATATATATATATATATATATATATATATATATATATATATATATATATATATATATATATATATATATATGTTTAAGAAGTCGATATATATATATATATATATATATATATATATATATATATATGTTTAAGAAGTCGCACGAACAGTTTCATGAACCTTGTTACTCCATTAACTTCCACCGCAAGCAAACACATAGTAAGTATGTAACCACCGAATCTTCAAAGGGATTTTAACATATGATATGCAGCCTTAATACATCGCCCGTTCTGCTATTTGCTGGTTGGTTCCATTTGTAAGTTCATCACCTCCAAAACGACGAGCTCATGTATATATGTTACACTGACTTCGCACTGGTTCATAATACATGCCTCTGCATATACATGCCTATGCTCCCTCCAATCGCGCAGATATTACTCGGCGGTGGCCGATACAATTAAGAGCTTCCTTCAATTACGCTGGCAGTTCCATTGTGCAACGATGGCAGTAGTATATACCTTCACCGTGTCGCTGTCACAATATGTATCCATCCGGAAGGCATTCTTTAAAAACCCGCACACACGCCAATGAACAGTTCGAAAACCCTTTCTCCGGCAATGTCATCTCAGAACTACATGTATATCTTCATTGACTGTAATTTAAAGTCGTTACCCATATATAAACCGCAACTCTGTCTCCGATCTTTTGTTCGGCGCTACCTATACGCTGCTCCCTCTTATACAATCGGTCTGGATATACATAACAGCATCTGCAAGCTACCCTTTGTCCTTGTGAATATATGTAAGGATACGCCGAACTTCAAGGAGTAACAGCTATACGCATTGCCTTCTGTCCTGGTGCATATATATATGGTTAAACCGAATCATAATAAAGGACGTCGAGCGCCTCACTACCAATAAAGCAATCGCCTTATTCAACCCTCAGTTTATTATGCATAGAGAACGATATCCACATTCAGTCAAAACAAAGAATTGTCATCTGATTTTAATGAACTCAAATTCAGGATGCACAGTCAAATAACCGGAGGAATAAAAGACCATTCAACCATTGGACATATGCATATGATCATATCTCAGAATTCATTAACGCAACCAAGTTCATTCATCACTGAATTCAACATATCCATATATACATAAAACAAGCATTACAAAAGTTCTATTCATGGATCTATACACATCGATGGCCCCTTTTTACAAACTGCCCGAAGGCTCCCAAGGAGAAACCTTGCTCCTTCTCACACACACACTCACACACTTCTCTGCCTAATGCCTTGGAGGCTTCTTAATTTATTAACTTAGCATGATCTAAAATCACTCAACTAAAAGCTCTAACTCTACATGCAATGCATACACATGGAAAAGCATCTTTTTGTCTTTTTCCATCTTTTTTTCCTATTCTAAAATAGAAAAGCTTTCTTATCCCCTAAAGATCCACATCCACTCCTTTATGCCTAAAAGCTCTCCTAGTTTTATTTGAGAATATCTAATTAACTAATGGATGACCCCTATTTCTATTATTTACAATAATTTCCTTTTTGGCTGGAGATAGATGATAAGAAGGCGGGAGTAGCTGACGGTCTCATGGTGAATGCGAATCGGCATACTGATGTGCTGATAGAGAAGCTGGAAAGAAACTCAGAGCAACATCCTGAAGTGTTGCCAGAGGAAGCTGAGGAAAAAGTTGCAGATGAAATTGCAGATGAAATTGCAGGTGACAAGCAAACGAATGTTGCAGAGGGACAGGAAGCTTGGGAGGCAGCACCATTCATAGTGACAGCTGAGACAACACTAGCAGCAAAAGAGGCACTGATGCCTTATATTTTTTATTCTAACAATTGTTTTGTGAGTACAGGTCTTACTGAAGAAGCTGGAGAGAATCTGCTGGACAAAGAAATTGAAATGATGAGGCGGATGATGATGAAGGAATTCCGGAAGAGACCAGCAGCAGTGAAACAAAAGAGAAGCAGTAAGAGGAAGACAACAGAAGACTGCAAGAGTACAGCTAGTGGAGCAAAGCAGCATAAAGTGTGGAGACCTGGAGAAGAACAACAGACAGAAGCAGCAGCAAATGCAAAGTTACAGTACAAGATATGGGATCCAGGCAAACATGGAGCTGAACACATGATCAGGAGATCATGAAATTTTTCTACCTTGGGAGTATGATGCGGGAGCATCCAGCCAAAAAGGAAATTATTGTAAATAATAGAAATAGGGGTCATGCATTAGTTAATTAGATATTCTCAAATAAAACTAGGAGAGCTTTTAGGCATAAAGGAGTGGATGTGGATCTTTAGGGGATAAGAAAGCTTTTCTATTTTAGAATAGGAAAAAAAGATGGAAAAAGACAAAAAGATGTTTTTCCATGTGTATGCATTGCATGTAGAGTTAGAGCTTTTAGTTGAGTGATTTTAGATCATGCTAAGTTAATAAATTAAGAAGCCTCCAAGGCATTAGGCAGAGAAGTGTGTGAGTGTGTGTGTGAGAAGGAGCAAGGTTTCTCCTTGGGAGCCTTCAGGCAGTTTGTAAAAAGGGGCCATCGATGTGTATATCTGGCCATGAATAGAACTTTTGTAATGCTTGTTTTATGTATATATGGATATGTTGAATTCAGTGATGAATGAACTTGGTTGCGTTAATGAATTCTGAGATATGATCATATGCATATGTCCAATGGTTGAATGGTCTTTTATTCCTCCGGTTATTTGACTGTGCATCCTGAATTTGAGTTCATTAAAATCAGATGACAATTCTTTGTTTTGACTGAATGTGGATATCGTTCTCTACGCATAATAAACTGAGGGTTGAATAAGGCGATTGCTTTATTGGTAGTGAGGCGCTCGGCGTCCTTTATTATGATTCGGTTTAACCATATATATATGCACCAGGACAGAAGGCAATGCGTATAGCTGTTACTCCTTGAAGTTCGGCGTATCCTTACATATATTCACAAGGACAAAGGGTAGCTTGCAGATGCTGTTATGTATATCCAGACCGATTGTATAAGAGGGAGCAACGTATAGGTAGCGCCGAACAAAAGATCGGAGACAGAGTTGCGGTTTATATATGGGTAACGACTTTAAATTACAGTCAATGAAGATATACATGTAGTTCTGAGATGACATTGCCGGAGAAAGGGTTTTCGAACTGTTCATTGGCGTGTGTGCGGGTTTTTAAACACTGCCTTCCGGATGGATACATATTGTGACAGCGGCACGGTGAAGGTATATACTACTGCCATCGTTGCACAGTGGAACTGCCAGCGTAATTGAAGGCAGCTCTTAATTGTATCGGCCACCGCCGAGTAATATCTGCGCGATTGGAGGGAGCATAGGCATGTATATGCAGAGGCATGTATTATGAACCAGTGCGAAGTCAGTGCAACATATATACATGAGCTCGTCGTTTTGGAGGTGATGAACTTACAAATGGAACCGACCAGCAAATAGCAGAACGGGCGATGTATTAAGGCTGCGTATCATATGTTAAAATCCCTTTGAAGATTCGGTGGTTACATACTTACTATGTGTTTGCTTGCGGTGGAAGTTAATGGAGTAACAAGGTTCATGAAACTGTTCGTGCGACTTCTTAAACATATATATATATGACTGTCACATATACTATATACACTCCAACCGGGCGCAGGTTTAATGTGTGGACGAAGTTTGAAAAGGCCGCGCTGCAAAACCATATATGCAGGCTGTGGTAATGGAAAACTTCGAGTTGTTTTAAAACATACCAAGCCATTTGTTGTTAAACAAGTTAGTAAGTAGTCTTATGAGTTTTATGTGGATTGAACTCTGAGGTAAGGCGCACTCTTGATTGAGCGCAGCCAACATATATTTGAGATTGTTTATAAACAAAGGAGTAGTTAATTGGATTTGATGGCAAACATGGGTTTTGGAGCATTGTTTTTATAAATCATCATGGAGTAAGCTTTTATGAGTATGGATGTCGAAAGATCCTGGTAGTTGTGGCCTGGGAGAGGCCTGGGCTGCATCATCTTCTAGGCCACGCAGGTCAATCTTTACTTCTGGGGTGCAGCATGTCCTCCAGCATCATCAAGTATCCCCTAAGCCATGAAGACCTCTTCCTAGAAGAGGAAGGCTCATGTGGAGGAGGATCAATCAGATCCATGGGTTCTTCTACATCAGGCATTGATTCATCATCCTTTTCTTTCGGTTCCTTGGTGTCGGCTTCTTGAGAGCTCCTCAAAGTTGGAAGATTGTTCACCTTGCTGAGAGCCATATCTTCGTCAAAGGTGACATCATGACTAATTACGACTTCCCTTTGACCGGCTACATAAATTCTATAGCCTTTAGTATTTTCACCATAGCCCACGAAAATTCCCTTCTTTCCAGATGCACCCAATTTATTTCTTTTCTCTTTCGGCACATGAAAATATACAGGGCTTCCAAAAATTCTAAAATGAGAAACATCAGGTTTCTTACCGGTGAACTTTTCTTCAGGAGTCTTGGAACCCAATGCTTGATGAGGGCATCGATTTTGTACATATACGGCAGTGTTTGTAGTTTCAGCCCATAGAAACTTCGGAAGTCTTTGATCATGTAGCATGGCCCAAACAGCTTCCACAATCATGCGGTTCTTCCTTCCCGCCACACCATTCTGCTCAGGAGTACGTGGTGTAGTAGTCTCCCTCTTAATGCCAGCCTCAGATATGCCTGAGTGAACCAACTGTAATATATCGGAGGTCTTGCTTTGGCTTGAGGGGAATGGTCCCCTTTTGAGCTTTCCTTCGGCACATCCTGGACATACACCTTCTTTCTCTACTTGGAATTCGGGCATCCCTGTTACCATCTATCTTACATCGGGTAGAGCTTTGTAATGAAGGTGGGCAAACCTCCGATGCCAAAGTTTGGACTGAAGAGTTGTGTCACAAGACATGACACCTAGCAGACTTCCATTGACCTAATATAATGAATCAACACTAAACCCAAGAGTAAAGGCATCTTTAACATTACTTTTCCATATACATACCTTGCCATTGTTGAAGGTTACCTTGTAGCCTTTGTCTTCCATTGCCGAGATGGACACTAGGTTCTTTTTGAGGTCAGGTGCATTTAATACATCCTGGACATTCTAGCCTTCTTGAATGGTTGTCCTCTTCTTCGATCCCCAGCTCTCCTCTTACCTTTGCTATTGAATTTGTCATTCCTTTGATTTGCCATCAGAGGGATTTTGATCATCGTCCCGATGTGAGTCCTTTCTATCAGGGCACTCCCTTGCATAGTGACTGCTTTATCGCAGATGTAACATCGTCCTTTTCTTCCACCTTTAGGTCCAGCCTTTCCTTTTGATTTAGTCCCGGAATTATTTATTTTCTTAGCATGAGAAGAAAAGGCAGCAGGAGGACCTTTTGGCATGGGCATTTCTTGCTCTTCTTCCCTTGTTTCTTCTTGAATGCATCTAGCCATTAATTCCTCGAAACCAGGAATTACATTATAGTTCAGAAGAGTAGTTCTGAACACGTACCATTCGGATGGTAATTGTCCAAGAGTCATGAGTGCCATTTCCCAGTCTATCGTAGATTTCCTTGGAGGTGTCCAGTTTAGAGATGTAGGCCACCAAGTGCTTGTTGATAGAGTCCTGGATGATCTTCTATTTTGACTTCTTCGGTTTTCCATTTGTTCCATGCAGCAACGGATGCATTTGATGGAGGCTCAACAATATTGTCTCTTACATGGTCCAGCACTCCTGGATCTTCTAGAGTTAGATCGATAGACATCTTCCATGCGTGATAGTCATCTTTCTCACAGAGCTTGTCTTCGGCGGGAAAGAGTGTTGAGGACCCCAAAGTTCTTTTAGGATAGCCTTGCCAATCTTCTCTTCAGTGATTGCTCTTGCTCTTGCTCGGGCTTTGTCTTCACCTCAGCTCTGATACCATGTTAAGTTATGGTATGTTCTATGCTTATAACAGTTTGTTTCTTTTTCTTATTATATTCCACAGATTAGCAATCACATGTACATAAAGTAAAGTGAAAATAGAACATTAAACGATCGACAGAAAACAAGCCAAGACAAGAGACACAAGATGTGGCGGTTAGCCACGGACAAACCCCACAATGTGTGGGGAAACCCTTTGATCAAATCTTCTTTTATCTTCAATAATTCAACAGAGAGAAACAGTACAATAAATCTGATTTACATCAGCAGTAGCAAACCCTAGATCAGCAGCGTCAGCATTAGCGGCTTCATTATCAAACTAGGGTAGACGATATCTCACAAACCGACCGTCGGATTGACTTCATTCCACCACCAAAAGTTGCGGCTTCCAGAGGAGGTTCAGATGAACCTACAACGCAGTTCAGATGAGGAGATCTTCTAGGCCACAGAGGTCAATCTTTAATTCTGCAGTTGCAGCTTCAGTTTTAGCAGTTTCCAGCTTCAAACTAGGGCAATCGATATCTTGCAAACCATTTGTCGAATCGACTTCATTCCACCACCAAAAGTTGCGGCTTTCAGAGGAGGTTCAGATGAACCTACAACGCAGTTCAGATGAGGAGATCTTCTAGGCCACGCAGGTCAATCTTTACTTCCGCAGTTGCAGCTTCAGTTTCAGCGGTTTCCGGCTTCAAACTAGGGCAGTTGATATCTTGCAAACCGTTCGTCGGATTGACTTCATTCCACCACCAAAAGTTGCGGCTTTCAGAGGAGATCCAGATGGACCTACAACGCAGTTCCAAAGAGGAGATCTTCTAGGCCACGCAGGTCAATCTTTGGATCTGCAGTTGCAGCTTCAGGTTTAACAACTTCCGGCTTCACATGTGTGAGAGAGAGACCCATTTCTGCACAGTAGAGAAAAGACTCATTTCTGTGCAGTAGAGAGAGAAAGATGTGATGAGAAGAGTGAGTGAAAATGAGGAAAAGTCCTCTTATATTTATACACAGCGTTGGTGTTTGAATAGATGTGACTGTTGGGCTTTTGAGCCTATATGAGTTGTAGGTCGGCTTGATAATAATTCCATAATCAAAATAAATTCATATCTCCATGAATACTTGTCGGAATCGGATGATCTTTATATCAATCCTACACCTCTCGACGAGAGGAATCTAATAAAAATATTATCAGCCATGAATAAGAAGACCCACATGAAGTTTTGCCCTGATTGCCAATTTTAACAGGGGTGACAAGAATGCATGGAATTATGGAGGACCTCAAAAAATCTTGGGTTCATTCAGGTTGTTCAATTGTCATGGATGATTGGACAGATATTCAACAGAGACCTTTGTTGAATGTTATTGTCACATCACCAGAAGGGCCTTATTTTTTAAAAGCAATTGATTGTAGTGGTAAAACTAAGGATGCTACTTTCATGTTTGAAATGTTGAAGGATGCAATTGATGAGGTTGGTCCTTCAAATGTGGTACATGTCATCATAGATGCAGCACCTATTTGTAAAGCAGCGGGATTGATGATCCAAAGTCGATATAGGCATATCTTTTGGACTCCTTTTTGTGTACATGCCCTTAACAATCTCTTAAAAGACATTGGTAAAATACAGTGGATTGCAAAAATCATTTCAGATGTGAGGGAGGCACAAATGTTCATCTGCAACCACCATGCTTCCTTGGCAATTTACAGGATGTATTCAAAGAAGCATTTTTTAAAACCTGCAGAAACAAGATATGCCACATTTTATTTTGCTCGAGTGCATGGTTGAAGTCTGTGTATCTTTACAAGCCATTGTTGTTTCTTCGGAGTGGAATACATGAACTGAGTCTAAGTCACCTCAAGCGAAGAAGATAAGAGAAATGCTTCTTAATGAGGATTGGTGGGCTGATTGTAGATATGTTGTCTCTTTCACAACTCCAATTGTGGAGTTGATCAGGTATGTTGATTCAGATTCTCCTTCTCTTGGAGAAATATATGAATGTATTGATACCATGGTGGGCAAGGTAAAACACATCATTCGCCAAAGAAACCCTTCTTTGGAGTTTTTCCATGAAATCCACAAGTTGATAGCGAAAAGATGGCTTAAACTCAATACCTCCCTTCACATGGTTGCATATGCCCTTAATCCAAAGTGGTATATGGAAAGACCAAATAGAATTCTTCCTATTGATGATGAAGAGGTAAAACAAGGGTTTCTTGATGTTATAACTAAGATGTATACTGTTGATGAAGCAAGTGTGATACGGGAGCAATTTATTGATTTTGGTACATTAAGCCCTCATTTATTCAGCCAAGATGCAAAGAGGGACATCAAGCATTATGCTCAGAAGAAACCCCTTGGATGGTGGAGAATGTATGGGGGTCAGGTTCCAAAGCTCCAAAATCTTGCTTCACGCTTGATATCTCAGGTTGCTAGTTCCTCAGTTGCTGAAAGGAATTGGTCCACTTATAGTTTCATACACTCTGTTAAGAGGAATAGACTTACCTCTAAGAGAGCAGAGAAACTTGTTTATCTGCACAGTAGTCTTCGACTTTGTTCAAGGAAGCTACCTGAATATTTAGGACCTGCTGCACAATGGGATGTGAATGCTGAAGATGCTGCCCAAATTGATGATGATGATGACAATCCTTTACCAAATGCAGGATTGGTTGGCATACCTTTAGATGACATTGTTGCATCTGATGATGATGATGATGACGTTGATCCAGTACCCAGTGAGGCTCAAGCTTATATGGATCTCCTTGATGCTGAAGATCATACTATATGATCATAAGCTTTGTATTTTTGTTGCTATATTTTGGCTATTGGGCATTTTGAATTATGTACTACTTTAGGCTTTTGCCTTTTTAAGTTTTTTTCTAGTATGAACATCAATATGATTTTAGGTGGCTTTTAGTTTTGGTTTTAACTTTTTATGGTTGTCTCTTGAATGATGAATCATTTAAAAATTTAATTTGATATGTACATTTAATCTTTACACTTTAAAAATATATATATATATATATATATATATTAAATTTTAATTTTTAATATATTATATTATTGTTGCTCCCAACTTGAAGTTTCCTGTAAATTTGGTCAAAGCTTCTATCCATACCAGATATTCTTTCCCACATATCCAAAGTACCCACGTACCGGAAACTCATGCAACATAGTAAAATACCCTTTAAAAACAATTCTAGGCAAAAAATATCACATAACAGAGCTGTGGTGCAATGGCAAGGCATGGAGTTTATAAAAAAGAGGTCACAAGTTTATGCCTTGCTGTTGCAGTCTTTTGGGGATATTATATTAAAAAAATCATTTTTAACTAAGAAATTGGGGGATAGCTTAACATATTCACAGCCTGTGGTGTAGTGGTAAGTCTTGTGGCTTAAGTATAGGAGGTCAAAGATTCAATTTTATGGGATTTGTTTTCTAGAAGATAGCATAAATATCAAAATATTTGCACAACATAACACACCACATATCATGGTGTAATGGAGGGCTTATCCTAATGAGATCGCAGGTTCAAATCCTGCCATTACCAGATTTTGTGCTATATAGTTTTCACCTGCCAGTCAAGTGCCACGTAGGCCTTCTCGAAGGTCCACATGGTACCATGTGTCAACTTATTGCCATGCCACAACCTATCACAATGCCACAGATCAACCTCTGATTGTGCCACATGTCAGCTTGACTGCCATGTGTCAACCTTTGGGTGTGCCACATGTATCCTAAGTGTGCCATGTGTCAGCCCTACCCCTGTTTTGCCTTCAACTTCTGAATGCCATAACTTTTGCATACAGTGTCCGTTTGAGCCCATTCGAGTTGTAAGCTCTTGACGAGCTCTTCGACATGGAGATGTTTTTATCAACATCTGAGACCATCAATTTGGATCAGTTGTGGACATCTTTTTGGATCACTTCTTTGGCTCAAGGCTACCCAACTACCTCTGTGATCAGCCCTGTAGAAATAAATATGGAAAAATAGATGGTCTACCTTGGATTAACATCTTTTGCTGGATCTTGGCCCAGAGAAAAATTCCCGCAGCAGAAAACTTGAAGAAAAAGCAGTGGTGGGTCTTTCAAAATGTGTTTTGTGTGCTCAGGCAAAAGAATCAGCTCATCATCTGTTGATAGAATGTAGTTATGCCAAAGAAGTCTAGCTGAGTACTTTTGCTAGGCTGAACTTATCGAATTCGTGGCAAGGATCAGGATTTGGACAGTTCTGAAGAGAGTTGGGTTTTACTATTCAGTTTGGGTTTTGAATATTGACATCTCTTTCTCCTCCTTTCCATTTCTGTTCTCTTCCTTTTTGGCAGGTTAGGAAAGACATTCAGGAGTTCTAAGTTTGGTGGTTGCAGCAATGCTCTTATTGTCTCTATTCTGATGGAGCTTCAATGAATAACCCAGGGGCAATAGGTCTGTTGGGGGTGGGGGCAGGGGGGTGTAGGTCTGTTGGGGATGGGGGCTGGGGGTTGTGTGTCAGAAAGGTTTCAAATAACCTGGAACAAACATACTCTTTGTGGTGTGGTCTTTCCATCACCAAGGGGGAAGTACTAGATCCTTAATGGTCTTTGAAGACTCGATGCTGATCATTAAATCAACGATAGCTCATTCTAATCCAGTGGGGAACAAGTTAAAAACTTTTATTTCCAGAATCATCCGTTATCTCTCTTCATTTGATAGACACATTCTTCCACGTTAGACACATGCTGAATGCAGAGGCAGATCACTGGAACAAGATAGCTATACAAAATATAAATTGTGATTGTGATTGAAATTTAAGATTAAACACCGCATTTGATGCTGAATGCAAAGGCAGATCACTGGACCAAGATAGCTATAGATCTAAACCCTGTAACTTCGTCAAAAAAGAGGGAGTTAAGCTGTTGCATAATCCCCTGTATTAAGCAAGTGGATATTAATGGGTGATCTACCCGATATGATTCAATTAATACAATTAGGTGGGTCGTGCCTTGGGAAGGATGGTAGGAGGAGCTCTGTCCCTCAGGTCCATTTGCAGGCTCAACTCATGGCAATTCAATGCCCTTCAACGCTTGGGATTTAACAGAAAAATGGCTGTTTGGCTCTCGGTATGGGTGAAGCATTGGTTTTGTGGCTTTGTTCTTGTTGGATCGAGGCCTTAGTCACTAGTGGTGGTCACTGTTCCTGCGTGCACTCAATTGTTTTTTTGAGTGGTCTTGGAGATCTATCATCTCCACTTCTCTCTCTATTTGTTATGCTATACAAGATATAAATTGTGATTGTGATTGAAATTTAAGATTAAACACCGCATTTGATGCTGAATGCAGAGGCAGATCACTGGACCTAGATAGCTATAGATCTAAGCCCTGGAACTTTGTCAAAAAAGAGGGAGTTGAGATTTTGCATAATCCCCTAAATTAAACAAGTGGATATTAATGGGTGATCCATCTGATATGATTCAATTAATACAATTAGGTAGGTCGTGCCTTGGGAAGGATGGTAAGAGGAGCTCTATCCCTCAGGTCCATTTGCAGGCTCAACTTGTGGCAATTAAATGCCCTTCAATGCTTGGGATTTAACAATATGGAAATATGGCTGTTTGGCTCTCTGTACAGGTGAAGCATCAGTTTTGTGGCTTTGTTCTTGTTGGATCGAGGCCTTGGTGGTGGTCACTATTCCTGGGTGAACTCGGTTGTTTTTTTGAGTGGTCTTGGAGATCTAACATCTCCACTTCTCTCTCTCTATTTGTCCCCACAGCATCTATTTCAAACAATGGCTGGTGGAGGGTTGTGCTGGTTCTGGAGCTGCAAGTTTCAGAAGAAATTCAAGGTGGTTGGTTTATGGTGCGGGGAAGCTGCTCTTTTTCAATGTTGGGATCCTCTTCCTCCCATTTCAATCTCAGATAATGGGTAAGGCCAGTCCCGATTTTCTGGCCTTCTCCTTTTGGTCTTGTAGGTGGCCTTCAGCTTCAAGATTTCTGGAAATTATGGAAAGCGTAAAAACTAAAATTCCAGTTTGAACCTACTGGATGCCTGGTGGAAGGATAATTTTGGTGGGTTTGGGGTTCCCCAGTCCACCTTTCGTTACCTTTGAAACAGGTCTGCAAACCCAAATCTCTGGTTTTCTTTCCTATTCCATTGGCTCTGGGATTGCTTTCTGTTCTTAGATTCTGCCGAATTTGAGGTTTCATCAGCTATGGATAATGATGTTTCTAGAGAAATCTGCCAAGTTCTTCGTCGTCATGAGGAGGATAACGACATTTCTAGAGAAATCTGCCAAGTTCATCGTCATGAGGAGATAACTCAATCCAATAGCAATGCTCTTTTGGTAATTTCTGCAGAAATCTCTGAATTGGAGCAAGCTTGCTTCACCCATAACACCAATGTTATGAGTATTTGGCTGCTCCAGAGACGGAGAACTGATTCTCTGGAATCAGAGTGCAATACACTTGGAAGTTTACTCCTTAGCATGTGGAAACTCTTTCTATGGCCTCTAATAATCAGAGAATAGAAAATCCATTCCAAGCAGTCCTAAAGGAAGATGTAACAGTCCATCAGCTTTAGGGTCCTATGAAAAATTAGGGTCCAAGATCCCCTCAATCTGATATGGGGCAAGAAGAAGTGCCCATGTATGTTGTCCACAGTATGTATTATCAAGTCATATGTATTTTGGGCAAATATGTCAGATTGGCCACCTGTAGGCGAACTTTGAAATCCTGAGTAATTAAGACTTTTAAGTCTTAAGATCCTGTATGTATGCTCAGATCTATGTTTAGTTTTTGTGGAAAGTCCATAAAATCAGAAGGATGTAATCCGCTGCTAGTTTCAGCACAGTTCTTTTTTGAATGACTATATATTTATGTTTTTGTTATTAACAAATAAAATAAAATATGAAGACCTTAAACAAAGAAGGCACAACTCCGGAAGACCAACCCCAGTGATGCCTCTCAGTATCCCATCCAGAAGGAGCTGCAGATGACACGGTTACTTTTCATCAACCAAATGGACTCCCAGGTGACATAAGCTCTATCAGAATGATGTTGACTTTGGTTAGTACGATGGATTACAGGAGTTTTGTATGAATGATGTTGACCTGTGAGACACATTATGAATAGTATGATACAGAAGGAATAGATTGGCATGATACTGCTAATCTCTGGTGTTTTTGGTCTACGAAACTTCTGAACCAACCAGAGATAGATGGAAATTCCTTTTTTCGTGGTCTGTACCTGAAATCAACTGCACAGGAAACCATTTTAATAAATCTTTCTTAGCAGAAAAAAGTGTGTGTGTGCGCCTGTGTGTGTGTTTATATATATATATATAGTGATTTCTCTTTTAAACCAAAAAAAGATCATCTAAGTTTGAGCTATCTATTTTCCAGGCCAAGATAACCACAAAAAATAAAAACAATGAAAATATCCTAATCACTCTGCAATTTACATTTGAAAACAAATTTATTAATGATATCTAAATGTATATTCAAAACAAATAATACAGTTTCTAGTTAAATGATGAGTATTCAAGCTAAAAAAGGAAAATAAATTCAATGTAAACTCTTAAATAAGCCTTCATTATTTATTTGAAATTTGCTCCTTTAATCATCAGTCTGGTTACAAGGCACATTAAACCTCTATCACCTTAGGACCTTAGTTTGTACTATGTCGTACAGTAGGAGAGGATTCTTCTGAAGAAACCATAGATTGTTATCTTCTTTTGACAAGGGACGAAATTTTTAGTAAAGAACTTAAAAGTAAACAAACTACAAGATTAAAATCTTCCAGTATTCACTATCTCAATCCCACTCATTTGAGAACTTCTGGAGATAAATTCAACAGCATAGGTTGCTAATGGGATTGCGGTGGCATAAGAGGTTATTTCTTCCCTAAAGCTCACAGAAAATCTAGTCATGGTGATTAAGCTAGATATGTCAAAAACCTAGGATAAGGTCAATTATGACTTCTTGTTGAAGATCCTGGGCAAGTTTGGATTTGAAGACTTTCATAAGGGAATGAAGGCTTATATCGCCTCTCTATAATGCAATGTTCGTGAATGATTCCCCTACAACTATTTTCAGAGTAGGTAGAAGCCTTAGAGAAGGCTTCCCTCGATCTCCTTACCTGTTTATCATAATAGTCAAGGCCTTTAGATGTCAGATTCAACAACCAATTAAAATGGTTAGCTAAAGACTTGAGAACAACGGTAAAGTATATGGCTGTAATAACCCATATAGAATTTGTTGATGACACTACTAGCAGGAAAAGTATCTGCTAGCCTTAAATGATTAAACAAACAAACATAAGTCACAATGATTCATTTGAATAGCTCAGCAATTTTTTGAGTTACCTAATCTCAAAAGAGATGAAGTCCTGAAAATTATTTATGAGTTGCCCTACTTGAGAGGACACATAGTGTCTTCAAACTCCAATAATGTTCTTGACATATTCAAATAGAAGCTGGTTAGGTTCCCAATTGATGGCTACCGCTAGCCTTCAGATTACACTAAACAAACCTCTGTTCATGGCTCTTTCCCCTTATAGTTGTGGTTGTCCCAAAATAGAGCCAGCTTAGGACAGCGCATTCTAAATACCTTTCCCTACCAAGAGATGGAATTGGAAGAGAAAATCCATCTATTAGCTTGCTGAAAGTGTCTGAATGGAAGCACTTATAAATAAAGAATTAGGGGGAAAGCTCTTTTAGAGATCTTGTACAAGGAAAGGGCACTGGCACTAGATCTTGAAGGGGAAACATGGAACAAAGACTAAACTGACTCAAAGTGGGAATTCCCAAAGGTCTAACATCTCGAAAAGCAAAGTTAGAAAATATCTTTGAGAGGATGATATAAAGTGGAAGATATTTCATCTTTACGCACTTGTTCCTATTTCCTTGCGGAATTCTCCTAAATCCTTTTGCACAATTGTTCCTCAATTGTGTGCACTCCACATACAAAGAATGATCTCTCAAGAATGATTGATCTTGTGCCTTTTCCCTTCTCTTTATAGATAGAATTTGCACATGCAAGGAGGCCCAGTTCAATTTAGAAGTTTGAATTGTGATTGCAAGTTAACTAAGAGTTCAACTGGTTCTCTCTCCAATCAACATTGGAGTCTTAACTCTTTCTCCCTTCAATCAACACTGAAGACTCAACTCATTCTAACTGAACTTGTAACTGCCACCTCATCCTGTAGTCTAACTAAAGAAGACTCTACTTAACTGAAGCTCCAACACTATGCATGCAATCTTGATGATCACTCTAGTAAACTGGAAATAAATTGACCCTAACAGATGTCTATCTCATGAACTCACACTCATGCTAGAGAAAGACAAACTCGAGGTCTTCATTGGCTAAAGCACAAGCCAGAAGATGTTCACTCCCTATATTTTCAACACTCCCTCTTAGCAAGGAAGGAATTTTGTACAACTCCCAACTTATCTCTGAAATAAACGAAACTGCCTCTTGCCAATGCCTTGGTCAAGATATCTACTGGTTGCTCCTCTATTGGAAGGTACAGTAGCTTACCACCTAGCTGAGACTCAATCTGTGATACTAGCTGAGGCTCCTTCTTGGGAGGATGTAGCTCTTCCTGAGGTACTCCATCTTGCTCTTGCCCTAAGGACTCCCTCAAATCTTGGTCCTCCTTAATCCTCATGTCCCGCCTGATAACTATCTTCTTGACTAATAGTATATAAACCCCCTATATGCCTAATATGTCTCATTGTAACCCACGAAAATTCCCTTTTCAGCTGTGGGCTCTAGCTTCTTCCTGCTCTATTTGGACCAATGATACATTTATCGTTATCGGCAATTTATTGTCGAGGGTCCAAATTTTAATTATCAGCAATATCAGAGAAAATATCTAAAATTATCAGGAAACTTTAAAAAATACAAAAATAATCATTTTTTTCAATTTAACTTCTAAAACAACATCAACATCAAACAAACACATTGCTACATAAATATGAAAATAAAATCGATATATAAGATGTATAAGATGTCAAGTGATAGTAGATACATCAGAGATCGATATTGAAATATGATATTTGGCTTGAGTCATAAGATCTAATAGAATGATACGAAATCATATCAAAACAAAAATATGCGTATCCATGAGATGAATCATAGCAATGAAAACAATAGCTTCCCCCTTGTTTTCTTGATGGAAAATGGCCAATTCATCCTCAGCAATGTTATCAAAACTAGACCAAAGGATTGGTCGACCAAAAAACACATAAAATATTCAAATTTTGAAAAGAAAATATATGTCATGTGCATCCATATGAATCCAAATTATTACACACAAATGTGCAAAATTTTTCATGTAAATAACAAGGGTGCATATAACCAAAATATCACCGAGTGTAATCCATATTTGAATCGAAATAGATTAATAGAGAAGTTCTAAATGGCCTCCGAAATCCAAAGAAAATCATACTACAACAAATAGCTACATAACATCAATATCATTGCCAATATTTGGATCATATTCATCAAGATCACCCACTAAACATTAAATTAAGATAGAAAAAACTTAACATCCTAATCAATAATTTTGCTTGAGTGAAGTGTACATTTTTACTAGGGTCATGAAGCAGAAGCTCAACAGTCAACACCACCAACATCGAGGTCCATAGAGGGCTTGGTGATCTTGATTAAATGTTAGTTCCATACCCTCGTACATCACACAATCTAGTAGGAACATTTCAATCCTACCAATCCTGAAATCCTAAAGACTATTAAGTTTGCTAGATTTTGAGTGGGATCCAAAATTCTACTTTCTCCATATGAAATCCAATGAGGTCGGAACCACTCCCAAACATCCTGAGTGAATTAATAGTATATATCTCATGAGATAAATCTTAGGAAATGAAAGCAATAGATTTCTCCTTGTTTGCTTGATGGAAATAGGAAGAGAATCCTCACAACTAATTCCCCTAAATCATTTTAAAAAAAATTAGGGTTTAAAAAAAATGGTAATAGGTTCAAATTGACAAACGAAATTATCACAACAATTATACAAATTATCGCGATAAATTCTGGCAATAATATCGGCGAGGGGAAGTTTGGCAATAATATCGCGATGAATCCGATACTATCAGGATATGTGCAACACTGATACTGAGATCTAAGACAATAATAAGGTATTACAGACTTATGTGCATGGATTTGTCTATGTCATTTTAAGCAATGGATCGATAATATTGTGAAATGCACAGACAATGAAGCAGTAAACAAAACATAATATACAACACATAACACAGCAAATTTAATAAGGACTAAGAGTTCACCCAATACTCCTGGGCTACATCTCCTGGCCAGCCCTTAGTGGTGGCATCTCTATTATGTCTTCAAGCAGAGTTCTTTTTACAACAGTGAGCTCAATTTGAGCCTCACACGCAACAGAATACAATAACAAGAGCTTTACTTGAACCTCTCAAGTTTTCTATGAGTACACAAACTCCCTCAATGCTCTTTGTCTCTGTGCTAACTCTGTCTCGGCATTTGCCTGCAATACTGCCTCTATTCTGTTTGCTCTCTATCTGTGGCTTTAAAGCCAATTTGGGTTGTGTTTCTCCTTCCCGGCTTTCTATCTCCCGAGCCTCTGTCCGCCCGAATCCCTCTTTCAGCATTACAAAATCATAGCATAACGCCCAAAGGGGAGGTGGCCACCTATTCGGCAACGTAAGAGTGCCTCAGTCCCTTGAAATCCTTCAGAATTCCAAACGCAGTTGTTTTCTACTTAACACAGGAAAATGCATGCATAACTGTGAAATGCCGCCAAACACAATTCATTTCGGACTTCAAAAGTCCTTAAACATGGTTTATTCCCCTATCGGGTCCTCCCTCCATCGCTATCGTAAGTCGCCTTCGCCTCGCTCCGAGGTTCCCCTTTGTATTTTTGAGATATGTTAAAAATCGCGAAATGCGTTAAAAATAGCCTTTCTCCGGACTTGAAGCAATATCTAATAGCCTTAACGGACCCTTTTGGGTTCGACTTATCACATTGGCGTTTTCCCCTTTGCATTTCATTTAACAAACAAAAATACGAAAATACATTGAAAGTGATGTTTGACGGATCTCAAGATCCATACAATGTGGCTTATAATATTCATCGGGTCCAGTCCATCAGATCACATACACATAAACCCCGCTCTATTAGGCTACTCCAATTGTGATATCGCAATCGCTCATCGCAATAGCCCCTGGGCCATTGTAAGCACTCCTGCAATCCTCGATAGCGATCTGGCGATGTAATATGGGTCGTCGATCTACGCGCTTGATCGACAGTACAAATTAACTCCGCCAATCGCCATCGCAACTTTCACGAGCTCTGCGCCGATACCCATTGATCGATGTTGCATCCCCTATGTGGACCCCGTCGATCCCTGTCGAAGGTCACCGCTAATTGTGATCCGCTACTCAGATCTAGACCGTTGATCAGCTAGATCTGACGGCCACTGTGCATCACTTATTCCGCCTCCGTTACTCTGGTTTTTTCACTGATTTCACGGGTTTTTTGGCCTCCCGATAATGGTTTGAAAGGCTTCCTTATGCGATTTTTCCTTGGTTTTTGGCATGATTTCTTTTAAGTTTTGAAGACAGAGAGTGTTTCTTGGATCCATTTGGATCATGGCAATAAACTTTGGGGCCAAAGACGCAAAAGTGAGAAACATTAGTCTTCTTGCATGTGAAAGCTTCCTCCAATGTAATTTGTCCAAGCACTCCATGTGAACTCCTGTTTTGCAGAAATACTACAGTGTTGCATGCCTCTACCCACAAAAATATGCAACATGGATTTGGGCGCTCCAACTATGCTATGGTTCTTCCTCTCAGCCACCCCATTCTACTGAGGGTTATGGGGTGCTATAAGCTCTCTCCTAATGCCCTCCTTGGCACACATGTCCCTGAAAGCATTGGAGACATATTCCCTGCCATTGTCACTTCTCAATGTTCTGATCTTCTTCCCAGTTTGGTTTTTTACCAAGGCCTTATACTCCATGAACTTGGAGAAGACCTCCTCCTCCTTCCTCATAAAGAAGATCCATGTCTTTCGGGAATAATCATCTATTAAAATGACATGTACTTGTGTCTCATGAGAGATGGAGAAGAAAATGGCCCACATACGTCTGAATGTACCAGCTCCAAAATCCCTTTCGCTCTGCTGTCTAAGCCGTGAAAAGATGACTTGGCATACTTGCCAAGTGTGCACCCCTCGCACTGTCGCGTACTTCTTTGGAAGCACTTGAATTTACCCACTAATTGACTGAGTTTTAAATGAGTTTCTAGTGATAATTTCCGTCACACAGTTTGATGTCTTGTGGCTGTATGTGTAATTTTAATGTGTTTATATTATCCAGAAACACACAGTATCAAACTGGGGCTGATAATCACTTTAAACCAATAATATATGTTCACATAAGTTCAGAAAATGCAAGGAAAAACATAGTAATTCATATTATGTTTCAAAACATCAAATGGACTGATTTAATCATCAGAACCGCAAGAGTTAACTGAACCTGGCACTCTTTAATAAATATCAGCCCCCCCCCCCAGTAGATGACTTTAATTGGTGAATGCGCTGCCCAGGTAGATGAATACTCTACCCATCTCGGTGGATGGTACCAGCCCTTGAGAGAATAACTGGCCGACTTGATGCACAAAGCTGGACCCACTGATATGAAGGCAAATTCAGCCTTTGTATGCATTAAAAATCAGACCTCTACTTGCAAGGAAAAAGGAGGTGCCAAACCCTGAAATTAGTGACACCCTTCAGATATATAATTAATAATTTCTAATCAAAAATATGGCTTGACTGATAGAGGAAATCTCTGTGCCAAGGTCCTGAAGATCCACAGAATTTGTCCTCCTAAGGTTAGCAAAGAATAAGCATCCAAGTGCAATATTTTTCTGAAGAACTCGGTCTAGCATCTTGTGCCAAATTCTGGAGCTGATTATGAATAATAACTTCAGCGAGCTTCCTCAAGGGAAGACCCCAACTCGACCCTCTGATGGGTTCAATTACTTCCAGACAATCCGTCCCAAATGATGGAGACAAACTCAGCCTCTTGGTGATAGCAAATCCCTGCAATAAACACAATTGGAAGATCTGAAATAGTCTTCCCCAAAAGCTAACTAGGGTGGCACTCAAAGTCCACCAAAATTAGCTATTGAGTTTCGCTTGAAACTCTTGAAACTCACTTGAGTTTCTCTTCAATGAGATTGAAATGATAGGAATAGAATGTTTTGCCAACGAGTCCACCCTCCTTTTATAATTATTCATTGAGACTCCCTCTAGCTTCTAGATCTACCTTTTCTCATATTATTTTATTAGTGGGGGCCACTTTCCACCTATGTTACCAGATCCGTCAAGCCTGATGGCTGGATTTGCGGATCCCCTGATCAGAGACGGATTCGGATCCGGATCCGCAGAGATCCACCCATCTTCTCTCTGTGGGTAAAAAACTGTACGTCAGCGCAAAATTTCTGAACGGAAATGTCAACGCAAGTCAATTTCGAATGTTAAGAAATGTATTAATGAATCCCTCCACGAAAATAAACTAGGTGGTTGTTGGACGTCATAAAATTTATTATTTTTAGGTTGAAATGTATTATTTTTAATACAAGACATTATAAACTTTAATTCAAGTCAATGAAGCTAATGATAAGAACAAGGGGATATGAAGTCCGAGAAGGAGCTGGCTGGCCACAATTTATTATTTCTATGTTGACCATATTATAAACTTTAATACAAAGACATATTATAAACTTTATATTATTTAATACAAATACATATTATAAACATTAATACATGTGACATCAAGATTATAATCTACTCGTATTCATTTAGAAGATATTTTATTTAAAGTTTGAAAACTTAAAAAGTAAGTTTATATTTTAATCAATTTTAAAGTTTCTTTTTTTTAAATAAGTAGTTTTTTTTTTGCTTGTACTTGCCGTTTCCTTGCCGTTTCTGGATCCTAGCTTTTCAAAAAACTGGCAGATCCGTATCCGGATCCGGATCCGGATCCTGCTAACTTAGCTTTTCACTAAATAATCTTTTGCCGCCATTTTTAAATGAAATAATATTATGCCATCTTTTCAAAATAAAATATTATTTTGTCGCCTTTCCTAATAAAATAATATTTTTCAGCCTTTCCTAATAAAATAGTATTTCGCTCTCTTTTCCTAATAAAATAATATTTTCCCTTAATATCATCAAAATTTTGCAAAACTCCTTAGTTATTTTCATGTGCACAAAATTGGGGATATTACAGTTCTCCCTGCCAAAAATTGTTTGTCCTCAAGCAATTGGAAGTTGGAACTGTATTCCCGATCCCACACATACCTAGGAAACCCCTGTTGTAAATAATCCAGAATGCGCATATCTATGGCAGGATGCCAAATCCACCTGTTGAATGTCTTTGTACAACTGTACCCCATTTGCTCAGTAATTTCTTGTATTAATGAACCTACTCTACCTGATGGAGTAGTTGTTCTATCAACCTTCATGGAAGTATTTGCAAACGAGAGGCTAGCCGGTTTCAAATGGCCCTTCTGTTCAACCATTGGCATGTTAGGTGAAATACCCCTACAAACTATTCTATCCTTGTGCAACAGCTCCGCACTAAAGCAGGCATAAACTGAGTGGAGTCTTCTTTTAAAGGTGCATGCAGAATTGTTGCCAATGAATGAGTTAGACTCGTGTCTATAGCAGTAAGTTCTTGATCAGCATATGTATAGAGGGCATGTGGCTCAAATAATGAGGGATGCAGCCTCTTCACTGTAGCCTTCTTCTTGTTTGAATTTGTACCTAAAGAACAGGCTTGCATCAGCTGCAAGCAAGTTTCTGGAACCTCAATTTTACTCTTTGAACCCCATGTTTCTGAGGTAAAATCCCACTTTGACCACAGCCAGGTCGTCTCACAGCCCTTCTGATTGTTTGCAACCTCCATTTGTTTTGGATTGCAGAAGTTGATGCCAATTTGCCTCAAACAACTTTCCACTTTTACACAATATATCCTTGGGCCTTGAAAAGTGATGTAAATCTTCTCTTTTGGGTATGGCATTGTAGGTGTAAAACTCTTTATTTCTGTTTCAATTGACTTAATTCTATAAGTATTTCCCCTGTTACTTTCCACATCTCTTTGGTTTTCTATGGTGCTATGCTCAATGATGTCCTTGATCTTTAAATCTTTAGCACTCTGAGTGATGTAACCAATACCTCCATGGTTTCTATGTTCAAATTCTGTAAACCCCTCAGATGTAATAATTGAGCAATCCACGTTATGAAATACCATAATCTGACAAAGTTCTTCAAGGCATTCATCCTTATTTTCATATGTTAATAAGGTGTCAACTCCTTGATGCACAAAAGAATTATTGTCCTTTCTAGGATTCACATGACTGTGCCTGTTAGAATTACCGAATACCAAAGCACTGCCTCCTTGAGGCAATGTGTTTCTTTGCCTCAAGTGCCATGCAAACTGTCTTTTTAGGTCAACAGAAATGATGGCCAAGGCACTCAACAATGATATTTCCAAGTGTTCCCGACTCATCCCACCTATCACCAATTCTGTCTCTGCCTTCCCAAAAGAGTCACCTGCAGAATATGAATAGCCAGATAACTCCTTTTTGAGAAAAGATATAAGATGAGTCCAGAGACAAACTCCAACAAGTCGCCACTTGCCATCTGCTGGAATTAACTGCACATTGTATTTATTGTTTGGACCACTTGTTTGCTCCGGGTCAACATTAAAAGTTTTGCTGTGTCACCTCCGATCACATTTTTCTGTGCCAGACCTACAAGGGAAAACAACTGCTTATATCATACCTTCATATCAAATTCTCCTGAAGAACTGTCTACATCAGTCGATTTGATCATTATAAGTAGTGCCCTTGCATCACTTTTTAACTAGGTAACAAAGACACACATACTCAGCATCAGGAGATCAAGAACCCTGAAAAGTTCTTGTTGCCTCCCATCTGAATGAGATTCTTCAGGGATCATGAAATATGCCAAGAGTTTCAAGTCATAACGAAAGCACACCATCTCCATGAAATTTGTATACCTTTGATGACAATCAGATTCACCACCCCAAAAATATGATGCACATTTCAAAGTAGGCATATTATAACCACGAGACAGAATGACACGAGAAAGCACATATCAAATTTCCTTTGTATCTTTTTGCACGAGTTCAGGAGTCTTGAAAACCTGAAGTCCCTCTTGCAAAACCTCTGGATGAAAAGCATTATGCAATAGATGATGCCAAAGAAAGAGCTGCCCATCCTGGCAAGCAAAATTAGAAAGCATATGAAGAGCATCAAGACTTGTATAAAGTACTTCTGTTCAAGTATAAAAAGACATGAACTTAATTTTTGCTCTGATTTCTCCAAGTGTGCATTGTGTTGACCACTACGTGTCAATGACCCATAGCAGTACACCCCCTTTTTTCGCAAAAGGGATAGCAGCTGATTGATGTGTCCATGCCGTCCAGCTATCATCATCAGTCTGATCTTCATGTTATAATGTAAACCCATTCTGCGTGCATATGATGTAAATAATCTTAGCAGATCTGTGTCATGTATGTAATTGCCTAGGTAAACCTAATTTTTGGTGACAACCTATATTCTGGGAGGTTTTTTGTCTCACCGATCCATTCTCAGATGGTCGGCAGAGTTTTCCTTCAGCCTTACCCCAAAGTTGGAATAGATTTTGTCACTGGGATCTTAGGCGAGTCCTAGTGTTCTAGATCGAGTCTATGTAAAAGTGATTTGGAAATAATCCTGACTATTTGGTTAGGTTATTTTATTACAAATTGCTTGGTCTATTGGATTATATTTGTGTCGCAGAAATTGGTAGTCTGTGAGGGTCTTTTTCAAATGGGTTTTCCCCCTTATGATGTAAAAATATGAAAATTATGATGTAAAGTGTTTTGAGGGTTGGAAAAAATAATTTATCCCTTCATAGGTTAATTAATTAAATTTTCTGGCCAAAAAATTAATTAAAATCCTAATCCAGAAATTTAATTAATTCTAGGTCCTAGGTAAATTTAAATTCTCCAAAGGCAAAATTCGTCGGTCCTTCAAAATCAAAATTTAATAGGTCCCAGGACTAAGGTAAATTAATTATTTTGCTAAATTTTAAGCCTTTGGTCCCTGGGGTTAAGTCAAAGTCAAATTTTTAGGAAATTAATTCAAAAATTTAATTTTTGAATTAATTAAAATGCATTTAATTGAAAAATTCGAATTTCCTCAAGAATTTAAAATTTCGACAAATGAGATTAAAAGAAATTTTGATCTTCATCAACAGTCAAGATTGCTTTGACAAGGATCACTCAAACTAGCCGTTGGAGGATTTATCTTTAAATAGGAAGTCATTTGTCAGTCAATTCATCCAATCTCTGAATCGTGTACTAAGCTCTCTTGTATACTTTTTTGAATTAATGCAAAAGCCTTTGGGGTTTCAACGTGCTGTAGTGTTCCTCTTCATGAATTTATGGTAACATTGTTTTAATTTCTGCTTAATATTATGTGAAAATTGTCAATCAATAGCTCTCTTAGAATAATTTGAATACGGGTATCTTATTCAGTTTGTTGGATCTAGGGTAACATTTTTAATTTTGATTGAAGTAGCAGGTATCTCTATTTCTTCATAATTTTATTGTTGTTCTATTTCTCTACTTGATTTGATGGTTGATATAGTGTTTGCAGAAGATCTCTCGGGTTCTCATTGAGCGTTTGGGGATAGTCTTCGATTGGACTAGCCAACTCTCAACACATATTTTCTGAAGAGCCTACTTCATATAAGCCTCAGGATTTATCTAACGATAATCCTTTTTCTGCAGGGTATTTTTAGGCTAGTACCTCTCTAAAATTTCAAAATCTTTTAAATATTTTGTGGAAATTTTGATAGATCTGGCTATTAAGAGCCTTAGATTATCAGATCTGGGAGCGGAGTTGGACTCATACTCCTCAGATCTGATAAATCTGTAAATTATTTGTATAAATTTGTAAATTATTTGTATAAATCTGTTATTTATTTGTGTAGATCTGATATTTTGTAACATAATTTTGAATTTTAACACTTGGGTTTTTGGGATTTTCTCTATTTTTGTACATATTGGGTATTGGGTTTTTCTCTTTTCACTTGTGCAAGAATAGATCTGAGAAATCAACCAAGAAAATCTTCAGATTTGAGCTAGATCTAGACCTTGGAGGGCAAGATCTCGACTCAAAAATTGTTTGCAGGAATAGATCTAGGAAATCAACCAAGTAAATCTTCAGACCTGAGATTTTTTCAAGCAGACTTGGCGGTTTTGAGACAGATCTAGGCCCCGGAGGGCAATATATTGTCCCATATATTTTTGCAAGGCCATCCATTCACCAATGGATGGTACGCAGCCCTTGAGAGAATAACTTTATGGCAAATTTTGTGTATCAATGACTGCATACCAGAAAGGGTTTGGTCTAGTTCTAACTTCTGACCCCCGAAATTCGGCCCCAAATACCACGTCCTCCTCCAACAGCTGGGAAATATGGCCTGCCTGCAAACTCCCAGAAAAATCCCTCCAATCACTCCCAAAATGCTGAGTTATATTGCCCCAAGGTTCTCCTTATTTCTCCCAACAAATTCCAGCTCCAAAACTCGTCCCACAAACTCCCACGTGTGCCCAGTTAATACTTTTGCGCTGACCCCAGATGCTCCAAATCGTGTTGCCTTCAAGCAGCAATCTCTTGCTCCCAAACTCCTCCAAAAGGCTGATATCCCACTAAAGCTCCTATGCCAAAATTCTCCTGGCAATTGCTACCCGGAAGACCACCGAAATGACCCAAGTGTATCCTCTCCTGCGTCCTCCTGGAATACGCACTAGCTGAGTGAGTGGTTGAATGTTTGGCTCTGAATCCCTCCAGCTCCTCTCCAACATGGTATGATTTGACCTCCCTAGGGTGGCACTCGAAGTCCACCGAGAGAAGGGTGAGTTCTCCCCTTGGAGAACTTTGTGCTAAGCAGCACTCGTGACCCAGCTAAACAGCTTGAGCAACAAAGGAAAAAAAATGAATGAACAAAAGGCCCCAATAGCTTCTATACTTCTTCTATTTATAATTTCTTCTTGCCTCCTCATGTGGGTCCCTCCATCCAATAATCCAACCTCGTTCCCTTAACAATTCGATTTTCCTAAGGGGTTCGAATTCCCCTTTTTGGGTGGCCCCCACATCGCACTACCAATTTAATCTTTCATTTTTCTCTAATGTTGGTGGCCTCCATCTCTCCAAAAATTAAGTGGAGACTCCCTCCACCCACTTTTCCTAAGTTTACCTGCCAAAATATTTTCCAACACCCAATTGCAAAAATAGAAAGTTATCTTAGCCAAATTAATTTAATTGGGGACATTACAGTCCTCCCCATCAAAAATTGCATGTCCTTTAGCAATGCCTGAACAAGCACCTTCTTGATCAACTGACCCCAACAGTCTCTGCACACAATACTGGGGTCCCAAATGTACCACCGAGTCATCTCTGATCTCTGCGCTGTCCTACCAGGATCCCAAGCCATCCTGACTGGCATGAAGCATCCCCCGCTCCTTTCGTTGTCCATCTCATCATAGGCTCTCAACGCCGTCTGTATGTTGCCCCTAAGTAGAGCAACACGATAATATACAATCCTAATCATCTCCTCATGAAACTGCTATATCGAATAGTCCCTCTCATGCACTTCAGGGGTTGTCTCCTGAAGATACAACCTACTCCCTATGCAAATGAAGTCTCCCCTGCATGAGCTCCCCCTGAAATCTGTTAGATGATCCAAAAATAAAATATTATCATAGGTTATAAAGTTGGAATAAAATAATTATTAATTTAATTATTTAATGGAGACATTTAGAATTAGTATATTGTTGTCACAAGATATGACTCTCCAAATGTGTCGTATCTTAGGCTCTATTTTAGGAGATTTGTTAACTAGTTGTTTTGAATATCATTTATTATAAATGAACACTTGTTATTTAATAAGTGATCCATAATTAGAGGTAGTTAGGACATTGAGCTTATAAATAGCTCATTGCAAGAGTGTTTGGTTGTTCGGGTGTAAACTCTTGCAAAATCAAATATGTGATTATTTTTCCCTGATTAATAAAATTACGTGTCTGAGGACACTTCTGCCATTAAAATCCCCCTGCTGACCACCCTGCCATGTTGATGAAGTCCCCCACACCATCAACGAGTCACTAAAGCCCCATGGGAGATCTGAGTGACCTCCCCCTATAGCAACCAGCTCACCCCTAAGGGTTGTTGAGCTGCCAAGTACTGTGATGCCTGAGTCCCATGCTACCCTTAGAAAGGTGCCACCATGTTGTTGTTGCGCCACTCTGGCCCTAACTGATTGTCCATTGTGCGTGCATTGTACTTCCTCTCCTGGAACATCCTGCCTAGACATCTCCATGACGCCAAGGCCTACCCATCCAAATCTAACTCCGAACCTGTGCAGCAACAGAGAATGTTTGCCTCCCCATATGATGAAACCCTCTGCGAATCCCCATGTGTCATCCCCAGAGCAAACTATATCACTCTCTGCCACGAATCCGCTCATCAGGAGTGATCTATCAATCAACTAAATTCCTGCATCCCATAGCCAAACCTGTTGCGGCATAGCTCTGACAACTGATGGAATCCCTTTGACCCTCATCTCTAGTCCCTGCATGCCACCAATACATAGGCTCCATATATCATGAACTAATTTGAGGCGTGCTAAACTACCCTGTGCCTACCACTGTGTCGTATTGATGACCACTGGAAACCACATGTGCCAAATAGCTACCCCTTGAATGCAACCAATAGATGGGTATCTGATACAGCAATCGACTCAATGTATTCGGATCCATCCTGCTTATGCCACCATCACCACTAGTTCGGCTACCTGCCCTCTGGAGAATGTGTCGATACAATGTCAGGAATCTGGATACATATTGGACAACTGTCTCAGCCGTACACGGTATCCTCTGCTCATGCATGGTCCAGACATGCCCTGTGTAAAGAGTGACACATGTCTCCGCTATGACCAGCTCCCCAAGCACAGGATCAATGATGAACGATATGCCATCCCTGCCGGTGATCACCTCATCCCTCAACCTGTGGCTGTCAACTCATGCACCGACCCGATGCCACCGCTGAGAAGTCTCTCCCCTAGCGCACCAAGTGTCATCCAAATATCTCGGGTGAGCTCCCATCCCCTGCTACTCGTGCCCAAAGTGTCAAAGGACAACAACCAGATTGCCCGTTCCTGTAAGTGATGTAGAAGAGGGGTAGACGTGTGAGTCCCCATGGATACCGTCAAGTATCGCTCATCCACGTCCATGTCGATCTTGGGTGAACTACACCCAAAGGTATACCCAGTGTCTATGTCCATAAGTCTCCCCGGAGGCGACACTCCATGACCTCGTTGTGTAGCACCATACACCCCTGCATACCACTGAGCATCCCTGTACTCCTCGTCATGCCACTATACATTGCGGCCTCGCCCTGCACACCGCTGGATACTTCCTGCTACTGTTGTACCATCCCGTGTCCTACCTATGTCACTATGCCTAACACTCCCTACGGGTACTCAATGCGATGCGCGTCACTCCTACCCCACACTGTAAACCAGCAAGTTGTCGTATACCACCATGCATCTCCATGCTCCCCTGCAGGCCACTGCTCCACTGCACACCACTAGGCGTTATGGCCTAGAATCGCATCTGTAAGCATCAGGTCGCACCTCCTCATTCATCTTGGTAGATCTGAGCACCCTAACTCCGCTCCTGCTAAAGGGGATAACTCAGTTGTGTCGATCCTCAGTGACCCTTGAATCCTAAACCCCAATGGGAGAACATTGTCCCCATAGAATGCCCGGTTCGGTGGCCTACCCATGCCACCTCCTCCAACCATCTCCTACCAGAGAGCGCTAATCATCCTACAACCCCATGCGCAACCAACATGCCAAATCAACCCATGGAGTCTGCTCATAAACCATCTGGCCACTAGTGTCAACTGAAACTCCCCTAAGGAACGCATGCACTCAAGCAGTGGGTTGACTACAATGCTATAGCCATCCCACATGTCTGATCTCGGATAGGAAGCCCCGCCTAGATCCCAATGCTAACCTGGGCCTCCAATACCCTCGATGTCTAGGAGCTCCCGCTGAGCTTCACTCCGGACTATGTCCATCTCCATGAGTCTAGCCCCCTCCACTGTGTACCAACTCAAAACCTCTCGCCATCCAACCCCAAGAGAGGGATTGAATGCATGAACTCCAACACATAGAACAACCCCAACATGTGAATGTTGCACCCTATGCAACTCAAGCCGTCTCATCTCGCTATCCTTGTCAACACATGAAATCTGACTAGGTATCTTTGTCTCTCTCTGTCCAATGGGCAAGGGTAACCTAACAGTGTTGCCAGCCTCGTCTAGGTATGACCAAAGAGGGCTGCTCTCACGCTCCAACGTGCACTCTAGCTGCACTAGTAGAGAATCCAACCGCTCCCTAATGTGAGTCAATTTGGCCGTGGACTCAACACAAACCACTCTCATGCCCTCCAGCTCCTCGTTCTGTTGTAGAATAGCCTCTCGCACTGATACAGCTTTCCTTTTTAATGCTAGAAAGTTGGCCTGAAACTGATGGACTGTCATGATCACCTGTAAACTCGGTCACAACCCCAGATACATCAGCAACTGTTGGCATCTCGTCCATGGGTATCATCTCCTCGACCAATGGCTCTATGGGTGTAGGCTCACTCCTCTCCACCAAGGCGTCAACTGGGGCTATCAAAGAGATCTCTAACAATGATGACTCCTGCGCCTCACTGGGTATATCGATGTGCTCCTCACCATTCTGTGGGCCCTCAACATCATACTCAACCTCCTCCTCAGGCTCTAGATATCTAAAGTCGGGTCTCCACCAGCAAAATCGCCTCCTGGTCTCACCCTCTAACTGACCTTGGCCTGTATACTCCTCTTGAGGAGATCTGGTGTCCTGAGTCTGTTGATTTACCCCACATGGTGTAGATGGTTGCACCCCCACTGGCCTGTCACCCTCCTCAACTGGGTCAACCTCTCATCGTTCCAACGAATTCCACCCCAAAATTCCTGCATACTGAATTTCACTAGAACCATGGGTTTGCCTATAGTTTCCCCAGTCATTGTGCCTACATACCCGAATCCTCCATGATCTCACTGGTTTCCCACAACTGGGCCAAAAATCATGCTCTGATATGAACTAGGCTATAGCAAATAAAATCACAATTAAGCATGCACTATCAAAAACACCAAGAAATTGGGCAAATAAGTTGAGCCATTTTATTAAATTATGAGTTGTAAGGAGTACATGTAGCAAGGAACAAGTGAACCTAGGCTTGCATAAGCAAGCTGGAGCAACCCCAAGTGGAGGAAATGTCCCCAAGAGCTAGGAAACTTTGACCCAATATCCTTCTACGCAGACCCAAAAATTGGCAACTGTTGTTGCACTAGAAATGCTGAGAATGACCCTTTATGATGCCCAGAATCGCCTGAAAATGCAGTTGTAGCTTCTCCCAAAAATACTCATCCAAACCCAAAAAGGAATCTGCCCCAAACCAACCACCCGCAAAACCCACAAAATGGTGCAATTACTGGTTGAATAATGAAATGCACTACTGGCCAAAAAGAGGAATTCTGGCCTGAATACTGCCCAAAAAAATATGCAAATTTAACCCCGGACTCCCCTTAACAAACCCACAAAAAACCATAAAGGGTTTGGTCTAGTTTTGAACCCCAAAATTCGGCCCCAAATACCACGTCCTCCACCAACTGCTAGGAAATACGGCCTCCCTGCAAACTCCCACAAAAATCCCTCCAATCACTCCCAAAATGCTAAGTTATACTGCCCCAAGGTTCTCCTTATTTCTCCCGACAAATTCCAACTCCAAAACTCGTCCCACAAACTCCCACGTGTACCCAGTGAGTAACTTCTGCACTGGCCCTGGAAGCTCCAAATCGTGTTGCCTTCAAGCAGCAATCTCTTGCTCCCAAACTCCTCCAAAGGCTAATATCCCACTAAAGCTCCTATGCCAAAATTCTCCCGGCAATAGCTACCCGAAAGACGACCGAAATGACCCAAGCGTATCCTCTCCTGTGTCCTCCTCAAATACGCACTAGCTGAGTGAGTGGCTGAATGTTTGGCTCTGAATCCCTCCAGCTCCTCTCCAAAGTGGTACGATTTGACCTCCCTAGGGTGGCACTCGAAGTCCACCGAAAGAAGGGTGAGTTCTCCCCTTGGAGAACTCTGTGCTAAGCAGCACTCGTGACCCAGCTAAACAGCTTGAGCAACAAAGGAAAATAGATGAATGAACAAAGGCCCCAATAGCTTCTATGCTTCTTCTATTTATAATTTCTTCTTGCCTCCTCATGTGGGTCCCTCCATCCAATAATTCGACCTCCTTCCCTTAGCAATTCGATTTTCCTAAGGGGTTCGAATTCCCCTTTTTGGGTGGCCCCCACATCCCACTACCAATTTAATCTTTCCTTTTTCTCTAATGTTGGTGGCCTCCATCTCTCCAAAAATTAAGTGGGGACTCCCTCCACCCACTTTTCCTAAGTTTACATGCCAAAATATTTCCCAACACCCAATTGCAAAAATAGAAATTCATCTTAGCCAAATTAATTTAATTGGGGACATTACAATCTCCTCTTAAACACAGTCACTCCATAGCCTTTCCCAACTAGGAATATTCTCTCTATCACTTATTGCATCCTAGAAACTATAGTAAGACTTATGGAGTCCTAGAAGCACAAGACTCACAAGGTCTTTTTCTGTTGTTGTCTCGCCCACACCGCCTGACTCATCCCAAACCTGAGTGAACTTTGAAAGATATGTGATGATGGGCTCTCCTTTGTTCATTCGCATACTTCTTAGCTTCTCCTTGAGAGCAAGCTTCCTAGCATCACTAGGACCCTGATACAAATCTAAGATGGCTTTAAACATCTCATATGGTGTCTCCATCTCATGGAGATGAGGGATAATATGGTCTTCAATCCCCTCAAGAATGATCCTCCTCGCTTTAGTGTCATTCTTGCTATGTCGGGCCAATTGTTGGGCATCTGTAGGTGGCACTATTTGCAGCTTCACAAACTCTAGCACCCCACTATCTTCCACCACCACTGATATCTGCTCCTTACATGCACAAAAATTTGAGGCTCCCTCTAAACTATGATCTCACCTTAGTCCTTCGAATTCCATACTGCTATCCAAAGAACTACTCTACTCTTCAAACTCTGGCACTAGCCTTCCTGAGTAATCTGCGCTTTTCACTAACTGGTCAACTTGGTGTTGGTCTTTATGTTGATCTCTGCTCTAATACCATGTTAAATTTCTTGAAACCTTGCACACTACTTAGATGAAATACTGAAAATAAGGCATCTAAAAACTTAAACCAAAATTACTTTCACCAAGATACAAAGTTTCTTAATTTTGAACATGCAACGGAAAATAATCGAGATAAAAACACATGCACACAAAATTGACATGCTTTTTTTACCTAGAAAACCCAAAAGGGACACTACGCATGCAATCTTGATGATCATTCTAGTAAACTAGAAATAAACTCACCATAACTGAAGTCTATCTCATGAACTCACACTCAAGCTAGAGAAAGACAAACTCAAGGTTTTCATTCGAAAAGGCGCCAGAAGACCTTCACTCGCTACATTTTCAACACTCCCTCTTAGCAAGGAATGGATTTTGTACAACTCCCAACTTATCTCTAAAATAGACGAAATTACCTCCTGCCAATGCCTTGGTCAAGATATTTGTTGACTGCTCCTCTATTTGAATGTATGGTAGCTTGCCTCCTGGCTGAAACTCAATCTGTCATACTGGTTGAGGCTCCTACTTGGGAGCGAGTAGCTCCTCCTCAGGTACTCCATCCTACTCTTGCTTTAAGGACTCCCTCAAAGCTTTGTCTTCCTCAAACCTCATGTCTCGCCTAATAATTGTCTTCTTGAGTGATGGTATAAGCTTGTACGCATGAGATGTCCCATTGTAACGCACGAAGATTCTCTTTTCAGCAGTGGGCTCCAGCTTCTTCCTGCACCCTTTGGACACATGGCAATAAACTTTGGTGCCAAAGATGCAAAATTGAGAAACATCAGGCTTCTTTTCTGTGAAAGCCTCTTCTAGCTCCGATGTAACTCGTCCAAGCACTTTTTGTGGACTCATGTTCTGCAAAAATGCTACAGTGTTGCATGCCTCTGCCCACAAGAACATGGGCAGCCTCTAGTCATGTAACATGGCCATGGCCACTCCAACTATGTTATGGTTCTTCCTCTCAGCCACCCCATTCTACTGAGGGTTATGGGGTGTTGTAAGCTCTCTCTTAATGCCCTCATTGGCACACACGTCCCTAAAAGCATTGGAGACATATTTCCCACCATTGTCACTTCTCAATGCTTCGATCTTCTTGTCGGTTTGGTTTTCTACCAAGGCCTTATACTACATGAACTTCGAGAAGACCTCCTCCTTCTTCATAAGGAAGATCCATTTCTTTTGCGAACAATCATCTATGAAAATGACATAGTACTTGTGTCTAAATGTACCAACTCCAAAATCCCTTTGGCTCTATTATCTTGGCCCTGAAAAGATGACTTGGCATACTTTCCAAGTGTGCACCCCTTGCACACATCATGTTGATCAACCACACATAGTGGTAGTCTCGTGGCTATCTGCGGAAGGATCTTCAGTGCCCCATGATGCAAGTGTCCCATGCGCCTGTGCCAAAGTTCTCCCACGTCTCTGCTCTGCGCACTTCTTGCCTTGCTACTCAAGGCTACACATGTCTCAACCTACAACTTGTAGAGATTCTTCATCCTTACACCAATTTGCTTCACTGATCCAAAAGGTAAGTGCTTGAGGTAAGCCTTACCTCTGCTGAAGATGACATCATAACCCTTGTCGTCTAGGGTAGCCATTGAAACAAGGTTCCTCTTTAGGCCTGGAACATAGAGGACATCCCTAAGATGGAGACAGCTACCAGAATCCCTCTCAAAACTGACGGTACCAACTCCCCTAGCCATGTACTTGCCATCATCTCCTAGCTCAATGTGAAACTGCATGTCCTCCTTCAACGAGCTGAAATACTCCTTGTTCTCGATCATGTGGAGGGATGCTCCAAAATCAATGTACAAAACATTATTGCCTACTGAGCTTGCCATACAAGCTATCAATGAGGAATTTTTCTCGAACTGAGAAGAAAATGCATCTACCTCAATTGATGCAGCCATATGAACCTTAATGGACCCCTTCTTCCGACTAGGACACTTAGTGGCATAATGCCTGAACTCATGGCAATGGAAGCATTTGATCTTGTTCAGATCTTCCTTCTTCTTCTCTCCCTTCTAACTGGACTTGGCCTTTCCTTGGCTCTTCTTGCCCTTGTGGCAGGCAAAGGTCTCCTCGTCCTCCTCCGGAGTTGATCCCCTAACTTTCGTGCCTCTCAAAATCTCTTCTTGAACATAGTCACTCCATAACCTTTCCCAATTGGGAATATTCTCTCTGCCACTTACTGCATCCTGGAAACTATACCAAGACTTATGGAGTCCGAAAAGCGCAAGACTCACAAGGTCTTTTTCTGCTTTTATTTTGCCCACACCACCTAGCTCATCCCGAACCTGAGTGAACTTTGAAAGATATGTGATGATGGCTCTCCTTTGCTCATCCGAATACTTCTTAGCTTCTCTTTGAGAACAACCTTCCTAGCATCACTCGAACCCTAATACAAATATAAGACGGCTTTAAACATCTCATATGTTGTCTTCTTCTCACGGAGATGACGGATGACATGGTCTTTGATCCCCTCAAGAAAGATCATTCTCGCCTTGGTGTCATTCTTGTTATGACGGGCCAATTGTTGGGCATCTATAGGTGGCACTATTTGTTGCTTCACAAACTCTAGCACCCCACTATCTTCCACCACTATTGATATCTGATCCTTCCATGTGCAGAAATTTGAGGCTCCCTGTAAACTGCAATCTAACCTTAGTCCTTGGAATGCGATATTGTTATCAAAAAAACCACTCTGCTCTTCAAACTATAGCGATAGCCTTCTTGACTGCTTTACTCTCTTCACTAACTGATCAACTTGGTGTTGGTCTTTATGTTGATCTTTGCTTTGATACCATGTTAAATTTATTGAAACTTTGTGCACTACTTAGATGAATTACTGAAAACAAAGCAATTGAAAACTAAAACCAAATTTACTTTCACCAAGATACGAAGTTTCTTAACTTTCGACATGTTGCGAAAAATAATCAAGATAAAAACACATGCACACAAAATTGACATACTTGTTTTACCCAGGAAACCCAAAAGAGAAACCCTGCTTTCTTTGTTGTGGTATTTTATTGATTGTTCTTTGAACAAATGGATCTATTATAATTCACATTGCTACTGCAGCCAACAATTTGTCTCTCAAAAAGCGCTAGGCTCTCCTCTGTTGATTTGGGGTAGCATCGGATGTGCTCTAGCCACGAAAATTGGTGGAGAGGCTAAAGCATGTGAGATCTCCAATACCCAGAAATGGTTTGGGCAGAATCTAACCAGTTTGGGAGAGATTAAAATAATTAATATTTTTAATGGAGTCCCTAAGTCTAAACTTAGGGAAAATAAAATATTAATGTAAATTAATATAAAACTAAGTTAGAATGGTCCAAAAGTCATGGATCAAGCCAAATCTAATCTTAGTCGTTGATTAGGGACTTAATCTCGACCGTTGAATTGTCAACGAGAAAAGTATAAGAGGAAGCTTTAGGGTCACTTGGAGAACACACCGGATTGATCAAGAATTCGATTTCCTGGGGCAAGGCTTGCTGAGGAAATCGAAGGAGTGATCAAAGTTGCAGCTGAGGGGCAGTGAATACAGAAGCAAAGAAGTAGAGAGGGTACCGGGAGCATCAGCGCAGAAGCCGGGAGAGGGTTGACGCAGAGCAGCTAGAGGCCACACAGAAGCATCCAGAGGCCACGCAGAGGTAGCCAGGAGCTGCGCAGTGCTAGAGAGAGCTAGCGTAGGTGACACAAAGGCTCCAGAGGCTGACGCAGAGCCCCCAGAGGTTGACGCAGGGCTAGTTGGGGTGACGCTAGGCTAGAGAGGCTGACACAAACCCTAGAGGCTAACGCTGAGAGATTTTGTGGGGCAGATTGGTGCTGAGAGCTGTGGGATTGTACATTCGGGGTTTTTAACCGAAATATCTATCTCCCACTGAGAGGTACTACTGCCGAGAGCATTCTCTGTTGGGTGAGCCATTTCTGTCACCAGATTGTATTTTGAAATTGCTTAATAATAAAACCCTCAGATAGCTGCACCGGTTTTCCCGCATTGGATTTTTCCGGGGACATTAGTCCAAAAATAACGGTGTCACTTGTGTGCTTGTTTTTCCTTCAGTTGATGATCTGTATGTGTTGAGCATGTACTTGAATTTATTTTCAGTATTTACCTGGTAAATAACTTGTTAATTAACAGAACAAGTAGGAAGAAATAAATCAGGAAGTACATAAAGGATTTCTAACAGTGAGACTTAGAAATTCCAACATGGTATCGAAGCATGGTTGCAGATCACAAGAAAACTGAGGGCATCAGCCGAGCAGAGCAGCAGCAACAGAAACAGCTATCCCGAGTGATAGAAGTTGTTCCTAGCGGAAAAGCAGCAAGGAAGGGGTGGCGCAGTGCATGCGTCATCAAGTTTGAGTCGGGGGAAGGATCAGCGCAGTGGCAGAAAGGAGCAGACCTAACCTACGCAGTCCCTAGTCATCTTTCTCAGTTGGGAAGGATTGACGCTCGTGGCCAGGAGGTGCGGATTTTGCTAGTGTTGGGATTGTGCAGAATCTAGAGGCTCTAACCTTCAGTTTGTTGGGGCATAGGAGGCTGTGGAGAAGTTGTGGAGTGAAGCTGGCAGGGTACTGTGGTCAAAACAATACCCAATAGGGCAATACCAATGAGGAGGGAGTTGCTACCAAGGATTTCCAGCGAAGAAATCCGGATCAGTGGTGCAACTACACTAACGATTGGAGTGGGGGCATCTCGACATTGGCAAAGGGGTTTCTAGGAGGGAAATCGAGGCTCAGAGGGAGTCACACCGAGAACTTCCAGGAGGGAAGTAGAGAGACTTGAAAGAGTCGAAAAAGGAGCAGCAAAATGGCAGTGAACGGGGCAAGAGATCAGGACAAATTGGACGGAGCCTCAAACTTCGTAGTCTAGAAGGCCAGGATCTTGTCCGTTCTAGGCAAGAATCGTCTCAAGGACTTTGCCTTGAAAACGATAGCGATCCCAGTTGACCCGGCTGAGAACGATAACTATGAGGAGGCAATTGTGAGGGCCAAGAGCATCATCCTTGACGGGGTCAAGGACCATGTAGTACATATTGCCGAAAAGGACATGGCAAATGCGATATGGGAGGCCCTAACGAAATTGTATCAACATACTTCCGTGTAGAGGAAGATGCTACTAGAAAATCAGCTGCGGTCATATCAGATGCAGAAGGGAGAACAAATCGACATCTTCCTCGGTTGATTGAAGGAGATGCGGGATCCGCTGACTTCCATAGGGGCCACGCCGAATCAGGGATTAATGGTGAGGACCGCATTGAACGCAGTCTCAGAGGACTGGGAGGTATTTGTCCAGAGCATACTGGGCAAATCGACCCTTCCAGATTGGGAGGAACTATGGGCGGCTCTTCGTCAGGAAGAGATCAAAAGGCTAACCAAGGCAGGAGGCAGCGACAAGGGGGTTAGAATCAAGGAGGAAGAGGAAGATGTTGCCCTAGCATCTGAGGGAAAGCAAGAGAAACAAAAGAAGAAGGACCTCTCCAAGGTCAAATGCTTCCACTGTGGGGAACTGGGTCATTATGCGAGCCAGTGTCCGAGGAAGAAGAGCAAGGGAGAGGCTTCTGAGACCAAGGTTGTGCTAGCAAGGGCGGAGAAAGAAGTGGAGACAAATGATGACTATGCCATGAGTGCTCATGCACCTCGTGAGAGGAAGTGGGGAGACATCGAGCTATAGCTAGACGAACTACAGGCGATGAGGGGCAGGATCCTCGAGGTACCCAACCTCTTGGATTATACCTTGCTACCAGAAGAGGAGTAGCAGAACTGAAGGAGATGTCAGAGTTGGGAGATCAGTTACTTACTTCTCAGTAACTGAAAAGCAGTGCAGTAGTTAGCAGTGGCAGTGCTATGGGCAGCATGATGCAACATGATGAGAGGGATTACAGTGCAGATGCAGCAGTGGCAATGGCAGGGCCATGGGCAGCAGCACAGATGCAGAGGGAGCTGTTGTACAGATGTAGGAGTGGCAGTGGCAGGGCCATGGGTAGCAATTAATGATACAGCAGTGCAGAGGATGTTGGGCAGCAGGCCTAGCATCAGCACAAGGACCGATGCCGGATGATCAGGGTGATGCTCAATGAGGAGTATTACTAGAGCACAGCCCTCGCTAAGAGGGAGTGTTGATTTCGGGTAGCATCGGATGTGCTCTAGTCACGAAAATTCGTGGAGAGGCTAAAGCACATGAGATCTCCAATACCCAGAAATGGTTTGGGCAGAATCTAACCAATTTGGGAGATATTAAAATAATTAATATTTTTAATGGAGTCCCTAAGTCTAAACTTAGGGAAAATAAAATATTAATGTGAATTAATATAAAACTGAGTTAGAATGGTCCAAAAGTCATGGATCAAGCCAGATCTAATCTTAGTCGTTGATTAGGGAATTAATCTCGGCCGTTGAATTGTCAACGAGAAAAGTATAAGAGTTGGAGAACACACCGAATTGATCAAGAATTCGATTTTCTAGGGCAGGGCTTGCTAAGGAAATCGAAAGAGTGATCAGAGTTGCAGCGGAGAGGCAGTGAATACAGAAGCAGAGAGGTAGAGAGGGTACCGGGAGCATCAGCGCAGAAGCCGGGAGAGGATTGATGCAAAGCAACTAGAGGCCACGCAAAAGCAGCCAGAGGCCACGCAGGAGCAGCCAAAGGCCACACAGAGGCAGCCAAGAGCTGCGCAGTGCCAGAGAGAGCCAGCGTGGGTGACGCAGAGGCTCCAGAGGCTGACGCAAAGCCTCCAGAGGTTGACGCAGGGCTAGTTGGGGTGACGTTGGGCCAAAGAGGCTGACGTTGGGCCAGTTGGGGTGACGCTGGGCCAGAGAGGCTGACGATGAGAGATTTCGTGGGGCAGATTGGAGCTGAGAGTTGTGGGATTGTATATCCAGGGTTTTTAGCCGGAATATCTGTCTCCAACTGAGAGGTACTACTGCCGAGAGCATTCTTTGTTGGGTGAGCCATTTCTAGCACCCAGATTGTATTCTAAAACTGCTTAATAATAAAATCCTCATATAGTTGCACCAGTTTTCCCGCATTGGGTTTTTCCGAGGACATTAGTCCAAAAACAACGGTGTCACTTGTGTGCTTGTTTTTCCTTCAGTTGATGATCTGTATGTGTTGAGCATGTACTTGTATTTATTTTCAGTATTTACATTGTAAATAACTTGTTAATTAACAGAACAAGTAGGAAGAAATAAATCAGAAAGTACATGAAGGATTTCTAACAGTTAAACTTAGAAATTCCAACATCCTCACTATTCTCAGTTATGCACAATAGATCTCAGCTAAAGATAGTATAGACCTACTCTCAAACCCTGATCCTTCTGCTCCATAATCCTTGCGCACTTGAGGCCTATTTCCTTGTTCACTAGGTCTCCTATTTCCTTGTGCACTTGTTCCTATTTCATTGTGCAATTCTCCTAACTCCTTACGCACAATTTCTCCTCCATTATGCGCACTCCACACGCAAAGAATGATTGATCTTGTGCCTTTGTCCTTCTCTTTATAGATAGAATTTGCACATGCAAGGAGGCCTAGTTCAATTTAGAAGTTCGAGTTGTGATTGCGAGTTAGCTGAGAGTTCAACTGGTTCTCTCTTTAATCAACATTGGAGTCTTAAGTTGCTCTCCCTTCAATCAGCACTGAAGATTCAACTCGTTCTAACTAAAATTGTAACTGCCACCTCGCCCTGTAATCTAGCTGAAGAAGATTCCAGTTAACCGAAGCTCCAACACTACGCATGCAATATTGTTGATCATTCTAGGAAACTGGAAATAAACTCACCGTAACTGAAGTCTATATCATGAAATCACACTCATGCTAGAGAAAGACAAACTTGAGGTCTCCATTGGCTAAGGCACAAATCGTAAGACCTTCACTCGCTACATTTTCAACAATTTCCCCTTGTCTTCTTTCTTCTTCATCATGATGGCAGAAACTTGAGTAGATCAGTCTCAACAATAACAATTAAAGGAAAGTTGAAAGGATAAAAATCACCTCCTCCCTCCTTGTAGCCTCTCATTAGCAGTTTATGGATAATAATAATTTTGCAGGTACAGCCATTTTCCAAGGAAGCTAAGGTCTTTAAATAAGTCCTCAAATTATTTGATGAGGCTTCGGGTCAGAGAAATATCCAATAGAATTCTCAAAACAATAACAAAAAAATGTTCCCTTGTGTTCTCAAACCTAAATACTCAAGATCTTGAATTATCAGAAATCAATGTTGCATACAAAATAATTAGGAATGGCCATTCTCGAAAGACAAGGTAGAGCAAAGGATTAGTATGAGATTATGAGCAAGTTCAAAGCATAAATCTTAGCTTGGTAGAGCTAATATCTAACTCTAGCCAGAAGAATTTGTCTAATACAATCACTCCTTTGAGTTATCCCAATCTTTCATAGATCAATACTTTCAATCCCAAAAGGTTTCTTAAGAAACATGGAAGGTTCAATGGAACAAATAAACACAAAATGGCATCTATTTTCCTAAGACAAATTCTCACTTCATTGATGAGTACATAAGCTTTGGGGTGGAGGGTGAGTGAGTAGAACTTTCTCGCAAATGTTGCAAGAGAAGGATAGACTATGGAGCAAAATACTAAGATCTTAATGTCCAGTGAACTCTCTGCTTGGGGCTCTCTTATTAGAACTTCCCCTCCCTTGGGATTCCATCTTATGGAACATAACAGTAAAAGGAGGAAGTCTAATCACCAATCGTTTCTTTCAAGTAATTTGTATTGGAAATCTTCTAAGAGTTTGGGATGACCCCTAGTATGACTTCCATGCTTTGTCTAAAAAGGGGACTAGTGTTAAGTTTTGGTATGTTCTATGCTTAGAGCAATTTATTTCAATTTTCACAGTTAGCTCAATATCTTTTCCAGATTAGCAATCACATCAGCATTAAAGTAAATTGCAGATAGAACATAAACATAAATCGCAGAAGACAAGCCAAGACAAGAGGACACAAGATGTGGCACTAGCTAGGGACAAACCCCAATGTGGGGAAACCCTTGATCAATCTTCTTATATGTTCTTCAATAGTTCAGCACAGAGAGAGAAAGAGAGAGATAGTACATTTATAACAAAAGTCAACACTTTGACTTATCTAGATAAGAGCATAGATCATCTCTAAGAAGATGATACATGAGATCAGTTGAAGACATGCTGCTTCAACTGATTCTCCAAGGTGACTCCTTCACCTATCATTGTGCTGCATCTCGTCATCATGTTGCACCTCACCGTGTTGCACCATGCTGCACCCATCATCATAATGTTGGACCTCATGACCATGTTGTACACATCATATTGTTGCACCTTATGCTACACTGTTGTCCCATGTGTCATTGTTGAACCATGTTGTCATACAGCATGTCTCATGTGCTTGCAACACCATGCTTGCCACTGCTATCCATGTTGTCCATGCTTGTCATGTTGCACCATGCTTTCCATGCCATGTTGCACCATGCTTGCTGTTGTCCATGCTTGCTGTCCCATTGTGCCACTGCTACACAATGTCATTGTTGTCCCATTGTGCCACTGCTACACAATGTCATTGTTGTCCCATCATTGTTCTGTCTCATCATGTTGTTGTCCCATTGAACATTGCCTTAGCATTCCTTTGTTGTCCCATTTACTATGCAGTTGTCCCTTGCCACTGCTGCCTAGATATATTGATGTAGTTGTTGTCCCTAACAGTCATGCTATACCTTGTTGTTGTCCCCTTGCTATTGTCCCCTTAGTCTTGCCATACCTTGCTGTTGTCCCATGTGTCTTAGCAACACTATGTAGCCCAGTTGTCCCTATTTTGAGGTGGTTAGGACTGCGGCTTACCACAGCCCCACGCTGTCACCTACAGCCCACCTTTTTGCTGCCCCAAACAACCCTTCTTCAACTCGGCCTTCCCTCGGCCTCCTTTCAACTGCTTGGTGCCTTGTTTTAGGCCTTATAACAGTCCTCCCTTTCAACCGCATTAGGCCTGCGGCTAGGGCACCATTGGTATGTTTAGGACAGCGGCTAGGATACCCTTGAGATAGCATAGGTTGGGGCTGCCTTAGGATAGCGTTAGGCTGCCTTCTTGGACTACGTTAGGGCTGCCTTTAAGACAGCGTTAGGGCTGCCTTAGAGCGACATTTAAGGCTGCCTTTAGGACAGCGTTTAGGGTTGCCTTAGAACAGTGTTTAGGGTTGCCTTTAGGACAGCGTTTAGGGCTACCTTAGAACAACATTTAGGGCTGCCTTCTTTGTTGCGGCTAGGACACCTCTTTTCCTCCAACGTTTAGGACTTCCACTCCTAGATTTCTCTTCCACTAAAACCCAAGACATGTGGAAAGGAATCAAGATAGAAGTGTGAGTAGAAATGACTATCAATTCACCTCTTTTTATACTAAATCGTGGAGCACATGTGTGGATTATTTGGTTGTTGGCCGACCTTGACGAATTGTCTTATAACACAATTAAATTCATAACTCCATGAATACTTATCAGAATCAGATGATCTTTAGATCAATCCTACACCTCTCAATGAGAGGGATCCAAGAAAAATATCAGCTGCCATAAATAAGATGACCCACATGGAGTTTGGCCCTAGTTGCCAATCTCCCTCTCAACTAGGGAGAACTCAATCCGTTGATCCATCTGTCTGACTATACTATCTCTACCATCAGTGCCCTGCACTGCTCTACTCTGCTCTGTTGAGCTCTGCTGAACCATGAAGAAGAAGAATTGATCGAGAATGTCTCATACCATTCTCTACTGACCCAAAATCAATTCCATATGAAGAGAGTGTGTCATACCACTCTTCCTGACCCGAAGTCAGTTTCATTGATCCCAGATCAATATCCCAAGAGAGTGTCTCAAACCACTCATACTGATCCCAGATCAGTTTCATTGATCCCAGATCAATGGAGGTCATCCTAGCATAAGGAGTACGGTATATACAATGATGCATCCATCGATAGTACTACTATGGTCCCTAACCTCATTTCCCTGCTCATTGGCCAGATGAGAGGTACTTCCCATGAGTCCCAGATTGCATGGGTAGGATGCCTCGACAAGAGAACCACTAATCCTGTCCCTAAGTTGCCACGGGGTATTGCAAGGGAAGGCTGAGCCATTCACCCTGTACACAGCACACCATTAGGGGACGGTGAGTCGCCCTATGGTCGTTTGTTGCTCCAAGTACCCCAAGCCCCCCAGAGCTCTCAGAGCTCAATGCATGCATCATGCAGGACCTTCATAAGAAGGTCTCTCAACAACTCCAAGTCGTTCGAGAAAGTCAAAATTTTGACCTTTCCCCGGGCTTTGACAGAATCTCTGCGACCTGTACGTCAGTCTCAATGTGATGGAGCCTCCTCACTCATCGAAGTACCATAACCCAGATAAGGTAGTATCTGATGTCTATCTGTTGGAGCAATCATAGACTACGGGATTCTTCAACAATCAAATCTCCCCCTGGTTGACACAGAGGATCACAGTGGTATCCATCATGTGTACAAACAGCTCACTGAAGAGCTTCCACAACCAGGCAGCTTCACATGAGATCATACTCGTAGCTATGTATTCGGTCTCATCGGTGCTTACAGCGACCGACTTCTGCTTCCTGCTAATCCATGGTATCAAAGCAGAATCCAAAGAGAACCAACACTCAAAAGTTCTCTTGAGATCCTCCACACTGCCTGCCCAGTCAGCATTCGAATAATCATGTAGCTTCACATTTCCAACAATGTATCTCAATCCATGAGAGATTGTGCCCTGAAGATATCTCAAAAGACTCTTGGCACCAATTCAGTGAGGCTCAACGATATATGAGCTCACCATGCTAACTGCAAAACATATATCTGGACAGAGGTTCACCAAGAACATCAATGCGAATGAGTTTATGGAACTCAAAGGCATTTCCCAAATCTAGTCCGGCATCACTACGACATACCTTATGAAAGTTAAGCTCCATCGAGGTAGTCACGGGCTTGCAACTCACTATTCCAAATCCCGAATCCAACTCCCTCTTACTTCTGCAAATGAGAGGGTCTGCCCCTGTCAGAAATAGGTCATCCTCAGAAGGTGCCGGTATGAGAGGCCTATCATCCACAACCTTCGAGCAATGGTTTGGATCGGTTTCACTCCTAGTGAATCTCAACTTCATCAGACAGTTACCAATCCTCTCATACTATGCCCGGGGTGTTTTGCTTCAAGTCATAGAGGGCTTTCTTCCACCTGTATACATGAGATTCCCGATCATGAATCTCAAACTCCTCGGGTTGTTCCAAACCTATGGACCTGCTACATGAGGGGAATGGTCCCCTTGTAAGATTTTCCTTCGGTACATCTTGGACATGTACCTTCATGCTCTTCTTGAATTCAGGCATCCCTGTCACCATCTAACTCACATCGGGTAGGGTCCCATAAAGTAGACCTCCGGTGCTATAGATGAGATGTGACAACTGACATGGTCCCTAATGGACCATCCTGCAACTTGATACAAATTGCCAACCCTGAACCCATGAGTAAAAGCATCTTTGAAAATTCCATTTTCAAACACGTACCTTTCCATCGATGAATGCCACCCTGAAACCTTTGACTTCCATTGCCGAAATGGACACTGGGTTCTTCTTGCGATCAGGTACATAAAAGAGATTCTTATAAATGAATCAAGTTACCCTCATCCAATTGAGGGGTAACATTCCCTACACCCTTTCCGGGATAGGTGGCATCAACTCCAAATATAATCCCACGATTGTTTCCATCTCTACCAAATTAGAGAGAGCACACTTCTATTCGATGAAGTGCCTTGAAGCACTACAATCAATAAGCCAGATTCCCAAAGAGTCTGAAGGAGAGGGCCAATACAAGATAACGCTTCTTTATCTTATCAAAAACAACATTTGATTCTTCATACCTGGGGTTCCTTGCTTTCTTGAAGAGTCTGTCATTCCTTGATGACCTGCATTACCTGTCATTCCTCTGATCATTTAAGATGTCCCTGGAATGATTGTTATCATCATCAAGTGATGTGTCCCTACCATTCGGGCACTCCTTCGCATAATGGCTGAATCTTATTACAAACAAGGCATCTGCCTTTCCTTCCACCCTTAGATCCAGACTTCCCATCGAAGATATCTGAAGGTAGGCCATCAAAAGCTTCCGCTGCACCACTTGGATAATATTCTCTGCTTCGACTTCACCCTTGGTGAATTTGAAGAGGGATGAGGAATCCATTGATCCTTTTGTCCTTTCCCAACTGTCTTCGATGATTGCTCTCACTCTTGCTTGGGCTTTGTCTTTACCTCAGCTCTGATACCATGTTAAGTTTTGGTATGTTCTATGCTTAGAGCAATTTATTTCAATTTTCACAATTAGCTCAATATCTTTTCCAGATTAGCAATCACATCAGCATTAAAGTAAATTGCAGATAGAACATAAACATAAATCGCAGAAGACAAGAGGGCACAAGATGTGGCGCTAGCCAGGGACAAACCTCAATGTGGGGAAACCCTTGATCAATTCTTCTTATATGTTCTTCAATAGTTCGGCACAGAGAGAGAGAGATAGTACATTTACAACAGAAGTCAACACTTTGACTTATCTAAATAAGAGCATAGATAATCTCTAAGAAGATGATACATGAGATCAGTTGAAGACATGCTACTTCAACGGATTCTCCAAGGTGACTCCTTCACCTATCATTGTCTTGCATCTCGTCATCATGCTGCACCCATCATCATAATGCTAGACCTCATGACCATGTTGTACACATCATAATGTTGCACCTTATGTTGCATTGTTGTCCCATGTGTCATTGTTGAACCATGTTGTCATACATGTCTCATGTGCTTGCAGCACCATGCTTGCCACTGCTATCCATGTTGTCCATGCTTGTCATGTTGCACCATGCTTGCCACGTTGTCCATGCTTGCCATGTTGCACCATGTTGTCCATGCTTGCCATGCTGCACCATGCTTGCCATGTTGCACCATGTTGTCCATGCTTGCCATGCTGCACCATGCTTGCTATTGTTCATGCTTGTTGTCCCAGTGTGCCACTGTTGCACAATGTCATTGTTGTCCCATTGTGCCACTGCTACATAATGTCATTGTTGTCCCATCATTGTTCCGCCTCATCATGCTGCTGTCCCATTGAATATTGCCTTTGCATTCCTTTGTTGTCCCATTTACTATGCAGTGGTCCCTTGCCACTGCTACCTAGATATATTGTTGTAGTTGTTGTCCCTAATAGTCATGTTATACCTTGCTGCTGTCCCCTTGCTGTTGTCCCCTTAGTCTTGCCATACCTCGCTGTTGTCCCATGTGTCTTAGCAGCACCATGTAACCCAGCTGTCCCTGTTTTGATGTGGTTAGGATTGCGGCCTACCACAGTCCCACGCTCTCACCTACAGCCCACCTTTTTGCTGCCCCAAACAACCCTTCTTCAACTCGGCCTTCCCTCGGCCTCCTTTCAGCTGCTCGGTGCCTTGTTTTAGGCCTTAAAACAGTCCTCCCTTTCAGCCGCATTAGGCTTGCGTCTAGGGCACCATTGGTATGTTTAGGACAGCATCTATCTTCATCTTAACAGCGGCTAGGATACCCTTGAGATAGCATAGGTTGGGGCTGCCTTAGGATAGCGTTAGGGATACCTTCTTGGACTGCATTAGGGTTGACTTTAGGACAGCGTTAGGGCTGCCTTAGAGCAGCGTTTAGGGTTGCCTTTACGACAGCGTTTAGGGCTGCCTTTAGGACAGCGTTTAGGGCTGCCTTAAAACAGCGTTTAGGGCTGCCCTGTTTGCTATGGCTAGGGCAGCCTCTTTTCCTCCAACGTCCAGGGCTTCCACTCCTAGATTTCTCTTCCACTAAAAACCAAGACAAGTGGAGAGAAATCAAAATAGTAGTGTGTGTAGAAATGACAATCAAGTCATCTCTTTTTATACTAAATCGTGGAGCACATGTGTGGGTTATTTGGTCGCTGACCGACCTTGACGAATTGTCTTATAACACAATTAAATTCATAACTCCATGAATACTTATCAGAATCGGACGATCTTTAGATCAATCCTACACCTCTCAATGAGAAGGATCCAAGAAAAATATCAGCTGCCATAAATAAGATGACCCACATGGAGTTTGGCCCTAGTTGCCAATTTTAACAACTAGCAAGGTTCAAACAAATGCTTTTAGAAACGGGTTGGGTGAAGAAAAAGGATTGTTGGGAAGTTTTCCCCATTGAAGGACATACACACAATTACTAGAGGTTAAATTGTAAATTCTAAATCAATGGTCACAAGTTTCCTCGTCTTGTATTCTATTCTTAACATGGTATCAAAGATCAGAGATCCTTTAGTCTTAGGGTCTGATAGTTCCTCTATCTTAGTGATCATTGAGAGGCCATTAGACAACCAAAGCAAGACATGAGGTTGCACGCTCATTGATTATTTTATTATCTTATAATTGAGCACTTCACATAATATAATGTTTATTCTTATGTCAAGTTCACGATGGTATGATTTTGCACTGTCCCCATTTTCAGTTTCCTCTATAATACAGCCAGGATGGATTTCCAAGGTATGTGATGGCCAGGTCACAGGATCAGGATTACGTCTTCAAAGGTCCCAGAGGGATTTTGAGAAGTTTTATGGGGTTCGACGACGTTCACATGGCATATTCCATCATCAAGGTCAATTCCACACAGCTTGCTTTTGGTTTCGTTGCATTCTGATAACTCCTATAAAACAAAATTATTATTGAGCCTAACTTAATTAATTACACTTAAAGTGGCATTCCGAGAGGAATATTTGATGGAAAACCTTAGCGTAATAGCTCGTTGGAACCAGAACAAGAAGATTTACAAGATGAGATGATGAGAAGTGACTTCCAGCAGCCAAAGAAAGTATGGTGGGTGATTTACCATTTTCTCAGATTAAAAGTGACTTTAATTAGTCACTTAATTAAATAAAAGAAGGGGAAAATGATTAATTAAAGGAAAAAGGCCAAAAGTGACTTAAGTAAAATTAAATTAAATTAAAAGTCACTTAGATGAAGTCAAGGGGGAGCTTCTAGAATAATACTAAAATAATCAAAATAAAATACTTCTAGAATATTAGAGATCTATCTATCGAGCCTCTAAAGGAGGAGGATGAGATCATTTGGGACATCTTGGACTACTTGTATTTTCTAATTGGTGAGGTTTAGAGAACCCGGTTCTCAGCTTCAGTAGCCCCAGGACGAAAACCCTTGAGTGGTTCACTGAGAGTGGACGAAACCCACCTCATCCCTTCGTGAATTCATACAGACTCCATAGGTGCATTTATCAATTTAGTTTCATTTTGAGGTTGATTCAGTGTTGTAGCAGATCTTCTAGCGGCCATTACTATAGCTATTTCCTATGGAGAGTTTTGGATGTAATCTTCCTCAATGAATAAATACAGTTGCATTATTTCTATCTCTCGTGTTATTTCTGGGTTTCACTTGCAAGTTTTCATTGTTGTGCTCCTAATTTTATGGTTTAAACATGAAATTTTAATTGGGTTTAAAGAAGAAAGTTTATGCCATAAATTTTTAAGCAAAATCTCGAGAAATTCGTAAAATTAATAATTCAGGATATTACAGTGGTATCAAATTGGTTTTCCTACCAACCTAAAGGTAAAGGTTTATTGCAGATTAATAGAGGAGTTCAAAGAAGACTAATTTCGGTGATTTATTATAATCACCCTAGCTAGTATTAATCAACTTGTCAATTTCAGTGGTTTTCTCGAAAGTCACCCTAGTTGGCCATTTATTTTCTTGCAGGTAATTTTTTAAAGGTGTCGAAAGAAAATTATTTGTCGAAGGGATGTAAGGCCAAATTCTTCTATTTGCCAAAGCCATAATTTTGTGGCAGAAAAATATAATTTTATCGGAGAATAATTGTTGCATGATTAGCGTTGAGTTGCAAAGCATTGTTTTATTCCCCAAGAAGCCAAATAAATATTGCTATATTATAAAGGCCAAATTGTTTCAATATTGGAAGGTTGAGTTCACGACATAAGGGAGGCCAAGTATAATTATTTTGAAGGCCAAGGGCCTGTCATCATTGGAGGCCAAGAGCATTACACTATTAAACGTCGAGAGCACTGTTAAGTAAGGAGGTCAAATTTATGATCAACCTCGAGGGCGAATTCTGCCATAATTCTCAGACCAAAATTTTCTTCTCTAAAGGTCCGGTTTAATTGTCATCAAATTCAGTAATTGTGTAGGCCAAATTGTTCTCCTGAAGAGGATCTATTTCTAAAGGCTATGTTTACCATCTTGGGACGGTCAAATTTGATGTGCGTGAGGCCGAGATCACCTTGAGTCTCCAACTAAGCAAGCAGATCGTGAGGCCGAGCTACATAGAGGATCTATTTCTGAAGGCTATGTTTACCATCTTGGGAGGGTCGAATTTGATGTGCATGAGGCCGAGATCACCTTGAGTCTCCAACTAAGCAAGCAAATCGTGAGGCCGAGCTACGTAGAGGATCGATTACTGAAGGCTATGTTTACCATCTTGGGAGGGTCGAATTTGATGTGCGTGAGGCCAAGATCCCCTTGAGCCAAATCCAACTGAGCAAGTAGATCATGAGGCCGAGCTACGTAGCAGCCACAGTGGGCGCAAGTGATGCCAATTCTCACTGTTGAGATCGCATTGTGTTGAAAATAGGAGCTTGGAGGCATTCGATGGGCCAAATCGACTGCTCAAGCCGCGATTGCCTGACCAAATTATAACAGTCAAAGTGAATCAAAAATCTGGAGTTTCTGTGTAGAGGACCTGAGGATCATGTTGAAGTGTGATTGGTTGTGCGACAAATCTCAGAGGGAGTGTGATGAAGTCAAATCTCCACAAGTTGTTACAGTAGTCACATCCCTCAATTTTGAGCCAATCCACGCGGGAAGAATAGACAAGGTGCCAAGTCCGCCAAATTAATATCCTGAAGTGAATATGGTGACTAGTCCAAGTTGATTGCAACTCGGCGGCAATCAAATTCTTAGTTCAACAAAAAAAATTGCCATGTCAGGACCTTATGGGACGAAATCAAGCTAGATCGAGAATCGGGTTCATGAAGTTTGTGTGGATCTAGTTCGTGAACTGATACATGTGTCTTTCACCAATGCGATTAAAGAGAGATTGTTGACTTGTTGTGAGCGACTCGCACCCGTCGTTGTCAGAGTGATAGTACGCTTGGAGTGACAACTTCTGTAGCTTATCATTGTGATGTGGATGTGATAAGTATACCTATAACTAATTAGGATCGTATCTTTTTTAGTGAAGAGACATCATGATGTATTCCTGTGTGGTAGATACATTGCACACACTTCTTCAGTTTTTATTTTTGGCAATGCAAGAGGGCATACAGGTTTGAACAATGCCTACGATTGAAGCACCTATGCATATCAAGTGACAGAGCAAACAATACCTATAGCTGCAATGAAGAAGGGAATGTGATCTAGACAAAGGAGTGTGATGGTAGAGCATAGAACATTGTAAGGTTGATCAATAAGGCAGAGTAATGTATACTTGTACACATCGCTGACTACGTTTGAACAAAGAGATTCGAACGACACGTCGAATTGCATTATTCCAGAAGAGCAAATTTGTTATCCCACTGTCAAGGAGATCAAGTTGTTGTCCAATGACCTGTAGTTGTTAGAGCACGAATTAGTTGTTGCTAATGTTCATTGATGCATTGTGTAGCTAAAGTAAGACAGAGCTAGTGCAATTGACACACAGACAGAATATGGGCAGAGTTTGAATGGCTAAGAATGATATCAGTATGTTAATGTGTTTGTGATCGGAAGGGTGTCTATATTATTTGTATGGTTTCCGATGTATATATTGTTGTAACTTGCATGTATACTGGATCTATGCCATATATATTTATCAATGGAATTGGTTAGTACCAAGTTGTGATGAGTTAGGTTTAAGGGGCAGAATATGTGTGTTAAGGGTTTATGTACTGGTTGTGTCTTATGTCCTAAGGATGCCCTGTACCTTGTGATGAAGCCATGTAAAGTGAGTGAGAGGGTCTGTATTGATTGAGAATGCATGGTTATTGTAGTCATAAGGGTGGCTATATTTCAGTCATAATTTGTACTAATGTTAAGACCCTTGAGAGAGTATGGTGAATATGCATGAGGTATTATAGTTGGAGGTTGCATATTAGAGCCTTCATTTATATCAAATTGAAACCTCTATATAATTGTTGAGTGTAATTTGTAAACGTTGAGAGTGAAGTGCCTATGATTAAGATATTGCCTTGTATCTATGAGCCTTGTAAATTTGTGGGGTCAGGGGTCATAGTCATAAGGTGTTATCAGTATTAGCCCATTGCTAGCCTGAAATATTTGTCATAAGTAGGGTTTCCTCACTATGGATGATTGGAACAAAGCTTTCATAAATACCCTTAATAACTTAGCAATAGTTGTTTCCATGTGCCAAAGAACAAACCAAACAGCAGACCCTTTTCAAATGGGGTACATGCTATCCTACAGTTGGAGTAAATAAGGGATTTACAAAAGGAATTGAAGGTAGGAAATTGGCTTTATGCACTTGGATAAGGTTTGAAGAACATGAAGATGACCACGAAAACTCCCCTTTATCTGGAGAAATTGGACTCACGTCTTTCTAAGGTGAGCAAATCAAATTTGAGGGTTCTAAATTGGGCACTCAAACCAACAATGCTTGCCTAAATCTAGCAGGGATTCTTGGAGCACACTTGTGAAGGGGCCAAACTTACAACTACCTCTTCTCTTAGTGAGATTATCATAATAACTTCACATATGCTCCCTTACAATGATGACATTATGAGGGATGTTTTCCAGTTGATAGAAGAAAGTTTCTAGGGATTGCATGACATTGTGAGCCCTACCTTTGGAAAGAGGCTCAAGATCTTAGAGATCATGATTGGAGTTTTGGGTATGAAAGGTAAGGATCAAACACAACCCAAGGAACTTGGGGGAGATACACACTTAACATGACGTAAGGAATAGACACGCTCAAATCTCCTCGTCCATTGGCCAGATGGGTGAAAATCCCAATAAGCCCAGCTTGTGGGTAGGACGCATACTGGGTATACTCGGTAGGGAGGAAATACACACTTAACGTGAGGTAAGGATCAAAGATAACCCTACAATAACAATAGGGGAGATACACTCTTACCGTAAGGTAAGGATCAGACACACATATTGTCCACAAGTTCCCTCAACCCCAGGAGCTCTTTGGCTCAATTCCTCAACCTGAGAGCTCAGGCAAGGGGAAGAGCATAGCTCAATGTTCTCGATCAGCGGGGACCCTCACCTGAGAGTGTCACATCCATCAGTCCAAGTTGCTCTCTGAAGACCAAGAACTTCCCTTTCGGCAAAGCCTTTGTGAGTATATCCACTATTTGCTCATCAATCGAAATATGATGGAGTCCCACTGCTCTTCTCTGCACCATGTCTCGAATATAGTGATACCTGATCTCGATATGCTTGGACTTGTCATGAAATACAAGATTCTCTTCCAATCGAATCCCACTCTTGTCGTTGCAATATATCGTAGTCATATCCAAGACCTACTCAAACAACTCTCCAAAGAGCTTCCTCAACCAGGCTGTCTCACAGCTAGCCATGCTAGTTGCAATGTATTCTACCTCGGTCATGCTTAAAGCTACGGAATTTTGTTTCCTGCACATCCAATATATTATTGCAGACCCTAAACTAAAGCAGCACACTGATGTGCTCTTCTGGTCAATAACATTTCCAACCCAGTCAGCATCAGTGTATCCATGCAATCGTACATCTCCGGCAGTATTTCTCAGACCAAGGTTAATCATCCCATGCAAATATCTCAGTACATGCTTGGCAGCAATCTAGTGTGCATAAAAGGGCTCAATCATAAATAGGAATCAAAGTGTTCATTGCAAATCATATATCCTGATGGGTATTCACAAGGAACATGAATGCCCCAATCAATTGTCGATGCTCTGAAGGATTCGCTAAATCAAGTCTAGCAACATCTACGCATAGCTTCTTGAAGTTCATCTCCATCGGTGTGGCTAGGGACTTGCATTCTACCATTCCAAATCTTTCCAACAGCTTCACAACATATTTTCCTTGAGAAAGGAAAACCTCTGCAAGTCTTTGCCACACCTCTAGTCCCGGAAAGTAATGCATCATACCAAGATCCTTCATTTCGAACTCAGCGATCAGCTTCCTCTTACACTCAAGCATTACGGGTTCACTACCTGTCAAGAATAAATCATCAACATATAAAACCAAAATCAAGGGCATATCGTGGACCACTTTGAAGTAGAGGTTTGGATCGGCACTCCTTCTCGTGAATCCAAGCTTCACCAAGTAACTGTCAATGTGGGCATACCAAGCTCTAGGGGCTTGCTTCAAACAATATAATGTTTTCTTCAACCTGCAAACGTGAGTCTTCTTGTCTGTCACTTCAAATCCTTAAGGTTGCTCAACATATACTTCTTCTTGTAGTATGCCATGAAGAAATGTCGTCTTTACATCCATCTGGTGAAGGGTCCATCCTTGACTAGCAGCAAGGGCAATAATCGATCTAATAGTGGTGTAGCGGGCAATGGGAGCAAATATATCATCATAATCTTCTCCCTCTTTCTAGGAGAAACCTCAAGCCATGAACCTTGCTTTGTACTTCTCAATGCTTCCATCAACTCCATGCTTGATCTTATATAGCCATTTTGAAGTTACGACAGACTTTCCTTTAGGTCTCGGAACAACATCCCATACATCATTCTTCATAATTGATTCATACTCTTTGGCCATGGAATCCTTCCAAACCTATTCTTTCACAGCTTCTTCAAAGGTGGGAGGCTCAGCCTGAATGATGGAACTCATAGCTACAATGTATCCTTGGTACCAGCATGGCTTCTTGCTTTCTCTAAAGGACCTTTTGGCAGGAATATCTCTCAACATTCTGTAATGTAACACGAAGCCACAATGGTCTCTTCCTAGCAAGGGGATCACTTGAAGGAGGATCCCAGTGGGTCCCATAGGCTCCATGGGATCAGCATCAACCTCTTTCTTTGGCTTAGGCATAGAGGGACCTTCTAGTAGGTCCATATCGTCATATTTCTTCTCAGGAGGAGGCGGAGGAAGGTCTCTTGCTTCTCCAAGGGCAGAATCTTCATCGAAAGTTACATCCCTTCTAAACTCGATCTTCCTTTTACCATATATATATTCTAAATGCTTTAGAGTTTTCACAATATCCAACAAACATACCTTTCTTTCTGGTGGCTTCCAGCTTGTTCCTCTTGTCTTTCGGCACATGGAAATATATGGGACAACCAAATATCCTGAGATGTCCAATGTCGGGCTTCACACCTGTGAATACTTCTTCGAGAGTCTTGTTGTCCAAAGCTTGATGAGGAACCCTGTTTTGTACATAGACCATTGTATTTGTAGCTTCTCCCCAAAGGAACTTTGGCAACTTTTGATCATGCAGCATAGCTCGAACAACTTCCATGATGGACCTGTTCTTTCTTTCAACCACTCCATTCTACTCGGGGTTGTAAGGTACAATAGTTTCCTTCTTGATTATGGCCAACTTACAAAAGTCGATGAACTCATTTGACATATATTCTCCACCATTGTCAAACCCGAAGACTTTCATCTTCTTCCCTGTTTGATTTTCTATCAACGCCTTGAAGTCCTTGAACATATCAAAAGCCTCATCCTTATGCTTCAAGTAGTATATCCATGTCTTCCTGGAGAAGTCATCAATAAATATTATGTAGTAGAGATGTCCACCAATAGAGTGCACTAACATGGGTCCACATAGGTCAAAATGAATGAGTTGAAGAATACTATCAGTCTTATTCTTGCTAGATGTGAATGGTCCCCTTGTCTTCTTTCCACTGGCACATCTCGGACATACTCCATCATGACTAGCTTGAACATTATGCATCCTAGAGACTAACTTCTCCATTTTCTGTAGGGCTTCATAATGTAGATGTGCCAACCTACAGTGCCATAGCTCACTTTGATGATTGGTTTGTGGACCATTGTCAGCAGAGGTCTTCCATTTACTCTATAGAGTCCTTCAATTCTAGATACCAAGATAAAAGCATCCCTCATGCGGGATTTCATCGGCCATGTGAGGACTTTTCCTTTGATGAAAGCTACTTGCATGCCTTTGTCTTCCAAGGCAGATATGGATACCAAGTTCTTCTTTAGTCTTGGAACATACATAACATCCTAAAGAAGAAAAGATTCACTGGAGTCCAAATGAAATTTGATGGAACTAAAATCTTTCACAGAATGAGTAGTGTTGTCTCCAAGAATGATTTTCAAATTTTTCTCCCTCTCAAATTTTTCTCCCTCTCAACCAGGTTGGGAGGACTTCCCAGTATCTAGATAAATGTCTAGAAGCCCCACTATCTACCAAACAGCTATCATACGAATCCAGAAGAGAGAGCATAAGTAAGAATATATTCAAATTTCAAATTGACTAGCCACATTATTTTCATACCTAGAATTCCCTGACCTCTTTTGAGGATGATGGCCTTCTTCTCGATCATCTAGAGCATCTCTTCTTCTTTTATCATCCCTTCTTCTTCGATTATCTCCTCTTCTTCAATCATTGAACCTGTTGTTGTTGAAGCCTCATCGTTGTTGTAGTTAAATCTTGAATCATTTCTCTTTTCCGAACAATCTCGAGCATAGTGACCATGCTTGTGGCAATTGAAGCGTTCAACCGGAGGCCTGCCTTTTCTATACCTTCTCTTGAAGTCCTTGGATTCGGGAGAAGACTTTCTTGCATTAGCTGGTCCCCCTTTATCTTTCATTTTGTTGGCTTGAGCAACAAATGCATAGGGTTCTCCCTCTTCATGCTTTTGAATTTTGCATTTGGCAATCATCCTGGCCTCCTCTTGAGTGCAACCAACAAGCTCATCAAATGTCGGAAGAACATTATTGTTGCTTAGGGTAGTAAGGAAGGTTTCCCAAATAGGAGGAAGACCTTGAAAAGTCACCACCGCTAGCTCTCTGTCAAATATTTGTTCACCAACAGATTGCAATTGATCCCTTAGGTGGGATACTCTCATGATATAGGATGCACAGATTTCTCCTAGTTCATCTTCATCTCTTTGAGTTGATTTTTTAAAGAGAGTATGTGATTCAAGTTATTGACCTCATACATCCCGACTAGTTTGTCATAAATATCCTTAGACTTCTGCAAGCTACCAACATAAACAAGTAAATGATCTTGCAAACCATCAATGAGAATTTTCTTGGCTTTGAGCTCACCTTTCTTATATCTAGATTTGGCAGCAACAATAGCATTTTCCGGAGGTACAAGAACTTTTCCTTCCACATATTCGAAAACATCATTTTCAGAATCCTTGAAGTAAGAGGTAGACATCTTGACCAAATCAAATAGGCTCATTTAGCTTCTTTCAAGAATGATTGCTCGTCTCTTGTCTCCTTGGGCTTGTCTTCACCTTGGCTTTGATACCATGTTAATTTTCCACTATTTTATGTTGTTACAATCACTTTAGCCCAATTCTTAACTTCAATTAGCAATCAAATCAATCTTCCAATAATAAATAGCAATTGTAGATAGAACAGTAAATGCAATGTACAGTAGAAGACAATCAAGAGCAATAACAAGAGACACCAGGATTGGTCAAAGACCAGGGAAAAACCCACAATGGGGAAAACCCTTTCAAATTCTTCTTCTTATTAGATTGTCATAAAATGTTCAGCAGAGAGAGTACAATGTTCCAATTCATCAATCAAGAGTCAAAGTCAATCCTTTGACTATCCAACAAAACCAACCAAACAATATCCAAGAGATGAGCCCAATAGACAAATCTGATCAAAGTCAAAGTCTCCAAAATTGATCCAAGTTTGTGGTCAATGGTCAACAATATTTTAGGTCATAGCCACAGGGACCTAATAACCATCAAATGCGGCTGTAGTTTAATTTTCCTCATTCCAACCCTGCGGCTACAACTTAATTCCTTCTTCTCAGACGTGTGAGCTCAGACCCTACAATTTCAGACATGTACAAACCAATCCAAAGAAGAGAGAGAAGAAGATGCTTGATGATGATGTCCAAATGAGGTTGACTTGACTTGTATTTATATGCTTCCAAGGGGTGCCCAATTTTTCTTTAAAGTCGACCTGTACTTTTGTGCACATGTGGGTTTTCACCTTAAAAATACATTTTTCCTTAACCAAATTAAATTCTTCCAAGGGCTAGGAGGGGTCTTTCTTGATGAGGAAGGTTGTCCAAAGGAGGGAATTTGTCCCTAAGCTGCCAAATTAACAAAGGGAAGTTGACAAAGGAAGAGCTAAGGAGGATGTGAATTTGTAGTGAAGACAAGGATGAGAAGACTCAAATGACAGCAAGAATGAGCTAAGGAGTAAAGGGCTTTGCTTTATATGCAAGAGACCTTGGGGGCCTAACCACTCATGCTTGAGTAATACAGAGGAGATGACGGAGGTAGATCAGGAGGAGATTCCTTCTGACCCTTCTAATGAGGATTCTTCTTTAATAGTTGAGTCCATTGATTTTCACGAGGAAACTTCCGAGGAGCATGAGCAATCATGTGAGGATGTTGATAGTAGCTCACCAATACATCCATGTTTGATGGCTGAAAATGATGAGCAAAAGATTGACTCCATATATGAAGAAGACCAAGGAGAAGACATTCAAGGAGACTGGCAAGAGGAGCTCCAAGTGATCCAACATGAAGAGAAAATCAAGGAGTAGGAGTCACAAAAGAAGGATGATATGCATAGTATGCATGATGAGACATCTTTAAAGAGCCAATTGGAGACGAGGTGGTGGTGATTGAGCATCCATCTTTGGGTCCACCCATTGATCAGGTACAAATAGATGTAAAAGCAACCAATAGGGCTGCAATACTTTCAGACAATAGCCGCCAGGAGAAGATTGAGCATTTCAAGACAGATCTTATGGCATTGAAGTAAAAGATCCAAGCAGTATGAGGCACCATCTTACAGCAAAACAGTAAAATTGAAGAGCATAGAGTGGTGTGTGTCGAGTCAGCAAATAAGTTGTTTATCGTTGAAGGACGGTTGAAGTTCCTAGCAAGGCAACAAGAGTACACTTCAGAGTTCCAGAGCAGCGCTCTTCAAGAGTACATAGATAGGGCTTGCAACACTAGCAGCCCATCTCTATACATTGGGGAGAGAGGGGTAGAGTTTCCAAGATGGATTATGTTGATTGACCATGCAGCGCAGAATCGGCATGGAGGACCTACTCCATGTGCAGATATTCATGCATTCGATCCTTCCCATGGGATGGATTAGCGGGAGATTATGAGTTGGTACTCTATTAATGGGATGATTCTTAGGAGGATAGTCTTAGTCGAGGGCATAGCACAACATGAGCCCTTCGAGATGGACAGTGATGGAGGGCCAAGGTGTTATCATAATCCACAGGTCCCAAGACTTAAGTGGCATTGGGATCCAGGCATATCTATTGATGGCAGGATTGGTTGGAGGTTTGTTTGGGATCCAAGTATCAAGGGATCCATTCATGTTTGTTTACCACAGAGGCATGATGTTCATATGGGATCCCAATATTAGTTTGCAGATGCCTCTGCCATGGACAGATATGGATTGCTTGAGGGCAAGCAATCTTGGGGCAGGAGGCCCTGTAATGTCCCCATTTTCAGTTTCCACAAAGCTTGCTTTTGGTTCTGTTGCATTCCAATAATTCCCATAAAACGAGGCTATTATTGAGCCTAAATTAATTACGCTTAAGGTGGCATTCAAGGAGAAATATTTGATGGAACACCTTAGTGTAATAACTCGGTGGAACTAGGGGACAAATTTTTTTCTACTAGTTGCATGTTGTTGCTCTGTTGTTGCCTATGCCTTTTTGCATTTTTCTAGATCCTTCCAATGGCCTCTGCGGAGGGGGTTGCTCCCCCTCCGCCTCTTTCTGATTGTTCTGTAGACGCTGCCTTTCAACTCCTGGCGGCTTCCCTTCCCAAGCGCCTGCATCCGTCATAGGCTCTGTCAAAGTTTGTGGAGAGAAATGAATAAGTAAAAAACGTATCCCTGCCTGATGGAGCGCGCTGAACCTCTATTGCTTATGCGGAGCGAGCTCTGAATGGGAAGTTTACAAGGATTTGGCCCTCTCTCAAGTCAATGGAACTCTGGATGGGCAAGACATGGAAGCCCATGATGAAAGGGGAGATAGCTATCTCTGTTGTGGGCACCAGATTCTTCATTTTTTTCGAAATAAAAGAAGATCAAGATGTAGTGTTTCAAAATGGGCCTTACTTCTTTGACTCTAGAGGTATGTACTTGAACAAATGGACTCTGGATTTCAACCCAGACGAAGATATACCCACTACCATTCCAGTGTGGGATAAGCTCCCTAGGCTCCTTGTCTCATGCTAGAGTGATAATTGCCTCAAGGCTATTGGTAATGGGTTAGGCAAATATCTGGACAAATCTGAACCTAAAGGCTCTCAATTTGCCTGTGCCAAAATCTGTGGAAATTGACTAGGAAAAGGGCTTGCCCGCAGAGATTAATCTAACCTTGGGAGAATGGAAGCACAGACAGATTCTGGACTATGAACAAATTCCATTCAAGTGTCGACACTGCCATGACTATGGTCATTTTGGAAGGGATTGCTCCAAAGTCGAGCAAAATAAAAATATGGACATTCCAACTCCCCAGGAGGATCAATGGCAGAAACAAAAGAAGGGAGGACCGAAAGGGAAAGGATCATTTCAAAAGCCCAGAGGAATAAACAGTAATAACACAACCCCTCCTTCCTCAAATCCTTTTAATGTCCTTAGCACTCCAATTGATGAGGAGGATGCTCCTATCCAGCAAGAAGAAGAAAGAAGTAAGGAAGCAAGAATGGCAAAAGGAGACGAGGATGGCGAAATTGTGGCAAACAGTAGTCCAAAAAAAGTAGGGAAAGAATCCTCTCCCTCCATAGTGGTTCCAGCTCTAGATCCCCCCCGTGAACAACCAGGCAATGTTAACGAGGAAATAGCAAGAGTCGTTACTCATCATAAGACTCAAAACTTATCCTAGGCAAACGAAAGCAACAGTCAGGAAACTGGGAGTTCAAAGAAAAAAGATAGACCAAAATAGAAGGTATTAAGGGAAAAAGAAGTTGAGTTGAATAAAAAATTGGGAAATCAATCAGTCATTATAGAAATCCTCAAAGGGAAAGCAACAACAAATATGAAAGGAAAGGATGGGGGATTCAAACAAATCACCTCTAATAAATGAAAGTAATATCTTGGAACATCAAGGGGTAGGAAACCCTGCTAAAAACCTAACTGTGAGAGACATAATAAAACAAGAATCTTTTATGGTTGTTTTTCTGCAAGAAACAAAGAGGAATCAAAGGTATTCAAAGCTGCGGAGGTATTCTGGAAAGAATGTTTTGGGACTGTTCAATCATCTAGAGGGGCTTCTGGAGGACTACGTATTTTCTGGTCAAATAAGCATTTCTCCCTTGTGGAAGAAGTAAAGACGAAATCATAGGTGTTGGCTCTATTGGAGGTAAGAGAAACAGGAGACCGAATTCCTTTCATAAATATATATGCTCCTGTACTATATAGCGAAAAGTCGGAATTTTGGGACTCATTAGAAGTTCTAAAGGAAAGGAATCTACATTTGAATAGTGTGATGGGAGGAGACTTCAATATCATCCTAAACAATGTAGAAAAAAGGGGAGGAACTATAGTGAGGGATCCGTTTAAAGACATAATGGAAGATATAATAAATAGTTGGGATAAGTTGGATATTATCCCAAAGTTATGGAAATACACGTGGTCTACAGACGAACAGGAGACCAATATATAGCAACTCGTTTGGATCAATTTCTGATCCATAGTTGCTGGCTATTTAAAGGTCTTGACTGCTTTTTGACAATAGAAGCTCAAGGAGATTCAGACCATCACCGTATTATGATTAAAATGGAGGTGGTGGAAAATCTCGGGTCTCTACCATTCAAGTTCAACGCTAATTGGGGCCTTTCCGAAGAGGTCGGGAAATTGGTGGAGAGGGTATGGAAGACCAATGTTCAAGGCTCCCTAAATTATGTTTGGGAATCCAAGCTAAAGAACATAAAAAAGGAACTTAGGAATTGGTTGAAAGAGAACTATCAACCTCTGGGTAAAAAAAGACGAGACAAAGTCCAAGAACTCAATGAGCACTACAAGTTGATGGAGGAAGTTCCAATAGAGGAGAAACACATTCAACAAGAAAAGGACCTTTCCAGACAGTTATTCTCTTTAAGTAGACAAGAAGAAAATTCGTGGAGATTAAAATCCCGCAGTTTATGGTTAAACGTTGGGGACTCCAATACTTCCTTCTTTCATAAACAAGCTAAATCTAGGCAGGCACAAAATAGAATTAATGAAATTGGGCTTGAAGGAAGGTCGAAGGTAAGAACCTTTGCGGAAATCAAGGAAGAGGCCTTCAACTTCTTCAAATCCCTCCTTAGTAAATACCATATCCCTCTAGCTCGAGCAAAAGAATTTCTTCAGGCAATGCCACAAGTGATCTCCCCTGCTACTAATAATATTCTTTTAGATGAAATAAAGGAAGAAGAAGTTCGAAAAGCAGTTTGGTCCTTGGAACCTGAGAAAGCTCCTGGACCTGATGGTTTCTCCAAATGTTTTTACTAGATATACTAGACCACTATAAAAAAGGATCTTCTCAATAGAGTCAAAAAGAAACTTGGAGGGGGCACGAACTCTTCCTTTCTTGCTCTAATCCCCAAGGAAGCCAATCCAACCAATTTCTCAAGATTTCGACCCATTTTGCTTTGCAACTCTTCCTATAAAATTTTGACCAAAATAATCGCCAACAAGATTAAACCTTTACTCTCTTCCTTTATCTATGAGAATCAAGGAGGGTTTATGCAAAAGAGAAATATTCTTGATAATATTATTTTAGTTCAAAAGCTATTCATTTGAGTAAGGAAGCGGGAGAAGTTAGAGTGGTTATTGAACTAGATATGGCCAATGTGTTTGATCGGGTATATCACTCCTTTCTTTTCATGGTTATGGAAAAATTAGGATTCAGTAATGATTTTATTTTATGGATTAATGCTTGCATTGGATCCCCTTGGATATCCCCTTTGATCAATGGTAGACCAACCTCTTTTTTTGCTGCTTCCAGAGGCCGTCGGCAAGGTTGTCCTATGTCGCCTTTGTTATATATAATAATGGTTGAATCTCTGAGTAGGAATCTTGAGGTTGCAAGGTTGGAAAGGTCTCTACCAAATTTAAGCATAGCCAAAAATGTTCGCAAAATCAATCATTCCCAACTTGCTGATGTTACCCTTTTACTTGGTGGAAACTCTTTAGCGATAGCCTCAAGATTCAAAAAGGTCTTAGACTGTTATCTTCATTTGTCTGGAGGAAAGATTAACAAAATGAAATGTCAATTGATTGGATGGAACTGTCATGGGACTACTTTGCTTGACATTTCCCGCTTACTGGGTTTTCCTGTTGCCATTAATCGGAATTCCTTTTCCTATCTTGGAATTCCAATCTCTTTTAAGCAAACTTTTGGGGAGGATTGGGATTCAATCATACAAAAAATTAAAAGAAGAACTCAATAATGGGGAGTAAGGTGGCTAATCTTGTTGGGAGAGTTACTCCCATCAAGTCGGTTATCTCCTCTATACCGGTGTATCTAGGAGAATAACTATTAGCTCCAAAGAATATAACACACAGATTAAGCAGTCTAATTCGGAAATTCCTTTGGTTGGGAGGTAAAAATAATGAACACAAGTTTCACCTTGTCAACTGGAAAGTGGTAAGACAGCCAAAGAATCTAAGAGGATTAGCAATCAAAGATCCTGAATACATGAACCTGGATCTTGGTGCAAAACTGGTATGGAGGATTCTTTCGAACTCCAATGAATGGTGGGAAAAGGCATTCACAAGGAAGTACTTCCACAAAAATTGATTACTTAGACCTGAAGGAGAATTATGAGAGGGGAAAGGAACAAAAATTTGGATGTTATGTAAAACGACGGCCCTATTTTTGCTGGAACAACTGGGTTGGCAACCGGGCAACAGAAAGTGTATCCATCTCTAAAAGATCGCTCTTCTCATTCAAAATTATTGGCTGACAATAAAGGGTTTATGGAATTCTCTAAATGGATGGCAGAGCAGGGTCTTATCCACCTTGCTGACATCTCCAATTAGGATGATCAAGGAATATGGTGTGGGTGGAAATCTGTGGATCTACCCAATCATCTATTGCATCACTAGCAATCCATGATTCTCCATTTGAAAGGGTTTTCACCAATTGTTACCAGTAAATTGGACAAACATATTTGGTTGGGAGAGAAGTTTAAAAACTATTCAGTTAAGGAGTGATATGCTCTTCTCATTAAGAATTTATCCTCCCCTCCTTCATCGAGAATTTGGGAAAAGATTTGGATTAGGGATGGTTTTCCAAAGGTCAACACATTCTGTTGGGAAATGGTTCATGAGAAAATCCTAAAAACTGAAAATCTAAGGAAAAGGAACATTCAAGGTCCCTCTCGCTACGTGATCTATGGCAAGGAGGAGGAATCTATCAAGCATCATTTTTTCCACTGCCCCTTCTCAATGGAAACCTGGAAATTTGCTCTTATGCCATTGTTTCAATTTCTAACTATTCCTGAGAAGTGGAATGAGATGTTTATCCTCTAGAGATTTCAATATCCTCTTCCTAAGAAATCAAACTCCTTCCTTATGCGTTGTTGGATGGTTGTTCCTAAATATCTTTGCTAGACGATATGGCTTTGTCGAAATCAAGCGATCTTCCAAGATAAACGGTGCTCTCCAGAAATTGCTACAATCAAAGGAATGCAGCTACTTCTTGAGGTGATTTCCTCCGGGGGGTATGACGACTCAAACTTGAATGATTTAAGTACTATTGAAAAAGATTGGCTTAGAATATCCAACAACAAAAAGCATGTTTCCAACTCAAAAATTCATAAAGTTCCTCCATATTGTATCAGACTAGAAAGGGATCTTTTTGAAGAATGGCAAAGAAATCTAAGACAAGTTCAGCGCTTTTTCGATGGTGCTTTGAAAGGTAACCCCGGGGAGGCACGAGTGGGAGGGGTGCTTTATAAACTCGAAGAAAAAACTAAAACAACGTACGCCTGGGGATTGGGGAAAGCCTCAAACAATCAAGTCGAAGCTCTCTCTCTTTGGCAAGGCCTGAAGATTAGTATCTCCAAAGGCATTAGGAAATTGATTATTGTCGATTATTCAATGGTGGTAATTCAAAAATGCATAAGACTCTCTAGGAACGAGAAACTTATAGACTTTGATCCCTCTCCTTTGGTTATAAGGATAATGAATCTACTCAGTAAATTAGAGGAATATAAAATTTTCATGTTGAAAGGGAAAACAACCATAAGGCAGACCTTCAAGCCAACTGGGGCATGGCATTAGAACAAGGAGTATTAAATATTGATCAAACCACCATCACATGTCATCTACCTTAATGGATGGATTAAATAAATCCATAATGGATTACAGGTGGAGCATTGGAATAATCAAGGACCAACAAATTATTAAATATGATAATACCTTGGGGATGAGCAGGAGCTCCTCGGGAGTCGTCAATGATAGTTGGGCATTTAAGAACAGGTGGGCGCGGTGGAGAATGGAAACCATGTTGTAGGACAAGTGGATACGCTCTCGTTGGTTATTAAATGGGAAAGCAGGTAAAAACATCCTCAGTACCATTGTGTATCTTTTCGTAGGAAATTTGGTGGTGATAAGGATGCCAGATGGTGTCTTTGTTGAGTTGCAGACAAGGGAGGCATTAAATTTTGATAAGAAGGGTGTCACATTCGAAAATTATCAAAAGGTTATTTATAGGAGTTAGATATGCAACTCAAGCAAGGAAGGATTGCGAGAAAGATGGCTTCAGCTAGCAACAATGGTAGTGGTAATGGAGCAGAGGAGCTCAAGAGCAGTGTCAATATGGCGGAGATAATTGATAATTCAAGAAAGAAAATAGTTAAGGAGATTCAGGATCAAATGACGGTTGTGTTGTCCCACCTATCTGGATTAGGGAAAGATATGGAGCTAATGCAGAAAGTTATGGAACACCTGAACACTGGAATGCTCAACCGGAAATACAAAGTGGATAACATTGAAGTGAAAGTTGAAATGGTCACCATCGGGGTGCTGAAAGAGGTCGTTGGGTTGTGTGATGCACCCACTCCAATGGCGGAGGAAGGCACAGAAGTAGGGAATCGAATTCCGAAGCCTGATGCTAGGACGAATGTGGAACTGGGCCAGCCTTCTGAAGTGGCTCAAGAGGAAACAGAACCTGGAAGCCGCGGGTAGTCTGTCATTTTAAACTACATGTTTTGTCGAATAGTAAAGCTTTGTGGTATTTTCTGGAAAATATATAGTCTGAATGATGTAAGGAATATTTTCTGGAAAATATATAGTCTAAATGATGTAAGGAAAGTATATAGAAATAAAAATAGTGGCAATAGGGTCTCCGTGAATATATATCTGCAGAACTCTGAGACAGAGCTTATCTCGGTTGTAAGGGACCTGGCCCGTTTCCAGTTTTGTTTATAAATATTGCTACCCGTTTCTTTTTAAAAAAATAACTCGTTGGAACCAAAACGAGAAGATCTAAAGGATGGAATGATGAGAAGTGACTTCCAGCGGCCAGAGAAAGTATGGTGTTATGAATAAAATATTCATAAATAACATTAATTAAATAATATTATTAATAATAAATTGAATAATTTAATTAATTAATGGCCCATTAATTATGAAAGGGCAAAAGGTTAAATGATGTGACCACTCACCTTCATGGCCAGTCAATGCCTATACGGGCACACCGCCACGAAGGATTGTAATCACCATTCAAATTGTACTCAATAATAAAATTACTTATTACACACAAAACTACACAGTTTACCCATAATTACAATTGCAACTGGCGTCGTGTCTCCAACAATGGTATCATAGCCATTCAATCTCTGGATCATTTAGCGCTGCACAATGATCAATCCATACCATTACCCGTTCGCTGCTCACCTATGTCCTACTGAAATTGTCGCCCTATCAACCCTCACACTACTTGCATCCCTGTTCCTGCGCCATACTCCTCGGCTTACCACCCATGCATTAATCATCACCAGTCGACCATCTCTATCGTCTTCTACCACTCGATCCGGCTTAGTTTTGCTGCCCTCCGCCCATCTGCTTCACGTCGCATCTGCCTCAGTCCCCACCTTTGTTCCCATTGTTCCACGCTATTGCTCCTAGCCATCGCTCCCAATTGTTCCTCTATCGTCGTGTTCCCCCTCCCCTTCCGACAACACACCGTACCAACGCGATCACCATCATTGTTTTCTTCGTCACCCTATTGGAACCTCCGCCCAAACCACATCTCCACCCTCGAACCAAATTGTCTGTTGCCAATCCCCTTTCTGACAGTCGTCGACACATCCACTCTGGAATTCGTGTTTGCAGGTCAACCAGCGGCATCTCTTCGCATATAATTCAACGGTTCCGTCACATCATTTCGATTCCACCGTGACCATTCGATTCTACCGTGACTTTATACATGAGGTTTATAAATTAAAATTAACTATATAATTTATATAATTCAAAATATATATAATATATATTTAAAATTATATAATTAATTAAAAATATATATATATTATTTAATTAAAAAAAAAAAAAAGTTCCACCAAAAAGAAAAACAAAACCCAAATGGGGAATAATAGTAATAATGATGAAGTCAACACAAAAAAATATCAAGAAGAACTTGATAAAGTACGACATCGCCTCGACAATGTTGAAAAGAAACAGGCAAAGTTAGGAGAAGGTCAAAATAGGATAATTGTAACTCAAGAGGAATTAGCAAGTGATATTAAAAAAATAGATAACATTGAGAAAATGTTGCAAGGAATGCAGAACCAATTAATGGGAAGGGTTAATTCATTTTTTAATCCTTTAATTGCTCAAGAACCAACACAAAGTCCCAAGACTCCAAAAAGCGAAGATTTCCCAAATCATGAAATTCCACAAATGTCACAAATACACTTCTCAAGTAGTCAGTGCTATACAAAATTCCTAGAAAAAGACTATTAGCGAATTAAGAAGGAACTCCCAAAATACGATGGAAAAGACCATAGAGGTGTTATTGTGTGGGTTAATAAAATGGAAGCCATTTTTTAATTGAACCCGCCAATAGGTGAACAAGAGAAAATCATGACCGCATCCAACAATTTGGAAGCTAAGGCATATGATTGGTTCCTATGGTGGTCTGGCAAATGTGAAGCTCGTTCATTTCTCTAGAAGAACTTTGTGGATGCTTTGTTTGTTAAAAGTGACTTTAATTAGTCACTTGATTAAATAAAAAAAGGGGAACGTGATTAGTTAAAGGAAAAAGGCCAAAATTGACTTAAGTAAAATTAAATTAAATTAAAAGTCACTTAGATGAAGTCAAGAGGGAGCTTCTAGAATAATACTAAAATGATCAAAATAAAATACTTCTAAAAGATTGGAGATCTATCTATCAAGGCTTTAAAAAGAGGAGGATGAGATCATTTGGGACATCTTGGACTTCTTGTATTTTCTAATTGGAGGTTTAGAGAACAAGGTTCTCAGTTTCAATAGCCCCAAGATGAAAACGCTTGGATGATTTGGTGAGAGTGAATGAAACCCACCTCATCCCTTGGTGAATTCATCCAAAATTCACAGGTGCATTTATCAGTTTAGTTTCATTTTGAGGTCGGTTCAATCTTGTAGCAGATCTTCTAGCTACCATTACTGTAGTTATTTCCTATGGAGAGTTTTGGATGTAATTTTCCTCAATGAATAAATAAAGTTGCATGATTTCTATCTCTCGTGTTATTTATGTGCTTTACTGCAAATTTTAATTGTTGTGTTGCTAATTTTATGGTGTAAACGTGAAATTTTACTTGGGTTTAAAGAAGAAAGTTTATGTCGTAAATTTTTAAGCAAAATCCCGAGAAATTTGTAAAATTAACAATTTCTTGAGGCATTTCATGTTGGTATTGTGAGAATGCAAGTCATCATTAAAAATATTGGTTTAAGGAGCATATCGAAATCTCCTCGTAATCAGTAGATGAGATCCAAGTAATTGGTGTAGTGTAGAAGCATCTTATCCATATCTAATCAAGTAGATCCGGTTTAAATCTATTTTATTTTGCAATACGAGATCTCAATTTAAAGAAAGATGAATCAATCTAGTTGTAGTCGTACATATCTAGTTTAGATCTATTTTATTACGTGGCATTAAGAATCCACCCACACGACTTAAAGAAGGATGAAGAGCAACATGTCATTGCCCTCAACAGCTTAAAATACAATATATTTGGAATGTTGATTAAAGAAATGTCACTAATGGCACCCATTTTTGTTTGCCATTTGTAGTTCCTGAGTTTAAGGGGATAACGGAGACGTGACGAATGCTAAGAACACACAAGGTATTCCCATTTGCAAGTCTTTGGATGTAAAGGCTTAGGTTACACCATTGAAAAGACAATGTCTCAAAGGATGAGAAGCAAACTACACGAAATATAGGCAGGTGAGAGAAATCTATGTTGTCCATGAAGCCACACGAATCACGGTCATCTAAATCTTATCTACGGTCTTTCGTTGAAACTCAAGAGACAAGTTGCCAAGGTAGCAGCCACTGAGTGCGTGATCATTAGTGCCTGAGAAACCCCAAAAATCCTCAACTTTATTCATGAAATCCCTAATTAGTTATTGGTTGTAGGTTTTCTATGAATATATATAGGGTTTTCCATCAAATTTGAGATAGACAGGGCCAACCACAATTTTCATGGTCTGCTCCAATGCCTCAATGTCAACCTTCAGAGCTTCCACATTCTCTTTGGCACAATTACCATCAACATGACAACATGGAAATCACTAAAATACATGTGGGGTAGCTTTGCTTTTGGTCATAAACATACCCACCCCTTATTAATATAATAGAGCTTTCACATTGGCATTAGTTATTCCTTGTCCAATCCGTATTTGATTTGTGTAGAACCTTTAATTACCACAATTGCAATGGGCTAAGGTTAAATTTGGTTTTTTTTGCGATGAATCAAGTGAATGCCAAATAACGAGCTAGCAAATGCCTAACTAAAATGTCATGTCCCTTCCCAAAAGAATTTGTAACAGGCTTTGTCTCTACACAATTTTGCACAATTTTGCCTAGGAAAAGGACTCAATCAGTTTCGAATTAGGAACTTAGGAGAAATACGGCCAAATTATTTTTCTGGTGGAAGGTGGGGGCCACCCATGTGAGAAAGTGTACTAGGCAATTCGAATTGCTTGGAGGGAATTCGTATCGTTGTTGGAGGGGCCCACATGAGGCAAAGGGAAGCCCACGAAGTCATAAGGAGGAAGAGCTCCTCACTTGGTCATTCATTCACTCTTGCATATCAAAATTCACTTGATTGTTTGCTCGAGCTACTTAGCCAAGTCAACTGACTGTTCAGCCATGAATCTCTCAAGCCAGAGATTCAACCTTACCTTCGGGGGACTACGAGTCCCACCCTAGGAAGGCAGTTCCATATCAACTTGAGGAGCACCAGGGATTATTCACAGCTCATCCATTTAGCCATCACCCAGATGTGCGTATTTCTGGGCCAGCAAGTAGAGAACACGCAGTAGCGCGAGGAGCTTCATTGGGCCAGCCATTAGCCAGGTAAACCAGCGAATTCGAAGGACATCATTGGGTCAGCACTCAGGAGGAGTTTTGGAGCAAGGGAGTGCAGCAAGCAGGCAGCTCGAGTTCCAAACTTGGAGGATAGTGCAGAGGGCCAGTCCAGGGAACACATGGGTCTTGAGGGAAAGAGCTACAGCCCGGAATCACAGTTGGGAACCAAGAAAATTCATAGGAGGGCTCATCCTAGTGGTTTGGTGTAGTTTTTGGGACGTTTTCCAGCTTCATTCCAGTAGGTCGAGTTTTGTAGTTGCAGCAGAGGTTGGGCTCCTTGGGGGTTCGAATTTTAGAAGTCTGAACTAGGCCAAATCCTTCCTGGGTTTTGGTGGGTTTGGGTTGAGGATCTAGGAGCTGAAATCTTATAATTTTCTGAGTACGGGAAGTAGTGATTCCAGCCCTTTGGTTCCAGCAGACAGCGTAGTTTCTGGGCAGCACAGATCAGTTTTGGTGCAACAGTTGGGCAGCCTTCATATCAGCAATTGCTCACCTGGGTTTTGTCACATTTGTCCTTAGAGACAAGCCCGGGTGCATCATTCTAATTTATCATTGTATTTTCCCTTGAAGATTTAATAAAATGGCTCAGCGGTTCTCTATTTCCAGCGTTTTCATGGTTACCTGATGTGTATTTCGTTTTTCTGATTGTTGGACTATTTGCTTGCTTTGTTTATCACTTAATTTCCTGTTTAGGAACATTACAGTGGTATCAGAGCCTAGGTCTTGGCTCAGTTGTGGGGATTTTCTCCTATGAGAGAAGGGGACCAGCAGAATATTACATACAGGAGGAAGAGGTAAAATGCAGAGAAATAGAGCTGGAAATCACTCCAGACACGAAGGACAGGAGGAAGGCAGTGGTAGCAGAGGAAGATATGGTAGAGCCCAAGAGCAGGGAGGAGATGGCTTTTGACAGCCTCTTGAAGGCTTTGAATGATTTAGCAAAGGGGCAGAAAGAGATGCTAGAGGAGATTAAAATGCAGAACCGGGAGAGAACCACCCCTAGGGGATTCTTATTTGGGGAAACTTCTGGAGCCTCTCAGCAATTCAATCACCCTTCACCTGCAGCACAACCCCCATCAGCCAATGGGCCAACTCGAGCCACGCTGCCCTCTTTCGTGCCTGTGGCATCGATTGAACCAGTAGGGACTGAAGACCCTTCACATATGGGAGAACACTTTAGAGAATGGCAATTATTGGTGCAAACTTCAGGGAAGCACTCCCTTTTAGAGATTTCTACAAGCTCAAGTAGAATGAGAAGAGCAAGGGCTATGGAGGACATGGCACGTAGAGTTATGAGCTGCAGAGGACCATAGGGAGGATGTACTTCCCTACATTCGATGGCACTGCCAAGTGCACTGCTCGGGCCTGGGTTGAGAAGATGGACACATATTTCCAGCTCAACCGGATGACACAGCAGGAAGCCATCAAGATGACCATGCTGCACATGGAAGGGGAAGCCCACGACTGGTGGTTTCATGGGCTGGCCACCCTGGGGCATGCCAATGTGGCTCCATATGAGGATTGCACCAAGAGGGTGGTGGAACGCTTTGACCAGAGGGATTCGAAGGCTCATTTTGGGGAGCTAACCCAACTTCGCCAGACAAGTAACCCAGAGTAGTACATCTCAAAGTTTCTGCAAGTTTCAGTGATGGTGTTGGACCTATCAGATGCTTGAAGGGTATACACCTTCATAGAGGGCTTACTCGAGCCCCTGCGTGGATTGGTGAAGTCACACAGACCCTCCACGCTGCAAGAAGCAGTTATGTGCACCAGAGATTTGCAGGGGGGCATCCCTAAGACACGAGCACCTTTTCTTGCACGAACCCCTTTTCCCCAGAAGGGGCATGACACTAGACCCCCAACTCAGAGAACCACTCAGGGACAGGGGCAGCTGGATGATGAGACATGGAAGGACTTCAGGAGGAGGAAGTTGTGCTTCACTTGTCGGGAGCCCTGGGCACCAGGCCATCGGTGCACTACCGACAAAGCACATTATATTGACGTATTTTCAGACAGTGACCAAGAGGATGAGGTGGAGCAGAAGTGTGGTATGGGAGATGGTGAGAGTCCGGCAGATAGGGGACCACCACCACCACCTCCACAGGGAGGGGCATCCTTTGCCCCATCCGGGGGAGTCCTTGCTTCTTTATGCGAGGTCCCCAAATTCTTGACATTGAGGATCAGAGGCACTATACAGGGACAGCGGGTGTCAGTCTTAGTTGACAGTGGGGCTACCCACAACTTCATAGATGCCCAATTGATTCAGAGGAGTTGCCTCAACACGACCGAGTTTGAGGGCTTTTCAGTCTTGGTACCAGGTGACCGTACCATGCAGTGCACTCGGTATGTGCCTGCTTTGACAGTAGTTATGGGGAACTACTCTATGACGAACCATTTCTTTGTGGTCGATGTGCCAGACACCAACATGGTGATGGGTGTCCAGTGGTTGTACTCCCTTGGGCGAGTCACTACTGATTAGAAGAAACTGGAAATGGAGTTCACCGGGCCGGATGGCAAATCTGTGGTCCTTAGAGGCATGCATTTGTTGAAGAATCTAGGGCAAATTAGTGTAGTGTGATTCTTCATTACTTGATAACAATTTGTGGAGTCTTTTTACTTTTCATATTAGCTTAATCTTCTTCTTATTATTATTAATTCATGTGTGTGTACTTCATCAAACTGCTACCAAAACACAAGATATTGTCTCTCTGCCAGGGCCAAAACCTCTCTTCTCTTGAGAGGAAAACCCTTTATTGAATTTCTCTTATTCAAGCTTTTATTGATCAATGCCAAACCCTAGACCCCTGACAAGAGTATCCTCCGCGCACAAGTCAAGTCCTTTCTTCCTGCACCTTATTCTCTGGTACTTCTTCCAGCACTTTGTTCTCCGGCACTTCGTCCTCCTTCTTCCAACACTTCTTCTTCTTGCTATGATTCTTGTCTAGAGTTAGACCTTCCTTGAATGAGTCTTCTAAATGAAGTGTTACTCTTCTATCCCTTGCTCAAGTATATCTTTGACCAACCAAGATCCTTCTTGAGTGTATGACTGTTCTGCTATTCTGCTGCCCTAGTTTCTCGCACGTGTGGAGAGTACCCTTAGTGTATTAGGGTCTTTCTTCCTTCGCTAGAGAAAGAGGCTCCTTCGCTTGTCTTAAGAGACCTTGTGAGTCTAGTGTCAAACCCAAACAACACAAAACTATGGATTGGTTGTCCCTGCTGCCATACCCGCAAATTTCTCCTCCTCTTCCTCACATGTTTGACTGATTCCAGCCCTATAAATAGTCCTTTACCTTCGTTGTCCCTTCTTCTTTCTTCACTGCACCTTGTAGACCTTTTTCCTCAACTTCTTTCGTTCCTCCTCTTCTTTTCTTTGCAGAGTTCAGAGCTCAATTGATGCATTGTCTTGGAGTGGACAGCCTCTATAAATAGAGGATTGTCCCTCCATTTAAGCTGACTAGTCCTCTTAATTGTAGGCCGACTTTGAAGGTAGTTTGGTGGCTGATTTGTTGAGCAGACTTTGGATAGTTTCCATGGTGGTGTAGCATGCTTGAAGGTGCCATTGCATAGGAGTAGGCTTGACTTTGCTTGGAGGTTTTCCCTTTGACTTTTAATATATATTTATACATGGTGTAACATGCCCTCAAGGCCTTCAATATTTTCTCTTGACTATTTGACTCACCTATAGCACTTTGACATGTGCTATACCTACTTCAATAAGCAAGAAACTCATTGACATATATTATAAAAATAATATTTCTTTTCTTGAATAAGTACAAATATCAAAAGCAAATTTATGAAGATCGAACCTAGTTAGACTTCCTTCAACAGCATTCATATCCACCCGAGACAGCCTCAGCACATAGGATGGAGGCAGATCTGCGACATGGGGACATAGCTTGGGCAGTGAAGCTGAGGGTTTCAGAGGTTGGAGGGTAGGCCCAGCCACCACCTCCAGACATACAAGCCTTGTTGGACAAGTACTCAATAGTGTTTGGGGATATTCCACCAGGGCAGCCACTAGATATGGGATTCGAGCACACCATTGAGCTGGAGCTGAGTGTGCAAGCGGTGATCACTACCCCTTATAGGCATCCTAAGGCCTATAAGGACGAGATTGAGAGGGCCATCAAAGAGTTGTTGGCATTGGGCCATATCAGGCCAAGTTCCAGTCCTTTTGCTTCTTCAGTGGTGTTGGTGAAGAAGAAGGATGGAACCTTGCGCATGTGCATTGACTACCGGGCCCTCAACAGGAAGACACTGAAGAACCGGTACCCCATCCCCCGCATCGATGAGTTGATGGATGAGCTTAGAGGAGCCAAGTACTTCTCTAAGATAGATCTACGTTCAGGGTACCATCAGATCAGGGTGAGGGATCAGGACATCCCCAAGACAGCTTTTCGATGCCATTATGGGCACTTCGAGTTCCTGGTCATGCCATTTGGGTTGACCAACGCCCCAACTACTTTCAGTCATGTATGAACCATGTGTTTCGAAGGCGGTTGAGGAGATTTGTGCTAGTTTTCTTCGATGATATCTTGATTTACAGCAGGACTTGGGAGGAGCATCTCCAGCACTTGGAGGAGGTGCTGCGTATTTTGGAGAAGCAGTTCTATGCCAAGCTATCCAAGTGTGAGTTTGGCCTGACAGAGATGCTCTACTTGGGGCATATCATTGGTGCAGATGGGGTGAAGGTCCATGAGGAGAAGATACGAGTTATCCGTGATTGGCCAGTACCCAGAGATGTGACAACATTGAGGGGCTTCTTGGGCATCTGCACATATTACTGGAAGTTCGTCAAGGGATTTTCGCAGTTGGCAACTCCCCTGATAGATTTGACCAAGAGAGGGGCTCTTGCATGGACAGATGGGGCATAGGGAGCTTTTGACCGCCTCAAGGAGGTGATGAGTAGTTGTCCAGTTTTAGCACTTCTGGACTTCTCCCAGCCCTTCACCGTGGAGTGTGATGCATCCGGGGAGGGAGTCGGAGCGGTAGTATCACAAGATGGCTACCCCATTGCTTTCGAGAGTCGAATGCTCTTACCCAATGAGCGGTCATATTCTATATATGACAAGGAGATGTTGGCCATCATGCATGCCTTGGCCAAGTTTCGAAAGTATTTGGTGGGTAACAGGTTTCGAGTGAAGACTAATCACAACAGTCTTCGTTTCATGGGGCAACAAGCCCTCAATGACAAACAGCAAAGATGGGTCAGCAAGGTGCAGGCCTATGACTTTGACATAGAGTATGTGCGGGAAAAGCATATGGTGGTTGATGCCCTATCCCGGAGACCTGCAGGCCTATCACTCATGAGCATCTGCCATGATTGGAAGGCCCAGTTATTGGTGGAGTATTCCAAGGATAGGAGGGCATGCGAGATTCTGGAGGGTACCCACGCAGATGAGCGCTATCGGGTGATGGATGAGGTCATCTACTACAAGAGGCGCATATTTCTGGTTCCCAACTCATAGTTGAGGGAGAGAGTGCTCCAGGGAGCACATGACTCGCCATTGTTAGGGCACCAGGGGTTCAGGAAAACATACATGGCAGTCAGGGAGCGCTTCACATGGAAGGGCCTCAAGGGGGACCTGTTGAAGCACGTACAGGAGTGTGAGGCATGTCAGAGGAACAAAGGGGCGCTAATTCATCCTGCAGGATTATTATAGCTGCTTCCCATCCCCGAGGGGAAATGGGAAAGTATCTCCTGGATTTCATCACGGGCCTCCCCACAGTACATGGCAAGGACTGCATCTATGTAGTGGTCGACCGGTTGACCAAGTATGCCCACATTTTCGCCATCCTACCAAATATTCAGCTTCACAGGTTGTAGAGTTGTTCTTTAGGGAGGTCTTCCGATTACACGGGCTTCCTGAGAACGTCGTGAGTGATAGGGATAGCAGGTTCATGGGAGGCTTCTAGCAGGAGCTCTTCATGTTGGTTGGTACCGAGCTCACCCCTAGAATGAGTTACCACCCCTAGACAGATGGCCAGACCGAGCGAGTTAATCAGTGGTTGGAGGGGTACCTGAGGAACTACGTGACTGGGCAGCAGAGGGCTTGGATTTGGTGGCTGCATTTGGGCAAGTATTGCTACAACACCACCCATCACATGTCCATCGGTATGACTCCTTTCCATGCCTTGTATGGTTATGATGCATTATCTTTTGTTGATGTTGTTTTTGGAGACAATCGGGCCCCAAAGGCCAAAGATTAGATCCAAGAGAGCCAAGACATCCTCAAGGCTCTCAAGGATAACTTAGTGACAGCGCAGAACCAACAGAAGGTGTATGCAGATCGGCACCGGACCAAGAGACATTTCGAGGAGGGGGATTTGGTGTACCTTCGGTTACAGTCGTACAGGTAGTCCACGTTGAAGCAAAAGGGGGTCGAGAAGCTACAGCCCCGTTTTTATGGGCCATACAGGGTAGTCAGGCGAGTTGGGGAGGTGGCCTACGAGCTGGAGCTGCCTCTGAGGAGCAGGATTCACAATATATTCCATGTCTCATGCCTTAAAAAGGTGTTGGGACAATAGGTGACAGCAACAGTGGAAATACCCCCGTTGGATGATGAGGGCCACCTGGTTTTGGAGCCTGAGGCCATTTTGGAGAAGAGGGAGAGGAAGTTGAGGGGCAAGACCATCAGGGAGTTCTTGGTACGCTGGAATAACTTGTCGGATGAGGATGCCACCTGGGAGTGTGAGCACATTTTGGAGCACCCAGCTCTGAAGTTGCTTGAGGGTAAGAAACATTTGGGAGGGGAGGACTGTCATGTCCCTTCCCAAAAGAATTTGTAACAGGCTTTGTCTCTACACAATTTTGCACAATTTTTCCAAGGAAAAGGACCCAAGCAGTTTCAACTTAGGGACTTAGGAGAAATACGGCCAGATTATTTTGTTAGTGGAAGGTGGGGGCCACCCACGTGGGAAAGCGTACTAGGTAATTCAAATTGCTTGGAGAAAATTTGTATAGCTGTTGGAGGGGCCCATATGAGGTAAAGGGAAGCCCATGAAGTCATAAGGAGGAAGAGCTCCTCACTTAGTCATTCATTCACTCTTGCATATCGAAATTCACTTGACTATTTGCTTGAGCTGCTTAGCCGAGTCAACTGGCTGTTCAACCACAAATCTCTCAAGCAAGAGATTCAACCTTACCTTCGGAGGACTACGAGTGCCACCCTAGGAAGGCAGTTCCATATCAACTTGACGAGCATCACGGAGTATTCACTGCTCATCCATTCAGCCATCACCCAGAAGTGTGTATTTCTGGGCCAGCGAGTAGAGAACACGCAGTAGAGGGAGGAGCTTCATTGGGCCAACCATTAGCCGGGGAAACCAAGGAATTTGACGGACATCATTAGGTCAGCACTCGGGAGGAGTTTTGGAGCAAGGGAGTGCAGCGAGCAAGCAGTTTGAATTCCAGTGTTGGAGGATAGTGCAGAGGGCCAGTCCAGGCAACACATGGGTCTTGAGGGAAAGATCTACAGCCCAGAATCGCAGTTGGGAAGCAAGGAAATCATAGGATGGCTCATCCCAGTGATTTGGTGTAGTTTTTGGGAGGTTTTCCAGCTTCATTCCAGCACGTCGAGTTTTGCAGTTGCAGTAAAGGTTGGGCTCCTTGGGGGGTCGAACTTCAGAAGTCTGAACTAGGCCAAACACTTCTTGGGTTTTGGTGGGTTTGGATTGAGGATCCGGGAGCTGAAATCTTATAATTTTCTGAGAACAGGAAGCAGTGATTCCAGCCCTTTGATTCCAGCAAACAACGCAGTTTCTGGGCAGCACAAATTAGGTTTGGTGCAATAGTTGGGCAGCCTTCAGATCAGCAATTGCTCACCTGGGTTTTGTCACGCTTGTCCTTAGAGACAAGCCCATGTGCACCATTCTATTTTGTCATTGTATTTGCCCTTGAAGATTTAATAAAATGGCTCGGCAATTGTCTATTTCCAGCATTTCTGTGGGTGCCTGATGTGTATTTCATTTTTCCGATTGTTGGACTGTTTGCTTGCTTTGTTTATCACTTAATTTCTTGTTTAGGAACATTACATCTCGATGCCTGTAGTGTGCTCGTAAAATTTTTGCCCTAGTTTTACCCTAGGGTTTTCAAATAAAAATTCATGTACAATATGCCACCAAATAACAATAACATATAATTGTAATATCTATAAATTCTACAGTTCATTAGATACAATTGCAATTTCTATGCAACTTCCCCCTATGTAATTCAAAGATTTATTATCAGATAGTTCGAACAGCTAATATTCCTTCTCTAGCATAGCAAGTCTAGTTACAAAATCCGTTTGTCCTTCTTTCAGTGATACAACAAATAAGCCGAACAATTTTTCAAGAAACAACAGCACAATAGGTTCATGTATACTTCACAACGTAATAACCCAACTATGTAATGTTATCAAAGCATAAATACGATCTGAAAAGTTACAGTTCACAACAGATAAATAGAAAATCCACACAAATACAGAGTCCCACACAAATACAAATTTCTAAACCTGCTACAATTCTCCTACAAATTGATCCCCTTACAAATACAAAGTCTGGTTCACCCAACTATCAGCTCTGAAGCTTTTGTGGCAATGTCAAACTGTGGAAACAAAACCCAAGCCACTGGTATAAGCCCTCACTACTCTGTACAATTGCGTCTCCTTATTTTTAGGGTTTCGTATATGTGCTATGACAAGACCTCCAACTGTGATCCACAAACCACGAATTAAGCCTCCGGGTTTGTTTTAAATCCTATTCACGCCTAGAATTTGGAATATAAGCCATTGTACTTTGCATGCAAATCAAGACAAAAGCTTGTAATTCCTCACGGAGACTTGTATTTCCAACAAATGAGTTGCGGAATACGCAAGCGAAGATGTCTTGCTTCAAGCTTCTCCAAAAGAATTAGACTTATCTTCTTTGTAGCTTTGTAAATGCCATTTGCCTCAATTTTCCTTTACAAAAACCTTGGTCTAGTAAAACCCTGCCTTGGGGCATAAGCGTAATGTCTTATTTGGAGAGCTTCATGTGGCCGAAGTAGGGAAGACAAACAGAAAAGACTTTGTTGGTCTTCAAAAGATTATCCTGAGCCATAAACAAAGATTCAAAGAGTTTTGTTGCGCTTCCAAATTGGTTTGCCTATGCCAGACAAGGACCAAGAACCAGCCAGATTTCGCTCCTCTTCCAAATCGAATTTTTGTGCCCAAAACAAAATGAGGAAAACAGAAATATGTTCTTAAGATGTGGTATGTTCTATGCTTATAGCAGTTTACTTTTCTTTCTTATTATTATCCATAGATTAGCAATCACATATACATAAAGTAAAGTGCAGATAGAACATTAAACGATCGACAGAAAACAAGCCAAGACAAGAGACACAAGATGTGGCGGCTAGCCAGGGACAAACCCCACAATGTGTGGGGAAACCCTTTGATCTAATCTTCTTTTATCTTCAATAATTCAGCAGAGAGAAATAGTACAATAAATCTGATGTATATCAGTAGTAGCAAACCCTAGATCAGCAACATCAGCATTAGCAGCTTCATCATCAAACTAGGGCAGACGATATCTCACAAACCGACCGTCGGATCGGCTTGATTCCACCACCAAAAGTTGCCGCTTCCAGAGGAGGTTCAAATGAACCTACTGCACAATTCAGATGAGGAGATCTTCTAGTCCACGCGGGTCAAACTTCATTTCTGCAGTTGCAGCTTCAGTTTCAGCAGCTGCCTTCAAACTAGGGCAGTCGATATCTTGCAAACCGTCTGTCGGATTGACTTGATTCCACCACCAAAAGTTGTAGCTTTCAGAGGAGGTTCAGATGAACCTACAGCGCAGTTCAGATGAGGAGATCTTCTAGTCCACGCAGGTCAAACTTCACTTCTGCAGTTGCAGCTTCAGTTTCAGCGGCTTCCTTCAAACTAGGGCAGTCGATATCTTGCAAACCGTCCGTCGGATTGACTTGATTCCACCACCAAAAGTTGCGGCTTCCAGAGGAGGTTCAAATGAACCTACAGTGCAGTTCAGATGAGGAGATCTTCTAGTCCACATAGGTCAAACTTCACTTCTGCAGTTGCAGCTTTAGTTTCAGCAGCTTCCGGCTTCACATGTGTGAGGGAGAGACCCTTTTTTGCGCAGCAGAGAAGAGACTCTTTTCTACGCAGTAGAGAGAGAGAGAGATGTGATGAGATGAGTGAGTCCAAATGAGGATAAGTCCTCCTATATTTATACACAACGTTGGTGTTTGAATAGATGCGACTGTTGGGCTTCTGAGCCTACATGAGTTGTAAGTCGGCTTGATAATAATTCCATAATAAAAATAAGTTCATATCTCCATGAATACTTATTGGAATTGAATGATATTTCTATCAATCCTACACCTCTTGACAAGAGGAATCTAATAAAAATATTATCAGCCATGAATAAGATGACCGACATGAAGTTTTGCCCTGGTTGCCAATTTTAACACTCCCTCTCAACTAGGGAGAACTTCATCTGCAATCTGTCGATCATCCATTACTATTCATCCATCAAATGCATTGCCCTGTACAGCCTAACCCTTGCCCTGCTCTACTCTATTCTTCCTATTCTACTTTGTCTTGTTCTGCCCTATACTAATTTGTATTGTTCTGCTCTGTTCTGCTCTCCTTTTGCATTGTTTTGTTCTGCTCTGCTTTTGTCTGAATTATGAAGAAGAAGAAATGATCGAGGATCTAAGTCACATGACACGAGGACACGAGACACGGAGGACACGTAAATACGAGTATTCAATACGAAACGCAGCGACCTGGAAACAGGACATGGGGGACACGTTTTATATATATTTAATAATATATATATATATACCGAAATATAGTTTTTTATCCATATTAAATTGCAGGTTGCAGCTTATCTAATCAAATTAAAATATAATTACTTCTCAAAGTTCATAGTTCACTTTATAAAAATAAATAGAATCAAAATTTACTATTTAGAAATTAGAATGTTGTATGCTTGGTCTTGATTCTTGAATATTCAATGTTCATTGTTCATGTACAACTTACAAGCACATAAGAAAATAACTAAAGTCTAATCCTATTGATTTCCTCTGCCCCTCTTGCGAGAAAATGCCACAGATTTCCCTTTCCCTCTAGATGTAGATGCTGGTGCTGGTGCTGGTGGAGTTGGCAGTGGAGTTTGCTATGCTCTAGAAGCTGAAGAACTAGAAGTAGGAGCTATAGGAGGTAGACCACCTCCTCTATTGGTGGCAGGGGTAGCTCGAGCAGGTGGTGTCACCTGGAAACATTACAATCTCCCAATCCTGAAATCCTGAAAAACTGATAAGGCTGCTGCATTTTGAGTGAAATCTAAAATTCTACTTTCTCCATATGAAATCCAATGAGGTCGGAACCACTCTCAAACATCCTGAGTCATTTCATGGTAATGTTAAAAATTTAAGTAAAAGGATGAAAATGAAGATTAAGGAGAATGTCACTTTTACTTTAAGAATTTAACATTACCATGAATAGCATATCAATACTAGGGCCTAGACTTGATCATTAAGCCGCCCCACTCAAAAATTATTTGTTTCTTTCAAAAAAAATTGCAGCTTATGCAGGCAACATTTTCTACCAACGAAATACGCGTTTTCCAAATTCAGGACACGACGAAAACTGGCGAATACGTATTCCATTTTACAGGACACGATAAAAACCGTATTCGACACGTATTAGGGCCGTTTTCGTGTCCAGTACGTAAAATACGGGACACGGGACCCTGGAGGACGTGTCCTGTGACTTAGTCGAGGATGTATCATACTGACTCAAAGTCAGTCTCAGAGTATGTACCACTGGCCCCAGACCAGTCTCAACCAACCCAAAGTCAGCATCATAGTGAGTACAACTCCACTGGTCCCAGACCAATATCATCCTCCACTGACTCAAAGTCAGTCTTAGAGTGCGTACCACTGGTCCCAGACCAGTCTCAACCGACCCGAAGTCAGCTTCATAGTAAGTACCACTCCTACCACTGGTCCCAGACCAGTATCGTAGTCTCAGAGAGTGTACCACTGGTCCCAGACCAGTCTCAACCGACCCAAAGTCAGCGTCATAGTATGTACCACTCTCACTAGTCCCAGACCAGTACTGCACTGACATGAAGTCAGTGTCAGAGTATGTACCACTGTCACCATTTGTCTTACACCAAGTAGAGCTTTATAATGAAGGTGGGCAAACCTCCGATGCCAAAGTTCAGACTAAAGAGATGTGTCATAAGACATGACACCTAGCAGACTTCCATCGACCTGATATAATGAATCAACATGAAACCCAAGAGTAAAGGCATCTTTAACATTATTTTTTCATATACGTACCTTGCCATCGCTGAAGGTTACCTTGTAGCCTTGGTCTTCCATTGCCGAGATGGACACCAGGTTCTTTTTGAGGTCAAGTGCATTTAATACATCCTGAAATTTCTAGCCTTCTTGAATGCTTGTCCTATTCCTTGATTCCCAGCTCTCCTCTTACCTTTGCTATTGAATTTGTCATTCCTTTGATTGCCATTAGAGGGATTTTGATCATCGTCCTGATGTGAGTCCTTTCTATCAGGGCACTCCCTTGCATAGTGACATGCTTTATCGCAGATGTAACATCGTCATTTTCTTCCACCCTTAGGTCCAGCCTTTCCTTTTGATTTAGTCCCAGAATTATTTATTTTCTTAGCATGAGAAGAAAAGGCAGCAGGAGGACCTTTAGGCAAGGGCATTTCTTGCTCTTCTACCCTTATTTCTTCTTGAATGCATCTAGCCATTAATTTCTCGAAACCAAGAATTACATTATTGTTCAAAAGAGTAGTCCTGAACACGTACCATTCGGATGGTAATCCTCCAAGAGTCATGAGTGCCATTTCTCAGTCAGTAATAGTCTCCCCAATAGATAGGAGATCGTTCTTGATCTTGGTGATTCTTAAGAATTATGCTTGCATACTCTCATATTTACCCTTCTTGATTTCCCTCAGCTTATTTCTAAGAAACAAAACTTGATTTGCATCATTAACTTTAAATAAACTCACCAGTCTATCGTAGATTTCCTTGGAGGTGTCCAGTTCAGAGATGTAGGCCACCAAGTGCTTGTCGATAGAGTCCTGAATGATCTTCTGTTTTGACTTCTCTGGTTTTCCATTTGTTCCATGCAGCAGTGGACGCATTTGATGGAGGCTCAACAATATTGCCTCTTACATGGTCCAGCACTCCTTGATCTTCTAGGATTAGATCGATAGACATCTTCCATTCGTGATAGTCAGCGTTCTCACGGAGCTTGCCTTCGGCAGGAAAGAGTGTTGAGGACCCCATAGTTCTTTTAGGATAGCCTTTCCAATCTTCTCTTCGGTGATTGCTCTTGCTCTTGCTTGGGCTTTGTCTTCACCTCAGCTCTAATACCATGTTAAGATGTGGTATGTTCTATGCTTATAGCAGTTTACTTTTCTTTCTTATTAGTATCCACAAATTAGCAATCACATGTACACAAAGTAAAGTGCCGATAGAACATTAAACGATCGACTAAAACAAGCCAAGACAAGAGACACAAGATGTGGCGGCTAGCCAGGGACAAACCCCACAATGTGTGGGGAAACCCTTTGATCAAATCTTCTTTTATCTTCAATAATTCAACAGAGAGAAATAGTACAATAAATCTGATTTATATCAGCAGTAGCAAACCCTAGATCAGCAGCATCAGCATTAGCGGCTTCATCATCAAACTAGGGCAGACGATATCTCACAAACCGACCGTCGAATCAGCTTGATTCCACCACCAAAAGTTGCGGCTTCCAGAGGAGGTTCAAATGAACCTACTACACAGTTCAGATGAGGAGATCTTCTAGTCCACTCAAGTCAAACTTCACTTCTGCAGTTGCAGCTTCAGTTTCAGCAGCTTCCTTCAAACTAGGGTAGTCGATATATTGCAAACCGTCTATCGGATTGACTTGATTCCACCATCAAAAGATGCGGCTTTCAGAGGAGGTTCAGATGAACCTATAGTGCAATTCAGATGAGGAGATCTTTTAGTCCACGCAGGTCAAACTTCACTTCTGCAGTTGCAGCTTCAGTTTCAGCAACTTCCTTCAAACTAGGGCAGTCGATATCTTGCAAATCGTCCGTCAGATTGACTTGATTCCACCACCAAAAGTTGCGGCTTCCAGAGGAGGTTCAAATGAACCTACAGCGCAGTTCAGATGAGGAGATCTTCTAGTCCACGTAAGTCAAACTTCACTTCTGCAATTGCAGCTTCAGTTTCAGCAGCTTCCGGCTTCACATGTGTGAGGGAGAGACCCTTTTCTGCGCAGTAGAGAGAGAGAGATGTGATGAGATGAGTGAGTCCAAATGAGGATAAGTCCTCCTATATTTATACACAACGTTGGTGTTTGAATAGATGCGACTATTGGGTTTCTGAGCCTACATGAGTTGTAAGTTGGCTTGATAATAATTCCATAATCAAAATAAATTCATATCTCCATGAATACTTATCAGAATCGGATGATATTTATATCAATCCTACACCTCTCGACGAGAGGAAGCTAATAAAAATATTATCAGCCATGAATAAGATGACCCGCATGAAGTTTTTCCCTGGTTGCCAATTTTAACATATGTCAACTAGGGTGGAATCTTTCACCACCAAAATTGACAAGAAAAAAAGGGGTCTTAAAACCCTTTGAGCCTCAAGCTCAAAGAAAATGGAGATAATTGATCCAATCCAATGATGATTCCAAATGAATTCAATCCTCCCATATTTATAGATTTCCTAGAGGGGTCTCTTATTCTAAAATGATTGAGTAAGCTTTACTCCAAGCCCCAATTTTGGGTTTCTTCGCCTAGTTGCCCCCAAAACATGCCCAACAGTGGGAATTTTTGGGGTTTTTTCCCCTTTTTTGGAGGACTATAGCCAACAGGTATTGATAGGCTACTTCGTCCCTTGAGCAATTAATTTTTTGGGAACATTACAATGCCAAGGCCATTACACACTAGCATTTTTCATTGCTTGCCTTGTGGAGATTTAGTAGTTTTTTGTTGATTGCCTAAAGCAGAGGATTTTTCATCGATCAAATTTTTTCACCGACGACAAAGGCCACATTTGATGCCACACCAACAGGTTTTTCACATTTCTATCAACAACACAAATATATGTAGATGAATCTCTCAAACTAGATCTTCACAAGCATTAGATCTATTTAGTCAATAAATAGAGTTATTGCCTAAACTAGCATCCAAGTTGAAAGTCCAACCACGCATGTTGCCTTGGGGTAATGGATCGGAATTGTGCCACTGTCACCTCAACACAATTTTCCCTTCACTTTTGGTCAACTCTAAAAGGCCAAGGGAGATATCCCAAACATATAGGTAACAAAGAATGAGTAAATCTAAAACAATGATTAATAAATGAGGGCAATAATCTACTTCAACAATATGAATCCCATAAAATATATACAATTGTAAAGACGAGGATTCCAACAATAAATGATTTAATGCTTTAAGATAATACTTCGAGAACAAGAACATAAACCGCAATAATCCACATAGATGCATTACAAGTTACAGACTAGCGGATTAGTGCTAAATGTGAATTGTAAAGTATATAATTAACATCCCAAGTCAATAACCACTTGAAGTAATTAGGAAAAGAAACAACTCCAAGTTTAATTAAAGTACAAGAGATGTCGATGTAAACTTTTAATATCAATTGAGTTTATGTGATGTACTTTCAAGTGCAAATTAATTATATGCTTAGTTGAGGACAAGTTCAAGGTGAAACTTAGATTGTTCTTAACCTTCAAATACGTTTACGAGTGATTTATTGCATTCTAGATATGAAATTTAGATAAATATCAACCCAAAAGAGAGATTTCAACCTTAAAGCAAGAAATCTTGGATTGTTAGCTGGGGTTTTATGATATATAATGAAATAATAACCCAAATCATGTTGAATCAAGTCTTAGTAAGCCAAATCAGCTTGAATCAAGTCCACAATTAGTATAGCAAAGTAAATAACAAGAATTTGAATCACGTGGTATATTCTCCTTAGGGTTTATCAAGATTAGCTTAGAATTTACAAAAAAAATCTTGAGATAAGAAATTAATACCAACTTAAAAATCATTTTCACAACTAGAAAAGAAAATAAAGCATAGCAAAACATTCTTCTACATGAAATTAGTTCAAAGTCTAGCGCTAGATATTCTTTAGATGCATAAAACCTAGACTTAGGATTTATGTAGATCTGAGTTTTTTAATTTTTTATTGCAATTTTCAGATTTACATAAACAATTAAAGCAATCCAAAGAATGATAAATGAACTTTAGAGGCACAATTCCAAGAGGTTGATTTTCCTCTTAGGGTTTTAACATAGAAAATTAGGATCACACCCTAATGTAGAATAGTCTGGAAGACGAAAATAGCAATTAACTTAATGCTAGACTAAGAAAAAAGGAATTGAGGATTTTCAATGCTTTTCTTGGATTACTTTGCAAACAAAAAGGAAGAAAGAATTTGGTATTTTATACTTTTAGTTGGTTGATGGGACAAGACAAGTGCCTTATCCAACTAGGGCTTATGAGGTAAAAAAAAAACCCTCTTCAAATTTGGTTTATTTTATCTAAGGATTGCGATGAAGAGACTATAACCCAAAGGAAAAAATATTCTCTTATCTAATCAAGATAAACAATGAAGACCAATGCCCTACAAGATGTGGTCGTCAAAGGAGCACCTTCACCAACAAGATCAACCATAGGCTATAGCACGATACACATAATTCATACCCTTGCTAGAGGTTCGTAAATGGATAGAAAATTAGGATTACACCCTAATGTAGGCTAGTCTAGAAGAAGAAAATAGCAATTAATGTAATATCCCTAACAGGAAATTACATTGATAACAAGAAAATATACCAGCATGCAACACAAAACTTTAACCCATGCATAAACAACAATAGAAAACACCAGAAACTGCGCCAAGCTAAGCCATTTTATTAAAAGAGCAAGATGGAGTACAAGTATATGGAGATAGATGAGGTTGGGCTTGCTACAGCAAGAAAGGCAAAAACTCAGGTGGAGATGAAGCACCCAAGTGCTGAAAATGGCTCAACTGCAAGGACTGCGCCCAACCAGAAAAGACTGATGCAACTACTAGGAATGAACTGTTGATTTAGCCCTCCAAACTCCTCAGAAAATTCAGCAAAATTAGCCACAGCCTCTACACCTCAAACCCACAAAAACCCAACAAGGAATTGGCCTACTTCCGGCTAGTCGCCCCAAAAATGTGCACTCCTTTCTCTGCCTGGTGTACACACAGCTGAAGGAAGAATGCTACTTGCAAGCCCAAATTCCCTCCGAAAATCCCTCGTAAGCTCCCCTACAAATTTCTCCAGCAAAGGCCTCCAAATCCTAACAGTATCTCCCAAATCCCACAACTCTACACCATGCGCAGGCCCAACCAATGAGCCTCTACGCACTACCAAAAGCACCAAAAAACCACCTCCAAACTCCCTTCACTTCAGACCTGCAAAACACCCAAAGACTCCGGCAAATACCAAGGCAATCACCCTCCGAAAAACCCAACAACCAATCTGCCCTGCAAGGCTGCAACTATTTCTCCAAATGATGTGTGCTCCTTCTTCTGCGCCTAGTCTACTCCAAATGAGGGCCAAATATACTTGCAAATTCTCCTAGAATGACGCTAAAATGTAGCAAGAGGCTCCCCTAGGGTGGCACTCGAAGTCCACCGAAGAAGGAGGTGAGATTCCCACCCGGAAATCTCTTGTGCTGAACAACACGATGTTGACTTGGCTCAATAGCTCAAGCAAACAAGGGTTCAATTCTGAATTTGGCAAAAGTCCCAAAATGAGGCCCTCCACCTCTATTTATCCTTGTTTCCCTCCTCTCTCCATGTGGGCTCCACAAATCAAACTCCCTTCTCTCTCTTCCTTCCCACAAGTGTGAATTCTCCTAAGGGGTGTGAATTCCCTCTTTGGGTGGCCCCCACATTCCACTTACTCTTTAATTTGCCTCCTCTCCCTATGTTTGGAGCCTTCTTTCATCAAAATGTCAAGTGGGGTCCTCCTAACCCACTTTCCCTAAGTCAAAACATGCCAAAATATCAAAATTGTGCAAAAATGTATTACTTAGCAAAACTTGCTAAGTGGCAACATCACAATTAACTTTATACTAGACTAAGAAAAAAGGAACTGAGGATTTTCAATGCTTTTCCTGGATTCCTTTGCAAACAAAAAGGAAGAAATAACTTGGTATTTTATAATTTTAGTTGGTTAATAGGAGAAGACAAGTGCCTTATCCAAGCAGGGCTTATGAGGTCAAAAAAAACCTTCTTCAAATTTGGTCTATTTTATCTAAAAATTAGGATGAAGGGACTATAACCCAAAGGAAAAAATATTCTCTTATCTAATCAAGATAAACAATGAAGACCAATGCCCTACAAGATGTGGTCGTTAAAGGAGCACCTTCACCAACAAGATCAACTATAGGCTATAGCATGATAAACATAATTAATACCCTTGTTGGAGGTTCCTAAATGGGTAGACAAAGCAAAGAATCAAATAATTATCAAATTAGCAAAGGAGAGGATTTACCCCACGGCATCTCCCTCCCAAGTGGTAGTCTTACCCTTCAAATGGATCGGCCTTGTTAGCTTGCAGAGGACTTGAGCATTCACAATTAATCTTTATGCACCAAAATAGAAACCAAGATAGAAGAGCTTCAAGAATTGACACCAAATCACCTCAATGGGTAAAAATTCAACAAAATTGTATTCTCAATGGTGAACAGCTAGAAGTGTGAGGGGGAGCATCTTTTATAGAGGAGACTTCAACATCCCTCTTATTACAATAATATTCATCTCCTTAGATATGGCCTAGGAGATCTTACAAAAGAATAATCTTCCAACTAACTATGAAGACAATGTCAAGTAATACATAAAATACAAAGGTAGATGCAGCACATGCATAATATTCCCCCGCGAGAGGGTGGTGCCCTACTAGAATGGTCAAGCTAAGTTCAAGGGAGCTCAATATCCCTCCATAATGCAAGGTAACCTCCCCAAGGGACCTCTCAAATGAAGAAATATCAACTAATTATGCCAATGAATATGGTCAGGATGAGGAAGACCCACACATGTGGCACAAGGGAAGCTCAAAACGGGGGTGGATCACCCAAAATCAGCTCCAACAGCTATGTGGGAGGTATCTAAGGCATATACTCCTCAAAACATGTCAACCACATCCTCAAGTTAATGGCAGCTCAAGAAGGTCCACACACACCAAATAGGAGCCGCAACAGCTAACTAATGCATCCTCCAAGGTGGATATCCCATCAAACTATGCAACATGTGCCTCCACATGTGTGGAAAATGTGACAGCTCCAGGATCTGTAACGTGGCATGGCATGGCTTGGATAGTCCAAGCGCATGACAAATAGCCCCAAAGTGCCTAGGGCATTATGACTAGTGCCTTGGAAGTTGTGAATGTTGATTTTTATGTAGCATCAGAAGGTATTCCCACATGCTAAGTGGCCTCCCCAATTGGCCAAGAAAAATTATGAAAAATAAAATAAAGTTTAATTTTTGGAGTTCATGTAGGCTCCAAGTTGACAGGTTGGCCCCACCATGAATGGGTGTGACCCTTGGTCAAACCCACTTGAAAAATATAAATACACAAGAAGTCATCATCATTTTGACCAATCCAACAACACAACATCATCTACAAGAGATATCTGCATGTGTGAACAGAAAGGAAGCAAGAATCTGAAGTTTGACCAAGTTTGACTGAATTGGAGCTTGACCGAAATCTGACCATTGACTAAGGCTGAGCACATGGATTTCTGACCGCACACTGAGTTGACCACAGATCTTGACCGCAGATTGAATTTGACAGTTGACCAGTGTTGACTTTTCTGGTTTTGGGGTGATATTTGACCAGGATTGACTGGTATCTTGGGTCTGCTTTTCAGCACAGATTTCCAGAAATTTTATGTAATTTTGAACCTTGCTGAAGAACAACTCTCCTAGAAGAAAAGTTGGTTTTCTCCCAAGTTTGGGTTTCCCAGGGAAATTTGTTGTCTCTATTATGCATGGCTGTCTCTTTATGTTCCTACTGTTTTTCTTTATATTATTGTTGAGATTTTTCTGTGTATAATTGTTCAATGATATCAGTGGCTTGAAAGGAAATTAGATAAGGATCATCAAGAAGTAATTATCAGATCATAAAATCAGATTCTACTATTCATTCTCGTAGAAAATTCAACAGTGAAACTGCCTAGCGAACTATGGGAATATGTAGAACAACCTCAAAAGATAGATACATGTCATGAGTCCCCAAAATGCTAAGGAGATGATCCCCTAGGCAAAAGTGTGACAAATACATAAGGAGATCCATGATTAGGCACAAAATAAGCATGCTCTCTAGGCCTAACCGCTTTTACAATACAAGAGCAACACTTTTACACGAGGGTAAAGTGAAAAAGCCTAGGGTTTCCATAAGTCATATGTCCTAGTGGATCCACTCCAAGACCCCGCGCACCCACCTTAGCCATAAATGACCTCCATGAGATGGTTAGTAAGAGCCATGTCAGCGGGGACTATCTTGAAATGGGGGCAAAGAGGACAAGCCATGACAAACCACAAGGGGCATAAAGCAACAACCTAGATGAAAAAAGAACTATACAAAAATCACCTAAGCATGGTATAGTACAATACATAGGATAGAATGGTCACACTTTTGGCTGATCATGATACATAATACAAGTCAACGTGATGGGAAATCTGATCACAGTCCTCTAGGCTCTAGCATCATCAAGGTAGGCACAAGATCTGCTCATATGTTGCAACATATTTGGCAAAGGAAATAAGGTACAATTGAAGTGAAACAAATGCGTAACAAGCAAAAAGAGGAAAACAAAAGAAGTCTACATATCAACCAACAAAGAAGAAAGAGGCACAATTTTCAAGTATATTTAGTTTTTTCCTTGTTACTTTTATCCCATATGCAGTCAAGACATGAAAGTCATCTTATTTATATTCAAAGTTGCCTACATCTTTATTTGAAAACTAACAAAGAGCTTGTATAATCAGGCACTAGTGTGTGCTTGTTGCATCAAGTCTGGGCTACATTTGTGCTTATTTGAAATTAAATGGACAACAAAGGTTATAGACTTTGTTCCAAAAATTTGTGAAAAATATTGGTTAAAGACATGCAACCAACTTTGTAAGTCTACTTGGCACAATGTATTACCACCAAAGGCACATTGTAGTAACACCAATTTAGCCTTTGCTCAAAAGATTTGTAAAATGAACTTTCATAATTGTTGAGAAACTGAAGGCTTGTAATGGAAATTAAACAATATCTCTTCTAAGTTGGAACTTGGCAAAACATATTATATTAATTTCAGTCTTGAAACCTTTTTAAACGGAAAGCAGCGAAATTAAGTCTTTAGATTCTGTAGGAAGTGAGGGAAGGGCGCACAAAAATGAAAGACTATAGAGCAATTACAAACCTGCACAGCTATGAAGGGCCCAGATTCCTCAAGACGAGCTCTGTCGTCATCAAGCAAATCTCATACCTGCTCATAAGGTACATTTAAGACAAAGTCAGAACCTAAAGCTGAAGAAATGAATCACATTTCAATAAAGCTTTGAGAATGGTCTAAGACATGTTGGAAGCACCTAAATCTGAAATATTTGCTAAAACCAAACCAATTACCTTCCCAAATGCTTCATCACACACCACCACATCACCCTTTTTGAGAATATCATTCGGCACAAGAAAAGTGGCTACTGGTCCTCTTGACTTGAGAAGACGTGCTTCAACTACAATGCCTTTTGCATTTCGATATGGATTGGCCTTCAACTCTTGCAACTGTATTGCAAGAAAATTCAACATAAAAAAGCACACAAATCAAACCAAAAAAGGAAAAAGATACCTGAACAATCTCCTGACAGTATACATATGTCCTCCTTGAACACCCTGCCTTGATATTGTACAGTACTGAGTACAATATCATATCTTACGTTTATTTTCTACTTGTTACAAATTGAAAAGTCACATATAATTGCCGCTTACAGCTTGCAATGGCACCAAATCAGAAATTATTTATTATTCTTCTATTTAGAAAAAGATCAATAATTTACGACAAATCCCGAAAAAATGCAAAGATTATCAAAATTTTCCAAATTACCCAACCAATCGGTTTACCTACATCTAAGCTCTAGCACAAATGAAAGTGGTTGATATTACAAATAAACATGAAATAAATATAAGAATTTAAGTGCAAAATGGCATAGTGTTCAAGAAATCTATGAAAATATAAAAATTCCAAGCATACCTCTGCAACTAGCATGACAGTCTCTAGCAGTTCATTAACATTTTGGCCAGTTAGGGCACTAACCTGATTTAAACAGGCAGAAGAAGGTGAGCTATAGCTACGGTGTCATAAAATTAAGTAGATGATTTGCAAATTGTAGAATAGATCTCTCTTGCACAAAAGTATCAAAATTTATAGGAAAAAAAAACACAAAGCGAGCTAATGTACCATGCCATGGCATCCTCCTTTTCAGCCCTGGCACAATAATATTCCTTCCATAGATTGAAAAACAAGTTTTGAAGTGAAGAAAAAATATCCTATTAGCTTAAAATAGCATATAAGAGATTAAAGAAAGTACATACTTGAATCATAGGTACATCACCACCCATTCCTCTGGCATTAATCCAAGACCAGAGAGTTCTTGCATGACTTGTTCTGGGCTTGCTCCCTCCGTATCTATCTGCAGAAGCAAGAAAAATAATAAATTTACCTTGATATGATCATCATCCCCGCAGCTTAAAAGAGGAACTTCCTTTTACTTACTTTGCACCATCAAACATGACTTGAAAAAGAGAATTATTGAAGAATTCTCTGGACCTTATTGATTGGTATCACAATTTGAGGACGAACTTTAAAAGAGCTCATCATACATAGAATGTAGTAGTCACCTTGGACCACAATCTTTTGGCTTGAGACTCCAAAGGCTTTCTTTCGAAGATAGGATTGAACTTCGAAATTATGTCGCCACTGCAAGTTGCAACATATGGATTCTAACAGATCTTGCAATAACCTTTATATAACAAAAACGGAAACATTTGGGAGTTATAAAATTAAAAATTAAAACAAAAGTAGTGTAACCGTGAGTGAAGAAAACAAACTATTCAAAAAAGTAAAAGAGCAGAAAATCACAGAAAACTAGTTGAATAGCGAAAACAAAGCATTAAAAGAAATTGCAGAGTATAGTGTCACGGGATGTACCTTAGTTTCTTACTTGGACAAGGGAAATTCATAAAAGAACACATGGTAACATCTGACCTGCAAAACATAAAATGAAAAAAGTAATTTCTGTTTTATTTTTGGTATTGGCGAGGTAGGGCATGGTATTAGGCTAGTGCTTTAAAGAATGCAAAAGACAGGCTCTCGAGGGCGCATTATAAGTAGCTACGAAGTGCAGTGAAACCTTCCACACCCCTGAATTTTTACTTCTTTTTTAAAAGAGAGAGCGAGAAAAGACTCAGCTCATCTCATACTATATGATATGGCAAGACAAAGCCAAAGCCACGACCCTCAATTAGCCACTGCATTGAAAAAGTGTTAAGATATGGTATGTTCTATGCTTATAACAGTTTACTTCTTTTCCTTATTATATTCCACAGATTAGCAATCACATGTAGATAAAGTAAAGTGCAGATAGAACACTAAACGATCGACAGAAAACAAGCCAAGACAAGAGACACAAGATGTGGCGGCTAGCCAAGGACAAACCCCACAATGTGTGGGTAAACCCTTTGATCAAATCTTCTTTTATCCTCAATAATTCAGCAGAGAGAAATAGTACAATAAGTCTGATTCATATCAGTAGTAGCAAACCCTAGATCAGCAGCATCAGCATTAGCTGCTTCATCATCAAACTAGGGCAGACAATATCTCACAAACCGACCGTCGGATCGCCTTGATTCCACCACCAAAATTTGCGGCTTCCAGAGGAGGTTCAGATGAACCTATAGCGCAGTTCAGATGAGGGGATCTTCTAGTCCATGCAAGTCAATCTTTACTTCTGCAATTGCCATCAGTTTCAGCAGCTTCCGGCTTCAAACTAGGGCAGTCGATATCTTGCAAACCGTCAGTCGGATTGACTTGATTCCACCACCAAAAGTTGCGGCTTTTAGAGGAGGTTCAGATGAACCTATAGCGCAGTTCAGATGAGAGGATCTTCTAGTCCACGTAGGTCAATCTTTACTTCTGCAGTTGCAACTTCAGTTTCAGCAGCTTCCGACTTTAAACTAGGGCAGTTGATATCTTGCAAACCGTGCGTCGGATTGACTTGATTCCACCACCAAAAGTTGCAGCTTTCAGAGGAGGTTCAGATGAACCTACAGCGCAGTTCAGATGAGGAGATCTTCTAGTCCACGCAGGTCAATCTTTACTTCTGCAGTTGCAGCTTCAGTTTCAGCAGCTTCCAGCTTCACATGTGTGAGGGAGAGACCCTTTTCTGCGCAGTAGAGAAAAGACTCTTTTCTGCGCAGTAGAGAGAGAGAGAGAGAGAGAGAAAGAGAGATGTGATGAGATGAGTGAGTCCAAATGAGGAAAAGTCCTCCTGTATTTATACACAATGTTGGTGTTTGAATAGATGCGACTGTTAGGCTTCTGAGCCTACATGAGTTGTAGGTCGGCTTGATAATAATTCCATAATCAAAATAAATTCATATCTCCATGAATACTTATCGGAATCGGATAATCTTTATATCAATCCTACACCTCTCGACGAGAGGAGTCTAATAAAAATATTACCAACCATGAATAAGATAACCCACATGAAGTTTTGCCCTAGTTTCCAATTTTAACACTCCCTCTCAACTAGGGAGAACTTCACTGCAATCTGTCTATCGGTCGTTACTATTCATCCATCAAATGCACTGCCCTGTACAGCTTGTCCCTTGCCTTGCTCTGCTCTATTCTACCTGTTCTGCTTTGTCTTGTTACCCTGTATTGATCTGTATTGTTCTGCTCTGTTCTGCTCTGCTCTTGCATTGTTCTATTCTGCTCTGCTTTTGTCTGAATTATGAAGAAGAAGAAATGATCGAGGATGTATCATATTGACTCAAATTCAGTCTCAAAGTATGTACCACTGGTCCCAGACTAGTCTCAGCCAACCCGAAGTCAGCATCATAGTGAGTACAACTCCACTAGTCCCAGACCAGTATTATCCTCCACTAACTCAAAGTCAGTCTCAGAGTGCATACCACTGCTCCCAGACCAGTCTCAACCGGCCCCAAGTCAGCTTCATAGTAAGTACCACTCCTACCACTGGTCCCAGACCAGTATCGCAGTCTCAGAGAGTGTACCACTGGTCCCAGACCAGTCTCAACCGACTCGAAGTCAGGGTCATAGTATGTACCACTCTCACTGGTCCCAGACCAGTACTGCACTGACATGAAGTCGGTCTTAGAGTATGTACCATTGGTCCCAAACCAGTCTCAACCGACCCGAAGTCAGTGTCATAGTATGGTACAACTCCTACCACTGGTCGCAGACCAGTATCATTGATCCCAGATCAATGGAGGTCATCCTAGCGTAGGGAATACGGTAGATACAATGATGCGTCCATCGGTACTACTATGGTCCCTAACTTCATTTCCCTGCTCATTGATCAGATGAGAGGTACTTCCCATGAGTCCCAGACTGCATGGGTAGGATGCCTCAACAGGAGAACTAATCAATCATGTCCTCATAGGAGAACACATCAATCCTACTACAATCACCATGGAGAACACATCAATCCAGGCCGCCATGGAGAACACATCAATCCTGCTACAATTGTCATGGAGAACACATCAATCTAGGTCTCACAGGAGAACTAATCATCCTGCTACACAGGAGAGCGAATCATCATGTTCCACAAGAGAGCGAATCATCTTGTTCCACAAGAGAGCGAATCATCTTGTCCCACAAGAGAGTGAATCATCTTGTTCCAGTGCGCACCACCAGGGGAGGGCGAGTCACCCTGTGGTCGTATGCTGCTCCAGTAAGAACCGCAAGCCCTCAGAGTTCCCAGAGCTCAATGTATGCAACATGCAGGACCCTTGTACAAGGTTTCTTGACGACTCCAAGTCATTTGGGAAAATCACAGATTAGTTCTTTTCTTGGGGCTTTGACAAGGTGTATCGACCTGTACATCATCTTAATGCGATGGAGCCTCCTTGCTCATCGACTTACCATATCCCAGATGATGTCTATCTACTGGAGAAATCGACGAATACGAGATTCCTCAATAATCGAATCCCACCTCTAGTTGTTACAGAGAATCACAGTGGTATGCGTTCAAACAGCTCACTGAAGAGCTTCCCCAACCAGGCAGCTTCATACGAGATCATACTCGTAGATATGTATCCGGTCTCAGCGGTGCTTATGGAAACCGACTTCTGCTTCCTGCTCATCCATTATATCGAAGCAGAATCCAAAGAGAAACAGCACTAAAAAGTGCTCTAGTGATCCTCCACACTACCTGCCTAATCAGCATCATGCAGTTTCATATTTTCGGCAGTGTATCTCAATCCATGAGAAATTGTGTCCTGAAGACATCTCAGAAGATTCTTGGCAGCAATCTAGTGAGGCTCAACCAAATATGAGCTCACAATGCTAACTACAAAACATATGTTCAGAAGGAGGTTCACCAAGAACATCAACGCGAATGAGTTTTTGAAACTCAGAGGCATTTCCCAAATCTGGTCCGACATCACTACCATATAACTTCTGAAAGTTAAGACTCTCGAGGTAGTCACAAGCTTGCAGTCCACCAAACCAAATTTTTCAAAATCTTCACCACATATTTTCCTTGAGATAGGAAAATTTCCCTTGGCTTCTGCCACACTTCAAGTCCTTGATTCTTCATTCAAATTTAGAAGCCAACTCCCTCTAGGCTCTTACATTTGTGAATGAGAGGGTATGCACCTATTAGAAGGAGGTCATCCACATACAACACTAATATGAGAGGCTTGTCATCTTCAACCTTAAAGTAAAGGTTAGGATCAGCTTCACTCCTAGTGAATCCCAGCTTCATCAAGTAGCTATCGATCCTCTCATACCATGCTCGGGGTGCTTGCTTCAGCCGATAGAGAGCCTTCTTCAACCTGCATACATGAGATTTTCAATCATAAATCTCAAATCCTTCGCGTTGCTCCACATAGACCTCTTCTTTGATCGAGCCGTGCAAGAACGCGATCTTAACATCCATCTAATGTAGGTTCCATCCTTGTGAAGCCATAAGGGCTATGATCAAGCGGATGGTCGTATATCTGGCAACCGGTGCAAATATCACATCATAGTCTATAACTTCCTTCTGGGAGAAACCACGGGCAACAAAACGAGCCTTATACTTTTCCGTACTTTCATCTGCTGCATGCTTTATCTTGTAAAGCCGTTTAGAAGTGACAATTGTCTTATCCTGGGGTCTGGGAACTACTTCCCAGACATCATTCTCCATAATAGACTCATATTTTGTGGTCATAGCATCCTTCCATACTTGATGCTTGACGGCATCTGAGAATGATGGAGGCTCATTTTGTATGATCGTGCTCATGATGGTCAGGTATCCCTGATACCTGTTAGGTTTCTCACTTTCACAGAAGGTTCCTCAGGGTGCAGCATGTCCTTCAGCATCATCAAGTATCCTCCTAAGCCATGAAGGCCTCTTTCTAGAAGAGGAAGGCTCAGGTGGATATGGGTTCCTCCACATCAGGCATTGTTACATCATCTACCCATAGAAACTTCGGAAGTTTCTGGACAAATTCCACAATCATACGGTTCTTCCTTTCCGCAACACCATTCTGCTCAGGAGTATGTGGTGTAGTAGTCTCCCTCTTAATGCCAGCCTCAGATATGCCTGAGTGAACCAACTGTAACATATCGAAGGTCCTATTTTGGCTTGAGGGGAATGGTCCCCTTTTGAGCTTTCCTTCGGCACATCCTGGACATACACTTCCTTTCTCTACTCAGAATTCGGGCATCTCTGTCACCATTTGTCTTACACCGAGTAGAGCTTTATAATGAAGGGGGGCAAACCTTCGATGCCAAAGTTCAGACTGAAGAGATGTGTCATAAGACATGACACCTAGCGGACTTCCATCGACCTGATATAATGAATCAACACAAAACCCAAGAGTAAAGACATTTTTAACATTATTTTTCCATATACGTACCTTGCCTTTATCTTCCATTACTGAGATGGACACCAGGTTCTTTTTGAGGTCAGGTGCATTTTAATACATCCTAGAATTTCTAGCCTTCTTGAATGGTTGTCCTTTTCCTTGATTTTCAGCGCTCCTTTTACCTTTGCTATTGAATTTTCCATTCATTTGATTGCCATGAGAGGGATTTTGATCATCGTCACGGTGAGAGTCCTTTCTATCAGGACATTCCCTTGCATATTGACCTGCTTTATTGCAAATGTAACATCATCCTTTTCTTCCACCCTTAGGTCCAGCCTTTCTTTTCAATTTAGACCCAGAATTATTTCTTTTCTTAGCATGAGAAGAAAAAGAAGCAGGAGGACCTTTAGGCAAGGGCATTTCTTGCTCTTCTACCCTTGTTTCTTCTTGAATGCATCTAGCCATTAATTCCTCGAAACCAGGAATTACATTATTGTTCAGAAGAGTAGTCCTGAACACGTACCATTCGGATGGTAATCAAAAGTTGTGAGTGCCACTTCTCTGTCAATAATAGTCTCCCCAATAGATAGGAGATCGTTCTTGATCTCGGTGATTCTTGAGAAGTATGTTTGCATACTCTCATCTTTACCCTTCTTGATTTCCCTCAGCTTATTTCTAAGAAACAAAACTTGATTTGCATCATTAACTTTAAATAAACTCACCAGTCTATCGTAGATTTCCTTAGAGGTGTCTAGTTCAGAGATGTAGGCCACCAAGCGCTTGTTGATAGAGTCCCGGATGATCTTCCATTTGTTCCTGGCAACAGGAGGTGCATTTGATGAAGACTCAATAATATTGCCTCTCACATGATCCAACACTCCTTGATCCTCAAGGGTGAGATCGATAGACATCTTCCATCCGTGATAGTCAGCTTTCTCACGGAGCTTGTCTTCGATAGAAAAGAGTGTTGAAGACCCCATCGTTCTTTTTAGGATAGCCTTGCCAATCTTCTCTTCCGTGATTCCTCTTGCTCTTGCTCGGGCTTTGTCTTCACCTCAGCTCTGATACCATGTTAAGATATGGTTTGTTCTATGCTTATAGCAGTTTACTTCTTTTCCTTATTATATTCCACAGATTAGCAATCACATGTACATAAAGTAAAGTGCAGATAAAACATTAAACGATCGACAGAAAACAAGCCAAGACAAGAGACACAAGATGTGGCGGCTAGCCAGGGACAAACCCCACAATGTGTGGGAAAACCCTTTGATCAAATCTTCTTTTATCTTCAATAATTCAGAAGAGAGAAATAGTACAATAAGTCTGATTCATATCCGCAGTAGCAAACCCTAGATCAGCAGCATCAGCATTAGCGACTTCATCATCAAACTAGGGCAGACGATATCTCACAAACCAACCGTCGGATCGGCTTGATTCCACCACCAAAAGTTGCGGCTTCGAGAGGAGGTCCAGATGAACCTACAGCGCAGTTCAGATGAGGGGATCTTCTAGTCCACGCAGGTCAATCTTTACTTCTGTAGTTGCATCTTCAGTTTCAGCAGCTTCCGACGTCAAACTAACGCAGTCGATATATTGCAAACCGTCCGTCGGATTGACTTGATTCCACCACCAAAAGTTGCGGCTTTTAGAGGAGATTCAGATGAACCTATAGCACAGTTCATATGAGGGGATCTTCTAGTCCACGCAGGTCAATCTTTACTTCTGCAGTTGCAGCTTCAGTTTCAGTAGCTTCTGGCTTTAAACTAGGGCAGTCGATATCTTGCAAACCGTCCGTCGGATTGACTTGATTTCACCACCAAAAGTTGCGGCTTTTAGAGGAGGTTCAGATGAACCTACAGCGCAGTTTAGATAAGGGGATCTTCTAATCCACGCAGGTCAATCTTTACTTCTACAGTTGCAGCTTCAATTTCAGCAGCTTCCGGCTTCACATGTGTGAGGGAGAGACCATTTTCTGCGCAATAGAGAAGAGACTCTTTTCTACGCAGTAGAGAGATAGATGTGATGAGATGAGTGAATCCAAATGAAGAAAAATCATGTATTTATACACAATGTTGGTGTTTGAATAGATGCGACTATTGAGCTTCTGAGCCTACATGAGTTGTAGATCGGCTTGATAATAATTTCATGATCAAAATAAATTCATATCTTCATGAATAATTACCAGAATCGAATGATCTTTATATCAATCCTACACCTCTCGACGAGAGAAACCTAATAAAAATATTATCAACCATGAATAAGATGACCCACATGAAGTTTTGCGATAGTTGCCAATTTTAACAAAAAGGAATCAGATCATTAAAAGGTATGTCCAGAGCATGAAAAGACATGTACATAGAATCAGATCATTAAAAGGTATGTCCAGAGCATAGAATCATAGGATGTGTTGTGTCTCTTACCTGAACAAAGGAAATTATTTTCATAACACTTGCCCTGCGTTTAGAAAATTAACCACGGCATTGATTCATTACTGATGTGGCGCTAGTGAACCCAATTGGAATGGAAAACTTGGGACTTGCATGTTCTCGGCAAACTGGACAATTATGCGTTGTCTGGAACCATTGCAAAAGACAATCTTTACAAAATAAATGACCACATTTTGTCATGAGGGCCTGTGGTGCAGCGTTCTCTAAACATATACCGCACGCAGGAGGAGAATCTTCTTGGCCGCTGCTACTGCTATAAATAGGGAAAATCACCTTCTGACAGATATGGAAATGGCATACTGGGCACTGCCGAGTAGAGTGAACCAAGGTGTTCACACACGATTTGCAAAAGAGATGGCCACATCCTGTGACCAGCGATGCCATGGCCAGACATCCATTACATTTTAACGCCAAATATTGCTCAACTTCTTCTTGGGCGGCATCTACCATTTCCACATCTTCGTCTGCCATTCTCTCTGTTTCTTGTTTTCTGGGTCCCAATAAAATGTAAAGGCCAAATAGATAGGTTATGTATTGCGTTACCCCGAGTTAGTCATCTGCTCTCTGGTATATTGAAAGTTGAATGCCAAATATAGGTTATGCATCGCGTTTTCCCAAGCTACTCACATCCATCCATCCTGTAAGGTGAATACCAAAAATAGATTATGGATCGCGATTTCTCAAGCTATACGTGCCATCTGGTGGTTTATTGTATTGTAAGGTGAATTGCCAAAAAAAAAAATGACGGTGTTCAAGTGACTGCAGGTAGCGGGAAAAACTAGGAGAGAATAATTTTGCAATTTAACCCATCGCTGGTAGCATGGTCTACAAGTTACCAATTTAACCCGCAGAGGCTGTGACATGCATTGTTTTACATTTGAAAAGGAGGACCATGTAGTAAATAAGATTCCTGGATAATAATACTAGCAATGGACTCAAAAGTGCAAAGAGAGTCTCATAAAACTCTAAAGTGCAAATTGACTATTAAAAACATAAAAACCAAAAAGTGCAAAAGAGAGTTTAGTCTGATAAGATTGTTAAAGTGGAAATTTTGTATTTTGGTTTTTATAAATGGTCTTTGATCTTTACATTGATTTTTGTGTATTACTTTTTTTTAATGGAAGGGTGGTTATAAATAGGTGGGGATTGCAACTAATGAAAATAGTGAAGGCAACAAAGAATAATGAAATGAATAGTGAAGGCAACAAAGAATAATGAAATGAAGAGAAATTTGAAGGTCGAATTTGAAATGGTCTATGGGACCATTAGGTTCGCAGTTTTTTGCCTTTAATAGTACATCATAGATCATTTTACTCAAAATCATAATGCAAAATAACACAAAATATTTTATCCGTGAGTTTTGAACATCCAAACAAGTTTTGCCAACTTAAATTTACTTCTCTTACTTCTCTTGTTTTTCTCTTTTGGTTGTTCTTTAAGTTAAACAATTAGTTTCTATTTTTTGGTAGATATTCCGCCATACTCCATTTTTGTGAAAATTGAAAATTACTAAGTCATAAAGCACATATGCATATGATCTTTCTATATTTTTTATTTATTTTATATTAGTTTAATAATTTTATAATAAAAATAATCATATTATTATAATATAATGATTTTATAAAATTACTGGAACAAATAAAAAACAAAATACAATCTTAATAATATTTAAAATTTATATAAAATAAGGGCTACATAGTAGTACCTGCCTCGCAAAAATAAAACAACTAATAAAACATTGTATTGTTGAATGTCATCACCAAAAATTAAGAAATATGATTAACTAATATTGTTTATAAAACACACACACACACACACATATATATATGAAAATTTAAATAATAGAAAAATGAAAAGAAAAAATAAAAAACGATGAACAAACTTGTTGGTTCGAAACCAAGTCGACCTATGAATTATGATGTCATTATTGCCCAAAACATGTCTCAAAATAAAAATAAAAAATAAAAAATGAAATAAATCTAAAAACAAAAAATTAGTAACTAATAGAAATGAAAGTTACTAAAGAGCTAATAATTTATTGCAATGCAAAAACTGAATCTTATATTATCAAATTACAGAAATGCATTATGTATATGGAGATGTTATTCACATGCATTATAGGCAGTTGCCCGCGAGGGTTTTGGCTAGGGTTACAGAAAGCCCACCCACAACCGCCTGAAGCAAAACCGTGCACCTGAACCGCCTGTTACCTGGCCCGGCTTTTCAGGCCCCATCTGTCGTTTTCAATATGACCTCGAATACTGTCGGTGATGTTATGGAAACGGAGGAGGAGGTTGACTATTCTGAGGATCCGCTCCCTTCACAGGTAATTTTTGGTCACCCTAATTTCATTTCGTCTTCTGCTGGCCCTAGCCATTCGCCGCTTCCATCGCCGCATCCCTCTCCTGTGGTTACTCTCCCGGATCCCCACCCATCTCGCCTGCCTGAAGGTTCTTCCCCCCACGAGCCCCCTGGCCTGGAACTCCCCCCTCTGTCTCCAGGGACTCTCCGTTTCCTGTCGACTGTCATCCCCCCGTCGCCATCCTTCGACCCGCACCCTCCGTCCACCTCGTTCCTGGCCGCATCCTCTTCTGGACTGCCCCCTTCGTCGGCGGCCGGGCCCTCTGCTCCCCTCCACTCACCCTCGGGTTGTTTTGAGACCCCTGCCGTCAGGGTCAGCTCATCGAAGGCGACTCCTCTGGAATGCTCCCCGGATCCATTGGCGGACCATCCTTCAGCTCCGCGTTCGGGAAAGAAAAGAACCAAGTGCGTCAAAGCAACCTCCAGGGACATTTCTATCCGGTTTGGAGAGACATCGGCTATTGGGGAGGCAGCCAGAATGGCGAACACCATTCTAGTAGGGCATGTTCGAGGGCGTGCATATTCGGCGGCCCGGCTCACCCTCTGGGTGAAGGAGATCTGGGGAGGGGTTCTTAAGGAACTTCCTGAGGTGCAAGTTCTGCCCCGAGGCTGGTTCGCCCTTCATTTCGCTAAGGAAAATTACACTGATATGGTATTAGCTAGGTACTGGCACATCGAGATGGCACCGGTGCTGTTAAAAAGATGGAGCCCCCTCTTCGATCCTGAACGAGAACAGATAGGGGCAGGGCCTTTGTGGGTTCGTCTGCCTGGGCTCCCCCTCCAGTACTGGAGCGAAGAAGTCTTCATTCGCATCGGGAACGCACTGGGATCATACCTCGACCATGACCGCACCTTTGTGGAATCCAGGAACAGAACGCTTGCTCGCATCCTCGTTCATCTGGACACTCGCGAAGGCTTGGAGGAAAAGATTACACTTCACTGGGGCAGATTCACGCGGGTTCAGATTCTGGACTATGAAGGGGTGCCATTCAGATGCCGACGATGTCACAGAGTGGGTCATATATTCAAGGATTGCCCTCTCAACAAGAAACAAGAAGAAGCACCTATGCCATCTACCATACCCTCGAGGACCATATCTCTGGCCGCTCAGCACACTCCGACAGCGGGCACCCCCACCAGCATATCTCATCAGGCACCTGGTGCAGCTCACTGCACTGTATCAGCGCCGGTCACCAGATCTCGGGCAGCCTCAGCAGCCACAACTGCTCCGGGTACATCTCATCTCTCTCCTTTGTCTTTTTACTCTAATGTTCCCTCTTTGCACTCTCCCTCATTGTCTGCTGCATTTTGTACATTGCCCACCTCACCGGCTATTGCACCTTCCGCACCCTCATCTCATAAGCTCCCCTCGCCATCTTCCTCTCCCTCATCATCCCGGGGATCAAAGCATAACTATAACCTTCGCCCTCGTGCCCACATCCTGGGTTCACATCTGAAAATTGCTGGATTGGGCATCACATCATCAGGGTCGACCCCTTTGTCTGCTCGAGGGAGAAAATCACATCTTTCTAAAGCTATCAGGAGAGCGGAAGCCGAAGTTGCCACTGGGCGACAATCCACAATTGTTGGGGTTCTTAGAGCAATGAACACCCCTGGCAATCTTCCTCCATGAAGTGCCTTTCCTTCAATTGCAGAGGCCTGGCTAGCGCCTCCAAGAAGCTAGCCCTGCACAGACTGATTGAATCATCTCCTGTTGACATAATCCTCCTCCAGGAAACCCTTGGCCCTGCCGACTCCATATCTGCCTCTCTATCCTCCATCACCCCGGGATGGCAATACACGGCGATGGACTCCACGGGTCGTTCGGGGGGCCTTGCGATTGGTTTCAACCCAGCTTCTATCAGGGCTCAAGGTACATGGGGGGGACCTGGATTCATGGGACTCGACCTCTTCTCGGCTGATCTGGGTATCAACCTCAGGGTTATTAACATATATGGACCCTGTCATCAAAGAGAATCCTTCTGGAATCACCTTCTGAGTTTATCTATCTTCACAGCTGAGAATATCATCCTGGGGGGTGACCTAAATTTTTCCCTGGGATATTGCGAATCTTGGGGGTCTATGGCTCAGATTGACTCGATCACCGGATATATGACCGACCTCCTGGAACGCCATGACCTGATCGATGTTCCCATGAATAAACCTCTCCCCACCTGGAGAAACAGAAGAATTGGAGAAGCCGCCCTGGCGCGCAGGCTAGATAGATTCATGATGAAAGGTACTCTGTTTCAACAGCTTCATCATTACAAACAATGGGTCGGTACTGGAGGAATATCTGATCACCATCCTATCTACCTGGAGATTTCGGGGCCAAACAAAAAACCAAAAGCCCCCTTCAAGTTCAACCACGGCTGGTTACAGGACCCCTCCTACATTAAGTTGGTTAAGGACTTCTGGATACACAATCCGATTGACAGAACAGACTCACTGGCAAAAGGCTTCTGCATGAATCTATCGCAGCTCAAACATCATACTATCGAATGGGCCAGAGAAAAAAACCAAAAGGAGAATTCTGCTCTTATGCTCATAGAATCCGAGCTATCCTCACTCACAGATGAAAGAGGATTGGGCTTTACCTCAGCTGAAGACAAAGCCCACCTGGTGGAACTTGAAAATCAGAAGCAAAAAATCTTAAGGGAGCGAGAAGAATCTATTCGACTTCGTAGTAGAGCAACATGGCTAAAAGCCGGAGATGACAATACCCGCTTCTTTCATAATTATGCAAAAGGCAGGAAGGTAAAAAATACCATATGGAGCCTCCCTATGCCAGATGGTGGTGTAGCAGACACTTTCCCCAAGCTCTCACAGCTGGGATCATCCCACTTCAGGCACCTTTACAAGCAGCCACCAGGTTCAACTATTGCAGACATCATCAACATTGCTGGTCACTTCCCCAGGTTTGTAAATGAAGAAGAAGCGGAGAACCTCTTCGATCCAGTGACACCTGAGGAACTTGAAAGCACCATTAAGTGGTTCAAGAAGGATCGAAGCCCGGGGCCGGACGGATGGACCATCGAGTTTTACATTACCTTCTATGAGCTAATCAGCAATGATTTACTGAGGGTGGTAGAGGAATGTAGGGTATCCGGGTCGCTGTACAATGCTATCAATTCAACTTTCATAGCTCTGATCCCCAAATCTGATTCCCCTTCCTCTTTTGATGATTATCGCCCCATCTCCCTCTGCAACGTGCTCTACAAGATCATCTCCAAAATCATAGCAAATCGCATCCGTCCCATACTGTCTCGCCATATCGCTCCTCAACAATTTGCCTTCCTGGAACACCGTCAGATTCATGAAGCCATTGGAGCGGCTCAAGAAGCCCTTCACTCTATCTGGACCAAGCATCACAAAGCCATTATCTTAAAGATTGATTTAGCCAAGGCATTTGACCGGGTCAGTTGGCTCTACCTCAAGATGCTTCTCATCCATCTGGGGTTCCCTAATAACTTCATCACTTGGATTATGGCTTGTATCACCACTCCCACCTTCAGTGTACTGATAAATGGATCTGCATCCCAGTTCTTTCACTCTGAACGTGGTCTTAGACAGGGTTGTCCTCTGTCTCCCCTTCTTTTCCTGATCGTCATGGATGGCCTGAGTCGCCTTATTGAATCGGCTAAGAGAAATGGGGATCTTTGTGGTCTCAAAATTACAGATGATTGCTTCCTCACACACCTTCTTTTTGTGGACGACGTTATGATCTTCCTTGATGGCAGCATTCGAGACTCCCGCTCCTTCTCGAACATTATCTCTCTTTTCTCATCCGCCACAGGGATGCTTGCCAACCACACAAAATCCTCCATTATTCTCTCCAGAACTTCTATCCATGAATCACAACTGGCCCAACATCTGTTTCCTTATAGCATCCATCCCTTAGACAACGACCTCAAATATCTGGGTTTCTGGATCAAGCCTATCAACTCAAAGATCACGGACTGGGTCTGGCTAGTCGCAAAATTGGAGAAACGCCTCAATATCTGGAGCCATCGATATCTCTCTCGAGCAGGCAGACTTGTTCTGGTTAAAGCTGTCCTGGAAGCGACCCCGGTCTTCTGGATGGCTCTAGCCTGGATCCCGCGTAGCATTCTGGCCAGGTTACAGCAAACTTGCAATAGATATTTGTGGAATGGGAATCAGGATAAGCGCATATATGCTTGGGTCGGATGGAAGAAGATCACAACTCCAAAAAAATGGGGAGGATGGGGCCTAAAAGATCTTCCTACATTCGCTCAAGCCCTCGCGGCAAAAATGGGATGGACCTTACTCACTGGCAACAATCTATGGACCAACATTACATATCACAAATATATTTGGCCTCTCCATATCTTGGATTGGATTCGCCTCCCAACCTGGCCAAAATCTGGCATATCATCTGTATGGAAAGCTCTTCTTAACTCTATGCCACTTATCAGGGATAATCTGGTATGGAAAATCAATGACGGAACTCTGGCTCGTATTGGTCTGGACCCATGGAATGGTAGTGGCGGTAGGCATATTCTACCTGAAGCACTCATCCGTCATCTTCACTCACAGAATATTAAAGTTTTGGCTGACATTGCAGATCCACAAAACTCTTCCATATTTGACCAGCGCTGGAAATCAGCAATTCAGATCAATATCCCTCCCCTCTGGCACCAGGATTGGTCTGCATATATCAATGCATTATCAGAATCGCATATCAGGATCAAACAAGGGCAGGACGAGCTCATATGGTATCACTCGGAAAACGGAGTATACACTCCAAAGTCTGGCTATCTCACTCTGATATCGCACAAGGTTCCGGATACAATCTCTTTTTGGTGGAACTCAGTTTGGAAACTCACCGCTCCCCCCAGGCAGAAACTTTTCTTCTGGTGCATATTAAAAGGTGTTGTCCCCACTGGGGAATATCTCATGCGTCGTGCAGTCCACGGACCGACCTGGTGCACCCTATGCAAACTTACCTCTGAATCGAGCGCTCATCTGTTCATAAACTGCTCTTCATTAAAGTCATTATGGCAAGCTCTATCAACCTCTATCCAACACACAGGAAAATGGGAGGGAGATGATATAATACGAACTTGGGAAACTTGGTATTACAACCACAAAAACTCCAAGCTTCAAAGCCTGCCTGTCGTTATTTGCTGGTACCTATGGCTTGCCCGAAATCGAACGATTTTCGAAGATAAACCTGTTAACTGGCCGCATCTCACTGCCCTCATCACATCGGCCTATAATGAGCTGCCTGAGCTGCCTCAGCCTAGAGCTAGAATACCGCGTGACCCTCCGCGAATAGATCAAAACACTCCATGGGCATTCTTCGACGGCGCAGCCCAACAGCAGGGTTGTGGGGGAGGCTTCCTATTATACATCAACGAACAACATTTTTACAAAGCAAAACTGGGGTTGGGAACTTGCACTAATAATTTTGCTGAGATGATCACCCTCCGACACCTCCTGCATTTTGCATTGGGACACAACTGCATGCATATTCATATATATGGAGATTCGAAGATAGTCATTGATTGGTTCAACAATATTACTGTATGCCACACACACACTCTCAGCAACATATTGGATGATATAAACTTACTAAAGGCACAATTCATTGATATCTCTTGTCAACACATCTACAGGGAATACAACAGCAGTGCCGACCAACTATCCAAGGAGGCCACGGCATTACCCAGAGGAGAGTGGATGATCCAGGAGCAGCGAGGAACAAATGCATACCACTACTACCATCGTCCGTATATAGACACACACTATCACAGGGCAGCCAACCCATGAGATACAGATTTGAAAAATGATACTTTTTGAACTTATTGTACATAGCTGATAATATTATCTACTTGCAGCCCTGCGTGGCAATATGTATATATATAACAGATCAACAATGAACATCCTTGGTGATGATTTTTGCTTTTGAACAGAATAGATATATAGCTATACCCATATGTGGCAGAAAAACTTACAGCATATGCAAAATGCATCTACAATATGTAATTTTTCAAAGTTAATGAAAGATTACGATTTTTCCAGTGGAAAAAAAAAAAAAAAAAAAAAAGAAGAAGAAGAAGAAGAAGAAGAAGAAGAAGTAGTTACTAAAGAGCCCGTAATAAGACCTCAACCAATCACTTTACAAATAAATAAATTCAAATAATAAAAAATGAATTCCTAATGTTAAACTATGGATAAAGTGTTGAAATTTTTGGTCAAATACAAACTAATAAGCAAGTCAAAGATAAAAATAAAGAGACTATTCATTGAAAATCTTAAAAAGAGGAAACTTATTCTACATACTATTTAGAAAATTATATCAAATAAAAACGAAGAGATTATTCTATTGGAGATTTTACAAGTTCTAAGTGAAAAGTTAAGGGCTTAAATAAAGAAACTCGTTTTTACTGTTATTACAAATAGACTCCTATCTTAATCTCATAAAACTAACAATGAAGTTAATTTAGTGGAATGATTTACTTTATAATTGATTTGATGTTTTTAACGATAAAAAGTAATAAAAGATGTCAATGGTGATAAAAAGTCATAAAAGATGTCAATGGTGGTAACCATAGAATCTTATCATAAATGGAGTGATCTATTTTAAATCTTTAATATATTAAGGATGTTTTTCTTAAGCTATTATGAATATTTTATGGTTGATATTACATATTTTATTATTAAAATGTTATATATTTTGATTTTTTTTTAATTCATAATTTGAATGGTTTTAAAATTGGTTGACAAAGTTGCCCATAGGACTTTGGATTGAGGGTGAATGGGTGCACTGTTAAGGCACTCCTTGCAATAGGTCACTGGTTCAAATCCCCCGTGGGTGCTTACCTACAAAAAAAAATGGTTGACAAAGTTCCATACAAAATATTTATAATAACATATTATTATTTCATGTTTTATTTATCTCAAGGTAATTGCTAAGGTTAGTAGAGTTTATTTGAAATTATTTTTCTAAAAAATTGTTTTTTATATATTTTACATTTTAATTTATGGTAATAATATTATTGTAATAGAAATTATATTTAAATTGTTTCATATAAATATTATATTAGTGTAGTCATATAAATTAAATGATTGGTATAGTACTATCACTTTATGAAAGGCATCAAAACACTTATTATAGGGGTATTACACATTCAGTGTTGTCTTTGAGTGCCTATTAATTTGTCTTTGACCAAAAATTTATGTGGTTTATCCATAGTTTAATATTGGGAATTCATTTTTTGTTATTTTTTTATTATTTAAATTTATTTATTTGTAAGGTGATTGGTTGAGGTGGATATTTAGTAACTTCCATTTCTATTAGTCACTAATTTTCTGTTTTTTGTTTTATTTTTTTTTTATTTAACTTTTTTTTTTTTTTTTTTTTTATTATTCTAAAATAAATCAATATTTTTTTTTAGTTTTATTGTTTTTTAATTTGACTTATATTTTTGTTGTCTTTTTCTATAGTTTTTTTTTTTGTATTTTTCTAAGGTTATTTTTTATCATGACAAAATTTAAAGAGGAAACAAAAAAATTTAAAATTCTCAATATTTTTTTTGTTTTATTACTTTTTAATTTAACACACACACATATATATCTTTTCTATTTTGTTTTTCTCTATTTTCAATTCCAATTATATTAATCTTATTTTTTTCTTGTTCAAATATAGTTTTTATAATTAATAACTACTATGATAATTAGTTATTAGTTTTTAGAATCTTGTAAGCATTTCTTTCCTAATTTTATTAAGAAAGTTTTATTTTGTATATTTATCCATTTTTAGGATCTTGTGAGCATTTTTTTCGTAACTTTGTTGAATTTGTTTTATTTAAGCATAGTTTTTATAATTTTTGAGTCCAAGTATATCAAAAAATTCAAGAAATTTGATAAAATAACAAGAAATTGAATTCAAGAAATCAAGAAATTAATCTTCTTGAATTGAAGTTTTTTTTGTTCCTTTATTGTGTCTATGATTAATGTATGTTGTTCTCACGTGTCGAAGGATTTGAAACTCCATCTAGGGTATTATTATGATCCCACTTTGAAGTTCCATATAAACTCCAACTAGGGTATTATTATGATCCCACTTTGAAGTTCCATATTCTGTTTCAAGTTGGAGATTGCTCAACATTTATTGGGAGGTCAATCTTCCATTTCTCATATGTTTTAATTGGTTTGTTAAAGTTGTTTTATCTTCTTTCCTCGAACATGGAAAATTGATTTTAGTTACCATGCAAAAAGTTAACGTGTGAATTTTGTTAAAGGGGTTTAATCTACTACAACTTTATTCTTGGTTTTATTCAAAATGATTGTGTCAAATTCAACCAATTTAATACTAAATTACAAATCATAGACAAATGTATAATATTTAGAATTTTCTTTGAAATGGCTAATATATATTTTATTTATTTAAAAATTTAGAATTTTTTTTTTTTTTTTTTTTCACGAATTTTTTCTGAACTAAGTGTTTTGATAAGTAATTAAGTGTTTTGATATCCATTTATAGTTACTTGTGATTTAATTTATATAATTGTGCTAGTTATAATTTAGTTGTTAAATTAATAGTAAACCAATTGTTATTACGAATTATTCATAAATATTAATTAACTTGTCTTTACAATTTAATTTAAAAATTAATTTAATACTAAATAACAAATTATAGATCATCCCAACTCAATTTTGCTATGCAAAAGAAACAGACTTCATTTGGGAGATAACAATAAAAGTTAAGTTTTTTTTTTATATTCTCATGGTTTCACTGCCACAAACACAATTGTATTCAACTCTATCAATCATGTTCAATTCCCAAGAACTTTGTAGGAGACAATTCGTTGTGCAGAACAAATTTCTTCTAATTAACATTTTATTGCCATAAACACAATTGTATTCAACTCTATATCAATCATGTTCAATTCCCATGAACTTTGTAGGAGACAATTCGTTGTGCAAAACAAATTTCTTGGAATTAACATTTTATTGACTTGAAATTGAGTTTCTCCATAGCAATTTGAACCAAACAGTGCCAAAAAAATAAAGTTATAAAATTTCATTACAACCAATGAGGTAGGGAGCTCACCAAAAAACAACATTTTCACTTTCATTTCTATTTTTTTAGGAAGGCTTTAATTGATGATCTCACACCCTTGAGTCCATACTCCAATTAGCTTATGCATCTTATATTATAAAAAATTAAGAATGTTTTTTATTAAATTACAACTTTATTTTAATTTTTTATTATTATTAATTATAAAATATATAACAAAATTAGTAACTTAAAATTTATTCTCATTTTATTAAGGTAATTTCTAATGTGTAAATAATTTTTTGTTGTAATATTATGGGGAATATTATAACTTATCAATATTATATCTCTAAGTAAATATAACTCATTTCATAATCAAAATATTTTATATAATTTTATTTTAATTAATTTAATTTGATAAAAAATATATATTAAATTTAATTCACACAAGAAAAAACATAAATAATCAAATATTTTTATAAATATTTATTTTAATTTAATATTATAATATTTTTTTGAAATTAAATTGAAAAAGAAAATACTTAAGTAAGTTCGAAATAAACATCAACCCTTTTCGGAAAAGGTTCGGGACGTTGTATGTTTGAAGTTTTATATGTTGGCATGGGTGAACCGTGGTATATTTTTATATCTACACACTAAAAAATTTAAATTGCATTAGATATGTTCATCGTGTGTCATGGGAGCAAATATGTTCATCGTGCATTTTTTTTTTCCAGAAATCACAAAATAAAAAATAAAGAAACATTTTGAAAGTATATAAAACAAAATTTTAATAATGGAAGTTTACAGTAAACGATATTTCTAAAAATATAGAGGTGGTCAAACTTAGGAAGTAAGGTTCAAATGTGTTTTAATGCTCAAAACATAGAACAAAGTTGAGTTTAGTAGAACCTTAGAGATTTGCCCATGGCAGTGATGGCAACGAAGTCTGCGTTTCTGGATAAGCGATCAAATCAAACGTGATCAGTCACGCAGGCAGGAGAAGTCTTCTCTTTGGTATCAATAACGTTAGAGTTTCCGGATAGGGCGGGACCCGCGCATGTTTAGAAAGGTTCATACATTATAATACATAATTCTTGTTGTGTTTGATAATATGAAAACATATCATCCCTATCATGTATGTTGTGCGCAAACATTTAGGAAAACAACCAGAATGAAACCCCAATTTGTAAATAATTCTCTGAATTGGAACTCTGATAGCTGCAAAACAACATGATTGTTTTGATTGTTGGCAAAAGCAGTTTCACAGGTGCGCGACGTGGAGCCACCCTCATCATAACAGTATTTGGTGAATTTATCAACGTAAAGCATTGCACAAATGTCACGGGTGTAAGATATTGGACAGATATCATAGTGTAACATATTGGACACATGTCACAAGCATAACAAAGGGGAGACAAAAATGGATCGTGAACTAATTCAAAAGAAAGGCCTATCGGCTTAATTAGTTCCTTGATATTAAGCATATTTTTCCAAGTTTATTTGTGCGGCCAATTGTAATTGCACACCACATCTTATAAAATAATTTGGAAATTTGATTTTGGGTGTTTTTTTAGGGATTTTTAAATTATAAAAGTAAATTAATTTTCTTCATATATTATGTTTTGGGTTTTAAATGAAACACATGAGTACTTTTTTATAACCTATGGTTTTGGTTTTAATATAGTAATGTATAATTATTGACCTAAGTTTGTTATATAATATGTTTTGGTTTTCAAATAATAATGTGTAAGTAATCATTTTTAAGTTTGGAGTATGTCTTAAAATTGCTTTTGCTTGGTGTTGACGGTGTTGGAGTCGCCAACATTTAGGGGATCTACCCGGTAAGAAGTCCCAACTAGACCTCACACTGTTTGGAGTAGGAGTCCCAACAGTGAGTGGTAGTGTAATGCCCTGACCGCGGTACCGCGCAGAAATAAGTATGATAACTTTGGGTTGAAGCAAGTGTGTGACCTTGCAGCAAGTCAAGTGAGATACATGGGGTTCTAACACACGAAGGGGGAAAGGAAGTGTTCCCCTTAGAAGCATGTAATAGCACGCAGCTTGAAAGGGACACACAAGCGGAATGGCATCACAAACTGAAATGAGGAATAGTCCACAAACCAAAGTTACGGGTTAATCCAACAACATGCGTTCAACAAGATTCACACAATTGCATGCAAAATAGTTCATAAGCAAATGCGTAAGTTAAACAACACACATTGCTAAAGCAACTATAATAGTCCAACTAGAATAACAACATATGCATGAAAGTGTGTTGGCTCAATTCTTATTAGTATAAGTGAAAGTTCCATGCATACACCATTGACAGTTGCTAGCCCCAATAGTGGAACATTAAGGTCAATAACTCTGCTCCTCCAAAGAAGTATACTTGCTCTACACTATGTAGAAGCCGAGGCTCATCACAATACTCCCAAGCCTTCTCTAAGCCTAAGCCTAGCCAAAAGCTTGGCTCCCAAAAGCCTCTTCTATGCATTATGAGGTTCTATTTATAACAAAGGGTGGGGTGACTCTTGACATTCCCCTTTGTGACTCTTGGACTACCCTCATGACTCTTCAACTTCCTTAAAAGTAACTCATTACATAACATGATGACCTTTCACATTCCACTAATGACACTTGGAATTTCACTCACAACATATTTACAAATAATATTACATTTTCCACATGTACCCATGTAAGACAAAATATACTAGAGACAACTTAACAAGACAAAACACTATGACTTCGCAGTTTGGGGAAAGACCAACTCGACAACCTCTACTTGGTGCTTCTCGGTCACATGTCAAGCTTGGTACTGCATGATGATTTCCCCAAACTACCTAATGTTGTCTTCCTGAAGGCAGACTCTTGCCTCCATGGCATCCGGGTGTATGGTCTTAGAAACTGTATCCAACTCATCCTGAACCATGAGAAAAATGATGTTAACCTTAACAGGACCACCGATGTACTTCTACATGTTGTGTGCGTTCAACTCTAAGTCTTCTTTGGGGACCTCTCGTCTTAGCTTCTCCGGGTACTCATCGATCTCTAGCCAGACTTGGGTCTTGTGTTTAGCATTGGTGAGGGAACCTGCATCTGTTCATTTTCGTCCTCAGTTGTTGGTTGTTTGGGCTCATCAACCTATATTGGCATTGTTTGCTCTGTCATTGCGCCTTGCTTTTGTTCTTCTTCATGCTTCTACTTCTCTCTTGTTCTTTCCTCCTCAACTCTCATCCTTCCTTCAGTTCTTGCTCTGCTTGCTGCGATCTCAGTTCTACTACCTGCAAGCTCTACTTTTCTCTCTTCCTCTGCTATGTTGTTTGTGTCCTCTGCTTCCTTTTGCTTCTGCTGCCAAAGCTGCCTGCATGAAGATTGAATCCGCTTCCACTCTGTAGCTTTGTTCTCCCACTATTATGTCAGCAACTTCCTCTTTCCCTGATCTTGTACTGAATTGCTGCCTTCTGCTACTACTATTGGTCTTGTTGTCATGTTAGTGTTGACTCATTTTCTATGAATAGTTGAGTGTCCTAATATATTGACAAGTTAACTATCACTTGCTCAATTACTTCCCCAATACTGCTCTTAGTGGCCTCTCTCGAAGCAGTTCACTTTTGGGCCATGGTACAATGACTGCTGGAGAGAAATGCTTCACGAGTGTGGTACTTGTGGTACAGAAAGGACACTCATGTCAAGGAAACATTAGCTATTACAAATCTAACTTCACAGCATGATCAAGCAGCAATCAAGGCATCTGATGAGAGGGATTGCGCAATTTTGACTGACAAGGGTGACTGACTGACTGTGGGAACTGTGCATTGCGCAGTCCCAATAGTCAGTGTGGAAGCTTGATGATTGGAACTGCGCAATGCACAGTTCGGTCTAGGCTAGGGCCTGGGAAAGCTCAGTGGCCAAGTTGGGAGAGTGGCTCCTAGAACTGCACAGTACTCAGTTGGAGCTAGCCAAGGACAGGCTCTACACAATTCCAGAAGCCAAGGCAAAGGCGAGCTCCTAGATTGCGCAACGCATGCAGTGAAATGTGAGATCCGGGCAAGGGGACCCAGATCTGCCCATGGGGAGTGTGAAAATCAAGTAGATCTAAAGGATGATGTGATGATGGGTGCAGATCTGACTAAGTGTTGATGCATGAATGTGAAACAAATGCAGCAATTTATAAAATTGAAGGACAACGAAGCATGTGAAAAGAGTCGCCACAACAACGACCGTTGGTGAAAAAACAAGAAAAGTCATGTGACACTTAGGAAAGGTAACGTATAACTTGAAACAACACTTCTACAAGCTAAAACAAGTTAAAATGCCAACAGTCATTCAAAGAAACAAGTGAAACAACACTCTCACAAGCTAAACAATAAAAGGCGACAGAAAAAGCGACAAAAGACAATAAAAGAAAAACTCACCTGGAAAAGTGATGACAATGCTCTGAAGGTTCCTTGATCTCCTTGGGAATGCTAGATCTTGATGATCGAATGTACAAATGAGCTCTAGAGGCATCCATTACATAGAATTGAGCCAATTGGAATTTATGACACGTATGCCTGAGATCAAGGACAAAAGCAAAACTTGGAAGAAACTTCTAAAGGTAGTAATGTGCCACCTTCAGGAAACTAATAATAGATCCTTACTTCTTAGGTATGTTTCTTGCCCTTTAGTTTTCTTTATTTTCCAGGGGGGGAACCTGACATGCATTTCTCGTAAAGATTGCACATTTATGTGAAGGACTGGGCAACTCTCTCGCTCATGCACTGCGCAGTTTTTGAGTACAGTGAGGTCCTGCGCAATTTTTAGGTTGAGTGGCTCTAGGCTGCTTCTCACGTTCTACGCAATTTCCGAACTGAAGGCTGGATTTCCACTAGCTCTGCGCATTTTTGGATTTGAAGGCTCGTTGTCAACTTGAACTGCACAATTCCTGAGAGGAAGGTTGGTTTTCCTCAAGGATTGCACAGTTCCCTAAGGCAAGCCTAGAACAGGGTGGAAACCAAGTCAAGAGATTGGCTTGTGGGCTAAGTAAGATAACACAAGCCATAATGCAAAGGATGGAGCTCAATCAAAGCACAAGTACCTGGGTCAGTGTGAAATGAGTTGTGATTTAGGAGGGAGGCTCCAAAACGAAGCATAGGCAATATTTTGGAGGGTGGTTGTAGCCACTGCAACATTGGCAAGGCACTAGTAGAATTCCAGCTCTCTGTATGATTCTTGTCTCGTGTAAAGCGAGTCTAACTTTTCTGGAAGTATTGTTCAATTCATTTATTGTCATATATTCTTCACTATCTTGAGTTAAATATGTAGTCCCTACGATTCTCTTTATCAGAATCACACATACCAAGCCAAGTCAACTGAGTTATTTCGATTAGGGATGAGGAGTATATAAATTCACAAGTAATATATATTGTCAGAGTTTTAGTTTCATCTCTGGTGTTGCTCTACTGCCAGCAGGCCTGGACAGTACCCCGACAGTGTCACTTCAGGAACACAAGCATTGCTCCGTTGCTAGCGAGCTTGGACAGTACCCCTACAAATTTACTTGTTTCACCTCTCTATGCAAGAAGCCTTTCTCTTCTTTCACCTTTATTTTATTTTTTTCATTTCGTTTTTCGTTTTTCAAAGAACTGTGCATAGGCACTTATTTATTCAAGAGCCGGAAGAGGGATCCCGACTTATTGAGAGCATAAGAGGTTATCCCTTCAGAGAAGGATGTTTATATATACCTCTGACATACTTGTTAAGGTTTCCCCCCTCTCCTTACTTTACTTGACTAAGTTGACAAGGGTTAACCGAATATATAAAATCGATTAGAGTAGGTGGTACTAGTTAAGAGTGCAAGCGTCGTGATTTCAACATGACTCACTCTGAAAAGAACGTATTTTCCATCAGTGTATCATCGACTAGGCGAAATGCAAGATCTTCATAAAGAGAGAGAGTAGACAGATAACCAAGTGTTGATAGTTGCACAAGTCCTCTTGTATTTCACCTTGCTTGTCTCAAGAAGCCAATCACGGTTTCATGCAGAAACTAATCCTATGGGTGCACAAGCAAACAAGCAAAGGAAAGAAGTAAGATGAAGTGAAACAAAGTAAGAAAAACAAAACAAGAAAGAAAACACTACTCCTACTCCTAATATAAGCAGAGCATGGGCCAACTCACGTGAAGTGATATTTCCAATGCAGCCACCGGTGCATTGGTTGACCCATGTAAGTGATAGTATGATTGACAAGAAAGATATTCAAGCATACCAACAGACAAGAAAGATGAAACAATGCAAACGAAATCATTTGAAGTTTGAATGCGTCCATAGAAAAGAAAAGAATGAAAGCACATGAAAGGTACTCTGTAGATGTATCATGGTGTTTTGTCACATTGCACGTGGACAACAAGCATGTACACACCTTCGAACTTGATAAATGAGCAAACATGAAGAAAGAAGAAAAAATTCTTTTCGCAATAGTGCTTTCCACATTTGACTCCTCCAATGCATGAGTAATAGGATCCTGTGATTCTGGTAGAGGATGTGAAAATTGTGAATTGGATTGGTTTTCAATGTGAGCATGAGAGTAATGAGGAGCCTAGGGATATTCAAAGGATTTTTTATCGGAATTAGGACCGACCTCAAGGTTACGAGAACCTGACATAACCATCAGCTCGAGTTGAAGTGCCTCAATAGCTTGAGGATTTTCCACTTGTTGTAGCGGCTACAACCACCCTCCAAAATTTTGCCTTAGCTTCATTTTGGAGCCTCCCTACCAACTTTTTACAGTAGCTTGTCTTGCTTCGTCAAGTTCAAAAGATTCAGTGTTTTGCTTGCACAAAGGCAGCCTGTCGATCATAGCTCGATGCATTCCCCTCAAAAGTTGATCACTCGGACTTGGTCCAGCTGCAAGCTGAGCAGCTCCCCCAAGAAATTATGCAATTCTGGAGGGCAACCATCCTTCCCTCCAGAAATTGCGCAATCCTGACTGGCAGCCTACTGGGCTCTAGAATTGCATTATTCTGGCAGTCAACAATCACAGTGAAAATTGCGCAATTTTCCCCAGCAGGGCTGCTCAGCCCAGAATTTGCGCAAATTTGGGCAGCAATCAGCTACTCTGCCCAGAAATTATGCAAATCTCCTGGGAAGTCAACCCATCTCCCAGCAAGAAATGTGCATTTTCTCTCAGCAATTGAACAACCTCTTGCTTGTGCAGCTGAGTTGACCAGTTCCCTCCGAGACCAAGCAAAACAGACATGCATGCATGGGTTGCTTCTCCCAAGGCAACATGCAAAGGCATCCCTTGTTCCAGAGATCTATTTTTGGTAGTTGGAGGTTACATGCAAGGATCATTCAGAAACCTCCCACCAAGTGTCGCTTCCCCTAGATCTGTGGCATGCATGTCACAACCTCGATGTTATCAAAACTCATCAACCGGACGCTGCAGAGCTCATTCCTCACATCAACCTTGCAGCTCTGACATCCCACATCACATCTAGGAGCTATCGACACATTCAACTTAGTTGTTTTGGGGTAAGCCCGCTTCCCATGTCTTTTGTTGCATTTCTGCTGCTTTTTTGTTTCGCTTCGTATGAAAGTTGTCTACTTGATTTCATTGAGCACTTGTTGTCATTTTGATACATACTAGCTTGTACTAGCATCGTTTCAGTTTCTTTGTTATCTCACTGTTGTCACATGCATGAAACTATTTTACACGAATAGTTTCTGATCCGGCGACTTGCTTCACCCACATGCATGTTGATCTATTTACTCAATCTTTCATTCAATGTTTGCATGCACATTCAATCACTTCTGCTTTCACTTAGTGTCGCCATGTATTCACTATCATATTTTCTTTCAGTTGCCCATCCGCGAGTCTGGCCAACCTTGGCCTGGACTCTTCCTTCACTGAGATAGCATTGCACAATCCGGGGAAGGAAGGCTTTGTATTCCTCTCTAGAAATGTGAATTTTCGCCCAGGCACTATACTCCAGGATTTTTTTAGCATTTCTGAGGGACAATGACTGCTGGCCCAGAAAATTGCACAATGCAGTCATTGAGCCTGCAACCATTGCCAACTAAGATTGCACATTGCGTAATTCCAGCAGTCAACAGCCAGACTGGACTGTGCATTGTGCAGTTCCAATAGTCAGTTAGTCTCATTGCAGCCCAGACTGTGCCTTGCCCAGTCTTGGAAATCAGTCTCCCGACCTCTCGGCCAAAATTGCACGACCTTCACGATCAGTCACACGTGTATGTTGCAAGTCAGTTCTCAAGTTCATTTTGGTTTTCGACTCACAGATTGCTTGCCATGAGTGTTTCCATGTCTCCAGGTATTACATGTGTTCATCTTATCTCAGCAGTGCATGTACAATGGTTTCAAGAGAGCAGAGTCGAAGACATTGTTCAGAGCACACTTGGGGATGCAGTCGATTAAGTGTCTGTGAACTTGCCTACCCACGAAGACTTCAAGTTGTTCGTATACGAGGACATCAAGGTATGACGACAACAACATCATAACGAGCATCATCATGAACAGCAGCTGAAGGCAGCATACCAAACGCAACGAATGCAAGAGGAAGATTGTTGACAACACAGAGGCGGAACAAAATTGCGAGCTCAAGCAAAACCGATAATGATGAAAGCAACTTTGGAGACTCGGGCTATGAGGTGACGACGTGACATGAGGATCGTGCGAAGACAGAGAATGGAACAAAGAAGGAGTTTCATGTGCTAAAGCGGCAACTCAAGGAAGAACATGAAGCTGCATAGACAAAAGAATGAGTTGCAACAGGAACATGAACAATAGTGGGCACAACATGCACTCACAGATGAAACTGCGCCCGTACAAGTTAAAGATCCATCCCAGCAGCTGGCACGGAGCAGACATGGTGAGCAATGTTATTGATCGCATGCAAAGGATTCAGCATCATGCATGTCATTGTACGCATGCATGCGATCCAACCCATTCAGCACACTCACCAAGGCGAAGACAAGAAGCAAGTCCAACTGGAGTTGAACATGTACTTCGACAAGTTGATGCGCATGACCACCAGCACACACTTGAAGATCAGCAGAGACACTATGCATCAGTGTGTTGTCATTTCAGTCGCACCCAAGAAGACCATGCACATGTTAGCAGATGAGTTTAATGAAGGAGCCGAACCAATGAACCGGTTGCAATAGAGGCAAGAGTTCGCTTCAACAAGATGTCACCATGGGGTGCATGCACACCATCACGAATGACCAAGCTTAGCATCATCTCACCACCTTCGCCATCACAAGCATGTCAAAGAGTTGGTCTCATCACAATGGACCGAGGGTCAATGATGTCTTGCATGGCTTGCTCAAGCCATGTTGTCTCACATGAGTACATGTGCATTGTAATGTAATGTTATGTCAAGTGTAAGTCAAGTGTCGATAGTTGGATGTAACAGTCATAGAGTAGATGAACTGTCACAAAGGGGATGTCAAGGGTCACCCCACCCTTTGCTATAAATAGTCCCTCATAACTCATTATATAGGCTTTTGGTCAACCAAGCTTCCGGTAAGACTATCTTGGAGAGAGCTTGGACAATATCGTAATGCGCCTTAGCTTCTCCACTGCACGGAGCTAGTTCATCTCTTTGGAGGAGCAGGAAGATGTGGTTGTAACGTTCCACTGTTGGGACTAGCGGGTTTACATGGATATATAATAAGAGTCGACACATTTTCATGCATATGTTGTTATTGTAGTTGGATTGTTCCGGTTGATGTAGCAATGTATGTTGTTTAACTTACGTAGTCGTGTATGAGTTGTTTTGTATGCAATTGTATGAATCTTGTTGCAGATGTGTTATTGGTTTAACCATCACTTTGGATTTCCAGCTGACTTGCTTTCCAGCTTGTGATGCATCTTCGCTCATGTGTTCCCTTTCCATCCAAGTATTGTTACAGGTTGCCAAGGGGCGCACTCATCTCAACCCAAATGTGTTAGAACCTCTCATGCACCTTCCTTGACTCACTGTAGCGGTCACACCCTTGCTACCAGCAGAGTTATCTTACTTGCCTCTGTGCGAAATTGCGGTCAAGGCATTACCATACGACCCACTGTTGGGACTCCTACACCAAACAGTCTGAGGTCTAATTGGGACTTTTTATTGGGGAGATCCCCTTGACATGTTGGCAAGTCTATCACACTCAACATTTCTAGCGCTAGAAGGAGGGTCTGATGACAAGTTGTGTCCTCTCATCCAATTTTGAACCTTTGCATATCTTTTATGGATTCTTGTACTCTTCTCCCTCTATGCTGTCGTGAAGATGTCTAGATCACAAGGGAGTTTTTCAATCTCTTGTCCACTTACACGTATGAGGGTGAAGGCGAAGTGGCCTGGCCTGAGTACTTACGTGACTTTCTTTCCATGATTCATGAGGAAGATGGGTGTTTTGACGATCAATCCAGCTTGTTGCTTGCACACACACTTCGTGAATCTCCATGTCAATGGTTGCTCAGCCTACCGGCTGACAGCGTGCACTCACTTGAGAACTTCTGTGATCTTATTGAAGACACTTTCTATCATTTTTCTCCAGACTATATTGACCGGAAACTATTACAATAACGGAAGGCTCCGCATGAATCGGTTATTGATTTTTGGCAGCGCTTCTGTGACTTGCAGTTTCAAGCTCTGAGGAGCCAGATGAAATTTTCCTATCTTTGGGACCAGTTCGAGTATTGCCTTAAGAAATCTGCCCATCCTAAGAAGAATCTTGAGATCAAGCCTCGCTCAACATTCTTCATTGATGGAGTTGCGCAATCTCATGTGGATGCAGTCACTGTCTTGACTGACTGTCCACCTTCCTCTCATTCAACAGCTCCACCACTACTGAGTGATGTTGAGGATCATGCTCACACACTTGTTCAGCTTTCACATCCTCCCAACATCACTTCACTCAATTTTCATGCAGATTTGGTTGTGATTCCTTCTAGTTCTCATATATATTATGTTCTACGACTTCTTTCTTCACACTCGAGTGTTCCTCCAGATGATGTTGTCTTGTGTTTGTCCATTCCGAACTCTTCACTTGTTGTGAACGAGGAACAACCCATTCACAGAGTTGGTGTTGCACAACCAACATGCATTGTCATTCATGAAGAGTATGAGTGGGAGCTTGAGCATCAACACTTGGCGAAGGAGTACTCCCTTCCGGCTTAGCCCCCTCTGTTCTTTCCTAACATCTTTGGTGACCTTGCCATCCATGATTTCACATGTGTCTTCATCCATAGATGCACCCATTGTTGATCACTCGCAGGACTCACCAAATGTTGGTCCATCATTCGACAACAGAGAGGATAAGTTATTCATTGAAAATCCACTTGATCTTTCATCTGTCTTTTCTGGAAACACAAAGGATGAGTTTGTTCGCTTTTCATCTACCCCTCTGTTTGATTCATCTAATCATGAGGATGCCGATGAATTCATTGATTTTTCTGATCGTGGCAGTCGTGATCCATTTGTTTCCATATTTGATCATGATCATGACCCTATCATAGTTGATCTTTCGAAGCCACCAGTTTATGATGATTTATTTGATGATGAAGTTGAAACACCTAAGACCATCAAGGCACTTCAACCCAAACTGATGGTTATGTCAGGACCTCACTCTCTTGGGGTTAGTCTCACTTCCGATCATGAAATTGTTCAATCACCCAAGGCTCCTCATCACTCATCTATATGCATTGAAGACCAATCTCACACACAGATCATACTTCCTCCACTCGAACTGCTCGATCCCATCGCTCATGCATTGGAGGAATCTTACATTGCAAGCGCTCGTGCCTGACGCAAGTTATCTTTGTTTCTTTCGTTTGCTTGCATGTCACAGTCAAGAATGTGATTATGCTTCAAAGTTGCACGTAGTGTCACATAGCACCATGATAAGTCCACAGACTGCTCGCCATGCACTTGTACTCACTTATGTCCCGTGGGCACTTTGAAACACGAAGTGTGGTTGTCTTCATTGTTATATCTTTCTTTCTTGTTGGTTCGTACAACTGGGTTGCTCGCGGACCAAGCCTTCACCAACATGGGTCAACCAATGCGCTAGTGGTTGCATTGGAAATATCACTTCACGTGATTAGGCCCATGCACCGTTAGCTTAGGAGTAGGAGTAGTGTTTGCTTTCAGTTAGTTTGCTTGCATGCTTGTCTGGTTACTCCCTTTGTTTGTTTGTTTGTTTTCTTACTTTCTTTTCTTTCCCTTTTGCTTCTGCTCTTGCTTTGCTTTGTTGTTTGTTATTTAGTTCGCTTATTTCGTTCATAGGTTAGTTTCGCATGAAACCATGTATGACTCTTGAAACAAACTGGGTGAATTACAAGAGGGCTTGTACAGTTATCACTACTTGGTTATTTGTCATCCTGCCTCTGTATGAAGAACTTGTTACTTTTATTCCATGATACGTCGAAGGAAAATACATATTGTTCAAAGTGAACCTTGGTGAAAACAAAAAGCTTGCGCGCTAACTAGTGTCACCTACTCTAGTCGGTTGTTTTTGGGTTAACCCTTGTCCGTTAAGTCAAGTAGAGTAAGGTGAGGGGGAAGACCTTACCATGCACGCCAGATATATAATAAACTACTTCTCTACTGGAATAACCTCTTCTGCTCTCAATAAGTCGAGACCCCCCTTCCACCTTTGAAATGAATAAGTGTTATGCACAGTTGAAAAAATGGAAAATGAAAAAAGTGAAAAGTGAAAAAAAAATCAAAATGAAAATGAAAAATGAATCAGGCGAAAGAAGAGAAAGGCTTCCTGTGCAGGGAGGTGCTGAAAGTAACTCCATTGGGGTACTGACCAGGCTCGTTGGCAATGGAGCCATGCTTGTGTTCCTATGTGACTCCGTCGGGGTACTATCCAGGCGTGCTGGTAGCAGAGCAACACCAGAGATGAAACTAAGACTCTGACGACTAGACTGCTTGTGTACCAATATACCCCTCAACCCCAATCAAAACAAATGTGTTGCCTTGGCTTAGAATGTGTCTCAATCAACCAAGAGCTTGGAAAATGTTACATCTTACAATCAATCTAGCGTGAAACCAAGATGAGCTGAGAAATTAACAATAATTCTGGAGGTGTTAGACTTGCTTTTCAAGAACAATGTCCATTTAGAGAGCTGGAGTTCTACCAGTGTGTTGCCAAGTGTTGTAGCGGCTATAACCACCCTCCAAAATTTTGCCTTAGCTTCATTTTGGAGCCTCCCTACCAACTTTTCACAACAACTTGTCTTACTTCGTCAAGTTCACGAGATTCAGTGTTTTGCTTGCACAAAGGCAGCCTCTCGATCACAGCTCGATGCATTCCCCTCACAGGCTGATCACCCGGACTTGGTCAAGATGCAGGCTAAGCAGCTCCCCCAAGAAATTGCACAATTCTAGAGGGAAACTAGCCTTCCCTCCAAAAATTGCGCAATTCTAGAGGGAAACCAGCATTCCCTCCAAAAATTGCGTAATCCTAACTGGCAGCCTGTTGGGCTCCGTAATTGCGCAATTCTGGCAGTCAACACTCACATTGAAAATTGGGCAATTTCCCCTAGCAGGGCTGCTTAGCCCAGAATTTGCGCAAATCTGGGCAGCAGTCAGCTGCTCTACCCATAAATTGTGCAAATCTCTTGGGCAACCAACCCAGCTTCTAGCCAGACATGCGCATTTTCTCCCAGTAGTCGAACAACCTATTGCATGTGTAGCTGAGTTGATCGGTTCCTTCTGGGACTGAGCAAAATAGACTTGCATGCCTGGGCTGCTTCTCCTAAAGAAGCATGCAAAGGCATCCTTTATTCCAGGGATCTATTTTTGGCAGTTGGAGGCTACATGCAAGGATCATTTCAGAAACTTCCCACTAAGTGTCGCTTCCCCTAGATTTGTGGCATGCGCGTCACAACCTCGATGTTAGCAAAACTCATCAATTGGAAGCTGCGGAGGTCATTCCTCACATCAACCTTGTAGCTCTGACATCCCACATGACATCTAGGAGCTGTCGGCACATTCAACTCAGCTGTTTTGGGGTAAGCCCGCTTCCCATGTCTTGTGTTGCATTTTTGGCACTTTTTGTGTTTCGCTTCATATGAACATTGTCTACTTGATTTCAGTGAGCGCTTGTTGTCATTTTGATAAATACTAGCTTGTACTAGCACCGTTTCAGTTTTCGTTGCTATCGCATGCATGAAACTTTTTTGCATGAACGGTTGCCGATTCAACGACTCGCTTCCCCCACATGCATGTTGATCTGTTTACTCAATATTTCATTCAATGTTTGCATGCACGTTCAATCACTTTTGCTTTTACTTAGTGTCGCCATGCATTCACTGTCATATTTGCTTTCAGTTGCCTGTTTGTGAATCTGGCCAACCTTGGCCTGGACTCTGCCTTCACTGAGACAACGTTGCACAATCCAGGGAAGGAAGCCTTTGTATTCCACTCCAAAAATGCGCATTTCTGCCCAGGCACTATCTTCCATGAATGTATTGCGCATTTCTGAGGGGCAGTGACTGTTGGCCGAGAAAATTGCGTAATGCAGTCACTAAGCCTACAACCATTGCTAGCTGAGATTGTGCATTACGCAATTCCAGTAGTCAGCAGCCAGATTGGACTATGCATTGTGCAGTTCTAGCAGTCAATCAGTCTCCAGCAGCCCAGATTGTGCCTTGCACAGTCTTGGCACTCAGTCTCCTGACCTCCCGGATGAAATTGCGCGACCTTCATGATCAGTCACACAGGTATGTTGCAATTCAGTTCTCAAGTTCATTTTGGTTTTCGACTGACAGATTGCTTGCCATGAGTGTTACCATGTCTCCAATTATTACAGGTATTCATCTTCTCTCAGCATTGCAGGTACAATGGTTTCAAGGGAGCAGAGTTGAAGACACTGTTCAGAGCACAATTGGGGATGCAGTTGATCAAGTGTCCATGAACTTGCCTACCCACGAAGACATCAAGTTGTTCATAGACGCGTACATCAAGATATGATGGCATCAGCATCATAGCGAGCAGCATCATTAACAACAGTTGAAGGCAACATATCAAATACAACGAATGTAAAAGGAAGGTTGTTGACAACACAGAGGTGGAACAAAGTTGCGAGCTCAAGCAGAACCACTAATGATGAAAGCAACTTTGGAGACTCAGGCTATGAGGTGACAACACAACATGAGGATTGCGTGAAGACAAAGAATGGAATAAAGAGGGAGTTGCATGTGTTGAAGCAACAACTCAAGGAAGAACATGAAGCTGCATAGACAAACGAATGAGTTGCAACAAGAACATGAACAACAATGGGCACAACATGCACTCACAGATGAAACTGCACCTGTACAAGTTAAAGATCCATCCCAGCAGCTGGCATGGAGCAGACATGGTGAGCAGTGTTGTTGGTCACATGCAAGGGATTCAGCAACATGCATGTCATTGTACGCACGCATGTGATCCAACCCATTCAACACATTCACCAAGGTGAAGACAAGAAGGAAGTCCAACTGGAGCTGAACATGTACTTCGACAAGTTGATGAGCATGACCACCAACACACACTTGAAGATCAACACGGACACTATGCATCAGTGTGTTGTTTCAGCTGCACCCAAGAAGATCATGCACATGTTAGTAGACAAGTTTGATGAAGGAGCCGAACCAATGCATCGATTGCAACAGAGGCAAGAGTTCGCTTCAGCAAGATGTCACCATGGTGTGCATGCAAACCATCATGGGACCAAGCTTGGCATCAACTCACCACCTTCACCATGACAAGCATGCCAAAGAGTTGGTCTCATCACAATGGACCGAGGTTTAATGATGTCTTGCATGGCTTGCTCAAGCCATGTTGTCTCACATGAGTACATGTGCATTGTAATGTAACGTCATGTCAAGTGTCGATAGTTGGATGTAACAGTCATAGAGTAGATGAAGAGTCATGAGGGTAGATGAAATGTCATAAAGGGGATGTCAAGGGTCACTCCACCCTTTTCTATAAATAGTCCCTCATAACTCATTGTATAGGCTTTTGGTCAAACAAGCTTCCAATAAGACTATCTTGGAGAGAGCTTGGACAATATTGTAACGTGCCTTGGCTTCTCCACTTCACAGAGCTAGTTCATCTCTTTGGAGGAGCAGGCGGATGTGGCTGTAACGTTCCACTGTTAGGCCTAGCGGGTTTACATGGATGTATTGTATGAGAGGAACTTACACTTCTTTATATAATAAGAGCCAACACGTTTTCATGCATATGTTGTTATTGTAGTTGGACTGTTCCGGTTGCTGTAGCAATGTATGTTGTTTAACTTACGTAGTTGTGTATGAACTGTTTTGTATGCAATTGTATGAATCTTGTTGCAGATGTGTTGTTGGTTTAACCATCACTTTGGATGTCAGCTGACTTGTTTTCCAGCTTGTGATGCATCTTCACTTGTGTGTTCCCTTCCCATCCGAGTACTGTTACAAGTTTCCAAGGGGCACACTCATCTCAACCCACATATGTTAGAACCTCTCATGCACCTTACTTGACTCATTGTAGCGGTCACACCCTTGCTATGAACAGAGTTATCTTACTTGCCTCTGTGCAAAATCGCGATCAAGGCATTACCATACGACCCACTACTAGGACTCCTACACTAAATGGTCTGAGTTCTAAGTGGGACTTCTTACTGGGGAGACCCCCTTGACATGTTGGCGGGTCCATCACTATCAACACCACTTCATCAGAAGGTGGATCATCAAAGATTGTGGCTTAGTAAGATCAATAGTAGGTGAATTAGAATCATGAGTAAATGAATGAGTGAAAATATCACGACAACCACGATCAGAAAATTCAAGATGGTCAACGACGTCCTCATGATCTGATCAATCGTAGAGAGGGATTGATGAGAATAATAAAAAATTCACCCTCTAAGTTTCCAGAAATGAAAGATGAGAGATTGAGTGTATCCAGGAAGAAATATTTGTCCTCTCCGCAATCAGATGATAGGCTGACATCTAGTGAATTTTGTGAATGATCGAAAGTGGAAACATCCAGAGAAATATTTTCACAAGAGGAATCAGAAATGGCAGAACTCCATAAGATGTAAGGATAAAGGGCACAAGGTGCAAACCAAAGGAGGTCATCCTTCACTGCAACTTCTTGTTCAGATTCCCACACATACTCATAAAAAATAATAGCGCAGGTTGGTTGTTCAACACCAACTCCATCCATAACTTGATCCTCGTGAACATCACATGTGAAGTCCGGAGCTGATGAGACCACGTGACAACCATCAGGCTTACAGTCCAAATCTGTGCAGAAATCCAGAGCAGGTGGGGTAGGAGGAGATGGTGATAGTTCAACAGGTAGGTTCACAACTTCTCCCACCTCGTTCTGCAGAGCTAGAGTTGTTTTATGAGAAGGTGGCGGAGGGTCTGGGATAGCAACCTTGTCCATCTTAGATTTAGAAGCTCTAACACCGAGGTATGTTAGGAGGGGTTCGAAAGATTATAACTCATGTGGATTCTCAGATATGTGAACAAGATACTAAAATATTTCATTCAGAAATTTCTAGTCAACTTCATCTTCTAGAAATTCAAAACAGTAATGACGGAAATGATCATAAAAGTGCGCAATAGATTCATCAGGTGCTTTTCGCAATTTTAGAATTTTGTGATTAAGTGCTTTATGTTCATAAAAGACGAAAGCACGACCTAATTCTCTAATCATGTGGTTGAAAGAATGTATAGAGGATGCAAGCAATGTGTGACACCATTGCTTGATGTGCCCTTCGAACGTGTAAGCGAACAACCCACAAGCAATGTCGTCTAAGGGGGCTTCATTCCTGTCACAGAAACCCATAAAGGAAACCGCATGGATTAATAAGGATTCTTCGCTTTTGCCATCAAATTTGAGTTGTGACAAGTCATCTTTAACATCCATTGGTGCATCGAAATCATGAGCATGATAAAAACATGTTAGGGTTGATATTGTGATATAAGTCATGAAGGATGTGCATAAATTCAAAATAGACTTCAAGGGCTCAACTTGTCATTTGGCCCTCCTTCTAGCACCAGAAATGTTGACGGTGTTGGACCCACCAACATTCGAGAGATCTCCTCGGTAAGAAGTCCTAACTAGACCTCAAATCGTTTAGAGTAGGAGTCCCAGTAGTGGGTGGTAGTGTAATGCCTTGATCGCGGTAGCACACAGAGATAAGTATGATAACTTTGGGTTGAAGCAAGTGTGTGACCTTATAGTGAGTCAAGTGAGATGCATGGGGGTTCTAACACACAAAGGGGGGAAGGAAGTGTGCCCCTTAGAAGCATGTAATAATACATAGCTTGAAAGGGACACACGAGCGGAATGACATCACGAGCTGAAATGCGGAATAGTCCACAAACCAAAGTGACGGGTTAATCCAACAACACACATTCAACAAGATTCATACAATTGTATATAAAGTAGTTCATAAGCAAATGTGTAAGTTAAACAACATACATTGTTAAATCAACTAGAATAGTCCAACTAGAATAAAAACATATGCATGAAAACTGTCGGCTCAATTATTACTATTATAAGTGAAAGTTCCATCCACACATACACCATTGATAGTCACTAGCCCCAGTAGTGGAACATTACAGTCAAGAACACAAGCTCCTCCAAAGAAGTATAATTTCTCTATGTTGTGGAGAAGCCAAGGCTCGTCACAATACTCCCAAGCCTTCTCTAAGCCTAAGCCTAACTAAAAGCTTGTGACAGAGGGTTACCCTTGCGCATACCCATAGTATGCATGTATACCTATGCATAAATCATTTTCCCAGGAATTGACCCTCACTTAAGTCAAATCTACAAGTCATAAATGCTTAAGGCCCAATGCAACAGTTCCTTTTGGTCGGAACTCAATCACCCTGCTTTAAGCCCTTTATTGGGACATTATAACCCTTCGTTCAACCCTTCTATTACATCCTTCCTCAATCCTTCTTATCGAGACTATTAAAACCTTTATAAACCTTAGTTAAGCCTTTAATTAGTCCATCGACGCATATATATAACCATTCCCTTTTAAAACTTTGGTTAATATATGATCGTCACATAAATACTCTATCAGCTTATATTTATGCTTTAAACTATTTCCAAAGGAAAATCACGCAAATCATACCTTTCTTCGCTTGGGTACGGTCTTGGCACATTCAACGAGAACCACCTTTATCGCTATCGGCTATCGGCTCCCCCACGGGTCCTCATCGGTCCTTCATTTTCGATATGCAATTATCAGAATATAATATATTGGATCTTTATCATTAAAACCCCACCATTCATATTTATCAGGAAATATAAGAATACAGGAATACAAAGGAAACTATGGAAATCCCGCTCCAAATGCGGTTAGCGGATTTCAAATATTATGTATTCACCACTATAGGTCCATCGGGTCCGGCTCTCTAAGCCTTTCCGCTGTGCCACTCCGATCTCCACTTCCTCCGATTTGCGATGGCCGATTTAATCGTGACCGTCGATCAGGATCGTGATCCGACGGTTGACGATTAATCGCCTGATTACAATCGTTGGACCATTGCACTTAACTCTTCCATTTAAAAACTCCGATCTGACTTTGTTCACGGACCCAATAGGGTTTCTATGTTATGGTAGATGGGTTTTCGGGTCCGGCTATAGATCGCATGTCACAATCGCATTCCACCCTGTGGAATATGCGATGCGATCCTGACTGACTCACTCCGCCGATTCAATCTTGCGATTTACTCTGGGCCGTCGATCTTCAAGATCCGACGGCTACTGAGTATCAATTCTTCACTGTTCTGTTTGCGCCATTTCTTTAATGTTTCTATGGTTTCTGGCTTTCTTCAAAGCTTTTGGTCTGCAGCCATTTCGTTACACATTCCTCCTCCTGAACGCTGGCTGCGGTTATTCTAATGGATTTAACAATCCATTATGATCTTCATCGTCACATCTTCCTTTGTATAATCCACCTCGGCTCTACCTGCATGCAACTATTGCAGAATTCCAATTTACAATAATTTTAGCGCTAGAAACACACTTATCTACGGTCGAAACAAACCTCTGTATTTATAAATATACAAAATGATTAAATATACAAAATGATTACAGAATGAGACTCTCGGTTTCTCATGCAAGCTTGATCCTCTAATTTAATGGCCTCTGTTCATTATCTGCCCGTAGGCTTACAAAAACACTCCAATCTGCTATCTATCTACTTATTCAACCTCTCCAACCTCTATTCATGCCTTTCAGGCTTACAATTATACAAAGGGGTTCTAAAACCAATTTCTCATTTAGATCCCTAAATCTCTCAACAAAATCCTAAAAATCTCTTTCTCATCCCTAAGGATTCTCTCAAATCCACAAAATCATGAACTGACTCCTAATCTATGATTTACAATCAATTCTCAATCCCTCAATCTCTCTGTTAGCGCTTGAAATTTCACCTCAGGCTGAGAAAGGTAAACCTCAAGGCAACATCAAACCATTTAGCCTCGTAGCTAGCCCTACGGGGCAGGAGAAGGCTCTCTCCGTTCTATCTCGATAAAATCTTCAATAGATGAGATGACCAATAAGGTAACACTGATATTAGGCTAGTAAACTGATCAAAGAGTTTGATTTGGGGTTTTTTGGGTTTTTGGTGGCAAATTGAGGAGAGGGCAATTTTGGGTGCGGGGATTGGACACAGTTTCTGTAGGAGGTTCCTTGGGGCGAGGTAGGAGACAGTGTTGATGCCTTTGATTGAAGTGGATGATCAGGAATGAAAGGTGAATAGCTAAAGAGAGCAAACAATAACTTTGAATTCTCTTTAGACAGTAGAAAACATTGAAATTAAACAAATTTAAAAGCAGAGCATGGCAGGCATGAATTCTTACTTTAACACTTCATTTGTTTAATGTGCAGAAGTAAAAGAAAGGAAATGAATCACATAACAAGCTTACAAGTACATTGAGAAACACACCATCAACACATGAGTCCACAAGAATCCCAAAGAGGACTGCAAAACCCTGGTCTTCCTTAGCCAAAAATTGCAGAGATACAGTGAATAATACAATGATAGCTTCTCCCTCAAGAGTCCAACCATGAAAATGAGCAAGAAAGTACATAATATAGATCATCTAACCTCTTTCCCTGCCTCCATGGGTCGAGCTCACTATCCTAGGAGTTGTTTCAACCACTTCTAAACTAAGCACTACAAACTAGGCAGTCAAAACAACTTGCCTCTATAAGCTAGGAAACCAATTCATTCATTTAATATTTACCCTTTTTCATGAATGAATCTTCTAGAAGTGTTACATAAGAGTAAAATTGTTTTAAAAGTACAATAATTACATCAAAGAGAATCATAATTCACCCCAAAAAAGTCAAACTGGGTGAAACTGCGTTTTTCTGAGCTGTACGGTGCATTTTGGAAAAATCTGCCTGACGGGTCGCGCGCCTTTGGGACCACTTTTGGGGCACTTCCAGGTGTCAAAATTGGGCAAAAGTAGGATTTTTGGAAAGGTCTGTGAGTCTACTTTCGAACCCAACTGGAATTTTTGAATTTGGAGTTCATTTGCCTTGTCAAAAATCAAATCTCCCAAGACTGGTCAAAAAGTGCCAAATGAGGCTGCCTCAAGGAAGAGTGCTGTTGCAGTCAACTTTTGAATGCCTTCCTCAACCCCAAATTGAGCTCATGATATCTCATTGGAAATATCTTTGTGTCTAGTTATCATTTTACCCATCAAGAAAGTTATTTGACCAACTAGGCTAGGAGAAAACGTGAATTTCCCAAGGTCACTTCAGAGGTGCCTTTGATTCTCCTAAGGCAACGGTATTTTTGACATTTCTCTCAAACCATGACACCTGTGTAAAAAGTTAAGGAGGTTTTTCTTCCTTGGCATGTTTTGAACAAAAACCTCTCTCATTTTTGCAAAATTCATCTTTGATTTCTCTGAAACATCATTTGAGTGAAACTTGCCCCGATGTGTGATACAAGGAATTTTGTCAAAATGAAGCGAAATGAAGGGGATAGGGGGCTTCTAAATTCTTGGGGAAATTTTTGGGAGTGGGGAGGGATGTTAGGAAGCAGGGGAAAGTGGAATCTCAGGGATTGAGTGAGGGGAAGGGGTCCAAAAGGGCAAAACACAGGCCCAACCTAGAAAATTGCCAAGTTGTAGCTAGAAACTAGGGTTTGTGCAAAAATGAGGAATTTGGGGGATCTCAGTGATGGGAAGCATTTGGTAAGGTACTTTAAGGATAGGGGAAGGTGTATGAACATCAGGAAACAAGTTTTGCCGATGATTTGACCATCCAAGAGAAATTGCCTTCAAAACCCTATGAGAGGGAAATGACCTTGCCTAGGTGCAACTGAAGTATGGACAAGATGTAAAATGACTCATTAGACACTGGCATGATAATGAAAACCCTATGAATGATGATAAAATCAGCTAAATGATGACATAGATTGGCATTTGGGCAATTTTAGAAGGAGAGAAAGCAAACCCTAGACCTAATGCCTAGTGACCAAATTTTGCTTGAAAACTCTTTGAAATGACAAAATTTGACCTTGACACTTCAAAATCACTTTGTAAGAGCACATTTGATCACTGGAGGAAGGCTGGAAAGACTGAAACTAACACTCTCAACTATCCTAAATATCTCATGTTCTCCTACATTCGAGAACATTTACAATAAAGCCTCGCAATATTTAATTAATTCCCATTCTCATTCAAATCACTCAAAACATTAAATAATTACATAAATCCAATACTTAGGAAACCGACTTCCTTGAAATACAAGACCCCCTATTTCTACTAGAATACAATGATAATATTGAGCTGGATGCTCCTGCATCAGACTCCCCATGTAAGAAAATTTATGGCCACCTGGTCATAAGTCTGTATAATTGTTTCCTCCTGGATCCCAAACTTCATTTTGTAATTTGTCTTTACTTGTCAATTGTTCTATTGATGCTGTTGTCTGCTGCTGTTCTCCAGGTCTCTATACTTTATGCTGCAATGCTCCACTTGCCTTGCTTTCGTAGTCTGCTACTGTTTTCTCTTGTTGTCATTCCTTTTCTTTCTTGCCACTGTCTTCCTCTGGGACATTTTCATCATTAACCTCCTTATCAACTCAACTTCTCTGTCCAATATATCCTCTGTCTGCTAATTGATTTTATCTCTTGATTGTTGAACTCTCATTCTTGCGTGTTCTTCACTTGTTTTGTTCGCTTCCTTTTCACCCTTGCTCTCTTTTTTACTGTTGTTTTGCACCTTTTCTGCTGCTACCACGTTGTCTTTTAGAACAATTTCCTGCTTCTGGTTTCTGCATCTGTCAACTTCTTCTTGATTATTATTTATGACAATTGCTTTGTCATCCTTCTTCAACAATCTATCCTAAACATCTATCCTCTACTCTTCCAACTTCCTCCTTTGAAAGTCTAATTCTCTATATAACTCGATGATTTTACTTGGAGTGATCTTTGGAAATTTTACACAATCTCCCATTGCTTCATTTGTTATTGATCGATCATCACATGGTTCTTCTTCTTCCATTTGGCTATCCACCTGTGCCAAATATGTTCCAGCTTCTGCAACAACATCTTCAATTATAAGACAATCATTATAATAAAAAATATAAGGCCTCTGTACCTCTTTTCCCTTTAGCAACACTTCAGTATGTTGCGTTGATTTCTCTTCTTCTGTCAGCATATCAGTATGTTGATCCAAACTCAAAGAACTCTTGAGACTGTCAGCTAGTCTCCCCTTCTCATCATCTATTTCAATGATGTCTTCCAGCATTTGTCCACTGTAGTGAACTGATTCTTTCCCAGCCTCTTTGTCATATTCTGCTTCAAAACTTTCATCTTCTGGAAGGTACTCTTTCACATCTTTGACAGCTTTAAAAGACTGTCTATCTTCTTCCAAACCTGAAATCATACACAAATCATTAGTTTTAAAATCAAAAGACCTTACGGTCTTATTTGATGCTTCAGTCATCAAGTCTTCCGGCTACTTCGAATCATTCATATGATTCAACTCCTCTAGCTCTTCATCACTTTAAAAAAGTAATGGTCCACTTTCTAGTTCACATGTCGAAACTTCAACATATTCTTCAACGTCTTCCTTTTGCTGTAGCTCAACGCTTTCGAGCTTATCTATCCTTTGTTTGGCATATATAACCTGTTCAAGTTCCCTTAGTTTCTTCATCAACTGCATATTCACCTGCTGATTCCTCTTCTCTTGTAGCCTCTACCACTTCACCTTCTTTCTCATGACATAACCACGGTCTTCTTCATCTCTTTGCAACATCTACATTAACACTTCAAGCTGAACTGATATCTCAGCCTTCTCCCTCTCATATTCCTCTTTGCTTAACTGTCTCTCTATGCCATTTGCCTTGGCATCCTTCTCCTTTTGTCCTCTGTTGTGGTCTCTTTCAGAACCTCTGTTATGACTATGACTAGTCATCATCCTCTCCATCTCTATGAGTTCCTCACTCACTTTATTATGAGTTGCACTAAAGCCTCTTCAACAACAAGTCCTGTCCTGCTACCACTTACCTCACCAAGCTCTCCTCACTCAGTCTTTTGGCAAGCAATTGGTTCTCTATCTTTTGAACCTCCTTTGAGAAATTCTCTTTGCTCGTTCTGGGCTTCAACTCATCTGTACTTTCCAAGAACACCATTGTCCTCCTTATCCAATCTCTGTTGGAATTCCTCAAGGTTTTTCCACATTTCTGCTTCCACTTAGAAACTCTTACCAACTTCCATTATCTCTTAGCAATTCTAACCACATCATTTGTGGAATTGCCTTTTGGGAGTTGCAATAATACTCTTGCTTCAATGCAAAGAATACAATCTTCTAATCTTCAAATCCAAATAAAACCATATCATCTTACCTTCAAGATCTCGGTTTGATCTTGTCCTTCCATTCACTTGCACTTTTGAATGGACTGTCCTTCCCACTAGCTTTCAGTTGTGTCTTCAAACTCTGCTTCTTCAAAAACTTACAAACATCCCTCTTACAATTTAACTATTATAATCCTGCTCTAAAATTCCACTCATTCAATATCTGCTACTCATTAGACAAAATTGCATACCTTCAACTACCTTCAGAATCTCACCATTCCTGCAAATCTGTTTCAGCAAATCTTTATGCTTCCACTGCACAATTTCTCGATATTCAACTACTGTCAATCAGATTTTAGAATCTGATCCTTTCTTCCAATCTTCCGGCTTTATCTGGGCAAAGCTTAAGTATCAGCAACAATTCCTTCTTTGCTGAGTTTTCTTCCACTTAGAAATCATTAACAGCTTCTTTCATTACTGTCCCTTAAGGTTTGATCTCCTTTGCTGAGATACTTCATTGCTGCAACCATCAATCCTCAATCTATTTCTTTGTCAGCAAAACTCAAATCAGAATTAAACAAACACAATACCTGCACGATTCTCCATTCATTCTTCACATCCAAGTGAATCTCCATTCTCCAAACATCGCTGTGGATTCTTTCTGTCTCTGCAATCTCTACTTAATTGTGCCTTACCTACCTCTAAGAACTTAATTGTTCTTCTCCATTCTACCAGCTGTACTCTGGTTGCTTGACTATTAGATTAGAATCTGATCTCCCTTTCTTGCATACACATCTCTCGGTTCTGAATTCTTTCAAGAAAATTTGAGACAAAAATGCTTTGTTCTTCCTTATACCAAATGGTTCATTTATAATTCAGATCTGATACCAAAAAATGACGCAGGGTTACCCCTGCGCATACCCACAGTATGCATGTATACCTATGCATAAATCATTTTCCTCAGGAATTGACCCTCACTTAAGCCAAATCTACAAGTCATAAATGATTAAGTCCCAATACAACAGTTCCTTTTGGTCGGAACTCAATCACCCCACTTTAAACCCTCTATCGGGACATTATAACCCTTCGTTCAACCCTTTTATTACAACCTTCCTCAATCCTTCTTATCAAGACTGTTAAAACCTTTCTAAACCTTAGTTAAGCCTTTAATTAGTCCATCGCCACATATATATAACCATTCCCTTTTAAAACTTTGGTTAATATATGATCCTCACATAAATACTCTATTGGCACATATTTCCACTTTAAACTATTTCCAAAGGAAAATCACGCAAATCATACCTTTCTCCGCTTGGGTACGGTCTTGGCACATTCAACGAGAACCACCTTTATCGCTATCGGCTATCGGCTCCCCCACGAGTCCTCATCGGTCCTTCCTTTCTGATATGCGATTATCGGAATATAATATATTGGCTCTTTATCATTAAAACCCCTCCATTCATATTTATCGGGAAATATAAGAATACGGGAATACAAAGGAAACTATGGAAATCCCACTCCGAATGCGGTTAGCGGATTTAAAATATTACGTATTCGCCACTATAGGTCCATCGGGTCCGGCTATCCAAGCCTTTCCGCTGTGCCACTCCGATCTCCACTTCCTTCGATTTGCGATGGTCGATTTAATTGTGATCATCGATCAGGATCGCGATCAGATAGTTGACGATTAATCGCTTGATCACAATCGCTGGACCATTGTGCTTAACTCTTCCGTTTAAAAACTCCGATCCGATTTTTTTCACAGACCCGATAGGGTTTCTATGTTATGGTTGATGGGTTTTCGGGTCTGGCTATAGATCACATGTCGCAATCGCGTTCCACCTTGTGGAATATGCGATGCAATCCTGACTGACTCACTCCGACGATTCAATCTTGCAATTTACTCTGGGTCGTTGATCTTCAAGATCCGACAGCTACTGAGTATCAATTCTTCACTATTTTGTTTGCGCCATTTCTTTAATGTTTCTATGGTTTCTGGCTTTCTTCAAAGCTTTCGGTCTGCAGCCATTTCGTTACGCATTCCTCCTCCTGAACACTGGTTGCGGTTATTCTAATGGATTTAATAATCCATTATGATCTTCATCGTCACGTCTTCCTCTGTATAATCCACCTCGGCTCTACCTGCATGCAACTATTGCAGAATTCCAATTTACAATAATTTCAGCGCTAGAAACACACTTATCTAGGGTCAAAACAGACCTCTGTATTTATAAATATACAAAATGATTACAGAATGAGACTCTTGGTTTCTCATGCAGGCCTGATCCTCTAATTTAATGGCCTCTATTCATTATCTGCCCGTAGGCTTACAAAAACACTCCAATCTGCTATCTATCTACTTATTCAACCTCTCCAACCTCTGTTCATGCCTTTCAGGCTTACATTTATACAAAGGGGTTCTAAAACCAATTTCTGGTTTAGATCCCTAAATCTCTCAACAAAATCCTAAAAATCTCTTTCTCATCCCTAAGGATTCTCTCAAATCCACAAAATCATGAACTGACTCCTAATATAGGATTTATAATCAATTCTCAATCCCTCAATCTCTCAACTATCCTAAATCTCTCATGTTCTCCTACATTCGAGAACATTTACAATAAAGCCTCACAATATTCAATTAATTCCTACTCTCATTAAAATCACTCAAAACATTAAATAATTACATAAATCCAATACTTAGGAAACCAACTTCCTTGAAATACAAGACCCCCTATTTCTACTAGAATACAATGATAATATTGAGCCGGATGCTCCTGCATCAACTTGGCTCCCAAAAGCCTCTTCTATGAGTTATGAGCTTCTATTTATAACAAAGGGTGGGGTGACCCTTCACATTCCCCTTTGTGACTCTTGGACTACCCTCATGACTCTTCAATTCCGTTAAAAATAACTCATTACATAACATGATGACCTTTCAAATTCACTAATGACACTTGGAATTTCAATTACAACATATTTACAAATAATATTACATTTTCCACATGTACCCATGTAAGACAAAATAGGCTAGAGACAACCTAACAAGACAAAACACTATGACTCCGAAGTTTGGGGAAAGACCAACTCGGAAACCTCTACTTGGTGCTTCTTGGTCACATACCAAGCTTGGTATTGCATGATGGTGTCCCCAAACTACCTAACGCTGTCATCTTGAAGGTAGAATCTTGCCTCCATGGCATCCAGGTGTATGATCTTAGAACCTGTATCCAACTCATTCTGAAGCATGAGCAGCATGATGCTAACCTTGAGAGGACCACCCATGTACTTCTGCATGTTGTGTGTGTTCAGCGCCAAGTCTTCTCTGGTGGCCTCTCGTCTTAGTTGCTCCACGTACTCATCGATCTCTAACTGGACTTGGTTCTTGTGTTTAGCATTGGTGAGGGAACCTACATCTATTCAGTTTCTTCCTCAGTTGTTGGTTGTTCCGGATCATCAACATGTATTTTCGTTGTTTACTCTATCATTGCGCCTTGCCTTTGTTATTCTTCCTACTTCTTCTTCTCTCTTGTTCTTTCCTCCTAAGCTCCCACCCTTCCTTCAATTCTTGTTGTGATGTCAGTTCTGCCACCTGCAAGCTCTGCTTTTCTCTCTTCCTCTGCTATGATGTATGTGTACTCTACTTCCCTTTGCTTCTACTGCCAAATCTACTTGCATGAAGATTGAATCCACTTCCACTCTGCAGCTTCGTTCTCCCACTATTATGTCAAAGAATTCCTCTTTCCCTGATCTTATACTGAATTGTTGCCTTCTGCTACTGCTGTTGGTATTGTTGTCATGTTATTGTTGACTCCTTTTCTATGAATAGTTAAGTGTCTGCATATATCGGCAAGTTAACTGGCGCTTGCTCAAATGCTTCCCTAGTACTACTTTCAGTGGTCTCTCTTGAAGTAGTTCTCTTTTGGTGCCATGGTACAATGACTGTTGGAGATAAGTGCTTCACGAGTGTGGTACTTGTGGGACAGAAAGGACACTCATGGCAAGCAAACATTAGCTCTTACAAATCTAACTTCACAACATGATCAAGCAACAATTCTGGCATTCAATGAGAGGGATTTCACAATTTTGACTAATAAGGGTGACTGACTGACTGTGGGAGCTATGCACTACACAGTCCCAGTAGTGAGTGTGGAAGCTTGATGACTAGAACTGCGCAATGTGCAGTTTAGTCTGGGCTACGACCTCGGAGAGACTGCGCATTTCACAGTCTCAATGTCCAAGCTAGGAGACTGGCTCCTGGAATTGCGTAGTGTGCAATTGGAGCTATCCAAGGAGAGGCTCTACATAATTCCAAAATCCAAGGCAGAGTCCTTGAGCTCCCAGATTGCGCAGTGGATGCAATGAAATGTGAGATTCGGCCAAGAGGACCTAGATCTTCCCATGGGGAGTGTTAAAATCAAGCAGATCTAAAGGATGATGTGATGATGGGTGCATATCTAACTAAGTGATGATGCATGAATGTGAAACAAGTGCAACAACTGATAAACTAAAGGAAAATGAAGCATGTTAAAAGAGTCGCCACAACAACGATAGTTGTTGCAAAAATGGGAAAACTCATGCGACACTTGGGAAAGGCAACCTATAACTTGAAACAACACTTCTACAAGTTAAAACATCGACATTCGTTCAAATAAATAAGTGAAACAACACTCTTACAAGCTAAATTGTTGGGTGTGGAGCCTGATTATCTTCTTTATTTAGAGGTATTGCCACATTGGACCCCAGTTCGTAATGTGGCGACAACACTGCCCCCGAAGCTAAAAATAGATGTAAAATTGCCTTGTAAAATGTTGTAATTTCGTAGTCAATCTAGGCCGTTCATTAGGCGGAGATCTGATGGTAGAAGTTATGTTTATTTTAGGGTTTTTTGCCCTAGAAGGAAACTCCTCACTATATATGAGGGAATTGTATTTTATCTTTGTAGATTGGTATTCTGAGTGAGAAAGAGAGAGGAGATTGTGTGAGAGCGAAGAGGGAATTACAACGGATCTGCTGTAGGTTGTATCTCTTCAGTTTGCTGGATAATATAAAAGGAAGGAATGGTTGTTTCTCCTTGGACGTAGCCCAAATTGTGTGAACCATGTATATCTGTGTCTCTCTTGTTTTATGCGTTTTCTATGTTTATATTTCTGTAATATTTTATGTGTTTCATTGCTTTGTAATATATATTTTTCTAACATAAATAACAAAAAGCTACAGAAAAAGCGGCGAAATACAAGTAAAAGAAAAACCCACCTGAAAAAGCGACGAAAATGCTCTGAAGGTTCCCTGATCTCCTTAGGAATGTGATAGCTTGATGATATAATATGAAAATGAGCTCTAGAGGCGTTCATTACATATAATTGATCCAATTGGAATTGATGACGCGTATGCCTAATATCAAGGACAAAAGCGACATTTGGTGGAAACTTCTAAAATAGCAATGTGCCACCTTCGAGAAACTAATAATAAATCCCTGCTTCCTAGGGATGCTTCTTTCCCTTTAGTTTTTTTCCTTTTCCATGGGGGAACCTGCCATGCATTGCCTGGAAAGATTGCACAGTTTTGGGAAGGATTGGGAAAATCTCTGGCTTATGCACTATGTAGTTTCTGAGCACAGTGAGGTCCTGCGCAATTTCTGGGTTGAGTGGCTTTGGGTTGCCTCTCATGTTCTGCGCAATTTCCCAGCTGAAGGTTGGCTGTCCACTAGCTTTGCGCAATTTTGGAGCTGAAGGCTCACTGTTAGCTTGAACTGTGCAATTCCCAAGAGCAAGGTTGGTTTTCCTCAAGGATTGCGTAGTTCTCTAAGGCAAGCTTGGAACTGGATGGAAACCAAGTCAAGAGATCAACTTGTGGGTTATACAGTAAACCAAGTAAGAAAACACAAGCCATAATGCAAAGGATGAAGCTCAATCAAAGCACAAGTATCTAGGTTAGTGTGAGATGAGCTGTTGTGATTTTGGAGGGAGGCTCCAAAACAAAGCATAGGAAAATTTTTGGAGGGTGGTTGCAGCCGCTACAACACTTGGCTAAAAGCTCGTCTTTCTTGGGTGTAAGGAAAAAGGTTAGTGACCCAAAACCAAAGGCATTTGGCAGGAGTCAAACCCTACCCCCTTACTGACTACCAATAGGTAATTCCTCATGGCACGGTTTTCCCCTTTTGTAATATTATGTGTCAATCAACATTAGTGGATAATTGTAAAAAAAATCGAAAACAAACTGTGTAGATGTTTAACCCTGTCTGATTTGTCAGGTGGACACTCCACCCATCATCAGGGACTAGAAATCCAAAAGATGATAAGAGTGTGTGTTGATGAGACCTTAAATAGTGAAAACAAAGGTAGGACCATGATAGTGTTTCACTGTTTAAGGTCTGATCAGCACACACTCTTATCATCTTTTATCTTTCCGGTCCTTGATGATGGGTGGAGTGTCCACCTCAAATGACAGACAAGGTTAAACATCTATACAGTTTGTTTTGGAAATTTATTGACAATATGATTAATTGTGAAAATTTCACTCTTATATTAGTGGATAATGTTAAAAAATGGCACGTCCCACTAACTCATCATTTTGTTATGTTTGGTTTTTCCACTTTGCAAAAAAAGAAGTAATTTTTTTTTTTAATATAACATGTTTTTGGTTTTAAATAAGGGTGAATAAATATTTCCCCATGATGGGTTATGATGGATTGTAATAAAGACGAGGGAGGGAATGTCTAGGGCTATTGTGGACTCGTGCCAACCCAATCTGGCATCACACTTGCATCAAGGTGCGACATGCAACTTCCCATGAAGGGGAATGAGATATGCAGGGTGGTGGAGTTGGGCAGTGGCAGCACTGGTATTGATTCATAAATGTGAAGGAGTTATGAAGGACCGAAGAGCCCCCATGGTTTACCATGGGAAGAGTATTGGCAATAATAGAACAATATGGAATATTTTGATGTGGATACCTCATGGGTTATGGGTGATGGCACCCTTTATTATATTTTGGCAAGCTTGAAGATTCTTAAAATCCCACGAGTTCTCAACTATGTTTGTGTTTTCAAATTAAGAAGCCTCTTTGGTTTGATAGAGTTCTCAATTCTCATGGTTATATGTCTAGGCCAATATTAGACCTAGGGTGAGTGTTTCACTTTTATTCAAGGTTCAAGTGGCCACCCATTTCAATGGATTTTATACTCAGAGCTCTCTTTTGCTCTAATCTAGCTTTGAGTTCACTGGAGTCTGTGAGCCAACCTTAGTGCCTCAATTCCCAGGTTTCTCCTTATACTTATTTCATTGTTCTTGTTTTCTAACTAGGGCAATATTTTTCTTATCGTTTCTCCTATCATCTCTCTAGATGTTAGTCCTTTCCTCTTTTTTGGTCGTTGTTTTCTTCATTCCCCGTAGCAATTGTCTATGTTAATTATGGATGGGTTTCCATCCTTGGACGATGGCCTTGGTCTAGGTGCACTTCTTATCTAGTCCATCAAGCTTTTCCTCTATCCTTGCCTAGGTTTTACTTCTCTTCAAGCTCATGACATTTAAGCCATTCTTTCTTCCGTGAAGCCTTTCCTACCCTCCAAGAGTTTTTACTGGTTTCTTCCTAGTCTTCAGTTCTCTTGGTCCTTAGAGTAGTCGCTATATCTAGTCTCATGGGAGGTTGCAAGGGTAGAAGAACCAACACCTTACCCTTCAACTCAAGAGCTCAACACTCAGAAGAGATCTCAACTATTATTTATGTCCACTCTATCCTCCAGAAATCTGAGTAGAAATCTCGGAGTTGTAGAGAGAAGCAAAGATGGAACATCAATTTATCATTGATGCATATATGGAGCTCGAAGTGAGGGACTGCGTCTTAGACACTAAGAATACTAAAACCCAACGCACAAGATATATGCATACTATAATCTATTAGCAATTGAAATTGATCATGGGAAAAGTCCTAGTAGAATTCTATTAAACGCAACTATAAATTCTATTGTGAGTTAGCAAAATGCAGAGACAGATGAAGAAACTCATGATAGAGTCTCCATCATGGCAAAAAGCTAGCAAGTCTCGATTTTTCAACCTCTAATGAAGAGGATGCCTACCTTGACACCATACAAGTTGAGTCACCATCAAAGTAAATCGTTATGTTGTTTGTCCTTGTGTTATATTATGTTGGCAACAAGGATGAAAATCTAGTAATGGACAATTGTTTACTTGATAGTAGTAAGGCAAATACGCAAAGACTAAATTATCTTATCAATTTTGTTTTTAAGTTAAAGTAGTTTGTAATGACAAAGATTTTATTGCTATTCAAATGGTTTGGCTTGGTTTCCCAAGTGGTAGACCAATCGAAATAGTTAATTTTTTACATTTTCCATTAGAATCATAAGACAAACTTTGCCTTATTTAAAAAAAAAAATAAAAAAAAATGAATGAATAAGTATTGATATGTGTTGTGCATAGGAAACGTTTTAAAGGCTTGAAATATTTAAATATAGAATATGTTACTTTTTTATATTCGAAATTCATTTTATGGATATTTACTTTTATCAAATGTTTGTTAATTTTCTAATGGGTGCAAATTGAGTGTTTTTATGGAAGTGAGTGAGATTATCATGAGAATTTTAAGAGAAATTCCATTTCATAAAGTGGTTGCAATATTTAGAAAGAGGAAGCACCACCTATTTTCTTCAAAGGGGATATGGTAACAATTTTGTCATATCATGGATAAAGTTTGGTTGTGAATCTAGGCTACTTGTGTAGATTTCTTCACATTCATAAAACACATTTCCATAAGAGGTGGATAGTTAATACCTAAGGTTTTTAGACATTGGCCTTCACTAACAAATGCTTAATAGAAGCCAATCAATCTAACTCCTAAAATTTGATTTTTCCCAAAATTCCTTTTTGTGAGGGATTATTTTTGACCTAAAATAGATGAGTATGTGCAAAAAAATAGTAACGGTCCCAACCTTGAATCCCCCATAGACATTGTAATTGTAATTAATTATGTTAATGATGCTTGTATTAGCATGTAAATTCAAATGGGTTAAAATACCTAGAACAATTGAAATCATATTTTAATAACTACTGATGAAGAGGTAGAGCCTTGATATAGACAATGGAAATCCATGAGAGGAGACACAAACTAAGGGGTTAATGGAATTAACCCTTACCAGCATATTATTGATTATGCCGAATATCCATAAAATTCTAACATTTCTCACTTTCCTTGAGAAAATATCTAATGGGAAAGTGTGGTAGTAACTTCCATATTTATGGAAGCAATTCGATTGTACCCTAACTATCTCGCAAAGAAGTATGGGCAAAGCCCCCATTTAGAGACTTTTGGGGTATAACCAAAAGCTTATTGTCTAACTATGCATGGAAGATCTAACACAAAAATCTACCAAAGTAGAAGATCGTGAAGGAAATTTAATGACAAGAGGAATGGAGTGTTGGTGACAAAGACAGAGGCATGTATTGGTGCAAGAGACAAAGAAAGGCATGTGCATGCATGAGCATGAGCAAAGGAGACCCTTGTGTAGAAAAAAACTGAGTGCACTAGGGTTTTAAGACACAACAACCTAAGTGTGATTTTAGTTCTCTTAATTTGGTGAGATAAGTTAGTATTAGTCTTTATCCTAAGCTAGACAACCAAGCATTATTGATAAAATTGTATGGCATAAACATTAAAGCACTGAGAAGTGGAAAGTATTGAGGGGTTGCTAGGATTATCGAATGACTCCCTCTATGGTATGCAAGCCCCTAGTGGCACAATATGAAGAGAACAAACCCTTACTTAGCATCTTGAAATACCTCATACTGATTTATGTGTGGATGAAGGAGAATGGCCTTAATTTTTACACCATTGATATCCTAAGAAAGAATTGTTGTCAAAGGATTTGTTGTGTAGTATAGTTGAGAAACCACCCATAATAGCTTGGTAAACTTTAGGCTTAGTGGGATTTCCAGTAAACTGATGAGTTTGACCTGACGAAGGTAAATGGCCTTCAAGACTCCACCCTATAATGTTGAGCGAAAACTTCCCTCATGATTTCTTGGTTTAGCCCGGGGATGGCCAACTATAAGGATAGAATAAACAATTTAACCTATGGTGGGGTGGAACGTGGCTCACCCTTCATTAGTTGTAGTTAATAATTGATCTTGATCAAATAAGTTCCCTCGTGGACTTTAAATATGTGATGTAATTCATATTCAAAGATTATATTGAAAATTGTGTATATTTGTGTGTTTTCCTTCTAAATAGATATTTTGGGCTCTGTGATACCTGATCATGCTATGGTGGTAAATATAGTTGTGATGATTGTGGATAAATGGTTAACTCAATTATGAACCTTAATGTGCTCTTATGATGTGCTTCCTTGAGAATGGGATTGACAGATTTTAGTCATAATTGATTTTAAGGTGTATGGCTACTATAGGCCTTTTACAAGTAAGTTGGTATGGGTGAGAAGATAGAGGATGTCAACTTCCCAACCTCTTGAAAGGGCATGATGGCTAGTTGGTTGTGAAAGGACTGTTAGTGAGTCCCAACAAAGTGAGTCTCATTTACTTTGAACAAACAAAAAAAGCTTGGAATCTTGTTGTGTTTTATTAGATAGTTCTATTAGTGATGGAGACCCAAATGAAAGAGTAAAAGCCTTGACTTAAGGTGAAGCCTGAGATGAAATATATCTTCATAGAACATCTAATGTCAAATGTTGTAGACTTCATTGAAAAAATATTAAGCTAGTTGGAAGTATGTTAAATGGCTTGACCTAACCTTATGTTGCCTTTAAGTGAATCTGTTTGGCCTTTATTAGGCTAGCTAAGGGATTGAACAACCATGTTGTATCTCTGCTTTAATATTGATCACTTATAAGGTTTCTTGTTTTAGGATGAGAAATTCTAAAGTCCTTAGATGGGGGAAAACAGTGAACATTGGCCTCTTTGACTTCGTAAAGAAAGGCATGGAAAAGGGCTATGGAATGAAGGATTTTAGATGCGTTTGTAAGCTAGTGAAGACCTTTGTGTCACCAAAAGTCATTTGGGTAGTTCAATTCTCTATCTATTTCCCTTTCATTCCTTGAGATAACTTATGAAATTATTGTTTTAAGCCTTATTTTCCTTAGAAAAAATTAAGGATTGAATTTGAAATTTAGGGATTGGAGATTTTAGCAAGGAGGATATTGTCACCAATTTCCAAAGTTTATTATGCCAAAGGAAAAGTTCATTGAACCCTAGGTTATGATTGTTTTAATTTTGAATGTAAAGTGTTTGAGCTTCATGTGGAAGTGCTTATGTATTGTTCATTTTTAAATTGTAAATAAAAAATGATTTATGAGAGAATTTTCCTCAAAATCAATTTCTCAATTCAAGTTGGAAGTTGAGATTTTCATGGGATTGTTTCCCTTAAAAATGTGGATAAAGTCCAAGTTTGGTGGAGTTGAGAGATTTCATCCTCAAAAATCTCATAAGTTCCTCTTTTTATGGATCAAGAGAGTTATTCTCTCCTTGGAATGTGGATCTAAGGAGATATTCTCTCCTTTGTTTATGGATCTCAAAAAGTTGTAAATTCTCTTATGTATTTTTGGAGGAGGGAGAGAGAGCTTGTTGAGAGTTTTTGGAGAGCTTGTTTAAGAGTCTTGTTTAGAGGGCTTGTTGAAGAAGCTTTGTTTTGAGAGCCTTGAGAGCTCAAGAGAGGATGTCTTTCTGAGAAATGTATGCATTGTATTGGCCTTGAAAGCTCTTTGGTAGTAGAAGGCAATTTTGGGATTCAATCATTTTTGTAAAACATTGTATACATTCAACCTCTTTGAAGAAAGACAATAAAGTGATTCGACCTTTGGAGGTGAATCCGGAGACGTAGCCCAGTGGAGGGGGTGAACTCCATTATCATCTTTGTCTTAATGCTTCATGTTCATGTTTGACTAAGTTCTTTTCTATGCAAATTTATGTTGATATTTGCATGTTTATGTAACAAAATTTATCAATCCCTTACAGTCAAGTTATAAATAATTTATTACATGTTTCATGCTCTGCAGATTTCATATTAGATTGGGAGCGATTTGCGAGTTTCATTTTTTATTTGAGACAATCTTCATATTTCCCTTTAGGTTGGTGTTCGATTAGCCACTTTGGCAATTGACATAAATAAATAGTGGAAAATTTCCTCATTGATTAATATCCATCAACTAAACCAAGTGAGTGTCGTGAGTAGAGTTTTTGTTTTTTTCCCAGTGATGTGAGGTTCTAGTGGGTTAGTGGGCTGATTAGCCAAGGCTTCCCAGTTTCTGATGGAAAAAACATCAAATAACATAGAAATCTTTGTCAATTCTCATTTGTCCACTATACCATCCTGACCTTGTGAAGTCTCTTTCTTGTTTTTCTGGCGGCTCAATATCCCGATTAATAGAGATGTCAGTTGATGAAGAAGTATATTAAGTTAGTTGATAATCCATTAACAAAACCAAACCAATTATATGGGAGATGCATTAAGATTCTTAATAGTCAATGGATAATTTTACAAAACCATCAAATAATGGGATTAGAGATTTAGAATTTGCCAGGATCCCAATTCTATTAAGAGTGGTAGACAAGTGCGAGTGGATCTATCAAGTTACAGATATTTGGTTCTGAATTCTATTAAGATCTAGATATCTAAGCGTCCAAAATCATTTGTAAATAACCGTTTTAAGAATATTTTGGATTTTGAACGCCAACATAGAAAATCATGTGGAGGTCATGTGGAGTCCATGTGAGCACTCTTTGACCTTATGGGAAGGTGGATTTCGACGTAGCACATAGGGCAGTTTTGGGTGATGTGGCATGTTGACATGTTGTTGATGTGGCATAGTGACATGGACCATAATGGCATATTTTCATTGAGGTAGAGGCTAGGTGGCGACTGAGGTAGAGGTGACATGGATAACAAAAGTATAAAAATCCAAAATTTTGTATTTTTAGTTAATTGGGACTTCGAGTTTTCCCAAATTTGGATGTTGACTTGTTGACCAAGCACTTTCCCAAATCTAGATGAATTCAAATGTTTGGAGATTTTTGAATGGATCCAAAAGTTTGGGAATTCAAATCAATGGAGATCCAAAAAAATGCTATAGTGGGGTTTTAAGGAAATATCAGATCCGAGTAAGGGTAGTGCAATGATGTGCCCCTTTAGGGATGTGGCACTTTGTGGTGTTGGCACATGAGCAAGGACTACCATGTGTCAACCACATGAAGCAAATGTGATATTGTATGAAGATGACACAGGGGCAAAGGGAATACCATGTATCTGCCTTGTGGCAATGGTATGGATGTTGACATGGTGCTTGGAGGGTAGATCTTCAGATGCTTGAAACTTTGGATCTAGAGCTCAGATTTTGATGAAATTTATATCATTGAAAATCTTTCAATGAGCATAAGGAGATGGCGATCTCAGAAAGAAGTTTCAAAGTGGTTGAAATAAAAGGGTTTTTGAAAACCCTATCTCCATAAACTAACCTTGGAGGTTGAGTCTAAACACCTTGTTCCGCTAAAAAGGAATTGAGGGGGTTATGTGACGTTACAGAGTGGTATCAAAGCTATGGTTCAAACAATAGGCGTAAAGGACTAGAGATACACTATAAAGACGCATTTGGAGCAAGACATAGAGCTTATTGATTATTTTTGGCAACAATAGTGCTACTTGGATTCGACCGTAGTCAAAGGGCCATGTTGTTTGGATTGGAGAAGTTCTATAAAGGAAGAGTGCTCTATGGGAAAAGAGTGTTTTGCTTGGAAAAGTTATGCCTCAAAGAAGGTTGTTATAAGTAGTTTATCTCCTATGAATAATGTTGATCTAAGAATCAACAAGGTATAATAAAAGATGGAAAGTGCAATGGATGTAATTACATGCATGTTTGATGTAGATGAATATGTGTTTATTGGACACTTGTTCTAGATGGAAAGGCATTTTGCCTTGAAGTGAACTAATGAGGATAATAGCATGGATCAATGAAATAAGGAGTAAGCATGTGGTTGGTTGTATGCTCTAGGTAGAGGTGGTACTGCTTAGGTTTCCACGTGGCACATGGTGCTTACATGATCAAGTGTGCAAGGGAAATATCTCATGGCAATGATAATCATAACGCAGGAAATGTGTCCTTAAGTGTTATCAAATGATTAAGCAGGAGAGTAAATCCTTGCAAATCAAACTTGGTTTGAAGTATGAGTAAGAGATCATGTGTAAGATGATGCACATGGTTTCGTATGTGCATGTAAGGGTGTATGGAGCATGCCCAAAGGTTCCTCAAGAACTTTGTATGATCCAAGGCATGGATGTATTGCAATAATATGAATGTCGATGCAAGTGTGAAGCAAGGGGTAAGCATGCTTGCAGTAAGGTTATGTTGTGGAGCATTGATCTTGTTGAAGATTTATGCATGAGGAAGATTTCTATCTCCTTAAATTAAACATTATAATTACTCACCTAGAAAGCGAGTGAGATTGATGTATATATTAGATTTCCTCATGGAAGAGGAAAAGTCAATGTTGAATGCACCTAGGTGGTGGTCGTAACAATTTGTCAATTTAGATTAATCTACTTTTGAGAACTTATTTGATTAATTGGAATACTAACCAAAGTGTGACTTGTGGTTAGAATAGAACTTCAATTTTAGGTGTATTGGGTTATGTGTTAAATTCTTTGCACAACTATCTCCATGCACAATTAATTGCATGAGGCACAAGGGCAATTGTAAAAAAAATGGGGTGGTTTTTTGCATATGTTCTGGGCACATAATTTTCACTTTTAATGGTTTTGTGGCATATGATGGTTTGACAAATGGTTTTGTATTTTTGATTAAGGAACTACAATTGTATTAAAATATAGGGCTAATGAATTGGGGGTTTATGGATGCTACAACATATGCATATTCTATTGTAACATTGTAAAGTAAGAATATACTTAAAAAATTTATGGTTTTCCCAATTTGGATTTCTAGTGTAAAATATGTGTATTAATGTGTGTGTGCCGTTACATCATTTTTGTTTTTATTAAGAATTTGTTTGCAATAATTAACTGTGCAATGTTGAAACCTACAAGGCCATTATTGGTTGATGCATATATTTCCAAGGCAACTAGTTATATTGGAATTAATTATTTTTAATAAACTAGTAGTGATATGTTGTTTCCAACACAAAAGAAGACTCATACAACAATGAGGGAATGAAGGAAGGTTAAAATAAATGGCATAGCGCAATGTGGAGGTAAATTATATAGGAGAAAATTTGTTGAAATCAAATCCCTCCAGATTTGGTGGAGGATTTAAGAAGCCTAAAAGCTGAACTATAGAGTTATAAGGCTAATCATAAGAGAACCCATAGAGACCCAGAGGAGAAAAATGAGATAAATGCAGCGTTATTGCAAAGCATATGATATTTACGAAGGTAGAGGCAACATGGACTAGCCCTTGATAATGTAGATAAGCATAAATCAAAGAGGACACTAAGCCCATAAAAAATTCATAAATATGGGCTAGCAATCAACTATACAAGAAAATATCCTCAAGGAAGAGGCACAAGAATGTCAAGAAAGACACATCTAGCAATGATAATTCTATAGATGCCTCTGGTCAAAAGTCAAACAATTCAGACACACTATCTAGTGATGCAACCAAGTTGGGTTTTCTTAAGAAAGGCATTCAAAGAGTTCCCCACATGAGGAGTTCAAAAGGGCAAAGTCACCTACCTTTGGTGGCCAGGTTTAGAAAGATGAGGGAGGAATGTCAAAGCTCTCTAAGATGATTGGAGATTTAAAGGAAAACATGAGGTAGAGTTGTGGGAATTGATTATAAGTAATGGTATTAATATATTGTATATTGAGACAACTTGTATGCACAAGAGTGCAATGGGGAGGGTTCCCCTAGAATGTTAAGAAATATTTGGGTTTTTGAGCTTGTTAGATACTTTAAGGAAACCTTAATCAAATGATTTTGCATATTCTTGATGCACTAAGTTCTAGATAAACTGCCAAGTTCCCTTGTGCATGAATGAAAAGTTTCATAAGAGGATAGATCTAAACATTTAATAATTGGTTAAGGTGGGATTGACTAGACTATAAAACAAATTATAAAATAGACTAAGCTTGAGAATTCTTGACTGATCATCGATGCCTAAAAGATAAAATTATTAAATGAGTAAAATGAATGTATACGGTTGATTTAGAATGTTGTAGCACATGTTTTAATTGATTGACTAACAAATGATGTGCGATGAAGTAGTGCATGGGAAAAGATGTAGATTGTTCTTAGGATTTTGATATGAAAGGACACCTTAGTTGAAATAGGATTTGAGATAGCATAAGTGACTTTAGTCATCAAAAATACCTTGATGATAATGATAAGAGAGTACTTGTCAATGAAGGCCAAGGAAGGAGCTAGGTGGACTCCTTGAGAAACCATCAATTGAGAATAAATGGTAACGACAACCATGTAAGTATGGGCATCAACCATGCTACAACAATTGGTAAGTTGAAGGAATTAGGGAAGAATCCCTTCAAGGTAAGCTTGTATTTATTGACATTTTTTCCCTTGAGTGATCATATTGCATGAATACCCAAGACGGGTATGAATAAGGTCGAAAGCTGTTAGCACATAAGATTTGGTAAAAATCTTATAATTCTATGCATGTGGGAATTGTTATGATGGGCGACTATTAGATAAGTTATACATTCACATTTTAAAGAAATTTTATGTTTGGTAATGCATGGATATGTAATGGTGCATGAAGTAGATGCAAGATTGCATGGTTTGGTTGAGGCCATGGCTATTGGCTTAAGAGCTTCTATGAAGCCAATGAATTCATCACCCAATGATGAATGTTATAAAAGATACCATGTACCTGAATGTGTGATTGTTATTAGTTGATGTCAATAGATAAGGAGTCGAATAACATTAAGAGTGCCAATAAGCATATGAATATAAATTGTGACTATCCTTAGTGGATATGAATGGCTGAAATGTGAATGCATGATTGTCATAAAATACTCATTGTAACATGATAGAGGAAAATTTTGATTGCCATATGAATACTTTGGAACAATTGTGAGGATGTTGTATATGTAATGTAAGTATGTTTTCCTCTCAATTGGTATGCTACTAAATTGAATGAATAATTAAATATTGAATGGGTTTGAAATCAATTTGGTGGCTACTATAATGCTATGTTGAAAGTATTTTATGCATGAGAAACTAATGTTGTTTGGTTGAGTAAAAATGTAAGTAGAATGCATTGAGTTTGGCATGGAATGTAAACTCTTAGTGAAGGCTGAAATTACCATCACTGTAGAGAGGCACTCAAACTTATGGGAAGAGTCTCATGTTTGTGATACTTGGCTTTTGCATGAAGCAAATTTGGAAAAATAAAAAGAAAACAAAAATTTTACGATATATCTCACGAGAATTGTATGTTATGAATAGGTGAGATGATGGATCTATTTAGGAAGGATAGATAAAGGACATGGAGTAGAAAGCCCAGTAACAAGGCCACTATAGTAAAATTGGAGCCCTATGACATGCCTTGATTTCCATGAGTAATGACATGTAAAACATGTTAGAGTGAGTCAAAGGGATGCCTTGGCTATAAGACTTTATAAATCTATTTGGCTTCCTATGCAAGGAAACTGTAACAACCTTCGTCAAAAATCCATGTAATAGAGTTAATAAAGGCAAAATAATAGCCATGGTCATGGGACACATATTCCAAGCTGAGTGTTGGACAAAAACATAGTGATGGGATCACTTATGATTAATTAATGACTATGGAAATTGGCAAATGCAATGACAAAGACTTTGGAAAGGCATGAGGCATTAATTGTCATTTTATTTATGAAAATAATGGAAATTAGGAGAAAATGAAGGTGAAAGGTCACAGGTTGCATGTGAGGAGGAAAATGAAGGAAAATAATGGAAAATTGAAGAAAATAGAGGCTTCATTAATAAAAAGGCTTCTGAGGATCAGTTTGTAGCTTTTTGTCAGTTCAGTTTTGGAGTTCTCATTTTCTACTCTCTCTCTCATACTCTTGGATACTTAGAGTTTTCTTGGAGCACTCTTGAGGAGTGTGGAATACTTGGAGAATTGGAGCAAGAAGGCAAATGAAGAACAAGAAAGCGCAAGAGGACATCAATATCAACAACTATAACAGGTTTTGCTTGCAGGTATTGAGTTGCATGTATGATTTCCTTGCTAGTTTTGGCATGCATGGCACATGCATGTGTTTTCTTGGTTATGCTTTGTTATTGCCATGGAGGATTGCCTAGATTAACGGTGGATTTTCCTAGCCTTTCCATTTCCTGAATAGCCATGGTGTTGTGGGTGTCTTTCCTTTTTTTTTTCTAGTTGGTACTCATGTTCCTGATGGATGTGGGTTGAGTTACTAGTTCCTGAAGCCTCGGTTGGACAAACGCTTTGGAAGCCTTGTAACAATTTGGGTTGAGTTACTAGCCCTAGAAGCCTTGGTTGGAAAACCACTTTGGAAGCCCTTGGTGGGATGAGATACTAGTCTTGGAAGCCCTAGTTGGATAAATGCTCTGAAATCCCGACAACAGTTGTGGGTTAAGTTACTAGTTCTGGAAACTTCTGGAAACTGGTTGGAACAAACACTCTAGAGCCTTGGATAGCTTAGGTAGAGACCAATATGGTGATAGTTAGTGATGTCTGGTCGTGAGGTGGAATCACTGGTTAAGGGTTGAGGTGGCTTGGCCTCTGGAATCCGTGGTTTGGTTTTGTTGGATGTTTTCCATGAGATCCCACATCCATGCTTGGAAAATGGCACGAGGGTGATTGGTTGGAAAAAAAATAAATATTATTGTTCTGTCAATCTATGGTTGGGTGGTTTGTGGAAGTCCCAGACCTGGTTGCGTTTTGCATATGTTAATAAGATATTATTTTCTCTTGTATATATGGGTAAATATACTTGTTTATATGTGGTTTTTATGGTTGATATATCCTTGTTATTTATGTTGGTTATATGTTGGCTATGAGCATGTTTTATGACGAACTTGATGTATGGATCCCATCATGTTTTGATTTGAAAATGAATGAAAAATGAATATATGAACTACTATATGACAATGCATCTAATGTGTTAAGGCATCGATGTTTCTTAGCAATTCTCAGATAAGTATGAGACCCCTATGCTTAGCTCTGTTGATATGACCTATAGATTGCATATTTGTGACATGTTTGACGAAATGTCTGTCATGGCTAGGAGGGTTCCATACAAGTATTTGTTTAATTATTTGCATTAGTATCATTGTTTCAATGTTATTTTTCATTTATGGAAGTTTCATGAAGTTCTGGGCAGTGGCCTGAGACCTAAGCCTGAAAAAGTGACACAAAGTCAGGGGTCGCAAACTCAGAACTAGTTGAAAAGTCTCTAGTCATTGGCATGCCTTTATTGTGGGAACAACTAGAGGGTCCCAGTTGCATGCATGCCCATGTCATGGGAGCGACTGAGACTCTAGGTCAATAAAATGTCAAGTTACCTTAGGGGTTAGTCACTTGGAAGGGTTGGTTGGCTCCTGAAGGTTCTGTAACATGTGTAGAAGGTTAGATTGGTTGTGTTTTGTTGGTTCCACTTCCTTAACTACACATGGAGAGTTTAATAAGATCATAGTGTCCCCTCATTGTGTGTTTACCCCAGTAGACCGGTTAACTTGGGTAAATGTGGGAGGAGGTGGTTACATAAACCTCGGTGAGGTGGATCACCCAAGGGAATATGGAGCAGAGAAGGGGGATAACTTGGACCTAAAATGGGTGAATGATTGCAAGGAGGAGGAGACTTGAATGAAATTATTATGAATTTTTTTATGTCACACACCCATTAGAATCATGAGTGTGCATGAGTATGTCCAATGCAAGTGGTGGGTTGAATTTGTTTCATGTTGGGAGCCTTGTGAAGCAAAGGGAAACTAAATAAATAAGTATTGAGTTGAAATTTTATTTGTTGAAATGCATTTTACTTTGGGGAAATTAAGTTCTCCTATAGAAATATTAATGGTTGTATATGAAAATGATTATAACACATGTTCTATTAGTTTATCATGTAGGTACTAGATGGAACACCACAAGTATTGAAGGAACAAGACTGTGAAGATAAGTACCATTGCTAAAGTAGTGGGAAATATAAAAGACATGAAAATGAATTGATATGCAAGAGAAGTGATGCTAGTGTAGCTAGAAGGAAGCATCCCACATACTACTACCATGGACAAAAGGCACTTGGAATGGTGTGATGTTGAAAAGGGCACGTAGGATAGTATAATATTGTTGAGAATAACATCTAAAATGGTGTGAATGCCGATAATGATGTTCATTTAGGGGGGAGATTGTAACACTCCCAACATTTAATCCCCTGCATATATTGTAATTATAATTAGTTATGTCAGTGATGTTTGAATGGACCTGTATCGGTGGGGTCGGGGGTTAAACATCTTGCTCCTTTGTGAAGCGATATGTATCTCCAGCGTTGGATTGTTTAAGAAGTATGGACGGCAGTGATTAAGAAGCGGGTTTTTGCGGGAAGGGCTCAGGTGCCCAGCGACTCCCATAACTTGTTTTTGTCGGTTCTCAAAAGTGTTTGGCGGAAAGTTTTGGGAACTTGTTTTAGTACATCTTCCTATTTTTCCTTGTACCACACAATTTGATGGAAAAGTGTAAATATTGTAAATTTTGTTGGATTTAATGAAAAATAAGGTACGACTCTTGCTTTAGAAAAAAAAGAATGGACTTGTAAATTTAAATAGGGCAAAAGACCCAAAATAATTGGAATTATATTTTATTAACAATTGATGAAGAGGTGGAGCCTTGATACGAACTATGAAAAGCTATGAGGCGAGAGGGAAATTAGCACAAGGGGTCAATGGAATTTTCCCTTGTCAATAAATTATTTACAAATCCAAATATTCAAAAAATTCTAATATTTCTAGCTTTCGCTAAGAAAATATCCAATGGGAAGGTGTGAAGTAGCTTCCATATTTATGGAAGTAGTTGGGATATACCTCAACAATATCATCAAAAAGTATGGGTAGAATACTCATTCAGATACTTCTAGGGTCTAACCATAAGCTTATAATTTATCCATGATTGGAAAATCTAACATTAAAATATATCAAAGAAGAAAATTATGAATGAAAGTCATTGATGAGAGGAATGGTAATTTGAGACCAACATTCGTGGACATGCGGGGGAAAAAGAGAAAGAGAAACATTTGTTAGTTCAAGAGATAGAGAATATTTTGTGCATCCATGAGTGTGATTAGGGGAGCCTCTCATGTGAACAAAAACATAATGCACAAGTGTTCTGAGACACAACAACCTGGGCATGATTTTAGTTCACTGGATTTGGTGAGAGAAGTCAATGTTAGAGTTTTTACCTTGAACTTGTCTAATATGAGCTCTAAAGCAATGAGAATAGGGAAGTACTAAGGGATTTTTTGGATCAAAAAAGGAATTTCCCTATGTTGTTTAAGCCCTTGGTGACACAATGTGAAGAGAGAAAGGCCCGACTTAGTATGTTGCAAGGCCTCATACTGATTTATGTGTCGATGAAGGAGAATGTCCTTCATCCTTACACCTATAATAGCCAAAGAAAGAATTGTCCTTTAGGTATTTTCTATGTATAACAATTGAGAAACCACCCATAATGGTTGGATGGTCTCTAGGCTTAATGGGGTTACCGGTGAATTGGGGAGTTTAACACAATGAAGGAGAATGGCCTTCATGAATCCGCCCTATAATGTCAAGTGAGAACTTCCCTCGTGGATTCTTGATTTAGCTTAGGGGTGGCTATTTATAATGGTAGAACAAACAATTAATCTTATGGTGGTGTGGAATGTAAGTCATCCTTCATCAGTTGCATATAGTATTTGATCTTGATCATACAAGTGCCCCCGTGGACTTTAAATCTATAATGTAATTCACAAATATATGATAAATTGTCTATACTTATGCTCTTTCCAGCTGGATAGATATTCTGGGCTGTGTGAAACTTGGTCATGGTATGAAGTAGTAATTCTAATTGTGATGATTGTGTTATGAATCATATGCATGTTTATGAACTTTAATGTGCTCTTATAGTGTGCTTCCTTGAGAATAGGACTAATAGATTTTAGTCTTGTTATTTTTAATGGGTATGGATGTTATAATCCTTTCACGAGTAAGATTTTATGACAGAGAAGACAGGGTATGCCATCCCCTCAGCCTCTTAGACAACTATGATGGCTGGTTGGTTGTGAAAGAACTTTTAGTGAGTATTAACCAAGAGAATATAAACTATTTTAGACAAACTACAGAAGCCCTGAATCTTGTTGGTTTTTATTAGAGAGTCATATTAATGACAACCAAATGTTAGAGTAAAATAATTGACTATAAGGTGAGGAATCATATGAAACATGTCTTTATAGAAAACCTAATGTAAATTGTTATAGATTTCATTGAAGAACTCTTAGGATAGTTTGAAATTTATTGAAGGGTTTCATGTGCAATTGTGTGGCCTTTAAGTGAATGTGTTTGCCGTTTACTAGGCCAAATGAGGGATTGAATAACCATGATGTACACATGTTGGACTTATTTTCATTTTTGAGGTTTCCCTGTTTGGGATGATGAGGTCTAAAGGCCTCAAATGGGGGCAAATTGTGAACAGTGGCCTCTTGACTCCTTAAATAAAGTTTTGGCAATTATTTGTGGAATAAAGGATTTACGATGTATTTGAAGGTTAGTGAAGAATTATTTGTCACTAGGAGTTCTCTGGAAAATTCAATGCCCTGTTTAAGTCCCTTTCAGTCCTAGGGACAGGATGATAAATTCTCTTTGTAAGCCTACTTTTCCTTGGAAAACATTTGGGGTTGAATTCAAAATTTTTGGATTGGAGATTTTAGCCCGAGCCCCCGTCACATGGGGTGGTGGGAGGTTGTGATTAGGATATAATCATGAGAGGGATCAAGGGTGAATGAAACCAACCATACTCATCTCTTTAGAGCAATATTTAGATTTCTTAGTGGCTCTGTGTTTAAATATCCACTTCAAGAATTGATGGAGATAGATAGTGAAAATTTTCCCCGTTGGTTGATGTCTGTTAACTAGACTAGGTGAGTGTTGTGAGTACTTTTTGTTTTATCATAGTGGAATGAATATCTGGTGGGTTAATTAGCCAAGGATTCCTAGCACTTAATGGATAGAATGTCAAATAATAATGAAATCTCTATTGACGATTATATGTTGACTAAACCAGCCTAACCTTGTGGAGTCTCTTTCTTGTTTTCTTGGTGGTCTAATAGCTTGGTTAATGGGATACTAGCTGATGGAGAGGAAAGTTCTATTAGTTGATGATCCATTAATTGGGCTAGGCCAATCAGATGAGGGATGTGTTAAGACTCTAAATGGTTAGTAGCCCAGTTGACAGAAACCATCAGTTGATGAGATTGGGGACTTGGAGTTTGTTGGGATTTAGTGTTTATCAAGAGTGGTAGACATGCATTAGCAGATATGTCAAGTGAATGGGACTAGGATCTATATTTTGTCAAGATTCAGATATACGAGCATCCAAAAGAAGTTGTAAATGGTATTTTAAGAAAATATCAAATGTTAGATGCCAACATAAAAAACCATGTGGAGTCCACATGAGCACTCCCATACTCTATGAGAAGGCAAATGTTGATGTGGCATGACGATGTGTTATGTAGGGTAGGTTTTGGTTGACGTGGGATGTCAAGTGTTGTTGACGTGGCATGTCAACATGATGAGGTGATGTGTAACAAAATAGCATAGTTACATAAAGGTGAGGCTCGGTGGCAACTAAGGTAGAGGTGATGTGGATGGTAAAATTTTAGAAATAAAAAAATCCAATATTTTTTTAAAATAAAAATGAGTAAGATTGCATTAGTTCCGCGCCCGGTTCACAACAAATACCCAGGGGAATATTCAAAGATGAAAAAATTGTACTCTTGTAACAAAGAAGACCCGGACCAAACTACATATAGAATCAACAAGATTGCAATTATAAGTCTGCTGCCATATATTCAACAAAACTGCACAAGGAGATTTTTTTTTTTATAATATTCCATTCACGAGAGCTGGACTTAATCAAAATCCTTTGCTGACCTATTGAGGTCAATATCTCGCTCGACTAAGTTTGACTAAAGTTGGTTGTGATGGCTTGCAATGGCTTCGCTACTGAGTTTACATTCCATGATTAACCCATGGAGTGCATCAATTTCATCCTCTAAACAAGATAGGTGATGCTGGAGTGCGAGTAATTTCTCAGATACCTTCATGAAGGAGGAGCGCAATTGGCCTATCTTAACTTGTAGATCGTAGTTTGGCATGTGAAGAGCATCATTTGCATACAAGCAATGGGTGTATGGTCTAATCGCAAAGGAGGATTCTGAGGGAGTTTCTAGATTCGTAGCTTCAGAAGTCAAAACAAAGGGACAAACAGAGAGGTAGGAGGATTCGTTCTTCATCAATTCCATATATACTCCTTAACAAGGTAGCCATCATAATTTGGAGGGGGAGAGAAAATCTAGGTTGGGGTGGTGGATCGAGGTTCCTCCAAGCATGTGAGGAGGAGAGTGCAGGACATGCATGACATCTTCATGCATATGGTGCCACTTTTGTAATAAATTACATTTCACAGTGGAGTGTAATGGTAATGTGAGGCGAGGTTGAAATATAGGGGGGTTTGGGCATAGGAAATATTTATAGTGAATCAGGAAGGGGATGAGGAAGGTTGAAGGGGTGTTATAAATCCAATAGGGAGGAGACTTAGGGGGATAGGATTTATGGAAATGCATGAAGAACTAAGGTATTGGGAAATAGCACATGATCCCATTAATATCCAAATGATGTTCCTCTAAAGAGCAAGCCAAATTGGCTTGGAGGTCTTCATCCGAATTGTGAATTCTAAGGATATGTTTATATTCCTTGGTGGAGAAGGAGTTGGACACATTTTTTATTCTATAAAGCACATAGGATAAGGAATTGTCTTTCGAATAACCTGCCACAATCAAATGATGGACTGTTAGCATGGAGTCCTTGAGAACACTAATGTATTTAATTCCTTTTTTCTTTGTTTTGTAGAGACCTTGCAAGAGACCATACCTTTCCACTTGGTTGTTTGTCTTTTTTCTCATAATCCATGAGTATTTATCCTTGATTATTCCCTTAGGATTGAACAATATCCCTCCCCATCTAGCCACCCCTAAAAATCCAACTTTTATTGTATTTTCTCAAATTTGGATGTTGACTAAGCACAATCCTAGATTTAGATGAATCTGGAGGTTTGAAAAGTTCCATATGGATCCAAAAGTTTGGATATCCAAATAAATAGAGATCTAGAAAATCATTATAGTGAGGTTTTGAGGAAATCCCATATTCGGATAAAGGCAACTAGTTGACATCCCCCTTGGGGACATGGCCATATGCAATGTTGACATGTGGGTAGGAATTGACACATGTCAACCATGTGAAGCCAATATGGAATTGTATGATGGAGAAACAAGGGAAAATGGACTACCATGTGTCTACCATATGGAAATGGCATAGATGCTAACATGGCACTTGGAAAGGATATATTTAAATGGGGATAACTTTGTGTCTAGAGCTTGGATTTTGATGAAATTTAAATCATTGGAAATATCTTGATGTGTAGAAGGAGATGGTGATATTAGAAAGGAGTTTCGAGGTGGTTGAAGAAAAAGAAAATTTGAAAACCCAATATCCTTAAAGTAACCTTAGAGGTTGGGTCTAGACACCCTGTTACCTTAACAATACCATGAGAAGTCTAGGTGACGTTGCAAAAATTATAATCATAAAAGAGTGCAGTAATACTAAATGCCTATAATAGTTTTTTATGCCAATTTTGGTCATCACTGGCTAGAGATTTGGGTTGTTATTTTTCTTCTTAGATACTTTCATAAATTCCTTTTTTGAGTCCTATGTAGGTATTGTTGGAACCTGTTGTAGTGAAAACACAACACCCCCATTTTATTCTATCATAATAGACATGGGGACCCTTTTGACATTACATGTAGACTTTGAGTGTGATTACTTCATTTCAAGTCTAATTTGATTTTTATTTACACTTGTTTTATTTTTATAGTTTGCCTAAGTTTGATTAAGTTTGTTTGTTAATAAACTTTGTAAATAAGTTTTTGTTTTAAACATCTTAATTAATTAGATTAATGAATAAAATAGCCCCCGAGACCAAGATGTGTGCATAGGATTTAAGCCTTAATCATTAAACAAGTGGTTATAATATATCAGAGATATCAAAGCTTTGACATCAGAGGAACCCTTTTAGAATTCCTCGATGTCAAAACCCCGATTCATAATATAGTGGCTTAGCCCTTTTTAATAAACATACAAATATAAACTCCAAACCATATGACAAATGGCTTTAATACAAACAAACGAATATAGGTTTCGATGATATATATTATAAAGTGGTTGAAGTATTATGGAGGACCCACATACCACGTAACCCTCCTTTGCTCCCTTATATTAGAGAATCCCTCATATCAAAGTTTTTGTTATGTGTCACCTCTTAAAAGTTTTGATATGACAATAGCATCTAAGCTCTGTTCTTCCGATATATGTGCTTGCCACAAGTTCTGATATCACATATTCCATATCCCTCCGATCTCCGATTTCCGATATGCCAATCCCTCTGATATCCGATATTCATATCTTCCAACCTCCGATATCTGGACCAGATATATGTATTAACGATGGTCTAAACGGAATATCACTTCCACCTGTATATCAAAACTTTTAAATGGTTACAATTGTAAAACCTCTGATATAATGGACTCGATAAAGCTCTTAAAGGGAGTTGAATACGATATTGCATCCACTCCATATTAGAGCTACCCAATATCGCAAATATTTTGTGTTGTCTCATTTTAAAAGTTTTGATGAGCTTACCTCCGATACCACTCAACTCTTGCCACTTGTCACTTCCATATGGGGTCGTTGTTATAATAAATGAAAATTCTATTTTCAATGGTTTTGCGAGAAGTTTGTTGTGTTTAGATTTCGATTTGGTTTTCGGCTAAGTTTAATAATAGAACTAATAAGCTCTGATTGGTTGAAATAGGGATGAACCCAGGGTCGATAAGGAGGAAGTATCAACTCGATCCGTGATTTCCAAAGACTCTCTGCCATGTGACACAACACAATTCTAAATTGGGAAGATTGTTGTAACAAAGACTAAAAAAACCATCCTCGTGAGTAGCAAATCAACCTTTCGAATAAAGACATACACTTCGTTGCAACGATTTCCCAAATTTGGCCTGTATTCAACTAAAACAATCTGTTTTTGGCTTGTTGAAGAAAACCTCCAGATTCGGTTGTTGAGAGATATAAGGGGGTTGTTAGCTTTGTAAATATTGTATAAATACCCATAAATTTGATGCAAAGGAGGAGGTCACGATCCACTCAAGGGGGATTCTCTGTAGTTGTTCGATTTGTGCAAGAGAACTACTGTTATGTATATAAAGGTTGATTATAGAGAAAACAGAGGGTTTCTGGCTCTATTCTAATTGCTTTGCACTATTGCAGACAATTTTATTATGAGTCAGAGCTACTCCAGGATTGTATATTTTGTAATAAGATTTGGCATTGTTTAATTAATTCTTATTCTTGTGTACTAAACAGAATACAATATTATTTCCTCAATGATAAAGTTTCATTTTTAGTTCTGATCTTTATTCTAAACAATATTATGTTTCTTCGATATTATGCACTATTGTTGTGTCATTGACATTTTGCTATTGAAGCTTTGTTAAAGCTATCTTTGCAGGGTAGAATGAGATCGAAATCAATCTTAATTCATTGAAGTATTCATGTGGTGACTAATAACTATTTATTATTCATTTGTAGGCTTGTTTGGCTTTCACTTGTCTTAGTTAATGTGAAGTACTTTCTTTAAATAATACAAAATCACATGATTAATGATACCAGTCCTTCCCCCTGTTTTAGTTAACTTGCTCTTGGATTAGGAGAGGGATATCCCATTATACTTCGAGATAGGTTTTTCATGTTTTAAATTAGTTTTACATCTGTATCTTAGTTTTGCATCAAGTCCTCTCTTAAAGAGGTAAATAAATAATTTAACTGCGGTTTGATAAGCCTTTTTAAATCGATCAAACCTTTGTGTCGATTTACTTCTTTAATTTAGATCTTCAAAGATCAATATAAAGGAAATGTAACATGATGTAATATAGGTGTAAATGGAATAATTATTAGTTTAGGTTATATTATTTTAGATTAAATTAGATTTAAGTTTAAGGGTAATTGGACCCATAACTAGATGGAACCACCATCTTCAACGGAAAAGGAGCTGCTTTAAATTCCCGACTGGGTGGTCTCCCCTAATGTTGAAGAAGGACATTTTTTTTCCGATCAACAAAACCCAATGATCCCCTTTATTATGATCTTGGTTCTCAAATGAGAGTTTTAATATCTTATATCATCCTTCTTTATCCTTGGTTTGTTTTGCTTCCATTTCTTCTACTTGGTTTTCCTAGCTCACACAATGTTAAGGAATAGTTTGAGGAGGGTCTATTAGATCTAATTTGGGTCTAAGTGTTCATATTGGTGAAGAGGAAAAATAAGGGAGATTCCATAGAGGAATAATTTTCTTATTAGTTTCCATAGACAAGGTTGGTGTCGTTTGATGAGGTTGTGGATCCTAGATATTTAACAATATTCCTTGTTAATCAATGGATTTTCTTCTATTAGACCATCTCACTATGTAATTTTTCTATAGAGTTGATATAATTGATTGCTCTTAGGGAGCTTAGCACAATAAGAAACAAAGTACCATATTTCATAACATGTGTTCCATTAGAAATAAACCTATTTACAATCCAACTTTTGGGACCATGCGTAATTTCTAACTACCAAAATAGTTTATGTTGGAAACACTTTGCTAAATTCCATGTCTACTTGTATATGTGAAAATGTAATTATGTGTCAATGTTATGTCTCTTCACTTTTGAAGCAGAACTTTCCTAAATAATTGCCATTATCACTGAGTGAAACATAGCCCCAAAATTGGAAAGGGAGATTGAGAAGCTACACCTAAACACAAGTCCTATAGAGAATTTGAAGCCAGGTTGAAAGATGGATCCCAAGCACTCATACATAAACCAAATTTAACCCAAAACCAAGGAACTAGTGATATGAGCAAAGTTCACCATCACACAAATATATTCAAAATATTTGGAATATGAGAATATCCATCACAAGATAAATAATATTTATATATAAACAATTGAGTATAAAACTGATATATGATGAGAGATACAACTGAGGGCCTCTTATATATGCTTAGGAAGGAGTTCCCTTTCATAGAGAGTCATGTCCTTTTAAGATATGTTTGTATGTTATTACTAATTACTAATTATATTGTTTTATGTTATTTATGTTTATAACACCCGAGTTGAGGATTTAGTCTCAAACTTCCATAATGAAGAAGCCTTTATCACAAGGGTAGATGAAGGATTCCTATTTGAATTTTGGCTTCTAGGCACAAAAGATCCACTAACGATATCCTAATATTAGCTAGTGGCCATTAAATCTTCAAATGATATCATTAATTCTATAGAATGTGACATGATCTACAATGCCTTAGATAATGGGAATAGTTAAAGTTGGGGCTCCTTAAACCACATTATGACTTTGAGCTAGAATCAACTTAGGGGTCCATTTTGCACCATATAATTGAACAAAGAACCAAAAAAGTTTCCCATAATGAAAAAAGCTCCATGATTCTATCCATCACCACTCACACTCACTTATACTTGATTTCTTGCGCTTTATGTTTGCTTCTCTTCTCAAACTCATTCAATTGTAATTTCTTGTTTTGTAACACACTCGCTTGAACCTGCTTGCTTCAATATGTTCACTTGAACCCACTTGCTTGCACTTGGTTGTTTAATATCATGTTTGCTTGATTTATTCTCTAGCAAACAAATGATATATTCTTTAAATGGGTTTTTATTCCTAGGGGAGTATCCTCTTAGGAAGACCATTCAATCATAAATAATTTATGAAGTCTCTAAGAATCCCTTGAATAACAAATCATATATTATTTTAGCATCATAATACCATGACTTGGGTGTGATATACCAAGATCTATATTCTTGTGTTGGAGAAAGTTATTATTGAAGGTCATGTGTGGTGAGGAGGCATTCAAATTACGTGTTCAACAATAAATGCACTATTCTTGGAATATAAAACTAGATATACTAGTATATGCACCTACCTTGTTGGAGATTGCATTAAATATTCACCCAATTTAGATGATCATGCCGAGAAAGTTGGATCCTGCTGAGCTATGTGGCCTCCTTAGGTTTGCAGAATTAATTGAGGATGAAGGTCCATAGTTTGATCCTTTAGTAGGATTAAGCGATGCACCATTTCAAAAGGAAGTAACTATCAATTTGATAATGGAATGGCCTCAACCTAATCATGTTGCAAACATAGCACTGCAAAATAGCATGACCTCTTGGTCATGGATCAACTTGAAATTTTGACTCCATACACCACCTTATGCACTTAGATTTGTTATTTCCTCGATGATGTAGCTTAAGTGCCAACAACCCCTTTTTCATTGCATAATTTCACTACATCTAACCTCTTTCATTGTGTGCCCTCATGGATTACCAACATCAAGTTTGAATTCCTTATCTTCCATGGAGTAAACCAAGATGCTATGGAAAACTACAATAGATTTTTTCATGCTTAAGAATTAGAAGAGCTCTAATACCATGTTAAATAAATACAATGCACAATGCAACACAAGAGACATAATACTTTGGTGGAAAAGACCTAAAGCCATATTCTACACATATTCATTTTAATGATACAATATATAAGACATGAATGAAGCTAATTCAATTGCTCTGACCTCAACACCTCACTAATAAATAAAGTAGGAGGTGGAAAAATAAGAAACTAGAAACACACTTAGTATATCAATTATATCCTAGAATGTGAAATACAAAGGTGATTATACTAGGACTTTAGGTTTGTATACTTGTAAGAGACTAACATAAAAGAGGAGGAAAAGAGTTTATAACAACCATTTAGGACGTAGAATCAAATGAAACTCCATAGTGAACACCTTTTTCTTTGTATATGCATTTACATAACTGGAGAAAGAGAGATAAGCATTGGCCTCACCTTCTAGCTAGGGTTTTCCCCCATTTTTGGTTTCCCATGATACATCATGTTTCCATTTGTGTGGATGGTGTGTTATTTTTCCAATTTGTTTCATTTTCAATTTTAGTTATTTCGTAAATTTAATAAAACTGTTAGTAATAATTTATATGAGATCTAAGAAAACAAATTTCACAATTTAAGATTTTCACAATATTATAAAATTTGTTGTGATGAATTTCTCCAATGGAATATCTACTATAGTTTGCATATCAGAAGCCCATCTTCTTTTCTTTGTTTTTAAATAAGTTATCATCCTTATAATATTATAATACACACACATCTCATCTTTGGGAGCCAAACCATAGATTGTAGGCAAAGTAAAATATTTATGATGATGTTGACCCTCAATAAAACACAAATTGTTCACTTACTTGTTCTCCTTAAACTTTTATTGAATCATATATTGTTCCCATGAATTTGGGGATAATTGCTAATGTATACATTACCCATAACCCATTTAATGAATTCAAGCAAATAACATAATTACCCATGTAATATTGATATAGTACTAATTGGAGGTAATATTTTCAAAAATAGTGTGGCCCACAAAAGAGCATTCATGTGACTTCTTCCTTAAAAGGTTCATGCATTAATGTTTTAATAAATAGGACTAAGCCCTCTACTAACATTTTAGAAGAACCTACAATGAAATTGTTTTCACAATACGAGAAGCAAACTCCTAGAAACAGTGCACGATCATATATAATCCATGCATCATACAAGGATCTACTTTTTTCCACTGGAAAAATCCATAATTTTCATTAATATAGAGAAAATTACATATTGTAAATGATGTTGCATATGCTGTAAACAGTGCCATCCATGTGCTAACATGTGGGGTTCTGTGCTGTCCAGATACACCACGCAGGGTGATCTGACTGAAAACACAAAACAGCTGTTTGAAAAACAGTCTATAAGTCTGTATAAGCCTGTACATGACCATGCAGGGCCCTCTGTAGTATATTGTCTCATAAGTAGTGTATCTTTTATACATCAAAAAGATTTCAAAAATTGTGTTTCAGATCTTTACAATAAAACCATTGATAGTTCAGGGACTAATGTCCCTTTGATAATGCTGATCTATATATGGCCTGTGATAATAGCGGTATTCTTCGGTCCCCCTCTGCTCCAGTATTAACCATTCTCCTCTGGGTAGTAGCGCGGCCTCCTTGGATAATTGATCAGCGTTGCAGTTATATTCCCTGTATATGTGGTTACAAGAAATATTGTTAAATGTTGCCTTGAAAGTATGTACTTCATACAATATGTTGCTGAGTGTGTGTATGTGACAAATAGATGAATGATTGAACCAATTTACAACAATCTTTGAGTCCCCAAAAATGTTAATATTGTAACACTCATGACCCAATGAGAAACATAATAAGTGACGGAGGGTAATGAGTTCCGCGAAGTTGTTTGTGCCTGCACCGAGCCCCAACTTAAATTTGTAGCAATGATGTTCATTTAAGTAGAGTATGAAACCACCTCCACAACCTTGTTGATTTGCGGCCCCATCAAAAAACGCCCAGGGGGTAGTTTTATCAATGCAGGGAGGAGGTTGTGTGCGTCTCTCCCTAGGGGGAGTAGGGTCTGGCAATTCATTGTATGAAGAGATAATGCCGGCTTCAATGTGCGGCCAACACACAACCATGTTGTCAAAGATGTACCGATTTCGGGCCTGCCAGATATACTAGCTAACCAATAAGGGGAGGTTCTGAAGTTTTGATCCTGTATGTCTGCCATACCATTCCTCCCAAGCGCTATATATATCGTGACCAGTCCATAACCCAGCTGAGCAGATAGATGTGGAAATACTCTGCCATAGTGATCGAATTGCAGTGCAGGGAAGGAAAATATGTTCTGAGGATTCCGATGCACCTTTGCACAGTACACACCAGGAAGGCCCGTAAATCGCTCTATGTGTAAGGTGCTCCCCCGTGGGCACTATGTCTCTAAGGATACACCAGAAGAAAAGTCTGGTGCGCGGGGGGGTGGTAAGCTTCCAAATATTTCTCCACCAATGCAGAGTCTGTTCTGGCTTTTTGTGCTGTATTAGTGAGCAATAGCCAGGCTTAGGTGAATAAATACCATTCTCTGCCAAACACCAAACTAATTCATCGGGTCCCTCTTTGATTCTTATGTGTGATTCTGATAATGCAGTGGTATATTCATGCCATTCTTGGTGCCATTGAGGACGGAGGTCAAGTTGTTGAGCGGACTTCCATGCCTGTGAGAAAATATTCAAATTTTGCTGATCTGCAATGTGCGAGAAAACCTTGATCTCACGTGCGTGTAGATACATGATGAGGTCTCTATTCAGAATGTGTCTTCCTCCACTACCAATCCACGGATCCTGCCCGATCCTTCCCAGCGAACCATCATTGATTCTCCATGCCAAATTGTCTCGAATGTGGGGAAGGGAATGGAGCAGTGCCTTCCATACCGATGAGTAGCCCGTCGATGGCCAAGTAGGTATTCTAATCCAGTCCAATATGTTCTGTGGCCAGATGTATTTGTGGTATGAGATGTGAGCCCATAGATTCTGACCAGTCACCAATGTCCAACCCATTTTAGCAGTTAGAGCTTGTGCGAAAAAGGGAATATCTTTTAGCCCCCATCCTCCCCATTTCTTTGGTAGGGCTATCTTATGCCAGCTGATCCAGGCAAATAATCTTTTATCCTGATTCCCGTTCCAGAGATATCTGTTGTAAAGTTGTTTTATACGAACGAGAATGTTCCTGGGAATCCATGCAAGAGCCATCCAAAAGATCGGTGTGGCCTCCAGAACCGAATTGATAAGCACCAGTCTGCCCGCCTTGGATAAATATCTATAGCTCCAGATTGTCAATCTCTTCTCCAGTTTAGAAACAAGCTAGAACCGGTATGCAATTCTCTGGAAAGTAGGTTTTAGCCAGAATCCCAGATATTTGAGGCCTCTATCCAATGGGTGAATGCTGTAGGGAAATACTCGATGAGCAAATTGGGATTCATGAACGGAGGTGCGAGTGAAGGTGATGGTGGATTTGGAGTGATTTGCGAGCATACTAGTAGCAGATGAGAAAAGAATAAGAATCTTGGAAAAAGATCTGGAGTCCCAAATGCTGCCATCCAGCAAAATGAGCACATCGTCCAAAAAAAGGAGGTGAGTGAGAGAGCAATCCTTAGAGATTCTGAGGCCGCAAATATCACCACTCCTTTTGGCATAGGTAATTAAACGACTAAGTCCCTCCATGACAATCAGAAAGAGAAGTGGTGATAGTGGGCAGCCCTGCCTAAGCCCCCTTTCAGAGTGAAAGAAGTGTGAGGCCGAGCCATTGATGAGGACACTAAAGGAAGGAGAGGTAATGCAGGCCATAATCCAAGTGATGTAGATGTGAGAGAAGCCCAGGTGAATAAGAAGCATCTTAATATAGAGCCAACTGACACGGTTGAAAGCTTTGGACAGGTCAATCTTGAGAATGATGCTTTTGAGATGCTTGGACCAGATAGAATGGATGGCTTCTTGAGCCGAACCTATGGCTTCATGGATCTGTCTGGATTCAAGGAAGGCAAATTGCTGAGGGGCAATATGTCTAGAGAGTATCGGCCCGAGACAATTTGCAATGATCTTAGAAATAATATTATAAAGGCAGTTGCACAAGGAGATAGGCCTATAATCATCAAAAGATGTTGGGGAATCGGATTTAGAAATGAGGGCAATAAAAGTCGAATTGATGGCGTGATAAATGGTTCCCGTAGTTCTGCTCTCCTCCACTAATTTTAGAAGATCCTGCCCCAGTATCTCATAAAAAGCCAGATAGAATTCAATGGTCCAGCCATCCGGGCCTGGACTCTTATCTTTTTTGAACCATTTTAAAGTATCCTCTAGCTCCCCTGAAGTAACCAGAGTAGATAGTTCTTCTGCATCTTCCCCATTGACAAACCTTGGAAAATGTCCCGCCACATTGATGATATCAGGAAGATTTGATCCACGAGGACATTTGTAGAGGTTTCTGAAATGTGTGATGCCGAGGTGGGAAAGCTTGTTGAAAGTGTCAGCCGTGCCTCCCTCAGGTGAAGGGAGGTTCCAAATGGTATTGGACACCTTTCGTCCCTTGGCATAGCTATGAAAGAACCTCGTGTTATCGTCCCCCGCTTTTAACCAAATAGCTCTGCTCCTCAATCTCTGGGATTCCTCGCGCTCCTTAAGAATGTTTTCCTTCTGATTTTCCAGTTCTATCAAACGGATCTTGTCCTCCGCAGAGATGAATCCCAGACTTCGTTCATCAAGTAATGAGCTCAACTCAGATTCTATGTGGGTGAGCTGTAAAGATTCCCGAGAGCGCTTCTCCCTGGCCCAAATAATGGAAAGGTGTTTGATCTTGGAGAGATTTTTGCAGAACCCTTTTGCGAGGGACTCTGCTCCAATAATAGGATGTGCAGTCCAATAGTCAGAGACCATCTTTATGTATGAAGGGTCTCTCAGCCAGACGTGGTTTAATTTGAAAGGGGCTTTTGGTTTCTTAAAAGGCCCCTGAATTTCCAGGTATATAGGCGAGTGATCCGATATGCCCCCCGTGCCCACCCATTGCTTGTAGTGATGCAGCTGTTGTAGGAGCGAATCTTTCATTATAAATCTGTCAAGTCTACGAGCCAATGCTGCATATCCCACCCTTCTGTTCCTCCAGGTGGGTAATAGTTTGTGCATGGGGACATCAATAAAGTTTTGCTGTTCCAACAGATTTGTCATAAAGTCGGTGATAGTATCAATTTGAGCCGTAGACCCCCATGATTCTCTGAATCCCAATGAAAAGTTAAGATCCCCACCGATAATTGTCTACTCAGAGTCCAGGAGAGGGAGGTGTAATATGCGCTGCCAAAATAGTTCCCTTTGTATACAGGGAGCATAAAAATTCACAATTCGAAGATTCATGCCCAGATCCGCAGAGAATATATCAGGACCCAAAAATCCCGAACCCCCCAAGATGCATCAACCCGAATGGTTCGAGGGTTATATCCAATGGCCAGTCCCCCAGATTTGCCAGCAGCATCTAGGGCGACAAAAGACCAGTTCGGGATCAAGGATTGAAGGGTGAGGGAGATCTAGTCCGCCATGCAAAGTGTTTCTTGTAGCAGGATGATGTCAATAGGCTCAATATCGATGAGTCGCTTCATGGCTAGTTTCTTGGAGGCACTGGCCAAACCCCTGCAATTAAAGGATAAACACTTCATGGAGGAACACCATGCAGGGTATTTCCTGCTCTAAGGACCCCATCTATAGTGGATTGGCGACCAAAGACGACCTCCGCCCCCGCTCTCTTAATAGCCTTGGAGAGATCGGACTTTCTGCCTCTGGATGACAGGGGAATAGCACCGGGTAAAGTAGGCCAAGACCAGACTATCGGACCGGAAATTCCTTGGTGTGGGTTCTGGAACGAAGGAAGTATTGGTGGGGGGGAGAGACCTTAGAAGATGGCCGAGAAGTAGAAGATGTAGCGGGAGAGAACAAAAAGGGGGCAGTAGTGGCAATGAGTGGAGGAGAAGACATGATACAATGAGCCATACATGTCTGAATAGAGGTACCTGCAGCAGGAGAAATATAATCAATAGATGAGAGAGGAGGGTTCAGAGGAGTACCCGAAGCTATCACGACTTCAGTAGCAGAACGGGCCTTGGTCAGCGGCGGCAAAGAGTGTCTATGTCCCGGATCCACCGTGGGAGAGGTTACCACCGGAGCCGGAACAAAGGGCGCGGGGCGCGAGCTGATCAGTGAATTTGCCCTAGAAGGTGCAGGCGTGATCTTCGGGGAGTCTTCTGCTTTTTGATTAAGAGGGAAGTCCTTGAATAGATGTCCCACCTTGTGACATCGCCTGCAGCGGAACGGGACCCCCTCATAGTCCAGTATCTAGACTCTGATGTATCTCCCCCACTAAAGGGTTATCTTTTCCTCCAGTCCCTCGCGGGTGTCCAAGTGAACCAATATGCGTGCGAGGGTTCTGCTTCTCGACTCCACAAAGGTACGATCATGATCTAGATATGTGCCCAGAGCATTTCCAATCCTGATGAAAACGTCTTCACCCTAGAACTGTAGCGGAAGACCTGGCAAGCACACCCAAATCGGTCCCGCTCCAATTTGTTCACGTTCAAGGTCGAATAAGGGGCTCCACCGCTTGAGAAGGACTGGGGCCATCTCGATGTGCCAATACCTGGCCAGTACCAAATCCGTGTAACTTTCCTTTGAGAAATGTAGGGAGAACCAACCTCTGGGCAGGACATGGACTTCTGGCAGTTCAATAAGCAACCCTCCCCAAATCTCCTTAACCCACTGAGTCAGCCTGTTGGCTAAATACGCCCGACCACGCACATGCCCAACCAACACAGTGCCTGCCATGATTTCAAATTCACCAATAGCCGAGGTCTCACCGAATCTAATGGTGATATCCTTTGAGATCGCCTTGATGCACTTCGACTTCCTTTTGTTGGTGCGAGGAGCTGACGGGTGGTCCACCAGAGGGTTTGGGATGCCTTCCTGGGGAAAGTGTTTTGCTGGTTTAACCTTAACTGCAGGAGTCCCAAAACACCCAGATGGACGGGCTCCCGTGCAGGAGGTGTGTGCCACAGCAGTAACCGGGGTATCGACAGGCGGAATAGTGAAAAATGATGAAAGCGGGTCAAAGGAGGGCGAGGGTGGGGTGTGAGATGATAATATGTGGAGGGTGCCCAGAGAAAGAGGAGTAACTTCGAAGCTCGGTGAGTCGATAGAATGAGACCCGATGTGTTAGGCCCCTACACTAGTAGTATAGGGGCCTAACAAGTAGTATAGGGGCCTAACACGATGAGGGGTGGGACAGGGCTATGCCGAGGTAAAGATATGACGGGGGAACGATGAGGCGGATCCGGGGCAGCCAGCGGTGTAGATGTATCGATCGACGGGGTGGGAGTAAAACTAGGGTTATCAAAAATAACGCGATCTGGTTAGGGCTCCTCTGAATAGTCTACCTCTTCCGTCTCCATAATGTCACCCATATCCAACCACCTCATACAAGGATCTACTGTATGTCTTTTGATAGAGTTTATTTTTCTTTCTCTCTCCATTAGAAATATTTTCACCATTGGAATCATTTTCACATTAAGTTGGGCATTCAACGTAAGGGGAAAATAGTAGAGTTTATGTGTATATAGGTATTTTTACCTCCTAGTCACTCAACCAACATTTATACTCATAAAATAATGACCAATTTATAAATAAATCTAAAAAATGTTTGGATAATTCACTAGGAGGACTAATCTTCCTAGATGGAAAGAATAATACAAATCTAGCATGTTTCCTCTACATGGCTTATGGAATTTAGTTCAATTCTAGGGGGGAATAATTTTATTGATATCAAGGAATCCACCTCATTAATTATTTTCCATTCTAAAATGATGTTTACATCTAGCAACCCTTTATATTTAGAACAACCACAAACTAGCAATGGTTCTAGTGAGAATGCCAATGATCATCTTCATATACACTCTGCTAATATATGGAGGTTCATAATTTGCATGAAAGGCCCTTTAGAGACATTAGGTATTTATGACATGTTGCAAATATTTCTCCCAATTGTAAACTTGGGATGTTTGAGTATGTTGAGGTCTCACCTGAATCCTCTAAATCAAATATATACATATATTAATATCACAAAGGGTCATTGAGAAAATCCTTATGATAAATTCACTAACTTCAATTCCTTATGTTGCCCCATGTTTGAATATGAAGAGGAGAAATTTGTGGCATTATCACATGAATTTGTCGTAATAAACCTTGTCCTTGTGTTGTAACCGCTATAACACCCACCTAAAATTTTTGTGCATATCAAAAAATTTCAGGTCCCCCTTTGCTTGTCTAAGGTCATACGATTTTTTATCATATTTTGAATTGGTCAATCTCCCCATGTCCCAATTGCTATCAAACCTTATTGATGTTTATACCTTAATGATCTACATTACTTTTGTCCCCTTGGTTCATCTTGGTTCCCATCCTAGCAAGTGCATTAGGGTTTTGGTAACTATCATTTCTTTTGAAACCCTATGATATCATGAGTGCATTCAATGTCATTTTCGAGGTTAAGTTGATAAAGAGATTCCACTTGTACATGCAAGCTATTTTTCATAAGCTTTTATGTTGTGTCTTGCATCCTTCTATTAAAGAAACATCTGAGATTTTTAAGTATTTTCATTGGTGAGGTCAAGGTTTTGTGGACCTTATAAGACTCACTTAGACCAAGCTCTTAATTACCTTGTTTATTATATTTAGGGATTTATGTTGAAACACATGCAAATTCATTTTTATTCCCCATGACCTTACTAACCTATGTTGTATTTTCGCATGTAGGGAAAACGAGGGGAACACATCAAATAATGTTAGCCCAAGGTGTTGAAGCCATTGATAATGGATAACACAATATGGAGAGATATATTAAATGGTGTAAATATAACTAAGGACAAGTTATGAAGACTTCTTATGCCACCAGATTATGGAACCTCGCCAATTGGAATGTGTGTGCATGAAATAAATTATCAATCTAATTTCAGGATGTTAGTAGCGCAAGAGGTTGAGCCTAAATGGTTATGATGGATGAATGTAATGTGTGTTGAGAGAATTTAGATGCATTTAAACCATGCTTTGATAATCATTGAAACATTGTGTTGAAAGTGCGTTGGGCACATGTCAAATGCGTTAAAAGAATTTAGCCTCAACAACACCATGCATATGCAACGTTTCAAGCGTTGTGTTGAAAGGCTAGTCAAAGGAGTGTTAAGTACTATTGGAAATTTGTGTTGTGTGATGATAATAATGCCATGCGTTGAGTGTCTTTTGCAATACATTTGACATATTTTATATTCCAGTGCGGTAGGCATTACTTTGCAATGCGTTGGGGATCATGATGCAATGCGATTGGGCATCACCTTGCAGCGTGTTGAGTGTTTTTATGATCGCCATATCAATTGTATGCAAGCATTGTTGGTGACCACTAGCCATAAAATGGGAAGAAAACATTATTGAATCTAAGGTACATCTCCAGGCTTGAACATCAATTGTAGTTTTGTCTTCATTATTGGAAAAATCGAGTTAAATTTTCATTTGTGAATGTGACTTGGTCTAAGTCGCATTCCTAATTAAGACTTACACTCGTTGCTTCCAAATGTGTTGTGGCTTGATTTGGATTTTCAAATACGACCTATCTACAACATGTCTTGTAGGATGTATTTGCGGATATCTACGACCATGATTCTTTACTTTGTTTTTCCATAAGTCACAGGTTGCATCAAAAGTATGAAAATGTGCGATTTCCCTTGCCTTAGGGACATGCAACCAACTCTAGTGATTGGAAATGTGACTTTCCTCTCTTGAAAACTCCCTAGGTCACTAATCACATTTCCGTTCCTCAACAATACAACCATAAAGTGTGACCTACACTATAATGTGACTATGTGACCTGGACTGTTTTTGAAAGGTGTGACCCATCCTAGAATTGCGACTAAGCTACTCTACCATGTCGTAAGGTCACAAGTCACAAAAATAACCTCCAGGGACCCTTCAGAGGAATGTAACCCACTCATCTCTTTAAAATTTGATCTATCCATAGGTCGCAGTTCCTAATGCAATCTCTACATTGGTTACAGTTCCTAATGCAATCTCTCAACAAGTTGTAGTTCCTAATGTGATCTCTCCACAAGTCGCAATTCCTAATGTGATCTCTCCATAGGTCGCAGTTCCTAATGTGATCTCTCCATAGGTCACAGTTCCTAATGCGGTCTCTCTACAATTCGTAGTTCCTAAATGCGACCTCCACAAGTCATAATTCCTAAATGTGATCTCCACAGGTCGCAGTTCTTAAATGCAGTCTCCACAAGTCGCAACTCCACCTACGATAAACTCTAATGATTGAAAACGTGACCATTTCCTTTGGAACACTCCCTAAGGCACTAATTGTGATTTGTATTACAAATTAAAATGCAACTTCTCACCAATATATGCTAGTTTCAGGCTAGTAGTGTTGTCTTGGTTCTCATTAATTGGTTAGGGATGTATTCCGAAGATGATATTTATGCAGTAAAGGCATTTGTTGAAGAATCTGGAATTGTCAATCTATTTTCAACTAATTAATGGCCACAAGGATTTCTCAATGGTGTTAACTTAGTGGATGTATTGCTAGGAATTGAACATATATCCATAGGCAATGTGTTGATATCCAAATTGGCTGCAGAACTCAAACCTTAGTATCATATTGCATGATCTGGACATATCTCTTGTTCTAATGAGCCTTATGAAAATAATGAAGCTTCACATGTAACATGTTTTCTTGGTCTTGTCGTTGTTGGTAATGGCAAGAAAGAGAATTTGTCCAGGCATTTTCACTCGTACTTTCTTCAATGATGTCTATGTATTAGCTTTCAAAAGGGCCTCCAAAATAAAAAAAAATTCCATGTAAAGATAAGAAGCCATATGTCGGGGAAAAATATACAAATAAACAAATTGAAGCTTCTGATGCCCAATATTGTTGTCATGTTGTCTCCAATAGCGACAGAGAGTAGGCACTAAAAATGGTGAAAGATTGTGTTTCCAATATTTATCGTCTCGTTCTTGTTCACGAAAATTTGTTCCCAAAGGGGTATTCTTTGATTCTATCAAAAAAAGAAAATATAAAAGGGGTGCAGAGCGCAAGTTTCACCATAGCTCAGATGATGGTAGGAGTAGTGATTTTCTTTCACCTGGCATCTGCTTTGATTTTGTTAAGAAAGATAGATGCGATAAATGTGATAAATACATATTTAGCTATGATTGTGATTCTTGAAAGAAAAGGAGAAGTATAGTTCTGTTGAAGGCCCGAAAATCGGGTCGACAACAAGGGGGATACCCGCCCGGTCCGGACCTTGGTTGGCAGCTCCTTATCCGTTTGGTATAGCGGGTCCGACTGGGGATAATGGGACCAATTTCCCAATCCATGAGTGTGTGTGTGTAGAATTCGATTTTGCTGATCTAACAGTTCCTATTTAAGATATTCTAATTCAAACTTTAATCTAATTCTATGCTATTGTAATCTAATGAACAACACATCTAAATCTATACTAACCTGGGATGTAATTCTTCTATTATGCGATCTAAAGAGATTTCAAATAACAACTGGTAATAAAGATCATTCAGTGATTATAAGAAAGGAAGTCAATCAAGATGAACCACTTCGCATAAAAAGTTAGACAAAACAGTTGTGAAAAACATATAGCATAATGAGCTATTCATACATTAGGCATAAATAAATAGCTATCACCGTACAAAAGTGCCAAATGATAACTCAAGCATTCATGCAATAATACATAAACAACTAAAAACTGTATATCACTTTAACATATAAGCAGAAATGGTCAAGAGATAAAAGTACCATTTATGACTAGTCCTACTCATAAGCTTCAAGCAACAATGGTTTATCTCTCCTTGCTCTAACATCCACTAAGAGTACAGAAGTGCAACATCAGTAGCAAATATCAAATGCAAACATCAACAAATCTTGATCCATTCATTCACCAAAACCTCCTCTGAGGGTGCAAAAGTGCATGTTCTGAGGACAAGTTTTTGATAAATTTCTGGACCCTTCTCTAAATGCATGAGAAGGGTTTAAATACTACTAACTAAATAACTTAATTACACAGATTAAGGATACGGTTTAAATGACCGCCCTTTTTCTAAGCAAAACTATTTCTAAAAATTAAATCTAATATCTAACTATTTCTACATTTGCCCCTTAATGTTGCGAGCATTCAATATTTGCCTGGGTAGAGTCGGCTGACTGTCTTCCGCTTTTGGTTGAGCTAAGCAAACAGAAATGGTAAGAGCTGGCACCATCTTTTCAGCAAAATCGATGATATACTCGAGAGTCATCCTCTGGCTATGTGGATTTACTGTGTATGCCCAATAATAATCCAAGTTCCACTTGGTTAATCCTCGAATTGCTTCTGCCTTTTCTTTCAGCTTTATGTTTCCAGTTTGTTCTTTACCATTGCTTTCTTGCGTTTTCCGGGCTTACAAGTGACTAAGCAGTTAGAGGCTTTTCTTTTTGAGCAATTTTCTTAGCGATGGTGCTAATCGCGCATTGGAAACTACCTCCATTCTTTGATCTGGGCCTCTTTGATGCGTTTTCGCCTTTAGCGCCTTTTCCTTCACTGGGTATAAGCTTCAAAATTTGTAAAAAATACTACTTTCGTGAGCTTCTGACCTTGAGCGTTAAACCGCCTGTTGATATCAGCATTGTTCAACTACTCATTCAACCATGGCTGCGAATGAAAGATCTGTAACGGATAGCTCAACAACGTTCTGTGAATTTGCGGCTCTGTTGCATGCGGTAACTGTTTATGAGGGCATCTTTTCTCTGTCTCTTAGCATTGGAGCTTTACCCTTTTCCTTCATGGCTTCCTGCACATTGCTTTGTGTTACTTCTGTTTTTTGTCCCTGCAATAAGTGAGGAAAGAGTAATGACAATAAAAATCGACAAGAAAGCTTTAAGCTCTACGGATGTACAAAAACATGCCACCTGACGTAACCTGACTCTTTGAACAACACAGAACCTTCTTTCATCAACAACTGGCGTATCATTCATTAATTATCATTAAAGCGCATGGAAAACTTTTCTTGAATATTGAGCCAGGGAAATTTGTGATGGGATGTTTCTGTGATTCGCATCGCAACATCGCATCATCGCATCATCGCATTATCACAATTTCATTGTGCTGTGTTATCGCAAGGTCGTTTAATCGCGTTATCGCAAAATCGTAGATCGCTGTAATCGTTAAACCGTTATGTGTTTTTCATGCAACTTTGTGATATGCGATATGGTGACATCGCATATCGCATATCGGCGATTTTTAAAGGTTTTCCAATGTGAGCGTTTCTTAATGCATGCGATGCGATGGAGTTCACGTTGCAATCTCGCAGTTTATCATTTTTACTTATAAGGAAATGTCCTATCATTCTTTGCGCGATGCGATGTTTTCTTAAGGAGTAAAATACATGAGCCTTAATTGATTTTTCGAATTTTTACTAAGGGTCCCCACTTACCTAGTGTTATTGCTAATACTAAATAAGGAGGGGGGTTGTTGGTGGCCACAACAATTGGTGATTCATTTGAAAGAACCAGTTATCTCTGTTTTTCTATTGAATTTTTCAAACTTCTAAAACAGAAAAATTTTCAGAAAATTAAACTTTATTATGGAAAGATAAAGTACATTATGCTCTAAACCGTCAATGATATTTTGTTTCAACCATTTTCTACTTTGATTATTTGCTTCCTCAGGCTAGTCCTTGTATTTACATCAGCCATTACTTGGTCTTGTAAAGATAAAACAAAGTCTTCTCTGTAATCCAGTTTTAAATATGCTCATTTGTCGTAGGTAGAGCCTCTGCTGCCAGCAGGCGTTTATAGCCTCGACAGGGTTACCTGTTACCCAGCAATGATCCTGTATCCTACTTAAGGTGGCCTACAACTTTTCAAAGAAAAATCCACATCCACACTTATTGCTTTGATTTTCTTTTTATTCTTAAAGAACAATGTCTTGGTTTGGTAGCCAAATTATGACACAATCATTCACTTGATTTATAACTTTGCTGAACAAGCTGGCTCGTGATGAGACCCCTTGTCTTTTGATTGCAACAATCTTGAGTCATTGCCCTGTTGTGGTGTACAGTATTGGCAAAGTCAGCAAGTTATAATATCTGTGATAATGATAAGCCGGCTCGTGATGAGACCTCTTATTCTTCAAGATAAAGTGTATCCTTGGGTTATTCCTCTGAAAGTTGCGATTTCCTTAGCAGGGAGGAAGTCATTGTTTCCTTAAGATAGCTCTGGACGACAATAATAGAGTTTTTGGAAACAACTGTTCTACAAAGAATCTTTATTTTGTTATTGATACCTTTCATTGTACTGAGATAAAACAATTTCTTCACTAAAGGTTGCTTTCATAAGATTTTTTGAAGTTGAAACTAGTATCATATCTAGGCTAAAGTTTTTAACTGTATCTATCAATAATAAAGATCAATTTTCCAAAAGATTTGCTATTTATACAAGCGAAAAGTTCAAAATCTGAAAAGAATTGGTGTCTTTTTCGTAAATTCCTAATGTAACCACTCACAACTGGTTTTATTATGAAAAAGAAAAACAACTATTCTACAAAAATAGAAGAATAATCTTCTATGGAAAATATTTCTTGAGAATTTGTCCATTAACAGGCAAAGGATCCTTCTTACCTGCTAAATCCTGTAACACAAACGTTGATGGACCTATGACTTCTACAATCTGAAAAGGACCAAGCCACATCCTTTGAAATTTTGTATGTTTTCCCTTTTCTTCATGAGCCTTGTCCCACTTTAAAATTAAATCTCCCATCTGAAAATCTTTTCTGATCATTATGTTTGAATCAAAAGAGGATTTTACTAGTGCTTGATGATGAGCATGCGTTTTCCTAGCTTGTTCTCGTTGTTCTTCTAATTTAATTATTTCCATTTGTCTTAGCTGTAAGGAGGAAGTGGGTACTTCATCAATGTATTGTACTAAAGACAAAGAGGGAATTGCTAAGTGAGTCGGAAGAACCACTTCTTTCCCATAAACTAAATTAAAGGGAGAAGTGCCGATAGAAGCTTTTTGCGTTATGCGATCTGCCCATAAAGCATATATCAAACCTTGTGCCAATTTTTATGATTTTGGTCAATTGTTCTTTTAATAATCATGATCAGGTTTTTATTTGTTGATTCAGCTAGCCCATTACCTTGTGGGTAGTAATTAGCTGAATATTTAAGTTTGAATCCTCTTTTAAGTGCGAATTCAGTCATTGCATTTCCAGAAAAGTATGATGCATTATCAAACATTAAAGTGGATGGCAATCCAAACCTAGTGATTATAAATTGATCTATGAACTCAATGATATTTTCAGAATTAACCATCTTGAGTGGAACTGCTTCTACCCACTTATTAAAATAATCTGTTGCTATGAGGATGCATCTATGCTACTTAGAAGAGTGAGGAACGATCTCACCTATTATGTCCAATCCCCACTGACTGAAAGGTTGCTCAATGTTTACCGGCTGTAGTGGCAGGGACAACTTCTTTTGTCTTCCAGCAGTAGCTTGGTAGACTTGACATCTCCTCACGTAACTGTGCGAGTCTTTAAATAACGTGGGCCAGTAATATCCTGCGCGCAATATTTTATGTGCAGTAGCATCTCCAGCATAGTGTCCGCCTGCCGGCCCATCGTGGAGTTCCTGCAAAACTTTTTCAGCTTCAGCTTTCTCAAGACACCTAAGAAGAACAGAATCATAATTTTTTCTAAAAAGAATATCATTTATGAGCTGATATTGTTTGGCTTTCAACCTTAGAGCTCTTTTCTTAGTATGATCAAGGTGTGAAGGAGCATACCCGTTCTTAAGATAATAAATGATATCAACATATAATTATTCTGCATCGTTAAGGCTTACCTCACACATTTGTACCTCTTTAGATGGAATTTCAAAAATTTTGCTGCTCCAGCCAGCATTTTGCAGAAGCCTTGACCTCTTACAATGTTTGCTGGTTTGATCTCAATGTCATATTCCTGTAAGGCAACAACCCAATTGGCCCTTTTCTCACCCACATCCTTCTGTACTAGAAGATTCCTTACCGCTGGGAACGGTACTATGATCTTAGTATGGGTTTTAAGTAAGAAAGGTCTGAAGTATTTGACCGCTTTGAAAACAACATAAGCCTGTTTCTCCATGTCTGAATAATTTAGTTCGGCACCCTGTAAATTCGAACTAAAAAACGCAATTGGAGCTTCCCCTTTTTCTTGATTTGCTTGAGTTAGAATCGCAACATATGACTTATCTGAGGCAAATGTGTGTAATATAAAAGGCTCTGAAAAATTCAGAGTTGCTAAAGATGGAGCATTAATAATAGCTTGTTTGATCAGGTCGAATGCTTCATGTTCATTTTGGCCCCATTTAAAATTTGAATTCTTTTTAATCATGGTTTGCAAAGGAGACACGATTCGTGAAAAATCTGGAACGAATCTCTTTACAAAGTTGATCTGACCAAGGAAAGATTGCATGGATTTTTTGTTATGAGGTAAGGATATTTCAGAAATTTCTTTGATTCTGTCGGGATCAATGTGAATACCGAATTTTGACACTATGAATCCTAGAAGTTTCCCTTCATTTAGCGCGGAAAAAGATTTCTTTGGGTTAAGTGAAATTCCATACCTTAAACACCGTTGAAAGATTTGTTTCAGGTCTTTGAGATGGTCGCTTCGCTTCTTCGAGTACACTGTTATATCATCCAAATAAATTACTACAGATTTATTGACTAAACCTTTGAATGCGATGTCCATGGCTCTCTGAAATGTGGCACCGGCATTAATCAAACCAAATGGCATCTTTCGATATGCGTATGTGCCCCATTTAGTTCTAAATGTGGTTTTCAATTGATCATCAGGATGTACCAACACTTGATTGTACCCTGAAAATCCATCCAAGAAAGACATTAATTCCGAGCCCGCCATTGCTTGCAGTATCTGTTCCATAGGTGGTAGAGGAAAATTATCTTTTTGACAGGCTTTGTTAAGGTTTCGAAAGTCAATGAAAATCCTAATATCTCTGTTTTTCTTTCTAACAGGTACCATATTGGAGACCCATTTGGAATGTCTGACGGGAAAGATTATTCTGGCTTTCAATAACTTATTGAGCTCAGTTTTTATCTGATTTTCTAAATTGGGGTGGATCTTTCTCAGCTTTTGTTGGACAGGTTTTACATTATCGATCATGGGAATAGTATGCTGGATGATGGAAGTGTCGTATGTTTTCAGCTCATCATAATTCCAGGCAAAAACATTTTTATATTCTCTCAAAAGACGAATATACGCTAGTTTCTCTTCAGGGGCTAGGTCGAGGCCTAGATTAATGTTTGTGGTTTAGCATCGGTCCCTAGGTTTACTAATTCGTAGTTCAAGGTTGAACTTTGGAGTTTTGAATTGGTAGACCTCTTAAACTGATCTTTCAAATCGTACAAGTATTCTAACTTGACTACCGACTTAGGTATAACATTGTTAGTGCTATTTTGTTGCAATTGTCGATCGTGCTGGTCTTTGTCAATTATTTGATTGGAGTAGGATCCTTCAGATGTGAGGAAATTTACGATATCATCATCGTCATTGAATACTCTCCAATTTGTGATGTTGTCAGGAATGGATGGTCTAAAGATTAATTCTATTGAGAATCTATCTGGACTAAAATCTTCCGAAGGAATAAGCTTAGAAGCTACGTTAGCCAAAAGGTCTGCACTTGCGTTTTGGATTCTGGGGATTGAAGAGATATTAAACGCTATGAAATGCTCAGTCAAATCTTGAACTAAGGATTGATAATGTTTTAAATGACCTGATAAGCAATGTATAGTGTTACGTACCTGTTTAACCACAATCTCAGAGTCTCCAAAAACTTGAAGATACTTGACATTTAACCCGATTGCTTTGTACAGGCCTTGAACCAAAGCCTCATATTCTGCTGTATTTTTTGTGCAATCGAATTTGAGTTTGCATGTGAGCATGATTTTATCTCCTTCTGGAGTAATCATAACACATCCTGCTCCTGCTCCTTCGTTAGATCTAGAACCATCAAAAATAATTTCCAAAACAAATATTTATTTACAGGTTTATCTAAAAAATTGATACATTTCGAACTATCAGTTCGAGAAAAATTTTCGACTTGGGACAAAACAAAGTGTTCTAAATAGGGTGACGCATGAGCATTGAAATTGTTGAGGAAAGAATCTACCGAGTAATTGCCAATAATGTTGCTATTATACGCTACTGGTTCATTTTCTCCCTCTAACTCCGTTACTATGTACTTCTGATGTAACTCTCGTTCAACTTTTATTTGATTGGGTTTACCGTTGTAGGGCAGCCACATGTGCGACCAGTCGGTTGCGAAGTATCCATGAAGTTTTTCTGACCAATCCCTGCTAAGAATTAAGCCATAGAATTCTGGGATATCGGCAACTAGAATGTCAATAACCTGACATACCTTCGGGTTGGATGACAACCTTATGGTTACTTGATTTAGTTCGCCAATCACTTTGACTTGAGATCGATCTAGCTGAACTATGCGCACTACAGATTTCTGTGGTTGAACATTTAACTTAGCACATATAGATTTGGGTAAAATATTCAATAAAGCAATAGAATCTACCAAACAATTGTGCACATTTTTATTGAAGATTTCATAAGTAAGGAGAAACGGGGGAGTGTGAGATCTTGATCTTCCTCCAATTAGAGTGATGTCATTTGGATCAATCTTATTGATCGCGTTAGTTGGAGGTCTTCCCATGTTATGGGAAGCTTGAGAAAGTACAGCGACAGGCAAAGGTGCAACTTGCACGGCATGTAATTCTTTCATCATTATCTTCTGTTGATGCTTCAACTTGCTCAGTTCGTAAAGGGTGATGTTAGCCCTAGCCTTTTTCATGTCTTCAATAATATTGTACTCCATTTCATCCGACACTATAAATGTTTTAGATGGAGTTGTTTCATTTGTTTGGACTCGGCTGGTTTGAGTCGCTTTAGACATCGTTTTCTTTGTCGCGAATTTATCCTTTATTGCAGAGCTTACGCTCTTCGGCTTAGGGGTAGTTTGGGGAGGATCAAGTTGATTTTTGCTTCGTGTGCTAACTGGAAATACTTCTTGATCTTCTTCTTGTGGGAGGATGAAATCCCACATTCCTTGTAATTCCACAACTTCTTCGTCATCAGTCTGCTCTTCAGTGGCAATTTCCTCTTCCTCTTCCTCGGATTCAACATTTGAAATGGCATTGGGTGGCTTTGAATCCGTCGAAGGACCTCTTTTAAAAGATCTGTAGGGCTTTTTTGAAGAAGTTTGTGCTACTTGCTTTTTTATGTCGACCATTTCATTGGACATGGTCTTTAGAACTTTCTGCAATCCTTCCAAATCAAATGGATCTTTTGCTTGTTTCTTCTTGGAGTCTTCCTTGAAGGTGACTTTTTTGGATTTATGTTCCTCTATCGCGGATTTCTTTTCCAGGGCTATTATTCGTTTCTCTACTGCTATTGCTTCTTTCATGTTCTCGGCTAAGGTTGTTTTATTGGCCCTGTCCACGAAGATTGCTATGTTCGATGGTAGAGCGGTGATATACCATTCACATCATACTTCTTCGCTGGGCTGGGAAGCAGTAGGAATTTTGTTGAAACGTAAATTGAAATCCTTGATAGGCTCTCTAGTTTCGGCTTTAAGATTGGATAGGTCATTGATTAACGTTGCCGTAGACCTGTCATCACCAAACTTGGTTAGGAATTGTTCCTGGAAGATGTCCCAACTTGTGATGGATCCGGAGGGTAATGAAAAATACCATGACCCGGCTGTTCCTTGCAGTGTATAAGGAAAAAGCCAAACAACAACATCTTCATTAGTAACCCCATTGAGATTAATGGAAAGCATGAAGTTGTTTATGTGCTCTTTTGCTAGCATGCCTGCCTCGGGATTAAATTTAGGCAGCCATTTCTCAGGATGGGCTGGTATTTGACTCAAGGGTGCAGGCATTAAGACTGCCCTAGGGTTATTCCATGGAGACTGGGCCATTGTTGAACTGCTAACAGAGGAAAGTGCAGAAGATGATCCCTGCGGCTGGGAGGATGAGGATACTACGATTGTAGATGATTGAAGAGGGGTTGTGGGGGTTCCAGTGGATGGATGGACGATGATCTGGAGTGGTGGAGTGGATGGTTGACTTCACGGTGAAGTAGTTGAGATGGACGATGTTGACGAAAGAGTCTCACTGTCAGACTCTTTAGGTGATTTCCTCGCTCTTTTCCTGGTGGGAAGAGGTAATTCAGTTGGCTGGACGCCAAACTTTTCACTCTTTAGCCTGGTCAGGGGATGAGCAGGGTTGTACTGCGAAGTCACGCTGCCTTGAGATTTGTCAGACCTCTGAGGAGAAATGGAAAATCGCTGAAGTTTGTGAATCAGGGATTCGACTTCAGGAAGTTCAACGGTAGATTGTTCTGGAATATCAGGGTGTGTAGCAGCGGTTGATACTCGAGCGACTTCTAACTCTAGATTTAAGTGTAATGGAGAAGTCGGGGGAGATGATGAGGGCGATTTACTCTCAGAATGGTATTCAGATTTAGATTTACTTGCCATTCATAGTTCAGGCCCTCCTTCTAGCGCCAAAATATGTTGAAGCCTCGAAAATCAGGTCGACAACAAGGGGATACCCGCCCGGTCCGGACCTTGGTTGGCAGCCCCTTATCCATTTGGTATAGCAGGTCCGACTGGGGATAATGGGACCAGTTTCCCAATCCATGAGTGTGTGTTTAGAATTCGATGTTGCTGATCTAACAGTTCCTATATAAGATATTCTAATTCAAAATTTAATCTAATTCTATGCTATTGTAATCTAATGAACAACACATCTAAATCTATACTAACCCGGGATTTAATTCTTCTATTATGTGATCTAAAGAGATTTCAAATAACAATTGGTAATAAAGATCATTCAGCGATTATAAGAAAGGAAATCAATCAAGATGAACCACTTCGCATAAAAAGTTAGACGAAACAGTTGTGAAAAACATATCACATAATGAGCTATTCATACATTAGGCATAAATAAATAGCTATCACCGTACAAAAGTGCCAAATGATAACTCAAGCATTCATGCAATAATACATAAACAACTAAAAACTGTATATCACTTTAACATATAAGAAGAAATGGTCAAGAGATAAAAGTACCATTTATGACTAGTCCTACTCATAAGCTTCAAGCAACAATGATTTATCTCTCCTTGCTCTAACATCCACTAAGAGTACAGAAGTGCAACATCAGTAGCAGATATCAAATGCAAACATCAACAAATCTTGATCCATTCATTCACCAAAACCTCCTCTGAGGGTGCAAAAGTGCATGTTCTGAGGACAAGTTTTTGATAAATTTCTGGACCCTTCTCTAAATGCATGAGAAGGGTTTAAATACTACTAACTAAATAACTTAATTACACAGATTCAGGATACAGTTTAAATGACCGCCCTTTTTCTAAGCAAAACTATTTCTAAAAATTAAATCTAATATCTAACTATTTCTGCATTTGCTCCTTAATGTTGCGAGCATTCAATATTTGCCTGGGTAGAGTCGGCTGACTGTCTTCCGCTTTTGGTTGAGCTAAGCAAACAGAAATGGTAAGAGCTGGCACCATCTTTTCAGCAAAATCGATGATATACTCGAGAGTCATCCTCTGGCTATGTGGATTTACTGTGTATGCCCAGTAATAATCCAAGTTCCACTTGGTTAATCCTCGAATTGCTTCTGCCTTTTCTTTCAGCTTTATGTTTCCAGTTTGTTCTTTACCATTGCTTTCTTGCGTTTTTCGGGCTTACAAGTGACTGAGCAGTTAGAGGCTTTGCTTTTTGAGCAATTTTCTTAGCGATGGCGCTAATCGCGCATCAGAAACTGCCTCCGTTCTTTGATCCGGGCCTCTTTGATGCGTTTTTTCGCCTTTAGCGCCTTTTCCTTCACCGGGTATAAGCTTCAAAATTTGTAAAAAATACTCCTTTCGTGAGCTTCTAACCTTGAGCGTTAAACCACTTGTTGATATCAGCATTGTTCAACTACTCATTCAACCATGGCTGTGAATGAAAGATCTGTAACGGATAGCTCAACAACGTTCTGTGAATCTGCGGCTCTGTTGCATGCGGTAACCGTTTATGAGGGCATCTTTTCTGTGTCTCTGAGCATTGGAGCTTTACCCTTTTCCTTCATGGCTTCCTGCACATTGCTTTGTGTTACTTTTGTTTTTTGTCCCTACAGTAAGTGAGGAAAGAGTAATGACAATAAAAATCGACAAGAAAGCTTTAAGCTCTACGGATGTACAAAAACATGCCACCTAACGTAACCTGACTCTTCGAACAACACAAAACCGTCTTTCATGAACAACTGGCGTATCATTCATTAATTATCATTAGAGCGCGTGGAAAACTTTTCTTGAATATTGAGCCAGGGAAATTTGTGATGGGATGTTTCTGCGATTCGCATCGCAGCATCGCATCATCGCATTAACACAATTTCATTGTGCTGTGTTATCGCAAGGTCTTTTGATCGCGCTATCGCAAAATCGCAGATCACTGTAATCGTTAAACCGTTATGTGTTTTTCATGCAACTTTGCGATATGCGATATGGCGACATCACATATCGCATATCAGCGATTTTTAAAGGTTTTCCAATGTGAGCGTTTCTTAATGCATGCGATGCGATGGAGTTCACGTCACAATCTCGCAGTTTATCATTTTTACTTATAAGGAAATGTCCTATCATTCTTTGCGCGATGCGATGTTTTCTTAAGTAGTAAAATACATGAGCCTTAATTGATTTTTCAAATTTTTACTAAGGGTCCCCACTTACCTAGTGTTATTTCTAATACTAAATAAGGAGGGGGGTTGTTGGTGGCCACAACAAGTTCCTAATACACATAAGCCCTGTTAATTTTGCTTATCAAGCCCTAATCTAGATATCCATCTTATAGGGGAATTTTCACTTTGCACTAACCAAGGGCCCATTAGCTTAAGAACATGTGTTGATAGTTCCCATTGAACATTTACCTTTACTCTTTCATTGCCTTCAGATGCAGGTAGAGAATTGGAGAGGCTTGAGCATGCTCTTAGAAGATATCCCAGGAAGCGTGGAAATGAAAGAATTGTATTTGAAAATTAATTGAATATAATGACATTTAATCATGTTCATTTATAGGTTATTCCTACACCCTTCTACAAAGCATCAATTGTGCAAAGTTTTGTAAAGGCAGGGAAGAAGTTAAGGTTTGAGTTTGATGTGACTAGACCTAGAAGGAACAATATTGATGTGTTGTAGCTCCTACAACCACCCCTACAATTTTTTTCGCATGCTTTTATTTTATAGCCTCCCTTCTATCTACTAGAGCCTATCATTCACTGTCGTCAAGTATTCTTTCTATGTTAAGGACTTATCATTCCATGCAATTCTTGTGATGTCTTATTTTCACCCCGATCTAACACAACCCATCTCCTGCCTTGTGTTAATTTTTGCAGTTGCAGTCAAATTCCACCTTGGACAGATCAAATGAATGAGATGATGATTTAATTAGATTACTCTTTTCAAGAGGACCAAAATTGACCTAAAGATCACCTTATTTGGACAAGCGAAAGTTGGTTTTTGAATTTATTTATTCACTCATGTATATTGGGTTAGGTCGGCCCTACGCACATGTTAAATTGGACAAGTCGTCCCCAACCCCAAGGGGACCCTCATGAAAGTATATAAATATAAGATACCTCAAGCTCATTTGGAGACATTGATCAAGCCATATTCTCTTCTCTTATTGTCTTGATTCGCACAAGTTTTTCAGAGGAAAGTTCACACAAGGTTCTGAAATCTTAGGGTCGAAGCTCACACTGATCTAGGGTTTTCTAGATCTAAGACGTTGGCAGGTTTTCCCCATAGTGGGTTTTTCCCTGGTCTCAGACCAATCCTGGTGTCTCTATGTGTGTGCATGATTTTCTTCTATTGTTTCCTTATGTTCCCCTGCATTGATGATGATGATGATGTTGTTCTTTCTATATAATTGCATATGATGATGAATAACGGTGTAGATCAGAATAATGTAATGATGATATGGGGTGAACTTAATGTATTAATGAATAAATTCAATTATGAAAGAAAATAAAAATATAGCCATATGAAAAACTAACATGGTGTCGAAGTTGGGCTGAAGAAAATCCATGGAGATCACCCCGATGATGACACTTTTGATGGAAGCAAGAAGAGGATGAAGGAGACCTAAAAGAATTCTAGGGTTTGAATAAAACCCTGGGAAACTGTGTTATTAGGGTTTTATGGATTCTGTGAGGTTAGGGTTGGAGAGAAAATCATGGTTTATGAAAATAATATGAGATATGGAACCTGCCTGGTCAATGTGAAGATGCTCAAGCACTTGAATTTTTTTTAATGAAGCCCTAGATGGGATAATCCCTAGTAGGCCTGGTTGGGTAACTGAAGGAAACATTGGTATATGGACCATGGACATTGATGGCTCTTTAATATTGGTTCAAGAGGGAGAGGATCACCTCTCATTGAAGACAAGTATTTCTTGACTTATGATACCTCTTGCTTTCGTTTATATCTATGGATATGATGATTATGTTTATTGCTTATACTTCCTGCATATGTATTTGAGTATATGGATGTTTCTAACCTCCTTGATGAGATTTGATGAGTATATCATTCTTTAGGATAATTTGGAGATGTAGGAAAGAAAAGATAGATTTGGAAAGAGGTAAAGAGGTACTTGATGAAAAGATGGAAAAGTGCTTCAAGCGGTCTGTGCCTAATGAGAAGGTGCACATGTATTTGAATACCACAAGGTATGCATGATATGTTTTATTTTAGTTGTAACATTGGATGGCTCACTAAGCCCTAATATATTATGAGAATGCCTCTTTATTTGATGGCTCATACATGCATATGAAAGTTACTTGGATCTACGTTTTCTATGATGAAATGATGCACTTGGTGTTGAAAATTTTGATCTTCTTGAATTCTATGAGGTTATCTAATGTTGATACATTGATACACTTGATGTTTTGCTAACATCCATCCGTTGGACACCTTGATCCTATAAATAAGGCTAGCACCTTGACTCTATGATACTCTTGATACTTTTCATGATAGATTTTATATCGAAGGATAGCTCATTGAATCCTATACATGAGTTTGCTGATAATTCTTGTGATAAGCATGATGAAAGCACATGGAAAGAAAGATTGACACTCTTGTTGTTTTGGTAAAGCTTTATTCAATGACCTAACTTGATCTAATTGTTCATGATAAGCATGGTAGGATTGATGTTAGAGGTATAACTATGAGATTGATATTCTATATCTCTTACTACCTGTGGTCATGTCTTGATGACATATGGTTAAATTGAATGTACTAACTTGATGGAGTGACTTAATAGAAAGTGTTATTATGTTCATAATCTCTGAGATATTATGTTGCATCTATTTGCTACTTTGAGTCTAACCTTTGATGAAATATTGATGTCATGATGATGATAGCCATGCTAGCCATGATAGATATATGTTTATGATATAACAGATATGTTGTTGCTTGACTCGAGTAGAGACAGGTTTATGACATAAATTCCTAGTCAGAGGGAGAATCTGTTCTCAAGATTCTTACTCTTATTACTATTTTCATTATGTACCGATGAAGTATGATTTATGTGCATATGAGATAGTTGATCTGCATCAAAGTCTCAGATCTGAAGCTTGTACATAAATTAGGGTTTCTGCTCTGGACGCAGGCATTGAACTAGGAAATATTGTCCCTGGACGCACTCATTCTAAGGTCCATGTAGCGTTTAGGCAGCTAAATACACTCCCATGTTAACCTGAAGGGAGTGTCTAGGGGTTTGACTACAATTGAACATAATCTAAAGCTTTATGAAGTTGTGTAAACTCTGAACCATGGTGTCTCTGACATATTTTTCCACTATAATCTAATTTCTAAAGTTGTTGGGTTAAATTATTGATCACATAAAAGAAATGAAATATTGTGCATGAAATCGAATGGTCACCTAGAAGATGTTAGTTCCACATACATGTTGCAGATAATAAGATCTAGAAGAAAGAAAAGCTCGAATGTTTTCCATAACATGAACAAGCATACTGAACTTGTGTTTGCAGGTGACCAGGACATACATATAGATATGTCACTAAGTTTATGTTACAAGAGGTTAGCATGATTTGGCTAATTGATATAGATGAGCAATGTTTACTATTTTCTCATAATACTTGACATTAATGCTTGAGATATGCTTTGACTTTGGACTTGACCTGATGTCTAATGATCTGATTTGACGATTGTTGATTTGTCCTGATATAAATGCTATGTGGGAATAATGACTTATGTGGGTATTCAAAAAAATCATTTTACTATTGGCCTCCTTGTTCCTAGCATAATGGTTGAGGTATTGATAGTTGTGATTCAACACGAACATGGAATCTGCATGAATCATCCTTGGTGTATGCATTTGCACCTGGTGATAGAAATGACCTATGAGAATGACTTGATAAAGTTCGGATTGATAATGCATGGTTGATGACAACTTGTTGGCATGATAATAAATGAATTCACGAATTGATATGAGCTCTCCCTGTATCTTGGTTGAAAGTATTGATTTTGTGATGTTGATGACTTTGATAATGGTTATGATCTGACTTCTAAACTTTCATGAGCTGAATCTGTTGATGTGATGGTAAAACATTGATTTATGAAAGGCTGATAATGTTGGATTAGCAAGGAATTATGCTTAGAGAATTGCATGAAGCAAGCTCCCCGATCCAGATATGTCTATATTTGACAGTTATTTGATGATGTCAGAATGATGAGTTCCAAGGTATGGCTTTGATTTTGATTATGGCTGTTTTGGTTTTACATCCTGATGGTCTACTCTTGACAGGTGATGAGCCTATGATGATATGAATATGAGGGAGATAGCTTTTGAAGCTTGGAATGATGTATCATGGCATGATGAATTGATTTCTGGAATTCAATATTTCTAAGCTATTGGAAAATGTTTTTAGATAATGAAAATGCAAAATCCTTGGATACTCCAATTTGAAGTTCAAAGATGTTGTTGAACTTGACATGGCATCCAACTGTTGATTGAAGCATTGATGTTCTGTTTTGAACATCCACCATTATATATATATATATATAATATGCATAAAACCTGAATAAATTCATGAGTGAGCCGCTTCATTCACATAGAGTTTCCACTAAGCATCCTTTGAAACATCTGCATGAGATATTCTATTTTTGAGGCTGAGATATTTCTCCTATGACATGTGACTGCATGGATGCATTGTTGTCGATAAAGATTATTGTTAAGCACATTTGGATGCTGCTTTAGTATGATATCTGCCATGATACCTTAGATGAGAGGTCCATAGTAGGATTGAGGATGAGTATAATGTTGCTATCATGGCTAGCTATGAGGGAGGATGAAGAAGCTCCTTAGAGAGTAGTTTGAGCATGATCTGGAAATGACATGGATACATTGCGATGGCATAGAGTGAGATCTGATTGGCAGAAATTCCCATATTTATAGTTGGGACCGAGATACTTGCATATATTGAGATAGTGCAAATGTTTGAAACAAGCTCAGGCTTGTGGTTGGCACCTATTTGAGAGGCAGGATAATTATGGTATCCTTTTGTGATTTATATGATTATTTATGTTCTGACATGATATTTGATTTGATGTCCTGTATGAACAAGAAACAATTGCTATTGAGACAAGCAAATACCAGATTTGAGTATGATGAGAGCAGCGCTGATCGAGGACATTGAGCCAATGCTTCCTCCCTAGTTGAGCTCCCAGGGTGAGGAATTGAGATGGAGGTCTCCTGGGGTTGAGGGAACTCTAGATAATAGGGTATGACCCCTATCTGTTATCCATAGGCTTGCAGATTATGATCCCATATCTTCATAGGGCCAGAGAATGATGCTCCCTTGTTTGGTCTTTACAGAGTATACCCAAGTTGGCATCATACCCACAAGCAAGGTTTGTCGGGAATACCGCTGCATGTTTGGCCAACGAGTTGACAGTGTACTTGGGGTGTATAACCCAAGTCAATTATGATGCAGGTGTTCTACCACATGACTATTCATGGTCATCGATGGGAAAATCAATAGGCAATAGGATGGGTTGAGATAACCCTATGCGATTCTAGGTTGAGATCTAGCTCCATGATGAGATCCCAATGTCAATATGTGGTCCCCTGTGTGTTCGGATATCCTATTGCTCAATATGGGGTTGTAGATGTATAGCTTCTCCATGAGATTCTGGGTTGAAATGTGTTCCCCGATGTGGTTCCAAGTTGAGATGTGCTCCTTGATGATATGCTCTCCAATGATGATTGATGGTGATATTCCAGCTAGTATCCCACTAACAGAGATTCCAGGTAGCAACTTGATGGATAGAGGGTGGTATCTTAAGCTCCCCTCCGGTAACAAATTATTCTTCTTCTAGATTTGAGAATCTTCAACATAAGAGTAGGAATAATCAAGAGATAAGCAAGATAAGTACGAGATAGATTGAGATGTACATTGATGATCTGTGATGATGAGATACTTGAGGTCGTCATGGCATGATGACTACATGATAGAGATGATCAGGGTTGATACGTGATGAAACATGAAGATTCCAGAATGGCATATTGATCGATGGACAGATATTGGTAGGTGGAATTCTCCCTAGTTGAGAGGGAGTGTTAATTTTTGAAAGTGCAGTCAATTCCACCTTGCATAGATTAGATGACTGAGATGATGATTGCATTAGATTCCTTTCTTCGGGAGGACCAAAATTGACCTAAAGATCACCTTATTTGGACAAGAGAAAGTTGATTTTTGAATTTATTTAGTCACTCATGTATATTGGGTTAGGTCGACCCTCATCACATGTTAAATTGGACAGTTCGGCCTCAACCTCAAGTGGACCCTCGTGAAAGCCTATAAATAGAAGGGACCTTAAGCTCATTTGGAGATATTGATCAATCCATATTCTCTTCTCTTATTGCCTTGGTTCACACAGGTTTGTCGGAGGAAAGTTCACACAAGGGTCTGAAATCTCAGGGTCGTAGCTCACGTTGATCTAGGGTTTTTTGGATCTCAGACGCTGACATGGAACTTGAAATTTTGGTCCCTGGAGATTGGCACATAGTGGTCCTGATAGCGTCAAGGGAGCCTTGGACCCTGGCACAATGAGTTATGGGAGCGTCCAGGGTTTCAGAGATAGATCAGGCTGTATTAGTCCCCAGATGCTCAAATAGAGTGGTACTGAGAGTGTCCAGGCTGCCATAGACGCTCAAACAATAGCCTTATGAGAGTGTATAGGGATTGAAGAAGATCTAGGTGTGTTTGGCCACGAATGCCCTCATCTAGTTCACTTGGGAGCATCTAGATCTGTTCCGGACACAATCATCCAGTTATGCAGAGACTGTCCAGATCTGTTATAGACGCTTGCACAACTCATCCTCCTGAAGATTCTGCTTAGTGACAATAGTGTTCTGCAGTATCCAACAGTTGACTACTATCAATGACATCACATTACAACCATCAAAATGAGGATTTTTATTATAAGCATGATTAGATTTGTTTCGAACATAATCATCCAGTTATGCAGAGAGTGTCCATATTGGCTATAGGCGCTCGCACAAATTCTCCTCCCTGCATTCAGGACTCAAAGATGATATTTCTGTATTTTGAAGATTCCACTTAGTGACAACAATTTTCAACAGTATCCAACAATTAACTACTATCAGTGACAACATATTACAACCATCAGAATAAGGGTTTTGATTATAAGCATGATTAGATCTATTACATGGATATCATAGTTTTTTTGTTGCATAGATAAAGTTATGGATCATTGTACTCTCTTTTTTTGAATCATTTGATGACATCTAAGAAGAAGAATATTTGCAAGGGTTTTCCCCATAGTGGGTTTTGCCCTGGTCTCAGACCAATCTTGGTGTCTCTATGTGTGTACATGCTTTTCTTCTATTGTCCCTTTATGTTCTGCTGCATTGATGATGATGATGATAACTCCCTCTAACTCCGTTACTATGTACTTCTGATGTAACTCCCGTTCAACTTTTATTTGATTGGGTTTACCGTTGTAGGGCAGCCACATGTGCGACCAGTCGGTTGCGAAGTATCCATGAAGTTTTTCTGACCAATCCCTGCTAAGAATTAAGCCATAGAATTCTGGGATATCGGCAACTAGAATGTCAATAACCTGACATACCTTCGGGTTGGATGACAACCTTATGGTTACTTGATTTAGTTCGCCAATCACTTTGACTTGAGATCGATCTAGCTGAACTATGCGCACTACAGATTTCTGTGGTTGAACATTTAACTTAGCACATATAGATTTGGGTAAAATATTCAATAAAGCAATAGAATCTACCAAACAATTGTGCACATTTTTATTGAAGATTTCATAAGTAAGGAGAAACGGGGGAGTGTGAGATCTTGATCTTCCTCCAATTAGAGTGATGTCATTTGGATCAATCTTACTGATCGCGTTAGTTGGAGGTCTTCCCATGTTATGGGAAGCTTGAGAAAGTACAGCGACAGGCAAAGGTGCAACTTGCACGGCATGTAATTCTTTCATCATTATCTTCTGTTGATGCTTCAACTTGCTCAGTTCGTAAAGGGTGATGTTAGCCCTAGCCTTTTTCATGTCTTCAATAATATTGTACTCCATTTCATCCGACACTATAAATGTTTTAGATGGAGTTGTTTCATTTGTTTGGACTCGGCTGGTTTGAGTCGCTTTAGACATCGTTTTCTTTGTCGCGAATTTATCCTTTATTGCAGAGCTTACGCTCTTCGGCTTAGGGGTAGTTTGGGGAGGATCAAGTTGATTTTTGCTTCGTGTGCTAACTGGAAATACTTCTTGATCTTCTTCTTGTGGGAGGATGAAATCCCACATTCCTTGTAATTCCACAACTTCTTCGTCATCAGTCTGCTCTTCAGTGGCAATTTCCTCTTCCTCTTCCTCGGATTCAACATTTGAAATGGCATTGGGTGGCTTTGAATCCGTCGAAGGACCTCTTTTAAAAGATCTGTAGGGCTTTTTTGAAGAAGTTTGTGCTACTTGCTTTTTTATGTCGACCATTTCATTGGACATGGTCTTTAGAACTTTCTGCAATCCTTCCAAATCAAATGGATCTTTTGCTTGTTTCTTCTTGGAGTCTTCCTTGAAGGTGACTTTTTTGGATTTATGTTCCTCTATCGCGGATTTCTTTTCCAGGGCTATTATTCGTTTCTCTACTGCTATTGCTTCTTTCATGTTCTCGGCTAAGGTTGTTTTATTGGCCCTGTCCACGAAGATTGCTATGTTCGATGGTAGAGCGGTGATATACCATTCACATCATACTTCTTCGCTGGGCTGGGAAGCAGTAGGAATTTTGTTGAAACGTAAATTGAAATCCTTGATAGGCTCTCTAGTTTCGGCTTTAAGATTGGATAGGTCATTGATTAACGTTGCCGTAGACCTGTCATCACCAAACTTGGTTAGGAATTGTTCCTGGAAGATGTCCCAACTTGTGATGGATCCGGAGGGTAATGAAAAATACCATGACCCGGCTGTTCCTTGCAGTGTATAAGGAAAAAGCCAAACAACAACATCTTCATTAGTAACCCCATTGAGATTAATGGAAAGCATGAAGTTGTTTATGTGCTCTTTTGCTAGCATGCCTGCCTCGGGATTAAATTTAGGCAGCCATTTCTCAGGATGGGCTGGTATTTGACTCAAGGGTGCAGGGATTAAGACTGCCCTAGGGTTATTCCATGGAGACTGGGCCATTGTTGAACTGCTAACAGAGGAAAGTACAGAAGATGATCCCTGCGGCTGGGAGGATGAGGATACTACGATTGTAGATGATTGAAGGGGGGTTGTGGGGGTTCCAGTGGATGGATGGACGATGATCTGGAGTGGTGGAGTGGATGGTTGACTTCACGGTGAAGTAGTTGAGATGGACGATGTTGAAGAAAGAGTCTCACTGTCAGACTCTTTAGGTGATTTCCTTGCTCTTTTCCTGGTGGGAAGAGGTAATTCAGTTGGCTGGACGCCAAACTTTTCACTCTTTAGCCTGGTCAGGGGATGAGCAGGGTTGTACTGCGAAGTCACGCTGCCTTAAGATTTGTCAGACCTCTGAGGAGAAATGGAAAATCGCTGAAGTTTGTGAATCAGGGATTCGACTTCAGGAAGTTCAACGGTAGATTGTTCTGGAATATCAGGGTGTGTAGTAGCGGTTGATACTCGAGCGAATTCTAACTCTAGATTTAAGTGTAATGGATCGGGGGAGATGATGAGGGCGATTTACTCTCAGAATGGTATTCAGGTTTAGATTTACTTGCCATTCATAGTTCAGGCCCTCCTTCTAGCGCCAAATATGTTGAAGCCTCGAAAATCAGGTCGACAACAAGGGGGATACCTGCCCGGTCCGGACCTTGGTTGGCAGCCCCTTATCCATTTGGTATAGCAGGTCCGACTGGGGATAATGGGACCAGTTTCCCAATCCATGAGTGTGTGTTTAGAATTCGATGTTGCTGATCTAACAGTTCCTATATAAGATATTCTAATTCAAAATTTAATCCAATTCTATGCTATTGTAATCTAATGAACAACACATCTAAATCTATACTAACCCGGGATTTAATTCTTCTATTATGTGATCTAAAGAGATTTCAAATAACAATTGGTAATAAAGATCATTCAGCGATTATAAGAAAGGAAATCAATCAAGATGAACCACTTCGCATAAAAAGTTAGACGAAACAGTTGTGAAAAACATATCACATAATGAGCTATTCATACATTAGGCATAAATAAATAGCTATCACCGTACAAAAGTGCCAAATGATAACTCAAGCATTCATGCAATAATACATAAACAACTAAAAACTGTATATCACTTTAACATATAAGAAGAAATGGTCAAGAGATAAAAGTACCATTTATGACTAGTCCTACTCATAAGCTTCAAGCAACAATGATTTATCTCTCCTTGCTCTAACATCCACTAAGAGTACAGAAGTGCAACATCAGTAGCAGATATCAAATGCAAACATCAACAAATCTTGATCCATTCATTCACCAAAACCTCCTCTGAGGGTGCAAAAGTGCATGTTCTGAGGACAAGTTTTAGATAAATTTCTGGACCCTTCTCTAAATGCATGAGAAGGGTTTAAATACTACTAACTAAATAACTTAATTACACAGATTCAGGATACAGTTTAAATGACCGCCCTTTTTCTAAGCAAAACTATTTCTAAAAATTAAATCTAATATCTAACTATTTCTGCATTTGCTCCTTAATGTTGCGAGCATTCAATATTTGCCTGGGTAGAGTCGGCTGACTGTCTTCCGCTTTTGGTTGAGTTAAGCAAACAGAAATGGTAAGAGCTGGCACCATCTTTTCAGCAAAATCGATGATATACTCGAGAGTCATCCTCTGGCTATGTGGATTTACTGTGTATGCCCAGTAATAATCCAAGTTCCACTTGGTTAATCCTCGAATTGCTTCTGCCTTTTCTTTCAGCTTTATGTTTCCAGTTTGTTATTTACCATTGCTTTCTTGCGTTTTTCGGGCTTACAAGTGACTGAGCAGTTAGAGGCTTTGCTTTTTGAGCAATTTTCTTAACGATGGCGCTAATCGCGCATCAGAAACTGCCTCCGTTCTTTGATTCGGGCCTCTTTGATGCGTTTTTCGCCTTTAGCGCCTTTTCCTTCATCGGGTATAAGCTTCAAAATTTGTAAAAAATACTCCTTTCGTGAGCTTCTAACCTTGAGCGTTAAACCACTTGTTGATATCAGCATTGTTCAACTACTCATTCAACCATGGCTGTGAATGAAAGATCTGTAACGGATAGCTCAACAACGTTCTGTGAATCTGCGGCTCTGTTGCATGCGGTAACCGTTTATGAGGGCATCTTTTCTGTGTCTCTGAGCATTGGAGCTTTACCCTTTTCCTTCATGGCTTCCTGCACATTGCTTTGTGTTACTTTTGTTTTTTGTCCCTACAGTAAGTGAGGAAAGAGTAATGACAATAAAAATCGACAAGAAAGCTTTAAGCTCTACGGATGTACAAAAACATGCCACCTAACGTAACCTGACTCTTCGAACAACACAAAACCATCTTTCATGAACAACTGGCGTATCATTCATTAATTATCATTAGAGCGCGTGGAAAACTTTTCTTGAATATTGAGCCAGGGAAATTTGTGATGGGATGTTTCTGCGATTCGCATCGCAGCATCGCATCATCGCATTAACACAATTTCATTGTGCTGTGTTATCGCAAGGTATTTTGATCGCGCTATCGCAAAATCGCAGATCACTGTAATCGTTAAACCGTTATGTGTTTTTCATGCAACTTTGCGATATGCGATATGGCGACATCACATATCGCATATCAGCGATTTTTAAAGGTTTTCCAATGTGAGCGTTTCTTAATGCATGCGATGCGATGGAGTTCACGTCACAATCTCGCAGTTTATCATTTTTACTTATAAGGAAATGTCCTATCATTCTTTGCGCGATGCGATGTTTTCTTAAGTAGTAAAATACATGAGCCTTAATTGATTTTTCAAATTTTTACTAAGGGTCCCCACTTACCTAGTGTTATTTCTAATACTAAATAAGGAGGGGGTTGTTGGTGGCCACAACAAGTTCCTAATACACATAAGCCCTGTTAATTTTGCTTATCAAGCCCTAATCTAGATATCCATCTTATAGGGGGAATTTTCACTTTGCACTAACCAAGGGCCCATTAGCTTAAGAACATGTGTTGATAGTTCCCATTGAACATTTACCTTTACTCTTTCATTGCCTTCAGATGCAGGTAGAGAATTGGAGAGGCTTGAGCATGCTCTTAGAAGATATCCCAGGAAGCGTGGAAATGAAAGAATTGTATTTGAAAATTAATTGAATATAATGACATTTAATCATGTTCATTTATAGGTTATTCCTACACCCTTCTACAAAGCATCAATTGTGCAAAGTTTTGTAAAGGCAGGGAAGAAGTTAAGGTTTGAGTTTGATGTGACTAGACCTAGAAGGAACAATATTGATGTGTTGTAGCTCCTACAACCACCCCTACAATTTTTTTCGCATGCTTTTATTTTATAGCCTCCCTTCTATCTACTAGAGCCTATCATTCACTGTCGTCAAGTATTCTTTCTATGTTAAGGACTTATCATTCCATGCAATTCTTGTGATGTCTTATTTTCACCCCGATCTAACACAACCCATCTCCTGCCTTGTGTTAATTTTTGCAGTTGCAGTCAAATTCCACCTTGGACAGATCAAATGAATGAGATGATGATTTAATTAGATTACTCTTTTCAAGAGGACCAAAATTGACCTAAAGATCACCTTATTTGGACAAGCGAAAGTTGGTTTTTGAATTTATTTATTCACTCATGTATATTGGGTTAGGTCGGCCCTACGCACATGTTAAATTGGACAAGTCGTCCCCAACCCCAAGGGGACCCTCATGAAAGTATATAAATATAAGATACCTCAAGCTCATTTGGAGACATTGATCAAGCCATATTCTCTTCTCTTATTGTCTTGATTCGCACAAGTTTTTCAGAGGAAAGTTCACACAAGGTTCTGAAATCTTAGGGTCGAAGCTCACACTGATCTAGGGTTTTCTAGATCTAAGACGTTGGCAGGTTTTCCCCATAGTGGGTTTTGCCCTGGTCTCAGACCAATCCTGGTGTCTCTATGTGTGTGCATGATTTTCTTCTATTGTTTCCTTATGTTCCCCTGCATTGATGATGATGATGATGTTGTTCTTTCTATATAATTGCATATGATGATGAATAACGGTGTAGATCAGAATAATGTAATGATGATATGGGGTGAACTTAATGTATTAATGAATAAATTCAATTATGAAAGAAAATAAAAATATAGCCATATGAAAAACTAACATGGTGTCGAAGTTGGGCTGAAGAAAATCCATGGAGATCACCCCGATGATGACACTTTTGATGGAAGCAAGAAGAGGATGAAGGAGACCTAAAAGAATTCTAGGGTTTGAATAAAACCCTGGGAAACTGTGTTATTAGGGTTTTATGGATTCTGTGAGGTTAGGGTTGGAGAGAAAATCATGGTTTATGAAAATAATATGAGATATGGAACCTGCCTGGTCAATGTGAAGATGCTCAAGCACTTGAATTTTTTTTAATGAAGCCCTAGATGGGATAATCCCTAGTAGGCCTGGTTGGGTAACTGAAGGAAACATTGGTATATGGACCATGGACATTGATGGCTCTTTAATATTGGTTCAAGAGGGGAGGATCACCTCTCATTGAAGACAAGTATTTCTTGACTTATGATACCTCTTGCTTTCGTTTATATCTATGGATATGATGATTATGTTTATTGCTTATACTTCCTGCATATGTATTTGAGTATATGGATGTTTCTAACCTCCTTGATGAGATTTGATGAGTATATCATTCTTTAGGATAATTTGGAGATGTAGGAAAGAAAAGATAGATTTGGAAAGAGGTAAAGAGGTACTTGATGAAAAGATGGAAAAGTGCTTCAAGCGGTCTGTGCCTAATGAGAAGGTGCACATGTATTTGAATACCACAAGGTATGCATGATATGTTTTATTTTAGTTGTAACATTGGATGGCTCACTAAGCCCTAATATATTATGAGAATGCCTCTTTATTTGATGGCTCATACATGCATATGAAAGTTACTTGGATCTACGTTTTCTATGATGAAATGATGCACTTGGTGTTGAAAATTTTGATCTTCTTGAATTCTATGAGGTTATCTAATGTTGATACATTGATACACTTGATGTTTTGCTAACATCCATCCGTTGGACACCTTGATCCTATAAATAAGGCTAGCACCTTGACTCTATGATACTCTTGATACTTTTCATGATAGATTTTATATCGAAGGATAGCTCATTGAATCCTATACATGAGTTTGCTGATAATTCTTGTGATAAGCATGATGAAAGCACATGGAAAGAAAGATTGACACTCTTGTTGTTTTGGTAAAGCTTTATTCAATGACCTAACTTGATCTAATTGTTCATGATAAGCATGGTAGGATTGATGTTAGAGGTATAACTATGAGATTGATATTCTATATCTCTTACTACCTGTGGTCATGTCTTGATGACATATGGTTAAATTGAATGTACTAACTTGATGGAGTGACTTAATAGAAAGTGTTATTATGTTCATAATCTCTGAGATATTATGTTGCATCTATTTGCTACTTTGAGTCTAACCTTTGATGAAATATTGATGTCATGATGATGATAGCCATGCTAGCCATGATAGATATATGTTTATGATATAACAGATATGTTGTTGCTTGACTCGAGTAGAGACAGGTTTATGACATAAATTCCTAGTCAGAGGGAGAATCTGTTCTCAAGATTCTTACTCTTATTACTATTTTCATTATGTACCGATGAAGTATGATTTATGTGCATATGAGATAGTTGATCTGCATCAAAGTCTCAGATCTGAAGCTTGTACATAAATTAGGGTTTCTGCTCTGGACGCAGGCATTGAACTAGGAAATATTGTCCCTGGACGCACTCATTCTAAGGTCCATGTAGCGTTTAGGCAGCTAAATACACTCCCATGTTAACCTGAAGGGAGTGTCTAGGGGTTTGACTACAATTGAACATAATCTAAAGCTTTATGAAGTTGTGTAAACTCTGAACCATGGTGTCTCTGACATATTTTTCCACTATAATCTAATTTCTAAAGTTGTTGGGTTAAATTATTGATCACATAAAAGAAATGAAATATTGTGCATGAAATCGAATGGTCACCTAGAAGATGTTAGTTCCACATACATGTTGCAGATAATAAGATCTAGAAGAAAGAAAAGCTCGAATGTTTTCCATAACATGAACAAGCATACTGAACTTGTGTTTGCAGGTGACCAGGACATACATATAGATATGTCACTAAGTTTATGTTACAAGAGGTTAGCATGATTTGGCTAATTGATATAGATGAGCAATGTTTACTATTTTCTCATAATACTTGACATTAATGCTTGAGATATGCTTTGACTTTGGACTTGACCTGATGTCTAATGATCTGATTTGACGATTGTTGATTTGTCCTGATATAAATGCTATGTGGGAATAATGACTTATGTGGGTATTCAAAAAAATCATTTTACTATTGGCCTCCTTGTTCCTAGCATAATGGTTGAGGTATTGATAGTTGTGATTCAACACGAACATGGAATCTGCATGAATCATCCTTGGTGTATGCATTTGCACCTGGTGATAGAAATGACCTATGAGAATGACTTGATAAAGTTCGGATTGATAATGCATGGTTGATGACAACTTGTTGGCATGATAATAAATGAATTCACGAATTGATATGAGCTCTCCCTGTATCTTGGTTGAAAGTATTGATTTTGTGATGTTGATGACTTTGATAATGGTTATGATCTGACTTCTAAACTTTCATGAGCTGAATCTGTTGATGTGATGGTAAAACATTGATTTATGAAAGGCTGATAATGTTGGATTAGCAAGGAATTATGCTTAGAGAATTGCATGAAGCAAGCTCCCCGATCCAGATATGTCTATATTTGACAGTTATTTGATGATGTCAGAATGATGAGTTCCAAGGTATGGCTTTGATTTTGATTATGGCTGTTTTGGTTTTACATCCTGATGGTCTACTCTTGACAGGTGATGAGCCTATGATGATATGAATATGAGGGAGATAGCTTTTGAAGCTTGGAATGATGTATCATGGCATGATGAATTGATTTCTAGAATTCAATATTTCTAAGCTATTGGAAAATGTTTTTAGATAATGAAAATGCAAAATCCTTGGATACTCCAATTTGAAGTTCAAAGATGTTGTTGAACTTGACATGGCATCCAACTGTTGATTGAAGCATTGATGTTCTGTTTTGAACATCCACCATTATATATATATATATATAATATGCATAAAACCTGAATAAATTCATGAGTGAGCCGCTTCATTCACATAGAGTTTCCACTAAGCATCCTTTGAAACATCTGCATGAGATATTCTATTTTTGAGGCTGAGATATTTCTCCTATGACATGTGACTGCATGGATGCATTGTTGTCGATAAAGATTATTGTTAAGCACATTTGGATGCTGCTTTAGTATGATATATGCCATGATACCTTAGATGAGAGGTCCATAGTAGGATTGAGGATGAGTATAATGTTGCTATCATGGCTAGCTATGAGGGAGGATGAAGAAGCTCCTTAGAGAGTAGTTTGAGCATGATCTGGAAATGACATGGATACATTGCGATGGCATAGAGTGAGATCTGATTGGCAGAAATTCCCATATTTATAGTTGGGACCGAGATACTTGCATATATTGAGATAGTGCAAATGTTTGAAACAAGCTCAGGCTTGTGGTTGGCACCTATTTGAGAGGCAGGATAATTATGGTATCCTTTTGTGATTTATATGATTATTTATGTTCTGACATGATATTTGATTTGATGTCCTGTATGAACAAGAAACAATTGCTATTGAGACAAGCAAATACCAGATTTGAGTATGATGAGAGCAGCGCTGATCGAGGACATTGAGCCAATGCTTCCTCCCTAGTTGAGCTCCCAGGGTGAGGAATTGAGATGGAGGTCTCCTGGGGTTGAGGGAACTCTAGATAATAGGGTATGACCCCTATCTGTTATCCATAGGCTTGCAGATTATGATCCCATATCTTCATAGGGCCAGAGAATGATGCTCCCTTGTTTGGTCTTTACAGAGTATACCCAAGTTGGCATCATACCCACAAGCAAGGTTTGTCGGGAATACCGCTGCATGTTTGGCCAACGAGTTGACAGTGTACTTGGGGTGTATAACCCAAGTCAATTATGATGCAGGTGTTCTACCACATGACTATTCATGGTCATCGATGGGAAAATCAATAGGCAATAGGATGGGTTGAGATAACCCTATGCGATTCTAGGTTGAGATCTAGCTCCATGATGAGATCCCAATGTCAATATGTGGTCCCCTGTGTGTTCGGATATCCTATTGCTCAATATGGGGTTGTAGATGTATAGCTTCTCCATGAGATTCTGGGTTGAAATGTGTTCCCCGATGTGGTTCCAAGTTGAGATGTGCTCCTTGATGATATGCTCTCCAATGATGATTGATGGTGATATTCCAGCTAGTATCCCACTAACAGAGATTCCAGGTAGCAACTTGATGGATAGAGGGTGGTATCTTAAGCTCCCCTCCGGTAACAAATTATTCTTCTTCTAGATTTGAGAATCTTCAACATAAGAGTAGGAATAATCAAGAGATAAGCAAGATAAGTACGAGATAGATTGAGATGTACATTGATGATCTGTGATGATGAGATACTTGAGGTCGTCATGGCATGATGACTACATGATAGAGATGATCAGGGTTGATACGTGATGACACATGAAGATTCCAGAATGGCATATTGATCGATGGACAGATATTGGTAGGTGGAATTCTCCCTAGTTGAGAGGGAGTGTTAATTTTTGAAAGTGCAGTCAATTCCACCTTGCATAGATTAGATGACTGAGATGATGATTGCATTAGATTCCTTTCTTCGGGAGGACCAAAATTGACCTAAAGATCACCTTATTTGGACAAGAGAAAGTTGATTTTTGAATTTATTTAGTCACTCATGTATATTGGGTTAGGTCGACCCTCATCACATGTTAAATTGGACAGTTCGGCCTCAACCTCAAGTGGACCCTCGTGAAAGCCTATAAATAGAAGGGACCTTAAGCTCATTTGGAGATATTGATCAATCCATATTCTCTTCTCTTATTGCCTTGGTTCACACAGGTTTGTCGGAGGAAAGTTCACACAAGGGTCTGAAATCTCAGGGTCGTAGCTCACGTTGATCTAGGGTTTTTTGGATCTCAGACGCTGACATGGAACTTGAAATTTTGGTCCCTGGAGATTGGCACATAGTGGTCCTGATAGCGTCAAGGGAGCCTTGGACCCTGGCACAATGAGTTATGGGAGCGTCCAGGGTTTCAGAGATAGATCAGGCTGTATTAGTCCCCAGATGCTCAAATAGAGTGGTACTGAGAGTGTCCAGGCTGCCATAGACGCTCAAACAATAGCCTTATGAGAGTGTATAGGGATTGAAGAAGATCTAGGTGTGTTTGGCCACGAATGCCCTCATCTAGTTCACTTGGGAGCATCTAGATCTGTTCCGGACACAATCATCCAGTTATGCAGAGACTGTCCAGATCTGTTATAGACGCTTGCACAACTCATCCTCCTAAAGATTCTGCTTAGTGACAATAGTGTTCTGCAGTATCCAACAGTTGACTACTATCAATGACATCACATTACAACCATCAAAATGAGGATTTTTATTATAAGCATGATTAGATTTGTTTCGAACATAATCATCCAGTTATGCAGAGAGTGTCCATATTGGCTATAGGCGCTCGCACAAATTCTCCTCCCTGCATTCAGGACTCAAAGATGATATTTCTGTATTTTGAAGATTCCACTTAGTGACAACAATTTTCAACAGTATCCAACAATTAACTACTATCAGTGACAACATATTACAACCATCAGAATAAGGGTTTTGATTATAAGCATGATTAGATCTATTACATGGATATCATAGTTTTTTTGTTGCATAGATAAAGTTATGGATCATTGTACTCTCTTTTTTTGAATCATTTGATGACATCTAAGAAGAAGAATATTTGCAAGGGTTTTCCCCATAGTGGGTTTTGCCCTGGTCTCAGACCAATCTTGGTGTCTCTATGTGTGTACATGCTTTTCTTCTATTGTCCCTTTATGTTCTGCTGCATTGATGATGATGATGATGTTTTTCTCTCTATATAATTGCACATGGTGATGAATAATGGTGTAGATCTGAATAATGTAACGATGATATGGGGTGAACTTAATGTATTAATGAAGAAATGTAATTATCAAAGAAAAGAACAATGTATCCCTATGAAAAATTAGCACCTTGACCTCTAAGCATTATCGATATTCTCTCTTGGAACTGTGTAATCCACTGTCTCTGGAAATTGCGCTGAGCCTTGAGGATCCAAACTATGCAATCCTGGAAGGGAGGCCAGCCTTAATGATCTAAACTGCGTAATCCTAGAAGGCTGGCCAACCTTAAGCTCAAAAACTTTGCAAAAGTTATCCTTCCCCTCAGAAACTGTGCAATTCACTGAGGCAAGGATTTGCACAAGCACTTGAGCCTGTAAATTGGGTAATCCCCTTTGTGAGTGTGAAAAAGTAGTTTCCCAAAAAAGTAGGGTTGGCATCCCTAAAAAATAGGAGTTGCGCAATTAATGTATGATGAAGACCACTAAGCTGTTAATTATGAATTTCAGACAAGTGGCGCTTTTTCCTTGATTTTAGGCATGTGTGTCAAAAACCCTAACCAACCTATATGTATTTAATAGACACCCCTAGATCTTATTTTCACACTTGATCTTGGAGCTCTAGCCTTCCTAAGGAGATCAAGGAACTTTTAGTTAAGTTTGCGGTATTTTTTCAGGCAAGTTTTGCATGTGTCACTTTCTGTCGCTTTTGTTGTTTTGGATAGTATGAGTTTTGTTTTGTCTATTTATTTTCATAGTAGTTGGTGTTTTAACTTACATTATCTTTTACAAGTGTTGGTGCAATTCATCATTCACATTTTCAAGTGTGGCATTAAGTTCTTTCTTTTTGCCCGCCAGTAGTTGTCATTGTTGAGTCACTTTGTGCATGCTCGTTTTTTCCTTTTGCATGCTTGCACTTAATTTCACTGATCTATCCTTCCCTTAGCCAAATCTACTTTCCTTCCTTCCCTAACACTCAAATGTGTCAATATTTTCTCTCTTTCCTAGGAAGATCTGCGCAATAATGGTCAGCATTTGCCTTCCCTAACTGCGCATTTCACATCTTCAAGAGGGAAGCCTCAAGCTTGGCATCTGAGACTGCACAATGCACAATCATTGACTTGCCCAACTGTGCATTGCGTAGTCACAAGGCTCAACCCTCAACCCTATCCACTGGGACTGCGCAATGCAAAGTTCGTTCCCTCACTCTGCCCAGCTGGGACTGCGCATTGCGCAGTCTCAAGCCTCTAACTGCCTCCTTGATTGCTGAGATTGCATAATGCACAATTCATGAGGCCAGTCTCCTACCTCCAACTCAGGAATTACACAATCTTTCCTCTCAATGTGTGAGTTTATGCCTTGATCTTGCCAAATAGACTAATTTGCTTAAGCTAATTTGTGTTTGCCATAAGTGCATTCTATCATACAGGTACTCCAATTTTTTGAGGTTATCTCTCTCCATCATATTGTTATCATAATGGCACCCAAGAGATTTTCCTTAAAGGACACCACAAAAAGTAGCAACAGTGAGATAATTGAGAGTGTTCCATCCACTATTCCAGTGCTTTCAGATACTCAACTATTCATTAAGAAAGACTCAGACATTGCACGACACATAGTGAAAGATGTTTACACAACAAGCAGCTTCAAAGAAGATCTTGAAGATAGGCAGGTTTACATCAATGTCCAAAATTCAAGATTGCACATGGTTGGATGCAGGTATCCAACCTTTTCATGCACATTGTCAACTGGATTTTGTCACATACTTATACAAAGACCATGACTCTTCACAGTGCTAGTGGACAAAGGCCTTCCTCTTTTGTGGCACATGATTTTCATTGTATGTATCATTTTCCTTCGACAGAATCTTAAATGGGTTCCCACTTCTATGCAGTCACCATCTACCTAAGCACAAACTATGTCATCAAAGGTTGGGTGAAAGAGCCATCCAAATTCTGCTAGACACCCAACAACACTTACAAGACCAAATCTCTCAGGAAGGAATTTCAGTACTTGATAGTTCTACATTGTCAGATCTATGGTCAGAAGAGTATTGAGACCTTTCCTGAAGGCTGGGAATTCTTGATGCATCAGATTGTGAAAGAAGGAAAATCATTTAACTAGTTGGACTCATTGGCTCAACAATTGGGGATCCATGTAGCTTATGCTAAGAACCCTCCCAAGGGTAAGCAAGCCAGGTTCTACATGTGATCCAGGTGGATCTCTAAACACCAGGAGCATGAAAAAGGCTAAAAATTCAAAGTGAAAGAAAATTGATTAACTTAACATCAGATTGAAGTGCTCGTTTCCCTGATTCCAACGATGTGAATGACACTCCAATCTGAGTCCAGATGAGGAAGATAGAGGCAATCAAAGTTGTGGGTTGACTTACCCATGTGGTAGGCTTAAGGAGGGCACAATTTGGCAAGAACTCGGCATCGGAATCCGGCCAGTTTTTCGGGCGAATTTGTGGGTCCTTTAATTTGTCTCCTAATGCCTAAGGTTCTGGAAAAACCCAAAACGGGCTCGTGGTTATAATTTTATTTATTTATTATTATTTTTAAATAAGTATTAAATGGGGCGGGTGTCCATGACCCCGCCACCCTCAGAACCACCGTAACAAATTGTATTTTAATAGTGGGCCGAGCGGCCATGACCCCGTCGCCCCCGGAACCACCATAGCAAATTGTATTTTAATAGTGGGCCAGGCAGCCATGACCCTGTCGTCCCCGGTACCCATTGGAACCACCTAACGGGAAAATGTCAAGAGTGGGGTGGGCAGCCATGACCCCGCCACCCCGGAGCCCTCATACAACAAACATAATATATGGTGGGGCATGGGTTGTCAACCCTGCCACCCCTCCACACCACTTACACATATGCCGACGGAAGATGGGGGCACAAGCCACCAAAACAGTGGACCTGCCACCCATAATTAAAAATAATAAAATAATGTTGTGTTATTTCAGGAGGGGTGGGATTTGATCACCCGACCCCTCCTCAACCATTTTTATTTTTAACCATTACACCAAACCGCCTTCTTGTTAAGTCCACCCATTGAAACATTACTTAAACCTTTTTTGCACAGTGTGTCGGGAGGAGGAGCGCGCACACAATTTGAGGCAGACCAATTTTGCAAGTGGCGGAACCATGAGCAGTGCAGAGAAGGGGGTGGAACCATGATTTGAGCAATTTCTCCAAGGGGCTAGATTTTCACTTTTTCAGATTTTGAAAAATTTCATATGGTTTTAGCTTTTCTCGACGCCGCGAACTCAATGGTGCTGTCCGTTTCTCCAACATAGTTCTCCATTTTTCGGCCATTTTCCAGAATGGAGGTATAAGACTCCTTTTGTAAATGATGATTGTTCTCTTCTTTCTCATGCCACTTAATGAATGAAGGCCTCCCCATTGATTGAGCAGGGCTCGGAGACGTAGTCCAAATTGGACGAACTTTTTTTATCAAGTCTCTTGTCTTCTTTCATGCTTTTATGTGTTTCTCCTCTTCTCTCATGTGTACATTAAATTTCTATGTTTAAGCTACAGTTTATGCATGTGATTCTTTAATACATCTATAAGCAAAAGATCTTGGATCAAGCGGTATCAGAGCAGGTCTTTGTATATGTGAATTTCATGTTTGTATGCTAACAAGAAACAGGCTTTGAAGAGGCGAAGGGAAACTAAAGTCTTTCGATCCCGAAGCGGGGCGTGCACATCGAAGGAGAAACATGGTAGATGAAGAGGCTTGTTATGTAGAGGAGCTCAATTTCCTCAAAACCTTCTATACAATGGCAGAAAATGTCGGTCAGTTGCTTTCAAGGCTGGAGAAAGCAGAAGGGAAGAAGGCAGAAGAACAAGGTTCAATGCATCGAAATGGTGAAGAAGGACCCCCTCCTTCTCCTTCCACGAGTGAAAGTTCTTCTTCCTCTCGTCACCATCATCATAGAAATTCAAGGGATGCATCTACGGAACCTTTCTTTAAATTAGATGTCAAATTTGATCTTCCCATGTTTAACGGTGAAAGTAATGCAGAAAAGCTTAATAACTAGGTTAGGCGGATTAAAATCTACTGCAAGATTCAACAGATCAAAGAGGACAAGGCAAAGATTCAGCTGGCCTCTCTTCGGCTAAGTAACATCGCTCTGGTCTGGTGGGAGAGCAAATTGCGAAGCAGTAAGAGTGTGGGTAATCTTCTTTCCTCATGGCATAGTTTCATTTCTGCATTAAAGGAATAATTTTATCCCTTGGGTTATAAGCAAAAAGCCTTAATGGATTGGCAGTACTTAAGGCAAGGTAGAGGTTAGGATGTTCAAAGCTTTACAAAGGAGTTTAGAAAACAAGCACTTAATTTGGGCATTGCACTTGACTCACCTGAAGTAGTAATTAAGTATATTGGATCATTACATAGTTACATTAGACACTCATTATTATTGTTTGAACCAACTACTATTGGCTCGGCCAATGTAAAGGCCATTCATCTTGAGAACAGGGGCAAAAATGAAAGAGATGATCATTTCAAGAAACCACCTTTCAAACCTCCAAATGGCAAACCCAAAGTGAAAGGAAAGGGAAAGGAGAAAATGACAACATCAACCAAGAAATATGAAGGAGAAAGGCCTTATTGCACTCACTACAAAGAGGAAGGTCAGGACGACGATCATTGTTGGAAACTGTACCTGGAAAAGAGACCAAAGAAGTATGGAGGAAAAGGCAAGCAGAAGACAATGGAAACTGTGCAGCAAGACCTTGGATCTGATTCTGGAGATGAAGCATTGATCATAGCAGCAGGAACAAAAGGTACTCTTACACCTCATGTTAATTCCGAATCTCATGAAGGCACTAGTTCAATAGATGAGTCTCTTCCTAATGAACGAAAGAGAATTGAGCTATTTTATATTAGAGTTATCATAAATCATACAAAAGTGGAAACTCTATTTGATATCAGATCCCAAGCAAATCTAGTTTCAGAGTACTTGGTAAAGAAGCTAGGCCTAGAAACCAAACCACATCCAAAACCTTACCCGCTTGGATGGATACATGATAAAGCAAAATTGAATGTAACTAAGCAATGCAAGGTTAATTTGTGATCGTTTCTAAGTTCCTGGATGAGGTAGAACTTGATGTGATACCATTGGATATTTGTGGCATGGTATTGGGGAGTCCATATCTATATGATAGAAAAGCAATCTTCTTTCGTCATGAAAACAAATACCAAATCACAAAATATGGGGTAGAATATATTGTAAGGGCTCATCAAACTAAAATCAATGCCAGCCTTGTAAGTGCAGGACAAATGAAGAGGTTGGTGAATTCCAGTAAGGGTTGCATGCTTATGGTTGTAAGGGGGAAAGATGCAGAATTATCTGATGCTTTCCATGGTTGTGATCATGTGCATAAAAAAGAATTATGTGAATTAATTTCTAACTATGATGAGATGTTTCAGGAACCAAGGGGATTACCTCCGAAGAGGGAAATCCAACATGAGATCCATTTGCAGCATGACGCTCCTTTACCAAATATTGGCATGTACAAGATGTTGACCATTGAGATGGAGGAGATCAAAAAACAGGTGCAAGAACTATTGAACCAAGGGGTCATCAGACCGAGCACTTCTCCATGCGGCTCACCGATTGTCTTAGTGTCGAAGAAAGATGGTACATGGAGGATGTGCGTGGATTACCGAGCACTAAACAAAATCATGGTGAAAAATCGTTACTCTCTCTCACACATAGATGATTTATTAGATCAATTAAAGAATGCTGTCTATTTCACCAAATTGGATTTGCATAGTGGTTGTTAGCACTCAGTTTGTTCCCTGCCTCCGGAAGGGAATACGGCCGAGGTAACCACTAACCAATCTTTTAGCTGCAGATTCTAGCCAATCTGCAACTAGAGAGGGCTCTCTCTTTGTGATTTAACTTTGTTTTGAAGTATTTTAGGCTAGTTATGATGCACAGAGTTTATTTTTTTGTTTGTTGGATGGTGACATCAAATAGAGCTAGGATGCAAGTCAAAATTTTTTTATACCATTGGGCAATGGGGTCAATGATGGTGTATTGCTGAAGGTGTTTCTTTGGTAAAGGGTAATGCTACAGAGCAAGATAATCAGTCTTGGAACAATTCTGAAATCTGGAAATTAATGGAATGTAAGCCAGTGGATGAAGGGCACTCAAGAATCCTTCATCATGCTGGAAGAGGGAAGGTGCATGAATATTATCAAGGAGCAGTTAAAAATTCCTAAATAGTATTCAAAATGAAAGAATTAGTGAAAATAGGAGCAGCTAAGAATTCCTATTTATGACAAATTTTGAAGAAAACATAATTAATAACAGAGATTGAACACAAAGTGTATTTAAACAAATTCTGGGCTATTCTTTTTCTCTGTTACTAAGACTATGAAACATGTATGAAATTTGCAAACACAGAGAACATAAACGCAGGTTAGAGTAACTTGTTGATCCATAGAAAGACACATGAATTCTATAGTAGTTCCCAGAACATCAAATCCACATTCAGATGGTTCAGTGACAGTGAACTTCAACAGCCTTTGTATTAGACAGTCTCAAAATTTACAGCGCAGTCTAGAGAGAAAATCACCAACCCCAAATACATTTTATGGGGAGGTCTTTATACAAAAATGAGATACAAAATATCTTGTAGATAAGTCTTCATGCAATAACTTTCATCACCAACTCTTCAGAAGAAGTAAATGAGAGAAATAAATGCCATAATAAATGTTGGTGTGCTAGCTGTCCAATTTGTCAGAGATATTTGACTTTCTGGACTAAGTGAGTTGGCTGATGGCTGCGTCTTTATTCTGCGTTTCCTGCGTTTGCTGTCTTGCTGTCTTTGCTGTGTCATCAGTGCTTGATCTTTTCATTAATGAGTTGCAGTCACAATTTGGCTTCTTCTTTCTGCTGTTTTTACTTTTTTGATAGGTGGCCCGTGTCTTTGAGTTTGCTGACCTGTAGCTGACCCAAAAAGAGGAAACAGAAACAAAATCACCTTGGTAAAATTTCCAGCATTCTCTGCCACCAGTCTTCTGTAGGCAGCTGATGTCTTTGTATTTTTATCCGTGTTTCATCAGCTTCAGTATATCTATAAAAGTTGGGCTGGACCTCAAAAAGGTGATTTATCTCATGTTCAATGTAGAATAGATTTTCTAATTTATCATAAAGACTCTGTCCAGAGGGAGGCCCTGTTTCTTCTGAGGTGCTAGAGGATGTTGTAATTTGATTGGCAACATAATTATTCACCCTGTTGGCATATTGTTCATGTGTTAGCAGCCTTCCACTGCTGGTTAATAAGTTGGGTAGTCCTTTGCTCTGTAATGTTGCAAACTTTATTTTGAAGTCATTTATTTCTGCCTGCATTTCTTGACATTTTCTTTCTAGAGTCTGTACAAAATTTCTCAGGGTCAACACCTTCTTCACTATCAAAATAGTATCTGTCCGGTTCCTGATATCTAGAGCTGCCAGCTGCTCTTTAGTATGAGTGTTCAAAAATTGAATCATCCTATTGGCTTGCTCAGGCATATTTCCCAATGATGCTCTAGCCTTTTGAGTGTCAAATTGAGCTTGGCCTACCAATTCTATCTGCTCATGTATAGTCTGGATTGATTGCCATTGGTCAGTGATAGATTGGCCAATCTTGGCCCACAAAATTTTCTTGATTTCAGCCAGAGTTCTATCTAGAGTAAGCTCTTTTTCTAAGGACTTTATTTTATTGTCCAAGGCTTTTATTTCCCTTGTTTTCTCAACCACTGTTACCTTGAACTTGTCATAGCTTACTTCAAGTTTGGCCAACTTTTCCTTGGCCTCTTTCAGCTCTCTCATTTGGACTTTGGCTCTTTGACTGCTTTCATCATTTCTTCCATACTCAAGCTAGACTCTGGTGTTGTTGTTGCTGCTACAGGATCTGTAGTTGCTGTACCTATTGTTGATGCTGGAATGACAGGAGGAATTGTTGATGCTGCTGTAGGAAGGGCAGTGGGGACTGTTGGAGCTGTTACCGGTGGCTGGGAGGTTGACTCTCCCTGCTTGCTTTGCAATGCTTTCTCCAACTCTTCCTCCATTTGAATTATCCTTTGATTCATCCTCATGAGCAAATCCATTGTATCTTCACCTTCTTTCTCTTGCACAGGTTCTGTAGTTTGAGGGTGCATGGTTGCAGGTAGCCTTAGTTGCTTTCTAAGTGCATCAATATCTTCTTCCTTTTTTCTTATGAGGGCTTTGATGCCCTTGGCATCCTTAGGATCATGCCCTAGTTCCATAATAATTTCCTCTAATGTCTTTATTCTATTGTCTTTGGCCAAGGAAGACATTCTCTCCAAATCCAATTGAGTATTTGTATTTCAATGATTATTTCAATTGATGGGCCAACATTGCCTTGTCTGCTAGAGTAGCATAGACCATTTCACTTGTCTGTTTGTGTAGCTCAATTTGGTCCATCAGGTGTATGTCCTTGGCGAGGACCTCTAAGTTTGTCTTTATGTAATCTGCAGCTGTCTGTGGCTGTGGTATCTTCAGTTTGAAATGACTTAAGATCATTTTCTCCTCCTTAATATCATAAGCTGCCATTAATCTCTGCTGTTTGGAGGGTGTTGTCTTCAGAAATTGATCATACAACTGTATCCTCAATATCTCATTTTGGGCCTTGATTTCCATGAAGGTTCCTTTAATGCCAGATGGTTGTGCACCTTGCTGCCTTGAGGAGGACACCTCCATACCATGTTGCCTCTCTGTTTCCTGTCTTTGAGAGCTGATGGATGCTTGCTGACTGGTTTCCCTCTCCCTCCTTGGGCTCTCTATGACTTCTTCACTAATTTCCTCTTCAATTTGAGGATCTATTCTTTGCCTTTTGGCCTCTGGCTACTGTGTTGAACCACTAGCAGGTGTAGTTTCTTCCCTATCCCACTTCTTGCCTCTTTCCTCATTGAGAGGAGTCTGTAAAGCTAGTATTTGTGGAGCCTTTGTCTGCAGTGGAGGGGTTTGCCCTTGACTATGTTCCATTGAAGTAGTTGGCTGTTCTGTCATTGTTTCTTGCTCTGCATCAACTACCTCCTTGCCCTTTGCTGTCCCTGTTGCTGGTGTAGACCTTTCTTGGCCAGCTTGTGGAGCAGCAGCTGATTTGCCTTCTCCAACTTGCTTTGGCAGTTTGAATGTCACCTGTTGTTAGAGGCGACTGGTACAAATTGCAGGTACAATGCTGAGCTAGGGGGCCGAATTTGCAAGATGAACTCGTTTGGTTGGATAATTGGAGTTCTGGAGGCAAATTCGTCGTAAATGGCATGCACGTTCTCCATAGGCGCATAAATAAAAATAAACAAAAACAATCATTTTCACGACTTTTTAACGAAATTGGACGTTTTAGCGCTTTTGTGATGACGTCATCATAACATATTTTTGGCGCGTAGCAGGTACAGAGGATGACGTGGTAGCTGACGTGTATGGTGATGTGGCGCATGACACGGTGGTCGGGTGGTGATGTCAGCAGATGACATGGCAGCGATACAGAGCAGTGGCGGGCGACGTGGACGCGACGTCATCGGGTGATGTGGACCTGATGTCAGGGGGCAGGTGGCGAGCGGTAAGCGGTTTTCCCTGCACCGCCTTTGGCCCAGGGTGGTTTCGCAGGAGGGGGCTCCGATCACGCCGGGAAGCCGACGCGTGGCGGGGGTACGGCAGCAATACCGCCCATCCCCCGGACGCTAACTTTCGGCAGATCGGGGGCTCCCATATTACCGCCAACTATCAGATTTATGGCGCGGGATCAGACGGTGGACGGGAAATAAAAGCAGCGGGGTTTTGAAATGAGAGGACCCGCACATTATTTAAATGTTTTAATAATGTTTCGGGGCATAAAACTTTGGGTTATGGGTTTATGTGGGCGCCACGGTTATTCGTTTAACCAAGTGTTAACAAATCCCATTATATACATGCGCGTGGGGTTAGCATATGGTTTAGGTGGGAGGGTTTAGCGTGGTTATTTATTCAACCAGATGTTAAATAAACCCCAAGGTTTATGAACGCGAAAGGGTTCTTATTAAAGTCCCAAATGGACTAATAATTCCTGGACTTATGTATATGGCTATAGTTGCCAAGGGTAGGGATACTTAGGTATTTTTTGGGTTTTTTATATAGTTTTTTGTAAAATAGGGATGGGGAATGATAAAGGAGCTAAGTAATAGAGTTAGTGTCAATATGATATTATGGATAAGAAATGCTAAGTTGATAAGGTAATAACTTAGGTTTTAGGGAAATGAAAAAAAAATGGTAAGAAATTTTACACAAGAAATGTGGCTTCTTTTCACTAAGTAAACTCAGAGATCAACTTAGCATTCCTCATAAAATGAAGTGAAATAGGACTATTGGGCAGATCCCAAGGTCCTTGAGGGGATGTTAGTGAATGATTTCTGGGGGAATGATAGGGGAAGTTAGTCATGCTTCCATTGTCCTGCAATTACTTTGTCATGGTATTTGTGTCATTGATGAGAAGAGTCTTTCTTGATAAGACAAAAAATGATCACCAACTTGCTTCTACAACCTCAAACTACGTACCCAGCCTAAAAACACCTAGCATTTTTTCTTCCTTTTGATTGGGTGCATTTGGACTAGCAAACCTTGACTTTCCTCTTTTCTTTTGAATTCCCTCCTATCTAAATCTACCCTTATCTCTTCCAAGGGCCCAGATTAAGCTGTTGGGCTCCTTTGTTTCTCTACCTGTTTACCCATCTGCCAAGCTTGAACTGTTTGGACAGACTTTATTCTCTATTCTAAAGACAAGTAAATTCAAACATGATCTAGCCAGGATTGGACTGTCTGGCTATTCATCAACTGTATCCAAAATCAACCATCTGTACACAATGAAATTCTGCAACAATGGAACAGTAGTGGCATTTAAACTAGCACACTTTCTTGGTCTTTTGGTTTGGGGTTCATTTTCATCATTTTTTCTGACCAATTTACTCTTTTTGCCCTTTGATTTTTCTTTTAGGGCATACCCTCTTTTCATTTTTTAATTTTCTTGATTTGTTTACAAAATATGGAACCTTTGCAGCATGCAAGGATGAACATATTTGGCTCTTCTACAGTCAATCATGAAAAATGAAACCTATTGGTATAGGAACCTAACAGTGGTTACCACCAGGTTCGAATCGCAGAGAAGGATGTGTGGAAAACCACCTTCAAGACCAACCAAGGGTTGTTCGAACGGATGGTGATGCCATTCAGACTTTGCAACGCTCCAACCACTTTCATGAGGGTCATGAATGATCTCTTTAGGCCTTTCATTGATGAATTTGTTCTTGTATATCTAGATGATATTCTTGTCTTTAATAAAAGTTGGAATGAACATGTATGCCATGTGAAGAAAGTGCTTGACGTATTGAAAAAAGAAAAACTCTATGTAAAATTGTCAAAGTGTGAGTTTGGGAAAACCTCTTTGGTTTACCTAGGTCATATTGTTTGCATAAATCTCCTTAAATTCATCATTGTTAGCATATTGTTTAGCATAAATTTCAAAATATAACGAAGCATTATGCAAAATAATAGAAGCAGAAATAGGAGGGTGAGATAGCATATCAGCCACTTTGTTGTTAGTGCCCTTCTTATACTTTATTACTAGATGAAATTGCTGAAGAAAACCCATCCACCTTAAATGACGAGATTAACTTGGTTTGCGACTGAAGATACTGCAAGGGCTGATGATCCGTATGGATGATGGTCTCCTTGCCTATCAGATAGTGTTTCCACTTTTTCACACTCTGGACCAAGTCATATAACTCCTTGTCATAAGTGGGATAGTTTATCATAGCCTAAGAGAATTTCTCTAAATGGTAACATATCGGCTTCTTTTTCTGCATCAGTACAGCTCCCATGGCATATCCGTTGGCATTTGTCTCGATCTCGAATGGCTGTTGGAGATCTGGTACGGCCAAGACCGGTGCGGTGCTGATATTTTATTTCAATGTTTCAAAGGACTTCTGCTGCTTTCCTCCCCATTGAAAGACTTTCTTTACACTTTTCAGTGTGTGTAAAGGTGTTGCAATAATAGAGAAATTGGCAATAAATCTCCTCCAATATTGTATTGCACCCAAAAAGCTGCGAACCTCAGTTACACTAGTAGGCTGAGGCCAATTTACAATTGCTTCAACTTTAGAAGGATCAATTTTTAACTCACCATGACCAACAATATGACCATGGGAAAGTGTGTCGATGGATTTTGTAGGAGGTTTGCCTTTATCTAGAAAAAGTGACGACTATTGTTCTGTTGTCGTTGACCGTTTTAGTAAGATGTGTATTTTAATGCCTTGTAAAAAGCAGATCACTGCAGAGTAGACTTCTTATCTTTTCTTTCAACATGTTTGGGTCCATTTTGGGTTGCCCACATCGATTATGCCAGATCGGGACTTTCGCTTTCTCGGAGAGTATTGGACCAACTTGTGGAAGATGATGGACAACAAGTTGAAAAGAAGCACGAAATTTCATCCACAGATTGAAGGACAAACATAGGTTGTCAAATGCACCGTGGTACACTTGTTGCAAGGCTATTGTGGGAAACATCCTAAGTTGTGGGATGAGCATCTTTCGTATGTGCAACATTCCTACAATCGAGCAGTGCACTCATCTACGCATCGTTCACCATTTGAGACATGTTTTGGCTACCTACCCAAAGATCCTTTTGATATGGTCTTTGGAAGGGAAGATGACTCGAGTGGACATGATGATATGGACAAAGCGCAGCGGTTCATTCAGCGGAACCAGTTGATTCACCAATCAATATAGGAGAAGTCGGAGAAAAGTCAAGCCTGGTACAAGGATTGACATGACAAACACGATTCGACCATCAATTTCAAGTGGGCGACAAAGTGTGGTTCCATATCAACAAGGACAAGATGAAGGGAGAAGGGAAGAAGTTGCGACCAATCCGATATGGTCCATTCACCATCTTCAAAAAGATTGGAAACAATCTCTTCCGTCTCAATTTGCCGACATATATGCAAATGTACTCCATAGTGAATGTGGAAAACTTAAAGCTCTATGAGACACCATTGATTATGGACACCAAAGAGGTGGGATTAGTTCATACAGTTGATGATTTTTCACCAGAGTATCTCAATGAATTACATGAAGATATCATCCTTGATAGAAGAACCAGGACTTCACGATGGGGAGATGTGGAATACATTTGAGTTGGTTTCAAAGGGATGCACCCTAGCAAGGAAAAATGGCTAGAAAAAGAAAAAGTGAGGGAATAATTCCCTCACTTACTAATTTTCCGATAAAGCTTTTGGCAGTCCAAAAGCTCCTCAATGGGGAGGATTCATCCAAGTGGATCTCTAGACACCAGGGGCATGAAAAAGGCTCAAAATTCAAAGTGGCAGAAAATCAATTAACTTGACATCAAATTGAAGTGCATGTCTCCTTGATTCCAACTGTGTGAACGACACTCCAATCTGAGTCCGGATGAGGAAGATGGAGGCAATCAAAGTTGTGGGTTGACTTACCCATGTGGCAAGCTTAAGGAGGGCGCAATTTGGCAAGAACTCGACACTGGAATCTAGCCAGTTTTCCAGGCGAATTTGTGGGTTCGTTAATTTGTCTCCTAACACCTAAGGTTCTGGAAAAACCCAAAACGGGCCGGTGGTTATATATATATATATTTAAATAAGTATTAAATGGGGTGGGCGGCCATGACCCTACCGCCCTCGGTACCCACCGGAACCACCTAATGGGAAAATGTCAAGAGTGGGGTGCGTGGCCATGACCCCGCCACCCCGGGGCCCTCATACAACAAACATAATATATGGTGAGGCGCGGGCTATCAACCCCGCCACCCCTCCACACCGCTTACACATATGCTGGTGGAAGATGGGGGCGTGGGCCACCAAAACAGTGGACTTGCCGCCCATAATTAAAAAAACAATAATGTTGTGTTATTTCAGGGGGGTGGGATTTGATCCCCTGACCCCTCCTCAGCCATTTTTTTTTTAACCATTACACCAAACAACCTTCTTGTTAGGTTCACCCATCGAAACATTACTTAAACCTTTTTTTCACAGTGTGCCAGAGGAGGAGCACGCACACAGTTCAAGGTAGACCAATTTTGCAGGTGGCGGAACCATGAACAGTGCAGAGAGGGGGGGCGAAACCATGATCTGAGCAATTTCTCTAGGGGGGCAGATTTTAACTTTGTTAGATTTCGACAAATTTTATATGGTTTTAGCATTTCTCGACAACATGAACTCAATGGTGTTGTCCATTTATCCATCAGAGTTCTCCCTTTTCGACATTTTCCAGAATGGAGGTATAAGACTCCTTTTGTAAATGATGATTGTTTTCTTCTTTCGCATGCCACTTAATTAATGAAGGCCTCCCCATTGATTGAGCAGGGCCCGGAGACGTAGTCCAAATTGGACGAACTCCATTATCAAGTCTCTTGTCTTCTTTCATGCTTTTATGTGTTTATCCTCTTCTCTCATGTGTACATTAAATTTCTATGTTTAAGCTACAATCTATGCATGCAATTCTTTAATACATCTTTAAGCAAAAGATCTTGGATCAACATGTCTGCTTACTTTCTGGATGCAGTCTATGCTTAGAATTCCTTGCCTGACATGAGTTGGACATGGTCACCAAAGGAGCCTGCTGTACACATTTATTGCAAGATGCTTTCGAATTATAGCCACAAAGGAGTCATGGATAAGTTGACAGATCACTTCCTCATTCCATTGTACAGGATGACCTTTGAGGAAGATCCACCTTGCATATCCCGTGAGGCGATGGAAGTATTGTCCAAATTAGCAGACTAGTTCACCTCACCAGATGACACTTCTCAAAGTGTTTGGTGGTTAGAAGTCTCCACATCTTCTGCTGAAGTATGCCACAACAAGTTGGTCATGCAGTAAGTTTCTTATCATCTTTCCGCAGGGTTACCAGGGGCGTTGGAGAGGAAGAAGAAAGCACCTTGGCCCACTCTTACTTTGCAAATTGGATGAGATAACACCAAAGGTAAATAGATAGATAAATTTGCATTCATTTAAATGGATTACAATCCCTATGATCCCAGGAATGCTTGCAAAGAACATTGTACAAAAATACATTTCAGTTGGTTGAGCAAGACTTATTTGAGGCCCCAGGAAGAAAGTATAAAGAATTGTTAAAATGCATCTAAGCCCTGCCAACCAGTCATCTTTGCAGGAACATCATAGGTTACTCCTTAGCCTGAAGCATCTCCGGAAGCAGAAACATTAGTGAAGTGCAACCTAGTGCACAAAAATGGGAAGTGAAATGTTATGCACAATCGAATAGAATAAAAGAGCCGCAAATGGAAAGTAGATCCAATCATCTTGAAAGCGGCCATAACAGTATAAAGAAAGAGAAGAAAGAGGAAGCAATATGAAGAATTGAAGAAGAATGAATAACAAGAACCAAAGGAATGAGAAGAAAGGCAAAGGAAAGAAGAAGAAGAAAGTCGAAAGAAAGAAGAAGAAGACGCAAGACTGAAGTAAGCAGGGGAAGAGGAACATAGTTTCCTAATTGAATAAGAGATCAAGCAATTCCAGGATAAGGAGCTTTCTCAAGAAATTGAAGATCTGATAATAATCCAGGATATAGAGGTAGAACCAAAGCATCAAAACCAAGATGTTGATCTCATGTTGAGCACACAATGGATCACTACTCAATCTCCCCCTCCTCCAATGGACCCACACCAGAGCAAGCTCCAGGCGAAGGAGATAAACTTGTTCCTCTTAATGGTGGTCTGGTCATGGATACATACAATCTAACTAATGATTAGCTCCAAAATAAGATTTTACAAGCAAGAAAGAAACACTTTATGGATGATCTCACATCTCCTACATTCATTAGAGAAAGGGTGATTGTGACAGATATTATGAGGAATCCAAAAGCGATTGTTGCATCCAACTTGGCTTTCATAGGTGTTACCAAGTAAAACATGCAGTATCTCATGGCTGAGAACATACAAATGGTGTAGAAATTACAGTAATGCAAGGTAAAAAGTGGAACAACTCCAAGTAGAGGTCCAGAAAGCAGCTCCCACATAGGTGTATCTATAAGAACTTAATTCAGCCATACTTGGTGAAGTGTCAACATTGGGAGAGACCATGAGAAGCCTCTATGAGGAGCTTGTCACTAGGCACAAAGTAGTTGTCTGCATGTACGACATGCTACATAAGTGCAAATATAATGTTAAAGCTCTCAAAGTTGTTCATACAACCATCACTACCGTGAATGAGGAGGCAATGAAGTACAAAGGCGCACTTCCTTTGTTGGTGAAGAAGACAAGGAAACAAGCTAAGCTAGAGTAAGTAGGGGTTCATATGCTTATCCAGGGTAACAAGCAATTCGACTCATTCATTTCCAATATTTCTTGTACACACAATTATACAACAATGTGGATTTCATGGTGAGTCACACAAGGTCCCTTCAGTTGGCTCACTCACCAAACCCAAAGGCAGGAATAAAATCAGATAGGAGGTTGAAGAATACTTGGACTAGCTCAGACAGATCATGTATATTTTTACTTGTAGATTTAAAAGCTCATGTGATATACAAAAACACAAGACAAGAATCTACTCTACTCTTCAGTGGAAGCCAAACTAGATCGATGAAAACAATAATTAGAAAGAGGAAGAATATCAATGGCACATAACACAATATTTCTTTGGGGAAAGCAACTGCTCAAAACCATGACTATCTATATTGCATTAACCAGAATATATGGAAGAAAATACAATGCTTGTTATCACTAGAACAATTCTTGCACAAATATGATCTAACTCTTTGCTCACAAGCTAGCTCAAGCCACCATTTAGCCTATTTTGTTGCGTTTCAATCCTCTACTTCCCTACACAATTCCTAGAGGAATTAGCCTCTATTTAATGAGGAAATCCTTATTCCATAATTGTGCAATCTAAACTTAGGTCCTCAACTAATTACATGCACCATCTATACAACCCAGAAAATTATACAACTAATAGTACATTATCCCTGCACTCTAGTATCAATTGGGTCTTCCTATGAACTGACATGCATGAGTTATTTATGAGTGAATCGTTAGTTAAATGGTGTGGTATTGGGGATGCACTGGTGCACTACTCCACTAATATACCTCTACTAGTTCCTCCAACAGTTAGAACTAGTTTAGCTGACTATAACTTAGTTGGACTGAGTTATCTAATTATAACTCCAATGAACTCAATTTGGACCCCTAAAACTTAGGGATCACACTTACATGACTCCAGATAGATTTCCAACTCGAATTTCCTAAGCTAACTAAGTCAACTTAACTTAGTGTTTCTATGAGAAAAGACTTACAATTTAATTCACAATTTAATTCAAGGACAAATTAAATTGGAATTTCTAGATGTTATTTTTAACATTTCTTGTTGCTATTTTCAACACTTCCTCTCAACAAGAAAGGAATTCAACTCTATCCCGATACTAAACCTTTGGAATGTTCTACATCCAACACTTATCTCTAGTGTTGTTGCTATAACAACTCCTGAAACTGAAAAAACATCCAACCTGAATCAGTATGATGCATCTGTCATCAAAGTCTCATAATGCTACTAGCTTTGCCTCTGTTGAACGAAAACTTTGCGCTTTTGCTGACTCTCCCTTTCTGCACTGTTTTCAACTCTGCTATGCACTCTCCAGTATCTGAATGATCTAGCCTTTGTCACTTTGATATTTGAATGCATCAACTACCACTGATCCATCCTTCTACTATGTACTTTGGGCCCCCGTAGAAAGGTATGGTCCAAAAGATAAAACCTCTCAATGGACCCTGCCCAAATTTTGCCCTCTTTGGACTATCACTTCACATCGCCCCACCTATCACTTGGATGTATGGCTACATGTGCTCCCTCTTCCCACCTGGATCGAAATTTCCCCCTATTGGAGGTCTCTGCATGAGTGGATGCCTCCACTTGGTCTCCTCTCTGCTTCTCAGATTGTGACTGCTCCATAACTGTCTAAGACTGCTTCTGAGGCTTCTTCTAGGGTTGCATTATGAGAGGTAATTCACTCTTGCTCTCAACTACCAGGCCTTTAACCTTTTCCTTGCTCCTCAAGGCTTTGTATGCATCTTGTACCTCAAGAGCATAAAGGTTCTTGATTCATACACCAATCTATTTCGCCTTTCCCGTGGTGATGTGTCTAAGGAAAACCTTTCCCTTACTAAAAAGCACATCATAGCCACGATCTTCCAATACCATGATGGAAACAAGATTCTTCTTTAGTCCTAGAACATACATCACATCTGTGATTCTAAGAGGGGAGCCAGACTCCCTCTGAAATGTAACTGTACCGATCCCGGTAGCGCTATACCTACTGTCGTCTCCAAAATTTATGTTCTGCTTGAGGTCTTTCTCCTCAAAATCACTAAAGAGATCTCTATTCCCCATCATATGGAACGAGGCACTGCTGTCAAGATACCACATGCCTCCCATTACAGCACTAGCCATGCATGCAATGAGAGTGAAATCAAGTTTGAATTATGAAGCTAGATCTTCACCTACTGCAGCTACTACAGGATCCTTCTTGCTTGCTTTCTTCTAGGGCGATTCATGGCATAGTTCTCGTGTTCGTGACATTGAAAACACTTGACTTTCGACAAGTCCATCTTCTTTTCACCTGCATCACCTTGGGACTTGTTTCCCTTGGCTTTCTTTGCCTTATAACTATGCCAACCCTTGGTAAGCCTTAGAAGAGTTAGGCTCACCATATCTTCCTTGACAACAGTAATCCCGACACTTCCAAGCTGATCCCGACAATGGGTGAACTTGGTCAAGTAATTTAGAATTGAGTCGACCTTCTCCATCTTGATCGTTCTGAGTTTGTCCTTTAGTGCCAAATTCCTATGGTCACTTCTATTCTAAAACAGGTTGGTCAATTCCTTTCACATTGAGTATGGAGTTTCCTTACCGTTGAGACTCGAGACAATGTGATCTTGAACTCCCTCAAGGATAATCCACCTCGCCCTTGCCACACACTTACTCCATTCAACTAGGTCTTTAGAATCCGATGCTTGAGGCTTAGGAATGTCTTGATCAATGAATTATTTGAGGCCATTGTCTTCCATCACTACTTCCATCCTGTCCTTCCAGGCTATGTAATTCGAGCTGCCATCCAAGGCATACTCAAGTATCAAACTGTAGAAAGCCATTTGCCAACTCTGAAGTATGAATTGCAAATTCGAATTTCACCTGCACAAAAAACTCAAAATCTCCTCTTCTATACTATTTTTAGCTCTGATACCATGTGTATGTTTACTTGTAGATTCAACATCTCATGCAATATACTAAAACACAAGACAAGAATCCACTCTACTCTTCACCATAAGCCACACTAGATTGATGAAAACAATAATCAGAAAGAGGAAGAATATTAATGGCAAATAACACAATATTTCTTTGGGGAAAGCAACTGCTCACAACCCCGACTATCTATATTGCATTAACCAGAAGATCTTAGAAGAAAATACAATGCTTGTTCTCACTATAACAATTCCTGAACAAATATGATCTAACTCTCTTCTCACAAGCCAGCTTACGCTAACACTTAGCCTATTCTTCTACCTTCCAAGCCCCTACTTCCTTGCGCAATTCCTAAAGGAATTAACCTATATTTAATGAGGAAATCATTCTTCCATAATTGCACAATCCAAACTTAGGTCCTCAACTGATTGCATGCACCATGTGTACAACTCGGAAAATTATACAACTGATAGTACATTGTCCCTACAATCTAGTCTCAATTGGGCCTTCCTCTAAATTTACATGCATGAGTTATTTATGAGTTAATCTCCAGTTAGCTGCTGTAGTACTGGGTATGCACTGGTGAACTAATCCACAACTAGACCTCTACTAGTTCCTCCAACAGTTAGAACTAGTTTAACTAACTATAAATAAGTTAGACTGAGTTATCTAATTACAACTCTAATGAACTCCATATGGACCCCTAAAACTTAGGGATCACACTTACATGACTTCAGATAGACTTCCAACTCGAATTTTCTAAGCTAACTAAGTCAACTTAACTTAGTTAACTATTACAAGTTGCTATGAGAAAAGGATTACAATTTAATTCAAGGACAAATTAAATTGAAATTTCTAGATGCTATTTTTAACATTTCTTGTTGCTATTTTCAACAAATCATTACCAAGGAAGATCTAGAGGTGAACAAGCATAATATGTAGAAGTACATTGGTGGCCTTGTCCATTTCAATACCATGTTTCTCCTGCTGAAGAAGGAAACTCAAACTGGTTCCAAGCCAGTGTACTTGGATGCTGTTAAATTTTGAAACTACGGTCAAATTTCACATTGGATAACTCATTTGATAGAGATAATGATTGCATTGAATTCCTTTTCTTTAGAGAGGACAAAAATCAACCTAAATATCATTTAATTTAGACAAGGGAAAGTTTATTTTTGAATTATGAGCCCACATGTGCACATATGATCGGGTTAGGCCTAAAGCAAAGTGGACACCCTTGGAAGGCTATAAGTACAAGTGACCTCTATCTCCTTTGACATCATCATGAGACACTCTTCTTTCTTGGTTTTGGCTTGCACAGGTCAGAGGCACATCCACTGAGGAATGGGTTTGCTTGAAGATGAAATCGTAGGGTCCGAAGCTCGCATCTTTGTTTTAGTGTTTTGGGCCTTAGTATAAGGCATGACACAGGAAGAACTTGACCACAGTCACTTGCTAAACCATCTCATTCATGTGAAAAAGGCATCTCAGTCACACACACCACTCGTCCTCCATGCGAGTAACATCTAGGGTTTTAAAATCACTGGCTCAATTCAACCAAAATCACTGGCTTACATACTCAAGGGAGTGACTGGACCTTTCCAATCACACACATGTCTCCTCCTCCATGTGATCATGACCTAAATTTTGGTTTTTCAGTGATCCAAAGTTTTTTCTCATTGATCGCAGTGTTAGGTGGTTGACTGCAGACAATGAAAATTCATTACAGGCTTCAGATTCAGGGTTTTTCAGTATGAGCATTATTGGGTTCATTTCATAATTTTTGTTTAGTTGATTTTTGCTGGATAGTTGTATAGATGAAGATATGAATCATTGTACTTTCTTTTATTGAATCATTCAATGAAAATTTAATAAGGAGGAGAATTTGAAAATGTTTCCCCATAGCAGATTTAACCCTGGTCTCTCACCAATCCTAGTGTCTCTATATGTGAATGATTTTCTTCTATTTTTCCTTTATGTTCTACTGCATTGATGATGATGTTATTGTTCTTTATACATAGTTGCATATGTTGATAAATAATGTGCAAATCTGAATAATGTTATGATGTTATGGGGTGAATTTAATGTGTAAATGAAGAAATGAAATTATCAAAGCAAAGAACAATATAGCCCTAAACAAAATAACATGGTTTCATCGCGGGGCTGAATAGAAGTCATGGAGATCACCGCTATGATGACACCATTGATGGGAGCAAGAGAAGACAGAGGAGACCTAAAATAATTCTAGGGTTTGAAGGAAACCCTTTGCAATTTGGCTATTAGAGTTTGATGCTTATTATAAGGTTAGGAGAGAAACCATAGCTTATGATTTGAGATATGAAATCTAGAAACCCTAGCATGGTCAATGTGAAGATGCTCAAGCACTTGTGTCAGATTTGATGAAGACCTAGATGGCTTAGTTTCTATTAGGCCTAGTTGATGAATATATATTGAAGGCAACAAGTGGACTATGAACAATGATGGTTCAAGAAGGAGATGATCACCTCTTATTGAAGATAAGTATTTATTGATGCTCCTTTATATCTTTACTTTTGTTTAGACTTATAGATCTGATTATTGTCTTGATTATTACCTATACTTCCTGCATGTATATTTGAGTATTTGGATGCTTCTACCCTCATGATGAGTTGTGATAAGTGGATCCTTCTTGAGGATCATGGCTAATGTAGGAAGAGAGGAGCTATTAAAGGTAACAAAGTGCTACAAGTTGCCTATATAAAATAAGAAGGTGCACAGATATTTGAATACTACAATGTATGCATTACCGTGGTTATGTTTTGATGAGCTTAATAATTATAACTAATGGTAAAATTGAATGCCCTGACTTGATAGATTGAGTTATGTGACAAAGAAATAATGTTGTGATAATGATTCTTAAAATATACTCCTATTAGATATTTGATACAACCCTTGATGAAAGATTCATGTCATGATATTTCATGCTTACATATATGACCATAATGAATATGTGATATAGTCTACCTTTATGATCTAACAAATATGTTGATGTATGAAAATATTATAGACAGGTTGATAACTTGAATAATTATGACTGAAGTGGCTTCCCATTTAGAGGGAGAATCTCTCCATAATATCCTTATTCCTATTATCATTTGCATTATATGTATATTCTTTACTATTGAAGTATGATTTATGGACATGACTAGTCAAATATCTAATATTGTTGATCTGCGACAAAGTTTTGATCTGAGAAGAGAGAATTTTCTTTTACTCTAAGCCTTAGTCGCAAAAAAAAATCCTATGGGTGTGACTGTAGCCTCCCAATTGCACGTAGGAAGGCCTATGGGTGTGACTATGCCAAAATTGAAGCTTTGTGCATGAAATTTGAAGTTCACTTGAAGGATGTCAGTCCTATAGACATGGAGTAGACAACAAGTTCTATGAGCAAGGAAGTTTGAATATTTGACTTAATATAATATGAATATGTTGACTAAACTTGCGTTTACAGGTGACTGGGATATGGATATCAATATGTCACTATGATTTAATCATCGAGGCTTGTGTATGACAATATTTGACAACAGTTGCAAGGATTTGACTAAATTTTGCTGATTGATATGGATGAGCAGTTTTTGAGTTTTGGCATGATGCTTAATAATGATTTAGAACTTTGACTTGATGTTTGAGATATGTTTTGGGATACATATCTCACCGTGATAATAATTTTGGGATTTGACCTGATTTGACTACTGATGATTTGCCTTAAATAACAATGCTATATGGGCATAGTGACTTATATTGGTTGACATCATTAGCTTAGACACAATGATTGAAGTATTGACAATTATGATTATGTATGAAGTAATCTCACAATCAATGGATGGAACCTGCATGAATTATCCTTGTTGTATGCATTTGCATCTAGTGACAAAAATTATTTATATTATGATCATGAGGATGACTTAATGAAGTTTGGTTTGACATTGCTTGGTAAATGACAATTTGTTGACATAAAAATAGATAAAGGCATAACTAGATCCAAAAGAACTTGTTACAATGATATTGATGATTTTGATATTAGGTTTGATAAGCTGACTTAGTTGATTTAATTGCACAATATTGATCTATGTAAGGCTAATAATATTGGTTTGGAAAAGTGTTATGTTTGCAGAAAGCATTGTATGAAGTAAGCTCCCCGATCCTGATATGTCCAGCCATCTGATGAAGCCAAGAAGATGTGCCCATCCAAACCTCTACTCCAAAAGGGGTCTAATGTATGTCTTTGATTTTGGTTTTTATATATATTGAAGATACACTCTCGACAGGTAATGGGCCTCTGATGATCAAAGTAAGAGGGAGATGGATTTTGAAGCTGGAAATAATGAATCATGACATGATGAACCGATTTTTGAAGTTTGGAATATAAAGTCTATATCGTGAAGCTATTGAAGAGTTTTTGAAAAGTGGAAATGCAAATCCCTAGACACTCCAATCAAATTTCAAGAAGTTATGAAGAGACATTGTTTAACTTGACTTGACAACTGATAGTTAAATGAAGCATTAATGTTCCATGTGGACATATGTCCATATACATATATGTTGTTCATAGAAACTGAGTGAATTCATGATTGAGACACTTCATACACATTGAGTTTCCACCAAGCACCCTTTGAGATATTTGCATGGGATGATCTATCTTTGACATTCTTCCTATGATATGTGAGTACATGGATGTACTGATGATGTTTGGGATCATTATTGATGAGAAAATTTGGGTGATGTCTTAGTATGAGATCTTCCATGATGTTTTGAATGAGAATTATGTGGCTTTAAGCATGACCGAGGTTGAGTACGATAGTTGCTAGCATGACTAGATATGAGAAAAGATGAAGAAGCTATTTGGAGAGATCTTTTAGTAGGTTATGGATATGACATGGATGCATTATGATGACAAAGAGTGGGAGCCAATTGGCAAAGAATCTCATATATGGCTGGGAATGAGATAGCTTCATTAAGACAATTCTGCTACACGAAACATGCTTAGGCTGGTGGTTGGCACCTCCACGAGAGGGAGGATGACTATGGTATCATTTTTTTGATATGTATATTTTATTGTAATATGATATTTGATTTGATGTATCGTATGAACAAGAGACAACCGCTAATGAGACATGATGATTACCAGATATGAATATGATGATATGTTGTTGATCTACAAAGAACATTGTTGATTGAGGACACTGAGCCAAATCTTCCCCCCTTGTGTGAGCTCATAGGGTGTGGAATCAAGATGGAGGGCTCCTGGGGTTGATGGATCTCTAGAGAATAGGGTATAACCCCTATGTTTTATCCATAAGGTTAGAGATGCTTCTCCCCTATACTGGTATTTGAAGAGTATACCCCAATTGGCATCATACCCACAAGTTGGGCTTGTTGGGATTGTCCCTCCCCGTTTGGACAACAGTTTGAGGAGGCTTGGGGGCATGTGATCCTTACCTTTTGTTAAGTTAGATATCTTGTCCAATCTAAAATTATGATGCAGGTGTTCTATCACATGAATCTTGAGGGTCATTGTCAGGAAGATCGGTAGGAAATAAGATGGGTTGAGATGTGATCCCTAATATCACCTATTGCTCAATATGGGGTTGTATATGATTAGCTCCCCCATGAGATTCTAGATTGAGATGTTATCGCCGATGTGGTTCCAGGTTAAGATGTTCTCACCGATGTGGTTCTAGGTTAAGATGTGCTCTCGATGAGGTTCTAGGTTAAGATGTGCTTGCTGGTGATATGCTCTTCGATGATGATGTGAGTCATAGAATTAGCTTCCCGCTGGTGTTTCTCGGGTGGTAGCATTGAGCTCCCTACTGGTAGAGATTCCGGGTGGTAGCAGTGGCTCCTTGATGAATAGAGGGTGGTAGCCTAGGCTTCCCTTTGATGCCAAATTCTTATTCTTTTAGATTCAAGAATGTTCAGCTTATGAGCAGGGACAATCAAGAGATAAGTAGGAATAAGCAAGAGATGAATCAGGATGAACATTGATGATACATGATACTTGAGATTGGATATGATTTGATACACATGACATGATGCAGGTGGAATTCTACCTAGTTGAGAGGGTGTGTTAAGTCATGCAACTAACGACAAATTCCACATTAGACAATTCATTTGATGGGGATAATAATTGCATCAAATTCCTCTTTTCGAGAGGACAAAAATCGACATAAAGATCATCTAATTTGGACAAGGGAAAGTGTATTTATGAATTATGATCCAACATGTGCATATTTGATCAAGTCGGCCCTAAAACAAAGTGGACACCCTTGGAAGGCTATAAATACAAGTGACCTTGACCTCATTTGACCTCGCCACAAGACACTCTTATTTCTTTGTTTTGGCTCGCACAGGTCTGAGGCACTTCCATGGAGGAATGGGTTCGCTTGAAGATGAAATTGTAGGGTCCAAAGCTCGCATCTCTGTTTTAGGGTTTTGGGCCTTAATCGCAGGCATGAAATAGGAAGAACTCAACCACATTTTCTCGAAACTGGCTTATCTGTGCGCCCAAATAATCTTAGTCGCACACACAACTCTTCTTCCATGCGACTAACATCTAGGGTTTCAAAATGATAGTCGTAGGCTCTCCAAAGGTTGAATTTGACCACAATTTTTGGCTTACAGGCTCAAGGGAGCGAATGGACCTTTCCAGTCACGCACATGTATCCTCCTCCATGTGACTAGGACCTAAACGTTGTTTTTTTAGTTATTCGAAGTTTTCACTCGTTGACTGAGGTGTTAGGCAATTTCCCACAAACAATGATAGTTCATTACAAGCTTCATAATTAGGTTTTTCAGTATGAGCATTGTTGGGTTCATTTCATAGTTGTTTTTTAGTTGATTTTTGTTGGATGGTTGTATGGATGAAGATATGGATCACTGTACTCCCTTTTGTTGAATCATTCAATGATAATCTAATAAGAAGAAGAATTTGAAAGGGTTTTCCCCATAGTGGGTGATTCCCTGGTCTTCGACCAATCCTGGTGTCTCTGTTTGTGAATGCTTTTCTTATATTATTCCTTTATGTTCCACTTCATTGATGATGATGTTATTGTTCTTTCTACATAGTTACATATGTTGTGAAATAATGATGGAAATCCGAACAATGTTATGATATTATGGGGTGAATTTAACGTGTAAATGAAGAAATGAAATTATCAAAGAAAAGAACAATATAGCCCCAAAAACAATTAACACATGCAATGGAGGCTAGAGTCCTCTTCCAGCTTGATCCCATTGCACAGTTTGGGGAAGTCATCACATAGTACAAATATTGGTACCACTATGTGACCGAGAAACTACAAGTTGAAGTGGTTGAGCTGGAGTTTGCCCAAACTGAAACTTGACTTGTATTGTCTTATTTGGGTCTCCAGTTGACTCTACCAAATTTTGTCTTATATGGGTATGAGCATATTGTAATATTCTTTTGTAATCAATTATAAGTGAAATTCCAAGTGTCAATTGAGGAATTTGAAAAGTTATTTTGTAATTAATTCCAAAGATGATGGTTGAAATAAGTCAAAGATTCATGAGGGGAGGTTCAAGAGTCACAAATAAGAGATGATTAGTCATCTCATTTGCTATAAATATACCCTCATAACTCATGTAAGGGGCTTTTGGTCGAGCTTTTGGCTTAGGATCAGAAGCTTGGGAGTTTTGTTGAGAGCCTTGGCTTCTCCTTAGCATAGAGGGAGTATCTTTCTTTGGAGGAGCAGGTGTTGGCTTCATGTTCCATTATTGGGACTATTGGTTTGGAAATTGTATATGTATGTTTGGAAATTTCACTTTAATAAAAGATCAGGGCTGACATGTTTTCATGCATATGTTGTGAATATAGTAAGACTATTCTTATTGTGTTTACACTAGCGCGTATGAACTATTTTGTTTGCAATAGTATGAATCTTGTTAAATACATGTTCTTGTGTATTTCAATCATGGTTATCTTGTGAAATGTTTTGCATGGTAACTTATGATTCCTCTTATGCTCGTGTGTTCCTTTCAAGCTGTGTACTATTACAGGCTTCTAAGGAGCTCACTCACTTTCCCTTTGTCCTGTTAGAACTTCCATGCATTTCACTTGACTCTTCACAGAATCATACACTTGTTTAAGCAAAGTCATGAATACTTCATTCTATGCATTATCGCAACCAAGGAATACCACTAAAACCCACTATTTCAGCAACCGAGCATATTCCGGATGGGGTTCCTACTCCAAACAGTGTGAGGTCTAATTGGGACTTATATTAGGGAGATCCATTGAATGTTGGCGAGTCCAACATCATCAACATTTATGGTGCTAGAAAGGGGCCAGATGATAATTTGAACCCGTGAAGTCCTTTTGAACTTTCCTATATTTTAAATGGTTTCTTCCCATATCTTGACCCCGACATGTTTTTCAAGAGATGCAAATATGAAAGTGCTCTCGGGGATAATTAATGACTTATCTAATATGAAGTTTGATGGTGAGGGTGGAACAACCATTCTCGAGCACACCACTCGTTTTCTTGAATTCTGCACTCACCACAAAATTCATTATAAGGATATTTCTTGCAATTTGTTCATCCCTTACATTCAAAGCACACATTAAAGAATGGTGTTACACATTGCCAACCGCTTCCATTCACTCTTTCAAACATATTGTTAAGGAGATCTACCGCACCTTTGACATGTATGATTATAAATGTGTTTACAAGAAAATCATGCATCTTAAAAAAGCACCTAATGAATCTCTTGAATATTTTAACGATCACTTCATTCATTTTTATTATGAATTTTCCAAGGATGATATTGGTTGGAGTTTTATGAAAGAGAAGTTTGAATTTCTTGTTCATATTTGATGAATCTAGAAGTACGAATCCTTTAAAAGTATCCCAAGATATGCTAGTTATGGAGCCCTTAAATCTGTGACAAAGGAAGTTGTTGTTCCAAGTGACTCCTCGTCATATCCTCATCAAACAACTCCATTTCCACAGGTTGAGGTTGGAGAACTTGAGAGTTCATCCGTTAATTTACCACCATCTTCTCCCACCTCACATATTCAAAATTTAAGCACAAGTTTTGATTGTGAATCTAATTTTACCAGTGATGTTCTTTCTCCTCGACCTCCTTCCGTTGGTTCCTTTGATACTCATGATTCCGAGTTGTCATATCCTCCTGTTACAATCGCTTCGATTGGTTCTCATGAGGATAAAATTCAGGATGGAGTTAGTGTTAATCGAGGAATTTATGATATCAATTATGATGACTATGTGTGGGACTCAATTTCTAAACAAGAATCTATGATGCAAATTGATGTTTTTTCCTTTCTCTCCCCTTCCTCATTATCCTGATATCTTCCATGATTCTACCATACCTGTTGTATCTTTTGAAGAATTAGTTTATGATGATGTTAATTATAATCACACTTAGGACTCGTGGAATGTTAGTTTTACATTTGAACAGGGTGAGGAAAAATCTTATCTTTCTGATCTCTCCCATCCATAATATGATTATTGGGAAGAAATGAAGAGTGAAATTCCTTGTTTTCAATCTCCCCCTCGCTATGATTCATTGGATCATGAGGATGCCTTTCTTTCTGACGATGGAATTTCTAATCATGGATGTCGTGATCTATTCATTAACTCATCTAGTAACGACTCTGTATTTTCTATTGTTGATTATTCTAGGCCATTAATTTTTGATGATTTACCTTCTAATATCTTGGAACTACTGCAAGCTATCAAGGCACTTTAACCTACGTTGATGGCTATGTCAGGTTCTCGCAGACTTGATGCTAGTTCAAATCATGATCATGATAATACTTTATCTCTCAAGAATCCTCATCAGTTGATCACATAATTTGAAAATCACTATATTTCACAAGTTTCACATCCTTCATATGATTTTCATGATCCAATCACTTAATCATTAGAGAAGTCATATATGGCAAGCTCATTTTCAAAATGTAAGTTTTCCTCTTTCTTTATGTTTTCTAAGATTGAAATTTCAGAAGAACACTTTCACATGATAGCTTTTTGCGACGTGCACGAAAACCATAATTCTTTAGCAGAATGTTTCACATGTACTTTCTTGGTGTATTTTTTTGCTTCCATTTCAGCCCTCAGATGTTGCAAAATTTCACGTTTTATCTTTTTCATCAGCTGTTGTTTACGACAATAGTTGTTGCTGTTGATCCCCTCGCTCGCAGTGGTCAGGTAATGCTTTAGTGGTTACATTGGAAGTATCACTTTAAGTAAGCTTGACCTAGTTTTGGTTAGCTTAGGAGTAGGATTAGTTTGTTCTAGTTATTTTTTTATTTCTTTAGTTACTCTGCTCCCTTTATTTCCTTTTATCTATAAGAAACTTCTGCAAGAGACCATGTTTGGTTTCGAAGCAAGCATGGAGAAGTTAAAGAGGAAGTTGTGCTATTGTCAATACTTGGTTATCTGTTTATTCCCTCTCTTTGCATGGGACTTCCACCTTTTAGTTGATGGTACCCTGATGGAAAATATGTTTTTTCTCAGAGAAAACCTTAGTAAAATTATGATGCTTAAATCTATAACTAGTACCACCTACTCTAATCGGTTTTTAATGATTGGTCGGTTTCACCTAGTCAACTAAGTCGAGTAGAGTAAGGAGGGGAGGAAACTTTAACAAGTGAATTGTATTTCAGAGGTGTATAAATATCCTTCTCTGAAGGGACAACCTCTTCTTCTCTCAATAAGTTGGGATCCCTCTTCCACCCCATGAAATCAATAAGTGTCGATGCACAGTTCTATGAATAAAATACAAAAATAAATAAAGTGTGCAAGAAGAGAAAGGCTTCCCACACAGGGAGGTGAATCAAGAAACTCCATCAGGGTACTATCCAAGTTCGCTCATAGCATAGCAATGTTTGTGTTCCTGAAGTGACTATGATGGGGTATTGGCGAGGTCTAATGGAAGCAGAGCAACACTAGAGATGAAAACCAAGACTCTGATAATCTTTTTCATTTGTGTATCTATATAATACTCTTCCTTATTCAAAACAACTAATTTTGACTTGTCTTTGTTAATGTGTCACCAATGAAGAGAATGGTATGGACTATATCTGTGACCTAAGCTAAGTAAAGAAGCTATGGTGATCAATAAAATGAAAAATACTTCCTGAAGAGTTAGACCTGGATTTACATGAGATAAGACTCTTAGAGAGAGCTGGTGTTTTACCAGTCTATCGCCAAGTGTTGTAACTGCTACAACCACCCCTCTAAATTAATTTCCATGCTTTGATTTTGGAGCCTCCCTTCTGTCTACAAGAGTCTATCATTCAATGTCGTCAAGCATTCATTTTATATTAAGGAATTATCATTCCATGCAGTGCTTGTGATGTCTTGTTTTGATCCTGATCTAACACAAGCCATCTCTTTCCTTGACCTTCCAACATTTTCATTTTTCCCTCTTAGAACTGTCATTCCCTTTATGACTTATGTAAAAATGATGAGAAGACAAATTCAAGGCTCCTAGCTAAAAAATCAATTAAATCAGTGATGGGGGTAACTATCAAGCCCTAGTGCCATGGTAGAAGATCTAAGGTTAAAACCCACACTCATGGAGCCCCTACAAGGTAATCACAATAGGATAAAGGAGGAGTTTTTAACAGGCGTTCCATTTTTATTAAATTCTGAGTAGGTTAGGGGCGGATTACCGTCCATCTTCGCTCAACCAGCCCTTGAAAGCATTTCAGGGGGGTAACCTACGCGGGTGATAGGTTGACGCTACCCCCTGGAGTTGATAAGTCAACTTAGTGGGCCCACCGATCCAATGACCCATATTCATTCAATGGGGTAACTGATGGATTCGACCACCCACTCTCCTTATGGTGAGGACCACCTGCCATGATGGTTAGTCCACTGGTGCCAATTCAAACGAGTGAGGAATTCAAAATTAAACAGTAACACCTCCACCCCCCTCTCACTCCTGTCCACTTGTCATCTTTCACCACCCAATCCCCTTCTACCATGTGTCCTCCATTGACATCATCCCACGTAAGCCAATGTCGTCATCTCTCCGCCTATAAAAACCCTTCCCACCTCAAATTTTTGAAAGTTTTGTATTGCTTCTTGGTGCAAACGCATCCCGCCTTTATTCTATTTTGTAAACGTCATCTGATCACTCAACCGATCTAAAACCTCCCTCCAATTCCATTTTCAGCTATCTCTAGGACAACTAGGTAACTAGTCGGTCCCTTTCACTTGCAAATTATTTGAATATTCATTAAAACATGAAGAAAACAACCCCTAATGCCTCTAAAGCCCTTGAGGTTAAACCATCCTTTAGTGTCGAGCATATCATCGACACAGAGGAACAAATATCTAACCCCACTAGTTCCTACCACCTCATAGACCTTTGATTCAACTTAAATGGTAACCACGTCAGATGAGAAAACCCGTCTTAGGTGTTCAACTCAGGCCTATACTACCAAATTTCACCCTTAGTACACTATTTCCCTGAGTTTGTCTCCTAGTTAACAACTACTTATATAGACGAGAAGAACTATTTTGTCTCCTCAACCAAGGTCAAAATCCTTGAGGTGGCCCTAGAGCTAATTCAAAAGCCCTAATCTACCCTTGATCACATGAACCCCAATAGTTTACAGAAACCACATTGGTCTACCATCCTTCCAGCTGATGAGTAACAATCCTTTTCGCAAATGGTCCTGTCCCCTAGCCTATAGTCTCTACCTATTGCTACCATCTTTCCTATAACCCTATTTGTAGAGCCTATTCAACCCATCCTATCCCTAATTGCTAGTCTATTTGGGGATGACGATGCCAATATAGATACTAAAGCCTCTCTAGGGTTTCTAAGGCAAATGATGCATCCTGGCCATTTGTTCAACATCCCTGCTTATCTAACTGAGGTCATACGATTATAGCTGCACCATTTCCCCACCACCTCCTATTTCAAATATTATTCCTTGTTCTTCTTCTTGTTTGTATACACGCATGTGGATGAGTGCCTAGGTCTCAGTTTGGTGGCTTCCAACAAACAAAGGAAGTCTATTTTTGACTGGGTTACTGTTGTTAGGAAGAGAAAAGATGCTAAGGTCTATTCCCACTTTATATCCTCCTATATGGCCATTGCCTATAAAATTATTCATGGTGTTTCTGCTCTTAGAGTTCTCGCTAAGAAAAAAGCAATCCTCCAGCCTAGAAAGGATACCAGGGTGGGGGACTGGTACCTATTTGAGGATTTAACAAAAATTAGGGTCTATGGGTGTGAGCTTCCTCCTTACCGCTCACTTGTGTTTATGCCCATGAGGATTTTTTCTTTGGAATTCATCAAAAAAAGCCTTAATGTAGACCATGTTCACTTTGTCCCTACTAAGAAGGGATATATGTTTAAGTTGGGAAATCCCGTGGGACCTTTTACTGTCAATTCCAGGGGGCCCATAAGGCAGCTGAGGAATTACTGAAACATATGAATTTTGATCTAGGGGAATTCTAGCATTATGATCCTCATGGTGTCATTTACAAGAGAAGAGAGAGTGTAAGGCTTCAACTTATGATCATGAAGATAGCCTGAGATCGAATGGAAAGCTAACTTTTATTCATGGCCTATTAACACAGATCTATGAATAAAATACAAAAATAAATAAAGGGTGCAAGAAGAGAAAGGCTTCCCACACAGGAAGGTGAAGCAAGAAACTCCATCGGGGTACTATCCAAGTTCGCTCATAGCATAGCAATGTTTGTGTTCCTGAAGTAACTATGCTGGGGTATTGGCGAGGCTTGATGGAAGCGGAGCAATACTAGAGATGAAAACCAAGACTTTGATAATCCTTTTTCACTTGTGTATCTATATACTCCTCTTCCTTATTTGAAATAACTAAGTTTGACTTGTCTTTGTTAGTGTCTCACCAATGAAGAGAATGGTATGGACTATATCTGTGACCTAAGCTAAGTAAAGAAGTTATGGTGATCAATAAAATGAAAAATAGTTCTTGAAGAGTTAGACCTGGATTTATATGAGATAAGACTCGTAGAGAGAGCTAGTGTTTTACTTGTGTGTCACCAAGTGTTGTAACTACTACAACCACCCCTCTAAATTTTTTCCCATGCTTGATTTTGGAGCCCCCCTTCTATCTACAAGAGTCTATCATTCAATGTCGTCAAGTATTCATTCTATATTAAGGAATTATCATTCCATGCAATGCTTGTGATGTCTTGTTTTGACCCTGATCTAACACAAGCCATCTCTTTCCTTGACCTTCCAACATTTTCAGTTTTCCCTCTTGGAACTGTCATTCCCCTTTATTACTTATGTAAAAATGATGAGAAGACAAATTCAAGATTCCTAGCTAAAAAATCAATTAAATCAGTGATGGGGGCAACTATCAAGTCCTAGTGCCATGGCAGAAGATCTAAGGTTAAAACCCACACTCATGGAACCCCTACAAGGTAAGCACAATAGGATAAAGGAGGAGATTTTAATAGGCGTTCCCTTTTTATTAAATTCCGAGTAGGTTAGGGGCAGATCACTATCCATCTCCGCTCAACCAGTCCCTGAAAGCATTTCAGGGGGGTAACCTGCGCGGGTGATAGGTCAACACTACCCCTGGAGTTGACAAGTCAACCTAACAAGCCCACTGATCCAATGACCCAGATTCATTCCGGGGGGTAACTAATGGATCCCACAACCCACTCTCCTTATGGTGGGGACCACCCGCCACGATTGTTAGTTCACCGACACCAATTCAAGCGAGCGAGGAAGTCAAAATTAAATGGTAACACCTCCACCCCCTCTCACTCCTATCCACCTGTCATCTGTCATCACCCAATCCCCTTCTGACATCAACCCACGTCAGCCAATATTGTCCTCTCTCCACCTATAAAAACCCTTCCCACCTCAAATTTTTGAAAGTTTTGTATTGCTTCCTTGTGCAAACACATCCCGCCTTTCTTTTATTTTGTAAACGTCATCTGATCACTCAATTGATATGAAACCTCCCTCCAATTCCATTTTCATCTATCTCTAGGACAACTAGGTAACCAGTTGGTCCCTTTCACCTGCAAATTATTTGAATATTCATTGAAACAAGAAGAAAGCAGCCCCTAATGCCTCTAAAGCCCGTGAGGTTAAACCATCCTCTTGTGTCGAGCATATCATCGACACGGAGGCACACATCTCTAACTCCACTAGTGCCTACCATCTCATAGAACTGCGATTAAAATTAAATAGTAACCACGTCAGATGAGAAGACCTGTCTTAGGTGTTCAACTCAGGCTTGTACTATCAAATTTCACCCTCATTACACTATTTCCCTGAGTTTGTCTCCTAGTTAACAACTACTTACATGGATGAGAAGAACTATTTTGTCTCCTCACCTAGGGTCAAAATTCTTTAGGTGACCCTAGAGCTAATTCAAAAAGACCTAATCTACCCTTGATCACATGAACCCCAGTGGTTTAAAAAAACCACATTGGTCTACCATTACTCTACCCTTCCAGCTGATGAGTAACAATCCTTTTCGCAAATGGTCCTGTCCCCTAGCCTATAGTCTTTGCCTATTACTGCCAGTATTCCTATAACCCTCTTTGCAGAGCCTATTCAACCCATCCTATCCCTAATTGCTAGTCCATTTGGGCATGACGATGCCAATATAGATACTAAAGCCTCTCTAGGGTTTCTAAGTCAAATGATGCATCCTGGACATTTGTTTGACATCCCTGCTTATCTGACCAAGGTCATAAGATTATAACTGCACCATTTCCCCACCACCTCCTATTTCAAATATTATTCCTTGTTCTTCTTCTTGTTTGTATACACTCATGTGGATGAGTTCGAGTGCCTAGGTGTCATTTTGGTGGCTTCCAACAAACAAAGGAAGTCTGTTTTTGATTGGGTTGTTTTTGTTAGGAAGAGACAAGATGCCGAGGGCTATTCCCAGTTTATATCCTCCTATATGGCCATTGCCTATAAAATTATTCATGGTGTTTCTGCTCCTAGAGTTCTCCCTAAGAAAAAAACAATCCTCCAGCTTAGAAAGGATATTAGGGTGGGGGATTGGTACCTATTTGAGGATTTCACAGAAATTAGGGTCTATGGGTGTGAGCTTCCTCCTTACTGCTTGCTTATGTTTATGCCCATGAGGATTTTTGCTCTGGAATTCATCAAACAAAGCCTTAATGTAGACCAAGTTCACTTTGTCCCTACTAAGAAGGGATATATGTTTAAGTTGGGAAATCCTGTGGGATCTTTTACTGTCAATTCCAGGGGGGCCCATAGGGCAGCTGAGGAATTACTGAAACATATGAATTTTGATCTAGGGGAATTCTAGCATTATGATGCTCAGGGTGTCATTTCCAAGAGAAGGGAGAGCATAAGGCTTCAACTTATGATCATGAAGATAGCCTAAGATTGAATGGAAAGCTAAATATTATTTGTGGCCTATTAACACGGAGATGGAGGTCGAGACTCCAACATCAAAAGACAAGGCACATAAAAGGACCATTGATCAAACTAAATATGTCGAGATGGAGGATGTACACCTTAGTAAAAAGGAAAAGACCCAAGAGATAGAGGAAGAAGAAATTGAGACCAGGTTAGTAGAGATAAGACCAGATCAACCAAACTTCAAGGTGAATATGGAAGACCCTTCACCGACTGCTACCTCATCCTCTTCAGAGGTATAAATTTTATGTTCAAAAGCAAGTGCAACTACTACTAAGCCAAGCTGGCATATTGGAAAGGCCATTGAAGAAAGAAAAGAAGGTAAGGGAAGATATGCAATAACAAATGGCATCTCATTCAGTCCCATATCATATCAAACTTCTGGCTGCTATGGACTTAGAGAGAAATTCAATGAAGCTCTCCTTACAACACCCACTACACAACCATTACCTTCGGGCTCTCAGTTCAAGGACTTGGACATTTCATTAGACTTGGCAAGTGTCCCTCTGCTGGATATGATCAACTTCCACAAGAAAGTGGGAGAAATGTTTGTACAATGAGCTCAATAGAAATGAAATCACCATCAACAAGGCTGGGAAGTTGCTAGAGAAGGCTGCAACAAGGTTACAAATTGAGAGAGCCAACTCTAGATCTTTACACATACAAAACGAGAGCTTCAATGAGCTGATTATGAAGTTTGGGTTCAACCCAGAAGACAAATTTGCATTCGAAGCCCTTCTCCAAAGTTCACAAGAAGAAATATAGGAGTTGAGACAAAAATTGAAGATGCTAACCAGTGATCAAGTGAAATCTAAGGAATTTACTCAAGTGAAAGAAGAAAGAAATCACGGCCAAAGAACTGATAGAAATAAACAATGAGATAATATACCTCAATCAATAGGCAGTGGAACTTTAGCTGAGGATAGTTACACACATTTGTGTAGTGATTGTGCCTGAAAACCCCCAAAATCCCACATAACAATTCACCAATACCCTCACCGAGCTCCAAATTTTGGAAGGGGAGCTTAAGAAGGTGCAAAAGGATTGGAAATTTCCCAGAGAAACCTAGCACAGAAAGAAAAACAACTTGAGACAACTAGGACCGACGCAGACCTGATCAGTAACAACCTAGAAGCAACAAGCCAGGAAATTTTTGAGCTAAAAGGCAAGCTGAAAGGAAACATGTCTCTCTTGCAGGCCAAGCAACTTGTTTGGGATGAAATCATATTAGAAATGAAAATCAACTGGGAGTACATAACTCTGATGGATGAACAAAATATTGTAATAAAAGATTATGATTTTTTCATCCTAGTTGCCAAAGAAGATGGTGAAAATGACTCCCAGATTGCCAAGAAGTTCACTCAGTTTGTAAATGAAAGGTCACTCACTGAGTTGAGACAAATAGATGTAGCTAATAGAGTGTCTGCTATCATGGATATCCCTAAAGTTTTCCAAAAGGAGGGGGCCAGAGTCAAAGTCGAGGAATGCCTAGGGTGGTACAAAAATATGTGGTTGCTTTCAATGCTAAGTTTGATGAGAGAGTCAAGAAGGGTTTCTTATCTGTTGGGATCTTGCGGGAATGCTGATCCCATGGACACAATACAATCATATGTTAGTGGAGGCCAAGAGTAAGGGGTATTCCTCTCTTGAGAAGATTGCCACCCTTAAAGGTAAAACAATGGTTAACTATCTCAAGAAGGAATTTTAGCTGTTAGGGTTGGTAAAGACCTTGTTCCGCCCTAGGATGGACTATAAAAGGGTCAAGAATCTCAAGATTGCATATCATTGATTCTTTCACGCTCTTCTACCAACTCCAACACTATGGAAAAGGTGTGGACATTATTTCAATCCTCTTATGCTCCAGATCATCAACCTAGCGATGTTGCCTCCAAAATCTGTTTATCACGAATAAGGATACTGCTGATCGTGACACTTTGATTTTCTGTTTTATGTAAATATTTTATTTTAGAAGAAACAATGTCAGTTAGCTAGAATCTGGTTAGTACAATTGTGCCATTGAGCACAATGATATTTTTTTATATAGAACCAATTTGTTATATTGTGTTTGTTCCATATGTTCTCACTCTTTTTCTCACATTACATGTAATAACAATTGTTGGAGTTGTTTTCATCGATTTATGGATTCATCTAGGTCTAATGCTGATTAGAGATGCCTATAACTGATATGAATTATCGTTAAAATGCTCTCCATGTATCTTAACACTTCATTTAAACATCCTTCTCACATGTTTCACTCTGAACTTCAATGAGTAAGATTCTTAAGTTTAAGCCCTGTGCATAGGTTTTATTTCTTCCTTTATTCTTCTATCTGATATACTGCAAATGACATATAAAATTGCATGTAAATACGATGTTGGACGCTAGAGCTAGATATTAATGCTTCTGTGAGTTATGTTTGGCATTCAAATTTGTATTTTTGCTCTTAAGGAAGGTTTTGAATCAATTTCGTCTCAAATATGTTAAATACTGAAGTGTAATAGAAAATCTAAGCAAATCCTTAAAGCACTCATCGAGATGTCCTTGGCATTGGTCTCCTTTCAACCCATAGGTTGTCTCTAGGAGCTACATCATCTTTTGGCAACATTACCAAGGATGAATCATAAATTTTTCCTTGGGTATGACATTCATACACCCTTTAGTAAGGTGAGTAAGAAGAGGTGCGGGTTGTAGACCTCTCATCTCGGCGAATCCAATGTTCAAGTCTCATTTTGAGCACCCTGGCTTTCAAAAGGCCACACACTCACACTAATACTTCACAATAGAGAAATCCTCATGTGTTTGACCTTGAAAAGATAATATATAGGGGATTCTAGAAAGAAATAACTCTTGTCACTCCAACTCCTATGACCTCTTTTCTAGAAGTACCATCCTTTAGCTCTCAAAAGGCTGTGTTAAATTACCCTGAGTCTTCCTCCAAAATCTTGGAATATCTTGAGGAATGTTGTGCAATGTTTGGCGCATTTTCCTCAAGAGTAAAAATAGAAGAATCTTCTGTCAGCTCTCCACCTTTCAAATTTCATACCTTCCCAGAACCTAAGGAGGTTAAGGACATTCTCATAAACAATCCAACATAGAATGTAAATAGTCTTCCAACTCAACCCTAATCAACTGCAATTCAGACAACTCCTCAAGAATTCCCTGTGATAAACCTCCTACCACCTCCTTTGAAAAAAATGGTCGTCCTTTGTTTTTTCCTAAATAAATATGCCTCACTAGACTTGCCACAACCCCTAAATGGTATGCCACAAGACTATCTTAAGCTCTTGCCAAGATTCACTAGAGATGATGATATCTCAATGTAGAGACATATATAAATATTTTGTGCATTTGCAGAAAATATGAATGTAGAACACTTGGATGTGGTGCTGAGACTTTTTGTTCAATCTTTGGATGGGGAAGCAAGGAAATGGTTAAAATACCTCCCAAACACTTCAATTACTATCTGGGAGGAGATGGAGAATTATTTCATGCAAAAATGGGGAGAGAAAAGGGACCATGGGTAAATCCTCACCGAATTTGATGAAATGAAGAAAAAACATAATGAAGATGTTTTAGAATTCATAAAAAGGTTTAACAAATTATACAACAGTCTTCCATCTGAAATAAAACCTCCACATGCTACTACTAAAGTGGTGTTTGCTAGTGCTTTTGAACCTGAATTTAGATTTACTCTTAGAGAAAGAGAGTCCCGTACCTTGGACCAGATTCAAATAGATGCTTTAGAAGTTGAAGAAAATTTTACCTCCACTTGGAAATGGAGAGGGAAAACTGAGTATGGTGACAAGAGAAGAGGAAAGGAGGAAGCTATCTCTTCGAACCATGGCAAAGGAACCCAAGAACATAAGCTTGAGGAGATGAATAAGTTGATAAGAAATTTGTCTAACAAGCCTGTAAAATTGGAATTAGAATACAAAAACTCTCATCAACAGAGTCAACCAACTCCTAACAGAAATTTCAACCCCCAGTATAAGAGACCACACTTTCAGCTCTCGCAAAGAGAGAGGAAATATAAACAATATCACATTCAACCTCCTTTGTATTTGGAAGATGATCTAGAGGAACATGTTGAAGAAACCATGGAAGTTCAAGAAAACCAATTCTCTTCTCTCTCTGAAGAGGAATATGAAATTGAAGCACATGAGGAAGAAGGGGATGAGTTAGATGCCTCATTGGATGATGGTGAGATCAACAACTATTGTAAGAAGTTTGTTGACTTCATGCAGGCTTAGTTACACAGAAAATATGATCTTAGAACTTCTAGGAAAAGATCTAGAATGAAAGACCAAAATGAGGAGCCTCCTCCCTCAAATTCTCCCAAAAAACCATAGAAAGGAAAGAAGCCTTTGGAAAAAGCCTCAAGAAAAAAGAAAGAGTCCTCAGATTCCAGTCTTCACAAGCCTGAAATTTCAAAAATAGAGCAATCACCCTTACCATCCAAGCCCTCCCGTGACAGGGAGAAATAACCTGTTGGCGATTCCACAAATGATAGGAGCATCTCTGCCTTTAATCTTCAAAAAGAGTTGGAGAAGATCAAGATATCTGTTCGGCTGATTGAATTATTAAAGCAACCCAATTATAAAGCCCAAGCGTCTCAATTCATGTGCCCATCCACCACAACTCCTTTATAGGATAGCCTGAACCTCCAAGAAGAAATACCCATCATTGTATTTGGACCTCATGTTGAGGATCAAGACTCTTCAACTTCCCCCTTCTATGTTACCTTGGTAAGTCATGAGCTCTTACTACACAACTGCATGCTTGACTCAGAATCTTACCACAATCTAATGCCATTGTTTATGATGGAGCAGTTGGGGCTGCAAGTAACAAAACCATAAAAGGATATGTACTCCTTTGATTCCAATAGAGTAAAATGTCTGGGGTTGATTAAAGATTTGGTGGTCAATTTGGCTCATATTCTTGTAAAAACTGTAGTAATGGAAATTGTGGTTGCTGATATCCTTTCAAGGTTTGTTATGCTCTTATCCAAGTCATGGGGGTCTAATATTGGAGGATGTATCAAAATAGATTTAACATATGCTACCATCCCTATGTTCGGTGGAGAAGAAAGACGACTGTATAGATAATCAAGATTTGTAAAGACAGTTACAAGGGTTGTTTGTTCAAAAAATGCTCTTTTGTATGGTAAAGAGAAAGATTTCTCTTGTTTTCTATTAGAGGAAAATGATCTAATCCTGGATAAAACACAGGTGAATTTCTCTATCCAGCTAAATAAACAATCATTAGAGTGTGATAAAGTATGGTGCTTATTCCAGAGAAGGAAATGGGGCAAGTGTGTTGTTGGTGTCTCGAGAAGGCATCCTAATTCCTATTTTATTCAAGCTAGGGTTTGAAGCCAATAATAATGTTGTTGAGTATGAATATTTGTTGTTAGGACTACAAGCTGCCAGTAATCTCAACATTGGGTGCTTGACAGTGTTTGGAGATTCATAGTTAGTGGTAAAACAAATTAGAAATCAATTCCAAACCAAACATCCAAGACTAAAGGCTTACCGAAATGAAGTATGGGATCTGATTGATAGCCTTTTCTTAGCCTTTAATATCCATTTTTTTCCCAGAGAGAGAAATTAGATGTCTGACTCCTTGGCTATAGCTGCTAGTAATTTTAAACCTCCTCAAAACCCATTGCTCAGATATGAAGTTCAATTCAGGTATAAACCTTTAGTTCTAGGAAATGTCAAACATTGGTAGGTGTTCAAAGATGAGGAACAAATTAAACGCTTCATGGAGGTTATTGAAGAGTTTTTGAAATCGTTTATTGACCAGGAGGATGAGGAAGTAATAGATGAACAACAAGTGAGTTGGGGAAAAACTATTGATGGACATAAGATTTTACAATTAAAGGGTAACACCATCCCTAGGGGATTGGTCCCATTAGAAAGGTTGTTTAACCCAAATGATGTGGCTGCCAAACCTATTGAGCAAGAGATAGAAGAATAGGTGGAATATTACAACATTGGTACAGAACAAGACCCCAGGGTGATAAAATTAGCCAAAGGAGTTCTTGATGAGTACAAGAAGAAGTATATGGACCTGTTTAAACATTATATGGATGTGTTTGCTTGGTCTTATGATGACCTAAAAACATTTGATACAACTATCGTTCAACATAAAATACCTTTAAAAGGTGTGGTGAAACCATATAAGTAGAAGCTCATGCAAATTAATCCTCTGTTACTCCCATAAATTGAAAAAGAGGTAAGGAAGTTTCCCCAACACAAAATCTTTGTACCTTTGAGGTATTCAGACTGGGTGGCAAATTTAATCCCTGTTAGAAAGAAGAATTGGGAAATAAGGTTATGCGTTGACTTCAGAAATTTGAAGAAGGCTTCATTAAAGGATAATTACCTACTGCCTAAAATGGACTACATTTTACAGAAGGTGGTAGGTTTCGCCCAGATGTATATGATGGATGGTTTTTCTAGATACAATCAAGTGGCTATCCACCCTTAACATCAGAATAAAAATTCTTTCACCACGCCCCTGCCACATTTATGTATGCTAGAATGCCCTTCGGCCTCATAAATGTAGGAGACACTTTTCACAGAGCCATGGATATAGCATTTGTGGGAGGGCGGGATAAATTTGTGGTAATTTACCTACATGACATCACCTTTTTTTCAAAAAGAGATGAGGAACACATTGAGCATCTAAGGCTCACTTTTGATAAATGTAGAAATTATGGTCTGTCTTTAAATCCTAAGAAATCCAAGTTCGCTCTGAGTGAGGGAAAACTATTAGGGCACATTATGGCAAAGGAGGGGCTGAAGATTGATCCCAAAAGGGTAGAAGCCATAAAAAACATCCCATACCATGAAATCAGAAATAAATATAGGTTTTCTTGGGTATAATCAACTTTTTAAGGAGGTTCATACCAAATTATGTTGAGATAATCAAAGAAATTACATAGATGTTGAAGAAGGATAAGGAAGTGAAGTGGAATTTAGAATCTTAGGAATCATTTTCCAGAATAAAAAAGGCTTTCACAGAAGCTCCTGTATTAGTCAACCTAGATTATTTAAAACCATTTTTTATTTTTTTATTTTGCTTCCCCTCACATAGCAGTTGCTATCTTATTTCAAAAGAATGATGAAGGGCACAAGCAACCAATTGAATTTTTCAATCAGGTGCTAAGAGATATTGAGCTAAAATATAGTCTTTTGGAGAAACATGCCTATGCCTTGGTCAAAGCCCTGAAGGCTTTTATAATATATGTCAAACCATCAAATATAACCACCTATGTTCCTACAACTGCAGTGAAATATATTTTGCTGCAAGGTGACAATGAGGGAAAAGGAAGCAAATGGATTGCTAAGACACATGAGTATGCTATGGATATCAAACCTACCAAGTTGATTAAGGGGCAACAACTAGATAAAATTATGTCTGAAGCAAATTTCCAAGCAGTGGGCAAAAAATTACTCGCGGGATGATCTAAAATTGAATTTAGGTGATTTCTTCCTCTTTACCAAAATCAAATAAACAAAACTTAGGACCATGTTAGTGCTTTGCAAGGTTAAAAAATGGGTCTTATAATAATAAGTTTATTCAATGTATCTTAAAATCATGAAATAGTCTCCATATGTAGCTGAACATAATGAACATAACACACATAATCCACGAAAGCATAAATAAGAGCAAGACAAAGGTTTGTTGAAGGAGTCCAACACTCCTGGCTACATCTCCGGGCCTGTCAACATGACTAGACCACTCATATATTTAGTGTCGATGAAGTACATAAACAATTGATGCAGGTAAATAAGTGGCTATTACCCCTACAAGGTAATGTTTTCCTACAAAGAACTCTCCCAATAGCAGCAACTCAAAACATCTTCTTCAAAGATGACACACTTCAACTGAAATGAGTTAAAAAATTCATGTGTATGCTTCAGTTCCACATTGAAACATATAATCAAAACTTCATGATAAGAGATTTGAACCCGAGCTAAACCCTGCTAGTTACAACCGTTGTAGTAGCCTTATGGAATTGAGAATACCCCGACAGGGTATTCTCCATGCACAAAAACTTCCAAGAATTGCTTCCAATCCCCGACTGATCCATACACCTTGAGTATAAAACCTACAAAATGACCATATAGATGTGTTCAAATAAGAAAATAGAGGTTACCCATGGATTCAGAACATCCAAAAACCCCCGAGAACCCTTTTTCTGAGCTCAATTTGGATAAAAACTCTAAAAGTTATGAGCCTCCAAGCTCTCTCATGAATTTCGTATGTTAACCATCCAACAATTTGACCTAAACTTAGCTTGAGCACCCCAAATCCGGAACTGATGTGCAAACTTGGCCTACAATCCCGCCCGACAAGAGAAATTGTCAGATAGTTGAACTATCCACTAATGCCTAATTTTTGAAAATTAAGGTCGCATTGGGCCATGTGCCGAGGCGCTGGGGCTAACCACCCACCCTCGCCAGCCGGGTCCCCAACGACCAAGTATGTGGTCACATCTCCGCCCATAGAACCGGGCTTGGTGTCATTTTTTCCACACGCTCTTTTTTTGTTTATTGGTTGTGTGGTCACATAACGACCATATGGCATGGGGCTGGCCCCCTTAACTCCTCCACGCTCCCGGTTCCAATGAGGGTCATGTGACATGAGGGCTGACCCCTATTCAAAACTTCATTGGTGGTCATTTGCATGGGCTCCGTTTGAGGTTTTATGGTGGCATCGGGACTGTGGGCTGATGTTAAGCCCTAGCCCTAGGCCTCCTTCTCCACGATCCTGTGGTGTGGGGTGTGGCCACAGGCTAGGGCTTAGCCCTGGACCCTCCCCCCCACCCCCCATTACCAATGTGCATAAAACATAAATAGAACCCAAGCGCTATATGGGTTAAGAAACAAAGTGTGGCGTGATGGTTGAGGCTTGTGGATGCTTGGAAGAGGTCATCGGTTCGATTCCTGTGGGGTGCTTCAGTCCTCACCCAAAATTATGGACTAAACCTTGGAGGCCATGTGGCTGCCTCCTACTGGGCCATGTGGCCTCCCACCATTGGTCCTCCAAACATAGTCAACAACCCAAGATATTAATAAAAAATTTGAACCATTAAAATTAAAAATTTTTGAGCCAAAAAAAACTTGAATTTTTTGGATCCATCAGGAGTGGCCAAGTGGCAGCTTGCTACTAGCCCAAAATGTCCAGTCACCTGTTAATTCTGCAAAATTTTCACCTGTTTGGGAATTCGATCAGAACATGATACCGAGAGCATACAATATTTGTTTTGAGTGAAACGAGTTGCATTGTATTCATATCGCCGAGATCTACACAATGGCATAGGTTTCAAGCTCTATCACACACTTCGAATTTTGAGCATAAATTTGATCACTTGATCACTGAAAAAGATGGAGAAAGTGAAAAATTGGAGAAAAAACAAGGGATTGAAACCTCAACTTAGAAAATCCAAATGAAATTCATTGTGTCAACTGGTATAAACATATTTTCGATTATCTACTTTTTCTGAGGTGCCTAGTAATTTTGACAAAGTTAAGTATAGGGCTCTAAGGCTGCAAGCCCATAATTTTTTTTTTTTAATCTCAAATGGCCAATTGTATTGGAAGGACCTAGTGGGGATTTTACTCCTATGTTTGGTTGAATAAGAAATCCACAAAGTAATTAATGAATTCCATAATTGTGTTTGTGGAGGACATTACAACTGGAGAGCTACAACCCACAAAATCCTCAAGGCATGCTTTTATTGGCCTAAGCTGTTCAGCGATGTGCATACCTATGTTTGGGCATGTGAGAAGTGCCAAAGGTTTGCAAAAAAAAAGAATAAAACCTTTTTTTTAATCCCTGTTTTCATTGAAGAACCTTTCAGGCAATGGGGGTTAGACTTCATTGGAAAATACACCCACCTTCCAGCGGTCAACACAAGTGGATTCCCATAGCTATTGATTACTTCACTAAGCGGGTAGAAGCAACCCTAGCCAGAAATGCAACTGATGTTGCAGTCATTGAGTTCATGGAGGAAAACATCCTTGCGAGGTGTGGCTGCCCCAGGAAGATTGTCACTGACAATGCTTAGGTGTTCAAGTCAACCAAGTTTATTAATTTTTGCCAAAAATATAACATTATTGTAGGTCATTATAGCACCTATTATCCACAAGGAAATGGATAGGGTGAATCTTGAAATAAAACCTTGGTAAGTATTCTAAAGAAGACAACATCAGAAAATCAAAAGAATTGGGTTTGACAGCTGAATTTTCCCTATGGTCCAACAAGGTTACCACCTAGAGCTCCACTAGGAAGTCCCATTTTGAGTTGGGTTATGGGAAGGTTGCAACCTCCCCATGCAGTTAGCTATGCTAGTAGCTAAAATCTTGCAAGTTGTTGAGGAGGAGAGAAATTATTTTACCAAAAGGATAAATAAGTTGGTAGAATTTCAAGAGAGTAGAGAACAAGTGAATAAGAATTTGATCAATTATCAGGAAAAAATGAAATCCCTGTTTGACATAAAGGCAAAAGATAAGTATTTGTAGCTAGGATATTTAGTACTTAGATGTGATGTCATAAGGGAAGATAAAGGAAAATATGGCAAGTTTGACCCTTTGTGGTTTGGACCTTTCAAGATTACTGAAGCAAAAGGGAATAATAACTTGCTGGAAAATTTAGATGGTGAAGTGCTTGAGCTGCCAGTGAATGGGCAATTTCTCAAGCCTTACTTCCAGCGCTGAACAAATCCACTCTCATCCACTGTAAATATGGTGAGCCATTGTAAATATCATCATTGTTTTGTGATTTTTATTACTTATTTTTGTTTTATGGAGGGTTAAATAAAATGACTCCATACCCAGGGAGTAAGACACAAATCTATAGGTTCTCAATGAATTGTATAAATAAACTGTCCCCAGTTGGAGTTAATGTTGTCACCCTTGATCACTTATGTAAAAATGCTGAGAAGGCAAATTCAAGACTCCTAGCTAAAAAATCAATTAAATCAGTGATGGGGGCAACTATCAAGTCCTAGCACCATGGGAGAAGATCTAAGGTTAAAACTTGCATTGATGGAGCACCTACCAGGTAAGCGCAACAGGATGAAGGAGGAGTTTTTAACAGGCGCACACTTTTGATTAAATTCCGAGTAGGTTAGGGATAGATCACTGTTCATCTCTATCCGACCAACCCCTGGAAGAATTTCGGGGTGGTAACCTGTGTGGGTGATAGGCTGGCGCTAGCTCCCGGAGTTGACAAGTCAAATTGGCGGGCATGCAGATCTAAAGACCCAGATTAATTCCAGGGGTAACCGATGGATCTAGCCACCCACTCTTCTACCTGCCGGAGGATGGTGGGGATCACCTGCCACGCTGGCCAGTTCGTAAGGCACCAATTCAAGCCAGTGAGGAATTCAAAGTTAAATGGTAAAATCTTCGCCCCCTTCCTGATCCCGTCCACATATTGTCTATCACCACCCAATCCCCTTCTGCCACGCGTCTTCTTGTGATGTCAGCCAAACATTGTCCTCTCTCCTTCTATAAAAACCCTTCCCGCCTTAAATGTTTGTTTGTTTGTTTGTTTTGTTTTGTTTTTTGTTTTTGTTTTTGTTTTTGTCTTTTTGTTTTCGTTTTTTGTTTTTTGTTTTTTTTGTTTTTGTTTTTGTTTTTTGTTGTTTTTTTGTTGGTTTTGTTGTTGTTTTTTTGTTGTTGTTTTTGTTTTTGTTTTTGTTTTGTTTTGTTTTTTGTCTTTTGTTTTGTTTTTGTTTTTTGTGTTTTGTTTTTTGTTTTTTTGTTTTTTTTTGTTTTTGTTTTGTTTTTGTTTTGTTTTTGTTTTTTTTTTGTTTTCCCGAGTGCAAGCACCTCTCACATTTTGTTTGTTTTGTAAATGCCATCCGATCACTCAGTCAATCAGAAACCTCCCTCCAATGACGTTTTTATCTATCTCGAGGACAACCATGTAACCGGTCAGTCCCTTTCACCTGCAAATTATTTGAATATACATTGAAACATTAAGAAAGTGGCCCCTGAGCCCTCTAAAGCCCGCGAGGCTAAACCCTCCTTTAGTGTCAAGCATCTCATGGACACAGAGGCACAAATCACTAAACCCTCTGGTGCCTACCACCTTGCGGACCTTTAATTCAATTTATATGGTAATGACATTAGAGGAGAAGACCCACTTCGGGTGGTCGACTCAGGATTGTACTACCAAATTTCACCCTTAGTACACTATTTCCCTGAGTTTGTCTCCTGGTTAACAACCACTTACATAGATGAGAAGAACTATTTTGTCTCCTCAACCGGGGTCAAAATCCTTGAGGTTACCGGCGAGATAATTCAAAAAGCCCTAATTTACCCAAGCTCCCTTGAACCCCAACAATTTACAGAAACTACATTGGTCTACCATTACACTACCCTTCCAGCTGATGAACAACAATCCTTTTTACAAATGGTACTAGTCCATGGCCTACAGTCTCTGACTATTGCTAACAGTGTCCCTATAACCTTCTTTGCAGAGCCTATTAAGCCCATCATGTCCCTAATTGCTCATATATTTAGGGATGATGATGCCAATATAGCTACTAAAGACTCTCTAGGGTTTCTAAGGCAAATTATGTAGCCTGGCCATTTGTTCGACATCCTGACTTATTTGACTGAGGCCGTAAGATTCCAACTACACCATTTCCCCACCACCTCTTATTTAACATATTATTCCATATTGTTCTTCTTGTTTGTATGCACACATGTGGATGAGTTCAACTGCCTAGGTACCAGTTTGGTGGCATCCAACAAATCAAGGAAGTTTGTTTTCGACTGGGAAATTGATGTTAGCAAGAGACAAGATGCCGAGGGCTATTCCTGGTTTATATTCTCCTATATGGTCATTGCCTATAAAATTATTCATGGTGTTTCTCCTCCTAGAGTTCTCCCTAAGCAAAAAAAATCCTCCAACTTCGCAAGGATACCAGGGCGGGGGAATGGTAGCTATTTGAGGATTTCATAGAAATTATGGTCTATGGGTGTGAGCTTCCTCCTTACCCCTTGCCTGTGTTTACACCCATGAGGATTTTCGATTTGGAATTCACCAGACATAGCCTTAATGTAGACCAAGTTCACTTTGTCCATGTTAACAAGGGATATATGTTTAAGTTGGGCAAGCTTGTGGGACCTTTTATTATGAATTCCAGGTAGGCCCACAGTGAAGCTGAGATATTAGTCAAACAGATGAATTTTGATCTAGGGGTGGTCTGGCGTTATTATCCTCATGGTGTCATTTCCAAGATAAGAGAGAGCATAAAGGATTCAACTTATGAGCATGAGGATATGCTTGAAATCAAATGGAAAGCTAACTTTGATTCATGGTGTATTAACAAAGAGATGGAGATCGAGACTCTAAAATCGAAGGACAAAGCATAGAAAAGGACCATTGACCAAACTAAAGATGTTGAGATTGAGGATGTATACCCTAGTAAAAAGGTAAAGACCCAAGAGATAGAGGAAGAATAAATTGAGACCAGATTAGTAGAGACAAGATCAAATCAACCTGGCTTCTAGGTGACTTTGGAAGACCCATCACAAACTGCTGCCTCATCCTCTTTAGAGGTAGTTATTTTAAGGTCAAAGGAAGTGCAATTGATACTGAGCCAAGCTAGCCCATTGGAAAGGCCATTGAAGAGAGAAACAAGAGGGTAAGGGACGAGATGCAGAAACAAATGGCATCTCATTTAGTCCCATATCAGACCATACTTCTGGTTTCTATGGACTTAGAGAGAAATGATGTTAGGTTGCCATTAAAGGAGTTATGGCACAAAGGAATGGGCTATTTCTTTGTGGATCTCCTAGAGTGAACTATATTAGCACATTCCCTTGAACTAAAGATGCCTATGCAATTTGGATGTATGGTACTAGCCACCCTATTATGCAAAACATTCCAAAATTTTTTGAGAGCCTGCAAATACAATAGAGAAGATTCAATTTCAATGATTGGGAAACATATAAGTGAGAATCTATGCCTCTTGGCACTACATGATAATGAAGCTATATTCAAAATTCACTCTATAGATGTTTGCTCCATTAGCTTAGATCTATGGATGATGAAAAGGCCCTAAATCTTTTAAATAAAAAACCATTTGATGGAGTACCTCTTAGATCATGTCAATTTCAAGGCCAGTTATTGGGATTAAACAGGTGCTGAAATACATGACTTAGGTAAAAGGAAAACACTCCAGAAACGTGAGAACAAGATCTTTTACAATATGATTTGCAATGTTGATTAAAAGAATTCCTAAAATGAAAAAGAAAGCACCACTATTAATTCTTGAACAAGGAAGAATGTTGGTAGTTTTATGGAATTTGCTCTTACTATGTTGTAATATTGGCTACAAACTCCTCTCAAAAGCACATTGAGGAAGCTTAAAATGATCAATATTGTGGTGCAAAAGGGATTGTACAGGGGTCCAATTTAGTTTCTCTCTTTTAATTATTTTGTTGTGTTTATAATATTATTCTTTGTTTGCAAATGTGCCAAACCAATGTGGTTTTCTTGCAAGTAAATAAGAGGGAATAATAATGGAGGATGGGATCGAGTTAGAGGTTGTGCAACTAGGGTTCTGAGAAGCAAGCGAGTCTACTTGAGGACCATTTAACAATATCAAAGGCACAATATCATGGTTGGATGGAAGCTTCCATGCAAATGAGCTTAGTATTAGGAAAATGGTCATTAAATACAACAAGTGAATAACACAACCTTGTCTCGTGACCCAGAAACAACGTTGGCAACAAACAGTTTAGGGTATCCAATAACCAACTCCATTCTCCTCATGACTTGTTTTCATGTAAATATTTATTATCATGATATAAATAGTTATGCTGAGATCAATTTGAGCATGCAATACTCATTACACATTAGATGATCATAGGGAAATTCAAGAGTCATGAGGGTAGGCGAAAGGTCATGGTAGGTGAACAATCACCTGTTCTAGGTGGATCCATAATGGCCCAAAAATCAAAGTCCTTGGATCACTACAAAACCAAGACCAAATTGCAGATATTTTCGCAATATTTCTAATGACACAGACGATGCCTCAATCTGAATTCGTATGTAGGAGTTATGCCTAGTCAAAGTTCTAGTCAAACTGGGCTTTGGAGCTAAATTTAGCAAATCACAGATAAAATTAGTAGCACCACTAAAGTTAGTGACACCACCAAATATAGAGGCAACTCGCCAAGCTTGGAAGTTGAAATGTGGCCTAATAGCATGGGGCCATGTAGCCCAATCAATGGGCGCCATGTGGCACCCAACTAGTGGCTAGTTGGGTCAGGGTGATTCGGATATTGAGGGGAGGCCCCAAGATCTGAAAAATTGAAATTCCAGAAGAAAAAGAGGAGAATGCCCAATAAACAAAACCACAAAGATTTTTTTATTAAAATGAAGAATAACTGTAAAAGCTACATTGTGGCGGACAAACTGTCATTTTACAAAATGTGACTTGTTACTTCTAGTATTTTTCAGTTACAATACCATGGGTCAATTCCATGGGTGAATGGATACCATGGGTGGATAAATACGATGAGTGGATGCCACTTACAATACCATGGGTGGATGAATAACATGGGTGGATGAATACCATGGGTTGATGCCATTTTCCATTCGAATCATTCCTCCCTCTTTAAGAAGCAATGTCCCCATTGCGTGAAGTTCCCTCCTGCGAAGCATTTGTTGAATATGAAGAGCCACTGAAGAGAAGGGTTTTATGTGGTTAACCCATAACCATGATGAACGAAGATCCAAGGATAGAGATACCCTGTAATGCTTGTGACCAATTGTGATACTGACAGTGTGCGGCCTAGCAAATGGACTTCGATGAAGTGTGGGTTTGTGGATGACCCATAACCATGATGAATGAAGATCCAAGGATAGAGATACCCTGTAATGCTTGTGACCAACTGTGATATTGACAATGTGCAGCTTGGAAAATAGAATTCGATGAAGTGTGGGTTTGTGGATGACCCATAACCATGACAAAGGAAGATCTGAGGATAGAGATACCCTGTAATGCTTGTGACCAACTGTGATACTAACAGTGTGGGGCCTAGCAAATGGACTTCGATGATAAGGATTTTGTGCGGTTGACCCATAACCGTGATGTTGGATGTTGATGAAGTAGCAGGTGCCTACATAGCCTGGGGTGGAAGGGCACGTCTCCAAATAATCCAAGCCGAATGCTGCTATGCTGAAACTGATGAATGTGAAGCAAATGCCTACTAAAGTGGGGCGGGAGGGCACACCTCCAATGGGAACACACTCCAAATGTTGCTCTAGAATTAAAATGGACATAACTCGGTCCATATAGCTCAGAATATTTATTATAACCTGTTTTTGGAAGTAGAAGGACAATTTTGCATCTTCTCATGTGTTGAAAATCTTTATCTGGACACTCTAGATCTCAGATTCGCGTTGCAATTTTCCCCCGTCACAAAAGTTTTGAAAAAATAGTTGATTTTAAATTAGCGATATCTCCCACATCTGAAATCCAGTTCGACCCATTTTTTTTTTGAAATTGTGTTATTTTTCAAGAGGAGATTATATGTACAATATTTTCTCTGAAATTCTGCACAAAAACTTCAAAAAATGATAGGAGAGGCACCGTCCACTAGTTGTCGTTAGAAAAAAAATTCTACAACATAGTTGATTTTAAATCAATGATATCTCACTCATCCAGACTCCGATTCGGCTGATTTTTTTGTTTGAATTTTGGTATTTTCGCAAGGAATCCAGATATGTTATTTGTCTTTGTAAATATTTCACCAAATGTTTCATATCTGATCTGAAAACTCAATGCCAAAAAAAAATTCCTGCAAAAAAAAGAAAAAATAAAAATTCTTCATGCTTGACCCAAGAAAGTGCTCTATGGAGGTCGCAACACGTGCCTGAAGTTTGTTGAATATTGCTACAAAAATTTGAAACTGAAATATGCATTAAACCCTCATTCCCATGGAATCATAACCTGCTCTAATACCACTGATCCAGATCTTGAGGGGAGGCCCCCAAGATCTAAAAAATTGAAATTCGAGAAGAAAAAGAGGAGAATGCCAATAAACAAAACCACACAGATTTTTTTTTATTAAAACAAAGAATAACTCTGAAAGCTACATTGTGGCGGACAAACTGTCCTTTTACAAAATGCGACTTGTTACTTATAGTATTTTTCAGCTACAATACCACGGATCAATTCCATGGGTGAATGAATACCATGGGTGGATGTCACAATACCACAGGTCAATTCCATGGGTGAATGAATACCATGGGTGGATGTCACAATACCATGAGTCAATTCCATGGGTGAATGAATACCATGGGTGGATGTCACAATACCACGGGTCAATTCCATGGGTGAATGAATACCATGGGTGGATGTCACTTACAATACCATGAGTGGATAAATACCATGAGTGGATGCCACTTACAATACCATGGGTAAATTCCATGGGTGGATGAATACCATGGGTTGATGCCATTTTCCATTCGAATCATGAGGTCAACTAGCAGCCAACTTGGCGGTTTACAATTTGGTTTATTTTCGGCAACGATTTTGGCAATTGGATTAACAATGTAATATATATATATATATATATATATATATATATATATAACCCGCAGTTATATATAATACCAAATGGGTGGACGAAACAATCAAGTCTAGGTAGATAAGTTTATATATGAACAACGATTTACAAACATTAAAACAAACCTTACCAACCAGCGGTTAAAAAAAAATGACAGTCAAACCATATACCATCGATGGTCAAATATGTCGTCATTCAAATTAACATGCGAAACAACACTATATTTATCAGCAGTTTGCACAGACGAATATTTGTTTGGCAAACTGTATATGTTTATACAACAAATGATTTTTGAATGGTCAATGGTTAGAGCCAAACAAAACCAATGCAAATGGAAAGTAGTTATTGATGGATTATTGTTTAAAATACATGACAAAAAATGCTTACGGGTGGTTACAGTCCAACACATGATGGGAATGACAATTAATTTGATAGTATTATATATATCATTTAAAAAAAAAAACTTTGGTTTTATATGTGCTACGAATCGCGACAAGTTTTGAACCTATGATCCCCACTAACATTGGCATTTCAATGTGCACGGTACCATTGGGATAACAACCTAGTCATTGTATTATTCACCACTCATAATTACTTAAACCATTGCAAAGTGACCAGTGGGCATGTTGAGCAGAGTCGTGAATGAACGAATGGAGGGTGGAGGAACCACAAGCTGAGGAATCATGGTAGGGGCGGAACCATGACACAGGAGGAGCCCTATGAGCATGTTTTTCAAGATAAGGAATATTCTACATGAATATTCCTTTGATTTTTATGAGGAACCTTGAATATTCCCTAGGGGCTCTAAGGATGACAATAGCAGAATGTCGTCAAGCTTATACTCATTTTAACCATAATTTCACAAGGATCACAATGATGTAGTCAATTTTTGCATATGATCAATGAGTTTCAAGGGTCATAGCAGAAACCTACCTTCTTCATTAATTGTTGGGCACAAATTTCAAGACACCAATGCACCATCCATAAGTGGGTCATGTTTAAAGTCAAAAGTCTTAGGAGGACGAGGAGGACCTGCTGGTGCTGTGATCGTTGTCATTTGAGTAGTTGATTTTTAAGTCACTCCTAGGAATGGAGGAATAATGATGTATTTCACCATGTACTTGCCTTTATTTTTGATGAGATGAATGAAGCGGCATCCCCACTATTGAAGCAGGGATTGGAGACACAGTCCAAACTGGACAAACTTCGTTATCAATCTTTTGTGTGCATTGTCTTTATGTTGATTCTTTTTTAAATATTTGCACATATGATTTTTACCTGCTCTTTCGTGCAATTATAAAAACATCTCAGAAGAAAATATCTTGGATAATGGTGGTATTAGAGGATACTGGATCATCACCTCACTTCTATAAGTATACCCTCATGCCTCATTTGTGGTGGACTTTAGCACTTGAGTGAGGCTAGCTTTAGGTAGTTGTTTTATGATTAAGGAGCTAGAGGCACTCAACTCTTGGTAGCTTGTATGGTAATTATTTGTGAGGCTAGGGTTTTGCTTTGGATGATGGTATGAACAATCCATTTTCCACTACTAGGCCTTCATGAACTTGTTGAATATGTACTTGGATATGCAACATGGATAATGAGAAGTTATTTAATTTTGACATGGATTCTCGTGCATCTTTATGATGGTTGCATCAAATTTCTTGTATTTCCATCATGTTTGTATGCATGCTTTCATGTGGGCATATATGTTAATGAAATCATTCTTAGCTTATGGTTTTCATGTCTACTTCGAATTTTTGATTTCTTATTCCATGCCATGCTAGTAACTTATTGTGAGTTGATTTGCAATTAACATCTAGCATGTTCCTATTCATGTATGTCATGGATGGATTTAGCCTACTAATCCTTCTTGTGGCATGCTTATTCTTGTTTCCTTGCTATTATATCCTTGGATCTCGTTTTGCAAGTTAGCAATCGTGGGTTGACCTCATTCCCATTGTCTAGTTGTTTATTTCTCTCTTTCTCTTATATCCCCACATTTGATATCCAAGAGTGAAATATACAAGATGGTTGTTGAGCCTACATACCAGATTGGGATCCTAATCCAAACAACTTGAGGCCTAACTGGGACTTCACACCAAGGAGACCCCTAGGTATTAGCAGTGCATTCTGGCCTGCCAATAGATTTCTGGCACTAGAAGGAGGGCAAATGACAAGCTGAACTTGTGGAGTCTGGTTTTAAGTCTTTGATTTTGATATGTCTCTTTCCCAAATCCTTCTTATGGGTTGTTTTTATAAAAGAAAAATCATTTCAGTCCCTAACAAGATAACCAATCTCTTATCAAAAGGTAAGTTTGATGATGAGGGTGAAATATTTTCATTTGAGCATGCCATTCAATTTAGTCAAAGCTGTATCTCTAACCATGTGTGTCTTGACAATATTGCATGTGGAATTTTCACTCTTACTTTTCAAGGTCATGTCAAATCATAGTGTAATACCTTATCACCCACATTTATCCATTCTTTTATACAATTCATTAATGAGTTTCTATCTGCTTTTCAAGAATCTAATTTTAATGATTTATTTAAGGGAAGTAATGAACTCAGAATGAGGTTGGATGAATCAATGGATGATTTTTCCAAAATCTTTCTTAACATTTGTTATGAAATTCCTGAGAAGGACAAGGATTCAAATCATCTAATGAGAGAATTGCATCGTTTAGTCCACCTTTCTGAGAGGGAATCTAAATATTAATTGAACGTTGACAGTCAATCATCAGAGGGTTTTAGTATTATGCTCCCTAAATGCATTATGCCAAAATTTTTTGTAGGTGTAAGTCAAATTACAGTGGAGGAAATGGTTCCCATTCATCTCCCTTATCCTCCTATGTCTTCATTGACAAATTAGTTTGATTGTTGTATTAATATGCAAGTTTCTGTTGTTGATGAAACAAGTAATGAGGAGACTTTTCTTTGAAAAGGAGCACATTTGTTTTGATTCACAAGCTCAAATAAACTCCGTTGAAGTAGAGCAAGCCCAATTTTATAATCATGATGGTAAGTTATCCTATCATAGCTCTGTTGATGAATATCAAACATATTATACCTTTCTTGCATCCTCCCATGATATGCTCTTACCATTACCTCCCTGTCATGACCAAGCCTTTGTATTGGGTGACAACTGACGCTCAATTGATTCCCTAGAACATAACATGCATGTTGATTTCTTCATCCCTCAGGATGATACTAACGTGTAGGATTTGATTTTTGGATCTATCTTAGTTGGAATTAATGTCTCTTCACTAGAGCCTTTTCATCTTTTGTACCCAGATCTATTTGATGAGCATGCTACACCAGTGGTTTCTACAAGCCCTTTAAATATTTATCCTACTAGTTTTGATCCTAATAAGGTACATAATATTTTCATCTCACAATCAAAAGATGAGGATATTCAATCCCTTGTTAATAATCTTTTTGATTTGCAATCTGTAGTAGGTGAAGATGAGGACTCTACATCTTGAACAGTTCAAGGAAGTCCTCCTATCAGTTCATCCTCATTCTTAATCCTTCAAGAGTCTCATGTATTAGATGCCAAATCTAATCAAATTAGTGGCTTTAACAACTTACATCCTATTGACAACATATTCACCGACACATCTGATGATAGTTTTTCATATTCACTTACTAATCTCAGTAAGCCATCAATCTTCTGAAAGTTTAGGGACTTGTCAAGAAGTTGAAGCACTTCAACTTCTGTTGATGGTTAGGTCAGGTTCTCACATTATTGATGAGATCCCTAAACTAGGAAATATTAGGGTTTCCTCGCATGACCCCCTCTCAATACCATCTCACATGGCGAAGGTTCATTTTTGAACAATTGTGATATGCACCACTCCCTGTACTTTGATTTTTTTTACTAAAGAGAATACACTAACCATTGTTTCAAACCCTTTTTATTCTCGCTCAGTTGGTGCAAATTGTGATTAGGTGCAAGCTGGTGCTATCTTATAGTCCATTGTATGTGAGGGAACAAATCACCTGATTTATCGCTTTCAAGAGACTCATCTAGCGACATATTCAGTAATGATTTTGCTGTCACAACTAATGATGACCACATGCATTCATCTGTTGATCTTACGAAACCACTGCTATTCAACAATCTATGATTTGGGGGTCCAACATTTTTTCAAGATAGTGAGGCACTTCAACTCTTGCTGATGGTTATGTCAATCCTTGACAAGATCCATGAAAAATCTCAAACCAGGGTTTTCGATGAATGCACATTTGTGTGAAATTTTCACCTTTTTAAGGTTGGTCATCTTGTATATCATGATAGGATTGTTGATTGGATTGAAGAGCCTTATCTAGAAAATTCCTTTGCATTCAAGTGGCTTCTCACCTCTCTTATGCATGATTTAGGGTTAGACATGAATGAATGCATGCCATGGAGAAATGCTCAGAGTTTTCACGATTACCATTTTGTTTACTAGGATAGAACTACAACCTGGTTAGAACAAACTTTTCTAGCACACTTCCCTTCCAATAGGTGCAACCTTCTTGCTTGTGTGCATGATTTAGAGGTAAGTATCTTTGTTTTTGCGCAATACGTTACATTGGTTGTAATTAATGACATCTTTGTCTTTGCAAGTCAAGAATTGCTTTGATGATTGTATTATAAATTTGACTTCACATGACCCAACCTCCTCTCTCGTTAAATTAGGGTTTGCTTATTAAAGTTTTCTTGCTAGGGTTTGAAGTTTAGGCTAGTTAGGTTTTATAACTATTGTTTCATTTTATTTATTACTTTAGTTTGGTACATGACATTATGCTTTTAGCTTGCCTTCATCTTTTTGCATTGCTCTTCGCCATGGAATTTACAAATTGTTTGCATTAGAATTTCCTAGCTTAGTTGTAGTGATTTTTTCCTTGCATTTACATTGCATTGCACTACATTTATTTTCCTCTATTGCATGTAGTTTTGTCTGCTGCATTATATCATGCATTCATCTCCTTGCATAGTATACACTAGCTAGTGAACTAGCATTGCATTTTCTTTCTAATACTACATGGAACTGCATGAGCCTTCACAAGCCTTGTTAGATGCATGCTCCCTACAAACCTTGCATGCTGTGATGAGATTTTCCTATTCATATTTCAACTTGCTGAAACCCTAGAAGATCTTCTCTAGTCACTTTTCCTTAATTTTGAAAGCCTAATTCCATGGTTGCATGTGGCTGCGGTGGCCAGTCCAAGAGGCAACCTCTCATAGAGTCAATTATCAATGTTATGTCCTGAAAATATTTCCTATGAGTTTGAGTTATCACCAAGGAAAATAAAAAGAGGTGCTTGTGGGGAACCCTAATCAGTGCGTATGACCTATACCTGTAGCCTGAACCCTGTGTCTGACGTGGTCCTATATGCATCATGGTATGTTTTCACTGCATACTTTTGAGTCAAATATGAGACGTGGAAGCATGGTATGAGGGCAAACCTAAGTGAGAAAAATGATTTAGTTTATGAAAGCAATGAATAACCTCTCTTTCTCGTAAAATAATTTGGGATCCCTCATCTGCCCTGGTGCAATGAATGCCCATAAATGATGCCAATATGCATGGAAAATAAAATTAATCAAGTAAAAAGGTAAATTATTGAGAAATACTTCCTGCGTAGAGAGAGGAGTGTTGGCCGAATAAATCGATCTTGCGGACAAGACCGATCTCCCTAGTATCAGAAGATAGTCTAACAACAAACGAACAAACAAACCTATCTTTCTCTAGACATATGCGATTTATAAGTAAATACTACAAAGGTGTTAAGATCCTACCTTAGATCCAATACTTGTTTGTAGTAGTCATCCTCTAGTCGTTCGAAAGAGTTACCCTCAAATCGTTCAAAAGAGTTACCTTTAAAGACCTGCAATCACAAAAAATCAAACATTAAATAGCACCTGCATAACAAATATTATAAATCATGTCTATTATGGTGATCAAGGAATCCATAAAATAAACCATGAATTAACAGCTTTCTGAGAAAAACAAATTTATTTGTGTTAACTTTGAATAGTAGAAGAACCTTACAACCTTTTCAGCCTTGATGTTGAACAAGCTCTTCCTAGGGTCCGAAACATGAATTTCCTTTACTTTGACATGTCTTGCACTCTTCCAAATGAGATCTTAGAGGTGTGTAATCTCTCCTCATAAAAACTCAACTAAAGAAGACTAAGTTCCAACAACATTTCACCTCAAAAAATATTAAGCTTCTAATTCCCAAGTAACCAGCCCAATGCTTCTTTTAATAGTGCAGAGGAGGAGGTTACTGGTCCACCTATGAAGGGATAGAATCATCCTTCAAAGGGATAAGCTCCTCACATCAAGGGGTTAGCTCCTTAAGGTATGGGATACATGAACCTTAAAAGAGCGAACTTGCCACCTCAAGATTCCTTCCAGAAGCTTCTAGAAATGATTGAAAGTGAGTTTTTTCAAAGTATACTCGCGCCTTTTTAACTTTGACAGGGGTCCACACCTTTAACACAGAGACAGTGTGGTCAGGTGTGCAGGAGACATGACCATTAGGTGCGGGACCATAGGTAATACACAGAGAAAGTGCGGAACCAAAGTTTTAAGAACTTTTGAGAGCTTTTCTCTTATTTTCCAGACTTGATATGAGGAACTGATTTTTTAGACTTGCAGAGGAGGAAGGTATGAGTGGTAATGAACTCACACAGATAGCAGAATGTCAAGGTGACAATTTTTAGTGCAACAGATTACCCCCTAAAGTGCGAAGTCTGTAATAGAAGAAGATAGAGTCTGTCATTTATGAAGAGTGAAGTACTTTATCATTTCAAGGATCATCTTGTGGACACCCCAGTCAGAACTTGTAAAATCATTCAATGCATATATATATATATATATATATATATATATATCATCGCTGAGGTAGGCATTCCCATACTCAGATCAAAACTGACTAAACTATTCTGATACAAGAATGATTTTGTAATACATCAAGAGTATAGACATGTGTAGACACAGTATGGACACAACCATCTGTTTATGAATAGTCCACTGTATAATGAATAACAAAATTCCTCGCAGCCTGGATGGTAGAAACTAGATCCAGGGTCTTGATTTCTGCTTCCCGAACTAGTACGATTCTATCCATGTGAATGAATGTGTCGAAGTCGAACATGGTAGAAACCACTTGATTACCAGTCAATGATGTGGATTGTTAAAAAGTGTGAGAGAAACCACCAGTAATGTCAATGGCTCTCAAAGTACCCAGTACAATCCATGAAATGTGAATAAATGAGCTGAAGTCGAACATGTCATAGAATCATTCGATCGAAGGTCAATGATGCAACCTATCGTCGAAGGCGAGAAAACTGCCATTAGGGCATGCAATTTTCAAGGTACTGACAATTTCTAGATCAACTTCCTAGATAATGAGCTGAAGTCGATAGAAAACGATTCGTCGTAGGCAAGCCCACGACACGAAATCATAGATCAAGTTTTGAAGAAATATATTAGCAAGGACTGACTCAAGGATGGTAAAAATGGATGACAGATATTTCGCAAATGAATGGTTTGTTTGAACTGTTCTCTTGAACACATAACGACACTGTATATGGCTTGGTGACAATTGACCCAAAGCTAATACCCAAAAACCAGCTCAAGAATTTCAATGTGGTTTCATTAACTGTTAGGCAAAGGATTTTCCCAACCCAGGTGAACAAAAAGTGTCGTGTTCAAGAGTGGTTGACGGCTTTTTAAAAAAAAAAGTGTAACAAATAGGTTCATTTTTCTCTCTTTTCCCCCACCATTTCTGGCAAGTACCTCTTTATTTTTGACAAGCTTGAGGAGGATAACATTTGCTTGTTTATAAGCTCATCCTTCGGATGAGTCCAACTTAGTTTAAAATTCGAACCCTAAGAAGGAGTGGTTCGTTCTTGTTTAAAATTGAACAGGTCCTTTACTATTAAATTTTAACGAGTCTAGTATAGGAAAAACTCAATGTTTTTCAATTTTAGGGAGTAAGAAGAAAAACTTAAGAAAACTCCATGGGGGTACTTTTTTGTAAATTAATCCCTCAGGTCCGAAAAAGGATAAAATAATACAGGAGGGATGACATTTCTAATACTTTAACGAGCTGGAAAAGACAAGCGCTCGACAATATTTTCATATTTAACGAGTTTGAAAAGGGTTTAAAGAGGATTCTATTGATCGTAATTAGTCAACGTATACCTTTTTCGTAAATAGTCCATTTCAGTTCGTAAAAGGGGTAAACTTATACTGAAGGGATGATTATTCATTTATTTTAACAAGTTCGAACAATCAAGTGCTCGGAAATCTTTTCAATTTTCGAGTCTGAAAAGAGCTTAAAGAGGACTCCAATGTTTTGCTTTTTCGTAAATTTTTGAAAGAGTCCGAAAAAGTGATAAAAGTATGCTCTTTGTTGAAAAATGATCAATTTTCCCGAAAAATCCAATATTCTGCACAAAAACTCAAAACATTACACGTACCTGTTTAAGATAAATAAAAATGTTTTTAAAAACTTACCTTTTTAAAGTGAAAATAAATAAATTAAAAATTCATTTATTCGAAAAAACTTATAAAAAGGGCTTTTCTAACTTCACTTTTACCATTTGAGTTCAGAGTGAGAAGTGAGAGCTTTTGGGCAAAAAAGTTCCTGTGAAGATTCTGGAAAATCTGTCCGTTGGAATCGAAAACCGTCAGCTCCAGGTAATCCATGTCCTCCTTAACTAGCATTTCATCCATTTACATTTCATTTTTAGGCTTTAAATTTGATTTTTAAAGGAAAATAAGTTTAAAAAATCACTCATGGGGGTCCGCAGGTGCAACATGCGACCCCTGCGGAACCCGAATTTTTCTATAAAGGAAAAAGTCGTGGGTCCGCACATATTGCTCACAACTCGTGCGGACCTACGTACTGTTTGTAAGCAGTGGGTGCGGACCCCGCGCAATGAATTTTAAAACTTTAAATTTCTCCGAATTTGCCCAAATTTTTTCGAACTATCTTGGTCTAATATGTCTTTTTATGCATTGTAGGACATTCAAAATGCTTATTTGGTGAGAACGCGAGCATGAGGATGTAGATTTTGCCGCAATGAATCATATGCCTACATTGCAGGCATTGAGAGCATGCAGATTGTATAAGTTCTGGACTATACAGGGCATGAGGGCCCAAGTAGGCCTCCTGACATGGTTGGTAGACAGATGGAGCACACAGGACCAGTGCTTCGTGATTGGTGGCCACCGGCTCGAAATCGAGCTAGAGGACATATACTTTTTGACTGGTTTGTCCAAGAGGGGTGAACAATTATCTTTTTGGGACTAGGTCAGGTGGCCAGCCTGTCGCTAGTCTCTGATTGGAGTTTTGTGATGATTAAGCAGACCCCAAGGATAAACGGATTGATATTAAAACTATCAGCCGTCCTGAGCTTAAAGTTATTGCATTCACTGTTACCAGACTATGCGGGAGTGCAGCATTGCATGTGGCTACTAGATCCCAAATGCAGATGGCTGTAGACTATTTTCGAGGCACCATATTCAACTAGTGCGAGGTTGTGTTGGCAAATGTGAAAGGCCAACTAACCAGAGCAAAGAATGGACAGCTGAAAAATTTGGATATGGATTTATCATAGTCAGCTTTCCTCTAGAGAGGATCCCCATGTTAGCCCCGCAACATATTCCTGTTGATGTTGGTCTTCCTCGAGAGCCTAGGATGGTTCGCTGGGTTGCTTTGATGGCCCGTCACCCCGAGGAGGGCACAGAGGTTGTTCGATTTCCACCTGAATACTTTCGTTGGTTGAAAAACCAAATTTTTGTGATTCAGGACTTTCCATATGCCGGGATGGGTTACCGCGGCGACCCAGACATGATTCTTCCACCAGGAGAGCAATGTGGTGATTTAGGTAAAAACCATTTTCAACACTTTCTAAGTTCTAATTTTATTTATTTATTTATTTAAATCGTCCAAAACTGACAATCAAAAGTTTAAATGCAGATGTGGGTCCAAGATGACCAGCTGCTCTCTAGCCTTACGAGAGGAGACAACCAGCTGCAGCAGCACCAGACCCACAGGACCAATCAACAGAGATCCTAACCGACTTGGAGCATCATCTAGAGCGTTTGACACTAGATATTCCAGAGACTGATATAGATGATATTCCACTTAGGTTACAGAGATATGTGATTGGGGTTCCAGGACTTTTTAGGAGGTTCCTATGTAGGGTGGCCCGAGAAGTAGTTTCTTATCGTGATCATCACCAGGGATAGGATGATCGATTTTGTAGACTCATGCATTTTTGTCTTTTTGTATTATCATTTTTGCCGATCATAAGGTGTTTTTCAACCTATGATCTAAGACGATGTATATTTTGAAACACACTTCTATGATATGATATATCATTATTACTGACTATCTTGTGTAACATGTTATCAAATGCTATTAAATTTACTGTTCTGATTATTGTAAATGTCTATTTATCATACTAGAAGCAACTGCATCTGCTAATGTATTTAAATGTCTTGGAATATGCTGATATTCAATGTAATCAAATTCACATTCCAAGAGACGAACTATCAAAAATAACCTTAATAACACTGTATTTCTAATGGCATAAACCTTGTTAAGCTGTAATACAACAAGTTCAAAATCCAACCTAACAATCAAACTCCGAATCCAAAATGAGATGGATTCAGATGATAACTCAATCATTGCACTATACTCTACAATGTTATTCGTTGTTTGACTGAGGCTTACCCCATGCATAGACACTAACTCATCAGAGGGTGAATAGATAACCCAAGTTGCAGAAGAAATGTTTCATGTACTACGACAAGCACCATCAGCAAAACCAATGTATGTTTGAAGAGACGTCGACATCTGCAATATCAAGAGTAAAATCAAGATAAGCAGGAATAGTGATAAGAGCACTCTCTAAACTAGGCACACTTTTCTAATCTACAACACACCAACTGTAAATAAACTAATCTAACAAAAAATCTTCACACAGAATTTAAGCATAATATCTCTTCAGATAAAGTCCATTTCTGGGTTTACTCAAAGAGACACCGTCAAAATCTATCAATTCATAATCCCCTTTTGCCAGCTTTCGCTTAACAATGTAAGGACCATGCCACATAGGTACAAATTTTCCAGCCCCTAGCTTATAATTCGCTTGATCATATAGTAAAACTAGGTCTTCTTCTAAAAATTTATGAGGTGTAACACTTCTGCCATACTGAGCTTTCATTCGTTTCGCATGAGTCTCGTTTGCTATTGCAACAGTGCGTCGATTCTCATCTAGCTGAGCTAAGTACAAAAAACATTTCTCTTCTTCAGAAGTAGCTGAAGTAATTCTATGGCTAATTGTAATGGTGGAATTTCACATTCAATAGGTAACACTGCTTCCAAACCGTAAACTAGTTGAAAAGGAGGAAACCAGTTGATGTTTTTACTGTGGTTCGATATGCCCAAAGTGCTGAAAATAGCATGGTATGCCAACTCGACTTATGAATACCAATGATTCGTTTGATCATAGTGACTAAAACTTTATTGATAGCTTCAAGCAGACCATTAGCCTGCGGATAATATGGAGTAGAACTATCGTGGCGCAGGCCAAGTTGATCTGTCAGTTTAGTCATCATGATATTTCAAAAGTGACTTCCATGATTAGTAATACTAGCTTGAGGAACACCGAATCTAGCAATTATATGACTGAATATGAGAGTTGCAGCAGTCTTTCCGTTTGCCGAAAATGTAGGCATTGCCTCGACTCACTTAGTAAAATAATCTACCGCTAGGATAATATATGCATGCCCCCCGGCCAAGTGAGGGTTACATGTAATAAAGTCAATACCCCACTTTGTGAAAGGACCAACAACAATTATAGAGTGAAGAGGAGCGGGTGGAGCGCGCATTTTACGATCAAAGATTTGACAATTATGGCATTTCCGGACTGCATAGATACAATCTTTGAATAAGGATGGCCATAAATAACCAACGCACAATATCTTTTGGGCTGTGGCATACCCATACATATGACCGCCACATGCTCCAGAATGACAGTCATTCAGAACCTTTTCAACTTCTTCATGAGTTAAACAACGTCAGAAAACATAATCCGCTCCACGATGATAAAGTGTATCACCAATAATATTGTATTGTTGGGATTGGAAATGTATTTTCCGTCGCTGATATCGTGAGATTTCAGGTCGAAAATATTGGGTTTGGAGATAAACAATAATATCTCCATACCAAGGATCAAGAGTACTGATAAGAAACAAGGAATCATCCGCAATGGGCTCTTCCGCCATAGTTTCAGTATTAGTACGCGGGAAATCACACATCAGTTCAGTAAAAACCAAAGATTTCTTTGCCTTGGATTTTTCAAATTCCAAGTCAAATGCCTACAGGATAACTATCCATTTGGAATACTTGCCCCCTAGAAATTGTTTAGTCAAGATATACATCATAGGGTTACAATCATAAATTACCGTGGTTTTGCGTAATAAGATGTAGTGATGAAATCTTTGGACAACTTGGACAGCTGCCAAGGCCAATTTCTCCACATGCGAATATTTAAGCTCAGTTGGATGTAGAGTTTGAATGAGATAGTAAATTACATATTCATTGTTGAATTCATCTTCCTGAACTAAAACCATCCCAATGGTGGAATGAGAAACGACGAGGTACAAAAAGTAATCCTGGTTGTAATTCAGAGGATGCTAACGGTGCATGGGTCAACGCGTGTTGGAGCACATCAAAAGATCGATCAGTGATCTCATCCCAAAAGAATGGAACATTTTGTTTTAACAACTTGGTAAAACCTTTTGTTATCTCAGCGTAGTTAGGAATGAAACGACGTAAAAAGTTTGCTTTCCCTTGCAAACTTTGGAGTTGGCGAAGAGTCGAAGGAGGAGGTAGATTGATGATAGCTTCAACCTTCGAGGGGTCGACACGAATGCCAACCTTTGATATGACAAATCCTAGTAAGCGACCCGTTTCTACACAGAAAACACATTTGTGTGTATTCAACCGAATTCGATAATGCTTACATCTCATAAAGATAGCTCGTAAATGAGTGAGATGATCAACTCTACGCAATGAGTGGGCAGGTAAATCATCGAGATAAGGCTGCACAATGTGCTTGATGTCATGAAATGCGTAAGACATAGCCCTTTGAAAAGTTGCTCCAGCGTTCTTCAATCCGAAGGGTAGTTTGCAATAAGCAAATGTCCCCCATGGGAAAATGAAAGTTGTTTTAGGTTGATCAGCAGGGAGTATGTTGATTTGATTGTAACTGGAATAGCCATCCATAAAGGAGAACATTTCACTGCTGGCACAATCATCAATAATTTGATTGATATAGGGGGTTGGATAATTTTCTTTAGGACAAGCTCGATTAATATCCCTATAGTCGATACATACTCTTATCGTTCCTTTTTTTTGTTGACAGGAACAATATTCGATACCAATCAGTTAAAGGAATTGGATAAATGAAACCTGCACGAAGTAATTTTTTAACTTCAGCTTCGATAGCAGCAGCTTTTCGCGGATGTATTTGACGTAAGCATTGTTGAACATGTTTAGCATCTGGGTATGTTTTAATTTCATGGACAACAATTGATGGATCGATTCCTGGCATTTCTTCATATGACCAGGCAAAAAATTCACGGAATTCTTGAAATAGGGCTTTGTAATTTTGGATTTCATCATTCGTACAGGAAGCACCTATATGAATGTTTTCAATAATTCCCGACTTAACTGAAATGTCAATAGGAACCGTTCGAGAGATATTTTCCAAATTTAACTCAGAATCAGAACGTTGCAATGGATTCTGTGGTTCTTTGACATAGTCAGTAGTAAAAATAGAAGAAAAATCATTTTCAAAAAGATCAAGCTCAGGTAAAAACGAAGATCGGTGATGAAGATCTTCCCATGGTAAATCATCAACAGACAAAAGTTCACAAATCTTCTCATCTGTATGAACAAGATTAGGAAATGCTGTTGTAGCTGAGGTTGATATCGAAAGTGATTCCCCATGGACCACATTCATTGGATCAATTTCGGTTGAATAGGAATTAGAAAACGACTGTACAACCTAATATGCAATGTCAAAGGGACTCAAGGGCATCGCGCCATCGAATGAATCCACCTCAGAATTGGAAGGTACGATCCAAGGATCATCAAAAGTAACAGTATTCGATGAAATCATATGAATATTTGCAATAGAAGGTGATACGTTAGGAGGAGGGAAGGAAAAAGTTCCTAGTAAACTAGAATCTTTAATCATACCTATGCCAACATCGTTGTAAGGGATAGTCGTTTTACCGATGTGCTGAATACTATCTGTAGAGGCTGGATCGGATGAGAAATAAGTCAGCTGGTCTATCGTAACGATCTTTCCGTTATGAGGAAACTTGATAAGCCAAAAAAGCAATGAAACAGTAGCAGTCATAGCATAAGACCAACTACGACGCAAGAGAAGGTTGTAATCTAGAGGGGCATCAACCACTTCCACATCTAGATTTACGATTTTTCCTTCGACCCTATAGGTAAATCCTGCAAAATACCAAAAGGATGGAACCCTCAGCCATCAAAAGCCTTTAGAATTGTCAGAGACTGATTGAGTGTGGGAGAACCAAGTGATTTCCAACACTAGATCGACATAAGACATGTAGAAGCCCCTTCATCAATCATAGTCCGAAAGCAAGGTCTGTTTTTGACTAAAACTGGAATCTAGAAAGCCATTTGATGAGGTAGGCGGGGTGTACTATTCTCTAAATCGAAGATTATTAGGTTCGAATCCTGAATATCAACAACTCCTATAGTAGACAATAGTAATTTACGTTGTGCTGGGCACGATTGCAGCACTTCCAAAGCCGACATTGCTGAAGGGGAAATAACTAAGTCTTCAACACTGTCGTAATTCTGAGCAGCTCTCGCATGTGGATTGAAAGCTGATTTACGAAGTACACCTTTAGCAGGGGGTTTCATTACTAAGTCAGGGTTGGGTTTCTCGATCTGTAGTGGACTAGAACCAGAGGAGGTGTACTTGATGTGTTTGAATTAGAAGATTTTGCTTCTTTACCACCAACAGGATTTTTACTACCATAATCTTGCGACCGCGTCGCAATCCTGACATGAGACATCATCATAATGGGTTCTTCTGAGGCATTCGAGGAAGAACCAATCATCTTACTATCTTGAGTAGGAAAAGGATCCTTCAAGACAACAGGCATTTGAGAACCTTTAATGAATTTTGAAACCTCTGCTCGATGTGGGAATTCTTTGGTAAAATGATCCTCATCGCAAATGAAACAAGGATAGCGAGGTTTCCGTTTTTCGTCAGTAGATTCATTTTTATTTGTTTTATCTTTTGAATTTTGTTTGTTTTTCTTCTTCCCCTTATTTTTACTACCGGATTTTGATTTGGTCGTAGATGATTCTACGACATGGATGTAGGCAGAAATTTCAGCGGAAGAATCTCCCATCGGGGAATCAGGTAAAGTTATTATAGGAGAGGAATTCTTTGAAGATTTCTTCTTACTTCTAGTACTAACTAAACCAATCATACCATCAACGGCATGAGACCCTGAAGGAGCTGCAGTTATTTGACCGTGTTTTGGAAGATCAGGGATTTTTTCATGTAAAGTACCTGACTGTGTATAGACGAGGTCAAGGTACTGAGCCTGAGCAATGACTTTCTCTTCAGTAACAACTTCTCCCTTAGCTACATCTTCAATGATTTTGGGTAACAATGATTTAATGAACCATTCCGCTAAAATTTGATCCAGAATGAAAACTTTCACTAAATGCCTTCTACGTCGCCATTCATGAATATGATCAGAAATATATGTGGATGTGAACTGTTTCAGTGAAGTTAACAATTCTGTGCCATTGTCATATCTGACAGGCAACTGAAAATGAGTTAAGAAAGCAGTGGCTAACTGATTGAAATTATTAAAAGAGCCTCATTGTAACTCAATGTACCATTTGGCGGCAAGACCAATAAGAGTTCGTTGAAAAAGACGCAATCGAATTGAATAATCAATGATTGAATTAGATGCACACCATAGGTGATAAGTCGTAATGTGATTTGACAGATCCTCTCCTGACTTACCCTCAAATTTCGGGATATCACTAGGCAACTTACTAGGAATTGGTGGCCAATACGGAAGATAGTAAATTGGATCGTTCGTAAGGCGCGAAAAATCAGGTAAATCTAAAGTTGCAATAAATGGTAACTGACGGTTAGGGTCGAAAAAACCTTGAGTAATGAGACTAGTACTAGGAGGAGGATATATAGGATAACCTGGAATCGGATTTGCATTAGGAATGTTATAACCTCCTGGAAAACCAGGATTAACCAGACCAAACTGGGGTTGTTGAGGCTGTTGATAAGTATAGCTAGGATACAGTTGATACTGATAAACTGGGTTTTGTACAGTAGGACCGAATTGATACTATCCCTGGTACGGTTGATAGGTGAATTACAGTTGACTTGTGGCAATCGTACTTGTACCAACTTGTCTTGCAAGCATTTGGACTGAAGTCTAAACTGTAGGTCCTGACTATGGCATAGAGACTTGAGGAATTTGCACTGATGCAGGGATAGTAGAAACCGAAGCTGCAGATACTCCAGAAACAGGTATTGTAGGTTGAATAGAAGTTGCAGTAGTTACAACAGTTTGAGGTGGAGTACGAGGTGTGCTAGGCCCAAGCTGTTGAACTAAACCAGGTGCAGGGATTTGAACAACAGGTTGGACAAGTCGCTGGGTTAGACCATAAACCAAAGGCTATCTAGGTTGATTATGTAACTGCACATTAGGTTGCATAGTCTGTTGAGTTTGAGACGGATCCCACACCATGTTCATTCCGGAGTATGGACCCATAAAAGGTTGTGCATATGGAGGACCATAACCTGGTTGAACGTAGGGCTGATAATTAAGCGGTACATTTCTAGCTCCTTGTAAAAATGATTGACCAGAAGGCGGTTGGAAACCTTGAGTTGGGTACTGACCTTGAGGTTGATAACCCTGAGGCACGTACTAAATCTGGGGTTGACCTTGGGGTATGTACTGAGTCTGGGGTTGACCTTGGGGTATGTACTGAGTCTGAGGTTTACCTTGGGGTATGTACTGTCCTGAAGGTTGAAAACCTTGATGTAGCCCTCCAGACGGTAATAGACTACCTTGGGGTTGCCCCCCAAGTGGTAACTGACTACCTTGGTGTTTCCCCCCAGGCGGTAACTGACTAACTTAGGGTTGCCCCCCAGGCGGTAACTGACTACCTTGGGGTTGCCCCCCAGGCTGTAACTAACTACCTTGATGTTGAGGATTTGGAATACTACCAGACATCATAAGGATTAGCTCTACGTTCAACGTTTGAGTTCCATTACTACCAGATGATAACTTTTGTTCAGGCGGTTGAGGAGTTGCTCTTGAAAAAGTACCAGAGAGTGACTGGTACCCCGAAGGAACAGAAGGACCGCCATATAAAAATGTTTCCGGTGATTGGGAAAACATAGATGACTGTCTTGGCATGATCGATGAAGTATAATAACCTCTTGGTGTAGGATGAAAAGGAATTCGAGGTGGTGAAAAACTAAGACCCGGGTTTTCTAAAAAAATTGTCAATGATAAATACCAAGCATCACTCCTAAAAGGACTGTAGAATATTGATTCACGCTCCCTAATATTTAAAGTCTATTGGTTTTTGGGAAGAGTTACGTCTTCGTTTGGATTGACAAGTTCTTCAATAGAAATGAGGCCAGAAAGAAGATTTTGAGTAATGATATTTCTTACCCTAGGTGAACTAGGATCACTAGAAATTGGAGTAGCAAATCCTGAAGTTGGAGAAATAGTATGTTCAGTGTCAGGCTCAGAAATTTCAGGTTCTTCAGCTAATTCACTGGAAGGAGAAATACTACCAGTAACTTTGGAAAATGAAATTGGCTCTTGAATATACTTTGTTGTTTGTATTTGATAATTAGGATGAATAATTAAAGATGTCTCTTCGGCTTCTGGTGATCCAAATCTACTGTCACTAGGTGGTACGAGAGCTCGTAGCCCTTCAAGCTGGCTTGGTGTATACTCAGGAGGTTTCCCCTGAAGTCTACGAGATTATCTCGGTAATTCAGCCATGATTAAATATTAATTAATCACACGCAAACAAAGAAAAACACCTAAAGTATCTAAAGAAACAAACAGCTGAATCACATGCCTAAAAAATCTAAGAGTTCAAACCACACACAAACAGTAACTTCCCGTACTAAAAACACTAGTTGGTGATGAAATCCAACTTAGTAGAAGTTGAATACAGAAAGGGAGGTTGGAATAGTTACCCCGACAACCTGCTAATGAAACAGACTAGCACAAGTTTCTTCACAAAACCATCTCGAGTGAAGAGAACCCTCGAGAGAGTCCAAGTGAGTCTAGTCTACGTCTGCTCCAGGTACGGTTAGATCTTTCCTTCATCGTCACCTTAGGAAATAATCTTAAGTTTATGGACACTAAGGTTACCAACAGTAAAAAATACAATTGGGGGAACAGTCTACGATCCGATCTACGCGCAAGGGAAGAGTAACAAAGCTCAATCCCCTTAAAGGTTCCTCGACATGGTCAATCCAAGGTTTACCAACAAGTGACCCCGGGCTCCTTGACAATGGTTAATATGAGGTTTACTGTTTATAATACGTGCAAATCTTCTATCTTTCCCAATGAAACATAATTGATTGTCTCAAAGGTTCGGACATGATCTCGTGATTGACTCCTTTAAGAGAAGCTTCCCAGAATGTATCAATTACAATTGGATTTATTTCCTACCGCAAGATGTATCTACTTGTTTGTTTTAACTATCTTGGAGAGTTAATTAATCCCTACTCCAAGATACTAGCCTAAGCTATATTGGTGATAAGAGCCCTAGAAATAGAAAAGATTACTAGGTCAATTTTAATTAAGCATTGCTTTTATGGGTTTGTTCTTTAAGTCAATAGGTATGGAAATGAAAATTTGATGGTGTGAAGACTCGACTCCAAACACACTAAAAAATGCACCTAAAATGATAAACAATTCGTTTTCTTTCAATGAAATTCTAGCTAAAAGAAAGAGTTCGAGAATGCAATTCTTTCTCTCAACATGGAAATGGAAAGAAAATATTTTTGTTTTTTCAATACGAACTCAAAATGAGACAAACAATCAATGCTCACAATAAATCCCTTTCACTTTCAAGACTCGAAACTACAAAAAACAATGTTCCTTTCAAAAGAGATCTACAAGTTCTAGAAAAGCATTCAAAACTAATTTTGAAATCTAAAAACTTTAAAAATCTAATTGAATAAAAGCTTCAATTCTTTTTTGAGGACGTTTTACTTAGTTGTTCAATAAACTAAGGATTCATTTGCTCAGAATAACAAATCAATCAAAAACATCCAGATATGTTTTCTTTTGTAAAAATGAAATTCAGAACTTATAACAAAGTTTGTTCAAATATTTGCAACGAGAAAACTAAATCTATTTCTCACAAAGGATAGATTTCACAACCAAGTTAGACTCATCAAGAAGACGACAAGATACTAGAGTGATCTAAGGTTTCTCAAGCTTCTGATCTTTGAGTCACTACAGAGACAAAGTGAAAACCACTCCAAGCATGCAAAACTTCTAGAAAATCATTCAAAACAAAAATACTATCGGAACTTACTCACAAGAGATTTTTGACAGGAAAAATACAGATTTGGGTAGAAACTAAAAATCCTAAATCAAACCTAAACTTAACTGGAAGAAGATATCTTAGGTTTTTCAAAAAATTTTAACAGGGTCCACCGGCTCCAGAAGCAACAGGTGCGGTCCCGCACTGTTTATTAAAGGAAGATACGGAGATGCCCGCACTGTCTGTAAAGAGAAAGTGCGGTCCCCAGAAAACTTCAAAAAAAAAACTTCCAGATTTTAAAAGCTACCCAAGCCAGTATACTCAATCAAAAACTAGAAAAGAAACAATTTTCTTAAGTCAAAACAAAGGAAAACCAAAAATCAAATACCATTCCCCAGTGGAGTCGCCAATTTGTTGGCCGGATAAATCGATCTTGCGGACAAGACCAATCTCCCTAGTATCAAAAGATAGTCTAGCAACAAACGGACAAATAAACCTATCTTTCTCTAGACATGTGAAATTTATAAGTAAATACTACAAAGGTGTTAAGATCCTACCTTAGATCCAATGCTTGTTCGTAGTAGTCATCCTCTAGTCGTTCGAAAGAGTTACCCTCCAATCGTTCGAAAGAGTTACCTTTAAAGACCTGCAATCACAAACAAGCAAACATTAAATAACACCTGCAGAGCAAATATTATAAATCATGTTTATTATGGTGATCAAGGAATCCATAAAATAAACCATGAATTAACATCTTTTTGAGAAAAACAAATTTATTTGTATTAACTTTGAATAATATAAGAACATTACAACCTTTTCAGCCTTGATGTTGAACAAGCTCTTCCTAGGGTCCGAAATAGGAATTTCCTTTACTTTGACAAGTCTTGCACTCTTCCAAATGAGATCTTAGAGGTATGTAATCTCTCCTCATAAAAACTCAACTAAAGAAGACTAAGTTCCAACAACATTTCACCTCAAAAAATATTAAGCTTCTAACTCCCAAGTAACCAGCCCAGTGCTTCTTTTTATGGTGCAGAGGAGAAGGTTACTAGTCCACCTATGAAGGGATAGAATCCTCCTTCAAAGGGATAAGATCCTCACATCAAGGGGTTAGCTCCTTAAGGTATGGGATACATGAACCTTAAAAGAGAGAACTTGCCACCTCAAGATTCCTTCCAGAAGCTTCTAGAAATGATTAAAAGTGAGTTTTTTCAAAGTATACTCGTGCCTTTTTAACTTTTACAGCGGTCTGCACCTTTAACACAGAGACAATGCAATCAGGTGCACAGGAGACATGACCATTAGGTGCAGGACCGCAGGTAATACAAAGAGAAAGTGCGGAACCAAAGTTTTAAGAACTTTTGAGAGCTTTTCTCTTATTTTCCAGACTTGATATGAGGAATTGATGTTTTAGACTTGTAGAGGAGGAAAGTATGAGTGGTAATGAACTCACACAGATAGCAGAATGTCAAGGTGACAATTTTTAGTGCAACAAGGAGGAAAGTGTAACATCCTCCTCCCACACTTACCCAAGATTACCAGTCCACCGGGGTAAATATGTGATGAAGAGTTACAACGATATGACTCAACCTCCTATATCACCTTAAAGAAGTGGAATCAACAAAACCAAACACTCACTGACTTTGCTTAGGTGCTACAGGATCCCCAAGGGCTAAACCATCCTTCCATTGCCCAAACCCTGAGATAAGCCTCTTTTTTACTGATTTGGACTCCCATACGCTTGCACAACATTGCCTGAATTTGGCTGCAACTCTCTAGTCGCATGCATAAGCTAGTAAGGGAGTGATTGCAATCCTTTTCACCTAGTCTATGCTTGCAACCGCGAGATCTAAGGCACTTTTTCATGGCTAGTCTCTAGACCACTGCCCATAACTATGGAACCTTATATAACAATGGATGACACAAGGAAAAATCCTTCCATACAAAACTTAGATAAGAACTTGACCTATCCAGGCCTAACCATGACAAACATTCCGTCAAACACATCATGAACATGTATTCTATAATTCGTAATTACATATATGAACATAAGGATCCCATACTTATCTGAGAATCGTCAAGGTCTGGTTCCCTATTACATTATCATCTATGAGGTCATACATTCATTTACTAATCAAAACATTATGAGAGCCATGACTAAATTATGTCATAAAACCATGCTTATAACCAACATATTACCAAATAATAAAAATGATAAAACAACCATCAACGACACATAATATCAAGTACATTTACTCATGAAATACAAGGGAAAATATCTCTTATTAACATATGAAAAATCGAACCAAGTCAAGGACTTCCACGTACCACTTGACCATAGATTTGGCTGAACCAAATATTTCTTTCAGCCAATCACCCCTGCGCCATATCCCATGCATGAATGTGGGACTCACAACAAAACCAACCAGGGTTTCTTAGGTTTTACCGTGTATCTCGCCATTACCGGTCAAGGGATTCATAGGCTTGAAATTCTCATCTATATAACCAAGCTTTATTGTGTATCCCACCTTTACCAGTCAAGGGATTTCTAGGCCCAAACAAAGAAACATACACTACTAGGCTTACTGCAATCCTGCCAAAACCGGTCAAGGGATTACTAGTCCTAAACAAGCATGGATGCCTCCATATTCTTCCCCAATACCTTGTCTCCACCCTTAGGATTTACTTTGTATCCATTCATTACCAGTCAAGGTATTCCAAGGCCTTTGGGAATTTTCCCGAGGCCACTTCACTCGGTTCCAAAACCATCCGAAAATCCAACTCAACTAAATAAAAGAACGCCATCACACCATGGCTATCGAGAAATGGAAAGGCAAGGTTAAAAACACTATCACCCCTAGAAAATACTATGCCAAAGATAATCAGGGAACCAAATACACCTATGCATGCAAAAACTAGCAAGGAAATTATACATGCGACTTGATACCTATAAGTAATCCTACTGTAGCTGCTTGATCCAACTCTTCCTTGATTGAGCTTTGCTTCCCTTTTCCTCCTTTTCCTTCCTTTGACTTCCTTTATCCAATGATAGAGTGCTCTAAGAATGCTCTAAGTGTGCAAGAGTATGAGAGAGTAGAGAGAAGAGAGAGAGAGCTCCAAAACTAAACTACAAAAGCAAAAACTGACAAAAGTTGTGAACTAATCCTCATAAGCCTTTTTATTAATGAGGCCTCTATTTTCTTCAATTTCCTCCTCACATCCAACCTGTGACCTTTCACCTTCATTTTCTCCTATTTTCCGTTATTTTCATAAATAAAATGTCGATTAATGCCTCTTGCCTTTCCAAAGCCTTTGTCATTGCCTTTGAAAATCCCTCCTTAGCCATAATAAACAAAATGAAAACACACTAGGATGTTTTTCCCAACATTCAGGTTGGAATACATGTCCCATGACCTTGGTCTTATTTTTCCTTTATTAACTTTATTACATGAACATTTGACACAGGGCTATTATAGCAAGTAACTTCGTCGAGGTACTGAACATGCCTGCTAGAAGTGAAGCAATTCTTGTGATTTCTTAAGTGACTATGCCAGAGAAATGAACATTCTTGCTGGTAGTGGAGCAACGCCAGAAAATTGATTTAAAAATTCTGTGTACAATATCCCTCTGCCTTGTTCTTTGCATCATCTTTGAATACTTGCATGTGTGAGCTCTTGTTTTAACGTGTAAAGACTGACGGGGCCTAGTTGGGATGTAGAGGGAAGGCATATATGCAAAAGTTCAGGTAACTCAAGGAGTAACCATAGTTTATGTTCAATACTTCCTCACACTTTTAACAAAACTTGATCTGTTATAGGGGCATAAGCAGAGACGTTAGATTCTACTAGTGGTTCACTAATTGTTATAGCCACTACAATACCAAACCACAATTTTTGGGCATATCCAAAAACTTCGGGCCCCCCTTTGCTTGTTTAAGTTCATAAGGGTTTTGATTATATTGTCCCAATTTCTATCAAACCCTATTGATGTTTATACCTTCATGATCTAGATTACTTCTATCCCTTTTGTTCATCTTGGTTCCCATCCTAGAAAGTGTATTAGGGTTTTGGTAACTATCATTTCTTTCAAAACCCTATGCTATCATGATTGCATTCAACGTCATTTTCAAGGTTAAGTTGATAAAGAGATTCCACTTGTACATGCAAGCTAATTTTCATAAGATTTTATGTTGTGGCTTGTATCCTTCTCTTAAAGAAACATATGAGATATTTTAGTATTTACATTGGTGAGGTGAAGGTCTCGTGGACCTTATAAGACCCGCTTAAACCAAGCTTTTAATTACCTTGTTTATTGTATTTAAGGCTTTATGATTGAAACACATGTAAATTCATTTTTATTTCCCCATTACCCTATTGACCTATGTATTTTGGCATCTAGAAAAAACAAGGGGAACACATCAAAAAATGTTACCCCAAGGTGTTGGAGCCATTGAAAATGGATAACACAATATGGAGATATATATTAAATGGTGTAAATATAACTAAGGATAAGTTATGCAGGCTTCTCATACCACGAGATTATGGAACCTCACCAAGTGGAATGTGTGCGCATGAAACAAATTATCAATCTAATTTCAGGATGTCATTAGTGCAAGATGTTGGGCACCAATGGTTATAATGGATGAATGCATTAGAAAGCACATAAAAAAGCAATTTTGAGAGAGTTTAGAGGCATTTAAAACATGCTTTGATAATCATTGAAACAATGTGTTGAAAGTGCGTTAGGCACATGTCAAATGTATTGAAAGAATTTAGCCTTAGAAACACCATGCATATGTAGTGTTTCAAGGGATGTGTTCAAAAACTAGTTAAAGGAGCGTTAAGTACTATTGGAAATTTGTGTTGTGTGTTGATAATAATGCCATGCGTTGAGTGTCTTCTGCAATACACTAGGCATCTTTTATATTCCAGTGTGGTGGGCATTACTTTGCAATGCGTTAGGGATCATGATGCAATGTGATTAGGCATCACCTTACAATGCATTGAGTGTTTTTATGCTCATCATATCAACTATATACAAGCACTGCTGGTGAACGCTCGCCATAAAATGGGAAGACAACATTATTGAATCTAAGGCACATCTCCAGGCTTGAATTGCAGTTTTGACTTTCATTATTGGAAAAATCACAGTTCAATTTTCATTTGTGAATGCGACTTGGTCTAAGTCCCATTCCCAATTGAGACTTGCACCCATTACTTCCAAATGCACTTAGGCTTGAGTCACAACTTCAAATACAACCTGATTGGTGAATGAGGAATGTGACTTGTCTTATAGGATGGATTTGTGCATATCTGCGACTATGATGCTTTCCTTTGGTTGCCCATTAGTCGGAGGTCACATCAAAAGTATGCAAATGTGCGAAATATATTGTCTTAGGGACCTGTGACCAACTCTAATGATTGGAAATGCCACTGCCCTCTCTTGACAACTCCCAAAGTCGTTGATCACATTTTTATTCTTCAACAATGCAACCAGAAAGTGTGACCCACAATACATCAGAATTATGCAACCTGCATTACTTTTAGAAGGTACAACCTAACCTCGAATTTCGATTAAGTTACCTACCATCTCGTGAGGTCACAAGTCATAGAGATCGCCTACAGGGACTCTTAAAAGTAGGAATATGACCCACTCTACTCTTTAAAATGTGATATATCCATAGGTCACAGTTCCTAATGCTATCTCTCCAATTGTCACAGTTCCTAAATGCGATCTCCACAGGTTGAAATTTTGCCTGCGATTAACTCTAATGATTGGAAATGCGTCTGTTTCCTTTTGGAAATTCCCTAAGGCACTAATTGCAGCCTACATGAAATGTGAATTCTCACTAATTATATGCCAGTTTTAGTCTAGAAATGTTGTCTCGGGTGTCACTAATCGGTTAGGGATGTATTCCAAAGATGATATTGAAGCAGTAAAGGCATTTTCTTAATAACATGAAATTGTCAATTCATTTCAACTAGTGAATGACCACAAGGAATTCTCAATGGTGTTAGATTAGTGAACATATCACTAGGAATTGAGCATATATCCATAGGCAATGTGGTGATATCCAAACTGGCTGTGAAACTCAAACCCTGGTATCATATTGCAAGATCTGGAGGTATCTCTTGTTCTAGGGAGCCTTATGTAAATAATGGAGCTTCACATGTAACACATTTTCTTGGACTTTCCACTATTGGTAATGACAAGAAGAGAATTTGTCCAGGGATTTTCACTCGTAGTTGCTTCAATGATGTCTTTTTCTGAGATTTCAAAAGGGCCTCCAAAATCAACAACTTTTCCATATAAAGATAAGCAACCATCTATTGGGGAAAACCATACAAAGAAACATACTGAAACTTTTAATGCCCAATATTGGAATCATGATGTCTCCGAAAGCATCAAAGAGTAAGTAATAAAAATGGTGAAATATTGTGTTTCCAATATTTATCATCTGGTTCTTGTTCATGAAAATCTTCTCTTAATGGGGAATTCTTTGATTTTATGAGCAAAGGAAAATATTAAAGGGGTTCATATCACAAGTTTCACCATCACTTAGATGATGGTAGGGGTGGTGATTTACTTCCACCTATCATCTTCTTTGATTTTGTTAAGAAAGATATAGGTGAAAAGGGTGATAATTACAGATTTAGCTATGATCGTGATGTTGGAAAGAAAAGGAGAAGTACAATGCCTAATACACTTAATCCCTGCTTATTTTTCTTGTCAAGCCCTAATCTAGATATACATCTTGTAGTGAGTGTAAACATAGTTACCAATCAAATGGGAAATATTACCTCAAAATGGGTACTCTAGCCCAAAAACCCCAAAAAACATGAAAAACAGGCTGGATCCTTGCACCAAACTTTTCTCCTTATATTACGATGGCAAATAACACTTACAGACTCTGGTATTTGTGAGTGACTGATACTTTAATCGCACTAAGCATGACAGTGTAGGCACAATCTAGCATCACTCTTATGAAGAAGAGGAGAAGAGAATTCTGACTAATTGCTCAAGAACTAGAACAACTCAGATTGAATTTTATGAGGGACGCAACCACTCATTTATAAGATTCATATCTGGTGTCTGGTTATTACATGACCGGTGAGTGCAAGATTTGGGTGCAAGTGGACAACTTGCATTATCTCATCCCTTAAAGTATTTTGACATATGGGGATCGAATCAGACACATTATTACGGGCCCACTACTGCTTCTTCTTTAAGCTGAGGGTCCACTGCTTCATGTGTGAGAAGGTCTGCCATGCAGTTGAGGTATCCGAGCTTATGTTCGATACCAAAGTCATAATCGTCTAACCAGACTTCCCATCGCATGATGTAGACGTTATTATTGGCAAGTTCACGATTTGCTTTTATCATGCCCGACATGATTTTGAGATCGGTTCAGACCAAGAATTTAACAGGTTTTAAATAAAGCCTGAAATGAGATATACTTTTCTTGACTGCGAGTACTTCTTTATGGATTGAAGGATAATTTAGTTCAGCTCCATGAAAGGTTCCTGAGGTGTACTCGTAAATCTCTTCAATGCCATTTATGTATTCAAGAAGAACGCCTCCCCATGTAGAATTTGATGCATCTGTTTCAAGGACAAAAATCCTTCATCTGTTGAGAGCATGAGAGGAGGAAGGTTCTGGACTTTCTCCTTGATGGATTTCATCGCCTGGGTCATGGATTGATTCCATGGGATTGATGACTTCTTCAATATTTGCTGCAAGACAACTAGATCTGGGGCTTGTCCTTTATAGAAATTCCTGATATAATTTAGACTGATTAGGAATCGTTGCAGTTGGGTCTTGTCTAGGATTTTCTCTGGAAAATTATGTAGGTTTAGAAGAACATGATCTTGCAGTGTGATACTGCTTTTAGAGCCTAGATCGACCTCAGGTTGAAGGGAGGCAATCTTAGGATAACCACAAACCACGCTTAACCTGGTAGCTAGCCCTACCAGGTCGGGAGAGGGCTCTCTCCTTGTCAATCTCAGTTGAGATGACTGAAATAAGAATAGATTTTAGGCTAGGTATAGTAGCTCTAGGGTTTTTTTGTTTGATTTTGAAGGTTTGGTTGCTGGATCAAATGGAGCAGGCAGCTTAGGTCTGGGAAATCTAATCAGGGATGCATACATGTTATGTGGGGTGAGCTAGATAAGTGTTTATGACTGCTGAGGGGCTGAGGAGGGCATGTGGAGACCATGAATCCTCTTCAAACTGCTGAAAACATTAAGAACTAAATGCATTCCCAAGGCAAAGCAGTGTTATCAATGTATTTTGCCTATTTATCTTGATTCATTTAGTTTAGAAGAATGGAAAAGGTTTTGAAACATATAAAACATAAGAAAAAATCATTACAGAAGAAGAAACAATACAAAAACACAGTATCACAAGAATCTCACAAAAATAGCTGCAAAACCTGGTTTTATTCCTTGCCAAACTGCTGATACAAGTATACAATGAGTACACCACCTCCAAAAGAGTCCAACCTTTTCAAATGACTAAGAGAAAACATAATATAGGCATCAAACAAGTCATGCTAGTCATCAGGGGTTGAATGCATGAGTCAAGGAGCTGTTTCAACAACATCTAAACTAGGAACAAGAAAATAGGCAGTGGAACAACTTGCCTCTAAAACTAAGGAAACTGATACATTCAGTTCAAAACCACTTTTGATTTGATGTATCTACCCCATAAAGTGTTTTCCATCAATATTTACATCATATTACATCATTTATCATGCAAAATTTACCAATAAAATAAGAATAAGTCAACTGCTGAAGAAACTAGGCGAAATTTGACTTTTAGGCAAAATTGACAAAAATTTGCCTGATGCGCAGTGCCTCTTTATGGAAGCTTTTGGAGGCCTTCCACTCATCCAAATTACGCCCAAGATAGATTGTTGGAAAGCTCTACCTATCCAGTTTCTGGAACATGTTGAATTTCCTGATTTGGAGTTGATTTTCCCCTTGAAAAATCAATTCTCCCAAGACTGCTTCCCGTGGGTCCAAAAAGTGGCAGAGAGGGCATTTTTTGAGTGTTTTTTGCCTTTTGGTGGCCAAGATCTTCTCCAAAATTGATGAAAATTTCTAGGTTTGCTTATTTTTTGATGCTGAATCCAAATCTATAAGGCATTTTTCAAGAGGATGCACCAATTCAATGCGCAGCGCCGTGAACGCAATGCGTAGCGCCTCCCTGATGCGTAACGCCTTTTTGTAGACGACTTTTGAAGGCCTTCCTAGTGTCCAAATTGGGCGTGGGATATCTTGTTGGAATATTGTAGAGTTTTATTTTGAGAACATCTTGAATTTTTAAATTTGGAGTTAATTTGCCCTGTCAAAAGTCAAATCTCCCAAGACTGGTCAAAATGTGCAGAAGGCCACTGCCTGAACGTAGAGTGCTGTTGCAGTCAAGTTTTGAAGGTCTTCACCAACTCCAAATTTAGCTCATGATAGCTCATTGGAAAGATATTTGTGTATAATTATTAGTTGACTCATCAAGAAATTCATTTGGGCATTCCATCTAGGAGAAAAATTGATTTTACCAAGGTCACTCCAGAGGTGCAGCAACTCTCCTAAGGCAATGATATTTTTGACATTTCTCCCAAACCATGAAACCTGTGTAAAAACTGAAAAAGGTTTTTCTTCTTGGGTCAATTATGGAAAAAAAATCTCTCACTTTTGTCAAATTCATCTTCTCTTTCTCAGAAACATCATTTGAATAAAACCTATCCTGATATGTGGAATGGGGGATTTATCGAAATGAAGGGAAACAAAGGGGATAAGGGGCTTCTAAATTCTTGAGAAAATTTTAGGAAGTAGGGAGGGATGTTAGGAATCAGGGGAAAGTGGAATTTTAAAGATTGAGTGAGGGGAAGGGGTCCAAAAGGTCAAAACACATGCCTAGCCTAGAAAATTGTCAAATTGTAGCAATAAACTAGGGTTTGTGGGAAAATGATGAATTTGAGGGATATGAGTGATGGGAAGTGTTTAAGAAGGTATATTAAGGATAGGGGAAGGTGTATGAGCATCAGGATACAAGTTTTGTTGATGATTTGACCATCCAAGAAAAATTACCTTCAAAACCCTAGGAGAGGGAAATGAGGCTTACCCAAGTACAACTGAAGCACGAACAAGGTGTAAAATGACCCATTGGAACCTGAAATGATGATGAAAACTCTTTGAATGATGGTACACTAAGCTGAATGGTGACATGGACCAATACTTGGAAGACTTTGGAAGGAGTGAAAACAACCCTAGACCTAATACCTAGTAACCAAATTTTACTTGAAGACTCACTGAAATGACAAAATTTGACTTTGACACCCTGAGACCACTTTGTAAGAGCATATTTGATCACTGATGGAAGGCTTCAAAGGCCGACACTAACAACTGACATCAGAAATTTTCAAACCTAAGAAAATTACATCTTTTACTCCAATTTCTATCTTGGATTTTGAAAAAGCTAATCCATGTTTAACACATTGCTCAAAAAATATTTGGAGACGTTTATGATGTTCTTGGATATTATTGGAACAAATAAGTAAATCATCTATGTAGATAATTAGCCATTCTATGCCATGGAAAACATCTTCCATTCTTTTTTGAAATTCACTAGGAGAATTCTTTAAACCGAAAGGAATTTCCATCCATTGATACTGTCCGTGTGGGACAACAAAGGCCATTTTATAACGATTTTTAGTAGCTATTCCAATTTGGTAGAAACCTGATTTAAGATTGAACTCGCTGAAGATGTTACATCCTTTCAGTTTTTGGAGAAGTGCCGCTTGATTTGGCAGATGATACGCCATATTTTTTAGCACTGCATTTAAGGGCTTGTAGTTGATCACCATGCGAGGTTGGCCTCTTTTGATCTCTGAATGCTTGTTGATGTAGAATGATTGACATGGCCATGGGCTCTTGGCTGGTTCGATTAGGCCCGTGTCTAAGAGATCTATAATCTCTTTATGGCAGTAATCCAACCTGGTTGGAATCATCAAAGCATTTGATGCTTTTTGTGGTCTGATCTGTATATCATTTGCATATGGTAGATTGATCACATAATTTTCTCGTGCCTAGAAAGCATTGGGGATATCCGAAGTACACTACTAGATAATATTTTCAGAATTTTCTTTCAAATAATATTGACGATGAGCTGTGGCGAAAGAAACGATTCTTGTTTTTTTCTGGACTTCTGCAGGCTTTGGATGTTCTAGTTTTTGCTTGTGAGGGGCGAAGAATGTACAAGAAGTTTTGAGAGGAATATGTACAGACTTACTAGAAGTAGTCATGGAAAAAATGAGTTTGTGGTAATCAATAAAAATGGGATACCAACGGGTAAAGAATTTAGAACCTAAAATAATGTTAGCCGAGATGTCATCAAGTTCGAGGGATGTACATTGAACTGGATGGTCTTGCATGGACACAAGGAAATCAATTACCTGATGTGGGAGAGAAAATATTGAACCAATAATGCTCGCACTTCCATTGATTTCTCCTAGTAGAAAGGGGGGATAGAAAGATGGCGAGCTAAATTAAGCTGAGCACTCGAATCAAGTAAACAATCTAAGGAATATGGTTTACAATCAGGGGGACAAAAGGTAAGAGGAATATACAATTTAGGTTGACTGGTGAGAGAGAGAGAGACTTACTAGGATAAAGTGCAGACAAATCAGGTGAATTAGGCTGTTGGGCATAATTTGGTGCACACGAGATAGGGGAAGATTGTCTTGGATTGTCTAGAGCCTTAGTTGATAGATGGTCAAAATCAACATCAGATGAATCAACAACTTCTTTCTCGAGCTGGTGCAACTATTCTTTGAGGACCTTGATTTCTGTGGCAAGGGATTTAACATTTGCTTGCTTGTCGTGAATCTGCATACGCAGAGATGTGCAGGTGGCACGCTTGACAGATTGTCGCTCTGGATGCTTGGATGGATGATCAACATATAACTCAACTAGATGCCAATAGGAGGGTACTAAATAGGCTATCTCCTTCTCTTTTTGTTTGGTCGTCATTTGGATGGATGACTCAAGTTTTGGATGGTTTAAAGTAGTCATGGCAGCCTCGATTTTTGTGATCTCATCATGAATGTTCATGCGAATATTTATCTGCCATGGCGAAGTTTGCTCAATATTTTGCCTTAAGTTTGCAAGCTGCTTGTTAGGCATAGAAAACATACAAAAATGATAGGACTGTAAATTATCTTCATCGTTAGAACTGCCATGAAACCAGGAATGGGGTTTTCATGTTCTTCTTCTACCTCAGAATCGTCCTTTGGATAATAAATTTCTCCAGTAGGGTCTTCGTCATAATCATAGTAGAACAAATCCCACATAGTAGGTTCTAAGGCATCTGTGAATAGAGCTACCAGTTTTGGCTTCCTTGCCTTTTGTGGGCATTCATTTGCCCAATGATCTTCCTTATTGCAATAAAACATTGGATTGGTTTAGCTGGAGTCTTCGGTACTGAAGGAATGATCATTTTTTCTGGAAATGCTTCTTTCCAGGTTGATATGGTTGCTTGTAAGCTTCTGGCTGAAACTTACTTATTGAGGACCAATGCTTCTTGTGTGGATCTTTGGATTTACAAGAGCATTTGGGGTCGCGATTGAAGGGTCCCTTACCCCAGTTGGGTATCTAGCCAATTGTTGTGCAAATATTATTTGAAAATATATTGTTGTACTCCTTGAAGTCAGTCATAACACGTTTAACTAAACAATGTTCTTCAATGACTTTCTTGATGTGGCCATGGACCATTACTAAGGTCATGCCTAACAGAGAAATATGTTTGTCTTCAAAATATTTGTTGATAGCAGTGGGAAGAACGCTAGGAATACTTTGGATATACCTCTTGAGGTAGGTTGTATTAACACAGGAATTGGATCGAATGAGCCAATACTGCATGTGACAAAAATAATCTTCCACAAGGCCAATATTGCCTAGCTAGTTAGACATAAATAATTCACTGTAATGGTCTGTATCTTCATCAATTATAAGGCCAACAAACAGTGCAAGTAGAGCAATGAGAAAATGAACAACATGATCATTATGGCCAAGGATAGATTCTTGGGCTTCTGTGGAGGCGTAATGCCACCATGTATGTGCTAAGCCACCAAATCCATTGATAATGAGTTGTGCAATGCTACAGAGAGAAAGGGTAGGGTCATCAATCTATTTTTTCGTTTCCCAGCTATTGAGGAGACTCATTACATTCTCCATTTCGATCTTAGGCTAGAAATTTGGAAAAAACATGGGTTCTTGCGGCATAACTTGGATGGCCGCACTCATAGTTGAAACTCCAGTCATTGTTACTGATATGGGACGAGATGTTTCACCAACTTGGGTAATCCACAAAGGGACACCTGGTTCTTGCTTTACATAAACAAGGAATTGATTTATTTGGTCCTTTAAAAGGGCAGGACCCTTTTCTTGCACCTGTTGCAAGAAGGATGCTATGACTGAAGTAGCTTCCTCGATCTCTTCTTCTTCGGCTGTTTGAATCCCAAAATTCCACGTAGGTAGCTCATGACACTAAATCTAAAAGTGTGCCTAATCTTGTTCATGGGATTATTTGTAAACATAGCCAACTTTGATGGTTTTTCCAAAATAGAATAGTCAGGGATCTGAACCTTAGATCCTAACTTCTTGATGATTGGGGTAGTGATGGACAAAACCTGAGATATAGCTGCCAGCCTTTGGTCTAGCTTTGTATTGGCTGCTGTAAGGACTGATATGTCAGCTATCTTGTGATCTAGAAATTCTAATCTTGCTAAAATATTCTCGCACATTTCCTTTTCTTCAGAGACTACTTGTTTAACCTTAAGGACATCTCTGTGCAAATCATCAATGTTCTTTGACTCGAGGTCGAGCTGGAGATTTGCATAGTTAAGTTGTGCAGTGTTAGTAGCAAACGTGGTGGTTGCTGGTACTGTGGAGTAAGGGATGAATTACCTTTTCTTTTGACCATCATTATCAAAATGTCTAAAAGATACATAAGGCAGGTTCCTTCTTGGAGTGTAGGAATCTTCTCCTTTGCTAAATTTGATAGTTTTAGCTGTTTCTTCTCGGGGTAGCCAAGTGATCATGAGGATGTGAGGTTGTTTGGCTTAGCAATAGTACTAATCTTTTGTATCAGGTCATTGCAGGTTGGACACTGTTGGTGCTGACCTTGGTGTTCGATAGTAAGCTCTGTTGAAGAGCTCGCGGGATGGTTTTGGACCATCTCTGCAACTTTCTCTCGAAAGGTTTCCTAAACTTGGGTTGGTAACTGGAAGGATTGGGTGGAAGCATTAAATGGAATTGGTCATGCTTTGGAAATATTCTAGTTTTCTTTTAGTAAGGCTGATTGGCGGTACTGGTCATATTTAGTTTCCCAAAGTTTAGGGTATTGGATTCCAGTCCATTCAAATGTAATAGGAGTTGTAGATTTACTGGAACCAGATTCTACCTCACTTACAAGCTGCGAAGTATGACAGATATGGGGCTGGAGTGGGGGCATGTTGTCATTGCCAAAACAAACAACAGTCAAAGTTTTGAGTTGGATTATTTTAGATAGTCGTTTCATATCAAAACCTTGGGGATGAATATAAGCTTGTAAAAGGTCGTAGATGTAAGGGTCATCTAATGACACTGAATACTTGGGATAGACAGTACCAAAGGCAGGGCCATCATGCAGAGCGCTGACAAAGCCTCCTATTATGGCATCGAATAATTGGTTGTGTTGTGTATCTATCACAACGCAGAGGCTATTGATATTCATGGATTTTGCCTAGTCGATCTAAATGAAAAATGTTGATGCTGGAATAACATTTTTTTTTTTTTTTTTTTTTCGGGGTACATTTTCAACCATTTTTAAAAATGACAGTAAGAACCAAATTTTTTGTGTGCAAAAAACACCTTGACAACGAAAGGTGTTGATGTTGGAATAACGTCCCCCCCCTTTTTTTTTTAGGGTACATTTTCAACATTTTTTAATAACGACGTTAAAAATAAAATATCATGACTCTGAAAAACTTAAACTTAAAGATAAAATATCATGTATTTGAAAAGCCATAAAATTCCAACGATTTTTAGACATGACAATAAATTTAAAATATCATGTATTTGGGAAACCTTAAAATTCCAACAATTTTCAAGCACGGTGCTAAGAAAAAATACTTATAACTTTTTTCAACCATAGCATTACATATAAAATATCACGACTTAGAAAAACATTAAAATCTTGACAATTTTTCAACCATGGAATTAAAACCAAAGTTATGATTACAAAACAATCTTAAGTTTTCAAAATATTTCAAGCTTGATATTATAGAAAAATTTTATGACTAAAAAAACTTTAAAAATGAACACTTGAATGAAAGAGTTATTATACCAACAGTAATTTTTTTTAAAATGCTAAATGTATAGCGATTTTAAAATCTTAGTCTAAGACAACTTGATACATTGCAAAAAATAAAATAAAAATCAACCATCAAATTGACACACATTGTAGATGAACTCGACTCATTGCAATGAAAACTTAGAGACCAACCATGAAATTGACACATTGTGGGCGCAAACTCGATTCACAAAAAATTTAAAATCAATTATCAAATTGCACATAATGGGATTGAGTTGCTAGACGAGTATCGAAACATATCCTGTAGAAAAAATAATAAAGAATAAAATAAAAAATAAATAAAAATGAAAAATACAAAAGAAAACAAAAATTAAAATATTGAAAAAAGTTAAAAACAATAAAAAACACAAAAATAAATACAAAAGAAAACAAAAATTAAAATGTTGAAAAAGAAACAATAAAAAAATAAAAATAAATAAAACATAAAAAACATGACAAAAAAATCAAATATAAAAAAGATATAGAAAGGACAAAAAAACAACTATCAAATATAAAAAAAATCAAAATTAACTTGTATTTAAAAAAATAAAAATAAAAAACAAAATAAAAAAGGGGGAAAATATTTCAAAAATAGACATAATTTAAGGAAAAAAAAGTTAAAAATTAACTAAAAAAGAAATCAAAAACAATTTTTTTTTCTTAAATTAAAAAAATAAAATAATATAAAAACCAAATACGAAATAAATTAAAATTAAAAAATAAGAAAAATAAAAAAAGTTACAAAATAAAATAAAACATTATTATTATTATTATTTTTTTGTTGTAAATTAAAAAAACTAAAAAAATTTAAATATCCCGGCCCACCCCAAGGCCCAAAGGGTGGCAAGGGGCCGATTCATGACAAAAAATAAATCAAATATAAGAAATATATAAAAAAAGAAAAAAAAAAGGAAAAAAAAATGTAAAAAAAAAACCAAAATTAACTTGTAAAAAAATAAAAATAAAAATAAATAAACAAAAAATAAAAATAAAAAAGGAAAATATTTCAAAAAAACATATATTTTAAGGGGAAAAAATCTAAATCAATTTTTTTTAAGTTAAAAAAAAACTTCATATTAAAAAAAAAACATAAAATAATTAGCAAAAAAAATTAAGAAAATAAAGGAAAAAAGGAAAAAGGGAAAAAAGGAAATAAAAAAAGAAATAAAAGAAGAAAAAATTGAAAAAAGTAAAATTAAAAAAAGAATTAAAATTAAAATTAAAATTTAAAATTAAAAAATTTAAAAAATTTAAAAATAAAAAAATAAAAAATAAAAATAAAAATATCTCAGCCCACCTGACATTGCCATCCCTACTCACCCACCCGACCCCACTGCGACCTCCGTCCCCACTGCACACCACCACTCCCACACCTCCCCACCAACCCCACCCCACTCTCTCTCCCACTCCTCCCCATCCCTCCCTTCCTTCTCGCTCACCCCACTGATCCGTAAATCGCCATAGATATTTCATTAGACAGTTCGTCATAACATATATGATGATATTATATTGAAAAATATGAGATTCTATAATATTACAGTTTTATTTAGTTTCTAGATCTGTAAAATTAACTGTAATTAGTGCATGCTTGTAAAATTAAATTAAGCAGAAAAGTGGAGAACGACAAAATAAGCCCACACACTCATTATACACAATATATTCTCTCTTGAAAACCATTTCAGGAGAAAACCTAGCTAGAAGGTCAGGCTTCTTTTCTCTCTTTCTCTGTCTAGAAATATGGCTGCAGATACAAAGAAGTAATGTCTATGGCCCGTGGGCTGCTACAGTGCACAAATACTCTTTGTGTGCTCTTCTTCCTAACTCTCCTGACTATATTTGCTCAACTATGGAACAAAATGCTCTTGAAAGAATGAAATCCTCTTCCTCCCAGTGGCCTGGTTATAATACAACCCGATAGCCTACTAGTGGTTAAGTTTGACTACATCAACTCTTAACTAGAGTTACAAAATAGACTCTTCTAGAGTCTTTTACATCACAAACACATGGATAGCCATTTTTCCATGAATAATGGGGACTGACGTGACATTCTCTCGAACTATAGGTGTGAAAACAAGAATGTCAACTTTTGAGTGGCGTAACTTTTGAATACGGACTTCGATTGACACGATTCTTGCGTCATTGGAAAGCTTTCTGTGTGTAGAATAGCATGAAAAGGTGTACATGTTAATGGAAAAATTTTACCTCAAAAAGCGTCATTTGATGCCTCAAAATGTTCCCGGAAGGTTTCAGACTTCGTTTCGCCAAACTAGGTCCCGCTAGTAAAAACAGTCCTGTGCGCTTATTCCTCCACTTTTCCACTCCAAATGCATCAAGATGGATGATAAAAAATATAATGATCCAATTCAGATCACACCTTCCCATTTTGGGAGGCTTTTGGTCCACAAAATCTTTTACTAAATGAGGTGAGGGAATTTTTCCTCCACCTTCTCTCTGGTGTACCATTTAGCTTAGCCTAGAAGTTGTCCCTTCAACCCAATTTGCCAAAGGTCTTGTTGTCGTTGTCTTGTAGTTTTGGACCTCTTTTGCAAAACTGTATCTTCTGTCAAATTTGTCTGAGCGTCTGGTGCCAAATCCTCCACAGAAGGTAGGACATGTTCCTCTTCCTAATATAGCATGGAAGGCTCATAGAGTTTCAAATTCTCTACATTTACAATTGAGTAAATGCACATATATGGTGGTAAACTGAGTCGATAGAAATTATCACCCACCTTTTCCAGTATCTCAAAGGGACCATACCTTAGAGCCTTGATTTTATTACCAGGCCCCTACAGCCTCTCCTTATTCAACTATAGCCATACTCTGTCTCCCACCTTGAATGATTTTTCTGTCCTGTGCTGATCATGCCTGGCCTTATACTTCACCTGCGACTTCTCTAATGTTGCCTGAACTTGTAGATGAATATCCCTGATCTTCTCTATAAAATTTTCAGCCCTCAAAGCATCTCTTGTAAGGTCACTCCTCCTTGCTACCCATATGCAATATCCAAAGGTGAAGGTGGAAAATATCCAAAAAGGTCTCAAATGGGGACTTTCTTGTAGAAGTGTGGACCGCTCTATTATAAGAATGTTGTATATAGACCATATTTTCATCCCAGGTCTTCAGATGCTTTTGTTTGTAACCCCTTAGAAGTTGCACCAAATTCCTATTGACTACTTCTGTCTGCCCATCTGTCTGTGGATGGAATATTGTAGATCTCTTCAACTTCGTGTCCATCTTTTCCCACAATGTAGTCCAAAATGCACTAAGAAATCTTGTATCTCTGTCTGAAATGATGCTCCTTGGTATCCCAAAGTGTACCCAGACCCTGTCCAAAGAACAAGTTAGTTGCTTCTTGTCCGTCGATGCTATTTTTACAGGGCATCAGAACACACATCTTGCTGAACTTGTCAAATACCACGAATAGGTAGTCATGTCCCTTCCTGGTTGTCGGTAGACCTCCCACAAAGTCCATGGAAATGCTTTCCCAAGGATGAGTAGGTACAAGTAAGGGATGATACAAACCCCGTTTCCTGTTGCTAGGCTTGCTGGTACAACAAAGCATTCATTTACTTATGAATCTAGCTACCTGCTCTTGCATCTTGGGCCAATACACATACCTCTGGAAGTTAGCCATGGTCTTCCCTACACCAAAGTTCCCTGCAACCTTGGAGGTGTGACCCTCTCTAATCAGCTGCAAATGCTCACCTTTAGGAACACATAGCTTATCCAGCCTGTAAAGTAACCCATCCTGGAGATGGTAGTCTACAGTGCTGTCGCCATCATGCACATGACTATGACTATGCAACTGCTAATACACCTCCTTGAAGTCCTCATATTCTGAATATGCCTCTCTGTATGCATGAAGGGTGAATGGATCCATGTGCATAAGAGTCCCCAAAGTTGTAATCTTTGATGTGGGTGGCCGTGAAATCATATCGACCAACTTGTTTGTGCTTCCCTTCTAATACTTGATCACCAAATGAAACTACTGTAAAAGCCCCATCCACTTGTAATGCCTCGTCTGTTGTAGCTTACTCTGGGATTGCAGGCATTATAACGACTAGTGATCTATGTGGATTATTGTCTCCTTTCCCATCAGATAGTGCTTCCACTTCTTTACAACTTGCACCATGACATATAACTCCTTATCGTAGGCAGCGTAGTTAATAATTTTCCCATGAAATACTTCAGAATGGTAACAAACGGGCCTTCCTCCTTTCATCAAGACAACTCCCATAACATACCCACTTGCATATGTCTCCACTTCAAAGGGCCATTGCAAGTTTGTTAATGCCAGAATTGGTGCTTCATTGATATTCTTTTTTAACTCATCGAAATCCTTCTACTGCCCTTTCCCCACTGGAAGGTCTTGCCACTTGCTGTTATGGCGTGGAGAGGTGCTTCTACCACTAAAAATGAGGCTGTGAATTTCCTCAGGTATTGTGCTGCCCAAATGAAACTCCTAACCTCAGTAACATTAGTGGACACTGACCATTTCATGATGGCCTCCATCCTGGAAGGATATATCTTCAATTCGCCTCCACCAATCACATATCCCAAATACACCAAGGTCTACTGCGCAAACTAGCACTTCTTGAGATTTGTTAGTAGCTGGTGATTCTTCAATGTTTCCAACACTTGTGTCAAATGTGAAATATGCTCCTTCCAGGTAGCACTATATACCAATATATCATCAAAATAGACAATAAAAAATGAATCTATAAAAGGGCCCAGTACATCAATCATTAATATCATAAATGTAGATGGTGCATTACATTGGCCAAATGGAATAACTAACCACTCATACAAACCTTGTCTGGTTTGAAGGCGGTCTTCCATGTATCTTCTTCTTTGACTTGAACCCGGTGATATCCAAACTTCAACTCCAGCTTGGTGAAATAATTTTCTTGCTGCAACTGATATAGTAGATCATTTATCTTGGGCAGGGGGTATCTGTTCTTGAGCGTGATTTTATTCAATGCCTTGTAATCTATACACATGCGCCAAGTCTCATCCTTCTTTGGCAGAATGATGATGGGTGACCCACATGGTGATGTACTCGGTCAAATGACACCCTGTTCCAGCAATTGTGTCTTCACCTCACTTGCTTCTATAATAAACTACCGGTACAACCCAATATTTGGCAATTGGGAGTTTGAAAATCGCTGGATCTTGTGCTCCACTTCTCTCTTAGGGGGTAGCCCTTTAGGCTCTCGGAACACGTCCTTGTATGCCTGTAACAACTCCTCCAATTGTTATTTTTGTTTCTTAGTACACCCCTCTAGGGATGCCTTGCCTCTTATTGACTCCTCTATAGACTGATTTTCTCTTAAAAATAATAAAACATACTTCTTGCTGGAACTAGTCAATTTCTTGGCTTAGTTTGCACTTACCGGTGAAATTTTCGACTTGCCTATATGCGTGTTGATGATGAATGATTTTCCATCCTTGATGAGCTGGTATTGGTTATCTCTCCTCATGAATATTGGATCACTCATGTACATGTATAGACTCCCAAACACGACTCCACATACATCAAGGGGAACCACATCCAGATCTACTTCATCAATAAAATTAACACTGATAGCAAATATAATTTTACATTGTTTTGTTACCTTAAGCTCTGCATCCTTATGTACCCATCCTAGTGGATATGGGTTTGGATGATCATGAACTTCCAACCCCAACTTCTTGACCAGATCTGCTGCAATGAGATTTTCCTGATATCCCGAATCAAACAGAGCATGAATCTTCGTCTTCTTGACCTATATCTTTACATGGAAAAGTTTGGTCATTTCTTTCTCTTCCTGTTGCTGAAGGCTACTCATATTCACCTCCTTTTGCACTGATGTATAGGTGATATTCTCATCCACGTCTAAGCTACTTTCAACTTAGTTGCTCGAATCAGTGGCCATGAGATTCTTCTTCTTATTATCTTTCTTCTTGTTCTTCGGGTTTAGCTTTGGATGCAACTTCCAACACTTCTCCTCTATATGGCCATCAATGTTGTAGTGGTTTCTAGGATCTTTGCACTGGTGTGCTGTGGCTGCTGTCTTTTTATCTTTTCCTCCTTTTTTCTTCTTCTTCCCATCCTTAGAAGTGTCTTGTTTCTCCTTTTGCTTCGATCCACTTGATTGCGCTCTTTTCAGGCCTATGTTCTCCAAGTACTGTGCTTGTACACAAGCCTCGTCCACCATTTTGGGCTTGAACATCATCACTTGCTCACGTAGATGGTGGTGTAGACCCCCCAAATACTTGAGGAGTACATCTAGGTTCTTTGGAGAGATACCCAACATTATAGCCATCTTTCTGAATTCTGTGGTGTACTCCTGCATGCTTTGGCCCAACTTTTTCCTAAAGTAATGCCACCAGATCCACTGGTCTTCCACGTACCCAATGGGATAAAACTATGACTTAATGAGGGTTTTGAAATCTTCCCACTTAGTCACTAGAGGTTCTCCCTCCAACCTCAGGGTTTCCATGTGGCTCTCCCACCAAGTCAATGCATGGCCCTCCAATTTCAATTGCGCGAATGAGATCTTCTGCCCTTCCTCGATCTGATGGACACTGAAATAAACTTCTAGTTGCTGCAACCAATGGTTCAGATTTAGAGCATCGATCTCGCTATGGTATGGCTTGATATCGATTTTTTCTTCCACTTTAAATGAGGACTGGTTGACGACACTCGAACTGGGTTGATCTTTTCCGGGTTCTTTCTTTGGCTGGTTATCTGCGTCTTCCCGATCTCCCAATCCCCCTTCTGATTTATCCTTTTCATTCGAACCCCCTTCTTCTCCAAATATCCCCAACTTAGTTCTTAGGGATGCCAGGAGGAGGTGGACATTGTGGTTTATATTTGCGACTTGTTCTTCGAGCTGTGAAAACCTCACCTCTGCAAGATGATGAGGTTTGTTTACAAATTCGTCACCCATGATTAGGGTTTTACGATTTTCAGCCTCACTGATCTAGATCCATGCAATCTCCACAAAATACCCAAAGAAACCTACTTTGATACAAAATGATTCGTAAACCACCGTGGATATTCCACTGGACAGTTCGTCACAATGGATCTGATAATATTATAATAAAAAATATGAGATTCTACACTATTACAGTTTTATTTAATTTCTTGATCCGTAAAATTAACTGTAATTTGTGCATGCATGTAAAAATAAATCAAGCAGAAAAGTAGAGAATGACAAAATAAGCCCACACACACATAATACACAAGATATGCTCTCTGGGAAACCCTTTCGAGAGAAAATCCAGGTGGAAGGTGCTTCGCTCTCTTTCTCTGTCGGAAATATGGCTGTAGATATAAAGAAGTAATGTCTGTGGCTCGTGGGCTACTACAGTGCACATATCCTCTTTGTGTGCTCTACCTCCTATATCTCCTGGCTATCTTTGCTCAACTATTGAACAAAATGCTCTCGAAAGAATGGAATCCTCTTTCTCCTAGTGGCCCGGTTATAACACAACTCGATAGCCTACTAGTGGTTAAGTTTCACTACATCAACTCTTAACTAGAGTTACAAAATAGAATATTCTAGAGTCTTTTACATCACAAACATGTGGCTAGTCCATTTTCCATGAATATTAGGGGATGACGCATCATCCTTCCAAACTATAGGTGTGAAAATAGGAAGGTCAAATTCTTAGTGGCATAACTTTTGCATACGGACTCCGATTGACGCGATTCTTATGCCGTTGGAAAGCTTTCTATGTGTAGAATAGCACGAAAAAGTGTGATGATTTAGTAACAAAGTTTTTACTCCAAAAAACATCGTTTGATGCCTCAAAATGCTCTTATAAGGTTTCAAACCCCGTTTCACCAAACTGGGTCCCGCCAGTAAAAACGATCCCGTGAGTTGTTTCCTCCACTCTTTCCACTCCAAATGCATCGAGATGGATGAAAAAGAATATAATGATCCAATTCGGATCACCCGCCCTCCCTCCTCGCCCACCCCACGCCCCAACCGTCCCTGGGTGGTGAGGGGCTGATTCTGGCCTAGGGATGGTTGGGCCACGGGGTGGGTGGGCGGGGAGGGAGGTGTGGGAGGGAGGGTGGGGAGGTGTGGGAGGGAGGGGTGGGTTGGGTGGTGAGGGAGGGGTGAGCAGGGAGGGAGGCTGGGTCGGGTGGGAGGGAGGTCGGGGAGGGAAGGGTGGCGGGAGTGGGAGGAAGGTAGGGAGTTGTGGGGTGGACGGGGAGCTGTGGGAGAGAGGCAGAGCAGGGATTTTATTTATTTATTTATTTTTAATTTTTTTAATTTAATTTAATTTAATTTTTAGATTTTTAAATTTTAAATTTTCGAAAATTTTATTTTATTTTATATATATTTTTTTTGTATAATTTTTTTGTTTTTATTTATTTATTTTTTTAACCTAAAAAAATTAGTTTTAGAATTTTTTTTAAATGTCATTTTTTTTATTTATTTATTTTTTTTTACAATTTAATTTTGTTTTTGTTTTTTTTTACATTTTTATGGTTTTTTTTTGTTATGTTTTTTTTGTTTTATTACCAACATGAAAATCACCAACATTTAAAAAAATTATCCACACTTAATACATTAGAAAATTTAAAGTGTAAAAAATAAGCCCTCTAAACAAAAAGGGTTGATGCTCATCAATGCTTTTCAAAATCAAGATGAAAATCACTAACAATAAAAAAATTGTTCATACTTGATGCATTAAAAAATTTAAAGTGTCAAAAATAAGCCCTCTAAAAAAATGTGTTCATGCTCCATCAACACTTTTGAAAATCAGCATGAAAATCACTAACATTAAAAAAAAAATGTTCATACTTGATACATAAAAAAATTTAAAGTGCCAAAAATATGCTTAAAAAAAGGTGTATTCTGAATCACCATTTTTCAAAATTGAGTGATTTTTTGCTACCTCAAAAAAACGGGTACTATGTAATTTTCTCGTTTGATCGGTAACTATGTTTGTAGGGGACAATTTCCACTTTGCACTAGCCAAGGGTCAATTAATTGAAGAACATGTTTTGATAATTCCCAATGAACATTTACATTTTACTCTTTCCCTACTTTCAGATGCAGATAACGAATTAAAGAGGCTTGAGCATGCTCTTAAAAAATATTTTAGGAAGCAATAAAATGCAGTGATTGTATTTGAAGCTAAGGACCGTTAATCATGTTCTTTTATAGGTTATTCTTACAACCTTGTCCAAAACATCAGTTGTGCGAAGTGAATTTGTAAAGGTATGGAAGAAGTTAAGGTTTGAGTTCGATGTGATTAGACATGGAAGGGATGCTATTGATGTTAGAATTCCATTGAAGGAGTTATGGCATAGAGGGATGGGCTATTTCTTTGTGGAGCTCCTAGAGGGAACTATATTAGCATGTTCCCTTGAAGCAAAGATGCCTATGCAATTTGGTTGTATGGAACTAACCATCCTATTACACAAAACATGCCAAAGTTATTGGAGATCCTGCAAATACAATAGAGAAGATGAAACTTCAATGATTGGGAAACATAGAAGTGAGCATTTATGTGGTGAACATACATGCCTCTTGGCACTACAAGATCATGAATCTATATTCATCATTCTCTCTATAGATGTTCCCTCCATTAGCTTAGATCTTTGGATGATGAAATGGCCCTGGATATTTTACATAAAACACCATTTGATGGAGTACCTCTTAGATCATGTTAATTTCAAGGCCACTTATTGGGATTAAACAGGTGCTGAAGTACATGACTTAGGTCAAAGGAAATCGATCTGGAAATGTGAGATCAAGATATTTCCCAATATGATGTGCAATATTGATTGAAAGAATGCCTAAACTGAAAAAGAAAGCACTGATATTAATGCTTGAACAAGGAAGAATGTTAGTAGTCTTTTGGAATATGCTCTTACTATGTTGTAATATTGGCTACAAACTCCTCTCAAAAGCATGGTGAGGAAGCTTAAAATGTTCAACATTATGGTGCAGAAAGAGACTGTATAGGGTTCCAATTTAGTTTCTCGCTTTTAATCAATTTGTTGTGTTTCTAATATTATTATTTGTCTACAAATGGGTCTCACCAATGTGGTTTTCTTGTAGTAAATAAGAGGGAACAAGAATGGAGGATGGGATCATGTTGGAGGCTGTGCAACTAGGTTTTTGACAAGCAAGCGAACCAGCTCCAGGACCATTTAACAATACCAAAGGCACAATATCATGGTTGGGTGGCAACTTCCATGCAAATGAAGCACAATAGTAAGAAAATGGTCATTTAATACAACAAGTGAACAAAGAAACCTTGTCTTGTGACCTGGAAACAATGTTGACAACAAGAACTTTAAGGTTTCCAATAGCTAGCTCCATTCTCCTCATGACTTCTCTTCATGTAAATATTTCTTATTATGATACCAAAAGCTATGTTGATATTGATTTGAGCATGCAATAGTCATTACAAATTAGGAAGACATAAGAAGGCAAAGAGTCTTGAGGGTAGGCAAAAGGTCACGACAGGTGAACAATCACCTCACTTATATAACTACACCCTCATGCCTCATTTGTGGTGGAATTTAGCACTTGAGTGTGGCTAGATTTAGATAGTTTTTCTATGCTTAAGGAGTTAGAGGCACTCAATTCTTGGCAGCTTGTAGGGTGAGTTGTGGGGAGGTTAGGGTTTTACTTTGGATGATGGTATGAATAACCCATGTTCCAATGTTGGGCCTTGATGGACTTGTTGAATATGTACTTGGATATGCAACATGGAAAATGATTAGTTCTTCGCTTTCGACATGGATTCCCGTGCATATTTATGATGGTTACATCAACTCTTGTATTTCTATCATGTTTGTATGTGTGCTTTCATGTGGTCATATGTTAATGAAATTATTCTTAGCTTATGGCTTTCATGTCCGCTTCAGATCTTATCTTTCTTATTCCATGTCATGCCAGTAACTTATTATGAATTTATTTGCAATTAACATTTGGCATGTTCCTGTTCATGTATGTTTGACATGGTTTTATCCTACTAATCCTTCTTATGGCATGCTTCTCCTTGTTGCTTTGCTATTATATCTTTAGATCTTGTTCTGCAGGTTATCAATCGTGGGTTGACCTCATTCCCATTGTCTGGGAGTTTCTTTCTTGCCTTTGATCTTACATCCCCACATTTGACAGCCATGAGTGAAATCTACATGATGGTTCTAGGGCATACGTACCAGATTAGGGTCTTATCCCAAATGGTGTGAGGTTTAATTGGGACTTCACACTAGTTAGACCCCCTATTTATTGGTGGTACATTCCAACCCATCAACACCTTGATGAGATGGTTGATTGGAACTAGGGTTTTATAATCAGCTTATTTTTGTTTAATATGTTTCAAATGATTTATTAATTAAAAATAAATACAAAATATTATAATAAGAGGTAGGTTCCAAGTGGGTTACCAACATAATTTCAATAGAAGTAATAAATGGAAATATTGGAGAATGTGGTAGGGAAATTATTAATTCAGTTTCTCCTTAACCTTAATAATCACTTGTGAACTTTATTTTTCTTCTTGTGTTTCATTATTAGATATTTTCATCAAAAAATTATCAAGTTAAAAAAATAAAATAAAGTGAATGGAGATAAGTATTATTCTCTAAGCCAGGGAAAAACCCCTCCAAGGGGAAAACCCAAAAAGAATCTATTCTCTTCTTATAGAATCTTCTTCAAATGAGAAAACCAAGACCCAAAACCCTAGACTAAGTCCTTTTCCAAGCATTAAGTCAGCCCTGCTAGAAACCCTTCCAATTAGGTCAAATATTAACCAAGTCCACAAGGGTCACTTCTTCTGCAACCAACTTCTAGCTTTAGCTTTGGCCCTCAACTTTAAACCCTACTAATTCGACCTGCAATCTTTGGACCTATAGTAGCTATAAAAACCCTAATTTATGGCATGTGTCAACCTTTCAAGAGTTCCTCCTTTGAGCAAGTAAATGTCTCCAAAGTCAACTAGGTCAAATCAAAGTATTCAACCCGTTTGCAATTCAGATCTACAATTCTCGGCCTCCCAAAAGATGAAGAAACCCCAAGCTTCACACGTGTGAGAGAATAAGGCCCAAAAACAAACTTTCTCGACTCCTTGCTTCCTTGCCTTAGATCAAACTTCTTTCTTGAGATGATCAAATTGGGTGATGAAAGAGGTTTAAGCTACTTGTATATATAACGTTTCCATGAGGTTGAATAACCTCTTCTAGGCAAACTTGTCATTGGTAGGGCTAATTTGCTCTTGGAGGCTCATAGGACTTCTAGACTCATAATTACTATATTTTACATGTTACAAATTCCCCAATAGGGTCTTATACAAATGATAAGGACTCTTTTGACTCAATAAAAATATGAAAAACCCTAGAAGCATGAAGAATATGCTTGACCTAGATGACCATCAAAATGGAGCATGAAACCCATGCTTAAAATAATATTTTTCTTTTTGTTTTTTTCTTGTAACATAAAATATACATAATGACATGAGTACATAGACAATTATGAAGACCAAAACAAGTTACATTTTCCAACACTCCTTCTTAACTAGGGAGGTATTCATAATTATATACCTAGTATGATTATATTCTCAAACTGAAGAGTTCTCATAAGAAGATTTAGATTGGTAAGCTATCTTTTAAGAATCAACATCATGACCAACATTTTCAAGATAGTAAGGCCTTAACTTGACAATATCTTTCTTATACAAGAGCATAATGCTGTGAGGCTTTACATGAGATACCACACTACCTATACAAAGTACATACCCCATCCAAATGTTCACAAGGTATGCCATTTTAGGACTATTCTTATGCTAGATTCCCAATCCTCAAAGAATATCAGTCCTCTACGACCACTCTTGTCTTGGATACCTGTCCAATCCTCAAAGAGTGTTGGTCCACTTCATATCTTGGATTTTATATCCTCAAGGAAATCACAAATGGTTATCTAATCCTCCATCCATGATTCTCTCTCCATGTTCTTCACTTAGACATATGGTTGTTAGTCCTTGCCTAGTGCATGACACATGAAGAATATAATACAATTGCGATGTTTATCATCACTCCCTCTCAACCAAAGAGGAGATCCCTACTTGTTTTAGGGAATATATATTTTCTCCCTCACCAATATTAAGGAGACTTCATACTACCTCTAAAGCATAGAGGATTTATTTCACTTCCTTTCAATTGGGAAGTCATAACCACAAGCTCTCTAGCTTGTCTTTATAAGTGTATCAACTACCATTTCTTCAAAGAGATAGTTGAAGGACTCCCTCTTTCCTTTGTATCTCATCATATTAAGCTTCTTTATTCCTTGATGTTTTAGATCCATCTCCTCCCTTCAATATTGTGACATAATTTAGGCCATCAATCTTGCATATCCTCTTTCCTTTGTATCTCATCATATTAAGCTTCTTTCTTCCTGGATGTTGTAGAGCCATCTCCTCCATTCAATCTTGTGACATAGTTTAGGCCATCAATCTTGCATATCAATTTCCTCTAGTCATCATAAATGAAGGAATTATATTGAGCCTTATCAAACTTCAACCTAATCATAGCTCCCTCTTAAACATGAAAGTGATTTTTGTTGATGTAGGAACATGAACATCAAGTTATCTTCTTACACTGCTACCTTTCAATTCCAAGATGATGATATAAACATATTGAGTTCACAATCCTTTAAGGATTACCAAAAAAAATCACTCAATCCATATGTTCTTTGAATTGAGTATCAACAATTGAACTTTCCTCAACTATCATTATGTATTTCAACATCCTTCGTGGTAGCAAAACAATATGTCAATCCAATAACCAAAATATTAAATATCATAATTATCTTATCATGATGGCCCTTGCTTATTTTTACCCTTTGAGATCATCATCCCTTTGCATGATCCAACTTCACATTGTACAAGAATCCTTATCCGTGCATCCATTTCAATAAAGGTTCCCATGGATCAAACTGATTTGTAAGCTACAAAACCTTCCTTGGAGTTGTCATTGTTAACTCCCTTTCTTTCTTCCAAAAACTATAGTTGATGTTGATCAATATTGTTATATATATGCCATGCAATCTTGTGTGAGAGTCTTGATCTATAGTTATTCAAAATAATGTAAAATTTATTTTTTCAAGCATCATGTAACCATATGGAAGACTTACCATGCATACTTTTATAACCAAGTCTTTTTTCAAGATTCTTGTAGATATGGACCCTACCCTAGAGTTATGAACCCTACCCCACCCTAGTGTTTCCCCTTCTTCCTCCTCTTTTTCCTCTACTTCCTTTTTTTCCTCCTATAATTCATCTACACCCTCTTAATAGTCCTATACTTCCCCTACTTCCTATTATTTAGCTAGAGAATTGGTATCTTGATCTTTAAGAGATGGATATGTGCCATTATCAAGATGCATTGATTGATAGTTGGGTTGTATCTTCCATTCCTTGTGCTTTTCATCTTCTTTCTCCATGTCTTCTAGATTGATTGAACCATATAGTTCCCTTAGAACTTAAAACTAGTTGTGTATTGAAGTGTTCAAACCCTCTTTGAGTGGCTTTGGCTATGATAACCCCTTACACTAAGAATTTGTGCACCAACTGTTGGAAATCCAAAGGTTTTTCGTCTTATCATTAGATTTCTATTCTATGATAATTACTTGTGAGTCTGTTAGCATTTTTATTATTATGATTTTATCTTCTTCATCAAGCAATTACCATAAAACATGAAGATCACAAAAGACAATAGAACACAAAATATAGGCTCCAAGACAGCACAAAACCCCTCCAAGGGGAAAACCTAGAAAATTCTCTGCTTATAGAATCAAATCAAATGAGATATCCACAAATCATAACCACAAAAACTTCCACCTCTAGATTCCAAGTCAAGCCTGCTTTCTTTCCAGTATATCCATCAACAAGAGACCAATAACAAGAGATGTACCATGGCATATCTTCCACAAACCCCAACTTAATAAGATATCATCTCTTTCAGACTTCGACCCTCCACTTCTTCTCTTCCTTCTCTATGATATTTCAGACCATAAATCATCAAGTGTGTGTGTCGAAATGAGCTCCATCTTCCCTCCATTTATATAGTTTAGAGGGGGTGCAACTAAACATGTCTATTGGGGAAAACATGACTTGTCATGTAGGTCGAATTGGCATCTAGAGGGGCTTCTGACCCAAAATTACATATTAAAAATTTAATATGAATTTGATTCGTTGACTAAAAACATAGAAACATGAAGAACATGCTTTTCTAGAGAAATAATATATATATATATATATTTTTTTCTTTTCTTTTGATTTTTACATAAAATACATAATTGTACAAATTATGAAGACCAAAACTAGTTACATTCTCCAACACTCCCTCTTAACTAGGTAGGTATTCATAATTGTACAATTGGTACAAGGATATTCACAAACTGAAGTATTCTCGTAAAAAGATTCAGATTGATAAGCCATCTTTAAGCATCAATGTCATAAAAAACATTGTCAAGATAGTAAGGCCTTTAACTGACAAAATCTATTGATATCAAAGCATAATGATGGGAGATTTTACGTGAGATACCACACCACCTCTTAAGGCACATACCCCATCCGGATGTTCACTAGATATGTCCTTTTAGGACTATTCCATCTTGGATTCCCAATCCTCAAATAATATCAATCCTCTTCAACCACCCTTGTCTTAGATACATGTCCAATCCTCAAAGAGTTTCGGTCTACTTCCTATCTTGGATTCTCTATCCTCAAGGAAATCTTAGATTCTTATCCAATCCTCTGGACCCCATTCTCCCTTCATGGCCTTCACTAGACATATGATTGTTAGTCCTGACCTAGTGCATGACACATGAAGAAGGGAATATAATGTCCATTATCACTCCCTCTCAACCAAAGAGGAGATCCTCATTCCTTCTTTATCAGGGAATTTATCCTTTGCTCATTTTAAATGATTTAAGGAGAATTACTTTCTTCCTTTCAATTGGGAAGTCATAACCACAAGATTTTTATCTTGTCTTTCTCATTACATCAACTACTAATTCTTCGTGGAAATCTTTGAGTAACTACATGGCTCCTTTTCCTTTGTATATGATCATATATATATGTATATATATATATATTTTTTTCATCTTTCTGGAGCCAATTTGTGATAGGGTTCAAGCCATCAATATTTCATATCAATTTCCTCTAGTCATCATCAGTAGAGGCATCATATTATGCTAATCGAAGTATAATTATTAATAACTCCCTTTAATCATGAAAGTGATATTCATTGTTATCGAAACATACACATCAGGTTATCTTCTTGTACTACTACATTTCAATCCCAAGATGATGTAGACATCTTTACCACATAATACTTCAATGATCACCAAAGCCATCCACTCAATCCATGTATTCAGTGAATGAGTTCAAAATAGATAGTTGTAGATATACTTGCCTTAACTTCCATTATGCATTTCTGCAACATTCTTCCAACTTAGTAGAAAAACCATATACTAACTAGATAAATAATACCAAGACATCAATATCACAATTACTTGAATTTGATGGCCTCTTTTCAAGTTACCAAATTATTCTTACTCAATCAACATCCATCCACATATTGTACAAAAATCCCTTTCCATGTTTTTCACTTTTTTTTTTAACATTCAAAGTGCTCATGGAACGAACTAATCAACAAACCACAATATGTCATTGTAAAATTTATATTTTTATTCAAAAGACAATATCTTATGTTGATCAATATAGTAAAATGAAATTTCCTTCCATCCTCTTCACGCGATTTTGCAATATGTCATACCTAGGATCCAAGTCATATCCCAAGTAGATCATCAACATCAGAGTTGTCAAATTATAACAACTTCTTGTACAAGGTGTCAAACATTTCTTTGCACACTTTATCTTCATATTTCAACAAGATTTTGCTTCATCAAACTCATCAATTGGAAACTTCAATATGATGTTTATCTTGGTCCTTACAGTTCCCTCTTTCATTATGCTCACCATTTTCAAGGAGTCGTCAACAGGCACAAGTTTTGCTTTTATTTCCTTCTTATCTTGCTTCCTTTGTTATGTACCTGCAATTCTCACTGACAAGTACAACCAAGAAAATATACAAAGACAAGAGCTTGATGTCAATTTTATCAATCTAATATTTCCATGGATTTTTCAGAGGGCATACTTTTAGGGTTTTAGATACAAACCCTAAATTACTTGAACTAACCCTTATTAGGGTTTTACCACATGCTCTATATTATCTTTTAAAAATTAGATTTACAAACCCTAGATGTCAAGAGCTAGGGTTTCCTTAGAGGGAACAATCAATTAGGGTTAGGGTTTTCACTTTTCAAGGTTTTTCTAATCCAAGTCCCATCTAGGCTTTACGAACCCTAGGTACCAAAAAAAACTTAAAAAATATAAAGTATACAAACCCTAGATTCTTGCCATGCAAAATATGTTGCAACATCTTAATGCATTTCATCTCACTTTCGAATATGCATTATTTCATTACTCTCTTTAGTAATAATGCATACCCTTTATCCATCACTAGCCGAACATACATATAACAATTATACATACCTCATAGACAAATACCACATATCTTTGTCTTCCATTGATCACTAGAAATTGCTTCATTCGAACTACATTTAGTTTCCAAATCACTTTGTCCTTCACTTATTCGCAAGGATTTTGGTTCGTCTTTAATTTTCAAGGGCTAATCCTCTTTTAACAATGATGCTTCATGGTTCACAAGACGATGATTCTGGTTCCACCCTTATGTCACATAAATGTTACAACTATACCACATCTGATTGCATTTTTTTATATCACTGTCATATACAGCTTTGACTTATTGTTTCTATAGACATGCGATCCACAATCCATTAAAAATTTTGGTATCGCAGAGGTACACAAATCAAAGAGCCATTGAGAGGGATAACATGGCTTTTACACAGAGCTAATAGAATGCCCAGGTCTTTCTCAAGAGATGTCCAAGGCTTCATCCAAATTACTAAGAATGGAAATGAGCTTTCATCCACAGGGTATATCAAGATCTTTCATAATACCTTGTCATCGTTATTGTATATGATTCAATGCGTCAATGCCATGAGTCAAAGCTCCTATAGAAAATTATGCCAAAAACGTTTTTCAATAATAAGTCAACTTCTACTCAAGTAATAGTTCTGCTTCATTGTAATCTCTAAGTCATTGTTTATAAAATGGAGCCACGAGTTATAATTCATTGTTATGATCTTGAACCACTATATATTTGTTATTGTAACTAATCATGTTGTGATGAGCCACATATGCAATCAATACCACAGAGATGTAGCTCTTTGGACCACAAAAAGTTGATTCAAGCCACAACTGTAAATTTCAACTATTATATGTGCGAGCCTTTGAGGAATTCTGAACCATAAAATTTGATTCATGTCCCCTGTTTATCACAATACAACTAGTCATCTCAAAATCGAAAAATGCGAGATCCATATGAAGTACGATCTTATGTCATTATATAAAGGTTGATACGAGTTATAGCAATGGTTGATACGCGCCATAATCTTTAGAGAGTATAGCGTATTGTAGGCATCCGATTCACTGTATGCAACAATCACAAAATATTTGATGCTATGATGCCTCCAATTATAAGAGCGAGTTAACATAGAGATAATCCAAACCAAGAGCTGATGAGCCATTATTCATTGAAGTTTGTTCCACATAAAAGTCAATGTATTCGAGTTTCATTGTAATGCAAATTTCTTAGCCATAAATTAGCGAACCTTTAACAGAGTGAGAGTTGATATCAAACAGGTCACGATCCACTGTGAAGTCATTTGATGCACATAGAAACAATGTTATACTAAGCCACAGAGTGTACAATGCCACAAAGTATGTAATCCTCTTACCAATACAAATCATAGAGCTAGCTATGATATAAGATATCAAACTGCCTTGCCACTGAAAATAAAAAACTACAGATTGAGCCCAGAATTGACTTACTAACCCGTTTTCACAAATAATTCTAGGGTTACTGCAGGATTCGTGTTACTGATCTTCATAATTATTTCCTTCAAGTACCAACAGAAAATGATCTTCAACTTCCTTCTTCAAACCTTCAGCTCTGATACCATGTTGGAAATCGAGAGGTTTTTCATCTTATCATTAGAATTCCATTTAATGTAATATATAGTTACGAGTCTGTTAACATTTTTATTATGATGTTTTTATTTTCTTCATCAAGAAATTACCATAAAATATGAACATCACAGAAGACAATAGAACACAATATATAGGCTCCAAGCCAAGGAAAAACCCCTCCAAGGGGAAAACCCAAAAAATTCTCTTCTTATAGAATCAAATCAAATGAGATATCCAAGACCCATAACCACAAAAAATCCCATCTCTAGATGCCAAGTCAAGCCTCTTTCTTTCCAGCATATGAGACCAACAACAAGAGATGTACCAAATCAGATCTTCCACAAACCCTAGCTCAAGAAGATATCCTCTCTTTCAAACATTGACCCTTTGCTTCTTCTCTTCCTTCTGTGTGATATTTCAGACCATAAATAATCAAGTGTGTGTGTTGAAATGAGCTCCATCTTCCCTCTATTTATATAGTTTAGAGGGGGTGCGAATTAACATGTCCATTTGGGCAAAGCCGACTTGTAATTTAGGCCAACTTGACATCTAAAGGGATTTCATATCCAAAATTACATATTAAAATTTTCTTTTTCCTTTTTCTTTTACAATAGGTACAAAATAGAACTTCGAATCTTTGACTCAAAACCCAGAAGCATGAAGAACATGCATTTTTAGAATAATAATAATAATAATATGTTTTTTTTTTTTTAAACATAAAATACATAATGGTTCAAATTATGAAGACCGAAACTAGTTACATTCTCCAAGACCAACTTGATACCATATTGATCTCAGATCCTTTTCTTAACTATTACTTTTAGGGAGGCTACTCCTCTTGCGTTTTTCGATAAATTTTGGTAAAATGACCATAGGCATGACATATATTTCACTTGAATGTTATTTGTTCATAAGAAATCTATCATTTGATGATAGTTTCACCCATCTATACTGATTGAAAATGTCTCCAGGAGTCCTTTTCCAAATTCACCTCCATGCATATTATCACATATGAAAACACTTTTCCTTTTGGTTATGTTTAGTTCATGAATTTACTAAGCTTATTTCCAATATCTCTAAGCATGAAATTGTCCCAGATAATTAGAGGGAAATGAGGCAATCTAACCCACATTAGTTCCGTTGTAATTTATTCTTTAGAATAAATCTCGGGACCATAGAGATAGATACATTCCCTAGGTCCCATAAAATATGGACAAGAGTGAAAGGTCATAACCTGTTCTTATTTATTGAGAAAAACAAAAACAAAATAACCTTATCCAAAATCAAATGATAATACCTATCCTTTAATATTGAGCAACCATTTCTTAGCCACCAAATTTTTGATAGCTTTTGGATTGGGTTAGAGGCCTATAAACTTTCCAATTAGAGCATGTTTAGACAAAATAAGGTCTTTGTATTTCTTTCTTGGTTATAGAGATGGGAGATCCAACTAAGGGATGGCTTCTAACTGTTTTATGAACCTCCTTTTTCGGGAATTATTTGTTTTATTTGAGTTCAAAGATTAGATCAAAGAGAAATAAAATCTCCATTTCCAATAATTGAAAATGACTTTATTCCATCTTTTATCAACATACATTTATCCCACATCAACAACTTTGCTCCAACAAATTGATGGAGTCGGCTAGGGAAAACCTCACTATGGAGGAGAACTTTGTCCTTATGTTTCCCCATGGCCAAACTAACAGGGTGTCATGATCCAAATTATGTTGAGAATAAAATGAATATAACAATGGTATTTATCCTTATTGATGCTAGTAATATAAGTGTTTTTTTTTGTAGTTTCCATTGGTGTAGAAGTTGCATGATCATCAACATTTGAATTCGTAAGCTAAATTAGAGCATTAGGGGTACCATCCATCCTTAGCATCCTCGCAAGGTATTTCCACGTTAGAAATCACCAAGAGGATGCATGGGAACATGACATCCAAGGTCTAAGGCTAGTGAGTGACATGACATTCATTAGACAAAATTTAGCACTATCTTCCTATTCTCTAACTACTATGCATCCTTGGATATTCAACTAGGGCTAGTTATATCCTTGGAAGAGATGCATCGATATCACATGAAATCTAATTGAAGAGGGGTCCAATGGAACTTTCAACTACTTTTGCGTAGGATTAACGCCAAGCTTCAAGGAAAAGCTATATAGAATGATTATTTCATTTTTTTCAATAATATACGTCTAATTTTTTTAAAGAAGAATATCATGAGTTATGACCAAAGGAGTGATCTCTATATCAAGATTTAAAAAAAATGTAAAACAACTTTCAAAATATTTGCAATACAATTAAACACATACCTAATATGATGATACTCGTGTATTTATTCTTTCTCATGAGTATTCCTAGGAGTCTTATGCCAAATATCCCTTCTATTTTTATCTTATTTTCCTTTTAATTACAATGTGGTCCTATTCCATTTTTATGTTCTCATTACATTCAATATCCCTTTGCATACCTCCCTAGGTACCCCATATTATCCTCCCTAGATACATTGCATTACATCCTCCATGGCATGTTTCATCCTCGAAACATGGGAAGAAGCCATATAATGTGACCCATTAAAAAATTTGTTCAACTAGCGCCATGCATGAGTGTCTATCCATTCTAATGAAATGTGGGGATGGGGTTAAGTGTAGGCTTTCCTTGATCTTGATTCTAGTTTATTCTTTAGGTCCCTATCTTCGCTACACTCCTATGATGTTTCCATGTATTAATTTTATTCTTCCATATGCCTACATATGATTTCTTTTCTCTTTCCATGTTGATCCATAGAAATTTTGTTGATGCTCACACCCTTTCCTTGATGTTTTTAGTAAAACTTCAAAGATATAAGATAGAATCTACTATGAAAAATTCCAAGATAAACCCTTCAACACCAAAATATATCCAATATATTTACCATGAGCAATAGAAGAATGTAAAGAGAAGGACCTTTGAGGTAGGGTAACACCATCAAATTCTCCTTATGGAAGGAATCACTCCATTAGTCATGCTTGCAACAAGACAATACAATTTAATACACATCCACTGCAATGATACTCATATGTATTTATACTTTCTCATGAACATTCGTAGGGGTCTTATGCGAAATACCCTTTATTATTATATTACTTCCTTTTAATTATAAAGTGGTCCTATTCCATTATTATGCCCACACTACATTTATTATCCCCTTGGGTACCTCCCTACGCACCCCATGTTACCCTCCCCAAGTACATTACATATTATCCTAGTTTGTTTTAGCTTATGGTGGTTAGCACCTAACACACCTTGTTTTTTGAAATGCCCAATGTGTGTATGGATTTTATAATAATAATAAAAAAACCATTTTATATAAAATAAAAACAAATTAAAAAATACAGTGAAAGAAGCACAAGGTAAAATATGAGAATAGTCCCCTTACTACTTATAGAAGGAGGGAAAATAACTCACTTTGGGTCAAATAGTGTTGATTAGTCTACATTTTTTAGCATCTGACATTATGAAAGTTACCATGTTAATTTTCTAACATAGGTGACCATTAAAAATCATGTACATAACCAATTACAAGAACCCGATCTCTACTTATAGAGCACATAGGTGCTTGTATGCTAGTGTTAACATAGATTAAAAAATGACTAATGCAGTGAGGAATTGAGTGTTACAAGAAAAAAGATAAGAAATGACAACCATTTTTATTTCTTATTAATATAAACACCAATTTATTCCTACAATCTATGTACATTCCCACCTTGCGCTATGAATCCACATATGCATTATCTGTTTCACCACAAGAATCAACTAATTATTCTTCAAAGTTGTTCATTATTTTGTCCCCCATTTGTTCCTTTCTCATAAATGACAAATTGGAAGTTGGATAGTTACAGTAGTTCAACTTTGTCATCCATTTCCCAAACCAATTATTGTTTCCTCACATAGATGACCCACTAATTTTCCTTGAAGTCCTTGTAAGGCACTTTGATCATAGCAAAGTATGATCCACAGTGTTGTAGTGGAGTTGCAACACTGTAGTAGAAAGGTGGAGTTATATCACTCGTATTTCATCCTCTAAACTACTAGCTGAAAAGCAATCAATGCAAATTACTCTAAGCTAAAGTTTCTCCTGCTCAAACATCCTTGGTAAGAAAAATATGAGCTTCTAGCTCATGGGGATAAAACTATAGAGATTACAGACGAGGATTTCCCTCGTAGTGTGCTATTTCTTCTTTAAAAACACATGATGCATCCTCAGAACCTCTATTTATCCATTTAACCAAATATTCATAATACCCCTTATTATGAGTCTTTTTGCTAATCCTATTTGCTAAGACTCACTCTAATTATTTAGTTGTCTTGGAGATTTTGTTTTTCTTCCACTCATCGAGGGAACCTTCATCACATCCCCTCCCCCCCGTGTACAAGTTCGCAACATTGAATATCGAGAAAATGTCAAATTTTTTGGTAACTCCAACATATAGGAATTATTAAAATCTTCTTCAATACTGGACATGGTCCAATTATCTTGTACATGTGTTTATTATATTACCTCTTGGAAAATCTTTATTTTTTTAAATGCACTTTCACTAGGTATCCTTCTTTAAAATCCCTTTGTCTTCTTCATAGATCTGCCCCTTAATTATATTTGGCATTGCCTTGTTGTAGCTTTAGTTTGAATTTCTCATGCATTTCCTACATGTCCTGTGCAAACTCACTTGCATCAACACTATTTATATCCTCTAGATTTTGCAACTTAGCTGAATCCACTACTCTATTTAATTACTTGCCATAAATAATTTGAAATGAGCTCTTTCCAATAGACCTATTAATTTATTTTATGTAAGTGAATTCAACCTAGGCTAAAACCAAATTACCTTATCCTATTTTTTCTCTTCTCAAATTCCTCAACAAATTCCCAAGGATCTGATTAACCAACTTGACCTATCCATCCATTTGTGGATGGTGTGTGGAACTACACAATAACTTAGAACCCATTTTCTTCCAAAGTAAAGTCCCAAATGTCCAATGAATCTTGCATCTCTATCGAAATTAATACTCCTTGGTAGTCCATGTAGTCTCAAAATTTCTTGAAAGAATAAAATAAACACTTCAATAACATTGTTGGTTTTCTTTCATGGTATGAAATGTGCCATCTTCGAAAACCTATCTGCCACAACCATCATAAAATCATGACCTCTCTGTCTTCTAGGTAGTCTAAAAAAGAATGCAATATTTACATCTTCCCATGACCTCTCGAGTATTGGCAGTGGCATATATAACCTTGTGTTTTAATTCCTTTCTTTTGCTAACTCAAAAAGCTTGCAAACAACAAATTTCTTAACATAATTTTAGCAACCCTTGGTTGATTTTCCATGTCAATAAAATAAGACCAAGGTCGTGGGACACATATTCCAAGTTGAATGTTGGGAAAAACATCAGAGTGGGCATCACTTGTGATTAATTAATGGCTATGGAAATTGGCAAAGGAAAGATGCAATAATTGACATTTAATTATGAAAATAAAGGAAAATAGGAGAAAAGGAAGGTGAAGAGACACAAATTTGCATGCAAGGGGAATTAGAGGAAAAATGAAGGAAAATGAAGAAAATAGAGGCATCAATGATAAAAAGATTTCAGAGAAACAATTGCTAGCCTTTTGACAATTTTCTGGTGGAGCTTTAGTTCATTCTCTCATTCTCTCATACTCTTGCACACTTCAATCATTCTTGGATCATTCTAGCATTCACTTAGATTTGGAGAAGGAAGGCAAGGGAAAACAACGAAGCACAATGAGACATTTGGATCAACATCTACAACTTGTTTTTTTTTTTTTTTTTTTTTTCAGGTAACAGGTTGCATGTGTGATTTACTAGCTAATTTTTGGATGCATGTGATTCCTTGGTTATTTTCTGTGATTGGAATGGATATTTTCCTTGATTGACAGTGGTTTGATCCTTTCCTTTCCATTTCCTGGATAGACATGGTGTTGTGGTTTTTCCACTTGTTTTTTGATTGGGGCTCAGGTTCCCTATGACTATGGGTTGGAACAAACACTCTGGAAGCCCTCGAATAACTTGGGTTGAGTTACTAGTTCATGGAACCATGAGTTGGGACAAAGGATTTGGAGCCCTTGGTGGGTTGAGTTACTAGTTCCTGGAGCCACGGTTGGAAGAAATTCTCTGGAGCCTTGGAAGGATGTGGGTTGAGTTAATTGTTCCTAGAGCCCTGGACAACTTGGGTAGAGACCGATCTGGTTGATGTTAGTGATTGCTAGACCGTAGAGGTGGAATCATTGTGGTTGAGGGTTGAGGTGGTTGGGACTCTAGAAGCTCTGGTTCATTTTATTTTGGTTAAATCCATAAGATCCCACATTCATTCTTGGAATATGGCGTGGGGGTGATTGGTTGAAAGAGATATTTGGCTCAACCTAATCTATGGTCGTGTGGTACATGTAAGTCCTTGTCTTAGTTGGCATTTTCATATGTTAATATGAGGTATTTTCCTATTGTGATCTATGAGCATTTGTATTGATTATGATGGTCATGTAATGGATGATTTGCCATGGTTTCTATGTTGGTTATATGATGTATTCTACCTATGGATCTTGACATGTTTTGATAAGTTATTGAATGGTTGATGAATGCATGGACTAACAAGTGTTATTGCAGCTAGCTCGAGAGGGCTTAGAGCCTTCTTAGTGATTCTCAGATGAAGACTATTAGTTTATGATCAAATATGAATTCATGACATGTATCCTAAATGTTGGCCATATGTTTGACGAAATTTCTGTTATGGATTAGGCATTTTTGGGTCAAGTTATTACTTTTGTTTTGATTAATTAGCATTGTCAGTATATTTGTTTTCAATCTGGAAAGTTACAAGCAGTTTTCGGTAGTGGTATGGAGGTTAGCCTAAAAAAGTGGCTCAAATCTTGGAACCACTAGAAATGAACTGAAAAATTTATGTCATAACTGCATGGATACTGGCTTATGAGTGTAGTTGGAGGCCCATAACTGCATGCATGTTGTGTTATGCATGCGGTTGGGGGTTAAGCTTGTGAAAAACCAGTTCCAGCTCAGGATATGGTCATTAGAGGTGGTGGATTGACTTTTGGGTGATCTAGTGTTCCTAAGGGACATCTATAAGTTTTCGGTGTGTCAGCCCCACTTCTATAAAAAGAACTTGGAGGTTGGGTTATGTTGTAGAGACACTCATCTCATGTTTACCCTAGAGAGCTTGTGAATTTGGGTAAATGTGGGAGAAGGGTTACAATAATTGTTGATGTTGGGCCAAAAATATCTTTCCTTCACTAATGTTGTGGTTTTTTCAACACCAAAATGTGCACCCAAACCTCCATTATGTAGCTCATTAATAAGATTCACTCGCAATAAGCTCCATGGAATGAACACATTTTGATGCTTAAAAAAAATCCTTCTTGGATGTAGACATCCAAAGATGGATTTCTATTAATACTCCAAGGTGCCTTGCATGATTTCCAACCTTTTGTAAAATATGCATCCTCTTCATACAACTCCTTCACACATTCCATGCTCACAACTTAGAATGACAAAACCTTCAAGAACATTACCCTCCAACTTAATCCATCTGCAACCTTATTTGATTTTCCATACCTATGCTTAAAAAAAATGTAACTTTGATCCATTTGTAATATGTTCCATCAAGATTATATTAACTATTGATGTATTGCAACATCTTATGGTCAAGAAATAAGAAAAACTACTTCCTTATCAAGTAATTTTAGCATTTCTTCAAAGCTCAGACAACAAAAAATAACTCTTGATCATAAAGATAATACTTCTTCTTAGCACCACTCAACTTCTTTCTAAATAATATAATTGGTTTTCCTTCTTGATTCAAAATTGTTCTAATACTTGAACCACTTGCATCAAAATCTACTTGAAACACCTTATTAAAATATAGAAGTTCCAAAGTTGGCCATTTTGTTACCTTCTTCTTCAAGTTTTAAAATGAGAGTCATGGTTGTTGTGCATTTGAAAATGATTTTTTACATATATTTCATAAGTGGTACACAATCTTGTTGAAATTTGGGATAAATTTCGTATAGAAGCTAGCTAATCCATGAAAGTTTCTCACATCAAAGATAAAGTTAAGGCCAATCTAAAATGGTCTTTACATTTTCAAGATCCATATTCAATCCATCCTTGGAAATTACAGATCCAAAGTACACTAACTCCTCCTTCAAAAATGTACATTTTTTCAAATTTATCACCAATTTCTCTTCCCTCAATTGTTGTAACTTTTATCACATGCTCTACGTGTTCTTCCTTGGTCTTGCTAAAGATCAGAATGTCATCTAGGTATACAAAAACAAGATTTCCTAAAAATGGTTTCAAGACTTCATTCATAAGTCTCGTGAATGTGCTAAAAGTATTGGTTAAACCAAACAAAATGATTAGCCATTCAAACAATCCATCTTTTGTCTCAAATACTATCTTACTTTCATTACCTTCCATTGTCTAAATATGATGATCCCTACTCTTAAAATTGATCATTGGAAAGTACTTGGATCCACTCAAACAATTCACGAAGTCATCCATCCTTGGTAAGGAAAATTTATGCTTGATAATTATCTTATTGGTAACCCATGACTATGTACACATTCACCACTCACCTCCCTTCTTCAGTAACAACATTGTTAGTACATCATAAGGACTTAAACTCTCTCTGATTATTCCTTTCTTAAGCAACTCTTGTAGTTTCCTATTCACTTCTTCACTTTCTACAGAGGTCATTTAATAAGGAGTTTTGTTAGGTAGACTTGAACTTAATATAAATTGAATCTGATGTGATATACTTCTTATGGGAGGTAAACTTGTTGGCAAGTCATTTGCAACAATATCTTCAGATTGTTTCAAGAAAAGTTGAATCTATGGTGGTATAGAGATCATTTTCCCACCTGTTATAACATTTAAAATTTTGAGGTCAGCTCAATCAGGGCCCTACGATCCAAGTTATAATAAAAGGAAGGTCCAAAAACAAGGTAAAGGAGGAGAACATGGCCCCAAGGCCAACGAAACTAAGAAGAAAAAACTAGCTCAAGTAGCAATGTAGACCTTTTGGTGGAGGAAACAAAGAAGCTTAAGTAAGGTTTTCATAATAGCGTTTCCAGTTAATCTGTCAACATTCATTTAGAATATTTTTGATAGGGCAGTGATAGATAATTTGTCAGCGCTAGTCTCTATTTTATTTTGGGCAAGCGCTAACAAATTATTTGGTAGTGCTCATCATTTTTTATCTTGATAATGTATACCCAGTTAATTTGTTAGTGAATGAAAAATATGAAATTTTGAGGCAGCGATAAGGCAAATATTCAGAAAATTAGAAAAGAAATTCAAAACCAACATGATCAAAACTAAAAATAGTGAGATCATTCCTAGGAATTTATATATCGGTTTTCATTGGAAAGGGGTGCAAAGGTTTCTTTCAAGTAAAGGATGCTTTCCTGAGCAATGAAATGATAAGCATCAATTTAGAAAAATGTGGTAGCAAATATCCTATATGACACAAATTCAACAATCAAAGGGAAAATGTGCCAAAGCATGTTTTGTTTTCACTTGACAAAAACTCTAGTTTTTAAAATTGTTTTTTCCTATAAAATATAGTAACTTCGGGCATGGTTTACAAACATATGGGAATGAATTTTTGAAAACTAAAAGATGTTCTTGTCAAGAACAAACTCATTTACAAAAACTCTTTAATGTTTTACATATATGTCATGATTTGGGAGATATGAAGGCATATTTGGACCCTATTTTCCAAGAATTCACCATAAAAAGCTCATAAACATTTGTTGATGAACCACCTGATCAATTCAACTTGGGGATCAGATCTTACCATCTCCTTGATAATTTAAAACAAAAAACTAAAGATAAATGAGGAGGTTTTTAGATCCATTTCTTTTGGATCTTGATTTCTTTTTGATATTTTGACAATTTTTGTAATTAAACTTTCTAGAAATTATGGATCTCAAAACCGATGTAATTTTTGTATAAATTATATGGAAAAGTAGAGAGAAGGGTTGGTTTTTTTGCAAAAGAAGAATATATTGTGTATATGTTATTTTGATATTTATAAAATTTCCAAGGCAAATGTTTTACACTCACATATATGAGATTCCTTTGCTGTGTTTATCAGTCAATGTTCTTTGTGATGTGTTCTTTCTTAGTAAATATCATGATTATTATATCTTCATGTTTGAAATGTAGTTTGTAAAACAATGGAATTCATATTTGATGCTCCGTTGTTTTCTATTTCAAATGTTCGATCATATCCTTTAAAGTTACACAAATTTCATTTATTTTCTTTGTGTAATGGATTGTTTCTTCATTCTTCTTACTAATTGAATATCTTGAAGTCTAAATAAACATTGTATATGATTTTGATCACTGTATGTATTGCCCTTAGTTCTTGGAAGTTTAAATAAGATCAATCCATGACTCCATCCCAATGGTTAAAGTTACCATTTTTCAACCAAGCCCGTGATTTTTATGTTAAATCTAGCCACTAAGCATATGAGTGCCTTGCTACTATAGTGACCTTAACAGAGTTGATGAGAGATTGTTGGGTGTGGAGCCTGATTATATTCTTTATTCAAAGGTATTGCCACATTGGACCCCAGTTTGTAATGGGATGGAAACACTTCCAAGGGGTTCCAAGAGGTGGCGACTTTTATGAGTCCCCCCCTTGGCGGGGGTTCGGGGGCAGTGCCCTCGAAGCTAAAAATAGATGTAAAATTGCCTTGTAAAATATTGTAATTTCATAGTCAATTTGAGTTGTTCATTAGGAAAATGATCTGACGGTAGAAGTTATGTTTAATTTAGGGTTTTTTTTTTCCCTAGAAGGCAACCCCTCGCTATGTATGAGGAAATTGTATCGCAGCTATGGATATGTGTATTCTGAGCAAGAAAGAGAGAGGAGATTTTGTGAGAGCCGAGAGGAAATTACAACAGATGTGTTGTAGGTTGTATCTCTTCATTCTACTGGATAATATAAAAGGAAGGACTAGCTGTTTCTCCTTGGACGTAGCCCAAATTGGGTGAACCACGTATATCTGTGTCTCTCTCATTTTATGAATTTTTTGTGTTTGTGTTTTTACAATATTTTATGTGTTCCATTACTCTGTAATATATAATTTTCTAACAACTGGTATCAGAGCCGAAGGTCTATTTGGCTGATAAACTCGCATGAGAGAAGGGTTCCTGGTTCAAGTAGGAGAAATGGCGGAAGATGGTAGGTTTAGGGTCGAAAAATTTAACGACCAAAACTACCAACTGTGGAAGATGCAAATGGAAGATTATCTGTATCAGAAAGATCTGTACCTACCATTGAGCGGAAAGACAAAGAAGCCAGCGAGTATGATAGACACATAATGGGATATTCTCGACAGAAAGGCACTTGGAACAATATGGCTGTGCCTAGAAGTGTCGGTAGCCTTTAATATTTCAAAGAAAATGACAACAGAGGGTTTAATGTCGGAATTGGCCAAATTATATGAAAAACCATCAGCCTCAAATAAGGTATTTCTTATGAAACATTTATTTAATATGAATATGTTAGAAGGTGAATCTGTTGTTAATCATTTAAATGAATTTAATACGGTTACCAATCAGTTAAGTTATGTAGGGGTAAATTTTGATGATGAAGTTAGGGCTATGTTATTTTTGTGCTCATTGCCAAAAATTTGGAATGGTTTAGTTATGTCCATTAGTAGCTCTGTCTATGGATCTAGTACTTTAAAGTTTGATGATGTTTTCGGTGCAATCCTTAGCGAGGAAATGCGACGGAAAATCTCTGGTGAGACATCAGGTAATGCTTTGATTGCAGAGACTAGGGGAAGAAAAATTGAAAGAGGAAAGAGCCTAGGATATCATAGTAAGTCAAGGAAAGGCAAATCCAAGTCTATATCGAGGATAGTGTGCTAGAAATGTTGGAAGAAAGGACACTTGAAGAAAGACTGTAAGTCTCAGAAGGGAAAAGAGGGAGACGCGCAACAAGAAAACAATCATGAAGCGAATGTGACATGTGATGTGTTGCAAGATGCTTTGATTCTTTCATTAGAAAATACTATTGATGCCTGGGTGGTAGATTCATGGGCCTCATTCCATGCCACAACTGGTAGGAAACATTTTCATGATTATATTCAAGGACATTTTGGATAGGTTTATTTGGGTGATGATAAACGCTGTAAAATCATTGGAATGGGTAAAGTTTTCATAAAATTGTAGAATGGAAACCAATGGCTATTGAAGTAGGTAAGGCATGTTCCAGATCTGAAAAAAAAATCTAATTTCAACAAGGTAGTTGGGAGGTGAAGGTTGTGTAACTACTTTTACAGATAAAACCTGGAAGGTCACTAAATGAGCCCTGGTAATATCAAAAGGAGAAAAGGTTGGTACATTGTATTTATGCAATGGTATTTATAATTTTGTTAATGCTTTAACCTTTACAGGAGAAGATACAACATTGTGGCATCATAGGGTCGAGCACATGAGTGAGAAGGGGATGCAGATTCTTCACTCAAGAAATTTGTTGCTAGGTTTGAAGCATGTTGATTTGGAATTCTGTGAGAATTGTGTTTATGGAAAACAGAAGAAAGTTAGATTCCTTAGAGTTGGGAAAGAAAAGAAGAGCGAAAAAGTAGAGCTTGTGCATACATATGTATGGGGACCTGCTCAAGTATCATTTCTCAACAACTCTCGTTATTATGTTACATTTATTGATGGTGCAACCAGAAAAACCTGGATTTATTGTTTTCGAAATAAATCTGATGTATTTGATACTTTCAAGAAATGGAAATCTTTGGTTGAGAATGAGACAGAAAAAAGGTTAAAGTGTCTCATATTAGACAATGGAGGTAAATATTGCAACAAAGAGTTTGATAAGTACTGTTCAAAGCATGTAATTTGCAGAGAGAAGATAGTTCCAGGAACATCACAAGAAAACAGTGTGTCAGAAAGGATGAATAGGACAATCATGGAGCATGCAAGGCGCATGAGATTGCATGCATGATTGCCTTTACAATTTTGAGAAGATGCTGTGGATACTGCTTTTTATCTAATAAATAGAGGCTTTCAAGTTCCTTGGATGGAGATATTCCAGAGGAGGCATGGACAGGTAAAAAGGTAAACTACTCATTTTAAAGACTTTTTGTTGTGAAGCCTTTGTCCACATTAATAAAGAAAATAGAACAAATCTTGAGGCAAAATCTAAGAAATGTACCTTTATTGGATATGGTGTTAATGATTTTGGTTATTGCTTGTATGATTATGTAAATAAAAAAATCTTTAGGAGAAAAGATGTCATATTCAATGAAAAGGTTTTGTATAAGGATCAAATGCAGGAAAAGAAATAGGAAAAAGAAAATAGAGAATACATAGTACTTGATGAGATCACATAAAAAGTAAAGGTGCCTGAAAATCATAATGATCAACAACCACAACAACAACAACAACAACCACAACAGTAATAGGCACCTCAAACACCTGAAAAGTGTTGTTAGAAGATCTACCAAGACAATTAGACCCCATGAATGATACTCTCCTTCATTAAATTATGTATTGTTGACTGATTCTGGGGAACCAAAATGTTATGAAGAAGCAGTGTAGGTAGAAACTAGGAAGAAGTGGGAGCTAGCCATGAAAGAAGAGATGGAATCCCTGGTACATAACGAGACTTGGGACTTAGTCAGGTTGCTTGTAGGTAAAACAACATTGCAGAATAAATGGGTTTACAGGTTGAAGAAGAATATGGAGGTAGGAAAAGGTATAAAGCTAGACTCGTGGTGAAGGGGTTTGCACAAAAAAAGGTATAGACTTTGATGAGATATTTTCTCCTATTGTTAAAATGACTTCAATTAGAACTATTTTGTCTAGTAGAAGTAGAATATTAGCATCTTGATCAGTTAGATGTAAATACGACCTTTCTCCATGGGGATTTGGAGGAAGAGATCTATATGAAACAACCACAAGGATATGAGGTCAAAGGGAAGGAGAAGTTAGTGTACAGGTTGAAGAAGAGCTTGTATGGTTTAAAACAGGCTCCAAGGTAGTGGTATCTAAAATTTGACAGGTTTATGTCTGAACAAGATTATACTAGATGTCGCTATGATAATTGTGTTTATCTCAAAAGGAAAAATGATGGCAGCTATATTATATTGTTATTGTATGTAGATGACATGCTCGTTGCAAGATCTAACATGCAGGAAATAAATCTGCTCAAAAGAAAATTGGCAAATTCATTTTCAATGAAGGATTTGGGTGCTGCAAAACAAATCCTGGGTATTAGAATAACTAGAGACAAGAAAATTTTCAAATTAACATTGTCTCAAAGTGAGTACATACAAAAGGTGTTGAAAAGATTTAATTTGCGGAATGAAAAACTAGTTAGTACACGTTTGGCTAGCCATTTTAAACTAAGTAAGGAGATGTGGCCCAAGGCTCAGGAAGAGATGGATTATATGTCTAAAGTTCCATATGAATTAACAGTTGGAAGCTTAATGTATGCAATGGTCTGCATGAGGCTAGATATTGCCACATGTAGTGGGAGTTGTAAGTAGGTTCATGAACAATCCAGGAAAATAACATTGGATGGCAGTGAAATGGATTCTTAAGTATTTGAGAGGTACCACAAATCAAGCATTATGCTTTGGAGGTTCAAACATTTCTCTACAGGGATATGCTGATGCAGATATGGTAGGTGATAGAGATAACAGGACGAGCACCACAGGGTATGTGTTTACTGTAGGTGGAACAATTATCAGTTAGGTTAAAAAATTGCAAAGTGTTATTGCACTCTCAACAACGGAAGTAGAGTATGTTGCTGCTATAGAGGCTAGTAAAGAAATGATTTGGTTACAAAGGTTTCTGGAAGAATGGGGTAAGAAGCAGGAGTTGGGCAGGTTATACAGTAACAACCAGAGTGCAATTCATCTTGCAAACAAATATACATTTCATTCGAAGACTAAACATATATAGCTCAAGTACCATTTCATACAGTCAGTGTTGGAAGATGGACAGTTGAAGCTGGAAAAGAAACACATTGGCCAGAATCCTGCAGATATATTAACAAAATATGTAACCAAGGAGAAACTCAGATTCTGCTCGGTTTCAATTGTTCTTCAAGTATGATGATGAAGATGAGAAACAACCAGGTCCAAAGTAGAGTCATTGTCCAGCAAATGAAGCAACAATGGAGTTGCTATAATCAGTCTCTAAGTGGGAGAATGTTGGGTGTGGAGCCTGATTATCTTCTTTATTCAAAGGTGTCGTTGCATTGGACCCCAGTTCGTAATGGGGCGACAAAAACAATTTTTAGGAGCCCCCCCTTGGCAGGGGTTCGGGGGCAGCGCCCCTAAAGCTAAAAATAGATGTAAAATTGCCTTGTAAAATATTGTAATTTCGTAGTCAATCTGAGTCGTTCATTAGGCAGATGATCTGACGGTAGAAGTTATGTTTAATTTAGGGTTTTTTTCCCTAGAAGGCAACCCCTCGCTATATATGAGGGAATTGTATTTCGGTTATGGATATGTGTATTATGAGCGAAAAAGAGAGCGGAGATTGTGTGAGAGCCAAGAGGAAATTACAACGAATCTGATGTAGGTTGTATCTCTTCATTTTGCTGGATAATATAAAAGGAAGGACTGGCTGTTTCTCCGTGGACGTAGCCCAAATTGGGTGAAACACATATATCTGTGTCTCCCTTGTTTTATGCATTTTCTATGTTTGTGTTTTTGCAATATTTTATGTGTTCCATTGCTCTGTAATATATAATTTTCTAATAGAGATCCCTCTCTAGATTGAAGAGATAGCTTTCAATCCCAAAGTGGTTAGAGCCTACCTCAGAGTTTTCACCATCATAGCTTTGTGAAATTCTGAATGATAACATTCTTGGTGCCATTTCTAGGGACGCGAAGCTTTAAGACAACATCCCGGAAGAACGAAAACGAAGATATCTGCTGTCTGATGGTGAAAAAAGGCATACACAAATGATGCACATCATTCACCTGGTGAATGTACTCTCAAAAAGATGCACAAAGCAAAATATCATTGACAACTACACTGGATCGAGATGAATCCACAATCTGTAAGGCATTCTCCTACGAATAATACTCATATTCCTAGATTTCCAAATCGTATTCCTCGCATAGATTGGAAAACAAATATACCAATATTTAGATATCAGAATGGGGATGATTCCACTCTTCATTCGGTTAAATTTCACATGCAACTACGTAGGCTAGTGGTTGAATTTCATGAGGAATATTTGATGAAGATGTTTATGGCAACCTTAGAAGAAAATTTACGATCTTGGTATGAAGGATTTCCATCTGCTAGTCTATGTTCCCTTCAAGATTTCTATTCAACATTCTATATGAAGTATAAAGAAAGACACCCTTCTATAGTGCTGGTAGAAAATTTTAGTGCAAATTTTGAAATTCTTTTTCAACACATGGGAATGAATGTTGATGATGAAGACCTTATGGATGATGAAATTAAAGAATCCCTAATTGAAAATTTTCTTATCAAGAATAACTAGTAGAGACTAGATGACATGATACTCAGGATCATTCCCAACAAATAGTTATTTCTCCACTGGGTGAAAATGAAACAAATCCGCATCTCAATGATAAAATCCATGTTACGTTCCATGATATTAATGATGATTTGCAGCATGTTTTTCAGTTTTCATGTGACCGAGACTGGGATGAAGACAATATTTCAAGATGTCATTCATATCATTCATCTTCTGAATTTTTGCCTCATTAAGAAACTGGTGAAAATCAAAATTTTGAAATTGCATCCATGGAAATTTTAAGCAATAATCCCGTCCATGATGTTAACTACCTTGAGTTGTAAGAAAATAGTGAAGAAGAGCAAGGTGTTTTAGATCTTTGGGATGTTGCAAAATTTCTTCATAATTCTTTATCTCTTAAATTGATATATTAATTTTTTTTTAAAGATCAAAATGACATTTTCGCTGAAATACGTGAAGGAACATTTTCAGGTTGTTCCCAAACACTTAAGATTGTTGTCCCTTTTGAATGTGTTTAAGAGTATACAAAACCTTTTTCGGCCATATATGATGTGAAATATGAACAGATGGCCCCCTTTCATTTTGAAAATGATTTTGAGTTGGAAGACATAGAACAACCAACAACTATAAATGAAAAGAGTGCTTGTCTTTTTGTTGATCTTCAAGGCGTGGTTATGCTTCATGTTTTTGAATATTATCTGACCAGTTGGTTGGAATCATCAAGGGAGTTTGTGTTATTCACTAGTACATGAATTGGATTCAATTTTTGTTTTGAGTTGCCACTTTCTACCTTTTTCTGTCTACTCAAGGAAGGTGTGAGCATAATTTCAGTGAGTAACCATATCATTTCATGGTTACACTAGAATTTCCATATCACTTGATTGAGAATTTGTCCAATAGATTAGAGTAGGAACTTGTAGGAAATAAGCTTGTCTGGGCAAGCATATCTTTCAATAGTTTTGAGTTTAGTTTTCAACATGTGTATTTTCAGTTTTTAGTTCTTAGTTTGCAACAATTTTTAGCAGTATGCATCAGTTGCAGTTTGGTTTCTAGTTTGCAAATTTTTGGAGAAGTATGTAGTAGTTTAAATTTGGTTTAGTTGCAAATCAATTTGAAGGTTGTTAGTCTCAGAGATTGGGAGCCGCCCAATGGATAGGCACCTGATCTACATGGTCCTTTGTTTCCTCTCAAGGTGACAACATCCCCATTTGAGCCAAATGTTATCACCTTTAAAATTTTTAGGTCAAATCAATTGGGGCCCTAAGATCCAAGTTCTAAGAAAAGGAAGGTCCAAAAACAATGTAAAGGAGGAGAAAAGGGTTAAAAGGCCAACAAAACTAAGAATGAAAAACTGGCTCAGGATAGCAATGTGGACCTTTTGGTGGAGGCAATAGAGAAGCTTAAGTAATGTTTTCAAAACAAAACTTCCAGTTAATCCGCCAACATTCATTTTGAAATTTTTTGACAAGGAACTAGCAATTAAATTGTTAGTTCTAGTTTCTGTTTTATTTTTGGCAAGCGTTGATAGATTATTTGATAGCGCTGTGCAATTTTATCTCGATAATGTATACCCAACTAGTTTGTTAGCAAATGAAAAATATGTAATTTTGAGGCAGTGATAAGGAAAATATTCAAAAAATTAGAAAATAACGTCAAAACCAACATCATCAAAGTTGAAAATAATGAGATCATTCATGGGAATTTATATACTAGTTTTCATTGGAAAGGAGTGCAAAGGTTTTTTTCAAGTAAAGGAAGCCTTCTTGAGCAACAGAATTCCAAGAATCGATTCAGACAGATGTGGTAGCATAGACCCTATATGACACAAACTCAATAATCAAAGTGAAAAGGTGCCAAAGCATGTTTTGTTTTCATCTAACAAAACTTTGTTTTTTAAGTCTGTTTTTTTCCTATAAAAGACAGTGACTTCGGGAATGGTTTTTGAATGGATGGAAACAAATATTGGAAACCAAAAGAGGTTTTTTTTGAGAATGGAATCATTTAAAAAAATTTCTTTAATTTTTTACATAACTATCATGGTTTGGGAGATACAAAATCATATTTTAACCCTATTTTTTAGGAATTCGCCAAAAACATCTCATAGACAGTTGTTGATGAGCCACCTCATCAATTTGACATGGGGAACAGATCTTACCATCTCCTTGCTAATTTCAAAAAGAAAAATAAAGATAGATGAGGAGGTTTTTAGATCCATTCCTTTTGGATATTGATTTCTTTTTATATTTTTTCAAATTTTGAAATTAAAATTTCCAGAAATTGTGGATGTCTAAAATAGTGTAATTTTTGTATAAATTATATGGAAAAGTAGAGAGAAGGGTTGATTTTTTGGCACAAAAAGACTCTATTGTGTATATGTTATTTTGATATTTATAAAATTTCCAAGGCAAAAGTTTTAGAATTGCAAATTTGGGATTCCTTTTCTATGTTTATCAGTCAATGTTCTTTGTGAAAAACATCATAGTGGGTATCACTTGTGATTAATTAATGGCTATGGAAATTGGCAAAGGAAAAGATGCAATAATTGACATTTAATTATGAAAATAGGAGAAAAGGAAGGTGAAGAGATACAAATTTGCATGCAAGGGGAATTAGAGGGAAAATGAAGGAAAATGAAGAAAATAGAGGCATCAATGATAAAAAGATTTCAGAGAAACAATTGCTAGCCTTTTGACAATTTTGTGGTGGAGCTCTAGTTCATTCTCTCATACTCTTGCACAATTAGATCATTCTTGGAGCATTCTAGCATTCAGTTGGATTTGGAGAAGGAAGGAAAGGGAAAAAAACGAAGCACAAGGAGACATTTGGATCAACATCTACAACTTGATTGCTTTGCAGGTAACATGTTGCATGTGTGATTTCCTTGCTGATTTTTGGATGCATGGTATATGCATGTGATTCCTTAGTTATTTGTTGTGATTGGCATGGAGATTTTCCTGGATTGACAATGGTTTCATCCCTTCCTTTTTGTTTCCTGGATAGACATGGTGTTGTGGGTTTTCCACTTATTTTTTGATTGGTGCTCAAGTTTCCTATGGTTGTGGGTTGGAACAAACACTCTGTAAGCCCTGGAATAACTTGGGTTGAGTTACTAGTTCCTGGAGCCGTAGGTTGGGACAAAGGCTTTGGAGCCCTTGGTGGGTTGAGTGACTAGTTCCTAGAGCCACAGTTGGAAGAAATGCTCTGGAGCCCTAGAAGGATGTGGGTTGAGTTACTTGTTCTCGGAGCATTGGATAACTCGGGTAGAGACCGATCTGGTTGATGTTAGTGATTTCAGGACCATAGAGATGGAATCATTGTGGTTCAGGGTTGAGGTGGTTTGGACTTTGGAAGCTCTAGTTCATTTTATTTTGGTTAAATCCATAAGATCCCACATTCATTCTTGGAATATGGTGTGGGGGTGATTGGTTGAAAGAGAGATTTGGTTCAACCTAATCTATGGTTGGGTGGTACGTGGAAGAACCTGAGTTGGTTAGAATTTTCATATGTTAATATGAGGTATCTTCCTATTGTGATCTATGAGCAGTTGTATTGATTATGATGGTGATGTTATGGATGATTTGCCATGGTTTCTACGTTGGTGATATGTTGTATTCTACCTATGGATCTTGACATGTTTTAATAAGTTATTGAATGGTTGATGAATGCATGGACTAACAAGTGTTATTCAAGCTAGCTAGAGAGGGCTTAGAGCCTTTTTGGTGATTCTCAAATGAAGACTATTAGTTTATGATCAAATATGCATTCATGACATGTAGCCTAAATGTTTTCCATATGTTTGACGAAATGTATGTTAAGGATTAGGCATTTTTGGGTCAAGTTATTGCTTTTGTTTTGATTTATTAGCATTGTCAGTACGTTTGTTTGCATTCTGGAAAGTTATAGGTAGTTCTAGGCAGTGGTATGGAGGCTAGCCTAAAAAAGTGGCTCAGATCTCGGAACCATTGGAAATGAACTGAAAAATTTAGGTCATAACTGCATGGATACTGGCTTATGAGTGCAGTTGGAGGCCCATAACTGCGTGCATGTTGTGTTGTGCATGTGGTTGGGGGTTAAGCTTGTGAAAAACCAGTTCCAGCTCAGGATATGGTCATTAGAGGCGGTGGACTGACTTTTGGGTGATCTAGTGTTCCTGAGGGATATCTATAAGTTGTCGAACTTGGAGGTTGGGTCATGTCGTAGAGACACTTGTCTCATGTTTACCCTAGTGAGCTTGTGAATTTGGGTAAATGTGGGAGGAGGGTTACAAAAAGCTGGTGAAAACCAAAATTTTGAAATTGTATCCATGAAAATGTTACACAAAAATCCCATCCATGATGATATATACCTTGAGTTGTAAAAAAATATTGAAGAAGAGCAAGGTGTTTTAGATATTTTGGATGCTACAAAATTTATTCATAATTCTTTATCTCTTAAATTGACATATTAATTTTTCTAACGATCAAAATGACATTTTTGCTGAAATATGCGAAGGATCATTTTCAGGTTGTTCCCAAACACATAAGGTTGTTGTCCCTTTTGAATGTGTTTAAGAGTATACAAAACCTTTTCTTTCCATATATAATGTGAAATATGGACGGATGGTCCCCTTTCATTTTGAAAATGATTTTGAGTTGGAAGACATAGAAAAACCAACAACTACAAATGAAGAGAGTGCTTCTCTTTTTGTTGATCTTCAAGGCATGGTTATGCTTCATGTTTTTGAATATTATCTGGCCAGCCGGTTGGAATCATCAAGGGAGTTTGTGTTATTCAATAGTACATGAATTGGATTCAATTTTCATTTTGAGTTGCCACTTTCTACCTTTTTCTATCTACTCAAGGAAGGTGTGAGCATAATTTCAGTGAGTAGCCATCTCATTTCATGGTTACACTAGATTTTCCATATCACTTGATTGAGCATTCATCCAATAGATTAGAGTAGGAACTGGTAGGAAATAAGCTTGTCTGGGCAAGCATCTCTTTTAGTAGTTTTGAGTTCAGTTTTCAACATGTGTATTTTTGGTTTTCAATTCTTAGTTTGCAACATTTTTCAGCAGTATGTAGCAGTTGCAGTGTGGTTTCTAGTTTGAAACATTTTTGAGAAGTATGTAGTAGTTTAAATTTGGTTTAGTTGCAAATCAGTTTGAAGGTTGTTAGTCTCAGAGATTGGGAAACACCCAATGGATAGGCACCTGGTCTACGTGGTCCTTTGCTTCCTCTCAAGGTGACAAAATCCCCATTAGATCCAGATGTTATCACCTTTAAACTTTTGAGGTCAGCTCAATTGGGGCCCTAAGATCCAAGTTCTAAGAAAAGGAAGGTCCAGAAACAATGTAAAGGAGGAGAAAAGGGTTACAAGGCCAACAAAACTAAGAATGAAAAACTGGCTCAGGATAACAATGTAGACCTTTTGGTGGAGGCAACAAAGAAGCTTAAATAAGGTTTTTCAGAACAACGCTTCGAGTTAATTTGCTAGCATTCGTTTTGAATATTTTTGACAGGGTGCTAACAATTAAATTGTTAGCGCTAGTTTTTGTTTTATTTTGGGCAAGCACTGATAGGTTATTTGAGAACGCTGTGCAATTTTATCTTGATAATGTATACCCAACTAATTAGTTAGCGAATGAAAAATATGCAATTTTGAGGCAGTGATAAGGCAAATATTCAAAAAATTAGAAAATAACTTCAAAACCAACATCATCAAAACTGAAAATAGTGAGATCATTCATGGGAATTTATATACTAGTTTTCATTGGAAAGGAGTGCAAAGGTTTTTGTTAAGTAAAGGAAGCTTTCTTGAGAAACGAAATTCCAAGAATTGATTCAGACAGATGTGGTAGCAAAGTTCCTATATGACACAAACTCAACAATTAAAGTGAAAAGGTGCCAAAGCATGTTTCGTTTTCATCTAACAAAACTTTGTTTTTTAAGACTATTTTTTCCTATAAAAGACAGTAACTTCGGACATGGGTTCTGAACAGATGGAAACAAATATTGTAAAACCAAAAGAGGTTTTTGTCGAGAATGGAATCATTTAAAAAAAATTCTTTAATTTTTTACAGAATTATCACGGTTTAGGAGATACAAAGGCATATTTGGACCCTATTTTTCAGGGATTTGCCAAAAAAGGCTCATAAACAACTGTTAATGAGCCACCTCATCAATTTGACTTGGGGATCATATCTTACCATATCCTTGATAAGATAAACATAGATGAGGCGGTTCTCAAATCCATTTGTTTTGGATATTGATTTCTTTTTTATATTTTTTCAAATTTTGAAATTAAAATTTCCATAAACTATGGATCTCTAAACTGATGTATTTTTTGTATAAATTATATGGAAAAGTAGAGAGAAGGGTTGATTTTTTGGCACAAATCAATTTCAAATTTGGGATTCCTTTGCTATGTTTATCAGCCAATGTTCTTTATGATGTGTTATTTCTTATTAAATCTCATGATTGTTATCTCTTCATGTCTTAAACGCAGTTTGTAAAACAATGGAATTCATATTTGATGCTTTGTTGTTTTTAGTTTCAAATGTTCGATCTTATCCTCTAAAGTCACACATATTTCATTTATTTCCTTTGTGTAATGGGTTGTTTCTTCATTCTGCTTACCCACTAAATATCCTGAAGTTTAAATAAACATTGTATATGCCTTTGATACCTATCTATCTTACCCCTAGTTCTTAGAAATTTCAATAATATCAATCCATGAATCCATGCCCATTGTTAAATTTACCATTTTTCCAACCAAGCCCGTCATTTTTATAAGTTAAATCTTGCCACCGAGCATATGAGTGACTTGCTACTATAGTGACCTTGAGTAGCAGAGTTGATGAGAGACCCCTCTCCAAATTTAAGGGTTAGCTTTCAATCCCAAAGTGGTTAGAGGTTACCTCGGAGTTCTCACCATCACAACCTGCTGAAATTATGAGTGATAACATTCTCGGTGTTGTTGTTGGGGATGTGAAGCTTCAAGAAAAAATCTCAGAAGAATGACAACGAACATATATGCTCTCTGATGGTGAAAAAAGGACATACACAAAAAGGATACACATCATTCATCTGGCGACTCCACTCTCAGCAGGATCCATAAATTAAAGTATCACTAGCGGCTCCATTGAATCAAGATGAATCCAGAATCTGCAAGGTATTCTCTTATGAACAATACTCATATTCTTCGCTTTCCAAATCGTATTCCTTGCATTGATTGGCAAACATATCTGCCAAGATTTAGAGATCATAATGGGGATGATGAAGAATCCTTCTTTGAAATGTTTTCTCATTAGGAAGAACTAGTAGAGTCTAGTTTCCATGATATTCAAGATCATTCCCAACAAGCAGTTATTTCTACCTTGGCTAAAAATGAAACAGATATGCATCTCAATGATGAAAGCCATGTTACATCCCATGATATTAATGATGATTTGTAACAAGTTTTTTAGTTTTCATGTGACAAAGACTAGGATGAAGACAATCTTTCAAGTTGTCCTTCATATCATTCATCTACTGAATTTTTGCATCATGAAGAAACTGGTGAAAAACATATTTTTGAAATTGTCTCCATGGAAATGTTAAGAAGGAATCTTGTCCATGATGATACTACCTTGAGTTGCAAGAAAATAGTGAAGAAGAGCAAGGTGTTTTAGATCTTTTGGATGCTGAAAAATTTGTTCATAATTATTTGTCTCTTAAATTGAAATATTCAAAAAAATTTAAAGATCAAAATGACATTCTTGCTGAAATATGTGAAGGAGCATTTTCAAGTTGTTCCCAAACACATAAGATTTTTGTTCCTTTTGAATGATTTTAAGAGTATAAAAAAAACCTTTTCCTGCCATAGATGATGTGAAATATGAACATATGGCCCCACTGCATTTTGAAAATGATTTTGAGTTGGATGACATAGAACAACTAACAACTATAAATGAAGAGAGTCTTTGTCCTTTTGTTTATCTTCAAGACGGGGTTATGTTTCATGTTTTTCAAGACTATCTAGCTAGGTGGTTGGAATCATCAAGGGAGTTTGTGTTATTCACCAACACAGGAATTGGATTCAATTTTCGTTTTGAGTTGCTGCTTTCTACCTTTTTATGTCTACTCAAGGAAGGTGTGAGCGAAATTCTAGTGAGTAGCCATCTCATTTCATGGTTACATTGGAAATTCTGTATCCCTTGTATGAAAATTCATTCAACAGATTAACTGGTAAGCAATAAGCTTGTCTGGGAAAACATATCTTTCAGTGTTTTTGAGTTCAATTTTCAACATGTGTATTTTTAGTTTTCAGTTCTTAGTTTGCAACATTTTTCAGTAGTATGTAGCAGTTGCAATTTGGTTTATAATTTGTAGCAATTTTCAACAATATGTAGTAGTTTCAATTTGGTTTAGTTGCAAATCAGGTTGCAGGTTGTTGGTCTCAAAGCTTAGGAGCTACCCAATGGATATGCACCTGGTCTATAGGGTTCTTTGCTACCTCTCAAGGCGGCAACATCCCCATTGGAGCCATATGTTATCACATTTAAAATTTTGAGGTCAACTCAATTGGGGCCCCAAGATTCAAGTTCTAAGAAAAGGAAGGTCTAGAAACAAGGTAAAGGAGGAGAACAAGGCCCTAAGGCCAACAAAACAAATAAGGCAAAACCAACTCAGGCTAGCATTGTAGACCTTTTGGTGGAGGCAATAGAGAAGATTAAGTAAGGTTTTCATAACAATGCTGCCAGTTAATCTGTTAGCATTCATTTTGAATATTTTTGATAGGGTTATGACAATTAATTTGTCAACACTAGTTTCTGTTTTATTTTGGGTAAGCACTGATAGATTATTTGGTAGTGCTACGTAGTTTTTATCCCGATAATGTATACCAAGTTAATTTGCCAGCGAATGAAAAGTATGCGATTTTGAGGCAACAATAATGCAAATATTCAGAAAATTAGAAACAAATTCAAAACTAGCATCATCAAAACTGAAAAATAGTGAGATCATTAATGGTAATTTATAGTAATACTAGTTTTCATTGGAAAGGGGTGTAAAGGTTTTTGTCAAGTAAAGGAAGTTTGTCTTAGCAACAAAATTCCAAGCATCGATTTAGACATATGTGGTAGCAAAGATCCTATATGACACAAACTCAACAATCACTTGACAAAACCTTGTTTGTTAAGACTTATTTTTCCTGTAAAAGACTGTAACTCCGGGCACAATTTCTGACATATTGAAACAATTTTTTGAAAACCAAAAGAGGTTTTGTCAAGAATGGACTCATTTACAAAAAAACTTTAATTTTTTACACAACTATCATTGTTTGGGAGATACGAAGGCATATTTGGATCTTGTTTTTCAAGAATTCACCAGAAAAATATCATAAACAACTGTTGATGAGCCACCTCATCAATTTGAATTGGGGATCAAATCTTACCATCTCCTTGATAATTTCAAACAGAAAACTAAAGATAGATGAGGAGGTTTTCAGATCCATTTCTTTTGGATCTTGATTTCTTTTTGATATTTTGTCAAATTTTGTAATTAAACTTTATAGAAATTGTGGATATCAAAGCTGATGTAATTTTGTATAAATTATATGGAAAAGTAGAGAGAGGGGTTGGTTTGTTGGCACAAAAAGACTCGATTGTGTATATGTTATTTTGATATTTATAAATTTTCCAAGGCAAAAGTTTTAGACTTGCATATCTAAGATTCATTTGCTGTGTTTATCAGTTAATGTTCTTTGTGATGTGTTATTTCTTCTTAAATCTCATGATTTTTATCTCTTCATGTTTGAAACACAGTTTGTAAAATAGTGAAATTCATATTTAATGCTCTGTTGTTTTCAGTTTCAAATTTTTGATCTTATCCTCTAAAGTTACACAAATTTCATTTATTTGCTTTGTGTAATGGGTTGTTTCTTCATTCTGCTTTTGATCCCTATTTATATTACCAATGGTTAAAGTTTCCATTTTTCTAACCAAGCCCATCATTTTTATAAGTTAAATCTAGCCTCCGAGCGTATGAGTGACCTTCTACTGTAATGACCTTGAGTAGCAGAGTTGATGAGAGATCCCTCTCTAGATTGAAGGGTCGACTTTAAATCCCAAAGTGGTTAGAGGTTACCTCAGATTTTTCACCATCACAGTCTGGTGAAATTCTGAGTGATAACTACACCTTATAATTATTTCAACATTATGGATAACATAAACAAACCTTCTTTTGTTCCTTCAAAACTTTCTTAGCTAGACACAACCTAACTTGGTTGCTATTACTTCCTGCTGCTATCATAGCATTTTCCAAACATTAGTTCCAACTTGTATTGATGTCCATACTTTGTGAATTCATAAGTATTCTTCTTTCCATCATGGAAAACATTCCCATCAAATATTCAAATAGTACATTACATGCATCCATCTCTATTGCATCACATATGACCGGTTCCTTAAAAATCCCAACATGAAATTTACCAAGATGATCCATATTGGTTCATTATATATTTTTTTCATCCATATCGATGCTTTTACAGTGGAAAAAGTGGGGGAATAAACTCTCAGGACCATTTTTATTGGCGGGACCCAGTTTGGAACATTGGGGTATGAAATATTCCGAGAGCATTTTGAGGCATCAAATGATGTTTATTAGGGTTAAAATTTTTCCACTTTAGGGCCACACCTATTTTTCCTATTCTACACATAGAGACCTTTCCAATGACACAATAATGACATCAATAAGAGTTCGTATGCGAAATTTATGCCTCAGAAGTTGACCTTCATTTTTTCACCACCATAATTCTAGAGGATGCCATGTCATCCCCCATTATTCGTGAAAAAGGGGCTAGCCACATGATTATGATATAGAATACTCTAGAAGAGTCTATATTGTGTATATGGTTAAGAGTCGGGGTAGTGAAACCTAACCACTAGTAGGCTATCGAGTTGTGTTATAACTGGGCCACTCGGAGGCAAAGGGGTTCCATTCTTTCAAGTGCATTTGTTCCATAGCTAAGAAAAAATAGCTAAGAGGGATAAGGCACAAAGCACACGGAGAGGATTTGTGCACTATAGTATCCCATGGGCCACAAGCCACACTTCTTTGTACTTGCAATCATATATCCATTTAGAGAAAGAGAGTGGAGCAACCTCACCTTCTAGTTGGGTTTTTCTCCTGAAAGAGTCTCCCAAGTCATATTGTCTATCAAATGTGTGAATGGGATTTTATTTTGTTGTTCTCTATTTTGCATAAGTTTAAATTCACATGCATGAACTATTACTAATAAATCTATATATCCAGAAAATCTAATAAAACTGTAATAGTGTATAATTTACAATATTAAATGTAATTTTATCAAATTTGTTGTGACGAATTGTCTAGTGGAATATCCACGACATTTTATGGATCATATTGATATTAGAGCACATTTATTTGGGTGTATTGTGGATATTTTCAAGGGATCTAGACCGAATGGGTCAAAATTCATAAAACTCTAATAATGGGCGATGAATCTGTGAATAAAGCTCGCAATCATGTAGAGGAGAGGTTTTCACGATTGGAACAATGAGTCACTGATATAAATCATAATGTAAATATCCTCATGTCTGCCCTGATCAATAAGCTTGGGATATTTAGAGAATATGGGGGTCTAAATGTAGAGGACAAATAAGAAGGGGGATCAAGAGATCGAGAAGAAAGAGAGAACCAATCGAAGAAAGAGCCCAGAAAATACCAATTTAGTTCGAGTGCCATGAATCAATCACAACCCCTATTTAAAATGGAATAAAAGGTTGATATCAAGCCATACAATGACGATATCGACACTATGAAGCTAAATCATTGGCTACAATAACTAGAAGTGTATTTCGATGTCCATCAAATTGAGGTAGAAGAAAAGATTTCATTTGCGCGACTAAAATTAGAGGGCTATGCCCTAACTTGGAGGGAAATCCACACAAAGACTCTGAGGTTGGAGGGATAACCTCTAGTGACTAAGTGGGAGGACTCCAAAACCCCCATTAAGTCACGATTTTACCCCAGGACCAGTGGATCCGGTGGCACTACTTCTGGAAAATGCTGAGGAAAAGTGTGTAGGATTATACCACAAAGTTCAGAAAGATGGCCATAATTCTAGATATCTCCTCAATGAACTTATGTACTCGTCAAGTATTTGGGGGTATACACCACCATCTGTTAGAACAAGTGATGTTTTTCAAGCTTAAATCGATGGATGAGGGTTGTGTACAGGCACAATACCTAGAGAACATAGGCCTGAAGGAAGCACAATCAAGTGGATCGAAGTAGAAGGAGAAACAACATGCTTCTAATGAGGGGAAGGAGAAGCAGAAAGGGGGAAAATATAAAAATATGACAACCACAACACACTAGTGAAAAGATCCCAGCAACCACTCTAAAATTGACGACCATACAAAGGATAAGTGTTGGAAGTTGCATCCAAATCTTAAATTGAAGAACAAAAAGAAGAAGAATCTCATAGTCACTGATTCAAGAAACCAAGTTGAAAGTGACTTGAACATGGATGAGAAGATCATCTCTACATCAGTGTAGAAGGAGGTGAACCTTAGTAGCCTTCAACAACATGAAGAGAAAGAAATGAACAAACTCTTCCATATAAAGATACATGTCAAGAAGACCAAGATTGATGCTCTGTTTGACTCAAGATCCCAGACAAAATCTCATTGCAGCAGAGCTAGCCAATAAATTGGGATTAGAAGTTCATGATCATCCAAACCCATATCCACTAGGACGGGTAAATAAGGATGCAGAGATGACAGTAACAAAACAATGGAAAACTAGATTTGCCACCTCTGCTGATTTTATTGATGAAGTATAACTAGATGTGGTTCCCCTTGATGTATGTGGAGTCATGTTTGGGAGTCCCAACATTTGCATGCAAGATGTATTATTCATGCAAATAACCGACCAATATTAACTCACCAAGGATGGAAAAATCATTCACCATCAATGTGCACAAGGGAAATTTGAAAATATCATTGGTAAGTGCCAACCAAGCTAAGAAATTGATCAATTTCAACAAGAAGTATGTTTTATTATTTTTAAGAGAAAATTTGTTTGTAGAAGAGTCAGTAAGAGGTAAGGCATCCCTGGAGGGGTGTACTAAGAAACAAAAGCAATAACTAGAAGAGTTTCTATAGGAATACAATGATGTGTTTCAAGAGGATAAAGGGTTACTACCTAAGAGGGAAGTGAAGCATGAGATCCAACTATTGTCAGATTCCCTATTTCCAAACATTGGGATGTACATGTAGTCTGTTATAGAAACAAGTGAGGTGAAGAAACAATTGCAACAACTACTAGAATATGGTGTTATTTGACTAAGTACATCACCATGTGGGTCACCCATCATCATTGTGCCAAAGAAGGATGGTACTTGGAAAATGTGTATAGATTACAGGGTGCTGAACAAAATCACACTCAAGAATAGGTACCCTCTTTCCATGATAGATGATCTGCTGGATCACAAGCACTACTCCATAATTGAAATTTTTTGTCCCTTTTCTAACCATGAAACCTAGCATGGATTGGGATGAGGAATACATTTTAACTTTAGTTTCTCTATGACTTCCATGGATACAAAATTTTCTATCCTTCCACTGTCTATGACAAAGTTACAATGTTTCCATTTAACTTTACATTTAATGTTGAAAAATTTCCATCTCTATTCATATTATTTTGTTTTCTTCCTTCCGTGTTTTAGGAACACCCTTCAAAATATTAAATTCTCACCTTGTTCCTATTAAAGGGCCATTGCAATTTCACAAATAGTGGTTTCCTCATTTTCTTGTGTGACTTGGGTTTGCGCTTCACCTCTTCATCTTAGATTATGATTTTCCAAACATCCAAATGGCTTATGCCATTCTACTCCACATCTATTGTAAGTAATAATAAACTTACCTTTTCCTCTCTTGAATCCTCTACCTCTTCCAGTGCCATTTCCTACTTTAGTACTTTAGATACTAGTGGATTAATTTGTTGGAAATAATACTGAGAGGGTGGTGAATCAATATTTACAAATCAATAACTTTTTCATTTCCATAATTAGATTTATATACACTATTTCATTGAAGGGAACTCGCATGTGCACACAACTATTCTTAAGGCAACCAACGTATATCCAATGAACTTATGATTCAGTTAATTCATCATATGTTGATATTTAATCAGTGGATTAATACTTTATTAAACATTAAATAGTAACCATGTGCAGTAATAACAGAATAAACCATCACACATAAGTAACACACATGAACACCAAGATTTAAGGTGGAAATCCAATGTGGGTGAAAACCACCTGCTGCTGTCATCTCTGTCTTCTTTTAATAATAAGAAAATTTGTTTACAATATTGTACTGGTGCAGACTCATACCAGTACATAGGCACCCACCTGTAGAAGGCTACAACATTCTCTCGTTTTCCAGCTGCTATTGGAAGGGAGCTACAACCCCCTAGCTCTTGTACTAGCCGATCCGTTTACTAGTACGTAGGCGCCAACCTATAGAAGGCTCTAACCTTCACTCATTTTCTAGTTGCTACTGGAAGGGAGCTCCAACCCCCTAGCTCTTGTACTGGCAGATATGTTTACCAGTACGTAGGCACCAGCCTACATAAGGCTACGACCTTCTATCTTCCTCCAGGGAACATGTTTCATGAATTTTCAAACTGGATACTTCTGGAAAACAACACCACAATTTGAAGGCAACGTTTCATCAAATTTTCATATTGGACCCATTAGTAACTATGAAGCTCAAAATCAATCACCACAACAATACAACCATCAAATACATTTTCATCAACCAACATTTAGTTAATCTGAAAAATCAGATCATTGACACCAAAACACTATGCTGAACCTAGAAACCTGCATCATCATTCAGAACCAACTACGACCTCAAAAACCATGCATCAGAGTGTATACGCTACTTGGCTGAACCCAAATTGTGTGTATATGCTACTTCCGTTAATCAAACCTGCGTATACCTTTAAAACTACTGCAAACATAAACTTTTGAGTCAAGTTTGTACCAACCAACAATATACTGAATATCTACTATCAACTTACAGAGCTTTACACAAGCAACGACGGAGATCACTTCTTCTCACTTATACAATCAATCAATCAAATACCAGCCTCCTTATGCATTCAGTTTTACATTTGATCAATCAAATACCCAATCAATCTCTGATATAACTGAAACCCAATCATCAATCTCTGATATAATTGAAACAATCAATCACTAAAACCTTTGAACCTCTGATGCAACTGAATCAAACAATCACTGATCCTCTAACACAACTAAATCAACCATTCATTCAAACTTAATCAAATTCAACCAAACAATTGGAACAGACAGATCATCGTAACCAGTACACGGATCTGAACCCAGATCACTGCATCAACAACCAGAACTAACTGTAACTTCAAAAGGTATGTGTCAGAATGTATACACTCCTTCAATGAATCCAACCTGCGTTTATACACTACTTCCTTTAGCCCAAACCACGTACATCTCTAAAGATACTGAATCATAAAACCTCTGAACCACAAACTCTAGCAATCAATGACATTCTGAAGATCTACTGTCATATTACAGAGTTTCAAACAAATAGCAACAAGTATCACCCTTCCTTCTCAATCAATCAATCAATCAGATTCAATTTCCTTATAAATTCAGTTCTACTTTTAGATCTAAGAAGACATCATCAACAAACAACAGTAATACAACAACAAAACAGTAGTATTGATCTGATAGATCAATCATCCCGGAACACCAAGATTTTCTTTTGCATATGCTACTTGGAAGAGCTGAACCAGTGTGTATACACACCTTCACCAAAGCAAACCAGCGTATAGATCTGCAAATACTTACTTATAACTTCGCTGCAATTCCCGACTTCAAACATACCTAGATCATCACATATAAAGGATAAAACATGTGTTAGCAATAAGATCTAGCCCATCCATTATCAAATCACATAATGATAAGTCATTATGATCCTGATCCATCATTAGATCTCATCCATCATCAAACGCTCAAGTGCATCTTTAGTCTAGATCAAGCAAAGCATCAGAAACCCATAACATGCATATTTTCCTTTGATCTAACACTTCATAATATATTCATTACTTGTGCCCTTAGCCCTTTGATCTTTTCCTCCTTATATACTTAGATCCTTTGTCAATACCTTGGACCAAACCACTTAGGACCAATAACTTGGACCAAATACCTAGGGTCAATACCTCAGACTAAATACCTTGGGCCCAAATACCTTGGACCAAATGCCTCAGACAAAAACCTTGGTTTTCCAACATGTACACGCTTTTCCTCCTAAGGGAGTGCGTGTATACGTATACACTCTTTTTGTTCAGTGAACCTATGTATACAACTTAACATACATGAAAATGTCCTTTTTCTTCAACTTCTTGATTCTGATATGTAGTCCTTTGTTCCTTCATCCTATTATTTCGTACCATGACTTTGTTACCTTTGAATAGACCTGTTATAATGAGATTTGCCATTGTACATTACTTCTGAACTGATTCCTTTGAACTGCCCTGCATTTTGTCATATCTGTAAACACAACTGCCATGCATTCTGTCACTTCTGATATCTCTCATGTAGATTCATCTAGTTACCATATACAAGTGAGTTGTTCTACTACAAGTGGGTTTCCATGAAGTACAACACATGTATCACAATGCCAACATAATTTTCCCTTTCATTGCCTCTAGTAGTATTTTCTGATCTGTCATTGCCTCTAGGTCCTTTTCCTCAAAATTTCTATTGTTCTTTTTTGTCAATATTTTCTTGCATCTTCAAGGGAACATTATAGGCTTCATCTACATTCCAAAATAGCTGTGTGCTCATATCATATTTAGTTTGATATTTTAATCCATTCACATATATCGCTTCTATTTGACATTATGATTCCTTAAACCCCAATTTGAGTGAATTTTTAAGAAATTCATTAATGTACTCACAGAGAGTCATCTCTCTACTTTAAGTTTTATATTTTCTTACTCAAATTCTACTAGTAATCAACAACTTAGAATTTCTCCTTAATTCATCTCAACATCTTCCTTCAAGTTCTAATATTCTCTTGCTTGTTATCTACCCAATCCTTATGTAGCATATGCCACCAAAGTGCGTCATGCACTTTAACTTTTTCATGGAAAACTAAATGTGATTATGGTCCTAAACATTCTTGTACCCAATCTACCTTTCGAGACCCCCTATTGAATCGATGAGAGTCTCTGCCTTTAAACTACCATCATAACATGAAACCTCCACCTTTGTGTTACCTCTATACTTCAGAAAGGATATTAAATGTACTGATGGGATCACTTCATCAACATTTCTCTCTTCTTCAATCTCATTTTCCAACTCTAAGTCTACTTCAACATCCCAAAGTCTCCTATTTACTAGATCTTCTATTCTCTTTCTCAATTCCTCCAATTCTAAGTTCCTCACACGTCCTCATGTTGTTCCTACTCTACATGGTGGAATTCCTACAAGTTTTATAGCAGCCCTCAACTTGAATAACATTCACATGCTTTGAATGGTCTTGGTTTCTCACAAATTTCCTTCCAAAAATTGCGTTGAACAACCCCTATCAAGTCCTTCCATAACCATGCGCTATAAAAGTGTTAACAAGAGAATGATCCTAGGAGCGTAAACTAGTTTTGATATCAAATGACATAGATGACCATTAAAAATCCTATACACAATGAATGATAGGAACCTGGTATGTACCCACAAAATGCACAACTGCTTGTATGCTAGTGTTAACATAAATTAAAAACTAACAAATGCAGTAAGGAATTGAGACTTATAGGAGACATGATAAGAGACTATTTTTTTTTCTTATTCACATATACACCAATTTATTCTTTTGATCTATGTACATTCCTACTGTGTGCTATGACTATGCATATGTACCATCTTTTTCACCACTAGGCTCAACCAAATATTATTCAAAGTTGTTCATATTCTCTTTTCTCCTTTGTTACTTATCCCTAGCTCCATGATCTCTCTCTCTCTCTCTCTTTTATTTTTCGATCTCCCTTTGTTTCTTTCTCTTAAACAATGAGTTGGAAGCTAGATATTTGTAGCAGTTCAACTTCCTCATCCATTTACCAATCCAATTATTACTTCTTCACATAGATGGCCCATCAATTTTCCATTAATCCTTGGAAGGCATGTAGAATTGTAGTAAGGTATGATCCATAGTGTTGTAGCATAGTTACAAACTGTAATAACAAGGCAAAGATACAATACTCTTATTCCATCCTCCAAACTACTCATTGAAAAATCGATCAATGTATATTGATCTAGGCCAAATATATTGCTATATCATTTTATAAGCACGAATCAAATTCCTCAATTTATATCGTTTCATGTTACTAATATCTTTTATATTCTTAAATTTCACTACATCAAATAAGAAAGAGAACTGATAACTTTTTTAAATGGAACAAATAGCGTTTGGATTATAATAGATGGATACATGGCCAAAACCATTTACATGCTTTAGTGAATTCTAAGGCTTGCAAATTTGAGATTGAACAAGGAGGCTCAATCCAAATCCTTAAGCGAGTTACCTATGACACAAAAATTTCAGCCCCTTTCCAAGTAAAAGTTTTCCAAAAACCTCCAATATCTAAACACATTTACATTCCACTTTTCACTAATTTTATTTTGATTTGGTCTGAATTCTCGTTTTTCTTGGTGAAAAACTTTTTCCTTTGTTCCCAACTTGAGTCCAACCCATATTTTCTACAAATTCCAGCGGATTGTTCTTTGACAAGTGCATGATGATATTATTGAGATCTTCCTTATCCACCTGATCTACCCAAGAAGTTACCTTTTCAACATTATTCCTTGTGGTTTTCGAAGGGGATTCATTTTGTACGAGGGTTTGTTGCTTTCCACTTTTGGTGTGTCCAAGGAATCATTATTAGTGACTATAGGATCCACACTAGCGTGCATTTTTCTTGCTTGGATTATGTTGTCGCAGAAACATTTTCTTTTGTTGTATATGATTCCTTCTTATCCTCAGATTCTTTCTTATCCTGAAGCTCTTCCTCTTTGTATGCCATATAGTGATCTCCTTGCACTCCTTCCCACCATTTGGGTCTTCGAGATTTTTTTCTGATCTTTGCTATTCTAAGAACATTTGGAGTAATTTGTAGTTATATGCCCCGTTTCATTGTATGCTCTACAACGAAATGAAATATTCTCATAATTAAACTTCTAGACCCAATGATACAGGCCTCTTTCTTATAAAAATGTATTATGGCGGGCTTAGCCTAAATGTGCCCCTTAATCCCCAATTGATTCAATTAATATTGCAGAACCACCACAACATGAACTTATATATATATATATATATATATATATATATATATATATATATATATATATAGGGAGGAGGGATTTATTTTTATCATATCGCAAATATGGATTCCTCTCACCTTAACCATAGAACTACCCATGAGACCTTGGTCTCAATTTCTTGCGACTGATCGCTTGAACTTTCTTCTATTTGTGTGATTAAAAGGAAGTCCTGAGTAACAACTCCTGGGTAACATGAATTTACATGCCAATTAACACTTCTGCTTCATGTTCCATCTATCGCCACTCCCGACTCCACTAATATGCGGGTGGTCGACTCGACATTGGAATGGGAATCAAGTGAAACCTTCAAGCTTTCAAGTCTTGGGTAACATGAATATTTCCTATTAGCTACTGGCTATTGCTCTATCTCTTAAAGACCCCGACCTCCCAGTGCCCGACTCACCAAATAATACCTAATAAGGAATACATCAAAGTAACGGGACTTGGGTAATGAGAATAGTTCCTGTTAACTGTTGCACACTTCCTCAATTATGTGACGGATTTTGGGGGAGAGGCCCCCAAGATTTGGAAAATTGAATTTCCAAAAGAAAAGGAGGAGAATGTCCAGTAAACAAAACCACAAAGAATTTTTTTATTAAAACGGAGAATAACTGTAAAAGCTACATTGTGGTGGAGAAACTGTCCTTTTACAAAATGTGACTTGTTACTTATAATATTTTTTAGTTACAATACCACGGGTCAATTCCATGGGTGAATGAATACCATTGGTGGATGTCACAATACCACGGGTCAATTCCATGGGTGAATGCCAATGCCATGGGTGGATGTTATAATACCATGGGTGAATGAACACTGTGGGTGGCTGTCACTTACAATACCATGGGTAAATTCTATGGGTGGATGAATACCATGGGTTGATGCCATTTTATATTCAGATCATTATGAATTCGGTCAAGATCCACAAATATAGGATCAAAGGGACCAAATTTGGAAAAATATACAACAAATTACAACAAATTGCTAAGTTTAATGGATTACATGGTAAATAAATCAAACTCTATCCTAACAAATACACTTATTGAGGAACCAACTCCTCTAGTAAAGAAATTTGACCTCTCAGTCATTTTTTTTTATTCACTGATGGCCCTGCATCATACTCCCAAGAAACAAAGAATCAATAGGCTCCTACCCTTGAGATCTTCAATAGTTTTACCATTTCTATGTAATAATGTGACAACCATCCAAGTTGCATAATCTATTGGATGGTCATTCCACTTGACCAAATACTCGTAATATTCCTTGCCCCTAGTCTTCTTAATCAATCTTTGTCCAAAATCCTCTCTGGCTGCAAAATATTTGTTGTTGGTAAATGCTTCTGCCATTGAGTTAGCTACTATCCATCACCATCTATTATCTGTAACTCTTCCCCTAGATGATATTTGTATAGGTTTGCAACATTGAAGATTGGATAAACACCAACCCCTGGTGGCAATTCTATCTCATATGCATTGGCTGAAAATTTCCAAAGGATCTTACAAGGACCAATTTTATTTAGCTTCAATTTGATATACTCCCTTTAGGAAATATTTCCTTCCTCTAATGCATCAGTGATAAATATCCCACTTCAAAACCTTATTCCCTTCTTCTGAGGTCTTCCCTACTTTTTTACTTGAGTTTTCTTTCCTAAAGTTTCTGCTTCACCTGTTCATGAATTTCTTGTATGGTTGTAGCAAAATATTCACCCCCTACACTCCTCTGCTATGCTCTTCCCAAATCTCCAAGTTCATGCAGTCCTTTTGGATTTATTCCATATAAAATCTGAAAAATTCTCTACCTCATGCTTTTATTTGGAGTATCATTGAAGGCAAACTAAGCTTGTGCCAAAACTTGATCCCACTATTTAGGATGGTTTCCAACCAGACTGCGTAAAATTTTACCCAAATTCTTGTTTATCACTTTAGTTTGACCATCTGTCTATGGGTGATATGCTGAACTAAAATTTAGTTTTGTCCCAAACTTTTTCCATAATGTCCTCCAAAAATGTCCCAAGAATTTGGTGTCCCAATTAGAGACAATACTCTGGGGTAGTCCATGTAATCTCACTACTTCTCTAAAGAATAAATTGGCTATATGAGTGGCATCACTAGCCTTAATGCAAGGAATGAAGTGAGCCATTCTAGAAAATTTGTCTACAACTACAAAAATGGAGTCATTACCTTTCCGAGTCTTTGACAGTCCCAAAACAAAGTCCATACTTACTGAATCCCAAGGTATTTCTAGAATCACCAATGGAGTGCTAATTCAATGTTATGGCTTCTTCTCTTTGTTAATTTTTGTAGCATTAGATGGTGTTCTACGCGTGACAAATTTTAGAGAGGCTAAGAAACACTAGGACTCTTGAACCCATAAAATGTTTAAGGAAAATCCACCTAGATATGCCTTAATTAAGTTGATTAATCTGTAATTAATTTTTCCTAAGTCTAACTTAGGGAAATGATTAATTAATAGTAATTAATTGAGGAAGGTGAAATTTCTGTAGAAACTAACACTAATCGATTAGGAAATAATTATAGCCATTGATTAAGTTTTAATCTTGGCCATTGGAGTCCCATAGTGAGATTATAAGAAGAAGTCGATGGGTAGATAGAGGAATACACTTGAGATCGATTTCCTTAGGTAGTTCGATTTTCCAGAGAGCAAAAAAGTTATGTTGGAAGAGTTTAAGCCCAAGAGGGGACATAAAGATAGAGAGGGGAAAATACAGTGAGGTCGGAGGAAGTCTTATAGTTCTAGAGAGTCAGAAAGAGGAGATCAAAAATTTTCTTCAGGAGGCAACGCCGAGTTTCAAGTGAGAAGTTCGATTTTGCTGAAGGGGAGGAAGTTTTTAGTTCCAGAGGTCAGGAAGATTTTCCAGAGGGATGAAGAAGCATTTTTCGAGTCAACAATAGGTAGGGCGACTAGATTGGGAACTATTTCAGGAAATTCTTTTAACAGGTAGCGTTGGGGTGATGAAGAGCCTGCGTAGACCACTTGAACGCAGAGTTTAAACAATGTTGAGATTGCTCTGAGAGAGGGTAAAATCTCTCAGTAAATTTTTGTTAGTATTTCTCTTGGGCAGATTCGCTAGTTTGGCAACATTTGTTGTACTCAAAATTTTCTCACTGCTGCTTAATAATAAATCCCTAAATTGTTGCACCGATTTTCCCACATTGGGTTTTTCCAAGGACTTTAGTCCAAAAATAATGGTGTTATATTTAAGTGTGTGTGTTAGTATTTTCTCAGTTTCTAGTTTATGTTCCATAATATTTTTATTTGTGAATATTGCAGTGTGATTAATTCATTTTTTCCTTAACAATAAACTACAAAATTAATTTATAGTTAGAAGAATTAATTCTAGTTGCTGCAATAAAATTTCAGTAGTGATTTTTCACATGGTATCAGAGAAAACTTGATAAGACAGGGAAGCTCAGAAGTAGAAGAAGAAAATTCATTATTCAAAGGGAGGAGTTGGACGGATTTTCTGGGGTTGCGCAGTGCCTAGCCAGATAGTGCAAATTACTAGGTAGTTCAATTTTTCAGTGTAGGGTTGTAGAAAAATTCAGCTCGCTCGAGTGAGTGATTTTGGAAGGCAGAGAGAGCACCAATAACTCATATTTTCACTGAGAAAATTCCTTGTTTAGGAACAAAAGGGTTTTGTAGCAATTGCTAGAGCAGAATCAACGCTAGGTGGAAGAGAAAGTACACACACAAAGGGAATTTCTCTCAGAGGGTTTCTAGTTTAGAAATCCAAATTTATAGCTGTTGTCGACAATAGTTGCAAGCAATTTTTGTCACTCCAGAAGGGAGTGCAAATAACATAATCAACAACCAAGCAAGAGAAAGACGAAGATTTTTGTTTCAATTTTAGAGATGAGCACAACTGGGCTTAGAGATCAGGAAATATTGGAGGGAGCCTCCAACTATGTCATCTGGAAGGTCAGGATGTCCTTCCTATTAGATGAACATGGCCTGAAGACCTATGCAGAGAGCATAGTGGCAATACTGATCCATGTAGATCAAATGAAAGCGTACGGGAAAGAAATGGCCAAGGTAAAGTAGATGATCCTGGATGGAGTTCAAGACCATATAATTTCACATATATTTGGCAAGAACACTACCAAGGAGATGTGGGATGCTCTCTCACAGCTATGTCAAAATATTTAGAGTAGCGGAAGATGTTCCTAAAGGAGAAGCTGAGAAACATTAAGATGTATAAGGGTGAAGGCATTGATGCTTTTCTCACCATAATTTAGGAAATCCAAGATTAGTTTGAAACCGTTGGGGAGGAGCTTGTAAGATAGGCATTGAACAATGTCTCAGAGGATTGGGAGATCTTCGTCCAAGGTATCTTGGGACGAGATACCCTACTGGGTGGAACAGGATGTTGTCAAACCTACAATAGGAGTAGATGAGGTGAGCACTTGTGAAGAATTCATTAGTGGAAGCAATAGTAAGGATTTGAAAGGTGAGAAGGAGGAAGAGAATGTGGCCCTTGCATTAGAGGGTCCTAGTAAGGGATAGGGGGAGAAGAAGAAAAATAAGGACTTATCTAAGGTCAAGTGACTCAAGTGTGGCGATTTTGGCCACTATAGTAAACAAATTTACCGATCAAACAAGAACTATTACCTAAAAACAAGAACTCTAGCAAAAAACCGCCAAAATACATGAAAAAAACCTGAAAACGAAAAGTGTTGATGTTGGAATAACAATTTTTTTGGGGTAAATTTTCAACATTTTCAAAAAAATGGAAGTAAAAACCAATAAAAATGATTTTTTGTGTGTGCAAAAAACGTCGTGAAAACGAAAATTGTTGATGCTGGAATAATTTTTTGGTTGTTGTTGGAATATATATATATATATATATATATATATATATATGGGTTTTTTTGTTTTTTGTTTTGTTTTGTTTTTTGTTTTTGTTTTTTTCCGAGGTAAAATTTCAACATCTTTTAATAATGAAATTAAAGATAAAATATCACGTCTCTGAAAAGTATTAAATTTCAATGATTTTCAAGCATGACATTAAAGATTAAATATCATGTCTCTGAAAAGCTTTAAAATTCCAACGATTTTCAGGCATAGCATTAAAATTTAAATATCATGTCTCTGAAAAGCCTTAACATTCCAACAATTTTAAGGCATGACATTAAAGATAAAACATCACCCCTATGAAAAGGCTAAAAATTCCAACAATTTTCGGCCATGGTGTTAATATTCTTTAAAAAATTTATAACCATTTAATTTATATTAATTTATTTTTATTTTAAGTTTATCATATCAATAACAATTTATTAAATATAATGTCTTTTCTATATAATGTATTGTAGTCAGTGGATAAGAAACACTTTAGTTACGATGAATGAACAACTTTACAAAACAAATAAATTTATATGTGATTTTGAAGTTTTTGATACTCTGAGTTAAAACAATTGGTTTTTGGAAATTTGTGTAAATATTTTATTTTTAAATAATTTTAAGATTTTGAAATTTGCAAATTGTCTTTTAAAAACTATATTTCAATATTAAGAAATATATATATTTTAATTTTGTTTGTATATATAATAATAATAATATTTTAATATTAATATTATATTTCTTTTTGAATTTAGTAAATGAGAACTAATAAACATATTGAAATTGGGAAAAAAAAACAAAGATCAAGCAAAAAAAACTTGTCGTTTCCAGAATCCTATCTACTGCAAAGGAAGTACACCATCACCAAAAAAATGTTCTCCTAAACTTTTTTTTTTGGTCAAGTAAGAGTGGATCCTTCAATTAACCGAACAAACATTACATATGGTACACCTCTTTACAAGTGTAAAGACCAACAAAACACAGACTGGTATAAGATCAAACATACAACTGGGACATCCGAACCCAAAACCTTACAATCATACCCACCAAAGCCCCTTGGGAAAAACCTAAATGAACAAACTGCCGAACTCTCCACAATTCTTCTCCTTCAAATCTTACCGCTCAATCTCCCCAAAACTTAAACATCAAACCCCATCGTCAATCTAACTTTCCATCCGATGGTTGAAGATTTCTCCAATCTACCAAGATCCACCGTCTATCTTTCCTTCAATTGAAGGGTAGATAATCACTCCGATTAACCAAGTTGCACGGTGATCCTGCACCGTTGATCAAAACCCATTTGATCTGATGGTCCACAAGTCATCGCTGCTGAAACTTACATGGTATTTACCTGCTTTACGGACCCGATATAGATTATAACCTTGGTCTAAAAAGATATCGGGTCTGCTCAACCCCTTAACTTCCGATCAATTTGAAACTCGATATCCATTCGATATCGAAGGCCAACAGAGTCTATGGTCTGTAGCCCATCAATAAGCATGTTGTTTATCCCATCCTCCACTCCCTCCAAGCACGATGTTTATGCTATGGCATAAGCATTGACTATGGGATCTACGGTTAGGATTCGCTCAGACACTTCAACCAGGCTCCAAGACTTCTGCTCTTTCCACTCCCGCTAGTCTTCCTCTTGCTCATTATTCATGATTTGGAAGTACTCTATATCTTTGGCTGCCTATCTATGAAAGTCTTCCCTTAGTTTACCTGAGGGTATAGACTCCCAGTCATACCAAATATAACTCTCCTTGCATATCATGCCTTCATTCGCCAAACGATCAACTAACATATTGGCTTTTCTTCGCACATGAACAAAATTGACTGTTCTCAGAGTTCAAAAGGGGGAATGAATACGCCGAAAGACCTGCAAGAGCCTCCAATGTTTCGACACTTTTCCAGGTGCCATTCCATTGCACATTTTCTTGGCCACATTAATGACCAATTCTGAGTCAGCTTCAATGATGGCATTGTGTAAATTTAACTCAATCAGGATTTCCAGGCACTGTTCTAAGGCCATGAGCTCCACCATGTTATTAGTGGCAGTCCCCAAATGATTGTGGAAGATATCCTTTATGCCCCCCTACTCATATCTTATGACACCTCCAAATCCAGCCATCCCTGGGTTTCCCTTAGAGGCCCCGTCTATATTGATTTTCAAAAAACCATGAGGAGGAGGCTGCCAGATATATTTACTTGAAGTTGTTTTGTTCACACCCTTACCAGTGCCAAGGGGAACCAGAGAATGGAGACCCAACTACCTTAGAATGCGAGCCTCCTGGGCTGAAGGGGGGTCCTCAGGAATTTTCCACATAAGGGCTCCTACTGTATCTTTGATCTGTCGTAGGATTTGGCCAATGATATTCTAGATCGAGCTTGCTTTGTTCTTGAAAATCCCACCATTGTGTTTTTTCCAGACATCCCAGATAATAAAGCCTGAAACTAGAGTCCAAGCCTTATTAATGATTTCATTACCTGAGAAGTCTTTCCTCCAATTCTTCAATGTGTTGGTGATGCTGAGTCTGTTTCTGTCAGTTTACCTAAAGACTGAGGCCACCCAATCCCACAAGGTAGAGGTGAAGGGGCTGTGGTTTAGTCAATGCTCCATAGCTTCTTCCTATAATCCACAGATGGAATTTGGATGGGCCAACAAATCCCCTTTTCAGAAGATTCTCCCAAGTGAGAATCTTATTTTGGTGAACTAACCACATAAATAACTTGAATTTCATCCATTGCGGGTACCTCCAAAGGTTATTCCAAACCTGGTCAGGATTTGGATAATCAAAACCTAGGGCCATGCGTTTAGCTTCTTTGAGGTTAAAGGTTTCTTCGGTGTTTTGGCCCCATCTCAGTTGATCAGACGAGGAAGACACTAAAATCTTCCTCTTCTCCAAGTCTAGAGCCAGGGAATCCGCCTGTGCTTTCAAAGGACTCTCTTCACTGTAACCAAGATTCTTCCACATTCACCATTTGCCATTGTCCCTTACCTGATCTCAGAAGTCACTTACCATGAGTGGACCTTTGTTATCAGTGTCATTTTTTAGAGTGGTTAGTTCTTCTCTAAACAAATTTGGTTCCCGCTGCCAGTTATCCTCCCAAAACCATGCAAGGTTCTCAGCTCTGATCTCCCAGAAACTATGCTACTGGACAATGCCTCTATTCTTCCAAGCAAGGTTCCAAATGTGGGAGCCCTTGATGAGCCCTGAAATTCTGATATGATCCCTCTCTTGCCAATTCTTTGCATATTTCTGGGACCGTCCTCATACAGACAAGGCATCACCATTCTGGCTCTCCATATTTTTCCATCTCATCTCCTCCGTTAGCAAGGCTGAGACTATTTCATCAAACTATAAGGCAGTTGCATTGCTGCCTATTGCAATAACCATACTATCCAACGAATCTGGTAGAGAACACAACAAACTAATGCACTTATCTTCATTTGAAATTTTAATATCAATAGATGCTAACTGACTTACCACAGTATTAAATGTGTTCAGATTCTCTATCACTGAGTCTCCATATTTCATCCTTAGGTTATAAAGCTTTTTCCGCAAGAATAGTTTATTCACCAGAGACTTAGATTGGTACAAAGTCCCTAACTTGTCCCACAAAGCCTTCGCTGTAGCTTCCCCTGATACATTTAGCAATACTGAATCTGAGACACACAATTGTATTGTGCTCTTTTCCTTCCGATCCAACTTCTTCCATTCTTCATCGGACACTCCTGTTGGTTTAGTACTCGAATCTACCCGATCCACTGATCTTTATCCACCAACAGATCCTCCATCTTGATTTTCCATAACTCAAAACTCTGACCATTAAATTTCTCGATCTCTATCTTTCCACTGCTCGCCATCTTCTTTCACCACCAGAATCGATCTCGCAGATCTCCCACTAAACAAGTTCTACCACAGGCCCAAGCGAAACCCCTCAGCAACAAAGGCGTCGCCTTGAAGCCAAAACTGCTTTGATACCAAATGTAAGTTTTAACCCCATACAGAAATTACCTGCATACGAATTCTAAAACACAAAAAATAAACAATGCGAGAGCATAACACATAAAACACATATACACAAAGATTTTCCCTTGGATCCCAAAACCGAGATTACCAGCTTTATTTTTCATTATGTTCCTTTCAATGTTATAATACATATTTATACATGCCAAAGCATCCAATACCATGGATTGAAAACCATTGCATCCAATACCATGGAACGAAAAACATCGCATCCAAAAAACATGTGTGAAAATCATGCACAAACCATAGGTGGGAATGCCCATCCTAACATAGAGTCCAAAACCAAAATTTTACCCCATAAAGTGGGGTTACGGGTACGCCTCAAACCCGATGTGACCTTTCCCCCTTTAACCCTCGGTTAATTACATGGGCTAGTCGTGGAAAGAATATTATACAACCCAACAATCTTGAATCTCTAGAAGTAAATCAATAATAGTAGTAGAAGTGAAAATTACTCTAGGCTTTCAAATCACAACAAAGCTTACCTATTCTTTCTCTATAATAGCCCTGGTGAAAATTCCATGTAATAAAAGTTAAAAACAATAACTACGGATGAATGGGACACTTATTCCAAGTTGAATGTTGGGCAAGACATCCTAGGGGGTGTTCATTTGGTTGTTTATGGCTAAGGAAATTGGCAAAGGCAATGGCTAAGGCTTTGGAAAGGAAAAATGATATTTTTGGCACAATTATTTATTGAAATAATGGAAAGTAAGAGAAAAAGGAGGTGCAAGGTCACAAGTTACATGTGAGGAGGAAAATGAAGGAAATTAATGGAAAATGAAGAAAATAGAGGCCACATTCATAAAAAGGCTTCTGAGGATCAGTTGGTAACCCTTTTCAGTTTAGCTTTCGAGCTCTTTCATTATTATCTCCCTCTCCTACTCTTGGACACTTAGAGTTTTCTTGGAGCACTTTGGAATTGGAGACAGAAAGGAAAAGAAGGCAAGAGGAAGTAAAGATCAGGCAGGGAAAGGCAAGATCAAGTAGCTACAATAGGCTTCATTGCAAACATCAACTTGCATGTGTAGTTTCCTTTCTAGATTTGGCATGCATGGGATTTCATGTGTTTCTTTTCTACCATGGCATGGGTTTTTCTAGGTGTGACCGTATTTTCAGCATAGCCTTGCCATTTCTTGATAGCTTTGATGAGATGGGTTTTCTCATTTGGTTTATGTGGGATGGCCAGATTAGATTCGAAGTTGAGTGGGGTGGATCCCCAAATTGACAAACACATGGTGTAGTAGTCCCTGAACCAGACCGAGGATGCACTAAGCCACTGGCTTAGTAACCTCTGAACCAGACTGTTGGTTGCGGTAAATCCAAATTGTGTGCCTTGGTGGGCCTAGGAATACTTGACTGTGAATGGCGGGATATACAGTAAATCCAAGAGGTGGATTTTATCTCCGTTGGGCCTAGTTATTTTGGGATGGAATGCACGGTATATCCTGGAGAGTATGTATCGGTGTAGGGCCTAGTGATACCTAGATCTGACTGTGGATGCACGATAAAGCCTGAGAGACTAGGAGGCACTCAAATTCCTCATGGTGTAGGCAGATAACTCCGGTGACATCCACATTGATTGTTGTTTTAATGTGTTCTATGAGTCCCATATTCATGCTTGGAATATGGCACGGGGGTGATTGGCTGAAGAGAGACTTGGCTCAGCCAATCTATGTTGGGTGGAACGTGGTAGTCCCATCTCCGGTTGGTTAATTATATTCCTTAATGAGAAATTAACTTCCTTGATTTTCATGTGTAAATGTACTAGTGTATATATGGATTTTGATGGCTGATATGTTTATTGTATTTGAGTTCCTATTATGTTGGTTAGATGTATATTTTGTGACAATAACTATGTATGGCTCTTAACATGTTTTTACTTGTATTTGAATGGATATGGTATCTATGACCTAATAAGTGATAAGGAAACAAATGGCATGAGGAAAAAATGGTTCACGGAAATTCTCAGATAAGTATGAGGTCCCTACACTTAATTATGTTGTTTACACCTGTAGGTTACATGTTGACAATATGTTTGATGAAATGTGTGTCATGGCTAGTAGGGTTTTGGTTAATGTCTTAATCAACTATTTAGTTTTGCATCATTGATTCCATGCACTTTACTTGATTTTGAGCTTTCATTCCATTCTGGGTAGTGGCCTGAGCTCTGGGCCTAAAAAAGTGGCTTAAATCCTGGGGTCACTGGCACATAACTGACAACTTTAGTCCACAATCGCTAGCAAGTAGGCCTATGAGAGCGACTTTAGGTCTGTGGTCTCTCCCTTTCCCATAGCATGAGAGCGACTATGGTCTCATAGATCTAGAACAACAGTGGGACCCAGGGACAGGTTGTCTGAGTCGCTGACTTGTCTCCTGAGGGTTCTGTTGATGATGTTGGATGATTTTGTATGATGTTCCGTCATTTCCACTTCCTTAAGGTTACCTAGGAGGTCAAATTTGATCATAGTAGCCTCTCGTTTCATGTTTACCCAAGTTGGTATGGTTACTTGGGTGGATGTGAGAGGAGGGTGTTATAGAGTGGTATCAGAGCATGGTTCAACTCTCAGATTGGATGGGTTGAATGTGTTGGTCATGCATGCATGTTAGTTGCATGTGTGTCTCTTACACTTATATACTTGTTGCAATTGCTTGATGTTGGATTAGGGTTGTAGTATGGTTATCATGGATAATTTGATGTTGACTTCGTGAAGAATATTTGACATGAGTATGTGACTGACTATATATGGTTATTTGTCACTTACATGTTGATTTTATGTTGCCTACTTACATCCTTGTATGTTAGGTTACATTTTGGATATTTTGATTAGATGTATTAGTATTGTAGGTTGATTACAAGATTTGATCGCTTATGTTTGACTATATGCGTTTATGCGTAATTGTAGTTGGCTAGGCATTGCTTATGCATATTTTCGGTTGCATTTAGCAATGTGTATAATGGAGTAATGGTGGTTGTCATGCATGAGGTCATAGCACACATTGTTGATATGGCCTTGCATTGATGACCAAATCCTAGTTAGAGTGATGTTTATATCTTGATACATTTACTTGCGTATGTCAATCTGCTGTTATGATTATGTTATACATGGATCACGCTAATTTGGTGATCTCGTAGACAAGGTATCCTACGCAAACTATACTAAGGTACATTGGTTTATTGTGATTTGGTTTATCTGACATATTATGCATTTCAGGAAGAGAAAGATCAAATGGATAGGCAGGTGGTAGAATACGCAGAATCTTCTTATGCATCAGATGAGCAGCATGGTGTGGGGCATACTTCTGATTTGGCTGATACATTGAGAATCTTGAAGGAAGAGATAAGGAGTTGTAAGGTAGATAATGATCGGATCATACATGCACAAGAGAAGAAATCAGAGGTCAATGATATACTTCTTCAAAGTTTGTCAAAATTTTAGCGACAAGGGCCGCTTCAGATCAACCATGCACATGAGGATGGAACTAATGGAGCATATGGCAGTAGATCTCATGGTGGACACAAATTGGATAGATCTGACACAGTGAGAGATGGAAGGTTGTTGGACACTCCAGAAAGGAGGGGAAATGAGTACAAATATTATTCTAGTTCTGGTTCTGATAGACATCATGATCATCATCACTATCATCCTTATATGAGGAATTATAGGGGATACTTACCAGATGAATTCAAGAAAGAAAAACCACTTACTTTTGAGGGAGATGTGAAGAAGCCGTAATATGCAGAGGCTTGGATACGTGGGATGAATAAATTATTTGAGTTGCATGAGTACACGAATAACATGAAGGCTAAAATAATTATCTTTATCTTGAAAGGTAAAGCGAACATCTAGTGGGAAGATGTTAAGTGGGTTAGAGACATCAGGAAAGATGACGTCAGCTGGTGGGAATTCAAGAGGCTTTTAAGGAAGAAGTACTTGTCAAAAAAGTACTATGATAGTGAGGAAAAATAATTCTATGAATTAAAGATGGTATCAATGACAGAAGAAGAGTACACGACCAAGTTTCTGGAACTATTGAGGTATGTATCGTATATTATTGATGGGAAGGCTAAGGTTTAGATGTTTTTTAGTGGTTTTCCATTAGTATTTAGAGATCAGATTGAGTATGATGAGCCTCAGCCACTTGAGGAAATGATTGGGAAACTGAAGCATTTCTATGAGAAATCAAAGCGCAAGAATGAATCTCAGCATGGATGGAAAGGAAAGGACAAAGGTATAGGTAAATGGCAGCCTAAGAGGACAAGGACTCAACATGAAAATGGGAAAGAAAATGTTGCTATGCAAAAGAGATTCAACGCAGCTAGACAGGGACATGGGTCACCAGAACAGAAAAAACAACATAAAGGTGAGGGCACTGGTCGGTTGGAGTGTTGGACATGTGGTGAGGAATGACTTAGGAGAGATTGTCCACAACATCAGGGTGGAAGGCCTAAAATATACAATGCACAAGAGGCACATATTGTTGGGGATGTTGGTCAGAGTATTCCACGTATCTATGCATCAGTGGACAATGGGAAAGCATAACTTTAGGCATCTATCATTGAGATGGACAGTAAGCTCTGTGATCAAGTTATTTCTATTTTGATTGACCCTGGATCTAATTATAGCTATGTTAGTCCTAACTTGGTGGATAAGTGTGGTTTGTATAATGAGTTTCATGTAGGGTCTTGGTTAGTGCAGTTGGCTATAGGTACAAATAAGCGAGTGCATCATTGGGTAAGAGCTTGCACATTTGAATTAGATGGTATGCCTACAACAACACATTTAAATGTATTACTATTGGGTTCATACAATATGTTATTGGGCATGGATTGGTTGTGTCTACATAGAACCAAGGTAGACTAGTATGATAAAGCTATTGAGTGTGTTGATGACAATGTAGAACCAAGAGTCTTGCAAGGTAAGAAGAAAGCCACATTAGTTAGGATGGTGACAACTATGCAAGAAAAGGGTAGTTGCAGAAAAGGGTGAAAGATGTTTGCGGTACACATTTCTAGTGCTAAGGGTAAGGAGGCCAAGGATGCATATGTGTTGAAAATATATCTAGTGTTGCAACATTTTCAGGATGTATTCCCTGAGGACATTATAGAGTTTCCACCTCACAAGGAGGTAGACTTTTCGGTTGAGTTAGTGCCAGGGGAAACTTCAACATCGAAATCACCTTACATAATGAGCACATCTGAGTTGGTTGATTTAAAATTGGAGCTGAAGAAAATGTTGGACAAGGGATACATTAGGCCACTGTATCACCTTGGGGAGAACCGGTCTTGTGTGTGAGGAAGAAAGATGGCACTCCCAGATTATGCATTTATTATAGGAAGTTGAACAAAGTGACTATCAAGAACATATATCCTTTGCTGAGGATTGATGACTTGTTTGATCAAATGAAGAGAGAAACAATGCTCTCAAATATTGACTTGAGATCCATATACCATCAGGTATGCATTAAAGAGGAGGACATTTACACGACTGCATTTAGGACCAGGTATGGGAATGATGAGTTTGTTGTTGTTCCATTTGGATTGACTAATGCTACAACTACATTCATGTGTTTGATGAATAGTGTGTTGTATCCATATTTGGATAAGTTTTCTATTGTGTTCATTGATGATATACTGTATATTCTAAAAATGAGGAAGAGCACGCCGAGCACTTAGCGGCAGTATTGAGGTTGTTGAGAGAGCATCAATTGTATGCTAAGCTCAACAAGTGAAGTTTATTTCAGACTAAGGTACACTACTTGGGACATGTTGTCTCTAAGGAGGGAATTGTAGTAGATCCAAGGAAGATAAGGGCCATCATGGAGTGGGTAGCTCCTAAGAGTGTGGACGAGGTGAGATATTTCATGGGTCTGGCAGGCTACTATAGGAGGTTCATTAGGAACTTCTCGCATATTACTTATCTCATTACATCATTGCAAAGGAAAGGTAAGAAGTTCGAATGGATAGAGGAGTGTGAAGCTAGCTTTGAGCAGCTTAAGCAATTGTTGATGCATGCACCAATGCTATAGATTGTATATCCAGACAAGGAGTTTGTGGTATGCACAAATGCTTGCAAGAGATGGCTTGGTGGAGTATTTATGTAGGAAGGACATGTGGTATGTTATGAGTCCCGAAAACTCTACGAGCATGAGCAGAACTACCTGACACATGATCTTGAGTTAACAATGATTATACATGCACTCAAGATGTGGAGGCACTATCTTCTTGGCAGGCGGTTTGTGCTTATGAGTGGTCACATTAGGTTGAGGTATTTGTTTGACCAACCGAATCTGAATGCCGGGAAAGCTAGATGGTTGGCCACAATCAACAAGTTTGATTCCGAGATCAGGTACATCAAAGGTAAAGAGAACAGGGTGGCAGTTTCTCTCAGTAGATAGGTACATGTGCATCACTTGGTAGCTATGAGATCCTATGGGACAGACTTATATGATAGGACATTGCAATCAGGAAAACAAGATGTCAGGTATATGGAGATTGTGCATAGGTTGTAGTAGGTTGATAGTATAGGTCATGGTATAGGTGTAGGTACAAGTACATGTAATGGTACAGGTACAGGTGCATGTGCAAGTACATGTAGTGGTACAGGTACAGGTGTAGGTGCACAGGGCATGGACTATTATCTTACAACAAATGGATTGTTTAGGTTCCAAGATAGGATATATGTACTAGATAGTAGTGAGCTCAAGAAGGTGATCTTGAGGGAATTTCATGCAAAACCATATTCATCTCACCCGAGTTATTAGAAAACATTGACAATGGTGAAAAGATATTACTATTGGCCAAATTTGAAAAGGGATGTAGCAGAGTTTGTGGCTAGATGGTTTGATTGTTAGCGAGTGAAGGAAGTGTAAACATCCAGGTGGATAGGTTAACAAAGGTTGCACACTTCATTTCGGTGAAGTCTACGTTCTCAGCTAGTGATGTGGCATAGGTGTTCAACAAAGATATGGTTAGACTACATGGTGTTCCGAAGAAGATTGTGTCAGACAGGGATGCGAAGTTCACTTCCAAGTTTTGGAAGGAGTTATTTGCAGGTTTGGGCACAAAGTTTCCCTTCAACACAAATTATCATCCATAGACAGATGAATAGACAAAGAGATTCAACAAGATATTGGAGGATATGTTGAGGATGTATGTGATGCATAAACAACGAAAGTGGGAAGAGTATCTCCCTTTGGTAGAGTTCACATACAACAAGGGTTATCAAGAGTATTTAAGGATGAGTGCTTTTGAGGCATTGTATGGGAGGAGTTGTAACAATCCCATTAGTTGGAGTGATCCAGTTATCAGGGTATTGATTGGACCAGATATTTTGTAGACATGGAACAAGAGATGCAGGTGATCAAGAAGAATCTCAGGGAAACACATGATAGGCAGAAGAGTTATGCAGATAGGAACAAGTTGTTAAAGGAGTTTCGGGTTGGGGAACATGTGTACTTGTGAATCAAACCAAAGAAGAGCTCCTTGTGGATTGGCTCATGTGCCAAGCTGGCACCACAATTTTGTGGACCCTTTAGTATCATGGAGAGGATTGGGCCAATAGGCTATCGACTTGCATTGCCTCCGACAATGAAAGTCCATGATGTTTTCCATGTATCTTTGCTTAAGAAGTATGTTAAATATGTTGATCATGTAATTGACTGGTCTGTATTGTAGGTGGAACCAGATGGAGAATTCCAGCCGAAGCCTCAATGCATATTGTAGAAAAATGTGCTCATGCTCCAGAACTGAGCATTCAAGCAAGTTAAAGTGCAACGGAAGCACTTTGGGCCTGATGAAGTTACATGGGAGATGGCGGATCAGATGCGGGCCATGTATCCTTCCTTGTTTGCCGGTTGAGGCAAAGCATCTTGACATGGTGGTTTGGTATTTGGTTATGGTGGTTTGGTATATGCTTTATGATGGTTTGATATATGTTATATGATTTTTTGATATATGCTTAGATATGATGATTAGTATATGTTTGATATATGTTTTGGTATATGATTTGGCATATTTTTTGGTATCTATATTTATTGTGACGTTGTTATATATACCCATGTGTATGGATGTAAATACTGTAATGAGCTGTGTTAAAAGCTCCACTATGTGGTATGGGTGTCATGTCACAATGGTTATGTTATTGTTGGGTTGTGTTATATTCTTTGGACCCTATATTAGGTTAGGCAGACCTACCTATGGTTTTGTGCATGGTTTTCACACATGGTTTTGGACGTGATGGTTTTCAGTCCATGGTATTGGATGCTTCGAGATGTATATATATATATGTATTGTAACATTGAAAGGAACAGGTGTACTTGTGCCACATGCCTTGACTCAAGCATAAGTAGACATGTTTATTTTAATGGATCCATCACCACAATTTCTTTCCGGCCACCCTGGCTTGGTGCTCCCTCTGACACTAAAATAGATCTTGTTGTGGAAATCCTGGCTACTACCATTGCTAATTTTTGGACACTGAAGCATATATGATGTCTAGCATGGTCCAATCATATAAGGCATACTACTCTTAGAGGTAATTTAGTAGTCCATCATCCCAAAAATATTCGAGGGATCTCAATAATATGATTCAGGGAGGTAATGCATCAAATCTAGGTCCTTCATCCTAGAAAAAAATCATATAGGATCAACCTTGATCCATCAATCCAAAATCGAGGTACAATATTTTATTTACAAGCAAGAGACTTCTTCATGACCCTCAAAGCCTTAAGGTGGTCCCATGTACACTTCTTCCTCAATTTCATCATTGAGAAAAATATCCTTTACATCCATTTGATGTAATTTCATAACAAAGGCAACAATAATTCTAATAGAAGTGTACCTGAAAACTAGAGAAAATGCCTTTTCATGATCCTCTCCCTCTTTCTGGGAGAACCTTCTAGTCTCAAATCTTGTTCTATACTTGTCTATGCTGCCATCTGCTAGATCTTGTAAATCCATTTGGAAATCATCACTGATTTTCCTTCGGTGCAATTAAGGTATACTTCAAACTTGTTGATATGCCTGCTATCTTTGAGATCATATCTCATTTAGTGCAATATATCTCAACAAAAATCACCAATTATGGGAAATCCCTCTTGTCACATGGTTTGCTTTTCTCTTCCACTACTTCCAACTACTACCAAAGCCTTGCTATCCTTCACTATGTGCTTGCAATCCTAACTAAGAGGCCATGGAAGAACAATTATAACCAAGCAAAGGATACAAGGACAAGAAACTAACTAATAGTAAAACAATAAAAATAATAAGTAAGAAAAATACAGATAAGTTACTTATCTTTTGAGAATTATAGGGAAATGCCATCTCCCTCTTGATCTTAGCCTTCTTGCATCCATCTTACAAATTCATCAACCTCGTCCTCATTATCAGTATGATGTCGTTCCTTCCTTGCATGAGCTAGGGTTTCTTATTTCAATGGAAACATTAATATTGGTCTATATCTATGGTTATATCCACAAATCCTAGGGTTCTCACATCCAAGACTTCTAGTCTTCTAGGATGTACAAACCCTAGTTTTTAAAACTCATTTCACATCTTTTGCAAGTTCAACATATTTTTTCATATGCAAATTCTCTTCTCCATATCCAAATTTCTGAAAGCCAAGGATGTTGAGAAATGGAAACAAAAAATTCCAGTCTAATTTGTCCTTGAATTAAACTGTGAATTAAAATAGAATTCTTTTCTCATAGCAATTTGAAAATAATTAATTAAGTTTAATTAATTAATTTAGGAAATTCGAATTGGAAGTCTTTTAGAAATCATGTATATGTTCTCCCTAACTTATAGGAGTTAAGGATGAGTTATGAATGACTTGTAATTAGTTAACTCAATTTATTGAGTCAAGTCTAGTTAAATTAGTTCCAATCAGTTTCAGGAACTAATAGTGAGTAAACAGTCAGTTGGGACACTAATGACCTAATTAGTGCTACTCTAGTTAACTGAAGATTCCACCATCAGAAACTCATGCATTTTGATTCTGAGAAAGACCCAGTTGAGACTAGAGTGAAGGGACAATGTACTAATTGTTTTAGATTTTTCTGAGTTGCATTGATAGTGCATGCATTTGAGAACTGATCCTTGAGGGATTGCTCTTTTTTTAGAGGCTTTATTTCACTTTAAATACAAGCTATCCTTCATAGGAATTACACATTGGAATAGAGACTTGGAGAGATTGTGAATTGGCTAAGATTTGGCCTTAAGCTTGCTTATGAGTTGGAGATTGAATTTGCTGAGTGTTGGGATTATTCTAGAGAGAACAAGCATTGTAATTTCATCTTGATTTTCCGGATTAATACAAAACATATAGTGGGGTTTTGAGCTATGGCTTTCCCCATATATTTATTGTGTTATGTGCCTTTGATTCTCTTCCTCTATTGATCATTTTTTTCTCGATGTTTATGGGCTTCCGCTGTAAAGAGTAGAAGTAGATTCTTGTCTCTTGCCTTAGTAAATTGCATTAGCTTGTGGATCTATAGGATTTTCGATATGGTATCGAAGCAATATTGTTTTTTGGGCCGATAATTTTCATAGAATTTATGAGAATTTCTATGCAAAATTTTCAGAAACAAATTGGATTTTCGGATTCCTTGGGAAAATATACCCAAATTCAAAAAAAAATCGTCCGAATCGGAGTTCGGATGAGGGAGATATTGTTGATTTAAAATCATCTCTCTAGAAGAGATTGCGAAGTTTTGAGTTTTTGGGTTACAGGTGAAAGTCAAATTTGCATACATACTTTAGGATCACAGATGGTGTTCCATGGGTTGAGGCTTGAGTATGCCTTGGAAGGAAACTCGAATTTTATAGCCTGGAGGGACTGGATGGAGGTTGTGCTAGAAGATAATGGATTGAAGGAATTCATTGATCAAGAAGTCCCCAAGCCAGCAACAATGAATGCACAGAACTTGGCCGAATGGAAGAAGTGTGTGGCAAAGGAACTGCGGATAATCCTTGAGGGAATTTGAGACCACATTGTCTTGAGTCTCCATGGAAAGGAAAATCCACATGCTATGTTCTAGGTGACAGTCAGTTGAGTCGATTCCAGGATTTCACAATGTAGACTACCTGGGAGGTAGCCTCAAGCTCAGTGCAATTCTTGGCAACAATACATGTTCACTGAGGGCTGAAACTACGCAGTGCAACTCAACGAATGTCTGACTTTTGGGGTTGGTCTGGTTGACATAACTCTAAAAAAATGACTAAGTGTGTGAATGAGTGATTTTGTACATGTATGACCTTGCAAACACACACTCAACATGACTTTTCAACAAGATGCCTCGAACCAACAAGACAGCATACACTCAGTGTGATTGGCTAACGGTGCAAGTGACAAGCGTGACACTTATGATAGATCGTTGAACGACCACAACGACACTTGCGTGACAGTTCATATAACTCCATGTGTGAGTGCGACAAATGTTTACATAGCGAATACACTTGTACACACTGAGAGGGACTTTGTTCATGGCCAGAACATGGCTGCAAGCATGACATTATGACCAACATGCAAAAAGATGTCCAATGAATGGTCAAGCGAGGAGGGTGCAAAGACTCAACACGAGCTCATGGGATGAGCCCAAGTTCTTGCAAACATCAAGGAAAAACTTAAAGAAGGCTTAGAAATTGGATGCAGGCCAAAATTTTGGAGGGTGTTGCGGCCACTGCAACACTTGGCGACACACTGGTTGAACTCCAACTTTTCTGGTTTGGTCCATTGACAACACAGGGCCTTGGTATTTTAGGGAGTATTGAATCACTGTGTAGGTTACTTCGACTTCCCCACTTACCCCATGGATAGACATGGTTCACCTTTTGCCAACTCAGTCAAACACAACAATAAGTTTCAGCCTAATCACAGTGTTTCAAAATTGGGAAGGGTAGTTTGGCTCGAGAGTTAAAAAATTTCAGAGTATAGGTTTTCATATCTGGTGTTGCTCCATTGCCAGCGGGCCTAGAAATTACCCCGATGGAGTCACATAGGAACACAAACATTGCTCCATTTCCAGCGAGCTTGGTCAGTACCCCAGTGGAGTTGCATGCTTCACCTCTCTATGCAGGAAGCCTTTCTCTTCTTTTTCCTTTATATTTTTAAAGAGGTTTGTGCATAGGCACTTATATATTTTTGGGGTGTAAGGGGGATACTGACTTATTGAGAGAAAAATAGGTTGTTCCTTCAGAGAAGCATGTAAGACCTCTGACATAGGTTTGCTCGTTTAGATTTTCCCCTTCTCTGCTTCTACTAGTTGGATGAGCTTGATCACACAGAGCAAAAGGCTGAGTACAGGAATGGGGTTTCCCAGTTTGGACATAGGTTCATGGTCGGACCTAAGATTCCCTTGTAGACAGTTTGTATTTTCCGTCAAGAATTCATCGGCCTAAGGTTATAACCAAGCACAAAGAAGACGGACGCAGGACTCGCCAAGTGCTTCAGTGTCACAAGACTCTTTATATCTCAGCCACATACTCATTCAAAAGCCAGAAATCATTAGAGGGAAACACTTATTGCAAAACCCAAAATAGCATGATACTAAGCAAACAAAAAAAAAAACAAAAATAGTAAGTAAAGCGCAAAAAAAGCAATAAACAGGCTATGTACATGGCGTGGGGTGCGACCTAACCTACTAAAAACAAATTTTGAGATCTTGGCAGTTGACAGGAAGGTTTTCAACCCTCCTGTCAAGTGATTGCAGATGATACATGTGTGGGTCAAGATTCTCCTGAACCAGTATCAGACTATCAGGTCCTGCTACCGGAACCTGGTGGTGTCTCGAAAGACCATCAAGAAAAGACAACATTCGTGCTCTAGATACTGTGTGTAACATAGGTTCCGATGACGAAATGGGGTAGTTATTTTTGTTTCGAGAGCGGTTCAACTTTTGGAAATCAATGCATAAGCGAATTTCCCTGGATTTCTTACGTACACAATTTAAATTAGAAACCCATGTAAAATAAGGAACTTTGTAAGTGATCCGAGCATCCAACAACTTAGTTAGTTCTTTTTGGATAAGGGGTTCAAGCAACAGATGTATTTTACCCAGTTTTTGCTATAATGGCTTGACTTCTTCTTTCATTGGAATCTTGCGTTGGATTATTCAAGTGTCATATGTACTCAGGTCATCATATGCCCACGCAGACAGATCCCAATACTATTTGAAAAAGCGAACAAATGGTTGCCTCTCTTGCGGTGTGCAGAACGTACCAAGACTGACAAAATTCAGATCGTGGTCTATTCCCATGTTGATATGTTCGTTCATCATGGTGGAACTGTGCTTTTTGCTATTTCTTGACCCTTGAAAGCGGTTCTGCAACATATAGAGCTTGTTGAGAGAAAACACACCCTTGGGGATGAGGTTTCCTTTCTTGTCATTAGCTGCAACTTGCAGAGACTGCTTGTGTTCATATTCATCAACTGCTGCGTCCTTGAAGGCATCAACACTATCCATGAAGTGCAATATCTACCGATCATCATCAAAAATGCATAGATTAGTTATGTTATCAGGGATAGAAGTCTTATACAAAATTTCAGCAGTAAATATATCCCTAAGCGGTGACATGTTAACAACTATGTTTGCTAAGGTATGGACAATTGCATTACGCGTTCTTGGCACAACAATGATATTAAATTCTTGGAAGTTAGAGATTAGTCACGATACCGCTTGATGTTAAACTTTGAGATGAGGTAATAAACAATGTATGGTGTTACGTACCTTCCATACCACGAGTTCTACATCACCTACCACTTTGAGCACAACAACATTGAGGCTAATGGCCTTTTGGAATCCCAACATGAGTGCTTTGTATTCCACAATGTTGTTTGTGCACTTGAACTCCAAGCGGCTCAAGACCAGATGTTTCTTATGCTTTGGGTCGATCAAGAAACACCTAGCTCTAGAGCCATCCTGTGTCTTTGATCCGTCAAAATACATGGTCAATATCTCATCTGTACACGGACTGTTCGACGCACTTTTGCTACTGCTTTTGTTGTTGCTACTACTACTACTGCTACTGCTACTACTACTGCTACTAGTATTACAATGTGATGTACATGTTTCCTTTCCATTAGTTGGGAAAGGAAAGAGACCCAACTGCATGTCTGGTGGGGTTGGAGCTAGCTGTGCGAGATAACACCCCAACATTGTTTCCAAGAGGTAGTTTCCAAACATGAGCTTTGCGAAGGCCAATAGTTCATTCTCACTAGTGATGGGAGTGATGTTGTGCCTCATGTATCTCTCGGATAACACCCAGATTTGATTGTTTTTTCCCTTATACGGAAGCTATAAGTGTGACCAGTCTGTAGAAAAGTACCCATTCAACTTGCTAGACCAGTCTCTGCTAAGAAGTAAGCCATATGCTTTAGGTATGTCCACAACAACAATGTTTATGCACTGGTGAACTCAGTTGTCATGAGATAGCTGGATGATCACCTCTCGAAGCTCACCAATGGATTGTATGCATGTACAATCGAGTTGGATGATCGACACAGATGTCTTGCTCTATTGCACATTTATATTTGTGGTAATGGAGAGTGGCATGACGTTGGATGATGTGCCAGAATCAACCAAATAGTATTGAAAATTGTAGTTAAAAATTTTGAATGAAAGAAAAAATGGAGGGCAACCAGAGTTTGCTTCTTCCATACGGAGTGTGTTGAGCACAGTTGTGAGTGAACTGGGAGATGTGCTTGCTCCCTTGCTGGTAGAGGTTGTGTTGTCTGTAGATGTTTGCTCCAATGTGCACATCAAAATATCCAGCTGACTCTGAACCCTAGCCAAATCAAACAAACTGATGTTTGCATGAGTTTTCTTCATGTCTTCCACAATGTTGTAATCCAGAGTGGGTAGACGCACTAAGATGTCCAAGGTCAAACTTGTGTCCATATTGTTCAGCGGAGTGTCATGCAGTTTACTGCTCATGGACATGCTCTTGTTCATCGTTGTCTTCCTGGGCTTGCTTTGTGTTTTCTGCTTTTGGACAGCTGGTGGATCAACCTTCCTCAGCAGTTCAAGCCTTTCTCACATTTCCCCCACTTTAGGGGGAGCCCCTTGACTTCTAAGATTGTATCGACCATTTTATTTTTGGGCTGGTTCTCGGTGTTTGTCTTCTACACTACTTGCAAGCACTGATACATATTGATTACCTGCATAGTGATAGGTGCCTCATCAGGTGCAGCATCTTCGTCATCATATGTGTCTCTCAGCTGGCACTACGTACTGCTCACTACATTTGGCATATGGTTTCATACTCAGTTTGCAACTCATTTCCAATCGTAACAAGACCCTTCTGGGTGATCGCCTTCATGAAATGAGCAAAATTTGTTGTTTGCACACTATTCTCATTGAAACACTGAATTGGAGCTCTGTGTAGTTTTAGTCGAGAAGTAGTTGCTACCTGATGACATGCTTCCTTTCTATTGTCTCGGTTGTCGACTGCTCACAGATGTGTCAATTAGTCATTGCTTCAGCTCAGACACTTATGTTGTCAAGTTCTTGACAAGATGAGTAAGGGTTTCAATGTCACTTGCCTCCTTATCTTTACCCTTGCTCACCGCAGCATGGGGCTTCTTGCACACATCTCTAGAGTATTTTGTAGGTTCATCATCCTTGATTACTCCAATCGCGAGCAGGTCCTTCTCTACAACTATTTCCTCTTCGCAGTTTTCTAATAACGTTGGTTTCGCAACTCACTTGATGAACTGCACAATATTGGTTAGCAGTGTGGACGTGTAGTAGTAAAAAGTGATGGAGTCATGAGGTTTCATGTCTACTACAAACTTATTCAATATGCAAAAAAACCTTTCATTGAGATATTTGACCTTTTCTCTCGACTCCATTTTCAGACTACCCAACTCTTTGAGCAACGTGACTGGGGTCTTGTCATACGCGAATTTTTCCAAAAATATCTGTTTGAACATAACCCAGTTATGGATGGAGTTGATAGGAAGGATATGATACCATACTGCTGCAGGGCCATCCAAGGTACACAAAAAAATATGCATGCAACGTTTTCATGTCGCGCCTCGAGTGCTTGCAGCAATAGGTAGAAGTTATCCAGGCGATCTTCTGCGTTCACTATGTTTTCGGGGTCATACTTTGTGAGCATTCCCTTTGGACGCTTTCGCATCCTGTGAAAAGCACCTGAGAGAGCCAATGGTCCTTGAGTCATCCATTCCAAGTTTTGGTCAGCCATGTCTTCTTCTTCTTCGTCCTCTTCCTCTTCTTCAGAATCTGATGGTTCTGCCTCTGAGTCTGTTGGTTCGTCTCCCCCTCCACCTCCCCCACTGCCTTGCCCTCCGCCTCCTGTACCGGAATATGAGCCCAAGATCACGAGGGTGTCTCGTTCTCCCTATTAGAAGACTGGAGGTTCCTCTCCATTCTCAAAAGCTTTTGCCAAACCTTCGAGTGTGGAAAGAACTACTTTTTCCACTGATGATACAACAAATCATGTGGTAGTGGTATTTGGCTTTCTTGATGCGTATGGAAGATCTTGTATTCCTGGGATCAATCCATCTGCTTTCGCGAACTAACATGTGATGGGACGGATAGAGCAGAGGTGCTGATACAAAATTTAGTGTTCATGTCTGGGAGGTGAGGGGTGACCAACTTTAGAGCTGTGCGTAGGTGAGAGGGAGTGCGAGTTACTACCTTGACCAAATGATTGATGAGTGGGGGTGAGAGGACATTCAACCATAAACAATTGGCGGCCATCCTTCTAGCGCCAGAAATGTTGACGGTGTTGGACCCGCCAACACTTAGGGTATCTCCCCAGTATGAAGTCCCAACTATGCCTCACACCATTTAGTGTAGGCATCCCATCCAGTATGTGTTTGGTCAATTTAGTGTCCTAAATTGCTCTACATAAATTACAATCCAGGTATCGTAGACTGATGAAGTGTAGTGCACTATATGTGCTAGATGACCCTTCTTACTTCACCATTTTTGTATTTTATGTTGTTTTGGGGGTTTTTGGTCCTTTAGTCCCTAATGATTTACAATGTACTTAAATCTAACTTCTGTAAAGACTGCTAAGGACCTAAAGGAATGAGAACTAAAAGAGCTTAAGTAAGATTTGGAAGCAAAGTTTTAATCAAGAAATAAAAATAGAGTTTCTATCTTTAATCATATCATTATTTCCAAATCATGAGCTACAAACTAAAAAGTAAAATTGTTGTCTATTCAATTACAGAAACAAGACTAAATGAAATACTAAAACTGAAAGTGAAATTGCAACTATCTATTATGGAAACAAAACCAAAATGAAATACTAAAACTGAAAGTGAGATTACAACTAATGTTTAGTCTATTGTAGAAACAAAACTAGATGAAAATTGAAGTGAAATTGCAACAAAACTAAATGAAATACTTAGTTACTCTACCTCTCAATTTTGGAAGACAAACTTCCTTTGGATGACATTTTGAGGAATTATGTACTTCATTATCCTAAGAGAAGATAAATGTAGAAAAGTAGAAAAGACTCATTACTTGAATGAAGTATTCAACCACTTAGTTTGAGATGAGTTATCAACTAGAAGGGCTTTTTAGAAACATTCATCTACACCGTGAGTCACTAAACTAGTAATAAAATGGCAAGAACTATAATGGCACTGATCAGTCTAATTGAAAACTTAAAGACTAGTGAAACAATAAATGAAATAAACTACATTACACTACTGCATTTCAACCTCTAACTACTGATAAAAACTAGAAAGAAATTAAACAAAAAGAAGTTATTCTGCACTGAAAGAAGCTATTCTGCGTTAGTAAGAAAATGATAAAGACTGCATTATAAACAAGGTTAGTATGGAAACGATTATGAACACTGTGAAAGAAATGGTGAATTGACAGTTTAACTATAAAAGACAAAACAAAATGAAATGAAACCTTAGTTAGCGCAGGGGCCCTCTGCAACTGCTCAGGTTATGCGTACTCAATCAAAACTCCAAAAATGCTTTCAGATATCCATAAAACACACGGCCTTCATATTAAAAACAAAGAATGAGTTTTTTTCAAAATTACGGAATAATAGTATGAGCTTAATACATGAGCAAATTCGATTGGTTCTGCATTCTTCGCATAGGTATTTATAAGAAAAATATAAAACTGTTTGTAGAGAAAAATAAGCTACAGCCAAAAACATGTAGTATACAGGCACACATAATTCTCTTCCTTGGCTGTTGGAGACATAAATCTAAGGTGATGGCTGTTGGATTCGGTTGCACAGATGGCTGCTGGAGTCCGTGGGTTTAGGAAGTTGTTTCGGATCCCATCGTTGTGAAACATGTACAAAACAGAGTCTTGTTTGCCTTTGGTCTCTATGTTTGACTTCTCCTTTGAACAGAGTCATGTACCATCTTCCTTGTCGACCTGGGCTAGGTGAATAGGACATAATCCATGTCACGATGTTTTCCAAGCTGTCGATGTAGCTAGTTTCTCCTTCTGACTCTTGGAACCTGTTAAAGCATGGAAGTAGCTACGGAACAGCCGATTAGCTGCAAAATAGGCTGCGTTCCGTAGCTAAAAGATAAAAACTTATTCAAAGAGCAAAACATAAAAACATAACATTTAAATCACTAAAATTTTCTCCTTAAGGTGATGTATACTGGTTATTGATGATAGGGATGCATCTTCTTCATGGAAAAACAAAGAAAAGGGAGGAGAAGAGTTGCTATGGAAAGGGCAGTTTTGAGGCTCAACAGTATGATTGCCCAATTTCCATTGTATTAAAGGTTTTCCTTAGCTCTTTCTTGTTGGCACATGAGAGTGGTCTGCTTTGTCTTCGAACAACGAGGTTCACGTTCCTGGTGAGTGCTTAGTGTTACTTGTGTCAAGGTTCTTTCACCACAGAGAGAGAGAGTGGAAGTGAGTCTCAAGTCAAAAGGGAATAGTCCCAACTCTGTCAGAGACACATAACACAACAGGACATGCACAACTTCTGGCAGAGTAGTCCACACAAATGTGGCAGTCAAAAACACATAGTGAATGTATAACATGTACAACACCCAACAGAGTAGTCCACACGAGTGCAACGATCCAAGTTTATGGGAATGATTTTGTTGAGTGTCCAGTGGGTTAGCCCACACGAGTGAGACAACATTAACAACTTATACAACACATTTTTGTAAGGATATGTATTAGAACAACCAAAATAGTTCAATTGTTTTAACACAGGCTAAAGAAACATTAATTACAAGTGTCCAAAGAATAGTCTTACAAACAAATACAATACATGTGTGAAAATGCACTGGCATGTTATCGGGCTTCTGAATTAAGCGAAAGTTTCAAGACACATCAATGCACCATACAACACTAACCTCGATTGCGGGGAGTTGGAGCCACTACTTGCTCCTCAAAGAAAAAACTACAGACTCTCAAGGCTATGTGGGTGGAGCCAAGGTGAAAAGTCCTTTGCATGTACAAATGGGGGGTATTTTAGTCAAGGGTAAAATTGGCCCTTGTGACTGTTTGACTTCTCTCATGACTGTTTGGCTTACATGACTTTTCAACTTTACCTGACTCTTCAAATTTACATGTGGGTCTCTTGGACTTCCATGTTACATTACATTGATTACAACATTATGGCCTACAATAGTGATGTGGCCCATATGACTCATGACATGACTCGACGTGACAGAGCCGGTATGTTCATGCTAGTGGTGGTATGCATGTCGAGTTGTAGTGTTGTTGATGATGGATGTGCTCTTGGTGTATCATAGCTTCACCTCCACATGGCAAGGTGTGCAGATTCTTCGATGGTCTTAGTGTTTGCTTGATGTTGCACGTGCATGTATCTCCTTCGCTTGTAATTTGGCAAGCTCCATGTGTTCGTTCATTCGCGAACAAGTCCCCTTCCATGTGCTCCTTGTTCATCCTGATCGTCATCGCTCCATGTCTCATCCATGTACCTGTATATGCAATCAATCATGACGAGATGAAATCAAATCCATAAATCTCCTAGTCTACCATGATGCATTGTCTTTCCCTTTCGGATGCAGGTGATCGGGAGAGAGGATAAGGCTCTGAAATTGCGCAAGGCACATTTCAAGATGGGATGCGGGCTCTGGGCATTGTTCATGAACATTTCCTAGAGGTCATTGGGAGGCTGAGATGGGAAATCTAGATCAATAGTGACTGTCCGCGGGGTCTCGCTTGGCTAGAGGATAGATCTGTGCAATTTTTTTAGGGAGACAGTGTAGGCAGCAGAGGACGACTGGTAGAATTTGTTTTTCACAATTTCTCCGAGGAGCTGGCAGTGGGCCACGGGAGGTTGCTGGAAAAAACTATGCAAAGCTAGGAGGCTATCTTGCTAGACATCCCTGCGCAGTTTCTGAGCTGAGAAGGATGTTGGGTAGCTAGGAGACTACTCATGAAAAATACGCAGTTTTTAGTAGGAGCAGTAGGCCGGATGATACAGTGTCTCGATAGAAAAACTGAGCAATTTTTTAGGGCAGTGGAGTGACATGAAGCGAGTGTCTATCTGGTATGTCTGCGCAGTTTCTTCAGTCAGAGGAAGCATGCATGCTTGGCATTTTCTGCACAATTTTTTGGAGTGAGGCCCAGGGTCACTGCCCGGTCGAACTCTCTGATTGACCAGCTAAAAGCTTGGTTGATGTTGCTTGCAGGCAACACAGATTGAGATGGCTTGCTGGAAAACTTCTGCGATGTTGTGGGTGATAGTCAATTGAGTCGATTCTAGGATTGCACAGTGCAGACTACTTGGGAGGTAGCCTCAAGCTCTGCGCAATTATGGGCAACTGTACATGTTCATTAAGGGTTGAAACTATGCAGTGCATCTCAGCAGAGGTTCGACTGTTGCGGTTGGTCCGGTTGACATAGCTTCAACAAAATGACTAATTGTGTGAATGAGTGTTCGTACATGCTTGACCTTGTGAACACACACTCAACATGACTTGATGACAAGATGACTCGAACCACCAAGACAACATACACTCAGTGTGACTGACCAACGATGCGAGCGGCAAGCACGACACTTGTGATAGATCATTGAACGAGCGCAATGACACTTGCATGATAGTGCATAAAACTATGTGTGTGAGTGCGAGGAATGTTTACATAGCGAATACACTTGTACACACGATGAGGGACTTTGTGCATGGCCAAAACATGGTTGCAAGCATGACATTATGATCAACATGAAAAAATATGTCTAATGAATGGTCAAACGAAGAGCGTGCAATGACTCAACATGAGCTCATGGGATGAGCTCGAGTGCTTGCAAACATCATGGAAAAACCCAAGGAAGGCTCCGAAATTGGATGCAAGCCAAAATTTTGGAGGGTGTTGCATCTTATACAACAAATTCTAAAAGGATTTCTTTGGAAGTCCATATGAAAAATTGAAAATCCCAAAGGAACCAATATTTTACTAAGGAAAGAAGTAGTAGGCAATAAATGTCAAGGGTTGATGAGATTTCCATCTTTGTTTTGGGGGTTTGGAATTGATTGGAAAGGTATATTGCATGACATGGCCTTCTATGGAGGAAATTATTAACAAGGCTTCAAAGTTTTATAAAAATGGCCATTGAGTGTTTGCTACTAGTATTTATGATGCTTTATTGTTTATGTTTTTTGCATCATCCATATTAATTGGGATAACCGGAGAAGAAGTAAACATATATATTCTCTCTCTTTGCTTGGGTATCCCTTTTTGAATAGTTGAGTATGCAACATTTATTAACTGGGGATAATGGGTAGGAAATCACCCACATATATTTCTACCATACATATGCAGTGAACCTACCAAGCTACATTTCAAGGTGATGGCACATAATTTTTTTGAGACAAGGAACATTATAAGTAAGGATTTGAATTTTCCAATTGAAGAAATATTTGAAGGATTTTTAGATAAACCAGTGACATTTGGCAGCATTGCACAGGTTAATTAGGAAGTATTAAAGAAGAAACCACTTTAGCAGTTAAGGTGTTCCATCCTCATGTAAGCGAAATAATCCAAAGGGATTTCACAATAATATTTTTTTTGCAAATGCTTCAACATTGATGCCTAGTATGAAGCATTTTCAACTTGAAAAGAGTGTGCACCACTTTGTAAGTTCCATAACTAAGCAAGGTAATTTTTTTGGATTACGAAAACATGATAGGAGACATCAGTATGCTAAGGTTTTGCGAAGCAGTTGAGATGGGGCGTTGGAAGCCAAAATTAGACCTATTACTTTTTTTGGTAGAAATATTATAGATCCAATCCTTTAATTGATTTAAATCCTCTTGGGATGGCAACTGGGGAACAAACTTAATATAATTATCTACAAAGAAAGTGTGTAGTCCATACTTATGGGGAATGTTTTCAAAGCTTGTCAAAATCTTATCTTAGGAAGTTGTTATAGGCCATTTTGTCACATCCGATTAATAAACCTCCTAATGGGATCAATCAACATCCTATTTCCCCTTGTCACCATCTTGTACAAAAACCTAAACATGCCTCTTTCATTCCCTAAAGTTTTTTCCTGAAATTGCATCATCTGAGCCCTTTTTAGGACCAACGCTCCCTGGCCTCTTGTTGGACAACGTTCACCTACAATTTTCTCCATTGTGGCCCGCGTTGATCACCTACAGGTTGCTCCCCTTTGCACTTGCATTGGTTCTAGAAATTTAGGAAAAGGAGAGAAATTTCAGAAGCCTCCTCTTCTAGAAGTTTCCAGAATTTGTTACAACTATTTACCTCAAATAAAATATTCTAATCCTATCCTACCCTACTTTAGAGTTTCCATCCCTTATCCTTTGATCCCATCCTCCCATTAAAGGTGGATCTAAAACCTTAGATTGGTAATTGGATAAGAACTCCCAACTTACCCCACTCCTCTATATATTTACAACCTTCCATATGCAAAGGATTGGATTTTGGAGAGGGATTCACCCTTATGTTGTTGTAGTGAGAGGTTTCATTTCATGCAATTAGGGTGATTGGAGGTGCACATTGTGGAAAGGAAAGGAAAATTCAGCCTGGAGGAGCTCTTTGACAAGATCAACACCTATTTATGGTTGTAACTCCTTCTATTTATATTAATGAAAATAATTCTCTATTTTCCTATATGTGATGTTGTTATTTCACATATTTCAATACCATGTTGATCTAATGAATAGAGTATTTAGATGATACTACATAGATCTCGTAGATTCTTGGATTGTGTTATCTGACTGTGCAGGTTCTAATTTTGGTTATGACTGTGAAGGAGTGAAGCTTGCAACATATTCTAGGTAGGATTCATTCCATAATCTATTTACTTTAAGGAAATAATTGGGTTCCTTGTTTCTCTGTTGTTCTAGGTTAGCCATCAAACCTAGGGGAGATACTCTTGTCCGCAATCATAAATCCTCTATAACAAAATGGTGACTCCACTAGGGAGTGGTATAGTCCCTTAGTGGTTCCTTTTTCCATTGTGTTTGTGTTAAGTTATGGTATGTTCTATTCTTATCATAGTTTACTTCTTTTTCTTATTATATTCCACATATTAGCAATAACATGTACATAAAGTAAAGTGCAGATAGAACATTAAACGATCGACAGAAAACAAGCCAAGACAAGAGACACAAGATGTGGCGGCTAGCCAGGGACAAGCCCCATAGTGTGTGGGGAAACCCTTTGATCAAATCTTCTTTTATCTTCAATAATTCAGCAGAGAGAAATAGTACAATATGTCTGATTCATATCAGCAGCAAACCCTAGATCAGCAACATCAGCATCAGTAACTTCATCATCAAACTAGGGCAGACAATATCTCACAAACCGACCGTCGGATCGCCTTGATTCCACCACCAAAAGTTGCGGTTTCCAGAGGAGGTTTAGATGAACCTACATCGTAGTTCAGATGAGGGGATCTTCTAGTCCACGCAGGTCAATCTTTACTTATGCAATTGCAGCTTCAGTGTTAGCAGCTTCCGACTTCAAAATAGGGCAGTCGATATCTTGCAAACCGTCCATCGGATTGACTTGGTTCCACCACCAAAGTTGCAGCTTTTAGAGGAAGTTGAGATGAGGGGATCTTCTGGTCCATGCAAGTCAAACTTTACTTCCACAGTCGCAACTTCAGTTTTAGCAGCTTCCTTCAAACTAGGGCAGTCGATATTTTGCAAACCGTCAGTCAGATTGACTTGATTCCACCACCAAAAGTTGTGGCTTTCAGAGGAGGTTCAAATGAACCTACAGTGCAGTTCAGATGAGGATATCTTCTGGTCCATGCAGGTAAAACTTTACTTCTGCAGTTGCAGCTTCAGTTTCAGCAGCTTTCGGCTTCACATGAGTGAGGGAGAGACCCTTTTCTGCACAGTAGAGAAGAGACTCTTTTTTGCGCATTAGAGAGAGAGAGATGTGATGAGATGAGAGAGTCCAAATGAGGAAAATTCCTCCTGTATTTATACACAATGTTGGTGTTTGAATAGATGCAACTATTGGGCTTCTGAGCCTACATGAGTTGTAGGTCGGCTTGATAATAATTCCATAATCAAAATAAATTCATATCTCCATGAATACTCATCGGAATCGGATGATCTTTAGATCAATCCTACACCTCTCGATGAGGAATCTAATGAACATATTATCAGCCATGAATAAGATGACCCACATGAAGTTTGGCCCTAGTTGCCAATTTTAACACTCCCTCTCAACTAGGGAGAACTTCATCTGCAATCTATCTGTCAGTCGCTACTATTCATCCATCAAATGCACTGCCCTGTACAGCTTAACCCTTGCCGTTCTCTGCTCTATTCTTCCTGTTCTGCTTTGTCTTGTTTTGCCCTGTACTTATCTGTACGGCTCTGCTCTGTTATGCTCTGCTCTGCTTTGTTCTTTTCTGCTCTGCTTTTGTCCGAATTATGAAGAAGAAAAATGATTGAGGATGTATCATACTAACTCAAAGTTAGTATCAGAGTATTTACCACTGGTCCCAGACCAATCTCAACCAACCCAAAGTCAGTGTCATAGTGATTACAACTCCTACCACTGGTCCTAGACCAGTAGCAACCGACCCGAAGTCAGTGTCATAGAATGTACCACTCCTACCACTGGTCCCAGACTAGTATCATTGATCCTAGATCAATGCAGGTCATCCTAGCGTAGGGAGTACAGTAGATACAACGATGTGTCCATCGGTACTACTATGGTCCCTAACTTCATTTCCCTGCTCATTGATCAAATGAGAGGTACTTCCCATGAGTCCCAGACTGCATGGGTAGGATGCCTCGACAAGAGAACTAATCAATCCTGTCCTCACAGGAGAACACACCAATCCTGCTACAATCACCATGGAGAACACATCAATCTAGGCCTCACAGGAGAACACATCAATCCTGCTACAATCACCATAGAGAATACATCAATCCAGACCTCACAGGAGAACACATCAATCCTGCTACAATCACCATGGAGAACGCATCAATCCAAGCCTCACAAGAGAACACGACAATCCTACTACAATCGCCATGAAGAACACATCATCCAGGCCTCACAGGAGAACACATCAATCCTGCTACAATCGCCATGCAGAACACATCAATCCATGCCTCACAGGAGAACACATCAATCCTACTACACAGGAGACCGAATCATCCTGCTACACAGGACAGCGAATCATCCTGTTCCACAAGAGAGCGAATCATCTTGTCCCACAAGAGAGTGTATCATCTTGTCCCAGTTCACACCACCAAGGGAGGGTGAGTCACCCTGTGGTTGTATGTTGCTCCAGTAAGAACCACAAGCCCTTAGAGCCCCCAGAGCTCAATGTATGCAACATGCAGGACCCTTGTACAAGGGTTTCTTGACGACTCCAAGTCATTTGGGAAAATCACAGATTAGATCTTTCCTTGGGGATTTGACAAGGTGTATCAACTTGTACATCATCTTAATGTGATGGAGCCTCCTTTCCAATCGACTTACCATATCCCAGATGATGTCTATCTGCTGGAGCAATCGAAAAATACGAGATTCCTCGATAATCGAATCCCACCTCTGGTTGTTACAGAGAATCACAGTAGTATCCAACGTAAATCCAAACAACTCACTGAAGAGCTTTTGCAACCAAACTACCTCACAGGAGGCCATGCTATCAGAAATATAATCTGCTTTGGTGGTGCTCAAAGCCACCAACTTCTGCTTCCTGCTCATCCAGGATATCGAAGTAGATCCCAAGGTGAAATAGCACACATAAGTGCTCTTACGGTCCACCACACTGCCTACCCAATCAGCATCAATATATATCCAAGTAGTCTCACATCTCTGGCAGTGTATCTTAACCCATTAGTAATTGTGCCACGAAGATATCTCAGAAGATTCTTGGCATCAATCCAATGAGGCTCAACCAAATATGAGCTCACAATGCTAACTGCAAAACATATGCTCGGACGGAGGTTCACCAAGAACATCAATGCGAATGAGTTTATGAAACTCAGAGGCATTTCCCAAATCTGGTCCGACATCACTACCATATAACTTCTAAAAGTTAAGATCCTCGAGGTACTCACAAGCTTGCGGTCCACCATACCAAATCTTTTCAGAATCTTCACCGCATATTTTCCTTGAAATAGGAACATTTCCCTTGGCTTCTGCCACACTTCAAGTCCTTGGTTCTTCATTTCAAATTTAGAAGCCAACTCCCTCTTACATTTGTGAATGAGAGGGTATGCACCTGTTAAAAAGAGGTCATCCACATACAACACCAGTATGAGAGGCTTGTCATCTTCAACCTTAGAGTAAAGGTTAGGATCAACTTCACTCCTAGTGAATCCCAACTTCATTAAGTAGCAAAAATTCTAAAATGAGAAACATCAGGCTTCTTACCGGTGAACTTTTCTTCAAGAGTCTTGGAACCCAATGCTTGATGGGGGCATCGATTTTGTACATATACGGCAGTGTTTGCAGCTTCAGTCCATAGAAACTTTGGAAGTCTTTGATCATGTAGCATGGCCCGGATAGCTTCCATAATCGTGCGGTTCTTCCTTTCCGCCACACCATTCTGTTCAAGAGTATATGGTGTAGTAGTCTCCCTCTTAATGCCAGCCTCAGGTATGCCTGAGTGAACCAACTGTAATATATCAGAGGTCTTGCTTTGGCTTGAGGGGAATGGTCCCCTTTTGAGCTTTCCTTCAACACATACACCTTCTTTCTCTACTCAGAGTTCGGGCATCCCTGTCACCATTTGTCTTACATCAGGTTGAGCTTTAGAATGAAGGTGGGAAAACCTCCGATGCCAAAGTTTGGACTGAAGAGATGTGTTATAAGACATGACACCTAGCGAACTTCCACCGACGTGATATAAAGAATCAACTCGAAACCCAAGAGTAAAGACATCTTTAACATTATTTTTCCATATACGTACCTTGCCATCACTGAAGGTTACCTTGTAGCCTTTGTCTTCCATTGCCAATATGAACACAAAGTTCTTTTTGAGGTTAGGTGCATTTAATACATCCTAGAATTTATAGCCTTCTTGAATGGTTGTCCTCTTCCTTAATTCCCAACTCTCCTCTTACCTTTGCTATTGAATTTGTCATTCCTTTGATTGCCATCAGAGGGATTTTGATCATCGTCCTGGTGTGAGTCCTTTCTATCAAAGCACTCCCTTGCATAGTGACCTGCTTTATCGCAGATGTAACATTGTCCTTTTCTTCCACCCTTAGGTCCAGCCTTTCCTTTTGATTTAGTCCCGGAATTATTTCTTTTCTTAGCATGAGAAGAAAAGGCAGCAAGAGGACCTTTAGGCATGGGCATTTCTTGCTCTTCTACCCTTGTTTCTTCTTGAATGCATCTAGCCATTAATTCCTCGAAACCAGGAATTATATTATTGTTCAGAAGAGTAGTCCTGAACACGTACCATTCAGATGGTAATCCTCCAAGAGTCGTGAGTGCCATTTCTCTGTCAGTAATAGTCTCCCCAATAGATAGGAGATCGTTCTTGATCTCGGTGATTCTTAAGAAGTATGCTTGCATACTCTCATCTTTACCCTTCTTGATTTCCCTCAAAACTTGATTTGCATCATTAACTTTAAATATACTCACCAGTCTATCGTAGATTTCCTTGGAGGTGTCCAGTTCAGAGATGTAGGCCACCAAGTGCTTGTCGATAAAGTCCCGGATGATCTTCTTTGTTTTGACTTCTCCATTTTTCCATTTGTTATAGGTAGCAACGGATGCATTTGATGGAGGCTCAACAATATTGCCTCTTACATGGTCCAGCACTCCTTGATCTTCTAGAGTTATATCGATAGACATCTTCCATCCATGATAGTCAACTTTCTGACTTATGATGTTCACTTAATAATAATTAAATAATATGGAATAAAAATATTTTATAAATTAAAATATGTCTTCTTTCCCAATCATGGATATCATGAACCACACCTATGAACCAAGGATCATAAGCATGCATGTTCGAATAAAGATATAGTGTTGAAAGATAATAAAAACATGTGCCTTATTGCTCCCATCTTTTCCATCATAATGCTTGCATCATAGACTATACCATATAAAATATGGCATGGAATAACCCTTGTACCTCCCAATAGCATGCATGTCATAATCCATAAAAAGTCAAGATGTGTCATATCATAATTGAGCCGCATTAACTAGTGTATATCTTAAAAAAATAACACTTCACGTAGTATGAAAAATGCCCAAAATATATTAATGTCTGAAAATAGATATGTTGTAATCAAAATTATGTAGATAGACACTGTGAATGTGCCGAGAAAATTGAAAATATAATGTTGTCCTATAAAAATACGACGTTAACTTCATTCCATAAGCTAGGCAGATCATATGAAAATTATATTCTTTATTATTGTAAGAGTTCATAAAACAAATCATGGGACATCAATTTTAATGATGGAAAGGAAATGCACCATTTATTGTGATGATAAGTAGTATAGTAAGTGAGAGATGCCACATGTGAACTTTGCCGAGAATAAACAACATTTTATATATTGACAAAATGAAGAAATTGTGGTATTAATAATTACAAAGTTAGGGAGTTTGTAGGGAAAGAATAATGCGATGCGACTTTTTGCGTAATGAAGATGATTTTAATGGACTAAATACCAAAGAATATGTGATCAGTTTGTATTATGTGATAGAAAATGAAGGATTGGTTTATGCAATGAGAAACGGGGGGTTAATGAATAAATACTCAAGTGGTTGTGGAATAACACTATATTTTTTTGAAGAGATTGAGACGTCTGCAAATACAAGTGCAAAGGAGGCACATGCATATAATTTACAGTCTAAAACCCAAAATCATGTTGCAATTGTAGGTTCGTATTAGTCTTATTTTATCTTTTTAGGGAAAAGGAGGGAGACCACTTTTCCCTTTTTGTGTTAAAAAACTTACTTCTGCCCAAAACTTACAAGTCTCAACGCGTAAAATGTATATAGAACCAGTGGAGGTAATGAATATTCTTAAAAGCCATATATTTTCGACATAGTGGTAAGTAAAAATTGTTTGGCACATTGAACAACTATATAAAACAATAACCTTTGAGAAGTGATGTATACTGGCAATGGCACGACAACATAAAACTTGATTATCAAACTTGTTAAAGCCCAAAATTTGGTGATATCGAGGGCTATAATTAATGTGATGACGTTGTATGCATGATATGTCATAAATCTATTCAAGGAAAAATAATAGGTTTAAGCCAAAGGCAGTGATCAAAACCCTCCCTATAGGGAAAGAGACAAACCCCATAGTTTAGTTTGATTCTTTACAAAGTGATAGATTGGCTCATCATGAACAGATGTGGAATAACACCAAAGTATGATTGGAGGATGTAGTATTCCTTTGAAAAGGCTGGGGAGGTTAGGGCGAGGGAGCAATATTGTTAAATGAAGAATTTATCTCAATTATAAGATTGTCTTGATCAAGAAAGTGCATAGAGAGTGATATTTGATATTTTAAGAACCATCAGTGGGAAAATTACATAAGGAAACAAAAACTCTTTGCAATTTCAAATACAAAATTTCGCTAATGAATCTACATGTTGTATTACAGTGACTGTAAGCGAGAAGTCCCATACTAGTCATTCAACAAATTAAAATTCCTTAATTTTGGTTTCAAACGGTTCGCAGGTCTCATCTTTTTTGCAAAGATTTCTCCAAAGTTTCACCCAGTGTTCTTGGTATACAACTAACTCAAATGACTATTAAAAAAAATGAGCTTTTCGAATTACTTGCAGTGGCATGGTTCATTACTTTGAGTGTATTGTGGGCATTAAAGTGCAAGAAATGACAGATCACCAAGATACAAAACTACTTTTAACTACCTCTATCTTGTCACTAGATATGTCAAGCCATAGGAGTGTGTCAGATTCCACGTTATTGGGCTCATGTAGGGTTAATCCATTGTGTCTTATTCAAAATTCAACATGTAAGAAAGGATATACGATGACCTTTTTCCATGTAATATTCTAAGACAATCATATTAAATGTATATTCACATACCATCGGCAAGGTTAATCACCATAAAATCAAGCTATCATCATGCATTAAATCTTTTAGTCTTGGATGCAATGTGCTATGTTGGCATCTTAATTACATATTCTAATAGATTGTTCAAATATATACCACCTATACTAGTTATCACAAATGCATCACCTATATGTAATACTTTTCAATAAGAATTTATCAACTGCCAGCTGTGAGCCTTTGCCAATATGTTTCTTTGTATAGGTTTGAGCCATGTTTCGTATTATATGCTTATAATATGAATTCGAAAAACAAGTTGATGTAAGATTTTTCTAAGCTTGATGTAAAGATAGACTTTTGCTTATACAAAGGCCCATGGGCATTGCTTAAAGTGAAATCCCTCACCTATACACATACACGCATACATAACAACTTTGAATGTCTTCATTTAGTGAACACTTTGCAAGCATATTTTAAAGCATGCTACAACCATACTTATTATAGCATTCTTCAGTTCAGGCTAACACATATGTAGAGTTTATTGCATGTAAAACTGACTTAATATTAGAGACAAGCCTTATGATTATTAAGAAACAATCAACTAACAATTTTGTGATCTTAAATTGACCTTATGTCACTTATGGAGATAGGGCCCCACCTACCATCGCTTTAAAATTTTATTTTCTTTCAATATTTTTTATTATTTTGTTCATTTAGGGAGAGACTTAATTAAGAATCACAATGTCTTGCGAAAAAATTCTATGAAGTGTTTCAATAGATACTACACCAATGTAACAGCCCTGGTCAAAAGTTCATGTAATAAAAAGTTAATAAAGGAAAAAATAAGACCACGGTTAAGGGAGGCTTATTCCAAGTTGAATGTTGGGAAAAGATATCCTAGTGGGCATCACTAGATGTTTGTTTTAGCTAAGGAAAATTGGCAAAGGCTAAGGCAGAGGTAATAAAAGGAAAAAAGACATTTTTGTCACATTTATTTACGAAAATAAAGGAAATTAGGATAAAAGTAAGGTGAAAGGTCACAGGTTGCATGTGAGGAGGAAATTGAAGGAAAATAATGGAAAATGAAGAAAATAGAGGCCTCATTCATAAAAAGGCTTATGAGGATCAGTTGGTAACCTTTTGTCAGTTCAAGTTTGGAGCTCTCTCATTATTCTCTCTCTCTCTCACTCTTGGTCAGTTAAAGTTCTCTTGGAGCACTCTAGTTTGGAGAAAATGAAAGGGAAAGAAAGGAAAGGAAAGGAAAAGCAAGCAAGGATCAAGGAAAGGAAAGCAGAACTCAAGCAACTTCAACAGGAATACTTGCAGGTAGCCTTTTGCATGTGTGATTTCCTAGCTATTTTGGACATGCATGGCTTTGCATGTTGGTGTATGGTTCTCTTGTTGTCGGTGGCATGGTTTTACCGGTTATGATAGTGCATTGCAACCTAGCCTAGTCTTTTTACGGATTCCATGGTATGTTGGGATGTTATTTCAGTTTTTGAGCTTTGGAATTGTCGGATGGATTTAGGAATCCGAGGCGGAGGTGGTCTCCAGATTCATTCCTAAAGGCCTAGGAATCCCTTAATTGGTTTTGGCAGGATACATGTTAAAGCCTCAGGGAGCAATCTTGGTTTAGGGCCTAGTGATCCAGGTTTGGATTGCAGTAAAGCTTGAGAGACAAGGAGGCGAAAAATTCCTCAAGGATAGTGATGGATTCTGAATGGCATTCCAAGTTCGGTTTGGTTGTGATTGGAGCACCGTTTTTGGTGTGATCATGGTTTGATGAGGGTGGAGGTGGTTTAGCCTTAGGATTCCCTCGGTTTTTCTTGGATTGGTTGTTCTATGAGATCCCACATTCATGCTTGGGATATGGCACAAGGGTCATAGGCTAAAAGAGAGATTTGGTTCAGCCATGTCTATGGTCGAGTGGTACGTGGAAGTCCCGAACCTAGTCGGATTTTCCTATGATTAATAAGAGATAAATTCTCTTACTTTTACACTGATTTATATGTGGATTTAATGTTTGTCATATCTCCAATATTTATATGGTTTTATGTTGGTTGTAAGCATGGTTGAATGACTGGTTTATGCCATGGTTAATTCATATATTTAATTGTAACTATTAAATGGATGGGTGTAAGACCTAATTGATGATGTAGTAGTTCAATAGAGAAGGAGGTGATCCTTCTAGTTATGTTTCATAAGTTGTTTCATTCGTTTATGCTCTATCTTGTATCCTAGACCTATAGGTTGCATTGATGCCAAGTGTTTGACAGAATGTCAATCTCGGTTGGGGATGCTTTGGCCTAGTCCTGAGGGTGATTTTTGATTGATCAGCATTGTTATCATGTTTTTAATGAATTATGGAGGTTACAACAAGTTTTGGGCAGAGGCCAGGATTCTGGGCTAGAAAAGTGGCTTAAATCTCGGGGTCGTTGGCATAGAACTATAAATTTTGGTCCATAGTTGCTGGCAGGCATGCTTGTGAGAGTGACTTTGGGTTTCTAGTTGCTCCCTTTCCCATAGCATGAGAGCGACTATGGACTAAGAGCTGTAGAATAGCAGTGGGACCCACGAACAGGCTGTCTAAGTGGAGGACTTGTCTTCTGAGGGTTTTGTTGATGATGTTGGATGATTGTATGTGATGTTCCTTCGATTCCACTTCCTTAAGGTGACATAGGAGGTTGAATCTGATCATAACAACATCTCTCCTCATCTTTACCCCAGTTGGCATGGTTACTTTGGGTAGTCCTGGGAGGGGGTGTTATAGATTGGTATCAGAGCATGATTGCGCTCTCTTTGGGTCATCTCTGATGCTACAGATATGGATGAATGTGTTGGACATGCATGCATGTCAGTTCCGTGTGTGGCTCTTACACTTGCGTTCCATGTGCTTGTTGTACTGCATCATATTGATCATGGTAGTAGTAAGGTTATCATGAGGAACTTGATGTCGATTTTATGGAATGCATCGTCATGAGTATATAATTGGTTATACAATTATATGCATCTTCATTACATCCTTATATGTTGGGTTGAATTCTTGGTTATTTGATTACATGCATTAATCTTGTAGGTTGATTAAAAGAATTGATTGCTTATGCTCGACTACATGCAGTTATGCGTATGTGTAGTTGATTAGGCATTTCTTATATAGGTGAATAGTTGCATGAGGCAATGTGTATATTGGAGTAATTGTTGTTTGTCATGCATGTAGTCATAGCATGCATTGTTGATATGGCCTTTCATTGATCACTGGACCCTAGTTAGTATGATGGTTATGCGTTGATGCACTTATTGATATATGTCTATATGTTATTATGGTTACATTGTACATGCATCATGTTGATTTGATGAGGCTTGCAGACAAGGTATCCTCCCTGAGTTATGCTAAGGTATGTTGATTTATGGTGATTTGGTTTAGCTGACATAATATGCCTTGCAGGAAAGAGATCAGATGGCCGACAAGGTGGTAAACTACATAAAATCTCTCTATGAATCAGATGGGAAGCGTGGTTTGGGGTACTCTTGTGACTTGGCAGACACATCGAGAATCCTGAAGGAAGAAATAAGGAGTTGCAAGGCAGACAATGAAAAATCATGCGGGCATAAGAGAAACAAGCAGAGGTGAATGCGATATTACTTCAGAGTTTGTCATATTTGCAGTGACAGGGACCTCTTCAAATCAACCATGAACACGAGGACAAAACTAATGGGGCATACGAAAGCAAGTATCATAGTAGACATAGGTCAAATAGATCTAACACTATTAGAGATGGCAGGATGTTGGACACTCCAGATAGGAGGGGTGATAGACACAGGTTTTACTCTAGTTTCAGTTCTAATAGACATCATGATTGTCATCATTATCATCTGTACAAGAGGAATGATAGGGGATACTTTCCAGATGAGTTCAAGAAGGAAAATCCACCTACCTTTGATGGAGAAATGAATAAATTGCAAGATGTGGAGGCTTGGTTGCTTGGCATGAGGAAATTATTTAGATTGCATGATTACTCAGAAAACATGAAAGCAAGGATAGCCATTTTCAGTCTCAAAGGTAAAGCGGATATTTGGTGGGAAGAAATGAAGAATGTCAAGGACATACATGAGGATGATTTGACTTGGTATGTATTTGAAAGGCTCTTCAAGAAGTTGTACTTGTATGAGAGGTATTATGATGACAGAGTTAAGGCATTTTATGAGTTGCGGATGGGTTCTATGACATATGAGGAGTATCCTAGCAAATTTTTAGAGTTGTTGAGATATGTGCCTTACCTCAGAGAGGAGAAGGCCAAGGTTCAAATATTCATTAGTGGACTGCCAATAGCATATAGAGATCGTATTGAGTTCGATGAGCCTAGATTGTTGGAGGAGGCCATCTGAAAGTTGAAGCATTGTTATGAGCAGTTGAAGCGCAAAGTTGAGTCGAAACATGACTTGAAGAGAAACAACAAAGCTAAAGGAAAATGGCCACCAAAGTGAGGAAGACCTCAAGATGCAAGTGAGAAAGATAATGCAGTTCCTTACAAGAGATTCAATACAACTGAGAAGGGACATGGAGAGTAACAGGCTAGAGGCAGTGGTAGGGAACCATTGCAATGTTGGATATGTGGTAAGGATCATCGTAAGAGGGATTTTCCGCAGTATTAGAGTGTTGGTAGACCCCATATCTACAGTGCTCAGGAGGTGCATACAATTGGTGATTTTGGTCATATCATTCCTTAGATTTATGCAGTTGTGGACAACAAGAAGGCAAATCATCAGGCATCGATGATTGAGATGGACAGTAAGCTTTGTGATCAATTTTTTTCTATTTTGATTGATCCTGGATCTAACTATAGTTATATTAACCCTAACCTGGTGGATAAGTGTGGTTTGAGAAAAGAAGTGCATGCAAAATATTGGTTGGTATAGTTGGATACAGGTACAAAGAAGCAAGTTCACCATTGGGTAAGAACTTGTGAATTTGAGTTAAATGGTATGCCTATAGCAACGCATTTGAATGTATTTCCATTGGGATTGTATAGTATTCTTTTGGGTATGGATTGGTTATACCTTCATAGAACCAAAGTGGATTACTTCAACCAAGCCATTGAGTGTGTGGATGATAGTGGGGAAAAGAGGACCTTGCAGGGAAAGAAGAAGCCTACATCAATGAGGATGGTTACCGCTATGCAGGCTAAGCATAGTTGCAGAAACGGTTGTGTGATGTTTGCAGTACACTTTTCCAATGACAAGGGTAAGGAGGTTGAGGATGTAGAGGTGTTAAGGAGGTACCCCGTTTTGTAGTAGTTTAAGGATGTATTCCCTAAGGACATTACAGACTTGCCACCTCACAGGGAGGTATACTTTTCTAATGAGTTAGTGCCAGGGGCAGCTCCAACATCGAAAACACCTTACAGGATGAGCATGCCCGAGTTGGTAGAGTTGAAGTTGCAACTAAAGGAAATGTTGGACAAAGGATACATCAGACCCAGTGTATCACCTTAGGGCACACCAGTTTTGTTCGTAAAGATGAATGATGGTACTCTTAGTTTGTGTATTGATTATAGGCAGCTAAATAAGGTAACGATCAAGAACAGGTACCCTTTTCCAAGGATTGATGATTTGTTTGATCAGCTAATGGGAATAGCAGTGTTCTCTAAGATCGACTTGAGATCAAGATGCCATCAAGTATGCATCAAGGAAGAGGATATCTTCAAGACTGCATTCAGGACCAGATATGGGCATTATGAGTTTGTTGTTGTTCCATTCGGTTTGAATAATGCTCCATATACATTCATGTGTTTGATGAATAGTGTGTTGTGTCCTTATATGGAAAATTTTGTTATTGTATTCATTGATGACATATTGGTATATTCTAAGAATGAGGAAGAACATGCCAAACATTTAGCAGCAGTGTTGAGATTACTAAGAGAGCATCAATTGTATGCTAAGCTTAGCAAGTACATCTTCTTTCAGACTAAGGTACACTACTTGGGACATGTTGTCTCCAAGGAGGGCATAGCAGTAGATCCAGAAAAGATAAGGGCCATCATGGAATGGGAAACTCCTAAGAACGTAGATAAGGTGAGATCATTCATGGGATTAGCAGGTTACTACATGAGGTTATTAAAGAACTTATCACACATTTCATATCATATGACATCATTGCAACGGAAAGGTAAGATGTTTGAATGGACGGAGGAATGTGAAGATAGTTTTGAGCAGCTTAAGCAGATGTTGACACATGCACCAGTGCTAAATATTGTGGATCCAAACAAGGAGTTTGTAGTGTGTACAGATGCTTGCAAGAGGGGAATTGGTGTATTTCTCGTGCAAGAAGGACAGGTAGTGTGTTATGACTCATGGAAACTGAATGAGCATGAGCAGAAATATCCAATGCATGGTCTTGAGCTAGCAATGATTATACATGCATTAAAGATGTGGAGACATTATCTTCTGGGTAGGAGGTTTACATTGATGATTAATCACAATGGGTTGAGTTATTTGTTTGACTAACCGAATCTAAATTCCAGGCAAGCTAGATGGTTGGATACCCGTAGTGAGTTTGACTTCGAGATTAGATACATCAAAGGGAAGGAGAACCAGGTTTCATATGCTCTTATCAAGAAGGTACAGGTAAATCATATAGAAACTATAAGCTCCTATGGGACAGAGTTACTAGATAGCATCTTGCAGGTAGGACAACGGGATGAGAAATACATGGATACCATGCATAGGTTACAACAGAGTACAGGGATAGGTACAGGTACAGGTTTAGGTGCAGTTATAGGTATAGGGGATCAGGATGTAGAATATCGTCTCACGGCAGATGGCTTGGTGAGGTTTTGAGACAGGATCTATGTGTCGAATTGCAGTGAGCTCGAGAAGCTTATCTTGAGGAAGTTTCATGTGAAACCATATTTGGGTCATCCAAGATATCAAGAGACATTGACGGCGGTAAATAAATTCTACTAATGGTTGAATATGAAGAAGGAAGTGGCAGATTTCATGGCTATAAGTTTAGATTGCCAGCAGGTAAAGGTGGAATGTAAGCATCCAGGTGGTTTACCACAACCTATTGCAATTACGGAATGGAAATGGGAGGTAATTTCCATGGATTTCATCACAGGTCTTCTAAGGACAGTGAGGCAGCATGATTCTATTATGGTCGTGGTTGAAAGGTTAAGCAAGGTAGCTCACTTCATTCCAGTGAAGACTACATGTTCAGTCAGTGAGGTAGCACAGGTGTTCATGAGAGAGATAGTGAGACTACATGGTGTTCCAAAGGAGATTGTGTCGGACAAGAATGCAAATTTCACTTCCAAGTTTTGGAAGTTGCTATTTGTAGGCTTGGGTACACAATTGACCTTCGGTACAGCTTATCATCCACAGGCAGATGGTGATACAGAGAGGTTTAATAGAATATTGGAGGATATGTTGAGGATGAACGTGATGCACCAACAAAAGAAATGGGAGGAGTGTCTTCCATTGGTTGAGTTCGCATACAATAATGGTTATCAGGAGTCCTTGAGGATTAGTCCTTTCAAGGCATTGTATGGACGGAGTTATAACACTCCCATCAGCTAGAGTTATCCAATGAACAGAGTACTTATTGGACTGGACATGTTGACGAACATGGAGCAAGAAATTCATGTTATAAATAAGAATCTAAAGGCAGCATAGGATATACATAAGAGTTATGCAAATCAGCGCAGGGTGTTCAAAGAGTTTCAGGTTGGGGAGCATGTGTATTTATGCATCAAGCCCAAGAAAATATCTTTGAGTATTGGTTCATGTGCCAAGTTGGCACCACGGTATTGTGGGCCTTTCAAGATCCTTGAGAGAGGATTGGAGTAGTAGCACATTGACTTGCACTGCCTCTAATAGTGAAATTCCATGATGTTTTCCATATTCCAATGCTTAAGAAGTACATAAAGGATGTTGATCATGTTATTGATTGGTCTGTATTGCAAGTGGAGGAAGAAGGAGAGTTCCAGTTGGAGCCTCAGTGCATATTGTAGTAGAAGCATCTCATGCTCATGAACAAATCCATAGAGCAAGTTAAAGTGTTGTGGAAGCAATTTGGGCTTGAAGAAGCTACATGGGAGATGGCGGATCAGATGTGGGCCCTATATCCTTCGTTGTTTGTCAGTTGAGGCAAAGCAGTTTTGGCTTGATGTTGGTTTATGTTTGGAATATGTTTTGATGATGTTTTCATATTTGTATATGGATGTAAATACTGCCATGAGCTAAGTTATAAAGCTCCAATAAGTGGTGTGGTTATTATCTTGTCAAGTTGTCATGATGTTTTGCTTTTGAACAGGTTCTTCATTGTAAATACTGCAACGAGCTAAGTTATAAAGCTTCATACGCAGTATGTTTTTTTTGCGGCTTTACTGAGGTCTTGGTGTGGTTTAACACCGAGGATGGTGTTCCCCAAGGGGGGGGGGGGGGTTCTATAACATCCCTAGTGAAAATTTCATGTAATAAAAAGTTAATAAAGGAAAAAATAAGACCACAGTTAAGGGGCACTTATTCCAAGCTGAATGTTGGGAAAAGATATCCTAGTGGGCATCACTGGATGTGTGTTTTGGCTAAGGAAAATTGGCAAAGGCTAAGGCAAAGGAAATAAAAGGAAAAAAGGCATTTTTGGCACATTTATTTATGAAAATAAAGGAAATTAGGAGAAAAGTAAGTTGAAAGGTCACATGTTGCATGTGAGGAGGAAATTTAAGGAAAATAATGGAAAATGAAGAAAATAGAGGCCTCATTCATAAAAAGGCTTCTGAGGATCAGTTGATAGCCTTTTTCTAGTTCAATTTTGGAGCTCTCTCATTATTCTCTCTCTCTCTCACTCTTGGTCATTTAAAGTTTTCTTGGAGCACTCTAGTTTGAAGAAAAGGAAAGAGAAAGCAAGGAAAGGAAAGGAGAAGCAAGTAAGGATCAAGGAAAGGAATGCAAGACTCAAGCAGCTTCAGCAGGAATACTTGCAGTTAACCTTTTGTATGTGTGATTTCCTAGTTGGTTTGAACATGCATGGCTTTGCATGTTGGTGTATGGATCTCTTGCCGTCGATGGCATGATTTTGCCAGGTTATGATAGTGCATTTCAGCCTAGCCTAGTCTTTTTCCAGATGCCATGGCATGTTTGGGTGTTATTTCAGTTTTTGAGCTTTGGAATTGTTGGATGGATTTCAGAATCCTAGGCGAAGGTGGTCTCAAGGTTCATTCCCAAAGGCCTAGGAATCCCTTGACCGGTTTTGGTAGGATACATAGTAAAGCTTGAGGGGTCAATCTTGGTTTAGGGGCTAGTGATCTAGGTTTGGATTGTGGTAAATCTTGAGAGACAAGGAAATGGAGAATTCCCCAAAGATAGTGATGGATTTTGAATGGCATTCCAAGTTTGATTCAGTTGTGATCGGAGCACCGGTTTTGGTCTGATAATGGTTTGATGAGGGTGGAGGTGGTTAAACCTTAGGATTCCCTTGGTTTTTCTTGGATTGGTTGTTCTATGAGATCCCACATTCATGCTTGGAATATGGCACAGGGGTGACTGGCTGAAAGAGAGATTTGATTCAGCCATGTTTATGGTTAGGTGGTACCTGGAAGTCCCGAACCTGGTCAGATTTTCCTATGATTAATAAAAGCTAAGTTCTCATACTTTTGAACGGATTTATATGTGGATTTAGTGGTTTTCATATCTATGATATTTATATGGTTTTATGTTGGTTATAAGCATGGTTGAATGACTAATTTATGTCATGGTTAATTAAAATATTTACTTGTAACTATTAAATGGATGGATGCAAGACCTAATTTATAATGTAGTATTTCAATGGAGAAGGAGGTGATCCTTCTAGTTATGTTTCATAAGTTGTTTCAGTCGTTTATGCTCTGTCTTGTATCCTAGACCTATAGGTTACATTGATGCCAAGTGTCTGACAGAATGTCAGTCCCAGTTGGGGATGCTCAAACCTAGTCCTAAGCGTAATTTTTTATTGATCAGCGTTGTTATCATGTTTTTAATGAATTCTAGAGGTTACAACAAGTTCTAGGCAGAGGCTAGGATTCTGGGCTAGAAAAGTGGCTTAAATATCGAGGTCGTTGACACAGAACTAGCAATTTTGGTCCACAGTCACTGGCAGGCAGGACTATGAGAGAAAATTTGGGTTTCTGGTTGCTCCCTTGCCCATAGCATGAGAGTGACTATGGCCTAAGAGCTACAGAATAGCAGTGGGACCCAGGGACAGGTTGTCTGAGTGGCTGACTTGTCTCTTGAGGGTTCTGTTGATGATGTTGGATGACTATATGTGATGTTTCGTCAATTCCACTTCCTTAAGGTGACATAGGAGGCTGAATCTTATCATAGGAGCATCTCTCCTCATGTTTACCCCGGTTGGCATGGTTAATTTGGGTAGACTTGGGAGGGAGTGTTACAACCAATAATTGCTCTTCCTAATCAATCATTATCTACAATGTTGAATTTAGATAGCCTTGCACTTGTTGAGAATACTTTGGTGTCTTTGAGTAGTTACATTTTTAGTAGCCAAAGGAATATTATTGTTACATGAAGATGTAAAAGGAGACAAACGAGACAACTTCAAGAAACTACACAAGCATAGATAATGTTTTGGAATTTAGCACATTTTTTTAATGAAGAGTTTGTTGAGGAGACCACCAATACTTTAGGATATTTTCCATTGTGAATAGGTGGTCAACAAACAAACTCACCACACAACTTAAAAATAAAAAATAATGAGCCACGGAGTTGTAAATCAATTAAAGAATAAAGAAATTGTATTGGCTAAATAATACTAGCATCGAATTGATGAACTTACTGAAAAACACAAAACATATGTTGTTATGACAGAGGATTTTTATCAAAATGAGATGGTTTGTATCAAGGAATAACACTCAGATCAATTGTTTGTTCTTCTAAGAAAACATAATTTACAATCAAAAGAACTCTTTGACAATTAGCAAAAGCAATTTAGTGCTCTAAAGACACAAGTGGAAGAATAAAATGGGAAATAAAATAATTTAGAGCTTTTAAATCATATCGTGACTCTTAATTGTAAATTATTTGATTTGCAAGAAGTATTTTATGATAAGTTGAATGAGATAGAGAAACTACATGATAAGTTTCTCATATTTACTAATAAAATTCAATCTCAGATAACAAAGAAAAAAGAAGCCCGAGCTTTTTTTGAAAAGAGAAAAATATGTGAAGTTAAAAACAAGAATGTGCCTGAAAATATTCTCAAGGCCTTAGATGAAGAACATACTCATTTCTAGGTGTCATTGGACATCTAGTTCACCAATTGTGATTATTATAGGCGTATAATCAAGGAATCCAAAAAAAGATACACATATATGTAGGATAATTTTGTGGATGTGATTGAGAAATATGAAATACTTCATGTTTAGTTCATGGGACGAATAGTTCAAATTCCAGTTGTTGGCCCAAAGGTCACACTAACAAGGCGGGGTGAATCTCTGAGATCAATTTTACCATTTCACAGATTTTCATAATCATGCAACCATATAGTAATGTACCATAAGAATTATATCATCAACTATAATAATGCATCATCATATTAATTACATATCAAGAAGCCATCACATCATAGAGAGATATAAGTTTTTTAGGTGGAAAGCAATATGGGAGAAAACAACCAATCTTCTTCCTCTTTATCTTCAATTCGTTTACATCAATTTGCAATATCTTACTTGTTGGAGGCAAATACCCCCAATAAATGCAAGTTGTCACTTGCAATAGGCTATAACTTGATTGAGATACCAACCTCGAAATATGCAACCAAATGCTCACTATAGGCTACATCCTGATTGAGGCTCCAACCTCAAGAATGAGTAAGCTCCAACTTCAAGAATAATAGCTCCGGCCTCAATGGAGGCACAAACCTCCTTCTTCAACTTCCTTGTGGGCCTCTATTTCATCTCTTTTTGAACTAGATCTATTGTCATCATATATCATTGAATTTGTTATCAAAATGATTGTCACATACTGTAATCACAACCTCCAACCTCTGTCACTGCAAAACCATTACATTTCCATACACAACCTATTATCACTAGTCTATGACACAACCTGCAACCACTTCACTACCACACAACATGTAACCATTATACTACAACAAAAGTCATAGTGATCATTGTTGTTGGTTGTCATATTGTTTCCCATACTCTGCTTCAACTAGTTCATCAATCTCGTCATTCAAACCCTTTCTCAGAACCTTTATGGTTACATCCATTTTGAACCCTAATTTTCTAACTTCTTTCGGAACTCAATTTGGAAAAATAATGCTCCCAAAAACCCAAAATAACCAAATAAAACTATATATTAAGTTAAATATTCTACAGTTTTCCCCTTTTCGGGCACCCTTCAAAAAGTTGTCGAATTTTGGCACCGGTCACCAGATAATGCTAACTATGCGAAAAAATGAAACTTATAATAATAAATATTTATTGACCTGTTAACTATCAAAATTTCAATCCATGACCATCAAGATATAATGCAAATGTGTCACCAACTATGCTGCCCAATGATGCTTGCAAAGGCATTCACCTAAAATTGTGATTAACTTGGCCTCAAAAATGAAAAGACAAGTTTCAATCTCATATACCATGCATATGCAATTATGACACTTATACATCGACCAGAGTTGAGAGTCAACCCTGACATTTAGTTATGTCATTATTGTTCCAACGTGTCGGGTTGTAATTCACTTTATCTTCATATGTTGTAAGACTGATGTGCCAATTCAACCAAACCTTTTACCATCATTATATTGTATTGATCCTCCTGTAAATTTGGTGATAGACTCTACCTTCGCTATGTATATATGTGTTTTGTCTTGTGCCTGGAATTAAACACTACCGAATCCACATTATTTGATAGTCTATGCTTCATTATGTCTGAGACCACAAGTCGGACTTATATCTATCAGTGTTTCAAAACCATGAACTTAGAGTCAAGGACGCTTCACGAGTTACATTGCATTCATCAATAAATCCAATTGCTAAATTGTTCTTCATTGAAGGAAAAATATTGAAACAAACTAGAACTTTTCTCATTCACAACTAGAACCAGAACAAAATAAAACTAATTATTTGCAACAATAAACATATAACAATCTCGAACCATAATCCTTCCACAGAGCTAGTCTTCAATTTAAATTTGTTTGAACCATAAATAGAACTCAAACTTAAATCATAACAATGATTTTTCTTTGAATGAATGAATGCAATTGGATTTTCAGTCGCTTGTATTTATAGGAAGAGACCATCGCTAAAGTTAGAGTCGACATGGAATTTATACACGACATATGACCATTCTTTATGTCTTGATCTTTATCCCAATGTAACCATGATCATATGATTAAGACCTTAGAGTGACATCATCAATCCATGTGGCATCCCGTGAGGGTTGCCACATGTCACCCTATTTCAGACTTTTCACCAACCCAAACTCGTCATTTTTCGCTGCCACATGGTAGCCCCTAGTGGCACCACATCATCATGTTGATGTCACCTTCCTGATTTTTCATGTCGATTATGCAATTTTACCATGTGTCAATCGTCAATAGGTCCACGTCATCATCAAACAACATTTTTCCATGTGTCAACATTCGGTTGGGCCAATAGTGATTATTAAACATCATGCAACTTTACCATCATCCATTTGTTGACCTATTAGAAGTACCATTGATTTTCCCAAGAGATACATTACATCTAACAGTGTTAAATAGTGCATGTATTTGTTCACTAGAGGTCATTGATTACTTTGTTCAATGGTGTATTTTCTCCGAACATTTTCACTAGTTAACGAATTTGATTTTTGGGTCACTTGCCCTAAAGTTTGGTCCCTTGATTTAATATTGAAACTTCAATTGGCTATAACTTTTCATCAAGGAGGAATTTTTCTAAGAATGATATATTGTTGGAAAGTTATCGATGATACCTAAACAACCATGTTATTTATAGGATTTTTTTAGCATCATGACTTCATAAAAAACTCAATAAACTTCAAACACTTTGTAAGAGATCAAATTGTCATATTACTTCATAAAGATTCTTATTGCTTCTTTGGTCATCATAAATGATAGTGTTGTTGCCTCATACATCCCCTTTTACATCAATTATATCTTGTTGTCATTAATGAAATTACTAAGTGCACCAATCTCCCCCTTTGCCATTGATGTCAACACCATCATACATTGACAGTCATTTTATGTCAAACAAATCAAAAAATCATCCTGTGCAAGTGTAATGTATGCAATTTCTCCCTGTTCAAATGCATTCCTATGTAATATTAACGTTTGCATCAATGTCTGCAATCTCTCCCCATTTGACATCAATTGTAAAGGGTCACAAATATCTATCGAAAATTGCCATTCTGATGATCCTACATGAGTACATGTTCCTTGATGATCATGTGGACCCGATTGAACCATGTTTCCTTCCTGTTGATATATTGTTAGTCTAACAGATTCTCCCCTTAAGACCATGCTTCCACTATTTCTCATGACTGTTCTTGCACTCCCCCTTAGATCATGCACTTTCCTTCATCTATAGGTACTTTTCATAGTATTTATTCTTCAAAGTTTGAAGAAGCCCATTGTCACTCTTGTAATTATAATGAGATAATTCTTCCAATGAGGAAGAGACTACTCCCATATTTTGTTGAAGATATTCAAAATTTTCCCTTGATAGTGGTTTGGTAAAGATATCAATAATTTGTTCCTTGGTTGGAAAATATTCCAGTTTGACTAAATTCTTTGCAACTTGTTCTCTCAAGAAGTGATACTTAATTGGACTATGCTTTATTTTTTAGTGCATGAATAGATTTTTTGAAATATCTATTGCACTAATATTATCACACAAGATAGCTACAGGTTGACAATTATGTTATTGAAGATATTTCAAACTTTGCTTCATCCATATCACTTGAGTATGAGAGAAAGATATAAGATGGTTTCTTGTTATGCCACGAAACCAAATATTTTTCAGGAAAAATGATATTCCACTGGTGAGTTTCCTCTCATCCACACTTCCATCCCAATCTGTATCAATGTAAACTGTAAGAGTAATATCAATTCCCCATGGATACCATAAGCCATAATCTGCAGTACCTTGAATATGTCTAAATATTCTTGTAACCGCATCTACATGACATTCCTTAGGGGAGAATATTCTTAGCAATCCCACAACCTGCATAATATCAGGTCTTGATGTTGTCAGATAGAGAAGGATTCTGATCATTGATCTATACATGGTTTGATCTACTTTCATAGATTTATCAACTTTGCTCAGTTTACAACCTACAATCATAGGGGTTCTTACTGGGGCACAAGTTTCCATTCCAAATGTCTTCAATATTTCTTTAAGATATTTAGTTTTGGATATGAATTTGCCTCACTTTGATTGATTGACTTGTAGTCCAAGAAAAAAGGATAATTCAACTAGAATGGACATCTCAAATTCCTTCTTCATTCTACTTACAATTTCATGCTCATGGAGTGATCATCACTACCAAAGATAACATCATCTATATAAACAACAATGATTAGCATGTTACCTTCTTCATTCTTGATGTAGAGATTACTATCAGTTGAGCCTCTTTTGAAGCCTTGTTTCTAATTAGAGGAAATTTCAACCTAAAAGTGCCCATGAAATTTTCATGTAATTCTCATGTCATAATATGTAAACCAATCAAAATTCTTTAAATTTAAAAAGAGGTAAATGTAAATATTTTGGAAGGAAAAGAAGAAAAACTATTTTTTTTAAGCGTATTTTTTGCTTTTCTCCTTATAGGTTTACTTAAATTTCAAGTGTAGAAACTCATTGGATGCGGAATTAAATTCCACATCCAGCGATTACCCATTATGCATACTTGTGAGAAGATCCACATTGATGAAAATTGAATATACATTAAAAAAACATGTTTGGCACACTTTTTTAATGTATCTTCAATTTTTATCAATGTGGGTCTTCTCAAATTATTCATAATGAGTATTCGTTGGATGTGGAATTTAATTATGCATCCAACATGTGTCTACACTTGAAATTTGAGTGAACCTATCAGAAGATAAGCCAAAAATACGATAAATAATAATAATAATAATAATAAATAAATAAAAAATAAAAATAAAAAATAGTTTTCTTCTTTTCCCTCCAAAATTCATAACTCTTATTTTATTATTTTACTATAGGATGTCACTTTTAGGTTAAAATTCATGAAAGTGGCCTCCTATGGTAAAATAATAAAATAAGAGTTATGAATTTTGGAGGGAAAAGAAGAAAACTATTTTTTTTAATCATATTTTTGGCTTATCTCCTTATAGGTTCACTCAAATTTCAAGTGTAGACACTATTTGTATGCGGAATTAAATTCCACATCCAAGGATTACCCATTATGCATACTTGTGAGAAGACCCTCATTGATAAAAAATGAATATACATTAAAAAACATGTTTGACATGCTTTTTTTAATGTATCTTCAATTTTTATCAATGTGGGTCTTCTCAAAAGTATGCATAATGGGTACTCGTTCGATGTGGAATTTAATTCTACATCCAACAAATGTCTACACTTGAAATTTGAGTGAAGTTGTAAGGAGATAAGCCAAAAATACGATTAAAAAAATAGTTTCTTCTTTTCCTCCAAAATTCATAACTCTTATTTTATTATTTTACCATAGGAGACCAATTTAGGATGAAATTTCCGCTAATGATGAAGATAAGCATCCAATTTGGAATACCATGCCCTAGGAGCCTACATCAAAACATACAATGCCTTCTTTAATTTACATGTAAAATGTTTTTCTTCTATTAATTGAAATCCTTCTAGTTGTTCCACATAGGCATTCTCCATTTAGTAATGCTCCCTTTACATCCATTTGATATAGTTTGAACCCTTTGAAACGAGAAAAAACCAAGAACGTTTTGATGGCCTATAGACGAGCCACTTGTTCATAACCTTTGCAGAGAAGTCTTGCTTCATTTCTTACCACTTGTCCATGTTCAAGCTTGTTCCGGTATACCCACTTGGTTCTAATTACATTTTTATCCTTTGGTTTTGGGACATATTCCCAAGTTTGATTATTTTCAATCTAATTCAGTTCCTCATTCATGGCTTTGACCTAGTGCTCATCCTTGTTAGCTTGAGCAAAATTTTGTGGTTCCATTAAAGACAAAAAAGTTATTTTTTCTTGGGATAATGCATCTACAATTTTTCTTCTAGTTTGAACACCTGAATCTTTATTTACCAAAATTTGATCATCTGGATGATTTTTCTATACATACATGGATGGATTTTTTGCTTGCATAGGATCATGCTCTTCTCTCTAGACTTCTTCAAATTCTTCGTCTTCTTATTCTTCCTATGAGAATTCTTGAAAGATATCTGGGTTAGGTTGAGCTTGAGGAAGAACTTCATTCTACGAAAGTCATTCATATACTTCCACATCAATACTTTCAATGACTTCTTTTGTTCTCTTGTTATAGAATTTGTAACCCTTGCTTTGATAGGCATATCCTAGAAACATACCTTCCTCGACTTTGGCTTCAAATTTCCCAAGTTATTCTTTGTTCACCTTTATGTAACACTTGTTTCCAAATACTTTGAAATTTTTAAAAGTGGTTGGTCTTCCTTTCCATAGATCATAAGGGCTTTTGGAACTCTTAGTTCTGATTTGATCCCTATTCAAAATATACAAAACTGTATTTATTACTTCTCCCCAAAATCGTTCTAGTAGTTGAGCTTCAAAAAGAAGAGTTATTTCCATATCTTGAACTGTTATAATTTTCCTTTTCCAATAATACAAGCAGATGCATTGTTACCGAAGTTTACTTTGCCTTTACATTTTTCCTTAATGATGACGAATTTGCTCTGAACTTTTGTCACGTGTCTTGAGCAACCGCTACCAACATTCCATTTGTTTTCCTGTTTCTAGGCCTATAGAATGAGGCCACACTTTTCTTCCTTATTTTTCTGCATTTTGAGAGAAAATTTCTCCTACTTGGATTTATCTTACAATCCCTTGCCTTGTGTCCAATATTATGACATAGAAAGCATTCAATGTGACCTTGCCGACAATTTCTCCCATAATCACAATCAGTGGCCTTATGATTGAGTGCAGAGCATAAGAAATGATAACCATAAAATAATTCGTGGTACTTAGATACTTTCCTTTTGTTGCTTATTTTGGTCTGAGCATCTTCCTAGATTTCCTTGGTTGGCTGCCTTGCTACATCTATATATTTCTTAAGACGGTCAATTATGTCATTTTTCTCCTCGAATTGTTTTTCTTTTTCTCCCAGTTGTTTCTTGAATTTATCAAGCTACTTTACCATGATTTCATTCTTTCTCTTAACCTCCTCCAACTCAAAGTCTAGAATCATAAGTGTTGTTGCATCTAAGTCCATATTTCTTTGATCCATCTTCCAGTAGTTAACTATTCCTTAGATGACGTGCTATGATTCCACTTGTCATCCCAAAGGTCACACTAAGAGGGGGGATGAATCAGTGTGAGATCAATTTTACCATTTCACAACTTTTCATAACCATGCAACCATATAAAAATGTACCATAAGCATTATATCATCGACTATAATAATGCATCATCATATCAGTAACATATCAAGAATCCATCACATCACAAGGAGAGAAATTTTTTTAGGTGGAAACCCATATAGGAGAAAACCACCAATCCTTTTCTTCTTTATCTTCAATTCATTTACATCACTTTTCAAGCTCTAACCTATTGGAGGCAACTAACCCCAAGAAATGCAAGTTGTCACTTATGGTAGGCTACAGCCTGATTGAGGTACCAACCTCAAAAACTGCAAGCAACTTCTCATTGTAGGATACCACCTAATTAAGGCTCCAACCTCAAGAATGAGTATGTTCCAACTTGATCTAGGCTCCAAACTACTCTAGGCTCCAACCTAATTTAGGTTCCAACTTTAGTGGAGGCACCAACCTCCTTCTTTAACTTCCTTTTGGACCTTTATTTCATCCCATTTTCAAACTAGATCCACTGCCATAATATATCACTAAGTTTTTTATCAAAATGATTGTCACAACTACAATTGCAACCTCTAACCTATGTCACTGCAAAACCATTACATTACGATACACAACCTATTATCACTACACTGCCATGCACCTCGTAACCACTACACTTCCACACAAACTGCAACCACTAAACTGCCACACAATCTACAACCATTATACTACAACAAAAGTCACATCGATCATTGTTGTTGGTTTTCATATTGTTACTCGTACTTTGCTTCAACTAGTTCATCAATCTAGTCATTCAAACCCTTTTCTTGGAACCCCTCTGGTTACCTTAATTTTTGAGCCCTGATCATCCAAATTCTTCTAGAACTCAATATGGACAAATAATGCTCCCAAAAACCCAAAAAAATCAATTAAAACTATATATTTAGTTAAGTATTTTGCAGATTTCCCCTTGCCAAGTGCCCTTCAACAAGTTGTATAATTCCAGAGCTAGCCACCAGATAATGCTTACTATGCAACAAAAATGAAACTTGTACTTAAAAATAATATTTCTTGAACTGCTAACTACCAAATTTCAAACCCATGACCAACGAGATACAATACATATGTGCCACCAATTTCGTTACCGAATGATGCTTACGAAGGCATTCACCTAGATTGGGTATATTATGATTAATTCGGATTCAAAAATGAAAAGGCGGGTTTTGATCTCATGAACCATGCATATGCAATTATGGAACTTATAAGTTTGCCAGCGTTGACAATCAAGCCTATCATTTAGTTATTTTATTATCTTCCAATGTGTTGGGTTGTAATTCACCCAGTCTTCATACATTGTATGGCCAATGTGTCAATTCATCCAAACCTTTGACCATTGTTATATTGTATTAAGCCTCCTCTAAATTTGGTGATAGGCTCTGCCTTTGTTGTATATATTCATGGTTGGTCTTGTGTCTACTGTTAAATATTGTCGGCTTTGCTAGAAACATTCTACACTTTTCTATATCTAAGACCATAAGTCGATTTTTTGTCTATCATTGTTGCAAAACCATGAACTTGGAGTCAAGGTTACTTCACGAGTTATTCTCCCATTCATCAACAAATTCAATCTCTAAATTTTTCTTTGTTGAATCCAAAAATATTGAAACGAACTAGACCTTCGCTTGATCACAACCAAAACCAGGACAAAATAAAACTAATTCTTTTCAACGATAAACATAGAACAAGCTTGAACCATAATCCTTCCACAAAGCTAGTCTTCAATTTAAATTTGTATAAACCATAACCAAAAATCAAACTTAAATCAGAACAATGATTTTTTGTTGAATAAATGAATGCAATTGGATTTTTGGCCGCTTGTATTTTAGGTAAGTGAGTGGACCCATGGTCATGGTGGGTCGACCATAGTGACATGGAATTTGTCCACAACATATGATCTTTCTTTATATGCTTCAATCTTTAGTCCAATGATGACCAGGCCCATATGTGAGACATTAGGGTCATCGATCATCTTATTTATGACATCATCATGATGTCATCGAGGCATGTGGCAGCCTATGATGGACACCACATGTTACCCTATTTCAAACTTTTCACCAACCCAAACTCACCATTTGTCACTGCCACATGCAAGCCCCTGGTGGCACCACATCATCATGATGCCATCAACTTGTTGATGTGTCCTAATGACTATGCAACTATACCATGTGTCATTTGTCAATAAGTCCATGTCGTCATCAACAACATGCTACCACATTTTGTCATCTGGTTGTGCCAATAGTGTTGATTAAACATCATGCATCATAATCATATATTCATTGACAATTTAGAAGTATTGTTAATTTTCCCAAGAGATGCACAAAATTTAATGACATTAAATAGTGTGCATCTTTGCGTGCTCGAGGTTGTTGATTAATCTATTCAATGGTGGATCCATTCCAAACATGTACACTAGTAAACAAATTTGATTTTTGGGTTTTTTTCCCTAAAGTTTGGTCCCTTGATTTAATATTGGAACTTCAATTGGCATAACTTTTCATTTGGGAGGATTTTTTATGAGCAGGATATACCATTGGAAAGATATTGATGATACCTACACAACCATGATATTTGTAGGATTTTTTGAGTACCATAACTTCATAAAAAACCAAATAAACTTCAAAAACTTTGTAAGAGATCAAACTATCATATTACTTCATAAAGTGTCTTCTTGCTTCTTTGGTCATCATAGATAGTATTTTTTTTGCCTCATACATCCAATTTGACATTAATTACATCTTGTTGTCATCCCTGAAAACACTAAGTGCAACACCAACATGCCTTGAAGATGTGCAATAACAAAGAGAAACTTGTTTAGATAAAATCACCCAACACGATAAATGGGACAGTGACTCAATAAGATAAATTATCTCCAAACTTGAAGAATGCTCAAAATCAATCTCCATTTTTTTTTCTAATTTTAAAAGGAACATGCAAAAATTCCACTGGACTTTTTGATGCAAGTCGAATATAGAGATTCCTATACAACCTCTTATTTCACAAATATTAAAAAAAAAATCCATGGCAATCGTACATCAAGCAAAATGAACAAAATACTAGGAAAGAATCCATCGTTGGAAAGAAATATGTTTCTTCCTACGTGAAAATGAAAATTAATCCTTCTATTTTCAAATATTAGTTGAAGAAAATAATGGAAGCTGACCTTATTTTTAGTTTGTAATATTGTATAATGAATTATTACATTAATATGAAGGGTTAGAAATTGTGTAGTCAAAATTTTGCATTAGTATTAGTTTGAATTTAATTTTTTAAGACTAGTATCTTTTAGTGAATCTCAACTTGGATAGATAAATGGATATATGATAGCATTTCTATGAGTTGTATAATTACTTGTTTTTTTAATTTTATTGGAAAGGGATTTTATTGAAATCCCTTTCCATAGCGTATTTGGATTTATCAATTGTTAATTAATTGGATACAAGGATATATGGTTGTTATTTGAATAACTTCTTATTGGTTAATAAAATGTGTATATGCACTTTCAATGTTGTTGAGTATGAAAAATTCTTTCTATAGGCTTTGATAATAAAAAAATTGTCTTTTATCTAATTCCAAAGAGTCTTATGCTTGTGGTCGAGATAGTTAATTAGTATAAATACACAGATACATTATATAGTAATTTTAAATCTTTTCTTTTAGGTATAGATTAATGTCTTTCATTAAAGATATTTTTATTTAATTTCACTTCTTTTCAATGGTTAACCAATCCCACATACCATTCTAAAACCACCATTTCAAACAAGAGCATGTCTAATTGGGATATTTGATTACGTAGTTTTTCCCAGCTGATGCAGGGATTTTCTTGCAAATTAACAATACTCCAAGTACATCAAGAACTATTTTAAGAATTGAATAACATGGAAATGACACAAAAATATTGTCAAACATATAAAAACATAAAACAAGAGAAACACAAATATAAGTGGTTCCCCCAATCTGGGCTATGTCCACATAGAAACAACCGGCCCTTCCTTTTATGTTATCCAACAACCCGAAGGGATACAACCAATAGCACATTTGTTGTAACTTCCTCTTCACTCTCACAAAATATCCTCTCTTTCTCTCACATAATAATACATAGTGGAAATACAATTCCCTCATTGAAACTGAGGGTTTCCTTCCAGGGATAAAAACCCTAAATTAACATATCTTCGACCGTCAGATATTCCACCTATTGAACGATCCAAATTAACTACAAAATTAAAATATTTTAAAAGGAAATTTTCTCAAAATTTTCCTAGGAAATATTAGTTGGGGGGGGAGCCCCCCACACTCCCCCCCACCCCGTTCAAGGACTGGAATCCAAACGCGGTCGAAACAAGACCTCGAAATCAGGAATATAATTAAGCTCCACACCCAACAATCTCCCACTTGGAGACTAATTATAAAAACTCCACCACTTCTTCACTTTTTGGACAATGCTTTCTCTTGGACTTGGCATGTTTCTCATATTTACCATCATACTTCAAGGCTAATTCAAATTGATAAAAAACGTAGTTTCTCCCTAGTTACTATCTTTGTTAACATATCTGCAATATTCTAGCTAGTGTATATATTTTCCAGCTTCAAATGTCCATCTTCCAAAACTGGCCATATGATATGATACCTAAGTTGTATATGTTTAGTCTTACAATGAAAGTTTGAGTTTCTTTGCAAGATGAATGGCACTCTAGTTGTCACTGTATAACTTGTTAATTTCCTGCTTCTTTCCCAATACGTCCATAAACATTTGTAACCAAAACATTTATGTACTAGCCTCTGTAACAGCAACATACTCTTCTTTCGTTGTTGGAAGTGCAACAATATTTTGGATTTTAAAAACCCAACTTACTATTATTCCACCTACAATAAACACATACCGTGTGGTGCTCCTCATGTTATCTCTATCACCTGCCATATCTGAATCGGCATATGCCTATAGAATAGTATTTGAACCTCCAAAACATAATGCATGATTAGTGGTACCTCTCAAATACCTGAGAATCCACTTAATTTTCATCCAATGCTCTTTACCTAGATTGTTCATGTACTTGCTCACAACTTCCATTACATGTGCAATATCAGGTCTTGTGCACACCATTTCATACATTAAGCTTCCAACTAATGATGAGTGTGGAACATTAGACATATAGTATATCTCTTCCTGAGTCTTGGGACACATCTCCTTACTTAGTTTTAAATGAATAGCTAAAGGTGTACTAATTGTTTTTGCATTCTACATATTAAATCTTTCCAACACCTTTTCTATGTACTCGCCCTAATACAATGCTAATCTTTTATTTTTCTAGTCTCTAGTTATTTTCATACCAAGGATTTTCTTTGCAACACCCAAATCCTTCATTGCAAATGAATTAGCCAATTTAATTTTGAGAACATTTATTTCATTTGTGTTAGACCCTGCAACAAGCATGTCATATACATACAATAACAATAACCTTAAGATAAACACAATGGTCAAAATGACATAATATAACCTTGTTCTGACATAAACTTGTCAAATTTTTAGATACCATAGCCTTGGATCTTGTTTTAAGCCACACAAGTTCTTCTTCAACTTGCACACTAATTTCTCCTTTCCTTTGAACTCATACCCTTACGGTTGTTTCATATAAATCTCTTCCTCCAAGTCCCTAAGGAGAAAGGTTGTCTTTACATGTAACAGTTCCTACTAGACTTAAAATAGTTCTTATTGAAGTCATTTTAACAATAGAAGAACATACTTCATCAAAGTCTTGTTGATGGTCCTGAATGATTGCATCAACATTGGGGGAAACCACCCGGTCGGCACCTTAGAACAAATCCTTTTATGTTTGGGATGATGGCTCTGACTGAGATTATGGGACCAGTTTCCCTTTCTATAAAGTAATATGAAATGTAGTAAATAGATATATAATGCTCTAATATGACTAGAAACTGAAATAAAGATTAATATACTACTAGTTATCTTGAGTAAGTTGATGGTATATATGATTACAAATATTTCAAAATTCTCATTACAATATAGATCATCATGTAATTATGAAGTTAACACAAAGAAGGATAGCTAATTTAATTAAATAGTTAATTAAATTAGTTGGTTAAATCGCCACATATACTGAGATCTCATTGTTCACATATGATTTGTAATTTCAATCAGACACATCAATAGTGATAATGAAAGATTGTTTTAACACATATATGGTGAACAAAAATAGAATTCAATTCTACTCTAGGCAAATAAAGGATAATAGTACCTGATATATCATTTATCTTCTCATCATAGAAAGGAAATGGTTCAGCTTGATATTAAGAAAAACCTTAATTACATTAGTGCAGCGTAAGATTTCTCTTACAAAAATTCAGAACCCCTTTCTCTAATTGAGAAAGGGAATTTATAGTTTCATAACAAAAGATAAAGATAGAAAATACAATAACAACTTCAAGAAGTCTTAAACAAGAGTAACTAAAAGGAACATATTTGGTATCAATTACAACATAATGCCTATGATTGGGAGGAATACTATCCTCCAATGCGTTGTTGCAACTCATAGATATCAATCAAATTTTGTATTCCAGGTGGAGACTTTGGCTGAATCTGCATATGGATCGTGAAGATCACATCTCTCAATGTTGGTAGCATTTGTGTGGCAGTGTTTGATAGGAATCAGAGCATTAACAACTGACTATGTGTCGCTTCACTAAGAACTGCCAATGACTCTCTAAGTTAGTCTTGGTTAGTTGATCAATAAACTTGGCCCTTTTCTTATAATATACTTGCCACGTCTTAATCATCCGTTTGATATCGGGTAAAGTTCCCTCAGGACAACTCAGAATGAGATTTGATTGAAGCAAATTATCATTGACTGCCTCGACAATATTGCTCGAAATGTCCCGTACCTAATAAACTATTACTTCTTCCTACTTAATGTGAATCTCCCACTCTCTGAAAACAATATCTTTATGGGCCTCTTCGATTTTAGGAAGATTGGATGATCTTCCTTCTGCACTTTCTTGCCAAGTTAGGAAACTATAAATTTTCTCCTTTATATCTTCAAAGTCGTTTTTATCTTTGATATTTGATCTACCAGAGAGTCACTTGTCCTGCACTGTTCATGAACAATTGCTAAAAAATTTCAAAAGACTATATGTTGATGGGCAAGAAGAGTGTTTAACTCTTTAGCCTCTTTCTTGAATTCAATCAATTCTGGATTGATACTCGGATTTTCAATCCGTCTTTGTAGCTCTTGAACCTGTGTATCTATGGCTTGTGTATCAACATAATACTGGACTCTGAGAGAGTGAAATCTATGCTAAAGCTCGGTCACCTGTGTCTGTCAGTTCTCTATTATCTTCTGCTTTTCTGCTTCAATACTTTGTTCTAACAATGAAATTTTTCCTCTTTCTCCTTGAGTAGTTGTTGAACCTCTATGGCTTTGTCAATATTGGCTAAGGCATAAGCACCTGTAAATTGAGTAAGCCTACCCAATTCCTTTCTAGCAGTTGTTGTGGAGCCTTTCCATAAAACTTCAAAAGATGCATTACCAGGAAGTAATGACTGGGACTGATCAAGCTTTATTTCTTTCTCTCCTTCTTTGCTACAGCTTTGTGTTGAGGTTTGTAGAAAATGCCTAGTGTAGGAATCTCCTCAATCCTTTAAACAACTTCAGAAGAAGGAAATGTTGGTATAATTTCTACCTCTTTATCATCCAAAGGATTCTCAGGAACATTCATTGTTATCAGAGTCTGTTCAGGATTCTTTAGAGGGTCCTGAACCTTCATTTGTTGAGGATTTTAGAAGCTTGAAACTCATCAGTCTTGGAATTCAAAGCTTGATTGTATTCTTCCCAAATTTCTTCTAACCTAGCATCAGGCATAAATCCTTCTACCTGTGAAGAAGAAGAGACAAATGCTACTTTTTTTTTATAAGGATCAACCGATTGTGTAGAACTAATAATTTCGACATCATCATGAAGAGTCTTCTCTTGAGGAACCTACAATGAATTCATATGAAGTTTTGCTAGCTTGGAGGCTCTATATTGAGTAAAATGATTCATTTCTTCAAGGGTCAATTGTTTCTATTCTCTTTGCACCACCAGCGAATAAGAAGAATCCCTCTCAAATAAATCATCAAACTTATCGGGCTCATGAACAAAATTTCTTATACTTGATGCAGTTGTGATCTTTTTAACCACTTGATGGGGATCATACTGCCTATTAGGTATACTAGGAAAACCAAGATCTTGAATAGACTTTATTTCAATTTATGCATGCTTAAAGTTATCTAAAGAAAATATACCAAATTGAGTAGGGAAAGAAGGCCACATATTTTTGTTGGATTCCTTCAAAACTTTGGAAATACCATTACCCACAGTTTGATAGGCTATCTCCCTAGTAATAAGTTTATCTGGAATGAAGAATGGTAAAACATGAGGATTTTCTTGACTTCCATACTCTGATATACGTGAAAGATTCTTCACCAAACCAATTCCCTACTCTGAGACGATTAGATTCAGCTTTTGGAGGCATCTGAGATGCCTTTTTATCAAAGATAACCTAATAGGTTGGTAATATGACCCCGTCGAAGATTTTATAGAAGTGTTGATGATATTTGGGGTCCCATAAAATATCATGATAAATATGAATGGGATTTAGGTCTTGCATAGTCCACTTCCAACCCATAGATGAAAAATCCATAGAAAAACATAAAACATCAATAATATAGGCACTCATATAAAAAGAGGGATTATATTCTCAAAAAATTTGTGTTTACTCCTAAAGACTAAAATATGGGCAACTAATTTATCTGAAATTATAGTGGCCCAATCAAATATAAACCCTTTTGAAGCTCCATCTATTATGGGTACCCATTGATCAGAAAACTTTTGCACATTAGTGAGTGTATGAATCCTACACATCATAGCAGCAATTTGAGAATAATGACCAGTGAGAGAGTCTACAACATACTTACCACTCTCCTCTCTTGTGTTTGTTTGTTTGAGCCCTTTCTCCAGCCTTTAATTGGCTCTGATGCATGTCCATGCTCTTTAAGAAATGCCTCAATGTATTCCTTGTCATATTTGCATTGTGGTTCAGGAAGATGATACATTCTTTGAAAATATTCACTAGAAAAAGACCTAATGATTGTGTGCTTTTTTGTAATAATCCACCTATCTACAATAATCATATTATCCACAACCCACCGAACCATATCGGTATAGGGAAAAAGTCTTGGTCTAGCTGCAATTCTGTGTAGAAAAGAATTTGCCACATTGTTGAAGGTTGTATATGAAACTGGGGTGGAATCATTAGTGGTCAATGTTCTATGAGTAAACCTTGGTCCTTCATATTCAAAGGATTTGTACATTGCTTCCAATGAAGAATTCCCAGAATATTTAATACAAACTATATCAGAAAAGGGTATCGGCATAACAGTTTTTTCTTCAATATTTTCAATTAAATGAGTAGCGATTGTTGTTGTGCTGCAATTTTCTTCTTTCCTTTTCATTCTTTCAACATGTCTTCATTATTATGGGAATCATAGCTTACCTGTATAGAAAACACAGAGATGAGTGGAACTCTTTCTTTAACGGGGACTTAACGCAAACAATGCAATTTACCATAGTAATCTTTTCCTTTTAAGCAAATCTTCAAAATATCGAGGAAAAATGAATGAAGGAATTTAGAGTTTCAAGAACCATAAATCCACATTATAAAACATTAAATGTGCAAGTGAGAAATCACGTGGGCTTACCATGTCAGCTTATCGGAGGAGATATATCTGAGGATTTTATTAGAAAGATAAGATAATCTAAACGTATAATGTGAAAAGCTTTTGATATAACAACGGTCATGAAAAATATGAGATGAAAAAGATCTAATGAAAAAGGTGCAAGGTATATCAGGAGGATGATATTGGCAGTTTCAATGAAATGCTTCCAATGGGATAGTTTCGATGGAAATATCGGAGATGTAAGATATCAGAGGAGAAATGTGATAGAACTTACGATATGAAATGTGTCGATATAATAAACCATAATTGTGGGGCCAACGGATGTTTATAATATTACTTTATGAGAAAAGCACTCAAGCCTTTATAAATATTAACAAAGCCTTTATATGATTCTTTTAATAAAGAAATCATCAAGCATTGGGGAGGAACTTTATCGAAGAGGAGCTTTATCGTAACAATATTTAAAAGAAATTTAAAATATAATAGAGTTCTGATATGATATATTTTGATATAGCTTTAACTTCGAGAGTAGGGCCCATTGGAGCTTTGGTTTAATGTAACATGTTTTAAAGTGTAACTCTGATATGAGAAGTTTCAATAAGAAAAAGACTTAAGTTTCTCAAACTTCATAAAATTTTTGAATATGATCCAATTTTATTATTATCAAACACTTTATTAAAAGAAAATAAAAGATAAAAAAGTAAAGGGTCCCCATTAGTTATTGATAAATAAATATAAAAATGGGGGGTTGTTGAATGCTACAACAAGTCTATACCTTTCTTTTGTGCAAACCCCTTCACAACAAGTTTAGCCTTGTACGTCCTTTTTCCTCTGTCTTCTTCCTTCAACCTATAAATCCATTTATTCTACAACGTTATTTTACTGGCAGGAAATATGACTAAGTCCCAAGTTTGGTTATGTACCAAGGATTCCATCTCTTCTTTCATGGCTTTCCCCCATTTCTTCTAGGTTTCTACCTGCATAGCTTCTTCATGTCTTTCTGGTTCACTAGAATTAGTCAACAATACATAATATAATGAAGGAAAATATCATTCAAGGGGTCTAGTTAACCTATTAGATCTTCTTACAACACTTGCAAGAGTTTGAGGTGTCTGTTATTTTTGTTGATCATTATGATTTGCTAGCACCTTTGACTTTTCCTTTTAGGTGATCTCTTCAAGCATTGTGTATTTTTTTTTTTACTTTTCCTATTTCTTTCATTGCAACTAATATCCACACAAGACACTTTCATTGGATACCACATCTATACTCCTAATGGTATTATAGTTTTCATAATCATATAAGCGATAACTAAAATCATTAACACGATATCCAATAAAGGTACACTTATTTGTTTTTGCCTCAATATTTGTTTTATTTTCTTTACTAATGTGGACACATGCTTCACAACTTAAGGTCATTAGAGATGAGTAGTTTACCTTCTTAATTGTCCATGCCTCCTCTTGAATACCACCATCCAAGGAACTTGAAGGCCCTCTATTTATTAGGTGAACAACAATATCTAAAACATATGCCAAAAATTGTAAAGGCAATCATGCATGCAATCTCATACACCTTGCACACGTCATGATTGTATTGTTCATCCTTTTTGACATACCATTTTCTTGTGGTGTTCTTGGAATTGTCTTCTCTCTAAAAATTCCATGTTATCAAACTCCTTGTTGTAGTATTCACCTCCATTGTTTGATCTGAGACACTTCAACTTCTTTCTTGTCTCATTCTCAAACCAAGATTTCCATTTCTTAAAAGTATCAAAGACGTCAGATTTCTTTTGAATAAAATAAAACTAATTTTTTCTAGTTGCATCATCGATAAAAGTAACATAATAATAAGAGCCACCAAAACATGATACATGAGCCAGTCGCCATACATCTGTATGCACAAGCTCTGATTTTCATTCTTCTTTTCTTTCCCAACTCTAATAAATCTAACTCTATTTTGTTTTCCATAAACACAATTTTGATAAAAATCAAAATCATCATGCTTCAAACCTGGAAACAAATTTCTTGAGTGAAGAATATGCATCCCCTTCTCACTCACGTGCCCAAGCCTATGATTCCATGGTGTTGTATCTTCTCTTGTGGAGGTTAAAGTAATAGCAGAATAAGAAGTACCATTGCATAAAAATAATATAACTACCTTCTCCCTTTTCCTATTACCAGGGATTCTTTAGTGACATGTTTTGTTTATAAATGTAGTTATAGAACCTTCACTTCCCAACTAACCTATTGTAATTAAACTTTTCTTTAGATGACGAACATGCCTTACCTCCTATAACCATTGGTTTTCATTTTTTTATTTTATAAGTACCTTACTCATTCCAATGATTTTACAAGATTTATCATCACCAAAATGAACTTGTCCAAAATATCCTTGAACATAGTCATGAAAAATGTTTCCTATGGGGTGTGGCATGGAAGGAAGCCATTTTGTCTAGGTAAATCCTCTTCATGGACAGAGATGATCCCTCTAGCCCAATAAGTGGTACTAGAAAACCTACGTGACAATCTACAAGACACTTTCCTAAATTACAATCAAAATGAGAGAAGAGGAAGATGGCCTACCTCATTCTGATGATATAACGTCCTCCTTTGTTGAAGACCACGAATCGCTTATGCCTCGGGCTCGGTCCTACTGCTCACATCATTTGAATGCCTACACAAGAGATCAAAGACACAACAAAAAATACAAGTAAAAATAGCATAATCAAATGTAACCTACTTAACATATCAAGGAGCATTAAGATAAATGATGCATTAACACACACATTTATAGAAAGTGAACCAGCAATTGTATATATTAATAGAATAAAATAGGAAGCATACAACCAAGCCTTGATGTCAATAAGCTCTCCTTGAGTGAATTTCAAAGTCCAAGCTCAAGCTCTCCAAGCACTCCTTCTCCAAGCCAAATGAGTAGCATGTAGGCACTATCTCAGCATAAGGGTGCAAATAGCCAAAGACCAACCATTTGGGAATGGGAAAAGATGAATATATAGGTAGGGAAAGGGAGTTAGGATCTCTCCAAAGATAGGAGAAGGCCCTCATCTCAAGGAGGTAGCTCATAGGGATAATAATAAAGGGCCAAGTTGAGAGAGCTCGACCTCATTTGTGTCGAAAAACCTCCAACTTGTCATTCTGGAAGCCTCTAAATCACGAAGCTTATTGTCCTCTTTGGGAAAAATTTTCTTTTAGGGAGCATCACGGGTATCCAAGCCAAAAAGGTGTTAGCATCGCGAGGCTATTATAGTGCAGCTAGTGACCAACACGGGTTTATAATGTCAGGGGAGCGATCATCCTCAAATTAGGGTTTTACAACCCTTTTCTTCAGGGGAAGATCAAGGCATTTTTCCATCAGTGTTTTAAGGAGGATCTGAGCTACATATCAAGATGAGCACACTATATGATTTCCAAGTTTCGAGCACTTCGGGGTATGTCACAGGGAAGTGTGGGAGGTGTGACAAAATAATGTGTAACAGATGACCCCTAAAGCATGAAGGCAGAACATGGAGTGATGGATGAGATGCTTTATGAGATTTTGCAAGGATGAGAACAAACACTATCAAGAGACCTGCAAATCAAGGATGCATATACATATACATATTTGATATCTGATATCTGATATGTGACATCTACGGTATGGACACAACCATTAAGATAGTAAAGACTATGAAAAGGACCCACGGTATGGGCGCAGCCATCCGAATGAGAAGGATCATCTGTAAATATAAGATCCAAGGTATGGACGCAGCCACCTGATATAGAAGGATCATCATAAATGTAAATTCCCACGATATGGTCACAGCCATCTTGTAAAGAAGAAACATGTGTACAATCATGAAAAATACATAACTCCACGCAACCTGACTTATATCAGACAAAACTCAGGGTCTTGCACTCCATCCCAACCTGATCAAAGTACGAATTCTAACATAAGAATGAATGTGTCGAAGTCGAACATGCTAGAAAACCAGCCAATTACTGGCCAATGATGTGGACCGTTAACACGCATGAAAGAAACCACCAGTAATGTCAATGGTTCTCAAGGTATGACAATACAATCTGTGAATGTGAAAATGAAGCTGAAGTCGAACACTCATGGAATCATCCGATCAAAGGCCAATGATGAAAACCTGTCATCGGATGCAAAGAACTTTCCATTAAGGCATGCAAGCTCTAAGGTACTAAAAGGGAGTCTCTAAGTCATCTTCCTGGATAATTAGTTGAAGTCGACAGGAAGTGACCCATCGAAGGACGGCCATAATGATTCCACCATCATCGACACGAAAAAAGGAATAAAGTGGAATGAATGAATAGGATCCAAGACTGTAGCAAAGGGTCAGACAATGCATAGGTAATGAACTGCATATAGGACTTATCTTCAACATCGGTGACACGACTCCACAGTTTGGCAGCATTTGACTCAACATAAGGTGAAAGGTCATGATGACGAAATGGAATAGTCAGATGACAGGAAAAATGGATCACCCAAACCCAGAAGGGCAAGTGACTAAGTAATGATATCCCAAACCCGACATGAGAAATAGATGGGTGTCATGTTCAAGAGCGACATGCTACCTATACAAGGGATGTTTCACTTTCATTTCCCCCACTATTTTTAGCGAGTACCCCAATTAATTTTAATCACAAGCTTGAAGGGGATAGCATATGTTTGTCATATAAGTTCATTCTTCGAATGAATCAATCCTAGTAAGTTTTAAGAGTCATAGGAAGGAGAAACTCAGTCTCGTCATGGTGACAAGTCTTTCATTGTAAATATTTTTAACGAGTCTGACGGAAGGATAACTCGGTATATTTTTCACATTTAGAGAGTTTGAAAAAAAAAAAACTCCATCATGTCCCTTCTTGTTATTTGTCCCTTGAACCCGAAAAGGTAGAAAACAATATTCGAGAGAACCTCTTGACCATGTCAACCAAGGTGTACCTTTTTCGTAAATAGTCAATCTCAACCTCAAAAAGAGGTAACAAAATACTAAGACGACGTCAATTCATTTAATTTAACAAGTTCGAAAAGACAAGTACTTGGTGATATTTTCATTTTTTGAGATTCAAAAAAGAGCTTAAATATGACTCCAAGGGGGTTCCTTTTTCGTTTGCTTTTAACGAGTCCGAAAAAGAGATAAAACAAAAATGCTTTGAATCAGTAAAAAATGATCATTAAATCCACCAAAAAGGACTTGTAATTGCACAAAGACAACCACACATCACTGATGTCGAGAAAAACAATAAAATATTAGCAAAAATGAGTTTAAAACTTATAAATATACCAAAATTAAGAACATTTTTACCATTTCACTTGGAGTAACTTGGAGAGTGCATTTTACCCCATTTTCTTTGATTTTTCAGGCGAGCAGTGTGGGAGATCCAGGGAATCATTTCATGAACCATCAGCTGCAGGTAAGAGCTCTGCCTTTTCTCTTGCATTTCATTGTGTTTTCATGATTTTTCATTGGGTTTTTGCTTGCCAGAAGGGAGGATTTCAATTTTTTATAGCGGGGGCGATCATCACAGTTTTTCTCATCGAACTCGCGATGGTCGCCCCTAAGCCCGAAAGGCTTTCGCGCTAGCATCACGGATTTTATAAAAACATACGCAATGACCTCAAGCTAGAAAAATTGAATAAAATCTTCCCCTTAGAGCGCGATTTTGAGTTTTTACCCATTGAAAAATATTTAATCAATGTTTAATGGTTGTTTTGTAGGAGATTTCGACAACATGGTCACTGAATGGAAGGAGAGAGGCCATGAGGCAGAAGATCACCAAGCTACCCAAGATCCAAAATGCGTGAATGCTTTGAGGAACTGTGGGCTACTAAAATTCTTTCGAACCATGGGACTCAGAGCCCAAAACGATCTGCTACACTACCTGATCAGTTTATGGGATGTTGATCGGGAGATCTTAATTATTGGAGACAAGGAATTGGAGCTAGAAGTAGCAGATATATCCTTCATTAATGGATTTTCTAGAAGATGGTAAAGGGTTCAACTCTTCGGATCTCATCCTGGAGGTGAGAGCACCAGTGCCCTAATCAAGGGAAACTGCCTGCAGAAATAACAATGAGTAGGAAGGTGAAGATAATGGTTGTCAATAATATTCCCCTGAGGATGATTCTACACACCATGGCTCATATAGCCAGGTCACAAGCTTTACACGAGATTTCAAAATCTCAATTCTAGTATGTGGTAGACTACCTTACTCCAACAGTATTCAACTGGTGTGATGGGTTGTTGGCCAATATGAAGAGGCAACTGACCAAAGGTAAATGGGAAACCTGAAGTAGTTTAGCTTTGGTTCGATCTTGGTCACTTTCTTTCTGGAGCGAGTGCCCCTATTTTGGTATCAGTGGATAGAGGTACCAGATCCTACTCCACAAGATCCAAGGTTGGTCAGATGGAGTGAACTCATGCCTCGTGGAGGAGGGGGCCAGAAGATGCATTTCCCTCTGTATTTTTTAGTTGGTTGCATCGCCAACTAATCGTTGTGGATGACTATGCCTATGCAGGCACAGATTTCAGATGGGATCTAGATCTACCTCTGCCACCGGGTGAACAGTGGACTGATGCAGGTAAAACTTGTTTTTTGGATTTTTCAAGTTTTATGAGTTTTTTTATTAAAGTGTATATGAGATTTAACTTGTGATAAATGTGTAGATGTTGGACCAGAAAGGCCTCCTAGCATGTCGCCAATAGCACGGCGAGTAGCATGTCAGATATAAGATGCTCCATATGAGGAAGGAGCAAATCCCATGGTGGAGATGGAACACAATCTGGAAGTGATCACTCGAGGGATTCCAGAATACGTGACTATAGATGACATGCCACTACGATACTAGAGGCATATAGTAGGAGTGTTTGCAAGACTACGTCAATTATTAGGCCGAGTGATTAGAGTGGTCTCGTGTTATCATGAGCATCATGTGGGTGAATAGCCTTTCTAGTTTATTTTTTCATTGTTGTAGGCTTTGAAAGCCATGTGTCTCGAAACACTTTATTTTTTGAGATTTTGATGGAAAAAATCTAACATATGCGATATATATATATATATATATATATGTATGTATACATATTCATGTTTTATTTTCTACTTATGTGTCCATGTACCATAATGATATGATCATTTTTATAAATTACGCAAATGCTTATCAAGAACATAATTTGATAATGCATCTGTTAATGAATTCAAGTTACGTGGAATGTGTTGATATGTGATAAAATCAAAATTTCTTTCTAGTAATCAAATACATAGATACATACACAGAATTTGTGGAATTCTTACTGAGTAATGAATATTCAATTGTAACACAATGAGTTGTGAATCTAATTTAACAATTAAATTTCTAATTCCAAGAGAAATTGATTCTGATAATAGTTCAATGACTGCATTGTACTCAGAAATACTATTAGTTGTCTGTCCCAGGAAAATACCTTGTAAATAGATCAACTCTCCATTAGGGGCAAAGAGTGCCCAAGCTGCGGAAGACAAGTTCGATGTGCTACGAAAAGCACCATCAGAAAAAACAACATAATGGTTTGACGACATCTGCTAATCGAGTGGAACACAAGGTAATCATAAAAACATGTATGCAAAGAAAATAATCACACCAAAAAATAAAAAATGCACACCAATGAATTCACACACTAATGTACAAATTTAATTACATGGAACTTGCGCATAATACTTTTTTAGATACAACCTGTTGCGGGGTTGTGACAATACATTTCCTTCATAGTCAACTAGCTCATAGGCACATTTTTGCAAGACACGTTTTACAATATATGGCCCATGCCACATAGGTTCGAACTTTCCAACTCCCAACTTATGGCTAGCTTGATCATAAAAGAGCACCAAGTCGCCTTCAGAAAAAATGCATGGAAAAATAGTTTGATCAAAATGGGCTTTAACTCATTTTTTCTGTGCTTCGATCACCATCGCAACAATATGACGGGTCTCATCAAGCCTCTCGAGATAAAGTAACCGCTCCTCTTCAGGCGAGGTATCGAGGAGTAGTTCAATAGCTACTTTCAACGAAGGGATTTCACGCTCAATCGGGAGTGTCGCCTCTAAACCATAAACCAACTAGAATGGGGTGAAACCAGTGATTGTCTTAGCCAAAGTCTGATAAACCCAAAGGGTCGATAATAGCATGAGATTCCAATCCTTTTTATGCTTCCCAATGGTTCGTTGAAGCATAATAATCAAAAATTTGTTAATTGCTTCAACTTGGCCATTGGCCTATGGATAGTAAGGAGTTGAGATATCTTGGCGAAGACACAACTGAGAAGTCATTTTTGCCATCATGTACTGATGAAAAAGTGATCCGCGATCAGTGACAATGGCTAGAGGGACGCCAAAACGGGCTATGACATGGTTGAAGAGGAACTAAGCAGTAGTGCTACCATCAGCATTATATGTGGGCATTTCCCCAACCCATTTAGTGAAGTAGTCGACAGCGACGATGATATAGCCATGCTCCCCGGCTGAGTGAGCTTTAGATGTTATGAAATGTATGCCACATTTAGCAAAGGGGCCAATGGTAACGACTGGGTGTAAGGGTGCTGGTGGGGCTCGTTGTTTGCGGTTATAAATCTGACATTCATGGCACTTTTGAATGGCCACCTTGAAAATGGAAGGCTAGAAATAACCGATGCGAAGGATCTTCTAAGAAGTGGCATAGCCTGATATGTGACCACCACATGCCCCAAAGTGGTAGTCATTCAAGACTTGTTCAACCTCTTCAAGTTTTATACATCTGCGAAGAATAGAATCAACACCAACTCGGTATAATGTATCACCAATAATCCGATAAGGTTGAGACTGATGCCGAATGCAGTGTCGGTCGGATTGAGACAACTCAAATCAGAAGGTTTGAGTCTAAAGATAAACAATGATATCTCCGTACCACGGGTCGAGAGTTCTAATGAGAAACAAAGTTTCATCATGAATCTGCTCAGAAAAATTGGTGGAAGTGTTTGCGGAAGGAATGGCATAAATCAATTCGGCAAAAACGAGTGACTTCTTTGATTTGGCCACAGTAAAATCCAAATCAAACTCCTGCAGGATAACAATCCATTTAGATTATTTTCCCCCAAGCAATTGACGAGTCAAAATATAATTTATGGGGTTGCAATCAAAAATCAGTGTGGTCTTCCGTAGAAGAATGCAATGACGAAATCGTTGAACAACATGTACTACTACCAAGGCAAGTTTCTCAACATGAGCATATCAAGTTTTAGTGTCAATGATATTTCGACTTAAATAATAAAACACGTGTTCATTACCATCGTCATCATCCTGGACCAATACCATATCAATGGTACTGTTGATTGCATCCAAGTGGAGGAACAATAAAGGAGCACTGATGAGTGTGTTCTTTAGGGCATCGAAGGATTATTGGGAAATTTCGTCCCAAATGAATGGGATCCCCTTTTTTCCAAGCGAGTAAATCCCTTGGTGACTTCATCATAGTTAGGGACAAGACAACAAAGAAAATTAGCCTTTCCTTGCAAACTTTTCAATTGATGCAGTGACGCGAGACAGGGTAAATTTACAATAGCCTCAACTTTTAGAGGATCGATTCAGATACCTTCTTGGGACACAACAAAAACTAGCAATTGACCAGATTCTATGCAAAAGACACACTTATGTGGATTAAGATGAATATTATAGTGTCAACAACGCAAAAATATGGCTTGAAGGTGGTCCGGATGGTCACGATGCTTAGCAGAATGAGCTGGTAAGTCATCTAGATAAGGTTGAACAATATGTCTAATATCATGAAAATAATATGAAATTTCTCTCTGAAAGGTAGCACCATCATTTTTCAAGTAGAAAGGGAGCTTCTTATAGGCAAAATTCCCACATGGATAGATGAAGGTCGTCTTGTGTTGATTAGCAGGTAATATATTTATCTGGTTGTAACCAAAAGAACTATCCATAAAAGAGAAAATCTCACTCCCGGCACAGTCATCGATAATTTGATCAATAAATGGAGTGGGATAGTTATCTTTCGGGCATGTGCGATTGATGTTGCGGTAATCAACACAAACTCGAATTGTGCCATGTTTTTTAGTAACATGTACAATGTTAGAAACACAATCTGCCAATGGGATAGGGTAAATAAAACCATCTTTTAAAAAAAATCAACTTATGTCTTAATAGAAGTAGCCTTTCTAGGATGCATGGGATGAAGTCGTTGGCGAATGGGCTTCGCACCAGGATACGTGGGTATTTCATGCACCACAATATCTGGATCAATACTAGGAATTTCCTCATATGACCAAGCGAAGACATAGCGAAATTCTTTGAAAATATCGGTGTAAACCTTGATCTCATCAGGAGAATAGGAAACCCCAATGTGAATGTTCCCAATAATTCCAGGTTTAATGGAAATTTTGAGTGGCATGGTTGTAATAATATTTCCCATATTACCTTTAGACAAGACTTCGTGCACCAAAACAGGTATTTGAAGGGGATGCGTCAGGTTATGAGAAATGAAAGCTTCAAGACATGAAGGAACCTCACTTAGGCTTGCAAGAAATGAGGAACGATGATGAATATTGTTCCATGGAGTTTTTTCAAGAGACATAACTTCAACAATACCCTTGTTAGTGGGGAATATCTCATTCAAAGGATCCAGGAAATCCCAAGAACCAAACTAAGGATATTGCGCATAGGTATCCAAGTTCATATTGAGAACAGCATGACTTTTTGAAGCAGCCGCTGAAGCCGAGACAATTTCATGATAAGCTTGTTCCAAATGTTTTAGCGGCATGGCATCACCAAACGAATCAATTTGATCTGAGGAAGGAATAATCCATGGATCTGTAGAAACAGAGATCATATTGATCAAGGTGACATGCAGAGGTGGGAGAGAAAAAGTTCCCATTAAAGCAGAATCTTTGAAAAGACCTGTCCCCATGCTCTCATATAGAATTTCAGTATTTTTGACATATGGGATGTTGTCGTTCAAGGCACCAGAAGAGAAAAAGGACAATTAGTTCGACGGTGAAAATATTTCCTTCATGAGGAAAACGGAGCACCCAGAACAAAGAGGAAACCACACAAAACATGGCATGGGTCCAACTTCGCCCAAGTAGAAGGTTGTAATTCAGATTTGTGTCTACAACTTCCACTTCTACCTCGACAGTATTCCCTTCCAAAGTGATGGGAAAACTTGTGAGAATACCATAAGGATAGGAACCTCTACCATCAAAGGCCTCCAAGGTGTTCGCAGACTAGTTAAGGGGTGGAGAGCCAATGGCTTTCCAACATGAAATAGACATGATGTAGGTGGAAGCACCTTCATCAATGATAGTCTGATGGATCATCTTTCCTTTTATAATAACTTGAATAAAAAAGACAATCTGATGAGGAAGACAAGGAACATGGTTTTCGAGATCGAAGGTAATCAAACTAGAATCAGCAGGATCAATGCCTCCTATAGCAGACAATAATGACTTTTGTTGCGTTGGACATGTTTGGAGAACTTCCAAATCAAACATCACTGAAGGCGCTTGAGCTAGATCTTCGACAATATTATAATGTTGAGTAGCTCTAACGTTCGGATTATAGGGTGATTTCCGAAGCACACCTTTGGGAGGTGGTCGAAGAACAGATTCATTATTAGGTCTATCAATATGGAGATGAACAGAACTTGGTGGAGTAGAAGTAGAAGGTACATCAATAGATTCTTTCTCCACCATCTACTTTTGAGGGGTTTGATAATCTTTCGATCGAGTAGCGACAGAGATAGGCAATGAACCCATCATCATGAAAACTTGAGAACTAGATGAGGCAGAGGATTGCAATTGGTTTACGAATTGAGTCTGTTGGGATGGAAATGTCTCTTTCAAAACAGTCGGAGTCCCTTTCTATAAACGACTAACTTCAACACGCCAGGGACAACCCTTGGTATAATGGTCTTCCTCACAAATGAGGCAAAGATATTTTGGCTTTTGTTTGGAGGCATCACCAGCAGATGATTTTGGAGGATCCTGTTTCGAGGTATCAAATTTTTCTTTGCCTTTACCCTTATTCTTACCTTTAGAGGCTTTGTCTACTATGGTAGACTGGACGACATTGACCTCGGAAGTTTTACCAGGGTTCGACAGATTTTTCGAAGGATGACTAGAACCAGTGTCTAAAACAGATTTTTTATTCAAAGAATTTTTGGTCGAAGTTTCAGACACTGATCCAATTATATCAATAACAGGTGGTACATCAAGTGACTTTGAAGATTTCGGATCTGAAGATGGTCTCGGAGCATCAGGAAACATTTCATATAACGTTTTGAACTAGGAATAGACTAAGTCCAAATATTGGGCACGGGCAACAGCTTGGTCCTCGGTAACACATCCACCCATCACTATATCTTTAGCAATCTTTTTTACGAATGATTTTGTGAAGCATTCAGTTAACAAATCATCAGGAATTTCAAATTTGATGAGGTGATGTCAACGTCTCCATTCATGGATGTGATTGGAAATATTGGTCGCAGTATCTTGCTTTAGAGAGGTGAGAAAAAGGGTACCAATTTAATAACGAACCAGTAACTGGAAGTGGGTGAGGAAGGCCATAGCTAAAGAATTAAAGTCTGCATAGGTACCTCGAGGTAACTCGACATACCACTTTGTGGCAGCACCTATCAAGGTTCACTAAAAGAGGCAGAGATGAATAGAATCGTCAATGTAAGAATTGGAAGAACACCATAAGTGATATGTCATCACATGGGCTTGAGGGTCATCTTTAGGTTTTCCTTCGAACTTGGGGCAATCGATCGGAATTTTAGTAGGAACTGGAGGCCAGTAAGGCGAATGAAGAATGGGATCATTAGTAAGCCTAGAGACACCGGGCAGTTCCAACGTAGCTAAAAATGGCAATTACGGATTAAAAGGCATATAAGGTCTTTAAGGAGGCCCGGCCTGTAGGTTCCAACCTTGTTGGTAAGGATTCTCCCCCCAAAGTGGAGTATTTTGACCATAGGGTTTGATTCTACCCCCATTGAGGGGCACCTTGACCATAAGGCAGATTTTGTCCAAGGTAGGGTTCATATTGACCTGCCATAGGTCGTTGATAACCATAAGGAGGATAAACATTATGTGCGACATATGGATTGTAAGTTTGTTGCACATGTTGACCCTAGATATGAAGTGATTGGCCCTACTATTGGAGGGTTTGACCTTGTGTCTGTAAGGTTTGACGTTTTTGATATATTGGTTGAGCTTGTCGCTGCAGGGTTTGACCTTGATGCTGCAAGGGTTGGTTGGGTTGTTTAACAAACTGTGTTTGTTATTGCAAAGGTTGTTGATACTACTACAAAGGTTGTTGATATTACTGCAAAGGTTCCCCCTGTTGTTGCAAAGGTTGCCCTTTCTGTTGGAACAGTTGTTGGACATTTCCTTGGGGGATTTCCTATGGGTATTGATAAGTTCCAAATGGGATTTGACCAGATGCACTGGGAATAGCAGTTTGACCAGGTTGCACATGAGGACTTGCTTGTGGAATATAAGGTGGATTTTGCAGTGCTTGTGAAACATATGGAACATAAGACTATTGGAGCAGTATCCGGGCCGTGTAAGGCTGTTGATACTAGATATTACCTACCTCGGATGAACCAATAGGATAGGGAATACCACTAAGATTAGTTGAATGACTCCAACTAGGTGAGGTTGTGATCCACTCACATAGCTACCACATGACACAAGAGGAATGTTTGGGATTTTCCCCTAAGGCTGTGAATAAGGTAGTGGTACATTTTGTCCACTTGACGGAGGGACTGAGAAACTTATAGACACATGAACTGAAATAGTCGGTTGTACCAGAACGGAAGGTTGAAACGAAGGTAAAGGTTGCGATGGAATTGTCGATTGAATGGGAACTGAAGTGACAATAGTTTGTACAGGTATTTGAGAGGTCACGTTAGGAATAAACAGATTGGAAGTAGGCATATCATTCGACAACTAAATAGGATTTTGGTACAAAGAGGAAGAGTTGGAGTTCATTAAACTAATTGAGCCAAGGTTGTATAACTGTGTGGAAGCATAGGCCTATTGTTTTCAGGAGTCGTTTGAGATGGGACTCTTCCCGTAAAAGGAAAGCCTTCTGGGGGAAATTCATATTCGAACTCTTCATCAACATGAAGAGTGTGAGTAGCGGAGACTTCCAGAGGACCTCAAGGAGAGGTTGGAATCTCACCTTCTGAATCCATGGGCGAAAATAGTTGGCAAGGAGGAACCTGAGATATATGAGGGGATAACTCCAAAGGGACACCAAGTCGATCATATGGACTATAAGGATGTTGAGGAGATATCACAAAAGGATCAAATAACGGATCCGGAGGATATAATACAAACCTATGTGGACTCTCAGGGGTTTTTAGATCAGACTCTTGATGTGACAAAGAATCTGGAGGTGGTGGAATATAACCAAGGGGTCGGATGCTTGGGACAATCCCAAGTTTAAAAAATTGGGCTTCAAGTGAATGTAAAAGTTCTAGATGAACTCCTTGTGAAGACCCTTCAGTATCAGACAACGAAGGGGAACTGTGGGGTGAACTCAATGGTTCAGCCACATGACTTTCTCTCAAGAGCAGAAGAAGAAGAGATGATTCATTGAGGGTTGATTAAAATTAAAATTTACAAGGAATTACTCAATATGGGGCCAAGAAGCAACTGCATGGGTTTGACATGTTATTGTTGGCAGTTAATTTTATGACACAAAACAACAAATAAATCAAAAATGGTAATACTAGGCAAGAGGGTTTACCAAGTAACCATGAATCGTTATATACACCTTATCCATAACCAAGGACTTGACGTACGACGGACGATCTCCCCGAATGTTGTGTTCGGTATATCACATTTACAAGGCGGTTGACTCAGTTACTTGTGGCTAAAGGATAACAACATAATGGGGTCTCTCAATATATACTCGACGGTATGAGGAGCACAAGTTCGTGTTAGCATTGTCTAATGTAGAACCATTAGATGAGAGAGTCCCTATATACTTATCATATTGAAGTGCCTCCTATATACCCAAAAGTACTGGAGAACCTTCTATATACTTCCATATTGGGATGGGATTTCACCCTCGGGATACACTGCAGGCAGTTAATGATAGTTGCTATGTTTAAAAACTTCATAACATGTCTCTAGCCTAAACCTCTAGATCTTTGTGTTAGGTGAAAAATGCTCCTTAGGTTAATTGAGGTAAATTTTAAGCTTATCTTGGATTAAGTTTCAATTTGATGGCTCAACGATGTCACTTGTATTCCTATTACACAACTAAATGATGAAAATGAAATATTTTCATTCGATGAAGGCTAAACTAATGAAGGAAGAGAGAAAACCAAATAATGCATCAAACAAACAAAATGCATAAAAACACAATCCTTTCCAATGCAAAATGTAAAAATGAAATCTAATCTTCCATTTCACTAACAAATCCAATGCCAAGTTGCAATCCTATAAGAAATGAAAATCACTTTCCTTTCACTGAGATGTGGTTATGATTTCCTTTCACTTTGATTCAACCAATGAAAACTAATGCAATGAGCAAAGGAAAAATGCAATCTAACTCAATGAAAATGAAAATTCCTTTCACTTTATGGTTCGAATGCAAAAAATGTTTATAGAATACTTAAATGAAGAGATCTTTCACTTTTTCTTTCTGAAACATAAGAATGAAAACAAGTACTCTCTTTTAGTCCAACCAAAGCAAACAATTTGTAATATATGCTTGACAATGGAACTAAAGCAATCTTCAAAGCATCAATATGACGCAACACTAATGAAAACAACTTCACATCGATGAACCAAAAGCAACTTGAAGAAGATGTCATGATTGTAGGAAGAATTTTGACTGGAAGCAATTCTCAAGAAAGCATACCAAACAATGAGTGGAGGGTGACCTAGAAGTCCTAGAAACCCTAGGAAGCAATGAAACCTCAAACACACATTAACAAATTCAAGAGACAATTGTCGTCATACAAGCATAACAACCAAGACAAATACGCTATAGACACACTGGAAAATCATTAACAGAGGCCAAAAATACTGAAAACAAGAAGAAACCTTAATTTTTCTTCTATCCTCTGGGATCAGCGTGCCTGTTATAGGAAAAAGGGTGATGTAAGGGTAATCAGCACGATTGTAATTAAAAAAGAAGCAATGACAGCACGACTATTGAAGCAGAACACGCGATGGGCAAGAAAAATAGGGGGAAAAAATATTCGAGACCAAAACAAATTGAATGTCCTCAAGCAATGACCAGTGAATGCAAATAGCTACAATGAAGTAAACAAACCAAGAAACTGACAGTCGGTCAAACTCATCAAAGAATCTGATTAAAGGAATGGATGGAAAGGTTCATAGCTTCCCTATTGGAGTCACAATTTTGGTGTCTAGGCAAATCCTCTCTGCGGACAGAGACGATCCCTCTATCCCAATGAGTAGGACTAGCAACCTATGTGACAATCTAAAAGACACTTTCCTAAATTACAATCGAAATGAGAGAAGAGGAAGATGGCTATAACATCCTCCTTTGATGAAGACATCGAATCTCTTGTGCCTTGGGCTCGGTCCTACTGCTCACAACATTTGAATGCCTACACAAGGGATCAAAGACATAACAAAGCATACAAGTACAAATAGCATAATCGAAAGTAACCTACTTAATAGATCAAGGAGCATTAAGATAAATGATGCATTAATACACACATTTATGGAAAGTGAACCAGTAGTTGTATATAGTAAGAGAATAAAGTAGGAAGCATACAACCAAGCCTTGATGTCAATAATCTCCCCTTGAGTGAATGTCCAAGTCCAAGATCAAGCTCTCCAAGCACTCCTTCTCCAATCCAAATGAGTAGCATGTAGGCACTATCTCAGCATAAGGGTGCAAATAGCCAAAGACCAACCATTTTGGAATGGGAAAAGATGAATATATATGCATGGAAAGGGGTTTAGGATTTCTCCAAGGATAGGAGAAGGCCCTCATCTCAAGGAGGTAGCTCATAGGGATAATACGAAAGGGGCAATTTGAGAGAACTCGACCTCATCCATGTCGAACAACCTCTAGCTCGTCGTTTTGGAAGCCTCTAGATCACGAAGCTTCTTTTCCTCTTTGGGAAAAACTTCCTTTTAAGGGTCATCGTGGGTATCCAAGCCAAAAACGTGTTGGCATCACGAGGCTAGTATAGTGCAACTAGAGACCAACACAGGTTGCCAATGTCAAGGGAGAGATGATCCTCAAATTAGGGTTTTAGATCCCTTTTCTTCAAGGGAAGCTCAACGCATTTTTCCATTAGTGTTTAAGGTAGGATTTGAGTTACATATCAGGACAAGTACATTGCATGATTGCCAGGTTTCGGGCACTTCGGGGTATGTCACAGGGAAGTGTGGGAGGTGTGACAAAATATTGTGTAACAAGCCCCCAAAGCTACCACACATGCATCAACAATATTCTAATGAAAGAATCAAATCATATTGCAACACATCACCTTTTAAATTTTCTTCTTGATTGTTCTCTTGCTATCCATCTCCTTATTTTCCCTTTCGAGACATACAGTATTTCTCAAGTGTCCTTTCTTTCCACCTTTCTAACACACTGTCCGTAATTTGGATTTGGACCAGCCCTTCCTTGAGTTATTGTGATGTCCTAAGCTCTTTCCTCTCTATTTTTTCTTCCCCTAGTCTCTGCAAACAAAGTATTACTTGATGTCTCACCTGAGCTTTTCCATCACATTTCCTTGTTAAGGATAGCACCAACAACATCATCAAACTTTAAAGTACCTGAACCAGAGAAAAAATTATTAATAGCCATGAATAATTCATTCCAACTTTCTGGCAATGAGCATAGAAACAACAAATCCCTAACTTCATCATAAAAATTTACTCCTGCAAAACTTAATTGGATGGTAATTATGTTAACTCATTTAAATGATCAGCAACATATCCGCCTTCTGAAATCTTCATATTAAATAAACAATTAAAATGAATACCTTGTTTGAGGCCTAGGAATTGTCATATAGTTTGGACAATGCCTTCATCAAACCATCTGCTATCATTTCCTTTGAAGTGTTGAAGGTCACCAACATTGCCAGGAACAACCATATTGTTCCTAGTGCCTCTATGTCAAGAATCTACCATTGTTTGTCTGTCATACTTGTTGAATTCTTTTCTTTTCCACTCAATGGTAGGTAAAGATGTTTCTGATGCAAATAGTCCTCCATTTGCATCTTACATCACTAGTAGTTTTGTTCGTTGAATTTATTGACCCTAAACCTACCATCTTCCACCATTTCTCCCACTCGAACTAGGAACACTTCGTTCATGTGAGTTTATCAACCAAATAGACATTCGACTTTGATATTAGTTGTTAGGAATTGAATAAAAGAGTAATGAAACAAAAATATTATGAGATGCAAAAAAAGTAGAAAACAAGAGAAGCATAGATATACGTGATTCATCCAATCTGGGATACATCCAACAAGAAACAATCGATCCTTCCTTTTTTTTTATCCATCAAACTGAAGGTATACAACCTACAACACATATTGTGTAACTTCCTCTTCACTCTCACATAGTCTCATCTCTTTCTCTCACATAATAATACACAACCACAATACAATTCCCTTATTGAAATTGAGGGTCACCTTCTGTTGAAGCCCCGAAAATCGGGTCGACAACAAGGGGGATACCCACCCGGTCCAGACCTTGGTTGGCAGCTCCTTATCCGTTTGGTATAGCGGGTCCGACTGGGGATAATGGGACCAGTTTCCCAATCTAAGGGGTGTGTGTGTGTGTAGAGTTGGATGATGCTGATCTAGGAGTATTTAAAAGCTAATTTAATTCAAACTTCTAAACTAACTCTATGCTATTGTAATCTAATAAGAAACAACACATCTAATCTACACTAACCCGGGGTGTATTTCTTCTATTATGCGATCTAAAGAGATTTCGAACAATAACTAGTAATAAAGATCATTCAACTATCATAAGAATAGAAATCAATTAAGATAAACCATTCTGCATAAAAAGTTAAGCAAAACAGTTGTGAATAGCATATCGCATAATAAGTTATTCATATATCAAACACAAATAAATGACTCCACCGTACAGAAGTGCCAAATGGTAACCCACACATTCATGCATTAAAATATAAACAACTGAAAACTGCATATCACTTTAAGAATATAAGCAGAAATTGGTCAAGAGATAAAAGTACCATTTATGACTAATCCTACCCATAAACTTCAAGCAAAAACGATTTATTTATACTTGTTCTAACATCTACCAAGAGTACAAAAGTGCAAGATCAGTAGCAAACATTAAAATGCAAACATTAATAAATCTTGAACCATCCATTCATCAAAACCTCCTCTGAGGGTGCAGAAGTGCATGTTCCGAGGACAAGTTTTTGACAAATTTCTGGACCCTTCTCCAAATGCAATGAGAAGGGTTAAAATACTACTTCCTAATTCTAATAATAGTATTATTACAAAATTTAGGATGCGGTTTTCAAATGACCGTCCTTTTTCTAATCTAGTTAAAAGAAAAAACAACATTCTAAATAAGGCTACTTCTGAACTTGGTCCTTAAAGTTGCAAGTGTTCAGCATGGGCTTGAGGAGAGTCGGCTAACTGATTTATGCGCTGAGCTGGGCTGTGAAAACAGCATCTATGAGAGCTGGCACTACTTTTTCGGTCGCGTTTGTGATGAATTTCACCGTCATCCATTGGCTGTGCGGCTTGACCAAGTACGTCCAGTAACATTCCCAATTCAACTTGGCTAATGCTTGGATTGCTCTCCCCTTTGCCTGCGCTTTCTGCTTCCAATTGTAACTTATTTGGTAGCTACCCCGGGGTGGTCTCTGCAATTAAATTGGGCCTGTGTAAATTCTCATTTACACAGTCGATAAGAATGCTTGCCTGTGTAGCTGCTGTCTCTGCTGCTGGCTCTGCCTGCCTGATTTGATCGTCCCATTTATTAAAGAGCAATTCTTTATGATTTTCGTTTATCCTGGGTGCACCTGCTATTTTCCCTTCATCATCATCCTGCCAAGTTAAGTATTTTGTCACCCTTCTGTCGCTCTGATCATAGTCACTCCGCAAGTCTACCACTTGATTGGTGATTTTATTGCTCAGCTCGCAATAGTGACTCCACTCTGATATTTTACATCCCAACTCTTCCTGTTGCTACAGTAGTTGCTCATTCAAGCCAATAGATTCTGAAATAAATTCTGCCAGCTTAGGCTCATCTTTATGCATTTCCTGTAAAGTCTGCAATTGTTTTCCTTTCTCGTCTAGACTTCTTTGATAGCCTATCTGCATCTGCTGAAAGTCTTCCTGCAGCTTCTCGAGCTGTTTGGAAGCTTCAATATTAGCATTGGCTTGTTGCAACTGTTTTTGTAGCAGCTGTATCTGATCTTATTGTTCTTTCAATAGTTGCTGAACTTCTGATGCCTTGTCAATAGTTGTAGAAGCATATGCTCCTGCGATCTGAGACAGCTTAGTGAGATTTTCAGTCGGGTTATTGTTGGGGTCTTTCCATAAGACGTCCAAATGTTCAGCATCTTGTGACAGTGTATTTTCTAGCTTTCTTTTCTTCCTCTGTCTCCTTACAACTGCTTTGTGTTGGGGACTATAGAATACATCCAGTGGGGGAATTTCTTCTACATTAAGTAGAAGTTCAGAAGGTGGAGCGATAGGAACGTGCTCCGTTTCTGTGACACTGCTAACTATGGTCGGAACCACTTCTTGCACTACCTGTGTATTGTTCACAGGTGTTTTCAGGGCTTGCCCTTCAAGATTGATCAATTCATTGAAGGTTTCCCATTCTTTGTCCAGTTCTGTTGTTACGAGTGGTGCTTCGATGACAGGAGGGGGGACATCTCTTGGCGGGGAGGCGATAACTTGCTGTTGAGACATTGCACTTGACTGAGCTGTATCTTTAGTTGTTTCTTCGTTTTTTCCTTGGTCGTATCCAGACTCTTTAGGATGCTCAGGCACTCCTTGCGTAGCGTTGGATTTAGATCTGGAAGTGCTAGAGTTCTCGCTGAGGCTAATGCTTGGAGTTGGCTCTCTAGCAGGCAGTCGCAGCTTCTCTAGAGGAATACTGGCCAGCCTTCTTTCTCTGTATAACATGAATCTTTGGAGGTCATCTGGAGACAACCTCGACCGAGCTTCCCGCAAAATTTCTTGGAGTGAGCTTCTACTCTGAAACAAATCATCAAACAAATCTTTCTTCCCAGAGAACACTTTTATTTTGACGTTCGTTGTGAACTCTTGGGCAACATCATTTGGGTCAAATGGCCTTGCTGGGAATTTAAATAATTGAAGACACGTCACATTCTCCACTTCGGTGAAAGCATGTCCCACATCGAACAATGAGAAGGCCCCAAAATCTACAGGAAATTGAGGCCATATGGCCTTCTTCTTGTCCTTTAGGTCTTTGGTCAGGCCGCCTTCTGAACAGGTTTGGTAGGCAATTTCCCGAGCCAACAGTTTATCAGGGATATATAGAGGTAGGACATGTGGAGGTACAGTGCTTCCAAAAACTCTAATGTAAGTAAACCATTCTTCCCCGAACCATCTCGCGATGGGGATGATGTCAATTTGTGCCTCAGGAGAGCACCTCGGGGGGTCTTTATCATACATTATTATATACAAGGGAAAAATAAGCCCGTGGCAAATCTGGTATAAGTGAGGGATGAACTGAGAATCCCATAACACCTTATGATAAACATGGATAGGAGATGGGTCCTGGGTAGTCCATTTCCAACCCATAATGGGGAACTTAGACACAAGACAAATAGAATCCATAATATATGCAGACAGATAAAAAGGAGGATAGACCCTTTGAGACGAGGATCTTTTAGACCGGTAATTGATAACAGCCGTGTATAGATTATCAGAAAGGATTTTGGCCCAATCTATAATATCGGCGCTTGTGGCAGCATCTATTAATGGTAGCCATTCAGACGAGAACTTATTGATATCCGGCATCCCAAATAACCTACAAAGCATGCCCGCAGCAAAACAATATGGAGAGGTGAGGGAACCAGTGCTGTACATACCATTTTTGTCCTTTTTGAGCGGCTCCTCTTTTCTAGACCAATCTCTTGTGGTCTCTGATAGGTCTGGGTTCTCCGCCGCGAATTTCTTGACGAATTGTGCGTTATAAGTCGCCTGCGGTTCAGGAAGATGATACATAAGCTTCAAATCTTGCGCAACAAACAATCTGATGAGCCCGTGTCCTTGAACTTTGAATTGTCTGTTGTTCATGTCTACATCATCAAGTATCCACTTGATCATATCCATATATGGTAGAATTTTGGGCCTTGCCGCTATCCTGTGAAGAAATGAACATGCTAGCTCCTCTAAGGACGCCTCAGAAGAGCGTTGTGCACCCGCGACAGCAGCAATCTTCATTATTCTAGGATTTTCCTCTTCTAGCAGCCTGTACATGCTTTCCCATGTTGATATCCCTGCATCTCTGTTACAGGTTGTGTCTATATACAAAGGCGCCATCTCCTCGTCTTTTCCTTCGCTTCGGAGCTTTGAGCTTTATTTTTCTTTCCCATTTCTTCCTGCGTTTGTGTTTGAATCGTCTTAGCTCTTCGTTCCTGCAGATTACGAGTGAAATGGAAATGACAGATCCAGAAAGGTGATGGGAGAGTTTTAAATGCAACAGATATATCAGATATGCCACCTTACGTGGAGTAAATCTCTACCAAGGCACGCGTCTTTAATCCATTTAATAACTAACAACTAATTCATTTACTATCATTAAAAGCGCATGATTTCGAGTCAGATTATGGTAAGTGGGTTTTCTTCGAATGGCGTGCCCGAAGGATTCATAATGAAGTGATTTATGATTTGCTTACGTAACCTCGCATATCGCGCGATCGCACATCGCACCATCGCAAATCACACCATCGCAAATCGCAAGGATGTAATATCGCAGCGATCGCAACATCGCAGATTGTAGAAGTTTGATGTTTGCCAAATCTTGCCGGCTCATTTCTGCGATATGTGATCTTGAGATCGGCGTTATCGCAGATCGATGAATCTTTAAGTTTTTCTTTATGAGTATTACTTCGTTGCGACGCGATGTTATTCTTAACACGAGGATCTTGCGCATACTGATTTTAAAGAGAAATGGAGGTATTTCCTATCTTTTTTGCAACGCGACTTTAAAGATTTTCTCCTTATCATAGACTTAGGTTTAAAATATTCAAAATACTTACCTAAACCTATGATGGTACCTTATTTTGAGGAAAGGAAACTCTTGTTTTTCCTAAAAAATTAACTAAGGGTCCCCATTCATTTAGTATTTTGGACAACACTTAAATGAACAAGGGGGGGTTGTTGTCGGCCACAACAATTGGCGATTCACTTGGGAGAACCAGTTATCTCTGATCTTTTATTGATGTTTTCAAACTCCTGAAAAATTTTCTAGAGAACTTCAACTTTATTATAAAAAGATAAAGCATATCATACTTCAAACTGTCAATGATGTTTTGTTTCAACCTCTTTCTATTTTAATTACTTGTATCCTCAGCTTGTCCTTGCATTTACATCAGCCATTACTTGGTCTTGTAAAACATAAAATAAAGTTTCCCCTGTGTAGCAGCCTTTTAAATATGCTCCTTTGTCGCAGGTAGAGCCTCTGCTGCCAGCAGGCGTCCATAGCCTCGACAGGGTTACCTATTACCTAGTAATGATCCTTTATCCTGCTTAAGGTTATTTACAACTTTTTCAGAGAAAACCCCATTTTGACACTTTTTCCTTTTTATTCTCTAAAGAACAATGTCTTGGTTTGGTGGCCAAATTATGACACAATCATTCACTTGATTTACACTTTTGCTGAACAAGCTGGCTCGTGATGAGACCCCTTGTCTTTTGATTGCAAAAATCTTGAGTCGTTGCCCTGTTTTGGTGGACAGTATTGGCAAAGTCAGCAAGTTATAATATCTGTGATCATGATAAGCCGGCTCGTAATGAGACCTCTTATTCTTTGAGATATAGTGTCTTTTTCGGATTGTTCCTCTGAAAGTTGCGATTTCCTTTAGCAGGGAGGAAGTCAAATTTTCTTTCCTTAAGAAAGTTCTGGACGACAATGATAGAGTTGTTTGGTTATGGTTGTTTCTACAGAGAATCTTTATTTCATTATTGATACCTTTCATTGTACTGACCTAAAACAATTTCTTCACCAAGATAGCTTTCTTCAAATTTCTTGGAGTTGAAACTAGCATCATATCTGGGTTAAAGTTCTATTGATAATAAAGATCAAGTTTCCAAAAGATTTGCTGTTCATAGAAGCAGAAGTTCAAAATCTTTGATAGAGAAAAGGTGTCTTTAGTAAATGCCAAATGTTGTTAACCATAGCAAATTTTATTATGGAGAAAAATATTTAACGTAATGAGAGGTAGACATTCTCTAGGGTTATGTACAGAATAGGGATAATCTCTTCTCTTATTTTGCCTATCAATTATTAAAAGTAAACCTAATAACCTAGCTAAATTACTCCTACTCCTATTCTAACTATATACAGAAAATTAGCTAGGTGAAATGATATTTCCAGTGGAACCATCTCTTCATTTTTATTCCTACACGTATGTAACTTCCAAACATTATCATTAAGAACAAAACTTTTCCTGAACTGTTAATGTTGGATGTGGAATAAGAATATGTAACCTCAGTTGGAATTCTGTCTGATCTTTCTTTCTCATAAAAACTTCTTTCCAACTGGATACCTATTGGATCATAAAAATTAGGATGAACTTCTGTTATGGATTGATGATCTCGTAATAGGAAAGATAACAAGCCAGGTTGTGAATATGATTTTTTAGTTTCAATGGCTTGTAACCTACTGTTCGTTAAAGCTAAGTTTTTAGCGATTTCGTTTAAAAGGAAAGTTTCCATATATAAATCAATAAATAAATCAATGCAGAATAGATGGAAATTCCCGGAAAGATCTTTATCAATTGGCGCGAATTGCCAACAAGTTTCGAAAGGTACTTTCCTTGGTTGATGGTGTTTTGGATGCCAAAGAAGTTTCTTAAGAAAGTCTGATATTGATTGATCTCGGAATTGAGAAAGTTCTATACTTCCTTGACATAGCTTAGCTTTCCAAAATGGTGGCACATCTTTCAAATGTTCTTTGATAAGATGCTCAACATGCCACAGTAATCTATCAAAAGTCTGAAAATTTAAAACAAAATCCGATTTTGTACAAAATGAGTGCAAGTGAGAAAGAAAGGAATGATTATTTGTACAAATAGTGTTACAGCACAACTGGGATTTACTCGTAATATCTTGCTTCTCACAAGAACTGGCCAGAATTATGGGATCCGAGCAATTTCGAATTCCGTCTTGTGAATCAGAAGACAAGTTATGATTGTGAACAGGCATGGAGGTTTCCTCATGATATGAATCATAGATCGGGGTATTGTCTTGGATAGTAAAATCATGCAAATGATTTCTTACTCTGAAATGAGGATTGACTGATATTATTTCTGAATTAGGATAACTCTCATTATCTGAGCTTAGTTGAGTTACTTGGGATAACCCAACAACATCATCGTTGTCAAAGTAACTATCATAAATGATTTTACAGGTTTCCCTAGATTTCTCTTTTTCATCATATATTTTCAGACAAGGAAGGTCAAGTGGTTCTTGTTTGAAAATGGTCAAAGGATGTTCTATAGCTGTCTCTTTATCTTGAAAACCTAATGATGAGTCGTTTGAATAACCCTCTGTGTTTTTTGAGATATCTTTAATATTGAGAGGGGAGAAATTATCATCACTAAAAACATCAGGATAAAGAGAAAAATGCGAATCTGGAACAATGCATTTGAAAACATCATGGAAAAATCTTTGTTCATCAGATTCATCATAGATATTGGGCTTTAGATCATACCTCTGTGTACTGATACTTTTTGAAAGAGAAATAGTTTGTTGTTCTAACCTTGGCATCTGCATTTGTTGATTTGCAATGATATTATCTGACCTTGTATCAAAGTCATCTCCTGGTTCCAAGGTAGGCTTTCCTCCAACATTCTCGCTTTTGTCTTCTTGCATTAGAGCATGCATGACTCCTAGGCTTTGGGGACTTTCTTCATCATGGCTGATTTGTATATTCAACATAGAATCCTCATTCACATTAGAAGAAAATGAAACAAAGGTTGAACTAATTTCTACTTGATTAGAAATAGGAGGCAGGGAATACTCAGTATAATCTGAAGATTCTTCATCCGTGAGTTCACTTTCAAGATCATACTTTAGACAATTAAGATGAAATCGCATATTAAAATCCCTAATAGATTCATCTTGTTTCTGTAGATAATCAATTTCATCATATACCTGGTCATAGTCATAACAATCAAATTGAAAAATGAAAGTCTTGACGAATTGGTCCCAGCTGTGAATTGATGCAACTGGGAGGGTTCTGCACCATTTTCTAGCTTCCGCCGTGAATGTAAGAGTAAAAATCCTGCGCAAAACGCCTTCATCAATTCTCTGAATATCAGAACTTGAAACTTTTTGAATAAACTGAAGAGCATGATTAAAAGCAGAAGAATTATTCTTACCGTTGAATTTTACCTGAGACAAGAGTCTTACCACTTCTGGTGGAGTGTTGGAAGAGGTAGGAACATGGATGAAACTCCAAATAGGAATTTTATGAGCATCCATCCTGATTCAAATTTTACAATTGAAAATCATTCCAACAGACACTATGTTCAGGCCCTCCTTCTAGCGCCAAATATGTTGAAGCCCCGAAAATCGGGTCGACAACAAGGGGGATACCCACCCGGTCCGGACCTTGGTTGGCAGCTCCTATCCGTTTGGTATAGCGAGTCCGACTGGGGATAATGGGACCAGTTACCCAATCTAAGGGGTGTGTGTGTGTGTGTAGAGTTGGATGATGTTGATCTAGGAGTATTTAAAAGCTAATTTAATTCAAACTTCTAAACTAACTCTATGCTATTGTAATCTAATAAGAAACAACACACCTAATCTACACTAACCTGGGGTGTATTTCTTCTATTATGCGATCTAAAGAGATTTCGAACAATAACTGGTAATAAAGATCATTCAACTATCATAAGAATAGAAATCAATTAAGATAAACCATTCTGCATAAAAAGTTAATCAAAACAGTTGTGAATAGCACATCGCATAATAAGTTATTCATATATCAAACACAAATAAATGACTCCACCGTACAGAAGTGCCAAACGGTAACCCACACATTCATGCATTAACATATAAACAACTGAAAACTGCATATCACTTTAAGAATATAAGCAAAAATTGGTCAAGAGATAAAAGTACCATTTATGACTAATCCTACCCATAAACTTCAAGCAAAAACGATTTATTTCTACTTGTTCTAACATCTACCAAGAGTACAAAAGTGCAACATCAGTAGCAGACATTAAAATGCAAACATTAATAAATCTCGATCCATCCATTCATCAAAACCTCCTCTGAGGGTGCAGAAGTGCATGTTCCGAGGACAAGTTTTTGACAAATTTCTGGACCCTTCTCCAAATGCAATGAGAAGGGTTAAAATACTACTTCCTAATTCTAATAATAGTATTACTACAAAATTTAGGATGCGGTTTTCAAATGACCGTCCTTTTTCTAATCTAGTTAAAAGAAAAAACAACATTCTAAATAAGGCTACTTCTGAACTTGGTCCTTAAAGTTGCAAGTGTTCAGCATGGGCTTGAGGAGAGTCGGCTGACTGATTTCTGCGTTGAGCTGGGCTACGAAAACAGCATCTACGAGAGCTGGCACTACTTTTTCGGCCGCGTTTTTGATGCATTTCACTGTTATCCATTGGTTGTGCGGCTTAGCCAAGTACGTCCAGTAACATTCCCAATTCAACCTGGCTAATGCTTGATTGCTCTCCCCTTTGCCTGCGCTTTCTGCTTCCATTCTGCTTCCAGTTGTAACTTATTTGGTAGGTACCCCGGGGTGGTCTCTGCAATTAAATTGGCCCTGTGTAAATTCTCATTTACACAGTCGATAAGAATGCTTGCCTGTGTAGCTGCTGTCTCTGCTGCTCGCTCCGTCTGCCTGATTTGATCGTCCCATTTATTAAAGATCAATTCTTTATGATTTTCGTTTATCCTGGGTGCACTTGCTCTTTTCCCTTCATCATCATCCTGCCAAGTTAAGTATTTTGTCACCCTTCTGTCGCTCTGATCATAGTCACTCCGCAAGTCTACCACTTGATTGGTGATTTTATCGCTGAGCTCGCAATAGTGACTCCACTGTGATATTTTACGTCCCAACTCTTCCTGTTGCTACAGTAGTTTCTCATTCAAGCCAATAGATTCTGAAATAAATTCTGCCAGCTTAGGCTCGTCTTTATGCATTTCCTGTAAAGTCTACAATTGTTTTCCTTTCTCGTCTAGACTTCTTTGATAGCCTATCTGCATCTGCTGAAAATATTCCTGCAGCTTCTCGAGCTGTTTGGAAGCTTCAATATTAGCATTGGCTTGTTGCAACTGTTTTTGTAGCAGCTGTATCTGATCTTCTTGTTCTTTCAATAGTTGTTGAACTTCCGATGCCTTGTAAATAGTTGCAGAAGCATATGCTCCTGCGATCTGAGACAGCTTAGTGAGATTTTCAGTCGGGTTATTGTTGGGGTCTTTCGATAAGCCATCAAATGTTCAGCATCTTGTGACAGTGTATTTTCTAGCTTTCTTTTCTTCCTCTGTCTCCTTACAACTGCTTTGTGTTGGGGATTATAGAATACATCCAGTGGGGGAATTTCTTCTACATTAAGTAGAAGTTCAGAAGGTGGAGCGATAGGAACGTGCTTCGTTTCTGTGACACTGCTGACTATGGTCGGAACCACTTCTTGCACTACCTGTGTATTGTTCACAGGTGTTTTCAGGGCTTGTCCTTCAAGATTGATCAATTCATTGAAGGTTTCCCATTCTTTGTCCAGTTCTGCTATTACGAGTGGTGCTTCGCTGACAGGAGGGGGGACATCTCTTGGCGGGGAGGCGATAACTTGCTGTTGAGACATTGCACTTGACTGAGTTGTTTCTTCGTTTTTTCCTTGGTCATATCCAGACTCTTTAGGATGCTCAGGCACTCCTTGCGTAGCATTGGATTTAGATCTGGAAGTGCTAGAGTTCTCGATGAGGCTAATGCTTCGAGTTGGCTCTCTAGCAAGCAGTCGCAGCTTCTCTAGAGGAATATTGGCCAGCCTTCTTTCTCTGTATAACATGAATCTTTGGAGGTCATCTGGAGACAACCTCGACCGAGCTTCCTGCAAAATTTCTTGGAGTGAGCTTCTACTCTGAAACAAATCATCAAACAAATCTTTCTTCCCAGAGAACACTTTTATTTTGACGTTCGTTGTGAACTCTTGGGCAACATCATTTGGGTCAAATGGCCTTGCTGGGAATTTAAATAATTGAAGACACGTCACATTCTCCACTTCGGTGAAAGCGTGTCCCACATCGAACAATGAGAAGGCCCCACAAGCTACAGGAAATTGAGGCCATATGGCCTTCTTCTTGTCCTTTAGGTCTTTGGTCAGGTCGCCTTCTGAACAGGTTTGGTAGGCAATTTCCCGAGCCAACAGTTTATCAGGGATATATAGAGGTAGGACATGTGGAGGTACAGTGCTTCCAAAAACTCTAATGTAAGTAAACCATTCTTCCCCGAACCATCTCGCGATGGGGATGATGTCAATTTGTGCCTCAGGAGAGCACCTCGGGGGGTCTTTATCATACATTATTCTATACAAGGGCAAAATAAGCCCGTGGCAAATCTGGTAGAAGTGAGGGATGAACTGAGAATCCCATAACACCTTATGATAAACATGGATAGGCGATGGGTCCTGGGTAGTCTATTTCCAACCCATAATGGGGAACTTAGACACAAGACAAATAGAATCCATAATATATGCAGACAGATAAAAAGGAGGATAGACCCTTTGAGACGAGGATCTTTTAGACCGGTAATTGATAACAGCCGTGTATAGATTATCAGAAAGGATTTTGGCCCAATCTATAATATCGGCGCTTGTGGCAGCATCTATTAATGGTAGCCATTCAGACGAGAACTTATTGATATCCGGCATCCCAAAAACCTACAAAGCATGGCCGCAGCAAAACAATATGGATAGGTGAGGGAACCAGTGTTGTACATACCGTTTTTGTCCTTTTTGAGCGGCTCCTCTTTTCTAGACCAATCTCTTGTGGTCTCTGATAGGTCTGGGTTCTCCGCCGCGAATTTCTTGATGAATTGTGCGTTATAACTCGCCTGCGGTTCAGGAAGATGATACATAAGCTTCAAATCTTGCGCAGCAAACGATCCGATGAGCCCGTGTCCTTGAACTTTGAATTGTCTGTTGTTCATGTCTACATCATCAAGTATCCACTTGATCATATCCGTATATGGTAGAATTTTGGGTCTTGCCGCTATCCTGTGAAGAAATGAACATGCTAGCTCCTCTAAGGACGCCTCAGAAGAGCGTTGTGCACCCGCGACAGCAGCAACCTTCATTATTCTAGGATTTTCCTCTTCTAGCAGCCTGTACATGCTTTCCCATGTTGATATCCCTGCATCTCTGTTACAGGCTGTGTCTGTATACAAAGGCACCATCTCCTTCGTCTTTTCCTTCGCTTCGGAGCTTTGAGCTTTATTTTTCTTTCCCATTTCTTCCTGCGTTTGTGTTTGAATCGTCTTAGCTCTTCGTTCCTGCAGATTACGAGTGAAATGGAAATGACTGACCAGAAAGGTGATGGGAGAGTTTTAAATGCAACAAATATATCAGATATGCCACCTGACGTGAAGTAAATCTCTACCAAGGCACGCGTCTTTAATCCATTTAATAACTGACAACTAATTCATTTACTATCATTAAAAGCGCATGATTTCAAGTCAGATTATGGTAAGTGGGTTTTCTTCGAATGGCGTGCCCAAAGGATTCGTAATGAAGTGATTTATGATTTGCTTAAGTAACCTCGCATATCGCGCGATCGCACATCGCACCATCGCAAATCACACCATCTCAAATCGCAAGGATGTAATATCGCAGCGATCGCAACATCGCAGATCGTAGAAGTTTGATGTTTGCCAAATCTTGCCGGCTCATTTCTGCGATATGCGATCTTGCGATCGGCGTTATCGCAGATCGGTGAATCTTTAAGTTTTTCTTTATGAGTATTACTTCGTTGCGACGCGATGTTATTCTTAACACGAGGATCTTGCGCATACTGATTTTAAAGAGAAATGGAGGTATGTCCTATCTTTTTTGCAACGCGACTTTAAAGATTTTCTCCTTATCATAGACTTAGGTTTAAAATATTCAAAAGACTTACCTAAGCCTATGATGGTAACCTTATTTTGAGGAAAGGAAACTCTTGTTTTTCCTAAAAAATTAACTAAGGGTCCCCATTCATTTAGTATTTTGGACAACACTTAAATGAACAAGGGGGGGTTGTTGCCGGCCACAACACCTTCTAGGGCAAAAAAACATAAATTAGCATAGCTTCTAACGTCAGATATTCTGCCTAATGAATGGTCTAGATTGACTACAAAATTACAATATTTTACAAGGATGGTAATAATAGTGGGGGGCAATCCCCCCTCATACCCCCCATCAAAGACTGGGATCCAAATACGGCCGAAACAAGACCTCTAAATTAGGAGTATAATCAAACTCCTACCCAACACACTACAGAGAAAATATATATTTCTTAAGATTTGCTAATAATTTATGTCTTTTAGGGATAGCTAAAAATCAATATATCATATAAGTACACTATGAAAAAATAATTTATAAATGCATGCAATGCATCATTCACCAAACACATCAATTTCATTGGTGGAGTAGATAAACCAAAATGAATTACCAGCCATTCATTAATACCTTACCTTTCCTAAAAGGAAATCTTCTAGGTGTCTTCTTCTTTTACACGTATCTAGTGGTATACCAATTTGAGATCCAAATTGGTGAAGTAATCAGCACGTTGCAATTGATCTAGCAATTCATTGACCCTAGATAAGGAGTATTGATTCTTTAGGTGATCTTATTTAAAAGCTTTGTATTTGATAAGCAATCTCCAAGTCCCATCCATATTGGGAAATATGATGATAGGTGACTCAAACTGTGAGGTTGTTGGTCAAATTACTCACTACTCAAACAATTGTTGCAAATATTTCTTCACTTCATCCATTCTAGTATACATTGTTTGTACAACCCTATATTTAGCAATGGATATTTAGGCAACAATTGTATCCCATGCTCCATTTCCCTCTTAGGTAGTATCCCTTTAATTCCTTGAAACACCTCTCTATATGCTTGTAAAAGTTTCTCCAATTGGTGTTTATGTGGTTTAGTACATCCCTACAAAGATGCATTTACCTTTACTGGTTCTTCTACTTATTAGTTTTACCTCAAAAAGAGAAATACAACCTTCCTACTTGAGCTAAAAATATTCTTCACCTAGCTAGCACTTAACAAAGATTATGAACTTACCATCCTTGATCAGCTAGTATTGGTTTTCTCTCTTCATGAAGATCACATCCCTCATGTACATGTAGGGGCCTCCAAACATTACACCACATAAATCAAGTGGTACTACATATACCTCCATGTCACCAATATAGTTTGCATTGATAAAAAAATTGATATTACACTCTTAGATATTATTCCATTATTATTTAGCCATTCCAATCGGTATGTGTGAGTATGGTCATGAACTTCCAACCCAAGCTTACAAAACCGATACTCTGCTATGAGGTTGACCTATGAACCAAAATCAAATAGAGCATCTGCCTTTTTATTCTTGACTTTGATTTTGAAATGGAAGACTTTATTACTAGGATTCACCTCCCTCTAAATTGTGGTATAGATAGTCTTTTTGTCTACATCTTAGTTGATATCTACCTTATGTGCATTGATTATGAACTTACCATCCTTGATCAACTAGTATTGGTTTTCTCTCTTCATGAAGATCACATCCCTCATGTACATGTAGGGGCCTCCAAACATTACACCACATAAATGAAGTGGTACTACATCTACCTCCATGTCACCAATATAGTTTGAACTAATAAAAAAATTGATATTACACTCTTAGATATGTTCCATTATTATTTAGCCATCCCAATCGGTATGTGTGAGTATGGTCATGAACTTCCAACCCAAGCTTACAAAACCGATACTCTGCTATGAGTTTGACCTATGAACCAAAATCAATTAGAGCATCTGCCTTTTTATTCTTGACTTGGATTTTGAAATGGAAGACTTTATTACTATGATTCACCTCCCTCTAAATTGTGGTATAGATAGTCTTTTTGTCTACATCTTAGTTGATATCTACCTTATGTGCATTGATTATAAACTTACCATCCTTGATCAGCTACTATTGGTTTTCTCTCTTCATGAAGATCACATCCCTCATGTACATGTAGGGGCCTCCAAACATTACACCACATAAATGAAGTGGTACTACATCTACCTCCATGCCACCAATATAGTTTGCACTGATAAAAAAATTGATATTACACTCTTAGATATTGTTCCATTATTATTTATCCATCCTAATCGGTAAGTGTGAGTATGGTCATGAACTTCCAACCCAAGCTTACAAAACCAATACTCTGCTATGAGGTTGACCTATGAACCAAAATCAAATAGAGCATCTGTCTTTTTATTCTTGACTTGGATTTTGAAATGGAAGACTTTATTACTAGGATTCACCTCCCTCTAAATTGTGGTATAGACAGTCTTTTTGTCTACATCTTAGTTGATATCTACCTGATTTCTTCAATTCATGGCTAGCATGTTTTGTGTCTTGGTCTCCTTGTGGTTCCTTGGATTTAGCTCTAGATGTAGCTTCCAATACTTAAATTAGTATGACCAACAATATTACAATGGTTATAGTAGTTGCATTTATTCGTGCACTTATGTGTGGTTCTTATTGTCTTCTTACCCTTTCCAATTCTACTTCTCATTTCCCTCCTTGGAAGGGCTTTGGTAATATTTCTTCTTGGAACCATTTATTGTCCTTTCTTCTTGTCCATATCCATACATTGTGCTTGCACACAGGGCTCATGAATGCTTCTATGTTTAATGAGCATCACTTGCCTTCTTAAAACACTATGAATAAAACCTATGTATGGGGGGAGCGCATCTAGGATTTTCGGAGATACTTCCAACATAGTGACTTATTTTTTGAATTCGCATTAGAGAAAATTTGAGGCCAAAATGGACTTTATAAAAATAATTAATAGAATTTCAAAGAATTGAGTCAATGATTATTGTTGAGTTGAACGTATAAAAATCAATGATGTGCCTGCGTCATGTCTCTATTTGGAAATATGTACACTTCAACTTAGTAAAAATCTTGATGAGATCATCTCAAGATATGTTCAACATCTTTGAAATATTCAATGTGACAAATTTTAAGCCCTAAGGGTTAGCTCAATTGGTCAAGTTCTCTTTGCTAAAGCACCTCGCTAATGTGAGGTTATGGATCAATTATCCTCGACTCTTTCGGAATTAGGTTAGGTTCCACTGATAAGTCAATAAGGTATAAGGTGGTGGAAAAAATTCAATGTGAAATATTTTATATATTATTAATACTTTAATTATTTATTGAATGCCATACATTAAATTTATTTATTATATTTCCATTATTATCATATATGAATAATAATGTATAGTTATTATTATATTACATTGCCCATGGGGAGTAGCTTGATTAACAATAGCCTTGATAGTGAGGAGCTAAGTCAATAACAACAAAAATGATATTACATTATTAATTTATAATATTATGTGTTTTTATTCTAATTAATTTATATTATAATATTTATTTACATAGTCCCTAGGGGTGCAGTTTGTTGGCCAGCGAATATACTGTTAAGGTGTTTGTGTCTCTATGAAAGTTACAGATTCAAACTTCGTCATACTTGTGTGTTGTGCTTGGGGGCGGTGCAGTTGTGCTTGAAGATCGTCCTTGTGCTCGATTCAAATCCTCTCCTATTATTCATAACAGTTATAAGCTTGTTTAGGGTGACATTGAATTTCCAAAATTTTAATTTATTTATGAAAAAAATAAATGGACAATATAAATTTAAGAAATATCCATAATAATATTCACAAATCAATTATTCAAATTAATTTTAAAATTAGTTAAAGTCTCTTTAAAAATCCATTTGAAAATTTTAATTGAAATAAATTTAAGCTGTCACCACTAACCTCTCTCTTTTAAGTTGAGCTACATCCAAATTAAATTACATACAACTCATCTCATAACTAATTTAATTTTTGTATACAGGCTTCTGTGTGATTCCTAATAAATTAAGTAAAGTCTAACTAATTTAATTTTTGTATTCAGACTTCTGTGTGATTCCTAATAAATTAAGTAAAGTCTTCTATAAAAATTACATAAGAGAAATTTTTGGACCATATTGTTTGGTTCGCCAAAAATTTCTCTTATATGATTTCTACAGAAAATTAACTGATTTAATGTTTTCACTCTATCCATTTCTGCTGCACTAACGTGGCATGCCATATTTTCACCTCTGTAACTTTCCAAGTTTTTCTCGGGGTTTCTTTGCTAGTTTGTTATTTTGCAGTCTTTTTCCTGAAGGCACATTTCAGGGCATTCGTCGATTGATGCTGGGCTCTTAGCCCCATTTTCCCTCTTGGTAGCTTTGCTGGACAAATGGGTTTTTTAGCTCTTTATTAGCTCTGTGTTTTATCGATTTTTTATTTATTTTTTTGCTATTCTTGCAATTAGTTTGTATTTTTGGAGACATTCCAAGGCATTGAAACTTAACAGATACATGTAACAGTTTTTTAATTAATGAAAGATATGTTGTTTTTTTCGCTTGAAAAAACTTCCCAAGTTTTTCCGCACTAAGGTGTTCACAGTCCCCAGAGGGATCATTTCCCGCTTTTGTGACTAATATTTTAGTGACGAAGATGGGATAGATTCGTTATGGTTTGTCGTTTGAGGCGAAGAAAAGCTCGATAATTCTCAGTTTCCACCCTTAGATAATTCTTCCTTTTTCAGTTTTCGTTGCAGAGGAGTCTCATTTATTAAAAGCTTCCATGAATAAGAAGCCACAGACAGAAGAGAAAGAATCCCAAATTTTTAGAAGCCTTTTTGGTGTGGTCAATATGCCCTACCTTTGGGAAGGAAATTGAATAAAAGGATCAAAAAATTTGCAAGCAAAACCATCATCATTGCTTAGTCCCTCGTGATGCTGATTCCAACGGTAAATAGCTAACCAGCTGGGATGAAATTTCGGCAATATTGATTCATTATTCCCCAAATGCATGAATCTATCTGCTCACAAAATTTAATTTAAAATATACTATATTTTTAGCGGTGTAGATCTTAAAATATCCTTTTATTTCATTTCATTTCACTCAACAAAGTCGTCCCCAAAACCATTTCAATTTATAAAACTAATACTTTTTTTAAAGATATGGTCGACCCCTCCATTATGGGAACCATCAACATTATAGATATTGTACACCGAGGGTCTGAGAGAAGCATCGCAATGTTTTGAAATAGTCTTCTCTGGTTTGTGCGCGAGCACGTTCTGATTGTATGTTTTCTTGTTCAGTGTGGAGAAGTTCTGGTTTCAAAATTCGGCAAAGCTCTGGATAGTTGATTCTGTTTTGGATTAGCAATTCTCGTGTAGCTTTGGGATCATTTTGGTCGCAATTTAGACAGCAAAGGCCCAACAGTGTTGGGCCATGGAAACGTAACAAGTATCATTCAAAGATATAGAGCAGTCTAATTAGTAGCTGATGTGCGCGGTATATTTGTGTTTCCAGTTTCACTTCTTAGGAACCACAGGTTTGAATTTGTTTTATTTTGTCAAAAAAATTGCAATTTTTGGTAGCCGGCACCGAAATCCGACAGCTTATTGAAGTGCGCTTGGGAATGCACAATATGTAGAACATTTCATTTGGCACATTGGGAGCACCATTTTAATTATTGGGAGCACTATTTATCCGATTTGAAAACCAGAATATACTAGGCAATCAGGTTTATACAGATCCTTTTGATTCATTTATGATCACCAAAACCTCATGTATAACAGGTCTATGAGTTTTTGTAGCATGATAGCGTAACAGAAATTGATTTTTAACATTGTGACATTGTAGTGCAGTGCTAATCATTATGTGACACAGACAATGCAGAGATTTGTGATTACGATCATCCAGTTTTTTTTGGTGGTTGACTTGTTGACATTTAACAGTAGTGTTTGGATAGTGATCAGTGTAGTGGTTATGCAATGTAGTAATCAAGTGCAGTGGTTGGCTACTGTATTTAGTGTGATCTAAAGGTGGTAGGCTTGTGCAAAGTGAAGATTGAAGTCTTTTTCAAGTTGTAGGTTGAGAACACTTTAGGGTAGCAGATTGATGTTGCAAGGTATTGGCGCATCCTTTCAGTTGAAGCTGATAAAACCAGCATGTTGGAGCATCCTTTCAATTGGAATTGATAAAGTCAAGGATTTGGAGCCTTCTTCTAGTTGTTGCTAGATAATCTTGGAAGTTAGAGTTTTTTGTTGATGTAATCTATAAGACATATATTAAAAAACCTTAAGTGGTTTTTCATTTTCCACCCAAAAAATATTTGATGTACTATTTATCATATTATGTATTGTCGAATGGCGTTGTTAATTGTTTAATATTTACATGATAAGCAAATCCTCTAAACAATTTAGTAAGTCAGCAATGTTATAAAATGTTATATAATGTTAATTTTGATGTTATATAATGTTATGTTGATTTCATCAAATATCTAAAATTAAAAAATTATTATTATTAACATAAGTTTGAGTTATTTGATGAGTTTACCAATGGTGATTTGCAAAACCCATGGAATTGCATAGCCCATGGTATTTTTCCATGATATTCGTTATGATGAAATCAATTTCAAGGTAGAATAAATCCATCATGGAATACAAAATTACGAGTTTATTTCTCAAGTACATTGCATTAATTTTTATTTTACAAGTGGAAATATTAACATTTTTTAAATAGTTTAAATGTTTGTTTAAAAAAAAATAATTGAGATCAAATTTTATTACACACTGGCACTCTCACTCCAATTCGAGTGCTCTCTAGTACCTCTAGGGGAGGATAGAAGAAGTTTATGAGAGGAGAGTTGTTGATATCATGATGTAATCTATTTGAGAATGGTATAGGGAAAAATTATGTTGATTATGTTAAGTGTGAAGCCAAATCGACACACACTATGCTAATGTCGGTGCCGACACCCCGACACTCCGCCATCTTTAGCAGTCACCGCCACACCCGCATCGAACCTACCACACCCCCATTAATTTCTAGATATTCATCTGAATCACAAGCAAGATTCTAGATCTTCCTTCAGCCTCTATAAATTTGTATTTTCTCACCCTGAGCAGGGCAAGCCAAGGCCTAGGCCTGTTATGTAATACAAAGTGTGATTTATGTTTCTCCATTGTCTGTTGTTTGAGATGTTTGTCTGTTGTCTGAGATGTTTGTTTGTTGTTTGTAATTATTTATTTCTGTTGTGCTTTATAAAACTGCTGTGTGCTCTAAACTAACAATTGGTATCAGAGCCAAGCCCAAGTATCCATTGTGCAAGCCGCTTACTGCCATCGCCTTACCTTGAGTAGCGTTGATCAAAACGTTGGTCGCTACCTCTGGAGCCATTCCTATTCACTGAATCATCAATATTTGTATGTCTTATCAAGAAGACGAAGCAGAAGACTCTACCTCACTATTACTACGGAAGCAAATGTTGCTCAATGAGTGAACTTTGCTCTGACTATGCTCTAGTTGTTGGGTGCCTCTCTGAATCGTGCACAGATTCGCAGGAAAAATGATGGTTGTTGAAGGAAAACTGAGATCGCAAGAAAAGGGACAGTTGTTGAAGAAAAAATGAGATCACAAGGAAAGGGACGATTGTCAAAGAAAAACTAAGATGGCAGGAAAAATGACGGTTGTTGAAGAAAACCCAAGACATGTGAGTGTATGGCAAGGCATCGTTTACTAAGGAGAAATTTTATAATGTCTTTATGAAGTAATAATTGAAATAAGTTGAGCTGGAATCCATAATTATAAAAGTCAATTTTTTAATGGTTTCATGATTAATTTAGTTTTGGTTTTTTATTTAGAACTTGGTAAGGACAAATTATTAAAGTCTTGTTTTGTAAGTGGAGTTTTTTTTCGGGTGTGAATTTTATTATGGAGACAACAGCAGTAAATGACATGGAGAAGTTGAGCGGGGCTAATTTTTCCCTATGGAAATCACAGATGGAGGATATATTGATTTTAAAGGATCAGTATTTACCAATTGAGGGCACAACAAAGAAACCCTCATTGATGACAGATGAAGAGTGGAATAAGCTAGATAGAAAGGTGATTGCAAAAATACGTCAATATATAGCAAAGAATGTGTATTTCAATGTGTTCAGAGAAAAGACAGTAGAGAGATTATGGAAGAAGCTCCATGATCTATATGAGAAGAACACCGCATCAAACAAAGTGCTCTTGATGAAGAAGCTTTATAATCTCAAGGTGAAGGAGGGTGCTTCAATTGTTGAGCACTTGAATGAATTCAATATTATTACTAATCATCTTGCCTCTGTTCAAATCATTCTAGATTATGAAATTAGAGCAATTTTGTTAATGTGTTCTATGCCAGACAACTGGGAAAATTTAATTATAGCTATGAGCACTTCAACAACTGCAGGGACCCTGAAGTTTGATGATGTCAGCAGTTGTTTAATGAATGAGGAGCTTCGATGCAAGTTAATTGTGGAAAAACATGGAGGAGAAGCTCTAGCTCTAGGTGATCATGGTAGGAGAAATGATTGAGGCCGACAAGGGTGATCAAGATTGAGAGGCCGATCAAAATCAAGGAGGGGCAGGACCATCTGCTTTCATTGTGGCAACCCGGGCACATGAAGGAAGAATGTTGATTCGAAAAGAAATGACAAAAGGTGTTGGGTGTGGAGCATGATTATCTTCTTTATTCAGAGCTATCACCGCATTGGACCCCATTTGTAATGTGGCGGCAACGCTGCCCGTTATTTGCGCTGATTGTTATAATGACTTCAATCAGAACTATTTTAAGTCTAGTAGCAGCTGAAGATTTGCATCTTGAGTAGTTAGATGTAAAGACAGCCTTTCTCCATGGGGATTTAGAGGAAGAAATATATATCCAGCAGCCATAAGGATGTGAGGTAAAAGGGAAGGTGAAACTAGTGTGGAAGTTGAAGAAGAGTTTGTATGGCTTAAAACAGGCTCCAAGGCAGTGGTATCTAAAATTAGATAGGTTTATGTCTAAACAAGGTTATACTAGATATCACTCTAATCATTATGTTTATATCCAAAGGCAAAGTGATGGCAGCTATATTATATTGTTATTGTATGAAGATGACATGCTTGTTGCAGGTTCTAACATGCAGGAAATAAATGTGCTCAAAAGAAAATTGGCAAATTGATTTGCAATGAGGGACTTTGGTGCTTCAAAACAAATCCTTGGTATGATAATAACTAGAGACACGAAGAATAAAAAATTAACCTTGTCTCAGAGTACATACAAAAGGTGTTGAAAAGATTTAATATGCAGAATGAAAAACCAGTTAGTATACCTTTGTCTAGCCATTTCAAACTAAGTAAGGTGTGTCCCAGGACTCAGGAAGAAATGTCTTATATGTCTAAAGTTCCATATGCATCAGCAGTTGGAAATTTAATGTATGAAATGGTCTGCGCAAGGCTTGATATTGCACATGTAGTGGGAGTTGTAAGCAGGTACATGAAAAATCCAGGAAAAGAATATTGGATGGCGGTAAAGTGGATTCTCAAGTATTTGAGAGGTACCACAAATCAAGAATTATGCCTTGGTAGTTCAAACATTTCTCTAAAGGGATATTTTGATGCAGATATGGCAGATGATAGAGATAACAAGAGGAGCACCATAGGGTATGTGTTTATTGTAGGTGGAATAGTTGTCAGTTGGGTTTCAAAACTGCAAAGTATTGTTGCACTGTCAACAATGGAAGCAAAGTATGTTGTTGCTACAGAGGCTAGTAAAGAAATGATTTGGTTACAAAGGTTTCTGGATGAATTGGGTAAGAAGCAGGAGTTGGGTAAGCCAGAGTGCCATACATCTTGCAAAGAACTCTGTATTTCATTCCAAGACTAAACATATACATCTCAAGTACTATTTCATACGGTCAGTGTTGGAAGATGGACAGTTGAAGCTGGAAAAGATACACACTAGCCAGAATCTTGCAGATATGTTAAAAAAAGTTGTATCCACGGAGAAACTGAGATTCTGCTCAGTTTCAATTGGTCTTCAAGTATGATGATGAAGATGAGAAACATCCAGGTCCAAAATGGAGTCATTTTCCAGAAAATGAAGCAGCGGTGGAATTTCTATAATCATTCTCCAGTGGGAGATTATTGGGTGTGGAGCCCAATTATCTTCTCTATTCAGAGGTATCACTGCATTGGACCCCATTTGTAATGTGGCGGAAAAGCTGCCCATTATTTTTGTTGTCACACCCTGGCGGGGGATCAAGGGCAGCGCCTCCAAAGCTAAAAATAGATGTACACTTTCCTTGTAAAATGTTGTGATTTCGTAGTCAATCTGGGCCATTCATTAGGTAGAAATCTGACGGTAGAAGTTATGTTTAATTTAAGGTTTTTTTCCCTAGAATAAAACCCCTCACTATATATGAGGGAATTGTATTGCGTAGATGTAGATGTGTATTCTGAGTGAGAAAGAGAGAGGAGATTGTGTGAGAGCGAAGAGGGAATTACAGCAGATCTGTTGTAGGTTGTACCTCTTCATATTGCTGGATAATATAAAAGGAAGGACTGGTTGTACCAGAAATGTGCATGAGTTTGATCTCTATGGGGTGACTGGATGATGAATGCTATTCCACAAGCTTTGGAAAAGGAGGGTGGAAAATTAGCAAAGGAGCATTCGTCGTGGCCAAAGGACCCAAGACAAGAAAATCATATACATTGAAGGCACTGATAGGAAAATCATATTTGGTTGTTGTCACAAAAGAAGGAAATTCAGTAGATCTATGGCATAAGCACTTTGGTCACACAAGTGAGAAGGGCTTAAAAATCCTTGTTGGTAAAATTTATTGTCGGGTTTGAAATCCAACAATCTTGATCTTTGTGAGCATTGTATATATGGTAGACAAAGAAGGGTTTCATTCCTTAGAGGTGGCCATGACAGAAAGAAAAATGTCTTAGAATTGATACACTCAGATGTGTTTGGGCCTGTTAACATCAAATCATTAGGAGGAGCATCATATTTTGTAGCATTTATAGATGATGCATCCAGGAAGGTTTGGGCATATTCTATGAAAATTAAAAGTGAAGTTTTTGGAATATTTCTAAAATTCCATGTTGTTGTTGAAAGAGAGACTAACAAATTTCTCAATTGTTTGAGAACAGATAATGGTGGAGAATACTTCTCAAATGCATTCAAGGAATATCGTAATAGGTTTGGCATAAAGCATGAGAAGATTGTGCCTGGTACTCATCAACAGAATGGTGTCGCAGAAAGGACGAATCGCACCATTATGTAAAAGGTGTGAAGCATGTGGTCCAATTCTAATTTGGAGAAGAATTGGGCTGAAGCAATTAGGACCGCTTGCTACATCATAAATAGATCTCCAACTACAGCCTTGGATGGCGGTATCCCTAAAGAAGTTTGGACTTGGAAGAAGTTGAAGAAGAAATCGAGTTGAACCTTGGGTCCGAATTTCAGAGCTTTTCGCGTGATATTTGCGGAGATATGATCTGAGGAAGTTGGTCTTTTTGCAGACTCCTGAATTACATTCAAAACAGGTGACCTGGGGAAAATCATAATAACTTTCTCTCTGAGGATCGGATTGAAATTTTGTAAGAAGGTACAGAAAGAGGACGGACTGTAGTTTCTTTTATGCATTTTTCAGATCTAAATATCGAAACAGTGACTCGTGGAACGTCGTACAAGTTAGCACTACTGAACTAGTCTATAATCAAGTCACTGTGGGAGATTTCGCATAAATCTTCCTTGGAGAATCCAATTTGGGTCAGACTTGTGGCATTGGAAAGAGGACACATAGGGCTACTGCAGGTCACAAATTCAAAACTAGATGATCGAAAAGTACAGAGATACATCAGAGGCAATATTGAGCTCCTACAAAGTGAAAAAAGGTGTGTAGATTTTCTTAAATTTTTGCTTAAGCTTGGTTTGAAAATTTATTTTGAAGGAATTCAAAGGGCATAATAGAGCATTATTATCGGTAACTGATGCCCCAAGGAAAGAAAATGCAAACACTTAGTAAGGAACCTGAAAGCTCTAGCATGACTCATGAAGAAGAAGAAGAAATGCTATATGATATATCAAAATTACAAGAACAAGTGCAACGAGTGTCACTTGCACAAAAAGCAACAGAATCTAAAATGGATGGTTTACGGAAAAATGTAGAAGCTAAGATGGATGGTTTAAAGAAAGGTGTAGAAGCTAAGATGGATGGCATGGATGATAAAATGGAAGAATTGAAGATAAATATGAATAAGTTGCTACAAGAAATGGTCACTAAGGGTGAAAGGGTACTAAAGGAAACTCATGATGAGAACAAAAGAAATGTTAATCATGATTCCATAGACTCTAATGTTGGATCAAAGAATCACCATGTTCCAAAAATCGATATGCGGAAGTTTGATGGCAAGGATCCCGCCACATGGATATTACAGATGGAGCAATTCTTCGATCTCAATAATGTGCAAAATGCACAAAAGGTACGTATGGAAACTGTATATTTGGAACCAAATCAGTTTGTATGGTATCAATGGCTTTGTTCTCGTAAACAATTTATCACTTGGGCAATTTTTACGGAAGAATTGATAGCACATTATGAGGATACAAAAAGCAACACTTTTTTTAGCCAATTGATAAGTCTCAAACAAAAGGGTTCAATAATGGAGCACATTGAGGAGTTCCAAAAATTGAACATAAGGGTAAAAGATATTCCAGAGGAGCATAGGATTGATGTGTTCATAGGGTCTTTAAAGATAATATCCAACATGATGTTCGCCTTTGGGAACCTGATTCATTAGAGAAGGCATTCAGGTTAGCAAGAAAAATGGAAAGCAAAATTATGGCAACTAGGAAGCATACCACTCACAACTATAAAGACGGAAGTGTTGTTGCCCCTAGTCTTCCACAACCTACAAGGTTGACACCACAACAATTGGAAGAAAAAAGAGCAAAAGGGCTTTTTTACAGTTGTGATAGCAAATACACAAAAGGTCATAAGTGTGCTGAGAAGAAATTATTCTACATAGATTGTGAAGAGGAAGAAGAAAAGGAGCAAGAAAGGTCAAAAGAAGAGGATATACTCCAGGAACAAAGCCTAGATTAAGAACAAATAAATCCGACCATATCTTGTAATGCATTGGCGGGAATTACCACTCCTCAAACCATCAAGATAGAAGGACAAATCAAGAAGAAAAAGGTAATAGTGTTGATTGATTCAGGAAGCACCCACAATTTTATTCATTGTAGGGTAGCAAAAGAATTGAATTGCTTCCTATATCCAGCACTAGAGTGTCAAGTGATGATTGCAAATGGAGGAACAATAAATTGCTCTGGAAAGTTCCATAATATCAAGCTATCCATGGGAGAATATGTATTGACTAGCCCAATGCTTTCCATTCCAATGGGAGGTGTTGATGTTGTACTAGGAGTCCAATGGCTACAATCCTTGGGTGCAATAGCTTTTAATTTTCAAGAAATTTTCATCAAATTTTCTATGGAAGGAAAGGAAGTTGAATTAAGGGGTATTGCAGGGAAACCAGGAAAGATAATCAGCTCTAATGGCATGACTAAGCTTCTAAAAAAGGAGCAAAGAGGTGTAATTGCACAATTATGTTCGCTAGATGTTTCCACATTGGAATCATCTATTTCTCCAGATCTCCAAAAAGTCCTGGACAATCATTCCAAGGTATTTGAGACTCCCAAAGGTCTCCCACCTATGCGTGATCATGATCATGCTATTCATCTGATTCCAGGAAGTGTTCCTCCAAACATCAGGCCGTACAGATATCCCTATGTCCAAAAAAGTGAAATTGAACGTATGGTTGCAGAAATGCTAGAGGCTGGTATAATTCAACCGAGTCAAAGTTCTTTCTCAGCTCCAGTAGTATTGGTGCACAAGAAGGATGGATCATGGTGCATGTGTCCGGATTATAGGGAGCTCAACAAGCTCACTATTAAAGATAAGTTCCCCATTCCTGTCATTGATGAATTACTGGATGAATTGCATGGATCAATTTACTTCACCAAGTTGGATCTTCGTTCAGGATATCATCAAATCAGAATGAAGATTGAAGACATTCCGAAAACGGCATTTAGAACTCATGAGGGTCATTATGAATTTTTTGTCATGCCTTTTGGCCTTACCAATGCACCTTCAACATTTCAAGGTTTGATGAATTCAATTTTCAAACCATTCCTTAGAAAATTTGTGTTAGTATTTTTTGATGATATACTAATCTACAGCAAGTCTTGGAAGGATCATGTTGAACATGTTGACAGGGTGCTACAACTATTGGAGGAGAAACAATTATATGCAAAAAGATCCAAATGTTTCTTTGGAGTCCAGGAGGTGGAATATTTGGGTCATATTGTATCTCATGAAGGAGTTAAGGTAGACCCTAGCAAAATTAAAGCCATTAAGGAATGGAAAATCCCCACATCCATAAAGCATCTACGAGGATTTCTTGGGTTGACAGGGTATTATCGCAAGTTTGTTAAGAATTATGGGAGAATAGCAGCACCTCTAACAACATTATTGAAGAAAGATTCATTTTCATGGACTCCGGAAGCAACAAAGGCCTTTGAACATCTTAAAGAGGCAATGTGCCAAGCACAGGTCTTAGCTACACTGGACTTCACAAAAACCTTTATTGTGGAATGTGATGCTTCAGGAAATGGAATTGGTGCTGTTCTAATGCAAGATGAAAGACCCATTGCTTTTGAAAGTCGTCCAATCAAGGGAAAGTTTTATTTATGAGAAGGAAATGTTGGCAATACTCCATGCACTTAAGAAATGGTGACCCTACCTAATGGGAAGGCACTTCAAGGTAAAAATGGATCATGATAGCCTTAAATACTTTTTAGAACAAATATTATCCTCTGAAGAGCAACAAAAGTGGGTCACAAATATGTTGGGTTATGACTTTGAAATCATCTACAAAAAAGGGAAGCAAAATGTGGTGGAAGATGCACTCTCAAGAAAGGATGAGGATGTGGAAGCATTGTTGTGTGCCATTTCTATTATCCAACCAGATTAGGTAAACGAAGCAAGGGAGGAATGGAAGAATGACGAAGAAATGTGGGCACTTATTCAAAAGCTACAACAAGATTCTAGTACTTCTGATACATTTAGCTGGCAAAATGATTCGTTATGGTACAAAGATCGCTTATACCTCTGTAAGAATTCCCAGCTAAAACAAAAGATTCTGATGGAATTGCACACTTCTCCCTTAGGATGGCACTCAGGATTTTTAAAAACTTACCACAGGGTTAAGAAGGAATTTTTTGGGGATGGCCTTAAATCAGATATTCAAAAGTTTGTGGCAGAATGTTTGGTTTGCCAACAAAATAAAGTTGAAACAATTAAGACACCAGGTCTATTACAACCTTTATCCATTCCAAGCCAACGTTGGGAGGAGGTTTCAATGGATTTTATCACAGGTTTACCCAAGTCTGAGGGAAAGAGTGTCATCATGGTGGTAGTTGACAGACTTACCAAGTATGCACACTTTTGTGCATTATCACATCCATTTAAAGCCAGTACAGTTTCTACTGCATTTATGGAAACAGTTCAAAAACTACATGGAAACCCAAAGATTATTGTAAGTGACAGAGATCCCATTTTCACTGGAAATTTTTGGACATAATTATTTTCTTGTCTTGGTACTCAGTTAGCTCATAGCTCATCTTATCATCCTCAATCTGATGGGAAAACTGAGATAGTAAACAAATGTTTGGAAGGATATCTTCGTTGCTTTGTATCTGATAAACAGACACGATGGGTCAAATGGTTGCCTCTGGCTGAATGGTGGTATAACACTTCCTTCCATACAACAACAAAAATGACCCCATTTATGGAACTTTATGGGTATCAACCACCATCCATCACATCATATTTAAGAGAAAACTCTAAGGTTCAGGCAGTGGAACATCACATCGAACATCAACAACAAGTCCTCCAACTCTTAAAGGATAACCTCGTGTTGGCACAAAATAGAATGAAACAACAGGCAGATCAACATCGCAGTGAAAGAAGTTTTTATGTAGGTGATTGGGTATTCCTACGGCTACAACCATATAAGAAAATGTCCCTAAAGCAAGCTAAGAAGGATAATAAATTATCACCAAAGTATTATGTTCCGTACAAGGTGTTACAAAAGATTGGTACTATGGCATACAAATTGGAGCTTCCTGCAGCTTCTCGATTGCACCCAGTTTTCCATGTTTCATGTTTAAAGAAGGTTATAGGAGACAAGCTCCCAATTCAAACAATATTGCCAGAACTTGACGAGGAAGGAAAAATTATATTGGAACCGGAAGCAGTCACAGAAACAAGAACTCGACAGCTACGAAATCGATCAATTTCAGAGTATCTTATCAAGTGGAAGAACTTATCCGCTGAAGATTCCACATGGGAGGATGAGAATTTTATGCAGAAGTATCCAGAACTACTCAAGCGTTGAGCACAACACTTTTTTGAAGGAGAGGGTCATGTTGGGTCCCTATAATACTAGTGATTACCCCATTACTATTATAGTTATACCCCTTATTTATATTTTTGTGCCCCTATTACCCCCATATTGTTATTTATGTGCCCCATAGAATCCCTCTATTGTTATTTTTGTGGCTTTATATTATTATTGTTAGGTCGGCTGGATTATATTGTGACTCCTTAGACTCTTATATATAGAAAGGAGGTTTTGTCATTTGAATCATCCAATAATTGTTCATTTATGTAATGTAAAGGAGGTTGCCCCCTCGAAGAGGCTGAATTCTAAGGTGTTGATCTATCTTTTCTATCTTTTCTTGAGCTGGTTTCATAACAGAAAGTATATCATATTATTTATATATGTGGATGACATGTTGATTGTTGGGCATGATAAGAATAATATCAATAGGTTGAAGAAATATTTGGGCAGCAAATTTGTAATGAAGGATTTGGGACCAGTGCAACAAATATTGGGCATGAGGATTATGCGTGACAAGAAAAACAAAAGGTTATGGTTGTCACAAGAAAAATATATCAAGAAGGTGCTTGACAAGTTTAATATGAAGGATGCCAAGCCAGTTGTTACACCCCTTGCAGCCCACTTCAAGCTAAGTATTGAATTATGTCCTAGTGATGACAAGAAGAAGGAAGAGATGGGTAGGATTCCTTATGCTTCAATAGTTGGCAGCTTGATGTATGCCATGGTATGCACATGACCAGACATTGCATATTCAATGGGAGTAGTGAGCAGGTTCCTTACCAATCTAGGCAAACAACATTGGCAAGTAGTAAAAAGGATTTTGAGGTATCTCAAGGGTCCTAGTCATTATTGTTTATGTTTTGGTCATAATGAGACTGTGCTTGAAGGATTTACAGATGCAGATATGGCTAGAGATATGGACACCAGAAATTCCACTACAGGATATTTGCATACATTTGCAGGTGCAACAGTATCTTGGGTGTCAAGGCTACAAAGAATTGTATATCTCTCTACAACGGAGGCAGAGTACATAGATGCAAAAGAAGCTTGTAAAGAGATGTTGTGGATGCAACAATTCCTATGAGAGATAGGAATAAAGAAAGACAAGTATGTGCTATGTTGTGATAGTCAAAGTGTCATTCACTTGGCGAAAAACCCAACATTTCACTCAAAACCCAGACACATTGACTTAAGGTACCATTGGATCCAGCATGTGTTGGAGTAAGGACAGTTATCCTTGGAAAAGATCCCTACAAATAGGAACCCTGTTGATATGCTCGCTAAGATTCTACCAAGAAATAAACATGAGTCATGTAGAGGCATGGTAGGACTCGGTGTGACTTGATTCATGAATCTTGTTTGGCTTCAAGTGGGAGAATGTTAAGTGTGAAGCAAAACCGATGCACACTGTGCTAATGCTGGTGTTGACTCCCCGACACTCCGTCGTCTTCAGCCGTCACCGCCACACCTGCGCCGAACCCACCACACTGCCATTAATTTCTAAATCTTCATCTTAATCACATGCATGATTCTAGATCTTCCTTCAACCTATAGAAATTTGTATTTTCTTAGCTTGAGCAGGGCAAGCCAAGGCCAGGGCCTGTTGTGTAATACAAAGTGTGATTTTTTTTTGTCCATTATCTATTGTCTGTAATGTTTTATTTCTATTGTGCTTTCTAAAATTGTTTTGTTCTTTGAACTAAAATATTTGTGGATGTTGGGGATCGTGAACTGCTAATGGTCTATTAGATTGGTTTATAAAGTGTCTACCTCTACATGTTCTGTGTGATTGCATATTTAGGATCTTCAGAAATACTTCAGGTAGCAATGGTATCTCTATGGCCCCTCTGTTCTTCTTTTTTCAGTCACAACCATAGTTTTGTGTTAAGTTATTATTGTTGGCTTCCCGTGGAGGTCTACTCATTATTCTTGGCCCTTCATATCATCTGAGTGTTTATCGTTGTGGCCCCTATCTTGTTGTTCTGCCTTAGTTGTTCCCTATCTCTTTGAATTTCATGGAATTGGAGTTTTCATGGCTCTGTTGAACTTTCTTATTATACTGCTTTGTCTCCTTTTGGATGGAGAATGGATGTTGATGGCATCCTCAATGAATATAAAAATAAAACGCATCAAGACAGCCTCCTCCCTGAAAAGACCTGGATTTTAAGTTTTGTTTGACCTCTGTGTATTGCATCCAAGTTTCAATGAATATGAAAATAAACAAGGCTCTCAGGGATAATGCAATTGAAGAATGCACCAGTACGAGGTTTATGCTCCAAAAGAATCCCCTTTACTCTGCAGGAATCTAGATAAATAACAATTTCTCGGATCTAAAACCTAGATAAATAAAAATTTATCAGATCTAAAAGCCCAGGGAAATGTTATGTTCTCTCTTTTGATAGAGGTAAATAGGAAAATGGATTAGCTCCAACAGGAAACTCTTAAAGAAGACATTGTCTGTAATGGCTACCACACCCACATCAAAAAACAGGGTTAGGTTGAAATTTACTTTTTTTTATCAACTACTTTTGGCGATTCTACAAGCGTTGTAGCGGGACAATTAGAATTGTAAGTGTAAAAATGAAGAATCTGGAAAACAGAAAATGTATGAATTTCCGGAAAATGTATGAATGTACAATGGAAATATTAGAGTATATCCTATCAATATTATTATGTATTTCCTAAGCTTTATGGTCAAATCATTTTCATATAAAATATTAGCGGCTATTAGTCTGCTTGGGGTAGCTCAAGTGGCGATGGTTGTGGAATGAAATCTCATCGAACCAAAGATCTTGGGTTCGAACCTTGTGCTACCCTCCCCCTATAGCAGGGTGAATAATGGACATGTAAAAACTCGAAAATCCGAGATTCCTACCAAGCTTACAAAAACAAAATATCAGTAGCTATTTAAAAAAAAATAGTTTAAATTTTAATTTAATTTAAAATTTAGTTTAAATATGGAATACAAACAAAAATTAGTAATGAAATTATAACATAAATTATAATGAATTTTTTTTGTTGGTTTAACCCACAAATATTTGAATCTTGAATCTCATTGTTTACATAATACTTTATATCAAGGCGATCACCAATTAAATTGCACCTAGAAAGACAATTATAAAGTGTTCATATTAATATACTTTCTATATATATTTTTCAAATATTTATTAATTTTATATAAAATTTAAAATGAGCTGGACTTTATCTAAAATAAATAAATAATAATAATAATAAAATAAAATAAATAAATAAATAAATAAAAATAAAAAATAAAAAATAAAAAAAAGATAGACATTACAATTTGTTTAATATAAATAGTTATTCAAATTCAATCAATATATTAAAATAAAAATAATCATAAAATAAATATTCCATATTGCTCACTTAAATTTCTCAAAATCATGTACATAAATTAGGTCAATTATATATATATATATATAAAATTTGGAATTAAATCTATTTTTAAATAATAACTTCAACCATGTTATATGTGTGTATGTCTTTGTGCATGCACACACGCTTCGTGAAATATATGTGTGTGTGTGCACACTCACGTGTTTTTATCAAATAACAATCTGCAATTAAAGCTATTTTAGGTTATGCATTCCATATATGTGTGTATGTATACACTCACATGTTTTTATCAAATAACAACTTGCAATTAAAGTTATTTTAGGTTATGCATTCCATTGTAATATTATCAATTATTGGTGAAAAAATTGTGGCCAAATCTTGATTTGTGTTGTTTAAAGTGATTTTTTTACTGCATATATGGATTTGACACCCTCAAAACCCCTTGGGGCACTTCGATTGTGAAGAGTTCACCTGTGAAACTTGTGATTTCAATGAATTTCGGCCAGATTCTTGACAGATTATATCAGAAAATAAATCAGAAATTTTTCCAAAATATCACACTTAAAGACTACTCGTATATTATTTATTAAGGGAAAATTTAATGAAGATTCAAAATTATTTCAATAAAAAATGTTATGAAACCAACTCACAAAAATATAGAAAAGATAAATAAACGCCTTAGAAATAAGCCTCTTTGAAGGGGAAACCTCCTTTACATTACACAAATGAACAATTCTTGAATCATACAAATGACAAGACCTCCTTTCTATATATAGGAGTCTAAGGGGTCATAATATAATCAGAGACGACATAACAATAATAATGTAAGGGAACAATAATAACAATAGTGGGCTTCTACGGGAACAATAATAACAATATGGGGACTACATGGGCACAACAATATAATAAGAGGGTTGTACTAATAACAATAAGGGGTTACACTAGTAGTATAGGGACCTAACATGCCCCTCTCCTTCAAAAAGTGTTGTCCTCAACGCTTCAGTAGTTCTTGATGCTTCTGTATAAAATTCTTGTCCTCCCATGTGGAATCTTCAGTGGGTAAGTTCTTCCACTTGATGAGATACTCTGAAATTGATCAATTTCGTAGTTGTTGGGTTCTTGTTTCTGTGACTACTCCAGGTTCCAATATGATTTTTCCTTCCTCGTCAAGTTCTGGCGATATTGTTTGAACTGGGATCTTCTGCTGAATGAGTGGCCGCACTTCTTCGTCCTTCTTCCATTCATCCCTTGCTTCATTTATCCAATTTGGTTGTATAATAGAAATAGCACAAAACAATGCTTCCACATCCTCATCCTTTCTTGAGAGTGCATCTGCAACAACATTTTGTTTCCCTTTTTTGTAGATGATTTCAAAGTCATAACCCAACATATTTGTGACCCATTTTTTCAGTTCTTCTAAAGATAATGTTTGTTCTAAAAAGTATTTAAGACTATCATGATCCATTTTTACCTTTAAGTGTCTTCCCATTAGGTTAGGTCGCCATTTCTTAAGTGCATGTAGTATTGCCAACATTTCGATCTCATAAATAACTTCTTTGATATGTAGTCGTAAAAATACCCAATCGCCTACATCAAAACTTCTTTATCTGCAATGTTGATTTTCCCGTTGTTTCATTCGATTCTACACCAAAGTGGCGTTATCCTTTAAAAGTTGGAGAACTTGTTGTTGATGCTCGATGTGATCTTTCACTGCTTGAATCTTTTTCTTCTTGATATGTCCTTCTATATTGAGAGTTTGAGGAGTCGTAATTTCTTCCAATGCATTACAGGATATGGTTGGATTCATTTCTTGATGCTCAATGTGATCTTTCACTTCTTGAACATTTTTCTTCTTGATATGTCCTTCTATCTTGATAGTTTGAGAAGTGGTAATTCCGGCCAATGCATTACAAGATATGGTCGGATTCTTTTCTTCTTTCTCGATGTGATCTTTCACTTCTTGAACCTTTTTCTTCTTGATATGTCATTTCTATCTTGCGAGTTTGAGGAGTGGTAATTATTGCCAATGCTTTAGATATGGTCAGATTCATTTCTTCTATCTCTGGGGTTGGTTCCTGGTGTATATCCTCTTCTTTTGATATTTTTTGATCCTTTTCTTCCTCCTCTTCATAATCTATGTAAAATAATTTCTTCTCAGCGCACTTATGACCTTTAGTGTATTTGCTATCACAATTGTAACAAAGTCCCTTTTCTCTTTTTTCTTCCAATTGTTGTGGTGTAAACCTTGTAGTTTGTGGAAGGCTAGGAGAAAAAAAAAATCCATAATTATAGTCATGAGTGGTGGGATTCCTTGTTTCCATAATTTCACTTTCAATTTTTCTTGCCAACCCGAATGCCTCCTCCAATGAATCAGGTTCCCAAAAATGAACCTCATGTTGAATGTTATCCTTTAAATTCCCTATGAATACATCAATCCTTTGCTTCTCTGGAATATCATTTACCCTTATATTCAATTTTTGAAAGTCCTCAATATGCTATGCCATTGAACCCTTTTGTTCGAGATTTATCAATTAGCAAAAGAAAGTGTTACTATTTGTATCCTCATAATGTGCTATCATTTCTTCCATGAAAATTGACCAAGTGACAAGTGATTTATGAGAACAAAGCCCTTTATACCATGAAAATTGATTTGGTTCTAAATATAAAGATGCAATATGTACCTTTTATAATAGTTGAACCTCATGTAGATCAAAATATTGCTCCATTTGTAGTATCCAATTTACTGTATCCTTGCCATCAAACTTCCTCATATCGCCTTTTCTTGATTTTAGGGGCTCGATCTTACAACAACTATAACTCTGTAATTTCAGATCTCCAAGTTTTGAAATTGCGTCCTGCAGTAGCCCTCTACGTTCTCTTTTTAACCCCACAAGTCTAATCAAGATTGGATTCTACAAGGAGGAGTTATGTCAAATCTCCCACGATGACCTGGTTATAGACTGGTTCAATAGAATGCACGTGTACGAAGTGACATGTGTCACTGTTTCAGCGTTAGGATCTAAAAAATATAAACAGAAAATTATAGTCCGTCCTCTTTCTGTAACCTCTTACGCAATTTCAATCTGATGCCCAGAGAGAAAGTTATGACGTTTCGCAAGGTCACATGTTTACAATGGAATTCGGGAGTCTGCACAAACCCTAACTTCCTCAGATTATATCTCCAAAAATATAGTGAACCAAGATCTGAAATTTATACCCGAGGTTCAACGAGATGTCCTCGCAAATGGGTTTTTTTATCTTTTGAAACTTCATAGCGAAAAAGTTATAGCGAAAATTCCATGATGACCTGTTTGGAGCAGCAAATCCCTAGAATCCAAAGCTCTGATACCAAATGTTATGAAACCAGCTCACAAAAAGATAGAAAAGATAGATAAGCACCTTAAAAATAAGCCTCTTTGAGAGGGAAACCTCCGTTACATTACACAAATGAACACTTCTTGGATCATACAAATGACAAGACCTCCTTTATATATATAGGAGTCTAAGGGTTCATAATATAATCAGAGCCAACATAACAATAATAATGTAAGGGAACAATAATAACATTAGAGGGCTTCTATGGGGAACAATAATAACAATATGGGGACTACATGGGCACAAAAATATAATAAGGGGGTTGTACTAATAACAATAAAGGGTTACACTACTAGTATAGGGACCTAACAAAAAATTTAATTTACAGAACTTTAATTCCAATTTCACCATAAATTAAATTAAATTGCCTTTGTTAAAAAAATTAAGTAACAAGGTTCAAATTCATAATAACTTGATTGATCTTAATAATTATTTTCATTACAATAAATATTATGGATGGGAAAAAAAGTATTAGTAGTTACTCATCACTCAAATATTAATATTTATAATTTATGAATATTAAAATATTAGTATCAATTTTCAAGGGTTAGTTCAAGCAGTTTAGAGTTAAGGGTGACGTTCTTTGATATTGTTGCTAGTTGTTGTTAGTTGAAGTGGTTTAGAGCCAAAGGTGAAGTTCTTCGATATTGTTGCTAGTTATTGTTGATCACGAGTTCAACTCTCTTCAATTCCCTTGGGGTGAGGCCCCACAATTAGGGCCAACAATTTACTTTGTTTACCATCCACAAAATGTGGGGAAGTATTTTGAGGTTTCCCATGCTTTCCTTTGATTCCTTTGGGGTGAGGCCCCATAATCAGGGCCAACGGTTTACCCAGTTTACTATCCATAAAATGTGGGGAAATACTTGGAGGTTTCTCGTACTTTCATTTTAAGTGAAAAAACAAGTACTATTATTAGCAGTTATTATAGGCATTTAAATGTATTTATTTAAATTATGGATGTTGTTGTATCTTTGTATACAATTGGCTAAAGAATTGTGCCAAAGCATCAATGTGATGGGTTTATATGGAATGGAATACCCAAAGATACAAATACTTCTTTATACTTATAAACCTTATTCCTTAATACCAATCAAAGTGTTGGTGTTCAATAATAACATAATACAATCCTTATAAGTTCTTTGAAAGAAGAATTAAGAAGAAATTAGAAGATTAAACATCCTCCCTGAATATCTAATCATCTAAGATGAGAAGAAACGTATAGACAAACCTCTATAGTGAACAAAAATGCATCTAAGTATAGCATAGAAGCAACAATTTAATGATTTCTGGGTGACCAATTAAACAAATTGTTCAATCTTTTACTTAGTATAAAAAATAACTTTGCATAAGGATGTCAAGGAGATTGATACTCAACATAGCCCTTTCCAATGTCCTATATTATCTCAAATATATGAAGAAACAAACTATGAAAACATTGGAAACACTCACAAGTACACAATGTTGTCAACAGTAGAAACCAAAACCATTTAATTATCCTCAAGTCCAAGTATTAACAATATTACAAAAAATTTCTCTAGGTATCAACCTTTTTTCATTCAAAAATAAGAGTATATATAGAGTGCTTTACAAAATATTTGATCTATTACAGATTTACAATGAAAAATACCTATTATCCAAAACATTTGGGTAATTTAAATTACTTGATAAAACTAGAAATTAGTTCCTATAATGTCTACATATGCCCCTGGTCTGCTTCTATGTGAAGTGACCTAGGGTTAGCGCTTATCATGTAGCCTTCTATCCCAGCGATATAAAATTATGCCCAATACATGGTCATCAGGGTTATACCACTGGGTCGACGTGTCCCGTGGGGACCGCCCGTCCTCACCTTCATTGGTCGCAACCCTGCCACACAGTTTCCCATCAATCCTTTGTCGCAATTCCTCATCTTTCGGCACATTTCTTAGATGTGCCCACTTACCTCCAACGGGGAATTCCTACCAGGTCAAGTTGTCAAGTGGGTCCACCCACTATGCTCACCAACCAATCAAGTTTCTTCCAAGGTCAGTTATCTCTCACAGCTCCCATGTCATCCCGAGGCTTAGTCAGCCTTACAATACTTCTGATGCAGTGTTGAATTCTTTTGGGTTCAAGCTAGCGGGATGATGTCGCGCTAACCTCTGTTGGGCTACGTGTCGGCTTGTGACTCATGAAACATGTCACTCGGATTTCGCCCATGTGGCCAACCAAAACGTTGAGTCTGCCTACTATGTTTCCTTCTGTTGAAGGCTCGAAATGTCTACCTCAACATCGAGGAAACCACCCGGTTGGGACCTTAGAGTAGATCATTTTCCGTTTGGAATGGTGGCTCCGACTGGAAATTATGGCACTAGTTGCCCTTAATATAAATTATAAATATGGATGGAGTATATACGTGTGAGGTTATGATATAATTAAAACTGAAAAACAAAGAGTATTTAAACTAAATATTTATCCCGTGAAATCTTATTTGTATATGTGATTTTAAAGGATCTCACAAGAAACATGACAATATAGATTATCAAGTTTTTATGAGGTTAAATCATATAATTATAACTAATTTAATTAAATATTTAATTAAATTAGTTAATGAATTCGTTACACATTAAGATTTCGTAGTTTATGCATATAATATATGATTTCAATCACACATATAAGTAGTGAAAAATGTACGATTGTTTACAACACATATTTGATAAATGTGATCAAATAACTATTTAACTCTTAAGCAAAGCAATAATAGACAGATATTAGTACCTGATATATTGTAACTCTGCTCATAAAAAAATAGTAGTGATTCAACTTTCTATTAAGATAAGTTGAGTCACGATAGTGCAAACAAAAGCTTTCTTTCCAAAAATTAAAACCCCTTCTCAAAACAAATGAAGGGGATTTATAGTCTCAAAATGAAATACAAATATAGCAAAGTAGAGTAAAAGCATGAAGCGATTTTAATAAAAAATGCTTAAAATAAATAAACAAGACAATTTTAGAATTTGTTGTAATAACTTGACTAATCCTATGAAGAGAACTACCCTCATATTCACTGTTGTAGTTCGTAATTATTTGTCATGGGCTTCAATTCAGGCGGAGTCTTTGGCTGAATCCGCATTGGACTGATAAATATGGCATCCTTCAATGTTGGAAACATGTGGGTGTTTGTGTTAATTAGGCATTTGAGCATTAGCCACTGGATCAAAGGCTTGGCTAAGAAATTCCAATGGCATTCTAAGTCAACTTTAGATACCTTCTCAATTATTTCGGCCCATTTCTTGCATAATTCCTGCCACATTTTGGTTAGTAGTTTGATATCTGTTAGAGCTAGCTTAGGGCAGTCTGAAATAAGATTCGCTTGAAACAAATTATCTTTGATGGTTTCAATGAGGTCGTTGGAGATATACCTTGCATTGAATATTGTTAACTCCGTATGCTTAAGGCGTATCTCCCATTCTCTAAAGACAATTTATTTGTGTGATTCCTCTATCCTAGGGAGATCAATTAATCTCCCCTTAGCATTCTCTTGCCATGTTATGAAACCTGCAATCTTTTTTCAATAGCATTAAAATATGTTATGAGGTCAGATAATTGATCCACTAGGGAATTGGATGTGTGACACAAATCATGAATGATGGCTAACTTCTGACATAATATAATATGTTGTTGAGCAAGGAGAGTATTTAATTCTCCTGCTTCCTTTTTGAACTCTGTTAATTCAGGATTAACTTTCAGTTGTTCAATCTTGTTCTATAATTCTTGAATCTGAGCATCTCAGACCTGCAAATCAGAGTCATGTTGAACATTATGGTGTTGAAAATGTTCTAGAACTCAACAATATGTCCCTGCCATTGATTAGCAATCTTTTATTTCTCACTCTCGAGACTCTGTTCTAACTGCACAATTTTGTCCTATTTTTCCTTCAATAGATGTTGTATTTCAATGGATTTATCCATAGTTGCGAAAGCATAAGCCCCTATGAACTGGGTAAGTCTTCCCAGTTCCTCTGAAGGAGTGGAAAATGAACCCTTCCATACTACTTTGAAAGAGGCGTTTCTAGGAACTAAGTCCTGGGACTCATCGATTTTCCTTTTCTTCATTTTCCTTTTAACAACAGTCTTATGTTCAGGACTGTAGAATATGTCAAGGAGAGGAATCTCTTCAACCCTTAATATGACCTTAGAGGTCAAGAATGCTGGTATAATTTCAATGTCTTCAGTCTCCAAAGGTTTATCACAGGCCTTTATTGTAATTGAAATATTTTCTAAAATTTCATAAGTGTCTGAGACCTCTTGCGAGGGAGTCTTCAAAACCTCAGACCTCAGGTTCCTTTCCTTTCAAAACATGGTTATATTGTTCCCATATCTACTTAAGCTTATAACTTGGTATTAAAATGGGAAACCAGGGAAAAACTTCATGTGGGTCATCTTATTCATGGCTGATAATATTTTTATTAGATTCCTTTCGTTGAGAGGTGTAGGATTGATATAAAGATCATCCGATTCCGATAAGTATTCATGGAGATATGAATTTATTTTGATTATGGAATTATTATCAAGCCGACCTACAACTCATGTAGGCTCAGAAGCCCAACAATCACATCTATTCAAACACCAACGTTGTGTATAAATATAAGAGGACTTTTCCTCATTTTCACTCACTCATCTCATAACATCTCTCTCTCTCTCTCTCTCTACTGCGCAGAAATGAGTCTCTTCTCTACGGCGCTGAAATAGGTCTCTCTCTCACACATGTGAAGCCGGAAGTTGTTGAATTTGAAGCTGCAACTGCAGAAGAAAAGGTTGACTTGCGTGGCCTAGAAGATCTTCTCTTTGGAACTGTGTTGTAGGTTCATCTGAACCTCCTCTGAAAGCTGCAACTTTTGGTGGTGGAATGAAGTCAATTCGACAAACGGTTTGCAAGATATCGACTGCCCTAGTTTGAAGCCAGAAATTGCTGAAACTGAAGCTGCAACTGCAGAAGTAAAGATTGACCTACGTGGCCTAGAATATCTCCTCATCTAAACTGCATTGTAGGTTCATCTGAACCTCCTCTGGAAGCCGAAACTTTTGGTGGTGGAATGAAGTAAATCCGACAGTCGGTTTGTGAGATATCGTCTGCCCTAGTTTGATAATGAAGCCGCTAATGCTGATGCTGCTGATCTAGGTTTTGCTACTACTGATATGAATCAGATTTATTGTACTATTTCTCTCTGCTGAATTATTGAAGATAAAAGAAGATTTGATCAAAGGGTTTCCCCACACATTGTGGGGTTTGTCCCTGGCTAGTCGCCATATCTTGTGTCTCTTGTCTTGGCTTGTTTTCTGTCGATCGTTTAATGTTATATCTACACTTTACTTTATGTATATGTGATTGCTAATCTATGGAATATAATAAGAAAAAGAAGTAAACTGTTATAAGCATAGAACATACCATAACTTAACATGGTATCGGAGTTGAGGTGAAGACAAATCCTGAGCAAGAGCAAGAGCAATCACCAAAGAGAAGATTGGCAAGCCTATCCTAAGAGAACTATGGTGTCCTCAACACTCTTTCCTGCTGAAGACAAGCTCCGTGAGAAAGATGACTATCACGCATGGAAGATGTCTGTCGATCTAACCCTAGAAGATCCACGAGTGCTGAACCATGTAAGAGGCAATATTGTTGAGCCTCCATCAAATGCATCCATTGCTGCATGGAACAAATGGAAATCCGAAGAATTCAAAATAGAAGATCATCCAAGACTCTATCGACAAGAACTTGGTGGCCTACATCTCTGAACTGGACACCTCCAAGGAAATCTACGATAGACTGGGAAATGGTTCTTACGACTCTTGGAGGATTACCATCCGAATGGTACGTGTTCAGGACTACTCTTCTGAACTATAATGTAATTCCTGGTTTCGAGGAATTAATGGCTATATGCATTCAAGAAGAAACAAGGGAAGAAGAGAAAGAAATGCCCATGCCTAAAGGTCCTCCTGCTGCCTTTTCTTTTCATGCTAAGAAAAGAAATAATTTCGGGACTAAATTAAAAGGAAAGGTTGGACCTAAGGGTGGAAGAAAAGGACGATGTTACATCTGCGATAAAGCAGGTCACTATGCAAGGGAGTGCCCTGATAGAAAGGACTCACACCGGGACGATGATCAAAATCCCTCTGATGGAAAATCAAAGGAATGACAAATTCAACAGCAAAGGTAAGAGGAGAGCTGGGGATCGAGGAAGAGGACAACCATTCAAGAAGGCTAGAAAGTCCAAGATGTATTAAATGCACCTGACCTCAAAAAGAACCTAGTTTCCATCTCGGCTATGGAAGACAAAGGCTACAAGGTAACCTTCAGCAATGGCAAGGTATGTATATGGAAAAATAATGTTAAATATGCCTTTACTCTTGGGTTTCGTGTTGATTCATTATATCAGGTTGATGGAAGTCCGCTAGGTGTCGTGTCTTGTGACACAACTCTTCAGTCCGAACTTTGGCATCGGAGGTTTTCCCACGTTCATTACAAATCTCTACCCGATGTTAGACAGATGGTAACAGGGATGCCCGAATTCCAAGTAGAGAAAGAAGGTGTATGTCCGGGATGTGTCGAAGGAAAGCTCAAAAGGGGACCATTCCCCTCAAGCCAAAGCAAGACCTCCGATATATTACAGTTGGTTCACTTAGGCATATCTGAGGCTGGCATTAAGAGGGAGACTACTACACCACGTACTCCTGAGAAGAATGGTGTGGCGGGAAGGAAGAACCACACGATTGTGGAAGCTGTCTGGGCCATGCTACATGATCAAAGACTTCCAAAGTTTCTATGGGCTGAAACTACAATCACCACCGTATATGTACAAAATCGATGCCCTCATCAAGCATTGGGTTCCAAGACTCCTGAAGAAAAGTTCACGCAAGGTGAACAATCTTCCAACTTTGAGGAGCTCTCAAGAAGCCGACACCAGGGAACCGAAAGAAAAGGATGATGAATCAATGCCTGATGTAGAAGAACCCATGGATCTTATTGATTCTCATCCACATGAGCCTTCCTCTTCTAGGAAGAGGCCTTCATGGCTTAGGGGGATACTTGATGATGCTGAAGGACATGTTGCACCCTGAGGAACCTTCCGTCAAAGTAAGAAACTTAACAGGTATTAGGGATACCTGACCATCATGAGCATGATCATACAAAATGAGCCTTCATCATTCTTAGATGTCATCAAGCATTAACTATGGAAGGGTGCTATGACCATAGAATATGAGTCTATTATGGAGAATGATGTCTGGGAAGTAGTTCCCAGACCCTGGACAAGACAATTGTTACTTCAAAATGGCTTTACAAGATAAAGCATGCAGCAAATGGAAGTATGGAAAAGTATAAGGTTCATTTTGTTGCTCGTGGTTTATCCCAGAAGGAAGGTATAGACTATGATATTTGCACCTGTTGCCAGATATACGACCATCGGCTTGATCATAGCCCTTGTGGCTTCACAATGATGGAACCTACATCAGATGGATGTCAAGACCACGTTCTTGCATGGTTCTATCAAAGAAGAGGTCTATGTGGAGCAACCTAAAGGATTTGATATTTATGATTGAAAATCTCATGTATGCAGGTTGAAGAAGGCTCTTTATGGGCTGAAGCAAGCACCCCGAGCATGGTATGAGAGGATCGATAGCTACTTGATGAAGCTGGGATTCACTAGGAGTGAAGCCGATCCTAACCTTTACTTTAAGGTTGAATATGACAAGCCTCTCATACTGGTGTTGTATGTGGATGACCTCTTTCTAACAGGTGCAGACCCTCTCATTCACAAATGTAAGAGGGAGCTGGCTTCTGAATTTGAAATAAAGGACCAAGGACTTGAAGTATGGCAGAAGCCAAGGAAAATTTTCCTATCTCAAGGAAAATATGTTGTAAATATATTTGAAAGATTTGGTATGATGGACTGCAAGCCTGTGACTACCTCAAGGTTCTTAACTTTTAGAAGTTATATGGTAGTGATGTCGGACCAGACTTGGGAAATGCCTCTGAGTTTCAAAAGCTCATTCGCATTGATGTTCTTGGTGAACCTCCATCCAAACATATGCTTTGCAGTTAGCACTGTGAGCTCATATTTGGTTGAGCCTCACTGCATTGATGCTAGGAATCTTCTAAGATGTCTTCAGGACACAATCTCTCATGGATTAAGATACACTATCAGAGATGTGAGACTACTTGGATACACTGATGTTGATTGGGTAGGCAGTGTGGTGGACCGTAAGAGCACTTCTGGGTGCTTTTTCACCTTGGGATCTACTTCGATATCCTGGATGAGCAGGAAGCAGAAGTCGGTGGCTTTGAGCACCGCCGAAGAAGGATATATTATTGCTAGCATGATCTCGTGTGAGGCAGTCTGGTTGCAAAAGCTCTTCAGTGAGCTGTTTGGATTTACATTGGATACCACTGTGATTCTCTATAACAACCAGAGGTGGGATTCGATTATTGAGGAATCCCATATTCGTCGATTTCTCCAGTAGATAGACATCATCTGGGATATGGTAAGTTGATGAGCAAGGAGGCTCCATCACATTAAGATGATGTACAGGTTGATACACCTTGTCAAAGCCCCGAGGAAAGATCTAATCTGTGATTTTCCCAAATGACTTGGAGTCGGCAAGAAACCCTTGTACAAGGGTCCTGCATGTTGCATACATTGAGCTCTGGGAGCTCTGAGTGCTTGCGGTTATTACTGGAGCAATATACGACCACAGGGTGACTCACCCTCCCCTGGTGGTGCGCACTAGAACAAGATGATTCGCTTTCTTGTGGGACAAGATGATTCGCTCTCTTGTGGAACAGGACGATTCGCTCTCCTGTGTAGCAGGATGATTAGTTCTCCTGTGAGGCCTGGATTGATGTGTTCTCCATGGCGATTGTAGCAGGATTGATGTGTTCTCCTATGAGGACAGGATTGATTAGTTCTCTTGTCAAGGCATCCTACCCATGCAGTCTGGGACTCATGGGAAGTACCTCTCATCTGATTAATGAGCAGGGAAATGAAGTTAGGGACCATAGTAGTACCAATGGATGCATCATTGTATCTACTGTACTCCCTACGCTAGGATGACCTCCATTGATCTGGGATCAATGATACTGGTCTGGGACGAGTGGTAGGAGTTTTACCATACTATGACACTGACTTTGGGTCGGTTGAGACTGGTCTGGGACCAGTGGTACATACTCCGAGACTGACTTCCTGTCAGTGCAGTACTGGTCTGGGACCAGTGAGAGTTGTACGATACTATGACGCTAACTTCGGGTCGGTTGAGACTGGTCTGGGACCAGTGGTACATACTCTGAGGCTGACTTTGTGTCAGTGCATTACTGGTCTGGGACCAGTGAGAGTGGTACATACTATGACACTGACTTCGGGTCGGTTGAGACTGGTTTGGGACCAGTGGTATCTGAGACTGCGATACTGGTTTGGGACCAGTGGTAGGAGTGGTACTTACTATGAAGCTGACTTCGGGTCAGCTGAGACTGGTCTAGGACCAGTGGTACGCACGCTGAGACTGACTTTGAGTCAGTGGAGGATGATACTGGTCTAGGACCAGTGGAGTTGTACTCACTATGACACTGACTTCGGGTTGGTTGAGACTGGTCTAGGACCAGTGGTACATACTCTGAGACTGATACATCCTTGATCATTTCTTCTTCTTCATAATTCGGACAAAAGCATAGCAGAACAGAACAATGCAAAAGCAGAGCAGAACTGAGAAAAACAGTACCGATCAATACAGGGTAGAACAAGACAAAGCAGAATAGGTAGAATAGAGCAGAGCATGGCAAGGGTCAGGTTGTATAGGGTAGTGCATTTGATGGATGAATAGTAACAACCAATAGACAGATTGCAGATCAAGTTGTCTCTGGTTGAGAGGGAGTGTTAAAATTGGCAACCAGGGAAAAACTTCATGTGGGTCATCTTATTCATGGCTAATAATATTTTTATTAGATTCCTTTCGTCGAGAGGTGTAGGATTGATATAAAGATCATCCTATTCCGATAATTATTCATGGAGATATGAATTTATTTTGATTATGGAATTATTATTAAGCCGACCTACAACTCATGTAGGCTCAGAAGCCCAACAGTCGCATCTATTCAAACACCAACGTTGTGTATAAATATAAGAGGACTTTTCCTCATTTGCACTCACTCATCTCATCACATCTCTCTCTCTCGCTACTGCGCAGAAATGAGTCTCTTCTCTACTGCGCTGAAATGGGTCTCTCTCTCACACATGTGAAGCCGGAAGCTGTTGAATTTGAAGCTACAACTGCAAAAGTAAAGATTGACTTGCGTGGCCTAGAAAATCTCCTCTTTAGAACTATGTTGTAGGTTCATCTAAACCTCCTCTGAAAGTCGCAACTTTTGGTGGTGGAATGAAGTCAATCCAACGAACGGTTTGCAAGATATCGACTGCCCTAGTTTGAAGCCAGAAACTGTTGAAACTGAAGCTGCAACTGCAGAAGTAAAGATTGACTTGAGTGGCCTAGAAAATATCATCATCTGAACTGCATTGTAGGTTCATCTGAACCTCCTCTAGAAGCCGAAACTTTTGGTGGTGGAATGAAGTCAATCCGACGGTCGGTTTGTGAGATATCGTCTGCCCTAGTTTGATAATGAAGCCGCTAATGTTGATGCTGCTGATCTAGGGTTTGCTACTGCTGATATGAATCAGATTTATTGTACTATTTCTCTCTGCTGAATTATTGAATATAAAAGAAGATTTTATCAAAGGGTTTCCCCACACATTGTGGGGTTTGCCTCTGGCTAGTCGCCACATCTTGTGTCTCTTGTCTTGGCTTGTTTTCTGTCGATCGTTTAATGTTATATCTACACTTTACTTTATGTATATGTGATTGCTAATCTGTGGAATTAATAAGAAAAAAAAAGTAAATTGTTATAAGCATAGAACATACCATAACTTAACACTTGGAAAAATACCTGCAATCTGAGTAGAGGAAAAAGCCCCTGCCTCTTTTTCATGGATATCAGTAACTTGTGTAGAAGAAACAATTGTAACCTTTTCTTGAGTCGTGCTTTCTTGGGGAAGCTTTAATGAGTCTATAGGTAAATGGGATAGCCTTTCTTCCCTGTATTGGGTAATTGAGTCATTTCCTATGGATTTAGATTCTTTTTTTCTTGTTTGGTAACTATTGAATAGCTGGCAGCTTTTTCAAATAAGTCATCAGACTGATCTGGTTCACTAGACAATTTCCTAATGCTTCCCTGTGTAGTAACCTTCTTGATAGTTCCATGAGTATTGTACTGTCTGTTAGGGATAATAGGGAAAATGAACTCTAATATAGAATTAATCTCATTAAATGCATGTTTGAAATTCTCCAAATTATACATACCACAATGAAGAGGAAAGGTAGGCCACACTTTCTTATTGGATTCTTTTAGTACTTTTGAAATGTCATTTCTTATGGTTTGGTATGATATCTCTCGAGCCAGAAGTTTGTCAAGGACATACAGAGGCAAGATATGTGAATTAGCAAGACTACCAAAGACCCATATGTAGGTAAATAACTCCTCACCAAACCAATTCCCAACTCGGAGCAAGTTTGTCTTGGCTTCCGGGGAAACCAGAGGAGCTCTCTTATTAAGGATAATTTGATAAATAGGCAGCATAACACCCTGGCAAATTTTATGAAAGTGAGGATGATACTTGGAGTCCCAAAGGATATTGTGATATATATGAATAGGAGTCAGGTCCTCTATGGTCCATTTCCATCCCATAGAGGTGAAATCTATAGTGAAACATAGGGCATCCATTACATAGGTACTCATATAGAAAGGAGGAATTACATTTTATGAAACTCTATGCTTCCTCATAAAATTAAGGATGTGAGTGGCTGAGTTATTAGATAATATATTTCCCCAATATAATATATATCCTTCCGAGGTAACATCAATTAGTGGAGTCCATTGATCAGAGAATTTTTAGTATTAGGATAAGCAAAGAGTCTACATACCATGGTGGCAATTTGACAATAAGGGCCAGCAAGAGAGTTAACTGCATACATACCCTTTTCCTCATGCTTATGCTTGTTGGGGTATCTTCTCTATTCTTTAATGGGTTATGACGCATGACCAATGTTGCTGATGAATTTCTCCACAAATTTTTTTTTATATTTGCACTGAGGCGGAAACAAATGGTACATTGCATTGAAATCACTGCCATTGAAAGAGAAGATGATTGTTTTATTTTGTGTCATGAATTTCCTTTATGCAATGCTCAATTTTTCCATGACCCACCGAATCATATCTGTATAGGGAAGGATCTTGGGCTGAGCAACAATTTTGTGTAAAAATGAATTTGCGACATCACTATAGGTGGTATTAGAAACTGGAGTAGAATCCTCAGTTGTAGTTGTTCTTTGGGTGACCCTTGGTCCTTCATCTTTGAATAGCTGATAGATAGATTCCCAGGAGGCACTTCCAACATCTATAGAACAAACTGTGTCAGAAAACAACCCTGATGTATCTGGGTTTTCAGCTAGAGGAGCAACCGACTATTGCTAAGTAATTGGTTTCTTCTTTACTTTAACTGCATTAGACATTTCTTCTTATTTTTGTTTATCAGCACTGGCATGCAATGGAAAAACACAAGACTGAATGATAACTTCTTCACCTAAAATACTTAGTGCAAATAACTATTTATATCTTAAAGGGTGAAGTATGGTAAAATCAAACATCAATGAATAAGTTTGTTTAGAATCTTAAAAACCATAAATTCTTTTGGAAATTAAATTTAAAATGTGAATTCACGTGGGTTCATACAGATCATTGTATCAAAAGAAATATATCGGAGAAATCACTTGGATGCACACTAAAAAGTTACGATATTGGAGACTCTCGATAAATCATGTTTAAAGACATAACGGTTATAAGTGGAGGCGGGAAGAGATATCGGGAGTTTTATATCAACAGATGGAATATCGGGGATTTAAAGAGCGAGCACTCAATATGAAAGTCCTGATATGGGTAAATATGGGAATATCAAAGGTTCGATGATATTGGAGGGGACTAGCATAGGATATATCGGATATCGAAACTGGGAGGCATCAGGAATATTGCGATATCGGGATTAATGGATAGCAGAAGCGCTGAGTATCATAGGTTTTAAGATATCAAAGGGAATCAATATCAAATGTTTTAAGATATCAGGAGTTTTGAGCATGGCATGTTTTAAAATTTACGATATTTGGGGATTCTGATATGCCAAGTGGTAGTTGTGGGGTCGGCAGTTCTTTAAAGAATTTAATTTAAAAAGGAAGTGCCCAACTTAACTTCACCTTTTAGCAAGAAAACCTTTAATAATTATATTTACATATCAGGAATGTTTGATCGGAGAGGGATTTAATCGTAACTTTCTTATGAGGAAAGTTATAATATTATAATGATCCGATACGAACCTTCCGATAATGCATTAAATTAATAACAAAAAGGCCTATCAGTTTTTTCATTAATCCTAACATTTGTAAGGTTGAACCTCTGATATTTGGGTTTCGATAATAGAAACTTTCAAGTGAGAGGATTTTTTATTACAAATTCAAAATTTTCTTATTTTTATTAACAACTAAAGAGTTTTGTTAAGATTAAAGAAGGGTCCCCATGATTTATTATATGACTAAAATAAAATTAAATGGGGGGTTGTTGAGCACTACAACAATTGGTGACATATTAGGTGGAACAGTTATCTCTATAAAAGTAAATGAAATTGTAACTACTAAAGAAAAACTTAGAAAGATGTAAATATTTGAAATTTAGATGTATAAATATCACTATGAATAAAATAACTCATTACTTACTAAATTTTTCACAACTTGGCATTCATGAAAATATTCATTATCTTTGTCAGTCATTTAATCAATTGTATAGAAGCTTAGCATTTAGATAGACTTATTTGTCACTGGTAGAGCCACTTTTGCCAGTAGGCGTCCATAGCCCCGACAGGGTTACCATTTATAGTAATATCTAGTATCTCATCCACTTATACTAATATTTTTAGAGGTATTAATTTTTCTTTTAAATTTTCTTTTTAGGCTACCTGAAAGCCATTGTCCTGGTTTGGTACCCAGATGATGACAATTTCATTCACAAGTTATAATGATATTGAACAAGTCGGTTCATGATGAGATCTCTTATCTTATAGTTATGCAGCTATAAGTCATTATCGTGGCTTGGTGACTAGTAATGATAATGTCAACGTCATTAGTTCCCCATGATCATGGTAAGTTGGCTCATGATGGGACCTCTTATTTTTCAAGTTTTTAAATATCTTTGAATTGCACTCTAAAAAATTGTAAAATTAGTGGATGGAGAGGTAAATTCACTCTTTAAGATTCGCGAATTACAATTGAATTCAAAAGATGTTAAAACTTAAAAATAGTCTTTATTTTTTTAAATAAAATTGTTCATAATCGATCATAGGGTATTGAGATATTTTAAAGTTTTAAGTTATGAAATATTTACAACTTAATGGGTATAAAGATTTCAGAGATTGTAATAGATGCAAAATTAAACTTCATTGTTGTAATTTCTTTCTAGAATTTCTTCTTAATTAATCAAACTTCGTATTAATGATGAGAGAACCCAATATGAATTCAAAAGAGTATTACCTAACACTACTTAGGCTAAATACAATGATATATACATATGATTATTTACATATTTACAGGAGGACAAAGTATCTTGAAGAAAAATATTTTTTCAAAACTATCCCATTAACAGGAAGAGAATCCCTCTTTCCTTGTAAATCTTGAAGAATAAAGGTTGATGGGCCTAGTTTCTCAATGATCTGAAATGGGCGTAGACACAACTTTTGAAATTTTGTTTGTCTTCATTTTTCTTCATGGTCCTTATCCCATTTCAGAACTAAGTCACCAATTTCAAAAACATTATCACTTACTAAACTTGTATCAAATGAAGATTTGACCAATTGCTGGTGGTCAGCATGAACTTGTTTGGCTTTATCTCCTTTTTCCTCTAACTTTAGAACTTGGGACATTCTCAACTGTAAAGTAGAGCAAGATTTTCCCTCTATAGAGTGCACTAAGGTTAGTGTAGGAAGACCTACATTACGAGGTAAGACAGCTTATTTTCCATACACTAAGTGATAAGGAGATGTTCCTAGAGAGGTTTTATGTGTAATTTTGTTAGCCCGGACGGAAAAGACTAGGGCTTTGTGCCAATTCTTTTTATTTTGGTCAACAGTTTGTTTAATGATCCTTAAGAGGCTTTTATTGGTGGATTCTGCTAAGCCATTTCCCTATGGATAATAGTTTGAAGAATACTTAAGTTTAAAACCTCTCTTGAGATAAAATTCAGTAATAGCTTTTCCAGAAAAATAAGTTGCATTATCAAACATAATGGCAAAAAAAAGGCCAAACCTGTGATTATAAATTGATCAATAAAATTGATTATAGTTTCAAAATTGACAACCTTAAGAAGTATTGCTTCCACCCACTTGGTGAAATAGTCTGTAGCAATCAAAATGTACTTATGTTGTTTAGAAGAGTGAGGAACAATCTCACCTATAACAGCTAGTCCCCATTGCTCAAAGGGTTTCTCAATGTTAATTTGTTGTACAGGCAAGGCATGTTTCTTTTCTCTCCCTGAAGCAGTTTCGTAGACTTTGCATTCCCTGACATAGGCATAAGCATCTTCGAATAGGGTCGGCAATAATAACCAACATGTAGAATTTTATGGGAAATAATGTCTCCACTATAATGTCCACTAGCTAGCCCATCGTATAATTCCTACAAAAATTTATCTGCTTCAGATTTCTCTAGACATCTTAGTAAAATAGAGTCATAATTTCTTCAAAACAAGACATTATTGACAAGCTGATATTTATTAGCTTTAAGTCTCAAACCTCTTTTTCTTTTGTAATTGGGTTCTACTGGAGCATAACCATTTTTTAAATAAACTATTAAATCAACATATTGAGATTCAGTGTCAACAAGGCACACGTGTGTAATTTGAACATTGTTACCTAAATCTTCATTAGCTGGAGTGTCAAAAGCTCCAACTATTAACCTGCAAAAACCTTGACCCCTGACTATTTTAGTTGGATTTATATCTAGGTAGTATTCTTGAAGGGCAGTAACCCAATTGGCCCTCTTCTCTCCTAATTCCTTCTAGATAAGAAATTGTCTGATCACAGGGAAACGAACAATTACTTTCATATGTGCTTTTAGGAGAAAATGTCTAAAATGCTTTATTGACTTAAAAACTGCAAAGGCTTGTTTTTCGGCCTTTGAATATTTTAGCTCAGATCCTTGTAGATTTAAACTGAAGAAGGCAATGGGAGATTCAACTTGTTGTTCATTGGGTTGGGTCAACATTGTTGCATAGGACTCTTTGGAAGAAAAAGTGTATAAAACAAATTCCTTAGAAATATCGGGTCTTGATAATGAAAGAGCATCTATGATGGCTTTCTTTATTGATTCAAAAGTATTTCTTTCAGTTTGTCCCCATTTGAAAACTAATTTATTTTTTATCATGGTTTGTTGTGAAAAATCTAGGACAAATTGTTTGACAAAATTAATTTTCCCAAGAAAGGATTTGATCCGGATCTTGGGGGGAGGCCCCCAAGATCTAAAAGGTTGAAATGGATCTTGGGGGAGAGGTCCCCAAGATCTAAAAACAAATTGAAATTCTAAAATAAAATAGAACACATAATAACAAAACCACAAAGAATTTTTTTTTATTAAGACAGATAATACTGTAAAGGCTACATTGTGTCGAACAATATGTCCTTTTACAAAATGTGACTTGTTACATATAGCCCTTTTTGGTTACAATACCACAGGTAAATTCCATAGGTGGTTAAATACTATGGGTGAATGAATACCATGGGTGGATGTCACTTGCAATACCATGGGTAAATTCCATAAGTGGATAAATATCATGGGAGGATGAATACCAAGGGTCGATGCCACTTACAATATCGTGGTCAAAAACCATGGGTGAATGAATACCATGGGTGGATGTCACTTACAATATCATGGGTAAACTCCATGGGTGGATAAATACCATGGGTGGATTAATATCATGGGTGGATGCCATTTTCCATTCGATAATTCCTCCCTCCTTAAGAAGAAATGGTCCCCATTGCGTGAAGCTTTCTCCTGAGAAACCTGTGTTGAATATGCAGAGCCACTGAAAAGAAGGGTTTTGTGTGGTTAAACCATAACCGTGATGAACGAAGATCCGAGGATAGAGATACATTGTAATTCTTGTGACCAACTGTGATATTGATAGTGTTCAGCCTAGTAAATGGACTTCGATAAAGTGTGGGTTTGTGGATGACCCATAACCATGACAAATTAAGATTTGAGGATAGAAATACCCTGTAATGCTTGTGGTTAATTGTGATACTAACAGTGTGTGGTCTAGAAAATGGACTTCGATGAAGTGTGGATTTGTGTATGACCCATAACCATGAACAATGAAGACTGAGGATAGAGATACCCTATAATGCTTCTGACCAACTATGATACTAACAGTGTGTGGCCTAGCAAATGGACTTCGATGACAAGGATTTTGTGCGGTTGACCCATAACAATGATGCTAATTGTTGATGAAGTAGTAGGTGCCTACATAACCTAGGGTGGGAGGGCACATCTCCAAAGAACCCAAGTCGAATGCTGCTATGTTGAAACTGATGAATGTGAAGCAGGTGCCTACTAAAGCAGGGTGGGAGGGCACGTCTCCAAAGGGAACCTGCTCTGAACGCTGCTCCATATTTAAAATGAGCATAACTCGGTCAATATAACTCAGAATCTTTATTACTATTTTTGGAAATAGAATAATCATTATGAATCTTCCCATGTGATTGAAATCCATATCTAGACACTCTGGAAACTCGGATTCGTGCTGCAATTGTCCCATCATTGCAAAAGTTCTGAAAAAAATAGTTGACTTTAAATCAGCAATATCTCTCCCATCCGTACTCCGATTCGACCAATTTTTTTTTTGAAATTAGGTGATTTTACGAGAGGAGCTCAGATCTATAATAATTTTTCTGAAATTACGTACAAAAATTGCAAAAAATCATAGGAGATTCGTTGTCCACGAACTTCCGTTAGAAAAAATTATGCAACATAGCTGATTTCAGCGATATCTCCCTCATCCAGACTTCGATTTGGCCGATTGTTTTTTTGAAATAGGGTATTTTTTCGCAAGGAATCTAGATATATTATTTTATTTTGTAAATTTTTCACCAAAATTTTTTGGAAATAATACTGAAAGGGGGGGTGAATCAGTATTAGCAATTTAACAATATTTCATTTCCATAAATAGATTTATATACACTACTTCTGTTAATGAAACTTGCGTGTATATGCAACTGTGTTTAGAGAAACCAGCGTATACCTTGAAAACTTATAATTTAGTTAGTTGATCTTTAATCTGTGTATCAGAATCATATAGCCAGTAATCAGGTGCAGTAAACAAAATAGGCAATCACACACATGAACACAAGATATAAGGTGGAAACCCAATGTAGGTGAAAACCACCTACTACAATCATCTCTATCTTTCTTTAATAAGAAACTTCCTTTTACAAATTTTGTACTGGTGCAGTCTTATACCAGTACGCAGGCTTCTACCTGCAAAAGGCTACAACCTTCTCTCGTTCTCCAGCTTTTCCTGGAAGGGAGCTACGACCCCCTTAGCTCTTGTACTAGCTGTTGTGTTTACTAGTACGTAGGTGCTGAGCTACAGAAGGCTACAACCTTCTCTTTTCTTCTAGGGACCACGTTTCATAAATTTTCAGACTGGATCCATCAATAACATCAATCAAACATTAAATATATATGCATCAACCAATCTCCTTTGTAACAACCAAAACTAAATCAAAACAATCACTTTTCTGAATGTTGTAACCAGAATATAGTAACAATAACTAGAACACTACAACAGCAAACAGAAGTAGCTAAAACATATTTTATGAGACGTACACTACTTCAATGTGTCGAACCTGCGTTCATACACTGTTATATGAAGACAGACCTGCGTATACGCTATTTTGAAATGTCGAACCAATGTGTATACGCGCCTTTGCTATACTGAACCTACGTACAAATCTATAAAAGATTATTTAACCTTTACAACTTATTCAGACATTAGTTATACCCAGATCATCAGATTTACAGATTACGACATGCGCCAATTATAAAATATCAAAACCACACAAAGATACTTCTCTTCAAGCCTTAAGATCTTGACCCATCAGTAGAACTTATCCTTCTTCAAGCGCTCAGGTTCCTCCTTGATTTAGATCCAGCTATGCACCATTACCCAATGACCAGTATTCTAGATCTTACTCTTCATTAGATTTTCAATGCTTGAGTACATTTGCCTAATGATCTCCTCCTCCTTTTATAGTCTTCGGCCTTACTCAATACCATGGTCCAAAACCACTTAGAAACAATACCTTGGACCAATTACCTGGGGTCAATACTTCGGACAAGATACCTTGGACCAATACCATGGGTCAACATACCATGGTCCAAATACCACGGACCAAAACAAAATTCTCCAACATGTACGCGCCTTTCCTTGCATGAAAGTGCATGTATACGCATATGCGCCTTTTGGTCGGCTAACCCGCGTGTATACATAGCTTGGTCAAGGGGAACCTGTGTATATCTCTTTTTCCTTCATTTTGTGAGCCTGAACTGTGATCTGTCATCTGAGTGAGTTGCCATCAAGGACAACACCTGTGTCATAGCACCAAACCTGTGTCATAATGCCAACAAAATTTTCATATCTGATCTTCAAAATCGCTACCCAAAAACAATCCTACAAAAAAATGAAAAAAGAAAAATTCTTCCTGCTTTGCCCAAGAAAGTGCTCTGTGGAGGTCGTAGCATGTGCTTGAAGTTTGTTGAATATTTCTGCAAAAATTTGAACTGAAATATGCATCAAACCCTCATTCCCTTGGAATCGTAACCTGACTCTCATACCATTGATCCGTATCTTTGGGGGAGGCCCCCAAGATCTATAAGTTTGAAATATATCTTGGGGGGGAGGCCCCCAAGATCTATAAATTTGAAATATATCTTGGGGGGGAGGCCCCCAAGATCTAAAAAATAATTGAAATTCCAAAAGAAAATAGGAGAACACATAATAACAAAACGACAAAGATATTTTTTTTTATTAAAACAAATAATATTGTAAAGGCTACATTGTGGCAGACAATCTGTCCTTTTACAAAATGTGACTTGTTACTTATAGTCTTTTTTGGTTACAATACCATAGGTAAATTTCATGGGTGGGTAAATATTATGGGTGAATGAATACCATGGGTGGATATAACTTACAATGCCATGGGTAAATTCCATGAGTGGATAAATACCATGGATGAATACCAAGGGTCGATACCACTTACAATACCATGGGAAAATACCATGGGTGGATGTCACTTACAATATCATGGGTAAATTCCATGGGTGGATGCCATTTTCCATTTGGATTGGGATTGCATGGACTTTTTGTTGTGTGGTAAGGAGATTTCATAAATTGCCTTAATTCTGTCAGGGTCTATGCAAATTCCTTCCTTAGAAACAATAAAGCCTAAAATCTTACCTTCACTAAGAGCAAAGAATGACTTCTTAGGATTCAAATAGATTCCATTTCGTTTTCATCTTTCAAATATTTGTTTTAAGTCATGGAGATGATTACTTCTCTTTTTCAAATAAATTGTAATGTCACATAAGTATACAACAACTGATTTATTGATCAAACCTTTGAAGGCAGTATCCATTGCTCTCTGGAATGTAGCTTGAACATTAATCAATCCAAAAGGCATATTTTGATAAGCATATGTCCCCCATTTGGTTTTGAATGTGGTTTTAAATCTATCATTAGGATGGACAAGGATTTGATTATAACCTGAAAAACCATCTAGGAAAGGCATTAGTTCAAAACCTGCAATAGATTGCAAAATTTGCTACATCAAAGGTAAAGGAAAGTTATCCTTTTCACATGATTTATTTAAGTTCCTAACATGTATGCAAATTTGAATGTCTCCATTCTTCTTCCTAACTAATACGAGATTCAAAACCCACTTGGAATGTCTGACCGGAAACATGATTTTGGCTTTGAGCAGCTTATTCATCTCAGTCTTAATCTGAGCTTCTATATTGGGGTGAATCTTCCTAAGTTTTTGTTGAATTGGCTTTACATCTAGAAGCATAGGTATGGTGTGTTGAATGATAGATGTATCATAGGTTTTAAGATCATCATAACTCCAAGCAAATACATCCTTGTATCTTTGCAACATATGTATGAAAACGGATCTCTCATCCGGAGTAAGTCTAAGGCCTAAATTGATCTTTTTTGGGTTTATGATTAGATCCCAAGTTAACCAATTCAAATCTTAAAGTAGAACTTTGGAGTTTGCAATTGGTCACTTTTTTGAATCTATATTTCAAATCATACAAGTCTTCTAATTTCACTACAGGCTTAGGCAAATTATTTTCCTCAGAAGACTTGTTTTGCATCTTGTCATGCTCATCTTCATCAATGATTTGATCAGAGTAAGACCCTTCGGAAGTTAAAAAACTTAGGATGTCATTGTCATCATTAAATACACGCCAGTTGGTTATGTTATCTGGAATGGAGGGATGAAAAATTAATTCAATTGAAAATCTATCGGGACTAAAATCTTCAGGTGGAATGAGCTTGGAAGCAACATTGGCTAGAATATTAGCACTAACATTCTGTAATCTTGGGATCGGAGCTATATTGAATGCAGTGAAATGAGAAGTTATATCTTAGATCAAAGATTGGTAATGTTTAAGGTGATTGGAAACACAATGGATGTTGTTTCTGACTTGTTTTATGACAATCTCTGAATCACCAAAAACTTTAAGATATCTGACCTCAAGACCAATGGCCTTTTGTAAGCCTTGTACCAGTGGTTCATATTCAGCAATGTTGATGGTACAACCAAATTCCAATCTGCAGGCAAGAATAGTTTTTTCTCCATAGGGGTTTACTAGGATGTAACCAACTCTTGCACCATCATTAGATTTTGATCCATCAAAGTAAAGATTCCAAAACAAATTGTCACACTTATTTATATGATTTTCTACAGCATTGATACATCTAGATGAATCTATTTGAGAAAAATTTGCAATCTGAGATGAAACAGAATCAGTTGAAAAGGAAGAGTTTTGTGCTGGAAAATTACCAAAGAAATATTTAAGAGAATAATTTCCAAGAATGTTGTTTGTAAATACTACTGGTTCATTTTCCTCATCTAAATCAGTCACTGAATACTTCATATGTTTCTCCTTATCAACACGAACTTGTTTAGGTTTATCATTATAAGGAAGCCAAAGATGTGACCAATCAGTTGTAAAGTAACCATGTAGTTTCTCGGACCAGTCCCTGCTTAAAATGAGACCATAGAATTTGGGGATGTCTGCAACCAAGAAATCGATTATTTGAAAATCTTTTGAATTTGAAGATAATCTAATCAACAAAATTCATTCCTCCTAAAACTTTGACTTTTGTTCAATCTAATTGAACAATCTGAACAACATATTTCTGAGGTGAAATATTCAATTTGAGACAAACCGAATAAGGCATGATATTAGATTATGCACCAAAATCTACTAATCATTTGTGAACATTCTTATTAAAAATTTTAAAAGTCAAAAAAAAAGGGGGGAGTGTGGGAATTTGATCTATCTCCAATTAAAATAACATCAAAAGAATCAATCTTGTCTAAATGGAAATTTGCAGGTTTTCTCCTTTCCCTTTTTAGGCTTTTGCAGTGACAACAGTAGGTAATGGAGATGCAGGGACTTAATTTAATTCTTTGAGTAAAAATTTATGTTGTTTTTTTAACTTACTGGCCTCATATAGGGAAATGTTAGCTTCGACCTTCTTCATGTCTTCCGCAATATTATATTCAATGGTATCATAGAATATCAAGGTCTTAGATGATGAGGGAGATTTGGAAGTAGTTGGAGCAGAATCAGAAGATGGATTAGAATTATTTTTAACCATGCCCTTTTCTTTAATAGGATAAGCATGGGACTTTTGATTTTTATGTTTTGGAGGATTATCAATAGGTGCCTTACTTCTAGTACTCACTTGCAACACTTCTTCTTCTTCTTCATTTTCTAAAGTAGTTATAATGAAATCCCATAAACCATGGGCCTCAACTATTTCTTCTTCTTATGACTCTTCTACAAATAAATTTTTTTCCTCTTCTTCATCATCTTCATCAGATTATGCATTTGATATATTGGCAGGAGGTTGTGATTGTGATGGATAATTCCTTTTAAAAGGTCGAAAGCACTTTTTTGAAGACTTAGCAACCTGTTTTTTTATTTCCACCATCTCGTTAGACATTGTCTTCAGAACATTTTGTAATCCCTCCAAGTCATAAGGGTATTTGGGATTCTTTTTCTTGGATTCATCCTTGCAAGTAACTTTTTTTTTGCTTTCTTTCTTCAGTAGCAGCCTTTTTGTCAAGGAATAGAACTCTCTTTTCCACTGATAGAGCCTCTTTCATATTATCAAGTAGTATTGTTTTGTTAGCCCTATATAAGAACATATAAATGTTTGAAGGAAGAGCATTAATGTACAATTCAATTTGCACATTAGTTCCACGCCCGGAAATATCTGGGATTCTATTTAGAAATTTGTTAAATCTCAAGTTAAAATCATTATTTTTTTCATTTGCGTTGGCTCTAAGATTTGACAAATCATTAATCAAAGTGGAAGTTGTTCGGTTATGCCCAAATTTATCAAAAAATGTTCTTCGAACATATCCCAATTTGTTATTAACCCAGCAAGGAGAGAGAAATACCAAGACCCTGCAAATCCTTCAAATGTGTAAGTAAAAAGTTTGCAAACACAATCCTTTTCTATGACTCCATTCAGAATAATGGCTAACATTGTGAAGATTTTCCTCTGCAGGGAGACCATCATCAGGGTTAAAATTAGGAATCCACATCTCTAGATGTTTAGGAAGAGGATGTAATGGTGGATTCATATGTACTGCCCTTGGGTTGTTCCGTGGTCTATTTTCCATTTTGGGAGTACTATGAGCAGAGGAAGTTGTCAATGATGTGGAGGTTGTAGGAGATTAAGTTGTTGAAGAGGTTTCTCCTATAGTTCTACTAATTATAATAGCACCAGTTGATTGTGGTTGAGGAATGTGGATGGAAGGGATTAAAGGATGATAAGAGGAAGGTAGAGGAGGAAGAGATGAAGCGGGGTTGACATAAGGAGTATGAGATGGAGAGGATGATGTGATCTCACTCGCAGAAGACAGTCTTTGGAGTGCTTTTATTTTTTTGATGAGTGGGAAATCAAAACTCAAAAGGTTTGATTCCAAATTTCTAACTTGGGATCTAGTTAACACACCAGAAGACTGTGAAGATGAGGTAAAACTTCCTTCCAATAAATCAGAGTGAGTAGATTTCTCTCCAAATATTGAAATCCCTTCTAATATTTGAATAACAGTTTGAACTTCAGAGGGTTTTACAGGTGTTTCTATAGAAATTTGGCCAACTGACAAAGGAAGTGTGCTGGGAGATTTGGTGGATGTTTGAACAACTTCAGATCTAGGATTAGGGGATTTGTAAGGGGATCTTGAACTTGGTGGTGATTTTGAGGGAGACTAGCTCTTTGAATGACCTTTAGATTTGGGATTAGACCTTTTTTCCATTCATAGTCTGATGGCCCTCCTTCTAGTGCCAAAAATGTTGAAGGCTCGAAATGTCAGCCTCAACATCGGGGAAAACCACCCGGTCGGGACCTTAAAGAAGATCATTTTTTGTTTGGAATGGTGGCTCCGACTGGAAATTATGGGATTTGTTTCCCTTAACATAAATTATAAAAATGGATGGAGTATATAGGTGTGAGGTTATGATATAATTAAAACTAAAAAACAAAGAGTATTTAAACTAAATATTTATCCTGAGAAAGCTTATTTATATATGTGATTTAAAAGGATCTCACAAGATAGATTATCAAGTTATTATGAGGTTAAAGGAGATAATGATAACTAATTTAATTAAATTAGTTAATGAATTCATTGCACATATAAGATTTTGTTGTTTATGCATATAATATATTATTTCAATCACACATATCAGTAGTGAAAAATGTACACTTGTTTACAACACATATATGATAAACGTAATCAAATAACTATTTAACTCTTAAGCAAAGCAATAATAGACAAATACTAGTACCCGATATATCGTAACTCTACTCATGATAAAATAGTAGTGATTCAGTGTTCTATTAAGATAACTTGAGTCACAATAGTGCAAACAAAAGCTTTCTTTCCAAAAATCGAAACCCCTTCTAAAAACAAATGAAGGGGATTTATAGTTTCAAAATGAAATACAAATATAGCAAGGTATAGTAAAATCATGAAGTGGTTTTAAAAAACAATGCTTAAAATAAATCCACGAGACAATTTTAGAATTTATTGTAACAACTTGACTAAGCCTATGAAGAAGACCACCCTCCCACTCGCTGTTGCAGTTCGTAAATATCTGTCATGGGCTTCAATTCAGGTGGAGTCTTTTGCTGAGTCCGAATTTGATTGGTAAATATGGCATCCCTCAATGCTGGAAACATGTGGGATGTTGTGTTGGATAGGCATATGAGCATTAGCCACTCACTGTGAGGCTTGACTAAGAAATGCCAAAGGCATTCTAAGTCAACTTAAGAAAGCTTCTCAATCATTTCAGACTGCTTCTTGTATAATTCCTACCATGTTTTGTTTAGTAGTTTGATATCTGGTAGAGCTCCCTCAGGGAAGTCTAAAATAAGATTCGCCTAAAACAAATTATCATTGATGGTTTCAATGAGGTCGTTGGAGATATCCCTTGCATTGAATATTGTTGTCTTTGCATGCTTAAGGCGGATATCCCATTCTCTTAATACTATTTATTTGTGTGATTCCTCTATCCTAGGGAGATCAGCTAATATCCCCTCAGCGTTGTCTTTCCGCGTTATGAAACCTGCAATATTTTCTTCAATATCATCAAAATATGTTCTGAGGTCGGATAATTGATCCACTAGGGAACTAGTTGTGTGATACAAATCATGAATGATGGCTAACTTATGATAGAATATAATTTGTTGTTGAGAAAGGAAAGTATTTAATTCACATGCTTCCTTTTTCAACTCTGCTAATTCGGGATTAATTTGTAGTTGTTCAATCTTGTTCTATAATTCTTGAATCTCAGCATCTCAAACCTACAAATTCGAGTCATGTTGAACTTTAAGGGCATTGAAACTATCGTGGAGCTCAACAAGTTGTCCTTGCCATTGATTAGTAATCTTCTATTTCTCACTCTCAAGACTTTGTTCTAATTGCAAAAAATTTTCCTCTTTTTCTTTCAATAGTTGTTGTATTTCAGTGGCTTTCCCCATAGTTGTGGAAGCATAAGCTCCTGTCAACTTGGTAAGTCTTCCCAGTTCCTCTAAAGGAGTGGAAAATAAACCCTTCCATATTACTTTGAAAGAGGCGTTTCCATGAACTAAGGTCTGGAACTGCTCGATTTTCCTTTTTTCCTTTGCCTTTTAACAATGGTCTTATGTTCAGGACTGTATAATATGTCAAGTGGATGAATCTTTTCAACCCTTAATACATCCTCAAAGGTCGGGAATGCTAGTATAATTTCAATGTTTTAGTCTCCAAAGGCTTATCAGAGGCCTTTACTGTAATCAGAATCTTTTTTAAAATTTAAAAAGTGTTTGAGACCTTCTCCTGCGAGGGAGTCTTCAAAACCTCAGGTTCGTTTCCTTTCAAAACCTAGCTATATTGTTCCCATATCTACTCAAGTTTGGAACTTGGAAAAAGACCTACAGTCTGAGTAGAAGAAGAAGCCCTTGTCTCTTTTGGTTCAGGGGTATCGGTAACCTGTGTAGAAGAAAAACTGCAACCTTTTCTTGAGTCGTGCTTTCTTGGGGAATCTTGAATGAGTCTATAGGTAAACGGGATAATCGTGCTTCCCTGTATCTAGTAAATTGAGTTATTTCCTATGGATTTAGACTCTTTGTTGCTCGATTGGTAACTATTGAATAGGTGGCAGCTTTTTCAAATAAGTCATCAAACTGATCATGTTCATGAAAGAATTGCCTTATTATTTCCTATGCAGTAACCTTCTTGACAAGTCCATGAGGATTGTATTGTCTATTAGGGATAGTAGGAAATTGAACTCTAAGATAGAATAAATCTCACCAGCTGCATGTTTGAAATTCTCCAAAGTATACATACCACAATGAAGAGGAAAGACAAACCACACTTTCTTATTGGATTATTTTAGTACTTTTGAAATACTATTTCCTATGGTTTGGTATGCTATCTATCCAACCATAAATTTGTCAAGGACATAAAAAGGAAATATATAGGGATTAGCAAGACAACCAAAGACCTGGATGTAGGTAAATAACTCCCCCCAAAACAAGTTCCCAACTCAGAGCAAGTATGTCTCAGCTGCCGGGTAAACCCTAAGAGCTCTCTTATTAAAGAAAACTTGATAAATAGGAAGCATAACACCATGGCGGATTTTATAAAGTAAGGATGATACTTGGAGTCCCAAAGGATATTTTGATATATATTAATAGGATTCAGGTCCTATAAGGTCCATTTCCATCCCATAGAGGTGAAATCCATAGTGAAGCATAGGGCGTCCATTACATAGGCACTCATATAGAAAGGAGGAATTACATTTTCTGAAACTATATGCTTCCTCCTAAAATTCAGGATGTGAGTGGCTAAGTTATCAGATAATATATTTCCCCAATTTAATATATATCCTTTTGAGGAAGCATTAATTAGTGGATTCCATTGATCAGAGAATTTTTTAGTATTAGGATAAGAAAAGAGTCTACATGCCATGGAAGCAATTTGACAATAAGGACCAATGAGAGAGTCAATTGCATACATACCCTTTTCCTCATGCTTATGCTTTTTGGGGTCTCTTCTCCATTCCTTAATTGGTTTTGATGCATGATCAATGTTTCTCATGAATTTATCCACAAACGGTTTGTTTTATTTACATTGAGGCGGTCACGGCAAATAGTACATTCCACTAAAATCATTGTCCCTGAAAGAGTCAATGATTGTTTCTTTTTGTGTCATGAAATTCCTTTCTATAATGACCAAGTTTTACATGACCCCTTGAATCATATTTGTATAGGGAAGGATCTTGGGCCGAGCAGCAATTTTGTGTAAAAATGAATTTGTGACATCACTGTAGGTGGTATTAGAAGCTGGATTAGACTCCTCAACTGTAGCTGTTCGGTGACCCTCAGTCCTTCATATTCGAATAACCGATAGATAGATTCCCATGAAGAGGCACTTCCAGCATCTATAGAACAGTCTGTGTCAAAAAGCAACCTTGATGTATCGAGATTTTTAGTTGGCAGAGTAGTCGATTACTGTTGAGTAACTGGTTTCTTATTTTCTTTAGCTGCTTTAAACATTTCTTCTGAGTTTTGTTTATCAAGACTGGACTGCAATGGAAAAACACAAGAGTAAATGATAACTTCTTCACCTGAAATACTTAGCGCAAATAACGATTTTACATAACAATTTTTGTCTTAAAGGATTAATTATGAACCATAAATTCACCACTTTTGGAAATTAAATATAAAAATGTGAATTCATGTGGGTTCGTACACATCAGCATATCGGAAGAAATATATCAAAGAAAGTACTTGGATGCACACTAAAAACTTACAATATTGGATACTCCTAATAAATCATGTTTAAAGAGATAACGACTATAGGTGGAGACGGGAAGAGATATCGGGAGTTCTATATCGGCAAATGGAATATCTGGGATTTAAAGAGTGAGCAGCCGATATGAGAGTTCTGATATGGGTAAAGATAGGAATATAGGAGGTTTGATGATATTGGAGGGGACCAACATAGGATATATCGCATATCGAAACTGGGAGGCATCGGGAATATTGCGATATTAGGAGTAATGGATATCAAAACCACTAAGTATCAAAGGTTTTAAGATATCGGAGGGAACCAGTATCAGATGTTTTAAGATATCAGGAGTTTTCATCAAGGCATGTTTTAAAAGTTATGATATTTGGGGATTTTGATATGCCAAGTGGAAGTTGTGGGGTTGGATAATTCTTTAAACTATTTAATTTAAAAGGGAAGTGCCCAACTTAACCTTCACCTTTTAGCAAGAACACCTTTAATAATTATATTTGTATATCAGGAATGTTTGATCGGAGAGTGCTTTGATCGTAACTTTCTTATGAGGAAATTTAAGATATTATAATGCTCTGATACGAACCTTCAGATAATGCATTAAATTAATAACAAAATGGCCTATCGGGTTTTTCATTAATTGTAACATTTGCAAGGTTGGACCTCCGATATTTGGGTTCCGATAATAGAAACTTTCAAGTGAGAGGGTTTTTTATTACAAATTCAAAAATGCCTTATATTTATTAAAAACTAAAGAGTTTTATTAAGATTAAAGAAGGGTCCCCATGATTTATTATATGATTAAAATAATACTAAATGGGGGATTTTTGAGTACTACAACACCTTCGTACAACCATGTAACACTAATGTCACTTACATTGTATGCTCCTATGAGCCATTCAAATGTTAGTAAGTGTCCCTCTAGAAGAGAGAGAAATGTCCTCCAACCCTTTGCTTTGCATCGATTCCCTTTGTTATTCGAAAACCACCTGATTCCAAAAAAAACTCTACGCCACCCCTAATCAATTTGTTGATTTAGAGGCGTACCCCCGAAACAACTCCTAGCCATCGATTTTGCACAATTGACAATGTAGGAGAACCGCTTCCGGGACCCCATTTCCTAACACGACTACCAACTCGAGGCCCATAAGAATGTTGTCGCATGGTCCAATGCCTATCTCCCGATATTTCCACTTTACCTCTCTTTACATTCCTCCAAGATGAACCTAGAGGGGTGACATGTTATGTGGGGTCCACCTAGTGCGTTCCCATTAGTGCATTCTTTCCTACGTGGCCCAAGACTCACATCCCAACGTTTTAACCATGTTTGCCCCTTTTTATCACGTCAGGTGATTTCCTCCAGGCTATCATAGCCCAGTGGGATCCACCCACTCAGTTCCTTCCTAGTGCTTACCACTTGTGCCTCATTTGAAATATTTTTGGGTGTACCCATCGAGATGGGATCATCCATGTCTCCTTTTCCTCTATCTTCAGTGATGTCCCAATCTTACATGGGTTGTGGGCCAACCCACCCACCAATGGTAACATCGTTGGGCACACATAGTCTTGTGTGTCATCCCTCCCTACTCATCCCGCTCCCATCAATGTGCGCACTTTAGCGAATGCTCTAGCTTGGATCTAATGGGATGACCTGTCAATGGGGCCACCTTTGACCAATCGTGTAGCTTCTAGGCTGGTGTGGCCACTAGCTTATCCCAACTGGTTTCCTCCTAGTTGTTTCTCACTACTCCCTTAGATTTTCCTATGGGGTAAACCTTCTGGGCCACGGCAATCTCCTCCTGGCCAATCACGTGCAAGGAGAATTTGTCTCTTCCAATATGGATCCATTCCACCTGGGGGTTTCGATCCGTAGGGGATTAAGCTTATCCAATTGATTCTGTAAGATTGGAGCTTCACTCCTCTGCGTCGCAGAATATCCATTTCCCTCACTAATCTACTATGGCTCGGTCAGGCGACTTCGGCGCTGCCTTAATCGATGAAATAGAAGGGGATCTCCACGACCGCCCCAAGGACAAGCTCAACTACAACACAGTCTCCTTCAAGCCGATTTTTTCAACTATGTCTCTACTTTAGAGGTTTGGAAAACCTCCAGATCAAGGTCAAGATTTAATGTCGACGTTAAAGGTTTACTAGTGCACTCTAGGGTGCTACCCCTCCTGAACTTGGATGATAGTTTCATCAATGGGTTTCCAGCTAGTGGGCCTTCCCTTCCTACAAGTATGGAGTTCCTCGCGTGGCGACACGAGCACTTTGACACTCGTTACTTATCACGAGCTTGGTGTGAGCTTCCAAGAGGTTTCCACCTCTCCTACTACATGCCAATAGTGCTAGAATCTATTTCAATCCTATAAGCATCTCCACGGTGCCATTCTAGGATGGTTGGGGCATTTGGCTATTCGCAGGGACACACATCCCTCATCGCAAAAGTCCCTGTGTCTGGAATGGTGGTTGTTGCAAGTGCAAGGTTGGAAGCCATTTAGGTAAGGCTTTTGGGCACTCTGGCCCAGGGGTAATCATCCACCTCATTGAAATCAAGCTTGCCTTATGGCACAGCGATTTGTAACCTGGAAAATAATTGATGTAAACAAATTCATACCCTACTATGTAGGGTCTCTCCCATGCATTCTTTGTATCGACAAAAAGGGTCTCTGGGCACCATTATTTTTAAGTTTATTTTTGAGTTCTCATGACTCTAGCCACGACCTGTGACGAGGTATGATTTTTCTCTTATTAAGTTTTGTATGGGTTTCTTCTTGCATTGTTAAACATATATGAAGATTAAGACTCAACTTAACATTATGGCTTAGGCCTTAGCATTATGTGGTTGTTATATATATATATATATATATATATATATATTCCTTACATGAGGGGCTCTGAGCCTACTATTAGTGATTTTCACTCACATTTTCTTCATATTCGACACACATACAATCATATATTCGACATATATACATAAGTAACATGTTTCCATAGAGATGCATTACAAATGCGGGTAAAAATGGCACAAAACACAGTCCTTAATACAAAACCTTCAACAATACAAGGTGATTTGTTAAAGGAAGTAAACAAGCATGCACAAATTACTCACCTTTAAGCTTGCAGGGCAACTAAGTCTAGGACTAGGACTCTCCACCCAATCATAGACAACTATAGCCACTTTCACTTGAAACTGTCACACCCGAGCCAGATTCTAGAGTCTGAGGAGGAATGTTTTCTTCTGGAACTGCACACCAATTTTCAGCTAACACAGGGACCTTAGAGGACCACTTCCCCAATCCCACTAGCTAATGACTTTTTTCTTTGCAAGCACAGGGAGTCCAAAGGTGCCCCACCTCACCCCAAGTGCATTCACAGTGATACACCCCCTCTTAGGGAGTCCAGAATCCATCGTGTTAACAGGACATTGTCCAACTATATTTGCTCCAGTCCTTCACTACTTCTACTTTAGGAAGGCTTCTTCCCAAGTTGTTACAGGGCTTCGGAGTAGCTATCTCAACCCATAGCCTCCAAGGGACCCAAGCTGTTACAAGAATTTAGAGATTCTATTCCAACCCACAGCCTCCAAAGACCCAAGCGATTACTGGGCTCTAGAGACATTTGTCTCAACCCACAACCTCCAAGGACCCAAGCTATTACAAGGCTCCATGGATCCTATCTCAAACCACATCCTCCAAGGACACCGAGTTGTTAGAGAGCTCTAGAGACTAGCACTCAACCCATAGCCTCCAGGGACAGAGAACCCTTCCCCTTCTCTTCTCTTGTCTTCAAGTTTCTCACTGAAATATTTTTTTGGAGGCCTGATCTCAGTCTCTTCTCAGTCTACCTCCAAAGTAAGGTATTTTCCCTTTCCACAAGAATCTGAATGGGTCTCCTCCTCAAGGGTTGAAGTCTCTCTCCTTTAATTCTTCCTCTAGTTCAAATGTCTTCCCTTTTTGTTCCTTCTCTTTCTTATTGATCTCCCTTCCTTGAGTGCTCTCTCTGGTTCTCTTGCCCCCTGCTCTTGTTCCCCTACTTCTCTTTCTTGTTGGTCTACATTTATGTCCACCTCAATTATTGTTGCATCCTTGTTGTTTTTATAGCCTTCATAAATTCTTGCCTTCTTTCTTGTTGTGCTTCCTTAAGCAAGCATTATCTTGAGCACTTTTCTCAGCTCATTTAATTGCAGGAACTCGTTCACTAACTTCCTGCACTAGCCCTCCTTCAATGGTTGTCCTCAAACTCAGGTTTCTTCTTTTCACAAGAAACCATCACATACCAAGAAACAATTCTCCTTCCCAAGATTATGAATTTGTGTCCCTTAACTCAATCCCCTTTTTTAATTTTAATTTTAACATTGCAAATTATTTACATCAAATTTATAATGTGGCTCATATGAGACCCTAGGGTGGGGCTGTTACAGTCCCATCCCCCTTGAGGGAACGCCACCCTCGGTATTCATTTAAACATATATAATGTGAAAATGAAGGTAATACACATATTTTTTCATGGATAGTTATACAAACAAATCTATACAGTATTTAAAATTATATACACCTACTTTAATCATCAAACAAGGAAGGATACTTAACTTTCATGGCATCAACCATTTTCCATGTGGCCTCCTCTAGCCAGAAGTGTTTCGACTGCACCTTGACTTGCTCTATGGCTCGATTCTGGAGCATGGGACTCCTCTAGTGTAGAATGCACATTCGCTCTAGTTGGAACTCTCCCTTTGGTTCCACCTATAGCACAAACTAATCAATCACATGATTAGAATCTTGTACATACCTTTTGAGTAAAGAAACATGGAAAACATCATGAAATATAATTGATGGACATAATTTCAGTCTATACGTTATTGGTCCAATCCTCTCAAGGATTTCAAATGGTCCACAATACCGTGGTGCCAACTTGGCACATGTCCCCATCCCTAGGGGACTTTTCTTGGGTTTAATTCTTAGGTAGACTTGTTCTCCAACTTGGAAATCCTTTTTTTCCCTATGCTTATCTACATAGATTTTTTGTCTATCTTGTGCCACTTTCATATTTTGCTTTATGATCTAGACTTTTTGCTCCATCTCCTTAAGCATATCAGGTCTTACATGAACTCTGTTAACTGTATCACTCCATCTAATTGGAATATTGCAGCTCCTGCCATATAATGCCTCAAAGGGGCTCATCTTTATGGACTCTTCTTGTCCATTATTGTATGAAAATTCCACAAGTGGAAGATATTCTTCCCATTTATTGGACTGATGCATCACATACATCCTTAACATGTCTTCCAAGATTTGATTAATCTTCTCTGTATGCCCATCTATTTGTGGATGATAGGTTCTACTAAATGCTAATTTTTTTCCCAATCCTATAAACATTCCTTCCAAAACCTATAAGTGAAACTAAAAACTATAACCAAAATCTTTTTTATCTGGCATTAACCTGGAACCACGCGCATCCAAAGCACCTTTAACTAGGATCAATGTAGTTGTATGCAAACCTAGAGCAATAGCATGATGAACCAAAAAGTCTCCAGGACCAATTGTTGAGAACAATGAATTATTATTATCATTAATAGCATTTAACCAAGCGGGTAACCATATGCTCTTACCTGCATCGAATGATGGACCACTTGTTGAAAATAGGAGTATATCGAAACCATATAACGTCTTACCATGAGCAGATTGTATCCACTGAGCAAATATGGGCTCGATCAAGATTTGTTTTTCTGGAGTACCGAAAGCAAGCATAACATCATTATGGACATAAAGTCCCAAGGTATGGAAACCTAGTAATAAACTAACCCAACTAAGATGAGATATTATAGCTTCTTTCTGCTCCAACATTCTCGCCAATACATTATCCTTATTCTGTTCTGGATTATAATCCCTAATGAGGAATATAGCTCCATGAGCAAAGGCTCCTGTCATAATGAACCCGGCAATGTATTGATGATGAGTATATAATGCAGCTTGGGTGGTGAAGTCTTGTGCTATGAATGCATAAGCGGGTAAAGAATACAAGTGTTGAGCTACCAAGGAAGTTATAACCCCCAAAGAAGCTAAAGCAAGACCTAATTGAAAATGAAGAGAATTATTGATTGTGTTATAAAGACCCTTATGTCCGCGTCCTAATAGGCCTCCTGGAGGAATATGTGCCTCCAAAATATCTTCCATACTATGACCAATCCCAAAGTTGGTTCTATACATATGACCAGCAATTGAAAAAACAAGTGCAATAGCTAAATGATGATGAGCCATATTAGTCAGCCATAAACTTTGAGTTTGTGGATGGAATCCTCCGAGAAAAGTTAGAATAGCAGTTCCCGCCCCTTGGGAGGTACCGAATAAGTGACTACTAGAATCAGGATTTTGAGCATAGAGATTCCACTGACCTGTGAAAAGTGGTTCTAAACCTTCGGGATGCGGTAATACATGCAAAAAATTATCCCATATGACGTGCACTCCCCTTGATTCAGGAATAGCGACATGAACTAAATGCCCTATCCAAGCTAGAGAACTGACTCCGAAGAGTCCTGACAAATGATGATTGAGACGGGATTCGGTATTTTTGAACCATGAAACACTTGGTCTCCATTTAGGTTGTAGATGTAACCTACCCGCTATTAAAAATATGACAGAAAGAAATAGCAAGAAAAGAGCTCCAGCATAAAGATCTTCGTTAGTGCGTAAGCCAATTGTATACCACCACTGATAAACACCAGAATAAGCAATATTGACCAGACCGGGAGCACCTCCTCGGGTAAAGGCTTCTATAGCTGGTTGACCAAAATGAGGATCCCAAATTGCATGAGCAATGGGTCTTACATGTAAGGGATCGCGTATCCATGCTTCAAAATTGCCTTTCCAAGCCACATGGAACAAATTACCAAAGGTCCACAGAAAGATTATTGCCAACTGACCAAAGTGGGAAGCAAAAATTTTATGATAAAGGCGTTCTTCAGTAATATCATCATGACTCTCAAAGTCATGTGCGGTCGCAATACCGAACCAAATACGACGAGTAGATGGGTCCTGGGCCAAGCCTTGGCTGAAATTTGGAAATCTTTATGCCATATACTTTTCAAATCCTCCTAGCCTTTATCCTATTGCAATAATTCTTGCCAGGAAGAATGCCCATGTTGTGACGATTCCACCCAGAAGGTAATGAGCTACTCCTACAGCACGTCCCTGTACAATGCTCGAGGCTCTGGGTTGGATAGCAGGAGCAACCTTCACTTTGTTATGGGCCCAAACAATAGATTCAATGAGTTCTTGCCAATACCCACGGCCGCTGAATAAGAACATTAAACTGAAGGCCCAAACAAAATGAGCACCTAAAAATAAAAGACCATATGCAGATAATGAAGAACCATAAGATTGGATCACTTGAGAGGCTTGTGCCCATAGAAAGTCATGGAGCCACCCGTTAATCGTAATGGAACTTTGTGCAAAGTTTCCTCCCGTAATATGAGTTACCACTCCCTGGTCACTTATATTACCCCAAACATCGGACTGCATTTTCCAGCTGAAATGGAATATTACTACCGAAATTGCATTGTACATCCAGAATAAACCAAGGAAGACATGATCCCAGGCAGATACTTGACATGTTCCTCCTCTACCAGGTCCATCACAAGGAAAGCGAAAACCCAGACTCGCTTTATCAGGTATTGAACAGGAGCTACGAGCAAATAGAACACCTTTAAGTAGGATTAAAACAGTCACATGGATAGTAAATGCATGAATGTGATGTACCAAAAAATCCGCGGTTCCTAATGGAATTGGTAACAAAGCCACTTTGGAACATACTGTCACCAAATCACCACCTCCCCAGGTTAAGCTGGTACTCGCTGTTGCACCAGGAGCTGTTGAACCAGGTGCTGAAGCATGAGTGTTTTGTATCCATTGTGCAAAGATAGGTTGTAATTGTATAGCAGTATCTGAGAAAATATCTTGAGGACGTCCTAGAGCGCTCATAGTATCATTATGAATATACAGACCAAAACTATGGAAACCTAAGAATATACATACCCAGTTGAGGTGTGATACAATTGCATCACGATGTCTAAGAACGCGATCTAATAAATTGTTGTATTGAGTAGTTGGGTCATAGTCTCTTACCATAAAAATCGTCGCATGTGCAGTAGCGCCAACTATGATAAACCCACCAATCCACATATGATGTGTGAACAGAGAGATTTGAGTACCATAATCAATAGCTAGGTATGGGTAGGGAGGCATCGAATACATGTGGTGAGCTACAACAATAGTTAAAGATCCTAACATAGCTAGGTTAATAGCTAGCTGAGCATGCCACGAGGTAGTTAAGATCTCGTAAAGACCTTTATGGTCCTCCCCCGTAAATGGACCTTTATGAGCTTCTAAAAGGTCCTTGAGATTATGGCCAATGCGCCAATTGGTCTTATACATATGACCGGCTATCAGGAAAAGAACTGCAATAGCCAAATGATGATGTGCAGTATCGGTCAACCACAGATCTAACACAATCTTCTTGTGAATGTGATCTAGCCTCATAATCTCCTTTATAAATATTTTTGTTATATCACTAGCAAAATTGGTGGATTTGACTGCCACAAAATGAGCTACTTTGCTAAGTTTATCCACCACTACCATGATTGCATCATGCTGCTTAGATTTTTGGGGAGATCCTATAATGAAATCCATAGAAATTACCTCTCATTTCCATTATGGAATGGGGATAGGCTGCAACAATCCCGTTGGATGCTTGCATTCAGCCTTTCCCTGTTGGAACTTTATGCACCTTGCTACAAAATCTGCCACTTCTTTATTCATATTTGGCCAGTGATAGCACTATTTTATGGCTATGAGGGTCTTTTGATACCCTGGGTGGCCTGAATAAGGCTTATCATGGAATTCCTTCATTATTATCCTGTTTACTTCATCACTGTTAGGCACATAGATTATGACCTTCAACCTGACTAAGTCATCCTCTACGAGGTGATATCCTTAGTCATCACCACTTTGTTGTAGCTTTTCTTTCATTTGCTAGTATTTCTCATCTTGTAGTCCAGCGTTTTTTATTCTTTCTTCTAGATTTTTTGCATACAAATTTACCACCTCCAAGTGATTTACTTGGATTCTTCTGCTCAAGGCATCAACAACCTTTTTTCCTTACATTTTATGTATTTAATCTCAAAATCAAATTGGTTGACTGTGGCCATCCATCTTGCTTGCCTAGCATTCAACTTTAGTTGTCCAAACAAATATTTTAGTCCACTATGGTCTGACATGAGTGTGAATTTCCTGCCAAGGAGGTAGTGCCTCCACATTTTTAATGCATGAACTATGGCAGCCAGTTCTAAATCATGTGTCACATAATTTTCCTCATGCTTATTCATCTTTCTAGATTCATAGCACACTAATTTCCCTTCCTTCATTAAGACCCCACCAAGTCCTTTACATGCATATGTGCACACCACGAAATCCTTGTCAAGTTCTTTGATTCTCAGCACTGATGCACGAGTGAGTAATTGTTTTAATTTCTCAAGGCTTTCTACACATTGTACAATCCACTCAAATCCTCTCACTTTCTTCTACAATGTTGTAATGGGATGACCAATTTTTGATAAATTCTGAATAAATCCCCTATAGTATCCTGACAATCCCATGAATGATCTAACTTCATCCACATCCTTTGGATTTAGTCATTCCCTTATGGCTTTGATCTTTCCAGGGTCAACTGATATGCCTTCCTCAAAGACGATGTGCCCTAGGTAGTGCATCTGTGACCGGAAGAAGTCACAGTTGTTGAGTTTTACATAGATTTTTTGCTCTCTCAACAATTGTAACACTGCAACCAAATGTTTCTCATGTTCTTCTTTCATTCTTGTGTAAAATAATATGTCATCAACAAATACGATGAAAAAAAATTCTATGTAAGGACGCAACACTCCATTCAGCAGGCACATAAACGAGGCAGGGGAATTGGTAAGCCCAAAGGGTACCACTAAGAATTCCTAGTTCCCATATCTTGTCCTTAAAGTAATTTTATGAATATATTCTTCCTTGATTCTCACTTGATGGTAGCCTGACCTCAAGTCGATTTTGGAGAAAACTATTGCTCCTCTCAGCTGGTCAAAGAGATCATCGATCCTTGGTAGTGGGTACCTATTCTTAATGGTTACCTTATTTAGTTGTCTATAGTCAATGCACAATCTAAGGGTTCGATCTTTCTTCTTTACAAATAATACGGGTGCTCCCCAAGGAGACACACTTGGCCTTATGTAACCATTTTCCAGCATTTCCTTCAGTTGTAATTTGAGCTCAACCAACTCTGGGGTGCTCATTCTATATGAATCCTTGGATGTTGGTGTTGCTCTTGGCACTAGTTCAATAGACAAATCTATCTCTCTGTGAGGAGGTAGTCTAGGAAATTCCACTAGGAAAACATCTGCAAACTATTTCAAAACAGGGTACTTTTGAAGTAATTTAGCTTCCTTATCATCTGGTTCTCTGCCATCTTCCTCATTCTGGAAAAATTGTACTGCAAACAACATGCATATTTTCCTTTTTTTGTGTTTCACTTGCATAGCAGTGATCATCCTCACTGATATGGGCTTCCTCTTTCCTTGGAACACTCTTTTTGCTCCTTGTTCATCTAATCATTCTATTGTTTTCTCATAGCAATCTACCTTGGTCTGATGCAACTATAACCAATCCATGCCCAATAACAATTCATACCCACCCATTGGTAACACATTCAATTGGGTTGTCGTGGGCATGCCACTGAGATCAATTTCACATGACCTTAACCAATGGATGATTCTTCTCCTTACGCTTGTTTCCAATTGAACTAGCCAAGGTTCCTAATGCAATTCCTTAGCCAATTTTCACTCTCAAAAAGTTTTGGGCTAATATAACTATAGTTGGAACCTGGATCAATCAAAATGGAAATGACGTGTTGTTGTAACTTACCTTCAATCTCAATAATGGATACCTAGTGATCTGTTTGGTGATTGTACACTGCTGCATAAACTCTTGGCATACTCCGAGCTACCTAACCCATTATACTTTCCTCATGAATGGTGTATATTTGGTTCAACATTTTGTTTCCATGGACGGTCTCTCCTCCTGTGGTCTCCACCATAATTCTAGCACCTAAGTGGCTCTCAGCCTTCAAATTTGGGCTATATTAATGTTGGTTGTTGCACATTTTTATTAATAGCAACATTAGGCCTTAGTTGAAATTTTTGTGCCTGAGTTGGGTTCTTCACTTCTCTCATGCCTAGGTTTCTCTTGGGCCAATTCTTATTGCGTCCAACGTTACACTTGATCTTCCTGTTACTCTTAATTTCAGGTTTGTACTTTGCTTGTTTGTATTAGTGCCTTAATCTCTTGATGGGATACTTCAGGGTTTGGGGTTCCAATAATTCAATCTTATCTCTGAATGCCATAGGCAGTCCATTGATAAACCTCTGAATATTGACCTTCTCATCCTTCAGATATGGAACATACCTCAGCAGCTCCAAAACTATGGTGACATACTCATCACTGGTTAACTGTCCCATTTTGAATTCATAAAACTCTTTTGTTTTGCTATCATAGTATCCTTCAGACAGGTTTTTCTCTTTGAAGAGCTTCTCAAACTCTTCCCAGGTTAGTGCCTCCTTAGTGATGGCTCTAAAATTCTTCAATTCTTCCCACCATATGTCGTATTTCTCTTTCATATTGTATGCAGCAACTCTAACCTTCATATTCTCAAAATATTCATGTATTCTAAAAAATTTCTTCTTTCCTAGCAGTCATGCTTCCGCACCCTCTGCTTTCTTCATGTCCCAATCAAATTTTGGTGGTTTTTCCTTCTTAAATTCCTTAGGCATATGTCACCTTTCTTTCCTTGTTGAATAATGGTGAAGGCAAGAATGGTAATGTCTTCGAGCATTAGGTTTAGAGGGTTTTCTTGAATATTGCACATGTGTGTTAGCTCCTTCTCTTGGAGTGCTAAAAATTTCACCTCGAGGCACAGTGCCTTCACTTCCTTTCCTGTTCATTTTCCTATATATGCTACCATCTCCTCCATTGGTTTTTTCTTCTATTTGCTTTATCTGTCTCTATGACTTTCCCTCCTCTCAAATTGCCTTTACCTCTAACAATGTAAGAGACTTTGCAAGATAACTACATTTATCTTTTCTTTCCTTTCTTGGGATCTTACTAGCCTCTCATTATCGGTCTTAAATCTTCTCACCTCATCCCTTAGGCTTCTCAAGGTATCCATCCATTATGTGGAATGATTCCCTCCCCCTTGGCCAACTAGTCTATATTATTCATTAGCTCTGACCCCATTGCTTCTGTGTTATGGCTACTCGGAATTGTATTCACCCATTCCGGCCCTCATCACTGTGACTTATTTTGTTTAATGTTTCTTGTGATGTGTTGTCAATCACACACATCGTTAGAAATTTCAAAATAATCATGCAAACTCAGGATCAATATTTTACCATGGAGATTCTGTTGTGACAAAACAGTCATGTTAGTGTGTCTATTACATTTACAAATCATGTGCATCAATCATTCAGTCCCTTCAATATGATATTCATACTAGCAGCCTAAACATGACAAAAACAATCAATAATTCATTATTTACAACCATCAAACACACAACATGACCATAGTCCTATTCTCAGACAATTTTCAATAATAGTGGTTTTTATTTCTTTTCCACAACCCGTAGTCAAGAAATCAATTTGACTTTTAGCACTTCTATAGTTAATTTTCTTCATTTCATTTCTCTTCTTTTTTTTTGTTATCATAACTTGCTCGTGACAAAATCCCATCCAGTCCAGTTTTGAACCTAGATAGCTCTAATACCACTCTATAACGTACCCAACCCCTTCTCTTTGGTCGAAGGAATGGGGTGTAAACAAATTTCTTTCCTCTCCCTGCTACAACTGTTTTCGGTTTGGCACTTTCTGCCACCATTAGAATCAATCCTAGCAATTTCCCAGAGTCACTGGGTGACCACCGATTAATCCTGTATGCACTTAGCCTGGTAAGCCCTTCGCGGGATAAGTTTCCTTTTCAGCTGGTTTGGCACCAGTGGTCTTGTTCTCCGTGAAATGACCAAAGGTCGGGCTAAGATTTAAACCTCCCAGCCTCTTCATACTTGTTTTCACCCCTTGTATGGTACGCGAAGTGGCCGAGGGTTAGCGCTTATCCTGAAGCCTTTTATCCCGACACAATAAAATTGTGCCCCATACACGCCCGATGTGTTCATATTGTCGGGTTGAAGTGTTATGTGGGGACTTCCCGTCCTCACCTTCATTGGTCGTAGCCCCGCCACACGGTTTCCCTTTAATCCTCCATGTCATGGTGCCTCATCTTTCGGTGCATTCCTTAGCTGCGTCCACTTACCTCTGTAGGGGGATTCCTACCAGGATAGGTTGTCAAGTGGGTCCACCCACTACACTCACCAACCAATCAACTTCCTATCGAAGCGAGCTATCTCTGACAGTGCCCATGACATCATGACGCTTAATCAGCTCAACGATCCTTCCGGTGCAGTGCTTAATTCTTCCAGGTTCAGGCTAGCGGGATGACCTCACGTTGACATTTGTAGGGCTACATGTCACCTATGACTGGTGCCACATGTCACTTGGATTTGGCCCATGTTTCCAACCAAAATGCCAAGTCTACCTACTACGTGTCCTCTATACAACCATGTCACACTGACATCACCTACCATTGTCTGCTCTTATGATCCATTCAAACGCTACCAAGTGTCCCTCTAGAAGAGAGAGAAAGGTCCTTCGACACTTTGCTTTGCATCGATTCCCTTTGTTATTCGACAACCACCGGATCTGAAAAATGGCTCCAACACCACCCCTAAGCTATTTGTGAATTTAGAGGCGTGCCCCTAGAATATCTCCTAGTCATTGATTTGTGCGATCAACAGTGCAAGAGAACTACTTTCAAGACCCTAAGGCCTAACACAACTACCAACTCGAGGCCCGTCGGAATGTCGCCGCGTGGCCCAATGCCCATCTATTGACGATTCCAATTTTCCTCCCTTTACATTCCTCCGGGATGAACCTAACGAGGTGATGTGTTATGTGGGGTCTACCCAAGGTCTTCCCATTGCCGCATGCTTTCCTATATGGCCCGACACTCGCATCGTAATGTTTAACCATGTGTGCCCATTTTTATCACGCTGAGTGCTTTCCTCCGAGCTATCAAGCCTAGTGGGCTCCACCCACTATGTTCCTTCCTGATGCTTACCACTTATGCCTCATTTGATATGTTTCGGGGTCTACCTGCCAGGATGGCGTCATCCCTTTCTCCTTTGCCTATGTTTTTAGTGATGTCCCGGGCTTATGTGGGTTATGGGTAAATCGGCCCACCAATGGTAACACCACTGGGCAGACATAGTTTGTCGTGTCATCCCACCCTACTCATCCCTCTCCTATCAACGTGCGCACCTTATCGAATTCTCTGGCTTGGAGCTAATGAGATGACCTGTCAATGGGGCCACCTTTTCCCATTTGCATATCTTCTAGGTTGGCATGGCCGCGATCTTATCCTCACTGGATTTCTCCTAGATGTTTCTCACTAATATCGTAGGCATCCCTCTGGGGTAAACCTTTTGGGCCACGTCGATCTCCTCCCAGCCAATCACGCACAAGGAGAATTTGTATCTTCCAATAGGGATCCATTCCACCTAGGGTTCCAATCCGTAGGGGATTAAGCTTATCTAATCGATTCTATAAGGTTGGAGCTTCACTCCTTTACACCGCAGCATATCCATGTCCCTCACCAGTATGATATGGCTCAATCATGGGACTTCAAAGCTACCTCAAGCGATTAAGTAGAAGGGGGCCTACATGACTACCCCAAGGACAAGCTCAACTGCTACACAGTCTACTTCGAGCCGATTTTTTCAACTATGGCTCTACTTCAGAGGTCTAGCAGACCTCTAGATCAAGGTCAAGCTTCGATGCTAACTCTAAGGGTTTAGTAACGCGCTCTAGGGTGCTACCCCTCCTGACCTTGGGTGATAGTTTCATCAATGGGTTTCTAGCCCATGGGCATTCCTTTCCTGAGGGTAGGGAAGTCCTTCACTGCTTCTGCTTCAGGAAGGCCTCTTCCCAAGTTGTTACAGGGCTCTAGAGTAGCGATATCAACCCACAGCCTCAAGGGGACCCAAGTTGTTACAGGGATCTAGAGATTCCATCCCAACCCATAGCCTCCAAGGACTTAAGTTGTTATCGGGTTCCAGAGACCTTTGTCTCAACCCACATCCTCCAGGGTCCCAAGCTATTACAGAGCTCCAAGGATCCTATCTCAACTCACAGCCTCGCGGGACCCAAGCTATTACATGGCTCCAGAGACAAGCAGTCAACCCACAGCCTCCAAGTACAGAGAACCTTCCCCTTCTCTTCTCTTCTCTTCAAGTTACTCACTAAAATCTTATGTTGGAGGCCTAATCTCAGTCTCTTCTCAATCTGCCTCCAAAGTAAGGTCTCTGCCCTTGCCACGAAAATCCTAATGGGTACCCTCCTCTAGGGTAAGATTCTCTCTCCTCTAATTCTTCCTCTAGTTCAAATGGCTTCCTTTGTTGTTCCAACTATTCCTTGATGATCTCCTTTCTTCGAGTGCTCTCTTTGGTTCTCTTCCCCCCTGCTTCTCTTTATTATTGGTATACAATTATGTCCACCTCAATTATTGTTGTCTCCTTCTTGTTTCCGCAACCTTCATAAATTATTGCCCTCTTTCTCGTTGTGATTCCTCAAGAAAGGATGGGCCTAAGAACTTTTCTCAACTCATTAAATTGTGGGAACCAGTTCACTAACTCCCTGCACCATCCATCCTTCAATGGTTATCCTCAAACTCAAATTTCTTCTTTGCACAAGAAACCATCACATCCCAAGTAGAAATTCTCCTCCCCCAACTCCAGAATCTGTGTCCCTTGACCTAGTCCCCTTTTTTTATTTTAATTTCAACATTGCAAATTATTTACATCAGATTTACAATGTGGCTCATATGAGACCCTTGGGTGGGGTTGTTACACTAAGTTTAAGCTTAGATTTTTTACATTTGTCAACTCATGATTAGGGATAGGATGTTAGATCGTTTAGAATATTCAGGAAATTTCACATGTGAATAATGGGGACTAATGTGGTATCCACTAGATACCATGGTAATCAACAACATAGATCAACTTGTGGGAACCATAACATCCCCATATGAGCTTCAATTGAGGCGGTCTTTGAACTGTTGGAAAGCTCTTGATGCATAAACAACCATTTGATGCCCAAAAAGCTCTCCATAAGTTTTAGGACCCTAAATCACCAAAATAGTGTTAGTTTCCCTTAAGACCTAGCCATTGGTTTGTAATTCTCTATGCAACCAAAAAACAACTAAACGGTTGTTTAGAAAACTTAAATCAAAAATAAAATGATTTTTCTAACTACAACATGCACAGCAGAAATAAAAAAAAAAAAACTAAAGATAAACACATACAACACATAAAACATCAGATATTCCTAGGAAACCCCAACTCTAGGGAAAACCTGCAAACTATGTGTTTGTTTTATTATCTTTAGCAAGAGTTATCTTTATAAAAATTACAGCAGGGGAACATTTCCCTTTTACAACAAAAAACCATTGAACAACTCTAAGGAAAATCCACTTCTCTTATTGTATGGTCGCGCAGTACAGCCTCTTTATGAATTTGTACGCATTGTACGAATGTGTGGTACGACATTCTCTCTGTGTATTCCCAATGTACGACCATGTTGATGTTGGGTTGAGTTAGAGGTTGTTCAACCCTCTCTTTATCTCCCTCTTTTTTTTGACCTTTTTCTCACTGTTGAAACCATATTTTTCCTCTTTTTGAGCTAACACACACTTCTTTTGCCAAATTAGACTAGCCACTTATGTGCCCTATTTCCTCTTATAATTCAACTTGGACCCCACCATTACTCTCAACTTTTGAGATTAAATTTTGATGAAGGGCTAAGATTAAATCATATGTTGACATTAATTTTCCTAAGTCCAACTTTAGGAAATAGTTAATTAAATCAATAATCTACTAAGTGGTTATCTTGTGGGTCCCTCTACTAGTCTTGGTACTTAGGCAAGCAGAACCCTTGTTGATCGACTCCAATCAACACTCCCTCTTAGAGAGGAAGTTGTTTTGCATTACACCCAACCTGTCTCCAAGGTAAACAAATATGCCCCTTGGCAAGGCCTTGGTCAAAATCTTTGTTTTCTGCTCCTCTTTTGGTATGCACTGGAGTCTAAATGTACCCCTCTAAACAATGTCCCTGATGTAATAATAGTGTATGCCAATGTGCTTTGAGTGATCATGATGTTAGCGCTTGAATTTGGCCTCAGGCTGAAAAAGACAAAATCCAAGGCAACATCAAACCACTTAGCCTCGTAGCTAGCCCTACGGGGCAGGAGAGGGCTCTCTCCGGGTCTATCTCGGCAAAAGGTCTTCAAAGGGCGGAGATGAAAAATAAAGAAAACTGATTTTAGGCTAGTAAACTGATTGAGAAGGTTTGATTTCAAATTTTTAGGGTTTTGGTGGAAAACAGGAGGAGAGCAATTTTGGGTGCGGGGATGGGACACAGCTTTTGCAGAGGTCTTTTTGGGGAAAGGTAGGAGATTGTCTTGATGCCTTTGATTTAATTGAATGCATAGGAATGACCGGTGAGGAGCTAAAGAGAGCAAGAAACTTTCAAGAGTTCTCTTTAGACAGAGGAAAACATAGATATTAAGCAAACTTAAAGGCAGAGCATATAAATTATAAATTCTACCTTAACACTTAATTTACTTAATGTGCAGAAAATAAAAGTGGGAAAATGATACACATAACACACTTACAAGTATATGAGAGAAGCGCACCATCAACACAAATAACCACAGGAATCCCAAAAAGTGCTGCAAAACCCTGGTCTTTCCTTTGCCAAAATTCCAGAGATACAAAGTGTAATACAATAGAAGCTTATCCCTCAAGAGTCCAACCATGAAAATGACTAAGAAAATACATAATATAGGCAAGCTAACACATTCCCTTGCCTCTAGGGGTCGAGCTCATCATCCTAGGAGTTGTTTCAACCAATTCTAAACTGAGCACTACAATCTAGGCAATCAAAACAACTTGCCTCTATAAGCTAGGAAACCAATTCATTCATTAATTTTTTGCCATTTTATGAATGAATCTTCTAGAATAGGTAAATAAGTGCCATGTCAACATGAAATTACATCAATTACATCAAGGACGATGAAAAATCCCACCAAAAAGTCAAAACTGGTCAAATGCTGCGTTTTCCTGAGCTGAAGATGAAAAATAGAGAAAATGTCCTGATGCATAGCGCGCCTTTGAGCCCACTTTTGGGGCACTTCCCGGCATCCAAATGAGGCACAAGCGGGCTTGTTGGAAAGGTATGGATGTCTAATCTCCAGCCCAAGTATAATTTCTCAATTTGGTGGCCATTTGCCCCTCCAAAAGTGCAATCTCCCAAGACTGCTTCCTGTGTGTCCAAAAAGTGGCAGAAAGTCATTTTTTGCTTGTTTTTTGACCTTTTGGGGGCTCAAATCTCCATGAAATGTCTTGGCAGTGGCTGAGAAAGTGTAATTTGTCATGAAAAATCCAAAAATATTGATTTTTTGTGAGATGGACCTCCCCAACTTAAGGGTAGCGCGCGGCGCGCTACGCGTTGAGCCAAAACCCTGATGTGTAGCGCGCCTGAGCCCTACGCATAGCGCGACTTTCAGATGATTTTTTGAGGCCTTCCCCGTGTCCAAATTGGGCGCAGGATAGCTAGTTGGAAATTTATTTGAGTCTACTTTCCAACACAACTGGAATTTTTCAATTTGGAGTTCATTTTCCATGTCAAAAATTAAATCTCCCAAGACTGGTCAAAATGTGCCAAATGAGGCTGCCTCAAGGCAGAGTGCTGTTGCAGTCAACTTTTGAATGCCTTCCTCAACTCCAAATTGAGCTCATGATAGCTCATTGGAAAGGTATTTGTGTCTAGTTATCATTGGACTCATCAAGAAAGTCATTTGGCCAACCAAGCTAGGAGAAAACTTGATTTTCCCAAGGTCACTTCAAAGGTGCATTCGATTCTCCTGAGGCAACGGTATTTTTGGCATTTCTCTAAAACCATGAACCTGTGTAAAAAGTGAAGGATTTTTTTCTTATCTGGCATGTTGGGGACAAAAAACTTTATCAGTTTTCAAAAATTCATCTTTGATTGCTCTGAAACATCTTTTGAGTGAAACTTATCCCGATGTGTGAAACAAGGAACTTTGGCGAAATGAAGCGAAATGAAGGGGATAGGGGGCTTCTAAATTCTTGAGGAAGTTTTGGGGAGTAGGGAGGGATGTTAGGAAGTAGGGGAAAGTGGAATCTTAGAGATTGAGTGAGGGGAAGGGGTCCAAAAGGGAAAAACACAGGCCAAACCTAGAAAATTGCCAGGTTGTAGCAAGAAACTAGGGTTTGTGCAAAAATGAGGAATTTGGGGGATCTCAGTGATGGGAAGTGTTTGATAAGGTACTTTAATGATAGGAGAAGGTGTATGAACATCAGGATATAAGTTTTGCTGATGATTTGACCGTCCAAGAGAAATTGCCTTCAAAACCCTAGGAGAGGGAAATGACCTTACCTAGGCTCAACTGAAGCATGAACAAGGTGTAAAATGACCCAACGGAACATGACATGATGAGGAAAAACCTATGAATGATGATAAACTCAGCTGAATGATGACATGGACCGACATTTGGACAACTTTAGAAAGAGTGAAAGCAAACCCTAGACCTAATGCCTAGTGACCAAATTTTGCTTTAAGACTCACTGAAATGACAAAATTTGACCTTGACACTTTAAAATCACTTTGTAAGAGCATATTTGATCACTGGAGGAAGCCTGGAAATACTGACACTAACACATGAAACATAGGGTTCTCAAAGAGCTTGATACATCTTTTATTGTCACACTGGATCACAGTGGGATCTATCTCATGTCCAAACAAGCCCACAAGCAACTTTCTCAACCAGATGGCTTCACATGTTGCCAAACTAGAAATGATGTACTCATCCTTTCTTGAGCTCAATGCAAATAATATATGTTTTTGGTTGAACTGGGAAACAACTGCTAATACAACACTGAAAGTGAAACCTGATGTGATTTTCTTGTTTATAGAACCCCTTTCCCAATCTGAATTAGTGAAGCCCTCAATATTCACCCCATCAACCTATCTATACCACAATCCATACTCTATTGTCCCCATGAGATACCTCCATACATGTTTGGCATCAACCCAATGCATCTTGGTAGGCTCAACCATGAACTAGCTCAAGGATTTAACTGCAAAACACATATTTGGTCATGTGTTCACCAAATACATTATTGACCCAATCAATTGTTGGTAAAGTGTGGGGTCTACTCACTCTTATCTGGATGTGTCCACCTTCCTCCGGTTTGTGACTAGAGGCATGGTCATGGGCCTGCAATCTTGCATGTGAAATCTCCTTAAAATGTTTAGTGCATACTTGCCTTTCCCCAAGAATATCTCCCCATCTCCCTGTTAAACCTCCATCCCAAGGATATAGTGCATCATCCCCATATCCTTAATCTCAAACTCACATGCAATATCTCTCTTGAATTCTTGGATGAGCTTATATCCAAATTTCAAAATCAGATAGTCCATGTACAACACTAGAATAAACGACTCACCTCAAAAAACAATGTAGTAGAGGTTGGGGCCCGCTTCACTCTTAGTGAAGCCCAATCCCTAAAGGTAATTTTAAATACTATCATACCCTACATGTGGAGCATGTTAGAGCCCATACAAGGCTCTCTTGAGTTTGTATACGTGAGTCTCCATATTATATGTCTCAAACCCCTCTGGATACTCAGTATAAATATCCTCCTCAATAACCCCATTGAATAATGTTGTTTTAACATCAATTTGGTGGATCTTCCACCCCAACTAAGATTCAATGGCTATAATGGTCCTGACAGACAAATATCTAGCCCCAGGGGCAAAATTCTCGTTATAGCCAATGCCCTCTAACTGCAATAACCCCTTGACCAAAATTCTTGCCTTATATTTCTCAATGCTCCCAACAACCACATTACTTGATCTTATGGACCCAATAAGATCCCACCATGAATTTTCCCACAGGCCTTAGTACAACCTCCCAGACATTGTTTTTCATGATTCAGGCATACTCCTCCACCATGGCATCTCTCCACACTTTTTTGAGTGGCTTCCTCCAGGTAGCTAAAAGGCTCGACATCCAATAACTCAATCATGAGTTCCATATACCATGTCTACCTCTGTGGTTTCCTACTCCATCTAACTAATGTACTAGAAGAAGCAACTCACTCATGTTCCTCTTGGATCAATTTCTTTTCCCACCTTGCTCTCCTTCTCCTTGTGCTGGGAGTTACAGCATGAGTTCCACTTTCTCCTATAATTGTGTGTCCCCTTCATCCTCATGTTGCTCGACCTACCCATCAATGTGTACAATTTTCTTTTGAGGAACTAAGTTGCATACTTGGGAGACTACAGCTCCTCATCATGCATTATGGCCTTCTCACACTCTAAGGACTTCCTCAATGCCCTTTCTTCCTCAAACTTCACATCTTTTCTGATGATTGTCTTCCTGAGTGTTGGTACATATATCTTGTACACCTTGGTTGCCTCATTGTGGCTCGTGAAGATATGCTTCTCAGTTGTGGACTCCAACTTTTACCTCTTCTTTTTTCATACAAGGCAGTAGACCAGGATTCCAAATATCTAGATGTTGAGAAGTGTAGCAAGAAAGTCTCAATTAGAGTTTTCCTTGGTAAAATTGAGAAAATTTGAATCTCTACATCAATAGACGACTTGGAGGTCGTTAACTGAGGTGACATGGCTCTTGTCACTCAATTAGCTTAGTAAATTAGAGTTAGTGGGCTTGGATTTCAATTAAGAATGTGTGATTACTAAATTTTAGTAATCCAGTTTAGTTATTTCTAGTTGTATTCAGTTAAACTAGTTCCAACTGTTGATAGAACTAGTGGAAGGTCAGTTGTACAGTGGGACAACAGTCTAACTCAATGATCATCTAGTTGACTGATCAATCAACTTAAAATAGCTAGTGCATGCAATAAATTTGAGTTCCTCAGTTGTGGTGGAGATTCCAAGGCAGTATACAATTAAGTATATGCTAGATTAAATGTAGAGTGTATAATATTGGTTAGGTGATCAATCCTTGAGAACTCTGCAAGGAAATGGGAGTGAGTGCAGGGAGTGCAAGTGTGGGACGAGAAAGTGCGAGCAGCGCGAGTGCAGGCAGAGCGAGTGTAGGCTCAGTATTTTCAAGAGCAGTCTGAGGAGGCTGGAGGACGCAGAAATTGGCCAAGTGTTGGCCATAGGTCCTCGATCAGTAGGGAGAACAGTTTTGCCTTTGCAGGTGGTGCTCAGAGTTGGAACATGCAATTCTAATGGTTTCTCTAGTCAACTGATTAATGCAAAAAGGCTTAAGGTTTTTTTAGCAATTGCTTTTCCCTATAAACATTTGTGTACCAGTGTATTTGATGATGCATTTTCCCACATTTTGTTCTAAATTGTGAATTAATTTCTGCATGGTAGTAGAGTAGAACTGTGTATCTTGATTTAGATTAAATTTCTTGAGCACTTGAAATTCTATCACCAAATTTCTACATGGTATCAAAGCAAAATTCACATTAGAACAACAGTGGTGTAGCAACTTATGTAAAGTGTGTCAGATTCCTGTTAGTGATTTTCTAGTTGCCCTAAGTGTTGTGGACAAGTGGCAGACTTGTCAAAACAAGTGGGTTGTATTTTGATGCCCTAAGGATTGACTTTTGGAGCATCCAAGATTCCTCAAGTGCGCTGGTTTTTCTACCCTATTTCACTAGTTTGGTGTTTGAAAAATCAAAGATAAGAGAACTTGTTGCAGAAGTTGTAGATTAGTCAAGGAGTGATTGTATGTGGGTAGATCTGAAATCCCTAAGAAGAGTGACAGTAGGCGTTGATATTCACAGAGATAGGGAATATCTAGAAGGTTGAGCATTATTCACAAATGTAGTTGTCAAAAGTGACTTTCGTATGTAGTATGCAGTAGCTTGAAGACCTCAAGTACAGTATACATGAAAGGAGTCATGGATTGTTGGGAGGTAAATTGATGGAGCCCTAGTTCAGGGCAGATCCAGAAGACCCTATGTGCAGACTTCTTAATGGAGGTAGAAGGCTACTAATGGGAAGATCAATGAACCAATGTTTAGTGACACAAAAACAAGTTGTGATCATTGATATTGGCATATTGAGGGGTAAATAGATTCCCCAAAGGGAGAACGAGACTTAGAGGGAGTCTAGTTTCAGAGGGAGCAGCCCTATGGAAGCTAGTACTTCAGGATTTTGGGAGATCAGACCCATTATTGCAGTAGTTGCAAAAGCAATTCGGAAGTAGCAACAGTAGTATGAGTAGATCATAGTTTTCTTTGTATGCAGCTATACCTCCAGGAATGAGGTGGGGTGATCTATAGCCTTAGCCCCAGAGTTTCAAAGATTTGGGAACACTTTCCTCACGGATCATTACCTTGCTAGAGGTGCCCATAGTATTCATTAACAGAAGGATTAGTGTCAGTTGGAGCAATCAGATACTGAGGGGGGTAGAGCAACGTTGATAGTAAAGCAGGAAGCTCAGTAGCAAAGTCAACAACAAAGCATATTCCTAGTAGACAGCTGCAGAGACACGCCGATGCTTCCCAGTTGTAGTTGTTGTAGTAGCAACAACAATAGTGAGAGGTAGTGCTACAATACATTCCCCAAGTGCAGGATAGGGGTGGTTTATAATCCATTTCTTGCTAAGAGGGGGGTTGAGAAGTGTAGCAACAAAGTCTCAATTTGACTTTGCCTTGGTCAAATTGAGAAAATTCGAATCTCCACATCAGCAAATAACTTGGAGGTAGTTAACTGAGGTAACATGGCTCTTGTCACTCAGTTATCTTATTAAATTCGAGTTAGTTGGTTTGGAGTTCAGTTAAGGATGTGTGATTGCTAAATTTAGTAATCTAGTTCAGTTATTTCCAGTTGTATTTAATTAAACTAGTTCTGATTGTTGATATGACTAGTGGAAGGCAGTTGTGTAGTAGAACAAGGTTCTAACTCAGTGATCATGCAATTAACTGATCAATCAACTCAAAATAGCTAGTGCATGCAAGAAATGCAAGTTCCTCAGCTATGGTGGAGATTCCAAGGCAATGTAAAATTAATTATATACTAGATTGAGTGTATAGTTTAGAGTATTGGTCAGGTGATCAATCCTTGACAATTTCACAAGGAAATAGGAGAAAGTGTAGGCATCACGAGCGTGGGCCTGCGAGTGTAGGCAGAGTGAGTGCAAGCTTAGTATTTTCCAGAGCAGTCTCAAGAGGTTGGAGGAGACATAAATTGGCCAAGTGTTGACCAGAGGTCCCCGATCAGTAGGGAGAACAATTTTACCTTTGCAGGTGGTGCTCAGAGCTAGAGCATTGCAATTGTAATAGTTTCTCTATTCAACTTATTAATGCAAAAAGACTTAAGGGGTTTTTGGTTGTTTCTTTCACCTAGAAACATCTATTTATTTAATGATGCATGTTTGTACATGTTGTTCTAAATTATGAATTAATTTCTGTAGAGCAGTAGAATAGAATTGTGTCTCTTGATTTAGATTAAATTTCTTGAGCAGCTGCAATTATATCACCAAATTTCTACACCAGAAATGTGACACATCCAGTATTTTTCTTGTAAAGGCCTCCTTTGGTGTAACTCACCCCAAAACTCTATGTGGGCTCTGATTCTACAAGAAAATTTTTGTATTGCATGCCTCATCCCAAAGAAACTTGGGTAGCCCCCATTCATGCAACATTGCTTTGGTTGCTCCAACTGTGACCTTGTTTTTAGACTATGCCACCTCGTTCTATTAAAGGCTATATGGTGTGGTTATCTACCTCTTGATGCCCTCCTTAGCACAAATCTCCTTCAATACATTTGAGGTGTACTCCCCACCATTATCTGACCTCGGTGCCTTGATTTTCTTGCTATTCTTGTTTTCAACCAAGACCTTAAACTCCCAAAACTTCGAGAATACTTCATATTTTTTCTTCACAAAGAATATCTAAGTATTTCTTAAGTGTTAGTCTATGAAGGTGACATAATACATGTACTCAATGAGGGATACTGAAAGAAAAGGGACCACAAACATATGAATGAACAAGGTCCAATATGCCCTTGGCCCTGTTGTCTCTGCTGAGAAAAGAGGTTTTGTCATACTTTCCAAGTGTGCAACCCTTGCACACCTCATGCTAATTTACATTGCAATATGGCAGCCCCATTGTTATTTCCTTGATAATTTTCAGCGCTCCATGGTGCAAATGCCCCATACGCCTATACCATAACTATCCAAGCTCCCTGCCTAAGTCATGGCTCCCCTTGTTGGTCAATGTTGTGGCTGTCTCAAACTGCAATCTGTATAGGCTCTTATGTCACACCCCAATCTACTTGGCCACCTTGGGCTCTAAGGTATTTATAAACACCCTATGTTTTCTGAAGGCTACCTCATACCCTTTATCCTCCAATGTTGAAACCGAAATGAGGTTCTTCTTAAGCCCTCGAACATAAAGAACGTCTTTGAGAAAAAGAGGGTTACTCAACTCCCTCTCAAATCTGACTGTACCAGTTCCCTTGGCTTAGTACTTCCCATCATCTCCCATCTCAATATGGAATTGCATGTCCTTCTCTATTAGTTTGTTTAATTAGTTCTTATTCCCCATCATATGACAAGATGCACTGTTGTCTATGTACCATAAACTAGTAGCCATTGAGCTTGCCATATAAGTAGTAAATGATAACTCTTCTCAACATGAGAAGAGAACCCATCTATCTTTTCATAGGCTTCTACTTGGTCCTCCTTGGACCCTCTCTTCTTCTTTTCTCCCTTGGAGCTTGACTCACCACCACCATTGTTCTTCTTACCTTTCGACCTACCCCCTTTACTAGTTAGGGAAATTTTCTATTCATATTTAATATTAGTGCGAGACTTTGACTGAGCATATCTATGAAGTTCTTCATGGACACAATCACCCCATAATTTCTCCCAGTCTAGAAGCTTCTCCCTGGCACATATTCCATCAGTAAAAGTTTCCCAAGCCTTAGTGAAACCCATCAAGGAAAAACTCACTAGGTCTCTATCTGGAACTGTCTCACCCACACCATCCATCTCATCCCTCACTTGGGTAAACTTGGTGAGGTAAGACACCATGGAGTCTAACTTGGTCATTCTGATGGTTCTGAGTTTGTCCTTCAAAACTAGCTTCATATCCTCGCTCAAACCCTAGTAGAGAACAATAATTGTTGTCCATGTAGCTTTTGCTAACTCCTTTATGGTCAAGTGAGGAATGATGTGGTCTTTGACTCCTTCCAAGATGATTCTTCATGCCTTGGCATCTCTTCTGTTATGCTGAGCCAACCACTTGTTGAAATTTGTAACTAGGTTCGGTCTTCATAATATCTTATGTATTTTTTATTTTATGTATTTGATGTAAAATAAAAAGAAAATTTTATTAATGTTATTTTATAGCATTGGTTTCATGCTCAAGGTAAATTTATTTTTAGGTCATAGCACTCATTGTGTGCTTCTAGGTTTTGTCATAGAGTCAAGAAGTCAAAACAGTCATTGTCATGTGTAATAGACCTAATTGGGCATATTGTATCAAGTGAAAATAATTTATTTCAGTCAAAGTTATGTCAAAATGTCCCTCCAAGACCAAGTCGGCCTAGTAAACATCAAGTTGGCCTACAAGGATGAAGTTGGCCTCATGAGGGAAATTCGTACTCCAAGCAATCCTATATATAAGGAGCATTCGACCTCATTTGCACAAGATCCAAGAAGTTCAATCAAACAAGTTCGTTGAAGCTAAAAAGAAGAAAAGAAGTCAAGCAAAGGAGAAGATTTAAAGAAGAATAAATCAAAGTCTAAACCCTAATTTTTATCTCCTTTCTCTCACATGTGCAAAGAAGAATCAAAGGTTTTTACATCTACAAAGGACGAAAATTTCATATCTCCAAGGAAGGAAATATGTGATCAACAGGAAAGACACATCATTCATTTGTCTAAGAAAGAAGAAGCAAGCCAAGCGAAGAAGAAAGGAGGCGTAAATTGTCTTCTATCACCCATACGTGTGAAGTTGTAGAAGATTCTAGAAGGTCAAAGTTGCAGAAATTGTTGGGGTTGAAATTGCAGAAGTTATTGGGGTCGAAGTTGCAGCAGTTGCTAGAGAAATAGCTGGAGGTTCGAAGTTGCAACGGTTGTTGGATAAATCGCTGGACGGTGGAAACTTTTTGTTGGACGTTATTTGAGGAAATTTAATCAAGAAGGAAGTTCAACTTGGTCTTGGAGGGGTCTCAGTCTTGGGTATAAAGGTCTTGGAATTCATCATTTAAAGATTCTATAAGAGAAGAATTTATTGTGGCTTTCCTCTCTAGGAGCGGTTTTGGCCCTGGATAGTATCCTATATCTTGTGTCCACTTTTCTCTATTGATATTCATGTGTTCGATATTTTTTTGATGAATTATAACACTATAATAACAACAGAAGAAGAAGCTAATAATCATAAGAACTACAAGTTGAAGCAAACGAATATCACAAGCAGTTATTAAGTTTAGAGAAATCACCCCTCATCTAATTGTCCTAGATTTCTCAACATGGTATCATAGCTAAGGAAAGGAAAGGCAACCTGAAGATCACTCAATTTAAATAGAATACATAAGGTCCAAATATAAGAGGAAGAGCATCAAGGAAAACTAGTAATCACTTCACAAAGACCCTATTATCTTGATGGAAGAACTTTTGGAAGAAGAAAAGAATACCTCAAGGACCCTACCTCCATCTTAAAGAAAGATTGACTCTACATATTTGAAGATTTTTGGAAGCCTCCACATTCTACATTATCATCAAAATAATCAAAGTGATCTCCCTCATATTGAAGAAAAGAGGACATATCAAGCATCTTTAAAAGAATAAGAACATCTCCCCTTATCTTGAATAAGAATCACTCTCATTTTGAAGAAGGAAGACCATTCTTCCTTATAAAGCTCACAAGAAGACATCATCATCAAGTAGGCTTCTAGTGGAAGTCATCATCATCAAGGAGACATAATTATTTATCAAGTAATTAATTTATATTCATGTCTCAACCTACAAATCAAATGATTATTTTCTGCAAGGAGAACAATAAACTTGTTGGGACATCAAACTACCTTGCATGGAAGAAAAAAATAGATTTGATTCTCACATAAAATGAAGTTTTTGATCATGTCAAGGACTCCATCACAAAGCCTCCTCAAAAACAATCTCAAGCATTGTCAAAGTATATGAAAGGAGAAATAAGGGCTCAAAGAATCCTCATTGAATCTATCAAGGATTCTCTCATTCCCTTTGTAGAAAAATTGAAGACATCAAAAGAGATATATGACAAATACTTAGAGCTATACTTTGTAAGTATAGTTGGGGAAATAATATCCTTGTGAACAAAATTATATAAAATGAAAGTATCAAAGGAAGAATTGGAAGCTTCATATCTCATGAAGGTATCTCAAATTAGAGATCAACTACAAGAGCTAGGAGAAACAATGTCAGATACAGAGATGGCCACTTGTGTACTCAATGCACCTCCAAATGAATGGGTCAAATTTGTATCAAGCATATATGGAAAGAAGGAATCTACTCCATTCCGTGATCTATGGGCAGTATGTAAGATTGAAAAAACCATATTAAAAGCAAAGAATGATGTTGGATCAAATGAGAAAATGCAAGCATTCATAGTTATGACAAGGAAGAAAGGAAAGTTTGGAAAAATTGAGCCTCAAAATAAATTTGAAAAGAAAGTTGACATGTCTAAGATTCAGTGTTACGAATGTAATGAATATGGACACTACAAGATAAATTCTCCCAAACTCAAGAAGGGAAACAAGAAAATGAAATAAAGAAGTGAAGCCCATGTCAACCGAAGAAGTAGAAGAACCAAAACAGAAGAAATCTAAGAACGAATAAGTGAAAGACCTATACCATTAAAAATCTCTCATACATTTAAGTTTATTTTCAAGACAATAGTCATGGTAGGAAGAATTACACTTATGATCAGATGCATTACAACAGTAGTTGAGATGGCATCATACTAGAAGCACGAAAGGATAGCAGAAACAACAATTTTCATGGTTGAAGCAAGTCATTTAGCAAGATAGGAAGATAAGAAATCATCACTAGAAAGAAGCATTTGAAAAATAAGGATCATCAAAGATACTCCATTAGAATCTTTGTTCAAAAGGTTCACCTCTACTTAGAAGAAGCAAGTACTACACAGATAGTCTACATTCCACTTAGTATGGAATCCTCTATTTAGAAGGATGAAGGTATGGTGACAAAGAAGTGAAACATGACAATTTAATTGAAGCATTTTCATCTTCAAGCAAAGGGAATATACTAAAGCCTGTATGATCATATTAAGGAAGAGGTATGCATATATTTGATAGTTTTTAATATATAAAAATTCATGTCATCACTTAATTGAAGATAGAATGGTTAGAATGCTCTATCCTATTAGCATGATTGAAGAAGAAGTAAATCCTTATGAATGATACATAAAGGCATAAATACAATATGCCTGGAACTCTTTTACATGATGACATGATAGAATCAAAATCATATGACCTCATGAATAATAGGAGGTTGTGGGCAACAATTGTTCCTATGCAAGAGGAGCTATGTATAGAGATCTCAAGAAAGCAGTGTGTGAAGAAGAAAGGAGAGTTCATGAAGATGTGTCTACAACTACTTAGATAGTGTGGATAATCAACATCTAATGTTAAAAAATGATTGACTATGACATCTCCACGAATAAATTATGAAGACTCTGATAAGTATGATGAAGAAGGAGAACTTCGAAGACTTGGAGATGGATTCATATAGTATGCAAAAAGATGTTGATGTTGCAGAAGTAAATAGTATGACAAAGGGCCATCATAAAGAGGTAATTCTATGTTTAAAGCTCACTTTTTTTATTTTTGAAATCAAGCATTTGGTTGGATTGGAATGGGGCTACCGACCGAAGGTTGTAGTAATTCATTTACAACTAGTACACAAAAATTTGGATAGATGAACCTAGAAGGAACACAACTTGGAAGAGGTAGAAATATGAAGGATAGCCAGATGATGACAAAGAAAGGTAACTTTTCGAAGATAAGAAGGATGACATGACTAGCAGTAATCGGTTCACCACTATGTTTTGTTAAAGGAAAAGTGGTGAGAAAGATGGTCGAATCCCTACAAATAAGTTATGGAAGAAGTTGGCTCCATGATAAAGAATTTGAAAGTTTATTCATGACATGATGATAAAGGAGGATCCCTACAAGCAATTGATATTACCATTATTTCCACAATAAAATAGATAGATGTTGTTTGAAACAAGTCCTTAGTTAAGAGGGAGCTTGGGTATATTCCTTTCATGTAAAGGAATGAGTAAATCCTCCCTATTTGAGAGGGAGAGGTAGACACATCATGAAGAAAGAATGGAGGATTGGGTAAGCATCTGAGACTAATATTGATACTCTTTAAGGATGAGGTAGGGCATCCAATAGGCAAGACTAATCGAAGAGGAGATTCCTTGAGGATGTGTAAATCCAAGAAGGGAATGGTCCTAAAAGGACATACCTTGTGAACATCCATATGGGTTATGTGCCTTGAGAGGCAATGACGAAGGTGTCTATAAATCATTGTCTCCCCAACATTGTGCTCTAATATAATGGAGAGATAGACTTGTTAGTCAAGGCCTTGTTATATGAAAATGTTGGTTGATATGATGAGATGCACTGATATAAGTTGAAAACATGGCTTATTAGATGGCTTATCAATCTGACTCTTCTTATGAGAATTCTTCTGTATGAGAATGTCCATGTACCTTCTATGTATTATGAATACTTCCCTAGTTAAGAGGGAGTGTTGAAATTTGTAACTAGGTTCGGTCTTCATAATATCTTATCTATTCCTGATTTTATGTATTTGATGTAAAAGAGAAGGAAAAAATTATTATTGTTCTTTGATAGCATTAGTTTCATGCTCAAGGTAAATTTATTTTTAGGTCAAAACACCCATTATGCGCTTCTATGTTTTGTCATAGAGTCAAGAATTCAAAAGAGTCATTGTCATATGTAATAGACTCTATTATGCATCTTGTGTCAAGTCAAAAGAATTTATTTGAGTCAAAGTTATGCCAAAATGTCCCTCCAAGACCAAGTCGGCCTAGCAAACATCAAGTTGGCCTGCAAGGATGAATTCTGCCTCATGAGGGAAATTCGTACATCAAGAAAGAATATATATAAGAACCATTCGACATCATTTGCATGAGAGCCAAGAAGTTCAATCAAGAAAGTTCGTTGAAGCTAAAAGGAATACAAGAAGTCAAGCAAAGAAGAAGGAATATCTAAAGAAGAAGAAATCTAAGTATAAACCCTAATTTTTATCTCCTTTCTCTCACATGTGCGAAGAAGAAGCTAGGATTTCTGCAGCTACAAAGGATGAAAATTCCAGATCTCCAAGGAAGGCCAAAATATGTGATCAAAAGGAAAGACACATCATTGATTTGTTTGAGAAAGAATAAGCAAGCCAAGGGAAGAGTAAAAGAGGCCTAAATTAGCCTCTATCACCCATACGTGCGAAGTTGCAGAAGATTCTGGAAGGTCGAAGTTGCAGAAATTGATGGGGATGAAATTGTAGAAGTTGTTGGGGTCGAAGTTGCAGCAGTTGCTGGAGAAACTGTTGGAGGGTCAAAATTTGTTGTTGGAAGTTGTTTCAAGAAATTTCATCAAGAAGGAAGGTTGAATTTGTCTTGGAGATGTCTCAATCTTGGTTCTAAAGGTCTTGGAATTCATCTTTTGAAGATTCTATAAGAAGAGAATAATTTCTTATGTGGTTTCCTCTCTAGGAGAGGTTTTGGCACTGGCTAGCAGCCTATACCTTGTGTCCACTTTGTTCTATTGATCTTCATGTGTCTGGTAGTTTTTGGATGAATTATAACACTATAATAACACCAATATTCATAATAACTACAAGTTTTAGGAAAATAATATCACAATCAGTTATCAAGTTTAGAGAAATCACCCCTCATCTATTTGCCCTAGATTTCTCAACATTATTGAGGTTTATTGGGGGCAGCGCATACATTATCCACAAAATCCCATACCCCTTATTCCTCTAGAACAACACCAATTGTCTCACGCAATGAGCAGAAGTTGGACACATTATCCAACCTATCCTCAAATCTGAGACCTTGATATACCATAATACCAATTCGCATTGTCCAAAAACCTCAGCAACCAAGTCGAACCGGTGAACTCACTCCCTCTAAACGCATAACCTACTCCCGAAGATAAAAAAGTGCTTGGCCTTAAATTAGAGGCTATGCTCTAATACTATGTTAGTTTCCCTTAAAATTGGGCAACTAATTTGGAATTCTCCAAGTATGCAACCAGAAAACAACTAAACTGGTTTTCTGAAACTGAAATCACAAATACATTGAGTTTTCTAACAATAATGATGCACAGCGGAAATAAATAAAATTAAAGACAAACAAATACAACACATAAAACACCAAATATACACAGGAAACCCCAACTCTGGGGAAAACCTGCAAACTATGTGTGTTTCTTTTATTATCTTCAACAAGTCTGAGTTATCTTTAGAAAAAGTACAGCAAGGGAACACTTCCATTTTACAATAGAAAAACCATTAAACAACTCCCAAGAAAATTGAATTAGCCCCGCACACTTCTCTTATTGTACGATCGTGTAGTATGGCCTCTCTACACAGTGGTATATGAAAATTTCACCACTAAAATTCTCTTGCGGCAACTAGAATTAATTCTTCTAACTCATAAATTAATTATGCATATTATTGCTATGGAAACAATGAATTAATCACAGTACAATATTCACAACTGTGGAAGATAAACTGGAAACTGATAAAATATTGGCACATGCACAAAAAAATAACACCATTATTTTTGGAGAAAAGTCCCTGGAAAAACCTAATGCGGGAAAATTGGTTGCAACAGTTGAGGGGTTTTATTATTAAGCAGCAGCGAGAAAATTCTTAGAACAACTAGATTCTAAAAATTCGCAATCGTACAGAGAAAATATTGGAAAAAAATATTATGAGGAATTTTTCCTCACCCCACAAGTAATCTGAGCTTTGGTTGCCATCTCCAAGTGAGTCGTCCAACCTGGTCTGCGTAGACCCTATGTCACCTCTACACATATTTCTAAATGCACTGCCTAGAATAGTTGCTACTTTGGTTGTCCTATCTGCTGGAGACAGAGAAAATGTCTCTCCAACACTCTGGAAAAAATTTCTAGCCTATGGAACTGAAAATGAGCTTCCCTCCAGCAAAATCAAATTTCCTTTTAGAGGCTATTATGTAGCCCTTGCGTCAGCCTCTCTGTGGATACCTATGCCCCTCTACAAGCTACTCTCGGGAACTGGAAGACTTCCTCCAGACTCACTGTCTTTGCCCCTCTCTGTCTTTTCTTCCCTTCTATGGCTTGAACTCTTTCAGCAGACATTGCTCTCTGGAAAGTCGAATTTCCCAAGGAAATCGACCTCAAGTATATTTTTCCATCTACCCATCAAGCTTATTTTATAATCTCTAGTGGGGACTCCAACGACCAAGATTAAAACTTAATCAATGGCTAAGATCATTTCCTAGTCGATCTGTGTGAGTTTCGAGAGAAATTTCACCTTCCTCAATTAATTGTTGTTAATTAATCATTTTCTCTAAGTTAGACTTAGGAAAAAAATAATTACTAATTAATTAACTTAATTAAGGCACTTCTAGGTGGATTTTCCTAAAACTTTTTATTGTTTCTAGAGTCCTAATGTTTCTTAGCCTCTCTAACAATTGTTGTGACTAGAACACCATCTGATACTAGAACAACTAACACTCCCTCTTAGTGAGGAAGGTGTTCTAGTGTTGAACTACTACAACACCTGTCTCTACATCATCTTCTATGCACATTGTTGATGTCTGACCATTTTGACTGCCTGCCACTGCCCATCAACTATTGTACAACTCTGATGTTGCATTTGTGTTGTTGTTGAAACTACTATGTTGCTACCAACTCTGCATTTGCACCACAACTCCCTCTCAACTGTTGTTGTTGCTACTACAAATGAGAAGCATCTAAAGTACTTAACCAACTATGTCTCTGTGTTGCAACTGTATCCTAAGCATCTAACTACTACTAGCCTTTGCATTGTCCATTGGGGAAATATGTGTTGTTTTTTACTCTACATTGAGCCTTATGCTCTATTTTCAATACTTCTCTACACTCCTCAGCAACTGACTACAACTAGTCTACAATTGTCACTCTAGAATTTGACTGCCTCATTGACATTGATCCATCCTGCTACTGAATATTTTGGGCCCCTATAGCATGGTAATGATCCATGAGGAGGATACCTCAATCAACCCTACCCAAACTTTGTGCTGCTCTAGGACTATAACTCCATATTGACCCACCTCATTCCTGGTGTTATAGCTGCAAACATGGGAAACATTCCTCCAACCTGGAGGACAATTTCTTTATCTTTGTGGATGATATCGTCTAGTATTGCTTCTCTTGCTTTTCCTTCTTCCTCTATGGACATTGAGTATTGCATGGTCAAACTCGCCACACCTGAAGCACTTGACCTTAGATAGGTGATGTCGGGTTACCCTCTCTTATACCCATAGTATGCATGTAAAATGCATCCACACATTTTTCCCAGGTATTTAACTCTCAAAGGAGTCAAATCTTCAACCATAAATGGTTAAGGCCCTCTTTTAGTCTCATGCGGAATGATTCATAGACTTAACAAAGTCTAAACATTAACCCACCTTTTCCTTTCTATCGGAAATTAACCACCCCGCTTAAACCTTCATTAACCTTTATTAACCCTTTAACCGCATATATATGACCTTTCCCTCTTAACATTGGTTACATATATTTTAACACAATAAACCTTCCATCGTTGGACTTATATATAAAATCCCATATACCCGCACCTAATCCTTTATAAACTAATTACAAAGGAAATATATACGCAAACATACCTTTTCCACCTTGGTACGGCCTTGGCGCATTTCTCAAGGTTTACTTTTATCGCAATCGGCTATCGGCTCTTTCGCGGTCACATTACATATGTGTCTGATCACCCCTTCCCCTCTGATATGCGACTATCGAAAGCGTTTTAATAACACTTTAGTCTTAAAAGACTTGGCACAACACTTTAACACAATACAAAGGAATACAAGGGAAGACCGCTCCAAACACACATATAGCGGATCTCAAATATTATACACTCACCACTATAACTCCATCGGGTCCGCACCTTCCAACCATTCTACAGCACTGCTCCTATCGCCGATCGGCGCTTTATCGCTATCAACGTATCGGCATTTCAAAGTCCACTAGCCTTCGACCTCTGCCTAATGCGATTGCGATTAGATCACGACCGTTGATCGATTCTCGATCCAACGGTCGATATCCTTTCCTAATGCAAAGTCGCCGACAATCCTATGTCGTTGATCTACACTTAGTATATCCAACGGTCTACCATGAATTCAGATAAACAATAGGCATGGGGTTTAACCGCCCAATAAAGTGGTTTCCATTTTCCACTTCTCTGTTATGTGTCACGTTATGAATGGAATCGGAAGGCTAACCTTCGATACCGTTTACCACTTCTTTCCGCCCAAAATACCACTTAAGGTTATAAACCCGCCTTCCTTCATTAAAGTTCACCGATGCGATATTTCAACACTACTTCATGCGACATGATCTGGACCGTTGATCTATAAGATCCAACAGCTACTATGTAACCATACTTCACTTCTCTGCTCTTCCTTTTTACTTAGAATTTACGTTAATTCTTCAGCGTTTACTCTGTGGTTTGGGTTTTTCTTGAGGGCTCTGCTTTCCGCCTCTGCTGCTCAACTTCTCTGATTTTAACTCCCCCGCAAATTCTCACTTCGCTATTTGTCTCCATAGCTTCACTCTGTTTCTTCAATTGGATTCTAAAATCCCTTTATGATTCCTCTGAATCATTCTGCTCCTCTGCGCATTCTTCAGAATTCTGCCTGAAACCCTATCACAGAACATACAAATTCATAGTTTACATGTAATTCAATCATTCGATATTCATTCACACACTTACACAGTTCTTGAATAAAGCTCTATATATATAAATATGAACAACTGATTACAATCGAGACTTCTCTGTCTCTCACAGGCCTGTTCTTCAATATCGTGGCCTCCTTCCTCTACTCTGCCCGTAGGCTTACATTTATACCAGAAAGCTCTGTTGAACTAATTCTGGTTCCCCTCCTAAATCTACTGAACTAATTCCTAAATCCTCTATGTCCACTTCTACTTCAATTAATTCCTAAGTGCTCTCTCTAGTTCCTCACATCATGGAACTGTTTTAAGAGTCCTAATTGACTTTTAACTCTTTTGTCTTTATTATCCACTCATGTTCTCATTTATTTGAGAGCATTTACAACATCCTCACATTATCTAATTTAATTCCTATTCTATGCACTCAAAAGCCTAATATTACATTAATTCATCACTTAGGAATCCAACTTCCTAAAAATACATGACCCCCTATGTCTACTTAATTACAATGATTTTCTCTTGGGTTGAATGCTCGTGCATCAATAGGTCCTTCTTTTTCTTCTTCTCCCCTTGTCCCTGACTAGGACTCGTTAATGAAAGGGCCACATTTTCCTCCTCATTCTCACCCTTCAAATCCTTATTATTGCTTCCACTGATGGAGGTCTTCACAAGAGCTCGCCTCATTTCCTCCTACTACAGGTCTGACCATACCCTTCCCCACCCTGGTAATGTGTCTCGTCCAAAGATTCCTTGGACAATGACTTCCTATTCCTCTAAGACATTGTTTAGGGCCAACCTCACAAGCCTTGTAGGTTGAGGTGCTTTCCCAACGGCTGCAAGATGATCTCGGATGTCCTGAATTCTAGTGAGGAAGGGATCTATGCCTTCACCCTTTTGCGTCCCAATGTTTCGTATCTTCTTCCTTAGGGATGATCCGAATTGGATCCATGAAAATTATCAAAATGCTATGACTGTATCAAATCAGCACAGACTTCAAAAACTTGTGAACAAAGAGCTATCAGGAAGGACCTCTGAACAGTGGCAGTTTGTAGTCGGAAAGGAACAACAAGGACCTCAGTCAAAGTGCGCTGACCGAGGCCCATGGAGACTGCGCAAGACACAAATTGGTAGTTAGGAAGTCCGGATCGGAAAATGGAGGTCATTTTTTATCGCTAGGAAAAACCCCTCGAGAAGGAAAGGCCCCGAGCACTCGGTCGCATAGGAAGTCGAGAAACCATAGGGAAAGCGCTAAAGCGAAAGGTGGGTCCCACGCTCCGAAACTGGCGGAATATTGGAGGCACTTTGGGCGGTAAGTGGATTTGGCAGAGAACGAGCGATTCCACATATTGCACGACACGTGTCCAACGAATGAGAGAGAAAATTTCCTCTCATCGTGGGCTAACGATCAAGAAAGTCAACCACGCGATAAGAGTGAACACCGTAGGATCTGGGGGCTCCAGATCTAATGGCAGAGATTGCGCCCGATGAGAACACAGATCTAGAGGAAGAAATAAGTTGCGGCACATAAAAGTCTGAAGTCCGATTTGACCGCTGAGTTGGCAGATGAATCATTACACATAGTCACTGAAATACCGAACTGTTTGAGGAAGAGTTGGTGCAGTTCATAAGAGGACAAGTGACCACTTCCCTGTGAGACGTTACGCAGTGGCGATGATGCAGAGGCAGGGAACTCCAAGCAAACAGCAGCAGGCGATCCGAAGAGGTGGAAGAGGAAGCGAACAGTCGAGGATGTCTTGGCTTTAAGCCATGAACAAAAAGAGAACGAGATGGAGCGTAAATAGAAAAACAAGCGAGAACTGCAAGAAAGAAGAAAAAAGCAGGAGATAGAGAGACAGAACAAAGACTAAGCAAGAAGTAGAAAATAGAGAGCCGAGCTAACCTGCAGAATAAGGTAGCATCGAGCAGATAGAAGGCTCGAGAGGTTCGAGCAATCCCTGAGAGGATATATGTTAGGAACTGAGTACCAAATTAGACTCAGCCCATTCAAGACCGGTTGAGGTCGAGACTTGGTAAGGAAGAGTCTGTGCACTCTAGTGGCTTGGGGGATCCAAGAACCACCCTACTAAGCATTATCTGTTTCAGGAGACTCAAATTGAGCTCCTCATTGTAAAAACTCTGCTTTAAAGACACAATAAGAAAAGGCCACCACTGAAAGTTGGACCAGAAACATAGCCTAGGAGGATCGAGTGAACTTCTTATTAATTTGTTGTGTTCTTGTATTTGCTTACTGTGTTTCTCTTATTGTTTTCCATTTTCCAGTGTCTATGTATTTTGCAATCTGATCGATCTGTTGCCTAAAATAATATAGATACACACTAGCACATGAGTTTGTAATACCTTCATTCATTAATTAATTAAGTGAGATCACTCATGAGTGATTTTTAGATCAAGTGGTATCAGAGCTTTAGGCTGTTAAGGTTAGACAAGCTTGTGTTGGATTTAGTTGTTGAATGCTAACTAGATCAAAGCTCAAATTAGGAGAAGGAGAGTTGGTCGAAACTAATCCTAAAATTGGAGAGTCTACCCTCAGGAGACAATGTCAGAAGAAGGTTCTATGGGGCCAGACCCTCAATTCATAGATAGTTTCCTAGCCATAAAGTCCATGGTAGAGGAAATGTATAGGGACTTTAGAAAACACAAGGATGAAGATTCATCGGGCTCCAAACAAGACAAAGGAGAAGATGAGTCTCACTTCCATGACCACTCAAAAGGCAAAGGGAAAGAAGAAAGCTTTCTCACACCTCCTAATAGCCCTGAACATAAAAAGAAGGCATCTTTGATTAAACTAGATGTCAAATTTGATTTACCTATATATGATGGAGAGTTGAATGTAGAAAAGCTGGACAATTGGATTAGACAAATTGATGTTTATTGCAAAGTGCAAAGTATCAACTCAAACAAGAGCAAGATTCAATTGGCAAGCCTATGCCTTGGAGGCACTGCCTTGGTTTGGTCGGAGGGCAGGACCCAAGCTAACCTAAAGAGACAAGGTAAGACTATCTCTGTCTGGAGTGAATTTGTTTCTGCAATCAAAAAGCAGTTCTATCCATTGGCCTACATGCAGCAAGCCATGATGAGCTAGCAAACTCTTCGACAGTTGAAAGGGAAAAGTGTACAAAGATACACTCAGGAATTTAGAAAGAGAGCATTGATTCTGGGAATCTCATTAGACTCACCTGAGACTCTATTGAAGTATATCGGTGGTCGACACAGCTACATGAAGCACACTATCCTCGTGTTTAATCCCACTAGTATAGATGAGGTATTTGTACAAGCTACTCATCTAGAAGCTAGAGGAAAGAATGGAAGTCTAGAAGTTGGGGGATCATCCCAACCCACTGCAAGTAAGAATAAGGAGAAAATAACGCAGAAATGGAAAGCAAGGAAAGCTAACACTACACAGAAAAGCAAGGCTTCATGCATTCACTGTAAAAAGGATGGGCATGATGATGAGCACTGTTGGATTCTACATCCGGAGCTGAGACCTAAGAAGTTCAAGGGCAAGAAGAAGAAGACTGCTGCAGCTATTCAAAAAGATTTGGGGTCAGACTCAGGAGATGAAACAACTATTGCAGCCATAGGTATAAGAGGTAAGAATTCTAAAGTATCTACTAGTAATTATGCACAATCTATTATTGATGAAAAATTGAGAGAAAAAGACATGAGCTTTTCCATATTCGAGTTATTTCCAAGCATCAAAAGATTGATACTTTGTTTGATAGTGGCTCACAAGTAAATTTAATTTCTGAAGCAATTGTAAAGAAGTTGGGATTAGTAACTACACCTCACAAGAAACCATATCCATTAGGATGGTTGAATGATAAAGCACAACTACAAGTGACTAGATAATGCAAACTCAAGTTTTCTTTTGGGTCAGCATTTGTAGATGAGGTTGAGTTATACATAACTCCTTTGGATATATGTAGAATTGTTTTAGGAAGTCCTTACTTGTATGACAGAAAAGTTATTTTCTATAGAGCTGAGAACAAGTATCTACTTGTTAAAGATGGAATCAAATACTTTGTAAGAGCTCACAAGCTCAAGAATAATTATACTGTCATAAACTCAGGGCAGATAAAACGAATGATAAATTCATGCAAACAATTCTTACTGATGGTTGTAAAGGAAAGAAACCTGATAAAACCAATGTATTTGAGGTCTATAATGCTAAAAAGCAAGCTGATTTAGAAAAGGTTGTTTCAGAGTATGATATCTTATTTCAAGAACCTAAAGGTCTGCCACCCAAAAAGGAAATAGTGCATAATATTATTTTGCAGCAAGATGCTCCATTCCCTAACACTGGCATGTACAGGTTGTCCGCTTTAGAGAATGTTGAAATCAAGAAGCAGGTGCAGGAATTGCTCGAGAAAGGGTTCATTAGACCTAGAACATCACCATGTGGGTCACCAATCGTTTTGGTGAGAAAGTAAGATGGCTCGTGGAGAATGTGCATTGATTACCGAGCACTGAATAAGATAACAATCAAAAACCGTTATCCCCTTCCTCGCATAGATGATCTTTTAGATCAATTGAAAGAAGTTGTTTATTTTTCCAAGCTAGACTTGCACAGTGGATACCATCAGGTCAGAGTTGCAGAACAAGATGCATGGAAGACTGCTTTGAAAACAAAGCAGGGATTGTATGAGTGGTTGGTTATGCCTTTTGGCTTAACTAATGCTCCTGCTACTTTCATGAGATTAATGAATGATGTACTTAGACCTTTTCTTGATGATTTTGTTATTGTGTACCTGGATGACATTCTGATATTTAGCAAAACATGGGAAGAACATTTAAAGCATGTTAAGAAGACACTAGATGTTTTGAGAAGAGAAAAACTTCATGTTAAACTCTCAAAATTTGAATTTGGAAAAACATCTTTACATTATTTGGGTCATATAGTAGGGGGTGGTAAATTGAAGATAGATCCCTCTAAGATGTCAGTCATTGTAAACTGGCCTAAACCCAAATCGGCTACAGAATTTAGAAGCTTCTTAGGAGCAGCACAATATTGGAGAAAGTTCATTTCTAACTTTTCCTTAATTGCAGCTCCCTTACATGCTTTAACAAGATTGAAACAGGTGTTTCAGTGGGGAGGCAAACAGCGGAAAGCCTTTGACACCTTGAAAGAAAAGATTAGTACAGCACATGTACTAGCACTGTCTGATCTTCAAAGACCATTTTAGATCCAAACGGATCCCAGTGACTATGCCATGGGAGCAGTGTTGACGCAGCACCGGAAACCCACATGTGATCATTCTGAGACATTTAATTCTGCAGTAGTTAACTATCCTACATACGACAAAACATTGTATGCATTAGTACAGAGTGTGAAAAAGTGGAAACATTACTTAATGGGCAAAGAGACAATAATACATACTGATCATCAGCCACTTCAATATCTACACTCCCAAACTAAGTTTCAGCAATCAAGACACTATAGATGGATGGGGTTTCTACAACAGTTTCATTTAGTCATCAAATATAAAAAGGGCATACACAATAAAGTTGCAGATATGTTATCTAGACCCATTATAAATGCATCTACTATACTTAAGCATAATTCTTTGTTACATGAGAGCTACATTGAACAATATGCTCAAGATATAGATCTCAAAGATGTATATGCAACTTTAAGTCAAGGCAAACGAGTAGAAGAATTGGATTATCATGTAAATGGTTGACTCTTATATCATTGTAGGAAGTTATGCATTCCACAAACTGAAAGAGTAAAGATAATTCGAGAAGCACACACTTCTCTAATATCAGGTCACTTTGGGGTAAGTAAAACGGTTGCACAGCTACAAAGATTTTTTTATTGGCCAAAAATGAACGAGACAGTTTCTAGATATGTAAGAGGGTGTACTATGTGTACTAAAAGCAAGCCCAGCAATAGAAAACTAGGTTTTTACACTCCATTACCAGTTCCTTCTCACCCTTGGGAAAGTGTTTCCATGGATTTTGTTGGAGGACTACCTAAATCTAGGAAAGGTCATGATTATCTGTATGTTGTTGTGGATAGGTTCAGCAAAATGTGTATTTTGATACCTTGTAATAAACAGATTACAGCTGAACAAACTGCAAAATTGTTCTTTCAACATGTATGGGTTCATTTTGGATTACCCACTTCCATTGTATCTGATCGAGACACCCAATTTGTGGGGAAATTTTGGTCAAGTTTGTGGGAACTAATGGACACCAAACTGAAGAAAAGCACAGCTTTTCATCCACAAACTGATGGCCAGACCGAAGTAGTCAACAGGACAGTGATCCAGTTGCTCAGAGGATATTGTAGCAAACATCCTAAGCTTTGGGATGAACATTTATGTTATGTGCAACATGCTTACAATAGAGCAAAACATTCTTCTACATGGAGATCTCCTTTTGAGACCTGTTTTGGTTTCACACCAAGGTCTCCTTTGGATTTTGTCTTTGGTAAAAACACCACAATTGAGGGACACAGTGATGTGGACAGGGAAACTACGTTCATTGAGCAAATCCAAGAGATCCACCGGGGAGTAGAGGAACAGCTGGAAAAGAGCCAAGCCAAATACAAGGCAAGGCATTACAAGCATCGGATGGAGCATAGTTCCAAGTTGGTGACCAAGTCTGGCTGTATATAGCAAGGACAGGATGCAAGGTGACGGTAAAAAGCTAAAGCCTATCAGGTATGGACCTTTCAAGATACTTGAGAAGATTGGTGAGAATGTTTTTCGCCTTGATCTACTAGCTTACATGCACATCTACTCAGTCGTAAATGCAGATTGCTCGAGATTATTTGAACCTTCACTAATTGAGGATCCTGAAGAGCAGAGTCAATTGTCTTCTATTGATGACCTGCTACCTAAATATCTTAATGATTTGCAGGAAGACACAGTTCTGGACAGGAAGGTGAGGACAACGCACAGGGGAGATGTTGAGGACCTCAGAATTGGGCTCAAGGGTTCAAAGCCAAGCAGTGAAAAGTGGATAGAGATTGGACAAGTGAGACAATTGTACCCTCACTTAGTCGATGCTTGAAAACCAACTTTTGGTGGTCCAAAAGCTTTTTCAGTGGGAAGGCCGTGATCCGAATTGGATCCATGAAAATTATCAAAATGCTATGACTGTATCAAATCATGACAGACTTCAAAAACTTATGAACAAAGAGCTATCAAGAAGGACCTCTGGACAGTGGCAGTTTGTAGCCGGCAAGGAATGATGAGGACCTCAGTCAAAGCGCGTTGACTAAGGCCCATGGAGACTACGCAGGATGCAAACTGGCAGTTAGGAAGTCCGGATCGAAAAACGGAGGTCGTTTTGACATCGCTGGGCAAAACCCCTCGAGAAGGAAAGGCCCCGAGTGCTCGGTCGCATAGGAAGCCGGGAAACCGTATGGAAAGCGCTAAAGCGAAAGGCGGGTCCCGCACTCCGAAACCGGCAGAATATCGGAGGCACTTTGGGCGGTAAGGCAAAGAACGAGCGATTCCACACATTGCATGACGCGTGTCCAGCTGATGAGAGAGAAAACCGCCTCTAATCGCGGGCTAACGTTCGAGCAAGTCAACCGCACGATAAGAGCAAACACCATAGGATCTGGGGGCTCCAGATCTAACAGTGGAGATTGCGCCCGATGAGAAACCGGATCTGGAGGAAGAAATAAGTTGCGGCATATAAAAGTCTGAAGTCCGATTTGACCGCTAATTTGGCAGATGAATCACTACACAAAGTAACCGAAATACCAAACCATTTGAGGAAGAGTTGGTGCAGTTCGTAAGAGGACAAGTGGCCACTTCCCTGTGAGACGTTACGCATTGGCGATGATGCAGAGGCACGGAACTCCAAGCGAACAGTAGCAGGCGATCCGAAGAGGTGGAAGAGGAAGCGAACAGTCAAGGACATCTTGGCTTTAAGCCATGAATAGACAGAGAATGAGAGGGAGCGTGAAGCGAAAACAAGAGAGCACTGTAAGAAAGAAGAAAAAACAGGAGACAAAGAGAAAAAAAAGAGAATAAGCAAGAAGCAGAAAACAGAGAGCCAAGCTAACCTGCAGAATAAGGTAGCATCGAGCAGACAGAAGGCTTGAGAGGTTCAAGCAATCCCTGAGAGGATATATGTTGGGAATTGAGTACCAAATTGGACTCAGCCCATTCAAGACCGGTTGAGGTCGAGACTTGGTAAGGAAGAGTCTGTGCACTCTAGTGGCTTGGGGGATCCAAGAACCACCCTACTAAGCATTATCTGTTTCAGGAGACTCAAATTGAGCTCCTCATTGTAAAAACTCTGCTTTAAAAACACAATAAGAAAAGACCACCACCAAAAGCTGGACCGGAGATGTAGCCCAGGAGGATTGGGTGAACTCCTTATTAATTTGTTGTGTTCTTGTATTTGCTTACTGTGTTTCTCTTACTGTTTTCCATTTTCCAGTGTCTGTGTATTTTGCAATCTGATCGATCCATTGCCTAAGATAACATAGATACACACCAGCACGTGAGTCTGTAATACCTTCATTCATTAATTAATTAACTAAGATCACTCACGAGTGATTTTTAGATCAAGGGACATCTTCTATTGCTCGAAAGGATTCTCAAAAAAACCCTGTGAGAGCACCCTACATCTCCTTGGCAGTGTTCTTGCCAGATATATGCGAGACTATTTGGTCTCAGACTCCATACAAGATCATTTGCTTCACCTTGGCCTTTTATTTCCTATACTCTTTTAGTTGATCTGCATTGGTATTGCAACAACATTATTTTCATAGGTTTTAAGGGAAAATTCATCTAGCAAGAAGGACATCCTATCATTCCATATGACATAGTTGGAGGCTCCCTCCAATCTATCCTGATCTCTAAGCCCACTTGTGGCCATCTCTGAAACTGGAATGGAAATCTCCCTCTTTCTCATGCTTGGCTACTGAATCTGCTATTCACACTCCCTTCTGAAGTGAGAAAATATGCTTACAACTTTTGTCGACTGCAACTGGAAATTTGGATTTCTAAACTAGATTATGTAACTGCAAAACCATTTTGCACCCAAACAAGAAATCTACCTAGCAAAAATATTGAGTTATTTCTCCCTCTACTCGCTAGAATCACCCAATCTATCAAGCCGAATTTTTTTGCAACCCTGCACTGAAAAATTGATCTGCCAAGAAATTCCCACTGCCCGGCTAGGCATTGCACAACATCTAGAAAAATTGTCCTATTGCTCCCTCCGAACAACGAATTTTCTACTTCTGCTTCTAAGATTCCCTATCTAATCAAATTTTCTCTGATACCATGTGAAATTTTCACCACATAAATTATATTGCAAAAACTGGAATTAATTCTTCTAACTGATAAATTAATTATGTAGTTTATTTCTACGCAACAACGAATTAATTACGCTACAATCTTCACAAAAAAAAACTATGGAAGATAAACTAGAAACTAAGAAAATACTAGCACACACAAAAATATAACACCATTATTTTTTGGATGGAAGTCCCCAGAAAAACCCAATGTGGGAAAACCGATTGCAGCAACTGAGGGTTTTTATTATTAAGTAGCAGTGAGAAAATTTTGAGTACAACTAGATGTTGAAAACTAGCAATCCTACAGAGAAAATAATAGCAAAAATATTATGAGGATTTTTTCCTCACCCCACAAGCAATCTGTGCTCTGACTTCCAGCTCCAAGTGATTCATCCGACCTGGCCTGCGCAGACCCTGTGTCACCTCAGCGCAAACTGCCAAATGCATTGCCTAGAACACTTGCTACTCTAGCTGTCCTATCTACTAGATATTGAGAAATTGTCTCTCCAACACTCTAGAAAAACTTTCGGCCTCTGGAACTGAAAATGATCTTCTCTCCAGCAAAATCAAATTGCCCTCTAGAAACCACTGTGCAACCCTTGTGTTAGCCTCTCTGTGGATATATTTTCCTCTTTGCAAGATACTCTCTAGAACTAGAAGACTTCCTCCAGACTCATTGTCTCCGCTTCCTTTCTCTGGATCGAACTCTTCCAGTAGAAGCTGCTCTCTAAAAAGTTAAACTACCCAAGGAAATCGACCTCAAGTATATTTCTCCATCTACCCATCGACCTTGTTTTATTATCTCCAGTTGGGACTCCAACGGCCAAGATTAAAACTTAATAAATGGCTAAGATCATTTCCTAGTTGATCTGTGTGAGTTTCTAGACAAATCTCACTTTCCTCAATTAATTGTTGTTGATTAATCATTTTCCCTAAGTTAGACTTTGAAAAAAATAATTATTGATTAATTAACTTAATTAAGGCAATTCTAGGTGGATTTTCCTAAAACCTTTTCTGGGTTTTGGATTCATAGTGTTTCTTAGCCTTTCTGACAGTTGTCGAGACTAGAACACTATATGATGCTACAAAAACTAACATTGTATGCATTGTAGACACACGCAGTACGACCTGCTCTCTACGCACTCATTATACAGTGACATTGATGTTGCACTGAGTTAGAGGTTGTTCAACCCTCTCTTTCTCTCCCTCTTGGTCGTTGATCTTTTGTTGACTGCTAAAACCCTAGTTTTCCTCTTGCTGAGCTAACACACACTACTTATGCTAAATTGAACTGGCCACTTCTACGCCTTATTTCCTCTTATAATTCAACTTGGGCCCCACCATCACTCTCAATGGTAATATTAAATCCTGATGAAGTGTTGAGATTAAATCATATGTTGACTTTAGGAATTTTTTATTTTCCAAGTCCAAGTTTAGAAAATAGTTAATTAAATTAATAATACACTAAGTGGTTGTCTTGTGGGTCTCTCTACTAGCCTTGGCACTTATGCATGCAAAACCCTTGCTACTCTAATCCAATCAACAAATAGGCCATGCCCTTAAAACAGTGCCCACAAGTCAACAGCTCCTATTCCCCCCCCCCCTACAAAGTATCAAGATAAACGACAAATTATATAATGATACGATTTAAATCATAAATATTAAAGTAACAAGGAATATTCCCTTCCAATTCCTTTGATTAGAATATTGAAAAAACAAAAATTGTCATCTTACAAATAAGAAACATGCCCTAGGCAATGAACCATAACCGTACACATGGAACTAGAGGAATAAAAAGGACAAATGGGTCATAAAATATTACCCTCCTTATGTACAGAATATATCTCTAAAGAATTATTAGTGAATGCAAAAGGGAATTGAAATGAAGTTTGGTATCCTACTTTCATTTTATTACTTTTCAAAAATTAGGTAAAAATATCCTTTCAACTTCTGGGCCTCTTATAAAGAGGCAAACAATTTGATTATGTAAATATGTTTGTGTCCATATCTCATATAAATTTGTGTGTGTCTAATTCATAACTTTTTAGATGCTCAACTCACTATCAACATCATCCATGTGACTCACCTAAACCACCAATAATCATATGTAACTCAGATCATGAGAGAACACACCACAGAGAAGTAATTATCAATCACCTTGTATTTTCCTTATAAATAGACAAACAATTTGGTTATGTAAATATACTTGTGTCCATATCTCATATTAATCGGCGTGTGTCTAATTCATAACTCTTAGATGATCCAACTCATTGTCTGCATCATCCTTGTGACTCACATAACCCACCAATAATCCTACGTAACTCTCACCTCATGAGAGAACACACATCACAGTAAAACAATTAAAAATCACCTCTCGTATTTTTCTTATTGACCCTCCTCTTTCCATGAGGGAATTTCAAGAAAAATATTTTTTGAAAAATTCCAATGGTCCAAACCCACTCAAAGGACAAAGATTGGTCCATCCAGCTCATCAATCAAGGAATTCAATTTTTTGTATGGATCTGCGTAGTAGTAATCAAGGGTTCAAATTATTTTGAGGAGGATCAAGTCAACTAGCCATTTTTTCCAATTGGAGACTCTCACACTCTCATTTTTCTATATAAGGAAGCTCTAAGCTCCTCAATGAACAATGTAAAAAATCTTCAACTCTTGGTAAGCGAAGCTTTGTTACCTTTGTAATATCTTTTTAGCAATAAAATAAAGTCTTTGGGTCAAAGCTATGGTGTTATTCTTCAGTTATATGGTAATATATTTTTTATCTATTGTGCTTCATGTTGTATTAATGTTATATTTTTTTATTTCCATTAGTTCTTGAAGATTCATTGGTGTATAGTTATCTTACATCATTGTTTAGATTTGGAGAAACACTATAGATAGAGTAGATCTATTGGTTTTCAGTTAAATCCTTAGACTCCTCTTTCACTGTGTTATCCAAATCTTTGTGGATCTATCAAAATTTTCAAGTGTGTAGAAAATAATCTTGTTTATCAAATTTTGGATACTTGGGACATTCTCAGTTGAATTAACCAACTATTCAGGGCATAAAGTTGAAGAACTCACAGTGGGTCATTTGAAGACTCATTGTTCGAAATAAGAAAATGAGTCTTCTTGTCATTTGCTCTAAATCAACTTTCATCTATCTTTAAAATATTTCAAAATTATTTTAGAGCTTAAACAAACAGATATGTTATATAAAGAGCTTATTATTTTTGCAAATAAATCTTGTATATATTTTCTCCTAGCCTTGTATATGATTTCCACCTATTTTGTATATATTTGTTGGGTTTTCTTGAGTTTTTCTCGGCATATCTAAAGAGAAGGCATCGATTTTGGCTATATATATATATATATATATATATTTTGCAAGATTGATCCTATTGAAAATTTGAAGGAAAATTGTTTTTTAAAGCCAAGATCACCCTCCTAGCCTAGACGGTTAGGGTTTCAAGGGCAGAAAATAATTTTTGAGGCCATCTAGTCTCTCTTGTGGTCGCGAGGGTTTGGAGGCCTATTTTGCATCTAGGTCAGATTTTATTGAAGGTTTTCACTCCATATAGTTTTTGCAAAAAAAATTGAGGGGTTTCGCTTGGGGTTTTGGCCATTTTCGCTTTCCATATCCCATTTTATGTAGCCACTAGCCTTGGAAGGCCTGTTTGGTATATATCAAGGGTTTGATTCACAATTGTGGCTCAAATCATTTTTTGAGAGCTTTTCTTGAGGATTGCTAGCATTGTTGGGCTTTCTCTGGGTCGCAAGCCCTTTAGGGCTTTAACTTGTTGCCCTTGATTTATTTATTAACCCTTGTTGATTTTGCAAATATTCAACAATATCTTGAGAGGCTTTCACCAGTTTTTCTGGGCATAGAATCGATTTCTTAAAGGCTTATTCTCATTTGTGAGTTTTCTTGAAGAGGTTGAATATCATTAGAGCCTTTGTCCTCAAGGTAGAGGGCTCCTAGAGAATATTTCTCTTTCACTGGTGTGTCACAACACGTACCTCCCCTTTTGCTTACTGAATAGATAGATAGGTCAAGTACCTACCTAAATGGTGGATAGGTCGACCCTAAACCGAGTTATGTCAGTCCTTCTCCGAACCTCAACCGAGCGAGTGAGTTAGTTAGTATGTTCCTTATGGATGGGCTGGGCTACACACACATGCTATGATGGAAGTGAGGGAAGGTCGTTCATTAGGTTGCTTGCCTTTGAGCGGTTGCTTGTGGGTATACTGGACACATCCCCCTTGTTAGGACCAGACAGAGAACTCCATCAATCCTGAAACAGCGAACTAACCCGTTCTCATAAACTATATATAAAGATGCTTGCCGGACACACCTCGTTATCAGTCTTGCGAGAAGAGTTGATTGGTGTGGGAAGACCAAAAAAAATTTGAAGAATTTTGAGCCTTCATCCTTAATCAATCACCATTAAAAAAATTAATAAAATTAGATCATTTTCTGAGCAAGTCATAAGGTCTTGGAGGCATTCCTTCACCTGGGCCGTGGGCATCCAATGATTGGTATCCATCCTTGCTGAAGGTCAAGATTTCTTGGAGGGTAGATTAGTTATTTGGAGTATTTGGAATCATAATCATAAGTTGATCTGATTTGGCTTTATATCTTAAGGAGATTGTGTTGTGAAGTTCTTTCATCATTGTAACTCTCCTTGAGTTGAAGAATCATCTCCCTTTGTCAAAAGGAATTCTTTGTCACATAATAGAAAAGGACCTTGTTCTTGAGGGAGCTTAGGACCTCAATCCCATGGTATCCTACCTCCTTATTTAAGTGGATTGGATTTTCCTTTATTGAAGCATTATTGTTATTGGATCTCATTGAAGCATTTGCCTATGCATCTTAGATCTAAGATTGCATCCCCTAAAATTTACCTCCAAGCATAAGCTTGGTTGATAGAAAGTTAGGATCACCCTCTTCACTATTAAATTCGAGAAGCTTGACCCTTAAACAACAGTTAAAACGAGTGACCTTGCAGTTTTTTTGTGGCCAAGTCCCTTGTAGGAATGGAGGTACTTGGGTTGCTAGAAGTCCTGGGTAGGTATCGTTAATGAGGCCTTAGCCTCCTTCCCCAACACTTCTCCCAATAACCTTGTTCTAAGACTTGCTTCGATAATTGAGGAGAAGGCCTTCACCCTTAGAATAGGCATATAATTAAAATTAACCAAGATATTACATTACACAAAGGTAGATCTTGCATTCATTCATCTTGCATTTAAATTGATTACCGTAAATTGAGATTGTGAGCTCATTTTATACTTACAAATATTACAGTATTGTACTTGTCATTTTCAAGTGTATTATTTCTTAAGTATACTTTTTTCTTTAAGTACAAGGCTTATTTATATTGCAAGATTATCTCTTATTGCTCATATATCCAATTGTTTTAATCTCTTGATTTCTTGTACTAACATTGTCTTGCAACATTGCTTATCTTTTAACTTGAGATATAGTTTATTATTGTGCAAATACTTTAATTCATATTTTGAGCATTGTTATTAAGGCACTAGTCTCTCATCTTTATCAATTTAAGTGTCTCATTGATCCAATTGAATCTATTTTTAACACTTACATTGCTCATTAATAATTGCACTCGTCAATTAACTTTAAATCAAGTTGTCTACAAAAGTAATTGACTCGCCCTTAGTCTCCTAAAATTTCTTGTTCCAACAAGTCTTCTTCTTTCATTTACCTTTAGGGACTACCCCCCATAGCTTGTCTAGGAGAGAGCTTAAACAGAGTGAGTAGGGAATAGGTGACAACCCCTACTTTGAGTGTTGTGTCTTAGGTGTACACTTTGGGTGACAATAGGTCCATTTATGGTCAACAACAAAGTATTATGTTCAAGTATATTTCCCTGCATAGAATGTGATAGCCTGCTACAGGTTGCATGTCAATTTGTCATAGTTCAAGTTGTAGCCATATGTTACCATAATCTTAGGCCTCTCCAGTTTCGCTTATTACAGTATATCAACCATAAAATTAAAAATTGTGCTAGTTGAAAATTGAACATTATTTTCTTTACACAATAAAAACCCCTTGTAACAAATAAATAATATCAACTCTTTATTTTGGATCCAAATAAAGAGCATTTCAGATCCAAATAACTACCTAACTATTATGGTGGGTCAGACATTCATCAAGCTTTACACCACTCTTCTACATCAATGGCTTTCTAGAGAGCTAAAGCGACAAAATCTCAAAGCTAGGGGGCAAGCAAGTTTTCGTCCAAACTACCAAATAATTGAGGACATATTTACACTCTGAGCCATCATTGAGGAGGCTCGTCACCATTCTTCGAGAGTCCACAGCTGCTTTTTCACTTCTAGAAAGAATTTGACACAGTGTCGAGGGAGGTACTATTTTAAAGACTCTGTGACATTAGGATTTCTGACACCCTCTTGGAAGCCATCATGAGATTATACAAGTTTGTTATCAGAAGCCTAAATATGGCACAAGGGCTTTCAGATTTCATTAAGAGTACCATTGGTGTAAAGCAAGGATTCTCTCTCTCAGCTACCCTCTTCGAAATTTATATTGACGAGTTGGAGTCTTTCCTCCAAGAGCATATTTATGAGGGGGTCGACTTCCTTCTTCATTACGTGTCAATCTCTCTACTCCTTTTTGCTGACAACTTGGTTTTATTGGCCTCTACCGCTAAGGGCCTGTAGAGACAATTGGATGCCCAAGCCAATTTCTATGACCTTCGACAACTGAAGGTCAACCTAGGTAAAACCAAGGTTATGATCTTCAACACATCAAAGAGCTCTCTTACAAACTTGCATTTTTATTTTCAAGGAGAAGAGATTGAGATCACATCTTATATTTACTTGGGAGTGTCGTTCAACCCTAGTTCAACAAAGGATATGGCTCTCTTACCCTCATCAAGAGAGTGCTTCCAGACTCTGTTTCAAGGCATCTCGTACAAACTCCACCTCATGGACATGATTATTCAACCTACAGTTCTTTATGGCTCCGAGATCTAGGGGCCAAGTTTGGTACAAACGAATTGGGCTCAAAAAAAGAGAGTCCATACTTTGCTTCTTAGACGCGTCATACAATGCCAACGTACAGTTCCAAAGCCTATTATCTAGGCAGAGTTCGAGGCCCATCCATTCCGCATTGAGGTCATCTTTCGCCTAGTCTCTTTCCTCCATAGAGTTAGATCTCTCTGGGACTCTGTGGTGGGGAGAGATCGTTACCCCTACCTAGCACTTTGCTCCTTAGAGGCCCTCGCTTCAGATCAATCAACAGGTCATGCTCGAGGGTGGTTCTCTGAGGCATCCCAACTCCTCCAGTTTGCGGCCATTTCCCCAAAGCACCTCCCCCATTCAGATTCTCTCTTGATGCACCGAGCCATCTTCTGTCGACTAAATAGGTACTAAATCAGTCCATTAGAGAGGATATCTATAAGTTACGCTCAGGTCATATGGATTTCCCCTTCAATAGGCCTTGATCGGAAGATGTCTTTCTATTTGGAGCATTTCTTAAAGTTGCAAGATGGCCTCATAATCTAGCCCCCTTGCATCGACATTGGATGCACTCACTTAAAGTACCCCTACACCTTAGAGTTGACACTGACCAACATATTCCTTGGTCAGACAGAATTTTCCAAGTGTGCCATCTATAGGAGCTAGAGACTTAGTAGCACCTCATCTTCAGGTGCCTCATTTACTATGAGATCAGAGGACGTTTCCATTGTCTCTACAGGGATTCCAGGGACTCCCTCTCTACTTTTTCCTGATACCAGGACCAGAGATGCCTAGCCCTATTTATCAAGGAGATCTTTACATACAAATCTCAGCGCTTGCATGACTCGACTCACCTTAGAATTTCTAGAACTATTATCTCTTACTTCCAAGTTGTTTCGTCTGATTGAAACAATAAGCGGCAAGGCGAGTCTCAATATGCAGTGGATAGTTAAAGGGTGAGACCTCAGAGTTCACCGCAACACCCCCCCCCCTCCCCCCTTTACGAGACAGACAAGTATCCTTGAGACCAGCCCATACAATGCTTCAGTCGACATATCCTCAAACAATGAGAGAAGGGTTCGAGACAAAGATAGTGCAGGGCATTTCCTACCTGCTAGACCTCCTCCCAGCCCCAGAGCAACGGACAAAGAATAATCAGCAGCTTCTTCCTTCCAGCCTCGGATGTTAGGAGTAGCCCTCGCTCCTCTACTACCCCCAGGATCATACAGTTGGATTTCTCACCGGTTCCGGAGGACTCAGACAAGGAGAGATTGCCTTGCTCACCTCCCTCACCATTGGCCATTAGATCCAGGAGATGTTGACCTCATTGGCCTCATCTTCAGCTCCCCTTCACTTCTTTGGAGTTACACAGTCCAACAGTAGACATACTCCGTACTTCTCATTTTTGGTCATTTCATGCGATTTTATACATTCTCTAATTGTACCTTTATTTCATTTTAGTCTTATTTTAGTCATATTTTAGTCTTTTTAGCTTTGGAGTTACAATGGAGTCGCATTTGCACTCCCACATGTCTTGTATTTACACCGGATGTATCTTTTAGTCCCATTAACCTACTCTTGTGGTCACCCGAGGACATTAATAAAATTATCTTATTTTATCGATGCAACATAAAGATGTTCAATATCATATGAAATAATAAAATATCAGACAGCATTTGTATCAATAATGAAACTCTACCAAAACATCCACAGGCTGTGAAAGGTTATTTCATAAATCGTTTATTTGCCACATCTGCCAAAGTTAACTTCTTGGAAACAGTACACTCGGTTAATTTCTATCTTCCGAGAGTTGAAAACTCTGTACAATGAGATAAACCCCATGTATAATGTGCAAAAATGAAGATCGAATATTTTGAAGTAAAGAATAAATAACGTTAAAACTAATAGGCGATGTTGTAACACATTTTGCCCAATGTAACTTGTACAAATGAAATATACAGTAACTTGACGTTACTGAATTTGTGGTTGAAATACTTTTCACCTTAAATTGAGGGAACCAATATGACACGAATGTCAAGTACATTTGGCATATGGACAAGAAAACGCACTCCCTCAGAGGTGATTTGTAAGGGAATTTATGTACCTAATCCAACAGGTGGTCCCTATTGTTGAACTCCACTAGCAGCAACCACAGCTGCCATGGTAACAGATGCCTCTTCAAGAGTGCGCTGCTTAGATACAGAATAGAAAGCTTCAATTGTGTCTCCAGCATCCCAATCATCAAAGTCTTTCACAGCAATTCCACACTCCAGCCCTGCGCCTATCTGTAACATTGAAACAAAACAAAGTGTGAATACCAAATCCATTAAATCCTAAATTTTCCTTTCTTGAACAAAAAGCAAAATGGAGACGGCAGGTGATATGGTCTATCAACTCAGAGGGTGGAAACTCCAGGGATCTAAAAGTTTTTCCAAGACAACAAATAAAACTAAGTGTAGCATGAAGGTGACAACATTCAAAGTATAACTAAGAAAATATCGAAACAGAACTAATGTTGAATCTACGATAGAAATGTGGCAGAAGCTTTCCCCAGATAGAAACAGCATTTGGTTATAAGATGATGGTAAGGTTAAGTCATAATATAAAAAATAAAAATAAAAAATGGTTAAACAATGAACATATATAATATTCAGCTTGGATGAAGAAAACAACTTTGGGACAAAACAAAGTTCAAGGCACATTTAAAAAATTAAAAATTCATAAAACCCATAATGAATTTAAAATTTTAACATTCCAATGTCAACAGCACAGCTAGACATAATGTATGTAGTCCATCAAGAAAACTAGACCATGCTTCTATTGCAACTAAGTTTCTCAGGCACAAATAAATATAATAACTGTTCAGCTCCACAACAATGTAATTCGGGGATAGCCCCGAGGGTTAACTCAGTTGGTTGAGTTCCCATTGCTAAAGTACCTCACCAATGGGAGGTCACGGGGCCAATTCTCCTCGACGCCCTTGGGGTTAGGCTCTGCTAATAAGCTGGCGGGATGTGATCCCTTCAATTTGATCTGTCTGGATATTTCCTTGGAAAAAACGACAATGTAATTTGGGGCAATTCAGACAACAGACATATTGAGGTAGGTTTTAACATGGCTTTAGCCTTCTTATTTCAGACAGAGAGTTTTGTAAGTCCAAAGTTAGATCAGTGTGAAATTTACTAGTTATTACAATTTTATGTATTGTCAAAGTACATTGTGATCCCCCTGAAGACATACATTGGTTCTTACTTTAATTTGTCGTGTAAAACCATTTCACTTTAACTAATTTGTTTTATCAAGCACTTGGAAGCAACTGCTAGCTAATTAAATATTTCCTCACTGGAATTTACACCTTTATGCTTGTACTACTCGTGAACAATACATAAAGAAACTTGAAATCAGACTTCATGCAAGGTCATATTTCTGGACAATTTAAAGGTAAAATCTAAAAGCACCAGAGAAGATAAGTTTCAAGTTACAAAGCCCCAAGGATCACAAATTCAACTCTGATCAAGTCACTTGGGACTACCAGCTGCTATTGTGGCTCGCAGTTGAGCCACCCTCCATCCAGTTATTCCGGGAACGGGGGGAGGGTGTCCATAAAGATTTTTCATTGGAGGAAGAAGGAAAAAAAAATCAGGTTACACTGCAGTCAACTAATCTATTTATTCCGATGCACAACCAAATATTTGTATACAATATTATGTGTTAATGATCTCTTCAAAGATGACTAATGAAAGCTACTTAGTATTACCTGGAATAGTAACAAATTCATTAATTTATAAAAAAAACCAGCCTTGCCAAGATTCAGATTGTCACAAACACGCACAGATCAATCCACTTAACTGATTTGAATCTTTGATAATACCTAAACAACTAAATAGCTTCAATAAGCACTTCAAATGAGGAAATCTTTCAGTTACCTCTTTGACAACCTCTTTTACCCTTCTCAACGAATCAAGTTTGCCTACATAAACAGTTTTACCCTTGCGAACAACCCTAACACCACAGCCTTTCACTATTTTTCCTTCAGTCACCATACATCCAGCAGCACGCCCACTGCCACTGCTGAAGATGGCTCTCACTGCTGCAGCTCCAATAGGTACTTGCTCCTGAACATTGTAAACAAGGTTAATAACAAAATACCATCTGTGAATAATGCACAGAAATAATTCAGAACTATAAAATTGTGCAGCAACATGAAACAATCGAAGTCATCAAAAGAAAAATTAAAATGTTTCCAAGTAAATTTTACCTCCGTTAGTTCTAACAGCCCCTCCATTGCCTTACGCATGTCATCAACAAGCTCATAGATGACTCTGTACAAGCGAATTTCAACATTTCTGTTTTCAGCATGAGCCTGAACAGCTGTAGGCACTCCAACATTGAATCCTACAATAATGGCCTCACTAGCACGGGCAAGGTCGATATCACTAGCACTTATATCCCCAACTGCTTGCATTAAGAATCGTAGATAAACACTATCTTGTGGAAGTACTTGTAGAGCATCCCTGATTGCCTCCACTGATCCCTGTCAGTATTAAAAAACCTTAAGGTACACAGCTTTATGTTAAAAAAACCATAAACGATCACAATATAAACCATTCTGCAAAATCACTTAGATGTATGCTACACACACACACATATCAACATAATATACATCCTAGGGAACCTTATGAACACTTCCCCTCATTCCAAGGATGGCACCCAAGGTAAACTGGATTCTTCAGGACACAAGGGCAGGTCATAAATGCTCATGTGGAGCCCAACAATTTTCAACATATAGCTAATGAATAGATCAACAATTGGATCACCAACTTTTAGCTCACAAAGAATCTAACAATAAGCTCATGAATGTCTCATTGGAGATCTGAACCTAGATGGAGAGAGTGAAAGTTAAACACCTACCTCCCCACTCATCAAGCTATTGCCCCTCAACTATATATGTGTGTGTGTGTGTGTGTGGAAAGAGTGAAACACCTACCTCCCCAGTGATCAAGCTATTGCCCCCCAACTATAACATATATATATATATATGAATGTCTCATTGGAGATCTGAACCTAAATGGAGACAGTGAAACACCTACGTCCCCACTCATCAAGCTATTGCCCCTCAACTATATATGTGTGTGTGTGAACCTAGATGGAAAGAGTGAAACACCTACCTCCCCAGTGATCAAGCTATTGCCCCTCAACTATACTTTACGCCGTAAGGCGTTTCCGTTTGAAATGAACTCTCCTGTGATCCGCGCTGTCGTGGTTATTTACCATTAGATTTAGTGTTAGACGATTAAAAAATTTACTGTCGTTGATCTCATAACTGACTCTTGCCGCTCAATAACTGACTTATCTAATAACTGACTTCTGGCTTATTAATTTTTCAATTCACGCAGAGGTCTCTCCACAATATGTTGAAGGCGTATGCGGAGTTCGCGCAGAGGTCTCTCCACAATGTGTTGAAGGCGTATGCGGAGTTCGCGCAGAGGTCTCTCCACAATGTGTTGAAGGTGTATGCGGTGTATGACAGTGAGGTGGGGTATATGCAGGGGATGAGTTTCATAGCAGGCGTGCTTCTGCTGTACATGTCCAAGGAGAATGCATTTTGGGTGATGGTTGTGTTGCTTAAAGGCGGAGCGAATACTCCATTGCTGTACATGTCTGAGGAGAATGCGTTTTGGGTGATGGTAGTGCTGCTCAAAGGCGGAGCGAATACTCCATTGGGAGGGCTATACCTGGACGGTCTACCTCTACTCAACAAATGTCTATTTGACTTTGAAACACTTGTGAAGGAGCAACTGCCAGAGTTAAAGAAACATTTTGAGGAGCAAATGATCATGCCATCTATGTTTGCAACTAGATGGTTCTTGACAGTTTTTTCTGTAGATTTGCCATTTCCACTAATTGTTCGTATGTGGGATGTTTTTCTTTTCAATAACTGACTTATCTCATAACTGACTCCTGCGGCTCAACTGACTGGCTTATTAATTTTTCAGTTTGCGCAGAGGTCTCTCCACAATGTGTTGAAGGCATACGCGGTGTATGACAGCGAGGTGGGGTATACGCAGGGGATGAGTTTCATAGCAGGCGTGCTTCTGCTGTACATGTCTGAGGAAAATGTGTTTTGGGTGATGGAGGAGAATCTGTATTGGGTGATGGTTGTGCTGCTCAAAGGCGGAGCGAATACTCCATTCAGAGGGCTATACCTGGACGGTCTACCTCTACTCAACAAATGCTTATTTGACTTTTGCCATCTATGCTTGCAAGCCGCTGGTTCTTGACAGTTTTCTCTGCAGGTTTTCCGTTTCCACATATGGGATGTTTTTCTTTTCGAGGGTGTGAAGATTGTTTTCCAAGTGGGTATGGTGCTGCTAAAGATCTTTCAAGACGATTTGGTGAAATTATCATTTGAGGATTTCATAATGGCTCTCCGAGAGTTTCCGTGCCTGGTTTGAATCCAGACATCCCATCGTGAATGGCTTGGCCATTTTTATTGTCAGCGTGAACGAAGAGGGTCATTTTATTGTCAGCGTGAACGAAGAGGGTCGGCTTTGCAAGGTATGCTATGAAAAAGGGAATTTCACTCAATTATAGATGTATTAACTTAAAAAGTTGACAAAAGCTAATATCACTCAATTTATAGATGTAAAAAGTCAAAAGGATGATGAAAACTAATACCCCATCATACTGATTCAATGATATTTGGTATAATGTAACTCTTACTTTCCACGATGAAGACAAAACATTTTGAATTTGATATCGACATATATGTTTTTAGCATAATGTACCTATAGTTTCAAAATTGAATATAGTATAATTTTAATTATTATATATTTTTAATATAAAAATATAATTATTATTGTTGTTTCTTTCTCAGTTTTTCACTCTAATAAAGTGAAATAAAATTTTAGTTGAAGAAAAATGTGCAGTAAATTTTTCTAATGTATGAATTGTTCCTCAATTTATGCCTTACGGCATTTCCTTTGCAACATCTGGTGCAAATACTAGTATATACTATATATATATATATGAACCTAAGATGGACAGAGTGAAACAACTACCTCCCCACTGATAAAGCTATTGCCCCTTAACATACAAACAAATAATAAAGTATGATAAACCTGTCTACGAAATGCACACCAAATATTCATGCAGAGAACAACACCCAAAAGTATATTACGATGAGTCATACAATAACTCAGATGCCCCAGTGATCAAGCTATTGCCCCTCAACTATATATATATATATATATATATATATATATATATACGTGTGAACCTAAGATGGAAAGAGTGAAACAACTACATCCCCACTGATAAAGCTATTGCCCCTTAACATACAAACAAATAATAATGTATGATAAACCTGTCTACACAATGCACACCAAATATTCATGCAGAGAACAACACCCAAAAGTATATTACGATGAGTCATACAATAACTCAGATGTTAGGACAAGAACTCCAAATAACCCAAATACATTACAATACAACAATCATAAGCCAATGGGTGAAGCAATGACTCTATTAACCTCTTATACATACTAGTTGTCACTCGTTGCCCATGTAGGTATACTACCAAAGGAACCCATTACTTACATCTACATTTGAAATTCTGACCCCTTGTTCCTCCATTAGGGTCACATCCCATACATTACTATACACACTCACACACACATATTTGACACCCATGTAATGAAAAGGAAGTCCAAAAATGTAGGTATCTAAGCCTCAATCCAACGTAGTCTTTTATAGGCAATGAATGGTACACAAATAAAACATACCTGAACATCAACTTTTAGAACAATATTCAACTGGTGCCTTTCTACACCAGTCTCATTGTGTTGTGCAACAGCATTAGCAAGGGAAGAGAGAGTAACTTTTCCCTCGCCAGCCTTAGCAGATATCCGTGCATCTCTTATCTTAATAGCACATTCCTCTGCTCTTTCACGAGCAACCTCAAGTGAATCAACAGCCTCAAACTCATCACCAGCAGTAGGTACATTATTCAATCCAATAACCTGCAGCATCAAGTGAAATATTAAGAATCCAATTCGAGGCACCTACCTATAGGCTATCAATGCAGATTGTTTTCTTTCCTTTGCCTTTATTCATGAAAAAGGAGGTCTTTTGCCATAGGGAAATATTAGGAAAAGGATAAATCTAGTATTCTGGTGCTCTTCTCGAAGATTAACAGGGCTATCACTCTCCACAATAAATACTTCACCTGGCAAGAATATGAAAAAGCAATACAAAACCAGCAAATAGCTACTTGTCTCACTGCTCCATAAATGTATTGGTAGGAATTCCCCATAAATGATATTGAGAAGCAAAACCTTTACATAAACCAGAGAAATCAATGTGACCATGAGGGGGAAGCAAAGAGGACAAAAACAAATAGTTTCTTGGAGACTAAATAAAATTTGTAATTTTCAGTGCACCTGTGAATTTTCATAGTGTTTGGTGAGATGGGGAAACTTGAAGAAAAAAAGGAGTGGTGGGTTCTTCAAAATGTGTTTTGTGTGCTCAGGCAAATGAATTAGCTCATCATCTGTTCACAGAATGCAGTTATGCCAAAGAAGTCTGGCTGAGTGCATTTGCTAGGTTGAGCCATCGAATTCTTTGGCCAGGTACTTGGGATGAGATGTTTTTGAATTGGAGTAAGAAAAATCTCAGTGCCTTCAAAAACAATAAAGTTTTCCAAAGAATATGGATTGCTCTTCAAAAATTTATTTGCTGGAAGATTCAGTTGGCTAGACAGGAATAAGAAGATTTTCAATAATGAATCGAATAAGCCAGAGCAAACAGCTTCTAAAGAAAATGCCCTTCTATCTGAATATCTTCAATGCAAAATTCATGGCAAGGATCAAGCTTCGGACAGTTTTGAAGAGAGTCGGGTTTTACAATTCAACTTGGCTTTTGACGTATCTTTCTACTTTCGCAGCTCTGGTTCTCTTCCTTTTCGGCAGTTTAGGAAAGACATTCAAGAGTTCCAAGTATGGTGGTTGCAGCAACACTCCTATTCTCTCTATTTTAATTAAGCTTCAAAGAATAACACAGGGTCAGCAAGTGCAGGGGGTGGGGTGTTGGAGTCTTCATGATCCCAGAGGAAATAAGATAGCTCACTACACCCAGAGTCTCGAAAAGGTTTCTAATAACCTGGCCTAGGCATACTCTCTGTGGTGTAGTCTTTCCATTGCCGAGGGGGAAACCAATAGATCCTTAATCATTTTTGGAGATTCAATGTTGATTGTTAAAGCAATGATAGCTCATTCTAATCCAGTGAGGAACAAGTTAAAAACTCTTATTTCCAAAATCACCCATGATCTCTCTTCACTTGATAAAGTCGCATTCTTCCACACTAAATGCCCACTGAATGTGAATGCAGATCACTCAGCCAAGGTTGCTGTAGATCTAAACCCCTGGAACTTTGTCAAAAAATGGGGGATTAAGCTTTGCATAATCCCCTAAATTAAACAAATGGATATTAATGAGTGCTCCATCCAATATGATTCAATTAATGTGATTAGGTAGGCTGTGTCTTGGGAAGGACAGTCGGAGGAGCTCCATACTTCGATTCCATTTGCATTTGCAGACTCAACTCATGGCATGTCAATGCCCTTTGATGCTTGGGATTTGACAACTGTAGAAATATGGTTGTTTGGCTCTTGCAGGGATGAACTGTTAGTCTTGTATCTCTATTCTTGTTGGTTTGAGGTCATGATGATGGTCTTGATGGTGGTCATTGTTCCTGGTGAACTCAACTGTTTTTTTTAGTGACATCGGAGGTTCGTCATCTCTGCTTCTCTCTCTATTTGTCCCCACGGCATCTGTGTCAAGTGTCTAGGGCCATGCTAATCCAGAGCTGTGAGTTTTAGAGGAAATTCAAGGTGGTTGGTTTGTGGTGCAAGGAAGCTACTCTTTTTCAATGTTGAGATCTGCTTCCTCCCATTTCAATCTTAGAGATATGATAAGGTAAGTCCTAATTTTCTGGCCTTTGCTTTTTGGTAATCCTGTAGGTAGTCTTCAAGTTCAATATTTCTAGAAAGTCTAAAATGGCATAAAATTCCAACTTGAATCTGTTTCCCTTTCAGGGTCCTTCAGAGACACATTCACTTAGGTGTGATGCTATTGCTTTGATGATATCTATTGCTCATCCTCTCAAACTCAGACTTGCTCTTCCACTACATTCCATCAGATACATGCCTAAGCTCTGTCAGTTTAATTCTACATCGTATATAAACTCTTGTGCCCTACAAATCATTTATGTGCTAGCAGATGGTCCTTCATGATGATATCTCTTTTAGTTGATATGTGTGAAGTTCATTGCTTAGAAGTGGTGTCGATGGTTTCTAACTTGTCATGACATGAGAGTACTAAACATTGGATTTAAACTATTAACACTCTTAACTAAGTAAAGGTTTTATTATTTTGTCTCATCTACCATGGAGGAACATAATTGTCCTTAAATAAGTGTGTCTTAACCTAATCCAAAAGTACTACTTGAGAATCGAGATCAAGGCAAATAGTGTAACCCATATCTTAATCATACATAATGTTTACATTGTTTTCCTTGTCCAAACATCCTGTTCACATAAAAATACTATCCCTGCTTATATATGACATATCGAATGTCATCCAGCAAGATCTAATGATGAAATTAAAGGAAAAATCAAGGCAAGACTAAGTCAAATAAAGCTGAAAAAAGGCTAAGAAGTGAAAATCATGAATGTAAATGACAAATTTTGAAAAAAAAAAAACTACACCACATCATTAAAAGGCCCATCCCCTAAAGTACTATGCAAAAAAGCATATATAGAGAAAAAGGACTAGTGAATCAAAGGAAGAATGAAAAAAGGGTAAAGAAATAAGGTGTTGAAGTTGTAATTCTACGAAAAAGAATCCCTTTCAAAGGTTTGCAAAAAATAAATTCAAGAGTCCTATTTAAAAATGGCTAGTTGAACCAATTATAGACCTTAGACATCATTATTATGACTTTGAGTGTATTTACACAAGTTCTCCCCTTTCCCTTTCCCTTTCCATAAAATTTTCCTCACCTTTACCTATTTCTAACCAAGTGACCTAGGAAATACTTTATGTCCTAGGAAAACGACACAGGTAACGAGGGTAAAGATCTGCCACCATGGTAAATTTTGGAAAATGTGTAAATTTAGCTTATAAGTGTATAGGGGATTATCTATGTGATGTACCTAATGGCTTGTTTTGAAGCTTGGTTCATCATTATAGTTTGGGCACCATGTTGAATATGTGCACTATAGCTCAAGATCTTTGTACCTATCTACAATCGTATTTACCTACATTGGGATCCATGATAGAACACTTCGACGATGACAAGGATACCACATCATCACATAGGTGTTGTCCACATCAGCATAATGTGTACTTGGCATTGCACGGAGTACACCTGGACATGTCATTATGGTTATTTCTTCATTTCTCTAGCACATGTGAGGAGGTGCCCTCTTCTTGAGCCCATTTCTGACATGTGGCAATCATCTTCATGTATTTTTTAGCTAGGTTTTCTCTCACGGTGGGAACATTACTATGCATCATTTTCTCTCTCTCCTATCCACATATGTGCCTCTAGATACTTCTAGAAGGGGGCGCATTGATCATTTTTGACCATATCTACATGTATGAAGCTTCAATAAGCTTTTAGAGAGGGTGCACTTTCTCTCTCATCCTTATCCACAAGTGGAGAGTTTGTTAAATGTTTTGAAGAGGGGCGCTCATGTTCTTGACCCCCTTGACCCTCACACATGTATGGATAAGGTTTTTTTGCTCAAAAGGGGAGGGCACACTTGTTATTTGACCTCACATATGTGGCAAGTTGGTTACTTTTCTCACTTTGAGGAAGGCACCCCACCTTTGAGGGTTGGGCTATTATTTCCAATGGTTTTGAGAGCATTGTTTCATCTAGCCCATGATATGAGCACATGGTATTGTATTGATGGTATTGGATGCCTCTCTTCCTATAAAAGGAGAACTCGTCTTGCCTATTGTGAGTGTGTCCTGGTTATTTCTTTAGCAATGTTTAGAATTTTATGAGAAGATAATAGAGTTGTGACACTCAAAGAAAAAAGGCTATCGTCAAGAGGGTATCAAATCAAGTGAGGTATGATTTTAGCTTTGTATCTTATTTCTTTAAAAGATCTAAGTTTAGAATTACTAGCATTAGAGATGAACACATGTGGCTTCTTTCTTTATTATTAGATATGATTTGAATTTCCCTATGGTACCTAGGGTTTAATTTTATTTTTTGAGTTATTTCCCTTTTTATGTGTCCAAGCTTTACTTGTCTTAGCTAGGAGCTCCTTTAGTAGTTCTAGGATATTGGAGGACTTCAACACCCAAAGTGAAAGAAGCATTGCTAAGAGACTTCGACACCCCATTTCCCAATAGTAAGGGCCATTTATTTCTCTTGTTTCTTTAACCATTTTTATTGCCTTCCCCTTTTTTCTAAAATTTTCAGTTATCTAGGGATTAATATACGCATCATTTCATTTGTAGATCACATTACTCTAGTAAAGGTAGACATTTTGATTCCATTTTTCATACATGAGCCTCCTAAAGCAAGTCAACTTTTTTGTCATTGGTTTCACGACAAGTCGACTTGTCTTATAGTGCCTCATGGCTTTGATTTCTTGTTTAATCATCAACATAGATCCATCTTAAGCACGGATCTAACATGAGCTGAGAGGGACCAAATTTCTTTAGGTGTAAACTTACTTTAGATTGCAAAAAACAATGTGTAATTTTATATTGTTTAAATTGTATTTTTGAATGTTATAGAGATTGCATCAAAAGATGGTGGGTGGAACAGATCCCAGTCAGGGGCTCCAAAATGTACACCTTAAGGGCAAGGTTAAAACATATCAAGTTGAAATTAAAACAATGGAATAAGATAGAATTTGGGAACATCTTCCAAGTGAAAAAGGAATTGGAACAAGAAATGGAATGGAAACTTTACAACAGAAGTTGATCACAGAAGGCTACTCAGAGGAAAGCAGAGGAGAGGAAATGGAGTTACTGAAGCAGTGGGAGGACAAATGTAGACACGAGCAAATTCTATGGAGACAGAAACCCTGAGTGTTATGGCTCAAGGAGGGTGAGAGAAACACTAAGTTCTTTCATCGATCAACGATAGAACATAGGAATTCCAATCGAATCCTTAGAATTAAGGATGAGAGGGGGAAAACCTACGAAGCGCATCAAGATATTGAGAATGTCTTGGTTCATCACTTCCAAAAAATAGCAGAAGAACCCCAAGTGGATAGACAAGAGAATATCCAAAGGATTGTGAGGCATATCCCTAAGTTGATCACAGAAGAACACAACAAGAATTTGAACAAGTCAGTCTCCATGGACGAAGTGGCCCTGGCTGTGAATGAAATGGCTAATGGAAAAGCCCCCGGACCGGATGGATTTACTATTGATTTCTTCAAAGCCTATTGGGAAGTAGTTAAACATGATATTTATGAAGTGGTGGCAAAGAGTTAGAAACGATTCTCAAAGCCTTGAATTTGACTTTTATAGCCCTTATTCCTAAGGAAGAAATGGCCAACACCCCAGAGAAGTTCAAGTTGATAGCTCTATGTAATGTTCTATATAAGATCATATCCAAAGTAGCAGCCAACAGGATGAAAACAATTCTTCCCTGTCTGATCTCGGACGAACAATCAGATTTTGTCGAGGGAAGACAAATTCTGGACAATGTTATTCTTGCACATGAAATAGCACATTCGCTAAAGACCAAGAAAAAGGAAGGTATGATCATGCAACTAAATTTGTCTAAGGCTTATGATAAGATTAGTTAGGAATATATGGAATCGATGTTAGAAGCGTTTGGTTTTGATGAACACTGGATCAAATGGATTATGGCACTGGTCTCATCACCCAGCTTTTCAATCCTGATTAATGGACTCCCGGCAAAACCTTTCTTTCCGTCCAGAGGAATTTGGCAAGGGGACCCATTGTCTCCCTTCTTGTTTATCTTAATGATGGAAGGCCTAGGGAGGGCAATTGGAGCGGCCAACAGAGAAGGAGACATAAAGGGCCTTAAGCTGCATGAGGACGGTCAAGCGACAACACATCAACAGTTTGTGGACATTCAAAGCCATCATGGACACCTTCATGGCTGCTTCAGGTATGGAGTTAAACCAGTCTAAGTCCATGATTTTTTCTTTAACACCCACATTGCTATCCAAAGAAACTTAACAACTATTTTAGGGTTCCAAAGGAAATCCCTCCCATCAAAGTACCTAGGAGCCCCCCCTAACAGTGCAAGCTTGGAAGAAATCCAATTGGGAGAAAGTAATCTCTAACCTTGAAGACAAGGTTAAACGATGGACGGTGAGAGACTTGAACTTGGCAGGTCGATTGGTCCTAGTAAAGGCGGTGCTTCAGGCTATCCCAGGCTACATGTTATCCATCCTACCTGTGCCTAAGGGAGTGCTCCAAAAATTAGGGAAGTCCAAAGAAACTTCCTATGGCGAGGGGCAGAGGAAAAACGAAAATGGGCACAGTGGCTTGGAACACGGTATGTAAAACAAAAGATGCAAGAGGCATAGGGCTCCAAGATCCAAAGATAACAAACAAAGCAGATGGAGCCAAATTGTGGCGGATATGGTTAAAAAGAGGGGAGACTCCATCGGCAAAACTGTGGAAATCAAAATATGCCCCTAATTGCCAAACAAAAAACCTGGTTAGGCTCCCGAGTTCAATCAAGGGGGGTCGGTTATATGGAATTTGGCTTGGAATTACAGAGACATCATACAACAACATTGCTTTTGGGAAATAAGAAATGGGAAGGAAGCCCTATTCTGGGAGGATGCTTGGCAACAACAACCGAAATTAAATAGACAGGAATGACTACCCCTCCAATTAACCACAGATAGTCAGGGATACAAGGAAGTCGACCAATTCTGGGCATGTTGCACTGAAATTGTCAAAGTTTTAGGGAAATAGAATTTCCAAAATTTTCAACAAGGATCACATCACATATCAACAGTCTGTGTGTCATGGTCATCCCATTCTGCAAGTTATATATTGTAAATGATCTTAGTAAAACCTTGAGTCTATGTAAAAACCTAGGTAAGCCTATAATTTGATGACGAATTCCATCCTAGGAGGTTTTTTAACTTCATTGGTTACCTGTGTTTTTTGACACAGTGAACCAGAAGAGTTTTTTCCCTTCAGCTTAAACCCCCAAAGCTAGAGTGAAATTTATTGTCGGATTATTAGGTGAGTCCTAGTGTTTTGGTCGAGTCTAATGTAAAAGTGGTCTGGGAATAGTTTAAGCTAATTGGTTAAATTATTTTATTACAAATCACTTGGTTTACTAGATCATATTGGGTCGCAGATGGGTTATGTGTCTTAAGGGTCTAAGACAAATGTGTATTCCCTCTGAGTCTTGTAAATAAAAAATCGTATGTATTAGAGGGTTGGAAAAACAATTAATCCCTTCATGTGTAAATTAATTAATTTTTCTGGCAAAATTAAATTAAATCCTAACCCAGAAAATTAATTAATTGGAGTCAAGTTAAATTGTCTTAGGAAAATAAATTCTCCAAATGGAAAAATTTGTGGGTCTTAAGAATAAAATTTTAAAGGTCCTCCACCAAGGGAATATTGTCTTTTTCAAGAAAATTTGGACCCTTGGACATTGGTGGTTAAGTCAAAGTCAATTTTTTAGGAAATTAGCTCTAAATAATTAATTTTGAGCTAATTAAAACGGAATTAAATGATAAATTCGAAAATTCTTCAAACATAAAAAATCGGGGGCAAGGATTAAAAGATTTTGTAGTGTTTATCAACGGCTAAGTTTATTTTGACAAGGATCAAAGAAACTAGCCGTTATTTTTCGATTTGGAGATTTATCTATAAATTAGAATCATTTGAGTCTCTAGTCGTCTTGATCTCTGGCTAGAATTGTTGTTGAAGCATTTTGTAAACTATTGTCCCGCTAGGAACTATTTTTTTCTACTATAATAAAAGACTTTGGGGTGCAACTCGAGGTGTTCTTGTCGTTGATTTGTGGTATGTATTGACTACGGGCTTCCTATATGGTGTATAATATTATTATTTTGAGATAATACATAGTGTGCAGATACTCAATCCTTGGTCTCCAAGTTCACAGACTGTGGGCAAGGGTTACTTTGCTTGGATCTCTACTTTTTATATGGTGGATTGAATCTTCGCTTGGGCTATAGTGATCATTAATTTTTCTGAATCGTTTTAGACATTCTTTCAAGGAAAAATAAATTATTTTCTCAAAATCTATTTTAAAAACCCATGTATATTTTGTAAATTAAATTGTAAATTATTCTTCTAACTTGGGTTGGGGTTTTTAGATTCATTTTGTATATATTTGAGGTTTAGGTGTTGTAAATTTTATTTTTGCAAGTTAGATCAAGGAGTCAAGTGCAAGAAGAGCTACATCTAGGCCCTTGAGGGTAAGATCTAGTCTCTTGAAATTTTTTACAAGGGTTTCAAACTTTTCAGGGCTTCTAGCCTGGGTTCTGCCCTCCTTGGCCTTAGCATCCCTCCTTTCTCCCTCTTTCTCTAAGCCGCAGCTCTCTAAGGGGTTGCAACCCTTCCTTTGTGGCCTTTAGGCCTTAGGCCTTTCCCTAAGCCCCTATACCCTCCTCATCCCCAACGCTAGCCTTATTAGGCATAGAGCTGGTCTCTTGTGGCCATATTCTTCATCCTTGGGCCCCGATCTACCATCTTAGCCTTTTTGTTGAAGAATCTAAGGCAATGGGGTATAGTAGGATTCTTCTAAACTTGAGATCAATTTGTGAAGCTCTTTTACAATTTATCTTGTTAGCTTAATCTTCTTCTTCTAATTATTAATGCATGTGTGTTTACTTCATCAAACTGCTACCAAAAACATAAGAACAAGAACACAAGATGTTGGCTCTTCGCAAGGGAAAAACCTCTCTTTTAGAGAGGAAAACCCTTTCGTAATTTCTCTTATTGAAGCTTCTATTGATCAACGCCAAACCCTAGACACTTGACAAGAATATTCTCCAAGCACAAGTCAAGTCCTTCCTCCTTCCTGCACTTTGTTTCCCCGGCACTTCGTCCTCCTTCTTCCGGCACTTCATTCCCTGGCACTTCATCCTCCTCTTTCAATTGTTGATAGTCCTTGGTATACCAACTCTAGAAGAGACTCCAACCTTTGATCCTTAGTGAGATACTTTACCAATGAAGACACCTTCCTTCTCTTGACCAACCGAGCTTTTTCTTGATCTGAGGTTGCAGACTTGATGTGACAGTATTGCAGCCCTAGTTTCTCGAACGTGTGAGAGGTTTCCTTGTGTATTTGATCCTTTTCTTCTTCGCTTGAGAGAGTCTTCTTCGCTTAAGTAGGAGGCCTTGTAGGCCTATGTTTCTAACCCAAAGAATGAGAGATGAGCAACTGTGATGTGACTGTTGTAGTGACCGTAGACAGCCCTCCTTTCCTCACACGTGTGATTGCAATTCACCCTAGAAACAATGCCTTAAACTTTGATTATGTCTCCTTCTTCATTGCACTAGAGGCTCCTTATCTCTCTTTTCCTTTACTCTTTTCTCGGCTCTTTTTCTCGCTATTTTCAGAGATGTGATAGCTTTTCGTTGGAGGAGTGGACAACCTTTATAAAGAGAGGATTGTCCCTCCTTTAGGCCGACTTGAGTTTTCTTCATCGTTTTTGCTTCTTTGAAGATGTCGTTGCATGGAGAGGGGACTTGACTTTGCTTGGAGGGATATCTTTTGACTCTTATACAAATATATACATGGTGTAACATGCTCGTAAGGGTCTTCAACATTTTCTTTTGACTCTTTGACTTATCTATAGCACTTTGACATGTGCCAGACCTACTTCAATGAGCAAAAAACTCATTGATAAATATAACAAAAAAAATATTTCTTTTCTTGAAAAAACACAAATATCAAAAGTACATTTATGAAGACCGAACCTAGTTACACTTTCTTCAACATTTTTATCCCCGCAAATTCACTTCTCTTAGCGTTGTTCTCCATTTTCTTGGTCTCTTTTGCCCTAAAATGACCTAAAACCCTAATTTGAAGTTTTAAGGCTAAATACTTAGCAGTTTTGCAGGCTTAAAGTCTGAAAATTCATATTTTGCAAGCGATAACGTGATCCCAAAGTTTCAGCGATTTTCAATGGTGGGATCTTCAAGGCCTTGGGCCTAGGGTTTGACCTTTAAACCCTTGTTTTTTGTAGTTTTATTACAGCAAGCAAATTACTAATAATTAGGCCCTAGAGTCACAAAATAAATGGTCAAAATCATTTCAAAGTGCAAAATCTTCATTTTCACAAATTTTGGCATTTTGGGTATTTGAGTTTTGGCCTAGATCTAACATCTAAGCTTGCTGGATTTTTCTGCATAAATGAAATTTTCTGCAGTTCTGAAATTTCTGAATCAAATACTTAACAAGGGCCAAAAACTGAAATTTCCAATTTCCGGAAAATTTTACTATTTTTTGGAGATATTAGGGCTTGTCTTAAGCATTGTTGGGTTGTTGCTCTATCACTGTTTCACTGTTGTAATAACATATCAGTTCTGAAATTTCTAAATCACATCCTCTAAATAACCCCAAAATTTAATTATTTCAAGTTTGGCGAAATTTTTCTATTTTTGGAAATATTGGGCATCTATTTTTTACTTGATTGGTTTGTTGATCTGTGGTTAACTCACGGCTGTAACAAACGTATCAGTTCTGAAAATTGTTGAGTCAAACTGTCTAAAAGCCCTAAAATCAAAATTTTCAAGTTCTGGTGCATTGTACTATTTTTGGGCATATAGGCCATCTATTTTGGGCAGTTTTATCTTGTTGATTTGTCTTTATTTATGGTTGTAAATCAGAAATCAGATCTGAAATTTGACTGAATACAACATCTTAAAGTGATCTAAGCAGGGTGAAATACATTTGTTGGTCATTAGAATTTCAGTGTTTTATGTGTTGGGCAAGTTTCATCGTTTGAGGTGGTTCGTACACTGTTGTACTTGTTATAACATTGATAAGATCTGAATATTTTGAAGTAGTATCGCTGGTATAAATTTGTGATTAGCATCTTGATTGGCTATTTTAAGCATTTGGCATCTTGGGTTACTTGGTATCTTGTGGAATATTGTTGAAATTTACACTTGTATCTCTAAGCATTTTATCTTGTCTAAGATTGCAATTCACTATTGTTAAGTACTCTTAAAAGGATTCTAATTAAGTACTTAAACAACTTAAGAAAATCTTAACTCAAGATAAATCCCACTCATAGTCTCTTGCATAAGCATACTAGATCTAGATTTGCATTAATATTTACCTCCTAGCATAAGCTAAGTTAATAGAGGACAACCCTTCTTATCTAGCTTTAGGAGCCTTGGCAACTCTTCGGTGGTTAACACGGTGACCTTGCAGTTGTCAAAGTCATAGTCTCTGCAACGCCAGAGGTATCGGGTGATAGAAACCTAATAGAAGATATCGTTAATCAAGGCACTAGCCTGCTTCCTGTTCGCCTCCTTCCCACAACCTACCTTGGAGCCCAGCTTCAAAATAGTTATAGGAAGGTTACACTTAAACTAGGCATTTAAGTAAAATTTACCAAGATCACTACATCTCACATAGGTCCTAGGACTTGCATGCGTCCATCCGGCCATTTGGTTCCAATTCATAAGAAACAAAAATTTGTGACTCCATTAAGGCATTGGTCTCATAATAGAAAATCTAATTTAATCAATAATCTTGCTTAATTCCAACCAAGTGGCTAGGCCACTCATTCGTGTGTCCCAAGTGAGTTGACTCTCAACTTGCTTTCCTTCGCTCCATTCCATAGGGACTACCCCCCATAGCCTGCTATTGTAAGACAGCTAGAATGGAGTGGGCGGGAATCAGAGTGAACTCCCATCCTGAGAGTTGTTGCGATGCCTGTACAATCCGGGTGACAACATTTTTGGCACCATTGTCGGGGACCATTTTATTGGACCTTGGCATTGACGACATTCTCGTTAATCTTCATAATCCTCTAATCCATTTTCATCTTCTTGATCTGTCAAACACCATGCTTGTTGGTGCTCTGATATCTCACTAATCTTCTTATCGCCTTGCTCACTCTTTTGTTTGCACTTTAACACCTGGACATTTGGGTTAGTTTCCTGTTTGGGTGGCAATTCCAATTTTTCATTTATTCACAAAATCTTACATTAGAAAGAATCTTGGTAGCTTGGTTAACCCCGCTCTCAGAGCTCAGTTAAACAAATTACATTCTGGTAAGCATTCATTTTTTCTCAGACAGGAAGCCTTCCTTGATATCCACCTACTTCTCCCTGACTAACTTTTTAGTTTTTTCCTTCTAGATTTTGGAGATAGATTCATGTTCAAGTGGCAACTCCACTTCTTTCATTTTTTACAAGAATTCCTGCTAAAGGCTCCCTTCTTGTGGATCTCTTGATTTTCTTGAACTCGGATCCCTCTCTCTGACATCCATTAGCTTCCCTTTCCCCTTAAGCAAGTCATCATGGATGACTTGTCCGTCCCTTTTCGTTGTACTAACACTCAAGGTTATCCTCATGACCTTCCATAAGAGGAATATGGGTTTAAAGAATTAATAGAGATCGTTAAAAGAATATAGGTTGAGGATAATCAATTTGTTGACATGCAGAATCTCATAAAGAAGATGCAACAAAATCAAGTACACCATGTTAGTGATCAAGAGGATGTGCCATATTGTAGATATTGTAATCACTGTCATGATGAATCCACTTGTGCCATCGCAAGAAGAATTTTCGATAGTACAGAGGCAGGGACCAGTAACCAAATAATGAAAAGGAAAATGATAAGCGTCTTGTTAAGGAATTAACTCAAATGATCAAAGACATGCAGTCTAGTCAAGCAAAACTAATAGCAAATCACGCCAAAGAAATGACTTCCATGGGAAACAGGTTACAAGCAATGGAAGTTGCTCAATATAATCAAAGGATCAACTTTCAGAACATGGTGGATACCATAGAAGAGGAACATGTTGAGAAGCTAAGTTCCATAAAAGCAAATCTTAAGAAAGAAATGAATTCTATTCAAGAAAATCATAATAAAATGATAAAGGACATGGAAGCTAATCAAGTATCTCTTCAAAACAGGTTATTAGCTAAAGAAGAAAGGCATATTGAGGAGCTGAAAATCGTGGAAACTAATCATTCTAATCAGATGACCACCATGCAAAACCATTTGATCACCATGGAGGAAAATCATGCCAAGAAAATCAATGCCATTGAGGATAGGCTACAGAGCTTGATTAATGACATGAAGGTTGATCACATACAACAAATGAAAACTATGGAATCAATACATGCAGACAAAATGAATGTCATAAGAACTGCGCAGGTCACTCTTCAAAGTAAGCTACAAATGTTGAAAAAATCACAACTCCAGCCAAGACCAAAGGATCCAGTACAAGAACCTCCCAACCCGTCCAAGAATCCTTCATCTTATGAAGAAGTCATTGATTCCATTGAGAAATGGTTAAACGAAGATGATCCAGGCATTAAGCAAACAAAGGGAAATTAGATCGATGATTGCAACGCCGATCCAATGGCTTTGACAAAACAAGGTCACAAAAATAAGGAAGAGCATGTCACAAAAATCAGTGGCATTCCAAATTTTCTAGAGGAACTTTATCCGAATCAGATAGAAAGTTGCATGTCAATCATATCAACATCGCATCCTACCGAGTGCAAGCGTAAAAGGCGAAAGAGAAGAAGGAAGAAGTTTGATGCATCCGATTTTCGAGAGCAACTCGATATTCGGATAAGGCAAAGTCCTAGCATTGTCATAATTCAGCGTGGCACATCCGAGAAGCAGCCCACAGATTTGCCGAAAAGTCGACAAATGCTCAGTATGCACTAAGTTGAGGACATATGACGCCATGGACATCGTTTTGTATAGCATATCTAACCCTGTTCCCCTTTTATTTCATGTCGTTAGATAGTTTATTTCACGCATTTATATTATGTCTTTTATATTCCAGGTTATTAGAGTAGGTTTTCTATTCCAACTGTATTTTCTATATATGCATGATGATTTCGATGTTGAATGGATATCTATTTGATGGACTTTGTTTCCTTGGATGAAGGATTTTGGGATTCTCACGTTACTTCTTGGAAGCAACATGTCCCCATTTGGAGCCAGATGTTGCACTCAAATTGTCAAAGTTCCAGGGAAACGGAAGTGCCAATTCTTTCAACAAGAATCAGATCACATATCAGCAGTTTGTGTGTCATGGTCATCCCATTCTACAAGTTATATATTGTAAGTGAACTTGAACTTAGTAAAACTTTGATTCTATGTAACAACCTAAGTCTATAATTTGATGACGAATTCCATCTTAGGAGATTCTTTAACCTCGCTGATTACCCGTGTTTTTTGACACGGCTAATCAGAAGATTTTTTTCACTCTAACTTCAACCAAAATTTAGGGTGAAATTTATTGTCGGATTATTATGTGAATCCTAGTGTTTTAATCAAGTCTGATGTAAAAGTGGTTTGGAAATAATTTAAGCTAATTGGCTAAATTATTTTATTACAAATCACTTGGTTTACTAGATCATATTGAGTCCCAGATGGATTATGTGTCTTGAGGGTCTAAGACGAATGTGCATTCCTTTTTTGAGTCTTGTAAATAAAAAAACATATGTATTAGAGGGTTGGAAAAATAATTAATCCCCTCATATGTAAATTAATTAATTTTTCTAGCAAAATAAAATTAAGTCCTAAGTCAAAAAATTAATTAATTAGAGTCGAGTTAAATTGTCTTAGGAAAATAAATTCTCCAAATGGAAAAATTCGTGGGTCTTAAAAAGGTCAAATTTTAAAGGTCCTCCACCAAGGGAATATTGTTTTTTCAAGAAAATTTGGACCCTTGGACCTTGGTGGTTAAGTCAAAGTCAAATTTTTTAGGAAATTAGCTCTAAATAATTAATTTTGAGCTAATTAAAATGGAATTAAATGATAAATTCGAAAATTCCTCAAAAATAAGAAATCAAAGGCCAAGATTAAAAGATCTTGAAGTGTTTATCAACGGCCAAGATTATTTTGACAAGGATCGAAGAAACTAGCCGTTATTTTTCCATTTGGAGGATTTATCTATAAATAATAGAGTCATTTGAGTCTTTAGTCATCTTGATCTCTGGCTAGAATTGTTGCTGAAGCATTTTGTAAACTATTGCCCTATTGAGAACTATTCACTCAAATTATCTCTAGGAACATTCACTCATTCATACATGACCCATGACATGATGCAACGCTATAAAAGATCAAATTCCCACAATTTCGCATAAGAAAGCAGAGATTTTTCAGCTTAATATAGTGAAAATCCCAGCGACATGCATGTGACAAAAGTAAATAACAAGAATAGCATTAAAAGAGCACTTACATGTAAGAAAGAGTATATCCAATTATCAAGAGATGCAAATAGAGAAGCTCCAAGACAATGAAAGAGATCCAAACATCAAAATTCATCCATTCATCCAAACTCGTCCTCCAAGAAGAATAGCGAAATTCTCACAAGAGGACATAACCCAGCCGAAGTGATGATGATCAAAATGAATCATCTCACTTCCATTTATACACTCTCTAATCAATTCGATTTAGCTAAATTGGCCTAATTGAGCCCATAAAATAAAATAATGTGCATAATAACAATATTGTTGGTGATAAACCCACCAAATAGCTGAATAATGTAAAGATAAGCCTCTCAAGAGGGTCGAACGATCAACAAAGTGAATCGTTGGGCCTTTGAGGAGGCCTAATGAGGTTCAAAAGGGTGCCATGCTGTAGAAATGAACTCCAAGCATAGTGGACAAGGGGTTGGCCCCTTATTTTCCAAACAAGAACCTGTGGTGCTCCCAAGTGGGTGTGGGGGCACAAAAACGTCCTCATGGGTCTCCAAATAGATCGAATATGCCTATAGACCCTCTGTAAGGTGTGGGGTAATAACATAAGCCCTCCCAATGCAGCGGAAGACATCCTAGAACATTTGCCAAGTGTATGGTGCAACTATGGAGCTAACAAAGCATTGTGAACCAAGTGCATCAATCCTCATCCTAAAGGTGGAACACGAGCCATCAATGAGTGTTGATCGGGTAGTGGAGACAAGAATACAAACCTAACCCACTCTTTCTACCGAATCCCCCTACCAATTCATGCCCAAAAGTGCCCATGACAAATAAGGAAAATTACTCAAGTATACCAATGAAAAGTCATACCTTTGGGGTCGGAGGCCCACCTTCAAACATACATTCATAACAGATGGACGAGGGACCACATGGTTGGCTCAAGTGGTGGAGAAAGTGGCACATTGAGCTATCTGGGAGCTGCAAGGGGTTGTTGGCTCTCAACTGAGGACCATCTAGGGGAAAAAATTTCTCATATGCATACTACCCAATGGCTAAGAAACTGAATTCGTCCTAATCCCATTGCGTGTCCCAAATCGGTTGCATCAGATGCGATTCAGTGGGACACATGTCCTCCGATCGTGTCCCGATCATATCCGATCGTGTCCAGGGAATGAATCCATCGTGTCACGATTCTGGGACATGTGTCCCTTGATTTGATGTTCCATAAAGGTCAATTTTGGGTCATTTCTCCCTCACTTTTCTCTGTCTCCCTTGTTGTGGGTGTGTGGGAGCGAATAGCAAAGGGTTTGGGAGCATTTTGGAGGTGATTAGTCTTATTTACTGGCAGAGGGATGAGTGGTTGAAGGGAAAGACAAAGATGTGGGATGTATTTCCTGATGATATGCATTTGGATAGTAGTGTTGAGATGGCATTGGCCAACTTGGATCTTAATGAGCCAGTGCTAGAGCCTATCACTTTTGATGATGGTGATAATGTTGAGGGGTCATCCTCCACACCAGCAAATGCAAAGATGACATTGGATACAGAGGAAGAGGATGTAGCAAAGGAAAGCAGTGGCAACCATGATGATGACAGTGATGTTGATTTTAATGATGATGATTGATGACTCATGAGCTACCTACTGCCTTGAGGCTTGTAGTTGTTTTGTATTTTCTATTTCTATTTGCCATTAGCATTGTTACTACCTATGTAACACATTTTGATTTTGATGACTTAATGAGAAAACTGTAGTTTCTTGTCTTTCTCCTATTAGATCATTTATGAATCTGTCAGAATTGTATTTGTATGCATAATGTTACTTTGTAAAACTTGCATCCAGATAAAGATCTACGTTTGAATCAATGAATTTATATCATGAATGAGAATTTGTGTAAGAAATATCTAATTTTTAATATATGTGTGTGTTTGTGTTAATAAAATAATATATAACGTGTCCTGTTCCGGGGGGTCAACGTGCCCGTGTCGGACACTCAAATCTTCGTGTCCTGCGTGTCACGTGTCCCCGTGTCAAGTGACTTAGCCGACTGGTGGTGGGTAACATTTGTCTCCAACTAGGACATGAGCTCTCGAAACAGTGTGTGAAGTCACTCGAACAAGAGGTCATGAGAACACCAACAATCTCTTGGTACTGCAGACCTATTACCTGCACATATCAAAGACCAAGCACACGGGGCAGCATGTTTTTGTGGTGTCTTATGATCACCCATGCTTAATATTAGGCCGTAAAAATCAACAAGAAATTAAAGTGCAAATTTAATCTAAATGCAACTAATCTATCATGAGAATATCATATGATGTTAGTTCTAATGAAAAAATAAGCATGAAATGCATCCTACCCTAACATGCATACGACGAAGCTAATATTAAGTGTAATCATAAAACCAGTGCAACCAACATATCATCAAATCAATATAAGTATGTCTGCCTACATGATTACTCATGCAGCAAATCCCAAAGCGAATGCAAACCCAATCACATGGAGGATGATGTGAGCGAGAGGCAGGCAAATATGGTTTCCATATGAGGTAAGAAGAATCCCTAAGAGAAGGAACATGAGCCAATCTAGAAGTGTGGGGCCTTCCTGGTAAGTACACAATGGTGGAATGAATGATTACCCTTAAGAACCTCTTTATCACAATCACTGTTCATAATATTGTGCTTTGTAGGTGCCACAAGGTGGTGATGGGAGGGGAACGAAGGGTGAGGGAAAGAAGGAGCGCAACAAATAGGTTGCTCAAGGTGATGGTCACATTGGAGAGGAGAGGTCATGGAGTGATCTAAACCTTGAGGGTGTGTCTAAGTAAATAAAGTATAGTCAATGAGGGGCTCTTCCTTGACACTATACTCAGAAGGGGGAAAGGGCTCATGGTCAATTGAGATCATATGACAAGGGGTGAGGGAATCACTTACGGATGACTCAAAATGATGAACAAGAAGGAAAGGCGATGGAGGATGTGAGGTATTGTATTCAATGGGGTTCCTTTCCTGAAAGTTATATTCTGAAAGCCCAAGTGATTTGGATATATTCCTAGAATCACAAGGCAGGTTGGAGCAAGGACACTATCAATTCCCTCATCATTAGTATCAAAGATAGGGTTTTCCCAAAAAAGAGAATCAATTACTTCCAACTACCCTCTTTCATGCAAGGGAAAATAATGATCCTCCTTCCCAAGGGTATCGATGGATATGTCATCATAAATAAAGGGAAAACCAATCCCAACCTCATCCTCCTTGTCGGTGTCATAAATGGGAGCACAATCAAATTGAGGACCAACAATTTCCCATTTCTCCCTTTCGATGTGGAAAGTAACCTCCAATGTCATCTTCCAAGGAGCTCATGGGATCACCTTCCTCAAGGTTCTTAGAAGGAGAGTCATCAAGAATAATATCCTTGAGAAAGGTAAGGTCAGACTCAACTTTACTTTCCATAGCCTCATCTTCCCTAACACGTGTTCACAAAATCATCCCCCTTTTCGTCATGTGGACCCAAGGAGGACTCACCTTTTTGTTCATTATTTAGGTTCCCAAGTGTTGAAAAATGTGTAACTAGGTTCGGTCATCATTAGTATGAAATGTATTATTGTATATATAAAATGAAAAAGAAGTTGTTATTATTATTGAAGCATGGGTTTCATGTTCAAGTTCTTTTATTTTTTAAGTCAAGCACCCATTGAATGCTTCTAGGGTCTGTCCTAGGTATAAGAGTCATTGTCATATAAGGAAGACCCGATGGGTACATTGTAAATTGTAAAAGAAAATTTATCTTGTCTTAAAAATGTCAAATTACCTCCAAGATCAAGTCGGCATAAGTGAAGAGACATGTCCACCCTTGACGGAAGCCTATATATAAGAGGAACTCGTCCTCCATTTGGATCATTCACTCACTCATCTCTCATACAAAGAAGGAAGCAGCAAAAGGACAAAGAAAGAAGTACGAAGAAAAAGTCGAAGTGTTTTGGGTCTCTCTACTTTCTTTTGGGGATGCAAAATTAGGGTTTCTGCACTAGGGAAGTCTAGAAATTCGAATTTGGAAGAAGTGTTGACCACTCTGTGTCAGCGACCCCCTATCAGTACACCCCCTTTTTTGCAAAAGGGATATTGCTTAATCAATGTGTTTGTGTCGTCCAGTTATCATCATCAACTTAATCATCATGTTATAATGTAAACCCATTATGCATGTATATGATATAAATAATCTCAGCAAAACCGTGTCATGTATGTCACAACCTCGGTAAACCTACCTTTCTAGTGACGATCTCCATTCTGGGAGGTTTTTTGTCTCACCGATCCATTCTCAGATGGTCGGCAGAGTTTCCCCTCCAGTCTTACCCTAAAGCTAGAATGGATTTTGTCACTAGAATCTTAGGCATTCCTAGTGTCCTAGATCGAGTCTATGTAAAAGTAATTTGGGAATAATCATAACTCTCTGGTTATATTAGATTGTTACAAATTACTTGGTCTGTGAGGGTCTATTGCAAATGTGTTTTTCCCCTTATAGTGTAAAAAATATGAAAATCATGATGTAAAGTGTTTGGAGGGTTGGAAAAATAATTTATCCTGTCATAGGTTAATTAATTAAATTTTCTGGCCAAAAATTAATTAAAATACTAAGCCAGAAATTTAATTAATTCTAGGTCCTAGGTAAATTTAAATTCTCCAAAGACAAAATTCGTCGATCCTAAAAAGTCAAATTTTAAAAGGTCCCGGGACTAAGGTAAATTAATTATTTTGCTAAATTTTAAACCTTTGATCCCTAGGGATTAAGTCAAAGTCAATTTTTTTGGGAAATTAACTCAAAAAAATTATTTTTGAGTTAATTAAAATGCATTTAATTAAAAATTTCGAATTTCCCCGAATATTTAGATATTTCAACGAACGAGATTAAAAGAAATTTTAATCTTCATCAACGGTCGAGATTACTTTGACGAGGATCACTCAAACTAGCCGTTGGAGGATTTATCTTTAAATAGGAAGTCATTTGTCAGTTGATCTATCCGATCTTTGAGTCGTGTGCTTAGCAAGAAGCTCTTGTGTAATCTTTTTCTGGATAATAAAGACTTTGGAGTTAAATTCTATTGGTGTTACTCTTCATGGGAATAATGTAAGATGTTTTATTTTCATGCATTTTTTTTTTCTTAAGCCATTGATGATAGCTTCTGAAGAGTGATTTGAGTACAAGTATCTTGCTCTGTCGTTGGGGTTTGAATAATAATCTAAATTTTGAACGTAATAGCAGGTATCTTGCTCAGTTGTTGGGGTTTGAATAATAATCTAAATTTTGAACGTAATAGCAGGTATCTCTATTTGTCTGAATTTTATTATTATTTTCTCGCTCTATTTTTTATGCCTAGATTGAATTTTGCTGGGAAATCTTGATTTTAGATCCTCGGGCATTAGGAGAAGTTTTCAGTTGGACCAGCCAACTCTCAATCCGTATTTTCTGAAAGGCCCAGCTAAATTAATCCTAGGATTATCATAAGATTTTTATTGGTGATACATGAAGGGTTTCGAGTTAGCACCTCCTTTAAAATTTAAAAAATCTTTTAATTTTTGTGCAACATAATGATAGATTTGGCTACTTAGAGCCTTTAGCTTGTAATTATTGTAGTTTAACTGGGTTTCTAGGTTTTTATTTAATTTCATCATTGTATATCTCATTTCTGGGTGTTTAGTTTTTGTCATTACAGGGATAGATCTAAAGGAGAATTCATGTTTGAAGCTAGATCTAGGCCCTGGAGGGTAAGATCTGGCCTCAATATTGTTTTGCGGGGACATTTTTTTAGAATATTTTTACAGTCCAAAGGGTTTAATAATTCTTAGATCTGGAAAGTTTTATAAGGGTTTCAAGGATAAATCTGAAGCAAAAGGATTCAACATTTTAATCAAAATTTTCTGGAAAAAAAATTAGTTTTTCGGGCTACCATTTCTCTGTTGCCCAGGGTTTTGATCAGCTGCAAATTTCGAAATTTGTTTTTTACAAAACCCCGTATTCCTCCATTAGTCCCTTGTGGTGCCTCAGTTTCTCTTCAAACCTACATCTTTCCCTCTGTTTGTCGATGTCATCCTCTCTTCTTTATTGCATGAACCCTTCACGTTGTCCTTCTTTTGCGTTGCCATCCCTTCATTGCTCTTTGTTGTGTTCTCCCTTTTTCCCTACTATTCCACCTGCAAAGAACCCCTATCGCCGCTCTTCTTCCTTGAGTCTCCAACGCTGCCATTTCTCCTCCGCACGTCCTTTTTTTCCTCCATCGACCTACAACCCTTTGCCATAGCTCTCTGCGACCCTCATTTCTCCTTCACTGTCGTCAGTCTCCCTCTACTCGTGGCCTTCAGTTTCTATGCGCCCTTCTACTTTCATTTCGTTGCCATATTTCCTTCCTCTAAAATGCTGACATCGTCCCTTCCGCATCGACCTGAGTACTGCCTCCTCTCCCTTGCTCAAGCTCCTCTTTGTCGTCGACATCCAAACCTGCAGGTAAACAAAAACAATAACATTTGAATTCCTTTTTTGTTTTCTTTCTTTTGTTTTGACTTGTTAGGGTTTTACTTCTAAGAAATTCGATTTTTTTAGGTTTCATTTCGATTTTTTTAGTTTGCTTGTTTCAAATTTTTATTTTATGTTTGATTTTATTCGAAAACTTAGAAAGAATTAAAAAGCCTTTCGATCTTAATGTTTGTGACATTTGATTTTTTTAAAGATTCAATTTTTCTTATTTTGTCTCACATTTTGATTTTGTTCTTTTACTTATGATTTTTTTTTCATTTAAAAATTTATAAAACATTAAAAATCCAAGAAATTATGTGACTTTGATATTCCTAGAGATTTAGGCTCTGCAGCTAGGGTTTGAGCAAACCCCGTGACGGCGCAGAGTATTCAGTCCTAGCGGCGCTGCAGCAGTAGGTTAACGCAGATCGACTACACTCATCTAGCATAGAGCGGACGAGAATGGGCAAATCTCAGGGGGGGGCTCAAAGCCCTCCCCAAAAGTTGAAAAAGAACCGACAGCACAACCAGGAGCGACGCACTCAGGAATGGTACATGAGGAAGGGGTTAACAGAGAACCCCCTCAGCAAGACAATACAAACGCGCCCCTAAACCAGGCAGGAAGAAATAATGAGACACCAAAAAGAGATACAATGCACACAGAAGCTCCAAAGGTAACCTCGAACACATGCAAACCCATAGCAACTGAAAGGCCAAGAATAGAACTACCCAGTCACAGAATCAATGGGAGAATCCAGTATAAGAGGGACCATGCACTCATTGGAAAATTTATCGGATTCTGGCCAACAGAAAGAGCATTGCAGGGATGGATCTCAGCCAAATGGAAACCCAAGGGCCATGTCACTCTACGTCTAGGGCCAAAAGGGTTCTTCACGGCGATTTTTTTCTGCATCAAGGACAAGAACTGAGTAATGGACGAAGGGCCATACTTTTTCAACTCAGCTGGTCTCTATTTACAGGAATGGGCAGCAAGATTCAACCCGGATAAGGAGGATCTCAGCAGGGCACCAGTATGGATCAGAATGTACTCATTGCCAGAGGAATATTGGGATGAAGAGTCGCTAAAAGACATAGGAAATGGACTAAGGGAATACATAAAAGCAGCAGAAGAAACGAAACTGTGCAAATACACATTCTACGCTCGCATTTGCGTCTTCATGCGCTTGGATAAGGCCTTACCAGACTGAGTAAGTCTCTCTCACGATGTCTATGAATGGACTCAACCTTTGGATTATGAACATGTCCCCTTTCGTTGTCGCAAATGCCATGCGCTTGGCCACCTCTTCAGGGATTGCCCTCTGAATGCCAAACCCCAATCCCCCAATCCCTCTGAGTTGCAAAACCAAGATGGATTTACCAAGGTTACCAATTGAAAAAGACCGCATAGAAAACCCTCAAATGGGAAGAAACCCCAGCCAGATGCTTCATCCCTCCCTTCAACTAGCAACAGCTTCGAGATTCTAGTCAATACCATTGAAGATCCCCTGCTGTCCATCCCAAAGCTCCAACCTCTCCCTGCCTCTGCTCCCCCCCCTCCCCAGGATCCTCTTCCCCTCCCAGTCAACCGGTAAAGAACCTTGGGCCTCCTAAAGATACCAGAAAGCTCTTGAGTGGAAAGACAAAGGATATGGAGGTGGACCCCCCCCCATCCAATCTATGAATACAGCCACAGCCCCAGAAGATATGGATCAACCACAAATGATGGATGAAGAGCCGGAAAGTATCGACCTAGGAGGACTCGATATCTTGGAGCTAGAAGCAGCATGCAAAAAGGAGTTTAACAGGATATCGGAGCACCAACTCAACACGCTGGAAGTCATTTTAGCCAGGGCGTACCAGCAGCATCAGTAGGCATCCAACCGGGCAGCCACTAGGACGAGAGCCTCACTCCAAAAGATTCCAAGAAAAGAGGGCGAAGAACCAACCTTCAGCGAACAATTGCGTTAGGGAAAATCCTGGTTGACTCAGGAAGATATGCAAAGCTGACCAAGTACTACAAACCCACCATCAATAGTGAAAGATGAAGCTCACATCATGGAATGTAAGGGGGCTCAATAGCCCAGGAAAACACAGAATGATTAAGAACATGATAAAGCAGGAAAGGCCACAAATTTGTTTCCTTCAGGAAACGAAATGTAACAGTGATACTCTGGGAAACATACTCTCCAGAGCATGGGTAGGTAGCAGATCAGTGGCAGTGGATGCCTCTGGGACATCTGGCGGGCTCGCTATAGCATGGAACCCGCAAACGATAGCGCTCTCAGATATACACGCATCCCACCACATCATCCAGGTAAGCTTTCACATTCTAGGCACCAACATTCATGGGCATCTAACGAATGTCTACTTCCCTCAGGAAGCGGGCAGTAAAATGGCTTTAGTGGACACGATAGAAGCATTGAGTCTACACAGATTCCACCCCCTGTGGATTATTGGAGACTTTAATATGATAACTAAATTAGAGGAAAAGAAAGGAGGTCGAACAAGATTGGAGCAGGAAAATGAGCACTTCAAGGAGTTCATTCAAAACAACGCCCTTATTGATACCCAGTTTTGCAATGGTACGCACACATGGAGCAATCGAAGGATTGGAAGGCATCAAATTGCCTCCAAGTTAGACCAATTCCTTCTAACTGACAACGCAGTCCATTTAGGAGGGGACATAACAGCAGCAATTCTCCCGTATGCAGGCTCGGACCACTGGCCCATCGCCCTTCAATGGCAAAGACCGGGTAATGCTAATAAGAGACCATTCCACTTCGAGGCGTTCTGGCTCACTCATCCCGCATTCAAAGACTTCATCAGAAACACCTAGAACATGTATCAGCCACCCGAAGGTTCCAAAATGTATCAGTTTCAACAAAAACTAAAGTATCTCAAAACTCATATCAAGCTCTGGAATCAAGAAACCTTTGGAAACATTTTTCAGGCGCAACAGAATCTAAATAGGGAAATGGAATAGCTCCAACAGAGAATAATCATAGAAGGGCACAATGAAGAAACTCTGGAACAGGAGAAACGCATTCATCACCAATTAGAGGAGAGGAGAAAGCAGGAGGAAATACTATGGAAGCAAAAATCAAGGATAAGATGGCTGAAGGAAGGGGAGAGAAATACCAAGTTCTTCCACAGAACAACTGTTCAGCGAAGAATGCATAACTCTATCCCTTTCATTCAGAAGCAGGGGGGGAAAGAGTAGAAGAGCATGATGCGATTGAGCAGGAATTCATAAGGCATTTTCGGCAGGTTCACCAAGAGCCCCAAAAAGACAGAAGGCCGGCCATTGAGAAAATCACTCGAAATGTGCCAAAACTCATCACCGAAGATCACAACAAGCTCCTTCTTCGCCCAGTTCAACAACAGGAAGTGGACACTACAATGCATCAGCTCAAGGAAGGAAAAGCCCCTGGCCCGGATGGATTCACAACCACCTTCTTCCATGCCTTCTGGGATTTAATCAGAGATGAAGTCTGGCAAGTTGTAGAGGAGTCGCGCACCTTGCACTGGCTTCTACCCTCTCTCAATTCTACTTTTATCGCGCTCATTCCAAAGGAAGAAGGCAGCATCACCCCAGACAAGTTTCGCCCAATTGCTCTATGCAATGTAATCTATAAGGTGATTTCAAAGGTCATAGCCAACAGATTAAAACCGCTACTGCCCCTGCTCATCTCTCCGGAACAATCTAGCTACGTGGAAGGACGACAGATCCTGGATGGCATCATCCTCTCGCACGAAGTTATACACTCTCTCAAGCACACCAAGCAAGCAGGTATGATACTCAAGTTGGACCTGTCAAAAGCTTTTGATAAGTTAAATTGGATGTACATACAAAAAATGTTGTTAGCTTTTGGCTTCTCTCCTTTATGGGTTCGATGGATTCATAGCCTCATATCCTCGACTTTCTTCTCCATTCTTGTCAATGGCATCCCTTCCCGCCCCTTCAGACCCTCTCGAGGTATCCGGCAGGGCGATCCTCTGTCGCCCTTCCTTTTTGTTCTTATGGCTGAAGGATTAGGACGCCACATTACTCAAGCTCGCCTTGCCCAGCAGATCAAAGGTCTTTCCATCCACAACTCTCCTGCTCTTACCCATCAGCAGTTTGTCGACGACAACATGCTGTTCGAGTACCCCTCTGTCCAAGAAGCTTCTATGTTCAAATCCCTGCTGAATGATTTCTCCGAGGCCTCAGGAACCAGCATCAATAACTCCAAATCTCATATCTTTTTCTTTCATACCCCTCCTGTCGTACAAAGAGCCATCGCTCGTATTCTGGGCTTCTCCATTGATTCCCTCCCTTCCAAGTACCTTGGTGCCCCTCTCATTGATTCCACCATCAAGCATTCCTCTTGGCGCATGCTTCTGGAGAAAATTGACCTCCGGCTCAACTCTTGGACCCATAGATCTCTGAATATCGCTAGCAGACTCGTTCTAATCAAGGCTGTTCTACAGGCAATGTCGCTTTACCTTTTCTCTATCCTTGCAGCCCCTAAATGGGTAATAAAAAGAATTAGAAATATGCAGCGCAACTTTCTATGGGGAGCGATGGGTACAAACCACAAATGGGCTTTGGTTAAATGGATCTCTGTATGCAAGCCTAAAGAGCAAGGAGGCATTGGCCTGAGAGACCCCAGTCACAATAATGCTATAATGTGCGCAAAGATCTGGTGGCAATGGCTAACCATCCCCACCAAACCATGGGCGGCCATCTAGACAGCTAAATACGCCAACAACAGGCCACAGGAGGAGCTCATTAGACTAACGCCCAATGCAAAAGGCTCTCTCATTTGGAACGCAGCCAAACAACACTATCAAATGATTCAACAACATAGTTTTTGGGAAGTTCGAAATGGCAGGACTGCACGTTTTTGGATGGATGCCTGGAACCAATTGCCAAAACTCAGCAGTCTCCTCAGTCAAAACCCAGGCCACTCAGATGATGAGCTACATCAAGAGGAAGTATGGCACCACTGGACTCAGGAAAATGATCAAGGATACAGGAAATGGAAGCAGAGCGAATGGATTATCAATAGCGCTGATCAAAGGACAATTAAGGAACTGGGAGAGGAACTCCAAAGGCGCCAAGTGAGATACTCTGAGGATAAAGACATCTTACGTTGGGGCTATCGGTCAAAAGGAACTTTCACCACTGCAGAAGCCCACAAGATCATCAGTGCACCCACTTCGCCGCTAGATCCTATATGGGGGAGAATTTGGTCAGCTGGCAATTGGCCTAAAGTATCACTTTTCCTATGGTTGGTAGGGCATGGAAGAATATTGACATGGGACAAACTCAGGCACAGAAATTACCATGGGCCATCAATATGTGTTAATTGCAGAGCGCAGGAGGAAACTCTTCAGCACCTTCTGGACTCCTGTCCCCTGGCAAACCAAATGTGGGAAAAGGCTAGTTTTCGTTGCCAAAGAAAATGCAGAGTATCGGAAGACATCATCGATTCAATTCGCCAATGGCATCGGAGTCCATACAAAAGTGAAGTACTCAATCACCTGTGGAGATTAATACCAAGGCTCCTCACTTGGTGCATTCGGAAGGAGAGGAACAAGCGTATATTCAAAGATCAAACAACCCCCACAGAGACCATCTGGAGCAACTTTTGCTTGAACCTTAAGGAAACTTTAGCGCTTCGCACTTGGCTGCCAGATGATTTTCCTACTTTGGCTAATGAGAAGGCCATTTGGGCAAATTGGAACTTACTACTCCAACAAGAAAACCCTCCCCAAGCCCTCACAGGAAGCAGCAAAGCAAAAAAGGATACCTGGAATCCACCACCAAAGCAAACTATCAAGCTCAACTTTGATGGTGCATCAAAAGGCAATCCTGGAAATGCTGGATATGGAGGAATATTCAGAAATCATGCAGGTTCGCCCCTCCTCATCTACCATGGCAACATAGGATGGGACACCAATAACTCAGTTGAACTGGAGGGACTATGGCAAGGACTCCTCCTCTCAAGAATCCACAACTTTCAACCCCTGGAAGTTGAAGGCGACTCCCTCGTCCTCATCAACATGGCCAAGCAAATTCTCAATGGGACTCATGCCAGGAAAATTGCCAAGAGCTGGAGACTCGAAGCTAGATTGGAGGCCTTAGAACAATGGCTTCACAATAATAGAGCTATCATCTTCACTCATGTAAAACGAGAAGGAAATCAGGTAGCGGACCTCTTAGCCAACCTGGGAGTGAATTCCAAGCACACTCTCACCACCGAGACGCTGGACATAATCCAACACCATGATCATGCACAGGAATGCAAACTTCAGATCCAAAAGGAAGTTGCTCCCCCGATGCGGGTGCTGGAGATGAGAATTAATGTGATTAGACAGTGGTTGGGCGAGGCGGATTGCCACCTGCCTAACCTGCACATGATAAGTGGATGGGCAACACAGCATAGCGCGTGGCACACCTGCATGACCATCGCTCAGGGTACGTTATCTTGCTGGTTCGGCTGGAACGTCAGGTTCATAGTGGGAGAATTAAGGTTCACACGCATCAGCGTGCAGCGGAGGGATCATACCATTAAGGGAGCAGTAATGGGAGACAACTCCCAAGACAAAGCTTGCAATCTTAAAACTGGAGGCAGGACGAGGGGGATGGTAAATCTGTTAGCACTGCGGCTCTGCCGGCACTCCTCTGCGCGCGATAAGAATCTCAGAGAGAGCTCAGGGAATTGGACTTGGGTGTTGATTATCTTGGTCCTAGCTGCAAGGCTGGTCGCTCCCCTCCCCGAGTATCGCTCAGGTATTGCTAGTCGGCTCTACTGGTCTTTTCTCTCGGCTTCTAATTTCTGTGTTTGTTTTTGGTTTAAGCATAGACGCAGGGACTTGGAAAACCCAAAGAAAGTGTTCACTCTAGGCATAGGAGGCTCAATTGGGAGGCATCGCCGCATCCAAGCAAACACCCCACAGGAAATTCTCTGGAGTTGGACTGCGATCATTGGCAGGATGCCTCGTCTGAGACCGAGAGCAGGCAATCGCCAAGGGCAGGCGAGAAGAGCCCCCACGGACTCATCCTCCAGCGATTTGAACCATCCTCCAAGAAGAGGGCTTTCTTCTCGCAACAAAAGAGGAAGGTCTCGAGCCTCTGACTCTCGACCTGGTCCGATTCCTGCCACAGGCTCTGCCATTTTCACCTTCGACAGCGCTCTCATTAGGCCCAGGATTACAGCCTATTTCACTGTGGTGTTTCAGGAGGAAGGTTTAGCAGTAGACTTAAGGATGCAAGAGGAAAATTCGAGGGCTATGCAGGACCCCTCTTCATCTTTTCAGTTAGCTTCAGAGAACATGCCTCAGCAGGGAATTAAGGAGCAAAGAAGCAGCGCGCGGGAGCCGATGATGGTAGATCTAGGTACTGATGCCCAGAATGTGACACAATTAGAGGAACCACCTGATATGGGCTGGTGTCGAATTACTGAAGAGCCCATTGATGAATAGGAAGGTCAACCATGCTTCTCTTTTTGCAGAATGCCCCTGTCCACAGGGCAAGGATGTAAGGCGGAATGGTCATGTGTTTTTGTCACTGTCTTGTGTCTCTGTGTTCATTCTCCCCTGGTCTTTTCTTTTTGAGTTTTTGACTTGTCTTAGGCTCCAAAGATTATTCCCCTGCATGGGAAACAATATCAGACATTTTTCAAATATGTATACGCTGGATAGAACTGCCTCCCGCAGGAGCAGAGTGCTTGACTACGGTCATGTTGTATATTTACCACCTCTTTGTTAATATAATAGATTAGAATTACGCAGAGAAAAAAAAAAAAGATATTCCTAGAGATTTAAATCAACCACATTAAATTTGCTTCATAAGCTTAACACATTAAATTTGCCTAAGGAATAATTAAATTGTTAATTTAAAGTTCCTTCTTGGTGTCTTTTTGTGTTAAAAGTAAAATTTAAAAGGAAAATTATGTGGTATTGATATTTTCATTTCTCTATAGTCAAACACGCCTAATAATCTATTAAATCGCCTCTAAAGATTGACTATAGGAGAAAGATAATTTTTTTCTAGATATGAGTCATTCAAGAAAAATCATTTAAATTATAGGATTGTGAAATGCTTAGCATGTGAATGTCATCGTTCTTCATGGTATTTAGATCTTTCGGAATTTAATTGCTATATTATTTTGCATGTTAAGATCATTGTTTCTTCTGAATAACTTGATTGTGTTTCTTCAAGTATATTCGTGGTTAATTGAACATCTAAGGCACTGGTCTAAAAAAACATTTACATCTTGTGGTTACGTCTTATTCATCTCAGTTAATCAGAACTTGTTTCATTTTCATTAAGCTATTCAGCCTTAAGTCTCCTAGAGACTGTATTCCACAGGTTTCCTTCATTCATTTACCCCTAGGGACTACCCCCCTTAACTTGTCTAGGAGAGAGTCTAAATGGAGTAAGGATTAGAGTGACAGCCCTTACTCTGAACGTTGTCGCGATGCTTAGACACTTTGTGCGACAACATTTTTGGCATCGTTGTCACGGACCAATTTATTGGACCTTGGCTTTGCGACATTCGTCTTAAACATCTTTATCTTCTCAATCTTTCCTCATTTCTTCTCCCATAAACGCCACATTTTCTGGCGCCATTATATTTCTTCATCCTTCATCACCCTATCTTTTTCCTCTCACTAATCCTTTAATCTTCTCTATTTGCACCTTTAGCACCTGGACATTTCGGTTAGTTTCTTGTTTGAGTGGCGACTCCACTTATTCATCCATTATTTCTCAGACAAGAAGCCCTCCCTAACATCCAATTGCTTCTGCCCGACTAACCTTTCGGTTTTTGCCTTTTGGATCTTGGAGCTAAATTCATGTTCAAGTGGCGACTCCACTTCTTTCATTTTTTTCAAGAATTTTCTGCTAAAAGCTCGCTTCTTGTGGATCTCTTGATTTTCTTGGGCAAGGATCTCTCTCTTTCTAGCATCCATTTGGCCCTTCTTTTCCCTTTGAGCAAGACATCATGGACTTGTTCACTCCTTATAACTTTGTTAACATTCAAGGTTATCCAAATGACCTTCCTAACAATGGCCTTGACAAGTTGCCTTCTTTCCAAGGAAATAATGCAATTAGTGTTATGGCTCATCTAAAAGCTTTTAGCTCTTGGTTGGGTAAATATGCTAGAGGTGCTGACTATAATCATGAAAATGTGAAAATGAGCCTCTTTGTTCTTTCCTTAGAGGAAGATGCTCTCGATTGGTTTACAAAAAAAGCTTGATCATTTGTTTAATTCATTGCAATCAATCATTAATGCCTTTAAGGACAAGTATGGAGACAAAAGAAAAGAAAGACATTTGGTTAAAGCTATTAGCATCATAGAGAAGAAAGAAAATGAAACCGTAGAGGAATTTAATAAGAGGTATAATGGTATTATTAAAGAATTACCTCAAGATTATTGACCTCCTGCCAGGTCTCTTTTGGATTTTTATGTTGATGCCTTTGATGTTGATACTTCTTATGAGTTGAGGCGAGCTAAAACTAATAATTATAAGGTTGCCCAGGTTTTAGACGAGGAAATTGAAAAGGATAAGAAAGCATCTGGGAAGATTGAAATTTCAGTTTTTGATAAGGGTCTAAGTAAGTCAAAAGAATCCAGTGAATCTAATGATGACCCTATGCAGATACTGATGTAGAAACTTGAAAGCATGGAGCTTAATCAACAAAGTTAATATCTAACCATGCTAAGGAAATGAGTATCATGCAGGGTAGGTTGGTCCAAATGGAAAGATCTCAAGCACAAAGTTTCCAACCTAGAAATAATAATAATCGAAATAATAATGTTTGGCAGAAGAAAGACCCATCTAATGAGCAGAGACCAACAAATCCGCTTGAGTTTACCAATCTTGTGGATGAGGCTTTGCCTTATTGTAGGGCCTGTAATGCTCTTCATGCAGAGGCTACTTGCCATGTTGTCAAAAGAATCATAGATAGTAGAATGGCAGATGCGAGCAATCAAATAAATGTTGTTGGTAAGGAATATCAATTGTCTATAAAAGATCATGAACATCCTCAGACGATTAAGGACATACAACTAAATTATACACAAATGATTCAAAACATGGAAGTTAACTAGATCAATCTTCAAAATAGGATAGAGGCCATGGAAGCACATCATGACAAAGAAAGGACTTCCATGCAAAACTGTTTACTTGTCATGAGAGCAAAACATGCTAAGGAAATGGAAACCATGAAAGCTAATCATGATAGAGAAATGAGCTCTATGCAAAATTGCTTGATGACCATAAAAGCAAATAATGACAAAATAATAAAAGATATGGAAGTTGGTCAGATATGTCTTCAGAATAAGTTATTGACCATGGAGGAAAAACATGCCCAGGAAGTCAGTGCTATGAAGGTTAAACACTCTATCCAAATGGATGCCATAATATTTGAAAAAATCATTCTTTAGAATAAGATACAGGTACATGAATTTCAACATGGGTCAGAGGATGAAAGAAACAAGGAAATGTCAACAGATCATAAGCCTCCCTGTCTGCTGCAGCAAGCTCCATCTTACTATGAGGAGGTCATTTGTTCCATTGAAAAGTGGCTAATTGAAGGTGACTCGGATAAAATGGAAATTGATCAGGTTGATGCTTACATGATTGATCCACCAGTCATAACAAATCAGGTTCATGAAAATAAAGAAGCGCAAGTCAAAGAAGTCTTGAACATTCCAAATTTTCCATATGAGCGTTTTTCGGATCAAGAAGGAAGTTGTGCACCGATCACATCATCATCAACATCAAATCCTAACGAAAGCAAACGTACAAAGCGAAAGAGAAGAAGGAAGAGGTTTGATACATCTGATGGCCAAAAACAAATCGATTTTCGGATAACACATAGTCCTACGATATGTAGGATTGGGCATGGCACATCTGAAAAGAAGCCTACAGATTTGCCCGAAAGCAGGGAAATGCTCAGCGTGCACGACATTGAACGCATTTGATGCCACGGGGCATCCTTTGTATTGTATTCCTAACCCTACACCATTTTATTTCAGCATTTCATTTTGTAGTTATGTCAGATTTATGTTTTTCATGTTACTAGAATAGTTAATAAATGAACAGCTTATATCTTTCATGTGCTTAATATTATATAATGATTTTTGGATGGACGTTACTTATGTTATCTTTTGTGTTGTGTGGATGCAGATTCTGGGTTCTCACATTCCCCTGGTGCAGCGACGTGTCCCCAAGTAGAGCCAGATGTTGACCACTCTGTGTCAATGCCCCCATAGCAATACACCCCCTTTTTTGCAAAAGGGATATCGCCTGATCGATTTGTCTATGCCACCCAGTTATCATCATCAACCTGATCATCATGTTATAATGTAAACCCATTTTGCATGTATATGATGTAAATAATCTCAGCAAAACCATGTCATGTATGTAACAACCTAGGTAAACTTACATTTCTAGTGACGATCTCCATTCTGAGAGGTTTTTTGTCTCACCAATCCATTCTCGAATGGTCAGCAAAGTTTCCCCTCCAGTCTTACCCCAAAGCTTGAATGGATTTTGTCGTTAAGATCTTAGGCGAGTCTTAATGTTCTAGATCGAATCTATGTAAAAGTAATTTGGGAATAATCCTAACTATTTGGTTAGATTATTTTATTACAAATTACTTTGTCTACTGGTTTATATTTGTGTCGCAGAAATGGGTGGTCTGTGAGGGTCTATTGCAAATGGGTTTTCCCCCTTATGATGTAAAAAATATGAAAATCATGATGTAAAGTGTTTGAACGGTTGGAAAAATAATTTATCCCCGCATAGGTTAATTAATTAAATTTTCTGGCCAAAAATTAATTAAAATCCTAACCCAGAAATTTAATTAATTCTAAGTCCTAGATAAATTTATATTCTCCAAAGGCAAAATTCGTCGGTCCTAAAAAGTCAAATTTTAAAAGGTCCCGGGACTAAAGTAAATTAATTACTTTTCTAAATTTTAAACCTTTGAACCCTGGGGATCAAGTCAAAATCAAATTTTTGGGGAAATTAACTCAAAAAAATTATTTGAGTTAATTAAAATGCATTTAATTAAAAATTTCAAATTTCCCCAAATATTTAAATATTTCGACGGATGATATTAAAAGAAATTTTAATCTTCCTCAACGATCGAGATTGCTTTGATGAGGATCATTCGAACTAGCCATTGGAGGAATTATCTTTAAATAAAAAGTCATTTTTTAGTTGATTAGTTGATCTATCCGATCTTTGAGTCATGTGCTTAGCAAGAAGCTCGTGGAATCTTTTTCTGGATAATAAAAAAAGGGTTATTCTGTTGGTGTTACTCTTCATGGGAATACTGTAAAATGTTTTATTTTCATGCATAATTTTTTCTAAAGCCATTGATGATAGCTTTTGAATAGTGATTTGAGTACAGGTATCTTGCTCAGTCATTGGGGTTTGAATAATAATCTAAATTTTGAATTTAATAGGCAGGTATCTCTATTTGTCTGAATTTTATGGCTGGATTGAGTTTTGAGGGAAATCTTGATTTTAGATCCCCGGGCGTTAGGGGAAGTTTTCAGTTGGACCAGCCAACTCCCAATCCGTATTTTTTGAAGAGCCCAGCTAAATTAATCCCGGGCTTGTCATAAGTTTTTTGTTGATGATACACGAAGGGTTTCGAGTTAGCACCTCCTTTAAAATTTAAAAAATCTTTTAATTTTTGTGCAGCATAATGATAGATCTAGCTAATTATTGTAATTTAACTTAGGTTTTGGGATTTTTTTAATTCATCATTGTATATTTCGCTTTTGGGTGTTTCATTTTTGTCATTACAAGTACAGATCTGAAGGAGAATTCATGTTTGAAGCCAGATCTATGCCCTCGAGGGTAAGATCTGGCCTCAATATTGTTTTGCAGGGACATTTTTTTAGAAAAAAATTATAGTCGAGAGAGTTTAAAAATTCTTAGATCTGGAAATTTTTATAAGGGTTTCAAGGATAAATCTAAAGCAAAAGGATTCAACATTTTAATCAAAATTTTCTGAAAAAAAAATTAGTTTTCTGGGCTACCATTTCTCTGTTGCCTGGGGTTTTGATCTGTTGCAAATTTTGAATTTTTTTTAGAAAACCTCTTATTCCTCCATTGCTCCTCCCTTATTATGCCTCGGCTGCTCTTCAAACCTGCATCTTTCCCTCCGCTTGTCAGCAGCATCCTCTCTTCTTTGTTGCATGAACCCTTCACGCTATCCTTCTTCTGCGATGCCATCCCTTCACTGCTCTTTGTTGTTTTCTCCCTTTTTCCCCTCTATTCCACCTACAAAGAACCCATGTCATTGCTCTTCTTCCTCGAGTATCCAACGCTGCCATCTCTCCTCCACGCATCCTCCTTTTCCTCCATCGACCTGCAACCCTTTACCACAGTTGTCCACGACCCTCAGTTCTCCTTCACTGTCGTCAGTCTCCCTCTGCCTGTGGCCTTCAATTTTTGTGCGCCCTTCTCCTTTCATCTCACTGCCATATTTCCTTCCTCTAAAACGCTGCCATCATCCCTTCCTCATCGACCTGCATACTGCCTCCTCTCCCTCGCTCAAGCTCCTCTTTGTCGCCATAGTCCAAACTTGCAAGTAAACAAAAACAATAACATTTGAATTCCTTTTTTGTTTTCTTTCTTGTGTTTTGGCTTGTTAGGGTTTTAATTCTAGCAAATTCAAAAAAAATTAGGTTTCATTTATTTATTTTTTAGTTTGCTTGTTTCAAATTTTTATTTTATGTTTGATTTTCTACAAAAACTTAGAAAGAACTAAAAATCCTTTTGATCTTAATCTTTGTGACATTTGATTATTTTAGAAATTCAATTTTTCTTATTTGTCTCACATTTTGATTTTGTTCTTTTACTTATGATTTTTTTATTTCACTTTAAAATTTAAAAAAAAAAACATTAAAATTCTAAAAAGTAAAAAAAAAAAATATGTGACTTTCACATTTCTAGAGATTTAAAGCAAAAGAGGACTTTTGCGCTTTCACATTTAAAAAAAAAAAAATTATGTGGCCTTTGGCCCATTAAAAATTTAATTCATTTAGTCTTTTTGATTTTTTACATTTGTCACATTAAAAAATTTAATTGATCGTTTACCACATTAAATTCGCTTCATAAGCTTAACACATTAAATTTGCCTAAAGAATAATTAAATTGTTAATCTAAAGTTCATTTTTGGTGTCTTTTTGTGTTAAAAGGAAAATTATGTGGTATTGATATTTTCATTTCTCTATAGTCAAACACACCTAATAATCTTTTAAATCGCCTCTAAAGATTAACTATAGGAGAACGATAAATTTTTCTAGATATGAGTCATTAAAGAAAAATCATTTAAATTCTCGGATTGTGAATTGCTTAGCATGTGAATTTCACGGTTCTTCATGGTATTTAGATCTTTCGAAATTTAATTGCTATACTATTTTGCATGTTAAGATCAATGTTTCTTCTGAATAGCTTGATTGTGTTTCTTCAAGTAGGTTCGTGGTTAATTGAACATCTAAGGCACTGGTCTAGAAAATCATTTCTATCTCGTGGTTGTGTCTTATTCATCTTATTTAATCAGAACTTGTCTCATTTTCACTAAGCTATTCAGCCTTAAGTCTCCTAGAGCCTGTATTCCACAGGTTTCCTTCATTCATTTACCCCTAGGGACTACCCCCCCCTTGACTAGGAGAGTCTAAACAGAGTGAGTAAGGATTAGAGTGACAGCCCTTACTCTGAGCGTTGTCGCGGTGCCTAGACACTTTGTCAAATCATGGCAAGCAAGGTCAAGGGAAAAGCAGCAAGGGGGAGATCAAAGTCTCCTAGTGAAGCAGTAGCGGTTTCAGCAGTTGCTGGGGCAGAATTTCGGATTTACTGAGGAGTTCGAAGATATTACAACAAGAGGTTGAGGAATACTTGGTCTTGGAAGGTACTTGTTTAAGTCTTGGTCATGGTATTCGTCGATTGAAATATCTAAAAGATAAGAAGAGATTTTACGGGTTTTCCCCTCAAGAGGAGGGGTTTTGGCCCTGGCTTGGAGCCTACATATTGTGTCATTGATTTTACTGTTTTGGTAGTTGTTTGATGTTTTTCATATTGAACTAACAAAGATCAAAGCTAATAAGTAAAAAGCTAACACAAGCAGTTATCAAGCAAAGAGAATTAACATATATATTGCCCTACTGAATTCTCAACATGGTATCAAAGCTTTGGTTATCTAAGGGCATCATGAAGATCTCCTCTACAATGAAGAAGGTCATCAAAAGGATTGCAAGCCATCTCAAGAAAAGCATCAAAGAGGTATGGAGTCTCATATTCTCTTCAAAGAAGGAATCAATCATAGAAAAAGATGAAGGACTCTTCTCTGCTCTCTCTGGAACATTTCAAGACGAAGACATCTGGGTAATTGATAGCGGTGCATCAAGGCACATGACTAGTCACTCTCACCAATTGAAGACCTTATCAAAAGGAAAATCCGCATACTTTGTGGAACTTGGAGACAACAAGAGCTATCCTGTGAAAGGCATTGGATCATCATCCATAAAGCTAGAAGATGGAAGCAACATCCACCTCAACAACATTTTGTTTGTTCCAGGTTTGCACAAAAATCTACTTTCTATTTCAAGCTTAGAAGATAAAGGAGATAGAGTAGCATTCATTGATGGAAAAGTAGTTGTTTGGGAAAAATACTCAAGCATAGAAAAAGCTAAAGTAATTGGTATCTGAGAAGGAAGACTCTACAGATTAATATCTCCTGTAAATCATGCCCTAGTTCACACTGAGATTAGTCCATGTGAACTTTGGCATAGAAGGTTTGGTCATCTACATTTCAAAATTCTTCCAACCCTAAATTCTATAGTAGATGGAATACCAAGTCTAAAGGAGGATCATGAAGGTGTCTACAAAGGATGTGCATTAGGCAAAAATACCAAGAAACCATTTGGAAGTAGTGCTTCACGGTTGAAAGAAATCTTGGATCTCATTCACTCTGATGTATGTGGCCCTATGACTCCAAAATCACTTGGAGGACATCTTTATTATGTCACATTCATAGATGATCACTCAAGAAAGACCTGGGTTTACTTAATGAAAACCAAGGATGAAGTATTCACTAAATTTCAAGAATTCAAAGTTGAAGTGGAGAACCTTACAGAAAGAAGGATCAAAATACTAAGATCTGATAATGGAGGAGAATATACATCCAAGGAGATCATAGCATTCTGTAAGGAATCTGGGATTAAGAGGGAGCTAATAGTTCCATACAATCCCAAACAAAATGGAGTTGCAGAAAGAAAGAACAGGTCCATTGAAGAAAGTGTAAAAGCAATGATACATGATCAAGATCTACCGAAGTTTCTATGGGGTGAGGCAACTAAGACAACAGTCTACATACAAAATCAATGTCCTCACAGATCTCTAGACAACAAAACTCCAGAAGAAGTGTTCACTGGGAAGAAGCCATCCGTCAATCATCTCTAAATCTTTGGATGTCTTGTGTACATTCATATACCAAAAGACAAAAGAAAGAAGTTGGATCCTTCCGGTGTGAAAGGTATATTTGTTGGGTATAGTAACTCATCGAAAGCCTATAGAATCTATATGAAAGATGGACATCACATTGAAGTTAGTCGTGATGTCATATTTGATGAAAGCATAGCATTCAAGAAATCAAAAGAAATTTCTATAGATTCTGATGACAAAGAACTTCCTATGTTTGAGGAAGAAGTTGACAAGGAAGAAGGATCTCACCATGATGAAGAAGGACCTAGTGAACCTATTCAACCTGTGGTCACTCAAGAAACAAGGAAAAGACCTAATTGGTTGAAGTCTACACTACTTGATGCAGAAGGTCATGGAGCAGCTCAAGGATCATTTAGAGAAAGTAAAAGACCCAAGAGATACTCTGGGTATGCTGCATACATGACAAAATTAATAGAAGCAGAACCATCCACTTTCGAAGAGGCTATAGAACATCAAGAATGGAAAGATGCCATGAATGAAGAATATCAATCTATAATGAAGAATGGAGTATGGGAGATCATACCGAGGCCTGAAGACAAATTTGTAGTTACTTCCAAGTGGATCTATAAGATCAAGCATGCAGTCGATGGAAGCATAGACAAGTATAAAGCAAGATTTGTGGCAAGAGGGTTCTCTCAACTTGAAGGCATCAACTATGAAGAAACTTTTGCTCCAACAACAAGATACACAACAATTCGATCATTAGTCTCTTTGGCAGCATCGATGGGATGGAACATCCACCAAATGGATGTCAAGACTATGTTTCTGAATGGCACAATAGATGAAGATAGGAAGGCATATGTTTGCAGATTAAAGAAAGCATTATATGGCCTCAAGCAAGCACCAAGGGCATGGTATGCTAGAATGGATGCATATCTACAAAGACTAGGCTTCACAAAAAGTTTTGCTGACTCAAACCTCTATATTAAGGTTGTAAACAATGAACTTGTAATCATTCTTCTATATGTGATCTTCTATTAACAAGTATAGAAGGTCGAATTGAAGAATGTAAGAAGCAATTGGCGGTAGAATTTGACATGAAGGATCTGGGGCTGATGCATTACTATCTGGGACTAGAAGTCTAGCAGGAACCTAATGAAGTCTATTTAGGTCAAGGAAAGTACGTGATCGAGATTCTGAAGAAGTTCAACATGATGGACTGTAAAGAGATGACCACTCCAATGATCACAAACTTGAAAAGACTAAGGAGTTTTGAATCAAGCCCTGTGGATCCTTCTAGATATAGACAATTGATTGGCTCATTAATGTACTTGGTGAATACTCGTCCGGACATATGTTTTGCAGTAAATATACTTAGTCAATTCCAAGTGGAGCCAAAGCATGATCACTGGATAGCAACAAAACATATCCTAAGATATCTGTGGGGAACCATCAACTACTGTCTGAAATATGATAGAAGGAATAATGTTCAATTGATTGGTTATACAGATTCTGACTAGGGAGGCAGTGAACAAGATGGAAGAAGCACTACATGAGGATGTTTTAGTCTGCGATCATCTATAGTCTCATGGATGAGCAGAAAACAAAACACCGTGGTAGGGCATTCAAGACGAGTAGTCGTGGACCGATATTCTTTGAGGATTAGCTACCCAAGATAAGAATAGTCCAACAAGAGGTCATACTCTGGGAACAAAACACACGTTTCATTTCCCCGACAACGATGCCAAAATGTTACCGCTCAAACTAGCAGGGGTCCTAGGACGAGATCCTAAAAGGGCAGCTGCTAGGTCAAGGGAAACAATGGAGCGATAGCCCACTGTCACCTCAGATAAGGCTCCCTGCTCTTTACGGACTTTCACCGATGGGAGGAGACCCAGTATAAGGGAATCACTAAATGAGTGAGTCAATGAAAGAATAAGGAGTGATTCATAAGGCCTATTCACAAGAGAGACTCAATTGTATGGTTTGCTTGCTTGAGAAGCAAGGTGTAAGGCTCTCTAGGAAGGAGCAAGGGGATTTTAAGGGCTCGGATTTAAGGATAAGACTTGTAAAGGAGATACCTAGTCCTAGAAATCCTTGTGGAAACTTGGTTTTCAAGTGGTCTTTGTGAAATTAGCTTCAATAAGTTGTGGGACCACATGAGACCAAGTGGACCCAAAATTAGGTCAAGTAAGTGGAATTGGTCACTCAAGGAGGGGCTTGACCTAATTATGGAAGAGAAGAGGATCAATGGGCAAATCTTCTTGGAATAGAATGCAATGATCCAAATGAGGTCACTAGCCAAGGGAAACCTAGGGCAAGAAACGGTCCTTGAGCTAGGGCTTGCTATAACTTGAGATCCCATTGTCGGATTTGCTTCAAATTTGGAGGGCCTCTAGAGAAAACTTCAGTGCAATTGTGGACCAAAAATTGAAGTGTTTGGGTGGCTAGATTGTAAGATAATTGATGCTCTAGGTGACCTATGTAGGCTAGGCCTAGAAAAGAGGGAGGTGAAAAGAATAAGCATTGAAAATGATCACCAATGGAGGATTAGTGCCTTGTCCTTTGGGAGAGATGGAGTCAAGGAGAATTTGTAGTTTGGAATAGATTCACTTGGTCAAGGAGGCCTTGAAAACAACTTCGCATGGCATTAGGGCATGAGAGAAGCAGCTTCAAGGTCTTTACACTTCGATTTGCAATATTTGATGACTTATCAAGATAAATTTTGACACAAACTATCTCTAGGAACATTCACTCATTCATACATGGCCCATGACATGATGCAACGCTATAAAAGATCAAATTCCCACAATATCACATAAGAAAAGTAGTAAATTTTCAGCCTAGTATAGCGAAAATCCTAGCAACATGCATGTGACAAAAGTAAATAACAAGAATAGCATTAAAAGAGCACTTACATGTAAGAAAGAGTATATCCAATCATCAAGATATGCCAATAGAGAAGCTCCAAGACAAAATGAAAGAGATCCAAACATCAAAATTCATCCATTCATCCAAACTCGTCCTCCAAGAAGGATAGTGAAATTCTCACAAGAGGAGATAACCCAATCCAAGTGATGATGATCAAAATGAATCATCTCACTTCTATTTATACACTCTCTAATGAATTTGATTTAGTTAAATTGGCCTAATTGAGCCCCTAAAATAAAATAATGTGCATAATAACAATACTTTTGGTGACAATCCCACCAAATAGCTCAATAATGTAAAGATAAGCCTCTCAAGAGGGTCGAATGATCAACAAAGTGAATTGTTGGACCTTTGAGGAGGCCTAATGAGGTCCAAAAGGGTGCCATGATGTAGAAATTGACTCCAAACATAGTGGACAAGGGGTTGGCCCTTTGTTTTCCAAACAAGAACCTATGGTGCTCCCAAGTGGGTGTGGGGGCACAAGGACATCCTCATGGGTCTCCAAATAGATCAAATATGCTTGTAGACCATCTATAAGGGGTGGGGTAATGACATAATCCCTCCCTCTGCAACAGAAGACGTCCTGGAACATTTTCCATGTGTATGGTGCAACTGTGTGGCTAACTGGGCATGGTGAACCAAGTGCATCAATCCTCATCCTAAAGGTGGAACACGAGCCATCGATGAGTGTTGTTGGGGATCCATGAAGTAATATCTGCTATGGTGGAGGCCCATGGCTCTCAACGCTTACCCTACAAGTGTTAATGTGGCGCTCTAGAGGGCCAGGACCCCGTATAGGGAGACCAAGTCCCAAATGAAGACCCACCTGCAATCTTGCATAAGATCCAATGCGTCCCCTTTCCCTCCAATACAAGAAGTCATCAAAATAATAAAGTAATAAAGCTTACAAGTCACGGGATCAATGGGGCACTTCATGGAGGCATGCCCTTCCGTAGTGGGCTTTGGCATGTACAAGTGTCTCCAATCTCAGTAGGGGGTTAACCAAGGACCCTATTAGGTGGTTTCAACCTTTAAAGGGGGGACATGTCCATGGTACATCCTTCAAGTGGTAGGTGGCAAGTGATATAATAATGGAATGGAATGGGGATCAAGTGAATCATCCAAACCACATGTCAAGGTACAAGGGTAGCTATAATAAGGGAAGCCCATACCTAAGTATGTACTAGGTGGTACTGGGAAGCGGGACCATGCAACCAAAATCAAGATTCCCTATGTGGACCCAATGGACACATGTGGACCTGGATGGGAAAATAGATGAATGGGGTTAAAATGAGTGGAATGGGAGTGACTTAGGTGGTATTGTAAAGCGGGACCATGCAACCAAAATCAAGATTTCACATGTAGTGCCAACCCAAAACCCAAATAGTCAGTAAAGGAGATCCCACGGGACTAGGATACAAAGGTAACCACGAAATCGGGTAATGGAGACAAGAATACAAACCTAACCCACTCTTTCCATCGAATACCCCAACCAATTCATGCCCAAAAGTGCCCATGACATGTAAGGAAAATTACTCAAATATACCAATGAAAAGTCATACCTTTGAGGTCGGGAGGCCCACCTTCAAACATAAATTCGTAACAGATGGTCGAGGGACCACATGGCTAGCTCAGGGGGCGGAGAAAGTGGCACATCGAGCTATCTAGGGGTTGTTGGCTGCCGGCTGAGGACCATCTAGGAGAAAAAAATTCTCCTATGCATGCTACCCACGAGTGGTGGGTAACAGGCTTATCAAGGAAATCTCTCTAGTAGTGATTGGAAGTATTTTGGGTCCCGTAAAAAATGAATCGCATTAGTTTCTTTGACTTTCTAAATCTTCTATCCTATTTTCCTTCATTGTGCTCAAGCCTCTCATCTTCTTTTGCCTTGGCTCCATGCCTTTTTTACTTTGTCGATTTCTTCATACTAGTTTCTTACTTCTAGAACTTTTGATCATATTCTTCATTTTCTTTTGCTTATCTTGCATGGTGATGTCAAGCCCACCTTTGAATTATATTGTTGCATTTACTACCTCTTGATAGTTCTTAGGTGTGGTTATCTAAACATTTTGCCTTTATGTTCGACACGAGTCTCGATATGAACCATTCTATCATTTCTAGTTCTAGTATCTCATATTTAAATTGACCAAGCAACCTATTTTACTCTTAAGTCATGATGGACTACGTCCCCCACCGCCCTTTCATTGTTCATCCTTCTTAACCATGTAAATGTTGTATGTTTGTCATCAAGAGATTCAAATGACCCTAGAATTTCTCCATGACCTCAAGCTATTTCCTAAATGATTTTGTTTTTCCAATTTTTGATACCATGTTAAGGTTGTACCCCTTAGAGATGCCTTGAACACTTCCCATTTGCTTCGAGCATCATTCTCCCTTGCTACCATAGTGCTCCCAAGGTAAATAGATGACCATCTCCATTTGTCATCCTATCATACCTTGGAAATGCTAGTAAGAAGTATTGACTTGCTTGCTATGTCATCCTCCAAGCTATTTGTATGTCTTCTTCTATCGCATCTTTCCTTACACCTCTTCTGTCTTCACCTCCAATGTCTATAAGATTCATCTGATGGCTCATCAAAGGACTCTGATCCAGTCTTTCAATGATTCAATTCAATTTTGGACTTGGATTTGTGGTCATCGTGATCTCCAACTCCAGTCCATCACTCTTGGAAACTAATTTCTTGTTGCCTTCTCTCTTCATTAGGGTACTACTAAATACACATCTAGATGAAGGTAATCAAACTTCTTGGTGGAATGTTTTATGATTCCCTGCAAAATCTCTTATATCTTTAGCTCGTTTAGTGTTGGAATCTACATTCTGTAATCAAGAGACCCAACTCCTTTATGTTGAAAAGTGTAACTAGGTTCGGTCTTCATAATGACATGTGTAAATGTGATTTTATGTAATTGATGAAAAGAAGAAAAATAAAATTATTATTGTAATGCTTGTCTCATGGGTTTCATGAGCAAGGAATTTTATTTTTAGTAATAGCTCCCATTGTGAGCCTTTAGGTTTTGTCATCTAGTCATAAAAGTCAAATTAAGTCAATCTCACATTGGGCATGTTACATTTTGTATGAGTCATTAAATTAAGTATGAAAGCCCTCCAAGACAAGCACAAGACCTCTCCTTCAAGTCGGCTTCAAGAAGAATAATAATATCTTCAACAAAGAGTCATGTCGGTTCACCCTCTTCAAGTTGGCTTATTACAAGCTCCAACAACTATAAATAGGGCAGTTCAGATTTCATTTGAAGGCAGAATTTCAGAGAAGGATTTTCGGAAAAGGTCTGCAATAAGAAAGAAGTGCGAGAAGCCCAAGAAGGAAGCCTCCTCACCAGCAAAGAAGAAGGGAAGATATCTGAATTATTCCAGATCATTTTTAGGGCTGTCTCTTGTCATTTGTGAGAGGAAGGAAGGCAGGATTTGTTGAAGAAGAAGCTGAGAAGAGTTCTAGAAGGGCCGAGGCTAGTAGGGTCACTTGGGAAGCCGAATTAAGGGAAGATTCATTGAATACATCAAGCCGAAGTATGTAACGAAGTCTCCCCTCCAAGCAAAGTGATAACAAGGTACATCATACATTACACGTGCTGCAATTAGGGCTACTGAAGGTAGCAGGTCTAATCTAAGAAGCTGAGATCTGAAAGATAGCAGAGAAGGAAGGAGAAGCAAGTAGTTTGACCATTGAAGAAAGGAGTTAAACTAAGAGGTCTTGTGGCTTGGTCTTGGAGTGGCAAATAGGTCAAGGGTCTTGGTCTTGGTATTCGTCAATTGAAGTCTCTATAAGAAGAAGAATTTGTTCAGGTTTTCCTCTCAAGTGGGAGAGGTTTTGGCCCTGGCTGATAGCCTATATTTTGTGTCTCTTGTCTCGTTATTGTTTATGCTTTGATAACTGTTTGATGAAGAACACTATAATAATCTAACTAAAGAGAAGATCGTAATCTAATGAAGTAAAAAGCATTCACAAGCAGTTATCTAAAGTAGAGAAATCGCCAAATCTCAATGCCCTAGATTTCTCAACACTAATAATCTAACTAAAGAAAAGATCATAATCTAATGAAGTAAAAAGCATCCACAAGTGGTTATCTAAAGTAGAGAAATCGTCAAATCTCGATGCCCTAGATTTCTCAACACTTTATGCTCACAGATTAGCCACTCCACAACAACCTATCCTATGTGCAATAAAAACCTTCGCACTTCCTTCTTTCCAATGGGATTGCCCCAAAACTCTATCAAATTTCAAAAATCAGGATGGCTCGTCCCCAATATCTCATGGCAGGATTATTCTTGCTAAAATAAGACCTTGTGAATTCGATCGAATGCCACCCAAATGTTGGCTACTAAATTCACCAACGGTCCTTGGGCCTCTAAATCCCCAATAAATGTACTACTTGAGGAACTAATAACCTCGACTTGCCAACAACCAGAATTTACTAATATTCATTTATGGCATTACTGATCATATCCAAAAAATATGCATCACAATAAACAGTAAAAAATCACTAGCTAACCATCCATTCAGTACTATTTCATTATCAGCAAGAAAACATCCCAATTATGAACATGAACTTTATGAACCTCAGTCGAGTAAAGATTGTACCCTAAAGGATAATAGAGTACTTATCTCAAACTTAGCTCAATATCACAGTTATTCAACACTTACCCTGCATCTCCAATAACAAGTTCTCAAAAATCACAAAACATAACATCTACTTTCTCTCTTCTTCTCCATTTATACAAATATCTCAACCTAGTCCACCTGATGACTAGGTCACCCCTTATTCCTTGCTTGTATTCATCAAAATGGATTACAACATATCAAATGGAGGGGCCTCTATACTCAACATGCATCCTGCCATATCATTAGAGCTCTTCATCATAGGAAGGGTATTACAGCGCCCATAGCCAAAAACTATATCCACAGTCCATCAGATGATGATTACAGCTGTCTTTTAAGTTTTGACTATCTACAGTCAGCTAATAGTTGAATTTGTAGCTCCCATATTATTAACTGGAGTCTGGCACAAGACCATTAGGATGAACTTCATAGCAACTTGAATACATGAGCTTGCATATGCTACAATTTACTTTGTTCATTTTATTGCACTCTGACCGGAAAATTCAAAGGGAAGCCTTGTACAAAAGTGGGTACTGTTTTTTTATTACTATATATGACAGATGATTGCTGCCTAAACTTTAGATAAAAACTTGTCCCAGCTCCTCCAAAGTTGGGAATACAATACATTGTCAAATAAAAATTACGTATTGGAATTAACTGTTAGGGGAGCAAGAAATAAAACACACACGCAGTTTAAAATATTGAACATCGACTATAGCTGCCATGAAATTTCCTCACACAATAGACCTCTTCATATTCTCAAGACACTGAATACAAAACAAAGCCAATGAAGATAACAGTGAGAGTGGCATTATAAGAAAAAAGTAAATTGTAGTGTGAGCTTGAACTTTTTGTTAGATAGCAACTAAGAGAACTGATAGACATGTCGTTGGCAAATTGAAAAGTATGCCAGAATTGGGGAATTAAACAATCTTCCTTTTAAGTTGGCAAAACATATTATATCAACTTCAGTCTTGAAACCTTTTTAAACGGAAAGCAGAAAAATTAGGTCGTAAGCTTCTGTAGGAAGAGAGAAAAGGGCACACAAAAAGAAAAACTATAGAGCAATTGCAAACCTGCACAGCTAAGGAGGGCCCAGCTTCCTCAAGACGGGCTCCACTGTCATCAAGCAAAGCCCGTACCTGTTCATAAGGTACATTTAAGACAAAGTCAGACATAAATCTGAAGAAATGAATCACATTTCAAGAGAGCATTGAAAATGGTCTAAAAGGTATTGGAAGTACCTAAATCAGAAATATTTTCTAAAACCAGACCAATTACCTTCCCAAATGCTTCACCACACACCACCACATCACCCTTTTTGAGAGTACCATTCTGCACAAGAAAAGTGGCTAGTGGTCCTCTTGACTTGTGAAGGCGTGCTTCAATGACAGTGCCTTTTGCATTTCGATCTGGATTGGCCTTCAACTCTTGCAACTATATTGCAATAAAATTCAACCTATATAAGCACCCATATCAAACCAAAACAGGAAAAAGACATCTGAACATTCTCCTGACAGTATACATATATCCTCGTTGAACACCCTGCCTTCATTTGTATTACAGCACTGAGTACAATATTATATATTACATTTATTTTCTACTTGTTACAAATTGAAAAGTCACATATAATTGCAGCTACAGCTTGCAATGGCACCAAATCAAAACTGATTTATTATTCTTCTATTTAGAGAAAGATCAATAATTTATAACAATTCCCCAAAAAATGCAAATATTATCAACATTTTCCTCATTACCCAACCAATATATTTACCTGCATCTAAGCTCTGCCACAAATGAAAGTGAATGATAATATAAATAGACATGGAATAAATAATTAAATTTAACATAAGTGCAGACAGGCAGAGTATTCAAGAAATCTATGAAAACATAGAAATTCCAAGCATACCTCTGCAACCAGCATGACAGTCTCTAGCAGTTCATCCACATTTTGGCCAGTTAGGGCACTAACCTGATTTAAACAGGCAGAAGAATGTCAGCTATATCTACAGTGTCATAAATTTAAGTAGATGATTTGCAAATTATCGAATAGATCGCTCTGCAACAAAAAAGACAAAGTGGACTAATTTACAATGGCATCCTCCTATTCAGCCCTGGCACAATAATATTCATTTCTTAGATTCAAAAACACGTTTTGAATTAAAAAACATATATCCTACTAGCTTATAAGGAACTAAAGGGAGTACACACTTGAATCATAGGTACATCACCACCCCATTCCTCCGGCATTAATCCAAGGGCAGAGAGTTCTTGCATAACTCGTTCTGGGCTTGCTCCCTCCTTATCTATCTGCAGAAGCAAGAAAACTTCACATTGATATGGTCATCATCCCTGCAACTTAAAACAGGAGCTTCATTTTACTTGCTGTGCACTATTGAACGTGACTTGAAAAAGAGAACTATTGGAGAATTATATGGACCTTATTGATTGCTATAACAATTGGCACATTGGCAGCCTTGGCATGGGCTATAGCTTCATTTGTTTGAGGGCGAACTCCATCATCCGCAGCAACCACTATGATGGCAATATCAGTCACTCTTGCTCCACGTGCTCTCATGGCACTGAATGCCTATCAATCAAAGGAGATGAGTTGACGCCCAAACTTTCAACTGTATCTATCATTTTCGGATACTACTTACAGATTATTACAGGCCCCAATAGTAAAACATAGAATGATGCGACTGATTTCATGTTGTCTATAGGTTTTCCTACTTCTGCAGCAAGACCTGTGAAATATTACCTCGTGACCAGGTGTATCAAGAAAAACGCATGGTTTAACTTTGTCATCCACAGGCACAAGCACTCTATATGCTCCAATTCCTTGTGTAATACCTCCAGCTTCAGAGGCAGCCACCTAAAGAAAATCAAGCAATTAACTTTTCTATAGAAAGATGATCTCTAAAGAATCTCAATCCTAGGACAAATATCGCATTTTTTCATGCAACTCAGATAATTCAATTTCTAAGACCTGCTGAAATGCAACCGTGTAAACAGAAATAATGATTACTTCATATGACTAACAGTATACCTTCGTCTTCCTGATATAATCCAACAGAGTTGTCTGCCAACATAAAAAGCCAATAGACAGATCAGATTAAATAAACAAAGTGATAGAAGCCACTGCACCCATAACATTGGTCGTAATTTATTCCTGAAGATGCTTAAGAGAGTCCTTAGCAATATGGTTGAAAAACATTAGAACCAGGGTTGATGACCAGTTTCACTGCTGGTCCAACAATTCTTAAATTATGGATCGACCTTCAGAAAAGTTTAGCCCAGTAGCACTACTTACAAAAACTTTGTAGGACATGCATTTTGAGGAGAAACAACCTGCGTACCTTTCCATGGTCCACATGGCCCAGTATTGTCAGAACAGGAGGGCGAACTTGCAAACTATCTAAGTCCTCCTCATCGAGTATTTCTTTCTTTTTGGCCATGTCATCCACACGAACAGCGTCAGCTTCTATGACTTCTACATCATACTCCTTGCATATAAGCTTCACAATGTCTTCATCTAAGGTCTGTGTAACAGAAGTCATAATTCCTTTCAAAAAGAGAGTCCTGACAATTTCTGCCTCATTGACTGCCAAATTACTAGCCAATTCTGGTACTGGCATTCCCTGCTTGCCAACTTCCAGGATCTCTACTTTCACAGGAGCTGCCTCCCTGGCAGCCTGGGCTCGTGCTGCCTTGCGGCTTGCTTTACTAAATTTTCTACTTTTTCTTGCATTGGACAAGCCCGGAATAGGAACATTTAGCTCCTTAACTTCATCATCTACTATTGCATCTTCGGATGAAGCCAACCGCCTCTTTAAACTCCCTGTGTTATCAGATTTCCTACGCCAATCTTTAGTCTTAGAAGAGGCCCCTGCTTTACCCACTTTTGAAGGTGCTGCAGATGCACTGGCAACCATAGGATCCGTCTTTGTTGTCTTTGAATATGTATTACCATCCTGGACTAGAGGTTTCTGGCCAGTTGCCTGCCTTGGAGCAGCCCCTACGTCCTTAAGAATAACTTGCCTTGGAGCAGCTCCTACATCCTTGAGAACAACTTGTTTTTTCGTAGGAACTTTACTCATTGCTGCAGGTTTTGCTTTAAGTGTTGGCTGGATTTTAACTGGGGTTTGAGGCCGTAATGGAGTGCGAGGTTGCATAGGAGTCCTAATCGAAGCAGTAGTGTCTTGTGCAGGTCCCTCTTCTTTCTTAGTTTTCTTTTCACTTAAGCTTTCTTCTCTCTTCTGGATCTCAGTCATTGTTGCTGTTGGTGTCTTTCGTACATATGTGGTCGGGCTTCCTTTCTTCCAAACACTCTTCAATGTTTTAGGTTTCCAATTTGTCTCGTTCTTTACAGTTCTGGTTCCTTTGCCATTATTATTAGTATTACCAATTTTTCCATTTAAGGCACCCTCGTTCTCTACCTGCGATTTCTCGGAGTTTTCTAAGACCTTCCCAATGGATTTTATGGCTGCCTCGTTAACATTATTTCCGCCTCCCCCATCCTCATTCGAAACCACAGAAACGGAAGCTTCATCTCTGGCAACTCTTGGAGCCCAACGAACTCCCACTAAGTTACTGCTCTCAACCTTTGGGCGGGATTCGACCCTGGGACCAATCCTTAGCTCAGGCTTGGGAGCAGGCTTTAACACAATATCATCACCATCATCATCATCGTCAGCTCCATTGTTCCCTTTCAAAATAATCTCCTTGGTAAAGGATTTTCCTTGCTCTTCTAGTAAACCAGGGGTAGTGGTAGTGGCCAAGCAACTATGCAAGGGAATGGTAGTCCATCTATGACAGCTTCCCACATATTTACAACTACTAAAACTACCATTATTCTTTAGTAACGAACGATTAATGACTACTACCCTACCAATTAAAGGTTGTGAACCCTCAAAAAAACTACTAGAGTTCACTCTCGCGCTTGCCACAGTTGCAAGAGACGCAAGAGAAGCCATGATTGATAATAACAAGTTTTCAACATCCGTCCATATAATTCAGTGATGTTCGTTCCTTCCTAAGCCCCTACGTCAGTATCTCTGTGGGGTCAAAAAAAAGCAGTTTTTTTCTTTGAATTATAGGGTTTCTGCAACGAGAAAACTTAATAATGTACTTAGCTTTCGAAATACACCTACTGTGAGTGCCTTTTGTGGCAACTCCCCAGAAAAAACCCAGAATTTTCGCACCTTTTTATTTGCAGAGCATGGACCGCCGAGAGGCCAAAGGACGATCAATTTATTGATAAGATTTCTTTGAATTTTAGAGAGGCGCCACGAGGTAGGAAATGCTGAGCTTCGTGTCCATAAATATCATATATCTATGTACAGTTGAATTATTCGAATTCCTCTGCGCTGCTTTGCTGTGCTGGGTTTGTATGTGTGGTTCAGAGGCGTCGCACCTCCGTGCCGAGGCTGAGGCTAAGGCTATCGAATATATGTATCGATTTTGTATGAATCCTCGACAAAGTACGGTAGCGGGAGACGTGGATGAAACATGCCCCATCATTGGTTGCTCTGATGTCCAAAAGCTTTCGGATATCTCTTACGTGGCAGTTAGCTTATATGGCCCATGAGCACTAAAATGGCCTACGAAACTAGCTTTCTAAGCCAACAATTAATTTTCTTTTTAAAAAATTCAATATATTTGATTAGATGTTTGTGGTGAGCTTTTCTGTTATCCTTTATTACATACCCATATCCTCTTTCATGTGTTTCTACTAACGTGTTCCCAACATCCACCTAGTAGTGACGACCACTCTCACCCTTCTCATGGACTTTATTCGAGTCCTAGAATTGTTGACATGCTTGTTCATTATTTACTTACATGTTTGATAACATTGCTCACATCCATTACATTATATGTTTACAATATGTGTTTACTCATGATACATGTTTGATAAAATTGTTTTTACCAAAGAGTTGGATCTTGAATTGTTTTTTATCTTGGTTTTCTTTTAAAATAAAATAAATTATGGATAGTTTCTTAAAAAAATAGTGGGAAAAGTGTTTTTTGAAAATGGACATTTAGATATCATTGGGAACATTGGGATCCTTTACATTAATGTTTTAAACAACATTGAAATCAAAAGCAAAACCAATTAGTTTGATTAGATTAGCTTTTGCATTCGCTTGATTGGACGTAAGTTTCATAAACCAGATTGTATTAATACAAAAACCAATGCAACTAACAAGTATTCATCTTGACAATGTATTCATCTTGAGCCAATGTGAATTGACAACATAGAAAAAACAAAGAGATTATGAAAAATAAAGGCAAAAAGGCACCTCACAACCCATTAAAATAAAAAATAAAAAACTAATTAAAGTTTATATAATGATCCACTCCCGAATCCCCCCTATTTGTCTTGCCCCTCTCTCATCGATTGATTGTGAGCATTTGGCATTTGTGAAGTTGTGGTGAAGAGATTTGATTTGGAGGGAACTTGGTGCTAAGTATTTAGCATTGTTTGTTGGCTAATCACAATGGATTTGGCATCCACGTTAGTCTACTTAACAATGTTAGGAGCAATCCCCTTACAAATCAAAGTCACATAATGGAAGTTTTAATACCACTTGATGTAGTAGTTGGAAGCTGATATATCATAATTGCATAGCAAAGTACAACAACCCACAATAAATAGATAATCTAATCTAACACGCAATCAAGAGAGAATAAACATGCAATATACAAAAAAAAACTTCCAACAACTTTATTAGAAGTAATGGCCAATGCTCCCAAGCCTCATTACATTCATAGAGACTATCTACAAGTCTCTCAATCAAACAACTCTACAATATAGAAAAAAGACCAAAATAAAAGAGTGCCAAAAGCCCCTACAACATAAACCTCCCAAATATTTAAGTATGATACCATAATCATTCAATTCCTTGGTCCTTTGATTTCCTTGGGAAAACTAAACATTAAATAGTATAATAATATTTTGACCTTAAATAAAACCCCAAGTGTTGGAGTTTAAATATTCAAAATTATATTAGAAAATTATGCACATAGGGAAAGTTCTAAGTTGTTCCTGTCACATTTTGTAATTGAATTTATTTCATCTCTTAAACTCAATATTTTTTAACAAATTTTTGAGGAAGATAGAGGAAATTTTCCTCTACATCCCCCAAAAATTCCAAGTTCTAATTCCCAATATTGGTTGTGTGCAAGGCAAAAGAATACACGCTTGTTTTTGCATAAATCTAAAAAATTATGTGTACAAGGTCTAAATTCAGTGTGGTGCTAAGCCTCAATAATTGTTGATGAAATTTGGTGAGGAGGTAGAGGAATCTCTTCTATACAACATATCCAAATTCATACCTTGATTCCCAAATATGAAAGCACTAATCAAAATACCCAACCTCTAAAAAAAATTTGAAAATTTATATGTGGTGATTCTAGGTTTGAGCTCAAGTTCCACACTCCATACATGCTCTTAAAATTTCATGTCAAGGAAGAGTATAGTTGTAGAATCCCATGGCACCCCAAAGCAACGTTACATACCCAACACTACTTATAATTATAAAATTTTCACTGCGGAAGCTTTAAAAACCCTTACCTTGCCATGGTTATTACTATACCTGGCAATTTTTGATTAGCATGAGTGCGGTGCTAAATGTCGTTAATGCCATGTTTAACACCTATGAATCATAAATACACAAATGCACAACGGAAGTAAACTCACAAACACATAAAAGCACAAGATCCCCAAAATTATGGTTTCAATGTAAACTCATGAGTCAACATAACATATAAACATGAACACTTATTTGTCACAAAATGTCCAACTAGTTGTGGGCTCTCCACATTCCACCAGTCCATAAACCTCGTGGTGCATAAATATCAACCACATGTCACCCCTGAAGCCATGGCTACAACTCCACAGGCAACAATAAAAAACAAATAACAAATGCACATCTTTGGATAAGGTACCCAACTAGCAACCACGTCTCCAACCACAGGCTCTTGCTCTCTCAAACCTGTGCCCAAGTGGCATATTCCTTCTCTACATTCTATCAGTCCCTCGGCGATGCCCACCTCTCCAGGGTGCATACAACCAACCAAAACGGCCTCAACATTGGGCTTAGAGGAGATCGTACTGCTCTTTTATGCACCTATCCGGGCATAAACTGAAACAACTTCCAACCAGTCCAAAACCCAAGCTCAAGGCTCACCAGACAGTTTCACAAAAAACATACATCAAAATCCACACCCTCTTAGGAAAACATGCATCTTTAAATATGCATGTCCTCACTCTGCCATGTGGCATCCCCTGAGACCATGTAGACCTCAGGTGTTATTTTTCACCAACAATTGCCACATCACCCCATTGCCTAGCACTGTGGAGTTTTACCATCCTTTTACTCTTTATCGTGGAGTGGGCTCCGCAGTGAGCTTATTTTATTATTAAAATATATGTGCAAAATTTTACATCATATTTACAATCTTGGTCCTCCGGCCACATAGCCAAAACAACATATATACCTAGCCACATTGGCCCCAAAATTTATAATCATAAATACATAAGCACGCATGCCCGCAAAATAACTCCAATTCACTGGCCTAAATATCATTATACATATATTACATCATCATAAATGGGCAAGGGTGCTATAAATAGCCTCTTGTACAATATGTCCAAAATTTAGGATATGATTCTAAGGTGTGTGAGTGCACAAATAAAAACATTGACCCACTATCTATGTGCTAGACATTTGAAAAAACTTGTAACAAAGCACAAAAACTGGAAATTTGCTTCTGGGTATTTAGGATTTCCATAACCCTAGGTATGCTTCCACATCAAACTACCTTGGTTGGAATAATTGAGTATCATATTCATGATCTTTGATTAAATAAATGAAATTTTGTTTTTCTTCTCTTCTTCCTTCTTTTCCTAACAACTCTATTCTTTCTCTTCCTCTTTCTCTTCACCTCTTTCTTCAACTATATCATCATCCACATCTACTAGAACTTCATATTTTCTCTCAACTTCTATGATTCAAGCTCCAATTTGCTTGTGGCTTCAAACTACTCTACCTCCATAATGCTTATTATCTAATACAAATCCCTCTTAATGAAGTTTTTTTCCTTCTATTGTAGTTCAAGCCTAATGGGGCTCACTACCTCCCTGTCTACCCTCTTATACTCAGTCTTTAATGCTTGTTGATCAAGCATGTCTTCATTCTTCTTTGTTTTCACTACAATCACTTCTATGCTACAATAATCTTCAACTTCTTGTTGTTTTTCTAGAGATGCATTCTCTTGTTATCATGATTACTCTGTCATCATCATGAACATATAGTCCTCAACATGCATGTCTTCGTTCTACCCCTTTATTGCAATGATTTTTCAAGCATAGTTCATCATCTTCACCTTCATCCATCTTCACTAGTGTTGCATCTTTTCCAAAACTATATCTCTAGCTTTATCCTCATTAACAATTTTACTCAAATTCACTAGCTTACATGCATAGATGTTTCCACCTCACAACTTCCTTGCACTTACAACTTCTTCAACTTTATGAACACAACATCATTTGGTGTCTATCCTGATTCATATCTTCTTTTCTTTACTATTGCATTACCAATAATCTTCATATCACTAATGTCTTCATCCTCTATTTCATACTATATGCAATTTATTTTACTTACAAATATGTCCACAACCATTTTCTCATCAATATACTTCATGTGTATACTTTTACAAGGGCAACTCTTTGCTTTATCACTTCTTGTCTTCATCTAAAATGCATCTTCTTTGCTTTAACAACTTGTGAGTTGCATATTTTCTTCTTATTTATGTTCTTCAAATCTTCAAATCAATGGCACATCAGTGGTCTCCCATGAAAACTGCACAATACAATTGCATCCTTCATAGTGGTTGCTTCTCTTTCATTCCATATTCTACGATGTAATCAACATATTGTACATCATGGGAGCCGAATAAATCCATTAAACATACATAGTTCTCAACAGATTCTTCTTGTGCCCACTTCATTGCCATAACACATTTATGGCATGTGTTTGACATTATTACAATTACAAACCAAATATTTACAACATCTTGACTTGTCTTGTACATTTTATCGATGTAACATTCTCCATATCAACTAGGGGACAATCTTCATCAACTTTTAAAAGAACATCTCCATTCAAAACCTTTCTTTACTTGATACATTTTTTTGTTGCAAATTATTAACATGTTTAGATCCATACATGTTATCTTTGTTAACTCGTTTCTCTCTAGATCAACTTCCACTAGTACTTTCTTCTCAACTTATAATTTGGAAAGTCTCTTCCAATACATATATTTCATTTCTACAAATCTCCTTTCAAATGGACAACTTCAAAACATTCACAAATTTATGGATTTTATTCTCTTCAACTCTCATGGCAATCTTATTAAGAATGACTACCAACTTCTCATCCCAATTCTTCACCTCTTCTTATATTTTAATTATTTTCAACACATAACCAAAATAGAACATTCCTTTACTTGACATGACCTTGTCTTCAAAATTTTGATTCTTGCCATTAATTCTACTTCTTTTGTCTATTTGCAACTTGCCTCGCCACAAGAATGCTTGACTCTTCAATCTATAACAAATATTCTTCAATATTTTGAACTTTTCAATACTCGACACTTCAAAATACTAGTGAATGCCTTCACTCAATATCCATAGCTCTTGTGGATACGAGATTTCATGATATTCAAGCAGCTCCATCAAAACAGTCATTCTGTTCAATCCTTTATTTCTACTTATTTAGGAATATGACCTTTCTTTGTGCCCTCAACTTCTTTAAGTCCATGACATTCATTGGACTATTTCTTTTACATGTGCATCATTGCACACTTATTTTCAACTAACAAACACAACACAAAACATATTAAAGGAAATAATATACTTCTTGCACAATACTCTTCAAAGAAATCATTCTTTATTTTCTTAACATCATTCTAGTTCATTGACTTATATCTCTACAACAATGTTTTCCTCGACAAACTAAAGAAAATTTATTCTCTAATTCCTTCATTATGATCAACATGCCATGTTGTCTCAACAACTTTTCACCTCTTGTCATATCCTTTGGAAGAAATTTCAAGTTCAACATTACCTAGATGATATATGCATCCATGGCCTTCATTAATGTCCTTGCTTTCCTCGTAAATATCACGTTGATCTAGATCATTCTCCTTCCTTCTTGAATGAATCATTTCTTCAACATATTTTTTAGTTGATGTTGTGCCAAATCAATGGTTATTCTCTTTCACTTCCATCTTGTCTTGAGCGCTTGGAAGTTTGCTTTCATAACCTTTGTGATTTACCTCAATTATAATCTCAACAACACTATTGATTTTAAGGAGCATATATTCCAACCATCTTGATTCACAATTTATACAATTTGCAATTTTATTTTATTCCATAACAATTATGCCTTTCACATATTCTTCGTTCAATGTTGGAAAATGGTGGTCTATTGATGTTCCTTGGATTTATTCTTCTTTCATCATCCTCTTTAACTAGAAATTTTTGGACTATATCAATCTTCTTGGTAGCAACAAATTTATCTTTTATAACATCTATTTCATTCTCATATTTTACTCAATTTAATGTCTTGATTCTTCCATTATCATTGATTCATAAATGAGGGTCTTATAACCTACTCACTTCAACAACATGGATCCTTCTTGGAAGTTTTAATCTTGTACAGAGTATTCTACCTTCAAAAAGGTTGTTAGGCCTCAATCATCTGCCCTACACAAGGATCTCTATTCTTTTGATTCAAAATCATTTCTTGAGAAATTGCTACACTATTGATATCCACAATAGACAATTATATTGAAAGTGAGTCTTTCCTTCAATAATATAGATAAATAGAAGGTTTTGATGTTTTGGTAATTTTGTGATCTAGAGTAATAAAAAATAACCTCTGACCACTTTAAAGTTTAAACTCAATCCTAGCAATGCACCTGAGTGAATTGATAAGATATGAAAATGAGAAGTTACCAAACAATTATCATGATAATCTATACTAACATACTTATAGAGACTAAAATTTACCAGATGAGAAAATTCTTCATAATTAATTGTGTTTATATTTGATTGGTTGCATTTGTGAGAGCTAGCTTTAGGGTTTTATAAACAACATTGGTTTAGCAACGAGTTCTTATCCTATGGCTAGAGCTAAAGGAGGGGGATTTGCCCCCTTCTATCACAATGTTGCATCAAGAAATTGTCATTCAGTTGGTCATACCAGATTATGTAGATGTTAAGAAATCAACCATCAAGAGAAAAGTATGAAACAAAAAAACAACTCAGTGCAGGGAGATAAACCACCAGGTAGATCAGAATGGCAATGTCGTAATGTGAGACAATGTTTGCCATGGGCAGTAGAAAACCCAAAATTTGAAGTCAAATTCAACAATATAGGACAATACATATAGTATATGCAAGATCATGCGTTGATTGGGAAAATTTTGTGGCCTCTAGTGAAGAGAAAAAAACCCTATTTTGGTAGATTCAAAATAAATGGAAGCTTAAGGGTCAAATATATCTATAACTAAGAGCAAAAGGGTTTTTTAAATGATCTTTTGCTAGCCTTGAAGATTGAAATAGGGTCTTTGCGAATGGTCCTTATATATATAATTCAATATGGTTGTTTCCACGTTGTTTCTTATATTTTAGACAAAAAGATTCATCCCATACAAGGAAGAGTGCAAAATAGCTCTGGTGTGGATCACTCCTTTTTCTCTACCCAAATAATTTTCTGAAGAAGATATCTTAGAAGGAATAATTAGTGCCCTAGGTTAGTTCGTCAAAATTTATGTGGCCACAAAGAGGGGTTGATACACATCCTATGCCAGGATCTATGTCTATATGAGCACAGCTTAACCTCTTTCGACATACATTGACATTTATTACCAAAATTTAGTCTAGAAACATACCATTGATTATGAACGCATGCCTTTCAAGTGTAGACAAACCTATGATCATGGCCATCTTTTTTTAAACTTTCCTCTCATCCCTAAGGATTCCTTGCAGCATTAGGACCAACAAAAGGACCAGGATGGCTTCATAAAGGTGAGTCGAAGGAGGAGAAACCATTGAGCACATAATAATGTGGTACTTGACCCCTTACCTAGTACTTACAACAGATTTGATTCCCTCTCTGAGGAGGAAGAGACCATTACTAAGGAGACATCTCAGGAGCGGCCAAGAATGGATAAGAATGAGGAAGGTCAACACCCATATCCCAACAAGGATGACCCTGAGAAAAACAAGGTGGGAGGAGAATCAATTGAGGAAATTATGGAAGAATACATAGACATAGTAGCATAAGAGTCCCCAAAATAAATAGATCTAGATAATTCACATATAGTAGAAACTTAGCACGAGAAAGATCTACTCTCAATCCCAGAGCCATATGTCCAACTTTTTCAAAATGCCCTTCTCAAGTAGAATCATCATCAATCTTAGTAGCATTCACATTATAATGCCTGGAACCCCCATTTGGGAATTCATACTAATGCATTCAAAAATCCTCCCAAAATTCCCAAATCAAAGCAAAACGAAGGCAAAAAGATCAACAATCAATGACTGTAGAAATTAGGAGAAATTTTAATCAGCTCCGGGAGAATCACAATAACCATGGAGGTGTTCCCCTTTGACCAATCCAAGTTGCTATGAAGATCGTATCCTGGAATATTAGAGACCTCAATTGCAAAGGAAAACCAAGGTTTCTAAAGGAAAAGTAGAAAAGGAACAACCAATGATAGATGTGTTGTTGGAAACTAAATGCTCAAGTGAGAATATCATTGAAATCACCCCTAGTTGTTCGAAATGAAGGCAATCCATAGCCTCAGATGCAATGGTACGTGTTGGTGGGCTAGCTCTTTCTATGGAATCTAGAAGAAACCTCCATTTCAAACATATTTGCGCCACCCTCCCCCCGTATACCAATATCAAAGTTTCAGCTACTTGGTTTGACAAATAAGTTGTTTCCAATGTTTATGGGCCACATTAAAGGGGGAAGGGGGTATCTTTTTTACATAATCTTTATAGGTTACAACCCCTTGTAGAGAGCACAATGTGGGTAATAGGGGGAGATTTAAATCTCATTAAATCCGTGTAGGAGAAAAAAGACAGTATGAGATGGTTGGAGGTTGAAGTAAATCACTTTGGGGACACCATAAGAAACTTACACATGATTAATGTAGAAATAATAATTGGGTTCTTTACTTAGAATAATGAGAGAGGAGGGATACATCAGATGGCCTCGAGATTGGATAATTTTTTAGTCTTGAATACACTATATGGAAATGACACTCCATTAAAGATTTTATCTTTCCAAGTGGGGCTTCAAACTACAAGTCAATATGCTTGTACCTTACCATCAACACAGACTCCAAACTTAAGCCATTCATATTGAAAAACTTCTACCTTACTAACCCTTCCTACTTGGATAAGGCCAAGTATTGGTGCACTAAAGAACACTTTACAGAGGGTGCAATGATTTATTGTTTCTAACAAAAATTGAGATTCATTTAGGATTTATGAGTTTGATAATATTTTATATGCAAACTAGGAGTTGGAACATCTACAATAGTGCATCATACTTGAAGAAATATCATAAGATGCTACAGTGGAAGAGGTCGAGATTTTAACCCATTTTTAGGAGCACTGCAAATAACAGGAAGCATTATGGAAGCAAAAGCCTCAAATTAGATGGCTTAGGGAGAGGGAGAAGAACACCAATTTCTTCCACAATTTGTGATCCAATAGAGGTACAAAAAATGGATCACTTCCTTAAAGAATGAGGCCAATTTTAAGTTAGTAGATCGTCATGATATTGACTTGAAGCTATTAGATTACATGATATGCTTCTCAAGGATCCCAAACAACACAAATTAGAGGCCATTGGGAAAATTACCCAATATATCTCCTCTTTTGTGAGTCAGAAGCAGAACGGAACCCTCATGAGCGAAATATCAATGGAAGAAGTAGATGAAGTAATCAAGAACATACCTAAAAACAAGGCTCCAGGTTCAGATGGATTTATAATAGACTTATTTGAAACTTGTTGGCATTGTCTAGGTGAGGAGATTCTAACATTGGTGGAAGATTCAAGGCGCTCGACCTCTATTTTTCCTACACTCAATGCCACTTTCTTGATGCTTGCTCCTAAATTGGACAAGGCTAACAAACTAGACAATTTTTGTCCCATAGTTTTGTGCAATGTCATTTACAAGATTCATTTCTAAAGACATTGCAAATAGGCTTAAGCCCATTCTTCCTTCACTTATTTTGGTAGAGAAAATGAGATATGTGGAGAGGCACCAAATTATGGATGGAATATTAGTGGCACATGAGGTTATCCACTCTCTCTGCCATTCCAAAAATCAAGTATGTTGAACAACTTTGGTCTTTCCAAGGCCTTTGATAAATTAAATTGGGATTACATTCATTAATCTCTTTAGCTTTTGGTTTTTCCGAGTCCTAGTATAAATGGATTGGCTCCTTGATATCATTTACCTTTTTATCTATCTTAATCAATGGATTCCCTTCATCCACCTTTAATCCTTCAAGAGGTATTCATCATGGTGACTCGCTCTCCCCCTTTCTGGGCATTCAAACAATAGAGTGACTTGGTGGAGCTTTCAACTCTATTGTTGTTGATGGAAGAATCTAGGGTCTTTGAGTTTTTGAAAGAGATCTTCTAGTCTCCCATCAACAATTTGTAAATGACATTATCTTCTGGCCTTTTCCTAGGTATGGTATGACTTTATGTAAGCCTCTAGCACCTCCATAACAGTTATAAATCCCATATCTTTTTCTTTTAATACCCCTCCCTCCAGCTTAGTGCACATAGCTCATCTCCTTGGCTTCCATATTTTCTCCCTAACCTCTATATGTATGGGTACTCCCTTAAGTCAAAGTATTTTGGTCTCCTTTGCTATAAAAAATGTCCAGTAAGCTCGACAAATGGACATTTCATTCTCTTAACATTGCAGGGTGGTTGGTACTCCTTAAATCTATTCTGCAAGCTATCACTATCTATCGCTTCTCAATGTTGGCTACTCCCAAGTCTATCCTTAATTCCATTACTTCACTACAACGCACCTTCATTTAGGGGGAGCCTGCAAGGAAATAAAATGGTCCCTAATTGATTGCAACAAGCTTTGTCTCCCAAAGATCAAGGGTGGTCTGGGCATGAGATATCTAGAAATTCTAAGCAAAATGATGGGAGCTAAAAATGGTGGCACTAGTTGCAAGAAGGAAATGAATCAACATATTTAGAATTGAAAATATGGGCAAAACTCCTCTCTTGCTTATAATTTTAGGTCACAATATTTGATTCATGTATTCTCCATATGGAATTTGGCCAGCAACAATAGGCATTTGGTCTAATAACATAATTTATGGGAAGTCCAAAATGGATGAAGTGCCCTTTTCTGGGATGATTCCTAGAAGTATCTTTCGAAACTCAACTCCCAAGCCTTGCTTATTGATTTTAGGGCATCGACGATCTCCAAAGCTAAGCACATTGTAACAAACTATCAGAAGGGATTGGATCAAAACTCTTAAAAGCATTAATGGATCCATTTAGAAGCATGTCTTCCTCTTCCAAACATGGTGGACTGGAAATCCTTCTAGTCATCCCTTTGATAAAGACATATTTCCATCTTTGGATGCTCTAAATAAAACTAGATGGGGCTACCAACGTTAAGGTTCCTTTTAGTCAAAGAAGCCTACACTGTAGCAGTTGAGCATAGCTCATCTCTGAAACCAAAGATGTGGAAAAAAATATCTAGACATACAAGTTATGGTCAAATGCTTCCCACTTTATTTGGATTTTAATGCATAAGAAGACCCTTGCATGGGATAAAACAATAAGAAGAGGTTTCGAGGGGCCATCAATATGTTTCCTTTATCAATAACATGAGGAGGATGTGGAGCATCTATTGAATTCATGTTCATTCTCAAGTGCATTGAGGTCTCAAATGGTGACTCTTTTTAGGCAATCAAATCAGAACCAAAATAACATTTGTAACACAATTGAGAAATGGCGAGAATTGACTTTTCAAAATCTAGACTTAAAAATTAAGCTTGTTGTATTTTGTCAGGATTCCTTCTATGGCAAGTTTGGAAAGAGTGCAATAGGAGAATTTCCCGCAACAAAATCTTGTCCCTTGATACAAAGAAAAGATTAAGCAATGCATCAGAGAAACAATCACAGTTTGTTATGTAGCCAGCTCATAAAATAGAGGAAAAGATAGATCAACGACTTCAAAATCAGCCTCTTCGAGGGGGTGACCTCCTTTGCATTTCACAAAGGAACAATTCCTGGATTATACAAATGAAAATACCTCCTTTCTATATATAGGAGTCTAAGGGGTCCCAATACAATCAGAGCCTACATAATAATAATATTGTAGGGGCACAACAATAACAATAATGGGCTTCTATGGGGCACAATAATAACAATATGGGGACTATATGGGCACAAAAATACAATAAGGGGTTACATTAGTAGTATAGGGACCTAACATGCCCCTCTCCTTCAAAAAGTGTTGTCCTCAACTTCAGTAGTTCTAGATGATTCTGTATAAAAAGCTCATCCTCCCATGTGGAATCTTTAGCGGGTAAGTTCTTACACTTGATGAGATACTCTGAAGTTGATCGATTTCGTAGCTTTCGATTCTTGTTTCTATGACTGTTCAGGTTCCAATATGATTTTTCCTTCCCCATTAAGTTCTGGCAATATTGTTTGAACTGGGATCTTCTCACCTATAACCTTCTTTAAGCATGAAACATGGAAAACTGGGTGCACTCGGAAAGATGCAGGAAGCTCCAATTTGTATGCCACAGTACCAATCTTTTGTAACACCTTGTACGGACCATAATACTTTGGTGATAATTTATTATCCTTCTTAGCTTGCTTGAGGGTTGTTTGTTTGTATGGTTGTAGTCGTAGAAATACCCAGTCACCTACATCAAAACTTATTTCGTTGCAATGTTGATCTGCATGCTGTTTCATTCTATTCTATGCCAAAGTGAGGTTATCATTTAAGAGTTTGAGAACTTGTTGTTGATGCTCGATGTGATCTTCCACTACTTGAACCTTAGATTTTCTTTTAAAGATGATGTGATGGATGATGGATGATATCCATAAAGTGCCATAAATGGGGTCATTTTTGTTGCAGTATGGAAGGAAGTGTTATACCACCATTCAACCAGAGGCAACCACTTGACCCATTGTGTCTGTTTATCAGATACAAAGCAACAAAGATATCCCTCCAAACATTTGTTCACTATCTCAGTTTTCCCATCAGATTGAGGATGATAACATGAGTTATGAGCTAACTGAGTACCGAGACAAGAAAATAATTGTGTCAAAACATTTCCAGTGAAAATGGGATCTTTGTCACTTACAATATTATTTGGGTTTCCATGTAGCTTTTGAATTGTTTCCATAAATGCAGTAGCAACTTTACTGGGTTTAAATGGATGAGATAATGCACAAAAGTGTGCATACTTAGTAATTCTATCAATTACCACCATGATGACACTCTTTCCTTTAGACTTGGGTAAACTTGTGATAAAATCCATTGAAACCTCCTCCCAACGTTGACTTTGAATGGATAAAGGTTGTAATAGACCTGGGGTCTTAATTGTCTCAACTTTATTTTGTTGGCAAACCAAACATTTTGCCACAAACTTTTGAATATCAAATTTAAGGCCATCCCCAAAAAAATCTTTCTTAACTTTGAGGTAAGTTTTCAAAAATCCTGAGTGCCCTCCTAAGGGAAAGGTGTGCAATTCTAGAAGAATCTTTTGTTTGAGTTGGGAATTCTTACAGAGGTATAAGCAATCTTTGTACCATAACGAATCATTTTTCTAGCTAAATGTATCAGATACACTGGGATCTTGCTGCAACTTTTGAATGAGTGCCTGCACTTATTCGTCATTCTTCCATTCATCCCTTGCTTCTTTTATCCAATCTCGTTGGATAATAGAAATGGCACAAAACAATGCTTCCACATCCTCATCCTTTCTCGAGAGTGCATCTGCAACAACATTTTGCTTTCCTTTTTTGTAGATGATTTCAAAGTCATAGCCCAACATCTCTATGACCCATTTTTGTTGTTATTCTGAAGATAATCTATGTTCTAAAAAGTATTTAAGACTATCATGATCTGTTTTTACCTTGAAGTGTCTTCCCATTAGGTAAGGTCGCCATTTCTTAAGTGCATGTAGTATTGCCAACATTTCCTTCTCATAAATAGCTATGTGTAAATACTTTCTTTGATTGGACGACTTTCAAAAGCAATGGGTCTTTCTTCTTGCATTAAATAGCACCAATTCCATTTCCCGAGGCATCACATTCCACAATAAAGGTTTTTGTGAAGTCTGGCGTAGCTAAGACTGGTGCTTGGCACATTGCTTCTTTAAGATGTTCAAAGGCCTTCGTTGCTTCTGGAGTTCAAGAAAATGCATCTTTCTTTAGTAATGTTGTTAGAGGTGCTACTATTCTCCCATAATTCTTAAAAAACTTGCAATAATACCCTGTCAACCCAAGAAATCCTCGCAAATGCTTTATGGATGTGGGAATTTTCCATTCCTTAATGGATTTAATTTTGTTAGGGTCTGTCTTAACACCCTCATGAGATAAAATATGACCCAAATATTCCACCTCTTGTACTCCAAAGAAACATTTGGAGCTTTTTGCATATAATTGTTTCTCGTCCAATAGTTTGAGCACCCTGTCAACATGTTGAACATGATCCTTCCAGGACTTGATGTAGATTAGTATATCATCAAAAAATACTAACACAAATTTTCTAAGGAAGGGTTTGAAAATGGAATTCATCAAACCTTGAAATGTAGAAGGTGCATTGGTAAGGCCAAAAGGCATGACCAAAAAATCATAATGACCCTCATGAGTTGTAAATGTTGTTTTTGGAATGTCTTCAGTCTTCATTCTGATTTGATTATATCCTCAACAAAGATCCAGATTGGTGAAGTAAATTTCTCCATGTAATTCATCCAATAATTCATCAATGATATGAATGGGAAATTTATCTTTAATAGTAAGCTTGTTGAGCTCCCTATAATCTGGACACATGCGCCATGATCCATCCTTTTTGTGTACCGATACCACTGGAGCAGAGAAAGAACTTTGACTAGGTTGAATTATACCAACCTCTAGCATTTCTGCAACCATACGTTCAATTTCACTCTTTTGGGCATATTGATATCTATAAGGCTTGATCTTTGGGGGAACACTTCCTGGAGTCAAATGAATAGCATGATCATGATCACAAATAGGTGGGAGGCCTTTGGGAGTCTCAAATACCTTGGAATGATTGTCCAATTTTTTTTGGAGATATGGAGAAATAGATGATTTCGATGTGGGAAGCTCTAATGAACATAATTGTGCAATTACCCCCCTTTGTTATTTCTTTAGAATCTTTGTCATGCTGTTAGAGCTGATTATATTTCCCAATTTCCCTGCGATACCTCTTAATTCAACTTCCTTTCCTTCCCCAAAAAAAATCAAGAAAATTTCTTGAAAATTAAAAGCTATCGTACCCAAAGATTGTAGCCATTGGACTCCTAGTACAATATCAACACCACCCATTGGAATGGAAAGCATTTACCTATTCATTGCATATTTTCCCATGGATAGCTTGATATTCTGGCACTTTCCAGAACAATTTATGGTTCCTCCATTTGCAACCATCACTTGACACTTTGGTGTTGGATATAGGAAGCAATTCAATTCCTTGGATATCTTATAATGAATAAAATTATGGGTACTACCCTAATCAATCAACACTATTACCTTTTTCTTCTTGATATGTCCTTCTATCTTGAGAGTTTTAGGAGTGGTAATTCCTGCCAATGCATTACAAGATATGGTCGGATTCATTTCTTATTTCTCTAGGGTTGGTTCCTGGTGTATATCCTCTTCTTTTAATGTTTCTTGTTCCTTTTCTTCCTCCTCTTCACAATCTATGTAAAATAATTTCTTCTCAACACACTTATGACCTTTAGTGTATTTGTTATCACAACTGTAACAAATCCATTTTGCTCTTTTTTCTTCCAATTTTTGTGGTGTCAACCTTGTAGGTTGTGGAAGGCTAGGGGAAGCAACACTTACACTTTATAGTTGTGAGTGGTAGGCTTCCTTGTTGCCATTATTTTGCTTTCAATTAAGCAACACTTACACTTTATAGTTGTGAGTGGTAGGCTTCCTAGTTGCCATTATTTTGCTTTCAATTTTCTTGCCAACCTAAATGCCTTCTCCAATGAATCAGGTTCCTAAAGGCGAACCTCATGTAGAATGTCATCCTTTAAAGTCCATATGAACACATCAATTATATGCTCCTTTGGAATATATTTTACCCTTATATTCAATTTTTGAAATTCCTCAATGTGCTCCACCATTGAACCCTTTTGTTTGAAATGTATCAATTGGCTAAAGAAGGTGTTGCTTTTTGTATCCTCATAATGTGATACCATTTCCTCCATAAAAAATTGACCAAGTGACAAATTTTTTACGAGAGCAAAGCCATCGATACCATACAAACTGATTGGGTTCTAAATATAAAGTTGCAATGCGCACCTTTTGTGTGTTTTACACATTATGGAGATCGAAATATTGCTCCATCTGCAGTATCCATGTTACAGGATCCTTGCCATCAAACTTCCTCATATCGATCTTTGGAACATGGTGGGTCTTCAATCCAACATTATATTCTATGTAATCATGATTAACATTTCTTTTGTTTTCATCATGAGTTTCCTCTACTACCTTTTCGCCATTAGGAATCATTTCTTGAAGCAACTTTGGCAAACCTCCTTTCAAACCTTCCATGTCTTTCTTCAAATATTCAATGTTTACTTCTAAACCATCCATCTCAGATTCCACAACATCAATCTTAGCTTCCACGCCTTTCTTTAAACCATCCATCTTAGCTTCTGTTACTTTTTGTGAGAGTGAAATTTATTGCACTTGGTCTTGTAATTTTGATATATCATGTTGCATTTCTTCCTCTTCTTCATGAGTCATGGTAGAGCTTTCAGGTGTTTCTGTTTTCTTTCTTTGGGGCATGAATTAATGATAACTATGCTTCACTATGCCCTTTTAATTACTTCAAACTAATTTTTCAAACCAAACTTATGCAAAATTTTAAAAATACTAAACACCTTTTTTTGCTTTGTAAGAGTTCAATATTAAATCTGTTGTATCTCTGTAATTTCAGATCTCCAAGGTTTGAAATTTCATCTTGAGGTAGCCCTCTGAGTCCTCTTTCCAACCCCACAAGTCTGATCAAGATTGGATTCTCCAAGAAAGATTTATTCCAAATATCCCATGATGGCCTGATTATAGACTGGTTTAGTAGAGCGAACTTGTACGAAGTGCCACGTGTCATTGTTTCGACCTTCGGATCTGGAAACAATACATAGAAAACTACAATTTGTCCTCTTTCCATAACGTTTTACAAAATTTCAATCTGATGCTCAGAGAGAAAGTTATGATGATTTTCCCTAGGTCACCTGTTTGAGATATAATTCAGGATCCTACAAAAACCCTAAATTCCTTGGATCACATCTCTTAAAATATAGCAATAAAAGATCTAAATTTCGGACCCAAGGTTCATTAAGGTTTCAGCTCAAATGGGTTTTAATTTCAGCTTTTGAAACTTTGTAGAAAAAAAATTATAGCGAAAATTCCACGATGACCTGTTTGAAGCAGCAAAACCCTAGAATCCAAAGCTCTGATACCAAATGCTATGCAACCAGCTCACAAAATAGAAGAAAAGATAGATCAACGACTTCAAAATCAGTCTCTTCAAGGGGGTTAACAATAAGGGGTTACACTAATAGTACAGTGACCTAACATAATACATCCATGGACTAACGAAGAATGGAAATCCTTTATTGGGAGTTGATGATCATGCAACTCCTTCAACTCACTCCTATCTTACTGCCTCAATTACATGTCCCATCCCTTACTTTAATATCCTCTTCGAACTTTGGTATTTTCCAGCCTCTGGGTTTATTAAGTTTAATTTTGATAGTGCCTCAAAAGGGAACTTGGGGATAACAAGATTTAGAGGAGTTTTTAGAGACAATTGAGGTGACACGTTTTTCCTATATGTTAGATCCATGGGGCTCAATGCCAATAATGCTATCGAATTTCAGGTGTTGGAAAGTGGTGTTTTGCATGCCATGAACAAGAATTTCACCAAGATCTTCACTAAAGGAGATAGTTAGTTAGTGATGTCTTTGTAACCACCCCTCCCACATTTACCCAATTTCACTGCCCTGCCAGGGTAAACATGAGACGGAAGGCTACTATGACATGACCCAACCTCCTAGGTCACAATAAGGAAGTGGGGCCGACTACTGACGACAAATTGACATTTCACAACATTCTACAGGGCTATAGGACTCTCAAGGGTTGAGTAACCACCCTAGGTGGCCAAATCCTGAGTTGGACCACCTCTTCCTTGCCATGGGCCCTCAACCGCTCCCACAACAATGCATCCATGTGGTTGGGAGCCTCCAATGCATGCACAAGCCTTCATCCATGTGGTTGCAGCCTAAAATTTCCAATTCAGAGCATGCGGTCCTGGATTCTAAGCCTAAATTATGTAGAAATTCCCACTGTAGATCAACATATTATGCAATATACTAAAGAAAAATACAAGATCTACTTCTACAACAAACTTGCAGAAGCTTAATTGAATATGAGCAAGATCAAATAGAACACATATAACAGATGAAGAGAAATCAATCACACATGAACACAGAAGAATACTCTGGGGAAAGCCTCAGCTAAAAACCCCGATCTCTGTATTATCATACAAGTGGAAATATGTTCAGATTACACAAAGAATCAGCTCACAAGCTATCCTGCTATCTCTGCAATCAAACAATACAACTCACAGACTAAATAGACACAAGATATGCCTTCCCGCAGCCCTCCAAGCCTCTTATTTCCTTGCGCAGTTTTTCCTTGGGGTCCAATGCTGCCACCTGTGTGAATTGGCCTCATCACACACTCACCAAACCCAAAAGTAACTGCGCAATCTCCAAGGAATGAATTCCTTCTACATGCAAGAGATATCCTCCATGGAATATTCCTGCAATTGATAGTACATTGTCCCATCATCTGATCTCAACTGGGTCTCTGTCTGAACTGACATGCATGAGTTATTTATGAGAGAATATTCAGTTATCTGAAGTGCAACAGTTACATGCATGCATGCATTAACTAATTGAACTCACAATTAGTTCAACAAACTATTTGAACTAATCTAACTGGACTTAACTCAGTTAACTGAGCTAACTAATTACAACTCAAATTACAACTCACCCTTATCTCTTTAACTAAGGGATAAATTCCTCAATCAATGGGATAACTGTTGCATGTCCTCACATGGACTTCATGTTTGATTTTCTCCAACTAATTAACTCAATATGAATTAATTAATTATTAATCAAACAGCTGCTAAGATCAAATTCGAATTTTACTTCTCTATTTTAGTTCAGGGACTAACTAAAATGGGAAGGTATCCCAAAACGCTATTTATGGCAGTGTTATTTTTAGCACTTCTATATTTAGCATTTTTTGTTGCTATTTTCAACACTCCCTCTCAACAAGAAAGGGATTATCAGTAACCCCAATCCTGTCTCTGTGGAACTCGAATTTGCATTTTGACAATGCCTAAGTCAAAATATCTGCATCCTATTCCTCGGTCGAAACATACAACAACAACATGATCCTCTTGACCACATAGTCTCAAAGATGGTGATACCGAATATCAATGTGCTTAGACCTGTCATGAAAAAATGGATTCTCAGAGAGTTTGATACAACTTTGATTATCGTAGTAGATCACAGTTAGATCCATCCTCTGACCAAACAATCCCACTAGAATCTTCCGCATCCAAATGGCCTCACATGCAGCCTGACTAGCAGCCATGTATTCAACCTCTGCTAAGCTAAGTGCAACTGACCTCTATTTCCTACTGTACCAAGAAATTGCAGCTGAACCAAGGTTGAAGATTCCTCCAGAAGTGCTCTTCTGGTCTGATGGACTCCCTACCCAATCTGCATTTGTGAAGCCCTAAAGCTTCACTCCTTTTGTCCGTCTGTACCACAATCCAAACTGAGATGTGCCTCTGAGGTATCTCAACACATGCTTCATTGCCTTCCAAAACAGCTTGGTAGGCTGAACCATAGCTTGACTCAGTTGGTTCACCGCAAAGCATAAGTCTGGTTGTGTGTTCACTAGATACATAAGTGAACCCACAAGCTATCGATAAATAGTAGCAGCTACTACCTCACCTAAAGTATCATCTTCCTTCCTCCAGTTCCCAGCTAGAGGAGTCTGCATGGGCTTGCACTTCTCCATGTGAAAGCGCCTGAGTATCTCATTGGCATACTTGCCTTGAGACACAAATACTTCCCCATCTTTCTGCCACACCTCCATGCCTAGAAAGTAGTGCATAAGACCCATGTCTTTCATCTCGAACTCTCTTGCAATGTCCTCCTTGCAAGATTGGATCAGCTAATCATCACCTGTAAAAATCAGATCATCGACATAAAGCACAATGATCAATGGCTTACCTTCTACCATGATGTGGTAAAGGTTCGCATTTGCTTTACTCTTAGTGAAGCCCAACCCGGTGAAATAGCTGTCGATCCTGGTGTACCAAGCACAACGTGCTTGCTTCAACCCATACAAAGCCCTCTTGAGTCGGCACACATGCTACTCAAGATCGAAGGTCTCGAAACCCTCTGGCTACTCAATGTACACCTCCTCCTCAATCTTCCCACAGAGGAATGTTGTCTTCACGTCCATTTGATGGATCTTCCAACCCATCTGAGTTGATAGTGCCAACATCGATCTGATAGATGAGTACCTTGCTACAGGAGCAAAGGTCTCATCGTGGTCGATCGCCTCAACCTGTGGTGGCCTGGGTGCAAGCGATATGGACAAATGGCCGAAGCCTGATATTATTTCTTCAATTTCTAGCTGAATTCCTCTTTCTGTATCAGTCATCTAATATTAGACTGACAATCTCACGAGTTTTTCCTCTTATCACCCCAATCCCTGTTATCGGGTAAATCATCTCACAAGCCTTATTTCCCTCTGTCAAAACTATAATTCCATAGGAATTATAAAGACAGTCTATTGTTGCTTTAAAACAATGGATAATGCGTTTAAAATGCAATGAACACAGTCACGGATTTTTCGTTCCAAAGGAACAGAGCAACACTATTGGATACACAGGCGGAGGCTTTCGTTACAAAGGAACGGAATACACTGTCAGCACTTTAATTATCACTATATTGTTAATTCTAAAGAATTAACTATCGACGCTTTAAATTTCAAACTATGCGTTGAACACAATCAATACTATTGACGATCTATAATCGCCCTTTCAAGCTCCCTCCTTTGACGCGATAACACGTAGTGTTATTGGAGGTCACAATCACGACTCCAGTGCTCCCAAGGTAAGGCTCCTCCACTCCAAACTTGCGATGTGATAATAATCGCGGACCCGATATATTATTAAAGCCTCCCTATAATGTTTCGGCTCCAGTAGTGTCGCGCTATCAAAGTTCGGCATTCCAACGGTTGAGCTCTGTTCCGCTCCCACTCAGCGATGCGATAGAGGTTTTGGACTCGACGAGGTTATAGTCTCTATGCAATAAAACTTCAAGTCCAAAACTCTGTTCCGACTAAGTATTTCACGATTTTCTTGTGTAAACCAGAGTTTTCGCTTGGAAGCTCAACAATGCTTATAATGGAAACCTTGTGTACCGATATAAAGGAAAACACGTTAACCAGCTTAAAGCAAATATCAATAAGTAGAATTGAGCCGAATCACCATTAACAAGGGTTCATAAGTAATTAAGCGCATACAAATTCCAATTGACAGGGAATCATAAATTCAGATGCATAGAGAGAGGTTTTTTTTTTGTTTTTTGTTTTTGTTTTTGTTTTTTGTTTTTTGTTTTTTTTGTTTTTTGTTTTTTGTTTTTTGTTTTTTGTTTTTTTTGTTTTTTGTTTTTGTTTTTGGACTTACTCATAGCGTCCTGTTATTTCATTTTATAATTAATAGATAAGCCCTCTCGGTCCTTATCCATACAAAAGCATGCCTTTTACATAGAGTGATTTAGAGCAATCATGCATAAAGCTTGTTACAGCTTATCCACAAGCGATTGTTACAGCATGATTTATTCTTAATTCTATCCTTATCTTAAACTAAAAAAACATGGAAATTGATGGCTAAAGGACCCCACTCCTTTGCCTGTAGATTTTTTTGGATTTTTGGAATAAGTTTGAAGATTTTACCTCTAAGTCACATGCTCCTGCGTTAGACTCCTGAGGACAAAATTCTTCATGGGATCTTGTCCATGAGTTCATCTATAGAACTGCCCAGTTTTGGTTGCATGTCTTCTGTAACCCAAGTAGCTTCAACGGTTGGCATATCCTTCCATTTTACCAAATACTGGAAGTAATCTTGTCCCCTTGTTTTTTTAACCACCTTTTTGTCCAGAATTCTTTTTGGCTGCAAATTCTTTGATGTGAGTAACTGTTTTACCCAGTCAATCTCTTGAGTCTCTTTTTCTTGTGATGTATCATCTGTAGTTTCACCTTCATACTTGTACAGATCTGAAACATTAAAAATTGGTGATATTCCAACATCAGGGGGTAACTCAATCTCATAGGCATTTGCAGAAAATTTCCTCAACACTCTGCACAGTCCAATTTTTTTGAACTTCAATTTGTTATACTCCCTCTTTGGAAACCTCTCCTTTCTGAGATGTGATAAAACCAGATCTCCAAATTCAAAGTTCACCTCTCTTCTTCTCATGTTTGCTCTGGTCTTGTACTTGATGTTGCTATCCTGCAGCTGTTGTTTCACTTGTTCATATATTGCTTGCATTTCTGAAGCAAAATCTTCACCCTCTGGAGTTCTCATCTCTTCTTTTCCCAAGTTTCTTAACTCAGATACTCCTCTTGGATGCATTCCATAAACAATATGGAATGGGCTTTGTCCTATACTCCTATTAGGCGAGTCATTATATGCATATTCAGCTTGTGCTAACACTTGATCCCATTGCTTTGGATGTTCTGCAGTAAGACTCCTTAAAAGATTGCCCAAACTCCTATTCACAACTTCAGTCTGTCCATCAGTTTGTGGATGATAGGCAGAGCTGAAACTTAGTTTAGTTCCCAATTTCTTCCATAGTGTCCTCCAGAAATGTCCAACAAATTTGGAATCCCTGTCTGAGACGATACTCTTTGGCAGCCCATGCAATCTTACAACCTCCTTAAAAAACAAATTAGTAATGTGAGAAGCATCACTAGTCTTATAACATGGAATAAAGTGTGCCATTTTTGAAAATCTGTCCGCTACAACAAAAATTGAATCATTACCTCTTTGAGTCTTTGGTAAGCCCAAAACAAAATCTATACTTACCATATCCCAGGGCCTATCTGGAATTGGTAATGGAATATACAAACCTATGTTTTGGCTCCTTCCCTTTGCATATTGACAAACATTGCAAGTTTTCATATACTTCTCCACTTCAGATCTTATTTTTGGCCAGAAATAAAATCTGTTCAACTGTTCAAAAGTCTTCTCTATGCCAAAATGTCCTACAAGTCCTCCACTATGTTTTTCTTTGATTAAATTCTCCCTCATTGAACAGTTTGGTATGCATAGCTGATTTTTCTTAAACAACAGTCCATCTTGTAAGAAGTAATCCAACCATTTACTCCTATCCATCAAAACATGATTTTTACAAGCTTCAAATGTCTCTTTAAAATCTGGATATGTTTCATACAATTCTTTAAGAAAATCAAAACCCAACACTTGGATTTGACTCTCTTGAAATAATACATTCCTCCTACTTAAGGCATCTGCAACTTTGTTTGATTGGCCATTTATATGCTTCAAAACAAAATGGAAACCTTGAAGATACTCTACCCATTTGGCATGTTTCTGACTAAGCTTTGGCTGCTGCATAATATACTGTAGTGCATGGTTATCTGAATAAAGGATAAATTCTTTTGACATTAGGTAATGCCTCCATTTCTTCAATGACTCTACAATTGCATAGAACTCCTTATCATAAGAAGAATACTTCTTTTTGGAATCATTTAGCTTTTCACTAAAATAGGCTATAGGTTTATCTTCCTGGCTTAAAACACCTCCAATTTCTTCTCCGCTGGCATCACACTTCGCTTGGAAAGGCTTACTAAAATCAGGTAAAACTAAAATAGGCTTTTCAGTGATTTTCTTCTTTAACAGCTGAAAATTCTTTTCTGCTTCAGCAGTCCATTTAAATGGTTGTTTATCCTTCTTTATGGTCTCAATAATAGGTGCATTGATCTTACTAAAATTTTTAATGAATTTTCTATAAAAGCTAGCAAGACCATGAAAACTTCTTACCTAAAAAACACTCTTGGGTGAAGGCCACTCCATGATTGCCTTAATCTTCTCTGGATCCATCTTCAGCCCTTCAGCAGAAATAAGAAAACCCAAGTACACTAGCTCTTCTTTCATGAATGAACACTTCTTCAAATTCAGCAATAATTTTCTTGTTGCAGCCTTTGTAAGACATAATTCAGATGCCTCATATGCTCCTTCTTAGACCTGCTGTAAACTAATATATCGTCTAGATATACTATTACAAATTTACCAATGAAATCTTTAAAAACTTCATTCATGAGTCTCATAAATGTACTTGGTGCATTTGACAACCCAAAAGGAAGTACTCTCCATTCACACAATCCCTCATTTGTCTTAAAAGCGGTTTTCCACTCATCCCCTTCTCTTATCCTTATCTGATGATACCCACTTTTAAGATCTAGTTTTGAAAAATACTTTGCTCCACTCAAGCAATCCATTAAATCTTCAATTCTAGGTAAAGGAAATCTGTACCTGATTATGATTTTATTGATGGCTCTTGAATCTGTACACTTTCTCCAGCCTCCATCTTTTTTTGGACTCAACACTGTTGGCACTGCACAAGGACTCAAGCTTTCTCTGATTAGCCCTTTGTCAAGTAATTCTTGCCCCTGCTTCCTAACCTCTTCATTTTCTATAGGAGTCATTCTATAAGCTGCTTTGTTAGGTAGACTTGCTCCAGGAATCAAATCTATATGATGGTTAATTCTTCTAAAGGGTGGCAACTCATTTGGCAAATCATCAATAATAATATCACAATATTTCTCCAACATTTCTTGAATTTCAATGGGAAAATCAAAAATTTTAGTAGAAGTCATTATTACCTTGGGCTTGCAAATTACAACAAAATTTACCTCATTCTCTTCAATCTGCTTCCTCCTAGTAACAGAGTTTTTGGATCAGCCTTCTTTCCTGGCACATCTTCTTCTTACAGAGGCAACAACGTATGATTGACACCATCCTTTCCAAACTTGTAGGTGTTTCTTTTCCCATCATGCATGGCTCCTCTGTCATATTGCCAAGGTCTTCCAAGCAATATGTGACACACATCCATTGGCATCACATCACATACAATTTTATCTTTATACTTGCCCATCTAAAATTCCACTTCACACTGTTCATTCACTAACAGTTGATGTCCCTTTTGTAACCATGACACCTTGTAAGGTGTTGGATGTTTCATTGTCTTCAACTTCAATTTCTCCATCACTTCTGTAGAGACCAAATTATCAGTGTTGCCACTATCATGATCATCTAACAACATTTCCCTTGAACTTTACACACTGTTATGAATAAGTCTTTCTTTGTGATGGTTCAACTATCTCCTTTGTTGGCTTGAGCAAAACTTTATTAACTACCAAAGATTCTCCTCTCTCTAGTATATTTTCTTCTTCTGCCACTGCTGCTATTGGTGCTTCTCCCTCGACATTGCATTCCTCTGGCTTGTTCCTACATTCTCTGGGCACTCAAAAGCTCTGTGTCCCAGTTTGTTACATCTGTAACATCTTATCTCTCTTCCTCTTCCTCTGCCTCCTCTTCCTCTAGAAAAAATCCCTCTACCTCTTGCATCACCTCCTATGGGTGCATGTTGGGTTGAGCTGCTGCTAGCTCCATCTTTAGGTGTTGTAGATATTCCTCTACCACCTTGACTTCCTCTTCCTCGGAAAGTACCTCTCCCTCTGGCAGACTGCTTCCTCATTAATTTTTCTTCAGCTTTCAGTGCTATCTGATAATCTTCCTCTACTATTTTAGGAGACAATATAATTAAGGCCATTCATATATCTAGCCACCTTCTCATCTGTATCCTGGGCTTCTCCAGCTCTTATGCTTACCTTGTAGAATTCCTCTGTGTATTCTTTTACTATCAAAGACCTCTGTCTAAGATTCTGCATCTGTCTGAACAAGGTTTGCTGATAATTACTTGGTAAAAACTTACCTCTTAGCTTTGCTACCATCCTGCTCCAATTCTTGATAGGTTGCTTGCCAAGTCTCTTTCTTTCTGCCTGCACACCATCCCACCAAAGCGCTGCATGGCCTTTTAACTTGGTGACAACAAACTTTACTTTCTTCTCATCTTCTGTTTCTTCATAGTCGAAGAATTTCTCCATGCCATTAATCTAGTCTATTAATTCTTCTGGATTCAGTCCTTCTTCATATATTGGAACCTCAGTCTTTGGCCTAGTTGTGGATCTCAACAATGACTGGAAGAATCTCATCTTAGGGGTAACTGCTATAGCTTCCTCCTCTGTAGCTTCAACCTCAAGTTCACTAACATATCCATCATCTATATTTTTGCCTGTTGTTAATGCATCCAATCTAGCTTGTATCTGTTGCACAACTTCCATTACTTCAACATTTGCAATAGGCCGTCTCGTCCTTTTCCTCTTCCAAATCTAAAAGCCATGGTAAATTTCCTTCTCATGCTTCTGATATTCAATTCAATGTCAGCTGGTTGCTCTGATACCACTAATGGTGGCCTGGGTGTAGGTGATATGGACAAATAGCTGAAGCCTGATATTATTTCTTCAATTTCTGGCTGAATTCCTCTTTCTATATCAGTCATCTAATATTAGACCAACAGTATCATGAGGTTTTCCTCTTATCACCCCAACCCCTTTTATCGGGCAAATAATCTCACAAGCCTTATTTCCCTCTGTCGAAACTATAATTCCATAGGAATTATAAAGACAGTCTATTGTTGCTTTAACCCAATTGATAATGCTTTTAAAACACAATGAACACAGTAGCAACTTTTTCGTTCCAAAGGAACAAAGCAACATTATCAGATGCACAGGCGGAGGCTTTCGTTCCAAAGGAACGGAATACACTGTCGGCACTTTAATTATCACTATCTTGTTAATTCTAAAGAATTAACTATCGACGCTTTAAATTTCAAACTATGTGTTGAACGCAATCAATACTATCGGTGATCTATAATCGCCCTTCCAAGCTCCCTCCTCCGACGCGATAACACGTAGTGTTATCGGAGGTCGCAATCAACAACTCCAGTGCTCCCAAGGCAAGGCTGTTCCACTCCAAACTTGCGATGCGATAATAATCGCGGACCCGATATATTATTAAAGCATCCCTATAATGTTTCAGCTCCGGTAGTGTTGCGATATCAGAGTTCAGCGTTACAACGGTTCAGCTCTGTTCCGCTCCCACTCAGCGATGCGATAGAGGTTTCGGACCCGACGAGGTTATATTCTTTGTGCAATAAAACTTCAAGTCTGGAACTCTGTTACGGCTAAGTATTTCACGATTTTCTTGTGTAAACCAGTTTTTCCGCTTGGAAGCTCAACAATGCTTATAATGGAAACCTTACGTGCCAATATAAAGGAAAACATGTTAACCAGCTTAAAGCAAATATCAATAAGTAGAATTGAGCCGAATCACCATTAACAAGGGTTCCTAAGTAATTAAGTGCACACAAATTCCAATTGACAGGGAATCATAAATTCATATGCATAGAGAGAGGTTTTTTTCAGATGATAATGCTTCCGAACACGACTTACTCAATGCGTCCCGTTATTTCATTTTATAATTAATAGATAAGCCCTCTCGGTCCTTATCCATACAAAAGCATGCCTTTTACATAGAGTGATTTAAAGCAATCATGCATAAAGCTTGTTACAACTTATCCACAAGAGATTATTACAACATGATTTATTCTTAATGCTATCCTTATCTTAAACTAAAAAAAACATGGTAATTGCTGGCTAAAGGAACCCACTCCTTTGCCTGTAGATTTTTTTGGATTTTTGGAATAAGTTTGAGGATTTTCCCTCCAAGTCACATGCTCCTGCATCAACCTGTGAGAAACCAAGGGGCAGCAAACCTTGCCTTATGTTTCTCAACACTGCCATTAGCGGCTTGCTTTACCTTGTAAAGCCATCTGGAACTAACCATTGACTTGTCCTGAGGTCTTGGGACAACATCCCACACACTGTTCCGAATGATAGAGTTGTACTCCTCTACCATTGCATCAACCCAGACTAGTTGCTGCACTGCCTCCTCGAATGAAGAAGGTTCAGACTCTACACACTCCCTAACTAGGGCCATGTACCCAGTGTACGGCTTGGGTGATCTCCTCTGTCTACGCTGAGAAGATGGTTGTCCCACATTCTCCTGCGCATCTAGCATCAACCTGTTAGCTTCCCTTGAGCATTTCCGCCCATCTCTGGAAGAATCAACATTAGTGGATGTCTCCATTCCTGGATCCTCTGCAGGCTGCTCCGCATCAATCTGAGGCTCCTCCTCCTTAGGAACTGAAAGTTCCTCCTCTGCATGCAACTTGAGCTCCCTCTCAAGTGATACTTGCATGGCTTTCTGCTAGTCAAACTTCAGATCCCTGTGTACCGTTGACCTCTGACTAGTAGGTAGGTACACCCGATAGTTGTGGGGTGTATCCGTGTACCCCACAAGTATTCCCAACTCAGCTGTTGGATCTAGCTTCTTCCGGGCATCTTTGGTGACATGGCAGTAAATCGATCATCCAAAGATTCAGAAGTGACTCTCATCTAGTCGCTTCCTGGAAAAGGCCTCCATAGGTGTCTTCATTCCCAGTATACAGTGCGGGCTTCTGTTCTGCAAGTATACTGTTGTATTGCATGCCTCAGCCCACAAATGCACTGATACTGTGATAGGCTTTGGTCATGCAACATCGCTTGAGCTGCTCCCACAATCAATCTGTTCTTCCTTTCGGCCACCCCATTCTGCTATGGGTTATGGGGTGCCGTCAACTCCTGTTTAATTCCTTCTGCAGCACAGAAGTCCTTAAACTGTTGGGAGACATACTCTCCACCATTGTCATTATGTAAGGATTTTATTTTCTTTCCAGATTCTTTCTCTGCCAAGGCTTTAAACTCACAAAACCTCAAGAAGGTCTAATCCTTCTTTTGCATAAATTAGATCCAACATCTACGAGAAAAATCATCAATAAAAATAACATAGTACCTTTGTTTAGCAGTGGAGGTTGTAGAGAATGGTCCACAAACATCTGAGTGAACTCGCTCCAAGATTGCTCCAGCTCTACTGTCTTGATTCGGAAAGGAAGATTTCGCATACTTACCCAAGGTACAACCTTTGCATTTATTCGTCTGCTCTAGTTTTCCCTTGGGAAGTTCGGTAGAAATATGTTGCATGATCTTCAGGGCTCCATGGTGCAAGTGGCCCAATCTTCTATGCCATAGCTCGCCAACATCTTGGATCTGCACCATCTCAGATTTGGAACTCAATGCAACACAGTCGTCTACCTCCAACTTGTAGAGATTCTTTACTCGAATCCTGATTCGCTTGGTCTGTCCAGTGCCGATATGCCTCAGGAATACCTTTCCTTTACTAAAGACTACATCATAACCTTTATCTTCTAGCATATCAATGGACACAAGATTCTTCTTCAGACCTGGTACATACTTTACATCAGTCAGGGTGAGAGGAGCTCCATGCTCCCTCTGAAACACAACCGTACCTTCACTTGAAACACGGTACTTTCCATCATCGCCCATCTCGATCCGCATCTGGAGATCCTTCTCCTCCAAGGTATTGAAAAGATTCTTGTCACCTGACATGTGGAAGGAAGCTCCATTGTCCAGGTACCACACACATCCCCCCATGGATGAAACCATGCATGCGATAAGAGAGAAATCCAACTCAAACTGTGAGGCCAGTGCCTCACCATCAGATCCCTTCAAGGATCCCTTCTTGAATTTCTTCTATGGACAATTCATAGCATAATGTCCCACTTCATGACAATGAAAGCATCGCACTTTCGATTTTTCAAACTTCTTCCCACCATGGGAAGAACTGGATTTGGGATGGGACGCCTTCCCTTTCCCTTTTCTCGCCTTATTCGCTAAGGCTAGATTTTCCTCATCATCTTGCTTTGATGAGGATCCATCTCTGGTGCTTCTTCTTATCTCCTCCTGCATCGGATCTGACCAAATTCGTTCCCAATCTGGCAGTTTCTCTCTTCCATTAACCAAGTCTTAGTAGCTATGCTAGCTCTTAGGAAGACCAAGGAGTGCAAGACTCACCATGTCATCATCGGATGTTGTGATACCTACACTTCCAAGATCATCCCTGCAGGTGGTGAGCTTGTTCAGATATGTAGAGATTGTGTCGCCCTTTTCACACTTGATTTTCTCAAGCTTGTCTTTCAGCGCCAACTTCCTTTGATCGCTGCTGTTCTGATATAGATCTTTCAATGTTTTCCACATAGAAAACGATGTCTCCTTCCCATGGAGGTTCGAGACAATGTGGTCTTGAACTCCCTCTAGGATGATTCTCCTTGCTCTAGCCACACATTTCTTCCATTCCGCCAATTCTGTAGCATTAGCTGTTGCCGGCTTGGGGACTTCTTGATCAATGAAGTCCTTTAGACCATTGTCCTCTAATATTGCTTCCATGCGATCCTTCCAAGCTATATAATTCGAGTTGCCATCAAGGGCATACTCGAGCCTTAAACCGCTGAACGCCATTGTTGAAACTGAGATGTGATAAGAACTTGATTTCTATAATCAAGAACTTGAAACTTCGAACTTCTCCCTTCTTTGTATACTATTCTTCACTTTGATCACCCTTGCTCCAATACCATGTAGAAATTCCCACTGTAGATCAACAGATTATGCAATATACTAAAGAAGAATACAAGATCTACTTCTACAACAAACTTGTGGAAGCTTAATCGAATATGAACAAGATCAAATAGAACACATATAACAGATGAAGATAAATCAATCAAACATGAACACAAAAGAATACTCCGGGGAAAGCCTCAGCTAAAAACCTTGAACTCTGTATTATCATACAAGTGGAAATATGTTCAAATTACACAAAGAATCAACTCACAAGCTATCCTGCTCTCTTTGCAATCGAACAATACAGCTCACAGACTGAATAGACACAAGATATGCCTTCCCTCAACCCTCCAAGCCTCCTATTTCCTTGCGTAGTTTTTCCTTGGGGTCCAATGCTGCCACATGTGTGAATTGGCCTCATCACACACTCACCAAACCCAAAAGTAACTGCGCAATCTCTAAGGAATGAATTCCTTCTGCATGCAAGAGATATCCTCCATGAAATATTCTTGCAACTGATAGTACACTATCCCATCATCTGATCTCAACTGGGTGTCTCTCTGAATTGACATGCATGAGTTATTTATGAGAGAATATTCAGTTATCTAAAGTGCAGCAGTTACATGCATGCATGCATTAACTAACTGAACTCACAATTAGTTCAACAAACTATTTGAACTAATCTAATTGGACTTAACTCAGTTAACTGAGCTAACTAATTACAACTCAAATTACAACTCATCCTTATCTCTTTAACTAAGGGATAAATTCCTCAATCAGTGGGATCACTGTTGCATGTCCTCACATAGACTTCATGTTTGATTTTCTCCAACTAATTAACTCAAGATGAATTAATTAATTATTAATCAAACAACTGCTAAGATCAAATTCGAATTTTAGTTCAGGGACTAACTAAAATAGGAAGGTATCCCGAAATGCTATTTATGGTAGTGCTATTTTTAGCACTTCTATATTTAGCATTTCTTGTTGCTATTTTCAACAAATTCCAGGTAAGCCCCCGGATCACTGCCCAGAACTCAATCAGACTCTCCAAATTGATAAATGACATCAAGAAAAATCCATTCATACAAAACTTTGATAAAAAAAATTGACCTAACCAGGCCTAACCATGACATTCATTTCGTCAAACATATTGAGAACATGTGATCTATAGGTCATGAATGCATATCTAAAAATAGGGGTCTGATACTTATTTGAAAATCATCAAGAAGGTCTATTGCCCTTTCATAATAGCTACAATAACATCTATTAGGTCTTGCATTCAATAACCATTCATTACCAATCAAAACATGTCATGAGCCATAGCTAGAACCTGTTATGAAACCATACTTATAACCAACAAATAACCAACATATCAACCGTGATAAAACAACCATAAAAGTCACATAATAACAAGTACAATACTCATAATATACATGAGGAATAGAGCTCTTATTAACATATTCAAAAGCCAACTAAGTCAGGGACTTCAATGTACCACCCGACCGTAGATTGAGCTGAACCATATCTTTATTTTAGCCAATCACCCCCGTGTCGTATTCCAAGCATGAATGTGGGACTCAAGACAAAACAACTTGGGCTTCCACGGACTTTACCATGCCTTACTACAACCCCACCAAAACCAATCAAGGGATCATTAGGACCAAAACAAACACATAAACAACCAAGATTTACTGCAATCTCACCAAAATTGGTCAAGGGATCACCAGGCCCAAAACAAGCACATAAACAACCAAGATTTACCACAATCCCACCAAAATCGGTCAAGGGATCACTATGCCAAAAACAAGCTTGGATGCCTCATAATTTTTTCACCAATACCTTGAGGAATTTTCATGTCTCCACCCTCAGGATTTACTGCAATCCCACCAAAACCAATCAAGGGTTTCCTAGGCCCTTGGGAATATTCCTGAGACCACCGCACCCAGTACCAAAACAACCCGACAATCTAAAGATCAACCAAATGAAAGAGCCCCATCACACCATGGCTATCCGGAAATGGCAAGGCAAGGCTGAAACCATTGTCGCACCTAGCAAAACTCATGCCCATGATAACAAGAGAACCAAATACATACATGCATGTACCATGCATTCACAAACCAGCTAGGAAATCACACATGAAACATGTTACCTACAAGTGTTCCTGTTGAACTTGCTTGATCCAATTTTTCCTTGCTTGTCCCTTACTTTCCTTTGCTTCCTTGTCCTTCCTTTGCCTTCCTTTTCCAATGCAAGAGTGTTCCAAGAATGCTCTAAGTGTGAAATAGTATGAGAGAATAGAGATAGCTCCAAGCTAAAATTGACAAAAGGTTATGAATTGATCCTCGGAAGCATTTTTATTATTGATGCCTCTATTTTCTTCAATTTCCTCTATTTTCCTTCAATTTCTTTCTCATGCAAACCCGTGACCTTTCAGCTTCCTTTTCTCCTATTTTCCTTTATTTTCACAATTAAAATGCCAATTTTGCTTCTTTTCCTTTTCAAATCCTTTGCCAAATTCCTTATCCATAATAAACCAAATGAACACCCACGAAGATGTTTTTCCCAACATTCATCTTGGAATATGTGTCTCATGACCTTGTTCTTATTTTTCCTTTATTACCTTTATTACATGAACTTTTAACCCATGGTTGTTACAGTCTTCTATAAAAAAAAATATTCATGGCTTTGATTGACATAAGATCTTATGTATTTGTAGGTTGGAAAAACTTCTTCTTAGAATATCTAACATAATTCCCTCTATCCTAATAGTCCTCTCCTCTCATGTCCGTTGAAAAGGAAAAAATAGGTAGATTGATTAGCTAGCATCGGATGTTGAGATTACTCAGGCTCTAAGTCGCTCTTGGGTAGACCCAACTTCCTTTGCATAGAAAAGAGAATGTCAAGCTATAACAATAAAAGATCTAACCTCCCCATATGGGGTGGGAAGAGATGCATCCCATCCTGTATATGGTAAGGATGTTATCACCTCACTCAATGAGTGGGGTTGATGTGCCTCCAATTGATGTCGTCATGTCAAGAGATGGAGTTCATACTAGTGACAAGTCAATGTAGCCTATATGATGGTGGTTATGGTTCACGATGGGCCATATTCTGGCTCTAATCCTCACATACTAATTCAAGTGGGTGGTTATGGGATGGGTCCTAATATCATTAATTTTTGGGTAGGTCTATTTGATGGCATTCACTTCACTCATCCTTACCCTCCTCATAAGTTACATATTGATCCTAACTTAATGTCTTTGGTGTTCTTTCCTTCTTTTTGTCTGCAACAACTTAGATTCTTCTCTGTTGTTTATGGTCACTACCAATGGTTGTGGGTTACTTTCATGTGCATATTAGCTCAATATTTAGGCCTGCATGTGATTCTCCTTTTGCCAAAGCTTATTCTCATAAGCTTCCTCTTGTAATCCAAGATGATTCGATAGAGAATGGGTCCTTAGAGAGGATGACGGGGTCGTGGCTCGTTAGGAGGCTCTTGTGCCTATATAAGGGAGGATAGATATGCAAGGTTTTATAGGGACTAGATTACAGGTTTTAACTTTGTACAATTAGTTGTTTCAAACATATTCTTAATTAAATAGAAAATATGCAATGAAAAACACACACATTAACAAAGAGATTTTATCCTGGAAACCCAAACTAGGAAAACTATAATGATTTTTTTCAATACATATTCTTATATATAGTATTATAATACAATATATATCCCACGACATCCATGAACAATCAATCCATTTACCATGAACTATAATACAACCATAGTTCTTTAAGCGAAATTGTAAAACCTTTGACAAAACCACCATGCACCACAAAATTGCTAAGGCAAAAACCATGTGTCAAAAACTGCCAAAAATAGATGTAAAAAGTTTCATATTTTTTTTCTAGGGGGATTGCCACCCACCCCCACCCACTCCCCCTCCCCCATTGCACATATCACAACATACATTGTGTGACAATAGTCTTGCAAAGAGTATAACACATACCTAACATTCTCCCATTTGTTGTTTTCTTTGCACACAGGGGGTGCAAGGAGTACAAGATCAACAATCTATATAATTAATGCCCATTGTTTCTCTACACCAAGAGAACTTATCAATCCCATAGACTTTTTTAATGAATCTACAACATTCTTCAAAGTGTCTACCTTCACCAACTGTTGGAAATAATACTGAGAGGGGGGGGGTGAATCAGTATTATCAAATTCTTATCAATCTATCTTCCTTATTTATACTTTGAATAATTCTTCAAATATTGATCATTAATTTGTATGTCAGTATCATAAAATAATGAGCAGGAACAAGAAAAGCAAATAGTCACACAAAAGAACACCAGATATAAGGTGGAAACCCAATGTGGGTGAAAACCACCTCCTGCAATATGTCTCTATCTTTTTTCAATTAGAAACTCCTTTTACAATGATTTTATACTGGTGCAGTCCTGTACTAGTACGCAGGCTACAACCTGCAGAGAGCTACAACCCTCTCTCGTTCTCCAGCTTCTCCTGGAAGGGAGCTACAACCCCCTTAGCTCTTGTACTAGCCAAGATACTAGTACGTAGGTGCTGGCCTACTGAAGGCTACAACCTTCTCTTTCTTCCAGGGACCACGTTTCATAAATTTTCAGACTGGATCCATGAACATCAATCAATCATCAAGTATATCTGCATCAAACAATCTCCTTTTCCCAATTAGCACTGAATCAAGTAAACACTTCTCTGACAGCTGTACCCAGAACACAGTAACAGTAACCAAATTCTGAACCCAGAATACTGCAGCAATAGACAGAGGCAGCTAGATCATAATTTAAAGATATACGCTACTTCAGCAACCTAAAACCTGCGTGTAGATCTATAAAGGATAATTCCTTCTTTCAAATATTCAGACACTAATTAACCCAGATTGTCAGATTTATAGATCAAGCATGCGCCTCATATAACAGATCAAAATCATGCAAAGATACTATTATTCAAGCATAAAGATTATGACCCATCAAAAGAACTTATCCTTCTTTATGAGCTAAGGTTCCTACTTCATTCAGATCCAGATCTGCACCATAACCCAATCACAAATATTTCAGATCTAGCACTTATTAGATATTCAATTCATTTGATGATGATTTGCCAAATGATCTCCTTCCTCTTTTATAGTCTTATGCCTTCCACAATACCACGGTCCAAAACCATAGGATCAAAAAACTGTTGGACTAATACCATGAACCAACCATGAAAGTGCGTGAGATCAATACTTTTGGATGCAATACCACGAGCCAAAACCATAGGATCAAAAACTATAGGACTAATACCATGAACCAACCATGAAAGTGCGTGAGATCAACACTTTTGGATGCAATACCACGGACCAAAACCATAGGATCAAAAACTGTCGGACTAATACCATGAGCCAACCATGAAAGTGCGTGAAATTTTCTCTTCATGAAAGGAACTTTTCTCTGCATGAAAGTGCGTGAACTTTTTCTCTACATGAAATAAACTTTTCTCTGCATAAAATTGCGTGAACTTTTCTCTCCATGAAATAAACTTTTCTTTGCATAAAAGTACGTGAACTTTTCTCTCCATGAAATAAACTTTTCTCTGCATAAAAGTGCGTGAACTTTTCTCTACATGAAATAAACTTTTCTCTGCATAAAAGTGCGTGAACTTTTCTCTACATGAAATAAACTTTTCTCTGCATAAAAGTGCGTGAACTTTTCTCTACATGAAATAAACTTTTCTCTGCATAAAAGTGCGTGAACTTTTCTCTACATGAAATAAACTTTTCTCTGCATAAAAGTGCGTGAACTTTTCTCTACATGAAAGAAACTTTTATCTTCATGAAAGTGTGTGAACTTTGCTGCACTATAATTTATCATCTGAGATGAGTGGGTTGCCATCAAGTACAACATATGTATCATAATGCCAACACCAAGAACACCTTCTTTTCCTCAACCATATCTATCCCAAAGTGATACTAAACATCAATATGCTTTGTCTTAGAATGGTACACTCAGTTCTTCACTAGGAATGTTTCACTTTGACTGTCACAATATATCCTCACCACCTGCTGAACCAACCCACTACTTGAAAACAATATTTTCAATCATATTTCTTCCTTTCTTGCATGAGTGGCTACCATGTATTCAACTTCTTTAATTGAGAGTGTTGTTATAGGTTGTCTCTTGTTCATCCAGTTCATTACTCCTACAAATAGGTTAAACACATACCCACACGTAGACCTTTTGTGATCCATATCTATATCTCAATTTGTATTAACAAACCCATGTATGTCCAAAAATTTTCCTAATGTTGGTCTTCCTTGGTAGCATAGTCCATAGACAGTAGTGCCACACAAATATCTAAAAACCCTCTTTATTGTTGTCCAATGCTCATTCTTTGATTTTGACACATACCTGCTCAATACTCCCACTGCATGTGTACTTTCCAATCTAGTACATACCATTTCATGCATCAAACTTCCAACTGCACTGGAATATGGAACATGCAACATGTCCCCTCCCTCACCTTGTGTCTTGGGACATTTTTATACATATAACTTTACAACTACAGGAAAGAGTGCCTTCATCGATATAAATTCCTATATTAAATCTCTACAATATTGTATTGACATACTTCCTCTGGCCTAACTAGAGTTTCGTGTTTTCCCGATCTCTTTTAATTTCCATGCCCAAAATAAAATTTCCACCACCAATATCCTTCATGTCAAATTTAGAGGACAATTAAGTTTTCACTTCCTAGATGATTTCCCTATCATTTTCAAATAACAACATATGATCCACATGCAATACCAAATAAATAACATGACCATTAACTAATTTTAAAACAAGCATCGATCCACTTTGCTCCTTATGAATCCATGTCCCAATATATAAGTAATAATTTTTTGGTACCACACCCTTGGTGATTAATTTAACCCATACAGGGACTTTTTCATCGGGCATACTAATGCTTTCTTTCCCTTAATAGGAAAACCTTCTGGCTACTTCTTGTAGATTTCTTCTTCTAGATCCCCATGTAGGAATATTGTTTTCAGACCCTTCTATTCTATTTAAAAATTAAAACTAGGATCAACAGATAAAAGAAATTTAATAGAAACTGACTTGGTAATAAGAGAGAAAATATCACCAAAATCAATTCAATCTACCTGAGAGTAACCTTTTTTATTGACAAAGCTTTGTATTTCTCTGCTTTGCTTTATGCATTAAGTTTCTTCTTAAGCACCTATTTGATGCCAATGGGATTTCTTCTATACAACAACTCTGCTAGATCCCAGGCCTCATTCTTTTCCAAGGCTACCATTTCTTCAACCATGGCTTTTTTCTAGAGTTTTCCAACATTTGAATCCACTTTCTCCCTAAAAGTTCTAGGATCATCATCAATAACTAAACAAATCATTATTTGAGTGGAAATCAAGTGGAGTATACATTTTTTTTCTACTTTCTTTCTTGAACTAATATCCTTAGTGTTGGAGTCTATGGTTCATCTTCTTCTAATTCATGTTCTTCTAAAGACTCTGATTCATCATCCATCAATTTAAACTATAACTTCTATGGTTCTTTGCCCCTTACTAGGACTTCTTATTTGACATCATCTTTGACTTCTCTAAATACTACATCTCACTACATCTTGACTATGCTCTACCTTTTTAGTTTCTTGGTTCCAAAGCTTATAACCTTTCAGGTCATCTTTAAATCCAACAAAGATACACTCTTCAGTTTTATCATCTAGCTTATTCCTATTCTCCTTTGGAATGTGTACATAAGCATCACAACCAAATATCATGACATGTTTAAGAGAATATTTATTACTATTCCATGCCTCATGTCGAGTCTTATCATCCAACATTGATGAGGGTGATTTGTTAACAAGGTAACACACAATATCCACTACCTCTTCCCATAATTCCTATCCTAATTCGACACCACTGAGCATGATCCTTTCTTTCTCCATCAACATTGTATTCATATTTTCTAAAACTCCATTTTGTTGAGGTGTGTATGGAGTGGTATTCTGCCACACTTCTTACAAAATTCTTGGAATTCATTCTCACTAAATTGTCGTCCATAATATGTCTTCAACACCTTAATTTTCTTCTCTGTTTGATTTTCCACAAGTGCCTTAAAGTCTTTGAATTTTTCAAAGACTTCATATTTCTTCTCAAGTAAATATATCCATGTATTCCTTTGGAAGTCATCTATAAATGAGACATAGTACACAAATTTACCCAGTGATGAAAGTGGCATAGGTCTAAACACACAATTGTGCACCAACTGTAATATTCCCTATGACCTCGTAGAACCAGAGGAGAATCTTATCCAGTTATGCTTGCCACATAAACAATATTCACAAAATCAAAATCTAAAGAGAAATTAGACATACCTTTTACCATACCATTACCATGCAGTACTTGAAGGCCCTTCTCTCTGATATGTCCCAATATTTGATGCCACAACATAGTATTTTCTCTAGATACCATAGGATTTTTTCCTTCTTCAACTCCACTCTCAAGAACAACAAAATTATTGAAGCCATTACTAATAATTCTTCCTAGTGTAGAGTTCCAATCTAAACTCCCCTCAGCAATACCATTGCTCCTTGAACCATCCTGCAAGTATCCTTTTCAAATGCTATTTTTATACCTACATTTCTCATCTTACTTACAAAAATCAAATTTTTGCCAATCTTGGGATGTGCAAAACACCAAGGAGTGTTCTAATCCTTCCACCCATGAGATTCAACTTAACTTTTCCTCATCCTACTATTATAGCTATCAAGACATCTTCTAGGAAAACATCACCACCATCATATATTTCATACTCACAAAACCACTCTCTATGAGGTGTATATGAAAGGATGCACCTAATTCAAACAACCATTCCTCATTATCTACTTGAAGAAGCCAAGTACACATACCCTCCTTCATCTAAGGAGGTTTTTGCTTCTGTAGAAGGAGCATCTTTAGATCCCTTCCCTTTGTTAGGAATTTTAGATCTACAATATTTCTTGTAATTCCATTCTTTTCCACAACTCCAACATACCTTAGCGAATGTTCCTGGAGATTTAGATCTTCCTCTAGATTTAGATATCGCATTGGTGGACTTATTTTTATTTCTATTATGGGAGTATCCTCTTACAAACAAGGCATATGTGTTCTAACTTTCCATGTTTTTATGTCTCATCTCCTCTAATAACAATGATGGGATTATTTCATTGAAACTTAAGGGTTTTTCATTACTACCTATGGCAACAACCAAACTATCCCATGAGTTTGATAAAAACATAACAAATTGAAACACTTATCTTCATGTGAAATATTAATATCAATAGATAATAATTGACTTACCACAACATAGTGTAGATATTTCTCTATAGATTAGCTAGCTTTGATACCATGTAGAAATTTCTCTATAGATCAGCTAGCTATAATACCATGTAGAAATTCTCACTATAGATCACCTGATAATGCAATGTAACTAAAGCAAAATACTTGATCTACTTCCACTATCAAACTTTGCAGAAGCTTAATCAATTTGAGAAAGATCAATCAGAACAAATATAACAGAGAAGAAGAAATCATACACATGAAACACAGAAGAAGAAATCATACACATGAAACACAGAAGAAGAAATCATACACATGAAACACAGAAGAATACTCTGGGGAAAGCCTCAGCTAAAAACCCCGCTATCTGTATTATCATACAGATGGAAATATCTCAGGATTACACAAAGCTTTAGCTTACAAGCTATCCAGGTCTCAGTACAATCCCTCACTGCTGCTCATAGACAGAATAGACAACACATATGCCTTCCTTCAGTCCTCCAAGCCTCCTATTTCCTTGCGCAGTTTCTCCTAGGTCCTCCAGCTACCACCTGTGTGATTCTCACTACACACACTACTGCTAACCTCTGAAGTAACTGCGCAAACCTGAAGGAATGAATTCCTTCTGCATGGATGAGTTTCCTTTATAGGAAAAATCCTCAAACTGATAGTACAATGTCCCTATCTTTAATCTCAACTGGGTCTTTCTCTGAACTGACATGCATGAGTTATTTATGAGAGAATATTCAGTTATTTGGAGAACACTAGTTGCATGCATGCATGCATAAACTGACTGAACTCACAATTAGCTCCTCAAATTGTCTGGAACTAATTTAACTAGACTTAACTCAGTTAACTGAGCTAACTAATTACAACTCAAATACAACTCATCCTTATCTCCTTAATTAAGGGATAACTTCCTCAATCAAAGGGATAACTGTTGCATGTCTTCACAAAGACTTCATGTTTGATTTTCTCCAACTAATTAACTCAAGATGAATTAATTAATTATTTTTCAAACAATGAGTTAGACTAAATTCGAATTTTAATTCTCAATTTTAATTCAAGGACAAATTAAAATTGGAATATATCCTGAAATGCTATCTATAGCAATGCTATTTTTAGAATTTTTATTTTTAGCATTCCTTGTTGATATTTTCAACACTAGTACCTGAAATGCTATCTATAACAATTCTATTTATAGCATTTCTTGTTAATATTTTCAACACTCCCTCTCAACAAGAAAGGCATTCAACTCAAACCCGATCTTGAACCTTCGGAATGCTCTGCATGCAACACTTCTCTCAAGTGTTGTTTCTCCAACAACTCTAGAAACAAAAAATACACAACCTGAATCAGAATGATGCCTCAGTCATCAAAGTCTCTGATTGTTATTGCCTCTGTCGACTGAAAACTATGCACCTCTGTGCTCTTCAGTATCTGACTACTCTAGCCTCTGTCACTTTGATCTCTGACTGCATCAATCACATTGATTCCTCCTGCTGCATCCGTGCTGCTGTTGGTCCTATATCCTAGCACTGCATCTGTATTGCACCTCCTCTCATCATGTTGCATTGTGCTGCCCAATGCTGCACTGCAACTCAGTTACTGAGAAGTAAGTAATTGATCTCCCAACTGACCTCCCTGTTGGGTTAGAAACACCCTTTGATGTTGAAGCTCTCTCTGACGCTCCATCTGCATCTGTCTCTACCCACTCAGCCAATCCTGCTACTCATCGCTGGGGATCTAGTAGCAAGGTCTAATCAAAGAGGTTTGGTACCTCAAGGGTGCTGCCCCTATTTCAGCCTTCTTGAGACTATCACTTCACATCGCCCCACCTCACACCTAGAGGTATGGCTGCATGTGATCCCTCTTCTCACTTGGCTTGAAATTTCCACCTACTGGAGGTCTCTGCATGAGTGGATCCTCCACTCGATCTCCTCTCGACTTCTCTAGTTGTGGTTGCTCCATAACCTCCTGAAGCTGCTTCACCAATTGTGGCTCCTCCATAATTGTCTGACACTTCTTCTAGCGCTGCATGTTGAGAGGTAATGTACTCTCCCTCTTAACCACCAAGTCTCCAACATTTTCCTTGCTCCTCAAGGCTTTGCATGCATCTTGAACCTCAAGGGCATACAGGTTCTGTATCCATGAACCGATCTGTTTCACCTGACCTGTGGTGATGTGTCTAAGGAAAACCTTTCCCTTACTGAAGACAACATCGTAGCCTTTATCCTCCAACATCGCGACCGATACCAAGTTCTTTTTCAGTCGTGGCACATACTTCACATCAGTCAAGGTGAGAGGAGCTCCATGCTCCCTCTGAAACACAACCGTACCTTCACCTAAAATACAGTGCTTTCCATCATCGCCCATCTCTATGCGCATCTGGAGGTCTTTCTCCTCCAAGGTACTGAACAGAATCTTATCGTCGGTCATGTGGAATGAGGCTACACAATCAAGAAACCAACCACAACCCATCATCGATGAAACCATGCATGCAATGAGGGTAAAATCCAATTCGAATTGAGAGGCCAATGCCTCACCTTCAGATCCTTCCAAGGATCCCTTCTTGGACTTCTTCAATGGAAAATTAGTTGCATAATGACCCACCTCATGACAATTAAAGCATCTCAATTTAGATTTGTCAATCTTCTTCCCACCATGAAAAGAACTCGATTTGGGATGAGAATCCTTCTCCTTCCCTTTCCTTGCCTTACTGGGTAAGGCTAGTTCTGCTTCATCATCCTTGGATGAAGAACCATCTCTGGTGCTCCTCCTGATCTCTTCCTGCATCAGATCCGAACAAAATCGTTCCTAATATGGCAGTTTCTCTCTTCCATTCACTGAGTCCTGGTGGCTATGCCAGCTCTTAGGAAGACCAAGGAGAGAAAGACTCACCATATCATCGACTATCATGATTCCTACACTTCTAAGATCATCTCTACAGGTGGTGAGCTTGTTCAGATATGTAGAGATCGTGTCGCCCTTTTCACACTTGATTTTCCGAAGCTTGTCTTTTAACGCCAGCTTCCTCTGATCGTTGTTGTTCTGCTATAGATCCTTCAATGTCTCCTTCCCATGGAGACTTGAGACAATATGGTCTCGAACTCCCTTCAGAATAATCCTCCTCGCTCTCGCCACACATTTCTTCCACTCCGCCAATTCTTGGGCATTAACTGCTGCTAGCTTGGGGACTTCTTGATCAATGAAGTCCTTCAACCAGTTGTCCTCTAATACCGCTTCCATGTGATCCTTCTAGGCTATGTAATTCGAGCTGCCATCTAGGGCATACTCGAGTCTCAAGCCATTGAACGCCATTGGTGAATTTTGAGATGTGATAAGAAATCGATTCTGTACCTACAATCAAGAACTTCAAAACTTCGAACTTCTCCCTTCTTTGTATACTATTCTCCGTTTTGATCACCTTAGCTCTAATACCATGTAGATATTTCTCTATAGATTAGCTAGCTTTGATACCAAGTAGAAATTTCTCTATAGATCAGCTAGCTCTGATACAATGTAGAAATTCTCACTGTAGATCACCTGATAATGCAATGTAACTAAAGCAAAATACTTGATCTACTTCTACTATCAAACTTTGCATAAGCTTAATCAATTTGAGCAAGATCAACCAGAACACATATAACAGAGAAGAAGAAATCATACACATGAAACACAGAAGAATACTCTGGGAAAAGCCTCAACTAAAAACCCCATTATCTGTATTATCATACAAGTGGAAATATCTCAGGATTACAGAAAGCTTTAGCTCACAAGCTATCCAACTCTCAGTACAATCCCTCATTGCTGCTCATAGATAGAATAGAAAACACATATGCCTTCCTTCAGTCCTCCAAGCCTCCTATTTCCTTGTGCAGTTTCTCCTGGGTCCTCCAGCTGCCATCTGTGTGATTCTCACCTCACACACTGCTGCTAACCTCCGTAGTAACTGCGCAAACCCGAAGGAATGAATTCCTTCTGCATGGATGAGTTTCCTTTATAGGAAAAATCCTCCAACTGATAGTACAATGTTCCTGTCTTTAATCTCAACTGGGTCTTTCTCTGAACTGACATGGATGAGTTATTTATGAGAGAATATTCAGTTATCTGGAGAACACTAGTTGCATGCATGCATGCATTAACTGACTGAACTCACAATTAGTTCCTCAAACTGTTTGGAACTAATTTAACTGGACTTAACTCAGTTAACTGAGTTAACTAATTACAACTCAAATACAACTCATCCTTATCTCCTTAATTAAGGGATAACTTCCTCAATCAAAGGGATAACTGTTGCATGTCTTCACAAAGACTTCATGTTTGATTTTCTCCAACTAATTAACTCAAGATGAATTAATTAATTATTTTTCAAACAGCTAGTGAGACTAAGTTCAAATTTTAATTCAAGGACAAATTAAACAAATTAAGGGATAACTTCCTCAATCAAAGGGATAACTGTTGCATGTCTTCACAAAGACTTCATGTTTGATTTTCTCCAACTAATTAACTCAAGATGAATTAATTATTTATTTTTCAAACAGCTAGTGAGACTAAGTTCAAATTTTAATTCAAGGACAAATTAAAATTGGAATGTATCCTGAAATGCTATCTATAGCAATGCTATTTTTAGCATTTCTTGTTGCTATTTTCAACACTGGTACCTGAAATGCTATCTGTAGCAATGCTATTTTTAGCATTCCTTGTTGCTATTTTCAACACATTGAAGGCTTTTAGATGCTTTGTCACATAGACTCCATCCATCATCCTCAATCTACAAGAACAATTTGTTCACCAAGGACTTAGACTAATACAAAGCCCCTAACTTGTTCCACAAAGCCTTTGTTGTAGCTCCCCCCCCCAAAACATTCAATAATATTGAATCTAAGAGACACAATTGTATTGCGCTCTTTCTTTTCTTATTCAACTTGGTCTAGTCTTCTATTGACATCCTCATCAGTGTTGAACCTAGATCCACAACGATCCACTAATCTCTATCCACCAAAAAATATTCCATTTAGAGCTTCAACAACTGAAAACTCTACCCATTGAATTTCTCAATCTCTATCTTTAAGGTAATTCCCATTTCCTTTCACCATAAGAACCACTTCCACAATATCCAATTATAATAATAGGGTCTACCATAGGCCTGAGCCAAACCCCTCAAACACAAAGGCATCCCCTTTAAGCCAAATTTCTTCGATAACAAATGTAGGTTTTTACCCTGTAAAAATAATTTCTCCAAACAAATTCTTAACAAAACAAAAATATACAATGACAAACACACACATTAACACAAATTTTATCATAGAAACCAAAACTAGGAAAACCAACAAGATGTTTTCAACATATATTCTTCTGTATAATATTATAATACAATATATATCTCTTGGCATCCGTAAAACACCAATCCATTTGCCATGGATTAGAATATATCCGTATTTCCTTAATTGAAACTACAAAACCATGGGCAAAGCCACCATTTGCCACAAAACCACTAAATCCAAAAATCGTGTGCCAAAAATGGATGCAAAAAAGTTTTTTTTTTTTTTTTTTTGTTTTTTTTTTTTTTGTTTTTTGTTTTGGGGGGGGGGGGGGGGTGCGCGCACTATCCCCATCCCCTACGTAAGGGGGCATCTCCCCTCCTTCAACTCCCCTAAACAAAGGGGGGGGGACCTAAACAAAGGGGGAATTTCCCCCCTCTCTAACCCTGCCAACACCTAGTGCAACGAATAACACATGTTGATAGTTGTGCAAAGAATATAACACATACCAACCACAATTGTCGGCATAGGTTAAGAAGGAGTTACAATAATTTGAAGGTGACATAGGTTTTGAACACCAATGATTTTCAGTTTCATAAGAGATTGTAGATGTGAAGGAATGGGTGTCAAACACAGGCCACACCCATGGTTGATAGAATCAAAATCTGCTTACTATTAACCTATATGGAAGGATGAAGTCATTGTTGGGTTAATTCCTTTTGGATCGAAATGATGTTGAAAATGAAATCCTCATGGTTGTGGATGCCATCATGTTGTAGCAGAAGGACATGAGTGGGTACATTAAGAGGATTGAGGCCAATGTTGCACCTGGTGCTGGTCCAAGCTGCTATAATCCAAGGGATCTCAACCCAATTGAGGTGGATGCTTCCACCTCATTTTAGTGTTTATCAAGACGTTTTCCATTTATTTTATCCCATTTTTTGGTTCTATTAGTCTTTTTAAGGCTGGTTTACATTATCTAATTTATGTCTATCTGGAGGTAGATCATAGTGAACAATTCATAAAATTTTGATAGTCCTAGGGATATTATGTTTTTTGTGCTCAGTGTTATGAACTCTATGTTTTTTGGAATGGTATTATGTCGTTTTGTTAGTGGTATAGTTTCCCGAGTGGCAGGCCATTGATAGGTAAAGACCTTGGATTCATGTAATACCTTACAAATAATCAAAATTTGGCTTATAGACAAAATTAATAATTTACCAACATGACAAAATAATGAGAAAATCCCATCAAATATTAATTCGTCCATAATTTTGATCCTTCAAAAACTTTCTTGATTTTATCACCATTGCTTGCTTCACCTTCTTAAATGGGATATGTCCTGTAATCTAAATAAATAACTTCACAAAATTATGTCTCCATGGGAGCTACACCTTGTTCTATATCATCTCACACAATGCCTTGTTCACCTTCATTAAAGCCACATATGTTGGAGGCTCATCTTTCTTATTATCCAGTGAATCAATGATCTACTATATTTTGGATCATGTTGAATGCCATACCAACTCTAGAACCATTCAATTTTCCCTCTCCCATTGTTTCCATGGCGGAAATAATAACATGATGAATAATTCCACCATGTGAACACTATGAGAATGTATCAAACTTTATTTCCAAGTAAGTTTTTGATCTGGATGGAAAGTTGCATCCATGCATGGTAGTTATCCATGGTATTATAACTCAAAAAGGATATAAATAACAAGCCTCACTTTATAAGAGGACAAATGTATTGAGATGTATTTAGTGCATTTTTTTAATCAATGTTTTTGAGAATAGTTTAAAGGAATATTGGATGTTTTCTATCCTCTCTCGGTGTTCAAATCTTTAGGATCTTGGCCCCCAAAAGTTGGATCAGTGGTATCAAAGCCAAGTTGAGACCCGATGGAAATCATAAATAATTACTGTGGAAACTCTTATAGTTCATTCCAAATAATGCGAAGGTTCACCGACAGAGACGAAAAATACACCTGTGAGCACAATTATGAAACTGACTGGTATTAGGAAAGTTTCTCAGCATAGACATGGTAAATGATAAGAGACTCCATGAGAATATATTGGCACTATTGTTGCTAGGGTTGTTTATTATCATGATATGCCATGATGGATCAAATCATCCATTTGTAGCCATTGTTTCAATGTTACAATTCTAGCGCTACGTATTGCCAAGTGCGAGGTTTCCATCCTGCTCATTTGAGAAGGCCTCGTCGCTCAATACAAATTGGGCACCCATGGTAGTCTTGGATAATAGAGGAGGATAATATAAAGTAGGATTCACGGTCCACAAAAATCATGTAGTGGTTGTCCCCAATTGCATGGGGTGTTCCCAATCCATGAAGAAATGGGTGATAGCAGACCAACTCCAATAGTGCGATGACACAGCCAACATTCCTGTGCAACCCATTCAACAGAGGTTACCTCATAAACCATGACCTACATAAATATATTTGGGATGAATCTTCAAAAACCTCCTCAAAATGTGCCCCTCAAACTCTTTGGGTTTACTCTTGGTGGAGTCTCGCTTCAATCTCCCCTCCATTAAGAGGGCCACATATGAGCTTGTCTTTGAAGATCTAAGGTTACAGTCCCTATATGCAATAGATTCGCCCTCGTTGGTTCATTTATACGAGGTGAGAAAGTCACCTATCAACCTTTTAGCCTTTTAGCCCGCACACAATGCAGCCTCATGGTGGATTGCGGCTTCTCCTTCACCCATGCTGCTCCCGTGTACCAAAACTTTACTACTAATTATGGGGTTAAAAGAATTGATCTCAGAGGAAAGGTGCTCACTAATTATTTCAAGGAGCTTGTTTCCTACTAGGCTATTAATATGATGGACGAGACTTACATCATGGATGATGTTAAGGAAAAGCTTTGCTTCGTTTCACTCAATGTCGCCCGCGACCTTGAAGTGGCCAGGAAACAAGGAAATGAAAATCTTATTTGAAGTACATATGTCCTTCTTGATGGTATCAAGCATAAGAAAGGTTTTGTGAAAGATCCAGAAGAGTCCTGAAGATATCTGTCTCTACAAGAGAAAGGAGCATTGCCAACATATTCATAAGAGAATTCAAGAGAGCATGATATTTCTCAAAATGTTGAGATTATAGAAGATAAAAAGGATGACTCTTTCGTCAAATATGAAGAATTGAAGTTGACTAATGAACAATTTCTTGTACCATAAATGATTTTTTGATCTTGTTGGTCTTGGAATGAACCAGGCTGGCAAGAATTGCACTTGTGCGTGTAGATTTGATGATCAGGTCCATGATCGACTGTTAGAATACTTGTTTAACTCTAATTTCCTGGAAGAGGAGGATGAGATTACAGGAAATAATGACAGAGCCACCAAATTTAGTATTCATGAGGACATTACCTCCACAAATGATAACCCTACAACATATCATCATCAAGATAAATTCTCCTCATCAAATAGGTAGATGGATGATTGCAGTTTCAAGGATGTCATTGAGCCCTATGCAGATCATGATTGTTGGGAGAGACTAGAGGAGACAAAAATGACCAGAACAATTTACAATATTACCAAAGACAATATGGCTTAGAAGTTTCCTTTGAAATAACTGTAACGTTGGTTGTTGCATCCATTATGTTTAGAACTTCAGATATCTAGTATTCTTAGAATCTTATCCAAATTGTAGTTCGGTTGTTCCAGTTTGCAGAAAAATACAGGGGAGCATACAATGATAACCCCATTGTGAGACCAATTGAGTGTTCTTTCTCCTATGACTATGATGCATACTAAGATGAATTGTTATGGGATGTTAGATGGTTACACAAGGAAACACAAAGTAGAACATGCATTGATTACATTCTAACTAATGACTTGGCACATAGAGTAGACCAAATCACGTACAATTGTGTGTGGGACACAAGAAGTTGGGACTAAATGTTTTCCTATCCAAGGCCTTATTGATGGCGAATGTGTCAAATTTGCAAAACTACACAGGGTATGCTAATGACTTCATCTGTTGTGTATTGCCAAAATCACCTTATTTGTTACATCCATACACTCCTGATGGACTTATCTACAAGCAAGGAGTACCAAGTTCTCCTACTTGCCTCAGATTAGATGCCAAGCACCAAGTGGACTACATACTTGGAGATAATTCTCTCATACATTCATATATGGTGGGATATGGTTTTCACTTCCCTCAATATATTCATCACCAAGGTTCATATTTACCCTTAGTAACATTGTATACCTATAATATATCATGTTATGGTGGCTCTAGTATATTTGTTGATAGAGGTCTCAACCCAAATCTTTTTGGTAGGGGTAGTTGTTGTAATGGACCCACTTCAAATTATATGGGTGAGATATCTTACCTAGAAAGGGTGTTTTATTTAGGAATAATGAAAACGCTTGAATTTCTTAATAGATTTATTACAATGGGGCTTGTGAGAATTTACAAATATAAGCCACTAGATTTCTACAAGGCAAACCAACAAGCAAACTATTTCATCACGGTTATGGGTAAACCATACAAAACCCTTGTCATTGAAGTCCATTTGCTAGGTCGCACACTGTTAGAATCAAGTTGGCCACAAGCATTACAGGGTATCTCTATCCTCAGATTTTTGTTCATCACGATTATGGGATAGCCACACAAATTCCATTTTCTACGTTCCACGTTGTCATTATCATAGTTGGCTCACAAACATTACAGGGTATCTTTGTCCTCGGATCTTTGCTCATCATAGTTATGGGTCATCCACAAACCTATGGTTATGGGTCATCCATAAACCCGTGGTTATGGGTCATCCACAAACCCATGGTTATGGGTCAACTGTACAAAACCCTTCTCTTGATTGGCTCATGTTCAACAAAAGCTTCTCAAGAGGGAATTCTACATAATGGGGACCATTGCTTCCTAAGGAGGGAGGAATGATCCAAATGGAAAGTTACATCCACCCATGGTATTTGTGAGTGGTAATTACCCATGGTATTGTAACTCAAAAAAGGCTATAAACAATAAGCCTCACTTTTTAAGAGGACAAATTAGTCCACCATGATGTAGTTGGGAAAGTTCAATTGATTTAATAAAGAGTTATCTTTCTGTTATGTTGATATGTATTTAATGCATTTTTTTAATCAATGATTTTGAGAATAGCTTAAAGTAACATTGGATGTTTTTTATCCTCTCTCGGTGTTCAAATCTCCAAGATCTTGTCCTACAAAATCCAGATCAATTTTGGCTACTCGGGAGTGAGAACTAATGACATATGCTTGATTTTAAAAATAATTTCTGAAAGGTCAATTAAGATAAATATGGGTTCTTGTCTCATCTGATCTGGAAATAGGTAGGCCCACAACATATAGTCACATCTAAGACTTTTGTGTTTGTAGGCCAAAAAAATTCTTTAATCAACACTATTAACTTCAACTTTGTGCCTTGATTTGCAATGATAGGTAGACAATTTCCCCAAAGCACAAGTCAATTTCTCCATGTCAAGTCACTTCCTTTTTCAAGTTGTTTTCATTTGGGCAAAGTTGATTCTTCATATTACTTCCAAATTTGGACCTAGTAAACTTATTCTTGTCCACTCTTTAATGACTTCATTGATCTTAGGGAGCATCACAAATATGGGTAATTTTTTGGTGGTCAATTGGATTTCTCCAAATGCCAACAACCTCTAGTGATTGTGTAAGGCTTCACAAAGCGAGGCACTTAATGTGTAGGTTGAGTTGGAAATACTAACAACCTTGAGAGAGGAAGAAGAGCTAGATACCATTGAATGGAATTAGAACTTTGGCTAAAAAAGGAAACTAACGCAATGGTCCAACTACCGTAGCCATTGATTTATATCACAATAAACAAGTGTTTTATGATTCGTAGTTATTGGTTTTTACTGTTATGGGAAAATTCCAACAAGCTAACTCAAGGACGGATGATAATGCTAGATGTGTGAGGGCATTATCCCATAAATGCATGGTTGAGGGAATTCATGTGATAGTGCATTTAAACTTCAAATTATTGCAATGCTTTGTTTGTTGTAGGAGCTAACTATTATATAAAAATTAGGACTTATTTTTTTTTGCTATGAATGAAAATCAAGGGAGCAATAATTATGTATTGGTTACATTTGCTTAGTAACTGTACGATGGAAAGGTGAAGTAGATCATTACCAAAACCATTCATATGTACAATGGCAATATATTGAAACCATTACCAACAAATAACACACCATAAACATAATTGATACCCTAGAAAACCAAATGGAAAACCAACTTCGAAGGTTTGCTTAGTTCTCATTTTGGCTATATCTTGGTATAATGTTGCCTTCGGTTCTTTCTGCATGTCCTCCTCCTTCATAGCCAAGAAGACCCTTTGAGAATGAAAGTGGAGAAAGAAATAAGAAGAATTGGAGGTAAAAGGAAGAAAAATAACCATGACACTTCATTTCCCATTTGTTAACCTTCTCTCTTATTTATTTTAGTTTAATCTTTCAATTAACTCGATTTTCCTTCTCACTCTCATTTTGTCTTATTCAAATCATGCATTTTCATTGTTTTATATAGCATCATTAACCTTCATTAATTACCAAGTTGGCTTGCAGGTATCGAGTTTTACAACCATTCATTTGTTTGGATCAATTTCCAATCAATCATCTTTAGATCATGTATTAGTAGTGTCGTGATCCGTGGGTCCATCTTCATCATTGCTTTCTTCTAAACCTGTACAAGTAGAAATATTAGTAACTTTAGAACAATCAGGAGTTTCAAAGGAATATTTGGCTTCAACATTTGTTCTTGCAATTCATTTATTATATCTTGCAACCATTCATCAACTAATTCTTATTTAGGAAAAATGTTTATCACAATTCTCCACTCTTCTTCATCTCTTCAAGAAAATTCCAACCTCTTTAATCTTTCAAGGTATTCTAAGAAATTCCTTCTCATTTTCGAAAACAATATGATGTGTTATCTCTCTATACACATTCTCTAATAATTCTTTATTTTGAAAAGCTACATGTTGACGGTGTTAGAAATCCGTCAACCAAGGAGTCTCCTTAGTATAAAGTCTCAATTAGACCTCACACCGTTTGGAGTAGGAGCCCCATTCAGAGTATCAACCTGACCACCTTAACTCTAAGTTTTGCCTTAGCTGCAATGAATAACATAAGAGAGTATGCACATAACCTTTAAAAACAACAAGTAAGTTGACACTGTAAAACACCAATTACAATGTGTAAAAGGAGACTTTCACGAGAGGGAAGTAAGAGTGAGTCTCTAGAAGGAAATTAATAGTACTATCCTAATAGATGCACATGAGAGCAAGGAAATATTCATTAATTATCTAGCGAAATAGTTCACATAGACAAAACGGTCATTAAAGAAAATACAACACATTCAACAAAATAAGTGCCAAATCCAATGAAGTAGCTCAATTTCTTTAGTACACATGAACATAACATATACCACGAACATCCAAAGAATAGTCTTACAATATTCACGATACATGCATGAAAATGTGTTGGCTCAGTGAGCTTCTAATTATTAGGTGAAGGATCCAAGTACACAGTTACAATGGTGAGACACTAGCTCCAATAGTGGAACATTAAGCCACTTCTCACTTCTCCAAAGAATGATCTTCTCTCCTATGCTAAGCTAGATAATCCAAGGCCAACTCTCCAAAGTCTAAGACTCCAAAAGCCCCTTTGCTTGAGTTATGAGGGTGTGTTTATAACAAGAAGAATGACCTTTCATATCCCCATGACTTTTGAGCTTCCCTCATGACCCTTGGACTTCTAAGTTATCCTTGAACTTCTACAAAAATCTTGGACTTTTCCTAGAGACTCTTTTGTCCACATATGACTTTTCATATTTCGCATGCGACTCTTGGACTTCCACACATTTGCATTTTTTCATCTTTTTGAAAATACATAATTACATCCAAAAATGATGTGGAAAGACACATTGAAACATATAACATTGTGATGACACTTGGAAAATACATGGCTTGACATTGATGACATGGAACTTCATAGTGATGTTTCAATGTCAAGCTTCTATTCTTGTTATTATCTTCATGTCTTCATGATATATGTTGCATGTTCTTCATCTTCCTCCTCTAAAAGGCTTGAAGACATGGAGTCTTTTATATGATCTTGATCTCCCATATTTTGTTGCAATTTAGTGTCGTCTCATCTTCTTATTTGAAGATCATCCTTATCTTTTCAGCTTCACAAGCACCTTCTTGCATGGTCCCCTTGGCATCCTCCTTGAGCATGATCCTGTCATGTCAATATATAGTACCTACAAATGAAATTAGTTCATAACAAGATGACATCAACCCATAAATCTCTTAGTCTAACTCTCTTTATGTAGTTCGCTGATTAGACCCGGGACTGATTGCAAGACAAACGAGAATGCTCAGGAATTGCACAGTGCGCAGTTCCAAGAGGCAATGAGGAAGGCCTGATTACTGTGAATGCGCAATGCACAATGGCTAGAGGAATGAGAGACAGGACTGCGCAGTTGAGGGAGACAGTGACATAGTGAGGCCCACTGTGACTGCGTAATGTGTAGTTCAAGAAAGAGACTAATCCATTGGATTGTGCAGTTGTGTAGTCCAGGGAGATAGAGAGGTTGACTGCTAACATGAATTGCATAGTGCGTAGGGAGAGACTAACTGGGAGGCAAGATTGCGCAGTTTTGAAGGGCAGGAAGCAACAAGAGAGCTCTATGACTGCGTAGTGTGCAGTCTTTGGATGTAGTGACTATGCATTGCACAGATCTAGGAGGCAGGGGATGCTGACTAAGGCTTGCAACTCCGCAATGCACAGTTCAAGGAGGCAGAGTGAGGCAAGATTGGTTGGTAATGGATCTTTTTCGAACTTGACTAAGTGTGGGATTAGTGTGGTAGAGATGAAACTGAAGCATGAGTTGAACATGATCACACACTTCTAATGATCAACCACATGACAAGGAAACATTTATTACCCAAGATCAACATGTACCCATTAAAAAGACTACTAAATGACACTTTCCTCCAAGTGAGAGACTTAAGATACACTTTGCAATGCACATGACAACACCAACAAAACAATGCATAAAACTTTGGGAGTGAGTCTACTACATGTCTCTATGATAGATAGGACTCATTAGCACCAAAGTTTCCTCTTAAATATGTGCCATAATTCCCCTACACAAAGTGTGTCCCTTCCCTTACCAAAATATCACACTTGCGACAATAAGAAAAAGTGAAAATGACACATGCTTGAGTGAAGATAAAGTGAAAATGAAACATGTTAAAGTGAAAGCAAGAAAAAATGACAGTTGCAAAAGTGAAAGCAACACTCGCGAAAACAAAGGTGTGCAAAAGCAACATTTGAGAAAAATCACTAGAATAGTAGTACAATTGCAACCAAAATGAGAGGGACTGTCAAGTGATATTGCACATTGACTGTCGGCATAAGTTGCATAATGTATTGACCAGATGGACTGCATAGTCACTGTCAATAGTGATTGCACAAGCCTTACCTTTAGGAGTTGTTGTAACAACCCTGGTGAAAATTTCATGTAATAAAAGTTAATAAAGGCAAAATAATAACCACGGTTGATGGGACACTTATTCCAAGCTAGATGTTGGGCAAGACATCCTAGTGTGGGTGTTCATTTAAGCTAATATGGCTAAGTAAATTTGCAAAGGCATTGGCTAAGGCTTGGGAAAGGAAAAATGGCATTTTTGGCACATTTATTTATGAAAATGAGGGAAATTAGGAGAAAAAGGAGGTGAAAGGTCATAGGTTGCATGTGAGGAAGAAAATGAAGGAAAATAATGGAAAATGAAGAAAATAGAGGCCTCATTAATAAAAATGCTTATGAGGATTAGTTCACAGACTTTTGTCAGTTTAGTTTTGGATCTCTCTCTCTATTCTCTCTCTCTTTCATACTCTTGGACACTTAGAGTTTCATGGAACACTCTTGGAGGAATGTGGCATACTTGGAGTTTTGGAGCAAGAAGGTAAAGGAAGAGAAGGAAAGCACAAGAGGGCATCGGGATCAGTAGCTACAACAGATTTGGCTTGCAGGTACCGCATTGCATGGATGTTTTCCTCACTAGTTTTGGCATGCATTAAATATGCATGTAGATTATTGGTCATGATTTTCACTGGTATGGAGGATTTCTTGGATTGACAGTGGATTTGCCTAGCCTTGTCATTTCCTCGATAGCCATGGTGTTGTGGATTTATTTCTTTGTTTTCTAGTTGGTTCTCATGTTTCCTTTAGCTTGGGTTGAGTTATTAGTTCATGGAAGCCCTGGTTGGAAAAATGCTCCGGAAGCCCTATAACAACTTGGGTTGAGTTACTAGTCCTAGAATCCTTAGTTGGAAAAACGCTCTGGAATCCCTTGTTAGGCCGAGTTACTAATCCTGGAAGCTCTGGTTGGACAAACGCTTTGGAAGTCCGGCAACAGTTGTGGGTTGAGTTCCTAGTCCTGGAAGCCTTGGCTGGAACAAACTCTCTATAGCCCTGGAAAGCTTGGGTAGAGACCAATCCGATGATGGTTTTGTGATGTCTGACTGTGAGGTGGAATCATTGTTTGATGGGTTGAAGTGGTTGGCCTCTGGAAGCCATGGATGGTTTTGGATTGATGTGTTTGAAGAGATCCCACATTCATGCTTGGAATATGGCATGGGGATGAATGGTTGAAGAGAGATTTGGCTCAACCATTCTACGGTCAAGTGGAACATGGTAGTCCCATCCCAGGTTTTGATTTTTCATCATCAATATGAGGTTATTTCTCCTTGTATTTCTATGAGTATTATATTGGTTTATATGTGGATCATATGGCTATGATTTCTTTGGTATTTATGTTGCTATTATGTTGGTTATGTATATGTCTTATGGCAATATCTATGTATGGATCTCATCATGTTTTTACTTGTAAATGGATGAATAATGTATCTATGACATGATGGATGAAACTGCAGCTAATGTGTTGAGGCATTAATACTTCTTAGTGATTCTCAGCTGAGTATGAGACCCCTATGCTTAGATATGTTATTTACACATGTAGGTATATTTGTGATATGTTTGACGAAATGCTTGTCATGGTTAGTAGGTGTCCAGTCAAGGGCTTGTTTAAGTATTTTCACTTGCACCATTGTTTCCTTATTGTCTTTATGTCCTGAAGGTGTCATTCAATTATGGGTAGTGACCTGGGCTCTGGGCCTGAAAATTGGCTCAAATCCCAGGGACGCTGGCACAACACCGAGCAAAATAGTCCCTGGACACTTGCACAACACTGAGCAAAATAGTCCCTAGACACTGGCATGCCTTGTCATGAGAGCGTTCAAAGCCTCCTGGACGCTGTTAGGCCCATAACATGGGAGCGTCTAGGGTCAAGTCGTCTAAAACCTCAATGGAACCCAGGGACTGCTTACCAGAAAGGTTGGGATGGTTCTTAGGAGTCCTGTTGCTAATGTTGAAGGTTTTTATGGTGTGTTTCTGTCAGTTCCACTTTTTTAACATGACTTAGGAGTCATATCATAGTAGCCTCTCGTCACATGTTTATGCCAGTTGGTCGATTACTTAAGTAGATGTGGGAGGAGGGTGTTACAGTTGTGCAATGCCTATCCAAGCTTGCATAGAAATAAGTGTATTGTTGAATTCATCAAGGACTAAGCATGTGTGAGCAAGTGACTTTAACACTTAGAAAATTAGTATTCAATCACGAAGTGGCCATGAATAACTTGGGGTGTCAGATCATGAGATCATAGGTAGGATCCAAAATTCTAATGTAGGAAAATTTTTGGAAGGTGTTTGTTGTAGTGACAACACCACATTCAAAGGCTTCTTTCTCTATGAAGTTTAGAAAATAAAAAATAAAAAGAATGCAACCTTTACCTTATTGCTTTCAACATATTTTTCTCAATTATCTTATATTTGGGAGTCTTACTTTCCTAGAAAAAAATCTTCATGAATTTTATAATGTTCATTGTTTTCCTCTTCTCATTCTCTTTATTCATCTCATTGATCTCATCCATTTTTGTTTGATATTCTTCATTATGTCTTCTTCCTCCTAAGCTTCTTTTCTTCCACCCCATATAGTAATCAAACCAATATTCTCTTCTCTACAAATATTCCTATTTTGGGTTTCTTCTATCATAATCATCAAACAAACATCTTTACTTCCAAAAATGTTATGTCCTCATAGTAGCACTCTTGGTAATTCTCACCAATTACCAACTCTTCAAGGGCACTCCAACACTCCACTACGAACACAATATTTCTCTAATACCACTTGATGTAGGTAGGAGTGACCTCTTTAAATCAAAGTCACACAATGGAAACTTTGATACCAATTGATGCAATACCTAAAGGCCAATAGATTGGAATTGTACAACAAAAGAACAAAAACCCACATTGAGCAGAGAATTCAATTCAACACACACTCAAGAGAGAATAAACATGCAAAATATAAAATAAATTTAGCAAATTTATTGGGACCAATGACCAATGTTTCTAGACCTCATTACATTCACGAGACCCTGTACAAGTCATTAGATCAAATAACTATATCAATAGCTACAAAATACTGAAACAAAGGAGAGAGAAAGGTCCCAATTACATCAAGCTCCCAAATTTTAACTATGACACCATGGCTATTCGATTAGAAAGTCTTTTGATTTCCTTAGGTAACCAAACATTACATAATTAATAAATACTCAATAATAATATCTACTATTAATAAATGCAACCCAAGTTTCACAATTTGAATATTCAAAAGTCAAACGAGAAAAATATGCACGTGAGGGAAATTTAGAGTTGTTCCTGTCGTGCTTCGTTATTGAATTTATTGCACCCCCCAAACTCAATATTTTTTATGAAATTTTGATCGAAGATAGAGAATGATGTCCTCTATATTTTATAAAAAAATTGGACTATAATTCCTAGTGTTTATGTAACAACCCCGGGTTATATTTCCATGTAAAAAGGCAAAAATCAATCGCAAGGTCATGGGACACATATTCCAATATGAATGAGGGGAAAACATGATGTTGGCGGTCACTTGTGGTTAAGTAATGGCTATGGAAATTGGCATTGGCATTGACAAAAGGAAAAGGGCAATAAATGGCAATTATTTCAGAGAAATAAGGGAAAATAGATGAAAAGAAAGATGAAGGGACAAGAATATGCATGTAAGGGAAATTAAAGAGAAAATAAAGGAAAATGAAAGAAAAGAGGAAAGGGAAAGGAAGAGACACCTGACATCAATGATAAAAAGGAACCTAAGAAACAATTGATAACTTTTGATAAGTTTTCAGACTTGACAACTTTAGTTTTTCTAAGGAATAAATCGAACTCCAAGAGAGAGAAAAAACAAGGGAGCAAGCAAGTAAGGAAAGCAAGGGAGCACAAGAGGAAGTTTGGACAGCAACAAGTAAGGGGAAAAAATAGCTGTGGATTTACTGGTAATAATGTGCATGTGTGATTTAGCATGTTGAGATTTGATGCATGGTCTATGCATTAGTTTATTGGTAATGTTTGTTGTCATTGACATGGGATTTTCTTGGATTGGCAGTGATGTACAACCCTACCTTTTCCATTTCCTTGATAACAATGATGTAGTGGGTTACCAGTTTTGGTTAAGCTTTTGATTTCTGGTATATTTGGATCTTGGTTGAGGCGGTCTCAGGAAAATTCCCAAGGTTTGAAGGTGGAGATGGTTTTTTCCTGGAACTATTGATAGATGGGTGGAGACAAGAAAATTCCTCTAGGTATGGTGAAGAAAGTCTGAGGCATCCAAAATTTGTTTGGTTTTGGTGATTTCTCGACTGGTTTAGTTGAAATCATATGGTTGAGGGTTGAAATGGTTTAACCTTTGGAAGCCCCAGTGGTTATGTTTTGGTTTATCCCATGTTATCCCAGATCATGCTTGGAATATGACACATGGGTGATTGGCTGAAAGAGAGAATTGGTTCAGCCCAATCTATGGTCGGATGGTATGTGGAAGACCTTGACTTGGTTGGATTTATGCATATGTTATTATGTATTATTTCTTACTAAGATTGTTGAGCACACACATTAGTTATTGTATTGATCTTATGACTGGGTTGTCATAGCTTCATTCTGGTTAAATGTTGGTTACGGGCATGGTATACTCTTGGTATATGATGTGCTCTTGTTTTGGATCTTATTCACAGTTTGATAAGTTATTGAATGATTATATGAATGAATGAGCTAATATGTGTTTGATGCAGTTAGCTTAAGAGGGCATAAACCTTCCTGCTGATTCTCGAATGAAACTAAAGATACAGTGAACAATTATGCATTCATGACATGTAGGTTTTATGTTTACTATGTGTTTGTAGAAATGGTTATCATGTATTTGCCAAGTTTGAGTAGGAATAAAGTCATGGATAAAGAACGAAGACTCCTACTGGTTAATGATAGATTTCTGGAAGGTTCTGGGTAGTTGGTCTAAAGGCTAGCCCAAAAATCTAAAATAGGGATTCTAGATGCACCCTCTTAACTGGATAATTTCGGTTGTAGTTGCATGGAGGGAAGCTTGTGAGGGCGGCTAGAGCCTTCTGGCCACAAGCACGGGCCCTCATTAGTGCGATTAGGAGGCAAAGTGGACGAAAAAGGTGGTTCCAACTAAAGGAATGGTCACCAGTGAAATTTGTTTGATGTCTAGGTGATCATGTGTCGTTGGAAGGTTGCAGTAAGTTTCGGGATAGTAGACCCCAATTTCATTACTAGAACTTGGATGTTGGGTCATGCATAGTAACTCTAGTCTCATGTTTACTTGGCGGGCTTTTAAAATTGGGTAAATGTAGGTGGGGTGTTATAGGGTGGTATCAGAGCGAGGTTGTAGCACTGAACCTTGGGGTAAAAACAGATTCTCAGATAGGTTTATAGGTTTGGCATGCATGCATGAGGGTTAATTGTTGTTATATGCATTGCAGTCACATGCATGACAACCATTTTATTGATATTGTGGTTACATGCATGATAGATGCTATTTAATTAGTGCGATCATATGCATGTGCATTGTTTATTCATGCATGATAGTTAATGTGTTGTTATATGTATTGCAGTCATATGCATGCTGATTATTGTCATTGCGGTTGCTTGCATGATAGTTAAGTTTGTGATATTATTATGTATCGTGCTAATCTGGATCAACTTGTGCAGATGTAATAGCCTCCCCCGACATACATTGAGGTATGATTTTGATTATGTCTTCTATTTGGTTTATGTAACATGGTATGTTTGCAGGACAATAGAAGAGTAGGGATGAAGAACATAATAGTTGAGTACAGTTCATATGACTCTCCAAACATGTCGGAGGAGACATTGGTGGGATGGGAGAGATCAGTTAAGCAACAGGAAGAGGGAGACTCTCTTGATCTAGCAGATACATTGAGAAGCTTGAAGGCAAAGATCGTAAGTTGCAAGGCATATAATTAGAGGTTGATTAAGTCATAGGAAAGGCTTGGGAAAGATCAAGAGAAGCAAGTTGAAGTTAATCCTCCAGAGCATTTCATATTTTCAGAAGCAGGGACAACTAGGAATCATTCGTGGAGATAGCCAAGGAGAAAAGACTAATGGTGCAAATGGAAGTAGGTCTCAAAAAAGGCATAGGTTGGATATGGATGATATAGTGAAGAGTGGTAGACTCTTTGATACACCTAAGAGGAGGGCTAGTACCTGTGGATTTTATTCTATCTCTGCTTCTAAAATATATCATCGCCATAACCGCCAACACCCTTATAGGAGGAGTGAGAGGGGGTACTTGTTAGAAGAGTTCAAGAAAGCCAAGCCTCCTACGTGTTATGGTGATATGACCAAATTAGAAGATGCAAAAGCATGACTGCTTGGGATGAGGAAATTCTTCAGACTTCATGATTACTCTGAGAACATGAAAGCCAAGATAACTACCTTTAGCCTCAAGGGAAAAGCATATATCTGGTGGGAAGATGTTAAGCATATTAGAGGTATCAGGGAAGAGGATCCAACTTGGGACGAGATTGTAAGACTCTTCAAGAAGAAGTACCTATCTGAGAGATATTATAATGGATAGGACAAGGAATTATGTGAGCTTAGGATGGGTTCCATGACAAATGAAGAGTATAAAACCATATTTCTAGGGTTGTTGAGATATGTGACCTATGTCAAAAAGGAGAAAGCAAAGATCCAAAGGTTGACAATGGGCTGCTAGTTCATTCAAAGACCAGATTAAGTTTGATGAGCCTCAATCCTTGGAGGAAGCCATCAAGAAGTTGAAAGCATAGTTATGAACAGTGAAAGTGCAAGCTTGATTTCAAATGTGATTGGAAGGGTAATGAGAAGACTAAAGGAAAACGAATTGAGAAGCGAGGAAGATCTTAGGATGCAGGTGATAAGGAAATGTGGTACCTCATAAGAAGTCCAATGCAGATAAGAAAGGACATGAGTCTCAGCCTATGGAGCAGTAGAGTAAAGGCAATGGCAAAGAACCATTGCGGTGTTGGACTTGTGGTGGAGATCATTTCAGGAGGGATTGTCCATTATATTAGGGTGGCAAGCCTTAGATTTATAGTGATCAAGAGGCAAAGACATTTGAGGATGTAGGTCAGATCATTCCTCATATCTATGAAACAACTGATAACATGCAAACAAATCATCAGGCATCCATTATCGAGATGGAAGGTAGAACCAAAGGGAGAGTTCCAGGCAGAGCCTCAATGCATCCTGCAACAGAATAAGATCATCCTCTAAAACCAAGCAATAGAGCAAGTTAAAGTGCATAGAAGCACTTTGGGGCCGAGGAAACTACATGGAAGATGGCTGATAAAATGCAAACATAATAATTGGTTTCCAGTTATAGTTGAATTCATCAATGGAATTGAAATCCTTTGAGAGATGATATGTGCATGTGCTCAGTTGTAGGGTATCATGCTTGACACAACAGGGTAAGGTAACTGGTATATTTTTATATTTATTAATGCACTAAAAATTGTGTGTTTATGGCAGTATGATACAAGGAAGCACATGGAAAAAGTGACTACCATAGATTTAAAGAAGGCTCGGGCTAAGATTTTATTTATAAACCTTTGGAAGCACCGGGAACTCATTGGGGTTGATTTAAGGTATCTGTTGAAAATTTTGTGCTTTTGGTGTTTTGTGATTTGTTTGTGCTTAATTTGAGGTTTTGACTGTGACTACTGCATGACCATGCCACTTTGTTTGTGGTGTTGTATTGTTGTTTGGTTTTCCATGTTTTCTTTACCTTTTCTTCTTGTTCTTCCCTTTTATCTTTTGTGGGTCTTGGGAATTGGTATGGGGAAAGAGGAAAGCTAATGGAGCTTGGGGAGAGATGAGTGGAACCCAATCGATAATGTAAGACTTGAATGAAGCTCGATGCATAAATAAAGGGTAGTTAACGATAAGAATATGACAACTAGTTGGGTTAGTTGGGTCCATTGGGGTAAATGGACAATGGTAGGACAACCATGAGAAAGGTAACATGAAAAGTAAAGTAAATGGATTTGAGGTATTACATTCCTTGGCTAAATTGAGAACTGTTGTTCTCAATGTTGTGCATGCATTGCATGGATAAAGGAATTTCTCTTAACCTTGACCTTATGAACATTGCTAATTGTGTTGTGATCATGATATATATATATATATATATATATATATATATATATATGTATCATCGTCTCACAGGGTCGTCAAGGATCATCTTGTGGAAGAATGGTTGTTTTGTGTAGGTGAATGGCATGAAGAGGTTTATGGTTTTATGAGGAATCAAGTGGGTAGAGTAGAACTAGAAGATATATGATTGTAGTATCATGTGGATATGATTTTTGTATTATGTGTTTTTAACTATGCTTATGTTTATGCTATGAACAAGGAAGCAAAGGTGATTGGTTCTCAATTTCCCTGGAGGTTGTGGGTTGGGTTAGGATCTTTGGAGCTCTATAACAACTTGGGTTCCCTGAAAGTTGTGGGTTGGATCCTTGTAAGAACTGGGGTTCCCTCGAGGTTGTGGATTGAGATAGTAGTCCCTACAGCCCTGTACAACTTTGAAAGAGACCAAACTTGAGTTAATATATGCATAGGTAACTTCTGAAGATTTATGTGTTTATGCTTTGATTTTAGCAGTGTAATCCGCGACATGCTAGGATAAGCATGGATAATTAGAAATACCACAAATCCTGGATTTGGATTGTGGATGCAAGTAGTAAGGAATGGGAAAGACTCTAGAGGCAAGAATTCCTGATAGAGATAATGTGGTATCTGGATGTGCAATATCATTGTTGTGTACATGTTGTGTTATGTACATGTTGTATTGTGTCACATTTATTGTGTATGTATGAAGTTGTATCATGTGTATATGTGAAAGTGTTGTGGTACACCACGTGTAGATGTATGTGTTATATAATGTGTTAGGACAAAAAGGTATGGGACTATCTGGATGCCCTTGTTGTGGATATTGAGGGAGGAAAAGGTGTAGTCTCAGGATTCTCTTGTTGCTAATATTGAGGGTAGAGGCAGTATAGGCTCGGGATTCCCTTGTTGCTTTGGAAGAGAAGAGAAGAGAAGACATTGAGTGCTTGCTAGGTTTGGCAACCGACCCAGTATGTGTACATGGTCAAGAGAAGAGAAGGCACTGGGTGCTTATCGGATTTGGAAACCGATTCAGTCCGTGTACGAAAAGGACAAAGAACAAAGGTAGAAGCAAAGAACCATTTGAAAGATAAGTATCAATATTTTATTTCAGTTTTTAATTATGCACATAATCTAGGATTTTGATTTATGATGGTTGAGTTTTGAGCTAACTGGATGTGATATGTTTATACATGATGATTTGATTAAGGAGTTAATTTGACTTGTGACATGAATTAAACAAAATTGCAAGTGTCACCTTATTGATGAGCTATTGATGAGGTATGATTTGAATTTATTACAATTCCATTTGAGTCTAATGGAAATTATGTGCTTGGAATAGGAAGCATGGAAATGCCCGGTTGGATGGTTGGAACTAGCTACAAGAGAATTATCAACAACAACAAAAAGGAATTGAAACATGCAATAATATGTTGGTAAAGCACTTCAGGAGCAGGGCCATTATGGGACACTGGTATCCAATAGTGTCCATTGATTGCCATAAGCATGCTATGACTGGCATTATGGTTTTGATGTGGGGGTATGCCTTGGTTTTTTTGGACCTTCCAATGCAAGGAAACCTTGCCAAGGAATGTATCGCCCGAGGAACTGGGAAGTAGAGAAGGGGATGCCTAAACTTAGAAAGTGAGTGACTGCACAGAAGGGGGTGACCAGATTTCCCAAAGGATGGGGAAGTAGAGAAGGGAAGCTCGGGGAATAAATTTGTTATGGTTAACAACATTTCAATTGGAATCAGAAGCACATTGGGAGTGTACCCAGAAATAATGAACCGATAATTGTTCACTAAAGGATTAAGGAGCACAATGACTGCAGCGCTGGACATTGAGGCAAGCCTTGATTTTAGCAGTGATTTTGGACTTCCTAGGAAGGAAATGGATCCCTGGTACTACTTTTGAGGTGGAGGTGTGATCCTCTTGACTCCCTTGTTATAGATGCAACATCGTATCCTTTTATTTGCTGATTGAAGAAATATGCAAATGTTTGTATGTGTATTTATTGTAAATACTGCATCAAGTTCTATTTATAAAGCTCCATAAGCAATATGTTTGTCATTGTAAATACTACATTGAGCTATGTTTATAAAGCTCCATAAGCAATATGTTTCACTGGTCATAAGTGTCATATAACACCGAGGATGGTGTTCCCCCAAGGGGGGATTCTAACAACCCGGGGTTATATTTTCATGTAAAAAGGAAAAAATCAACCAAGGTCATGGGTCACATATTCCAAGTTTAATGAGGGGAAGACATCACATTGGGGGTGACTTGTGGTTAATTAATTTCTATCGAAATTGGCATTGACAATGGCAAAAGGCAATGGACAATAAAAGGCAATTAATTCAAAGAAATAAAGGAAAATAAAAGAAAAGAATATGAAGAGACAAGAATATGCATGTAAGGGAAATTAAAGAGAAATAAAGGAAAATGAAAGAAAAGAGGAAAGGGAAAGGAAGAGACACTAGAAATCAATGGTAAAAGGCACCTGAGAAACAATTTATAGCTTTTGATCAATTTTCAACCTTGGAAACTTTAGTTTTGCTAAGGAAGAAATTGAACTCCAATAGAGAGAACAAGCAAGGGAGCAAGTAAGCAAGGAAAACAAGGGAGCGTAAGAGGAATTTTGGACAATAGTAAGTAAGGGAAGAAAATAGTTGTGGATTTATAGGTAAGAATGTGTATGTGTGATTTAGTTTGTTGGGATTTGATGCATGGTCTGTGCATTGGTTTTTTGGTCATGATTGTTGTCATTGGCATGGAATTTTCCTGGATTGACAGTGATGTACAACCTTGCCTTTGCCATTTCCTAGATAACCATGATGTAGTGGGTTCCATGGTTTGGTTAAGATTTGCATGGCGGGTAAATTTTGGATCTTGGTTGAGGTGGTTTCAGGAAAATTCCCAAGAGTTGAGGGTGGAGATGATTTTCTCTTGGAACTCTTGATAGGTGGGTGGAGACAAAAAAATTCCTCTAGGTATGGTGAAGAAAGTCCGAGGCATCCAAGCTTGTTTAGTTTTCGTGATTTCTAGACCAGTTTAGGTGAAATAAAAATGGTTGAGGATTGAGGTGGTTTAACCTCTTGAAGCCCTGGTTGGTTCTGTTTTGGCTTATTCCATGTGATCTGACATTCATGCTTGGAATGTGGGATAAGCGTGATTGGCTGAAAGAGAGAATTAGTTTAGCCCAATCTATGGTTGGGTGGTACATGAAAGTCCTTGACTCAGATGGATTTATGCATATGTTATTTCTTATTGAGATTGATAAGCACATGTATTGGTTATTGTATTGATATTATGACTAGTTTTTCATGGCTTCATTCTTTTTAAATGTTGGTTACAGGCATGGTATACTCTTGGTATATGACATGCTCTTGTTATGGATCTTATTCGTGGTTTGATAAGTTATTGAATGATTGTATGAATGCATGAGCTAATATGTATTTGATGCAGCTAGCTTGAGAGGACATAAGCCTTCCTGATGATTCTCTGATGAAACTAAAGATACAGTGAACAATTATGCATTCATGACTTGTAGGTGTTATGTTTACCAAGTGTTTGCAGAAATGATCATCATGTATTTGCCAAGCTTGAGCAAGAATAGAGTCATTGATAAAGAATGAAAACTTCTACTGGTTAATGATAGAGTTCTGGAAGGTTCTAGGCGGATCTAGGCAGTTGGCCTGAATACTAGCCCAAAAATATGGAACAGAACTTCTAGTCGCACCCTCTTAACTGGAGAATTTCAGTTGTAGTCGCATGGAGGAAATCTTGTGAGTGTAGATGGAGCCTTATGGTCGCATGCACTGGCCCTCATGAATGCGGTTGGGAGGCAGAGTGGGTGAAAAAGGTGGTTCTAGCTCAGGGAACAATCACTAGTGACATTTATTTGATGTTTGGGTGATCATGCGTCCCTGGAAGGTTGTAGTAGTTTTAGGATAGTAGATCCCACTTCCATAATTGAAACTTGGATGTTGGGTCATGCATAATAACTCTAGTCTCATGTTTATCCTGGTGAGCTTGTAAAAATGGGTAAATGTGGGGTAGGGTGTTACAATTGATTATTTACAATGCAAAATACTACACCCCTATTTATGTAGTATTGTGGAAAATTTTGCACATGAGATCTAAACTAGGCATCACCAAGACATGCTACTAAAACTCAATAAATTTGGGTGAAATTTAGTGATGATGCATTGTAATATTTCTTATACAACATAGATAACTTTTCTATCCCACCTCTCAAATATAAGAGCATATTGATCCAAATAGTAGGCCTCAGGCCTCTATCTACACAAAAAAACAATCATCGATTTATTATTATTATTATTTTTTTTTTTTTTGCAGCATGGTTATGCATGGACTTGGGTGTAGGGTGTAAACTCCATATATTCTATTGAAACTTTATAAGAAGGTGTAACACAATCTCTTACATATATAAAAATTAGCATTTGGTTCTATGGTATGTGAACACATAGATGGAAATATCAAACCACTATTTACATGCTAGAAATTTGAGAAACTTGTAATAAAACACAAAAACTGGAAACTTGTCTTCAAGTATGTAGGAGTGCCAAAACCGTAGCAATGCTCCTACATCACTTGTACATCACATATATGGAATTGGAGGAATATATGATGAGATTATTATTGCCATTGAAAGGTATGTTTCAAATGCTCATCATTTTCACATAAGATTTCAATTTGTGTTTCACATTGGAAATAAATTAAGCTAGGTTTTTCATTTTTATATTTGTTTTCTGTTTGATATTACCCTATTCCTCGAGATAAAATATCTTGCATGAAGCAATTGAGATTTGGTTGAAAAGGAAACTTAAAAAAAAAAAATTGTAGCAACAAATGGGGTGGGGTGGGGAAGGGTTTATACTAATATACACATGTGAAATGGAAAGGAGAAAGGGATGGAAGATGAGTTAGGGGAAAGGAGAGAGATTGTATCCCAATGTAACCATAGTTTTGAAGGCTCTTCCTCTAAACCTTCAATCATGGACCCCTTTAAATATGTTCCTTTCATTCATGATAAATGCCCTATAGTTCTAGTTCTTCAAAAGGGAAAGAATAGTCATGCCTCCTTCTATTTCCCTAGCAATGGTACTCAACCTACTATTTGTAATTATTGAAAGAAGAAAACCAAGGGAATTTGTTTAAGATATATGATTAAATTGAGGTATCATGAGGAATGTCCCTTTTAATGCTTCCCTATAATCTTATTAACCACTTATGCTAGATGCCATAATCATTGAAAATAAGGGCTTCAAAGGCCCTACTATGCACGACTTAGAGGTTCTCTCTTGTAGAAAAAATTCGATGAGTTTTAAAGAATCATGGAACAAAATAGGATATACTATCTTATTAGATGAACAAAATGATGGAAAAATTGTACCATAATTACTTTCCTTTTCTTTCCCCCAAGGAACCATGTTTTTGAGACAAGTGGATACATATGATAGAGTAAAGGATGCAAACTTATTATTCTAACTTTGGATGAAATTTTCATGGAGGTGGGGGTTGTGAATGTTCTGTAGGCCATAATGGATGATGCTCATAACTATATATTTACTAGTAAGATGTTGGAGAAAAACATAAAAAGCATTATTCTCGACCCCATGTGTTGCACATTTCCTAGACTTCATGTTGGAGCAAATGCACAAAGAGAAGTGGGTGAGGAATAATGTGGATAATACCAAGAGCATTACCAAATAAATTACAACTACTCATTGGCATCGAACCTAATGAGAAAAAAACATATGGAGCAAGGAGTTTGTTAAGCCTATCATCGCCATTTTGAACTTATGCACATTGCAATCTTTCGTATACGAGGCAAAAAACATGGGAAATATGTTTTCTATATTAAATGGAATGCATATAATTGGAGCTATAATGTTATTGATAAAGTCGGTCAAAAAATCATTATTGAGAGAATTTTTGTGGAAAAAAATAATAGAGGTTGCGAAAGTTGTGGAGCACCTTGTCAATGTGTTACATATGGTGGATAGTGATAAATTAGCCACACATTACATTTACAAGTCCATCAATTAGGCTAAATAACAAATAAGGTGTTAGATACCTAATCCTTGATATTATGGTATATTATAAAATATCATTGTATATATTTAATTTAAAAGAAATATGAAGAGTGATGGAAAAATACAAATAGTCATTTTTAACAGCCTCAGGTTAAGTTTCCATGTAAATAAATCAAACCAAGGTCATGGGACATGTATTCCAAGTTGAATGAGGGGAAAAACATTATATTGAGATCACTTGTGGTTAATTATTATTTATTGGCTATGGAAATTGGCATTGCCATTGACAAGAGGCAAAAGGAAATAAATAACAAATTATTTATTACGGGCTAGCAAGGACATGTGGCAAAGTGCAAAAGAAATAAAAGAAAATGAAAGAAATTTCACTTCAACAAGTGGGGAAGAGGAAGAGATAAGAAAATGAGAAAATAGTAAAGAATATGCATGCAAGGGAAAATGAAGGAAAAAGGAAAAGAAAAGAAAAGAAAAGAAATGAGAGAGACTTCATTCTAGCTGTCACTTTTGAGAAAGAGTAAGAGAGAAAATTGAATCAAGAGGAGAGAAACTAAGAGAGCACTTAGAAAACACTTGGACACAAGGAGGAACAAGCAAGGAAAGCAAGGAGGGTAAGAGGAATATTGGAGCAACAACCAATAAGAAGATTTTTGCAGGTAACAATGTGCATATATGAATTATCATGTTGGGGTTTGAATGCATGGTTCATGCAGTGGATTAATGCTCATTTTTTTCATTGATATGAAGATTTTATTGGATTTACAGTGATTTAAAATCTTACTTATGCCATTTCCTAGATAGCCATGATGTATTAGGTTCCCTATTTGGTTAAGCTTTGGATTGTCGGTAGATTTTGGATCCTGGTTGAGGTGGTCTCAAGAAAATCCGGAGGGTTGAGGGTGGAGATGGTTTTCTCTTGGAATAGGTGGGTGGAGACAGGAAAATTCTGAATAAATTCAGAGGCATCCAAGCTTGTATTGGTTTTGGAGGTTTCTGGACCTGGTATTGGGTCAAATCATTGTAGTAAGAGGGTGAAGGTGGTTTCCTCTAGATTCCCTGTATGATTATGTTTTGGTTTATCCCATGTGATCCCACATTCATGCTTGGAATATGGAATGGGGGTGATTGGCTGGAAGAATGATTTAGTTCAGCCCAATTTATGGTCAGGTGGTAGGTGGAAGTCCCTGACTTGGTTGGCACTATGAAGATGTTATTATGTGTTATTCTTTATTGAGATCAATAAGCACAAGTTTTGTTTTAATGTGTGATTATATGAATGGTTTGTCAAGGCTTCATTCTAATTAAATGTTGGTTGCATGCATGGTATATTTCTTATTATGTGATATGCTTTTGTTATTTATCTTGCTCATGGATAGACAAGCTATTGAATAGTTATATGAATGCATGAGCTAATGAGTGTTTGTTGCAGCTAACTTGAGAGGGTAGTAAGTCTTCTTAATAAACATTTGATGGAACTAATAAAAAAGTAATCAATTATACATTCATGACCCATAGGTATCATGTTCACCAAGTGTTTGTATAAATGATTCATATTTGTCGAGAAATCTTGGGAAGGATCCGAACCTAATAATAGAATATGAAAACTTGTAATTATCATTGACAGAGTTTTGGACAGATCTGGGCAGTTGGCCTATAAGTTAGCCCTAAAATTATAGAACAAGGTTTGTGGCCACATTCTCACTTCAGGTAATTTTCGACCATAGTCGCACTGAAGGAAGGTTAGGCGTGCGGTTGAATCCTCTGGCTGCATTGGAAGAACTGCATGCGTGTGGCTGGGCAGTAAATCTAGGTTGAAGAGTGGTTGTTATGAACATAAATTGGATAAAATAAAACAAAACATAAATAAATGTAAATACTAAATAATCAAGTAAAGATTATGTTAAGTAGTCATTAGTTAAGTGAAAAGGCATGTCTAAAAGACATGCCTAGTCACGAAAGGACATCTTCTTAGGTATATTTGTGGGTCCTCATTGTAACATTCTATTGTGGTAAAAACACAACCCCCCCCATTTTTGATTTGTTCACTTCAAATAATGGGGACCCTTTCTATAAAAATTTTGGCTAAACACCTTTTTGGATTTTTATTTAATTGATTATCCTACACTTTTGTTAATTTTTCATTTTCTTTGGATTCTTGTTTTGATTGCTTTGTTAAAATCGATTTTTTATAAGCTTCCATTGACGCTTCTTTCGCCTCATTTGGTCAACTGGTTTGAAAATGGCACTCCTTTGAAAGTCTGATTATTTATGTAGCCTTGATTAAAAATGCATAAAATGTACAATATTGCATTTTGTAAATAAATTAGTTCAATAACGCATTCATTTTAAATATTAATCCCTAGTGAGTTTTTACTAACATTTTTCATTTTTACTTATATAGCCAAATCATTAAGCAGCGAGATTTTATAAATTTACTTCAATTTCCAAATTTATTACTAATCTCGAAAATCCAAAACATCAAAGTGGCTGTAGTTTATTTTTATTTTTACTTTTATTAAAAGTGGCTGTAGTTTATAAAATAAACCTCATAAAATAAAACCAAAATAAAAATTAATCTTTTTTGAGAAGAATCTTCGGTGAAAATCACATAGAGATAATTTTGTCGACGCGTTTCGAACCAACTAGTGTGGTTCATCGTCAGGACAAGTTGAATGAGCAGATCTTGCAATGCATTATAAATAGATTGGGCACAATTAAAAATACAATCAAATCCAATCAAATACAATTAAAAATTAATCTTTAAAATTAAATCTTAAATTAATTATTATTTAAAATATAATTAATTTAATTAAATTAAAATTTAATATATAAAATATATATATATAATTTATTTCGCAATCGGAGGATCACATTGGGACCTTTCAATCGCATCGGGACTTTTTAATAAACACATCTCTTAAATCCTGATACCTCTCTCAACGTTGATTGTCGATTTGCTTTACATCGCATCAAAGCTTTTGATCGGATCGGAGGATTTGATCATAACTTATTTAACAAAAGCCCCGACACCTCCCGACGCCGATTGCCGATCACTAAAATGTGAAAGCTTTTGGAATTATTAAACTTAAGTCTCATTAATCACACCGGAGCTTTCATGCGAAACAAGTTAAACACCCCTCCCGATCTCCCAATGCCGATTCCCTGATCATTAGAAGGCATTAAAACATTAAGCATAAGTTTTATTACATTTTGGTTTTTGTTTTCCAGACTTACTCATACGTGAGTGGAATGAACATAAAGTGGTAGGTTAGTGTATTTTTTTAATAGTTTAAATATTAATATTTAAATTAATTAATATATGTAATATAATTAATTTAAATAAATTAAAATGTAATTATTATTTAGATTAATATTATATAGTTTGTAAATAATTAATTATAAATCAATAATTAGTTTAGTTTATAATTAATGAATAAATTAGAATTAATTATTAGATAATTAGAATTCTAATTTAGGATTATATTTTTAATTAAAATTCTGATTTTTAGCCCAGCCATCAACTTTTGAAAGCTCATAGATTGAGTTATACTTGGCCAAATGAGGCCCAGGACAGCTCATTGGAAAGATAAAATCAAGGAGTATATTTCAGAGGAGGTTTCACTAACAGATTTGACCATTTATTGGGTCGAAAATTAGGCAGAAGATCAAGCTCCAAATTTTGAAAACAAAATCAATTTTCTGAGTTTTATTTTTATTTGCCCAAGCCTCTTCTAATTGCAGATTCACTCGTCAATGGTATTCTTGGCCAATTAAACATCCCAAGCATCAATAGAAAGCTTACATTGTATTTTCAATTATTTATTTAATTGTATTTGATTGGATTTGTTTTAAATGCCAACAATGACATTTTGATTTTATTGTTGCATTTTAATTTATTTTGATTTCTTTTTTGCAAGAAAACAGTGGAAGAAATATGGAGAAAATGATCACAGTCAATAAGAATGCTCCAGCAATTGAAGATTATAATTTTTGATCAAATAAAATTGGATTTGACAGATTTCTCTTCAACAAACTTTTCTCTCAAGAATTCCTTTGTAAATATTATAAATAACGGATTGCAGAATGTAATAAGAGGCTGCTCTCCTCTGCAATTTTAGACTTTTGAAAGTGCTTATGTAATAGGAATTTAGAGTTGTAGGAGAGAGGAAAGAAAATCTCAGATCTAAGGATTATTGAGGATTTTCCCTTTGTATCTTGAATTATACATGAAGGGAAAAGTTTGCACTATTGTGGCTTTAGCTTTGAAAGTAGAAGTTCAAGCAATGTAAAGAGCTGTTGGAGACCAGGGACAGAGAGATGGATGCAATAAATTGGTATTTCTAATACTACTGTTTCAAATATCAGTTTTATTTTTATGGTAACAGGAATGTGTCATTTTATTCATGTTTGTGCACTATTGTCAATATGGGTAATTTGTCTCAATGTTGTTATTATGTATCTCTGTTCTTATGAATTAATTTCTCATTTTTGAGTAACTACTTACTCAGAAATATGTCTTATAAAACTGATTTATTGAATGGTAATGTGTTGTGAACTATTTCCACATATCATTATTCAATTATTGGATTTACTGATTTGATAATTAATATCATTTTTGTGAACTACTTCCTAAATGTTGTTGGTTTATTATTTCAGTTAAGAAGTCTCAATAGGATGTGTTTTGGTAACCATAATATCAGTTAATTGAACTACTTCATTAACTTGATATTCATTATAAACAAGATATATTTAAATCCCAATACTTTAATTATCTTGCTCTTAGTTGGGTTAGATCTATATCTGCCTAATTAAGATAGGATTAAGATTAATTTCTTTTTGCTTGCATTATAGAATAATTTTGCAAATTAGAGTAATTTATACATTCTTTTAAGTCCTCTCCTCAAAGAGGCAAAATTTTAGTTGTGGCTTGGCTGAACTCAAATCAGCTTAAGGGTCATTCTCTTTCCTGATCAGCAAGAAGAAGTAATCTGATATCCCTATTTATTGGTAGGTAAAGATACATCATAAACCAATAGCAATAGGGAGAAGGTAACTGGACCTAGTTAAACCAGTCGGAGCCACCACACCAAACGGAAAATGAGCTGCTTTAAGGTCCGGACCGGGTGGTTATCCCCCATTGTTGTTGCAGCGATTTTCGAGGCATCAACATTTTTGGCGCTAGAAGGAGGGCCTGAAACTTGTTGTCTGTTGGAGTCTTTTCAATTTTAACATTTTGTTTAAATCACGATGGCTCCTCTTAAGCTTCCACTTTGGAGTTGCATCCATGGACGTGCATCTTCCAATACTCCACCTGAAGTGGTAAGACTCGTCTCAGGTAAAGTTCAATGGTAAGAAAAATTCTTCTGCTTTTAATCATGTCCTTCAATTTATTCAAAACGTTTCAAATTATGATTTTCAAGGAATTGATGAAGGCATTTTATGCAGAATTTTTACTGTCACATTTGCAGCAAAAGCCAGAAACTGGTGTAGAACTCTTCTAGTTGCTTCAATTCACAACTGAGATCAATTTGTTACAATTTTCGTTTGTAAATTTGACCGCTATGATTATGATCAGGTATGTGATGAAATTGAATATCTACGAAATGAAAATGAGTCTGTTAGAGATTTTAATATTCGATTTCACTTGAATTGTTTAAGATTTAAAGTTGAAGATAAACCTACGGAAGGAATCACTAGATTGGTTTCAATATATTTGTTCTCTTCCACCCATTCCCAATCCATATGAAATTAAATCAAGCTTTGTTCCATCCCCTTCCAATATAAATGAGAATCCCAATTTGGATGTGCAAATAAATTGTGATGAAGTGGTTTCACAAAGCTTAGAAAATATTTCCATTCAAACGCAAGAAGACAACATTAGCAATTTTGGAGAAAGAATTGCCTTGGAGTCTGAAAATTATTCTGCGGTCAATTCAGAAAATCAGATCGCAAATCAACAAGTACAAGCAGCAATCAAAGTAAATAATAAAATGCAAACTGCTGTACAAATTTATGAATTTTTCCATGATGAACAAATGCCAAAATCAGAGCAGCAAAGCAGCCTTCTTCAAGAAAGCATGAGCAAGCAAAGGAATGATCTGCAATATGAAATTTACAATGAGCATAATGCACAAGAGTTCTCAAATAAAGACACTTTTAAATACATTGTTTAAGGTTCACATTTTTCCCTTTATCCTGATATTTTTAATGATGGTAAATTTTCTCCTTTTGGTGTCAATGATATTTCAGAAATTAAAGAGAACGATTTAAATGAATTACCAATAAATTTTTATCAAGATAGAAAAACAATAATTGATCATCCCTTTGCCAATAATGAACATGAAATTCTTGTTCCTCCTTGTTTGGACATATTGAATGAGATTGAAGGGAATTCTAGAGAATCTTGTGAAGTCATTTATGATAATTACTCTGACATTGAGGATGTTGATTTTTATTCTTCTCAAGAGAATCCTCATGATAAATTTCAGATAACATCTGAGAATAAGGAACATTTCAATTTAGAAATTATTCCAACCTATCCTCATTTTAGAGTAGCAAATTATCTTCATGATTTCACCATTCAAGAAAACATTCCAATTTATGATTCATATCATGATCAAACTCTCATTCCTACTCATAATCATAATTCATTTTCTAGTTCACAAGTTGGAATTCGAAATTACTCAAATTCCATAATTCTGGTCAATCCTTGTGAAAAAGAAATCATTTCAAAACGATCCCAATTGTGCTATAACATTAGTTGTAAAAATAGTGATTTCATTTTATTTTTGTTTCCTCACTTATTTTGTATAAAATCAGATTTATTTTTTGATTTTATTTTTCAGAATTTTAACACTTTATGCTGCCATATTGAGCACTTTACTATCAAACACTCAATTGATGAATTGCTTTATTGAGAAATTGAAATTTCATGTTATAACCATGAACATCAAAAGCTGTTAACATGTCAATGTCAATTGATGTTCATTTCTTATCAAAAGCTTCTATCTTCTCAAAGGCGATATCAACAAGAGAATGTATTTTTACAATTTGGCCAACAATCCAATTTAATTAATAATTTTCAATTGTATTTAATAGATTTCAATTCATTTTTCATTAATTCATTTGAAAATTATTTGGAAAATTTTCCTTCATGGAAGATTGTTAATAGTTTAACATTTGTACATAACACTAACAATTCTTTCCAGGCCTTTGAATTTAAAAGCTCATCTTCACAATCTGGCCTACTATCTATCCCTTTAAACATTTCTCAATCCTTAATAGAAATCCATCCAAATTTCTATGATCCAATTGGTATTCAATTGGAAAGGAAAATTCAAGAGAATTTCTTTTTAATTAAGTTGCTAACAATAACTGTACATTCTGATTTCAAATTTATTTTCCTAAGTTTAGTTAGATTTGTATTTTTATTACTAATATTTGAACTGTACATATATGCAAGAATAAAAATGTGAGAATGGTTACACTGGAAATATGACTATACCTAGTCATTTTCATGTATATGGTTAGAATAGGAGTATAATTAATTTAGTTAGTTTGTTTTATGTAGTTAATTATTTTCAACAATTCTGTAGATATAAATAAAACAAAGCAATCAACCCTCTCATTCATGTTCAATGAAAATATTTTCTTCCTATCAGAAAGTTTTATTTTTGTTTTCCTTTTTAAAAATTTCTTACAACAATACCTCTACCCATGAATACATCTCTGCCTATTTCGAATAATGTATTGACAGAATATGCACCTGGCACACATTTAAATTTGTGTTGATATTTTTCTACAATTAGTGGCTTTATCCCATTCTAATCTTTAGTTTATTACTTGATGCTGCAATATGCATCATATTTATTTACTAAAGGCATTATTAAACAGTCACTATAACAATACAGATTTTCTTCAAGTTAATTTGGAATGAGCAGAGGTAATAAATAGTTGTTTCAATTCAAAAGGGAAGACTATTTTCATATTTATTTCTAGTAAATTATATATTTCCTGAACATGAATAATTGATTTCCTTCAGCTTGATTGCCCACTTTAATTTAGAATAAATAATGAGATGATTTTGAACAAAGTTAAAATTTTAATCGAAGGAAGGATTTGAAGATTTATGAGGTAAAATCTGCAGACAATTTCCTTCCAGGTACGCATTTACAAGTTCGTTCTCATCTCTTATTAGTTTCTATTTTTCTTAGTTTATTTTTGATTCGTGTTCTGTTTTATTTGCAGGTTTTTATTTCTTTTCAAAACATAAAGTAAGCAGTAAACCCATTTCAAATTTGCAACAGGTTCAGGGAAATTTTACTTTTGATTCATTAGAATTTAAGCATTTTTTAACTTTGCTTTTATTCACTTAGAAAACCCAATTGAAATTTCAAGGAATATCATAAGACCATTCGCATCATAAGATTTCATCGGAAGTAGTTCTTAGCATTTCTTTTGATAAAAAATTGTTCATAAAAGACCTTCGATGTATTATCTTACTCATATGCCATATTGCATTTCGCATATCGGAGCTTTGCAGTTGAAGTATACTTCCATTATCATGAATCGCCGATCTCTGATAATCGACTTTACCGATATTGCGATGACCACATAATTTCGGACCCGATATGAAATTCAAATCAAATTCATAAAAAATATCGCGTTCGTTTAATCGCAATAATGGTAGGAGCACAACTTTAAAAGGGCCGATGTCTCGGATCCGATATGTTGTTAAAATCCCATCATAAAAGTTATTGGGTCCGCTCTTCATCGCATATCGGCATCGCAAGAAATATATTGTGTTACATTGGATGCTTAAGTTTTCCAATCGCCGATTAGTTATGTCATCCATCGCATCGCCAATATTGCAATTGCTTCCTCGCATTTTTATTTATGGCCATATCACTATTCCAAATTTGCAATGCGCAATGTGCAAAATACAAATCATGAGATGCAGTGTGCGATTTCCGAACTGCAGCATGACTGTCCCCGATTCGCGATATAACAGTTTTTCAATAGTATGATCACTACATCTCATCGCACATATTTTCTTCGCATGATCTCATATCTGCAATTTGCTATTTCAACCGCCGATGCAATAGCTTCTAATGCATGCCTTTGAGCCATTAACATTTAATCGATATATGGCATAGCAACAAAGGTAAAGTCTTGCAAATTAAACTTGAAGCATGGTAAAAAAACATGTTATGTGAATCATCCGATACCACAATGTGTTGTTTTAAAAGCGAGCTTGGGTAACCACTATGGGAAAAAAGCAATTGATGACAAATTTGCAGCATACAAAAATCATTTCAATTTCTCATACATTTTAGTTTTAAATATATAATTCCATAATTAAAAATGGAATTCAAGACCTCTCTATCTTCATATTTAAATTTTATTATCTTGGATTTGGTCTTGATTCTAGACAATTTATAAAATCATGGAGTTTATATGAAACTAATAATATTTTGAGAAACATTCGTTATTGCAAATTCTCATTCTCATTTCTGATGCATTTTTTTTAATTTCAATTCCCTTGCGCACTAAGCATTCCATTTTTACATTTTACTGTTTGCTTTAGTGTAAATAAAATAAATAATGATTTTGGGTTATAGGATTTTGGTTAGTTTGACTTCTTCATGTTTTTAATGATAATTAAAATAAGAAGTCAACTAGTTTGGAGAAATTGATACATTTCAGGTAAGATCAAAAGTAATTATCCAATGGTAAGATTCATGTACCCACTTTCATTAATTTCTATTTCGTTGCTTTAGTTTCAGTCTTGTTTTTTCTGATATATAAATTTGTTTTGCAGCTCTTCATAAAAACTTTCAATTTCTGCCGGATCATATTTTCGAAGTCCAATGCTTTTCTCCCGGCTTTATTCCAATAAGCAACGATAATCTTCAATCGAAACAACTACATCAGGAAATTTCTAAACCTTTAGTTTGTTTCTTTAAGCATTCATTTTATTAGAAAATGATCAAGATAATGCTTTGAAACAAAAAGATTGATATCAGACATAAAGTTTTCATTGTGGCTGAGTTTTATCGTCACTGCTATCCAAAAAGCCTAAAACACTTACAACCCTGCAAGGTATGATTTTTCTAAATCTCAACATAAGAAGGAATGATTACATGCTTATTTTCTTTTTCTTCATATTGTTGAAGAGATTGGTATAAACATTCTTGTTGGAGTTTATCTTTTGAAACTTGGATTTTCCTTCATTTTTCAAATTTCTTCATCTTTATTTTTGTTTGTTGATTTCTTTTTCACTTTAGCATAAGAATTATTTTCCTTTGGTTTTCAGTTTTGATTTTGGTGATTTTGCCATGATTTATATGGAAGGCCTACTAGTTACATAATAATGGTGAGCATACATGGAGAAAAATTGTTAATAGTCACCTATTAGCTTTTTCTTAAATCTCTTGGTAAAGTTTGATTTTCTTATTATAAAGGTAGACATACTTAAGGAATAGGTTACCAATCAAGAGAAGTTGGCAAAGTATCATAAAATCTGAAAAATTTCTTTTTTCATCAAATTGTAATCATTTTGAGATTTCAAAATTTCATTAAGATCTTTCAAAGTTCTATTATCAGTCAAGAAAAGTTATTTTTAACCAAGTAAAGACACTTTACAGCAAATCACCTTTAACTCTGAAATTGTCATTCTTAACTCTTAAGGAGTCAATGATTCTCTCTGTCCCAAAAAGTCTTATTTTTCTAAATTGTGATCCAGAAATATATTTAAACTTAAAAGATAAGAGGTTTCATCATAAGCCTACTTACCATGATCATAGGGGAAAAATAGGCTGACATTACCAATACTGCTAAACAAATCAGGGTAATGGCTTATGATTGCAAACAATTATAAGACAAGGGGTCTCATCACGAGCCAACTTGTTCGGTCCAATTATAACCAGTGAATGGCATTGTCAACTATCTGACTATCAAACCAGGACAATAACTTTTAAGAAAAATAAAAAAATAAAAATTCAAAGAAAATAAACATATATAGATGGATTTATCTCTAGATCAATAATTCTTAAACATATGGGATTTTGAATCATTTATGATTAAAAGGTAACCCTGTCGAGACTATGGATGTTTGCTGGCAGCAGCGGCTCTACCTGTGACAATTGAGTATATTTTAAAAGATAAGCTGTAAAGTGACCCCTGCTTTATCTATACAACTAATTAATGGCTGAAATATAGTTTTGAAATATTTTAATTTATGAGAAATTTTGAGAAAAATTACAGTTAGATGATTCTTGTTTTTATTCAGGCTAATGAACCTAGTCAAGCATTTCAAACATAATTCTCTCTTCTTTAATTATTTTTACTTTAATTTTAGAAAAATCTCATTCATATTAAACAGAGATAACTGGTTCTTCTCCCGTGTGTCGCTACTGTTGTGGTAAAAACACAACCCCTCCCCCCATTTTTGATTTGTTCACTTCAAATAATGGGGACCCTTTCTATAAATTTTTTGGCTAAACACCTTTTTGGATTTTTATTTAATTGATTATCTTACGCTTTTGTTAATTTTTCATTTTCTTTGGATTCTTGTTTTGATTGCTTTGTTAAAATAGATTTTTTATAAGCTTCCCATTGACGCTTCTTTCGCCTCATTTGGTCAACTGGTTTGAAAATGACACTCCTTTGAAAGTCTGATTATTTATGTAGCCTGGGTTAAAACTGCATAAAATTTACAATATTGCATTTTGTAAATAAATTAGTTCAATAACGCATTCATTTTAAATTTTAATCCCTAGTGAGTTTTTACTAACATTTTTCATTTTTACTTATACAGCCAAATCATTAAGTAGCGAGATTTTAGAAATTTACTTCAATTTCCAAATTTATTACTAATCTCGAAAATCCAAAACATCGAAGTGGCTGTAGTTTATTTTTATTTTTACTTTTATTAAAAGTGGCTGTAGTTTATAAAATAAGCCTCATAAAATAAAACCAAAATAAAAATTAATCTTTAATATTAAATCTTAAATTAATTATTATTTAAAATATAATTAATTTAATCAAATTAAAATTTAATATATAAAAAATATATATAGAAAATTTATTTCGCAATCGGAGGATGGCATCGGGATCTTTCAATCGCATCGGGACTTTTTAGTGAACACATCTCTTAAATCCCGATACCCCTCTCGACGCTGATTGCCAATTTACTTTACATCGCATTGGAGCTTTTGATCGGATCAGAGGATTTGATCACAACTTATTTAACAAAAGCCCCAACACCTCCCCACGCCGATTGCCGATCACTAAAATGTGAAAATTTTTGGAATTATTAAACTTAAGTCTCATTGATTGCATCAAAGCTTTCATGCGAAACAAGTTAAACACCCCTCCCGATCTCCCGGTGCCGATTCCTCGATCATTAAAAGACATTAAAGACATTAAGCATAAGTTTTATTACATTTTGGTTTTTGTTTTCCAAACTCATTCATACGTGAGTGGAATGAACATGGAGTGGTAGGTTAGTGTATTTTTTTTAATAGTTTAAATATTAATATTTAAATTAATTAATATATGTAATATAATTAATTTAAATAAATCAAAATGTAATTATTATTTAGATTAATATTATATAGTTTGTAAATAATTAATTATATATTAGTTAGTGAGATTAATATTAATCAATAATTAATTTAGTTTATAATTAATGATTAAATTAGAATTAAATATTAGATAATTAGAATTCTAATTTAGGATTAGATTTTTAATTAAAATTTTGATTTTTAGCCTAGCAACAGAATTTCCAGATTTATGCCAGATTTCATCCATCAACTTTGGAACCTCATAGATTGAGTTATACTTAACCAAATGAAGCCCAGGACGGCTCATTGGAAATATAAAATCAAGGAGTATATTTTTGAGGAGGTTTCACTAACAGTTTTGGCCATTTATTAGGTTGAAAATCAGGTAGAAGATCAAACTCCGAATTTTGAAAACAAAATCAATTTTCTGAGTTTTATTTTCATTTTCCCAAGCCTCTTCTAATTGCAGATTCACTCGTCAATGATATTCTTGGCCAATTAAAACATCTCAAGCATCAATAGAAAGCTTACATTTTATTTTCAATTATTTATTTAATTGTATTTGATTGGATTTGTTTTAAATGCCAGCAATGACATTTTGATTTTATTGTTGCATTTTAATTTATTTGATTTTTTTTTTGCAAGAAAACAGTGGAAGAAATATGGAGAAAAGGATCACAGTCAATAAGAATTTTCCAGCAATTGAAGATTAGAATTTTTGAGCAAATAAAATTGGATTTGACAGATTCCTCTTCAACAAACTTTTCTCTCAAGAATTCCTTTGTAAATATTATAAATAACAGATTGCAGAATGTAATAAGAGGCTGCTCTCCTCTGCAATTTTAGACTTCTGAAAGCACTTCTGTAATAGGAATTTAGAGTTGTAGGAGAGAGGAGAGAAAAGCTCAGATCTGGGGATTATTGAGGATTTTCCCTTTGTATCTTGAATTATAAATGAAGGGAAAAGTTTTCACTATTGTGGATTTAACTTTGAAAATAGAAGTTCAAGCAATGTAAAGAGCTGTTGGAGACGGGGGACAGAGAGATGGATGCAATAAATTGGTATTTCTAATACTACTGTTTCAAATATCAGTTTTATTTTTATGGTAACAGGAATGTGTCATTTTATTCATGTTTGTGCACTATTGTCAATATGGGTAATTTGTCTCAATGTTGTTATTATGTATCTCTGTTCTTATGAATTAATTTCTCATTTTTGAGTAACTACTTACTCAGAAATCTGTCTTATAAAACTGATTTATTGAATGGTAATGTGTTGTGAACTATTTCCACATATCATTATTCAATTATTGGATTTACTGATTTGATAATTAATATCATTTTTGTGAACTACTTCCTGAATGTTGTTGGTTTATTATTTCAGTTAAGAGGTCTCAATAGGATGTGTTTTGGTAACCATAATATCAGTTAATTGAACTACTTCATTAACTTGATATTCATTATAAACAAGACATTTAAATCCCAATACTTTAATTATCTTGCTCTTAGTTGGGTTAGATCTATATCTGCCTAATTAAGATAGAATTAAGATTAGTTTCTTTTTGCTTGCATTATAGAATAATTTTGCAAATTAGAGTAATTTATACATTCTTTTAAGTCCTCTCCTCAAAGAGGCAAAATTTTAGTTGTGGCTTGGCTGAACCCAAATCAGCTTAAGGGTCATTCTCTTACCTGATCAGCAAGAAGAAGTGATCTGATATCCCTATCTATTGGTAGGTAAAGATACATCATAAACCAATAGCAATAGGGAGAAGGTATTTGGACCTGGTTAAACCAGTTAGAGCCACCACACCAAACGGAAAAGGAGCTGCTTTAAGGTCCGGACCGGGTGGTTATCCCCCATTGTTGTTGCAGCGATTTTCGAGGCATCAACACATTCATTATCACTTGTACAATTTTATATATAATAAATTATTATTTACAAAATACCTCTTGTGTATTTTATTTGAAAGCCAACAACCTACAAGTTTTGTTGCTTAGTAGTATCAGAGCCATGCCACAATATAATCATGTGGGTCTTTGAACGTTGCACGCCACACAATGTGCCATTACGTTCACATTCTGAATGGGTTGAGCATTGTAGTAAAATTCAAGAAGCATTTCCATGATTAGAAAAATCACCTGTAGAAGTTACAGCATGTCTAAAGAAAAGTTATTCTGAGGAAGACGATAGCGATGGTGAAGAAATGAAACAAGAGGAAGCAAAAGAAGAATATTTCAATCAAAATGCTAATACTGAAAATGAAGATGTAATAGATAATGATGAACATGAAGATGATATCGATCACCATTAGGATCCAGATGAATTTGATCTTGATATGGATGAGAATGATATAGATCAAGATAATGATCCAAATGAAGATGATGTGGATGAGGACTATCTTGAGAAACAAGAAGAAGAAACAAGGTGCAACAACTGTAATGAGAAGTTTCCAACTTCAGGATTATTACCATCTGTTCAGGTGAAGCAACTCCATAATTCATTTGAGAAGGGCTTGTTGACCTGTTGACGTTGCTAGAAGTTGTATGAGTTTAATTGTTATTGTTCCATTTGCATGAAGGTATGGAGTCCCACGTCCAAAAGAGGTTGGCTTTGATGTAAAAAATGCAAGATTTGGGTTCCTTATGATTGTGATAAGGTAAGCAATGAGAAACTACAAGGCCTTGCTAAGTATTCCTGTCCTCAATGCATGTCGAAGCAACCAACCTTCGCAAAATCATAGGATGACTGGCTTTGCACAACTTTCCAGAGTGGAAAGACAGAGACTAATTCACTATGGTGATGCCCCAATGTCCCATTGGCCAATAAACAACCGCTCTACACTCATCGTGCTCTCTGTCAATGCGTTCCGGTCACGACCAATTTCCATTCACCGACATTACTTTCTCCATTGCTACTCACTATTATGCTGTCGACATCATCATACCTATTCGTGCTCCTCGCTGCATTCACGCCACCTTGTCATCGTCCACCCTATTCCTCCCATCGCGTTGTGCCTACATTCTGTGCTCCCTGTTGTCTTACCTGTCCACGCAACCAATCGCAGTCTAGTTCGATGCTCCCTGCCTGAACCCCGTCCATGTCCATACCATTCTACATCCATACTCGACAGATAACGTTCCCTGTCCCCGCTACACAAACCACCGACACCTTTGTCGCTGCCCACGCGTTGTACTCACCTGTCCCGACAAGCCATCATCCACCTCGTTAGCTCTGCGCTTATTACTTATGCCTTCGGTCAACCGACGTGATTTATCGTAAATGATCTTTGACTTTAGCGATACCATATACTATAATATAAATTAATTATATTATAATTATAATAATAATAATAATAATAAAAGGAGAGTAGACATAACCCTAGGTTCAAGAGTATACTTAACCGTGGACTCAAAGCATAGTTACTAGCGAATCATAGAAGATAAGCCACCAATGACGCAGTCAAATGAAGAAATTATTAGCGGTCAAGTGAAGAGAAGACATTCGTAGCAGATAAGAGATCAATTCCTTTCATAAAAAAGCTTTGAGGAAAAAGCTTTTTGAAAGGGAAGGTAATGTTACGAACATAAATTGGATAAAATAAAATGAAACATAAATAAATGTAAATACTAAATAATCAAGTAGTGATTATGTTAAGTAATCATTAGTTAAGTGAAAAGGCATGTCTAAAGACATGCCCAGTCACCAAAGGACACCTGCTTAGGTATATGTGCGGGTCCTCATTGTAACATTCATCATCACTTGTACAATTATATATATAAATTATTATTTACAAAATACCTCTAGTATATTTTTATTTTTAAGCCAACAACCTACAGGTTTTGTTGCTTAAGTAGGCTATGTTCAGGGAAAGTGATCACCGGGGAAAGATTGTCTGTTGTCAGTGTGATAATGTGTCCTTGGTTGTTACAAAAGGGTTTGGACAAGTGGACCGCAAATCCATAATTGGATCTTAGATTTTGGGTCATGCGGAGTATCTCTCAGCTCATGTTTACCCTGGTGAGCTTGTAAAAGTGGGTAATTTTGGGTGGGGTGTAACAGAGTGGTATCAAAACCAAGTTCACAACATTGGACCTCAGGGTAAATGCAAATTTTTATGCATGCATGTAAGTTTTCTATATATTTACCATACATGCATGTCAACTATTTATTGTTATTGTTATTGCTATTATATCCATGTACTAATATGCACTTTATATTATTATTTATCGTGCTAATCTGGATTGCCCTGTGCATATATAATAGCCTCAACAATAGTAAGTTGAGGTAATGAATTTTATTTTATCTAACAATGATATGTTGTAGGAAATAGAAGACCAAGAGATGAAGAGCCAAATGGAGGATTAAAGTTCATATTACTCCTCGTACAGACCAGAAGAGAAATTAGTGGGATGTGAGAAATCAGTTGAACAGTAGGGAGAGGGATACTCTCTTGATCTAGCAAATACATTGAGAAGTTTGAAGGAAAAAATAAGTTGTAAAGTAGATGATGAGAGGTTGATTGAGGCTCGGGAAAGGTTTGCAAAATCTCAAGAAAAACAAGCTGAGGCTAATGCAGTCATCCTTCAAAGCCTTTCAGATTTACAAAAGCAGGGATAATTGGGGACTAGTCATGGAGATAGACAAGAAGAAAAGACTAATGGTGAAGATGGAAGCAGGTCTCAGAAAAGGTACATGATGGACAAGGATGATACAATAAAGAGTGGCAGACTCTTGGATACACCTGAGAGGAGGGATAGTATGCATGGACCTTATTCTAGCTCTACCTCTAGGAGACATCACTGCCAACATCATTATAAGAGGAGTGAGAAGGGGTATTTTCTAGAGGAATTCAAGAAAGCCAAGCCTCCTACTTTTGATGGCGAGATGACCAAATCAAAATATGTAGAAGCATGAATTCTTTGAATAAGGAAAAATTTTAGACTTCATGATTACTTAGAGAATATGAAAGCTAAGATAGCTACTTCCAGTCTCAAAGGAAAAGCTCTATATATGGTGGGAAGATGTTAAGCATGTCAGAGGCATGAGGGAAGAGGAGATGAATTGGGAACAATTTGAAAGAATCTTCAGGAAGAAGTACTTGTCTTAGAGGTATTATGATGGAAAGGCCAAGGAATTCTATGGGACTAGGATGGGTTCCATGACAAATGAAGAATATACAACCAAATTTCTAGTGTTAATGAGATATGTGCCCTATCTCAAGGATAAGAAAGAAAAGATCCAAAGGTTAATCAATGGATTGCCATTATCATTCAAACACCATATTGAGGTTGATGAGCCTTAGTTGTTGGAGTAAGCCATCAAGAAGTTGAAACATTGTTATGAGCAGTCAACACATAAGCCTGAGTTCAAGCATGACTAGAAGGGTAGTGAGATGACTAAAGGAAAATGACCCAAGAAGCGAGTAAGATCTCAGGATGTAGGTGAAAAGGAAAATGTGGCTCCTCATAAGAAGTCCAATGCAGTAGATATAGGACATTGGTCTTAACCCGTGGAGTAGTAGAATAAATGAAATGGTAGAGAACCTTTGAAGTGTTGGATTTGTGGTAGAGATCATCGCAAGAAAGATTGTCCAATGTATCAGGGTGGTAGGCCTCATATTTACAATGATAAAGAGGCATAAATAATTGGGGATGTAGGTAAGAGCAATCCATGGATTTATGCAACAATTAATAACAGGCATGCAGACCATCAGGCATCCATTGTCGAGATGGAAGGTAAGCTTTGTGATCCAGTTGTTTCTATTTTGATTGATCCTAAACCAAATTATAGCTATATTAGTATTGAACTAGTGGATTGGTGTTGTTTGGATAAGGAAGTGCATGCAAAATATTCTTTGGTGTAGTTGGCTACAAGGACTAAGAGAAGAGTTCATCATTAGGTGAAGTCTTGTGAATTTCAATTTAATGGCATGCCTACTGTTATCACTCAGGTTTTCCCAAAAGTTGTAAGAAAGGAAGGATGCCGAGGTAACCACATACCAATCTTTTAGATACAGAATCTAGCCAATCTGTATCTAGACAAGGCTCTCTCTTTATGATTTAGCTTTGTTTTTAAAGGTATTAGGCTAGTTATGAAGTTCAAGGGTTTTGTTTGAGTTTGGGGGCTGAGATTCAATAGAACAGAGAGGTAAAACAAAGTAGTTCAGTCCATTGGGTTAATGGAGTCAAAGAAGATGGATTTCTAGATTTGGTTTCTTAATAGAGGATGGTTTCACAGAGCAAGGTAGTCAAACAGGGAGCAAATAAAGACTTGAAACAGATGGAATGGGCTCAAATTGGGTGAAGGGTAGTTAAGAATCCTTCAACCTATTCAAAGAGGGAAATTGGATGATTACTGATAAGGAGCTGTTAAGTATTCTTTAGCAAATAATTAGCATGAAAGAATTAGGAAACACGAGCAATTAAGATTTCACTGCTTATTCAAATTCTGAAGAAAACACAAAGAACAATAATGACTGAAAACAGAGTGCAATCAAGCATATTCTGAAATTAATATTTTCCTTATCATTTAGATTATGAAACACAGATGATATAATAAACCAAGAAAACTTTAAAACACAAGATATAGTGGACTTATTGATCCAGTGGTTGATTCAAGAAATCTGTGACGAGTCCTCTGCTTCAATTCTTCATCCAGCACGCCTTGCAACAATTTTTCCAAACAACTCTTTATCCCAAAAATCAATATTATAGCAAAGTCTAAGAATCCCCCTCTTAATACTCCAATGGAGGGGGTATTTATGCAAAAATTACACAACAAATATCTCATAACAGCTGTGAGATAATATCTAGGATAAATAATAATTTACAAGTAAATTTAGAAACAACTAGTCTTCTTCAGTAACTCTGCACTGGTTGCCTGTCTTAACTGATAGCCTTTAATGCTGAACTGATAGCCTTTAATGTTGATTTGATACATTTTAATGTTGATCTGATACTCTTTGATTTGTTTTGATGCTCTTTAATTCTGATCTGATGCTCTTTAATTCTAATCTGATCCCTGTTCACCTTTATTCATCTAACCATGGTAAATAGCCCAATCTGGTAAACAACTCCATCTGCGTAAATGAAGAAAATCGTACATATGCAGGTCGAATGGCCGGCCACGGGCTTGGTGCTGGTGTCTTTGTGGTCGGGTGCCTGTTTGCAAACGAACTGCTTGCTCGGAAGTTTTTAATGCCCGGAGCGCCGTATGCAGAGTATAACAGAGAAAATGCAGTTTTGCCCATTTTATTTGACAAAATGAAGTTTTGGCGGGATTTTTTTATTTGATTGGGAGGATGATGTAAGCAGTACGGATGATGACGTGGCAGATGACGTGGAAGGTGACGTCAGCAAAGGACAAATGACGTCAGCAGATGACATCAGTCGGGAGGGGAGGGGTGGTAAGCAGTTTTGCCCGCACTGATTTAGGGGCTGAGTGGTATTGGGCCAGAGGCGAGCGAGCACGTTGGATGGGCGACACGTGGCGGGAGTACGGGGACAAAACCGCCGAGCTCCTGCGAGTTAACGTATGGCGGTTAGGGGGTCGCGATATTGAATGTAGACCGTTGGATGCGAATGGGTTGATCAGACGGCGGATAGGCATGGAACATGGCAGAGAGTTAAGCAGCGAGGCCGACGGGTTTTTAAACGATTTTAACCCGGATGGTTAATTAATTCCATTATTTGCGTGGCGGGGAGGGTTTTAACAAGTTTCAAATAAACTTATCAATCCCGGTTTATACAATGTTTTATGATCGTAATCGACTGGGGTGGGAATATTAATATTTTTGGGGTTTTTTTTTATATATTTACATAATACAGGATAGGGTAATGTTTTTTGAGATTTATATAATAAAAGTTAATGGTTAATATGAAATTGAAATGAAAGCGCTAAGTATAAAAACAATTTTGACTTTTGTAGTTAAACTTAGGCTCAGGATAAAAAAGGGTTTTCATGAGGAATTTTTGTCATTTTCGTAAGTAAAATAGGGTTTTACTTAGGCAATGTTTATGAAATGGAAGGAGTGGCTTTTGAGTGATATTAAGAACAGATCTTAATATTTTAGGGGGGAAATTAGTAAATGATTAGGGAAAAGTATGAAGGGGAGTTAGTTATTCAACCTTGCCTCGCTTGAGTTGCATCAAGTATAATGTCCGCCATGCACTTGTGATAGAGGTGAAATTTAACACATTTTTTGAAACATTATCCATCATAAGTATCATTCTGCAACACCATCTACCTACCATGCCTACTTAGCCTAGAATTTTTTCTTCTTTATTCGGGTGCACTTAGACTGGAAAATCCTCATCAACTTTTCTTTTCTTTGCGTGGCAATTCTACCTAATTCTGCACTTATGACCTCCAAGGGCTCAGATTTAACTGTTGAGCTCATTTGCTTCTCTACCTATCTACTTATCTGCCAAGATTAAACAGTTTGGTGAGATTTTTATTCTCTATCTCTAAAACAGGAAATTCAAATATGAACTAGCCAAGATTAAGCTGTTTGGCCATTCGTCAATTGTGGCATAAATTAACAAGCTGCACACAATGCTTTATTTATAGAAAATGAAAAAGTAGTGGCATTTTGAACTTGCACACTTTCCTGGTCTTTCTTTATTTGGGGTTCATTTCTTTCACTTTTTTGACCATTTTATTATTTTTACCCTTTGATTTTTCTTTTAGGGCATACCCTCTTTACATTTTTTAATTTTTTTGATGTTTTGATAATATGGAAAACCTTTTCCACAAGGAAAGGGATGAATATATTAGGGATCTCATCAAGTTAATCATGAAATATGACACCTATTGGTATAGGAGCATAATAGTGGCTCCACTTGGAGATGGTTTTCCCTGGTGGAAAGTCAAGAACAGTAGGTCAGATGGCCTTCTGAATAACTTAGACTATGCTCTAAAATCTCCTTTTGCTGATTGTTTTATTGTATATATGACAACACACTTGTGAAGCTTAGGGCCTTCTTCGGGCTTTAACTGCAGCAAGTTACTATCCAATCCAAACTGTGATATTATCAAGGATATAGTATGTACATGTTAGAGTCAAAATACATTAAAAAACTGGATCAAAGCAATGTTTCAGCATTTGACCATTTACTGGTCCTTCTTCTGTTTCTGTACCATCTAGGCTCTTCAGAAAGTAAGTATTGTTCCCTTGCAATGCCTGGATGATAAATGATCCTTTCCACAAGAAGTCAAACTTCCCATGTTTTCCTTTGTCCTCTCTCCTGGAATCCCACCTTAGAACTTTGTCTCCAAGGTAGAAGTCTTGTGCTTTGGTCCTTTTATCAAATATTTTCTTGAGTTTTTCTTGTAACACTTGGGATCTTTGGTGCACTTCTTCTCTGGTCTGTTGCAAATGGATGGTCTGATTTATTCTCCTTTGAATGTCATTGGGTTCCACCTGAGCTTCTTGCAATAATTTCATTACAGGGACTCCTAAAGATGAAGGAAATACAACCTCCATGCAATAAACTAACTCATAAGGGCTAGTTCCAATAGATCTCTTTGTAGTAAGTCTGTCTGCCCATAGTGCATTTGTAAGTTTCTTGTGCTAGTTTTTCTTGTTCTCTTCCAACAATTTCTTAATAATATTAATCAGGCTTTTATTGGAAGATTCAGCTAGGCCATTACCTTGAGGGTAATAGGCTGCGGAATGGCCTAAAGTGATATGGTATTTGTTACAAAAATTTATCATTTTCTTGGACTTGAAGGCAGCAACATTATCGGTTATGATCTTTTCAGGACAACCAAATCTACACAATATGTTGGTTTCTAGGAATCCTATAATCACTGTACCATTGGCTTGTCTAGAAGGAATGGCTTCTCTCCATTTGGTGAAATAGTCTGTGGCAATAAGAATCCATTTATGTTGGCCAGAAGAGGGAGGGTGTATTTCTCTAATGAATTCCAAACCCCATTGTTGAAATGGCTTTTCAGTGGAAATTAGTCTCAAGGGTAAGGGTAACAGTTTCCTTTTGCCTTAAAAAATTTGGCATTTGTGGCAAGCAGTGACAAACTTCTTTACATCAATGAACAAGGTTGGCCAGTAAAATCCAACCCTTAGGATTTTGTCTGCAGTTGATTTCCAGTAAAGGTGTCCACCGCAGTCCCCTGCATGAAATTCTTTGAGAACTTTGTCAGCTTCTTCTTTTATTAAACAATTCAATAGAATACCTTCATGATTTTTCCAAAAGAGAGCATTATCTAAAATACAGAATTTTGAAGCTTTCGTTTTAAAAACCTTTTCTTTGTTCTGGATAACCTTGGAGGAGCCTGCAGGTTTAATAATACATGAGTTATATCAGCATACCAAGGTGATTCTAAGAAGGCCTAGCTGATTTGCGGAGTCGTCATCTCCTGTTCATTATCCAGTTCATTAATATCCAGGGCTTGAAAGTTTGTTTCAGTGATGAGTTTAGCCAATCCCTGTCCTTTTATAAGCTTTGTAGGTTTTATTTCAATATCATACTCCAATATATTAGCTATCCATTTACCTCGTTTGCCTTCAATTCCATCCTGAGTCAGGATGTTACAACATTTGGTACATAAGCTACTACATGGGAGTACAATATATAGACTCTGAAGTCTTTAATAGTTTTCACAAGTGAAAAAACCTGTTTTTCCATGATTTTGTAATTTAGAGGTGCATCCCTAAGTGCTTTACTGAAAAAGGCTATGGGTTTCTCACATCCTTGATCATCTTTTTGCAGTAAAATAGCTGCTATAGTGTGTTCTGATGCAAATGAAAAAATTATGAAGTCTCTATTGAACTTTGGACTTGTAAGGACTGGTGTTCTAGTCAAAGCCATTTTAATTTTTTCAAATGTTTGTTTGGCTTCTACTATCCATTTGACCTTTGAATAATTTTTTAACATATTGTTAAACAATCTAATTAATTCAGCCAAATTAGATATGAATCTTCTCAAAAAGTTAATCTTTCCTAGGAAAGCTTGAAGTTCTTTGACATTTCTGGGGTGGGGTATTGGTAGAATAGCTTCTATTCTAGCAGGATCAATTCTGATGCCATCTTTGGAGATGATATGGCCTAACAGTTTGCCTTCTTCTAGACCAAACAAAGATTTTTTAGGATTTAATGAAATACCATACTTTCTGCATTTTAAAAATACTTGTCTCAAATGATCTAAATGTTGCTGATCTGATCTAGAAAACATAGTGAGGTTATCTAGATATATAACCAGAAAATCGTGAATTTCTTTTGCAAAATCTATGTCCATTGCTCGTTGAAAGGTTGCCCCTACATTCTTAAGTCCGAATGACATTTTAACATATTTGAATGTACTCCATGGTGTTGTAAATACAGTCTTTTCTTGGTCACCAGGATGAACCAGAATCTGATTATAACCTGAAAACCCATTCAAAAGTGAAATCCTAGAAGCACCTACTACTCTTTGTAAAATATGATCCATCTTAGGTAAAGGGTAATTGTCTTTCAAGGAAACCTTGTTTACATTTTTTAAGTCAACACATAATCTGATTTCTCCCGTTTTCTTCCTGGTAGGCACTAAATTAGACACCCACTTTGAAAATCTGATTGGAGCAATTATCCCTGCATCATGCATTCGTTTGATTTCTTTTTCAATTAAAGGAAGTAGTACATGGTTGATTCTCCTGAGCTTTTGTTTGAATGGTTTTTGATTTTCCTTGAGGGGTATTGTATGTTGAATTATCGAGGTGTCATAAGATTTCAGGTCTTCATAGCTCCAGGCAAAAACATCCTGGAATTCTTTGATCAGTTCAACATATTTGAGTTTTTGATCAGGGGGTAAAGATTTGGATAATTTTACCATTTTTGGATTCTCTTTAGTTCCTATGTTGTAGCCTTCAATGTTTGCTTTTAGAGGTTCCATCTTGGGTTTCTTTGGAATATCGTTGAAATTAAAGAGATCTTCCAAAAGAGTTAATCCTTTGGGCAAATGATTGTCTTTCAAATTGATAATTTTAGATTCTCCTTCAATAATCTCATCAACATCTATTTCTTTAAGATCCTGTATTTCCTTTTTGGTAAATTTCGTTGGATGAAGCATTTGAGTTGCATTTTCTGCTGAAATGTCTGTTTCTATCTGATTTGTTAGATCAAACTCACTAACTGTATCTCCATCTACGTTAGTGCTAGAAAATTCTTCTTCTAGGGTTAAAAAATTGTTGATCTGATTATCACTGTCAAACACTTGCCAGTTCTTTACATTATCAGGTATGGCTAGCCTGTGTCTAATTTTAGTTGTGAATTGATGATTTGGTTCAAATGGTAATTTACAGGTGTTGGCAAACATTGCCAGGCTATGAGCTTGCAAGTTATGTTTTCTTGGGATTTTGGCAAGCTGAGTTTCTAGAAATGTATTGAGGATCTCTATAGCTGTTCCTCTGTACTATTTTTATTTGAGATCATTTGTTAAGAACTTCCCTTTTATCTGTTGAATGATTAAATCAGAATCTCCTAGGACTGACACTCTAGTTGCTCCCAATTTCTTGACCAGTTTAAGACCTAGCAATAGAGCTTCATATTCAGCCATATTATTAGTGCATCTAAAGTTTAATCTATAGGCATGGCCTTCAGCACGATTGTTTTCAAGATTGTGCACCCAAACTCCCGCTCCAACTCCTAATTTGTTCACAGAACCATCAAATTCTAAGTACCAAAGGATTTCATGTTCATAATTAGTATCTGGAGTTTCAGGGATCTGTTTAACAGGGAGATCTGGTTTTTCAGTTTCTTCTAGTTTATCTGATGTTTCATGATTTTCAGAAATTTCTTGGATTCAGACATTAGACCTTTCATTTACAATTTTTTCTGTTTCATCTGCTAAAACTTTTATTTCATGTGGGGGATCAATTTCAGCATTGTAAAGGATAAAAGAATCCATATCTGAATGTATTGAGTAGATAGGGAAATTTTGAGGTTTCTCTTGACTACTTACTACATATTTCATTAAGGTTTCTTTGTATAGTCTCTTGAGTTGACCAAACACTGAAATAGTAGTGTAAGACATGTCTAACTGTAAAGATCCTTAAAGCTTTGCACCCCAAGATCTAGACAATAACATGCCATACTTTGGTGGAATATCAACTACTACTATGTCCATTAAGATGGTTTTGCCAGGATATTAGACTAGTGACATACATAAGTCTTTGATTAAACCCAAACATTTGACTTGACTTGAATCAAAAGAGAAAAGGTCCTTATATGGCTTGGTGATGTCATGGTCTAACCTCTCCATTACAGATTTAGGCATTAAGTTATGGAAGCACTAGAATCAAACATGGCATTATGGAGTATTTTATCATGTATGTTTAAACCTACATAGAAAGGAGGAACTTCTCCCTCTGCTATTTTTCCATTTACTCCAGGGCCAAATATCAATTCAGGTTGGTCATCAAACACATTTACTGAATCTTCGTTCATAGAAATTTTGAGTGATCTGCTGATTTGACTTTTGTAGACATCATGTTTAGCTAATTATGATAATGGAACAACTATTTTTAGTTTGCCTACTTTTTGTGTCAAGATTGAAAGGTTTTTCGGTTTGAGTTCTTGTATTTCGGACATCTGGATTTTCTACATTTCTCTCCTCTTCAGGAGTGGGATTATGGGTTGAAGTCATTTCCAAATCAAGTTTTAGAGGCTCTTCTACCTTTCCTTTAGAAGGAATGGATGTGGAAGGTTGTCTGTTAGGTGGTTGATTATCTGATACATCTTCAACAATTGGGTTACTAGGGTTAGGATCTGTTTTAGAAAGAATATGTACAGGGGGGTACTGATCTTACCTTTGTTCGGCTGCTTGGTACCTTTCTGTTTATTGGTTTCAGGGACATCTATTCTTCTGCTCCTCAGATTGTATTGTTTGTGGACTTCATAAATGGTTGTATCATATCCCTCCCTAAAGTCAAATGATTCATCTGATTGAGTTTGGAATTGTTTAAGGATGTGAGCTTCTTGATCCTCTTGGGTCAAGAAAACTTGTTGTTCATTGTTGAGTCCCATCAGATTAATTTGAGTGTCTTCTGTTGGTTCATCAGAAGTTGAGGCTTCAGCATAATTTCTTGAAATGGGGGCCTAATATTTTGGTAAGGCCCTGTCTTTCCAGTGTTAGGATTTTGGTTCTTCCTGAAATTTGGATTTCTCCCAGTATTGCCTGGTTGACCATCCCAAGGGGATTTTCTCTCGATTGTTTCTACTCTATCTCCAAGTTTGTCCATTCCTTTAATAATAGCATCTAATTTCTGTTAAATGGCAGAAGGTTCTTCTTTGAAAGGTGTCCTCCTTTCAGCCCTGGCTCTAGATCGTTTAGATATCAGGTTGGCCTCAACACTGACAGCTATACTCTGCATCTATTCTAAGTTTCAAGGATCTCTTTCCCTAAGTTGGTATGCCATATTAGAATCAAATGCACCAGGGAATTTGATCAAGGCCAAATCTAGAGGAGGTCTGAGATTTTGAGTAATACCATTGTAGACATTATTGAATCTGGTACAGTAATCCTGGACAGTTTCTTGTGTGCCTCTTCTTAGGTTTTTGTACTCTGATAAAATGTGGAGAGGATCTTTCTTCTTTTCCCATCTGTTCAAGAAGGTCTGATAAAGGGCTTGTGGGTCATTGATACTGTTTGCAGGGAAGGCTCTAAACTAGGTTCTAACATCTCTAGTTAAAATTTGAACAAATACTTTCATTCTAACATCATCATCATCAACCTCATATCTTTCAAAATAGTTAGTCATTTTATTGGTATGTTGTTGAGCCGTGTAAGTGCTAGTACCTTCAAAAGAAGGGATTTTACTTTGATAGTCTTGGGGCATAGCCCCTGGATTGGCAGGTAGATTTAGGGGAGTATATCAGTTTGCCATGGTTGCAGAAATAGACATGACAACTAGGGGAGTAGGGATAACAATGGGAATGTGTGTTGTGGATGGAGGAGTGGAAAGGGTAGTTTGAGGTGCTGATGGTGAACTTGGAGAAGCTATAGTAATCACAAAAAGGTTTGGTGTTCTTCCAGAGGTAAGCTCAGATCGAATGGAGTTCTGCAAATATCTGTCAAGGTGTGAAGTAACAACTTCAATCTGCAAATTTTCAATAAATATTGAATTTTGAACTGTGTGGGTTAACCCAGATTCTCAAAAGGTCTCAAATAAAGAGTTTTCAAAATACTTATCAAAAGGTTCATCCTCAGGGTAGATCCACCTCACAGAACATGATCTTGATCTATATGGAGGTTGAGAACTAGCGGAATTTTCTTGGCTCTCTTGTCTTCTAAGAATCCTAGGAATCAGATTAGCATTTTCAAACACAAGTGGGGGATTTGGATCAGGATTTGATCTGGTGTAATGAATCCTTTCTGAGGCCAGTTTTCTAGGTGTGTTTTTGGTTTTTTCTTGAAATATATTTGACAATACAACTTTAACAATCTCCTCTATGAGGTTTTAGATGTGGGAATTTTGAACTTTCCTAAAGACTTTTTTGAAAAGAGGAACTGATCAAGTATTTGAAACCAACTGTCCAATCTATAAACTAGACCAGAGATAAACTGAAGCAGCATTCATTTACTTCTGAAATTGCACAGTAAAAGCATTTCAAAGGCTACCTGGCTAACTTCAGGCTCTGTCTATATCTTATATAGAAAACAATAGTAACAAACAAATTATTCAGGTCCCCAGCGGAGTCGCCAATGATGTTATCACTCAGGTTTTCCCAAAAGTTGTAAGAAAGGGAAGGATGCCGAGGTAACCACAAACCAATCTTTTAGATACATAATCTAGCCAATCTGTATCTAGAGAGGGCTCTCTCTTTATGATTTAGCTTTGTTTTTAAAGGTATTAGGCTAGTTATGAAGTTCAAGGGTTTTGTTTGAGTTTGGGGGGTGAGATTCAATAGAACAGAGAGGTAAAACAAAGTAGTTCAGTCCATTGGGCTAATGGAGTCAAAGAAGATGGCTTTTTGGATTTGGTTTCTTAACAGAGGATGGTTTCACAGAGCAAGGTAGTCAAACAGGGAACAAATAAAGACTTGAAATAGATGGAATGGGCTCAAATTGGGTGAAGGGCAGTTAAGAATCCTTCAACCTATTCAAAGAGGGAAATTGGATGATTACTGATAAGGAGCAGTCAAGTATTCTTTAGCAAATAATCAACATGAAAGAATTAGGAAATAGGAGCAATTAAGATTTCACTGCTTATCCAAATTTTGAAGAAAACACAGAGAACAATAATGACTGAAAACAGAGTGCAATCAAGCATATTCTGAAATTAATCTTTTCCTTATCATTCAGATTATGAAACACAGATGATATAATAAACCAAGAAAACTTTAAAACAAAAGATATATTGGACTTATTGATCCAATGGTTGATTCAAGAAATCTGTGACAAGTCCTCTGCTTCAATTCTTCATCCAGTACGCCATGCAACAGTTTTTCCAAACAGCTCTTTATTCCAAAAATCAATATTATACAAAGTTTAGGAATCCCCCCTCAATACTCCAATGGAGGGGGTATTTATGCAAAAATAACACAACAAATATCTCATAACAGCTGTGAGATAATATCTAGGATAAATAATAGTTTACAAGTAAATTTAGAAAGAGCTAGTCTTCTTCAGTAACTCTGCGCTGGTTGCCTGTCTTAACTAATAGCCTTTAATGCTGAACTGATAGCCTTTAATGCTGATCTGATACATTTTAGTGCTGATCTAATACTCTTTGATTTGTTTTGATGCTCTTTAATTCTGATCTGATGCTCTTTAATTCCGATCTGATCCCTGTTCACCTTTATTCATCTAACCATGGTAAATATCCCAATCTGGTAAACAGCTCCATCTGCGTAAATGAAGAAAACTATACAGATGCAGGTCGAATGGCTGGCTGCGGGCTTGGTGCTGATTTCTTTGTGGTCGGCTACCTGTTTGCAACTGAACTGCTTGCTCGGAAATTTTTAATGCCCGGAGCGCCGTATGCAGAGTATAATAGAGAATACAAATTTTCTCGTTTTATTTGACAAAATAAAGTTTTGGCGGGATTTTTTTATTTGATTGGGAGGATGACGTAAGCAGTATGGATGATGATGTGGCAGATGACGTGGTAGGTGACGTCAGCAAAGGACAAATGACGTCAGTAGATGACATTAGTGGGTTTGGGGGGGGGGGGGGGGGGGGTTGTTAAGTGGTTTTGCCCGTACCGCTTTAGGGGCTGATTGGTATTGGGCCGAAGGCGAGCGAGCATGTTGGATGGGCGACACGTGGCGGGAGTACAGGGATAAAACCGCCGGGCTCCCGCGAGTTAACGCTCGGCGGTTAGGGTGTCGCGATATTGAATGTAGACCGTTGGATGCGAATGGGTTGATCGGACGACAGATAGGCATGGAACATGGCGAAGAGTTAAGCAACGGGGCCGAAGGGTTTTTAAACGATTTTAATGGTTTTCGGGCGTATTTCTATTGGTCAGGGTTGGTTGTTAATTAACCCAAATGGTTAATTAATTCCATTATTTGCGCGGCGGGGAGGGTTTTAACAAGTTTCAAATAAACTTATTAATCCCGGTTTATACAATGTTTTATGATCGTAATCGACCGGGGCGGGAATATTAATATTTTTGGGGTTTTTTATATATTTAAATAATACAGGATAGGGTAATGCTTTTTGGGATTTATATGATAAAATTTAATGGTTAATGTGAAATTGAAATGAAAGCGCTAAGTATAAAAACAATTTTGAATTTTGTAGTTAAACTTAGGCTCAAGATAAAAAAGGGTTTTCATGAGGAATTTGTGCCATTTTCCTAAGTAAAATAGGGTTTTACTTACGCAATGTTTATGAAATGGAAGGAGTGGCTTTTGAGTGATATTAAGAACATATCTTAATATTTTAGGGGGGAAATTAGTAAATGATTAGGGAAAAATATGAAGGGGAGTTAGTTATTCAACCTTGCCTCGCTTGAGCTGCATCAAGTATAATGCCTGCCATGCACTTGTGATAGAGGTGAAAGTTAACACATTTTTTGAAACATTATCCATCATAAGTATCATTCTACAACCCCATCTACCTACCTTGCCTACTTGGCCCAACATTTTTTCTTCTTTATTCGGGTGCACTTGAACTGGCAAACCCTCATCAACTTTTCTTTTCTTTGCGTGGCAAGCCTACCTAAGTCTGCACTTATGACCTCCAAGGCCTCAGATTTAACTGTTGAGCTCCTTTGCTTCTTTACCTATCTACTTATCTGCCAAGATTAAATAGTTTGGTCATATTTTTATTCTCTATCTCTAAAACAGGAAATTTAAATATGAACTAGCCAAGATTAAGCTGTTTGGCCATTCATCAATTGTGGCATAAATTAACAAGCTGCACACAATGCTTTATTTACAGAAAATGAAAAAGTAGTGGCATTTTGGACTTGCACACTTTCCTGGTCTTTCTTTATTTGGGGTTCATGTCTTTCACTTTTTTGACCATTTTGTTCTTTTTACCCTTTGAATTTTCTTTTAGGGCATACCCTCTTTACATTTTTTAAATTTTTTGATGTTTTGATAATATGGAAAACCTTTGCCACAAGGAAAGGGATGAACATATTTCGGAGCTCATCAAGTCAATCATGAAATATGACACCTATTGGTATAGGAGCATAACACCTATGAAAACAAACCTGAATTTTCTTCCTTTGGGTGCATATAGCATGCTTTTGGGCATGGATTGGTTGTTCATTGACAAGACCAAGGTAGATTTATATGAGAATGGAATTAAATGCCTAGATGAGGATGGAGAAAAGAAAGTCTTTCATGGGAAGAAGAAGCCTACATCAGTGAGGATGGTTACAACCATGCAAGCTAAGCACATCTGCAGGAAAGGATGTTTATTGTTTGCAGTTCATGTTTCCAGTGAAAAAGGGAAGGAGGATGAGGATGGTGAAATCCCGAGGAGGTATCCTATATTACAACACTCTCACGATGTGTTTCCTACAGAGGTCCCAGAGCTACCTCCTCATAGGGAAGTGTACTTCTCTATTGAGTTTATGCGAGGAGCATCACCAACATCTAAGGCACCTTACAAGGCTAGCACACCTGAGTTGGTGGAACTGAAGTTGCAACTTAAAAACATGTTTCATAAGGGATACATAAGGCCAAGTGTATCTCCTTAGGGTGCACCAATGTTGTTTGTAAAGAAGAAGGACGATACTCTCAGATTGTGCATTGATTACAGGAAGCTTAACAAGGTGACTATAAAGAACAAGTATCCATTGCCTTAGATTGATGATTTGTTTGATCAGTAAGGGAGAAGAAATATTCTCAAAGATTGATCTAAAATCAAGATATCATTAGGTGTGCATCAAAGAAGAAGACATTTATAATACTGCGTTTTTTACAAGGTATGGGTACTACGAGTTTGTGGTGGTTCCTTTTTGTCTTAACAATGCTCCAACCACCCTCATGTGTACGATGAACAATGTGTTGCACCCCTACCTGGATAAGTTTGTGATAGTATTTGTTGTTGATATATTATTGTATTCAAGGAATAAGGAGGAGCATATGGAAGAAGTATTGAGATTGTTGAGAGAGCATAAGTTGTATGCCAAGCTCGGCAAGTGTAGCTTCTTTCAGACTCGGCTTCATTACTTGGAACATGTTGTTTCCAAGGAAAGGATAACAGTGGATCCATAAAATATTAAAGTTGTCATGGAGTGGCCAATTGTGGATGAGGTCAGATCATTCATGGGACTAGCAGGTTATTATAGGAAGTTCATCAAGAAATTCGCTAATATTGTCTATCATATCACATATTTACAGAGGATAGGAAATAATTTTGAATGGATTGGCAAGTGTGCAACTAGTTTTGATCAGTTGAAGCAATTGCTTACTAATGCTCTAGTTTTGAGGATTGCATATCCTGATAAGGACTTTATGGTTTGTACATATGCTTGGAAAAAAGGAATTGGTGGAGTCTTGATGCATGAAGGGTAGGTGGTGTGCTATGAATCATGGAAGTTGAATGAGCATGAGTAGAATTACATGACTCATGATCTTGAGTTGGTAGTTATCATTCATGCATTGAAGATGTGGAGACATTATCTCCTTGGCATGAGGATTGTTTTGATGAGTGATCAAAGTGGAATGAGGTACTTGTTTGACCAATCTAATTTGAATGCAAAGCAATCTAGATGGTTGGATACTCTCAATGAGTTTGACTTTGAAATAAAGTACATCAAAGACAAACATAACTAGGTTGTGGATGCTCTTAGTAGGAGCGTACAAGTGAATCATATTTCAGCGATGAGCTCTTATGGGATAGATTTGAGAGAGTGGTTCATACATGCAAGGAAACATGATGAAAGGTGCCAACAAATGAAGCATATATTGCAACAACAAGGTGAGGGTGATAAGGATGAGGAGTATCACCTCACAACATATGGCTTGGTTAGATTTAAGAGCAGGATCTATGTGTTTAAAAATGGTGAATTGAAGAAGATTATTTGAGAGAGTTTCATGTTAATCCATATTTAGGCCACCCATGATACCAAAATACTTTGATAGCTACTAAGTTATAATATTAGCCTAATTTGAATAAATAGGTGACTGAGTTCATTGTTAAGTGCTTGGATTGTCAATAGGTGAAAGTTGAATGTAAGCATCCAACTGGTTTGTTGCAACCTATTCTGATTCTGGAATGGTATTGGGAGGTAATATCCATGGATTTCATTATAGGATTACTAAGGACATCAAGGAAACATGAATTCATCATGGTGGTGGTTGAAAGGTTGAACAAGGTAGCTCACTTCATTGCAGTTAAGTCTACTAATTTATCTAGTGAAGTGGCTCAAATATTCATTAAGGAGATAATGAAGTTGCATGGAGTTCCCAAGAGGATTATATCAGATAGAGATGCCAACTTCACTTCTAGGTTTTGGAAGGAGTTGTTTGCAGGCTTGGGGACAAAGTTAGCCTTCGGTACAACTTATCATCCATAGACAGATAGGAAGACAGAGAGGATTAACATGATTCTTAAGGATATTTTGAGGATGTATGTCATGCATCAACAAAGGAAGTGGGAGGGGCATCTTCCATTGGTGGAGTTTTTCTATAATAATGGGTATAAAAAAATCCTTGAAGAAGAGTCCATTTGAGGCTCTCTGTGGGAGGAGTTGTGATCAGGGTGTTGGTTGGACTGGATATGTTGAGAGAGATGGGGCATGAGATGTAGATTATCAAAAGGAATTTGAAGGCAACACATGATAAGTAGAAGAGCTATGCGGATCAACATAGGGTATTCAAGGAGTTCTAGGTTAGAGATCATGTATACTTACATATCAAGCCCAAGAAGAGATCCTTGAAGATTGTATCATGTGCCAAGTTGGAACCTCTGTATTGTGGGCCTTTTGAGATCCTTGATAGGATTGGATTAGTGGCCTACAAACTTTCTTTTCCTCCGTGAAAATACATGATGTTTTCATGTTTCTTTGCTTAAAATATATGTATGAGATGTTGATAATGTGATTGATTGTTCTGTATTGCAGGTGGAACCATAAGGAGAGTTTTAGCTAGAGCCTCAATGCATCCTATAATAGAAGAAACTCATTCTCTAGAACTGAGCAATAGATCAGGTTAAAGTGCAATAGAAGCACTTTGGGCTTAATGGAGTTACATGAGAGACGACTAATCAGATGTGAGCATTATATCCTTCTTTATTTTTTGGTTAAAGTAAATGTACTTTGGTATATATGTGTGTGTGTGTGTGTGTGTGATTGTAAATACTTATCGAGCTATGTTTATAACACCATACCACATGCATTCATATTGGGGGATATATATTGAGGAAAAAAAGACATAATATATTTGGGGATATATACGGGCTAAATGATTTTTGTATTGATAGGTATAAAAAATGGAGCTCAAATTTAATGAAAAAATATAAAGGGGTATAAAAAATGTTAATGAAAAAATGGATACCTACAATACCTAGTGAACGTAGGTTTTTTTGTTTTTTGTTTTTTGTTTTTTTGTTTTTTAAATTGGGAAGGTGTATTAGGTTCGTATTGGCTGGGGTTAAATAATGTGATTTTTAGAGGTATTTCCCAATATGTAGTCAAATTAGGGGTATTTTTTAGTATGTCACGAATGCACGTGATATGTCAGAGGTTCATTGAGTGAATCCCCTGTGGTTTATAAAGTTCCAACAAGCAGTATGCCTGTCATTGTAAATATTGCATCGAGTTGTGTTTATAAAGCTCCAATAAGCAATATGTTTGTCATGTTTTCAGTAGCTTTTTCTTGCCATAAGTGTCATAGAACACTGAGGATAGTGTTCCCCCAAAGGGGAGGGGTTTGTAACAACCCCGAGTTAAGTTTCCATGTAAATAAATCAAACCAAGGTCATGGGACATGTATTCCAAGCTAAATGAGGGGAAAAAAATTATATTGATATCACTTGTGGTTAATTAATTATTTATTAGCTATGGAAATTAGCATTGGCATTAGTAAGAGGCAAAATGCAATAAATGGAAAATTATTTATTATAGGCTAGCAAAGACTTGTGGCAAAGTGCAAAAGAAATAAAAGAAAATGAAAGAAATTTCACTTCGGTAGGTGGGGAAGAGGAAGAGACAAGAAAGGGAGAAATTAGTAAAAGAATATGCATCCAAGGGAAAATGAAAGAAAATAAAAGAAATATGAGAGACTTCATTCTAGCATTCAATTTTGTGAAAGAGATAACACTACAACAAGAGGAGAGAAAATAAGAGAGCATTTGGAAAACACTTGGACACAAGGAGGAACAAGCAAGGAAAGAAAGGAGTGCAAGAGGAAGATTGGAACAACAACCAACAGGAGGATTTTTATAGGTAACAATGTGCATATGTGATTTATCATGTTGGGATTTAAATGCATGGTTCATGAATTGGATTAGTGGTCATTTTCTATCATTGGCATGGAGATTTTCCTCGATTGACTGTGATGTACAACCTTGCCTATGCCATTTCCTGGATAGCCAAGAATGTAGCGGGTTCCTTCTTTGGTTAAGCTTTGGATTGCTAGTATATTTTGGATCCTGGTTGAGGTGGTCTTAAGAAAAACCCAAAGGTTGAGGGTGGAGGTGGTTTTCTCCCAGAAGCTATTGACAGGGGGGTGGAGACAGGAAAATTCCTCTAGTTATGGTGAAAAAATTATGAGGCATCCAAGCTTGTATTGGTTTTGGTGGTTTTTGGACCCGGTATTGGGTGAAATCACTATGGTATGATGGTGGAGGTGGTTTCCTCTGATTCCATGTATGGTTATGTTTTGGTTTATCCCATGTGATCCCAAATTCATGCTTGGAATATGCATGGGGGTGATTGGCTGGAAGAAAGATTTGGTTCAACCCAATTTATGGTTGGGTGGTATGTGGAAGCCCCTGACTTGGTTGGAACTATGCATATATTATTATGTGTTATTCTTTATTGAGATCAATGGGCACAATTTATGGTTTAATGTGTGATTATGTGAATGGTTTGTCATGGCTTCATTCTGATTAACTGTTGGTTACATGCATGGTATATTTCTTATTATATGCTATGCTCTTGTTATTGATATTACTCATGGTTAGACAAGCTAATTAATAGTGATATGAATTCATGAGTTGATAAGTGTTTGTTGCAACTAGCTTGAGAGGGCAGTAAGCCTTCTTGATGAACATATTATGAAACTAATAAAAAAGTAAACAAGTATGAATTCATGACCCATAGGTATCATGTTCACAAAGTGTTTGTATAAATGATTCATATGTGTTGGGATAGCTTTGGGAGGATCTGAGCTTAAGAATAGAATATGCAGACTTGTAATTATCATTAATGGAGTTCTAGAAAATTTTGGACAGATCTGGGAAGTTGGCCTATAAGCCATCCCTTAAATTGTGGAACAAGGTTTGTGTCTGCACTCTCAGTTCAGGGAATTTTTTACCATAGCCGCACTAAAGGAAGGTTATCTATGCGGATGGAGCCCTTTCGTCGCACTGACAGGCTTGCATGCATGCAGTTGGGCAGTAAATCTACGTTGAAGAGTGGCCTATGCTCAAGGAAAGTGATCACTTGGGAAATATTGTCTGTTGTTAGCATGATCATGTGTCCTTAGGTGTTGCATAAGGTTTTGGACAAGTGGACTGTATTTCCATAACTGGATCTTGGGTTTTGGGTCATGCATAGTAACTCTTAGCTCATATTTAACTTGGTGAGCTTGTAAAAATGGGTAAATGCGGGGTGGGGTCTTACACCATTGAACCTTTTAAAATATGAAACCAAAGGTCATATCTCAATATATTTATATATGTGGTTTTCATTAATAAATTAATTAAGCATGAAGTTATTGAATCATGACCTATCAATAGTATCAAAGCCTTGGTTTTTTGGGTATAAATCCATAATCTAATTACGTTTTTCTTAGCAAAAATTTATTCGCAATTATTACTTGGGATCATTTGTGAACATTGACAAAAGTATCAAGTTTTGCATTTGAATTTGTTGCTTCCATTTCACATGTTCCATAACAAATTTGCACTATTTCCAATACCGCCTTTCATGTTCTAGAAGCATTAGCAATAAGCCTCATCTACTTCTCTATATTTGAAAGAGCACATATTACAACATCTAATTTTCCTTCTTGGAGGGCTACTTTATTCTACATAGCAATCTCACAGTTAATAAAGTCCAAGCTAGCTTTGGTGGGCTTAGTGGAGAGTCAACTAGCACTGGGAGGTCTTGTGGAAACATGCCCATCGAAGCTGACTTGACTCTATTAGCTATGAGATTGCAATGTAGAATAAATTCAATAGAGGAAACTAGCATTGGGAGGTCTTGTGAAAGCTTGCCACAATTTCTTTCCTATTCATCTTCCAAATACTTGGAAAATCATGGCTAATTTTTCAAATTTAAACATCCTATTCATATCTTAACAACAATAGGTAGAATGTTGCTAGTGAAATGTCATGAATACATGTAAAGGGTGAGAATTTTTTTGGTAGATATGTATGCAAACAACACTTGTCCTTAATACATTTGTTTACATGTTGTCACTGCTACAACACCCTCAAAAATTTCAATACAGTTAAATTTTTGAGCCTACTATCATTGTCGAATCTAGAGTTGCTTCAGTCACCAATTTTCTTTTCATATTATTCTATGTTTTTCAAGCATCTTTGAATGTTCTCAAGTGTCGTTGCATTCATCAAAACATCTTTTAGTGCATTTTGTGTTCATAACATCTTTGTTTCCGCAAAATGACACTTTCGGGTCACAGTCGCACACACTACACTCGTTGCACTTGGGGAATGTGTATAAAGAGGTGTTTTGACATATATTCATCATTTTCAAGTTTGGCTAAGTTTTATTAATTAGTTGGTATGTTTCATACATGGTTCAATGTCTAAACTCATCATGTTCGCCCCTGGCCTCGTATTTCATAGTTAGACAAATCTTTGGTTTCAAAGCAAACTCATTAAGGCCAAGAGCGCATGAGCGCACTTCAAAGCCTTGATGGGAAATCCTACATTGTTCAGAAGTGTGCCATGGACCCTCAAAGGGTGTAGGGCACACTACTTAACCCTCTTCCCCTCCCTTAATCTGAATAGTGCCCTCTTAAAGACCAAGTCTTCCTTGAGTGCACCCCTTTGACTCGTAGAAATATACCCTTCTTGAACACATAGGCACACCCTGAAGGCCTTAATATTCACCTTGAAGGACTTCCCCAATTCACCATGCACACTCCTAGACACTTTGAGCGCATGAGCACACTCTAAAGGATCAAATCCTCAGCCTTCAACCTTAATAAGTGTGCCCTTCGCCCTCTTGGGCCTCCTAAGCACATAACTGCACCCCGAAGGCCTGAAGCCTTCATCCTTTAGCCTTTAGGAGTGCGCCCTGCGCCCTTCCCCTCTCCCTTGGGCACATGACACACTTGGGAATCCCAAAGCCTTCCATTTTGTCCTTTGAACTTGCGCCATGTGCCCTGCCTTGTCTATCTTCCCATTTTGAGCACATGATGCATTCCTAAGCCTTCCCTCTTTAGCCCTTCAGCCTTTAAAAGTGTGCCCATGTGCCTTGAAGCCCCTTTCGTCCATCTTGAGTGCACTAGAAAGGCTTGAATTGAAAATATGCATGAAACATGCTAGAATAGGAGATTTTTAGGCTGATGGTTGCTTGTCATGAGTGATTTGCAGATATAGGTATTTAAGAAACATCATGGCAAGCACACATGAGGAGATTGGGCAAGGAAAACAAACAAAGGAAGCTTGGAAAGAATGAAGAACACACTTGAGCCTTGACAATCAAAGCACCCCGAAGACTCCGTTTGATTAGAGACCCTTGGGAGGGTAGAGAACATCAACGATTGAAGCTGCATGAAGAATGAAGATACAATTGGCAGCCATGTCACCACTGGAGAAAGTCCATGTCACCAGTGACTATTAGTCCCAGTCATCCAAGATAGTGACATGTCAAGTCTCATCATATGATGATGTGGAAGTCATGATGTATTATTGTAATCATTATAAAAGACAAATAAGTGGAAGACCAAGAGTCACGATGAACCAAAGAATCATGGAACTCCAAAAGACATGTAATACCAAAGTCACATGTAATTCCAAAAGTAATTTGGAATTCTAAAGGTTGTAAAAGTCCAAAGGTTACTATAAGTTAGAAAGTAAAGAGGCATGAGGATGTGAAAGGTCATTCCTCAAGTTATAAATAGATCCCCATTTCTCATGTAAAGGACATTTAACCTTGGCTTCTCCCACAAGGCATTAAAGAGACATAATTTGTACTTTTGGGGAGTAAGTAGTGGCTTTAACACTCCATTATTGGAGCTAGTGGTGTTCATTCTATCTATGTATCTTGGGAATTTTTCTTATTGAAACCTTTCACGCCAACATGTTTTCACACATGGATTGTGAATGTTTCTAAGACTATTCTTTGAATTTTTATGGTTCATGTTTTCTTTCATCAGTACTAGAGTAATTGAACTATTTCGATGACTTTGGTGCTTCTTGTTGGAAATGTGTTGATTATGTTTATAATGATCATCACATCCTTGTGAACTATTTCGCTTGATGATAGATGAACCTTTCTCTTTCACATGTGTCTCCATTAGGTTAGTATTATTACTTCTCTCCCAGAGGCTCACTTCTTTTCCCCTCTGCAGTAAGAGAACCCTGGTACATCTATAATCAAACATCCACAAAGCACACAAGCTTGCTCATTCAAAAGGACATTTACACTTCTCTCTCTTTCAGACAGCTAAAGCCAAGGCATATCTTTAAGTAAACGACAACCAGGTCGTATTTCATATGGGACTCCTACACAAAATGGTGTAAGGTCTAATTGGAACCTTATATCAGGTAGATCCCCTGTATGTTGGAGGTTTCCAACACCGTCAACATTCTGGCGCTAGAAGAAGGGCTGCCATTTTTTTTATGGCTGATCACTCCACACACCCAAATCATTCTCCTTCTGAACAAAATTGAAACATTCCAACTTTGATTCCTAAAGCAAGAGGATATTCTCAGTCAGGCTTGAAACGAACTTGCAAGGTGAACTACGAGCAGATCCAGGAAATTTGGCCTATAACCCATCGGTATTCTAAGGCTATCCGATTAATTCTTGGAGAAAAAAATCTTCCACATTTTCCGAATATGAAAGAAACAACTGGTACCGATATGTTAGTTTCTACAGTGGAAGATTTGGTTTTTGACACTCTCGAGGAGTTGGCAGAATTTGAAAACAATACAGAAAATCAAGATCATCTTCCACCTCTTAACAAAGGATACATAGACAATACTGTTGTTATTTATGATGACCTCTTTGATGGATTAGACATTGAAGATTCTTCAGATTCTGATAAGGAGGAAGAACATAGAGACAAGAACATGGCCAACCAAGATTTGGATTGAATGGCCCAAGGGCCTCTTTCTCTTCCAGACAATATACATAAGATGCTAAGAAATCCAAAAAAGCTGCTTTCAAAGTATGTTCCATATAAGAAGACGAAGGTAGAAGATCACCTCGACAATTTTTACATGCATCTATGAATGTTGGAGGTGAGATACGATGATGTTACCTGTAGACTATTCCCTTATACATTAGAAGGTAGAGCAATAACATGGTATCACAGTCTGCCCTTCCATTTAATCCACACTTGGAGGGATTTTAAAATGCTATTTCTCGAAAAGTTCAGTGATGTCAAAATGGCCACCTTGTTACTCAAGGAGCTCAGAAGCATCAAAATGGGGGTAAAAGAAAAGGTGAATTATTTTAATTAGAAACTCAACTATATATTGAATAAGTTTCCCTTGGGCACACAACCTCATGATTCTATCACCATTGACTATTACACAACTGCCTTACCCACCAACATTTCCCACTTTGTTAAAGAGTTGCCAAGGTATCATTGGCATGAATTATGCAGAAGCGGTCGCTGTTGAGAAAGACTTGCACACAATTGGAGTTATTATGGATGATGATGAATCAAAGGACTCCAAATAAACTAGTAGAAAGTCACAACTTTCTTCTAGTAAGTTTCAAGAAAAGGAATCATCAAACATTAAGAGCTTGACTAGGATGGTGAAGACACTCACCAATGAAATCTTAGAGCTAAAGAATAGTTTAAGTGAGACTTCCACTAGCAGAAAGCCTCCCAAGTCCTTCCCTTTTCGAAGGAATAATAATAATATTAACAATCAACCCCCAAAGTGTGCATAGAGCTCGAATGTTGTGATGAATATAGAGAGTATTGGCATGGATAATTACTATTCTTTCCATCGGGAATACCATTCATAAAATATATGATTTCAGTGGAATCACAACATGAACACTATCGCTATGCCCATTGTCGATACTTTATTAGTAGATAGGCAGACAAAACAAACAGAAGAAATCAAAGAACTTGTGGTGGCTGAAGAAATCAAAAGTGTTGGACATGCAGTGAATTCATATCATTGTATATACAAGGTGAATAAGAATAATGCTAAAGAACCACCAAAAAATGAGCCCCCCCCCCAAAAAAAAAAATTGGTCGATATAGTTTAAGGAGTAAAGGGCCCATATCTGAACATGAATTGAGAAGACACAAACTAAAAGAGAAATTTCTAAGAAGAATATCGCTTCCTGACAATCTTGCTCAGAATGTAGAGGGTAAGTCTGGAGATGCAACTATGTCCAAGAACACTTCCTCCAATAGTAAGGGTAATTCTAACATTCTGGAAGTGTCGAATAAAGCCACTCCTCTAGACACTTCAACATTGCCTTCTATAAGTGAGATGATTGATTATAACATAGTGGAAGATATCAATAAGACATGAGCCAACATTTCTATCTATGAGCTCACAAAGGTTGCAAGCCAGTGTGAACTTATTGTCAAGACTTTTGCAGAACATTTGACATGTGATAAAGCTTCCTCTTCTCAAAAGGGGTCCGGAAACTCTTCTGGTTCCCTTGAATCTGTAGTGAATGCTTTAACATTAGAAGATAACACTCTCAGCCCTTTGTTTTTATTAACATTTGAAATTTTCAATTATAACATCCATAATTGTTTAGTCGACTCTAGTTCATATGTAAATGTGATTCCATTATCTGTAGCGAAGAAAATAAATGCAAAATCAGAGAAAACCGATGCACATATTATTTAGCTGGATAGATCTCTTGTCTAGGCTAATGGCGAGCTTAAGAATGTGCTTATCATATTATCCAAAGGCAATTGAGTTCAATAATGTATAAATATTGTAATTTTGGACATACCAGAAACCTATGGCGTGCTTCTCAGTGGACACTGGTCTAACAAATTGCAAGGGTATTTTGCAACATAATGGTCACATTTGAGGATTCCACATAAGGGCAAAAATAACCAGATTCGAGTGAACAGTGAGCCATACATGAAACACACCATGACACAAATTGAGGGCCCCAACGAGCCTCTCTCCTTTGTTGATCTAATCTTTGGGAATTATTTCCTTGAGGCAAACCTCAGGTGTTATCAGGCACAACCATCGCCCCTTCCACTAGATAGACAGTTGGAGTTCCTTCCTTGTTCTGCAACTAGTGGAAATGAAATATGTAATATAGATTCACATAATAGTAGCAATACCTATATAGGAAGTAGATTAGTAGCTCATGATATGTGGATTTTATATTTTTATGGTTCAAAGACGCAGGACAGTTCAGGAGCTGGTTGTGTTCTTACAAACCCACATAATAAGAAGCATATCCTTTCATGCTGTTTGGATTTTGAGTGTACCGCTAATACTGTTGAATATGAAGCACTCATACTCATATTAAAGAAATCTATTGAACTAAAGGTAGAAGTTCTGAAGGTAATTGGTGAATCATAGCTGCTTACTCTTTAGGTATGAGATACTATACACTGTTTCACCGCATCTTAAAAATTACCAGCAGGAGGTATGATGTTTGATCAATCATTCCAAAGATTTCAATATTGTTTTTGTTCCTAGAGTTATAAATGTTGTAGTAGATGCAACCGCTAGGATGTCGCCATTGAAAAATGGTTCTTTTGTTGAAATTATATATAAACCACATGCTCCAGATAATGTCACTAACTTATGAGTTTTCAATGACGAACAATAGATACCACACTTTATGGTTAATGATGACATATTCAAAGATGCTGCCATAGAGGAGGATGAGCACAATCAATTTCTGCAATACATGTCTAATGCAATGAAAGGAAACACAATGCCAAAGGGTGTGGTGTCACTGGAGAAGTTATATGACTTGCAGAACCTATTTAGGGGTCCAACCAAAACAAGGACTCAGAGTTCAAAGGTAGCATATGAACATGTCAATTTGGGAACTCTCGAAGATCCAAAGTATGTGAACCTCAGTACTTGTTTTTCTTCACAAGAATGACTTGCATTTATCTCCTTATTAAGAAGGTACCATGATGTATTCACATGGACATACGATGATTTAAAGAGTTATGACACTTGTATTATCCAGCACATCATCCCTATAAAAGAAGGGGTGAAACTGTTCCAACAGAAACTATAGAAAGTTCATCCAACACTGGAACCCCTTATACAAAAGGAATTGAGAAAGTTGTTGGATGCTCAGATCATCTTTAAAGTCATACATTCCACGTGGGTTTCCAATTTGATCCCAGTTATAAAGAAGTATGGAGAGATAAGATTATGTGTAGATCTCTCCAACTTTAATAAAGATTCTAATAAAGATAACCATCCAGTTCCATCCATGGAGTAGATACTTTAGATAGTATCCAGGTCTGAAATGTTTTCGCTACTAAATGTTTTCTCAATTTTCAATCAAGTACTAGCAACAGAACCTGATTGACTAAAAATTACCTTTCGGACCAAATGGGGGACATTCACTTTCAATAGGATGCCATTTGGACTTATAAACACATGATAGACTTTCCAACGAGTAATGGACATCGCCTTCCCCAACCTTATAGGTCAAAGCGCTGTTGCTTATTTGGATGAAGTTACTAAGTTCTCCAAGAAAATATAAGATCATGTACGTCATCTGAAATAGATATTTGAGCAGTTTTGAAGTATGAGATTTCTCTTAATCCTAAGAAGAGTGTCTTTGGTGTGTCCGAAGGGATCCTACTGGGGCACATCATAGCAAAGAGTGGAATAAATGTTGATCTCAAGAGGGTCAAATCTATCACGCAGATTCTGTTCTCGGTGAATATGAAATCCATCCAATCTTTCTCAGGGAAAAATAATTTCCTAAGAAAATTCATCTTCGATTATGCTCAGATAGTCAAACCCATACATGAGATGATCAAGAAAGTTGCAATATATAAATGGGACAAACGGGAAAAGGACACTTTTTCTCAGATTAAGCAGGCTATTGCCGATGCACCCGCACTTTTTAGTCTAGATTATGGCAAATATTTATTTCTCTACATTTTTGTTTTAGATTCGTCGATTGCATCCATGTTGACTCAAAAAGATATTGAAGGAAATGAGAAACCTATCTCCTCTATTAGGGCTAGCCTACAAGGGCCCGATTAAATTATCTAGCCATCGAAAAACAAGCTTATGTAGTATATAAGGAAGTTAAGTACTTTAGGTCCTACATATTGAAAGCTCACACAATTGTGTTTGTACCTTATCTAGTAGTAATAACATTATTCGTGCAGCAAGATCTGGGTGAGAAGAGGGCTAACTGGATGAATTGTCTTTAAGAATATGACCTGTAATTCAAACCAGTTCATGCCATAAAAGGTCACGACCTATGTAAGCTAGTCGTAGAAGTAAGAGATTCTCCTGAACAAGATCTTTTAGGATGGGACCAGGAGATCTAAATGTATAATATTGAACGTGTTCCTCAGTCCACGTCCACAACACCATGGTATGCAGATCTACGAAAATTTATGGAGCATGACACCTTGCCCTCACACTTATTGAACAAGTAGAATAGGGAAATTTGGCTAAAAGCTCTATCTTACCAATTGGCATAGGGAGTGCTTTTCTAGAAGCACCAAAATGGTGTCCTGCTAAAGTGCCTTAAGCTACAGGATACAGAGAAGTTCTTGAAATATTTACATGATGGAGCGACAGGTGGCCTCTATGCGGGCGACACTATAATGCATAAGGTTATGAGGGCTTGTTATTATTGGTCCACTCTATTTAAGTATGCTCACACTTATATCTTCAAGTGCTAAGCATGTCAGATATGCATGGACCGTGATCAAAGGTCAACCGCCCCACTGCTACCAGTAGCTCATTGAAGAACCATTCCAATAGTGGGGCCTTGATGTTATTGGAGAATTTTTTCCTCGTTCGTCAAAGCAACATCGACATATCCTAACAACGAAAAATTACTTCACTCGGTGGTCAAAAGCAGTTCCTCTCAGACAAGTGAATAACCAGGAAGTAATCCACTTTTTACAACAAAATATTATAACCAGGTTTGACATTCTTACATATCTTGTCTTTGATAATGCAACATTTTTCATCGTCTAAACTTTATGAATTTACATCAGAAAATGGAATCGTATTGAAACATGCATCCAATTATTATCCATAGGGAAATGATTTGGTTGAATCCATGAATAAGAATATTATCCACATAATCAAGAAAACCATCTTCTCCGAACAAAGGAACTAGAATAAAGCTTTAACTAATTCTCTTTGGGCTGACCATGTAACTCCAAAGCCTTCCCTAAGAACCTCGCCATACTTCCTAGTTTACGATAAATAAGCTATCTTGCCTCTAAACCTGTATCTTCGGTCTTGTATCTCTCCCAAGAGTCACAAGGTAGACCTTGCCTTCTGGTTTAGAGCAGGATAGATATGTTACTTAAACTTGAGGAAGAAATGCACAAGGCCAAAGACCAATTTGCTCTACATAAATTTCGTGCAAAGCTCTGGTTTGATAATAAATCCACATGGGAAAAGAGCTTTGATGTGGGTGACCTAGTCCTAAAGTGGGATAAACCCCACGAAGAAAAGGGGAAACACACAAAGTTCTAGCCTTTGTGGATTGGACCATTTGTTTTTGATGAAAAGCTCAGCCACAATTCTTTCAATTTGAAATCATTAGATAGGAGGATTAATCCTCTTCCCATAAATGTTCGAGATCTACAACATTACTTTCCATAGCAGCCACAAGCTACACCTCTTGTACTGTTGTTTTGTTTCTATTTCTTCTACTTGTGTTTGTTTTTCGTATGTTATGTAAGTCATGTCTTGTTGGTTGGCCAATGTACATAAATATGACCCTTGTGTAAAGCTTTTGGCTCGAAAGGCTTTGTATTGTAGTGAAAGAGAAGTGTGACAACCACAACACTTGGCTTTTTGTTGTTCTCCTTCTTTGTTTGGGAAAACAACATAGTTTGAGCTAAGTCGAGATGGAAAATATGATTTGTCCAATAGGAGAACCTTAAGGGAACCTATTAGATCCATGCCTATGCTAGTATCTAAACTGCTCAACTTGGTACAAATCTACTCGTGTTAACACTTGTCCAATATCGTAGATAAGGGATAAGGGGAAAACCTAACGTGATCAAACTAATATCAAAGGTCTTATAATACTTCTTTGAAGGGGAAACCCCCTCTACTCTCAATAAGTCAGGATCCCTCTTCCACCCGTTGAAAATAATAAGTGCCAATGCACAATTTTATTAAAATAAATAAAGGGTGAAAGAAGAGAAATGCTTCCCATGGAGGGAGGTGAAGCAAGTTACTTCGTCAAGGTACTGTCTAGGATCCTTGGCAATGAAGCAAAGTTTGTGCTCCTAAAGTGACTCCATCATGGTACTGTCCAGGCCTGCTAGCAGTGGAGAAACAACAGAGATGAAAAATCATACTCTCAATATCATAAACTCGTCGTGCACATTACCCTTTCCTATATCAAAACAATTGTGATATGGTGTATCTCTTATGTGTGTTTCCGCCAAGTAGAGAAAAATGAGATGCTATGTAGAAAACTAGAAAAAAAAGGGGAAATCGAGGAAATAAATACTTCCAAAAGATTTGACCCTTAGCCAAAAGCTATTCCAAATCAAAGAAGCTAAAATCTGCCCAGTGTGTCACTACTACAACACCCTCCAAAATTTCACTACATTCAAATATTGGAGGTTATTATCATTGTCGAATCTAGAGTCGCTTCAGTCACCAATTGTCGTTTCATGTTATTCTATGTGTTTCAATAATTTTTGAATGTTCTCAAGTGTCTTCGGATTCATCAAACATATTTTAGTGCATTTCATGGTCATAACATCTTTGTTGTTGCAAAATGACACTTTTGGGTTGCAGTCACACACACTACATTCATTGCACTTAGGGAATGTGTATAAAGTGGTGTTTTGACATATATTCATTGTTAAAGTTTTTATAATTTTTCTTGATGCTTTGGTATGTGTCACACATGGTTTAATGTATAAACTCATCGTGTTTACCCCACGCCTCATAATCTAGACTTAAACAAATCTTTGGTTTCAAAGTGAACTCATTAAGGCCAAGAGCGCATGAGTGCACTTTGAAGCCTTGATGGGCAATTCTTCATTGTTCGGAAGTGCATCATGTGCCGTCCAAGGGTGCAAGGCACACTCCTTAACGATCTTCCCCCTTCCTTTCTCTGAATTATGCCCTCCTATAGACTCTTCCTTAACTGCACCCCTTCTACTCAAAGAAGTGCACCCTCCTTAAGCGCATAGGCGCACCATAAAGGCCTTATGATTCACCCTTCAACCTTCCCCTTGGGCCATGTACCCTCTAGGACCATTTGAGTGCATGATCACTCTTCGAGGGCACAAAGCCTCAACCTTCAACCTTTAGGAGTGTAGCCTATGCCCTCTTGGTTCTCCTGAGCACGTGAGTGCACCCTGAAGTCCTGAAGCCTTCATCCCTTAGCTTTTAGGAGTGTGCCCTACACCCTTCCCCTCTCCTTTGTGTGCACAATGCACTTGGGAATCCCAAAGCCTTCGCCTTCATCCTTCAGACTTGTGCGATGAGCCATGCCTTGTCTCTATCCCTATTTGGAGCGCATGAACGCATGCCGAAGCCCCGCAACCTTCCCTCTTCAGCCCTTCAGACTTTCAAAGTGTGCCTATGCACCTTGAAGTCGCTTTTGTCCCACTTGAGCACACCATAAAGGATTGAACAAAAAGTATGCATGAAACATGGTAGAATAGGATATTTTTAGGTGGATGGTTGCTCATCATGGGTGATTTGCAGATACATGTATTTTAGAAACATCGTAGCAAGCACTCATGACGAAGATCAGGTAAGGAAAACAAACAAAGGAAGCTCAGATAGAATGAAGAAAACATTTGAACCTTGGTGATTAAAGCACCTCGAAGACTTCATTTGATCAGAGACTCTTTGGAGGGTAAAGGACATCAACGATTGAAGCTACATGAAGACTAAAGATACAGTTTCCAGCCATGTCACCACATGTCATCAATCACTATTAGTCCCAATAATCCAAGATAGTGACATGACAAGTCTCATCATATGATGATGTGGAAGTCATGATGTATTATTGTAATCATTATAAAAGACAAATAAGTGGAAGACCGAGAGTCATGATGAACCAAAGAGTCATGGAACTCCAAAAGATATGTAATAAAAAAATTCACATGTAATTCCAAAAGTCATTTGGAATTCCAAAGGTTGTAGAAGTCCAAAAGTTACTAGAAGTTAGAAAGTCAAGAGTCATGAGGATGTGAAAGGTCATTCCTCAAGTTATAAATATATCCTCATTTCTCATAGAAAGGACTTTCAACCTTGGCTTAGTTTGTACTTTTGGGGATTAAGCAGTGGCTCTAATGCTCCACTATTGGAGCTAGTGGTGTTCATTGCATTTATGTAACTTTGGACTTTTGCTTAATATTGAAGCCTTTCAGGCCAACATGTTTTCACACATGGCTTGTGAATGTTTCTAAGAATATTCATTGAATGTTTATGGTTCATGTTTTCTTTCATCAATACTAGAGTGATTGAACTATTTCAGTGACTTTGGTGCTTCTTGTTGGAAATTTTTTGATTATGTTTATAATGATCGTCGCATCCTTGCAAACTATTTCGATTGATGTTAGATGAACCTTTCTCTTTCATGTGTGTCTCCATTAGGGTAGTACTATTACTTCTCTCCTATAGTCTCATTTCTTTTCTCCTCTGCAGTAAGAGAACCTTGATACATCTAAAATTGAACATCTGCAAGGCACACTAACTTGCTCATTCGAAAGGACATTTTCACTTCTCTCTCTTGTCCATAGCTAAATCCAAGGCATATCTTTAAGTAAACGGTAGCCAGGCCGTATTCCAAACGGGACTCCTACACCAAACGGTGTAAGATCTAATTGGGACCTTATATCAGGGAGATCCCTTATATGTTGGTGGTTTCCAGCTCTGTCAACAGTACATCTTCTAGGGTAGGTTAAGGAAACACTCGAAGCACAACGAGTAGCTTAGTAAGCTCTTTGAAAGTGCTAGAGAAGTTTTGGATGTCAATATAATTACAAAGAAAGAATCTAGATATGCACGTGGCTTTGGTACTACTGAATGTTGAATAAAGTGTAACTAGGTTCAATCTTCATAATGACATGATCTTTGTGAATGATGTAATAAAAGAGAATAAATTATTTTTGTATACCTTGCTACATGGGTTTCATGAGCAAGAAGCGTCATTAGGTCAAAGACTTCTTCTTGATGCCTTTAGGATTTATTAATAAAGTCAAAGAGTCAAGTCATGTATGAAGGAACTCTTTATGAGCCTATGTAAAACGTGTACAAGCCTAGAGAAGCCCTCCAAGACCAAGCTCAAGCCTCCAAAAGCAAGCACAAGAAGACTGCAAGAAAAACGTTAAGAAGATCATCATGTCAGCTTCAAAAATGAATTAAATATATATTTAAATGTCATGTCAGCTCAGAATTAGAAGACACAATGTTTCATTTGTAAAGTCAACTTATTTACAAGGAGCAACCACTATAAATACCCCATCAAGGTATCCACAAAAGGCAGAATAAGAATTCACATTTTCTATCTGAAATTTCGGATGGGTATAGGAGCAGATCCACATTACAGGAAGGCAATCATTCAGGGTTTTGGATGGAGAAGTATGACCATGCTATTCAGATGGGTATAAGGTTTAAGGTCCGAATGAAAGGAGGATATACCCTTGCACTTCGGATGGCACAGTGAGCCGCAACCTTGGTGATAATGATAGTGAAGCCCTTGCATATATATCTCTATAGTCTCGGAATAAAGGAAGGAGTAGTAATAATTGTGACTATCACAATCTCGACATTCATTCAGGGAAAATTTTAAGAACCCCCCCTAAATTTACATGTATAATAAATGGGCGAATCTCCATGGTATATAGGAAAAATGGAAGGCGATTTTATCAATAATATGATATGTATATATAATTTTTTGGCGAATCTCTCACCAGGCATTGCGAATATTTTACTCAATTATAAAATCTTGTGTTTATTGAATACACAAATGAAATCATTGCATTTCTTTAAAATATCTTTTGAAATCAAAATTACCGAAATTACATATTGATAACCTAGTGGGTGTAGGATAAAATTCACCCGTGCCATTCACAGAAAACATGAGAAAAAACCTAATACTATATATAAAACCAAGAAAAATTCAAATTCATCACTTCTAGGGAACTCGTAACCACCCTGCCAATACACAAGTATGTTCCTGTTTGCAATTAGAAAAATTACCCAAATTATAATTTGTTTACTCCAGCATATGTTGGAAAGTTATAGAAGGATGACTAGTGTAATCAATCCATTCCTTTTAGCTCTGGATTTGTTTCAGTTTAAAACAGAACTATACAAATATACTTGTCCAATGTCTATGCTTTAACCATTCACCTTAAGATGTTTTTACAATATAATCTCCTAAGTCTATTTAATATCTTCATTATCATAAAAACCAACCTATATCTATCTTAACTCCACATCTACCACTCTTAGGGGGATGAAATCTATTTATCCCTCTGAGCACTTGGTAGACCCAGAATTAAGATGGATCTAAGATGATAGAATTTCCCATTTAAATAGTCTATGCTCACATGAATACCATGGTATTACCATGGGTCAATACCATGGGTTATCATAAACCTGGAGCTTAAAAATTACTATTAGTAATTTATAAAAATTAATAAAATTAATAGTTGATTTTTATTTTATTTTTTATTTTAACCAAGCTAAAATGTTTAACATACATTAAATTACAACATCCATTTTTACTCTTGATCGGATCAAATATTTTTTCACTCTATGCTAGTTAGCATATCACGATATTTGATACCTCTCGGGGGTTAGTAGATCCAGAGTAAAGATGGATCTATGCGGGGGTTAGTAGATCCAGAGTAAAGATGATCTATGCTGGTTTAATTCCCCCATTTAAATAGGCTACATTCCAGGTGAATACCATGGGTCAATACCATGTGACATTTTGGTGAATACCATGGGTCAATACCATGTGCCATTTTTATTTTTATTAATACTAATATTAGGGTTAATAATGTTTTTTTCATGGTATTAATAACAATCTAGTCCATGGTATTTGTCCCATAGTATTTTGCCCATAGGTTTCACCTAAATATAATGCATTTTTTGAGTGTTCATAAATATAAGGTGACTTATGGAGTAAATATAAAAAAATGTTTGATTTGTTTACCATACCTCTCGTTTATTTATATTTTTATTAATTTACCATACCTCTTTTACAAATATGGTATTTGGCCCATAGGATTCAATTAAATAAAACCTCTTTCTTGAGCCTTCATAAATAGAACAAGGGTTATGGACTAAATATAAAAAGAGGGTTTATTTATTTACCATGCGTCTAGTTTATTTATATTTTTATTTATTTACCATACCTTTTGAGTAAGTATAAAAAAACATTTTATTTATTTACCATACCTCCACTTTACTTATATTTTTATTTGTTTACACCCTTTCATGTATATAAAGTGACTTACGGAGTAAATATAAAAAATGTTTTATTTATCTACCATACTTCTCATTTATTTATATTTTTATTAATTTACCATACCTCTTTTATAAATATGGTATTGGGGCCTTTGGCCCATAGGATTCACTTAAATAAAACCTATTCTTGAAAATGGGCGAATGGATTCACTTAAATAAAACCTATTCTTGAAAATGGGCGAATGGAAAGTTGTAACTCCTAATTTCAAGGGCTAAATTTACCTTTTTTACCCTCTCCCTTAAAAGAAGGTGGGCTATTTGAGGTGATTTGTAAAAATGTACTATGATACAAAATAATCGCCCACTAAAAATTTAAAACCCCTTAATTTCGCCAAAGGGCGAACATTCGCCCCTAAAATCACCCCTACATTCATTCCATACGAAGTCACATACTTGATGGCCACTACGTCAAACATAGTCACAATCCAAGCATCGTTGTGAGGAGCACAATCATAGTGATACAACCTCAACATGATTGTAACAAGTAAAAGGGTTTAGATCTGTCTCTAAGCAACCCTGGTATTCTCTCTAAGCACTGATACATTCTTGACATACTAATGATGAAGAGGATCTGAAGTGGTATCTCTATAGCAGTCTCGACATAATGAGAAGAAGCCTTAATGACAGTGACAAGGGTTACAATTTTGACATAATGAGAAGCAGTGACAAGGATTATAGTCTCGGCATAAAGAGAAAAAGTGGTAATCATCATCACATTCTCGAAATACATTCTTGGCATGCTCAAAGTCAATGTGATGATGATCTCAAGAAGAGTACAATGATGATCTAAGTACATATGGAGATAAGGTGAAATATTCATCATGGTGATTGTCATAATGAAGCTCTCGGTGCATTGATAAAAGCATATAATCAAGGTCACAATGAAGACCTCAATGAAGACAAGAGACCTCATTGACATGGTGAAGAAGCAGTAATGAAGATCTCAGGGATGCAGTAGTGATGGACTCAATGGTGCAGTAGTGAGTATGATCTCAACAGTGATAGAGAAGAGGATTGGTGTCTTGGTCTTGAAGTGGCATAACAGGTCAAGGGTCATGGTCTTGGTATTCATCAATTGGAATCTGTATAAGAATAATTTTTGTGCGTGTTTTCCTCTCCAAGAGGGGGAGATTTTGGCCCTGGAAGAAAGCCAAATATCTTGTGTTCTTGTCTCTTTGTTTTTGGTAGTAGTTTAATGAAGTAAACACACACACTAATAATGAAAAGAAGATCAAGCTAATATAAACTGTAAAAACACTTCACAAATTGTTATAATGTTAAGAAGAATCTTTTTAATTATGTTTTCCCTACATTCTTCAACATGGTATCAAAGCGAGGTTCAAAAGTCAAAGGAAGGGCAAAAAAGAGACATTCAAGGATAAAGTTTCTACATGACATCAAAGCAAGCTAAAGGATATCAAGATCTACATTGTAGTATCAAACCCTAATCATGATCAAACCCTAGATCAAAGAACATTCTACAACAACAAGAGATTTTGTCTCAAGTAATCACCATCAAAATGCCACAAGAGAAAGGCAACTTGGAGGATCCCGAAAACAAATCTTACATCATCTTGGAACCCTAGGAGCAGTTCTTTACAAAATAAGGCAAAACACATTAATGACTAGGAAGCATTGTCACCATCTTCATGGATATAATAGCAAGGATAATTTCCTTACCCTAGAAGGAAAACAATTAAGGGAAGCAGCAAAGCATTCAATAAGAAGCCCTCATTCATCTTCAAAGCAATCAAGGCGAAGAATTCATCTTCACAATCAAGTAAGTATTTTTTTTTGCATTCTATAATCAAGTTTGGTTCTATGAATTCATGATTGCAAGAATATCTATAGGTTGTATGGGCCATCAAAAGTTCTTGCATGGAATTAGAGGGATTGTCATAATTCTTATGAAGAAGAGAAGTCAGTGAACGTATCGAGGTATCCTTTGAATTCATGGGAGGGAAATCTTGAAGTCCTCTCATCCCTATGCAACAAGAAAGGAGACAAAAAAGAAATATATGAAATAAGAAATGCAGTAAAGAAGGTCATATCACTTATACCTGAACACCATGAGATCTCAATTGGAAGATCTGGGAAAGATGATGAGAAGATAATCATCATTGATATTGATGTTGATAAGCAAGGTAAAAATTTTCCATGAACAATAAGATTACCTCAATCACAAATTTGTGGTCTCTATGCAAAATAGAGAAAGACAAGTTGATGGCAAAAGTGTTGAAGGTTGAAGGACTCAAATATATAGGGAAGGTTGTCAAGACAGATAACACTATGGAAAGATTATGGAGAGGAGCTCATATCATCGGAAGGATGGAGGAAGTTGAAGAAAAGGGCCAAGGAAGGATGGAGTAACATACCTCTACTATAATTAAGATGGTGTCCCTCACAAAAGGGTCCTATCATAGGCTCTTGTAGATATGAATATGATAATAAGATGCATTGTAGCAGCGTGAAGGCATTAGATACAAGAGCTCGAAACACCACCATGAGAATTATGGAATACAAAATAGATGGCAATCAAACATGAAGAATGTAGCTCTTGGGAACCTCATTAGATATTAAAGGAAAGGAAGAAGTCATCCAAGTCAAAGGAAACATTTTCGAGATGGGGATATGCAAAAACCCGAAGATTCTCTGATAGAAAACTCAACGAAGGATCCACTAACCTGGGAAGGCAACAAGTGTTTCATCAGGAAATCCAACTTATGGAATTCATGAGATGAAGGTCTAATGACATGAGAAAGGAAGCTACTGGAAAGGATGCAGAAAGACATAAGTAACACTAGATGAAATCAACATAATATGTCCTCATATGGAGTATGACGTGGTTGACTACAATTAAATAACTTTGATTGAAAGCTCCTGAGAATGGAAGGTGTGAGGATGGAAGAGATTGTGAAATATGCAACCATGATGAAGGCACTCAACATCCAAAGGATTAGGAAGATTTGACTAGGAGATCTCCCAGAGAGATATGGAGACTCTGATGGTAATCTGAAAAAGATGAATACCCTTGAAAAAAAATATCTTTAGAAGATGTGTCAACATGTATGAAGGGTGTTTATACCTACAAGAAGATGTCATTGGAAAAGGACATCACCAAAAAGGTAATATGCGATTTGTTTTTGGTTTCTGATCCCTTGGAGAAAGTCTAGGTATGTGTGTAGGGCCAAGTGTTATATACATTTTTGGGCAGTGCAACCCCAAGCATAAATGTCCATAAACTAAGGGCTCCTAAGTCCCTAAAACTGTTGTTCCAACCCCTAAAAGAACAAGGTCAAATGATTACAGCTTCTCCCAGAAGTTCTCCATGAAAAACTACTCAGAACTGGTCAAAACTGGACCATTTCACCTGCTCCATAGGTAAAGTGCGTTGCATCTCACCTAAATACACACAGTAGGTGCGTTGCATTTCAAAAAGCCCTTCTATGGGGTGCGATGGGTGAGAAGGGACAAATGGCAGTGTCAATCCGCGAGGTGGAGAAGCATGGAATCTTCCAGAAACTTCTCCTGTGACACTTGCCTCCCTGAATTCGAACAGGGATGAGTAAGAGATCATCAATCTCCAAGTGGAATCAAGAACTATCAGAGGGAAGACACTAATCAAATCTCAAAAGCTGACTCACCTCCCTTGCAGACATCTATATATGGATCCCTCATCCCAGAGATCCAGAGGCTAGAATTTTTCATCTTGTAAGGAATTGCTGTTGGTTCTTGAGCCAACATCATAGTGTTGGGTGATCTAAGCTTTTCATGAGGTGAAGAAGGGCTCACTTGCTGAGAGGATGATGTTGGGTCAGAATGATTGGTTGTAACTCTCTTGGCTCTTTCTTGATTATCAATAAAGCTATTCAAGTTTTCCTCCATACTCTTGTGTGATTTATGTTTTATGAATTTGTATGGTCAATTTACATTTGATCCTATATTGTTTATGATAATAGATCCATGTTCTCGTATAATGTTATGTTGCTTTGATTCTACAGGTACTCTGTGAAGCTGGGTATACAAGAAAGCAAGTAGCAAAGGACTATCAGAAGAGAGAGGAATCAAGCAAGGAACCAAGTGCAAGACAGAGGTTGGTCTCCTTTATTCTTCTCTCATATATCTTTCATAAAGGAAAACGAAAGTAGTTTTACTTTGTTTGTTTCTAAGGTAGCTACCAGCCTTAGTGGGATTAGCAGTTCTGCATAGAAACTTTTCCCTGTAACAAAATGGTGACTCCACTGGGGATCAAGTAGATTGTTTTTTCATCTACATTGTTTACTTTATAAACTTACAGACGGAGCCTGAAGTCAAGCCAGCTAGCCTTCGAACTGCATTTGCTATGCAAGTGCAAGTAGATCAATGCTGCTTCAGTCAATCTTCGGGTTTTGTTTATGATTTAAACAATTGATTTACAAACTCTCTAATTTCCCTTGTGGTGGCTCTAGTAACCTCCTTAGATCTACCCCTGTGATTGATTTACTGATTACCACTTGCTCGGCCAAAATCCCTGAACTGAACTGCAAACTGTGACCCAGAACCCAATCAAAGTCTCATCCTTGGTCCAGCGCACTGTCTGTTCTGTGAATCTCAAATTCAGCGCACTTCTCGAGTGTAGTAGGTGCGTTGCATTTCAGTTTCACTATGTTACGGGTGCGCTGATCAGACTAGGCATTGTTCCTAAATTTTGGTTTCTGTGTTCACTCTTTTCAGATCTATTCAAGAGTTTTGTTGCCTGTAGTCAGTAAACCTCTGTTTGAAACCCCTTTCCTTGCTATTATTCCGCCTCCATTGTGCAAAGAACTGTAAATGTTTTTATGTATTTTTTGAGTCATTTTCAGTTCTCCTTTACAAAGAAGTAACGTAATTGTACTGTCGTTTCTTGATTTGAAAGTGTCGCAAGTGTCGTTTTCAGTCATAGAAGAGAGTCTGATTGCTCTTGATAGTCGATTACCCTGTTACTATTGTATTTGATCTGAATTAGTAGTTTTTCTAGTGTCGAAAGCAAGTTTTCAATTCCAAATCGCAAAGTGTTGTCATTGTCCTCATTTTGTTTTGAAAAGAAACTTGTTAGTAATTGTCACTTTGAAAATAATTCAGATTTGCGCATTAGCTTTCTTTTTTATGATTTACACATTAAGAAGGCTGAAAACAAATCCATGCATGTGCATTTGCATTTAGACTGTTTGTTGGTTTGATTTAGGACAGTGCATATAGTGTGTGCTCTTTGCTCTTTGTTGAAAGAACACCATCTCTCTTTCCTTAGTAGCTAGGATTTTCATTGCACAAAGAAGATAAAACGACTGTTTATCATCTTAGATTTCATTTTAGGAATTGTACATCTACATCACGCGGTGAACCTGAAAGGAAAATTTCTTAAGAAAGATCAACTATAAAATAAATTTAATGAATCTAAAAACGCTTTGGAACCTAATGCACAACATCTAGAAGTCTAGGCTAGAGACGTATTCCGGCGTCATAAAGCCTGGTAACTGTTGTTTTCACTGTTGGTTGGGTGATTCCTCCACTTTGAGATGATAAGTGCCAGTACGGACTTGTGCTCCCACATACCGTCGAGTATATTTTGGGAGACCACAATAGGCTTAATCCTTTATCCATAGGAAGCCGTGTCTGTCGCCCTATCGATCACAATGCACTGAACATAGCATTCGGGAAGATTGACTGCCGTACCGTAAAAAGTATTCTGTAGTTTTGTGATTGGTTTGGTAATCCCTCTGTCTAGATTTCTAGAGCAGTCCCTTTCGTTCATTTTCAGACTCCTTAACGGAAAAGGTCCATCTGAGCACTTGTCACTTCAGGCTCATTAAAAATCGAAGGCGACTAGAGTCATCTTTTGTTTTTTCTCGACCCTTAAAAATTGAAAAAACAAGTTGTGTCAAAGCATCTAAAATTTATTTTAATCGGAATAACATCACTATTCCCTCGTTGGTCTTAGAAGTTAGTCTCCCTTCATCGCAAGTTCTTGTAGAATCGCTAGAAAATCTTTTGGATAGACTAGATATGTCTGAACAACCGTCGACATCCAGGACTGTGTCATCTGACGCAGCAGCGACATAGCCTTTTGCTGCTACTCCAATGATGTTCGCCGGTATACCATATGTCCCGGAAAGTTATCAACAACAAGCCGGAGTCCAATCAGGGACTGTTTTGACGACATGGTCAGTTCCTATTTCTTCATCCGGATTATCATCTGGTATTTATTATGTTGAAACTCAACAAATTGATCCAACGTGTCTTCAAAGGCCAATCTACCCTTTAAGTACTGGATTGCCACCATATGGAGGGCAGTATGCCTTTTCATTGTTCCCTCCTGGAGAACAACCATATGAGAGTTTACAACAAAGTTCAGGTCAAACTAGAATTACATCCAGTGGTTGGGTACCAATACTGCCTCAGCAACCAAGGGTTGTATATTCAATGCAACCAGTCCACCCTGTGTTGAATATTCCCACTATACTTGCTATGGTGACTACGTCGCAAGCACAAGCGCTACCTGTTGTATGTCAACCCCAAGTTTCTCAGGTTGCAATACAATAGCCTTTTGTCTCAACGATTCAATCACAACCTCAGGTTAGTGCCTCCTTATCTGGAGCGACTTAGGCTCAAACAAGTACTATGGCTCCTCATCTTGATCAATCATCCAGTATTGGACAACAGCAAATGGTCCAACAACCATGGCTAGTTCAATCTCAACAACCGCAATTCCAGCAATCATATCAAGGACTTGAGCAACAAGTCTTTGTAAGTAATGGGCAACCGCATTTCCAAAGCGGTTATCAACAACCATACTATAATGGTTATGCCCATCAACCTTATCAAAGTTAACAACATCAAATACATTATGCTGGTATGCAAAGACCCGCTGCTCAGGCGATTCCATCTTATCCTGGGTATGCTTAGCCTAACCTGAATCAACAGTTGCCCTTTGTAGCAACTCTAGAATTACTAGATCTAAACCGGCTGATGAATGATCCAATTGCTTATGCCCCTTGGTGGCCGACGATTCCACATAAGATATTCCTAAATTTAATGGAAATCTAGGTGAAGACCCATCAAATCATGTGATGACATTTCATCTGTGGTGTTCATCAAACACCCTAAACGATGATTCGATTAGACTTCGCCTTTTCCAGAGGACGTTAACTGGTCCGGCAACAAAATGGTATATCGAGTTACCCAGAGCTTCGTTTGACAACTTCAGTACCCTAGCCACAACCTTTTTAACCCATTTTCAGTTACCGATAAGGTAAGAAATGGGAACAGAAATTCTTACCAGTTTCAAGCAAACAACGACCACTCACATATCCGATCATATTCATGAGTGGCGACATCATCGTAGAATGGTAAAAACGTATGTTCCTGATCAGCTTTTAGCTGAATGGTTTATTAAGTCTTTATTACCTTCCATTACAGAAGATGTGGCAAAAGGAGGAGTCGCCACTGAAGAGCAAGTTATTGCTCGTGCGCAATATCTAGACTTGATCTATACTCAGTCTGGCACACTCTACGATAAAATACCTGATGCTCCTAGACCTGAATTTTCCGTTCCTCCCCCTCCTAAATCAAACAAAGACTCTCATGCCGGTGATGGCGTGATTGGCGCGACATGCACGAAATCGACAAAGGATACATCTAAAAAGGCCCGTAAGATTTCAAGTCAGAATGCAAAAGAAGAACTTCTCGCCTCGGAGGTAAATGCCGTGTCGACCGATAAGAGCAAACAACTGAAGCAACCAGGGGGCAAGAAGAAAAAGAAAGGGAGAAAAAGAAGCAGGATGAGTCATCTCCTAAAAAACCTTCTGCAAACCCTTCTGGGCAAAGGAAACCCCCTGCGGGGTGTCATATATGCGATGAGGATCATCGGACGAGAGATTGTCCACATAAAGCTAAAGTTAAGAAACTCTTTAAGAGTTCAAAAACCTCAGCAATATTGACTGATCCGTTCCAAACCCGGGAACCAAACTGGTTGCTAATCAAAATGCTTCCCGATCCCAAGTGCTTATGTTGTCTATCTCAAAGCAGCAAAATGATGCTTTGACAAGGAATAAAGATTACGGGAATCCACAACTGTCGAATAATAAGGCTAATGAACGACCTAGTAGTTCAACAACAACTTTGACCGAAGTTGTGCCACCCATCATTCCTAAACCAATGATAAAGCTGCCAAAGGGAGTAGTACACAAATCGACATTTAATCCTCATGCCAAAGTAGCACAGAATTATAATATAGTAGAGGACCTTGCCCAATCACCGTCCGCTATGTCGACACTTGAGGTACCGCAAAATTGCCTCTCCCAAAAGCAGGATCTATTATTAGTAATAGGTGGGATTGACCCAATGGATTCCAATCTTGTATCCTTTAATCACAAAGGATATGACCCTCAGTTACCAGCTCAACTAGCTTTCCTTATTCAAGTGAAAGCCCTCAACAAAACTGTTCATCGAACAATTATTGATGAGGGGGAATCTACATGTATTATGTCAATGAGTTGCTGGAAAAATTTAGGTTCACCACCCTTGTCGCGATCGTCAACAATGTTAAAAGCATTTGATGGACGATCATACACTCCATACGGGATTTTAAGTAACTTGCAAGTTCAACTAGGGGGAAAAACAATAGAAATTGATGTTGAAGTAATCGACGGAAACCTCAATTACAACATCCTACTGGGAAGGCCTTGGATATATGCCATGGCCGCAGTTGTGTCGACCTACTTCAGGAAGATTGCATTTCCCTTCCAAGGAGGAATTACAATCGTTGACCAACAAACATTTCTCCCCAACAGTTCACAAGTTACGGGAAGCATTCCAATGATCCATGGAAGCAATCATTCGCTTCAAAATATTGGAGTAGGTCTCCTAAAAGACCCTGCCTTAATGGGTACTTTTGCCCTACCGCCTTCGAGTAATCTGGCGGAAGTGGCCACAGTGAAAACCCGCAATATGAAATCTTCTATATCTAATGGATTCGGAAGATTCCTAAACATTTTGTCAGCATGGATCATTGCCATTTTAGAAATATTGTAGCAATCAATTTTCTTGGCTTGGGGGGCAAACCCAAATCAACGCTCATCGAGTGTTTGGATAGATAGGTCTAAGGAATATGGCATCTCTTCAGATCCTTGGTCACATGTACATTCTACAGATGAAGGAATCATTCAATCAATGATGATAGGAGAGGCACCATGGGAAGATTACCACCATCGCTCCCATCTTTCGGATTACAACAAAGATTATTCCAGCAACCTTAATCATCCTTCAGTTTTGATTTTCAATCAAATACTGTAAATACGATGGATTCCAAGGACGGTTCTTATCTCGTGTCGACCTCATTAAAAAATGAAACAAGGAGTCATGAGGATAGTTATTTTACTGTGTCAACCTCATTAAAAAATGAAACAAATCCCCTTTCCAAATCTCAAAGGTAAACCTTCATTCCAACCACCGAGTTGAATGTAATGAAGCTTGGGGGGCATGCACCTTGATTTGCGTTATTATGCTGGGGGCATGCAAACTTATCACGAGTAGTGTTACTGCAGGGTTCAAGCTCGTTAAAAAATAAACCCGCCACGAGCAGTGTTACTGCAGGGTTCAATCTCGTTAAAAAATAAACCCGCATCGAGCAGTTTTAACGCGGAATTCATGCTCGTTAAAAAATAAACATAAGCAATGAGCAAATGTTTCCCCCAGCGTTTAAGCTCATTAAAAAAGAACCAATTTCTGGTAAATAACCATCGTGAATGTAGTACTTCAGCCTTTCAAGCCTTCGTCGTGTTCTCATCATCACCTCCACTTTGTATTGGCCGATCATTCACCTCCACTTGATTGTTTACCCCTTTTGAGGAACAACTGTGAAGAGTGATTCTATTAGCCATCCTTGTAACACTACCATGATTGGGAAATTCCAAACCTTACTTGGAATCAGCTGCTACCCGAATTTATCACTCGTTCCTCAAAAAACGAGTCTCCTTTAAGCTCTTTTCAGCTGACTCATAAAATATGAAAAGATTGCCGAGCCATTGGCCTCTCCAGCTTATTAAAGTGACAGGAAGTGCTATCCCTCCTTTAGAGTTTAATCTTTTTGGACCTGAGGGATTATTACACAAAAAGATCGAGCGCTTGTTTTGTTCGGCTCGTTAAAAGTACCGAAAATTCATCCCTTCTGTATTGTTTTATACTTTTTCAGACCTAAGGGATTAGATGACGAAAAAGGATTTTTGGAGTTTCCTTTACGTCCCTTTTCAGACTCTCTAAAATTGAAAAGGAACGAGTTATCTTTGTCGTTAAACTCGTTAAAACCTAATAGCGACAAACTTGTCCATAACAGACAAGAACGAGTTTCACTATCGCTAGGCTCGTTAAAACATAGCGATGGGTTTTCCCGAAGGGAAAATTATAGAACAAGCATATGTTATCCTCCTTAAGCTTGACAAAAATAAAGAGGTACTAGTCAGCAATGATTGGGGAAAAATTGGGAAGAAAACTTGAAGAAACTTTGTTGTTAGCAAGTCGCTCTTGAACATGACACTTTCACTCCGCATCCAAGTCAGGTTGGGTTGTTTCATTCACCGATCACATCACCATGGTCACATCACACCATCCACATTTGGGGTTAATGCTACCAATCCATCATGTTAGTGTCGCCGATATGTTCAAGAGAAGTCACTCAGAGAATTCACCTGTGTCTCACCCGTTGCAACACATTTACACTCCATTCTTTCATGACCGCCACCCTGAACCTTATATCACCAGATCGTTTTAACCTCCATTAAAATCATTTGCTCCGTTCTGTGTCATTGATGTGGGATTCATTAAGGCCCTCCTATGACGGATTGCTTCTTGTCGACATCAGCTCATTATCCAAGAAGTTGATCTAGGAAAACCCATTTTAGTACTTTGAAGCTTGCATGCCTCGCAAGTTTCTCACTTCTGGCGATAGGTTTACATCAATAGCCTTCGACCGAAATATTTTCCATGGTGTTCGATGCCAAGTCCTTTATTCACACCACGTGAATTGTACTGTAGTACCTTGAGGATCATTATCATTATCGGTGATTCCTCTCGCGCCTGTTAACAACTTACATCATTGGCTGGTAATCAGGCAATGTCTTTCCATGTTCGACTCCAGAACATCTCTCACATGGATCGACTTGTACTTAGAGTGAAGATCGAACGAGATTGAAGACCCCAGATCTAGTTTCATCCATCTGGGTTGCGATATATATTTAGGAAAATAAAGACATCAAATGTACATCATTTCTGCACAGATAATCATCCAATCTAAGGGATGATGGCTCTACGAGAATCATCAGTCTACATAGACGATTGTCTGTCCGATTGGGCACTGCAACCCCAAGCATAAATGTCCATAAAATAAGGGCTCCTAAGTCCCTAAAAGTGTTGTTCCAACCCCTAAAAGAACAAGGTCAACTGATTACAGCTTCTCCCAGAAGTTCTCCATGAAAAACTACTCAGAACTGGTCAAAACTGGACCATTTCACCTGCTCCATAGGCAAAGTGCGTTTCATCTCACCTAAATACACATAGTAGGTGCGTTGCATTTCAAAAATCCCTTCTATAGGGTGCGATGGGTGAGAAGGGACAAATGGCAGTGTTAATCCGCGAGGTGGAGAATCATGGAATCTTCGAGAAACTTCTCCTGTGACACTTGCCTCTTTGAATTCGACCAGGGATGAGTAAGAGATCATCAATCTCCAAGTGGAAGCAAGAACTATCAGAGGGAAGACACTTATCAAATCTCAAAAGCTGACTCACCTCCCTTGCAGACATCTATATATGGATCCCTCATCCCAGAGATCCAGAGGCTAGAATTTTGCATCTTGTAAGGAATTGCTGTTGGTTTCTTGAGGCAACATCATAGTGTTGGGTGATCTAAGCTTTTCATGAGGTGAAGAAGGGCTCACTTGTTGAGAGGATGATGCTGGGTCAGAACGATTGGTTGTAACTCTCTTGGCTCTTTCTTGATTATCAATAAAGCTATTCAAGGTTTCCTCCATACTCTTGTGTGATTTATGTTTTATGCATTTGTATGGTCAATTTACATCTGATCCTAGATTGTTTATGATAATAGATCCATGTTCTCGTATAGTGTTATGTTGCTTTGATTCTACAGGTACTCTGTGAAGCTGGGTATAAAAGAAAGAAAGTAGCAAAGGACTATCAGAAGAGAGAGGAATCGAGCAAGGAACGAAGCGCAAGATAGAGGTTGGTCTCATTTATTCTTTTCTCATCTATCTTTCATAAAGGAAAATGAAAGTAGTTTTACTTTGTTTGTTTCTAAGGTAGCTACCAGCCTTAGTGGGATTAGCAGTTCTGCATAGACACTTTTCCCTGTAACACCAAGGTAAGGAGAGTTGTAAAGGATGTCACAACTATGTACCTTGTGATCTAGAGCAATCATCGTTGAAGGAAAAGTGAAGATAGATGGCCATATCAAGGAAGCCCCATATGTAAAGCCAAGGAGGACACTTTCCGGGAAAGAAGGAATGACATGAATAAGGAAAGTGATGGATGGTTGAACCCTACATATGAAGAAATTGATGACATCGAGGTCTTGGATCATCAGTCAAAAAGAAGACCCTATAAAGTACTGATGATATAGTCCATGTTTAAGAGGGAGCTCTGGGAGGTTCCTATGAGTAAAACGAACTCGAGTAAGTTTATGAGTAAAGAGAAACTTGGAACTCATCCCTGGTTAAGAGGGAGAGTTAGACACGACATTCTTGTCTTTAGTTTGGAATAAAGAATGGAGGATTGTGTAATCATCTGGCATATGACACTCTTTGAGGATGTGGTAGGGCATCCAAGACAAGAGTGGGCAAGAGGACCGATATTCTTGAGGGCTGGGAACCCAAGATGAGAATAGTCCTAGTAGGGCATACTTGGAGAACACTCGGGTGGGTATGACCCTAAGAGAGACAATGATGATGCATGTCTATCAGCCATTGGTCTCGCCAACATTGTGTGCTTTGATATAAGTGAGAGATAGATCTATTAGTCAAGGCTTTTCTAAATGAAAACAATGTTGGTTGAAATGATGCTATAACAGGTGGATTGAAAATCCGATTCTTCTTATGAGAAATTCTTCAGATTGAGAGTGACCAAGTACAATTATGAATACCTCCCTAGTTAAGAGGGAGTGTTGAAGAAAGTGTAACTAGGTTCGGTCTTCATAGTGACATGATCTTTGTAAATGATGTAATAAAAGAGAATAATTTTTTTTTGTATACCTTGCTACATGGGTTTCATGAGAAAGAAGTGTCATTAGGTCAAAGACTTCTTCTTGATGTCTTTAGGATTTATTAATAAAGTAAAAGATTTAAGTCATGTATAAAGGAACTCTTTATGAGCCTATGCACAATGTGTACAAGCCCAGAGAATCCCTCCAAGACCAAGCTCAAGCCTCCAAAAGCAAGCACAAGAAGACTGCAAGAAAAACGTTAAGAAGATCATCATGTCAGCTTCAAAGATGAATTAAATATATATTTAAATGTCATGTCGGCTGAGAATTAGGAGACACAATGTTTCATTTGTCAAGTCGGCTGAGAATTAGGAGACACAATGTTTCATTTGTCAAGTCGGCTTATTTACAAGGAGAAACCACTATAAATACCCCGTCAAGGTATCCACAAAAGGCAGAATAAGGATTTGCATTTTCTCTCTGAAATTTCAGATGGGTATAGGAGTAGATCCACATTATAGGAAGGAAATTGTTAGGGTTTCGGATGGAGAAGTATCACCATACTATTTAGATGGGTATAAGGTTTAAGGTCCAAATGAAAAGAGGATATAGCCCTGCACTTTGGATTGCACAGTGAGCTGCAGTCTTGGTGATAATGACAATGAAGCCCTTGCATATATATCTCTGTAGTCTCAACATAAAGGAAGGAGGATTAATGATTGTGACTATCACAGTCTCAACATTCATTCCATACGCAGTCACATATTTGATGGCCACTACGTCAAACACAGTCACAGTCGAGGCAACATTGTGAGGAGCACGATCATAGTGATACAATCTTGACAGTATTGTAACAAGTAAAAGGGTTTATATCTATCTCTAAGCAACCCCAATATTCTCTCTAAGCATTGATATGGTCTCGTCATACTAATGATGAAGAGGATCTGAAGTGGTATCTCTTCAGCAGTCTCAGCATAATGAGAAGAAGCCTTAATAATGACAATGACATAATGAGAAGCAGTGACAAGGATTACAATCTCGACATAAAGATAAAAAAGTGATAAGGAGCATCAAAATCTTGAAATACATTCTTGGCATGCTCACAGTCAATGTGATGATGATCTCAACAAGAGTACAATGATGATCTAAGTACAAATGGAGATATGGTGAAACAATCATCGTGGAGATTGTCATAATGAAGCTCTCAGTGGATTGACAAAAGCATAGAATCAAGGTCACAGTGAAGACCTCAATGAAGACAAGAGACCTCATTAACACGGTGAATAAGAAGTAACGATGATCTCAGTGATGCAGTAGTGATGGCCTCAATGGTGCAACAATGAGTATGATCTCAGCAGTGACAGAGAAGAGGATTGCTGTCTTGGTCTTGATGTGGCATAGCAGGTCAAGGGTCATGGTATTGGTATTTGTCAATTGGAATCTCTATAAGAATAATTATTGTGCGGGTTTTCCTCTCCAAGAGGGAGAGGTTTTCGCCTTGGAAGAAATAAAAATATCTTGTGTTCTTGTCTCTTTGTTTTTGGTAGCAGTTTAATGAAGTAAAAACACACACTAATAATGAAAAGAAGATCAAGCTAAGATAAATTGTAAAAACACTTCACAAATTGTTATCATGTTAAGAAGAATCTCTTTAATTATGTTTGCCCTAGATTCTTCAAAACTGAATAAGTAGATAAATGTGTTGAGATTTTCAACACATAGCTTGGAGGGAAGACCCTTTATTGTCCATAAGCATATTCCTTAAGGAACTAAAGTTGAAAGGCCATCTCAAGTTGGCTCTTTCAATAAAAAACATGTATAGAATTTGTCATGATAGGCTATGTTACAATTATTTAGCTAACATGGAAATGTATTGGAAGCATGAGTTTAATGTGATAGAGAAACCAGGCAATCACTAGCCTCTGGAATTGCTAGACGATCATCAAAGAGTGAAGTTAATGATACCATTGTTACTCTCAATGGAATTGATGTGGATGGGAGGCCTTTGAGAGTGAACATTTCTCTCACAGCCAACGATAGATTCGATCTTCATTATGTCGACTACAACAAGAATGGACATGATACAAAGACATGTAGGATCCCATGGGAGAATATCAAAGAACAATAGGAAAAAAAAGACGAAAAGATAAAGCTCCATAACCCACTCATTTTGTTATTGTTAATTGCAATATTAGAATAAATTAATATTTCTTCAAAACTTCATTTGCTTCCTGGAGAGATACTTAGTTGATTGACATTGGTGCCACTTGCCACATGAATTTCACAGAGACTTCTTTGAAGAATTGAATGACAATATAAAGGACATAGTAAATTTCGTAGATGGTTATAGTCTCCAACCTATGGGAAATGGCTCCATCAAGCTTAAATTTCCTGGATTCCCAAATTTTATTTTGTATGATGATCTTTATCTTCTTGAGTTGTGGAGGATTTTGTTGTCCCTTGTGCACATTTAATAACCAAACCATACTATTAACATGTTTAATGGAAAATTTGAAATGAGGACGTCTTTTGATAACATGGTTTTCATGATAGAATGGGAGGATGAGTTATTGTTGAAGTTGAAAGGGACATCTAAATGAATACACAAATTTGTATACCTCTCACACTATGATAGAGGTACATTGTCATCCACCTCTTATGGCATGCTAGATTTAGGCACATTGTTTATGATAGTCTTCTTATATTGAAGAAAAATGGTGTTTCTAGTTTCATCCCCATTTTGTAGTGATGTGAGGCATGTATCCTTAATAATCACAACACGAAACCCTTTCATGATTATAGTTTGAAAGCACATAAAAAGCTACAAATGATGCACTCTGATTTGTATGGCCCCATGCCTATTGCATATGCCTTTGGTTACAAATATATATTCATGACTTTTATTAATGATTACACTAGACTATGTTGGGTTTATTTATTGAAGCATAAATCTCAAATATTTGAAACATTTAAATATTTTTCATTTATGGATTGAAAATGAAGCACAAACTTGTATTGGAACTCTTTGCCATGATCGTGGGGGGAAATATACTTGTAATTAGTTTTAAAGCTATCTTGAGTAAAATGGGGTGAAGCATGAAACTAGTATTTTGTGCAATCTTCAATAGAACGATGTAGCATAAATAATGAACTTGACACTCTTGAATATGGAAAATTCAATGCTATTTTTCTAGAATACAAAGCCGATGTTTTGGGTTATGTAGTTATGTGTGTTGTTTCTATAAGAAAGATAAGTCCCTTTCATGCTCTTGGGAAAAACACTCCTTATGAAATGTGGTATAAGTGCATTTCTTTAGTGAGGCATCTCAAGGTCTTTTCTTCCACTTGATTTTCCTTAATTCCCGAGGAGTGAAGAAAAAAAATTGGTGCAAGGAGTCAAAATATCATCTTGTTGGGGTACTCAAATACCACCAAGGAATATCATTTTTATTATGAGGTGAACAAAATGTTCATTATTTCTAGAGATGTGGATTCTCTTTAATCCACTAAGAATGATAAGAATATTGAGTGGCACTTTGATAATTTAGATAGATTCGCCCATGTAGAAAGACATAATGAGTTTTATAATGCACTATCAATCTTGAAGGGGGGATCCCTATCTTGGATAAGTCTCTAGAATCTCTTGTTGGAGTGACATGACCCACTCATGTAGAAGATTTAACCACTTCATTAATACAAGAGGTTCAATTGGATGATGTGATTGAGAGTAATGAAATAATGAACATTGATGGGAATGCAACATCATCACAATTCGTGGAGAAATTTAGGCCATCACATAAATTTCTAAAGAAACTTATAAAGACACTCAAAAGTGTTCGTCCCAATGAGATTGGAAAGACAAGAACCAAAAAGTTCAAAAAGGAAAGATGATGGAGATGATGTAGATGATTCAAATTTAGGTGATGTCAGCAATATATAAGTTTTTCAGGATTGTAAATTAAATATATATTTTAACTTTGAACCAACTTCCTTCGAGACTTATTTCTCATGATGACTGGGAAGAAGTTATGTCAAATGAGGATAATTATTTCATCAAGAATGGGACATGGAAGTTGGTGGATCATCCATTTAGAACCAAACCAACTAGGTACAAGTGGGTATACAAGAAGAATTACAAATCAAATGGTCCAGTTAACAAGCATAAGGCGAGGCTTGTGATGTAATTTTTTTCACTTGAAAAAGAAGGAACAAACTATGAGGAGAATTTTGAAACCATTGTAAAATGTGCTACCAATTATGCTTTGTTCGCTTCGAAAACATAGAATAGGTAGAGGATACATCACATGGATGTAAAAACAACTTTTCTAAATGGAGATTTGAAAGAGAATGTCTACATGTCTCAACCAAAAGGATTTATTTCATAAGGCTTGCAAGATCATAAAGTCTTTGTATGGCCTAAAGCAAGCACCGTAGGCATAGTGAAAATTCATATGGCATCTTCTAGAGATCAAATTCAAGCATTTTTGATGCCAAGATCTCAATTTAAACTGAAATTTCTCTCCTTTTAGTGAATCAATGCTCTATAATGTCCTTTTATAGATCTCAATATATCCTTTACCAATATTCATTTGGCATGGAAATGGTGCTAATATGTAAAAATAAAGTTCTGAGCTAATTTCACTTAGTTTGAAACCTCAAATTTCCAAGCTTAGGGAAAAACCCCCAAAATTTCCTTGGTTGTGACCCCAAATTTCATTATGTCTGGGATCTATAAAATTTATATGGTCATTTCAATCCTGATGATGGACCATAGTAAGTAATTCGAAACACACCGACCTAAAACAAATTATGTGATTGATTTGGAAGAGACTTGATATACGATAATGAATCATAGAAGCTTACACTAAAAGGTCTCCACTTTGTTATATCCTTAAGTTGAATTTGCTAAAATGTGGATGTTTACCTATCAACAATCAATCTAGATATTTTACACCTAGATATCTCTAATTACATTGGATAATTTCCCCTCGAATGGGAAATCCAGATATCTGATGATGGTACATCACCATGTTGTGCACTTCGCAATGGCCCAAATATATTTGGCCCTGATGCCCCTTTAGGCACGAACTTCAAAATATGATTCTTGTTGTGACTTGTAGTGGTGTCCATCCCAAATGACTTATGGTTCAGATACTAGACTTTTGATTTAGATATGATTCTCCCATTTAATACCTTTGGTGGGGTCCACTTTGGTTAACTTCCTATCTGGCTCATAAACTGCTATTTGGAAATACAAATAAATTGCGATGGAAACGACTTGGTGAGGTCCATATATGGTTTTACCTAAATACATTTAATGCACAAATCTCAAAACCTGAATCTTGGTTAAACTTTGTGTTGAAGCCCCAAAAATCGGGTCTACAACAAGGGGGATACCCACTCGGTCCGGACCTTGGTTAACAGCTCCTTTTCCATTTGGTATAGTGAGTCTGACTGGGGATATGGGACCAGTTTCCCAATTTATGTGTGTGTGTGAAGGATTGATATTTCTCTTTCTAAAAGTTCCTAAGTGAGATGCTCTAATTCTAACTATAATCTAATGACATGTAAATGGTATTCTAATAAGCAGAAATATCTAAGTCTACACTAACCCGGGGTGTAATCCTTCTGTTATGCGATCTAAAATGATTTCATATAACAATTGGTAATAAAGATCATTCAACTGTTATGAGAAAAGAATTCAATACAGATAAACCACTTCGTATAAAAAGTTAGACGAAACAGTTGTGAAAGGCATATCGCATAATAAGCTATTCATACATTAAGCATAAATAAATAGCTATCACTGTACAAAAGTGCCAAATGATAACTCAAGCATTCACACATCAATATATAAACAACTGAACTTGAATATCACTTTTAACACAAAGGCAGAAATAGTTAAGAGATAAAAGTACCATTTATAACTAGTCCTACTCATGAGCTTCAAGCGATAATGATTTATCTCTTCGTAACCCAACATCCACTAAGAGTATAGAAATGCAACATCAGTAGCAGATATTAAATACAGATATTGATAAATCTTATTCCATTCATTCATCAAAACCTCCACAGAGGGTACAATAGCACATGTTTTGGGGATAAGTTTTTGACAAATTTCAGGACCCTTCTCTAAATGCATCAGAAGGGTTTAAATACTACTAACTAAATCTAAAAATAACTTATTACAAAAATGTAGGATACGGTTTAAATGGCTGTCCTCACTTTGGGCAAAAATAAAACAAAATAAAAACTAAAACTGAATCTAAAATTAAAATTACTAACTATTTCTGTATCTGCTCCTTGAAGTCGCACGTGTTCAGCATCTGTTTGAGAAGAGTCGACTGACTGATTTCCAATTTTAGTTGTGCTGCGAAAATAGAATCGGCAAGAGCTGGCACCATCTTCTCGGCAGAATTGATGATACACTTGAGAGTCATCCACTGGCTGTGTGGCTTTAAGTTTTATTTCTTTTACTTCTAGCGTTCTTTTTACAAATTTCTGGGCTTACAGGTGACTGAGCACTTGGAAGCTTTCTTTTTCAAGAAGTTTTGCCCAGCGATGGCTAATCACGCATCAGAAACTGCCTTTGTTTCTTGATCCGGGCTTCCTTGGTGCATTTTTCACCCTTTGTGCGTTTTCTTTTAGCGGATATAAAGCTCAAATTTTTGTGAAAATAATGATTCTGTAAGCTCTTGACCCTGAGTTTTAAATTGTCTGTTTGTAATGTGAGCGATGTCCGGTACCTCCGTGTATGGAAGAATTTTGGGCCTCGCCGTTATCCTGTGTAAGAATGAACAAGCCAGTTTGTGATGGACGCCTCAGAAGAACTATGTGAGCTTACAGTAGCATCGACCTCCATTACTCTGGGATTCTCTTCCTCAAGTAGATTGTACATGCCTTCCCAGGTAGCAATACCAGCGTCTATGTTACAGGCGGTGTCTGTAAGGGCGCCATTTCCTTCTCTTCAAAGCTCGGGGCTTTGCCTTTCTTTCCCATAGTATTCTGCGTACTACTTTGTATTGTTCTCTGCTCTCCGTTCCTGCAATTTACAAGTGAAGTGAGAAATAATGATAAGAAAAGGTGATGGGAAAGTCTTAAATGCTGAAGACGTATAAAATATACCACCTTATGTGAAATGACTTCTTGATAAGCACAAAACCCTATTTCATTAATGATTGGAAACTAACTCATTTAATTAGCATTAAAGCGCATAACTAGGTCTTGGTTTATGGAAAATACTTTTTTGAACAACGAGCCTGAAAGATATGCGATGAAGCGATTTTGCGATTTGCTTCGCAATATCGCAGATCGCAACATCGCATAATCACCATATCGCTTGCTTGCTATATCACAAATTCATAATATCGCATTATCGTATTGCCGCTCAATCGCAAAATCGGAATATCGCAATATCGCATTATCGCATAATCGCAATATCGCAGGAGCGTGGCATGTGACAATTTTCGTTAATCTGTTTTCTGCGAAATGTGATTTGCGATATGCGCCATCGCATATCGGTAGTTTAAAGTTTTTTAATGTAAGCGGTCTTTGATGCATGCGATGTGATATATGTTTGTAGTCCCGTATCGCGATCTCGCAGTTTTAGAATTCGGCTTGCAAGGAGGTACCCTATTATCCTTTTGCGATGCGATATTTCCTAAGGAATAATTCTACTTTATCACAAAACTTAAGCTTTTTTAGATTTTTCAAGGGTATTTTCTTAAGTTTTTTGACGGTAAGTTTTATTGAAAAAGGACATACAAGCACTAATTGATTTTTTACATTTTGACTAAGGGTCCCCACTTATTTAGTTTAGTAATAACACTAAATAAGAAGGGGGTTGTTGCTGGCCACAACAATTGGCGATTCACTAGGAAGAACCAGTTATCTCTATTTTTCTTTTGAATTTTCTAAACTTCCAAAACAGAAAGTTTTCTAGAAAATTAAACTTTATTATAGAAAGACAAAGTACATTATGCTTTTACCTATCAATGATATTTTGTTTCTCCTATTTTCAACTTTGATTATTTACTCCCTCAAGCTAGTCCTTGTATCTACATCAGTCATTACTTGGTTTATAGAGATAAAAACAAAACCTTCTCTGTAAATCATTTTTGAGTTTGCTCATTTGTCGTAGGTAAAGCCTCTACTGCCAGCGAGCGTTTATAGCCTCGACAGGGTTACCTGTTACCCAACAATGATCCTGTATCCTACTTAGAGAAATTTACACTTTTCAAAGAGAAATCCATGTCCACACTTATTGCTTTCATTTTATTTTTTACCCTTAAAGAACAATGTCTTGGTTTGGTAGCCAATTTATGACACAATCATTCACTGATTTATAGCTTTGCTGAACAAGCTGGCTCGTGATGAGACCCCTTGTCTTTTGATTGCAACAATCTTGAGTCATTGCCCTGTTTTGGTATGCAGTATTGGAAAAGTCAGCAAGCTATAATGTCTATGATCATGATAAGCCGGCTCGTGATGAGACCTCTTACTCTTTAAGTTAAAGTGTATCATTGGATCATTCTCTGAGCATTGTAGTTTCCTAGGTGGGGAGGAAATCATTGTTTCCTTAAGATGGCTCTTGACGACAATAATAGAGTTTTTGGAAAGAGCTGTTCTACAAAGAATCTTCATTCTATTTTTGATACCTTTCATTGGACTGATATAAAACAATTTCCCACTAAAAGTCGTTTTTATCAAAATTTATAAAGTCGAAACTAGTATCATTTCTAGGCCTAGAGATTTTAACTGTATCTTTCTATAATAAAGATCAATTTTCTAAAAAGAATTCTATTTATACCAGTGAAAAAACAAAATCTAAAAGAGAATTTATGTCTTTTTCATAAATCTCAAATGTAACCATTTACAACCGGTTTTATTATGAAACTAAAATAACTACTCTACAAAATAGAAGAATGATCTCCTATGGAAAATATTTTTTGAGGATCTGTCCGTTAACAGGTAAAGAATCTCTTTTTCCTGTTAAATCCTGTAACACAAAAGTAGACGGAACTATGACTTCTACGATTTGAAAAGGGCCAAGCCACATTTGTTGAAATTTTGTATGTTTCCCTTTTTCCTCATGAGCCTTGTCCCATTTTAAAACTAGATCTCCCATCTGAAAATATTTTCTGGATATCATGTTAGAATCAAAATAGGCTTTTACTAATGCTTAATGATGAGCGTGATTTATCTTGGCCTGTTCTTGTCGTTCTTCTAACTTAATTATTTCCAGCTGCCTTAGTTGTAAGGAAGAAGTTGGTGCTTCATCGATATATTGAACTAAGGCTAAAGAGGGAATTGCCAAATGAGTTGGAAGAACGACTTCTTTCCCATAAACTAAATTGAAGGGGGAAGTGCCGATGGAGGCTTGCTGCGTTATTCGACCTACCCATAAAGCATATACTAAAGACTTGTGCCAATTTTTATGATTTTGATCAATGGTTCGCTTAATAATCTTGATTAAGTTCTTAATTGTAGATTCAGCTAATCCGTTCCCCTGTGGGTAATAATTGGCAGAGTATTTAAGCTTGAAACCCCTTTTGAGTGCAAATTCAGTCATCGCATTACTAGAAAAATATGATGCATTATCAAATATTAAAGCAGAGGGCAATCCAAACCTGGTGATGATGAACTGATCTATGAATTCGATGATATTTTCAGCATTAGCTGTCTTGAGTGGAACTGCTTCTACCCATTTAGTAAAGTAATCTGTTGCTGTAAGGATATATCTATGCTGTTTAGAAGAGTGAGGAACGATCTCACCTATTACGTCCAATCCCCACTGATCGAAAGGCTGCTCAATGTTAACTGGTTGTAGTGGCAAGGATGGTTTCTTTTGTCTCCCAGCAGCGGTTTGACAGACTTGACATTTCCTCGCGTAGTTATGTGAGTCTTTGAATAATGTGGGCCAGTAATAGCCTGCACGTAAGATTTTATGAGCAGTAGCGTCTCTAGTGTAGTGTCTGCCTGCTGGCCCATCGTGGAGTTCCTGCAAGACTTTTTCAGCTTCAGATTTCTCAAGACATCTAAGGAGAACAGAATCATAATTTATTCTAAAAAGAACATCATTCATGAGCTGATATTGTTTGGCTTTTAACCTTAGAGCTCTTTTCTTGGTATGATCGAGATTTGAAGGAGCGTATCCATTCTTTAGATAATAAATGATATCAGTGTATAATGACTCAACATCGTTTAGGCTTACCTCGTACATTTGTATCTCTGTAGATGGAATTTCGGACATCAGCGATGCTTCGACCAGCGTTTTGCAAAAGCCTTGACCTTTTACAATACTTGCTGGTTTGATTTCTACGTCATATTCCTGTAAGGCAGTAATCCAATTGGCTCTTTTCTCACCCAAATCCTTCTGTACTAGAATATTTCTTACTGCTGGAAACGGTACTATGATTTTTGTATGTGTTTTGAGTAGAAAAGGTCTAAAATACTTAATTTCTTTGAAAACAGCACAAGCTTGTTTCTCCACATCTGAATAATTCGACTCAGCCCTTTGTAAATTGGAACTGAAAAAAGCAATTGGGGCTTCTGCCTTTTCTTGATTTACTTGAGTGGGTATCGCAGCATATGACCTATCAGAGGCAAATGTATATAAAATAAAAGGATCAGAAAAATTTGGAGTTGATAAAGATGGAGCATTAATGATTGCTTTTTTGATCAGATTGAATGCCTCATGTTCATCTTGGCCCCATTTAAAGTTTGAGTTCTTTTTAATCATTGCTTGTAAAGGAGACACGATTCTTGAGAAATATGGAACAAATCTCTTTACAAAATTAATCTGGCCAAGGAAAGATTGCATGGCTTTCTTGTTGTGAGGTAGAGGAACTGCAAAAATCTCATTGATTCTGTCAGGATCAATGTGAATTCCAGATTTTGACACTATGAATCTGAGAAGTTTTCCTTCACTTAATGCGAAAAAGGATTTTTTCGGGTTAAGTGAAATTCCATACCTTTGACAACGTTGGAAGATTTGTTTTAAATCTCTAAGATGATTGTTTCGTTTCTTGGAATATACAGTTATATCATCCAAATAGATTACCACTGATTTATTAACTAACCCTTTGAATGTGATGTCCATAGCTCTCTGAAATGTGGCACCAGCATTAATCCGACCAAATGGCATCTTTTGATATGTGTATGTACCCCATTTAGTTCTGAATGTGGTTTTTAACTGATCATCAGGATGTACCAACACTTGATTGTATCTTGAGAATCCATCCAAGAAGGACATCAATTCTAAGCCCGCGAACGCCTGCAGTATTTGTTCCATGGGAGGCAAAGGAAAATTGTCCTTTTGGCAGGCTTTGTTAAGATTTTGAAAGTCAATGCAGATTCTAATATCTCCGTTTTTCTTTCTAACAGGGACCATATTGGAAACCCATTTAGAATGTCAAACGGGAAAAATTATTTTGGCTTTCAGTAACTTATTGGGTTCAGATTTGATCTGGCTTTCTAGATTGGGATGGATCTTTCTCAACTTTTTTTGGATAGGTTTTTCATTGTCTATCATTGGAATAGTATGTTGGATGATATATGTGTCGTACATTTTAAGTTCATCGTAATTCCAAGCAAAGACACTTTTGTATTGTCTCAAGAGACGAATATACGCTAATTTTTCTTCAGGAGCTCGACCAAGGCCTAGATTGATATTCTGTGGTTTGGTATCAGTTCCTAGATTTACTAATTCGTAATTCAAAGTTGAACTTTGGAGTTTTGAATTGGTATATATTTTAAACCGATCTTTCAAATCATAGAGATATTCTAACTTGACTACTGACTTAGGTATGGCATTGTTAATGCTATCCTATTGCAATTGTTGGTCATGTTGGTCTTTGTCAATTATTTGATTGGTATAGGATCCTTCAGATGTGAGGAAACTCATGATATCAGGATCGTCGTTGAAAATCCTCCAATTGGTAATGTTATCAGGAATAAATGGTCTAAAAATTAATTCAATTGAAAATTGATTAGGGCTAAAATCTTCCGAAGGAATGAGTTTGGAGGCTACGTTGGCTAAGAGGTCTGCACTAGCATTCTGGAGTTTGGGAATTGATGAAATATTAAATGCTATAAAATGTTCAGTCAGATCTTGAACTAAAGATTGGTAATGTTTTAAATGACTTGATAAACAATGTATAGTATTACGTACCTGTCTGATTACAATTTCAGAATCTCCGAAAACTTGAAGATATTTGACATCTAATCCGATTGCTTTGTATAATCTTTGGACTAAAGCCTCGTATTCTGCGGTATTGTTGGTGCAATCAAATTCGAGTCTGTAGGTTAGCATAGTCTTATCTCCCTCTGGACTTATTAACACGCATCTTGCTCCTGCTCCTTCATTATACTTAGAACCATCAAAAAATAGTTTCCAAAATAAAGATTTATTTACAGGACTATCTGTTTGAGAGAAATTTTCTACTTGAGATAAAACATAATGTTCTAAGTAAGGTGAGGTATGAGCATTAAAATTTCCTAGGAAAGAATCTACTAAATAGTTGCCAATGATGTTAGAACTATATGCTACTGGTTCATTTTCTCCCTCGAGTTCTGTTACTATGTATTTCTGGTGTCTTTCTCGCTCAACTTTTATTTGATTTGGTTTACCGTTGTAAGGGAGCCACATGTGCGACCAGTCAGTTGCAAAGTATCCGTGAAGTTTTTCTGACCAATATCTGCTAAGAATTAAGCCATAAAATTCCGGAATATCAGCAACTAAAATGTCGATAACTTGACATACCTTTGGGTTGGATGATAGCCTTATGGTGACCTGATTTAATTCGCCAATCACTTCGACTTGCGATCGATCTAATTGAACTATGCGTACAACTGATTTTTGTGGTTGAACGTTCAATTTTGTACATATTGACTTTGGTAAAATATTCGATGAAGCTCCAGAATCCACTAAGCAATTATGCAATTTTTTAATTAAAATTTCATAAGTAAGAAGAAATGGGGGAGTATGAGATCTCGATCTTCCTCCAATCAAGGAGATATCGTTTGGATCAACTTTATTCATCGCATTAGTTGGAGGTCTTCCATTGTCATGGGAAGCTTGAGAGATTACAACGACGGGCAAAGGTGCAACTGGTACAACATGTAATTCTTTCAAAAGTACCTTTTGTTGGTGTTTTAACTTGCTCAGTTCGTAAAGAGTGATATTGTCCCTAGTCTTTTTCATGTCTTCTATGATGTTATACTCCATTTCATCCAAAACGATCAATGTTTTAGATGGAGTTGATGGGTCTGTTTGGACTGGGCTGGTTTGAGTCGCTTTAGGTGTCATTTTCTTGGCTGCGACTTTATCCTTAGTCATCGAGCTTGCGCTTTTTGGATTAGGGGTGGGTTGAGGAGGATCAAGTTGATTTATGCTGTGAGTACTAACCGGGAATGCCTCTTGATCCTCTTCATCTGGGAGGATGAAATCCCACATACCTTGTAACTCTACAACTTCTTCTTCATCGGTATGTTCTTCAGTAGCAATTTCCTCTTCTTCTTCTTTGGATTCAGCACTTGTAATAGTGTTAGGGGGTTTGGAATCGGTTGAAGGGTTTCTTATAAAAGGTCTGTAGGGATTTTTAGAAGAAGTTTCTGCCACTTGTTTCTTAATGTCGACCATCTCGTTAGACATGGTCTTCAAAACTTTTTGCAATCCTTTTAAATCGAATGGATCTTTCGATTGTTTTTTCTTGGGATCTTCCTTGAAAGAAACCTTATTGGATTTTCGTTCTTCTATTGCATTTTTATTTTCTAAGGCCATAATACGTTTCTCTACCGCTATTGCTTCTTTCATATTTTCAACTAAAGTTGTTTTGTTGGCCCTATCGACAAAGATTGCTATGTTTGATGGTAAAGCAGTAATGTACCATTCACTTCGCACTTCTTCACTAGGCTGGGAAGCAACAGGAATTTTATTTAAGATTTTATTGAAACGTAAATTGAAATCTTTGATAGGTTCTTTTGACTCGACCTTGAGGTTAGACAAGTCATTGATCAATGTTGTCGTAGAGCTATCATCACCAAAATTAGTCAAGAATTGTTCTTGGAAAATCTCCCAACTAGTAATAGATCCAGATGGTAATGAGAAATACCATGATCTGGCTGTTCCTTGCAGAGTATAAGGAAAAAGTCGAACAACAACGTCTTCATTGGTAACTCCATTAAGATTTATGGATAGCATAAAGTTATTTATATGTTCTTCCTCTAGCATGCCTGCTTCAGGATTAAACTTAGGCAGCCATTTTTTAGGATGGGCTGGTAACTGACTCAAGGGCGCAGGAATTAATACTGCCCCTGGGTTATTCCATGGAGATTGGGCCATCGCTGAACTACTAACAGAGGAAAGTGTAGAAGATGATCCCTATGGTTGAGAAGATGAGGATATTACGACTCCAGATGATTGAGAAGGGGATGTAGGAGTACCGGTGGACTGATGGACAATGATCTGAAGTGGAGGGGTGGATGGTTGACTTCGCGGAGAAGAGGTTGAGATGGATGATGATGATGAACGAGTCTTGCTATCGGAACCTTTAGGAGATTTCCTTACTCTCTTCCTTGTAGGTAGAGGTAACTTGTTTGGTTGAACACCAAACTTTTCACTCTTTAATCTGGTAAGAGGATGAGTAGGGTTATATTGCGAAGTCATGCTGCCTTGAGATTTATCAGATTTTTGAGGAGATATAGAAAATCGTTGAAGTTTGTGAATCAAAGATTCAACTTCAGGAGGTTCAATAATAGATTGTTTTGAAATGTCAGGGTTTGAAGTAGCAGCTGTTACTCCTGCGACTTTTGGCTCTGGATTTAAAGATTCTAAATGTGATGGAGAAGCTGGGGGAGATGGTGAGGGTGATTTTACTCTCAGAATGGTATTTAGATTTATATTTACTTGCCATTCGCATTTCGTGGCCCTCCTTCTAGCGCCAAATATGTTGAAGCCCCAAAGATCGGGTCTACAACAAGGGGGATACCCACCCGGTCCCGACCTTGGTTAGCAGCTCCTTTTCCGTTTGGTATAGTGGGTCCGACTGGGGATATGGGACCAGTTTCCCAATTTATGTGTGTGTGTGAAGGATTGATATTTCTCTTTCTAAAAGTTCCTAAGTGAGATGCTCTAATTCTAACTCTAATCTAATGACATGTAAATGGTATTCTAATAAGCAGAAATATCTAAGTCTACACTAACCCGGGGTGTAATCCTTCTGTTATGCGATCTAAAATGATTTCATATAACAAATGGTAATAAAGATCATTTAACTGTTATGAGAAAAGAATTCAATATAGATAATCCACTTCGTATAAAAAGTTAGACGAAATAGTTGTGAAAGGCATATCACATAATAAGCTATTCATACATTAAGCATAAATAAATAGCTATCACCGTACAAAAGTGCCAAAGGATAACTCAAGCATTCACACATCAATATATAAACAATTGAACTTGAATATCACTTTTAACACAAAGGCAGAAATAGTTAAGAGATAGAAGTACCATTTATAACTAGTCCTACTCATGAGCTTCAAGCGATAATGATTTATCTCTTCGTAACCAACATCCACTAAGAGTACATAAATGCAACATCAGTAGCAGATATTAAATACAGATATTGATAAATCCTGTTCCATTCATTCATCAAAACCTCCACAGAGGGTACAATAGTGCATGTTCTTGGGGATAAGTTTTTGACAAATTTCAGGACCCTTCTCTAAATGCATGAGAAGGGTTTAAATACTACTAACTAAATCTTAAAATAACTTATTACAAAAATTTAGGATACGGTTTAAATGACCGTCCTCACTTTGGGCAAAAATAAAACAAAATTAAAACTAAAACTGAATCTAAAATTAAAATTACTAACTATTTCTGTATCTGCTCCTTGAAGTTGCACGCGTTCAACATCTATTTGAGAAAAGTCAGTTGACTGATTTCCGATTTTAGTTGTGCTGTGAAAATAGAATCGGCAAGAGTTGGCGCCATCGTCTCGGCAGAATTGATGATACACTTGAGAGTCATCCACTGGCTGTGTGGCTTTAAGTTTTATTTCTTTTACTTCTAGCATTCTTTTTACAAATTTCTGGGCTTACAAGTGACTGAGCACTTGGAAGCTTTCCTTTTCAAGAATTTTTTCCCAACGATGGCTAATCGTGCATCGGAAAATTCCTCCATTTCTTGATCCGAGTTTTTTGGTGCGTTTTTCACCCTTTGCGCGTTTTCTTTTAGCGGATATAAAGCTCAATTTTTTTTGAAAATAATGATTCTGTAAGCTCTTGACCCTGAGTTTTAAATTATCTATTTTTAATGTGAGCGATGTCCGGTACCTCCGTGTATGGAAGAATTTTGGGCCTCGCCATTATCCTGTGTAAGAATGAACAAGCCAGTTCTGTGATGGACGCCTCAGAAGAACTATGTGAGCCCGCAGTAGCCTCAACCTCCATTACTCTGGGATTCTCTTCCTAAAGTAGATTGTACATGCCTGCCTTCCTAGGTAGCAATACCAGCATCCCTGTTACAGGCGGTGTCTGTAAGGGCGTCATTTCCTTCTCTTCAGAGCTCGGGGCTTTGCCTTTCTTTCACATAGTATTATGCATATTGCTTTGTATCGTTCTATGCTCTCCGTTCCTGCAATTTACAAGTGAAGTGAGAAATAATGATAAGAAAAGGTGATGGGAAAGTCTTAAATGCTGAAGACGTATAAAATATACCACCTTATGTGAAATGACTTCTTGATAAGCACAAAGCCCTCTTTCATTAATGATCGGAAACTAACTCATTTAATTAGCATTAAAGCGCATAAACGGGTCTTGGTTTATGGAAAATACTTTTTTGAACAACGAGCCCGAAAGATCTGCGATGAAGCGATTTTGCGATTTGCTTCGCAATATCGCAGAATCACCATATCGCTTGCTTTCTATATCACAAATTCATAATATCGCATTATCATATTGCGCTCAATCGCAAAATCGGAATATCACAATATCGCGTAATCGCAATATCACAGGAGCGTGGCATGTGACAATTTTCATTAATCTGTTTTCTGCAAAATGCGATTTGCGATATGCACCATCGCATATCGGTAGTTAAATTTTTTTAATGTAAGCGGTCTTTGATGCATGCGATGCGATATATGTTTGTAGTCCCGTATCGCGATCTCGTAGTTTTAGAATTTGTCTTGCAAGGAGGTACCCTATTATCCTTTTGCGATGCGATATTTCCTAAGGAATAATTCTATTTTATCACAAAACTTAAGCTTTTTTAGATTTTTCAAGGGTATTTTCTTAAGTTTTTTGACGGTAAGTTTTATTGAAAAAGGAAATACAAGCACTAATTGATTTTTTACATTTTGACTAAGGGTCCCCACTTATTTAGTATTAGTAATAACACTAAATAAGAAGGGGGGTTGTTGTTGGCCACAACACTTTGATATGGGCCACTTTTGATGACTTGAATTTTATCCATTATTTCTATCCAAATCCGAGTATAATATTAACTTCCAACTGATCTAGATGATAGAAACTCGCGATGGACGTTTAGTTATGTCTTTGTGATTGACGGATCCGTCAAACATTTAACTATATGGCCTAAAATGCCAAACTATACTGAGAAAAAATTATGCTCTAAAATTAACCATGAATACTTTATCCACCTGTGAAACTAGATAATTAAGAATCCAATCCGACTCTATTGCTCGATATAACACAAACAAATTAAACACGTACTACATATAGAAATATACAATTAACATCTTAATTCAAGCATAAATGGAAGATTACAATTTGGCATATATGCACAGTATTTCTTTGGTCAAGTTCAACCTATTCACTCTTAATTTTGTATTCTCTCCACACATATTTGATTACATTCAAAATCTATTAATTAAAGCTCTCCTATTCAACTCAACAAACTCAACCTATTTTGCTATATTATATAACAAATTCCTAAATTGGATAATATATCGTTTTACATAACAACTAAATGGAACTCATCCTATCTTTCCTAACAATATACATTCCTTCTAGATTATATTTAAGAAAATATTACAAATTAAATAAAATTAAGGAAACCAACTTCCTTTGGTAAATGGGTTTTGACCAAAGAAGGTCAAAGAAAGTTTTGACTGGTAGATGCTCATGCATCAAATTCCCTGGGAAGAAAATAACTGTTCATGAGGTCTTCAATGTTTGTGCCATATCTGGAAATCTCTGTTGTTGTCATCTAAGTAACATATTATATTGGTTGGTTCTTCCATTTAACCAAATACTAAAAGTATTCTATACCTTAGTATTCTTAGCTGCTCTTTGATCCAATAGAACTTTAATTTCTTTTTGAATTGCTTTTGATAATTGTTTCTTCGATCTACTCATCTGAAATTCATCACTTACATGCTCATCTATTGTAACACTCTTTGTATCCTTGAAGGGATACAAATCTGCAACATTAAAAATTGGAGAAATCCCAATATCACTCAGGAGTTCTAACTCATAAGAATTATAAGAACGATTTCTTAAAACATTACATGGACCAATTTTCTTAAGTTTTAATTTATTATATGTCCCTATACAAAACCTTTCCCTTATGAGATATGCCATCGCTAAGTCATGAACTTTAAAGTCCAACTATCTTCTTTTCATATATGCTCCTTGCTTATACTTGCTACTATGTTCTTGCAACTGCCGTTTAACTCTCTTTTGCAACTCCTTCATGCTTGTTGCTAAATTCTCACCATTAGCACTCATTACTTCTTGATTCCCAAAGCTCATAAATTCCTCTTGGATGCATTCCATATACTATCTAAAATGGACTCTTCTACTGGCTGAATCATTATATGAAAACTTATCCCGAGCAAGTACTCAATCCCACTATTTGGGATGCTCACTTACTAAGCTTCTCAAAATATTCCCTAAGCTCCCATTTACCACCTTTGTTTGTCCCTTAGTCTGTGGGTGATATGTTAAACTAAAATTCAAGTTAGTGCCAAGATTCTTCCACAAAGTTCTGCAAAAATGGCCTACCAATATTGTTTCTTTATCTAAAGCAAAAGTTAGGTAAACCATGAAACCTTACAATCTCCTTGAAAAATAAATTAGCAACATTGGTTGCATCACTAGTCTTGGTAAAACCTATGAAATGTGCCATCTTTGAAAATATATCTACGACCACATAAATTGAATCATTTCCTCGTCAAGTTCGAGGCAACCCCAAAACAAAATTCATACTTACTGAGTCCCAAGGTCTACTTGACATGGGTAATGGTTCATATAAACTTATATTTTGAACCTTCCTTTGGGATACTGACATACTTTGCATCTTTCAACTAATCTCTTCACATCAGTTTGCATAATTGGACAAAAATAGAAAGCATTCAACAAAGCAAATGTATTATCCCATCCAAAGTGTCTCGACAATCCTCCATTATTATTTTCCTTTATCAAATTTTCCCCCATTGAGCATTTTGGTATGCAAATATTACTGTCCTTAAAAAATAAACCTTCCCGAATCATATAACTCAACTATTGGGTTATGCTCATGCTGATTGGGTTCTCACATGCTGCATATGCATCCTTAAAATATAGATCATCTTTATACATTTCCTTTAGCTCATCAAACCCCAAAAATTTAGCTTGAAATTCATGTACAACGAAATTGAATATACTCAATGCATCAACTACCTTATTTGATGAACCACTTATGTTCTTAGTTACAAAAGTGAAACTTTGTAGAAATTCTCCCACTTAGCATGCCTTTGATTTAATTTTGGTTTATTGCTGATAAACTGCTAAGCAATATTGTCAGTAGACAAAGCAAATTCCCTGGGCGTAAGATAATGTCTCCATTTCTTTAAGGCTTGAACTATAACATAATATTCCTTGTCATAAGAGGAATTTTTTCCTTGCTTCATTCAATTTCTCACTAAAATAAGTAATTGATATTCCCTCTTGACTTAAAGTAGCTCCAATAACAACTCCATTTGCATCTGTCTCAAATTGAATATTTTTATTAAAGTTTGGTAAGGCTCAATTAGGTTGTTCTATTATCGTTTTCTTTAGAAATATAAAATTTCTATCAATTGCTATAGTCCACTTGAATGGTTATTTGCTTTCTTTGATGTTTCCTACAATAGGATAAAAAGTGTTACTAAAGTTCTTAATAAACTTTCTATAAAAACTTGCTAGACCATGAAAACTTCTTACCTCAAAGACATTATGTGGAATAGGCAATTAATAATTGCTTTAACCTTGTTACAAGCCATTTCCAATCCATCTTAAGAAATCACAAAACCCAAGTATACAAGTTCCTTCTTCATAAAATTATATTTCTTCAAATTAATTAATAATTTCTCCTGTTGCAAGATTCTTAATACTAACCTGAGATGTCTCAAATTCTCCTCTTTTGTTTGACTATATAATAAGATATCAATCAAATAAAAAATAACAAATTTAATAGTAAACTCCTTCAAAACCTCATTCATCAGCCTCATGAAAGTGTTAGGGGCATTAGTGAAACCAAAAGGCATCACTTACCATTCATACAATCCATAATTAGTATTGAAGGTTGTTTTCCATTCATCCCCTTCTCTAATCCTAATATGATGATATCCATTCTTGAGATCAATATTACAAAAATACTTGGTAACGGTTAAATAGTCAATTAAATCATCAATGCATGGAAGTGGAAATATGTACTTGATTGTAATTTTACTAATGACTATTAAATCAATACACATTCTCCATCCACCATATTTCTTTGGGTTAAGCACTATAGGCACGACACATGGACTCAAAAAATCTCTTTGATGAGACCCTTGTCAAACAACTCTTGGACTTGTCTCTTCACTTCTTCATTCTCTTGTGGATTCATTATGTATGATACTTTATTTGGAATACTCGAAACTGGGGTTGAGTGTATATGATGACCAATCCTTATAATACGAGGTAAACTATTCAATAATTCATCAACAATGATATCAGTAGATTAATCCAAGATAACTTTGACTTCCTCAGGAAAATCATCAAAGTTTGGGCTCGTAAGAATTACTCGGGATTTCCAACCAAAGAAAAATGTATTTCTTCCTTTTTGACTTCTTGTCATAGCTCTTTTCCACTCATCAACAACACAGTAGGACCAATTTCTTCATTGGCTCCTTCATCTTGCAAAGGTAACAATTTATATATTTAATCATTCTTCTCAAGTGTATAGGTGTTACTTCTACCATCATGAACAACCTTTCTATCATGCTTCTATGGAATTCCCAAGAAAATATGGAAAACATCCCCAAACATTACATCAATAATACCTCATTTTTATAGTTTCCAAATTGAATTTCCACCTCACATTGTTCATTTACCAAAATTTGGTGTCCTTTTTGTAGCCATGATACTTTATAAGGAGTAGGGTGTGTTAATCTCTTCAAATCTAATTTTTCTATAATCTCAGTAGAAACCAAATTACCTATACTACCATTATCAATCACAACTTTGCAACACTTACTTTTGATTTGCATACAATTCTTAACAAGCTTTTCACCTAAGATGGCTCCTTAGCTTCTTTTTATATTTTGTTTAAAATATCTCTTCATCAATAATGATTCTCTTGCTTTAGGGTTTCTTATTTTTCCCCAAGATTTAGGGTTTCTTTTATTTCCATTGAATTCACACTTTCCTTTGTTTCTTCTGTGACATGTGCACTTCTCTAACTTGCTGGAGTATTATCTAGACATTCCTATGAGTCCCAATTTTCCAAATTTATAACATCTAGGTTGGAAGTTTCTATCCCTACCTCTAACTCTTGAGAAATATATTCATCCTTTGGAATCACCTCCTCTTTGTGATTGATTACTCAAACTTCCACTTTCCTCTCTTGAGGGTTGGAATATTCCTTTACCACTCTATTATCCTTTTCCTCTTACATGACTTCTTCCTTTATTCTTATGACTATTTTATGGTGAGCTTCTCTTTTGTTTTGAAAGAAGCTTGATATGCATCTTTAACTATCCTCAAGGATAAGATTCTAATTTTATCCTGAATTTCATACCTCAAACCATTAATGTACCTAGAAACATTCTCAACATCCTCTTCAACATGACCAACTCTAATGTTTAGTTTATAAATTCCTTCAACATATTTCTGTACTAATATAAATATTTGCCTAGGAATTTGCAATTGCTTGAAAATATTTAACTGGTAATTTTTAGGCATGAATTTACCTTTGAACTTTGAAACCATTCCATCCCAACTTTTGATATTGGACTTGCCTTTCTCTTTCTACCTGTCTGCACTTCATCCCATCATAGAGCTATATGACCTTTAAATCTTATCACTACATACTTCACTCTTTTCTCTTTGTCAACATCTTCATAATCAAAACATTTATCCATGGAATTGATCCAATCCATCAATTCATCAACATTTAAATTACCTTCATATGAAAACACCTCCATCTTTAGTCTAGTCACCTTAGCTATCATCTTCAACATTTTCTACTCTATTAATTCATTGCCTTCTTCTTCACTAGAAGATTCTTCTTTTGCTTCATCGACATCTCCCGTGTTAGCTCCTCTTTTTTGTGCAGTCTCCATTGTCTCTAATCTCGCCTGAATGTGCCTCATCTGTGCTTGCAGAGCTGCATTCGCTACAAGCCTTCCTTGAGCTAATCCTTTGCATATTTCTAGCATCTTTAAGAGAAAAATTGTGCTTTGATACCAAACAGATGCCAAGATCTCACTTTAAACTAAAATTTCTCTCCTTTTAGTAGATCGATGCTCTCTAATGTCCTTATAAAATATCTCGATCTCTCCTTTCATAGTTTTCATTCAATTTGAAAATGGTGGTAATCCACAAATTTGAAGTTTTGAGCTAAATTTGATATGCCTGAAACCTCAAAACTCCAAACTTAGAAAAAAGCCTCAAAATTCTCCTTAGTCACAAACCCCAAATTTCATTGCATCCAGGATCTAGAAAATTTGGATGGTTTCCATTTTGTTGATACCTAGATTACTTTAGTCTTGAATATATCTCCTTAATCTGATTGTTCTCAAATTCAGATGTTTCCCTTAGCTAACAATCAATCTAGATATCTTTATGGTCAAATATCTCTAATTACTCTGAATACTTTTTGCTTGAGCAAGAAATATAGATATCCAGTGATATGGTTCATCACCATGCCCCACACTTCACAATGGTCTGGATATCCCTTTGGGCACGAACTTCAAAATTTGATTCTTGTTGTTAATAATAGTGGGCTCCAACCTATATGACTTATGGTCTAGATATGTCTTTTGATTCAAATATGATTCTCCCTTATAACATATTTGGTGGGGTCCACCTAGATAATTTTTTGTTCAGCTCATAAATTTATGTCTGCAAATGCATCTCAATTGGATGGATACACCCTAGTGAGGCTTGGATATGGTTTGACCCATATACCTTTAATGTACAAATATTGGGATCTCAAACTGCATTAAACTTTGTTGTGGGACGCTTCGGATGACTTGAAGTTTATCTCTTCTTTCTATCCAGATCTAGGTAAAAGTTATACTACCAACACTTGTACAAAATGGATACTCCTCGACCCAAATACCTCCACTGATATGGATGAAGGAAACTCATGATAAAGTTCTAGTTATGTCTCTATCAATTAAATGATCTATCAGAAGTTGAGCGATTAAGCTTGAAACACCAAATTGTACCAAGACAAAATTGTACTATGAAATTAATCGTGAAGACTTGATCGCTCGTGACCCTGGAAATTAAGAATCCAATCCTTCTCTATTGCTAGATCATACACAAAAAATAAATATGTAGAAACTAGATAAATATATAGGTAACGTAGTAATTCAAGCATAAAATTAAGATTACAATTTGGTGTCTCTGTGCAGTCTTCCTCTGGTCAGTTTCAACCTCTTCACTGTCAATTCTATATTCTATCCATGCACAATTAATTACTTTCAAAATCTATTACATACTCTTGTATTAAACTCCACAAAATCAACCTGTTTTGCTAGATATCCAACAAATTCCTAAATTGGCTAAATCTATCCTCTTACATAACATCTGAATGACACTCATCCTATCTTCCCTAAAAATATAGATTCCTTCTAGATTATAATTAGGAAAATATTACATATTGAATAAAATGAAGGAAACAAACTTCCTTTGGTAAATGGGTTTTGACCTAATAAGGTCAAAGATAATTTTAATTGCTAGATGCTCCTGCATCAATTTTAATCTTGATGATGCAGCTTTGTTTGTCAATACAATTGGTAAAATTGTTGCATATATTGTGGTTTATGCGGATGCTTTTTTGATAAAAGGGAATGATGAAGCATATTACATCCACATACAAAGAATTGAAGAAGAATTTTAAGATGAAAAACATGGGACATCTTCATTACTATCTGGGTATCGAAGTAACTAAAAATCCAAGGTATATATTCATCTCCAAAAAAATTTCCATGGGAGAGTTGTTGAATAAATTTGGCATGGATTATTTCAATTCTCTCTATAATTTATGGATAAAAAATTTAAGCTAACATCAAAAGAAGGGAATTAATTTGAGGATGCAACTAAATATAGATAACTTGCGAGGAGTCTTATCTACCCTACCACTACTAGTCCATACATTTCATTTGTAGTTGGGATCCTTTCTAGGTTCATGAAAAAACCTTGTGACTAACATCGTTGTGTTGCAAAGAAAAATTTGATGTAATTGAAGGGGGCTCAAGAAGTATGGCTCAATTACTCTAAAATGGAGGACTTCAAACTAGTTGGATATCTAGTTTTGGCTTTTGATAGGGATAAGGAGTACAAAGTGTATACTTAGGATATCTTATGAGTCTTAGATCGACAACTATCTCTTGGAGCTCATGAATATAGTTTGTTCCAAAAAGTTCCCCTACAAAGGGTGAGAATGTGGTTGCTATAAAGGGATACAAAATATTTTGTAGCTTAGAATATACTATAGGATTTGCATGAGAAACAGGTAAATTCTACCCAACTATTGATTGACAACACTTCTGTCATCAAGTTGGCCAGGAATCCTAGACTTCATGAATGAATAAGGCATATCAACATGAAGTGTCATATGATTCAACATCATGTAGAGGTTAAGAGAATTCATTCAATATATTATTTATGGGCCTTCAAAATAGGTATAATTTAAGCCCCATCTAACCATCGTTTGGCATAATTAACCTTTCCTTCTGTGTTTGATAATGTCTTTTTCAAAATTTAACGTGTCCTTAGGAAGGTTAAGAGGTATTTGTTATATTATATGTGCCTAATGCATTAAATGTGTAGGAAATTGTGGATATATTTTTCATATCATGCAAAAGGCCAACATGAGAGGATTAAGGGGCTTGTTCCTTGTTATAGGCTAATCACAACTCATTTGGATCAAGGACGTTTACTACTTCCCAGTGGTTGCGAGAACACTAGGGAACCATATCCAAATTTTTAGGTATTTTGGAGGGAAGCAGTACTCCCTTCAAGGAGTGGTCTGTAAACTATCGTGGATATTCCACTGGATAGTTTGTCACAATAGTTATAATAATATTATATTATAAATATGAGATTCTACACTATTACAATTTTATTAAACTTTAAGATTTGTAGATTTAACTGTAATTAGTGCATGCATGCAAATGGAAATTATGCATAAAAATAGAGAACAACAAAATAAGCTCACACACACACACATAAGACAAAAGATATGATTTGGGAAACCCTTTCAGGAGAAAACCCAGCTGGAAGGTGAGGCCGCTACGCTCTCTTTCTCTATTTGGAAATACAACTGCAGGTGCAAAGAATTAATGCATGTGGCCCGTGGGTTACTACAGTGCAAAAATCATCTGTGTGTGCTCTACCTCCTATCTCTCCTGGCTATCTTTTCTCAACTATGGAACAAAACACTCTCAAAATAATGGAATGCCTCTTCCTCTTAGTGGCCCGATTATAACACAACCCGATAGCCTACCAGTGGTTAATTTTGACTACATCAACTCTTAACTAGAGTTACAATATAGACTCTTCTAGAGTATTTTACATCATAATCACGTGGATAGCCCATTTTCCATGAATAATGGGAGTTGAAGCGACATCCTCCCGAACTATAGGTGTGAAAACAGGAAGGTCAACTTCTGAGTGACATAACTTTTGCATACATACTCAAATTGACAAGCTTATTATACCATTAGAAATATCTTTGTGTGTAGAATAACATGAAATTATTATACGCTAAAGCAACAAAATTTTCCCCAAAAAAACATCATTTGATGTCACAAAACACTCTTGGAAGGTTTCAGACCCTGTTTTTCTAAACTAGGTCCCATTGGTAAAAACTGTCCCGTGAGCTGATTACTCCACTTTTTCCACTCCAAATGCATCAATATGGATGAAAAATAATAAAATTATCCAATACAGATCACACCTATCCATTTTTGGAGGATTTTGGTCGCTAAAAGCTTCTACTGCATGAGGTGAGGAAATTTTTCCTCCACCTTCTCTCTGGTGTACCATTTAGCTTTTCCTGGAAGTTGTCCCTTCAACCCAATATGCCAAAGGTCATGTTACCCCTATATTGTAGTTCTGGACCTCTTCTAAAAAATTGTATCTTCTTTCAACTCTGCTTGAGCATCTGGTGCCAAATCCTCCACAAATGTAGGACCTGTTCCTCTTCTTGATCTAACATGGAAGGTTCATAGAGTTTCAAATTCTCTACATTCACAATTGAGTAAATGTGCATATATGGTGGTAAACTAAGTCAATAGGAATTATCACCCACCTTTTTTAGTATCTCAAAGGGACCATACCATAGAGCCTTGATTTTCTTACCAGGCCTGTGCAACCTCTCCTTGTTCAATTGTAACCATACTCTGTCTCCCACCTTGAATGACTTCTCCGTTCTGTGTTAATCATGCCTAGCCTTATAATTCTCCCGTGACTTCTGTAGTGTTTCTTATACATGTAGATGGATCTGCCTGATCTTCTCTATAAAATTTTCAACCCTAAAAGCATCTCCTGTAAGATCTTCCCTCACTCCTCCTTGTTGCCCATATGCAATATCTAAAGGTGAAAGTGGAAAATATCCAAAACAAGTCTCAAATAGGGAATTACATGTAGAAGTGTGGAATGATCTATTATAAGAATGTTGTATATATACTAAATTTTCATCCTAGGTCTTCAGATGCTTCTGGTTGTGTTATGAAGGAAAATCTCCTCTGTGGATAGAGGCGATCCCTCTAGCCTAATGAGTAGGTCTAGCAACAAACTAAACAAACTAACATACACTTTCCTAGGTTATGTTTGACAAATGAAAAGAGAGGGAGAAACCTACCTCGCTCTAATGCTAATTTCTCGATCCTTGGAGATGGCTTTGAATATTTCTCTCCAGGCATCACTCTCTACTTGTTCTTCACGTCCGAGTACTTGCAAGTAATATCAAAGAACTATGCCACATACAAGAGAATATATGGCATACATCAAACATAAACTACTTAATAGATCAAGGAATATTAAGCTAATAACATAAACATTTACACAATTATGGAAAGTGAACATTAGATGTATATATTAATAATCTAGAAAGGGAGGCATACAACCTATGCCTTGATGTTGGTGATCTCCTTTTGGTGGATTTCCAAGTCCAAGAAAAGACTCTTCATGCACTCCTTCTCCAAGCTAGAATGGGTAGCATGTAAGCATAATCTCAGCATAGGGTTGCAACAATCATGACCGACCATTTGGGGATGGAAGGGAGTGAAGTTATAGGAAGAGAGAGGGAGTTAGGGATCCATGAAAGAGGGAGGAAGGACCATGTCTCAAGGGGAAATCCCATGATGATAAGATCAAGAGGTCCAAATGAGAGAGCTAGACCATATCAATAACAACCAATATCTAGCTTGCAGTTCCCGAAGGTTCTAGAGGGCGAATATTCTCCACGAGTTTGGGAAAACGTGCCAAAATAGGTTCAATGTGAGTTTTACTATTAAAACTTGCGTAGGCAGCGCGAGTGTATAACTGAGAAACCTGCCATCAGCACGGACATGCAGTGGAGAAAAATGCATTGATGCCAACAATTAGGTTTTTAGGCAACCTTCTTCAAAATGGATTTAGGGAATTTTTCCTTTGGTTCTTCAGGGAGTCTTTGGTATGTATATCATGATGGATATGCTACACAATAATCACTGTTTTGGCACTTCAGGATATGAGAAGGAAGTGAACAAGAGGTGTAACAAAATATTGTGTAATAGGTTTTATGCCCTTAGAAGTTGCACCAAAGTCCTGTTGACTACTTCTATCTGCCCATCTCTTTGTGGATGGAATGTTGTAGATCTCTTCAATTTTATGCCCATCTTCTCCCACAATGTAGTCCAGAATGCACTGAGAAATGTTGTATCTTTGTCTGAAATTATGCTCCTTGGTATACCAAAGTTCACTAGACCTATCCAAAGAACGAGTTTGCTGTTTCTTTCCCGTTGATGGTATTTTTACAAGTCATCAGAACACATATCTTATTGAACCTATTAATTACCATGAAGAGGTAGTCATGTCCCGTTGCGGTTGTCAGTAAACCTCCCACAAAGTCCATGGAAATGCTTTCCCAAGGATGAGTAGGTACATGTAAGGGATGATATAGACCATGTTTCCTATTTCTAGACCCCTTTGTACAACAAAGCATGCACCTTCTTATGAACCTAGCTACCCGCTCTTGCGTCTTGGGCTCATACACATACCTCTGCAAGTTATCCATGGTCTTCCCTACACCAAAGTTCCCTACAAACTTGGATGCGTGAGCCTCTCTAATCAACTGCAATCACTCACCTCTAGGAACACATAGTTTATCCATCCTGTAGAGTAACCCATCCTAGAGATGGTAGTCAATGGTGTTTTTGCCATCGTGCACATGACTCTAAATATGCAACTACTGATACACCTCCTTGAAGTCCTCACCTTTTAAATATGCCTCTCTGTATGCATCATGGTTGAATGGATCCATGTGCATAAGAGTCTCCAAAACCGTGATCTTTGATGTGGGTGGACTTGATAGCATGCTAGCCAAATTTTTTGTGCTTCCCTTCTTATACTTGATCACCAAATGAAATTGTTGTAAAAACCCCATCCATTTGTAATGCGTAGTCTGCTGTAGGTTACTCTGGGTCTGAAAGTGCTGTAATGACTGGTGATCTATGTGGATTACTATCTCCTTTCCCATCAGACAGTGCTTCCAATTCTTCACAACTTTCACCATGGCATAGAGCTCCTTTTCATAGGTAGGGTAGTTAAGGACTACCCCACGTAATACTTCAAAATGGTAGCATACAAGCCTTCCTCCCCACATCAAGACAACTCCCATAACATACCCACTTGCATCTGCCTCCACTTCAAAGGGTTGTTGCGATTTTAGTAATGCCAGAATTGTTGCTTGGCTAAACTTTTTCTTTAGCTCTTCGAAATCCCTTTGCTGACCCTTTCCCCACTGGAAACCCTTTCCACTTGCTGTTATGGCATGGAGTGGTGTTGCTACTGCTGAAAATGAGGCTATGAAAATCCTCAGTTACTATGATACCCTAATGAATATCATGACCTCAGAGACACTAGTGGGAATTGGCCATTTCATTACGACCTCGATCTTGGAAGGATCTATCTTCAATTATCCTCCACCGATCACATACCCAAAATACACCAAATACTGCTACGCAAACTCACACTTCTTGATATTTGCTACCAGCTTGTGCTTCTTCAATGTTTCCATCACCTGTGTCAAATGTGACATATGCTCCTCCCAGGTAGCACTATATACCAGTATATCATCCAAATAAATAATAACAAATGAATCTATAAAAGGGCGCGATACATCATTCCTTAATCTCATAAATGTAGCTGGTGCATTACAATTGCCAACTGACATGACCAACCACTCATATAAACCTTGCCTGGTTTTGAAGGAGGTCTTCCATGTATCTTCTTCTTTGAACTGAACCTGGTGATATCCATACTTCAAGTCCAACTTGGTGAAGCACTTGACTTGTTTCCACTGATCTAGAAGATCATCTATCCTAGGAAGGGGGTATGTATTATTGAGCATGATTTTGTTTAACGTCCTGTAATCTATACGCATTTTCCAGGTCCCATCCTTCTTCAACATACTGATGATGGGTGACCCACATGTTGATGTACTTGGTCAAATGATGCCCTGTTCTAGTAGCTGCTGCAATTGTTTCTTTACCTCACTTGCTTCTATAAAAATCTGCCTGTACAACCCAATATTTGGCAATGGGGAGTCTAACAATAGCTAGATCTCGTGCTCCACTTCTCTCTTAGGTGGTAACCCTTTAGTTTCTTAGAACTCATCCTTATATGCCAGTAACCACTCCTCCAATTGTTGTTTTTGTTTCTTAGTACACCCCTCTAGGGATGCCTTGCCTCTTATTGACTCCTCTTTAGACTAAATTTCTCTTAAAAACAATAAAAAATACTTCTTGTTGGAACTGATCAATTTCTCTGCTTGATTAGCACTTACCAGTGAGATTTTCGACTTGCCTTTGTGCATATTGATGATGAATGATTTTCCATCCTTGATGAGCCAATACTAGTTAGCTCTCCTCAGGAATATTTCATCAAGCATGTACATGTATAGACTCCCAAATGCAGCTCCACATACATCAAGAGGAACCACATCTAGGTCTACTTCATCAATAAAATCAACACTGATAGAAAATATAATTTTACACTGTTTTTTTACCTTTAACTCTGCATCCTTATTTACCCATCCCAATGGATATGGGTTTAGATGATCATGAGCTTCCAATCCCAACTTCTTGACCAACTTTGCTGCAATGAGATTCACCTGTGATCCTGAGTCAAATAGAGCATCAATCTTTGTCTTCTTGACCTATATCTTTATATGGAAGAGTTTGGTCATTTCTTTCTCTTCCTGTTGCTAAAGGCTACTCAGATTCACCTCCTTCTGTATTGATGTACAACTGGTCTTCTCATCCACATATGTGCTGCTTTCAACTTGGTTGTTCGAATCAGTGGCCATGGGATTCTTCTTCTTGTTAGCTTTATTCTTGTTCTCTGGGTTTAGCTCTGGATGCAAATTCCAACATTTATCCTCTATATGGCCATCGATGTTGCAGTGGTTTCTACAATCTTTCCACTGGTGTGTTGTGGCTGTCGTCTTCTTATCTTCCCCTCCTTAGAAGCTTCTTGTTGCTCCTTTTGCTTCGATCCACTTGATTGCCCTCTCTTCAGGCCTATGTTCTCTAGGTACTATGCCTGTACACAGGCCTCGTCCACTGATTTGGGCTTGAACAACATCACTTTCTCACACAGATGGCGGTGTAGACCCCCCAAATACTTAAGGAGTACATCTGGGTTCTTTAGAGAAATACCCAACATTATAACCATCTTCCTGAATTCCATGGTGTACTCGTCCACGCTTTGGCCTAAATTTTTCCTAAAGTAATGCCAACATATCCAATGGTCCTCCATTTACCCAATGGGATAAAATTGTTACTTAATGAGGGTTTTGAAATCCTCCCACTTAGACACTGGAGGTTCTCCCTCCAACCTCAGGTTTTACGTGTGACTCTCCCACCAAGTTAGAGCATGGCCCTATAATTTCAGCTGCACAAATGAGACCTTTTGTTGTGGAAAAATTTTACCACCAAAAATGTCATTTGATGCCTCAAAACACTCCTGGAAGGTTTCAGACTCTGTTTTGCCAAACTGGGTCTCGCCGGTAAAAATTGTCCCATGAGTTAATTCCTGCACTTTTTCCACTCCAAATGAATCGAGATGGATGAAAAAAATATAATGATCCGATCCAGATCAAGGAGGTTATGCTCAAGCACTTTTTGTATAAATAAAGGGCCTTAACAACCCAATAGGGATTCAAAACTCTAGAGGAAGATAATCAACAATACATAAAGGCTCTTGCCTATTATTTCAGTTGTCATGTTTCATGTATGAACACTTTTGAAGATTAATGAAAGCCATTTATTTGTTCTCATTCTGATTTTCTTCTAAGGGACTCGATTCTCCTTATTTTAGGGGCCAACCCAAGTGCTCAAGCCCCCTTATTGTACATTTCCTTTCCATTCATTTAGTGTAGTTGTGATTTTCCACAAATCTTATTCTTGAGAAAAGTATTATCTTTGCAGGATTTATAAGTGAGCTCCATACAAACGTTTTGTTATGTACCTTGTTTTGATAAGCACAAAAATAGTTTCCTTCATGCATTATTAGTCTTAATTTCAAGTTCAACTCATCCTTTCCATTGCTGTTTTACTTCGTGTAATTGGTGGTTTAACAATTGTTTATACATCTTGCTTTTTTTAGTTAGCCATGCATTTTGCTTCCAGATAGATAGGTATGGTTTCATGGGTAAAATTAGTATTTTTTCATGCATTTTGGTCACTCATATCATCACCTTTTGACCCACTATTTTTAATATGTGCATATTTCCAGTGGGCTAAATTCTGCCTAACCAAGCTATAGGAAACCCCTATTTTTGTCTTTTCCGCATATGAGTTGATTCATTGAGTGTGCTTGAGATTGGTAAGGACCCTTTTTCCCTTCCACAACCTTCAACCATATTTTCCACTCTTCAAACTGCATCTAGACCTCCTAAAGTTACTCTCGGAAGTTTCTTGTATCAAAACATGGCCATTATGTAGCAACACAGAAATTACCTTAGAACACCTCCATAATTGCACCAAAAGCTTGTATATAATTCCTTAGCATTTTAAAACATCCATTAGACCTTGGAGATGGATTTTATAGGTTCAAAGACCCCTTAGGAACTTTTCCCTAGTAGTTGTAGTTTCTTTATGAAATTAGGGTTTGTTGTTTTTATGTCATCATTTAGCTACCAAATTGATTTGTCATGCACCATAGAGTATAATTTATTTTCCTCCAACATTCTTGAATTGTTTGTTTTTCTTTCTATCTAATAACATACATTTATTTCAGTCATTTCCTTTCCTGCAATAACATAGATTTACTTTCCGCAAAACACAATAAAATTACATTTCGTCATTTATATTCCTGCAATTAGATTACAATTTAATTTTTGTCATTTTCTTTTCTGCAATAGAATATGATCTCTTCCAGTTATTTCCTTTTTCAAAAATTAGAATAGAGCTATTTATTGTTCATTGAATTTATCATAGTGGTTTTTGTGCATTTTAACTTCTCTTCTACTACATCAGATCAAACCAAGTAGAAGATATTTCGTGTTATACATATAGTGTTGATACCTCTTAAGTTTGTATGAACCTCAGGTTGATAATTAAAGTTGAGCCCCTTAGGAGTTCCAACATTCTTGTTGTAATATTGAGGGTCATCACTTTTTGGTTCCATTGTCGTGGAGGTGTCAAAGTAGGTACTATTTTCTACTCTAAGTTTGTTCATTTTCATTTAATTTCCTGAAAAAAGCACATTTTTTTTGCATGGACATTTCTATTTAAAAACAAAAAAACAAAAATATCATTTATTTCATGCCTTGTAGATCTAGGGATAACTTAGGAAATTTTTCACGTAAAAGCCCCACTTCTACAAATAACTAGCCTTCACTTTTTGACAATTGTGGGCCTCCTACTTTATCTACAGAGGATCTAGAGGCTTTCTTGTGTGAGAAACCAAATATTTTGGAGGAGCTTATGGAAGAAGAAGAACCTCCCTCACCTACTGAAAATATGGCTGAAAATAGGCAACCTAGAGTCTTTCCTATTAGCGAGGCAAATGGGGAAGATAAAATGAAAAATATTAGCCCCACTACTCTTCCATACTTCCATGAAATGGATTCTAAGGATCCTGACACCTTAATGTTTGAATTTATTGTAGTCTGCAAGACATATGATTATACATCTAATGACCAGAAGCTCAAATTATTTCCCTCCATCCTCAAGGATGTAACCTTGTACTGGTTCATGAGTTTAGAAGGAGGCAACATTACTACATGGGCCCAGATGCAACAAACATTCAACAACAAGTACGTGTACTATTGTAGAGAAAAGGATATAAGGGAGGAAATATTTAGAATGATCCAAGGGATAAATGAATCACTATAATAATTTGAAGAAATATTTTAGCTGAGCTACAAAAGGGCTAACTACACCCTTGATCCAAATTCAATGAAGCTAGTTTTGCTTTGGGGTGTCAGAGAAGAGTTTATGGAGACCCTCAATATGTTGTATAATGGAGATATTTATCAACTCAATTATGAAGACATTAAAACAATGTTCAAAAACCACTCTAGAGCTGCAAGAAAGAGAGGTAAGTCCATCTTCTACTTCAATTATTAAGAATGAAATAGGAGGTATGCTGGAGGATTTTAAAAGTGAAATATTACATACTTTTTCCATGCATATGGCCACATTGCAGATTAAGATAAAATAAGAGGTGGCATAAAGGGAATTGTCCATCTTCTACCCTAGATGCACCAAGAGGCACCATAGGAATGAGTGCCAATTAAATGTTAAAGAAATATGCTCTGTGTGCGAATAAAACCATTAAATTGACCAATTTCCATCTCTTCCTAGTTTGAGAGTAATGTATTAAGGAGAAAAAGGAGGCAGGGAGCAACTTTGCTTTGCCAACCAAAGGAGGCCACAAAGCCCTAGGCAATATCATTAAGGTATGAACTATCCTTCCTCTTTCAATAAAAGTTATAATGCACCTTTCCAGTCTTGGTATCCACCTAACAACTCACCATGGCCTATGCCTACTCGACCCTATCCTCCTCAACTTGTCATTTCCCCTTTTCGGTCACACCAACACTAACCTCCTTAATGTGATAATCCATCACCAAGACAGAGGCCTCACGTGACCCAACCGCCTTCCTTAATTCCTCCCTATCCTCAACCACAACTAGCCTAAAACAATCCACCTAAATAGCCCCAAGTTCTTGCTCAACGCTACTGAACCCCATTAATAAGTAGGCAAAATAAGTCTACAATGGATCTTATCTCACATATGCTGTATAAATCATGGAAATCAACCTTAGGTTTAGTAAGGTACTTCCTAATGCTTAGCCACCTTTTTCAATAAAGAACCTTGAAGAAGAGAAGAAATAAAGCACTCCTCAAGCCAACAAATCTCCCTATCTGAAAAGGTTGATACATCCAAAAACACACAACCTAGAAGAAGCTGAACTTTTGGGAGAACTAAAAAATATATGTGTCAAGATTCCCCTTAATGATGTTCCCATATACAAAAAATTCATCAAGGGAGAATGTCTTAAGAGGCTATGAAGGAGGAGGAAACATGCCCCTACTATTAATGTCATTAGGAAACTCATTGATCTAACGCTTGGGAAGTTCATCATCCCAAAGCATTTGGGTCCTGACAGCCCGATAATAGATTTTCACATTAACAACATTGTAGTCCCTAATACCCTCATTAACTTAGGGGCTGCAATCAATGTCATGACCAAGGAGACTATGCTCAAGCTTAACCTCCAACTATCCTTAAGGAAAACCATCACAATGCTGCAACTTGCAGATGGATCCACAATAGTGCTTGAGGGTGTCATTGAGGATGTCATGGCTTCCACTAATTCTTGGGAGTACCCTAATGATTTCTTTGTTCTCTATCCTAAAACCAAGTTCAATGGTTATCCTCTCATCCTAGGAAGACCTTCATTAGACGCTACTAATGCTTATATCAATTGTAGAGCTGGAAACATAACAATTATAAATGGGCAACTAACAAAACATCTTCTACTATATTCTTGTTCTCAACCCCTTCTTGAGCATGCTTTTCCTATGTGAGTAGAAGAGGAGGAAGAATAATAACTCTATCAATCATCACCCTACCCCATTTGTACATTAGAAGCCACTATTGGTTGTAGGCAATTGGATGAGGACATTCTAATTGGAAATTTTCTACAAAATAAGTATCTTGCTTCCATGTGAATCGATGGCCTAAAAGAAGAATCTTTAGGACAACCTGAAGACAACTCACAGGCAGATGTAATCATTGCTTCTTATGATTAAAGTAAGGTAAAAATTGTATAAATCAACCCTTTTCTTTTAACTAATTAGGAAGAACATTTGTGTTGGAAAATGTAGCTAGGTTCGATCTTCATAATTGTCATTATACTTATATTGAAATGTATTTTGCAAAAGAAAAATTATCATTATTATTTTCACTAGTCAAAGCATGTTCTCATGCTCATAATATTTATTGAGTCAAATATTTGTAATTGAGTCAAAGTCTTATTTGGACTCCTTGTAAGAAAAGGGAAACATATTTTTATCTTGTATAAAAAAGTCAATTTCTCCCCCACAAGTCCAATTCGACCCACCTGGATGGACAAGTCAGTATGCCCAAGGGACATGACCCTTCACATAGACAAACAACTATATATTGGCCACTGTTCTACTCCATTTTGGTAATCAAGTTTGTTGAGTTTATGTGGCAAGTTCATTGAAGTTATGAGGACATATATGCAAGCTTCCCAAGGCAAGATATGCGAGCTTCCTACGTCAAGATATGCAAGCTTCATGTGGAAAGATATGCTAAATTTATGTGGCATATAATCTTAAAATAATGCAAGCTATTTAGGCTAAAAAGATGCGATCTCCTCAAGCTATAAGTCTGTGAATATATGCGAATTACTGAGGCTATTTCTGTGATGATTGGCAAGATAAAAGAAGTACTATAATGACTATGATATGTGAGCTACAAGAGGACTATGAGGTCTATGAAATATAAGCTATAGGAAGGACAAGTATCTCTATGGAACAAAGAATGGAGGGATAACTTGGGTCACTTGTGGAGGTCTTGCTCTTGGTTTTGGGTCTTGGATTTCTCACTTTGATCTAATTCTATAAGAAGAGAAGTTGCTTTGATTTCCCCCCTTATGGGGTTTTTCCATGGCTTGGAGCCTATTGATGAGCCCCAAAAATGTACAATTATTTGGGCTCATTCAACTTCCTAATTTGGCTTAGTCCACCATTCTCATTTGTTTATTGCATGTTTTTGATTATTTTTATGTTAATAGAGTGAATTTGGTTAGTCATTATGCCAACAAGTCTAATGGGTGCTTTGTGTAGCCTTGTTGGTCAACTTGGAGACAAAATTGAAGGTCTTAATGAGCACTTGGCAGCCAAATTCGTGGGAGAACAAGCTAGAGGATTTGTAGGAAGGTGTCCCCCTCATTTATGGACCCTTACCTCGAATTCTCCACCATCAGCTCGGAGTTCAAAGGCCACCAAATTAATGAGCACAAGGGCAGCCAAGCAAGTCAAGTTGGACTGCTGTTAACTCCAAGTCTTGGGCAGCCAAGTCCCTAACTTTTAGGAGGACTGTTGGGTCCTCAAATTGTATAAATAAGAGGGCTTGGGGCCTCATTTTGGGTTAGCTAGTGGTTGGTCATTTTTGGTAGCTAGTTGGTAGTCATTTTTGTAGCTAGTTAGTATTTTTGTTTTAGCCATTAGTTAGCTAGTTTGTAGTTCGATTTTTAGGCCATGGATTAGCTTTGCTTTCAGCTCATTCTCAAGCTCTCCTTATGGACAGTTTTGATGTACTTTTCATTTCTTGATTAATAAAGATGGATCCAGCTTTGCACCAGCTCTAAATCTCTCTTGGGAGGCTGTAGTTCTTGGGGTTGGGCCCATCTCAAGCGCCCAGTACCTCCCTTGTTTATATTTATGTGTCTTTGCTGCATTCTCATAATAAAAATCTGCTCTTTAGATCTTGCTTTGTTATGGTAGTTGGTTTTGATGGGTAACGTAGCTTTTTATGCTTAGAATCGATTGGTAGGAGTTTGTTATGCATTTAGATCTTTTGGAATGCTCTTTCTCACGTGAAGTACATGGTTCTCTTTCCAAACAAAGCTGCTGTTCATTTATTTCATTGACAATTAGATTAAGTTAGCTAGGACTTGGTTTGTTTGCAAGAATTCATTGATTCGTTTAAATGAGCATTGTGCAGGGCATCTCTATCATCTTCATCACCTCCTCAAGTTCTATTTAACCTCTGTCTCACTCATTTACCCTCCAACTCTCTCATTTCCCACATAGCTCCATCTCCTTCAACTTTCGTTGGTTCCATCCTTCCAATCATCAAACCATTGCATACACTCACTTCCCATCATATTCTTCCACTTCTACAGCCATCACCAGCCTCATTCCTACCTTACACATCTCCCTCTACCATTCCATTACCCCTCCATCACTCCAAACACTCACGGTAGGTCATCCTGTAGCCATTTGTAGACATCCTGTAGAAAACAGAGTATCCTGTAGAATCCTTTGCAGGCATCCTGTAGGAGGCCACTCTCTTGGTTGCTGAGCATCTGAATGCGAGGAACCTCTGTGGATGGATGCTAAGGATCCCTAGGGACCTCTCCTAGCCTCCCTAACCTGTCCCACGCTTTCCTTCCTTCTCCATCCCATTTGCACAACCAAACCCTAGTTAGCACAAGATCACAATCATTCCACATACTTAAAGGAAAAATACAAAAACATAACTTTCATGATGCAAGTAGTTTAGATCCATGCATTCTCACTTATTAGAGGTAATGACAGCATTGGTAGAAGTTGCATTTACATTCCTTGCATTGTAGAGGTCAGACTAGTTAAATTAGGGTTTCCTAGGTTTACATGCTTTGATTTGCTTTCGGTTCATTTTTGTCAATTAAAGTAGCTTTCCTTTGAGATTAGCTTTCGTCCATCAATTAGCAAGCTTCTTCTGAGAGCCTATAGAAGTTGGCTTGAGCCCTAGCGGACTTGTGCCAGCTGACCAAGTGACAGCTGCGACAAGAGCTAGTACTTGTGCATATAGCACCGCCGCTTCCAAGTTTGTACGAACTACCGGGTTGATAAAATTAAGAGACAGGAAGCCCCAGGAGTTGTAGCATTATTGCTACAATACTGGAGCTCACCATCTTTTTGGCGCCATTGCCGGGGAAGCGGCAGAGTATTGGTGATTGTTGCTATTCTTCTATTTTCCACTACAACCTTCTTCTAAGTAGTTTATTTCATTTCCGTTATGCAATTTCATTTATGCAAAAGTAGATTAGCATTTCTTGCTTTCCTAGATTAGCATTTCCTGCTTTCATAGATTAGCATTTCTTGCTTTCCTAGATTAGTATTTCCCGCTTTCATAGACTAGCATTTCCTGCTTTCCTAGAATAGCCTTTCAATTCCGCATTTCAATTCTGCAAGCGTAGATTAGTGTTTCAATTTCGCAAGCGTAGCCTAGCATTTCATTCTTGAAATTTCATTTGAGCAAAATAGATTAGTCCTTTCCTGCTTTCATTTCAATTTCGCAAGATAGTTAGTTGCAGTTCAATCTATTTCATGCCTTGTAGGAGTAGAGATAAGTTAGAAAAATGATTGCACAACACCCCCACTGCTTCACACAGCCAACGTTCTTCTTCGATGGCTGTGATGAAAGGACCCCTGGGTGGACATTAAGACATATCTGAAGAACCTCTAGGGGAGAAGAAGAAGAAACATTCCTCTGAAGCAAATGGCTACAAGCAGAGATGTTGGGAGCAATATCTTGTCCAAAGATGAATTTGAAAATCAGATCGAAGATTTCAAGAGTGATATGAGGCAGTTTCTTGCCATGCAACTGGATACCTTGCGGATCCAAAAGAAGCAAGAAGAAGCCAAGAGGGCTTTGGTCATTTTTTGTCCTAGGTGCCTTAAAAAGCATCCTAGGAACGAATGTCCAATGCACTCCCTAGAAGTGTGTTTCATCTGTGAAGAATACCATCCTACAGATCAGTGCCCTTCCTTGTCCAGAATCAAAGCTACATATCAAAGAGCCAAGGGAGCCATTGGATCACTCTGTTATATGAACCAAAGGAGGCCACATGGACCCATACCCTACCAGCAGGAACTACAAGGGACACCCGAGACCTATTATGACCCTTATCAAGCCACTTTCATGCCTTCTTGGGATCCCCCTGCTCATCCTTCCTGGTCTACACCTCCTCCTTGGTCATATTCTCCTTGTTCCTTCACAGATCCATATTATGCCCAACCAGTTGTTCATTCATTTCACTCTTATGCTCAGCCACAACCTCAGTGGAATGCACCTTATCAGGAGTGGAGGCCCCAGTACAACTCTCATCCCACTCATTTTCCTCCACCACCTGCTCATCCACAACCATCGCCTCCTCCTCCACCAAGGCAACCCCAAATGCCTACCCAACCACAATGTCATCCATCTCCATCTCAGTTTCACACCTCCACTCAACTACTCGTACCATTTCCAAAACCATGCAATGGAGCAGCTCAACCCAATTGCAAATCTGAGGCACAACATGTGCAAATGATTCCTCGTGAGCTCAATGATGTTCACCAAAGCTCAGGAAAAGCATTGCAAAAAAGAGATCATCTTGAAAGCATTGAAGGACCAAAAGCAAAAGAAGATTCAAAAGAGGAGATCAAAGAACCATGGGCTGCACTTGATGAAGAAAAGAGATCAGAATCAGAGATCGAGAAAGCTTCCTCATGGTCACCATCAAATCCTCCATGTACTCAAGAGAAAGATCAGCAAAAAGAGGAAGATCAGAAGGTCATGATAGAAGGTGACATGAAGAATGATCCAAATCAGCAAGATGACCAAGGATATCAAAGCTATATTGAGATATGGTTTCAGAAGGTCACTAAGTTGCAGCAGCACTCTCCTCCTCAGCTATGTTTTGTACTCTCAAAGTCAGATCATTTTGTCTCTGAAAGTTGGATAGTTGTCCAAGCATGCATTTCGAGCCTTCACATCATTTTTTCTCTAATCTCGATGTGCACATGGCTCCATTGGAAGTATTCCTATACTTGAAAATGATTTTGTTTTTCAAGTAGGGTAGGGTAGAAAAAAAAATGAAAAAAGAAAAAAAGTAAAGAAAAGAAAAAAAAGAAAAAAAGGAAAATAGAAATCTAAGGTGAAAACCTCCTTGGAGGCGCCTTAGATTGGCTCATTGATTGAAAACCTCCATGAGGCGGTCAATGGGTTGAAAAAAAAAGAGAAAAGAGAAAAAGATCTTTGGGTGAAAACCTCCCTTGGAGGCGCCCAAGGCAGGCAATTAGGGTGAAAACCTCCATGAGGCGCCCTAGTTGTTTTTCGAAAAAAGAGAAAAAGAAAAAGAAAAATAAAGATAATCTCCATTTCATGTTGCAGCAATGACATTGCAAGTTAAGGAGGACGTTTCATGATAGGAGGAGCACTCAAATCAAAGACAAAGGAGTTTTTGTGCCTTCTACAGGAAGTTTCGTATCTTCTACAGGAAGCTTACAAAAAAAGCCAAATTGATCTCCAAAGAGGACCTGAAGGCTTGGAATATGTCCATGAGGCCTACACTCATCTATGTTTCCACTCCTCACCCCTTTTCCATCATTCTTTTCATGTCAATGCTTCTTTCCTCAAAACTGTGTTTTCTACAGGATGCTCTATATTTCTACAGGAAACATCCTGTAGAACCTTTGGACGAGCCAAATTCAATCTCAAAAGTGAATCTAATGGTGGGAATCTATTGGTTAGGCCTGCAAGCACTTGTGTGTCCATCCCTTGCCTTCATCCATCATTTTTTCCACCTCCTTGTGCTTCTCATTGTGCTTCTACAGGATCTTCCTGTAGAAATTGTGGGAAACTAGGCATGCATTTCAAAAAGTGGTTTGGCAAGCATGATAGCTTCCTCAAAGGTTCAAGAGTCCTCATGCAGTCTTCCAACTCATCCTCCATCATCTCCACACCTGCATCACATCCAAAATTCATTTTGTCATCCCATGCAAGCACATGCAAAATGCCTTGAAGCCAAAAACACATAGAGCAGAATTTGTTTTTGCCATAACTTGAGAACCATGCATCCGTTTGACAAACATTTCTATGGGGGATTGTACAAGGTCGATGACAACATGCCTGAGCAGTTTCATGCAATTCCGGTGCACGGTTTCCAAGAAATCAGCCTCCATCACCATCAGCCATTTTTGCATTTTCTCCATAACCATGCATCCGTTTCAAAACCTGTTTCATGGGGAGATTCACATGGGTGATAGTAGCCTACCCAAGCTGTTTCAGCCAATTCCGATGCACGGTTTCCGAGAAATTGAGCTCTGAAATCTTCATCCATTTTCCAATTTTCTCGAAATCCGTGCATCCATTGATCACGAATTTGCTATGGGAGATGCATCATGATGGTAGGAACATGCCCACCAAGTTTCAGCTCAATCCGATCTACCGTTTGGGAGAAATGGAAAAAAGAAGGTCTGGTTTTGTGACCATGCAGCAGCAGTAGCTTGAACGGGCAGAGTTGAACGTGGAAATGATTGCATGCAGCTCAGATCCGGCCAGAGGACACCTGCACATGGAAAAAAATAAAAAATCATCAGCCACACCCTCATGCAACCAAGGAATCCAAGCATGCATCAGCAAAGAGCTTCACAGCAGCCAGTCGACTTGCAGGTACGTGACTAAACTAATTCCTCTGTTGCATGAATGTAATTCGAAATCTGCGTGAACAATGAGATGGTTGGATTTAGACAAATCGGTGGCCAGCTAACTGGCCACCCTCATCCAGTTCAACAGCACTTGGTGGGTGAATGAGACACGTGCACTCAGCCATCTCAGGAAGGAAATTAAAAACGGGCAGTAATGAACAGTTAAACTTCAGCATGTTTGATGGTAAGAGATTAACAGCAGAGAACCAATAGTTAAAACTGCAGTGGAGACAACAATTGCATGGGCCAGCACACGTCTCTGCCACCTCACTCCAAAAATCACGCAGACATCACTGAGCGCTCGGCTGAAATCCAAAGACCGTTAGTCAACTTGCACTTGCATCGTGTCACTCAAAGAATACATCCTCTGCTTCCACCATCGGCTTAATCTATCTTCCTCCGCTGAGTTTCCTACCTCTTTTCAAAATTCTCTAGTGCAGTGGGCTCACTCAAAGGCCGAATCACACTCTACAGGCGTTTTTCTACAGGAAGCTGTTTTACAAGAAACCCAGCCTACGAAGAGCTTGCATTGTTCATGTCAGGGGTGGCGATTCTTAATGAGGTAGGCCTGAACATAATTCTCCCACGCAATTGATTAAAAAGCCGGTGGAGTTGACGTGTTGAAGGGGTAGGAAATTGTGAATAAAAGTCTGTTCATGAAATTACAAGTCATTTTCTTATCGCTGCATGAGAATTGTTGTTGTATGCGGGATTTTCTCCAGGGGTTGATTCATAATTGAGCCACTGTTAAGGCTCACTTGCAGAAAATCGTGAATTTTATATACTGTGTGCATAACAGAGGCATAGCTCTGCGCTCTCTCTAAGGAAATCCCAAAAATCCACTTCTGAATACAAGCAGGCAAGCAGGCCAACAAAGCTAAAAATCCTTGGGTGTCTATTGCAATAAGGATGGCTAATGATAGCAGTTCCTCACATATCTACAGAGAGTAAATCACTGAAGCTGACAAGTCTTGCAAATAGGGCCAAGGAATTACAGTATGGGCTGATTGTAGCAAGATGAGGTTTTATCGTTCCCCACTTAGCAGATTCTTGAGTAGTTTTGATTGTGGCTATGTGCTCTATCCCGAACTGGTTTGTGCTCTACCCCGGGATGGGATATTACAGGCTTGAGTCTAGGATAGCCACAGCCAAGCTGAAAGGAAAATCACCCACAGCCGAGCGGGATATAATGGTGCTGTCTGTTTCTACAGGAAAGCAGAAAAAGCCACTACAGGACTTTCCTGTAGAAGCCAGCGAACAGTTTCTACAGGAAAGTCTGAAAAAAGGGCAGCAAAAGGAGAAATCGGCCGAGATTCTAGCTAAGGAGGTAGCACCTGTGTTGGCCACCCCAAGCACATCCATCCCCTCTATGAACACTCATTTCTTTCAAGGTTCGAGCACAATTTAGTCACGGTTCAACCTTCTACAGGAAGCTACAGGACTTTCCTGTAGAAGCCTTTTGGCAGGCCAGAATCAATTTTGGAGAGGGATTTGAAGCTTGAAGTCTGTTGAGGAGGCATGCAACCACTTTTTTCTTCTATCCTCCACTGGTTTCATCTCCTTTCACCACCATTTCCGCCATCAGATTGAATATACTTGCACAATCATACCCAAGCTGAGAATTCTTTAGGGAAAGGAGCAAGTAGTGGGAAGAAGCAAGGAAACATGGTTTCATGACAGAGAAGAGGACATCACTTCAGAAGCTTGGCATGACAAGGAGGCCATCAGGGCCATCAAAGACAAGGAGAGAGATTGGTTGCTCAGAGGATGAGCAACACTTTCAGTAGGGGGGTGATGATGAGCCCCAAAAATGTACAATTATTTGGGCTCATTCAACTTCCTAATTTGGCTTAGTCCACCATTCTCATTTGTTTATTGCATGTTTTTGATTATTTTTATGTTAATAGAGTGAATTTGGTTAGTCATTATGCCAACAAGTCTAATGGGTGCTTTGTGTAGCCTTGTTGGTCAACTTGGAGACAAAATTGAAGGTCTTAATGAGCACTTGGCAGCCAAATTCGTGGGAGAACAAGCTAGAGGATTTGTAGGAAGGTGTCCCCCTCATTTATGGACCCTTACCTCGAATTCTCCACCATCAGCTCGGAGTTCAAAGGCCACCAAATTAATGAGCACAAGGGCAGCCAAGCAAGTCAAGTTGGACTGCTGTTAACTCCAAGTCTTGGGCAGCCAAGTCCCTAACTTTTAGGAGGACTGTTGGGTCCTCAAATTGTATAAATAAGAGGGCTTGGGGCCTCATTTTGGGTTAGCTAGTGGTTGGTCATTTTTGGTAGCTAGTTGGTAGTCATTTTTGTAGCTAGTTAGTCATTTTGTTTTAGCCATTAGTTAGCTAGTTTGTAGTTCGATTTTTAGGCCATGGATTAGCTTTGCTTTCAGCTCATTCTCAAGCTCTCCTTATGGACAGTTTTGATGTACTTTTCATTTCTTGATTAATAAAGATGGATCCAGCTTTGCACCAGCTCTAAATCTCTCTTGGGAGGCTGTAGTTCTTGGGGTTGGGCCCATCTCAAGCGCCCAGTACCTCCCTTGTTTATATTTATGTGTCTTTGCTGCATTCTCATAATAAAAATCTGCTCTTTAGATCTTGCTTTGTTATGGTAGTTGGTTTTGATGGGTAACGTAGCTTTTTATGCTTAGAATCGATTGGTAGGAGTTTGTTATGCATTTAGATCTTTTGGAATGCTCTTTCTCACGTGAAGTACATGGTTCTCTTTCCAAACAAAGCTGCTGTTCATTTATTTCATTGACAATTAGATTAAGTTAGCTAGGACTTGGTTTGTTTGCAAGAATTCATTGATTCGTTTAAATGAGCATTGTGCAGGGCATCTCTATCATCTTCATCACCTCCTCAAGTTCTATTTAACCTCTGTCTCACTCATTTACCCTCCAACTCTCTCATTTCCCACATAGCTCCATCTCCTTCAACTTTCGTTGGTTCCATCCTTCCAATCATCAAACCATTGCATACACTCACTTCCCATCATATTCTTCCACTTCTACAGCCATCACCAGCCTCATTCCTACCTTACACATCTCCCTCTACCATTCCATTACCCCTCCATCACTCCAAACACTCACGGTAGGTCATCCTGTAGCCATTTGTAGACATCCTGTAGAAAACAGAGTATCCTGTAGAATCCTTTGCAGGCATCCTGTAGGAGGCCACTCTCTCGGTTGCTGAGCATCTGAATGCGAGGAACCTCTGTGGATGGATGCTAAGGATCCCTAGGGACCTCTCCTAGCCTCCCTAACCTATCCCACGCTTTCCTTCCTTCTCCATCCCATCTGCACAACCAAACCCTAGTTAGCACAAGATCACAATCATTCCACATACTTAAAGGAAAAATACAAAAACATAACTTTCATGATGCAAGTAGTTTAGATCCATGCATTCTCACTTATTAGAGGTAATGACAGCATTGGTAGAAGTTGCATTTACATTCCTTGCATTGTAGAGGTCAGACTAGTTAAATTAGGGTTTCCTAGGTTTACATGCTTTGATTTGCTTTCAGTTCATTTTTGTCAATTAAAGTAGCTTTCCTTTGAGATTAGCTTTCGTCCATCAATTAGCAAGCTTCTTCTGAGAGCCTATAGAAGTTGGCTTGAGCCCTAGCGGACTTGTGCCAGCTGACCAAGTGACAGCTGCGACAAGAGCTAGTACTTGTGCATATAGCACCGCCGCTTCCAAGTTTGTACGAACTACCGGGTTGATAAAATTAAGAGACAGGAAGCCCCAGGAGTTGTAGCATTATTGCTACAATACTGGAGCTCACCACCTATATCTCATGTTCTTTTTTTTTGTGATATTCATGTTTCATGTTTTGGTATTTGCTTGATGAAAGAAGAAGAAAATAATAATAAAAGAAGCCAACAAATTCACAAGTAATTATCATGCAAAGAGAAATCAATCGTGATTTCATAAGCCTACTAATTTCTCAACAAATTGCACATTGTTTTAAGGTAGAATCTTGATGATTTTTCTTGGGATTACAAAGAGATGAAATGAGTTCACCCCTCTATCTGTACTCATCATATATACGTTAAAGAAAACCATAAAAATGTTTTCCAACCTCATAGAAGAATGAACCCTACACTAAAGGACATTGTAAGAGAGGAATTGAAAAAATTATTAAATGCAGGTTTTATTTATCCAATTTCAGATAGTGAGCAGGTGTCACCTTTAGTAATTGTGCCTAAGAAGAATGGGAAATGGAGATTTTTCATTGATTACAAAGAAAATAATAAGTTCATCAAGGAAGATCACTTTCCTTTACCTTTTATTGACCAATTTTTGAATGCTCTTGCAGGAAAGAAGTTCTTTTCATTTATGGGTGGGTTTAACGGGTAGAATCATATTCAAATCATTCCTGAAGACCATGATAAAACTACTTTCCCCTGCCCATGGGGGACCTTTTCCTATAGGGTCCTTATATTTGGCTTGTGCAATGCCCCTACCACCTTATAGAGGGAAGTATTGAGTATTTTTGTTGATCTTGTACATCACTTAGTAGAGATTTATATGGATGGCTTGACAACTTACGAAGATTCTTTCTAGGAAGCTCTCTCCAACCTGTGCAAGATTTTGAAAACATGCATATAAATGAATCTCTCCTTAAGCCCTTAAAAGTGCCAATCTTTTATGAATGCAAGAATTGTTCTAGGTGATCTGAAAATGGGGCTTTAAAGGCTTCTTGTGAACTTACAAGAACCTCTCCCACTTCCAAAGCTTAAATATTCCCAAGATATTATGATTAACCAATGCGGAATTAATAATGTGCTTGAAAATGAGGTGTATTTTGGTGTTTATTTTAAACCTATTTATGTGCTGTAAATTGATTTGCTTAAACTAATATGAAACATATAACAGTGAAACAATGCAGTAAACGAGCATAACACATAAGACATCAAGTTTAATATGGAGTTCACCAAAAACTCTTGGGTTATGTCTCCTTGAGCTCTAGTCAACTCGAATAGGCTCTTTGGGATTATGGCAAAGTCCTTTTACAAGCTCCACGCTCAACTCCACTGTATTACACAAAAACAATGGGCTTAGAACACCATCTCATCCTTGGCTCTGAAGCTCTCAGGCTTTCTGTCTCTGGCTCTGGTTCACGGCTCTGGCTCTGGCTCTGGCTCTTGGTTCTGGCTCGTGGCTCTGGCTCTGGCTCTGGCTCTGGCTCTTTGGCTCTGGCTTCTCTGAGCTCTCTCTCGGCCTCTGCATGCACCAATGGATCACTTGACCTCCAAGCACCCCTTAGCAATCTTCCAGCGGCCCTCAGCAATCTCTGCTGCTGTCAATTGAGCATTCTGGTTCACTCGACCTCCAAGTGACTCTCGAAACCCTCAGATGCTCTGTGATGCCTGCTTATGCTTGCTTATTCCCTCAATCGTGCTCTCTGGATCCTTTGAGGTACTTTTCCGGCTCTTCGGCTTCCCCCAGCCGTTTCTTTGTGTATAATCATCCCTCTGTGGCCCTGCGACTTCTCTGCACGTTGTCTGTTCGACTGGCCAACTAGCTCTGTGGCTTCAAACTCATCATTGTCTACCAAAAACGCCCGCTTGTAGCGTGGCATGATGATCAGGGGCTGTTACAGGGGATTCGGGGCCTTTTTCTAGGCAAACACCCGAAAATGGGACAAAATCCCAATACACAACATTTTACTGGAAATACACAGGAAAACACTATCGAGCATGAATTCTAGACGTGAAATTCCATCAAATCGTCCCTAAAAACCCTATCGGGTCCGCCATTAGGCAGCATATCGCATCGCATAGGTGGATTGGGAAAAACCCCAAACACATGGGAAAACACTGAAAAACTTGTCAAAATGCTTTCTATCGGACTTCCAATATTATCACATATGCCCTATAATCATATCGGGTTTGCCTTCGATCACTATTGCAAGCCCCATCGTTGATATGTGTGATCTCCGATCCAATGGTTGGTATTCATTTTCGTTGGCTTAGGAGTATGGAGGTTACCTGCTCGAAAAGGCAGTTTTTCTCTCTCCTCCGCCAGCCACGCGTCGGCCATTGTATGGGATCGGGCGGAGCCAGCCCAATACCACTTTCCGTCTAAGGCCCACCCGAAATCCTGCTTATGGAACTCAAATAATATAGGGCCGCTTCTAAAATTCCTTTCAGGTCCGTTTTATTGCTTTCGGGTCATTTCCTTTGTATTTTGGTTTTATAGCGGAAATGCGCTAATAAACAGAAAATCCAAAAAACCTGGATTTCAAATTTTATGCAATCAGGTCCATAATCCCTATCAGGTTTGGCCCTTGTCGGCCTATCGCTATCGAAAATCGCATTAGTCCTGCTATCGGGGATCACCGATCGCCGATTTAATCTGGACTTTTGATCTGATCCCCGATCGGACGGTCCAGATTGCATCACATATTGCTATCGCATCGACCCTTTGTGTCGGGGATCGCCGATCTCCCGACCTCCGATTTAATCTTGGCCGTCCATTCCTTTCCCGATCCGATGGCTGAGATTGCACGTCGCGATCGCTATCGCATATCGCATTTGGAACGGCCCGAGGGTTCTTCCCTTTGAATATGGACTGCGCCAACCCGATCCGCCGATCCGATCATCGACGATCGCATGTCGCATAGCCTGGGTCCCGATATCGCATGCGGGCCTGTCTTCGACCCGATACATCGGAGATCGCCAATCGAGAGTCTCCTGCCTTCGATCTAAGTCCTTCCCTTTTGCCTTTTTCCAATGGGATTTCCCATATAAGGCCTTTTAGGCTATTTTTAGAAGATTTTTCCTCTTTTTCAAAGAACAAAGGGCAACTTCTTTTTGCGATAACTTTTGCATCTGAAGTCCATTTTAGCCCATTCAAATTGCAGTAGATTCAGATTGAAATGATCTCTGCAATGGGGCTATTTCTAGGAGCATGTTTGGACTTTCATTTTCCTTTGTGAGGAACACTTAGGCTTAGAAATCTATCCAAAATCCATTTTGGATGACACCTTCCCACTAAAAGAACTTTTGGTCTCGAAAAGACTGACATAATGATTTGAACAGTAAATGAGAGTAACATCACCCTCTTCTTTCAGCCTCCATACACTTGCCTTGCATAGTGCCTCTGAACCAAAGCCTTTGACCACTTTCCTTCCTAGATTTGCTAGTCCTCCTGGGAAGAACTGTCTTCCTTCTTGACTTCATGCAAAAATCCTGCTGAGATATTTACAGAAGGTAGTTTTAACTTCTCTGCCTTGATCATTGATCCAAGGTGGATCAAACAAATGTGAAGTACATCTGCTTCACAAAACTTTCATTTGTACCTGTTTGACAAGTTTCCAAAAACAACTGTTAACAACAACAGAAATACAAATAACAACTGGACGGCCTAAACTCCTGCTTCAACAAAAGAAATAGATTTCACATCTTGTGAACACCTCCCTGTCTTACATCTGCATACAAACGATGGACTAGATACCAAGCCCACAAAACATGCCTTTAAAAAAAATGACCCTTCAAGTCAAGCATGTAGAAAAATACCATTAGGACTCTTTTTCAAAAGATGAAACACTTCATCATTATCTCCATATTGGAGACCATATCATCTTTTCCCAAGTCAATATTACATGCATGTTACAACAAAGCAATCAACCCTTCAAGTTAATTACACACACATGTTCAAAAACAAGGAAATCATCAGCATCCCTGTGTTCATGCACATCAAGCTCATGCATGCATTTCATATTTCAACTTTCGTTTAAGCACACTGTACTTTCGAAGCTGAAATGAAATATAATGTTGCAGCAATAAAGTGAGTCTCCTACTCAACTTCTCCATTCACCTTCTTGGTAAAATCATGCAACTTGCATTCCATTAACAAAGAAATGCAAATAGATGCATCAATAGACATGCAATCTTAATTGGATAAGAATTCTAACCATTTCTCACCAATCCCTTTCAAAGGTACTACCTTTGTCTGCACATCAGCATCAACATGTGAATCATCCTTAGACACATCATCCATGGAAACTTCCTTTCCATTTATGCCATCTTCTCTTTCCACTTTGTTCAACTTTTGTAGAAGCATTGCTGCATTCAGAGTCCAACACTTTTCAGCAAGATGCCCTTGCTTATGGTAGTAAGTGCACTGCATGTGCATCCTCTTGACAACATGATTTGCCTTGTCCAATGGACCTTTGGCTTCTTGCTTCCTTTCCTTCAAAAGTTTCCTGTATGTGGCCATTCTCTTCCAACATCTAGAAACATTATGGTTATCCAAACCACAAAAGGAACATGCAATTCTTTCCCCATACCTATGTGGAAATTTATCATGCTTTGCACAATCAAAAGGAAAATGTTTAGAACCAGATTTATACCTTTCTCTTTCACCTTTATTGCCTTCATGAGGAGGTGAAGCAAATGAAGAAGTGGCTCCCTTTGGAACACCATCAATCTCTTCAAGGTTGTTAGAGTCTCCACAACTCTCTGGTTCAAGTGTGTGCTTCTGAACACCTGCATCCTGCAAATGATGTTTCAAGCTATTGCATTCCTCCTGAATACAATCTTCACACTCTTGAGGTAGAGGACCTGAAATGAAACTCCTTCTTGGAACTATTTCAATGGTCTTCATGGCAGCTTTGGAACTCTTTCCATAAGCTTGTACATAGCCAAGACCCAAATATTTAGGCCTTTCCTCAACCTTTATTGGCTCAACAATTCCTTGTGCATGTTTACCCAAGCCTTTTCCTTCATAGCCCATCTTGGACATTAGCTTGGAACCTATGCCTCTGGTATGCTTTTCAAAAGAACCAATATAAGCATTCTTAGAAGAATTTGAAGACAAACAGGAACTATTTACCTCTTCTTCAAGCTGATACTTGACTAAGGCTTCTTTGGCAACAAAGAGTTGTGACTCCAACTCATGCATCCTTTTCAAGTTCATATTTGCAATATGAAGTTGCCTCTCCATTTCCTGCAATTTGTCAGAAATAAACTGCTTCTCTTCCTCCACGGAATTCAACTGCTCTCTAAGTATGCTACTCTTCCTTCCATCCTCATACATTTCTCTCACCATGTCCATCATGATGAACAAGTCTTGCTTCATGTCTTCATCAAAGACTCTTGTGATGAAGGAGGAATTTGAGAACTCACTTGTGGAAGTTGTCATTATGCAAATGAACAAAAAAAATTCAAACAAGATTAATAAAGAGCTTTATTCAATAACCTTTTGCAACAAACCTCTTGCACTTCAAGGATTGCCTTGAGGTCCTTTGGGATAGAAGAATGCCTTCAGCCCTTCTTCCTTCTTGTCCTTCCTGGACTGAGCTATCAATAACTTTCCCTTTACCTCTACAAAATCAAACAATAGTCAGTCTGCAAAGAAGCATACAATCAACCTCTGACTGTTTAAACACCTTTCAGATAAGCAATCTTTGCTCTGTCAATCAAGCATTCTAATATAACCTTCTTTGAAGGTGAGGTTAATCAATCTCAAGCTCTGATACCACCTGATATGAAAATGGGGCTCTAAGGGCTTCTTGTGAACTTACAAGAATCTCTCCCACTTCCAAAGCTTAAATATTCCCAAGATATTATGATTAACCTATTCGGAAATAATAATGTGCTTGGTAATGAGTTGTATGCTGGTGTTTATTTTAAAACTGTTTATGTGCTGTAAATTGATTTGCTTAAACTAATATGAAACATATAACAATGAAACAATGCAACAAATGAGCATCACACATAATACAATAAGTTTAATATGGAGTTCACCCAAAACTCTTGGGCTACGTCTCCTTGAGCTCTAGTCAACTCGACTAGGCTCTCTGGGATTATGGCAAAGTCATTTTACAAGCTCCACGCTCAACTCCACTATATTACATAGAAACAATGGGCTTAGAACACCATCTCATCCCTGGCTCTGAAGTTCTCAGGTTTTCTAGCTCTAGCTCTTGCTCTAGCTCTCGGCTCTAGCTCTGGTTCTGGCTTTGGCTCTTGGCTCTGGCTCATGGCTCTGGATCTTGGCTCTGGCTCCGGCTTTGGCTCTAACTTTGGCTCTTCGGCTTTAGCTTCTCTGAGCTCTCTCTTGGCCTCTGCATGCACCAATGGATCACTTAACCTCCAAGCGCCCCTTAGCAACCTTCCAGCGAGCCTCAGCAATCTCTGTTGCTGTCAATTGAGATTTCTAGTTCACTCGACCTCCAAGTGACTCTCGAAACCCTCAGCTGCTCTGTGCTGCCTGCTTATTCCGTCAATCATGCTCTCTGGCTCCTTTGAGGTACTTTTCTGGCTCTTCGGCTTCCCCTAGTCATTTCTCTACGTATAATCATCCCTCTATGGCCCTGTGGCTTCTTTGCCCGTTGTCTATTCGATTGGCCATCTGGCTCTGCAGCTTTGTGGCTTCAAACACATCATTGTCTGCCAAAAACACCCACTTGTAATGTGGCATGATGATCAGGGGCTGTTACAGGGGATTCAGGTCCTTTTTCCAGGAAAAAAATCGAAAATGGGACAAAATCCCAATACACATCATTTTACCGGAAATACACAGGAAAACACTATCGGGCATGAATTCTAGACGTGAAATTCCATCAAATCGTCCCTAAAAACCCTATCAGGTTCTCCATTAGGCAGCATATCCAATCGCATAGGTGGATTGGGCAAAACCCCAAATACATGGGAAAACACTGAAAAACCCATCAAAATGCTTTCTATCGAACTTCAAATATTATCGCATCCGCCCTATAATCATATCGGGTATGCCTTCGGTCGCTATTGCAAGCCCCACCATTGATTTGTGTGATCTTCGATCGAACGGTCCAGATCACATCGCATATCGCTATTGCATCGACCCTTTGCGTCGGGGATCACCGATCTCCCGACCTCCGATTTAATCTTGGCCTTCCATTCCTTTCCTGATCCGACGATTGAGATTGCACATCGTGATCGCTATTGCATATCACATTTGGAACAGCTCGGGGTTCTTCCATTTGAATATGGACTGCACCAACCCGATCCGCCGATCCGAGCATCGCCGATCCGAGCATCAGCGATCGCATGTCATATAGCCTAGGTCCCGATATCGCATGCAGGCCTGTCTCTGACTCGATACGTCGGAGATCGCTGATCGGGGGTCTCTCGCCTTCGGCCTAAGTCCTTCCCTTTTGCCTTTTTCCGATGTGATTTCCCATATAAGGCCTTTTAGGCCATTTTTAGAAGATTTTGCCTCTTTTTCAAAGGACAAAGGGCAACTTCTTTTTGCGATAACTTCTGCATCCAAAGTCCATTTTAGCCCATTCAAATTGCAGTAGATTCAGAATAAAACGATCGCTACAATGGGACTATTTCCAGGAGCATCCTTGGACTTTCATTTCCCTCTGTGAGGAACACTTAGACTTAGAAGTCTATCCAAAATCCATTTTGTATCACTAGGCCACTTCCTCTATAAGGATGGAATTCAGGCCGATCCTAATAAAATTGCAATTATTAGAAAAGTTCTTGTCCCACAAAGATAAAAATATGTTAGGAGCTTTTTAGGACTAGAAGGATACTCTAGGAAATCTATTAAAGATTTCAGTAAAATTTCTTCACCTTTATTTTTTTTACTGACAAAGCACTCAAATTTTTGTTGGACAAAGGCCCTTTGTCAAAAGGCTTTTAAGAGCTTAAATAAAAATTAACAATTGCACCAGATCTTAGGGGCCCAAATTGGGTCTTGCCCTTCCACATTCACATAGATACATTAGACAAAGTAGTGGGCGCAAATGGAAGGTAAATTTCCTTACACTATCTATTTCATTAGTGAAAAATTGTCCAAATCTGAACTTAATTACATAGTCATCGAAAAAGAAATTTTGTCTATTGTGCATTCTTTGAATAAATTTAGACATTACATTACCAGGTTTCAAGTTTTTGTGCACACTGATCATGCAACCATTAAGTACTTGATGAATAAAATTGATGCCAATGCTCAATTCATTCAATGGTTATTACTGTTACAAATTTTTGATCTAATCATTGTTGATAATCCAAGGAAGGAAAATGTTGTTGCATATTTCTCTTCTAAACTAACCCAGTATGTAAAGAATGAAGAGATGGTGGATGCCTAGCTTCCAGATGAGCACCTATTCACCATATCATTGTTGTCTCCTTATTTTGCTGATATAGCAAACTTTTTGGTTGTTATCCAGTTTCCCCTTAACTTGTCTTCAAAAGAAAAGAGTAAAATTATCAGGAAAGGTGCTCCTTATACCTATATTGAGGCAGCCTCTTCAGATTAGGTCCTGATCAAATCCTAATGAGATATGTAAGAGAAGATGAAGTCTATGAAATCCTCTTAGTATGTCATGATGGATATTGTGGGGGCCATTTTTCTCCTAAGAGGACAACCTACAAGACTCTCCAGGAAAGCTACTACTGGCCTAATCTTCATCAAGATGCCAGGAGGAACATTACACAATGTGATGAGTGCTAGAGGACGGGGAAACATACTCATAGGTATGAGATTCCCTTACAACCTCAAGTGAATTACGAGGCATTTGGGAAGTGGGGCTTGGAATTCGTTAGACCTATTGACCCCACATCTGGACAAAAGAAGTATATCATTGTTTGCATAGATTATCTAACCATGTGAGCCAATGTAAAGGCAGTTAAGGTAGCCACACAACAAAAACTAGCATAATTCTTAAGGGAGAACATTTTTTACAAAGTTTGTTTCCTAAGGGAACTAGTGACAAATCAAGGTACTCACTTCACTTCCAATCTAATAGAGGGGATAATGAGGCATCATCATATGAGACAGAGAAGATCCACCCCATATCAACCTTAATAGAATGGGCAAGTGGAAGTGACTAATATAGCAATGGAAGGAATTTTGACTAAGGTTGTTAGCAAAAACAAGAAATATTGGGTATACAACCTTATTGAGTCCACTTGGGCCTGCACCAATACTTGGAAGAACACCACTAGATTCACCTCCTTTGAGTTGGTCTATGGTAAGAAAGCCCTATTGTCCATTGAATTTGAGTACAATACACTGAGAATGGTAGTACAAAATGACATGGACATCACAAAATCTTAGGAAGAGAGATTGAAACAACTAAATTCTCTTTATTAAATCAGTATGTAGGTTCTTATGCACACTGAAGTGGTTCAATTATAAGGGAAAGTTTTGCATGATAAGCACATCAAGACTAGGAACTTCTAGGAGGGTGATTGGGACCTCTTGTATGACTTTAGGTTAAAATATTTCAAAGGAAAACAACACATGACATCTGGGTCCTTACCTAGTGGAGAAATGCCATGATAATGGCTCATTTTAGATTAATACAATTGAGAAAGAACAAATCTTGATTCTAGTGAATGAATATAGATTGAAGTTTTATAGGAAGCCCCTCTAAAAGACTGAGTTTACCAATTCAATAAGTAGATAACTAAATGTGATTGAGAGCATCATAACTCCTAATCCATTCAACCCCTAATCAAGAAAGAAAATAGAAGGAAAAGGAAGAAGAGAAAAAGTAGGAAAAACCCTAGGTGAAAACCTCCTTTCAGGAACCTGAGGCAGGCTTATAGGTTAAGAACCTCCCCGAGGTAGCCAATTTCCCCGAAGAAAAGAAAAAAATAAAAAATAAAAATATCCCTAGGTGAAAACCTCCCTTGAGGCACTTGGGGTAGACCTACTTAAGTTGAAAATATCAATGAGAACCTGTGGGCCTCAAAATAAAATAAAAAAAGGAAAAGAAAAAACAAGAAGAAAAAGAAAAAAATGAAGACACAAAAAGTCACCTCCGTTTTGTCTATTCTAATGCAACATAATTCTAGTAGTAGTCATGAATATCAACCAACAATCCAAGAACTCACATTCAGAACCTTCAAAAATATTCTTTGTATCCATGTCTCTCATTCCCACACTTTTTCTAAGACTCCATCATTTACAAGTCCCTTCTATCCATTTTAATCATTATCTTGAATTGCTACAGGAAAGACATGTATTTCTATAGGAAACAACCGAGAAAATAAAAAGGGTACAAAGTTGATGTTTTTCCATATGTGGGAAAGGGAGAAGGTATCTAGAAGGCCCTAACACCTCTATATTCCACCATCTTTCATTTTTATCATCACTAGTTCACTCACCATCCATAATAATCCAACCTTCCACCTCTTTTTCACCAAGCACCAACAGAGAATACCTCTCCATCAACACAAGTAGCCTCCTCTTGGATTATAATAATTTTTGAAGGCCACAACTAGAGGAACTTATGAGCCTGAGGAGGTTATGTGGATGCTACAAGAAAATACACAGTCCTGCAGTAGCCTGCAGAAGCCCTACAGTCCCAAATTTGGAGCATCAATCCAAGGAGCTATGAAGACCACCATATTCCAGGAAATAAAAAAACATGTCTAAGCAACCAAAACATCTCATATAGGTTGCTAGAGGTTCCTCAATCACCAACAATCAACAATAACAAGTCACCCACAACAACACAACTCTAACCATCTAAAGGAAAGCAATAAAAGTACCAATAAAACTCCATAACACCTCCAAAAGTAATAGGAAATATTAAATCCTCTAGAAATCATCACAAGCAACTCTAGAAACATCAAAGGTAACTTTAGTAGTCACATCAACAACCTCAATATCACTTGGAAAACACATCAAAGGTAAGGCCAAGGTATTAAATCCTCAAAACATCAGTCTCGACCATCTTTGGTAGTCAACTCCAATCCTCTCCAATGTCACCCACAATGTGCAAAAGGAAAAAGAGAAAAAAGGACAGATAGCTCAAGGAGGTGGGCTAACGTGCTTACTCATTATGAAATGTTTTGTTTGACATGGTAGGTGGGGGCCAACTCACATAGCACACTGAGCCTATCACCTCAATGACTAAACCATATAATTTCCCCCCCATGAATATAATATTGCATGAAAATTCTATTTTAAGCACTAAGGAGTCCCGCCAGTACTACTAGAGGTCAACACATCCAAAACATTTTCTACACAAGCTGCTACAAGAATCTACAAGGTTCTATAGACCAATGCTATAGGAAGATCACAAAGTGCTATAGGGAGGTCAAAGGTTGCTACAGGAAGTTACTTTTTGACCATAATTGCCAAGGATAAAGGAAAATCATTAGGAAAGGTGTAAGTAAAAACTTCCCTCACTGACATTTGATATATAAACTTAAGAAACCATTTCAACTCTAAAAAAAGGACTCTGTAATTCACACAATTTTAAATATGAGTAAGGAAAATAGTGATTTGACTGGGCATTTTCTTCAAAGATATGGTGTATTGAGCAAAGAAGAAGTGTATGTTAAGTTTTCTTTCCCCTTGACCTTGTAGAAAAAATTTTCCGATTTGCCTTTGTTTCAATAACTTCCATTGCATAGGAAACCCTTGGAGGGAAATTCCTTGTTCCACTCTAATAAATTTTTATTGAAGCCATTGTAGGGGAATTCAATAGATGGGAGCCTACATACCCCTCCAAGATCCATCAACACCTTGATGTTAGGAACATTTTTGTAAATTATCAATGGTTAGGATTTTTCAAGAGTTTAAGAGGCTTTGATGATGAAATTGCCCAAGAATTTTCCTTAAACCTTCAACAACCAAAGGGGCATGATTCTATAATTATAATTAGAGGCCTCATATTTTACCTATATGAATAAATTATTAGTAGGTTCACCACACTTCCAAGGGGAGTAAAATGGAACAAAGAAGAAATACCTGAGGCCACTATATCGAAGAAAAAATTCTTCCTTAAAGATGAGAAACCCATAAAAGATAAAAATGGAGTAAGGAGGGAGAGCTTGCCCTACCCGTGGGATGAAATAGCTTACCATGTTATCAAATACATCTCATGTGAAGGAAGGCTTAGCATTGTGTATGCATATGAATATAGATTTCTCTACCAACTCAAATTCCAAGTAGAATTGTCTATCTAAGATAGGCTAAGCATCCCTCACTTCCTCCTTTAGTCTATCAAATAAATGAGACTAAGGTTGAAAGGATATAAACACCATTACCTAGCTAACCATGGGACGATAAAGTTTATAGTCCTTGATGCTTTAGAGAGCCTACATAACCTTATTTATTTGATTGATTTTATCAACTTGGATAGAGAAGCCTTTTTAGAAACCCAAGTCAAACCTCAATTGCAACTAGAAGGGGAAGAAACAGAGGAGGAGCTTGCATTAGAAATAGATGGCAAAGATGAGATTGAAAGAGAGAAATCAAAGTGAAAATTAGAGGGAGAAATAGAAGAGGAAGCAAAAGGAAGGAAAAAGACACAAGATGAGGCCAAAACAAAGGGAAAAGTGGCTAAAGAAGGGTTGACTAAGCTTAATTTGACATAAATAGAAGCTAAAAAGCCCCAAGAAGCTATTGGGACATCCTAAAGGACACCAAAGAAAATAAAAATGGGGAAGAAAGAGAGCACTTCATAGGGAAATTTAGAAGAGGAAATTGCTGCTACCTTAGCAGCTTTAAGTACCCTAATTAAACCCAAAGGGAGGAAGCCAAGGGAAACCACCCTATACTTAAAAAGGAGAAAGAGTAACATAATAAGGTAAGGAAGCCTCAACCACCTTCTCCAACTCCAATCACTATTGAAGAACTAGTTAGCCATTAGGAGGAAGAATAAAAGAAGAAGAGAAATAAGAAGTTGAAATAACCTCCAAATTAGCCAAGGGAAAAGAGCCATAGGTGCGACAAGAAGGGCCAAGCATTAAGAAAACAATTGTCCTATAACAACCCACCAAGCTATAGGAAGAAATTTTGAAGCTACAGGAAGAGACTGAGAAGCTGCAGGAACAAAATCCTGAACTACAAGAATAAAATCCAGAGCTGCAAGAACCATACCCTAAACCAGATCTCAAATCTTACCATGCTTGGATTGTATTGATCGGTAATCATTACCTTTCAACATTTTAAGGGAGACCACCCAGTCAGGAACCTAAAGCAACTCTTTTTCTGTTGGAAATGGTGGTTCCGACTAGTTCAATTAGGTCCAGTTACCCTCTCTCTATATCTACTAGTTTAAAGTATGACTTTCACCTACCAATAGAGAAGAGGCATCATATCGAACCTTTTTGCTGATCAGACAAGAAGTGATCCTTAAGCTGACTTTATGGTCCAACCAAACCACTCTAAAGACTTCCCCTATATGAGGGGATTTCTAGGATGCAAAAAGTAGAGCTATATGCAAAGTATAATCTAAGATGCATCTAATTCTACACCTATCTTGATTGAAGGAAGGATTAGTCCTTCTCTCAATCAAGAGCAAGCTAAAAGAAAAGGAAAAGAAGCATACATGATTTGAAATAAAATGAAGGAACTAGACCAAGGAAATAGTTCACAAGATCTAATCCTCGTTAAAATAATTATGAACAACTAAATGCCTCATAAGTAGTTACTAGTCACTTAACTGTAAGTAACTCCAAATCCTAATAGAACATATGAATAAGAACAAAAAGATTCATGTCACAATACTAAAATAGTTCAAATACATGACATGTGGAAATAAGGACATCTATAAGATTAACATGTTAGATAGCTAGAAACTGAAGAAGATAAAGGTTTGTCCTTATACAAGTTCCAGTTTCAAATCACATTTTTTATTAGCCCTGGAAGTTAGTTTGACCAGATTCTAAATTAGCATTTCAGTAAACAATTAACAATAGTGCTGAAAAGCCACATACATACTCATACTCCAGAAATGAAATTGAAATCTCAAGAATTTATTTTCAATAACAGAGCAAGCAATAATGCTGTACATTTGATTACATAAATAAATATTATTATAAAAATGAACCAGTTACATAAAACATCAGAGAATTGCAATAATGCAGGTCCTCTGCTATCTCTAAATCGATTCCCTGTCTGCACAGATAGATCTGATCTCACTACAATAGTGCAAATGAGTCTTAACTCCTTCTATACAAACAGGTTGTAAGATCTAGTATTACTCTGCCTCTTTTCTCTCGGATTCGAATCCCCCTTCTCAAAATCAAAGATGAGTATTTATACATAGTGGAAATATTAACAATCCCCTCTATTTCTCAACTACTGAGTTAATTATAGCATAGATGGATTTAATTGGAATTCTGGAAAAAATGCAGATGAGCATAGTGGAACGAATTGCCCAGCTTGGTTTGTGTAGATAAGGATGATCCCGTTTGCCTCCTGCTTGTTTCGAACCGATAGGTGAAATTTCATGCGAGGAACAACCAATTCAACATCTTTATTTTATTACAATATCCCTTTACCATTTGGAGGAATTTTTTTGGTGATAGAATGGATCTGTTTCAATACTGGCCTTGATAAAAAATATCTATCATAAAGAAACATAATTAGCCATGGCGTAAAACAAACTTTGTAAACGAACTCTAATTATGCCCAGAACCAATAGAAAAATAAAGTAGTTTTTCCAATTAATATGACAACAACCCCTAGAAGTGACAAGTAGCAAGAGCTGAGTGGTATCGAAGAAATGGATATCAGAACTTTTAACAATGGGCACAAATGAAAAACACTGATATTGGGAGGCTGTGATATGGAGTGAATGCGATATCTTATTGAACTCCTATTAAATAGTGTATCGGGTCCAGATATCAGAGGTGAGTGGATTATTAGAAGTCGAAAGTGAGAGGGAGATGATTATTGGAAATCAGAGATCATAGGGGAAGTGTTTCATTGGAGGTCGAAGATCAGTGGTTATAACACTATCGGAATAGCGACGATGTGCCATATCAGAGTTTTTTGAATGTGTATCGAAATGAAATATCCAATATGCACTACCTTCGATATGCGGGAGAGAAAATAATGACATGGCATGTGGGGTGCAAAGATATGTCAGATATTTTGGTTTTATGAACCAAAGTTTGCATATTAAAGGGGCTTATATTGGAGATATTTAATATTACAATATCCATGGATTCCGATATGTGTAATGCAAAGAATTACAACCACTTTGTTAAATGGGTTCAAAACTTTGGATAAAAGTTTTATTAAGCCTCTTCATAAGATGGTTCAGAATTTGATATCAGGGATTCTCAAAAGGATTCTTTCGATGTCAAAGTCCCGATGACTCAAAACTCCGATATTAGATTTGTTATATGCATTCTTTTCAATAGGTCCTTCTCTGCTTTTATCAATAAGCCAATTAATAATATAAAACCCACTTTGTAATACAAGACTTGGTCTTGTTCTCGGGGGATATGTGTTTTAGGGAAAACTAGTGTCGATTCGAGCTACTAGTCCCACTAAGACGGGTAGCTATCTTAGAAACAAACAATGAAATATTTTTAAGAGTTCCTTTAAGTGTGATAGATGGAAGAGAAGAAAAGAGGACCAACTTGGATCTTCCGTTGTGATCCTAGCTTGATTTCTCCTTTCCTTGATAGGATTTTCCACTCCTCTCCTACTTGTCCCGCTTCAAAGAGTACCTGTAGAGTCAAAGTAACAACAAACGATCAAAGCATCTCTATCTAAAACATCATAAACAATGCGGAATCAGAAACACATTGACCATACAATTGCATCCATAAACAATAAGATTCACAAATACATGATTATATGGAAGAAAACTCAAAGAACTTTATTAATAGTAATGTAAGAGAGGATTACAACCCATCTGTCTGATCCAGCATCATCCTCCCAGTTTTATAAGCCCTCTTCACCTCATGAACAAGAAAATCACCCAAAAATGTAACGTCTCTTCTCACCAACAAAGATGAGGGATCCATTTATAGATGTCTTGCAAGGGTGTGAGTCAGCTCTGGGTTTTTGATTAGTGTCATTCCGCTGATAGTTCTTGGTTACAATTAGAGATTTCATGATCTCTTACTCATCCCTGGGCGAATTTAGAGAGGTAAGTGTCATAGGAGAAGTTTCTGGAAGATTCCATGATCATCCACCTTGCAAACTGTCTCTGCCATTTGTCTATTCTTGCTCATCGCACCCCACAGAAGGCCATTTCAGTATGCATCACACCTGGCCAGTTAGGCAGTCAGTATGCATCACACCTTGCCCATGGAGCAGTCTGTATGGTCCAGTTTTGGCCAATTCTGAGTAGTTTTTTAGGTGGAACTTCTGGGAAATGATGTAATCAGCTGACCATGATCCTTAAGGGTATGAAACAACACTTTTAGGGACTTAAGGAGCCCTTAGTTTATGGACATATGAGTTTGGGGTTGTAGTGCCCAAATATGTCTATAACAGTTGCCCCCTAAAGCATGAGGTCGTAAATCTTCTAATGTCAGGTGAAATGTTTTATTCATGAGGATTTGAGGTATTTGTACTAGAAGGTGACCTGTATAAGATACAATACAATACATCATCATCATATTATTTTCATGATCTAGCTGAAGCAGGCATTCCCATGCTCAGCTTTATAAATTCATTTTCATGTATATAGGACAAACAATCGTCTGCTGTTGCAGACTGGTGATTCTTCGCATGAAGATTCATCTTCGCTGGCTTAGATGACTATTTGTGCAGCTTCCGTGTACAATTGGTGCCTTTATTTTCCTAAATATATCGCAGCCCGGAAGGATGAAACTAGAGCCGGGGTCTTCAAAATTCATCCAATATTTTCCCGATGTACAAGTCGATCCATGTGAGAAGATGTTCTGAAGTCGAACATGGAAAGACATTGCCTAATTATCAACCAATGATGTAAGCTGTTAACAAATGCGATAAGAGTCACTGATAATGATGATGACCCTCAAGGTACTACATTACAATTCACGTGGTGTGAATATACGAGCCAATGTTGAACACCACACAAAGTCTTTCGGTCGAAGGTCATTGATGTAAACCTGTCGCCGGAAGTGAGAAACTTCCCATTGAGGCATGCAAGCTTCAAAGTACTGAAAGGGTTGTTTCTAAGTCAACTTCTTGGATAATGAGTTGATGTCGACAAGAAGTGACCTGTCATAGGAGGGCCTTGATGTATCCCACATCTACGATGCGAAACGGAGCAAATGAATTTTTTGGAGGTGAAAACGATCTGGTGATACAAGGTTCAGGAATGGCGACCATGAAAAATGAAGAGTGGATGTAATGCAGTGGATGAGGCATTTGCTGGATGGTGAATTCTCTGAATGACTTCTCTTGAACATATTGGTGACACTGATATGGACTGGTAGCGTTAACCCCATGGATGGCACGGCAGACCAATGGTGACGGTGAATGAAAAAACCCAACCCAACTCAATCACGGTGATGGAGTAAAAGTGTCATGTTCAAGAGCGACTTGCTACCAATAGAGTTCTTCAAGTTTTCTTCCCATTTTTCCCCAGTCATTGCTGACCAATACCTCTTTATTTTTGACAAGCTTGAGGAGGATAACATATGTTTGGTCTATAATTTTCCCTTCGGGCAAACCTGTCACTTTGTGTTTAGCGAGCCGAGCATCAGTGAGCCTCATTCATGTCTGGGTGGACAAGTTTGTCTCTATTGTTTTAACGAAAAAGATAACCCGGTCCTTTTCATGTTTAGAGAGTTTGAAAATGGATGAAAAGGAGACTCCAATAGTCCTTTTTCTTGGCATAATCCCTTAAGTCCGAAAAAGTGTAAAATAATATGAAAGGGATGACTTTTCCATTGTTTTAACGAGCCGACAAAGACAAGCGCTTGATCTTTTTGTTTAATAATCCCTCAAGTCTAAAAAGATTAAAATATATGAGAGGGATGGTGTTCCATTTACTTTAACGAGCTGGAAAGGCCAATAGCTCGACAATCTTTTTATATTTAATGAGTCTAAAAAGAGTTTAAAAGAGGCTCATTTTTTGAGGAACGAGTGGTATTTCTGGGTAGCAGCTGGTTCCAGGTAAGTTTGGAACTTCTCAAAACATGGCAGTGTGAAGAGGGTGGCAATTAGAATCACTCGTCACAGATGTTCCTCAAAAGGGTAAACAATCAAGTGGAAGCATATGGTCGGCCGAATGAAATGGAGGTGATGGAAGGAACACAACCAAAGTTCAAAAGGGCAGATAGCAAAGCGATCACAAAAGGTTATTTACCAAAGGCAGGTTTATTTTTTAATGAGCTTGAACCTTGTGCCAACATGTGCTCAATGCAGGTTGATTTTTTAATGAGCTTGAACCTTGTGGGAACATTGCTCTTACCAGTCTTTTGATAATGTCTCTTTGTAGATTTATTTTTTAATGAGCTTGAACACTACTATAACATGTGCTAATGACCTTTTTATGTAAGCTAGAAATGACTGAGCTACGAGGTTAAAGGGGTAAGAACCTACAAACTAAGAAAATCAAAGGCAGCCTTTCACTTGCATGCAAAGGTTTGCATGCCCCCAGGTCTTTCAGTAAAAGGAGAGTTTCTAGGTTACCAAATGGAAGTTCCTGCGGTTAGGCAAGATTGTTTTTGTCGGGAGACAAAAACTCTTCCTTTGCTTTGTCCATCGAAATAGACAAAGGTGATTGCTATGAGCTTCCAATCACATAACGTACAAAGGTGAATGCTGTGAGCTTCCATTCACAATTGTACAAAGGAAATAATTGTGTCAGACTGATTACATAACCTATACGAGAATGTTATTCGGTCCAAGTATTATAACCTTTCAAGAAAATCTCTCTTTTCCTCTAGGTTCGCCTACCGAAGCAGACTAGGGTGCATGCCCCCAAATATTCATCACACTCACTGAACTACTTGCGGTAATTAGGTGGATGGGATCAAGGTGGAAGAGACATTGTTGATGCGAAGAGGCCGTTTGGGGATGATGGTTGATTTATAGCTGTGTTTGAACCAGGAAATGAAAGCTAGTCGACAAGTTGCACTAGTCTACCTTCATGTGGAAAACACATCACTCGAAAGAATGTGGAAACAATGGCTTCCATGCTATATATATAATCACGTCCAAGGAGTAGATTGTAATCCAATGGACCTTGGATTACCATCACGTTCAAATGAACGGTTTTCTTTCTCAAAGTTATAGGTAACTTTGGAAGGATCCCTAATGGTCGACTGGTTCCTTTGTTGAAGCCCGACAAATTTTGTTTCTTAGGAAAAAGCGATGGAAAACTAAGCTCTTTCCAAGTAGTTGAGGAAAGGATACTCACCGAAGCCCCTTCATCTATGATAGTGCAAGACACGATCATTTTGTAAACTTGTACTATGATTTAGAATGGTACATTAGATGTAAGGCGAGGTTTCGCTAGTTGATTCCAATCAAAGAAAACGACTAGATTGCTTGGAGGAGGTACCGGATAAATGTCCGGATAAGTTTCATGAACTGGGGGGGTATCTTCCTGTTGTGAAGGAATGGGTGGATTGCCCCCGAGTTCATTAGACTCTGTATCGACAAAAAGAATTTGAATGGTGTCGTTCTCATCCTCTTTGGAGAGTATATCATCTGAAGGTGGATTTCTTGAAGGCAAGACCGGGTCGACTACCATCTCGACCAGTTGACTTTGATCTGGTATGGACTCAGAAGGTTCACTTTCAATGATAGGCGATTCGATTGACAATTGAGTTATGTAAATTGGGTTTTCAACTAGCGAAGGACTTGGCAAGAGTTTCTTGTATCCAGTTAGAAGTTGCTGCGGTGAAGCAGGCCGGTTATCCAAAATGCTTTTGGCTTCGTCCAGAAAAGGACAATGGTGAAGAGTATGATCACCTTCACATAACCTACATGGAACTTTGAATTTTCCTTTTTTTTTGCTGACTTCATTTTCACTAGTTGATGGTGTGCTGTCAACCTGACTGTCGGGGGTTGATGACACCGAATGGTGAAAACGGGGAGACCATTCTCTCAAGATCCGTGGGATGCAAGGGCAATCTTGATGGTAATGTATCTCCTTGCAAATTACGCATGGATTTTTTGGTTTAGAAACTTTAGTGTGTGGATTTTCGCCGGATGATGCATTGGTGTTCCCTTGTTTAGCTGGCTTCTTCTTCTTCTCCTTCTCTTTCTTTTTCTTCTTAGCTACTTGGTTTTTAGTGTCACTAGTTTCCCCAAGTTAAGAGGAAGAAGGGGAAGGAGAAACAAATGAAGTAGAAGTAACATTAGTATCATCTGGTTGTTGATTAGATTGTTGAGGAATTACGGTGTTTTGAATGATAGAGTTCGAGAAAAGCCATACTGGCAGGTCGATTGTGATTCCTGGAAGGGACAATGTAGCCATATATGGAGAACCAATATCTCCCCAAGAGGAGAAAGGACTAGGATTCCCTTCGAGAGGCATCCCGTGATTGGTGGATGGTGGGTTCCAGTATTGTAGCAATAATGCTACAACTCTTGGAACTTCCTTCTTTAATTTTATCAACCCGGTAGTTCGTAACAAACTTGGAAGCGACGGTGCTGTATGCACAAGTACTAGCTCTTGCTGCAGCTGTCACTTGGTCAGCTGGCACAAGTCCGCTAGGGGCTTAAGCCAACTTCTATGAGCTCTTAGAAGAAGCTTTTTAACTGATAGACGAAAGCTAACTCAAAGGAAGCTAATCTACTTGCGGAAAGAAACTGAAAGCCAACAAGAAACGCAAACCCTAGCAAACCCTAATTCTACCAGCTAGTCCTACTGATGCAAAGATGGGAATACAAACTACTGAAAGAGATGCCATTACTTCTATGAAGGTAAGATGCATGTGTCTAGACTACTTCTATCTGAAGAAAACATCTTTTTGTATTTTTGAATAAGTTATTTAGAATTATCATGCATGTGCTTGTAACTGGCTTTTTACTGTGCAGAGGCGGATCACGGAGGAGAAATGCTTGGAAGAGGTCAGGAAGGCTCAGAGAGGGTCTAAGGAGTCCCTAACATCCTTCCAAAGAGTTTCACAAAGTTTGGCTGCCAAGAAACCGCGTTTATGAGCTTCTACAGGAAGTCTGCAGGGGTTCTACAGGATGTTTCAGAATTTCTACAGGATGTTCAGCAATTCCTACAGGATGTTCTACGATTGGATTTTGGATGATGGGTGAGTGGAAGAGGCTACATGGATGGATAGGGAGGTAGGAGAGGGGTTTGTAATGACTTAGTGACAGAGAGATGAGGTGATGAGAGGGTGTGGAAAGCTAGTTTGTCTTAAAGAGGGCAGAGGGAATGGAAGGCCAAAAAGGTAGGATGACGTGGGCAGTAGAGTAGTTGTGAGACGAGGGGTCTAATTTGGAGATGATCAGTTGGCCTGGACGAAGCTTAGATGGACGAGAGAGTGATGGAGTTGCACTGCACAGTGTAAACTGAACCAAATCATCCACGTCCTGCACATAATCAAAATATTACTAATCTATCCTAACTGTTAATGAAACCGATGAACAACAACGTTATTTCTAAAGAGAACCATGTATGGTAATGAAGCAAAGAAACATTTCAAGAGGTTTGAGTGCATGGATAACTTTTACAAATGAAAACATTGCACCAAAGATTGCATGAGTACGCAAACTAGTGTTTTTGTTGGGTAGCACTGTCTGCAATTCCAGCCCCTAGTAAGAGGTGAAAATGAGAGTGCAGGCAACCCTTTTCTGGAACTCTTATCAATTCTAATTTCTTTACTCTATTCTAGATATCTAAAGCAACTCTATCTTCTAACAATGACCTACTTAACCACACTAGAAAATATAACTCAACAACCTGCGTTTCAAATGCATGTAAAGAAAGCCATATTGCTGAAAGAAAAGATATCAATACAAAAGAAGGAGGCCCTAGGCTCTCAGGTTGGGCCCAACCCCGAGAGCTATGGCTCCTTTAGAAACTCAGAGCTGAGATCAAATCTGACTGCTTCTCATTAAAAAATAATAATCATAAGTCAAGAGGTATGCCAATGATGGCTACAAAAGAGCAAAAACAGAGCTGGCAGCTCGTAGTGCAGAATGTGCAACCGTTTTTCAAAAAAATCCTTTTCGAAGGCTGAAGCCTTATCATTTATACATCACGAGGCCCCAAGCTAGCCTCCTAAATCTATGGGACTTGGCTGACCAAATTGGGAGTGAACAGCTGCTTCCACAAAATCTGTTTGGCTGCCTTCTAGATCCGGTTGTGGTGGCTTTTGGAGCTCGGAGTTGGGGGTGAAGATCCCGAGGAAGGCTATTTAATGCCGTGGACAACCCTCCTACGAATCCTCAACCCCATCTTGGCTGTCTCCTAGCCCTTATCTGCTCGGTTTTGCTCCAACATGTGTCAAAAAACCTGAAATGAGCACGTGTTAGCCACCTAGGAATAGTGACTGCCCTTATTCGTACAAATGACATAAACATACTAAAAAATGATGCATAAGTTATGAAAAATGAAGGATTGAGCAAGGGTGGTTAGGCCAAATGAGCCCAAAATGTTACCAAATTTTGGGCTCATCATCACCCCCCAGCTAAAATGATTGCTCATCCCTGAGCAACTAATCCAGCTCCTCGTCAAGGAAAATTTTAAGAACCCCCCTAAATTTATAAATATAATAAATGGGCGAATCTCCATGGTATATAGGAAAAATGGAAGGCGATTTTATCAATAACATAATATGTATATATAATTTTTTGGCGAATCTCTCACCAATCATGGCGAATATTTTACTTAATTATAAAATATTGTAAGATCTTGGCGAGTCTTTCACTAAATAATAAAACTTTGTAAAGTCCTAGTGAATCTTAGCATAGGCTACATGCTGGTTTAATTCCCCCATTTAAATAGGCTACATTCCAGGTGAATACCATGGGTCAATACCATGTGCCATTTTGGTGAATACCATGGGTCAATACCATGTGCCATTTTTATTTTTATTAATTCTAATATTAGGGTTAATAATGGTTTTTGGCATGGTATTAATAACAATCTAGTCCATGGTATTTGTCCCATAGTATTTTGGCCATAGGTTTCACCTAAATATAACCCATTTTTTGAGTGTTCGTAAATATAAGGTGACTTATGGAGTAAATATAAAAAAATGTTTTATTTGTTTACCATACCTCTCGTTTATTTATATTTTTATTAATTTACCATACCTCTTTTACAAATATGGTATTTGGCCCATAGGATTCACTTAAATAAAACCTCTTTCTTGAGCCTTCATAAATAGAACGAGGGTTATGGATTAAATATAAAAAGAGGTTTTATTTATTTACGATACGTCTAGTTTATTTATATTTTTATTTATTTACCATACCTTTTGAGTAATTATAAAAAGACGTTTTATTTATTTACCATACCTCCACTTTACTTATATTTTTATTTGTTTACACCCTTACATGTATATAAGGTGACTTATGGAGTAAATATAAAAAATGTTTTATTTATTTACCATACCTCTCATTTATTTATATTTTTATTAATTTACCATACCTCTTTTATAAATATGGTATTTGGCCCATAGGATTCACTTAAATAAAACCTATTCTTGAAAATGGGCGAATGGATTCACTTCAATAAAACCTATTCTTGAAAATGGGCGAATGGAAGGTTGTAAGTCCTAATTTCAAGGGCTAAATTTACCTTTTTTACCCTCTCCCTTAAAATAAGGTGGGCTATTTGAGGTGATTTGTAAAAATGTACTATGATACAAAATATTCGCCCACTAAAAATTTAAAATCCCTTAATTTCGCCAAAGGGCGAACATTCGCCCCTAAAATTATCCTTGCTCCTCGTCCTTCATTGCTTTCACCACCACTCTCACATCCCAGGCTTCTGAAGTAGTATCCTCCTCACCGGCATGGAACCCAGCCTTCCTTTCCACCTCTTCCCACTGATTATGCTCTTCTTTTTCTGTGCTGCCTTCCATCAATCCTAAAAGCAAAGGTGGGCTCAGCTTGAGGCCAATCCAGCTGGCTTGGAGGTTCTGTATGGACTTCTTGTAGAGGGGCACCCGTACTAGAGCTTCCCTCATTCGAGTTGGAGTGTGATATTCCCTGATTTTGAGGCTGTGGGACAATGTGTTCCATCGGCGGGTGCAAGCATGAACACAGTTGTCCCCTAATAGTCGCTCCATATCCTCGAAATGTGCTATAGCCTGAGCCTGCTGATCCATGTACTTCAATAAAGCTTGAGAGTTGGTGGCTAAGTGTTGGTGGGCCGATATCAATGCAGTGGGATCCCCTGGCTCTGCTCTAATCAGCAATGGCTCATGTAACTCTCGGTTCATGACCTCTTTGACCTCTGCTGCTCTCTTTTCTTCATGGTTCAACCATGAGGCAAATGCCATCAACTGCATATCTCCTACGACTGTGTTGGGATCCCATGAAGTCACATTAGGAAGGGCCAAATTATGGAGATAGAACTCCGATAGCTTGGCCTTGTCCTCTGATGAACTGCTATTACATAACTCTGTGAACTGCTGGGGGTCTTGGATTTGGGAGATACCACTCTGTGCCAATGCATTAATTTGGAATTGCAGCCACTGGTCCCGTAGGTATAGGCCATAAGATTTGGCCGGTTGTCTACATTGTAGAGCATCCATGGCGCAACTGGCCATGCAGGCCAGTTGTGCCTCTTTTTGCTGCAACTGCTGTTTGAGAGCTTGTATCTTGATTTGTGCTTGCAGTTCCATTTCCTGTAGATGCGAGGTTAGCTCCCCAAGACCAACTTGCAGTCCTTCTTTGCTTTGAGGTTCTGCTGTAGTGTCCCCTGATGATGTGCCCCTTTCTTTCCTCTGTTCCTGTAGCTGCAGTTTGAGTTTCTCATTCTCTTCCTGTAGGAATACCCGCTGGCAGTTTCCCACGTGTTTGGCCATAGCTAATTCTCTTCGTGCCTCCTTGAGTTGTTCCTCCAAGGGGCCTATATCTGCCACTCCTTTTGATTTAGCTATCTTCATCCACGTGTGGGTTCTCACTCTTTCTTCCTCCAACACAAAGAAAAGTGGCACTGTGAATTTCTGTGAAATAATTTTTCCAGCCTCCAAAAAGTTATAATACGAGCTCAAGCTTGGCTGGGGACTAGGTTCCAGAATATGCTCTACCTCTTCTTCCCTTAGTGGCTCTACTCTGTCTTCCCTAAGTGGTGATGTGGCTGCCTCTCCCTCCATTCTTTCGGTCTCCTTGAGCCTGGCCAATGTTTCCTGTAGAACGGCCTCGGCATCCTGTAGCTGGGTTTTTGAAGCCAACCTGTCCATTCTCGCCTTCCAAGCAGTTGTCTTCGGGCTCCCTCGCTCATAAGTGACTGATATTTTTGAGGGGGACCTCTCCCTTGGCGAGGTAGGGGTGTCTTCTATGGTAATTGGACTGCTGGATGGAGGTTGGGGCCTGCCTGTTTTGATTCTCACACTTCTCCTGGCTTTGAAATACAGAGGGATCTCCCTCTTTCGTTTTTCCTTCGGCTTGGGAGGGGTACTAAGGGTGACCAGCCCGTCTGCTGCCTCCCTTGCAAGGATTTCGGTTGTCTTCTCCTTCTGTTTTCCTTTCTCAGGACTTCCTGTAGAAAGCCCTGTAAAGGCTGATTTCTGGCTTCCTGTAGAAGCCGTTTTTGATTCTCCTGTAGAAACAGGTGGCACCGTTTTAGCCTATTTGGTTGAGGGTACTTTGTCTTTTGACTTTGCTGAGGCTGCTTTCGAGGTGCCTTCACTGACGTGGACTTGTTCAGTCCTTTCCACCTGTTGTGCTCTACAACAACCCCCCATTTCATATCATCTTTACTTATAAATATTAACGTATGAAATGGGTCCCTTCAAAGTTTAATTGGTATCAATATTTTTATTGTTCAAAAGAGGTCCGATAATCAAATGAATTCATTTCATAAAACCCTTTTTAAAAAAAACCCTTTAAATAAATAAGGCAAATCTTTGTCATTGGGATAAAGCGATCGCAAGATCGCATATCGCAATAACATAAGAAATATAAGTAAGCGGCACATTGATTACCCCCCGATGCGATATTGCAATCGGCGATCGGCAACACTTCATACATATCTTAAACACGCACATAACATAAGCTCCGACGCGACGCGATATCGGCGATCGGCTATTGGCAATACTCCGTATGCGGTCAAAGCATCTTAAGTCATTTACTCCGATCCGATGCAATTGCGCAATCGGCAGTCGGCAACATCCCATGCACATTAATAAGGCACCCAGGTCTTACCCCCGATGCGATGCGATATCGGCGATCGGGGAATCGACAATTCACTCTAAATGCACCTTGTTATATTTCTTCACGCTAATCCGATGCGACGTCGCAATCGGCGTTCGGGAGGATCCTATGCTTATGATTATATAATGCCCATTCTCCTAAAGCGATGTGATATCGCTATCGGCGATCGGAATTTCAAAAGGCATAGCTTGAAGATCTAAAGTATTATTGATATCCGATCGATAGAGCGCGGATTTCAAAAAAGCCGTTAAATGGAGGGATAAGGTGAAGTATTCATATTTAAAGTTTTGCCCCTTCGATTAACGATCACCTGCGCTCAACCGCCAAAATATCCATTGCACGCTTAAGGGAGTCATTCAAACGGATAATGGTGTAATAAGCATTTAAGGAGTAGCAGGCCTTAAACGACCATTTAATATATCTGTAATATCTTCTCATTGATTGGATCCGTAGCCATTTTTGAGAGTTAATCTCTCAGCACGCTTCGATTGATATATCTCTCCCACCATAAGTCCTCATTATTATATTTCTATGTTACGGTTTTTCTTGCCTTTGTGCAGAATTCATCTTCTAATAGAAGCCTGAGCATGATGGGAAAGAAATCTAAGAAGACCGCGGGTTCTGCTGCTACATCAGTTGCAGGACAAGCTGCCATAGATAAAAAGAAGGGCTTAATATCAGATACTACATGCATGGGTCTTACCAGAGCTACATGGCAAGGCACGTATAATTTGATTGAAGCCGAACAACCAGAAAAGGCAGTGACGGAAGCTATTGCGGATCCTACTCGCAAGTCTGATTGCACTCTCAAAGATTTAGCCGATTCTTTCCTTCACAGGATAGCGGCCAGAGAACAGATTCTCCCCTACACAAACGTCGTGCGATGGGCAATTGAGGAAATTCCAATCCTCGACAAGACTTTTAGCACCAGAGATGGGAGGATTTTTGGATCGTTCAAGCCAGAGCATCTAAGGCAAATGTATCATTTGCCTGAGCTAGAGAAAGTGTATAACAAGACGTTCCTGGAGAAATTTGCAAGCGATAATGAAGTGGAATCCGAACCCATCCGGGATTGGAGGCAGAATCCAGCCAAACACAAGCACGAGTCTTCCGGTAAGTACTCAGTCGATTCTTTGGCTTCTCCCTATTGCTATGCGGGGATAATGATGTGTAGGCTATGGGGATTACCTGACTCCACTAAATTTACCATAGAGATGGTTCCTCTAATGGAAGCAGCAGTAAACAACATAATTATGGATTGGGCTACTATTCTCTCTGATAAGCTAGCCGTAGCTGTTAGTGATTTTAGAAAAAATTCTGTTGTTACTGAAAGAAAAATTCCCCCGTTTTATTACAGTGCATATATTTTAGACACATTATGTTTCAATTCTGAGTTTCCCGTCCTCGGTTGGAGGTGGACTGCCCAAGACCCCTCACTCATTCATATATACCACCAGAAATTGTGGAAATCTTCTTACAAACACCATTTGTACCAAATCTGCAATGGCTTTATGGTTCCCATTCATTATTCTATTTTTGATAAGCCCATTCCCAGAATCTCCTATCTAGCTTCCTTTAATTTACTGGCGGTAGCAAGTTGGTTTGGAGAAGAGAGATTTACCTACATTAGGGTTTTCAGCAGCCAAGCCAATCCGCATGTTCTCCCTTTGTATATTCCAGATAAACTGCTAGCAAGAGAAATCTCCTATCAAATTATGGCAGAGAGTACTACACAGACTCTCAAGAAAGAAAAGAAGAGGGGCTGGCCCCCTTTGCCCTTGAGAATTGGTGTCTATACTCTGCATGGTCTCAAACACGCAGAAAAGGAAGCCACAAAGATTCAGTCCTTAACCCTGGCCACTATCCCGAATAGGCTATATGATCCAAAAAAAAACGCCTATACAGCATTAGAACAGGCCAAATTAACAAAATTTGACCATCAAGAAGATTGGTTTGACGACCTATTCGTTTCAATCGAAACAATAGGTCAAGCTAGAGAACTTGCTCGATTGAAATATAATGATGAAGAGGTAACTGAGTTCAATAAACTTAGGGAGCAGAGGTTGCAAACTCTGCCTCTAGATTTACTAGCAACAACCCCAGCAACGTCTTCAAGCAAGCCTGGTCGGCAACAGTCAAGCCAGCCTCCTGTTATAACGGAAAATCAGAAGAAGCAATAGGCAGAAAGGCAGAGAAAAGAACAAGTGGAAAGGCAAAGGAAAGAACAAGCAGAAAAACAACAGAGAGCACAAATGGAACAAGAAGAGAAAAAGAAGAAAGAGGTAGAGGCACAGCAGAAGAGGGAACAAGAAGAGAAACAGGAAAAAGAACTGGAAGATAGGCAGAAAAGGGAACAAGAAGAAAAACAGAGGAGAGAGCAAGAAGAGCAGCAGAGGAAAGAGCAGGAAAAAGAGCGGAGCGAGTCCCAAGCCGAGAAGCAGAAACAAACCACCGATGTCAATGTGGACACTACCATAGACCCCAAACTATTTCAAGAATGGCAGCAATTTCATTCCATCATCAGTGGATTGGAATGTTCAAAAGATGGGGACACTTCTAAGACAAATGATACGTAGGACATCACTTCTCCTCAGGTTCTAAGTGGAACGAGCGGCCCACCCATTTCCCAGGATGTTGAGGTAATTCCTAAAGACCCTTCCGATCAAATTGTTCTCCAAGTGGAAGACATTCCTCCCTTGGATGTTTTCTACAGCCCAAGGCATAGAGCAGTTGTGAAGCGATCAAGGAAAAGATGAAGGATTGATCAACCTTCTATCTTTCCAGAGCAAACAGTCACGGGTAATGTAGTATGGAAGGAGGAATTGGACCCCTTCGATGACCTAACAAAGCTGTCACAGTATGCAGGTGCCTATTCTGCAGCGACTATTGATAAGGCATCAGAGGTGAGTCTTCTACTGAAGACTAAAGATCAAGAAATTTTTGCACTACAGGCAGAAGTGACCGAGGCAAAACAGAGGGCAGCGCAAGCAGAGGAGCAGTTGCTGGTACAACAACAAATGAATGATCAATTAACCCAGCAATTGTAGGAAGAAAGGTAGAGGATCGACCAAAGCGCGATCCAGAAACAAAAGGAGTTATCGGAGGCATTGGCACAGTTGAGGACAGAAAATGAGCTGATGATGAAAACGAAGGACGAGCAAATAGCTCAATTATCATCACGGCTCGAAGTCATAAAAGGCACCCAAAAGGTGGAGGATTTCAGAGCAGAGGCATCGCAAATAAACAGTGCTTTAATATCACAGATTAGACTCCTGTGTAATCAACTCACTGAGACAGAACCATTGTGCGAGCTAACTACATCCATTAATCAGCAGGTAGATAAGGCCAGGAATGAGTTAGACCAGGCCGATGAGATCATAAGTGGATATCTTAACTGGCAAGACTCTGATGTGGGAAAAGCAGCGGATTTGCCTAGAATCCAAGAAACATATAAGGACATACTCTTTACAGAATGGCACACTCAAGTGATGAAAGCAGAAAAGGCGGCTTCAAGATGTAAATTAACTGCCAGCAATATGATTGATCTAATCAACAACACCCTCTACCTGGCAAACATGATCTCCCAGTGTACACCTGGAAGAATAACAACAACAAATGTGATTGAGCAAACAAGTTATCCTGACTTAGAGGAGAAGGGGAGATTAATCGCTGGGGTTAACACTTTGACTTTCGATGCATATTGGCTCTTTCTGATCAAGCCACACACACAAAGGTCTGCCCTCAAGTGTTTGACTGATGCACTCGGGTGTATAATTCCCGATATTCAAGATGCCACATACGCTTCTCAGCTCAGTTCGCGCCTCAACAAACCGCCTGAAGTAGAGCCAATGCTAGCGATAAGTCAGCTCAGGTTTAAAGGCAAAGAGCCTACCTGATGAATCATTGCCGCCGATTGCCAGATCACTCCAGGAAATAGGATCAATATTTATTGATACCAATTATGTAGGATTTCTGTTTATTAAATATTTAGATTAGCTTAGTATTTATAGACCCTTTCATTGTTTTGGAAAGGGTCGTAAAATTTTGTAATAGACTTAAAGACTGAAGTTTGCACTACTGTGCTTCAGCCTATATTCTTTTATGAAACTCGACCAATCGTTCTTAATTTGACAAGGAAGTTTCTTTATGCAATTGTGCACTACTGTCTTTTGTTGGGGATGTTTTCTGAGTCGAAGGAAGAACTGCGACATAACGATTGATATATGGGAGTGTTAAGCAGCTTATATGGTACTTTTATCTGTATCTGTATTCATTCCTTTTATATGAATTGTTGTGTAATTATTCTTGCTATTGTTGAATACATGTATGTGTTGTAACAACAAATCTCTATCTCATTCCACTATTGGATGTTTTGCGACATGCCTTTTCCTTTAATCATGCATGTAACAATGATATAAATGATAAAGTGTGGTAATTTCGCTGTTATCGCTTTGCGTAACTATTTATGCACAGCAGTCTTGAATGATTTAATATCTATGTTTTAGAGACGGAGTCATCTATACGCCTGTCTTAAAGCACAGATCATCAAACGCTACGCTTTAGAAATCAATAAGTCCCCGGGATAGATTATAGTTATTATATTTTGCTGATAGTTTTAGTCATTCGCTTATCGCCAGTATATTCTATAAGTCATTCATCCATCCCGTTTACCTATAATTTTTGGGAAACTGGTCCCATTATCCCCAGTCGGAGCCACTATTCCAAACGGAAAAGGAGCTGTACTAAGGTCCGGACCGGGTGGTTTCCCCAATGTTGTTGCAGCGATTTTCGAGGCATCAACATAATTGGCGCTAGAAGGAGGGCTCAACTGTGAATGGCACATAAGTCAAAACCTATAAGCCATTCTAAGAGTAATTCTCCCTCCGTATCCCCTCGATCTTCCCATTTGCATACTGTTTCGCCGGTATCCAAACAAGGAGAAGGGGAATCAACTACCACTGCTCAAACCCATCATACCCCAGAACAATTAAGTCTTGAATCACCTGAAGTCCAGTCTCTAATCCATAAACTTCAGAGCTTCTCGATTTCACCACAGAAATCTGAGGTATCACAAAGCAGTGCGACTTCGCAGTTCAATCTAACTCATCCTCTCACCAGACTTCAGAGCGAAAAACTCGATATTGAACCCACTGAGTTCCCTTTAACCAAAAGGAAAAAGGCGAACAAAATTACTGAAGGATCTGATAGTGAAGAGCTTTCATCCACGTCCTCCATTGCATCTTCTCCTCTGCAAAGTCAACCATCCACTCCCCCATTACATATTGTCGTTCACCAGGGATTAGAAGCCTCAACATCCCAACCTGTTCACTCCTCATCATTAATTCCTTCCCATACATCTGGAATTCCAACAGTAGTATCAACCACTGTTGCTATTATAATGGCAGATCCATGGACTAGGCCAGGTGCAGTCAACATGCCTGCACCATTGCATCCTCTACCAGATGCTCCCGAAAAATGGCTACCTAAATTTAACCCAGATGATGGGACCCAAGCTGAAGAACACATTAATAATTTTATGTTAGCAGTTAACTTGAAAGGAGTGACAGAACAAGATGTTGTTGTAAGACTCTTCCCTTACACCTTGCAAGGATCAGCAGGATCCTGGTATTTTTCCTTACCCTCTGGTTCAATTACCAGTTGGAACACTTGCCAAGAGCAGTTTCTTACCAAATATGGAGATGATAGGTCCTTAACTACTTTAATAAACGACCTCTCCAATCTGAGAATAGAACATAGGGAACCAATAAAGGAATTTAACGCTAGATTTAATAAACTCCTGAATAAAATCCCTACAGCTTCCAAACCAAGTGAACAAATTCGAAGCGAATGGTATATTACCGCCCTACCTGCCAACATAGCCATTTTTGTGGACAGGGCTGGGAAACCTACCTTAGCTGAAAACATGAGAGAAGCACTTGCTGTGGAAAAGCGCATCAATGCTCTAGAGAAGAAAGCTGCTTTGGAAGATAGAAAAGCCAAAAAAGTTTCATTTAAAGAGGATTCCAAGAAGAAAACCCCAAAGGACCCATACGACATGGAGGGTTTACAAAAAGTCCTGAAAACTTTGTCTAACGAAATGGTTGAAATAAAGAAGCAGGTGGTCGAAACCTCAAACAAAAGACCATTTAGGACTTATAAGAAAACTGAAACAAAGCCACCGAATGTCATATCTAACGCAGATTCAGAGCAAGAAGAAGAGGAAGAGGAAACAACCTCACAAACTGATGATGAAGAAGAAGTAGCTGAATGCCACGGAATGTGGGATTTTATACTCCCTAACTCTGATACCGAGAATGAAGAAGAAGCCTTTCCGGTTACTACAAGAAGTAAAAGTACTTCTGAACCTGCCCAGGCAACTTCAAAGAAAAGGAGTGCAGGTGCTACCACAACAAAGGAAAAAGTTCCCCCTAAGAAGTCGCCTGTAGTAGTTCCCCAAAACCAGCCTTCAACTTCTAATTCTCCTTCAACATCCAAAACATTAGTGGTATCCGATTCAATGGAATATAACATTGTTGATGACATGAAGAAAACTAAAGCAAACATAACTATGTTTGAGCTTAGTAAATTAAAGCATCAGCAAAAATTACTTCTCAAAGAATTGAATGCTGTTCCCTCTACACCCCTTCCCAGTGCAAAAGCTGCTAATGATTCAGGCCAACCTCCTCCAGGTATGGTTGAAGCTACCGATTCAGTTCTAATTGGAGATAGATTGAATTCTCATACTCCACCCTTCCTGTTGACCTATGAGATTTATAACAGAAACCTGCACAACTGTTTAATTGATTCAGGGGCATCATCTAACATAATGCCAGCTTCAGTTTGCGCTAAACTGAACATTGAACCTCAGAAATCCGCTATTCATATTGTACAGTTGGACAGGACCAAAGTGCAGGTTGTGGGAGAAATTAATTCCGTGACTATCAGGTTGTCTGCCGATCCCAAAATTGTACAGAGGATTGACATCTTAATAGCTGACATACCTGAATTCTACGGTTTAATTTTGAGTAGGGATTGGTCCGAAAAATTGCATGGGTATATTTCCACAGATTGGTCACATATGTGGCTTCCCTACAAGGGAAAGCCAAATCAAATAAGGATCGATCGAGAGAAGCACATGACCCACACAGTTACTGAATTTGAGCAAGAAAACCAACCTGTAGCGTTCAACAACAACATTTTGGGGAATTATTCGTTAGAGTCATTCTTTGGCAACTTTGTTGCCCAACCATCTCCTTTTTCAGTTAATCATTTTACATCTCAGATTGAAATTTTTTCACAAACTGATAAGTCTAGATGTTTTAATGATGCTGAGGAAAATGTAAATATTTTTGTTAATACTCCTTTATTTTGGTCTTTATATTTTGATGGCTCTAAGTCCAGTGAAGGCTCAGGAGCAGGTTGCATTTTGGTTAGTCCACAAGGAGAAAAGACAATGCTGTCTTGCAGGTTAGAATTTGACTGCACTAACAACACAGCCGAATATGAAGCTTTAGTCCAGGGATTATATAAAGCAATCGGCCTTAAAGTGCAATATCTAAAAGTATTCGGCGATTCGGAAATTATTGTTAAACAGGTGAGGAATGCAATTCATTGTCTTTCAAATCACCTCAAGCATTATCAATCGCTAGTACAGGATCTTACCTCACACTTTTCAGCATTTAACATTTCCTCCATTCCTAGGTCGCAAAACTCGGCAGCCGACCTACTAGCCAATGTAGCTTCCAAGCTTCTACCTTCTGAAGACTACAGCCTTGATAGATTTTCCGTAGAATTACTTTTTAGGCCTTCAATTCCCGAAAATGTCACTAATTGGAGAGTATTTAACCATGATGAAGATATTTTGCAATTTCTAACTTCTGAAAAGTCCTATGACAATCAAATTATTGAGGAAAATGACCATGATCTACAGATGAAAGAAACACCTCAGGAAAATTCAATTCCTAAACTAGTGGTAAAGCTCGAAGATCTTTATGATATCAAAGACAGGTTTAAACCTGTAATTAATGCAAAGCTTCAAAGTTCTACCCTTAGGTTCGAATTGATAAATCTAGGTACTGACCATGCTCCTCAAAACATCAATTTAGGATTAGGACTTTCCTTGGAAGAGAAGGAGGCATTCATCAAACTGTTAAGAAAAAACAAACAGGTCTTTGCTTGGAAGTATGATGATTTGAAGACATATGATACATCTATTATCCAGCATACCATTCCTATGCTTCCTGATCAGAAACCAATTCAGCAGAAGTTAAGAAAAATACATCCAAATTTAGAGAGCCAGATAAAGTCGGAACTTAACAAGCTCTTGAAAGCCAAGATTATTTTCCCTGTCCGACACTCAAACTGGGTCTCTAATATGGTGCCAGTCAGAAAGAAAAATGGCGACATTCGAATTTGTATTGATTTCAGGAACCTGAACAAAGCGAGCCTGAAAGATAACTTCCCATTACCTACTATGGAGCAAATACTCCAATCAGTAGCAGGCTCTGAATTGATGTCCTTTCTTGATGGATTCTCAGGATATAACCAAGTTCTGGTTCATCCTGATGACCAACTTAAAACCACATTCAGAACAAAATGGGGAACATATGCATATCAGAAAATGCCTTTCTGACTTATAAATGCAGGAGCAACATTCCAGAGAGCTATGGATATAGCCTTTAGAGGGTTGATTAATCGAACAGTAGTCGTCTATCTAGACGATATTACTGTATTTTCTAAGAAGAGGTATAATCATTTGCATGACTTAAATCAAATCTTTCAGCGATGCAAAAGATATGGTATTTCTCTTAACCCAAAAAAGTCTTTCTTTTCTCTTGATCAAGGAAAACTCTTAGGCTTTATTGTGTCCAAAGATGGCATTTATATCGATCCTGATCGGATCAAGGAAATTTCTGAAATCCCTTTCCCACAAAATAAAAAGTCGATGCAGTCATTTTTAGGCCAGATCAATTTTGTTAAACGATTTGTTCCAGATTTTTCTCAAATTATATTACCACTTCAGACAATGATCAAGAAGAATTCAGTCTTCAAGTGGGGATCAGCAGAAAAGCAAGATTTTGATGTAATCAAGCAATCAATAATCAATGCCCCAGCTTTGAATACTCCAAATTTTTCTAATCATTTTACATTGTATACCATTGCATCCGACGTGTCTTATGCTGCAGTTCTCACGCAGCCAAATGCTCACAATTTGGAAGCACCCATATCATTCTTCAGCTCAAATCTTCAGGGTGCCGAATTAAATTACTCCGATGTAGAAAAACAAGCCTTTGCTGTATTTAAAGCGGTCAAACATTATAGACCCTTCCTTTTAAAAACCCATACAAAAGTAATAGTTCCTTTCCCAGAAGTTAGGCAACTATTAATCCAAAAAGAGCTAGGTGAAAAAAGGGCAAATTGGGTCACAGCGCTTCAAGAGTATGACTTAGAAATTAGGCCAGCAAAGATTGTTAGGGGCCAAGGTTTTTGCAGGATATTGGCAGGAGCATCCAACATTCCAGAGTCAAGCGATACAGATCAAACTCAAGAAATTAATCAGATAAGCGTTACTGATTCTGGATCTCAATATGCAGATTTAATCTTTTATTTAAAGAATGGTTATGCACCTCCGAATTTGTCTTACAAAAACAAAAGAGCCATTAGGTTAAAAGCGAAGAATTTTACAATCATTGATGACGTGCTTTTTAGGCAGAATTATGATTCTATCTTGTTAAGATGTCTTGAGAAACCTGAAGCCCAAAAGGTTTTGCAGGAGTTACATGACGGACCAGCAGGAGGACATTTCGGAGCTGACACAACAGCTCACAAAATTATTCATGCTGGTTACTATTGGCCTACTTTGTTTAAAGATGCTCACGAGTACGTAAGGAAATGTCTAAATTGTCAAACTGCTAGCGGAAGACAACGTAAATCAGCTTTCCCTCTGCAACCAATCAACATTGAGCAACCATTTGAGCAATGGGGATTGGATATCATTGGGGAGATTACTCCAGCATCTTCCAAACAGCATAAGTATATCCTTACTGCTACCGATTACTTTACAAAGTGGGTTGAGGCAATCCCTTTAAAGACAGCAAATTATGAAGCAATCATTGAATTTATAGACCAATTCATTATTACCAGGTTTGGTGTCCCAAACGCTCTTGTTTTTGATAATGCATCTTACTTTTCAGGTAATGCTATGTTTGATTTCGCTATTAAAAGAGGATTTAAGTTAAAATATTCTGCTAATTACTATCCCCAAGGAAATGGTTTAGCAGAATCTACTAATAAGAATCTGATTAAAATCATTAAGCGAACTATCGAACAAAATCAGAGAAATTGGCACAAATCCTTAGTGTTTGCAATATGGGCTGATAGGATAACACAGAAAGCTTCTATTGGAACTTCTCCATTTAATCTTGTCTATGGAAAAGAAGCAATCTTACCCACAAATCTTGTTCTTCCTTCTTTAGCCCTAGTGCAGTTTATTGAGGAAACTCCTTCCTCTTCTATTCAGTTTAGACATGACCAGATTCTAAAATTAGAAGAGGAAAGAGAAAAAGCCAAGGTTATCCATGCCAAACATCAGCAAGTCATCAAAGCAGCTTTTGATTCAGTCTCATCCGGTTCAAAACAATTCCAAGTCGGTGATTTAGTTCTGAAATGGGACAAAGCCCATGAAGACAAGGGTAAACACTCCAAGTTTCAGAAATTGTGGCTTGGACCATTTCAGATCTGTGAGAAGATAGGCCATTCAACCTTTATATTGCAAGATTTATCAGGTTTGAGAGATTCTCTCCCTGTTAATGGCCTTGTCTTGAAGAAATTCTTTAACTGAGGAGGTAACCCCTTCTCCTTTCATTTCAGTAGGATTTTATAGTTTGTAGGATTTTAGGAAATAAGGTTGTGAGATGTCTCCCATTGACCTTTTGCTGTGTTTGAAAAGTTATCCCACAGAACTAGTATGAACATTTGCTTTTAAAATGATAGAACTTTTAACCAAAAAGGATAATTTCTAGGAAATTAGATATCTTTGTATTCTGAAATCACAATTCAAGTTTTGTCAACTCCTCCCAAAGCATAGAAATATTGTAAATCATTTTCTGTTTTTAAATTGGTCTCTAAAGGTTATCCATACTAAGATAGAAATCAATCCAATTTCAACATCTTTAACTTTTACCCTGTCATCCATTTACTCTTAAGGAGAAATTTGTTCATCCCATTCATTAAAGTTTATGATTACTCAGAGTGTAATTCTAAAATATAAGAGATTAAAGATAAGAGGTCTTATTACAAGCCTGCTTACCATGTTCATAGAGAAATAGTTTATCTGACATTACCAATACTGCAAACCAAAACAGGGTAATGGCTTGAAATTACAAGATAAGGGGTCTCATCACGAGCCAGCTTGTTCAGTTAGACTACTATCAGTGAGTGGCATTGCCAACAGCTGGCCACCAAACCAGGACAATGGCTTTTTATCTTATCAATGACAAAGAAGAAAAAGGAAATGAAGTACAAAATATGAAAAAATATTTTGAATTCATTCTGTTAATCACACTCTTAATTGGATGGGACAATGGACAACCACATGGTTGAAAGGTATCCCTGTCGAAACTATAGATGTTTGCTGGCAGTAGAGGCTCTACCTATGACAGATGAGTTTACTATAAAGGCTGATTTGGAAAGGTATTCTATTTTATCATTATAAACCAATAAAGGCCTATTTTAAAGCTTAGAATGTTTTTATTTTCTTAAAAAATAGGAAGTCAACAAAATAGTTTCATTCTTCTCAGAATATATAGAAATCTAGTTATATTAGAAATTTCCCCATTGATTGAAACTCTATTTTTGAAAAAGTTTAAATGTTTCTATTTTTGAAAGAGATAACTGGTTCTTCCAGCGAATCGCCAATTGTTGTGCTCTACAACAACCCCCCATTTCATATCATCTTTACTTATAAATATTAACGTATGAAATGGGTCCCTTCAAAGTTTAATTGGTATCAATATTTTTATTGTTCAAAAGAGGTCCGATAATCAAATGAATTCATTTCATAAAACCCTTTTAAAAAAAACCCTTTAAATAAATAAGGCAAATCTTTGTCATTGCGATAAAGCGATCGCAAGATCGCATATCGCAATAACATAAGAAATATAAGTAAGCGGCACATTGATTACCCCCGATGCGATATCGCAATCGGCGATCGGCAACACTTCATACACATCTTAAAAACGCACATAACATAAGCTCCGACGCGACGCGATATCAGCAATCGGCTATCGGCGATACTCCGTATGCGGTCAAAGCATCTTAAGTCATTTACTCCGATCCGATGCAATTGCGCAATCGGCAGTCGGCAACATCCCATGCACATTAATAAGGCGCCCAGGTCTTACCCCCGATGCGATGCGATATCGGCGATCGGGGAATCGACAATTCACTCTAAATGCACCTTGTTATATTTCTTCATGCTAATCCGATGCGACGTCGCAATCGGCGTTCGGGAGGATCCTATGCTTATGATTATATAATGCCCATTCTCCTAAAGCGATGCGATATCGCTATCGGCGATCGGAATTTCAAAAGGCATAGCTTGAAGATCTAAAGTATTATTGATATCCGATCGATAGAGCGCGGATTTCGAAAAAGCCGTTAAATGGAGGGATAAGGTGAAGTATTCATATTTAAAGTTTTGCCCCTTCGATTAACGATCACCTGCGCTCAACCGCCAAAATATCCATTGCACGCTTAAGGGAGTCATTCAACCGGATAATGGTGTAATAAGCATTTAAGGAGTAGCAGGCCTTAAACGGCCATTTAATATATCTGTAATATCTTCTCATTGATTGGATCCGCAACCATTTTTGAGAGTTAATCTCTCAGCACGCTTCGATTGATATATCTCTCCCACCATAAGTCCTCATTATTATATTTCTATGTTACGGTTTTTCTTGCCTTTGTGCAGAATTCATCTTCTAACAGAAGCCTGAGCATGATGGGAAAGAAATCTAAGAAGACCGCGGGTTCCGCTGCTACATCAGTTGCAGGACAAGCTGCCACAGATAAAAAGAAGGGCTTAATATCAGATACTACATGCACGGGTCTTACCAGAGCTACATGGCAAGGCACGTATAATTTGATTGAAGCCGAACAACCAGAAAAGGCAGTGACGGAAGCTACTGCGGATCCTACTCGCAAGTCTGATTGCACTCTCAAAGATTTAGCCGATTCTTTCCTTCACAGGATAGCGGCCAGAGAACAGATTCTCCCCTACACAGACGTCGTGCGATGGGCAATTGAGGAAATTCCAATCCTCGATAGGACTTTTAGCACTAGAGATGGGAGGATTTTTGGATCGTTCAAGCCAGAGCATCTAAGGCAAATGTATCATTTGCCTGAGCCAGAGAAAGTGTATAACAAGACGTTCCTGGAGAAATTTGCAAGTGATAATGAAGTGGAATCCGAAACCATCCGGGATTGGAGGCAGAATCCAGCCAAACATAAGCACGAGTCTTCCGGTAAGTACTCAGTCGATTCTTTGGCTTCTCCCTATTGCTATGCGGGGATAATGATGTGTAGGCTATGGGTATTACATGACTCCGCTAACTTTACCATAGAGATGGTTCCTCTAATGGAAGCAGCAGTAAACAGCATAATTATGGATTGGGCTACTATTCTCTCTGATAAGCTAGCCGTAGCTGTTCGTGATTTTAGAAAAAATTCTGTTGTTACTGAAAGAAAAATTCCCCCGTTTTATTACAGTGCATATATTTTAGACACATTATGTTTCAATTCTGAGTTTCCCGTCCTCGGTTGGAGGTGGACTGCCCAAGACCCCTCACCCATTCATATATACCACCAGAAATTGTGGAAATATTCTTACAAACACCATTTGTACCAAATCTGCAATGGCTTTATGGTTCCCATTCATTATTCTATTTTTGATAAGCCCATTCCCAGAATCTCCTATCTAGCTTCCTTTGATTTACCGGTGGTAGCGAGTTGGTTTGGAGAAGAGAGATTTACCTACATTAGGGTTTTCGGCAGCCAAGCCAATCCGCATGTTCTCCCTTTGTATATTCCAGATAAACTGCTAGCAAGAGAAATCTCCTATCAAATTATGGCAGAGAGTACTACACAGACTCTCAAGAAAGAAAAGAAGAGGGGCTGGCCCCCTTTTCCCTTGAGAATTGGTGTCTATACTCTGCATGATCTCAAACACGCAGAAAAGGAAGCCACAAAGATTCAGTCCTTAACCCTGGCCACTATCCCGAATAGGCTATATGATCCAAACAAAAACGCCTATACTGCATTAGAACAGGCCAAATTAACAAAATTTGACCATCAAGAAGATTGGTTTGACGACCTATTCATTTCAATCGAAACAATAGGTCAAGCTAGAGAACTTGCTCGATTGAAATATAATGATGAAGGGGTAACTGAGTTCAATAAACTTAGGGAGCAGAGGTTGCAAACTCTGCCTCTAGATTTACTGGCAACAACCCCAGCGACGTCTTCAAGCGAGCCTGGTCGGCAACAGTCAAGCCAGCCTCCTGTTATAACGGAAAATCAGAAGAAGCAACAGGCAGAAAGGCAGAGAAAAGAACAAGTGGAAAGGCAAAGGAAAGAACAAGCAGAAAAACAACAGAGAGCACAAATGGAACAAGAAGAGAAAAAGAAGAAAGAGGTAGAGGCACAGCAGAAGAGGGAACAAGAAGAGAAACAGGAAAAAGAACTGGCAGATAGGCAGAAAAGGGAACAAGAAGAAAAATAGAGGAGAGAGCAAGAAGAGCAACAGAGGAAAGAGCAGGAAAAAGAGCGGGGCGAGTCCCAAGCCGAGAAGCAGAAACAAACCACCGATGTCAATGTGGACACTACCATAGACCCCAAACTATTTCAAGAATGGCAGCAATTTCATTCCATCATCAGTGGATTGGAATGTTCAAAAGATGGGGACACTTCCAAGACAAATGATACGCAGGACATCACTTCTCCTCAGGTTCTAAGTGGAACCAGCGGCCCACCCATTTCCCAGGATGTTGAGGTAATTCCTAAAGACCCTTCCGATCAAATTGTTCTCCAAGTGGAAGATATTCCTCCCTTGGATGTTTTCTACAGCCCAAGGCATAGAGCAGTTGTGAAGCGATCAAGGAAAAGACGAAGGATTGATCAACCTTCTATCTTTCCAGAGCAAACAGTCACGGGTAATGTAGTATGGAAGGAGGAATTGGACCCCTCCGATGACCTAACAAAGCTGTCACAGTATGCAGGTGCCTATTCTGCAGCGACTATTGATAAGGCATCAGAGGTGAGTCTTCTACTGAAGACTAAAGATCAAGAAATTTTTGCACTATAGGCAGAAGTGACCAAGGCAAAACAGAGGGCAGCGCAAGCAGAGGAGCAGTTGCTGGTACAACAACAAATGAATGATCAATTAACCCAGCAATTGCAGGAAGAAAGGCAGAGGATCGACCAAAGCGCGATCCAGAAACAAAAGGAGTTATCGGAGGCATTGGCACAGTTGAGGACAGCAAATGAGCTGATGATGAAAACGAAGGACGAGCAAATAGCTCAATTATCATCACGGCTCGAAGTCATAAAAGGCACCCAAAAGGTGGAGGATTTCAGAGCAGAGGCATCGCAAATAAACAGTGCTTTAATATCACAGATTAGACTCCTGTGTAATCAACTCACTGAGGCAGAACCATTGTGCGAGCTAACTACATCCATTAATCAGCAGGTAGATAAGGCCAGGAATGAGTTAGACCAGGCCGATGAGATCATAAGTGGATATCTTGACTGGCAAGATTCTGATGTGGGAAAAGCAGCGAATTTGCCTAGAATCCAAGAAACATATAAGGACATACTCTTTACAGAATGGCACACTCAAGTGATGAAAGCAGAAAGGGCGGCTTCAAGATGTAAATTAACTGCCAGCAATATGATTGATCTAATCAACAACACCCTCTACCTGGCAAACATGATCTCCCAGTGTACACCTGGAAGAATAACAACAGCAAATGTGATTGAGCAAACAAGTTATCTTGACTTAGAGGAGAAGGGGAGATTAATCGCTGGGGTTAACACTTTGACTTTCGATGCATATTGGCTCTTTCTGATCAAGCCACACACACAAAGGTCTGCCCTCAAGTGTTTGACTGATGCACTCGGGTGTATAATTCCCGATATTCAAGATGCCACATACGCTGCTCAGCTCAGTTCGCGCCTCAACAAACCGCCTGAAGTAGAGCCAATGCTAGCGATAAGTCAGCTCAGGTTTAAAGGCAAAGAGCCTACCTGATGAATCATTGCCGCCGATTGCCAGATCACTCCAGGAAATAGGATCAATATTTATTGATACCAATTATGTAGGATTTCTGTTTATTAAATATTTAGATTAGCTTAGTATTTATAGACCCTTTCATTGTTTTGGAAAGGGTCGTAAAATTTTGTAATAGACTTAAAGACTGAAGTTTGCACTACTGTGCTTCAGCCTATATTCTTTTATGAAACTCGACCAATCGTTCTTAATTTGACAAGGAAGTTTCTTTATGCAATTGCGCACTACTGTCTTTTGTTGGGGATGTTTTCTGAGTCGAAGGAAGAACTGCGACATAGCGATTGATATATGGGAGTGTTAAGCAGCTTATATGGTACTTTTATCTGTATCTGTATTCATTCCTTTTATATGAATTGTTGTGTAATTATTCTTGCTATTGTTGAATACATGTATGTGCTGTAACAACAAATCTCTATCTCATTCCACTATTGGATGTTTTGCGATATGCCTTTTCCTTTAATCATGCATGTAACAATGATATAAATGATAAAGTGTGGTAATTTCGCTGTTATCGCTTTGCGTAACTATTTATGCACAGCAGTCTTGAATGATTTAATATCTATGTTTTAGAGATGGAGTCATCTATATGCCTGTCTTAAAGCACAGATCATCAAACGCTACGCTTTAGAAATCAATAAGTCCCCAGGATAGATTATAGTTATTATATTTTGCTGATAGTTTTAGTCATTCGCTTATCGCCAGTATATTCTATAAGTCATTCATCGATCCCGTTTACCTATAATTTTTGGGAAATTGGTCCCATTATCCCCAGTCGGAGCCACTATTCCAAACGGAAAAGGAGCTGTACTAAGGTCCGGACCGGGTGGTTTCCCCAATGTTGTTGCAGCGATTTTCGAGGCATCAACACCACCCTACTCTTTAACCTTTTCTCCCTGGGTGTCAATGTGGGTTTTTCATCCTCTGTTTCGGCAACCTGGTGTTTCTCTTGTTTCCCCTTTTGTTCTTTCTTTGGTTCTTTGGCCATGGTTTCTTGGCCTTTTCCTTTCTTCTCTGTTTGTATTGGTTCCTTCTCCTCGCTGCTGGAGGAGGTGAGCTCGTCGGCCAACATTTTGATGTCGCCATCCTTAGTTAAATTTCGAAAGGCTTCCCACGAGAGAGGGACGATGTATGTGTGGAGTGCATCCTCCATGAGGAGCTTAATGAGCCCATGATGGGCTACCTGGTCTGGCGTGCCCTCTCATAATTTGGTGGCACATTCAGTCATGGACTTCAGGAGGAAGTAAGGAATACTTAACTTGTTTTCTGAAGGTAGGTCCATTTGGTGCCTAAGTTCTGTGAGCAGACGGAAATGGTACCCATATACGATGCTGAATCGTCCTTCGCACGTGATATATTTCATAATTTGGAGGCTAAACTCACTCCAGAGCAGCTGTAGGCTAGCTCTGTGAACCTCGTTCTTATCCTCTGAGAAATTGCTCCTCCGGCAGAAAGAACTCCTTTTTAGCCTTCTGGCCTAGTTTTCTCTCCTCCTTATCCCACGGTTACCCCATCGGGAGATCAGTGACTCTGCTGATGAACTGTGGGGTGAGTCTGAGATTCAAACCCCTGAAATTGACAACGGCCAGCGTTTTTGATTTTGGCTTCAAAGCTCGCAGGAATTCCTCTGCCACCTCGTCATCGTAACCTTGAAGCTTGTCGCAGAATGACATCCATCGTGCATGAGAAAACATGTCTACCACCTGAGGGTTTTCCCGTAGCTTCTTTGAGTCCGTTGGTTCTTTCCTAATGAACCCACCCGGCATGGTGAAAGCTTGCTGTGTTAGCCGGAGGTGGCTGGCCCGTATCAAAAGATGAGCCTTTGGGATTTCCTTAGACAGAGCGCAGAATTACGCCTCTGTCAAGCACACAGTTCGTGAATTCTCGGCTATCTACAGGTGAGCCTTGACAGGGGCTCAATTACGAACCAAATCCTGTAGAAAACCCCGCATATACACTACGACGACAATTCTCATGCAGAAGGAAGATGACGCTTGCAAATTTATGCGCAGACTGTAGTTCTACTTTTTTAGGACGTCGACTTCGCCACCCTTCAAACCAATTGCATGGGAGGACCAGGTTCAGGCTTACCTCTTCCAATTCGCCACCTTTGACGTGAATAGATTGATTTCCTCCGTAGCGGTGAGCTTCCTATAGCGCAGCTTCCTGTAGAAGTCGCGCACGGGTTCTGGAGAGCGCGTCAGTGGTTCTGGGCCTTCTGTGCAACCACCAGACATTTGAACAAGCCAAGGACTCGGAGTAACAGGCTTCAGGGAATTTTGGATGCTTACTCGACTGCAAAGCGGTTGATGATATATGAGTGGAGTGCCATACACGATCTAGCCGGTGGATTTGAATCCCTGCGGAACTCGTGGCGCGGGGGTGAGCTGTCCCTGCTAGACCGTTAGACGACGTCACCTATTATCATTCCACTGTAAGTCTGCCTGACCGTCGCATCATTCCCTGCATAAATACCGCCGCCATTTCTGTTAGATCGCCGCTTCTCCCCGACTGGACGCTTCCCACGTGTCCATTTCCTGTCTTGCTTGACACGACCAACACTTTCCGAATCTGACGAGACCATCGGACTGGTCGTGGTGGCCAGTTGAATGGCTACCCGACTGGCTCAACCCATTCATTTTCATACTCGCATACATTTTAGAGCATTGTTCATGTAATTTGACGAAAAAGGGTGAGGCACTTACCTGTGCAGCCGCGACATTATTTTCAGGCTTCAGGACGAGGGTGACGGATCCACTTGCTGCTGCTTCATGCACAGGCACGGGGGTTCCTTCTTGCCGACTGCTGTTGGTTACGAGACTTGTTACCTGGCTGTGGATGGTGCATGTGCCCGCTCTATGTGTTGCAGGTGCCTTCATGGTGTACGCTCTAGCTGGATGAACTTCTACAGGATTCCTGTAGGATATCCTGTAGCCGTTTCTCCTCCTCAAGTGCATGCCAAAACGGTGGAAACGGTGGCATCACGGTCACGGTCGCAGGGTCCTCGGATGGCTTTGATAAGTAGCGCATGGGGCCTCTGCATCCTTTATTCCATTTGAGAATTGTTTCTTCTGAGAATCCAACATTCTGATTTGACTGTGCAGGTATTTCCATTGCATGGCAACAGGGGTGGTAGAAGGAGGCGACAGCAGTGGGTGATGGAGAAAAACATTGGCTTGCATGCCTCCGTATTGGACCTCGGCTTCGAATCCTCCCACACAGTCGGTCCTGGGCCGTCCAAAGATTCTACAGGAAGTTTCCTGTAGAAATACAGAACTTCTTGTAGAGAGTCCTGTAGCTTCCTGTAGAAGGCTAAACTGTGATCAAATCATGCCCAGACCTTGGAAGAGATGAGTGTTTCTGGAGGGAGTGATGGTGAGGTCACCTGGTAGCATAGTAGGGACCCTTGACCTTGAGTTGAGGGACCTCTTTTCCTGCATGGAATACCTGCAACCTGCATGAATTGTCAAATCTTTGTTCGTTTTTTTTTTTTTTTGAAAGACAGCAGGGGCACCTCCGTGAGGTTTTCACCCTTACCATCTGCCTTGAGCGCCTCAGAGAGGTTTTCACCCAAGGGTCTTTTTTTCAAACATTTTCAGAAAGACAACAGGGACGCCTCAATGAGGTTTTCACCCCTACCATCTGCCTTGGGAGCCTCAGAAAGGTTTTCACCCAAGGATCTTTATTATATACATTTTTTTTTTTTTTTTTTTTGAGATGTTCAGGGTATGCCCAAAACAGAGGCATAACCCTTCTCTATGACCAGCACTGATTTTTCCACAGTTTTGATGAATTATTGCCTTGAAAGAGGTTTTCTGTAGATCCTTAGTCGATGCCCATTGACGAGCATGGGGATGGCCTCCTCATCAATGGTCCGAATAAGAACAGACCCATTGTCATTACATTTTTCCACTGCATATGGTCCCAACCATCTGGTTCTCAGCTTCCCCTTGAAATCCTTATGCATGGAATCGTACAACAGTGCCCAATCTCCCGGCTGAAATTGCTTGTCATTGAGGTGTTGGTCATGCCATACCTTCCTTTGAAGTTGAACCACTTCTGAGTGGAGAAGGGCCTGCATTCGGTGCTCGTCCAATCCATTCAGCTGCAATAACCTTTCTTGTTGGGCATGGCTGAGATCCAGGTCCAGCTGAGCTGCCATCCTCAAGGTGTTGTACTCGAACTCAACTTACAGCAAAGCTCTCTTCCCATAGACCAGCTCATAAGGTGTGAAGCCGGTTGTGGTCTTCCAAGTGGTGTTGTAAGCCCACGTGGCCTCAACCAGGTGATCTGCCCAATATTTTCTACTGCTGCTCACCACCTTAGTCAAGATCCCTTCCAATGCTCTATTGGTGACTTCCACCTGCCCATTTGCTTGAGGATGATAGGGGGTGGAAGTCCTATGCTTGATTTTGTGATGAGCGAGTAGGTCTTCAATTAAGTTGGAGGTGAACTGGCTTCCTTGATCGGTGACTAGCTCTCTTGGGTAGCCAAATTTGTAGAATATGTTTTCTCTTAAGAACTCAGCCACCTTTTCTTCTGTCGCTGCTTTGATTGCCTTGGTTTCTGCCCACTTTGTTAGGTAGTCTGTGCACACAATGATGTAAGACCTTTGCCTCGAAGGAGGATTGATTGGACCCACAAAATCCATACCCCACTTCTCAAATGGCTCAAGAGTCACTTGAGGGTGGAGAGGAATTTCGTCCCTTGGAGTTGATTTCCCCATCCTTTGGCATCAGTCACATTGGCTGATATACCTTCTGACATCTTGATGAAGCGTGGGCCAATAGTAGCCTGCCTGTAGGATTTGGAAGGCAGTCCTTTTGGCTGCAAAATGTCCTCCACAAGGCCCGTCATGACAGGTTAGGAGGATATCAAAGACTTCCTCCTCCCTTACACAACGCCTTAAGATCTGATCGGGGCCAAGCTTGAACAGGTTGCCCCCGATCCAAGTGAATGAGGCACTCTTCCTTACGATTCTTCTCTTCTCTCTTGAGGATAGGTGTGGAGGGAACTATGCTGAGACAAGGTAGTTTGCTATATCAGCAAACCTGGAGAGAGTACTGAGATAGAAAACAGATGTTCATCTGGCATCTAGTCATCCACTGTTCCATCCTCACCTGCAGGTAAATCCAATCTAGACAAAAAGTCAGCAACAACATTTTCTTTACCTGGTTTGTCAACGATAGTCAAATCAAACTGCTGCAACAAAAGTAACCATCTAATAATACGAGCATTCACATCTGGTTTATTCATTAAATATCTAATTGCAGCATGACTCGTATGTACAAATGTTTGATAGCCAGTGATATAATGTCAGAACTTGTTCAGTGCATGGACCACAGCCAAGAATTCTTTCTCAGTTACAATATAATTCAGTTCTGCCTTGGATAAGTTTTTGCTGACAAAGTATATGGCGTATGGAAGTTTTTGTTCAACTTGTCCTAAGGCTGCCCCTATGGCTTTGTTCGAGGCATCAGTGTGGATGTGGAAAGGTAGGGCCCAATTTGGACCTCTCAAGATTGGGGCAGACACCAACTTATCCTTTAATTCATTCAGAGCCTTCTGACAATCGTCAATCCATTTAATCTCAACATCTTTTGCCAAGAGGCTAAACAATGGCGAGGCTAGCTTACTGAAGTCTTTAATGAATCTCCTATAATACCCTGCTAAACCTAAGAAACTTCGAACATCTCTTACCTTCTGAGGAGGTGGAACCTTCTTGATGAGAGCAATTTTGTTAGGATCCACCTGTAACCTTGGCGAGAAATGGTATGTCCTAGCACGGTCCCTTCAGTCATCAAGAATTCACACTTTTCAGGACTAAGGGACAGGTTCATCTCAATGCACTTGGTTAGGACTTTTCCCAGATTGGACAATGCTTCCTGGAAGTTGGACCCATAAGGAGTGAAGTCATCCATATAGATTTCCACCGAATCATGGACCAGCTCAGAAAAGATGCTCAAGACGGCTCTCTGGAAGGTGGCAGGAGCATTGCATAGTCCAAAGGGATGAACTCGGTAAGCAAAGGTACCCCAAGGACAAGTGAAGGTGGTCTTATCTTGGTCTTCCGGGCTGATTTGGATCTGGTTATACCCGCTAAACCCATCTAGGAAAGAGAAAAACTTCTTTCCCGCCAGTCCATCCAACACTTGATCTATGAAGGGTAGAGGAAAGTGGTCTTTCTTGGTGGCTTTGTTCAGTTCTCGGTAGTCCACACAGATTCTCCACTTCCTGTTTTTCTTGGGAACCAACACCAGAGGGGACACCCATTCGCTATCCGAGATGGGGTAAATGAATCCGGCATCCAACATTTTTTGCAATTCTTCCTTGACGATGTCCTTAAGGGCTGGATTCATTCTCCTTTAGGGTTTCCTAACTGGTTTACAATCTTCTTTGATGTAGATGTGATGGGTACAGATCGAAGGATGGACTCCTTTCATCTCCTTATAGCTCCAAGCAAAAGCATCTAGATGACTGGCCAACAAACTACACAGCTCCTTTTCCTGGGAAGGAGATAGGGAGGAGCTGATCTTTAACGTTCTCTTGGGGCCGAACTCCACATTTTTGACTCTGAGAGCGACTAGGTTGGTCACACAAAGGTCCACTAAGGTGCTGGCTTGGGCATCCTCCACCAATTCCTCTAAGGACAATGCACTGGGAGGTGGATTCTGAATCAAGGTCTCAATCAAATCATCCTCGGTTGGGGGGCCTCCCCTAGTGGTGTCTAGGGTGCACAAGGGTGCTGAGTACACCTCATCCTCTTCTCCTTCCTCCAAACCACAGTGGTAAGTTATGCTCTAATAAGGGTTGGGCAGGAGGGTACAGGACTAGCTGCTTGGACATAGGACCATTTTTGATGGTCATGTTTCCTGCACGGTAGCTTATGTAAGCATCTGTAGTAGCTAACCAAGGCCTTCCCAAAATAAGGGGGTATCCAGTAAGCTTTGCCTTTGGTTGCAGAACCAAGAAGTCTGCAAGGTACTCCCAAGAGTCAACAGAGACCAAGACATCCTCTGCAATCCCTTTGGGAGTCACGGTGGAGCGATTTGCTAGTTGCAGGACTGTCGAGGTCTTTCTCAAGGAACCCTGAAGGTTGAGTTTGAGCATGGTATCTCTGGTCATCACATTAATGGCAGCCCCCAGATCAATCAATGTGTGTGGTATGATGGTGCCATTGATGTGGACATCAACTACAGGACTCCCAGGATCCAAATACTTTGGGCAGATTACTTGCCCCAATATAAGATCAGACAGTTGTCCTATGACATTGATGGTTGAAGCGTCTTTTTTTCGCCTGCCTGGGTGTCTGAAACACTTTTCCTTAACCAATTTGTTGTATATCGGTACATCTTTGATGGCTTGGAGAAGTGGTATTCTCACGCACAACTGTTTGAGTTCTCCCAGAAGCTCATCCTCCTCTGGGTTGGGTTGTGTGGTGGCCGTTAGTCTCTCAGGAAAGGGTGGAATGGCTTTTGGTTCACTTTCCTGTTTATCTTCCTCGTTCTCTAGGGGAGGAGGTTGGCGATCCGGAAGAGTCTTTCCAGATCGCAGGTTGATCTCCTGGATCTCCACAGCATATGTAGGGCATGATGTTTCCCCAGTATATACCTGCTGGGCCTGTCGGTTGTTGGGGTTCGGGTTCGATTGAGCAGGCATTTGGGGTTGCCTTGGAGGAGCAGGAGGTAATGGTTGTGGTTGAGCTGGTGGTGGAGGCAAAATGGCGGGAGGAGTATTGTACTGGGGCCTCCACCCTGGTTGAGGTGCATTCCACTGAGGCTGTGGCTGGGCATGTGAGTGAAACGAATGAGTAGTGGGCTGAGTATGGTACTGAGGCGGGTAAGACCATGGAGGAGGCACAGACTAGGAAGGATGAGCAGGGGGACCCCAGGAAGGCATAGGAGCAGATTGGTTGGGGCTATAATAAGCTTGGGGTGTCCCTTTCATCCCCTCTTGGTAAGGTCTAGGTCCATGTGGCCTCCTTTGGTTGAGGAAATAGAGAGGTTCAGTGGGCGCTTCTGTCCCTTGATACATGGCTTTAAGCCCAGGTAAGGTTGTACATTGGTTTGTGGGGTGGTCCTCCTCACAAACAAAACATACCTCAACTGAATGTAATGGGCACTCATTCTTAGGGTGCTTCCTTGTACACCTAGGGCAGAAGATAGCCAAAGCCCTCTCAGCTTCCTCTTTCTTCTGCTGGATTCAGAATGTATCAAGTTGCATGGCAATGGTCTGTCTCACCTCACTCTTGAGGTCCTCTAATTGATTTGCAAACTCATGTTTGGAGAAAGGAATACTAGATGAGAGGAGGTTTTCTCTACCTCTTTTTTGGGCTGCCCTAGAGTGGTTTCTAAACACAATCTTTATATCCTCATAAGGTAGTTGGTAAATATCTCCTCTAGCTAGCATGTGAAGGGTATCTAAGAGGTCTTCAGGGACTCCTCGGAGCAGGACCAACTTGAGAGATTCAGGGTCAAGTGTGCACCTGGCGCGTTTATAGCTAAGTTGGAACCTTTCCTCGTAATCTTCTAAGGACTCATCATTCCCCATGGTCATTCGAAAGATTTCTCCCTTGGCTTCCTTGGACCTACAGTAGTCCCGGTATTTGGTATTGAAAGCTTGCTGCATCTGGGCCCAAGTGGTGATACTGTTCCTAGGTAAGCCCATGAACCAGTGTAATGCTGCATCCTTAAGGGTAGAGGGGAAGAGTTTCAGTTTCTGCTCATCTTCGGTATAGTCATAGGTTCGACAAAGGATGACAAACTCAAACAGGAAGGTATCAGGGTCTTCAATAGTCAGTCCATGGAAGTGAGGTAAAGCGGAGGGGCTTATGTTCTTCATTTTCATGTCTCCATTGGTCTCTCGAATGGGGAAGGCACCTTCTATTCTCTCATCTTCTCCCCTATTGTCAGCCATGGCTTCAGATGGAGTGTTCTCTAATTCTTCTTCTGTTATAGGATCTTCGTATATCCCAGGAGGCTCGCCTATAGGTTCTTCTGGATCACTGTCACCAAAGAAGAGAGAAGGGTGACTCAGTGACGTGGTGGGGGTGTTGGGTAAGAATTTGCCTGTTTTATCTCGATTTCTACGAGGCATGAAATGGAAAGACTTTTGATTGCTTTTGTTCTTTTTTCTGGTACCTGCAAAACTAAAACAGATTGAACTGCAACTAACTATCTTGCTGAAATGGAAATGCGGAATTGAAATGAAAGCATGAAAGAACTAATCTATTTTGCTCAAATGAAATTGCAGGAATGAAATGCTAGGCTACGCTTGCGGAATTGAAATGCTAATCTACGCTTGCAGAAATGAAATTGCGGAATTGAAATGTTAATCTATGAAAGCAGGAAATGTCTATGCTACTTTTGCGAAAAGGAAATTGCAGAATGGAAATGAAATAAACTACTTAGCAGAAGGCGAGAGTAGGAAAATAGAAGAAAAGAAACAATCACCAATACTCTGACGCTTCCCCAGCAATGGCGCCAAAAAGATGGTGGGCTCCAGTATTGTAGCAATAATGCTACAACTCCTGGAACTTCCTTCTTTAATTTTATCAACCCGATAGTTCATAACAAACTTGGAAGCGACGGTGCTGTATGCACAAGTACTAGCTCTTGCCGCAGCTGTCACTTGGTCAGCTGGCACAAGTCCGCTAGGGGTTTAAGCCAACTTCTATGAGCTCTTAGAAGAAGATTTTTAACTGATGGACGAAAGCTAACTCAAAGGAAGCTAATCTACTTGCGGAAAGAAACTGAAAGCCAACAAGAAACGCAAACCCTAGCAAACCCTAATTCTACCAGCTAGTCCTACTGATGCAAAGATGGGAATGCAAACTACTGAAAGAGATGCCATTACTTCTATGAAGGTAAGATGCATGTGTCTAGACTACTTCTACCTGAAGAAAACATCTTTTTGTATTTTTGAATAAGTTATTTAGAATTATCATGCATGTGCTTGTAACTGGCTTTTTACTGTGTAGAGGCGGATCACAGAGGAGAAATGCTTGGAAGAGGTCGTGAAGGCTCAGAGAGGGTCTAAGGAGTCCCTAACATCCTTCCAGAGAGTTTCACAAAGTTTGGCTGCCAAGAAACCGCGTTTATGAGCTTCTACAGGAAGTCTGCAGGGGTTCTACAAGATGTTTCAGAATTTCTACAGGATGTTCAGCAATTCCTACAAGATGTTCTACGATTGGATTTTGGATGATGGGTGAGTGGAAGAGGCTGCATGGATGGATAGGGAGGTAGGAGAGGGGTTTGTAATGACTTAGTGACAGAGAGATGAGGTGATGAGAGGGTGTGGAAAGCTAGTTTGTCTTAAAGAGGGCAGAGGGAATGGAAGGCCAAAAAGGTAGGATGACGTGGGTAGTAGAGTAGTTGTGAGACAAGGGGTCTAATTTGGAGATGAGGAGTTGGCTTGGATGAAGCTTAGATGGATGAGAGAGTGATGGAGTTGCATTGCACAGTGTAAACTGAACCAAATCATCCACGTCCTGCACATAATCAAAATATTACTAATCTATCCTAACTGTTAATGAAACCGATGAACAACAACATTATTTCTAAAGAGAACCATGTATGGTACTGAAGCAAAGAAACATTCCAAGAGGTCTGAGTGCATGGATAACTTTTACAAATGAAAACATTGCACCAAAGATTGCATGAGTACGCAAACTAGTGTTTTTGTTGGGTAGCACTGTCTGCAATTCCAGCCCCTAGTAAGAGGTGAAAATGAGAGTGCAGGCAACCCTTTTCTGGAACTCTTATCAATTCTAATCTCTTTACTCTATTCTAGATATCTGAAGCAACTCTATCTTCTAACAATTACCTACTTAACCACACCACAAAATCTAACTCAACAACCTGTGTTTCAAATGCATGTAAAGAAAGCCATATTGCTGAAAGAAAAGATATCAATACAAAAGAAGGAGGCCCTAGGATCTCAGGTTGGGCCCAACCCCGAGAGCTATGGCTCCTTTAGAAACTCAGAGCTGAGATCAAATCTGACTGCTTCTCATGAAAAAATAATAATCATAAGTCAAGAGGTATGCCAATGATTGCTACAAAAGAGCAAAAACAGAGCTGGCAACTCGTAGTGCAGAATGTGCAACTGTTTTTCTAAAAAGTCCTTTTCGAAGGCTGAAGCCTTATCATTTATACATCAAGAGGCCCTAAGCTGGCCTCCTAAATCTATGGGACTTGGCTGACCAAACTGGGAGTGAACAGCTGCTTCCACAAAATCTATTTGGCTGCCTTCTAGATCCGGTTGTGGTGGCTTTTGGAGCTCGAAGTTGGGGGTGAAGATATCGAGGAAGGCTATTTAATGCCGTAGACAACCCTCCTATGAATCCTCAACCCCATCTTGGCTGTCTCCTAGCCCTTATCTGCTCGGTTTTGCTCCAACATGTGTCAAAAAACCTGAAATGAGCACGTGTTAGCCACCTAGGAATAGTAACTGCCCTTATTCGTACAAATGACATAAACATACTAAAAAATGATGCATAAGTTATGAAAAATGAAGGATTAAGCAAGGGTGGTTAGGCCAAATGAGCCCAAAATGTTACCAAATTTGGGGCTCATCAGTGGACTCCATTATCTCAACCTCAAATCAACGAAGGAACAAGGATGAAGACACTTTGACGCAACTTGCTTTTTCAATTTTTAAGAGTCGAGAAAAAGCTAAAGGTGACTCTAGTCGCCTTTGATTTTTAATGAGCCTAAAGTGACAAGTGCTCAGATGGACCTTTTCTTTTAAGGAGTTGAAAAGGAACGAACGTGACTGCTCTGGAAGTCTAGACAGAGGGTTTACCAAACCGATCGTAAAACTGCAAAATACACCTTGGTGATAAATGATAGAGAAATTACCAAGGAATTATGTACGACAGCCAATCTTCCTGAATGCTGTGTTCAGTGCATTGCGATCGATAGGGCGGTAGACACGGATTCCTAAGGATAAAGGATATCAGCCTATTGTGGTCTCCCAATATATACTCGACGGTACGGGGAGCACAAGTCTGTACTGGCACTTGTCGTATCAAAGAGGAGGAATCACCCAACCTTTGATGAAAACGATAGTTACCAGGTTTTATGACGTCGGAACACGTCTCTAGCCTAGACTTCTAGATGTGTTGCGTTAGATTCCAAAGCGTTTTTATGTTCATTGAGGTTTATTTTAGAGTTGATCTTGCTTAGAAGTTTGTCTTTCAAGGTTCACCGCGTGATGTAGATGTGAAATTCCTAAATATGCAATCTAAAATGATAAACAGTCGTTTATGTTCTTTTAGCAATGAAAATCCTAGCTACAAAGGAAAGAAGATGATGTTTTTCTTTCAGCAGAGAGCATAGAGCACACACTAAATGCATTTTCCTAAATCAAATTTCGCATGCAGTCAAGATGCAGATGCAGATGCATGTATTTGTTTTCCGCTTTCTTAATGTGTGAATACCAAAAAGAAAGCTAAGTACAGATCTAAACTATTTTCTTTCAAAGAGACAGTACTAACAATTTTTCTTTTCAAAATGAAAGGAAGACTAAGATGACACTTTTCGATTTCGAATTTAAAATTGTTTTCGACACCTAAAATAATAATAATTTCAAAATCAAGTACAATGACAAAAGTACAATCAACTATCTAGAAGAGGAAGACTTTACAACACTCTTCTTTTGATTCAGAATGATAATCACGACACTTGCATAAAAAACGATAGTTCGATTAGGCTACTTTCAACAAAGGAAGACTGTAAATGATTGAAAAATACACAAAAACATTTACAATTCCTAACTGATGGAGACTGAAATAATGTGAAGGAAGATGGTTTCAATAAGAAGGTACTAATCATGAACAACAAAACTACTAAATAAAGCTGAAAAGAAGGAGAAAAAAACCAAATTTTAGAGAAGAAAAACAATATCAATCAATCATCGCACCTGTAACATAGGGAAATAGGGATGCATCTCACCTACAACACATGGGAGGTGTGATGCATCTAGGTTGCCAGTTACACACAGTGCGATGGGCCAAGGAGTGAAACTGAGCTTGGTTTTTTCTCAAAATTTGCAGCTAAGTTCAATGATTTAGGCTGAGTAATGATGGATAGTAAAAACAAAGCATAAGGGTAAGATCTGATGAGGTTCTGAGCTACCACAAGGGCACTTAGGATGCTTTGTAAGTCAGATGTTCAATTCATAAACCATCCTGGAGATTGATTGAAGCATCGTTTATCTACTTCAAAATTGCATAGCAAAGGCGTTTTGAAGGCTAGTTGGCTAACTTCAGGCTCTGTCTATAGTTTATAAAGCAAACAATAAACAAACAAAACAAACTATTCGTTCCCCAGTGGAGTCGCCATTTTGTTTCAGGGAAAAATAGTGTCGATTCGAGCTGCTAGTCCCACTAAGACGGGTAGCTATCTTAGAAACAAACAATGAAAGATTTTCAAGAGTTCCTTTAAGTGTGATACATGGAAGAGAAGAAAAGAGGACCAACCTGGATCTTCCACTTTGATCCTAGCTTGATTTCTCCTTTCCTTGATAGAATTTGCCACTCCTCTCCTACTTGTCCTGCTTCAAAGAGTACCTGTAGAGTCAAAGTAACAACAAACGATCAAAGCATCTCTATCTAAAACATCATAAACAATGCGGAATCAGAAACACATTGACCATACAATTACATCCATAAACAATAAGATTCACAAATACACGATTATATGGAGGAAAATTCAAATAACTTTATTAATAGTAATGTAAGAGAGGATTACAACCCAGCTGTTTGATCCAGCATCATCCTCCTAGTTGTAGAAGCCCTCTTCACCTCATGAACAAGCAAATCACCCAACAATGCAATGCCTCTTCTCACCAACAAACCAACAACACTTCCTTACAAAATAAAAAATTCCAGCCTCTAGATCTCTCAGATGAGGGATCCATTTATAGGTGTCTTGCAAGGGTGTGAGTCAGCTCTGGGTTTTTGATTAGTGTCATTCCACTGATAGTTCTTGGTTCTAATTAGAGATTTCATGATCTCTTACTCATCCCTGGGTGAATTCAGAGAGGCAAGTGTCACAAGAGAAGTTTCTCGAAGATTCCATGATCATCCACCTTGCAAACTGTCTCTGCCATTTGTCTATTCTCGCTCATCGCACCCCACAAAAGGCCATTTCAGTATGCATCGCACCTAGCCAGTTAGGTAGTCAGTATGCATCACACCTTGCCCATGGAGCAGTCTGTATGGTACAGTTTTGGCCAGTTCTGAGTAGTTTTTCAGGTGGAACTTCTGGGAAATGATGTAATCAGTTGACCATGATCCTTTAGAGTATGAAACAACACTTTTAGGGACTTAAGGAGCCCTTATTTTATGGACATATGAGTTTGGGGTTGTAGTGCCCAAATATGTCTATAACAATATGTAATGAATTAAATAATATATTTACAAAATATTTACAATTGAAAATTAATTATCAATAAATAAATAAATTTATGAAACAAAAGTAATGTACAATTTATACATTTTAATAGGCCAAGGCAGTGAAAAATATCCAATCTTGAATTAGGCGCTATTTGCAAACGTCCAAATGAGATCAAATGAGTTATGATAGGAACATAAGAACAAATCAAACTCATTGAAGCAATATAAACTCTCAAAATCAAATAGTAATATGACTAACCATTCAATTAAAGGGTCTCTGTAATGAGAATTAAGTGAATAATGGGGGGTTGTGGTGACACGCTAGGAAGAACCAATTATCTCTAGTTTATTATTAATGAAATCTTAAAAGGAAAAGGAGAAAGGCTTAACAAAATCAAAATTTTAAGAATCAGACTCTATGAAATCCCTCACAATAGAGTTTAATCATTTTGAACATCTTTTGTGGAAATCATAAGAGTAAGATCATGTTTACAATAACCATTAATTTATGACAACATAAACTAAAGGAAAAAAGTTTAGCATTGTGTTTCGTAAGAAAGATGAACTCTCATTGTCACAAGTAGAGCCACTACTTCCAGTAGCGTCCATAGTCTTGACAGGGTTACCTTTTTAACCTAAAGGAATGTCAATATCCCATCTACTATTTATTATTTCAGAGAAGACATATTTCATTAATAACTCTGAAAACCAATGTCCTGGCTTGGTGACCATATATTGACAATGCCATTCACAAGTATTAATAGTCATGAACAAGCCGGGTCGTGATGAGACCCCTTGTCTTACAACAAAGTGTTGTGAGCCATTATCCTGGCTTGGTGACCAGATATGATAACGTAATAACAATCAAAGCCCATGATCATGGTAGGTTGACTCTTTATGGAGACCCCCTATCTTTCAGGTTTTCACACAACTTTTAATTTATACTTTGATAATTTTTGCTAATAAATGGGGAAACAATTCCTCTCTTTAAGAGATGGGGATGACATGGAAGAGTTATAAAATGCTAAATTGGTGTGTTTCTTTTGTAACCTTAGTATTTGTTTTAGGATATGACTTATTGTAAAGTAATTTTATTATGTGTATTAAGGTAAGAGAGAATTAAAATACTAATAGAAGATAACAATGTCAAAACTTCAAAATGAGCTTGAAAAATAACAGTTTAATGATCTTCCTTTTATTCTTCCTTTTACCACTAGATTCCATTAGATAAGAGTAAAAAGTTCCCAAGTATTAACCAAAGTTGGGTTAAAAAGAACTCTTTAAAAAGACTTGGTAATATTACTTAAATCAATCTAAGGCAAAGGTCAAATTGGCACTCAAGGGATTACAGAGGGTAGAAGTAAGATGTTATTAATTCAAAACCAAAGTCAAGAGCCAAGAAAAACTAGCAAAACCCAAAACAATAAACCACAAAAAGAAAATCATAGGATAAACAATACTCAACTTAAATAAGTAAAAAAAATGACATTGACATAATAAATTATGTTTCTTGTTAAGAAGAATGCCAAGCATGTTAATGTTGTCTTGCTTAGTAAGTTAGTTATTCATTAAATAAGTTTCTAATCTAATGGGGAGTTGCAAAAGAAAATTGCTTATAAAAGTTCAAACAAGGTTAATTTCCTTTTATAAGTTTGGCTTCCAAACAAAATATAAAGTCTTCATAATCAATCTTTCATAATAAATGAAAGCTTTGGAAATGAGAAAGAAAATCGCCCTGAATGCGTTTTGGCAATTGTCCTCATTAAAATTTTCACAACTGCTTTATTGATCTTCCAAATTATTCCAAAGAAAACCTGCAGGAAGACAAACAAACATAAGGAAGAAACAACTAAAGGAAAAGAAGAACAAATTGAAATAAAACAATCAGATGATGCATACCTGGAAGAATTTGGTAATAAGTTTACCTCATTTATCTTCATCTTCTTCCATGTATTTCTTAAGAATGTTTAAAATCATATTTTTATTCAATCTACAAAACATTAACAAAAAGAAATCTAATCTATCCCTAATCCTAATCTAAAAATTAGATTAAGACTAGGTGAAATCAAACTTCCAGTGTAACCATGCTCTCAACTTTATTTCTGCATGCATGCAAACAAAAAATGTCAGCAAAAATAAAACTGTAGTTGAAACATTAAAACAAAAATGAAACACACTACGTACTTTTAAAATTGAAAAAATAAAAATAAAATTATTTACAAAATACTTCCCTTGAAACTCTTCCAAATATTTGTCTATAGGATCATCAAAATAAGGATGTGATTCAGATGTTTGAAAAGAATTCAAAGAAAGAAGAAACAACAAACCAATATTAAATGTTAAATCTTTGCAAATGAAAGGTTGCTGTAAAGAAAAAGAAAAAGAAAAAATCTCATTTCAAAATAATCAAGTGGATAACAATGAGGAAGGTTTCTAAAAGGAATGCATGGATGGTCAAAATGTATAAATGTACCTTCGAGTGTTATCATTCATGTAGAATGAATTTGTAAATCTGAAATCATCTATACAATCATAAGATAGAACCTCAACTTAAGAAGAAATTGAAATAGATGATTGAAATTTTGAAATTGATGCATGTACTAATTAATGCATTTGGCGAGAGTGTGGAACTTTGTTGCTCAAGATGCTAGTGTAGTATGTGCAAAAAATCAAAAATAAAATTGAACAAATAAAGAAATTGAAAAGAATGAGAGAAAGGTAATTTGTAATATACATCTATGTTATAAAATATGTTAGAACATAGTGGAAGTTTGTTTACAAAGATTTCCTTTTTACAAATGATTATGAATTAAAATGATTATTATCCTCAATATTAAAACTGCAAGAAGGTACATTATCATTGTGTTGAGGCCTCGAAAATCGCTTCCACAACATTGGGGATAACCACCCGGTCCGGACCTTAAAACAACTCCTTTTTTGTTTGGAATAGTGGCTCCGACTGGTTTAACTAGGTTCAGTTACCTTCTCCCAACCACTATCAGCTTTAAATATGTCTTCAATTGCTAATATCTAGGGCCATCAGATCAATTCTTCAAGATGATCAGGCAAGAAGAATGATCCTTAAGTTGTTTTGTGGAACAACTAAACCAATATAAAGTTTTGCCTCAAAAGGGGACTTCTAGAAATGTAGAATTAATCTAAATGCAAACTAATTCTAAAATGCAAGAATAAGGAACTAAATCCTAATCCTATCTCAATTAGGCAGATATAGATCTAACCCCACCATGAACAAGATATTTAATTGATTTGGGATTTAAATATGTTTGGCTTATAATGAATATCAAGCTAACGAAATAGCTCAATTAATTCACATTATGCATACCAAAACATATTCTATTTAGAGACCTCTTAACTGAAATGATCAACCAATAACATTTAGGAAGTAGTTCACAAAATGATATTTATTGTTAAATCAATAATTCGAATGATTAAACAAGAATATGAGGAAATAATTCACATCATATCATTATTTCGTAAATCGGTATTAAAAGACAAATTTATGAGTAAATGGTTACTCAGAAATCAGAATTCAACACATAAGAGCAGAGATAAATAATAACATATGATTGAGACAAATTAATCATACCGAAAATAGTGCACAAATATGAATAAAATGACACATTCCCGCCATTATAAAATGAAACTAATATTTAAAACAATAGTATTTAAAATACCAATTTATTGAATGCATTAATTTGGCTCAGGTCTCTAATAGTGTTTTACAATGCTTTTAAAACTAGAGCTGTAATAGTACAAACTCTGCCCATCAAAACATAATTCAGAGTGAAAAAGAAAAATCCTCAATAATCCCTCAGATTTGAGTTTTCTCCTCTAACCTAAAACTCTAAATCTTGATACAATAGTGCCTTCAAGAATTCATGAATTGTAGCGAAGAGTAGAAATACCATTTAATCAGCAATATGAAAAGATAATTTCATTGTTTATTTATGAAAAAACAAAGGAACAAATATAGAAATACCAGAAGCACGTTGCTCAGCTCATAAAAGAAATAACAACAGTTTATTACTTATCATGAAGATGATTTCAGGAGTACAGAAGTGAAACTTCTCGAAATTCTTTATGAAAATTCTTAAACAATGTTCTAGTTGTTCTATTGAGAAAGGTGTGAAAGTACAATAGAGCGAGATTTCGTTAGCCTTTCTTCATAAAATTCTTAACCATTATTTCATACAACAAGTAAGATTAAATAACAAAAAACAACTGAATCTATTGTGTTGAGAATTGAGGGCATTTAAACAGATCCTTTTGGCAACACTTAAAGGAAAACAATATTTTGGTAGAAGTTTATGAAATTGATTTGCTGTCTTCATCAGCTTCGTTTGTTCCATCAAATTCTTTGGACGTTTGTACATTTGTTTGAACTAATCTGCCACTTATTAGCACAAATTTCTTCCTCTATCATGAACCTGAACAAGAAAAACAGGAATTGATAAGCTGGAAATAAATGAATTTCTTCCTCTGTCATGAACCTGAACAAGAAAAACAGGAATCGATAAGTTGGAAATAAATGACTTTATTCCTCTGTCATGAACCTGAACAAGAAAAACAGGAATCAATAAGCTGGAAATAACAGAAACTGATAAGCAAGTTTTATTTGAAACAAATCACTTTTTCAGGAAACCAGGAAAAAAGTAGAGTCGTAATAAATTCCGAACACAACCATCATGGAGAGTCATGCAGAGTGAGGTCTGTGGTAAGACAAGTCGCAATTTTATGGTTTTATTGCAAAATCGCAATCACTTTTAGACCAGAGGTTGAATTATCGTCATTTTTCAAGCAAGGAGAATCCCTATTGAAATAAACAAAAATTCGAGTAAGACCAAATCGCAATCGGAATGGGCAGAGGAGGAATGACCTAAGGTCTGTGACTTTTGTGATTGCATGGAAACTAGAATTTATGGATTGCATTGTATAATCATGTCGGGTTCGACTATATCACATATCGCAATAACGAAGCGGTACAACACCAACAATATTGAAAGATTTGCAATATGTGGGATGACGTCATGGTAACATTACTATGACGTGCCAGATGGCTTGGGCCTGATCGCATATCGCAATCGCTTTTAGAAGGAGTCTTTGGAACAAGCGGTATGGCTAAAATAACTACGATAGCTGCGGATGCGATATTTTTACGAATCAAAATATAATTTTAATCGGGTCCAAGGCTTATCACAAATCACAATTGGCATGTGAAAAGTTTAAGACTATGATTCTTGTGATTGCGCAGACGTGGGAATTTATGGATTTCATTGTATAATCCCGTCAGGTCTGAGGCTTTATCACATATTGCAATAGACACGATTATCACAATTAGCGTTCGGAGTTGAAGACTATAAGAGGTGGAAGAAAGACTTGCGATTTGCGATATGCAGGATGATGTCATGGTGACATCACTATGATGTGGCAGATGACATGGAATGGTAACGTGGTAGGTGACATGGCAGGTGACGTGACAAATGATGTGGTAGATGATGTGGAACTGTCGTCATATCACAATCGGCAATCAGGATCATATCACAATCACAATTCAAATGAGGCATGACTCTTGGAATTTTGCGATTGAGCGGACTCGATATTTAATTTAAACGCGTTTTATAATCATGGTAGGTTTGAATTTATTGCATAGCACAATCGAGAAAAGGAGCGGGGTATGGACTTTGGAACTTTTGCGATAGCCCGCAGATGTGAGATGTTATGGGTTGGCATGTATTTTCTCATCGAGTCCTGGCTTTATCGCATATTGCAATCGCCTAAGGTAGTTGGCATGGAATTATATAATAATGGATCATGCGATTGCAATGGAATCAGGGTTCTTTTTAGAAGCAGTTAATAATCCATTCAGGTCTGGTCTTTTCCTTATGTTTATTTATTATGGGATATGCGATGCGGGATAGTGGTGAGTCAAAGTTTGTAAAGAGTTAAACGTTTGGGAAAAAACTCCGATTTATTTTGTTATTTAATTAAATAACCCATAATGTTTAATACTTAAGCCTAAGTATAGTTTGGGTCTCGGGGGCTATTTAATTTGGTTTTTTGGGATAATCAAAGTTTAATACTTGGGTTTTAATTAAAAAGCCTAAGTATTAAACTTTGATTATAAGATTTTATTAACAATTTTTATGTTGATTTTTTCAATTTTTTGTTTGTTTTAGAAAAATCAAAGGCTTTTTTAAAATTAAAGGGTCCCTATTTTAATATAATAAATTTCATAAGAAATTTATAAAATAGAAAAATGGGGGGTTGTTGAATAGCACAACAATTGGCAATTCACTGGAAGAACCAGTTATCTCTGATGAATGAAAGTGAAATTTCTTCAAAGATTCAGTAAAAACAATTTAAGAAGTGAAAACTACTTTTCAAAATATTTTGATAAAAAAATACTCTAGCTATAGAACTCATTAAATTGCGATTTCTTTTAAAAACCTTATGTGAATGAAAAACTCCTATTTACTTGTATCAGTCATTAATAAGTTGTAAAAAATAAAGTAGGGGGCCTTTTACGACTTAGCTTATAATGTACTCGTTTATCATAGGTAGAGCCACTGCTGCCAGCAGACGTTCATAGCGTTGACAGGGTTACCTTTTAACCAACAATAATCTCGAATCCCATCCATTTAATAATGCAATAATTAGAGGTAATTTTTTTTAATTAACTAATTAATTTATTATTATTTATTTATTTATGCTAAAAATCCATTGTCCTGGCTTGATGGCCAGATAACGACAATGCCATTCACTGGTAATAATCAGATTAAACAAGTTGGCTCGTGATGATACCCCTTGTCTTATAATTAAAAATTGTAAGCCATTACCTTGATTTAGTGACCAATGTGGTAATGTTAGTTTAATTGGTTCCCTATGAACATGGTAAGCAAGCTCATGATGAGACCTCTTATCTTTTTAGATTTTTAATATTTTAGAATTACACTCTAAAAATTCTCTTTTTAATGGATGGGGAGGATCGTTGACTCCTTAAGAGTTTTGGATGACAAATCCGAGTTGAAAGTGTTTAGTCGTAAGATGGTCTTTACTTTTTAAGAATAATTTTTTTGACTGAAACTAGAGTAAAAGGATATAATTTTTTAAGTTTTTAAAAGATTTCACAACCTAATGGAAAAATTTCAGAGTTAATAATTTTTATCTAATTTTCAACTTTCATAACCACTTCCTGAAAAATTCCTACTTTCAAATTGAAAAATCATAAAATGGTTTTCAAGAGATGTTGATGAAGGGCCAAGAGTATATCATTTAACATTATTATCTAAAAGAAAAAGTAAATGTGATATGATAACTGAATTCTCAAGATATAACCATTCACAAGTATGATGACAAAATCACTCAAAACCAAATCTAAAAGGAAAACTTTACAAAATTGTTTATGCAAATTTCTTAACAAAAGAGGAAAAAGATAATGAAGAAAACATTTCTTCTTATGTCGAAATCTAGATAAATCGAATTTGCAAAGTTAAAATCATTTAGTGATAATTCAGTTTGAATGAGGAAATTTGCTATTTATTTATCTTTTTCAAAAGCAGAACTTGTAAAAATCGTTTTAACCATTTTCTAATCAGAGTAATTCTTTTGAAGAAAAATATTAAGATTTAGAACTTCCCCATTTTGGCTGATTCGATGAAAAATGTTACTGCTTCTTTAAGCTTGCAGTTTTGATCTGGTGAAGGTGTAAAAATGTTTGTGAAGAGCTTCAAAAGAGAGTTATATATCAGCAGAAAACAAGAAAACAAAACTAAATCTAAAAAGTAAAGAAGTGAATGAAAGTGAGTATAAGAGACTTACCATTGAAGAATTTCATTTAATATTACCGGAAAGATATGACTTTCTCCAATGCAAGGCAATTAACTCAAAATCATTATTTATTGAATCTAATCTAAACTAATCTACTCCTAATTCTAACTTAATGAAGGAAACATGATTATATATAATCATACTTCCAATGTAACCATTCTCTTGTTTTATTACCTACCTATATGTACAAGTCAAATGTTAGTAACCAAATAACGAAAACAATCAAAATGAAACAAAATCTATTTTTTACATCTAATGTAAAATTATGTACAAAAATAAGTTTATTTACAATTAACCTGTTAGTAAACCATCTTTTTTGGAAAGCATGTTCTAAACAAATATTAATGGGATCATAAAAGAATGGATGTATATTTGTTAGGGAATGAAAACTTTCCAAAGGAGATGATGGCGAAGCATGTTGTGAAGGAAGAACACTCTCAAGATTTAAATTTGACTGATGATGAAATGGTTGGAATGAATTTCTGAATGTCGAATTAAATTGGAAACGAAATAGTTTTTGATATTCAGGATTATGAGAAACCAATTCATCATTTTCACTTAATGATTCTCGATGATATTCAATATTGAAAGATTTAACATGCTTGCAAAAAGAAGAGAAAAGAAAATAAAAGGGTGGAAAAATAATTAAATTGTTATGAAAGCTAAAATTACAAAATAATTTTACAAGGGAATTTTGGAACCCATCGATGATTTTAGTCAATGAATTGCCACTAAAATGACATTTCCTGAAAAATTTAAAAATGTGAATTTCTAAAAGAGAATCAGAATGAAATACATTAGAAACTCACATGGTTAATTCATCAAAATTCTTAAAACTAAGTTTGTGTTCAGGAGACAAAATTAAAGCATGTGAATCTTTACAAAATAAATTAGTTTTCAAAATTGGTGCACTTTGTACAAGATGTGATTCTTTATCCTCATTGTCATGATAATCGTTATAAATTACCTTCTTCTTATGAAAATTAAATGGCTGATATGAATTAACAAAATTAGAAAATATAAAAGAAGAGGGTTTTGCAATTAAAGAATTATCATCCAAATGAGTAATAGATGCAAAATTTTCAGAACAAAGATTAGGAAGATTATCATTTGAAAGATTAAGGTAATCATCATTGACTATGTTCTGATTTGAAAACACATTAGGATAAAGAAAATAATGCATGCCAGAATATAATGACGACTGAAATGATTTATCTATATAACTTGCCATATTATAATCTAGGTTTAAGGAAGTTATTTCAATTAGAGAAACATGTTCTGAATTTTCCTTGAAAGAAGATAAATTGATATGTTCATTATCCAAGTCTTGTTGTATATTAGATTTTATTGGACTTACTGATTTATCACATGCGTGATTAAAAATTGTTTCAAATGCATCTTCAAAGAGAAAATGAAAATTGAAATATTCTAAAGAAGAACGCTGTGATTCAATTACAGTTTCAAATTCGGGTTCCATAAAAATGTTTACCGGTTCCAGACTAGTTAATGGATTAGATGTATCTTTTTCTTCATTAATTGATTCATTATTTTCAGTGTGGGAAGAAACAAGAGAAGTGAAACATTTAATTGAATCTTTAGTTGAAGGAAAATCATCTAAATGAAATCTACAACAAAATGACCAAAATATTTTATAAAAATCATCTAAAGTTTCACTATCATACATGTAAAGATTATCTAATTCTAAACACAAACTATTGTAACTGTAATTTTGATGTGCTTTGAGAAATACCTCGCAAAAATGTTTCCATGAACGAATCGACTTCTCGGGAAGCACCAAGAACAATTTGCGGATCCATTCTCTGAATGTGAGAGTGAAAACCCTACAGATCTCATTATCAACGATTATATTAAAATATTTACATCTATTAACAAAACTAGTGATACTTAATGCAGAAATATTACTCTCACCATCGAACTTTAATTGTGACAAGGACTCAATCTGCTTCTTAGGCATGCCTCGTGTAGGCTTAGGTGAACTGAACGCACGACCAAGTGTGGGAATGCATATGGGAGCCATGATTAGTTAAAAAATGATATTACAAAATTTAAACAAATAACTAATTCAAGGTCCTCCTTCTAGCGCCAAAAATTTGAGGCCTCGAAAATCACTTCCACAACATTGGGGATAACCACCTAGTCTAGACCTTAAAACAACTTCTTTTCTGTTTGGAATAGTGGCTCCGATTGGTTTAATTCGGTCCAATTACCTTCTCCCAACCACTGTCAGCTTTAAATATGTCTTCAATTGCTAATAGCTAGGGTCATTAGATCACTTCTTCGAGTTGATCAGGCAAGAAGAATGATCCTTAAGTTGTTTTTGTGGAACAACCAAACCAATCTAAATTTTTTCCTCAAAAGAGGACTTCTAGAAATGTAGAATTAATCTAAGTGAAAACTAATTCTAAAATGTAAGAAAAAGGAACTAAATCCTAATCCTATCTCAATTAGGCAGACATAGATCTAACCCAATGGAGAGCAATATCTTTAATTGATTTGGGATTTAAATATGTTTGGCTTATAATGAATATCAAGCTAACGAAATAGCTCAATTAACTCACATTATGAATACCAAAACATATTCTCTTTAGAGACCTCTTAACTGAAATGATCAACCAATAACATTTAGGAAGTAGTTCACAAAATGATATTCATTGTTAAATCAATAATTCAAATGATTAAACAAGAATCTGAGGATATAGTTCACATCATATCATTATTTGTTAAATTGGTATTAAAAGACAAATTTCTGAGTAAATAGTTACTCAGAAATAAGAATTCAACACATAAGAGCAGAGATAAATAATAACATATGATTGAGACAAATTACTCATACCAACAATAGTTCACAAATATGAATAAAATGACACATTCCCGCCATTGTAAAATGAAACTAATATTTAAAACAATAGTATTTAAAATACATATTTATTGAATGCATTTCTCTGGCTTTGGTCCCTAATAATATTTTACAATGCTTTGAATTTCTGCTTTTAAAACTAGAGCTGTAATATTACAAACTCTGCCCATCATAACATAATTCAGAGTGCAGAAGAAAAATCCTCAATAATCCCTCAGATCTGAGTTTTCTCCTCTAACATACAACTCTAATTCTTTATATAATAGTGCCTTCAAGAATTCGTGAATTGCAGAGAAGAGTAGAAATACCATTTAATCAACAACCTGAAAACATAATTTCAACTATTTATTTATGAACAAAACAGAGGCATAAAGATAGAAATACCAAATGCATGTTGCTCATCTCATAAAATAAAGAACAACAGTTTATTCCTTCTCACGAAGATGATTTTAGGAGTACAAAAGTGAAAATTCTCAAAATTATTTATGAAAATTCCTAAACAATGTTTCAGTCGTTCTATTGAGAAAATTGTGAAAGTACAATAGTGCGAGCTTTCGTGAGCCTTTCTTCATAAAATTCCTGACCATTATTTCATACAATAAGTAAGCTTAAATAACATAAAGCAAATGAATCTATTGTGTCGAGCATTGAGGGAATTTAAATAGATCCTTTTAACAACGCTTAAAGGAAAACAATATTTTGGTAGAAGTTTCTGAAAGTGATTTGCTGTCTTCATCAACTTCGTTTGTTCCATCGAATTCTTTGGATGTTTGTCTATCTGTTTGAACTGATCTGCCACTTATCAACACAACTGTCTTCCTCTGTCATGAACCTGAACAAGAAAAAAAAGAATCGATAAGCTGGAAATAAATGAAACTGATAAGCAAGTTTTATTTGAAACAAATCACTTTTGCTGGAAATTAGGAAAAACATAGAGTCGTAATAAATTCCGAACACAACCATCATGGAGAGTCATGTGGAGTGAGGTCTATGGTAAGAAAAGTCATACTTTTATGGTTTTATCACAAAATCAAAATCGCTTTTAGACCGGTGGTTGAATTATCGTCATATTTCAAGCAAGGAGAATCCCTATTGAAAGAGACGAAAATTCGAATTAGACCAAGTCGCAATCAGAATGGGCAGAGGAGGAATGGCTTAAGGTCCATGAATTTTTCGATTGCGCGGATGTGGGAATTTATGGATTGCATTGTATAATCTCTTTGGGTTCAACTATGTCACATATTGCAATAAAAAAGTGGTACAACACCAACAATCTTGAAATATTTGCGATTTGTGATATGCGGGATGACATCATGGTGATGTCTCTATGACGTCGCAGATGGCTTGGGCCTGATCACATATCGCAATCGCTTTTAGAAGGAGTCTTTGGAACAAGCGGTATGGCCAAAATAATTGTGATAGTCGTGGATGTGATATTTTTATGAATCAAAATATAATTTTTATCGGGTTCGGGGCTTATCGCAAATTGCAATTGACATGCGAAAAGTTTAAGATTATGATTCTTGCGATTGCGCGGACACGAGAATTTATGGATTGCATTGTATAATCCCGTTGGGTCTGGGGCTTTATCGCATATCACAATACATAAGATTATCACAATCAATGTTCAGAGTTACAGACTATAAGAGGTGGTCGAAAGACTTGCGATTTGCGATATGCGGGATGATGTCAGGGATGATGTCATGGTGACATCACTATGACATGGAAAATGATGTGGAATGGTGACGTGGTAGGTGACATGGCATGTGACGTGATAGATGACATGGAACTAACGTCATTGCTGACATCATATTGCAATCGGCAATCAAGATCATATTGCAATCACAATTCAAATGAGGCATGAACTTGGAAATTTGTGATTGCATTGACACGATATTTAGTTTAAACGTGTTTTATAATCATGGCGGGTCCGGATTTATCGCATATCGCAATCAAGAAAGGGAGCGGGTATGGACTTTTGAACTTTTGCGATAGCCTGCGGATGCGGGATTCTATGGGTTGGCATGTATTTTCCCGTCGGGTCCTGACTTCATCACATATCGCAATCGGCTAAGGTAGGAGGCATGGACTTATATAATAGTGGATCATGCGATTGCGATGAATGCAAGGCTCTTTTTAGAAGCAGTTAATAACCCATTCAGGTTCGGTCTTTGCCTTATGTTTATTTATTATGGGATATGCGTTGCGGGATAGGGTGAGTCGGAGTTTGTAAAGAGTTAAACATTTGGGAAAAAAACTCCGATTTATTTTGTTATTAATTAAATAACCCATAATGTTTAATACTTAAGCCTAAGTATAGTTCAGGTCTCGGGGGATATTTAATTTGGTTTTTTGGGATAATCAAGGTTTAATACTTGGGTTTTAATTAAAAAGCCTAAGTATTAAACTCTGATTATAAGATTTTATTAACCATCTTTATGTTGATTTTTTCTATTTATTCTATTTTTTGTTTGCTTTAGAAAATCAAAGGCTTTTTTAAAATTAAAGGGTCCCTATTTTAATATAATAAATTTCATAAGAAATTTGTAAAATAGAAAAATGGGGGGTTCTTGAATAACATAACACATTGTAGGATTGATAAATCAGAGTTGATTTATAATCATTGAAATCATTATGATTATGAGAGGAAGTGTTTGAACTGTTACCTTTTTCAATTTCAAAAACAAATTCATTTGAGGATTGGGAATCAATGAAAACAATTTTTGAAGATGAAGAAGAACCAAGTTCAATATTTTCATTGTCATAAATAACTTTATTAATGTCTTCCTTGGTATGTGATTCTTCATTAGAATTACAAAGAAGATAAATTAAATACTTAAATCAACTCGTTAATTGATGTTTAGGAGGTAAGTCATTGGATTTAAAGAGCATTAATGTCAATTTAAATTTAACTGAAAGTTGACCCAAGGGCTCACCTTTTGTCCTATGCAATTCAAGTAGTTGTTTGCACACCTTTTTGTAGTTTTATCATTGAAAATCCTGAAGGAACATCGCTACAAACTCATCCCAAGTATGTACTGAGCCAACTGGTAGTGAAAGACACCAGTATTTTTCTTGACTTGTCAAAGTATAAGTGAAAATCCTGCCAAGATCAACCTCATCTATATTAAATTTTTGAGAATTTGAAATGAATTGAAAAAGGTGATTGAAGGTAGAAGACTTACCATTGAACTTCCCTTTGACAATGTTTTAAATCCCTTGATTGTAGTATAGTTTGATTGTGAAACACTAAAGCATTTCCAAGGAGGTTTTTTAGAGGAACCCATAATTCAAAGTTTAAAATTTTTCAATAAACTTTAGCAAGAAATTTAAAATAGACGCTCCTTCTAGCGCCAAAAATGTTGATCGACAAAAATGACCTTTTAACATTTTAAGGGAGATCACCCAGTTGGGAAATTAAAGCAGCTCCTTTTCCGTTGGAAATGGTGGTTCCGACTAGTTCAATTGGGTCCAATTACCCTCTCTCTATCTCTACTAGTTTAAAGTATGAATTTCACCTACCAATAGAGAAGAGACATTAGATCGACTCTTCTTGCTGATCACGCAAAAAAGTGATCCTTAAGCTGACTTTATGGCCCTACCAAAGCACTCTAAAATCTGCCCCTATATGAGGGGATTTCTAGGATGAAAAAAGTGGAGCTAAATGCAAATTATAATCTAAGATGCATCTAATTCTAGACCTATATTGATTGAAGGAAGGATTAGTCCTTCTCTCTATCAAGAGCAAGCTAAAAGAAAGGGAAAATAAGCATGTAGGAATTGAAATAAAATGAAGGAACTAGACCGGGGAAATAGTTCACAAGATCTAATACTTGTTAAAACAATTATGAACAACTAAATGCCTAATAAGTAGTTACTAGACACTTAACTGTAAATAACTTCAACTCTTAATAGAAAATATGCATAAGAACAAAAAGATTCATGTCATAATACTTAAATAGTTCAAATACATGACATGTAGAAAGCATGACATCTATAAGATTAAACTGTTAGATAGCTAGTAGCTCAAGGAGATAAAGGTCTATCCTTATACAAATTCCAGTTTTGAATCTCATTTCCGATTAATCTTGCAAGATAGCTTGACCAGATTCTAAATGAGCATTTCAGTAAACAATCAACAATAGTGCTGAAAAGCCACATACATACTTATTCTCCAAAAATGAAATTGAAATATGAATAATTTACTTTTAATAATGGAGCAAGTAATAACGTTGTACATCTGATTACAAAAATAAATCTTATTATAAAAATGAATCAATTACATAAAACATCAGAGAATTACAATAGTGCAGTTCCTCTACTATCTCTAAATCAATTCCCTATCTGCACAAATGGATTTGATCTCACTACAATAGTGCAAATGAGTCTTAACTCCTATACAAACATGTTGTAAGCTCTAGTATTACTCTGCCTCTTTTCTCTCGAATTCGAATCCCCTTTCTCACAATCAGAGATGAGTATTTATACATAGTGGAAATATTAACAATAGCCCTCTATTTCTCAATAATTGAGTTAATTATAACATAGATGTATTTAATTGGAATTTTGCCCAAAATGTAGATGAGCATAGTGGAACAGATTGCCCAACTTGGTTTGCGTAGATAAGGATGATAACGCTTGCCTCCTACTTGTTTTGAACCAATAGGTGAAATTACATGCGAGGAACAATCGATTCAACAAATTTCTTTTATTACAATATCCCTTTAACATTTGGAGGAGTTTTGTTAGCGATAGACTGGATCTGTTTCAATACTAGCTTTGATCATAAATATTTGTTCTAATAGAAAACAAAATTAGCCATGGCGTAAAACAAACTTTGTAAACAAAATCTAATTATGCCCAAAACCAATAGAAAAATCAAGTGAATTTTCCAATTAATATGACAACAGACCCTAGAAGTGACAAGTGGCAAGAGATGAGTGGTATTAGAGAAATGGATATCATAACTTTTAACAATGGGCACAAGCGAAAAAAGCCGATATTGGAAGGCTTTGATATGGAGCGGATGCGATATCTTATTGAAATCCTATTAAATAGTGTATCAAGTCCGAATATCAGAGGTGAGTGGATTATCAGAAGTCGTAAGTCGGAGGGGAAGTGTTGTTTCAGAGGTCGGAGATTGAAGGTTATATCGGTATCGAAATATTGGCGTTGTGCCATATCGAAGTTTTTAAAATGTGTCTCGAAAGGAAATCTCCGATATGCACTACCTCCGATATGTGGGTGTAGAAATAATGATGTGGCATGTGGGTGCAAAGATATGTCAGAGATTTTGGTTTTATGAACCAAAGTTTTCATATTAAAGGGGCTTATATCAGAGATCTTTAATATTACAATATCCATGGATTCCGATATGTGTAATGCAAAGAATTATGGCCACTTTGTTAAATGGGTTTGAAACTTTGGATAAATGTTTTATCAAGACTCTTCATAATATGGTTCAGACTTTGATATCGGGGATTCTCAAAAGGATTCTTTCGATGTCAAAGTCCCGATGACTCAAAACTCCGATATTAGATTTGATATATGCATTCTTTTCAATAGGTATTTCTCCACTTTTATCAATAAGCCAATTCATAATATAAAAGCCACTTTGTAATATAAGACTTGGTCTTGTTCTCGGGGGCTATGTAATGAATTAAATAAAATATTTACAATTGAAAATTAATTATCTATAAATAAATAAATTTATGAAACAAAAGTAATGTATAATTTATACATTTTAATAGGCCAAGGCAGTGAAAAATATCCAATCTTCAATTAGGCAGTATTTGAAAATGTCCAAATGATATCAAACGAGTTATGATAGGAAGATAAGAAGATATCGAACTCATTGAAGAAATATAAACTCTCAAAATCAAATAGTAATATGACCAACCATTCAATTAAAGGGTCCCCATAATGAGAATTAAGTGAATAATGGGGGGTTGTGTTTTTACCACAACAGATTGATACAGGGAAGGTACTTCCTACCCACTTTGGAGTTCAATTATTCTTTAAATTAGAGAAAGAAAGGGGTAGGACTCATAAATGGATGCAAATTTCCAAGCCAAAAGGGGTTGAATATGTTGGCATTATGGAGGAAAATATGAAGAAAACGGGGGAGGAAATGGTTTACGTTCAGTTTAGGGGTAAAAACGTAAGGGACCATCTAACAAAGGATAATAAGGATCTAAAAGCCCAGTTGCAACAAAGTCAAAAGATGCTACAGGAGAAATAAGAACAAATGGCCACAATGGCTAGTCTATCCATGGAAACCATACATGTAGGCACCCATCAGAAACATATTCCCTATTCTTGAAAGACTGATGGTGCCAGTTTCATATTAGGGAATTGTCCCAATAAGGTTCCTTTCCTTTGCAATATATAAGGAAATTCATTGATTTTTACCTCAAATGTAGCATTGAAGATAGGGAAATGATTGCATAGTTTTATATGCATAACCTAATATTGCTTGTTATGAATATTTGGGACCTAAATTCTCAACTAGGTTATGTTTAACTAATGGATTTAGCTTCATGGATAAACCACGAGGAAAACAGGGCAGAATAAATCAAGAGAATCCTAGCCAAGAAGGTAGAAGAGCCACTTTTGATCACGACATAACTATTTGCCCCACATATCATCATTCATAATCATAAACTCATAGTATAAGATCCAAAAATGGCGGCTGTCTCTAAGGAAAAGCAATAACAAGCAATTATTCATTTTGAAGACAATTTCAGAATATTGGGAGATGAAAGCCTACAAGAATGCCAAAGGAGGTGGCATACCTTTCCACACAGTTTGAGAATAAGAGAACACCATTCACCAAAGAGGTTGATAAATGCATTGACTAGAACACCTCTATATAAAAGGATCATCCAAAGGTCAGGAGTTCATTGGATTGGACTCGAATTCAACCCTCCTCTACATTGAGCCTACAAGAGAATAAGGATCAAGCAAAGGAAAACAGGAAGTGGATTGAGATTAAGGAGAATGCAATATTTCATCGAGAGGGTGCCACCACTTCTGAGATAGCTTGGGACGTCAAGCAAGCCACCAGGGTAATGAATGAGGTGCAACTAGATGAGTATGTTGCTCAAAGGATGAGAAACATTTTCAGTAGGGGGTATGATGGGCCTGCCAAATAGGTATAAGTTAAGGCCCACCTGACCACCCTTTTTCATAGTTAACCTTTCATTATGCATTTGATAATATCTTTTCCAAACTTTAATGTGTTCTTAGTAAGGTTAAGAGGTATTTGCTTTATTCCATGTGCCTAAAGCATTAAATGTGTAGGATATTGAGTATATATTGTGTATATCACATAGGAGGCCAATAGGAGAGGATTATGGGGCTTGTTCCTTGCTACAAACTAATCACAACTTTGTTAGCTCAAGGACATTTTCTACTTCCCAATGGCTATGAGAAAACTAGGGAACCATATCCACATTTTTAGGGATTTTGGAGGGAAGTTGTACTCCCTTCAAGGAGGTTTCCCCTTAAGCATTTTTTGTATAAATAAAGGGCTTTAGCAGCCCAATAGGGATTCAAAAATCTAGAGGAGATAATGAACATTATAGAAAGGATCTTACCTATTGTTGCAGTTGTCATGTTTCATATATGAATACTTTTGAATATTAATGAAAAAACATTTATTTTTTCGAAATTTGATTTTATTTTAAGGGACCTAAGACTCCTTGAATTATGGTCCAAACTAGGTGATCAAGCCCCGTTCTTGTACATTTCCTTTCCATGCATTTAGTGTAGTTGTGATTTTTTGAAAATATTATTTCCGATAAAAGTATTGTCTTTGAAGGGTTTATAAGGGAGCTCCTTACTGAAGTTTGATTATGTACCTTGTCATGAAAAGAACAAAAATAGTTTCCTTCATGCATTAGTAGTCTTCATTTCAAGTTCAACTCATCATTTTTATTATTATTTTAATTTTTGCAATTGGTGGTTTAACAATTGTTTATACATCTTGCTTTTGTTAGTAAGCCATGCACTTTTCTTTCAAATAGATAGGTATTGTTTCATAGGTCAATTAGTATTGTTTTCATGCATTTTGGTTACTCACATCATCGCCTTTTCTCCCATTGTTTTACATCTCTACAAATTTCCAATGGGTAAATTTTATTTAACCGAGCTACAAAAAACCCCCAGTTTTGTGTTTTCCTTGTATGCACTGATTCATTGAGTGTGCCTGAGATTAGTAAGGACCTTTTTTCCCTTTGACAACCTTCAACCATAATTTACACTCGTCAAACCACATCTACACCTCATAAAGTTTCTCTCGAAATTTTCCTATAGTAAAACAAGGCCATCCTATAGCAACACACAAATTACCTTTGAACTCCTCCCAAATTGCATTAGAAGCTTGTCTGTAATTCCTCAACATTTTACATCCTTTAGAACTTGGAGATGGATTTTAGAGGTTCATAGACCCGTTAGGAACTTTTCCCTAGTAGCTATAGTTTTTTTCCTGCAATTAGGGTTTGTTGTTTTTATGTCATGTTTGAACTTACATAATTAATTTTTCATGCACCATAGAGTAGGATTGGTTTGCATCCAACATTCTTGAAGTGTTTTCTTTGCTTGTTTTCTAATAACAAAGGTTTATTTCATTAATTTCCTTTGCAATATCATAGATTTACTTTCTACAAAATAGAGTAGAATTACATTTCACCATTTACATTCTTGCAATTAGATTTTCTGTCATTTAATTTTCTACAATAGAATCAAATATCTTTCAGTTATTTCCTTTCCTGCAAATTACAATAGATCTATTTACTGTTCATTGAATTTTCTAAGCACTTTCTACAGCATATTGGTCTTTGTGCATTTTTACCTCTCTTCAACTTCATCAAATCAACTTGAGTAGAATATAGTTCTTGTTGTACATATAGTGTTGCTACCACTTAAGTTTATACGATACACATGTTTATAATTAAAGTTGATCCCCTTAGGAGTTCCAAAATTCTTGTTGTAATATTGAGGGTCATCAATTATTCCAATTTTAAATTGTAGACATCTTCACTAAAGTACTTGGGAGAGAAAAGTATGAAAAGTTAAAAAAGATGCTTGGACTTACAAATATCCCTGTGGATTGCGGGGCAGGTGTTGTTGGGGGGGGGGGCAAGATGGGGAATGCTAAATACCTAATCCTTAGGATTATGGTATATTGTAAATATTTAATTTAGGAGAAATGTGAAGAGTCATTAGTGGATATGAATAGCCATTAGACCTCTAGGAAGATGAAAGTAAATTTCATATATTAATGTATTTATATATATGGTTCTCATTAATATAATTAATTTGTAAATGTTATTCAAGCCTTATTTGTCATAAGAGTAATGTACAAGGATATGAAGCATACACATCTCCCTATTTGGTACAATATTGATAGGAGAAGGAAAAATTAACTCCATCAACTTATTCATGCTATGCAACATTTCTTGAATATAATGCACCATTACAAATTCACTTTGGATGAGGTGAAAACATATTATACACTTGGCTAAATCACATGGTCTAAGATGAGAGAAAACAATTGGAAATACACAAATGGACTAAATTTTTAAGTAGAGCCATGGGTACCTTTGACAAAAATGTATCTATTATTGCAAGATATGAGGACTAACTAATTAAGTAATTCCAAAGTTTTTAAAGTTGAACTATTCAAGTACTTCTGAATTTCTAGCCAAGTAACAAAATAATATATAGAAATTTCTAAATTTGTCTTTGGTTGTTATAATTTATCATCAGGAATTGGTGGGAATCATATGGTAGCCACTATCCTCTAGTGCAAAAGTTTATACTTCATATCACGAGTAAAACTTATAACTCTTCTGAATATGAACATAATTGTTTTGTTCTTGACTGCATTCAAATTGATAGAGGTGGCGTGATCTTGTCTTCATGTAGTAAAAAATTTGATTAAAGTGAAACTAATTTCTAAACAAAATAATTGATGTATATTCCATTGTCTTTGATTATATCGATCCCTCTTCAAAATAAATACAGGAAACTTAATTTTTTTTTATGATGATAACTTGGGGTGGATGGGATTGGATAGCGATCCGCTAATATCTCTAATACAAATGTCCCTGATATGCATAGGAGGATTTTGAGATAGAGGGTGATCCTCTATTCAATGATGATGATCCCATTACCATTTGAGGGGATTAGTTTGATCATGATGATAATTGATATGTAGTTATTAGTTGTAGGCTATATGATGTAGCATGACTTTTTTGGGGTGTTAGAGATCTTCAAGGTTTCAATGCTTATGTATTTTGTTTCAGATATATATCACACTTGGTGTCATTTTGGTACATTCACTCTTACATTTTATATGGTAATATACATGAGAAAACTTCTCAAGTTTGGTGTCTAATGGTTTGGATTTACAATGTGGTGTGCATGTGTAATGTTTTGTTCAACAATTGGTTAATTGTCTAATTCTAATTCATGTTTCAATCCAGTTTGACCCTATGGTGGTTCTAGATTTTAAAATAATATAGGTTTATCTTTTTCTTATAAGGGGATTTGACCTTGGATCTAGTACTCGATCTCCATGGGGGATCTAGGGAAAAAGGGAGTACCTCCTCCTCATAATACCAAAGGTTTCTCCATCCAAAGTGGTTAGAAAAAATAAATTAACATTGTTTAAAGACGCTCATCTTTGTTTGGGAAAACCATTGAGTAGCATTAGGTTTGTTACTAGGTCATTCCCAATCACTTCTTCCCTTGTGTCCCTTGACTCGATTTTTGTCTACTTTTGTGTGGATTGCTAGACAAAAATTCTGCATGTCTTTCCATTTCGAACACAACATCTAAAATCCAAAACTTTAGGTGAAAATTTATGTTTCATTTGAATTGGAACATTAATTATCGTTGGAGAATGTGAAAGAACACCATAAGAAATAGTTTCTCTGTATGAGTGGGTGATTTTAGAGGAATATGAGAGTTGCAGATAACATTCTCCCATGAGATCATGATTGTAGGACTTAGCAATTATAAGATCAATGGAGTCACATTCACAGTCATTGAATCAAATCAAAGTTATTGTTGGAAAGGTGAAAAGTGTCATCGAATATTTAGATAAGAACTAACTTATTAGATTCCATGCATGGTAGGACTGCGTAATTGCAACAAAGTGGTGCTTCTAACCCTTATGCAACAATAATATGCTTGAATAAAAAGTTCAAATATGACATGCATGTGGTGTTGATGATTAAAATTCACTTTCCAGTTCTAGAATTAGATGAATTGCAAGTGAAAAAAGTGAGGTATTTATGACTATTTATTTAACATTCAAAATATGAAAGAAGTGATGAAAAAACAAAGGAGTGAGAGTGGATATATTCCAACTACAACATGTGGAAATCAAGAATGTGAAGCTTGAGGAAGTTATCTACACAAACCAACTTTTGTGTTCTCATTTGAAATTTGTTGACCTATCAGGTTAAAGCAGTGACACCAGCTCCAAGCAGAACTTGTCAAATTCTTTTATATTATTTGCATACAGTCTGACCTGAGTTGGATTTGCGCTCGACCATCTCTAGATTTGGTGTGCTGAAAAGGGGCCTGATCGTATGAAATAGTGGTTATTGCCATCTTCAACATTTTCCCTTGATCTCTTCCTAGAAGTGTTGAAGAAGAGGTAGTGTTGTAAGCCCGTGGACCAGAGTAGCATGGAGAAGACAAGGAGAAAAGAAAAACCAATGTGTATCCACCGTGAAAATTTGTGGCGTGGATGCAATGTTGAGAAAGCAACTTGCAAACCAGAATGGGACAACCATGGAGGAATGCGAGGAGGACTGAAGTGTTTCACTATTCAAGGAGGATTATGAGCTAACAAAAGTCATGTCACTTGGATAGCAACATAAACCAGTTAAGCTTCACTCAATGATTTTTTCAAAAATTAGTCAACAACCTTCCTATCTTCTGGCTCGAAAGATTTGTTCAAAATCAGCTCACATCACCTCAAAATCCATTCAAGTTATATTATCTTTTAATTCATTAGTTTAAGCTCAATCTTTTTTTTTTGGATCAAAGAAGATACAAATTATGTGCTGCCTTGGACGTTGTGTGAAACAACCGTGTGGACTAAGTCTGCATTAGGTGTTGGGAAAAGTACTAGTTGGGGGGGGGGGGGGTAAATCAATATTTTAAAACTCCCTTAAACTTTTCTTTTCATATTCATATTTCTATACATGACTATACTGAAGTAAAGCTACACATGTACGTGACTGTTATGCAAACAACTAACATATATCCAGTTAATTTACTTTTTAGTTAATTCATCATCTGTTTAACTTGAACCAGTGTATCAATACTTTAATATGCATTATTAAATAATAATCATGTGTAGTAAAAATAGAATAAATCATAACACATAAGCATCACATCAACACACATGAACACCAGGATTTTTAGGTAGAAACCCAATGTGGGAGAAAACCACCATTATTGTCATATTTGTCTTCTTTTTATTATAAAGAAGCATTTCTTATAATCTTGTAATGACGTAGACTCATACCAGCATGCAAAAACCCACCTGCAGAAAGCTACAACCTTCTCTCATTCTCCATCACCCACTGGAATGGAGCTCCAACCCCCTGATCTCATTTACCGAAATCCATCAGAAAGGAGCTCAAACCCCCTGAACAAATTTACCAACTACCACTGGAAGGAAGCTTCAACTTCCTCACTGAAGGCTATAACCCTCAACACCTCCTTTGACCAAGTTTCATAATTTTCATATTGGATCCACCTGACTCAAAACATCAAATGTGTAGGCCAAGTTTCATCAAATTTTTAGACTGGACCCACTACCATCATTTAAGCCTAATGACAAAAAATAAAACTAAAACCAATCATCATATCAAATCACTTAATCACTGTACCAACTGAGACCCAAATCAATCTCAAACAACGAAAATAATTAGATCGCTGTAAATCCATTCACCAGAATACCAATCCACATATTGTTCATCACAAAAACCAGATTATGTGATTGCAAACCCTGATCAACCATATATCAAAATATATACACTATTGTTCTTAAGAATATATGCATATATACATGTTTTCCATGAAGCATACCCACGTACATATATCAAAACAATGAACCCTAAAACTGAATCATTGTCATACTGAGATATTCTCTGAATCACTTACAACACCAATCACATATCTCTGAACCACATACAGATAGAAACATCATTACTATTCAACAAATCATTCCACAAATCATTCAAACTCAACCATCATTGATAAACCTAGATCATTATGAAAGACTTCATTGACAGAAAACAACAAACACAAGAAGACTAATTAAGCTGATTAGACATCATATTCAACAAAACCTTGGCATATGTACACGTCTCTTATAATACACTTCTGCGTATGTACGTGCTTTTCAAGAAGCATACCCACATAAAAATATGTTCATACTGCAGAATCAATACGTGACTAACTAGAAGAAGATCTGCGTATGTACGTGATATTTTTGAAGAAAATATGCGTACATATTTGTAACTATTGAATAATACCTTCACTGCACAACATAACATTAATCAAACAAAAATCTCGACATACACTATAAAAGACACACAACATAGAATTATTATCACATATCTACCAATCCCATAAGTAGATTATTCAATATGTATTCATTTCAAATCTATTGGATATGATCCATCATCATACTCCCCAATGCATACTTATTTCAGATCAAACTATTCACTAATAACCCATAACTTGCACACCAAACACTTTGATCTCCAGCTCGTTATATAGCTTAGGCCTTAGTCAATACCACAGGTCAAATCCTTAGTAATGCCATGGTATTCTTGGATGGGATCAAATATCCGTTGCCATGCTCATTACTATGGGCCAATACTAGGGTAAATATCCCTAGTATTTAGGATACCATGGTGAGGAAATTGTATGCGCTCTCTCATATCCATACCTGCATGTATACGTGGATTTGCTTCACAAAACCCTCATGTATTTCTCAAAACATCACCTTCATCATTATTTTGTCTTTGGATTTCTATGCCTTTGTTCATCCTGCTACCATTATGATGACATCTTTTACCATGTAGGTTGCCATCAAGGAAAACACATACACATCTTGGTACAAGTAGGTTGCCTTTAAAGACAACACAATAGTCATAATGCCAACATTAAGCCTATAAAACAACAACATAAATTTTATTTCAAGCCTGTGAGGAACCTCACTTATGCTGAGGACCAACATTGAATCTCCCATCAAATTACTTTATGATCTTTAGCGTGAAGTCCAGATGCGCTAAATCTCCCAAAAAATGAAGTCCAGAGGCACTCAATTTCCCATCAAATGAAGCTTTACCTTTTTTAACATGCATTAAAATATAAAAGGTGAAGTTAATAAGAGCTGTTGTTGAGCTAATTTATTAACACAAGTATTCATTATCAATCCAGGTTTGTAAAACTTGGAGGCAAGTCCACAGTGTATGGATATCATGTATAGCCAAGCTTAGAAGATGGAATTTGAAGAACTAAAGAAGTACATATTACAAATATAAACCTATTTTAACAATTTCTAATTCACTTTTGCAATGTATGAAAGATGAAGTGGCTCTTAACTTAAGAGATCTATTTGTGTCCTTCTCTCTCAATTATCATTTAATGAATAGAAATAAGAAATCATGAATTAACAATAGCTTAAGATGTATAAATAAACAATGAAGGAGACTCTTAACTTAAGAGATCTTTGGGTATTATTCATCACAACTCATTCATCATTATGCTATCATTGGAAAACTGGAAGTACATAACACCTACTTGAATGTAACAAAGACGAATTCTAGTTTTGATCTATTAATTCAACAAAAGGAGAATTCAACTTGAACACTTTGTTGTCCCTTCTTATTAAAATGATAAACAAACTAAGATTCACTAATAATATAAATCATCACACATTAATTCATAAGAAAATCTGAAACAACGCAAGTAAACAAATCTAAAGTAACCAGTTCATGAAAATTAAGCTAATTTAACAATGAAGTGTACTTAGCTTGGAGTGGGGGCCCTCCACCCTTGCTTTGCACACTTGAGGTTGCTATCAAATGCTGAAAATTTAGTCACTCATCCACATCAATGAACAACAAAATGAACGTAGAACAAGTTCTTCTAATTAATCTCCAATATCCAAATGTCTCAGCATAAAATTATATCAAAATTACATATTATAAGCCTTCAAAGTCTTGGCTTAAATAGAAGATCATGAAACAAACTGATATAAAGTCTCTCTAACAAATATATCTATTCATATCCATCTATATAAGTCGAATCCATCCAATCTATCACTAGAAATATGGACAATCCCATGAAATCATAAAACTGACCTATTTCCTAGGGATTTTCTAGGTGACTAGTCATGTTTGACTAGCCTTGACCAGGCCTAATAAAGCTTGTTTTGACTGAACCAATTGGAGTTAGTTTAGTCCTAGTTCCAAATCTTTCCATTCATGTATCCAGATCGAGCCCAAGTGTCCTGCAAATATGTCATCCACATAGTTATTACGGAATTTCTGATTCTGTCCAAAATTGCACTTGAAATTCAATTTTAATAAAAACTTCTAGAAATTGCAAAATTAAACTTAAATACCTGAATATGCATAAAATACATCAAAATGAGATGGATGTGATGGAAGATGGATGGAAAAGATAAGGATTAAGTAAGTTTCCTTAAGCAAAAATGGACCAAAACTAAGGGCCAACATCTCCCCCTTGCTGATCTTTAAGCATGTCCTCATGCTTGTTTCTTCCTTTTGGACCTTCTTATCCCTGCTGTGCATCCTGTCCTGGACCTTGATGTCTCTTGCTGTGCTACCTCTAACATATAGTCTATCCATGTGTTATTTTCTTCCTTATACAAAGTAGCCTTGACCTTTTGTTTTTCATATTTGTTTTTCCACATGTTCTTTTCCTTAAGCCACTTGAATGCCTGTTTGAAAATTATATCATTCTTTCTCTTTAGTTTTCCTATTTCTTCAATTAGTTTTTCATTTTCCTTAACCAACTTTGCATTACTCTTCTTATTTTCCTTGTTTTCCTTCTTCAAGTGCTTTTCCAGCATCTTATTTATTTCTATTTGATCTGCTAATTCTCTAATTTTTCTAAAGTGTAATTCCTTTTCAAGTTCCTGTGTATTTTTCACAAATGATGTTGCTGCCACATCATCAAAATGGGAATATTTCTCTAGAGCTTCTTTTTCAATAATATCCTCTGCCTGTTTCTCTATAGAACATGTTTCCACAATTTGTATTTCTTGGTCCCTGTTACCTGTTTCAATTGGGCTTTTCGTCCTAAATCTCCTAGGAGTGGACATAATGGATATTTCCTTTTCAACCATGACTGTGTTGGTTTTCTTCTTAGATTCGGTTCTGGGATAAAGTGGTGAACTCACAATGCCCCTGGTTTCTTGCTCTACTTTGCTTTGTTCCTTAATGACCTACTACTCATAATGGTTTTGGTTTAAAAATGTAGGAATTTACAGGCTAAGTTCCTCAGACAGAACACCAAAGGACACCTCTCACAAACAAATCACAGATCAATACACCAGTATTTTTGACGTGGTTAAAACCCTCAAAGAGGGAAACAGTCCACGGCCCGAGCCAACGCGTCCACTTCAAGCAATTTATTAATAAAAGAATGAAAATTTACATAAGCTTCTCTCATGGACGGTTACCCTAAAAGTGACCCTCCTTGCTCTTTAAATAGAGATCATGGACCAATCGGGTGTTAAGCCACGAATGAAGTGTCGGTAATACCGAGGAGAGAATGAACCGTCGGATCACTACATATCGTGATCGTCGGATTGTAAGTTACAAAATGTACATAGTAAAGAAACATAGTTTACCTAACTCTATACTAGACCAAGTTATACTTAACTACTTCCTATGTGTCGGAATATCCTAACATCCCCCCTTAAGAACAACTTGGGATAGGATTGAACGATGTACAAATATTGAACTTTCTCAAATTGTTTCTTCTTAAGGACCAAAAATATCTGTGCCAGAATGACAGATGCTAAGAATAATAAAAGACCTTTAACACGTAATGGATCTTGAAGTACTATCTCTGCATCTCCTTGACCAAATCCACCCAAATTAGGGTTATTCGTTAATGGCTGACACAATAGGAGAAGGAAGGAGGCACTAGAGCCTATCCCCCCTTAGTGACAACTTCCTGAACTCCAACCATAAATCGAAGTTTAGTAAACTTCGCCTCTGTGAGAGCCTTTGTAAATATGTCTCCAACTTGGTCATCTGTTGAACAATATTTCACTTTAAGAACATGGTCATGAATGAGATTTTTGATGAAGTGCATGTGCAGTTCAATGTGTTTACTGCGCTGATGTTGGACTGGATCTTTGCATAGTTGAATGGAACTTTGATTATCACACCAAAGAGTAGTTGGATGTTGCTGCTGAAAGCCAAACTCTGACAGGATCTGACGAAGCCACAAGGCTTCCTTACTAGCTTCTACGGCACCATGATACTCTTCTTCTGCTGAAGAAAGAGAAATGGCAACTTGTTTCTTGCAAGCCCATGTAATATGTCCTGAACCAAGAGTGAACACATAACCTGCAGTAGACTTCCGATCATCAAGGTCACCAGCCCAATCGAAATCAGTGAAACCAACCACTAGAGGAGCTGCTTCGGCACTGTAATGAATCCCAAACTGAATTGTACCATGAACATAACGAAGTATTCTTTTAGCTTCTTTCTTATGACTTTCATGTGGGTTTTTCATAAACCAAGCAACAAGGCCAACAACAAAGGAAAGGTTAGGACGAGTATGGGTTAGATACAAAAGTTTTCCTACAAGTTGACGGTATAAGGTAGCATCAACTTCAGGAGAAGTGCAAGTGACTGAAAGTTTAACACCAGACTGAAAGGGAGAAGGGGCCAGCTTACAGTCTTCCATGTGAAAATGGCGTAGAATAACATAGGCATACTTGGATTGGGAAAGGGAAATACCTTCCTTGGATTGAAAGACTTGAAGACCAAGAAAATAATGTAAGTGTCCTAAGTCTGTCATTTCAAACTTCCTTTTAAGGCTGGACTTCACATGGTTTATAAGGTTGGGATCACTAACAGTGAGGATAAGGTCATCAACATAAAGAACAAGAATGATAAGAGACTTGCCCACTTTCTTGGTGTAGACAGTATTGTCAGAATGACACCTAGAAAAGCCAGTTTCTAAAAGAAAGTTATCCATTTTGGCATACCAAGCTCAAGGAGCTTTCTTGAGACCATAAAGGGATTTCTTAAGCCGACATACAAAGCTGGAGTCTGTTTTTATAAAGCCAATAGGTTGTTCCATATAGATTTCTTCATGCAAGTCCCCATGCAAGAAGGCAGATTTAACATCCATCTGATGGACTTCCCATTTGAAAGAGGAAGCAAGGGAAAGAACAAGGCAGATAGAGTTCATTTTGGCAACAGGGGAGAAGGTTTCAGTGTAGTCAATGCCTTCAACTTGTGAAAAACCCATAGCAACAAGACGAGCTTTATGTTTATCAACTTTCCCATCTGGTCCATACTTGGTTCTGTAAACCCATTTGCATCTAACAAGTTTTCGTCCCTTTGGTAGAGGAACAAGATCCCATGTATCATTTGCCAATAATGAATGATATTCTTCATTCGTAGCTGCTTCCCAATCTAGATGTCCTGAAGCTTCTGCAAAGGTGTCAGGATCATAATTTTCTGAAGCTTGAGCCAGTAAAGAAGAGGCTCTATCGAATTGAGAACGTGTACGTCGCTGATCTGTAGGATCACCGGCAAGATCACCTTGTTATAGACATTTTTGTGCCTTACAGCATGAAGCATGAAATGTCAATAATCTGAGGGATCCAAAGTCCCTAAACATGTTGTTCCTACCCCTAGAGGAACAAGGTCAGCAAACCACAGCACTGAAAATCAGTTCTCCACCTGAAAACACTCAAAAACAAGCTAATTCTGGACCATGTCAACTGCTCCACTGAGCATCTGCGCTGAATGTCAACTGCTCCACTCTGTACCTGCGCTGAATGTCAAATCTAATGAAGGCTACCTGCGCTGGGCGAGATTGGCCAAGTGGCACAGTCATTCTGCAAGGTGTCAAATGCCCAGGAAGCTTCCAAAATGACACTTGGATCAGGGAATTCGCCTTGTGATGAGTAAGAGGATCTAGATCTCCAAGTGGAAGCAAGAAACTCCAAGTGGACTCAAGAACTGAAGTATAACTGAAGTGGGAGAGGACACTAGTCAGCTTCATGCCAAGCTCAAGCTGACTCATCCTTTCTCCAAAACTCCTATATATAGAGCTCTCTCATGAGGTCTAAGGAGGCTGGAATCTTGTGAATGTAAGGAGGTGCTGTTGGTTTGTGCATAGAACTATTGGGTGATTGCTTTGAAGGAGGTGAAAAGGAGATTTCTTTCTGCTGGGAGGTGTTGCTGGATTGGGCCTCTTATGGTTGTAACACTCTCAGAACTTTACTTCTTCCATTAATAAAGCATTTGAGGTTCTTCTATATGCATGTGTCTCTGTGGCGTATTGATGCTTGTATATTTGATTTATTCTAATCCTTGAATCAATTATGGATGTATGCTTCTTGTAGTTTCCTTTTCTTGTGCTTTTGCAGGATCTTTGTGTAGCTGGGCCAGTGAAAGAGCAAGGAGCTGGGAGCAAGCAGCAAAGAGGGAAGATTGGATCAATCATTAGCGGAAGATAACGGTTAGTGGATCTCTTTCTCCTCTCTCTTACATCTCATAAAGAAGTAATCTTGAATAGCTTTGCATTCGGTTGTTGCTGAGGTACTATCACCCTTAGAGTGGGATAGGGTCATTCCGTATTGGATACTTTTCCCAACAACAAATTGGCGACTCCACTGGGGATCGTATCTTGTTGGTTGTTTGTGTTTTTGCTATTCATTTCATAAACAAAGGGAGTACCGAATCGAACTGTATTTGAATCTTTCAAATGCAAAGTAGAGGGCAGCTACTCTAGCTCAGTTTCTGGGCAAGTTTATGATTTGAAGAGCTGATCCACAAGGACTCTAATAAGCTCTTAGTGATAGCTTTTCATCCTCCTTGTCATCCCTTAGTGTGTCCTTGACTGATAGCTTCTGATTTGGCCAAAAACTGTGAATTTTTGAGCAATCTGTGACCCGGAAACCAAGAGAAACGAAAGTTTCGTTCTTCAGTGCAGGCTTTGTGAAGGCTGTCTACATTTCAGCGCAGTTCCCGAAGGGGCTACCTGCGCTGAAGGTCAAACTGCCTGTGTTCCACCTGCGCTGGACCAGTCTTGCCTGGTGCTACTGGGGTTTCCTGCTGTTTCTTGCCCTGTTTTCACTCTTGTTTTTGCTGCCTGTTACCATTCAATGTGCCTATCTGAAACCAACTTTCCTTGCCACTATTCCGCCTCGGTTGTATAAAGAAACTGTGTTTGTTCTTTGTGTATTTCTTGTATCATTTACAGTTTCCCATAACGAAAGTGAACTAGTCTTGCTGTGGCCTCTTAGATCTAGACCTGTGATAAAGTGTCGTTTTGATCTTAAGAGTTAGGTTGTTTGCTGTTCATAGCTGATTGAGCTTTTGCTTTCGTCATATGGTTTGAGTTTATATATTTCTAGTGTCGAAACAAGTAAATCTTAAGGTGTCTTTTGATTTTGGACAAGCTTGTTTGCTTTCACTTGAAATTGAATTCAAAGTTATACAACAGCTTTCTTTTTGTGTCGCACAAACATTAAGAAAGAGAAAAGAAATACTTGCATTGTGCATGTGCATTATGACAGCTTGCATGTTGATTTAGGAAAAAGTGCATTAGTGTGTGCTCTATGATCTGTGTGAAAAGATGTTATCTTTCTTTTCCCTCAGTAGTTAAGATTTTCAAAGTTGAAAGATTGAAAAGCTTGCTTATCATCTTAGACTGCATTTAGGAGTGTTATCATACATCTCGTGGTGATCCATAAAGGCAAACTGCTAAACAAGATCAACCTTAAAATAAATTGAATTTACATAACAATGCATTGAAACATAACGCAAACATCTAGAGGTCTAAGCTAGAGACGTGTTCCGGCGTCGTTAAACGTAGTGACTGTCGATCTCGACGAAGGTGGGTGATTCCTCCTGATAGTCGATGGCACTAATACGGACTTGTGCTCCCACGTACCGTCGCGTATATATTGGGAGACCCCTATAGGAACAAAGCCTTTATCCATAGGAAGCCGTGTCGGCTGCCCTACTGATCGCAATGCAGTGAACACAACATTCACGAAGATCGACCACTCGTACCGTAAAACGTATTCTGTGGTTTTGCGAAAAGTTTGGCACACCCTCTGCCTAGAACTCCAGAGTAGTTTCTTTTGGCCTTTTTCAAACTCTATAACTGAAAAAGTCCATCCGAGCATTTGTCACTTCGGGCTCGTTAAAACATCGAAGGAGACTAGAGTCATCTTTAGCTTTTTCTCGACTCTTAAAAAGTGAAAAAGCAAGTTGTGTCTAAGCGTCGTTATAAAATTTATTTTAAACGGAACATAATCACCTCCTATTCCCGCGTTGATCTTAGGTTGAGAACATGGAACGCCCCAACCAAGGAGTTCCACATGATGGAAATCCTAGTCCATTCTCCTCTTGGGGAGAAGTTGGTGCGCCCCACATGGCCACATTGTCGCTTCCAGGACTGACAATTGGCCTGCCTATTTGGCTATTCTCAACCAGTGTAGTTCAAACCACCATGGTTCCTGAACAGTCGAGTCAACAGTTAGATGAGTCTAGAGCTGCCCACCAGCCTTCAACTTCCTACAACTCTTCCTCCAATCCTTCATCTTCGCAAGGTAGAGCCGGTAAAAACCAAGCTCCCATGAAGAAGAAGGAGAAGAAGGAGAGAGAGAAGAAGAAGAAGGAGCCTAAGGCGACTGGGGGCAAGCAAAAGATATCTAACAAAAATCCACACACAGCACAGACCGGGCCTAAATCGCCATGTGTCATATGTAAAGGAGACCACTTCCATAGAGATTGTCCCTGTATTCCCCGGATACTAAGGGACTGGTCCCCTCGGTTGCACAATTTGGGAGCATAAACCTCTGATAGCCATGTTGAATGCTTACCGTCAACCAGCGAAAGTGAAGGTTCAAGACAAAGAGGGGGAAAAAGATCCCCCTGCAAACTGTGTAAAGGCGATCACGCCATCCACCGTTGTCCCTTCTTAGACGAAGCGAAGAGAGTTTTGGAAGACCGTCCGGTTTCACCGTTGAGACTTCCTCCTGGATACAAAAAACTCGTGCCAAGTCCTTCGTTGGTTGAAAATACATCCGGCCCGCTCAAGTGGTCAGCTGAAGCGTCAGTCATTGAAAATGAACCTACTGAATCCAGACCAGACGAAAGTCTAAAGGTCGATACGGCAGTTGACCCGGTTCCGCCTTCAGAGGTTTCATCTTCAAATGATACCGTCATTGAAGATTCATCTTCAAATGACACCCTCACTGAAGAGAATAAGGATGACACCATCCAGATTCTTTTCATCAACACAGATTCTGATGAGCATCAAGGAAATGCGCCCATTCCTTTATCGCAGGAAGGAACATCGTCAGGATCGTATCCGGGCGTGTATTCGGTCCCACCACCAAGCAACCTGGTTGTGTCCTTTGATTGGAACCAACTAGGCAGACCCCGGTTACCAGCCAGTATACCATTCAGAATCATAGTCCAAATTTATAGAATGGTAATGGCTGGAACTATCATTGATGAAGGGGCATCTGTGAGTATCCTTTCCTCTATTGCTTGGAAAGCACTGGGTTCCCCGGCGCTTTTGCCTGAGATGAGAAATCTCTCGGGTTTTGATAAAGGAACCAGTCGACCATTAGGGATCCTCCCCAATGTACCTGTTACATTGAAAGGGAAGACCGTTCAAATGAACGTGATGGTCGTCCGAGGACCCTTGGATTATAACCTACTCCTTGGATGAGACTATATATATTGCATGGGAGCTATAGTCTCCTCACTCTTTAGAGTAATGTGTTTTCCACACGAAGGAAGAATGGTCAAGCTCGTAGACCAACTTTCATTTCCAGGATCACGCATCGCAAATAGTCAAATACCAACCCTGAATGGTCTATTCACCCAAGAAATGCCTCCCCCCCAGTCCTCCTTCCCGATGAGTGCGAGTGATTCGGAAAGATGGGACTGGAACCTAGGGGGCATGCATCCTGGTCTGCTTCGGGCAGAGGAAACCTTGGGTATAAAGTAGAATTTCCGCGAAGGAATATGACTAGTCCGTACCCCGTCCGTGGAAGGAAGAGGGGTTGTTCTAGAACAGGATTCTTTTGATAAGGTTACTTGTCTGACAAAGGTCATTCACCATTGTCTACTTCGGTAGACAGTGCCGAGGAAGTGTTTTCGTTTGATGGTGTTAACAAAACAATCTTTGGGTAACCAGGAAGAGGCAAGCCTCACCCTTTAAAACAAATGTTTTATCGGATAAGTAGGGGTAGCCTTGAAATTGTACTTTATACCTGGGGGCATGCAAACCTTTTGGAGTGCAAGCTAGGAGCGGTTATTTATCTGTTTTTGGGATTAGCCGTTTCCGAACTTGCATAAAGAAAGGATGAGAAGGAGCATAGCTTATGTGAGGTGCAAGCTCTATAAAAATTGGAATCTTGCAGGAGACATTTCTTATCTTATGACTGGTATATCGAGCAGTTTTACCGCGGAATCTATGCTCGTTAAAAAATAGAAAAGCGAGATCCGAGCAGTTTTATACATAGTTCATGCTCGTTAAAAAATAAACATAAGATCGAGCAGTTTTACCGTGGAATTTATGCTCGTTAAAAAATAGAAAAGCGTGAGCAAGAGTTTCCTCCAGAGTTTAAGCTCATTAAAAAATGAACCTATTCCGGTAAATAACCATTGTGATCGTAAATTTATTAGCCATAAAAAGCCTTGGTCGTGTTTGCACTTGCCACCTCCATTCCATTTGGCCGATCATTCACCTCCATATGATTGTTTACCTATTTTGAGGAACAGCTGTGAAGAGTGATTTCACTTAGCCATCCTTGTGACACTGCCGTGATTGGAAAATTCCAACCTGTACCTGGAATCTGCTGCTATCCCTATTTATCACTCGTTCCTCAAAAGACGAGTCTTCTTTGAGCTCTTTTCTCCTGACTCGTAAAATATGAAAAGTTTGCCGAGTGTTGGTCTTCCATCTCGTTAAAAGGACCGGAAGAGCTATCCCTCCTCTAGATTTTAATCTTTTGGACCTGAGGGATTATTACACAAAAAGGTCGAGCGCTTGTTTTATTCGGCTCGTTAAAGTAATCGAAAACTCATCCCTTCTGTATTGTTTTATACTTTTTCGGACTTAAGGGATTAGATGACGAAAAAGGAATTTTGGAGTTAACTTTCTGTACCTTTTCAGACTCTCTAAAAATGAAAAGGACCGAGTTTTCCTTGTCGTTAGACTCGTTAAAATGATTAAATAGCGACAAACTTGTCTTTAGACGAGAACGAGTTTCCCTATCGCTAGGCTCGTTAAAACATAGCGATGGGCTTGCCCGAAGGGCAGGTTATAGAACAAGCATATGTTATCCTCCTCAAGCTTGACAAAAATAAAGAGGTACTGGTCAGAAATGACTGGGGAAAAATTGGGAGAACCTCAAAGCTTTAATGGTAGCAAGTCGCTCTTGAACATGACACTTTGTCCTCCGTATCACATCGGGTTGGGTTGTTTCATTCACCGGTCTCATCACCATGGTCCTCGCCAAACCATCCACATTTGGGGTAATGCTACCGATCCATCACATCAGTGTCGTTATATGTTCAAGAGATGTGTTCAGAAAGAGTCAACCGTGTCCCATCCACTGCCATACATTATCCTTCATCCACCCATGATCGCCACCCTGAATCATATCTCACAGGTTGTTTTCACCTCCACTAAAATCATTAGCTCCGTTCCGTGTCATTGATGTGGGATTCATTAAGGCCCTCCTTTGACGGATCGCTTCTTGTCGACTTCAGCTCATTATCCAAGAAGTTGATCTAGGAACAAACCCCCCCAGTACTTTGAAGCTTGCATGCCTCAATGGCAAGTTTCTCACTTCCGGCGACAGGTATACATCAATGACCTTCGACCAGAAGATTTTGCGTGGTGTTCGACGCCAAGTCCTTTATTCACACCACGTGAATTGTACTGCAGTACCTTGAGGGTCATTGTCATTATTGGTGATTCCTCTCGCGCTTGTTAACGGTTTACATTATTGACCGGTAATCAAGCGATGTCTTTCCATGTTCGACTTCAGCGCAATTCTCACATGGATCGACTTGTACTTAGAGTGAAGATCGAACGAGTTTGAAGACCCCGGATCTAGTTTCATCCATCCGGGCTGTGATATATATTCAGGATATAAAGACATTTGATATGTACATCATTGCAGCAGATGATCATCCTACTCAAAGGATGATAATTTCAGCAGAGAATTATCAGTCTACCATCAGATGATCATCTGTTCTATGTACCAAAATGAATTTATAAAGCTGAGCATGGGAATGCCCGCCTCAGCTAGATCATGAAAGCAGAATGAAAAATAATGTATTGTATTGTATTTTATTACAGGGCACCTCTCAGCGATTGAATGAACTTCAGATCCTCCTGATAAAGCATTTCACCCGATAAACGACCTCATACTTTAGGGGGCAACTGTTATAGACATTTTTGTGCCTTACAGCATGAAGCATGAAATGTCAATAATTTGAGGGATCCAAAGTCCCTAAACATGTTGTTCCTACCCCTAGAGGAACAAGGTCAGCAAACCACAGCACTGAAAATCAGTTCTCCACCTGAAAACACTCAAAAACAAGCTAATTCTGGACCATGTCAACTGCTCCACTGAGCATCTGCGCTGAATGTCAACTGCTCCACTCTGTACCTGCGCTGAATGTCAAATCTAATGAAGGCTACCTGCGCTGGGCGAGATTGGCCAAGTGGCACAGTCATTCTGCAAGGTGTCAAATGCCCAGGAAGCTTCCAAAATGACACTTGGATCAGGGAATTCGCCTTGTGATGAGTAAGAGGATCTAGATCTCCAAGTGGAAGCAAGAAACTCCAAGTGGACTCAAGAACTGAAGTATAACTGAAGTGGGAGAGGACACTAGTCAGCTTCATGCCAAGCTCAAGCTGACTCATCCTTTCTCCAAAACTCCTATATATAGAGCTCTCTCATGAGGTCTAAGGAGGCTGGAATCTTGTGAATGTAAGGAGGTGCTGTTGGTTTGTGCATAGAACTATTGGGTGATTGCTTTGAAGGAGGTGAAGAGGAGATTTCTTTCTGCTGGGAGGTGTTGCTGGATTGGGCCTCTTATGGTTGTAACACTCTCAGAACTTTACTTCTTCCATTAATAAAGCATTTGAGGTTCTTCTATATGCATGTGTCTCTGTGGCGTATTGATGCTTGTATATTTGATTTATTCTAATCCTTGAATCAATTATGGATGTATGCTTCTTGTAGTTTCCTTTTCTTGTGCTTTTGCAGGATCTTTGTGTAGCTGGGCCAGTGAAAGAGCAAGGAGCTGGGAGCAAGCAGCAAAAAGGGAAGATTGGATCAATCATTAGCGGAAGATAACGGTTAGTGGATCTCTTTCTCCTCTCTCTTACATCTCATAAAGAAGTAATCTTGAATAGCTTTGCATTCGGTTGTTGCTGAGGTACTATCACCCTTAGAGTGGGATAGGGTCATTCCGTATTGGATACTTTTCCCAACAACACACCTGCTGCATCCCGAGTAGCACGGACCCATTTTGGAAGCTGAGGAGCTAAAGGAGGATCCTGAGAAGGTGGGGGAGGATTTTCATCCTCGCTTTCATCATCTGAAGAAGAAATATTTTCAAAAGTAGAAGAGATAGGGAGAGGTGGCACATCCGCCGAACTAGGCTCGTAGGCCGATATATTTTCAGCAAACTTTACATCTCTTCTAATGATAACATTTTTGGACTTAAGTGGAATAAGTCTATATCCTTTGACATCTTCAAAATATCCAACAAAAATACATTTTTCACTCTTCGGTTCTAAAGGTTTATGTTTCTCATCTGGAATATGGGCCCATGCTTCGCTTCCAAAAACACGAAAGTGACTTACATCTGGTTTAATTAAGCTCCATGCTTCTTTGGAGTGATATTCTTTAAAACCTTAGTAGGAGGGAGATTTATTATGTAATTTGCACAGTTAATTGCTTCTGCCCAAAAATTAAGACCAAGTCCTTTAGATTGAAGCATACAATTAGCCATTTCCTTTAAGGTGCGATTCTTCCTTTCAGCTACACCATTTTGTTGTGGAGTATATGGAACAATATGTTGCATTTGAATTCCATTCTCAGTGAAAAAGTTGATGAATTTGTTGTTAACATATTCTTCGCCATTATCAGATCTTAGCTTAAGAATTTGATGTCCAGATTGTTTTTCAACAAAGGCCTTAAAGGCCAAGAACATGTTAAATACTTCACTCTTGAGTTTTAAGAAGTATACCGAAGTGCGTCTGGAGAAATCATCAATGAAAGTTAAGAAATACTTGTAGCTAAAGAATGACACAACTGGAAGTGGACCACATAAATCACTATGCACAAGCTGTAAAGGGGCTGAGGCGTGCCAAGAGGCACATTTTTCAAAACTATCCCGATGATGTTTTCCGAGCACACATCCAGAACAAACACCATCTCTGCAAGATACCATTGGAAGGCCTGTCACCATATTTTCTTTACATAGATTCTGAAGGGAGCGATAGTTTAAGTGACCAAATCGCTCAAGCCAAAGTTTGCTCACTTCATCGTTATGAGCAACAAATACCGAGGGAAGATTTGATGACCCAAAGTTGTGAAACTTATACAACCTTGTAAAATCATCAGCAATGCCAGTGGCTAAAATCTGTCTAAGATCTCCTAGGTCCTTAATTACAACATCGTGAGGTGAAAATTCAACGATTTTACCTTCACCTGAATGAGTTATCTGATATACAGATAGAAGGTTGCAGGATAAGGTTGGAACACATAATACATCATTAAATTGACCATTGTCTATATGAACAGTTCCAGTCCCTACAACACTAAGAGATCTATCATCACCAACATATATATTTTTGGTGTTACAATCATTTAAAGAAGAAAACATGGCTTTGTTTTTGGCCATGTGATAAGAAGCTCCAGAATCAATGAGCCACTCATGAGAATGAGAAGAAGAAGATACATTTAGTGTATAGCCAGACCGAGATGCTTGACGACCACATGAAGAAAGTGATATTCCTGAAGATGAAGTTGAAGTTGAAGAGTGCTCCAAATGGATGTTATGCTTCTTCATTGCTGCTTCCAAGGCTTCCATATTCTTAAAGCATTTGGATTCTAAGTGGCCATCTCGATTACAAAAGTTGCAATGTCTATCAGTCTTCTTCCCTTTGTTTTTATTTGTCTTATCATTTTGTTGAAATGATTTTTCATTTTGAGGCTGAAATTGCTTAGGACCCTTGTTTGGTTTAGGACCATTCCTTTTAGGATACAACTTCTTAGGATTCTTTGAATTTGGTTGCTGTTGGGTGGCTAACGCTTTCTTAGAAGAGTTTCCAAGATTAAGAAGACCAAGGTGTAAGAGTTTTTCTTATTCTCTTATTAAAGAATCACAAAAGGAATCAAAGGAAGGGGAATTGTAGGCTTGTCCTTGAGAAATGAAGGCTTCTCTTGTAGAATGGAAGGTGGAAACAAACACAGAATAGGCTGGTCCCAACTTAGTAAGAATGGAATAGATAAGGTTAATATCTTCTTTCTTAACCTTAACACCTTCCAAGAGAAGTCTAAGGGTCTTGAACTTGGACAAAAAATCTTTAATGCAAGAAAAATTATTGGGGTCCAATGTGAGCAACTCATTTTCGAGTTTATGGGCTTTAAGTTCATTTTTAATTCCAAAAACTTTAGTGATCTGTTTCATTGCTTTCTCAAGAGTATCAAGTTCTGCAATATGGAATCTAAGATCTGGAGAAATAGACATCCCTATCAACCCTCGTGCTTGATCTTGCCTATTTTCCCATTTAGCTGCCTTATCTTCATATTTCGGTTTGGTTTCTTGGCCTGAGGCTATTCTGTAGAGACCTTTACTTCTAAGTAAATCCACAATGTAGGACCACCATTGGAAGTAGTTGGTGCTGTCAAGAATAACTTGGCATGGAATTTCCATTTTAACAGAAACTGAAGCTATAGATGCTGAAACTAAGTGTTCCAATGGAAATATCTTGAAAAATTAGGCTAGTTAAAAAAAACGGCTCTGAAAATGGTTTCCGGATGAAGAAGTTATGGATTTCTGAAGAAAATTTGATGAAGATGCTGACGAAGTGCGGGAATGTGCGGAAATGAATGATAATGTTAAAAAAAAAAAATCAGCCCCCTTTCCAAACTTAATCTAATTAGCTCAACAAAAAGAAGACTTGAACTCAAGACCTCTACTCTCATAAAGTAGCTTTGGACCAAGTGAGCTAACACGGACATACAAAAAAAACGAACCTTACGGCTTGAAGTTAGCTTTAGTCGGAAACTAAATATTTTCCTCAATGTTTCTGATTTTCCGAGATCACACTGAGGCGCAACAGAAAAGTGCATGCGCATGAGAAAAATCCTTCCTTTCTGTTTTTGATTTGCCCAGATCGTACAAAGTCGCGGGGCAAAGAGCATACGCAAAAATGAAAGGTATAGATCCGGTAATAAAGAAACCAAAAGCTAAATAAACCGAAATAAACAGAGAGAAAATAACTGTAAATTGCAAATAAACACTATATACCTCCAGATCTTAAAAATGACGTAGCTACGGCTGCCGAAAACCTTTTCGTGTGAAACGAAAGGGGTTCCTCACTGGAACAGATGCTCCTAACACAATAGAGCAGTCCACTCGGCCCGAAAGTAGTCAGAAACAGTAGATCTAGGAAACGACAGTCGGATGCAGTTCTACTGGCTTCAGATTTGGATCACCAACGGACACGGCCCTCAAATAGCTCTGATACCATGTAGGAATTTACAGGGTAAGTTCCTCAGACAGAACACCAAAGGACATCACTCACAAATAGATCACAGATCAATACACCAGTATTTTTGACGTGGTTAAAACCCTCAAAGAGGGAAACAGTCCACGGCCTGAGCCAACGCGGCCACTTCAGGCAATTTATTAATAAAAGAATGAAAATTTACATAAGCTTCTCTCATGGACGGTTACCCTACAAATGACCCTCCATGCTCTTTAAATAGAGATCATGGACCAATCGGTTGTTAAGCCACAGATCAAGTGTTGGTAATACCGAGGAGAGAATGAACCGTCAGATCACTACATATCGTGACCGTCGGATTGTAGGTTACAAAGTGTACATAGTAAAGAAACACACTTTACCTAACTCTATACTAGACCAAGTTATACTTAACTACTTCCTATGTGTCAGAATATCCTAACAAAAAACTCTCTCCAAACTATCCCCTGAGTTTTTACTTGATATTCTACCAAAATTTTTATCAACCCTTGATGATAAACTTGAACTTCTTTTGGTTTTTTTTTCCTTTTTTACTGCTTTAATCATCTTAATGAGACTTTGAAAGAAGAAATATGGTATGTTTATCTTTACCTCCCCTTTAATGTGTTAAAGGAGCCTAATATGATACAAATGTGCCGCACAATATCCCCTATCACAAGTGAATTTTTTTTGAATGATCAAGACTAGTTCTCCCCATGGCTCATTGAACCACTCCCTGGGTATACCTTTAGCTCTGTCAAAGGTTCCCTTTCTATTTTTCTCCAGGAAGAAATTCCATACTTTCTCCTTGAAATGTAGACCTTTGTGATAATTTTCCTCTATCATTGGGAGGTCTAATGCTAAGGAAATGTGTTCCTGAGTTACCAGAATGATTAGGTTTCCTACTCTTGTTTGCTCCTGAGTATAATTATTCACAAATTCCCTTGTTATACCCTCACTGTGTCCATTAAATCTTTGTAGGAAGCCTATGAACCCTGCCTGATACAAATTTTCTACTGTTTCCTTCCTCCAGTTCTCTATTTGAAATTTCGGCTCTATCCTGGTGGTCATATTTTCTGTAAACCAGTGGATATATCCTTCTACTGTCATTAACTTCATCTTTTTTAATAATGAAAAATATCAAACATTTATGCATAAAAATCCTTTCTGGTTTAGTTTGTAGGAGGCTTACCTTTCCCTTGATGTTCTTTAAAACTGTCAAACTAGTCTATTTTAGTCCCTGTCTCTCTCTGCAGCAATACTGTTCCTGTTTATCAACACTCTGCTTTGTTCATGCAAGCCAAATATCCATCTTTATACACACCTTTGTGAGAAAGAAATTAAACTCTATTTTGGAAAAGATATATATATATATATATATATATATATATATATATATATATATATATATATATATATATATATATATATATATATATATATATATATATATATCATATCACAACTCCTCCCTTCAATTTTTGTTTTTTAACATATTCCTATGACATCAAATTAGAGTCGCTTCTTCATTCACTGATTGTTGAATGGATTCCACTTGTGTACATTTTTACTTCACTGTTTATACAATTAACATGCAATGTGAATTTGCAATCAACTATTTCTTTCAACAAATTTGCTTTGCGCATTCAAATATAAGCCAAATACCCTATTTTTATTGACCAATTCCTTCATGCAATCAAACTGAAACTCATTCTTCTGTCACACTGTCTGATCATAAAAACACATGTTTATGTAATTGAAAACACAAGTGTAGTTTTAAGCTCGACGAACTATGCGTTTTTCAGAAACTACACGTTTTCAAACTACACTTAAACTTCTTGTTTCATTACTCAACATGCAATCAAACTTCAATAAGACACTCTGTTCATGGAAAATCTGATCTGTCAGCCAAGATTTGTTTTCATTTTTTTCTATCCTACGTTAACAAATCACGTGTTAACCTAAAGCTATATCACAGTTCATTACTTGTGCAATCAAGCCCACTGTCTGTGCAAATAAACTCACTGTGTAAACGCTTCGTTTTACTAACAAACTTGGTGATTTCATGGAGGATCGAAATCGATTTACCTGACTGTGTTGAAGTGTCATGATTCCCTTGTTCCTAGCCCAATTATCCTGTGTTTCATATCGTTTCCCACTGTTAAACGCCCTTATTTGTTGACTAGCGGCATAAATTAATTTTAAATAAATGATAGACAATCCATATCTCGGCGAAAAATCCTGATATTTCCTCTAAAATATCCTTTTCATTAAGAGAAATGAATCAGATTTTTCTCTTACCTTAGCTCTTCATGAGATTTTCGTTAACTAACTCCTCCTCCTCCGTCAGTGTTCTCAGCTTACCCTTCTTATCTCTCCAGTTTCTCAATGCTTGTTATAGACATATTTGGGCACTAAAATCCCAATCACATATGTCAATAAACCAAGGGCTCTCAAACCCCCAAAAGTGTTGTTTCATACCCCAAAGGATCAAGGTCAACTGATTACATCATTTCCCAGAAGTTCTCCCTGAAAAACTGCTTAGAACTGGTCAAAATTGGACCATACAGACTTCTCCATGCTGAGGGTGTGATGCATCTCACCTGCTACACACAAAGGGTGCAATGCATACTAAAAAGCACTTATGTATGGTGCGATGAGTGAGAGCAGACAAATGGCAGAGGCAGTTTTCTAGGTGGAAACTCAAAGAATCTTCTAGAAACTGCTCATATGACACTTGCCTCTCTGAATTAGCCCAAGGATGAGTAAGAGATCATGAAATCTCCAAGTGGAACCAAGAAATATCAGTGAAATGACACTAATCAAAATCCTAGAAGCTGACTCACTCCCCTGCAAACATCTATATATGGATCCCTCATCCTAGAGATCCAGGGGCTGGAATTTTGTAATTTGTAAGGAAGTGTTGTTGGTTTCTCTTTGAGACATTGTATTGTTGGGTGATCTTGCTTTTTATGAGGTGAAGAGGGTTTTCATGCTGGGAGGATGATGCTGGATCAGACAGCTGGGTTGTAATCCTCTCTTCTACTACTTCTATCAATAAAGCTATTTGAGTTTTCCTCCATATACTTGTATATTTATGAATCTTTTATTTGTGTATGCATTTGTATGGTTAATGTACATCTGATTCTGCATTGTTAATGGTTATAGATCTCTATGCTTTGATGGTATTTTGCTTCTTTAATTCTACAGGTGTTCTTTGAAGCAGGACAAGTGAGAAAGGAGTGGCGAAGCTCTATCAAAGGAGAGAGGAAACAAGTAAGGAGCCAAGTGAAAGACTGAGGTTGGTACTCTTTACTTCTCTATCATCTATCTCTCATAAAGGAAAACACAAGTTACTTTAAATTGTTTGTTTCTAAGATAGCTACCCGTCTTAGTGGGACTAGCAGCTCTAAATAGACACTAGTTTTCCTGATAACAAAATGGCGACTCCACTGGGGAATGAATAGTTTGATTGTTTTGTTACTGTTGTTTGCTTTATAAACTACAAACAGAGCCTGAAGTTAAGCCAGCTAGCCTTCAAACTGCTTTTGATATGCAACTGCAAAGTAGATCAACGCTGCTTCAGTCAATCTCCGGGTTGGTTTATGAACTGAACATCTGACTTGCAAACATTTTAAGTGCCCTAGTGGTAGCTCAAATAACCTCATTAGATCAGTCCCTATACTTTGTGTTTACTGCCTATTAAAAGATCAGCCTAAACCCCTGAACTTAGCTGCAAACTGTGAGTGAAAACCAAGCTCAGTTTCGTCCCTAGACCATCGCACTGTCTCTCATTGGCAACCTGGATGCGTCACACCTCCCATGTGTTGTAAGTGAGATGCATCCCTATTTCACTATGTTACAGGTGCAATGATTGAGTGAGACTGTTTCTGCCTCCAGATTTTGGTTTTTTCGTCATTGTCTTTAGCTTTATTTAATAGTTTTGTTGTCTATGATCAGTATATCACTGTTGAAACCTTCTTCCTTTGCATTATTCAACCTCCATTTATAAGGAATTGTGAATGTTTTTTTTTTTATGTATTTTTCATCATTTACAGTCCTCCTTTACAAATAGTGGCTTAATCGAATTGTCGTCTTTTGGTTCGAAAGTGTCGCAACAGTCGTTTTCAGTCAAGAAAAAGAGTGTAGTAGAGTCTTCCTCTTTCAGATAGTCGATTACACCTTTTCCATTGTACTTGAATTTGAAATTATTAGTATTTCAAGTATCGAAATCAGTTTTAAATTCGAAATCGCAAAGTGTCGTCTTAGTCTTCCTTTCATTTCGAAAAGAGAAAATTGTTAGTACTATTGCTTTGAAATAAAACAGTTCAGATCCGTACTTAGTTTTCTTTTTGTCATTCTCACATTAGGGGAGCTAAAAAAAAAACAAATACATGCATATGCATTTGCATTTAGACTGCATGCGGAAATTGATTTAGGAAAAGTGCATTTAGTGTGTGCTCTTTGCTCTATGTTGAAAGAATTTTATTTCTCTTTCCTTAGTAGCTAGGATTTTCGTTGCTAAAAGAAAGTAAATGACTGTCTATCATCTTAGATTGCATGTTTAGGAATTGTATATCTACATCACGCAGTGAACCTTAAAGGAAAACTTCTTAAGAAAGATCAACTATAAAATAAACCTCAATGAACATAAAAACACTTTGGAACCTAACGCACAACATCTAGAAGTCTAGGCTAGAGACGTATTCCGGCGTCGTAAAGCCTGGTAACCATCATTTTCATTGTAGGTTGGGTGATTCCTTCTCTTTGATACAAGTGCCAGTATGGACTTGTGCTCCCATGTACCATCGAGTATATATTGGGATACCACAATAGGCTATATCCTTTATCCTTAGGAAGCCGTGTCTGCCGCCCTATCGATCGCAATGCACTGAACACAACATTCGGGAGGATTGACTGCCGTATGTAAAAATTATTCTACAGTTTTGCAATTGGTTTGGTAATCCATCTGTTTAGATTTCCAGATTAGTCAGTTTCATTCCTTTTCAGACTCCTTAAAAGAAAAGGTCCATCTGAGCACTTGTCACTTCAGGCTCATTAAAAATCAAAGGCGACTAGAGTCACCTTTAGCTTTTTCTCGACTCTTAAAAATTGAAAAAGCAAGTTGTGTCTAAGCGTCATAAAATTTATTTTAATCGGAATAACATCACTGTTCCCTTGTTGGTCTTAGGTTGAAAAAATGGAGTCCACCAATCAAGGATTTCCCCTTGGGGGGAATCCTAGTCCTTTCTCTTCTTGGGGAGATGTTGGTGCTCCACACATGGCTACATTGTCCCTTCCAGGACTCACAATTGGCCTGCCAGTATGGATTTTCTCGACCTATGTCGTTCAAAACACCGTAAATCCTCAGCAATCGAATCAACAACTAGATGACACTGAAGTCACTCCCGCACCTTCTACTTCATTTATTTCTCCCTCTCCTTCTTCCTCTTCACTTGGTGAAGCTAGTAACACTAAAAACCAAGTAACTGAGAAGAAGAAGAAAGGGAAGGAGAAGAAGAAGAAGAAGCCAACAACAAAAGGGGGAAACCATGCATCGTCTGGCGAAAATCCACACATTGCACCATCCAAACCTAAATCTCCATGTGTCATTTGCAAAGGAGACCACTATCATCGAGATTGTCCTTGCATCCCGCAGATCTTAAGGGACTGGTCTCCCCGCTTGCACAATCCGTTGTCTTCAACCTCTGATGATCATGTTGAGAGCACACCATCAACTAGTGAAAACGAAGTTAATGGACAGAAAGGAAGATCCAAATTTCCTTATAGACTATGTGAAGGTGATCATGTCCTCCATCATTGTCCTTTCCTGGACAAAGCTAAAAGAGTCTTGGATAACCATCTTGCTTCACCGCAGTGACTTCCTCCTGGATACAAGAAACTCTTGCCGAGTCCATCACAAGTTGAAAATCTGATTGACACACCTTTTTTGTCGGTCAAAGCACCTATCATTGAAGATAAACCCTCTGAGTCCACACCAGACCAAAGTCAATAGGTTGAGATGGTAGTCGACCCAATCTTGTCTTCAGAAGGTCCACCTTCAGATGATATAGTCACCAAAGAGAATGAGAACGACACCGTTCAAATTCTTTTTGTTAACATAGAATCCGATGAACATGGGGGAAATCTACCCATTCCTTTACCGTAGGAAGGAAGTTCATCAGAGATTCATCCGACTGTTTATTCGGTCCCTCCTCCAAGCAATCTAGTTGTTTCCTTTGATTGGAATCTACTAGGGAGACCCCGCCTACCATCTAATGTACCATTCCAAATCATAGTACAAGCTTACAGAATGATCATGGCTGGTACTATCATAGATGAAGGGGCTTCCGTGAGTATCCTTTCCTCAACTGCTTGGAAAGTGCTTGGTTTTCCATGGCTTCTGCCTGAGATTTGAAATCTATCAGGCTTCAATAAAGGAACCCATCCACTGTTAGGGATCCTTCCAAATTTCCCTATAACTTTGAGAAAGAAAACTGTTCATCTAAATGTGATTGTAGTCCAAGGACTGCTAGATTACAATCTACTCCTTGGGCGTGACTACATTTACAACATGGGAGCTATTGTTTCCTCACTCTTTCGAGTGATGTGTTTCCGTATGAAGGCAGAATGGTCCAGATCGTAGACCGGATTTCATTCCTGGTTCAAACACGGTTACTAGTCAAATGCCATCCCTAAATGGTCTTTTTGCACAAGGAATGTTTCATCAACCTCCAGTCTGTCCACCTGATGAGCGCGAGTGATTCGGTGAACGTGACTAAACCCAGGGGGCATGTGCCCTGGTCTACTTCGGCAGGGAAACCCCAAATATAAGATGTGTTTCCTCGTAGGATATATGACCAATCTGACACACTCGTCCGTTTAGGAAAATGGGATTAGTTTGGAAATATCATTTCCTCATTGAAGGTTATGTGATTGGAACTGAAACCATTCGCCTTTGTCCATTTAGATGGACAAAGCCAAGGAAGTGTTTTGTCTACTACGCAGATGGAACAATCTTGCTAATGCAAGAACTTCTGTATGGTAACCTGCAAACTTTACTCTTCTTTATACCTGGGGGCATGCAAACCTTTTTGTACGCAAGTGAAAAGCGATAAGCATAACTCTAACCCCATAGTTTTTTACTGACTTCAACTGCTTAAGTTAGGTGATTGGTCTGATCCACCATTCATCTTTGCCGGGACCAACAGAAATGACAAAATAAAGGAGATGTTTCCCACCGAGAAGCTATCCTACCTAACCTTAGTAGTTCTTTAACCCCTAGGATAGTAGTTGGTCATTCCTATCTTACATACAAAAGGCTCTGGAGCAAAGTTTCGCATAGGGCAAGCTCCCTAAAAAATGAACCTACTAATGAGAGACATCCTTATTATATGATTGGCACGCGCAGATTTATGTGAAGTTCAAGCTAGTTAAAAAATAAACCTAGCAATGAGCATATGTTCCCCCAGAGTTCAAGCTCATCAAAAAATGAACCCACCTTCAGTAAATAACCTTTGTGATTGCATAGCTATCAACTTTTGAGCCTTGGACGTGTTCTTACCATCACCTCCACTCTTTTTTAGCCGATCATACGCCTCCACTTGATTGTTTACCTTTTTGAGGAACAACTACGACGCATGATTCTATTAGCCACCTTCTTTACACTACCGTGATTGAAAAGTTCCAAACCTGACCTGGAACTAGCTACTACCCGAAAACATCACTCGTTCCTCAAAAAACAAGTCTCCTTTAAGCTCTTTTTAGACTCGTAAAATATGAAAAGATTGCCGAGAAATTGGTCTCTCCAGCTCGTTAAAGTGATTGGAAGTGCCATCCCTCCTCTATATTTTAATCTTTTTGAACCTAAGGGATCATTACACAAAAAGATCAAGCATTTGTCTTGTTCGGCTCGTTAAAACTATCAAAAAGTCATCCCTTTCATATTATTTTATACTTTTTCGAACTTAAAGGATTATACTATGAAAAAGGACTACTTGAGTTTCCTTTCCGTCTCTTTTCAGACTCTCTAAAATTGAAAAGGACGGAGTTATCTTTGTCATTAAACTCGTTAAAACAATAGCGAAAAACTTGTCCATGAAGACAAGAGCGAGTTTCACTGTCGCTAGGCTCGCTAAAACATAGCGACAGGTTTGCCGGAAGGGAAAATTATAGAACAAGCATATGTTATCCTCCTCAAGCTTGAAAAAAATAAAGAGGTACTGGTCAGCAATGACTGGGGAAAATTGGAAGAAAACTTGAAGAACTTCATTGGTAGCAGGTCGCTCTTGAACATGACACTTTCACTCCATCACCATGATTGAGTCGGGTTGGTTTATTCTGTTCACCGATCATATCACCATTGGTCCTCTGTACCATACATTTTGGGGTTAACGCTACCAATCCATTCCAGTGTCGTCAATATGTTTAAGAGAAGTCGCTCAGAGAATTCACCAACCCAGCTAACGCCTCATTCGCTGCAATACCTTAACGCTCCATTCTTTCATGACTGCCACCCTGAACCTTGTATCATCAGATCGTTTTCACCTCCACAAAATCATTTGCTCCATTCCGGGTCGTAGACATGGGATTCATCAAGGCCTCCTACGATGGGTCACTTCTTGTTGACATCATCTCATTATCCAAGAAGTTGACTTAGGAACAACCCTTTCAGTACTTTGAAGCTTGCATGCCTCAATGGAAAGTTTCTCACTTCCGGTGATAGGTTTACATCAATGGCCTTCGACCGAAAGATTTTGCGTGGTGTTCGACATAGACACTTGTATTCACACCACATGAATTTTACTGCAGTACCTTGAGGGTCATCATCATTATCGGTGATTCCTATCGTTCCTATTAACAGCTTACATCATTGGCTGGTAATTAGGTGATGTCTTTCGATGTTTGACATCAGAACATCTTTTCACATGGATCGACTTACTTTGAGCGAAGATTGAACGAGTTTGAAGACCTCGGATCTAGTTTCATCCATCCGGGCTGCGATATATTCGGGAAAATAAAGACATCAAATGTACATCATAGCTGCACAGATAATCATCCAAACTAAGGGATGATGGCTCTACTAGAATCATCAGTCTGCCACACAGATGATTATTTGTGCTATGTACATGAAAATGAATTTATAAAGATGAGCGTGGGAATGCCACCTCAGATAGATCATGAAAATATTATGAAGATAAAATATTGTATTGTATCTTATTACAGGTCACCTTCCAGTTTGAAAAACCTCGGATCCTCATGATAAAGCATTTCACCTGACATCAGAAGATTTACGACCTCATGCTTTAGGGGACAACTATTATAGACGTATTTGGGCACTGCAACCCCAATCACATATGTCAATAAACCAAGGGCTCTCAAACCCCTAAAAGTGTTGTTTCATACCCTAAAGGATCAAGGTCAACTGATTACATCATTTCCCATAAGTTCTCCTTGAAAAACTGCTCAGAACTCGTCAAAACTGGACCATACAGACTACTCCATGCTGAGGGTGCGATGCATCTCACTGCTACACACAAAGGGTGTGATGCATACTGAAAAGCCCTTTTGTAGGGTGTGATGAGTGAAACCAGACAAATGGCAGAGGCAGTTTGCTAGGTGGAAACTCAAAGAATCTTCTAGAAACTGCTCATATGACACTTGCCTCTCTGAATTTTCCCAGGGATGAGTAAGAGATCATGAAATCTCCAAGTGGAACCAAGAAATATCAGTGAAATGACACTAATCAAAATCCGAGAAGCTGACTCACTCCCCTGCAAACATCTATATATGGATCCCTCATCCTAGAGATCCAGGGGCTGGAATTTTGTAATTTGTAAGGAAGTGTTGTTGGTTTCTCTTTGAGACATTGTATTGTTGGGTGATCTTGCTTTTTATGAGGTGAAGAGGGTTTTCATGCTGGGAGGATGATGCTGGATCAGACATCTGGGTTGTAATCCTCTCTTCTACTACTTCTATCAATAAAGCTATTTGAGTTTTCCTCCATATACTTGTATATTTATGAATCTTTTATTTGTGTATGCATTTGTATGGTTAATGTACATCTGATTCTGCATTGTTAATGGTTATAGATCTCTATGCTTTGATGGTATTTTGCTTCTTTAATTCTACAGGTGTTCTTTGAAGCAGGACAAGTGAGAAAGGAGTGGCGAAGCTCTATCAAAGGAGAGAGGAAAGAAGTAAGGAGCCAAGCGAAAGATTGAGGTTGGTACTCCCTACTTCTCTCTCATCTATCTCTCTTAAAGGAAAACACAAGTTACTTTAAATTGTTTGTTTCTAAGATAGTTACCCATCTTAGTGGGACTAGCAACTCTGAATAGACACTAGTGTTCCTGATAACAGTGCTATATCTCTTTCTCCCTTTCCTCGGTTTGTTTTCTCTATCAAACTGTTTTTACCTGACTAAAATGTATTCCAATGACTTACAACATCCACCGTCTTCTCTGAGCCTCAACGGCTATGATGGCAAAGAAAATTCACAGTTTCTGAGATCTGTGGTTTCAAGAATGGCGGAGGCTTCCACTGTTAAATGCACAGGGCTTGTATTTGTTATTTAAAATGAATTTGACCATTTTGCTGTTTGGTATGCCATCCTCTGACCGGAATTCCCTCGTGGCTTAGTCCCTTTGACTATTTCGTGCACCATACCATCAAACTTCATTGCAATACCAAATCAAAATTATTTTGATAGAAATGGAACCATTTGCAATTATTTATATGGTTCATCATTTCCGCTTTGAATTCATTTTTTATTATGATTATAGCTTAGGTTCATTCATTATATCTCCGCCCATATACCTTAGCTCATATTTGATGCATTCGTGGTTGTCCTCCAATCCATCGTGGGTGTACTACATACCAATCCATAGTGCTATTTTGGCTTGACCTTGACTGACATATATACCATCGCATTTTCTTTTTGAGTACTGGTTTATATTTGTTATGCATTATTTTGATTGCCACGATAATTGCATGGATCATGGTCTTGTAACATTTCACCTTCCACCTTCACCATTTCTTATGGCTATCCCTTCAAACATTCAACACTTGAGTTTGCATTGTATTGCCATCATATGAGGATTATGATAACCTTTACACCCCAATCATATTGCATTGCCATCATATCAATAGTATTACTCTTATGCGCCATGATAGGTTTAACACATAAATCATTTCGATTTTGTTTACTTTTCATAATGCGCATGTTCCATATGTATTGCAATATATATTTTTAATTTTAAAATTACCACCTTAGGTCATGTTTAAAATTAACTCCATAATACTAATGTTTTATATGGTGGTGCATGTTTCGACTTATTAAATCCTCATTTTGATCCCTTTTGCTTATAAGGAAAAATACTTAGGGTTATGGAATATTTTAAAGTTATGAAGTGAATATGAAATATATGAATGGAATGTATAAATGTAGGATGTAATTAGGATTAAGTATAGGATAATGGGTATAGGATGAGGGTAATGTAATGAATATAAAATATGCATTCAGGTACTAACTTAATTTTAACAAGCTCTAAAAAATTTCTAAAATTTTGAATTTGCAAGAGAAAAATTTTGTACTCACAATACTTGTACTCCCTGACAATATTGGATGATGTCTTCTGCTCCCTAACAATATTGGATGATGTCCTCTGATCAAATGCCTTAGATAGATTGAAATATAGAATTTATTTCTGCCTTCTGTTCTAGCATCCTTCATTGATTCTGGTCCATTGATTGTCGATGTCGTTCAGGTCCCTCTACAATTGATTCATAATAACTCAGGTCCCTTTTGTCATGTACATTTTTATGCAATATATACATGTTTTTTCTCTAACATTTCAGATCCCTTCTGCAATTGATTCAAAAATATTTCAGGTCCCAACTACCAACAATACAAGTTCCGTCGTCAATTCAATTGCACAACTAAGTTTCTTTTGCGACCTTCCCCCTTACTGATGGGAAGACTTGTACTCAAGTCATTTTGCTTTGGAGGTTTTTCTGCAAAAAAAAGCTGTTGTAAGAGTAGAACAAGAAGTTGTGAATTCATACAAGCCAAAACGAGTTGGTTTTCCCCTATGAATTCTTGTTTTCTTGGTGCCAGTTGCTTGGTTTTCACTAGCAAACTTTTTATTTATGTTCTTTGTTTTTTTAATTATTTTTTTAATTATATATATATATATATATATATATATATATATTCTTTTGGAGTACTGGAAGGTACATGGCTCTGTCGTTCCATTACTTCCAGATCTATCTCTTGTGTTAGTTGTTTCATAAATTCTTCTTTGTTGATAGGCTTATTGTAACCTTTAAACCTATGTCCATTTACCAAAAATGATGTAGATTCTTGATCAATTGTTTTGATTTGAACAGCTCCATTGTCAAATATTTCCTCTATCTCATATGGCCCTAACCAATGTGTTGTGAACTTGGCCTTGAAATCTTTGAATTTGGAGTCAAATAGTAATGCCCAGTCTCCTTTGTTGAATGTTTTGTTCTTGATGAATCTATCGTGCCATTTCATTCTTTGCTACTGCACCAATGTTGTGTGTTCTATTGCCTGTTGTCTATGTTCATCTAGTTGGTTTAATTCCATTATCCGTTGCTGCTGTGCTTCAGACAGTTCTAGTCCTATTTCTACTGCCAACTTAAATGTGTGTATCTAAAATTCTATGGGCAGTAAGACTTATTTTCCATATACTAACTGGTATGGACTAAACCCAGTTGTGTTTTTCCATGTTATTCTGTATGCCCATAGTGCATCTCTTAACTTTTATGACCAGTCCTTCCTATTCAACTATATTGTTTTTGTCATTATGTTTTCCAGGACTTTATTTGTTGCTTCCACTTGCCCGTTTGCCTGAGGATGATACGGTGTTGATTTCTGGTGCTTTATTTTGTACTTTTCCGTAAGATCTCGAACAAGTTTTGAAGTAAATTGTGCCCCATGATTAATTACAATCTGTCTAGGCACGCCGAATTTAACAAATATTTCTTCAAAGAGGAAGGTTACCACCGTAATTTCTGTTGCCTTTGTGACTACCTTTGCCTCCACCCATTTAGTTACATAATCTGTACATACCAAGATGTACTTCTTTCCATTTGATGGTGGATTTATTAGTCCCACAAAATCTAGAGCCCATTGCTTGAATGGTTCTATGAGAACTTGTGGTTTAAGTGGCATCTCATCTGATACTATTGGTCTCCCTATTCTTTGGCAACTGTCACATCTCTTGACATAGGCCTTGGAGTCTTTGAAGATTGCTGACTAGTAGTAGCCCAATTGCAACACCTTATAGGTTGTTCGCTTGTCTGTAGAATGACCACCACATGGTTCGTCATGACATGCTTTCAATATTTCTAGTATTTCATCTTCTCTCACACATTTTCTTATTATTAAATCAAAACTAGTATAAAACAGATCACCATTTACCCAACTATATCTAGAACTTTCTCTAATGATCTTTCATTTTTGTTTCTTTGTAAACTGAGTTGGGAATTTTCCAGAGGATAGATAGTTTGCTATGTCTGCAAACCATGGTGTTTTTACTATTATTGCAAACAAATGTTCATCTGGAAAGTTATCTGCAACATGATTTGAGTCATTGGGTGTCTTGAAAGAAAATCGACCACTTGATTGTCTTTCCCTTGTCGATCTTGAATTGTAATATTAAATTCTTACATTAACAGTAAACATCTTGTTATTCTTCCATTTGTGGTTGTATTGTTCATTAAGTATTTCATTGCTGAATGGTCTGTATGAATGAATACTTGGTATCCTGTTATGTAATGCCTGAATTTATTCACTGCATATACTACATCTAACATTTCTTTTTCTGCGACTGTGTAGTTCAATTCTGCTGGTGTTAAGTTATTGCTTCGAAAGTATATAGCATAATTGAACAGGTTTTCCTTCTATCCAAGCGATGCACCTATAGCAGTATCAGATGCATCAGTTGAAATATGAAATGGAAAAGACCAGTTTGGTCCACGAAGAATGGGTGCAATTGATATTTTTTCCTTCAATATCTGAAATGCATTTTGACAATGATTTGTCCATTGGAATTCAACATCCTTTTCCAGTAACTTGAATAGAGGCTGTGCTATTTTACTAAAGTTTTCTATAAATCGCCTATAGTAGCCTGCATAACCCAAAAAACTTCTTACCTCCTTTTGAGTTGTAGGTGGCACTAAATTCACAATGACTTGTATTTTAGCTGGATCCACCTTAATTCCTGATGAGGAAATATGGTGTCCCAAAACTATCCCTTCGGTTAACATCATGTAGCATTTTTCATTACTCAGGGACAAATTTGTCTCTATGCATCATTTTATAACTTTCTCAAGATTTTTAAGCAATGATCATATGTGTTTCCATATACTTTGAAATCATCCATATAGACTTCTACACATTCATGGATTAGATCAGCAAATATTGCAAGCATTGCTCTTTGGAAAGTGGCAGGTGCATTACATAATCCAAATGGCAAAACATTATATGCGTAGGTTCCCCATGGGCAGGTCAATGTTGTTTTGTCCTGGTCTTCTATTGCTATTCTAATCTGATTATACCCACTAAACCCATCTAGGAAAGAGAATAATTCTTCCCAGCTAATGAGTCTAGAACCTGGTCAATGAATGGTAGCGGAAAATGATCTTTTAATGTTGCCTTGCTCAATTCCCGGTAATCCACACATATTCTCCACTTCCCATTTTTCTTTGGCACAATCAATAATGGAGATACCCATTGACTATTTGAAATAGGATAGATGAACCCGACTTTAAGTAGTTTATGCAGTTCTTCCTTCACTATTTCTTTCATCATGGGATTCATTCGCCTTTGTGGTTGTCTTACTGGTTTAATTTGTTCATCCGTATAGATGTGGTGAATGCATGTGTTGGGATGAATCCCTTTCATATCTATATAATCCTAGGCAAAAGGTTTTGAATATTTTTGTAGTAATGCTATTACCTCTTGTTCTTGTGATGATTGTAAATGGTTACCAATGTTCAAATGTTTTCCGGGATATATCTCAATTGTTTTTGTTGTTGAATTGGTAATTGTGTTGACATGAAAAATGTTTGTAAAGGATTCTTGCAAGGATTGGATTGTACAAGTTTCCTGAAAACACTGATTCAAAAGATTACTTGCAGCTTCATATTGAGTCACTCTAACTTGTTCTGAAATATTTGGTTATGAGATGAAAAGATCCATTAGATCTTCATTCTCTTCTTCTTCTCTAAGATCAAAGACTTGATTGATACTTAGAACTGATTTGGTTTTCTGTTGTTCTTGTTCTTCAAGCATTGATACTAAAGAAGGTGATTGTGCAGGAGAATAAAGTGTAATGTGTTTTCTCTCATCTCCATGTGCAATAATCATACTTCCAGATCTGCATCCTATAAAGGCATCAGCAGTGGCTAACCATGGTCTGCCTAAGATTAGAGGATGTCCTCCCAAATTTGTTTTTGGCTGCAAAATGAGGAAGTTGATAGGATACTCCCATGAATCCAAAGAGACTATAATATCTTCTAGTATTTTTTCTGGCACAACTTTAGATTTATCTGCTAATTCTAAGATTGTAGAAGTAGATCTAATGTTGTTTAAATGCAGATAATTCATTGTCTCCATAGTCATTACATTTATAGCAGCTCCCAAATCTATCAATGTGTTTGGAACTGAGAAATTATTTATTGAAATAGTAACCATAGGGATACCAGGATCAATATATTTTTCTACTGTTGTTTTTGTAGACATGAGGCTTGCTAGTTTTCTAATGACTTGGATTGTAGTAGGATCCTTCTTCTTTTTACCAGTTTTCTTGATACATAATTCCTTTATTGTTTTAGCATATATTGGTATTTCTTTGATTGCTTGTAATAAATGATTTTTTACATAAGCATTTTTTAGTTCATCCAAAATGTCAAAGTCAGGAAGGGTCATTTGAATATTCTGTTCTACTAACCTCTTTGGATAGGGTGGTGTTTGAGTTATAATAGTTTTTCCTTTCTGAATTTGTTTTTCTGAATGTGATGTTTCAGGTTGTTCTCCTTGCTCATTTGGTCCTTCTATGATCGGAGGAGAATTATTTTTAAGCACCTTTCTAGACCTTAAATGGACATCGTTTATGGGAAGAATAGAATATGTTGGAAAATATGTTGCTTCTTCAACATTATATGCATGTTTATCCATTTTATTACTTAGATTCGCCACTGGCTAGGCTGGTAGCTGAGTTGGTCTGGGTTGGTTTGAAGGTAGTTGTAATTGCTGTGGTTGTGTTAGTAGTGGTGGAGAATTCTGTTGTGGAAATGGCATGGACAACGGATATGCAGAATTCTGTTGCGGAAATGGCATGGATTGTGGGTATTGTTGGTATGGAAATGGCTGTTGGTACTGTTGCTGATATTGTTGAGGTGGCTAATTTCCATAACCATATCCTCTCCAACCTTGTGCAGGTTGGTTTTGATATTGTTGTGGAGGCCAAGCTTGCCATGGCATTGGAGTATTCCAAGAATTTTGAGGTGGATACTGATAGTTTTGTTGAAGGAATTGTTGTAGATTTTGTTGAGGAATCCTTGGCTACCAAGGTCTTCTCGGTGCTACATAATAGAAATCTTCTGTTCCTTGCACTTCTTCCATTGGATTCATTTGAAATTTATTCAACTTTAGACAGTTTTATGTTGAATGATTTTCTGTACAAAGACCACACACTTGAACACTATCCAAAGGACATTCTCTTAATGCATGTTTCTTTCTACATTTGGGACAAAAGATTGCTAAAATTTGTTCTTGTTCTTCTTTCTTTTTGTTTGCTTTTAGAACATCTACTTGTGTCCCTAATGTACTTAGTAGATTAGTTTTGAAGTTTTTTAGCAAGGTTCCTATTTATGCTCTTGTTACTCCTCCTGTTGCTGATTTTGCTGCTTTTGAACTTACATGTCTCCTTCCAGTTTTTGATCTTCGTCTAGAATATTTTTGACATAATTTTGCAATTTCGTTAAATGACAAGTTTGAAATGTCACCCTTTCCCATTACATTCAGAATATCAAGGTATTCATCTCTTATTCCTTTGAGAAAGATTGTTCGAATGGTGTCTTGGTTTAGAGAGTGTTCTTTAGATTTTTGTAGATTATATGCAAATCTTTCTAAATATTCTTCTAGACTCTCGTCTTCTTGTTGTGTCATTATGAAAACATCTTCTTTTGAGTCCATAGGCCTACAATAGGCTTGATATTTTTTAAGAAAGATTGACTTCATTTCAATCCCAAGAAGCTATTGTTTGCTCTCTTAAACCCATGAACCATTTTAAGGCTGTTGCTTTCAATGTAGCAGGAAAGAGACAAAGTTTGTGTGTGTCATCGGTGTATCCATAAGTTCTACACAAGATGTCAAATTCAAACATAAAGGAATCAGGATCTTCCGTTGACATTCCATAAAAATTAGGTAGTACAGAAGGTGGAATATTTTTCATTTTTACTTCTTCTCCTAATACTGCACTTGTATCCAATATTGGAAAGCCAAAAGTAGCTTCTTGATCACCACCATCTTCCTGTCTTTTCCTATCCTCTTCTCCTTTCCTATCATTTTCTCGTTTTGCCTCTTCCTCTCTTTGTCTTCTCCACTCTCTTTTTTGTCTTTCATTTTCAAGTCTTTGTTCAGGCATAAGAATAACAGATCCATGTCCCTCTTCTGCCATAGCTTGAGTTGTCTCAATGTCGACTTAAGGCTCAGGTTGTTCAAAAATAGGTTGATTTATGGACTCAAAAATGGACTGCTTTTCTTTAATAATTTATTTTTGTTTTCCTGAAGTGCTGTTGTTGGAGTTTGCTTTCTTTTCACCTCCCAGGCTAACAAAGTTTTCCTTTTAATTAAAGTTTATCTTTGTCTTGTTCTTTGTTTTTCTTCCAATTCCTCAATTGTTGGTTTCCTAGCAACTAGTGTTGTTAGCTTTGATGGTCCTAATTCTATTGATGGGGGGTTTTGTTTAATAAATCTACCTTTAGGATCTCTATTTCTAGGCATAAAGAAACATAGCCAAAAGAAATGTATCTTAATTTTTTTTTTATTATCAAATTTTTAGTGTTTTTGTTTATCTTTCTATTTGACTATGCTGATAACTGCCTCCCTGGCAACGGTGCCAAAATGTTGAGCTAATTTATTAACACAAGTATTCATTATCAATCTAGGTTTGTAAAACTTGGAGGAAAGTCCACAGTGTATGGATATCAGGTATAGCCAAGCTTAGAAGATGAAATTTGAAGAACTAAAGAAGTACATATTATAAATATAAGCCTATTTTAACAATTTCTAATTCACTTTTGCAATGTATGAAAGATGAAGTGGCTCTTAACTTAAGAGACCCATTTGTGTCCTTCTCTCTCAATTATCATTTAATGAATAGGAATAAGAAATCATGAATTAACAATAGCTTAAGATGCATAAATAAACAATGAAGGAGACTCTTAACTTAAGAGATCGTTGGGTATTCTTCATCACAACTTATTCATCATTATGCTATCATTGGAAAACTGAAAGTACATAAAAACTACTTGAATGTAACAAAGATGAATTCTAGTTTTGATCTATTAATTCAATAGAAGGAGAATTCAACTTGAACAATTTGTTTTCCCTTAAAATGATCAACAAACTAAGATTCACCAATAATATAAATCATCACACATTAATTCATAAGAAAATCTGAAACAAAGCAAGTAAACAAATCTAAAGTAACCAGTTCATGAAAATTAAGCTAATTTAACAATGAAGTGTACTTAGCTTGGAGTGGGGGCCCTCCACCCTTGCTTTGCACACTTGAGGTTGCTATCAAATGCTGAAACTTCAGCCACTCATCCACATCAATGAACAGAAAAATGAGAGTAGAACAGGTTCTTCTAATTAATCTCCAATATCCAAATGTCTCAACATAAAATTATATCAAAATTACATATTATAAGCCTTCAAAGTCTTGGCTTAAATAGAAGATCATGAAACAAACTGATCTAAAGTCTCTCTAACAACTATATCTATTCATATCCATCTATCTAAGTCGAATCCATCCAATCTATCACTAGAAATATGGACAATTCCATGAAATCATAAAACTGCGCTATTTCCTAGGGATTTTTCTGGGTGACTAGTCATGTTTGACCAACTTTGACCGGGTCTAATAAAGCTTGTTTTGAACAAACCAATTGGAGTTAGTTCAGTCATAGTTCCCAAGCTTTCCATTCATGTATCCAGCTCGAGCCCAAGTGTCCTGCAAATATGTCATCCACATAGCTATTACGAGAATTTCTGATTCTGTCCAAAATTGCACTTGAAATTCAATTTTAATAAAAAAATCTACAAATTGCAAAATTAAAATTAAATATCTGAATATGCATAAAATGAATCAACATGAGATGGATGTGATGGAAAATGGATGGAAAATATAAGGATTAAGTAATTTTTCTTAAGCAAAAATGGACTAAAACTAAGGGCCAACAACTGTGTTGAAAGGTGAAGTTAATAGAATTGAAGTTGAAGTATTGAAAAGTTATTTCACTTTTTATAAAGTGAATTCATTTTTGAAAACAAACATGAATTTTTAAGTAATTTAATAAAATTCATTAAATAAAAAATTTAAAGGGATGGTAAAGTAAAGATAGGATAAAGTGTATTAAATTTTTGGAGAGATAAGGTGTAATTTATTTTTGTGATTTTGGAGTGATAAGATTTAAATTTTTGTAATATGGAGTGATAAGTGAATTTTTTGTAATATGGAGAGAAATGGTTATTTTTGTAATCCAAAGTAACATTTTATTTTGAGAGAGGGTGAGATGAACCATTAAATTCAATATTGTAATCATTAATTTGGGTGAATTTTCGGTGGTATCCGGCACCCTAAGATGACATAAAAATCAAGAAAGCGAGTTCAAAAAATCAAGTGAGCATGAAAATCAAACAAGTGTTAAAATAAAGTGAGTGTGAGTTCAAGCGAGCGAGTTCAAATGGACCAAAGTATTCAATTGTTAGATTTTCTGAACAATCTGATACTATCCACTGTTGAGGACACAGTGAAAATCAACAAAGTCATTCTTGCTGATATTAAAAGGCATCTACATTATGCACATGAGACCATTGAGTTTCTCCAACTCGAATCACAACTACAACGCGATGAGTTGTAGTAAAAGAGTCACGTTTCTAATCTATCTTGGACATAAAATCTCTTGGTTGAGTGAATATCTCAACCACACACTAATCTAGGAGGCTAACTAGTTGGAGAGAATCTCTAAACCAACTAGACCTCAACAAGCTCCCAAATAATAAAAATAAACTCCTGTACATAGAACGAATTTCAACAAAGACAAGTAGGAATTATATTTTTCCAAGTCCCCCCTTTAATGAATACTTGTCTCAATCTCAATCATCAAAGTCATTCTTGTTGATATTAAAAAGGCATCTACATTATGCACATGCGACCATTGACTTTCTCCAACTTGAATCACAACTACAGTGTGATGAGTTGTAGTAGAAGAGTCGTGTCTTTACGACATTCAACAATTCAAGTGATGAAGATGATTCCAAGCCACTCAATGATACAACTTCAAGTGTAGAAGTTGTACATGATCAAGTCCAACCTTCTTTTTCCAAGCCAATCATCAAACCGTCGGAAGAAATTCAGTACAAAAAAATCGATATGGTTTAGGATATGACAAAAATGATAGCAGTTTGCATATTATTGATTATTCAAAACCAATCAAGTTCATCAGTGGAGGATTTCTTGATCAAGCAACATCAATAATAAATGAGAAAGTCGAAGAAAAGTCAAAATGTCAGCATTGTAAAAGAAAAGGTCATATGAAAGATCATTGTTTTGATCTCCATCCTTGTCACCATTGTGGCAAGAAGAATCACTCATCAGAGAGATGTTGCAAACGAAACAAACCAGCCAGATTGAAGATTGATTATGAATGGATTGATCCTTGGGAGTGGATGTCAACAATAAAATGATTGTGTATGTTTTATCACAGAATTCAATCTCACATGAAGACATATATTATAACCAAAAGTAAAAATAAGATGGTACTCTCATGAAAGAGGGAGTGCAATAATAAAACTCTCCTACATCTTAAGGAGGGGGAGTTAAAAATTTATACAGATGGTTATGGTATCTCCTTTCAGTTGATGAAGGGGGGAATCGATGATGAAATTGAAATTGAATTGATGATAATGGTTGTCAGACTAAACGTTTCGACAACAACACAATTTTCCAGTGGGAATCAAAATTTGTCAGTGGACAAGCGATTGGGATGTTGATTGAGAGCAAATGTGGGCATTTTTTTTACTTGGATGGTCACTAGATCTAGCAAAGGATAGATAGATCCTTTTTCATTGGAGCTTGTCATTAGATCGAGTTGTCAAGAAACTTCAAGGATGTACCAGACTTGCAATTAATTCACTTCTCTTGGTTCACTCTCTTGATTAGAGTTTTCAACATCTAGTTTTGACGTTTTTTTTCAGGCAGTTCATCATTGAGGCTCAACCTAGGAGTTTCAACATGAAAAATTGGAGAAGTACCAATTTATTACTCTGGACTTATGATTGAGGGGGGGAAGTTAGCCTGATACCCACATAAACAATCAATAAGTCCAAGTATTCACAAAATTAATGAAATAATGAAATTATTAATCATGAAAGTAGACTTACTCTAGAAGTCTACGTATGACCAATAATAGGAACGGATATCACACAAAATCAACTATATATTTGTGGATATATTCATGGAGATATTGTGGAGAAAGTTATGGAGGAGGTTCAATCAATTAGCCAAATTGGTAATTTGTTATGAGAACCTCAATTCTATAATACGAGGCCTCAGATGTGTGAATAATGTATCATTATTTTTTGTGAATATACAATCATACATAAAATCCTTTTCCACCATGTTTCTTGTCTCTTGAAATTATTTTTTTGTTTCATTAATTATCTCGAGGATAAAAAATATAAATTATTCATGATGGGAAAGATTGTAAATTACACATGATAAGAAAATATATCCTTTTTTATTTAAAAAATTAAGAGAATCTTTTATAAAAGTATTTATAAAACCACCAGTTGTCAAAACAAGGATTTATATATATATATATATATATATATATATATATATATATATATATATATATATATATATATATATATATATATATATATATATATATATATATATATATATATATATATATATATATATATATATATATATATATTTGCGGAGAGTTTTCTTATCACATATATGTCATTTCCCAAGGGTAGGTTATAATGTAGAAGTGTAGGTTTTAACCATGTACAAAAATTACCTAGAAACAAATTCTTAAAACAAAAAAAATATACAATGATGAGAACATAAAACAAATATACACATAGATTTTCCCTTGGATCCCAAAACCGGGACTACCAGATTAATTTTTCATTATGTTCCTTTCAATGTTACAATACATATATATACATGCCAAAGCATTCATAAACCCCAACCCATTAACACTGTATTAGAACATAACCGTAGTTCCCTTGACATGATCTACAAAACAACATGGGAGAACAACCATCATGCACAAAACCATGTGTAAAACCCATGCACAAAACCATGGGTAGGTCTACCAAACATATTTGGGTCTGCCCTCCATCCTTGGGTCCGTATAAAAAAAAATTCCTAGGGCGCTTCCCTGAACCCCATGCAAGGGGGCTGTCGTCCCCCCTGTGACCCCCCCACTGTGCCCTACACAATGTACAACATTTGGAACTAGTTGTGGAAAGAATATAACACACATCCACATTCTACCACTTATTGTTTTCTTTCCACACATGGGGTGATAATAGATCTTAGTCATTGGTATAGGTCTACAACGCCCATTTTTTCTCTACAGCAAGAATTTTTTTAGTGCTCATATACTTCTTCAATGCATCTGCAACATTCTTCAAAGTGTCAACTTTTACCAGCAACATCCTTTTTTCCTCAACCATATCCCTCACAAAGTGATACTGAACATCAATGTGCTTTGTCTTTGAATTATAAGCAGGGTTCTTTCCTAATAAAATTGCACTTTGGCTATCACAGTCTATCCTTATAGATCGCTATACCAACCCCATACTTAAACATAATCTCTACAACCAAATTGCTTCCTTTCTTGCATGAGTGGCTGCCACGTATTCTGCCTTTGTAGTTGAAAGTGCCACTACAAACTGTCTCTTGCTCATCAAACTGATTGCTCCTCCAAATAAGTTAAACACATACCCACTTGTAGATCTTCTCCAGTGCAGATGTCCAACGCAATCTACATCAAAAAAGCTATGAATGTCCAAAACTCTGTCCAATCCTAGTCTTCTTTGGTAGCACAAGCCATAAGCACTATTGCCACACAAATACCTGAAAACCCACTTCACTGTTGTCCAATGCTCATTCCCTAGTTTTGGCATAAACCTGCTCAATACTCCCACTGCATGTGCAATGTCTGGTCTAGTACAGACCATTGCATACATCAGGCTACCAAATTCACTTACATATGGAACATGGGACACTGATCAACATATAACTTTACACCTACATGAATAAGAACCTTCACCGGTTACTATCCTGCATATTAAACTTATGAAATATTTTTTTGACATACTTCCTCTGGTTTAACAAGAGCTTCCTCTTTTCCCCACCTCATTTAATTTCCATGCCCAAAATATAGTTTGTAGCACCAAGATCCTTCATATCGAATTTGGAGGACAATTGGGTCTTCAAATCCTGGATAATTTTTTTGTCATTTCCAATCAACAACATATCATCCACATACAATACCAAATAAATAACAAGGTCACCAATTAATTTAAAATACACAAAATGATCCGCTTTACTCCTTGTGAAGTCAAGTCCTCGTATATATGTATCAAATTTCTGATACCACATCCTTGGTGATTGTTTTAACCCATACAAAGACTATTTTAACATGTGTACAAGTTCTTTCTTACCCTTCACTGCAAATCCTTCAGGTTGCTTCATAAAGATCTCTTCTTCTAGATCTCTATGAAGAAATGTTGTCTTCACATCCATATGTTCTTCCTCAAAATCAAATGTAGCAAAAACAGATAAAAGTAATCTAATAGAAACTAACTTGGTAATAGGAGAAAAGATATCACCAAAATCAATTCCTGGCACTTGGGAATAACCTTTTGCTACCAATTGAGCTTTGTATTTCTCCACCTTTCCTTATGCATTCATATTCTTCTTAAACACCCATTTGCAATCAATGGGTTTCCTTCTAACTGGGAACTCCACCAGATCCCAAGCCTCATTTTTGTCCAAAGATACCATTTCATCAACCATGGTCTCTGTCTAGAGTTTGCCATCCTATGAATCTACTGCCTCCCTGACAATATTTGGATCATCAGTAGTAGATAAAGAAAAATTTGAACATAAATCAGATGGAATACACCTTTATGGTTACCTTCTCTCTCGAACTGATCTTCTCAAAACTCGATTTTGTGGCTCTTCCTCTTCTGATTCCTATTCTGCTGTAGAGTTTGATTTTTCATCCTTTAGCTCAAACTCTATATTCTTAGGTTCCTTTGATAGAAATTCATGTTTAATAACATATTTCACCTCTTTAAACACCACATCTTGTCTATACACAACCTTCCTTGTTTATGGGTTCCAAAGCTTATAACCTTTTAAACCATCCTTACCCAATAAAGATGCACCTTTCACATTTACTATCCAACTTGGTTCTTTTCTCCTTTGGATCATGTGCATATGCATCACAACCAAATACCCCCAGATGTGAAAGAGAGGGTTTCTTACCAGTCCATACCTCATGTGGAGTCTTATTTTCCAACGCTAATGAAGGTGATCTATTAACCAAGTAACATGCAGTCTCCACTGCCTCTGCACAGAATTCCTGTCCTAAACCAACACCATTGAGCATGCTTCTTGCCTTTTCCATCAACATCCTGTTCATTCTTTTTGCAACTCCATTTTACTGAGGTGTGTATGGAGTAGTATTCTACCGTGCTATACCACACTTCTTACAAAAGTATTCAAATTCCTTCTTGCAGAACTCTCCACCATTATTTGTCCTCAACACCTTGATATTCTTCTTTGTCTGATTTTCCACTAGAGCCTTAAATACTTTAAACTTGTCAAAGACTTCAGATTTCTTCATGAGGATATATATCCATGTATTCCTTGAGAATTCATCTATAAATGAGACATAATACATATAATTACCTAGACATAGGTTCAAACATATCACTGTGCAAAAGCTTTAATATCCCTTTCACCCTCTTAATACCAGAGGGGAAAGTCACTTGATTCTACTTCCCAGATACACAATGTTCATAGAAATCGAAATCCACAGAGCAATTATGCATACCTTCTACCATACCATTACCATGCAGTATTCGAAGGCCCTTCTCTCCAATATGTCTAAGCCTTTGATGCCATAACATGGTCTTTTCTCCAGAGACCACTAGGTTTTCTACTCCAATTTCACGAACCACATAAATATTGAACCCATTAATAATAGTGCTACTCAAAAGCTTGTATAGAGTTCCAATCCAAAATCCTCACATTAATACCAATGCTCCCCAAACCATCTTGCAGGTATCTTTCTCGAACAATTTTTTACACATGCATCATCCATATTTCTTATAGAAATTAGATTTATGTGTAATGCAAGAATATGCAGAACACCAAGAAGTGTTCTAATCCTTCCACCTTGCAACTTCATATTGAATTTTCCATGTCCGATTATTCCGGCCTTTTTTTCATCCCCTAAGAATACATCACCACCATCATATTTCTCATACTCGCAGAACCACTCCCTATGTGGAGTGAAGTGAAAGGATGCACTTGAGTCAATCAACCATGCCTCATGGTCTACATGTGTGCTTAAAGAAGAATCCAAGTAAATATCCCCACCTTCATCAGAGGTGGTTTTCTCCTCTACAGAAGGAGCATCATCGGATCCCTTTCCTTTCTTAGGAGCTTTAGATTTACAGTCCTTTTTGTAGTACCCTTCCTTTCCACATTTCCAACACACCTTTACAAGTTTTCCTGGATATTTAGATCTACCTCTAGATTTAGTTCTCCCACTTGAGGACTTATTTTTGTTTCTATTTTGGGAGCATCCTCGTACAAAAAAGGCATCTCCATTCTAGCTCTCCATATTATTCTGTATCATCTCCTCCAAGAACAAGGATGAGACTATTTCATCAAACTTCAAGGTAGTTGCATTGCTACCTATAGAAACAACTAGGCTATCCCACGAATATAGTAGAGAAGAAAAAAAATTAATGCACTTATCTTCATCTGAAATTTTTATTTCAATAGATAACAATTAGCTTACCACAATATTAAAGGCATTCATATGCTCTGTTACCGAGTCTCCATCCTTCATCCTCAGGTTATACAACTTTCTATACAGGAAAAATTTGTTTTCCAGAGACTTGGATTGGTACAAAGTCCCTAACTTGTCCCACAAAGCCTTCGTCGTACCTTCCCTTGATACATTCAACAATACCGAATCTGAGATACACAACCTTATTATACTCTTTGCCTTCCGATCCAACTTTTCCCAATCTTCTGCTGACATTGCAGTTGGTTTAGTACCTGGATATACCATGATCCACTGATCTTTATCCACCAATAGATCCACCATATTGGGATTCCACAACTCAAAACTCTAACCATTAAATATCTTGATCTCTATCTTTCCACTGTTCGCCATCTTCTTTCATTGCAAGAATCAACCCCATAGATATCTCGTAAATATCCCACTGAACAGGGTCTACCACATACCCGAGAAAAACCCCTCAACAACAAAGGCATCCCCTTGAAGCCGAAACAACTCTGATACCAAATGTAGGTTTTAACCCCGTACAAAAATTACTTGCAAATGAATTCTTAAAACAAAAAAATATACAATGGCGAGAACATAAAACAAATATACATAGAGATTTTCCCCTGGATCCAAAAACTGGGACTACAAGATTGATTTATGTTCCTTTATGTTACAATACATGTATGTACATGCCAAAGAATTCATAAACCCCAATCCATTAACCCTAGAATAGAATGTAACCGTAGTTCCCTTTACTAGATCTACAAAATACCATGGGAAAAAAACCATCATTCCAAAAACCATGTGGAAAACCCATGCGAAAGACCATGGGTAGGTCCACCCACTATCTTTGGGTCTCCCCCCCATCCTTGGGTTTGCCCAAATATTATTGGGTCCACATAATTTTTTTTTTCTCAGGGTGCTACCCCGGACTCCGTCGGACTCCGTGTAGGGGGGCTACTACCCCCTCCCATGACCCCCCCGTTGCGCCATGAGTTGCGCCCAGTGCAACGTACAACGCTTGGGGCTAGTCATGGAAAGAATATAACACACACCCAATAGGAAGCATGGGATTAGATCTAGAGTTTATTTTTTCATTCACTCTCTTGATCAAAAGCTTACCCACTTCTAATGCCATTTTAGAGGGACAACACGATATTTTCTTAATTTTTTCTTGGCTAACATTTGCAATGGATCAAAAGTAAACATAGGTCTACCATGGGTAGGTAAATTGTGAACATCAACTGAAACCATGTTAGACGTGGGAAAACATGCAAGAACATATCAATTGAAAACATTTCAGATGTCTAAAGTGAAACACCAAGAACATAAACCTTACACTAAAACACAATGGTAAAACAACACAATTCATAAACTCAATATGTGGCATCTACGAACCACTTGACCATTACTTCTTCTTTTCCAATTATCTATGACTTTTATAATTGATTTAATATTGGGTAATTTCTTGTCAAAATTGTTATAACAAAATATTATAATAGTGTGTATCTGTTGCACAAGCATGTGTTTGTGAGAGTGAATGTGTTTAGTCTTTGTATTTATGGATCCAAACATAAAATTCTAACTTGTTAGCTACATTTGTTCTCATAAATTAATTATATTCATTATTTGAATAACATAATGTCTTCCTTGTAGATTAAATTTGTATATTCTCTTTCATGCAACTTTGTTATCTATTGTTTTGATGTATATTAAGATTTTATGATAATCTTAAGCTTTCTCAAGCTCATTGTTGTCTCTAGGATATCCCTTGGGATTTGGACCAATAGTATGACAATAATTGTTAAGCTAGAGTCAATAGCGTAAAGGCACAAGTTAATTGTATTTTTGATTCAAAGTAATTGTTGTTTTATGTGTGTTAAATACTTGTGTATATGGATAAGATCTTAGTAGAAAAAATGAAATTCAACCAACAAATCAATAATTCCGAGGCACATGTTAATTTTATTATTGGTTAAAAGTAATTGTTGTTTTATGTGAGTGTTAAATACTTGTATCTATGGATAAGATCTTAGTAGAAAACCATGAAGTTCAATCAACAACTCCTTAACTTGACCTTCCTTCGACCTTAGAAAGATCTCAAAAGGATGTTGATGTCAACACTATTCCCAACACATAATTGTTAAGTATGCCCATTTTTTCACAAATTATGCTTTTCAACAACAAATAATTGAGATGTATGACAAATTTTATCTTTAATAGATTCACAAATTTATCTTCACCTTCAAGATGCGGAGTGAGATGTTTGATATGCATACTATACTCAAATTTAAAGTAACACCGACATTTAGCAATTTGAGGGTAACATTGATGTTGAAGTGTTGGATGGTTGGATATTGAAACATAAAGTATTTTTTAAGTGTCAAACAATTCTAAAACCAAGGCAATAGCACCTTTCAACCTTTAAAGTTGCACCAACTACACTTTACTAGTGAAAGTGTAAATTGCATATAAAACAATGTGAAGATGAATAAAATCCTATTAAGACATGGAATGGATAAGTGCATGCAATACATAAGGAAGTTCATTCTTTAAAAAATACGATGAGTCAATATCACATTAAATTCATCAACTACATCAGCTAAATACTAAAAAATGTAAGAGTATACAAATTAGTGATTATAATCTCATTTCACAACTCAAAATAAGAAAATGTATTTGTGACAATATCCTCAAGCATCAATATTACATCGTTGTATCAAATTGGAGATTAAATTCTCAAAAGTGAATAATATTGGGGATGTTGTAATGCACATAAATTATAATAAAACATGATGACTATGCATATACCAATGTACACCACATGTATCCTAGATTCATGATCTATAACCTAGATCATATAAATAATAAATATAATCACATATAAAAATGAAATATTGTAGAAATGAAATAATCAAATAACAAAGTAATGGTGTATGATAAGTGTGGAGAGTTGAATACATGTTATTGATACACCTTCATTTGGTACTCAACAAATGACCTACATGTGAGTTGGCCATACAATTCTAATAACTATTTTAGCCTACATAGAAGCATAGTGATGAGAATTTGTGTTCATTACAAGTTATCCCCCTTCAAGAAGCATTGTCCTTGAAGAAAAATTAAAGAGGTTGTTGTGGATAAATGACCATGCATTACCACAATAAGACTTCAATCTCTTCTACTAAATATAATATCATCAAAAAGTTCTCTAACTCTCTTTCATCCTTTCTCATGGTTTCCCTTTAGGATGTATATATTGTTCTAGGAGTAATTTTGATGGTCTCTTACATTGAAACCTTATATGCTAGTATATGTATAGTCTTATTTCTCAACAAAATGACTTAGCATTCATTTAGAGTTCACCTTCCTCGTCATTTGAACATTGTCAACTGATTTTGTACATTGATGGAATAATAATCCAATAGAAGTTACTATTACACTTATAATACTATGTCCATTCCACAATATAGAACTACTTATAATATATTATTTGATTGGAAATGACGTGTTTCCAAAATCACGTTTTGATACATTTCAATGTTTGTAATATTTTGGTCATTTGGCATTCATACTCTAAAATTATTCATTGAGTATAAAAAGAGATTCTACTTCTTTGTGAAATTGATATCATTGGATTTGTGAGTGCTTTTAGAGCCCATAGCTCTTGAGCTTCAATGTTTGAGGTTATATACTTCTTGTTATAGATGTTGGTGAGATATTAGGCTAGCTTCATCATGATAACTATTTGGCTTCATAGGTTTTCACTGTCTTAGTTTGAATGATATTTTTCACATATTTCCTTCTTCATTTGATATTTCTCTAATATTGATCTATAATGGTAGGCCTATGACCCATCCATATCATGAAAATGGATGATTATTTATTGTTATTCGTATACTTTTGGATTCATAGCTGTGGCAATAGTTCTCATAGTAATAACTTTTTGTAGAAATTGCTTATGCAACAACAATTTCTGTAATAATGACTTCCATAGCAATAAATCTTGTAGCAATAACTTGTATAGAAAATAATTGTTGTAGCAATAGATTTTATATGAGAGTTATAATTGCCTATCAAATAAGTAAGGATGCCCAACTATATAGAATTGACCCAATAAATTAAATGCCCTAACTAGTAGCATGGGAAGCATTTAGTTGACAAAATTAAACACTCAAAAATAGAGAAAATGTCTAGTGATGAATTTAGACCCTCAAAAATGTAAAAAAATATTTCTGGGGATAGATTTAGATTCCCAACAACTCTATAAATTACCTAAGGATGGTTTTATATTTGTAGTAAGAAATAAATATATTTGGGAATGAATTTGGACTCTTAACAACTTAGAAAAACATTTGGGGATGAGTACATACTCTTGAAAACATATAAAAATGTCAAGGGATGATTTTAGACTCTTAGTAACATAGAGAAATGTTTGGGAATAGTTTGAAATTATAGGAGCATATAAAAATATATGGGCATGCCTTTAGACTCTTAACAACATCAAAAAACATTCAGGGATGAGTTTGGAATCTCAACAACACAAGAAGTCACCCAACAATTCTAAAAAATGCCATGGGAAAAATTCACATACTTAACAACTCTAGAAACTACCACATGACAAATATACAGACCCAACGACTCTAGAAATGGCTAGAGACAAAATTATAGGAGAGATAAATGCCTCAATAGTCTAAAAATCAATTTAGCAACCACAATGCTTTTTCAATAACTCCAGAATGGGAATTGTGGTTTTTGATTAGTTGCTATGGTGTATAAAATTGCAGTATCTCTGCAACTTAATTGTTACCTGCAAGAAATCCCACAATAATATTGGTTATACCTAAACATATAAACATAGATACATTATAATTAAAGGATAAACAAAGCATAAAACACATAAGAGGCAAATAATTTAAAACTTAAGATGGGAAACAAAATCCTCTTTATTATATGATGTAAAAAGACACAATAAAGCTCCAGAGACACTACAGGGAGCTATGCTAAGAAATGGGCCTATAAATCAATCCTAAAGTAAGGTTCCTCTCTTCAATCCTTTGCAAGGGCACTCTCCCATCAAAGAAGCTGAAATAGAATTTTGTAGTGGTGAATTCCCTCTCAGTCCAAGATGATGCTAACATAACCTTTCTCCAACTTCTTCTTTGTTTTGGACCCAATTATGCTAGTATTTAAAGGCATAGGACCACCCCATAGCTCCCCCTATCTCATTAAAGATATTAAGGTGAGTGGTGGACAAGAGTTTCCCATCCAAGAATGGATTGGATTGAGAATGGGCGGTTGATCCTGTGCTGTAAGACAAAAATGTCACATTTACTGTGAGATGGCCAATAGGCTGCTAAGTTGTCTCTTCGGAAATTTTCACGACTATTGAAGAAACAACCGCGACAATCCATGCAAAAACTGCATTGGTGCCTTTACATGATTTGATTTTTTATATGAAGCTTTGGGATTTTTTTTTTTTTTTTGCTTCATGATGCTTCTAGTTTCAATTAACACACCTGTATTTGGTGTTTTCTAATTCCAAGTGTACCTTGACATGTACAATTGGGTGTACTATTTTTCCATGATAATAGTTTTCCCCTGATGTGTGAGGTTAGGAGAAAACATAAGGCTGAAATACATAATCTTTTATATGCCTAACGAAGAGTCCCATTGAATTATTGAGAGAGTGCCTTGTGTGGAAAGAATCTAGGGGATCCTTCAAAAGAGATAATATAACCCCATGCCGATAGATAATTTTATACAAAAATTATTTATACGAGGTAGGCATGGACTATGCTCATGATCATGACCTTGACAAACATATTACAGATACACAGGATGATTTTTGTCAAAAGATGTTGGAGAATCTCATTTTTTATATGTTGAAGTATATGACTTATTTATCCTCAAGGGTGTATCTAACAAAAGGATATTGTGGATTCCCTCATGCATGAGGCAAAGGGCACTATTAAGGGGAGTGCCTACTTGATGCGTGGGTCTTTGACTGAATGAAAGAGCTACAATTGTTGAAAAGTACAACATTCCTCTGTTGTGAGAACTGAGATGATTTCGAACATTAGAGGGGCTGATGTAATCAATGGGAAATAATGTTTCCCATTTTCCCACCCAATGACAACCCAAGTTTAATGGGAAGACCAAGATGTTGCTTTGATCCTGTAACGTGATGGTTGATGTCAATAAGAAAGAAGATGTCACCATCCAGAAAAGAGGTTTTCCAGGATATCTACTTGAACTTGATATAGGTACCATATCATGTAGTGGTGGGAAAGGCATATCAATTGAGGTTGGCAGTGTGTATGAATACTGCGAAATTCCTAAGCTTGGAGATGAATGCAAGTAGAAATTGTCAAAACAAAACTGTACAATAATAGGTCCCTGGAGTCAGAAGGATGTCTAGGGGAAATGCATGATTGTTTTGACTGGACATGATGGCTCATAAACAATATTATGTTCTATTTTGAAGTGGTATTATGGCATGACATAAGATCAATATTGTGCAGGTTGACAGTGTGAGATGAGTTCGAACTAAGGGAAACTAGGGGCTATCGCCATATAGTAGACATAAAATATGGGTGATGGTTTTGCTTCCATAGGAATCTTTGTACACTTTACAAAAGAATTAAAAAAATGGCGTGGGACATACAAACATGGAGACGAGGGACCCAGGTGTGTTGTAAATTGCATGATGGTGCAGGGGATTAATGTCAGAGGGGCAGGGCCCCTTTGTCTAATCTAAGTGCGGGGTAAATGAAATGGGGGTGATTGTGCAAATATCTTACTGCAGTGTGGAGGAGCGGGAGGCCAAGTGTAGAATGCGACGGTGCATTTGTCGTGATTAAATTGTGCAAATATCTTACTACAGTGTGGAGGAGCGGGAGGCCAAGTGCAGAATGCGACGGTGCATTTATTGTGATTAAGTGAGTGAGTGCCTAGGGAGGGTAGGAGGGTAGTAATCCATGGGATGAGAAGAGGAATGAGGTTGTTTACCATGTACTGCAAGTATATGGATCCTAGGAAAAGGAATTATGGCCATGGATGTCGATAATACAAGGGGTACTACTTAATGGGGTGATCCATGGAGTTGAAGGACCTAACAACCAAAGTAGCTATTTACCATGTACACATGGAAGGTGACGATAAACGTGGTAAGACAAATGGGGGTCGCATTGTTACCTCAGGAGGGTTGATATAAGGTCATCCATTATTTCGGAGGAAATCCTATCATTCGAGCGAGGAATCATACCTTGAAAGTTGATTTGACGTTGTGGGGGACAAGGTTCCATGTTGAGACCTGTAAGCTTGAAACCGAGACCTTGCATGAAAGTATTGCTAGGATATAATTGGCAAGCTATGAATATGTAAATATAATAGAAAAGATATAAGGCACACTTGATGGGTATCTCGAGTGTAGAAATGGCTTGAAAATTGATCTAGGGGATAAAAGATATGCTAAAAAATCAGAGTACTCAAAATCGCTCAAAACAGGTGCTAAATCATAGATATTTTTGTTTTGATTCCAATGATGCTTGAATTGCCTCAATCTGACACCATATGTGAAAGTTATAGTGATCTGAAGTTTTTGGCAAATAACTAAAAAGTTAACTTGCAGGGTTGACTGGGCAGGCCATACATTGACATCATTTGGCTGACTAGGTAGGTATGGTGGTAAGACAGGACATACCTATGCTGACACATGGCAGGTTATACAGGTTTGAGTGGCAAAAATTTATTGGTGGTTGTGTTTTGGGTAGAATAATTAGGAGGCGCCACGTGGCCTAATGGGAGGGTGCCATGCGGCCTTCATGAATGGTGCAAAATTCGTTAAGGGTCCAACTGACCTTGGTGGGGGTCGACCCCATGACCTTCTACTAAACAATGCATCATCTTACCATGATACCACAACATTTGTTCTTGTTATATATTAAGCGCTGATTATATTTAATGTGGAGCTGTCAGCACGTTTGGGGGGGGGTGTTTGGTGGGCTCGCCTGACCCCTAGTCATATGTAACACCACATGACCATGACATATGGAAAAAGCAATGGGGGTAGGTGGTTATCCTAGCCCTTGGTCCCATTTAATACATACAACTAGTGGGGAAAGCAATGGCCAACACTACAGAGAGGGATGACGCATGGCGCCTAGCCTGTGGCCACATGGCCCACACATTACAAGGAGCGATGAAGCCAAAGGGTGCATTCCCTCTTTCCCTCTCCCTTGGCCACATGTCTTCCATATGGATGATGAAAAGGGTGGAATTTAGGGCCACGAGTGCCCAACTAAGTGCTCAACAATTTTCACCAATTTCAGTGGAATCTTCACCATGCTCACATTGATTTGTTGCCTGATGGTTCTACCAAAGGAGGAAAATGTTGCTAGTTTTGTGAATCTGTAGGAAAGATAGCAAATAAATGGAGAAGGAGGCCTAACTTGGCCATTTTTCAGCCTTTTTGAGACCAAGAAGAGCCTACACAAGGTTTTTTAGGTGTTTTGGACACAATGGCAACATTATTTTTGCAATTTGAGCATTTATGTTGATGTAATTGCCATTTTTAGGAAATAATATAAAGGGGAAACATTGGAAGCTGAACCCAGAGAGGTAGCCCAGGAGGGGTGAAATTCATCATCAAATTGTTATTTTGTGATGTTGCATGTTGTCTATTTTTCTTTGGTTAAATTCGAAAAATTGAAATAAATTTTTTAAGTTTATGTGTTTTTGCAATTTCGATCCATTGCCCACAAGACAAACTAGCTTGTAAACTTTTTCAAGAAACCTTCAAATTTTAATTTCAGATCATAAATGAAAAAAAATAGAAAACTAAATTGAAGCTTCCATGATGAAGTATGATGTAACTTGATCCCAATGACACAAACAATTTTGAAAACAGATCTCATGGGCTCCTATACAAGCACCTAGAAAATGGCAAGAGGGGAATATATAAGGGGGGTGGGGTCCATCGTGCCACCTCATTTGTGCTTTGGTGAGGTGGCTAGTGGATGAGAGTTAAGGCAATTTTTTGAGCTAGCTCATAATTCATTGCGGGTCCTAAAAAGTTTTTACTTACGAATAGATGAAATGTTCTTTATTATCGTCTCCATCTTGGACAAGTACACCCACAATGGTGGTCTTAGATGCTGAGTGGTACACAGTGTAGTTCTTATTGTATTGAGGGGGCTTATCAATGATGCTTGCGATAGTGCATCCTTCAAAGCATCAAATGATTATTGAGCTTGACATCCCATTGGAATGGAATGTCCTAATGGAGGAGATGAAGGAATCAATGAGCATAGGTGGTGTAATTTGGGATAAATCAATGTAAGAAATTGGCCTTGCCTTGTAGAATTTGTAGTTGCCACAAGGTCTTTGGCGAGGGGATCTCATGAATTGCCTATACTTTCAGGGCATTGACCATGATGCCTTGATGGGATATGATGAATCCCAACAAGCATCATACATTGGTGAAAAACACACACTTGAGAGGGTTTACGCATAGGTTGTACTGTTAGTAGTGTTGAAATACAATTCATAAATCATTGATGTGGTGAGAGTGTTGTTTGGAGTGGTCTATGAGGTCATCCAGATATGCTAAAATAAGATGAGTTAGATCATGAAAGATATAATTCATGGTTCACTGGAAGCTTGCAACAACATTTTAAAGGGCAAAAGGCATAACCTTATATGCAAAGGTGCCCTAAGGGTAGCGGAAGTAGTCTTGTACTAGTCTGCATGACATATCTGAATTTGGTTATAAAGGAAAATGCCTTGTTCCCCACACAAGCATCAATGAATTGATCAATGAAGGGCGTGGGATGGCATGCCTTATTTAGATCCCGAAAAGTAGTACATACTTGTAGGGTTCCTTGTTTTCTCATGATACAGGGTTGGAAACCGAATATGTGTAGGCAAGAGGATATATGAATCTTGCTTTGCGCATCTTATCTATTTAAAATTTGATAGTAGCAACCTTTAATGGGTGCAATGATCATTTATTTTGCCTTACAGGTGAGGCATCAGGCCATGTATCAATGCAATGCTCTAAAATGGTAGGGCTTATGCAAGACATTTCCACATATGAAAAGCAAAGGTGTCTCAATATTCCTGGAATAGGGTTTTTTACACAGCTACTTCTTTTGGAGAACAAGTAACCCCAATTATATCTCTTCCATTGTGCTGAGCATGATCAAAATGTCCACCTTATTGGTAGGTGAATTTTTTTCCATGTAACCTTCTTCGAAGGAATCTGGTGTGGGAATAGGGCCTTTAAACTAATCGATGTGGTATGTAGGAATGAAATCATTTGTTTCACTACATATACGTTGTCTACGAGTGATGAACATGGTGAAAAAGATCCTTTCGGGAGGAGGAAAGAGTGATGATGCATGCGTCTCACGGGAACTCAGGTGCTTTCATAGCCTTGAGGATATATTCATTAGAGTGGAATATACTAAAAAAAGGGACAATAGCATCATGGGGTCATGAGGTGGTGGTTGGCGCATGGAAGTAATAGTGGAAGTGCAAGGGTATGGTATCTTACTAGATACCATAGGACCAAGGGATGTAGATAATGTAGATAGGTTATGTCCATGTTGTCCTTGATGGTGATATATTCACTCTGGACGAATATTGATGTCATGGAAAAATTAGTAGATAAATTTAATCATGGTTATGTTGTGTCACTCAACAACCCCCCATTATTATTAGAATAACTTAGTTTAATAATGGGGACCCTTTTAAAATTTTAGAATAGAACCTTTAAATCAAATAAATAAAATAAAGTCTAAAAAATAAGGTCATCCCAAACTGAGGCCTTAATCCAAAAATAACTAAAAAGGACTTAATTGAAATTAATCACATGTATTTGACTTATCGCTCATCATGAATGACTTAACGTACCAATAAAACCAATGTACGATGCAAAAATACCCCAATGGAACCAAACATAATTAAAATTATGATAAAATCTTAGTGAAGAAAAAGGGGCCCCCACACATATAATGATTATTTCAGGGCCCACAATAAAGCCACATCATCATTAAGCGAAATATCTCAAAAGAGAAATCAGCTAGTCTTGGTATGATTATTAATGAAAACTCCAATAAACCCTTTTTGCGATATCAAACCAACTGTATTGTGCATATTGCATCACATCGCAAGATGTTAAAGCGACCTTCCCTAAAGAAATGTTGATTGCGATAAATCATGTAATAAGTTTCCTGCCATATCTATTAGCGAACATCGCCCATCTCATATCGAAAATGTTCACTTCACAAAGCCATCGATGACCATATAAAAGAACTTGTGATGCGATATAATCCAAAGGGATGCTGACTTGTCCTAAAGACATGTGAAACCTGCGTTTCCTCATTTATTATCAGTTATAATGGTATTAATGGACCTCGATTGTGTGAATGATTTGGTTGATTTCATTGAGCATTTCGAGATTTTTGTGTTAAATGCCTATTTTCACACTATTTTACCATTATTTCCATAAGTCTTTAACGCTAATTGTTTCCCCTTGTTCTTATCATATCTCCTCTGTAATAGGCTAGTCCCGAGAAACAAAGCTCAGGTGATATGTCAAGGGAAACAAAGAAGAATAGGAAGAATGTGGCTCTGCCACCTTCAGCTTCATCCACTATAGAAGTAACTGAGATGTCTCCCCTATTTTTTGATACTAAGTGTACTACGAATATGGGAATTTCTTGTTGGGAGGCAATTTACAGACTCTTCGAGGAAGAGGAACCCAAAGTAGTGGTCAAGCAAGCTACGACGAACGATACAACGTCTATATCTAAAACCACATGGTTGGACGTTGCCAACTCTCACCTCCATCGCATAGTTGCTCGAGCAAATCTTATGCCATATACATACTTCGTGAAATGGGTGATTGACGAAGTCAATATTGCAGATAGAACTTTCATAACTCTGAGGACTCAAACCAAAATTGGTTCATTTAGAGCCAAGGACCTTAGGAAAATGTAACACCTGCCGAAACCCCAGAAGATATATAATGTTTAGTTCATTCAAAAGTTCGTGGAGGAGCATCCAATTCAATCAGAGCCAATAAGACAACGGAGGCGTGAGCCCAACAAGCACAAACATGAAGAAAAGAGTATGTATTCCCTTGCCTCTCTTACTGGTCCTTATTTTCATATCGTGGCTATCACGTGGCAAACACACATAAATTCACTATAGAGTGGGTTCCTTTAATAGAAGATGCTTCAAAAGCCTATATCATGGATTTGGAAACTATTTTGTCAAACAATTTGGCTACATAGATTTTGGCTTACAGGAGTAAATACAACATGTCTACTAGGGAGATTCCTCCCTTTTTTATGAGCGCATATATCATGGACACGCTATGCTTCACATTTGACTTTACATCCATGGGATGGAAATGGACTATAGAGGATCCTACACCTATTCACAAATACCATAATATTCTTTGGGAAACCAATTATCAACCCCACTTTTACAATATTTTCCATGGGGTAATGTTGCCAATCTATCAAGTCATTTTTTAATGAAAGACCCCCCAGTTTTTCTAGTGAAGCTTTATATGACCTCACAACCATGGGAAAATGGTTTGGGGAGGAATTTTTCACCTATGTCAGGATTTATGGGAGCTTAGCTACCCCACATGTGCTCCCTTTCTATGTTCTGGATAAACTCTCAGCTAGGGAGGTCGCATATCAAACCATGGGAAATGGGTTAACCAAATACCTTAAGGAAGCAAAGAAATCTATTTGGCCCCCTTTTCCTATCTACTACGGAGTTTTCACACTGGATAATTTCAGACATGCAACCCTTGAGATTGACAGAATCTTATGCATAGATTTTTCTACTTTCCCACCTAGACGATATGACCATGATAAAAAGGCTCAAAATGTTACTGCACAGGTCAACGTGAGACAATTTCAACATGAGCCAGATATTTTTGATGATATGTTTGAAACAACTGTTGATTATCAACAGGTTGAGGCATTAGCCAAAGCTTGCCTTAGCCCAATAGAATTGGAAAAGTTCAGACAATATAGAAATAACATATTGGAGAATATCCCCCTTTATATTCTCAACATTTCGTAACCTATCCCAGATCAAGAACATATTACAACCCAGGTTCTAAAGGAAATAGAGGTCGAGATGGGAAATTACCAAAGCACTTCATCAACACAACAAGCCGAGGAATTACTGCCAACCAACAAGTTAGAAAAAGTTTGGGAACAATTTGATAAAATTGTGAATAAAACCTCTTCGAAGATGCAGCCATTGATCCTATTGAGAATTTCAAGACTCCTAAAGTTACTACGAAGACTCCACTTACCTTTGAATATTCCGACAAGGCATTCAATACTGATGACTTGGAAGTCATCCTAGCACATCCTACATTGGAAGTCCTCATTAAACTTGAAGAGATACCCCCACTAGATGGATTTTACAACCCTAAGCATAAAGTAGTCATGAAAAGGTAGAGAAAGTGGGGAAGAACATAACAATCCTAGGCCTTGATTCCTAGAGATGTACCTTTATATGTCTTGTGGAAGTATTCTCAAATTAATCCAGCCGATGACCTTACAAGGCTATCACAGTTCGCGGGGGGCATATGCAACTGTAAATGTTAATAAGGCATCAGAAGTGCAACTTCTATTAAGGGAGAAGGATGATAAAATAATTCAGTTGGAAAAAGCCTTATCAAGTGCGAAACAAAGTATTGGTGAAGAATGGCAGGTACATATGACAACTTCAGAAGAGATTTGATGAAATGAAGCTTCAACATGAAGTAGACATAAAATTAAAGGATGAAAAACTTCAATAGCTTCAGCTAAGGATTTATCAACTCAAAGATATTCCTAAGCTTTAAGAATTCAAGAAGGAAATGACATAACTTAACACTCTCCTGGTTCAACAACATGTTGCATTTTGTCAAAAGTTGACAATAGTCAATGATCTATGTAAAACAATTGATTCAGTGATGAATTAGTTTTCCAGCCCGCGGGCATACTTTGATGACATAGAAAATAATATATCTGACTATATCACCTGGCAAGACAACACAGAAGGCAGAGAAGCTAATCCTCCAAGTATTTAGGACACACAGAAGGAAATCCTTTTTCGAGATTGGGACATGAGAATGAAGCAGGCAGAGGCAACCATTTTCAGTGCAAGGGACGTCGCAAATAATATCATGGAGACCATTCACGAAAGCCTTTTCAATGCCAACTCGATTCAAGAATGCCCCATGGATACATTGCCAAATGTCAAGATACTCATGAAGCATTGGCAGGTTTGGTCCAAGACAAAGGTAGATAACATAAACAAGTTATATAAGTTAAACTTTGAAAACTATTGGATACACTTGGTTAAACCACACAACCAATGGATTATGTTACGATGTTTGAAAAACAATACTATCCACATGCTACTAGCTCGCTTCGATGCGATTTATGCAGGCTAGATGCGAATCAACGCAACTCATCCTACAGAATTAAAGACCAAAATGTATATTTATGAAATCAGGCAGCAAATGAAAGCACAACATGAATCTCATTCTGGATGATTGGTTCCAGCATACTCTCTATTTGTCTTTTAGTTTTATATTAAGGGAGGTTGTTTGAACCTCCTCAGAATTTTAAGCATTCATTATTTTTGTAAGTTATATTTTTATAATACCCCTTTCATGTATTTAGAAAGGGGTTCTGAATTGTTATAAGGAACTTAAGAGACTCACAATATTGTATTTTTCAAGTATCTTAATAGGAAGTAGGCACCAAGACTGTTTTCTTTCCATGAGAAGAGAATTAATCTATCAGATACTATTATCCTTGTTTTATTCTTGTGTTTATATTAGAGGACAACCACATACTTTCTTTACTGTTTTTGCTATGTATGATCTTATATATTGTTGAATACTTATTCACTATTGAAGAGTATGAATTTGATATTCTTGAATGCATTGTAGAAACAACAAAATATTATATGCGATATGTTTTAAAACAATTAATTTGATTAACTATTTAATCAAATTAATTATCTTTCTTGTATTCATTTCTTGAAATGCTATATGATCTATATTGTTTAACACATTGAAGAATCTTTAAATCATAGGATAAGGATGAGTTTAATCCTGGGAAATAAATAAAATATTTATTTATTTCCCAGGATTAAACTCATCCTTATCCTGTGATTTAAAGATTCTTCAATGTGTTAAACAATATAGATCATATATATATGTTTGTATTACTTTCATCTCCATCCAGCACAACCTTTTACTCACAATTATACTCCAAATACCATCATATACACTTAAAGGGAAACTGGTCCCTTAATCCCCAGTTGGAGCCACTATTCAAAAAAGATACCGAATGGTTTCAAGTTCCCGATCGGGTGGTTATCGCTGATGTTGAGGCAATGACATTCCATGCCTTTAAAATGTTCCTACAAATTAAGAAATGTAGTAGATATGTTCATGCATGTCATTACTACTGGAGGGTGGAAGTATATCCTATCTGATCTTGGATGATGAGTCAATGGAGAGTTCCAATGGTTGTGTTGATGTCGTGCTGATTATCCGAGAGGAATATTGATCACTTAACACAGACAAGGAATGATGAAACTCAAGGATAATGTATGTGGGGCGCAAGTCAAGTTGTGGGGTTTCCTCATGCTTCAAAAAGTGTGAGGGTCCTTACAAGATGGATTTTCTCATTGGTAGATTGCTTTGGAATAGTGAAGGTTGTGTCACCGTAACTGGGTGATGACGTGAATATGTGATGATGAGTTGGCATAAATGAGTCTGGTGAGTGGTTTCAACGCAAAGAGCACATGGGTTTACTTTGCATCGACTTACCATATAGGTGACATAATAAACAATTTTAGGGGCATCATATACATCTAGGTGGGTGGAAAGGGAGGTGCAACTGTGGTAACATGATTAAAGGAAACCAATGCATTGCGATATTATGGGAGATTAGGAAAATTATGGGTATAATGTTGATTTTGTGCACAAATGGCACATGGATGGTTGGTACATAAGCCTTTATTGCGTGACATACCAACCTTTTTATCAAGTGGTGAAGAAAGGGGGAGTGGTGCTTGAGGGGCAATAAGAATGATCTTCAACTCATCCAATGTTGTGTTATGCAACCAACTCACAAAATAGAAGAAAATATAGATCAACGACTTAGAAATCAAGAGTCTAAGAGGTCACAATATAATCAGAGCCTACATAACCATAATAATATATGGGCACAATAATAAAAATAGTGGGCTTCTATGGGGGCACAACAATAACAACATGGGGGATACATGGGCACAACAATAAAAATAGGGGGCTACACTAACAATAACAATAAGGGGAATACACTAGTATTATAGGGACCTAACATGCCTCTCTCCTTCAAAAAAGTGTTGACCTCAATCCTTGAGTAGTTATGGATGCTTCTGTATAAAATTGTCATCCTCCCATGTGGAATCTTTAGCGGGTAAGTTCTTCCATCTAATGAGATCCTCTGAAATTAATCGATTCCGTAGCTATCGAGTTCTTGTTTTTATGACTGATTCAGGCTCAAATATGATTTTTCCTTCTTTTTCAAGTTCTAGCAACAATGCTTGAACTGGGAGCTTATCGCTACTAACCTTCTTTAAGCATGGAACATGGAAAACTGGGTTTACTCAGGAAGATGTAGGAAAATCCAATTTGTATGCCATAGTACAATTATTTTTCAACACCTTGTAAGGACCATAGTACTTGGGTGATAACTTATTATCCTTCTTAGCTTGTTTGAGGGACACTTGTTTGTATGGTTGTAGCCGTAAAAATACCTAGTCGTCTACATAAAAAAAGCTTTCACTGTGATGTTGATCTGCTAGTTGTTTAATTTGATTCTGTACCAGAGTGAGGATATCCTTTAAGAGTTGGAGAACTTGTTGTTGATTCTCGATGTAATCTTCCATTGCTTGAACCTTAGAATTTTCTCTTAAAGATGATGTTATGGATGGTGGACGATATCCCTAAAGTACCATAAATGGAGTCATTTTTGTTGTAGTATGGAAGGAAGTTTTATACCACCATTCCGCTAGAGGTAACCACTTGACCCATTGTGTTTGTTTGTCATATTCAAAGAAACAAATATATCCTTCCAAACATTTGTTCACTATCTCATTTTTCCTGTCAAATTGAGGATAATAAGATGAGCTATGAGTTAATTGAGTACAAAGACAAGAAAATAATTCCATCCAAAAATTTCCAGTAAAAATTGGATCTCTTTCTCTTACAATAATCTTTGGGTTTCCATGTAGCTTTTAAATTGTTTCCATAAATGCTGTAGCAACTGTACTGGCTTTAAATGGATGAGATAATGTGCAAAAGTGTGCGTACTTGGTAAGTCTATCAAATACCACCATGATGACACTCTTTCCTTCAGACTTGGGGAAACCTGTGATAAAATCCATTGAGACCTCCTCCCAATGCTAACTTGGAATGGCTAAAGGTTGTAACAGACTTGGGGTCTTAATTGTCTCAACTTTATTTTGTTGGCAAACCAAACATTTTGCCACAAACTTCAAAATATCAGATATAAGGCCATCCCAAAAAAATTCCTTCTTGATCCTGTGGTAAGTTTTTAAAAATCTTGAGTTCCCTCCTAAAGGGGAGGTGTGCAATTCCAAAAGAATCCTTAGCTTGAGTTGGGAATTCGTACAAATATATAAGCGATATTTGTACCATAATGAAACATGTTTCCAACTAAATGTATCAGATGTACCAGGATCTTGTTGCAACTTTTGAATGAGTGTCCACACTCTTCGTCTTTCTTCCATTCATCCCTTGCTTCAGACCAATGCTTGGCACATTGCCTCCTTAAGATGTTCAATCGCCTTAGTTGCTTCTGGAGTCCAAGAAAATGCATCTTTCTTCAGTAATGTTATTAGAGGTGTTGTTATTCTCCCATAATTATTAACAAAATTGCGATAATACCATGTCAACCCAAGAAATTCTTAAAGATGCTTTATGGTTGTGGGGATTTTCCATTCCTTAATGGATTTAATTTAGTTAGGATCTACCTTAACGCCATTATGAGATACAATATGACTCAAATATTCCACCTCCTGTGCTCCAAAGAAACATTTGGAGGTTTTTGCATATAATTGTTTCTCCTCCAATAGTTTGAGCACCCTGTCAACAGTTGGACATGATCCTTCCAAGACTTGTTGTAGATTAGTATGATCAAAAAATAATAACACAAATTTTCTAAGGAAGGGTTTGAAAATGGAATTCATCAAACCTTGAAATGTGGAAGGTGCATTAGTAAGGCCCAAAAGCATGACCAAAAATTCATAATGACCCTAAAGATTTTTGAATGCTATTTTTGGAATGTCTTCAGTCTTCATTCTAATTTGATGATATCTTGAATGAAGATCCAACTTAGTGAGGTAAATTGTTCCATGTAATTCATCCAACAATTCAACAATGATAGGAATGGGAAATTTATCTTTAATAGTGAGCTTGTTGAGATCCCTGTAATCTGGACACGTACGCCAAGATGCATCCTTCTTGTGCACCAATACTACTGGAGCAGAGAAAGAACTTTGACTAGGTTGAATTATACTAGCCTCTAACATTATGCCACCATATGTTCAATTTCACTCTTTCGGGCATAGGGATATCTGTGAGGTCTGATGTTTGGAGGAAAAATTCTTGGAATCAAATGAATAACATGATCCCTATCATGAATAGGTGGGAGACCTTTGGGAGTCTCAAATAGCTTGGAATGATTGTCCAAGGCTTTTTGGAGACATGGAGAAATAAATGATTTCGATGTTTGGTCCTCCAGTGAGCATAATTGTGCAATTACGTCCCGTTGTTATTTCTTTAGAAGATTTGTCATGAAATTAGAGTTGATTATCTTCCCTGGTTTCCCTGTGATACCCCTTAATTCAAATTCCTTTCCTTCCCCAAAAAAATTCAAGAAAAGTTCTCTAAAATTAAAAGCTGTTGTACCCAAATATTATAACCATTGGACTCCTAGTACAACATCATTACCACCCACTGGAATGGAAAGCATTGGACTATTTAATACATATTCCCCCATGGTTAGCTTGATATTATGGCACTTTCCAATGCAATTTATAGTTCCTCTATTTGCAACCATCACTTTACACTCTGGTGCTAGATATAGGAAGCAATTTAATTCCTTGGCTATCTTACAATGAATAAAATTATGGGTACTACCCAAATCAATCATAAATATTACCTTTTTCTTCTTGATATATACTTTTATCTTGAGAGTTTGAGGAGTGGTAATTCATACCAATGCATTACAAGATATGGTCAGATTCATTTCTTCTTTCCCTGAGATTGGTTCTTCGTGTATATCCTCCTCTTTTGATGTTTTTTGTTCCTTTTCTTCCTCTCCTTCACAATCTATGTAGAATAATTTCTTCTCAGCACACTTATGACCTTTAGTGTATTTTATATCACAACTACAACAAAGCCCTTTTTCTCTTTTTTCCTCCAATTATTGTGTTGTCCACCTTGTAGGTTGTGGAAGACTAGGAGCAACAACACTTCCATCTTTATAGTTGTGAGTGGTAGACTTCCTTGTTGCCATAATTTTTCTTTGAACTTTTCTTGCCACCCTGAATGCCTTCTCTAATCAACCAGGTTCTCAAAGGAAAACCTCATGTTGGATGTTATCTTTTAAGTCCCTATGAAGACATCAATCCTATGATCCTCTAGAATATCAATTACCCTAACATTCAATTTTTGGAAGTCTTCAATGTGCTCCGCCATTGAACCTTTTTGTTTGAGATTTATCGATTAGTTAAAGAAGGTGTTTCTCTTTGTATCTTCATAATGTGCTATCATTTCCTCCATAAAAATTGACCAGGTGATAAGTGATTTATGATAACAAAGTTGTATATACCATACAAACTGATTGGGTTCTAAATATAAAGATGTGATGCATACCTTTTGTGAGGGTTGCACATAATGTAGATCAAGATATTGCTCCATCTATAGTATCCATGTTACCAATCCTTTTCATAAAAATTCCTCATATCTTTATTTGGAATGCGATGGTTCTTAAACCCCACATTGGCATCTCTAAAATCATAATTCATATTCCCTTTTTCATCATCATGATTTTCATGGATTACCTTGTCACCCCCAGGAAGCCTTTCTTGCAACAACTTTATCAACCGTTCCAACTTGAAATTCATCGCATCCTTGTTTACTTTAAAAACCTCCATGTTTCCTTTTATACCATCCATCTCCCATTTTAATCCATCCATGCAATATTTGGTTTCTCTTTGTGAGAGCGAAATTTGTTGAACATGGTCCCGTAGTTTTGATATGTCATGTGGCAATTCTTCCTCTTCATTTGTCATAGTAGGGACTTTTGGGGATTAATGGGTGTATAATTATTTTGTTTAGGAGACATTTTAAAAGTAAATATTGATATCTATGCTTCAATATTCCCTTCGAATCACTTCAAACTTATTTTTGAAACAAAAGTTATCCAAAATTAAAAAATACACACCTTTTTCTTGCTTTTTCGGAGCTCGATATTACAATTGTTGTATCCCTGTAATTTTAGATCTTCAAGGTATAAAATTTCTTCTAGTGGTATCCCTTCAAGTCTTCTTTCCAACCCCATAATTCAGACCAAGATTGTATTCTTGAAGAAAGAGTTATGCCCAATCTCCCACGATGACCTAATTATCAACATGTTCAATAGAGAGAACTTGTTCGGAGTGCCACCTGTCATTGTTTCGACCTTCAACCCTTCAAATGATACAAGAAAAAATAAATTCCATACAATTTCAGCTATTTTTTACAAAATTCAAATCTGATGCTGAGAGAGAAAGTTATGATGATTTTCCCTAGGTCACCTGTTGGAGATTGAATTTTGGAGCCTGCAAAAATCCTAACTTCCTCGGATCGTATCTCTGAAAATATAGCGAACCATGATCTAAAATTTGTACATGTAGTTCACCAATATTTCAGATCTACGTGGTTACAATTCTATCATTTTAATCCTCGCAGAAAAAAAGTTATAGCAAAAATTCCAAGATGATTTGTTTAAAGAAGCGAAACCATAGAATCCAAAGCTTTGATACCAAATGTTATGCAACCAGCTCACAAAATAGAAGAAAAGATAGATCAATGACTTGGAAATTAGCCTCTTTGAGGGGGAACCTCCTTTACATTATATAAATGAACAATTATTATATGATACAAATGATAAGACCTCCTTGCTATATATAGGAGTCTAAGGGGTCACAATATAACTAGAGCCTACATAACCATAATAATATAAGTGCACAACAATAACAATAGTGGGCTTCTATGGAGGAATAAAAACAAAAACATGGGGGATACATGGGCACAACAATTAAAATATGGGGTTACACTAATAATAACAATAAGGGGAATACCTTAGTATTACCGGACCTAACATGTTGGGCATTGGTTGGTTTGTCCCACTAGGTCACCACCCTAGAAGAAGTTGTAGTAGTGAGGTATTTATTCTTTTAATTTCGTGTTGTGCCCTCTTGTGTCTTTGAAATATGTGGTATTCTTGAAGGTGCTAAGGAATCCACGGGGGGACGATATAACTTGTTTGATGGGGGAAACCATTTACATAGTGGATGTGGCAGGTGGTGCCAAACACCAAACGGGTAGTGCTAGAGCCATGTTTGGTAAGGTGAGCATTGCCATTACTTGCTGTGAGATGAAACCAAATGGGGGGTATAATAAAGGAGTTTGAGTGATATCATATGGTATAAAGGATGTATCACTCATCATTTGATTCTAGGTTTTTGAAGGTGGTGATTTATTTTCCTCTATTGATTTGCTAGAAGAAGTGGTTACTAAGTATACTAGAGTTGTGGAAGGAGAAGTTATGAATTGTGAGTCTCCTGGGTAGGTACTAGGGAGAGAGGAATGTTCGAAAATTCTAGGACTAACTTCAGTAAGGGGAGGGACCAATTATTTACAGGACTCAATAAAGGGTAACACACTGTCAGGTGAGGGAGATGCTCTTTTTTCATAGTGTGTTAATTGGTCAATGGTAATGATTTTCCCATTACAGGGGAAACTCATAGTACAAAATAATAATGAGTTTACAACATTCATGGTGTATATGTAATTTCTTCCAAACAAGATTTTATAATCTAGGGGGGCATCAAGAACCTCAATATCATTGAGAACTGTTTTTTCAACAAGTTCGATGAGGAAATTCTGAATGAGTTCGAGTGGTTGCAAAAGACGCCCATCATATGGATTTAGTGTGATGGAGGAAGTTGTAAGTTCTAGGGATGCAAGCTTCTTCCAAACTGTTTTTGACATGATGCAAGTGGATTCCCCCACATCAATGATGCATCAATGAACAATGACATTTTGAATATGCACTAGTATTTGGAACCCAACTAAGGATGGTAGTCAAGGTTTCGAGTTGTCCAAATAAAAGGTGATCAACCATGAATTTGAAGGATCAATGAAACTAAGAATAAAAAGTAAAGATTTTCATTGAGTTGGGCAATTTTGAAGCACTTCAAATGATGACATGGTAGGCGAGGATTGTGTTAGGTCATTGAAAATTCTATAACTATGGGCAACCTCTGCATTATGTGAGGTAGGTCGTAAAGGTCCCTTAGCCAACTTAGATACCGAGTCTATGGGAGGTCATGGGAATCATTAAAGGTGGTGTAGAAATAGTTGGCACTACTTCTGCTGACGAGGGATTAGCTTCGGGTGGGGGGCCATAACTCTGACTCTGGCGATGAGTTAGTAGTAAGACAATAACTACTTTCATATAAATGTCTCAATTAACAGGGTCTGAGGAACTACCCCCTACCTAATTTTGGTATTGTGGAGGTTTTGATCGGAAAAAATGTCATTCGTCAACATTAGGGGAGACCACCCGGTCAGGAAATTAAAGTAGCTCCTTTTCCGTTGAAGATGGTGGTTCCGACTAGTTATGGGTTTAGTTACCTTGTCATCTAAGAGTAACCTAAAACTAATATAATACTAATCTAACCTAAACTAAGAGTTCTATTTGAAAATACTATGTTACATTTCCTTTATATCGATCTTTAAATATGTAAGTTAAAGAATTAATTCGACACAAAGGTTTGATCGATTTAAAAAGGCTAATCAAACCACAATTAAATGAATTATTTGCCTCTTTAAGAGAAGACTTGATGCAGAGCTAAATATACAAATGCAAGACTAATATAAAACATAAAATACTATATCGAACTAAAATGGGATAGCCCTCTCCAAATTTGAGAGAAAGTTAACTAAAAGAGGGGGAAAGACTAATATAATTCATCAAGTAATTTTGTATTAATTAAAGGAAGTAGTTCACATTACTAATACAAGTGAAAACAAAATAAGCTTGCAAATGAATAATAACTAGTGATTAGTTAGCACAAGAATACTTCAATGAATTAAGATTGATTTCGATCTCATTCTGCCCTGCAAAGATAGCTCTAACAAAACTTTAACATCAAAATATCAATGACACAACAATAGTGCATAATATCGAAGAAACATAATACTGTTTATAATAAAGATCGAAACCAAAAATGAGACTTTAGCTTTGAGATAATAATCTTTCATTTTGGTAATAGTACACAAGAATAAGAATTAATTAAAACCATGTCAAAATTTTATTACCACAGTTCCGAGAGCAGCTCTGACCCTTAATGAAACTACTTGCAATAGTGCGAAGTACCTTTATAACATAGCCATAACTTCTCTACAATCTCTACAATAAAACTCTTTGCGCTCTACAATAGTGCAAAAGCACAAATCAAATTTTTACAGATCCCCCTGTGTGTGATCACAACCTCCTCCATCTCCTTGAAGGGAAGGGTATTTATACAAGATTTACCAAGTTCTAGCCCCCTCATATCTCTCAAGAAATAGAAAGTTAATGAATCTGGAGGTTTTTCTTTTGTTGGATCACAGGTTGAATTTGGAAATCGTTGCAACGAAGTATTGTTCTTTAGCCAAACCAATTGACTCTGTTGTTGGACGAAGGATCCATTAGCTGTTATTGGTCATGGCCATTTATGGAGTTTGTTACAACAATCGAGTTAATTTCAAACAATATTTGCCACATGGTAGGGTGCCTCTAGAAGCATGGCCCGAGCACGACATTATGTCCTATTACACAAATCATAGAGGAGATCAAAGATTTATTATTAAACTTAACTAAAAAAACATTCAAAGCAAAATATGTAACATAAAACCCGAAAACCATTTAAATAATGGTTTTAATAAATATAGCAACAACCCTTTATGGAAATGACAAGTGGCAGATGTTAACAGGTATAAGAGAAATGGATATCAGAACTTTTAAAATGAGACAAAATGAAATAGTTGCGATATTGGGAAGCTTTGATATGGAGCAGATGCGATATCGTATTCAACTCCCTTTAATAAATTTGGGGGGTCCGTTATATGAGAGCCTTGTATCAGAGATTTGATATCAGGGTTTTACAATTATTACCATTTAAAAGTTCCGATATACAGGTAGACACAATGTTCTGATTAGAACAACATTAATATGCATATTGGGTTCGACTTATCAGATCCTGGCAGATATCGGAAGTCGGAGGGGGAGGCATATTGGGATATCAATGGAGAACCATATCAAAGTTTTTCAAATGTGTCTCTAATGGAAATATCTGATATGCATTACCTCCAATATGCGGGATCGGAGACAATGACGTGGAATGTGGGTCCTTTAGATATCAGAAATTTGGTTTATCACAAGTTTCATGATGTGGCTCATTTAAAAAACTCCGATGTGAGTATTTCTATGATAGTGTTTTATTATACATATTGTGTGTTATTTGCATTAGTTTTCACTTTATATTCATCAAACTTTAGTTATAAAGGTTTCAAAAGAATACTTCAATAGCTTAAAGTTACACTATTTGTTTATTAAAGAGTCATTGCCACATGTTGTAACACGAGCTTGGTCTCGGGGGCTATTTTATTCATTAATCTAAGATGTTTAAAACAAAAACTTATTTACAAAGTTTATTAACAAACAAACTTAATCAAACTTAGGCAAAATATAAAAATAAAACAAGTGTAAATAAAAAGAAAATTAGACTTGAAATGAAGCAATCACACTCAAAGACTACATACAATGCAAAAAAGGGTCCCCATGTCTATTATGATAGAATAAAATGGGGGCATTGTGTTTTCACTACAACAATGGCGACACACTGTGGAGAAGCAGTTATCTATGTCGTAAAGATACAAAACCTAGTTAAAAAATGAAGGAATTATAATTAGATATTTGAAATGCTCAAATTCAGATATCCTAACCATTTTGTCCCTACTATATGCATTCAAATAAATAGATACACCATTATTATTCATGAACTTGTAAAAATTTAAAACATGAATTCAATGTTTCATTAAATTTATATGTACAACAATTAGCTTAGTTGGGCATCAATTTTCAAGTAAACAAGCTAATCAAGAAAACTTAGTATTAATTAAATTTATATACCATAAGCATAGCCACTACTGCATGCAGATGTCTATAGCCTCAACAGGGATGCCTTTTAACCCTTTTAGGTGCCAATGTCCCATCTATTAGGAATAAATTCATAGTTGCAAGAGATCATCTTAAAATTATTTGAATTCCAACTGAAGTTCACTGTCCTGGCTTGGTAATCAGCTAATGAAAATGCCATTCATGAGATCTAACATGGTGAACAAGTCGGCTCGTAATGAGACCTCTTGTCTCTCAACCTTGTGGTCGAAGCCATTACCTTGGCTTGGTGAACAATAATGGTAATGTCACAATGTTAGAACTTATGATTATGGTAGGTCGGCTCGTGATGAGATCTCCCATACTTCAATTAAACATTTTTGTTTTTATGTTTAACTATGGTTATAGTTAATCTCATAAAGATTACTTAATAGATGGGGTGACATACTACTCCTTAAGAGCAAGGGATGGCGTGCAAAGATTTATGCTAACTACTATTCATTTGACTAAACTTGTTCGCCAAAAGAACTCATGACCTTAAGTAACCGATGTTAAATTTATTTTACTTTATTTCAATATAGGGGTTAAAGATAGTTCATTAACAAATAATGGAAATACTTAAACTCGAAGAACAAAAACCAGGGACTCTACTTTGTTAGGAAAGCTGAAAATGAACATAAATGAAATCATCTTCATTGAAGTGATCCTTAGATATTAGGTTCCTTTAATATTAGTTAGAGCATAAAAATGACTTGCCCAATGATTATGCCAAGCTGAAAGAGAAAACATTACTCCATTTTATTGTGAAATAAAATGAAAATACAATCTAGCTAAGCCTAAAACTCTTATCAAATTAGAAAGAAGACTATCAAGAAAATGAACCTTGAGATACATCTTACAAGATAAATAGATGATTAACATAAAAATGAGATTGAAATGATGATTTTTTATGTAACCATATCACAATATAGAATAAAAGATAGATCAACGACTTCAAAATCAGCCTCTTCGAGGGGGCAACCTCCTTCACATTACACAAATGAACAATCTTATATCATACAAATGACAAAACCTCCTTTCTATATATAGGAGTCTAAGGGGTCTTAATATAATCGAAGATGACATAACAATAAGAATATAAGGGCACAACAATAACAATAGTGGACTTCTATGGGGCACAATAATAACAATATGGGACAATAGGGGCACAACAATAACAATAAGGGCTACACTGACAATAGTAGTGGGGTAATCACTAGTATTATAGGGACCTAACATGTCCCTCTCCTTCAAAAAAGTGTTGTCCTCAATGCTTGAGTAGTTATGGATGCTTCTGTATAAACCACCCATGTGGAATCTTCAGCGGGTAAGTTCTTCCACTTGATGAGATAGTCTGAAATTGATCGATTTCGTAGTTGTCAAGTTCTTGTTTCTGTGACTGCTTCAGGTTCCAATACGATTTTTCCTTCCTTGTCAAGTTCTCGAAATATTGTTTGAACTAGGAGTTTGTCACCTATAACATTCTTTAAGCATGAAACATGGAAAACTAGGTGCACTTGGGAAGCTACAGGAAGATCCAATTTGTATGCCATAGTACCAATATTTTGTTTGAGCTAGAAATTCTTACATAAATATAAGCGATCTTCGTACCATAGCGAATCATTTTTCCAGCTAAATGTACCATATGTACTAGGATATTGTTGTAACTTTTGAATGAGTGCCCACATTTCTTCGTCATTCATCCATTCATCCCTTGCTTCATTTATCCAATTTGGTTGGATAATAGAAATGGCGCAAAGCAATGATTCCACATCTGCATCCTTTCTTGAGAGTGCATATGCCACAACATTTTGCTTCCCTTTTTTGTAGATGATTTCAAAGTCATAACCCAACATCTTTGTGACCCATTTTTGCTACTCTTCTGAAGATAATCTTTGTTATAAAAAGTATTTAAGATTATCATGATCTATTTTTACCTTGAAGTGTCTTCCCATTAGGTAGGGTTGCCATTTCTTAAGTGCATGTAGTATTGTCAACACTTGCTTCTCATAAATAGCTTTGTGTAAATACATTCCTTTGATTGGACGACTTTCGAAAGCAATGGGTCTTTCTTCTTGAATTAAAACAACACCAATTCCATTTCCTGAGGCATCACATTCCACAATAGAGGTTTTTGTGAAGTCCAGTGTAGCTAAAACCGGTGCTTGGCACATTGCCTCTTTAACATGTTCAAAGGCCTTCATTGATTTTGGAGTCCATGAAAACGCATATTTCTTCAATAATGTTTTTAGAGGTGTTTCTATTCTACCATAATTCTTAACAAACTTGCGATAATACCTTGTTAACCCAAGAAATCCTTGCAGATGCTTTATGGATGTGGGTATTTTCCATTCCTTAATGGATTTAATTTTGCTAGGGTCTACGTTAACACCTTCACGAGATACAATATGACCCAGATATTCCACCTATTATACTCCAAAGAAACATTTGGAGCATTTTCATATAATTGTTTCTCCTCCAATAGTTTAAGCACCCTGTCAACATGTTGAACATGATCCTTCCAAGACTTGTTGTAGATTAGTATATCATCAAAAAATACTAACACAATTTTTTTAAGGAAGGGTTTGAAAATGGAATTCATCAAACCTTGAAATGTAGAAGGTGCACTAGAAAGGCCAAAAGGCATGACCAAAAAATTCATAATGACCCTCATGAGTTATAAATGTTTTTTTCAGAATGTCTTCAGTATTCATTCTGATTTGATGATATCCTGAACGAAGATCCAACTTGGTGAAGTAAATTGATCCATGCAATTCATCCAATAATTCATCAGAGATAGGAATGAAAAATTTATATTTAATAGTGAGCTTGTTGAGCTCCCTATAATATGGACACATGTGCCATGACCCATCCTTCTTGTGCACCAATATTATTGGAGCAGAGAAAGAACTTTGACTAGGTTGAATTATACCAGCCTCTAGCATTTCTGCAACCATACGTTTAATTTCACTCTTTTGGGCATAATGATATCTGTAAGGACTGATGTTTGAAGGAACACTTCCTGGAATCAAATAAATAGCATGATCATGATCACGAATAGGTGTGAAGCCTTTGGGAATATCAAATACCTTGGAATGATTGTCCAATGCTTTTTGGAGATCTGGAGAAATAGATGATTTCGATGTGGGAACCTCTAGTCAACAAAATTGTGCAATTATGCCTTGTTGTTCTTTCTTTAGAAGCTTTGTCATTTCGTTAGAGCTGATTACCTTTCCTGGTTTCCCTGTGATACCCCTTAATTCAACTTCCTTTCCTTCCAAAAAAAATTTCATGAAAATTTCTTGAAAATTAAAAACTATTGTTGATCGAGGTGGCTCCAGGGACACATAGAGGATAAAGAGGGCTTACGGAAGCTCAAAAATCAAAGTGATCACAATGCTTTCAAACTAGGACTAGGGCGTAGATCTTGTCATCTTGATTGCAACAGTGTGAATGGTTTGTCAATCTGAGCTCGTATGAGGGAGAACGAGCTAGTCAAAGTTTTGGTCAAAGTTGGACTGTGGGCCAGGTTTAAGTGTCCTACAATTTGACCAACCCCGGGGCATGAAACCTAGGTCCTGAAAGCGGGCGAAATTGTTGCCTCTTTAATTTTTCTAATAACCCTTATGTTAGATAAAATTAAAAAAATGGCCTATTTAAATAAAAAAATATAAATGAGGTGGCGGGCCACCACCCCCGCCACCCCAAACTATATTACAAATTTTCAATTATTAAAGGGTCGACGGGCCATGACCCCCACTGGCCCAACCACAACACATAACCAAGAACCGATGGGCCATGACCCTCGCCATCCAACCAACACTATACAACATTACAAGTAATGTATGGGGTGGCCAGGCCACCTCCCGTGGACCTGGCCCACACCCCAACAACCAATATATACATATGCCGAACATTAATGTGAGGCCGACGGGGATCGAACCCACCTAGCCCACGTGGGCCGGACCCCACCGGGTGGCCCCATGTGGTGGCATACATACCAACAAGCATTAACGTGCCACCAAAACTTTAATGGAACCAAACAATCCCACACCATTCAAATGCGCACTCGGTACAACCACCCAATGCGCTATGGAGGTTACAGGGTGGGCCGCCCAATGCGGACCTGACCCCCCCAAAACGAAAATACATGCTTTTTTAAAACAAAATGAAATGTTTTAATATGGAGGGGTCGAGGTTTGACCACCCAACCTCCTCCTTATAATTCAGGATCCTTACCAATCCGCCCAAATGACCTCATTGAAATATTCACCCAATTTTTTTTTATATAAACCCATCATTTTCTCAGTGCACGGAGGCTAAGGCGTGGCATGGAAATCGAGACAATTTTTAATTAATTGCAGGTGGAACCATGATTTGGCGAAATTCTCAGGAGGGTGAAATTTTTGCAGTATCCAAATTGGACAAACTTTATGTCAATCTTACACCTCTCAGTGACATGAACTTGATGGCGCAGTCAGAATTTTGATCTGAGAAGCAGATTTTTAGAGGACCCGGAGGAGAGAATATTTGAGGAATCTAGGGGAATCTAAAAGATTCCTTAAGCCCCAGATTTCCATTTTCTCAGAATTCAGAAATTTAACAGTCGAGTTTGCATTATTCGACGCCAAAAATCTGATGGTGCATTTAGATTTTCCATTTTCTCATTTCATTTTTTGACCACTTTTCAAAGTGGAGTGCATGTGTCAGCATTCATGTGTGAGCAGCCATTTCCATGAGATTCGACGCTGTGAGATCGATGGTATGAACAACTTCAACAGTTTGACATCATTTTCTTAAGATGGCCCCAGGATGTGAGGTATATGCAGTGTGTTTGTGTACTTCTTTTTGATATGAGATGCATTGTGCTGCACAGATCCCTGTTTGATGTTTGATGTGGGATCTTGTTTCTTACTTGTCTCCTGATTCTTGCTTGATGTGACGTGGAATCATTTGTGGGATGTACTTGTTGTCATTATTCTTCATGTTTTGTTTGAGATCCCTTTGTCGTTATGTTGATGGGATACTTATGTGTCACCATGTATGTTTGCATTGAGATCCCATTTATGCCATGTTGGTGGGATGCTCATTATCATCATGCATGCATTTATGTCATACTGATAGGAGTCCTTTTTGACTGAGAGTTATTGTAGCGGAACATCTCTTGGAGCCACTTTTGCGTGAGGGCATTTTCCTTGTATGATAGCGACATCACCTCTTATGTACATCATTACTATTGACAACACTTAATGCAACGACCTACACCATCTTGACACCGGCACCCGGAGACGTAGTCCCTCCTGGAAAAACTCCGTTATCAATGTCTTGATTTTTATGTTGCTGATGATTGTCATGTTCCTTCTTCTTATAGGATGCCTTTATGTTCCTTTATGCTATTTTAATTGCAAACTAATCACATCACAAAAGCAAAACATCTTGGTTAAATCCGGGAGTTGAGTCAAGTCGGATCAATTGTACCCAAGGGTTGTAGCCATTAGAATCCTAGTACAAGATCAACCCACCCATTGGAATGGAAAGCATTGGGATATTCAATTCATATTCTCCCATGGATAGCTTGATATTATGGCACTTTCCAGAGCAATTTATGGTTCCTCCACTTGCAACCATCACTTGACACTTTCGTGTTGGATATAGGAAGCAATTCAATTCCTTGGCTATATTACAATGAATAAAATTATCGGCACTTCCCAAATCAATCAACACTATTACCTTTTTCTTCTTAACATGTGCTTCTATCTTGATAGTTTGAGAAGTGGTAATTCCAACCAATGCATTACTAGATATGGTCAGATTCATTTCTTCTTTATCTAGGGTTTGTTCCTAGTGTATATGCTCTTCTTTTGATGTTTCTTGTTCCTTTTCTTCCTCCTCTTCACAGTCTATGTAAAATAATTTATTCTTAGCACACTTAGGACCTTTCGTGTATTTTCTATCACAACTGTAACAAAGCCCTTTTGCTATTTTTTCTTCCAATTGTTGTGGTTTCAACCTTGTAGGTTGTGGAAGGCTAGGGGCAACAACACTTCCATCTTTATAGTTGTGAGCGGTAGGATTCCTTGTTGCCATAATTTTACTTTCCATTTTCTTGCCAACCTAAATGACTTCTCCAATTAACCATGTTAGCAAAGGCGAACTGCATGTTGGATGTTATTGTAGAATTTTGTATATTTTTTCCTACAAATAAGCTAGCTTTGGTACCATGTAGAACTTTTTCTACAAATCAGCTAGCTCTGATACCATGTAGAAATTTCCCACCTGTAGATCAACCTAGCAAGGAAATGTACTAAAGAAAAAACTTGATCTACTTCTACAAAAAATTTAGCGGAAGCTTAATCAACCATGAGCAACATCAATAAGAACACATATAACTGATAAGAAGGAATCAATCACACATAACACTAAAGAATTTACCTAGGGAAAGCACCTGCCTAAAACTCCATCTCTGTATTATCATACAAGTTGAAATATAGTCCGGATTACACAAAGCCTTAGCTCGGAAGCTATCCAGCTCTCAGTACAATCCCTATGCTGCTCATAGACAGTCAAAGGCTTCTCACAAACCTTCTCCTCTGCCCTCCAAGCCTCCTATTTCCTTGTGCAGTTTCCTTGAGGTCTAGTGCTGCCACTTGTGTGAATTGGCCTCTTCACACACTCACTAACCTCTGATCTAACTCACAAACCTGAAGGAGATAAATCCTCATCATGGATGAGCTTCCTTTATAGGAAAAATATTCATCCAACTAATAATACACTGTCCCTTCTCTGATCTCAACTGGGTCTCTGTCTGAACTACCATGCATTAGTTATTCATGAGAGAATACTCAATTATCTGAAAATAATAGTTGTCACATGCATGCAAGCATCAACAAACTGTATCTCATTAATTTAACAGCTTGTTAAATTAATCTAACTGAACTTGACTAAGTTAAACTAAGTCAAGTGATCCTCTCAATATAGAACTCATCCTTAATTCCTCAATCAGTGGAGCAAATCAAGGACACATTCCCAAATCAGTGGAGAAATTATTGCATGTTCTCACAAAGACTTCAAGTTTGATTTTCCTTAACTAATTAGCTCACGGAGAATTAATTAATTAATATTCAAACTGCTGGTAAGACCAAATTCGAATTTTACTTCCTATTTTAGACCAAGGACTGCTAGAAATAGGAAGGGACCCATAAATGATATTTTTAGAAGATGTTATTTTTAGCAGTTTTACCTCTCACCCAAGGTGGCCAAAATGATCATTAGCCGAACTGCTATTTTTAGCAGTTCTATTTTTAGCACTTTCTAAATTTATCATTTCTTGTTGCACACTTTTCAACACTTCCGCTCAACAAGAAAGGCTTCCTCTCGAACTCGATCCTGTAACTCTAGAATGTTTTGCATACAACACATCTATCAAGTGCGGTTGCTCTAGCAACAATCGGAACAAAAAACTCCCAACTGACCACTCTGTTGGGCTAGAGACATACTCTGATGTTGAAGCTCTACCTGCTACTGACAAGTGCTCCCTCTGTGACCTCTGCGCTACTGCAACATCTCCATGCATCTCGCACCGTTGCACTCTTCTCTATGCTACCCTGCACAGTGCAACACACTTGTGCCTCTCGCATTGTTGCAGCCTGCATGCTCTGTGCTATCCTGGGATTCCTTGCACTGTAGCTCTCTCTGCCCCTCCATCCGCATCTGTCTATACTCAATCAGTCAGTTCCTGCTACTCCACATCGGGGCTTCTGTAGCAAGGTCTCATCCAAGAGGTTGGGTACCTCAAGGATCCTGCCCCTCCTCCATGGGACGATCACTCCACATCGCTCCACCTCCTACCTAGAGGTATGGCTGCATGTGATCCCTCTACCCACCCGATTCGATGTTTCCCCCTACTGGAGGTCTCTGCATGGGTAGATGTCTCTACTCGATCTCTCCTCAGCTTCCCCTATTGTGGCTGCTCCACAACCTCTTGAAGCTGCTGCACTAATCGTGGCTCCTCCACAATTGTCTGAGACTTCTTCTGGCGCCGCATGTTGAGAGGTTATATACTCTCCCTCTCAACCACGAAGTCTTTAACCTTTGCCTTGCTCCTCAAGGCTTTGCATGCATCTTGTACCTCAAGTGCATACAGGTTCTTTGCTAGCACACCAATCTATTTCCACTTTCCCGCCATCACGATATTTTCTAGAAAAAGAGCTGATTTTAGATCAACAATATCTCCCTCATCCGAACTCCGATTCAGCTGATTTTTTTTGCTTGATTTTGGGTATTTTTCCACAAGGAATCCAAATCTGCTATTTATTTCTGAAAATTTTGTACATAAATTTTTAGATCTGCTCTGCAAACTCTCAGCCCAAAACTCAAAACTTTGAAATCTTCTCTCAGTATATTGTTCTCTCCTTGATCACCTGTGCTCTGATACCATGTAGAATTTTGTAGATTTTTTCCTACAAATCAACTAGCTTTGATACCATGTAGAACTTTTGCTACAAATCAGCTAGCTCTGATACCATGTAGAAATTTCCCACCTGTAGATCAACCTGGTAGTGCAATGTGTTATCACTCAGGTTGTTCCCCAAAGTTGTAAGAAATGGAATACGGCCAAGGTAACCACAGACCAATCTTTTAGATATAGATTCTAGCCAATCGGCATCCAGATAGGGCTCTCTCTTTATAATTTAGCTTTGTTTTGAGGTATATTAGGCTAGCTATGAAGTATAAGGGTTGTGTTTGGAGTTTGGTTGGAGAAATGGAGGTTCAATAGAACAGTGGGGTAAAACTGAAGAGTTTTAGTCCATTGGGCATGATGGAGTCAAAGGAGGATAGCTTCCTGGATTAGGTTTCTGAACAGAAAAAGGTGTCACAGAGCAAGGTACTCAAATATGGAACAATTTGTAGGCTGAAATCAGATGGAATGGAGTCAATGAGTGAAGGGAAATTAAGAATCCTTCATCATGTTGACAGAGGGAAAATGGCTGAGTACTGTTAAGGAGCAGTTAAGAATCCCTTAGCGAATACCCAAGATGAAAGAATCAGGGGAAACAGGAGCAATTAAGAATTCACTGTTTATTCTAATTATGAAGAAAACATTGATAATAACAAAGACTGAACACAGAGTGCAATCAAGCAAATTATAAGTTATTCTTTCTCTCTATTATTTCGATCATGAAACATAGATGATAAAACATAGAAACTGTAAAACACAAATTAGAAGGGACTTATTGATCCATAAGATGATTCAAACAGCCTTTTTATTCCAAAATTCTGTATTATAGCAAAGTCTGAGAATGCTTCCTAATCAACCAACGCCAAATACTTCATCTGGGGGGTATTTATACAAAAATATCAAATATCTTACAAAATATCTGAAGAAGATAATATCTGATGATGATTAATTCTTCTTTTACAAGAGATAGAGACAGACAGTCTCGAAAACAAGAGAACAATAAATTGATGCTGCACTGGCTGTTCTATCTTTATGAGATGTACTGGAGGTAGGTACCACAAGTCGGTTCACGATCGTCTTCTACTAATACTCTGTGCTGGTTATTCCGCCTTGGCCGGACTATCTTTAAGGATGCGCTTTGACCTGCCTGACCGTGATTTATTTCTGTTCTCTACATTATAGCAGATGGTCTAAATTTTTGAATTGACCAAAGATAAGTTTATAGGATCTCTAACATACTTTGCCACCACTCCGGTCCTGGTAATTTATGTCTCTGCAACTTACTCAAAGTTTCGTCAGTTTCTGTGTACCTGAAGAGATTAGGTGGGATGGTGAACAGATGCTTCACCTCGTGCTCTATGTAGAACAAATTTTCCAGGCTGTCATAAAGGGCCTGGCCAGATGGAAGTGCTTTCTCTCCTGAAGTACTTGATGATGTATTAACTTGATCAATAACATATGTATTCAATTTATATACATAGTCTTTGTGTTTCGTCAGATGATCATTACTTCCCAAAGGACTTGGCAAACCTTTTTGATGCAGGACTGTAAACCTTTTTGTGAAAGAATTAATCTCTACCTACATGTCCTGGCATCTTCTATCCAAATTTTGCATTAGATTTCTCATGGTTAGAACTCTCTTGATGTCTAGAATGGTGCCCATTCTGTCTCTAATTTCTAGTGCTTCCATTTATTCACTGGTCTTGGTGTTCAAAAAATGTATTAGCCGGTTAGCTTGCTCAGGCGTCTGTCCCAATAAGGCTTTTGTTTTTTGAATCTCCACTTGGGCCACTCTTATCAAGTCAATCTGCTCATAAATGGTTTGGATAGACCTCCACACATCACTAAGGGATTGAGTGATGTTGGTCCAAAAAATTCCCGTGATTTCTGCTAGAGGTTTATGCAGAGAGAGGTTCTTTTCTAATTCTCTCACCTTGTTCTCCAATGTTTTGATCTCCCTTGTTTTCTCTGCCACATTCATCTTGGATTTATCATAACTCTGTTCAACTTTTGCCAATTTTTATTTGACTTGCTTCAGCTCTGACACTTGGAGTTTCAATTCCTCCATGGCTTTTATTAATTGCTTTGTGCTCATACCTGTACTGCTGCCTCGTGCTGCTTTTACTGATGTTGCTGGGACAGTGGGAGGCAATGCTGTTATAAGTGTGGAGGGGGTAGTAGTGACTGTTGGAGCTACTTCAGGTGGCTGGGAGGTCGACTCTCCCTGCTTTTCTTGTACAACTTTCTCCAATGCCTGCTCTATCTCATTCAATCTCTCATTCAGTCGCATGATCAGGTCCATCATATCCTCTTCAGATTTCTACTGCACAACATCTGCAGCCTGTGGATACATGGAAGGAGGCATTTTAAGCTGTTTTCTCAATGCAGCGATGTCCTCTTCTTTCTTCTTCATTAGTGCCTTTATGCCTTTGGCATCTTTGGGATCATGTCCCAGTTCAATGATAATTTCTTCCAAGGATTTGATCCTGTTGTCCTTTGCTAGAGAAGAAGCTTTCTCTAAATCTAATTGAGCAGAGGTATTATTCAAGGAGTCTTGCAATTTATGAGCTAACATAACTTTGTCAGCTAGCGTGGAGTATACCATCTCTCCAGTTTGTTTATGCAGCTCAATCTGGTCTATTGGGTGAATGTCCTTGGCTAGGACCTCCAGATTTGTCTTGATGTAATCAGCTGCTGATTGTGGTTACTACACCTTGGGCTTGAAATAACTCATGATCATTTTGCCCTCCTTAATGTCATAGGCAGACATCAATCTTTGCTATTTTTTGGGGGCCATCTTAAGATATTGATTGCAAATCTGCAGCCTTAGTGGGTCGTTTCTAGCCTTTATCTCTATGAATGTTCTTTTGATGTCCGAGGTCTGCTTACTTGGTGGCCTAATGGATGAAACTTCCACACTATGCTGCCTTTCTAGCTCCTGCCTGTGTGAGCTAGTTGATGTCTCCACCACTGGGGAAGTCTGCTGGGTAACCCTCTCACCTCTTAAACTTTCAGTTGTTTCTTCAATGATCTCCTCTTCTGACAAATGATCCAATATTTGCCTCTTTGCACTTGGTTGCTCAGCAGGTCCACTGATAGGTGTGGCCTCTTCTCTGTCTCTTTCCTTGCCTTTTTCCTCATTTAGAGGAGTTTGTAATGCAGGAATCTCTGCTGCTTTGGTTTGGACCGGAGGAATTTGCCCCTGCTGATTAGTCATTGCTTGCTGCTCCATGTCTGCCACCTCCTTGCCCTTAGAAGACCCTGTAACTGGTGTGCTGGTTTCTTGTACAGGTTGTTGTGAAGTTCCAGCAAAGGATGTACCCACTCCGGCTTGCTGAGGCAGCTTAAAGGATACCTGTCCAAAAGAGTCCAGGTCAAGGGTTTTTTCTAAATATTTCATAGCTTTTTCCATCTTCTCTTGTTCAGTAATTTCTTCTACTAATGTAACCTCTACCTAGTCATCTTGATTAGCAAATTGTTCAATTTGAGGGATCCTATGATGTATATAAGCCGACAGCCTGTTTCTTACTTTTCTGTCACTTATAAAGCTATTTGGGTCATATGGCACCCACCAGAAACTTTTCTTCAACTTAAGGTCTTCCCCTAATATCTTATCAGCATCTTCCCATGCCTCTCTCTTATGGATGATAAAAGGGCCTAGCTGGGTTTTTTATTCTCAGCTGAGCCTTTTTCTTTACATTGCAAAAGTGGGTTAAATCTGCATTAATAAGCTGCCTGAAATACTCCAGTGAAAATAGTCTCATGGGCACATATTTGGGCAGCTTGTAAGGGCACAGTTCACAGCCATATATTCTAATTTTAATGTGATTCTGGTAGAGGTACCAGTCACCTATCTCGTATTGTCTGGAAAGCTATAAAATCTTCTTTATATCACCAGAGAGCCTAGGAGGAGGAGCTCCTATCAATAGAGTGGAGGCTGGATGTATAAACAAGTCAATGAATTCACAATAGGTATAAGGGGATTCACAAACATTGTGGAAGACCGAGGTCCAAAAGATCACAGACCTCCTCCCTCCTTTGGAATTCAATTTCCTGATTGGAAATGAAAAACTGTCTGGCTGATAATATAACAGAAGGTGATATATGAGTGAGGTGTACTTGAAGACTCCTTCTCTGTCCAGATTTATGAATTGCTCATTGATTTTATTGGCAATGAAAGAGGCATAATCATATTTGACAGCACAGGGCTGTCCTAGAGTAAACATTGACAACATAACTAAGATGGTCTCATCAACAAATTCACTGGTTTTGAATCCCAAGAGAAAGGATATCATGTCAAGAATAAGCTTGCCAGTTTCAGTGAACCAGGAATGCACATAGGGAGGTGGGCCTTGGGGCTGGTAGTCTAGTTTCATAAATAATTTAGCAATCCAGGTTATTTCTGAAGTGGGCAATTGAGAGACTTGCTCAAGCAAAAATCCCATGGAAAGAGGAGCAAGGGGCTGAGCTGGATGGAAGTGTAACATCTCATTGATAGATTCAGTAGTTATGTAAAAGAGAACAGTTTGGGATGGGGTCATAACTGCTTTACTGATAGGGTCATAGTTGGCACAGCATTGGTGGATAATATCTGGGAACACATTGACTGAGGGAAGGTAATACCTGGGGAGATTAGATTCCCATATTCCAAAGATATCAGAGTTGCTCAGATGACTATTCCTAATTCGGCAAAATGCCTGGAGATGGTTCATATCACCAGATAACTCTTTAATTTGAAAATCTCTGTCAGCCAAGGGTAACCAATCCTGGTCTTTATGAGGTGCATTGAGGGGCACGACATTGAGGGCCACAGGGGCTTCCATGTTTGTTTGCTGTGTTTTCAAACTGGAGGTCAAGTTTCTGTGGAAAAATGGGCAAAACAATAGTTCTGGGTGTCTTTTTCTGAGAGTTATGGACTGATTTTACTTGAATTTGGCCTTGTTGGGTAAAATTCACAGAGGAAAAATGAAATTACAGGTTCGGGAAGTGAAAACGGGGTAAATACCTATATTTTAGAGGTGAACAGGAAAATTGCAGATTGACCGATGAGCTACGAAGCAGGATGTTGGACTTTGTTTGGCCGGGTGGCGAACTGTATGCTCGAGCAATGAACTGGACGTAATTTGCATGAAAGTAGTTCGCAGAGGGAAATGGGCAAAAATGACATTTTCTCGACTTTTTAACAAAATTTGGCTTTCACAGGGCTTTTTGGCGCTTTTTGGTCGGATGACGTTAGTGGGATGGGACGATTTGTCGCGTAGCAGAGGGTACAGAAGGATGATGTGGCAGTGACATGGTGATGACGTCAGCGGGGGGAGGGGGGGGGGTCAGTGGGAAGGCGGTAAATGGTTTTGACCCGCACTGCTTGTGAGCTGAAATGGTTTTGGGCGGAGAGGTAGCGAGCACGGCGGGAGTGTGCCAGGCGTCCATGGTACGGGCGTGATACCGCCGACTCCCTAGGCAGTAAACTTCGGCAGCGGAGGGGATTGAGATACAATCGTGGGTCGTTGGATGAGTGGGCCCAGATCTGACGGTCAACGGCATGTCGGAGATGCCTCAGGGTTACGACGCGGGGCCCATTCAATATTTTAAAGTTTTATAATGCGTCGGGGTCATTTGCCATTGGTTCGTGAGGTTGCGGGCTTGGTTACTAATTAACCAAAAGTTAATTAATCCCATGGTTGCGCATGAAGGGCTATTATAAGGTTTCTGATAAACCCTTAATTCCCATTTCATAGGAATATGGTTTATATTTAAACCGGGGAGGGATGTTAGAATATAGGGATTTTTAGCATATTAATAATATCCGGGAAAGGGCCATTTATGCAAGGGATTTACTAAGTAATGTTACGGGTTAATATGAAAGATATGTTGAAAAAAGAGAACTAAGTTGTAGAGTTTAAAAACTTAGGCTTAAGGAGACGCGTTTATGTGTGACTTTGCACAATCTCCTAAGTAATCAGGATTTTACTTAGGCATTTTTATGAAATGAGATGGAGTAATTTAGTGATATTGAGCAGATCTCAATATCTCCGGGGGAATTAGCAAATTATTTGGAGAAATGATGGAGGGGAGTTAGTCATGGTCCTGCCATAGTACCTGTGATAGAAATAAGATTTAATCATTCTGAGAGACGAAACATATCACAAGTTTCTTTCTGCAACATCAAAACTACCTACCTAGCCTATAGTACCTAACAATTTTTTCTTCTTTTTCCCTTGGGTGCACTTGAACTAGCAAACCCTGATTTTCTTCTTTTCTTTTCACTGCAATCCTATCTAGATCTATCCTTATCACATCCAAGGGCTCAGGTTTAACAGTTGAGCTCCTTTTCTTCTCTACCTATCTATTTATATGTCAAGTTTAAATAGTTTGGATAGATTTCTATTCTCTATCTCTAAAACAGGAAATTCAAACATGAAATGGCCAAGATTAAGCTGTTTGGTCATTCATCAATTACAGCATAAAGATCAATAAATCGTACACGAAACTGTATTTACAAAACATGAAGTAGTAGTGGCATTTGGACTTGCACACTTTCCTGGTCCTTTTGTTTGGGGGTTCATTTCTTTCATTTTTCCTTTTGACCATTTATCTTTTCACCCTTTGATTTTTCTTTTAGGGTATACCCTCTTTTCATTTTTTAATTTTTTGAGTTTTTCAATATGGAAAACCTTTGCAGCAAGGAAATGATGAACATATTAGGGATTTTAACCAGTCAATCATGAAATATGACACCTATTAGTATAGGAGCATAACACTGGCTCCACTTGGGGATGGCTTTTCCTCGTGAAAAGTTAAGAACAACAGGTCAGATGGCCTTATGTACAATTCTTGCTGCAATCTGAAATCTTCCTTTGCTGTAAGTAAACAAAATTGTACAAAAGATCATCTAAAATATATACATTTCTCTTGGGCTGAAAACAAAAATAGTAAAATTCCTTCACTGTTTCTCAAAATTTCCTGCACATTCCTTTTTATTCTGATTGCTGTAGAAAGTTGTATAAACTGAACTTCCCTATGTACATGTTGGAGTCAGGATATATCAATCAAATTGGATCAAAATAGTGTTTCAACATCCGACCATTCAATGGTCCTTCTTTTGCTTTTGTCCCATCTAGGCTTTTTAGAAAGTATGTATTGTTGCCTTGTGAAGCCTGAATAATAAAAGGTCCCTTCCATAGGAAGTCAAACTTCCCATGTTTTCCTTTATCTTCTTTTCTAGAATCCCATTTCAAAACTTTGTCTCCTATGAAAAAATCTTTTGCCTTAGTCCTTCTATCAAATATCTTCTTGAGTTTTTCTTGTAGCACTTGAGATCTTTGATATACCTCTTCTCTAGTTTGCTACAAATGGATGGTCTGATTAACCCTTCTTTGAATATCATTGGGTTCCACTTGAGCTTTTTGCAGTAATTTCATTACAGGGATTCCCAAGGAGGAGGGAAATACAACTTCCATACCATAGACAAGCTCATAGGGACTAGTTCCCATGGATCTCTTAGTAGTTAACTTGTTTGCCCATAATGCATTAATAAGTTTCTTATGCCAATTTTTATTGTTTTCCTCCAACACTTTCTTGATGACATTGATCATGCTTTTATTGGAGGACTCAGCTAGACCATTACCTTGAGGGTAATAGGCTGTGGAATGGCCTAAAGTGATGTGGTACTTATGACAGAAACTTATCATCCTCTTGGATTTGAAAGCAGAAGCATTATCAGTTATGATCTTTTCAGGACAGCCAAATCTAGACAAGATGTTGGCTTCTAAGAATTGAATGATCACTGAATCGTTGGCTTGTCTGCAAGGGATGGCTTCTATCCATTTGGTGAAATAATCTGTAGCAGTCAAGATCCACTTATGTTGACCAGAAGAGGAAGGATGAATTTCCCCAATGAAGTCTAAACCCCATTGTTGAAAGGGTCTTTCAGTGGAAATTGGTCTAAGGGGTAGAGGTAAAAGTTTCCTCTTGCCTTCAAAAATTTGACATTTATGACAAGCAGTGACAAACATTTGAAATCAGCAAACAAGGTTGGCCAGTAAAATCCAGCCCTTAGAATTTTGTCTGCAGTTGATTTCCAGTACAAATGTCCACCACAGTCCCCTGCATGAAATTCTTTGAGTACCCTGTCAGCTTCATCTTTTATTAGACAATTTAATAGAACACCTTCATGATTTTTTCAAAAAAGAGCACCATCTAAAATACAAAACTTTGAAGCTTTCATTTTTATAAACCTTTTCTTTGTTCTGGATAACCTTGGAGGAGCCTGCAGGTTTAATAATACATAACATATATCAGCATACCAAGGTGTTTCTAGGAAGGCCTAGCTGATTTGTGGAGTCGCCATCTCCTGTTCATTATCTAGTTCATTGATATCCAGGGCTTGGCAATTAGTTTCAGTCATGAGTTTAGCCAATCGTTGTCCTTTTATAAGCTTTGTAGGTTTTATTTCAATATCATACTCCAATATAGTAGCAATCCACTTACCTCTTTTGCCTTCAATCCCCTCTTGGGTTAGGATATCTTTGACAACAATGCTTGGCACATAAGCTATTATATGAGAGTATAGCATGTAGACTCTGAAATCTTTGATGGCTTTCACAAGTGCATAAGCCTGTTTTTCCATGATTGGTTATTTTAGTGGTGCATCCCTCAATGCTTTACTAAAAAAGGCTATGGGTTTTTCACATCCTTGATCATCTTTCTGTAGTAAAACAACAACAATAGTGTGTTCTGATGCAAACGAGAAGATTATGAAGTCTTTGTCAAACTTTGGGCTTGTAAGGACTGGTGTTTTGGTCAAGGCCATTTTAATGTCTTCAAATGCTTGTTTAGCCTCCACTGTCCATTTAACCTTGGAATCCTTCTTCAACATATTATTCAGAAATCTGATTAGCTCGGCCAAATTGGGTATGGATCTTCTTAAAAAGTTAATTTTCCCTAGGAAAGCTTGAAGTTCTTTGACATTTCTGGGATGGGGTATTTGTAAAATGGCTTCTATTCTGTCAGGATCGATTTTGATGCCATCTTTGGAGATTATGTGGCCTAATAGTTTGCCTTCCTCTAGACCGAATAATGACTTCTTTGGATTTAGTGATATACCATATTTTCTGCATGTTAAAAACACCTCTCTCAAATGATCTAAATGCTGCTGATCTGATTTGGAAAACACAGTGAGATCATCTAGGTATATGACTAGGAAATCATGAATTTCTTTAGCAAAATCTATGTCCATTGCACGTTGTAAGGTTGCCCCTGCATTCTTGAGTCCAAATGGCATTTTCACATATTTGAAAGTTCCCTATGGGGCTGTAAAAGCAGTTTTTTCCTGATCGTCAAGGTGAACCAAAATCTGGTTGAAGCCTGAGAACCCATCCAACAGTGAAATTCTAGAGACACCTACTACCATTTGTAAAATGTGGTCCATATTAGGTAAGGGGTAGTGGTCTTTTAAAGAGACTTTATTTACATTCCTTAAATCCACACACAATCCCATTTCTCCTGTTTTCTTCCTAGTGGGCACTAAATTAGACACCCATTCTGAAAATCTGATAGGTGCAATTATCCCAGCTTCATACATTCTTTTAACTTCTTTTTCAATTAAAGGGAGTAGCATAGGGTTGACCCTTCTGAGTTTTTGTTTGAATGGTTTTTGATTTTCTTTAAGGGGTACTGTGTGTTGGATTACAGAAGTATCATAAGATTTGAGATCTTCATAGCTCCATGCAAAAACATCCTGGAATTCTTTGAACAGTTCAACATATTTAAGCTTTTGGTCAGGAGGCAAAGTTTTGGATAGTTTTATCATTTTAGGATTTTCTTCAGTTCCTATGTTACAGTCCTCAATGTCTGCGTTTAGAGGCTGCATTTTGGGTTTCTTTGGAATATCATTAGAATATCGATCTTTAAAGATGTAAGTTAAAGAATTAATTCGACACAAAGGTTTGATCGATTTAAAAAGGCTAATCAAACCACAATTAAATGAATTATTTGCCTTTTTAAGAGAAGACTTGATGCAGAGCTAAATATACAAATGCAAGACTAATATAAAACATAAAATACTATATCGAACTAAAATGGGATAGCCCTCTCCAAATTTGAGAGAAAGTTAACTAAAAGAGGGGGAAAGACTAATATAATTCATCAAGTAATTTTGTATTAATTAAAGGAAGTAGTTCACATTACTAATACAAGTGAAAACAAAATAAGCTTGCAAATGAATAATAAATAGTGATTAGTTAGCACAAGAATACTTCAATGAATTAAGATTGATTTCGATCTCATTCTGCCCTGCAAAGATAGCTCTAACAAAACTTTAACATCAAAATATCAATGACACAACAATAGTGCATAATATCGAAGAAACATAATACGGTTTATAATAAAGATCGAAACCAAAAATGAGACTTTAACTTTGAGATAATAATCTTTCATTTTGGTAATAGTACACAAGAATAAGAATTAATTAAAACCATGTCAAAATTTTATTACCATATTTCCGAGAGCAGCTCTGACCCTTAATGAAACTACTTGCAATAGTGCGAAGTACCTTTATAACATAGCCATAACTTCTCTACAATCTCTACAATAAAACTCTTTGCGCTCTACAATAGTGCAAAAGCACAAATCAAATTTTTACAGATCCCCCTGTGTGTGATCAAAACCTCCTCCATCTCCTTGAAGAGAAGGGTATTTATACAAGATTTACCAAGTTCTAGCCCCCTCATATCTCTCAAGAAATAGAAAGTTAATGAATCTGGAGGTTTTTCTTTTGTTGGATCGCAGGTTGAATTTGGAAATCGTTGCAACGAAGTGTTGTTCTTTAGCCAAACCAATTGACTCTGTTGTTGGCCGAAGGATCCATTAGCTGTTATTGGTCATGGCCTGTTATGGAGTTTGTTACAACAATCGAGTTAATTTCAAACAATATTTGCCACATGGTAGGGTGCCTCTAGAAGCATGGCCCGAGCACGACATTATGTCCTATTACACAAATCATAGAGGAGATCAAAGATTTATTATTAAACTTAACTAAAACAACATTCAAAGAAAAATATGTAACATAAAACCCAAAAACCATTTAAATAATGGTTTTAATAAATATAGCAACAACCCTTTATGGAAATGACAAGTGGCAGATGTTAACAGGTATAAGAGAAATGGATATCAGAACTTTTAAAATGAGACAAAATGAAATAGTTGCAATATTGGGAAGCTTTGATATGGAGCAGATGCGATATCGTATTCAACTCCCTTTAATAAATTTGGGGGGTCCGTTATATGAGAGCCTTGTATCAGAGATTTGATATCAGGGTTTTACAATTATTACCATTTAAAAGTTCCGATATACAGGCAGACACAATGTTCTGATTAGAACAACATTAACATGCATATTGGGTTCGACTTATCAGATCCTGGCAGATATCGGAAGTCGGAGGGGGAGGCATATTGGGATATCAATGGAGAACCATATCAAAGTTTTTCAAATGTGTCTCGAATGGAAATATCTGATATGCATTACCTCCAATATGCGGGATCGGAGACAATGACGTGGAATGTGGGTCCTTTAGATATTAGAAATTTGGTTTATCACAAGTTTCATGATGTGGCTCATTTAAAGAGTCATTGCCACATGTTGTAACACGAGCTTGGTATCGGGGGCTATTTTATTCATTAATCTAAGATGTTTAAAACAAAAAATTATTTACAAAGTTTATTAACAAACAAAATTAATCAAACTTAGGCAAGATATAAAAATAAAACAAGTGTAAATAAAAAGAAAATTAGACTTGAAATGAAGCAATCACACTCAAAGCCTACATACAATGCAAAAAAGGGTCCCCGTGTCTATTATGATAGAATAAAAAGGAGGCATTGTGTTTTCACTACAACAATGGCGACACACTGGGGAGAAGCAGTTATCTCTGTCGTAAAGATACAAAACCTAGTTAAAAAATGAAGGAATTATAATTAGATATTTGAAATGCTCAAATTCAGATATCCTAACCATTTTGTCCCTACTATATGCATTCAAATAAATAGATACACCATTATTATTCATGAACTTGTAAAAATTTAAAACATGAATTCAATGTTTCATTAAATTTATATGTACAACAATTAGCTTAGTTGGGCATCAATTTTCAAGTAAACAAGCTAATCAAGAAAACTTAGTATTAATTAAATTTATATACCATAAGCATAGCCACTACTGCATGTAGATGTCTATAGCCTCAACAGGGATGCCTTTTAACCCTTTTAGGTGCCAATGTCCCATCTATTAGGAATAAATTCATAGTTGCAAAAGATCATCTTAAAATTATTTGAATTCCAACTGAAGATCACTGTCCTGGCTTGGTAATCAGCTAATGAAAATGCCATTCATGAGATCTAACATGGTGAACAAGTCGGCTCGTAATGAGACCTCTTGTCTCTCAACCTTGTGGTCGAAGCCATTACCTTGGCTTGGTGAACAATAATGGTAATGTCACAATGTTAGAACTTATGATTATGATAGGTCGGCTCGTGATGAGATCTCCCATACTTCAATTAAACATTTTTGTTTTTATGTTTAAATATGGTTATAGTTAATCTCATAAAGATTACTTAATAGATGGGGTGACATACTACTCCTTAAGAGCAAGGGATGGCGTGCAAAGATTTATGCTAACTACTATTCATTTGACTAAACTTGTTCGCCAAAAGAACTCATGACCTTAAGTAACCGATGTTAAATTTATTTTACTTTATTTCAATATAGGGGTTAAAGATAGTTCATTAACAAATAATGGAAATACTTAAACTCGAAGAACAAAAACCAGGGACTCTACTTTGTTAGGAAAGCTGAAAATGAACATAAACGAAATCATCTTCATTGAAGTGATCCTTAGAGATTAGGTTCCTTTAATATTAGTTAGAGCATAAAAATGACTTGTCCAATGATTATGCCAAGCTGAAAGAGAAAACATTACTCCATTTTATTGTGAAATAAAATGAAAATACAATCTAGCTAAGCCTAAAACTCTTATCAAATTAAAAAGAAGAGTATCAAGAAAATGAACCTTGAGATACATCTTACAAGATAAATAGATGATTAACATAAAAATGAGATTGAAATGATGATTTTTTATGTAACCATATCACAATATAGAATAAAAGATAGATCAATGACTTCAAAATCAGCCTCTTCGAGGGGGCAACCTCCTTCACATTACACAAATGAACAATCTTATATCATACAAATGACAAAACCTCCTTTCTATATATAGGAGTCTAAGGGGTCATAATATAATCGAAGATGACATAACAATAAGAATATAAGGGCACAACAATAACAATAGTGGACTTCTATGGGGCACAATAATAACAATATGGGACAATAGGGGCACAACAATAATAATAAGGGCTACACTGACAATAGTAGTGGGGTAATCACTAGTATTATAGGGACCTAACATGTCCCTCTCCTTCAAAAAAGTGTTGTCCTCAACGCTTGAGTAGTTATGGATGCTTCTGTATAAACCACCCATGTGGAATCTTCAGCGGGTAAGTTCTTCCACTTGATGAGATAGTCTGAAATTGATCGATTTCGTAGTTATCAAGTTCTTGTTTCTGTGACTGCTTCAGGTTCCAATACGATTTTTCCTTCCTTGTCAAGTTCTAGAAATATTGTTTGAACTAGGAGTTTGTCACCTATAACATTCTTTAAGCATGAAACATGGAAAACTAGGTGCACTCGGGAAGCTACAGGAAGATCCAATTTGTATGCCATAGTACCAATATTTTGTTTGAGCTAGAAATTCTTACATAAATATAAGCGATCTTCGTACCATAGCGAATCATTTTTCCAGCTAAATGTACCATATGTACTAGGATATTGTTGTAACTTTTGAATGAGTGCCCACATTTCTTCGTCATTCTTCCATTCATCCCTTGCTTCATTTATCCAATTTGGTTGGATAATAGAAATGGCGCAAAGCAATGATTCCACATCTGCATCCTTTCTTGAGAGTGCATATGCCACAACATTTTGCTTCCCTTTTTTGTAGATGATTTCAAAGTCATAACCCAACATCTTTGTGACCCATTTTTGCTACTCTTCTGAAGATAATCTTTGTTATAAAAAGTATTTAAGATTATCATGATCTATTTTTACCTTGAAGTGTCTTCCCATTAGGTAGGGTTGCCATTTCTTAAGTGCATGTAGTATTGTCAACACTTGCTTCTCATAAATAGCTTTGTGTAAATACATTCCTTTGATTGGACGACTTTCGAAAGCAATGGGTCTTTCTTCTTGAATTAAAACAACACCAATTCCATTTCCTGAGGCATCACATTCCACAATAGAGGTTTTTGTGAAGTCCAGTGTAGCTAAAACCGGTGCTTGGCACATTGCCTCTTTAACATGTTCAAAGGCCTTCATTGATTTTGGAGTCCATGAAAACGCATATTTCTTCAATAATGTTGTTAGAGGTGTTTCTATTCTCCCATAATTCTTAACAAACTTGCGATAATACCTTGTTAACCCAAGAAATCCTCGCAGATGCTTTATGGATGTGGGTATTTTCCATTCCTTAATGGATTTAATTTTGCTAGGGTCTACGTTAACACCTTCACGAGATACAATATGACCCAGATATTCCACCTATTATACTCCAAAGAAACATTTGGAGCATTTTCATATAATTGTTTCTCCTCCAATAGTTTAAGAACCTTGTCAACATGTTGAACATGATCCTTCCAAGACTTGTTGTAGATTAGTATATCATCAAAAAATACTAACACAAATTTTTTAAGGAAGGGTTTGAAAATGGAATTCATCAAACCTTGAAATGTAGAAGGTGCACTAGAAAGGCCAAAAGGCATGACCACAAAATTCATAATGACCCTCATGAGTTATAAATGTTGTTTTCAGAATGTCTTCAGTATTCATTCTGATTTGATGATATCCTGAACGAAGATCCAACTTGGTGAAGTAAATTGATCCATGCAATTCATCCAATAATTCATCAGAGATAGGAATGAAAAATTTATATTTAATAGTGAGCTTGTTGAGCTCCCTATAATATGGACACATGTGCCATGATCCATCCTTCTTGTGCACCAATATTACTAGAGCAGAGAAAGAACTTTGACTAGGTTGAATTATACCAACCTCTAGCATTTCTGCAACCATACGTTTAATTTCACTCTTTTGGGCATAATGATATCTGTAAGGACTGATGTTTGAAGGAACACTTCCTGGAATCAAATGAATAGCATGATCATGATCACGAATAGGTGTGAAGCCTTTGGGAATCTCAAATACCTTGGAATGATTGTCCAATGCTTTTTGGAGATCTGGAGAAATAGATGATTTCGATGTGGGAACCTCTAGTCAACAAAATTGTGCAATTATGCCTTGTTGTTCTTTCTTTAGAAGCTTTGTCATTTTGTTAGAGCTGATTACCTTTCTGGTTTCCCTATGATACCCCTTAATTCAACTTCCTTTCCTTCCATAAACAATTTCATGAAAAGTTCTTGAAAATTAAAAACTATTGTTGATCGAGGTGGCTCCAGGGACACATAGAGGATAAAGAGGGCTTACGGAAGCTCGAAAATCAAAGTGATCATAATGCTTTCAAACTAGGACTAGAGCGTAGATCTTGTCATCTTGATTGCAACAGTGTGAATGGTTTGTCAATCTGAGCTCGTATGAGGGAGAACGAGCTAGTCAAAGTTTTGGTCAAAGTTGGACTGTGGGCCAGGTTTAAGTGTCCTACAATTTGACCAACCCCGAGGCATGAAACCTAGGTCCCGAAAGCGGGCGAAATTGTTGCCTCTTTAATTTGTCTAATAACCCTTATGTTAGATAAAATTAAAAAAATGGCCTATTTAAATAAAAAAATATAAATGAGGTGGCGGGCCACCACCCCCGCCACCCCAAACTATATTACAAATTTTCAATTATTAAAGTGCCAACGGGCCATGACCCCCACTGGCCCAACCACAACACATAACCAAGAACCGATGGGCCATGACCCCCGCCGGTCCAACCAACACTATACAACATTACAAGTAATGTATGGGGTGGCCGGGCCACCTCTGGTGGACCCGGCCCACACCCCAACAACCAATATATACATATGTCGAACATTAATGTGAGGCCGACGGGGATCGAACCCACCTGGCCCACGTGGACCGGACCCCACCGGGTGGCCCCATGTGGTGGCATACATACCAACAAGCATTAACGTGCCACCAAAACTTTAATGGAACCAAACAATCCCACACCATTCAAATGCGCGCTCGATACAACCACCCAATGCACTATGGAGGTTATAGGGTGGGCCGCCCAATGCGGACCTGACCCCCCCAAAACGAAAATACATGCTTTTTTAAAACAAAATGAAATGTTTTAATATGGAGGGGTCGAGGTTTGACCACCCAACCTCCTCCTTATAATTCAGGATCCTTACCAATCCGCCCAAATGACCTCATTGAAATATTCACCCATTTTTTTTTTATATAAACCCATCATTTTCTCAGTGCACGGAGGCTAAGGCGTGGCATGGAAATCGAGACAATTTTTAATTAATTGCAGGTGGAACCATGATTTGGCGAAATTCTCAGGAGGGTGAAATTTTTGCAGTATCCAAATTGGACAAACTTTATGTCAATCTTACACCTCTCAGTGACATGAACTTGATGGCGCAGTCAGAATTTTGATCTGAGAAGCAGATTTTTAGAGGACCCGGAGGAGAGAATATTTGAGGAATCTAGGGGAATCTAAAAGATTCCTTAAGCCCCAGATTTCCATTTTCTCAGAATTCAAAAATTTAACAGTCGAGTTTGCATTATTCGACGCCAAAAATCTGATGGTGCATTTAGATTTTCCATTTTCTCATTTTATTTTTTGACCACTTTTCAAAGTGGAGTGCATGTGTCAGCATTCATGTGTGAGCAGCCATTTCCATGAGATTCGATGCCGTGAGATCGATGGTATGAACAACTTCAACAGTTTGACATCATTTTCTTAAGATGGCCCCAGGATGTGAGGTATATGCAGTGTGTTTGTGTACTTCTTTTTGATATGAGATGCATTGTGCTGCACAGATCCCTGTTTGATGTTTGATGTGGGATCTTGTTTCTTACTTGTCTCCTGATTCTTGCTTGATGTGACGTGGAATCATTTGTGGGATGTACTTGTTGTCATTATTCTTCATGTTTTGTTTGAGATCCCTTTGTCGTTATGTTGATGGGATACTTATGTGTCACCATGTATGTTTGCATTGAGATCCCATTTATGCCATGTTGGTGGGATGCTCATTATCATCATGCATGCATTTATGTCAAACTGATAGGAGTCCTTTTTGACTGAGAGTTCTTGTAGTGGAACATCTCTTGGAGCCACTTTTGCGTGAGGGCATTTTCCTTGTATGATAGCGACATCACCTCTTATGTACATCATTACTATTGACAACACTTAATGCAACGACCTACACCATCTTGACACCGGCACCCGGAGACGTAGTCCCTCCTGGAAAAACTCCGTTATCAATGTCTTGATTTTTATGTTGCTGATGATTGTCATGTTCCTTCTTCTTATAGCATGCCTTTATGTTCCTTTATGCTATTTTAATTGCAAACTAATCACATCAAAAAAGCAAAACATCTTGGTTAAATCCGGGAGTTGAGTCAAGTCGGATCAATTGTACCCAAGGGTTGTAGCCATTAGAATCCTAGTACAAAATCAACCCACCCATTGGAATGGAAAGCATTGGGATATTCAATTCATATTCTCCCATGGATAGCTTGATATTATGGCACTTTCCAGAGCAATTTATGGTTCCTCCACTTACAACCATCACTTGACACTTTCGTGTTGGATATAGGAAGCAATTCAATTCCTTGGCTATATTACAATGAATAAAATTATCGGCACTTCCCAAATCAATCAACACTATTACCTTTTTCTTCTTAACATGTGCTTCTATCTTGATAGTTTGAGAAGTGGTAATTCCAACCAATGCATTACTAGATATGGTCAGATTCATTTCTTCTTTCTCTAGGGTTTGTTCCTAGTGTATATGCTCTTCTTTTGATGTTTCTTGTTCCTTTTCTTCCTCCTCTTCACAGTCTATGTAAAATAATTTATTCTCAGCACACTTAGGACCTTTCGTGTATTTTCTATCACAACTGTAACAAAGCCCTTTTGCTATTTTTTCTTCCAATTGTTGTGGTGTCAACCTTGTAGGTTGTGGAAGGCTAGGGGCAACAACACTTCCATCTTTATAGTTGTGAGCGGTAGGATTCCTTGTTGCCATAATTTTACTTTCCATTTTTCTTGCCAACCTGAATGACTTCTCCAATTAACCATGTTAGAAAAGGTGAACTGCATGTTGGATGTTATTGTAGAATTTTGTAGATTTTTTCCTACAAATCAGCTAGCTTTGATACCATGTAGAACTTTTTCTAAAAATCAGCTAGCTCTGATACCATGTAGAAATTTCCCACCTGTAGATCAACCTAGCAAGGAAATGTACTAAAGAAAAAACTTGATCTACTTCTACAAACAATTTAGCGGAAGCTTAATCAACCATGAGAAACATCAATAAGAACACATATAACTGATAAGAAGGAATCAATCACACATAACACTAAAGAATTTACCTAGGGAAAGCACCTGCCTAAAACTCCATCTCTGTATTATCATACAAGTTGAAATATAGTCCGGATTACACAAAGCCTTAGCTCGGAAGCTATCCAGCTCTCAGTACAATCCCTATGCTGCTCATAGACAGTCAAAGGCTTCTCACAAACCTTCTCCTCTGCCCTCCAAGCCTCCTATTTCCTTGTGCAGTTTCCTTGAGGTCCAGTGCTGCCACTTGTGTGAATTGGCCTCTTCACACACTCACTAACCTCTGATCTAACTGCACAAACCTAAAGGAGATAAATCCTCATCATGGATGAGCTTCCTTTATAGGAAAAATATTCATCCAACTAATAATACACTGTCCCTTCTCTGATCTCAACTGGGTCTCTGTCTGAACTGCCATGCATTAGTTATTCATGAGAGAAGACTCAATTATCTGAAAATAATAGTTGTCACATGCATGCAAGCATCAACAAACTGTATCTCATTAATTTAACAGCTTGTTAAATTAATCTAACTGAACTTGACTAAGTTAAACTAAGTCAAGTGATCCTCTCAATATAGAACTCATCCTTAATTCCTCAATCAGTGGAGCAAATCAAGGACACATTCCCCAATCAGTGGAGAAATTATTGCATGTTCTCACAAAGACTTCAAGTTTGATTTTCCTTAACTAATTAGCTCACGGAGAATTAATTAATTAATATTCAAACTACTGGTAAGACCAAATTCGAATTTTACTTCCTATTTTAGACCAAGGACTGCTAGAAATAGGAAGGGACCCATAAATGCTATTTTTAGAAGATGTTATTTTTAGCAGTTTTACCTCTCACCCAAGGTGGCCAAAATGATCATTAGCCGAACTGCTATTTTTAGCAATTCTATTTTTAGCACTTTCTAAATTTATCATTTCTTGTTGCACACTTTTCAACACTTCCGCTCAACAAGAAAGGCTTCCTCTCGAACTCGATCCTGTAACTCTAGAATGTTTTGCATACAACACATCTATCAAGTGCGGTTTCTCTAGCAACACTCGGAACAAAAAACTCCCAACTGACCACTCTGTTGGGCTAGAGACATACTCTGATGTTGAAGCTCTACCTGCTACTGAAAAGTGCTCCCTCTGTGACCTCTGCGCTATTGCAAAATCTCCATGCATCTCGCACCGTTGCACTCTTCTCTATGCTACCCTGCACAGTGCAACACACTTTTGCCTCTCGCATTGTTGCAGCCTGCATGCTCTGCGCTATCCTGGGATTCCCTGCACTGTAGCTCTCTCTGCCGCTCCATCCGCATCTATCTATAATCCATCAGTCAGTTCCTGCTACTCCACATCGGGGCTTCCGTAGCAAGGTCTCATCCAAGAGGTTGGGTACCTCAAGGATCCTGCCCCTCCTCCATGGGACGATCACTCCACATCTCTCCACCTCCTACCTAGAGGTATGGCTGCATGTGATCCCTCTACCCACCCGATTCGATGTTTCCCCCTACTGGAGATCTCTGCATGGGTAGATGTCTCTACTCGATCTCTCCTCAGCTTCCCCTATTGTGGCTGCTCCACAACCTCTTGAAGTTGCTACACTAATCGTGGTTCCTCCACAATTGTCTGAGACTTCTTCTGGCGCCGCATGTTGAGAGGTTATATACTCTCCCTCTCAGCCACGAAGTCTTTAACCTTTGCCTTGCTCCTCAAGGCTTTGCATGCATCTTGTACCTCAAGTGCATACAGGTTCTTTGCTAGAACACCAATCTATTTCCACTTTCCCGCCATCACGAAATTTTCTAGAAAAAGAGCTGATTTTAGATCAACAATATCTCCCTCATCCGAACTCCGATTCAGCTGATTTTTTTTGCTTGATTTTGGGTATTTTTCCACAAGGAATCCAAATCTGCTATTTATTTCTGAAAATTTTGTACATAAATGTTTAGATCTTCTCTGCAAACTCTCAGCCCAAAACTCAAAACTTTGAAATCTTCTCTCAGTATACTGTTCTCTCCTTGATCACCTGTGCTCCGATACCATGTAGAATTTTGTAGATTTTTTCCTACAAATAAACTAGCTTTGATACCATGTAGAACTTTTTCTACAAATCAGCTAGCTCTGATACCATGTAGAAATTTCCCACCTGTAGATCAACCTGGTAGTGCAATGTGTTATCACTCAGGTTGTTCCCCAAAGTTGTAAGAAATGGAATACGGCCAAGGTAACCACAAACCAATCTTTTAGATATAGATTCTAGCCAATCTGCCTCCAGATAGGGCTCTCTCTTTATAATTTAGCTTTGTTTTGAGGTATATTAGGCTAGCTATGAAGTATAAGGGTTGTGTTTGGAGTTTGGTTGGAGAAATGGAGGTTCAATAGAACAGTGGGGTAAAACTGAAGAGTTTTAGTCCATTGGGCATGATGGAGTCAAAGGAGGATAGCTTCTTGGATTAGGTTTCTGAACAGAAAAAGATGTCACAGAGCAAGGTACTCAAATATGGAATAATTTGTAGGCTGAAATCAGATGGAATGGAGTCAATGAGTGAAGGGAAATTAAGAATCCTTCATCATGTTGACAGAGGGAAAATGGCTGAGTACTGTTAAGGAGCAGTTAAGAATCCCTTAGCGAATATTCAAGATGAAAGAATCAGGGGAAACAGGAGCAATTAAGAATTCATTGTTTATTCTAATTCTGAAGAAAACATTGATAATAACAAAGACTGAACACAGAGTGCAATCAAGAAAATTCTAAGTTATTCTTTCTCTCTATTATTTCGATCATGAAACATAGATGATAAAACATAGAAACTGTAAAACACAAATTAGAAGGGACTTATTGATCCATAAGATGATTCAAGGATTCTGTAAAATGGTCCTCAACATCAATTACTCATTTAATAAGCTAGACAAAAATGGTTCAAACAACCTTTTTATTCCAAAATTCTGTATTACAGCAAAGTCTGAGAATGCTTCCTAATCAACCAACCCCAAATACTTCGTCTGGGGGGGTATTTATACAAAAATATCAAATATCTTACAAAATATCTGAAGAAGATAATATCTAATGATGATTAATTCTTCTTTTACAAGAGATAGAGACAGACAGTCTCGAAAACAGGAGAACAATAAATTGATGCTGCACTGGCTGTTCTATCTTTATGAGATGTACTGGAGGTAGGTGCCACAAGTCGGTTCACGGTCGTCTTCTACTAATACTCTGTGCTGGTTATTCCGCCTCGGCCGGACTATCTTTAAGGATGCGCTTTGACCTGCATGACCGTGATTTATTTCTGTTCTCTACATTATAGCAGATGGTCCAAATTTTTGAATTGACCAAAGATAAGTTTATAGGATCTCTAACATACTTTGCCACCACTCCGGTCTTGGTAATTTATGTCTCTGTAACTTCCTCAAAGTTTCGTCAGTTTCTGTGTACCTGAAGATATTAGGTGGGATGGTGAACAGATGCTTCACCTCGTGCTCTATGTAGAACAAATTTTCCAGGCTGTCATAAAGGGCCTGGCCAGATGGAAGTGCTTTCTCTCCTGAAGTACTTGATGATGTATTAACTTGATCAATAACATATCTATTCAAATTATATACATAGTCTTTGTGTTTCGTCAGATGATCATTACTTCCCAAAGGACTTGGCAAACCTTTTTGATGCAGGACTGTAAACTTTTTTGTGAAAGAAGTAATCTCTACCTACATGTCCTGGCATCTTCTATCCAAATTTTGCATTAGATTTCTCATGGTTAGAACTCTCTTGATGTCTAGAATGGTGCCCATTCTGTCTCTAATTTCTAGTGCTTCCATTTCTTCACTGGTCTTGGTGTTCAAAAAATGTATTAGCCGGTTAGCTTGCTCAGGCGTCTGTCCCAATAAGGCTTTTGTTTTTTGAATCTCCACTTGGGCCACTCTTATCAAGTCAATCCGCGCATAAATGGTTTGGATAGACCTCCACACATCACTAAGGGATTGAGTGATGTTGGTCCAAAAAATTCCCGTGATTTCTGCTAGAGGTTTATGCAGAGAGAGGTTCTTTTCTAATTCTCTCACCTTGTTCTCCAATGTTTTGATCTCCCTTGTTTTCTCTGCCACATTCATCTTGGATTTATCATAACTCTGTTCAAATTTTGCCAATTTTTCTTTGACTTGCTTCAGCTCTGACACTTGGAGTTTCAATTCCTCCATGGCTTTTATTAATTGCTTTGTGCTCATACCTGTACTGCTGCCTGGTGCTGCTTCTACTGATGTTGCTGGGACAGTGGGAGGAAATGCTGTTATAAGTGTGGAGGGGGCAGTAGTGACTGTTGGAGCTACTTCAGGTGGCTGGGAGGTCGACTCTCCCTGCTTTTCTTGTACGACTTTCTCCAATGCCTGCTCTATCTCACTCAATCTCTCATTCAGTCGCATGATCAGGTCCATCATATCCTCTTCAGATTTATACTGCACAACATCTACAGCCTGTGGATACATGGAAGGAGGCATTTTAAGTTGTTTTCTCAATGCAGCGATGTCCTCTTCTTTCTTCTTCATTAGTGCCTTTATGCCTTTGGCATCTTTGGGATCATGTCCCAGTTCAATGATAATTTCTTCCAAGGATTTGATCCTGTTGTCCTTTGCTAGAGAAGAAGCTTTCTCTAAATCTAATTGAGCAGAGGTATTATTCAAGGAGTCTTGCAATTTATGAGCTAACATAGCTTTGTCAGCTAGCGTGGAGTATACCATCTCTCCAGTTTGTTTATGCAGCTCAATCTGGTCTATTGGGTGAATGTCCTTGGCTAGGACCTCCAGATTTGTCTTGATGTAATCAGCTGCTGATTGTGGTTGCTGCACCTTGGGATTGAAATAACTCATGATCATTTTGCCCTCCTTAATGTCATAGGCAGACATCAATCTTTGCTATTTTTTGGGGGCCATCTTAAGATATTGATTGCAAATCTGCAGCCTTAGTGGGTCGTTTCTAGCCTTTATATCTATGAATGTTCTTTTGATGTCCGAGGTCTGCTTACTTGGTGGCCTAGTGGATGAAACTTCCACACTATGCTGCCTTTCTAGCTCCTGCCTGTGTGAGCTAGTTGATGTCTCCACCATTGGGGAAGTCTGCTGGGTAACCCTCTCACCTCTTAAACTTTCAGTTGTTTCTTCAATGATCTCCTCTTCTGACAAATGATCCAATCTTTGCCTCTTTGCGCTTGGTTGCTCAGCAGGTCCACTGATAGGTGTGGCCTCTTCTCTGTCTCTTTCCTTGCCTTTTTCCTCATTTAGAGGAGTTTGTAATGCAGGAATCTCTGCTGCTTTGGTTTGGACCGGAGGAATTTGCCCCTGCTGATTAGTCATTGCTTGCTGCTCCGTGTCTGCCACCTCCTTGCCCTTAGAAGACCCTGTAACTGGTGTGCTGGTTTCTTGTACAGGTTGCTGTGAAGTTCCAGCAAAGGATGTACCCACTCCGGCTTGCTGAGGCAACTTAAAGGATACCTGTCCAAAAGAGTCCAGGTCAAGGGTTTTTTCTAAATCTTTCATAGGTTTTTCCATCTTCTCTTGTTCAGTAATTTCTTCTACTAATGTAACCTCTACCTAGTCATCTTGATTAGAAAATTGTTCAATTTGAGGGATCCTATGATGTATATAAGCCGACAGCCTGTTTCTTACTTTTCTGTCACTTATAAAGCTATTTGGGTCATATGGCACCCACCAGAAACTTTTCTTCAACTTAAGGTCTTCCCCTAATATCTTATCAGCATCTTCCCATGCCTCTCTCTTATGGATGATAAAAGGGCCTAGCTGGGTTTTTTATTCTCAGCTGAGCCTTTTTCTTTACATTGCAAAAGTGGGTTAAATCTGCATTGATAAGCTGCCTGAAATACTCCAGTGCAAATAGTCTCATGGGCACATATTTGGGCAGCTTGTAAGGGCACAGTTCACAGCCATATATTCTAATTTTAATGTGATTCTGGTAGAGGTACCAGTCACCTATCTCGTATTGCCTGGAAAGCTATAAAATCTTCTTTATATCACCAGAGAGCCTAGGAGGAGGAGTTCCTATCAATAGAGTGGAGGCTGGATGTATAAACAAGTCAATGAATTCACAATAGGTATAAGGGGATTCACAAACATTGTGGAAGACCGAGGTCCAAAAGATCACAGACCTCCTCCCTCCTTTTGAATTCAATTTCCTGATTGGAAATGAAAAACTGTCTGGCTGATAATATAGCAGAAGGTGATATATGAGTGAGGTGTACTTGAAGAATCCTTCTCTGTCCAGATTTATGAATTGCTCATTGATTTTATTGGCAATGAAAGAGGCATAATCATATTTGACAGCACGGGGCTGTCCTAGAGTAAACATTGACAACATAACTAAGATGGTCTCATCAACAAATTCACTAGTTTTGAATCCCAAGATAAAGGATATCATGTCAAGAATAAGCTTGCCAGTTTCAGTGAACCAGGAATGCACATAGGGAGGTGGGCCTTGGGGCTGGTAGTCTAGTTTCATAAATAATTTAGCAATCCAGGTTATTTCTGAAGTGGGAAATTGAGAGACTTGCTCAAGCAAAAATCCCATGGAAAGAGGAGAAAGGGGCTGAGCTGGATGGAAGTGTAACATCTCATTGATAGATTCGGAAGTTATGTAAAAGAGAACAGTTTGGGATGGGGTCATAACTGCTTTACTGATAGGGTCATAGTTGGCACAGCATTGGTGGATAATATCTGGGAACACATTGACTGAGGGAAGGTAATACCCGGGGAGATTAGATTCCCATATTCCAAAGATATCAGAGTTGCTCAGATGACTATTCCTAATTCGGCAAAATACCTGGAGATGGTTCATATCACCAGATAAATCTTTAATTTGAAAATCTCTATCAGCCAAGGGTAACCAATCCTAGTCTTTATGAGGCGCATTGAGGGGCACGACATTGAGGGCCACAGGGGCTTCCATGTTTGTTTGCTATGTTTTCAAACTGGAGGTCAAGTTTCTGTAGAAAAATGGGCAAAACAATAGTTCTGGGTGTCTTTTTCTGAGAGTTATGGACTGATTTTACTTGAATTTGGCCTTGTTGGGTAAAATTCACAAAGGAAAAATGAAATTACAGGTTCGGGAAGTGAAAACGGGGTAAATACCTATATTTTAGAGGTGAACAGGAAAATTGCAGATTGACCGATGAGCTACGAAGCAGGATGTTGGACTTTGTTTGGTCGGGTGGCGAACTGTATGCTCGAGCAATGAACTGGACGTAATTTGCATGAAAGTAGTTCGCAGAGGGAAATGGGCGAAAATGACATTTTCTCGACTTTTTAACAAAATTTGGCTTTCACAGGGCTTTTTGGCGCTTTTTGGTCGGATGACGTTAGTGGGATGGGACGATTTGTCGCGTAGCAGAGGGTACAGAAGGATGATGTGGTAGTGACATGGTGATGACGTTAGCGGGGGGAGGGGGGGGTCAGTGGGAGGGCAGTAAATGGTTTTGACCCGCACTGCTTATGAGCTGAAATGGTTTTGGGCGGAGAGGCAGCGAGCAAGGCGGGAGTGTGCCACGCGTCCATGGTACGGGCGTGATACTGCCGACTCCCTAGGCAGTAAACTTCGGCAGCAGAGGGGATTGCGATACAATCGTGGGTCGTTGGATGAGTGGGCCCAGATCTGACGGTCAACAGCATGTCAGAGATGCCTCAGGGTTACGACGCGGGGCCCATTCAATATTTTAAAGTTTTATAATGCGTCGGGGTCATTTGCCATTGGTTCGTGAGGTTGCGGGCTTGGTTACTAATTAACCAAAAGTTAATTAATCCCATGGTTGCGCATGAGGGCTATTATAAGGTTTCTGATAAACCCTTAATTCCCATTTTCATAGCAATATGGTTTACATTTAAACCGGGGAGGGATGTTAGAATATAGGGATTTTTAGCATATTAATAATATACGGTAAAGGGCCATTTATGCAAGGGATTTACTAAGTAATGTTACGGGTTAATATGAAAGATATGTTGAAAAAAGAGCACTAAGTTATAGAGTTTAAAAACTTAGGCTTAAGGAGACACGTTTATGTGTGACTTTGCACAATCTCCTAAGTAATCAGGATTTTACTTAGGCATTTTTATGAAATGAGATGGAGTAATTTAGTGATATTGAGGAGATCTCAATATCTCCGGGGGAATTAGCAAATGATTTGGTGAAATGATGGAGGGGAGTTAGTCATGGTCCTGCCATAGTACCTGTGATAGAAATAAGATTTAATCATTCTGAGAGACGAAACTTATCACAAGTTTCTTTCTGCAACATCAAAACTACCTACCCAGCCTATAGTACCTAACATTTTTTCTTCTTTTTCCCTTGGGTGCACTTGAACTGGCAAACCCTGATTTTATTCTTTTCATTTCACTGCAATCCTATCTAGATCTATCCTTATCACATCCAAGGGCTCAGGTTTAACAGTTGAGCTCCTTTGCTTCTCTACCTATCTATTTATCTGTCAAGTTTAAATAGTTTGGACAGATTTCTATTCTCTATCTCTAAAACAGGAAATTCAAACATGAAATGGACAAGATTAAGCTGTTTGGTCATTCATCAATTACAGCATAAAGATCAACAAACCGTACACAAAACTGTATTTACAAAACATGAAGTAGTAGTGGCATTTGGACTTGCACACTTTCCTGGTCCTTTTGTTTGGGGGTTCATTTCTTTCATTTTTCCTTTTGACCATTTATCTTTTCACCCTTTGATTTTTCTTTTAGGGTATACCCTCTTTTCATTTATTAATTTTTTGAGTTTTTCAATATGGAAAACCTTTGCAGCAAGGAAATGATGAACATATTAGGGATTTTAACCAGTCAATCATGAAATATGACACCTATTGGTATAGGAGCATAACAATGGCTCCACTTGGGGATGGCTTTTCCTCGTGAAAAGTTAAGAACAATAGGTCAGATGGCCTTATGTACAATTCTTGTTGCAATCTGAAATATTCCTTTGCTTTAAGTAAACAAAATTGTACAAAAGATCATCTAAAATATATACATTTCTCTTTGGCTGAAAACAAAAATAGTAAAATTCCTTCACTGTTTCTCAAAATTTCCTGCACATTCCTTTTTATTCTGATTGTTGTAGAAAGTTGTATAAACTGAACTTCCCTATGTACATGTTGGAGTCAGGATATATCAATCAAATTGGATCAAAATAGTGTTTCAACATCTGACCATTCAATGGTCCTTCTTTTGCTTTTGTCCCATCCAGGCTTTTTAGAAAGTATGTATTGTTGCCTTGTGAAGCCTGAATAATAAAAGGTCCCTTCCATAGGAAGTCAAACTTCCCATGTTTTCCTTTATCTTCTTTTCTAGAATCCCATTTCAAAACTTTGTCTCCTATGAAAAAATCTTTTGCCATAGTCCTTCTATCAAATATCTTCTTGAGTTTTTCTTGTAGCACTTGAGATCTTTGATATACCTCTTCTCTAGTTTGCTACAAATGGATGGTCTGATTAACCCTTCTTTGAATATCATTGGGTTCCACTTGAGCTTTTTGCAGTAATTTCATTACAGGGATTCCCAAGGAGGAGGGAAATACAGCTTCCATACCATAGACAAGCTCATAGGGACTAGTTCCCATGGATCTCTTAGTAGTTAACTTGTTTGCCCATAATGCATTAATAAGTTTCTTATGCCAATTTTTATTGTTTTCCTCCAACACTTTCTTGATGACATTGATCAGGCTTTTATTGGAGGACTCAGCTAGACCATTACCTTGAGGGTAATAGGCTGTGGAATGGCCTAAAGTGATGTGTTACTTATGACAGAAACTTATCATCCTCTTGGATTTGAAAGCAGCAGCATTATCAGTTATAATCTTTTCAGGACAGCCAAATCTAGACAAGATGTTGGCTTCTAAGAATTGAATGATCACTGAATCGTTGGCTTGTCTGCAAGGGATGGCTTCTATCCATTTGGTGAAATAATATGTAGCAGTCAAGATCCATTTATGTTGACCAGAAGAGGAAGGATGAATTTCCCCAATGAAGTCTAAACCCCATTATTGAAAGGGTATTTCAGTGGAAATTGGTCTAAGGGGTAGAGGTAAAAGTTTCCTCTTGCCTTCAAAATTTTGACATTTATGACAAGCAGTGACAAACATTTTGAAATCAGCAAACAAGGTTGGCCAGTAAAATCCAGCCCTTAGAATTTTGTCTGCAGTTGATTTCCAGTACAAATGTCCACCACAGTCCCCTGCATGAAATTATTTGAGTACCCTGTCAGCTTCATCTTTTATTAGACAATTTAATAGAACGCCTTCATGATTTTTCCAAAAAAGAGCACCATCTAAAATACAAAACTTTGAAACTTTCATTTTTATAAACCTTTTCTTTGTTCTGGATAACCTTGGAGGAACCTGCAGGTTTAATAATACATAACATATATCAGCATACCAAGGTGTTTCTAAGAAGGCCTAGCTGATTTGTGGAGTCGCCATCTCCTGTTCATTATCCAGTTCATTGATATCTAGGGCTTGGCAATTAGTTTCAGTCATGAGTTTAGCCAATCGTTGTCCTTTTATAAGCATTGTAGGTTTTATTTCAATATCATACTCCAATATAGTAGCAATCCACTTACCTCTTTTGCCTTCAATCCCCTCTTGGGTTAGGATATCTTTGACAACAGTGCTTGGCACATAAGCTATTATATGAGAGTATAGCATGTAGACTCTGAAATCTTTGATGGCTTTCACAAGTGCATAAGCCTATTTTTCCATGATTGGTTATTTTAGTGGTGCATCCCTCAATGCTTTACTAAAAAAGGCTATGGGTTTTTCACATTCTTGATCATCTTTCTGTAGTAAAACAATAGCAATAGTGTGTTCTGATGCAAACAAGAAGATTATGAAGTCTTTGTCAAACTTTGGGCTTGTAAGGACTGGTGTTTTGGTCAAGGCCATTTTAATTTCTTCAAATGCTTGTTTAGCCTCCACTGTCCATTTAACCTTGGAATCCTTCTTCAACATATTATTCAGAAATCTGATTAGCTCGGCCAAATTGGGTATGGATCTTCTTAAAAAGTTAATTTTCCCTAGGAAAGCTTGAAGTTCTTTGACATTTCTGGGATGGGGTATTTGTAAAATGGCTTCTATTTTGTTAGGATCGATTTTGATGCCATCTTTGGAGATTATGTGGCCTAATAGTTTGCCTTCCTCTAGACCGAATAATGACTTCTTTGGATTTAGTGATATACCATATTTTCTGCATGTTAAAAACACCTGTCTCAAATGATCTAAATGCTGCTGATCTGATTTGGAAAGCACAGTGAGATCATCTAGGTATATGACTAGGAAATCATGAATTTCTTTAGCAAAATCTATGTCCATTGCACGTTGTAAGGTTTCCCCTGCATTCTTGAGTCCAAATGGCATTTTCACATATTTGAAAGTTCCCTATGGGGCTGTAAAAGCAGTTTTTTCCTAATCGTCAAGGTGAACTAAAATCTGGTTGAAGCCTGAGAACCCATCCAACAGTGAAATTCTAGAGACACCTACTACCATTTGTAAAATGTGGTCCATATTAGGTAAGGGGTAGTGGTATTTTAAAGAGACTTTATTTACATTCCTTAAATCCACACACAATCCCATTTCTCCTGTTTTCTTCCTAGTGGGCACTAAATTAGACACCCATTCTGAAAATCTGATAGGTGCAATTATCCCAACTTCATACATTCTTTTAACTTCTTTTTCAATTAAAGGGAGTAGCACAGGGTTGACCCTTCTAAGTTTTTGTTTGAATGGTTTTTGATTTTCTTTAAGGGGTATTGTGTGTTGGATTACAAAAGTATCATAAGATTTGAGATCTTCATAGCTCCATGCAAAAACATCCTGGAATTCTTTGAACAGTTCAACATATTTAAGCTTTTGGTCAGGAGGCAAAGTTTTGGATAGTTTTATCATTTTAGGATTTTCTTCAGTTCCTATGTTACAGTCCTCAATGTCTACGTTTAGAGGCTGCATTTTGGGTTTCTTTGGAATATCATTAGAATAAAAAAAGTCTTCCAAAGGAGTTAATTCTGCGGGAAATAGTTGTCTTTTAAATCAATAACTTCAGATTCTCCTCCAATAGTCTCATCAATGTCTATTTCTTTAAGCTCTTGCAACTCTTTGCTGGTAAATTTTGTTGGATGTAGTATTTGTGTTGCAGTTTCTGCTGAAATGTGTGTTTCAATTTTGTCTATTTGATCAACCTCTCTAACAGTGCCCGTGTCCATATTAGTGTTACAAAACTCTTCCTTTAGGGTCAAGAAATTGTTAATCTGAGTATCATTGTCAAACACTTGCCAATTTTTTACATTGTTAGGTACAGTTGGCCTGTGTTTAATCTCATCTGTAAACTGATGATTGGGTTCAAATGGCAGTTTTTAAGTGCTGGAAAATGTTGCCAAACTGTGAGCATGCAAATTGTGTTTCCTTGGAATTTTGGCAAGTTGAGTTTCCAGAAAGGTATTGAGTATTTCAATTGCTGCTCCTCTATAAGATCTCAATCTGAGATCATTTGTGAGGAAGTTCCCTTTCATTTGTTGAATGACTAAATCAGAATCTCCCAAAACTGATATCCTTACTGCCCTTAAACTTTTGATCAATTTAAGTCCTAGAGTTTGGGCTTCATATTCAGCCATATTATTGGTACATCTGAAGTTTAATATGTAATCATGTCCTTCTGCATGATCGGTTTCTAGATTGTGTACCCAAATTCCTGCTCCTGCTCCTAGTTTATTGACTAATCCATCAAATTCTAAATACGATAGGATTTCATGATTATATTTGGTATCAAGAGTCTTAGAAATTTTCTTACTAGGGAGATTTGGACTTTCAGTTTCATGCAGTTTCCCTTGAGTGTCTGTTATATCAATTATTTCAGAAATTTGTTGGGTTTGAGCACTAGGTTTTTCATTTACGATTTTTTCTTGTTCTAATGCTAAAGCCTTGACATCAGTTGAAGGGTAAATTTCGACATTGTATAAGATGAAGGAGTCCATGTCAGAATGCATGGAGTAGATGGGAAAGTTCTGGGGTTTCTCCTGGCTACTCACCACATATTTCATTAGAGTTTCTCGATACAATCTCTTTGGCTGGCCAAATACTAAAATGGTAGCATAGGACATGTCCAATTGTAAAGATCCCTGGAGCTTTTCACCCCACGATCTGGACAACAACATGCCATATTTTGGTGGTATGTCAGCTACCACTACATCCATTAAAATTGTCTTGGAAGGGTATTGAACTAATGATAAACATAAATCTTTGATCAATCCCAGACATCTAACCTAGCTTGAATCAAAAGAGAACAAGTCTTTGTATGGTCTAGTAATATCTAGGTCCAACTTCTCCATCACAGATTTAGGCATTAAATTATGAGAAGCACTAGAATCAAACATTGCATTATGGAGTATCTTATCATGAACGTTCAGGCTTACATAGAAAGGAGGGACCTCTCCATCTACTGATTTACCATTTACCTCAGGGCCAAAGATTAATTTTGGTTGGTCATCGAGGACATTTACTGCATCTTTGTTTTTTGAAATCTGAAGTGATCTGCTAATTTGATCTCTGTAGACATCATGCTTGGCTAATTCTGACAATGGAATTGCTATCTTTAATTTGCCTATTTCGGTCTCAAGGTTGAAAGGCTTTTCTATTTGTATTTTTGCATTTCAGGCAGTGAGATTTTCCTTTTCTGCTATATTTTCTGTGCTTTTTTCTTTTTCAGGAGTGCTGTTATGGGTTGAAGTTGCTTCTATGTCGATTTCTGGAGGTTCTTCCACATTTCCCTTGGGAGGAAAAGAAGTGGAAGGTTGTCTATCAGGTTGTTGACTGTCTGATATATCTTCAACTGTTGGATTGTTTAGGTTGAGACCTGTTCTAGGAGAGGTTTGTACAGGAGGCTTCTTGATTTTAGCTTTGCTAGATTGCTTAGTATCATTCTGTTTATTGGTTTCAGGAACATCTATCCTTCTGCTTCTCGATTATATTGCTTGTGGACTTCATAGATGGCTGTATCATATCCCTCCCTAAAATCAAATGATTCACCTGACTGGATTTGGAATTGATTAAGAGTATGAACCTCTTGGTCTTCTTGGGTCAAGAAAATTTGTTGTTCACTATTGAGACCCATTAAGATAATTTGAGTATCTTCTGTTGGTTCACTGGAAGTTGAAGCTTCAGCATAGTTTTCTTGAAATGGAGGTCTAATGTCTTGGTCAGGGCCAACCTTTCCAGTATTAGAGTTCTGGTTTTTTCTAAAATTTGGATTTCTCCCGGTATTGCTTGGTTGGCCATCCCAAGGGGATTTCCTCTCAATTGTTTCTACTCTATCACCAAGTCTATCCATTCCTTTTATTATAGCATCTAATTTCTGCTCAATGCAGAAGGTTCTTTGAATGGTGTCCTTCTTTTAGCTCTAGCTCGAGCTCGTTTAGAAATTAGGTTGGCCTCAACACTAACAACTATACTCTGCATGTCTTCTAGGCTTCGAGGAGCTCTTTCTCTAAGATGATATGCCATTTCAGAATCGAATGCATCAGGGAATTTGATCAAGACCAAGTCTGGTGGAGGTCTGAGATTCTGAGGAATAGCATTGCATACATTGTTAAATCTGGTGCAGCAATCTTCAACAGTTTCTTGTGGACCTCTCTTCAAGTTTTCATATTCTGATAAAATGTGGAGAGGGTATTTCTTCTTTTCCCATCTGTTCAAGAAGGTATGATAAAGGGCTTCTGGGTCAGCAATGGTATTTGTAGGGAGTACTCTAAACCAGGTCCTAACATCCCCAGTTAAACTTTGGACAAAGACTTTCATTCTTACATCATCAACATCAATCTCATAGTTTTCAAAATAGTCTATCATCTTCTTAGTATGTTGTTGAGCTGTGTAAGTGCCAGTACCATCAAAATAGGTGATTTTTCTTTGATAGTCCTGAGGCATAGCCCCTAGATTTGCAGGTAATTGCAGGGGAGCATATAGGTTTGCCATGTTCACAGAGATAAGTGTGACAGCTGGAAGAGCAGGGATAATAATGGAAATGTAAGTTGAGGATGGAGGAGTGGAAAAGATGGTTTGGAGTGCTGATGTTGAACTAGGAGAAGCAACAGTAATGGCAAAATGGACTTGTGTTTTTCCATAAGTAAGCTCAGATTGGATAGGGTTCTGCTAATGTGTGTCCAGGTGTGAACTAGCAAAATGTTCTTGTTTTCTAAGGATCCTGGGAATCCGATTAGGGTTTTCAAACACAGGTGGGGGATTTGGATCAAGATTTGATCTGGTATAACGGATCTTCTTCTTTGGATCCAGCTTCTGAGTATGTTTTTAGTTTTTCTTGAAATATTTTAACAGTACAACTTCGACAACATTTTCTAGGAAGTTCTAGGAAGTTTTTTAAATGAGGGGATAATGAGCCTTCCTGAAGATTTATTAAAACAAGGGACTGATCAAGTATTTGAGACAACTGTTCAATATATAAACTAGATTTGAGATAAACTGAAGCAGCGTTTATTTACTCCTGCAATTGCATGGAAAAAGTAGTTCAATGGCTACCTGACTAACTTCTAGGCTCCATCTGTAGCTTATAAAATAAACAACAATAACAAATGACTATTCAGGTCCCCAGTGGAGTCGCCAATGATGTTATCACTCAGGTTGTTCCCCAAAGTTGTAAGAAAGGGAATACGGTCGAGGTAACCACAGACCAATCTTTTAGATACAGATTCTAGCCAATCTCCATCCAGACAGGGCTCTCTCTTTATAATTTAGCTTTGTTTTGAGGTATAGTAGGCTAGCTATGAAGTATAAGGGTTTTTTTTGGAGTTTGGTTGGAGAAATGGAGATTCAATAGAACAGTGGGGTAAAACTGAAGAGTTTCAGTCGATTGGGCATGATGGAGTCAAAGGAGGATAGCTTCCTGGATTAGGTTTCTGAACAGAAAAAGGTGTCACAGAGCAAGGTACTCAAATATGGAACAATTTGTAGGCTGAAATTAGATAGAATGGAGTCAATGAGTGAAGGGCAATTAAGAATCCTTCATCATGTTGACAGAGGGAAAATGGCTGAGTACTGTTAAGGAGCAGTTAAGAATCCCTTAGCAAATATTCAAGATGAAAGAATCAGGGGAAACATGAGCAATTAAGAATTCACTGTTTATTCTAATTCTGAAGAAAACATTGATAATAACAAAGACTGAACACAGAGTGCAATCAAGCAAATTCTGAGTTATTCTTTCTCTCTATTATTTAGATCATGAAACATAGATGATAAAACATAGAAACTGTAAAACACAAGTTAGAAGGGACTTATTGATCCATAAGATGATTCAATAATTCTGTAAAATGGTCCTCAGCATCAATTCCTCATTCAGTAAGCTAGACAAAAATGGTTCAAACAACCTTTTTATTCCAAAATTCTTTATTACAACAAAGTCTGATAATGCTTCCTAATCAACCAACCCCAAATAATTCGTCTGGGGGGGGGGGTATTTATACAAAAATATAAAATATCTTACAAAATATTTGAAGAATATAATATCTGATGATGATTAATTCTTCTTTTACAAGAGATAGAGACAGACAGTCTCGAAAATAGGAGAACAATAAATTGATGCTGCGCTAGCTGTTCCATCTTTATGAGATGTACTAGATGTTATAGACATTTTTCAGAACTGCAACCCCAAGCATAAATGTCCATAAACCAAGGGATCCTAAGTCCCTAAAGGTGTTGTTCCAACCCCTAAAAGAACAAGGTCAACTGATTACAACATCTCCCAGAAGTTCTCCATGAAAAACTACTCAGAACTGGTCAAAACTGGACCATTTCACCTGCTCCATAGGCAAAGTGCGTTGCATCCCACCTGAATACACACAGGAGGTGCGATGCATGTCAAAAAACCCTTCTATGGGGTGCAATGGGCGAGAAGGGACAAATGGCAGGGTCAATTCGCAAGGTGGAGGAGCATGGAATCTTCCAAAAACCTCTACTGTGACACTTGTCTCTCTGAATTCGACCAGGGATGAGTAAGAGATCATCAATCTCCAAGTGAATCAAGAACTATCAGAGAGAAGATACTAATCAAATCTCAAAAGCTGACTCACCTCCCTTGCAGACATCTATATATGGATCCCTCATCCCAGAGATCCAGAGGCTGGAATTTTGTATCTTGTAAGGAAGTGCTGTTGGTTTCTTGGTGCAATATCATAGTGTTGGGTGATATAAGCTTTTCATGAGGTGAAGAAGGGCTTTCTTGCTGAGAGGATGATGCTGGGTCAGAACAATTGGTTGTAATCCTCTTTTCTCTTTCTTGATTATCAATAAAGCTATTCAAGTTTTCCTCCACATTCTTGTATGATTGATGATTTATGCATTTGTGTGGTCAATGTACATCTGATCCTATATTGTTTATGATAATAGATCTATGTTCTTGGATAGTGTTATGCTGCTTTGATTCTACAGGTACTCCTTGAAGCTGGGTAGACAAGGAAGCGAGTGGCAAAGACCTACCAGAAGAGAGAGGAATCGAGCAAGGAACCAAGCGCAAGACAGAGGTTGGTCTCCTTATTCTTCTCTTATCTATTTCTCATAAAGGAAAACGAAAGTAGTTTTTAGTGTGTTTGTTTCTAAGGTAGCTACCAGCCTTAGTGGGACTAGCAGCTCTGTATAGACACTAGTTTTCCCGATAACAAAATGGCGACTCCACTGGGGAGCGAGTAGATTGTTTGTTCATCTACATTTGTTTACTTTATAAACTTATAGACAAAGCCTGAAGTCAAGCCAACTAGCCTTCGAACTGCATTTGCTATGCAAGTGCAAAGTAGATCAATGTTGCTTCAGTCAATCTCCAGGTTTTGTTTATGAATTAAACGATTGATTTACAAGCTCTCTAATTGCCCTCGTGGTGGCTCTAGTAACCTCCTTAGATCTACCCCTGTGATTGATTTACTGATTACCACTTGCTCGGCCTAAATCCTTGAACTGAACTGTAAACTATGACCCGGAACCCAATCAAAGTCTCGTCCCTGGTCCAGCGCACTGTCTGTTCTGTGAACTTCAAATGCATCACACTTTCCGAGTGTAGTAGGTGCGTTGCATTTCAGTTTCACTGTGTTACAGGTGCACTGATCAAACAAGGCCTTGTTCCTAAATTTTGGTTTTTGTGTTCACTCTTTTCAACTCTATTCAGGAATTTTGCTTCCTGTAGTCAGTACACCTCTATTTGAAACCCATTTCCTTGTTGTTATTCTGCCTCCATTGTGCAAAGAACTGTAAATGTTTTTATGTATTTCTGAGTCATTTTCAGTTCTCCTTTACAAAGAAGTAGCGTAATTGTACTGTTGTTTCTTGATTTGAAAGTGTCGCAAGTGTCGTTTTCAGTCATAGAAGAGAATCCGATAGTTCTTGATAGTTGATTACATTGTTACTCTTGTATTTGATTTGAGTTAGTAGTTTTCCAAGTGTCGAAAGCAAGTTTTCAATTCCAAATAACAAAGTGTCATCATTGTCCTCATTTTCTTTTGAAAAGAAACTTGTTAGTAATTGTCGCTTTGGAAAATAATTCAGATTTGCGCTTAGCTTTCTTTTTATCATTCACACATTAAGAAGGCTGAAAACAAATACATGCATGTGAATTTTCATTTAGACTGTTTGTGGCTTGATTTAGGACAGTGCATATAGTGTGTGCTCTGTGCTCTTTGTTGAAAGAACGCCATCTCTCTTTCCTTAGTAGCTAGGATTTTCACTGCAGAAAGAAGATTAAACAACTGTTTATCATCTTAGATTGCATTTTAGGAATTGTACATCTACATCACACGGTGAACCTGAAAGGCAAATTTCTTAAGCAAGATCAACCATAAAATAAATTTAATGAATCTAAAAACGCTTTGGAACCTAACGCACAACATCTAACAGTCTAGGCTAGAGACGTATTCCGGCGTCGTAAAGCCTGGTAACTGTTGTTTTCACTGTTGGTTGGGTGATTCCTCCACTTTGAGACGATAAGTGCCAGTACGGACTTGTGCTCCCACGTCCCGTCGAATATATTTTGGGAGACCATAATAGGCTTTATCCTTTATCCATAGGAAGCTGTGTCTGCCGCCCTATTGATCGCAATGCACTGAACACAACATTTGGGAAGATTGAATGTCGTACCATGAAAAGTATTCTGCATTTTTGCGATTGGTTTGGTAATCCCTCTGTCTAGATTTCCAGAGCAGTCCCTTTCGTTCCTTTTCAGACTCCTTAACGGAAAAGGTCCATTTGAGAACTTGTCACTTCAGGCTCATTAAAAATCGAAGGCAACTAGAGTCATCTTTTGTTTATTCTCAACTCTTAAAAATTGAAAAAACAAGTTGTGTCAAAGCGTCTAAAATTTATTTTAAACGGAATAATCATCACCTTTCCTACGTTGATATTAAGTTGAGAAAAATGGAGTCCACCAACCAAGGAGTTCCCCTCGGAGGAAATCCTAGTCCCTTCTCTTGGGGAGATGTTGGTGCACCCCATGTGGCCACATTGTCTCTTCCAAGATTGACAATCGGCTTGCCCGTATGGCTCTTCTCAACTTCTGTCGTTCAGAACACCGTAATTCCTAAACAATCAAGTCAGCAACTAAATGATATTAGAGTTAACCCCCAACCCTCTACTTCGTCCAATTCTTCCTCTCCTCCTTCCTCTTCGCTTGATGAAGCTGGTAAAGCCCAAAATCAAGTAACTAAGAAGAAGAAGGAGAAGAAGAAGGAAGAGAAGAAGAAGAAGGAGCCAAAGGCAAAAAGGGGTAACCAAGCATCGTCTAACGAAAATCCACACACTACACCGATCAGACCTAAATCGCCATGTGTCATTTGCAAAGGAGACCACTATCATCGAGATTGTCCTTGCATTCCTCGGATCTTAAGGGACTGGTCTCCTCGTTTGCACAATTCGGTGTCATCAACCTCTAATGATCATGTTGAGCATACACAGTCAACTAGTGAAAGTGAAGCCCCTGGACAAAAAGGAAAATATAAATTTCCTTGTAAATTGTGTGAAGGCGATCACACCATCCACCGTTGTCCCTTCTTAGACGAAGCTAAAATAGTTTTGGATTACCGTCCGGTTTCACCGTTACGACTTCCTCCTGGATACAAAAAACTCTTGCCGAGTCCGTCACTAGTTGAAAATCCAGCTGACACGCCCTTGTGTTCGGCCGAAGCGTCTATAATTGAAGATAAACCATCTGAATCCATACCAGATGAAAGTCAAAAGGTCGAGGCGGCAGTTGACCTGGTCTTGCCTTCAGAAGGTCCATCTTCAGATGATACAGTCACCGAAGAGAACAAGAATGACATCTTTCAAATTTTATTCATAAGCACAGACTTCGATGAACATGGGGGCAGTCTACCCGTTCCTTTACCGCAGGAAGGAAGTTCGTCAGAGTCGTATCCGGCCGTCTATTCGGTCCCACCTCCAAGCAACCTAGTTGTTTCCTTTGACTGGAATCTACTAGGCAGACCCCGTTTACCGGCTAGTGTACCGTTCCAAATCATTGCTCAAATATATAGAATGGTCATGGCCGGTACCATCATAGATGAAGGGGCTTCTGTGAGTATCCTTTCCTCAACTGCTTGGAAAGCACTTGGTTCACCATCGCTTTTGCCTGAGATGAGAAATCTAACAGGCTTTGACAAAGGAACCAGTCGACCATTATGGATCCTTCCCGATGTGCCGATAACATTGAGAAGGAAAACCGTTCACATGAACGTAATGGTAGTACAAGGACCCCTGGATTATAATCTACTCCTTGGACGAGACTATATTTATTGCATGGGAGCCATTGTCTCCTCACTCTTTAGAGTAATGTGTTTTCTGCACAAAGGAAGAGTGGTCAAGCTCGTAGACCAGCTTTCATTTCTCGGTTCACAAATAACAAATAGTCATATACCAACCCTGAATGGTCTTTTCACACAAGGATTGTCTCATCAATCCCCAGTCCGTCCTCTTGATGAACGCGAGTGATTCGGAGGACATGACTGAAACCCAGGGGGCATGCACCCTGGCTTGTTTCGACAGGAAAACCTTGGGTATAGGGTGGGTTTCCGAGGAGGATATATGACTAGTCTGACACACCCATCTGTTTAGGAAAATGGGATTAGGCTGGAATAAGATTCCCTCTTCAAAGTTATGTGAGTGGAGGCGTTTGCGCCACTCACCTTTGTATATTTTGGTAGACATCGCCGAGGAAGTGTTTTGTCCGTGACACGGATAGAACAATCTTTGGTAACCTGGAAATTTTTCGCTATACCTGGGGGCATGCAAACCTTTTGGCATGCAAGCAAAGAACAACCATTTATTTTTTAAATTTGTAGGTCCTATAACCCTTTAAACTCGTAGGATTGGTCGTTTCCTAACTTGCATAAAGAAAGGATGCGAAGCAAATCTTTTTAAGGTGAAAGCTTCTTAAAAATGGCATCTTAGACGAGACATCCTTATTATACGACTGGATCGAGCAGTTTTAACACGGACTTCAAGCTCGTTAAAAAATAAACATAAGCAATGAGCAAGTGTTCCCCCCAGCATTTAAGCTCATTTTAAAATAAAAAATGAACCAATTTCCCGTAAATAACCATCGTGAATGTATTACTTCAGCCTTTGAAGCCTTGGTCGTGTTCTCATCATCACCTCCACTCTGTATTGGCCGATCATTCACCTCCACTTGATTGTTTACCCCTTTTGAGGAACAACTGTGAAGAGTGATATTGTTAGCCATCCTTGTGACACTGCCGTGATTGGAAAATTCCAAACCTTACCTGGAATCAACTGCTACCCGAATCTATCACTCGTTCCTCAAAAAACAAGTCTCCTTTAAGCTCTTTTCAACTGACTCGTAAAATATAAAAAGATTGCCGAGCCATTGGCCTCTCCAGCTCGTTAAAGTGATCAGAAGTGCTATCCCTCCTTTAGATTTTAATCTTTTTGGACCCGAGGGATTATTACACAAAAAGATCGAGCGCTTGTTTTGTTTGGCTCGTTAAAATTACCGAAAATTCATCCCTTTCGTATTATTTTATACTTTTTCGGACTTAAGGGATTAGATGACGAAAAAGGATCTTTGGAGTTTCCTTTACGTCCCTTTTCAGACTCTCTAAAATTGAAAAGGACCAAGTTATTTTTGTCGTTAAACTCGTTAAAGCCTAATAGTGACAAACTTGTCCATAACAGACAAGAATGAGTTTTACTATCGCTAGGCTCATTAAAACATAGTGATGGGTTTACCCGAAGGGAAAATTATAGAACAAGCATATGTTATCCTCCTCAAGCTTGACAAAAATAAAGAGGTACTGGTCATCAATGACTGGGGAAAAATTGGGAAGAAAAACTTGAAGAAACTTTGTTGGTAGCAAGTCGCTCTTGAACATGACACTTTCACTCTGCATCCAAGTCGGGTTGGGTTGTTCCATTCACTGGTCACATCACCATGGTTCCATCACACCATCCACATTTGGGGTTAATGCTATCAATCCATCATGTCAGTGTCGCTGATATGTTCAAGAGAAGTCGCTTAGAGAATTCACCTGTGTCTCACCCACTGTAATACATTTTTGCTCCATTCTTTCATGATCGCCACCCTGAACCGTATATCACCAGATCGTTTTCACCTTCATTAAAATCATTTGATCCATTCCGTGTCATTGATGTGGGATTCACTAAGGCCCTCCTATGACAGATCGCTTCTTCTCGACATCATCTTATTATCCAAGAAGTCGATCTAGGAACAACCCTTTCAGTACTTTGAAGCTTGCATGCCTCAATGGCAAGTTTTTCACTTCCGGCGACAAGTTTACATCAATGGCCTTCGACCGAAATATTTTGCGTGGTGTTCGACGCCAAGTCCCTTATTCACACCACGTGAATTATACTGCAGTACCTTGAGGGTCATTATCATTATCGGTGATTCCTCTCGCGCCTGTTAACAACTTACATCATTGGCTGGTAATCAGGCGATGTCTTTCCATGTTCGACTCCAGAACATCTCTCACATGGATCGACTTGTACTTTGAGTGAAGATAGAATGAGATTGAAGACCCCGGATCTAGTTTCATCCATCTGGGCTGCGATATATATTCAGGAAAATAAAGACATCAAATGTACATCATTGCTGCACAGATAATCATCAAATCTAAGGGATGATGGCTCTACCAGAATCATCAGTCTAAGCTCAGATGATTGTCTGTCCTATGTACATGAAAATGAATTTATAAAGCTGAGCATGGGAATGCCCGCCTCAGCTAGATCATGAAAATAATATGAAGATAATGTATTGTATTGTATCTTATTACAGGTCGCCTTCCAGCTCGAAAAAACTTCGGATCCTCATGATAAAGCATTTCACTCAACATCAAAAGATTAATGACCTTATGCTTTAGGGGGCAACTATTATAGACATTTTTGGGCACTGCAACCCCAAGCATAAATTTCCATAAACCAAGGGCTCCTAAGTCCCTAAAGGTGTTGTTCCAACCCCTAAAAGAACAAGGTCAACTGATTACAGCATCTACTAGAAGTTCTCCATGAAAAACTACTCAGAACTGGTCAAAACTGGACCATTTCACCTGCTCCATAGGCAAAGTGTGTTGCATCCCACCTGAATACACACAGTAGGTGCGATGCATGTAAAAAAACCCTTCTATGGGGTGCGATGGGCGAGAAAGGACAAATGGCAGGGTCAATCCGCAAGGTGGAGGAGCATGGTATCTTCCAGAAACCTCTCCTGTGACACTTGCCTCTCTGAATTCGACCAGGGATGAGTAAGAGATCATCAATCTCCAAGTGGAATCAAGAACTATCGGAGAGAAGACACTAGTCAAATCTCAAAAGTTGACTCACCTCCCTTGCAGACATATATATATGGATCCCTCATCCCAAAGATCCAGAGGCTGGAATTTTGTATCTTGTAAGGAAGTGTTGTTGGTTTCTTGGTGCAATATCATAGTGTTGGGTGATCTAAGCTTTTCATGAGGTGAAGAAGGGCTTTCTTGCTGAGAGGATGATGCTGGGTCAGAACAATTGGTTGTAATCCTCTTTGCTCTTTCTTGATTATCAATAAAGCTATTCAAGTTTTCCTCCACATTCTTGTATGATTGATGATTTATGCATTTGTGTGGTCAATGTACATCTGATCCTATATTGTTTATGATAATAGATCTATGTTCTTGGATAGTGTTATGCTGCTTTGATTCTACAGGTACTCCTTGAAGTTCGGTAGACAAGGAAGCGAGTGGCAAAGACCTACCAGAAGAGAGAGGAATCGAGCAAGGAACCAAGCGCAAGACAAAGGTTGGTCTCCTTATTCTTCTCTTATCTATTTCTCATAAAGGAAAATGAAAGTAGTTTTTAGTGTATTTGTTTCTAAGGTAGCTACCAGCCTTAGTGGGACTAGTAGCTCTATATAGACACTAGTTTTCCTGATAACACTAGAGGTAGGTGCTGCAAGTCGGTTCACGGCCGTCTTCTACTGATACTCTGTGCTGGTTATTCCGCCTTGGCCGGACTTTTTTAACTCTGATGTGATGCGCTTTGACTCGCATGACCGTGATTTATTTCTATTTTCCACATTATAGCAGATGGTGCAAAATTTTGAATTGACCAAAGATAAGTTTATAGGATCTCTAACATACTTTGCCACCACTCTAGTCCTGGTAATTTATGTCTCTGCAGCTTCCTTAAAGTTTCGTCAGTTTCTGTGTACCTAAAGAAATTAGGTGGGATGGTGAACAGATGCTTCACCTCGTGCTCTATGTAGAACAAATTTTCCAGGCTATCATAAAGGGCCTGGCCAGATGGAAGTGCTTTCTCTCTTGAAGTACTTGATGATGTATTAACTTGATCAATAGCATATGTATTCAATTTATATACATAGTCTTTGTGTTTCATCAGACAATCATTACTTCCCAAAGGACTTGGCAAACCTTTTTGATGCAGGACTGTAAACTTTTCTGTGAAAGAATTAATCTCTACCTGCATGTCCTGGCATCTTCTGTCCAAATTTTGCATTAGAGTTCTCATGGTTAGAACTCTCTTGATGTCTAGAATGATGCCTGTTTTGTCACTAATTTCCAGTGCTTCCAGTTCTTCACTAGTCTTGGTGTTCAAAAAATGTATTAGCCGGTTAGCTTGCTCAGGCATCTGTCCCAATAAGGCTCTTGTTTTTTGAATCTCCACTTGGGCCACTCTTATCAAGTCAATCTACTCATAAATGGTTTGGATAGACCTCCACACATCACTAAGGGATTGAGTGATGTTGGTCCACAAAATTCCCCTGATTTCTGCTAGAGGTTTATGTAGAGAGAGGTCCTTTTCTAATGCTCTCACCTTGTTCTCCAATGTTTTGATCTCCCTTGTTTTCTCTGCCACATTCATCTTGGATTTATCATAACTTTGTTCAACTTTTGCCAATTTTTCTTTGACTTGCTTCAGCTCTGACACTTGGAGTTTCAATTCCTCCATGGCTTTTATTAATTTCTCTGTGCTCATACCTGTACTGTTGCCTGGTGCTGCTTCTGCTGATGTTGCTGGGACAGTGGGAGGCAATGCTGTTATAAGTGTGGAGGGGGTAGTAGTGACTGTTGGAGCTACTTCAGGTGGCTGGGAGGTCGACTCTCCCTGCTTGTAGAGATTTCTCCAATGCCTGCTCTATCTCACTCAATCTCTCATTCAGTCTCATGAGCAGGTCCATCATGTCTTCTTTAGATTTCTGCTGCAAAACATCTGCAATCTGTCGATGCATGGAAGGAGGCATTTTAAGATGTTTTCTCAATGCAGTGATGTCCTCTTCTTTCTTCTTCATTAGTGCCTTTATGCCTTTGGCATCTTTGGGATCATGTCCCAGTTCGATGATAATTTCTTCCAAGGATTTGATCCTGTTGTCCTTTTCTAGAGAAGAAGCTTTCTCTAAATCTAATTGAGCAGAGGTATTATTCAAGGAGTCTTGCAATTTATGAGCTAACATAGCTTTGTCAGCTAGCGTGGAGTATACCATCTCTCCAGTTTGTTTATGCAGCTCAATCTGGTCTATTGGGTGAATGTCCTTGGCTAGGACCTCTAGATTTGTCTTGATGTAATCAGCTGTTGATTGTGGTTGCTGCACCTTGGGCTTGAAATAACTCATGATCATTTTTCCCTCCTTAATGTCATAGGCAGACATCAATCTTTGCTATTTTTTGGGGGCCATCTTAAGATATTGATTGTAAATTTGAAGCCTTAGTGGGTCGTTTCTAGCCTTTATCTCTCTGAATGTTCTTTTGATGTCCGAGGTCTGCTTACTTGGTGGCCTAGTGTATGAAACTTCCACACTATGCTGCCTTTCTAGCTCCTACCTGTGTGAGCTAGTTGATGTCTCCACCACTGGGGAAGTCTGCTGGGTAACCCTCTCACCTCTTAAACTTTCAGTTGTTTCTTCAATGATCTCCTCTTCTGACAGATGATCCAATCTTTGCCTCTTTGCGCTTGGTTTCTCAGCAGGTCCACTGATAGGTGTGGCCTCTTCTCTGTCTCTTTTCTTGCCTTTTTCCTCATTTAGAGGAGTTTGTAATGCAGGAATCTCTGCTGCTTTGGTTTGGACTGGAGGAATTTTCCCTTGCTGATCAGTCATTACTTGTTGCTTCATGTCTGCCACTTCCTTGCCCTTAGAAGACCCTGTAACTGGTGTGTTGGTTTCTTGTACAGGTTGTTGTGAAGTTCTAGCAGAGGATGTACCCACTCCGGCTTGCTGAGGCAGCTTGAAGGATACCTATCCAAAAGAGTCCAGGTCAAGTGTTTTTTCTAAATCTTTCATAGCTTTTTCCATCTTCTCTTGTTCAGTAATTTCCTCTACTAATGTACCCTCTACCCAGTCATCCTGATTAGCAAATTGTTCAATTTGAGGGATCCTATGATGTATATAAGCCGACAACCTGTTTCTTACTTTTCTGTCACTTATAAAGCTATTTGGGTCATATGGCACCCACCAGAAACTTTTCTTCAACTTAAGGTCTTCCCCTAATATCTTATCAGCATCTTCCCATGCCTCTCTCTCATGGATGATAAAAGGGCCTAGCTGGGTTTTTAATTCTCAGCTGAGCCTTTTTCTTTACATTGCAAAAGTGGGTTAAATCTGCATTGATAAGCTATCTGAAATACTCCAGTGAAAATAGTCTCATAGGCACATATTTGGGCAGCTTGTAAGGGCATAGTTCATAGCCATATATTCTGATTTCAGTGTGATTCTGGTAGAGGTACCAGTCACCTATCTTGTATTGTCTGGAAAGCTGTAAAATCTTCTTTATATTACCAGAGAGCCTAGGAGGAGGAGCTCCTATCAATAGAGTGGAGGCTAGATGTATGAACAAGTCAATAAATTCACAGTAGGTATAAGGGGATTAAAAAACATTGTGAAAGACCGAGGTCCAAAAGATAACATACCTCCTCTCTCCTTTGGAATCCAATTTCCTGATGGGAAATGAAAAATTCTCTGGCTGATAATATAGCAAAAGGTGATATATGAATGAGGTGTACTTGAAGACTCCTTCTATGTCCAGATTTATGAATTGCTCATTGATTTTATTGGCAATGAAAGAGGCATAATCATATTTGACAGCAGGGGGCTGTCCTAGAGTAAACATTGACAACATAACTAAGATGGTATCATCAAAAAATTCATTGGTTTTGAATCCCAAGATAAAGGATATCATGTCAAGAATAAGCTTGCTAGTTTCAGTGAACCAGGAATGCACATAGGGAGGTGGGCCTTGGGGTTGGCAGTCTGGTTTCATAAATAATTTATCAATCCAGGTTATTTCTGAAGTGGGAAATTGAGAGCCTTGCTTAAGCAAAAATCCCATGGAAAGAGGAGCAAGGGGTTGAGCTGGATGGAAGTGTAACATCTCATTGATAGATTCAGTAGTTATGTAAAAGAGAACAGTTTGGGATGGGGTCATAATTGCTTTAATGATAGGGTCATAGTTGGCACAGCATTGGTGGATAATATTTGGGAACACATTGACTAAGGGAAGGTAATACCTGGGGAGATTAGATTCCCATATTCCAAAGATATCAGAGTTGCTCAGATGACTATTCCTAATTCAACAAAATGCCTGGAGATGGTTCATATCACCAAATAACTCTTCAATTTGAAAATCTTTGTCAGCCAAGGGTAACCAATTCTGGTCTTTATGAGGTGCATTGAGGGGTGCGACATTGAGGGCCACAGGGGCTTCCATGTTTGTTTGCTGTGTTTTCAAAATGGAGGTCAAGTTTCTGTAGAAAAATGGGAAAAACAACAGTTCTAGGTGTCTTTTTCTGAGAGTTATGGACTGGTTTTACTTGAATTTGGCCTTGTTGGGTAAAATTCACAAAGGAAAAATGAAATTACAGGTTCAGGAAGTGAAAACTAGGTAAATACCTGTATTTTAGAGGCGAACAGGGCAATTGCAGATTGACTGACGAGCTGCAAAGCAGGATGCTGGACTTTGTTTGGCCGGGTGGTGAACTGTATGCTCGAGCAATGAACTGGATGTAATTTCATGAAAGTAGTTCGCAGAGAGAAATGGGCAAAAATGACATTTTCTTGACTTTTTAACAAAATTTGGCTTTCGCGGGTCTTTTTAGCGCTTTTTGGTCAGATGACATCAGCGGGATGAGACGGTTTGTCATGTAGCGGAGGGTACAAAAGGATGATGTGGCAGTGACATGCCAATGACATCAGCGGGGGGGGTCAGTAGGAGGGCAGTGAGTGGTTTTGAGCTGAAATGGTTTTGGGTGGAGAGGCAGCGAGCACGGCGGGAGTGCGCCACGCGTCCATGGTACAGGCGCGATACCGCCGACTCCTCGGGTGGTAAACTTTGGTGGCGGAGGGGCTTGCGATACGATCATGGGCCATTGGATGAGTGGACCCAGATCTGACGGTCGACGGCATGTTGGAGATGGTTCAGGGTTATGGCACAGGGCCCATTCAATATTTTAAAGTTTTAGAACGTGTAGGGGTCATTTGCCATTGGTTCGCAAGGTTGGGATTGGTTTTTAATTAACCAAAAGTTAATTAATCCCATGGTTGCGCATGAAGGGCTATTATAAGTTTTCTGATAAACCCTTAATTCCCATTTTCATAGCAATATGGTTTATATTTAAACCGGGGCGGGATGTTAGAATATAGGGGTTTTTAGCATATTAATAATATATGGGAAAGGGCCATTTATGCAAGGGATTTACTAAGTAATGTTAAGGGTTAATATGAAAGATATGTTGAAAAAAGAGCGCTAAGTTATAGAGTTTAAAAACTTAGGCTTAAGGAGACAAGTTTATGTGTGACTTTGCACAATCTCCTAAGTAACCAGGGTTTTACTTAGGCCTTTTTATGAAATGAGATGGAGTAATTTAGCGATATTGAGCAGATCTCAATATCTCTGGGGAATTAGCAAATGATTTGGAGAAAGGATGGAGGGAGTTAGTCATGGTCTGCCATAGTACCTGTGATAGAAATAAGATTTAATCATTCTGAGAGACGAAACTTATCACAAGTTTCTTTCTGCAACATCAAAACTACCTACCCAGCCTATAGTACCTAACATTTTTTCTTCTTTTTCCCTTGGGTGCACTTGAACTGGAAAACCCTGATTTTCTTCTTTTCTTTTCATTGCAATCCTATCTAGATCTATCCTTATCACATCCAAGGGCTCAGGTTTAACAGTTGAGCTCCTTTGCTTCTCTACCTATCTATTTATCTACCAAGTTTAAATAGATTGGACAGATTTCTATTCTCTATCTCCAAAATAGGAAATTCAAACATGAATTGGCCAAGATTAAGCTGTTTGGTCATTCATCAATTGCAACATAAAAATCAACAAACTGTACACGAAACTGTATTTACAAAACATGAAGTAGTAGTGGCATTTGGACTTGCACACTTTCCCGGTCCTTTTGTTTGGGGGTTCATTTCTTTCATTTTTCCTTTTGACCATTTATCTTTTCACCCTATGATTTTTCTTTTAGGGTATACCCTCTTTTCATTTTTCAGTTTTTTGATTTTTTCAATATGGAAAACCTTTGCAGCAGGGAAAGGATGAACATATTAGAGATTTTAACCAGTCAATCATGAAATATGACACCTATTGGTATAGGAGCATAACACAATGTACTAAAGCAAAACACTTGATGCACTTCTACAAACAATTTAGCGAAAGCTTAATCAACCATGAGCAACATCAATAAGAACACATATAACTGATAAGAAGGAATCAATCACACATAACATAGAAGAATTTACCCAGGGAAAGCACTTGCCTAAAACCCCATCTCTGTATTATCATACAAGTGGAAATATAGTCCGGATTACACAAAGCCTTAGCTCGGAATCTATCTAGCTCTTCGTAGAATCCCTCTACTGCTCATAGACAGTCAAAGGCTTCTCACAAACCTTATCCTCTGCCCTCGAAGCCTCCTATTTCCTTGTGAAGTTTCCTTGAGGTCCAGTGCTGCCACCTGTGTGAATTGGCCTCTTCACACACTCACTAACCTCTGATCTAATTGCACAAACTTGAAGGAGATAAATCCTCATCATGGATGAGCTTCCTTTATAGGAAAAATATTCATCCAACTGATAGCACACTATCCCTTCTCTGATCTCAACTGGGTCTCTGTCTGAATTGCCATGCATTAATTATCCATGAGCGAATACTCAGTTATCTAAAAATAACAGTTGTCACATGCATGCAAGCATCAACAAACTGTATCTCATTAATTTAACAACTTGTTAAATTAATCTAACTGAACTTGACCAAGTTAAACTAAGTCAACTGATCCTCTCAATGTAGAATTCATCCTTAATTCCTCAATCAGTGGATCAAATCAAGGACACATGCCCCAATCAGTGGAGAAATTATTGCATGTTCTCACAAAGACTTCAAGTTTGATTTTCCTTAATTAATTAACTCATGGAGAATTAATTAATTAATATTCAAACTGCTGGTAAGACCAAATTCGAATTTTACTTCCTATTTTAGACCAAGGACTGCTATAAATAAGAAGGGACCCAGAAATGATATTTTTAGAAGATACTAGTTTTAGTAGTTTCATCTCTCACCCAAGGTGGCCAAAATGCTCATTGGCCAAACTGCTATTTTTAGAAGTGCTATTTTTAGCAGTTCTATTTTTAGCACTTTCTAAATTTATCATTTCTTGTTGCACACTTTTCAACAGTTATCCTTTAAAGTCCCTATGAACACATCAATCCTATGCTCCTCTGGAATATTTTTTACCCTTATATTCAATTTTTGGAAGTCCTCAATGTGCTCCATAATTGAACCCTTTTGTTTGAGATTTATCAATTGGCTAAAAAAGTGTTGCTTCTTTTATCCTCATAATGTGCTATCATTTCTTCTGTAAAAATTTCCCAAGTGACAATTTTTTTACGAGAGCAAAGCCATCGATACCATACAAACTGATTTGGTTCCAAATATAAAGTTGCAATCCGTATCTTTTGTGTGTTTTGCACATTATGGAGATTAAAATATTGCTCCATCTGCAGTATCCATGTTACGGGATCCTTGCCATCAATCTTACTCATATCGATATTTGGAACAAGGTGGGTCTTCAATCCAACGTTAGAGTCTATGAAATCACGATTAACATTTCTTTTGTTCTCATCATGAGTTTCCTTTACTACCCTTTCGCCATTAGTAAGCATTTCTTGTAGCAACTTTGTCAAATCTGTCTTCAAATCTTCCATGTTGCCTTTAAGTTTTTCTTCTATACTATCCATCTTAGCTTCCACGCCTTTATTGAAACCATACATCTTAGCTTCCATGCCTTTCTTTAAACCATCCATCTTAGCTTCCATGCCTTTCTTTAAACCATTCATCTTAGCTTTTGTTACTTTTTGTGAGAGTGAATTTTGTTGCACTTGATCTCGTAATTTTGATATATAATGTTGCATTTCTTCCTATTCTTCATGAGTCATGCTAGAGATTTTAGGTTTCTTACTAGGTGTTTCCATTTGCTTTCTTCAGGGCATCAACTAATGATAATAATGCTTCACTATTCCCTTTGAATTCCTTCAAATTAATTTTTCAAACCAAACTTACGAAAATTTTTCAAAAAAATACACACCTTTTTTCACTTTGTAGGAGCTCGATATTGGATCTGCTATATCTATGTAATTTAGGATCTCCAAGGTCTGAAATTTCATTCTATGGTAGCCCTCTGAGTTTTCTTTCCAACCCCGCAATTATGATCAAGATTGGATTCTCTAAGGAAGAGTTATGCCAAATCTCCCACGTTGACCTGATTATACACTGGTTCGGTAGAGCGAACTTGTATGAAGTTCCACATGCCATTGTTTTGACCTTAGGACCTGAAACTACAAATAGAAAACTACAGGCCGTCCTCTTTCTGTAAATTTTCACAAAATTTCAATCTGACGCTCAGAGAGAAAGTTATGATGATTTTCCCTAGGTCACCTGTTTGAGATATAATTTGGGAGCCTGCAAAACCCTAACTTCCTTGGATCCTATCTCCAAAAATATAAAGATAAAAGATTTGAAATTCAGACCCGAGGTTCATCGAGATTCCGGCTCAAATGGGTTTTAATTTTCGTTTCTGAAATGTCGTAGAAAAATAGTTATAGTGAAAATTCCACGATGACCTGTTTGGAGCAGTGAAACCCTAGAATCCAAAGGCTTTGATACCAAATGTTATGTAACCAACTCACAAAATAGAAGAAAAGATAGATCAACGACTTCAAAATAAGACTCTTGGAGGGGGAAAACTCCTTTAAATTACACAAATGAACAATTCTTGGATGATACAAATGACAAAACCTCCTTTCTATATATAGGAGTCTAAGGGGTCATAATATAATCAAAGCCGACATAAAAATAATAATATGAGGGCACAACAATAACACTAGCGAGCTTCTATGGGGCACAATAATAACAATATGGGGACAATAGGGGCACAAAAATAACAATAAGGGGTACAAAGACAATATTAATGGGGGAATCACTAGTATTATAGGGACCTAACATGATTATGTTGATTTTATCTTGTAAAATTATTTGTTAATAAAGCTCTTTTGTTTCAAAGCATAGTTATTGATTTAGAGTTATTGTTGTATGCTTTGACATGGGTTTTCTTACTTTTACAAATCTTGCTTGAAGATAGTTTGAGAGTATTTATAGATTCAATTTTAAGAATAAGACTGATAATCAATTTCAAAATGAATGCAAAATTAGAAATGAGAAAACTCTCTAATGTCATATGATGATTTTTTCTTTTGAAATGTTAGTTGCTAGCAAAGCTGAATCTACAAATGAAATCCATGGTAACCTACAAGAAGAAAAACAAAATATAAACAATAAATAACAATTAAAATAGAAAATAAAAGCTGAAATAAAACTCAAACTAGATGAGGATGAAGATATAAATGTGTACCTAGAATAATTCGATCATGATTTTACCTGATGAATCTTCATTTTCTCCAGTGTATTAATCAAAGTTCAGAACCATCTTCTTATTCAATTTAAACTAATTTCTAAACCAGTCCTAATCCTAATCTAAAATGTAGACTAAGGCTAAGTGAAATCATGCTTCCAATGTAGCCATTCAAGCATCTTATTTTCTGCATGAATGTGCACATCAAACATCAGTGATAAAATCATAAATATAATTAAACCAAAAGAAAAAAAACCAAAAACATTATGTACGTCTATTGTTAATATATGTACACAAATTAACTTATTTATATTCACCCTCTCTTGGAGATTTTATTCCAACCAGATCTCGATGGGATCATAAAAATATGGATGGATATTAGTTAGAGATTGGAAGTGATTTGAAGAAGAGGATAACAGGTTAGATTGTGAAAATATTCTTTTAAATGCAATGACTTGCATCAAATTGTTAGTTTTATGTACATATGATGGAAGGTCATCAATTGTGTTAGATGGCTGGTCATGTTGTAAAGGTACACACTCGAGTATTTTTGTTGGCAATGCCTTTGAGAAGGAGAAGAAAATTGATATGAGCTGAACATCGAACAAAATTGGAAGAGTAATGGCTCTTGATGTTTAGAAATAAAGCTCTGAATTTCAACTTTATCCTTTTTTGTTAATGTATCTTGTACATGTGCAATATCGAGTAGTTTAACATACCAACATAGAATATCAAAGAGTTGAAAAATAAAAGAAGAAGAAAAATCTAACCAATCACTACTTATATTATAATTATTGTTACACCACAATTGGGACATGTTTGAAAAGAAGAATTAGCCAAAATGCAATTGGAATGGTTATCGACATCATCTTGTGCATGACATAATGGATCAAGAATAGAAAAGGTAATGTGATCATCAGTAGAATCATAGATCGGGATGGGTTCTTGATTAGTGAAATCATTATAATGATTAAAAGTTTGAAAATGAGAAATGATTGGAACAATTTTTAAATTAAATATTTCTTTGTTTTCAAATATAATTTTACTTGGATCATGAGGATTTAATGAAGAATGAGATGAATCAAGATCCTCATTTTTAGCGTATTCATCATAAACGACTTCACAACTTTCCTTAAAATTTTTAGCATTCCCATGAGACACATCAAAACAAGAAGAAGAACTAGGCACATTTTTTTCGAGATTGAAAGAATGATCATTAAGTATTTCATTATCCTGACAATAATCAACTGGAAATTCATGTGTAACAAGTTCTTTGATTTATGAGATATCATTAATATGAATAGGAACTGAATTGCTAAAAATATCAGGATAAAGATGAAAATGAGAGTTTGAGATAATGAACCTAAAAATCTCTCTATGGGAAGATTCCTCTGTGTATTCTCCATTGCTGATTTCAGATTCTTTGCTGATCATACTTTCCTACTGTCTTGAATTTTGCAGGTGATCATTATAACAAAAATTAGAATTTTCAGATTCAACGATTGGTATTTGAGTTGTCTGCTGATTTTTTGATTTTGGGATCATTGATTCTTCAAATCTGTTGATGTGATCTTCTTGCAAACAATTATCAACTTGTTCCAAGTTAGTTGGTTGCAATTCATTAACATGTGAAAGTGAGTCTGAATTATCATTAACACTATAAGAAGTATGAATTAAATGGAGAAATCTATCATATATAGTTGCAACAGTTTCATTGTAATTAACATGTTTCTCCATGTCATATTTTTTAGTCATGTTAATGGAAGGTGAAGAAGACTCATTTAAACTTGAAATTATTTCATATGGATTAGGAATGGAAGGAAAATAAATTAATTTATCAAACCATCCTATTAATTGAAATTCTAGAGGTAAATCATCAGGTTGAAATTGAGAACAAATTAATTTGAATCTAATACGAAAGTTATCTAATGATTCACCTTCAAAATGATGAAGATTCTCCAATTGATCACATACCATTTCAAAGTCGTAATCCTGAAAAGTGTGTAAGAAAAGAATTACAAAAGCGTCCCAAGTGCGTATGGAAGAAAATGGTAGGGATTTGCACTAGTCTTTCGCTATTCCTGCCAAAGTAAGGGTAAACAACCTGCACATGACACCTTCATCAAGATCATAATGATTACAATTTAAAATAAATTGATAAACATGTTCATAAGTAGAGGCATTATTCTCACTGTTAAACTTCTTCTTTGACAAGAGTTTGGCTACCTGAATTGGAGTCGAAGTCGGTGGAAGTCTAGTAAAGCAACTCCAAAGTGGTCTCTTAAGAGGAACCATTGAAATCAAATAAAACTTTTAAAACACAAGATCTCTAAAGAAACCAAGCAGATGTTGGCCCTCCTTCTAGTGCCAAAAATGTTGATCAACAAAAATGTCCTCCGTCAACATTAGGGGAGACCACTCGGTCGAGAACTTAAAGCAACTCCTTTTTGTTGAAGATGCCAGTTACCCTATCATATAAGAATAACCTAAAACTAATATAATACTAATCTAACCTAAACTAGGAGTTAATTTATTTACATCATAATATGTTACATTTCCTTTATATTGACCTTTAAAGATGTAAGTTAAAGAAGTAAATCGACACAAAGGTTTGATCGATTTAAAAAGGTTGATCAAATCAAAATTAAATGATTTATTTTCCTCTTTAAGAGGGGACTTGATGCAGAGCTAAATATACAAATGTAAGACTAATCTATAACATAAAATCTTATCTCGAACTAGAATGGGATAGCCCTCTCCCAATCCGAGAGAAAATCAACTAAAATAGTGGGAAAGACTGGTATAATTCATCAAGTAATTTTGTATTAATTAAAGGAAGTAGTTTACATTAACTAATACAAGTGAAAACAAAATAAGCCCGCAAATGAATAATAAATAGTTATCAATCACCACAAGAATACGTCAATGAATTAAGATTGATTTCAATTTCATTATGCCCTACAAAGATAACTCTAACAAAGCATCAACAACAAAATTTCAAATGACACAACAATAGTGCATAATATCAAAGAAAGATAATACTATTTAGAATAAAGATCAGAACCAAAAATGAAACTTTAATAATGAGACAATAATCCTGCATTCCGGTAATAGTACACAAGAATAAGGATTAATTAAAACCATGCCAAAATTTTATTACCACAGTTATGAGAGTAGCTATGACCCTTAATGAAACTACTTGCAATACTACGAAGTCCCTTTATAAGAGAGCCATAACTTCTTTACAATCTCTACAATAACACTCTCTGCACTATACAATAGTACAAAAGCAAAAATCGAATTATTACAGAGATCCGTGTGTGTGATCGCGACCTCCTTCATATCCTCGAAGAGAAGGGTATTTATACAACATTTACCAAGTTATAGTCCCCTCGTATCCCTCAAGAAATAGAAAGTTAATGAATCTGGAGGTTTTTCTTCTGTTAGATCGTAGGTTGAATTTGGAAATCGTTGCAACAAAGTACTGCTCTTTAGCCCAACCAATTGACTTTGTTGCTGGCTAAAGGATCCATTAACTGTTATTGGTCATGTACAGTTATGGAGTTTTGTTACAATAGTCAAGTTAATTTCGAACAATATTTTCGACATGGCAGGGAGCCTTTAGAAGCATGGACCGAGCACGAAATTATGTCGTGTTACACAAATCACAGAGGAGATCAGAGCTTTATTATTAAACTTAACTTAAACAATGTTGAAAGTGAAATATGTAACATAATACCCGAAAACCATTTAAATAACATTTTTAAGAAATAGAGCAGCGACCCTTTATGGAAATGACAAGTGGTAGATGTTAACAGGTGTCAGAGAAATGGATACCAGAACTTTTAAAATGAGACAAAATGAAATAGTTGTGATATTGGGTGGCTTCGTTATGGAGAAAATGTGATATCGTATCCATTATATCCTTTAATAATTTTACCGGATCCATTATATCGAAGCCTTGTATAAGAGATTTGATATCAGGGGCTTTACAATTGTTACCATTTAAAAGTTTTGATATATAGGTGGATGTGATATTTTGATTAGACCAACGTTAATACACATATTAGGTCCAACTTATCGGAGCCTGGAAGATATCGGAAGTCAGAGGGGGAGGTGCATTGGGATATCGACAAAGAACCATATCAGAGTTTTTCAAATGTGTCTCGAAAGGAAATCTCTGATATGCATTACCTACGATATGCAGAAGCAGAGACAATGACGTGGAATGTGGGTCCTTTATATATCATAAATTTGGTTTATCGCAAGTTTCATGATGTGGCCCATTTAAAAAACTCTGATATGATTATTTCTCCGATAGTGTTTTATTATACATGTTGTATGTTATTTGCATTAGTTTTCACTTTATATTAATCGAACTTTGGTTATAAAGGTTTTCAAAAGAATGCCTCATTAACCTAAAGTTCCGCTATTTTTTTATTAAAGAGTCATTGCCACATGTTGTAACATGAGCTTTGTCTCGGGGGCTATTTTATTCATTAATCTAAGATGTTTAAAACAAAAACTTATCTACAAAGTTTATTAACAAACAAACTTAATCAAACTTAGCCAATCTATAAAAATAAAACAAATGTAAACAAAAAGCAAGTCAGACTTGAAATGAAACAATTGCACTCAAAGCCTACATACAATGCAAAAAAAGGTCCCCATGTCTATTATGATAGAATAAAAAGGGGGTGTTGTGTTTCCACTACAACAAGCGGTCTAGATTCATGTTGAGTGGCTATAATTCCTTAATGTGGGAAGGGGTTATATAGCACAACTATTTGTTAACTGCCTCCGACTTGAGTGTGGTGATGATCCATAGTCTCTCACATGCATTTTAATTCAGGGATTTGTGGGAAGTGATGTGTGTAATGCCCATATTTTCCACCAAGTTTGCAAGGATGGTTAGTTTAGAGACCACTATTTTTTTTTTTTTTTGTGGGTTGTTCATACCTTGATTTATATTTAGATTCTAGTTGGGGGGGTTGCTCCTAGTTTGCATATATTTTTTATTATCGGTTCCTTCCTTGGCCTTGGTTTCACTTTTGGTTATTCTTCCCTTTCTTCTTATTGAGTTTAGATGGATTGCTAATGTTGCTTTTTTCAAAGGGCTATTTTTTGGGGAAAAGAGGGTTGAAAAAAATTAACTCCCGCATGCTATTAAGGTGTAGGGTTAGGTTGTTGAAGGCTTGGAAAAGGGGAATACATATTTTCTCGAGGAATATTTCTGTAAGAAGGTTGTAATGTTGTCATTTTTTCAGATGTATGCATAAGGTATCGAGTCCCCTGCATGGGGTGACTAGGGGTAGGTACTGGTGGCTTATGATAATACCAAACTGTAGGTGCTACTGGTGCTAAAGACATACCGGTGGTTCCATGGAATGATAAAGAGGGGCCATAAAATTCCCTTGGTATGGGGGTTGGTTCCCAGGTTGAAATTTGGTGGCACTCCTGATCAACACATCGAAAATGTTGTATTCCCTTAGATTCTATTTGTTGAAAGGTTGAGGCCAAGAGGTGTTAAGGATTATAATGTAGAGGTACCCTGATTGGGCATAAAAAAGCTCAAAATATTTGGCTTTACTTATGGCTTCATCCTCATTTTGTGGCATCATTGTGGCTACGTCTTTTTCTATAATAGAAAAAAGTGATTTGAGGAAAAAGTCTAAAATTTATTTTGGAACTTACACTTTGTAGATGTTGCAATGTTTGTTCCACTCATGGATGTGGTCTGATATGTGAGTGGATGAAGTCTACTGAAATTTAGACAATAGTTCCAACCAGGTGTTGTTGTGAACTGGGAGTTAGAAGAAGCTAAGGAATGACTTGGATAGGGATTAGAAGGTGGCTTGTGCTCTTGATTTTTCACTGACACACCATTTGGTTTAAGGGCTTGTGAGTGTATATTGAAAAAGTCTTAATTGAATTGAGTCTTCAACAATACTATTGGAGGAACTCCAAAGGTGGAAAGACATTACATGGTTCACCAAGTATTCACCTAGGTTACCTTTGAACTTAAGTATGTCTGAGGGAATTTTGGTTGGAATGGTTGGACATGTAGCGCTATGAGCTATTAGATCATGTCTCCATTATACTTTCTTCACCTTCCAAGGAAAAAACTTTGAGCAGACATCAGGAGTTGCTATGGGATATCCACTTTCCCCTATAGTATCTAATCTCTTTATGGAGAAATTTGAAAAGAATGCGCTTGAAACCTTCCCACTTAAGCCTAAATTATGGATTAGATTCGTTGATGACACTAGTGTAAATTGACCTCATGGGGACAAAGATATGAGTAACTTCCTTAACCACCTCAACAGTTTATCCAATGACATCAAATTCACAATGGAGGTGGAAGAAATAAACAGTATCCTGTTCCTAGACATTCTCCACCTCAGAAATAAAGATGGATCACTGGGACATAAGGTGTTCAGAAAGAAATCACATACATACAACTACATGCATGGGGAATATCATCATGACCCGGCTCAAAATATGGGGTTACTCAAAACCCTCTTCCCTGGAGCTTTAATAATATCCAACGCCAATCATGTTGATGAAGAAATTGAGTATTAAGAAAGGTATTTTTAAGCATTGGATATAAGAATAAAGACATCATTAAAACCATAAAAAGAGCTAAAACTAAAAATCAAGTTAGACCCCCAACAACAAACTCTCAAGATTCCAACAATAAAGCCTATATTCCTTTCATTCGAGTCATTGACAAACTAGCCAATGTTCTTAAAAATAAATGGATTGAAACCTATTTTAAAACCTTAACTACCATAAGACATAATATGAGATCTGTTAAAGACAATTCGGATCACCTCCAACAAAAAGGTGTTTACAAAGTCATGTGTTCATGTGGGAATTGTTACATTGGAGAGATCGGGAGGTTCTTTAAAATTAGGCTAAAAGAACATGGTGTTGACATAAAAAATAACAGAACTAAGTCTTCTGCACTTGCAGAAAAGTCAGCCAATACATGTCACCACATATGCCTAGAAGACGCTAAAATAATTGCTACAGAGAAGCACCAATACAAACGAAAAATGAGGGAAGCTCTTGAAATTATAAAGCATCGGCAAAATCTAAATAGAGATGGAGGTCTCGAAATTAGTAGAAACTGGATTCCTGTACTTTCTCAAAATCAACCAAAATAAAGCCTTACATAATTTGATCCTCTCCCCTTCATTTTCATCTTCCTCTTGTTCAACTTCAGCTCCTTTTTATTTGCCTGACCTCCCTTCCCACATCCTTCCATTCCCATTTTTCCTATCTTATAATAAAAACTAGCCAACCCCCTCATTATAATATACTAATACCTCATTAAAGATTAAATTATTTTCTTAATTTTAAACTATTAACTCTATTCCTTTATATAATAATAACTTCCCCTAATAATTATTAACTTCTCTCATCACTCTAAAATCATTATCATTAATATTCATAATTCATAACTTAATAATTATTATTAATAGAGGCTTATATATATATATATATATATATATATATATATATATATTAATCTAGTTAATATAATTATTATATTATTAATATTCATAATTCATAACTTAATAATTATTATTAATAGAGGCCCAAATTAAGGTGAAGTTTATTAATCAAACTTCATTATTAAGTAATAATTATTACCAATAATGAAGATAATTAATTCTCACAATAATCATATATTCCTATCTTTATTAATTCACCATTATCCTAGATATAATATTTATTAATAATTATTATTAAATATGTCCATTTCTAACTATTTCCTAAAAAGTAAAAAACATTTTCTATTTTATTAATTAATTGATTAGGGTTTTTTCTGGTCGACCATTTCTTTCTTCTCATCTCTCCTTTCATTATTTATTTCCTTCTCCCTCTCTCTTCTCTGTGGATTTGTCCTGACGGTGAGTCTTGTTATAAACCTGAAATGTCGACATAAAAATGACTACTATGGTTAATATTCCGAATAATCATTCTCAAGTTTCAACATATATGGAAGAATCAATGAAGCTACAAATGGCAGGTCACTGTTAGACCCTCCTCGCACACTTACCCAAGTTCACCGGTCCGCCGAGGTAAATATGTTATGGAGAGTTACTATGATATTACTCAACCTCCTAGGTACAATTAAGGAAGTGGAATTGACAAACTGAAACCTTACTAACCTTTCTTAGGAGCTACAGGACCCACAGGAACTAAACCACCCCTCTAGGTGCCCAAACCTTGAGCCATATTTCTATTTCACTGACCTAGATTCCCATTCGCATGCATAAGCCTGCATCCATGTGATGGCAGGCCTCTAGTTGCATGCATAATCTTGTCTCCCAGCAACTGTAGTCTAATTTACTCAGTTATGTGCCTGTAACCTCGAGATCCGAGCCTTTTTTTCAAGGCTAGGATCTAGTCCTCTGCCCAGAACTTGGCAGTACTTTCCAGAATGATGAATATTGCTAGGAAAAAACCATTAACATAGAAATTAGACATAAATTGACTTAACAAGGCCTAGCCATGACAAACATTTTGTCAAACACATTGTAAACATACAATCTACAAGTCATAAATGCATATCTAAACATAGGGGTCTCATACATATATGAGAATCAACAAGAAGGTCTAATTCCCTCTCATAATAACTGCAAAGACATCTATTAGGTCATGCATCCAATAACCATTCACTTACTAATTAAAACATGATGAGAGCCATAACTAAAGTCTGTCACTAAACCATGCTTATACCCAACATATAACCATAATAATAACAATGATACAACGACAACCAAAGCCACATAATAAAAATAAAAATACTCATGAATTACAAGAGGGAAGGAGTTCATATTAACATATGAAAATCCAACCAAGTTAGGTACTTCCATGTACCACCCGACCATATATTGGGCTAAAGCAAATATTTCTTTCAGCCAATCACCCTCGTGCCATATTCCAAACATGAATGTGGGATCTCATGGCATAAACCAACCAAAACCAAACTAGGGATTCTAGAGGCCAAAACACCTCAAACCTCAAACAATGATTCCAACTCACAATCAAACATCACTAACCATCACTAGATTGGTCTCTACCGAAGTTTTCCAGGGCTCAAGAGCGTTTGTTCCAACCCATCTTTAGGACTAGTAACTCAAACCACAACTATTGCAAGGCTTCAAAGTGTTTGTCCAAACAAGGCTCTAGGACTAGTAACTCATCCCATAAAGGGCTCTAGAGTGTTTTTCCAACCAAGGCTATAGTACTAGTAACTCATCCCATTAATGGCTCTAGAGCGTTTTTCCAACCAAGGCTTCTAAGACTAGTAACTCAACCCAAGTTGTTCTAGGGGTTCGAGAGTGTTTGTCCAACCAAAGATCCAAGAACTAGTGACTCAACCCACAACCATAAGGAACATGAGGACCAATCAGAAAACAAATGGAAAAACCCACAACACCATGACTATCTAGAAAATGGCAAGGGTAGGCAAAACCATTATGAATCAAGGCAATCCTCCATGCCCATGACAACTCATACCCAAGAAACCCCTTGCATGCCAAAACTACCAAGGAAATCATACATTCAACTCAATACCTGCAAAGAAATCCAACTATAGTCACTGATCCACCTGTTCTCTTGCACTCTCCCGCTTTACTTTCCCTTCTTGTCTAATCCAAGTGAATGATAGAGTGCTTCAAGCATGTGCCAAGAATACTCTATGGGTGCAAGTGTATGAGAGAGAGAGAGAATGAGAGTGTGCTCAACTCAAAATTGTCAAAAGGATAACATTAACAAAAGCCATGAACTAATCGTCAAAATCCTTTTTATCATTGAGGCCTCTATTTTCTTCATTTTCCATTCAATTTCCCTCTTATGCAAATATGTGACCTTTCATCTCTCTTTTCTCTTATTTTCCTTTATTTTCAAAAATAAAATGCCAATTAATGCCTCTTTTCATTTTCAATTCCTTTTCCAATTTCCCCTTAGCCAATAAACCAAATGAACACCCACTAAGATGTTTTTCCCACCATTCAACTTGGAATACGTGTCCCATGACCTTGGTATTATTTAGATGGAAATTCAACCAGGGGCTATTACAGAACCCTCCCCCTTAGGGGAACAACATCCTCAATGTTCAATGACACCCATAAACTAGCAAACATTTGAAAACAAAACAAACTTCCTATGGAGATTTATAACCCAACTCGTTCTAGTGTTTACAATGACCACTGTTGAAAACATGAAAATCATAACGCTTACTGGAGCTTTATAACAAAACTCATTGCGACATTTACAATAACAACCACACATACACTCATGCACATTTTATTCAACCAACAAATAATCATATTGTCTATGGAGCTTTATAACCCAACTCATTACAATATTCGCAATAAAATACATATACATACATATGCACATTTTCTCAACCAACAAATAAAAGGATATAATGTTCGTATCAGCAACAACAGAATCCAAAGTCTCACATCTCCACCATAAAAAATAATACCAAGATTCACTTCCTTCCCAAGAAGTTTAGAATCCACTGCCAAAGCCAAACCTGCATCTAATGTCTATCACTACAATCCTGCGCCACTTTTCGTCTCAATGAAGATTTACCGACTCATTGTTCCAGGGCACACTCCCAATCTGCTTCTAATTCCATCTAGCAATGCTAATGACTTAAATCAATGTATTCCCTAACTATGCCTTTTCTACTACACAATCCCTTGGGCAATCCGGTCACCCTCTTTGGTGCAGTCACACACCTTCCAAGTTTGGCGGGCATCCCCTTCTCTGCTATACAGTCCCTCAGGCAACCCCTCCCTTGGAAAGATTTCCTTGCATTGGAAGGTACAAAAACCAAAGCATATCCCTGCCTCAAAATCATCATACCAGTCATATCATGCTCATGGAAGTCAATGGACACTATTGGGTACCAATGTCCCACAATGGCCCTGCTCTGAAGTGCTTTACCAACATACTTCCGCCTGTTCCAATTCCTTTCATTGCTGCTGCTAATTCTCTGGCAGTCAATCCAACTACCCAAACCAGGCATTTCCTTGCTTCCTGTACCAAGCACATAATTTCCATTAGACTTGAAACAAATTGAAATAAATTCAAATCATACCTCATTGGTATCTTGTCAATAAGGTACACTTACAATTATGTTTACTTCCCGTCACGACAAGTCAAACTAGTTGTTTGATCAAATCATCATGTATAAACATAACACATCCGATTAGCTCAAAAAACAACCATCATAATTCAAATTATATATCACATGTAACCATCATAAATCAGAGTCATAGATCACATGCATAATAAAAATGAAATAAAATACTAATACTTATCCTTCAATCAACTCTTTTCTTCTGCCTTTGTTCTTTGTCCTTTCCATACATACACTGAATCAATTGCCACACTCGACAAGAACCCAATGCCTTTTCTTCTCTTTAACCACGTATACATACACATAGTGTACATCACACGCATACACCCACACACAACATACAAAATTACACGATACATACACCTACACCCAATATACATCACGACACATACACCTACACTCGGTGTACAACACAACACAATACATACTCCTACATCCAACATCCAACACAACACATACATATACATACGAAAAGTACAACACAACAAATAGACCTGCCACGATACCATGAATACACATTAAACATACATAGTAATAGATGTGCACTACACAACATGGACGACATGCACACAATACCACATCTATAACAATACCACATGTACAACATGTACACAGTACCACCTGCACAACGTGTACACAACATCACATGTACATAGCACCACCTGCACAATGTGTACACAACACAACATCTACACATCACCACCCGCAAAACGTGTACACAACATTACATGTACACGACACCACCTACACAACGTGTACATAACACTGCATGTACACAACACCACTTGCACAACATGTACACAACACCACACACACACAACACTACATGTACAACATATACATAACACCACATGTACACAACATCGCATGTACAACATGTACAAAACACCATATATACACAACACCATATGTACAACCTATACACTACACCACATATACAACATGCATACAACACCATATATGCACAACACCACATATACAACATGTACTCTACAACATATGTATGACATGTACACAATTCCATATGTACAGAACACCACAAGTAGAACATGTACAACATATACACAACACCACAAGTAGAACATGTACAACATATACACAACAGTAGTAATGCACATCCAGAGGCCACACTATCTCTACCATGCAACCTTGCCTCTAGTGTCTTTCCACTATCTATCCTTGTCCAACATGTCATAGATCACACTGCTTTCATTCCACTGATGTATCCTTTAGTGTTACTTGCCATAAGATAAACATAGACATAGTACCTCATAGATCTGTTAGGGCTACTTCTCCCACTTGATTCCTCATAAACCATGAACCTCTTCATGCCATTCACCTACATAAGAAATCATTCCTCCACAAGAATGATCCCTCACAACCCTTTCAGATAATGCCATATATATATATATACACTTGTAAACACTAGAGTAAAACAATCAAGGCCCATGAAGACCCTATCCAACACGACATACATACATACATGTATACATATATAAACATCAACATAATTGCCAAATATAATAAGGTCAAGGTTAAGAGAACTCCCTTTATTTGTGCACAACATTGAGAATAATAGTTCCCAACATAGCCAAGGAATTTGACATCTCAAATCCATTTACTTTACCTTTCTCATGACTGCTCTTCCACCATCCATTTAATTTGTTGACCACTACGTGTCAATGACCCCTCACAGTACACCCCCTTTTTCTGCAAAAGGAATTTCTCCTGGTCGGTGTGTCTGTGCCGTCCAAATATCACCATCAGCCTGATCTTCATGTTATAGTGTAAATTGATTCTGCATGTATATGATGTAAATAATCTCAGCAAATCTGTGTCATGTATGTAATTGCCTAGGTAAACCTACTTTTTTGGTGACGACCTACATTCTGGGAGGTTTTTTGTCTCATCGATCCATTCTCGGATGGTCGCCAGAGTTTTCCTTCAATATTACCCCAAAGCTGAAATGTATTTTTTTTTAGTGGGATCTTAGGCAAGTCCTAGTGTTATAGATAGATTCTCTGTAAAAGTTATTTGGGAATAATCCTAACTATTTGGTTAGGTTATTTTATTATAAATTGCTTGGTCTATTGGATTATATTTGTGTTGCAGAAATGGGTAGTCTGTGAGGGTCTATTACATATGTGTTTTCCCCCTTATGATGTAAAAGATATGAAAATTATGATGTAAAGTGCCTTGAGGTTTGGAAAAATAATTTATCCCCTCAGGTTAATTATTTAAATTTTTTGGCCAAAAATTAATTAAAATCCTAAGCCAAAAATTTAATTAATTCTAGGTCCTAGGTAAATTTAAATTCTCCATAGGAAAAATTCGTTGGTCCTTAAAATTCAAAATTTAAAAGGTCCCGAGACTAAGGTAAATTAAATATTTTGCTAAATTTTAAGCCTGTAGTCCTTTGGGGTTAATGCAAAGTCAAATTTTTGAGGAAATTAACTCAATTTTTATTTTTATTTTTGAGTTAATTAGAATGCATTTAATTGAAAAATAAGAATTTCCTCAAGAATTTAATATTTCGACGAATGAGATTAAAAGAAATTTTAATCCCCATTAACGGTTGAGATTGCTTTAACAAGGATCACTCGAACTAGCCATTCGAAGATTTATCTTTAAATAGTAGGTCGTTTGTTAGTTGATCCATCCGACCTTTGAGTCGTGTGCTAAATGAAAAGCTCTCGTGTAATTTTTTTAATAATAAAGAAAGTCTTTGGGGTTAATATTTGCCGGTGTTACTCTTCATGGAAATACTGTAAGATGTGTCGTCTTTCATGTGTAAGTTTTTTTAGCCATTGATAATAGCTTCTGAAGAGTGATTTGAGTACATGTATCTTGCTCAGTCGCTGGGGTTTAAGTAATAATTTAAATTTTGAATGTAATAGCATATATCTCTATTTATCTGAATTTTATTATTATTTTCTTGCTCTATTTTGATGGCTGAATTGAGTTTTGCAGGAAAGTCTTGATTTTTAGATCCTCGGGCATTAGGGGAAGTTTTCAGTTGGACCAACCAACTCTCGATCCATGTTTTCTAAAGAGCCCAACTTAATTTGATCCCGGGCTTATCATAAAAATTTTATGGGTGATGCATGAAGGGTTTTGAGCTAAGCACCTCTTTTAAAATTTAAAAGTTCAATTTTTTATGTATGAAAGTGACGAATCTGGTTGTTTAGAGCCTTATATTATTAGATCTGGGAGCGGAGTTGGACTCACACTCCTCAAATTTGATAAATCTGTCATCCCTGTGCATAGATCTTTTAAGTTTTTTGGGTTTTCTGACTTGGGTTTCTGTGGTTTTATTTATTTATTTATTTTTTAATATGGAAATAATTTTACGAGGGTTTCATTGATAAATATGAAGCATAAGTGTGAAATTTGTTTTTCTGGGTTTATCTTGAGTTTGGGCTATAGTTTCTCCACTTCCTGAGGTTTTCAGATTTTTTTGCTGCCTAGGGTTTTCCAACAGGAATTTTCAAAATTGTTTTGCTACCTTGGGTTTATTCTTCTCTTGCTGCGTTTTTCTATTCCCTGGGGGATTTCAATTTTTTTATTTTTTTTATTTTCCATTCGTTGCTGTAGCCTCCCTCAAATGCTGCTGTTGTCCTGCATTCTTCTCTTCTATTGTCCGCCAACCCATTACTACAGCTCCACGTCCATCCCTCCTATGCTGCCTTATTCTTCCTATCCACGGCCCCTGTTGCCCTTATAGCTCCATCCTCTCGCTCAGTCCTTCTCCCTCTCTCTATGACCTTCCATTGCCTTGCTTGAGCTCGAATCCGTCAGATTGCAGCTCCCTTTCTGCGTGATCTCCTTTCACTTCTGCTTGCTGCCTCACTCCCACATCCCTCCTTCCTCTCCAGCCGAATCCATTCGCTCTTCGACTTGCAAAACCTGCAAGAAAAATGAAACCCGCTATCCGTCCTCATCACCTGCAATAACCCTCATTGCTCTTCCACTATTGAAACTTGTCGGACCTGCAAACATTTCGATTTCAATTTGCTTTCCCTTTTTTAGCTTTGTATATTTGTAGGGTTAGGTTTGATATGTTTTTGATTTATGATTTTCCTTTAGTTAGATTTCATTAAAACTAAAAAAAACAATTTGTTTTGGTTTTTTTATTTGTTTTTATTTTGATATTTTAATTTGATTTGATTTGATTTTTTTTTTTTGAAAATCATAAAAAATTTCCAAAACCCTAAAAAATAAAAAATTAAAATCCTTGTGACTTTGAGACCTTGTAAAAAAATTTAAATAAATTTTTTTCACATTAAAGATTTTTTTGTTTTTTGTTTTTTGGCCTTTGACCCATTTAAAATTTTTAAAAGATTATTAAATCCTTTTTGATTTATTTTGGTCACATTAAAAAATCCTAATTGATCATTTACCACATTAGTCTTGTTTCACAAGCTTAGCATATCGAATTTTTTTTCTAAGGACTAATTAAATTTATATATTCAAGCTTTTGTGATCCATAATGAATTAAGCGAAGTCTTTTCGTAGAAATCACATAAGAGAATTTTTTGACCGATGCGTTTCGAACCAAAAAGTGTGGTTCATCATCACGACCAGACTAATTAAATTTTCAATTTAAACTCCTTCTTGGTGTCTTTTTGGGCTAAGAGTAAAATCTAAAGAAAACTTTTGTGGTATTAACATTTTTTATCTTTCCATAGTTAAACACACTTAATTTTTTTTTTTATCTAAAGATTGGCAATAGGAAAGTGATAAATTTTCCTAGATTTGGGTCACTAAACATAAAACATTTTAATTCTAGGATTGTGAATTGATTAGCATTTGAATTTCGTGGTTTTTTAAAGTATTCAGATCTTTAGAATTTTAATTGATAGAATATTTTGCATCTATTGAAATTGATCATCATTGCTTGAATTACTTTATGTGTGTTACATGTTAGATACTTTGCGAATATTTTCAAGTGATTTTTAAAGTACTCCGTCGTGGAATCGTAATATATTGCATATCTTTATTTCCTAAGCATAATATTCTTTGAACATCTGTTGACATTGATATTAAATTGCAAAGATTTTTTTTTCTCTTTGAGCTATAATTGTATCAGAAAGATTTGAAATAAACTTATGGTTTAATTGTAATATTTTTCAGGAGTTTATTTTAAATCTTCATCCAATAAAGCGAACATTTTATTGTGGTAATTAAGGGATTTTAGGACAAAAGTGTTTCTAATCCTCGAGTCTAATGTCATCTCATCATATATTGCATTCACATATAAGTTAGCTTTGCATAAATAAAATTTAATTCCAAGCGTAAGCTTTGTCGATAGAGAGACAGGTATTCATTCATCTTTGCTTGAGAAGCCTAATTTTAATAGTACTTAAAAAAATGACCTTGTAGTCGTCAGAGCCACAACTCTCTGCAACGCCAGAGGCACCGGGTATGTGATATTTTCAGGAGAGGTATCGTTAATCACACCTTAGTGTGCTTCACCTTATCTTCTCTCTGCTAATTACTATGAAATCAGGCTCAACACAGAAAGGATCGAAGGACTCACATTCAAATAAGCATTTAACTAAAATTAACCAATATTATTGCATCTCACGTTAGCTTTAGGATCTTCATTTCATATAAGATAGTCATTCATCTAAGAAACAGTTTCTAATCGATTACTTGGTCTTAATTTCCCTAGCAAGATCATTGAATCCATAAGGCACTGGTATCAATCGTTTAAAATCTAATCAAATCCTACAAATCTTGTTAAATCTTAATCAAAGTACTTGACGGCTTCATTGTGTCTCCCAAACTGGTTGGTTCCCAACTAGTTCTTCTTCATTCCATTTTTCCATAGGGTCTAGACCCCTTAGCCTACTATAGGGAGATAGCTCAAACGGAGAGATTGGGGATCAAGGTGACAACCGCCTGATCTGAGCCATTTTCGTGGTGCCTAGACATTTTGTGCGACAACATTTTTTGGCACTATTGTCGGGGATATAGTTTTTTCTGTCCTTCGTTTCCTCGATATCTTTTTAATCATCTCATCTTTATTATTCCCGTCATCCGACACAACATTTTTTGGGGCCGTTGCTAGGGACCCATTTTTTGGACTTTGGCTTTACGACATTCGACATTCATCTCTTGCTAGGATAAGTTCCTTGTCCTTGGTTCCTTGCTTTCTGGTTATTTCGAGTTACATTTTTTTCCAAGTAGCGACTCCACTTCCTCTATTTTCTTCAAGAGTGTGTACTAGAAGACATCCAAGAAGTTTGGTTAATCTTTCTCCTGATCCTGAAAGGGCTCTTAGAGTATGATTACAAAAACTCTCTTCTCGTACCCTTCTTGTTAATCTCCGACAAGAACCTTTCTCTGATATCCATTTGCTTTTTCCTAACCTAGTTGAGCATGACATCATGGATGTGTTCACCCCTTGTAACTTTGCTAACATTCAAGGTTATCCCAATGATTTTCCCGACCATGGGATGGACAAATTACCTTCCTTTCAGGGAAATAATGCAATTAGTGTTAATGCTCATATGAAAGATTTTGGTTCTTGGCTGGGTAAGTATGCGAGGGTTGCTGATTATAATCATGAAGATGTAAAAATGAGCCTTTTTGTTCTTACCTTGGAGAGAGATGCTTTAGATTGGTTTACAGAAAAGCCTCATAATTCATTTGATTCTTTGCAATCGATTATTAATGTCTTTAAGGAAAAGTATGGAGATAAGAGAGAAGAAAGGCATCTCGTAAAAGCTATTAGTATCATTAAAAAGAAATAAAATGAGACCGTAGAAGAATTTAATAAGAGGTTCAATGATATTATTAAGGAATTACCTCAAGATTATAAACATCATGATAAATCTCTTCGGGATTTCTATATTGATGCTTTTAGCCCTGATCCCTCTTATGAATTAAGACATGCTAAACTTCCTGATTATAGGGATTGCCAAGCTTTAGAGGTAGAGATCGAAAAAGATAAGAATGCATCTGAGAAGTATGAAATCACAGGTTTTGATAAGGATTCAACAAAATTGAAAGAATCTAAAGGAAAAGAGGTTAAATAATCTGATGACAACCCTATTCAAAAATTACTGCAAAATATTGAAAGCATGGAACTTAACCAAGCGAAATTGATCTCTAACCATGCTAAGGAGATAACTACTTTTCAGACTAGGTTGGTTCAAATGGAAAGAGCTCAAATGCATAATTTCCAGGCTATAAATAATAATAATAATAATCGGAATAATAATTGTCAAAAGAAATGTCAATCTAGTGAGCAGAGAACACCTAATCCCCTTGAGTCTACTAATTTGGTCGATGAACCTCTGCCTTATTGTTGGGCTTGTGATGCTATTCATGAGGGGGCTCCTTGCCCCAGGGTTAAAAGGATTTTGGATAATGGAGTGTTTAGGGCAAGTAATCAAATAAATGTAGTGGGTAAATAGTTTTTTTTGTCTATGGAATACTAGATGGAAGTTAAGTAAAACAATCGAGATGTTAGCCCTTCCACATCAGCTTTTAGTATAAATAATTTTGAGCATGAAAATGATTTGATGGTTAAATTATTTGGTGAAAATTCGTATCCTGAGAAAGTCATGGAAATTGCTAAACATAAGGGTTTAACGTATCAAAAAGGGATAAAGAGAAAATTGGGAATCAAATCCCCCCTCAAAGTTTTAACCCGGGTTCAAACTCTGGATTAGATATCGATTTGGGAACTTGGTTTAATAATGCAAAAATATGGGTTCCTATCATCGAGATTGCGAAGATTCCTTCCTAAAGGGCTAAGTTACTAAACGTTGTTGAAGCTCCTCAAGCGAATGTTTCTCAACAGAAGGCACCTAAAGCTGATTATCAGGATGCTCCTATATATTTTCAAAGTTTGGATTCAGATAACAAGGAGCATCAACCATTCTTTATTACTTTGATGGTTAATGGATATAAATTGAATAATTGTATGTTGTATTCTGGTGCATCAGCTTGTATCATGACCAAGAGGGTCATGAAACAACTGCACTTAAGAGTTTCTAGGCCTTACTACAATATATGTGCCATGGATTCTAAGAAGATTGAAGTTCATGGGTTAATCAAGGATTTACAAGTTCATTTATCAGTTTATCCTGACATTATGATTGTTATGGAAATCATTTTTTTTTATGTGCCTGATGCTTAGGGTATGCTTTTATCTAGAAAATGGGCCTCTAATCTAGGAAGGAGTATTCAAATGAATTGGTCATACGATATGATTCCTTCCCTTAGAGGTGATGGGTTTGTAAGACTTAATAGAGAGCCCGAGAGAAGATTCCATGTTGAAGATCCTAAAAGACCTCATAATGAGATAAGTAAAGAAAATCTAACACTGGGAATTATGCTATTCTATCTAATTCCATAGTTCTTCCCAATGATAAGGTTGATGAAAATATTGGGGATCTGAAGGATAAAATTTCGTACATGTATTTTGATGGTGCATCGCCTAGGCATGGTAAAGGTGCAGGAATAATATTAAAATCTCCCCTTGGTCATATTTTCAAGTTCTCCTATCTATTGGAATTTGAAGAAACCAACAACGTTGTTGAATATGAAGCTTTGTTGTTGGGTCTTGAGTTGGCAAAGGCTTTAAGAGTTAAATTGCTTAGCATCAAGGGAGATTCTGACTTAGTTATCATGTAAATTAAAAATAAATTTACATGCAAAAATCAAAGGTTAAGGAATTATCGAAATGCTGTATGGGATAATATGGAATACTTTGGTGCCCTTGACCTTGAAGTTATCCCGAGAGAACATAATAGTTTGGCATATGAGATTGCCGTAACTTCTTCTACTTTGCAGTTATTTGATGGGTTGATGAAGGATAAGATAAAAATGGAAGTTATATTTAGGCCTTCTGTTCTAGATAACTCAGAGCATTGACAAGTTTTTGATGACGAGAAACAAGTGATTCGTTTTCTTGATAATTTGGATGAGTTTGAAAATTTTTAAATAGATTCCATGGAGGATGGATCTAATCATCATGAAGATATTATAAATCCTACTCCTAGGAATGTTGTTTCTTTAGAATAACACTTTGATGGAAATGATTCCACAAAGATGAAAGAAGAAAATAAAATGGATCTAGGTGAATTCATCGAGGTATACATTGGTACCTCTAGTGATCCCAATATTATCAAAATTGGTAAGGGTACTAATGATGAAGAAAGGAAAAATTTAACCAATTTACTTCGTGAGTATCGATATTTTTTAGCATTTTCTTATGATGAATTAAAAGGTTATAGGGAAGATGTCATGGAGCACATTATCCACTTGAAAGATGAAAATGATAAACCCTTTTGTCAAAAGCTTAGGCAAATAAATCCTAAGTTAGCCCCTTTGGTTCAAAAGGAGATTTCAATGATTCTTGCAACAAGAATTATTTCTCAAACGAGGCATTCAACATGGTGTTCCAACCTGGTGATTATGAGAAAAAAGAATGGTACAATTAGACTTTGTGTTGATTTTTGAAACCTTAATCTAGCATCTAAGAAAGATAATTACCCTTTGCCAAACATGGAGACTATGTTGCAAAGAGTAATTGGTTCTGGAATGATGTCATTGCTAGATGGTTTTTCTGGATATAATCAGATATGGGTTAAAAAAGAGGATCGTCACAAAACTACATTGTCCACACCATGGGGTACGTTCGAATATATTAGAATGCCATTTGGATTAACCAATGTTGGGGCTACGTTTCAAAGGGATATGGATGATGCCTTCAAGGGTTTAATTGGGAATATTATCGAAATTTATCACGATGATCTTACTGTTTTTTCTAAGGATGGTATTAGTCATATAGGTCATCTTAAGAAAGTTTTTGATAAATGTGGAGAGTATGGGATTTCATTAAATTTGACTAAGTTTGTTTTTGGAGTAACTAAAGGGAAATTACTTGGTCACATCGTTTCTAAAGATGGAATCAAGATTGATCCTGAAAGAGTTGAGGCAATCCAAAAGATTCCTCTCCCCCATAATTTTAAATCCCTTCAGTCTTTTCTTGGAAAAACAAATTTTCTTAGAAGATTCATTCCAAATTACGCAGAAGTAGCTAAGCCTATTCAAAGTCTTCTGAAAAGGGATGTAAATTTTTTATGGAAAGAAGATGGCAAAAAGGCTTTTCAGGAAATCAAAGGTGCTATTGCAAAAGCTCCGGTTTTAGTTAGTCCTGATTACTCAAAGAATTTCATGATTTTCTCTTTCACCTCCGAAGATACCATTGCTGGTGCCTTATTGCATAAAAAAATGATGGTCATGAGCAACCTATTTCTTTCATGAGTAGAGTGCTTCAAAATTCTTAATTAAATTACACTACCATGGAAAAGAAAGCCTATGCCTTAGTCAAATCTCTTAAGGATTTCAGAACTTATGTGGGCTATTCCAAAATCTTTTCTTTTGTCGCACATTCTGCGGTTAAAGATATATTAAATCAAACTGATTTCTTACGGACTCGTGCTAGGTGGGTTACTAAAATGCAAGAATATGATTTATTGATTAGACCCACCAAATTAGTCAAAGGTCAAGGTTTGGCTCAAATGATGATTGAAGGTAATGAGAAAGGTCTTGGTTTGATTTTTCTTAATGATTCATCTTCCCCTGAGCTGCAAATATTAGGAGAGCATGAGTGGTCTAAGGACATTATTTATTGCTTGTTAAATCTTAAATGTCCTAACCCTTTAGTCGCTCATAAGAGTGGGCATTTTAGATTGAAAGCCACTAAGTATTGCCTCATGAATGATGGCCTTGGATGGAGAAATATTGAGGGCATAGTACTTAGGTGTGTTGATGAAATTGAGTCCAAGAAGTTAATTTCAGAGTTTCATTCAGGATTTTGTGGTGGTCATTATGCTGCTAGAACTACTTCCCACAAAATTTCGAGAGTTGGTTATTATTGGCCTTCGATTTTTGCTGATGTGCATAATTTTGTTAGAAGTTGTTAAGCCTTCCAACTATTCACTGGGAAACAGAAGCTTGTTGCCCTGCCCTTACAACTTGTGGTTGTGGAGGCACTTTTTCAGCATTGGGATATGGACTTCATTGGGAAGTTTCATGAAAATTCTAGCAATGGATACTCATGGATTTTGACTCCTACTGATTATTTCACTAAATGGGTCAATGCCATTCCTACTAAGAATGCCACTGGAAAGGTCATTATAGATTTTATTGAAAATAATATCATTACTAGACTTGGTGTCCCTGTTAATATCACTACTGATAATGCCAAGGCTTTTAGTGCTTCCAAATTTTCATCTTTTTGTTTCAAGTATGGCATTCTTATCTCATTCATCTAATTACTATCCTTAGGGTAATGGACTTGTTGAATCAAGTAATAGAAATCTTATAACTATTATCAAGAAGATAGTAGGAGATAATAAACGATCTTGGGACAATAAATCAAGTATACTTTATGGGCAGATAGGATTACTAAAAAGAAAGCTACTGATGAAAGTCCCTTTGAATTAGTTTATGGCTTGGATGTAACTTTACCTGTGCACCTTAAATTTCTAGCTTATCAACTCTTTCAACATTTTTCTAGTAATAAAGATGTTGTTCAAAATAGAATTGCTCAGATTGTGGAGTTGGATGAAACTCGTAGGAAAGCTTTTGATAATATGTGTAAAAGTCAATATAACACTAAGAAAAGCTTTGATAAATTGTCTCAATCTAGATCTTTGTAGGTTGGAGATATGGTACTCCTTTGGGATCACAAGAATGAAAAACCAGGAAAACATAAGAGATTTGACAGTTTGTGGCCAGGACCATACATTATCCGAGACATTGCTGGGCCAAATTCATTCCACTTGAGCAGATTAGCTGGCGAACCACTTGACTTACCTGCAAATGGCCAAATTCTCAAGCTATTCTTCAAAGATGACATCAGATGCCATGGCACATACTTTGTATTGTATTTCTAACCCTACACCTTGTCATTTCAACATTTCATTTTTATTTTAGAACTAGATTTACCTTTCATGTTACTAGATAGTTAATAAATGAAGAGCTTATATATTTCATGTGCTTAATGTTATATTATGATTTTGAATGGACGCTACTTATGTTATATTGTATGTTGTGTGGATGCATATTCTAGATTCTCACATTCCTCCGGTGCAACAATGTGTCCCCAAGTAGAGCCAGATGTTGACCACCACGTGTCAATGACCCATAACAATATACCCCCTTTTTTCGCAAAAGGGTTTGCGCCTAATCAGTGTGTCCATGCCGTCCAACTATCATCATCATCCTGATCTTCATGTTATAATGTAAACCCATTCTGCATGTATATGATGTAAATAATCTCAGTAGGTCTATGTCATGTATGTAATTTCCTAGGTAAACCTACTTTTTTGGTGACTACCTACATTCTCAGAGGATTTTTGTCTCATCGATCCATTCTCGGATGGTCGATAGATTTTTCTTTCAGTCTTACCCCAAAGCCGAAATGTATTTTGTCACTGGGATCTTAGGCGATTCCTAGTATTATATATAGATTCTATGTAAAAGTGATTTGGGAATAATCCTAACTATTTGGTTAGGTTATTTTATTACAAATTTCTTGGTCTGCTGGATTATATTTGTGTCGCAGAAATGGGTAGTCTGTGAGGGTCTATTACAAATGGGTTTCCCCCTTATGATGTAAAATTATGAAAATTATGATGTAAAGTGCCTTGAGGGTTGGAAAAATAATTTATCCCCTCATAGGTTAATTAAATAAATTTTCTAGCAAGAAATTAATTAAAATCCTAAGCCAAATATTTTATTAATTCTAGGTCCTTGGTAAATTTAAATTCTCCAAAGGAAAAATTCGTGGGTCCTTGAAATTCAAATTTTAGAAGGTCCCGGGTCTAAGGTAAATTGATTATTTTGCTAAATTTTAAGCCTTTAGTCCCTGGGGGTTAAGTCAAAGTCAAAATTTTGAGGAAATTAACTCAATTTTTTTTATTTTTGAGTTAATTAAAATGCATTTAATTGAAAAATTCAAATTTCCTCAAGAATTTAATATTTCGACAGATGAGATTAAAAGAAACTTTAATCCTCATCAACGGTCAAGATTTTCTTTGATGAGGATCATTCGAACTAGCTGTTGGAAGATTTATCTTTAAATAGGAGGTCATTTGTTAGTTGATCCATCTGACTTTTGAGCCTTGTGCTAAACAAAAGCTCTCGTGTAATTTTTTTTTTGAATAATAAAGAAAGACTTTAGGGTTAATCTTCGCCAGTGTTACTCTTCATGGAAATACTTTAAGATGTGTTGTTTTTCATGTGTAAATTTTTTTTAGCCATTGATAATAGTTTCTGAAGAGTACTTTGAGTACAAGTGTCTTGCTCAGTCGCTGGGGTTTAAGTAATAATTTAAATTTTGAATGTAATAGACGATACCTCTATTTATATGAATATTATTATTATTTTCTCGCTCTATTTTGATGGCTGAATCGAGTTTTGCAGGAAAGTCTAGATTTTTAGATCTTCGAGCATTAGGGGAAGTTTTTAGTTGGACCAACGAACTCCCGATCCATGTTTTTTGAAGAGCCCAACTTAATTTGATATCAGGCTTATCATAAGATTTTTATGGCTGATGCATGAAGGTTTTTGAGCTAAGCACCTCCTTTAACATTAAAAAATCATTTTTTTTATGTACGAAATTGACGAATCTAGATGTTGAGAGCCTTAGATTATCAGATCTGGGAGCTGAATTGGACTCACACTCTTCAGATCTGATAGATGTGTCATTCCTGTGCATAGATCTGTAATTTTTTTGGGTTTTCTGACTTGGGTTTCTGGGGTTTTATTTATTTTTTGTATATATGGGTTCTGGGTGTTTTTGATTTAGGGTATAGGTTGCAAATCTGAAGGTCAAGTTTGATTTGAAGTCAGATCTAGGCCCTGGAGGGTAAGACCTGGCCTCAAAACCATTTTTGTAGGGGCATTATTTTTGCATTCCAAGGGTTTTATTTTTATTTTTAAATCTGGAAATAATTTTACGAGGGTTTCATTGATAAATCTGAAGCATAAGTGTGAAATTCATTTTTCTAGGTTTATCTTGAGTTTGGGCTAGTTTCTCCGCTTCCTGAGGTTTTTAGATTTGTTTTCTTCCTAGGGTTTTCCAATGGGAATTTTTGAAATCATTTTGTTGCCTTGGGTTTATTCCTCTCTTGGTTCATTTTTCTATCATCTAGGAGATTTCAAATTTTGTTTATTTATTTTCCATTCGTTGTTGTAGCCTCCCTCAAACAGTGTTGCCTTCCTTTGTTTTTCTCTTATGCTGTCCGCCAACCCATTGATGTAGCGCCATGTCCTTCCCTCCTACGGTGCCTTATTCTTCCTATCTGCAGCCCCTGTTGCCCTCACAACTCCATCCTCCCTCTCAATCTTGATCCCTCTCTCTATGACCTTCCCTTGCCTTGCTCGAGCTCGAATCTGTCGGCTTGCATCTCCCTCTTTGTGTGATCTCCTGTCCCTTTTGCATGCTGCCTCACTCCCGCATCCCTCTTTCCTCTCCATCCACATCCATTCGCTCTTCGACCTGCAAAACCTGCAAGAAAAATGAAACCCGTTGTCCATCCTCATCACTTGCAATAACATTCGTTTCTCTTTTGTCGTCGAAACCTGTCGGACCTGCAAACATTTCGATTTCAATTTGCTTTCCCTTTTTTAGCTTTTTATATTCATAGGGTTAGGTTTGATATGTTTTCGATTTATGATTTTCCTTTAATTATATTCCATTAAAATTAAAAAAAAAAGACAATTCATTTTGGTTTTTTTATTTTGATATTTTAATTTGATTTGATTTCACTTTTTTTTTTGAAAAATCATAAAAAATTTCCAAAACCCTAAAAAATAAAAAAATAAAATCCTTGTGACCTTGATTATTAAATCATTTTGATTTATTTTGGTCACATTAAAAAATCCTAATTGATCATTTATGACATTAGTCTTGTTTCATAAGCTTAGCATATCGAAAAAAAATCTAAGGACCAATTAAATTGTCAATTTAAAATTCTTTCTTGGTGTCTTTTCTGGCTACGAGTAAAATCTAAAGAAAACTTTTGTGGTATTAAGATTTTTCATTTTTCCATAGTTAAACACACTTAAAATTTTTGTATCTAAAGATTGACTATAGGAAAGTGATAAATTTTCCTAGATTTGGGTCACTAAGCATAAAACATTTTAATTCTAGGATTGTGAATTGATTAGCATTTAAATTTCGTGGTTTTTTAAAGTATTCAGATCTTTAGAAATTTAATTGCTAGAATATTTTGCATCTATTTGAATTGATCGTCATTGCTTGAATTATTTGATGTGTGTTACACGATAGATACTTTGTGAATATTTTCAAATGATTTTTAAAGTACTCCGTCATGGAATTGTAATAGATTGCATATCTTTATTTCCTAAGCAAAGTATTTTTTGAACATCTGTTGACATTGATATTAAATTGCAAAGAAGTTTTTGTTCTCTTTGAGCTATAATTGTATCAGAAAGATTTGAAATAAGCTTGTGGTTTAATTGTAATATTTTCAAGAGTTTATTTTAAGTCTTCATCCAATAAAGCGAACATTTTATTTTGGCGATTAAGGGCTTTTGCGACACAAGTGTTTCTAATCCTCGAGTCTAACTTCATCTCATCATCTAGTGCATTCACATATAAGTTAGCTTTGCATAAATAAAATTTACTTCCAAGCATAAGCTTGGTCGATAGAGATATAGGTATCCATCCATCTTTGCTTGATAAGCCTGCTTTTAATAGTACTTAAAACGGTGACCTTGCAGTCGTCAGAGCCACAATTATCTGCAACACCTTATTTGAGAGGTATCGTTAATCACACCTTAGTGTGCTTCACCTTATCTTCTCTCTGCCAATTACTATGAAATTAGGATCAACACAGAATAGATCGAAGGACTCACATTCAAATAGGCATTTAAGTAAAATTAACCAAGATTCTCGCATCTCACGTTAGATTTAGGATTTGCATTTCATATAAGATAGTCATTCATCTAAGCAACAATTGTTAATCGATTACTTGGTCTTAATTTCCCTAGCAAGATCGTTGACTCCGTAAGGCACTGGTATCAATCGTTTAAAATCTAATCAAATCCTATAAATATTGCTAAATATTAATCAAAGTGCTTGATCACTTCGCTGTGTTTCCCGAACTGATTGGTTCCCAACTAGTTCTTCTTCATTCCATTTTTCCATAGGGTCTACCCCCCTTAGCCTGCTATAGGGAGACAACTTAAATAGAGAGATTGGGGATCAGGGTGATAGCCCCTGATCTGAGCCATTGTCGTGGTGCCTAGACATTCTGTGCAATAACATTTTCTGGTGTTGTTGCTAGTGTTGTTGGGGCATGGACTTCATTGGACCTATTGACCCTCCTTCCAAGAAAAAGTAGTATATCATTATGTGCATTGACTATCTGACTAAGTGCGCTGAAACCAAGGCAATTAAGGCAACAACAGAGGAGAAGGTGGCTAAGTTCTTAAGGGAGAATGTATTTTAAAAATTTTGGTACCCTAGAGAACTGATCACTGATCAAGGTAGTTAGTTTACCTCCAACATGATTGAATACTTGTTAAGCTAGCATAAGATCAAGCATAGAACCTTCACTCCCTATCACCCACAAGCTAATGCACAAGTGGAGATGACAAACAGAGTGCTGGAGGGCATCTTGACCAAAGTGGTTAGTAGTAGTAGGAAATATTGGGTAGATAAACTAGTTGAGGCCACCTGGGCATATAATACCACCTAGAAGACCACCATTGGATTCACACCCGATGAGCTGGTCTATGGGAAAAAGGCCCGCTGTCCATTGAATTTGACTATAATACATTGAAGATAGAAGCCAAACTAGATCTAGATCTCAACAGTGCATAAAAAGAGAGATTGCCCTAGTTGAATGGTTTAGATGAGTTCAGAATGCAAGCCCTCCTACACACATAGGTAACTCAAATTCAGAGGAATATCTGGCATGATAAGAACATCAAAGATAAGAAATTTCAAGAAGGTGATTAGGCCTTGTTATATGATTCTAGATATAAATATTTTAAGGGCAAGTTAAGGACAAGATGGTTAGGGCCTTATGTTATAGAGAAATGTCATAATAATGGTTCAGCGCAAATCAGAACCATAGATGTAGAGGCCATTCCTTTACTTGTTAATGGACACACATTGAAAGTTTAGAAAAGGCCATTGTCAAAGCAAGAGTTCATTGATGGTATCAATAAAACAGCAATGGCGATGGAGCAAGTCTCAGCTCCTGCCTCGTCAAGTCATTGAGAAAAGAGAAAAAAAAGGAAAATAAGGAGACTCGTGTGAAAACCCATGAGGTGCCTGAGTCCCACTATTGGGCTGAAAACCTCTTGGGGCGGCCTAATGGTGTCAAAAAAAAAGAAAAGAAAAAAGATAAAAGAGAAATAAAAAGATCTTTGGGTGAAAACCTCTCTTGAGGTGTCTAGGGAAAGTAGCTAGAATGAAAACCTCTTGGAGGCAAACTAGTTGTTTTAAAAATAAAATAAAATAAAATAAAAAAGAGAAAAGAAAAATCATGAAAAAACATTTGCAGGTCAGTAGGAGGATGATCAGAGAGCAAAGGAGAATCAAAAGGGACCTATTCCACTCATATTTTTATTTCTCCATCCATTATCCTTCATCATTCCACCATTCCTTTCATTTTTTTCACTCATTTGCCTCCATTTGCAAGGGTACTGTGTTTTCTACAAGATTCCTTGTAAACCTACAAGATCCCCTAAACTGATGATGGACCCCCTTTGGGGTTTGAAAGGTTGGCAGAATAAACAAGAAACTGTGGATAATCCGGGTCATGAAGCTACAAGAAACCTCCACAGAAGCTTAAAATCTAACATAACCTACAGGATGATCATGTAGGAATTACAGTGGTTTCAGAATCCTAAAGTGAGTAACCCTAGGGTAAGGAAATGACCTGCCCATGTCAAAAAATAAATAACCCTACATCACAATTTCATTACCATACTTCTCTCCACCTTGATCACCCCTCCATTCATCATTAAAAAAAAAACAGTTTCCAAAAAATTCACAGTCTTCAAGAGAAAAACACAGAGAAAAGATGAAACAAAGAGCAGAGGGGAACAACTCCTGAATGTATTTCTCTTTATTCACACTCCTAGACCTCCTCTCTATCCATGTCATCATCCTCAAGTCCCAACAGTGGAAATGATTACAAATTATGAGGGAGAAGCAGCTACAAGACATCCTGTAGGAAAACTTGTAGCAGCCTATCCCACAGAATAAAAACCATGAGTTGCAGCGAGTTTCTAGCATGGAGATCCAAGGGTAGAACAAGCTTGAGATCAGCATCAACACAATCATCTTCGACACCAGGTACCTGCATATCAAGGAAATCATCAAAGGGCAAGATATATAATAAGAAAAGGAGGGAGAAATAACATGCAACTAACACACATCAAGCAACTCCTGTCCTCAACAAATTGCAACAAGTTATTATCACCACATGTAAGTATCTTGCTTCACTCTCTCATTTGCATAATGTAATCAAAATATGTAAAGATTGTGGACCAGTTGATTTATAAGCGAAAGGTGGCCAGTTAACTTGGCCACCTTTGTTTAGTCAGTGAGGACAAAACAGTTAGTCCCTACACATGTGGCAGCGGTAAAGTCAAAGAAAATGAGAATGAGGTCAAAAGCAGTTGAGACTATGGATGCTCGAAGTGGGAGTTGATTAAGAGGAGAGGGGATGATGATGTGGTAGTGGGGACCAACGGTCCAAAAATAGAAAATCGTACCTCGGTTTCCAGCACACCACCTCACTCAACTCGACCATAAGAGGAAATAAACGTTGATCCCCATGCACTCATGCATTCATATTCTTGAGGCTCACTCTAGCAAAGTCGCGTTCGTACCCAAGCAACCTACAAAAGAGAAAAAAATTATCTTTCTCCTACGCAGGACTTCCTACAGGATCACATAGGAAATCCTACAGGATCACACATGAATCCTACAAGACACAGTCATGCAGTCTACATGATTGGTAGAGAGCAGTTTTAGAGGAGGAAACACAAGGGTTGGCTACAACAAGCACCATGAGGAGGTAGGCTCTACATTTCCTTCCATTTTTCCAAGTGAAAAGAACAGAAAAATCTCCTAGTTTGATTGAATTTGATAGTTGTGTAAGGGAATAGTTCCACAAGTATTTCAGTCCTATTTCCTCCATTAAAATTTGTATCATACATCTTTGATCCTCAAAATTCACTAGAAAAAATGACAAGGGGGTTTAATAGAAGGGATCCCATCAACACTGTGAGGATTCACCAACATCCTCTTGTGCTAGAAATCTTCACAAGGCATAATTGGATGGGGTATTTTGAGAAATTAAGGGGGTATGATGATGAAGTAGCCCGAGATTTTTCTCTCTCCCTCATTCCACTGATAAGAACCCATGCCATTATTATGGTGAGAGGCCTCTCCATAGAGCTCACCCATGAACTCATAAGCAGAATTACCACACTTCCCCTATGAGTACCTTGGAGAAAGGAAGACAAGGGGGATAGCCAAACTGCCAAAAAGAAATTCTTTTTAGAGGGAGAGGAGCCCATTCAAGACAAGAATGGAGTAAGGAGAACAAGCCTACCATACCCATAGAATGAGGTAAGATACCACCTTATAAAATACATATCATGTGAAGGTAGGTATAGCGTGGTTTATGGATATCACTTTAGGCTTCTTGAAGAATTTAGGTTTGGAGAAGAAACACCTCCTCACCACAGGCTCAACATACCATACTTCAGCAATAATTGATAGATACAAGCATAAAGGTGCAAGAAGGAAACTACCAACAGTTAGCCCACCATGGGTTAATTATAATCATCATAGAAGATGCCGTCGAAAACCTCAGAATTCCTATCCAATGGGCAATTTCATAGACATGCAGATAGAGGAGGATATTAAAGCCCTCACATATGATATTAGCCCTACTCTCAGTGAAAAGGATGAAGAAGAGACTGAAACAAATGGAGAAGAAGTAGAGAGGGATGAAGAGGAGATAGATGAGGAGGAAGAGGAAGAGAAAGAGGAATGAGGTGATGAAGAAACAGAGGAAGATTTCAAGGAGGACAATGATAAACAAGATGAGGATCTAGAGGGAAAAGAAGAGGTAGAAGACAAGGAGGAGTCACCCAAGGTGTCTCTAGAACCCACTGAGAAAGAGGCACTAGCTGCCCTCACTGCCCTTAGCACCCCTATAAAAAAAAAAGGCAAAAGATAGAGGCAAGCCCCCTTATACTTCAGAACAAGAAAAGGTACAAGGATAAGGTATGGAAAGCCCGAAACTCCAACCAAGGTTCCCATTGTTATTGAGGACTCACCTAAACAACAGGAGAAGATGGCTCCTCTTATAAAAACTCAAGAAGAAGGATCCTCAGCAAAAACCTCCCCTAAGTCTCCTATCACCTATGTGAGAAGGCCTGTAACCAGATCTACCTCATTCAAAGGAAAAGACACCCTACAGGATACACAACAGAACCTATAGGAAGCAGAGGCAGTCCTATAGGAAACTATGCTAAACCTACAAGAAACTCAAAAATTGGATAAGGAAGGAAGTATGTAGCTAGAAACAAAGAGAGAGGACCCAAAGCTAAGGGAACTTAGTCCTCAACCTAACCTTGACTCCTACTACAGATTTATTGAGTGGGGTAGGGTCATTCTACAAAAAATTGCCATTCCATTGTTCTTTGAGCTTGTGAAAGAAAGAGCCAGAACACATAGATGGATGCAAATTGCCAAGTCCAAGGGAGTGGAGGACATTGGTCACATGGAGGAAAATCTCAAAGAGATGGGAAAAGAACTAAGTATTCTGAGAGATAGAGAGGCCACAATGAAGGCTCAGCTGGAGGCAAAAAATGCATCATTGAAATGAAAATTGCAAGAAAGACAGAATCAATTGCCATCCATGGCTAGTCTATCTTTGGAAGCAATCTAGTGTAGGATGCCAGCTAAGTCCTATGCATTTTACCTTAAGGAACAATGGCTACAGTTCCAAATCAAGACCCTAGCACAGAGAGGCACGATACCATTCTAGGATTATAGACAGTTCATTGATCTCTGTGATCAAAGTACATTAGAGGATAGGGATAATATGTCTGAATTCTACTTGCATAACATGGCTTTGAAAGATATGAATGTATGGGACCCTAATGCAAAGCTGGGGGATTTACAATTGATGGCTTTGGCATCATGGATGAACCATGAGGAAGCAAGGGCTACAGAAATGAAGAAGTTATTGGAAAGGGAACAAGCTGAGCCTCTCATGATAAGAGCTGAGCAATCCAATCCAATGGTTGTCATTAGCACACATAATTTAATTGCAAATGATCCTCAACTTGCACCCAAGTATCTTGCTGCCCAAGAGCAAGCAATTACACATTTTGAGGATATGTCTAGACTATTAAGGGATGACAACATGCAAGCTTGCCAAAGGAGATGGAATAATTTTCCATATAGTTTGAAAATCAGAGAGTACCATTCTCCTCAAAGGATCAGAGAAGCATTGAACAAGACACCCATGTACAAACAAACCATCCAAAGGCTCAAAGTCAATTGGATTGGCTTGAGATTGAGTCCACTACTGATCTTGAGGATGTTAGAAGGAAGGAAGGAAGAGGAAGAAAGAAAGTGGTGGGAGGAAGTAGAAAGGAAGGCAGGATTCTATACACAAGAAGAGGAAACCACACCAGAAGCATGGGATGTCAGGGAGGCCACTAGAACTATGAAAGACATGGATATTGATTGAGTTGCTCAGAGGATGAGCAACACTTTCAATAGGGGGGTGATGATGAGCCTCATCATTGGGTAGCTATATGGACCCTAAGTCACCTCCTAGCTTAGTTAAATAAACTCTTCTCACAATTTATTCCATGTTTTGATTATATTTTGTTTAATGAGATGAGTTAAAGTGAGATATTATGCCTAGTGGACTAATATGCATTGAATGTAGGTTTGAAAGAGAAAATAGAGGAATTTTGGCAAGATTAAGGTTCGAAACTCAAATGGGACAAGGGAGAGATATTGTAGGAGGTAAATCCTCCTCATTTACTCCTCCCCCATTCGAATATTCCTCCATTAATCACACCAGCTCAGAGTACAAGTAGCCAAGTCATGAAGATCAAAAGGCAACCGAGAAAGTGATAGTCAAAGAGTTAGTTCATCTCGAGTTTGGGAGCCGAGCCTCCATATATTTAAGGAAGTTGTTGGGGACTTCAGTTGTATAAATAAAGAGGCCTAGAGCCTCATTAGGATTCAAATTTTTGTTGTAAAAACACTAGTTATTTTTGAGCTTCAGACTTGTGGAAGACAATGCTATGTAATTTTCTGTTTTGATAATGAAAATGAGCTTTTTCATGATCTAGTACTGAGTTAACTCTGAGGGCTAAATCTCTTGGGTTAGGGCCCAACCTTAGCAACAAATACTCCTCTTCTTGTATATGTATGCTTAAATTAGTTTCATAGATTCATGATTAAATTGTCCTTAGATGTATTTCATTGTAGGTAGTGTAGATTTGATTAGTTTGTTTATTAGTTTACTTCCATTTGTGCTTTACTTTAGCAGCAAGTTAGAAGGGAAAAAGAATCACAAAGCTTTCATTAGGTGTCTTGGCCTCACCTTTTCCTTCAGGGATCATGACTTGAGGAAATGACCCCTATGCAGCCCCAAAAAGATAGATTTCTATTCTCTCATAGAATTTATAGTTTACTGTATTTGAAATAGCATTTGATTAGTTTGCAAGTGTAGGATTTAATTACCATCTCTTCCATCTTCAGTCTTACAGTAGATCTCATCAATGATTCCATTTCATTCTGCAATTTTCCTCATGCATGAAGTAGACAACTAGCTCATTAAACTCTGTTTTTCTAGCTTATTAGAATTCTTCTTGTTTACATGATTTTTTGGAAAATATCAATGTTTGATGTAGAGAAAGTGTTTCAGAAGTAGAGAGAGATCCCATAGCAAGCAACCACCTTCCAACTTCATCCATCCATAATCATTCCTTTCTTTCACCAAGACCTTCACCAATTTCATCATTTTACATAGAAACTCCTCCAAGCATGTTGAGAAAATCCAACCATCTCCTAACCTTGGTTTTGAGTTCTGAGTGACCCTAGGAATTTTCTCACTCCATTCCACCTACCAACCACCTTCCCTAAGCCTTCTATCACCTCCATCACCCATCGTTTTTCTCTTAGCTGTTCCCTGTAGAAATACAGGGAATCCTGTAGGTTTTTAGGACATCCTGTAGGTTTTCCTGTAGTGGCCTATTTTGAGGCCGAATTAAGGGATAACCTTTAGGAAGCAACACAAGGGTACCTGAGGGTCTCCAAAACCTCCCAACCATCCACCAACATCCCTAAGCCACCTGCCACATCACCAAAATAGATCAAAGTTCACACTTGATTTTCCATAAAAAGAATAAAAAGAAAAAACAGATTTATTTTAGTCCTTTACATGCACAGTAGTGATGTTTTATGTTTTGAACTTCCATGCTTAGGATAGTAGCATTTCATACATGTTAGCTTGGCATTCTTGTAAAGCATAGTTTCTCAACAGTTAGTTAGGGAATGGTGTGTTTTTAGCATAGGATTTCAGTCATTTTCCTTATTGCAGTAGACAAGCTTTCTCCTAGAGTAGATTTCTCTTTCTCTCATCAGTAATCAAGCTTCTTTTGAATCCATAGAAGTTTGGCTTGAAAACCCTAGTGGTCTCTTGCCAGTTGAACAATGACAAAAGGAAGAACCATCACTTTTACTTGTGTATAAAACATTGTCACCTCCAATTTTGTACGAACCCCGGGTTGATAAAGTAAAGCTAATAACTCCAGGAGTTGCAGCATTCTTGTTGCACTACTGGTGCTCATCAACTCATGCTAGGTGGGTTACTAAAATACAAGAATATGATTTAGATATTAGACCCACCAACTTGTCTAGTCAATTTAATGTCTTAAATTGCTCTACATAAATTATCAATCCGGGTATCGTAAACTGATGAAGTGTGGTGCACTATATGTGCTTAGTTAACCTTTCTCTTACTTCGTCGTTTTATAGTTTATGTTTTTTTTGGGTTTTGTTCTTGTTGCTTTTCTAAAGTGTTTAATGCAACTTAAAACAACTAGTTCAATCGAAATAAAATGCAATAATCAAATAATGAGAGAATGACTATGAGACCCAGTATCCTTGTTGCTTCAGCAAAAGGACAAGATGATTCTATCACGTCATTAGTTCATTAAAAGGCTATGTGCATCACTAATCTACAATCAACTTGAAAGCAATTTATGTAAAGCTAATATACATGGTGAAATAAAATGCAAAAATAAAATGACAACTATACAAGGCAGGGGCCCCCTACCACCTATGAAATCAAATGCTTAAAAGAAAATAAAGACATCAAATAAAGGACTAATGAAATTGGCCCAATATCTCTGCTGCTGATTTAAAATGAAAATGAAATCTAAGTGACACTACATAAAGGAGACAAATCACACTACTTTAACCTTTTCTTAACCTTTTTGCCTTTCAGCTAGATTTATCATGTGAGAACAGTTATGAACAAGTCAGCAATGTGAGTCTTAAAGCAAACTAAACCAAGCTGTACTAAGTGATATTTTGGCTCCAATAAAGTTATTTGATTATGGAAAAAGAACCATCAATAGATGAACAATTTGATATCTAAGAGCAAAAGTAAAGTGCAAGTTAAATAAATGATACTAATGAAAATCAAACTACAGAAAAATAAAGGTCAGCAACATAGACAAGATGATCACACATGCCACTAGTCATGAAATCAAAGCAAAATTAAACACACTTGCATGAATTAAAATTGCATGAATGAAAAATCTAATCTACCTTACATTCTACAAAGTAATATTTACAAAATGAAATCTACTCTACCTTACATCCTAATATGCTCCATGACATCTACTTCACATCTCCTTCCATGTTGAGAACATCAAAGCTTTATTCAATTTCTTCAAAAGTACAAAGTACAAAAGCTTTCAAAAGCCATCAAGGAAGAACTACAAACTTGAGAACTAGAAACTAAAAGACTAAAAGGGACTAAAAAGGACTAACTAATGAAGGAGAGAGATCTCCTATTTATACAAAAAGATGAGAGCCATCTCATTAATGATAGTCCATGAATTTCTCCCTCTACCTATAGAGTCCTAATCAAAATAGGAACTGATAAGACACGTCTTTTTAGAGTTACAATACAATTAGGAGATGTGACACATATCCTCATGATCCCATGATTCTTTCCACTCAAATTCGAATTTGGCCTTGGGGTGCCACATAAGGGTCTTCTAGAAGTCTCCTTTCAACCTACACATGTCAACAACCTCAACCCATTTGTTAGGTATAAGCATATGCACATTATTTTCTAATGTTTAACCACAAATTCACTTAAAAGGCTTAGAAATAATAAAGATTGGAAAAACATAAAGGTAGCCCAATGATAATGAAAGTGGGATGAATGTGGTGACATAGTAGTGAAATGGAGGTGATATAATGGACATAATAGTGAAAGTGTAATGGAAATGAATGACATTTTCAAGACTCAACATACCCCCCAACTGAAGCTATTGCATGTCCTCATGCAATATATATTACATTAACTCCTTTGATCCTTGAGCTTTGGCTTAACTTTGCATGATATCATTTGATAACTTCATATTTCTGCAAAGTGTTTCACTTGAAATGCAACATGGTTGGTTCTTGTGTTACAACCATTTTTTTTTATGTTGTTGCCTTCTACTTTGATCTTTGAACTTTGCATAATGATATTTTGATTATTGTTGCAAAGTATATCTTTATTGGATTGCATGATGGTTGGTTCTTGTGTGACAACCATGATTTTGTTTGTATCCAATTTATCCTTTAAGCACTTTTTCAAAAGCCATTGTATGCTCATAATAGCAATGTAATAATTAATATATGTTGGAAGTATGTGAGCTCTTGAATATGATATGGACATGGCAAGATATGAATATGAATGTATCCCCCCCCCCCAACTGATGGTATTGGCAATTTTATGAAATGAGGAAGAGAAATGTTTTTCCAACAATTATCATTCTAGCTTTTTATGGAATTCTATGGTCAAAAGTTAGAAAATGACGTACCTTCACTTACCCTTTGGAATGGATGAGTTGTATGTGTGGTGGCTGAAAAATTCTGATCATATTCTTCTTCAAGTGGCTGAACAAGAGGAGTCATGGATAGAGAGATAAGATGGCTTTTTATTGCTTCTACTAAAACTTGTTGAATCTGCTCCAAAATGCTGAAAATAATAGTCTTCATGTCTTCAAAACTCATTGGCACAATTCCTACTATGTGAAAGGATATTCTAATGTCGAACATAGTAGGAAATTGTTGTCTTAGTGGCCATTAATGGATGCCACTATTCAACACGAGAACTCTCACCATTGATGACAATGAGAGTCAAGATGCCCAAACACATCTTGCTAGGTACGAATGAATTTGCTGATGTCGAGTCACCTAGAAGATCTAACGAACAAGGGACATTAATGTATTCCCATTGTTTATCAGCATGAGGACTTGCCATTAAGGCATGCAAGCCTCTAGGTGTTTTTACAAAGAACTTAGACTCAAAGGACTATGGACTCAATAATTTGCATTGAAGCAGGGCTTATTTGCTGAATGAAAATGACAAGGAATGGAAGATGAAAATGGAAAATGGCAATGGAGAGTAGAAATGGCAATGGATAATAAGCATATGAATGAGCCTCTTGCTTTTATTTGTGGGTTATGAATGGACAAAAAGAGATGGAAAGTGTATGTGAATGTAAGTGGAAAGTATGGAGTGGAATGAGGTGAATGGTTTATTATGAAGTATGGATGTGATGGATGGATGTGATGGAGACAATAGTATCTGAAAGTTTTTCAAATGTTTGGATCTGATTTTGCATCAGCATATTTCCTCTTTGTTTTTGATCATCCTCTTATGAAACAAATTGGTCTCTTAGAGAGACACCATTCTCTTGTAGTCATTTGTCCTTCCTCCTAGAACCTGCAAAAAAAACTAATACTTTTTCTGCAATGGAATGTAAGATTATCAAAGGAGAGAGGTGATAAATCTCTCTAGTTATGATATTTACACACAAAACTAAGAATTTGTATTAATGAAACAAGTTTTCAAAGGAAAAATCAAAAGAATTTATACCTGCTTTGGAATTGGTGCCCAAGTTGAATGTTGCTTCTTTCCAGCAATTTATTTCATTATTTGCCATTTCAAACTCTAATGATATATTTCTCATTGTATAGATCTTGTTGAGATCTTTCCAATGGTACTTAAATCATCAAAATCTGATTTTGTATGAGAAAGATAGGCTGATTTGAACAATGAGGTTTTTCTGGCTGCGGAATTGGACTTTAGCTGCGGAATGTGCACAGTTCTGTAGCTAAAAATCTTGAATACAAAGTTAGCCATTCATCTTTCATTATCAGTCCAAAATTAAGCAATACCTTCAGAAAAGTGAGAAAATAACTTGTTCATTTCATTGATTCAAAATTATTATTTTTTTCTTGACATGCAACGACTCAGTGTGGCGACTTAGTGATAACACACAATTTGACTTCCCTTTGACCGGGGTCTTTTTCATCAAATTTGATCGAATGAATAGGACACCATCCATGTACCAACATTCCCCCAGCTACCCATGTGACTTGTTTTTCTTGATGACACCTGCAACCTAGAGTTTAACAAAACAGCTGCAGAAAGTTTGGGCTGGCTGCGGAAAGTGGCTAAAACAGTTTGATCATCAATTTTGAATTTTTTTTTTTTATTGTCTGCAGAGTAAAATAGTTTTATTGATGAAAAAAAAACAGTCTATAACCATTATCATGACTATTTGACCCTTTCATAGACTTAAGCCCTTCTGGTTCTGCCTTTAGTTCAGTTTGACCGTATTTGCCTCCTTGTTGACCACGGGTTTTGATGACCGGTTTGGATGAGCTGGAAGGACACACACCATGTCCTTGATCCCACAAACTTGCCCATGTGGCTCTTCTACCCGGAGGACACCTGGAACATAGCATTTAAGAAAACAGCTGCGGAATCTGGGATTGGCTGCGGAAACCGGGATCAGCTGCGGAAACTGGTGCGAGCTGCGGAAACAGTTTTCAGCTGCGGAAACGCTGTGTGACATTAATAGTTTATAGCATCAGCCAAAAGAAAGTTAAGGTGTAAATGAACTGATCTTCCATATGATAGCCTTTTCCATTCTCGTTGCCTATATCAGTTCATACACCTATGTTGTAAGGTCCATGATCACACTAACAATATCTCCACTAGCAGCTTTTAGAGGTTTAACTGCCTTAACTCTCGATACTCCAGCTTGGGTCATTACTAGTTTAATGTCTTTGGGCTCCACTCCAGTGTCATCTATGAAGGCATTAGGCTTTGAGATAACAAAGAGAATCTAAAGTTGAGACTCCCGCTTACTGGAATCATAACCTTGGTCCAGCGTCTCAGAGTTCTGGATGCCCTTCACCATCTCTGCAACCAAGCAAGCTAAGCATGTACACCGATATCGGGCTTTAGAATATGTTTTTAGATGAAAACCCAAACCCCAGTCTATAATAGGTAGCGGGAGTTATGCGGTGGAGAAGAGCCGTAATAAAACTGGTCACTTGGTTCACGCCACGTCTATCAATCGGCTGTGAAGAGCCGTATCCAACCAGATCACGTAATGGAGAGCCGTGTTGGATTGAAACTGCTGTTTAACGGGTGGCATATGGGCAGAGGACGTGGTGGCAAAGAGTCCAGCACATAATCAAATTGGAATTCTTCTTCTTCAGGCACGCGGAATACATCAAACTGTCAGTTAATAACTCAATTTTTTCACGCGGCGGCAAAAAAAGAGGCTCCAAAGAACCGAAGATTTCTCCCAAACTGCCACAAATTTCTTCAAACGGTTTCTGGGTTATCTAATTAACCCACCTGGCAAAAAAACCCATGTTTTAGTTTTTCTAAATTCGTCTCTGTTTAGTCAAATCGAATGTTTGAAGTTTGACATTTTTTCTGCTGTTACGTTTTTCCTGAGTTTTATTGTTCTCACTGTTCTGCCTTTTATGAATTTGCATTCGTTTTTCTTGTTTGATCTACTGTTTTGCAGGTGTGTTAGACAGGTTCAACCCTACTAATACGATACAATCCACTTGCAACCGCAGTCACACCAGGTATACTGGTGGTCAGGAATCGAAGAGGTGAAGAACATATTGCAACAAGCACACTAAGGATTGATGCTGCTTGATCACTTCGACCAACATTAATTCCCTCAATCACAAGCAAGCCAGTCTTACAGTAGATAACAAAATCTTCACAGTTGTCCTTAAAGACATTGTACAACCCAAATCCTTTCTGAAATAAGTATGTCGCTCTATGCACCACAGTCTCAGCTGGGTCTTCATGTGCAAGTTCCACCTCGAACTTTTGCAAGAAAGAAGGCAGGATTGACAGAATATTCAAAACGGTACAACGCTCCTCCATCAAGAAAACAATCAAGGCAAGAACAGATTACTCCATTTTTGTCTTGTTGATAGCTGCATATCTAATTACAAGAATCATCATCAATTATATACGATATGTATGAGGAGAATAGAGAAGCGCTTCACATGAAACTGATAGGAAGGAAGCAAGTATTAACACTCCAAAGTCCTTAGGGTCTGAGACAATCATTCCCATGACATAACCCAGCAAGCCCATGCATGATTGAAGAGAGTTTTGAACCCAAATTGAAACCACACATGGCAACAAAATCCACCACTGAATCCAAATGGACCAAAGCTTGATCAAGGAGGCAGATTTTTTATTGAAGCCATAGCGAAAACTAGGAATGGAGATAGCCATAGATTGTTTTTCTTCTCTTTTTTTTTTTCTTTTTTTTTTCTTGAATCAATTGAAGTGATGAAGTTTATTTTGTCTCCTATTTTTTCTTAACAATTCTTTTTCTGATCCTCCAGATCACACAAAGTGCAGGAGGAGAGCATACTCAAGAATTATTATTATTTTTTACTTAACAATCCTTTTTCTGATCCTCTAGATCACACAAAGTTCAAGAGGAGAGCATACTCAAGAATTATTAACCTTTTTTTCAGATGTAAGAAATAAAGTCTCCTAATTACACTTCCCCGGCAACGGCGCCAAAATGTCTAGTCAATTTAATGTCTTAAATTGCTCTACATAAATTATCAATCCGGGTATCGTAAACTGATGAAGTGTGGTGCACTATATGTGCTTAGTTAACCTTTCTCTTACTTCGTCGTTTTATAGTTTATGTTGTTTTTGGGGTTTTGTTCTTGTTGCTTTTCTAAAGTGTTTAATGCAACTTAAAACAACTAGTTCAATCGAAATAAAATGCAATAATCAAATAATGAGAGAATGACTATGAGACCCAGTATCCTTGCTGCTTCAGCAAAAGGAAAAGATGATTATATCACGTCATTAGTTCATTAAAAGGCTATGTGCATCACTAATCTACAATCAACTTGAAAGCAATTTATGTACAGCTAATATACATGGTGAAATAAAATGCAAAAATAAAATGACAACTATACAAGGCAGGGGCCCCCTACCACCTATGAAATCAAATGCTTAAAAGAAAATAAAGACATCAAATAAAGGACTAATGACATTGGCCCAATATCTCTGCTGCTGATTTAAAATGAAAATGAAATCTAAGTGACACTACATAAAGGAGACAAATCACACTACTTTAACCTTTTCTTAACCTTTTTGCCTTTCAGCTAGATTTATCATGTGAGAACAGTTATGAACAAGTCAGCAATGTGAGTCTTAAAGCAAACTAAACCAAGCTGTACTAAGTGATATTTTGGCTCCAATAAAGTTATTTGATTATGGAAAAAGAACCATCAATAGATGAACAACTTGATATCTAAGAGTAAAAGTAAAGTGCAAGTTAAAGAAATGATACTAATGAAAATCAAACTACAGAAAAATAAAGGTCAGCAACATAGACAAGATGATCACACATGCCACTAGTCATGAAATCAAAGCAAAATTAAACACACTTGCATGAATGAAAAATCTAATCTACCTTACATTCTACAAAGCAATATTTACAAAATGAAATCTACTCTACCTTACATCCTAATATGCTCCATGACATCTACTTCACATCTCCTTCCATGTTGAGAACATCAAAGCTTTATTCAATTTCTTCAAAAGTACAAAGTACAAAAGCTTTCAAAAGCCATCAAGGAAGAACTACAAACTTGAGAACTAGAAACTAAAAGACTAAAAGGGACTAAAAAGGACTAACTAATGAAGGAGAGAGATCTCCTATTTATACAAAAAGATGAGAGCCATCTTATTAATGATAGTCCATGAATTTCTCCCTCTACCTATAGAGTCCTAATCAAAATAGGAACTGATAAGACACATGTCTTTTTAGAGTTACAATACAATTAGGAGATGTGACACATATCCTCATGATCCCATGATTCTTTCCACTCAAATTCGAATTTGGCCTTGGGGTGCCACATAAGGGTCTTCTAGAAGTCTCCTTTCAACCTACACATGTCAACAACCTCAACCCATTTGTTAGGTATAAGCATATGCACATTATTTTCTAATGTTTAACCACAAATTCACTTAAAAGGCTTAGAAATAATAAAGATTGGAAAAACATAAAGGTAGCCCAATGATAATGAAAGTGGGATGAATGTGGTGACATAGTAGTGAAATGGAGGTGATATAATGGACATAATAGTGAAAGTGTAATGGAAATGAATGACATTTTCAAGACTCAACACAACTTAGTCAAAGGTCATGGCTCAGCTCGAATGATGACTGAAGGTAATGAGAAAGCTCTTGGTTTGATTTGTTTTAATGATTCATATGCCCCTGAGCTACAAATATTAGGAGAGCATGAGTGGTACAAGTACAATATTTATTACTTGTTAAATCTTACATGTCCTAACCATTTAGTCACTCATAAGAGAAGGGCTCTTAGATTGAAAGCCACTAAGTATTTCCTCATGAAGGATGGCCTTGGATGGAGAAATCCTGAGGGCATAGTACTTAGGTGTGTTGAAGAAATTGAGTCCAAGAAGTTAATTTCTGAGTTTCATTTGGGATTTTGTGGTGGTCATTATGCTGCTAGAACTACTGCCCACAAAGTTCTGAGATCCGGTTATTATTGGCCTTCAATATTTTCTAATGTGCATAAGTTTGTTAGAAGTTGTCAAGCCTGCCAACTGTTCATTGGGAAACAGAAGCTTGCTGCCCTGCGCTTACAACCTGTGGTTGTGGAGGCCCCTTTTCAACATTGGGTTCTGGACTTCATTGGGAAGTTTCATGAAAATTATAGCAATGTCTACACATGGACTTTGACTGCTACTGATTATTTCACTAAATGGGTTGAAGCCATCCCTACTAAGAATGCCACTGAAAAGGTCATTGTGGATTTCATTGAAAATAATATCATTACTAAATTTGGTGTCCCTGCAAAGATCACTACTGATAATGCCAAGGCTTTTAGTTATTCAGAATTTTCATATTTTTGTTTCAAGTATGTCATTATCTTATCTCATTCATCTAATTACTATCCTCAGGGTAACGGACTTGCTGAATCAAGGAATAAAAATCTTATAACCATTATCAAGAAGATAGTAGGAGATAATGAGCGATCTTGGGACAGTAAAATCAAGTATGCTTTATGGGAAGATAGGACTACTAAAAAGAAAGCTACTAGTGAAAGTCCCTTTGAATTAGTTTATGGCTTGGATGTAACTTTAACTGTGTACCTTAAATTTCCTGCTTATCAACTCCTTCAACATTTTTTCTAGTAATAAAGATGTTTTTCAAAATAGAATTGATAAGATTGTGGAGTTGGATGAAACTCGTAGTAAAGCTTTTGATAATATGTGTAAAAATCAATCTAACATTAAGAAAAGCTTTAATAAATTTTCTCGATCTAGATCTTTGCAAGTTGGAGATATGGTTCTCCTTTGGGATTGCAAGAATGAAAAACTAGGAAAACATAAAAAATTTGATAGTTTGTTGCTAGGACCATATATTATCCGCAACATTGGCGGGCCAAATTCATTCCACTTGAGCAGATTAGATGGCGAATCACTTGACTTACCTGAAAATGGCCTAATGCTCAAGCTATTCTTCAAATATGACATTTAATTCCATGACACATCCTTTGTATTGTATTTCTAACCCTACACCTTGTCATTTCAACATTTCATTTTTGTTTTAGAATCAGATTTAGTTTTCATGTTACTAGATATTTAATAAATGAAGAACTTATATATTTCATGTGCTTAATGTTATATGATGATTTTGAATGGATGTTACTTATGTTATATTGTGTTGCGTGGATGTAGATTCTGGATTTTCACATTCCTCCAGTGCAGCAATGTGTCCCCAAGTAGAGACAAATGTTGACCACTACGTGTCAATGACCCATAGTAGTACACCCATTTTTTTCGCAAAAGGGATTGCTCCTAATCGGTGTATTGGTGCCATCCAGCTATCATCATCAGCCTGATCTTCATGTTATGATGTAAACCCATTATACATGTATATGATGTAAATAATCTCAGCAGATCTATGTCATGTATGTAATTGCCTAGGTAAACCTAATTTTTTGGTGACTATCAACATTCTGGGAGGGTTTTTGTCTCACCAATCCATTCTCAGATAGTCGGCAGAGTTTTCCTTCAGTCTTACCCCAAAGCCGGAATGTATTTTGTCACTCGGATCTTAGGCGAGTCCTAGTGTTCTAGATAGAGTCTATGTAAAAATGATTTGAGAATAATCCTAACTATTTGGTTAGGTTATTTTATTACAAATTGCTTGGCCTCCTGGATTATATTTGTGTCGTAGAAATGGGTAGTCTGTGAGGGTCTATTAAAGATGGGTTTGTTGGCATTATGATGCATGTGATGTACTTGATGGCAACCCACTCATAGAAGAACATCTCACTTATTTATAACTAGATGAATCTTCAGAAGAGATATTAGATGTGATTGAATGCATGGGATGCAGGACAGATCAAAGGAATCAGATGATAGTTCTAAGTGTGACAAGTTAGCTTTGCCATCAAGTCCAAAGGGGGAGATTGTTGGCATTATGAGACAAGTGTTGTCCTTCATGGAAAATCACACAGATGACAGATCATAGTGCAGTAGTTCAGTAGCAAAGAATTGATGATCAGACTACAAAGAATGAAGAAGAAGAGTATATATGCAGGCTCAGAGTATATACGCAGGTTCACTATATACCAAGTAGGGTATACACACAGGTTATACGCAGGTTCACTATGTAACAAGTTGCGTATATACGCAGGTTCACTATATACCAAGTAGGGTATACACGCAGGTTCATATATACAAATGAGCGTATACACGCGGGATTTCTGATCAAAAGTCGCGTATGCGTATGCACGCATTTTCATGCACGGAAAAGCGCGTACATGTGGAAAAGCATATTTTTGGGTCCATGGTATTTAGACCTATGGTTTTGGTCCTTGGTATTGTGTCCGAAGTGTTGAACCTAGGTATTGGGTCCCTAGTATTGGTTCTCAATGGTTTTGTACCATGGTATTGAGTAAGGCCTAAGACTATAAAAGGAGAGGAGGATCATTAGGCAAAGGTATTCAGAAAGTCTTGAATATCTGATGAAGCATGAGATCCAATATGCAGGTTATGGGTTGATGATGCATTGCTTGATCTGAGCTAAGGAGGAATCTCATCGGTTGATGGAGAACAAGATTTAAGGATAGATCGGGATCAAATGGTTTGAAATGAAATATCACTATATGGTTGATTATGTTATTCTAGATCTGCATACTGACGCATGTAATGTTCTGAACTGAGTATAATTTAAGTTTGAAATAGCTGCAAGTCATGATTGAATATTTATAGATCTGTACGCGGGTTGGCTTTGGTGAAAGCGCATATGTACGCGGGTTTGATTCATCGTAGTGGCGTATACATTATGAAGTATGATGTTTGAAGTTGCAGTTGGGTCTGATTGTTATTACAGAGTTTTGTTGTTTTCTTTGTGTTCTGGTGACTGTGTTGTTGACAGGGTTTCAATGTTTAAGTGATTCAAAAATTCATGATGCTAGTTTTGATTGTTTTGTGCTTCAATGATATTGATGGGTCTAGTATTAAAATTGGATGAAACATGGCCTTCAAATTATAGTGTTGTGCTTCAGGAGTATCCAATCTGAAAATGTATGAAATGTGGTCCCTGGAGGTTGAAAGGAGATTGTAGGCTGGCGCCTACGTACTATTACATCAGCTAGTACAAGAGCAAAGGGGGTGGTAACTCCCTTCCAGTAGCAGCTAAAGAACGAGTGAAGATTAGAGCATTCAGTAGGCAGGCACCTACGTACTAGTAAATGGATCAGCTAGTACAATATCTAAGGGGGTTGTAGCTCCCATCCAGGAGAGTTTGGAAAACGAGAGAGGGTTGTAGCCCTCTGCAGGTAGAAGCCTGTGTACTGGTATAAGACTGCACCAGTATAGAACTATTGTAAAATGAAGTTTCTTATTAAAAGAAGATAGAGACGACTCGCGGCAGGTGGTTTTCACCCACATTGGGTTTCCACCTTATATCATGGTGTTCATGTGTGTTTTTTTGTGTGCGATGATCTGTTCTGTTTTACTGCACCTTCTTACTGTACATATGGTTAATGAAGTTCTGATGCACTAACTAAAGATCAACATTTAATGGATTAATTGAATCATAAGTATTCTAGATATACACTAGTTGCATTAGACACAGTTGCGATACACGCGGGTTCCCTTAATTGAAGTAGCGTATATGTACCTAAGTATGGAAATGAAAAAGTTTTATTGATTTGATAATACTGATTCAGCCTCCCCTCTCAGTATTATTTCCAACAGGGTTTTCCCCCTTATGATGTAAAAGATATGAAAATTATGATGTAGAGTGTCTTGAGGGTTAGAAAAATAATTTATCCCCTCATAGGTTAATTAATTAAATTTTCTGGCCAAAAATTAATTAAAATCCTAAGCCAAAAATTTTATTAATTCTAGGTCTTAGGTAAATTTAAATTCTCCAAAGGAAAAATTCGTCGGTCCTTAAAATTAAAATTTTAAAAGGTCCCGAGACTAAGGTAAATTGATTATTTTGCTAAATTTTAAGTCTTTAGTCCTTGGGGATTAAGTCAAAGTCAAATTTTTAAGGAAATTAACTCAATTTTTTTTTAAGTTAATTAAAATGTATTTAATTGAAAAATTCGAATTTCTCAAGAATTTAATATTTTGATGGATGAGATTAAAAGAAATTTTAATCCTCATCAACGGTCGAGATTGCTTTGACGATGATCACTTGAAGTAGCCGTTGGAAGATTTATCTTTAAATAGGAGGTCATTTGTCAGTTGATCCATCCGACTGATGAGCCCCAAAAATGGATAATTATATGGGCTCATTCAACCTCCTAATTCGACTTAATCCACCATTCTCATTAGTTTATTGCATGTTTTTTATTATATTTATGCTAATAGAGTGAATTGTGTTAGTCATTATGCCAACAAGTCTAATGGGTGCTTTGTGCAGATTTTTGGTCAATTTTGAGACAAAATCAAAGGTTTTAATGAGAACTTGGCAGCCAAATTCGTGGGAGAACAAGGGAGAGGATTTGTAGGAAGGTATCCCCTTCATTTATGGGCCCTTACCTCGAATTCTCCACCATCAGCTCGGAGTTCAAGGGCCACCAAATCAATCATCACAAGGGCAACCGAGCAAGTGCTAGTAAAAGTGTTGTTAACTACAAGTTTTAGCAGCCAAGTTCCTAAAGTTTAGGAGGGTTGTTGGGGTCCTCAATTTGTATAAATAAGAGGCATTAGGGCCTCATTTCAGTTAGTCACTTTGTAGGCAGAAGTTAGCTAGTTTGTAGTTCGATTTTAGTCAGTAGATTAGCTTTGCATTTCAACACATTTTCAAGCTTTCCCTTGTGGACAGTTTTTGGAATGTAACTATTCTTTTGATCAATAAAGATGAATCCAGCTTTGCACCAGCTCTAAATATCTCTTCAGAGGCTATAGCTCTTGGGGTTGGGCCCATCTCAAGTGTCCAATACCTCCTTTGTTTACTTTCATGTGTCTTTGCTGCATTCTTAGAGTAAAATTTGCTGTTTAGATTCAAATCTTGTTTTGTTATTTAGGTTGCTTTTGATGATTAAAAAAGGCTTTTCATGTTTAGATTGATAGGTTAATAATAGGGAAGATCTTCAGAAAAAGGGCCATCAAGCACCTCTGATTTCACCTCTCCCTCAGTGGGATTAGGAGCTGGGATCAAGGTGACCTTGCTGCCCACAAAAACACCGACTTTGCTTTGCCATGCAATCGCTAGTGTTTGATTTTCATTTGTAGAAGTTGGTTGCATGTTCAGATTTTTGCTTGCTTAGTTGCATAAGTTAGTATACATGGTTTCATTGCAGTTCAAACTCCTGTTCATTCTCTTTACTGTCAGCTAGATCAGGTTAGGTCAACGTAACTAGGTATTTGAATTTACAAGTCTTCGTTGGTTCAGTTGGAAAAACGACTTACAGAGCACCTTATCCTTCTTTACCTACCCATTCTCCATCAATTCCACCTGCTTCATCCTCTACTTAGAATCCTTGCCTCACGTTTTCCATTTGCTCACTTTGCCCTAATTCCCATATTCTTGTGCACCATTGCTCCCTCCATCCTTAAACCAAATCCAATCACTCCTTAGCCTCATGCGCTAGGTCCTGGACCTCCTCACACCCTTATCCTACCTCCATATCCACTTTCCTACCATTTTTCCTCCATCAACCCTCCAAAATACACTTTTCGAAACACCCTGTAGAAAATTACATAACATCCTGTAGAAATTCCAGAACATCCTGTAGAACTCCTGCAGACTTCCTGTAGAAGCTCACAAATGAGGTTTCTTGGTAGCCAAACTCTGTGAAACTCTCTGGAAGGGTGTTAGGGACCCCTTAGGCCCTCTTTGAACCTTCCTGACCTCCTCCAAGTATTTCCTCTTGCCAATCCACCTCTGCACAGTCAAAAACAATGAAATCGCATGATTGATAATTCTGATAACTTATTCAAAAATACAAAAAGATGTTTTTTTCCAGATGTTACTGTAGAAGTAGCTTAGACACATGCATTTTACCTTATTAGAAGTCAATGGAATCTCTTTCAGTAGCTTGTATCCCCTTTCTTGCATCAGTAGGGCTAGCTGGTAAAATTAGGGTTTGCTAGGGTTTACGTTTCCTTTCAGCTTTCCAGTTTCTTTCTGCAAGTAGATTAGCCTTCTTTGAGTTAGCTTTCATCCATCAATTAAAAAGCTTCTTCTCAAAGCTCATAGAAGTTGGCTTAAGATCCTAGCGGACTTGTGCTAGCTGACCAAGTGACAGCTGCGACAAGAGCTAGTACGTGTGCATACAGCACCGTCGCTTCCAAGTTTGTTACGAACTACCGGGTTGATAAAATTAAAGAAGGGAGTTCCAGGAGTTGCAGCATTATTGCTACAATACTGGGGCTCACCACTCTTTTTGGCGCCGTTGCCGGGGAAGCGTCAGAGTATTGGTGATTGCTACTTTTCTTCTATTTTCCACTACAACCTTCTGCTAAGTAGTTTATTTCATTTCATTTCCACAAAAGTAGAGTAGATATTTCCTGCTTTCATAGATTAGCATTTCAATTCCGCAATTTCAATTCTGCAAGCGTAGATTAACATTTCAATTCTGCAAGCGTAGACTAGCATTTCATTTCTGCAATTTCATTTGAGCAAAATAGATTAGTCCTTTCCTGCTTTCATTTCAATTCCGCATTTTCATTTCAGCAAGATAGTTAGTTGCAGTTCAATCTATTTTAGTTTTTACAGGTACAAGCAGAAAAAAGAAACAAAAATCAACCAAAAAGATTTCCTTTCATGCCTTGTAGGAGTAGAAATAATTCAGAAAAATGATTGCACAACACCCCCACTGCTTCACACAGCCAACCTTCTCTCTTCTTCGATGGTTGTGATTAAAGAACCCTTAGGTGGATAGCAAGACATATTTGAAGAACCTCAAGGGAAGAAGAAGAAGAAAACATTCGTCTGGAGCAAATGGCTGCAAACAGAAATGTTGGGAGCAGTACCTTATCCAAAAATGAATTTTCAAATCAAATGGAAGATTTCAAGAGCAAGATGAGGCAGTTTCTTGCCATGCAACTGGATACATTGCGGATCCACAGGAAGCAAGAGAAAGCAGAGAGGGCTTTGGCCACATTTTGTCCCAAGTGCACTAGAAAGCATCCTAGGAACGAATGTCCAATGCACTCCCTAGAAGTGTGTTTCGTCTGTGAAGAATACCATCCTATGAACCAGTGCCCTTCCTTGCCTGGACTTAAAGCTGCATATCAGAGAGCCAAAGGAGCCACTGAATCACTCTATTATATGAACCAAAGGAGGCCACATGGACCCATACCCTACCAGCAGGGAATGCAAGGGACATCCCAGACCTATTACGACCCCTATCAAGCCACTTCCATGCCTTCTTGGGGTCCCCCTGCTCATCCTTCCTGGTCCACACCCCCTCCTTGGTCGTATCCTCCTTAATACCATGCTTCTCCAGTTTCTCATTTGTTTCACTCTTATGCTTAGCCACAGCCTTAGTGGAATGCACCTTATCAGGGGTGGAGGCCCGAGTACAACTCTCATCCCACTCCTTTGCCTCCACCACCTGCCCAACCACAACCCCATCCACATCCATCTCAAATATACACCCCCACTCAACTACCCGTACCACCATCTCCAAACCCGCACATTGGAATAGCTCAATCCAATTGCAAAGCTGACACACAACATGTCCAAATGACTCCTCTTAAGCTCAATGATCTTCACCATAGCTCAGGAAGAGTGTTGCAAAATAGAGATTATATTGACAACATTGAAGGACCAAAGGCAAAAGAAGATTCCAAAGAGGATATCAAAGCACCATGGGTTGCACTTGATGAAGAGAACACATCAGAAGCAGAAATCAAGGAAGCTCCCTCATGGTTACCATTAAACCCTCCATGTAGTCAAGAGAAAAATCAGCACAAAGAGGAAGATGTGAAGGTCATGATAGAAGAAGATATGGAGAATGATCCAGATCAGCAAAAGGACCAAGGATATCAAAGCTATATTGAGACATGGTTCCAGACGGTCACTAAGTTGTAGCAGTACTCTCTTCTTCAGCTATGTTTGATCCCTTCAAAGTCAAATCATTTGGTCTCTGAAATCCGGATAGCTGTCAAAGCATGCATTTCAAGCCTCCACATCATCTTGTCTCTAATCTCGATGTGAACATGGCTCCATTGGAAGTATTCTCATACTTGAAAAGAATTTTGTTTTTCAAGTAGGGTAGGGTAGAAAAAAAAAAAATTGAAAAAATGGAAATAAGAGGAAAAATCTAAGGTGAAAATCTCCTCGGAGGCGCCTTAGATTGGCTCATTGATTGAAAACCTCCATGAGGAGGTCAATGGGTTGGAAAAAAAGAAGAAAAAAGAGAAAAGAAAAAGAGAATAATATCCCTGGGTGAAAACCTCCCTTGGAGGCACCCAAGGTAGGAAATTAGGGTGAAAACCTCCATGAGGTGCCCTAGTTGTTTTCAAAAAAAAGAAAAAAAAAAAAAAGAAAAAAAAGCAGGACTAATCTCTGTGAAAATTGTAGGTTGCAGTGAATACTTTGCAGGAAAAGAGGGGCGCGCAAAACAAGGACAGGAGTCCATACCAGGCTCCAGGACATCCCTTCAGACACTCCCTCCATGGCCACTCATCTCTCCTAGGATTTGGTCACATTCAGGTCAAGATTTGGCTTTCTACAGGGAGTTCCAGGCTTTTCTACAGGAAGTTCGAGGTGTTTTTACAGGAAGTTCTGAAACATCCTGTAGAACCTTCGGACGAACCAAATTCAATTTTAAAATGGAATCTGATGGTTGGAATCTGTTGGTTAGGCCTGCAAGCATCCATGTTTCCATCCCTCACCCTTCTCCATCGTTATTTCCATCTAATTGTGCTTCTTTCCTCAAAATTGTGTGTTCTACAGGAAGTTCCTATAGAAATTACAGGATTTCTACAGGAAGCTAGAAATAGATTTCAAAAAGGTAGTTTGGCGAACATGATAGCTTCCTCAAGGGTTCAGAAGTTCTCTTACAATCTTCATACTCCTCCTCCATCATCTCCATGCCTGCATCATAGCCCAAGCTCAGTTTTTCTTTCTATGCAAAAACTTGCAGAATGCTTTGAAGCAAAAATACATAGAACAGAATTTGTTTTTTCCCTCACGTGAAAACCATGCATCCATTTACAAAACCGTTTTACGGGGAGTTGTATAGAGACAATGGCAGCATGCCCGAGCAATTTCAGCCCATTCCGGTGCACGGTTTCCAAGAAATCAGCCTCCATCACCTTCAGCCATTTTTGAATTTTCTCCATATCCGTGCATCCGTTTCAAAACCTGTTTCATGGGAATATGCACATCGGTGATAGTAACCTACCCAAGCAGTTTACGCCGACTCCGATGCACGGTTTCCGAGAAATTGATCTTTATAATATTCAGCCATTTTCCATTTTTCTCGAAATTTGTGCATCCATTGGTCGCAATTTTGCTATGGGAGGTGCATAATGATGATAGGAACATGCTCAGCAAGTTTCAGATCGATCTGGTATATCGTTCGGGAGCAATGGCGAAAACAATTTTCGGCGCTGTGAAAATTCAGCAGCAGCAGCTTGAGGGTGCAGATCTGAATGTGAAGCCAGCTCCTACAGCATGGATTCGGCTAGAGGATACCTGCAAAAGAAAAAAATAGTTGTGAATCAGCCACCAAGCCATCATGCAACCATAGAAACCAGTGCATGCAACAAATGAAAGGCCACAGCACCTCACAGCAACCATTCTGTTGTTGGGAAAAGTATCCAATACGGAATGACCCTATCCCACTCTAAGGGTGATAGTTCCTTAGCAACAATCAAAGCAAAGCTATCTGAGATTACTTCTTTATGAGATGTAAGAGAGGGGAGAAAGAGATCCACTAACCGATGTCTTCCGCTAATGATTGATCCAATCTTCTCTCTTTGCTGCTTTCCCTCAGTTCCTTGCTCTTTCACTGGCCCAGCTACACCAAGATCCTACAAAATAGTCAGAGAGGGAAACTACAAGAAGCATACATTCATAATTTATTCAAGGATTAGAATAAATCAAATACACAAGTATAACAACACACCATTGAGACACATGCATATAGAAGAACCTCAAATGCTTTATTAATGGAAGAAGTAAGGTTCAGGAAGTGATACAACCATAAAAGGCCCAATCCAGCATCACCTTCCCAGCAGAAAGAAATCTCCTCTTCACCTCCTTCAAAGCAAATCACCCAATAGTTCTAAACTCAAACCAACAGCACTTCCTTACATTCACAAGATTCCCGCCTCCCTAGACCTTATGAGAGAGATCTATATATAGGAGTTTTGGAGAAAGGATGAGTCAGCTTGAGAGCTGACTAGTGTCCTCTCTCACTTCAGTTATTCTTCAGTTCTTGAGTCCACTTGGAGGTTCTTGCTTCCACTTGGAGATCTAGAACCTCTTACTCATCACCAGTCGAATTCTCTGATCCAAGTGTCATTTTGGAAGCTTCCTGGGCATTGACACCTTGAGGAATAACTATGCCACATGTCCAAACTCGCCCAGCGCAGGTAGCCTTCTTTGCAGTTGACATTCAACACAGGTAGACAGTGGAGCAGTTGACATTCAGCGCAGATGCTCAGTGGAGAAGTTGACATGATCTAGAATTGCCTTGTTTTTGAGTGTTTTCAGGTGGAGAACTTTTATTCAGTGCTGTGGTTCGCTGACCTTGTTCCTCTAGGGGTAGGAACAACATGTTTAGGGACTTTGGATCCCTTAGATTATGGACATTTCATGCTTCATGCTGTAAGGCACAAAAATGTCTATAACACATTCGACTTCCAGGTACATGACTAAAACTTGTTCCTCTATTGCATGAATCTAATATAAGCATTGCATGAACGAATGTGATGGTGGGATTCAGCCAGAAAGCTAGCCAGATTCGATTGTGCTCATCCAGGTATCACCAGTGCACGTGTATAGTCATTCACGTGAAATTTGAAAAACACAGGTAGTGGTAGACGTGTTGAACTCCAGCGCACAGGACATCAAATGATTAACAGATAGAAGAGAAGATACAGTTCATAACATCACTGCAGTTCGAATAAAGAAGACACACATTTTGCCACCTCATCCCCTTGCCATGAATTGCACCATAATTCAAAATGCTCGGCTGAAGACTCATGTTAATCGCTATTCATTTACACTTGCAAACCTCTTCGGCTGAAGTACGCGTCCTCTGCCTCTGAATTCTGTTAAACCGACGTTCTTCGCCAAGTTTTTCGGCCTATTCAAAATTCTCCTACATACCAGATCGTTCAGAGGCGCAGAGACATCCTACAGAAGCCGGCCAACCTTCTACAGGAAAGCATAGCACAACCTCCCGGAGCAGAGAAACCTGGATCTTCTGCGTCAGAACTGGAATTTCGAAGAGAGGTAGGCTCGAAAAACGCCATACCCGTGAATGAAATTTCAAAATGTGGTAAATTACGTTGTTTGGAGTAGGGAAAGTTAAAACAAGTCTGCCTGTGGGTCAAGAATAGCAGTTTGCCTATGTGTCACACGAAATTTTTCAGTTGATTCTGCGTCTAATCCTCCTCCACGGTTCCTGTTAAAAAATTCCTCCTATAGAAACGAAAAAACCACTATAAGGGTAAGCCTGTGTGTAAAGAATGGGATTTTTATGTGGTTGGGGATAAACATGAAGCTCTGCACTCTGTCTGTAAGAGCCTAATTCCCTTTTGATAGTCGAGTTTTGGGAAGCAACAGTGTTGTACCCAAGGATTTGATACAAAGTGACCTATAAACACCTGAGGGATATGGTCTTCAACGTTCTGGGGAGGAAACCATATAGAATTCCCTTTCTAATCAGAGCACAAGCCAAAATAGAGCATTATATCTGAATTCTGGCCGAGGAACTCACTTCATCCAACAGTGAGGAAAAGGAGCACATTGAGGCAGAAGGGAAAGCCAAGGGTAAGGAAACCCAAGGCAAACCACCACAGCAAGGACAAGAAGAGAGACAAGAGAAAGGCCAAGCTGCTGAGGCCAAAATTGTGGGTGGAAAAAATGACACAGACACCAAGGGAGAAACAATTGCAAATCAGGGCAGAGAGGACTGAAAAATTCCAAGCAAGCAAGGGCACACCAAAGGCAGCCACAAAAAAACTAAAGGAGAAGGCACCCCCAGCCAAGCAAGCCAAAATAGTGAAAACTGTTTCTACAGGAAGCCTGAAAACTGCTTCTACAGGAAGGTAGAAAACAGTCAACACAGGACTTTCTACAGGAAGTCTGAAGACAGAGCAACAGAGGGAAAAATCATCGGAAATTTTAGCTAGGGAGGTAGCAACTGTGCTGGCCACCCTAAGCACATCTCCCAAGCAGAAGGGGAAGCGAAAGAGGGAGCATCCCTTGTATTTTAAGGCAAGAAGGAGCATGAGGATAAACACTGGCAGATCCCAGCCACCATCAAAAGAACCAATCACGATTGTAGAGACCCCAGCTACACAAAAGGAGAGGTATCCATCCAAGGCATCAATCACCTATGAACGAGGAAGCCTGAAGACATCCACCTGGAGAGAAAGAATGATAATGTTGGACACAAAGGCCTCTCCACAGGATGCTGAGACAGTTCTACAGGAAGCTGAGAATTCTCTAGGAAAAGGAGCACAGGCAGTGGGAAGAAGAAGAGAGAAAAGCATGGTTTCATGATCGAGAAGAGGACATCACTTTAGAAGCTTGGCATGATAGGGAGGCCACCAGGGCCATCAAAGATGAGGAGATAGATTAGTTGCTCAGAGGATGAGCAACACTTTCAGCAGGGGGGTGATGATGAGCCCCAAAAATGGATAATTATATGGGCTCATTCAACCTCCTAATTCGACTTAATCCACCATTCTCATTAGTTTATTGCATGTTTTTTATTATATTTATGCTAATAGAGTGAATTGGGTTAGTCATTATGCCAACAAGTCTAATGGGTGCTTTGTGCAGATTTTTAGTCAATTTTGAGACAAAATCAAAGGTTTTAATGAGCACTTGGCAGCCAAATTCGTGGGAGAACAAGGGAGAGGATTTGTAGGAAGGTGTCCCCTTCATTTATGGGCCCTTACCTCAAATTCTCCACCATCAGCTCGGAGTTCAAGGGCCACCAAATCAATCATCACAAGGGCAACCGAACAAGTGCTAGTAAAAGCGCTGTTAACTACAAGTTTTGGCAGCCAAGTTCCTAAAGTTTAGGAGGGTTGTTGGGGTCCTCAATTTGTATAAATAAGAGGCCTTAGGGCCTCATTTCAGTTAGTCACTTTGTAGGCAGAAGTTAGCTAGTTTGTAGTTCGATTTTAGTCAGTAGATTAGCTTTGCATTTCAACACATTTTCAAGCTTTCCCTTGTGGACAGTTTTTGGAATGTAACTATTCTTTTGATCAATAAAGATGAATCTAGCTTTGCACCAGCTCTAAATCTTTCTTAGGAGGTTGTAGCTCTTGGGGTTGGGCCTATCTCAAGTGCCCATTACCTCTGTTTACTTTCATGTGTCTTTGCTGCATTCTTAGAATAAAATCTGCATTTAGATTTAAATCTTGTTTTGTTATTTATGTTGCCTTTGATGATTAAAAAAGGATTTTCATTCCAAATTTAGTTGATAGGTTAATAACATGGAAGATCTTTAGAAAAAGGGCCATCAAGCACCTCTGATTTCACCTCTCCCTCAGTGGGATTAGGAGTTGGGATCAAGGTGACCTTGCTGCCCACAAAAACACTGACTTTGCTTTGCCATGCAATCACTAGTGTTTGATTTTCATTTGTAGAAGTTGGTTGCATGTTCAGATTTTTGCTTGCTTAGTTGCATAAGTTAGTATACATGGTTTCATTGCAATTCAAATTCCTGTTCATTCTCTTTACTGTCAGCTAGATCAGGTTAGGTCAACGTAACTAGGTATTTGAATTTACAAGTCTTCGTTGGTTCAGTTGGAAAAACGACTTGCAGAGCACCTGTTATCCTTCTTTACCTGCCCATTTTCCATCAATTCCACCTGCTTCATCCTCTACTTAGAATCCTTGCCTCACGTTTTCCATTTGCTCACTTTGCCCTAATTCCCATATTCTTGTGCACCATTGCTCCCTCCATCCTTAAACCAAATCCAATCACTCCTTAGCCTCATGCGCCAGGTCCTGGACCTCCTCACACCCTTATCCTACCTCCATATCCACTTTCCCACCTTTTTTCCTCCATCAACCCTCCAAAATCCACTTTTCGGAACATCCTGTAGAAAATTACATAACATCCTGTAGAAATTCCAGAACATCCTGTAGAACCCCTGCAGACTTCCTGTAGAAGCTCATGAATGAGGTTTCTTGGTAGCCAAACTCTGTGAAACTCTCTGGAAGGGTGTTAGCGACCCCTTAGGTCCTCTCTGAATCTTCCCGACCTCCTCCAAGTATTTCCTCTCACCAATCCACCCCTGCACAGTCAAAAATAGTTAAATCGCATGCATGATAATTCTGATAACTTATTCAAAAATACAAAAAGATGTTTTTTTCCATATGTTACTGTAGAAGTAGCTTAGACACATGCATTTTACCTTCTTAGAAGTCAATGGCATCTCTTTCAGTAGCTTGCATCCCCTTTCTTGCATCAGTAGGGCTAGCTGGTAAAATTAGGGTTTGCTAGGGTTTACGTTTCCTTTCAACTTTCCAGTTTTTTTCTGCAAGTATATTAGCCTTCTTTGAGTTATCTTTCTTCCATCAATTAAAAAGATTCTTCTCAAAGCTCATAGAAGTTGGATTAAGCTCCTAGCGGACTTGTGCCAGCTGACCAAGTGACAGCTGCGGCAAGAGCTAGTACTTGTGCATACGGCACCGTCGCTTCCAAGTTTGTTACAAACTACCGGGTTGATAAAATTAAAGAAGGGAGTTCCAGGAGTTGCAACATTATTGCTGCAATACTGGGGCTCACACCACCGACCTTTGAGTAGTGTGCTAAACGAAAAGCTCTCGTGTAATTTTTTTTTTTGAATAATAAAGAAAGACTTTGGGGTTAACCTTCACCGATGTTACTCTTCATGGAAATACTTTAAGATGTGTCGTCTTGCATGTGTAAATTTTTTTTAGCCATTGATAATAGCTTCTGAAGAGTGATTAGAGTACAAGTATCTTGCTCAGCTGCTGGGATTTAAGTAATAATTTAAATTTTGAATGTAATAGAAGGTATCTCTATTTATCTAAATTTTGTTATTATTTTCTTGCTCTATTTTGATGGTTGAATTGAGTTTTGCAGGAAAGTCTTGATTTTTAGATCCTCGGGCATTAGGGGAAGCTTTCAGTTGGACTAGCCAACTCCCGATCTATGTTTTTCGAAGGTTCCAACTTAATTTGATCCTGGGCTTATCATAAGATTTTTATGGGTGATGCATGAATGTTTTGAGCTAAGCACCTCCTTTAAAATTAAAAAAATCAATTTTTTATGTACAAAATTGACGAATCTAGATGTTGAGAGCCTTAGATTATCAAATCTGGGATCAGAGTTGGACTCATACACCTCAGATCTGATAGATGTGTCATTCATGTGCATAGATTTGTAAAGTTTTTTGGGTTTCTTGACTTGGGTTTTTGGGGTTTTATTTATTTTTTGTATATCTGGGTTCTGGGTGTTTTTGTTTTAAGGTACAGGTTGTAGATCTGAAGGTCAAGTTTGATTTGAAGCCAGATTTAGGCCATGGAGGGTAAGATCTGGCCTCAAAACCATTTTTGCAGTCCAAGGGTTTTTTTTTTAAAATTAAATATGGAAATAATTTTAGAAGGGTTTCATTGATAAATATAAAGCATAAGTGTGAAATTCGTTTTTCTAGGTTTATCTTGAGTTTGGGCTATAGTTTCTCCGCTTCCTGAGGTTTTTAGATTTGTTTCCTACCTGGGGTTTTCCAATAGGAATTTTCGAAATCGTTTTGATGCCTTGGGTTTATTCCTCTCTTGCTGCGTTTTTCTATCCTCTAGGAGATTTCAAATTTTTTTATTTTATTTGCCATTCACTACTGTAGCCTCCCTCAAATGTTGTTGCCTTCCTGCATTTTTCTTTTCTGCTGTCCTCCAACCCATTAATGTAGCTCCACATCCATCCCTCCTACGTTTCCTTATTCTTCCTATCTGCAACCCATGTTGCGTTCACAGCTCCATCCTCCTGCTCAAACCTGCTCCCTCTCTCTACAACCTTCCCTTGCCTTGCTCGAGCTCAAATCCATTGGCTTGCAGCTCCCTCTCCGCGTGATCTCCTTTCCCTTCTGTGCATTGCCTCACTCCCGCATCCCTCCTTCCTCTCCATCCGCATCCATTTGCTCTTCGACCTGCAAAACCTTAAAAAAAATGAAACCTGTTGTCCGTCCTCATCACCTGCAATAAACATCGTTGCTCTTCCATCGTCAAAACCTGTTGGACCTGCAAACATTTCGATTTCAATTTTCATTTCCTTTTTTAGCTTTGTATATTCATAGGGTTAGGTTTGATATGTTTTCGATTTATGATTTTCCTTTAGTTAGATTTCATTTAAAAAAAAAAAAAAAAAAAAACAAAAAACAACAACAACAACAACAATTCATTTTGGTTTTTTCATTTTGATATTTTAATTTGATTTGATTTCACCTTTTTTATTTTTTATTTTGAAAAATCATAAAAATTTTCCAAAACCCTAAAAAATAAAACATTAAAATCCTTGTGACTTTGAGACCTAAAAAATTTTAAATAAATTATTTTCACATTAAAGGATTAAATTTATTTATTTTATTATTATTGTTTTTTCCTATGGCCTTTGGCCTATTTAAAAAATTTAAAAGATTGTTAAATCATTTTGATTTATTTTGGTCACATTAAAAAATCATAATTGATCATTTACCACATTAGTCTTGTTTTATAAGCTTAGCACATCGAAATTTTTTTATAAGGACTAATTAAATTGTCAATTTAGAATTCCTTCTTGGTGTCTTTTTGGGCTAAAAGTAAAATCTAAAGAAAACTTTTGTGGTATTAACATTTTTCATTTTTCCATAGTTAAACACGCTTGAAATTTTTGTATCTAAAGATTGACTATAGGAAAGTGATAAATTTTCCTAGATTTGGGTCACTAAGAATAAAACATTTTAATTCTAGGATTGTGAATTGATTAGCATTTACATTTCGTGGTTTTTTAAAGTATTTAGATCTTTAGAAATTTAATTTCTAGAATATTTTGCATCTATTGAAATTGATTATTTGATGTGTGTTACATGTTAGATACTTTGTGAATATTTTCAAGTGATTGTTAAAGTACTCTGTCGTGGAACCGTAATAGATTGCATATCTTTATTTCCTAAGCAAAGTATTTTTTGAACATCTGTTGACATTGATATTAAATTTCAAAGAAGTTTTTGTTCTCTTTGAGCTATAATTGTATCAGAAAGATTTGAAATAAGCTTGTGGTTTAATTGTAACATTTTCAGGAGTTTATTTTAAGTCTTCATACAATAAAGCAGACATTTTATTTTGGTGATTAAGGGCTTTTGTGACACAAGTGTTTCTAATTCTCAAGTCTAACTTCATCTCATCATCTAGTGCATTCGCATATAATTTATCTTTGCACAAATAAAATTTATCTCCAAGCATAAGCTTGGTCGATAGAGAGATAGGTACCCATCCATCTTTCCTTGAGAAATCTGCTTTTAATAGTACTTAAAATGGTGACCTTGCAATCATTAGAGCTACAACTCTCTGCAACACCGAAGGCACCGGGGATGTGAGATTTTTAGGAGAGGTATCGTTAATCACACCTTAGTGTGCTTCACCTTATCTTTGTATAATTTTGTAGAATTTTTCCTACAAATCAGCTAGCTTTGTACCATGTAAAAGTTTTTCTACAGATCAGCTAGCTCTGATACCATGTAGAAATTTCCCACCTGTAGATTACCTGGTAATGCAATGTACTAAATCAAAATAATTGATCTACTTCTACAAACAATTTAGTGGAAGCTTAATAAACCATGAGCAACATCAATAATAACACATATAACTGATAAGAAGGAATCAATCACACATAACACAGAAGAATTTACCTGTGGAAAGCACCTGCCTAAAACCCCATCTCTATATTATCATACAAGTTGAAATATAGTCTGGATTACACAAAGCCTTAGCTCAGAAGCTATCCAGCTCTCAGTACAATCCCTCTGCTGCTCATAGACAGACAAAGGCTTCTCACAAACCTTCTCCTTTGCCCTCCAAGCCTCCTATTTCCTTGTGCAGTTTCCTTGGGGTCCAGTGATGTCACATGTGTGAATTGGCCTCTTCACACACTCACTAACCTCTGATCTAACTACAATAACCTGAAGGAGATAAATCCTCATCATGGATGAGCTTCCTTTATAGGAAAAATATTCATCCAATTGATAGTACACTGTCCCTTCTCTGATCTCAACTCGGTCTCTGTCTGAACTGATATGCATGAGTTATCCATGAGTGAATACTCAATTATTTGAAATATAGTAGTTACATGCATGCAAGCATTAACTAACTGAAATCTCATTAATTTAACAATTTGTTAAATTAATCTAACTAGACTTGACTAAGTTAAACTAAGTCAACTGATCACACTCAATATAGAACTCATCCTTATCTCCTTTAATTAAGGATAATTCCTCAATCAATGGAGCAAATCAAGGACACATTCCCCAATCAGTGGAGAAACTATTTAATGTTCTCACAAAGACTTCAAGTTCATAATTCCTTAACTAATTAACTCAAACTGAATTAATTAATTAATTTACAAATTGTTGTTACTATCAAATTCAAATTTTACTTCCTATTTCTAGTCCAGGGACTGAGCAAAATAAGAATCCACATCGAACGGCTAAAAATAGAAATTCTATTTTTAGCACTTATATTTTTCATTCCCTGTTGCCCAATCCAGCACTGATACCCAAACTGCTATTTTTGGAACTTTTATTTTTAGCAATTTCTTGTTGCCACTTTTCAACACTCCCTCTCAACAAGAAAGGCTTCCTCTTGAACCCAATCCTGTACCTTTAGAATGTTCTGCATGCAACACATCTACCAAGTGTGGTTGCTTTAGCAACTCTTGGAACAAAAAAAACTTCCAACTGACCTCTCTGTTGGGCTAGAAACATACTCTGATGTTGAAGCTCTACCTGCCACTGAAAAGTGCTCCCTCTCTGACCTCTGCACTACAACAACATGTCCATGCATCTCACACCATTCCACCCTTCTCTGTGCTACCCTGCACTATGCAACACACTTGTGCCTCTCGCATTGTTGTAACCTGCATGTTCTACGTTGTCTTGGGATTCCATGCATTGTAGCTCTTTCTGCCGCTCCATCCACATCTGTCTCTACCCAACCAGTCAGTTCTGCTAAATTGGGGCTCCCATAGCAAATTCGAATCAAATAGGCTAGGTACCTCAAGGATCCTGCCCCTCCTCCTTGGGACGATCACTCTATATCACCCCACCTCCTACCTGGAGGTATGGCTACATGTGATCCTTCTACCCACCTGGCTCGAAGTTTCCCCCTACTGGAGGTCTCTGCATGAGTAGATGTCTCTACTCGATCTCCTCTCAGCTTCTCTAGTTGTGGCTGCTCCACAACCTCGTGAAGTTGCTGCACCAATCGTGGCTCCTCCACAATTGTCTGAGACTTCTTCTGGCGCTGCATGTTGAGAGGTAATTTACTCTCCTTCTCAAACACCAAGTATCTAACCTTTACCTTTCTCCTCAAGGCTTTGCATGCATCTTGTACCTGAAGTGCATACAGGTTCTTGGCTAGCACACCAATCTATTTCCACTACTATTTCCCGCCATCATGAAATTTTCTTGAAAAAGAGCCGATTTTAAATCAGCGATATCTCCCTCCTCCGAACTCCGATTCAGCCAATTTTTTTTTTGATTTTGGGTATTTTTTTGCAAGGAATCCAAATCTACTATTTGTTTTTGAAAATTTTGTATAGAAATTTTCATATCTGCTCTGTAAACTCTTGGCCTAAAACTCAAAACTTTGAAATCTCCTCTTCTTGTATATTTTTCTTCCTTGATCACCTGTGCTCTGATACCATGTAGAATTTTGTAGAATTTTTCCAAAAAATCAGCTAGCTTTGGTACCATGTAAAACCTTTTCTACAGATCAGCTAGCTCCGATACCATGTAGAAATTTCCCACCTGTAGATCATCTGGTAATGCAATGTACTAAAGCAAAACACTTGATCTACTTCTACAAACAATTTAGCGGAAGCTTAATCAACCATGAGCAACATCAATAAGAACACATATAATTGATAAGAAGGAATCAATCACACATAACACAGAAGAATTTACCCAGGGAAAGCACCTGCCTAAACCCCCATCTCTATATTATCATACAAGTGGAAATATACTCTGGATTACACAAAGCCTAAGCTTGGAAGCTATCCAGCTCTTAGTACAATCCCTCTGCTGCTCATAGATAGTCAAAGGTTTCTCACAAACCTTCTCCTCTACCCTCCAAGCCTCCTATTTCCTTGTGCAGTTTCCTTGGGGTCCAGAGATGTCACATGTGCGAATTGGCCTCTTCACACACTGACTAACCTCTAATCTAACTACACAAACCCGAAGGAGATAAATCCTCATCATGGATGAGCTTCCTTTACAAGAAAAATATTCATCCAACTGATAGTACACTGTCCCTTCTCTGATCTCAACTGGGTCTCTGTTTGAATTGACATGCATGAGTTATCCATGAGTGAATATTCAGTTATTTGAAATACAATAGTTACATGCATGCAAGCATTAACTAACTGAACTCTCATTAATTTAACAAATTGTTAAATTAATCTAACTAGACTTGACTAAGTTAAACTAAGTCCACTGATCACACTCAATATAGAACTCATCCTTATCCCCTTTAATTAAGGATAATTCCTCAATCAGTGGAGCAAATCAAGGACACATTCCCCAATCAGTGGAGAAACTATTTCATGTTCTCACAAACACTTCAAGTTCATAATTCCTTAACTAATTAACTCAAATTGAATTAATTAATTAATTTACAAACTACTGTTAATATCAAATTCGAATTTTACTTCCTATTTCTAGTCCAGGGATTTAATAAAATAGGAATCCACACTGAACTGCTAAAATAGAACTTCTATTTTTAGCACTTACATTTTTCATTCCCTATTGCCAAATCTAGCACTGATACCCAAACTGCTATTTTTAGCACTTCTATTTTTAGCGATTTCTTGTTGCCACTTTTCAACGCTCCCTCTCAACAAGAAAGTCTTCCTCTCGAACCTAATCCTGTACCACTGGAACGTTCTGCATGTAACACATCTACCAAGTGTGGTTGCTCCAGCAACTCTTGGAACAAAAAAACTCCCAACTGACCTCTCCGTTGGGTTAGAAACATACTCTGATGCTGAAGCTCTACCTACCGCTGACAAGTGCTCTCTCTCTAACCTCTATGCTACTACAACGTCTCCATGCATCTTGCACTGTTGCACCCTTCTCTGTGCTACCCTGCACTGTGAAACACACTTGTGCCTGTCGCATTGTTGCAGCCTGCATGCTCTACACTGTCCTGGGATTCCCTGCACTGTAGTTCTTTCTACCACTCCATCTGCATCTGTCTCTACCCAACCATTTAGTTTTGCTACTCCTCATCGGGGCTCCCGTAGTAAAGTTGAATCAAAGAGGTTGGGTACCTCAAGGATCCTGCCCCTCCTCCTTGGGATGATCACTCTATATCACCCCACCTCCTACTTAGAGGTATGACTGCATGTGATCCCTCTGCGCACCTAGCTCGAAGTTTCCCCCTATTGTAGGTCTCTACATAAGTAGCTGTCTCTACTCAATCTCCTCTCATCTTCTTTAGTTGTGGTTGCTCCATAACCTCCTGAAGCTGCTGCACGAATCGTGGCTCCTCCACAATTGTCTGAGACTTCTTCTAGCACTGCATGTTGAGAGGTAATTTACTCTCCCTCTCAAACACCAAGTATCTAACCTTTGCCTTGCTCCTCAAGGCTTTGCATACATATTGTACGTCAAGTGCATACAGGTTCTTGGCTAGCACACCAATCTATTTCCACTTCTATTTCCCGCCGTCATGAAATTTTCTTGAAAAAGAGCTGATTTTAAAATAGCGATATCTCCCTCCTCCGAACTCCGATTCAGCCGATTTTTTTTATTTTTTTTTGGGTATTTTTCTGCAAGGAATCCAAATCTGCTATTTGTTTCTGAAAATTTTGTACAGGAATTTTCAGATGTGCTCTACAAACTCTTGGCCCAAAAATCAAAACTTTGAAATCTCCTCTTCTTGTATATTGTTCTTCCTTGATCACCTGTGCTCTAATGCCATGTAGAATTTTGTAGAATTTTTCCTACAAATAAGCTAGCTCTGATACCATGTAGAACTTTTTCTACAGATCAGCTAGCTCCGATACCATGTACAAATTTCCCACCTGTAGATCACCTGGTAATGTAATGTACTAAAGCAAAACACTTGATCTACTTCTACAAACAATTTAGCGGAAGCTTAATCAACCATGAGCAACATCAATAGGAACACATATAACTGATAAGAAGGAATCAGTCAAACATAACATAGAAGAATTTACCCGGGGAAAGCACCTGCCTAAAACCCCATCTCTGTATTATCATACAAGTGGAAATATAGTCCAGATTACACAAAGCCTTAGCTCGGAACCTATCCAGTTCTCAGTACAATCCCTCTGCTGCTCATAGACAGTCAAAGGCTTCTCACAAACCTTCTCCTCTACCCTCCAAGCCTCCTATTTCCTTGTGCAGTTTCCTTGGGGTCCAGAGATGTCACATGTGTGAATTGGCCTCTTCACACACTCACTAACCTCTGATCTAACTACACAAACCTGAAGGAGATAAATCCTCGTCATGGATGAGCTTCTTTTATAGGAAAAATATTCATCCAACTGATAGTACACTGTCCCTTCTCTGATCTCAACTGGGTCTCTATCTGAATTGACATGCATGAGTTATCCATGAGTGAATACTCAGTTATTTGAAATATAGTAGTTACATGCATGCAAGCGTTAACTAACTAAACTCTCATTAATTTAAAAAACAGTTAAATAAATTAAACTGGACTTGACTAAGTTAAACTAAGTCAATTGATCACACTCAATATAGAACTCATCCTTATCTCCTTTAATTAACGATAATTCCTCAATCAGTGGAGAAAATCAAGGACACATTCCCCAATCAGTGGAGAAACTATTGCATGTTCTCACAAAGACTTCAAGTTCATAATTCCTTAACTAATTAACTCAAACTAAATTAATTAATTTACAAATTGCAATTAATATCAAATTCGAATTTTACTTCCTATTTCTAGTCTATGGACTGACTAAAATAGGAATCCACACTGAACTACTAAAAATAGAACTTTTATTTTTAGCACTTACATTTTTCATTCCTTGTTGCCCAATCCAGCATTGATACCCAAATTGCTATTTTTAGTAGTGCTATTTTTAGCACTTCTATTTTTCGCAATTTCTTGTTGCCACTTTTCAACAATCTTCTTTCTTCCAATTACTACGAAATCAGGCTCAACACAGAGAGGATCGAAGGACTCACATTCAAATAGGAATTTAACTAAAACTAACCAAGATTCTTGCCTCTCACGTTAGCTTTAGGATCTACATTTCATATAGGATAGTCATTCGTCTAAGGAATAATTGCTAATCGATTACTTGGTCTTAATTTCCCTAGAAATATCATTGACTCCATAAGGCACTGGTATCAATCGTTTAAAATCTAATCAAATCATATAAATCTTTCTAAATCTTAATCAAAGTACTTGATCGCTTAAATGTGCCTCTCGAACTGATTGGTTCCCAGCTAGTGCTTCTTCATTCCATTTTTCCATAGGGTCTACCCCCCTTAGCCTGCTATAGGGAGAACCCTTAAACGAAGAGACCAGGGATGAGGGTGATAGCCCCCGATCTGATTCGTTGCTATGGTGCCTAGACATTCTATGCGACAACATTTTTTGGCGCTGTTTCCGGGGATAGAGTTTTTCCTGTCCTCGGTTTCCTCGACATATTTTTAATCATCTCATCTTTATTCTTCCCATCATCCAACACAACATTTTTTGGCCCTGTTGCCGAGGACCCATTTTTTGGACTTTGGCTTTACAAAATTCAACATTCATTTCATTTCATTCTTCTCATCCAAATGGGAACCATTGATTTTTCATCTTCGAAACCAATAAATGGGAAGGAGAGTTGTTTGGATAGGAAATCACTAAGTTATGAATTAAAACCTTCACCATGGATAGATATTCAATCAAATCTCAATAAATTATAAAGAGAGATTAATAAACTATAAAGAAACCATTAAAAATACAAACAATAACTTCAAAAAACCATAAATCCAAGTCAATATAGTGAATTATTCAACATACAAAATAAATCACTACACATAGAGAGAATATTTACCTTGTAAATGCAAATAAGAAAACCTATATTCAATTTCCTTCAACAAGGATCTTTATTATTCATCAATGGGAAAGTTACAATCTATGATTCAACTCTATGCTCCTTGCAAAATGCATGTACCATTTCTCTTATTTCCTATCCAAAGAATTCCTTCTCTATCTCCAAGATCCAACATATAGAAGGTAGGCTTAGCTGGGGGTAGCTAGAAGTTTAGGTGTCCCCAACCCTTCAACTTCTCCACCAAACTCATTTCTTATTAATCCCTAAAAAAGTCTTGTGTTAAGCCTAAAACCCATTATTAATCTATATATATTGAGTTATTACATTTCTATTTTATGATGTTATGTTAGCCAAAACATTTCATTGTACCCTTTATCTCCTATATATATACACCAAGTAGACATAGTCTTAGGATCAAGGAAAATTTTAAGGATGGAAGTTTATCTTAAAGTTTAGAAACCTTGGTGAATCTTACTAGTCCATAATGTGCAAATTGTAAACATTTTGGCAACTTTTTTGTAAAAATATTTAGATTTTTAATTATTTAATATTAGTCTATATAAAATTTTGGTGCTTTTGAGGGTGAAATAATTTTATGCTATCAAATGCAGGCGAATCATTTTTAGAAAAAATGGAATTTGGTGAATATTTTTTTTTGGAAAAAACATGAAAAATTAGCCCACCTGTGAATATTAGCCCCTAAAATTTTCCCTGCTTAGGATCATAAAATCTTGTCTTTTACATTGTAATGATTGTAAAAGGAGGTTTTCCCCTATATCGGATTCTTACCATTTTAAAAGTGAATGGTTCATAACAATTGGAATTAGAGCTATAATCCTAGGGTTTCGCTACTTCAAATGAGACATCGTGGTATTTGCACTATAATTTTTCTCTATGAAGCTTTAGACTATGAAATTTTAAGAAGTTTAAGGATATATCTATAAGTACATTTGCTAAAAATTTTAGATTCTGATTTGCTATAATTTCAAATATATAACTTATGGAAGTTAGGGTTTGTGATTGGTCCTAAAATCAGTCTCAAATGAGTGGACATGGAATTTTCAATATAATTACTTTTTTTGGGAAGCATGAGATATTTAATTTTTTCACTAATTAAGAAGAAATCTAGATATACATTTGATCAAAATTTTAGATTCTATTTCACTGTATTTTTGGAGATATACCTAATGGAAGTTACGGTTTGTTAATGGTCTTCAAATCAATTTCAAAAGAGGGATTTTGGATTTTTCACTACAATTTTGTTTTTTTTTGGGGCACTTTAGACTATGAAGTTTTTAAAGACTAAGGAGATATCTTAATGCACAACTGACAAATATTTTAACTCTGGTTCACTACATTTTGGAGATATGCCCTTTGGAAGTTAGGGTTTCAGAATAGTCCTTAAATCATTTAAAGAAGTGATCTTGGAATTTTCATTAACTTTGTCCAAAAGAAGTTTCAGATTGTGATTTTTTTAGGAATTTCATGAGACATAGTAAGATGCTATAGGTAAAAAATTTAGAATCATATTTGAAAAATTAGACACCTGCCTCACTATACAAGTTCAATATTAAGGAGAGGCTAGAAATTAATAAATTTTGGGAAAGTTACTATGAATTTCTCTTGGCACATAAGATTTTGGTTAGAATTGTGGAATTGCAGATAAGACATACTGGATCACTATATGCCAAAATTTGAAATTCAAAAGAGATCAAATTTCAAATATATATCAGGGCAAAGTTCAACCATCTAGATAGTCTATAATTTAGGGTTTTCAAAGGTACATAACTTACAATTGTCATAGCTTTTGATTTGAAGATATATTTTTAGTGATACACAATTTTTCATAAATAGGAACAAGAGGAGAATTATTATTTAATCACATGGATCCCAAGGGTGCTTCAAATGATCCTTCACCACATAAACCTCCAAAAATCTCATTCATGAGTCATGAAGAAATAGAAGATGTCTAGTACTAGATATCTAAGTTGGAAGGTTAGTTGTCATAAGTGAGAATATCAATAAAGATGTGAAACAAAGATGGAGGAAAATAAGGAAGAAATCCAAAATATGTCATGGAAGAAATACAAAATCCCAAGGATGAGATGCAAAATTCCATAGATTCCATAGAAAATATTCTCTTGGAGAGGCTTCCAAAAAGGGATATGGAGATCCAAGGAAATCATGTTAATAAGGGGAAAATTTTGTTGGAACTCAGTCATACATGGGGAGTATTTTATCACAATTGGAGAGCAAAAATATTGAATCATAGAACCATAATCATGTTTTTTACTCCTAGATCCATATCCTCAGGGTTTCAAATTATCGCCAAGGAACTACTTCATTCTAAAGATATATATGGGGAAGCTTGATGGTAATGATCCTATAACATGGATATTAAAAATGGAGCAATATTTTTATACATACCAAATGACATCCTTACAAAAAGTAAATGTTACATCCATATTTTCAGAACAAGATCAATTTGTATGGTATCAATGGCTTTGCGAAAGGAAACATGATTCTATTGTATCTTGATCCATTTTTATATAGGAAATGATAACAAATTATGGGGATATTATGAACAATACATTCTTTAGTCAATTGGTAAATCTTCAACAAAAAGGCTAAGCTATAGAACACATTTAACAATTCCAAAAGTTGAGTCTCACGGTAAAGAAAATTTTAGAGGATAATTTGTTAGACCTATTTATGGGAGCATTAAAGAAAAACATCCAATATAGGATATGTATTTTTGATCCTAAGTCCATAGAACATGATTTCAGTTTGGCAAGGAAATTTGAAAGTAAAAATATGGCTACCAGAAGAGTGGTCACTAACAACTATAGATAATATCATGCTTCCTCTCCTATCTTCACTCAACCAACAAGGTTGACACCTTAGCAAATGGAGGAAAGAAAAACAAAGGGATTATGTTTCAATTGTGACATTGAGTAGAGTAATGGGAATAAATTCCATGAGAATAAATTATTCTACATATATCGTGAAGAGGAAGATGATTAACAATTATAATTGCCACAAGCTCTAGAGCTAGAAGACACTACTCCAACAATGTATTTCCATGCATTGGTTGACACTAGTATTCCCAAAACCCTCAAGGTAGAAGGATATATACAAAATAAAAAAAGTAACAATGTTGATCGATTTAGGTAGTATGCATAACTTCATCAATTACAATTTGGAAAAAATTATCAACTACTACCAAAATTTCAAATAATAATTGCAAATGGAGCAGGGAAGTGCCATACTATTAATATGAATATTTGAAGTATTTACCGAATGGTCAAATGATTGCAATCCAAATGGGTGGTGTATATGTTGTATTAGTGGTCCAATGGTTACAATACTTAGGAATAAGCACCCTTAATTTTCAAGATCTTTTCATGAGATTTTCCTTAGAAGGAAACCAAATTGACCTTAGAGTTATCCAAGGGAAATTTTATAAATTGATAAACTCTAATGTCATGAAAAAATTACTACAAAAAGGGACACCATGATGTAATTGAACAATTGTGTTCATTAGATGTTCAAACATCTATATCCTCTACTAGAGTGGATCTCTAACAATAATGATTCCAAGGTATCTAGAGTGTTTCCTAAGGGTCTTCCACCTACTTGAGATCATGACCATGCTATTCATTTGTAACTTGGAAGTGTACCACCTAACATTTGGTATGACATGTATCCATATGCATAGAAGAGTGATATTAAGTGTATGGTTCAAGAAATGTTAGAGGATTGCATCATTTAACCTAGCCAGAGTATTTTATCGTCATCAATGCTAATGGTTATAAAAAGGATAGTTCATGGCATATGTATATAAATTACCAACAACTTAACACGATAATAAACACTAAGTTCATATTATTATCATTGATGAATTGTTAGGTGAAATTCACGGAGCAATAGTATTCATAAGTTGCATATTCATTATGGATATCATAAAATCAAAATGAGGCAAGAAGATATTCCCAAAACAACCTTAGAACACATGAAGGTCATTCTGAAATTTTTTTATCGTCATTTGGACTTACTAATGCACATTCAACATTTCAGAGCTTGATGAATTCAATTTTAAAAACCTCCCTTAGGAAACTTGTGTCAATATTTTTTGATGACATACTTATATATAAAAAATCTTGGGAAGAGCATGTACAACATGTTGAGAGGATATTAACGCTATTAGAAGAGAAACAACTATATGAAAAGCCTTCCAAGTCGACCTTTGTGGTTCAAGAACTAGAATATTTGGGTCATATTATATCTCATGAGGGTGCCTAAGTATACCCTAAAAAAAATAAAGCTATGATGTAATGACCAATCCCCAAAAATTTAAAGAAGTTCATAGGATTTTTAGGATTGACAAGATATTTTTGTAAATTTGTCAGTAATTATGGTCAAAGAGCTGCACTCCTAACAAATTTTTTAAGAAGGAAGGATTTTATTGGACTCAATAACACACCAAATCTTTTGAAAAACTTAAAAAGGTTATGTGTACAACTCTTGTCCTAACCACACTTGACTTTAAAAAAACCTTATTGTGGAGTGTGATGACTTAGTCCATGGAATTGGTGAAGTATTGATGCAATAAGGAAGGACTTTTTTCCTTTGAAGTAGCCAACTCAAATGAAATAACTTACTTAGACCCATGTATGAGAAAGAAATGTTCGACAGACTATATGCAATGAAAAATACCATTGAATTTTTTAGTGTGTTTGGGTTACAAAGATGTTAGACTATGACTTTGAAATTATCTGAAAAAAGTGAAAACAAAATATTGTAGTAGATGCACTCTCAAGGAAAGAGGAAGACACTATGATGGTTTACTATGTGTTATTTCAATTCCACAATATGATTAGGTGAAAGAAGCAAGGATAGAAGGGAAGCAAGATGAGAAAGTATGAAAGATCATTCAACAACTATAGGAGGACCCCAATGTAGATGATTGTTTATGTGTAAGAATGATTTGTTGTGGTATCAATATCACTTATACTTATGTAAAAATTATCAAATCAAATAGGTCCTTTTGGAATTACACACTTCTCCTATAGAAGGATATTTAGGATTCTTGAAAATATATAATAGGATCAAGAATTATTTTTTTGGGGAAGGTGTTAAAGCAAATGCACAAAATTTTTGTTACGAAATGTGTGGTATGCCAACAAAATAAGGGAGAGATAATCAAGACCCCATTTCTACTACAACCATCATTCATACCAAGCCAACGTTGGGAAGAAATTTTAATCGTTTTATTATAGGTTTACCAAAATCTGAATGAAATAATGTCATTATGGTAGCGGTAAACTAACTAATTTTTTTCCCCATTTTCACTCTCTTTCTTATCCTTTTAAAGCAACTAGTACAATGGTAGAAACATTCATGGAAACAATCCAACAACAAATGGAATATAAAAGATTATTGTAAGTGACAAAGATCCCATTTAGAAATTTTTAGACTAAATTAATTTCTTGTTTGTGTACTCAATTGGCTCATAGTTGTTCTTATCATCCTCAATATAATAGGAAAGTTGAGATTATGAATAAAATTTTATAAGGATATTTGCATTAATTTGCATGTGATAAATATATACAAAGGGTTGAGTGGTTTCCCTTAGTAGAATGGTGCTACAACACATCTTACACACTTCATCAAAATTATACCCATTTATGACACTTAATGGTTATCATTCGACATCCACCACATCACCCTTGAAAGGGATAGTGAAGTCTCAAGTAGTGGGGGACAACATAGGGAATCATAAGAGGTTCTAAAAATTTGAAGGACAATTTGGTTATAACACAAAATAGGATAAAACAACAAGCAAATCAACATTGTAATGAAAGGAATTTTAAGTTGGGGACATGTATTTGTGATACTACAACCATATAAATAGATATTCCTCAAGCAACAAAAGAACGACAATAAATTAGCACACATGTGTTAAGACCCCTATAATGTGTTGCAAAGGATTGGAAATACGGCTTGAAAATTGTAGTTTCCTCCATCTTCACATGTAAATCCAATATTAAATGATTCTTGCTTAAAGAAGGTAATCAGTGATAAGATCCTAATCCAAACTATTTTACGAAAGATTAATGAAGAAGGGAAAATCATACTAGAAGCATAAACAAATCTGGAAATAAGTATTAAGTGGTTAAGAAATTGAGCAATTACTAAGTACATTATGAAATTGAAGAACCTAATAGTGTAATTGGTGACATGGGAAGATGAGTTGTTCATGCAGAAACACTCACATTTAGTTAAGTGTTGAAGACAACACTTGTTTAAAAGGGAGGGGTATATTAAGCCCTAGATATTGATATATCATATTTCTATTGTTATATTATTATGTCGACAAGAACCTTTCATTGTACCCTTTCATTATAATTTTACCCTTTTCCTCTTATATATATACACACACCAAGGATACCTAGTCTTAGGATCTTAAAATATTGTCTTAGACACTATATTCATTGTAAAAGGATATTTTTTCAGGTCGGGCAGTAACTCCATTAGGCAGAAAACTGATTCGTATTATTCATTCAATCAGGTAGGTCTGTTATATACATGAGGGAGAGATTCTTCAGTTCATCTCCCGATGACTATTTACATTTCTCATTTATTTATTTACATATATTTACCCAATCACAAGGATTAGGTGTCAACATTCCCCCCCTTAATCTGAAGGGATGTTGGTGAGTCCAAGCATCGTTCTGAATCATTCAAGCTTTTCTCTTCCAAGTGCTTTGGTGAAGATGTCTACAATTTTCTCATTTGTGGAACAATGATGGAGATGGATTGTTTTGGCCTCAACATGATGTTGAATCAGATGATATTTAGTATTGATGTGCTTTGTTCGATCATGGAACTTTGGGTTCTTGGCCAACTTTATTGCAGAGGTGTTGTCAATCATGAGTGGAGTTGATTGTATTTGTTTTACCTGCAAATCTTCAAGAATTTTCCTAAGCCACACAATTTCTTTTGTTGCTTCAGCTGCTTCCACGTATTCTGCTTCTGTTGTGGAATCTGCTAGAACTGATTGTTTGCGTGATCTCCATGAGATAGCTCCTGATCCAAGACTCATAGCATATCATGAAGTAGATACCCCAGTTTCTTTGTCTCCATCGAAGTCTGAATCAGAGTATCCGATCAAGCTGAAGTCATCCACCTGTGTGTACTTGATTCCAAAGTCTTGAGTTCCCTTCAAGTACTTTAGAACTCTTTTTGCAGCAGACCAATGTCCCTCACAAGGCTTTTGCATAAACCTGGAGAGGATTCCAACATAAAATGAAATGTCTAGTCTGGTAGTAGTTAGGTAGTTGAGACTTCCTACAAGCTGTCTATACTTTGTTGCATCCTCAAATTCCTTTCCTTCAATAGATGTGAGTTTTAAATTTGTTCCATTGGAGTAGTGAGAGGATTGCACTCTGTCATGCCAAACCTGTTCAACAAATCTCCAATGTATTTATTTTGAGAAAGAAATATGGACTTTGGATGTTGGGTTACTTCAATGCCAAGATAGTAATCAACATAGCCCAAATCAGTCATTTCAAAACTTTTCCCCAATTCCTTCTTTATGGATGCAATGTAGCTTTCATTGTTCCCTGTCATTAAAAGATCATCTACATATACCACAAGATATACAACTGTTTTGCCAACTTTCTTGACAAATAAAGTTGCATCATCAAGATCAAAATGATTGAAATTGAGTTTCAGACGATGCTCAGTTAGTTTTTCATACCAGGCTCGCGGTGCTTGTTTGAGGCCATACAAGGACTTCACAAGTTTGCATACTTTATGTTCATTTCCTTTCACAGCAAATCCTTCAGGCTGGGACATAAAAACATTCTCTTTTAGATCTCCATTCAAGAAAGCAGTTTTTACATCCATTTGATGGACTTTCCAACCGTTCTGAGCTACTAGGTCAAAGAGTGTCTGGATGGTAGCCCATTTTTTGTGGGGGAAAAAGTCTCCTCATAATCGACCCCTTCCTTCTGTGCAAAACCTTTTTCCACAAGCTTGGCTTTGTGCTTGTCAAGTGAGCCATCAAATTTATACTTGTTTTTGTAGACCCACTTGCAGTCAATTGGTTTGGTTCCTAATGGAGGATCAACCAGCTTCCAAGTGTTGTTCTTTATGAGGGCATCATACTCCTTTTGCATTGCTTCTTTCCATTCATCGTGAGAAGCAGCTTCTTTGAAGGAAGTTGGTTCAAAATCTGTAGACAAGTTCAATTCACAATCATAAGAAACATCCATATCAACAAGTGAATTAGAGTCATCTACATCACCTCCATTTTGTCGGTTTAAATTTCTGGTTCCTGTCTTTCCAACTTCATCAGGATGAACACTTTCAAGTGTCTTTGTCAGCCACTTTGGGGGACCTTTCTGAGATGGTCCAGGCTGCTCTGTTGATTGAGTTGGGACTGAATCAAGATTGAGTCTCCCAATTCTATCAATTACATCACTTAAAGCATCATCTGTTGTTGGAGTTTCATGCGGGGGAGAGTGTTCTTCAGAAGAAGATTCCACATGTTGATCTAGTATAGGAATCCCCCCTTCAAGATGTGGAATCTGATTATCAAATTCTTGAAATGATTTTTCTTTTGTGAATCTATCCAAGCAATCAAGTTGCTGCTCAACAACATTGTCAATTTTGGATGATTCAATAAAAATTACATCTCTAGATACAACAAACTTCTTATTTACTTCATCATAGAGGCGGTATGCTTTGGAGGTGTTTGAATGCCCCAGGAAGATACATTTACGACTTCTAACACCAAGTTTGTTTCTATGTACCTTTGGTATCAAAGCATAACAGGTGGAACCAAAGACCCTGAGATGTTTTACCGAAGGAACATGTCCATACCACATTTCATAAGGAATCTTGTTTCTTATAGCATTAGATGGACACCTATTCTTTATATATGCAGCACATAGAATAGCATCAACCCAAAACATTATCTTTACTTTTTTGAAGAAAATCATGGATCGTACCATATTTAAGGTTGTACTATTCATTCTTTCAGTTACACCATTCTGTTGGGGATTATAAGGCACAGTTGTTTGATGTTTGATCCCATGTTGGTGAAGATAGTTTTCAAATTCATTTGATGTGTATTCTTTTCCATTATCAGTGTGAATAGACCCAATATGAGATTGTACATCATTTTCAATCCATTTATGAAAATTCTTGAATGTTTGAAAAGCATCAGATTTGTTCTTCAATAAATAAACCCAACACATTCTGGTGTAGTCATCAATAAATGTCATGATATATTTATTTCCATTTGCAGAAGGAACAGGCATTGGACCACATAAATCTGAATGAATGAGTTCAAGTTTCCTATGTGCTCTTGAATGTGAATCATGAAAAGACTATTTGCTATGCTTTCCTAGAATGCAAGCATCACATTGCTCAAGTTTTCTAGGAATTGTAGGCAAACCAACAACACCATTTTTCTTCATAAGCAGAGACTGTCATAGTTCAAATGTCCAAATCTAGCAAGCCATAATAAACTTGATGGAAGTGTACCTTCTTCATGATGAGAATTGTATGAGAAATTTTGTGCATGAGCAGATGTTCCTTGCAGTTTGAGAAGCCTTTCTTCTTCTATTCCCCTCATGAAAAGTGAGTGGTCAGATGCTTTTCTTACCTAAAGCTTGCCATCAAACATATGAATGGAGTGACCTTGCTAGTGGATGTGGACCAAGGACCGCAAGCTTCTCTTGAGTTGTGAGAGATATAGAACATGATCCAGAAGAAAGTCTGGAAGACCAAGTAGTTTAAGCCTGATTGTGCCAAGCCCTGAGGGCTTGATTTTTGATTGATATGCAAAGTATACTGCTCCATCAACATTGTTAGTGAAATCTTCAAAAAAATATTTTCTATGAGTCATGTGGTAGGTTGCCCCTGAATCAAGCAACCAATCATTTTTCCATGAAGCAAGTGAAGCATTAAACAAATCTTCATTTACTCCAATGTTACATTGTGTCTCAACATAGTGAGCGGATTCAGGTGCTTTACCTTTGTCTGTATCATCAGTTTTACCTTCCTGTTGGTTTCTTTTCTACTCAATTTTGTCTCGTGGTAGCTTGCATGTAGAGGCATCATGTGATCCATTTCTTTTGCAACGAATGCAGTGCAAATCTGCTTTTTCTCCTTGAGAATGTCTGCCCCCCTGCCTCTGAAATATCTTCCTCTTCCTCTTCGTCCACCTCTTCCTCTTGTAGAATCTTGAGCAGGATGCTTTTCTTTATGAGCAAGGCACACAGTCTCATTAGAAGATTCAGGGGATGTCTTCTTTCCAAAAGCTTTCTCTCTTTTAGCAAACTTTTTCACAAGAGAGTCAAAGGTTATATCTTTGAGATTTCCATTTGCTTGCAATGACTCAAGATAATTGGAGTAAGTAGGATAAAGTGCCTTGAGAAAAGAGATAAGAGGAATATCCAATTCAACCTTAGTAGATTTGATATCATGCATTATAGACTTTACTTAAGATGCAAGAGCAAGAGGATCATTATTTTGCAGTTCAAGAGTGAAGAGTTTAATCATGAGTTGAACAACTTCAAGTGCAGAATGTGAGTCATAGAGTTCTTTCAGCTTTTGTAAGGCTTCAAAGGTAGTTGAATATGATGAAATATGGCGACTCACCTCTTCATTTATAGATGCTGCGATTAATGCATAAGCTTTGTTGTTCTTGTTTTCCCAAATGACGAGCTCTTTGTCTGAGGTAGGTTTTACTGGGTCATTGTCTCCTTCTCCGACACACACTCCTTTCCACAACTCATTGAAAATGAGGGTGTGTTTTATCATCCGGTACCATTCAGGATAGTTCTCCTTGCCAGTGAGAACTATTCCCAACATAGATATGATTGAATGCATTGTAAAATCCGAGAGTTGTAAAAAATACTTCTGCTGGCAAAAAATGTGCTTTTGTGGAGAAAAAAACTTCTGCTGCTAAAAGAAAATTGATTCTGATATCAAAATGTATTCTGGCCTCAAACAATATATTAAACACAGTCAAACGCAGGAGCGTTAACTATGTTAGTCACTTTGAAAACAACTTTATGAAAACAACGCTATGGTAGCCCAAACAACACTATGGTATAATACATATGTATGTATTATCAAATAATACAAACATTACACCTCGCTGCCCTAAAAATATTTACCGCATATATGCCATGTCCATCATATAAAAGTCAATGTGAAAAAAGGCTAACATGCATATATTGTTTTAAATTTTAACACCATTCAAATGTACCCGTCCGGGCGACGCCAATAGTGGATTTTCATCTTCATGTATTATGTTACACGTCGGGAAAGCATTCAAATAATGCTCGACTATGAAGGATCACAGAGGATTTTCATTGCAGAAGTCTGCGTCCATGGTAGAAGCGGTCACCAGGATCTGCAAGAACAAGACATACTTCCACGTGAATTACCTCATCTTGCTTTTGGCATCCACGCTTTCAGCCTTCTGTCCAACCCTATGTCAATTTTTTCTCTTTGGTACGCTACAAGGCGGCTAGATCTTCCTTTATCTGTTGAGGCGGTTGGATTTCCAGGTTCTATTGATAGAACCTACAGCGAGTGGGAGATGCTAGAACACACAGTCATAGTATGTAATGGAGGACAAGGTAATCAGGTGAAGCAATTCATGTGACAGCGTCTAACAAACACCGACAAGATAGTCTTCTCGCTTCACATCGATTTCACAGCTCTCAATTCCAAAGAAAAACGGGCCTGACACTCCAGCGCAGGACCTAAGGCTAACGCTGCTCCAGGTATCAGGGGAGAGCGAGTAATCAGAATAGGGAATCAATTCATGCAATGGAGGCGGCAGGCGCAAGTCAAGGCATTTCAGGGTATTTCAAAAAACTTTAACGCACAGGACAGTGCTTGTCAGGACAACACCCTTTTTTTCTTTGAAACGTTTGGACAGTCAGACAGGATGGACAGCCCTGAATAGTGGAGGGCAGTATGGATAGTGGGGTAGCTACCATGTCAGGAGCAGCTAATTTTATGGAGGAGCTACTCAGCTATATGGAGAGCAGACATGGAGTTACAAGGGACACAAAAGCTAAAAAAAGGGCTAGCTCTGATACCATGTCAGGCCAGGTAGTAACTCCATTAGGCAGAAAACTGATTTGTATTATTCATTCAATCAGGTAGGTATGTTATATACATGAGGGAGAGACTGTTCAGTTCATCTCCTGATGACTGTTTACATTTCTCATTTATTTATTTACATATATTTACCCAATCACAAGGATTAGGTGTCAACATATTTCCTCCTCGAAGTGTACGATAAGTATTGAATTCTTATCATTTTTAAGGCACATGGTTCATAACCATTGATTTCCCATCTCCAAAATCAACCAATGGTGGAGGAAAAAGAATTGTTGGGATATGTATCCACCGTTAAACCACTATGTTATGAAGTAAAACCTCTTACATGTAGTGATACTCAATGCAAAGCTCATTAACTTCTCAACATAGATTAAATAAATATAGAGAAACCAACAATACAACCAACAACTTCATTGAACCACAAATGTAATTTAATATAGTGAGTTATCCAACAAAAAAAAGAAAGCACTACACATGGAGAGAAAATTTTTCCTATAAAATGGGAAAACCAACATTCAATTGGCTTCGACTAAGATCTTTATTATTCGTCAATGAAAAAGTTACAGGCTCTTTTATTCAACTCTATTCTCCTCACAAAATACAAGTAGCATTCCTCTTCTTTCTCAACCAAAGAAACCCCTTTTCATGTCCAAAATCGAACATATAGGAGTAGGATCAACCATGGGCAGTTGGAAGGTCAAGCATCCACAACCCTTAAACTTTCCCACCAATTTCATTACTTCTCCTTTTTCTTCTTCTTCCTTTTTCCTCTTTTATCATTTTTCAATAGGGGAAAAGGTCTATGAGAGTTTATTTTTAGCACACCGTTTTAAATGATTTTTCCAATAATATTCTTCCTTAACTTTACTTCTTATGAATTACTTTAGGTTTTTAATATATGTAGTGTTGGGCATCATGCATTGTGGTATGGGGCCATTCATTCCAACAAATCAATCTCCTTCATCATCCATATCCTCAAACATATCCATTGCAAGCCATCCTAAAGCTTGTACCACAACTAATTGTTCTCATTTAGATCTAATTAAGAGAAATATTGCAAATGGTTTATTCTAACATGTCATATTTTGATCTGAAATTGGATTAGGTGATTTCTTCCTCTTTTCCAAAATCAAATAAAACAAAACTTAGGACCGTGTTAACACTTTGCAAGGTTAAAAATGGGTCTTGAAACAACAGATTTTACAATGACTCTTCAAACATGAATTAGTCTTCATTTGTAATCGAACATAATGAACATAACACACATAATCCATGAAGGCATAAACAAGAGCAAGACAAAGGTTTTTTGACAGAGTTCACCCCTCCTAGGTTACATCTCCGAGCCTGTCAACATGACTAGACTACTCATATATTCAGTATCAATGAAGTACATAAACATTTGTTGCAGGTCAATATGTGGCTATTACCCCCACAAGGTAATTTTATCCTACAAATGACTCTCACAACAGTAGCAAATCAAAACATCTCCTTCAAAGATAACATACTTCAATTGAAATGAGCTAAAAACATCATGTGCATGCTTCAATTCCACATTGAAACATATAATCAAAACTTCATGATAAGAGAAGTTGAACCTGAGATGAACCCTACTAGTTACAACTGCTCCAGTGACCTTCTCGAAGTGAGAATACCCCTACAAGGTCTTCGCCATGCCCAAATGACTCCCATAACTCCTTCCAAACCCTGATTGATCCATACACCTTTTATCTCAAACCTGCGAAAATACTTTGAATATATGCTCAATCAGAAATTAGAGGTTACCAATGGATTCAAAACATCCAAAAACCCCTAAGAAACCTATTTTTGAGCTCAATGTGGATAAAAACTCAAAAATTTATGAGTTCCCAAGCTCTCCCATGAACTTAACTATTAACCATCCGACAAATTCGACCTTCTGGCTAACTTTCCTACAAATCCGCCCAAAAAATTGTTAATGAAGCGAAAATTTAGCCCTTCATCTATGCATTTTGTTAGACCATTGAATTGTCCTCTAATGCCTTGAGAGTGAAAATTAAGGCCATATGGGCACATGAGGCCGAGGGCTTGGCCTTAACGTCTGTCCCCGTCGGTTAAGCCCCTTAGAAGTCAGGCAAACAATTTTGTGGTGCCACAGGTGTTATAGATCCATTTGAGCATATCAATCCCATCATCCAGATCAGTGTTTTAGGGCTCATCAAACCCTAATTTCAGTTGCTACATGCCCTAAACAAGTCACCCCTTTGAATGCCTCCTTCCTAGACAATTTCATGACTTGAAGACATCCAAAAATAGCCACTAGACGGACCAGCGCAACTAAGCCCTTGTAAAGGTGCGCTGCAGAGTAGTTGAGTCCATTGCCAGGGTGCTCTACAGAGCACTTAGGCTTCCTTTCACCTGCGTTGGGCGACATTGAGCGAAATTCACATAGGGTTTGGAATATTCTTATCTTTTGGAGTCATCTAAAAGGTTCCCTCACTTATCAAATCCTATGAGCTTGAAAATGGATGAGGAATGAGTTAAGATGCATCCTATACTCTCATCCCTTCCTCCATGGAACTAATTCTAAGTATGGAAGGCCATTCAATGCCACCATTTATGACAAAACCTCCTTCATCTTCTTATAAATTGACCACTCATCTAAGTGATCAGGGGTTGGATTATGTTGAATTGTAAGGAGATAATGTTGCTATGGGATTTGGCTTTGAAGCAAGTATTGTAATGCTACAAGTTTGTCATGCTTTTGATGTGATGTGGATGGGATCCAAGCTGGAGGAATGGCTTTGAATCAGACACCAATGGTTGTAATTCCTTCTTCTATTCAATAAAGTTTTTGAACCTTTCTCCCATATGTTTGTATTAATTCATAATGCTTATATGTGTGAATTGTATCTGATTCCTTTCACTTATATTCAATAGATCGTGTGATTTGATCAATTCTTTGTTTTCTGTTGTGTTTACAGGTACTTCTCAAGCATATTAAGTACGGGAAGGAATGGCAGGATCGGTACAAGGGAGATGAGAGGAAAGTGAAACTACAAGTAGGTCTTCTCATCTTCTCATCTTATCTATTGCTTATACTAAAAGACCAAAGCACTTTAAATTGTTGTTCTAGATACAACTACTTATCTAGGAAATTAGTATTTATCCATAGATACCAAATTCTCCAAAACAAATTGGTGACTCCGCTGAGGAAGATCATCCTTGCTAGTAGCTTATCCACCTCCTAGGACACTCTTGTAGACCCTACTTGTGTTCATTGATTGTATTTTAGCTCTTTTGCATTGAATTTTGGTCAAAAATTAAGGTTAGATGACTCTTGAGTGGCCTCTCAGGAATCAACGCAGGCTTGGTCAGGGGATAGGGCTCTGCAGAGCACCTTTGAGTAGAAGGCAGTAATATGTAGTGTAGTTAGGTCCTCCTTGACCTGTGATGATCCACCTTAGGGAAAATTTTCACCTTTGGATTTAGTTTTACCAAATTTCCTCTGTTTGATTGCTTGCTGATTGATCAATGAATGTCATGTCTCAGAAAACAAGTTTTTCATCTCCTTGTCTAGCCCTACTTTGACTTGATTGATTAATGTTTCTTAAATGTTTTCTTTGTCGTTATCGGTCTATAGTCAAAGTTATAATATAGTTGATTAATCTTTGTTCGAAAGAAAGTGTCGTAAAGTCTTATTTTCCTTCAAAACAGAACAATCGTCAAAGTCTTCATTCTTATTAAAGATTGATTGATTGTATGTGCATATTTCCTTTTGTTCATATTCAAATTAAGGAAATCGAAAAGAAAAACTTGCATCGTTCATATTGTAGTTTGTGAATGGATGAAAGGAATAGCTAGGGAAATTGCATTAGATGTGCTCTTTGCTCTTTGTCAAATATATGATTGTTTTATCCCTACTAGCTAAGGTTTTCATTGTTCAATTGAATGAAAATAATGCTTATCATATTAGTTGCATTTTAGGAATTGCAAACATACATCATGTTGTGAACCTTGAAAGGCAAATTCTAAAGAATATCAACTAAAATATATCTGAATTTATCTAATGGAGAATTGTCACTTAACAAAATACATTTAGAGGTTCTCGGCTAGAGACAGGTTCTGACGTCGTAAAATAAAGCAGCTATCGCTAACTTGTTTGCAATACATCTCGAGTGTGATACCTCATTCGACGTATGTGAGTATATCATAGCTCATCCATGTACCTTCGGGTATATAGGGCGATGTTACAATACGTAAAGTATATGGGAATGCTCTCACTGTGCGTTTTGCATTAGATAGCGCTTATACGAATTGGGCCTCCATGTACTTTCGAGTATATATGGGAGGACAACACTAGGTTGCTCTCCATCCTTAGGTAACCAAGTCAGCCGCCTTGTACACTGTGATACACCGAACACAGCATTCGGGAAGATTGCCTGCCCGTACTTCTTGGTTCGCCAGGAGGTATTTTGCAGTTCACAGTTGCTTGGTAAACCTTTTTCCTAGATTATCCCTCTTTTGTTTTGTTATGTTACTTTGATTAAAATAAATTTAATTGACCACGGATAACATCCTCCACGCTTTCTCCTTAGTTGATCAAAGGTTGAGACATATGGCGACAAATTCTAAGTCCATCGATCAAGGAATTCCTTTTGATGGGAATCCTAGTCCTTGTCCTTCTTTTGGAAATACTGGTGCTCCTTATATGGCTACATTATCCCTACCCAGATTTACCATTGGCTTACCAGTATGGTTGTTTTCAAACTCCTTGGTTCAAAATGTCATGATTTCTTTGCAAGCGAGTACTCCAACTGGACAAAATCAACCTCTAGTTGATCCTAAAGTTGACCCTTTTCCTTCTTCCTCGGTTGTTTCTTCCTCCCCTTGTTCCTCTTCGCCTGGTGAAAGTATTGGTACTAGTAACCAGGTGGCTAAGAAGAAGAAGAAAGGGAAGAAGCAAATTCAGCGGAGGGACAACCAAGAAACCATTGCTTTGAATGCAATAACTAATGAGAAATCGTCTGTCAAGCCTCACAAATTTTGATATCCATGCAAACTTTGTGCAAGAGACCATATTCTTCGAAATTGTTATAGTATTCCTTAGATCTTAGAAGAATGGTCTTCCCGTTCACACAATCTTGTGTCATCAACTTTTGGAGATCATGCTGGTGACACACCATCAACCAGTGGTATTAAAGTTCATGGAGATAAGGGTAAAGTTAAGTTTCCCTATAGTTTATGTGAAGGGAATCACCCCATTCACCTTTGTCCCTATCTGAATGAAGCCAAAAAAGTGTTGGATAACCATCTTGCTTCACCGCAGCGACTTCCATCTGGTTACAGGAGACTCTCCCTTAATCCTTCACTAGTTGATGAATTGACTGACTCAAATCAACTGTCAGTCAAACCCACTCTCTCTGAAATTGAATCCTATGAGTCTATACCCGACCCAAATCAACAGGTCGTCGTAATAGTTGACCTGATTTCACCTTCAGTTAATCATACCTTTCCCGAAGAGAGTGAGTATGATACCACTCAGGTTCTTTTTGTTTCATCAGATTCTAATGAGCTTGGAGACAACCCTCCTATTCCATTAAGACAGGAGGAAAATCCTCCCAGCCTTGTAACATAAGGGGATAATACTCCCGTTATTATGGTACCCCCTCCAAGTAGTCTTGTCACTTCCTTTGATTGGAATCGACTCGCAAGATTTTGTCTTCCTTCTTATGTGCCTTTCCAGATCATAGTACAAGTTTGTAATATGATTGTATCTAGCACTATTATAGATGAAGGTGCACCTTTGAGTATCCTTTCCTCCACTGCTTGGCAAGCGCTCAATTCACCACCACTTGTGCCAGTTAACTAGAATCTCTTGGCTTTTAATAGAGTAACCAGTCAACCATTAGGGATCCTTCCTTAGTTGCCTATTAATTTGGGAGGAAAAATCGTTTATTTGAATGTTATGGTAGTACCAGGCCCTTTAGATTAAAATTTCCTTCTTGTGCATGACTATGTTTATGACATGGGAGCTATTGTTTCAACACTCTTTCGAGTGATTTGTTTCCCGCATGAAGGCAGAATTGTTACCATTGACCAGCTTTCATTTTCTAGTCCAAATATGGCTTCCAGTCAACCATCTTCCCTAAATGGTCCTCTTGTCCCAATGGTATCTTACCTGCCACGGGTCAATTATGTGGCAACCCGTTCCGTGCCTACATCAACGGATGATCAATTCCTTGACGTTGTACATTATGTACCGGGGGCATTGGAACTACATCTCCCCTTCTAGGGCATTGTTCCCTAATCTAATGAGAACCTCTTGGAAGTCATGATCTCTTATGGGTCATGAACAAGGATCCGAGGACAGTTCCAGGTCTTGTGTCAACCTTGTTAAAAAATGAAACAAAGGGTAAGAGGATAGTTCCTTGTCTTGTGTCAACCTCATTAAAAAATGAAACAAAGGATATGAGGATAGTTCCTAGTCTTATGTCAACCTCGTTAAAAAATGAAAATAAGGATATGAGGATAGTTCTTGGTCTTATGTCAACCTCGTTAAAAAATGAAAAAAGGAGTATGAGCATAGTTCCTTGTCTTGTGTTAAGCTCATTAAAAAAAGAAACAAGGAATCTGAGCAGTGTTCCTTGTCTTGTGTTAAGCTCATTAAAAAATGAAACAAGGTCCCCTAGAGAAAAATTCCAATTCGAGTCTTTGAATAGATCTCGTAAAATCCCAGTTGAGTCTTTCACTTGATCGTAAATGAACCTTCATTCCATCCACCTGATAGCCACGAGTAGTCTACTTAGGTGAATGTAATGAAGCTTGGGGGGCATGCACCTAATGGTAAAGTTAATTTTCCCTGTAGGTTATGTGAAGGGAATCACCCCATTCACCTTTGTCCCTATTTGAACGAAGCCAAAAAGGTGTTGGATAACCATCCTGCTTCACCGCAAAAACTTCCATCTGGTTACAGGAGATTATCCTTTTCATCATGCTGGGGGAATGTAAACTAATTCCAAGCATAGTTTTTCATTTCAATCTTGTGTAAACATGAAACTGAATTCAATCATAGTTCGTCATTTTAAGCTTGTGTAAAAATGAAACTGAATCCAAGCATAGTTTTCGTTTCAAGCTTGTGTAAACATGAAACTGACTCCAAGCATAGTTCCCTATGGTTCAAGCTTGTCTAAAAATGAACTCATTTCCATTTTTAACCCTAGTGATTGCCATTCTATTAGCCTCTTTTGTTAGATGAGCCTTGGTTGTTTTCATCCCATCACTACCATCCCTTTGGCTAATCATACGCTTTCACTTGGTTGTTTTACCATTTTTGAGGACAGTTGCAACGAGTGGTCTTATTAGCCAGCCTCTTCACATAAATCAACATGTTTTGAGAAGTTCCAACATCACTGGAACTAGTTGCTACCATAGACACCACTTGTTCCTCAAAGTGGAGTCCTCTTTAAGCTCTTTTCAGACTCCCTAAACATGAAAATATTGTCAAGCACTTGTCCTTTCCAGCTCGTTAACGGATTGGAAACAACATCTCTCTTGTATTATTTTACGCTTTTTCGGGCTTGAGAGATTAATTTACGAAAAAGAACTTGTGGAGTTTTCTTTTTGTTCCCTTTTCAAACTCTCTAAACATGAAAAGGACCATGTTATCTTTGTTGTTAAACTCGTTAAAACATCAAATAGCAACAAACTTGTCCATCTAGACAAGACCGAGTTTCACCTTCGCTAGACTTGTTAAAATATCACATAGTGATGGATTCACCCGGAGGGTGAAATTATACAACAAGCATATGTTATCCTCCTCAAGCTTGATAAAAATAAAGAGGTACTGGTCAACAATGACTGGGGAAAATGGGAAAAAGGGGAAAACTACTTTATGGTAGCAGGTCGCTCTTGAACATGACACTTTCACTCCATCACCGTGATTATTTGGGTTGGGTTATTAGCTTGATGGTTATCACACCATTGATCTATCATACCATCCATCACTTTGTTTTGGGTCAATGATACCAATTCATTTCAGTGTCATCGACTTGTTCAATAGAATTCATTCAGTCAAAAGTCATCCTTTGCAATACCATAAACCTTCATTTTCATGACCGCCATTCCTGAACCTTGTGTCATCAGTCAAATTCCATCTCTAAAATAACTACACTCGTTTCATGTCATTGATATGGGATACATCAAGGCCCTCATGCGATGATTCGCTTCTTGTCGACATTAGCTCATTATCTAAGAAGTTGACTTAGAAACACCCTTTCAGTACCTTGAGGCTTGCATGCATCAATGGCAGGTTTCTCGTTTCTAGCGATAGGCATACATCAATGGATTTCGACCAAAAGACTTTGTATGGTGTTCGACATCAAATCATCCATTCAAACCATGCAGAATGTATTGCAGTACCTTGAGGATCATTATCATTATTGGTGATTTCTCTTGCATCTGTTAACAACTTACATCATTGGCTGGTAATCAAATGGTGTCTTCCCATGTTTGAATTCTGATCACATATTCACATGGTTAGACTCGTACTTGAGCGAACGATTGAACGAGATAGAAGACCCCGGATCTAGTTTCATCCATCCGGGCTGCGATTCCAAGAGTACTAAATCATATGTACAATGGATTTACATTGATAGTCATTCCAATCATGGCTCTATACCTGTAGAAGATTGTTTATGCACATATAATGAAAGTTTACAAGCTGAGCATGGGTATGCCTTCCCTCAACAATTCATGTAAAAATCAAATATCATGATATATGTATTGTAATTGATGCAGATCACCTTCCACTTTGATATCTCCTCATCACATCGTAAAGCATTTCATTCGACATTGGAATTTTCCCGACTTCATGCTTTATGGGGTAGCTGTTATAGATCCATTTGGGCACATCAATCCCATCATCCAAATCAGTGTTTTATGGCTCATAAAACCCTAATTTTAGTTGCTACATGCCCTAAACAAGTCACCCCTTTGAATGCCTCCTTCCCAGATAGTTTCATGACTTGAAGACATCCAGAAATAGCCTCTAGAGGGACCAGCACAAGTAAGCCCTTATAAGGGTGCGCTGCAGAGTAGTTGAGTCCATTGCCAGGGTGCTCTACAGAGCACTTAGGCTTCCTTTCACCTGCGCTAGGCGAGATTGAGCTATTAGGTAAACTTGAATCAGGATAGAGTCAAAGTTGACCAAGTTAAACAATGATGGTTTTGGGGGCATGTGAAGGCTCACTTGGTCGGATTGGCCAGGGTTTTGGCCAATTCTAATGAGATCTTCTTAGGTTGGGTTTTTCCCGGATTTGGGGTTTTCCCAGATAAACATTTGTGTTTATGTGTTTATAGTTATTGCTGGTTATTTTTATATTTGTTTCTCTTAGTAATTATCCGTAATTAATTTGTGTTTTCGAGTAAATTTCTTAACATGAGTGAAATTCACATAGGGTTTGGGGAATATTCTTATCTTTTGGAGTCCTCTAGAAAGCTCCCTCACTTATCAACTCCTATGAGCTCAAAAATGGATGAGGAATGAGTTAAGGTGCATCCTATCCTCTCATCCCTTTCTCCATGGAACTAATTCTAAGTATGGAAGGCCATTCAATGCCACCATTTATGACAAAACCTTCTTCATCTTCCTATATATTTATCACTCATCTAAGTGATTAGGGGTTGGATTATGTTGAATTGTAAGGAGATAATGTTGCTATGAGATTTGGCTTTGAAGCAAGTATTGTAATTCTACAAGTTTGTCATGCTTTTGATGTGATTTGGATGGGATCCAAGCTAGAGGAATGGCTTTGACTCAGACACCAATGGTTGTAATTCCTTCTTCTATTCAATAAAGTGTTTGAATCTTTCTCCCATATGTTTGTATTGTTTCATAATGATTATATGTGTGAATTGTATTTGATTCCTTTCACTTATATTCAATAGATCGTGTGCTTTGATCGATTCTTTGTTTTCTGTTGTGTTTACAGGTACTTATCAAGCGTATTAATTACGGGAAGGAGCGACAGGATCGATACAAGGGAAACGAGAGGAAAGAGGAACTACAAGTAGGTATTCTCATCTTCTCATCTTATATATTGCTTATAGGAAAAGACTAAAACACTTTAAACTGTTGTTCTAGATATGGCTACTTATCTAGGGAATTAGTATTTATTCGTAGATACCAAATTCTCCTAATGGTAAAGTTAAGTTTCTCTGTAGGTTATGCAAAGGGAATTGCCCCATTCACCTTTGTGCTTATCTGGACAAAGCCAAAAAGGTGTTGGATAACCGTCCTGCTTCACCGCAACAACTTCCATTTGGTTACAGGAGACTCTCCCTTTCATCACGCTGGGGGCATGTAAATCAATTCCAAGCATAGTTTTTCTTTTCAAGCTTATGTAAACATGAAACTGAATTCAAGCATAGTTCTTCGTTTTAAGCTTGTGTAAAAATGAGACTGAATCCAAGCATAGTTTTCGTTTCAAGCTTGTGTAAACATGAAACTGAATCCAAGCATAGTTCCTTATGGTTCAAGCTTGTTTAAAAATGAACCCATTTCCATTTTTAACCCTCATTATTTCCATTCTATTAGCCTCTTTCATCAGATGAGCCTTGGTTGTTTTCATCCCAGCACTACCATCCCTTTGGCCGATCATACGCTTTCACTTGGTTGTTTTACCCTTTTTGAGGAAATTTGCAACGAGTGGTCTTATTAGCCTATTGGAAATAATACTGAGAGGGGGGGTGAATCAGTATTATCAGATCAATCAAACTTTTTCAATTTCATGCTCAGAAACATATACGCTACTTCAATTAAGTGAACCCGCGTGTACACGCTACTGTGTCTAATGAAACTCGCGTACATCCAGAGATCTTATAATTCAGTTAGCTTAATCTTCAGTAAATGCATCAGATCATTATTAAGCATATTAACAGTAAACAGGTGCAGAATAACAGAACAGAACATCACACAAGAGCCACACACATGAACACCATGATATAAGGTGGAAACCCAATGTGGGTGAAAACCACCTGCTGCAATTCGTCTCTTTCTTCTTTAATAAGAAACTTCTTTTACAATGCACTGGTGCAGTCATTTACCAGCACGCAGGCTGCAACCTGCAGAGGGCTACAACCCTCATAGCTCTTGTACTAGCCGATCCATTTACAAGTACATAGGTACCAACCCTACAGAAGGCTACAACCTTCACTCGTTTTCCAGCTGCTCCTGGAAGGGAGCTACAACCCCCTTGGCTCTTGTACTGGCTGATATGTTTACCAGTACGTAGGTGCCGGCCTACGATCTTCCCGGGACCACGTTTCATACATTTTCATACTGGATCCATGAAACAATCATCATTGTAGAACAACCTGCATCATCAATCACTGAAACACCCAATTCTGAATCACTGTAACCCTGTCAACAACAACCAGACAACATAACAACGACCAGATCCAACTTCATCTTCAAATATCATACTTCACATTGTATACGCTACTTGGATGAACCCAACCTGCGTGTATACGCTCTTTTACCAAAGCCAACCCGCGTACAGATCTGCAAATTCTAACTTATAACTCTGCAGCTATATCAGACATCAAAACATACCTAGATCATAATAATAAACATGCGTCAGTAGATCTGATCTATCCACAGGCAAACCATATGAAGATAATCATTCCAAGCCTTGAGATCTCGTCCCATCATTCATCATCCTCCACATGAGTGAAACCTTGGTTCAGATCACCAACCCATAACCAGCACTTGGATCACACACTTTCTCAGATCTTCATCACTCACACTTGCTTTCTTTGGCCTAGTGATCTTCTCCTTATATAGCCTTAGGCCTTGCTCAATACCAAGAGCCAAAACCATAGTAACACAATACCATCAACCTCGAAACTAGGGATCGACACGTCCGTCGAGACACCATGGTCCAAAACCATAGGCACAACTTCCAAGGACTAACTGCCACTGACCAAAGGTACGTTTTCACATGTACGCGCTTTTACTAAAGCCAACCTGCGTGTACACGCGACTTGGGCTTAACGAACCTGCGTGTATGAATTGTCTTGGCCTGCTATACCCAGATCTGTCCTCTGATTAAGTTGCCATCACCTGTACCACCTGTACCAACCTCTGAGCACCTGTACCAGCCTCTGAGTGAGTTGCCATCAAGGACAACACTTGAATCATAATGCCAACAATCTCCCCCTTTGGACTTGATGGCAACCACCACACCAAGTCACTCTCCCCCTTTGACATCAAGGGCAAAGGGCGTACCAGGATATCCTCTTCTTTGGTATACCTTCTGCTGTCCATACTCCCCCTGAGTACCTGCTGCAATCTCCAAATGTGCTCCCCCTTTGTGTATGCCAAAGTGTACCAATCTATCCATCCTGCTCTTGCTGAATTGTGTTGTTCATGCTCGCCTTGACTGTAGGTAAGATCTGCAAAAGATGTTCTTCAAGAAGAACAAAGACTTATACACCATAAAAGACCTTCCTATCACCAAAGACTCATACATACATCCATCTCTCAACTAAGTGAGGATATACAAACATTGACTCATCCACCCAACCAAGTGGGGATACATCAAAAGTTTACATATGACAACCAATCGTATTGCATCAATCATCCCAGGCATAGTGGGGAAACCAAAATAGGCCGTTACATGACCTTGACACCATGAAAGAGATACCATAAAAGAGATACATGCTAAAGTTTCTGAATGGGCTCCAAGTTGTATCAATCCATCCATGCTCCCCTTGAGTAGATGCAAGTTCTAAGACCAGCAATTCATTCAAGACCATGACTATCATTCATCATATATGATCTGTACCATCAGCCTGCAATGCCATTCCTTTAATCAAACAACAAGATGTAGCTTCATAGACTTTATCAACAACTTCTAACCATAATGCCAACAATGCATTATTTGAAGTATATGCTCCCCCTGAGCCTGTGCCATCTGTAGTTAGATCTGATCATGCATACATCAGTAATAAGCATCAAGATCTCATCATCAAGTTAGGATTAAACACTTCTAGCATCTTACAAGTATCAAAACATTTCCAAACATCCTCAGCAGACTGTAACTGTTAACCAATAGAACATATACTGGACTGGATCATATCAGACCCCTTTTCTGAATCTGTCCCCACTGCTTTTTCACAAACTGACATATACGCGACTTTGTAGTGTGAAACTCGCGTATATACGCGGATTTGCTTCATGAAACTTGCGTATTAGAATTAGAACACTGAAGTTCTATGCCTTCAGCTCCCCCTGAGTCTGTTATGTCTGTGCTGTGCTGAGTACCCTGTGCTGTGCCACATCTTTCTGGCTGAACTTCCTTCTTCTTCCATATCTTCAAGCATGTTGATGATTTCTTCTTATCATGAGCTTTGTTCCTGCAATCCTTTGCTCTATGTCCAAACTTGTTACATGCATAGCATCTTACATGTTTCATATTCCTCCTATAGCAATCAGCAGCTTTGTGACCAAACATATTGCAAGAAAAGCAATATCCATTAAAGTACCTTGAATGTGATGATCTTTCTGCATGATGGTCTTGAAACCTTCTTTTTCTACATATGGCTGCAACATGTCCAAGATTATGACATACATAACATTCAACATTATTCAGTGGAGGAAATAATCGTCTATCACGTCCATAGTTAGGAGTAGAGAATCTTCCTTGAGGAATTTCTTTCCTTGGTTGTTCCTTGTTGGGCATTTCAGATTTCTCATTAGAGTTTCTTGCCTCACCTTGTGAACTAGATTCACCTTCAACATATTCATGAAAACCAAGACCAGTCTTGATAGCAGGAGATCTTTGACTACTAAGAATATCATCCAAGACTTTAGAGCTATCTTGAAATCGTAAAAGCTTATCCTTTTCTTCTAATTTGCTTTTCAAGATATTTACCTCAACTTGATGTTGTTCTTCTTTTTCAAGACATTGCTTCTTCAAGGTCTCTTCAGCTTTCCTTCCTTCATCCAACTGATGCCTTAGTTTGAGGATCTCGTTTTCTTGCTCTTTATTCAGTGCTAGCAGCATTTCTCGAATTTTGGAGGCACATTCCAACTGATCTTCTAATCTGATGATTTCTTCCTTGAGGGCATTCTCCCTTTTGCTAGGTAGATCTTGTTGATCTATGATTTGATCTGATGCTTCATTTGCTTGTCCATCTTCAATCTGAGGTGCTTCAGGATCTGAATACTTGCTTCCACTCAACGACAGGTTGTCATTGTTCCTTTGAGTTGTCTTCTTCTTCTGACGTGCTTTCTTCCCCATTGTTCTACGAATCTCCTTCAAGCGATCAAGCTTCTCTGAAGGACCTGCTCTGATCCCAATTGTTGGAAATAATACTGAGAGGGGGGGTGAATCAGTATTATCAGATCAATCAAACTTTTTCAATTTCATGCTCAGAAACATATACGCTACTTCAATTAAGTGAACCCGCGTGTACACGCTACTGTGTCTAATGAAACTCGCGTACATCCAGAGATCTTATAATTCAGTTAGCTTAATCTTCAGTAAATGCATCAGATCATTATTAAGCATATTAACAGTAAACAGGTGCAGAATAACAGAACAGAACATCACACAAGAGCCACACACATGAACACCATGATATAAGGTGGAAACCCAATGTGGGTGAAAACCACCTGCTGCAATTCGTCTCTTTCTTCTTTAATAAGAAACTTCTTTTACAATGCACTGGTGCAGTCATTTACCAGCACGCAGGCTGCAACCTGCAGAGGGCTACAACCCTCATAGCTCTTGTACTAGCCGATCCATTTACAAGTACATAGGTACCAACCCTACAGAAGGCTACAACCTTCACTCGTTTTCCAGCTGCTCCTGGAAGGGAGCTACAACCCCCTTGGCTCTTGTACTGGCTGATATGTTTACCAGTACGTAGGTGCCGGCCTACGATCTTCCCGGGACCACGTTTCATACATTTTCATACTGGATCCATGAAACAATCATCATTGTAGAACAACCTGCATCATCAATCACTGAAACACCCAATTCTGAATCACTGTAACCCTGTCAACAACAACCAGACAACATAACAACGACCAGATCCAACTTCATCTTCAAATATCATACTTCACATTGTATACGCTACTTGGATGAACCCAACCTGCGTGTATACGCTCTTTTACCAAAGCCAACCCGCGTACAGATCTGCAAATTCTAACTTATAACTCTGCAGCTATATCAGACATCAAAACATACCTAGATCATAATAATAAACATGCGTCAGTAGATCTGATCTATCCACAGGCAAACCATATGAAGATAATCATTCCAAGCCTTGAGATCTCGTCCCATCATTCATCATCCTCCACATGAGTGAAACCTTGGTTCAGATCACCAACCCATAACCAGCACTTGGATCACACACTTTCTCAGATCTTCATCACTCACACTTGCTTTCTTTGGCCTAGTGATCTTCTCCTTATATAGCCTTAGGCCTTGCTCAATACCAAGAGCCAAAACCATAGTAACACAATACCATCAACCTCGAAACTAGGGATCGACACGTCCGTCGAGACACCATGGTCCAAAACCATAGGCACAACTTCCAAGGACTAACTGCCACTGACCAAAGGTACGTTTTCACATGTACGCGCTTTTACTAAAGCCAACCTGCGTGTACACGCGACTTGGGCTTAACGAACCTGCGTGTATGAATTGTCTTGGCCTGCTATACCCAGATCTGTCCTCTGATTAAGTTGCCATCACCTGTACCACCTGTACCAACCTCTGAGCACCTGTACCAGCCTCTGAGTGAGTTGCCATCAAGGACAACACTTGAATCATAATGCCAACATAGCCAACCTCTTCACATAAATCAACATGTTTTGAGAAGTTCCAACATCATGAGAACTAGTTTCTACCCTAGACACCACTCGTTCCTCAAGTGCAGTCCTCTTTAAGCTCTTTTCAGACTCCCTAAACATGAAAAGATTGTCGAGCGCTTGTCCTTTCCAGCTCGTTAATGGATTGGAAACAACATCTCTCTTGTATTATTTTATGCTTTTTTGGGCTTGAGAGATTAATCTACGAAAAAGAACTTGTGGAATTTTCTTTTTGTCCCTTTTCAAACTCTCTAAAAATGAAAAGGACTGGGTTATCTTTGTTGTTAAACTCATTAAAACATCAAATAGCGACAAACTTTTCCATCTAGACAAGATCGAGTTTCACCTTCGCTAGACTCGTTAAAACATCACATAGCGATGGATTCACCCAAAGGGTGAAATTATACAACGAGCATATGTTATCCTCCTCAATCTTGATAAAAATAAAGAGGCACTGGTTAGCAATGACTGGGGAAAATGGGAAAAAGGGGAAAACCACTTTATGGTAGCAGGTCGCTCTTGAACATGACACTTTCACTCCATCACCGTGACTATTTGGGTTGGGTTATTAGCTTGATGGTTATCACATCGTTGGTCTATCATACCATCCACCACTTTGTTTTGGATCAATGCTACCAATTAATTTCAGTTTCACCAACATGTTCAAGATAAGTCATTCAGTCAAAATTCATCCTTTGCAATACCATAAACCTTCATTTTCATGACTGCCATTCCTGAACCTTGTGTCATCAGTCAAATTCCATCTCTAAAATAACTACACTCGTTTCGTGTCATTGATGTGGGATACATCAAGGCCCTCATGTGATGATTTGCTTCTTGTCGACATTAGCTCATTATCCAAGAAGTTGACTTAGAAACACCCTTTCAGTACCTTGAGGCCTGCATGCATCAATGGCAGGTTTCTCGTTTCCAGCGATAGGCATACATCAATGGATTTCGACCAAAAGACTTTGTATGGTGTTCTACATCAAATCATCCATTCACACCATGCAGAATGTATTGCAGTACCTTGAGGATCATTATCATTAACGTTGATTTCTCTCACATCTGTTAACAACTTACATCATTGGTTGGTAATCAAATGGTGTCTTCCCATGTTTGACTTCTGATCACATATTCACATGGTTAGACTCGTACTTGAGTGAACAATTGAACGAGATAGAAGACCCCGGATCTAGTTTCATCCATCTGGGCTGCGATTTCAAGAGTACTAAATCATATGTACAATGGCTTTACATTGATAGTCATTCCAATCCTGGGTCTATATCTGTAGAAGATTGTTTATGCACATGTAATGAAAGTTTACAAGCTAAGCATGGTTATGCCTTCCCTCAACAATTCATGTAAAAATAAAATATCATGATATATGTATTGTAATTGATACAGGTCACCTTCCACTTTGATATCTCCGCATCACATCGTAAAGCATTTCATTTGACATTGGCATTTTTCCAACTTCATGCTTTAGGGGGCAGCTGTTACAGATCCATTTGGGCACATCAATCCCATCATCCAGATCAGTATTTTAAGGCTCATCAAACCCTAATTTTAGTTGCTACATTCCCTAAAATAGTCATCCCTTTGAATGCCTCCTTCCTAGACAGTTTCATGACTTGAAGACATCCAGAAATAGCCTCTAGAGGGACCAACGCAGGTAAGCCCTTGTAAGGGTGCACTGCAAAGAAGTTGAGTCCATTGCCAGGGTGCTTTGCAGATCACTTAGGCTTCCTTTCACCTGCGTTGGGCGAGATTGAGCGAAATTCACATAGGGTTTGGGGAATATTCTTATCTTTTGGATTCATCTATAAGGTTCCCTCACTTATCAACTCCTATGAGCTCGAAAATGGATGAGGAATGAGTTAAGATGCATCATATCCTCTCATCCCTTCCTCCATGGAAATAATTATACGTATGGAAGGCCATTAAATGCCACCATTTATGACAAAATCTCCTTCATCTTCCTATAAATTGACCACTCATCTAAGTGATCAAGGACGGGATTATGTTGAATTGTAAGGAGATAATGTTGCTATGAGATTTGGCTTTGAAGAAAGTATTGTAATGCTACAAGTTTTTCATTCTTTTGATGTGATGTGGATGGGATCCAACCTAGAGGAATGAATTTGAATTAGACACCAATGGTTGTAATTCCTTCTTCTATTCAATAAAGTGTTTGAACCTTTCTCCCATATGTTTGTATTGTTTCATAATGCTTATATGTGTGAATTGTATCTGATTCCTTTCACTTATATTCAATAGATCGTGTCTTTGATCGATTCTTTGTTTTCTATTGTGTTTATAGGTACTTCTCAAGCATATTAAGTACAGGAAGGAGCGATAGAATCGATAAAAGGGAGACAAGAGGAAAGCAGAACTACAACTAGGTCTTCTCATCTTCTCATATTATTTATTGCTTATAGGAAAAGACTAAAACAATTTAAACTGTTGTTCTAGATACAACTAATTATCTAGGGAATTAGTATTTATCCATAGATACCAAATTCTCCAAAACAACAGGTCCATGGGCTGGGCCTTAACGCCTGACCTACCTATCAGATCTCTTTTCCTCTGCGCGTCGAGTCTCATTGGTGGTCATAATACCATGGGGCTAACCCCCTTCATTGGCGCCTCCCGTAAGTGCCCCAAGCTTCGCACTCTGGTCATGTGACATGTTCCAAGACCAAGGGGTGGCCCCTTTCCGCTAGCGCCTTCTTCCTAATGCCTACGAACTATGACTTTGGTTATATGAAGTACCTAAGACCTAGGGCTATGGCCCGTTTCTTTGCCCTTCTCTTTAATGCTTCTATGGTTATGTCCGCGGAAATGTGGTGTATTGTTGTGGGAACTGAGACCTTGGGCCAGGGCTAAGCCCTAGCCCTTGGAACCCCTTTCTTGCGGTCCCGTGGGCATGGGTGACTAGGGGTTAGGGCTTAGCCTTGGGCCCTTCCCCCAATTGTTATGCGCAAAAAATTTATATAATGCATTAACACAATGTTAACAAGGAACATGATGCAACACATTGGTAAGGATCTTTACTGTTGAGTGGGAGGTCTCGTGTTTGATTCATGTGGTGCCCATATGACCCTTGACCATAATTTTGATCAACCTTGGGAGGCCACGTGGTTGCCCACCACTGGCCCACGTAACTTACACCCATTGGATCATGAACCCACCAATCAACAACCAGTCGTTCAACCAATGGAGAGAGGCCAAGTGGCAGCCTGTCACTGGCCCATGAAAACCCAAGAAAAACATAGTCAAAAATCCAATTGCCAATTTTTTTGCCTGTTTGAGAAAACAGTCAGCGGAGGATGTCTTGAGCATTAGGTGTCAGAATGAGGTGAAACGAACACCATTGTATTCAGAACGATGGACACTTCAATTTGGCACTAGCTTCAAGAAGTTTTGAGCACTTTCATTTTCAAGCATAAATTTGATCACCTCGTCATATTCTTCTAATCTAGTGTTGGAAACCTCCACTTCCTTACCGTTCTTAATATTGTGGTGGTATAAGTTCTTATCTTGCTTCTCTTCCTTTTCTAACTAATAAGGTTTATGCCCATTCTACTGTTGTGATGGAACACATATAGTCATCTTCTTTGGAGATTTTAGGAATGTTCTTCAGCGGTTAGGAATTGTTTTCGCTATGAGTTTGACCTTGGCTTGAGTATCATCACTAGAGGATATGGTTCCATGGACTCATTTTTCCTTCAAGCCTACAATACAAATATTTAGCATCTTGCCTTGTAGTACATGAAATTGCAGTTTCCAATATTCCCCATTCATGTGTGTATTCCTCTACATATATTACTTGTTGAAGCTAAATGAGATTTGCCAAATATATTCTACTTTTCTTTGTCATCAAACCTTTTGTTGAATTGTGATTTGATCAATGCAATTCAATATTAATCCCTAGGTTTTACATGGCCATCACATAAACCAATCATAGGTTTCATCTTTCAAGAGGAAGGAGATAATTGTGTTTATTTACACTTTGTCTAGCACTAGGTATGTTCCAAAACACATTTCAACTTTATTTAGCCACATGGTGCCCAACCTAATGTCACTTCCATCAAAATTTGGCAATTCAAGTTCAATGTAGTGGAATATCTAGGTTTGTGAATTGAATGCTCTGTACAATGCATGAGATCTTGAATTTCATTGGATTAAGCTTCCTTGAGTTGAAATAAGTTTGTTATTTCCATTTGTTGGATAAGGAATTTTAGTTTTAATAGTTGTGGTGTTATATGTTAGAGCATAGGTTTTTCCTTATGCATAAATGTATGCTCAATGCATCATATATCATCACATTCTTGAGGTAGTGTAACATGTCTAAATGTGGCCTTGATATCACTTATAATGAACATACAATGTAAATATGGTCATAGAAAAGGTACCATAAGAATAATGGTTTTTAATTACATAATAATACCTTAATTGTTGAGAACTTGAAATAACCCAATGCATTCATATATCAAAATCATATGTCGATATGTGTAGTAATAACTATTTACTTCTAGTTCTCACAAATTTATCATGTAGGTCAACTAATATTTTAACCTATTATTTACACATATGATTGACTCTTATACACTCCATTTGGGTCATTACATACATTATAGATACCATTACAAATTCTTTCTCAAAATCGAAGAAAACTTCTATGCCAAATTGCACTCTATAGATAATCTTCAAAATTTATGCACAAATATTGACTTTGGCACTGGATTTTATTGTAATATTAAGTAATACAACCCTCAATACAATACTAAGAGAACTCCATAGAACCGACAACAAAATACCATAACTAGATGTTGTGTTCACAAGGGAACTTTTATAGTAATCATCCTAAGCCTAGACCTAAATGAGCAATGCGTGAGAGGTTGTATCTATATTAAAGATTATTTTTCCTATATAGTTGCTTGTGATTATTTGATATTCTTTCCTTTATGGGTTAATGGGATATATTCTCTTTTTTTTACAAGTTGTAGGTGCAACACATCATTATAGTACATCAGAGTGATGATGTACATTTATATTTGGTGTATTAATACTTTCTTTAGTTACTTTTGAACCTAGAACAAGACACCATATATCAACACACATAATGGAAATGACTGCTAGTGGCAAAATATAAACAAATCAACGAATGGCACAACTTGCATAAGCTATTGACACATTAAAATAACAACATAAAACATGAACACATTCAAATGGAAAATTTTAAGTACTAAACACTTTGATAACACATTATTAAAAATCACTTGTTTAGAAAAATAAAAGCAATCAAGCATGGAATCTAAGAATGGAGCATTAATTAACTCCAATCCTTGATATGTACATTAAACTTGTAATCACAAACCCTATAAATCATAAAGATGAGAAATGACATTTATTTCACTCTCATTATGGGCATATGACTAACTTATGAGAAATAACATTTATTTCACTCTCATTATGGACATATGACTAACTTCTTAACTTTAATGTATATAATGTAACTGAAAATAATATGGTTGCAATAAACATGTTCAATTAACTCAACTTGGCTATGTCACCACACCTACAACTATGCACTATCAGACACGAGTGTTATTGAAGCAAGCAAATTTTTATCACATAACCATACTTAATCAAGTTTGACACTTTTGAATTTATGTGGTGTTCTCTTCAATGAGACTTTCATTTGGAACCTACAAATCACATTGACAGAGTTTAATATTGATTATCAAAAAGCAATAACACCAAATAGTTGGGTGATAAGAAGAAAAATTGTTACAGTAGGGTAATTACAATTTTTCAAGTTACTAATATTTCCCATAAGAGTGACAAACATATGATCACATCTAATTTGAAATACTATGACTATTTGGAAGATATATTGGATATAGGCTTTAAATCATTCAAATGGGTTCTCATTAAGATTAAATGGTACTATTTCCATATTTACTAAAATTATTGTCCTGAAAATATTGTATTGGCACTTCTGAACATGCTCTGCTATGACCTGTGCCTGTGGGCTTGATCCTCCCCATTTGAGTTCACTGTCAGGAGCTCCGCATAACCAATCACTTCCTTTCTGCATGATATTTATATTGTTTAGGCTGATCCCGAGATCTCTTGGCTGGGAGTCCAACCATGGATGAAATGGCCTATGATCCCTCCCTTGAACGAGATATCAATGCCTTCAACACCATTGTCACTAATGGACCAAAGTTCCAGAAAACCGTAACTAATAGATTTGTGAAGAAATTTGATTAAATTCACAAGATCTACATCAACACCCCCAAGCTTGGAATCGAGTGCTTCAACTTACAGATCGGGATTTAATCAGTCAATTTATGCGATTGTGGCCTTCTCATCGCTCTATCTGAACTTGGATAAAAAATAATTGGAAGCCCCTCATTAAGGGTGAGGTTGTCTCATCCTTCTATGGTAAGGGATTTTCACATTTGATTTTGAGAACAAATTTGATTGCGATTTAATCTTTCAAAGTGGGCCGTATTTTATGGGAACCCAAGGCTTGTACTTAGACTGTTGGAACCCTAATTTTAACTCAAAATATGATATATCCAACGCAGTCCTTGTCTAGGTTAATCTCCCATACCTACCTTTGCATTAATGGAATGATGTGACTTTTCAACTTATTGGAAATTCATTGGGAAAATACATTAACTGTAAGGAGTTGAAAGATGGTATTTTTTCCTGCACACACAAATGTGTGGAGGTCTATCTAGACAAAGGTTTGATAATACTGATAAATCTATGTATGGAAAATGTAACCACCCCTCCCATATCTACCCACTTTCATTGATATGCTAGGGTAAACATGAGCTAAGGGCTACTATGACAAGATTCAAACTGCTATATTACCTCAAGGAAGTGGAATCGACAAACCGAAACTTTACTGAACTTTCGTAGGAGCTACAGGACCCCAAGAGCAAAACCACCGTTCTAGGTGCCCAAAACCCAAGTTAAACTTCTTTTTAACTTACCTGAACTCCCATTCGTATGTGCAAGCCTGTATCCATGTGACTATAGACCTGCAGTCACTTGCATGAAATTTCAAGGGAGATATTGCAGTCTCATTTTCCCAATTCTATGCTTGTGACTGTGAAATCTGAGCCACTTTTTCAGGGCTAGTCTCTAGACCACTACCCAGAACTTGATGAGACTTTCCAAAACAATAAATGATAGAAATACAAATCTTCTAACACAAAACTTGATCAAGGACTTGTCCTAACCAAGCCTAGCCATGACAGGCATTTCTTCGAACACATTGTGAACATGTAGTCTACATGCTATAAATACATATATGAACATAGGGGTCTCATACTTATATGAGAATCATCAAGAAGGTCTCATGCCTTCTACCCATAGCTACATTATCATCTATTAGGTCATACATTCATTATCTTCTCATATATCAATCAAACATGTTGAGAGCCATAACTAGGATCTGTCATGAAGCCATGCTTATAACCAACATATTAGAAATGATAGAACTGTTATCTCTCTAGGAAACTCTCCTAGGTTGTAGCTCGGAGATGCCTGGTAACATATAATATTCAATATCGTTCTAGGAACTATTGGAATGAATGATGGTTTGGTTCAAGCCAGATAACCACTTCAACTCTGTTTCACTCCAGACATGCATGAACACCCTCAGCCTACAAGGCTTTAGACCACTAATGCTCAATAGTTTGTAGATTAAGTGAATGAATGAAGAATAATAACCACACTAGCAGATTCATACATAACATATAATGGCCAGCTGTATCCAGTGAATGAAGCTTGCAACTCTAATTTATCTAAGTAGAGATAAGATGACAGTTGTATAGCGTTAGATACAGAAGAAACATAGATGACCTATTCAATAGCCAATCCAATTCACCAATGCAGGGATAAGATGACAATTATCTAGCATTAGACATAGGAGGAAGCATGAATAAACCTATCCAGGTGCAAGTTTAGAATAGAGGGGAAATGGACATTGAATATATAACAATAAAAGAAGCTTGTATTACTGAAAATGAAGATGAGACGCTGCAAGGAACAGAGTATCTACAGTCTCCAGAAGTTGAACCGAACAACCACACCTATTACATTTTCCTTTCTAATATTTATAGTTTTCCTTTACGATGATCCTTAGCTGTTTAGGGCTGGAGATGTCTTAATCAACCACCTACTGTCATTAACTATCTGATTGCATTCCAGGATGCAATTTCCTTTCCATCACGAAAACATTAATCAATTTTGGTACTGTGCCACCCTGTTAGGTGGTTGGATGGATTATGGCAGTGGAGCTCCATGATTGTTTAATTTTGTTTTCTGAGTCGTGTTGTGTCCTTGTTTCTTCGGCCATGCTTTCTGTTAATTCGGTTTAGCAGTTAGAATGTCCCTAGGCTGACAGAGCTGGCCATCTTCTCCTTCAAATAACAGATAGGGAGTGGAGTATGGAGTGCATGGGTGGATGGACGTGTCGAATCGGATGGACAAAGGGGTGACAGAGTGGTGGAGGATGATTGGGGACAGTCATGAATGAGGGCCATCGGATCGGGAGAAATGCATGGTGGAGATCGTGTGCAGGGGTTTTGAGGTCATGGTGGGAGAGGGACATGTCCAGACCGTTAGATCTCAGATGGGCAGATCGGACAGTTATCAGGTGGAAGAGACGTGCAGATGATAACACCCGGGGGTGATCGGGCGGTAAGTGGTAAATGTCAGAACTTGCTCGATTCCATTCAATGGACGACATGTAGTGGCGGAGGAGAGAGAGAAACCACCCTCATTGGGTGGGTACTTTTCACGCTAGTTGTCTGTGCAATATGAATGAGAGCCGTTAGATCTGGCGAGGGTGATTTAACGGCGGGGAAAGATCAGGCAGGTTTTAGTGATCGAGTGAAATGCGGGCCGTCAAATCAAAGGGTAAAGATCAACAGCAGAGGACGCGGAGGTACGGGGTGTCCTCGAGAAAAGTGCAGATGGTGCACATGGCGGAAAGGTGAGGTTTCGCGGGGGTTTCAGGTTAATTTTCTTAGGCTTAAGGCGAAAAGAGGATCCCGTGGGGATGGTTAGGAAATAAGCGGAATGAAAGGTAAGTGGAAGGGTGAGGAAAGTGGGTGATGGCTCATGTGGGACCCTTTTTAGGACAGCAAAGAAGACCTTGTCCTTCCTTCAGCCTTCGAAACATCAGTGCTGCACTTCAGGGCTAACACTAGCTCCTTCTGGGGATGAAAGCCTCCCTATGAGGTTTCAAGAACGGTAGACCATTTCCTTTCCAGTAAACAACATGATTAAATCTACTACATAGTGTTCCATTGGGCATGGAGTCTAACTAGTATGAAATAAAACCGAAAAACATATTTACAATACCAAGGCTTTAAAGCCTTAAACGAAATAAAGTTTCAAAAACTGCCCATTGACTGGGCCATCAAAAACATCTTCTCCCTCTAAATTTTGCAGAGTGAAAGTGTTGTTCATCTGAGTTCGAGCAATAATAAATGGTCTTGTCCATAAGGCATCAAATTTTCCATGGTTTCCCTTCTTTTCCTTCGATGCATCCCATTTGAGAACCCAGTCACCAACCTGAAAATTGTCCATCTTTGCTTTTTTATCAAAGACCTCCTTGATCTTCTTTTGATGCACTATTGACTTCTCAATCAATTGATCTCTGATCTGGTGAACTTCAACTAAGTCACTCATTCTCCTTTCCATGTCACTTTCCTCATCCTGCTCCTCTTGCAAGAATTTGGCTACCAGGAGGGTCAATTGGATTGGAAAAACAACCTCAATACCATACACCAGCTTGAATGGAAATTTCCTTATGGATTTCTTAGTGGTAACTCTGTCAGCCCACAATGCAAACTTCAGCTTGGAATCCCAATTCTATTTGTTGCCTTCCAACAGTTTTTTTATTATCCTTACCAGGCTTTTATTAGATGATTCTGCTAAGCCATTGCCTTAAGGATAGTATGAGTTGGAATGCACTAATTTAATGCCCATTGATTCACACATGTCCACCAATTCCTTTGCTCTGAAAGCTACTGCATTATCAGTAACTAGTTTGGTCGAGCAGCCAAATCTACTGAAAATGTTCTCAATTAAGAACTTCATGACCACCTGGTGATCAGCCTTCTTAGTGGGCATGGATTCAATCCATTTGGTAAAATAGTCAGTGGCTACCAAAATCCACTGGTGCTAGCCACTGGAATGTGGATTAATCTCCCCTATGAAATCTAAACCCCACTGCTGAAAGGGACCATTGGTGTGTATTGGCTTCAGGGGCAAAGATTTTAGTTGTTATCTTCCTGCAAAACTCTAGCATTTGTCACAAGACTTCACAAACGAAAATACATCAGAGAATAGAGTAGGCCAATAATACCCAGCCCTTAGGATCTTGTGTGCTGTGGTTTTCCAGTAATGATGCCCTCCACAGATGCTAGAATGAAATTGGTGCATGACCTCGACAGATTGTTCTTTGTCTAGACATCTTAGGAGGATTCCAGATGGGTCACTCCAATAAAGCAGGTTCTTATTAATACAAAACTTGGTTGCTCTGAGCTTGATGGTCCTAGCCTGACTTGATCTAAGCCCTGGAGGGACTTCGAGCTTCAACAAGAAATGAGATATACTGGAATACCACTCACATGTAGCCAAATTCTCAGCCAATGACTGGTTCTTCCCTTGTTCTTCTATTGCTTCCTCTGCTTGTTCAACATCTGAATCTGCACCCATGCAATTTATGTCCATGGACTGCAATTCTCCTCAGCCATAAGCTGGGTCAGGCCTTGGCCTTTGACCAGCTTGGTGGGCTTTAATTCTATGCTGAACTCTATGAGTTTTGCAATCCACTTGGCCCTTCTTCCATCAAAATCCGGCTGTGTTAGGACATCCTTACTGCAGCTGAAGGTAAATAGGCAACCACTTTGGAGTGCAGAATGTAAATTTGGAATGCCTTAGACTTTATGAGAACATAGGCCTGCTTTTCAATGATGTTATACCTTAATTCAACATCTCTCAAAGTCTTGTTGAAGAATGCCACTGGGTGTTCTATACCTCCATTATTTTTTTTGTAACAAGACTACTGCAAGTGTATCATAAGAAGCGAAAGAGAAAATATAAAACTCCTTGGTGTAGTCTAGGCTGACCAAGGTGGGAGCCTCCATGATAGCTCTTTTGATGGCTTCGAAAGACCTTCTTGTAGCCTCTATCCATTTTGTCTCAGACCCCTTCTTTAGCATGGAGGTGATGTGCTTCACTAGTTTTGCAAAATTTGGAATAAACCTCCTCACGAAGTAAATCTTACCCAAAAAAGATTGAATGTCCCTTTTTGACCTCGGAATGGACAAGGTCTGTATTGCTTGAACCCTTTCTGGATCAATCTTGACACCTGCAGCAGAAACAATATGTCCTAAAATTTTGCCTTCTTCTAGAGCAAACTGTGACTTCATTGGATTTACTGAAATCCTAAACCTTTTGCACTTCAGAAACACCTTTTCAAATGTTGCAAATGTTCCCAGTGATTGCTGGAAAAAACTGTTTTGTCATCAAGGTAAATAAGGACAAACTTGTCCTTCTCTCCCACAAAGGCTATGTCCATGGCCCTCTGAAAAGTAGCCCCAACATTCATCAGTCCAAAAGGCATCTTGGAGTACATGAAAGTGCCCCAAGGAGTAATGAAGGCAGTTTTCTCTTGATCCTCTAGGTGTAGAACAACCTGATTGTAACCTAAGAAAACATCTACGAAAGACATGACTCTAGCCCATGAAACTTTTTGCAGCAAATGTTCCATCTTGGGCAGGGGGTAGTTGTCTTTCTTAGAGCACTTGTTTAGATTTGTAAAGTCAACACAAAGCTTGATTTCTCCATTTTTCTTTCTTACTACCACCAAGTTAGCTATCCATTTTGAATACCTTAGGGGGACTATGATCTTGGTAGCCAACAGTTTCTTAATTTCTTTTTCAATCAAAGGTAGTAATAGAGGGCTGATAGGTCTCAGCTTCTGCTTAAAAGGGATGGTGTCTTTCTCCAGTGGAATCTTATGTTGGATGATTTTTTTGTCATAAGTCTTAAGTTCACTGTATTCCCAGGCAAAGACATCCGCAAATTGCTTCATCAGGGTGCAATATTTAGAACTTTGGGCAGTAGACAAGTGGGTGGACAGGTTTATGTACTTTGGATGATCTGGACTCCCTATATTGTGTCTATGGACTGCAGACTCATTCTCTTTCTGGGTAGGCTTATAAGGTACATCATTATGATCAAACAGCTTCTCTAGAGGCACCAGCCCTTTAGGTATATGGTTACTAGGAAGTTGTACAATGCTGTCTTGACCAATTTTGTTTCTCAGCTGGGACTAATGGCATTCCTCCATGGCCTCATTTTCTTGATCAATTTGCATTTTAGAGAAGTCATCAATGACTTGTAGAAACCTATTGACTTCATCATCATCTTCAAAGACTTTCCAATACTTGACATTATCAGCAATGACGATCTGTATTTTACTTGAATTTCACAAGTCAGTCTAGCGGGTAAAGGAGGAACAAACATACTAGCAGACATAGCAAGGGAATCAACAAGTTGATTCTTAGCCCTGGGGATGTATGAAATACTAAAGCTATTGAACGAATCCTTGAGCTTCCATAACTCATCTTTGTATGCTTTTAGCTTGGGATGCCTTGCCTGGAATGTCTTATTCACCTGTTGAATAATAAGGTCTGCATCTCCAAACACCTTCAGATGCTTGATGCCAATTTCTTTAGCCGCGTTCAAGCCTAAGATCAAAGCCTCATATTCTACTATATGTCGGGTTGTGTTATATTCTTTCCACGACTAGCCCACGTAGTTAACCGGGTGTTAGAGGGGGGGGAGGTCATAAGGGGTTTGAGGTGCACCCGTAACCCCACTTTATGGGGTCCGAGGCAACGCCTCAGAAACTTTTGGTTTTGGACCCTATGTTAGGATGGGCGGACCCACCTATGGTTTTGTGCATGATTTTCGCACATGTTTTTGGATGCAATGGTTTTCGGTCCATGGTATTGGACGCGATGGTTTTCGGTCCATGGTATTGGATGCTTCGGCATGTATAAATATGTATTATAACATTGAAAGGAAAATAATGAAAAATCAAGCTGGTAGTCCCAGTTTTGGGATCCAGGGGAAAGTCTCTGTGTATATGTGTTTTATGTGTTATGCTCTCGCATTGTTTATTTTCTGTATTTTAGAATTCATATGCAAGTAATTTCTGTACGGGGTTAAAACCTACATTTGGTATCAGAGCCATTTTGGCTTCAAGGGGATGCCTTTGTTGCTAAGGGGTTTCGCTCGGGCCTGTGGTAGACCCTGTTCAGTGAGAGATCTGCGAGATCGATTCTGGTGGTGAAAGAATATGGTGAGCAGTGGAAAGATAGAGCTCGAGAAATTTAATGGTCAGAGTTTTGAGTTGTGGAAAGTCAAGATGGAGGATCTATTGGTGGATAAAGATCAGTGGATCGCGGTAGATCCAGGTACTAAACCAACGCGAGTGTCTGATGAAGAATGGAAGAAGTTGGATCAGAAGGCAAAGATCACAATACGATTGTGTGTCTCAGATTCAGTATTGTTGAATGTATCAGGGGAAGCTACGGCAAAGGCTTTGTGGGACAAGTTAGGGACTTTGTACCAATCTAAGTCTCTAGTGAATAAATTGTTCCTGCAGAAAAAGATGTATAACCTGAGGATGAAATATGGAGACTCAGTGACAGAGCATTTGAACACATTTAATATTGTGGTAAGTCAGTTAGCGTCTGTTGATATTAAAATTTCAGATGAAGATAAGTGCATCAGTTTGTTGTGTTCTCTACCAGATTCGTGGGATAGTCTGGTTATTGCAATAGGTAGCAATGCAACTGCTTTGCAATTTGATGAAATGGTCTCATCTTTGCTGACGGAGGAGATGAGACGGAAAAATATGAAGAGCCAGAATGGTGATACCTTGTCTGTATGAAGATGGTCCCAGAAAATAAACAAAAATAAGTCATCGAGTGGGAGATCTAAATCTAGGGGGAGATCTAAATCTCCAGGAAAACTTGTAAAGGTGGTGTGCTGGAAATGTGGAAAGGAAGGCCACTTCAAAAGGGACTGTAAATCTAAAGCTCCTGACAAAGGAAAAGGATCTGATGAGGCTCCTTCTGCAGAGGCGAAAACCACCTCAGATGAAGGTGGGATGTGTACTTGGCTTCTTCAAGTACACATGTAGATCATGAGGCATGGTTGATTGACTCAGGTGCATCCTTTCACTTCACTCCCCATAGAGAGTGGTTCTGTGAGTATGAGAAATATGATGGTGGTGATGTCTTCTTAGGGGATGATAGGAAGGCTAGAATCATTGGTCGTGGAAAAATAAAGTTGAAGCTACAAGGTGGAAGTGTTAGAACACTTCCGGGTCTTCTGCATATTCCCGCATTGGCTAGAAATCTGATTTCTGTTAGCAAGATGGATGATGCAGGTGTAAAAATAGTTTTCGAGAAGGATACCTGCAATATGGTTCGGTGAGCACTGGTATTGATGTGGGGAGTTCAGATTGGAACTCTGTACAAGCTGCAAGGTAGCACTGTTGTTAATGGGTGCAACAGTTTTGTTATTTCTGACAGTGGAGCAGAAAATCTAGTGGTCTCTGGAGAAAAGACCATGTTGTGGCATCAAAGGCTTGGACATATTGGAGAGAAGGGCCTTCGAATACTTCATGGTAAAGGTATGGTAGAAGTTATGAGTAATAGCTCTTTGGATTTTTATTTCTTTGAAAATTGTCTATACGGGACGCAGAATCGGGTGAGTTTCCCCTCTGGTGGTAAGAGGGCGAAACATATATTAGAGCTTGTGCACAGTGATGTGTTTGGACCTATGAAGGTTCCATCACTGGGTAAGTTTGTGTACTACGTATCATTTATAGATGACTTCTCAAGGAATACATGGATATATTTCCTTAAGAAGAAATCTTAAGTCTTTGATAGGTTTAAAGAATTTAAGGCTCTAGTGGAAAACTATACAGAGAAGAAGATAAAGGTGTTGAGGACAGATAATGGTGGAGAGTTTTGTAGTAAGGAATTTGAAGAATTCTACAAGAAGTTTGGTATAGCACGACAGAAGACTACTCCATATACACCTCAGCAAAATGGAGTTGCATTAAGAATGAACAAGACGTTGATGGAAAGGGCAAGAAGCATGCTCAGTGGTGCCGAGTTAGGACAGGAATTCTGGGCAGAGGCGGTGGATACTACATGTTACCTGGTCAACAAGTCACCTTCATCAGCGTTGGAGGATAAGACTCGACAAGAGGTATGGACTCGTAAGAAACCATCTCTTTCACATTTGAGGGTATTTGGATGTGATGCATATGTACATGTCCCAAAGGAGAAATAAACCAAGTTGGATAGTAAATCTGAAAAGTGCATCTTTATCGGGTATAAGGATGGTTTAAAGGGTTATAAGCTTTGGAACCCAATCACATGGAAGGTTGTGTACAGCCGAGATGTGGTGTTTAGAGAGGTAAAAGATGTTATTAAACATGAAGTCCAACCAAAGGAACCTGAGAAGATAGAGTTTGAGGTAAAGGAGGAAGAATCAGACTCTACAACAGAGGAGGAATCAGAAGATGAAGAGCCACAAACTCCATCTGTGAGAAGATCAGTTCGAGAAAGAAGGCAGCCAGAAAGGTATAGTCCATCTACTTTCTGTTCAAATTTTGCTTTGTATGTTACTGATGATGATTCGAGAACTGTGAAGGAAGCAGTGGATTCAGAGGATAGAAAACTCTAGAAAGAGGCCATGGTTGATGAAATGGCATCTTTGCAAAAAAATGAGGCTTGGGATCTGGTGGATTTTCGGGCTGGAAGGAATCCCATTGGCAGCAAATGGGTGTTCAAAAAGAAGATAAATGCAGAAGGAAAAGTGGAGAAATATAAAGATTGGTTGGTAGCAAAAGGTTATTCCCAGGTTCCGGGAATTGATTTTGGTGATATTTTTTTCTCATGTAGCCAAGGTAACTTCTATTAGATTAATTTTATCTGTTGCTGCTGCTTTTGATTTTGAGGTAGAACGGATGGATGTGAAGACAACATTTCTTCACGGGGATTTGGAAGAGGAAATATACATGAAGCAACCTAAAGGCTTTGCAGTGAAGGGTAAGAAAGAACTGGTATGCAAGTTAAAGAAGTTTCTGTATGAGTTAACATAGTCACCAAGGATGTGGTATCAGAAATTTGATACATTTATACGAGGACTTGGCTTCACCAGAAGCAAAGCAGATCACTGTGTGTATTTTAAATTAATTGGTGACCGTGTTATTTATCTAGTCTTGTATGTGGATGATATGTTGCTGGTTGGAAATGACAAAGAAATTATCCAGGATTTGAAGACCCAATTGTCCTCCAAATTTGACATGAAAGATCTTGGTGCTGTAAACTATATTTTGGGCATGGAAATTAAAAGATATCGGGCAAAGAGGAAGCTCTGGTTAAACCAGAGGAAGGATGTCGAGACAATACTGCAGAGGTTTAATATGCAGGATAGTAAACCGATGAAGGTTCCTATTCCTGTAGGTGTGAGATTATCTATTGAACAGTGTCCCAAGACACAAGAAGAGGAAGAGGACATGTCTTGTGTTCCATATGCAAGTGCAATCGGTAGCCTAATGTATGTGATGGTCTGTACTAGACTAGGCATTTCACATGCAGTGGGAGTATTGAGCAAGTTTATGTCAAAACCAGGGAAGGAGCACTGGACAACAGTGAAGCGGGTTTTCAGGCATTTGCATGGCACTAGTGATTATGGTTTGTGCTACCAAGGAAGATTAGGATTGGACAGAATGTTGGATATTCGTGGCTTGTTGATGTAGACTGGGCTAGAGATCTGGACCAGAGAAGATCTACAAGTGGGTATGTGTTTAACCTATTTGGAGGTACAGTCAGTTGGATGAGTAAGAAACAATCTGTAGTGGCACTATCAATTACAGAGGCAGAATACATGCAGCCACTCATGCAAGCAAGGAAGTTGTTTGGTTGCAGAGATTGTGTTCAAGTATGGGGTTAGTACAGGGAGCTATAAGGATAGATTGTGGCAGCTAAAGTGCAATTTTCTTGTCAAAGAACCTGCATATCATTCAAAGACAAAGCACATTGATGTTCAGTATCACTTTGTGAGGGATATGATAGAAGACAAAAAGGTGTTGCTGGTAAAGGTGGACACTTTGAAGAATACTGCAAATGCATTGACAAAATCTGTGAGCTCTGAGAAGTTCTCTTGGTGTAGAGAGACAATGGGCATTTCAGGGCTGGATAAATGACTAAACTCTCTTGTGGCCCCCTGTGGAAAGAAAACAATAAGTGGGAGAATGTTGGGTTGTGTTATATTCTTTCCACGACTAGCCCACATAGTTAATCGGGGGTTAGAGGGGGGGAGGTCATAGGGGGTTTGTGGTGCACCCGTAACCCCACTTTATGGGGTTCGGGGCAGCGCCCCAGAAAATTTTGGTTTTGGACCCTATGTTAGGATGGGCGGACCCACCTATGGTTTTGTGCATGATTTTCGTACATGTTTTTGGACGCGATGGTTTTCGGTCCATGGTATTGGACGTGATGGTTTTCGGTCCATGGTATTGGACACGATGGTGTTCGGTCCACGGTATTGGATGCTTCGGCATGTATAAATATGTATTATAACATTGAAAGGAAAATAATGAAAAATCAAGCTGGTGGTCCCGGTTTTGGGATCCAGGGGAAAATCTCTGTGTATATTTGTTTTATGTGTTATGCTCTCGCATTGTTTATTTTTTGTGTTTTAGAATTCGTAAGCAGGTAATTTCTGTACGGGGTTAAAACCTACACTATAATATTTGTGACTTGAAAAGTCAGTTTGAAAGATAAATGTATGCATTCTTGTGTGGGAGATACCAGAACTACGCCCGCTCTTGCAACTTCTCTAGAGCAAACCCCATCAAAGAACATGTCCCAAAATTGTGGGCCTTCTTCTTCCATGATCTGACAAATCGGTTGCCTGAGATGCATGGAGGCCAATTGGGATTGTTCCACTTGAAGAATATAGGCTCTAAAATCAGTGTCAACAACATAGATGGGGTGATTAGTGGGATTCTTCTCATCACTGATGATATAAGCTAACTAAGCTTCCCTATATAATCTCCTACTCTCACCTCCAAAAATTGGGACAATAGCATAGGACATATCATTTTGTAATGTTCCACCCAATATTTTAATCCATCCCCTGGAAAGGAGCATGCCAAACTTAGGGGGAAACATTAGCTACTACTATATCCATCATCATGATCTTCATGGGCAATTGAGCCAAGGTGATGGCTAGGTCTTTGATTAACCCCAAACATTTCACCTTTCTAGAATCAAAAGAAAACAAATCATGATAAGGCGTAGTGATGTCAAGGCCTAACTCATCCATGACGGCCTTGGGCATTAGATTATGGCTGGCACGTGTATCCAACAGAAAGTTGTGAAGGATATTGTCGTGAATAGTCAAGGAGACATAGAATGATGGGGAATTGTCGTCAGGAGGTTTACTCATTGGGCTAAGAACAACTGCAGGTTTGTCATCTTGTAAATTCACATAGTTGTTTGATGCTTGTGTGGCCTTAAGCTCAAGGGCCTCAAGGATGGGTCTCTTAAAGGCTTCATTCTTCACTAGTTCAACTAGAGGTATAGATATTTTCAGCTTCTGGATTTCTGATTCAAAACTGAAGGGAGAAGGAGACTTTTCAGGGCCTCTTACCTCTTGAGCTAGATATTTGAGAATGATGGGATCAATTGATGGTCGTTTTTGCTTGTCAGCTTGCTATATTGCAAGAATAACAGCTCTTTGAACATGGGTTTCCTTGGTATTGTTCATCTTCGACCTTAGATTGTATCTTTTCTGATCTTCGGTATGCAGAACAGCCCCACCATCCCACTCTTGGTTGGTTTGGTCCTTAAGTAACGACACTTCATAGGCAGCCAAGGTCAAAAAGGAAGCACTGCCTTTGTCTTCCATACAACGGATCTCATCATCTTCTTCAGACTACTTCTCTTCCATGACTACATTCTAGAAATGGGTCTTCAATCTTTGGTCTTCCTTGGCCTCTTTGCCCCTTTGCATGGCCTGCAACTGCTCATTTGCTCTTCTATATGGATTCAGATTTCTAGGGGCAAAAGTATTAGGAATTCTTCGTTTCAAAGGGTGCTGATCCACTTTTAATTTGGGGATTTTAGAAGCTAATGACTCTATCGTCTCGGTCATCTTATCTATATTGGGGTCTGAAGATGAGGAAGATTCACCCTTTGTCTCCTTCGACCAACATGTCCCTTGAGTTTTTCTGCAGCCATGATGTTGGACTCTACCTCCAAGGCAACGTCCTGCATTTCAGCCAAAGAAGCACATCTCCTCTCCCTCAATAGTAGACAAAAATTATAATCAAAGGCATTGGAATAAGTGAATTTAGTACAGGTAGGAGTGGGTTTCACTTCAGCTGGTATCTTGCTGTACATGCGGTTAAACCTTTTATTGAAATCAGAAAGTGACTCCCCATTTTCCCTTTTTAGATTCCCAAACTCAGTATGATAGTAGAGCAGATATTTCTTATCCCCCCAATGCTTTAGGAATACATCATCCAAAGCCTCAATATCAATTATAGATCTAGGGGTCAATTCTCTGAACCATTTTCTGGCCTTTCCATCTAGGCTTTGGAGAAATACTCTCATCCACACATCATCTTCACTGATGTCTAGATTATCAGCATAACTATAAAAGGACTCAAGATGTTCTTCGGCCGTAACTCCTTCAGTCCCAGTGAACTTAGGCATGTATTTATGATATTCTCCAGTAGGCATTGCATTCCAAGGAGTGGGCAATACTAAAGGTCCATATCTAGCAGCTATGATTCTTTCCATTTTGGTGAGTGCTTGTGGACCTGCCATGGATGTGGTAGATACAAGAGTACTGGCAGTCTAAAAGGTAGGGAATTAAGGAGTGACTGACATGACTAAAGGAATATGATGGGTAGGGGTGAGGTTTCCTTCGGGCTTAAAGAAAAAGGAGAACCTAAAAGATAAGGAGCTTTATGAACCTCTAAAAGTTTTTCTTCACTGCTAGTGTTAGAGGCTATACTCTCGACATGTATTTGTTCTATTACTAGCCTTTCTTCCAGAGGTATAGAGGATAGTTTAGGTTTACCTGATCCTAATGCTCCTTTCTATGATATATTTCTTTCTTTAATGATATTTTTAGGGTCAGGTACTGGGTCAGCTGGTGACTTCTGAGGATTTCTTCAAGTATGCGTCACAAACTGAGCCAGAACTATGATGTGGAGTCGCCAAGAGGTTCGACCTCCAATAGAGTCACCAGATAGATGATTACAATCAAAGATGTGTCCAGAATTTGTCTATCATCAAAGCTAGATCTGTGTCATCTCCCAGGAAAGCTAAGCTTCCATCTCCTCTCCTCGTTAGCAGCGCCAATTATGTTATCTCTCCAGGAAGCTCTCCTAGGTTATAGCTCAGAGATGTCTGGTAACATATAATACTCAATATCATTCTAGGAACTATTGGAATGAATGATGGTTTGCTTCAAGCCAGATAGCCACTTCAACTTTGTTTCACTCCAGACATGCATGAACACCCTCAGCCTATAAGGATTTAGACCACTAATGCTCAATAGTTTGTAGATTAAGTGAATGAATGAAGAATACTAACCACACTAGCAGATGCATACATAACATATGATGGCTAGCTGCAACCAGTGAATGAAGCTTGCAACTCTAATTTATCTAAGCAAAGATAAGATGACAGTTGTCTAGCGTTAGATACAGAAGAAACATAGATGACCTATTCAATAGCCAATCCAATTCACCAATGCAGGGATAAGATGACAATTATCTAGTATTAGACATAGGAGGAAGCATGAATAAACCTATCCAGGTGCAAGTTTAGAATAGAGGGGAAATGGACATTGAACATATAACAGCAAAAGAAGCTTGTATTACTGAAAATGAAGATGAGATGTGCAAGGAATAGAGTATCTACAGTCTCCAGAAGTTGAACCGAACAACCACACCTATTACATTTTCCTTTATGCTATTTATAGTTTTCCTTTACGATGATCCTTAGCCATTTAGGGTTGGAGATGTCTTAATCGACCACCTACTGTCGTTAATTATCTGATTGCATTCTAGGATGCAATTTCCTTTCCATCACGAAAACATTAATTAACTTTGGTACCGTGCTACCCTGTTAGGTGGTTGGATGGATTATGGCAATGGAGCTCCATGACTATTTAATTCTGTTTGCTAAGTCGTGTTGTGTCCTTCTTCCTTCGGCCATGCTTTTTGTTAATTCGGTTCAGCAATCAGACTGTCCCTAGGCTGACAGAACCGACCATCTTCTCCTTCGGGTAATAGATAGGGAGTGGAGTATGGAGTGCATGGGTGGATGGACGTGTTGAATCGGATGGACAGAGAGGTGATAGAGTGGTGGAGGATGATTGGGGACGATTGTGAACAACGACCATAGGATTGGGGGAAATGCACGATGGAGATTGTGTGCAGGGGTTTTGAGGTCGTGGTGGGAGAGGGATATGTTCAGACCATTAAATCTCGGGTGGATAGATCAGACAGTTATCGGGTGGAAGAGGCACGTAGATGATAACACCCAGGGGTGGTTTGGCTCAGGTGGTCATGGTTTTATCGGAAGGGCATCGGGCGGTAAGTGGCAAACATCAGAACTTGCCTGCCATTCAATGCACGACACATAGTGGCGGAAGAGAGAGAGAAACCGCCCTCATCAGGCAGGTACTTTTCGTGCTAGTTGTCCGTGCGATATGAGTGAGAGCCGTTAGATCTTGCAGGGGTGATCTAACTATGGGGAAAGATCGGGTGAAATGCAGGCCATCAGATCGGAGGGGAAAGATCAAAAGTGGAGGACGTGGAGGTACAGGGTGTCCTCGGGAAAAGTGCGGATGGTGCGCATGGCAGAAAGGTGAGGTTTCGTGGGGATTTCAGGTTAATTTGCTTAGGATTAAGGCGAAAAGAGGATCCTGTGGGGATGGTTAGGAAATAAGAAGAATGGAAGGTAAGTGGAAGGGTGAGGAAAGTGGGGTGATGGCTTTCAGGACAGCAAAGCAGACCATGTCCTTCCTTCAACCTTTGAAATGTTATCACTGCACTTCAGGGCTAACGAGAACAACCATTAAAATCACATAATAACAAGAACATTTTCTCATAAAAATAAAGAGGAAATATTCTTATTATCCATATGCAAAAGCCAACCAAGTTAGGGATTCCCACATACCACCTGACCATAGATTGGGCTAAACCAAATCTTTCTTTCAACCAATCTCCCCCATTCCATATTCCAAGAATGAATGTGGGACTCACAACAAAAACGACCATGCTTCTCAAGATTTAACACATATCCCACCAAAACTGTTCAAAGGTTTGTAGTCTTGAAGTAAGCACCTATACAACTAGGTTTTACCGTATATCCCACCATATACTAGTCAAGAATTCCTAGTCCCAAACAAGAAACATACACTACGAGGATTTACCACAATCTCGCCATTACTAGTCTAGGGATCAATAGGCCCTAAACAAGCATGGATGCCTCCAGATCTCTCCACCTGAAACGTGAGGAATTTTTCCATATCCACCCTTAGGCTTTACTATATATCCCACAATTTATTGTTCAAGGATTCCTAGGCCCAATGAGGGTATACACAACCAAGCTTACTGCAATCCCACCTTTATCGGTCCAAGGATTCCTTGGCCTTGTGATTTTCCTAAGACCACCTCACTCAATTTCGAAACCATCCATCAATCCATCTCAACCAAATGAAAGAACCCCATCATACTATATCTATTTGGAAATGGAAAGGCAAAGCTGAAAGCCACTGTCACACCTGGAAAAACCCATGCCAATGAAAACAAGAGAACCAAATACACACATGCATGTACCATGCATGCCAAAACTAGCAAGGAAATCATACATGATACTTGCAAGTAATCTCATTGTAGCTACTAGATCTAACTCTTCCTTGCTTGATCTTTTCTTCCCTTTGCTTTCTTGTCCTTCCTTTTCCTTCCTTTCTCTAATTCTAGAGTGCTCAAACAATGCTTTAAGTGTGCAAGAGTATGAGAGAGTAGAGAGAATATAGAGAGCTCCAATCTAAAACTGAAAAAAGGTTGTGAATTGATCCTCATAAGCCTTTTTATCATCAAGGCCTCTAATTTCTTCAATTTCCATTATTTTCCTTCATTTTTCTCCTCACATGCAACCTGTGACCTTTCACCGTCCTTCTGTCCTAATTTCCTTTATTTTCATAAATAAAATTCCAATTAATGTCTCTTGCCTTTCCAAAGTCTTTTCCGTTGACTTTGCCAATTTCCTTTAGCCATAATAAACCAAATGAACACCCACTAGGATATTTTTCCCAACATTAAGCTTGGAATACATGTCCCATGACCTTGGTCTTATTTTGCCTTTGTTCATTTTATTACATGGGTTTTTAACCCAGGGATGTTACAGACCCCTACCCCTTAGGGTAACACCATCCTTGGTGTTCAATGATACCTATAAACAACAAAATTGATGAAAAGCAAAACATATTGCCTATGGAGCTTTATAACTTAGCTCGATGCAATATTTACAATGATCAACCTGATGAAAGAAAACCAATATGACAACATACTAACATGACACTCATACCACTTATTGGAGCTCTATAACACAAATCATGGCATTATATACATATATACATATACCAAAATTGATTTTCCTCAACAGGAAAAATTGAAGGATACATAACCCACATCTGATCAACCATCTCCCATGTAGCTTCATCGGGCCCAAAGTGCTTCCACTTCACTTTAACCTGCTCGATTGCTCGGTTCTAGAGCATGAGCATCTTTCTGTGCAAAATGCATTGAGGTTCTAGCTAGAATTCTCCTTCTAGTTCCATTTGCAATACATACCAATAAATAACATGATCAACATATTTTACATATCTTTTAAGAAATGAAACATGGAAAACATCATGAAATTTCACTATCAGAGGCAGTGCAAGTCTGTAGGCCACTGATCCAATCCCCTCAAGGATCTCGAAAGGCTCATAATACTGAGGTTCTAGCTTTGTACATGACCCAATCCTCAAGGATATTTTCTTGGGCTTGATACACAAAAACACCAGTTCCCCAACCTGAAACTCCTTAAATGACTTGTGCTGATTTTCATAACTCTTCTTTCTATCATGTGTTGCCTTTAGATTCTTCTTGATAACCTGTATTTCCTGTTCCATTTCTACCAACATGTCTAGCCCTATCAATATCCTGTTCACAGGATCAGTCCAACTAACAGGAGTATTACAACTCTGCCCATAAAGTGCTTCAAATGGACTCATACTTAGTGACTCTTGATACCTATTTTTGTAAACAAACTCAACCAGTGGAATATACTCTTCCCACTTTCGTTGCTGATGCATAACATACATTCTCAACATGTCCTCCAAAATCCTATTGACCCTATTTGTCTGTCCATCTATTTGCGGATGATAAGCTATGTGGAAGGAAAACTCTATACCCAAACTTGCAAATAACTCTTTCCAGAACTTGGAAGTGAACTTAGCATCTTTGTTTGACATAATCTTCTTTGGAACACCATGCAACATCACTATCTCCCTGATGAATACCTATGCCACATCCCTAGCTATATAAGTAGACTTCACTAGAATGAAGTGTGCTACCTTTGTCAATCTATCAACCATAACCATAATAGAATCATGATTTCTATATGTCCTCGGAAAACTTATAATGAAATCCATGGAAATGACCTCCCATTTCCACTATGGAATCAAAATTGGCTGTAGTAGACCATGTGGGTGCTTGCACTCTACTTTTACATGTTGACAATCCAATCATATAGCCACAAACTCTGCCACTTCCTTCTTCAGATTCGACCAATAATATAACTTCTTCACCACTGTTAATCTCTCCTGATATCTTGTGTGACCTAAATATGACTTAGCATGTAATTCCCTCAAGAAAATATTCTTGAGCTCATTTTAGTTTGATACATAGATCTATTCCTAAACATGATCAAATCATCTACTGTAAGATGATAGTCCACGTCCTGATCACTTGTACCCTACTACAGTAACATGTGCCTAAGCTCCCTATACCTATCATCTTGTTGTCCTTCCTATAGGACCTGATCCTATAAATTTGTCCCATAAGAACTCATAGCTGCTATATGATTCACTTGCACTCTTCTGCTAAGAGCATCTGCAACCCCGTTTTCCTTTCCCTTAATGTACCTGATCTCAAAGTCACACTCACCATTCGTCACCAACCATCTAGCTTGCCTAGCATTGAGATTCAGTTAGTCAAATAGGTATCTCAATCCACTGTGATAATTCATCAATAAAAACCTCCTTCCAAGAAGATAATGTCTCCACATCTTCAATGCATGGACGATCACTAGAAACTCAAGATCAGGTGTCACATACTTTTGCTCGTGCTCATTTAGTTTCCTTGATTCGTAACAAACTGATTGTCCCTCCTACATCATGATTCCATTGAGTCCTCTTTTACAACCATTTGTATACAACACGAACTCTTTCTCCAAATCTTTAGAACTTTAGCATTTGTCAACAATTGTTTCAACTGCTCAAAACTTGTTGCACATTCCTCTGTCCATTCAAATTTCTTCCCTTTTCACTGCAATGATGTGATAGGATATGTAATCCGTGAGAAGTTCCTAATGAACCTCCTGTAGTAACCTGTTAACCTTGTAAATTACCTTACCTCATCGCATTCCTAGGAGATTCCCATTCCATGATAAATCTTATCTTTTCTAGATCTACTAATATGCCTTCCTTGGAATATTCAACATTTCCCAGGTAATGTACCCCTGTTTGAAAGAAACTACACTTTCTAAGCTTGGCATATAACTGGTGCTCTCTTAAAAATCTCAATATTTCTGCTAACTATTCAACATGCTCTTCCTCATTCTTATAATATACCAATATCTCATCAATGAACATAATAACACACTTGTCCAGATAAGGATGCAACAGACTATTCATCATGAACATAAAAGTAGTTGGAGCATTAGTCAAACCAAAAGGAACTACATCAAAATCATAATGTCCATTCCTGCTCCAAAAGAAGTCTTGTAAATGTCCTCTTCTTTGATGTGTACTTGATGATATCCTGATATCAAGTCAATCTTCGAGAACACTGCCGCTCCCTTCAACTGGTCAAACAAATCATCGATCCTTGACAAAAAATACTTGTTCTTGATGGTCACCTTATTCAACTGCTTGTAATGAATACACAACTTGAGAGCACCATCCTTCTTCTTCACAAACAACATTGATGGACCCAAAGGTGACACACTTGGCCTAATGTATCTCTTGCCAAGGATTTCCTTCAACTGTAACTTCAATTCTACTAGCTCTAGAGTGCTCATCTTGTAAGGTTTCTTTGATGTTGGTTCTACCCCTGGTACCAACTCAATAGAAAAGTCCACTTCTTTATGAGGCAAAAATTCTAAAATCTCTATGAGGAATACATCCTAAACTGTTGCAGAATTGGGTACTTGTTCAAGACTTCCACATCCTCAACATCCTTACCTTTGTCACTAGAAATATGCACTACAAATAACACACACCCTTTCCTACGACTGTGATTTGCCTGCATAATTGTCACCATTCTAACTGATGTAGTGTTCTTCTTACCCTGTAAGATTCTCTATTTCCCATTGTCATCCAAGCACTCAATAGCCTTGTCATAACAATCTAGTTTGGTCCTATGAAGGTACAACCAATCCATGCCCAAAAGCATACCATATGATCCCAAAAAAAGTACATTTAGATGCACTAATCTAGGCATACCATTTAGGTCAAATGCACAAGCTCTTACCCAACGATGAACTATTTTCTTTGTACCTGTATCCAACTCCACTAACCAAGATTGTGCATGTACTTATTTATTCAAACCACACTTATCCACCAGGTCAGAGTTAACATAAATATAATTAGATCCAGGGTCAATCAAAATATAAACAACTTGATCACAAAGCTTACCATCCATCTCGATAATAGATGCTTGGTGATATGCTTACCTATTATCCAATGCTGCATAGATCCGAGGAATGCTTTGCCCAACATCCCCAACTATCTGTGCCTCCTAAGAACTGTAGATCTGAGGCCTACCACCCTAATTCTGTAGACAATATTTCTTAAGATGCTCCTTACCACATGTCCAACACTGAAACTGTCTCCTACCATCACCTCTGTTCTGTTGTTCTCCAGGCTGAGGTCCATTAAACTTCTTGTAAGGTACAACATCATTTTTCTCACCTGCATCCCGGGGTCTTGTTCTTTTTGGATACCATTTACCTTTAGTCTTGTCTTTTCATTTCCAACCTTGATAAGATTTTGTCTTACGCTTTAATTACTCATAACAATGTTTCAACTTCCCAATTACTTCTTCAAGTGATCGAGGCTTGTCATACTCAATCCGATCCTTAAATTCTAATGGAAATCCACTGAAAATCCTCTTAACTTTGGCCTTCTCATTCTTAAGATACAATACATACCTCAACAACTCCAGGAACTTGGTCGTATACTCCTCATCTGTCATTGATCCCATCTTTAGCTCATATAATTCATTGGATTTATTGTCATGGTACCTTTTTGACAAGTACTTCTTCCCGAAAAGGATCTTGATTCATGACAACTCAACTCCTGTGTCCCGATGTCTCTGACCTACTTCAAATCTTCCCACCAAATGTCTGCTTTCACTTTGGGACTGAAGATAGTTATTCCTTCCTTCATGTTCTCTATATAGTCATGCAGCTCAAAGAACTTCTTCATCCCAAGTAACCATGCCTTTGCGTCTTCCAGTTTATTCCATTCTCCATACAATGTAGGTGGCTTATCTTTCTTGAAATCATATGGAAAATATCCCCTGTTACTCCTCCTATAAAGATGATAACGATGATGACCATAATACTTGTCTGAACCAGAACTAGAATAGAACCTATGTCCATAACCTCTCCTAATTGGCGTATCCAAGAACCTGCCATCTTTGATTGTGTCATCCCTATCTTACCTATACCCACCATGAGACCTACTGCCATATGCCCCATTGGTCTTGTCCTCCTGTCCATGATTGATCCTAAGTGGTCCCTGTCTCTACAAGTCTGTCAAACTCTGAAGGATAACTGCATTAACCTCTACTTATTTCTCTTGCGCCTGAATGATCTTGTCATTATCTACTTTGTAACTTCTTATTTGTACCTTCAAACTTCTCAATGTCTCTGCTATGTCAGGAGAGTTCAATGTCTCTGCTATGTCAGGAGAGTACCCATCACCATGTTTCTCATCTGATCTATAGGGAGAATCTCGTGAACTGTAATCCACCATTTTTTCTAGTTATCTTGATCTTCTTCTTCTTCCTGCAAGCATAACATGTCAGATAAACCAAACTATAAACATAACCAACGTACCTCAGTATAGTTCAGGGGAGGATATATCATTTGCAAGATCAACCAGATTAGCACAATAAATGTATAATCATAATCATAACAATATACCAACATCATCTCCATCATTATCCAGTTACCATGTATGATAATACCAACTTCCTACCATGGCCTCATACACGACAACTATAACCATGACAATGCATGCATACATCCACATAGACCAAAAACATACACAACAAATGCATATTCAACCAACATGTATTCATGACAACCACATTCCAACAACAACATCATCAACTATCAAATGACAACACAACTGCAACAATGACCATCACCATGCTTACACATCAAACACTTATACAACCTACATGCATGCATGACAAACACATTCTGCCCATCTAGTCCAAGGGTTGAACCATGCTCTCATACCACTTTGTGGTATCAGACATCACCCAAAGAGAATGGAAATCATACATCACCCAAAGAGAAAGGAAACTAGACATCACCCAAAGAGAATGAAACTCGCTTTGATACCACTCTGTAACACCCTCCTCCCACACTTACCCACGCTAACCGGTCCACCAGGGTAAATATGTGGCAAAGAGTTACTATGATATGATTCAACTCCCCATGTATAGTTAAGGAAGTGGAATCAACAAACCAAAATTTACCGACCTTCCTCAGGAGCTATAGGACCCCCAAGAGCAAAACCACCCTTCCAAGTGCCTAAACCTCGAGTTAAACTTCTTTTTCACTGACCCAAACTCTTAATCGCATGCACAAGCCTGCATCCATGTGACTATAGACTTCCAGTCACATGCATAAGACTACAAGGGAGAGACTACAGTCTCATTTCCCATTTCTATGCCTGCAACCATAAAAGTTGAGCCACTTTTTCAGGGCTAGTCTCCAGACCACTACCCAGAACTTGATGAGACTTTCCAAAATAATAAATGACACAAATACAAAGATTCAAACACAAAACTTGATCAAGGACTTTGCCTAACCAAGCCTAACCATGACAGACATTTTGTTGAACACAATGTGAACATGTAATCTATATGCTATAAATGCATATCTAAACAAGGGGGTCTCATACGTAATTGAGAATCGTCAAGAAGTTATGATTCCTTCTTACCATAGTTGCATTATCATCTTTTAGAAAATACATTCATTATCCATTTATATATCAATCAAACATGTTAAGAGCCAAAACTAGGATCTTTCATGAAACCATGTTTATAGCCAACATATAACCAACATATTAGCAATGATAGGACAACCATTAAAATCACATAATAACAAGCACATTTTCTCATAAAACTCAAGAGGAAAGATTCTTATTATTCATATGCAAAAACTAACCAAGTCAGGTACTTCCATGTACCACTCAACCACAGATTGGGCTAGACCAAATCTTTCTTTTAGTTAATCTCCCCTATAGCAGATTTCAAGCATGAATGCGGGACTCACAACAAAACTGACCATGCTTCTCAGGCTCTACTTCATATCCCGCCAAAATCGGTTAAGGATTTCTAGGCTCGAAGCAAGCATTTATACAAACAGGCTTTACTGTATATCCCGCCATATACCGGTCAAGGAGTCCTAGGCCTAAACAAGAAACATACACTACCAAGCTTTACCACAATCCCACCATTACCATTCCAAGGATCACTAGGCCCTAAACAAGCATGGATGCCTCTGGATCTCTCTACCTAAACCGTGAGGAATTTTTTTGTCTCCACCCTCAGGCTTTACCATATATCCCAACATTTACCAGTCAAAATTTCCTAGGCCCAACGAGGGTATACACAACTAGGCTTTACCTCAATCCCACCTTTATAGGTCTAGGGATTCCTAGGCCTTGTGATTTTCCTGAGACCACCTCACTTAGTTTTGAAACCATATGGAAATCTAGCTCAACCAAATGAAAGAATCCCATCACACCATGGCTATTCGGAAATGGCAAGGGAAGGCCGGAAATCACTATCACACCTAGAAAAACCCATGCCAATGACAACAAGAGAACCAAATACACACATAAATGTACCATGCATGCCAAAAATAGTAAGGAAATCATACATGCAACTCAATACATGCAATTAATCTTGTTGTATCCTCTTGATCCAACTATTCTTTGCTTGATGTTTTCTTCCCCTTGCATTCTTATCCTTCCTTTGCCTTTCTTTCTCCAATGCTATAGTGTTCCAAGAATGCTCTAAGTGTGCAAGAGTATGAGAGAGTAGAGAGAATAGAGAGAGCTCCAAGCTAAAACTAACAAAAGGTTGTGAGCTGATCCTCAAAAGCCTTTTTTATTAATGAGGCCTATAATTTCTTCAATTTCCATTATTTTCCTTCATTTTGCTCCTCACATGCAACCTGTGAGCTTTCCCCTTCCTTCTCTCCTAATTTCCTTTATTTTCATAAATAAAATTCCAATTAATGTCTCTTGCCTTTCCAAAGCCTTTTCCATCGCCTTTTCCAATTTCCTTTAGCCATAATAAACCAAATGAACACCCACTAGGATTTTTTGCCCAACATTCAACTTGGAATACGTGTCCCATGACCTTGGTCTTATTTTGCATTTATTAAGTTTATTACATGGATTTTTAACCCAAGGTTGTTATAGACAACTGGACTCATCTACAAGAGGTGGATTACAATCAATTGCCTTTCAAGCGCAAAATATGCCATGAATATGGCCATTTTTCTAGAGGATGCCCCAAATCATAGACAACCCAAGAGAAGCTAGGGGAAATGAGCAATGGTAGCAAGCAAAGGAACAAGAGGGGAAAATTGTTAACAAGCCCAAACAACCCTGGACCAGGGGAAATCCATAACAAAAGAAGGTCAGGATCAATGAACTTTAGGGGCTCAACCAAGGGGATCCAACATGGATGGTGGCTCTGGTGATGAAGGAAACAAATTTACTACTCTCTCCAATGTTCTTGAAGAAGGAAAAACCTCTCAACCAGTGGCTCATAGTTCCCCAAAGAGACTGTGACCCCTTGGAATCAAGAGAAAATCTTGCTTGAAATCTCGCACTTTGTGGAAAGATAGAGCAACAACTCTGAAGAGAAATTCAAGACAGAGGATGAGGGCTTCCTTTCATCGAAGGAAGCTACAGGACCAATCACCAATGCTAGTTTGATAAACGAAAAGTTAGATAAAGCCAAGGAGAGGGAGTCAACCATATAATCTTGATGTACAAGCCAAAAATCTAACATAGAAATTAAATTGGAGAAAATAGAAAAATACAAAGAGTTCGGTCATAAACACATTATCCCTCATCTGCGAGAAGATCATGGAACAAAAGGAGGGAAAAAAGGAAAAAAAATAGTCCTCGCTACGGGGACAACCTCTTCCAAGATTAAATGATGAATATAGTCTCTTGGAACTGTAGGGGCCTTGGATCTGGAAAAATAATAGAGGAAGTCAAGTTTTTTATTCAGAAGGAAAAACGCTCAACGACTCTCCTATAGGAGACAAATTTGAGTGAGAAGGAATTCTCACTAAAACATAATCAGTTATGGAATAGAAGCAATCTGGCTACAGTTAGTTCTTGGGGCACATCCAAAGGCCTGTGCACACTGTGGGATACCAACCAACTCCAACTACTATAATGCTAGAAAATAGATCACTAGATAGAGGCCTCCTTCAGGCTTTTGGAACTTAATCATGTATGTACTATAATCAATATATATATTCTGATACATTTCAGAAATAAAAAAACATGTTGGAAATCACTTATGTATTTAGAAGATACAACATTTGGTTAGGATTGTATTTTTGGGGGGAATTTTAATACCACTTTGAGTCGAGGGGAAAAGAGAAGGAGATCACTGGTAAGGGATCCATTCTTGGAAGACATGGAAGATCTCATCCAAGCCCTTAATCTACTGGATTTTAAACCCCTTCTTTTTAAGTATACTTGCAATAATAGACATGTCGGGCCAGGATTTATAGTTGCTTGGTTGGACTTCTTTTTAGCCTCTATATCACTCCTCACTTTGAATTTAGCCTTGCATTCCTTAATTCTCCCATGGAATGGCTCAGATCACCATCCCATCCAATTATCTCTCTCACCCTATTTGAACTATGGTCCTATCCCCTTTTGATATTCTCCTCTTTGGAATCTCTCCCCTAAATTCTGTGATCTTATTGAGTCATCCTGATCTGAATGGGTAGAAGGAAGTCCTATGGTAATATGGGAAACAAATATTAAACGAATCAAGCAAGACATCAAAAGATGGTTAAAGGATAGAAGGACAATGATACAACGCTCAGTAGTAGAGATAGAGAAACAAATGGTTGACATCCAAGAGAATTTAGAAATAAAACTAACCACAAACAAAGTCATGCAGTGAGAGGCAGAGACCTTCAAAACATATCATGCACTAATGAAACAAGAAGAAGAATATTGGCATCTCAAATCCTGTAGTGTGTGGCTCTAGGCTGGAGATAGAAATAACAAATTCTTCCACAAGCATGAAAAATTTAGAGGGAGTAAAAATAACATATCAGAAATAAAAATTCAAGGACAACTGGTAATTTATTTTTAGGTGATTAAAGACGCAACCACAACTCATTATTGCAACTTGTACCAAGAATATCCCACAAGAGATTCGATAACCAAAGATTTTATGCTTGAACATATCCCTACCTTAGTCATTATAGACATGAACAACCAACTCACTGTAGCGCCCTCAATCAAAGAGACCAGGAAGGTTGTTTTCTCATTTCATATGGATAAGGCCCTTGTACCAAATGGCTTCACCACAAGCTTCTATCAAAATTTTTGTGAAGTCATAAGTAAGGATCTGTGCCGAATGATTGGTTATTCTCTAAAGCGCTTATGTATTGGAAGAGGAATCAACTCTTCATTCTTGGCTTTGATTCCAAAAGAAAAGAATCCCTCCTCCTTCTCATTCTTTCGCCCAATCTCTCTTTGCAATGTCTCATACAAAATTATTTCAAAGATTTTGGCCTATCTTAAAGTGTTGCTCCCCCATCTTATCTCTATAAATAGGGGAGGCTTTGTCCCAGGCAGACAAATATTTGACAACATAATATTAATTCACGAGGAAATATACTTGAGTTGGAGAATAGGGGATCTAGGCATGGAAATAAAACTGGACATGACCAATGATTTTTACCACATGAGATATAATTTCCTCTTCAAGGTGATGGAGCATATGGGTTGCAAAGCAAAATTCATTTAATGAGTGGCACTATGTATAAAATTACCATGGATTTCTCCCTTGGTAATTGGGAGAGTGGTTAATTTCTTCAAAGCATCATGAGTATTGTGACAAGGTTTCCCACTCTCCCCATTTTTGTGTATTATTGTGGATGATGCGAGTAGGTGTTTGGAGAATGCATGAAACATGGCTAACCTGCCAAGTATCAAATATACAACTAAGACAAAGAATATTAACCACGGTCACTTCATGGGTGACACAATTCTATTGGGTGGTGCCTCAATAGTAACAGTAAAACGATTTAAGGTAGTTTTAGATAAGTTCCTCACTACATTTGAGGGGTCAACAAATGATTCTAAAAGTCAAATATTCACATGGAACACTCCTCTACATAAGCAACAAAGAATAGGGGAGGTATTAGGCTTCAAAGTAGTAGGTGATTAGGAAAAATTCAAATACTTGGGAGTTCCAATATACCTTTGAAAGATGTCACTTGACTCTTGGCAGACAATTTTGGATAATATCAAAGTCAAAATGAATAAATGGGGAGCTCATTGGCTCAACATAATAGGGAAATTGGTCCTGATAAAGGTTGTCTTATCAACCATTCCTCTCTTTTAATTCTATGCTATGCTAGCTCCTAAGAATGTGTTGCAACAAATCGGGGTCTATATTACGAATCTTTTTTGGAGGGAGGTAAATCAAACACTAAAAAATTTCATCTAGTAAATTGGAATGTTGTATGAGCACCCAAGCAACATGGTGGAATGCGTATTCAGGACCCTCTTCTGGTTAATACTGCATTGCAGGCCAAGATTTTATAAAAGCTAAAAACCCAATCGGATCTATGATGGGTTCAATTTTTACAGGCTAAATATTTGCAGGCTGATAATAATCAAGCTCTGGATAGAGGAATTATGGGATCCCATATTTGGAAATTAATAACCTCCTCAACTTCTCTAATAAATGAGCATCTGAGTTGGATACTAGGAAATGGAGTAGACATCAATTGTGGAATTACTCAATCCTTAATCGTCTGCCTTTAAGCTTGGAGGAGTCTTTACGGCTTGTGTAGCATTTCCTAAATCAAGCAGGGGTTCTCACTCTAGCCCATCTAACTTCCTGGGATGTTGGGGCCTATGGAAGGAATGAAACCTCAACAACATTCCTGAATCTCTTAAATTTTCTAGTCAAAAGTTTAGAAGAAAACTTGTTGGATGTGCGCCGCTCAATCAATTTTCAAGGGACAAACTAGGCTGGAAGTCCTCCTCGTACTAAATCAAAGAAGGCTACAAGACTCTTTTGTTCAAACCCCAAATTCCAAAAAATCTGGTATTTGGAACAAGATCTAGAAAAGCAATGCAATCCCAAAGGTAAATTCTTTTTGCTAGCTAAAAAAAAATTTAACAACTAAAAATATTCAAAAGCGTAGCTTTACTGGATCTTCAAGGTATCCACTCTGTGAGAATTCAGACGAATCCATCAACCAAATTTTTCTCCACTGTCCATTCACTTCTGCAGTGTGGTCAATATCCTTGGGACCTCTCTTTCCTAGAATGAGATGGTCCCCTGATATTCAAACTTCCTTTTCTTCATGGAACAAGTCCTACATGGGCTCCATTCAAGCCAAATATTCATTCAAAGAGTTCTAGATTGTGTTGCATAAATATCTTTGTTGGCAAATCCATCTCGCTAAAAATTCTGCCATGTTCAAGAACAATCTAGTCCCTGCTAGGTCAACGCTGTCAAAGCCCTCACTTTCTACTTCAAATTCAACACCCTACTCCCAGATGCCCCTTTGGATGACTCTAAAAAAAGATGGTTAATCCCTTGGATTCCAAAAAATATTTCTCTGCGTCCTCCCCTATCTGTGCATTCTAAAATTGTCCCATATTGGTTTTTGTGCCTTAGCCCTCAAGAATTTTGCAATGGAAAACTCAAACCAAATCCTTGATTCTTCACTTTAATGGTGCATCCAAGAATATTCCAGGGGTGGAAGGAGGGGGAGGGATCTTAATTAATCCCAAAGGAATAATTGTGAATAAGTTCTCATGGGGATTAGGCTAGAAATATAATAACCATGCATAGATGTATGGGCTATTACTTGGGGCACTATTAGCTCATGACAAAATTTATCAAGACATTAGCATTTTGGGCGATTCCTATATAATTATCAAGGACCTACAAAAGGGCACCTCCCCACAAGATAACACTGGCCCTTCTCTTCCACAAAGTCAAAATAATCCTAACAAATTTCTCTAGTACCTCCTTCGACCACATCCCAAGGAATCTCAATATGGAAGCAGACCTGCAAGCCAATGAGGCTTTCCACTTAGAGGAAGGAAGAACCAATGTTAATGAAATATATGGGTGGGTTTCTATACCTTACGTTTTACTATGACTATGCTAATTATCCCCCTTAATCCCACCCACTCCCCCTTAGAATTCATGAGCCCTTTGTATTCCTCGTTTACTCCCTCCATCAATCTCCCCCCCTGGAAATATTAGGCTCTCAATGTGCCTACCCCCTCACTGCTCTTACAATGTTTTCTCTACTGAATTTTGGCCAACCCACATCCCCGACCTACATGCAAGTGTTGAAGGTGGTGAAGGCTGATCTTTGGAGCCTGAGAAGTGTGCCAAGATTTGTTACTTCTGCTAGGAAAATACTTCTTCCACCTCTCGAATTCAAGTAGGATAGAGGTCGTTGCTCTGCAATCATATCTGTGTTAATGGTGAGTGTGAGGATTAGACTCTCAAAGTAGATGGATTACATGGTGGGCGTTCCTTTTGTGCTGGTACATAGGAATATTAGATGAGCCCCCTCCTTGAAGCCTTTTGGACACATGTAGAGAAATTTAATGGTGTATCATGTCATGATTGTCTTCCTACGAGAGATTGGAAGCAATGATGGAGCCTTGAAATCAGGACAAGGTTATTTCGGGGATGGTAATTATTAATACATTGCAGGGGTCTCTACACAAGTCAACTCAAGCAAATGCTATGGACTTAACAATCTCCAGTTATGGCAAGGTGTGACAAGAGAAGCAATAATGATCAGGGTGGCGACTTCACATAGGAATCTATGGAAGCTCAACAATGAGATTCAGGAGACCTTGTGCACTTTCCTCAGTGATGCAAATAGCAAGTGGTCCCATCACCACTATGCCCGAGTGACCTGGAGAGTGGCTCTCTCGGGGTCCATGGTAAATCTGTTAATCTCCATTAATTTTTTTGACAACTGCTGCCTACAATTCTTGAATCCAACTGCAGTCTTTCCTTAATTTCTGGAAACCAACTGCAGTAATTTCCTTAAATTAAGGGAATCAACTGCAGTTAATAAATTTATTGTTGGGAGCTACTGAAGTGGTCCATTACTCCATCTGGAGTTCTCTACCTTGATTTGTGGAACACCTGACACATAGCCATCAGAAGCTTGATGGAAGCTTGGCTATAAATTTATCTATTTGGTCCCCAATCTTGCAGCTCATTCCCCTTCAGTTTTTTTACACCATCTAGCTGAGAGAGCAGAGCTTGGAAGTGCCTTCAGACTTTCTGTATTCTTTTCTTTTTGCTTGGATTGAAGCTGGAGTGCTGAAGTAAAGAAGCAAGTGGACTGTGGTTTGCATCAAGAACGTCACCAATGGCTGGAGGTAACTTATTTTCTGGGCATTAAAACGATTCTTTTCAGTTTTTTCCGCATATAGAATCGTTGTTGCAAAAAAAACTAACATTGGTATCAGAGCATAAACATTTATCTCTGCCTTGGTGTGCGATTCGAATACTATGAAGTGCTTTGTATTTGTAATTTTTACACTTATTATGCTTTTGGTTTTCTAAGCCGTGACTATCATATTTAACGAAACCGTTTCGGATAAAAATCCATGATCATGAGGCGCTCTGTGTCGGCAAGATAAGCCAGAGATACCTTTAAGTTTCCCCTTATCACGTTGACGTGTCATACAGTAAACTTGGGGCTGATCTGGCCAGGAATAAAACAGAATCATTTAAAATGTCATTTTGACTTACTCCTTTCAGTGAACATTATTTTTTCTCTCTGGTTAAGTTTTGTTTATGCAACAAAAATAATGTCTAGTGATCCATATAATTTTAATTAATTAGAGATAGCCACAGCATCTTTAATTAAATAAAATTATATATTTTGATTGGTTAGATCACATGAAGATTATTTAGACATTAAATTGTAATTAATTAGACTAAATATAATAAATTTTATCCCACATGAATTTTTATTATATTTATGTAATTAATTAGGATAAAATTTCATAACCTACCCACAAGAGTTATGAATTAATAAGTTTTATCATAAAGTTTTATTGAATCTGTTTGAATTGAAAATTTAGCCCACGGGCAATTTTTATGTCATTAGATTCAATTTTTGAGCATGATTTACATTGGTAAAACATGAAAGTTTACTAAGCCTCAATTTTAACATAAGCATGTGATTTTTTTAAATTTTGATGCAGTAGTACAACCTGCAAATTTCTCTGAAATTCGTTGTGACATTCCCAAACTTAAGGGAGATAACTATAAGATTTGGAAGGAGAGGATTCTCCTTCATTTAGGGTGGATGGACATAGATTATGCTATTAGGAAAGATGAACCATCGACACTCACTAATACCAGCACTGCAGCAAACATCACGCTTTATGAACAATGGGAGCGATCCAATCGTCTAAGCATGATGTTCATTAAGACTAAAATTTCAGCTGGTATTCGTGGTTCCGTTGATCAGCATGAAAAGGTCCGAGACTTGTTGAAGGCCATTGATGATCAATTCGTCACTTCAGACAAGGCACTAGCAAGCACCCTAATCATGAAGTTCTCATCCCTAAGGCTCACCAGTGTGAAAGGTGTGCGCGAGCACATCATGCAGATGAGGGACACTGTGGCTCAATTGAAGAAACTCGAGGTTGATATATCGGAGTCCTTCCTAGTGCACTACATCCTGAACACCCTTCTGCACCAATATGGACCTTTCAAAATCTCATACAACACACATACGGATAAATGGTCAATTAATGAACTCATGACCATGTGTGTTCAAGAGGAAGAGAGGCTGGTGATGGAACTGGGAGAGAGTGCAATGCTGTCAACGCGTGGAAAGGGAAAATCTCAAGCCAATCAGAAAGGCAAAGGTAAAGTACCTCCCCAAGCCGATATCAAGTGTTTCTTCTGTAAAAAGAAGGGACACATGAAGAAGGAATGCGCCAAATTTCAGAAATGGCTTGCGGACAAAGGTAATTTAATCTCATTTGTTTGTTATGAATCTAATATGGTTAACGTTAATATTAACACATGGTGGATTGATTCTGGATCAACAATTCACATTTCGAATTCCTTGCAGGGTTTGCAAAACCTAAGGAAGCCAGTGGGAAGTGAGCAAAGCATCTTATCAGGAAACAAGATGGGCTGGCATGTGGAAGCTATAGGAACATGTTATTTAACTTTAAGTAGTGGTTTTTTTTTGGAATTAGAAAAGACCTTTTATGTTCCAAGTTTTTCTAGAAACTTGATTTCAGTTTCAAGGCTTGTACCTTTTGGATATTCCTTAAACTTTTCAGAAAAATATTTCAGTCTATTCTATAAATCTGATTATGTTGGGAATGGTATTTTTTCTAATGGTCTTTATTGCATTAATTTACAAAACAATGTCACTTATGATTCAATGCATGTTCACACTGGCACTAAAAGATGTGTTATTAATGAAGATTCCTCTAAATTATGGCACCGGAGACTAGGTCATATCTCCATAGAAAGAATTAAAAGATTGGTAAATGAAGGGGTACTTAATACTCTGGATTTTACTGATTTTGAGACTTGTGTGGACTGCATAAAGGGAAAGCAGACCAACAAGTCAAAGAAAGGTGCCAATAGGAGTTTGGACATATTAGAGATCATATATACTGATATATGTAGTCCAGACATGGACTCACATGGTCAGAGATACTTCATCTCCTTTATAGATGATTACTCACGATATATGTATCTCTACATGCTTCATAAAAAGAGCGAAGCATTAGATGCCTTTAAGATCTTTAAGGTTGAAGTAGAGAAACAATGTGGCAAGCAAATTAAGATCGTGAGATCAGATAGAGGTGGAGAATATTATGGTAGATACACAGAAGATGGACAAGCACCTGGGCCATTTGCTAAATTTCTTCAAGAGCATGGGATCGTTGCCCAATACACCATGCCTGGTTCACTCGACCAGAATGGTGTAGCAGAAAGAAGAAATCGAACATTATTGGACATGGTGCGGAGTATGCTTAGCAGCTCCAATCTTCCTAAATCCTTGTGGACTGAAGCACTTAAGATGGCAGTGTATATATTAAACCGAGTTCCAACCAAGGCGGTTCCTAAAACACCATTTGAATTATGGAAAGGTTGGAAACCGAGTTTGCGACATATGCGCGTTTGGGGATGCCCGTCTGAAGTGAGAATTTATAATCCACAAGAGAAGAAGCTGGACCCAAGGACCATTAGTGGGTATTTCATTGGATATGCTGAAAGGTCTAAAGGTTACAGATTTTATTGTCCATCTCACAGCACTAGGATTGTGGAATCAAGAAATGCAAAGTTTCTTGAAAATGACTTGATCAGTGGGAGCGATCAAACCAGAAACATAGTTTTTGAGAAGGATCATTCAGAATCTCAACCTTCCACTTCAAGTGATAGATTGGTTATTGTTCATAGCACCCCTCAAGTACAAACTGGTGTTGAACAACCAATTGTTGAAGTTCCACAAGTTGTTGACGATATTCCAATAGATCAAGGAGTTCAAGAGTTGCCAAGAACTTTTGAACAACAAGTTGAACCACATACTTCTCAGGAATATGATGGTACAACATTAAGAAGATCTACTATACCAAAGAGATCAGCAATTCCTAATGATTATGTTGTGTATCTACAAGAATCTGACTACAACATTGGAGCCGAAAATGATCCCGAGTCATTTTCACAAGCCATGAGTTGCAAAGAATCAGAACTATGGTACAATGCCATGAAGGAAGAGATGAATTCCATAAAGAGTAACGAAGTCTGGGATCTTTTTGAGTTGCCTAATGGAGCAAAAGCCATTGAATGTAAATGGGTCTTTAAGACAAAGAAAGACTCATTGGGCAACATTGAGAGATACAAGGCAAGACTCGTTGCTAAGGGATTCACTCAGAAAGAAGGAATTGACTACACGGAGACTTTTTCTCCTGTATCTAAGAAAGATTCCTTGCGCATAATTATGGCATTAGTAGCCCATTTTGACTTGGAGTTGCAACAAATGGATGTGAAAACAACTTTTCTTAATGGAGATCTAGAGGAGGAGGTTTACATGAAACAACTTGAAGGATTCCCCTCTAGATGGTGAGCAATTGGTTTGCAAGCTCAAGAAGTCATTATATGCTTTAAAACAAGCATCCCGCCAATGGTATTTGAAATTCCATAATGTAATTTCTTCTTTTGGTTTTGTAGAAAACATTATGGATCAATGTATATACCTGAAAGTTAGTGGGAGTAAAATTTGTTTTCTTGTTTTATATGTGGATGACATTTTGCTAGCAACCAATGATAAGGGTTTTCTACATGAGGTGAAACAATTCCTCTCTAAAAATTTTGATATGAAGGATATGGGTGAGGCATCTTATGTCATTGGCATTAAGACCCATAGAGACAGATTTCGAGGCATCTTGGGTCTGTCACAGGAAACCTATATTAATAAAATTTTAGAGAGATTTCGGATGAAGGATTGTTCACCAAGTGTAGCTCCCATTGTGAAGGGTGATAGGTTCAATTTGAACCAATGCCCGAAGAACGACCTTGAAAGGGAACAAATGAAGAACATTCCATATGCTTCTGCTGTCAGAAGCCTAATGTATGCTCAAGTCTGCACAAGACCTGACATTGCATTTGTTGTGGGAATGTTGGGACGATATCAGAGTGATCCAGGTTTAGACCACTGGAGAGCTGCAAAGAAAGTAATGAGGTACCTTTAAGGAACCAAAGGCTACATGCTTATGTATAGACAGATGGACAACTTGGAAGTAATTGGCTACTCAGATTCTGACTTTGTTGGATGTGTTGATTCACGCAAATCAACATCAAGTTACATTTTTATGATGGCCGGTGGAGCTGTATCATGGAGGAGTGCCAAGCAGACCTTGATTGCCACTTCCACTATGGAATCCAAGTTCGTCTCCTATTTTGAGGCTACTTTACATGGAGTATGGCTTAAGAGTTTCATTTCTGGGCTTAGAATTATGGATTCTATCTCTAAGCCATTGAGAATATATTGTGATAATTCAGCTGCTGTTTTTATGGCTAAAAACAACAAAAGTGGGAGTCGAAATAAACACATCGACATTAAGTATTTAGCTATAAGGGAATGTGTTAAAGAAAAGAAAGTGGTCATTGAGCACTTCAGCACTGAGTTAATGATCGCTGATCCTTTGACTAAGGGCATGCCACCATTTAAATTCAAGGATCATGTAATGAATATGGGACTTGGTTCCATTATGTAGTTTCTCATTGTATGGACAATGTTATTTTAATGAAATTCTTAATTATTGTGATGTTTTTTCTCATATTTATGTGCACCTTAAGTTGATTTGAGAAAATTCATTTAAGAAGGACCAAGAATAAACATAAGGTTTATTCATTAAGAAATTGTTGCCACATAAATTATAATAAGAATAAATACATAGTAATACATGGAAGATAATACTCGTCATTAGAGGACTTATCGCCATGATTCATGTATCTATTACTTAATACAGATTATCAATGGGTTTTAAGTTGAGACATTAAGTTTGGAAGTATGGACCAAGTGGGAGAATGTTAAGCTCCATTAATTTTTTTGACAACTGCTGCCTACAATTCTGGAATCCAACTGCAGTCTTTCCTTAATTTCTGGAAACCAACTGCAGTAATTTCCTTAAATTAAGGAAATCAACTGCAGTTAATAAATTTATTGTTGGGAGCTACTGAAGTGGTCCATTACTCCATCTGGAGTTCTCTACCTTGATCTGTGGAACACCTGACACATAGCCATCAGAAGCTTGATGGAAGCTTGGCTATAAATTTATCTGTTTGGTCCCCATGCTTGCAGATCATTCCCCTTCAGTTTTTTTACACCATCTAGCTGAGAGAGCAGAGCTTGGAAGTGCCTTCAAACTTTCTGTATTCTTTTCTTTCTGCTTGGATTGAAGCTAGAGTGCTGAAGTAAAGAAGCAAGTGGACTGTGGTTTGCATCAAGAACGTCACCAATGGTTGGAGGTAACTTATTTTCTGGGCATTTAAACGATTCTTTTCAATTTTTTCCGCATATAGAATTGTTGTTGCAAAAAAAACTAACAAAATCACTCCCCTTGTTTCCTCCATGGTCCTGATAGTTCTTCTCTTTTCTTAAGGTTTGGATATACATCAGACTACTAGTTTTTCCATGCATGTTGGTTCAATATGATTATGTATTCATTGGTCGATTTCTGTTGAGGGTAGAGTATCTCTCTGTTTTCGTTCCAAATACCTTCACTATTTTCTTCAGGCCATAATTTTTTATCACTGTGAGCACTGTTCTCCTAATTCCGAGCTACTACTATTATGACCCTTCCATGGAGTCAAACACTTCGCCATCCGAATCTGAAACACAACCCTCATAAGTTTGTGCAAACTGTAAGACCGAGCATGCTTCTTTGCATACAAAAATATATTATTTAAGAGTTTGATTTCACCAGCAAAGCACAACGACCAACAATACTTGCAATATCATTGTGACACTCCAGTAGCGTACTTCAAGGCTTGAAGATGAAGTAGATGCTCTGCGAATCATCATTGCGGATCTTAGACTGCAAGACAATCAATAAGAGCATTTTGTGGTAGGTCCCACTAGGGATATTGATCTCAACAGGCTAACGGATCCTCTGTATTAACTATTCTATCATGGTCAAACTAGGTGGGGTTTTTTATAGTATTTTCGGTTAGACCAACTGCTTATGCGTGAATTCAAGATGTAATTTCCTAGGTATTTGGTGTTACCAAGCGCGAATATAACAGAATCAATACTCATTTTTGTGAAAAAAAAAGATTAGATGGTACCAATTATTATTATAAGGTGATGAAAGGAATAATGATCATGACAAAGTATATACCATGATTAATATTACTAGGTATGAGTCCACTGAATTGGATGTAGTTCACAATTAGCTGGATACATGAGACCGGGACAGATGGTGTTAAGGCTAAAATAAAACATCTTAATTTTTGTTTAATCAAGTGTTTATAAATTATTTTTTTAATTATAATAAAACATACATTATTTATTTCTAAATTTTAACATTAAGTTTTGCATAAGTCAAAGCTAAATTAATAACAATCAAATCATAAATTCATTGCTAGAGTCATGCATGGACAAAAACCAATAAACATCAAAATATTTATTTCATAATATATTTTAGGTTGTTAAAATTAAAAAATTAAAAAATTTAACTAAATCATCACATTATTTTAAATTATGATTATTATTATTGTTAAAAAAAACTAATATATAAGTTAAACATATATACATTTAAGAAAACATGTAACAATATTTTTATTCATGGAGATTCGTGTCCATTTTATCATGGAGATTCTTATCTGTAAATAGGTTTTGTTATAATATCGTGGCTTATCAATACAACATGTCCAAAAAACCATAACTTGTTTCATATGACATTTTTTTAATTAATAAATTTAATTGCATAACCACATTGAAGAATATTATGTGGAGGTTAAATCATTACCATCCACCTAATAATTATTACGTCAAGAGGATTTCTCCGTTGCAGTATGGAAGAAATTGATAATTAAAATAAAATTGAGGTAAATTAATCAATTTATTGTTCGTAGTTTTTTGGCTACAAGTTTTGACAACCCATGGTATTCTTCTCTAATATAGTTTATTTAAAAGCATAAAATTCCATCAGATTGATTTTCTGACTTTGATAATGAAGTTTGTTTCGATATAATTTAAGTTTGTCTGAGTAAGATGAAGCATGAAGTTTGTTTTGATATAGTTTAACTTTTTTAAGTGTAAGGCGAAGCATGAACTTTACTTGGATGTGTGTTCATTCGTATGGCCATTATAGTATCTGATGAATATATTTTTGAAAAAATAATTGAAAAATAGTTATTTTTAGAGCTTAATTTTACATATAATGTATATATCATTCACAATAAAATTTTTAAAATATAAAAATAATTTGTTTTTTGTTTTGAGACATCATTGAATCATCCATTAAGAGGTGTATGTTTTGATGAAAACTTTGGAAATAACATTATACAGTGAAAAGAGATAATAAATACAAATCAAAATAATGACTAACATCTATTCCTAAATCATCTCTAGTAACATTTTTTTTTTTGTGAGCTTGGCAATACTGCATCTTCATCATGTACAATATATCACCTCGATTGGAGTGGGGAATTGTACCAGTGACTTCACATCAAGGAGTGCCTTAACAAAGCACCCAATCACCATTTATCCTAGACCCCGTGGACATCTCTAGCAACATTTTCATTTTCTTAAACTAAATCTATTTTATAATTTTTTCCATTGTTTAAATCTATTTGTAATATAGGATTTAGTTACAATAAAATTTTAATTTTATGAAATTTTGAAATTAAAATTAAAATCTCAATAGAAAAGGTCAGATTAAATTAAATTCTTTTATATATTTTAAAATTAACATTTATTTAAATTTATAAATGTATTTTAAACTAAAAAAAATTGATTAAAATTAATAAAGTAATAAATAAATTTACATAACATTATACAACGTATGATAAATAATGTATGTTCCAAAAACATCTCTAGCAGCAATTTCATTTTCTTAATTTATTTTTTATAATTTTTTCCATTCTTTATAATATGAGATTTAGCTCCAATCAAATTTTAATTTCAAATTTGTATTTTATAAAATTTTGAAATTTAATTTAAAACCATCCTAGATTTGTTTTAATTCTAAATCTACCAAGGGTCCAGAAGGATTGAATCTCTTTTCACTCTAAAAGAGGTTTGCATTTCAAGAGATTTAATCCCTCTCGACGCTTGGTAGATCCAGAGTTAAAATGGACCTACGCTAGTTGATAAAGAAATTAAAATTATGGAAGCCCTCTTCCATGGTACACACGTAATAAAATGCATTAAAGAAAGAAAAGGATAGGAGGATTATAACTCCACATGGGCATGTAACCATTTATAGAGTTAATATAAATCTCATGAATAAAGATAATATATGTGTTTGTATGTGTGTGCTTGTTTTAAACTTAATTTAAATAATAATAATAATTTTGGATTTTTGACTTTGGTTTCAAATAATGGTGGGATTTGTAGATGAGATAAGGATTTGATATTTGGTGGGATAAGCCAAAACAAAAGGAAAAAGTTTATGGACAAAAATGACCATTGAGATGAGAGCAAGACCAACATTTCAGCAAAAAAATTGAAGAGGTAATTTCATCTTACAGGAGGCCCCATCTAACAATTGTAGGGGGATCATAAAGGAGTGGATCCCATCTATCACTAGTCTCTGTGTTTGGTATTGTAAAAAATAACAAGTGTTAAAGTAGTAAAATTTATTTCCCAATGTAGAAATGGTCAATACATTACAAGTATGCTCTCATCACTCTCTAACCAATCTGTAAACATTGTGATAGTTACTCTATTGTGACTACATTGATCCAATCTTGGTAGTGCCAATGACTCTCAATTCATTGTACATGGAACATCACCCACATAATCCATTAAATGTCATATGTGTTTCATCTTTAACTTCACCTTGCATGATTATTTTCCAATCTTTATGGAAATAATAACATGAATTAATGCCCTATCATACCATGAAAAAGAATGGATATGCTCATGCTTCAAAAATATCACATCATCTCATTGTTTCCAAAGAAAATAAAGAACATGTGCTCACACAAGTATCCAATCCAAGGAAAACTCTATAGTCCATGGTAATTTATCTTGTAAGAAAGTTCCTATCTATGTACCAGAGGATAGGAGATAAGAATGGAAGAAAACATCCACCTGGGCTAGGTACATGTTACTAAATGGAAAACTATACTATATGCTTCAGAGTCTCATTAGCCCCATACTATGGGTAGTATGGGTTTGGGATTTTCGAGTATGAAAATATTTCCTCGATTTCTAATCCCCCCATTATCATATATCAAATAAAAATTGCTTTCTTAGGTTGTGGAACCAACTTCCCCCCATTATCATATATCAAATAAACATTGCTTTCTTAGGTTGTGGAACCAACTTCCACATGCTTCATAGTGGAAATAACCAAGTCTTATTCTTTATTTTAACTCTTTAGAGGTTGTTTACTCAACCTTATGTATGGACTTTTGTATCCTAGTTGATGCTTGTATTTAGTGAAGATGGTGGCCTACCCAATCCTTACACCAACCTTTTGAGCCTTGCAAGCCAAAGTAAAGATCAACCTTTTGAGCCTTGCAAGCTAGTGTAAAGATCAACTCACATAAAAATATCCCTTGAAGTTTTTCCACCACAAACTTCTTAGCATACTCTAATCAAAATTTATATATATTCTCTATCCAAGGAAAAAAAGAGTGATTGTGAACATTAATAGGTCATTGGCCAAGCATAATCCTCTTAAAAAACCTTTTGAGCAAAAAACTAGATAATCAACCAACATATTTCCTTCAAACAGTAGAACAAGAGACCACCATAAGTTGTGGTGATTAAACCATAAGTTTGTTTTGAAGGAAGGTACCTCCATGAAAGGAATATTTTAACCACCTTCCAGGATTCCTAGATGCTTTCAAGCATGAAATTCTTAGAAATTTTAGCCCTAGTCGAGTTATCATGATAGGATATAAAGATGATCCTTTCCAAAATTACTTTCCCATCGAGTTATCATCATAGCCTATAAAGATGGTCATTTCCAAAATTACTTTCCCATTGGGAACTCTTAGCTAATTCAATACCATAGTAACACCTTCCAATATGCATCTCCTAAGATGGCCCACACAACCCATTTTTCATATAGGGGTAACTTGTTCTTGAGTTCTTATTTTAAATATATACCTAGGCCTCTATGGTCCATAGGTGTATAACACAACACCCATTTAACTTTTTGAAATCTATTACCCTAGCTTGCAATGACCCACAGGAAGTTGTGAAGGGATTTTGTTTTGAAGGGATTTCTCCAAGTGTTGGTAAGACAATACTGAAAGGACCTAATAGGAGGAACAATAAAAATGTGTCATTAAAATTTTGGTGCAATTATAGAATTTGGTTGGCAAGCCCAAGGGTTTAGTAATCCATTTCTCAATTGCATTTTCCAAACTTTGCATGAAAAGTTCCTAAAGCTATTTAGGAAGGCATGGAAGGAAGCACGAATACCTAAGAATTTAAATACTTGTCTAGGATAGATCTGAACCCAATCTTGGTTGGTCAATGAATGTCGGAAACTAACCTACTTATAACAGCAGGTTTTGTGCCATGGAGTACTTGAGTTAGGGACTAAACAAAAAAAATGTCTAGAAATTTCGTGGTATTGTCCCAAGCAAGATGGAAGAAGTCATAAAATTTTTTCCATTGACTAATGGCTTGACTCTAACTTAGGGAGGGTTGATGCTATTTCATTAATTAGAGAAGGGTAATAATATAAGCATGTAATAAGTCTGTACTTAGAGTGATTGCAAAAAGAGAGAGTAAAATCAACATGGTGAAGAGTATGATAAGCTTTCTACTTTCATGTTACATTATTTATTAGAGTACAAAATGTGTCAATTAATTGGTTTTAGAATGGGGATAAATAAGGATATGAATGAACTTAGCATTCCATTTTCCACTTAATGAAGCTATATCTATGGATTATTAGTAATCATTATAAAAAAAAATGGCATGGAAAGGGAATCAAATATGCAATTTACATAATGATGAAGATGAAAAATGGAGTAGAGTTATCTATCCCTTTTCTATTCTACATCTAGGTATCATCAAATGGTGATAAAAGAAATTACATCTAAGTATGATCAAATGGTGATAAAGAAACTAGAGATGGAGTGTAATTAATTGACACATTTCCTTTTATCAATTTAATGATATCTTAAGGTATTTTAAATACAAATGAACATGGAAGAGGGTCTAATAACCCATCTCCATAACCCCAATTGTGGAATTCTATATTTTATTAGTTAAGGATTTCATATCACAATGTGGATAGATATGGAGAATAGTTATTCAACTTCTCTATTCGATTTGAAATGAATTTATATCTAGAAAATAAAATAAAATTAGATAAACGTTATCATTTGACCTTTCTTCTTTCTCCTTTAATGATGTTTTTTTTTGAAGGATCCCTATTCATAGAATATGCATTTTCCTACTCTCATTTATGACGTATGCAAGGAGCTCCTAGTTAAAAAGAGAATTTATTCTTTCCATCTTTAAACAAGGGGGTTGCGGGACAACAAGTCCCTGCCTTGAGTGGGGTGGTAATTGACCCGAAACCTGTGTGTTTTGACCTTGATAAAGTAGACATAGTTATCCAACAATAGCATGCCCGAGCATTGACCAAAGTATTTTTTGGAACTTAGAACTACTGTCGTTGCCATATACACAAATATATGAGGAGCAATCTCAACAATAAACTATTGTGTGAGAACTAAGCATTGAAGTTGCTATTACAAGAAAGGCAGAGGTCATGGGATGCCATTATAAATGTTGAAGCGAAGCGTTGAATGCCATTACATAATTTGAATGTGAAACACCATAATTTTAAATTTATCCCTAGAAAAGAGAGAATCTGGCAACCAAAGTAAGGTTTATTTTCTATTTCTCATGAATTGGGTTTATGACAGCTCTCAAAAACATATAATTACCCAATGTGTCATTATTACATAGGTTCAATTTTTGTACTAAATATAAATGTTACCAAGTTTCAACTCAATTTAGATAAATAGATTGAGTATTAGGAAATTTACTAACGTGTGTGTAGGGAAAGGGTTATCACTTAGGCAACCTGCCAACGAATGTCAAATTTTAGATTATATTATCAACCCATGCTGCAAAGTTCTCTTAATACTCTTATAGTATTATAGAATGAATGCAACTGACCCAAATGTAACCTAGAAATCACAAAATGCATGCGTTGATTTTATTTTCATCTGCAGACCCTAAACTAATATAAAAACAGAGATCCCAAATGTAACCTAGAAATCACAAAATGCATGCGTTGATTTTATTTTCATCTGCAGATCCTAAACTAAGGCAAGGGCTAACCAGCCATATATTGTGTATTAAATGCTGGCAAAGGCTATGTATGTCAATCAAATTATGGGAGCGCATGCATATCCATATATCGGGACTGCGGCGGCCACCTCACGTTTCCGATGACATACGCGGGACCCACCATACGCGGGCCCGCCCGCCCCGTCTCGTTCTTTGACAATGGCGAAAATACCCCGCGCGCCAAAACGCCATTCACAACCGTTCGAAATCGGTCTGCGCAAGAGCTCTGTTTCATTACCAAAACATTCCTGTTACATTCAAACGATTGAAATCTGATTTTGCAGAGACCTGGAAGGAGCATCGAGACCGATATCTTCGCTATTTTCAACGAGAATCAGAAGCCAGGGGCTGAGACAGAGCGTCACTTTGGTCAAGGCTCTATGTTCCACGAGATCACACACATGATCAAGGCTCTATGTTCCACGAGATTCTGCGCAAAATTTTGAATCCAAACACATGGAGAAGTTCACTACCCTGTGAGCCAAATTTATTGCTGTCTTTTGGTTCTGATTTTGCGAGAAGGAATGAACGGTGCTCTCCTTGGGTCCGATTTATCAGTTAGAGATGATTGGAGAGGAGAAGGGTGCCGCCTTTTGCTATTACGAAAACCAATCTGATTGGAATTTAATGCTTTCAGGATGAAGGATAAAATGGAGATGGAAAAACTTTGTGTCATTGGACTTTGGCTCATTGATTTGCCACTAGCTTCTCCTTATAATGAGTTGTGTAAGAGAAGTCCTTATAATGAGTTGTGTATTTGGCATCTTCACAAGATCTCTTTCTCTTGGAATCATGAATTTAGTATAGTAATATGCCAGTAAGGTCCTGTGTCACGTGGAGTGAGGATATGGATACAGGTTGCAGAAATCACACCATGAAAATTTCAGGAAATGGCGAAACAACATATCCACATATGGATTTATGAGCATGGGGAGAAATTTATATAACATAGTCTGCATAAAATGTTTAAGCAGGAACTCTCAAATTTTCTCTTTTTTAACTGTTTTATTTTATTGCTAAGTTGCACTGATATGGATATTGTTCTGAAACATAAATGGCAAGTGTTTTGAAAATCAGTATATATATATATATATAGTCTTGTGTATAGTTAGGTTGCTTGCAGATGTTTAGCCCCACTTTATATTGTTGGCCTTCTTCCCTCTCATATAAATAAAGGAGAGAGTTCTTTTATACATTGATTTGATCATATTGTCTTTGAGATGTGGGTAGTGCAGTGAACTTGTCACTTTTTCTCTTTGTACACTTCATCATATTATCTCTGTGTCCTGGAGTGCTAGGTTCTTGGAGCAGTTCAAGGTTTTGCTAAGGTTAGTATTTCATCCTAAAGGAGGCAAAGAAACTAGTGTTTGTGATAAACTGTAGAGGATAAGAAAGCATTGCTCTTTTAGCTCGTGTGAGAGAAGAAGACTAGGGTATTGGAAACCCTAGTGCTACTTGTGATATTTGATTGAGGAGGAAACATCTTGGATAGTGCTGGGAGACAAGTGTTGAAGCCAAGGAGGACATGCTGGTGTTGATGCTAGCATTGTGTGGATCCTTGGTGGTGGTTAGTGTTTTCATGGTTTTCCCTACCTAGGGTTTGTACTGCCTTTGTGATAAAGCTGTGGTATGTATATGTAGTTCATTTATTCTCTCTCTTTATATATATATATATATATCTCTGAAGTTTCCAACCATCTAAAGTTGTTTAACTGATTTTCAATTAGCATTGTATTTTCCATTGGGTAATTTCCAACACTTGTTCATTCTGATTTGACATAAAATAGGGCTGAAATTGAAGTGCTTTAACACATAACTAGAAGATAAGAGAGCAGATTTTCTGCTGTAATAAAGTGATTTCCAGATCTGGTATATGCTTTAAAAGTGTGCTCTAAGGGCTGAAAGTTGTTGGCATATGTTTGGTATCTTTTCTTTTGAGCTGCCTAGTGTGTTGGGTTGAAGTGAAGTGAAGCGTGGCCCACTGTTTGCTGCTGTAAATTAAAAATATCAGATCAACCCTAAGGCTGAAAGCACAGAGGGATTAAATCCAAGAAACCTCCATTATGAGGTGAAATTTCTGAAGTTGCATTAATTGCCCTAGACTGAAATTTCATTAATAAGGGGTTTTGACATGAAGGTTTAAGAAAAATTTATAAACTTGTGTAAAATGTCCATGATGATGAGCAAAGCAAGCATCGTAAGAGTATGTGAAAGCCAAAAATGCTAGGGAACATAATAGTTGCAATCCATAATTTCAGAAGTTGATACCCAGATTTGTTGCAGACACCACACAAGACAACTATTGTAGATGACAACCTAGAGTAGAATATGAAGCAGAAGCTTTGTGAGATCATGGGCACCTGAAGTTGTAAAATGGCAATAACAGATTTGCCCTCTTGACAAACGCTCATGAAATGCAATTTCAGAAGTGAGTGCCTACAATTGTTTCAGACACCACACCTGACAAATTGTTGTAGATATCACATCAGACTAGAAGATGTAACAGAGGCTTTGTGGAGATCATGGGTACTTGAAGTTTTAAAATGGTGGTCATAGATTCACCTTGTTAACAAACACCCACAAAATGCTGTTGTAACATATGTAAAATGTTTGTTGTATTGGATGCTGGAAACCTGATGTATCAGATGTAAAAAATCTACTGTAACAGGTGCAAATATCTGCTGTAACAGGTGTAGCAATCTGTAGTAATGGATGCCAAAGGAACACTGTATTAGTAACTTAATCTGCTGAGCAATATTTGCAAAGTGCTGATGACCTTCGACAACAATTGTGTTAGATGTTTGGAGGTGAAGAAATCCTTAGACATGTTTGAGAGCCCAGTCACTGACACCAATATATATGACAACTATGCATGAGAAATTAGGCAACGAAACCCTGATATGAGTGATTTACTTATTAAAAGATTGATGCCCTTATCTGTTTGAAATATTTTGCCAGAGATTACTGCAAATCCCAGCTTGCAGTTACCGGTAGGAATGACACTTGCAAATGCTGTATTTTGCAGACCCACAATGAACAGGCCCATTAAGATGTCAAACACAAAGGCTAGGTTTTTATAAAATTTCCTGTTCATTGTCATACGCTGGTTCTTGAAAATGGATTATCTTGTGCCTGTTTTATCAGGGTTGAAGAGACCAAAGTGATGCTCTGTCTCAGCCCCTGGCTTCTGATTCTCGTTGAATATAGCGAAGATATCGGTCTCGATGCTCCTTCCAGGTCTCTGCAAAATCAGATTTCAATCGTTTGAATGTAACAGGAATGTTTTGGGAATGAAACAGAGCTCTTGCGCAGACCGATTTCGAACGGTTGTGAATGGCGTTTTGGCGCGCGGGGTATTTTCGCCGTTGTCAAAGAACGAGACGGGGCGGGCGGGCCTGCGTATGGTGGGTCCCGCGTATGTCATCGGAAACGTGAGGTGGCCGCCGGAGTCCCGATATATGGATATGTATTCGCCCCCATACTTGATTGACATACATAGCCCTTGCCAACATTTAATACACAATATATGGCTGGTTAGCCCTTGCCCTAAACTAATATAAAAACAGAGATAGATAAAAAAAAAATACAGAAACCCCATTAACAAAAGAACCGAAAAGTGATTCTTGAATAGGAAAGAAAGTAAAATTTAACAAATAACATGCGTCAAGAGTTTGATCGAGTGCCAAAGGTGCAAACTCAACTAGGCACAATCGTGAGTTTGATCGAGTGCCAAAGGTGCAAACTCAACTAGGTTCAATCCCTGAAGACGATTGTGCCTCTGGAAGACTTTTATACCAGATCAATTTGCACAAAATAGAGGAGGAAGAGTTGATATTGGGGACTCAGAAATAACTTTTATTATACTTAGTTATTTCCCTTACTCTTGGCTATTACTGTCAATTATTTCTATTACTCTTGGCTATTACTGTATTACTGTCCATGGAAGGAGACAACTAGAATTAAACCCAGAAAAGAGAGAGTCTGACAACGAAGAAAGTTTATTTGCCATTTCGCATGAATTTGCTTTGTGATAGCTCTCAGACACATATAACTGCAAAATGTGTCATAATTACATATGTTTAATTTTTGTACCAAAACACTCGCTAAACAATAAATCCAACAAAAAAATTCACACATCTTGTTTCAGAAACAAAGATTAGGGCATCACAACAAAATTCACTGCCATATACTCTAGATCTCCCACATATAGGAATGGTTAATTGCACGTCAGAATAAAAAGATAACAATAATGAGCTGCTATAAACATGCATTCCACTTTCTGCTTAGGGTAGTGATATTGTACGGTAAAAGAAGGGATTAATTTAAAGGAAACAATTTAAAATATGGGCATACCAGAGATGTCCTCCCCTTTCTCTCCCGACCATGACTGTGTAGACCTGATATGCAAGCCCGTATGAAATGATGCTTGTTTTCATTACTCTCGAGTAGAAGGGAATCCAAAAGCTCTCTTAAGAGGCGATTGCAATCACTGATTAGTTTTGTCTTTTGTACAATCAGACCTCTTATAGTAGTCCATCACGCATGAATCTACATTCAATACATATAACAAGCATTACCAATATTTAAGCATTGAAACATAAAAATGCTCACATAGAACAGAAGCTGGACCAACCAAAATGCACAGAAAAGCAAGGCAACAAACCATACCTTGAACATATGTTGGGCACCTCCAGGAATTTGCTAAGGAGCTCTATCAATTTATGAAGTATAAAACCTTGTGATATGTCAATGTGGAAGCTTCGCTCTTGTGCCTCTATTCGAACCATCTGATACGTTATTAACCTGCATATTATACTTAAGAATCCCTTTACTGTCAAATACAGTCGTGCATCTTCAGACTCTACCATCTTGAAGAGCAACTCAAACAATTCCACAACACTTTCACCTGCAGATTGTGCTGCAGGGAGCAAAGTCATCAGCAAGTTGAGGAATCTAGACTGCCTTGCCGGACTTTGAGCACACAACACACTAATTAAGCCACACATTTCTGATCTTATCGACTGGCAACACGAACTCAAAACTAACTCAGATACCCAAGAACTCTGTTCAAATGCTGAGAAGCCATTGCTAACAGACACCTTACAAGCTCGCCTTTTCCATCTAAGAACATACTTGAGTGCAAGATAATCAGCTCTCTTGGAATCCCTACGAGATTTTTGAACTAAAAATTTGGTAAATTGCAAGACTTTGTATTTCCTCCTCACAAAGTCCAAATTTAGGGGCCATGGAATGTGGTCCAAGTAATCAATACAAGTTGCAATATTGGTTGAAGATGAGGTGACGAGAACATATCTCACTGCCATGCTTCTTAAATTAGGAAACTGGTTGAACAAGACCCTTATTGATGATGGAAACGTGACTTTAATTACACTGTTACACTATTTTCCTGCCTTTTGACAATCTTGTATTGCAGATTGTTAGGATCAAGATTCATAGGATCCTGTACCTATAGGCATGTATTTTTCTAGAATGTGGATCACTCAATTTACTTCTTTCTTTTTTGTGTGTGTTTTTGTGGTCTATTGAATGATTTAACACAATAGTTGAAGATTTGATAAGTAGTTTATGTATGTGCAGAGCTTCTTGTGGAACTTATTGAACGAGAGAAACAAGTATGCATCCTTTCAGAGGCAGATATTCTAGATGCAGAGATTGACACATTTTTAAGATGCATGTGGGAATCTCAAAGTTTTTGATTTTATATTGAGTGCCCTGCCTCAACAGATTAGGGTAAGCATATTGCTAGTAAATATTCAAATTGGACCGTTAGGTGTACCGTGGCATTCTTATTTAACATTATTGATTTGAACTTTCAATATTTATAGGAAAGCTATATCTAGATTTTGAGTAGCTGATGTTTATGTACATGCCCTTTGGAGCTTCAGCATAACCTACTTGATATCTGCTCGATTATGTTGAAAGGACCTCTACATTTCATGGGATTCAAAGAGAATTAAGTGATCCTTTCCTGTGTTGTTAAAATTTAGATTCTAAATAGCCCCATCAAACACTAGATACATGTTGAAAATATATTCTATACTTTTATATATTTATCCTGAATATTTTGTAAGCTGACCTTGCATTGACGTTACAGTTAGCCCACCTATACTAAGAGTCTAAGACAAGAACCCAAAAGCAATGCAAGCAGCAAACACTAAAATGATAACTGAAACTGAATACAATTATCATACCAGAAAAGGAAAATAATGCTTGAAAAAGCACAATAAAATTCTCACTCAATCACAACTTGATAAAGAAAACATAAAATTAGCCACAGAAGAATTCTTAAGTAGACACATAAACCTCCTCCTAAGTTGAGGTGGAATCAAAAGAGCTCCTGAAGTCAGGAGGAATCTTTGAAGGTGGCAAGTTCCCTCTTGGAAGTTTTCTTTATGGTGATAACGCTGTGAATCCATTTGTCTCTGGCCTTTTCCCCGATGCACTTGCAGCCATAGCTGTAGCAGCCCCAGAAGAATGTTCACTGCCTATTTGGTTAGCTGATGCAGCTAAAAACTTGAGCAATTCTGAGGCATCTAGGAGTTCTATCATTAATTCTATAGAGTTCTCTCCTGCTTCTGACTGCTGCCCATGTAATGAACTTGTCTGGCTCTTATACATACCAACAACATTTGTTAGTTTACAAATAGCAAACAGGTCAATCCAAAACTATAAGATGTTAGTAGTCATTAAATAGAGATGGAAGGCTTACAAGTGGTTTTTTTCCTCATATTTTCCGAGTTCACGAGTTCAAAAGACAGCAATGTCAAATTGATGAGTACATAACTCAAAGGAAAAAGGAAAAGGCTCATATCATTGTTGTGCCCCTAACCACAATATCCTTGGTAGGTATTAGACTCTATGTACATGAGCTACTTTGTATGTCTACTCATGATTTTTAAGTATCTATTATATTTAAAAGGGACAGGCTTGCGTGACTTTTGTACCTAACCACAACATCCTTAACGATATTAAACTCTGTGTACATGCGTTGTTGTGTATGTGCTCAAGATTTTGCAACCAAGATATATTTACATAGGCGATTTTATATAATAAGGACCTGATAACTCTTTTCATGATTTCTGCATTGAATCAGGGTTTTTGAAACTCCATTGGTATAAATAGGGGCTCCCATTCTCATATGTATCTGTTATCATTTTGTCAATATAAATCAACTAGTTGCTGGTGCTTATTGAAGATGTTTTCCCCCACTACTCAGATTTGCAGTGTAATCCACCCCTGGCTGTGCAGGTGCCATCATTGTTTCTTGTTTATTTATGTTATTATAATTCCATTTCTATTTCAGTTCCATTGGCGACATGGCCACTGGAATGACATGACATGTTGTAGTATGGAAGCCAAAGAAATTATCTAGCATTGTAGTACTTTTAGGAATTCAAATATAAAAGTTTTACTTTCAAGAGTAAACATCTCTTCATATCACAAGAAGTTTATAACAAAAGTTGTTTGGCATGGCTTTGATTTTACAATCCTGAAAGCTCATGAAAATAACACCTTAGTTAATGCAAATGCGTCTATCCCACAGAATATCTACATGAATTTTTCATACATAAAACTTCAAACTCACAACTGGACTTATGGCTACACTGAGCTGAATTCAGCAGAGAGCGCAATGACACTCAACCCTCAGCTATTCCCAAAAATCACCACAACCACTGATGGCCAGAAACTTGAGCCTTTCGATCCATCTCATGCACAGGTCTCAGTTGTAACGGAAACATAAACAAGGTTCTAATTATTGTTCTTGATCAAATTGGTGTATGTACAAGTAAGAATTACACTCTGTGAAAATCATCATTCATGCATTGGGACTATTATCAGCCCAAGAAACTCTCCTAGGTTGTATATCAGAGATGCTCGGGAACATTACAAACTCAACAAAAAATTTGAAAATGGTGGATGAATGGAAGGAATGATGCATATTCAAGTCAGATAACCACTTCTACTATGCTTAACCCAGACATGGGTGAACACCCCCAAACTACAAGGCTCTAGACCACCAATTACTCACAGTGTAAGGAATAGGTGAACATGGAGAATACTGACCACACCAGCAAATGCACAGGACCTTGTGATGGCCGGCTGCAACCAGTTAAAAGGTCTGTAAATCTATTTCCTAATGCACAGACAGGATGACAACTCTCTGGCATTAAAACAATAGAAACCTGCATACACATTCAATAATACTTACTAGATTCTAATATAGAGGTGGGATGACAGCCCCTCTAATGCTAAACATTAAGAGCACATGAAAAATGCATAACAGGCACAGCCTGGAACAAAGAAGAAATGGAAAGTGAGCATTTAACAACAAAAGAAGCTTGTATTAGCTGAAAATGAAGACCAGACGCTGCAAGTATCACAATAGTTACAGTCTCCAGAAGTTGAACTTTACATCAAAACAATATCCATCAACCCTCATTACATCTTGTTTCTGGGTATATATGGAGGTTGATTACAAAAATATATGCTATCCTATGCGTGGAGGGGTCATAATGGACCACCAACCACATTAACTGTCTGATATGGGTCTCTGATACAATCTGCTGCTTCCAATGAGTGAATTTGACATTCTCTGGTACTCTGTTGTCCTTCTTGGGTAGCTGGAGTGAACTATGGATGAAATTCCATGCCTGATAAATGCTTTAATTGCTCGAGGTTGTCCTTTCATTCTTCGGCCATACTGCTCTTGAATGCAGTAGTTGAAATATTAATTGTGCAGAGTACTTGGTAGTTGATCGCTTCATCCTTCGGGTGAATGATACAAGTTAAAGGCACGAAAACAACTTGGAGGATGCATGGGCGGGACGAGAATAAACAATAGTCGTCGAATCTTGCAGATGGATGGCGGAGATTGAATCGGAGGGAGCTATCAAGGGGCAGAAACGGGCGGAGACAAATGTGGGCCGTCGGATCGCAGTCGGGCAGATCCGACGGCTATCGGGAGCGGGAGCTGCGCGGGATTTAATCGGCGGGGATGACAATAAGTGGTTTCCCCGCACCGCTTACGGGGATGGGCGGTAAACATACATACCTGCGCGATCATAATAGGAAGTCAACACATGGACGATGGGACAGGCGGAAAACCGCAGTGATCGCGAGTTAACGCGCGGGCATGTTTCAGCGGCAGAGGAGAGAATGCCGTCGGATCATGCGGCAAACGATCAGACGACGGAGGCTTAAACGCACATTTTTATTGATTGACGTGATAGGGGAGGGCCTCACCGGTAGTGCTTTTTTCATATGCGCGTGGTTATATGACCACAGACTCATGGGTTTAACTTTGTGCCCGGGACCCAAGGGAAAAGGGATTTATACGGGGTTTTGGAGGCAAAACGGAGAAAAACAGGAGTAGCGGGAGTTATAAGGGTATAAAGCAGATAAAGGGGAAATGATAAAATGAACTGCTGTGAGCTCCCTTTTTGCAAAAAACACATGGCCACGGTGTCTTTGACCCAGCAAATACCGAATTATGTAGCAGAGCTAACAGGGACTTTGATATCATTGCAAACATTAATAAAAGACACATCCCAGGTATTTGCATGGGCATCCAGAGAATGAATATAAGTACTACTGAAGTTGGATCTAGCTCATATACATAGTCTGCACAACCACTTTATCCAATACGAGAATTCACGTCAGGATGGAAATATAAAAAGACATTCCAACGACTAACATTATCAGTCTTGATGACAGCAATTACAAAAAAATGTCAGGGGAACGATATGATTCACAAGCAATTTGGTGGCATGGCAATTTGGTGAAAATAACAGAGATACCATTGGAGAGAACAATGGTCAATACTATGTAGTGTCTAATCCATGTACATGGCCAGAAAATTCTTCGACATAAGTCTTGAAGCCTAAGTGTCACTTGTATTAGGGTCTACACATGTCATAACCCATCCCATGTAGAAATATTAGATATGGGAAAATGGATGTAAGATATTCAGTTGATTATTGATGGTGATTCCAAGGAGATCAATGCCTTAGTCAACTTAAGCTGAACAAGGTTCCCATAGATTATCGTAGATTACAGGCCTCGAATTTCCAGTCCTCCTCGCTTTTCAAATGAGAATTAGAAAACTACCCCTTAAAAACTTGGATATTCTATGTTCTCTTCTTTAATGGAATGGGACCACTTTAAAAATTGTGCAGTTCAAAATTTCAAATTAAATGTGAATATCAGATCCATGATAATTGACAACAAAATCCGTTAGTTTCCGTTTCAATTTTATGTGCGCTTCTATTTTTTAAATTTTGATGTAAATGCAATAGAAAATGCATCCGCTATAAATTAGTTTTGGTCTTTTACATGCAAAAAGAAGATTTCTCCATGGTAGACATGGATGTCTTTCATGAAACAATCATTTTACCTTCGACATTTTGAGAATGTTTCATTAAGAAAAATGAGTTGCTTAATCACATCCTTTGCATCTCAAATACAAGTTGAATCATCCTTTGCATCTTAAATACAAGTTGAATCAAATGCATAGAAGACAATGCAAGCTAGTTAAATACAAATTGTTGACATTAATACTCAAAAAAAAAGAAAACCATTATCACAATTTATGCTTAGGAGTTGTAGAATAAAAAAAAAATGCAAGGTAAATCAAAGGCAATGGTATGCAACCACAACAAAATTCAAAAAAAACATTTATAGGATTGGAATAAGCATCAATATTACCTTGTTATGTCATATAGAAGCAATGTCCCAAACAACTCTTCTATTATAAGATCCTGTAATTGACCGAAAATACTCTTGTCTTGCCTGAAGGATATAAAAAAACATCAAGAACTTTATCCCACAAATGCCCTACATGAAAAACACAGTACAAGAAGGGCAATTTCATATAGTAAAAGCCGAACAAGCATCCTTGTTTAAAATGAATAGCACATGCAATGATAAAGTTTCTCTTAGCTTTCTAGATGTTGACTTGGGCGAGATACAATTTGACAAACTGAGCACAAACTAAAAACATATAACACAGTGCATGTTTGTCCAATTCCAACCACCACAACAGTTAGAATTGCATGATTATATAACGGGTGCAAATGTATGGGGTGCAACAAGCTTTACGATGTCATTTCTCCTCAAATATGATTGCTGAGACACCTAAACTGCATGCAGTCCTTACGTGCCCCTTTTCTATTTATTTATTTATTTCTTATTTTTTTTAATATCTAAATTGAATTATACAAATGTAAGAGGTACAACAAACTTTACGATATCATTTCTCCTCAAATATGAGCGTTGAGACACCTGTAATGCATGCAATCCTTACATGCCTCTTTTCTATTTATTTATTTGCCTTTTTTTTAATTTCTAAATTAAATTATAATTTTTGTGGCGTTCGTTACCATAATGAAATGAATAAATAAAATAAATATCACACTAATTTAAAATAACTAATTGTTAAAAAAAACAACCTATGTGCTACACATGAGTTGCATACAAGTCACTTGTCTATTTCATCCTCTGTCTAGGTATGGGGTAAGCTTGACCCACAAATCCATGACCGATCATCATCAGCTGTAATAGCATTACCTTCATCATCAATGTTACTGGTATCAACCAGAGATGGGAAAACTGTTGTAAGAATCCCTTATTATATCCTCAATGGATCAATGGATCCACAGAGGCTAGTACTAACACCACATTGTTGCATGGATCACAATCCCCTGACATCAACGAGTTCCCCCTGCTCTACAAGAAAAATAACAACATAACCAATAGCCCGGTGCAATTCAATAAAATGCTTGGTTCCTCGGTTTTTGGCTACCCCATTAGGCCCTCTGTTGCTCCATTCAATCTCATGCCCACTGTGCCACAACCCGTTGGGACTGCCCACTTCTCAAAAATCCCATTCACATGGCTAACCTAACATGGACTTTTATTGTCCACATCGTCGCTGCCAATAGTTTATTTAAAAGGCACACTAGAGCCACAATTGGATATTATTGACAACCTCAACAAAGTAGGCTTGGTTGGAGGGTCACCGTACATTCTTATCTCTGCACACAAGATATATTTTCTGTAGTGAATCTAATTATGTACTTACTTCAGGTTCAACATTGTTTGCAAAAATTTGTGATACGGTTGTGCCCTCCTAGGCTGAGCCTATTAGGATGTTTCTGCCCTCCAAGGGGCGAAATTGTACATTTTTTTTTCACAAACTTAGACAAATGATTGCCAAGAATAGATTATGGAACATATGGCTTTATACCGTTCCAGTGTTACATAGTATGAAACAGGTAAATGTCGAGGGTGTTGGCCCATGTTCCCCAGGTTGCTGCCAAGGGCGCTAGCCCATGTTCCCCAGGTTATTGCCGAGGACGCTGGCCCATGTTCCCCAGGTTACTATCGAGGGCACCAGCCCATGTTCCTCATCTTAAAGGAAAAGTGAGCTCTTCGTAGTGAGGAAGCTTTTGATGGTGAGAAGGATTGTTTCCCCCTATTTTTGTTTGTGCTTCATGATTTGACTAACTAAATTGATTGAAGATGTATAATTGTACTAACATCCCATTCTCTAGATATATTCCCAAATCCCCGAGTGGTTTTGCAGGTACACCCCCATGACACTTTAAGCAACTTTCTATCATGAACAAGAACCTTTACCATGTGCACACTTCTAGGAACACCAATCCATCCAACCACATTGAAGCTGCTGCAAAGAAGATCAGTTAAAAGCAAGGAAATTGTGGGGAGCACACTAAACAAACAACTTTGGTTAGACTAGCCTTTGAAAGTGGGAAAATCACATTTCACAAGTCACTGCTAAACTATAAGACCAAAGTTGGTCAAGCATATTCAAGAGGATGACTTAGACTCTGAACATGTGGCTCTGGTAAGTAAGTTCCAAGAAGGGGACATTCAAGGATTCAATGGCTTGCAGATTGCTTTTAGGATTTTAGGGTTTGTTGCATCCTTTCCTCTATCCAACAACCAAAGAATACCTAAGAGAAAGAGGTTAATTCAAGATGAGACTTTGATTAATGCATGTTCTTTCCGAAACTAAGCTAAAGAGCTTAATTCAAGATGACAAGGCTTCGATTGATGCACATTCTTTGAATGTGTTTTGAAAGATGGTGAAACCCCTAGTAACTACAAAGCTTTGTTCAACGTGAAATCTAACATGGTCGCATAATGAAAAGACCTATCTTAGTGCTAGAATTAAGGGAAGGGCTAAGATTTTAATAACACAACTAAGGACTGGATCCCATCATCTTAGATGCGAAACAGGCAGATGGGTCATTCCCAAGGAAGAGTGAGAAGAAATAACTTGTGTCTTCTGCGAGGAAGAGGCATTTGAAACCGAATGGCACTTCATCATGGAGTGTCCTGCTTATAAGGACATCCATAGTCAGTTCGAAAGCAACCTGAAAGTGGACAGTCTTCGGGAGCTATTTGTGGAAGGAAAGCTTTATAAGACGACAAACTTGTTTATCATGATTCATGCCAAGAGGGTTGTTATGGAGAGAAACCATATAGTATGATGCTCCGTTGGATGGATATCTGGGTCCCTTATGCTGTTTTGATCTCATGGATGTCATCAAAATTCTTCAATTCAATTAAATTCAACAAAACCCTTTCTACGAAGTTTTGTTCAACATGAGAAAAGAGAATCACAAAGAAAAGCACAGTTATGGAGCTATTGCAGGGTGTAGAAAAGAGAATCACAAAGAAAAGCACAACTATGGAGCTATTGCAGGGTGCAGAGGATAGGTCGATTCGAACCGTTAGAACCATTCACAGGTAGTAGATGTTGTATTGTTATGCAATGGTAGTGACACAGAGGCAGAGGTAGTGACAAGTGTCAAGCGCTGCAGAGAACATGAAAAAAGCCATGTGGTGTGGCATAAGTAACAAAGTGAAGATATATATTTCGAAACCAAGCAAACCAAATTTACATTTAATGCTAATGAAGTAATGCTAGCATTACTTCATCAACATTAATTTTCTTAACCCAAAACAATGATTTAAATCCTTCGAACTATGAAATCATATGAATAATATAGAGCGATGCCTCAGGAGAGGCCAAATAAGATGGACAAAAATCTTAATGGTTAAAAAATCATTGCATTTATTTGATTGGTTGAACAACACTATTTATGAAATACAACTTAAAACTATAGTTTAAGTTGAGGGATGACTAATGTCATTGTTAAAATTTAATTACTAATAGTCTCTGCCGTGATGGCAGGGAATATTAACTTCTTAAAACAATTTATGTATTATAGTACCCTTCTTTATATCGTTAAGTATCTTCCAATCGAAGACAAGACAAATAATCTTTCCTAAAAATGTTGATTAATATAAACAACAATTTATCTATACACAAAGCTTATAGAAAAAATCATATAAACAATCATAAAAAAGGAGATGAAGTCTTTTAATATGAATAACTTAAAAGGCAACACTAAATTCTTAATTCATAGTTAGTATATACGTTTAGTTCAACATGACCAAAAATACCCAAAGCAAGAAATTGCTTAAACAACTTTTGGCATCAAAACTTACACACAACCAAAACGAGATAATGGAATTAAAAATAAACATAACATTCCATATATCATAAACTTAGATGTTCCTTTCTTATGCATGATATATACTTAGATGTTCCTTTTCTATGCTTATGCATAAGAAATATGTGGAGAAAATCAATATATCCTAATTTATCTTAATTTAATGTTCTGCAAAATATTAAACACCATCATAAACTATACCTTTTATACAAAATCATCATAGCATTTTTGCAACATTAGCATTACGAATAGGTGAAATGTGGGAAAAATTCGAATTTCTTAATAAAAAATATTTACACGCATCGTAACGCCAAGAAGAGAAGGGTTCATGAAATCACAACCATCGATTTTCTTCTCAGATGAAGAATATTCTGTTGAAATCTAATTTTATTTGTTGATTTAAAAAAATCAAATTAAATTCGGCAAGCCGAGTTGAAACATGTATGCCTATCAAGGTAGTAACTCTCACCCTCATCTATAACCATTCCTATGCTATGCATTACAATCGTATCCCTATAGATTGGTTGGTTAAATGTGTTCTTCATATCTTTCCCTATCTTTCCTTATATACAATTGGACAAAAAAAACACTTGTTTTGTTTTGTTTTGGAAAATCTATCATAATTTAGTTGTTAAATTAGTAGTGGGGACAATTATCACTGGAGACTATCTGCGAATGCAAGTTGACTCATCACTATTATTCAAGGTAAACCATGTCACCTGGATTAGTTGTTGGTGGTCTGTAAGGGGTAGACTTTCACTCTTAGTTGTTGGTGGTCCGTAAGGGGTAGACTTTCACTCTTGCTAGATGCCTCCAGGTCTTGATCCATTAACCTATTTCCTTGTATATGAGAAAGATGACCTCTTAACCAAGCAAAAACAATTTTAGGATAAACCCCTGCCTAGAAATTATAGATACTTTTTTTTTAAGGGTGGTTCATGGACACTAAGTGGCCGTTACATCCACAAAAAAATCCAAGTAGATCAATCCAAAGGGATCTACCCATTGGCCAAACTAACAAGCCCTAACCCCTCGGGCATCGAGGAGATTTGACCCTGTGACCTCCCAATAGGCGAAGTACTTAGCATCAAGAACTCGACTAACTGAGCTATCCCCTGGGGGAAATCCTAAATACTTATTTTTATATAATTGAAATATTTAAACTTAATAAATAATTATTAAATTAAAATATAATCTATTGGAACTTTATACCTGAATGATATTCTTACAATCCTCAAATTGTCTTTATAAATGTATTGAAACATTAAACATTGAAATAATATTCTTGCAATTATTACATTATAAATATATTGTATTATTAGCCCTTGCTCATTTCGGATTATAGTAATTCGTGATGTTTAGATTTTAGTGATTTTAAACTTTTATCCCACTTTTAAAAATATATATTAATTAAATTTTTATTTTTTTGGAAAAAATATTTTGTTAATTTTCAATTTTTTTATAGGCGAAAATGTTTTGATAAGACTTAATTAATCTTGATGGGAGGTACTGCGAGGTGGGAGGTGATCATGGACAACTAGGGTTTGAGTCAGACCTGCAAATGGCAGACCTGCACAGACCACTGTATTCTGTCATCGCTCAACAGTAACGAGACAAACACTACACGACAAAGGATCAATACACAAGCAATGGAAACCCCCCAGGGGGAGGATAAGGCACCTCCCCCCAATGTCACTGAAAACACTCCAATGCACACAGAAGATGTCAGGAAGGAACACCAGGAAGATGTCGGAACATAACCCAAAATTTTGCCAGACAATACGAACAAGAATGAAGCTCTCAAGGCGACGTCGGCAACATGTAAGCCTGTAGCAGCTGAAAGACCTAAGATTGAGCTCCCAAGCCACCGGATCAACACTCAAATCCAGTACATGAAGGATCATGCGTTGATTGGAAAGTTTATAGGCTTTTGGCCCACTGAGAAAGCTTTGCATGGCTAGATAGCAGCCAAGTGGAAACCAAAAGGGCACATTACCTTGCAGTTGGGGCCTAAAGGCTTCTTTACAGTGATTTTCAACTGTATAGAAGATCGAAATAGAGTCCTTGATGGAGGACCTTACTTTTTCAATGCAACAGGTTTATATCTGAGAGATTGGATTGAAAGATTCAATCCAGACAAAGAGGATTTAAGCTGGGCACCAGTGTGGATTCACCTTTATTCCCTCCCTTTGGAGTACTGGGATGAAGACTCGCTGCAAGATATTGGGAACGGCTTAGGGGAATTCATTAAAATCGTGAAGGAGATAAAACTCAAGCGATATACCTCCTATGCCTTAATTTGTGTCTATATGAATCTCAGCAAAGCTCTCCCGGACACGATAAGTCTGTACCATGATGATTTTGAATGGATACAATCAATAGATTATGAGCATGTTCCATTCCAATGCAGGAAATTCCATGCCCTTGGCCATCTCTTTCGAGACTGCCCTTCAAATCTGAAAACCTCGACCCCCTCCAATCCGGACAAATCTGACTCGGATGGGTTTACCAAAGTCACCAACCGTAAAAAGAATCACAAAAAACCCTCTTCTAGCCTTAAAAAGCCTGTAGTCAATACCTCTATGCCATCCACAAGCAATAGCTTTGAGACCCTGAATCAGCCGGAACTAAATAACTATGAAATCCCTGACCATTCGGAGGAAATCCCCAAGATGACTCCTCATTCCACCCCTCGAGCTCTAAGATGGCCCAAAAGTCTGTACAATCTACAGATCTTAACTCTGCCTTTCCCAGTCATTCCTCGAAATGGAATATTCAGGGCATGGAGGTTGACAACGTGCAACAGGAAACCACAACTATAATGGAAACAACAGCAGAACGAAGTGAGGCCCAGCACATGGAAGAGGAGCCAAAGAGCTTCAACATTGGAGATCTGGATATACTGGGATTAGAGAAAGCTTGCAAGAAAAAAGAATACGAAAAAATCCTAGAGAGGCAACTGGAAAGCTTAGAAGTCATCCTCTCCAGAGCACAACAGCAAAGATCTTTAGGCATCCAACCTGGGAGTCAATGGGATGGTAAAAATATTACTAAAGACAATAAAAAAAGAGGCAGGAAAACTGATCTACAAAGAACCATCCACATTGGGGAAATGTTGGTGGAATCGAGAAGATATTCCAAGCTTACAAAGTATTACAATCCCCTACCTAGCAGTGCATCATGAAGCTCATATCATGGAATATCAGAGGGCTCAACAGCCCCGGGAAATATAGACTGATAAAAAACATGATTCAACAGGAGAAACCCCAAATTTTCTTCATGCAAGAAACCAAATGTAATTCTACAACACTGGACCAGACACTTGCAAAAGCATGGCCAGGCAGCAAAGCGGCAGCGGTGGATGCCTCAGGTGCATCAGGAGGACTAGCAATAGTCTGGGATGAACGAGCTATCACACTTGATAATATTCATGCGAGTAAGCATTTTATTCAAGCAACCTTCCATATTACAGGGACAAATGTACATGGTCACCTAACCAATGTCTACTTCCCCCAGGAAGCAATGAATAAGATAGACATATTGAATACTTTAGCTTTGATCAACTCTGAAAGAACACATCCAATCTGGATCACAGGAGGAGATTTTAATATGATAACAAGGCTGGAAGAAAAAAGAGGAGGCAGGGCCAAACTGGACAATGAAAGCATTCACTTCAAAAACTTCATCCAAGATAATTGGCTCATAGATATGTCATCCAACAATGGAATATACACATGGAATAACAAACGAGCAGACGCACATCAAATCACATCGTGATTGGCTTGGTTCCTGCTATCAGACAATGCAATCCACCTAGGTGGGGATTTCATGGCGTCGACCTTACCAATCTCAGGATCAGATCATTGGTCTATCGCGCTTCAATGGAAAAGTCCGGGTAACACCACATGAAGGCCTTTCTGCTTTGAGGCTTTTTGGATGATGCACCCAGATTTTAACAACCTGATTAATGCGGTTTGGAAAAATTTCAAACCCCCGGATGGTACAAAAATGTATCAATTCCAGCAAAAACTCAAAAATCTCAAGAACAACATTAAACAATGGAATCAGAATACTTTTGGCAACATCTTCCAAGCACAAAGCGTTCTAGATCAAGAAATGAAAAAACTACAACAGAGGATCATCACGGAAGGAAGGTTTGAAGAAAACCCAGAGCTGGAAAAACACCTGCAAATACAACTATCCGAAAGAGCAAAGAAAGAAGAAATACTTTGGAAACAAAAGTCAAGAATCAGATGGCTTAAAGAGGGCGAAAGAAACACAAAGTTCTTCCATCGCACTACTATCCAAAGAAGAATGCATAACAACATCACCTATATCCAGAATCCACAAGGGGATCGGCTGGAAAAACATGAGGATATAGTACAAGAGTTTCTTACTCATTTCAAGCAGGTACACCAAGAACCTCAGATAGATAGACTGTAGGCTATTGAGAAAATTACTAAGAATGTCCCAAAGATCATAACAGAGGAACACAATCAGCTCCTCCTCAGGCCAATATCTTTACAGGAAGTGGAGAACGCCATGCGACAACTCAAAGAAGGAAAAGTGCCTGGCCCCGATGGTTTCACATCCAATTTCTTCCACAGCTTCTAGGATCTCATCAAAGAAGAGGTCTGGAAAGTCGTTGAGGAATCCAGAACTAATAGATGGTTGCTTCCCTCTCTGAACGCAACCTTTATAGCTCTCATCCCCAAGGAAGATCATTCTCAGACTCCGGACAAATTCTGTTATGAAACCAGCTCAAGAAAAGATAGAAAAGATAAATCCACGCCTTAGAATTCAGCCTCTTCGAGGGGGCAACCTCCTTTATATTACATAAATGAACAATTCTTGGATGATACAAATGACAAAACCTCCTTTCTATATATAGGAGTCTAAGGAGTCACAATATAATACAGCCGACCTAACAATAATAATATAAAGCCACAAAAATAACAATAGAGGGATTCTAAGGGGCACAGAAATAACAATATGGGGGTAATAGGGGCACAACAATATAAATAAGGGGTATAACTACAATAGTAATGGGGTAATCACTAGTATTATAAGGACCCAACATGCCCCTCTCCTTCAAAAAAGTGTTGTCCTCAACGCTTGAGCAGTTCTGGATACTTCTGCATAAAATTCTCATCCTCCCATGTGGAATCTTCAGCGGATAAGTTCTTCCACTTGATAAGATACTCTAAAATTGATCGATTTCGTAGCTGTCGAGTTCTTGTTTCTGTGACTGCTTCCGGTTCCAATATAATTTTTCCTTCCTCGTCAAGTTCTGGCAAGATTGTTTGAACTGGGAGCTTGTCGCCTATAACCTTCTTTAAACATGAAACATGGAAAACTGGGTGCAATCGAGAAGCTGCAGGAAGCTCCAATTTGTATGCCATAGTACCAATCTTTTCCAACACCTTGTACGAACCATAATACTTTGGTGATAATTTATTATCCTTCTTAGCTTGCTTTAGGGACATTTGCTTATATGGTTGTAGCCGTAGGAATACCCAATCACCTACATCAAAACTTCTTTCACTGCGATGTTGATTTGCCTGTTGTTTCATTCTATTTTGTGCCAACACGAGGTTATCCTTTAAGAGTTGGAGGACTTGTTGTTGATGTTCGATGTGATGTTCCACTGCCTGAACCTTAGAATTTTCTCTTAAATATGATGTGATTGATGGTGGTTGGTACCCATAAAGTGCCATAAATGGGGTCATTTTTGTTGCTGTATGGAAGGAAGTGTTATACCACCATTAGGCAACCATTTGACCCATTGTGTCTGTTTATCAGATACAAAGCAACGAAGATATCCTTCCAAACATTTGTTTACTGTCTCAGTTTGCCCATCAGATTGAGGATGATAAGATGAGCTATGAGCTAACTGAGTACCAAGACAAGAAAATAATTCTGTCCAAAAATTTCCAGTGAAAATGGGATCTCTGTCACTTACAATAATCTTTGGGTTTCCATGTAGCTTTTGAACTGTTTCCATAAATGCAGTAGAAACTGTACTGGCTTTAAATGGATGTGATAATGCACAAAAGTGTGCATACTTGGTAAGTCTGTCAACTACCACCATGATGACACTCTTTCCCTCAGACTTGGGTAAACCTGTGATAAAATCCATTGAAACCTCCTCCCAACGTTGGCTTGGAATGGATAAAGGTTGTAATAGACCTGGTATCTTAATTGTTTTAACTTTATTTTGTTGGAAAACCAAACATTCCGCCACAAACTTTTGAATATCTGATTTAAGGCCATCCCAAAAAAATTCCTTCTTAACCCTGTGGTAAGTTTTTAAAAATCCCGAGTGCCCTCCTAAGGGAGAAGTGTGCAATTCCATAAGAATCTTTTGTTTTAGCTGGGAATTCTTACAGAGGTATAAGCGATCTTTGTACCATAACGAATCATTTTGCCAGCTAAATGTATCAGAAGTACTGGAATCTTGTTGTAGCTTTCGAATAAGTGCCCACACTTCTTCGTCATTCTTCCATTCCTCCTTTGCTTCGTTTATCCAATCTGGTTGGATAATAGAAATGGCACACAACAATGCTTCCATATCCTCATCCTTTCTTGAGAGTGCATCTGCCACCACATTTTGCTTCCCTTTTTTGTAGATGATTTCAAAGTCATAACCCAACATCTTTGTGACCCACTTTTGTTGCTCTTCAGAGGATAATCTTTGTTCTAAAAAGTATTTAAGGCTATCATGATCCGTTTTTACCTTGAAGTGTCTTCCCATTAGGTAGGGTCGCCATTTCTTAAGTGCATGGAGTATTGCCAACATTTCCTTCTCATAAATAGCTTTGCTTAAAAACTTTCCCTTGATTGGACGACTTTCAAATGCAATGGGTCTTTCATCTTGCATTAGAACAGCACCAATTCCATTTCCTGAAGCATCACATTCCACAATAAAGGTTTTTGTGAAGTCCGGTATAGCTAAGACCGGTGCTTGGCACATTGCCTCTTTAAGATGTTTAAAGGCCTTTGTTGCTTCCAGAGTCCATGAAAATGAATCTTTCTTCAATAATGTTGTTAGAGGTGCTGCTATTCTCCCATAATTCTTAACGAACTTGCGATAATACCCTGTCAACCCAAGAAATCCTCGTAGATGCTTTATGGATGTGGGAATTTTCCATTCCTTAATGGCTTTAATTTTGCTAGGGTCTACCTTAACTCCTTCATGAGATACAATATGACCCAAATATTCCACCTCCTGGACTCCAAAGAAACATTTGGATCTTTTTGCATATAATTGTTTCTCCTCCAATAGTTGTAGCACCTTGTCAACATGTTCAACATGCTCCTTCCAAGACTTGCTGTAGATTAGTATATCATCAAAAAATACTAACACAAATTTTCTAAGGAATGGTTTGAAAATTGAATTCATCAAACCTTGAAATGTTGAAGGTGCATTGGTAAGGCCAAAAGGCATGACCAAAAATTCATAATGACCCTCATGAGTTCTAAATGCCGTTTTCGGAATGTCTTCAATCTTCATTATGATTTGATGATATCCCGAACGAAGATCCAACTTGGTGAAGTAAATTGATCCATGCAATTCATCCAGTAATTCATCAATGACAGGAATGGGGAACTTATCTTTAATAGTGAGCTTGTTGAGCTCCCTATAATCTGGACACATGCGCCATGATCCATCCTTCTTGTGCACCAATACTACTGGAGCTGAGAAAGAACTTTGACTCGGTTGAATTATACCAGCCTCTAGCATTTCTACAACCATACGTTCAATTTCACTTTTTTGGACATATGGATATCTGTACGGCCTGATGTTTGGAGGAACACTTCCTGGAATCAGATGAATAACATGATCATGATCACGCATAGGTGGGAGACCTTTGGGAGTCTCAAATACCTTGGAATGATTGTCGAGGACTTTTTGGAGATCTGGAGAAATAGATGATTCCAATGTGGAAACATCTAGCGAACATAATTGTGCAATGACACCTCTTTACTCCTTTTTTAGAAGCTTTGTCATGCCATTAGAGCTTATTATCTTTCCTGGTTTCCCTGCAATACCCCTTAATTCAACTTCCTTTCCTTCCACAGAAAATTTCATGAAAAGTTCTTGAAAATTAAAAGCTATTGTACCCAAGGATTGTAGCCATTGGACTCCTAGTACAACATCAGCACCTCCCATTGGAATGGAAAGCATTGGGCTAGTCAATACATATTCTCCCATGGATAGCTTGATATTATGGCACTTTCCAGAACAATTTATTGTTCCTCCATTTGCAATCATCACTTGACACTCTGGTGCTGGATATAGGAAGCAATTCAATTCTTTTGCTACCCTACAATGAATAAAATTGTGGGTGCTTCCTGAATCAATCAACACTATTACCTTTTTCTTCTTGATTTGTCCTTCTATCTTGATGGTTTGAGGAGTGGTAATTCCTGCCAATGCATTACAAGATATGGTTGGATTTATTTGTTCTTCATATAGGCTTTGTTCCTGGAATATATCCTCTTCTTTTGACCTTTCTTGCTCCTTTTCTTTTTCCTATTCACAATCTATGTAGAATAATTTCTTCTCAGCACACTTATGACCTTTTGTGTATTTTCTATCACAATTGTAACAAAGCCCTTTTGCTCTTTTTTCCTCCAATTGTTGCGTGTCAACCTTGTAGGTTGTGGAAGACTATGGGCAACAACACTTCCGTCTTTATAGTTGTGAATGGTATGCTTCCTAGTTGCCATAATTTTGCTTTCCATTTTTCTTGCTAACCTGAATGCCTTCTCTAATGAATCAGGTTCCCAAAGGCGCACATCATGTTGGATATTATCCTTTAAAGACCCTATGAACACATCAATCCTATGCTCCTCTAGAATATCTTTTACCCTTATGTTCAATTTTTGGAACTCCTCAATGTGCTCCATTATTGAACCCTTTTGTTTGAGACTTATCAATTGGCTAAAAAAAGTGTTGCTTTTTGTATCCTCATAATGTGCTATCAATTCTTCCGTAAAAATTGCCCAAGTGATAAATTGTTTACGAGAAAAAAGCCATTGATACCATACAAACTGATTTGGTTCCAAATATAAAGTTGCCATACGTACCTTTTGTGTGTTTTGCACATTATTGAGATCGAAGAATTGCTCCATCTGTAATATCCATGTGGCGGGATCCTTGCCATCAAACTTCCTCATATCGATTTTTGGAACATGGTGAGTCTTCGATCCAACATTAGCGTCTATGGTATCATGATTAACATTTCTTTTGTTCTCATCATGAGTTTCCTTTACTACCTTTTCACCATTAGTGACACTTTCTTGTAGCAACTTCTTCAATTCTTCCATATCTGTCTTCAATTCTATCTTCAAATCTACCATGTCTCTCTTCAAATCTGTCTTCGAATCATCCATCTTAGCTTCCATTCCCTTTATCTTAGATTCCACGCCACTTATCTTAGCTTCTGTTAGCTTTTGTGAGCGTGACATTTGTTGCACTTGTTCTTGTAATTTTGATATATCATGTAGCATTTCTTCTTCTTCTTCATGAGTCATGCTAGAGCTTTCAGGTTCCTTACTAGGTGTTTGCATTTTCTTTCCTCGGGGCATCCGTTACCGATAATAATGCTTTACTATGCCCTTTGAATTCCGTTAAACCAAGCTTACACAAAAATTTAAAAAAAAACTACACACCTTTTTTCACTTTATAGAAGCCTGATATTGAATCTGATGTATCTCTGTAATTTCGAATCATCCAGTTCTGAAATTGCTATTTGCAGTAGTCTTCTGCGTCCTCTTTCCAATGCCACAAGTCTGAGCCAAATTGGATTCTCCAAGGAAGAGTTATGTGAAATCTCCCACAGTGACTTGCTTTTAGACTGGTTCAGTAGAGCGAACTTGTGAGACGTGCCACGAGTCACTGTTTCAACCTTTGAATCTGAAACAAACATACAAGAAACTACAGTCCGTCCTCTTTATGTACCTTTTTACGAAATTTCAATCCAATCCTCAGAGAGAGAGTTATGACGATTTTCCCCAGGTCACCTGTTTTGAATGTAATTCAGGAGTTTGCAAAAAGGCCAACTTCCTCAGATCATATCTCCGAAAATATCACGCGAAAATCTCTGAAATTCGGACCCAAGGTTCAGCACCAATTCTTTTCAAATGGGTTTTTTTTGCGACTTCTGAAACGTCACAGAAAAAAAGTTATAGCGAAAATGTCACGATGACCTGTTTGGAGCAGCGAAACCCTAGAATCCAAAGCTCTGATACCAAATGTTATGAAACCAGCTCAAGAAAAGATAGAAAAGATAAATCCACGCCTTAGAATTCAGCCTCTTCGAGGGGGAAACCTCCTTTATATTACATAAATGAACAATTCTTGAATGATACAAATGACAAAACCTCCTTTCTATATATAGGAGTCTAAGGAGTCACAATATAATACAACCGACCTAACAATAATAATATAAAGCCACAAAAATAACAATAGAGGGATTCTAAGGGGCACAGAAATAACAATATGGGGGTAATAGGGGCACAACAATATAAATAAGGGGTATAAATACAATAGTAATGGGGTAATCACTAGTATTATAGGGACCCAACAAATTTCGACCTATTGCTCTATGTAATGTCATATACAAAATCATCTCCAAAGTTATTGCTTCTAGACTAAAACCTTTGCTTCCTTTACCCATATCACCCGAGCAATCAAGATATGTGGAAGGATGGCAAATCACGGATGGCATCATTCTCACTCATGAGATTATACACTCCTTAAAGCAATCCAAAAAAGCAGGTATGTTCCTAAAAATCGACCTCTCCAAAGCTTTTGATAGTTTAAGCTGGAACTATATTCACAAAATGTTGATAGCCTTTGGCTTCTCCCCCCCCTGGGTCAGATGGGTCATGAGTCTTATATCATCTTCCTTCTTCTCCATTTTGATCAATGGGATCCCTTCCACTCCTTTTCACCCCTCCAGAGGTATCTGGCAAGGAGATTCCCTCTCCCCTTTTCTGTTCATCATAATGGCGGAAGGACTAGGAAGATGCATCAAGGAAGCTCTTCAAACCCAAAAACTAAGAGGACTCTCCTTTCCCAACACCCCTGCCTTCACCCACCAACAATTCGTGGATGATAACATGTTGTTTGGCCATCCCTCGGTCTAGGAAGCCCTCAAATTAAAAACCATTTTGTCTGAATTCTCAGATGCCTCTGAAGTGTGCATTAACAAGACCAAATCCTAGATATTTTTCTTTCATACCCTTGCTATAACCCAAGCCTCAATAGCTTGGATCCTGGGTTTACAATAGCTACTCTTCCCTCCAAATACCTAGGCACTCCCATGACAGACACTGCTTTAAAGCACTCATCTTGGCAATTGCTCTTGGAAAAATTGGAAGCCCGTCTCTCTTCCTGGACTTACCGAGCTCTAAACATGGCAAGCCATCTAGTCTTAATCAAAGTCGTGCTGCAATCCATGCCGCTTTACCTTTTTTCAGTTCTGGCAGTGCCAAAATGGGTTCTCAAAGAAATTAAAAATCTTCAAAGAGCCTTTTTGTGGGGAAACACAGGCCAAAAGAGAAAATGGGCTTTGGTTAAATGGGATACAGTGTGCCTCCTGAAAATCTATGGAGGTACTGGGCTTCGTGATCCTCAACATAGTAATGCAGTCATGGGAGCTCGCATCTGGTGGAAATGGATCTCGAAACTGCATTCTCCCTGGGCTATCCTTTGGACAGCAAAATATGCCAATAATCGACCAGTTGATGACTTAATCAAACTCACAGAAGTTGGCTCAGGCTCTCTCATCTGGAATGTAGCTAAATAGCACAAGGATTTAATTCAACAGCATAGCTTCTGGGAAATTAGGAATGGTAATAATGTGCGGTTCTGGGAAGATTCTTGGCAGCAAAGACCCAAGTTGAAGGACCTAATCGAACCTCAACAAATACAGGACTGGGAAGGGCAACTGATGGCAAAGGTAAATCAATACTGGAAGCCTACCCATGCACAAGGATACAGGCAATGGATGAACTCAGATCACATCATCAGGCAGGGCACACAGCTCATCAAGGACAATCTAGAAACAGAGCTTTCAAACAGGAAAATTCGCTACTCTGACAAGAGGGATAAAATCAGATGGGGTTATGAGGTGAAAGGAACCTTCACTACACAAGAGGCTTACAATTTAACTATAAGAAATCAAATAGTCAAAGACCCACTATGGAACAAAGTATGGGCTCCCACCATTTGGCCAAAAGTTTCCACTTTCCTCTTTTGGGATAGCCTATAGAAAAGAAGCTTTCATGGGCCTTCTATGTGTCCCAACTACAAACAGGCAGAAGAAACCACTGAGCACCTAATAAATTCCTGCCCATTGGCAAATAGACTTTGGGAGAAAGTTAGCTTCAGCTGCCAAAAAGATGGATGAGTTAAGGAGGATATCCCCAACACTATACACACTTGGGAAAACAGTCCTTACAAAAGCAAACTGGTAAATGCTTTATGGAAACTTATCCCAGGTCTCCTCATGTGGACTGTTTGGAAAGAAAGGAATCAACGCATCTTCAAGGACCAATCCTCCCCTTTAGAAGTCCTATGGAATAATATGTGTCAAAACCTGCGAGAAACCTTGATGCTTCAAACATGGTCCGAAGAAGATTATCCCACCATTCCACAGGAATAGAATATATGGGCAAATTAGAACCTTCAGTGGAACCATATGCAAGCAAATTAAGGTAAAAATTCCTCACAAGGAAAGACAGTAGACAGATGGACTCCTCCGCCCCAACATATGATACAACTTAACTTCGACGGAGCGTCTAAAGGTAATCCAGGAAAAGCAGGATATGGAGGAGTCTTCAGGGATCACAAGGGCATTCCTCTTCTAACCTACTTAGGCTCAATTGGTTGGGATACGAATAATTCGGCTGAATTAGAAGGGATATGGTAGGGGCTTCTCCTTGCACATCTCCATGATTTCTTCCCACTTATAATTGAAGGGGATTCTCAGATTCTCATTAACATGGTTAATCAGATCCTGCAGGGGACTCCTTCATACAAGGTTGGAAGCAGTTGGAGACTGGCAGAACGATTAGAGCTCATTGAACAATGGCTCTCAACCCATAGAGCAGTAAACCTTAAACACTCACGTAGGGATGGAAACAAAGTAGCAGATCTTATAGCTAACATTGGGGTAGACAGTGGAAGGACCTTTCATGCAGGCACACTTAATACTATGGCCACTACTCTTCAGTTACAGGAATACAATGAATTGGTGCAGATTGAAATGGTACAGGAAGAAGAAACACACCCAGATGCGGGTGATTACCAAAGTCATTAAGTTGATGAGACGACCGGGCGGCGGAAGGGCTAGCCACATGGCCCCCTGCAACTTCCCCCATGCCAACCTGAATTGCATTCAAGGCACCTTGCAGGCACCATTTAATGAATGCATAGGCTGAGACAGAACCAAATCACTCATAACTATGGAGCCTGCAAACTACTCTATAATTCCTCCCCCCCTGATTCACTGTGTTTGTCCTCCGCAGGTTGGAGAGCCTTGTGTGCGCACTGTAACAGGTAGCCGATGCTGGTTGTTAAGTTGCATTGACCTGGGCAATGGATTCCATCATTCCCACTCCAGTCTCTGCAACTTAGCTCAGGTCTACACTTCATCTATCCATTCCTCGTGTAGTTCCTTCACCGTCCCCTCTGCTATTATCCCTACTTTCAACACCACCATGGTCCGCCATCGTATGTGAAGTAGTAGAGGTGGCACTCGAGGTGGGTGCACTCTCTCACCTGCTACGTCCAGCCCCGACTCAGTCTCCCTTGCTTCCTCAGTCGACAACCCTAATCCACCTAGTTTCATTGGGCGTTACCCAGACACCCGCAGTGGACGAGGAAGAACCTGGCTCCATGGCACAGGAAGAGGAGATGCGGTGATTCACACTGCTAATTTCCCCCTACCTCTGCATCCAACTCCCCATACCATGCAATTTCGATTTTGTAGCTCCCTGAATCGCCCTGTAATCATAGCCACCGTTACAATCACTTTCACTGAAGAAACTGAACCGCCAACTCCTCTGTTTGAGCACAATGATGAGCCAAACAGAGCAGAACCAAGCAACAGGAGCAGGTGCAACCCTGGTGAATAGCGAGCAGACAAAGATAGAGCCACCCTGCATGGTAAAGCGATGGCTAGCAGCCAGCAAGCTGAGGAAGGTAGGCTTAGTAACACGCAGGCCTCAGGCAGTTGTCGTGGCAACACGTCAGGAATGCGTGTGGGTGCATGCAGCATTGAGGGAGTCCATCCAGCACATGGCCGTGGCACTTCGGACGAGGATGATGATTCGGACAAATATGCGTGTCCGATTGTGGAAGAACCAGCCCCGGACAACCTCTAAGACTGACAATTGACAGCCAGGTGTCGAGTTTGCCAGGTGGATGTTTTGTCTTGTTGACTGGGCAGTTATGGTTAAGCTTGTGTTTAGGACTCTGCAATGTCTAAAATGTTTTTTTTGTTTTGTGATCAAACTGGTAACCCCTGCGTGGGCTATTTTGTTTTTTTGGACTGGTTTCCCCTCTGTTGAGGCTCTTTTGCTTTCTTGGACTGGTTTCCCCTCTATTGGGGCAGTCAACGCTAGACAATCTTACTGTGTGATGACTGAGGCTCAAAACTTCTGAGGCCAGGCCTCACTGTAACTTCTTTTTTGTATCATATTAATAGATTAAACTTACATAGAAAAAGAAAAAAAAATCTTGATGGGAGGTAAATTAATTCAAAAAATTGTGAAATATATCAATTAATTGTATTTTTTTTAATATTGGCTAGTTTGGAGGCCTACACTACACATAGTATAGATCAATGAAATGGAGATATACAATTTAATTATTTAACAAACACAGTCCAAGCAAAAATAAGTAAAGCATAAACTAAAAAAATAAAGCATAAACTCTTTTCATCACAACGTTTGCATCTCCCCCAAGCCAGTCTGAGGCATGTTTTCGACTTCTCCTTCTTCGGACATTGGTTTACTCACTTTACTTCTCATGTATTAATTGTTGTATTCTACATCATTGTGCTAGTGATTGAACTACAAGACTAACTCCAATGAAATAATGAATAATCCATTCCCTTGCATGATGGATCATGAATGGTATATCCGGTATCCCCATGGAAAATCTATATGGCATGAGTCCCTTTTTCACCTCTTAGCTGGAACATTGTAACCTCCATAAACTTATAACTTTGTCAATATTATCGCTCTGTTGGGTAATATATCCTATATTTGCATTGCTTTGGAAAATTTGTTTGAAATTTTTGGGGTATTTTGTTTTCTTTTCACTTATTAGTACAATATAATGGAAGAAATAATAATTATATGTAAACAAATGCAATTCAATGAAGGTAATTTACTAATGACCTTGTTGAAATGTTGAGAATTCAAAGCTTTTTGTTCCTACATAAATCCGTAGGAATGCTTTCAAATAATTGGTTGTATCTAATATCTAGTGCTTGAAGTTCCGAATTTATATGGAGGGATGACAAATATGTATGGCCCGGGTCTCTTTGTCACCTCTCATTCGTAGTATTCTAGTCTTTGTCAACTGATAAATTTTCTCATAATATCGCTATGTTGGGCAATATGTTATCTATTTGCATTGCTTTGCAACTTTCAATGCTATCTTTCAGGGTGTTTTGTTTGGTTTTCATTTATCATTATAATATAATGCAAAAAATAACGATTATGTTTAAACTTGTATAGATTCCCAAGGTTTAAGGTAAATCACTTGTGCATTTGAATATATTTGATTTTGTGCTGAGGCAAATACACTTAGTGGTATAATGTCAATGTTTTTGGTACTCTTAGGAGGTTTCTTGCTTAGATTTTATATGTCCCATTGTTTTGGACATGGTGATTTCCTATTACTGATGGTTTGTTGACGTCGAGATGTATTTTTTATTTTTGAAAATGTACTGGTACTATATATAAACCAATGTTTTTTTCTCTGAAAAAAAAAAAAAATACTGTTGAAAATTTTGAGAATGTTAGCATTGCTATTTTTCTGACAGGTTTTTTCCCAATGAGTCAACTATTATTAGAGGTTTAAGGTAAATTACTTGTGAACTTATTGTTGAAAATGTTGGGAATGTTAGTGTTGCTATTCTTCCAACATGCGTTCTCCCAATGAGTCAACTATTATTAGTTGTAAGCTCAAGTAGTGTTGAGTTGTTATAACTAGCTTTTGCTAAGTCTAGTTCTCTTCCATTGTTATATATGGAGGATGCCTTTGTGTATTCAACACAACAATATTTGTGATCCAAATTGGTCCCAAATTTTACATGGTATTAAAAAGGGTAGTTCCTACCCTATTTGTTTGTATGTGAGCTTAATCAATGATCTTTTTCATTTTTTTTCTAATAGATATTCCTTGCATATCATCATGGTTATGTAGATCTACTATCCATGCAATCCATCGTCCCAATAGTTTATTGGTTGGCACATTTTTTGACTCTGTTATACATCATGGGGTGTTAATGTAATACCCCTCCTATCTAAAATGTTATTTTAAATATAGTAGCGACGACCATACTAGCATGGAGGCATCCATGGCTGGTTAAAAAACCTAAAATAATTAATTATGAGGGGTAGATAAAATTGTTTCTAGTGTGTTGTACATCCAATGTTGTTGTGGGTACTATATTTGGCTTCAACCCCCACAAGGTGTTTACAAAGACAAAGATTGTGTGTGCCTTGAATCAATGCTTGTAGATTAGTGATTGTGTTTCTAATCAACACCATTTGGAGTAGTTTCATGGGATCATAGGTGGTGCATGTCACATATCAGTGGACTCATTGTTTATAAGCTTTAGTCTTGATTATTCTTTCGCTTTTCAAATCTACATGACATATCTCAAATTATACCTATAGATATGATGCTTCGACCATAAATTTTATTATAAGTGCCGTTTTTATGGTTGCACATTAAATGTTCAACTTGGGATGCATGTCATTTAAATTGCTTGGCTATCAATTTCCTTGTTCACAATGATTTTGGTTTTTTTGTCTCAAAGAAGCATGACATCATATGTGAAGTGGACTCTCTTCTCTTGTAGACTGACATAGTAATTGTTTAAAAAACGATCTGGTTGCTTGGATTCATGGCAACCACGCTCCTTGCATCTCCAGGCTTACATGCTGCCTTCAATTGTTCCATGTACTTTTTGTTAAGGGAAGGACATGAGTTCCCATTACCATTGAATTTGTATAGATGCTGACTTAATGTACCATAGAGAGCCACTCCTATTGTATGAGCTCTTGCAATATTATTAATAATTATCATCTCATCATATCCTAATCAATTTGTATTGGAGGTGTACTCTTGACTTATCGCCCAAGATTGTGGTTTTTTTCAAAAAGTGCTTTGTGCCTCATATGTGCATGAACTAGTACATGTAGATCAATAATCTACTATCCAACCATTTCTTCTACCTTGTGACTTCTTGAATATTGTTGTATCAATCCTCACTTAACAAACATTTCTTGTTATAGATCTATACATGGTTAATTACAACTTGCAAACAACCCCTCAAGCTCAAATTGTGATCCATTAATCAACTCTACACTTTCTATGATCTTAGTTAGACTAATTTGTGTATTGGAGCTTCCAACATGAATGATCTGCTTGATCCCTAGCTCTCCATTCACCACTTATCTAGCTTAGTCCAAATGTGGTTTCACATCTTGAATTCTAAATTCATTTAAAGGAGAAAGAAGAGACAATGAAGGACTAGAAACAAAGGTTGGACTTGAAGTCTTAGGTGATCTCCTTGATGGGAGGGGTGATTCCATATCAACGGGTCCATCATATTCTATAGCTCTTGGATCTCGAGGAGGGAAACCATCCCACACATGAATATGTGAGAGCTCTTCCCTACCCCATTGCTGACACTGATTTTCTCGTTAGTTTTGATATCAACAGATTCTAGGTTTACCTCCCAATGACTTCTTGTTAAGTTATGGTATGTTCTATGCTTATAACAGTTTACTTCTTTTCCTTATTATATTCCACAGATTAGCAATCACATGTACATAAAGTAAAATGCATATAGAACATTAAATGATCGACAGTAAACAAGCCAAGACAAGAGACACAAGATGTGGCGGCTAGCCAGGGACAAACCCCACAATGTGTGGGGAAACCCTTTGATCAAATCTTCTTTTATCTTCAATAATTCAGTAGAGAGAAATAGTACAATAAATCTGATTTATATCAGCAGTAATAAACCCTAGATCAGTAGCATAAACATTAGCGGCTTCATCATCAAATCGATTGTTGGATTGGCTTGATTCCACCACCAAAAGTTGCGGCTTCCAAAGGAGGTTCAGATGAACCTACAACACAGTTCAGATGAGGAGATCTTCTAGTCCACGTAGGTCAAACTTTACTTCTGCAGTTGCAACTTCAGTTTCGACAGCTTTTGGCTTCAAACTAGGGCAGTCGATATCTTGCAAACCGTCCGTCGGATTGACTTGATTCCACCACCAAAAGTTGCGGCTTTCAGAGGAGGTTCAGATGAACCTACAATGCAGTTCATATGAGGAGATATCCTAGTCCACGCAGGTCAATCTTTACTTCTGCTGTTGCAGCTTCAGTTTCAGCGGCTTCCGGCTTCAAACTAGGGCAGTCGATATCTTGCAAACCATCCATTGGCTTGACTTGATTCCACCACCAAAAGTTGCAGCTTTCGGAGGAGGTTAAAATGAACCTATAATGCAGTTCAGATGAGGAGATATTCTATTCCACGCAGGTCAATCTTTACTTCTGCAGTTGCAGCTTCAGTTTCAGCAGCTTCTGGCTTCACATGTGTGAGGGAGAGACCCTTTTCTATGTAGTAGAGAAGAGACTCTTTTCTGTGCAGTAGAGAGAGAGAGATGTGATGAGATGAGTGAGTCCAAATGAGGAAAAGTCCTCCTGTATTTATACACAATGTTGGTGTTTGAATAGATGCGACTATTGGGCTTTTGAGCCTACATGAGTTGTAGGTCGGCTTGATAATAATTCCATAATCAAAATAAATTCATATCTCCATGAATACTTATCAGAATTGGATGATATTTATATCAATCCTACACCTCTTGATGAGAGGAATCTAATAAAAATATTATCATCCATGAATAAGATGACCCACGTGAAGTTTGACCCTAGTTTCCAATTTTAACACTCCCTCTCAACTAGGGAGAACTTCATCTGCAATCTGTCTGTCGGTCGCTACTATTCATCCATCAAATGCACTGCCCTATACAACCTGACCCTTGCCCTGCTCTCCTTTATTTTTCCTATTTTTCTTTGTCTTGTTGTGCCTTGTACTGATCTGTATTGATCTGCTCTATTCTTCTCTGCTCTTGCATTTGTCTGTTCTGCTCTACTTTTGTTCGAATTATGAAGAAGAAGAAATGATCAAGGATGTATCATACTGACTCAAAGTCAGTCTCGGAGTATGTACCACTGGTCCCAGACCAGTCTCAACCAACTCGAAGTCATCGTCATAGTATGGTACAACTCCACTGGTCCTAGACCAGTATCATCCTCCACCGACTCAAAGTCAGTCTTAGAGTGCGTGCCACTGGTCCCAAACCAGTCTCAACTAACCCGAAGTCAGCTTCATAGTAGGTACCACTCCTACCACTCATCCCAAACCAGTATCACAGTCTCAGAGAATGTACCATTGGTCCCAGACCAGTCTCAACTGACCCGAAGTCAGCGTCATAGTATGTACCACTCTCACTGGTCCCAAACCAGTACTGCACTAACACAAAGTCAGTCTCAGAGTATGTACCACTGGTCCTAGACCAGTCTCAACTGACCCGAAGTGAGCATCATAGTATGGTACAACTCTTACCACTAGTCCCAGACCAGTATCATTGATCCCAGATCAATAGAGGTCATCCTAGCGTAGGGAGTATGGTAGATACAATGATGCGTCCATCAGTACTACTATGGTCCCTAACTTCATTTCCTTGATCATTGATCAAATGAGAGGTACTTCCCATGAGTCCCAGACTACATGGGTAGGATGCCTCGACAAGAGAACTAATCAATCCTGTCCTCACAAGAGAACACATCAATCCTGCTACAATCGCCATGGAGAACACATCAATCCAGGTTGCCATGGAGAACACATCAATCCAAGCCTCACAGGAGAACACATCAATCTTCTACAATCGCCATGGAGAACACATCAATCTAGGCCTCACAGGAGAACACATCAATCCTACTATAATTGCCATGGAGAACACATCAATCCAGGCCTCACAGGAGAACACATCAATCCTATTACAATCGCCATGGAGAACACATCAATCTAGGCCTCACAGGAGAACACATGAATCCTGCTATAATTGCCATGGAGAATATCAATCCAGGCCTCACAGGAGAACTAATCATCCTACTACACAGGAGAGTGAATCATCCTGTTCCACAAGAGAGCGAATCATATTATCCCACAAGAGAGCGCATCATCTTGTTCCAGTGCGCACCACTAGGGGAGGGTGAGTCACCCTATGGCTGTATGTTGCTCCAGTAAGAACCACAAGCCCTCAGAGCTCTCAGAGCTCAATGTATGCAACATGCAGGACCCTTGTACAAGGGTTCCTTGATGACTCCAAGTCGTTTGGGAAAATCACAGATTAGATCTTTCCTCGAGACTATGACAAGGTGTATCGACCTGTACATCATATTAATGCGATGGAGCCTCCTTTCTCATTGAATTACCATATCCCAGATGATGTCTATCTGCCGGAGCAATCGACAAATACGAGATTCCTCAATAATCGAATCCCACCTCTAGTTGTGTTGTGCTCTACAACAACCCCCCATTTCATATCATTCTATTCACAAAACTATCATATGAAATGGGTCCCTTTAGAGTTTAATTGGTATCAATATTATATTATTTAAAAAGGTCCGAAAACCAAATGAAAACATTATAAAACCCTTTTTGAAAAATCTCGTTTTCATCAAATAAATCAATCTTTATCATTGCGATAAAGCGATCGCAAGATCGCATATCGCAATGACATAAGGTACATAAGTAAGTGGCACATTGGTTTCCGCTGATGCGATATCGCTATCGGCAATACTCTATGCACATTTTTAAAGCGCCCCCATGCCATTTTCCCTGATGCGATGCGATATCGGCGATCGGTGATCGACGATATACTATACATGTCTCATATAATGCCAATGCTCCCGATGCGATGCGATATCGCTATCGGCGATCGGGGTTTTCAAAAGGTGTCCATATTTAAGATTTAAGCTTTCCCCGATGGCCGATTGCGATAAAGCGGAGATTTCAAAAAACCGTTAAAACAAAGGGATATCACGATTAGTTCATATTAAAAGCTTGATTCGTTCAACATTGATTCACCTGCGCTTAACCGCCAAAACATCTACAGCACGCTTAAATGAATCATTCGGCCGATTAATGATATAATGGGCATTTAAGGATTGGCAGGTTTTAAACGGCCATTTAATGTAATTGTAAGTCCCAAAATCCTCCCATGGATTGTATCTGCGCCCATTTTAAAAGTTAATCCCTTATCACGCATCGGTCAATATATCTCATCATATTGAAGTTTTCACTGCCGATTCTCCGTGTTACGTTTATTTTCGCCTCTGTGTAGAATTTATCCAAAGGAGAAAGCTCAAGCAAAATGGGGAAGAAATCCAAGAAGACCACAGGCGCTTCTGTTGCGCCAGCCGCAGGACAAGCTGTCGCTGATCCCTCAAACAAAAAGAAAGGATTGATTTCGGATACCACATGTTCTGGTCTCGACAGAACTACTTGGCAGAGCACCCACAACTTGATTGAAGTTGAAGAACCCAAAGTGACAACAGTATAAGCTACTGCAGATTCTACTCGGAAATCTGATGCCACTCTAAAGGACTTAGCTGACTCCTTCCTTCATCGGATAGCAGCTAGGGAAAAAATTCTCCCATACACAGATGTAGTGCGGTGGGCAATTGAGGAAATCCCAATCCTGGATAGAACCTTCAGCACCAGAGATGGGATAATTTTCGGGTCGTTCAAAACTGATGATCTAAGGCAAATGTATCATTTTCCTGAGCCAGAGAAGACATACAATAAGGCGTTCCTGGAGAAATTCCAAAACGAGAACGAAGTTGAATCCGAACCCATCCGGGATTGGAGACAAAACCTAGCTAAGCACAAACATGAATCTTCCGGTAAGTACTCGGTTGATTCCTTGGCTTCTCCTTATTGCTACGCTGGAATAATGATGTGTAGATTGTGGGGATTGCATGACTCTTCTAATTTCACTATAGAAATGGTTCCTTTAATGGAAGCTGCATGCAACAGTATAATAATGGATTGGGCCACTATTCTCTCAGATAAACTAGCCAAAGCTGTTCTTGAGTTTAGGAATAAGACTCGCATCTCTGAAAGGATAATCCCCCCATTTTATTATAGTGCCTATATTCTAGATACCTTGTGTTTTAATTCTGAATTTCCTGTGCTCGGCTGGAGGTGGACGCCACAAGAATCCATGCCTATTCATATTTACCACCAGAAATTATGGAAATCCTCTTACAAGCACCATCTATACCAAGTCTGCAATGGCTTTATGTTGCCTATTTATTATTCTATTTTTGATAAACCCATTCCCAAGATTTCCTACCAAGCTGGGATTGATTTAACAGCAGTAGGGAGATAGTTTGGAGAGGAGAAGTTCACTTACATAAGAGTTTTCGGTAGCCAAGCCGAACCTCATGTTCTCCCTTTATACATACCAGATAAACTGTTGGCAAGGGAAATCTCTTACCAGATTATTGCTGAGAGTGTTACACAGACTCTCAAGAAAAATAAGAAGCAGGGCTGGCCCTCTTTTCCTTTGAGATGCGGTGTCTATACTCTGCATGATCTCAAACATGCAGAAAAGGAAGCAACGAAGATTAAATCATTAACTCTGGCGACTCTCCCAAATAGGCAATTTGATCCAAACAAAGTTGCCTATAATGCACTAGAGCAGGCCAAATTGTCAAAATTTGATCATAAAGAAGATATGTTTGACGACCTGTTCTCTTCAGCTGAGTCAATAATGCAGGTTAAATCATTGGCCAAAATGAAATATCATGATGAAGGGTTGACTGAATTTAACACACTTAGAGAACAGAGGTTGCAAACTCTGCCTCTAGATCTACTAGCGACAACCCCAGCGACATCGTCAAGCGAGCCTGATCGGCAACAGTCAAAGGAACCTCCAGTTATAACAAAAGAACAAGAGAAGCCACAGGAGGAAAATCAGAAGAAAGAACAGGAGGAAAAGCAGAAGAGAGAGCAGGAAAAAGTGTGGGAGGAGACCCAAACTAAAAAGGAAAAACAGACCACCATTGATGTCAATGTGGATACTCATATCGACCCTAAGTTGCTCCAAGAATGGAAGCAATTTGATTCCATTATCAGTGGTTTGGAATGTTCAAAGGACACAGACACTTCAAAGGCAACAGACACACAGGAAATCACTTCACCACAGGTTCTAAGTGGAATCAGCGGCCCACCCATTTCTAAAGAGGTAGAGATAATACCAAAGGACCCCTCCGACCAAATCATTTTGTAGGTAGAAGATATTCCTCCCCTGGATGTCTTCTACAGCCCAAGGCATAAAGCTGTAGTTAAACGACAAAGGAAAAGAAGAAGGGCTGATCAACCTTCCCTTTTCCCAGAGAAAACTGTCACGGGCAATGTGGTTTGGAAGGAGGAATTCGACCGCTCCGATGACCTGACAAAACTGTCACAGTATGCGGGAGCTTATTCGGTAGCGACAATAGACAAGGCATCGGAGGTAAGCCTTTTACTGAAAACAAAGGATCAGGAGATTTTCTCATTACAGGCACAGTTAACGGAAACAAAGCAAAAAGCGGAGTAGGCAGAGCAGCAATTGTTGACGCAACAACAATTAAACAGTCAACTAACTCAACAATTGCAGGCAGAAAAACAAAGGATTGACCAAAGCGCAATCCAGAAGCAGAAAGAATTATCAGAGGCATTGGCACAATTGAAGGTAGCAAATGAGCAAATGGTGAAAACAAAAGATGAGCAAATTGCTCAATTATCATCACAGCTCGAGAAAACAAAGGGCGTTCCACAAGTGGCTGAATTTAGAGCAGAAGCATTACAAATAAATACTGCATTAATATCCCAAATTAAGCTTCTGTGTCAACAAATCGCCCAGGCAGAGCCACTATGTGAATTAACGGCATCCATAAGTAAGCAAGTAGACAAGGCCAAGACTGAATTGGATCAAGCAGAAGAAACGATAGCTGCATTTCTCGACTGGCAAGATTCTGACCAAGGACAAGCGGCCAATTTACCCAAGATCTTAGAATCACACAAAGATATACTCTTCATATAATGGCAGTCCCAGTTAATGAAAGCAGAGAGGGCGGTTTCAAGATGTAAATCAACTTCTAGCAATTTAGTTGAATTAGTCAATAATACTCTCTACTTATCAAACATGATTTCCCAATGCACACCAGGAAAGTTGACAACGATGAAAACATTGGAGCAATCATGTTATCCAGATCTAGAAGAAAAGGGGAGATTAATCGCTGGGATTAATAGTTTAACCTGGGACACCTATTGGTTCTTCTTGGTAAAGCCGCACACACAGAGAGCCGCCCTCAAGTGCCTTACGGATGCAATCGGGTATATTATCCCCGATATTCAGGATGCCACCTATGCCGCCCAGCTCAGCTCGCGCCTCAACAAACCACCAGAAGTAGAGCTGATGCTTGCAATAAGTCAACTCAGATTTAAAGGCAAGCAGCCTACTTGATGAATCATGCCGCTGACTTCCAGATTGCTGAAGAAAATAGGATCAAAATTTATTGATACCAATTAAGTAGGATTTCTGTTTTATAGATAGGTAGATTAATTAAGTATTTATAGACCCTTTCATTGTTTTGGAAAGGGTCGTAAAGTTTTGTACCTGACTTATAGACTGAAGTCGCACTATTGTGCTTCAATCATATTCTTTTATGAAACTGGACCAGTTGTTCTAAATTTGACAAGGAAGATTTTTATGCAATTGTGCACTATTGTCTTTGTTTGAAAGTCTTTCTGCGTTGAAGGAAGAATCACAAGTAGCGATTGATATTGGGAGTGTCAAGCAGCTCATATGGTATTTTTATCTATGTCTGAATTCATTCCTTTCATATGAATTGTTATTTGATTATTTTTGCTATTATCGATTATATATATGTGTTTTAACAACAACTCTGTATTCTTTCCACTATTGGATGTTTATGGGGTGCTTTCCTTTTAATCATATATGTGTCGATGATAAAAATGATAAGTGTAGTAATATTGCTTTAATCGCTTTGCTTAACTATTTAAGCACAGTAATCCTGAATGAATTAATGTCTATGTCTATTAGATGGAGTCATCTATATGCCTATCCATAGACACAAACCATCAAGTGCTACACTTCAAAGCTCAATAAGTTCCCGGGATAAGTCATAGTTCTTATATTTTTTGATAGATTTAGTTATTCGCCCATCAATAGATTAGTCAATCAATTATCCATTCATCCCGTTTATCCATTGCTGGGAAACTGGTCCCATTATCCCCAGTCGGAGCCACCATTCCAAATGGAAAAGGAGCTGTACTAAGGTCCGGACCGGGTGGTTATCCCCCAATGTTGTTGCAGCGATTTTCGAAGCATCAACATTTTTGGCGCTAGAAGGAGGGCCTCAACTGTGAATGGCACACAAACCAAAATCTACAAGCCATTCTAAGAGTAATTCTCCCTCCGTATCCCCTCAATCTTCCCATTTGCATGCTGGTTCTCCAGTATCCAAACAAGAAGAAGAGGAATCAACTACCACTGCTCAAACCCATTATCCTCCAGAACAATTAAGTCTTGAATCACCTGAAGTCCAGTCTCTTATCCACAAACTTCATAGCTTCTCGATTTCACCACAGACATCTAAGGTATCACAAAGCAGTGCGACTTCGCAGTTCAATTTACCTCACCCTCTCACCAGACTTCAAAGCGAAAAGCTCAGTATTGAACCCACTGAGTTCCCTTTACCCAAAAGGAAAAAGGCGAAGAAATATACTGAATGATCTGACAGTGAAGAGCTTTCATCCACATCCTCCATTGCATCTTCCCCTCTGCAAAGTCAACCATCCACTCCCCCATTACATATTGTTGTTCATCAGGGATTAGGAGCTTCAACATCCCAACCTGCTCACTCCTCAATATTATTTCCTTCCTAGACATCTGGAATTCCAACAGTAGTATCAACCACTACTACTATTATAATGGCAGATCCATGGACCAGAGTTGGTGCAGTCAATATGCTTGCACCATTGCATCCATTACCAGATGCTCTTGAAAAATGGCTACCCAAGTTTAATCCAGATGATGGGACCCAGGCTGAGGAACACATTAATAATTTCATGTTGGCAGTCAACTTGAAAGGAGTAACAGAACAAGATGTTGTTGTTAGACTTTTCCCTTACACCTTGCAAGGATCAGCAGGATCCTAGTATTTTTCTTTACCCTCTGGTTCCATTACCAGTTAGAACACTTGCCAAGAGCAGTTTCTTACCAAATATGGAGATGATAGGTCTTTGGCTACCCTAATAAACGATCTCTCCAATCTTAGGATAGAGCAATGGGAACCAATTAAGGAATTTAATGCTCGATTCAATAAACTCCTGAACAAAATCCCGACGGCCTCCAAACCAAGTGAACAAATTCGAAGCGAATGGTATATAACCGCCCTACCTGCCAATATAGCCATTTTTGTAAATAGGGCTGGGAAACCTACCTTAGCCGAAAACATGAAAGAAGCACTTGCTGTGGAGAAACGCATTAATGCTCTAGAAAAGAAAGCTGCTCTGGAAGACAGAAAAGCCAAAAAAGTCTCTTTTAAAGATGACTCAAGAAAGAAAACCCCAAAAGACCCATATGACATGGAGGGTTTGCAAAAAGTCCTAAAAACTTTATAAAATGAAATGGTTGAAATAAAGAAATAGGTAGCCGAAACCTCAACCAAAAGACCCTTTAGGACTTATAAGAAAAATGAATCAAAGCCACCAAATGTCATATCTAATGCAGATTCAGAGCAAGAAGAAGAGGAAGAGGAAACAATCTCACCAACTGATGATGAAGAAGAAGTAGTAGAATGTCATGGAATGTGGGATTTTATACTCCCCAACTCCGATACCGATAATGAAGAAGAAGCGTTCCCGGTCACTACTAGGAGTAAAAGTACTTCCGAACCTGTTCAGGTAACGTCAAAGACAAGGAGTGCAGGTGCTGCTACAACCAAAGAAAAAATACCCGCAAAGAAATCACCTGCAGCAGTTTCCCAAAACCAGCCTTCAACTTCTAATACTCCTTCAACATCTAAAACATTAGTGGTATCCGATTCAATGGAGTACAACATTGTTGATGACATGAAGAAAACTAAAGCAAACATTACTATGTTTGAACTTAGTAAATTAAAACATCAGCAGAAATTGCTTCTCAAAGAATTGAATGTTGTTCCTTCTACACCTCTTCCCAGTGCTAAAGCTGCTAATGATTCAGGCCAACCTCCTCCCGGTATGGTTGAAGCTACCGATTCAGTTCTGATTGGAGATAGATCAAATTCTCATACTCCACCTTTCCTTCTAACCTATGAGATTTATAACAGAAACCTGCACAACTGTTTGATTGACTCAGGGGCATCTTCTAACATAATGCCAGCTTCAGTTTGTTCGAAACTGAACATTGAACCCCAGAAGTCTGCTATTCATATTGTATAGTTGGACAGGACCAAAGTACAGGTTGTGGGAGAAATTAATTCCGTAACTATCAGGTTATCTGCTGATCCCAGAGTAGTACAAAGGATTGATATCCTGATAGCTGATATACCTGAATCTTACAGTTTAATCTTGAGTAGGGATTGGTCTGAAAAACTGCATGGGTATATTTCTACTGATTGGTCACATATGTGGCTTCCCTATAAGGGTAAGCCAAATCAAATAAGGATTGATCGAGAAAAACATATGACCCATACAGTTACTGAATTTGAGCAAGAAAACCAACCTGTAGCATTTAATAACAACATTTTGGGGAATTATTCATCTGAGTCCTTCTTTGGTAACTTTACTGCCCAGTCATCCCCTTTCTCAGTCAATCATTTTTCATCTCAAATTGAGAATTTTTCACAAATAGATAGGTCTAGATGTTTCAATGATACTGAGAAAACTGTAACTACAATTGTTAATACTTCTTTATTTTGGTCATTATATTTCGATGGGTCCAAATCTAGTGAGGGCTTAGGAGCAGGGTGTATTTTGGTTAGTCCACTAGGAGAAAAAACAATGCTGTCTTGTAGGCTGGAATTTGAATGCACCAACAATACAGCCGAATATGAAGCTTTAGTCCAAGGACTGTATAAAGCGATCGGCCTTAAAGTGCAATATTTAAAAGTATTCAGCAATTCTGAAATTATTATCAAACAGGTGAGAAATACAATTCATTGTCTTTCAAAACATCTTAAACATTATCAATCGCTAGTACAAGAACTCACCTCACACTTTTCGGCATTCAATATTTCCTCCATCCCTAGGTCTCAAAACTCGGCAGCCAACCTGCTAGCCAATGTAGCTTCCAAACTCCTACCTTCTGAAGACTACAGCCCAGATAGATTTTTAGTAGAATTTCTTTTTAGGCCTTCAATTCCTGACAATGTCACTAATTGGAGAGTATTCAACCATGATGAGTATATTTTACAATTCTTAACTTCTAAAAAGTCCTATGCTAATCAAATAATTGAGGAAAATGAGCATGACTTTCAAATGAGAGAAACACCTCAGGAAAATTCAATTCCTAAGCCTGTGGTAAAGCTGGAAGATCTTTATGATATTAAAGACAGGTTTAAACCTGTGACTAATGCAAAGCTCCAAAGCTCTACCCTAAGGTTTGAGTTGATAAATCTTGGTAATGAGTAAGCTCCTCAAAATATTAATTTAGGATTAGGACTTTCCTTGGAAGAGAAAGAGGCATTTATTAAACTGTTAAGGAAAAATAAACAGGTTTTTGCTTGGAAATATGATGATTTGAAGACATATGATACATCCATTATCCAGCATACCATTCCAGTGCTTCCCGATCAGAAACCAATTCAATAGAAGTTAAGAAAAATACATCCAAGTTTAGAGAGTCAAATAAAGACTGAACTTAACAAACTCTTGAAAGCCAAGATTATTTTTCCAGTCCGACACTCAAACTGGGTCTCCAATATGGTGCCAGTTAGAAAGATAAATGGCGACATTCGGATTTGTATTGATTTCAGAAATTTGAACAAAGCAAGCTTAAAAGACAATTTCCCGTTACCTACCATGGAGCAAATACTCCAATCAGTAGCAGGCTCTGAATTAATGTCCTTTCTAGACGGTTTCTCAGGATATAACCAAGTTTTGGTCCATCCTGATGACCAGCTTAAAACCACATTCAGAACCAAATGGGGAACATATGCATATCAGAAAATGCCCTTCGGACTTATTAATGCAGGAGCAACATTCCAAAGAGCGATGGATACAACTTTTAAAGGGATGATTAATAGAACAGTAGTTGTCTATCTAGACGATATTACTGTATTCTCTAAAGAGAGGTCCAATCATTTGCATGACCTAAGTCAAATCTTTCAACGCTGCAAAAGATATGGTATTTCTCTTAACCCTAAAAAATCTTTCTTTGCTCTTGACCAAGGAAAGCTCTTAGGCTTTATTGTGTCTAAAGATGGCATTTATATTGATCCTGATCGGATTAAAGAAATCTCTGAAATCCCTTTCCCACTTAATAAGAAATCCATGCAGTTATTTTTAGGCCAAATCAATTTTGTTAAAAGATTTGTTCCAGACTTTTCTCAGATTATTTTGCCACTTCAAACTATGATCAAGAAAAATTCAGTCTTTAAGTGGGGATCAGCAGAAAAAGAAGCGTTTGATTTAATCAAACAATCAATAATCGATGCCCCAGCCTTAAATACTCCCAATTTTTCTAATCATTTTACATTATACACTATCGCCTCCACCTCGTCTTATGCAGTAGTACTCACGCAGCTCAACGATCACAATTTGGAAGCACCCATTTCATTCTTTAGTTCAAATCTTCAGGGTGCTGAATTGAATTACACCGAAGTAGAAAAACAAGCCTTTGTTGTATTTAAAGCAGTCAAACATTATAGACCCTTCCTTTTGAAAACCCACACAAAATTTATAATTCCTTTCCCTGCAGTTAGGCAACTATTAATCCAAAGAGAACTGGGTGAAAAAAGGGCAAACTAGGTCACAACACTTCAGGAATATGACTTAGAAATTAATCCAGCAAAGATTGTTAGGGGCCAAGGTTTTTGCAGGTTATTGGCAGGAGCATCCAACATTCCAGAATCAAGTAATACAGATCAAACTGAAGAAATCAACCAGATAAGTGTTACTGATTCTGAGTCTCAATATGCAGATTTAATCTTTTATTTAAAAAATGGTTATGCACCTCCTAACCTGTCTTACAAAAACAAAAGGGCCATTAGGTTAAAAGCAAATAATTTTACAATTATTGATGATGTGCTTTTTAAGCAGAATTATGATTCCATCTTATTAAGATACCTTGAGAAACCTGAAGCACAAAAGGTTTTGCAGGAGTTACATGATGGACCAGCAGGAGGACATTTTGGAGTTGACACAACAGCTCACAAAATTATTCATGCTGGATACTATTGGCCCACTCTGTTTAGAGATGCCCACGAGTATGTAAGGAAATGCCTCAATTGTCAAACTTCTAGTGGAAGACAGCGTAAACCAGCTTTCCCTCTGCAACCAGTCAACATTGAACAACCATTTGAACAATGGGGATTGGACATCATTGGGGAAATTACTCCACCTTCTTCCAAACAGCATAAGTATATCCTTACTGCTACCGATTATTTTACTAAGTGGGTTGAGGCAATTCCTTTGAAGACAACAAATTCTGAAGCAATCATTGAATTCATAGATCAATTCATCATTACCAGGTTTGGTGTCCCAAATGCTCTTGTTTTTGATAATGCATCTTATTTCTCAGGCAATTCTATGTTTGATTTCGCTATTAAAAGAGGATTTAAATTGAAATATTCTGCTAATTATTATCCCCAGGGTAATGGTTTAGCAGAGTCTACTAATAAAAATCTGATCAAAATCATTAAGCGAACTATCGTACAGAATCATAAAAACTGGCACAAATCCTTAATGTTTGCATTATGGGCAGATAGGATGACACAGAAAGCTTCTATAGGATCTTCTCCGTTCAACCTTGTGTATGGAAAAGAAGCAGTACTGCCCACAAATCTTGTTCTTCCTTCTCTAGCCCTAGTTCAGTTCATTGAGGAAAGTCCTTCCTCTTCTATTCAGCTTAGACATGATCAAATTCTAAAATTAGAAGAGGAAAGAGAAAAAGTCGGGGTTATTCATGCCAAACATCAACAAGTCATCAAGGTAGCTTTTGATTCAGTCTCATCCGGTTCAAAACAATTTCAAGTCGGTGATTTAGTTCTGAAATGGGACAAAGCCCATGAGTACAAGGGAAAACACACCAAGTTCCAGAAGATGTGGCTTGGACCATTTCAGATCTATGAGAAGATAGGCCATTCGACCTTCATATTGCAAGATTTATCAGGTTTGAGAGATTCTCTCCCTGTAAATGGCCTTATCTTGAAGAAATTCTTTAATTGAGAAGGTAACCCCTTCTCCTTTTAGTTTGATAGAGTTTTGTAGTTTGTAGGATTTGTAGAAAATAATGTTGTAAGGTATCTTCCATTGACCTTTGCTGTATTTCAAAACTTGATCCACAGAAGTAGTATGATATTTGCTTTTAAAATAATAGAACTCTTAACCAAAAGGGATAATTTCTAGGAAACTAGGTATCATTGTATTCTGAAACCACACTTCAAGTTTTGTGAACCCCTCTCAAAGTTTACAAGTATTATAAATCATTTTCTGTTTTCAAATTGGTCACAAAAGGTTATCAATATCAAGGTAGAAGCTAATTCAACTTCAGCATCTTCAACTCTTACCTTGTCATCCATCTACTCTTAAAAGAGAAAATTGTCCATCCCATTCACCAAAGTTTATGATTACTCAGAGTGTAATTCTAAAATTTTGATATAAAAGATAAGAGGTCTTATTACAAGCCTGCTTACCATGATCATAGGGAAATAGTTTAACCGACATTACCAATACTGCATACTATAACATGGTAATGACTTAAGAATTATAAGACAAGGGGTCTCATCACGAGCCATCTTGTTCGGTTAGATTATTACCAGTGAATGGCATTGTCAATAGCTGGCTACCAAACCAGGACAACGGCTTTTTATCTTATCAATAACAGGAAAAGAAAGAAATACAAAATATGAAAACATATTTTGAATTCATTCTGTTAATCACACTCTTAAATTGGATGGGACAATGGACAATAACATGGTTAAAAGGTATCCCTGTCGAAACTATGAACGTTTGCTGGCAGCAGAAGCTCTACCTATGACAGACGAGTTCACTATAAAAGCTGATTTGGAAAGGTTTTCTGTTTTATCATTATAAACCAATAAAGGTCTATTTAAAACTTAGAATGTATCTATTATCTTAAAAAAGAGAGGAAATTAACAAAATAGTTTCATTTTACTCGGAATGCATTTATACCTAGTTATATTAGAATTTTCCCCTTTGATTAGAACTCTATTTTGAAAAAGTTTAAGTATTTCTATACTTTTCAGAGATAACTGTTTCTTCCAGCGAATCGCCAATTGTTGTGCTCTACAACAACCCCCCATTTCATATCATTCTATTCACAAAACTATCATATGAAATGGGTCCCTTTAGAGTTTAATTGGTATCAATATTATATTATTTAAAAAGGTCCGAAAACCAAATGAAAACATTATAAAACCCTTTTTGAAAAATCCCATTTTCATCAAATAAATCAATCTTTATCATTGCGATAAAGCGATCGCAAGATCGCATATCGCAATGACATAAGGTACATAAGTAAGTGGCACATTGGTTTCCGCCGATGCGATATCGCTATCGGCTATCGGAAATACTCTATGCACATTTTTAAAGCGCCCCCATGCCATTTGCCCCGATGCGATGCGATATCGGCGATCGGCGATATACTATACATGTCTCATATAATGCCAATGCTCCCGATGCGATGCGATATCGCTATCGGCGATCGGGGTTTTCAAAAGGTGTCCATATTTAAGATTTAAGCTTTCCCCGATGGCCGATTGCGATAAAGCGCAGATTTCAAAAAACCGTTAAGACAAAGGGATATCATGATTAATTCATATTAAAAGCTTGATTCGTTCAACATTGATTCACCTGCGCTCAACCGCCAAAACATCTACAGCACACTTAAATGAATCATTCGGCCGATTAATGATATAATGGGCATTTAAGGATTGGCAGGTTTTAAACGGCCATTTAATGTAATTGTAAGTCCCAAAATCCTCCCATGGATTGTATCTGCGCCCATTTTAAAAGTTATTCTCTTATCACGCATCGGTCAATATATCTCATCATATTGAAGTTTTCACTGCCGATTCTCCGTGTTACGTTTATTTTCGCCTCTGTGCAGAATTTATCCAAAGGAGAAAGCTCAAGAAAAATGGGGAAGAAATCCAAGAAGACCACAGGCGCTTCTGTTGCGTCAGCCGCAGGACAAGTTGTTGCTGATCCCTCAAACAAAAAGAAAGGATTGATTTCAGATACCACATGTTCTGGTCTCGGCAGAACTACTTGGCGGAGCACCTAAAACTTGATTGAAGTTGAAGAACCCAAAGTGACAACAGTATAAGCTACTGCAGATTCTACTCGGAAATCTGATGCCACTCTAAAGGACTTAGCTGACTCCTTCCTTCATTGGATAGCAGCTAGGGAACAAATTCTCCCATACACAGATGTAGTGCGGTGGGCAATTGAGGAAATCCCAATCCTGGATAGAACCTTCAGCACCAGAGACGGGAGAATTTTCGGGTCGTTCAAAACTGATGATCTAAGGCAAATGTATCATTTGCCTGAGCCAGAGAAGACATACAATAAGGCGTTCCTGGAGAAATTCCAAAACGAGAACGAAGTTGAATCCGAACCCATCCGGGATTGGAGACAAAACCCAGCTAAGCACAAACATGAATCTTCCAGTAAGTACTCGGTTGATTCCTTGGCTTCTCCTTATTGCTACGCTGGAATAATGATGCGTAGATTGTGGGGATTGCATGACTCTTCTAATTTCACTATAGAAATGGTTCCTTTAATGGAAGCTGCATGCAACAGTATAATAATGGATTGTGCCACTATTCTCTCAGATAAACTAGCCAAAGCTGTTCTTGAGTTTAGGAATAAGACTCGCATCTCTGAAAGGATAATCCCCCCATTTTATTACAGTGCCTATATTCTAGATACCTTGTGTTTTAATTCTGAATTTCCTGTGCTCGGCTGGAGGTGGACGCCACAAGAATCCATGCCTATTCACATTTACCACCATAAATTATGGAAATCCTCTTACAAGCACCATCTGTACCAAGTCTGCAATGGCTTTATGTTGCCTATTTATTATTCTATTTTTGATAAACCCATTCCCAAGATTTCCTACCAAGCTGGCATTGATTTAACAACAGTAGGGAGATGGTTTGGAGAGGAGAAGTTCACTTACATAAGAGTTTTCGGTAGCCAAGCCGAACCTCATGTTCTCCCTTTATACATACGAGATAAACTGTTGGCAAGGGAAATCTCTTACCTGATTATTGCTGAGAGTGTTACACAGACTCTCAAGAAAAATAAGAAGCAGGGCTGGCCCTCTTTTCCTTTGAGATGCGGTGTCTATACTCTGTATGATCTCAAACATGAAGAAAAGGAAGCAACGAAGATTAAATCATTAACTCTGGCGACTCTCCCAAAATAGGCAATTTGATCCAAACAAAGTTGCCTATAATGCACTAGAGCAGGCCAAATTGTCAAAATTTGATCATAAAGAAGATATGTTTGACGACCTGTTCTCTTCAGCTGAGTCAATAATGTAGGTTAAATCATTGGCCAAAATGAAATATCATGATGAAGGGTTGACTGAATTTAACACACTTAGAGAACAGAGGTTGCAAGCTCTGCCTCTAGATCTACTAGTGACAACCCCAGCGACATCGTCAAGGGAGCCTGATCGGCAACAGTCAAAGGAACCTCCAGTTATAACAAAAGAACAAGAGAAGCCACAGGAGGAAAATCAGAAGAAAGAACAGGAGGAAAAGCAGAAGAGAGAGCAGGAAAAAGTGCGGGAGGAGACCCAAACTGAAAAGGAAAAACAGACCACCATTGATGTCAATGTGGATACTCATATCGACCCTAAGTTGCTCCAGGAATGGAAGCAATTTGATTCCATTATCAGTGGTTTGGAATGTTCAAAGGACACAAACACACAGGAAATCACTTCACCACAGGTTCTAAGTGGAACCAGCGGCCCACCCATTTCTAAAGAGGTAGAGATAATACCAAAGGACCCCTCCGACCAAATCATTTTGCAGGTAGAAGATATTCCTCCCCTGGATGTCTTCTACAGCCCAAGGCATAAAGCTGTAGTTAAACGACAAAGGAAAAGAAGAAGGATTGATCAACCTTCCCTTTTCCCAGAGCAAACTGTCACGGGCAATGTGGTTTGGAAGGAGGAATTCGACCCCTCCGATGACCTGACAAAACTGTCACAATATGCGGGAGCTTATTCGGCAGCGACAATAGACAAGGCATCAGAGGTAAACCTTTTACTGAAAACAAAGGATCAGGAGATTTTCTCATTACAACCACAGTTAACTGAAACAAAGCAAAAAGCGGAGCAGGCAGAGTAGCAATTTTTGACGCAACAACAATTAAACAGTCAACTAACTCAACAATTGCAGGCAGAAAAACAAAGGATTGACCAAAGCGCAATCCAGAAGCAGAAAGAATTATCAGAGGCATTGGCACAATTGAAGGCAGAAAATGAGCAAATGGTGAAAAGAAAAGATGAGCAAATTGCTCAATTATCATCACAGCTCGAGAAAACAAAGGGCGTTCCACAAGTGGCTGAATTTAGAGCAGAAGCATTACAAATAAATACTGCATTAATATCCCAAATTAAGCTTCTGTGTCAACAAATCGCCCAGGCAGAGCCACTATGTGAATTAACGGCATCCATAAGTAAGCAAGTAGACAAGGCCAGGACTGAATTGGATCAAGCAGAAGAAACGATAGCTGCATTTCTCGACTGGCAAGATTCTGACCAAGGACAAGTGGCCAATTTACCCAAGATCTTAGAATCACACAAAGATATACTCTTCACAGAATGGCAGTCCCAGTTAATGAAAGTAGAGAGGGCGGTTTCAAGATGTAAATCAACTTCTAGCAATTTAGTTGAATTAGTCAATAATACTCTCTACTTATCAAACATGATTTCCCAATGCACACCAGGAAAGTTGACAACGATGAAAACATTGGAGAAATCATGTTATCCAGATCTAGAAGAAAAGGGGAGATTAATCGCTGCGATTAACAGTTTAACCTGGGACACCTATTGGTTCTTCTTGGTAAAGCCGCACACACAGAGAGCCGCCCTCAAGTGCCTTACGGATGCAATCGGGTATATTATCCCCGATATTCAGGATGCCACCTATGCCGCCCAGCTCAGCTCGCGCCTCAACAAACCACCAGAAGTAGAGCCGATGCTTGCGATAATTTAGCTCAGATTTAAAGCCAAGAAGCCTACTTGATGAATCATGCCGTCGACTGCCAGATTGCTGAAGAAAATAGGATCAAAATTTATTGATACCAATTAAGTAGGATTTCTGTTTTATAGATAGGTAGATTAATTAAGTATTTATAGACCCTTTCATTGTTTTGGAAAGGGTTGTAAAGTTTTGTACCTGACTTATAGACTGAAGTCGCACTATTGTGCTTCAGTCATATTCTTTTATGAAACTGGACCAGTTGTTCTAAATTTGACAAGGAAGCTTTTTATGCAATTGTGCACTATTGTCTTTGTTTGAAAGTCTTTCTGCGTTGAAGGAAGAATCACAAGTAGCGATTGATATTGGGAGTGTCAAGCAGCTCATATGGTATTTCTATCTATGTCTGAATTCATTCCTTTCATATGAATTGTTATTTGATTATCTTTGCTATTATCGATTATATATATGTGTTTCAACAGCAGTTCTGTATTCTTTCCACTATTGGATGTTTATGGGGTGCTTTCCTTTTAATCATATATGTGTCGATGATAAAAATGATAAGTGTAGTAATATTGCTTTAATCGCTTTGCTTAACTATTTAAGCACAGTAATCCTGAATGAATTAATGTCTATGTCTGTTAGATGGAGTCATCTATATGCCTATCCATAGACACAGACCATCAAGCGCTACACTTCAAAGCTCAATAAGTTCTCGGGATAAGTCATAGTTCTTATATTTTTTGATAGATTTAGTTACTCACGCATCAATAGATTAGTCAATCAATTATCCATTCATCCTGTTTATCCATTGCTGGGAAACTGGTCCCATTATCCCCAGTCGGAGCCACCATTCCAAATGGAAAAGGAGCTGTACTAAGGTCCAGACCGGGTGGTTATCCCCCAATGTTGTTGCAGTGATTTTCGAAGCATAAACAGGTTGTTACAGAGAATCACAATGGTATGTGTTCAAACAGCTCACTGAAGAGCTTCCCCAACCAGGCAGCTTCAAACGAGATCATATGCGTAGATATGTATCCAGTCTCGGCGGTGCTTATGGCAACCAACTTTTGCTTCCTACTCATTCATTATATCGAAGCAGAATCTAAAGAGAAACAACACTCAAAAGTGCTCAAGTGATCCTCCACACTACCTGCATAATTAGTATTCGAATAATCATGCAGTTTAATATTTACAGCAGTGTATCTCAATCCATGAGAGATTGTGTCCTAAAGACATCTTAGAAGATTCTTGACACCAATCTAGTGAGGCTCAACCAAATATGAGCTCACAATGCTAATTGCAAAACATATGTTTAGATGGAGGTTCACCAAGAACATCAACGCAAATGAGTTTTTGAGACTCAAAGGCATTTCCCAAATTTGGTGTGACATCACTACCATATAACTTCTGAAAGTTAAGATCCTCGAGGTAGTTGCATTGACCTGGGCAATGGATTCCATCATTCCCACTCCAGTCTCTGCAACTTAGCTCAGGTCTACACTTCATCTGTCCATTCCTCGTGTAGTTCCTTCACCATCCCCTCTGCTATTATCCCTACTTTCAACCCCACCATGGTCCGCCATCGTATGCGAAGTAGGAGAGGTGGCACTCTAGGTGGGTGCACTCGCTCACCTGCTATGTCCAGCCCCGACTCGGTCTCCCTTGCTTCCTCAGACGACAACCCTAATCCACCTAGTTTCATTGGGCGTTACCCAGACACCCGCAGTGGACGAGGAAGAACCTGGCTCCATGGCACAGGAAGAGGAGATGCGGTGGTTCACACTGCGAATTTCCCCCTACCTCTGCATCCAACTCCCAATACCATGCAATTTCGATTTTGTAGCTCCCAGAATCGCCCTGTAATCATAGCCACCGTTACAATCACTTTCACTGAAGAAACTGAACTGCCAGCTCCTCTGTTTGAGGACAATGATGAGCCAAATAGAGCAGAACCAAGCAACAAGAGTAGGTGCAACCCTGGTGAATAGCGAGCAGACAAAGATAGAGCCACCCTGCATGGTAAAGCGATGGCTAGAAACCAGCAAGCTGAGGAAGGTAGGCTTAGTAACACGCAAGCCTTAGGCAGTTGTCGTGGCGACGCGTTAGGAATGCATGTGGGTGCATGCAGCATTGAGGGAGTCCATCCAGCACATGGCCGCGACACTTCGGACGAGGATGATGATTCGAACAAATATGCGTGTCCGATTGTGGAAGAACCAGCCCGGGACAACCTCTAAGACTGACAATTGACAGCCAGGTGTCGAGTTTTCCAAGTGGATGTTTTTTCTTGTTGACTGGGCAGTTATGGTTAAGCTTGTGTTTAGGACTTTGCAATGTATAAAATGTTTTTTTTTTGTTTTGTGATAAAACTGGTAACCCCTGCGTGGGCTATTTTGATTTTTTGGACTGGTTTCCCATTTGTTGAGGCTCTTTTGCTTTCTTGGACTGGTTTCCCCTCTGTTGGGGCAGTCAACGCTAGACAATCTTACTGTGTGATTACTGAGGCTCAAAACTTCTGAGTCCAGGCCTCACTGTAACTTCTTTTTTGTATGATATTAATAGATAAAACTTACATAGAAAAAGAAAAAAAAATCTTGATGGGAGGTATATTAATTCAAAAAATTGTGAAATATATAAATTAATTGTATTTTTTTTAATATTGGCTAGTTTGGAGGCCTACACTACACATAGTATAGATCAATGCAATGGAGGTATACAATTTAATTATTTAACAAACACAGTCCAAGCAAAAATAAGTAAAGCATAAACTAAAAAAATAAAGCATAAACTCTTTTCATCACATCGTTTGCATCTCCCCCAAGCCAGTCTGAGGCATGTTTTCGACTTCTCCTTCTTCGGACATTGGTTTACTCACTTTACTTCTCATGTATTAATTGTTGTATTCTACATCATTGTGCTAGTGATTGAACTACAAGACTAACTCCAATGAAATAATGAATAATCCATTCCCTTGCATGATGGATCATGAATGGTATATCCGGTATCCCCATGGAAAATCTATATGGCATGAGTCTCTTTTTCACCTCTTAGCTGCAACATTGTAACCTCCATAAACTTATAACTTTGTCAATATTATCGCTCCGTTGGGTAATATATCCTCTATTTGCATTGCTTTGGAAAATTTGGTTGAAATTTTTGGGGTATTTTGTTTTCTTTTCACTTATTAGTACAATATAATGGAAGAAATAATAATTATATGTAAAAAAATGCAATTCAATGAAGGTAATTTACTAATGACCTTGTTGAAATGTTGAGAATTCAAAGCTTTTTGTTCCTACATAAATCCGTAGGAATGCTTTCAAATAATTGGTTGTATCTAATATCTAGTGCTTGAAGTTCTGAATTTATATGGAGGGATGACAAATATGTATGGCCCGGGTCTCTTTGTCACCTCTCATTCGTAGTATTCTAGTCTTTGTCAACTGATAAATTTTCTCATAATATCGCTATGTTGGGCAATATGTTATCTATTTGCATTGCTTTGCAACTTTCAATGCTATCTTTCAGGGTGTTTTGTTTGGTTTTCATTTATCATTATAATATAATGCAAAACATAACGATTATGTTTAAACTTGTATAGATTCCCAAGGTTTAAGGTAAATCACTTGTGCATTTGAATATATTTGATTTTGTGCTGAGGCAAATACACTTAGTGGTATAATGTCAGTGTTTTTGGTACTCTTAGGAGGTTTCTTGCTTAGATTTTATATGTCCCATTGTTTTGGACATGGTGATTTCCTATTATTGATGGTTTGTTGACGTCGAGATGTATTTTTTATTTTTGAAAATGTACTGGTACTATATATAAACCAATGTTTTTTTCTTTGAAAAAAAAAAAAAAATACTGTTGAAAATTTTGAGAATGTTAGCATTGCTATTTTTCTGACAGGTTTTTTCCCAATGAGTCAACTATTATTAGAGGTTTAAGGTAAATTACTTGTGAACTTATTGTTGAAAATGTTGGGAATGTTAGTGTTGCTATTCTTCCAACATGCGTTCTCCCAATGAGTCAACTATTATTAGTTGTAAGCTCAAGTAGTGTTGAGTTGTTATAACTAGCTTTTGCTAAGTCTAGTTCTCTTCCATTGTTATATATGGAGGATGCCTTTGTGTATTCAACACAACAATATTTGTGATCCAAATTGGTCCCAAATTTTACATTATTAAAAAGGGTAGTTCCTACCCTATTTTTTTGTATGTGAGCTTATTCAATGATCTTTTTCATTTTTTTTCTAATAGATATTCCTTGCATATCATCATGGTTATGTAGATCTACTATCCATGCAATCCATCGTCCCAATAGTTTATTGGTTGGCACATTTTTTGACTCTTTGTTATACATCATGGGGTGTTAATGTAATACCCCTCCTATCTACAATGTTATTTTAAATATAGTAGCGACGACCATACTAGCATGGAGGCATCCATGGCTGGTTAAAAAACCTAAAATAATTAATTATGAGGGGTAGATAAAATTGTTTCTAGTGTGTTGTACATCCAATGTTGTTGTGGGTACTATATTTGGCTTAAACCCCCACAAGGTGTTTACAAAGACAAAGATTGTGTGTGCCTTGAATCAATGCTTGTAGATTAGTGATTGTGTTTCTAATCAACACCATTTGGAGTAGTTTCATGGGATCATAGGTGGTGCGTGTCACATATCAGTGGACTCATTATTTATAAGCTTTAGTCTTGATTGTTCTTTCGCTTTTCAAATCTACATGACATATCTCAAATTATACCTATAGATATGATGCTTTGACCATAAATTTTATTATAAGTGCCGTTTTTATGGTTGCACATTAAATGTTCAACTTGGGATGCATGTCATTTAAATTGCTTGGCTATCAATTTCCTTGTTCACAATGATTTTGGTTTTTTTTGTCTCAAAGAAGCATGACATCATATGTGAAGTGGACTCTCTTCTCTTGTAGACTGACATAGTAATTGTTTAAAAAACGATCTGGTTGCTTGGATTCATGGCAACCACGCTCCTTGCATCTCCAGGCTTACATGCTGCCTTCAATTTTTCCATGTACTTTTTGTTAAGGGAAGGACATGAGTTCCCATTACCATTGAAGTTGTATAGATGCTGACTTAATGTACCATAGAGAGCCACTCCTATTGTATGAGCTCTTGCAATATTATTAATAATTATCATCTCATCATATCCTAATCAATTTGTATTGGAGGTGTACTCTTGACTTATTGCCCAAGATTGTGGTTTTTTTCAAAAAGTGCTTTGTGCCTCATATGTGCATGAACTAGTACATGTAGATCAATAATTTACTATCCAACCATTTCTTCTACCTTGTGACTTCTTGAATATTGTTGTATCAATCCTCACTTAACAAACATTTCTTGTTATAGATCTATACATGGTTAATTACAACTTGCAAACAACCCCTCAAGCTCAAATTGTGATCCATTAATCAACTCTACACTTTCTATGATCTTAGTTAGACTAATTTATGTATTGGAGCTTCCAACATGAATGATCTGCTTGATCCCTAGCTCTACATTCACCACTTATCTAGCTTAGTCCAAATGTGGTTTCACATCTTGAATTCTAAATTCATTTAAAGGAGAAAGAAGAGACAATGAAGGACTAGAAACAAAGGTTGGACTTGAAGTCTTAGGTGATCTCCTTGATGGGAGGGGTGATTCCATATCAACGGGTCCATCATATTCTATAGCTCTTGGATCTCGAGGAGGGAAACCATCCCCCACATGAATATGTGAGAGCTCTTCCCTACCCCATTGCTGACACTGATTTTCTCGTTAGTTTTGATATCGACAGATTCTAGGTTTACCTCCCAATGACTTCTTGTTAAGTTATGGTATGTTCTATGCTTATAACAGTTTACTTCTTTTTCTTATTATATTCCACATATTAGAAATCACATGTACATAAAGTAAAATGCATATAAAACATTAAATGATCGACAGAAAACAAGCCAAGACAAGAGACACAAGATGTGGTGGCTAGCCAGGGACAAACCCCACAATGTGTGGGGAAACCCTTTGATCAAATCTTCTTTTATATTCAGTAATTCAGCAGAGAGAAATAGTACAATAAATCTGATTTATATCAGCAATAATAAACCCTATATCAATAGCATAAACATTAGCGGCTTCATCATCAAATCGATTGTTGGATTGGCTTGATTCCACCACCAAAAGTTGCGGCTTCCAGAGGAGGTTCAGATGAACCTACAACACAGTTCAGATGAGGAGATCTTCTAGTCCACGTAGGTCAAACTTTACTTCTGCAGTTGCAGCTTCAGTTTCGACAGCTTTTGGCTTCAAACTAGGGCAGTCGATATCTTGCAAACCGTCCGTCGGATTGACTTGATTCCACCACCAAAAGTTGCGGCTTTCAGAGGAGGTTCAGATGAACCTACAATGTAGTTCATATGAGGAGATATTCTAGTCCACGTAGGTCAATCTTTACTTCTGCTGTTGCAGCTTTAGTTTCAGCAGCTTCCGGCTTCAAACTAGGGCAGTCGATATCTTGCAAACCATCCATTGGCTTGACTTGATTCCACCACCAAAAGTTGCAGCTTTCAGAGGAGGTTAAAATGAACCTATAATGCAGTTCAGATGAGGAGATATTCTATTCCACGCAGGTCAATCTTTACTTCTGCAGTTGCAGCTTCAGTTTCAGCAGCTTCTGGATTCACATGTGTGAGGGAGAGACCCTTTTCTACGCAGTAGAGAAGAGACTCTTTTCTGTGCAGTAGAGAGAGAGAGATGTGATGAGATGAGTGAGTCCAAATGAGGAAAATTCCTCCTGTATTTATACACAACGTTGGTGTTTGAATAGATGCGACTATTGGGCTTTTGAGCCTACATGAGTTGTAGGTCGGCTTGATAATAATTCCATAATCAAAATAAATTCATATCTCCATGAATACTTATCAGAATTGGATGATATTTATATCAATCCTACACCTCTTGATGAGAGGAATCTAATAAAAATATTATCATCCATGAATAAGATGACCCACATGAAGTTTGACCCTAGTTTCCAATTTTAACACTCCCTCTCAACTAGGGAGAAATTCATCTGCAATCTGTCTATCGGTTGCTACTATTCATCCATCAAATGCACTGCCCTATACAGCCTGACCCTTGCCCTGCTCTATTCTATTTTTCCTATTTTTCTTTGTCCTTTTGTGCCCTGTATTGATCTGCATTGATCTGCTCTATTCTTCTCTGCTCTTGCATTTGTCTGTTCTGCTCTGCTTTTGTTCGAATTATGAAGAAGAAGAAATGATCAAGGATGTATCATACTGACTCAAAGTCAGTCTCAGAGTATGTACCACTGGTCCCAGACCAGTCTCAACCAACCTGAAGTCAGCGTCATAGTATGGTACAACTCCACTGGTCCTAGACTAGTATCATCCTCCACCGACTCAAAGTCAGTCTTAGAGTGCGTGCCACTGGTCCCAAACCAGTCTCAACTAACCCGAAGTCAGCTTCATAGTAGGTACCACTCCTACCACTGGTCCCAAACCAATATCACAGTCTCAGAGAATGTACCATTGGTCCCAGACCAGTCTCAACTGACCCGAAGTCAGCGTCATAGTATGTACCACTCTCACTAGTCCCAAACCAGTACTGCACTAACACAAAGTCAGCCTCAGAGTATGTACCACTTGTCCTAGACCAGTCTCAACTGACCCGAAGTGAGCATCATAGTATGGTACAACTCTTACCACTAGTCCCAGACCAGTATCATTGATCCCAGATCAATAGAGGTCATCCTAGCGTAGGGAGTATGGTAGATACAACGATGCGTCCATCATTACTACTATGGTCCCTAACTTCATTTCCTTGCTCATTGATCAAATGAGAGGTACTTCCCATGAGTCCCAGACTACATGGGTAGGATGCCTCGACAAGAGAACTAATCAATCTTGTCCTCACAAGAGAACACATCAATCCTGCTACAATCGCCATGGAGAACACATCAATCCAGGCTGCCATGGAGAACACATCAATCCAAGCCTCACAGGAGAACACATCAATCCAGGCTGCCATGGAGAACACATCAATCCAAGCCTCACAGGAGAACACATCAATCTTCTACAATCGCCATGGAGAACACATCAATCTAGGCCTCACAGGAGAACACATCAATCCTGCTACAATTGCCATGGAGAACACATCAATCCAGGCCTCACAGGAGAACACATCAATCCTATTACAATCGCCATGGAGAACACATCAATCTAGGCCTCACAGGAGAACACATGAATCCTGCTATAATTTCCATGGAGAACATCAATCCAGGCCTCACAGGAGAACTAATCATCCTATTACACAGGAGAGTGAATCATCTTGTTCCACAAGAGAGCGAATCATCTTATCCCACAAGAGAGCGCATCATCTTGTTCTAGTGTGCACCACTAGGGGAGGGTGAGTCACCCTATGGCTGTATGTTGCTCCAGTAAGAACCACAAGCCCTCAGAGCTCTTAGAGCTCAATGTATGCAACATGCAGGACCCTTGTACAAGGGTTTCTTGATGACTCCAAGTCGTTTGGGAAAATCACAGATTAGATCTTTCCTCGGGACTTTGACAAGGTGTATCGACCTGTACATCATCTTAATGCGATGGAGCCTCCTTTCTCATTGACTTACCATATCCCAGATGATGTCTATCTGCCGGAGCAATTGACAAATACGGGATTCCTCAATAATCGAATCCCACCTCTCGTTGTGTTGTGCTCTACAACAACCCCCCATTTCATATCATTCTATTCACAAAACTATCATATGAAATGGGTCCCTTTAGAGTTTAATTGGTATCAATATTATATTATTTAAAAAGGTCCGAAAACCAAATGAAAACATTATAAAACCCTTTTTGAAAAATCCCATTTTCGTCAAATAAATCAATCTTTATCATTGCGATAAAGCGATCGCAAGATCGCATATCGCAATGACATAAGGTACATAAGTAAGTGGCACATTGGTTTCCGCCGATGCGATATCGCTATCGGCTATCGGCAATACTCTATGCACATTTTTAAAGCACCCCCATGCCATTTGCCCCGATGCGATGCGATATCGGCGATCGGCGATATACTATACATGTCTCATATAATGCCAATGCTCCCGAGGCGATGTGATATCGCTATCGACGATCGGGGTTTTCAAAAGGTGTCCATATTTAAGATTTAAGCTTTCCCCGATGGCCGATTGCGATAAAGCGCAGATTTCAAAAAACCGTTAAGACAAAGGGATATCACGATTAATTCATATTAAAAGCTTGATTCGTTCTGTTAGCGCTTGGAATTCACCTAGGCTGAGATAGACAAACTCTCAAGGCTACATCAAACCATTTCTCCTCGTAGCTAGCCCTACGAGGTATGAGAAGGCTCTCTCGGGTCAGATTCGATAGATCTTTCAATATGATTAGGCTGACCAATTAATAATAAAGATTTTAGGCTAGTAAATTGATAAGGGGGTTGATTTAATGATTTTTGGGGTTTTTGGTGGCAATTGGTGGAAGTGCAATTCAAGGTGCGGGGATTGAGCACAGTTTTCACAGGGGGATCTAAGGGGCAAGGTAGGAATGAGTGCTGATGCCTTAATCTGAGATGGATGATCAGAGATGATAGAGGAGAAGCTAAAGAGGGAAAACACACAATTCGAATCCTCTCTAGACAGTAGAAAACATTAAAATTGAACAAACTAAAAAGCTGAGCATGTCAAAACATGAATTCAAACTTTACCACTTCATCTGTCCAATTTAGAAGCATAAGAGAGATGTGAAACACATAAACAAACTTACAAGAACATGTAGAGAACACACCATCAACAATCATATCCACAAGAATCCTCAAAGATGTCTGTAAAACCTTGGCTTTCCTTGCCTTCAATTGCAGAAATAGATGCACAATATACAATAAAGCTTCCTTACACAAGAGTCCAACCATGAAAATGAGAAGGAGAGAGCATAATATAGACCATCTAGACCATCTAACTCCTTTCCCCACCTCTAGGGGTCGAGCTCAGCTTCCTAGGAGCAGTTTGAACTAATTCTAAACTAAGAACTAGAAAATAGGCAGCCCAACAACTTGCCTCTATTACTTAGCTAACTCATCCATGCATTAATTTTTCACTTTTTACATCATGGAAGCTTCTAGAAGGGTAAAGAAAGATAAAATCTACCAAAGTGCCATGAAAATATTACATTTATCCATCATCTACAAGTAAAAATAGTCAACCATAGTCAAAACAGTGTTTTTTGACCAAAAATGTGAATTCTGACAAATCTGGAAGTTCTGGTCGCGCCCCTGGAAGTTCTGGTCGCGCCCCTTCACAGCTATTTTTGAGTGGGTTCCACTGGTCCAAATCAGGTGCAAGATGGCTCATTGGAAAGCTTGGCCTGTATACTTTCCATCCCAAGTGGAATTTCTGAATTTAGTGTTGATTTGACCCCTCAAAAACCATTTCTCCCAAGGTCACTTTCTACAACTCAAAAAGTGGGCAGAAAGTCATTTTTTTGATGTATTTTGAGCTTTTGGAGGCTCAAAACTCAAAACCAGGCTTCTCCCAAGCATTGGTAATTTTTCTCTTTGCATGCCCTTTCCAAAAATGCCAAGTTTTCAAAATTCCGAGCAGTCCTCCAAAATGGTCTCACCCGGGGTGAGACCATTCCAATGGCCTAAACCTGTAAATTGCACAAAAAATTCACAAATGACAAAATTTTCTCCAAATTTCTTGAAATTTGGGCTGGGAGTCCCCAATCAAGTACCATGCTCAGTAAAAGAGGCTTTGGCCAAAGTTTGGAGTGGATCGGGCGTTTTCCTTCGTTTTTGTGCTTTAGCCAACCGTCCTTGGAGCACCTTCGTTCTCGCCGGTATTTTTGACATTTCTCTCAAACCATGACACCTGTGTAAAAAGTGAAAGAGGTTTTTCTTCCTTGGCATGTTGTGGACAAAAACCTCTCTCAGGTTTGCAAAATTCATCTTTGATTGATCAGAAACAGCTTTTGAGTGAAACTTGTCCCGATGTGTGAAACAAGGGATTTTGTCGAAATGGAGCGAAATGAAGGGGATAGAGGGCTTCTAAATTCTTGGGGAAATTTTTGGGAGTGGGGAGGGATGTTAGGAAGTAGGGGAAAGTGGAATCTCAGAGATTGAGTGAGGGGAAGGGGTCCAAAAGGGCAAAACACAGGCCAAACCTAGAAAATTGCCAGATTGTAGCTAGAAACTAGGGTTTGTGCAAAAATGAGCAATTTGGCGGATCTAAGGGATGGGAAGTGTTTGATAAGGTACTTTAAGGATAGGGGAAGGGGTATGAACATCGTGAAACAAGTTTTGCCGGTTATTTAGCCGCCCAAGAGAAATTGCCTTCAAAACCCTAGGAGAGGGAAATGAGCTTGCCTGGGTGGCAACTGAAGCATGAACAAGGTGTGAAATGACTCATTAGACACTAACATGACAATGAAAACCCTCTGAATGATGATAGGCTCAGCTGAATGATGACATGGACTGACTTTTGGGCAAAGCCTAGACCTAATGCCTAGTGACCAAATTTTGCTTGAAGACTCACTGAAATGACAAAATTTGACCTTGACACTTCAAAATCACTTTGTAAGAGCACATTTGATCACTGGAGGAAGGCTGGAAAGGCTGACACTAACATTGGCTCCAATGGGGATGGTAGCTCCTTTGAGGTGCCAAGAACCTTAGACCTCTGGGAGAGCAGACCAGTGCCTTACAATCATTGGGCAATGGAGTCATTATTTACACATGTGACCCAACACTTTGACACATTTATTAGATGAAAACTTGACTGAACACTGACTGCAACTTAACTTAAGCTTGACTCAAACCGACTCAATGACAAGCTGAAATAATTTGAAAAACTCACTCAATAGACCAACACAAATGACTCATGACTGACTTAACTAAAACAAGAACTTACAAAGCTTGTTGAAGGGCAGCAGTCCATCAAGATTTGAAATCATGATGACAACCACCTGTGTTTCTTACAAGACAATATACATCAAACTATATCATAATGCCAATGTAACCAATCAATCAAATGCCTTCTTGATTGTTTCTTCCAATCAGATCTCATGATCAACAATAGATACTGGTAACCGGGCATCCAAAAACATAGCTGACCATGATCTCCTTCATCACTGAACACTGCAATAAACACTATCACTGCTGGCTGCAACAAACTTGCTAGAGGATCATGAAAAACATGAAAGAACAAGGTGTCTTTTGTCATTGCCATTGCCACCTCCTGCTGAAAGAACAAGGTGTCTTTTGTTTCAAATTCTGATCTACCTTTTTCATGTGCTTCGGTGAAAGTATGCTCATGGGCTTCAAAAAACTCCGAACAAATGGATGAGCAGATCTCTTCTTGGGATAACATTTCAACACATGAGACATATGAAGAATCTGAATGGAAATCCTGAATGCTATGATCTTCTATGGTGTGAATGTGTTGTAGATCATCTTCATATGATATCACAACCAAATTATCTAGTTCCTTATTACATCCTTCAATCATAAGGAAAGAAACTTCAGCTGATTCTTGAGGTGCAAAAATGACAGTTCTATCATCTACCATAAATTCATCCAAAGGAACTGTTTCACTTACTTGAATGAAGATCTCATCTTGATTTTCATGAACTGACTGAATTACCTCCTCATGCAGGCTTTGCATGCTGTCTTCTTCTGTGGGCAGATCTGAAATGAGCTCTTCTCTTTCACCATCTTCAGCCATATAACAAATTTCAACCTGCTGATCTATAATGCTGCTTACAAGACTGTCATCCTTTTCAGAAGAGGAAGAAGGTCCACCATCATCTTCTTGACCATGTGTGCACTGCAAATCTGCATTAACTTGAGCTGGAGCAAGACCTCTCAAGAGCTGATCTATCTCCTCTTCGGACAAAGGAGATAATGCCTTTTGTTTTCTTCTGCTCAAACAGTGATTGTCTTCATTGATTTCAAGTGAAGGAGTATACAGATTTTCCTCATACTGCTGATCCATTTCATGCAATTTCTGTTGATTGTCAAGAGGCGAAATTTTTTCATTTTCCACCATACTAAGATCTTGGTCCTGCTGCAAATTTTCATGATCGTCTCTATGGGAATCCTCTAGGTTCTCTTCATGTTGCTGAAATGGATTCTCATACAAAGCCTCCATGATCTCAACATCCATAAAATTATCATCTTCATAATACTTCTCAAGGCTTTCAATAAAATTATGTACATGGCTACAACAGTTCTGAACTAAAATCAAAGATGGATATGATTCTTTATACTTTTCAAAGAACACGGTATGAAAATCCCTTAAACAATAAATTGAAGCAGATGGCAAACTTTCATACCAGAATCGGGCTTCATCTTCCAGAGTAGCCATAAACATTTTCATCAAACAGTCCTCAGGAAAATTGATCTTTAACTTGCGAACATGCATATGAAATCTAATCAAATGTAAAGCAGCATCCTTCTTACCATCAGCGTTAAATGTGGGCAGATTCCTTGACCAATCTACCTTGGGCATCTTATTCGGAAAACCTGGAATGTGATCTCGGCTCAAGGGAGCATATCTTCTTGCAATCTGATCCATCTTGAGAAATCTCAAAGCTACTGATCTCTCTGCAGTGAAGTCACCATGAAGCACAGGTTGCTGGATTCTTCAGTGAAAGGAGTCGCCAGTGAATGATTTCAGCCTTTCAAGTGTCTGATCGTTGTCCACTATCAACAATCAGATCTGAACTTGATACATGTACTGGGGTAAAATGCAAATGAAGTGGTCGTATTCACAAGCTCACGGAGATTGACTGAAGCAGCGTTTATCTACTAACGCTGATGTAAAACAAGAGCGTTTTCGAAGGCTTCTGGCGTAACTTCAGGCTCCGTCTAAGACTTATGAAACAAACACATCAATCAACAAACAATTTTGTTCTCCCCAGTATGGTCGCCAATATGTTAGCGCTTGGAATTCACCTAGGCTGAGATAGACAAACTCTCAAGGCTACATCAAACCATTTCACCTCGTAGCTAGCCCTACGAGGTATGAGAAGGCTCTCTCGGGTCAGATTCGATAGATCTTTCAATATGATTAGGCTGACCAATTAATAATAAAGATTTTAGGCTAGTAAATTGATAAGGGGGTTGATTTAATGATTTTTGGGGTTTTTGGTGGCAATTGGTGGAAGTGCAATTCAAGGTGCGGGGATTGAGCACAGTTTTCACAGGGGGATCTAAGGGGCAAGGTAGGAATGAGTGCTGATGCCTTAATCTGAGATGGATGATCAGAGATGATAGAGGAGAAGCTAAAGAGGGCAAACACACAATTCGAATCCTCTCTAGACAGTAGAAAACATTAAAATTGAACAAACTAAAAAGCTGAGCATGTCAAAACATGAATTCAAACTTTACCACTTCATCTGTCCAATTTAGAAGCATAAGAGAGATGTGAAACACATAAACAAACTTACAAGAACATGTAGAGAACACACCATCAACAATCAGATCCACAAGAATCCTCAAAGATGTCTGTAAAACCCTGGCTTTCCTTGCCTTCAATTGCAGAAATAGATGCACAATATACAATAAAGCTTCCTTACACAAGAGTCCAACCATGAAAATGAGAAGGAGAGAGCATAATATAGACCATCTAGACCATCTAACTCCTTTCCCCACCTCTAGGGGTCGAGCTCAGCTTCCTAGGAGTAGTTTGAACTAATTCTAAACTAAGAACTAGAAAATAGGCAGCCCAACAACTTGCCTCTATTACTTAGCTAACTCATCCATGCATTAATTTTTCACTTTTTACATCATGGAAGCTTCTAGAAGGGTAAAGAAATATAAAATCTACCAAAGTGCCATGAAAATATTACATTTATCCATCATCTACAAGTAAAAATAGTCAACCATAGTCAAAACAGTGTTTTTTGACCAAAAATGTGAATTCTGACAAATCTGGAAGTTCTGGTCGCGCCCCTGGAAGTTCTGGTCGCGCCCCTTCACAGCTATTTTTGAGTGGGTTCCACTGGTCCAAATCAGGTGCAAGATGGCTCATTGGAAAGCTTGGCCTGTCTACTTTCCATCCCAAGTGGAATTTATGAATTTAGTGTTGATTTGACCCCTCAAAAACCATTTCTCCCAAGGTCACTTTCTACAACTCAAAAAGTGGGCAGAAAGTCATTTTTTTGATGTATTTTGAGCTTTTGGAGGCTCAAAACTCAAAACCAGGCTTCTCCCAAGCATTGGTAATTTTTCTGTTTGCATGCCCTTTCCAAAAATGCCAAGTTTTCAAAATTCCAAGCAGTCCTCCAAAATGGTCTCACCGGGGTGAGACCATTCCAATGGCCTAAACCTGTAAATTGCACAAAAAATTCACAAATGACAAAATTTTCTCCAAATTTCTTGAAATTTGGGCTGGGAGTCCCCAATCAAGTACCATGCTCAGTCAAAGAGGCTTTGGCCAAAGTTTGGAGTGGATCGGGCGTTTTCCTTCGTTTTTGTGCTTTAGCCAACCGTCCTTGGAGCACCTTCGTTCTCGCCGGTATTTTTGACATTTCTCTCAAACCATGACACCTGTGTAAAAAGTGAAAGAGGTTTTTCTCCCTTGGCATGTTGTGGACAAAAACCTCTCTCAGGTTTGCAAAATTCATCTTTGATTGATCAGAAACAGCTTTTGAGTGAAACTTGTCCCGATGTGTGAAACAAGGGATTTTGTCGAAATGGAGCGAAATGAAGGGGATAGAGGGCTTCTATATTCTTGGGGAAATTTTTGGGAGTGGGGAGGGATGTTAGGAAGCAGGGGAAAGTGGAATCTCAGAGATTGAGTGAGGGGAAGGGGTCCAAAAGGGCAAAACACAGGCCAAACCTAGAAAATTGCCAGATTGTAGCTAGAAACTAGGGTTTGTGCAAAAATGAGCAATTTGGCGGATCTAAGGGATGGGAAGTGTTTGATAAGGTACTTTAAGGATAGGGGAAGGTGTATGAACATCTGGAAACAAGTTTTGCCGGTTATTTAGCCGCCCAAGAGAAATTGCCTTCAAAACCCTAGGAGAGGGAAATGAGCTTGCCTGGGTGGCAACTGAAGCATGAACAAGGTGTGAAATGACTCATTAGACACTAAGATGACAATGAAAACCCTCTGAATGATGATAGGCTCAGCTGAATGATGACATGGACTGACTTTTGGGCAAAGCCTAGACCTAATGCCTAGTGACCAAATTTTGCTTGAAGACTCACTGAAATGACAAAATTTGACCTTGACACTTCAAAATCACTTTGTAAGAGCACATTTGATCACTGGAGGAAGGCTGGAAAGGCTGACACTAACACGTTCAACATTGATTCACCTGTGCTCAACCACCAAAACATCTACAACACGCTTAAATGAATCATTCGGCCGATTAATGATATAATGGGCATTTAAGGATTGGCAGGTTTTAAACGGCCATTTAATGTAATTGTAAGTCCCAAAATCCTCCCATGGATTGTATCTGCGCCCATTTTAAAAGTTAATCTCTTATCACGCATCGGTCAATATATCTCATCATATTGAAGTTTTCACTGCCGATTCTCCGTGTTACATTTATTTTCGCCTCTGTGCCGAATTTATCCAAAGGAGAAAGCTCAAGCAAAACGGGGAAGAAATCCAAGAAGACCACAGGCGCTTCTGTTGCGCCAGCCGCAGGACAAGCTGTCGCTGATCCCTCAAACAAAAAGAAAGGATTGATTTCGGATACCACATGTTCTGGTCTCGGTAGAACTACTTGGCAGAGCACCTACAACTTGATTGAAGTTGAAGAACCCAAAGTGACAATAGTAGAAGCTACTGCAGATTCTACTCGGAAATCTGATGCCACTCTAAAGGACTTAGCTGACTCCTTCCTTCATCGGATAGCAGCTAGGGAACAAATTCTCCCATACACAGATGTAGTGCGGTGGGCAATTGAGGAAATCCCAATCCTGGATAGAACCTTCAACACCAGAGACGGGAGAATTTTCGGGTCGTTCAAAAATGATGATCTAAGGAAAATGTATCATTTGCCTGAGCCAGAGAAGACATACAATAAGGCGTTCCTGGAGAAATTCCGAAACGAGAATGAAGTTGAATCCGAACCCATCCGAGATTGGAGACAAAACCCAGCTAAGCACAAACATGAATCTTCCGGTAAGTACTCGGTTGATTCCTTGGCTTCTCCTTATTGCTACGCTGGAATAATGATGTGTAGATTGTGGGGATTGCATGACTCTTCTACTTTCACTATAGAAATGGTTCCTTTAATGGAAGCTACATGCCACAGTATAATAATGGATTGGGCCACTATTCTCTTAGATAAACTAGCCAAAGCTGTTCTTGAGTTTAGGAATAAGACTCGCATCTCTGAAAGGATAATCCCCCCATTTTATTACAGTGCCTATATTCTAGATACCTTGTGTTTTAATTCTGAATTTCCTGTGCTCGGCTGGAGGTGGATGCCACAAGAATCCATGCCTATTCACATTTACCAACAGAAATTATGGAAATCCTCTTACAAGCACCATCTGTACCAAGTCTGCAATGGCTTTATGTTGCCTATTTATTATTCTATTTTTGATAAACCCATTCCCAAGATTTCCTACCAAGCTGGGATTGATTTAACAGCAGTAGGGAGATGGTTTGGAGAGGAGAAGTTCACTTACATAAGAGTTTTCGGTAGCCAAGCCGAACCTCATGTTCTCCCTTTATACATACGAGATAAACTGTTGGCAAGGGAAATCTCTTACCAGATTATTGCTGAGAGTGTTACACAGACTCTCAAGAAAAATAAGAAGCAGGGTTGGCCCTCTTTTCCTTTGAGATGCGGTGTCTATACTCTGCATGATCTCAAACATGCAGAAAAGGAAGCAAGGAAGATTAAATCATTAACTCTGGCGACTCTCCCAAATAGGCAATTTGATCCAAACAAAGTTGCCTATAATGCACTAGAGCAGGCCAAATTGTCAAAATTTGATCATAAAGAAGATATGTTTGACGACCTGTTGTCTTCAGCTGAGCCAATAATGCAGGTTAAATCATTGGCCAAAATGAAATATCATGCTGAAGGGTTGACTGAATTTAACACACTTAGAGAACAGAGGTTGCAAACTCTACCTCTAGATCTACTAGTGACAACCCCAGCGACATCGTCAAGCGAGCCTGATCGGCAACAGTCAAAGGAACCTCCAGTTATAACAAAAGAACAAGAGAAGCCACAGGAGGAAAATCAGAAGAAAGAACAGGAGGAAAAGTAGAAGAGAGAGCAGGAAAAAGTGCGGGAGGAGACCCAAACTGAAAAGGAAAAACAAACCACCATTGATGTCAATGTGGATACTCATATCGACCCTAAGTTGCTCCAGGAATGGAAGCAATTTGATTCCATTATCAGTGGTTTGGAATGTTCAAAGGACACAGACACTTCAAAGGCAACAGACACACAGGAAATCACTTCACCACAGGTTCTAAGTGGAACCAGCGGCCCACCCATTTCTAAAGAGGTAGAGATAATACCAAAGGACCCATCCAACCGAATCATTTTGTAGGTAGAAGATATTCCTCCCCTGGATGTCTTCTACAGCCCAAGGCATAAAGCTGTAGTTAAGCGACAAAGGAAAAGAAGAAGGACTGATCAACCTTCCCTTTTCCCAGAGCAAACTGTCACGGGCAATTTGGTTTGGAAGGAGGAATTCGACCCCTCCGATGACCTGACAAAACTGCCACAGTATGCGGGAGCTTATTCGGCAGCGACAATAGACAAGGCATTGGAGGTAAGCCTTTTACTGAAAACAAAGGATCAAGAGATTTTCTCATTACAGGCACAGTTAACTGAAACAAAGCAAAAAGCCGAGCAGGCAGAGCAGCAATTGTTGACGCAACAACAATTAAACAGTCAACTAACTCAACAATTGCAGGCAGAAAAACAAAGGATTGACCAAAGCGCAATCCAGAAGCAGAAAGAATTATCAGAGGCATTAGCACAATTGAAGGTAGCAAATGAGCAAATGGTGAAAACAAAAGATGAGCAAATTGCTCAATTATCATCACAGCTCGAGAAAACAAAGGGCGTTCCACAAGTGGCTGAATTTAGAGCAGAAGCATTACAAATAAATACTGCATTAATATCCCAAATTAAGCTTCTATGTCAACAAATCGCCCAGGCAGAGCCACTATGTGAATTAACGGCATCCATGAGTAAGCAAGTAGACAAGGCCAGGACTGAATTGGATCAAACTGAAGAAACGATAGCTGCATTTCTCAACTGGCAAGATTCTGACCAAGGACAAGCGGCCAATTTACCCAGGATCTTAGAATCACACAAAGATATACTCTTCACAGAATGGCAGTCCCAGTTAATGAAAGCAGAGAGGGCGGTTTCAAGATGTAAATCAACTTCTAGCAATTTAGTTGAATTAGTCAATAATACTCTCTACTTATCAAACATGATTTCCCAATGCACACCAGGAAAGTTGACAACGATGAAAACATTGGAGCAATCATGTTATCCAGATCTAGAAGAAAAGGGGAGATTAATCGCTGGGATTAACAGTTTAACCTAGGACACCTATTGGTTCTTCTTGGTAAAGCCGCACACACAGAGAGCCGCCCTCAAGTGCCTTACGGATGCACTCAGGTATATTATCCCCGATATTCAGGATGCCACCTATGCCGCCCAGCTCAGCTCGCGCCTCAACAAACCACCAGAAGTAGAGCCGATGCTTGCGATAAGTCAGCTCAGATTTAAAGGTAAGCAGCCTACTTGATGAATCATGCCGTCGACTGCCAGATTGCTGAAGAAAATAGGATCAAAATTTATTGATACCAATTAAGTAGGATTTCTGTTATATAGATAGGTAGATTAATTAAGTATTTATATACCCTTTCATTGTTTTGGAAAGGGTCGTAAAGTTTTGTACCTGACTTATAGATTGAAGTCACACTATTGTGCTTCAGTCATATTCTTTTATGAAACTGGACCAGTTGCTCTAAATTTGACAAGGAAGCTTTTTATGCAATTGTGCACTATTGTCTTTGTTTGAAAGTCTTTCTGCGTTGAAGGAAGAATCACAAGTAGCGATTGATATTGGGACTGTCAAGCAGCTCATATGGTATTTCTATCTATGTCTGAATTCATTCCTTTCATATGAATTATTATTTGATTATCTTTGCTATTATCGATTATATATATATGTGTTTTAACAACAGTTCTGTATTCTTTCCACTCTTGGATGTTTATGGGGTGCTTTCCTTTTAATCATATATGTGTCGATGATAAAAATGATAAGTGTAGTAATATTGCTTTAATCGCTTTGCTTAACTATTTAAGCACAGTAATCCTGAATGAATTAATGTATATGTCTATTAGATGGAGTCATCTATATGCCTATCCATAGACACAGACCATCAAGCGCTACACTTCAAAGCTCAATAAGTTCCTGGGATAATTCATAGTTCTTATATTTTTTGATAGATTTAGTTATTCGCCCATCAATAGATTAGTCAATCAATTATCCATTCATCCCGTTTATCCATTGCTGGGAAACTGGTCCCATTATCCCTAGTCGGAGCCACCATTCCAAACGGAAAAGGAGCTATACTAAGGTCCGGACCAGGTGGTTATCCCCCAATGTTGTTGCAGCGATTTTCGAAGCATCAACAGGTTGTTACAAAGAATCACAATGGTATGTGTTCAAACAGCTCACTGAAGAGCTTCCTCAACCAGGCAGCTTCAAACGAGATCATACTCGTAGATATGTATCCAGTCTCGGCGGTGCTTATGGCAACCAACTTCTGCTTCCTACTCATTCATTATATCGAAGCAGAATCTAAAGAGAAACAACACTAAAAAGTGCTCCAGTGATCCTCCACACTACCTACCTAATTAGTATTCGAATAATCATGCAGTTTCATATTTCCAGCAGTGTATCTCAATCCATGAGAGATTGTGTCCTAATGACAACTCAGAAGATTCTTGACACCAATCTAGTGAGGCTCAACCCAATATGAGCTCACAATGCTAATTGCAAAACATATGTTTGGATGGAGGTTCACCAAGAACATCAACGCAAATGAGTTTTTGAGACTCAAAGGCATTTCCCAAATTTGGTGTGACATCACTACCATATAACTTCTGAAAGTTAAGATCCTCGAGGTAGTCACAGGCTTGCAGTCCACCATACCAAATCTTTCCAGAATCTTCACCACATATTTTCCTTGGGATAGGAACATTTCCCTTGGCTTTTTCCACACTTCAAGTCCTTGGTCCTTCATTTCAAATTCAGAAGCCAACTCCCTCTTACATTTTTGAATGAGAGGGTGTGCACCTGTTAGAAAGAGGTCATCTACATACAACACTAGTATGACAGGCTTGTCATCTTCAACCTTAAAGTAAAGGTTAGGATCGGCTTCAGTCCTAGTGAATCCCAGCTTCATCAAGTAGCTATCAGTCCTCTCATACCATGCTTAGGGTGCTTGCTTCTGCCCATAGGGAGCCTTCTTCAACCTGCATACATGAGATTTTCAATCATAAATCTCAAATCCTTCGGGTTGCTCCACATAGACCTCTTCTTTGATCGAACCGTGCAAGATCACGGTCTTGACATCCATCTGATGTAGGTTCCATCCTTGTGAAGCCACAAGCGCTATGATCAAGCGGATGGTCGTATATCTGTCAACAGGTGCAAATATCACATCATAGTCTATACCTTCCTTCTGGGATAAATCACGAGCAACAAAATGAGCCTTATACTATTCCATACTTCCATCTGCTGCAACTTTATCTTGTAAAGCCATTTTGAAGTAACAATTGTCTTGTCCTGGGGTTTGGGAACTACTTCCCAGACATAATTCTCCATAATCGTCATAGAATCCTTCCATACTTGATGCTTGCGGCATCTGAGAATGATGAAGGCTCATTTTGTATAATCGTGCTCATGATGGTCAGGTATCCCTGATACCTGTTAGGTTTATTACTTTCACGGAAGGTTCCTTAGGGTGCAGCATGTCTTTCAACATCATCAGGTATCCCTGTAAGCCATGGAGGCCTCTTCATAGAAGAGGGAGGCTCAGGTGGATAAATATGATCCATGGGTACCTTCACATTAGGCATTGTTACATTATCTACCCATAGAGACAACTTCCACAATCGTACGATTCTTCCTTTTTGCCACACCATTCTTCTAAGGAGTATATGGTGTAGTAGTCTCCCTCTTAATGCTAGCCTCAGATATCCCTGAGTGAACCAACTGTAATATATCAGAGGTCTTGCTTTGACTTGAGGGGAATGGTCCCCTTTTGAGCTTTCCTTCAGCACATCCTCGACATACACCTTCTTTCTCTACTCGGAATTCGGGCATCGCTGTCACCATTTGTCTTACACCCAGTAGAGCTTTATAATGAAGGGGGACAAACCTTCAATGCCAAAGTTTAGACTGAAGAGATGTGTCATAAGACATGACACCTAGTGGACTTCCATCGACCTAATATAATGAATCAACATGAAACCCAAGAGTAAAGGCATCTTTAACATTATTTTTCCATATACGTACCTTGCCATCACTGAAGGTTACCTTGTAGCCTTTGTCTTCCATTGCCGAGATGGACACCAGGTTCTTTCGGAGGTTAGGTGCATTTAATACATCTTGGAATTTCTAGCCTTCTTGAATGGTTGTCCTCTTCCTTGATTTCCAACATTCCTTATACCTTTGCTATTGAATTTTCCATCCCTTCGATTACCATGAGAGGGATTTTGATCATCGTCACAGTGAGAGTCCTTTCTATCAGGGCATTCCCTTGCATAGTGACCTGCTTTATTGCAAATGTAACATCGTCCTTTTCTTCCACCCTTAGGTCCAACCTTTCTTTTCGATTTAAACTCACAATTATTTCTTTTCTTAGCATGAAAAGAAAAAGCAGTAGGAGGACCTTTAGACATGGGCATTTCTTTCTCTTCTACCCTTGTTTATTCTTGAATGCATCTAGCCATTAATCCTCGAAACCAGGAATTGCATTATAGTTCAGAAGAGTAGTCCTGAACACGTACCATTCAGATGGTAATCCTCCAAGAGTCGTGAATGCCATTTCCCTGTCAGTAATAATCTACCCAATAGATAGGAGATTGTTCTTGATCTCGGTGATTCTTAAGAAGTATGCTTGCATACTGTCATCTTTACCCTTCTTGATTTCCCTTACCTTATTTCTAAGAAACAAAACTTGATTTGCATCGTTAACTTGAAATAAACTCACCAGTCTATCATAGATTTCCTTGGAGGTGTCTAGTTTAGAGATGTAGGCCACCAAGCGCTTGTCGATAGAGTCGCGGATGATATTCTTCACTTTAATTTATTCATTCTTCCATTTGTTCCTGGCAGCAGGAGGTGCATTTGATGGGGGCTCAACAATATTTCCTCTCACATGATCCAACACTCCTTGATCCTCAAGGTTTAGATCGATAGACATCTTCCATCCATGATAGTCATCTTTCTCACGGAGCTTGTCTTCAGCAGGAAAGAGTGTTGAGGACCCCATTGTTCTTTTAGGATAGCCTTGCCAATATTCTCTTTGGTGATTGCTCTTGCTCTTTGTCTTCACCTCAGCTCTGATACCATGTTAAGTTATGGTATGTAATATTCTTATAAAAGTTTACTTCTTTTTCTTATTCCACAGATTAGCAATCACATGTACATAAAGTAAAGTGCAGATAGAACATTAAACGATCGACAGAAAACAAGCCAAGACAAGAGACACAAGATGTGGCAGTTAGCCAGGGACAAACCCCACAATGTGTGGGGAAACCCTTTGATCAAATCTTCTTTTATCTTCAACAATTCAGGAGAGAGAAATAGTAGAATAAATCTGATTTATATCAGCAGTAGCAAACCCTAGATTAGTAGCATCAGTATTAGCGGCTTCATCATCAAACTAGGGCAGGCGATATCTCACAAACCGATTGTTGGATCAGCTTGATTCCACCACCAAAAGTTGCGGCTTCCAGAGGAGGTTCAGATGAACCTACATCGCATTTCAGATGAGGAGTTCTTCTAACCTACGCAGGTCAAACTTTACTTTTGCAGTTGTAGCTTCAGTTTTAGCAGCTTCCGGCTTCAAACTAAGGCAGTCGATATCTTGCAAACCGTCCGTCGAATTGACTTGATTCCACCACCAAAAGTTGCGGCTTTCAAAGGAGGTTCAGATGAACCTACAATGTAGTTCAGATGAGGAGATCTTCTAGTCCACGTAGGTCAATCTTTACTTCTGCAGTTGCAACTTCAGTTTCAGTAGCTTCCGACTTCAAACTAGGGCAGTCGATATCTTGCAAACCGTCCGTCAGATTGACTTAATTCCACCACCAAAAGTTGCGTCTTTCAGAGGAGGTTCAGATGAACCTACAGTGAAGTTCAAATGAGGAGATATTCTAGTCCATGTAGGTCAATATTTACTTCTACAGTTGCAGCTTCAGTTTCGGCAGCTTCCGGCTTCACATGTGTGAGGGAGAGACCCTTTTCTGCGCAGTAGAGAAGAGACTCTTTTTTGCGCAGTAGAGATAGGGAGATGTGATGAGATGAGTGAGTCCAAATGAGGAAAAGTCTTCCTGTATTTATACACAACGTTGGTGTTTGAATAGATGCGACTGTTGGGCTTCTGAGCCTACATGTGTTGTAGGTCGGCTTGATAATAATTCCATAATCAAAATAAATTCATATCTCCATGAATACTTATTGGAATCGGATGATCTTTATATCAATCCTAAACCTCTCGATGAGAGGAATCTAATAAAAATATTATCAGCCATGAATAAGATGACCCACATTAATTTTGGCCCTAGTTGCCAATTTTAACACTTCTGCATCATTTTATTCATTGAATCCTTATTAATACATTCTTAATCATGGCACAATAATTGGTGGTTAATCATCTTTGAGTCCATTTTATAACTTATCATGCTATGAACATTTTATCAAGAAGGATAAAGGATTGCAAGAATTTTGTGTGAAGAAGTTATAGATCAACTTTGTAATGAGGCCATTACCTTGAATTTTGTCATTGCTTCACTGTAGAAATAGAATGAAGAGCTAAAGAATCAATTTAAGATGAAAGCTATTCCATTCCAGAATACTATGGCTAAGAAAACTAGGAAGGTTGATGTCCTTAGGAGAACCATGGAAACCTTTTTCTTGAATCTTATAGATGAATTTGACAACATGAATGACCTTGTTGATGATTTGGAGGAGGGAGTTAAGGATCTTTCTCATTCAGAAAAAGTTTCCTTGAAAGAGGAAATTTGCAGGATGGAGGAGACTAATGCCTAATTAACTAATGAGATTGCCCACTTACAAGTATCCATTAATCAACTCATGAATAAGTTTCCCCTCTTAAAGCATATAACAATAGATTGTTTGATAAATATTAGGTATTGAAAGAAGATTAGGATGCCTTTTTATTTCAAACAACTGAAAATAATGAGACTATTCAGGGCTTGTACGACTGTAAATATAAACTCATGCTAGAAGTTAGCCAACTATGAAACATTGAGAAGAAGACTGCTACTATTTAGCTGCTAGGCTCACCTATTACTTCTTCCACTTTTGATGATCTTGATTATAACTTTTTTTTTTATAAGAAGGATAATGTTGATATTTGTGTTTCATGACTTGCTTTATTAGTCACCAATTGTAACACGCCTCCTCTCATATCTAACCAATTTCATTGAATTTCCTAGGCTAAACATGAGCTGACGGGTTACTATGACATGAATCAACCTCCTATATGACCTTAAGGAAATGGAGCCGAAAAAACAAGACCTTATTGACTTCCCTCAGGTGCTACAGGATCCCTAGGAACTAACCAACCATTCCAGGTGTCCATCCCCTGAGATAACTTTCCTTTTCAGTGAGATAGACCCCTAGTTGCTCCTATGACAAGGCCTCCAAGTGACTGTAACCCTCCAGTCGCTTCCATAGGCCTACTTCCCAGCGAATGTAGTGATCCAGGTGGATATTGGTGATCACTCACCTATTCCACTTGGACCCTCACCATTGTTTCTTTCAGTTTTTTAGTTTCCTTAATTGTAGCACAATTTACTATTTTTGGCACTTTTTCGGGTCCTAAACTTTCGGAGCCGTTTTGAGGCTCTAAACAATGTTCTCTTTTGTAAAAATTCCTTTAGTGATTACATATGTGATTGCATTGGAAATTGTAGTCCTCGGAGAGATATTTCCAATGAGGTATCATATGCGTCAAACAAAGATAATATGACCAAGTTACGACCCTAGGAAGTTGGCTGCCCAACTAACCCCAATGGGGTCCATAAACTCTTGGTGTTACATCTCCTCGGGTTAGGGTTTTGGTTGTTTAGGGTTTTCTCTTATTGTTCAATAATAAATAGGACCTTGAGCCTCATTATAACTCAGTTCGGAAGCATGTAGCCGTTACATCTCTTCTTAGATATAAGCTACCATCGCTAGAGCTATCTTATTTCCATTCTATTTGTAAGCATAGTTCAATATTTTTCCATTAATGAAATGAAGTGTTTTTTGGCTACATCTTTGTGTTTATGAGGATATTTGTAAGTTGTTGCATTCCTGTTTAATTTCGGCTTAGTGGTATCAAAGCGATCTGCTCTTTCTCTATTTTTCTTTGCATGTCCCCAACGAGGTCAGGGCATAAGGAGTTAGGGCTCAATCTGGTTGAACCATTGCAGGATCAGCCTCGCAAAACTCAACGAACTCCCATGGTGGAAGAAAAGAAAGATGAGGGGGTAGGAGATCCTTTCAAAATGTTGCTTGAAGAAGCCCTCAAGCGACAGAGGGACACGATGATGGATAACTTTGCCTAGATCCTTCGACGGCTACTCGCAGGTGATGCATCTTCATCCAGCAGCCACTATGGAGGTGCCACTCCTTTTAAGGTACAAGTTAAATTTGATATTCCCATATTCGAAGGCCTCATAGATGCAGATGCCGTAGATAAATGGTTAAATATATTGGAAGGATACTTTTCATTTCATGACTTTTCCAATCGGGAAAAGATTACGTTTGCACATCTCAAAGCTGCTCCACACATCAAGGACTAGTAGGAAACCTACCTTGAACAAAAGGACAAGAGTGAACCCTCACTGTTTTCAATGGCACCCACTTGGAATTATTTTCGAGACACCATCAAGGAACAATATTACCCCTGTCGGGAGCTATGAAGATAAATACATAAAGTGGACCATGCTACGGCAAGGAAGGGACCAAGATGTGTCGGAGTTCGCAAATAATTTCCATAGCCTTCGCACAAAGCTGGGTATCAAGGATAATGCATGACATTTGGTGCTCAAGTACCGTGGATGTCTACACAAGTACATTTGGGATGAGATGGAGTTCCTAGATATTTCCTCGCTCGGCACGGCGTATCAGTACACTATAAAGATTGAGCAGAAGTTTAAATAGAAGAAGCAGGACTTTGGATTTGCAAACCCAAAGCAACGAAAAGGTGTCCCCAAGCCACAGAAAAAGGGGCCAAGCCAAGGTGGGGCTACCCAGGACAACCTATTGAAGCCACAAGTAAAGAAGAAAACCATGAAGATGAAGAAGGATACGGGAAAATGGTGTGAGTTCCATAAGAGCTCCACTCACATTACAAGTGAGTGTCAGGCCAAGCACTCACTGGTGGCCGAGCTGAAGGTTTCTAAATTAGATGTAGGTTTTGAATCTGAATCAATATTGGATAAAGGGACTGGCAAAGGGAAGAAGATCATTGATGCGGGGCCTAGTGCCACCGTGGCCATCACAAAGATCCAGAAAATATAGTATGAAGATCCAGAGGAGGGGGAACGCCTCTTCCACTCATAGATGTGGGTGAAGGGTTATCTATTGCAATTCATTGTCGACAACGACAGCCAAAAGAAAATCATTTTAGTAGAAGTCATGAAGCAGCTAGGACTAAAGACTACAACACATCCACTGACATACACCATCGGGTGGATTCACCAAGGACGAGATCTTTGCATCAGCCGGCAATGTCGCCTTCGCTATAGCATCAAGCCCTTCATGGATGAGGTATTACATGACGTTGCTCCTCTTGAAGTTTCTGATGCATTGTTAGGAAAACCTTACTTGTGGAAGCGAAATTCTATATATGAGTCTAGACCTCGATATGTGATTATTACTTTGGCTAATAAGTTCTATATGATACCGAAGGTAGCCCCGCCTACCGCCATCTCTTCGATCACTGAAAAGAAATGCAGTAAGATCATTTCCCAGACCAGGAAATTCATTTTCCTTATGATTCGTCCCCAAGGCAAGAAGAAGGTTGTGGTCACGACTTCCAGGAAGGGCTCCTCTGCACAACAGAAACATATGGACAAGCTCATGGAGGAGTATAGGGACATTTTCGCCTCACCCACAAGGGTGCCTCTTCACTATCAGGTCAAGCACTCCATCGATCTGACCCTAGGCACGCCGCTTCCCATTGGACCAATCTATTGATGCTCTATTCTAGAGAATGATGAGATCAAGAGGAAGATTTAGGAACTACTCTAGAAAGGGCACATTAGGCCAAGCTCATCACCCTGTGGGAGCCCGATTGTATTGGTACAGAAAAAGGATGGGACCTGGAGGCTCTATATTGACTATCGGGCACTAAAAAAGATCACTGTCTAGAATAGGTACCCAATCTTGCGGATTGATGACCTTCTAGTCCAAATCAAGGGATCCAAATATTTCAGCGAGATTGACTTGAAATCAGGTTATCACTAGGTGCCTATTGAACCCTTTGATGTGTGGAAGATTACCTTCAAATCCAAGGAGGACCTTTTTGAATGGTTGTTCATGCCGTTTGGATTGACTAACGCCCCTGCAACCTTCATGAGATTGATGGACGACATCTTACAACCCTTCACCAATGCATTCATGGTGGTGTATTTAGATGACATCTTGCTCTTCAGCCAGAGTTGGGAAGAGCACCTCCACCATATTCGACATGTCCTTCAAACCCTTCGACAACACAAGTTCAGTATATGAGGTACATCATTGATGATCAGGGTGTACAAGTGGACCCATCCAAGATACAAGTCATTCGGGATTGGCCAACCCCAACCACTCTAACAGAGCTTTGCAACTTTTTGGGTCTTGCCAATTTCTACGTAGGTTCATGTTGGGGTTCTCTCATATCGCTTGGCCTTTAAGTCAAGTCACCAAGGGTGGAGCGAAAGCCAAGTTCTTTTGGTCGGAAACCAAACAACGGGCATTCTCCAAATTGAAGAATTGGTTTTGTTCTGCACCAGTGCTCACATTATCAGATCTGCAACAACCATTTGAGATTGAGACAGATGCCTCTGACTATGCTATTGGTGCAATTCTTACTCAACATGCACATCTAATTGCTTACCACAGTGAGACACTTTCAGACATAGTTCGAAAGTACCCCACTTACGACAAAGAAATAGATTCCATTGTGCAGGCCTGCCATCAATGGAAGTTTACATTATGGGGAAGGAAACAGTCATCCACATAGACCACCGACCTCTACAGTTCATACAGACACAAGGGAAGTTGTAGAACGATCGTCATAAAAAATGGTCCACCTATTTGCAACAGTTCCATTTGAACATTAAGTATAAGAAGGGCGGCACCAATAATGTTGCTGATTTCCGTAACCGACCACCGATCATGGCGCTGATCATTGTGTTTGACTCCTGTGGGCACGAGACATCAGGGTGGCCACATCTTTACAAGAGCGATCCAAAATTCGACAACATATACTAGACACTCCTGGAAAGGAAGAAAGTTCCAAATTTTCACCTTTAGGATGCATTGCTATGCCACTTAGGACACATATTTGTTCCTTCAAGTGAGTGTGCCAAGATGATTTCGGAGGCACACTACAGTCGGGTCGCTAGGCATTCCAGAGTAGAGAAAACTGTGGTGGTATTGGAGAAGTATTTTTATTGGCCGAAACTTGTTAGGATGTTGGGAAGTACATTAGATCCTGCACCGTTTGTGCCATTGCCAAACCAACCATCAAGAAGCAAGGCTTGTATACTACTCTACCTAATCCTAGTCGGCCTTGGGAATCTGTCTCCATGGATTATATGTCGGGCCTTCCTTCTACTAAGCACCTAAATGATTACGTTTTCATGGTCGTCGACAGATTCTCTAAGATGGCCATCATGATGGCCTGTAAGAAGAGTATCATAGCAGAGGCCATTGCTAAGCTCTTCTTTGAACGAGTGTGGGTACACTTTGGGATCCCACAGTCCATTATCTCAGATCGGGATAGCAGATTCCTGAGTGCATTTTGGTCAAGTATCTGGACGATGCTGGATACAAAACTCACTAAGTCCACGAATTTCCATCCCCAAATTGATGGCCAAACAGAGGCTATCAATAGGATGACCATACACATTCTGCGCATGTACAACTCGAAGCATCCATTCATATGGGATTAAAGTCTCCCCTATGTCCGACACAACTACAACAAATCTCTCCACAATTGAACATGCCACAATCCCTTTCAGGTAGGGCTGGGATTTCAGCCATTATGCCCCATTGATGTGGCCATACCATTTTCAGCCACTCAGGTAGATTCAACTCACATGCAGTCCGAAGCTGAGAGGGCTAACAACTTCATTGAGTTCATTCAACACATCCACTAATAGGTCCATAATATATTGGACAGATCCAATGATAAGTACAAGCAGCACCATGATCAGCATTGACTGCCACACAAATTCCAGGTGGGTGACAAAGTTTGGCTACATTTGTAGAAGGAGTGCCTTGCTGGACCCCACCACAAGCTTCGCCTGCTTCGATATGGGCCATACACCATCATCAAGGCCATCGGGGAAAATGCCTTTGAGCTCAACATCCCACTGTTCCTTAGTCTGCACCCAGTGTTCAATGTAGATCACCTTCGGCCATACTTTCCACCATTTTTGGACACATCTGACATTGTAGAACAACTCACACCAATAGAGCTCAACCTGGATTGCATGGAATAGGCCACAACTGATCAGATCATGGACACACAGATCCTTTGCCGAAGATCATGTCCAAGAAGATTGAAACTAAATGAAAGTTTTCAATGGAGTTTGGGAAGTGATGATGGGCAGTTGCTCTAAACATATTCACCCATTCCTTCTTTGGGACAATTAGAAATAGATGATACAACTATATCAAGTTCTTAAAGCAGGCCAACTCATTCACTAAGGCAAATGGCTCACCAAGGGCCAAGTTCAACAGAAGTTTCCTCATCTCATGGAGGAACTCAACGCAATGGGGATCATTGCTTCATAAGGGGTGATCAGGAGCTCATGACCAAGTGTCGTAAAGTGGTCAAAAATGAAAGTGATCAGAACTAGTTTGAACTTGAACGACCAGATAGAGCTTGTCTTCCTGATTATGATGCCGTGAACGGTTCGGAAAACGGTCGCCGTATGAGAAAGTTATGCCAAAAAGAAGAATTGCTCAATAACATTGAAATTTTGATTTTTTTCAAAAAAAAAAATTCAAAATAGAATATTCTTTGGAATATTCCTTTCTGGGTTAGCCAATAGCAAGCTGCCACATGGCAGGTTCGGAGGCCACCACGTGGCCTGGGTGACGTCAGCAAAGGTATGTTGGGTGCATATTAAAATTTGTTTGGAGGCGGAGAGGTTTGAACCTGCAACCTCGTTCATATTAATCCCACACCTTACTGTTAGGCCAAACAAGTGGTTCGTGATTGTGTAGTGGATCATATGACATAAGAGCTTTGTATTGTGCTTGGGTGGGGTCCGAAGGGGGCCAGCCCCTAAGGGTCAACCCCCTCATATATGTGACCACCGCCCAGAAAACCGGGTGCTAACCTCCCTAAACTGCACGGGTAACTCTAAACAGCCACCGTTATATGCTGGTTATGTGGGAACATGGCCACATTCAACGTGGGGTTAACGTTAGTCTAACTGCCCGTTCCCAACGTTTGGGCACGAAAACCAAGGAAAACTGCCAGATGTTAAATCCGTTCACATGCAGTTGCAACTCACCATTTAATGTGTGGTCTGTCTGGCGGTATTTTTGGCCCACTGCCAAATTTGGGCGGTCCCACCATAATTGGCGGAGCTAACTAAACTTCCACTACAATTAGCTGGAGGGATTCTAGGCTAAACTGGAGGAAATCTTCAATGAGCCATAACTTTGGCTAGGAAAGTCCTTTTTGGACAATTTTTTTTTTGATTTTGGGTCTCTTCGACCTTTTGAAGCCATTGGCATAGGTTTCACAGCCATCTGAGGTCGTTTGCAGGTGATTTTGCTTCGAGGAAGTTCCTAGAGCCACTAGGGCCAAATCAGTTTGGGAGTTGCATTGGGTATTGTGCAGCTAGTGAATGTGGAACGAAGGTCATTCCTGAAGTTTTTCAGAATTATGAATCCAATTCTACAGCTCGTTTTTCCTGTTGAGGCATTCTTCTCACTGTTTAGCTTCCGGGCCATTAGGGCCATTTCAGTGCTTGAGCTGTTTGGGGGCTATGTTCATCCATTTTTGGTGATTCAAAAGCCTATGTCTGCTATTTTCGACCTTTTGAGTCTAATGGAAGAGGTTTCAGAACCAATTGAGGTCATCTTCACATTGAAATTCTCCATGCAAGTTTAAAGGGCCACTAGGGCCAATTGGGGAAAGTACTGTATAAGGTACAATTTCACTGTTTCGTGTTTGGGAAAGAGCATGTTTAGCTAATTCCTATATTCTGATTCTGTATTTACAGTTAGATCTATCTTTCGAGACACTCATATTCTTGTATTAGCCTTTGTAGCATTTTTAATACAAGAGGACAAGCCTAGTTTGAGAGGCTTGGTCCAACAGATGTAGCCCAGAAGGGGTGAACTGCTTTATCATTTTGATGTCTTTATTTGCTGAAGATGATATGCTAAAAAAAACTGATATAAAGTGTTAAACAACAAATATACTTAACTTGCATACACACAGAATCACCTATTCAGCTGCAAAAAGTTATTTGTCTTATTTCGCAAGACATCAAACTTCAAGTATGTGTATGTCAAAGACTTCTAAGTGTTTACTTCGTTATTTCTTTAGGCAAAGCCTGTAGAGGGAGAGGTAGCCTCTGGAACTCATCCTCTCTTTAGAGGTGACATGTCCGGTGAATGCCCCTACAGTCTATCTCTGTATAAGAAATAAGAAGTTTTCACATTTTCAGAGGTCACTTGGAGTGTATAACTCACATTTGCAACTATGGGAAATGGATACCTTGCACCCTTAAACAAGTACATTCCATTTTCAGATCAAGGGGGTGGGGGTGTTACCGGGATAAGTGTCTATTCAGAACGACCCTATCCCACTAAAGTGTGACAGTGACCTTAGAAACAAACAAAGAAAACTACTTTTGTATTCTTCTTTATGAACTATAAACAAAGAGGAATAGGATGAACCAACTTGTGTCTTGCGCTAGTCCTTTGATCCAATCTCTCTCCTCTTTGACAGCTTCCAGCTACCTGCTCCCTTACTTGCCCAGCTTCACCAAGTGCCTGCAAGATCACAGAAGAAGGAAACTATACAAAGACATGGGTTTATATTCATAAAAAGCTTAGGATCAGATTTAAGCTAAACATGCAAATGTAACAAGCATCAATGATACACAAGCATGTAGGAGAAACTCAAATATTTTTATTGATATAACAAGAAGATTTAGGAGGAGTTACAACCGATGATTCCTGATCCAACATCAACCTCCCATCAAAGAAGCCCCTCTTCACCTCCAACAAAGCATAAATCACCCAATACTCTGATATCTATCTCAAAACCAACAACAATTCTTTTCAATGTACAAAATTCCAGCCTCTGGATCTCTGGGATGAGGGATCCATATATAGATGTATGCAAGGAGGATGAGTCAGCTTATGATTTGACTAGTGTCTTCTCTCTGTTAGTTCTTGCTTCCACTTGGAGACTGAGAGCCTCTTACTCATCCTTGGTCGAATTCAGTGAGGCAAGTGTCATTGGGGAAGATTCTGGAAGCTTCCATTGTCTCTCCACCTCGCGGAATGACACTGCCATTTGTCATTTCCCGCTCAATGCACCCTGGTAGTGCATTTAGGTGCGTTGCAATGCACCTAGCTAGTGTATTTGGGTGCTATGAAACGCAACTAGCCAGTGGAGCAGCTGAAATGATCTTGATTTGACTGATTCTGAGCAGTTTCTAGTGGAGAACTTCTGGGAGAAGCTGTAATTTGTTGACCTTGTTCCTTTAGGGGTCGGAACAACACTTTTAGGGACTTAGGATCCCTTGGTTTATGGACATTTCATGCTTAGAGCTGTAAGGCACAAAAATGTCTATAACAGTTGCCCCCTAAAGTATGAGGCCGTTTATCGGGTGAAATGCTTTATTAGGAGGATCCAAAGTTCTTTCAATGCTGGGAGGAGACCTGTAATAAGATACAATACAATACATTATCTTCATAGTGTTTTCATGATCTAGCTGAGGCGGGCATTCCCATGCTCAACTTTATAAATTCATTTTCATGTACATAGGACAGACAATCTTCTGATGGTAGACTGATGATTCTGATAGAGCCATCATCCTTTTGGTAGGATGATTATCTGTGCTGCAATGCTGTACATTTCAATGTATTTATTTTCCTAAATATATATCGCAGCCCGAATGGATGAAACTAGATCCGAGGTCTTCAATCTCGTCCGATCTTCACTCGAAGTACAAGTCGATCCATGTGAGAAATGTTTTGAAGTCGAACATGGAAAGACATTGCTTGATTACCAGTCAATGATGTAAACTATTAACAAGCGCGAGAGGAATCACCGATAATGATAATGCCCTCAAGGTACTGCAGTACAATTCACGTGGTGTGAATAAATGACTTGGCGTCGAACACCACGCAAAATCTTTCGGTCGAAGGTCATTGATGTATACCTATCGCTGGAAGTGAGAAACTTGCCATTGAGACATGCAAGCTTCAAAGTACTGAATGGGGTGTTCCTAGATCAACTTCTTGGATAATGAGCTGATGTCGACAAGAAGCGATCCGTCAAAGGAGGGCCTTAATGAATCCCACATCAATGACACGGAACGGAGCAAATGATTTTGATGGAGGTGAAAACAATCTGATGATATACGGTTCAGGATGGTGGTCATGAAAGAATGAAGTATAACGTATGGTAGTGGATGGGACACGGGTGACTTCTCTGGATGACTTCTCTTGAACATGTCGGCGACACTTATGTGATGGATTAGTAGCATTAATCCCAAATGTGGATGGTATGGTGTGACCATGGTGATGTGACCGGTGAATGAAACAACCCAACCCGACTCGGACACGGAGTGGAAGTGTCATGTTCAAGAGCGACTTGCTACCAATAAAGATTCTTTGAGTTTTCTTCCCAATTTTTCCCCAGTCATTGCTGACCAGTACCTCTTTATTTTTGTCAAGCTTGAGGAGGATAACATATGCTTGTTCTATAATTTGCCCTTCGGGCAAACCCATCGCTATGTTTTAACAAGCCTAGCGATAGTGAAAATCATTCTCGTCTAAAGACAAGTTTGTCGCTATTAATCTTTTTAACGAGTTTAACGACAAAGATAACTCGGTCCTTTTCATTTTTAGAGAGTCTGAAAATGTACGTAAAGGTAACTCCAAAATTCCTTTTTCGTCATCTAATCCCTTAAGTCCGAAAAAGTATAAAACAATACAGAAGGGATGAAAACAAGTCGATAGTTTTAACGAGCCAAACAAAACAAGCGCTCGATCTTTTTTTGCAATAATCCCTCAGGTCCAAAAAGATTAAAATCTAGAGGAGGGATAGCACTTCTCGTCGCTTTAACGAGCTGGAAGGCCAAAACTCGGCAATCTTTTCATATTTTACGAGTCAGTTGAAAAGAGCTTAAAGAAGACTCGTCTTTTGAGGAACGAGTGATAAAATGGGTAGCAGCTGATTCCAGGTAAGGTTTGGAATTTTCCAATCACGGCAGTGTCACAAGGATGGCTAGTGAAATCACTCTTCGCAGCTGTTCCTCAAAATGGGTAAACAATCAAGTGGAGGTGAATGATCGACCAATGAAAAAGTGGAGGTGATGGTGCAAACACGACCAAGGCTTTAATGGCTGAAGTACTGCATTCACGGTGGTTATTTACCGGGGAATAGTTCATTTTTTAACGAGCTTAAACGCGGGTGGAAAAATTTGCTCATGTCTTATGTTTATTTTTTAACGAGCTTGAACTATGTGCTAAAACTACTCGATTAATCCAGTCATATGATAAGAATGTCTCATATAAAAATGGCAACTTTTAGATTTTTGCCCCACAACCTTTCTTTATGCAAGTTAGGAAATGACCAATCCAAAAAACAGATAAATGATCATTCTTCGCTTGCACTCCAAAAGGTTTGCATGCCCCCAGGTATAAAATAGAGTTTCAAGGTTACCCCTTCTTTAGTCCAATAAAACATTTGTTTTACCGGGAGAGGCCTACCTCTTACAGGTTACCCAAAGATTGTTCTATTCACACATCAAACAAAACACTTCTTCGGCGATTTCTACCGAGATAAACAAAGGTGAACGGATGATATAGTGAGACCATCCCTGACATAACTTTGACAAGAGAATCCTATTCTAGAATAACCCCTCTTCCAATCACGGACGGGGTACAGACTAGTCATATTCTCCCGCGGAAACCTACCCTATACCCGAAGTTTTCCTGCTGAAGCAGACCAGGATGCATGCCCCCTGGGTTTCAGTCATATCCCTCCGAATTACTCGCGCTCATCGGGAGGACGGACCGGGGATTGAGACATTTCTTGCGTGAAAAGGCCATTTAGGGACGGTATATTACTATTTGCTATGTGTGATCAGGAAATGAAAGCTGGTCCACGAGCTTGACCACTCTTCCTTCGTGCGGAAAACACATTACTCTAAAGAGTGAGGAGACGATGGCTCCCATGCAATAAATATAGTCTCGTCCAAGGAGTAGGTTATAATCCAAGGGTCCTTGAACTACCATTACGTTCATGTGAACTGTCTTCCTTCTCAATGTTATGGGCACATCGGGAAGGATCCCTAAAGGTCGACTGGTTCCTTTATCAAAGCCTGTCAGATTTCTCATTTCAGGCAAAAGCGATGGCGAACCAAGCGCTTTCCAAGCAGTAGAGGAAAGGATACTCACAGAAGCCCCCTCATCTATGATGGTACCAGCCATGACCATTCTATATATTTGAATGATAATTCGGAATGGTATGCTTGCTGGTAGGCGGGGTCTGCCTAGTTGATTCCAGTCGAAGGAAACAACTAGGTTGCTTGGAGGTGGGACCGAATAGACGGCCGGATACAGCTCTGACGAACTTCCTTCCTGCGGTAAAGGAACGGGTAAATTGCCCCCATGTTCGTCGGAGTCTGTGTTTATGAAGAGAATTTGGACGGTGTCATCCTTGTTCTCCTCAGTGACTGTATCATCTGAAGATGAAACCTCTGAAGGCAAGACCGGGTCAACTGCCGCCTCGACCTTTTGACTTTCGTCTGGTATGGATCCAGATGGTTTATATTCAATGATAGGCGCTTCAGCCGACCACTTGAGCGGGCCAGCTGGATTCTCAACTAGCAACGGACTCGGCACAAGTTTTTTTATATCCAAGAGGAAGTCGTAACGGTGAAACCGGACGATCATCCAAAACTCTTTTAGCTTCGTCTAAGAAGGGACAACGGTGGACGGCAGGATTGCCTTCGCACAGTTTACAAGGAAATATAGCTTTCCCTTTTTGTCCTGGGGCTTCACTTTCGCTAGTTGACGGTGTGCTTTCAACATGATCATCAGAGGTTGATGACACCGGATTGTGCAAACGAGGAGACCAGTCCTTTAGTATCCGAGGGATGCAAGGACAATCTCTGTGAAAGTGGTCTCCTTTGCAAATGACACATGGCGATTTAGGCCTGGTCGGTGCAGTGTGTGGATTTTCGTTAGACGACACTCGTTTTCCCCCATTCGCCTTTGGCTCCTTCTTATTCTTCTCTTTCTTCTTCTTTTCCTTCTTCTCCTTAGGAACTTGACTTTTGGCTTTGCCAACCCCATCAAGCGAAGAGGAAGGAGGAGAGGAAGAATTAGAGGAAGTAGAAGGTTGGTGGGCAACTCTGGACTCGTCTAATTGCTGATTCGATTGTTCAGGAATAGTGGTGTTCTGAACGACATTGGTTGAGAAGAGCCATACCGACAAGCCAATTGTCAGTCCTGGAAGCGACAATGTGGCCATATGGGGTGCACCAACATCTCCCCAAGAGGAGAAGGGACTAGGATTTCCACCAAGGGGAATTCCTTGGTTGGTGGACTCCATTTTCTCAACCTAAGATCAACGTAGGAAAGGGATAATGAATATTCCGTTTAAAATAAATTTTTAGACGCTTTGACACAACTTGTTTTTTCAATTTTTAAGAGTCGAGAAAAAACAAAAGATGACTCTAGTCTCCTCGATTTTTAATGAGCCTGAAGTGACAAGTGCTCAGATGGACCTTTTCCGTTAAGGAGTCTGAAAAGGAACGAAAGGGACTGCTCTGGAGATCTAGGTAGAGGGAGTACCAAACCAATCGCAAAACTGCAGAATACTTTTTACGGTACGGCAGTCAATCTTCCCGAATGCTGTGTTCGGTGCATTGCGATCAGTAGGGCGGCCAACACGGCTTCCTATGGATAAAAGGTTTAAGCCTATAGGGGTCTCCCAATATATACTCGACGGTACGTGGGAGCACAAGTCCGTACTGGCACTTATCGTCTCAAAGTGGAGGAATCACCCAACCATCAGTGAGGACAACAGTTACCAGGCTTTACGACGCCGAAATACGTCTCTAGCCTAGACCTCTAAATGTTGTGCGTTAAGTTCCAAAGCGTTGTTAGATTCATTGAATTTATTTTAAGTTGATCTTTCTTATGAATTTTGCCTTTTGGGTTCACCACGAGATGTAGATGTAATTCCTAAAATGCAATATAAAGATGATAAGCAAACTTTTATCTCTTTTCAGCAATGAAAATCCTAGCTACAAGGGGAAAAGAAAGACACAATCTTTTCGCAAAGAGCAAAGAGCACACTGTAAATGCACTTTCCTAAATCAAGCCAAACAGACTGTCAATATGCAAATGCACATGTGCATGTATCTTTTTTTCACTTTCTTAATATTGATGCCTAAAAAGAAAGTTGATGTACAAATCTGAATTTACTTTCAAGTAACAAACACAAACAAGCTTCTTTTCGAAATCAAAAGGTATAGATGATTACGACACTTTATGATTTTGAAATAAATACTCGTTTCGACACTAGAAAGTCACAAATTCAAACCAAAGGCAAAAGTAAAAGCATAATCGATTGTCAAAAGCAAATAAAATTTCTCTTATGATCAAAATCGACACTTGCGATAGATCTAAATCAAAGGACGACAGTATGACTATTCTACTTTTGCAATGGAAAACTGTAAATGATTCAACAAACACACAAAAACATCTACAGTCTTTTTGTACAAAGGAGGCGGAATTACGGCAAGGAAAAGGGGTTTTTAAACAGACACATACACTGATCACAGGCTGCAAAAATCAGAGACAAAACTGAAAAAATGAAGCAAAGAACCTCAGCTGCACAAGGCTAGGCTGATCAGCGCACCTGTTACACAGAGGAACTGCATTGCAGCGCAGGTAGCCCTCTCGGGAAGTGCGTTGAAATGAAGAACCTCTTCACAGAGCCTACACTGGGGCAGAAACAAGAATTCTATCCGGGTTCTGGGTCACGGTTTGCAATTTAATCTATGGTTTTTGGCCAAGTAAAAGCAATCAGTAATGTACAATCAGAGGGTAGATTTAAGGAAGGTGTAAGAGCTATCACAAAGGGCAATCAGATCATTTGTGAATCAGTTGTTCAAATCATAAACAGATCCAGTGAATGGATTGAAGTAGCAGATGTCTACTTTGCATTTGTTAATGGCAAATGCAGTTCGATTTCTACTTCTAAGTTTATGAAACAAACAACAAGAGAAACACAAACAAACTAATTAGACACGATCCCCAGTGGAGTCTCCATTTTGTTACCGGGATAAGTGTCTATTCAGAATGACCCTATCCCACTAAGGTGTGACAGTGACCTTAGAAACAAACAGAGAAAACTACTTTTGTATTCTTCTTTATGAACTATAAACAAAGAGGAATAGGATGAACCAACCTGTGTCTTGCTCTAGTCCTTTGATCCAATCTCTCTCCTCTTTGACGGCTTCCAACTACCTGCTCCCTTACTTGCCCAGCTTCACCAAGTACCTGCAAGATCACAGAAGAAGGAAACTATACAAAGACATGGGTTTATATTCATAAAAAGCTTAGGATCAGATTTAAGCTAAACATACAAATGTAACAAGCATCAATGATACACAAGAATGTAGGAGAAACTCAAATAGTTTTATTGATATAACAAGAAGATTCAGGAGGAGTTACAACCGATGATTCCCGATCCAGCATCAACCTCCCATCAAAGAAGCCCCTCTTCACCTCCAACAAAGCATAAATCACCCAATACTCTGATATCTATCTCAAAACCAACAACAATTCTTTTCAATGTACAAAATTCTAGCCTCTGGATCTCTGGGATGAGGGATCCATATATAGATGTATGCAAGGAGGATGAGTCAGCTTATGATTTGACTAATGTCTTCTCTCTGTCAGTTCTTGCTTCCACTTGGAGACTGAGAGCCTCTTACTCATCCTTGGTTGAATTCAGTGAGGCAAGTGTCATTGGGGAAGATTCTAGAAGCTTCCATTGTCTCTCCACCTCACGGAATGACACTGCCATTTGTCCTTTCCTACTCAACGCACCCTGGTAGTGCATTTGTATTTGGGTGCTATGCAACGCAACTAGCCAGTGGAGCAGCTAGAATGATCCTGATTTGAATGATTCTGAGCAGTTTCTGGTGGAGAACTTCTGGGAGAAGCTGTAATTTGTTGACCTTGTTCCTTTAGGGGTCGGAACAACACTTTTAGGGACTTAGGATCCCTTGGTTTATGGACATTTCATGCTTAGAGCTGTAAGGCACAAAAATGTCTATAACAGGGGGGCAGTGGAATGATCCAGGTGGATATTGGTGGCCACCCACCTATTCCACTTGGACCCTTACCATTGTTTCTTTCATTTTTTCAGTTTCCTTAATTATAACACAGTTTACTATTTTTGGCAGTTTTTCAGGTCCTAAACTTTCGGAATCGTTTTGAGGCCCTAAACGACATTTTTTGGATAAAATTTCGCCAATGATTAATAATGTAATTGTGTTGGCAGTTGTAATCCTCGGAGAGATATTTTCAACGAGGTATCATACACATCAAACAAAGATAATATGACCAAGTTACGACCCCGGGAAGTTGGATGCCCAACTAACCCCAACGGGGCCCATAAACTCTTGGTGTTACATCTCCTCAGGTTAGGGTTTTGGTTGTTTAGTGTTTTCTCTTATTGTTCAATAATAAAAAGGCCCTTGAGCCTCATTGTAACTCAGTTTAGAGGCATGTAACCGCCACATCTCTTCTCAGAGATAAGCTACCATCGCCCGAGCTATCTTATTTCCATTCTATTTGTAAGCATAGTTCAGTATTTTTCCATTAATGAAATGAAGTATTTTTCTGTTGTATCTATGTGTTTATGAGTATATCTGTAAGTTTTTGCATTCCTATTTAAGTTCAGATCATGTAGTCTCTTTCAGGCAGTTCTATGCTAGTGAATGCGATATTTAATCAACTTTTTCAAGGCTAGGATCCAGACCCTCGCCCAAAACTTAATGAAACTTCCAGAGATGATAAATAACACAGAGAAAAAGCCTATAACACAAAACTTACTCAAGGAATTGACCTAAACTAGTCTAACCATGACCATCATTCTATCAAACACAGTGAACATTCAACCTACAGGTCATGAATGCATATCTAAACATAGAGATCTGAAACTTATCTAAGGTTTACCAAGAAGGACTAAAGCCCTCTCACAATAGCTGCAATAACACCTATTAGGTCATGCATTCATTAACCATTTATTTATCAATCAAACATGATAAGAGCCATAACTTGAATCTGTCATAGAACCGCGCTTATAACCAACATATAACTAGATAAATAACAATGATAGAACAACCATTAAAGCCACATAATAAAACATACATTTAATCATGAAATACAAGAGGAACTTAGGTTTTATTGACATATACAAAATCCAACCAAGTCAGGGACTTCCACGTACCACTCAACCATAGATTAGGCTAAACCAAATATTTCTTTCATCCAATCACCCCCGTGCCATATTCCAAGCATGAATGTGGGATCTCATGGGATAACCAATCCATTAATAACCAAGGGAATCCACTGGTTAAACCACCTCCACCTTCACACTACTGTTATTTCACCTAAACTTGTCTCAAGATGACAGAACCATACCGAGCTTGGATGCCTAAGAATTCCTTCACCATCCCTTGAGGAATTTTCCTGTCTCCACCCACCTATTGAGGGCTTCCCAAAGAAAACCATCTCCACCCCCAACCCTTGGGATTTTCCTGAGACTACCTCACTTGGATCCAAAACCTTCTAGCAATCCAAATCTCAACCAAGAATGAATCACATCACACCATGGCTATCCTGAAATGGAAACACAAGGCTAAAACCATTGTCGAAACCTAACAAAGCCAAGTCAATGACAAAAAAAAACCAAATACACACATGCATATACCATGCATGCCAAAACCACCTATGAAATCATACATGCAACTTGTTACCTACAAGTATTCCCACTGAAGCCTCTTGATACAACCTTTCCTTGCTTCCCTTTACTTTCCTTTGCTTTCCTTGTCCTTCCTTTGGTTGCTTGCTTTCCTTCTCCTCTTGGCGCTCTTCTCCTCTTTGAGACTAATTCCAAAACTGAACTGACAAAAGGCCCCAAACTGATGCCTTGATCTATTTTTATTATTGATGCCTCCAATTTCTTCATTTTTCCTCTATTTTCCTTCAATTTCCTCCTCACATGCAACTTGTGACCTTTCACCTTCCTTCTCTCCTATTTTGCATTATTTTCATAAATAAAATGCCAATAATGCCCTTTTTCCTTTTCAATGCCTTTGCTCATTTTCCTTAGCCATAATAAACAACAAGTGATGCCCACTAGGGTGTTTTTCCCAAAATTCAGCTTGGAATACATATCACATGACCTTTGTCTAATTTTTCCTTTATTAACTTTATTACATGAACTTTTAACCTGGGGCTGTTATAGACCTCTCTCCCTTAGGGGAACACCATCCTCAATGTTCTATGACACCTACAACCAACAAAACTGTTGGAAACCAAAACATACTACCCATATAGATTTATAACCCAACTCGTTGTAGTATTTACAATGAACAACCTTCTCAAAAGAAAAACCATCATGAAAAACATGACAACATTACAACCATACCGCTTATTGGAGCTTTATAACACAACTCGTTGAGGTATTTACAATAACAACCATACATAAATGTGTACATATACCAAAACTGCTTTGCCTCAACCGACAAACAATGAAGGATACATAGCCCACATCTGATCAAACATCTCCCATGTAGCTTCATCGGTCCCAAAGTGCTTCCATTGCACTTTAACTTGCTCGATTTCCCTATTCCAGAGCATGAGTTGTTTCCACTGCAATATGTATTGAGGTTCCAGCTAGAATTCTCCTTATGGCTTCACCTACAATACACACCAACCAATATCATGATCAACATCCTTTACATATCTTTTAAGCAATGAAACATGGAAAACATCATGGATTTTCACTGTCAGAGGCAGTGCAAGTTCTTAGGTCAATGGTCCAATCCTCTCATGGATCTCAAAAGGCCTGCAATACCGAGGTTCCAACTTCACACATGACCTAATACTCAAGGAGCTCTTCTTGGGCTTGATGCGCAAATACACATGCTCCCCAACCTGAAACTCCTTAAATGCCCTGTGCTGGTCTTCATAACTCTTCTAACCATCTTATTCTTCCTTTAAATTCTTCTTTATAACTTGCATTTCCTATTCCATCTCTACCAACATGTACGATCCTATAAGTACCCTTTTCACTGGATCACTTCAGCTAACGGGAGTGTTACAACTCTGCCCATAGAGTGCCTCAAACGAACTGATACTTAGTGACTCTTGATAACCATTTCTGTAAGAAAACTCAACCAATGGAAGATACTCCTCCCACTTCTACTGCTAATGCATGACATACATCCTCAACATATCCTCCATAATCCTGCTGGCCCTCTCTTTTTGTCCATCCGTTCGGAGATGATAAGCTGTACTGAAGGAAAAATATGTACCCAAACTTGCAAAGAACTCCTTCCAAAAACTGGAGGTTAACTTAGCATCTTTGTTCGGCACAATATTCTTTGGAACAACGTAAAATCTCACTATCTCTATGATGAAGACCTGTGCCATATCACTAGCTAAATAAGTAGACTTCACTAGAATGAAGTGAGCTACCTTGCTCAACCTGCCAACCACAACCATGATGGAATCATGCTGCTTTGATGTCCTTGGCAAAACTGTAATGAAATACATGGAAATGAACTCCCATTTCCACTTCGAAATTGGAATAGATTGTAACAAACTAGGTGGGTGCTTACACTCAACTTTAACCTACTAACAAGTCAAGCATCTAGCAACAAACTCTGCCACTTCCCTAATCATATTCGACCAATAATATAACTTCTTCACAACTATCAACATCTTTTGATATCTGGGGTGACCTGAATATGGCTTGACATGAAAGTCCCTCAAGATAAGCTTCTTGAGCTCACAATCATTCAACACATAGATCTTGTCCTTGAATCTGACCAAGCCATCTGCTATGAGATGATAGTCCACATATTGATCAACTATACCCTACTGTAACATGTGCCTAAGCTACTTGTGCTTGTCATCTTATTGTCCTGCCTATAAGATCCGATCCTGTAAATTTGTCCCATATGAACTCATAACTGATATGTGATTTACCTATACTATTCTACTAAGAGCATTTGCAACCTTGTTCTCATTTCCTTTAATGTATATGATCTCAAAGTCAAACTCACTAAAGGTAGACAACCTTATAGCTTGCATAACATTCAAATTTGGTTGGTAAAATAGGTACCTTAGCCCACTGTGATCACTCGTGCCTTCACATATTTAATACATGAATGATCACTGCCAACTCAAGATCACGTGTCACATAGTTCTGCTTGTGCTCATTTAGTTTTCATGAATAATAACACACCACATGTCCCTCCTACATCAGGATTCCACCAAGTCTTCTTGCAAGCATATGTGAACACTAAGAACTCTTTATCTAGATATGAAATCTTTAAGACTGGAGCATTTGTCAACACCTACTTCAACTGCTCAAAACTTGTTGCACATTCTTTGGTCCATTCAAATTTCCTTCCTTTTCACTACAATAATGTAATAAGATATGCAATCCATGATAATTTCCTAACAAACCACCTGTAATAACCTGCTAGCCCCACGAATGATCTGACCTCATCCACATTCTTAGGATCTTCCCACTCCATAATAGCCCTTATATTTTTTAGGTCCATTGCTATGCCTTCCTTGGAAACAAAATGTCCCAAGTAATGTATCTTTGTCTAAAATAAGTTGCACTTACTAAGCTTGGCATACAACTGAGGCTCTCTTGATAATTTTAATACTATTGCTAGGTGTTTTGAATGCTCTTCCTCATTCTTAGAATATATCAATATATCATCAAAGAATACAATAACAAACATGTCCAGATAAGGACGAAACAAACTATTCATCAAGCACATAAAAATAGCTGGCATTAGTCAAACCAAAAGGTACTACGACCAACTCATAATGCCCATACCTAGTTTGGAAATAAGTCTTGTAGATGTCCTCTTCTTTAATGCGTATCTAATGATATCCTGATCTCAAATAAATCTTTGAGAATACTTCTACTCCCTTCAATTGATCAAACAAGTCATCAATCCTCGACAACAGATACCTTTTCTTGATGGTTACCTTGTTAAACTTCCTGTAATCAATGCATAACCTAAGAGTACCATCCTTCTTCTTTGTAAACAACACTGGTGCACCCCACAATGATACACTTTGCATAATCTATCCCTTATCAATAATTTCCTTCAACTGCAAATTCAATTCTACCAACTTTGGAGTTCTCATCCTATAAGGTGCCTTCAATGCTTGTGCTGCTCGTGGTACTAACTCAATAGAAAGTACACTTCCCTGTGAGGAGGCAACTATGGAATTTATGTAGGAAATACATCCTGAAACTATTGCAATACAAGGTACCTCTTGAATATTTATGTATCCTCAACATCCTTACCCTTGTCACTGGAAATATGGACTACAAATAGTACACAACCATTTCTGCGACTATGTTTAGCCTGTATAGTTGTAATCATGCTCACTAATGTAGGCTTCTTTTTTCCCTGCGAGATTCTCTTTTCCCAATTATCATCCAGACACTCAATAACCTTGTCATAGAAATATACTTTGGTCTTGTGGAGGTACAACCAATCCATACCCAAAAGCATACTATATGACCCTAATGGAAGAACATTTATGTGTGCTAATGTAGATATACCATTCAATTGAAATGCACAATGTCTTACCCAGTGATGAACTCTCTTCTTAGTACCTGTAGTGAAATACACCAACCAAGACTTTGCATGCACTTCTTTTCTCAAACCACACTTATCCACCAGGTCAGGATTAACATAACTATAATTAGAACCAGGGTCAATCAAAATAGAAACAACATAACCATAGAGCTTACCTTACATCTCAATGATGGATTCCTAGTGCTCTGCCTGCTTGTTGTCCACAACTACATAAATCCGAGGAATTATTCTATGATCAACATCCCCAACTGTCTGTGCCTCCTAAGCACTGTAAATATGAGGCCTACCGCCCTGGTACAATGGAAAATCCTTCTTGCGATGATATTTTCCACATATCCAACATTGAAATGGTCCCCTACCATCACCTCTGGTCTATTGCTCTCCTGGCCATGAACCATGTCCCTTCTCAATTGCATTGAACTTCTTGCAAGGAACAACATTTTCTTTCTCATCTGCATCCCGAGGTCTTACCCTCTTTGGTGGCCACTTCCCTTTAACTTTCTCATTCCCCTTCAATTCACACTTAGGATCAACTTTATTCTTTGACTACTCATAATAATGATTCATTTTCTTGATGGCTTCCTCCATTTATTGTGGCTCATCAAACTAAGTCCGGTCTCTATATGCTACTAGCAACCCATTGATGAACCTTTGAATCTTCGCTTTCTCATCCTTGAGGTAAGAAACATACCTCAACAACCCCAGGAACCTGCTAGTATACTCATCATATGTCATAGAACCCATATGTAACTCATAAAACTCCTTAGATCTATTATCATAATATCTCTCAGACAAGTACTTCTTCTTGAAGAGTCACTCAAAATCATCCCAAATCAACTCTTCCTCTTGAATTATTTTTACATTTTCACATCTTCCCACCAGATATCAGCTTTCCCTTTAGGATTGAAGGTGGATATTTTGGATTTCATGTTCTCTGAGTAGTTATGTAATTTGAAAATTTTCTTTATCCCAAGCAACCATACCTTTGAATCTTCTGACTTCTTTATCTCTCCATCAAATGTAGGCTACTTGAGTTTCTTGAATTCCTCAGACAAGTACTCACTCCTCTTATAAGGATGATGGGGTTGATAATGATGTATCCTAGACAAGGAACTAGAGTGATACCCATACATATCGGTCCTCCAATCAGGTGTATCCAATGATCTGCCACCTCTAATTGTGTTCCCTCTATCCACCCTATATCCTAGTTGAGACCTGCTACCATATGCGGCATTAGTCTTCTCTTCCTGCTCTTGAATAATCCTTAATTTCCCCTATCTATGTAATTTTGACAAAATCTAAAGGATGAATGCATTAATCTCTGCCTACTTTTCCTGATCCCTTGCAAGTCTTTCCTAAGCCTCAACCAACCTATCATTCTCTGCTTTGCAACTCCTTATTTTTTCCTTCAAACTCCTCAATGTATCTGCTATGTTAGGAGAATACTCATCTCCTTGTTTCCCAACTAATATGTAGGGAGAATCACTTGAACTGTAGTTTACCATTTTACTTGTCATCTTTGATTCTCTTCATCTTTCAAGTGTACCATGTCAAATAACCAAATAGATACCATAATCAAAATCATACCTCAATTATGTTAAGGAGAGGATTATCTCATCTACAAAATTATTCCACATTAGCATGTACATGTATAATCATAATCATATCAATATATCAACATCTTGCATGATAATACCAACTACATACCATGACCTCATGCATGATAACCATAACCATGATAATGCATGCATAGCCACATGCACATAGCCCATCAGGTCTAAGTATTTGAACCATGCTCTGATACCACCCTGTAATGTGCCTCTTCTCATATCTACCCACTTTTATCAGCTTGCCCGAGGTAAACATGAGTTGAGGGGCTAACATCCTAGATAACCTTAAGGAAATGGAGCTAAAAAAACAAGACCTTACTAACTTCCCTCATGTGCTACAAGACTCCTAGGAACTAACCAACCATTCCAGGTGTCCATCCCCTGAGATAAATTTATTTTTTAGTGAGCTAGACCCCCAGTTTCTCCCATGACAAGGCCTCCAAGCAACTGTAACCCTCCAATTTCTCCCACATGACTACTTCCCATCACCTGTAGTCTCTTTCAGATAGTTTCGTGCCAATGATTACGATATTTAAGCCACTTTGTCAGGGCTAGGATCCATACCCCTACCTAGAACTTAATGAAACTTCCAGAGATGATAAATAACACAGAGACAAATCCTCTAACACAAAACTTACTCAAGGACTTGACCTAACCTGGTATAACCATGACAGTCATTCCGTCAAACACATGGTGAACATGCAACCTATAAGTCATGAATGCATATCTGAACATAGATATCTGAAACTTATATGAGGTTTAGCAAGAAGGACTGAAGACCTCTCACAATAGCTTCAATAACACCTATTAGGTCATGCATTCATTAACCATTCATGTATCAATAAAACATGATAAGAGATATAACTTGAATCTATCATAGAACCATGTTTATAACCAACATATAACCAAATAAATAACAATGATAGAACAACCATTAAATCTACATAATAACAAGTAAATTTACTCAAGAAACTAGAGAGAAACTTATCTCTTATTGACATATAAAAAATCCAACCAAGTTAGGGATTTCCATGTACCACTCGACCATAGATTGGGTTGAACCAAATATTTATTTCAACCAATCACCTCCGTGCCATATTCCAAGAACGAATGTGGGATTTCATAACAACCAAGGGAATACAGAGGTTAAACCACCTCCACCCTCACACTACCGCGATCTCACCTAAATCGGTCCCGAGATCACAAAACCAAACCAAGTTTGGATTCCTCATAATTCCTTCACCATGCCTTAAGGAATTTTCTTGTCTCCACCCACCTATTGAGGGTTTCCTGGAGAAAACCATCTCCACTTACAATCCTTGGGATTTTCCTAAGACCACCTCACTTGGATCCAAAATCTTATGGAAATCAAAAGCTCAACCAAGAATGAATCCCATCACACCATGGCTATCCGGAAATGGCAAGGCAAGGCTAAAACCATCGTCAAAACTTGAGAAACCTATGCCAATGAAAACAAATGAACCAAATACACACATGCATATACCATGAATTCCAAAACAATTTAGGAAATCATACTTGCAACCTATTACCTGCAAGTATTCCCACTAAAGTCGCTTGATCCAACCTTTCCTTGCTTGATCCTTACTTCTCTTTTGTTTCCTTATCCTTCCTTTTCTTGATTTATTTCCTTCTTCTCTTGGTGCTCTTATCCTTTTTGAGACTAATTCCAAAACCGAACTGACAAAAGGCCCCAATCTGATGCTCTGATGTCTTTTTATTATTGATTCCTCTAATTTATTCATTTTCCCTCTATTTTCCTTCAATTTGCTCCTCACATGCAACATGTGACCTTTCTCCTTCATGCTCTCATATTTTCCATTATTTTCATAAATAAAATGCCAATAATTCCTTTTTCCTTTTCAATGCGTTTGACAATTTCCCTTAGCCATAATAAACAAGTGATGCCCACTAGGATGTTTTGCCCAACATTTAGCTTGGAATGCATGTCCCATGACCTTGGTCATATTTTTCCTTTATTAACTTTATTTCATGAAACTTTAACCCGGGGCTGTTACACCAATGAAATATTTTCTCCTAGATTTAACACTACTAGTATTGGTCTCAATTACTGAGTAAAATGGTCTATATTGGAAGAGGAATTGGGATAAATGGACAAGACATTTTTGTTCTTATTACCCCTAAGGTACAAACATCTGGGGAAAGTCTTGGATATGAAGTTGTTGTTGTTGGCTCACTTCCTACATCTAGTCTTTTGAATCCAAGAAGGTGTTATTTGAAAAAGGTGGTGTTCAGACCGAGTTGCTAAAAAAGTAGGCCCCTATTGATGACATGGTTGATAATGTCATTTAGTGATAATGTTGATGATGTATAGGTTTGTACACCTATTATTGCACCAGAATTTGAGTCTACAAACTAGAAAAATGTGCCATATCATCACCCTCATAAGAATTAGAGAAATCTACCTAGGAATCAGAATCCTTGGAATCTTGGTAACTATGCATTCAATTCGTTTAAAAAATGATGTGAAATATATAATAATGGACTAGCACTAACTTTTAGGTTCAATTGTGGTTATATTGATGGATGGGCATGGAATAATATTAAAAGATTCTTTTTGTATTTATATCACTATGTATCATTGGCTATGCACTCGTATAACATTCATTTTACTTATTGTTTATTGCATTGGAAGTGGTTGAATGAAGATCAATAAAAAATAAAAATAGACTAGAGTTTCTATTGGAATGTTTGTGCATTGGAGTTTTCAACTAGAATGTTTGTCAGCTAGGTTGTTTATTGACTAATCTTTATTTGTTGTTTTCTCTCTACTATTACTTTAGTCGTGTTTAACAGGGGGAGGCTCGACGATCAAAGAGACCATGTTTATAGGTAGAGACTACCTACTGCTGCTGCTTTGTTGTCTAGTTTCCTGATCTACTTTTACAGTTAGAACAAATTAAGGTGGGGAAGATGTGTTTTTTAATTTTTTTTCCTCCAAGTTGAGTGACATAGATTTTTGATAGTGTTAGAAACTTGGGTTACTTGGTATTCTTTAAATATTTTTTTATACTTCTTGTTTGAATGTTTCAATGTCTATAGGCATTATTGTTTGTTTGATGGTTAATATTGGTTTCTTTTGTTCAAACCCTTTGTTTGGGTTCTTCACCAAAAATTATTTTCTGAAGCATTTATATGGTGATTTTAAGTGTTTTCCTTTTTCATGCTTCTACAGTGGAACCTATTCTAATTTAGAATTCAACCAAACTAATTGAGGTTACTCGACTATCCACTTCAAAGTTTGGTCATACTTTCTAACTAGAGATTTTAGTCTCCACAAGGCTTATGTTCTTGTCATTCAATGGATCATTGTGAGATCTACAATTTTAACCTCAATTCCTTTTTGAACATTTGCATCTTTCTCACTTTTGTGGAGGGATTTTTTCTTATGGGTTTTTCCCCTCCGCTTATGAGAGTTTATACTTGGGTAGCTAGGACTTATTGGGGACCCCCTGTTTTTATACATAACCATAACTATGAATATTTGTATTAAAATCCATGCTTGGAGACACAAACTTACATAAAAAGTTACAAAAATGGAGTTTTTCACTCTTGAATTTGCTATGAGAGATATAATTTCCAAGAACAACAACCAAAATTCTCTAGTTACATCTAGAGCAAAACTAATTAGCCTAGCAACATAGAGCCTCCAAAAAATCACTAAGCTCTTAATACATAAAAAAATCTATAAAGACTAAATAGGAGAAGGGGAGTAGGCATTCAAGTTTAGCATGGTCAGAGAAGATGAATGAATCAGAAAATACCCTTCTAGGTGAAGTTCGCCTATAGTAAATTGTAGCTTATGATTTTTTCCCCAAGGAAAAATCATAATTTTCATTAAGATGTTGAAAATTACATGTTGGAGATTTTGTTATCACTCAGGTTTTCCCAAAAGTTGTAAGAAAGGGAAGGATTTTGAGGTAACCACAGACCAATATTTTAGACATAGAATCTAACCAATCTGTATACAGAGGGGGATCTCTCTTTATGATTTAGCTTTGTTTTTAAAGGTGTTAGGCTAGTTATGAAGTTCAAGGGTTTTGCTTGAGTTTGGGTGGTGAGATTCGATAGAACATAGAGGTAAAACCGAGTAGTTCAGTCCATTGGGCTAATGGAGTCAAAGAAAAAGGCTCTCTAGATTTGGTTTCTTAATAGAGGATGGCTTCACAGAGAAAGGTAGTCAAACAGGGAACAAATAGAGACTTAAAACAGATGGAATGGGCTCAAATGGGGTGAACGACAGTTAAGAATCCTTCAACCTATTTAAAGAGGGAAGTTGGATGATTACTGATAAGGAGCAGCTAAGTATTCTTTACCAATTAATCAACATGAAAGAATCAGGAAACATGAGCAATTAAGAGTTCACTGCTTATCCTAATTCTGAAGAAAACACAGAGAACAATAAAGATTGAAAACAGAGTGCAATCAAGCATATTCTGAAGTTAACCTTTTCTTTATCATTCAGATTTATGAAACACAAATGATATAATAAACTAAGGAAAACTGTAAAACACAAGATATATAGGACTTATTGATCAAGTGGTTGATTCAAGAAGTCTGTGACAAGTCCTCTGCTTCAATTCTTCATCCAGTAGGCCAAACAACAGTTGATTCCAACAGCTCTTTATTCCAAAAGTTCAATATTACAGCAAAGTCTAGGAATCCACATTCCACCCCTCAATACTCTAATGGAGGGGGTATTTATGCTCAAAATTACAAAACAAATATCTCATAACAGTTGTGAGATAGTATCTAGGTTTAATTAAAAAATAGTTTACAAATGAAATAGAAACAGCTAGAGAAAGATAACTGATGTTTGTGCTGGACGCAGGCCCTTTAATTCGGCTGGCAGTTGTCTTCTGTAGTAACTCTGCGCCGGCTGCCTATCTTAACTGTGCTCTTTAATTATGACCTGCTACTCTTTAATTCTTCTCTGACACTTTTATCGCTGATTTGATACACTTTAATGCTGAACTGATACACTTTGACTTGTTTTCCTCTGTTCATCGTTGTCCATCGCGTTCTGGTAAAACAAAAACAGCTAACGTGTCTTCTGATCATCTTTCCTCTGGCAATTTGTGTCTCTGAAGGTTCATTGGTTAGGGTAGAAAATATCCCTGTATATCTTTATTTCTTTCTTCTGCAAGCTCGGAAGTCCCTCTGTTTGGTTTAAACTACGTTTAAAGAGGAAGAAACTGTAAAATGGCAATTTGGTTGAGGCTACGAGCTCATTGCTAGAGCTTTTCTGGTCAGGAGGCGGTCGAGAAACTGGAGCTGTGAACTTGGTCGATTTTATGCCTGGAGGGCGATATGTAGAAAAATATAGCAAAAATGATGATTTTACCCTTTTATTTGACAAAATGAAGTTTCAGCGGGATTTTATGATTTGAAGGATGGATGACGTAAGTAGTACGGATGATGTCAGTGGAAGTACGGGGGCAAGTGACGTGGAGGGTGATTTCAGTACCAGACAGAGGACGTCAGCTGGGGGGTGGGGGTGGTAAGCGGTTTTGCTCGCACCGATTTTAGGGCCAAGTGGTTTCGGGTGGAGGGCGAGCGATCAGGCTGGATGAGCGACGCGTGGCTTTGGTACGGGCAGAAAACTGCCTGCCAATCACGCGTTAAAGCCCTGCGGTTAGGGGGTCGTGATATTGATCGTCGACCGTTGGATGTGCGGGGGTTGATCGGACGACAGACGCGCTTCGGAGATGGCAGAGAGTTAAGCAGCAGGCCCGGTTTATAATAAACTATGTTTTTAATATATCAGGATTGTTTTGATTGGGCGGGGGGATTTGGTTATTAATCAACTAGAGGTTAATTAATCCCATAACTGTGCGCGGGAAGGTTCTTAATAGGTTTCAAATAAACCATTAATCCCTATTTAAAACTATGTTTTACTGTCGTATTCGACCGGGGCGGGGTTAAATAATATTGGGGTTTTTATATATATTTACATAATACAGGGAAAGGTACATTTGTATGGGATTTAAATAATAAAAGTTATAAATTAATATGACTTATGATATGAGAGCGCTAAGTATAAAAATAATTTAACTTTTGTAGTTAAACTTAGGCTTTGAAGTGGAAACGGGGGTTTATATGATATTTGTGCATTTTCCTAAGTAAAATGGGGTTTTTACTTAGTCAAACATTATGAAATGGAATGAACACTCGACTAAAAGGAGAGGGCTCGACCAACGGGAGAGGACCGGCAACGGGGCTCGACTGATAAGGATGCGTAAGCAGGCTCGACCAACGCCCCCCCACCCAATAAGTAAATTGAACCTTTAGGTGCTCGACCATAAGGTCCATCAGGGGCTCGAATGTTAAGGATGAGTAAGCAGGCTCGACTGTTAAGGAGAGTACCTTTAGGTGCTCGACCATAAGGTTCGTCAGGGGCTCGACTGTTAAGGAGAGGGAGAGGAGAGGGAGAGGAGACAATGCGGAGCATGCTCGACCAACGCCCCCCCACCCAATAAGTAAATTGAACCTTTAGGTGCTCGACCATAAGGGACGGAGTCACTCACTATTCATATGGTGAGGGTTTTAACGCTCACTCATCATATGGGTGAGGGACGGAGTCACTCACTATTCATATGTTGAGGGATTTATCGCTCGACCATAAGGGACAGAGTCACTCACTATTCATATGGTGAGGGATTTATCGCTTGACCATAAGGGACGGAGTTACTCGCTATTCATATGGTGAGGGATTTATCACTCAACCATAAGGGCCGGCCGCCATCGCCGCCATCGAGAGGAGAGGAGAGGTTGCGGAGGCAGGCTTGACTGTTAAGGATGCGTAAGCAGGCTCAACTGTGAAGGATGCGTAAGCAGGCTCGACCAACGCCCCCCCACCCAATAAGTAAATTGAACCTTTAGGTGCTCGACCATAAGGTCCGTCAGGGGCTCGACTGTTAAGGATGCGTAAGCAGGCTCGACTGTTAAGGAGAGGACCTTTAGGTGCTCGACCATAAGGTCCGTCAGGGGCTCGACTGTTAAGGAGAGGGAGAGGAGAGGGAGAGGAGAGGATGCGGAAGCAGGCTCGACCAATGCCCCCCTACCCAATAAGTAAATTGAACCTTTAGGTTCTCGACCATAAGGTCCATCAGGGGCTCGACTGTTAAGGAGAGGGAGAGGAGAGGACCGGACGGACGAAGTCACTCACTATTCCGATGGTGAGGATGCGTAAGCACACTCGACTGTCAAGGCCGCCATCGACGGAGTCACTCACTCATTCCGATGCCCACCACCCAATAAGCATCAAGGAAAGCACACTCGACTGTCAAGGAGAGGGGCTCGACCGTTAGCCCCCCCACCCAATAAGCAAACCCAAACCGGCAACGGGGCTCGACCTTAAGCCCCCCCACCCAATAAGTAAATTGAAACGTAGTTGCTTGCTTGACGTTAGGAAAGAACCCACTTACTTGACGTTAGGTAAGCAAGGACCGGTAGGGGCTCGACCAACGGGAGAGGATGCATAAGCATGCTCGACTGTTAAGGAGAGGTACGTTAGTGACTTTTTTAGTTACTTATTTGAGAGGGGCCACCCAATAAGTAAAATGAAACTGACTGAACCTAAACTACCACATGCTCATATATAACTAACTACCACCATGCCCAGGTATGTTAGTGACTCGACTGATAAGGAGAGGTACGTTAGTGACTCAACCAACAAGAGAGGAAAGAGGAGGTGGGTGATTCTATGTGCGTTAGCCGTATCTAGCCACCAAGCTACTTACGGAGGAGGCTTATAAACCGCCCCATTATGGTAACCCTTCGACCCAGGAGGCTTATAAGCCCCATTATGGTAACCCTTCGACCCAGGAGGCTTCTTCGGCTTATTCCTATTATCCACCCTTTCCTTATCCTTCCACCAGGAAGGCTCTTTCGGCTTATGGGTGTCCTGAGTAGGTAGCTTAGTAGTTTGACCTAGTTTAGCCTCCAGTCTAGCGATCTCTTCATTCTTCCACTTAATAATCTGAATAAGCTGCTTATTATGTTCTTCGTGAAAAGCCTTTGTTTCTTCAAGATATGGGGTATTTTGAAGCTTATTCGGGATAAGGATGCTCAATTTGATGCTCTGCGTGATCAATTTGATGATCTGCATGAGATGAATGCTGGTCTTATTAAAGATGAGCACATTGAACTATCCATGTGACTGAGAGCCTTCACAACCCAGGCACAACGACGCAATTATCAGGGGCGCGCTCTACCGCTGAGCTAATAGCCCATCGTGTCGGCCTCTGGGTATGGAGACCTACCCCTACACCAACACCAATATATTGGAAGAACCAATATAGCAAATAAGCTAATAACCCATTGTGCAGGCCTCCTGGGGATGGAGGCTTCAATATATCCAAAATAGTAGAAGAGAAATCCTAACTCTTTTTTTGCTACCCCATGTCCCTGCCTGGGTGGCAACATGGGGAGGCAAATGGGAGATGGGATTCTATCAACTTGTTCCGACCTGGGATGATAAGCTCATGGTTTCACTTCACTGTCGAGACCCGAAAGAATAATTCCATCTACGAGCTTTACTCAGATGTGAGTCCTTCCGGAAGCAGTGTTAAATGAAGAAGCCCAAAAAGCATTAGCTCTCCCTGAAAAGGAGGTGATCCAGCCGCACCTTCCAGTATGGCTACCTTGTTACGACTTCACTCCAGCCACTAGCCCAACCTTCAGCATCCCCCTCCTTGCGGTTAAGGTAACGACTTGGGGCATGGCCAACTCCCATAGTGTGACGGGCAGTGTGTACAAGGCCGGGAACAGATTCACCGCCGTATGGCTGACCGGCGATTACTAGCGATTCCGGCTTCATGCAGGCGAGTTGCAGCCTGCAATCCAAACTGAGGCCAGGTTTTTGAGGTTAGCTTGCCCTCGCGGGGTCGTGACCCTTTTTCCCAGTCATTGTAGCATGATGGGAGGTGAGGAGTGGCGGTGCGCTGTCTCTCAGGTGAGGTTCCCATCAGGGTATGGCAAAGGGATGATGGTATGAGTTCCTTGGATGGTTGGGTGGGTTTCAGGTGGAACTCCCTGGCTTGAAGCAAGAATGTGCTGTGTTGAAGTCTAAAAAATATAAGTCAAGGATGGAAGGCTTGTTCAGGGAGTGTTAGAGTCAGGAGATCAAATTTTAATGTCCGTAGGTGGTCGAAGGAAAATATTTGAGTCAGAGTGGTACTGTAAGAGTTGGATGTGCTGAATCCATCATCTTATAGAAAGATAAAGGTTGGAGGTGATTGTCTGGTCTGAACCATTTTCTGGTCTGGAACCTTTTTCTGGTCTGGAATATTTGTTTAATTTTGCCGGGGTTTATCACTTTGGGGCTGTTGGCGGTTAAGGGGTTGTTGGTGGGAACAAGGGGATGTTGGCGGGTAAAGGATTGGAGTTGTCTTAAGTCAAGATCTCTCATCCTCTATAAAAGATAAGGTTCTTGGAGGGCTCTTTGGGATGTTTGGTTTGAAGGTGGGGTGATGGGGCTCCATCAAGGCTGGCTGAAGGTTCAAGGCTCAAGGCTGGCCGAAGGTTGATTAAAGCCTGTTTAAAGATTAATTCAGGTTGATTTATGAATGATATTAAGAACAAATTCTTAATATTTAAGGGGGAAATTAGTAAATGATTAGGGAAAAATATGAAGGGAAGTTAGTTATGAAACCTTGCCTCGCTTGAACTGCATCAGGTATAATGTCCGCCAATGCACTTGTGGTAGAAGTGAAAGTTTAACATATTTTAGAAACATAATCCATCACATGTATCGTTCTGCAACACCAATCTACCTACCTTGCCTACTTTGGCCTAACATTTTTTCTTCTCTTTACTTGGGTGCACTTGGACTAGCAAACCCTCATCAACTTTTCTTTTCTTTTCATATCAACCCTATCTAAGTTTTCCCTTATTACATCCAAGGGCTCAGATTTAACTGTTGAGCTCCTTTGCTTCTCTACTTATCTATTTATCTGCCAAGATTAAACGGTTTGGTCAGATTTTATTCTCTGTCTCTAAAACATGAAATTCAAACATGAACTAGCCAAGATTAAGCTTTTGGCCATTCATGAATTGTGGCATAATTTAACAAGTTGCACACAATTCTTTACAGAAAAATGAAAAAGTAGTGGCATTTTGGACTTGCACACTTTCCTGGTCTTTCTTTATTTGGGGTTCATTTCTTTCACTTTTTTGACCATTTTATTCTTTTTACCCTTTGATTTTTCTTTTAGGGTACACCCTCTTTACATTTTTTTATTTTTTGATAATATGGAAACCCTTTGCAACAAGGAAAGGGATGAACATATTACAGAGCTCATCAAGTCAATCATGAAATATGACAACTATTGGTATAGGAGTATAACAGTGGCTCCACTTGTGGATGGCTTTCCCTGGTGGAAAGTCAAGAACAATAGGTCAGATGGCCTTATGAGTAACTTTTACTGTGTTCTGAAATCTCCCTTTGCTGGTTGCTTTATTTATATATATGACAACACACTTATGAGGCTTAGGGCCTTCTCTTCGGGCTTCAATTGTAGCAAGTTACTATTCAATCCAAACTATGACATTATTAAGGATATAGTATGTACATGTTAGAGTTAGAATGCATTAAAAAACTGGATCAAAGTAATGTTTCAACATTCGACCATTCACTGGTCCTTCTTCTGTTTCTGTGCCATCCAGGCTCTTCAGAAAGTAAGTATTGTTCCCTTGTAATGCCTGGATGATAAATGGCCCTTTCCATAGGAAGTCAAACTTCCCATGTTTTCCTTTGTCTTCTCTCCTGGAATCCCACCTTAGAACTTTGTCTCCAAGGTAGAAGTCTTCTGCTTTGGTCCTTTTATCAAATATTTTCTTGAGTTTTTCTTGTAACACTTGGGATCTTTGGTGCACTTCTTCTTTGGTCTGCTGCAAATGGATGGTCTGATTTATTCTCCTTTGAATGTTATTGGGTTCCACCTGAGCTTCTTGCAGTAATTTCATTACAGGAACTCCTAAAAATGAAGGAAACACAACCTCCATGCCATAAACTAACTCATAAGGGCTAGTTCCAATAGATCTCTTTGTAGTAAGTTTGTCTGCCCATAGTGCATTTGTAAGTTTCTTGTGCCAATTTTTCTTGTTCTTTTCCAACAATTTCTTAATAATATTAATCAGGCTTTTATTGGAAGACTCAGCTAGACCATTACCTTGAAGGTAATAGGCTGTGGAATGGATTAAAGTGATATGGTATTTGTTACAGAAATTTATCATTTTCTTGGATTTGAAGACAACGACATTGTCGATTATGATCTTTTCAGGACAACCAAATCTAGACAATATGTTGGTTTCTAAGAATCCTATAATCACTGTATCATTGGCTTGTCTAGAAGGAATGGCTTCTATCCATTTGGTGAAATAGTCTGTGGCAGTAAGAATCCATTTATGTTGGGCAGAAGAGGGAGGGTGTATTTCTCCAATGAAGTCCAAACCCCATTATTGAAAGGGCTTTTCAGTGGAAATTGGTCTCAAGGGTAAGGGTAATAGTTTCCTTTTGCCTTAAAAAATTTGGCATTTGTGGCAAGCAGTGACAAACTTCTTGACATCAGTGAACAAGGTTGGCCAGTAAAATCTAGCCCTTAGGATTTTGTCTATAGTTGATTTCTAGTAAAGGTGTCCATCGCAGTCCCCTGCATGAAATTCTTTGACAACATTGCCAGCTTCTTCTTTTATTAAACAATTAAATAGAATACATTCATGATTTTTCCAAAAAAGAGCATTATCTAAAATACAAAATTTTGAAGCTTTCATCTTTAAAAACATTTTCTTTGTTTTGGATAACCCTAGAGGAGCCTGCAGGTTGAATAATACATGTGTTATATCAGCATACCAAGGTGATTCTAAGAAGGCCTGGGTGATTTCTGGATTCACCATCTCCTGTTCGTTATCCAGTTCATTAATAGCCAGGGCTTGAAAGTTTGTTTCAGTCACGAGTTTAGCCAATCGTTGTCCTTTTATAAGCTTTGTAGGTTTTATCTCAATATCATACTCCAATATATTGGCTATCCATTTACCTCGTTTGCCTTCAATTCTATCTTGAGTCAGGATGTCTTTGACAATAGCATTTGGCACATAAGCTATTACATGGGAGTACAGTATATAGACTCTGAAGTCTTTAATAGATTTCACAAGTGCAAAAGCCTGTTTTTCCATGATTTTATAATTTAGAGGTGCATCTATAAGTGCTTTACTGAAAACGGCTATGGGTTTTTCACATCCTTGATCATCTTTCTGCAGTAAAACAATTGCTATAGTGTGTTTTGATGCAAATGAAAAAATTATGAAGTCTCTATTGAACTTTGGACTTGTGAGGACTAGTGTTCTGGTCAAAGCCATTTTAATTTCTTCAAATGCTTGTTTGGCTTCTACTGTCCATTTAAATTTTGAATCCTTTTTTAACATATTTTTTAGCAATCTAATTAATTCAGCCAAGTTAGATATGAACCTTCTCAAAAAGTTAATCTTTCCTAGGAAAGCTTGAAGTTATTTGACATTTCTGGGGTGGGGTATTTGCAAAATATCTTCTATTCTAGCAGGATCAATTCTGATGCCATCTTTGGAGATGATATGGCCTAACAATTTGCCTTCTTCTAGATCAAACAAAGACTTTTTAGGATTTAATGAAATACCATACTTTCTTCATTTTAAAAACACTTGTCTCAAATGATCTAAATGTTGTTGATCTGATCTAGAAAACATTGTGAGGTCATCTAGATATATAACCAGAAAATCATGAATTTCTTTTGCAAAAGCTATATCCATTACTCGTTGAAAGGTTCCCCCTGCATTTTTAAGTCAGAATGACATTTTAACATATTTGAATGTACCCCATGGTGTTGTAAATGCAGTCTTTTCTTCGTCATCAGGATGAACTAGAATCTGATTATAACCTGAAAACCCATCCAAAAGTGAAATCCTAGAAGCACCTACCATTTTTTGTAAAATATGATCCATCTTAGGTAAAGGGTAATTTTCCTTCAAAGAAAGCTTGTTTACATTTCTTAAGTCAACACATAATCTGATTTCTCCTGTTTTCTTCCTGGTAGGCACTAAATTAGATACCCACTCTGAAAATCTGATTGGAGAAATTATCCCTGCATCATGCATTTGTTTGATTTATTTTTCAATTAAAGGAAGCAGTACAGGGTTGATTCTTCTGAGATTTTGTTTCAATGGTTTCTGACTTTCCTTGGGGGGTACTGTATGTTGAATTACAGAGGTGTCATAAGATTTCAGATCTTCATAGGTCCAGGCAAAAACATCCTGGAATTATTTGATCAGTTCAACATACTTAACTTTTTGATCAGGGAGCAAAGATTTGGATAATTTTACCATTTTTGGATTCTCTTCAGTTCCTATGTTGTAGTCTTCAATGTTTGCTTTTGGAGCTTCTATCTGAGGTTTCTTTGGAATATCATTGAAATCAAAGAGATCTTCCAAAGGAGTCAATCCTTTGGGCAAATGATTGTCTTTCAAATTGGTGATTTCAGATTCTCCTTCAACAATCTCATCAACATCTATTTCTTTAAGATCTTGTATTTCCTTTTTGGTAAATTTCATTGGATGAAGCATTTGAGTTGCATTTTCTGCTGAAATGTCTGTTTCTATTTGATTTGGATCAAACTCACTAACTTTATCTCCGTCTGTGTTAGTGCTAGAAAATTCCTCTTCTAGGGTTAAAAAACTGTTGATCTGATTATCACTGTCAAACACTTGCCAGTTCTTTACATTATCAGGTTTGGCTGGCCTATGTCTAATTTCTGCTGTGAATTGATGATTTGGTTCAAATGGTAATTTACAGGTGCTGGTGCTGGGCTATGAGCTTGCAAGTTATGTTTTCTCAGATTTTGGCAAGCTGAGTTTCCAGAAAAGTATTGAGGATCTCTATAGCTGTTCTTCTATACTCTCATAATCTAGGATCATTTGTTAAGAACTTCCCTTTTATCTGTTGGATGATTAAATCAGAATCTCCTATGGTTGACACTCTAGTTGCTCCCAATTTCTTGACCAGTTTAAGACCTAGCAACAGAACTTCATATTCAGCCATATTATTAGTGCACTTAAAGTTTAATCTGTAGGCATGGCATTCAACATAATTGTTTTCAAGATTGTGCACCTAGACTCCTACTCCTGCTCCTAATTTGTTCACAGAACTATCAAATTCTAAGTACCAAAGGATTTCATGTCCACAATTAGTATCTAGTGTTTCAGGGATTTGTTCAATAGGGAGATCTGGTTTTTTAGTTTCTTTTGTTTTATCTGATGTTTCATGATTTTCAGAAATTTCTTGGATTCAGACACTAGACCTCTCATTTGCAATTTTTTTTGTTTCATCTGCTAGAACTTTTATTGCATGTGGCGGATCAATTTCAACATTGTAAAGGATAAAAGAATCCATATCTGAATGTACTGAGTAGATAGGGAAATTTTGAGGTTTCTCTTGACTACTTACTACGTACTTCATTAAGGTTTCTCTGTATACTCCCTTGGGTTGACTAAACACTGAAATAGTAGTGTAAGACATGTCTAACTGTAGAGATCCTTGAAGCTTTGCATCCCAAGATCTAAACAATAACATGCCATACTTCGGTGGAATATTAGCTACTACTATGTCCATTAAGATGGTTTTGGCAGGATATTGGACTAGTGACACACATAAGTCTTTAATTAAACCTAAACATTTGACCTGACTTGAATCAAAAGAGAAAAGGTCTTTATATGGCCTGGTGATGTCAAGGTCTAACCTCTCCATTACAGATTTAGGCATTAAGTTATGGGAGGCACCAAAATCAAACATGGCATTATGAAGTGTTTTATCGTGTATTTTTAAACCTACATAGAAAGGAGGAACTTCTCCCTCTATTGTTTTTCCATTTACTCCAGGGCCAAATATCAATTCAGGTTGGTCATCAAAAACATTTACTGAATCTTCGTTCACATAAATTTTGAGTGATCTTCTGATTTGACTTCTGTAGACATCATGTTTAGCCAATTCTGATAATGGAACAACTATCTTTAGTTTGCCTACTTCTGTCTCAAGATTGAAAGGTTTTTCGGTCTGAGTTCTTGTATTTCGGACAACTGGATTTTCTGCGTTTTTCTCCTCTTCAAGAGTGGGATTATGGGCTGAAGTTGTTTCCAAATCGAGTTCTAGAGGCTCTTCTATGTTTCCTTTAGAAGGAATAGAAGTGGAAGGTTGTCTATTAGGTGATTGATTACTGATACATCTTCAACAATTTGGTTATTAGGGTTAGGATCTGTTTTAGAAAGAATATGTACAGGGGGGCACTGATCTTACCTTTTTTAGGCTACTTGTTGTCTTTCTGTTCACTGGTTTCAGGGACATCTATTCTTCTTCTCCTCAGTTCGTATTGTTTGTGGACTTCAAAATGGCTGTATCATATCCCTTCCTAAAGTCAAATGATTCACTTGACTGAGTTTGGAATTTATGATAGATTTTTCGGCGAAAATCACATGAGAAAACATTTGTCGACGCGTTTCGAACCAACCAGTGTGGTTCATCGTTAGGACAAGTTGGTTCGAAACGCGTCGACAAATGTTTTCTCATGTGATTTTCGCCGAAAAATCTATCATAAACTTGTTATGGATCACAGAAGCCTCAACTCTACAATTGAGTTTGGAATTGTTTAAGGACGTGAGCTTCTTGATCCTCTTGGGTCAAGAAAACTTGTTGTTCATTGTTGAGTCCTATCAGATTAATTTGAGTGTTTTCTGTTGGTTCATCAGAAGTTGAGGCTTCTGCATAATTTTCTTGAAATGGGGGCCTAATACTTTGGCCAGGCCCTGTCTTCCAGTGTTAGGATTTTGGTTCTTCCTGAAAGTTGGATTTCTCCCAGTATTGTTTGGTTGGCCATCCCAAGGGGATTTTCTCTCGATTGTTTCTACTCTATCTCCAAGTCTATCCATTCCTTTAATAATGGCATCTAATTTCTGTTCAAAGGCAGAAGGTTCTTCTTTGAAAGGTGTCCTCTTTCTGCTCTGGCTCTAGATCATTTAGATATCAGGTTGGCCTCAACACTGACAGCTATACTTTGCATCTCTTCTAAGTTTTGAGGAGCTCTTTCCCTAATTTGGTATGCCATATCAAAATCAAATGCATCAGGGAATTTGATCAAGGCCAAATCTGGAGGAGGTCCGAGATTTTGGGGAATAACATTGTAGACATTATTGAATCTGGTACAGTAATCTTGGGCAGTTTCTTGTGTGCCTCTTCTTAGGTTTTCATACTCTAATAAAATGTGGAGAGGATATTTTTTCTTTTCCCATCTGTTCAAGAAGGTCTGATGAAGAGCTTGCGGGTCATTAATATTTTTTGCGGGGAGGGTTCTTAACTAGGTTCTAACATCTCCAGTTAAAATTTGAACAAATACTTTCATTCTAACATCATCAACATCAATCTCATAAATTTCAAAATAGTCAGTCATTTTATTGGTATCTTGTTGAGCTGTGTAAGTGCCGGTACCTTCAAAAGAAGGGATTTTACTTTGATAGTCTTGGGGCAGAGCCCGTGGATTGGCAGGTAAGTTTAGGGGAGTATATCGGTTTGCCATGGTTGCAAAAATGGATGTGACAACTGGAGGAGTAGGGATAACAGCGGGAATGTGTGTTGTAGATGGAGGAGTGGAAAGGGTGGTTTGAGGTGTTGATGGTGAACTTGGAGAAGCTGTAGTAATCATAGAAAGATTTGGTGTTCTTCTAGAGGTAAGCTCAGATTGAATGGAGTTATGAAAATGTCTGTCAAAGTGTAAAGTATCAACTTCAATTTGCAAATTTTCAATGAATATTGGATTTTGAACGGTGTGGGTTAACCCAGATTCTAAAAAGGTCTCAAATAAAGAGTTTTCAACATGCTCATCAACAGGTTCATCCTGAGGGTAGATCCATCTCACAGGATAGGATTTTGATCTGTATAGAGGCCAAGAACTAGCAAAATTTTCTTGGCTCCCTTGTCTTCTAAGAATCCTAGGAATCAGATTAGGGTTTTCAAACACAGGTGGGGGATTAGGGTCAGGATTTGATTTGGTGTAATGAATCTTTTCTGAGGCCAATTTCGAGGTGTGTTTTTGGTTTTTTCTTGGAATATATTTGACAATACAACTTTAACAGTCTCTTCTAGGAGGTTTTAGATGTGGGAGTTTTGATCTTTCCTAAAGGATTTTTGAAAGAAGGAACTGATCAAGTATTTGAAACCAACTGTCCAATCCATAAGCTAGACTAGAGATAGACTGAAGTAGCATTCATTTACTTCTACAATTGCAAAGCAAAAGCATTGCAAAGGCTACCTGGCTAACTTCAGGCTCCGTCTGTAGCTTATGAAGTAAACAATAGTAACAAACAATTATTCAGGTCCCCAACGGAGTCGCCAATGATGTTATCACTCAGGTTTTCCCAAAAGTTGTAAGAAAGGGAAGGATGCCGAGGTAACCATAGACTAATCTTTTAGATACAAAATCTAGCCAATCTGTATCCAGAGAGGGCTCTCTCTTTATGATTTAGCTTTGTTTTTAAAGGTGTTAGGCTAGTTATGAAGTTCAATGGTTTTGTTTGAGTTTGAGTGGTGAGATTTGATAGAACATAGAGGTAAAACTGAGTAGTTCAGTCCATTGGGCTAATGGAGTCAAAGAAAAAGGCTCTCTGAATTTGTTTTCTTAACAAAGGATCGATTCATAGAGCAAGGTAGTCAAACAGGGAACAAATAGAGACTTAAAACAGATGGAATGGGCTCAAATGGGGTGAAGGGCAGTTAAGAGTCCTTCAACCTATTTAAAGAGGGAAGTTGGATGATTACTGATGAGGAGCAGTTAAGTATTCTTTACCAAATAATCAACATGAAAAAATCAGGAAACATGAGCAATTAAGAGTTCACTGCTTATCCTAATTCTGAAGAAAACACAGAGAACAATAAAGATTGAAAACAAAGTGCAACCAAGCATATTTTGAATTTAACCTTTTCTTTATCATTCAGATTTATGAAACACAGATGATATAATAAACTCAGGAAAACTGTAAAAAACAAGATATAGAGGACTTATTGATCTAGTGGTTGATTCAAGAAGTCTGTGACAAGTCCTCTGCTTCAATTCTTCATCCAGTAGGCCAAACAACAATTGATTCCAATAGCTATTTATTCCAAAAGTTCAATATTACAGCAAAGTCTAGGAATCCACAATCCACTCCTCAATACTCTAATGGAGGGGGTATTTATGCTCAAAATTACAAAACAAATATCTCATAATAGCTGTGAGATAATATCTAGGTTTAATTAAAAAATAGTTTACAAGTGAAATAGAAACAGCTAGAGAAAGATAACTGATGTTTGTGCTGGAGGTAGGCCCTTTAATTTGGCTGGTAGCTGTCTTCTATAGTAACTCTGCGCTAGCTGCTTGTCTTAACTGTGCTCTTTAATTCTGACCTGCTACTCTTTAATTCTGCTCTGACACTTTTATCGCTGATCTTACACACTTTAATGCTGAACTGATACACTTTGACTTGTTTTCCTATGTTCATCACTGTCCATCGCATTCTGGTAAAACAAAAACAGCTAACGTGTCTTCTGATCATCTTTCCTCTGGAAATTTGTGTCTTTGAAGGTTCTCTGTTTAGGGTAGAAAATATCCCTGTATATCTTTATTTATTTCTTCTGCAAGCTTGGAAGTCCCTCTGTTTGGTTTAAACTACGTTTAAAGAGGAAGAAACTGTAAAATGGAAATTTGGTTGAGGCTGCGAGCTTGTTGCTGGAGTTTTTCTGGTCAGGAGGCGGTCGAGAAACTAGAGAACTCGGTCAATTTTATGCCTGGAGGGCGATATGCAGAAAAATATAGCAAAAATGACGATTTTACCCTTTTATTTGACAAAATGAAGTTTCAACGGGATTTTATGATTTGAAGGATGGATGACGTAAGCAGTATGGATGACGTCAGTGGAAGTACGGGGGCAGGTGACATGGCAAAGGACGTGGTGGGTGATGTCAGCACCGGACGGAGGACGTCAGCAGATGACATCAGCCGGGGGGGGCAGAGGCCTGGTAAGTGGTTTTTCCCGCACTGCTTTTGGGGCCAAGTGGTTTCGGGCGGATGGCGAGCGATTAGGCTAGATGAGTGATGCATGGCTTTGGTATGAGTGGAAAACCACCGACCAATTGCACGTTAAAGCCCAGTGGTTAGGGGGTGGCGATATTGATTGTCGACTGTTGGATGTGCGGGGGTTGATCGGACAATGGAGACGCTTCGGAGATGGCGGAGAGTTAAGTAGCAGGCCCAGTTTATAATAAACTGTGTTTTTAATATATCGGGACTGTTTTGATTGGGCAGGGGATTTGGTTATTAATCAACCGGAGGTTAATTAATCCCATAACTGTTTGCGGGAAGGTTATTAATAGGTTTCAAATAAACCATTAATCCCTGTTTAAAACTATGTTTTACTGTCGTATTCGACCGGGGCGGGTTAAATAATATTGGGGTTTTTATATATATTTACATAATACGGGGAAGGGTAGATTTATATGGGATTTAAATAATAAAAGTTATAAATTAATATGACTTATGATATGAGAGCGCTAAGTACAGAAATAATTTAACTTTTGTAGTTAAACTTAGGCTTTGAAGTGGAAAAGGGGTTTATATGATATTTGTGCATTTTCCTAAGTAAAATGGGGTTTTTACTTAGGAAATCATTACGAAATGGAATAAGTGGTTTATGAATGATATTAAAAACAGATTCTTAATATTTAAGGGGGGGAATTAGTAAATGATTAGGGAAAAATATGAAGGGAAGTTAGTTATGAAACCTTGCCTCGCTTGAACTGCATCAGGTATAATGTCCGCCAATGCACTTGTGGTAGAAGTGAAAGTTTAACATATTTTTAGAAACATAATCCATCACAGGTATCGTTCTGCAAGACCAATCTACCTACCCTGCCTACTTTGGCCTAACATTTTTTCTTCTCTTTACTTGAGTGCACTTGGGCTAGCAAACCCTCATCAACTTTTCTTTTCTTTTCATAGCAAGCCCACCTAAGTTTTCTCTTATTACATCCAAGGGCTCAGATTTAATTGTTGAGCTCCTTTGCTTCTCTACCTATCTATTTATCTGCCAAGATTAAATAGTTTGGTAAGATTTTATTCTCTATCTCTAAAACAGGAAATTCAAACATGAACTAGCCAAGATTAAGCTTTTTGGCCATTCATCAATTGTGGCATAATTTAACAAGTTGCACAGAATGATTTACAGAAAAATGAAAAAGTAGTGGCATTTTGGACTTGCACACTTTCCTAGTCTTTCTTTATTTGGGGTTCATTTCTTTCACTTTTTTGACCATTTTATTCTTTTTACCCTTTGATTTTTCTTTTAGGGTATACCCTCTTTACATTTTTTACCTTTTTTGGTTTTTTGATAATATGGAAACCCTTTGCAACAAGGGATGAACATATTACAGAGCTCATCAAGTCAATCATGAAATATGACACCTATTGGTATAGGAGTATAACAAATTCTTGGAAGCATATGCTGTAAGAGTGGTTGTTGCCACTGACTGTGTGATACTATCAAAAAAATATCCCAAGTTGGGAGACTAATAAGTTAATACATATGATATGTCTGATAAAAAATATATACATGAATAAACTAAGAAAATAATGATCACAGTCATATCTTAGAAACCATAAATAAGGGCCTGTGTACCCCAAAATGTTGTTGGTCATCTTAAGGTCTATGGAAGTATTTATAGAATTCCTACTCTGTTTGCTCCTGCATCATCCAAAGCCCCCAAGGCTGGAGCATGACCTCCTTGGATAATTTTTCAGAAACTTGGTTGTGCTCCCTATATATGTGATGACAAGAGATATAGTCAAATTGAAATTTCAGAAGCAAAGTCTCATCCAAAATATTTCGGAGTGTGTGCACGTGACATGCAGATTGTTGGTTAAACCAATTTATGATGAGTTTGGAATCACCAAAAATCTGAATGCAATGGAATCCATTCTCAAGTGCATAATATAGCAAATGTCTGAGTGTAATAAGTTCTGCAAAGTTATTGGTTCCATCTCCCAGCCCCATCTGGATTTTATAAAAATGATTTTCTGCAATATGAAGTAATACACCCCCTCCACAACCTTGTTGTGCTTAACCATCGAAGTATGCCCAAGGGACGTTCCTGTCAATAATCTTAGCGGAGATATTGCAAGGAGTGTGAGGGAGATCATTCTCTGGTATACTGTTATAGATAGAGAAGAAGTGCGCTGTTGCTTGAGGCCAAAGCACAGAGGTGCCTGAAAAAATAAGTTTATTTATTTGCAACCAAATGCACCAACATATCAGGAGAGGGAGGTTCCTAATCTTGATTGGATGTGCAACAGACCACCATGATTTCCAAGCTTCCAAAATATTAGCTCCATGCCAACGATTGGGAAGGTGTAGATTTGCAAGTACATTATGCCATAAGGAGATGGTAATAGGACATAGAAGAAATAAGTGTTCAATAGATTTAGATGCCTATTTGCATAGGATACACCAGGTTGGTCCAAGAAGGACCACTTCTGAAGATTGTCCCCTGTAGGGAATTTGTTGCAAAGTATACAACACATGAATAATTTTGCTCTGGGAGGTGCCTTTAGCTTCCAAAGAGTGCGCCACCACCAATCAGAAGCAGGGAATTTGTGTGCAGAGTAGATGAGAGGATATCCCTCCTTAGGAGAATAGGAATCATGTTGTGAGTGAGCCCAGGTGAGCTCATCCTCTCCCTTAGTGATCCAGACATGTGATTCATAGAGTGAACTAATATAGGATTACCAATCATTGTGCTAGATGTTAGGTATGCATAATAGTTCAACAGATTTCCATGCTTGATGGAAAATATTAGAATTGTCCGGATCTATTAGTGTCAGTCTTTGAAGCCTTCCTCCAGTGATCAAACATGCTCTTACAAAGTGATTTTAAGGTGTCAAAGTCAAATTTTGTCATTTCAGTGAGTCTTCAAGTAAAATTTGGTCACTAGGTATTAGGTCTAGGGTTTGTTTTCACTCCTTCCAAAGTTTTCCAAGTGTCAGTCCATGTCACCATTTAGCTGAGTGTACCATCATTCAGAGAGTTGTCATCATCATTTCAGGTTCCAATGGGTCATTTTACACCTTGTTCGTGCTTTAGTTGTACTTGGGTAAGGTTCATTTCCCTCTCCTAGGGTTTTGAAGGTAATTTATCTTGGATGGTCAAATCATCAACAAAACTTGTGTCCTAATGTTCATACACCTTCCCCTATCCTTAATTTACCTTATTAAACACTTCCCATCACTGATATCCCTCAAATTCCTCATTTTCCCACAAACCCTAGTTTCTTGCTACAATTTGACAATTTTCTAGGCTAAGCCTGTGTTTTTCCCTTTTGAACCCCTTCCCCTCACTCAATATTTGAAATTCCACTTTTCCCTATTTCCTAACGTCCTTTAATACTTCCCAAAATTTTCTTAAGAATTTAGAAGCCCCTTATCCCATTCATTTCACTTCATTTCGACAAATCCCCTGTTCCACACATCGGGATAGGTTTTACTAAAATGATGTTTCTAAGCAAGAAAAAATGAATTTGGAAAAAGTGAGAGAGGTTTTTGTCCATAACAAGCCAAGGAAGAAAAAACTCCTTCACTTTTTACACAGGTGTCATGGTTTTAGAGAAATGTCAAAAATACAAGTTGCCTCAGGAGGGTTGTTGCACCTCTGGAGTGACCTTGGGAAAATCAACATTTCTCCTAGCTTGGTTGGCCAAATGACTTACTTGATGAGTCAAATTATAACTAGACATAACGAGATTTCAAATGATATATCATTAGCTCAATTTGGAGTTCAGGAAGACCTTCAAACGTTGACTGCAACAACACTCTGCATTTAGGCAGCCTCATTTTTCACATTTTAACTAGTCTTGGGAGATTTGACTTTTGACAGGGCAAATGAACTTCAAATTGAAAAATTCAAGTTGTGTTGGAAAGTAGACTTAATGATATTTCCAATGAGCTATCACAGGCCCAATTTGAACACTGGGAAGGCCCTCAAAAGTGGTCTTCAAAAAGGCGCTGCACATAGAAAAGGCACTGCGCACCTAGGAGCTTCTTGCAGTGTAAAATTACACTGGCGCTGCACATACAAAAGGCACTACGCACCTGTGTGAGGGCGTTGTGCACCTGTCAAACTCTTCCAAATCACTCCAATTTGCCTCTTGACAAGTAAGTGACATAATTATTCTTGTTGGAAAGGGGTTTTTTGCAGCTGTCTATGGTAATTGTGTTTATAAAAAACAAAATCCTAGTATCCACTGTTCACCATAATGGTTCAAGGTTCACTCATTTATCTTTGTTGCTAGTTTCTAAAACCTCATACACTACATATCAAAACCCTACACACTGCCCTAAATCCTATTCACTCCTTAAATCCCATTCACCATTCCCTAAAACTCTATTCATTTGTAAAATCTCTTCATACTCATCTTTCATCCATCCATCCTATCTCATTGTTCACCACAAGTGTTCACAAACAATGAAAAAGGCCAAGTGACTAGGGAGTAAAGAGGCAAGGTTAGAAGACAAAAGGCAAAGGAAATTGAGAATTCTAGGGAGATTTGTCTTGAGCGGTTAACATACACCTAGAGAAGTTGATTGAGAGGGTTAACAAAAACAAAAATATGCTTTGCCATATGGCCTATTACTACCTAACCTGGAACAATATTTGCAAAACAAGGGTGAAGAGGCTAAAGGACAAGCTAAAAAGAGCAAGATAAACTCAAGACCTTAGCTGAAGCATCATTGGCTCATCAAAGCACTTAAAAAGGATCACTCATGCCAAATTTCAAGAAATTTGGAGCATTTTTTGTCATTTTTGAAATTTTTAATGCAAAAACAAGTTTTTTCAGCAGGTGCGTAGCACCACCGAAACTGCACGTTTTTTGGGGGCATCCACTTGAAAAAAAGTTTGTATTTTTGGAATCAAAATGAAAAAATATGCATGCTCAGAAATGGCTGAGAATTTTGGACAAGTTCTGGGTCTCCAAAAGGGCAAAAAACACCCAAAAAGTGCCTTCTCTGCCACTTTTTTGCCACACAGGAAGCAGTCTTGGGAGAATCAATTTTTGGAGGGGCAAATGGACTCCAAATTCAGAAATTCAATTTGTTCTAGAAAGTAGACTCACCAAAATTCCCAACAAGCTATCCTACACCTGATTTGGACTCCGGGAAGCCTTCCAAAATTGGCCTAGAAAAAGCGTTGTGCATAGGATCAGTGGCGCTGCGCATAGAATGAATTTTGCCAGTTTTGCCTGATTTTTTAGATTTTTCCTAGTTTTCTTGGGAGATCACTTTTTTCTCATTTCTTGGTAAATGTAAGCATGGTAAATGATGAATTTGATGTAAATATGGTTGAAAATCACTTCATAAGGTAGATACATCAAGTTCCAAGTGGCTTGAGCTATAATGAATTTGTTTCCTTGGTTTTAGAGGCAAGCTGTTCCACTACTTATATTCCTGTTCTTAGTTTAGATATGGTTGAAACCACCCCTTTTCTCATGGATTCGACCCTGATAGCTAGCTTGAGTAGTGTCTTTGCCTATATCATGTACTTTTTGATTCATTTGTAAAGGTTGGACTTTGGGAGAAGTGCTGGACTCTTATGGATGCATTGAGCACTATTGTAAATCACTTCTGCAGTTTGGCAAGGAAATGAACCAGGGTTTTGCAGCATTTTGTGGGATTCTTGTGGTAATGTGTCTTGGAACTGTTTTCTCTTCTGTAATTTAGTTTCTCTTATGCATATGTGTTCCAGCATCTATTTCTTTCTTCATAACTAAATGAATCAAGAGAATTAGGTAGAATCCATTGATATTCAGTGCTCTGCCTAAAGGATACATTTAGTTTTTAATGTTTTCTACTGTTTGAAGAGGAATCATGAACCTTGCATGCCCTCTCCAACTCATCACCAGTATTTAGACTCACCATCACATACATTTCAAAGTGCTAAAGCACTTGCCTACCTTGCCCCACAGAAACCTATGCAAATCTGAGTTGATTTCCCAGACCCAAAGTTGCCTTCCTCATTTGATCCAGCAACCAACCATTAAAATCAATCAAAATCATCTGAGAAAATATATCTAGCCTAAAATTAGCATTTACTTTCAGTCATCTCAAGCCTAAGTATCCATATTCGTTTTTAGATTGACAAGGAGAGAGACCTCTCCCGATCTGGTAGGGCTAGCTACCAGGTTAAGCGTGGTTTGATGTTACCCTAGACCTGCCTTCCTTTAGCCTGAGGTAGATTTACGCCCTAATAGGATCAACAATTTGAGCAAGTCTAGTGATACCTATGTCCAAGAGGAATTGCAGGAGCTCAAGTGGAAGATGAAAAGCATTCCCACATCTGGACCAAGGATCCATGCCAATAAAAACTAGATTACCAGATCCAATCCTCTACGTTAATCCATCACGAATGTATGATAGAGAGTTCAATACCACTCTCCATATACTACATATATTTGATATGTTCCATGTAGTTGGCCTGATCCAATCAAGGATATAGAGAGGGCTAATATACTTTTGAATGACCACCGCAGTCCATAGATTCTTTGTAGTGAGAACTTGCCATCCCATTTTTGCTGCTAATGATTTTGCAAAGGAATCTAGATTTTTAATGCCCCATCCTCCCCATTTCTTTGGGAAAGCAATGAGGTCCCATCTAACCCATGCATATGTATGACCTTCCTATTTTTCTTTCCATAAGAGTCTACAACACAAATGTTGTATTCTATTCAAAATGCCCCTTGGAATCCATGCCAAGGACATCCAGTACACTAGTGTAGCTTCTAATACAGATTTGATAAGAGTGATTCGACCAACCCTAGAGAGCCATCTGTGATGCTAGATATTTAGTCGCCTTTCAATTTTTTCCACAAGCCATATCCAGTCAGCTATCTTATATTGTATGGGCTTGAGTCGAAAACCAAGATATTTAAGACCATCATCAAATGGGAGAATTGTGAAGGGAAATCTCTGATGAGCAGTGTGAGTTTCATTGTGGGAGAAACCAAAAATAGTCAGTGTCGATTTATGTTGATTGCATTCCATGCCTGTAGCAAAGAAAAAGGATCTGAGAATAGAAGAAAATGCAGTTGTGTCACCAATCGATCCATTGAGGAAAATTAGGACATCATCAACAAATAGTAGATGGGTAAGGATGCAACTGTTGGTGATTTTAATACCCTGTAGTCTTCCCTGTCTTTTATCCTCAGATATAAGCTGACTCAAGCCTTCCATGACTAGCAAGAAAAGTAGGGGAGAGAGAGGACAACCCTGTCTAAGGCCTCGTTCAGCATGGAAAAAGGAAGAGGCAGAACCATTGATAAGAACACTATAAGAAACATTGGAAATACAACACATGATCCATTGGATGAAGGCTATGGGGAAGCCCAAATGAGTCAAAAGAATTCTCAAGTATAGCCAGCTAGTATAATCAAAATCCTTTGCTAAATCAATATTTAGGATCATACCTTTTAGCCTCTTGATCTTGATGGAATGGAGGACCTCCTAGTGCCAACAACTTCATGAATCTGACGATGATTAAGGAAGGAAAACTGTTCCAGAGAGATGTGTTCAGATAAAATAGGTTTAAGGTGGTTGGCAATAATTTTGGCTATGATATTATATATGCAATTGTAGAGTGAGATGGGCCTAAAGTCATTGAAGGTCAAAGGGGAATCAGATTTGGGAATAAGGGTAATGAAGGTTGAGTTAAATTCATCATACATTCGGCCACTTACCTGACATTCTTCAATAACCTGACATTGATCATTGCCAAGCACTTCAAAAAAAGCTAGATAAAATTCAACCAACCATTCATTCAGTCCAGGGCTTTTGTATTTATTGAACCATTTAAGGGTGCCTTCCAATTTTCCCATAGATATAGGCTTGATGAGTTCCTCTGCAGCTTCTTGATTGACAAATCTAGGAAACAACACTGCCACTTTGATAATATCAACAAGAGTAGCTTCCTGTGGTGCTTTATAGAGCCAACTAAAATGAGAGGTGCTGAGAGTGGCCAGATGATTGAATGATTGAACCCGATGACCAGAATCATCCTCCAAATGCCAGATAGTACTGATGGCCCATTGAAAATTTGCAAATTGATGATAAAAATTTGTATTTTCATCCCCATATTGAAGCCAAATGGCTCGACTTAGTCTCTAGGTTTCTTCTCTGTCCTTTAGGATTCTAGTCCTCTCTGCTTCAAGTTTGATAAGGTGATATTTTGCTTCAGTAGATTCAAATCCCCAACCATCTGCTCCAACTAGATTAGCAAGTTCAAGTTCAATATCATTAAGGAGGTGATTGTCCCTTACTCTTTTTTCTCTGGCCCAGTCAATTGTTTTGTGCTTGAGGCAGAGAAGTTTTTTAGCAAAACATTCAGTGTGCGATTGTCCAAGAACAAGGGGAAGGGATTTCCAATAATCAATGACCATTTTGGTATACTCCTCATCCTTGAGCCAGGTCGAGTTAAACTTAAAAGGATCTTTTGGCTTGCGATTTGCACTTCAAATTCAAGGTAGATTGGAGAGTGGTCAGATAAGCCTCCTGATCCCACCCATTGCATATACAAGGATAATCATCCAAGAAGGGCTTCTTTGATAAGGAAACGGTCCAGCCTTCTGGCGAGCATAACCTCTCCAGTCCTTCTATTATGCCAGGTAGGTTGGGGCTGAGCCATAGGAATATCAATAAAGTGATGATCTTCCAAAAGGAGACTGATGGAATCAGAAAGTGGATCAACCTGTGCATTGTGTCCCCAAGATTTCGCATGGCCAATGGAGAAATTAAGATCTCCCCCCAAGATGATGTTATCTGCTTGCATATATGTAGTATTGAGGAGATTTTCCCAATAAGAAGCCTGATTAATGCAAGGACCATATACATTGATCAGTCTCAAATCCCTCCCAATATTAGAAGAAAATATGTCTGCCCTGATAATACCATTCCCCCCAACCCCCCTCGAAATATTAAGCAACTTGACTGCCCTAGGATTGTAACCAAAAGCAATGCCTCTAGAGTGGCCACAGACATCAAGAGCATGAAAGTGCCAACCAGATACAAGGGCTTCAAGGGTAGGGATGATTTGGTCAATGAGAGCAAGGGTTTCCTGAAGGAATATGATGTCCACCTTCTCGAGTTCAAGTAGTCTCCTAAAGGCTAGTTTTTTGGCAGGACTAGCCATCCCATGACAATTGTAGGATAACCACTTCATGGAGAACCAGAGGTAGGGGAGGTCATAACTCTAAGGACCCTATCAATGAGAAGTTGTTCGCCTTGTGCTATATCCAATCCAACTTGGATTATAGCCTTTGAGAGATGGGAATGTCTCCCTCTGGAAGGTTGTGTGGTATTAGGAGGGGGAACAATGAGCTCATGCAATTGTTAACAAAGAGATTCCATTTCATCCTCAAGACCCCACAATTTGACTTTTTTCTCCACCAATAACTCCATAGGAATAATTAGAGTGGATAAAATTTGACTATGTTGAAGTTGGAGATACAATAATTCTTGTTGCAAATTCTCTATTACCTCTAACCACTCTGGTGGAGCATGATCTGATTTCACCATGCATCCAAAATAAGAAGTGAAAGTATGTTGACTAACCAACAACAAAACCATAATTTATTGTCTATGACCACACCATGTTAGAACTTAGGTGAAAAAAAATTCTCCACATAAATTTCTTGTCTTTACCCTATGTAGAGAGGACACTATGTCTCCACTCCCTCCAATAAACCCAAACAACCAATTAGAGACAAATCCACTTCCCCATTGGAGGATGATCACTAGGAATGTGAAACTACTAACCTAGAATTGTAAATTTTCACTCCCCTAAAACTCATTTTGTTGAATAGTAAATTTCATTGCTAAGCTAACCAATGCCAAAATACATTTTATAGCAAAAGGGGTAGTTATGGGATGGGGGAATATGAAATTTGATAATTGATAAATAAAAATCCCCGTACTGGTCTAATTGCTTGGTTTTCATTGCATTTTCCTTGAAGTTGTTGTGCCTCAAAACATGAAAACATTGATAATCAGAAAACTAAGAGACAATAATCCTTATACAACTAAATATTGAGTTGAGGAGAGGGTCCTTAGGATTTGTTCCATTACGAAAGTGTCCTAAAATGATTTTGGAGTCCCCAACTATAAGAATCTTTTGCAATGTTACTTGTTTGGGCTAAAGAAATCCCTTGAAAAAGTACATACACTTATGTTTGGTTATTAGAATCCATCCCAAACTCCAAATGAAACTAGTATCTATTTTTCCTTTGGAGCTTAGAATAACCCCCCATGCACTTGGAACCTCCACTGCTAGCACCCAATTTTTCCTTATCTTTACTCCCTATGATTTACTAAAGGGGGGTTGTTAGTGTTGGTATTTTTCCAATATGCCATTTTCTAGTGAGCCAACTATTATTAGTTGCCAAGTTCACATTGTGCCTAGTTGTCATAGATATATTTTGCTAAAAATGTTATATATGAAGGGGAAGGACATATTTATCTGTTCAATACAACACTATTTTATTTATTTATGATCTAGGTTTGTCCCAAATTTCTACCAAAAATTGCAAAGACCTATAGGAATATCCGATGCTTGATTAATTTATTCAGAAAAAACTTTACCTTGATGAAGCTTGTAAACAAACGTTTCAATTGTTAAAAATAGTGGTGATAACTATTACCTCAATTACCAAGTCCCTTAATACTTTGCAACTTGTTAAAGGAAATGAACCATGATAATGAGGAGAAAAACAATAACAATACAAATAATAGAGAAAATATCATCACCAATTGCATTATAAATAACAATAGAGAAAGTATCATCACCAATCACATTAAAACTAGGAGTGAAGGCATGAAGACTCAACCTATATCATAAAAAATAATCAATTCATCACATTCTCAATTTAGAATTAATTCCTTGTGATGTGTTTGTAAGGTGTTGTTTTTTTCCTTGTGATGTGTTTACAATGTGTTGTTTTTACCTTGTGTTGTGTATATGTGTTACAAAATGCTATATTTCTCTTCTCTTATGTTTGATGTGTTGCAGCGTGCTTGTTTTGTTATGGTTTTTTATCCTTAAACATTTAATTAACTATGTTTCACTCCCTCGGGTTATGTTTATAAAGGACATTTATTTACATTCATTTGGACTCTAGATATTTCTTAATGGTTAATCAAATCTAGGTCAGGTGCATCATCCAAAACATCTAACAGAAACAAGCATTGGTGAGTTGTTGGAGTTCTGGAATCTTCTTCACTTTATTGTAGAGAAATATGGGTAGTGCTGACCATACTACATTAAAATTTTCTATAGTCTCTCAAAGATATAGATGTGAATGTCATGTGGACATTGTACATGGTGTAGGCATTGAGAAGGCACAATCTTGGAGGCAACTTATGGATTCTGATTACAAGATGTTATTTCCTTGTACATGGTGTAGCCATTGACAAGGCCAGATCTTGGAGGCAACATATGAATTATGATTGCAATAGATTTTTTCTTTGCACATGGTGTTGCTATCGAGAAGGCACAATCCTAGAGGCAACATATGAATTCTGAATGCAAGATATTGTTTCTTTGTACATGGTGTAGCCATTAAGAAGGCACAATATTTGAGGAAACATATGAAATCTGATTGGAAGATACTGTTTCAATGAGATCATGGCATAAAACTAAGCATTATCTCTTGAAATCTTGGAGCTAGTCCTCTTTGTATGGAGAAACCATAGATTTAATTTTTAGTAAAATAATTTGTTACCATACAATGCATGTAAGAGTTTACACTTCCCATGAATTTTACATGTAATGACCATATCCAATTTCACTTGTGACAAGTACTATAACAATTGCCTTGTGATCAAAGTCCCTTGATTGTGGATTAGTTTTCCAAGTTTTTGTGAGATTATTGTGACTTTAACCAAATTTTTTGAGAAAATGTTGAATATTTCCATTTTTCTATAAATTAAAAAGTATGTTCCTAATTTTCGAAAATCTTATTTCTAATTTTCCATTGGCCAAGCGAGTCTTGATGTGACATAATTCCCCTACTGGAGGGAAATTTAATTTCTCTATTTGTCAGTGTTTGATTAATCATTTTAAAATGGAAAAAATACTAATTTTGTAAATGGACATTCCATCAGTGAGTGCTGTGACACTGACACTGAGACTGTTATGCCTTACATTACTAGTCCTTTTCCTAGGTCCTTTTCGTAAGCAGGGGGGTGGGGGTGTTCATAATCATGGCTAGCTATCCTTGGGTCATATTATTTCATTTTAAACTTTTTACCCCTTATATCATTTTAACATTTTACGCATTCAGCAGTGTGGAGCAATAAGTGTATGAAGCCGCGATGTGTGTGAAATAAAGGATGTGCAAAAGAAGGGTTTTATGTGGGAGAACATGTGTGAATTTTTTTTCCTCCCCATACATGAAATCATTTCAACTTGAAGAAAAAAATTCATATCATGGCTGCTTATGGTTGCTCTACAAATGAATCTTTGATCTATGTCCTTATGATATCCTATTCATCCCTATGATATGATATCACTTTCCTCATATAGAAGCAATGGATGTGAAAATAACAAACCACACAAATAATTAGGAAATCAAAAATTGTTGCGAAAATTAACATGATAAATAATTTTTTTATGCTACTGTTGTTCTCAATACTAATTTTGGATTCCCACTGAGCGACGTTGCAATATATTTGAAACAAGGTAATTATATTATTAAGAAGCATAGAAAATAAATTGTTGATATGATTGTATACAAAAAGTTACAAACTATTATCTCAAGGTTGGAAACACTCATAGAACTAAATGGCTTGATTCCACATACACAATTATGCAATATATCCACCTTTTTCTCTAGATATGTTGTCTTTATAATCTCCCCTCTTTTGAATGACATGTGTTTTCTCAAAAGCTTAAAAATTGTAAATCATCATTATCGTATCTGCACTTCCATACATATGATTATAAACCTTTGGCGTAAGTTTCTTTGTAGGTTCTTCGTGTAGTATTTTTCATTTATGCTATAAGCCTCAATAGATTTCACATTCTTCTTTCCAATGCTAGTAACGTGGCCCTAATTCCCCAACCTTAGGTTTTATCCTATACCATTAGAAAAATATATGTTTTAACATAGGGAATTTCACTATCAAAATGTAGATTAATTATTAATCTTGTGTCATTTTTTCATAGGGCACCTCGAATTGTGTAATGGCGTTAAATATAAAATTCATGACACCCACCAAAGGTTCAAAAATTCATGGACGATACAAATATGTTGAAATGAAATCTAGTTTTAACACAAAAACATTGAGGTTAATCATCGTGCATGTTTCCAATCTGTTGGCCATTTATTTATTAAAGGTAAAATCTGTTTATCTAAATTTCATAGTTCTTCCGAGTCCATTCCTTTGATACTTTAATGATAGACATGATTCTATCTAGGGTATTGAGCTTGGAGAAAGTAGTTTGGAAAAAAGTCAAAAGAAACTAATGGCCAATTAGGTGGTGCCACATAATCAAGTAATGGGCCCATATTTGACATCGGGTAACTTGATGGAGTTAAATCCCTTATTAAGGCCCAATATGCCTTATCCACCATTGATCGCTTTGGGGTGCTCACTACATGCGTTGGACTTGTATTATGTGAAGGCTTGGCATGTGGCCAAATGACTAAATCAATCATGGACAATGTATATTAGGTTCGAAATAGGGGGGCGGTTAACTATGTGGAGTGACCCGGTGGGTGGGTTGAATATGATATCATTATGTTGAAGTGGTGTTGCATTATTTGGTATCAAGTTTCAAGGGAGTTGTGCCGAAATAAGTTTATGTATGATTCAATATCTAGCTTTGAAAACCACGGTGGAATGTTATATTAGATTTATGTAGACAAAGGGATTTTGTTGCAAACTATGAAGACTTGGGATGGAACCTTGACTATGACGAGAATCAATTTTATTAAGTGATGTGAATATTTTACCCTATGTTTTGTCTATGTATTTTATGATGTGGTTGTGGAAAATTAGGTGAAATTTGGTATCAATGGTGCTAATATTGGATAGCCTGGAAAACTCAGGTTGATGAGTATTGATTCGCCCAATTCCTATCAGTTCAAAAATCAAAATGTCGGTAGTTCAGGGTGGAACTTCCATTATTTGGTATAGTTCTGGGTAGCAGACGAAACTGTGATTGTGGGTCCCCCTTTCCCATTCAGTACTATCATGGGGTACCCCCTTTGCAATTCACGAGAAGTGCAGATCTTGACAAGTAAGGCAACTGTCGTTAGATTGAGGGGGAAAAAATCCGTGGTGGAACTGGGAGTGCAGAATCCCTTATCTCTTGTTGCTAATGTCACGGGGGGGGGGGGAGGCGTGTCACCACAATCATTATGAGATGTTGATTTTGAGGGGCTATCATAACCGTTATATCAGTGGGAATACACACTAAGGTGGTTTATATCTAGGTGTTAGAATTCATCAAGGGCACAAGTAGCTCTGAAATAGGAAAAGAGGTATGGCTATGATTATAGATTTGAAATAATTAATAGTAATAGTCCAATAATCAAGGATAGTAATCATAGAAACTAAGAAATTATGAAATGGGATGACAAGAGCTCCAAACTTTGTTTTAATAAATGATTTTCACATTTGATTTGAAATAAAAAGACACACCAATGATATATGTTTTATTTTCGGTTCAATGGCATTTGAACAGTGAAACACCAAAGTCTAATTGTGGTCCCTATATATCAGTAGTTAAAGTAGCATAGAGATAAGTTCACAAGATTTTAGAAAGTAATGTGTCTGTAATTGCATTGGCTAGGTGTTTAACATGCACTTTTTGCCACCCCCATTTCCAATGCATATTTGATTAGTTCTTGAGGGGGCTTATTATGAACAATTTTCTCCAAAGTGTTCTTCTAGGTTATCTGCTAAGTTGTCATTATGTTAGTTATATTACATGAGTGTTTTGTTCTCCAAGTTGTGTGGTCGTCACTTTGCTAGTTGCATTGCGTGAGAAATTTCTTCTGCAAACTATGTAGTGGCGTCTAGCATTTAGGATCTTATTAGACAACGAGAAGTTGTTTCACTTTGGTTGTGAGAATAAGTAGTATACACAGAAGTTGTTTTCGAATACAGGGGAAAATCCCCTAGTATCTCTATCAGGTACATTGTGGATCCTTCATTCTGTATGCAAATTCCTAAGGCATTTACACAATATACGTTACAACATTTCCGTACTCAACTTTACCAATTTGTAAATATTTGAGTACATTTTACTTTTTTCCCTTATGTTTGTCATTTTTTTACCAAATATGGAAATGTTTTCTATAATGCATATGGCATTGAAAATTCGGGTGTTATTCTCACTATGTGTAAATTGTAGTGGGAAATTTACGAAACTATTAATTTAATATAAATATGTAAGTTTTCTAGTTATCGTGTTTATCTGCAACTCTTAGGTGTGGCATCCATGGCTTGTGCAAATATTATTAGTAATCCATTTTAGTTGTGTTGTCTATTTTGCATTGTGGGACTTATTTTGCGGTGCGATTTCAGAGTGATGTTTAGAATTAAGCGAGGTTTGCGAGAGTTGTAGCTTAATTTGTTAGAATTAACTTCCAAATCTTGTTGCCGGTTATGTGAAGAACAAAAGCGAAATTGTACATATACAAAATGGATAGAAATTTCTTTTGAATGAATTGAAAATCTCTATTAATTGATGTATGTTTATAGGAAAAATGAGTAAGTGTAGTGATTGTTAATTTGTTTACCCTGTGAGAAGATTGAGTTCAAAAACTTTAAGTGGATTAGAATGAAATAAAAGAAGACATTTTCCATCCTATTCCGGTAAAGTTTCATCATCGATTTGGATATATGCATATGTTTCGTCTATAACTATATTGTGTTTTTCATGTTCCTAATTGTCCTTTATTCCAAATTTGTTGTCTTAGAGATATTGGAGTTGCATAGGAAATTTGGAATACTGATAAATCGATGAATTCGAGAACCATTAAATCCTTTGAGACTAAGTATTGGTTGAATAACAGAGTAATCAATAGTCACATGAGAAGAATGTTCACTTTCTAAGGAATAGTTGTGTTGTGCTTGTCATGGAGTGATAGGCCGTAGTGATTTAGAACATCTTTGAAATGTGATTGCTAAGACTTCAATCGAAAAACATATGTTTGCTATAAAAAAGGAACGTACAGATGCAATTCTATACAGACATAATATATTTCATTTAAACAATTTTGCATATGCTATAGAGGAATACATATTTTATGCTATACACATTCTATTGCATTTCAAATACATGTCAATAGAATTACAAGAAGGAACGATACAACATTTAAGAAACTATTTAGAGAGATGCGATGCTTAAGAAATATTGTCTTATCAACATGAATTGAATATAGATGCACTGATAGAAATGGATGATGTTGAAAACAACAAAAATAAATGTTAAAAATAACATCAAGAAAGATCTCGATTTAATTTGTCCTTGAACTAAATTGGGAATAAAATTGTAATTCCACATCTCATGACAACTTATATTAGTTAACTAAGTTAATTTGACTTAGTTGGCTCAGTTAATTCGAGTTCTGGGTCTAAATATATTCATGTAGAGTGTCTCCTACATTATAGGAGCCTTGGTTGAGTTTATTTTGAGTTGTAATTAATTAATTCAGTTTAATTGAGTTAAAGTCAGTTAAACTAGTTCCAATTGTTGGAGGAACTAGTGGGAGGTCTAGTAGTGTGGCGTTGCATGTATTTGAATTTGGTGCTGCCTGAAGTGCAGTGTGGTGTTGCCTGAAGTGAAATATGGTGTTTCCTGAAGTATAGTGTGGTGTTGCCTGAAGTGTAGTATGGTGCTTCCTGAGGTGCAGTGTGGTGCTACCTGAAGTGATCAACCAGTAAATTGAGGATTCAACCATAAATAAATCATGCATGTTAGATCTTAGGGTTAGCTAGTTGAGATTGGAGTTCAGGGACAATGTACTATTAGTTGTACAACCATCTAAATCTCACAAATGGTGCATGCAATCATAGGAAGATCCTAAATGATCTGCACGACCCAATGGAGGAAATTTCCTATTAAATAGGGGCTAATTCCCAAGGGAACAATGCAAAGAAGTAGGAACTTGGAAGGCTAGGAATTTTTCTAAGTATTGGCCAAAGGTAGTCAATTAAGCAGAGGATAGAAATTACTAGTGCAGGTTGATCTCAAGGTTAAGCAAAGCATATTGTATTCATCTAAGGCTTGTCTAGGAAGCAATGAGATAGATAAAGATAGTGCAGAGGTTGCTCGGGCTTGAGCAAAGCATTGTAATCTTCTCGTATTTTTTGATTAATGCAATATACAAATACCAAGGGTTTTATGCTATGGATTTTCCCAAGAAGTCATTGTGTAATGTGTTGATTGAATTCTTTCTCTTGTATGCTTCGTGATTTCGCAATCGTTTAATTGTTTCTGGTGATGAGTCGAGTAGATTCATGTCTATTGTTTTAGCATATTACAATTAGCAGTTTGAATCTACAAGGAATTTCTACAAGGTAGAAGAGATGAAATCACAATAGAAGATAATAATTCGAAGTTGTCCTTGCAGACACAGGTAGTGTGAATTTCCCAGTTGTAGTATGCGGGTACAATTCCAGCCAAGAGATTCCTAATGCAGAGCTTTGCAATCCAGTTTCTAGTGCAGGAGGATAGTGCAAGTTTCCAAGATGAAGCAAAGAGGTTTCCCATAGGGATATCAAGACTCAGAGGGAGTCTAGCTTTAGAAGCAGAAGCCCTATGGAAGCTAGTACTTCAAGATATGGGGAGATCAAAATCATTATTGCAGTAGTTGCAGCAACAATGCAAAAGCAACAACAAAGCAGTAGCAAGAACAATATGAGTAGACCAGAGTTCAATTTTCATGCAGTAATACCTCCTGGTGTGAGGTGGGGCGATGTGAAGCAATAGTACCAAGAGTTGCAAAAATTTGGGTAGGGTCCATTGAGGTGTTTTTGTCTCACAGATCATTACCTTGCTACGGGGGCCAACAATATTCATTAACAGGAGGATCAATGTTAATCAGATACTGAGAAGTGTAGAGAAGTGTTGACAATAGAGAAGGAGGCTCAGTAGCAGAGTCAAACGTAACACACATTTTCCCAGTAGACAATTGCATACAGTTGATTCAGTTTATTTTGTTTAGATGCTTTTTGTTGTAGATGTTGCAGTAGCAACAACAACATTAACAAGAGTTGCATGAAAAATATTCCAAAGGTGTTGGATTGGGATAGATGTGTATCCCTTTCTTGTTGAGAGGGAGTGTTGAAAATAGAAACAAGAAATGTTAAGATAACATGAAGAAAGATCTTGATTTAATTTGTCCTTAAATTAAATAGGGAATAAAATTGTATTTCCACATCTCATGACAACTTGTATTAGTTAACTAAGTTATTTTGACTTAGTTGGCTCAATTCATTTGAGTTGAGTGTCCAACTAGAGTCATGTAGAGTGTCTCCTACATTATAGGAGCCCTGATTGAGTTGTAATTAATCAATTTAGTTTAACTGAGTTAAATTCAGTTAAACTAGTTCCAACTATTGGAGGAACTAGTGGGAGGTAAAGTAGTGTGGTGTTGCCTGAAGTGATAAACTAGTAAACTAATGATTCAACCATAAATAAATCACGCATTTCAGATTTAAGAGCCACCTAGTTGAGATTGGATTTCAGAGACAATGAACTATCAGTTTTATAATCATCCAGATTGTACAAATGGTGCATACAATCAGAGGAATAGCCTAAAGGAACTGCAAAATCCAATGGAGGAAAATTCCCATTAAATAGGGGAAAATTCCCAAGGGAATAGTGCAAGGAAGTAGGAGCTTGGAAGGCTAGGAATTTGGCTAAGTATTGGCCAAAGGAAGTCATTTAGGTAGAGGATAGAAAATACTAGTGCATGATGAGGTCAAGGTTGAGCAGAACATATTGTATTCATCCAAGGCTTGCCTAGGAAGTAGTGAGGCAGATGTAGATAGTGTAGAGGTTGCTTGTGCTTGAGCAAAGCATTGTAATCTTCTCATATTTTTTGACTAATTCAATATACAAATAGTAGAGGTTTTTAGCCGTGGCTTTCCCCAGGAAATAATTGTGTAATGTGGCGATTGAATTCTTTCTCTTGTATGCTTCATGATTTCACGATCATTTAATTGTTTCCACTGATGAGTAGAGTAGATTCAAGTCTATTGTTTTAGAATATTACAATTAACAGTTTGAATCTACAAGAAATCACTACAATTGTGTAAATAGCCAAAATGATTATTTGATAAAGATGAAAAAATCAACTTCAACGTTTATAGTCCTTAAATAAATAAGACTATGGGGGGGGGGGGGGGGGGGGAACATATTTTGTATATGTTGGTTATCAAATTGGATAAAATTTCCAATAAGGCTTTGGGAAAAGACAAGAATGACAATCTATTTGCATTTTAATTCAAATTTTATACGAAGACAATTACGACATATTTTTCCATGACAAAAATCTAATTGTTCGACATTTTGAGTCTCTTTTCTGCTAGAAAACAAGTTTAACATTAATTGATCATGAAAATATGATGAATATAAAAAAATGCAAAGAAGCTAAACATAAATGGATGCAAATAGAGGAAATAATAAGGAGACATGGATTTAAGAGAATGTTTGGGTTCAAGAGTATTTATGGTGAAAGTTGTTTTGAAACAATATGCCAGTTGACATAGAATGAATATGATGTGCCCTATCTACGACACATAGTTAAATAGAATTTTTGCAATGCAACTATGCATGATTCGTTCACATCAAGGTGCATAGAAAAATACATGAACACAGATGCAATCATGTAATTCCCTCCTCAAATAGTAAATTGGAAAGGATACATTATACATTTAGTTGTGGCATATGAAAAAGGGAATATAGATGGTGGTTTTTTGTTTATTATTGGCTACACTATATCTTGAATGCAACTATATACATATGGTGTGCTGTTACGTTGATTTTTGTAGCTAAAATTTTCTCATTCAAGGAAGACAATGGTGTTGCATGTTATGCAATATTGAACAATTATAAATCATTTGCATTTTGAACCTTTGGGAAAAAATAGGAAGAGAGAAAACATTTTATGAGATATTGAAACAATTAAAGAAGAGCAATATATAGAATAAACCTATATAAAATATAATGGGGAAAATGTAGATAGCTTTAAAGCATGAACATAGATGAAGATACCATGGAACTAATACAAAATGGCTAATTCGTTACTAAAAAAATGACTAAAATTTGCATATAATCGACCATTTTTCAGTCAATGACCAAAATAGATAATTTACAGTATCTTATAATGCGACCAAATTTTAGTAGTTTTTATCTTACTCATTAATGGTTGTCTCATTTTTATAGTATAGTAGTATATTTAGTCATAAGTTTGGTCATTAATTTAGTCATTGATTTAGTCATTAATTGCCATAATTAATGACCAACTATACAACATAATTTATTACGATATGATCACTCGAGAAATCCAATTAATAAATAAATAAATATGACTAAAATGTTGGTCATGTTATAAGATACTATAAATTAGCTACTAATAGTCATATATATACAAATTTTAGCCATCATTTGAAACCAATTAATAACCAGAGAAATATGACTAAATTTTGGTCGCGTTATAAGACACTGTAAATTAGCTACTAATATATATGCAAAATTGAGTCGTCATTTGTAATCACAAATTTATCATTTGCAGTAGTCATTTATCTTTTTTTGGTAGTTTCATATTCATTATATAAATGACTAATTTAGTATTTTATATTCATTTCATTTACTTTCAATAATAATCTCTATAAACGACTAATTTAGTCATATATTCATTTTATTTATATTCATCATTAAACAATATAAACTACTAATTTAGTAGTTTTAGATTGATTTTATGTGTTTATTATTAATCGACATAAATTAATTAGTATGATTTTGCAGCAAAATTAAAAAAACTGGCATACAATGTGCATGTTCATTTAATATGAAAACGTAAAGTTACATATGTTAATTACAATACTAAACAATTTCAAGTGCAACTATAAATAATTTATACCACATAAATTATATTATATGAAATGTCAAGTATTACAATATGAGTTTCCAACTTAATATTGGTTGGACTACAATTTACACATGAAATATTGTTTCATCTCTTCAAAACAGTATTATTGTGTTGCTAAGGCATTACAGGTGAATTCACCAACTCTGAAGATTCAACCATCAGTCTCTATATGTGTGTCTTATGTGAGAAATAGGCTCTAAGGGTATCATCAGACCAATTCTCTTCTCTCTCTCTCTTTTCACATTTGTTGCTCCAATGTTCTTGTTCTCCTATTTCTTCAATTCATACTTCTTACCATCAATAATGAGTTTCCTTTCTAAGAATAAAAGAAGATACAATGTATAGTGTAAGACATGAAAGATGATGAGTACTAGAATATAAACTAAAGTAGACTATAAAGGATTTATATCACATATACCTCAACATTAGCAATGTCGAAGCCATTTCCCCCCATAAAATCAAGAAACTCGAACATGTTTTCTTCAGTTTGGGTGATAATGGCTACTATGTGGCCAAATGACCTATATAAACAAAGAAAATAAAACGTCACAATATAAAATAACACCTTAGTAAGTTAGTATCTACCTTCAGGGAAAGCTTAGGCACAATCATGCCAACTAAGTTACATGCTAAAAAGTTCAAGCTATAGATAACTTGTGAAAACAAATAATCTGAGGTGTGATGTCTAATCCTTGTCATTTTATTTGCAACAACATTTCATTATTTAACACATGAACTTGGTAAAGTATATAAACAACATGTGCTCAAATAACAACATGAAAATAAACTTTTCTAATAGGCATGAAAATATTTTAACACAAAACAACTAAAAGGATTTCAATTATATCATGTAATACTAATTTCATCATTAAGATTTGGTCATTGTTTAAATGGACATGATACCAAGTATTTTCAATTTCATAGTTAAAAGACAAAACAAAATCAAAATAAATGTTCAAAATACAATCAAACATTAAAGAGAGGATATCATGAAATGGGCGTTGCAATTATAAAAAATTGTTTACCTGCCCACCAATGTCTTTTCTGGCATTCCTAAAACATTTGCTTGCCCAAAATAACCATGAGGTGAAAGAATCACAACATTAAAAACCATAGGAATCCATAATATAAACATTTCCAAAGTCAATGGCGTCAGTGCTTGATGGATTTCCAACAACAAATGAATCATATCTAATACATGATCTACATTGTATTCCCATCCTTTTTTCAATCACACTTCCTGTAACCTGCCCACACCAGAGTCAAATAACAATGAAATGAAGGCATTAACATTTGTTTTTATCTTTTATATCTATAAACTTTGAATCTGATTTGCTTTAGGAACATATTAATTCATCGATGTCTTATCTAGCATTCCTAAAACATTTGCTTGCCCAAAATAACCATGAGGTGAAAGAATCACAACATTAAAAACTGTAGGAATCCCTACTAGAAACATTTCCAAAGTCGATGGCCTAGGTGTCTGATGGATCTCCAACAACAAATAAATCATATCAAAGACATGCTCTGCATTGTATTCACATCCTTTTTCCAATCACACTTCCTGTAACCTACCCACACTAGAGTCAAGTAACAATCAAATGAAGGCATTAACATTTGTTTTTATCTTTTATATCTATAAACTTTGAGTCTGATTTGTTTCAAGAACATATTAATTCATATTTAAAGTCTTCCTGTCACGAGAAGGTATCAATCAAGTAGGACATCAGAAAAACCAATCTCAACGAGGTCCTCAAACAATTTCTACAATATCAATATTTTTCTTGTTGTGATATCTTGTGTAGAAAAAAGAACATATATGCAAAAGAAAAACCCATATATTACTTATGTTCAATCCCTGTATATGGTGTATTCTTAGGAATCGTTTTAAGATGTTCCTCTGCCTTTACCAAAGAAGACTGTAGCTTGGTTAAACTCTATATCCTTTCATTCAACATCATTTTCTACAAGATAAATGTAACACATTATTATTTACCATTTCTCAACATGCTACGAAAGTCACATAAAACCAAGAGAAAACCCTTTTCTAACCACAGAAAACAAACAAACAACGCCTCTAATAAAATTTCACACCTCATAAATTACTTTGCCACGTGCTTAGGCCAAAGGTGAGATTCTTTGAATCATATTTAGGTCATATTTAATGGGATATTTGTATGTTTACCGTGATGTCAATTTGGTGTTAAAAGCAATATATAGATCCAATTTATTATCGACAAAATTCAAGTATAATTAAGAAAAATAATGTCATTGCAAGGTAGCAATACAACTCACCATAAATGAAAAGGTAAGAAAAATATAGCAGTACAAATGTACTTGAAAAGACCTCCCATGTCACAAATGTAGCAGTAAAACTCACCATTCTGTACTCTATTCTTTTGTGCATATATCCATCAGAACTAACTATTCAAGTTATACTCTTTGATAAGTCTATGAATTTTAGTAAAGTGATAATATTTTAACCATAAGAAATACCCTTACAACTTTCAATGGAATTCTTGAGCAAGCTTGTAGTTAAATATCCTAAGCTAGAAGAGTGGAGGTGGGAAAAGATCTTTGGAATCCCTAGAGTATCTAGTTATCTAGTCATTGGGACAAGATTCTTTCACTAGGTGGTGAAAATTGTATATTTGAGCATTCTCTCAGTGGTTGGGAGGAGATTTTGAAACCTGATCCCAATGCCTATTTTAAGTCACATTTTGTTGAATGTTTTATTAACTATATAGGTAAGGAACAAACTGCAATGTTGTATCTTTTTAGGCATTTTGTTAATTAAAGAAATGAACTCATGAATTTCAAATTATAATAAGGTTAGGTATTGTTGGGTTAAACAATATACAAACATCCTTGACATTGATATGGAACAAGAGGTATAAATCTTGGCCACCAAGTATTAACTATTAAGAAAGTGAAGTGATGCCTAAAAAAAGCTTTATGTATAGCCTTTACATGATATCCTTGCCTTAAAGATGATAATATGGTACTCATTTCCCGTGAAACCTTAATGTTTCACACACCATACATTATAATAACTATTATATGTTTTTATTACGTTGTGGTGATGTAACTTAGTTCTGTGAGAGAATTGTCATTTTTGTTGGAGCATTGTCGGTCTGACATAGTCTGTGAGCCTCTTAGTTGATTGTTGGATCCTCTGTTGTATATTTTTTCTAGCACCAAAGTCTATGTATGTCCTCACTACTGCATAAACACTTGCTGGTAGTAAAAAGAGTTTTGTTGGAACACAGGGTAATGGTGGTATACCATTTTTTGTGTTAAAATGGTTTCCATAGACACCTGTTGTAGTCCGTTAATGTGTTACTCAACACATAATGTATTATTGTAACACATGGAACCATTGACACACAACATAGACTAATCTATAGGACCATTATGCTAACACACAGGCATAAATTAGTGCTGCAACAAACCATCTCATGCTAAAGTTGAATACATCATTGTATTGAGCAATATGTGACCACCATGGTAGAACTTGCAACCATAAGAAATGTTGTATATCCCACTATTGGCATGTAAAACTAAAGGTAGTTTGTTGCCTTTTCTTGAGTATGTGACATACATCCCTCACATATCCCCTGCTTTGATAATACTTTGTGATATAGACAGATGTATCACATGTTAAACAGGGGAATATAATAGGGTTACAAAAAGGATAATTATGTTAACATACCTGAATGTGCCTCAAGAAGCCTATGCATCTACCTTCAAAGTCAAACATTAGACTAGAAAAAGGTAGTTGAGAGATTGATAAAAAAACACATTCTAGAGTAGATTTGATCAAATCGAAGCCAGTTGGCTTATACATGTCAGAATGAGGGCACACATAACATAGACCTATTATCTTAGTCATAACAAGGTGAAAACCTATGGATGAAACTCTCTACAATCCCATTGCAAGAGGAAGTTGATGGAAAATATTACAAGGTTAGGTAAGACATTAATGACTAACCTTTGTGAGGCGTGAAAAGGTTGACAAAGACCTTAAATGAGCAACAATATATGATGTCAATCCATGAACCAACCTTATGCGAAGTTTATGTAAGTGATTATTATCTTACAATCTCAAATTACAATCAATTGGAGACACGAGATGAAGCCCAAGAAGAAACTAGATGACACTTGTCACAATGATATTTTCCATGCTTGGATTTATTTCACCATCCAATCGTGGTGGACTTATGAAAACTATGGATCTGTTGTGGGTGTTCATGGGTTTGTTTGTTGGTTACTCTTCTGCTCATCTATATAATATGTTCAAGGGCACAAAATGGAAAACAAACACACTGTAGACTACATTCATCTTCCCTAACATTTTTTTTATTGTTTACTTTGTCCTCAAGTCACTGATCTAGGGTGAAAAGCCCTCTAGTGTTGTACCAATTGGGACAATGGCTACTTTGGCATTTATATCGTTTGTGATATATGTGTCTTTGGTATTTTTTGGTAGTTACTATGGCTACAAGAAACTTGTAATTGAAGATCATGTTAAGAAAAATGAAATTCCCAGGTAGACTCCAAAGCAGGCATGGTACATGCAGCCAATTTTCTCAGTACTCATTGGAGGCATATTACCCTTTGGTGCAGTTTTCATTGAATTATTCTTCATCTAAACATTTATTTGGTTGCATAAGTTTTATTACATTTTTGGGTTTCTATTCACTGTCTTTGTTATCCTTATTGTTACTTGTGCAGAGATCACTATTGTCATTTGCTACTTTTAGTTGTGTAGTGAGGAATACCACTAGTGGTGGAGAGCTTATCTAACTTTAGGCTCATCTACAATTTACCTATTCCTATATGCTACATTCTACTTCTTCACCAAGATGGCTATTACAAACCTTTTCTTTGGTATTCTATACTTTGGCTACATGACAATTATATCATATGCTTGCTTTGTATTGACAAGTATAGTTGGTTTCTACACATGCTTCTGTTTTTTACAGACCATTTATGCTTCATTGAATATTGAATGAAGTTACATGTTGTAGAAAATTTTCCTCAAGGCTCAAATTTGCATTTGAGCAGAATCGGGTGGTAGAATGCTAGATGTGTGTTCTTTGCTATAGTGTTTAGGAAAATAGAGAAGGAATTTTGTTGTGCTAGCAGGAGGATATATCTGAGTGGATATCATGAATACCATGTATTAGTTGGGTATCATGAGTTCATCATGTTAGATATGCATATCAAGGTATTTTCAAACCTATAAAGATGAACAACCAATGAAATTTGAAAAACTATGAGATTGTTAAATTAAAGGCATGGAGCTATTTTGATGGAGTTTGTCAAGGTATTGCTGGAAAACATGGAGGAGTATGCAATATAATTATTGGAGACAACCATGTTGTTGCTTTAAAGGCAGTAGCCAGTGTTGATACTAATAACAGAGTAGAGATATTTGCACTTTGTTGATGCTAAAAATTGTTGTTGAAAGAGGTATAAACTTTCTTCAGATAAAGGATAATTCCAAGTTCATTTTATAATGGGAAAATGGTAATTACGGGGTTACTTATAGTTCTATGAGTAGATGTATTCAAGAGATCAAAATGAAGGGCATATGATTTGATCTTTCTAGAGAGCCCGAAAAGATGAAAAACTCTAGTGTGGAAGACCAAATTCATCCCTCTCAGATGGTGTTGTCAGTTCTTCCCTCCGTTTACCTTGACAATCACCTCAATCTTGATACTCTACTCATGCAAGTCCATTTCCTATAGCTAGATAGGCATTAAAATGCTCCAATAAGTACTTTCATGGCCTGCTCTATTTACAACGCATCACTGGGAATCTATTTGTATCATAAGACACAAGCAATGGAAGTAATAAAAGAGTTCTAAAACATTGCAGTGCAAAGGATTTTGGCATTACAAAATCCCTCCCTCATGAAAAATACAAAAATAAATAACACCTAACTACCCACCTTACAACTTCAAGATAAAAATAATGGATTTTATTCAATGAAGTATTTCTAATCTTCACTATTAGGCCTCCCAAATACAGGTGGAATAAATAACTTGGCATCCTAGGAAAATGAAACAGATCACTGAATTTCACTAACATGATATATACTGGTTGGAAAATGCATCCTATCAACATATACCTTCACAGCTAGGCACTCACTCTGATGCCAGATTGATTGGCATATAATAGGAATATGGGCCTTGAATTTTTTTTAAGGTTTTATTTATCATTCAGAAGCATATTTTGAAGACCTCAAATCCTTTTTCTGACAAATGAGAAGTTTTTCATCCCCATTCTTAGCATCCTCAGTGTCCCTTTGGTGGCAATTCCATCTCATGCCTGTGGCTAGATTCTTGACACTATTCACAAAATGGGGTGATTCACGCATTATGACATAGCCAGCAGGTCTTAATATATGGTCCATTTCCAACAACACATATTTCATCTCACATCTGTTTCACAAAATACACATAATCAATAATCAAGTATGTACTTTTTCCTCATTCAAGGTTATCAAGATTAAAAAACCAACATTTAGCACCACTTGATAGAAAACTTTGTACCTACCTATGACTTTCTGCACTGAAAAGACCATCAACATGTAGGAGATCATATGTTCTTGGATAGGTTGAAAATGCCTCACACCTGAACAACACAAGCTCAAGTATCAGCGAAGATAATGTTGTTGAACACACCAAATTTCCTAATCAAACCATTGATAGAAATCACCTTATGAGTCATTATATGTAGAAATTAGTCCTTGGTCATAAACAACGTTCAAGGAATTTAGACCATAAGAGGAAACCACATTCATGAACCACAAAGGATCATTTATCATTTCTGCAGCAAAGCCCCCATAAAGAGTGTTCATATCCATAACATTTCTTATTTTATCTATTCCAAGGTTAGGTACCAATGTCTTGTAATGGTTAACGCACGCCACCCATTGAGTTGTATCCTTTCTGAAAGCACCATCACTGCCTCCAGAAAATGTACGGACCTGCTCTAGGGCTACCTTCAAACATTGTGGCCACTTTGGAGTCTTTCCTAATCCTATTTGCTTAAATTTGGGATTTGGTTTTACTATACAAGACCGCATGGGAACATACCAGACAACATATGGTTCAATGTTGTCATCAAATTTAGGGGGGTAAACTATATTTTCATGGGTAGCATAGAGACCAGTGTCCAAAGATTTCTGCCATACAAGAATGTCATCCTTTTTATTGTATAGTTTATGGCACATCTTGTTCAAAATACCTTGAAGGGCATCATAGATAACCTTGTGCTCCTCTATAGTTTTGTTCCATCCATGCCATCTATTTTCATAGTTTACTAGTGGTCCAGATAGGACCTAGAAGCCTCCTGGTCATAGTACTCGATCTATTTCCATAAGTTAGGTTCCACCTGCATCATCAGAACTTCACTCAACAAATAGCTACCAAGCTATTTTTTTAAGAAGCCCACAACAAACATGTGTTCTTTTTAGCATATTTTTCTTTCATGTTTTGTATATCAAAATTGTTTCCAGGTGTCTACCATAGGATATATACTAACAAGAAATTTGGTGTGGTCAAAGTTTCAAATGTGCATACAAAAGATCATATGTTCTCACTCAACTCAGCAAACCCAACCTATTTCATTTCACAAAGTGAATAGAAGTACAACTGCTCCAATTTCTCACTATTGATGATGAGCTCCCAATTGTGAAAGAGCAACATTGGAAAGTGTTTGCAAGTGTAAATGATTTGCACCACAGTAAATCCATTTCCAGCGCAAGAAAAGAAGAGAAATGAAGTTGATCAACAGATGAATGAATCCAAGGGAAAAAGCAAGGGGAAGAAGGAGATAACTAGCAAGTGTAGATAAACTACATTGATTGACTGAAGAATCTCTGCTGGTTGCAACTGTAAAACTATTGTCAGCTCAGTGTGGAAAAAAAGGGAGGTCATAGATGATAATATATGGAGCAATGAAAGATTAGAAGATCATGAAGCTCAAAAAATATATCAATGTTCTAGGAAACCTGAAAAGAAGAATTACAATAGGCAATCTGTGGAGAAATTAGATATAACCCAGCTTGGTCCTCCAAAAAATCGCAGTTTGCAGATGCTTGAGGTTGTTAGCGCTTGAAATTTCACCTCAGGCTGAGAAAGGTAAACCTCAAGGCTACATCAAACCATTTAGCCTCGTAGCTAGCCCTACGGGGCATGAGAAGGCTCTCTCCGGTCAATCTTGGCAGATCTTCAATGGGATGAGATGACCAACAAGGTAATACTGATATTAGGCTAGTAAACTGATTAAAAAGGTTGATTTGGGGTTTTTTGGGTTTTTGGTGGCAAATTGAGGAATTGCAATTTTGGGTGCGGGGATTGGACACAGCTTCTGCAGGGGGTTCCTTGGGGCGAGGTAGGAGATAGTGTTGATGCCTTTTAACTGAGGTGGATGGTCAGGAATGAACGATGAAGAGCTAAAGAGAGAAAACAATAACTTTGAATTCTCTTTAGACAGAAGAAAACATTGAAATTAAACAAACTTAAAAGCAGAGCATGGCATGCATGAATTCTTACTTTAACACTTCATTTGTTTAATGTGCAGAAGTAAAAGAAAGGAAATGAGTCACATAACAAGCTTACAAGTACATTGAGAAACACACCATCAACACATGAGTCCACAAGAATCCCAAAGAGGACTGCAAAACCCTGGTCTTCCTTAGCAAACAATTGCAGAGATACAGTGAATAATACAATGATAGCTTCTCCCTCAAGAGTCCAACCATGAAAATGAGCAAGAAAGTACATAATATAGATGATCTAACCTCTTTCCCTGCCTCCATGGGTCGAGCTCACTATCCTAGGAGCTGTTTCAACCACTTCTAAACTAAGCACTACAATCTAGGCAGTCAAAACAACTTGCCTCTATAAGCTAGGAAACCAATCCATTCATTAAATATTTACCCTTTACATGAATGAATCTTCTAGAAGTGTTAAACAAGAGTAAAAGTGTCTTATAGTTACAATAATTACATCAAAGATAGTCATCTTCCACCCCAAAAAGTCAAACTGGGTCAAAACTGCGTTTTCTGGGCTGTACAATGCAATCTGGCAAAAACTGCCTGACGGGTCGCGCGCCCCTGCCTGACGGGTCGCGCGCCTTTGGAGCGATGTTTGAGGCACTTTCAGGTGTCTAAATTGAGCAAAAGTGGGCTTTTTGGAAAGATCTATGAGTCTACTTTCCAACCCAATTGGAATTTTTGAATTTGGAGGTCATTTGCCCTGTCAAAACTTAATTCTCCCAAGACTGGTTTCTGCAACTCAAAAAAGGGCCAGAAAGTCATTTTTTGGTAGTTTTTTGACCTTTTGGGGGACCAAAACTGCACAAAATCTCAAGTCCATTCACAGGCATGTGTAACTTTGCATGAAAAATCTAGAAATGCTGAGTTTTTGCCAAACTGAGTTGCCATGATTTAGGGTTGCGCGGGGGGTGAGACCCGTTAATGGGAAAAACCTGCAAATTGCCAAAAATTGCCAAAATTCACCCAAAATTCTCAAAAAATTTTAGGATTTGTGCTGTGGCTGGGCTAATTAGTGCCTTGATCTTTGAGGGAAGCCTCAGCCAAGATACGGAGTGGATTGGTCTTCTTTTTCCGTTTAAGGGCCTCGGACAACCGCCTTTGAAACATTTTCATCTTGGCCTTGCACACATGCATTCTTGCCCAGTAATGGTTTTTCATGTTCCTCAGCAATTTCTTCTCTTGGTTGGCCTTAGCCAACAGCCTCTCTAAGTGTGCATTCTCCTAGATGAGCATGGACTCTCGGTCAGCGGGCAAGGGATCACCGGGTCTTCTTCGGTTCAAGACTCGGTCACTACGAATCCTCCATAACTCATCAAGTGCCTGCTCATCTTCCAACTGTTTGTTGCGCTGCTCAAGGTATGTGATGGGCCATTGTGCCCCCTCTAATCTCCTCTGCAAGGCATCATTTTCAGCTCTAAGATGCTGAATGGTCTCCTTTGCCTCTTGGCTCGGAGAACTAGCCTCTAGATCAACAAGCTCAATATCGGGAACTCCTGATGGACCCTCATCAATCATGGGCTGTTTTCCCCTCTCTGGTACCTGTGCTGGTGAAGAAAGCGAGGCCCCTTCCACCTGTTGTGGAGATAACACTCGCTGAGCCGATGATGAAGGCGAGACCCCTTCCACCTGCTGTGGAGATAGTACTCGCCTAGCTGCTGCAAATAAGGCCCTCGGGCCTTTCTGATATGTAACCAGAGGTGAGGAGCTGACATGTCTAGTGACAGGGATGTCATGCTGCTGTGATGGTCCTCCCTCCTCATGAACAACCCCATGATGTGGTGAAGGTGGTGCTGTGAAAAAATCTCGAGAGATGAACTCATCCCAAGAGATGCCCTGCTGAGTCAACTGATGCAATACCACTAGCTGAATCAAACCATAATGATAAAGGCTCCTGTACTGCTGTGCCGGGCTCTTCCTCTGCATCATGGACACCATCTTCTCAATGTTCTGGTAGAAGAAAACAGGGATGTTCATCATCCTCACTCGGGTGAAGTGCATCAGGAGGCGAATGTGGTATGAATATACTTGTGAAAATCTACCCTCACAAGTAAAATAATGCATAATGAGCCTCATGATGGGAGCATACTCACTCCTGAGAAATCTGAAGGGAAACACTCCTGTCAAGTGTCTCATGAGTGTTGGTCTAACGAAAGGCTCAAAATGAACACTATCCAGCACTTTGCGTTTATTCCATATCTCCAACATTAGGTATCCCTGTGGCCTGTGCAATCACCTCAGGTGTCAAAGTGAACTCTACCCCGGCAAGGTTGACATGTCTATCATGCAAGTGTAAAACAAATAGGTGAGCCAACTCTCTGTGGTGCTGAATACGAGAGATCCTCTCACAAAACTCATAACATGACATATACTGAAAGCAAGAGACTGCCATAGGACAGGCCTGTAATTCTGCTAAAGATGTGGGCTCCTCTCGCCTGTGATGTCCACCTTTTCCACCCTTATGTGGCCTCCTCTGTACCTCAATCTCTGGAGATGATGAATGGTCATCACTTTGCTCATATGTTTCAGTGTCTGACATGTTTGAGGAGCAGAATGGACAAAATGTACTGCTGTTTCTGCCTTTAAAAGTGCTGAATTCTATGCTGTTTCAAGGGGACAATGACATGAGGGAAATGTTAGGGGAGGGACCTTTTTACAAGGAATTGGGAATATATGAACATAACAGGGAATTTAAGGAAACATTGCAAACAATTTTTGCATATAGGAATACATTTTTATGCTCAGGGATATTGGGAAATCATTTGTAAAGATCACTGCATATGGGAATACAAGTATAAAAAGGGAAAATATGGGAATATGAATACATGTATTAACAGGGGAAGATAAGGAAATATAAAAAACTTTTTACATATTCACCAACAAATTGTTGTGTTTTCTCATGCATATGGTGCAGCAAGATTAGGGTTTGAGTGTTTTTGATGCTTTCGGAGAGGGGTAGGGTTTGTATTTTTAGTGATTAGGGAGAGGGGAGGGTTTGCATTTTTAGTGATTAGGGAGAGGGGAGGGTTTGCATTTTATTTATGGAATAGTATGGGAAGCTAGATATGAGTACACATATGAGTGGAAAGGGGAAGGAGGGAAACAATTACAAAGGAAAAAAAACCTTGAAACAACACAAACCCTAGCACACTTAACCATTAACATTACAGTCATTTGAAATTTCATCCACTTGCACAATTTAACTTTTAAACACAAGCATGAGGGTCATCAATCATAACCAACCACCAAACTGAAGTGTAGAGGGCCTACCTTGAACAATCTTGAAGATTTGAGGGAGTTTGAACGGTTCGAATCGAATTTGTAGGGGAAACCTTGAAGGGTCGCGCGCCACACCCAACGGGTCGTGCGCCACGCCCAACGGGTCGCGCGCGCTTGACGGGTCGCGCCCGTTACAAAATGCACTGCGGAAATGGCGCTGACGGGTCGCGCGCACCTGACGGGTCGCGCGCCTGGCCTGACGGGTCGTGCGCCTGTCCTGAGCCCGAAGTTGACCAGACTTTGCCCAAAACTCTTGAATGCTTACTCACTCTCACTCCTCAATGCCTTGGATGCACAATGCGAGTAAAAGGAGGGAGATTGAGTGTTTATAGGTTTCATTTGAAAAAATTTCATGCTCAAACCCACTTTCTAAAGTTTTCTCATTGACACTTTTTTTTTTAAAACTGACTTTTTGGCTTCCTTTGTCCTGAAATTGACTCTTTTAGTGCTTTGACTTGATTCTTTTTGCAGGGAGATCATCTGAGGGATCTTGGCAAGGGGACCAGGGTTAGTGCTGCCCTTTTGAAGTCTTTTTGAAATTTCATCACTTTTTACAAAAATTTAAAATGACCTTGGCTTTAAAAACAGAGTTTTTAAATCCAAGGTGAAAATGAACTATACAAGATAAAAATATCGAAGAAACATCTTTACAATCCTCCCTCTGGCTTGCTGAGCACTTATGAACTTTCAGAGACATGACCTTGCAGAGATAAATGACCAAAACCCTAGACCTAGGAATTTGACTACAAGACAAGCTTTGAAAGAGCTTAATGACTGATATGACCTGATCCAGCAACGCCAAGAGGGGCACAAAGACACCAGCTCCTCCATCAGGGTTATGGCATGCCTAATGGAATGCAAAACATGACACTGATGAGACACCTACCTATGCAAATGCAAAGAGTTTTGATCACTGATGGAGGGCTCAAGACCGACTCTAACAGAGGTAAGAAAACATGTTCTTCAGTATGGTTCTAATAATGTATCTCAATTTCCCAACCCTGTACAAGATGAGGATGATCAAGACTAGAGGCATAATTTTGATCACCCCCTTGGGAAAACTGTGAAAGAAATGTTTGATCTGGTTCATGAGCCATTCATGGTGAGTACCACAATTATCACTTGCTCTAGCTCCTGCAGTTATAAGTCAAGTGACTCTAATTCATTAACTCCTTAGGAGCTGTCAGAGGAAGAAATCAATGAGGAAGTGCCATTTTTCAACATTAAATGTCCTTCTCCATGCAATAGTACTTCAATTTTGGAGTTGAACTACAATATATTTGTTCAAGAATTGGAGCTGGAGAGCATTCAACCTCCATCAACTAGATTCATAAATATAGAGCCCATGCCAAATATTACTTTTGAAATAAGCTATGTAAATTGTATAGTAAGTTATTAGCATGATATGAAGGTACAAGAGATATGGAGACCAAAATATTAGGGAAAATTTTATGGCAATACATATTAATAATATATTATAATTTAATCTAGTTTCCAGTATTTGCCAAATTTGACTAATGGGAATGAAAAAAGGACAACCTTAGTTCATATTAGGAGTGTTCAGGCATATGTGATAGAGAGGTACCAAAGTGCACAAGTGATGTAATAAAGAAATTTGCACAAAAAATGCAATGAAGCAGAAGAAAATCCAACGGGTCGCCAGAAAATTATCAATAATAACACTAGTAGTAATAGAAATAGAGTAGTAGTTTTAATACCATTTAGTGATGGTAATGGCAGTGGTAGAGGTAATATTTTAAAATAATACTACTAGAAGTACTAACAATAATTATTAATAATAACAACAATTCTAGGAGGGATTTGAGAAAATCTTGTATCGAGTAGATAATTGGTGTTCCGAAGAAAACTAAATACCACTCTGAGCAAATCTCTGCTCGTAACAAGTATGATTCTGGGCAACCCAGTTCGAGTTGTCACATGAATTTTGACAGTGTTAAAGGATTTTACATGAAGCAGGACATGCCTAGTAGATCAAGGTCTCAAGTCTCATTGAAAGTAGAAGAAAATCTAAAGGATTATTTTCCAATATTGAGAGGAGGGTTAAACAAGCTCAAGCTCGATTCTCAAAATGGTTCACATGGCCATTTTCCAGAGTATGAAAACTATGTCAAACATCCTTGTATGACCCACAAAAATATGATAGAGATTTAATGGTGGAAATGATACTGGAGAACGATATTCACAATTCAATAGATCTTCAGAAGCTGCTTCATTGCTATCTGTCCCTGAAATCTGATGAATATCACAATACCATCATCAAGGTTTTTGAGATCCAATTACAAATTTCTTCCACTCATATAGGTAGGAAAACACTGTAAGACATGGATCATAGTGGGTTACATGGCTTCTCACTGTGGTGCAAATTATTTACACTTGAAAACACTTTCCAATATCGTTCTTTCACAATTGGGAGCTCATCATCAACAGTGGTGCAAATCGAAGGTATATATCGAACATTGCATTCCTTCCCTATAGAAAATGTGGTAAGGCATGTTTTAATTCATAACATGCAATCATATTCCCCTCATCCACTTCGTATGTTCATATATTATGGTTTTAAAGTGGCATTGGGTTAATCAATTCACAATGCTAGTGAAAATTTATGCAGGTGGGATTATGAATATCGTCATTATTGATTACTTTGGTTTGGAATTCAACCAAATGGAATTGTACAGGATCAACCTTTGATTCCTAGGAAGCATCAGATCCAAGTGAAGCCTCTCGTCAAATTAGAGCTAAATTCTCCCAAGACTAGTCATTTTGGACTTCAGAAAGATTGTATTCATGCTTTGAATTTTAAAGGAAATCCATTCATCAGAGGATCTGTAGTCTTTGTGTGATGGGGTTTATTTTCAAGGAAAAGTGTTCTTTGCATTATGAGGAACCAAGCAAGCTTGTGAATTTCCTTTCACCGAGAATTCTTTGGAGCGTTTGTTCTCTTTCCCTATGTGAACATTACTAGGGAATTGAGATCAGGCTACAAGAATATATATAGCTTTTCCAATTCTAGGTTTGTTGTGGTTAAGTTTGGGAATAAGGCTTATGCTTTTGGTAAATACGTTTATGATTTTGGAATCTTGAGTTTGCTTTGTTGTCTCACCCTAGACATGTGGTTGCTCCTTAAGAGACCAATTCACCATGGAAATTTAAAATTGGCACTGTTGTTGGGATGTATGAATACATTGGCAACAACAACTATCCTAGGCATTTCCCTCTTCACTTATGTTACAATATTGAAAGGATTTTGAGGCATGAGTAATTGATAGCAGGTAACATTATATCAAATTTTTCACTGACAAGGAAAGTGAATGCACATGAGGAAATCCACAGCAGTGTATGTGCCTTAGTAATGGAGAATTATGTTGCAACAAAAATGACAATTCAGGTAAGGAAGCTGAACATAATTTTCTCTGCCATATGCTTACAAAAGTGAGTATGGATTCACAGTCTACAACCTCACATGTAAGAATATAAATTGTATTAGAACCAATAGAACTCAAAGAGGAGGAGATTGTCCATCAATTACATGCGACAATAGATATGGATGGAATGAACAATTTTTTTAAGAAGAAGCTTAGCTACATAAACTTAAAATAATAAAATTACATATTCAGGCTAATGCCCTCAAGGAGGGAAATCCAAGTGATTTTGATGTAGCTTGTAGATATCCTCTCTAATATCATAGGTTAAATCTCACTTAGATAGTAGGAGTTGACCTAGAGTGTCTAAAGATTACCTGAAAAGGGCAAGTTGATTGATAGAAATAGCCACTAACTGAAGCAATTAAGAAGAACCCATAACAATTACACCAAGGAGGGGTCTATTGAAGCAATACCCTAAATTCCACCTAGATGATAGATTGAGGAATTACATGTTTGCAACAAACAAAACATCATAATATAAGGGTTTAGAATCTCTCTATCCTATCACAATCAACCCAAAGAAAGCTAGGTCCCCATACCTTGAAGCCATAAAGGGTCATGGCTCTAATGATCATGTCCAAAGAGGTGCATCTTGAAAGAGATGTCCTAGAGACCTATCTTTTTAGCCAAGAAAACCATCTTCCTTATTAATTTGGGGATAGAAAGAATGCCTCAAGCTAAGCTAGACTCCTAAGATCTTACCCCCAAGTATGTTTAGGTTGTATTAATATCAATCCCATCCCCTCCAACGTAAAAATGGTAATCAAAGAGAGCATGCTAAGACATGTTGAAGATAATAACCTTAGTCTCACTAAGTTCAAATTTCAACTATAAAAGATCACAAGAGTTGTATAAGGCATCAATTTGTCTCTACAACCCTTAGTTGAGGTGCCAAGAGCATCATGTTGTTGAAAATAGCTAAAAGAAAGGAGATCAAGATGTTGGGTAGAAGACAATCAACACCATCCTATATGTGCTCCTAAGAAGGGAGTCCATCTCATCGATATAGAACCCAAAGAGAGTTAGTGAGAGAGGGAATTCCTATTTGACCTCTATAATACTCCTAAGGTAGTCTAAGAAGGTGTGGATAGTGCAGAAATGACCAAGCACTGACTCATATAGTCTTGTGATAGAATTCAATTTCGTATCACCTCTAAAGCAAGGCCTCTCTCATGAGTCATTACAGAATTAAATGCCTTACAAAAGCCAACAAATCAACAAAATAGTTTCAAAGAGAAATGATGGGCCTCTTCGATAATGGCACAAAGACTGAAAGATGTGGTCAGTAGTTTGGCACCCCTTGTAGAACCCTATCTACATTCTAGCTCCAGGGTTCCTCCACTCTAGCTCATTTAATAATCACATGGGGTATTGTACCATAGAGCATGGCAAATGTGTGTGCAATCATGATGGTCAGATAATTGTTTTGGTTTTAAGTAACCCCCAACTTAAAATTGGAGTGGATGATATGGTGGGGCCATCACAAAGAGAAACCTAAACAAACAACATGATTAAACAAATCAACAATGTGGGAGTCAAGGGGATGAATACCATGCTTGAGGAACTCAACCTAAGAGGCTCCCCATCAACAATGCTACTAGTGCTCATGATCTTGATGACCCTCCCAAGGTTGAACTAGAAAATATATAGAAATAAAAAGGAAGTGAAGTGATGTACACTAGAGGTTTTCCACAGACATCATAGAGGGTGGTAGTATGCAAGAACAAGTAATGACTCATGATAGAAGCCTAGATTGGAAAAATATAACTTAGTGAGTGGTGGAGGCCTTCATGTTGTGAGGAATGAGATGATCATTAAAAATAGAAAAATGAAGATGTCTATGGAGTTTTCCCTCTTTGTTAGACCAACAGTTCATGGGGAAGAGGACAAGTATAGGGACATAGTGTAGAGTCAGATGGTGTTGGGGACTGGGGTAAGAGTGAAGGGAAGCCTCTTGTTACTCCGCATTTTGGGGCATTCATTCCAGCAGTGCAGTGATGAGGATGTGAACCTTGGAGGTGGAGACTAGGCTGAGATTTTTCATAGGCTTTTAATGGCATCAAATATGGAATATTAACATGCTAAAATGGCTTCCTATAGGGCTTGACGTAGTGCCTTTGTTGGAGCAGCCAAGCATGCACTCTGAGACTTTTTCCTATCATGCTAGCTAATTGTATCTACAGGTCTGAATGACTCCTGAAATGGGTCTAAAATCAAGTTTTTTTGGCAAACCTGTAGCAGTTGATCAACTAAAGTTGAGTATTTTATGGAGTTGTACCACCAATTGTGCATTGAAGCATTAATCTACCAATATATTGTTAAAAAATCTTATGAGAGAAACAAAGAACAAACATTTTATGGTTGGACTTCAAGCCTCAAGGAAACATATGATGATAGTGACCCTGATTATCTGTCAAAAAACACCTTTTACAAAAAAACATGATATATATCATTTTACAGCAAAACATGATATATACTCCTATGAATATAAAACAACACATAAGTACTTCCTCATGGTGTGGTTTATTCATGATAGGAAAATTTTCCTCTAGAGCTATTATGCTATATGATGGGAAGTCTTAGTTGGTGATCTAATGCAAGGTTTTGAGGCCTATTTGGCATAAGGCTGTTGCTATTCTAGAATAGATAATTGAATCCATTGTCATTAGTTAGTATATCCCTTTCTCCAATGTATTACTCATCAAATTAAGAAAGAGTTAAGTGTTTGAAAAGAAACAATGAGCAAGTAGCGTATTATTCCTTGTGTTCACCTTAATCTGATTTGTTTGTACAAGGAGGGATTTATGGCCTAAATGACATTTGGCCTCATTGTGTAGGGTGAAGCTCCTTTCCATGGTCAAGAGGTATGTTTTAAAGGGGATTCCACTTGGCACACAATCCTAGGTTGCTTCATTTCCTAACAAATATAATTGTTTTATTTTTTATTTTGTGGTTGATGCATTTATGGGGGGAGGTACTTATAGTAACCTAAGTTTATTTATTGTACCCTTAACAATTGTTTCCTATTCTTGGAGAGATAGTTGGGTGATTGGAGAAAGAGCCTTAGCTGCCTTTGCTATTTTGAGCTTGTAATTGGTTTGCATTTAGGATGAGTGATGAATCACCTAGATCGAAGGAGTGCTCCCCTAGTTGGCACCTTAGCACATTATTTAAGGTCACTCCATTTGCTAGAGCTTGTTGTAACTTAGAATTTCCAAGTTGACCATCCTACACAAATTTTTATGGTGGATTCTTAAGGGGTGAATTTGCTACTTTCTTGGAGAGTATGAACTAGCTCACCCTAATCTATTGGGGGTATGTTGACTTACTATAATGATATGTCTGAGAGTATGAAGAGATAATTGAGTCATTGGAGAAAGATCCTTAGCTGCCTTTGCTATTTTGAACTCGTAATTGGTTTACATTTATGATGAGTGATGAATCACCTAGATCAAAGGAATTCTCCCCTAGTTGCCACCTTAGCACATTACTTAAGGTCACTCTATTTTCTAGAGCTTGTTGTAACTTACAATGGACAAGTTGACCATCCTGCACACACTTTTAGGGTCTATTCTCAAGGGATGAATTAGCTACTTCCTTGGCTAAATTTGGTTTCAATATCTTGTATGTATCCGGTACATTATGCATTTTATCCTTTGTTGCAGTAAGTAACCTGCATCAATCCATTATCTCTTTGATTGTAATTTATTTGTTTTTCTACTCTACTCCCACTCATTGCTATATTGATATTTTTAATATAGTAAAGAATTTATTCCTAATGGTGCAGTGAAGTTGGTTTCAAAGGATTCATCACCATATAATTTAATAACAATTGGAAGCCATGACTGTAGCATCAGTGTGTGGACTGTTACTGTTATCACCCCAAGAAACTCTCCTAGGTTGTATATCAGAGATGCTTAGGAACATTACAAACTCAACAAATTTTTTGGATAAATGGTGGATGAATGAAAGACATGCGGCATATTCAAGCCAGATAACCACTTCTACTGTGATTGACACCAGACATGGGTGAACACCCCCAGACTACAAGGCTTTAGACCACCAATTACTCACGGTTTAAGGAAAATGTGATGATGGAGAAGACTAATCACACCAACAGATGCATAGGACCCTGTGATGGCCAACTGCAACTAGTTAAAAGGTCTGTAAATCTGTCTTCTAATACACAGACAAGATGACGGTTCTCTGGTATTAAAATAACATAAACTTGCAAAAAAATTCAATGACACATGCTAAATCCTAACACAGAGGTGGGATGACAGCCTCTCTAATGCTAAACATTAACAACACATGAATAAATGCAAAACAGGCACAACCTAGAATAAAAAGAAGAAGTGGCAAGTGAGCAATCAACAACAAAAGAAGCTTGTATTAGCTGGAAATGCAGACCAGAAGCTGCAGGTTACACAGTAGTTATAGTCTCCAGGAGTTGAAGTTTACAACAAAATAACACTCATCAACCTGATTACATCTTGTTTTTCAGTATATATGGAGTTTCTCACAAAATTTCTGCTGCCCATGCGTGGAGGGGTCATAACTGACCACCAACCACATTTACAAACCATGATGGGCCTCTGATACATTCTGACTATTTTAATTACATTCCCTGGTACTTTGTTGTACTCCTTGAATAGGTGGAACGTTTCATGAATAAATGTCCATAACTGTTGAATGAATCCAACTGCTCGAGGCAGTACCTTCCCGTCCTTGACCATGTTGTTCTTTGAATGAAGTTGCTGAGGATTAAATGTGTAGATTTCTGGGTCATCGCCTCCTTCCTTTGCGTGCATGGGACAAGCCAAAAACCCTGAAAAAATGCATTGAAACTGGACGAAAAGCCGAGAAGGAACAATGGCTGCTAGATCTGGCAGATTGACGGTTGAGATTAAATATGAGAGGGCTATCGAGAGGCATGTGAACAGATGAACGATGGCCGTTGGATTGAGGCAGGAATGATCCAACGACTGACGAGAGGTGGAGATGAACACAGGTTAACGGGCGGGGAGCCGGGTACGGTGGCGGGAAACGGTTTCCCCGCACCGCTTATGGGCAATGGAGGTAAACTTACAAGGAGGTTGCGATACGAGTCAGCGAGTGCTGTGTGTCTAATTTGACAAGCGCGAAACCGCTTTCCCCGCAAGTTATCGCATGCGCAGGTTCATGGAGCAGGGGAAGCGTCTATCGTTGGATTCTGGCGAGGTAAGATCGGACAGCGCGAAATGAATGCACGGGTTTATTGTTCGATGTGAAAGGGGAGGGCCCCGCTGATAGCAATTTTTATTGTATGTGTGCATTATAAAAGGCTAGGGCTTTAACGCCGAGGTCAAAAATAAAAATAGGTTAACATAGTTTTATAAATGTCATCGGGGGTTTATAAAGGTTTTAAACAAAAAGAAGCCCGGGAGCCAAGGGAAATAGAATTATAACGAGGTTTATAAGGATAATAGAGGAAAGTGGAGATAACGGGATTAAGGGAAGTAGGGAAAATGATAGGGAAGGAGGAAAGATCAAATAAACTGCCACGAGCATGAAACAACACTGCCACAATAGTAATTTCGTTCTCCAAATGCATAAGTTCATAGTAGATCTAACACTGGCTCCTTCTGGGGATGAGATCCCCCCTGTGAGGTCTCAAGAACCTACAGATCAATGCCTTTCCACCTGAAAACAGATTAACCAAAATTCCTAGTGTTCCATTGGGCATGGAGTCTACTGCATCTGTACTAAAACTGATAAAAGCACAATATTTACAACCCTTAAGGCCAAAGACCTTAAACAACATAAACTTTCAAAAACCGCCCATTAACTGGGCCATCAAAGACTGTCTCTCCTCCCATACTTTTCAGTATGAGGGTTTTGTTCCCTTGAACCTGTGAAATGATGAAGGGCCATGTCTAGAAAGCATCAAATTTCCCATGATTGCCTTTCTTCTCCTTTAGTGCATCCCATTTCAAGACCAAGTAACCAATCTGAAAATTATCTATTTTTTCCCTTTTGTCAAAGGCTTCCTTGACCTTTCTCTTATGTGCTGCAGCCTTTTCAACCAGCTGTTCTCTAATATTATGTATTTTTGCTAGATCAGTGATCCTCTTTGCCATGTCTTCTTCCTCATCCTGTTATGTTTGAAGAAATTTTGCCATAGGGAGAGTTAGCTGAATAGGAAATATAACCTTAGTGCCATATACCAGCTTGAAAGGAGAATTTCCTATGGATTTTTTAATGGTCAGTCTGTCAACCCACAGTGCATACTTGAGCTTTGAATCCCAATTCTTTTTATTGTCCTCTAACAACTTTTTAATTATCGTGATCAGACTTTTATTAGAGGATTCTGCTAGACCATTTCCCTGTGGATAATATGAGGTGGAATGAACAAGTTTAATACCCATTGAAGCACACATTTCCACCAGCTCTTTTGCCCTGAAGGCTGTTGCATGATCTGTGATTAGTTTATGTGGACAACCAAATCTGCTGAAGATATTCTCTGTCAAAAACTTCATGACCGCATTGTGATCAACCTTCCTTGTAGGAATTGCTTCAATCCACTTGGTGAAATAATTAGTGGCTACTAATATCCACCTGTGCTGGCCACTGGAATGTGGATTGATTTCACCAATGAAATTCAAACCCCACTGCTGAAAAGGTCCTTTTGCCTGAATTGGTTTTAAGGGCAGGGATTTCAACTACTGTTTTCCTTCAAATGTTTGGCACCTGTCACAAGATTTAACAAAAAAAAATACATCAGAAAATAAAGTGGGCCAATAGTACCCATCTCTGAGAATTTTATGGGCTGTCGTTTTCCAATAATGATGCCCTCCACACATGCTATTATGAAATTTCTGCATAACTTCCTTTGACTGTTCTTTGTCCAGACACCTTAGAAATATTCCAGATGGATCCCTCCAGTAGAGCAGTTTTTCCATAATGAAAAATTTTACTGCTCTAAGTTTCAAAGTTCTGGCTTGACTTTGAGTAAATCCTGAAGGGATCTCTAGCCTCTGCAAGAAATTAATTATTTCAGCATACTAGTTACATGAAGCTAGATTTTCAGCCACTGACTGTTTACCCTCTGTTTCAGCTGTTTTCTTCTCTTCATTTGTCTGGCCATTTTCTGCATTAGCGCACAGGAAATCAACATCTAAGGACCTGCGATTTTCTTCAGCTAATAGTTTGGCAAGCCCCTGACCTCTGACCAGCTTGGTGGGCTTCAGCTCTATATTAAATTCAATCAATTTTGCAATCCATTTCACCCTTCTTCCATCAACATCAGGTTGTGTCAAGACATCTTTTATTGCAGCAGAAGGCACATATGCAATTATTTTTGAATGCAAGATATAAACTCTGAAAGCCTTTAAGGATTTAATAAGAGCATATGCCTATTTTTCTATGATATCATACCTTAGTTCAGCATCCCTCAAATTCTTGCTGAAAAATGCCGCTGGATGTTCTGAACCTTCTTCATCTGTCTGCAATAAAACAGCTGCAATGGTGTCTTCAGAGGCAAAGGAAAATATATGGAACTCCTTGCTGTAATCAGGGCTGCTTAGTGTGGGAGCCTCCATAATAGCTTTTTTGATGGACTCAAATGATCTTCTTGCTGTATTAGTCCATTTGATTTCTGCCCCTTTCTTCAACATGGAGGTAACATGCTTTACTAGTTTTGCAAAGTTTGGAATAAACCTCCTGACAAAATTAATTTTGCCCATAAAGGATTGAATATCCTTCTTTGATCTAGGGACAGACAAAGTCTGAATTTCTTTGACTCTTTTTGGGTCAATTTGAACACCTACAGTAGACACAACATGTCCCAACAACTTGCCTTCATTTAAAGCAAATTGAGATTTTTTGGGATTGAATGAGATTCCAAACCTTTTGCACTTTAGAAACACTTTTTTCAAATGTTGCAAATGATTTTGATGGCTGCTGGAGTAAACTATTATATCATCAAGGTAGATGAGGACAAATTTATCCTTCTCTCCCACAAATTCTATATCCATAGCTCTCTGAAAGGTGGCTCCAGCATTCATCAATCCAAAAGGCATTTCGACATACATAAAAGTGCCCCAAGAAGTGGTAAATGCAGTCTTTTCTTGATCATCTGGGTGCACAGAAATCTAATTAAAGCCTGAAAATCCATCCAAAAATGACATCACTTTAGCTACTGAGACCTTTTGCAGCAAATGCTCCATCTTAGGCAGAGGATAGCTATCTTTCTTGGAGTATTTGTTTAAATTTCAGAAATCAACACACAGTCGGATTTCTCCACTCTTCTCCTTACTACCACTAAGTTGGCTACCCATTTGGAATATCTAAGAGGTACTATGATCTTGGTAGCCAGCAATTTTTTAATTTCTTTTTCAATCATTGGAAGAAGCACATGATTTATTGGTCTCAGCTTCTGTTTGAAAGGGATAGTGTCTTTTTCCAGAGGGATTTTATGCTGAATTATATTCTTATCATAAGTTTTCAGGTCACTATACTCCCAGGCAAACACATCAGCAAATTGCCTCATTAAATTGCAGTATTCAACACTTTGATCAACAGACAAATGAGTGGAAAAATTCACATACCTAGGCTGACCTGGACTTCCTATATCATGCTTACAGACTGCAGATTGGTCTTCTTTTTGGGTAGCTTTGTAAGGCACATCATTTTGGTCAAACAGTCTTTCTAGAGGAATTAGACCCTTAGGAATATGGTTACTAGGAAGCTGGACTATGCTGTCTTTACCAATCTTATTTCTAAGCTGGGATTGGGGGTTTTCTTCCAAGGCATCATTCTCTTGGTCAATTTGCATTTCTGAAAATTCATCAATGACTTGAAGGAACCTATTTATCTCATCATCATCATTAAAAACTTTTCAATGCAGGACATTGTCAGGCAAGGATGGTATATACTTCATTTGCACTTCATAAACTAGTTTGGGAGGCATGGGAGGTATAAATAAACTAGCAAAAACAACAAGGGAATCAGCAAGTTGATTCTAGGCTCTAGGAATGTATGAAATACAGAAATAATCAAAAGAGTCTCTGATTCTCCATACCTCGTCTCTGTATGCCTTCAACATTGGGTGCTTTGTTTGAAATGTCTTATTTACTTGCTGAATAATCAAATCAGCGTCTCTAAACACCTTTAGATTCTTGATTCTTCTGTCTTTCGCTGCATTAAGGCCCAACAACAAAGCCTCATACTCTGCTATGTTGTTTGTTACTTGAAAAACCAGCTTAAAAGACAGCTGAATGCTTTCTTGTTGTGGAGATACTAGCATCACCCCTACTCCTGCAGTCTCCTTGGTACATGCTCCATCAAAGAACATCTCCAAAACCTGACTTCCTTGTTCTTCTTCGGCCTAAACTGTTGGTTTCCTGAGATGCATTACGGCCTTCTGAGACTCTTAAATTTGGGGAATGCAGGCTCCAAAATCAGTGTCCACTGCATATATAAGATGATTTGTAGGATTCTTCTCATCACTGATGATGTATGCCAACTGTGCTTCTCTATATAATCTCCTGCTTTCTCCTCCAAACATTGGGACAGTGGCATAAGATAAATCATTCTGTAATGTCCCACCTAGTCTCTTAATCCACCCTCTGGACAGCAGCATGCTGAACTTAGGAGGGACATCTGCTACCACAATATCCATCATCATACTCTTCATGGGTAGCTGAGTTAAGGTAATGGCTAGATCCTTAATCAATCCAATACATTTCACCTTCCTTGAATCAAAAGAAAATAAATCATGATAGGGTCTAGTGATATCAAGGCCTAACTCTTCCATGATAGCTTTAGGCATTAGATTGTGGCTGGACCCTGTGTCTAGCAGGCAGTTGTGAAGGATTTTGTCATGAATGGTCAATGAGACATAAAAAGATGGAGAATTGTTTTCAGCAGGTTCAATCATGGGGCTGAGCACAATGGTAGGTTTGTCATCTTGCAAATTAACAGAGTCAGTGGAGGTTTGTTTGGTTTCTAGCTCAAGGGCTTCAAGGATAGGCTTTCTAAATACTTCACTCTTCACCAACTCAACCAGAGGCACAAATATTTTCAATTTTTGAACTTCTGACTCAAAGTTGAAAGAAGAAGATGACTTATCAGAACTTCTTACCTCTTGAACCAGAGCTTTGAGGATGACTGGATGAGCTGCTTGTCTTCTCTACTTAATATTCTATGGTTCTGTTTGGGCAGCAGCTCTTTGTGCGGGATTTTATTTGACATTCTTTGCATTTAATCTCAGGTTATACCTCTGTTGTTGTTCACCAGATTGTAGGACAATTCCTCTGTCCCATTCTTGATTGTTTTTCTCCTGCAACAATGATTGTTCATACTCAGCCAATGTAAAAAATGCAGCGCTGCCTTTATCTTCCATACAGTGAATCTCATCCTCATCTTCTTCAAATTGTTCCTCCTCCATGACTACATTTTGGAAAGGAGCTTTAACTTTCTAATCTTCTTTTGAATCTTCACCCCTCTGCATTATTTTTAACTGCTCATTTTCTCTTCTGAATGGATTGGGATTTCTTGGAGCAAATGTGTTATGCTGCCTTGTTTTTCTTGAATTCTGCTCAACCTTCAGCCTAGAAATTTCAACAGCCAATGACTCTATCATCTTAGTCATTTTGTCCAATTTAGGCTCTGAAGATGATGTAGAAGAAGTAGAAGCCTGATTCATCTGCCTCCTTCTATCAGCTTGGCTTTTGAGCTTTTCTACTGCCATAATATTGGACTCTACTTCTAGTGCTGCATCCTGCATGTCTGCTAGAGTATCACACCTCCTTTCTCTCAATAACAGGCAGAAATCAGAGTCAAAAGCATTGGCATAAGTGAGTTTGGCAGAGGTAGGAGTAGGTTTTACCTCAGCTGGTATCTTACTATACATTTGATTGAATCTTTTATTAAAATCAGGTATTGATTCCCCATTTTCCCTCTTCAGATTACCAAACTCTGTGTGATAATACAACAAGTCCTTTTTATCTCCCCATTGCTTCAAAAATGCATCATCTAATGCTTCAATATCTGTTATAGATCTCTGGGGTAATTCTCTAAACCACTTCCTAGCCTCTCCATCAAGGCTTTGGACAAAAACTCTCATCCACACATCATTTTCACTTATATCTAAATTATTAGCATAACTGTAAAAAGCTTCAAGGTGTTCTTCTGTTGTCACTCCCTCTGTTCCAGTGAATTTAGGCATATATTTTTGATATTCTCCCACAGGCATAGGATTTAAAGGCACAGGCAACACCAATGGTCCATATCTGGCAGCTACAATTCTTTCTATTCTCGTAGGTGCTTGCTGTCCTGCCATGATTGGAATATTTGGGAGAATACTAGCAGCTTGAATGGTAGGGAGTAAAGTGATGGATGGCAGAGATAAAGGGACATTTTGAACTGAATGGGATGCTTTCTTCTGATTGATATTCAAAGGGGAACTAATTGCACAAGGGGCTGAACTAATCCCTGAAGATTTTTCCTTATTAACAGTGCTGTGCTCTAAATCTTCAAACTATAAATCTTCAGAAATAACTTTGTATTTCAGAGATGAATTAGATTTCTTAGGCTTACCTGATCCTGATGCCCCTTTCTGTGATGCTTTCTTCAATTTTACAGTTCTCTCAGGTTCAGGCACTGGTTCAGCTAGTAATTTTTGAGGATTTCTTTGAGTGTGTCTCACAAACTAAGCCAGAACTTAAATGTAGAGTCGCCAAATGATGGTCTTCCTCCAATGGAGTCACCAGATAGATGATTACAACCAAAAACTGTGTTCAAACCTTATCTATCATCAAAGCTTGAAGTTGTGTCATTCTCCCAGGGAAGTTGAGCTTCAATTCTCCTCTCCCCAGCAATGGCGCCAATTAATGTTATCACCCCAAGAAACTCTCCTAGGTTGTATATCAGAGATGCTCGAGAACATTAAAAACTCAACAAAAATGTTGGATAAATGGTGGATGAATGAAAGACATGTTGCATATTCAAGCCAGATAACCACTTCTACTATGATTAACCCCAGACATGGGTGAACACCCCCAGACTACAAGGCTTTAGACCACCAATTACTCACAGTTTAAGGAAAATGTGATGATGGAGAAGACTAATCACACCAATAGATGCACAGGACCCTGTGATGGCCAGCTGCAACCAGTTAAAAGGTCTGTAAATCTGTCTTCTAATACACAAACATGATGACAACACTCTGGTATGAAAATAACAGAAACCTGCAAAAAAATTCAATGACTCATGCTAAATCCTAACACAGAGGTGGGATGACAGCCCCTCTAATGCTAAACATTAACAACACATGAATAAATGCAAAACAGGCACAACCTGGAATAAAAAGAAGAAGTGGCAAGTGAGCAATCAACAACAAAAGGAGCTTGTATTAGCTGGAAATGTAGAACAGAAGCTGCAGGTTACACAGTAGTTACAATCTCCAGGAGTTGAAGTTTACAACAGAATAACACTTATCAAATTGATTACATCTTGTTTTTCAGTATATATGGAGTTTCTCACAAAATTGTTCTGCTACCCATGCATGGAGGGGTCATAACTGACCACCAACCGCATTTACAAACTATTATGGGCCTCTAATACATTTTCACTGTTTTAATTACATTCCCTGGTACTTTGTTGTACTCCTTGAACAAGGGGAATGTTTCATGAATAAATGTCCATAAATGTTGAATGAATCCAACTGCTCGAGCCAGTACCTTCCCGTCCTTGACCGTGTTTTTCTTTGAATGAAGTTGCTGGGGATTAAATGTGTAGATTGCTGGGTCATCGCCTCCTTCCTTTGCGTTCATGGGACAAGCCAAAGCCTCTGAAAAAATGCATTGAAACTGGACGAAAAGCCAGGAAGGAACAATGGTCGCTAGATTTGGCAGATTGACGGCTGAGATTAGATCTGAGAGGGCTACCGGGAGCCATGTGAATAGATGAACGATGGTCGTTGGATTGAAGCGGGAATGATCCAACGGCTGACAGGAGGCGGAGATGAACACAGGTTAACAGGCAAGGAGCTGGGTATGGTGGCGGGAAGCGGTTTCCCTGCACCGCTTATGGGCAATGGCGGTAAACGTACAGGGAGGGTGTGATATGAGTCAACAAGTGCTGCGTGTCTGATTTGACAGGCACAAAACCGCTTTCCCCACGAGTTATCGCATGCGTAGGTTCACAGAGCGGGGGAAGCGTCTATCGTTAGATTCTGGCGAGGTAAGATTGGACAACACGGAATGAATGCATAGGTTTATTGTTCGATGTGAGAGGGGAGGGCCCCGCCGATAGCAATTTTTATTGTATGCACGCATTATAGAAGGTTAGGGCTTTAACATCGGGGTCAAAAATAAAAATAGGTTAACATAGTTTTATAAAGGTCATCGAGGGTTTATAAAGGTTTTAAACAAAAAGAAGCCTGGGAGCCAAGGGAAATAGAATTATAACGGGGTTTATAAGGATAATAGAGGAAAGTGGAGATAACGGGGTTAAGGGAAAGTAGGGAAAATTATAGGGAAGGAGGAAAGATCAAATAAATTGCCACGAGCATGAAAAAACACTACCACAATAGTAATTTGGTTCTCCAAATGCATAAGTTCATAGCAGAGCTAACAGTTACCACTCAAACTGATCCAGGTCTGGGTGTGAGAAAGGACCCTTCCAAGACCTTCTACTTTCGTGATGTGTTAAATTGCATATTTAAAAGAACATAAATGATTACATCTACAGGTTGTAAAGAATAGGAACATGACGATCATCAGCGCATGAAAACATAACCTATTGATAACGGAGTTCGTCCAGGAGGGACTACTTCTCCGGGCTCCGATGTCAAGATGGTGTAGGCCACTGCATTAAGTGCTGTCAATAGTGATGATGTACATAAGAGATGATGTCGCTATCATACAAGGAAAATGCCCTCATGCAGGAGTGGCTCCAAGAGATGTTCGGCTACAGGAACTCTTATTCAAAAGGACCCCTATTAGTATGGCATAAACTCATGCATGATGATAATGAACATCCTGCCAACATGGCATAAAGGGATCTCAATGCAAACATGCATGGCGACACATGAGTATCCCATCAACATACAGCAAAGGGATCTTAAACAAAACATGACGAATCATGACAACAAGTACATCACACAGCTGATTTTGCGTCACATCAAGCAGGAATCATGAGACAAGTAAGAAACAAGATCCCACATCAAACATCAAACAGGGATCTATGCAGCACAATGCATAGAAAAAGAAGCACATGAACACACTGCATATACCTTACATCCAGGGGCCATCTGAAGAAAAGGATGTCAAGATGGTGAAGCTGGATGTACCATCAATCTCGTGGAGTCGAATCTCATGGAATGACTGCTCGCATGATGAATGCTGACACCTACACTTCGCCTAGAAGAGTGGCCAAAAAATGAAATGAGAAAATGGAAAATCTGAGTGCACCATCAAATTTGTGGCGTCGAATAGTGTAAAATTGACTGTCAAATTTCTGAATTATGAGAAAATGAAAATCTGGGGCTTAAGGAATCTTTCAGATTCCCCCTAATTTCCTTAAAGATTCCCTCCTCTGAGTCCCTTGAAAATCGGCTACTCAGATCAGGAAACTGATTGCACCATCGGGTTCGTGTCGCTGAGAGGTGTAATATCGATATAAAGTTTGTCCAGTTTGGACACTGCAAAAATTTCACCCTCTTGGAAATTTCGCTCAATCATGGTTCCACCTGCAATAAATTAATTAAAAAAAATCATCTTGATTTATGTGCCCACTCCTAGTTCCTCCATGCCTGGGTGTACTATCGAAATGAAGGTTTATATAGTTTTTCATGGTAGATTTACCAATAAGGTTGTTTGGAAAATTGGTTAAGATCTCCGAATTTGGTGGAGAAGGTCGGGTGGTCAAACCCGCCTCCTCCATGTTTAACTTTTCTTGTTTTAATGAAACTGCAACATTATTATTTTGGAGGGGGATCAGGTCCGCATTGGGCGGCCCACCCCATAACTCTCGTACTCTGTTTGAATTAAATGGGCGCATTTAAGTTTTTTTTGGTGGTGGTTATTACATTCGGGGTGTAATGGTTATGTTTGGAGGTTTATGTGTGATAACATGGGGCCGCCCAGTGGGGGCGAGCCCACGTGGGCCGGGCAGGTTCGATCCCCACCGGCCTCATCTTTAACGCTGGCATTATTTATGGAGAGGTGTTGGGTGGTGGGGGTGGTGGCTCACCACCTCCCTATATATATATATATATATATATATATATATATATATATTTTGTTTTATACACATAAAGTGATTTCGAAAATTCTCGACATTGACCGAAGGAGTCTTTTTAACAAGGCAACAATTTTGCCTAGAATCCGGTCGCAGTTGGCCGGATTCCATCCGTTGGAAAAATTCTAAATTTTGTCTTCATTAAGCCTTCCTAGTCAACAAAAGTTAACCAAAACCTTGACGCCCTCTATCTTCCTCATCCGGACTCATATTGACGAACTGTTCACACCACAATGATCACGACAATGAGATCTTTAACATGAACCTGGTTCGAGCATAATCCAAACACTTAGATTTTTGACCCTTCCTAAGTCCTCTAGGACTTCTTGCTGTGTCTGGAGCCACTTAGATCAATCCTCCCCACTGAGGAGCTTTTGGTCCTTCAAAAGCATGAAAAATAATCTGCAACTTCTTTATACCTTGTCTGCATCACAAGCATCCTGAAAAGGTCTTGCTTCCATCTCCTTCACCTTTGTTCTTCGGAGCCTTAAGCGATGAGTCGACACCTGCAACATCTACAACTTGTAGTACATTGTTTTGCAAATTACATGCTTGACTTTCATGACCAACTAATGACCCAAGCATCTCACACTTGCCACGAGTTTATAACACATACTCGGTGGTCAAGTTTACATCGAAATGGAAACAATACCCCAGCTACAAAAATGAGGCCAACATATCATTCTTGCTTCAAAAAGTGATGGAAAGCACATCATCATTGCAACGCATGATTAAAAACATAAGGCCAAACATTATTTTTTTCTTTGAAAAGTGATGGAAACACAACATCACTTTCACAGTTTATCATGCAACACAAAACAAGACCAGACATCATTATTACTGAACAAGTGATGGAAAACACATCATCACTTTTACATTTAAAAAATGCAACAAATGATTTACAAAAGAACGACCATGAAACACTAACATATCTAGAAACCATTTTTCACTTATCAAGGTGAATGGGTCGCCTCCTAGTTGAACAATTGCTTCACCTGGTTCATGCACCGACACCTTGTCTTTAAGGCGTTGCTCTGGATGGAGCCTCCAACAAGTGGCTCTTTGATGGCCACTTCTATCGCAATGACTGCAATATGTTTTCTTCCTCCAGATCTACTTAACATGTTTCTTTACCTGCTGTTGAGAGGGTCTTTCATGCCTCTTCTTTTTTAGTGCTACTATTCTTTTCCAACACTTAGAAAATGTATGTTTATGTAATCCACAAAAGGTACATGTCTTTCGATTCCATGTTTTACTTTCACCATTAACAACAAGATTATAATCGAAATGAACATTCGAATATCGAAACTGGTTATACCTTTCCTTGATGTCTCTGGTGTAAGTATGGCAATGAGAGCTTGCCTCAGCTCTTTCCCCGGCCATGGGATGATGGGGATGTGTTCCCATCATTCTCTTTCCTTGACAATTTTGACGATGTCTCGGAAGCATATGACACCTTTGAGCATTCTCCTTTGGTGTATCTCAAGCCTGCAAATTGAGGTCTCTGCACAACCTCCAATGGTTGAGTTATGCCTTCGTTATTAACACCGAGTTATTTTTCCTCCTTGTGCCTTGTCCTAGTAAGGAGCCTCATGTTTGTCCCTATAATTGTGATCTCCAAATCTCCAGCAGAAATCATACTATGTGAAGACGAAACTGAAAGGAAATCAACATCTTTTACCTCCTCTATCGATTTGGAAAGCACTGATGAGGGCATCTCATCATCTGCTATTGGTGGTTCGCTAGTTGTCTCGGCGCATTCCCCAACTTCCTTTTTGACATACCAAATTCCTACCTGATGGGGTAATTCTTCCACTTTGATGGGGTTGACAATGCCTTGGCAATTAATGCCCAAGCCTTTCCCTGCATACCCCATTTTCTTCAACAGTTTGGAGGCAGTTCCCGTGGTATGATTTTCAAAAATAGCAAAATCATCATCATGACACATACATGAATTCAGAGAATTACATTTTACCTAACATGGTTCATGCTGTAGCTTTTCAAGGCCTCATCCTTAGCTTCCAGCTGTCGTAGGAAACTTTGTTTTTCCTCTTTCTCTTCATGTAGACGCATCTTCAATTCAGAGTTCTTTGTTTGAAGATTATGTTTGTTGTGCTTCAGTTCTTCTAGTGCCTCTCCCGTGGCTCACAACTGAAGCTGCATTCGCTCCTTTTCCTTTGTTGCTGCACGTTCCATTGTTCATGCTTGCAATTCACATCCACACAAAGACCACTCTGATACCACTTGATCCAGGTCTAGGTGTGACAAAGGACCCTTCCAAGAAATTTTACATTCATGATGTGTTAAATTGCATATTTAAAAGAACATAAATGAATACATATGCAAGTTGTAAAGAAGAGGAACATGAAAATCATCAGCACATGAAAACATAAGCCATTGATAACAGAGTTCGTCCTGGAGGGACTACATCTCCGAGCCCCGGTGTCAAGATGGTCTAGGCTGCTGCATTAAGTGCTGTCAATAGTGATGATATACATAAGAGGTGATGTCGCTATCATACAAGGAAAATACCCTCACACAGGAGTGGCTCCAAGAGATGTTCGCCTATAGGAACTCTCATTCAAAAGGACCCCTATCAGTATGACATAAACTCATGCATGATGATAATGAACATCCTGCCAGCATGGCATAAAGAGATCTCAATGCAAACATGCATGGTGACACATGAGTACCCCATCAACATACAACAAAGGGATCTCAAACAAAACATGACAAATCATGACAACAAGTACATCACATAGCTGATTCCACATTACATCAAGCAGGAATCATGAGACAAGTAAGAAATACGATCCCACATCAAACATCAAACAAGGATCTGTGCAGCACAATGCATAGCAAAATAAGTACATGAACACACTGCATATACCTCACATCCAGGGGCCATCTGAAGAAAAGAATGTCAAGATGGTGAAGCTAGCTGTACCATCAATATCACGGCGTCGAATCTCATGGAATGACTGCTCGCATGTTGATTGCTAACACCTACACTTCACTTAGAAAAGTGGCCGAAAAATGAAATGAGAAAATAGAAAATCTAAATGCACCATCAGTTTTGCGGTGTCGAATAGAACAAAATCCACTGTCAAATTTCTGAACTATGAGAGAATGAAAATATGGGGCTTAAGGAATCTCTTAGATTCCCCCTAGATTCCTTAAAGATTCCCTCCTCTAGGTCCCCTGCAAATCGGTTGCTCAGATCAGGAAACTGCCTGCACCATCGGGTTCATGTCGCTGAGAGGTGTAAGATCGATATAAAGTTTGTCCAATTTGGACACTGCAAAAATTTCACCCTCCTGGAAATTTCGCTCAATCATGGTTCCACCTACAATAAATTAATCAAAAAAATTGTCTCAATTTTCATGCCCACTCTTAGTTCCTCCATGCCTGGGTGTACTTTTGAAATGAAGGTTTATATAAGTTTTCATGGCAGATTTACTAATAAGGTTGTTTGGGAAATTGGTTAAGATCTCCGAATTTGGTGGAGGAGGTTAGGTGGTCAAACCTTGCCTCCTCCATGTTTAACCTTTCTTGTTTTAATGAAACCGCAACATTATTATTTTGGAGGGGGGTCGGGTCCGCATTGGGCGGCTCGCGCCATAAATCCCATACTCTTTTTGAATTAAATGGGTGCATTTAAGTTTTTTTTAGCTGTGGTTATTACATTGGGGGTGTAATGGTTATGTTTGGAGGTTTATGTGTGATAACATGGGGCCACTCGGTGGGGGCCAATCCACGTGGGTCAGGCAAGTTCGATCCCTGCCAGCCTCACCTTTAATGATTGTGTTATTTATGGAGAGGCATGGGGTGGTGGGGGTGGTGTCCCACCATCTCCCTTATATATATATATATATATATATATATATATATATATATATATATATATATTGTTTTATATACATAAAGTGATTTTGGAAATTCTCGACATTGATAGAAGGAGTATTTTTAAAAAGGCAACAATTTCGCCTGGAATTTGGCCGAAGTTGGCCAGATTCCATCCACCAGAAAAATTCTAAATTGTGTCTTCATTAAGTCTGCCCAGTGTGCAAAAGTCAACCAAAACTTTGACTGCCTCTATCTTCCTCATCCAGACTCGATTTGACGAACTGTTCACACCACTGTGATCACGATGACGAGATCTTTAACATGAACCTAGTTTGAGCATAAGCCAAACACTTTTATTTTTGACTCTTCCTGAGTCCTCTAGGACTTCTGCCTATGTTTGGAGCCACCTGGATCACAAACCAGCAGGGGACCTAAAGGGGTTCCTAAGAGGACAACTTCTAGGTCAAGGGAAACGATGAAGGATTATCCCATTGTCATTACAACTAAGTCACCTTGATATTTACAAAATTTCACCAATGGGAGGAGTCTCGATAGTGTAGGGATCACTTTGCATGATATATATCAATGGATAGGTGAGGAGTGACCCTGAAAACCCTTTCTCAAGAATGGAGTGAAAAATGGGACTTGCTTTCTCTTTAAGCAAGGGACTTGATCCACCAGGGGTAAGGGAAGGGGGGGGGGGGGAATTGGAGGGTTGAGGGAGAAAGAATAGGGTTATAAAAGAGTTATTCAATCCTTATAATCCTTGGAAAATTGGATTCCCAAGTAATCTTTGATAAATAGTCTTTATTGAGAAGTGGGACCACACAGGGCCAAGTGGACCCAACCCAAGATTGGGGATGGAAAATAACAACCAATGATATTCCTATCTAAGGACAAGGTGAGGAGAAATGAACAACCAAGAATATTCACTTTAGAAGGATGAATTGATCCTACTAAGTTCTAGCCTTAGGGATACCTAGGAAAAAATTAGTCCTAAAGCTAGGGCATGGGATTCCTGGAAATTCCACCGTCAGAATGGCCTCAAATTTGGAGGAGAGGGAGGTAAGCCACCAACGCAGTAGCCTAGGCGATATCAAAATTTTTCCATGGCCCAATTGTTGGGAAATCAATGCCCTAGGTGAACCAATGGGGCTAGACTTGGGGAAAAGGGGAAAAATGGTAAATGGAAGGTTAAAATGACCACCTCTTTTAGGGACCAATGCCTAATTCACTTGGGGATATGGATTCAAAGATGATAATGATTAAGGACTTGGTTTCTTGATTAAGGAGGCCCAGGAATTCAACTTCATCCAATGTTGAGAGAAAGAAAAGAAAAGCGACCTTCAAGCATTTATACTTCAATGAAATTGATGCAAGCTTATTGAGACAAACAATCTCTAGGACATTTCATTCATATACCATTAGCCCATACATTAAATTAGTTAAAACATGCTCAATTCCACATTTCGATAATGTAGCAACTAGCTCTAATTTTAGCCGTATTCAACAATAAGAATAATAACATCAAAATTTACTTACAAAATTATAGAGTATATCCAACCAAAATCTCATTTACAAGACAAAGCTCCAAGACAAGATAAATAACCCAAATCCATACATCAAAATTCATCCATCATCCAAAATATTCCTCCAAGGAAAAATTGCGAAGTTCTCTAAAGATAGAGAGATCCCAAGTCAAGTGATGATCAAATGAATGTATCTAACATCAATATATAACCTCCTAATGAATTCAAATTAGCCTATGGGCTCCCTAAAGATAAAACAATGTGCAAATAATAACTCCTAATGGTGAAAAGCCCACAATACTAGCTCATAATGTAAAAAAAAAGCCTCATAAGGGGAAAAATAATGATGTATGCATGTCATAGGGCTCTCCAAAGGCTCAATAACATCCTGAAGTACCATATTGAGGAATAAATTCCTCAAAATATGATGGACAAGGGTGTGGTCCCTTGTTCTCCAAGTAGTATACCTATGGTGCTCTAAGTGGGTCTGAGGTCACATCAATGACCCCATGGGTCTCCGTATGAATCAAAGATGTCTTTAGATCCTATGAAATGGTCCAAGTGGTGGACTGAATGCTGCCATGACATCGTACAAGTGTTGGGACACATGCCAAGAGTGTGGGGCTCCTGTGGGGGCCTGCTAGGTATAATGTACCAATCGTGTCACCATCATCCCAAAAGTGGATCGCTAATAGTCTTTGAACATCCACGAATATCTGTGGAGTGTTGTCTACTATTGTGGAGGCCCATGGCTCTCTATGCACACCCTACATGTGCCAATGTGGACCTTTGGGGGTCAGGATCACATATAGGGAAGCCAAACCCAAATGGAAACCACCTACAATCCTACATAAGATCTAATGCATCCCATAGGCTTCAATACAATCAATCCTTAAAATAATCAGGTAAAGGAGCTTACGAACCATGGATAACAAGGTGGTTACTTCATAATGGCATACCCTTCCGCAGTGGGCTTTGGCATGCGCTATTGTCTCCAAACTCCAAAGGGCGTTAGCCAAGGACCCTATTAGGTGGTTTCAACCCTTAGAGGGGATAATATGTCCAAGGTACATCATTCTAATGGGGGTGGCAAGTGACAAATAGGTGAAGTGGAATAGGGAATGAGGGGGGAAACCCTGGGCCACATAATGGGTCATAGGGGTATCTAAATAAGTGGAAGCCCACACCTAGGTATATAATGTATGAGAGGGAGTAGTCTTGGTACATGAGGTGCCTCGACCTTGATTTTTCCCACCCTTCTTTATATTCCTTTTGCCTTTAATTATTTTTCTTTAATTAACTGCTCGAGGCTCGAAGGACAAGAGCACGATGTGTATAATATAGCAGTGATTACCCCTTTTGAGGTAGGGTGGTTGGGACAATCATGGGTTCCTGAATGATAGAGGAGGCTCATCTAGGGCCTATTGAACTAGGGTGATGGCCATGGATGGGGTAGAGCTCACGTGTTGACTTTTTCCCAGGTGCTAATTATTTTTGTCCCGACCATATTTTTCATTTTGTGGCACAATTTCTTGTTAAATGTGGCCATTTATGATTTTTAATTTTCTTTTAATCGTTTCAACCTTCAAGGAATCATTCTAGGCCTGAACCAAGGTGGGGGTAAGGGGATAGGGAGGCTAGCCCTCTGTGGACCCAGAATGGGAATGTGGACCCAGGTAGGAGAAAAGATGAATGGGGGTATAGTGAGTGGAAAAGGAGTGATATGTGTGGATAAAGGAGTAGGACCACACACCCAAAATTGGGGTTTCTGAAGTAGTACCACCCTAGATCCAAATGGTGAATAAAGGAGATCCCACGGGACCAAGATCCAAGGGTAACAACCAAAATAGGTCAATTGAACAAGAGCACAAATCAAGCCCACTCTATCCACCAAATCTCCCAATCAATCCATACCCAAAAGTATCTGTGATAATTAAACCCAATACTCAATTACCAAATGACAAGACATACCTTTAGATCCGGGAGGCCCACCTTCAAACATATGATCAATACAGGTGGGTGAGGGACCACATGGTTGGCTCAGGTGGCAAAGAAATGGCACAATGAGCTAGCAGGAGTCATCAAGGGGCTACTAGATGTTGGCTGAGGCCCATCATGGAGAAAAAATTCTCCTGGGGATATCACCCATGAAGTGGTGGGTAACATGGACCATAGCCATTCCAAGCTCTATTTTTGTTTTTGATAAGTTTTAGAGCCATTAGCTGAACATGATAATTGGTTTGATGCCCCAATCCAACTCTAAAGTTAATGTTATGAGATTCATTATCTAAAACATTTAGCCCTACTCCATAGAACTAAGTGTCATCATCAAAATATTCCCATGCACAATCCTTATCCACATCTACAACAATCTTCCTAGGAGGCTTAGGTACCGTCGTTTGAGTAAAACTCATTTACAAAATTGAGGCCACATCAAATAGGAAAAGCATATTGAATAGGAAGAATTTTCCTATCTTTAAATAAGTTGGCATTCCTAGCTTGCTAAATATCCAACTAGGATCAAGGGAAGTTCTTTGTAATCCTTCACTGAAGAGTTATGACACCAACCTCTTACACCATTTTCAATTGTGCCACCAATTCATACATTTTTCAACCTAGTCAAATGTTTAATCTATCTCTAAACTTGCATAGTGTAGTTGGCTAAAAGGAATCTGAGATTCTGTTTTACTCATAACTCTTGGGAAATCTCAATAATGCATCGTGAATTATCGATTTGTAGGTTCCACTCTTCTATGGCGTGAAGACATACATTGTTCATCCAACCAAAGAAAACCCTAATTGGTTGATTGGAAAGTGAAAAGTAAAACCTTGATTGGTTACTTGGATGGAGAACAAGTGAAACGTATAAACCATAATTAAGGGAATGTTTTGAGAGTAACCAACCTGTTAGTCGATTCATGTGCATCTTCATTGGATGGAAAGAGGGGATCGATCTCCCCTTGACATAAATCAGAAGCCATCTCCAATTTCTAGATGCAAACAAGCTAGAAACTCCAAATAATTTGCAACCAACAATACTTTGAAATTCCCATGCAATATCATAAGAAACAAAGTATAATATAGACCTGTGAATTGACAATTTTCAGAAAAGATCTCAATTCCTTTTTATTAGTATCTTGAGGTAAATTATTATTGAAACCTATAGAAAACTTTCTTTGTCAGAAAATTTGTGAAAATTTTATTTTTACCGAAGTCTTCCATTCCATGGAAACCAAAATCTAAAAGTTGAATAACATAAAACCAATACCATAAGAACTCAAGAAGTTCAACTTCAAATGGCCCATCATGCTCATATTGAATCATAGTGAAAAATGTTTAAACCACAACCTGTGAGATTGGGGATCATATTTCTGTTTGAAATCCTATATCCTAGCAAAAACCAATAAAAAGTATATTTATGAAAAAATATCTGAAACTTTAATACAATATAAATAAAATTCTTAAAACTAGGACATTTTTCAACAGTAGAAAAGTGAAATTGAGGGCTTGGCATGTCGTATCTTGCATAAAAAATGTCAATTTTCTTCAGATTTCACGTTCAAAAGCTCAAGTTGAATGCGACGAGAATACTAGAGCGAGCTCCATAGTTTTATTATACAAACTTTGGAGAGAGGTGTTGCTGCTGTCACACATTATCCTCCTACTCCTCATAAAATCCATTAATACCTTCTCCCAACGCTGACTTGGAATGGCTAATGGTTTTAAAAGACCCGGAGTTTTAGTTGCCTCGACTTTATTTTACTGGCAAGCCAAACATTTGAACACAAACTTCTAAACATCAAATTTAAGTCCATCCCAAAGAAATTTCTTCTTGACTCTATGGTAAGTTTTTAAAAACCCTGAGTGCCCTCCTATAGGAGAGATGTGAAATTCCAAAAGAAATTTTTCATTGAGTTTGGAATTCTTACATAGATTAAGCAATCCTTGTACCATAGTGAATCATTTTTCTAGATAAAAGTGTCATATGCACTGGGATCTTACTGCAACTTTTGAATGAATGTCCACACCTCTTCATCATCAACAAGAGAAAATATTGACATATGCCTTATTTTAAAGAGAGTTGATCGATAAGGAACCATTGGTAGAGTAATCATTAACAAAGGAGTTATCAACAATGGGCTTATTGACAAGCACAAGGTTGAAGTCGATAAGGGTTCCACCAACAAGCATAAAGCTGTTGGGACAACCACCATTCCCTTATCACAATAGTAAAACAATCACAAAAGGACAAATGAAATGAATGCAAGTGCTACATAAATGGTTTTATAAGGCAATAAATGGAGGGTTCAAGAAATCATTTCAAGTGAGTTCGAGCTTCCAACTATTTCGATTCAATACAATTCCTTGATTGCAAGTCCTAGAGATAACATGAAGAGTGAAGGTTCAAGAAGCACATGGACATTCACTGAAAGCACCCACAAAAGGTAGCAGTGATGCATTGGGAAGACAAAAGCCTAAGGAATATAGTAGCAAGCCTTTTATTTGTAAAAAATGTCCACAACATGGCATGAACGTTAAAAATAAAGAAAGACCCAAACCCTCTAATGCAAGATGGCATGAATGTTCAGTGTGTGATGTTGCTCCTTTATTCTCTCAATTATGTATATATAATGACTTTTTGTATGTATTTCTAACAGAAAGAAACTCATTTTAATTACTCATACATTTCTCAAAGATCACAAATCTGTAGCATAATTATAAAATTCACATATCTAAGTAAAATCAATGATAGTGATAATGAAATCAGTCATATCCATAATTGGTCAAGACTCAAGTCTCATTCTACATGTACTGTAATAGATCTTAATGGCCCCTTCTAACAAAGGGACCCATCGACCATTCTCAAAAGTATACTCAATGTATATAAAGACCCTGCTATATAGAATGTTTGAGAGAATATTTTGATACCTTATAACCAACAAAATGACCGATCGGATCACATTTGAATAGTTGAGGTCCAAAATATTCATCAATACCAAGTATTGTAGCAGTTGTGCAAGCAACTAATGTGTGTTAAGCAAAAATCATATAAATAATAAAACCACCATAGAAAATAACAATTTTACATAAAAACATTGTTGTATTCATTCATACTGGTCAACATTCAATTTATATGAAGCGTAAAGGCAAAACCTTAGATTTTATTTTTTTCGAGTTTATATCAAAATATTGCAAGCACTAACCTACTCCAAGTGGTCTCATGTATGCATGTTGTGTATAAAATTGAGACTTATTTGTAAGCCTGAAAATATTATAAAATAGAGCATATTGCATAATTAGAGATAAAAGAACAAAACAATTGAAAGAAAAACCTAAAATATGATGTCACACAAATCAAATTATTAGAAAAAAGGACACTGGCAATCTAGAAGCAAGGGTTTTAAACCTATTTACGCCTCGAAAATTGCTACATAAACATCGGAGAAAACCACCCGGCCCAGACCTTAAAGCAGCTCCTTTTCTATTTGGTGTGGTGGCTCCGACTGAATATAATGGGACCAATTTCCCAATGATATATAAGTGGGATGGCTAAGTGATCAATTTTTAATATCTAATGTGAATGATAGATGATCTATTCTAAAATGCAACAATATAAAAATAACTAATCTATCCCGGGAAGTCTTTCTTCTAGTGCATTTTTTGATGGTTCTTATTGACAAGTAGGCATATGGATGACTCTACTCATAAATAAAAATATTCATTCATATGATAATTACTTTGTTCAAGTAGTTGAAAAAAGTAATAATTAAAATGTTATCACACTAATCTTTATATATTTAATGACACACACATATATAAAAGATAACAACTCTTAAACATTCAATAGTGGTAAGTCAAAGAATCACTGTAAAAACATATACATATATCAATAATAACAAAATTAGTAAATGCTGATTCACATAAAGGTATGAAGCAAAAACACATATAGTAGTACCGTATGCATTTGAGTGTCCTCCGATATGAATCACATTCAGATCGTGCCTTTTAACTTGGGAATACTTTCACAAGAAGCAATAATGCATATCACATAAAAGCATTCTTCATCAAAATTGAGAATTTAGGTTCAATTTTTATAAAAATAAATATATCGGAAGCACAGTAGTGCAACTTCCGATCCAAGTCTTAATATAAAAATTTGAGGACCCTTTCTAAAAACATGAAAGGGTCTATAAATACTACTTAAACTAACAAACTATGAAATAAATATGCTATGTGTTGGTATAACCAAATCACAAAGATGTGAAAATCTTCTTGAAATAGGCATGTTGCAGTTGGTCAAAAATGGTTCACTATATTGGTTGATCATCTTGTGATTGGAGCTGAAAAATGACGAGCATCGGCTGAAGCTATGGTGGATGAATCATGCGTGAGTGTAACTGAGCAGTTTATGTGGCATCATTAAGTTCGGGAATCATATGGCCAATTGCATCGGTAAGGCATTTCATCATTGTCCGCGGACTATATGGTTTGAAAAGGAAAAACCAAAAGGTTTCCCACATTAAACTTTGAATACCTGCGATTAATCTTTCCCTCTGCTCCAGCTCCTATTTCCACGTCTGTTCTAATGCTTTTACTGGTGGAAGTTTCCTTGGAGAACACTGTGTTATTAAACTTAACAAATAAAGACTGTTATTAATTAACTCAACCTGGTTGTTTGTTGTCGATCTGCATCTTGATGTCACTCTTTCTGCCTTCATTAGCTGAGATTGCCATTCAGTAAATAGAATTTCTTTGTGCGATTCCAGAACTTGTGGTAGATTAGCAGCTTTTCCCTCTTTAGATTCTTGTGAGAAGAGAAAATTTGTTAATATTTCATCTGCTTTTTCCAAGTCCAATCTCGCATCTACTGATTTGTCAACCATGGATGATGAAATTTCACACAAAGGAAGAACTAGTGAGATATTATGACATAATAGGCTCAACTGACTAGACAATGCCCTAGTAATTTGTAGAGCCTCCGATCTGAATTCTCCCACTTGGGGATATTCCTTGAATCTTTCTATCTTAACTGTTAGTTAAGCGATTTGTTCTTCCTTCGATTTATTCAGCTGTTCATTTAATAACTATAACTTACTCAATGCTTGGGATAACTCCTGTTGCTTATGAATTGCTTGATCATCAATCCTCTTCTTTTCTTTGAGCAATTGCTCATTCAACTAATCATTTAGCTACTTCTGGAGTGCTAATTGTTGTTCCAGTTGTTCTATATTTTGTTGTTTCTCCTATGCCTATACTTCTAGCAAACTGATTGCTTGGTCCTTTTCGTTTAGCAAATTAATAACCTCTGATGCTTTATCCATTATGGCCGCTGTGTATACTCTAGCATACTGAGAAATTTTGGTGAGGTCTTCGAAAGGATTAACTTCCTCTCTCCATACCACATTCGTTATCTCCATTTGTGAAGTCAAAAGAGGAGAGTGATCAATTTCCCTCTTTTTCCTTTGTCTTTTGATTACAACCATATGCTTAAGGCTGTATAAGGCATCTAATGGTGGTATCTCTTTTATATGTAAAACAATTTCATCGAAGGGATTTTCAGGGATTATTTATACATCCTTATGAATCATGGGTGGGCCGCTTGTTCCTTCAGTTGGAACTGTGTTGATTACTGATTTCTGAGTAGTGGTCACCTCAGGTGTGCTGAATCCTTGAATGCTCTCAGTATTACTAATGATGGAATCAAATTGCTGCCATTCATTGATTAGTTTAGGATCAACATAAATGCTTGAATCAAGGGGTCCGCTACTTGTTTCTTGTCTCTGCTCCTACTCTGGCAACTTTTCCTTTTCGAGAACCTTCTCCACTACAGGAGTATTATCGGCAGCTTTCTATTCACTTTGACTTTGTGGTTGAACTGTTGGGGTTGTAGCTAATAGATCCAAAGGCAGAGTTTGCAACCTCTGGGCTCTGAGCCTATCAAATTTTTCTCTAACCCCTCTTCTACATATTTGATACAAGCCAATCCTTTAAGCCGATAAAATATTTTGGCTAACGCAAACAAATCATCAAAGTCATCAGCTTCATGATCAAATCTGGTAAGTTTAGCTTGAGAGGTAATGTTATAGGCAACCTTCCTGGGGTCAAATTTCCTATTCGGAATGGTGGCAAGATTTAGCATTTGAATCTTCTCTTCTTCTTTCTCTGCATATTTATAATCATGTAAGGTAAAAATGCCACACCATAGGGGAAATGTAGGCCACATATATTTCTTGGAATCCCTCAGGTTTTTTGACGTTCCTTCAACTGTTATCTGATATGCCAACTCTTGGGTTAACAGTTTGTTAGGAACATATAGAGGAAGAACATGGGGTTTGGTAAGACTACCAAAAAGCCTTACATAAGTGAATTTCGCCTCTCCAAACTAGCTACCCACTGCTGTTAGGTCAATTGCTGCTTCCTGAGATATCCTAGGGGTAGGCTTATTGAAGATAGAATAATATACAGGTAGGAAAAACCATTGCAAATTCTGCATAAGTGATTCTTATAGTGGGCCTTCCACAACTTCTTGTGATAGATATGAATAGGATTAGAATCTTGGGAAGTCCACTTCCATCCGAGTACGGGGTATTCAGAATTAAAACAAATAATATCAATAATATATGCACTATAGTAAAAAGGAGGAATGATCCGAGAATTTGTATATGATTTCCTTCTGTATTCTAGTATTTCAGTGGCTATTCTATCATATATAATATTTGCCCAATCCATAAGATAACCATTAATTGCAACTTCCTTTAACGGGACCATATCTATAGTAAATTTTGTAGAATCATGTTGTCCCCACAATCTACACATCATAGCGCCAGCGTAGCAATAAGGAGAAGCTAATGAGTCAACATAATACTTACCCGATGACTTGTGCTTATGTTTCTCTGGGAAATGCCTCCAGTGTCTGATCGGGTCCGACTTCAAGTCATTTTATTTTGCAAATGCTTCCAGGAATGCCTTGTTGTATCACTTCTCGGGTGGAGGTAGATGGTACATTTTCCTAAGATCTTCAGGTTTAAATGACCCGAATATTCTTCCATCAGAAGTGGAAAATGTTCTGTCTGAAGTTGGGATTTTCTCGATGACCCATCTAACCACATTAGTGTATGGAAAGAATTTGGCCCGCACTGCTATCCTATGAAAGTATGAATAGGCCAGTTCTTTGAGAGTTCCTTCTAACTTGCTAGTGGAATCGGCTGTGACTTCCTCTTCCAATTCTTCAGGTTCCTTTGCTTCTATCAAATTGTAGATGCTTCCCTAGCTCGCATTTCCCAGCCCAAGACATGTTGTATCTGATATTAGTCCCTTCCTGCTTGGTTCTGGTTCTTTAACTACAGGAGTTGTCTTGGTCTTCTTAAATTTTTTCCCCATCTTCTTCGGATTCATGAGTTCAAAGAAACTTTGCATAGATAATTACAAACCGTAACATAGGGATATTGCCACTGAAATCCAATATGAAAATGAATAGAATTAAGGCAATTAACATATGATAAGTTGGATGCAGTTAATAACCACCACGAGTGAAATATTTGAAAGATTTACTCTTAATTGTGAAATTAATAGCCATTCGAGCCGCCAATCGTGATGAATAAACACCATAAATACTTGTCTCATTGATCATATATTGAATGATTATCTCAAGCGTGTCTTTGAATTTTACTGATTGACGATTGACGATAAATTGCAAATCATGATCGGGAGTTTCAAAAAGGCGAGGCTCCATCACTTTAGACGAATATCTCCGATTGCAATAAAGTGATATTATAATAAGGCGAGATATGTTTTTATTGAATTGGTTTGATTTATTATTTTTTAAAAGACTTATGCATGCAAACCATGTCACGAATGTTTTCTTCTTGAGATGCATGCCTTATTTATTAATCGCAATTGGGGGTTCAACTTTTGCTTTAGTTCTTTGTCACACGATACCTCTGATTGCCGATTGTGATTGCCTTTATCGGATCAGAGGATTTGATGAGGACCTTTTTATGTGTATCCCTTTATCATTGCGATACGCGATCTCCGATCGCTTTATTGAAATGTAGAATTATTTATGATATTTTTTAAAGGAATACTTTATACTTTATTCAAAAGGCTTTTAGAATGAATTAATTACATCGGGCCTTTTGATAAAGGTTTTTCTTATAATGAGGTCAATACCAGGCTTATTTATCAAATCACAAATCTCACTAAGTTTATTTAAAAAGGGACCCATTTCTTATTAAAAATTTTGTGTAAAAGTTTTTAGAAATGGGGGGTTGTTGTACAACACAACAATTGGTGATTCACTGGGAGAAACAATTATTTCTGAGAAAGTAATGTAATATTTTAACCTTCTTAATTTGAAAACCTTAGTGGATAGAGAAAATCTAATATAACTAGATAATCATAAACTCTAAATATAATGAAAACTATTTTTGCTATCTCTTTCTCATCTCAAAATTACATACATTCTAAGTTTACGTAAACCTTGATTGGTTGATAATGATAAAACAAATGAATTCTCCAACTTAGCTTGTATAATGACTCATTTGTCACAGGTAGAGCCACTGTTGCCAGCAAACATTTATAGTCTCGACAGGGTTACCTTTTAACCATTTAATCATTCATTGTCCCATCCATTTCAGAGTATAATTTAAAAGAATGAATCCAAAAGATATGTTTCCACATATTTTGTATTGCATTTTTCTTTTTTCCTTATTTCTTTATTTTGTAAGATAAAAAGCCATTGTCCTGGTTTTGTGGCCAACTGTTGACAATGCCATTCACTAGTTGTAATTTAACTGAACAAGCTGGCTGGTGATGAGACCCCTTGTCTTATAATTATAAGCCATTATCCTATTTTGGTATGCAGTGTTGGTAATGTCAGTTGAACTAGTTCCCTATGATCATGGTAAGCAGGCTCATGACGAGACTTCTTATCTGTTATATCAAATATCTTTTAGAATTACACTCTAAAAAATCATAAACTTTTATGGATGGGGTGAATAATTTACTCCTTAAGAGAACATGGATGACAATTTTAAGAGTTGAAGATGCTAAGATTGGATCAGTCTTTGCTTTGTATTGATAACCTTTTTTTAGGCTTTTTAAAAGTTAGAATGTTTTACAGTATTTTCAAGTTTTGAGAAGATTTTACAAAAATAAAAAAGGGTTTTCAAAGTTTAATCATACTTAATTTCCTAGAATTTTCTCTTCTTCCTTCAAGGCTTTCATCTATCAAAAGTAAATATTAACACTATTTTTCTTTTAAGTAACCTTTTCAAAATAGTAAAAACCAATAGAGGGCCATTTACAACTTTATTTTCCAAGAAAGAAACTAAATTAATTATTCACACAAATATCGCTGAAAATTGTATATTTATAAAGTAAGAAGGGGTTACCTTCTCAAGTGAAGAATTTTTTCAAAATAAGCCGATTGACAAGAAGAGAGTCTCTCTTTCCTGATAGATCTTGCAATATGAATGTTGATGAGCCTATCTTCTCATTGATTTGAAATGGTCCAAGCCAAATTTTCTGAAATTTAGTGTGTTTTCCTTTATCCTCGTGGCATTTTTCCCATTTCAAAACAAGATCACCAACTTGTAAAATTTTTGGGCCAGTGGAAGTTGTATCAAAATAAGACTTAATAATTTGTTGATGCTTCACATGTGTGGTTTGGGCTTTCTCCCTTTCTTCTTTTAATTTCAAGATATGATTATGTCTCAATTGGATAGAAGATGAGGGATTTTATTCAATGAACTGCACTAAGGCTAGTGATGGAAGTACTAAGTTTGCTGGTATGACAACCTCCTTTCCATACACCAAATTAAATGGAGAAGTGCCTATTGAGGCCTTTTGTGTTATACAGTCTGCCCATAATGCAAATATCAAAGAATTATGCCAATTCTTATGATTTTGATCAATAGTTCTCTTAATGATTTTGATAAGATTTTTATTGGTGGATTCTGCTAAACCATTACCCTAAGGGTAGTATTTTGCAACATATTTCAATTTGAATCCTCTTTTGATAGAAAATTCAAGTATGGAATTACCACAGAAATAAGATGCATTATCAAAAATAAGAGCATTTTGGACACCAAACCTGGTAATGATGAACTGGTCTATGAATTCAATGATTACCTCAAAGTTTGTTGTCTTCAAAGGAATTGCTTCTACCCACTTAGTAAAGTAATATGTAGCTGTAAGGATATACATGTGCTGTTTGGATGAATGTGGAATAATTTCTCCAATGATATCCAATCCCCATTTTTCAAAAGACTGCTCAATGTTGACTGGTTGTGAAGGAAAAGCTGGCTTTCTTTGTCTTCCACTGGCAGTTTGATATGTTCTTCATTTCCTTACTTACTCATGAGTATCTTTAAATAAGGTGGGCCAATAATACCCAGCATGAATAATTTTATGATTTGTTGTATCAGCTCCAAAATGTCCTCCTGCAGGACCATCATGTAATTCCTGCAAGACCTTTTGTGCTTTAGGTTTTTCTAAGCATATTAACAAAATCGAATCATAATTCCGTCTAAACAACACATCATCAACAATCATGAAGTTTTTTTCCTTCAGTATTATGGCACGTTTATTTTTATAGGAAAGATTAGGAAGAGCATATCCAATTTTTAAATAGAATATCAAATCTGCATATTGGGATTCAGGATTGATGGTACTTATCTCATTGATTTCTTCAATATTGTTGGTACCTTCATATTCCTGAATATTAGAAGCTCCTGCTAAAAACCTGCAAAAACCTTGGCCTTTGACCATCTTTACTGGTCTAATTTCCAAATCATATTCTTGTAATGTCGTAACCCACTTTCCCTTTTTTCTCCCAATTCCCTTTGCACTAGTAATTGTCTTACTGCTGAAAAAGAGACTATTGCTTTTGTGTGTGTCTTTGAGAGAAAGGGCCTAAAGTGTTTAATGGACTTGAATACAGCAAAAGCTTTCTTTTCAACTTCAAAGTAATTAAGCTCAACACCTTTAAGATTTGAACTATAAAATGATATTGGTGATTCCAAGTTTTGATCATTGATTTGTGTCAGTACTGTTGCGTAAGATGAATAAGATGCTAGAGTATATAAAATAAAATGATTTGAAAAATTGGGAGTGTTCAATGTGGGAGCATTTATGATTGCTTGCTTGATTGAATCAAAAGCCTCCCTTTCTATAGGTCCCCATTTAAACACTTATTTTTTCTTGATCATGATTTGTAATGGTAAAACAATCTGTGAAAAATCTGGAACAAATATTTTTACAAAATTTATTTGACCTAAAAATGATTGCATTGATTTTTTATTATGTGGAAATGGAATATCATAAATCTCTTTGATTCTATCTGGATCGATATAAATACCATATTTTGAAACAATGAACCCCAAGAGTTTACCTTGGTCAAGAACAAAAAATGACTTCTTAGGATTCAGTGAAATCCCATAACTTTTATAGCGTTCAAAGATTTGTTTCAAATCATGTAAATGATTTTCTCTTTTCTTAGAGAAGAAAGTAATGTCATCCAAATAGACAACTACTGATTTATTAATCAGACCTTTGAATGCTATATCCATTGCTCTTTGGAAGGTAGCTCCAGCATTAATTAAACTGAAAGGCATTTTTTGATAGGCATAAGTTCCCCACTTAGTTCTGAAAGTAGTCTTGAGTTTTTCATCGGGGTGCACCAATATTTGGTTATACCCTGAAAAACCATCTAAGAAAGACATTAATTCAGAACCAACTACTAAATGCAGAGTTTGCTCCATTGTTGGTAGTGGGAAGTTATCTTTTTGACTTGCCTTATTAAGATTTCTGAAATCAATGCAAATTCTAATGTCACCATTCTTCTTTCTCATGGGTACCAAGTTGGACACCCAATTTGAATGTCTAACAGGAAAAATTATCTTAGCCTTCAAGAGTTTGTTTAACTCAGCTTTTATCTGACTTTCAAGGTTCGGATGAATTTTCCTTAATTTCTGTTGTACTGGTTTTTCTTCAGATATCATTGGAATTGTATGTTGTATGATAGAAGTATCATATTTTTTCAAGTCATCATAATTCCAAGAGAATACATTTTTATATCTATTTAATAATCTGATAAATGCAAATCTTTCTTCTGAAGTAAGTCCTAATCCCAAATTGATATTTTGTGGCTTGTCCTCTGTGCCAAGATTTATTAATTCCAATCTTAAAGTAGAACTTTGAAGCTTTGAATTAGTAACCTATTTAAACCTATCTTTGATGTCATAAAGGTATTTATGTTTGACCACTGGTTTAGGTATTGAATTTTCTTCAAGTTTTTCCTTAATTTAAAGATCATTCTAACTTTCATCAATAATTTGATCATAGGACTTATTAGAAGTTAAGAAATTTAAAATTTCATCGTCATGATTGAATACTCACCAGTTAGTGACATTATCAGGAACCGATGGTCTAAAAATTAACTCTGCTGAAAATCTATCGGGACTGTAATCTTCATATGGAAGGAGCTTAGAAGCAACATTGGCTAGCAAATCTACTGCTACATTCTAAGATCTAGGAATGCGAGAAATATTAAATGCTAGAAAATGAGATACAAGGTCTTGTACCAAAGATTGATAATGTTTAAGATGACTAGAAAGGCAATGTATAGTATTTCTGACTTGCTTTATAACAATTTCAGAGTCACCGAACACTTTCGAATATTGCACCTTAAGACCTATTGCTTTGTAAAAGTCCTTGAATCAAGGTTTCATATTCAACAGTATTAGTTGTGCACTCAAATTCTAATCTACATGATAGCATAGTCTTTTCTCCTTCAGGACTAACTAAAATACATCCTTCTCTTGCACCATCATTAGATTTAGACCCATCAAAATATAATGACTAAAATAAAGGTTTATATACTGTTTTATTTACAATTTCCTCAGCAATTTTAACACACCTTGATGTATCTGTTTGGGAAAATTTTTCAATTTGAGATGTGAAATTATTAACTGAGAAAGATGATGATTGAACACTAAAATTACCAAAGAATGATTCATATGAGTAGTTATCAAGAATATTATTGTTGAATGCTATAGGCTGGTTTTCTTGTTCAAACTCTGTTACAGTATGAGTCATATGTTTCTCTTGATCAATCTTGATCTAATTTGGCTTTCCTTTATAAAGAAGCCACATGTGAGACCAATCGGTAGAAATATAACCATGAAGTTTCTCATACCAGTTTTTACTTAAAATCAAACCATAAAACTCAGGAATATCAGCGATTAATATATCAATTATCTGAACCACTCTTGGATCAGTTGATAACCTAATGGTAACTGAGTTGATTTTTCCCAATACTTGGACCTTAGTTCTATTCAACTGGGCAATATGGACTGCAGACTTCTAGGGTTCAATATTCAGTTTAGAACAAATCAAAGCCAGCATTATATTCGATGAAGCGCCTGACTCTATTAAACAATTGTGCAGATTTCTATTATAAATCTTATATGTAAATAGAAAAGGAGTATGGGAATTTGATCTATCTCCGATTAGAATAGCATCAGTAGCTTCTACTCTACCAGCTAGTGGCTTACCTGTCTCATTAGTGGCTTTGGACAATACAATTTTCGTAAGAGGAGAAGAAGGTACTGCATCTAATTCTTTGAGCAACAATTTTTGTTGATGTTTGAGCTTATTAAGCTCAAACATAGTGATATTTGCTTTCGTTTTCTTCATGTCTTCAATGATGTTGTAATCCATAGAGTCTGCAACTACTAATGTTTTAAATGTTGAAGGTGGATTGGAAGTTGATGGCTGATTTTGAGTAGGCATTACTATAGAATTCTTTGTGGGAACCCTTTCTTTAGTGGTAGTACCGATATTCTTTTTCTTTTGAGTCGGTTGAACAGGTTCAAGAGTTCCTTTACTCCTGGTACTTACTGGAAAAGCTTCCTATTCATTCTCAATATCAGAATTGGGCAAAATGAAGTCCCACATCCCATGACATTCTACAACTTCCTCTTCTTCGGTTTCTTTAGATGATAAGACTGTATCTTCTTCTTCATCGTTCTTGGGGTCTGACTCTGAGTTGGATATAGCATTAGGGGATTTTGATTATGGTTTCTTAAAGTTTCTAAATGGCTTCTTGGTTGAGGTCTTAGTTACTTGTTTCTTAATTTCTATCATTTCATTTGATATAGTTTTAGAACTTTTTGGAGACCTTCCATATCATATGGATATTTAGTCATTTTCATCTTTGAATCATCTTTGAAGGTAACTTTTTTAGATTTTCTATCTTTAAGAGAAACTTTCTTTTCTAAAGTGATAATACATTTTTCCATAGCAATTGCCTCTTCCATATTCTTTGCTAAAGTAGGCTTTGCAGCTCTATCGACAAAGATAGCTATGTTTGAAGTTAAGGCTGATATGTACCATTCACTTCTAACCTGTTCACTAGGTTTTGAGGTAGTAGGAATCTTATTTAAGAGTTTATTAAATCGTGAATTAAACTCTTTTATAGGCTCTCTAGATTCCGTTTTAAGATTTGAGAGATCATTGATTAACATTGCTACGGATCTGTCATCACCATATTTAGTTAAGAACTGCTCTTGGAAAATATTCCAACTAGTAATGGATCCTGATGGTAACGAAAAGTACCAAGACCCAGCTGATCCTTGTAGGGTATACGGGAAAATCCTGACAACCACATCTTCTTCAGTAACTCCTTTTAAATTGAATGACAACATAAAATTGTTTATGTGTTCATCTGCCTGAATGCCTGCATTTGGATTGAATTTTGGCAACCATTTCTCAGGATGAGTTGGAAATGGGTTCAAAGGTGCAAGCATTGTGACTACACCAAGATTGTTCCATCGGTTCTGTGCCATTGTTGAGCTACTAATGGATGATAGCGCAGATGAAGTTCCAGATTGTTGAGAAGGATAAGATATTGAAATTACAGATGGTTGAGAAGCAGATGTTGAAGTTCCAGTACCCTGTTGAATGACAATCTAGATGGGGGAATGGATGGTTGACTTCGTAATGGAGAAGATGAAATGGATGATGATGATGAGAAAGTTTCACTATTAGACCCTTCAGTTGTCTTCCTTTCTCTTTTTCTTTTAGGCAAAGATAATTCAATAGGTTCAATACCAAGCTTTTCACTCTGAAGTCTGGTGAGGGGATGAGAAGGAATGAATTGCGAAGTCACACTGCCTTGAGATAACTCAGATTTCTGTGGTGATATTGAGAATCCTTGAATTTTATGAATTAGAGACTGTACTTCAGGAGATTCTAGAGTTGATTTATCTGAGATGTCTTGGAGTTGAGAAGTGGTTGTTGTTTCCTCAACTTCTCACTTAGAAAATGGATATTTAGCATGCGAGGGAGAAGTCAGAGGTGAGGTGGAGGGAGATTTACTCTCAGAATGGATTATAGATTTGGATTTGCTCACCATTCACAGTTCAGGCCCTTCTTCCAGTGCCAAAAATGTTGATGCCTCAAAAATCGCTGCATCAACATCAGGGAAAACCACTCGGTCTGGACCTTAAAGCAGCACCTTTTCTATTTGGTGTGGTGGCTCCGACTGGATATAATGGGACCAATTTCCCAATGATATATAAGTGGGATGGATAAGTGATCAATTTTTAATATCTAATATGAATAATGGATGATCTATTATAAAATGCAACAATATAAAAGTAAATAATCTATCCCGGGAAGTCTTTCTTCTAGTGCAATTTTTTATGGTTCTTATTGACAAGTAGGCATATAGATGACTCTACTCATAAATAAAAATATTCATTCATATGATAATTACTTTGTTCAAGTAGTTGAACAAAGTAATAATTAAAATTTTATCACATTAATCTTTATATATCACTGACACACATATATATGAAATATAACAACTCTTAAACATTCAATAGTGATAAGTCAAAGAATCGCTGTAAGAACATATACATATATCAATAATAGCAAAATAAGTAAATGCTAATTCACATAAAAGTATGAAGCAAAAACACAGATAGTAGTAATGTATGCATTTGAGTCTCCTCCAATATGAATCGCATTCAGATCCTACCTTTTAACTTGGGAATAATCTCACAAGAAGCAATAGTGCATATCACATAAAAGCATTCTTCATAAAAACTGAGAATTCAGATCCAGTTTTTATAAAAATAAATATATCGAAAGCACAGTAGTGCAACTTCCGATCCAAGTCTTAATACAAAAATTTGAGGACCCTTTCTAAAAACATGAAAGGGTCTATAAATACTACTTAAACTAACAAAATATGAAATAAATATGTTATGCGCTGGTATAACCAAATCACAAAAATGTGAAATTTTTCTTGAAATAAGCATGCTGCGATCAGTAAAAAATGGTTCACTGTATTGGCTGATCATTTTGTGATTGGAGCTGACAAATGGCAAGCATCGGCTGAAGTTCGGGTGTATGTCTCATGCGTGATTGTAACTGAGTAGTGTATGTGGCATCATTAAGTTCGGGAATCATATGGCCAATTGCATCGGTAAGGAATTTCATCGTTGTTCACTGACTATATGGTTTGACAAGGAAAAACCAAAAGATTTCCCACATTAAACTTTGAATACCTGCGATCAATCTTTCCCTCTGCTCCAGCTCCTGTTTCCACATTTGTTCTAATGCTTTTACTGGTGGAAGTTTCCCTGGAGAACACTCTGATATTAAATTTGACAAATAAGACTGTTATTAATTAACTCAACCAGGTTGTTTGTTGCCGATCTGCATTTTGATGTTGCTCTTTCTGCCTTCATTAGCTGAGATTTCCATTCAGTAAATAGAATTTCTTTGTGCGATTCTAGAATTTGTGGTAGATTAGCAACTTTTCCCTCTTTAGATTCTTTCCAGGAGAGAAAATTTGTTAATCTTTTATCTGCTTTTTCCAACTCCAGTCTCGCATCTACTAATTTGTCAACCATGGGTGACGAAATTTTAGAAAGAGGAAGAACCAGTGAGATATTATAACATAATAGGCTCAACTGACTAGAAAATGCCATGGTATTTTGTAGAGCCTCCGATTTGAATTCTCCCACTTGGGGATATTCCTTGAATATTTTTATCTGAACTGTTAGTTGAGCGATTTGTTCTTCCTTCAATTTATTCAACTGTTCATTTGATAACTGCAACTTACTCAATGCATGGGATAACTCTTGTTGCTTATGAATTGCTTGATCATCAATCCTCTGCTTTTCTTTGAGCAATTGCTCATTCAACTGATCATTTAGCTACTTCTGGATTGCTAATTGTTGTTCCAGTTGTTCTATCTTCTATTGTTTCTCCTGTGCCTGTGCTTCTAGCAAACTGATTGCTTGGTCCTTTTCTTTTAGAAAATTACTAACCTCCAATGCTTTATCCATTGTGGCCGCTGTGTATACTCTTGCATACTGAGAAGCTTGTGTATTTGATAAACAAGCTTGGATTGGTTGATATCTCCTTCGTAGTTAAGAGGGAGAGACACAACGTTCTTGTCTTCACTAGTTTGGTGAGGTCTTCGGAGGGATTAAATTCCTCTCTCCATACCACATTCATTATCTTCATTTGTGAAGTCAAAAGAGGAGAGTGATCAATTTTCCTCTTTTTCCTTTGTCTTTTGATTACAACTCTATGCTTAGGGCTGTAGAAGACATCTAATGGTGGTATCTCTTCTATGTGTAAAACAATTTCATCAGAGGGATTTTCAGGGATTATTTCTACATCCTTATGAATCATGGGTGGGTTGCTTGTTCCTTCAATCGGAACTGTGTTGATTGATGATTTTTGAATAATGGTCACCTTAGGTGTGCTGAATCCTTGAATGCTCTTAGTATTACTAATGATGGAATCAAATTGTTGCTATTCCTTGATTAGTTTAGGATCAACATAAATGCTTGAATCAAGGGGTCCGCTACTTGTTTCTTGTCTCTGCTCCTACTTTGGAAACTTTTCCTTTTTGGGAACCTTCTCCACTACAAGAGTATTATCGGAAGCTTTCTGTTCACTTTGACTCTGTGGCTAAACTGTTGGGGTTGCAGCTAATAGATCCAAATGCAGAGTTTGCAACCTCTGGGCTCTGAGCCTATTGAATTTTTCTAACCCCTTTTCTCCATATCTGATACAAGCCAATCCTTTAACTTGATAAAATATTTCGGCTGAAGCAAACAAATCATTAAAGTCATCGACTTCATGATCAAATCTGGTAAGTTTAGCTTGAGAGGTAACGTTATAGGAAACCTTCCTTGGGTCAATTTGCCTATTTGGAATGGTGGCAAGGTTTAGCATCTGAATCTTCTCTTCCTCTTTCTCTGCATGTTTATAATCATGTAAGGTAAAAATGCCACACCGTAGGGGAAATGTAGGCCACGTATGTTTTTTGGAATCCCTCAGGGTTTTTGACGTTCCTTCAACTGTTATCTGATATGCCAACTCTCGGGCTAACAATTTGTCAGGAACATATAGAGGAAGAACATGGGGTTTGGTAAGACTGCCAAAAAGCCTTACATAAGTGAATTTCTCCTCTCTGAACCAGCTACCCACTGTTGTTAGGTCAATTGCTGCTTCCTGAGATATCCTAGGGGCAGGCTTATTGAAGATAGAATAATATACATGTAGGACAAAACCATTGCAAATTCTATACAAGTGATTCTTATAGTGGGCCTTCCACAACTGTTTGTGATAGATATGAATAGGATTAGGATATTGGGAAGTCCACTTCCATCCAAGTACGGGGTATTCAGAATTAAAACAAATAATATCAAGAATATATGCACTGTTGTAAAAAGGAGGAATGATCCAGGAAGTTGTATATTCTTTCCTTCTGTATTCTAGTATTTCAGTGCCGATTCTATCAGAGAGAATATTTGCCCAATCCTTAACATAACCATTAATCGAATTTTCCATTAACGGGACCATATCTATAGTAAATTTTGTAGAATCATGTTGTCCCTACAATCTACACATCATAGCGCTAGCGTGGCAATAAGGAGAAGCTAATGAGTCAACAGAATACTTACCCAATGACTCGTGCTTATGTTTCTTTGGGAAATGCCTCCAGTGTTTGATCGGGTCCGACTCCAATTCATTTTCTTTTGCAAATGCTTCTAGGAATGCCTTGTTGTAGCACTTCTCTGGCGAAGGTAGATGGTACATTTGCCTGAGATATTCAGATTTAAATGACCTGAATATTCTTCCATTAGCTATGGAAAATGTTCTGTCTGAAATTGGGATTTTCTTGACGACCCATCTAACCACATCAGTGTATGGCAAAATTTTGGCCCGCGCTGCTATCCTGTGAAGGTATGAATAGGCCAGTTCTTTGAGAGTTCCTTCTGACTTGCTAGTGGAATCGGCTGTGGCTTCCTCTTCCAATTCTTCGAGCTCCTATGCCTCTATCAGATTGTATATGCTTTCCCAGCTCTCATTTCCCACCTCGAGACATGTTGTATCTAATATTAGTCCCCTCCTGCTCAGTTTTGGTTCTTTAACTACAGGAGTTGCCTTGGTCTTCTTAGATTTCTTCCCCATCTTGTCCAGATTCATGAGTTCAAAGAAAATCTACACAAATAATTACAAATCGTAACATAGGGATATTGTCGTTGAAAGCCAATATGAAAATGAACAGAATTAAGGCAATTAACATATGATAAGTCGGATGCAGTTAAGAACCACCACAAGTGAAATCTTTGAAGGATTTACTCTTAAATGTGAAATTAATAGCTGTTTGAGCCGCCAATCGTGATGAATAAATACCATAAATACCTGTCTCATAGATCATATATTGAATGATTATCTCAAGCGTATCTTTGGATTTTACTGATCGACGATCGACGATAAATCGCAAATTGCGGTCGAAAGTTTCAAAATGGTGAGGGTTAATCACTTGAGACGAATATCTCCGATTGCGATAAGGTGCTATTATAATAAGGTGGGATATGTTTTTATTGAATTGGTTTGATATTAATTTTTAAAATACTTATGCATGCAAACCATGTTGCGAATGTTTTCTTCTTGAGATGTGCGCCTTATTTATTAATCGCAATCGGGGGTTCGACTTGTTGTTTAGTTCTTTGTCACATGATACATCCGATTTCCGATTGCGATTGCCTTTATCGAATCAAAGGATTTGATGAGGACCTTTTTATGTGTATCCCTTTATCATTGCGATATGCGATCTCCGATCGCTTTATTGCAATGTAGAATTATTTATGATATTTTTTAAAGGAATACTTTATACTTTATTCAAAAGGCTTTTAGAATGAATCAATTACATCGGGCCTTTTGATAAAGGTTTTTCTTATAATGAGGTAAATACCAGGCTTATTTATCAAATCACAAATCTCACTAAGTTTATTTAAAAAGGGACCCATTTCTTATTAAAAATTTTGTGTAAAAGTTTTTAGAAATGGGGGTTGTTGTATAGCACAACAAAACCCCATGTTGTTGTGTACAAAAAATCAAAACAAAACATTTGCATTATGCAGATAATTTGATGTAGATGAGAAATTTTGTATTTAAGCTTATAGTTTGGTAAAAATATCTACTTTGATATTTCTACATGACCACTTCTGGTCTAAAAAAGATAACCTATCATATTTGGGATTAATTAGCTAAATAAGAACCTAATTACCCCATAAAAGTGATAGGGCCACATAAAGATAATTTTGATATTTAATCATATCATATGATATTAAAGTCACATATAATAGTAGCATGCAATTCACATTTGGGCACATTTCAAGAGGTATTAAATAAAAATTGGATCTATATGACACAAAAAGATCTTGGTGATGCAAAGGTCATATTTTTCTATTGGAGATTCAGATTGTGGCAATGTTATTTGTTAGAAACTAAATTCACAAGCACTTCCAATGAGCACTTTATAATACTTTTTTAAGATTAAGGAGATGTAGTCACCACAATTTACCAATCCAGAATGGATCAATAACATTGTCTAGTCATGTACACCATTTATGTACCCTGTCTTCAAAAGGGGATAACATTCAACTGGAGTTTCTAATTAATGTGACATTTGTTTTTGGGAAGTACGATTACAAGGCATTAAAATGAATGATATTATAGCCTTATAGGTTATTTCATGAAGCAAGATCAAAGTTACAAGTTCTGAATGTTGTTCCTTTTTCAGTGCCAAACCCCTGCGAGAAAGGAAAAGTCATGAGAAATTTCAATTGCCATAAGAAAACCAGGTGTCAATTTTTCTTGTTAAAAGAAGATGTTTAGCACACAAATTCTTAGCTTTAGATTTTCATTGGGAGGGGAAATCAATTGAATGCAAGTTATATTTATTTTTATAGAAAGCTTGATTTGGAAATAAATATTGAAAAGTTGCAAGGAAATATTCAAGTTGATTAAAAATCCCTTGGTAATATTTTTGAATGCATGTGATAGATTATGTATTACATATAATATAGGAGAGGAATATGCTCAGGAAATAGAGACATGATTGACTCTAGATGAAGTTTATGAAGAATAAACATCTTCCAGCTATGAAAAATTAGCTACTTGAGCTTCTCTTTATCGTACCTCACACCTGATGAATCTCCATGTGAATAGTATTTACAAGAGGCAAAGAAAATCTCCCAACATCTCTTCAATGAACTTGTTCCCCATTATGATGGACATCGAGGATTTAAACAAGGCAAAGAAGATCTCCAAATGATGAACCTGTTCCTCTTTATAATGATCCTCCTAGTAAGAATCATGTATTGAGGATTTAAACAAGGAAAATAATATCTCCAAACAATGAACCTATTCTTCTTTATAATGATGCTCCTAGCAAGAATCATGTATTGGTTGAAGGGGACCAAAAATTATTAAGCAAGGTCATAAGCAAGTAGAAAAATAGATTTGTGCATGAATCTTCTTAATTGGAAATGTCTTTTCATGTAAATCCTATTTGGATGGCATACCCGATTACTCAATTCCAAATACCCAATCTCTTGGTTGAGCTAGACTTCAACCATTGTGAACTTGTTGAACATCTTCAGTGGAGTATAATCAGTGAGTTCATTCCATCAAATATATTTATCAACACTTATATTAAATTAGGCAAAAGGAAAAATCATAGGAAGTAATTAATTATACATGAAAATACAACTGGTCAAATGCATGCTAGTAGAATAGTTCTCTTGAGAGATCTCAGTCGAGTCCTGTTCATTTGAAAGTGGAAGACTTTGCATTCCATGAGCTTGTAAGTATATATTTTGAGGGTTGGCATGAGGTGTCGTAGAAATCGGGAGAATGAATTGGGATCCTTTCACCCTGCCCTTTTAGTTGATGATCGCCCTCGAGTTAGACCAAAAATTCAACCTTTTCCATCCATCTGGAACAAGCGCAAGGACCAAATTTCTTTGGAAACCCCTCCTTCGGCCCTGGTAAGGTGAATGCGAATGTGAAGGACAACTACATGTTTCTGTAGGTTTCGATTTGTGCCAAGGAATAATTTATTGGAGTGAGCGGTGTGACAATGAACTAAAATAAATTAGCGATTAAATAAGATACATATCAGAATCAATTTTAGTGGAAGGACGAGGACGAAAACAAATCTATGCCATTGGTTGAGATGAGCAGTCTCAATGCCACAAAGAACCATTTTCACCTAATGAGTGGAGGGAAAAATAAAGGGAAACCAAAATGTTAAAGCTCCATCAAATTAATAAATGCATGAGGGAAAAATAAAAGTAAACTGAAATGTTAAAGCTCCACCAAATTAATAAATGTGTGGAGGGAAATATAAAAGGAAAAATAAAGAAAATCAGTGATCACTAAATGAAGTAAAAATAGGGCTGACATAACGAACAACGAGGGATTTCTTATCCCTTCAACAAAACCAAATTCTAATAAAAAAAAGGGCCAATTCCCTATATTCAAGTTTTTATTGCACATTGATATACACTTTTTCTCATTCTGTGTATACCCATGTATTCAAATCTGAAATACAAAATTAGAGTGAAAATGTGGTTATGGTGATAGTAGTTGAGAATAACCCCATATATATACATATATATATATAAACAAAATTCACATATTTTAATCCAATTTTGTTGGGAAAAATAAAATTTAAGGCTTTGATTAATCTAATATTCTTTGTATTCCCCCAATCGGGGCGTGATAGGATGTGATACCCCTGCGAGGATCGTCGTTATGGTTAAAAAAGTGTGGAGCATGGAAAGTGGGTGACACACCCAATGCAACCACACACTCAAGGAAATTAAGGATCTAATGACCCGTAACCAAGTGGAAAAGCGGATCTCCGGTACGGTAATTTGGGTTTTACAAGTGGTAAGTCTGGCATTTTTCATGCAAACGTTGTGGTTTCACCTCAGGAGCTGTTGTGAGGTGGTGAAGGTTTCTCACAAGCCTGGAGACCTGTGCCATCGGTAGAGCACCTAGGGAAACATCAACATTGTGACAACAAGGAAGGGCTATTGGTTTGTATCTTAGGCCTTCTTAGTTCATGAAATGGTGATCTTGTTGCAAGGAACAAAGTTGGAATGATAGGGATTGGTGATGGTAGTGCATGGGTTAATTGAGATTGGGTTAAGTCTATCTTTGTTAGCATCTAGAATGTTGATTACAACCTTTTATGGAAATTTGTTGGCTCAGATGGTCATGTATGGGGAGTCAAGGCCTGCATTTAGGAATATGTTTGTGAATTATGTTAATGAGTCCTTTAATTCTAGGCGTCTGAGGCTTGGATGGGTCTAGGGTTAGTTAGAGATTCTGACATCTTTTGGAAACCTTTCGGCCTAGAGGGGCATGTATGGGGAGTCAGGGTCATCACCCAACGTCTGATCTGTAAATTATGAGAATGCCTCATTTAATTTTTGGAGTCAGAGGCTTCGTTGGGCCTGGAGTTAGTTAGAGAGTCTGGGAGGACTAATGCATCCGTGCCATTTGAAATATATAGTGATAATTGGGTCTTCTACCAGCCCAAAGGCAAAGTCTGAGGGTGTCAAGGTTCTTTGTGTTTTCATTCCTCGAAAAAAGAAGTGGGGAACCAAAATTGTCTCCCATAGGAAAGAGATAGAAAATAAAGCCTACATTTGGCATTTGGATAGTAAAGATTTTATTGAACCATCTGTGTGCACTACCATTTTAGGTTTGCCTAAAATAAAAACTCCTCTGACTCCGACACTGTTGGTTCTTGCTACGGTGAGGGCACGAGAGGTACCGTAGTTGTTGGGAGACCCAGTCTATGACAGAATGGTGTAGGAAAAGGCTTGCGCAGGGAAGCGAGGGCATTGTCATCACAAGAATCAGAACAATAGGAAAGGGAAAGCGCCACTAACTTCATCCAACAAGCCCCAACATAAAAGAGGAAGGAAAACTGTAGAATTTTTCTACAAATTAGCTAGCTCTGATACCATGTAGAAATTCCCACTATATATCACTTGATAATGCAATATACTAAAGCAAAATACTTGATCTACTTCTACAACCAATTTAGCGGAATCTTAATCGAACATGAGAAACATCAATAAGAACACATATAACTGATATGGAGAAATCGATCACACATAACACACAAGATATAACCTGGGGAAAGCCTCAGCCTAAAACCCCAACTCTGTATTATCATACATAGGATTTATACAAAGCATTATCTTTCACACAGCTAGCCATCTCTCAGTACAATCCTCACAGATGAAGGTGGAAATACATCAGGATTACACAAAGCCTTAGCTCTCACAGCTAGCCAGCTCTCAGTGCAATCCTCCTGGATGCTCACTAGTAATCAAGACTTCTCCTAAGCCTTCTCCTCTGCCCTCCAAGCCTCCTATTTCCTTGAAAAGTTTTCCCTGGGTGATCCTCCTGTTACCAAGTGTAACATTGATCTCTCACACTCATCTCACACCCTGTAAAACTACACAATCCTCAAGGAACCTTCATCCTTCTGCTTGGATGATTTTCCTTTATAGGAAAAATCCATCCAACTGATAGTACACTGTCTCTCCTCTGATCTCAACTGGGTCTTTCTCTGAATTGACATGCATGAGTTATTTATTAGAGAATATTCAGTTATCTGAAGTGCAGCATTTACATGCATGCAAGCATTAACTAACTGAATTCACATTAATTTAAACAAACTGTTTAAGTCAAATATAAATGGAATTGACTCAGTTAATTGAGCCAACTAATTACAACTCAATATTACAACTCATCCTTATCTCTTTAACTGATGGATAAATTCCTCAATTAATAGATAAACTGTTGCATGTCCTCACATAGACTTCAAGTTTGATTTTCCTTAACTAATTAACTCAAGATGAATTAATTAATTAATTTTCAAACTGTTGTTACTATCAAATTCGGATTTTACTTGATATTTCTAGTCCAGGGACTGACTCAAAATAGGAATCCATCTTGAACTGCTAAAAATAGAATTCTATTTTTAGCACTTCCATTTTTCATTCCTTGTTGCTCAATCCAACACTGGTACCCAAACTGCTATTTTTATCTCTTCTATTTTTAGCATTTCTTGTTGCCATTTTCAACACTTCCTCTCAACAAGAAAGGCTTCCTCTCGAACTGATCATGTACCTTCAGAATGGTCTGCATGCAACACTTCTACCAAGTGTGGTTGCTCCAGCAACTCTTAGAATAAAAAAACTCCCAACTGACCTCTATGTTGGGCTAGAAACATACTCTGATGTTGAAGCTCTACCTACTGCTGACAAGTGTTCCCTCTCTGACCTCTGCGCTACTGCAAGATCTCCATGCATGTCACACCATTGCACACCTCTCTGTGCCACCTGCACTGGTGCAACACTCTTGTGCCTCTCGCATTTTTGTAGCCTGTTAGCTCTACGTTGTCTTGGGATTCCTGTGCTGTAGATCTTTCTGCTGCTCCATCTACATCTGTCTCTACCCAATCAATTATTCTTGCTACTCCTCATCAGGGTTCCTGTAGCAAAGTCGAATCAAAGAGGTTGGGTACCTCAAGGATCCTGCCTCTAGCCTTTTTTGGGACGATCACTCCACATCGCCCCACCTCCTACCTGGAGGTATGGATGCATGTGATCCATGTGCCCACCTGGCTTGAAATTTCCCCCTACTGGAGGTCTCTGCATGAGTGGATGCCTCCACTTTGTCTCCTCTCAGCTTCTCCAGTTATGGCTGCTCCATAACCTCCTGAAGCTGCTTCACCAATTGTGGCTCCTCCACAATTGTCTAAGACTTCTTCTGGCGCTACATGTTGAGAGGTAATTTACTCTCCCTCTCAATCACCAAGTATCTAACCTTTGTCTTTCTCCTCAAAGCTTTGCATGCATCTTGAACCTCAAGTGCATATAGGTTCTTGGCTAGCACACCAATCTGTTTCATATTCTCGCTGTTACGAAATTTTATGGAAAAAGAGCTGATTTTAAATCAGCGATATCTCCCTCATCTGAACTCTGATTCAATATATTTTTTTTTGAATTTGGGTATTTTTTTCACAAGGAATCCAAATATGCTATTTATTTCTGAAAATTTTGCACAAAATTTTTTAGCTCTGCTTTGAAAACTCGCGGCCCAAAACTCAAAACTTTGAAATCTCCTTTCTTTGTATACTATTCTTCCTTGATCACCATTGCTTCGATACCATGTATAATTTTTCTACAAATCAGCTAGCTCTGATACCATGTAGAAATTCCCACTGTAGATCACTTGATAATGCAATATACTAAAGCAAAATACTTGATCTACTTCTACAACCAATTTAGCGGAAGCTTAATCGAACATGAGAAACATCAATAAGAACACATATAACTGATATGGAGAAATCAATCACACATAACGCAAAAGATATAACCTGGGGAAAGCCTCAGCCTAAAACCCCAACTCTGTATTATCATACATAGGATTTAGACAAAGCCTTATCTTTCACACAGCCAACCATCTCTCAGTACAATCCTCACAGATGAAGGTTGAAATACATCAGGATTACACAAAGCCTTAGCTCTCACAGCTAGCCAGCTTTCAGTGCAATCCTCTTGGATGCTCACTGGTAATCAAGACTTCTCCTAAGCCTTCTCCTCTGCCCTCCAAGCCTCCTATTTCCTTGCATAGTTTTCCCTGGGTGATCTTCCTTTTACCAAGTGTAACATTGATCTCTCACACTCATCTCACACCCTGTAAAACTACACAATCCTCAAGGAACCTTCACCCTCCTGCTTGGATTATTTTCCTTTATAGGAAAAATCCATCCAACTGATAGTACACTGTCTCTCCTCTGATCTCAACTGGGTCTTTCTCTAAACTGACATGCATGAGTTATTTATGAGAGAATATTCAGTTATCTGAAGTGCAGCAATTACATGCATGCAAGCATTAACTAACTGAACTCACATTAATTTAAACAAACTGTTTAATCAAATATAAATGGACTTGACTCAGTTAATTGAGCCAACTAATTACAACTCAATATTACAACTCATCCTTATCTCTTAAACTGATGGATAAATTCCTCAATTAATAGATAAACTGTTGCATGTCCTCACATAGACTTCAAGTTTGATTTTCCTTAACTAATTAACTCAAGATGAATTTTTAATTAGTTAACTAATTTTCAAACTGTTGTTAGTATCAAATTCGAATTTTACTTGCTATTTCTAGTCCAGGGATTGACTAAAAATAGGAATCCATCCTGAACTGCTAAAATAGAATGCTATTTTTAGTACTTCCATTTTTCATTCTCTGTTGCTCAATCCAGCACTGGTACCCAAACTGCTATTTTTAGCACTTCTATTTTTAGCATTTCTTGTTGCCATTTTCAACAAAAACAAGGGATGAGAACATGCAAAATATCATGCATGCTTATAGTGCTGGATCCCTGTCACAAGCAAAGTCCATTATCTTGGCATGGAAGGCAAAATTGAATACCAAGGTGGCGGCAGAACCGATTCCAACATAGGATTGGGAATCTTTGGTAATGGACCTTGGACACACCCATGGAAGGATGAATCTTTTCAAATAGTTATTCCAACTATATTGGGTAATGAAGAGATTACTGGCGAGAACCATGTCGGAAACCCAAAAATTGGATGGCCCCCAGCACACCCATCAATTTTAACTGAACCTCGAGGACATTCAATGGGAAATACAGAAAGAATAGGTACAATAGTACCATCAGGATGTCCGCCTTGGCCGTATGGAAAAATAGCTACAAATTCTGCAACAAAATGAAATGACAGGGTCAAGTGCAAAGGAACCTTCCCCTGTAGAATCATCTGATGATTTGCTACTGGTAATTCATGAAATTTCTGAAAGTTTCTGATGGTTTTTTTTTTTGTTTTGTTTTTTTCTGTATTTTTTTTTTTTTAATGATCTGGTCAGATATCACTTAGATTGTCAGTAGTACATATAAATGGGTGATAGATATGACAACCTATAAAGCTTGGATGGTCATACTCAAACTGTTTATGTTTTGAACGACTTATGAAGCTGATTGGTGGCAAACATACCTAGTTTCCTTCGGGCAGGTTGAGGCCACCAGACATATATTATGTAACCTACTTTACATATGATTAATAGAAAGGTACTGCCAAGCTTACACAAAAAATCTAATATTGTTCATGTTTTTCTAAGGTTTTAAATTTAATCAAATATTCTTAAACACTTTTAAACATGGTAGGGCCATAAGTGAAACTATGATCCAAATGTAACAATAATCCATCATTGAATTCCATTCTAAATCATGACTATAAATTGTTACATTTTGTATGTTATTTAACATATGCCACAAATGTCTAGAGTTCAAACTTTGATAGATATCAAGTAATCAATTATTTTTTTAATCATCAATTGGTTTGATCTCTAAGAAGGTAAGAATAATAATTTACATTAATACAATATAAAACTCAATTTAACATTGAGGGGAGAGGTTTTTCATGTTATGGTTTGGTAGCAAGTTGGAAAATTTATTATAATGATTGCCCAAATTCAAGTCACAACTTGAAAAACTATTCTCCTATGTCGACATATTGAACACTAGGTGGAAGTCCTAAAATAAATTGACAATGCATTGATATAACGATGAACTTTTTTATCGTGGCTTAGTTGCAATGACCATTTTAGTGAAGAGAAAACATGGGAAGGTGGGAGAAATTGAACCTTGTACCTCTCACTTGCAAGAGAAATGACTTTGGAAGCACCCACTTAATATGGGGAGGGGATATTTGTTGAGTTGTGGTCTACATATAAGTTGGAGTTCTTACCTTAATGATGACCTGGGTTCAAGTCTCAATCCAAAAGTACATGCTCTTTTTTTCTTGTGTTAAAGGTTGGTTGGAATTCCTATCTAGAAGAAATTGATGGCCCATGGATGTGGCCATAATATTCCAATTGCAATTTCCACTACGGTATCAAAATTGTAATTTTCCATTTTTAGAGTGACACAATTAAAAATTACTAACATAAATGACTAATTCATATACTTGTTGTACTTGTTATTTGGTCATACTTTTATTCTTGGACTATAATAGTCATTTACTTTAATCATTATTAATTTTGTCACTTATTATCTAGTCATATATTTTAATCCTAGACTAAATTAGTCATTTATGTTAGTCGCTTTTAGTTTAGTCACATATTATCTGGTCATATATTTTATACCTAGACTAAATTAGTCATTTAAGTTAGTCATTTTTAGTCCGGTCACTTACAATTACTCAAATTTAGTAGTAATTCACTTGAAATAATTGCAGTGACTAATGTTTTTAGTCACCTAGTCACTAATTTCATCATTTTCTACTAGTGTCGATCGAATGAAATAATAGAAGAAATGTTCCATCCTATTCACGTAGAGTTTCATCATCAATTGGATATATGCATATGTTATTAATGCACATATTATCTTATGGCATTGTCATCTATAGATATATTGTGTTTTTCATGTTCCTAATTGTCCTTTGTTCCAAATTTGTTGTCTTAGAGATATTGGAGTTACATAGAAAATTTGGAATACGGATAATTCAGTGAATTCGAGAACCAATAAATTCTTTGAGACTAATTATTGGTTGACTAACAAATTAATCAATAGTCACATGAGAAAAAATCCAAAATTTTCACTTTCTAAGGAATAGTTGTGTTGTACTTGTCATGGAGTGATACACCATAGTGAATATAGAACATCTTTGAAATGTGATTGCTAAAACTTCAATGGAAAAACATATGTTTGCTATTAAAAAGGAACGTACATATGTAATTCTATACCGGCATAATCTTTTTCATTTAAATTTTTTTGCATATGCTATTGGGGACTACCTATTTGATGTTATACACATTTATTGCATTTCAAAAACATGTTAATAGAATTACGAGAAGGAACGATACAACATTTCAGACACTGTTTATAGAGATGAGATGCTTAAGAAATATTATCTTATCAACATGAATTGAATATAGATGCATTAATAGAAATGGATTGTTGTTGAAAATAACAACAAGAAATGTTAGAAATAACATCAAGAAAGATCCTGATTTAATTTGTCCTTGAATTAAATTGGGAATAAAATTGTAATTCCACATCTCATGAAAACTTATATTAGTTAACTAAGTTAATTTGACTTAGTTGGCTCAGTTAATTCGAGTTGAGGGTCCAACTAGAGTCATGTAGAGCGTCTCCTACATTATAGGAACCCTGGTTGAGTTTATATTGAGTTGTAATTAATCAATTCAGTTTAACATAGTTAAATTTAGTTAAAATAGTTCCAATTGTTGGAGGGACTAGTGGGAGGTAAAGTAGTGTGGTGTTGCATGAAGAGATCAACTAGTAAACTGATGATTCAACCATAAATAACTCATGCATGTCAGATATGAGAGTTACCCAGTTGAGATTGGAGTTCAGAGATAGTGTACTATCAGTTGTATGATCATCCAAATTGTACAGATGGTGCATGTAGTCAGAGGAAGAGCCTAAAGCATCTACACAATCCAATAGAGGAAAATTCCTATTAAATAGGGGATAATTCCCAAGGGAATAGTGCAAGGAAGTAGGAGCTTGGAAGGCAAGGAATTTGGCTAAGTATTGGCCAAAGGCAGTCATTCAGGAAGAGGATAGAAAATACTAGTGCATGTTGAGGTCAAGGTTGAGCAGAACATATTATATTCATCCAAGGCTTTCTAGGAAGCAGTGAGATAGATAGAGATAGTGTAGAGGTTACTTGGGCTTGAGCAAAGCATTGTAATCTTCCCATATTTTTTTACTAATGTAATATATAGATAGCATGGGTTTTTAGTTGTGGCTTTCCCCAGGAAATCATTATGTAATGTGTTGATTGAATACTTTCTCTTGTATGCTTCGTGATTTTGCAATTGTTTAATTGTTTCTGCCGATGAGTAGAGTAGATTCAAGTCTATTGTTTTAGCATATTACAATTAGAAGTTTGAATTTACAAGGAATTAATACAGTTCTATAAATAGCCAAAATGATTATTTGGTAAAGATGACAAAATCAACTTCATCTTTTATAGTTCTTAAAGAAATAAGACTATGGGGGACCATATTTTGTATATGTTGGTTATCGAATTGGCTAAAAGTTCCAATAAGGCTTTGTTAAAAGACAAGAATGAAAATATATTTGCATTTTAATTCAAATTATATATGAAGACAATTATGACATATTGTTCCATGACGAAAATATAATTGTTGGACATTTTGATCCTCTTTTCTGCAAGAAAAAAAGTTTAACATTAATTGATCATGAAAATATGATAAATATAGAAAAATGCAAAGAAGATAAACATAAATGGATGCAAATAGAGGAAATCATGAGGAGACATGGATTTAAGAGAATGTTTGGGTTCAAGAGTATTTATGGTGAAAGTTGTTTTGAAACAATATGTCAATTGACATAAGATGAATATGATGTGCCCTGTCTACGACACATAATTAAATAGATTTTTTGCAATGTAACTATGCATAATGATTTGTTCACATCAAGGTGCATAGAAAAATACATGAACAAGAATGCAATCATGCAATTCCCTCATCAAATAGTAAATTGGAAAGGAAACATTATACATTTGGTTGTGCCATATGAAAAAGAGAATATAGATGTGGGTTTTCTGTTTATTATTGGCTACACTATATCTTGAATGTAACTATATACATAAGGTGTGCTATTATGTTGATTGTTGTAGCTAAATTTTGCTAATTCAAGGAAGAAGAAATGGTGTTTCATGTATGCAATATCGAAAAATTATAAATCATTTGCATTTTGAACCTTTGGGAAAAATAGGAAGAGAGAAAAACATTTTATGAGATATTGAAACAGTTAACGGAGAGCAATATATGGAATAAACCTATATAAAATATAACGGGGAAAATGTAGATAGATTTAGAACATGAACACATATGAAGATATCATGGAACTAGTCCAAAATGGCTAATTATTTACTAAAAAAATGACTAAAATTTGCATATAAACGACCATTTTTTAGTTGATGACCAATAGTAACTAATTTATAGTATCTTATAATGTGACCAAATTTTAGTTGTTTTTAGCTTAGTCATTAATTGGTTGTCTCAATTTTATCATATAGTAGTATATTTATTCATAAATTTGGTCATTAATTGCCACAATTAATGATTAACTATACAAAAAAATATATTACTATATGATCACCTGAGAAAACCAATAAATAAATAAATAAATATAACCAAAATGTTGCTCGTGTTATAAGATACTGTAAATTAGCTACTAATAGTCATATATATACAAATTTTAGTCATCGTTTGAAACCAATTAATGACTAGAGAAATATGACTAAATTTTGGCTGTGTTATAAGATATTATAAATTAGCTACTAATAGTCATATATATGCAAAATTTAGCCATCATTTGTAATCACAAATTTATCATTTGCAGTAGTCATTTATCTTTTTTTGGTAGTTCCATATTCATTATATAAATGACTAATTTAGTATGTTGTATTCATTTCATTTACTTGCATTAATAATATTTATAAACGATTAATTTAGTTGTATATTCAATTTATTTATGTTCATCATTAATCAATATAAACTACTAATTTAGTTGTTTTAGATTGATTTTCTGTGTTCATTATTAATCAACATAAATTAATTAGTATGATTTTGCGACTAAATTAAAAATTGTCATACGATATGCATGTTCATCTAATATGAAAACACAAAGTTACATATGTTAATTACAATAATAAACAATATCAAGTGTAACTATAAATAATTTCAATCACATAAATTATATTATATGAAATGTCAAGTATTACAATATGAGTTTCCAACTTAATATTGGTTGGACTATAGTTTAAACATGAAATATTGTTTCATCACTTAAAAACATTATTATTTTGTTGCCAAGGAATTACATGTGAATTCACCAACTCTGAAGATTCGACCATCAGTCTCTATATGTGTGTCTTATGTGAGATATTGGCTCTAAGGATATCGCTAGACTGGTTCTCTTCTCTCTCCCTTTTTGTATTTGTGGCTCCAATATTCTTGTTCTCCTCTTTCTTCAATTCCTACTTCTTAACATCAATATTGAGTTTCATTTCTGAAAACAAAAGAAGACACAATGCATAGTGTAAGACATGAAAGATGATGAATACTAAAATATAAACTAAAGTAGACTATAAAGGATTTATACGACATATACCTTCACATAAACAATGTCAAAGCCATTTTTCCCCATAAAAGCAAGAAACTCGAACAAGTTTTCTTTAGTTGGGCCATAATGGCCACTATGTGGCAAGATGACCTGTATAAAAAAATCAATTAAAATGTCACCATAGAAAAAAACACCTTAGTAACTTAGTATCTACCTTCAACGAAAGCTTAGGCACAATCATGCCAAATAAGTTACGTGCTAAAAAGATCAAGTTGTTGATAACTTGTGAAAAAAAATTCGAGGTGTGATGTCTAATCCTTGTCATTTTATTTTCAAAAACATTTAACTCTCTAATGCATGAACTTGGTAAAGTATATAAACAACATGTGCTCAAATAACAACATGAAAATAAACTTTTCTAATAGTCATGAAAATATTTTAACACAAAACAACTAAAATGATTTCAATCATATCGTGTAATACTAATTTCATCTTCAAGCTTTGGTCATTGTTTAAATGGACATGATACCAAGTATTTTCAATTTCATAGTTAAAAGACAAAACAAAATCAAAAGAAACGTTCAAAATACAAGCAAACAATAAAGAGAGGATATCATGGAATGGACGTTGCAATTATAAAAATATTGTTTACCTGCCCACCAATGTCTTATCTGGCATTCCTAAAACATTTGCTTGCCCAAAATAACCATGAAGTGAAAGAATCACAACATTAAAAACCATAGGAATCCCTACTAGAAACATTTCCAAAGTCGATGGCACAAGTGCCTGATGGATCTCTAACAACAAATGAATCATATCTAAGACATGCTTTGCATTGTCTTCCAATCCTTTTTCCAATCACATTTCTTGTAACCTGCCCACACCAAAGTCAAGTAACAATCGAACGAAGGCATTGGAATTTGCTTTTATCTTTTATATCTATAAAATTTGAATCTGATTTGTTTCAGGAACATATTAATTCATATTTAAAGTCTTCTTGTCATGAGAAGGTATCAATCAAGTAGGACATCAGAAAAATCGACCTCAATGAGGTCCTCAAACAATTTCTACAATATCAATATTTTTCTTGTTGTGATATCTTGGGTAGAAAAAATAACATATTTGCAAAATGAAAATGCCATATATTACTTATGTTCAAACCCTGTGTATGGTATATGCTTAGGATATTTTTAAGATGTCCCTTTGCCTTTACCAAAGCATGTTGTATCTTGGTTAAACTATGTATTCTTTCATTCATCATCAATTTATGCAAGATAAATGTCACACATTATTCTTTCCCATTTCTCAACATGCTACATATGATAAATTGAAAGTCACATAAAACCAAGAGAAAACCCTTTTCTAACCAAAACAAACAAACAAATAACGCCTCTAATAAAACTTCACACATCATAAATTACTCTGCCACATGCTTAGGATAAAGGTGAGATTCTTTAAATCATCTTTAGGTCATATTTAATGGGATATTCGTATGTTTACTGTGATGTCAATTTGGTGTTAAAAGCAATATATAAATCCAGGTTATTATAAATGAAATTCAAGTATAATTCAGAAAAATAATGTCATTGCAAGGTAGTAGTACAACTCACAATAAATGCATTAGGTAAGAAAAATATAGTAGTACAAATGTACTTGAAAAGACCTCATGTGTCACAAATGTAGCAGTACAACTCACCATTCTGTACTTTATTCTTTTGTGCATATATCCATCAGAACTAACCATTCAGGTTATACTCTTTGATAATTCTATGCATTTTATGTTGAACCATGCTATCCACGTAAAGGGACAGAAGTGACAATATTTTAACCATAAGAAATACCCTTACAAATTTAAATGGAATTCTTGAGCAAGCCTGTATTTAAATAACCTAAGCCAGAAGAGTGGAGGCGGGAAAAGATCTTTGGAATCCCCAGAGTATCTAGTGATCTAGTCATTGGGACAAGCTTCTTTCGCTAGGGGGTGATAGTTGTATATTTGAGCAGTCTATCAGCGGTTGGGAGGAGATTTTGAAACCTGATCCTAATGCCCATTTTAAGTCACATTTTGCTGAATGTTTTATTAACTATCTAGGTAAGGTACAAATTGTAATGTTGTATATTTTTAGGCATTTTGTTAATTAAAGAAACAAACTCATGAATTTCAAATTGTAATAAGGTTAGGTATTGTTGGGTTAAATAATATACAAGCCTCCTTGACATTGATATGGAACAAGAGGTATAAATCTGGGCCACCAAGTATTAACTATTACGAAAGTGAATTGATGCCTCAAAAAGGATTCATGTATAGTCTTTACATGATCTCCTTGCCTTAAAGCTGATAATATGGTACTCATTGCCCATGAAACCTTAATGGTTCACACACCATACATTTTAATAATGATTATATGTTTTTATTACGTTGGGGTGATGTAACTTAGTTCTGTGAGAGAATTGTCATTATGCTGGAGCATTTTCAGTCTGACATATTTTGTGAGGCTCTTAATTGATTGATGGATCCTTTGTTGCATTGTTTTTCTAGCACTGGAGTTTATGTATGTCCTCACTACTGCATAAACACTCGCTGGTAGTAAAACGAGTTCTGTTGGAACATAGGGTAATGTTGGTATACCAAATTTTGTGTTAAAATGGTTTCCATAGACACCTGTTGTTTTACATTAATGTGTTACCCAACACATAATGTATTATTGAAACACATGGAACTGTTGACACACAACATAGACTAATGTATATGACCACTATGCTAATGCACAAGCATAAAGTAGTGTTGCAACAAACCGTCTCATGCCAAATTTGAATACATCATCATATTGAGCAATATTTAACCACCATGTTAGCACTTGCAACCATAAGAAATGTTGTACATCCTTCTATTGGCATGTAAAAGGAAGGGTAGCTTTTCTTGAGTATGTGACATACATCCTTCACATATCCCTTGCCTTCATAATACTTTGTGAGATAGACAGATGTATCACATGTTAAACAGGGGAATAGAACAAGGTTACAAAAAGGATAACTATGTTAACGTTCTTGAATGTGCCTCAAGAAGCCTATGCATCTGCCTTCAATGTCAAACCTGAGTCAAATGTTACACTAGACAAAGGTAGTTGGGAGATTGATCAAAACAACACATGCTAGAGTAGATTTGATCAAATATAAGTTGATTGGCTTATACATGTCAGAATGAGGGCACACATAACATAGAAATGTTATCTCAGTCATAACAAGGTGAAAACATATGGATGAAACTCTCTACAATCCCATTGCAAGAGGAAGTTGATGGAAAATATTGTAGGGTTAGGTAATACATTAATGACTAACCTTTGTGAGGCGTGAAAAGGTTGACGAAGACCTTAAATGAGCAACATTAGATTATGTCAATCCAAGAACCGACATTATGTTGAGTTTAGGTAAGTGAGGATTATCTTACAATCTCAAATTACAATCAATTGGAAACACGAGATGGAGCCCAAGAAGAAACTAGATGACACTTGTCACAATGATATTTTCCATGCTTGGATTTATTTCACCATCCAATCGTGGTGGACTTCTGATAGCTATGGTTCTCTTGTGGGTGTTCATGGGTTTGTTTGTTGGTTACTCTTTTGATCGTCTGTATAAGATGTTCAAGGGCACAAACTAGAAAACAAACTCATTGAAGACTGCATTCATCTTCCCTAGAATTGTTTTTGGCATTTACTTTTTCCTCAATGCACTAATCTAGGCTGAAGAGCCCTTGTTGGCATTATGATTCAGGTGTTGTCCTTGATGGCAAACTCATTCAGGTGGTAAATCAAGAAGGACGCAGGAAATATGTTCAGCAAGTGCGTCCCCGCAGGTATACCATACAGAACCCGCGTCCAGGGACGCAGGCCAGCCGTTCAGGAGGTGCGTCCGCCCAGTGCACACATTTCAAGGCAGAGAAAAGCACGTGGGGTTTCTTGTGTGGTATCTAGCCGACGGTTTTTGTGTTTCTATGGTGTCGGCTCGTGGTATTGTTCCACGCTTTGGGGAGAAGCTTGCCTATATAAAGCAAAGGAGTTCATTTGGATTAAGCATCATCTTGGTGAGATCTAGTCCAAATCTATAAGGGCGAATCTTCTAATGGACTACGATCTATATGGCGCATGATCAGATCTGTGGATCTGAGTGTTTGGGTTGGTTCTGAAGTCCTCTTATCTTCTATATCTGAAGGGACGCAGATTCAGTGAAGGGAAAGTGCGCCGGGACGCAGTACAGTAAAGGCTCAGGTGCGTCTCTGAGGCAAAGGGCGCGGCGCGACTGTGGTATTGGGTGCGTCTCTGAAGCGAAAGACGCGGCGCGATAGTGTTTCTGTGTGCGTCGGTCGCAGAAAAGCAAAGAGGAACAGTGCGTCTGGACGCAGAACAGCATAAGGTACACTGCGTCCAGTCGCAGGCCACAGAAAGAAAATATGCGTCCTTGTCTTAAGATGATCTGTTGACTGTATATTTCTGTTCATAAGGTGTTCTGGGTTGTTTCTGTAATTACTGATCTGATATCTGTCGTAGACTGTATCTGTTGTATACTTGTTGATCTATTGATTCTTCATGAAAAGAAGTAGGGGGTTGTAGCTCCCTTCCAGGAGAGTCTGGAAAACGAGAGAGAGTTGTAGCTCTCTGCAGGTTGCAGCCTGCGTGCTGGTAAAGGACTGCACCAGTACAAAATCATTGTAAAAAGAATTTCTTGAAAGAAGATAGAGACATATTGCAGCAGGTGGTTTTTCTCCCGCATTGGGTTTCCACCTTACATCTTGTGTTCTTTGGTGTGACTGTCTATTTTCTTTATTCATGCTCATTGTTTTATGGTACTGATATACAAGAATATTTCAAAAGAATCAAATAAGGAAGATTTGGTAAATTGCTAGATAATACTGATTCACCCCCCTCTCAGTATTATTTCCAACAATTGGTATCAGAGCAGGTCCTTCTGAAAAGCTTGATCGCTTGAAGGTAGATCGTTCATCATGAGCAACTACGAGAGAGAAGCATCAATCAGGCCACCCGTCTTCGATGGGACAAACTTCAATTATTGGAAGGTAAGAGTTACTGCATATCTTCAATCTCTTGGTACAGAAGTTTGGAACATTGTAGAATCAGGCTATGCCTTTCCTTCAGCTACTCCTACAGATCCAGCTGAGAAAAAGCAGTATGAAACAAATGCAAAAGCAGTCAGTACTCTATTAGGAAGTATATCCCAAACAGAGTTCATGAAGGTCATGCACTTCAAATCAGCAAAAGAGATATGGGACAAAATGATCACTAGCTATGAAGGAGATGAACAGGTAAAAGAAGCTAAACTTCAAACTCTCAGGATTCAATATGAGACTCTCAAGATGTATAATGATGAAAGTGTGGCTAATTATTTTCTTCGGGTAGATGAGATTGTTAATTGTATGAAAAATTTGGGTGAAGAAATAAAAGAGACTATAGTAGTTCAAAAGATTCTAAGATCTTTATCCCCCAAGTTTGAATCTAAAGTATCTGCAGTAGAGGAAAAGGAAAATCTCCGTGTTCTCACTATGTCTCAGCTACATGGAATTCTAACTGCTTATGAAATGAGAAAGGGAGGTCCATCAGACAGAAGGGAAGCTGCTTTTAAAGCATCAGGCAAAGAAGATCACTATGAAGCAAGTCATGTTCCAGAAGAAGAGGAAGAAGAATCAAATTTTGTCAGAAATCTTCAAAGGGGTTCTGGAAGGTTCAGAGGTAAGCTACCTTTCAAATGCTTTGCTTGTGGAAGAGTAGGTCATTATGCTGCAAAATGCTCTTATAAGGATAAAGGAAAAGAACCAGTTAGATGGAACAAGAAACAGAGTGCAAATAAGAAAAGCTACTACACCCACGAAGATAGTGATGGCTTATCAAACAGTGATGAAGATGAACAAGGTAACAAATATAGATTGTTAATGGCATTTGAAGATGATGATTATGAGGATGCTGTAGATGTAGATAACCTTTATGATGAAATTACTAGACTCAAGAGATGTATAGAAGAAAAGAACATGATTATTGATACTCTACAATTTCAAATTGATGAAAAGGAAAAACATCTTGAAAAATTAGAAGGTGAAATTGTTGGTCTTAGAAAAGAAATTGAGAAAACAAAAACTATCAATCTCAAGTTTGTCAAAGGATCTGAAACTTTGAATGAGATTATCAGTGTGCAGCGGTCTCCACTAAATAAGACAGGTCTGGGCTATAATGGAGAAACTTCTCAAGCATCCACTTCAAAAAGCTATCTTGATGCAGCAAGAAGAAATGAGCAAGAGAACAAGGAAGATCATCAGGTAAAGCAGGGACAAACGTCAAACAGAAACTATCAGGAGCAATCCAGCTTAAGGGTGAACAAAAGCCACAACCAGCCACAGGTAAAATCTTCCCAATTTGGTTCAAGAATAGATGAAAATAGAAATTACAATCAGTTGGCTGGTAGATTCAATAATCGCAGAAGCTTCTTCAATGGACAATGCTTTTCTTGCCATAACTTTGGTCACAAAGCAGCTCAATGTGTTGCGTATAAAACAATCATGACTAGGGAAGCTCAAAAACAAAGAAGTATGACAGGGATTACAAAAAGGACCTATAACAACTTTTCAGCTCTTGAAAATGAAGTTGAATGCTCTATTTGCAATAATTTTGGACATGAAGACTTTGAATGTAGAAGCAGGTTTCCGGAAAGAAAGGTACAAGAACAAAAAAAAGAACAAGCCTCAGGCACCAAAACATGGAAAATAAAGGAACCTCAAACAGAAAGATGTGGGATAGCATTCTATGCAGAAGGACAAGAAAATCTATGGTACATTGACAGTGGATGTTCAAAGCATATGACAGGTGATAAAGAAAAACTTGAATCTTATTCTAATTTAGAAAAGGGAAAGAAAGTCTCTTTTGGAAATGATACTCCTGCAACTATAAAAGGAAAAGGTATTGCTCCTTTAAAAGAAGATGTTAAGGCTGGAAATGTTTTGTTTGTTGATGGACTAAAGCATAATCTTCTAAGTGTAAGCCAAATGTGTGATCAAAGAACCGAGGTTATATTCAGATCAAATGGATGTCTTGTTCGTGATCTTGATACAGGTAAAACAGTTCTCAAAGGAAAAAGAACTCCAAATAATCTATACATATTTGATGAAGGACAACAACAATGCTATCTAAGCAAGGATGAAGAGCACTGGTTATGGCATCGAAGGTTGGGACATCTAAGCTTCTCACAAATAAGGAAAGCTTGCAAATATCAGGCAGTTCGCGATCTTCCAGATATCAAAATTCCTGACAACACCATATGCAGATCATGTCAGTTTGGAAAACAAACCAGAACTAACTTTCCAGAGAAAGAAGGATCAGCCAGCATGCCTCTTGAGCTAGTACATACAGATGTATGTGGACCATTCAGAAAAAGAACACCTAGAGGAGAGGAATACTTGATATTATTTATTGACGATTTCTCCAGGTTTGTTTGGTTAGGACTTATGAAGCACAAAGATGAAGCCTTCGAAAAATTCAAATCCTTCAAAGCTTTGGTTGAAAATGAATCAGGTCACAAAATTAAGTGCCTCAGATCCGACAGAGGTGGAGAATTTACTTCAAATGAATTTTTCGATTTCTGTGATGAACATGGGATAAGGAGAGAATTTTCTACAGCTAGAACTCCTCAGCAAAATGGAGTAGTGGAAAGAATGAACAGAACAATTCAGCAAATGGCTCGTGCTATGCTTGATGAATCAGGAACTCCTGCAACCTTCTGGGGTGAAGCTGCACATGCGGCAGTTATTATTCTCAACAAGACAAATGTCCGAGTGAACAGCACTCAAACTCCTCATGAGCTCTGGAGTGGTAAAACTCCTTCGGTAAAGCACTTCAAAATCTTTGGGAGCAAATGCTATATCAAGAATACTGAGGAGCAGCTTGGCAAACTTGATCCTAGAGCAGATGAAGGAATTCTTCTTGGCTACTCTCCACATAGCAAAGCATACAAATGCTACAATAAAAGACTTGGCAGAATTGTTGACAGCATTGATGTAGTGGTTGATGAGAAAGGATACATTCCTAGGCAAATACATCGTGAAGACATTGAAGAAGATGAAAGCTACCCTCAAAGACAGAATGATGAAGAAGAAGAACCGCAAGAACAATCTCAAGACGGACCTCACGAAGAAGCAGAAGAAAGAACAAGAATAGAAGAAAAGACTCCATCCAGATATGTTCAAAAGAACCATCCAGAATCTCAGATCATGGGACAAAAAGAAGCAGGTATACAAACTAGAAGAACAGTTGCAGAAGCTTCAAGTTATTTGGCATTACTCTCCTCTACTGAACCACAAAATGTGAAAGAGGCTTGCAAAGATGAATGTTGGGTGAAAGCAATGGATGAAGAACTTGAGCAAATCGAAAAGAACAACACTTGGGAGCTGGTTCCTAGACCAAAGGATAAGAATGTTATCGGAACAAAATGGGTTTTCAAAAATAAATTAAATGAAAATGGAGAAGTAATTAGAAACAAAGCCAGACTTGTTTGTAAAGGGTATGCACAGCAAGAAGGAATAGACTTTGAAGAAACTTTTGCTCCTGTTGCAAGACTTGAGGCCATTCGAATGTTTCTTGCTCTCTCAAGTTGTCAGAACTTCAAAGTATTTCAAATGGATGTGAAATCAGCCTTTCTGAATGGAGACTTGGATGAAGAAGTGTACATTGAACAGCCAGATGGTTTCATTCTTGGAAACGATCCAAATCTTGTATGCCGATTAAAAAAGGCTCTCTATGGTCTCAAACAAGCTCCAAGGGCTTGGTACTACGGTTGGACAAATATCTTCATCAACAAGGTTTTTCAAAAGGTTCAGCAGATAGCAATCTTTATATAAAAGTTGAAAATGACAAATTACTAATACTTGTTGTGTATGTAGATGACATTATTTTTGGCAGTAATGAAGAAGCTATGAGTCAAAGCTTTGCCTCGGTCATGCAGAAAGAATTTGAGATGTCCTTGCTAGGAGAACTGACATACTTCCTTGGCTTGCAAATCCAACAAAAGAAAGGAGGAATCCTTTTATCTCAAACCAAGTATCTCAAGCAGATTTTGAAGAAATATGGCATGGAAGATGCAAAACCAGTATGTACACCCATGGTCACAGGATGTAGTCTCAGTGCAAATGATGAATCTGCAGCAGTACATCAACCAACCTACAGATCTATGATTGGAAGTCTACTATATTTGACAGGTACCCGACCAGACATCATGCATGCAGTTGGAATAGTTGGAAGATTTCAGGCAAATCCAAAGGAGACTCATCTTCAAGCAGTGAAGAGAATCTTCAAATATCTTCAAGGGACTCAAAATTATGGCCTATGGTATCCTAGAGATACAGATCTCACTCTTCATGCTTATACAGATGCAGATTGGGCCGGAAGCGTGGATGACAGGAAAAGCACAAGTGGTGGTGCATTCTTTATGGGTTCCAGACTGGTATCTTGGTTCAGCAAGAAACAGAGTTCAATTGCCTTGTCTACAGCTGAAGCGGAATATGTTGCTGCCGCATCTTGTTGCACCCAACTTCTTTGGATGATGCAGACTTTGCAGGATTATCAAATCACTTGTACACCTCCTATTCCTATCTTATGTGACAACACAAGTGCAATCAGCATCTCAAAGAATCCGGTTATGCATTCAAAAACCAAGCACATACCAATCAAGTACCATTTTCTCCGGGAACAAGTACTTGAACAGAAGGTCAAGTTGGAGTATGTTCCTTCTAAGGAACAAGTTGCTGATATTTTCACCAAACCGTTGCCCAGGGACACTTTTGAATACCTCAGGCAAAAGCTGGGGGTTGTTGATGCATCATCTCACTGTTGATCATCTTCCTATTGATGGTATAGGCTCAGGGGGAGCACATAATGCATTGTTGGCATTATGGAGAAGGAGATCTTGGAAATAGCTGCAATATGTCTCTGTCTCCTTCATGATGGATTTCTGGTTACAGATCTGGAGAAGCATGAGCATAGGGGGAGCATACCCTTTGCCCTTGATGTCAAAGGGGGAGAATGATGACGCTGAAGATTATGTGGTTGCCATCAAGTCCAAAGGGGGAGTTTGTTGGCATTATGATTCAGGTGTTGTCCTTGATGGCAAACTCATTCAGGTGGTAAATCAAGAAGGACGCAGGAAATATGTTCAGCAAGTGCGTCCCCGCAGGTATACCATACAGAACCCGCGTCCAGGGACGCAGGCCAGCCGTTCAGGAGGTGCGTCCGCCCAGTGCACACATTTCAAGGCAGAGAAAAGCACGTGGGGTTTCTTGTGTGGTATCTAGCTGACGGTTTTTGTGTTTCTATGGTGTCGGCTCGTGGTATTGTTCCACGCTTTGGGGAGAAGCTTGCCTATATAAAGCAAAGGAGTTCATTTGGATTAAGCATCATCTTGGTTGAATATCTCTTGGTGAGATCTAGTCCAAATCTATAAGGGCGAATCTTCTAATGGACTACGATCTATATGGCGCATGATCAGATCTGTGGATCTGAGTGTTTGGGTTGGTTCTGAAGTCCTCTTATCTTCTATATCTGAAGGGACGCAGATTCAGTGAAGGGAAAGTGCGCCGGGACGCAGTACAGTAAAGGCTCAGGTGCGTCTCTGAGGCAAAGGGCGCGGCGCGACTGTGGTATTGGGTGCGTCTCTGAAGCGAAAGACGCGGCGCGATAGTGTTTCTGTGTGCGTCGGTCGCAGAAAAGCAAAGAGGAACAGTGCGTCTGGACGCAGAACAGCATAAGGTACACTGCGTCCAGTCGCAGGCCACAGAAAGAAAATATGCGTCCCTGTCTTAAGATGATCTGTTGACTGTATATTTCTGTTCATAAGGTGTTCTGGGTTGTTTCTGTAATTACTGATCTGATATCTGTCGTAGACTGTATCTGTTGTATACTTGTTGATCTATTGATTCTTCATGAAAAGAAGTAGGGGGTTGTAGCTCCCTTCCAGGAGAGTCTGGAAAACGAGAGAGAGTTGTAGCTCTCTGCAGGTTGCAGCCTGCGTGCTGGTAAAGGACTGCACCAGTACAAAATCATTGTAAAAAGAATTTCTTGAAAGAAGATAGAGACATATTGCAGCAGGTGGTTTTTCTCCCGCATTGGGTTTCCACCTTACATCTTGTGTTCTTTGGTGTGACTGTCTATTTTCTTTATTCATGCTCATTGTTTTATGGTACTGATATACAAGAATATTTCAAAAGAATCAAATAAGGAAGATTTGGTAAATTGCTAGATAATACTGATTCACCCCCCCTCTCAGTATTATTTCCAACAGCCCTCTAGTGTCGTACTAATTGGGACAATGGCTACTTTGGCATTTTTATGGTTTGTGATATTTGTGTCTTTGATCTTTGTTGGTAGCTACTTTGGCTACAAGAAACCCGTAATCTAAGATCATGTTAAGACAAATAAAATTCCCAAGTAGATTCCAAAGAAGGCATGGTACATGCAACCAATTTTCTCTATACTCATTGGAGGCATATTACCCTTTGGTGCAGTTTTCATTGAATTATTCTTCATCTAAACATCTATTTGGCTACATCAATTTTATTAAATTTTTGGGTTTCTATTCATTGCCTTTGTTATCGTTATTGTTACTTGTGAAGAGATCACTATTGTCCTATGCTACTTTTAGTTGTGTAGTGAGGACTACCACTGGTGGTGGAGAGCTTATCTAACTTCAGGCTCATCTACACTTTACCTATTCTTGTATGCTACATTCTACTTCTTCACCAAGATGGAGATTACGAGCCTTGTCTTTGGTATTTTGTACTTCGGCTACATGAAAATTATCTCATATTCTTTCTTTTTATTGAGAAGTACAGTTGGTTTCTACACATGCTTATGGTTTTTATGAACCATTTATGCTTCAGTGAAGATTGAATGAAGTTACATGTTGTAGCCAAATTTTCCGCAAGGCTCAAATTTTTATTTGAGCATAATCAAATTTGCAGATTGAGCCCGAAGATCCAGAGGAGGGGGAGAAACTCTTCAACTCATAGATGTGGGTGAAGGGTTATCCGCTACATTTCATTGTCGAAAGAGAAAGCCAAAAGAACCTCATTTAAGCAAAGGTCGTGAAGTGTCTATTCCTACTGACCACACCACATCTGCAACTGTACACCATCGGGTGGCTTCACCAAGGATGATATCTCCGCGTCAGCCAATAGTGCACCTTCCCTATAACATTAAGCCCTTCACATATGAGGTATTGTGTCATGTTTCTCCTCTTGAAGTTTGTGATGTATTATTAGGCCAACCATACTTGTGGAAGCGTCATGCTGTGTATGATTCTAGGCCATGCACTGTTATTATTTCTTTGGGAAATAAGTTATATAGGATACCAAATGTGGCACTACATACCACCATCTCTTTTATCTCTGCAAATCAATGTAGTAACATCATTTCCCACACTAGGAAATTTGTCTTCCTTATGATTCACCTTCAGGGCAAGAAGAATATTATGGCCACATTGATGACCTCTAGACAGGGATCCTCCGCTCGACAGTAGGAGTTGGAAAAGGTCGTGGAGGAATACAGGGACAACTTCACCTCAACCATAGGGGTACCCCTACATTGTCATGTCAAGCACTCCATCTCTCTGAACCCGGGCGTGCTACTACCCAACGGGCCGATATATCGACTCTCTGTTATAGAGAACGATGAAATCAAGAGGCTAATTCAGGAGCTACTACAGAAAGGGAATATCAGGCCAATTTCATCACCCTATGGGATCCCGATCCTATTTGTATAGAAGAAGGATGGGACCTAGAGACTCTATATTGACTATCAGGCGTTAAAAAAGATCACTATCTAGAATAGGTATCTAATCTTATCCCACATATTTAATTGACCTTCTAGACCAACTCAAGGGGGCAAAATATTTCAGCAAGATTGACTTGAAGTCTGGTTATCACTAGGTACTAATCAAACCCTCTGATGTGTGGAAGACTGCCTTCCAATCCAAGGAGGGCCTTTCCGAATGGCTGGTCATGCCTTTTGGGTTGACGAATCCCCTTGAAACCTTCATGAGGCTGATAGATGACATCTTGAGGCCCTTCACCGACTCATTCATGGTAGTGTATTTGGATGACACCCTGATATTCATCTAGATTTGGGAAGAGCACCTACACCATATTTGGTAGGTCCTCCAAACCCTACCACAACACAAATTATGTACCAATTTGGAGAAATTCACTTTTGTGACCCATGGTCAATATTTGGGGTATATCATTGACGAGCGGGGTGTTCATGTGGACTCACGGGGTGTTGTGATTGGCTAGCACCAACCACCCTAATAGAGCTCCACAACTTTCCGGGTCTTGCTAATTTCTACCAGAGGTTCGTGTTGGGGTTCTCTCATATCACTTAGCCTTTGAGTCAAGTCACCAAGGGTGGAGCAAAAGAAAATTTCTTTTGGTCTGAATCCAAAAATAAGGTGTTTTCTGAGTTGAAGCATCGCATTTGTTGTACACAAGTACTCACATTACGAAACCTGTAGCAACCATTTGAGATTGAGACAGATGCCTCTGACTATGCTATTGGTGCAGTTCTTACTCGGGAGGGGAATCTAGTGGCATATCATAGTGAGACACTTTCAGGAACACTATGAAATTATCCCACCTATGAAAAAGAGATGCATTCCATTGTGAAGACATGCCGAAAATGGAAGGATTACATTTTGGGGAAGGAAATGGTCATCTACATGGATCATCGACCCTTGCAGTTCATATAAACACAAGGAAAGTTGTAGAATGATTGCAATTAGAAATGGTCCAGATGCCTACAACAATTTGATCCGGATTTAAACAGGAACACAAAAAATTATAGATATAACCATAAATACAAAGATGTAGTAGAAATAACACTTCATTTCATTAATATCAAACACTGAAATATGCTTATAAACAAAATAGATATATGACTAGCTTAGGCGATGGTAGCTTATCTCTAAGAAGAGATGTGGCAGCTACATGCCTCTAAACTTTGTTACAATGAGGTTCAAAGGCCTATTTATTATTGAGAAACAATAGAAAACCATAAACATCCAAAAACCTAACCCTAGGAGATGAAGTTCCAAACTATGGGCCTCGTTTGGGTAAATTGGTACATCAACTTCCTGGGATCGTAACTTTGGCATACGATCTTCGTTTGATGCGCACAATACCTCGTTAGAAAGATCTATCCAAGGAATACAACTTTTTAATGACCAAAATTAGTTAAAAGCCCATGTTAGTCCTATTTTTCTGGAAAAAACCTTGTTTAGGGCCTCAAAACAGCTCCAGAAGTTCAGGACCCGAAAAACTACCAAAAATAGTAAATTGTGCTACAAATAAGGAAATAGAAAAACTGGAAGAAACAATGGTGGGGGTCCCAGTGGAATAAGTGGGTGGCCACCAATATCCACCTGGATCATTCTCCCCCCCTTAGGAAGCAATGGTCACCATTGCGTTGAGTTCCTTCATGAGATGAGGAAACTTCTGCTGAACTTGGTCCCTGCTGAGCCACTTGCCCTAGTGAAGGAGTTGGCCTGCTTTGACAACTCAATATAGTTGGATCCTTTGTTGTTGGGTGTTCTTGATTTACATGTCCATGATTCGATTAGTTGTGGATTGTTCCACACAATCTATATTTAACTCTGTAGGTGTGAGTTGTTGTGATATGTCTAATGTGTCGAGCAATGTTGGGAAGTATGGTCGAAGGCATTCCACATTGAACATTGGGTGCAGGCCAAGGAATGGGGGAATGCTGAGCTCAAATGCATTGTATGCCATAGCCTTGGCAATGGTGTAAGGACCATATCGGAGTGGTTTGAGTTTCTGATAGGCTGTGGTAAGACATTCCTTTTGTAAATGCAACCAGACATTATCGCCCACCTGAAACTTGTGTGGCACCCGATGTTGATCATGTCACTGATTGTAATTGGTATTTGATTTCTCTAGAATGTCATGGACCTTCTGGAGGATATGTTGGATGTGTTCAATGAAGTTATTTTCCTTATTGACTTCTGATTGAACATGAACTAAATTTTCCAAAGTAGCTGCAAATGGTATGGCCACATCAATGGGACATAGTGGCTAGAATCCCAAGCCCACCTGAAAAGGGTTGTGGCCAATTGAGTTGTGGAGAGCCCAGTTATAGTTGTGCTGGACATAGGGGAGGCTCTCATCCCATGTGCGTGGATGCTTTGAGTTGTACATGCGTAGAATGTGTACGATCATCATGTTGACGACTTCTGTCTGTCCATCAGTTTGGGGATGGAAAGTTGTGGACTTGGTGAGCTTGGTGTCTAACATAGACCAGAGACTGGACCAAAATGTACTTAGGAACCTACTATCCCAATATGAGATGATAGATTGTGGGATCCCAAAGTGTACCCACACTCATTCAAAGAAGAGTTTAATAGTGGCTTCTGCCGTGATATTCTTCTTACACGCTACCATAATGGACATCTTCGAGAATCTATCGATGACCACAAAAACACAACCATTGCCATGCTTAGTAGAAGGAATGCCCATCATGTAACCCATGGAGATGGATTCCCAAGGTCTACTAGGGGTAGGAAACAGAGTATAGAGGCCTTGCTTCTTGATGGGCAGTTTGGCAATGGCGCAGGAAGTGCAGGATCTGATGTACTTCCCAACATCTTGTTGAAGATTCGGAAAATAGAAACACTTCTGTAGTACTGCCACCATTTTCTTGACATTGAAATGCCCAGTGGCCCGATTGTAGTGTGCTTCAAAAATCATATTGGCTCACTTGCTTGAAGGAACACAAAGGTGTCCCATGTGGCATAGTAGGGCATCATGGAGGTGAAAATCCGGAACTTGCTGACCCTACAATAGTGTTTGGTATGTGTGGCTGAATTCTAGGTCACTTTTGTAGAGAAGTGGCCAATCAAAGGTCTCGTGCCCACAAGAGTTGAGCATGATGGTTAACGCTATGATCAGTGGTTGGATGAGGTAGTCTGCAACATTATTAGTGCTTCCCTTCTTATACTTGATATTCAAATGGAACTATTGCAGGTATGTGGACCACTTCTGATGGTGATCATTATGCAACTTCCCTTGCCTTTGTATGAACTGCAGGGGTCAGTGGTTTGTGTGGATGACCATTTCCTTCCCCAAAATGTAATGCTTCCATTGTGGGTAGGCCTACATAATGGAATACATCTCTTTTTCATAAGTGGGATACTTCTGGACTGTGTTTGAAATTGTCTCACTATGATATGCCACTGGATGCCCCGTTTGAGTAAGGACTGCCCCAATAGCATAGTCAGAGGAATCTGTCTCGATCTCAAATGGCTTTTGAAACTTTGGTAAAGTGATAATTGATGTAGAGCAGAGGTGATGTTTCAACTCCATGAACGTCATGTGTTGAGATTCAGGCCAAAATAATTTTTCTTTCGCTCCTCCCTTGGTGACTTGAATCAAGGGCCAAATGATATGAGAGAATACCAACACGAACCTGCGATAGAAATTGGTAAGACCCAGAAAGCTGCAGAGCTCTATCAAAGTGGTTGGAGTTGGCCAATCCTGAATGACTTGGATATTGAATGGATCCAAATGCACCCCACGTTCATCAATAATGTATCTCGGATACTGAACCTGGGTCATGCCAAAAGTGCATTTCTCCAAATTAGCACACAAACTGTGTTGCCACAATGTTTGGAGAACCTGTCAAATGTGGTGGAGGTGCTCTTCCCAACTCTGGATGAATATCAAGATGTCATCCAAGTGTACCACTACAAATGAGTTGGTGAATGGTCGCAAGATGTCATCCATCAGCCTCATGAAGGTTGCAGGAGCATTCATCAACCCAAAAGGCATAACCAACCATTCAAAAAGGTCCTCCTTGGCTTTGAAGGTAGTCTTGCACACATCGGAGGGTTTGATTGGTACTTGGTGATATCTAGACTTCAAGTCGATCTTGCTGAAATAGTTTGCCCCCTTGAGTTGGTTCAGAAGGTCATCAATCTGTGGGATCAGGTACCTATTTTAGACAATGATCTTGTTCAGCGCCCAATAGTCAATACAGAGTCTCGAAGTCCCATCCTTTTTCTGTACCAACATGATTGGGCTCCCACAGGGTGCTGAACTTGACTGGTTGTGACCTTTCTGTAGCAACTATTGAATCTGCCTCTTGATTTCGTCATTCTCCAAAATGGATCACTGATATATTGGTCCATTGAGAAACGATGCACCTGGGGTCAGATTGATGGAGTGCCTGACCTGACAGTGTAGAGGCAGCCCGCGGGGGAGGTGAAGATATCCTCGTACTCCTCCATGACCTTTTCCATCTATTGTTGTCGTGCAGAGGGGCCCTGTTTAGAGGTCGTGGCCACTGTCTTCTTCTTTCCCTAAGGGCGTATCATCAGGAAAACAAATTTCTTGGTTTTGGAAATGAGTTTATTGCATTGTTTTGTAGTAACCAAAGAAATGGCCATAGGTGGTGCTACCTTCGGTATTCTTTACAACTTATTTCCCAAAGTAACAATAAAAGCATGAGGCCTTGACTCATACACAAGATGTCACTTCCACAAGTATGGTTGGCCTAATAATACATCACAAACATCAAGGGGAGCAATGTTACACAATACGTTATCCGTGAAGGGCTTGATGTTGTATGGAAGGTGACACTGCTGGCTCACCCAAAGATCCCGTCCTTGGTGAAGCCACCCGATGGTGTATGGTTGTAGGTGTGATGTGGTCAGTAAACCCAGCCACTTCATGACCTCTATCAAAATGAGGTCCTTTTGGCTCCCGCTGTCGACAATGAACTGTAGCGGGGAACCCTTTACCCACATCTGGTGTTGGAAGAGGCGCTCCTCCTCCTCTGGATCTTTGGGTTCCTCCTTCTGGATCTTTGTGGTGGCAACAATGACATAGGGCTCTACATCGATAATCTACTTCCCTTTATCATTACCCTTGTTGGGTTTTGACTCAGATTTGGAACATGCATCTGCTTCTGAGGCCTTCAACTCTGCCATTAGCGACTGCTTGGCCCGACACTCACTTGTGTTGTGAGCGGAGCTCTTATGGAACTCACACCACTTTCCTGTGTCCTTCTTCATCTTTGCGGTGTTGTTCTTTTCTTGTGGATTTTACGAGTTGTCCTAGGCCCCCCTGCCTTGACTTTTTCCTTTGTTCTATGGTTTGGGGGTACCTTTCCCTTGCTTCGGATTCACAAATCCAAAGTCTCACTTCTTCTATTTAAACTTTTGCTCGATCTTGACGGCGTATTGATATGTCATGCCAAGCAAGGAGATTTCCAGGAACTCCATCTCGTATTAGATGTACCTGTGTAGGCAGTCGTAATACTGGAGTACCAAATGTTTCTCAGAATCCTTGATACCCAACTTCGTGTGAAGGTTATGCAAAACATTGGTAAACTTTGACACATCTTGGTCCCTTCCCTGGCACAGCATTGTCCACTTTATGTATTTATCCTCATAGCTCCCGACAGGGTAGTAATGCTCCTTGATGGCATCCCGGACTGAATTACAAGTGGGTGCGACTGAAAAAAGTGAGGTTGTACTTTCATCCTTCTGCTCACAATAGGTTTCCCACTGGGCCTTGACGTGGGGGGCAACTTTGAGAAGAGAAAAGTAATCTTTTCCCGGCTGGAAAAATCATGAACAAAAAAATATCCTTCTAGTAGATTTAACCATCTATCTACGACGTCTGCATCTATTTGGCCCTCAAATATGGGAATTTCAAAGTTTACTTGCACCTTAAAAGGAGTGGAGCCTCTAGGGTGGCTGCTGGATGTGGATGTGCCGTCGGTGGGCAACCGTTGAAGGATATGGGAAAATTTATTCATCATCGCGTTCCTTTGTTTCTCGAGGGCCTCCTCGAGAAATATTTTCATAGGATCTCCTGCCCCCTCGTATTTCTTTTTTCCCATGTGGGCGGATGTCGAGGTTTGCAAGGCTGATCTTGAAAAGGTTCCACCAGATCAATCCCTAACTCCTTATATCCTGACCTCGTTGGGGACATGCAAAGAAAAACAGAGAAAGAGAAAACTGCTTTGATACCACTAATCTAGATTTAAACAGGAACACAACAAATTAATGGCATAACCATAAATACAAAGATGCAGTAGACATAACACTTCATTTCATTAATATCAAATATTGAAATATTCTTACAAACAAAATGGAAATAAGACTAGCTTGGGTGATGGTAGCTTATCTATGAGAAGAGGTGTGGCAGCTACATGCATATGAACTGTGTTACAATGAGGCTCAAAGGCCTATTTATTGTTGAGAAACAATGGAAAACCATAAATATCCAAAAACCTAACCCTAGGAGATGAAGCGCCAAACTATGGGCCCCATTTGGGTAAATTTGTATATCAACTTCTCAGGGTCATAACTTTGGCATACGATATCCATTTGACGTGCACAATACCTCGTTAGAAATATTTATCTGAGGAATACAACTTTTAAATGACCAACTTTGGCCAATGACCAATGTTGGTCCCAATTTTCCCAAAAAACGTTGTTTAGGGCCTCAAAACGACTCTGGAAGTTCAGGACTCGAAAAATTTCCAAAAATAGTAAATTGGGCTACAAATAAGGAAACTGAAAAACTAAAAGAAATAATGGTGGGGGTCCAAGTGGAATAGGAGGGTGGCCACCAATATCGACCTGGATCACAATTCCATTTGAACATTATGTACAAGAAGGGAAGCACCAATAATGTTGTAAATTGCCTTAGCCGACTGCCAGTTATGGCGCTAACCACAGTGCACGACCTTTATGGGCTCGAGACTTCGAGGTGGCCACATATTTACAAGAGCAATCCAAAATTCAACAACACATACCATATGCTCTTGGAAAGTGAGCAAGTTCTTGATTTTCACCTCTATGGTGCACTGTTATGCCATTTGGGACCCCTATTTGTTCCTTCAAGCGAGCATTCCAGGATGATTTGGGAGGCACACTATAGTCAAGTTGCTGGAAATTTTGGAGTATAGAAGACAATGGTAATGTTGCAGAAGTTTTTTTATTGGTTGAACCTTTGACAAGATGTTGGGAAGTACATTAGATCCTGCACTTCCTGCGCCATTTCCAAACTGACGATCAAGAAGCAAGGTCTATATACTCCCTTGCCTACTCCTAGTCAGCCTTGAGAATCCATATCCATGGATTACATGTACTAAGCATGGAAATGACTACGTTTTCATGGTCATCGAGAGATTCACTAAGATGGCCATTCTGGCACCCTGCAAGAAGAGTATCACAACAGAAGCCACTGCTAAGATATTCTTTGAACGAGTGTGGGTACACTTTAGGATCCCACAGTCCATTATCTCAGATCAGAACAATAGGTTCCTGAGTACATTTTGGTCAAGCCTCTAGTCAATGTTGGATACAAAGCTCACTAAGTCCATGACCTTCCACCCCAAAAATAATGGCCAAACAGAGGTCATCAACAAGATGATCATGGACAATCTGCACATGTACAAATCGAAGCATCCATAGCATGGGATGAAAGCATCTCCTATTTCCAACGTAGTTACAATAGATGATCCATGTCCAAGTATGACGAAGGACCCTTCTAAGACCTTTTACTTTCGTGAAGTGTTAAAGTACATTTTTAAAAGAACATTAATGAATACATCTGCATGCTATAAAGAAGAGGAACATGTCAATCATCAACACATGAAAACATAAGACGTTGATAACGAAGTTCGTCCAGGAGGGACTACATCTCCGGGCCCCAGTGTCAAGATGGTGTAGGTCGTTGTATTAAGTGCTATCAATAGTGATGTACATAAGAGATGATGTCCCGATCATACTAGGAAAATGCCCTCACACAGGAGTGGCTCCAAGAGATGTTCCACTAAAGGAACTCTCAGTCAAAAGACTCCTATCAGTATGACACAAACTCATGCATGATGAGCATCCCACCAACATGGCATAAAGAGTATCCCAGCAACATACAACAAAGGGATCTCAAAACATAACATGACGAATCATGACAGAAAGTACATCACATATATGATTTCACATCACATCAAGCAAGGAATCATGGAAACATGTAAGAAACAAGATCTTGCATCGACATCAATCAAGGATCTGTGCAGCATAATGCATAAAGAAGTACATGAACACATCATATACCTCACAACCAGGGGCCATATGAAGAAGATAATGTCAAACTGCTGAGGCTATTCAGACCATCCATCTCACGGCATCAGTCATATGAAAATGACTGCTCGCACATGAATGTGGACATCTGCACTCGCACTTATAAAAGTGGCTGGAAAATAAAATGAGAGAATGACAAATCTAAATGCACCATCAGATTTGTGGCATCGAGTAATGCAAAATCAACTGTCCAAAATCTAAATTCTGAGAAATTGAGAATCTGGGGCTCAAGGAATCTTTTAGATTCCCTCGGGATTCCTCAAACAACAACCATGAAACGCTAACATGTCTAGGAACCATTTTTCACTTATCAATGTGAATGGGTCACCTCCTTGTGGCGATTTTCCTTGTCGAACAATTTTTTCACCTGGTTCATGCACCGACGCTTTGTCCTGAAGGTGCTGCTCTGGATGGAGCCTCCAACAAGTGGCTCTTTGATGGCCACTTCTATCGCAATGATTGCAGTAGGTTTTCTTCCTCCAAATCTTCTTAACCTATTTCTTTTCATGTTTTTGAGAGGGTCTTTCACGCTTCATCCTTTTGTGTGCTGCCATTCTTTTCCAACACTTAGAAAATGTATGGTTATGTAATCCACAAAAGGTGCATGTTTTTTGATGCCATGTTTTACACTCATTATTATCAACATGATCATAATCTAAATGAACATTTGAATATCGAAAGTGGTTATACCTTCCCTTGCTGTCTTTGGTGTAAGTATGGCGATGAGAGCTTGCCTTAGCTCTCTCCCTGCAATGGGCATTGCCGTGGGATGATGGGGATGCGTTCCCATCATTCTCTTTCCTCGACGATTTCAATGATGTCTCGGATGACTTTGACACCTTTGAGCACTCTCCTTTAGTGTATCTAGAGCTTGCAAATTGATGTTCGTGCACAACCTCCAAAGGTTGAGTTATGCCTTGGTTATTAACACCATGTTTTTATTCCTCCTAGTGCCTCATCCTTGTAAGAAGATTCATGTTTGTCCCTGTAATTGGGATCTCCAAATCTCCAATAGAACTCATACTATGTGAAGAGGAAACTGAAAGGAAATCAACATCTTTTACCTCCATTTTTGATTTGGAAAGAACTGATGAGGGTCTCTCATCATTCGTTGTTGGTGATTCGCTAGTTGTCTCGATGCATTCCCCAACTTCCTTTCTAACATACCCAAGTCCTGTTCGATAGGGAAATTATTCTACTTTGATGGGATTGATAGTGCCTTGGCCATTAATGCCCAAGCCTTTCCCTTCATACCCAATTTTATTCAACAGTTTGGAGCCAATTCGTGTGGTATGATTTTCGAAAACAGCGGAATCATTATCAGGAAACATACATGAAGATGGAGAACTGCTTTTTACCTCAAGTGGGTCTCACTGTAGCTTTTCCAAGGCCTCGTCCTTTGCTTGCAGCTTTCGTAGCAAACTTTGTTTTTCCTCTTTCTCTTCATGAAGGTGCATCTTCAATTCAATGTTCTCTGTTTGAAGATTATGTTTTTTTTTATTCAGTTCTTCTAGGACCTCTTCCATGGCTTGCAACTAAAGCTACAATCGCTCTTCCTCTGTCTCTTTCTGTAGAGTTTCATACATGATTTCCACTCTTTTGGAAATGTTGAGCATGGTCTTGTACATCTCTCTTTCATCCTCTGTCACTGCATGTTCCATTGTTCACACTGCAATTCACATCAACGTAAATACTGCTCTGATACCACTTGATCCATGTCGAGGTATGATGAAGGACCCTTCCAAGACCTTTTACTTTTGTGATGTGTTAAATTGCATTTTTTAAAATAACATTAATGAATACATCTACATGATGTAAAGAAGAGGAACATGTCAATCATCAACACATGAAAACATAAGATGTTGATAACGGAGTTCGTCCAGGAGGGACTACGTCTCCGGGCCCCGGTGTCAAGATGGTGTAGGCCGCTGCATTAAGCACTGTCAATAGTGATGTACATAAGAGATGATGTCGCGATCATGCTAGGAAAATGCCCTCACGCAAGAGTGGCTCCAAGAGATGTTACACTACAAGAACTCTTAGTCAAAAGACTCCTATTGGTATGACACAAACTCATCCATGATGAGCATCCCACCAACAAGGCATAAAAGGGATCTCAATGCAAAAGCATGCATAACGAAAACATGAATATCCTAGCAACATACAACAAAGGGATCTCAAAACATTACATCATGAGTCATGATAGGAAGTACATCACATAGATGATTTTGCATCACAACAAGCAAGGAATCATGAAAACATGTAAGAAACAAGATCCTGCATCAACATCAATCAAGGATCTATGCAACATAATGCATAAAGAAGTACATGAACACATCATATACCTCACAACCAGGGGCCATCTGAAGAAGCAGATGTCAAACTGCTGAGGCTGTTCAGACCATTGATCTCACGGCATCAATCGTATGAAAATGACTGCTCTTACATGAATGTGGACATCTGCACTCGCACTTAGAAAAGTGGTTGGAAAATTAAATGAGAGAATGAAAAATTTGAATGCACCATCAGATTTGTGGTGTTGAGTAGTGCAAAATCGATTGTCCAAAATCTGAATTCTGAGAAATTGAGAATCTGGGGCTCAAGGAATCTTTTAGATTCCCTCAAGATTCCTCAAATATTCTGCTCCATGGGTTGACTAGAAATATACAACTCAGATGGCGAATCTGATCTCGCCATTGCGATCCCTACGGAAAACCGTGAAAAAACAAGTATAAACTTGACTATATTCCGACATGGAGAAAAATTACCTCCTTGGGAAAATTTCAACGCTCGTGGTTTTTCTCCCTGTTCTTGCAGCAATCATGGTTCCACATGCATTTTGAAAAATGACCGAAAAATGAAAAACTCTAATGGAGAAACAGATAGTGCCATTGTGTTCGTGGTGACGAGAGGTGTTGAATCCATATAAAATTTGTCAAATTCTGACAAAGTGGAAATTTGGCCCTCCTACAAAATTCATGGTTCCTACATTAAAAATTAATTAATTTGCCTCGATTTGCATGCCCAATCCTGATTCCTCCATCTCTGTCTTTAACTATGTGCAATGGTAAAATACTATGCTTATATAACTTACCTCTAGCGGATTAACCAATTTATGCAGTTATGGTGCATTGGTAAATTTGGCAGATTGGTTGAGGAGGGGTCGGGTGGTCAAACCCTGCCCCTCCTATTTTTCCACTTTATGGTTTTGTTTTGAACAAAATTTATTTGAAAATGGGGGTCGGGTCTGCATTGGGCGGCCCACCCCAAAATCCCTGCGCATGTTTTAATGGCTGTATCACATTTAAGGTGGGTGCATAATGTTATATGGTTTAAGTGTTTCAGTTGGTTATGGGGCCGTCCGGTCGGCCAGCCCACGTGGCAGGTGGGTTCAACTCCCACTAGCCTCACCATTAATAGTACGCAGGTTGGTTGGGGGAGTGGTGGGGTTGGTGGCCCCCACCCCTTTTTAATATATATATATATATATATATATATATAGAGAGAGAGAGAGAGAGAGAGAGAGAGAGAGAGAGAGAGAGAGAGAGAGAGAGAGAGAGAGAGAGATACATTTGTTTTATTAAACAATAAAGTCACATTTTTGAAATTCAAATTGTAAGTCGTAGGAGTCAAATTAAGGACCCCACAATTTCACCCGAAATCTAGTGGCGGGAAAAAGTCCAAATTGTGGCCTCCTTAAGCTTGCCCAGTCATCAAAAAGTCGATTCAACTTTGACTGCTTCTAACTTCCTCATATGGACTCAAATTGACAAACCGTTCACACCATCGCAATTAGGACGACGAGATCTATGCTCTAGTCCCGGTTCGAGCATAATCCAAACAATTTGATTTTTGAGTTTCCCTAAGTCCTCCTTGTCCTGTGTGTGTTTGGAGCCACCTGGATCAATCCTCCCCACTGAGGAGCTTTTGGTCCTCCAAAAGCATGAAAAATAATCTGCAACTTTTTCTATACCTTGTTTGCATCAAAAGCATCCTGAAAAGGTCTCGCTTCCATCTCCTTCACATTTGTTCTTTGGAGCCTTAAGCAACGAGCCGACACTTGTTACTTTTGCAACCTGTAGTACATTGTTTTGCAAATTACATGCTTGAATGACATGACTAGCAAATGACCCAAACGTCCCAGACTTGCCACGAGTTTATAACACATACTCGGTGGTCAAGTTTACATTAAGATGGACACAATACCCCAACTACAACAACAAGGCCAACCTATCATGGTTGCTTCAACAAGTGATGGAAAACACATCATCACTGGAATAAATGATTTACATACATAAGGCTAAACACTATTGTTTTGACAAATGATGGAAACATAACATCACTTTCAGAGTGTAAAATGCGACTCAAAATACTACCAGACAGCATTGTTGCTAAACAAGTGATGGAAAACACATCATCACTTTTACATTTTAAAATGCAAAAAATGATCTACAAAAGAATGACCATGAAATGCTAACATGTCTAGGAACCATTTTTCACTTATCAATGTGAATGGGTTGCCTCCTTGTGGCGATTTTTCTTGTCGAACAATTGTTTCACCTGGTTCATGCACCAACGCTTTGTCTTTAAGGTGCTGCTCTGGATGGAGCCTCCAACAAGTGGCTCTTTGATGGCCACTTCTATCGCAATGGCTGTGGTAGGTTTTCTTCCTCCATATCTTCTTAACCTGTTTCTTTTCATGTTGTTGGGAGGGTCTTTCACGCCTCATCCTTTTGTGTGCTACCATTCTTTTCCAACACTTAGAAAATGTATGGTTATGTAATCCAAAAAAGGTGCATGTTTTTTGATGCCATGTTTTACGTTCATTATTATCAACATGATCATAATCGAAATGAACATTTGAAGATCGAAAGTGGTTATACCTTCCCTTGCTGTCTTTGGTGTAAGTATGGCGATGAGAGCTTGCCTCGGCTCTCTCCCTACAATGGGCACTGCCATGGGATGATGGGGATGTGTTCCCATCATTCTCTTTCCTCGACGATTTCAACGATGTCTCAGATGACTTTGACACCTTCAAGCATTCTCCTTCAGTGTATCTCGAGCCTGCAAATCGATGTTCGTGCACAACCTCGAAAGGTTGAGTTATGCCTTGGTTATTAACACCAAGTTTTTCTTCCTCCTCGTGCCTCATCCTTGTAAGGAGCCTCATGTTTGTCCCTGTAATTGGGATCTCCAAATCTCCAACATAACTCATACTATGTGAAGGGGAAACTAAAAGGAAATCAACATCTTTTACCTCCTCTTTTGATTTGGAAAGAACTGATGAGGGTTTCTCATCATTTGTTGTTGGTGATTCACTAGCTATCTCAGTGCATTACCCAACTTCCTGTCTGACATACCCAAGTCTTGTTCGACAGGGAAATTATTCTACTTTGATGGGATTGAAATTCTTGGCCATTAATGTCCAAGCCTTTCCCTTCATACCCCATTTTCTTCAAAAGTTTGGAGCCAATTCCTGTGGTATGGTTTTCGAAAACAGCGAAATCATTATCAGGAAACATACATGAAGATGGAGAACTACTTTTTACCTCACATGGGTCTCGCTGCAGCTTTTCCAAGGCCTCATCCTTTGCTTGCAATTGTTGTAGAAAACTTTTTTTTCCTCTTTCTCTTCATGTAGGCGCATCTTCAATTCAATATTCTCTGTTTGAAGAATATGTTTGTTTTGATTCAGTTCTTCTAGGGCCTCTTCCATGGCTTGCAACTAAAGCTGCAATCATTCCTTTTTCTCTGTCTCTTTCTGTAGAGTTTCAGACATGATTTCCACTCTTTCGGAAATGTTGAGCATGGTCTCGTACATCACTCTTTCATCCTCTATCGCTGCATGTTCCATTGTTCACACTGTAATTCACATCAACGCAAAGACCGCTCTGATACCACTTGATCCATGTCAGTGTATGATGAAGGACCCTTCCAAGACCTTTTACTTTCATGATGTGTTAAATTGCATTTTTAAAAGAACATTAATGAATACATCTGCATGTTGTAAAGAAGAGGAACATGTCAATCATCAATGTCATGAAAACATAAGACGTTGATAACGGTGTTCGTCCAGGAGGGACTACGTCTCTGGGCCCCAGTGTAAAGATGGTGTATGCCGCTGCATTAAGTGCTATCAATAGTGATGTACATAAGAGATGATGTCGTGATCATGCTAGGAAAATGCCCTCACACAGGAGTGGCTCCAAGAGATGTTACACTATAGGAACTCTTAGTCAAAAGACTCCTATCAGTATGACACAAACTCATCCATATGATGAGCATCCCACCAACATGGCATAAAAGGGATCTCAATGAAAAAGCATGCATAACGACAACAAGAATATCCCAGCAACATACAACAAAGGGATCTCAAAACATTACATCACGAGTCATGACAGGGAGTACATCACATAGATGATTCTACATCACAACAAGCAAGGAATCATGAAAACATGTAAGAAACAAGATCCTTCATCAACATAAATCAAGGATTTGTGCAGCATAATTCATAAAGAAGTACATGAACACATCATATACCTCACAACTAGGGGCCATCTGAAGAAGCGGATGTCAAACTACTGAGGCTGTTCAGACCATCGATCTCACGGCATCAATTGTATGAAAATGACTACTCACACATGAATGTGGACATCTGCACTCGCACTTAGAAAAGTGGTTTGAAAATGAAATGAGAGAATGATAAATCTAAATTCACCATCAGATTTGTGGTGTCAAGTAGTGCAAAATTGACTGTCCAAAATATGAATTCTGAGAAATTGAGAATTTGGGGCTTAAGGAATCTTTTAGATTCCCGCGAGATTCCTCAAAGATTCTACTCTGTGGGTGGATTGAAAATCTGCAACTCAGATGGCGAATCTGTTCTCGCCATTACGATTCCTGCGGAAAACCATGAAAAAACAAGTATAAACTTGACTATACTCCAACATGGAGAAAAATTACCTCCTTAGGAAAATTTCAAGGCTCATGGTTACGCTCCCCTGTTTTTACAGCAATCATGGTTCCATGTGCATTCTGAAAAATGACAGAAAAATTCAGAACTATGATGCAGAAACAGACAACGTCATTGCGTTCATGGTGATGAGAGGTGTTGAATCCATATAAAATTTGTCAAATTCTGACAAAGTGGAAATTTGGCCCTCCTGCAAAATTCATGGTACTTGCATTAAAAATTAATTAATTCACCTCGATTTGCATGCCCACTCCTCGTTCCTCCATCTTTGTCTCAAACTACATGCAATGGTAAAGCACTGGGTTTTTATAACTTACCTCCGATGAATTAAACAATGTATGCAGTTATGGTGCATTGGTAAATTTGGCACATTGGTTGAGGAGGGGTCAAGTGGTCAAACCCCACCCCTCCTATTTTTCCATTGTATGGTTTTGTTTTAAACAAAATTTATTTGAAAATGGGGGTCGGGTCTGCATTGGGCGGCCCGCCCCAAAATCCCTGCGCGTGTTTTAATGGCCATATCACATTTAAGGTGGGCGCATAATGTTATATGGTTTAAGTGTTTCAGTTGGTTATGGGGCCGCCTGGTGGGCTGGCCCACGTGGCCGGTCGGGTTCAACTCTCGCTAGCCTCACCATTAATAGTACGTAGGTTGGTTGGGGGGTGGTGGGGTTGGTGGCCCCCACCCCCTTTTAATATATATATTTTTTGTTTTATTAAACAATAAAGTCACATTTTTGAAATTCGAATTTTAAGCTGTAGGAGTCAAATTAATGACCCCACAATTTCACCCAGAATCCAGCCCAGGTTACCCAGAATCCAGTGGCTGGAAAAATTCCAAATTGTGGCCTTCTTAAGCCTGCCCAATCATCAAAAAGTCAACCCAACTTTGACTGCTTCGAACTTCCTCATCTGGACTCGGATTGATGAACCATTCACACCATCGTGATCAGGACGACAAGATCTATGCTCCGGTCCTAGTTCGATCATAATCCAAACAATTTGATTTTTGAGCTTCCCTGAGTCCTCGTCATGTGTGTCTCTAGAGCCACCTGGATCAATCCTCCCCACTGAGGAGCTTTTGGTCCTCCAAAAGCATGAAAAATAATCTGTAACTTTTTCTGTACTTTGTCTGCATCACAAGCATCCTGAAAAGGCCTCGCTTCCATCTCCTTCACCTTTGTTCTTTAGAGCCTTAGGTGACGAGCCGACACCTGCTATCTTTGCAACGTCTATAAATTATTTTGCAAATTACATGCTTGAATTACATTACCAACTAATGACCCAAATGACCCACACTTGCCACAAGTTTATAACACATACTTGGTGGTCAAGTTTACATTAAGATAGACGCAATACCCCAGCTATGACAACAAGGCCAACCTATCATGGTTGCTTCAACAAGTGATGGAAAACATATCATCACTGCAAAACATGATTTACATACATAAGGCTAAACACTATTGTTTTGACAAGTGATGGAAACATAACATCACTTTCAGAGTGTAAAATGCGACTCAAAATACAACCAGACATCATTGTTGCTAAACAAGTGATGGAAAACACATCATCACTTTTACATTTTAAAATGCAACCAATGATCTACAAAATAATGACCATGAAATTCTAACATGTCTAGGAACCATTTTTCACTTATCAATGTGAATGGGTCACCTCCTTGTGGCGATTTTTCTTGTCGAACAATTGTTTCACCTAGTTCATGCATCGACGCTTTGTCTTAAGGTGTTGCTCTGGATGGAGCGTCCAAAAAGTGGCTCTTTGATGGCCACTTCTATCGCAATGACTGCAATCAGTTTTCTTCCTCCATATCTGATTAACCTGTTTCTTTTCATGTTTTTGAGAGGGTCTTTCATGCCTCATCCTTTTGTGCCTCCATTCTTTTCTAACACTTAGAAAGTGTATGGTTATGTAATCCACAAAAGGTGCATGTTTTTTGATGCCATGTTTTACATTCATTATTATCAACATGACCATAATCGAAATAAACATTCGAATATTGAAAGTGGTTATACCTTCCCTTGCTGTCATTGGTGTAAGTATGGCGATGAGAGCTTGCCTCAGCTCTCTCCCTACAATCGGCACTTCCGTGGGATGATGGGGATGTGTTCTCATCATTCTCTTTCCTCGATGATTTCAAAGATGTCTCGGACGACTTTGACACCTTCGAGCACTCTCCTTTAGTGTATCTCGAGCCTGCAAATTGATGTTCGTGCACAACCTCCAAAGGTTGAGTTATGCTTTGGTTATTAACACCAAGTTTTTCTTCCTCCTCGTGCCTCATCTTTGTAAGGAGCCTCATGTTTGTCCCTGTAATTGGGATCTCCAAATCTGCAATAGAACTCATACTATGTGAAGAGGAAACTCAAAGGAAATCAACATCTTTTACCTCCTCTTTTGATTTGGAAAGAACTGATGAGGGTTTCTCATCATTTGTTGTTGGTGATTTGCTAGTTGTCTCAGTGTATTCCCCCACTTCCTTTATGACATCCCATGTCTTGTTCGACAGGGAAATTCTTCTACTTTGATGGGATTGACGATGCCTTTGCCATTAATGCCCTAGCCTTTCCCTTCATACCCAATTTCCTTCAACAGTTTGGAGCCAATTCCCGTGGTATGATTTTTGAAAACAACGAAATCATTATCAGGAAACATACATGAAGATGGAGAACTACTTTTTACCTCAAATGGGTCTCGCTGCAGCTTTTCCAAGGCCTCGTCCTTTGCTTGCAGCTGTCGTAGCAAACTTTGTTTTTCCTCTTTCTCTTCATGTAGGCACATCTTCAATTCAGCGTTCTCTATTTGAAGATTATGTTTGTTTTTCTTCAGTTCTTCCAGGGTCTCTTCCGTGGCTTGCAACTAAAGCTGCAATCGCTCCTTTTCCTCTGCCTCTTTCTGTAGAGTTTTGATACATGATTTCCACTCTTTTGGAAATGTTGAGCATGGTCTCGTACATTGCTCTTTCATCCTCTGTCACTGCACGTTCCATTGTTCACACTACAATTCAAATCAACGCAAAGACCACTCTGATACCACTTGATCCATGTCCAAGTATGACGAAGGTCCCTTCCAAGACCTTTTACTTTCGTGATGTGTTAAATTGCATTTTTAAAAGAACATTAATGAATACATCTGCATGTTGTAAAGAAGAGGAACATGTCAACCATCAACACATGAAAAAATAAGACGTTGATAACAAAGTTTGTCCAGGAGGGACTACGTCTACGGGCCTCGGTGTCAAGATGGTGTAGGCCGCTGCATTAAGTGTTGTCAATAGTGATGTACGTAAGAGATGATGTCACGATCATACTAGGAAAATGCCCTCATGCAGGAGTGGCTCCAAGAGATGCTCCACTACAGGAACTCTTAGTCAAAAGATTCTTATCAGTATGACACAAACTCATCCATGATGAGCATCCCGCCAACAAGGCATAAAAGGGATCTCAATGCAAAAGCATGCATAGCGACAACAAGAGTATCCCAGCAACATACAACAAAGGGATCTCAAAACATTACATCACGAATCATAACAGGAAGTACATCACATAGATGATTCTGCATCACATCAAGCAAGGAATCATGAAAACATGTAAGAAACAAGATCCTGCATCAACATCAATCAAGGATCTGTGCAGCATAATGCATAAAAAAGTACATGAACACATCATATACCTCACAATCAGGGGCCATCTGAAGAAGCAGATGTCAAACTGCTGAGGCTGTTCAGACCATTGATCTCACGGCATCAATCGTATGAAAATGACTACTCGCACATGAATGTGGACATCTGCACTCGCACTTAGAAAAGCGGTTGGAAAATGAAATGAGAGAATGAAAAATATGAATGCACCCTCAGATTTGTGGTGTCGAGTAGTGCAAAATCAACTGTCCAAAATATGAATTTTGAGAAATTGAGAATCTGGGGCTCAAGGAATCTTTTAGATTCCCCCAGGATTCCTCAAAGATTCTGCTCCATGGGTGGACTGGAAATCTACAACTCAAATGGCGAATCTGATCTCGCCATTACGACCCCTACAGAAAAACGTGAGAAAACAAGTATAAACTTGACTATATTCCGACATGGAGAAAAATTACCTCCTCGGGAAAATTTCAAGGCTCATGGTTCCGCTCCCTGTTTTTGCAGCAATCATGGTTCCACATGCATTCTGAAAAATGACAGAAAAATTCAAAACTCTGATGGAGAAATGGACAGTGCCATTGCATTCATGGCGATGAGAGGTGTTGAATCCATATAAAATTTGTCAAATTCTGACAAAGTGGAAATTTGGCCCTCCTACAAAATTCATGGTACTTGCATTAAAATTAATTAATTCGCCTTGACTTGCATGCCCACTCCTGGTTCCTCCGTCTCTGTCTAGAACTACGTGCAATGGTAAAATATTGGGTTTATATAACTTACCTCCGGCGGATTAACCAATATATGCAATTATGGTGCATTGGTAAATTTGGTAGATTGGTTGAGGAGGGGTCAGGTGGTCAAACCTCGTCCGTCCTATTTTTCCATTGTGTGGTTTTGTTTTAAACAAAATTTATTTGAAAATGGGGGTCGGGTCAGCATTGGGCGGCTTGCCCCAAAATCCCTATGCTTGTTTTAATGGCTGTATCACATTTAAGGTGGGCGCATGGTGTTATATGGTTTAAGTGTTTCAGTTGGTTATGGGGCCGCTCGGTGGGCCGGGCCACGTGGCCGGGTGGGTTCAACTCTTGTCGGCCTCACCATTAATAGTACGTAGGTTGGTTGGGGGGGTGGTGGGGTTGGTGGCCCCCACCCCCTTTTAATATATATATATTTTGTTTTATTAAACAATAAAGTCACATTTTTGAAATTCGAATTTGAAGCCATAAGAGTCAAATTAATGACCCCACAATTTCACCTGGAATCCAGCCCATTTTGGCTAGAATCCTGTGGCCAAAAAAAGTCCAAATTGTGGCCTCCTTAAGCCTGCCCAATCATCAAAAATTCAACCCAACTTTGACTTCTTCTAACTTCCTCATCCAAACTCTGATTGACGAACCGTTCACACCACCGCGATCAGGGCGATGAGATCTACGCTCTAGTCCTAGTTCGAGCATAATACAAAAACTTTGATTTTTGAGCTTCTTTGAGTCCTCCTTGTCCTGTGTGTGTCTCTGGAGCCACCTGGATCAACAGAGCTCTCCATAGATCAACTGGACATAGTCCCTTTTAGGTGGGGTTGATATTCCAACCACTATGTCCCATTGATGTGGCCATACCATTTGCAACTACTGAGGAAGATTCGGCTCATGTCCATGCTAAAGATGACAAGAATAAAAGCTTCATTGAGTGCATTCAACACATCCTCCAATAGGTCCATGACATATTGGACTGAGATAATTCTAAGTATAAGCATCATCATGATCAACCTTGGGTGCCACATAGGTTCCAGATGGGCGACAAAGTTTCACTAGGGCAAGTGGTTCACCAGGGACCAAGTTCAACAAAAATTTCCTCACCTCATGGAGGATCTGCATGCAATGGGGACCATTGCTTCCTAAGGGGGGAAGAATAATCCAGGTGGATATTGGTGGCCACCTGCCTATTCCACCTAGATGTCCAGTCGGTTTCATTTGTTTCCTTGATTATAGCAGCATTTACTATTTTTAGCAGTTTTTCAGGTCCTGAACTTCTGGAGTTGTTTTAACCCTCTAAACAACGTTTTTTTAGGTCCGCAACTGACCCATAGACATAAGAGAAATCATATCACAAACCCTCTAATACTCAGAGAGGTATTTCCAACGAGGTATTGTATGCGCCAAACAGAGATCATATGACCAAGTTACGACCTCGGGAAGTTGGGTGCCCAATTAACCCCAACAAGGCCCACAAACTCTTAGCATTCCATCTCTTTGGGTTAGGGTTTTGGTTGTTTAGGTGTTCCCCTTGTTGTTCAATAGTAAAAATTCCATTGAGCCTCCTTGCAACACAGTTCAGAGGCATGCAGACGTCACATCTATTCTCAAACATAAGCGACCATCGCCCCAACTAGTTTATTTCCATTTTGTATGTAAGCATACTTTAGTTATTTCATATTAATGAAATGAAGTTTTATTTCTATTACATCTATGTGTTTATGTTTGTATCCGTATTCCATTGCATTCCTGTATAACTCCTAGTCAATTTTCCAAATGAATCTATTTAAAAAAACATGGAAACGATCAAGATCAAGACATAATTTGATGTATTCCAATAAACATAAGGAATTTTTAGGAAGAGATAAAAAAAATTTATGTGATATTGAAGCAATTAACAAAGAGCAATATACAGAAGAACCTTATACAAACCATAATGGGGAAAATGTGGATAAGTTTAAAAATATGAGGACAAATGAAGATACCATGGGACTTAATACAAATATTATCAATAGAAACAAGAAATCATGTTTATCATTGCATAAACTCAAAAAGCATATAAGAAAAATGAATTTTCTCCAAACAAATCTAATTAAAAATGCATCAAAATGATCAATATCAAGATAGTGAACAATGTCTTCCAATAAGCACAAGGAATCTTTACTAATGCTCGATTATATATTCGAAACAATAGCCGAGGAATAATGTTTTAATAAAATACATTATATGCTAATTTATGGTTGTGTGATATGCAATCGAAACTTTCTTTAAAAAAGATGTCATATAAAGACAATCAACCGAAGTTTCTAAAAGTAGAGGTGTATGCAAAAAATGAAAAAATGCATTAGACAATGACGTGTGTTGGGTCCATATAATACTAGTGATTACCCCATTACTATTATAGTTATACCCCTTATTTATATTTTTGTGCCCCTATTACCCCCATATTATTATTTCTGTGCCCCATAGAATCCCTCTATTGTTATTTTTGTGGCTTTATATTATTATTGTGAGGTCGGCCGGATTATATTGTGACTCCTTAGACTCCTATATATAGAAAGGAGGTTTTGTCATTTGTATCATCCAAGAATTGTTCATTTATGTAATGTAAAGGAGGTTGCCCCCTCGAAGAGGCTGAATTCTAAGGCGTTGATCTATCTTTTCTATCTTTTCTTGAGCTGGTTTCATAACATTTGGTATCAGAGCTTTGGATTCTAGGGTTTCGCTGCTCCAAAAAGGTCATCGTGGAATTTTCGCTATAACTTTTTTTCTGTGACGTTTCAGAAGTCGCAAAAAAAACCCATTTGAGAAGAAATTGCGTTGAACCTTGGGTCCAAATTTCAGAGCTTTTGCGCGATATTTGCGGAGATATGATCTGAGGAAGTTGGTCTTTTTGCAGACTCCTGAATTACATTCAAAACAAGTGACCTGGGGAAAATCGTCATAACTTTCTCTCTGGGGATCGGATTGAAATTTTGTAAGAAGGTAAAGAAAGAGAACAGACTTTAGTTTCTTGTATGTGTGTTTCAGATTCAAAGGTTGAAACAGTGACTCGTGGCACGTCGTACAAGTTCGCTCTGCTGAACTAGTCTAAAAGCAAGTCACTGTGGGAGATTTCACATAACTCTTCCTTGGAGAATCTAATTTGGCTCAGACTTGTGGCATTGGAAAGAGGATGCAGAAGGATACTACAGGTAGCAATTTTAGAACTGGATGATTCAAAATTACAGAGATACATCAGATTCAATATCAGGCTTCTATAAAGTGAAAAAAGGTGTGTAGTTTTTTTTTTAATTTTTGTGTAAGCTTGTTTTAACGGAATTAAAAGGGCATAATAAAGCATTATTATCGGTAACTGATGCCCTGAGGAAAGAAAATGCAAACACCTAGTAAGGAACCTGAAAGCTTTAGCATGACTCATGAAGAAGAGGAAGAAATGCTACATGATATATCAAAATTACAAGAACAAGTGCAACAAATGTCACGCTCACAAAAGCTAACAGAAGCTAAGATAAGTGGCGTGGAATCTAAGGTAAATGGCGTGGAATCTAAGATAAAGGGCATGGAAGCTAAGATGGATGATTTGAAGATAGATTTGAAGACAGACATGGAAGAATTGAAGAAGTTGCTACAAGAAAGGGTCACTAATGGTGAAAAGGTAGTAAAGGAAACTCATGATGAGAACAAAAGAAATGTTAATCATGATTCCATAGACGCTAATGTCAGATCGAAGAATCACCATATTCCAAAAATCAATATGAGGAAGTTTGATGGCAAGGATCCCGCCACATGGATATTACAGATGGAGCAATTCTTCGATCTCAATAATGTGCAAAATGCACAAAAGGTACGTATGGCAACTGTATATTTAGAACCAAATCAGTTTGTATGGTATCAATGGCTTTGCTCTCGTAAACAATTTATCACTTGGGAAATTTTTACGGAAGAATTGATAGCACATTATGAAGATACAAAAAGCAACACTTTTTTTAGCCAATTGATAAGTCTCAAACAAAATGGTTCAGTAATGGAGCACATTGAGGAGTTCCAAAAATTGAACATAAGGGTAAAAGATATTCCAGAGGAGCATAGGATTGATGTGTTCATAGGGTCTTTAAAGGATAATATCCAACATGATGTTCGCCTTTGGGAACCTGATTCATTAGAGAAGGCATTTAGGTTAGCAAGAAAAATGGAAAGCAAAATTATGGCAACCAGAAAGCATACCACTCACAACTATAAAGACGGAAGTGTTGTTGCCCCTAGTCTTCCACAACCTATAAGGTTGACACCACAACAATTGGAAGAAAAAAGAGAAAAAGGGATTTGTTACAGTTGTGATAGCAAATACACTAAAGGTCATAAGTGTGCTGAGAAGAAATTATTCTACATAGATTGTGAAGAGGAAGAAGAAAAGGAGCAAGGAAGTTCAAAAGAAGAAGATATACTCTAGGAACAAAGCCTAGATGAAGAACAAATAAATCCGACCATATCTTGTAATGAATTGGCGGGAATTACCACTCCTCAAACCATCAAGATAGAAGGACAAATCAAGAAGAAAAAGGTAATAGTGTTGATTGATTCAGGAAGCACCCACAATTTTATTCATTGTAGGGTAGCAAAAGAATTGAATTGCTTCCTATATCCAGCACCAGAGTGTCAAGTGATGATTGCAAATGGAGGAACAATAAATTGCTCTGGAAAGTGCCATAATATCAAGCTATCCATGGGTGAATATGTATTGACTAGCCCAATGCTTTCCATTCCAATGGGAGGTGCTGATGTTGTACTAGGAGTCCAATGGCTACAATCCTTGGGTACAATAGCTTTTAATTTTCAAGAACTTTTCATCAAATTTTCTACGGAAGGAAAGGAAGTTGAATTAAGGGGTATTGCAGGGAAACCAGGAAAGATAATCAGCTCTAATAGCATGACAAAGCTTCTAAAAAAGGAGCAAAGAGGTGTAATTTCACAATTATGTTCGCTAGATGTTTCCACATTGGAATCATCTATTTCTCCATTTCTCCAAAAAGTCCTGGACAATCATTCCAAGGTATTTGAGACCCCAAAAGGTCTCCCACCTATGCGTAGTCATGATCATGCTATTCATCTGATTCCAGGAAGTGTTCCTCCAAACATCAGGCCGTACAGATATCCCTATGTACAAAAAAGTGAAATTGAACGTATGGTTGCAGAAATGCTAGAGGCTGGTATAATTCAACAGAGTCAAAGTTCTTTCTCAGCTCCAGTAGTATTGGTGCACAAGAAGGATGGATCATGGTGCATGTGTCCGGATTATAGGGAGCTCAACAAGCTCACTATTAAAGATAAGTTCCCCATTCCTGTTATTGATGAATTACTGGATGAATTGCATGGATCAATTTACTTCACCAAGTTGGATCTTCGTTCGGGATATCATCAAATCAGAATGAAGATTGAAGACATTCTGAAAACGGCATTTAGAACTCATGAGGGTCATTATGAATTTTTGGTCATGCCTTTTGGCCTTACCAATGCACCTTCAACATTTCAAGGTTTGATGAATTCAATTTTCAAACCATTCCTTAGAAAATTTGTGTTAGTATTTTTTGATGATATACTAATCTACAGCAAGTCTTGGAAGGATCATGTTGAACATGTTGACAGGGTGCTACAACTATTGGAGGAGAAACAATTATATGCAAAAAGATCCAAATGTTTCTTTGGAGTCCAGGAGGTGGAATATTTGGGTCATATTGTATCTCATGAAGGAGTTAAGGTAGACCCTAGCAAAATTAAAGCCATTAAGGAATGGAAAATCCCCACATCCATAAAGCATCTGCGAGGATTTCTTGGGTTGACAGGGTATTATCACAAGTTTGTTAAGAATTATGGGAGAATAGCAGCACCTCTAACAACATTATTGAAGAAAGATTCATTTTCATGGACTCTGGAAGCAACAAAGGCCTTTGAACATCTTAAAGAGGCAATGTGCCAAGCACCGGTCTTAGCTACACCGGCCTTAACAAAAACCTTTATTGTGGAATGTGATGCTTCAGGAAAAGGAATTGGTGTTGTTCTAATGCAAGATGAAAGACCCATTGCTTTTGAAAGTCGTCCAATCAAGGGAAAGTTTTTAAGCAAAGCTATTTATGAGAAGGAAATGTTGGCAATACTCCATGCACTTAAGAAATGGCGACCCTACCTAATGGGAAGACACTTCAAGGTAAAAACAGATCATGATAGCCCTAAATACTTTTTAGAACAAAGATTATCCTCTGAAGAGCAACAAAAGTGGGTCACAAAGATGTTGGGTTATGACTTTGAAATCATCTACAAAAAAGGGAAGCAAAATGTGGTGGCAGATGCACTCTCAAGAAAGGATGAGGATGTGGAAGCATTGTTGTGTGCCATTTCTATTATCCAACCAGATTGGATAAACGAAGCAAGGGAGGAATGGAAGAATGACGAAGAAGTGTGGGCACTTATTCGAAAGCTACAACAAGATTCCAGTACTTCTGATACATTTAGCTGGCAAAATGATTCGTTATGGTACAAAGATCGCTTATACCTCTGTAAGAATTCCCAGCTAAAACAAAAGATTCTTATGGAATTTCACACTTCTCCCTTAGGAGGGCACTCAGGATTTTTAAAAACTTACCACAGGGTTAAGAAGGAATTTTTTTGGGATGGCCTTAAATCAGATATTCAAAAGTTTGTGGCGGAATGTTTGGTTTGCCAACAAAATAAAGTTGAAACAATTAAGACACCAGGTCTATTACAACCTTTATCCATTCCAAGCCAACGTTGGGAGGAGGTTTCAATGGATTTTATCACAGGTTTACCCAAGTCTGAGGGAAAGAGTGTCATCATGGTGGTAGTTGACAGACTTACCAAGTATGCACACTTTTGTGCATTATCACATCCATTTAAAGCCAGTACAGTTTCTACTGCATTTATGGAAACAGTTCAAAAGCTACATGGAAACCCAAAGATTATTGTAAGTGACAGAGATCCCATTTTCACGGGAAATTTTTGGACAGAATTATTTTCTTGTCTTGGTACTCAGTTAGCTCATAGCTCATCTTATCATCCTCAATATGATGGGCAAACTGAGATAGTAAACAAATGTTTGGAAGGATATCTTCGTTGCTTTGTATCTGATAAATAGACACAATGGGTCAAATGGTTGCCTCTGGCTGAATGGTGGTATAACACTTCCTTCCATACAGCAACAAAAATGAGCCCATTTATGGCACTTTATGGGTATCAACCACCATCCATCACATCATATTTAAGAGAAAATTCTAAGGTTCAGGCAGTGGAACATCACATCGAACATCAACAACAAGTCCTCCAACTCTTAAAGGATAACCTTGTGTTGGCACAAAATAGAATGAAACAACAGGCAGATCAACATCGCAGTGAAAGAAGTTTTGATGTAGGTGATTGGGTATTCCTACGGCTACAACCATATAAGCAAATGTCCCTAAAGCAAGCTAAGAAGGATAATAAATTATCACCAAAGTATTATGGTCCGTACAAGGTGTTGCAAAAGATTGGTACTATGGCATACAAATTGGAGCTTCCTGCAGCTTCTCGATTGCACCCAGTTTTCCATGTTTCATGTTTAAAGAAGGTTATAGGTGACAAGCTCCCAATTCAAACAATATTGCTAGAACTTGACGAGGAAGGAAAAATTATATTGGAACCGGAAGCAGTCACAGAAATAAGAACTCGACAGCTACGAAATCGATCAATTTCAGAGTATCTTATCAAGTGGAAGAACTTATCCGCTGAAGATTCCACATGGGAGGATGAGAATTTTATGCAGAAATATCCAGAACTACTCAAGCGTTGAGGACAAAACTTTTTTGAAGGAGAGGGGCATTTTGGGTCCCTATAATACTAGTGATTACCCCATTACTATTATAGTTATACCCCTTATTTATATTGTTGTGCCCCTATTACCCCCATATTATTATTTATGTGCCCCATAGAATCCCTCTATTGTTATTTTTGTGGCTTTATATTATTATTGTTAGGTCGGCTGGATTATATTGTGACTCCTTAGACTCCTATATATAGAAAGGAGGTTTTGTCATTTGTATCATCCAAGAATTGTTCATTTATGTAATGTAAAGGAGGTTGCCCCCTCGAAGAGGCTGAATTCTAAGGCGTTGATCTATCTTTTATATTTTTTCTTGAGCTGGTTTCATAACAACGTGACTATAAAATTTATAGTTCCATAGTGGATTAAGTAGAATAAACAAATATCCATAGTGAAAGAGCTATATGAATTGGAAGAAAGAATAATAACACCAAGACTTCCATTTTTGCAAATACTTGTTGACACATATTGAATTCAATCGACACTTCTTCATGACATAAATGAATCTAGTACAATTGTCGTGACAATTAAAATGCATTTAATGTTTAAAAGCGCATATGTTATTAGGTGAAGCACATCCATAAAGTGATGAAGGCATTGAAACGACGTGTACAAATATGATTTATAAATTGGAGAATGTAAAAATAAGCGCAATCTCGAAACAAGTCTTTAATCAAAACAAATTCATTTGAGACAGATATAGAAAGAAATGATGATAATGATGACCATGATGAAGAAATAGTGAAAAAAACACTACTACATGGATTTAGCAATTCATATAGTATTTATGATCTTCATAGTAATGAAATAAACATTATGTCAAACAACGGTTATAGGCCTTTGGGCATATTCAGAGATAAATATTTGGAAGGGATGAGTTTTCCAAAATTGTTCCATGGGAAAACGCGACCAAATAATGTTACAAAAAACTTTACATACCATGATATTGCTTGATGGTTTTGCATCAAGATCATGATTTTTTGTATCATATAATGAATGTGTTTTACAAAGCAATGTAAATTATGCTCAACCAAGTATTTAATTGTATTCATATTCAAATAAGGAAAGGAAAGTTAAAAGGAAACATTCTAACAACTAAATATGTTAGAACAAAAGAAGATTTGAAACGTATTCTGAAATAAAACATTGGATCTTAGTTGAATACAACCAAGCTATCTTTTGCACTATCTATGGAAGAACTTATATGCAATGATTCAAAAATTACGTCCATCAACTTTCTTTATTTTTCTTAGGAGTTTCGAGCATCTATGGGATCATTTGGTAAAGGATTTGCAATAAGTAAAGCAAAAGAAACAATTCTCAATTGAAAATGAAGTAGAAGAAGATGTTATTGATACCTTTATTAGAAATGACCCAATTACTTGTGTATGATATCATAGAAATAGAATGAATTCTCTACACCAAGTACTTTGGTGAAGTCATTGGCTATTTTTTTGTAAAACAATTCCAAAATCAAAGAAGCCAACATGAACATGGGTTGGTATGGATAAAATTTCTCCTATCTATGGAACAAGTACAAATGTTGAAATTGAAAATTTCTTTGAAAAGTAGTTGCATTGTGATTCAAGTGTAGTCCCTGCAAATTTGAAAAGTATCCAACTTCACCATCATACAAAAACTTGTAGGAAAAAAACAGATGCATTACACGTTCAAATTTCTGATTCCACCAACGCGAAAAACACAAATACTTGAGCCTATGGAATTTGACAGTGCAAGTAGAAAAGAAAATGGAAGGATGATATTTGACACACTAGAAAAAATGGAATATGATTAAACATATACATTTGATGGTTTTCTTGAGAAATAAGGTATAAGTGAAAGTGAATACATCCATGCAATTCAATGTACTTTGAAGCGAAGAACAATTCTATTGAAAAGGGAGCCAATAGGCATATGGACTAATACCTTTGCTAAAAAAATTCCATTAATCTAGGGTGCAAACACTGATGCTCAATTTGTTCTCGACTCATAAGCTACAACTACTTATTGTAGTTCATACACAACAAAACTAGATAAAACAATGACGTCAATGTTTAAATGTATATTATGATTGTAAAAAAACTATTAATGATGGCATAGAAACGATTGCGAGACTTGGAATATCTTTATTGAACTTGCAACAAATGTTTGCACAACAACATGTATATATAGTATTGTCATTGCTAATGAATACTAGCTCAAGATTGTATATATTTATTAATGCTTTAATGATAGATGATTGAGCATTTGTAATAAGAAGACCAAAAGAGTTGGAATGTGAACTCGATCATTCATAAAACATAACATGTTTATCAATTATCGATCGCCATGTACAATGACCAAAAAACATTGAACATATATGCTTAACAAAATTTGCATCATGTTATACACCACAAGGCAAGAAGGGACGATGCACTGAGAAATAATATGTTATAAGATATGTGAAATACAATAAGCATATTGACCCTAATAACTATTAAAGAGATTGATTGATGCTGTATGTCCCATATCGTATTGATGAGGACATTTTTAAAGAACAACATTCAACTTATAAAAATGCATATCTATTATTTAAAAAAGTCATAAAATGCAATGAAAAAATTTCACAAACAAAACTATAACATTAGAGACTGATACGAACTAGAAAACAAAGAGAGCGAATTGTTTCAAATAAATATACTTACATATCAAGAATTAGATATCGAGGAACATTATCAAGGGTACAATATAAAATCGTATTTTGAATATTTGCAAAAGGTCAAGAATGCAAAATCAATAGTTGAGAAACCTTACCAAATAGTAAAGAAATGACATATATTAGAAGAAACATAGTTGTATCAAATCGTGATGCTATTGAGCAAAGAGAAAGAAAAAATAGTCAAGGAAATATCGACAAAAAAGGAAACAAATCCAGATTGACCAATATACATATTTGTAATAGGTGGTGTAGGTATTGGAAAAACATTTACTGCAATAGAAAGATTCCAATTTCTAATTCATACAAGAACATTTTGGAATATGGCCCAACTCAACTAAAAGGAATCGTGGAAACATATGCAGGGAAGGAAACATTCAATGTAGGTGGTATAATGTTTCATTCTACATTCCATTTTCCATTTAACAAATCATAATATCGTTCACTTAAAAGTGAAAAATTAAACACAATAATAACATATTACAAACAACTTCATGTGGTGCTTATTGATGAAGCATCCTCGATAGATGCAACATTATTATACCAATTTGATAAATGATTATGAGAAATAAAGCATAGTCCATTAGCCTATTTTTGAAATGTGATATAATATTTCAAGTGACTTATTTCAAGCACAACCTATCAAAGATTCTCTAATTTTTTAGAATCCAATCTTGGAAAAGGAGAAAACAACATACAGTTTTTTGAAGAAAAAAGTAAAATTCTATGAATTACATATGACAATGCGTCAAAAAGACAAAAAATTCCTTGAAATCCTTAAAAAAATGTGAGTGAATAAACTATTTAATGAAGACATAGAATATATAAACAATAATTGCTATAGACCTGCTCCACTAGATCCATTATTTCCATACCTATTTACAGCAACAAAGATTTACATAATCACAATGAGAAAATGTTGTTACATGTAAAGGAAGAACTAATAGTTCTTGATGCGATTGACAAAGATGAGAGTAAGGAAATAGGTTATGTACCATATGAGAAAACAATGAGGTTTACGCAAAAAAATATTATCAACTGCAATGTTCTCGTTGAGCTATATGTAGGAAACTATAATATATAGGATGATCTTGTTAATGGCGCAGATGAAATATGAAAAATATATACAAAAGATAGGAAAATTGTTGACTTAGTCTGGATATATTTTGTAAATCCAAACATTGGTAAATTGTAAAGAAACAAGTATCATGAACTATATGACAAAGACACCTCATCGAATTGGACTCTAATACTACGTATTTCAAAACCATTGGCATCTCATAGCTATAGCTTTAAAACTATAGTGCAAAAACAATTTCTGAGATAGTTAACTTATGCTAGAACAATACATCGATCACAAGGCTTAATGTTAGATGGGCTTGCATTTTATCCAAGTGGTATATCAACACATGGACTAGTGTGCACACCATTGTCACATGTTAGAATGATGGAATTGTTGTATCTTCTTGAGATACTAACATAAAATAACTTTTGTGTGAATCAGAAAATATTAGAAGAAACAAAATGCTACGAACTCATGTGTCGTGGAGGCTAGATTATATACACAAGCCAATAGAAAATGAAATCACTTTAATGATTGCAAATTTTAATACACGAAGTCTATATGCTCATGTCAATGGCATTATATATGATGAATATCTAATGAGTGCTATGATTATTTGTATCCAAGAAACACATGTAAACTTTTTGCCGTCCAATAATGAATTTGCAATAGAAAAAAACATATCACATTGTCTTCATGGAGTGCTTACTTGCATAGAAAAAAGCATAGAGATCATATCGACCAAGAACATTTGTGATAACATAATTGAACTTGTTTTTATCATATATCTATTTCCAATACCAAATATGCATAATAAATGTATATCCCGTGCCACTTGCATTTGTTTCAACAATTATTGAGGCAATTGCAATAGCAAAGACTCAATTCATGCATAATGAGTGTGTTTTATAACGATTGGAGATTTCAATATTGACTTCAATTCAGATAGCAAAAGAAGTAGACAGTTACTAGAGTACATGCACTCAGAATTATTACAAGAAGTAATAAGTAATTTTTTCCCAAAAAAAAACGATTATTGATCACATTTGGACAAATTTTGTTGAAAAATGTCATGTCAATTTTTCGCATTCATACTGGAGTCGTCATGATGGAGTTCATGCTTTGTTACATTTTATGTGATCCTAATGGTGCATAAGCTATGCATTTTGTTTTAAAGCCATAAACTTCACTTGTTACTATCAATGGAGTACAACAAGTCTTTAGGAAGCTTACCTACTTCATAGAGGTTGGAATGGTACACTTGTTTGTTCATTCTAAGCTCGAGTTCGGAATGGATAAGTAATGAATTTAACTGTGACAATGAAATAAGGAGCGTAGATTGTAGGAAAACAAGAATTAATAACTTAACAAGTTCAGTTATTGTGAATACTTTTTGTTATTTTCCAAAGCATGTGATGTTTACTATAGGTTGCAGGTTTTAGTATTAAGTCAACGCCATTGTATTACTGAGAAAGCACAAGATGCCAAGACTACTTTCCATATTTTATTACAATGGCACTTTGTGAGATCCAATGAAACAAGTTTTTTTGATAGGATGATATTGATGTATGCCAGGCTCTGACTAGCATGTGGTTTTAAAATGGAGTCATGGTTCGATGAGATTCGATGATCATGATCTCTTTGATCTGATGGTTCATAAACATATCATGCCTCAACTAGCATAAATTCTAAAACAAATTTGTGTTTCCGATGAAATCTAGCAGCGATTAATGGTAAATTCTTTGTTACTTGTCTAAATGTTGTGTTGGGGATCTATGAAACATATTTTACATACATATGCATTTTCTACCTCCCGCTTAAAGCTTTCCTTAGCTCCAAATTTACAATTTAAAAATGGTTTGTGTCAATCATTGATCAATGTATTTAATCCCCATCACCGTGACAATAATGTCATAGGAATTTGCTATCTACCACTTTTCATTATATGCATTTCACATTTTCCCTGTTTTCGAGCCTAGAGAGTGCAGGTAGAATCTATTGCATGCTCCCATCATGCTCCCACCATCTGCTACATTCTCTCACCATCTGCGACATGCTCCCAACATAGCTAACTTATAACTATGCCCATAATTTTTTTTTTTTCTTTTTCTTATTAGAAGCTTATGCTTGTTTTGTTTAACATATTCTCTTAATCTTATAGTTTTTTCTTGCAAGGAGCTAAAATTTCTCCTTAAAATAATCAGAATTTTAGAGCCAAGGATCAGAAGAAGATAATATAATAATGCAAGAAAGAAGATGCAATTGTTCTAACATTTTAAGAGAACTCGATCGCTAGAAGTGTAACAACCCTGGTGAAAATTCCATGTAATAAAAGTTAATAAAGGCAAAATAATAACCATGGTTGATGGGACGCTTATTCCAAGCTAAATTTTGCGAAAAATCTTAATGATGGGGATCACTTGTGATTGTTAAATGGATAAGGAAATTGACAAAGGCAATGGCTAAGGCTTTGGAAAGGCAAAATGGCATTTTTGGCACATTTATTTCTAAAGATAATGGAAATTAGGAGAAAAGGGAGGTGAAAGGTCACAAGTTGCATGTGAGGAGGAAAATGAAGGAAACTAATGGAAAATAAAGAAAATAGAGGCCTCATTCATAAAAAGGCTTTTGAGGATCATTTGGTAACCTTTTGTCAATTCAGTTTTGGAGCTCTCTCATTATTCTATCTCTCTCTCTCATACTCTTGGATACTTAGATTTTTCTTGGAGCACTCTTGGGTGGTGTGGAATACTTGTATTCTGGAGCAAGAAGGAAAAGGAAGAGAAGGAAAATGCAAGAGGACATCGGGATAAACAATTACAATGGTATTTTCTTGCAGGTACCAAGTTTCATGTATGTTTCCCTCACTAGTCTTGGCATGCATGTGGATTTTTGGTCATGATTTGTCACTGACATGGAGGATTGCTTGGATTGATAGTGGATTGCCTAGCCTTTCCATTTCCTGAATAACCATGGATTTTATGGGTTTATTCCCTTATTTTGTTTTGGTTGGTTCTCACGTTTCCTTAGCTTGGGTTGAGTTATTAGTTCCTGGAAGCCTTGGTTGGAAAAATGCTCTAGAAGCACTCTAATATCTTGGGTTGAGTTACTAGTCCTAGAATCTTTGGTTGGAAAAATGCTTTGGAAGCCCTCGGTTGGTTGAGTTACTAGTCCTAGAAGCCTTGATTGGACAAACGCTCTGCAAGCCTAGCGATAATTGTGGGTTGAGTTACTAGTCCCGGAAGCCTTGGTTGGAACAAACACTCTAGAAGCCCTCGAAGGATTGGATAAAGACCAATTTGATGATGGTTTTGTGATTTTTGACCGTGAGGTGGAATCTCTATTTCATGGGTTGAGGTGGATGGCCTCTACAAGCCCTAGATGGTTTTTGATTGATTTGTTCTATGAGATCCCACATTCATGCTTGGAATATGGCACAAGGGTGAATGACTGAAGAGAGATTTGATTCAACCATTCTATGGTCGGGTGGAACGTGGAAGTCCCATCCAGAGTTTGGATTTTTTATCATCAATATGAGGTTATTTCTCCTTGTAAATCTATGAGTATTATACTAGCTTGTATGTGGTTTATATGCCTGTGATTTCATGAGTATTTGTGTTGCTACTATGCTGGTTATTTATATGTTTTATGACACTAGCTATGTATGGCTCTCATCATGTTTTTACTTGTAAATGAATGGTCAATGTATCTGTGACCTACTAGATGAAATGGAAGTTAATATGTTGAGGCACCAATTTTTCTTAGCGATTCTCAGCTAAGTATGATACCCCTATGCTCAAATATGTTATTTACACATGTAGATTACATATTTGTGATATTTTTGACGAAATTTCTGGCATGGCTAGTAGGGGTCCACTTAATGTCTTATTCAAGTAATTGCATTAGCACTATTATTTTCATGTTATCTTACTGTTATGAAGGTATCATGAAATTCTGGGCAGTGGCCTGGGCTCTAGGCCTAAAAATGTGGCTTAATTCTCAGGGACACTAGCAAAAAATTGACAAAAAGAGTCCCTGGATGCTGGCTTGCATGCCTGTGACAGTTTCCAAAGGTCCCTGGAAACTAGCATGCCCATAGCATGAGAGAATCCAGAGGTCAATTTGTCCAAAAGTTTAGTGGGACCCAGGGGCTGGCTGCCTGAAAGGTTGGATTGGTTCTGGAGGGTACTAATGATGATGTTGAATGTCTGTATGGTGTGTTTCTGTCGGTTCCACTTCCTTAACGTGACTTAGGAGGTTGAATCATATCATAGTGGCCTCTCATCACATGTTTACCCCCGCTCACCGGTTGCTTGGGTAGATGTGGGAGGAGGGTGTTACAGAGTGGTACCAAAGCATGGTTCATCACTCGAATTAAATGGGCTATGTTTTGGTCATGCATGCATGTCAGTGGCATGTGTGTCTCTTACACTTGCATTCCATGTGCTTGTTGCATTTGCATAATGTTGATCATGGTTGTAGTGATTTCGTCATGAGGAACTTGATGTTTTTGTTGTGGAGTGCATCATCATGAGTGTGTGACTAGTTACATGTTGTTATATGTCGCTTACATGTTTCTATATGTCACTTGGTTACATTCTTGTATGTTTGGTTGCATTCTTGTATATTTCGTTGCATGTATCATTCTTGTAGGTTTGGTTACAAGTATCGTTCATTCATGCTTGATCATATGTGTTTATTCATGTGTATGGTTGGTTATGTGTTCCTTATGCATGTTCATATTTACATGTGGCTGAGTGCCAGTGATGTAGTGGTTCTTGTCATGCATGAGGTCATGGTATGAGTCGTTGTTAAGGTCATGCATTGTTGACTAGACCCTATCTATAATTATGGTTGCATGCTTATATGCTTATGTGTTATGTTTCTATATGTTGTCATGATTATGTTATACATGTATCATGCTAATTTGTTGATCTTGTAGACAAGGTGTCCTCCCCGAGATATACTGAGGTATGTTGGTTTATTGTGATTGGTTTAGCTCACATGATATACCTTTTAGGAAGAAATATCAAATGGCTAACAAGATGGTAGATTAGAAAGACTCTCCCTATGAATCAAAGGAGAAGTATGGCATTGGGAACTCTTCTGATCTGGAAGATTCACTAAGAAGCTTAAAGGAAGAAATAAGGAGTTGTAAGGCAGATAATGATAAAATCATGTAGGCCAAGGAGAAGAAAGAAGAGGTAAATGTAGTGATACTTCAGAGTTTGTCATATTTGCAATGACAGGGACCATGTCGAATCAGCCATGAGAAGGAGGATAGAACCAATGGGGCATATGGTAGTTGGTCACATGGTGTTTACAGGTCAAATAGAGATGACACAGTTAGAGATGGCAGGTTGTTGGACACTCCATATAGGAGAGGGGATAAACACAGGTATTACTCTAGTTGTGATTCATATAGGTACTATGGTCATCATTGTTATCATCCTTACAGCAGGAGTGATAGGGGATAATTGTCGGATGATTTTAATAAATAAAAGCCACCTAATTTTGATGGAGAGATGAAGAAACCACAAGATTGTTACAGGCCTATTTGGGCACATCACTCCCGATGATCATATCAGTGTAAATAGGGTCTATCAAACCCTAATTTAGTTTCTACATGCCCTAGACATGCCACCTCATTGAGTGCTTTCATCCATGAGAGTTTCCTGACTTTAAACCCTGTTGAAGTACTTCCTTGCGTCACCAGCGCACCACTGGTTAGGCATAAGTGCTCTGCAGAGCAGGTAGCCCCATTCAAGGTTGCATTTCAGAGCACCTAAGCCCACGTAATCCCACACTGGATGAGAATCCTCAAAATTTTCATTGGATCCTAAGTCTATTCCTCCTTTCTAGAGCCTTATAGAAGGAACCCATCTCCTATCCTATCAAGATGAGCTCGACTTAGGATAGCCTTGAATCATCTAATACTCTATTCTCTCATCCCTTTGAACATGGAAAATAATCATCCAATTATGGAAAACCATTCAATGCCATATTAATGACAAAACCACTTTCATTCATCTATAAATTGGCCTCCCATCATAGAGCCAAAGAGGTTGGATAATATAGAGAAATACTATTGGTTTAGAGACTTGAAATCACTGTCAAGTAATGTTATGTTGTTGGATTGATGTTGTTATTGGTGTGATGAGAGCTTGGACTAAGATGGATGAGTGACATGAGATCAAACCACATTGGGTGTAACTTCTCCTTCTATGAATCAATTAAGTTGTTTGTTCCTTTTCCCATAATTTTGTCTATATCTATGATGATGTATGTTCAAATGTTGTCGATTCCATTTGCTTATAATAAATAGATCATATGATTTGATTGTTGTTGTCTTTTGTTTATGTTGTTAGGTACCAATTGAGCGAATTCAGTTTGAGCGGGAGTCACGGGAGAAACTCAAAGGAGATCAAAGGAAGAGAAGGATCACAAATAGGTTCTTTTATCTTATATTTTTATTGTAGGAAAAGGTTAAACATCTTTACATCAATTGTTCTAAGTGTAACTACCCACTTAGGGAAGATATACTTATACGTAGGTATAAATTTTGTATAACAAATTGGCGACCATACTAGGGAATGACCATCATTCCTGGTAGTTATCCCTTGTCTTAGTAGCACCAGTAGACTTTGCTTGAGTTCATTTACCTATATTCAGTCATTTTGAAGCTTGTTTGGTCAAAATGTGTACTTATTTGTGTTCTAATAGTGCTCTCTAACATCAACACATTGTTGTTCTTGACACACTGCACTGCAAAGCAGCCTTAACCTAGAGACAGTGCTATGCAATGCACTGCCTCCCACTCAGGGCTGCGTTGGTCCCTGTCAAGCCAAAAACCCATCTTTTTTCTTGATTTTTTCCAAACTGTTTCACATCTTGTTTGCTGAATGGTCAATGTTTCTCTGTCTCTGAAGTCCAAATTAGCATTTCTTTTCCATGCCCAATTTGGTTTTGTTTGTTCAATCTTTCTTTATGTTTTCTTTATCATTGTCGAATCAATCCCAAAGTTAGCTTACATTGATTAGTCTTTACTTTTCTGAAAAGGAATTGTCGTAAAGTCTTCATTTCTTTGAAAAAGAAACTATCGTAAAGTCTTCGTTTCTTGTGAAAAGCATTGATTGATCGTTTTTGCATTTAGTTTCTTTATGTTCGTGTAAACATTAAAGGAATTAAAAGAAAAACATGCATAATGCATTTAGAAGTTTGTGTGTTTTTGTAGGAATGGTATAGGGAAAGTTGCATTAGATGTGCTCCATGCTCGTTGTTTAAAGATTATGATTGCTCTATCCCTTTTAGTTATGATTTCATTGTTTAAATCAAATTAAAAGAATGTTTCCCATCTCAGTTGCATTCTAGGAGTTTCAGAAACATCATGCGGTGAACCTGAAAGGAAAACTTTTAAGCAAGATCAACTAAAATTTATCTCAATTAACCTAATGGAGCATTGTAACTTAACACATAACATTTAGAGGTCTAGGCTATAGACGTGTTCTGGCGTCAATAACATAGCAGTTGTCGCTAACGATCTGCAATACATTTCGAGTGCGATACCTCATTCCACATACGTAAGTATATCGTAGCTCATCTACGTACTTTCAGGTATATCGGGCGGTGTTATAGTATGAAAACTATAAGGGAATGCTCTCACTATGCAGTTTCGCATTAGACAACACTAACATGGATTGGGCCTCCACGTACTTTTGGGTATATTTGGGAGGACTACATTAGGTTTCTATCCATCCATAGGTAACCGAGTCAGTCGCCTTGTATACTATGATACACCGAAAACAACATTCAGGGAGATTACCTACATGTATGTTAAGTCCTTGGATCCTTCGAGGCAGTATATTGTAGTTCACATTTACTTGGTAATTCTTTTGCCTAGATTACCCTCTTTTTGTTTATTTCTTTTTATAATAAAATCAATCAACAATTGTGGAAGAAAATCAACCTTTACCCTGTCATTCGCGTAGGAAAGTGAGTAAACTACCTTTACTGCCTGAAGCTACACCTAGTCGACAAAAGAGATCTCGTTTAACTGAGTCCAATACATCACAAACTTCTTGTTCTCCATCTGATTTACCAGAGTCACCTATACCGGTACATACTATGATTCCAGTTACTCCTACTATTACTAGTTTATCTGCTACTCAAGTGGAACCTTTACAATTACCTAAGGACAGTTAAAGTGAACTTAGTGAAATAGTAATTGAAGTTGTCCAACAAGAAGTTGATCCTAAAACCAAAGCTGTTCAACAAGAAATTACTTATGAACTTGAATTTTTTCAACCAGAAGTTGATCCTAAACCTATCATAGTTCAACAAGAAGTTATTTCTGAACCAGAAGTTGTTCAAGAAATTCATCCTCAACCCGTTGTTCTTTTACCAGAACACTTGGATCCCGAAGTTGAAAAACCAGAAATTGTTCCCATACCAGAGGACGATCGACCAGTTTATCCTCAGACATTTGTAACTGTTGAGACTTCTCCTTTACCACAGAGTCAAACACCAAAATTTATTACGGACCTGACAGTGAAATCCTTCCACCCATTTTGATTGCTATTGAAGAGGAATTTGAAGAAGAAACTTCACCTAAAACTCCAACTCATTTTGGACTAGGGCTTTATGTTTATCCTTATTTTCCTCGGTTAACTTATATTTCTCCTCATAATCTTGTTTACTTTCAAACTCCTGTAGATTCATTAGGACATTTATTGGGTCATTTGACTATGTCTGAAACAACATCCCAAACTGTATCATCTGTCATAGATGCGACAACATCTACTGTCACTACTTCTTTGATGTTTACGACAACACCTGAGTCACATATGTATGGTGGTCTGTCCGTCCCACTAGGTTACCAATCATTATCTGGAACTCACTCTGATGTTTCTTCTAGTCCATGGTTTTCACCCATGTCGTCCACAAGAATTTTACTGGTTCTTCACTTACGAATACTGAACAATTTGATCCATCAAGTCAATATCAAGTTGGTCCATCTGGTTACCATCCAATGTATCCACTTAACACTGGATTACCTCCATATGGAGAATACTATGTCCAATCTTCTTATTCTCCATACTTTGGAGGGCCACTATATGGAAGTATATCGTCATCTTTAGGTCCAACTTATTCTGGAATGACTCTTTGTCAATGGCAGTCTACAACGCATGTTCAACCAAGGCTTGTGTATTCATCACAACCAATACAACCTATTTCATCCATACCTACTACGCCTGTCGTTACGACTTTACCACAGTCGCAAGCTCATTTGATTGTATCTCAACCTTTGCAAGTTGATCCTTCAACCTCTTACCCTGAAGTTTTAGGTCTATAGACTCAGTCTTCTCAGGCCATTTTACAACAACCATTTGTGTCTAGAATCCAACAACCTCAGGCTAGTTTACCATTAACTGGGATGACTCATACTTATACTGGTCCAATTTATCCACAACCTGGTCAAACTTATACTGGTGGGCAACAACCATTGTATCAACAACCATGTTAGTAAAAATACCAACAACAACAATTCCAACAGTACCAAACTTATCCTGGACTTGGTCAACAACAAGCTTACCCAGGTTCTAGTCAACAAGCCTATGTTGGTTTTGGTCAACAACAAATTTATCCTAGATCCCAACAACAACCTTATACTAGATATGCTCAACAAACCTACCCCTATCAAGGTTACTAACAACAGATTCCTTATGTTGGTATGAAAAGGCCTATTGCCCAGGCAATTCCATCTTACCCTGGTTACGCTCAACCCGACCTAAACCGAAAGTTGCCTTTTGTTGCAACACTTGAATTACCAGATTTAAATCGACTTACCAATGATCCCATCCTTTATTCAGCTTGGTGGTTGATGATTCCACATAAATTGCCTTTTGATATTCCTAAGTTCAATGGAAACCCTGGAGAATGTCTGTCCAATCACGTTAAGAATTTTCATTTATGGTATTCATCAAACTCCCTAAATAATGATTCAATAATACTACATCTTTTCAAGCGAATGCTCACTGGTCTGGCTGCAAAGTGGTATATTGAATTACCACGAGCTTCATTTTACAACTTCACAACCTTAGCCACTACATTTTTAGCCCATTTCCAATTACCCATCAGATATGAAACTGGAGCGGAACTGTTGACCAACTTTAAACAGACCACTGCTACTCACATTTCTGATCATATTCATGAGTGGCATTGTCATTGTCGAATGCTCAAAACTTTTGTTCCTGGTCAAATTTTAGCCGAGTGGTTTATTATATCCTTGTTGCCATCTATCACCGAGGATGTGGCTAAAGGAGGAGTTGTTAGTGAAGAGCAAGTAATTGCTCATGCCCAATACTTAGACTTGATTTACACCTAGTCTAGCACGCTCTATGATAAGATTCCAAATGCACCTAGACCAACTTTTATTGTTCCTCCACCTCCATCCAGTAAGGACTCTCAAGCTGGTGATGGTGTGATAGGTTCTTCAAGCACTCAAACAACAATTAGACCATCTATTCAAACACTTTTTATTTCAAATCAAACCTCTAATACACCTGATAATACACTTGCTTCCGAAATAAATGTCGTGTTATTTGACAAAGGTTAAAAAAAAAAGCAAAATGGAAGCAAGAAAAAGGGGAAAACCAAAAAGAAACAAAATTCTCCCCCTCAAAAGAAATCATCTGATTCCTCTTCTCCAGCTAGGAAACCTTGTTACCCATTTTTAATTTGTAATGAGGAGCACTTTATGCGATACTGTCCTCACTGCTCTGAAGTCTCAAAACTCTTAAGACTTATAGTACATCCGTTGTGTTGATAGACCCTTTTCCAAACCTAGAGACTCATTTGGTTGCTATAGATCATGCTTCCACTTCACAAGTGCTCATGCTATCCTCCACTAAGGCTAAGATTGATGTTTTGGTGGCTACACGGAGTAAAGGTTACAGTAATCCACCATCATCGTCGAATAACCAGGCTATAGATCAACCCAATACTTCGACTTCGACTTCGTCTAACTCCATTCCACCACCCATTGCACCAGAGTTAACAATAAAACCACCTAAGGGAGTTGTTCATAAATCTACATTCAACCCTCAAGCTCGAGCAGTGCAAAATTATAACATAGTAGAATATTTGGCTTAGTCACCTTTTGCTATGTCGACACTTGAGGTGCTTCAAAATTGTCCCTCCCAAAAGCATGCTTTATTGTCAGAAATTGGTGGAATTGATCCAATGGATTCCAATCTCGTAGTTTTTAACCATGCGGGTTATACGCCACAATTACTAGCACAGTTAGCATTCTTGATCCAAGTAAATGCTTTGAATCACCTCATTCACCAAACCATTGTTGACGAAGGTGAATCTACTTGTATCATGTCAATGAATTGCTGGAAAACACTTGGCTCACCACCTTTGTCATGATCACAAGGTTACTTCTGGCCTACCATATTTAACGATTGCATTACTGCTGTCAGAAGTTGTCATGCATGCCAGATTTTTTACCATAAAACTCGATTACCACTTGCACCACTACATCCTGTCATCATTGTTGGACCATTTGCAAAATGGGGCATTGATTTCATGACATGTAACCCTCACTCGGCCAGGGGGCATGGGTATATTATTGTCGTCGTTGACTATTTTACAAAATGGGCTGAGGCGATGCCTACATTAAACAACAGTGGTGAGACAGCTGCACTTTTTTTCTTCAACCATGTGGTTGCACGGTTTGGTGTACCACAAGCTATAGTTATAGATCATGGTTCACATTTTCACAATCACATGATGACTGAATTAACTACCAAGTTAGGACTCTCACATGATAGTTCTACTCCTTATTATCCATAGGCTAATGGACAAGTTGAAGCCATCAACAAAGTCCTTAAGAAAATGCTTCAACAAATGATAGGAGTTCACAAACAAAACTGGCATTTGATCATGTACTCAGCTTTGTGGGCTTGCTGAACTTCAGTAATAAATGCAACGGGATTCACACCTTTCCGATTTTTGTGTGGTCTTGAGGCAATCTTTCTAATACAATGTGAAATTTCGTCACTAAAACTCGCAATTGACTTGTTACTTGACACTTTTGATGAGGAAGCACGTTTCTTAGAACTCATCCATCTAGATGAAACATGTCATGAAGTCGCATTGGCCAACGAAGCACATAAGAAACGAATTAAGGCACAATATCACCGCAATGTCAAGCCTCGCATATTCTCAAAAGGAGACCTGGTCTTGCTTTATGATCAGGAAGCTGATAAATTAGGAACGGGAAAATTTGAACCACTATGGATGGGTCCCTACATTGTCAAGTGTGTTTTGGCAAAAGGTGCTTACGATTTGGTTGATTATGATGGAATTCCATTGTTGCAGCCCCGAAACAGGTTGTATCTTAAACGTTACTATGCTTGATTGTGTGTAGTAAAAACACTGTATATATGCTTTGATTGCGTGTGTGTGTGTCACAATGTGACTTTTAGAGTTTTTATGTGGTTAGTAATCCACTTTGCATTTGTTGCATATGTCAGAATCTTTGGAACCATTTGTTGGTTATGCCGATGGTGCTAGTCATAGTATGCAGAACCTATCCTTTGCAGCATGGGCCATATTCGTTCCAAGTGGCGAGTTACTGAGTTTTCAAGGGATTTGTATCGGTCATTCTATGAACAATATCGTTGAGTATAGAACATTGATCAAACTCCTCTCTAATTCCATTTCACTTGGCATTCACTGAATCATCATTAGGTTAGACTCACAACTTGTCATACTACAACTTACGAATGTTTATACCGTCTGAAATCCAACTATTCATCGTATATTCCTTAGAGTTCGTCTCTTGGAAAGACATTCTAATTACATTCAATATCAAAACATTTCCAGAAACTTTAACACATTGACTAATTCTTTAGAAAATTACGTGTTAAATAGACATTTACGACATACGTAAAGAATAAATTTTCAATTCACATCTACAATTGAATAGGATTACACATAACCATACAAAAACATTGAAAGTAAAATAGATAGATGTTCAAAGTTCTTACAAAAATTTGTGTCCAAGACATGTTGTTCATCTGACCTCAAAACCTCAAAATGCATATAGTAAATCATCCTAAGTAGATCTAATGATGCTCATGATAACAGGTCACTTCCTGAGCTATTATGTGTAATAACCTCATCCAACGGCTAGGCACAATAATAGTATGGCGTTGTAGTCTCATCGGTAATGTTGGGTTGTGTTATATTCTTTCCACGTAGTTCATAGGGGGTTTGAGAGGCACTCGTAACCCCACTTTATGGGGTTCGGGGCAGCGCCCCAGAAAATTTTGGTTTTGGACCCTATGTTAGGTTGGGCGAACCCACTTATGATTTTGTGCATGTTTTTCGCACATGTTTTTTTGGACGCGATGGTTTTTTAGTCCATGGTATTGGACGCGATGGTTTTCGGTCCATGGTATTGGATGCTTCGACATGTATAAATATGTATTATAACATTGAAAGGAACATAATGAAAAATCAAGCTGTTAGTCTCGGTTTTGGGATCTAGGGGAAATCTCTGTGTATATGTGTTTTATGTGTTCTACTCTCGCATTATTTATTTTGTGTTTTAGAATTCGTATGCAGGTAATTTCTGTACAGGGTTAAAACCTACATTTGGTATCAGAGCTGTTTTGGCTTCAAGGGGACGCCTTTGTTGCTGAGGGGTTTTGCTCAGGCCTGTGGTAGACCTTGTTCAATGGGAGATCTGCGAGATCAATTCTGGTGGTGAAAGAAGATAGCAAGAAATGGAAAGATAGAGATCGAGAAATTTAATGGTCAGAGTTTTGAGTTGTGGAAACTCAAGATGGAGGATATTTTGGTGGATAAAGACCAGTGGATCATGGTAGATCCAGGTACTAAAACAACGGGAGTGTCCGATGAAGAATGGAAGAAGTTGGATCGGAAGGCAAAGAGCACAATACGATTGTGTGTATTAGATTCAATTTTGTTGAATGTATCAGGGAAGCTACGATGAAGGCTTTGTGGGACAAGTTAGGGACTTTGAACCAATCTAAGTCTCTGGTGAATAAACTGTTCCTGCGGACAAAGCTGTATAACATGAGGATGAAAGATGGAGACTCGGTGACAGAGCATATGAATGCATTTAATACTATGATAAGTCAGTTAGCATCTGTTGATATTAAAAATTCAGATGAAGATAAGTGCATCAATTTGTTGTGTTCTCTACCAGATTCGTGGGATAATATAGTTATTGCAATAGGTAGCGATGCAACTGCCTTGCAGTTTGATGAAATAGTCTCAGCCGTGCTAATGGAGGAGATGAGACAGAAAAATATGGAGAGCCAAAATGGTGATGCCTTGTTTGTACGAGGACGGTCCCAGAACAGAAACAAAAATAAGTCATCGAGTGGGAGATCTAAATCTAGAGGGAGATCTAAATCTCCAGGAAAACTTATAAAGGTGGTGTGCTGGAAATGCGGAAAGGAATGGCACTATAAAATAGACTGTAAATCTAAAGCTCCTGACAAAGGAAAGGGATCTGATGAGGCTCCTTCTGCAGAGGTGAAAACCACCTCAAATGAAGGTGGGGATGTATACTTGGCTTCTTCAAGTACACATGTAGATCATGAGGCATGGTTGATTGACTCAGGTGCATCCTTTCACTTCACTCTCCATAGAGAGTGGTTCTGTGAGTATGACAAATATGATGGTGGTGATGTCTTCTTGGGGGATGACAGGAAGACTACAATCATTGGTTGTGGAAAAGTAAAGTTGAAGCTGCAAGGTGGAAGGGTTAGAACACTTCCAGGTGTTCTGCATATTCTTGCATTAGCCAGAAATCTGATTTCTGTTAGCAAGCTGGATGATGCAGGTGCAAAAATAGTGTTCAAGAAGGATACCTGCAAGATGGTTCGGGGAGCACTGGTATTGATGCAGGGAGTTCGGATTGGAACTTTGTACAAGCTGCAAGGTAGCATTGTTGTTGATGGGTGCAACAGTTCTGTGGTTCCTGAAAGTGGAGTAGAAAATCTAGTGGTCTCTGGAGAAAAGACCATGCTGTGGCATCAAAGGCCTGGAAATATTGGAGAGAAGGGACTTCAAATACTTCATGGTAAAGGTATGGTAGAAGGTATGATTAATAGCTCTCTGGATTTTGATTTCTATGAAAATTTTGTATACGGGAAGCAGAATCGGGTGAGTTTCCCCTCTGGTGGTAAGAGGGCGAAACATATATTAGAGCTCGTGCACATTGATGTGTTTGGATCTGTGAAGGTTCCATCACTGGGTAAGTCTATGTACTATGTATCATTTATATATGACTTCTCAAGGAATACATGGATATATTTCCTTAAGAATAAATCTGAAGCCTTTGATAGGTTTAAAGAATTTAAGGCTCTAGTGGAAAACCAGACAAAGAAGAAGATAAAGGTGCTGAGGATAGATAATGGTGGAGAGTTTTGCAGTAAGGAATTTGAAGAATTCTGCAAGAAGTGTGGTATAGCACGGCAGAAGACTACTCCATATACACCTCAGCAAAATGGAGTTGCAGAAATAATGAACAAGACGTTGATGGAAAGGGCAAGAAGCATGCTCAGTGGTGTCGGGTTAGGATAGGAATTCTAGGCAGAGGCGGTGGATACTACATGTTACCTGGTCAATAGGTCACCTTCATCAGCGTTGGAGGATAAAACAATGTAAACTTTGAAACGGGAACTGATACTGTTACCCATTTTGTAGAGGTGGCAAAAAAATGACCCGATTTTCAAAAGTGGTGATGCAGAATACACATGTTTTTTTTAGAACATGGTTTTTGGAACTTTAATTTTTTTCATGTGCATTAAGTTTTAGAATGGTAGTGAATGGTAGTGATTTTCATCCTGATTTTAAAAAGTGAGTATTCTGCATCACACCCTTTTTTTAAAAGACCTATTTTTTGACTTTAAATTTTCTAGTGTGTGAAATGTAAAAAATTATTTTCTAAATTTGATAGTTTTTGAAGTCGTCATTATATTCATATTTTCTTGTTCTCTATCTTAATTTTTTTTTTTTTAGTGGGGTTTTTATTGTTTTGCATTTTTAAATTAGAAAGTCGATAGTTTGAATTTTAGATAATCTACATATTTAGACATCCTTAATTAATTTTTCAATCCACATGAAATAATTGTTTCTAAAAAAACAACATTTTTTAACAATGGACATAAAAAATAACCATTTTTAACATAAATATAAGCAAAAAACTAAACGTTTTGATAATTTTTTGCTAGAATTAACATGTCAAAATCACAATTTTTATACAAAAATATTAACTAAAAATGGTCAAATAATAGTTTTTTTTATGAATTTCATGTCAAAAAGATAATAATAACTACTTTTTTTTTCAAAAATTAATGATTAACTTAAATCTAACCTCATTTAGTAACCTAAACAATGTGATACACAAAACTTTAATATTCATCAACCATGTGTAAGACCAACATTATTGTTTTGCCAAAACTAACCATAAAAAATAATTTATCTAATGAATTCGCATCGTGTGACTGCACATATATTGTCGTGGCTATTTAGCACAAAGTTTTGTACCCCATGATTATGATGTCACTCAATCCTAACGAGCCTTCCCTGGCTTATCAGATGATCTACTTGCTCGTACAATTAAAATCAATTTTTTTCATGAGCTACTAACTGGATTCCTTGGTCAATACATCACCGTGTATTAGCTCGGGGATGATAAATTATCAAGGTGCTTGTTGTTGGGCTGATAAACCACTATTAGAGTGCTTTCCACGACTAATAAACCACATGTAACTAAAATATTGTATGAAATGACCATGATTTCCAAGAGTGTTGGCATGTAACAATAAGTTTTTATAAAGACTTTGTAGACGTGCTCCCAATTGGTTGATGTCAAGAAACAATTAGGAACTTTGTAAACACTGTTTCTTTTTTTGAATGGTTTTGGCAAATACCATTAGTTTATGGACACCAATATTTCTAAAGGGGGGATTGATTATGGGGAATTAACCCAAAATATATGTGCAAGGACATTTATTCTTAGGGAATTGATTATTTTGTGCCTACAAGTTTATGCATTTTAGCATGGGAGCTTGCCTCTACCTTATACTGGAAGGAGAATTTATTTTTATTTTTTATTTCTATGGTAGTAAATTATATGAGCAAGTAAAAATTTTGCTCCATCATGCTAAGGATGGTCACTTTATGTTTTTCTTAACTAGGAAACAAAGAATATTGTTTTCTTTAACTTTACTAGATTTTCATTCTAAAGTTAAATACCCATTATAACAAAAATTAAAAAATAATGGTTCAAAGCTAAAAAATTGGTATCTAGTTGGTTTGAAAAAACAAATCCCAATGATTCAAAGAATAATAAAAAGCCAAGGACAAGTACGACTGCAACAATGGGAGTTTATCTTCATCCAATTTTTTTCATCTTACGCAATTATAAGGGCTATTTAAACAAGTTATGGTTATGAACTTAGTGTGCTGATATAGAAAGATGTAACACAACCAAGATAAACTTGACAAGTGGAAGGTACTAGGAATCCTAGGGTGGTTGATTTCTATCTATAATATTCCCTAAGAATACATTATAGTACAACAACAACAACCTATAATTCTAAAAGGATCCTATAGGAACACTACTTGGACTAAGACGAAAACAAAGCTGTAAAAGGATCCTATAGGAACACTACTTGGAATAAGAAAAAAACAAAGCTGTAAAATATTTTGGATTTTTAGAATAGTACCAAAAATCACCCCAAAATTTACATTGAAAGTGCAAAAATAGGTCCTTAAATATGTGTTCAATGAGTGCTCAAAACCCCCTCGAAAGGTGTGCTAGACTAGTATAGAAATAGGTGTCAAAATCTATGTTGGATGCGTGTAAAAATTGGGTTCAACTACTACATTGATACTGAAAATGATAATGCAAGTTCTATTCCATCTTTGAGGGAAAGATGAAGGATTCTAGCTTAGTGACCCATATAAAAAACAGAACACACAAAAGTATAAAGAAAATCCAAAATCGAAATTATGAGTAAAAGTAGTGAGATGGATGAAAAACACACTCACAACCAGGGAAAAGTATATGGATATTATCCCATTTCTTAACTTTGCAAGAAACGTCGAGCGTGCAACTTGTTCCGACTTGGAAGGATAAGAGATCAAGGGCTCATAAAACATAATGATAGTTTCAACTTGCAATAGGTAGGTAGGAAGTAAACAAACCATTATGACCCTGACGGTATAGCATCTAATGCACTCTCTATCTTCTGCGTATATATAGCTGGAAATATTACATGTTTTCACATCTTGTCACTATACTATTAAATGATTATATAATTTTCATATTTGTTTTTAATTTTTGTCCTGAGGAATTTTAATCCTTTTTGCGCACTGTTGTAGGTATATGCCCAGTTTGTCGTGGTGTTCTTTTCAATTTAAAGAGGATCTTCAACAGACCAATTCAACTGCAAACTCTCGAGAATCATTTAAGTACTCTAGATTGGTCACAAACAATCATGATCAAAGAATTCAAAATACAGAAGCATCGAAATATGCCAAATACAGTTTCAATGGAATTTTATATACGTTTAAAAATGGTTTTTATTCTATTATGAGAGAATCAGACAGAGGGAAACGATTTCTCAAAGGGTTGTAATATATTTAAACGCGTCAGTCTCTTTGTATAAAGAAAGTGGGGAGGATAGAGCTGAAGGAGGAGAAGCTAGCGTGCCACTCTTATCACATATTTTTTGGAACTCAGAAAAGATTTCGAATAAAATGGCACAAGGAATCCATTAACTAATTTCATAATAACGGTGTTAATCGCTACGTTGTGCAGGTTTTTTATGGGTTTCATGTGCAGTACGCAGAATGTTGCAGGTATGATGGTTGCGTTTCTTTCTTTGACCATGAAATTTATCCATATATCAAACATGTTTGTTAACCGTCAGGAATATGTTTGTTTCTCTGTGCTGCAATATTAGGATTGCCGCTGTTAAATGTGATTGACTATGAACCTCCCAGAGCGGGTACCCGCATGTTAGTTTTCACAATGTTCAAGATTAATGAATCTCATCTCATGGGTCCACCAGAGTCCCGGGAAAACTTCAGTACCACAATTTTTGCTCAGAATAATGCACTTGGTTGCCCGCTGGGTGCTTCTTTTTTCTACATCAGGTGAAAAGGAGGAGAAGAAAGAGGAGAATGGGGTTAGTGAATCGTGTTTCGTATCAACTAGTAAGAGGAGTAGAATTTTTGTTTCTTTGGGTGTTGCCTTTTCCAGCGTCACGTATGAAGACGAGGCCGAATATCCGAACCGTGAGGATAATGAATCACGAGTTCTTGGTGATATAGGTAGAGAAAAGAGAATGCATTAAGACGAAAGCACCTAGAAAGATTATGTAGTGACACCATTTTCTCATCTTAATTCACACTCTTAGATTGCCGTTGTTTATTGTTATGGTAGTTAATTATATCAAGCACGCTAGCTTCCACTCTTATAATTAGCGTGCCACTCTTATCACATTATGGCTTACGATCATGACGGGTCGATTCCCGGAATCGACCCGCCGCCGGTCGGGCGGCGCGGGGGTGGCGCTGCGGTGCGCAGCGCCACCCCGCGCCGCCCGACCGGCGGCGGGTCGATTCCGGGAATCGACCCGTCATGATCGTAAGCCATAATGGTTTGTTTGTTTACAATAGTGCAAAAAAAAAGAAAACTCATTAGATTACAATAGTGCAAAAAAAAAGAAAACTCATTATTATTAAATTCAAACACTCATGTATATAGTCTGTCTGATTATTAAATTGGTTCCCAGAAATTGACCTACGCTACTCCTTAATTATTTTTCTCGGAACGTGGATCAGCTAGATCGTTGTCACGTGATGGAGATAAATTCCACCATTACTTGATTCGGCTCCTCCATTTTTTTTTTCATCCTCAATTCCTCTGCTCCGCTTCCTGGCGTATCTACAACAAATTCGTGGCTTGACTTTGTCTTGCACCCGTGGCTTCTAAAAATCAGTGTTGGCAAATGAAAACTTGGTATTACAGTACGCCTTTAGCAGCTCCCTTCTCTCATGCGTCTCATCCCTTTGCCAATTGATGTGTTCGGTCTCAATCTAGCATGGAGAAGACACTTTGGTCCAAAAGAAAACTAGCCCTCCACACGGCCTAACAATTGGAAATGAATTCGACTTCTGAGAAAGGGAACTTTATGTTCAAGGGTTTTGATCAATCTTTTGCAAAATTATATTTTTCTTCAACAAAATTATGGCTTGGGCAAATAGAATAATTGGGCCTTATGTTCCTTCGACAAATAAGTTTCTTTAGACACTCGAATGCCCAGGTTCACCTGCTGGTCAGTTTGTATGGTTTTTTATTTTTATGATTAGGCTGCATAAATAATTTAGAGCTTGCGTTTGACTTCATCCCATGATTTCTTTTCGTATCTACTCTCTAGATCTGAATGAATAGCTTGTTTTGCTTTAAGGTTTTAATCTCAAGAGTATTTAGGAAAATTGATCTCCTGATTTTTCAATAAGGAAATGCTTTGATCTTGTGATTTTCGAATAAAAAAATACTATGCTATTTTAACCATAAGATTTCAAGCAATTAATTTAGAAAATACTTTTCGACATTAATGTTATATTTATTTTTAAAATAAAAATTTTACCGATTCAACCAACCTACGTCCTAAAACTAGACCAATTCAACTAACCCTACATACTAATACAAACCACATATAAAATTTTATATAGTATTCCTATGTTGTAGTTTTATGCCGTATTTATATGTTGTATGAAAAGAAAAACATATAATCAGATTTTTTGTGTACAGGTGAGGAAGCGCTAAAGCCAGGAGTGAATATAAGACTGGATCATATTCACGGGGCCTGCTCACCCCTCAAACCCACCAACTCGAGCCCATGGATACCCTTTGGTGTCTCAGATTTTCGAAGGAGACAATGCTCGTTTGAATACAATTATGGGCAGGTCAAAAAACGGCGGCGCATATTCCCCACAGAGCGATGTTCCATACAAACTGACCAGCAGGTGAACCTGCAAGAAAATAAGTTTCTTTAGACACTCGAAGAAATTACCTGCAAGAAATTTCTGAGAATCAGACAGACTATATACATGAGTGTTTGAATTTAATAATAATGAGTTTTCTTTTTTTTTGCACTATTGTAATCTAATGAGTTTTCTTTTTTTTTGCACTATTGTAAACAAACAAACCATTATGGCTTACGATCATGACGGGTCGATTCCCGAATCGACCCGCCGCCGGTCGAGGAGCGCCACCCCCGCGCCGCCCGACCGGCGGCGGGTCGATTCCGGGAATCGACCCGTAGGAATCGACCTGTAGCTCTAGTTCATCATTATCTAGGTCATGATCGTACAAACCATCGTAATAAATAACTACTATCATTCAAGATTTATGACAGCTAGGAATTGGACATATCTAATTTCGAAATCTTTCCAAACACCATATGGACGGGTATTAATATGTACGAGTCATTGGATTAAGAAAAAAAGCATATGAAGATTGTGCAGGTAATACATGGATAACAGCGAGAAAGGTATGCGATTTGTTCACACGATGACTGTTATGATATTTTTCAACCCAAAATTCTATGGCGAAAGGGATGTTTGTTTCTGTTGATCCATCATAAGAGATGTAAACGATTTAACATTGATGGATCAAAATCATGATATAAAATGCGTCACTGGTAATTTGGTGCAGGAACATCGTTGGTTAAACGACCAATGCATGTGATCCATGGTGTACATTCACAGTCCATTCTAAATTCTATTATTCTAATATTTATATTTACACTAATCTCTCTCGTTTATTAGTAAAAAACATCATAGTTTTGTTCTTCTCATGTCTACCTCGCCAATCACCTCAAGTCTTCCCCACCATATGTCCAATTCCTAGCTGTCATAAATCTTGAATGATAGTAGTTATTTATTACGATGGTTTGTACACACGCGAACAAAGGTTGAAAACTAAATTGTTTGATTAAAGTTAAACATCGTCATCAATTTCAATTGAGGGAGAATAGTAGTCAGCATCAAGAATAATTCGATGGGAATACTGTCTATCGCGCGGTGATTTACTAATCAAATAGGAATAAAATATATAAATGTTTATTAATATTCTTTATTGAAATTGTGAAAATGAATAATGGGATAATTTAAAGAATTGGATTTCGTGTACTATCTCATTTTGAAATTTAAACCTTGATTAGTATCAACGTCAAATCACCCAAGGTTTGAAATAAAAATTTTCAATAATGGTTTCTCCTATTGGCTCTTATCTTCTGTGCTATCCATGCCACTACCATCTTTGTTGCTTTCGATTACCAATGTGGGTTCCCCGTGCGATGACTACATCTCTATGCTACTTAAGTGATATTATCTTGCTATCGATTACTAAAAAATTGCTTTGAATTCACCTCAAAATGTTATTTCAATCTTTTAAATTCATGTTTTAAATAATATATTGATTAATATACATGTATAGTGATAGCATTAATATCATAACTTTATTTGTCATTTGCACTTGTTTTTCTCATATTCTAGTTACCAATTAAGAATAACTTTTACTACACAAACATGGTTTCCATTGTCATGTATACCATCTATTCGCTCGAAAATTCCTTCGCCACAAAGTTATGCATTTGAATCTAAGACATAGTTTATAATAATGTGATTCCAAACCATGGTTGTTGCAAGTATTATTGTGTCAAGCACACACATGCTCGTGGGAAAAGGTTCTCCATTTTTTGTATTTCATGATCCTTTTATATAGATAGGCCTTGCACAATGTATCAAACGTTGGAAAATATGATATCATTGATAGCAGAATAAAAGAGAATATTAGATGTGCTAAGAATCTAGCTATTCAATTTCACATCATGATTATAATAATAGGTTTAAACTGCTTCTAAGATTGTATTATTGATTTTTAATTTATAAAATTATTTTTTCAATTTGGTTTGGTGAAATAAAGAAACAAATAGTTCTATCTAATAGCATGTTTGTTACCTAATTGATTTTTCAAGTGTTAGTCTTGGAAAGGGATTTAGAGAATTAGTTATCAAATTTTGCAAATTATTTTTCCTATATCAAATAATAAAAGAAATAGCAAAACCAATCCATGGTATGACAAAGAGTGTAAAAGTGCGAGGAGAGCAATTAAGGAAGTTGTTGATGAATGTCTTAAAATGGACAAGATAAAAATATATAAAGCCCTAACTAAAAGGAAAAAGAGGCAATACATTCGTCAAAGACAAGGGAATCTCTTACACCTCTCTAAGCTAGCTCCTAAGAAATTTTGGAGGCAAATTCTGATTAGGAAGACTAAAGAGGTGTCTCACCTCCATTCTTGGAATAAGAAGAAGGATTCAGGGGAAGTTGCTAGGGGGATGCATGAGAGAATTCAAATAGGAGGATTCTCATAGATATGATTGCGCTTAGTTAAAAAACAACCGTGCATATTCATTGAACCCTTATGCTTTGGAACAATACAAATATTAGGATTGGATAAGTTCTTTAGTGATGCATACGCCCTTTGGTTGGAAGTCCTCACATGTATAGTGTATTTCAAGACCATATTACACTTCATGGACTCTTAAAGACTATTGTAATATATTGTATTTTATTATATGATACTGTGAAGGATGCCTCTTAGGTCAACAATGGTCCAAGCAGCATGTTTTTCAAAAATTAATTGTATATATTAAATTTGTTATTTATTATGTGAATGTTTGAGCAACGATATCTATATTTGGTCGAGCTCTATTATTTTGTCTGTACTCCAATTATATATAGTTAGCATTATAGTTTTGATGAAAATTTTAAGGTGACGTTAGGTTGCCTTCGCATCCCCGACTACAGGTTTCGAGGGTGGACGTCAGCTTGTAGGTGCGATACAACGGACAGAGAGACAGTACGCGACAGAGAGACTCGGCAAAGTGAAAAGACGCAGACATTCTCCATTGACGGGCAGCTTGGGTTTTACCAATTCCACGCATCAAATGACGATCCACATTACCAATTCCACGCGGCGGCACCCCCGGGCCGCCCCGCCCCACCGGACCGGCGGCGGGTCGATTCCAGTATCAACACTTTCGTTCTGAAGCTATATTTTGCAGGAAAATTTTGTAGAAAATTTCGTAGTCACTGCCATTTTTAAAACAGCCGCAAAATTGGCACCTAAAAAAATAAATCATTATTCCAGTATCAACACTTTTGTTCTGAAGCTATATTTTGCAGGAAAATTTCGTAGAAAATTTCGTAGTCACTGCCATTTTTAAAACAGCCGCAAAATTGACACCTAAAAAAAAAAAACATCGTTCCAGTATACACACTTTTCGTTTTGAGCACTGTTTTTGTGGTTTTTTTGGGGTTTTTGGGCCAGAGTTCCCGTTTTGAGTTTATAGTTCCCGTTTCAAAGTTTACATTGTTATAAGACTCCATAAGAGGTATGGACTGGTAAGAAACCCTCTCTTTCACATCTAAGGGTATTTGGATGTGATGCATATGTACATGTTCCAAAGGAGAAAATAACGAAGTTGGATAGTAAATCTGAAAAGTGCATCTTTATTTGGGTATAAGGATGGTTTAAAGGGTTATAAGCTTTGGAACCCAGTAACAAGGAAGGTTATGTACAGCTGAGATGTGGTGTTCAGAGAGGTGAAAGATGTTATTAAACATGAAGTCCAACCAAAGGAACCTAAGAAGATAGAGTTTGAGCTAAAGGGGGAAGAATCAAACTCTACAGCAGAGGAGGAATCAGAAGATGAAGAGCCTCAAACTCCGACTGTGAGAAGATCAGTTTGAGAAAGAAGGTAGCCAAAAAGGTATAATCCATCTACTTTCTGTTCAAATTTTGCTTTGTCTATTACTGATGATGATCCCAAAACTGTGAAGGAAGCAGTGGATTGTCACACGGAATCTGTCAAGGGTGCGGACATGACTGACCTTCCTAGAAGTCTAAGACATTCTAATGACAAACAAGACAAAATGGAGTGATCTTTCTCTAAATATACCTTTTACAACATGAAAACTACAAGTGTTTAGGCTTACCTTATTCCAAAACGCTGTTGTTGAAGTCCGTCCTTGCCGATCCGGATGAGCTCCTCCTTCACATCAATTCCTGCAACCACAAACAATCAAACCATTACCAAGCACTTGCATTTCATATAATAAAACATATATTCAACATGCAGACCAAGGAACACATGAAATAACTCATTAACACAAGCTATTGAGAAAAATAAACCAGTTTGTATTAATAACGAAACAAAGAAACTCTTACAACCTGGCCTTGGTGTTGTGCAAGTTCCTCCCAGGGTCCATCAAGTGTTTTCCTCTACTTTGACAAAGCTCACCCACTTCCAAGTAGAATCATGTAAAGACAATCTCTCCTCACAAAGGTTCTAATGGAAGACCTAAATCCTGCAGCATTTACCCAAAGAAAATGTATAGCTTCAACCTCTCCTCCCTCTGGCTCAATGTCTTTATTTATAGTGCTGTAAAGAGGTTATTCAGGTCCACTATCAATGGGATCATCCCCCTCTTTGGGTGGGATAGCTCCCTTATTGATGGGATAAGTTCCCTCTTAATAGAGATACATGAACCAACTGGAGGCGCATCCATTTCATCAAATCGACCTCTAGAATGTTCTAGAAGTAACCACAAGTAACTTTTTTCAAGATAAAACTCGCGCATTTTGCCTTTTACAGAAGGACGCACCTGTCCTTTAACATACAGAGCGTCCATGGACGCAGTTTTTGTGAACATGGTCAGCATCCCCGCAGGTAAGGCTAGAGAGAACCTGCGACCCCAGAGATAAACATAGTTTTTACAAGACTTTCTCTCTTCTTTGAGTTTGAGATGGATAACAGAGGCATGAGACTTGCCTAAAAGGGGTAGCATGACTGTTGATTTGAGCCATACTAACTGTAAGTAGTCAAGGTGACATTTTTTAGTGTAACAGATTGCCCCCTAAAGTGCGAAGCCTGGAATAGATTAGGGTTTTGTAATTCTAGGAAGGGTGAAGCGCTTTATCATTTCAAGGATTGTCTTGTGGATGACCTGGTTGGAACCTGCAATTTTCAACACAAAATACATGTATAAGATTATATCATCACTGAGGTAGGCATTCCCATACTCAGATTCAAAACTTTAACTAATGGACTAACTATTCTGATACAGGAATGATCTTGCAGTACATCATTTTTATAGACTTTTGTAGACACAGTATGGACGCAGCCCTCTGTTTATGATTAGTCTACATAGACAATGAATACAAAACTCCTCGCAGCCTGGATGGTAGGAACTAGATCCAGGGTCTTCACTTCTACTTCCCGAATTGGTACGATTCTAACCATGTGATTAAATGATTTGATGTCGAACATGTTAGAAACCACTTGATTACCAGTCGATGATGTGAACTGTTAACAAGCGTGAGAGAGACCACCAGTAATGTCAATGGTTCTCAAAGTACCAAGCACAACCCGTGAAATGTGAATAGATGTTTTGATGTCGAACACTTCACGGAATCCTTTGATCGAAAGTCAATGATGTAAACTGACGTCAAAGGCGAGAAACCTGCCATTGATGCATGCAGACTTCAAGGTACTGTCGATTCCTAAGTCATCTTTCTAGATAATGTGTCGATGTCGATAGAAAGCGACCCGTTGCAGGCAAGCCTGCAACACGAAATCATTGTTCAAGTTGAAGAAATGTTGCTGTAAGGACTGACTCAGGGATGGTCAAATGGATGACAAGTATTTTGCAGATGAAAGTTTTGCTTGCAGACCTCTTGAACACATAATGACACGACAGATGGTTTGGTGACGAATACTCAAAGTTAATCCCCGGAACCAGGTTAAAGATTTTCAAAGTGGTTTGGTCAACTGTGAGGTAAAAGATTTTCCAACCCAGGTGAATAAAAAAGTGTCGTGTTCAAGAGTGGTAATAAAGTTTCTTTTAAAATAAAGGTAACAAATAGGCTCATTCTTCTCTCTTTTCCCCCACCATTTCTGGCAAGTACCTCTTTATTTTTAACAAGCTTGAGGAGGATAACATATGCTTGATTATAAGCTCATCCTTCGGACGAGTCCAACCTAGTTTAAATTCGAACCCTAGGAAGGAGTGGTTCGTTCCTGTTTGTAATTGAACAGGTCCTTTACTGTAAAAGTTTAACGAGCCCAGTATAGGAACAACACGACGTTTTTCAATTTTAGAGAGTCTGAAAAACTTAAGGAAACTCCATGTTGGACTTTTTCGTAAATTGGTGTCCCTCAAGCCCGAAAAAGTATAAAATAATACCTGGGGGAACCGCTTGATCTTGCGACCAAGGAGTACTTTCATGATAGTGTCGTCGACCTGAAAAGTAAAAAGCGATCAAGGACACATCGTTTTATTTCCTTATCGAGTTTGAAACGACAAAAACCCGGCAATCTTTTCCTGATTTTACGGTCAGAAAAGAGCTAAAAGGGGACCGTCTTTTAATTCCGTTTTAACGAGTGTAAAAGAAACGCTCGGCGATCTTTTCATGTTTTAGGAGTCAGAAAAGGGCTTAAAAGATGACTCTGAGGTTTCACTTTTTCGTAAGTTTTAACGAGTTCGAAAAAGGGATAAAAATGTACTCATGGTTTTCACTTTTTCGTAAGTTTTAACGAGTTCGAAAAAATGATAAAAATGTACTCATATGGCCGACTTTCAATTTAATTTACGAGTAGGAAAAGACGGAAAGATCTCGGCATTTTCATTTGTTTTACGAGAATGAAAGATAGCAAAATAATCTCGGTATTTTCATGAGTTTAACGAGTCTTGAAAATAACTGAAATTGACTCGAGATAGGTTTCATTTTTACAAAAGCTTGAAACAGAGAAAAACTATGCTTCAGAGTAGTTTCATTTTTACACAAGCTTGAAACAGAGATAAAACTGTGCTTGATGCCCCCTAAGCATAACTGCTAGAGTGCATGCCCCCCTAGCTTCATTTCATTCAACCATTTGGATGAAATGAAGGTTCATGAACGAGATCATTTGAAAGACTCGACCTAAAACTGTAAGAAAATTATGCAAAAACTGAAATAACTAACCTAAACGTACAACCTAACATCTATGAGGTCTAGTCAAACTCTCGACTCAATTAGAGGAGGATTTGTTTCATTTTTTAACGAGCTTGACACAGGAAAAGAACTATGCTCGGATTCGGTTTCATGTTTACGCAAGCTTGAAATGAAAAACTATGCTTGCTTCAAGTTCGCATGCCCCTAGCATAATGACGCAAAACGAGGTACATGCCCCCCAAGCTTCATTGCATTCAATGAGGTGGACGGAATGAAGCTTTACTTTCAAGATCTTGTAAAGATTCGACTTGAAAAGGGAGTTGTTTCATTTTTTAATGAGCTTGACACAAGACAAGGAACTATGCTCATAACTACTCTCTACAATCTACCTAACAAAAACTCTACTCTAAAAACCTTGATTCATTTTTTAATGAGCTTGACACAAGACAAGGAACTATGCTCTTAAATCCTTGATTCATTTTTTAATGAGTTTGACACAAGACAAGGAACTATGCTCATGACTACTATCTACAATCTACCTACTTAACCTACCCTTGTTTCATTTTTTAACGAGCTTGACACAAGATAAGGAACTATGCTCAAAAAGTTCACATGCCCCCAGCATAATGATGCAAAGCGAGGTACATGCCCCCCAGGCTTCATTGCATTCAACCAGATGGATGGAATGAAGGTTTACTTTCAATATTTAACTTGAAAAGGGAGTTGTTTCATTTTTAAGGAGGTTGACACAAGAAAAGAACTATCCTCATACCTGATTCATTTTTTAACGAGGTTGACTCAGTAACAGGAACTATCCTCACACCTGATTCATTTTTTAACGAGGTTGACTCAGTAACAGGAACTATCCTCAAAATCCTACTTTCTACAATCTACGTACATATCCTAAAATCTAGCTGATTTATTTTTTAATGAGGTTGACTCAGTAAAAGAGCTATCCTCATACTTGATTCATTTTTTAACGAGGTTGACTCAGTAACAGGAACTATCCTCGCGCTAGCCTATTTCATTTTTTAACGAGGTTGATACAGGAAAAAACTTTCCTCGTACTCTTTGTTTCATTTTTTAACGAGGTTGAGACTAGAAGTAAAACTATCCTCGGACACACTGATTCATTTTTTAACGAGGTTGACACAGTAAAAGGAACTTTCCTCGCTAATCCTACTTTCCTATATAACCTACTATCTACCTGATTCATTTTTTAATGAGGTTGACTCAGTAACAGGAACTTTCCTCATAACATCCAATTTCATTTTTTAACGAGGTTGAGAGAGGAACAAACTATCCTCGTACACACTGATCATGGCTTCCAACTGGAAGAAAGACATGTCAATGGACACTCCTTGATCATGGCTTCCAAGAGGTCTTCATCAGAAGGAAGAATAGTTCTCTGGAAGGAATCCATGTCAAGGGACTCGAAAGGGATAAGAACATCGTGTTCAAGTAATCCCATAGAGTTTTCCATGTCAATTACCGAATCTAAATCAAAGGAAGATGAGCAAACAGTGAGAGGCTCACTTTCATCGGTAACTGAAAACATGGGACCAGTGGCCACATAATTAACCCGTGGCAGGGTAGATACCACTTTAGAATCAGGAACATTTAGGGGTGTCATATTATTGGTAGTTGAGACAAGACTAGGGAACGAAAGCTGGTCTACAATCACAATACTGCCATTGTGAGGGAAAGACATCACGCGAAAGAGTGTCGATACAACAGCTTTCATTGCATAAACATAGTCTCGCCCAAGGAGTAAATTGAAATCCAAGGGACCTCGAACTACCATAAGATCAATACAGACAGTTTTACCTTCCAAGGTAAGAGAAAACTTAGGAAGGATCCCTAAAGGTTCACTAATGGTTCGGTTAAAAGCTTTCAGATTCTGCGTAATAGGCGCAAGCTGAGGGGAACCCAAAGCTTTCCAAACAGTTGAGGATAAAATACTAACAGAAGCACCCTCATCTACCTGAGTACGATGTATGTCCCTACCACCAGCCTTGACAATGATTTGGAAAGGGATGGAGGAAGGAAGACGAGGTTCTGTCAGTCTATTCCAATCAAAGGAAAAGACCTCAGTACTTGGAGGGGGTTCTGTAGAAACAGGTGAAATGCCCCCCGGCATAGAAGAATCTGATGTAACAAGAAGAACATCAGCGGTATGAAATTTACTCTCGAAAAGGAGAGTGTGATCGACCAAATGTGAAATTGAATCGACCACTTGATCAACTAATGGATCATCAACCTGAGTGACATGAGTTTCACTCTCCAATGGAAGAGTGTGATTGAGTGTACTTGAAGTTAGATCAATCACTCCGTCACTTGACGGTAGGTTGGGAGAAAGTTTACGGTAACCAGTTGGAAATTCTTGCTGTGGAACAGTAAGGTTTTCCAACAATGTTGAGGCTTCATCCATGCGAGGGCAAATGTGAGTTTGATGACTCCCTTTGCATAACTTACAAGGAAACCTAACTTTACCCTTTTTCCCAGGAACCTGACTATCACTGGTTGATGGATCAATGGAAAGTTGATGAGATTTTTCTGACCAAACTTCCAAGACCTTTGGAATACCAGGACAATTGACAAGGAAGTGGTCACCCTTACAAAGCCTGCAAGGGTATTTGGGTTGACGGTGCATGTCGGAATTTTCCTCAACACCACTAACACTTACAACCATGGTTGGTTGGTTGACTTCTTTCTTATCTTGCTTCTTCTTCTTCTTCTTCTTCTTCCCTTTCTTCTTCTTCTTAGCCTCCTGGTTACTAGCATCAAGGCTTTTACCAGGCGAAGAGGAAGAAATGGAGGAAGAAAAATTAGGCGAAGAAGGTAAAGGGTCAACAAAAGGTTGGTGATGTTGAGATGGTGAACTCTGTTGAGGTGAAGCATCCGGTTGAGGTGGAACAATTGGAGTATTTTGGGCCAACGAAGTTGAAAATAACCATATCGGTAATCCTATTGTAAATCCAGGTAATGACAAAGTAGCCATATAAGGAGGACCAACATTCCCAAAGTAAGGAAAAGTACTAGGATTCTCATTAGGAGGGGTTCCTAGGTTGATAAATTCTGGAACATTCGCCATTACATTCAACTTCAGTGAATTTTATTAACAATTTTAAACTAAAATTAACAATTCACAATTTACACCTAACAATTAAAATTCACAATTCACACCTATGGTCTCTAAAAGTAAAAACAAACAAATTAACACGCGCTATCAAATCTAGGAGTCAAACCACACACAAACAGTATTCTTCCGGACCAAAAACGCTAGTTGGTGATGAAGCCCAACCTTGCTGGATTCAGTACAGAAATGGCGGGTGGAACAGTTACGCCGACAACCTGCTTAATGAATAGACTGGACCAAGTTCCTCCACTTTAACCGTCTCGAGTGAAGTGAACCCCCCAGAAAATCCAAGTGAGTATAGCCGACGTCTGCTCCAGGTACAGTGGGACCTTCCCTCCACCGTCACCTTGGGTAGAATCCTAGAGATTATGGTCACTAAGGTTACCAACGGCCACAAGTACACCTGGGGGAACAGTCTAAACTCCGACAGCACGCAAGGGCAGAGTAGCAAGCTCAATCCCCTTACCGGCTCCTTGACAGTAATCCAAGGTTTACCGATAAGTGACCCCTGGCTCCTCGACAATGGTTAATCCGAGGTTTACCGTTTGTAATACGTACTGTCTGGCGTCGTTCCCAACGAGGGGGGAATGATCCCCTCACTGGTTCGGACACGAGCTCGTGCTTCTCCTTTAAGAGGAGCTTTCCCAGAGTGTAAATGTAACAATTGGATTTGATTCTATCACAAGATCAGCTACTTGTTTGGTTTTACTGTCTTGGAGAGTTAAGTACTCACCTACTCCAAGACACTAGCCTAAGCTATGTTGGTGCTTCAGAGCCCTAGAAATGTAAAAATTACTAGATGAATTTTAATTAAGCGCTGTGTTATTAAGGCTGTTATTACTCAAATGGGTAAATGGATATGAAACCAATGGTGTTATGACCCGACTCAACTGAATGCAATCAAATATGATAATGTAATCTTTTCAATTCGATGAATCCTAACTAAAGTAAGGAGAGAGTTTCCATTCAATTCCAACAATGCAAAAAATTGATCACTAAGAGAAAATATAAAAAATTCTCTAATGCACTAATTTTATCAAGAAAAACTAATGCAAATCAATTCCAAACCATTTTTTTTTTTTATTTTTTTTTTTGTGTAAATTCAAATCAAAGAAAGCTGATCTAAATCTACAATTGATTTTTCTAGAATGTAAACTATGCAATTGTAATCTAAGCACAATTCGCTTTGAAAAGTATGCAAATGTAATCTATGCACATTTTTCATTCATATTCCGAAAATGAGAATTCTAATTATGCAAATGTGATCTATGCAAGAGAATTCTCAGACACAAGACGATTCTAATGTGATCTAAGAACCAATCAAGTGCAAGTCGAGAAAATTGGGTGAGAGTTCCAAAGATCAAAACATAAAAACACTCAAAGGCGATTAACACTCATACACAATTTAGCCCCCCCCAGCGAATGAGGGGGAATTTTTTTTTGCAAAAACAGAAGCAAAAAGATGCAAAATTGTGAAAGAACTGAGAGAAACCTCCAAGTAATGACCAAAGGAAATCAAATCAAGAAATTCTCAAGAAAGAGACTCAAAACACCCAATTGATGAAAGCTAAGAGCAGGAACAAGCATAGGTGAAGATCTTTGACAGGGTACTAATGGATCTGGGCAGAAAACACTAAGAAAAAACAAAATCTAAAAGCAATTAAAGCAAAAATGGAGTTTTCCTAAATTTTTACAGGAAGACGCAGGCAACTCGTTAGAACAGGCGCGGGCCCGCTCTGTGCAAACGGCAACAGCGCGTCCAAAGACGCACTGTGCAGTACTCAGAGGGTGCGTCCTTCTCGAAAAGTTAAGAAAAACCAAATCTAACTAAATCTAAAGCTAAGCCACCCAAATACTAATTCTCACAGTCAAAAACCAGAAAATAAAAATGATTTTCTCAGAGCAAAGTTCATTCAAAGGAAAAATCTTTTTCATTAATGGAATCCCCAGCGGAGTCGCCAATTTGTCACACGGAATCTGTCAAGGGTGCGGACACGACTGACCTTCCTAGAAGTCTAAGACATTCTAATGACAAACAAGACAAAATGGAGTGATCTTTCTCTAAATATACCTTTTACAACATGAAAACTACAAGTGTTTAGGCTTACCTTATTCCAAAACGCTGTTGTTGAAGTCCGTCCTTGCCGATCCGGATGAGCTCCTCCTTCACATCAATTCCTGCAACCACAAACAATCAAACCATTACCAAGCACTTGCATTTCATATAATAAAACATATATTCAACATGCAGACCAAGGAACACATGAAATAACTCATTAACACAAGCTATTGAGAAAAATAAACCAGTTTGTATTAATAACGAAACAAAGAAACTCTTACAACCTGGCCTTGGTGTTGTGCAAGTTCCTCCCAGGGTCCATCAAGTGTTTTCCTCTACTTTGACAAAGCTCACCCACTTCCAAGTAGAATCATGTAAAGACAATCTCTCCTCACAAAGGTTCTAATGGAAGACCTAAATCCTGTAGCATTTACCCAAAGAAAATGTATAGCTTCAACCTCTCCTCCCTCTGGCTCAATGTCTTTATTTATAGTGCTGTAAAGAGGTTATTCAGGTCCACTATCAATGGGATCATCCCCCTCTTTGGGTGGGATAGCTCCCTTATTGATGGGATAAGTTCCCTCTTAATAGAGATACATGAACCAACTGGAGGCGCATCCATTTCATCAAATCGACCTCTAGAATGTTCTAGAAGTAACCACAAGTAACTTTTTTCAAGATAAAACTCGCGCATTTTGCCTTTTACAGAAGGACGCACCTGTCCTTTAACATACAGAGCGTCCATGGACGCAGTTTTTGTGAACATGGTCAGCGTCCCCGCAGGTAAGGCTAGAGAGAACCTGCGACCCCAGAGATAAACATAGTTTTTACAAGACTTTCTCTCTTCTTTGAGTTTGAGATGGATAACAGAGGCATGAGACTTGCCTAAAAGGGGTAGCATGACTGTTGATTTGAGCCATACTAACTGTAAGTAGTCAAGGTGACATTTTTTAGTGTAACATGGATTCAGAGGATGGAAAACTATGGAAAGAGGCCATGGTTGATGAAATGGCATCTTTGCACAAAAATGAGGCTTGGGATCTGGTGGAGTTGCCGGCTGGAAGGAAACCCATTGGCAGCAAATGGGTGTTCAAAAAGAAGGCAAATGCAGAAGGAAAAGTGGAGAAATACAAAGCTCGGTTGGTAGCAAAAGGTTATTCCCAGGTGCCGGGAATTGATTTTGGTGATATTTTTTCTCTTATTGCTAAGGTGGCTTCTATTAGATTACTTTTATCTGTTGTTGCTGCTTTTGATTTTGAGGTACAACAGATGGATGTGAAGAAAACATTTCTTCATGGGGATCTGGAAGAGGAGATCTACATGAAGCAACCTGAAGGTTTTGCGGTGAAGGGTAAGAAAGAACTGGTATGCAAGTTAAAGAAGTCTCTGTATGGGTTAAAACAATCACAATGGATGTGGTATCAAAAATTTGATACATTTATACAAGGACTTGGCATCACCAGAAGCAAAGCAGATCACTGTGTGTATTTTAAATTAATTGGTGACCGTGTTATTTATCTGATCTTGTATGTGGATGATATGTTGTTGGTTGGAAACGACAAAGATGTTATCCAAGATTTGAAGACCCAATTGTCCTCCAAATTCGACATTAAAGATCTTGGTGCTGCAAACTATGTTTTGGGCATGGAAACTAAAAGAGATCAGAAAAGAGGAAGCTCTGGTTAAACCAAAGGAAGTATGTCGAGACAATATTGCAGAGGTTTAATAAGCAGGATAGTAAACCAGTGAACGTTCCTATTCCTATGGGTGTGAGGTTATCTGTTGAACAGTGTCCCAAGACACAAGAAGAGGAAGAGGACATGTCCCGTGTTCCATATGCAAGTGTAGTCGATAGCCTGATGTATGCAATGGTCTGTACTAGACCAGACATTGAAAATGCAGTGGGAGTATTGAGTAGGTTTATGTCAAAACAAGGGAAGGAGAATTGGACAACAGTGAAGTGGGTTTTCAAGTATTTGCGTGGCACTATCGATTATGGTTTATGCTACCAAGGAAGACTAGGATTGGACAGAGTTTTGGATATTCATGGCTTTGTTGATGCAGACTGGGCTATAGATCTGGATCAGAGAAGATCTACAAGTGGGTATGTGTTTAACCTATTTGGAGGTGCAGTCAGTTGGATGAGTAAGAAACAATCTGTAGTGGCACTGTCAACTACAGAGGCAGAATACATGGCCGCCACTCATGCAAGCAAGGAAGCAGTTTGGTTGCAGAGATTGTGTTCAAGTATGGGGTTAGTACAGGAGGCTATAAGGGTAGACTGTGACAGCCAAAATGAAATTTTCTTGGCAAATAACCCTGCATATCATTCAAAGACAAAGCACATTTATGTTCAGTATCACTTTGTGAGGGATATGATAGAAGAGAAAAAGGTGTTGCTAGTAAAGGTGGATACTTTGAAGAATACTACAGATGCATTGAAAAAATCTGTGAGCTCTGAGAAGTTCTCTTGGTGTAGAGAGACAATGGGCCTTTCAGGGTTGGAAAAATGACTAAGCTCTCTTGTGGCCCCCTGTGGAAAGAAAACAACAAGTGAGAGAATGTTGGGTTGTGTTATATTCTTTCCATGTAGTTAACAGGGGGGTTGAGGGGCATCCGTAACCCCACTTTATGGGGTCCAGGGCAGCGCCCCGGAAAATTTTGGTTTTGGACCCTATGTTAGGTTGGGTAGACCACCTATGATTTTGTGCATGTTTTTCGCACATGTTTTCTTGGACGCAATGGTTTTTCAGTCCATGGTATTGGACGCAATGGTTTTCGGTCCATGGTATTGGATGCTTCGGCATGTATAAATATGTATTGTAACATTGAAAGGAACATAATGAAAAATCAAGCTAGTTGTCCCGGTTTTGGGATCCAGGGGAAATCTCTGTGTATATGTGTTTTATGTGTTCTACTCTCGCATTATTTATTTTTTGTGTTTTAGAATTCGTATGCAGGTAATTTCTGTATGGGGTTAAAACCTACAGGTAACTCCTCAATCGAACATCTAATATACTGAGGGTTAACCCCTCTATATGGTGTTGCAACTCCGCAATGTCTCGATCATATCTAAATCCTAGAGAACTGCTCTTCCAACATTTATCCCCGCTGGTTCACCCGCCTCCTATTGATGACCCATTGGTCAAACAGTGCCAACATTTGTATACATGAGAACATTTTTAGTTTAGTATTGGAAACATAAAAAAACACAAAAACATGTAAAAACTCAAAAAATAAAAAATACATGGTCAAAACAATTTACCTATAGCACCCCATTGAGCACCCACTGGTAATCTCAAATTTGGATCTCTATGGAAATCCATCCCTGCATATGGATGCTCCTCTATGACAATATGTTGTCGACGGAGCCAACTGAAGAATGTGGTAGAAAATGAGATTGATGACTGACCAACATGTCTAGCCATCAACTCTACCCATCTCTGCATCCATGGATCTCTAGGACCAACTAAACTCAGTGTCACATGCTGAGGTTGCATCAATGGAATTCTCTCCAAAGTAAAAGCGATCAAGATTGATCCATAGCTGAAATTTTTCGTCTTACCACTTTTTACTTTAGTCAGCTGCTCTTTCATCAAAGAGAGTACTGCCTCACACCAATTGAACATAGTTGGCTTGAGACACTCGAGCGCATACTACATGTATGATCTATTCGCGACATGAAGTGTCATGCTACCCGCCAACTTTGTGATAGTAAAGAGGATTGTTCACAAGGGTAAATTGCGAACATCCTTGACGTTTATCTTTCCATCTTTTCTAGGCTGTGTACCTGGCCGACATAATTTTCGAATGTAGTCCCTCACTGATTCACCCCCACTGGAAGAATCTGAAAGAGAAATGGGGGCACCACATCTCAACAATCCTGTGAGAAAGTAAATATCATCGATCAATATAGGGAGCACTTTGTCCCCTATGTGAAAATCTTGTTCCGCTGGATCCCATGAATGAACCAATAACTGTAATAGTTATAATTGTTACCTCATCCCTAATAACCTGAAATATTTGAGTAACCCACAATCTCTGAGGGCCTCAACAGTATCAGGATCATTTAGGGCAACCATATCATGTTCTTCATGTTCTCTTTCATGCCATGTGATAGCCATTATGTTCTGATCAAAGTCTGAAATCACACCATAGACTTAGTCAGGATCCATTTCATGCAAAAAAATGAAGATATTTTGGGTAGAAATGATGAATCAAATTTCTAAACTATGCCCAATGCACCCCTGATCTTTATACAATGTGATGCAGAGCAGTTTCCCTTCTGTTTGATTGCTCTGCAGTGCAGTTTTCGATGCATAAGGGTGTACTGATCCTAGGGCATGATATATTTACCGTAGGGACCCCAAAACCATAAAAATTTTACCTGAAATTAAAAAGAATGACCTTAAATGAAAGAGAAGAGGTAGATCTCCTACCTAGTCCTGACGTCATGAATAATGATCCACATAATCTCCCACATTCAACTGCTGAAGTTTGAGGTAAACAACTGGTTCATAGCACAAAACTGAATGGTAAATATCAAATGGTAAAATGACTTGGTAAATTCTTATTTTATGGCTATTTCATGTTCATTAAATGAATAAAATATAGTTTTTACCTATTTTTACCAATGAAACATGTATGTTTAATCCATTTTGTGGTTCTTTGAGCAGGTTTACAGCTGACATAGTGAATTTGACGTGCATGATCGTAAAATGTACTTTTGACCACAGAGCATACTTTTATCTCTTTTTCGAGCTCTATTAAACATCGAAAAAGGAACCCCCTAAGAGTCCTCTTTTAGCTCTTTTCAGACTCTCAAAATATGAAAAGATTGTCAGGCGCTTGTCCTTTTCAGCTCGTAAATGGATTGGAAACGACATCTACTCAATATAAGTTTAACCCTTTTCTGGACTGAGATAGATTACTTACAAAAAAGGAATACGTTGATCGAACATGGTCAATAGGTTCTCTCTTGTATTATTTTATGCTTTTTGAGACTTGAGAGACAAATTTACGAAAAAGAACTTGTGGATTTTTCTTTTTGTCCCTTTTCAAACTCTCTAAACATGAAAAGGAACGAGTTCTCATTGTCGTTAAAGCATCAAATAGCGACAAACTTGTCCATCATGATAAGACCGAATTTGAAATTTGCTAGACTCATTAAAACATCACATAGTGATGGATTCACCCTAAGGGTATAATTATACATCAAGCATATGTTATCCTCCTCAAGCTTGTTAAAAAATAAAGAAGTATAAGTCATCAATGTCTGGGAAAATGGGAAAAGGGATAAATCACTTTATGGTAGCAAGTTGCTCTTGAACATGAAACTTTCACTTCATCTCTGTGACTATTTGGGTTGGGTTATCTACTTGATGGTTATCATACCTATGGTCTATCACACCATCCATCACTTAGGTTTTGGGTCAATTCTTCCAATTCATTCAGTGTCATTGACATGTTCAAGAGAAGTCACTTAGTAAACCTCATCCTTTGCAATACTCATAAACCTTCATTTTCATGACCTCCATTCTTGAACATTGCGTCATCAATCACATTCTGGCTTCAAAATCATTGCACTCATTTCGTGTCGTTGATGGGGGATACATCAAGGCCCTCCTGCGACGAGTCGCTTCTTGTCAACATCAACACATTATCTAAGAAGTTGACTTAGAAACACCCTTCCAGTACCTTGAGGCTTGCATACATCAATGGCATGTTTCTCATTTCCGACGATAGGTTGACATCACAGGCCTTCGACCGAAAGACTTTGTATGGTGTTCAACATCAAAACATCTATTCACACCATGCAGAATGTACTGTAGTACCTTGAGAATCATTATCATTATTGGTGATTTCTCTCACGTCTATTAACAACTTACATCATTGGCTGGTAATCAGACGATGTCTTCCCATGTTCGACTTCAGATCACATTTTCACATGGTTAGACTCATACTTGAGAAAACGATTGGACGAGATAGAAGACCCTAGATCTAGTTTCATCCATCCGGGTTGCGATTTCAGGAGAGTACTAAATCATCTGTACGATGGCTTTACATAGATGGTCATCTTATCATGGGTCTATATCTGTAAACGACTATCTAATTTATGAACATGTAATGAAAAGTTTATATGCTCAGCATGGGTATGCCTTCCCTCAGTAATTCATGAAAATTTCAAAGATATCATGATATTATGTATTGTAATTAATGCAGGTCACTCTCTGCTTCAGATCCTCCTCATCTCATCATAAAGAATATCACTCAACATTATCATTTTTGATTTCATGCTTTAGGGGGCAGCTATTATAGGTCTACAATCAGATCAATGTAAACAGGGTCTATCAAACCCTAATTCGGTTGTTACATGCCCCAGACATGCCACCTCATTGAGTGCTTTCATCCATGAGAGTTTCCTGACTTCAAACCCTGCCGAACTGCTTCCTTGGGTCACCAGTGCACCCCTGGTCAGGGGTAAGTGCTCTATAGAGCAGGTAGACCCATTAAAGGTTGCGTTGCAGATCACCTAAGCCCACTCAAGCCTACACTGGGTGAGAATCCTCGAAATGTTCATTGGATCCTGAGTATATTCCTCCTTTCTAGAGCCTTCTAAAAGGAACCCAGCTCCTATCCTATCAAGATGAGCTCAACTTAGGATAGCCTTGGATCATCTATTCCTCTATCCTCTCATCCCTTTGAACATGGAAACTAATCATCTAATTATGAAAAACCATTCAATGCCATATTAATGCCAAAACCACTTGCATTCATCTATAAATTGGCCTCCCATCATAGAGCCAAAGAGCTTGGATAATATAAAGAAATATTGTTGGTTTAGAGACTTGAAATCATTGTCAAGTAATGTTATGCTACTGGATTGGTGTTGTTATTGGTGTGATGAGGGCTTGGACTAAGCTGGATGAGTGACACGAGATCGAACCACATTGGGTGTAACTTCTCCTTCTATCAATCAATAAAGTTGTTTGTTCCTTTTCCCATACTTTTTTCTATATCTATGATGAATGTATGTTCAAATGTTATTGATTCCATTTTTTTACAATAAATAGATCATATGCTTTGATTGTTGTCGTCTTCTGTTTATGTTGGTAGGTACCAATTGAGCAAATTTAGTTTGAGCGGGAGCGATGGGAGCAACTCAAAGGAGATCAAAGGAAGTGAAGGATCACAAGTAGGTTCTTTTATCTTATCTGTTTATTGTAGGAAAATGTTAAACATATTTACTTCAGTTGTTCTAATTGTAACTACCCACTTAGGGAAGATATACTTATCCGTAGGTATAAATTCCGTATAACAAGGATGTCAACACATGGTTGCTTGGCATGAGGAAGTTCTTCAGGTTGCATGACTATTTAGAGAACATGAAAGATATAGTAGCTACATTCAGTCTCAAAGGTAAAGCATACATTTGGTGGGAAGATGTAAATAATTTCAGATGTGTTCATGAGGAGGATTTAACTTGGAGTGAGTTTGAATGGATATTCAAGAAGAAGTACCTATCAAAGAGATACTTTGATGACAGGGAGAATAATTTTATGAGCTAAAGATGGGATCGATGACAGAGCAAGAATACACTAGTAGGTTCTTGGAGTTACTAAGGTATGTGCCTTATTTCATGGAGGAGAAGGCCAAGATTCAAAGGTTCATTAGTGGAGTACCGATTGCATTCAAAGATAAGATTGATTTCACTGAGCCTAGATAATTGGAGGAGGTCATTCGAAAGTTAAGGCATTGCTATGAACAATCGAAGCGCAAGTCTGAGACTAAACCAGATTGGAAGGGTACTGCAAAGAACAAAGGAAAATGGGTCCAAGAAATGAGAAATACCTCAGGGTACAAATAATAAAGAGAATGCAACTCCATCTAATAAGTCAATGCATCAGATAGAGGATAAGGTTTCTGATCAGGAGAACAGAAAAAGGAGATAGGCTGGAAGCCTATAGAGTGTTGGACTTGTGGCAAATATCATCGCAAGAGAGATTGTCCGCAGAATCAGGGTAGTAGGCCTTAGATATATAGTGCGCAAGAGGCACAATTTGCTGGGGATGTTGGTCAAAGTGTTCCTCACATTTATGCATCATTAGATAACAAACATGCAAACCATCAAACATATATCATTAGGATGGACAATAAGCTTTGTTATCAAGTTATTTCTATTTTGATTGATCCTGGATCTAATTATTGCTATGTTAGTCCTGGCTTAGTGGATAAGAGTGGTTTGAGTAAGGAATTGCATGCAAAGTCTTAGTTAGTGCAGTTGGCTACATGTACAAAGAAGCGAGTTCATCATTGGGTAAGATGTTGTGATTTTTCTTTGAATGGTATGCCTACCGCAACACATTTGAATGTATTACCGTTGGGATTATACAATATGTTTTTGGGCATGGATTGGTTGTATCTTCATAGAACCAAGGTGGATTGTTATGAAAAAACTATTAAGTGCTTGGATGACAATGGGTAACCAAGAGTCTTGCAAGGAAAGAAGAAAGCCACATCAGTTAGGATGGTGATAGTTATGCAAGCAAAGCGTAGCCACAAGAAAGGGTGCAAGATATTCGTAGTGCACATTTCTAGTGATAAAGGTCAAGAAGTTGAGGATGCAGATGTGTTGAGTAGGTACCCAGTTTTACAATAGTTCAAGGATGTATTTCCTGAGGACACTATAGAGTTACCACCTCACATGGAGGTAGACTTTTCTATTGAGTTGGTGCTAAGGGTAGCTCCAGCATCAAAAACACCTTACAGGATGAGCACACCTGAGTTGGTTGAGTTGAAGCTACAGTTGAAGGAAATGTTGGACAAGGGGTACATTAGACCAAGTTTATGGCCATGGAGTGCACCGGTATTGTTTGTGAATAAGAAACATGGTACTCTCAGATTATGTATTAACTACAAGCAGTTGAACAAAGTGACCATCAAGAACCAGTATCCGTTGCCAAGGATTGATGACTTGTTTGATCATTTGAAGGGAGCAACAATGTTCTTGAAGATTGATCTAAGATCTGGATATCATTAGGTATGAATCAAAGAGGAGTACATTTACAAGACAAATTTCCAGACCAAGTATGGGCATTATGAGTTTGTTGTAGTTCCATTCGGTTTGACTAATGCTCCAACTACATTTATGTGCTTGATGAATAGTGTGTTGTGTCAATATTTGGATAAGTTTGTTATTGTGTTCATTGATGATATATTGGTATATTATAAAAGTGAGGAAGAACATGCCAAGAACTTAGCATCATTGTTGATATTGTTGAGAGAGCATCAATTATATGCTAAGATCAACAAGTGTAGTTTCTTTCATACTGAGGTACACTACTTGGGACATGTTGTCTCCAAGGGGCATTGTAGTAGATCCAGAAAAGATAAGGGCCATCATGGAGTGGGTAGCTCCTAAGAATGTAGATAAGGTGATATATTTCATGGGATTGGAAGGTTATTATAGGAGGTTTATCAGGAACTTCTCACAGATTGCTTATCTTATCACATCATTATAGAGGAAAGGTAAGAAGTTCGAATGTACAGAGGAGTGTGAGGCTAGTTTTGAGCAACTTAAGCAGTTGTTGACACATGCACCAATGTTAAAGATTGCAAATATGGACAAAGAGTTTGTAGTATGAACAAATGCTTGCAAGAAAGAACTTGGTGGAGTCCTTATGTAGGATGGACATGTTGTATGCTATAAGTCATGAAAATTGAATGAGCACAAGCAGAAATACCCAACACATGATCTCGAGTTAGTAGCGGTCATACATGCATTGAAGATGTGGAGGCACTATCTTCTTGGCAGGAGATTTGTACTGATGAGTGATCATAGTGGTTTGCAGTATCTATTTGACCAACCAAATCTGAATGGTTGGCAGGCTCGGTGGTTGGCTATGATCAATGAGTTTGATTTTGAGATCAGGTATATCAAAGGAAAATAGAACAAAGTGGCAAATGATCTTAGTAGACAGATACGGGTAAATCCATTAGTAGCTATGAGATCCTATGGGACATATCTATAGGATATGATCTTGCAAGCAAGTCAAGAGGATGTCAGGTACATGGAGATTATGCACAGGTTGCAGCAGAGTCCAGGTATAGGTACATGTGATAGTATAGTTACAGGTATAGGTACATGTACAAGTGATAGTATAGGTATAGGTACATGTGATGGTACATGTACATGTATAGGTATAGGTACAGGTGTAGGTGCACAAGATGTGGACTATTGCCTTACAATGGATGGATCGGTTAGATTCTGAGATATGATATATGTGCTAGATAATAGTGAGCTTAGCAATGTGATCATGAGAGAGTTTCACGTGAAACCATATTCAGATCACCCAAGCTATCAAAAGACATTGACTGCGGTGAAGACATTTTATTATTGGCTGAACCTAAAGAGGGATGTAGCAGATTTTGTGGCTAGATGTTTTGATTGTAAATGTGTGAAGGTAGAGTGTAAGCATCTAGGTGGACTGCTACAGATGATTGCAATTCCAGAGCTGGAATGGGAGATCATTTCATGGACTTCATCATAGGTTTGTCAAGGACGGTGAGACAACATGATTCCATCATGGTTGTTTTGGATAGGTTGACAAAGGTTTCACGCTACATTCCAATGAAGTCTACATTATCAAACTAGTGATGTAATACAGGTATTCATGATAGATGTGGTTAGATTACATGGTGTTCCAAAGAATATTGTGTCAGATAGGGATGCGAAGTTCACTTCCAAGTTTTGGAAGGAGTTATTTGCAGTTTTGGGCACATAGTTGGCCTTCGGTACAACTTATCATCCACAGACATATGGATAGACAGAGAGGGCAAACAGAATATTTGAAGACATGTTGAGTATGAATGTAATGCATTAGCAGTGAAAGTGGTAAGAGTATCTTCCACTAATAGAGTTTGCTTATAACAATGGGTATCAGGAATCTTTGAGGATGAGTCCATTTGAGGCATTGTATGGGTGGAGTTGTAATACTTCTATCAGTTGGAGCGATCCAATTAATACGATGTTGATTGGACCAGACATGTTGTCCGACATGGAACAAGAAATGTAGGTGATCAAGAAGAATGTAAAGGTAGCACAATATATGCAGAAGAGTTATGCATATCATAACAAGTTGGGCAAAGAGTTCTAGGTTGTGCAACATGGATACTTGCACATAAAACTAAAGAAGATCTCCTTATGGATTGGATCATGTGCCAAGTTGGCACCATGATTTTATGGACCCTTTAGTATCATTGAGAGGATTAGGCCAATAGCCTATTGAATTGCACTGCCTCTGACAGTGAAAGTCCATGATGTTTTCCATGTGTCATTTCTTAAGAAGTATGTTAGAGATGTTGATCATGTGATTGATTGGTTTGTATTGCAAGTGGAATCAGATGGAGAATTCCAGCTGGAGCCTGATTGTATATTACAGAAAAAGGTGCTCATGCTCTGGAACTGAGCAATCAAGAAAGTTAAGGTGTAGTGGAAGCACTTTGGGCCCGATGAAGCCACATGGGAGATGTCGGATCAGATGTGGGAAATGTATCCTTCCTTGTTTGCTAGTTGAGGCAAAGCAGTTTGGCCATGGTGTTTTGGTATATGTTTTGGTGATGTTGGTTTATGTACATATGTATATGGATGTAATACCTCCATGAGATATGTTATGAAGCTCCAATAAGCGGTATGGGTGTCATGTCATTATGATGTTATGTTGTTATGCTTTCATGTTGGTTTGCTTCTCAGCAGGTTGATCATTGTAAATACTGCATCAAGCTAAGTTATAAAGCTCCATCGACAATATATTTTTCTTACAACAATTTTGTGGTTATTTGTGTTGTTGAACACCAAGGATGGTGTTCCCCCAAGGGAGAGGGTTTTGTAACAACCCTGATGAAAAATTACATGTAATAAAAGTTAATACAGACAAAATAATAACCACAGTTTATGGGACACTTATTCCAAGCTGAATGTTGGGACAAATCCTAGTGATGGGGATCATTTGTGTTTGTTTAATAGATAAGGAAATTGGCAAAGCAATGGCTAAGGATTTGGAAAGGAAAAATGGCAATTTGACACATTTATTTATGAAAATAATGGAAATTATGAGAAAAGGGAGGTTAAAGGTCATAGGTTGTATGTGAGGAGGAAAATGAAGAAAATAGAGGCCCCATTCATAAAAAGACTTCTGAGGATTAGTTGGTAACCTTATGTCAATTTAGTTTTGGAGCTCTCTTGTTATTCTATATCTCTCTCATACTCTTGGATACTTAAATTTTTCTTGGAGCACTCTTGGAGGGTGTTGCATACTTGGATTTTGGAGCAAGAAGGCAAAGGAAGAGCAAGAAAGCGTAAGCGAACATTGGGATCAACAACTACAATGGGATTTTCTTGGATGTACTGATTTGCATGTATGTTTTCCTCACTAGTCTTGGCATGCATGGAATATGCATGTGGATTTTTGGTCATGATATGTCACTGGCATGGAGGATTGCCTATATTGACAGTGGATTTCCTAGCCTTTCCATTTCCTGAATAGCCATGGAGTTTGTGGGTTTATTTCCTTGTTTTGTTTTGGTTTTTTCTCATGTTTCATTAGCTTGGGTTGAGTTATTAGTTCTTGGAAGCCCTGGTTAGACAAACGATCTAGAATCCATTTAACAGATTGGGTTGAGTTACTAGTCCTGGAAGCCTTGGTTGGAAAAACACTTTGGAAGCTCGACTATAGCTGTGGGTTGAGTTACTAGTCTTGGAAGCCTTGGAAGGCTTAGATAAAGACCAATTTGATGATGGTTTTATGATGCCGAACCATGAGGTGGAATAAATGTTTGATGGGTTGAGGTGGATAGCCTCTGGAAGCCCTGTATGGTTTTTTATTGATGTGTTCTATGAGATCCCACATTCATGCTTGGAATATGGCACAGAGTTGAATGGCTTAAGAGAGATTTGGCTCAACCATTCTATGATTGGGTGGAACGTGGAAGTCCCATCCCGGGTTTGGATTTTTCATCATAAATATAAGGTTATTTCTCCTTGTAAATATATGAGTATTATATTGGCTTATATGTGGTTTATATCATTGTCATTTCATGAGTATTTATGCTACTATTATGTTGGTTATTTATATGTTTTATGGCAATAGCTATGTATGGATCTCATCATGTTTTTACTTGTAAATGAATGATCAATGTATTTGTGACCTAATGGATGAAATGGAAATTTATGTGTTGAGGCATCAATGTTTCTTAGTGATTCTTAGGTAAGTATGAGACCCCTATGCTTAGATATGTTATTTACACCTGTAGATTACATATTCGTGATATGTTTGACGAAATTCCTATGATGGCTAGTAGGGGTCCAATCAATGTCTTATTCAAATAATTGCATTAGCACAGTTGTTTTCATGTTATCTTACTGTTATGAAGGTATCATGCAATTTTGGGTAGTGACCTGGGCTCTGGGCCTGAAAATGTGGCTAAATTCCAAGGGACGTTGGCACAAAACTGTAAAAAAGAGTTACTGGACGTTGGCTTGCAGGCCTGTGAGAGCATCCAAAGGTCTCTAGATGTTGGCATGCCCATAGCATGAGAGCGTCCAGAGTTCAAGTTGTCCAAAATTTTAGTGGGACCCAGGGGATGGTTGCCTAAAAGGTTGGATTGGTTCCTGAGGGTTCTAATGCTGATGTTGAATGTCTTTATGGTGTGTTTCCATTGATTCCACTTCCTTAACGTGACTTAGGAAGTCGAATCATATCATAGTGACCTCTCCTCGCATGCTTACCCCAACTGGCTGGTTGCTTGGGTAGATGTGGGAGGAGGGTGTTACAGGAAGTAAGTCTCAAATGTAAAGAATAATCTATACAGGTAAATAAATGAACTTTTAAGGTGGTTTTGAATGAGAAATGGTTGTTTAAAATAATATATAGTTTTCTATTTTAATAGTCTAGACATATGCACAATAAATAAAAAATTATCACTTTCGGGTCTATGTTTGTGTTGCATGCATGCAAGTCATAATATGCATTAGTTTTTTACAATATATAAATATTATGAGTTCTTAATGATTTTGCAATATTGCAAAAGTAGTCAAATGGTACTTACTCTTTTACCTCTGCACATGATTTACTTTCACATATATTTTATTTTAGCATAACGTTTCCTTGACATATTGCAAACCTGAGTATAGAGAAGAATGTATACAACCTTAGAAAACGGCTCTATTCCGAACCATATCTTACATATGCTTTTCACATTAACTCCCTACACTCTAACCCTAACGAGGGTTATTTATTCAGAAGAATCGTGGACCATTGGATGTAATCAGATGTAAAAGGCACTACTATGTTAGCCAGTGTTAACCCTTGAGTAGGTTGGAATACAAAGGGAAATGGTGGCCATTTTTGGCAATGAGTATATATGGCTTTAGTATATTATAAAAACTATTATGAGTGGAGGTTGCTTTATTTATGAAGTATGGCAAGAAATCGTAAATAATTGTTGAATACAATTTATTTATGGGGATTGCAAGGAGTCATATGTAATTATTCAATGTGTGGCTGTTTATAGATTGTACAATATTGAAAGTGAAATGTAGGTATTTTTGGTAAAGATAGTGTATCAATAATAAGAATCAATTATATTTTAAGTGTAAGTGGATTATTACTACATGTGGTACTCGTAGTCCATGCAACACCACTTGGACAAGTATAACGTATTGCATTGTCACATATGCTCTTTGTTATGTTTGACTAGTTATGGAATTTTCCTACCGAGCGTAGCTAATAGGTTCATAGGAACAATTTCTATGTTCGTTGTCAAATATAATTCCCATCTCACCATGGATTTTTCAAAATGTCACATAATAATTGCCAATAAAGTGTGACACATATTACTGTTAATTAATGTATTAATATCTAATAACCATGAATTAAATTCTACCCATACAATTAATAAAAATCACTTTTTGGGTAAATTTCAGTATTTTCAACATTTAATTCAGTAAATTCATGCATGATCAAGTCATCAGTTTGTGTGTCATTCACATTGCTTGAGTGTTAAATTTAATTTACTATGAAACATTATGAAATGATGACTAGTTTTTAAAATTATCAATAATCATTGTAGCTACAAATTAGATTCATCATTATGTTCTATTCATCTTTGTGTGCTCATGTTCCAGGATCGTCAAGATTTTTGGAGGCTCAAGTCAAGGGGAAACAAGTCAAGAAACGTTAGGGACCTCATCAATCGACAACAGAAGATCTAGATGATAAAAATCTCAATGTGAATTTGTTTTTTGATACTGTTATTACATGGGCCGACACAAACATTTGTTCCTGGTATCACATGTATATGTTGCTTGGGGATGAAGAAAAGGGATGTTGAGAAGAAATAGATCTAGGTTAGCCCATCCATAATGTTAGAAATATTGAAAGGGGGGGTGGGTAGGTGAGTTAGTATTTCTTGATAATTCAACTTTTACTTAGCTTTCAATCTTCTTTATAATGTGAACTAAATGACACCAAATCTATACATAAGAAAGTAACACATGTAAACCATGAGAATCATAAATACAAATAAAACATAAGAGCATAACATATCAACAAGTCAACATCATCATCAACACCGGGATACCAGCTATTAGGTAGAAAACCCAACTAGGAAAAATGATCAATGTTGTTGTCTTCATCTTCTTTTATTAATATTCAGAAAAAAAAAAAAAAAAAAAAAAAAAAAAACATCTTTTACATATTGCATTGGTGCATGATTCTACTAGTGTGAAGGATCTTACTTGTTGGAGGCCACTACCTCCATTAAAATCTCCATCTACTATTGGAAGGAAGCCACTACTCCTTGATAAATTTCTCTGGCCATCATTAGAATTTAGCTACCACTCCCACTGAAGGCTCCAACCCTCAGACTCCGTGTGGACCTCATTTCAAAATATTTCACACCGGATCCACCTAACTTAAACATAAGTCCTACAGGACATGCATCACAATTTTCAAATTGGACCCACATACAACATTGTGCTTATCAATCTAAATACAAAATTAAACCCTTTCTTCAATGACCAATCTCCTCATCAAGAAAATATATCAGCCAATAATATGAATTCACTACCTTTTCCAAACCCTAATGGTAGTATACTCACATACAAGAACACAATATCACATGAACCTCTTTTTAAATCAATATATCAACAAATATTTAACCACCCTTTCTCTGTAGAGAAATTAACAAATCAAAACACACTAAGTACTCATACGAACAACAATAGTATATTTCAACTAACATGTAGAAGATATGATTCAATAATAGCACTAGATAATAGAAGTATGTGTAGCGAATCCTTTCCCACAATCACAATTTGTTACCTCTATCACTCAACTTATGTCCTACTTCTCTACTCAAACAAGATACCAAAACTTTTCTACAATAAATTTGCGACTAACAATTGAATATGCTCAATCAAACCTTAGCTCTTCCATATACATCAATATTGTCAAACATTGGCAACAATCATGTACTCAATGAATTTGAACAACAACATACCAAACCATACTCTCTACTCACCCATGAAAGCAAAACCCTAACTCATCAAATTATTCTACATAAACACAATGCATCAATAGTTCCAAACCCTAACACCAACAACTTAGTACTAACATTTTAGTAGCAACATGATAGTGCAATACTCACATTGTTCACTTAACAACCATGCACCCAACTTGTATAAGACATAAACTTACTCAACCCCACAACATAACAACAAACCTTAGCCATATAAATTCACTCTAGCAACTACAACATGTAATCACTTATATGCTTATACTCTGACATAAGACTCCTAGCCACAACATACACCACTCCTTTTTATATTTAACAACAACATTACTTCAACCAAGGAAATCCTCTCAAGAATTTTATAGTATAACGTTACAAAAAAACCATAACAATTGCAAAGCTTAAATTCATGACCAATATATATGGAATATAAGTGCCCATGAATGCATCTACAACATATAATCATACCTTGATAATACAAGGATTCTCTTACTCAGTTAAAATATTAATGCAAAATAACTCTTCCCAAATACCAACTGCATACAACCAACCTCTATTAGCAATATTAAAACACATAACACATCTAGCAACAAATGCTATTTCAATAGTACATCACATTGAATCTGTCATACATATCCAACCATCTAGATAATTGGTCACATAATCAATATAAGGACTCCTTCAACAAGTTCTATCAGTAAACTACAAAACAACATTTGTATACTCTGCATACCACTCATTAATACTTGAAACATCTCATACATTCATCACTTCAAGCATATATCTCTTTGGTATAACTAATCTTCTCACATAACAACCCATGAAAAATAACAAGCTTGGATACAAGTTACTCAAACCAACATACATATTCTAACCAACAACGAAAAACCCATGGCATGAAATCATAACATCAATGACTCTTTTCCATTTAAAAAAACTCAGCCATAAAAATACAAAGTGGCATGCATCTTCTTCATAAACCCACTTAGCCATAAGTCCAACAACACAAAGTGTTTATCATGAAACAATAAACTCTTCCATCGACCTCTACATTAGATCCTGATGCTTCTGCTCCTTGTAGTCACACTAGATATATTAGACCATCAGTGAAGGATGTGCACTATTTTAAAACCTATACATCATATCTCTAAGGAACTTTCCTTCGGACTTCCCAACACTTGTGAAATGGTGAAATATATGTCTAGGACCTTCACATTTGATCTATGCATCAACAATTATCAAATTATGTTTGATCAATTAGAGATAAACTTCAATTTAGGTGCAATATTTTAGCATCTGTGGGTACTGCACTAAACTCTAGATCATAACACGTTAGTGCATTTGCTCAACAAATGACAATAAATGCAAAACAAGATGGTCCCAAGGAAAATGTTCACTCACACTCCTTTAAACTTGTTCCAAAACAAATGAAAACATGCATACAAAGATCATTGATGTCAGAGTTAAGAAACAAATCTTCCAAGTGTTCACTCAACTGACAAGTTTCATTGAGTATTTATGATCTCTCTGCCATTGAATTACCACAACAAAAAACCATAGGTTGATTAGATCAGTTAGACATTAAAACTCCTTCAATCACGTTATTACCTTGGGAAAATAGATGGTTTTGCCTTTGGTTTTTTAATTTTCTTCACCCATAAGCATTGTCGTGGGGATAACCAGAGAAGATATTTGTAGGAACCATATGAGAAACCCAATGAAGATATAGTAATGTCGCACCATACATAAATTTCTCCCAACGAAGATAGTCAAATTTGAAGAAAATCTTAGATCCTTTGCCTACAACTTTTCCATACTGCTGCATCACCCTACCAGAAACCTCCAGAGCGCATTTCCATTGCAACACCTTAAAGCATCATGAACCTATTCAATCCAACATTTGCATACTCCTGCAATTCTACTGCCAATCACCAAGAGTGTGATAAGACCATGATCCATGTTGACATCAAGGTTAACAAACTAGCCATAATGCCAACAATCCACACCTTTGTCATTGATGTCAGCCCTCCCGCAAAACACAAGTCATCAAGTCCATCTATCCCCCTTTGAAATCAATGATAAAGGTGGGTTAGTCTCTCGAAATAATGCCATGCTATCGCCACTGAATCCACAAGATCAAATACCAATATGTGCCCAAAAAGTATGAAAATCCACCAACTGTTTGCAAGCTAAACACGCTCCCCTTAGATAGGTGGGGCTACAAATATCATGAACTTCCTTTTGCCATACATTGTTTCTTATTACATATAGGAGACCACTATATGTTATGACTAAATGAAACCCACACAATCTATGCAATCTTGAAACAAACCTCAATGTACAAGGATGTATGTAGGGAACACATAAGTTATTTACATGATGACTCACTTGAAGTATCAAATGAAAGGTTGAGGATATGCATACATAACTCCTTGAGAACATTAGGTCACATTATTGCTACAAAATATACATCCATTCAAGCATAATATGTTCTTCCTAGGCGGATTTCAAGAAACAATAACATTTTTGAGTGGCCAGGGCATGTATCAATATAGAATATTGCAATATAGCACTATTAGAATCTCCTAACACAATCGTGCTATGTGTTCTGTTAGGTCCCTATACAACTAGTGTAGCCCTTATTGTTATTATTGAAACCCCCTTATTGTATTGTTGTGCCCATATAGTCCCCATATTGTTATCATTGTACCCCATAGAAGCCCACTATTTTTATTATTGTGCCCTTACAATATTATTGTTATGTAGGCTATGATTATAATTATGGCCCCTTAGACTCCTATGTATAGAAAGAAGGTATTTCCATTTGTATCATACAAGAATTGTTCATTTGTATAATGTAAAGGAGGTTTCCCCCTCGAAGAGGCTAATTTTGAAGTCGTTGATTTATTTCTTCTTTTATTTTGTGAGCTGGTTGTATAACATTTGGTATTAGAGCTTTGGATTCTACGATTTCGCTGCTTCAAACAGAACGTCATGGAATTTCGCTCTAATTTTTTTCTATGAAGCTTCGAAAGATGAAATTGAAACCACATGGAGCCAAAATCATGGTGAACCTTGTGTGCGAATTTCAGATCTTGGATCCTTATATTTTCAAAGATATGATCAGAAGGAGTTAAGGTTTTTGCAAGCTCTAGAATTCAATCTCAAACAGGTGACCTTGGGAAAATCGTCATAAATTTCTCTCTGAGCATCAGATTTGAATTTCATAAGAAGTGAAAAAATGGGGACTGACTATAGTTGTTTTGGTGTCATGTTCAGGGCTGAAAGTCAAAACAATGACATGTGTCAAGCCGTACAATTCTTCTCTACTAAACTAGTCTATAATTAGGTCATCGTGGGAGATTGGGCATAACTCTCTCTTGAAGAATGCAATCTCGATTAGACTGGTGGGGTTGGAAATAGGACTCATAGGGATACTGTAGAACAAAATGTAAGACCTTGGAGATCCAAAATTACAGAGATACAACATATTCAATATCGCGATCCTACAAAGCAAGAAAAATGTGTGTGTGTTTTTTAAAATTTGCATAAGTTTTGTTTGAAAAATCAATTTGAATTGATTCAAAGGGAATAGTGAAGCATAAATATCGATAATTGATGACCTGAATAAAGAAAATGGAAAAACATAGTAAGAAACCCGAAAAATCTATTATGATGCATGAAGAGGAAGAAATGCAACATGATATATCAAAATTACAAGACCGAGTGCAACAAAGAGTAACCAAAAATGAAATTGAAGCTAAGATGGATGGTTTGAAGAATGGTTTAAAAGAAGACATGGAGGTTTTGAAATATGACATAGAATCAAAAATGAAAGGCAACATGGACGATTTGAAGAATGGTTTAAAAGAAGACATGGAAGGCTTGAAGGAAGGCTTGACAAAGTTGATACAAGAAATTATTCCTAATGGTGAAAATGTATTATATGAAACTCACGATGAGAAAAAAAAGGAATGTTAATAATGATTTCACAAACTCTAGCTTGGGATTGTAAACCCATGATATTCCAAAGATCGATATGAGTAAGTTTTATGACAAGGATTCAGTAACATGGATACTACAGATGGAGCAATATTTTGATCTCCATAATGTGAAACACACACAAAAGGTACGCATTGCATCTTTATATTTACAATAGAATCAATTTGTATGATATCGATGACTTTGTTCTCATAAACCACTTGTCACTTGGTCAATTTTACAGAGGAAATGATAGCACATTAGAAGTATACAAAGAGTAACACCTTCTTTAGCCAATTGATAAATTTAAAACAAAAGGTTTCAATGGAAGAGCACATTGAGGACTTCCAAAAATTGAATTTTAGGGTAAATGATATTCCAGAGGAGCATAGGATCGATTTCTTCATAGGGACGTTAAAGAATAACATGCAACATGAGGTTCGCCTTTGTGAACCTGATTCATTGGAGAAGGCATTTAGGGTGGCCATAAAAGTGGAAAGAAAAATTATAGCAACAAGAAAGTCTACCACTCATAACTATAAAGACAGAAGTCTTACTGCTCCAAGCCTTCCACAAACTACAAGGTTGACATCACAATAGTTGGAGGAAAAAAGAGCAAAAGGCTTTGTTATAGTTGAGATAACAAAGACACTAAAGGTCATAAGTGTGCTGAGAATAAATTATTTTACATAGGTTGTGAAGAGGGGGAAGAAAAGGATCAAGAAACATCAAAAGAAGAAGATATACACTAGGAACCAACCCAAGAGAAAGAAGAAATAAATCTGACCATATCTTGTAATGCATTGGAAGGAATTACCACTCCTCAAACTCTCAAGATACAAGGACATATCAATAAGAAAACGGTAATAGTATTGATTGATTTTGGTATTACCCATAATTTTATTCATTGTAAGATAGCCAACGAATTGAATTTCTTCCTATATCTAGCACCAGAGTGTTAAGTAATGGTTGCAAATGGAGGAACTATAAATATCTCTGGAAAGTGTCATAATATAAATCTATCCATGGGGGAATATGTATTAATTAGTCAAATGATTTCCATTCCAATGAGTGGTGTTGATGTTGTACTAGGAGTCAAATGGTTACAATCTTTGGGGATGATAGATTTTAAGTTTCAAGAACTTTTCTTAAAAAAATTGGGAAGGAAAGGAAGTTGAATTAAGGGGTATCGCAGGGAAACCAAGAAATATAATTAGCTCTAATGGCATGAAAAATCTTCTAAAGAAAGAAAAATGAGACATAATTGCACAAATATGCTCACTAGATTTTCAAACATCGAAGTCATCTATTTCTCCAGATCTCTAAAAAGTCCTGGACAATCATTCCAAGGTATTTGAGACTCCCAAAGGAATCCCACCTATTCGTGATCATGATCATGATATTCATTTGATTCCAAGAAGTGTTCCCCCAAACATCAGGCCTTATAGATATCTGTATGCCCAAAAGAGTGAAATTGAACGTATGGTTGCAGATATGTTAGAGGCTCGTATAATTCAACCTAGTCAAAGTTTTTTCTCTGCTCAAGTAGTATTGGTGCACAAGAAGGATGGATAATGGAGCATGTGTCTAGATTATAGGGAGCTCAACAAGATCACTATTAAAGATAAATTTCACATTCCTATTATTGATTAATTGTTGGATGAACTACATGGAGAAATTCACTTCACCAAGTTGGATCTTCATTCCAGATATCATCAAATTAGAATGAAGAATGAAGAAATCCCGAAAATAACATTAAAAAATCATGAGGATCATTATGAATTTTTGGTCATGCTTTTTGGCCTTACTAATGCACCTTCAACATTTCAAGGTTTGATGAATTCCATTTTCAAACCCTTCCTTAGAAAATTTGTGTTAGTATTTTTTTGATGATATACTAATCTACAACAATTCTTGGAAGGATAATGTTCAACATGTTGACAGGGTGCTCAAATTGTTGAAGGAGAAAAATTTATATTAAAAAACATTCAAATGTTTATTTTGAGTACAAGAGGTGGAATATATAGGTCATATTGTATGTCATTAGGGTGTTGAGGTAGACCCTAACAAAATTAAATCCATTAAGGAATGGAAAATCCCCAGAACCATAAAGCATCTTTGAGGATTTCTCGGGTTAATAGGATATTATCGCAAGTTTATTAAGAATTATGGGAGAATAGCAGCACATCTAACATCATTATTGAAGAAAGATGCATTTTCTTGGAATCCAGAAGCAACTACTGCCTTTGAACATCTTAAAGAGGAAATGTGCCAAGCATCGGTCTTAGTTACACCAAACTTCATAAAAACATTTATTGTGGAATTTGATGCCTTAGGAAATGGAATTGGTGTTGTTTTAATGCAAGAAGGAAGACTCATTGCTTTTGAAAGTCATCAAATGAAGGGAAAGTATTGACACAAACATATTTATGAGAAGTAAATGTTGGCAATACTACATCCACTAAAGCAATGGCAACCTTACCTAATGGGAAGACACTTTAAGGTAAAAACAAAGCATGATAGTCTTAAATACTTTTTGGAACAAAGATTATCTTTAGAAGAGAAGCAAAAATGGGTCACAAATATGTTTTATTATGAATTTGAAATCATCTACAAAAAAGGGGAGAAAAATGTTGTTGTAGATGCACTCTCAAGAAAGGATGAGGATGTGGAAGGATTTCTTTGTTCCATTTCTATTATCCAACTAGATTGGATAACGAAAGCAAAGCATGAATGGAAGAATGATGAAGAAGTGTGGATGTTTCGTCAAAAGTTGTAGCAAGATCCCATTATATCTTATATATTTAACTGGAAAAATGATTCATTATGGTACAAATATCGCTTATATCTTTGTAAGAATTCCCAACTCAAACAAAAGATTCTTTTGGAATTTCACACCTCTCCCTTAGGAGGGCACTCATGATTTTTAAAAACTTACCACATGGTTAAGAAGGATTTTTTTTTGGGAAGGCCATAAATCTAATGTTCAAAAGTTTGTGGCGGAATGTTTTGTTTTCCAACAAAATAAAGTTGAGACAATTAAGACGGTCTATTACAACCTTTATCCATTCCAAGTCAACATTGGGAGGAGGTCTCAATGGATTTTATGAGATGTTTACCCAAGTCTGAAGGAAAGAGTTTCATCATGGTGGTAATTGATAGACTTACCATGTATGCAATTTTTTTTGCATTATCTCATCCATTTAAAGACAGTACAGTTGCTACTGAATTTATGGAAATAATTCAAAAGCTACATGGAAACCAAAAGATTATTGTAAGCTACAAATATCCTATTTTCACTGGAAATTTTTGGACGAAATTATTTTCTTATCTAGGTACTTAATTAGATCATATCTTATCTTATCATCTGCAATTTGATGGAAAAATTGAGATAGTGAACAAATGTTTGGAAGGATATCTTCATTGCTTTGTATCTGATAAACAAACAAAATGGGTAAAGTATGATCACCTCTGGCTGAATGGTGGTATAATACTTCCTTCCATACTACAACAAAAATGACCCCATTTATAGCACTTTATGGATATCAACCACCATCCATCACATTATATTTAAGAGAAAACTCTAAGGTTCAAGTAGTGGAAGATCACATCGAGCATCAACAACAAGTTCTCCAACTATTAAAGGATAACCTCACTTTGGCGTAGAATCGAATGAAACAACAGGCAGATCAACATTGCAACAAAAGAAGTTTTGATGTAGGGGACTGGGTATTTTTGTAGCTACAACCATACAAACAAATGCCCCTTAAGCAAGCTAAGAAGGATAGTAAATTATCACCAAAGTACTATGGTCCTTACAAGGTGTTGCAAAATATTGGTACTATGGCTTACAAATTGGAGCTTCCTGTATCTTCCCGAGTGCACCCAGTTTTCCATGTTTCATGCTTAAAGAGGGTTATAAGTGACAAGATCCCAGTTCAAACAATATTTCTAGAACTTGAAAAGGAAGGAAAAATAATATTGGAACTTGAAGCAATCACAGAAACAAAAAACCAACAGCTACGAAATCGATCAATTTCGGAGTATCTCATCAAGTGGAAGAACTTACCCACTAAAGATTCAACATGGGAGGATAAGAATTTTATACAGAATCATCCAGAACTACTCAAGCATTGAGGACAATACGTTTTTAAAGGAGAGGGGCATGTTAGGTCACTATACTACTACTATAGCCCTTATTGTTATTAGTGCAACCCCCTTATTGTATTGTTACTCCCATGTAGTCCCCATATTGTTATTATTGTGCCCCATAGAAGCCCACTATTGTTATTGTTGTAACCTTACAATATTATTGTTATGTAGTGTTACACAGCATTTTGTCATTGCCCCTGTACTCCCCGTCTACGATCTGGTGGACCTCTACAGCATACCCGACATACTTTCGCATCATGAATAAACTCCCAGTATGTCCCTCTCCATGAGCAAAATAATTCCCCTTTACACCATTTCCCAAGAATATTTCTTCTATCCTAGTTTACAAGACCAGTGCTACTGACTAGTTTTCTCCTCGTGCCGATTTACAGAGGTTAAAACTATCCCCCACACCAATCAAAGTGATTAAGCCCTTTTCCAGTCACATTGATCCTCTTTTGGAAGGTTTTTAAAATAAGGATCTGAAGCTTCCATGTCTAGAAGCTTTGTAACGAAAGTCTGGTAGATGGTTGGGCCAGATAGAGCTGAGGAAATCCGTTTGGGCTCCTTTCCCCTATTAGGATGGAAAAACATTAAGAGATAATACCTTCTCCCATGATGAGAGGAACCATCTCCCATCCATCCAAGCTATATAAACCTCTCTTTTTCCCAAGCAAAAGCTAGTTGGAGTTTTGGAGCAAGTTTGAATAAAATAACAAGCCATCTATTGCTTGTAGTTTTCTAGTGTAAGTTTGAGGGAGAATAGTGTGATTTTGGTTTGGTTTGAGACTAGAGGGAAAGAGGCCTTAAAAATTCTATTGTTTGGGCTATCCATGAAGTGCTAGTAGAAGTGTGGGAACCCAGATACGTCGGAGGAGACCAGCAATGTCAAGGCACCGATTGTAACCTTGACCTATTATGTAGGCTAAATACAATATTGTATGTTATCATGTTTGTTGTTGTTTTTGTTTGCTTGTTTCAGGTATTCGAAAGAAGGAAACGAAAGATAGATGGAGTGAGGAAGCAGGATCATCACCAAGCGGAATAACATTCTAAGAGGTAGGCCCTCTTAATTGATTCTAGCTTAAGGAGATTTTCCATAGGTTGTTTGTTTGTGGCTAGGCCCACTCTCTCGGGCTAGAGGAATTCTTTGTGTCTGCACTAAGAATTTTCCTGCACCACAAATTGGTGACTCTACTGGGGAGCCAATCCTTCTCCTTAATTGATTGTCATTTTATGGATTTGTGTGAACTTTTATAGTATCACCATTTCCCTTTAGTGTTCTATGCTTTGCCTCATTTACTGCTTTGAGCCTGAAATTTACAGTGGCAAGTCTAGTCTTAGCCTTTGAATTTCTTTTATTTTCTTCCTCGAATCCTCGGTTAGCGCATTTATTTTTTTGACAGTCGCGCTGATCAGTGCGATTTTGTCAAAAACAGTCGCGTCGACTCCCTTTTGGCATGTGTTGTCAGTTAGGTAGTCGCGCCAATTCTTGTAGGTGAAGATTGGGGTTTATCCTAGATCATAGCCAATGTGTCTTTCCCTTCTGATTTCTATCTCTTAGCTTGTTGTGACTGTGTTCTCCCTAGCCTGAAAGCTCTTTTAGTTTGGTTTGTATGATTGGTTGATTTGCATTTTCTTTGCCTGGTTTCTTAAGTTCTTGGATGGTGTATAACCCTAGGGCATCTAGGTCATCACCCATTCACTTGTTTGCATGCTCAAAAATTCAAGTCAATAGTCAAATTTGCTCCTTGCGTTTCATTTGATTAGTCCTTTTCTTGCCTTGATTTCCATTTAACAAGTTTGAAAAGTTTCGTTTAGTGTTTGAGCGTCTCTTTTCGGGGATAGATAACATTGTCCGTCTTGTTTTTGGTTTAGTCTTTGCTTCATTAGTTTTGAAAGGAATTCTCTTTTGTGCTTTGTGTTTGCTTGTGATTGATTGTATTGGAAATGTTTCATTGAAGTGTTTGTGAAAGATTTGTTTTCTCATTCATTGAAAAATGCGTAATTCTAGTTTGCTGAATCAATATGTTACATTAGTTAGCATCATTGAAGAATAGAGTTGCATCGTCATTTGCATTGGAAAAGAAATGAATTCTCTTTACTGTTAAAAGGACTAGTTGAAGTGCATTCGATAGGAAGATTCAATGCATTTTGGAGATTTATTAGAGAAAGATTTCATTCTTTGGTTGTTGCATTGATTTTGTGTTCCCTATCTCTCAATTAGTGTTAACTTTCATCGAAGACAAAGATCTCTTTTCTCATATAGCTGCATGTAGGAGTTTTTTTTTTTTTTTAACAGTAGTAGGGCCTTGTAATTGAAACCTAATTCAAGATCAACCGTTAAAATCTATTGAATTAAGACAACGGTAGGGCCTTGTAATTGAAACCTAATTCAAGATAAACTGTTAAAATCTATTGAATTAACCTAAGTAATCATTGAAACTTAACACTTATATTTAGAGGTCTAGGCTAGAGACGTGTTCTGGCATATTTAAACCTAGTACTTGTCATTCGCTTCAGCATTAGATAGCTATATTACGGACTTGTGCTCCCCGTACCGTCGCATATATAAAGGGAGACCCCACTAGATTTTCAATCCTTTATCTGTAGGAAGCTGAGTCTTCCGCCTTGTAAAAGTGATACACCGAACAAAGAATTCAAGGAGATTGTTTTCCTGTACTTCTCGATTCACCAGGAGGTATTCTGCAGTTCGTGGTTACTTGGCAATCATTTTTCCTATATTATCCCGAGCAATCGTTTTTCTATTTTTGACTCTTTAAACTTAAAATATCATCAATCACTTGTCCTTTCAGGCTCGTTAACTCCAAAAGCGACTACGGTCACCTTTCGCCCTTTTCTCAACTCTTAAAATGTGAAAAGGAAAAGTTTTGTTTCAGTGTCTTAAAATTAACTACTCATGAAATATTACTGGTTAAAGTTATCTTCATTAGTGATTCTTCAGGGTCATTTCCAATGGCAACATTTCCAGAGTCTACTAGTCAAGGATTCCCCTCGGATGGGAAACCTGGTCCTTTTCCTTCTTTTGGAAACACCGGTGCTCCTTATATGGCAACGTTGTCCCTCCGTAGGTTAACCATTGGTTTACCTATCTGGCTATTTTTGACCTCGATGGTTCCGAGTGTCCCAACTCCTGTCCAGTCTTCTCCTTCATTTGAACCAAATCAAATTGATTTTAAGGCTGACCTCTCACCTTTTTCCCCTATTTCTTCACCCTCCTCTTCTACTTCACTTGGTGAAAGTTTCAAACCTAGTAACCAGGAGGCTAAGAAGAAGAATAAGAACATGAAGAAGAAGAAGTCAAATAAGCGAGAGGCCAACCGTGCAGTTATTTCTCTAAAGGCGCTTCCTGTCAAAAAACCTTCTAATCCTCCACGGAAGGTCGGATTCCCTTGCAAGCTGTGTAAGGGTTACCATCTCCTTCGAGACTGTCCTGGCATTCCTAGAGTCTTAGAGGTATGGTCTCAAGACCTGAATCAACCATCCCCGTAGACCTCTAGAGATCATGTGGATGCTACACCTTCAACTAGTGATGGTAAGAAGAAAGGGAAAATTAGATTCCCCTATAGGTTATGTGAAGAAGAGAATCTTCTTCACCTTTATCCTCTTATGGATAAAGCATCCAAAGCTTTGGAAAACCTTACAACTCCTTAGGCCCAACTCCCTATTAGTTATCATAAGCTTTCTTCTGACCCTCTCCCGGTTGGAAAAGAGAATGATTCAACTTGTCCTGACGATGAACCACACTGGTTGGTTCGAAACGCGTCGACAAATGGTTTCTCATGTGATTTTCGCCGAAAAATCTATCATAAACTTGTTATGGATCACAGAAGCCTCAACTCTACATCCTACTCTTCTGAGAAATACTATGTTTTGTCTGTTCCTGACCAACCATTGGTTGAAAAGAGTGTCGACTTGGCTCCGGCTTCAGTTGTTCACTCTATTCCCGAAGAGAGTGGTGATCATACTGCTCATGTTCTTCTCATCTCCTCAGATTCCCATGAATCGAAGAGTGGCCCTCCTGTCCCAGTTGTTTAAGAGAGTCCTTTTCCTATTCCTTTAGACCATGGGGGCAATCATATGATGCCCCCACCAAGTAGTTTTGTCATTTCTTTTGATTGGATTCAATTGACTGCTTTTCGCTTCCCATCTTATGTGCCTTTCCAGATCACAGTACAAGCCTATAATATGGTAGTACATGGCACTATATTAGATGAAGGTGCATCTGCTAGCATCATGTCTTCAGCTACTTGGCAAGATTTGGGTTCCCCACAACTTGTGCCTATCACTCAGAATTTGTTGGCTTTCAATAGAGGAACCAGTGAACCCTTAGGGGTCCTTCCGAAGTTCCCTATTACTTTGTGAGGAAAGACCGTCTATATAGACTTGATGGTAGTCCAAGGTCTATTAGATTTCAATATTCAACTTGGACACGACTATGTTTATGTCATGGGAGCTCTTGTTTCTTCACTTTTCCATGTGTTTTGTTTTCCGCACGAAGGGAGAATTGTGACTATTGATCAATTTTCGTTCATTGATCACCAAGCACCTCCTTTGCAACCATCATCCCCTATCGATTCTTGTTTGCAAGAAGTACCTTCCCCGCGACAGGTCAATTATGTGGCTACCCGTTTCATCTCCACATCTGCTGATGATCACACAGATGGTATTGTACATTATGTACTAGGGGCATTGGAACCTGATCTAACTTTGGTACCAAATGACATGTATTCCTCCAAGAGCGTGGTTCTTTCATCTAGTGAAGACCTCTTGAGAGCCATGTTCTCGTATGGTTCATGAACATATATGTGAGCATAGTTCCTTGTCTTATGTCAAGCTCGTTAAAAAATGAAACAAGCGTCATGAGGATAGTTCTTGGTCTTGTCTCAACCTCGTTAAAAAATGAAACAAAGGGTATGAGCATAGTTCTTTGTCTTGTATCAAGCTCGTTAAAAAATGAAACAAGGGTCTCGAGGATACTTGTTTTACTATGTCAACCTCATTAAAAAATGAAGCAACTCCCTTTTCCAAATCGAGTCTTTGATTAAGATATCGTAAAATCCCAGTCGAGTATTTCCAAGATCTCGAATGTGAGCCTTCATTCCATCCACATAGTTGACTGAAATGAAGCTTGGGGGGCATGTACCTCGATTGAGTCATTATGACGAGGGCATGTAAGCCTATAGCAAAGCATAGATTTTCATTTCAATCTTGTGTAAACATGAAACCAACTCCAAGAAGAGTTATCCATGGTTAAAGCTTGTGTAAAAATGAACCCATGCCCCAATTTACATCTCGTGATTATTGATTTTATCATCTAATTTCTACTAGATGAGCCTTGGTTGTTTCATTCCATTGCCACCATCTCTTTGGCCAATCATATGATTTCACTTGGTCGTTTTTCCTTTCCTGAGGGACCACCATGATGAGTGGTTTTTTTAGCTAGCCTCTTGACCATTACATGTTTTGGGAAATTCCACCATTGTCGGAACCAATTGCTACCCTTTATACCACTCGTTCCTCCAGGACGAGTCACCTTTAAGCTCTTTTTTGACTCGTAAAAGATGAAAAGGTTGCCCAATATTTTTTCCCTTTCTGACTTGTTAAAGATAATAAAAATGGGGGATTTGGTTTCAGCTCTTTTCCGACTCTTAAAACACAAAAATATTGCTGAGCTCTTGTCGTTTTTGAACTCATTAAAGGCTACAAAACGTTGTTTACCCAGTATACATTTACCCCTTTTTCAGGCTGGGATAAACTATTTATGAAAAAGGTACTCCTTAGCTAACATGGTCAAGCGGTTCTCTCAAGTATTGTTTTCTACCTTTTCGGGATCGAGAGACACCAATATATGAAAAGGGACCATGTGGATTTTTCTTTTTTGTGTCTTTTTCAAACTCTATAAACATGAAAAAGGTATTGATTTACACCTTTGTCGGACTCGTTAAAACATTAAACGGCATTGGATTCGTCACCATGAAGAACATGAGCTTCTCCTTCCTGGGGCTCATTAAACTTAGTAGGTTAGATTTGTCTGAAGGATGAACTTATAGGGAAAGCATATGTTATACCCTTCAATCTTGAGATAAAAAATAATTGGGGTACCTACCAGAAATGGTGAGGGCAATTTGGAAATTCGATTAGTCGTGTCGGTAGCTCACTCTTGAACATGACACTTTTTGCTTCGTGTTGGGTTGGGATATCCTCCTTTTCATTTTGACCTTCTTGGGTTGGGCCACTCATTTTTGCCTTCCATTTGATCTCTACCACGTCATCATGACTACCGATCCTATGGATCCAAAAGTTTCCAAACATTGGAATCGTGTCACTGATATGTTCAAGAGTTAGTCCTTCCGCAGTTACACTTACTCTTGATTCTCTGTATCATCTGAAATCATTTGCATCCCTTTGTCTCATGTCAATCATGTGGGATACATCATGGTCGTCCTTCGACACGGTCGCTTCCTTTCAACTTCAACTCATTATCCAGGAAGCTAGTCAAGAGACTCCCTTCTAGTACCTTAGAGCTTGCATGCCCTAATGGAAAGTTCTTCGCACTCAACGACAAGTTCACATCATTGGCTTTCGATCGGGTGAGTTCACGGGTGTTCAACATTAGTTCCTTTATTCACATTCTATGAACTGTGCTACCAGTACCTTGAGAGCCATTGTCATTATTGGTGGTTTCTCTCGCACTTGTTAACGGTTTACATCTTTGACTGGTAATAAAACAACTTCCTAGCATGTTCAACTTCAACACATTCATTCACATGTTAGGATTTGTACTTTTATCGGGACATTTGGAGCCAAGAACCTAGGCTAAGATTACAAAATTCTAGGTTGCGAGGTGATGTGACATGGTCATGTTAATATACATGTCTCTTTCAGATGGATGGTTGCGACCACACCATGAGTTGTTATATGTGATCCTTCTTATTATTGGATGGCTGCATCCATACCATGATTCATGCATCATTATTCATAGTTTTCAGTGATGTATATGTATCTATGCTTGCTTGCAGGATTTCTAATGACAAACTCCAGTTCCTTGGTTCCACTTGTAAATAATTTCACCCCACTCTAGTTCGACCTTCACGCTTTAGGGGCATATGTTACACAACATTTTTTCACTATCCTTATACTCCCTGTATACGATCCTGGAGGACCTCTACAATATACCTGACATGCTTTTCCATCATGAAGAAATTCCCAGTATGTCCCTCTTCATGAGCTGAATAATTCCCCTTTACACAATTTCCCAAGAATCTTTCTTCTATCCCAGTTTACAAGACTGACGCTACAGACTAGTTTCTCCTTGCGCTGATTTATAGAGGTTAAAACTAGCCCCTGTTCCGATCAAAGCAACTGAGCCCTTTTCTGGTTGCGTCGATCCTCTTTTCGAAGGTTTTTTAAATAAGGAGCTGAAGCTTCCATGTCTAGAAGCTTCGTAACGAAAGTATGGTAGATGGTTGGGTTGGATAGAGCCGAGGAAATTAGTTTGGTCTCCTTTCCCCTATTAGGATGGAACAACCTTAAGAGATAAGACCTTCTCCCATGATGAGAGGAACCATCTACCATCCATCCAAGCTATATAAACCTCTCTTTTTCCCAAGAAAAAGCTAGTTGGATTTTTGGAGCAAGTTTGAATAATCAGCAAGCCATCTATAGTTTGTACCTTTATAGTGTAAGTTTGAGGGAGAATCATGTGATTTTGGTTTCGTTTGAGACTAGAGGGAAAGAGGCCTTAAAACTTCTATTGTTGGGGCTATCCATGAAGTGCTAGCAAAAGTGTGGGAACCCGGATACATCGAAGGACACCAGCAACATCAAAGCACCGGTTGTAATCTCTTTATGATTATATAAATGCAACTATTGATTGATTTCCTACATGAAGTGTCATTTTACATCTTTATGTCTTAATGTTCCTTGACCTATTAAGTAGGCTGAATACAATATTGTATGTTCATGTTTGTTGTTGTTGTTGTTTGCTTGTTTCAAGTATTCGAAGGAAGGAACAAAAGATAGCTGGAGTGAGGAAGCAGGAGCATCACCAAGTAGAATAGCATTCTATGAGTTAGGCCCTCTTAATTGATTCTAGCTTAAGGAGATTTTCCATAGATTGTTTATTTGTGGCTAGACCCGCTCTCTCGAGCTAGAGGAATTGTTTGTGTCCGCACTGAGAATTTGCTTGCACCACAATAGGCTCTGATTATAATTGTGACCCCTTAGACTCCTATATATAGAAAGGAGGTCTTGTCATTTGTATCATCCAATAATTTTCCACTTATGTAATGTAAAGGAGGTTTCCCCCTCGAAGAGGCTAATTTTGAAGTCGTTGATCTATTTCTTCTTCTATTTTGTTAGATGGTTGCATAACACATAATTTATTTACATGTTGACTCACTTGAAGTATCAAATGAAAGGTTGATGATATGCAAACATAACTCCCTGAGCTCATTAGGTCACCTTATTGCTACAAATCATACATCCATTCAGGCATAAGATGTTCTTCCTAGGTGGATTTCAACAAACAATAACATTTGTGAGTGACCAAGGCATGTATCAATATAGAATCTTACAATATAACACTATTATCATCTCATAACACAATGATGTTGGCAAGATCAACACACCATGCATATCCAACAATCTCACTGTAACACCCCCTCCCAGGTATACCAAAAGTAACCATGTCAACCGAGGTAAACATGAGAAGAGAGGCTACTATGATGAGATTTGACCTCCTATGTCACCTTAAGCAAGTGGAATTGACGAAACATCATATATAGTCATCCAACATAATATATAGACCCCTCAGGAGACAAGTCAGCCACTCAGACAACCTATCCCTAGGTCCCAATGCTATTATACATCTCTTTGCCCTCAGTCGCTCTCATGCTATGGGAAAGGGAGTGACCAACAACTCAAAGTCACTCTCACAGGCCTGCCTGTGAGTGACTGTGGTCCTTAATTGCTAGTTTTGTGCTAGCGAGCCTAGCATTATAACCACTTTTATAGCCCAGAGTACTGGCCTCTGCCCAAAACTTGTTGTAACTTCTAGAAATCATTACAAACAAAATGAAAATGTTGATCAATCAAAATTCACCCTCAAGACTAGGCTTGAGCATCCCCAATCGGGACTCACATTCTGTCAAACACTTGGCATCGATGCAACCTATAGGTCTAGGATACAAGACAAAGTATAAATGACTGAAACAACTTATGAAACATCATCAGAAGGATGATCCCCTTCCCAATTGAGCTACTAGATCATCAATTAGGTCTTGCATCCATCCATTTAACAGTTACAAGTAAATACATGAAATAACCATGACATAAATAAGTGACATAACCATGCTTATAACTAGCACTAAACCATGTTAATAAAAGAGATAGGAAAACCATTAAATCCATATCTAAATTAGTGAAAAAGTAAGAGAACTTAGCTTTTATTAATCATAGGAAAATCTGACTAGGTTAGGGGACTTCGGAGAACCACCCGACCATAGGTATGGCTGAAAAAAATCTCTCTTTCAGCCAATCACCCCCATGCCATATTCCAAGAATGAATGTGGGATATCATAGAACAAACAATCCAAGAACAACCAAGGGAATCTAGAGGTTAACCACCTCCACCCTCATCCAACCGTGATCACATCAAAACCGGTGCTCTGATCACAACCGAACAGAACTTGGAACGCCATCCAGAATACATCACTATCCTTGAGGAAGTTTCCGTCTCCTTGTCTCTTAAGCTTTACCGCAATCCAAACCTAGATCATTAGGCCCTAAACTAAGATTGCACATTAGGCTTTACCAGTATCCCTCCAAAATCGGTCAAGGGATTCCTAGGCCTTTGGGAATGAACCTTGAGACCACCTTCACCCTGGATTCAGAAATCTATATGGCAAACCAGTGCTCCAAAAACCAAAATAAACATCCCAACACCATGGCATCCAGAAAAAGGCTAGGCTAGGCTAAAAACCACTATCATAACCGACAAGACCATGCCAACGATAAAAAGAGAACCATACACCAACATGAAAATCCATGCATGTCCAAACCATCTAGGAAATCACACATGAAAAAGGCTACCTACAAGTATTCTTGTTGAAGCTGCTTGATCCTTCTCCTTTCCTTGATTCTTGCTTTCCTTCCTTTCCTTTGCTTTCTTTTCCTTTCCTTACTCCAAACTAGAGTGCTCCAAGAAAACTCTAAGTGACCAAGAGTGAGAAAGGGAGAGAAAATAATGGGAGAGCTCCAAACTTGAACTAAAAAGATGTTACCAACTGATACTTAGAAGCCTTTTTATGAGTTTGGCCTCTATTTTCTTCATTTTCCATTTTTTTCCTTCAATTTCCTCTTCACATACAACCTGTGACCTTTTACCTTCCTTTTCTCCTAATTTCCTTTATTTTCATAAATAAGTGTGCCAAAAATGCCTTTTTCCTTTTAATTCCTTTGCCAATTTTCCTTAGCCAAAACACATATCTCGTGATACCCACTAGGATATATTTTCCCAACATTTAGCTTGGAATAAGTGTCCCTCATTCATGGTCTTATTTTTCCTTTATTAACTTTTATTATATGAAATTTTTACCAGGGTTGTTACAGAACCCTCCCTCTTGGGGAACATCATCCTCGATGTTAAACCACACCAAGACCTCAGAAAAACCACTGGAAATCAAACATACTGCTATGGAGCTTTATAACTAGCTTGTTGCAGTATTTATAATGAAGAACCTACTCAAAAGCAAAACATCATGACAAAATGACAATTTAATAACCATACCGCTTATTAGAGCTTTATAAATTAGCTCATGGTGGTATTTACATCCATATACATATACATATACAAATATTAAAACATCAGCAAAACATATGCCAAACATAAACCAAGGTCAAACCAAAATGACTTTTCCTCAGTAGGAAAACAATGAAGGATATAGGGCCCACATCTGATCCACCATCTCCCATGTAGCTTCTTCAAGCCCAAAGTGCTTCCACTGCACTTTAACTTGCTCTATGGCCCTATTACTGAGCATGAGATGTTTCTGTTGCAATATGCACTAAGGCTCTGGCTGGAACTCTCCTTCTTGCTCCACTATAAATACAAACCAATCAATAACATGATCAACATCCTTTATATACTTCTGAAGTAAGAAATATGGAAAACATCATGGACTTTCACTTTTGGAGGCAATTCAATTCGATATGCCACTAGTCCAATCCTCTCAAGGATCTCAAAAGTCCCGCAATACCATGGTGCCAACTTGGCACATGAACCAACCCTCAAAGAGATTTTCTTGGGCTTGATGCACAAACACACATTTTCCCCAACCAAAAACTCTTTGAACACCCTATGTTGATATGAATAATTGTTTGTTGTGTGTGGAGCATGATTGTTCAAAGGTCTTTGTTTCAGCCGGATGTATACCCCAGGAAGTCTTGTACACCCCTCCACGCGGGGGGGACTTGTCCCCCCCGCGGGGGTTCGGGGGGGCCGATCCCCCCGGTTGGGGGGTCCAGGGGCCAGCGGTCCCCCGGCGAGGGCTCGGGGGCAGCGCCCCCAAAGCTAAAAACAAATGTAAAATTTCCTTGTAAAAGTATAGTAATTTCTAGTCAATCTGGGTCGTTCATTAGGCGGATGATCTAATGGTAGAACTTATGTTTAGTTTAGGGTTTTTTGCCCTAGAAGGAAACCCCTCTCTTTGTATGAGGGTATTGTATTTGAGGCTATGAAATAGATGTGTATTCTGTGAGCGAGAAACAGAGAGGTGAGACTGTGAGAGAAAACAGAGGATATTACAGCGGATTTGCTGTAGGTTGTGTCTCTTCATTTTGCTGGATAATAGAAAGGAAGGACTGGCTGTTCGGGGTGGATGTAGCCCAAACTGGGTGAACCACGTATATCTGTGTCTCTCTTGTTTTGTGCATTTTCTGTGTTTATATTTCTGCAATATTTTATGTGTTCCAATGCTCCGTAATACATAATTTTCTAACAACTGGTATCAGAGCCGAAGGTCTATTTGGCTGATAAACTCGCAAGAAAGAAGGGTTCCTGGTTCGAGTGGGAGCAATGGCAGAAGATGGTAAGTTTAGGGTCGAGAAATTTAACGGCCAAAACTTCTCACTGTGGAAGATGTAGATGGAAGATTATCTATATCAGAAAGATCAATACCTACCATTGGGCGGAAAAACAAAGATGCCGACGGGTATGAAAGACAAAGAATGGAACCTTATCGATAGAAAGGCACTCGGAACAATACGGTTGTGCCTTGTTGCGTCAGTCGCCTTCAACATTTCGAAGGAAACCACGACAGAGGGTTTGATGCAAACGTTGTCGAAACTATATGAAAAACCCTCGGCCTCAAACAAGGTATTTCTTATGAAATGGTTATTTAATATGAATATGTTGGAAGGTGGATCTATTGCAAACCATTTAAATGATTTTAATACAGTTACAAGTCAGTTAAGTTCTGTAGGGGTAAACTTTGATGATGAAGTTAGAGCTCTGTTATTCTTGTGCTCATTACCAGAAAGTTGGAATGGTTTGGTAATGGCCATTAGTAACTCCGTTTTTGGATCTAGTACTTTAAAGTTTGATGATGTTGTCGGTGCTATCCTTAGCGAGGAAATGCGACGGAAAAGCTCCGGTGAGACATCGGGTAATGCTTTGAGTGCAAAGTCTAGGGGAAGAAAAATGGAAAGAGGAAAGAGCTCAGGATATTGCAGTAAATCAAGGAAAGGCAGATCCAAGTCCAGATCGGGGATAGTGTGCTGGAAATGTGGAAAGAAAGGACACCTAAAGAAAGACTGTAGATCTCAGAAGGGGAAAGAAGGAGATGCACAGCAAGAAAACAATCACGAAGCAAATGTGACAGGTGAGGTGTTACAAGATGCTTTGATTCTTTCTTTCGAAAATATTACTGATTCTTGGGTGGTAGATTCAGGGGCCTCATTCCATGCCACACCTGATAAGAAATACTTTCATGACTATGTTCAAGGAGATTTTGGACAAGTTCGTTTGGGTGATGATAAACCTTGTAAAATCGTTGGAATGGGTAAGGTTCTTGTAAAACAACAGAATGGAAACCAATGGCTACTGAAGGAGGTAAGGCATGTTCCAGATCGAAAGACAAATCTGATTTCAACAGGGCAGCTAGGTGGTGAAGGTTGTGTGACACTTTCACAGATAAAGCTTGGAAGGTCACCAAAGGAGCCCTAGTAATAGCAAAAGGCGAAAAGGTTGGTACATTGTATTTATGCAATGGTATTTCTAACTATGTTAATGCTTTAACTTCCAAAGGAGTAGATGCAGCATTATGGCATCATAGGTTCGGACACATGAATGAAAAGGGGATGAAGATTCTTCACTCAAGGAATTTGTTGCCGGGTTTGAAGAATGTTGATTTGGATTTCTGTAAGAATTTCATTTACGGAAAATAGAAGAGAGTCAAATTTCTCAGAGTTGGGAAAGAAAAGAAGAGCGAAAAATTAGAGCTTGTGCATACAGATGTATGGGGACCTACTCAGGTATCATCTCTCAGTTGCTCTCATTATTATGTTACTTTTATTGATGATGCAACTAGAAAAACTTGGATTTATTGTATTAAGAATAAATCTGATGTACTTGATACTTTCAAGAAATGGAAAGCTTTGGTTGAGATTGAGACAGGAAAGAAATTGAAGTGTCTTAGATTAGACAATGGAGGTGAATATTGCAGCAAAGAGTTTGATAGGTACTATTCAGAACATGGAATTTGCAGAGAGAAGACAGCTCCAAGAACACCACAAGAAAATGGTGTGTCAGAAAGGATGAACAGAACAATCATGGAGCGTGCAAGGTGCATGAGATTGCATGCAGGATTGCCTTTACAGTTTTGGGTAGATGCTGTAGATACTGCTGTTTATCTAATAAACAGAGGGCCTTCAAGTTCCTTGGATGGTGGTGTTCCAGAGGAAGCATGGACGGGTAAAAAGGTAAACTACTCTTTTTTAAAGCCTTTTGGTTGTGAGGCCTTTGTCCATATTGATAAAGAAAATAGAACAAATCTTGAGGCAAAGTCAAAGAAATGTACCTTTATTGGATATGGTGTTAATGATTTTGGTTATCGCTTATATGATTACGAAAATCACAAAATCATCAGGAGCAGAGATGTAATATTCAATGAAAAGGTCTTGTATAAGAATCAATTGCAGGAAAAGAAACAGGAAAAAGAAAACAAGCAATACGCAGTTCTTGATGAAATCACTGAAAAGGTAAAGGTGCCTGAAAATAATAATAATCAACAACAGCAACCACCACAACAGCAACAGGCACCCCAAACACCTGAAAGTGGTGTTAGAAGATCTACCAGGATAAGTAGACCCCTGAACGATACTCTCCTTCATTATATTATTTATTGCTGACTGATTCTGGTGAACCCGAATGTTATGAAGAAGCAATGCAGGTTGAAAGCAGGAAGAAGTGGGAGGTAGCCATGGAAGAAGAGATGGACTCCTTAATGCATAACCAGACTTGGGATTTAGTCAGGTTGCCTACAGGAAAAACTACATTGAAGAATAAATGGGTTTATAGGCTGAAGGAAGAAGATGGAGGAAAACAGAGGTACAAAGCTAGACTTGTGGTGAAGGGGTTTGCACAGAAGAAAGGTATTGATTTTGATGAAATATTTTCTCCTGTTGTTAAAATGACTTCAATCAGAACTATTTTAAGTCTTGTAGCAGCTGAAGATTTGCATCTTGAGCAGTTAGATGTAAAGACAGCCTTTCTCCATGGGGATTTGGAGGAAGAGATATATATGCAGCAGCCACAAGGATATGAGGTGAAAGGGAAGGAGAAACTAGTGTGCAGGTTGAAGAAGAGCTTGTATGGCTTAAAACAGGCTCCAAGGCAGTGGTATCTAAAATATGACAAGTTTATGTCTGAACAAGGTTATACTAGATGTCACTCTGATCATTGTGTTTTTCTGAAAAAGCAAAATGATGGCAGCTATATTATATTGTTATTGTATGTGGATGACATGCTTGTTGCAAGAACTAACATGCAGGAAATAAATGTACTCAAAAGAAAATTGGCAAATGCATTTGCAATGAAGGATTTGGGAGCTGCAAAACAAATCCTTGGTATGAGAATCACTAGAGACAAGAAAAATTGAAAATTAACATTGTCTCAGAATGAGTACATACAAAAGGTGTTGAAAAGATTTAACATGCACAATGCAAAACCAGTTAGTACACCTTTTGCTAGCCATTTCAAACTTAGCAAGGAAATGTGCCCAAAGACCCAAGAAGACATGGATTATATGTCTAAAGTTCCATATGCATCAGCAGTTGGAAGCTTAATGTATGCAATGGTCTGCACAAGGCCTGATATTGCACATGCAGTGGGAGTTGTAAGCAGGTACATGAAAATCCAGGAAAGGAACATTGGATGGAAGTGAAATGGATTCTCAGATATTTGAAAGGTACCACAAATCAAGGATTATGCTTTGATGGTTCAAACATCTCCCTACAAGGATATGTTGATGCAGATATGGCAGGTGACAGAGATAATAGGAGGAGCACTACAGGATATGTATTTACTGTTGGAGGAACAGCTGTCAGTTGGGTTTCAAAAATCCAAAGTGTTGTTGCACTTTCAACAACAGAAGCAGAGTATGTTGCTGCTACAGAGGCTAGTAAAGAAATGATTTGGTTACAAAGGTTTATGGGTGAATTGGGTAAGGAGCATGATATGGGCACGTTATACAGTGATAGTCAAAGTGCCATTCATCTTGCAAAGAACTCAGCATTTCATTCCAGGACTAAACACATACAGCTCAAGTACCATTTCATACGATCAGTGTTGGAAGATGGAGAGTTGAAGCTGGAAAAGATACACACTAGCAAGAATCCTGCAGATATGCTAACAAAAGTTGTAACCAGGGAGAAACTGAGAACATGCTCAGTTTCAATTGGTCTTCAAGGATGATGATGAAGATGAAAAATAGCCAGGTCCAAAGAGGAGTCATTGTCCAGCAAATGAAGCAGCAGTGGAGTTGCTACAATCATTCTCCAAGTGGGAGATTGTTGTGTGTGGAGCATGATTGTTCAAAGGTCTTTGTTTCAACCGGATATATATCCCAGGAAGTCTTGTACACCCCTCCACGCGGGGGGGTGCGGGGGGGACTTGTTCCCCCGCGAGGGTCCGGGGGGGCCGATCCCCCCCAGCTGGGGGGTCCAGGGGCCAGCGATCCCCCGGCGAGGGCTCGGGGGCAGCGCCCCCAAAGCTAAAAACAAATGTAAAATTGCCTTGTAAAAGTATAGTAATTTCTAGTCAATCTGGGCCGTTCATTAGGCGGATGATCTAATGGTATAACTTATGTTTAGTTTAGGGTTTTTTGCCCTAGAAGGCAACCCCTTTCTTTATATGAGGGTATTGTATTTGAGGCTGTGAAATAGATGTGTATTCTGTGAGCGAGAAACAGAGAGGTGAGACTGTGAGAGAAAACAAAGGATATTACAGCGGATTTTTTGTAGGTTGTGTCTCTTCATTTTGCTGGATAATAGAAAGGAAGGACTGGCTGTTAGGGGTGGACGTAGCCCAAACTGGGTGAACCACGTATATCTGTGTCTCTCTTGTTTTGTGCGTTTTCTGTGTTTATATTTCTGCAATATTTTATGTGTTCCATTTCTCCGTAATATATAATGTTCTAACACTCTTCTATCTATCCTGTGTTTCCTTTAGATTCTTCTTTATAACCTACATCTCTTGCTCCATGTCCGCCAACATGTCTGGTCCAATAATTACCCTATTCACTGATCACTCCATCTGATGGGAGTGTTTCAACTCCACCTATACAATGCCTCGAAAGGACTCATCCTCAATAACTCCTGATAACCATTATTTTATGCGAACTCAACCAATGGTAGATACTCTTCCCATTTCCTCTATTGGTGCATCACGTACATCCTCAACATATCTTCCAATATCCCATTGACCCTCTCTATCTGACCATATTTCTGTGGATGATAAGTTGTGCTAAAGGAAAACTCAGTACCCAAGCCTGCAAATAGCTCCTTCCAAAACTTGTAAGTGAACTTTGCGTCCCTGTCTAACACAATCTTCTTTGGAACACCATGTAGTCTCACTATCTCTCTAATGAACACCTATGCTATCTCACTAGTTGAGTATGTAGTATTTACCATAATGAAGTGAGCTACCTTGCTCAACCTATCGACCACGACCATAATAGAATCATGTTGCTTCACTGTCCTCGGAAGACCTATGATGAAATCCATGGAAATGACCTCCCATTTCCATTCTGGAATCGCTACAGGCCATAGTAGACCCCTTGGATGCTTGCATTCCACATTTACCTGCTGATATCCTAATGATCTAGCCATGAACTCAGCCACTTCCTTCTTCAGATTTGGCCAATCGTAAAACTTATTCATCGCCGTCAATGTCTTCTGATATCCTGGGTGACCAAAATACAATTTCACATGAAAATCCCTCAAGATAAGATTCTTGATATCGCTACAATTCGACACATATATCCTATCTTGAAACCTCAACAATCCATTTTCCATGAGACGATAGTCTGCATCCTGATCACCTATACTTGTACCTACACCTACACCTATACTTTGTTGTAGTCTGTGCATGATCTCCATGTATTTGTCATCCCACTGACCTGTTTGCAAAATCCTATCCGGTAACTCTGCCCCATAAGAGCTTATAACAACTATATGATTTACCTATACCTTCCTACTAAGAGAATCTGCAACCTGATTCTCCTTCCCTTTCATGTATCTGATCTTGAAGTCAAACTCACTATGGGTGTCCCACCATCTATCTTGCCCGACATTTAGATTCAGCAGGTCAAACAAATACCTTAGCCCACTATGATCGCTCATCAATGTGAACCTCCTACCAAGAAGATAATGTCTCCACATATTCAATGCATGTATAATCATTGCTAGTTCAAGATCATGCATCGGATAGTTCTGATCATGCTCATTCAATTTCCGTGACTCATAACACACTACCTGTCCTTCTTACATGAGAACTCCAACAAGTCCCCTTTTGCAAGCATCTGTACACACAACAAACTCCTGGTCTGGAGCAACAATATTTAGCATTGGTGCATGTGTCAACAACCGCTTAAGCTGCTCAAACTATCTTCACATTCCGCCATCCATTCAAACTTCTTACCCTTCTACTGAAATGATGTGATAGGATATGCAATGCATGAGAAGTTCCTAATGAACCTCCTGTAGTAACTTGCCAATCCCATAAATGATCTCACCTCACCTACATTCTTAGGAGCTACCCATTCCATGATATCCCTTATCTTTTCCGAAACTATTGTTATGTCTTCCTTGGAGACAACATGTCCCAAGAAATGTACCTCAGTTTGAAAGAAGCTGCACTTGCTAAGCTTAGCATAACACTTATGCTCTCTTAGAAACCTCAACATTGCTGCTAAGTGTTCGACATGTTCCTCTTCATTCTTAGAATATACCAATATGTCATCAATGAATACAATAACAAACTTGTCCAAAGAAGGATGCAAAATTCTATTCATCAAACACATGAATGTAGCTGAAGCATTATTTAAGCCAAATGGAACTACAACAAACTCATAATGCCCATACCTAGTCCTAAACGCAGTCTTGAAGATATCCTCTTCCTTGATGTGTACCTGCTGATATCCCGATCTCAAGTTGATATTAGAGAACACTACTGCTCCCTGTAGCTAATTAAACAAATCATCAATCCTTGGAAAAGGGTACATGTTCTTGATCGTTACTCTATTCAGATGCCTGTAATTAATGCATAATCTAAGAGTACCATCTTTCTTCTTTACAAACAACACTGGTGCGCCTGTTGAGCCTCAACCTTGCACTCATTTACCTATCCTCCCAACAGCTTTTCCCTATTCACTTCTCTCTTTTGTCATCATTTCCTCCATCAACTTGTTCAATTCATTGCATTATATGTCTTTTTAACATGATTTGTTGACTGTGCTAATGATTGACTGTTGGTTTAGAATTTTGTTACAAGTGCTGCAATTCCGCAGCTAATACAGCGTTTCCACAGCCGATCAGAGATTCCGCAGCCATTTTCTTGTTTGCTATGTTACACGTGTCCTCCAAAGGAAAGGGCCACATGGGCAAGTTGGTATGACTGTGTACATGGTTCGTGTGCTATCAGCTACGCCAACTTGCTCATATATACCCCCGGTCAACGCAGATGTAACCACGGTCAAACAGCAAAATTCCAAACAGTGGCACGGCTCTTCGTGAGCAAATGAGACACGGAACCACAACTGGCACTTCCTCCATGCCACGAAGACAGCAAGGGGCAGGATCTAACCATAGATTTACTCCCCATGATGACCGTTTCCTTCAAACGTGCACGGAGTTGCCTGCGTGTTGCTGCATAGTTAATTAGTCAAGACTGTAGTTGCTTAGTTTACGCAGAGGACAGTTTGTCCCTGTACCTATAAATAAAGCGTTTGCCAACGCTTAGAGATTAGCTTTTTAATATTGTAATTGTTGTAATTATTTTGGTTACCAAACTCTGTTTTAAAGACTGTTTTTACAGCACTTTTTCACTGTATTTTGACATGCTGATTTAATATAAGAAGACTGTTCCTGTTCATCTCTACGTAGCTGATTTTTAGCTGGTTGAGTGGATGGAGGGCCCCCATCTGCCACAACCTATGTACAGTAGCATTTAACTTTATTTTCCTACCTTTCTTTGTTTTCATTTTCACATGTACAATAATGTATAGTTTGATTTCTGCAGTTTTTCATTTCTTTGAACATGTATAATAATGTACAGTTTGATTTCATGCCTTTACATTTCCAGCACTTTTCAGAACTGATCAGTTTGTTTATGCAGGTGTGTTAGGAGCCCGGGATAGTGTGTTTTTATTTCTTTTTATCACTGATGGTATTTGAAGTTGTCTTGTCTTAGCTGCTGATTTTTACCTTGCTTACTTAGTTTCATTGCTAGTTTACTTTATCAAGTTTTTGACAAGTTTCTTACTAACCTTTTGATGGTCTTCTCATCATAATTGACTAACCTTTATTGGACCAAAATATCATTGAGTGGCAGCTTGGTTTGATTAGCTTTTGGACTCATATTACTGATTCCTTCTTAACTATTTTTCACATGAACAATTTCAGCTAGAGGCAGAATGTTAAGGAAGAATGAAGTGTTATGATTTGTCATTTAAGTTTTGCAGTTAAAGTAGTGTTTTTTCACTTTCCATTGAGTTAACATAGATGCTATTTTTGTTCTTATCAGCAGCATAGATAGTGGACTAGTGCCATTAGTCACTTTGTTTAATGCTTTGCTTTCATTTGAAGTTTCAATTCCATTGCAAGTCACTTTTCAAGCTTTCTCTTTAAAAAGTTCAAGAAGCATTTAGAAATCACCACATACACACACATTCACTCACTTGTTTATAACTTCATCACATCATATTAGGAAGATAAGTCAAACACAAACTAAAAACGACAAAAAGAACTAGGAAAGGCTGCTTAAGTATATATTGTACACTTCACTTCATCAGCTTACGAGCCCCGGGTTGACAATTTATGATAGCAATTTAGACAACACTAAATTGACCAAACATTTTGGCGCCGTTGCCGGGGAAGTGAAATTAAGTAGCCAATTTCTAAAAAAAAATTAAGAAAATTTCAAGAAAGGGAAATTGATAACCTCTCAAAGTATGCTCTCCTCTTGCACCTAGAGTGATCTGGAGGATCATAAAAGAGAAAGTTATTGGTTTAATATTTTCTTAAGTATGCTCTCTTCTTGCACCTAGAGTGACCTGGAAGATCAGAAAGAGAATTATTAGCCTAACTTGAAGAAAAATAAACAAAAAAATGACATGCATAGAGCTAGAGATTCTAGGGGAAGGTTTTTAGCTAGAACCAAGAGTTCGATTTTTACAAGTCCATCTACTTCAAGGAATAGACAAGAGACACCTCCCTCATCTCCAACTGACACTCCTAGCCCTAGGATTCCTGGAATTCAAGAGGCAAGAATTGACTCTCCCACACCTTCTATTGAATTTGAATCAGAAAGAGATCCTTTCCTTCCTTCTACAGAAAGACCAATTGTAATTGAAGAAGTAGAATCATCTGAGGAAGAGGGAGAAATTCCTTCTCATTCACCCTTTGTAGAAGAACCAGAAGATTCTGAAGTCTCTAGGGAAACCATTATGACAGAGGAAGGAGGTGGTAGAGGTAGAGGTAGAGGAGGAGGAGGAGGAAACAATGGAGGAGGTAGAGGTCACATTGGAGGAAATAGAGATGGGGATAACTCATTTGGGTTTCCTATCGTTGATGAGGATTCTCGAGCCACTATGAAAAACATATCACCATCTGTCCTCCCAAACTTTCATGGGTTAAGAACTGAGGACCCTGAAACATTTTTATTTGAGTTTGAAGTTGTATGTCGAACTTATGACTATCTGGATGACACTCAAAAACTCAAATTGTTCCCTTCCACATTGAAAGGACAAGCTTTGAAATGGTTCATGGGGTTACTCACTCAATCCATTAGGTCTTGGAATGATATGAAACAGACATTTTTGGATAGGTACCTAGACTATTGTATGCCCACCAATCACAAGGATGAGGTATTTAAAATGGTACAAAGAGAAGATGAGAACTTAGAGGATTTACTCGAAAGATTTCAATATAACCTGAAAAGAGCAAAAATGAGTAGCTTGGATGAGGAGACCTTGAAAGCCCTCCTACTAAAAGCCATTAGAGATGAATGGATAGACATTCTGAACATGATGGGGAAAGGAGATATATCTCAACTTTCACTCAATGATATAGCAGAGCTATGTATCCATCTCTCAAGGGGCAAATCAAAAACTCAAAAAGGGCCTAGAGATCCTTCTCTCCTTAGAGCAAATAAATCTGCAACTGGATCGATAAGTAGGGCTGAGATCGGCAATATGCTTGATGAATTCAAAACTGACATCTTAGGGAGTCTTAGTGAACAATTAGACACCCTTAAGATCCACAATAAACAGAAAGCAGAAGCCGAGGCCTTGGCCATCTTTTGCCCGAAATGTAGGAAGAAACATGCTTTAAGGGAATGTCCCTTGGAAGCACAAGTTGTGGAAACATGTGTGATTTGCTCAGAAAACCATGAGACCAAGGATTGTCCTTCAATCCCTGGGCTCAAAGCAGTCTTTCAAGAAGATCCAAATACACTTGAATCTCTCTGTTTTGTTGCAAGGAGACCTTGGCAGGGGCAACAAAATCAAGGGTTTAACAACTCTATGAATTTTCAACCTCAACCAAATTGGAATCCTTGGCAACAACCTTGGCCTCAACCTCAAAATCCTTTTCAATCATGGATGCAAAGCATGCAAAATCCTTATGGGAGATTTGCTCAATTCTATCAATATCCTCCATCTTTTCAAAACCAGCAAGCTCCACAACTTCCAAATCCAAGTCAACAACTATCATTGCCATTCCCTCAACAACAACAACCTTCTCCACAAAATCAAAATTCTCAACTCTTGCTTCAATCCCAACAGAAGTCAAATCAACTTCCTTCTCAGCCATTGCCAAACCCCAATAATAGGAACCCTCAAAATGCTTACATGATGGAAGGTCAACCATTCCCTACCTATATGATTGTTCCTCTCAATGAAGTACAACTCAGATCAGGTAGAATCCTAGATCAACCTTTTATAAATGTTCAACAGCCAAGCATTTCTGAGGAAGAGTCTCTTAAAGCTAATAAGGGTTCTAAAGCATCCCTTCAAAACCCAAACACTCAAAAAGAAAAAGAAAAAGAATCAACCCCCACAACTCCCATAGTTGAACAACCTACATCTTTAGCCACACCTCCTTTTCCTGAAAGGTTACAAATTGACAAAGGAGTGGAAAAACAAATTTGGTTGCCTGACTATAATTTTCTAGATGAATTGAAGAATGTCTGTATCAAGATTCCCTTGTTACAAGCCATTAAAGAGATTCCCATTCTAGCAAAAACAATAAAGGAGTTGAGCCTTAAAAGACCAGGAAGGAAACCAAGAGATACCAGAAGAATCCACCTGGTAGGAAAAATTGCAGATGTTATGATGGGAAAGATTACCATGCAGAAATATGTAGATCCCGGTAGTCCAATTGTCAAAACACATATCAATGGGGTAGAAATACCAAATACTTTGATTGATTTAGGGGCTGCTATCAACATTATGAGTAGACAGACCATGGACCAGTTAAAACTTCCTAACCTTCTCTTTACACCTACTTTACTGCAACTCGCAGATAGATCAATCATTAAACCTGATGGTGTATTGGAAGACATTCCAGTCTCCCTAGACTCTTGGGAATATCCAGTTGATTTTATGATTTTAACTCCCAAGAACAATCTAGGAGGACATCCTCTTATTTTAGGAAGACCTTGGCTAGCCACAGCTGATGCTTTCATAAGTTGTAGGTCTGGGGATATGTATATTTCTGATGGCAATTCAACAAAGAAGTTCAATCTGTATCCTCCAGCGAAAGCAATTACAGAAATAGGAGATAATGAGTGGGTTGATGATGAAGATACTATACAACCTGTCTTTACCATTTCTGAGATTAGTGAAGATAGTCAAATTCTGAATACATTAGAAAATTTTGAACCATCTTCAGAATATGACTCTACACAATTTCAGTTGGATTCTGACATAGAGTGTCTATCATCTAGACAAATGTCTCTTTTCTCTATTGAAGAATTTGGTAGTTCTGCCATTGAGATCTTTCCAGGAAAAACATTAAACATTAACAAAAACTTGGAAAAATCCCAACAGGAAGAGCTAACCAAAGTCTTGCAAAGACATTCTACTGCTTTTGCATGGGAGTATACCGACATGAAAGGTATTGACCCTAAGACTTGCATTCATCACATCTATATTGAGGAAAACAGTAGACCAATCAGACAACCTCAAAGAAGGATGAATCCAAACCTTAGGGAGATAGTGAAAGAAGAGCTCCAGAAGTTACTCAATGTAAACTTCATTTACCCTATTTCAGATAGCCGATGGGTTTCTCCCTTGGTTATAGTACCTAAAAAGAATGGTAAATGGAGGGTTTGCATTGATTACAGAGAATTGAACAAAGCAACCTTGAAGGATCACTTTCCTTTGCCCTTTATTGATCAAGTATTAGATACTTTAGCAGGTAAAAAGTTTTTCTCATTTTTGGATGGTTTTAGTGGTTACAATCAAATTCAGGTAGCACCTAAAGATCAGGACAAAACCACATTTACTTGTCCTTGGGGAACTTTTGCTTACCGAGTACTTCCTTTTGGATTATGCAATGCACCCGCTACATTTCAAAGGGCTGTACTAGGAATCTTTTCAGATCTAATTCATGATTGTGTAGAGGTATACATGGATGATTTCACAGTTTATGGTAACACATTTGAAGAAGCATTAGAAAATTTGGAAAAAGTCCTAATTAGATGTAAAGAAACAAATCTTTCATTAAGTCATGAAAAATGTTTTATGATGTTTACTGAAGGGATTGTTTTAGGACATCATATTTCAGGAGATGGAATTAAAGTTGATAGATCCAAAGTTGAAGTTATCTCCAAGTTACCTGTTCCAAATTGCCAGAAAGATGTTAGAAGTTTTCTTGGGTTTACTGGGTATTATAGAAGATTTATTGAAAACTTCACCAAGATAGCATCTCCTCTTTTCAAATTACTTACCAAAGACTGTGAATTCAAATGGGATCCTGAATGTCAGTCTGCATTTGAAACTTTAAAGACTAGAATATCTGAAGCACCCATTTTGAGAGGGCCGAATTGGAAACTCCCTTTCCACATTTCTACTGATGCTTCAGATACAGCTCTAGGAGCTGTTTTGGGACAAAAGGATTTGGTCCCTTATGCCATTTATTACACCAGTAAAAATTTGACTCCCACTGAGTTAAATTACACTGTGACTGAAAAAGAATTCTTAGCCATTGTTCATGCAATCAACAAGTTTAGACATTATATAACCGGCTATGAAACTTTTGTCCATACTGATCACTCTGCAATTAGATATCTCATGAAAAAACCTGTTACTAATGGCAAAGTTACAAGATGGATTTTACTTTTACAAGAATTCAACATTACTGTGTTAGATAGACCAGGAAAACAAAACACAGTAGCTGATTTCTTGTCTAGAATCCAAAACACTAACGAAGATTCTCCTGTAGAGGATAAGTTTCCAGATGAATACTTGTTTGCAGTAACTACCAAAACTCCTTGGTATGCAGATATTGCTAACTATCTAGTTACAGGGAAGCTACCTCCACACTTATTTCCTAATGAGAAAAGGAAAATCATTCAGGAGAGTTCACATTATTCTTGGATTTCTAATGAATTATTCAAAACAGGGCCAGATTGTATGATCAGAAGATGTGTTCGGGAAGATGAAATGCCTGACATCCTTAAGGCATGTCATGATGAACCGTGCGGCGGACACTTTGCTGACAAGAGGACGTCCTATAAAATCCTTTCTTTAGGATATTATTGGCCTTCTCTCTTTAAAGATGCAAAGCAATATGTTAGAAGGTGTGACAGCTGCCAAAGAGTTGGGAGACCAACTCCTTCAAATGAAATGCCACTACAGCCACAGGTATGCATCGAACCCTTTGAGAAATGGGCTCTAGATTTTGTTGGACCTATTAATCCATCATCTAAGCAAAAGAAGTATATATTGGTTTGCACTGATTATGTTACTAAGTGGGTAGAAGCCAAGGCATTTCCTTCTGCCACTGAAAATTCAGTTGTTCAATTTCTTTTTGAGGATATTTTTACTCGCTTTGGTGTCCCAAGAGAAATTGTGACAGATCAGGGAAGTCAATTTACATCTAAATTGATGGAGAAGCTGATGGAGGAATACAAAATCAAGCACAAAACATCTACTCCATACCATCCGCAAGCAAATGGTCAAGTGGAATCTACAAATAAAGTTCTTGAAAGCATCATCACCAAGACTGTTCATCTTCATAGAAGAGATTGAGCAGAAAGGCTTCCTGAAGCCTTATGGGCCTATAGAACTACATGGAGGAACACAACAGGACATTCCCCCTATGAACTTGTTTATGGGAAAGAAGTCCTGCTCCCCATTGAGTTCCAAATCAAGACCTTCAAGATGGCAGTTCAATTGGGGATGAGCCTATCAGAAGCCCAAAAGCACAGAATGGACCAGCTAAATGAGCTAGATGAAATAAGACAAGATGCAATTCTAAGGACCGATCTAGTTCAGCACCAAAGAACTAAGTGGCATGATCGACACATCAAAGAAAGAAAGTTTCAGAAGGGAGATTGGGCACTATTGTTTGATTCCAAGTTTAAGGACTTCAAAGGAAAATTTCAAACTCATTGGCTTGGGCCATATGAGATTGATGAAGTCTTTAACAATGGAGCAGTTCGAGTGAAGACCATTGACGAGCTTCAGACTCCTCTCATTGTGAATGGCCACCGATTGAAAGTCTACCACAAGCCACTCTCAAGGGAGGAATTTGTTAAAATGTTCCAAGAAGATTCTGCAATGAGGCTAGTGGAGAAGAATTCTTCTCCTCCATCAGCCTAACCTTTGTTTCTTTCAGTTGAAAAAAAAAAAAAAAAAAAAAAAAAAAAAAAAAGGGAAAAAAAATCTCTTGTATAAGCCTGAAAACCAATCTTGGATTGGCGGTCTTATGCAGAAAATATGAAGTGAAAATCAGGGTCACCTGACACTTTATATTTTCCAAAAAAAATCTCTCTCTTTCTCTGTCCATCTCATCCATCTCATCCATCTCATCATTTTCATTCCACTTCATTTTCTTCCAGTCCATTCATTCCATCTCATTTTCACCAAATAAAGTCCCTCTCAGGACTATTCCATTCAGCCAAGTTGTTTTAATCCTCTTTGTGCAGGCAGAAAAGTGTTGCTGCAATTTCCGCAGCTAGGAGCCAATTCCGCAGCTGATATCAAGATTCCGCAGCCAATACACTCTGTTCCTGCAAATAAAACAACTCTGTTTTCAAAAAGAAATTTTTTTAGTCAGAAGCACCATCATCATCAAAGAGCAAGGACACCTACAAAGTCAGCAACAAATCAAAGGTTAGCCACCATAATCAACAAAGGGATCAAATGCAAATGCATGAAGGTATGTTCCAAACTTTTAACCAACAGTTTGATATCATTTACGTATGGTTTTCAAATCATGGTAGGAGGCACTTAATGTAATGATTGACAAGATCCCCGTCCACTCCTCATCCATTATTCTGCGTAATCCACCTCACCACCTTCCTAACGGTTCCCTAATTGCTGTTGATTCGAACTTAATACGAACTGCTCTTCCATTAACTACTCGTACCTCAGTGACGTGTACTGGTGTACTACGGCTCTACATGTGATGATTTCCGCAGCCAAATGTACGCAGCCACCCGACGTTCAGGGATTTGGCCGTTGTATCCTCTACTCATAACTCCACTTCTCGCATGCATAACCTCATCTTCGTATTGTTATCTACTCCCTCACTCCACTGTTTTCACTCTCGTTTCCATACACCACTCTCGTTCTGCCGTAAACCTCTCTGTTTTATTTTCCTCACCACTCCACTCAAAACCCCGATCACCAGTCCTGCACCTTACAGTCCATTGCATCACGGCCACTCTGTTATAGCCGTAATTCCACTCTATTATAGCCGTAATTTCCGTTGTTGAGCACTGTTTTCCCGTGAAGCTTTCTCCTCCAGTGTTCAAACACCACTATCAGAGCTGCAAGTGAACTGATAACCGAAATGGGAAAATTGTTGAGAGCAGAACCGGAAGGTTCGAAGTTTTTAGAGGGTTACCCACAAATCAAGGAAGCCCTGCAAAAAGCCAAATGGGTGAAATTCATTCAGAAGTTTAAGGGGTATAACAAAGAAGTTACAAAAGCGTTTGCCCAATCATTTAAGGACAATAACGTGGAGGTAGGCGACCTACAATTTACCATCACAGAGAGCAACCTGGCTCAAGCAACCGCTTTACCTCAGACAGGAGAACGATGGTTCAAAAACCGAACAGTTGAAGATCAAGAGTGGAAGAATATGCTAAAGAATCCAGGTATGGATACATCCATTTTCACAAAGGGAATTCTTGTACATGTTATTAAAGAGGAATGGACTTCATTACTGTTGCTTGTTCAGAAATTTTTAACATGTGAAGGCCGTTTTGGTGTCATGTATGTATATCATGCAAGAATCATGATGCACTTCATGGATGAACATGCTATTAATCTACCTTATTTCTTGCTAGCTAGTCTAAGAAAAATGAGTGCCACTGTTCAGAAACACGTGGGAAACATTGAGCCCCACTTATATCACCATGGACTCATTAAAATCTTGATTGAGGAGCAGTTAAAAATTAAAAAGGATACATGGGAGAAGTTCCTTGTTAGAAACCATTTTCAAGAGGCAGCTGAAGCCTCTAGTAGCTCTCCTAGGGTACCAAAAAGAAGTAGAAGAAAAGGGAAAGAAATGGTTACCCAAGAAACTGCTATAGAAGAAACTGCCCCAGAAATTGCTATAGAAGAGACTGCTGCCCAAGACACTGCTGTAGAAGTTGAAGAAACTGCCCAAGAAATTGTTGCAGAAACTCTTCAAGAAATTGTTCAAGAGGAAAAGAAAAAGGGAGGCAGAACTAAAAGACAAAAGAAGGGTAAAGGGAAAGCCATTTTGCAAGAGTCATACCCTTCACCTGAGCCCTCAATTGAAGAAGATACCCAAACACTAGCTCATAGGCTTGCTCAGCTCCATGAAACTGCCATCTCCAAAAAGAAACAAAAGCAAAAACAGCAAAAGCCAAAGAGTACTAGCCTGCAAGTGAGAAGAAGCAGTAGACTTATAGAGAAGAAGAGTGTGACTAAAGAGAAACAGTCCCATTTCATTGATTTGGGCACACCTGAGAAGACTCCCATTCGGCTAGATATTGAGCTAAGTCCTCCAAGAGAGGAAAGTCCTTTCCAGCAAGAGAGAGAAAGCAGTTTTCAAGGATTTGAATTTAGGCCAAGACAAACACCTGATATTGACCCTGTCCAGCAGGAGGCATATGATTATTTGGAAACATTAGAACAATCTGCTGCCGGTCCTAGCACTGTCTTGCCCCTTGAACAACAGGTTCAATCTCTGAAGCAAGAAGTATTTGAGCTAGAGGTCCTGAATCGCCATATCAAACAGGAAAACGAAGCATTGAGAGAACAGAGCAAAGTGGACAAAATGGTCCACGACAACACAATGCTTCATTTGGGTCTTTGGCAGAGAAAGAACAGGAAGTTGAAGAGGAAATGCAACAAATTGAGCAGGGCCTTGGTTAACTTGAAATTCAGGTGCTTGGTTAGGAAACCGAGAGCAAGTTTGGTAACAAGGAGGAAAAAGGAGAAGGTTGGATGTCTTGGCAGAGGCATCTGAACATGTGGACTGAAAGATTATGACAAAGTTTTGGTTGCATGAGGACATGCAACACCCTCACAGTGGGGGTATGTTGAGCCTCAACCTTGCACTCATTTACCTATCCTCCCAACAACTTTTCCCTATTCACTTCTCTCTTTTGTCATCATTTCCTCCATCAACTTGTTCAATTCATTGCATTATATGTCTTTTTAACATGATTTGTTGACTGTGCTAATGATTGACTGTTGGTTTAGAATTTTGGTACAAGTGCTGCAATTCCGCAGCTAATACAGCGTTTCCGCAGCCGATCAGAGATTCCGCAGCCATTTTCTTGTTTGCTATGTTCCACGTGTCCTCCAAAGGAAAGGGCCAAATGGGCAAGTTGGTATGACTGTGTACATGGTTCGTGTGCTATCAGCTATGCCAACTCGCTCATATATACCCCCGGTCAATGCAGATGTAACCACGGTCAAACAACAAAATTCCAAACGGTGGCACGGCTCTGCGTGATCAAATGAGACACGGAACCACAGCTGGCACTTCCTCCACGCCACGAAGACAGCAAGGGATAGGATCTAACCATAGATTTACTCCCCATGATGACCGTTTCCTCCAAACGTGCACAGAGTTGCCTGCGTGTTGCTGCATAGTTAATTAGACAAGACTGTAGTTGCTTAGTTTACGCAGAGGACAGTTTGTCCCTGTACCTATAAATAAAGCGTTTTCCAACGCTTAGAGATTAGCTTTTTAATATTGTAATTGCTGTAATTATTTTGGTTACCAAACTCTGTTTTAAAGACTGTTTTTACAGCACTTTTTCATTGTATTTTGACATGCTGATTTAATATAAGAAGATTGTTCCTGTTCATCTCTACGTAGCTGATCTTTAGCTGGTTGAGTGGATGGAGGGCCCCCATCTGCCACAACCTATGTACAGTAGCATTTAACTTTATTTTCCTGCCTTTCTTTGTTTTCATTTTCACATGTACAATAATGTATAGTTTGATTTCTGCAGTTTTTCATTTCTTTGAACATGTATAATAATGTACAGTTTGATTTCATGCCTTTACATTTCCAGCACTTTTCAGAACTGATCAGTTTGTTTATGCAGGTGTGTTAGGAGCCCGGGATAGTGTGTTTTTATTTCTTTTTATCACTGATGGTATTTGAAGTTGTCTTGTCTTAGCTGCTGATTTTTACCTTGCTTACTTAGTTTCATTGCTAGTTTACTTTATCAAGTTTTTGACAAGTTGCTTACTAACCTTTTGATGGTCTTCTCATCATAATTGACTAACCTTTATTGGACCAAAATATCATTGAGTGGCAGCTTGGTTTGATTAGCTTTTGGACTCATATTACTGATTCCTTCTTAACTATTTTTCACATGAACAATTTCAGCTAGAGGCAGAATGTTAAGGAAGAATGAAGTGTTATGATTTGTCATTTAAGTTTTGCAGTTAAAGTAGTGTTTTTTCACTTTCCATTGAGTTAACATAGATGCTATTTTTGTTCTTATCAGCAACATAGATAGTGGACTAATGCCATTAGTCACTTTGTTTAATGCTTTGCTTTCATTTGAAGTTTCAATTCCATTGCAAGTCACTTTCCAAGCTTTCTCTTTAAAAAGTTCAAGAAGCATTTAGAAATCACCACATACACACACATTCACTCACTTGTTTATAACTTCATCACATCATATTAGGAAGATAAGTCAAACACAAACTAAAAACGACAAAAAGAACTAGGAAAGGCTGCTTAAGTATATATTGTACACTTCACTTCATCAGCTTACGAGCCCCGGGTTGACAATTTATGATAGCAATTTAGACAACACTAAATTGACCAAATAGCGCCCCAAGGTGATAGACTGGGTCTAATGTATCCTTTGTCCAACATTTCCTTTAGCTGCAACTTCAACTCTACCAACTGAGGTGTGCTCATCCTGTAAGGTGCTTTCGATGTTGAAGCTATCCCTGACACTAACACAATAGAAAATTCTACCTCGCTATGAGGTGGAAACTATGAAATGTCCTCAGGAAATACATCCCGAAACTTCTGCAATACTGGGTACCTGCTCAACACATCAGCATCCTCAACCTCCTTACCCTTGTCACTGGAAATGTGTACTACAAACATCACATAACCTTTTCTGCAACTATGCTTAGCCTGCATAGCGGTAACCATCCTCACTAATGTAGGCTTCTTATTTCCCTGCAAGGTCATCTTTTCCCCACTATTATCGACAAACTTAATGGCCTTATCAAAGCAATCCACAGGTATAGCTAATCCATACCAAAAAGCATACTATATGATCCCAATGGAAATACATTCAAATGCACCATTATAGGCATACCATTTAACTCAATGCACAAGATCTTACCCAATGGAGTACTCGCTTATTCATACATGTAGCCAACTGTACCAACCAAGATTCTTCATGCACTTATTTTCTCAAACCGCACTTATCCACCAAGTCAGGATTAATATAACTATAGTTAGATCCTAGATAACTCAAAATAGAAACAACTTGATCACAAAGCTTACCTTCCATCTCAATGATCGATGCATAATGATCTGCCTACCTGTTTTTCACAACTACATAAATCTGAGGAATGCTATGACCAACATCACCGACTGTATGCGTCTCCTAAGCACTGTAGATCTGGGGTCTACCACCACTCTGATACTATGTACAAGCCCTCTTATGATGATCCTTACCATGTATCCAACACTGTAATGGTACCTTACCACTGCCACTAGCCTATTGCTCTCCATGTCCTTTCTCAGTTACATTGAATTTCTTGTAAGATACTGCATTTTCTTTCTCACTTACATCTTGAGGTCTTCCTCTCTTTGGTGCCCATTTTCCTGTAGCTTTGTCATTTATTTTCAAGTCATGTTTAGGCTCAACTTTGTGCTTCGACTACTCATCACAATGATTCAACTTTCAGATGGCCTCCTCCAACGATCTAGGCTCATCGAACCCAATCCGATCTCTATATGCAACTAACAAACCATTGATGAATCTCTGAACCTTGGCCTTCTCCTCTTTAAGGTAAGGCACATATCTCAACAGCTCCAAAAATTTGCTAGTATACTCCTTATCTGTCATAGAACCCATCCACAACTCATAAAACTCCTTAGCTCTATCATCATAATACCTCTCAGACAAGTACTTCTACTTGAAGATCCTTTCAAATGCATGCGAAGTTAAATCATCCTCATGTATGTCCTTGAAAGTATTCGCGTCTTCCCACCAAATATCCGCTTTACCTTTGAGACTGAAAAGGGCTAAACTTGCTTTCATGTTTTCAGAGTAATCATGAAATCTAAATAATTTTCGTATGCCAAGTAACCAAACCCCCGCATCTTGTAATTTATTCATCTCTCCATCAAAGATGGGTGGCTTTTCCTTCTTGAACTCATATAGAAAATATCCCCTATCATTCCTCCTGTACAGATGATAATGATGACGATCATGATGCCTGTTAGAACCAGAACTAGAGTAATACCTGTTTCTATCATCCCTCCTATCCGGAGTGTCCAACAACCTACCATATATGATAGTGTCAGATATGTCTGACCTATGTCTACTATGAGACCTTCTGCCATATGCCCCATTAGTTCTATCCTCATGTCCATGGCTGATCCGAAGAGGTCCCTGAACCGGATTTAAACAGGAATGCAACAAATTACAGAGATAACCATAAACATAGAGATGCAACGGAAATAATACTTCATTTCATTAATGTAAAATACTGAAATATGCTTATAAATAGAAATGGAAATACACCAGCTAGGGTGATGGTAGATTATCTCTGAGAAGAGATGTGGCAACTACATGCCTCTGAACTCACTACAATGAGGCTCAAGGGCCTTTTAATTATTGAACAATAAGAGCAAACCATAAACAACCAAAACCCTAACCTGAGGAGATGTAACACCAAGAGTTTATGGGCCCCATTGGGGTGAGTTGGACATCCAACTTCCCAGGGTCATGACTTGGTCATATTATCTCCATTTGACGTGCATGATAACCCATTGGAAAGATATCTCTGAGGACTACGATAGAAAATATGATTTTCAACAAAAAATCGCAGGCAGTAGATTTCCAAAAAAATGTCGTTTAGGGCCTCAAAACGACTCCGAAAGTTTAGGACCCAGAAAACTACTAAAAATAGTAAACTTTGCTACAATTAAGGAAACTGAAAAACTGAAAGAAGAAATGGTGGGGGTCCAAGTGGAATTGGCGGGTGGCTACCAATATCCACCTGGATCATTCCTCCCCCCTTAAGAAGCAATGGTCCCCATTGCGTTGAGTTCCTCCATGAGATGAGGAAACTTTTGTGGAACTTGGTCCCTGGTGAAGGAGTTGGTCTGCTTTGACAACTCGATACAGTTGGATATTCTGCTAGCGAGTGTGCTTGAGTTATGTGTCCATGATCCAATCAATTGCAGCTTGTTCCATGTAATCTGGGTTTAACTCTGTGGGTGTGAGTTGTTCTGCAATTTCGGATGTGTCTAATAATGGTGGAAAGTATGGCCGAAGGCAGTCCACATTGAACACTGGGTGCAGGCCAAGGAATGGGGGAATTCTAAGCTTAAATGCATTATCTCCCACATTTTTGGTAATGGTGTAAGGACCATATCGAAGTGGTCTACGTTTCTGATAGGCTCTGGTAAGGCGTTCCTTATGCAAATTCATCCAGACTTTGTCGCCCACCTGAAACTTGTGTGGTACCCGATGTTGATCAATCGCTACTTGTACTTGGCATTTGATTTCTCTAGAATTTCATGGACCTGCTAGTGAATATGTTGGATGTGCTCAATGAAGCTATTTTCCTTATCTGTTTCGAACTGGACATGAGCTAAATCTGCATGACTAGATGCAAATGGCATGGCCACATCAATGGGACATAGTGGCTGGAATCCCAAGCCCACTTGAAAAGGGCTACGGCCAATCGAGTTGTGGAAAGCCCTGTTGTAGCTATGCTAAACATAGGGGAGGCTCTCATCCCATGTACGTGGATGCTTTGAGTTGTACATGCACAGAATGTGTACGATAATCATGTTGACAACCTCTGTCTGGACATCAGTTTGAGGATGGAAGGCTATGGACTTAGTGAGTTTGGTGTCCAGCATCGACTAGATACTGGACCAAAATGTACTGAGGAACCTATTGTCCCAATTGAGATGATAGACTGTGGGATCCCAAAGTGTACCCACACTCGTTCAAAGAAGAGTTTAGCAGTGGCTTCGGCTTTGATATTCTTCTTGGAGGCCACCATAATGGCCATCTTCGAGAACCTGTCGATGACCACAAAAACACAGTCGTTTCCATACTTAGTGGAAGGAAGGCCTGACATGTAATCCATGGAGATGGATTCCCAAGGTCGACTAGGGCTAGGCAGCGGGGTATAGAAGCCTTGCTTCTTGATGGTCGGTTTGGCAATGGCGCAGGCAGTGCATGATCTAATGTACTTCCCAACATCTTGTCGAAGATTTGGCCAATAGAAATACTTCTATAGTACTGCCACCATTTTCTCGACCCCAAAATGCCCAGTAGCCCGACTGTAGTGTGCTTCCCAAATCATCTTGGCACGCTCGCTTGAAGGAACACAAAGGTGACCCAGGTAGCATAACAAGGCATCCTGGAAGTGAAAATCTTGAACATGCTGACATTCCAAGAGTGTCTGGTATGTGTGGCTAAATTCTGAGTCGCTTTTGTAGAGAAGTGGCCAATCAGAAGTCTCGTGCCCACAGGAATTGAGCACAGTGGTTAACGCCAAGATCGGTGGTCGACTGAGACAATCTGCAACATTATTGGTGCTGCCCTTATTATACTTGATATTCAAATGGAATTGTTGCAGGTATGTGGACAACTTGTGATGGCATTCATTCTGCAATTTCCCTTGGGTCTGTATGAACTGTAGGGATCGGTGGTCTGTGTGGATGATTGTTTCCTTCCCCAAAATGTAATGCTTCCATTGTCGGCAGGCATGTATAATGGAATACATCTCTTTGTCATAAGTGGGATACTTCCGGACTGTGTCTGAAAGTGTCTCACTGTGATATGCCACTGGATGCCCATGTTGAGTAAGGACTACCCCAATAGCATAGTTAGAGGCATATGTCTCGACCTCAAATGGTTGTTGCAAGTCTGGTAATGCAAGCAATGGTGCCGAACAGAGGTGATCTTTCAACTCTATGAATGCCTTTTGTTGAGATTCAGACCAAAAGAATTTTTCTTTCGCTCCTCCCTTGGTGACTTGACTCAAGGGCCAAGTGATATGAGAAAATCCCAACAAGAACCTGCGGTAGATGTTGGCAAGACCTAGAAGGTTGCGGAGCTCTGTCAGAGTGGTTGGAGATGGCTAAACCTGAATGACTTGGATCTTGGTTGGATCCACATTCACCCCCTTTTCATCAATAATGTATCCCAGATACTGAACCTGGGCCATGCCAAAAGTGCATTTCTCCAAATTGGCACATAACTTGTGTTGCCGCAGTGTTTGGAGAATCTGTCAGATGTGGTGGAGGTGCTCTTCCCAACTCTGGATAAAGATCAGGATGTCATCCAAGTATACCACTACAAATGAGTTGGTAAATGTCTGTAAGATGTCATGCATTAGCCTCATGAAGGTTGCAAGAGCATTCGTTAATCCGAAAGGCATAACCAACCATTCGAAAAGGCCCTCCTTAGCTTTGAAGGAAGTCTTCCACACATCGGAGGGTTCGATTGGTACCTGGTGATATCTTGACTTCAAATTGATCTTGCTGAAATATTTTTCCCCCTTCAATTGGTCGAAGAGGTCATCAATCCGTGGGATCATGTACCTATTACAAACAGTGATCTTGTTCAACGCCCGATAGTAAATACAGAGTCTCCAATTCCCATCCTTCTTCTATACCAACATGATCAGGTTCCCACTGGGCGACGAGCTTAGACCGATGTGAGCTTTCTGCAAGAGCTCCTGAATCTGCCTCTTGATTTCATCGTTCTCTAGAACGGAGCACTGATAGATTGGTCCATTAGGCAGCAGTGCACCTAGGGTCAAATCGATGGAGTGCTTGACCTGACAATGCAAAGGAACCCCTGCGAGGGAGGTGAAGATGTCCTTGTACTCCTCCATGACCTTGTCCATCTGTAGTTTTCGTGTAGAGAGGCCCTATCTGGAGGTCGTGGCCACCATCTTCTTCTTTCCTTGAGGGCATATCATCAAGAAAAAAAAATTCTTGGTTTTGGAAATGAGCTTACTGCATTGTTTTGTAGTAACCAAAGAGATGGCGTAGGCAGTGCTACCTCCAATATCCTGTACAACTTATTTCCCAAAGTAACAATAACAGCAAGGGGCCTTGATTCATACACAGCATATCGCTTCCACAAGTATATTTGTCTTAATAATACATCACAAACTTCAAGGGGAGAAATTTCACACAATACCTCATACATGAACGACTTGATGTTGTATGGAAGGCGACACTGCTGGCTCATGTGAAGATCCCATCCTTGATGAGGCCACCCGATGGTGTGCGGTTGTGGATGTGTTGTGGTCAGTAAGCCTAGCCGCTTCACAACCTCTATCGAAATGAGGTTCTTTGGGCTCCTACTGTTGAAAATGAACTGTAGCAGGAATCCCTTTACCCACATCTGGGAGTGGAAGAGATGCTCCTCCTCCTCTGGATCTTTGGGTTCCTCCTTCTGTATTTTCGTGGTGGCAACAGTGGCGTTGGGCTCCGCGTTGATAATCTGCTTCCCTTTGTCATTCCCCTTGTCAGGTTCTGACTCAGAGTCAGAACATGCATATGATTCTGGAACCTTTAGCTCGACCACCAGTGACTGCATGGCCCGACACTCACTTGTGTTGTGAGTGGAGCTCTTATGGAACTCACACCACTTTCCCATGTCCTTTTTTAGCTTCGCGGTGTTGTTCTTTGCTTGCAGCTTTAGCAGTTTTTCTTGGGCTACCCTACCTTGGCTTTGTCCTTTGTTCTACGGTTTAGGGGAACCTTTCCCTTGCTTCGGATTTGTAGATCCAAAGTCTTGCTTCTTCTATTTAAAATTTTGCTTGACCTTGACGACATATCGGTATGTCATGCTGAGTGAGGAGATGTTCAGGAATTCTATTTCTTCCTGGATGTACTTGTGCAGGCAGCCACAGTATTTGAGTACCAAATGCTGCTCTGAATCCTTGATACCCAACTTTGTGCGAAGGGTATGGAAAATATTGGTAAACTTCGACACATATTGGTCCCTTCCTTGCCGTAGCATGGTCCACTTTATGTATTTATCCTCATAGCTAACGATAGGGTAGTACTGCTCCTTGATGGTATCTCGGAATGAATTCCAAGTGGGTGCGACTAAAAATAGTGAGCCTGTACTTTCATCCTTCTACTCGCAGTAGGTTTCCCACCAATCCTTGATGTGGGGGTCTACTTTGAGAAGAGAAAAAATAATCTTTTCCCGACTGGAAAAATCATAAACATAAAAATAACCATCTAGCATATTTAACCATTTATCGACACCATTTGTGTCTATCTAACCCTCAGATATGGGGATTTCAAAATTAACTTGTACCTTAAATGGTGTGGTGTTTCCAGAGTAGTTGTTGGAAGTTGATGCATCTCCCCTGGGTAGCCACTGAAGGATCTGGGCAAAGTTGTCCATCATTGTGTTCCTTTGTCGCTCAAGGGCTTCTTCGAGCAATATTTTGATAGGATCTCCTACCCCCTCATATTTCGTTTCATCTGCCATGGGAGGCCATCAGGATTTGTGAAGTTTTTCTTCTAAAGGTTCGACCAGTTCAAGCCCTAACTCCTTATATCCCGACCTCATTGGGGACATGCAAAGAAAAATAGAGAAAAAAAAATTCTGAGTAATCATGAAATCTAAAGAATTTTCGTATGCCAAGCAACCAAGCCCCCGCATCTTGTAATTTATTCATCTCTCCAACAAAGATAGGTGGCTTTTCCTTCTTGAACTCATATAGAAAATATCCCCTATCATTCCTCCTGTACAGATGATAATGATGACGATCATGATGCCTGTTAGAACCAGAACTAGAGTAATACCTGTTTCTATCATCCCTCCTATCTGGAGTGTCCAAAAACCTACCATATATGATAGTGTCAGATATGTCTGACCTATGTCTACTATGAGACCTTCTGCCATATGCCCCATTAGTTCTATCCTCATGTCCATGGCTGATCCGAAGAGGTCCCTGAACCGGATTTAAACAGGAATGCAACAAATTACAGAGATAACCATAAACATAGAGATGCAACGGAAATAATACTTCATTTCATTAATGTAAAATACTGAAATATGCTTATAAATAGAAATGGAAATGCACCAGCTAGGGTGATGGTAGATTATCTCTGAGAAGAGATGTGGCAACTACATGCCTCTGAACTCACTACAATGAGGCTCAAGGGCCTTTTAATTTTTGAACAATAAGAGCAAACCATAAACAACCAAAACCCTATCCTGAGGAGATGTAACACCAAGAGTTTATGGGCCCCATTGGGGTGAGTTGGACATCCAACTTCCCAGGGTCATGACTTGGTCATGTTATCTCCATTTGACGTGCATGATAACCCATTGGAAAGATATCTCCGAGGACTACAATAGAAAATATGATTTTCAACAAAAAATCGCAGGCGGTAGATTTCCAAAAAAATGTCGTTTAGGGCCTCAAAACGGCTCCGAAAGTTTAGGACCCAGAAAACTACTAAAAATAGTAAACTTTGCTACAATTAAGGAAACTGAAAAACTGAAAGAAGCAATGGTGGGGGTCCAAGTGGAATTGGCGGGTGGCCACCAATATCCACCTGGATCATTCCTCCCCCCTTAAGAAGCAATGGTCCCCATTGCGTTGAGTTCCTCCATGAGATGAGGAAACTTTTGTGGAACTTGGTCCCTGGTGAGCCACTTGCCCTGGTGAAGGAGTTGGCCTGCTTTGACAACTCAATACAGTTGGATATTCTACTAGCGAGTGTGCTTGAGTTATGTGTCCATGATCCAATCAATTGCAGCTTGTTCCATGCAATCTGGGTTTAACTCTGTGGGTGTGAGTTGTTCTGCAATGTCGGATGTGTCTAATAATGGTGGAAAGTATGGCCGAAGGCAGTCCACATTGAACACTGGGTGCAGGCCAGGGAATGGGGGAATTCTGAGCTTAAATGCATTATCTACCACATTTTTGGTAATGGTGTAAGGACCATATCGAAGTGGTCTACGTTTCTGATAGGCTCTGGTAAGGCGTTCCTTTTGCAAATTCATCCAGACTTTGTCGCCCACCTTAAACTTGTGTGGCACCCGATGTTGATCAATCGCTACTTGTACTTGGCATTTGATTTCTCTAGAATGTCATGGGCCTGCTGGTGAATATGTTGGATGTGCTCAATGAATTTGTTTGCCTTATCTGTTTTAGACTGGACATGTGCTAAATCTGCATGACTAGATGCAAATGGCATGGCCACATCAATGGGACATAGTGGCTGGAATCCCAAGCCCACTTGAAAAGGGCTATGGCCAGTCGAGCTGTGGAAAGCCCTGTTGTAGCTATGCTAAACATAGGGGAGGCTCTCATCCCATGTACGTGGATGCTTTGAGTTGTAAATGCACAGAATGTGTACGATCATCCTGTTGACAACCTCTGTCTAGACATCAGTTTGAGGATGGAAGGCTATGGACTTAGTGAGTTTGGTGTCCAGCATCGACTAGAGACTGGACCAAAATGTACTGAGGAACCTACTGTCCCAATCTGAGATGATAGACTGTGGGATACCAAAGTGTACCCACACTCGTTCAAAGAATAGTTTAGTAGTGGCTTCGGCTGTGATATTCTTCTTGCAGGCCACCATAATGGCCATCTTCGAGAACCTGTCGATGACCACAAAAACACAGTCGTTTCCATACTTAGTGGAAGGAAAGCCTGACATGTAATCCATGGAGATGGATTCCCAAGGTCGACTAGGGCTAGGCAGCGGGGTATAGAAGCCTTGCTTCTTGATGGTCGGTTTGGCAATGGCGCAGGCAGTGCATGATCTAATGTACTTCCCAACATCTTGTCGAAGATTTGGCCAATAGAAATACTTCTGTAGTACTGCCACCATTTTCTCGACCCCAAAATGCCCAGTAGCCCGACTGTAGTGTGCTTCCCAAATCATCTTGGCACGCTCGCTTGAAGGAACACAAAGGTGACCCAGGTGGCATAACAAGGCATCCTGGAAGTGATATTTTGAACATGCTGACCTTCCAAGAGTGTCTGGTATGTGTGGCCAAATTCTGAGTCGCTTTTGTAGAGAAGTGGCCAATCAGAAGTCTCGTGCCCACAGGAATTGAGCACAGTGGTTAACGCCATGATCGGTGGTCGACTGAGACAATCTGCAACATTATTGGTGTTGCCCTTCTTATACTTGATATTCAAATGGAATTGTTACAGGTATGTGGACCACTTGTGATGGCATTCATTCTGCAATTTCCCTTGGGTCTGTATGAACTGTAGGGATCGGTGGTCTGTGTGGATGATTGTTTCCTTCCCCAAAATGTAATGCTTCCATTGTCGACAGGCATGTATAATGGAATACATCTCTTTGTCATAAGTGGGATACTTCCGGACTGTGTCTGAAAGTGTCTCACTGTGATATGCCACTGGATGCCCATGTTGAGTAAGGACTACCCCAATAGCATAGTTAGAGGCATATGTCTCGACCTCAAATGGTTGTTGCAAGTCTGGTAATGCAAGCAATGGTGCCGAACAGAGGCGATCTTTCAACTCTATGAATGCCTTTTGTTGAGATTCAGACTAAAATAATTTTTCTTTCGCTCCTCCCTTGGTGACTTGACTCAAGGCCCAAGTGATATGAGAAAATCCCAACAAGAACCTGCGGTAGATGTTGGCAAGACCTAGAAGGTTGCGGAGCTCTGTAAGAGTGGTTGGAGATGGCTAAACCTGAATGACTTGGATCTTGGCTGGATCCACATTCACCCCCTATTCATCAATAATGTATCCCAGATACTGAACCTGGGCCATGCCAAAAGTGCATTTCTCCAAATTGGCACATAACTTGTGTTGCCACAGTGTTTGAAGAACCTGTCAGATGTGGTGGAGGTGCTCTTCCCAACTCTGGATGAAGATCAGGATCTCATCCAAGTATACCACTACAAATGAGTTGGTAAATGTCTATAAGATGTCATCCATTAGCCTCATGAAGGTTTCAGGAGCATTCGTTAATCCGAAAGGCATAACCAACCATTCGAAAAGGCCCTCCTTAGCTTTGAAGGAAGTCTTCCACACATCGGAGGGTTCGATTGGTACCTGGTGATATCTTGACTTCAAATTGATCTTGCTGAAATATTTTTCCCCCTTCAATTGGTCGAAGAGGTCATCAATCCGTGGGATCAGGTACCTATTACAAACAGTGATCTTGTTCAACGCCCGATAGTAAATACAGAGTCTCCAATTCCCATCCTTCTTCTGTACCAACATGATCAGGTTCCCACTGGGTGATGAGCTTAGACCGATGTGACCTTTCTGCAGCAGCTCTTGAATCTGCCTCTTGATTTCATCGTTCTCTAGAACGGAGCACCGATAGATTGGTCCATTAGGCAGCAGTGCACCTGGGGTCAAATCGATGGAGTGCTTGACCTGACAATGCAGAGGAACCCCTGCGAGGGAGGTGAAGATGTCCTTGTACTCCTCCATGACCTTGTCCATCTATAGTTTTCGTGCAGAGAGGCCCTATCTGGAGGTCGTGTCCACCATCTTCTTCTTTCCTTGAGGGCATATCATCAAGAAAAAAAAATTCTTGGTTTTGGAAATGAGCTTACTGCATTTTTTTGTAGTAACCAAAGAGATGGCGGTAGGCGGTGCTACCTCCGGTATCCTGTACAACTTATTTCCCAAAGTAACAATAACAGCAAGGGGCCTTGGTTCATACACAACATATCGCTTCCACAAGTATATTTGTCTTAATGATACATCACAAACTTCAAGGGGAGAAATGTCACACAATACCTCATACATGAACGACTTGATGTTGTATGTAAGGCAACACTGCTGGCTCATGTGAAGATCCCATCCTTGATGAGGCCACCCGATGGTGTGTGGTTGTGGATGTGTTGTGGTTAGTAAGCCTAGCCGCTTCACAACCTCTATCGAAATGAGGTTCTTTGGGCTCCTACTGTTGAAAATGAACTGTAGCAAGAATCCCTTTACCCACATCTGGGAGTGGAAGAGATGCTCCTCCTCCTCTGGATCTTTGGGTTCCTCCTTCTGTATTTTCGTGGTGGCAACAGTGGCGTTGGGCTCCGCGTTGATAATCTGCTTCCCTTTTTCATTCCCCTTGTCGGGTTCTGACTCAGATTCAGAACATGCATCTGATTCTGAAACCTTTAGCTCGACCACCAGTGACTGCATGGCCCGACACTCACTTGTGTTGTGAGTGGAGCTCTTATGGAACTCACACCACTTTCCCATGTCCTTTTTCAGCTTCGTGGTGTTGTTCTTTGCTTGCAGCTTTAGTAGTTTGTCTTGGGCTACCACGCCTTGGCTTTGTCCTTTGTTCTACGGTTTAGGGGAACCTTTCCCTTGCTTCGAATTTGTAGATCCAAAGTCTTGCTTCTTCTATTTAAACCTTTGCTTGACCTTGACGACATATCGGTATGTCATGCTGAGTGAGGAGATGTTCAGGAATTCTATTTCTTCTTGGATGTACTTGTGCAGGAAACCACAGTATTTGAGTACCAAATGCTGCTCTGAATCCTTGATACCCAACTTTGTGCGAAGGGTATGTAAAATATTGGTAAACTCCGACACATATTGGTCCCTTCCTTGCCGTAGCATGGTCCACTTTATGTATTGATCCTCATAGCTAACGATAGGGTAGTACTGCTCCTTGATGGTATCTCAGAATGAATTCCAAGTGGGTGCGACTGAAAATAGTGAGCCTGTACTTTCATCCTTCTACTCGCAGTAGGTTTCCCACCAATCCTTGATGTGGGGGTCTACTTTGAGAAGAGAAAAAATAATATTTTCCCGACTGGAAAAATCATAAACATAAAAATAACCATCTAGCATATTTAACCATTTATTGACACCATTTGTGTCTATCTAACCCTCAAATATGGGGATTTCAAAATTAACTTGTACCTTAAATGGTGTGGTGTTTCCAGAGTAGCTGTTGGAAGTCGATGCATCGCCCCTGGGTAGCCACTGAAGGATCTGGGCAAAGTTGTCCATCATTGTGTTCCTTTGTCACTCAAGGGCTTCTTCGAGCAATATTTTGATAGGATCTCCTACCCCCTCATCTTTCTTTTCATCTGCCATGGGAGGCCATCAAGATTTGCGAAGTTTTTCTTCTAAATATTTGACCAGTTCAAACCCTAACTCCTTATATCCCGACCTCATTGGGGACATGCAAAAAAAAATAGAGAAAAAAAGCAGACCACTCTAATACCACTAATCCGGATTTAAATAGGAACGCAACACATTACAGAGATAACCATAATCATAGAGATGTAGTGTAAATAATACTTTGTTTCATTAATGTAAAATACTGAAATATGCTTATAAATAGAAATGGAAATACACCAGCTAGGGCGATGGTATATTATCTCTGAGAAGAGATGTGGTAGCTACATGCCTCTGAACTCAACTACAATGAGGCTCAAGGGCCTTTTTCTTATTGAACAATAAGAGAAAACCTTAAACAACCAAAACCAACCCGAGGAGATGTAACACCAAGAGTTTATGGTCCCCGTTGGAGTGAGTTGGACAACCAACTTCCCGGGGTCGTGACTTGGTCATATTATCTCTGTTTGACGCACATGATAACCTATTCTCTTCGAGGACTACGATGGAAAATATGATTTTAGACAGAAAATCGTTGCCGGAAGATTTCCAAAAAAATGTCGTTTAGGGCCTCAAAACGGCTCCAGAATTTTAGGACTCGGAAAACTACTAAAAATAGTAAATTGTGCTACAATTAAGGAAACTAAAAAACTGAAAGAAGCAATGGTGGGGGTCCAAGTGGAATTGGCGGGTGGCCACCAATATCCACCTAGATTAGTCCCTGTCGCTTAAAAATCTGACAAACTTTGAAGTAATATCACATTCACCTTTGCTTGTTTCTCTTGTGCCTACATGATTTTTTCATTTTCTTCTTTGAAACTCCTTATTTCTTCCTTTAGGATTCTCAAGGTGTCTGCTAAGTCAGATCAGTGCCCCACACCACGTTTCCCATCGGATGCATAGGGAGATTCTATGTAGTCTAACAACTTGCTAGCCATCAGATCTCTTTCCTGCAAGGCATACTATGTCAGCTAAACCAAATCACCATAAATCAATGTACCTTAGCATACTCAGGGAGGTTACCTTGTCTGCAAGATCATCAAATCAACGTGATGCATATACAACATAACCATAATAACATATATACATATATCAATAAGTGCATAAACACATAACCATCATACTAACTAGGGTCCAGTCATCAATGCAAGACCATATAGACAATGCATGCTATGACCCCATGCATGAAAATAACCAATACTCTAGTATACACATTGCCTCATGCAACTATCCACCTGCATAAGAAATGCCTAATCAAATACAAATACACATAACCGCATGTAGTTGAGCATAAACTATCAACTCTTGTAATCAACCTACAAGACTGATGCATGTAATAAAATAACCAAGAATGCAACCCAACATACAAGACTATAACCAGTCATATACTCATGACGATGCATTCCATAAAATTGACATCAAGTTAGTCATGATAACCTTCTACCATGATCAATATGATGCAGTGCAATAAGCACATGGAACATCAATGTAAGAGCAACACACACAACTGACATGCATCCATGGCCAACACATTCACCATATCTCTAGCACTAGATATGACCCAAAGAGAGCGCAACCATGCTCTGATACCAATATGTAACACCCCTTCCCAGGTCTACCCAAAGTAACCATGCCAACTGGGGTAAACATGAGAAGAGAGGCTACTATGATCAGATTCAACCTCCTATGTCACCTTAAAGAAGTGGAATCGATAGAACATCAGATACAGTCATCCAAATCATCAACATACCCCTCAGGAGACAAGTCAACCACTCAGACAACCTGTGTCTTGGTCTCACTACTATTATGTAACTCTTAGCCCTTAGTCGCTCTCATGTTATGGCCAAGGGAGTGACCAAAAAATCAAAGTCGCTCTCACAGGCCTACTTGCCAACAACTGTGGTCCACAATTGCCAGTTCTATGCCATTGACCCGAGGATTTGAGCCACTTTTCTAGCCTAGAATCATGGCCTCTACCCAAAACTTGTTGCAACTTCTAGAAATCATTACAAACATAATTAAAATGTTGATCAATCAAAAATCACCCTCAAGACTAGGCCTGAGCATCCCCAATTGGGACTGACATTCTGTCAAACACTTGGCATCAATGCAACCTAAAGGTCTAAGATATAAGACATAGTATAAATTACTAAAACAACTTATGCAAAATCATTAGAAGGATCACCTCCTTCCCCATTGAGCTACTAGATCATCAATTAGGTATCACATCCATCCATTTAATAGTTACAAGTAAATACATGAAATAGCCATGACATAAACCAGTCACATAACCATGCTTATAACCATCATTAAACCATGTAAATAACAGAGATAGGACAACCATTAAATCCATATATAAATCAGTGCAAAAGTAAGACAACTTAGCTTTTATTAATCATAGGAAAAGCCGACTATGTTCAGGACTTCCATGTACCACTCGACCATAGACATGGATGAACCAAATCTCTCTTTCATACAGTGACCTCTGTGCCATATTCCAAGCATGAATGTGGGATCTCATAGAACAACCAATCCAAGAAAAACCAAGGGAAGCTAGAGGTTAACTACCTCCACCCTCATCCAACCATGATCACACCAAAACCAGTGCTTCGATCACAACCGAACAAAAATTATAACGCCATCCAAAATACATAACTATCCTTGAGGAATTTTCCATCTCCTTGTCTCGCAGGTGTTACCACAATCCAAACCTAGATCACTAGGGCCTAAACTGAGACTGCTCCCTCAAGATTTACCGTGTATCTTGCCAAAACTGGTCAAGGGATTCCTAGGCCTTTGGGAATGAACCTTGAGACCACCTCCACCCTAGATTCAAAAATCCATCCGGAAAACCAAAGCTCCAAAAACCAAAATAAACATACCAATACCATGGCATCCAGAAAAAGGCTAGGCTAGGTTGAAAACCACTGTCATAACCCGACAAGACCATGCCATCAACAACAAGAGAACCATACACCAACATTCAAATCCATGCATGTCCAAACCAACTAGGAAATCACACATGCAAAAGGTTACCTACAAGTATTCCTACTGAAGTTGTTTGATCCTTCTTTCCTTTCCTTGATCCTTGCTTGCCTTTCTTTCCTTTGCTTTCTTTTCCTTTCCTTGCTCCAAACTAGAGTGCTCCAAGAAACCTCTAAGTGACCAAGAGTGAGAGAGAGAGAGAGAGAGTAATGGAAGAGCTCCAAAATTGAACTAACAAAAGGTTACCAACTGATCCTCAGAAGCCTTTTTATGAGTGAGGCCTCTATTTTCTTCATTATCCATTATTTTCCTTCAATTTCCTCCTCACATGCAACTTGTGACCTTTTACCTTCCTTTTCTCCTAATTTCCTTTATTTTCATAAATAAATGTGCCAAAAATGCCTCTTTCCTTTTAATGCCTTTGCCAATTTTTCTTACCCAAAACACACATCTAGTGATGCCCACTAGGATATATTTTCCCAACATTCAGCTTGGAATAAGTGTCCCTTAACCGTGGTCTTATTTTTCCTTTATTAAGTTTTATTACATGAACTTTTTACTAGTGATGTTACACTGACTGCAATTGCGTAATTCTGTCTGGCAGCCTGTTGGGCTCCAAAATTGTGCAAATCTGCCAGTCAAGCTTCACTGAGAAAATTGTGCAATTCCTCCCAATAGGGCTACTCAGCCTAGAAATTGCACAATTATGGGTAGCATTAAGCCGCTCTGCCCAAAAATTGTGCAATCACTCTGGGCAACCAACCTAGCTCCCTCCCAAAAATGTGCATTTTTCCCCCTCAGCTAAGCAGGTTGTGTTGCATGTGCCATTGAGTTGACTGGTTCCACCCAGGACCAAGAAAACTTGACTTCCATGCATGGGCTGCTTTTTCCCAGAATAGGAAAAAGAAACATGAAAAAAATCATCCCTAGATTTTAGGGATCTATTTTTAGTAGCTAGAGGTTACATGCAAAGATTGTTTTAGAATCTTTCCTCCAAGTGTCGCTTTTTCTTAGATTTGTGGCATGTTTGTCATGAGCCTCAAACTTATTTATTTGATGCTTCAGAGCTCACTTATTCACATCGATATTGGAGCTCTGACATCCCACAACACATCTAGGGGTCTTCGACACATCCAGCTAAGCTATTCACGAGTAAGTCGGCTTAACTTGTCTTTTGCAACATTTATGTCGCCTTTTCTATTTTCACTTGTGTGAGTGCTTTTTGCTTGATTTTTGTGAACGCTTGCTATCGTTTACATGCATACTAGCTTGTACTAACACCATTTCAGTTTTAGTTAGCATCTCATTGTTGTCACAAGCATGAAACTATTTTGCACGAATAGTTGCCAATTCGGCGACTCGCTTCACCCACATGCATGTTGTTCCATTTTTTGAATCTTTCATTCATTGTTTGCATGCATGATCATTCACTCTTTCTCACACTCAATATCACCATGCATTCACATTCACATTTTCTTTCAGTTGCCCTTCAACGGGTCTAGGCAGCCTTGGCTCGGACTCTCCCTCACCAAGACAACATTGTGCAATCTTGAGAAGGAAGGCTCTATCTTCCCCTTAGGAAATGAACATTTCTTCCCAGTGACTATCCTCCAGTCTTGCATTGCGTAATTCTGAGGGATAATGGTTGTTGGCCAAGAAAATTGTGTAATGTAGTCACTGGGCCTGCAACCACTGCCAGTTGTGCATTGCGCAGTTCCAACAACCAACAAGCTAGCCTGGATTGCGCATTGCACTAATACAGCAGATAGCCAGCCTCCCGAGACAGCCCAGACTACCTTTTTCACAGTTCTGGTAGGCAGTCTCCCAGCCTCCCAAAAAATATTTCACAATCCTTGCCAGTCAATCCCTAAGTATGTTGCATGTCGTTCCTCAAGTTTTCTTTGGTTTTCGCTGGCAAATTTCTTGCCATGCATGTCGCTTTGTCTCCAGATCTAGTAGGTGTTCATCTGTCTCTTAGAAGTTCAGGATCAATGGCATCCAAGAGAGCATGATCAAAGGACACTAACAGAAGTGCAACTGGAGCAATAGTTGAGCGAGTGTCTACAAGTCTACCGACTATGAAGATACCAAGCTGATTGTAGACAAGGACATCAAGCTGAAATGGAAAGAGGTCAATGATGCATTTCCAGGCTTATTTGGGTAAGACTTCAAAGACTGCCAAGTCTATGTGAACATCCACAAGTCCGGCTTGTACTAGACTGCATGCAAGTATGTCATGCTCCCATGTGTGGACATGATACATTGGATCATCTCGCACACTGATCCTGAGATGATGAAATTGAGCAGTGTCAGTGGGATGGGGGTTGCTACCTTCAGGGCATAGGATTATGATGAGACATATCAGATGTCAAAGCCCGTGATCATCATGGAGACTCCCTTTAGCATACCTAGCAGCAATTCCAACTCCAGAGACATTTTGAAGAACTGGGTAAAGGAGCCAACTAAATTCAGGATGACACCCAACCAGGTCTAGAACACGAAGATACTACGAAAGGTGTATCAATACTTGGTCATCTTTGCATGTTGACTGTATGGCCAAGAAAGCACGAAAACCTTCCCACAAAGTGGGGTGATCGCATTGGACCAACTAGCTAGAGAAGGCAAAGCATGAAACTAGTACGACATGTTGGCTCATCAGCTGAAGGAACATGTAGCAAGGGCTCAACAACCACCCAAAGGTATGCAAGCAAAAATCTACATGTCTTCTTACATCGTGGATGAAATATGTGCTCGTCAAGAGTTCTTGGGCTTGAAGTGGGCATAAACACCATGGAGACTGTTGTGAACACTTATTGTAAGATTTTGTCTGAATGAAGCTTCAAAGGAGTTATCACACAACTGCCCGATCATTTTGTCACCCTGGTTTACAAGATGATATTCGAACAGGATCCATCCTGCATGTCAAAGGCAGCAATGGAGGCACTGATCGGCATAGCTGACTGGTATGCCTCACCATCTGACATCTTCATATGGATGTACAGTGTGAAGAAGCCTCTGCATTTTCTACCAAAGTTTTCCTTGGACAAACTCATCATGCAGGAATTATCATATCACAACTCGACAGGATTGACAACTAGGCTGCACTGGAAGAAGAAGGCACCTTGGTTCGCTCTTCTGTTGTGGATCGAGTTATATGAGATATAGAGTTTCAAGCACGCAGATGTCAAAGCAAAGTAGATGAAGAAGTATCCATTCGACCTTCGAAGTTACAATCTGTATGACCTACATTGTCTTGTGAAAGATCACTCCGTGAGAGTACAGTTTAACTGGATCCACGGGGCATGTCATTGGGCGAAGGAAGACCCATGGAGATATTGTTACAAATCCTCCAAACTCAATGAACCAGATGACCTCACTATGGAATGGATAGTGAAGTAGCGTGAATCAGCATCCAGGAGGGCACCAGAAGTAGCAGCAGTAGAGGCAAACATACCAATGCGTGACAAGGGCAAGAGGAAGATTGTTGACAACATGGAGGAAGAGAAAAGCTGCAAGTTCTGAGTAGACCCACTTGTGTAGAAAGCAGATTTAGCAATAGAGGTAAAGATACAACAACGCGACAAGAAAAATGTGCAAAGGTAGAGAGAGAAATGGAGAATAAAGGAAACAAAGAAGGAGTTGCATGAGTTGAAGTTGCAACTCTGAAAGGAACACGAGCTGCACAGACAGGACAAGGAAGCACAACAGGAATAGGTACAACAAGGGGTGCAACTTGTGCAGATAGATGAAACCACACCCATAAATATAATAAACTCATCAGAACATCTGGCATCAGGCAAATAGGGTGAACCATTACAGGAAGAAGACTTCACTTAGGAGATAGAGAAAGCACTTGAACAGATGGGTACAAATATTGAGCAACAAGAGTTAAAGCAAGACATCGACCTCATGCCTCGACACCAAGAGGTCGACCCACCAACTTCACCGCATCCAGAAGAGGAGCAAGTCCCAAGTGACCAAGGAGACACTGAAATCCTTGGAGACAATCTAGAGGAGGAGATGCAAAACATCTCATTCGACAAATCTCAAAATAGAGTTGTGCAATATCGTAGAGTGTCCACTCCTGAGGATCATACATCTCCTGTGCAGTTTGAGGAACGAGTGGTCATGTCTAACGTGCACAAACATCCAACAGCATTGGTCGATGCTACCAAAGCATATGACAAAGCCAATAGCTCGAGTGTTCTCTTCCTAATAACTTAGAATGACCGAATGGCTAAGGAGATATAGAGGGCCAAGACGGGAGGAGAATTGGTTACAGAATCTGCTCGAGCAGAATTGAAGAAGGCAATATTGGATGAATTATTGTCCCTTGACATAGTCATGCAGGCATTGTATTCCTAGTTTGGTATTGTGCATAAGGTAGTCATCCATCTCAATGCGTTGCAGCAATGATGTGTTAGGAGAGCATGTATCTTGTTGAACGTGCATGCTGTTGTTGATTACATGCAAACATGGATGATGAGATACAAGGGAGCCCCACTTCACTTCCCTAAGATGATGAATCCCAAAGCGGTTGAGCTAAAGCCATGCATCCGGAGTCAAATATGGAACTATGAAGAGCTCCGGCAGCTCATCACTAGTCTACAGGATTCCCATGCATGTGTATTCAAGAGTATGGATGTTGTTGTGCATGCACATGCGATCCCATCTATCGGAAAACTCACTCAAGTGAATACAAAGGCACAATTCTGACTAGAGTTGGATTTGTACTTTAACGAGTTGATGCGCATAACCATTGGCCTAGACTTGTTAATCAATGTAGAAACCAAGCACAAGTATGTTTTTGGTCCAACCACACTCAAGACAATGATGCGCATGCTATCTGACGAGTTGGATAGAGGAGCCCAAGCAGTGTACCCGAATGATATGGAGGCAAGATTCAGGTTCCAAAAAGATGTCACCTTAGAGTACATGGACACCATTGTGGACTACCAAGCTTGGCATCAGTTCACTACTGCCAATTACCATGAGGATGTCAAAGAGTTAGTATTCCAACAATTGTCTGAGTCATAGTGATGTCTTTCATGGCTTGGTCAAGCCATTTTGTCTCACATGGGTACATGTGCATTGTAATGTAACATCTTGTCAAGTGTAAGTTCAAGTGTCGATAGTTGGACGTAACAATCATAAAGTAGATGAAGAGTCATGAGGGTAGATGAACTATCACAAAGCGGAATGTCAAGGGCCACCCCACCCTTTCCTATAAATAGTCCCCCATAACTCATTGTATAGGCTTTTTGTCAACCAAGATTCCGATGGGAGTATCTTAGAGAAATCTTGGACAGTATTGTAATGAACCTTGGCTTCTCCACTGCGCAGAGCTAATATATCTCTTTGGAGGATCAGGCAGTTGTGGCCATAAAGTTCCATTGTCAGAACTAGTGGTTGGAAGTGGATGTATTGTATGACTAGAACTTACACTTCTTAATATAACAAAGCCAACACGTTTCATGCATATGTTGTATTGTATTTCAGCTATCTTGAGTACTCTAAATGATATATGTATCTGTTTGCTTACGCATGTATGTGTAGCTATTTCTGCATATGTATGTATGAATCTTTCTTAAATGTGTTGTTGGTTTAACCATCACTTTGGATTGCTAGCTAACTTGCCTTCCATGTTGTGATGCATCTTTGCTCGTGTGTTCCCTTATTAACTCTGTGCTATCATAGGTTTCCAAGGGGTGCACTCACCTCACCCTTTGCATGTGAGAACCTCTCATGCACCTTCCTTGACTTACTGCATATGTCACACCCTTGCTACCAATAGGGAAATCTTACTTTCCTCTGTGTGAAACCGTGGTCAAGGCATTACCGTATGACCCACTGTTGGGACTCCTATGCCAAACGGTCTGAGTTCTAATTGGGACTTCTTACCGGGAAGATCCCTTGAAATGTTGGCGGGTCCAGCACGGTCAACATTTCTAACACTAGGAGGGCCAGATGACAAGATGTGTCCTCTCATCCTTTTTTGAACCTTTGCATATCTATCATGGAGTCTTGCACTCTCCTCCCTCCACGATTTTTTTTGCATGCCAAATCAGTCACCATCTTGAGGGATTTTTTTGATCTCTTGTCCACATACACATATGATGGTGAAGGCAAAGTGGCCTGGCCTAAGTTCTTACATGACTTCCTTGTCATGGCTTACGAGGAAGATGGATGTTCTGATGAACAGCCCAACCTGCTGCTTGCATACACACTTCGTGAATCTCCACACCAGTGGTTGTGCAGCCTACCGGCTAATATCGTGCACTCACTTGAGCACTTCTGTGATCTCATTGAAGACACTTTCTATCATTTTGATCCATAAAATCTTGACCAAAAACTATTACAACAATGGAAGGCACCGCATGAATCGCCTATGGATTTTTGGTAGCACTTCCGTGATTTGCAGTTTCAAGCTCCGAAGAGCCAGATGAAAGTTTTATATCTTTGGGATAGATTCAAGTACTCTGTTAAGAAATTTGCCTATCCCAAGAAAAAGTTTGAACTCAAGCCTCACTCAGTATTCTTCAGTGATGGATTTGTGCAATCACAGGCGGATACGGTTATTGTCACAAGTGAATATCCACCATCCCCTCATCAAACATCTCCACCATTGCAGAGTGATGCGGGAGAACAAGCTCACACATCTGTTCAACTGTCACATCCTCCCAACATCATTTCGCTTAATTTTCACGCAAATTTGGTTGTGAGCTCGTCGAATTGTCATATGAATTTTGTACCCCAACCTCCATCTTCATACTCGGATGGTCCTCTAGTTGATATTGTCTTTTGTTCTTCCATTCCGGACTCTACACTTGTTGTGAACGAGGATCAATCCATCAATAGATTTGGTGTTGCACAACCAACATGCACTGTCATTCATGAAGAGTATGACTAGGAGCTTGAGCATCAACACTTGAAGAAGGATGACTTCCTTCTGTCTAAGCCTCATTTGTTCTTTCCTTACATATTTGGTGAACCTACCATCCATGATTTCGCATGTGTATCTTCATCTACAGATGCACCCATTGTTAATCACTCGCAGGACACACCAGATGTCAGTCCATCATCCGACAATGGAGAGGATAAATTATTCATTGAAAATCCAGTTGACCTTCAACTTCCTTTTTTGGAAATATAGAGGATGAATTTATTCGCTTTTAATCTACCCCTCTATTTTATTCATCAGATCATGAGGATGTCGATGAAATCATTGATTTTTCTGATTGTGGTTGTCGTGATCCATTTACTCCCATATTCGATCACGATCATGATTCTATCACAATTGGTTTCTCTAAGCCACATGTTTATGATTATCTATCTAACGATGAAGTCGAAACACCCCAGGCTATTGAGGCACTTCAGCTCGAGTTGATGGTTATTTCAGGCCCTCATTGTCCTGAGGTTGGTTTCACTTTCGATCAGGAAATTATTGAATTGACCAAGGCTCCTCATCACTCATCTGTATGCATTGAAGATCAATATCACACATAGATCATGCTTCCTCCACTCGAACTGCATGATCCCATTACTCATGCATTGGAGGAATCTTACATTGCAAGCACACGTGCATGACACAAGTTTCCTTTGTTTCTTTCATTTGATTGCATGTCACAGTCAAGAGTATGTGTATGCTTCAAAGCTACACACAACATCGTACAACACCGTGACAAGTCCACGGACCACATGTCATATACTTGCACTCACTTATGTCCTGTGGACGCTTTTAAACATGAAGTGTGTTTGTCTTCATTGTTATATATTTCTTGTTTCCTAGTTCGCACCACTGGGTTGCTCACATACCAAGCCTTCACCAACATGGGTCAATTAATGTGTCGGTGACTGCATTGGAAATATTTCACGTGATCAAGCCCATGCACCATTAGTTTAGGAGTAGGAGTTTTTTTCTTTCATCTCGTTTGCTTGCATGCCTGTTTTCTTTCTTTCTTTGCTTATTTGATTGTTTTCTTGCTTGTTTGCTTACTCACTCACTTTGCATTTACTCCTACTTCTTCTTTTCTTTTTTGTTTGTTTGCTTGTTTTTGTTCGTAGGTTAGTTTTGCATGAAACAATGCATGACTCTTGAAACAAGTTGGGTAAAGTACAAGAGGCCTTGTGTAGCTATCACTACTTGGTTATCTGTCATCCTGCCTCTGTATGAAGAACTTGTTACTTTTGGTCTGTGATATGTTGATGGAAAATACATATTGTTCAAAGTGAACCTTGGTGAAAACACAATGCTTGTGTGCTAACTAGTGTCACCTACTCTAGTCAGTTGTTTTTGGGTTAACCCTTGTCATCTCAATAAAGTAGAGGAAGGTGGGGGGGGGGGGACTTAACATGCACGTCAAAGGTATATAATAAACTACTTCTTTGAAGGAACAACCTCTTCTACTCTTTATAATTCAAGATCCCTCTTCCGCCTCTGAAATAAATAAGTTCTATGCATAGTTATGAAAATTAAAAATGAAAAAAATGAAAAGTGAAAATTTCAAAAATGAAAAATGAATAAGGCGAAAGAAGAGAAAGGCTTCCTGAGTAGAGAGGTGATGCAAGTAACTCCGCCGGGGTACTGACCAGGCTCACTATCAGTGGAGCATTGCTTATGTTCTTGTGTGACTCCGCTGGGGTACTGTCTAGGCCTACTGGCAATGGAGCAACACTAGAAATGAAATTAAGACTCTGACTACTATATTTCTTATGCACCAATATACCCCTCAACCCCAATCGAAACAACTGTGTTGACTTGGCTTGGAATGTGTGTCAATCAACCAAGAGCTTGGCAAATGCTACATCTTACAATCAAGCAAGTGTGAAAACCAGGACGTAATACTTCTGAAGGTGTTAGACTTGCTTTTCACGAACAAGGTCCATTCAGAGAGTTGGAGTTCTACCAGTGTGTCGCCAAGTGTTGTAGCGGATACAACCACCCTCCAAAATTTTTCCTTAGCTTCGTTTTGGAGCCTCCCTATCAACCATCCTCAGTAGCATGTCTTGCCTTTTCAAGTACACAAGCCTTAGTGATTTTCTTGCAAATTTCCAGACTGTGCATCAGAGCTTGTTTCATCCCCCTCGCAGGCTATTTCTCAGGACTTGGTCCAACTGCAGGCTGAGAAGCTCCCTCAAGAAATTGTGAAATTTTGGAGGGGAATCAACCTTCCCTCCAGAAATTGCATAATTCTGTCTGGAAGCCTGTTGGGCTCCAAAATTGCGCAAATCTCCCAGTCAAGCTTCACTGAGAAAATTGCGCAATTCCTCCCAGCATGGCTGCTCAACCCAAAAATTGCACAATTCTGGGCATCATTCAGCAGCTCTACCCAAAAATTGCGCAATCCCTCTGGGTAGCCAGCCCAGCTCCCTCCCAGAAATGTGCATTTTTCCCCCTCAAGTTATATACCTAGGAGGGATAATATGGGGTACCAAGGGAGGTACCCAAGGTAATAATGTAATAATGGGATGGGCCATAGTAATAAATAAGGTGGTTAACCCATGTCATGTAAGGGACCACAAGTAGTTAATAATAATGTAATGGGCCCATGGTATTAGTTGATGGTATGAGGAAACCATGGTAATGATGCATGGTATTGTATGTATGAGGCTTATATAGAGGTTAGAGACTCCACATGGAGAGATACGAAGAGAAGTATTATTGTATGAACAGGCATATGGCTTGTGGAGTGCTCTCCTTCCTTAAGGAGTGAATGTATGGTGTTGCCCTACCTTAAGGGTTTGATAATAAAGAGAATCGTTTCTATCTATTTTGATCTTATTATTCTTGGGTTTATTTCTGTTATCATATATCTTTTGGATCAGATCTACAAAAATTGGTATCAGAGCACTTTCTTGGGCAAACCGTGGAATTTTTTTTTATTTTGCAGGGATTTTTTGGGTGGCGAATTTGCAGATCAGATATGTACGTTTTGGTGCAATATTTGCAAGATATAATTGCATATCTGTATTCCTTGTGAAAAAATACCCAAATTCAAAAAAAAAATCAGTTGAATCGGAGTCCGGATGAAGGAGATATCGCTGATTTAAAAATCAGTGGGGTTGCAGACAATTTTCAGGGCAGCGAGTTTTGCGGCGCAGATCTAGAAGCCCTGGTGCAAAATCTGGAAAATATAATTGTAGATCTGTATTCTTTGGGAAAAAACACCCGATTTCAAAAAAAAATCGGTCGAATCGGAGTCCGGATGAGGGAGATATCACTGATTTAAAATCAGCTCTTTTTGCAGACATTTTGGATGACGGCGAGAGAGTAGCAGAGCAGATCTGGAATTCTAGTGCCTGGATCAGGATTTTTATCACATGGGCAGATGCAGAATGATTGTTCCATTTCTAAAAACAGGTTATAATAGGGATTCTGAGCAATATTGACGAATCTGTGACCATTTCCATTTTTTGCCAATATTTTTGTGATGGCGGGCCTAGATCGCTTTGAACAGGAAGACTCTTTTTTGGGTCGTCTCACTAAGCTCCGACAGACTGGTACAGTGGAGGAATATATTACCGCTTTTAAAGCCTTAGCCTTCCGCACTAGGGGTCTCATAGATACATTCTACAAGGAATGTTTTATCTTCGGTCTTAAAGAAGCCATCAAAGCTCAAGTTCTACTTCACCACCCTTCCACGTGGACGGAGGCTTGCCAGTTAGCTCGTCAGGTCACATTGCCTAGCAAAGATTTTATTTTTACAGAAAAGAAGGAAACTATGGAACCTAAAGGGTTACTTCCTACTGGTATATCCTTATTGCAGATTCATGGATTGATTCAGAAAGAGAAGATCATTGTTTCTATCGATCATAGTTGTAAACATAATTTTATTAGTGTTAATTTGGCAAAAAAATTGCAAGTCCCAGCAAAACAAATTGAACATACACAGGTTGATGATAAGGACGTCCAAATCTATAAGGATTTGAAGCTTTCTATGGATAAGTATGTGTTTCATGGTGATTTTTATGCTTCAGATACGAATAACATGGATGTTGTTTTGGGATACCCTTGGATGGAATTAGTGGGTACTACCAATATTAATGTGCAGAAGAAATTCCTGAAGCTCTGGTATAAAAAGAAGAAAATTACATTACAGGATATTTCCATTAATAAGCAGGTAGAGTCCAAGGAGGCTGAAGCAGAAGATGTTCAAGGGACTGACACATCAGATGATGAGCCTTTGATGATCAACAATCAAACACAAACAGAGTTTGTAGAAGAAAAGGTTACAGGTGATGATACATCAGACGAGGGCTCAGTGGTTGAAGTCATATTGAAAAAGAAGACACCACAACAGGCACCACAGCAGGGTGAAGTAAAGAAACAGTCGTCGTGGGTTAAAACTTCAACATATCATCACCCACATCACCCAGCGAGACAACCATCAAGATGGAAACCAAGTCGTCACATGACGGATCGCGAGGAGAGAAGATCCACCCACTGCACATCAACACAGAAGAGCTGCCACGGTCAACTTCCATCTCAAGCGAGCGAGGCACCAACGAGATCGAGGGTTCACCTTTCTCTTGGATGGCAGAACACTCCACAAGCCATATGCCTGTTCATACAATAATACTTCTCTTCATATCTCTCCATGTGGAGTCTCTAGCCTCTATATAGGCCTCATACATACAATACCATGCATCATACCATGGTTCCCTCATACCATCAACTAATACCATGGGTCCATTACATTATTAGTAACTACTTGTGGTCCCTTACATGACATGGGTTAACCACCTTATTTATTACTATGGCCCATCCCATTATTACATTATTACCTTGGGTACCTCCCTTGGTACCCCATATTATCCCCCCTAGGTATATAACAGTTGAGCAGGCTATTGCATGTACCATTGAGTTAACTGGTTCCACCCAGGACTGAGAAAAATTGACTTGCATGCATGGGCTACTTTTTCCTGGAATAGCAAAAAGCAACATGAAAAAAGCATCCCTAGATTTTAGGGAGCTATTTTTAGCAGCTGGAGGTTACATGCAAAGATCGTTTTAGAATCTTTCCTCGAAGTGTCGCTTTTTCCTATATTTGTGGCATGCGCATCATGAGCCTCAAATTTATTTATTCGACGCTTCAGATATCACTTATTCACATCGATCTTGCAGCTCTGACATCCCACAACACATCCAGGAGTCTTCGACACATCCAACTCAACTATTCACGGGTAAGTCAGCTTAACTTGTCTTTTGCAACATTTTTTACGCTTTTTGTGTTTTAGCTTCTGTTTTCATTAGCATCTGACTAATGTCGCATGCATGAAATTGTTTTGCACAAAGGATTGCCAATTCGGCGACTCGCTTCACCCACATGCATGTTGTTCTGTTTTTTTACTCTTTCATTAACTATTTTCATGCACAATCATTCACTCCTACTTACACTCAGTATCTCCATGAATTCACATTCACATTTGCTTTCAGTTTCTCGTCGGCGGGTTTGGGCAGCCTTGGCCCGGACTCTGCCTCACCAAGACAGCATTGCGCAATCTTGAGAAGGAAGGCTCTATCTTCCCCTCAGGAAATGCGCGTTTCTTTCTAGTTACTGTCCTCCAGTCTTGCATTGTGCAATTCTAAGGGAGAGTGACTACTGGCCTAGAAAATTGCACAATGCAGTCACTGGGCCTGCAACCACTCCCATCTGAAATTACGCATTGCGTAGTTTCAGTAGCCAGCAAGCCAGCCTGGAATATGCATTGCACAAATCCAATAGCTGTCAAACCTCCCCAAACAACCCAGACTGCCTTTTGTGCAGTTCTAGAGCTAGTCTCCCAGTCTCCCAGGAATAATTGTGCAATCCTTTCCAGTCAATCCCCAGGTATGTTGCATGTCGTTCCTCAAGTTTGCTTTGGTTTTCGCTGGCAGATTTCTTTCCATGCATGTTGCTTTGTCTCTAGATCTGGGAGTTGTTCATACACCTCTTAGATTTTTAGGTTCAATGGCCTCCAAGAGAGAAGGATCAAAGGACACTGATGGAATTGCAGCTGGAGCAACAATTGAGTGAGTGTCTGCAAGTCTATCGATCTATGAAGATACCAAGCTAATTGTAGACAAGGACATCAAGCTGAAATGGCAAGAGGTCAATGATGCATTTGTAGGAACATTTTGGGAAGACCTCGAAGACCACCAAGCCTATGTGAAAATCCACAAGCCTGGCTTGTACCAGACTGCATGCAGGTATCTCGTGCTCCCATGCGCGGACATGATACATTGGATCGTCTCGTACATTGATCCTAAGATAATGAAATTGAGCAATCAGCGGGATGGAGATTGATACCTTGAGGGCAAAGGATTATGATGAGATGTATTAGATATCAAAGCCCATGATCATCATGGTGACTCCCTTCAACATACCCATCAGCAATGCCAACTCTAGAGACACTTTGAAGAACTGGGTAAAGGAGTCGGCTAAATTCAGGATGACACCCAACCAGGTCTACAAGACGAAGACACTGTGAAAGGCATATCAATACTTGGTCATCTTTGCATGTTGACTGTATGTCCAAGAAAGCACGGAAACCTTCCCACAGATTTGGGTGATCGCGTTGGACCAACTAGCCAGAGAAGGAAAAGCATGCAATTGGTCTAACATGTTGGCTCATCAGCTGAAGGAATAGGTAACAAGGGCTCGACAGCCACCCAAAAGTATGCAAGCAGAAATCCACATGTCCTCTTACATCTTGGATGCAATCTGTGCCCATTAGGAGTTCTCGGGCTTGAAGTGGGCATGGACACCAACGGATACTATTGTGAACACTTATTTTAAGATGTTGTCTGAATGCAGCTTCAGAGGAATTATCACACAACTATCTAATCATTTTGTCACTCTGATTTACAAGATGATATTCCAACAGGATCCACCCTGCATGTTGAAGGAATCAATTGAGGCATTGATTGACATAGTAGCTAGTATGCCTCACCATCCGACACCTTCATATGGATGTACAATGCGGAGAAGCCTCCGCATGTCCATCTGAAGTTTGCCTTGGAAAAACTTGTCATGCAGGAAGTATCATATCACATCTCGGCAGGATTGACAGCTAGGCTACACCAGAAGAAGAATGCACCTTGGCCCTCTCTTCTGTTGCGGATCAGGTTATACGAGATATGGAGTTTCAAGCATGCAGATGTCAAAGCAGAGAAGATGAAGAAGTACATTCGACCTCCGAAGTTATAATCCGAATGACCCGCATTGTCTTGTGAAAGATTAGTGCACGAGAGTATAGTTTAACTAGATCCATGGGGCATGTCATTGGGCGGAGGAAGACCCATGGAGATATTGTTACAAATCCTCCAAACTCAATGAACCAGATGACCTCACTGTGGAATGGATAGTGAAGTAGCGTGAAGCAACATCCCAAAGGCCACCAGAAGCAACACAGCAGAGGCAAACATACTAGTGCGCGATAAGGGCAAGAGGAAGATTGTTGACAACATGGAGTAAGAGCAAAGTTGTAAGTTCTGAATAGACCCACTTGTGCAGAATGAAGCTTTGGCAATAGAGGCAAAGAGGCAACAATGCGAAAAGAGAAACACACAAAGGTAGAGAGAAAAACAAAGAATGGAGGAAACATAGAAGGAGTTGCATGAGTTGAAGGAGAAACTCTGGAAGGAACAGGAGCTATGCAGACAGGAGAAGGAAGTACAACAGGAACAGGTGCAGCAGGGGGTGCAACTTGTGTAGACAGATGAAACCACACCCATACATATAGCAGACTCATCAAAATAGCTGGCATTAGGCTGACAGGGTGAACCATCATAGGAACAGGACTTCGATTAGGGGATAGAGCAAGCACTTGAATGGATGGATACAGAGATGGAGCAATAGGAGTTAGAGCAAGACATCGAACTCATGCCTCGCCACCAAGAGGTCAACCCACCAACTTCATCACATCTAGAAGAAGAACAAATCCCAAGCAACCAAGGAGACAATGAAATCCCTGGAGACAATCTGGAGGAGGAGATGCACAACATCTCATTCGACGAATCTCAACATAGAGTTGTGCAATCTCGTAGAGTGTCCACTCTGTAGGATCATACATCTCCTGCACAGTTTGAGGAACAAGTGAGCGTGTCTAATGTGCACAAACATCCAACAACATTGGCCAATGCTACCAGAGCATATGCTGAAGCCACTAGCTCGAGTGTTCGCTTCATAATAGCTGAGAATGAGCGAATGGCTAAGGAGCTACATATGACCAAGTAGGGAGGAGAATTGGTTACAACATCTGCCCGAGCAAAATTGAAGAGGGAAATACTAGATGAAGTATTTTCCCTTGACACAATCATGCGAGTGTTGTATTCCCAGTTTGGTACTGTGCATAAGGCAATCGTCCATCTCAACAGGTGGCAACAGCGATGTGCTAGGAGAGCACGTATCTTGTTGAACATGCATGTTGTTGTTGATTACATGCAAACATGGAAGATGAGATACAAGGGAGCTCTGCTTCACTTGCCTAAGATGATGAAGCCTAAAGTAGTCGAGCTAAAGGTGCACATCCGGAGTTAGATTTGGAACTATGAAGAACTCTCGCATCTCATCACTAGTCTACAGGCTTCCCATGCATGTGTATTCAAGAGTATGGATGTTGTTGTGTGCACACATGTGATCCCATCTATCGGGACACTCACCCTGGTGAAGAAAAGGCACAAGTCTGACTATATATTGACTCGTACTTTGATGAGTTTATGCACATAGCCACCAACCCAGACTTGTCAATCAGTGCAGACACCATGCACAAGTATGTTACTGGTCCAGTCGCACTCAAGACAATGATGCACATGCTATCAAACGAGTTGGATAGAGGAGCCCAAGCAGTGTACCCGGATGCTATGGAAGTAAGAGTCAGGTTCCAAAAAGATGTCACCTTAGAGTACACCAACACCATCGCAGACTACCGAGCTTGGCATCAGTTCACTACTATCGATCACCATGAGGATGTCGAATAGTTGGTCTTCCAACAATTGTCCGAGTCATAGTGATGTCTTGCATGGCTTGATCAAGCCATTTTGAATCACATGGGTACATGTGCATTGTAATGTAACATCTTTTCAAGTGTAAGTTCAAGTGTCAATAGTTGGATGTAACAATCATAGAGTAGATGAAGAGTCATGAAGGTATATGAACTATCACAAAGGGGAATGTTAAGGGCCACCCCCCCCCCACTTTGCTATAAATAGTTCCTCATAACTCATTGTATAGGCTTTTGGTCAGCCAAGCTTCCGATAGGAGTATCTTAGAGAAATCTTGGACATTATTGTAATGAGCCTTGGCTTCTCCACTGTGCAGAGCTATTATATCTCTTTGGAGGAGCAGGCGGTTGTGGTTGTAACGTTCCGCTGTCGAAACTAGTGGTTGGACATGGATGTATTGTATGACTGGAACTTACACTTCTTAATATAACATAGCCAACACGTTTCATGCATATGTTGTATTGTATTTCACCTATCTTGAATACTCTAAATGATATATGTATATGTTTTCTTACGCATGTATGCGTAGCTATTTCTGCATATGTATGTATGAATCTTTCTGAAATGTGTTGTTTGTTTAACCATCACTTTGGATTGCTAGCTAACTTTCCTTCCATGTTGTGATGCATCTTTTCTCGTGTGTTCCCTTCTTAACTCCATGCTATCACAGGTTTCCAAGGGGCGCACTCACCTCACCCTCCATGTGTTAGAACCTCTCATGCACCTTCCTTGACTTATTGCATATGTCACACCCTTGCTACCAACAGGGACATCTTACTTGCCTCTGTGCAAAACCGCGGTCAAGGCATTACTGTACGACCCACTGTTGGGACTCCTACACCAAATGTTCTGAGGTCTAATTGGGACTTCTTAACGGGGAGATCCCCTAACATGTTGGTGGGTCCAACACCGTCAACACATCCCCACATCTTGACATCATTCATAAGTAATCATAATGTATTCAACATCAATATGATAGGGAATCATATACTTATGTAATAAAATATGTTGCCACCAACAAATAACAAACCCTAGGTGCATATATCATTTAACCACTAAAACATCACACACATCAAGAGTCATCCAAGTCATAATGGTGAATATGCATAAGGGTCATATGCGTGGCTACCATATCATCAGGGTTTCATCAAAACAACTTCTTCACAAAGCTCCAAGACAAATAAATAACCATACAAAATTGAATGAATGAAATAACACCCATGTAAACCTTCTTTTCCATGCATTGCCCCTCTTTCCAAGGAGTTAGCTGATCTTGCAGACCTGATTTTTGTCAAGTTCCTATGTTTCTTCCATGTGATTCCTTTGAATCTATGCACCTCTCATTCACTTTTACAATCATTTTATAAATATGCATTAGGTACAATACTCTGCAGTGGGGATTGTCTTCCCCTACTATGAATGTAAAGAGGAGATTGAATTAAATCTCTTATTTTTTCCTGAATTTTTCTTCGACACATATACCTTGGTTGTGTTTCTTATCCCTTTTTCTATAACATTTCTAGTGTCTTCTACAATTTTTCATCCTCGAGGTAAATATAACTACATGCCCTCTATTAGTCATTTGACCCACACTCAGGATGTTTTTCTTTAGCCCTTCAACCAATAATACATTAGTTTCTCATGTATGTTTAACATCAAGATCATCTCTACCTTTTCCTAGCACGTTCAGTGGTGCATTGTTTCCAAGGATAACGTCACCACCCTTAGTTTGCTTAAGAGATAATTCTACTATTATCACCAGACATGTGATGAGATCATCTGCGATCTATGTACCAGTGATTTTCTTATTCCAATTTGCATAGAGCAAGGTCACACTTCTCTTACTACTTTTTCCTTTTATTCCAAATTTTTGCATGAGGGCTGCCAATGAAGGTGTATTCTTCTGGGATTTTGTTAAATGTATTTTTTTTTCACTTGCATGTCCTGTTGTCTAAAATGTTTAAATGAATTCATTGGATTGCTTCTACATTCTTTTGCCACATGTCCAAATTTATTGTATGTATAACATCTTATGTGACTAGAGAAGGGGACAAAGAGTCATAATACTTATACTTCATGTTCCTTTAATTTTTATACGATCTAAAATCTATATCCTTATGACCAAATAATTTTCATATAAAAAATAGCCTTGAAATAAACTTGAATACCTTGGAACCGATGAGATTCTTTTGGAGAGACTCTTTGCTTGAGTTTGAACAATATGCTTCTGCGATTGACTGCAATGTATCCAACATTGTGATAGATAAAACACTCAATGTCATCGATCAAGGGAGAGAATAAATTGTTTTTTCTTCTTTGGATGTCTGCATTTTTGCCTTACTCATTCCTATGAGCAAATTATTTTCTTTGAGGAGTCACTTTGCTTAGTTGTTGGTCTTGCTGCCTAATTGTTTCTTTACCAGATTTTTCAAAATTTTCTTTCTTGTCTCTGATATTGCCTACACACATGTGTGAGCTGGATTCTCCCTTCACTGTTTCATGAAAACCAAGGCCTGATTTAATGGAGGGAGACATTTGACTACTAAGAATATTTTCCAACATCTTGGTACTATCTTGAAATCTCAATTGTTTGTCCTTTTGCTCTAATTTACTTTTTAATGAGATTAACTCTATTTCTAATTTCTCACAATCATTCCCTTTTTATTTTAGCTGATTGTTTCTTTCTTATTAAACTTTTCTTAATTCTTCCAGTTGGGTTCTTAACTCAATAATTTCCTCTTTAAGCCCATTTTCTTGTTCTTCAAATACCTAAAGTGGCTCCTTGTTCTGTTCATTTGAATTTTCTAGACTAGTCTTTAGTGATATAATCTCAACTTCAAGTCCTTCACAATATCTTTTCCTTTCATTAAGTTGTTCAATCACTACCACAATTTCCTTTGATTCTTTCACATTGTGATCTTTGTTTTCATATACCTGCAACTTTTCTTTGAGACTTTCAATCTTTTTCAACACAAAGACAAGTTTTCTTCTAAGATTAAATTCAATATTTAACCTTTCTTCTTTTGAATTTGTAACTCCATATGATATGATGGAATTTGTTTCATGGTCTCATTCATATTTTAATAGGCTACAAGTTTCTTCTTCAGATACATTGAATTTTTCGAAAGCAAGATTACCTATTAACTTACCTAATGAATGAACTTCTTTCTTAACTACGATCTTTCCACTATTTTATCCTTCATGGATGGCCTGCAAGCTATCCCATACATCCTTTGTAGATTCATATTGCATAAAATTTCAAGTTTTGAATCAGGTATATGTTGAGGCTTCAACCACCCCCTTAATTTTTTTGAAAATTATGGGGCCCTCTATATGAATTTTACCAATGTCACCTTTAGATTGTTTTAGTTTGCTTTATTTATAAATATGGCTTGATGATCTTTCTCCTTTGAGTTTTCGACTTAGATTAATGCTTTCTCTTTGTCTCACATGAAATGATTAGTTGAGGATGTGATTTTGAGGTAAAACTTTTAGTGAAATTCGATGCATATGATTTCGTTGAATGTGATTGTTGCATCATGTGAACTTGCTTCATCACATTTTTTTTTACACATTTTTTTCCCTAATTGAGCCTTGATTTTTCAATCATTCAACGTAGTGTGTGTTATCCGATAAGCTTGTTCAAGCGGAATTCATATATTTCTCTACTCAAATTTGGATTTTCAACATATCTCAACAATTTTGTCAATGCAACTCAAATAATGAAAGTATGCCAAAAAAATTAGAGGTTGGGAAAAATATCAAAATGTTGCATGCTCTTCTTTTTTCGTTAAAAAGAACAAATTTTACATTTTGCCACTTTTCACAGTTTATCTCTTGAAGCATAAAACCTTTAGAAAGTTAATTTTTTATCCCTACATTCAAACAAATGTCATTCATGACATACCTTGAAACCAAATAAAATACCAATTTCCTTTGATTCAATAGGAAAGATCGTGAAAAAAAACTATCCCAAACATCACTAAAAGCCAAATTCTATTAATCTTTCTTCAAAAGAAAAATCAGTTTACGAAAACAAATTTGTGATTTCTCCAAAAGAATCACTACGATATGGGCAAAAACAAAATCTCTTAACAAGCCCCAAGGGTTAGCTCAATTGGTTGAGTCCCTATTGTTAAGTACCTTTCCGATTGGGAGGTCACAGGGTCAGTTCTCCTCGATGCTTTTGGGGTTAGACCCTGCTAGTCTAGCCGACGGGCCTTAAAATTCTAATGGAAAACAATGACCTTATGGTGCACTCAGGAGGGAATGGAACCAAGCAAAGATCTCGAGGATGCCTTTCAGAAATCAGTTAGAAAGGTCATTTTTATGAGAAAAAAAAAAAAACAAAATCTCTTAACAAAATTTGTTGAAAAGATCGCATGTTTTATATGTATAAAAAATTCTAATGGAAAACAATCACCCTATGGTCACCAGGCAAAGATCTCAAGGATGCCTTTCAGAAATTAGTTAGAAAGGTCATTTTTATGAGAAAAAAAAAAAAAAAAACAAAATCTCTTAACAAAATTTGTTGAAAAGATCACATGTTTTATATGTATAAAAAATTCTAATGGAAAACAATCACCCTATGGTCACCAAGAAAAGATCTCGAGGATGCCTTTCAGAAATCAGTTAGAAAGGTTATTTAAAAATAAATAAATATAAATATAAATATAAATCACTTAATAAAATTTGTTGAAAAGTTCACATGTTTTATATATATATAAAATACAATCGCCCTATGTTGCACTCAGAAGGGAATAGAACCAAGCAAATATCTCGAGGATGCCTTTCAGAAATCAATTAGAAAGGTCAATGGATTATGTCACCTTATGAAAGGAAGTGGCATACACTTAAAACATGAATGTTTGTGAGGAGGCACTGACACAGTTTGAATATTTTATCTTTAATTTAATTTAATTTTACTTTAATATAGGTTCAATTTATTTTTAGTTTCATCTAGTTTATTGTTTAAATTTTAAACTTAGTGTCTATTTTAGATTTTATTTCCATTATTATATCAGTTTGAGTATTTAGTTTTAATTTGTCAAGATTTATTTTGAGTTTTATTAATTTTAGTTTACCATATTGAGATTTTAATTTAGATTTAGTTTAGATTTTAATTGTTTTGTTTTGTTTTTATTTTGTTCTAATTTTATTTTAAATTTTATTCAACTTTAGTTTATATAGGTTTATTTTATTATTTAAATGGATTTCATGGGTTTTAATAAAAAAGTTTGTGGTTGAGATTTCGTAGAAATTTTGGAGACCTAAAATCATGGAACTTAAAGATGAAATATTATGGAGGATCGAGAGCATGAAATTAAAGATGTCAAAAAATTCAAAAGTTTTATAAAAAGAGTAAGGATAGTCATGAGAGGGGCTCTAAATCTATTAACTATAGGGGAAATTTTGCAAAGAGAGAGATGGTCACTTACACTATTGTAGGAGAGAGATTTTCTTTTTGTAGGATTAAGAGTGTTATGAATTTTTAAAAGAAGAATCCATGCACAAATGTAAAACTAATTCTTGAAGAAATTCATGATTTCAAAGGACTGTATATAGACATTTGGAGCTATTGATAATAAGTTCTCATTTCTTTGCACTATTGTATTATATTTGCAGACTTATTATTTCTTTACTATGGTTGTTAATTTTGTTTTGAATTATGTTTCAATTAGTATAAGAGTAATTGGTATTAGCACTATTGTTAATCTTACTTATTTTATGCTAATTGATGCTCTGTGTTAATCTATCTTTGCATAGATGAACAAGATTTGAATCAGAATTTGATAACAAATTCGATGAGACTTGTTTGTAATGGATGCTAACTATTTATCAGTCAATTACTATCTTGTCTTGAATTAATTTCTATTGAATTAAGGACTATTTTTTTAATATATTAGTAAATCTAATATCAAGTTCATTTATTAATAATTGGATTTAATTATATGCATGAGATGATTTTGATAACTATTTAAGTAATCTTATTGCATATTTGTCTGAATATCTTGCAAATCATATGAACTATTTCTATGATAGGTAAGTGTATCTTAATCATATATCCAATCTTAGTTATTTTACCCTTTATTTACCTATCTCTTGAGGGGGATTAATCCTTCTTTTAATCGAGATAGATTAGGATTTCCTTTTGTGTCTTGCATATAGATTAGATTTCATTTTTCATGTTAGTTTAATTAGTTACATTTTCAGAAGTCTCCTTTTGTAGGAGCATCACCTATGTGGCTTAGTTGAGCCCTTATTTAAACTAACATGAAAGATTGCCTTTTTCAAGTAGCCATGAGAAGGAAAATCTTTCCCTTTGTCTATTATTGCCAACACACAATATCATATATTAGTAGGAAGATGATATTGTTAGAATAGATTAGTACATATAGATTAGTTTAGATTAGATTAACATTGGATTATGTTAGTTTTATGATAAGGGTAATTATGCCCATTTAACAAATTTGAACCACCATCCCAAATGGAAAAGATTCTTATTTGGGGATCTAATTGGGTAGTCTCCCTAATGTTGATGAGGTAGTTTTTGGCCATCAACATTTTGAGTCTTGTTTTTAAGTTTTATCTATTTACAATGGCACCTTTTAAACTTCCTATTTGGAGTTTCTTCTCTGGACATGCACCTGCCACCACTCCAATAAAGGTAGCAAAACACTTGTCAAAAACAATGTTTAATGGTAAGGGAAATGTTTCTTCTTTTGATCGTGTTATTCAGTTTATTTTAAATTGTAATGATTATGACATTGATGAAGTGTAATTTGCAGGATATTTACTCTTATCTTAACCAACCGAGCCAAAGTCTGGTGTCGGTCACTGCCAGGTGCCTTTGTACATGGGATGAGTTTACAAGGATGTTCCTACACACTTTTCAAGACTACAATTATGAAAATGTTTAGGATCAACTTGAGAATCTTTGTAGATTTGAAGGTGAGTCTTTTGATGATTTTCTTGTTTGATTTAAATTATTTTGTTTGCAATTTCAATCTCAATATTTACCTCCTCAAATTGAATTAACAAGATGGGTTAAAAATGTTTTTTTTCTCCCTTGTACTTCTAATAATCTTAATGAATCTGAAAACATAATTTATCTAAATACATTTGCTACAATTGATGATTCTTTTGAAGAAACTAGTAATATGGGTATACCTCTTCAATCTATTAATCCAGAATGTGTTAATGAACAATTTCAAGAAGATACAAATATATCCAATACCATTAATGATTCTCTTGAAGTTCTTCTAGATCAATATGAAGCCGTTAATTGTCATAAAGAGGATAAGCATGAATTAGTTTCTCACATAGAAAATATTAGCAAAAAGGATGAACATTGTCATATTAAATATGTTTCTGATGACTTTTTCGATATTGATATTATTCAGCCTCATGTTGAAGATCTCCTAATTTCTCATTCTAAGGAATGCAAACAAATAAGTTACAATCCCAAAAAAATTTCTAATCATGAGGAACTTGACATTTGTGCTAAAGAAAACAATGAAAAAATAGTATTAGAAACTCAAGAGTCATGTTTTATTTTGAATGATCATATTCCTAAAACTCATGACAATTTTCTCATTCTTACTTTTGATTATGTTTATGATTCTCATTCATCAATTGCAAGGGAAGAAATCAAAGATAAGAATTATGAAGTCATCCATGATGATAACATGAGGATTGAGAATGTTGAGACTCTTCACTCTCCGATGTTGGTTATGTTAGGTTCTCATATTCTTAATCCTTCAAATCAATCTATAATTGAAAATGAGATAGGCCCTAATTCAATAATTCTTCCAACAAATTATCATTTTCAAAATTCTAATCATTTGAATGATTATAATTTTCAAAAATCCATTCTAATTTATGATCCTTATGATGATAAATTTCCCAATTGCATCCATTGTCTCAAGCTTTATACACAAGTCGATGTTGTTTTTTATCTTGATAGGATTACCTCAGTCGCTACTTGTAAAAAAGAAACTCTTGTGAATAAATCCTTTTTGTCTTGTACCAGTAATGTAAATTTTTGTTTTCTACAATCCGACATTTAAAAGTACGTCATTATAGCCTTTCTTATAACCTTCTCCTCCTTCAAATTTTCTTCAATCATTAGCACATCTCCATCCTTATTTTCATGATCCATTTGAGAATTGTTTGAAAAATTCAATTACACAGAAGATTCCTAACACTCTTCCTTTTGCATATATTTCTAACTTGTCTTTGCAGGGATAAATTCATGACATTTCTTGGAAAAATGTTATTCTAACCATAATTTTATTTTAACAGTTACACGAAGATTTTCATGACAGATTTGAATTATGTCTAGAAAAATCATTTCTAGCAAGGTTTCCTGTAGATGATAAGTTCATTTTACTCTATTTATTAGAAACTCGTGTACATAATAGGTTGACGTTTTCTTGTAATAATTTAGTTATAATCTCATTACTAATTTTTTATGTACATATATGTCCAGAACCTAAACTAATGGAATGGCTTCATTGGAAGTACAATTTCACTTAGTTTTACTCCACCTTGTTAGATTAGCTTAGAGCAGAAATGGTTTAGTTAGATTACTTTTCTTTTTGTTTTCTTTTAATATTGAAAATTTTGAATAAGAAGGTAGTGAGCCCAAAATGTTTCCTTGGTATTCACTCCATTTCCTGGCAACGTGATGCAAAGTCATAGGACCTTCCTGTTGAAAAATGCAACAAGAAAGTATCAATTTGATTTTGCCTTAGTCAAATTGAGAAAATTCGAATTTCCACATTAGCATATAAATTGGATGCAGTTAACTTTTGTGACATGACCCTTGTCACTCAGTTAGCTCAGTAAATTTGAGTTAGAGGGCTTGGAGTTCAGTTAAGAATGTGTGATTGCTAAATTTTAGTAATCTAGTTCAGTGACATCTAGTTGTGTTTATTTAAACTAGTTCTAACAATTTGAGGAACTAGTAGAAGGTCATTTTTGTAGTGGGACAATAGTCTAACTCAGTGATCATCCAGTTAACTAATCAATCAACCTAAAATAACTGGTGCATGTAGAGAATTCGAGTTCCCGATTGTGGTGGAGATTCCAAGGAAGTGTAACAAGAAGTTGTAAACTAGTTTGAGTTTACAGATGTTGGATGTAGGAAGATGATCAAACTTTGGGAATTACACAATCAATTGGAGGAAAATTCCTATAAATTAGGGACTAATTCTCTAGGAATTACACAAGGAAACAGACGCTCAAGAAGAGGAATAAATTGACTATGTCTGGGTTAGAACTTCTCATTGAGAAGAAAAATAGCTTATTCACTTGCAGGTTGAGCTCAGACTTAGCTAGCAATTGTAATACATCTCTATTCATATGATTAATGCAAAGAGGCTTGATGGGTTTTTCCCAGTTGGGTTCCCCTAGACAAAATATTGTGCCTGTGTGTTATTTCTTATTCCATGTCTGAGATTGTTGTTCAATATTGTGAATTGAATTTCACAAATTATTGAGTAGAATTGTGTCTCTTGATTTAGATTAAAATTTATTGAGCAGCTGCAATTCTATCACCAAATTTCTACATGGTATCAAAGTAGGATTCACATTAGAGCATGAATTTCAAATTTATTTCTTTAGTGTAGCAATATATCTTCAGAGTTGGGAAAATGACCTTCAATGAGTTGAGATTAGAGTATGCCTCGAAAGGAAACTCGAATTTCATTGCATGGAAGGATCACATGAAGGCAATGCTTGATGAAAACAAATTCTGGAATATGTCAAGAAAGACATTGCAAAACTAGAATCAATTGATGCCAAAAACCTAGCTCGATGGAAGAAATATATAGCCAAGGTGAGGAGAATAATATTGGAAGGAGTGCAGGATCACATTGTCTCAAATCTCCATGGGAAAGAAACTCCTTTCTTAATGTGGTAGGCACTCATAGACCTATTCCAGGATAGCAGTGACCATAGAAAACTGGCCCTCAAAGACAAAATTTGAAATATTAAGATGCAGAAGAATGATACTATTCCACAATATCTCAACAAATTTATACAAGTTTGTGATGAGCTTGGAGGGGTTGGTGTGAATTTTGCAAAAGATGACTTGGTGAGCCTAGCTCTTCTAGGCCTTCCCAAAAGCTGTAATAACTACTAGGACTTGGTTAATGGCAGGGAGAAATTATTGAATTGAGAATGCTTGTGGTCTGGTTTGGTACAAGAAGAGATCAAGCGGAATATCAAAGATGGAACTTCATCGAAGGGCAAGGATGAAGAAAATTTTTCATTGATTGGAAAGGGGAAGAAGGGAAAAGGGAAGAAATATAAAACCAAACCATAATCCAGCTAAGAGGGAAAGAAGAAATATTTTTCCAAAATAAAATGCTTCAATTTTCATGAATTTAGGCACTACGCTTCAAAGTGTCCACGCAAAAGTTCTGGCAAGAAGAACTCGAGAGAAGAAACGGGAGAGGCATTGGCTTCATAGTTTAGGATAGAATTCACCCTTATCACATGCATGGCCAACACTTTGATGGGGAGTCTGTGGTACTTGGAATCTGGTGCCTCATTCCACATGATAGGCTGTAGAGAATTTTTCAATGACCCGGAGGAAAAAGATCTCCAGATTTATATTGAGCTTGGGATGATGGAAAGTACAATGCTATTGATATTGGTATAGTAACCTTTCAAAGGGAGTCAAGATCTTCTCTTCACCTCAAAGATGTCATGTTTATTCTAGGCCTAAAGAAGAATATAATCTCTGTAGTAGTTTTGGAAGACTATGGTTATGATGTGATCTTCAGCAAAGGGAAAGCATTCCTGAGACACATAAGCACTGGAAAGGTGAAGAAGATCAGATTTTAGGTGAAGAACCTATACAATTTGGATGTGGAATATTACGCTAAACTAAGCAGTAAGGCAAAGAAATTGCAAAGCCACGATGTCAGTGAACTTTGGCACAAGATATTGGGCCATTTTCATCATGACGCCTTGAAGATTTTGCATCAAATAACGACTGGCCTCCATAAATGATCACTTGAGAAACATGATGTCTACAAAGGTTGTAACTTGGGGAAGTATGTGAAATCCACATTCCATGAGTGAGACAGCAAAGCACATGCAGTCTTGGAAAGAGTCTAATATGATGTTTTTGGACCCTTCTTCACAACATACACTGCCAGACATAAATATTTTGTTATTTTTAATGATGATTTCTCAATGAAGTGTTGGATCTTCTTCATGCAGAAGAAGGATGATACATTCTCAAAGTTTGTAAAATTCAAGGCACTAGTTGAGAACGAGATTGACAAGAAGGTGAGGGATCTTAGGAGAGATAATGGAGGTGAGTATGTTTCGAATGACTTCAAGGATTTATGTGCAAAAGAAGGCATTCAAAGAGAGCTGACAACACCCCACAACACAAAAAATGGGGTAGCTAAGAGAAAGAACCAAAAAATTGTTGGAGCTCCTAGAGCTATGCTACATGCCCAAGACCTAACACTGCATTTTTGGGAAGAGGCATGTAACACAACAGTCTACTTGTAGAAATAGAGTCCTCATTAGATTCTTAGTATGATTACACCAGAGGAGGCTTTCTTAGGGAGAAATCATGATGTGTCTCACTTCAAGATTTTTGGAGCCTATGTTTACTATCATGTCTCTAAAGATTCAAGGAAGAAGCTTGAGACGACAGTAGAGTTGGGATTTTTTCTGGGCTACACCGAAACTCCACACAATTACCGTGTGTACTTACCTTCCCTCATAATGAAAATTGTGCGAAGGGATGTAAATTTTGATGAGGAGAATGTGATGTGGTGCTCTCTTGAGGGGGAGCTTCAAATCCCACCAGAAGATGAGCTTTTAGCTCCAAAGGATGGGCCTCAAGAAGTTTTGGAGCAGCCACAAATGGAGGAGTAGAGAGTGGAGACATCCCCTCAAGAAAAACCATCCAGAGAAGCGAGAAAATGACCCAGGAACCTGATAGATTAGTGGAGGATGTGAGCGAGAATGTGGGAGCCCCTTCAAATTTGCGCAGGAAAAGGAGGTCACTTGAGAGGTACACTATCTACATGGCTCTAATGACTGAGATTGTAGAGATTGAGCCATCCTATTTTGAGGAAGCAGTAGATAAAACTGTTTGGGTTGATGCAATGGTGGAATAATATGAATCCATCATGAAGAACAATGTTTGGGAAGTAGTCCCGAGACTGGAAGATAAATCAGTTATGGGTTCAAGATGGATCTTCAAGGTTAAGCATGCAATAGGTGGACGTATAGAGAAGTATAAGGCTATATTTGTGGCGAAATTATTCTCTCAAGTTGAGGGAATTGACTATAAGGAAACCTTCACTCTTGTAGCAAGGTATTCATCCATTAGATCAATTCTTGCGCTGTTTGTGAAGATGGGGTGGAAGATCCACCAGATGGATGTAAAAAAAACATTTCTCAATGGTGTTATTGAGGAGGAAGTGTACATTAAGAAACGAGAAGGTTTTGATACATTTAATCAAGAGTCTCATGTGTGTAGACTCAAGAGAGTGTTGTAAGGTCTCAAACAAGAACCTTGTGCTTGGTACACCAGGATCGATAGTTATCTCACTAGTTTTAGCTTCACCAAAAGTGAAGTGGATGCAAACTTCTGTCATATTTTGGTAGAAGGTAAATTTCTTATCATTGTTTTATATGTTGATGATTTAATATTAACATGTGATGAGCAGCTGATAAGCTCTTTCAAGGAGGACCTTGCAAGGTAATTTGAGCTGAAGGACACGGGTCTCATGCGCTACTTCGTCGGGTTCGAAGAATGGAAGGTGATGGGGAATTTTTTGTGTCTCGAGGAAAGTATGCCACCGAGATACTACAGAGATTCCACATGGAGAGTTGTAAGCCCATGGACACACCTCTAGCGGACAACTGGAGGAAGTCACTTTACTGAAGAGGTGGATGCTACCATTTACCAATAGTTAGTGGGTTCACTGATGTATCTTGTGAACACACGACTAGATATTTACTATGCAATCAACCAACTAAGCCAAGCTATGTTTAGGCTAATAAAATTATATTGGAAGGATGATAAGCATGTTTTATGATACCTTAGAGGCACTACCTAGTATGGATTATGGTATAGACGAACAAAGAGAGTGAAGATGTGTGGCTTCACAGATGAATATTGGGCAGGGAGTCCATTTGACTAAAAGATTAAATTAGGTGGAATTTTAGTGTTGGGTCTATAGAGGTTTCCGGGTACAATAGGAAGCAAAGATCTATGTCACTCAACTTCGCAGAAGGAGAATACATGGCTGCAAGTCAAGAAACATGTGAGGCGATATGGATGAGAAAGATACTCGTGGGACATTTTGGTCAGATGATGGATCCAACTATGATATATTGTGATAATAAAGGTTGCAATAAGCTCTCCAAGAATCTATTCTTTCACGATCAATCCAAGCATATAGATATCTGGTATCATCATTTACGAGACTGTGTGTAGAGGAGGATAATGTTGCTACAATACATTTTGACAAAGGAATAAGATGCTGGCATTTTTCAAAGGCTTTGTCAAGAGGGAAGTTCGAGTTCCATAGGTGTAGATATGGGTGGTTGATAGTCCCTTTCTTGTTGAGAGGGAGTCTTGAAAAATGTAGCAAGAAAGTCTCAATTTGATTTGCCTTAGTCAAATTGAGAAAAATCAAATTTCCACATTAGCAAACAACTTGGATGTAGTTAACTTATGTGACATGGCTCTTGTCACTTAGTTAGCTCAGTAAATTCTAGTTAGAGGGCTTGGAGTTCAGTTAATCATGTGTGATTGCTAAATTTTAGTAATCTTGTTTAATTATATCTAGTTGTGTTCAGTTAGACTAGTTCTAACAGTTGGAGGAAATAGTGGAAGGCCAGTTGTGCAGTGGGAAAACAGTATAACTCAGTGATAATCTAGTTAACTAATAAATCAACCTGAAATAACTAGTGCATGCAGATAATTCTAGTTCCCAACTGTGGTGGAGATTCCAGGTTAGTGTAACAAGCAATTGTAAACTAGTTTGAGTGTGTATATGTTGCATGCAATCAGATGATAAAACCTTGGGAATTGTGTAATCAATTGGAGGAAAATTCCTAAAAACAAGGGATAATTCTCTAGGAATTGCACAAGGAAATAGGGGCTCAAGTAGAGGAAAAAATTGACTAAGTCTAGGTGAGAAATTCTCATTGAGAAGAGAGATAGGTTATTCACTTGCAAGTTGAGCTCAAATTGAGCTAGCAATTGTAATAAATCTCTATTCATCTGATTAATGCAAAGAGGCTTGAGGGGTTTTTCCCAGTTGGGTTCCCCTACAAAAAATATTGTGCATGTGTGTTATTTATTATTACATGTTTGAGATTGTTGTTCTATATTGTGAATTGAATTCCACAGATTAGTAGATTATAATTGTGTCTCCTGATTTAGATTAAAATTTCTTGAGAAGTTGCAAATCTATCACCAAATTTCTACACTTCCCCTTCCAACTCAGAACCATCGTGGCTCAAGACTTATCAAAGTCCCCAAATATAAAATAAAGTCCCTAAATTTAATATGAATGTAATTTTAAATGGTAGCAATTTTGATATAAATATTTATATTAATTCAAAATATTACCTCTGCTCCCTTGACCCTTTCCAATTTGAATTCCCCAGCAAAAAAAAAAAACTGGAAATAAGCGAAAGAGTAAAGGAACAAATTCTCGATAATGTTCCCTGGCCTTCCTTTGAATTGTTTACTTAGAATTACCTCTGGGGATAACCCTCTGAGAATACCTTTCCTCAAGTTCTGCCAATGACAATTATGATTCCCATCTACTAACAAATCTCATCGGCCTTAAATAAATTCCAAGTTTTCAATCACTACTTCTTACTTTGTAACTCCACATCTATGTTAATGTCTATTCTGTTATGGATTAGACCCATGATCGAACCCTTCCTGCTCTTATCTCTGATTAATGGAGTGATGATCCTATCGTTGATCAACAAAGTTGTGGTTCCTACTAAGCTTATATGAGAACCTCTCTCTTTTATTCATGGATCCTTTGCACATTCGTTGGCTCTACTCAAGAAAACATTGAAAACAGAAAAAATAACAACACACTATACACAAACTTCATGGTAATTGCATAGAGGACAAAAAGAATGATTACAAAGACTGAATGCAAAATAAAACCAAACAATCCACACTCGTATTTCCCCCTCTCATTGGAAACCCTTTTCCTTTTATTAATGTTTCCACAAAAAATTGTTACAACAATATTTCATTTCAGATCCACGAAAGTAGGATCTAACTAGAAAGAAAATAGAAAAGAAATCCATTCAAGTAGCTTTCAATCCTCCAGATGATTTTCACGCTACATTTGGATAATAAGCCATTTATTGAAACAAACCTCACAATTCACTCAAACAAACCTAGACTTCTAGAAATTACATAAGAAATAAAATTTTTGCATGACGCTCCTGCATCATACACCCAGGTTTTAATTTTCATGGACTCTTGTCCATGAGCTCCCCTTCCACAGCTTTTCTATAACAATGCAACATATATCAAAGGTCTCTTCATTGAGTGGTTCCCTCATTTAAGAAATCCTTTCATCCATTCCTTCCAGCACACATTTTTTTGTTTGTAACTGAGCTTTCTACCTCTTAACTAGATGTGGTGCATGAATTTTCTAAACCTATTTCTCTTTGACTGGGTAGATCCTCCTATTCATTATCCCAACAATTAATAATAAAATAATTGCAAGGATTGACTGGAAGAATTCATGATGACTCTATTGTCTCATGTTATCTTCTTGCTCAAGGTACCCTCCTACTCTATCATTTGCAACACTATTCCCAAACTTCTCCCGCCCATTGTTCTTCAGAATTATGAATTGTTGCTCATTAATTTGAATCTCCTCTCTCATGACCATTTTTGCTACAGAGTGTGTTGACTGCTATGTACTCTCCATTAACACCCATTCATCAATCATTTTCTTCTCGAAATCAATTAAACTTTGTTCTATTGAAGGAAGTTTTGTTGCCTTCAAACCCTTCACTATATCCTCCATATTATATGATTTCTCATGCTTCCTATATTTTGTATCTCTAGTCACCAATCGTTTCTCACACATCAATAGTATGCTTGGATCTGTTGTCTCCCTAGTCCCTCATTTTTTATAGGCAACAACACATGCTTCTATCCAACCTTTTCAAAAGTGTAGGTGTTCATTCTACCATCGTAGCTCACTATCCTGTCATATTTCCATGGTATTCCTAACAAGGCATGACAAATATCCGTCTACACAATATCACAAAGAACTTGTTCTTTGTATTTGCAAATTTGGAACTCCACTTGACATTGCTCACTTACCAATATTTTATGGCCTTTCTAAAACCATGAAACTTTATACAGTATATGATGTAGCAGCCTCTCTAGCTGTAATATTTCCACCATTTATGTGGAAATAAGATTATTAATACTATCATTATCAATAATCAAATTGCCACATTTACCTTTTGCCTTGCAGGTTGTTCTAAATAAGCTTTTCATCTCCACTAATTCATTTACATCCATCACTTGCTTCATTAATAAAGCTTCTGCTTCTTTTGGCAAGTCAATACATTCATCCACTACCTTTGGAGGTTCAAGTTGTGGTTAAGTTTGTGTTAATTGTACCCCTTTTTGTTTTCCAACTTTTTGTGGACATTCATATGAATAATACCCCAACTGTCTACAAGTGAAGCATCTCACCTGATCTCTACCTCTACCTCATCCTCTTGAAGAAGACCTTCCTCCTCTAAAATCATTGGCTTTATATGGATGTGGTTGTTGGCTTAAACTGCTAACATCTCCTTTTTGTTGTTGTTCTTTTTTCCAAAACTTCTTATTTTTATCCTCTAACTTTGCTTCCTTAATTTTTTTTCATCAACCTTCAATGCAACCTTATATGCTTCCTCAAAATATCTCAAGGAAATTAGCCTTAATTATCCTGATTATCAAACCTCAAACCATTGATATACTTGGAAACTCTCTAAGGTGTGTATTCTATATGTCTTGATCTAATATTTACTTTGTAAAATTCCTCTTTATAATCCCTAACATTCATCATCTTTTGTTTAATATTCCGCATCTTTCTAAACAACATTAAATGGTTATATATAGGAAGGAATTTACATTTTAATTTAGCAGCCATCTTGCTCCAATGCTTGATCTTTACTTTTTCTTCACGTCCCTTTTTTCCTGCACTCCATCCTACCATAGAGCCGCACGTCCTCTTAGATGTGTTAAAACGAACATAACTTACTTGTCTTCTTGTATCTCTGCATATTCAAAATTCTTGTTCAAAGCATTTATCCAATCCACCAATTCTTATGGATCCAAACTTCCACTGTATGTAGGTACTTTTTCCTTTGACCCAAAGCCTAGACCAAAATATGACTTTAGAATTCTAACCTCTTCATGTTCTGAAGCTATCTCCTCTTCCTCCTCTAGAAGTTCTTCATCAATTGTATCACCTGTATGATCATGATGCTCTATAGCCTCCATGGCTTCCAACCTTCACCAAAGAGTTCTCACCTCTTCCCTCAATTCTACATTCACAACTGGTCGATTTCTTCCTCGACCCCTACCTCTTCCAATTTTGATTTCCATTTTAAATAAAACAAATCAAATATAGGGACACATATCAATTCTTAATTTCCATTTTTCTTAGAGCTTGTCGTGCTTTCATACCACTTGATGAAAAGTCAGAGGACCTTCCCCTTTTGTTAGTGTCAGTCTTTGCAACCTTCCACCAGTGATGAAATATGCTCTTATAAAGTGGTCTTGGGGTGCCAAAGTCAAATTTTTGTCATTTTAGTGAGTCTTCAAGTAAAAATTTGGTCATTGGGTATTAGGTCTAGGATTTTTTTCACTCTTTCCAAAGTTTTCCAAGTATTGGTTCACGTCACCATTCAGATGAGTGTACCATCATTCAAAGAGTTGTCATCATAATTTCAATTTTCAATGGGTCATTTTACACCTTGTTTGTGCTTCAGTAGTGCTTAGGTAAGGCTCATTTCCCTCACCTAGGGTTTTTAAGGTAATTTTTATTGGATGGTCAAAATCATCAACAAAAAATTGTATCCTGATGCTCATACACCTTCCCCTATCCTTAATATACCTTCTTAAACACTTCCCATCATTAATATCCCTCAAATTCATCATTTTCCCACAAACCCTAGCCTATTGCTACAATTTGACACTTCTCTAGGTTAGGCCTGTGTTTTGCCCTTTTGGACCCCTTCCCCTCACTCAATCTTTGAAATTCCACTTTCCCCTACTTCCTAACATCCCTCCTACTTCCCAAAATTTTCTCAAGAAATTAAAATCCCCTCATCCCCTTCATTTCCCTTCATTTATACAAATCCCCTATTCCACACATCAAGATAGGTTTTATTCAAATGATGTTTCTAAGAAAGAAAAGATGAATTTGACAAAAGTGGGAGAGGTTTTTGTCCACCATAGACCCAAGAATAAAAACCTCCTTCAATTTTTACACAGGTCTCATGTTTTGGGAGAAATTTCCAAAACATCATTTTCCTCAAGAGAGTTGATGCACTTCTGGAGTGACCTTAGGAAAATCAATCTTTCTCCTAGATGGAGTGACCAAATGACTTTCTTGATGAGTTAAATGACAACTAGACACAAATATATTTACAATGAGCTCAGTTTTGAGTTGAGGAAGGCCTCCAAAAGTTGACTAAAATAGCACTCTGCATTTTGGCAGCCTCATTCTACACATTTTGACCAGTCTTGGGAGATTGATCTTTTGACAGGGAAAATGAGCTCCAAATTGAAAAATTCAAGATTTTATGGAAATTAGACTCGACATTCTTTCCAACGAGCTATCCTATGCTCAATTTAGACATCAGGAAGGCAGTCATAAGTTGTATTGAAATGGCGCTACGCATTCAGGAGGTGGCGTTGCGCGTCTGAGCTAGGCTCTGCGCGTAGGGAGGTTATAGCAGTGAAAATTTACACTACACTGCGCGTTGAGAGGTGGCACTGCACATCTATAGTTGGTGTTGCACGTTGATCAGCAAAGACCAAAAAGCCTCCAAACTTCATAAGAACTTCCAAAGAATCCTCTCATCTCTCAAACAAGTAAGTGCACTCCCTCTACCTCATCATTGAAGTTTTCATTGAAGTGTTCGAAGGAATTTACCATGACAAATGTCAAACCCTAGTTTATCCCTCAATGACATTATAGAAACCCTAATCCCCTCTATTTTACCCACCACGTATAACTAAACCCTAAACCCCTTCTCTACATCACTCCATAACATCTATACCCCCTCATCCTTCATCCCACAAGTTATATTTCAAAAAGGGCCCAAACCCTTGTTATCACCAAAATAGGACCCTGATAAGCTGCTGATGAGACTATCTCAGTGTAACTATTTCAAACCAATATTTTAGCTAAGGCTTAGCCTCCTCAGCCTGAGAGGGCTCTCTCAAAGGGTTAATGATTTTGATTAAAGATATGGATAGATGGCTAACTCTATGGTTTGTGATTGTATATGTTTATAGGTTGAAAGATGAAGGTTGGCTACCATTGGGCTATGGAGTCAACGTATGTTCAGTACCACAGCAAGATCAACTTAACATGAAGTCAGGGCATAGAGATTTTTTATACATCAACAAAACAAAGATACAATGCAAGGAAACACAGTTTATAAATACATGAAGGAAGTTAGAGCATCATTGATGAGTTCTAAGTAAAATGTATTCATATCACTGCAAGTAAGTGAAAGAGGAAATCCATGAGACAATAGGACATTAAAAACTCTCTTTGAATCCTGAATAGTGAAGCCAAAACATTCTACCTAGCATGGAAGTCAAGGCATTATAGAGTTCAATTGCAGAAATGCAAATATAAAACAGTGAAACACAGTTAGTTTATCTATGAAGGAAGTTAGAGCATCATTGATGAATTATGAGTATCATAAGTAAACATCATTGAAATGTAAGTATTGTAAGATTCCATCAAAATAAGAACATACAAGAACTCTTCATGAATCTTGAGTTGTCTAAGTATAAATTTTGCATTCATGTTAAAAAATACACAGTCTGCACATAGAGCAGCAGCTGAGCCAAAAAGTCTCCAACCCCTTGCTAATTCGACCTCTTGCTCTATATAAAGCATTTACAACATGGATTCCCTCATCCCTCATCAAGAGAATTCGAATTTGCTATGAGTGACACCTATTCTAACCATAAAACAAACCTTTAAATGCATTTGACAGCTAACTAACAGTCCTAGAGTCCTAATACAATTAGGAGTGTAACTCCTTATTATGATTAAAACAACCTTACTAAACATTTAAAGAATTTTTTGACAGCTGCAACCTCATGAAGTCGAATTTGATGAAGCCTCCCACGTTGTCACCTTACTGTTGATTACAAACCCTAGAAATTAGGGAACATGTTTCCCTATTTTTAGGTTTAGGTTCCTTGAAAATGGCACGTGGGACAGAGAATTTATCTTCTCATCCACGACATATTTTATGAAACTGAAGGAGGTTTCTATATTCCATGCTTTCTAGAACAAAAACCTCTCTTTTTTTTTTAAAACACTTCTCCGGCTATTCAGAATTTGTCCTTGAAAACACGTGTCAAACAGGAAAAATTCGTTCTCTGAAATTAGGGTTTCAAAGAAAGCTTAGTATCTACCAACTGAAAGCACTTGTGAAGAAAGTGAGATAGGTTATTGTATCTAGAGACTTGATGAAGATAAACCTCCCTTAGAATTCCAAAATACCTTTTTCTGTAACCAGAAACTGACCTTGAAAAAGACTGATAAAACCAGAAGACAAAGCTTGACTTTCAGCAGTTTCGTAGTGCAAGTTTAACCATAAATTCCTCCCACCTCAGAATGAGTTTGAAGAAAATGAAAGAGTTTTTTTTATTTAAGTATGTTAGGAAGAAAATCCTCTTTCAGTTTTCAAAATTGGGTTCTCAGTTGCTCAAAAACCCTTCTGGAAGTTGACTAGAAAAAGCAGAAAACAGAGTTTTTTATGCTGAAACGGGCTTTTTCATGGGTTTCGTAGCGCGCTACGAAAACTCCTAGTTTAGAATCCATGATTTCGTAGAGAGGCCAGTGCAAATTCTAGGTTTTGTGCTACGAAAACTCCTAGGCAGCTTATAGTGCATGAAAACCTTGACACAAGTTTGACACATGGAATTTTAGGTGTGATGTGGGGCCAGTGATGAGCAAGAATGGAGTGTTGACCCTATTTGACCATACCAACAAGACTCTTTTCTAGATCTTAGACACTAAAGAAACCATGTAAATATTATACCAAGACTAACATCAATCCTTTGGAATCAAACTGATGTCAAAACACATGGTGAGGCTTCTAGGACACGGAATGAGGCTGTGAAACTTTTTTTTGGAAAAGAGAATGACACTTATTGAGATGAGATGACTCAAAACCTATAATACTATGACTAGAAACAAGGCAAACTTTCCAAAGCTTAGAAACAAAAATTTTAGGGTGATAATAGTGGCTCCACTAGGGATAGTGTGCCCTTGTGGTATACAAAGAACTTGTAGCTCCAGTGCCGCTATCCATCCTCTAGAATAAAACTCTGAACTTTTGCCCAATTTGCTCCTCAAGCCTTTAATGATTTCTGAAAGAAGAATTCAAACTTCACCTACTGAAACAGATGCTCAGTCAACCTACCCTGAGCTTATTTGCACATTCCTACATACCCTATCAGCGACAATCTCCACTTGTAGCTCAAGGAACATGAAAATTCCAATGAAGCCAGTGATCGATCTGATCTGACACTTGAATCTCTTGACTGTGCTTGAAGCAAAAATAAACCAGATACTGAAATAACCAAGGCAGCATAGGGTGTAACTGTTCTTCAAGATGAAAATATAACTGGAAGCATGAACAGTAAATCTTTTCCATGTAATCAGCTATAGGGTCAAAAAAGACATGATAAGTTTGATGATCATCATAACATTCTATATCTTTAGACAACTGATTCTCAGCCACACAAGATTCTTTTGATATGCTATCCAACTACTTTTCTACATGATTTCCACAAACAATGTAATTTTCCTCACTATTATGATCATTCTTTGAAGTAATCTGTTGCAAGGAATTACATAAATGAACAACCTTTTCCTCTACCTGAGGGTTATAAAAAATTTCTTCCAGCGTTTCTTATTGGTGTTTGTAATCATTTTCTTACTCTTTATGATCAAAAGACTGGAAAGTTTGCTGCATCTCTACATCAATCTCGGAGGATGTAATATGATTTTCATAAGTAAACCCCTGCTGATTTTCATGCTACATTTCATGGGATGTTATACTTTCTTCTTGGTGTTGAAATGTATTGTTATGAAGAGCCTCTAAAATTTCTTCATCCATAAACTCATCATCATCATAACAATCCTCCAATATTGAATAAAACTCGTAGAATGTTTACAACAATATTTGACCAGCAATAAGGAGGGATGACACTCTTTATACATGTCATAGAATACATCATGGAAATCAGCAAGAGAATATAATGAACCATTTTCCAAGCTTTTATACCAAGACCATGCTTTTCCTTCTAAAGTGGTCATGAACATCCTCATGAGATAATCTTCGGGGAACTGAACCTTAAGACTGCATACATGCATATGGAACCTAACCAAATGAAGAGCAGCGTTGTATTTCTTTTCATCTTTGAATATTGGAAGATCATCTAACCAATCAACCTTTGGCATAGGATTTGGAAAACTAGGGATATGAGACCGATTCATCGGATCATACCTGGCATTCATTCTTGCAATGGAACTCATTTTGAAACTTCATCAAGCTACTGATCTTCTAACAGTGGAGTCACCTTCCAATTTTTTATTTGATGTGTGGAGTCTCCAAGGTAGTTCTGCAGCCTCAAAAAGATGTCTGAGCTCCTGCTACCTTCAGAAGTTCAGCTTCTTGATTTCGGGAATGAATAGACTTCAGGCTCCCGAAAGACGCACCAAAATGTTATCACCAAAATAGGACCCTGATAGGTTGTTGATCAGACTATCTCAGTGTAACTATTTCAAACCAATCTTTTAGCTAAGGCTTAGCCTCCTCAGCCTGAGAGGGCTTTCTCAAAGGGTTAATGATTTTGATTAATGATATGGATAGATGGCTAACTCTATGGTTTGTGATTGTATATGTTTATAGGTTGAAAGATGAAGGCTAGCTACCATTGGGCTATGGATTCAAAGTATGTTCAGTACCACAACAAGATCATCTTAACATGAAGTCAGGGCATAAAGAGTTTTTATACATCAACAAAACAAAGATACAATGCAAGGAAACACAGTTTATAAATACATGAAGGAAGTTAGAGCATCATTGTTGAGTTCTAAGTAACATGTATTCATATCACTGCAAGTAAGTGAAAGAGGAAAGCAATGAGACAATAGGACATTAAAAAATCTCTTTGAATCCTTAGTAGTGAAGCCAAAACATTCTACCTAGCATGGAAGTCAAGGCATTATAGAATTCAAGTGCAGAATGAAAATATAAAAAAGTGAAACACAGCTAGTTTATCTATGAAGGAAGTCAGAGCATCATTGATGAATTCTGAGTATCACAAGTAAACATCACTGCAATGTAAGTATTGGAAGATGCCATCAAAACAAGAACATACAAGAACTCTTCATGAATCTTGAGTTGTCTAAGTAGAAATTCTGCATTCAGGTTAAAAAATACACAGTCTGCACATAAAGCAGTAGCTAAGCCAAAAAGTCTCCAACCCCTTGCTAATTCGACCTCTTTCTCTATATAAAGCATTTACAACATGGATTCCCTCATCCCTCATCAAGAGAATTCGAATTTTCTATGAGTGACACCTATTCTAACCATAAAACAAACCTTTAAATGCATTTGACAACTAACTAACAGTCCTAGAGTCCTAATACAATTAGGAGTGTAACTCCTTATTATGATTACAACAACCTTATATAAACATTTAAAGCATTCTTTGACGGCTACAACCTCATGAAGTCTAATTTGATGAAGCCTCCCACGTTTTCACCTTACTGCTGATTACAAACCCTAAAAATTAGGGAACATGTTTCCCTGTTTTTAGGTTTAGGATCCTTGAAAATGGCACGTGGGACAGAGCCTTTATCTTCTCATCCACGACATATTTTATGAAACTGAAGGAGGTTTTTTTAGTCCATGCTGTCTAGAACAAAAAATTCTCTTGGTTTTTTAAAACACTTCTCCAGCTGTCTAGAATCTGTCCTTGACAAACACGTGTCAAACAGGAAAAATCCGTTCTCTGAAATTAGGGTTTCAAAGAAAGCTTAGTATCTCCCAACTGAAAATTCTTGTGAATATAGTGAGATAGTTTATTGTAGATGGAGAGTTTATGAAGAGAAACCTCCCTCAGAATTCCAAAATTTATTTTCTTGTAACCAGAAACTGATCTTGAAAAAGATTGCTAAAACTAGAAGACAAAGCTTGACTTTCAGCAGTTTCGTAGCACAATTTTAACCATAAATACCTCCTACCTCAAAACGAATTTGAAGAAAATGAAAGAGGTTTTTGTAGTTAATTATGTTAGGAAGAAAATTCTCTTTCGTTTTTCAAAATTGAGTTCTCAGTTGCTCAGAAACCCTTCTGGAATTTGACTAGTAAAAGCAGAAAACAAAGTTTTTTTATGCTGAAACAGGCTTTTTCAAGGGTTTCGTAGCGCGCTACGAAAACTCCTAGTTCAGAATCCATGATTTCGTAGCGCGGCCAGTGAAAATTCTAGGTTTTGCACTATGAAAACTCCTAGGCAGCTTGTAGTGCACGAAAACCTTGACACAAGTTTGACAAATGGAATTTTAGGTGTGATGTGGGGCCAGTGATGGGCAAGAACGGAGTGTTGACCCTATTTGACCATACCAACAAGACTCTTTTCTAGATCTTAGACACTAAAGCAACCATGGAAATATTAGACCAAGACTAACATTAATCCTTTGGAATCAAACTGATGTCAAAACACATGGTGAGGCTTCTAGGACATGGAATGAGGCTGTGAAACTTTTTTTTGGAAAAGAGAATGACACTTATTGGGATGAGATGACTCAAAACCTATAAGACTATGACTAGAAACAAGGCAAACTTTCCAAAGCTTAGAAACAAAAATTTTAGGGTGATAACAAACCCTATCCCTCACTTTCATAATTCATATCCTTCCCTTCATTTTCTAGCCTATCAAAACACCTCACAAGGTCATCTCCTAATCCCTTATTCCTAATCACTCTTGCTCACTTCCTTCATCCCTTTTCTAGGAGTGCACAACCTCAAAATTTCCAAACATGGACAAATGAGAAGGCCAAAGAGACTAAAGCTACTAAGGTGCTCGGGACCTACATGACATACTAGAGGGGAACAAGGAGATTTTTTGCAGCTAAAAGGCAAGTGTTTGCTCCACAGGATGTGGAAGGGACCTTGCCTTCTTCATCAACTCATAGGAAAATGCTAGCTCCACAGGATGTGGAAGGGGCTTTTCCTTCTTCATCAACACAGTAGGTACAGGTGCAGTAGCTACACAAAGGGAAAGAAAAGATGTCGAAGGAAAGTTTTGATGATGAGGAGAAATAGAGAGACTTTGATTTGACAAAGCATGATGAGATGGAGTAGCATTATACTCATAATGGCATTGGAATAATTGACTTAGAGGCTCAGGATGAAGAAATAATAAAGGACATCATCATACAGGAAAAGGAGGCTCAAGTTCAAGCATTGATGGACAATTTGGAGAGGGCCAAGTATGTCATCACATATTTGGAACAAGAGAACAAGCAGTTGAGTGACAAGCAGGTCCTCATGGAGCTGGAACTTCTCAAGGTAAAACGACAAGGTGACAAGGAGGCACCGGTCACTTTGTCTCCTATTAAGAAGGAAATTGAGGATGATAGAGAGACTTGTCTTGAGAGAGTCAATTTCACGTAGAGAAGCTGTTGCAAAAGGCCAATAGGGATAACAAGATGGTTAGGCACATGGCCTATCATTATAGGACCCGAAACAAAATTTGCAACATGAGGGTCAAAAAGATGAAAGCTAGGCTAAGGCAGGCTCTAAAGGGAAAAAAAGAGGAGGATAGGCTTAGGTTTCTTGCTGAAGCTTCCTTGTCTCATCAAGATGCTTGATGGTGGTGCTGCTCACCAATTTTGGTCAGATTTGGAGAAGATTTTTTTTTGCAAATTTTGGAAATTGCACACACAGAAAATCTGGCTCAACACACAGTGCCACCAGCGTTGCACTCAATGGAGAAATGGCTTGAATTTTTGGATTCAAAGCAATGAGTACATGCACCCTATGGATTTTCTAAGTTTTGGGGGCAGAACTAGTCCACCAAAAGGTCAAAAAACACCCTAAAAATGACATTTCTGCCACTCTTCAACTTTTTAGGGGTCAAATGAGATTGAAATGAAGCAATTCCACGTGTTTTGGAAAGTAGACTTGAAGATCATTCCAATGAGCTATCATGAGCTCAATTTGGATGCATAGAAGTCCTCCAAAAGGGACCTTAAAATGGAATTGCGTGTTGGACCAGTGGCATTGTGTATAGGGCAAATTTTACACAGGATGGCTATTTTTCTATGTTTTGACTGTGTTCATGGATTTTATCTCATGGAGGATGTTTTAATATGGTAAATTATGACTTTTCTTGTAAATATGATGCATAATTAGTAGGAGAGGGTAGATTCATTAGATTAAAAGTCAATTTGAGGTCAAATGAATCAGTTTTTCACATTTAGAGGCAAGTTGTTAAGATGCCTATATTCCAATTTCTTGTTCAGAGTTGGTTAAGGATCCATGGTAATCACATGCTCTTCCTAGCTTCTCACTAGTCTTAAAACACCTCACCCATCAAATCCTAGATTGTTAAACCTTATGCCTACCTTGCCCCATTGAACACCCTGCAATTTTGACCTAATTCCCTAGCCCTAACTGTTTGGATCTTCTTGATCCAACAAAACCTTTTCAAAATCAAAAAAAATCTTGTGCTACTATACCTAGCCTAATATCCTTTTCTTGATCCATTCATCTTGGCTGAGATCCTTAGAGAGAGAGCCCACTCCTGGCCTAGTAGGGCTAGCTACTTGGCTAAGTGTGGTTTGTGGTTACCCTGGCATTGCCTTCCTTCAGCCTGAGGTTCAATCCAGGTGATAACACCTTCCATCTCAAAACCATCATGGCTCAAGGCTTATCAAAGTCCTCAAAATATAAAATGAACTCCCCAAATTTAATATGATTGGGATTTTAAATGGTAGAAATTTCATATAAATATTTATATTAATTCAAAATCTTACATCTCTCACCCTTACCCTTTCCAATGTGAATTCCTTGGCCAAAAAAAACCTATAAATGAGAAAAGGGGTAAAGGCACAAAGCCTCGATAATGTTCCCCGACCTTCCTTAAATTGTTTTACTTGGAACTACCTTCGGGGATAACCCTCTGACCACACTGGGTTCTGCAAATGATGGTTTTGATTCCCGTCTACTAATGGATCTCTTCGGCCTTAAAAAAATTCCAAGTGTTTAGTCATTACTCCTTAGTTTGTACCTTTGTAGCTCTTTTGGTGTCTGTTCTTCTATGGATTAGACCCGTGATTGAACCCCTCCTTCTCTAACCTCGGATTAATGGAGTATTGGTCCTATCATTGATCAATAAATTCTTTGTCCCTCCTAAGTGTTGGGCCATGAATACGACCACTTTGTAACACTTATTTCATCCATTTTTACTCTTCTCTATTATATCATCTATTATAATTTATCATTTAAATCCATTTTATAAATGATTTATGCTCTCATGGATGAATATTATTTATTCTCTTTTATTTCTAATAAATTGATGATTATGCATGATTTTATCAATGATAGTTTTAATAAATCAGTTGTAACATTATTCACCATTTTTATCCTCCAAGATAATTTCCAGATTGAAGACTTGATCATTAAAAGTGCCAACTCAGAAATTCGCTGGAATAAGAAGTGACGGTTTTGCGGTTGAGATTCTGAGCAAATGAAGCAGAATCTGGAAAATCCGGAACATGGGTTTTGTCCATAACAGGCCCAATTAACTTTGTCAAAGAACGGTTTGCCCAAATTCAGCTTGTACTGAGAGAAAAGCAGGGTTCTTTGAGCACGATTTTCTGAGATTTGTTGTTGCGGCCGTCCTCCAAATCTCAGCTGCAAAGCCAAATTCGTCTTGCTCTTGTTGAAAGCTAGATGGAAATATATCTTCTTGTTTATCAATTGGTTGGAAACAATCTAATTTTTTAATAGAAATCATGTTGTACTTATCTTGATTGTAACTGCTCTCTGATCTCTCTTTATTTAAATCACAACAGAGATCAGAGAGGGGGGTGATTTCAGGGTGATTTCAGAGGGATTCGAATGATGGAATTGAGGATGAATTAGAGATTCAGAATTGAGGATGGCAGAGAGAATGGATAATGGCTGAGAGATTGAGAGATTTCTTGTTGTAATCCACTGTAACTCTGCTTTGATATTTTAATATAAATCTAGTTGCCAATTCATCTTTGATCCTGAAGTAACCCAGCAGCATCCGCTGGCAGCTAAGGGCCCAGCCTCTAGTGGAGTACGCTGCTGCTGCTGTATTATATCTTTATGCTTCATGTGTGGTTTGATCTCTTTTCTTTTACTCTGTTCAGTAATCTGGCGCACTTTACCATTTTACATATCGGCTCTGTTATACTTGATTGAATATTATTGTTACTTACAATAGGGAATGCTATGCATCACATTATTGTTTATTTTGGCAAATCATATAGCATTGTTGTCCCTTACAGATTACAAGTTAACTGCGTTGTATATTCCTGAATTGGTACTAACGTATGATTTATTCTTAAATCATGACTGATGTTTATTCGGAAGTGTTGTTCTATTATTTCATGGCCATGATTCATGCATATTGTATCGAAGCTCAGATTACTGTTCCTTTTAATGATAAGTGTGTTGCGTGCTTGATTTGGATTGTTGTACATTCATATTTGATTGCTGTTCCATTTACTGCTATTCCATTTTAGACTTGCTGTTCCATTTCCTATTTGTTGTTCCATTTTACTTTCTGTCGTTCCATTTACTTGCATTTGTTGCTTTGGTGTGAGAGAAGGTCTAAGGCTGTAGTGAGCCTCAGCAGTCGTTGCCTAGCTCCCAGACATATGGTCCATGCTCTAATTTCCTTTCCATCAGTTTCTAGAGGGATGGGTTATTGCTACCGAACCTTCGACTGATGCAATGCTCGGTGTGATTTAGCCTTTTGAAGTAGTTAAGTTGTAGACATGCACCCATTTACTTTTTTGTTCATTTCTATTGATTAATTGCACTAGTTTGCTTTTAAAGAGTTTTCCTAATTTACTTTCAATGGCAACTTTAGTTTTAGTTCAATTTCCTTTTGATTTCTTTAAAGCAGGACTGTCAACTGTAGAGAACATTGGTTATTGCTTCCTCGTTCCCAGATTGATTGTCTTGTTCCAGTTTGATTTCAATTGCATCAATATCCAGAGGAATGAGTTATTGCTATTGTATCCTCAATTGATGTTTGCTGAGTGAATAGTTGGATTTCAGAGCATTTGAGTTTATGTTGTTGTTAGATTTCTTTTTCAAGCTTTCATTTACTTTTGCATTTTAAGCACTATACTGCAAAACATTACTCTTGAGTAAATAGTCGCCTCAGACTGAGTACACTCTTGAAATAAAAAGTCGTCCCTGGGTTGATAATTAATGTGAAGGTAATTAGGAGTTTAAAAGACACCTTTTTATCGCTCCACATTTTGGCGCCGTTGCCGGGGAGAGTGTAGCCATTTCTAAAGAGTAGTGTGAATCTGATGAGTGCCTGCTAGGGAAGAGTTGGATCTTAAAAACGGAAGGTAAGAACCTACGTGCGGAGCATGTAAAAGCCCTACTCCACTGTCCGCTTTCCTAGCAGATTTGTTGTTGCTTTGTTGAGTAGAAATAGATGTTTTAATTTTTGTGTGAATGATTAGGAAAAAAAAAATAGAAATTTGGAAAAACATGATTTCACTCAAGTGGTGATGTAAGCACCACCCATTTCACTAACCGATTGACAGGAACATTTGAAGAAGGAGCCTTGAAGAAACACATGAAAAACATCTTATATTATGGTAAGAAATGGCTCACGTTTCTACTTTTGAATTTCCTATCAAAGATCTAGGAGGAGTGACACAAATGCACATAATTCCCCCATCTTTACCAAATTTTCATGGTTTAGCAAATGAAGATCCAGATACATTCTTATTTGAGTTCGAAATACTTTGTAGAGGATATGATTATTGTACTAATGATCAAAGATTGAAAGTGTTTCCTCTTACTCTAAAAGGAGCAGCTCTCCGATGGTTTATGAACCTAGGTGGGAATTGCAGCCAAACATGGGAGGACATGAAGAACATATTCTTGAAGAAGTACCAAGACTATTGCAAATCCAATGAAGATATTTTTGGTATGATACAAGGGGAAGATGAAAGTTTGGAGGATTATGTAGATCGATTTCATTATAACCTTCAAAAATCAAAGCATAAGCATTTGGAAAAAGAGATCTTAAAAACACTCATTCTTAGAGGAATTAAAGATAAATTTTTAGAACTCTTAAATCTGATAGGAAAAGGTGATGTTTTTCAGTTATCATATGATGATGTTTGTGAATTGTGCATAAGGTATTCAAGAGGAATCTCCAAGGCTGGTAAGAATTCTAGAGATGTTTGTTCTTTGTTTTCCAAAATTGCTACAAGAATAGGAGACATAAGAGCTGAAATCAATGATTTACTTGAACCTTTTAAAATTGATTTTATTAGCTCTCTAAATTCACAATTGAATGCTTTGCAGGTTCAGAAAAATCAAGAATTTGATGAAGTGTTTTCCACTCATGACCGAAAGGAGCAATGCATAGATAGTTGTTCTTCCTTATCTAGGATGGAAATATATCTTCTTGTTTATCAATTGGTTGGAAACAATCTAATTTTGTAATAGAAATCATGTTGTACTTATCTTGATTGTAACTGCTCTCTGATCTCTCTTTATTTAAATCACAACAGAGATCAGAGAGGGGGGTGATTTCAGAGGAATTCGAATGATGGAAGAATGATAGAAAAATGATGAAGAATGATGGTGGATTATCCATGATAGGATAGGGATTGTTGCATGTTGTAATTCTCAAGCATTTGTTGTTGTAATGATTCCACAATTTGCTGATTAATACATGGTTTGGGAGTTGTTCATTCTTTTCCTTCTGAAGTAACCCAGCAGCATCCGCTGGCGGCTAAGGGCCCAGCCTCTGGTGGAGTACGCTGCTGCTGCTACTGTATATTATATTCTTTTGATTTCTGCGTGGTTTTCTTATCTTTATTGCTCGGTAATCTGACATGCTTTTTCATATGCTATTCCATGCTCTGCTACGATTAATTCATTAATGGTTTCTTCAGGAAATTTATGTAGTGACTCTGTATTGTATGAGTGAATCTTTTCAGAGTTGATTGCATGTTATTAGTCTAAACCAGCTATTTCTGTTACAGAGCATTTGTACTGAATATTACTGTTATTGGATTCATTTGAAATCATGATTATTGGAATCCGAAAAGTGATATTATTCTATTTGGAAACATAGTCGTATTCACCTTAATCGTCAGATTACCATATTAGCGTATTGTGTGTATATATGATTGATTCCTGCTGTTCCATAAAGTACATTCCATCCAATTTGCCTTAAGAAAGAAGATTGCTATTTTATTGCAGAATGTGAGTTTGGTTCAATAGAGCAAGTTTAGTTCTGACTCGCAAGACTTAGTTTATTTGATTGCTGTTCCATTTACTGCTGTTCCATTTTAGACTTGCTGTTCCATTTCCTGTTTGCTGTTCCATTTTACTTTATGCCGTTCCATTTACTTGCATTTGCTGTTTTGGTGTGAGAGAAGATCTAAGGCTGTAGTGAGCCTCAGCAGTCGCTGCCTAGCTCCCAGACCTATGGTCCATGCTCTAATTTCCTTTCCATCAGTTTCTAGAGGGATGGGTTATCGCTTCCGCACCCTTGACTGATAAGCTGCCTTGTGTGATTTTATTCTTTTAGAGCAATTTAGTCATAGTTTAGCATCCGTTTACTCTTGCATTTTCTGAACGCTGTACTACTAATCATTACTCTTGAGTAAATAGCTGCCTTAGACTGAGTACACTCTTGAAATAAAAAGTCGTCCCTGGGTTGATAATTAATGTGAAGGTAATTAGGAGTTCAAAAGACACCTTTTTATCGCTCCACACTAAGGTTATATGAGAACCCCTCTCATTTATATGTTGATCATCTCCACATTCATTGGCTCCTCTACATAAGGAAACATTGAAAACAGAAAAAATAACAACACACTATACACAAACTTTAGCATAATTGCATGAGAGGAAAAAACAAATGACCCTAGAGACTGACTACAAAACAAAACTAAACACTCCACACTTGTACTTCCCCCTCTCGTAGGAAACCCTTTTCCTTTTATTAATGTGGAAACAAGATTATCAGTACTACCATTATCAATAATCAACTTGCAGTATTTACCTTTTTCCTTGAAGGTTATTCTGAATAAGCTTTTCATCTGCACTAGTTTATATGCATCCAACAAATTATTTGGTAATAAAGTTTCTCCTTCTTATAGTGAGTTAATACATTAAACCACTACCTTTGGAGGTTTAGGTTTAGGTTCAGATTTTTTTAAATGTACCCATTTTGTTTTCCAACTTTCTCTAGACATTTATATGAATAATTCCCTAACTATCAACAAGTGAAGCAATGTCACTTGATATCTACCTTTGCCTTGTCCTCTTAAAGAAGAATTTATTCCTCTAAAACCATTGGCTCTATCTAGTTGTGGTTGTAGGCTTGAATTTCTAGCTTCTCCTTTCTGTGGTTCTTTTGTTCCAACACTTCTTGTTCTCATCCTATGACTCTACTTCATTAACAATTACTCCTCAGCCTTCAATTCAACTTTATATGCTTCCTCAACAAATATCAAGGACATTAGACTCAATTCATCATGAATATCAAACCTCAAACAATTGATATACTTGGAAACTCTCTCAGGTGTGTCTTCTATATGTCTTAATCTAATATTTACTTTGTAAAATTCCTTTGTATACTCCCTAACAATGATCATCTTTTGCTTAAGATTCTAAATATTTCCAAACAAAATTAAATGATAATCTTTAGGAAGGAATTTACCTTTTAATTTAGCATTCATCCTCCTCTAGCTCTTGATCTTTGATTCTTTTCTTCAATGCCCTTTATTCCTGCACTATGTTCCACCATAAAGCCGTATGTCCTCTCAGCTTTGTGATAGTGAACTTAATTTTCTTCTCTTCTAGTATCTTTGCATATTCAAATTTCTTGTTCAACACATTTATCTAGTCCACCAATTCTTATGTATCCAAACTTCCATTGTATGTAGGTACTTTTTCCTTTGACCCAAAACCTGAACCAAAAAATGACTTTAGAAATATCACCGTTAGGGGTTCTAAAGCTATCTTCTCTTCCTCATTTAGAAGTTCTTCATCACTTGTATCACTTGTATGATGATGATGTCTGATAGCCTCCATGGCTTCCAGCCTTTACTAAAGAGTTCTTGCATCTTCCCTCAATTTTTCATTCGCAACTGGTCAACTTATTCCTCGACCCCTATCTCTTCCAATTATCATTGCCATTTTAAATAAATCAAATCAAATCCAAGGACACTTACCAATTATTAATTTCCACTTTTCTTAAAGCTTTTCGTGCTCTGATACCACTTGATACAAATTCAAAGGACCATTCTCTTCCAACTCAAAACCATCATGGCTAAAGACTTATCAAAGTCCCCAAAAATATAAAATAAACTCCCAAAATTTAATATGAATTGGATTTTGAAAGGTAGCGATTTCATTTAAATATTATATTAATTCAAAATATTACCTCTACTACCCTAACCCTTTCCAATGTGAATTCCTCGGCCAAAACAACCCCGATAATAAGTGAAAGAGTAAAGGTACAAACCCCTGACAATGTTCCCTAGCATTCCTTCGAAGTTTTTACTTGGAATTATGGCTAATAATCCATTTGTTGAAACACACCTCACCATTCACTCAAACAAACCTAGACTTCTCGAAATAACATAGGAAATAAAATTTTTGCATGATGCTCCTGCATCATACACCCAAACCTTATATTTTTCATGGACTCATGTCCATGAGGTTCCCTTCCACTACTTTTCTATAAAAATGTAGCAGATATCAAAGGTCTCTTCTTTGAGTGGTTCCCCCCTTTAAGAAATCATTTCATCCATTCCTTCCAGCAAAATTTTTTTGTTTGCAGCTAAGCTTTACACTACTTTACTGGATATGGTACATGACTTTTCTGAACTTTGTTCTCTTTAATTGGGAAGATCCTCCTATTCACTATCCAAGTAATTAATAACCACTAAATTTCAATGATTGAATAGAACCATTCATGTTGAATTTTTTGTCCCGTGTTGGGTTCATGCTCAAGGTACCATGCTACTCTATTATTTGAAAAACTATTCCCAAACTTCTCTTGCCCACTGTCCTTCAATGTTATGAACTTCTTCTCATTAATTCGAATATCCTTTTCCATGACCATTTATTCTATGAAGTGTGTTGACTGTTGTGCAATTTCCATTGGAACCCATTCATCAATCATTTCCTTCTCGAAACCAATTAAACTTTCTTCTATTGAAGACAGTTCAGTTTCCTTAAAATCCTTCATTGTATCCTCCATATTATCTCATTGGTCATTCTTCCTAACTTATGTATCTTTGGTCACCAATATTTTCTGACTCATCAATAGTATGCTTGGATCTGTTGTCTCCCTATTCACTTCAATTTTTTATAGGAAACAACACATGAGTCTCTCCATCCTTTTCAAAAGTGTAGGTTTTCATTCCGCCATCATAGCTTACTCTCCTATCATATTACCATGATCTTCCTAACAATACATGCTAAGTATCCATTTGCACATTATCACAAAGAACTTTTTCTTTGTATTTTCCAATTTCGAACTCCACTTGGCATTACTTACATATTAATATTTGTTGGCCTTTCTGCAACAAGGAAACCTTATAAGCTACATGATGTGGCATCCTCTCTAGTTGTATTTTCTCCACCAATTATGTGGAAATAATACTATCAATACTACCAGTATCAATAATTCCAAGTGTTTAGTTGTTGCTCCTTACTCTATAACTTCATAGCTTTGTTAGTTTTTGTTATGTTATGGATTAGACCCATGATCGAACCCCTCCTTCTTCAATCTCTAATTAATGGAGTGTTGATCCTATTTTGGTCAATAAAGTCTTGGTACCTCCTCAACTTATAAGATAACCCTTCTCGGCATTTATGCATGGATCCTCTGTGCATTTTCGTTGGCTCCTTTGCACAAGAAAACATTCAAAACGTAAAAAATAACAACACACTATACACAAACTTCATGGTAATTGGATAAGAGGACAAAAAGAATTACTACAAAGATTGACTACAAAATAAAATTAAACACTCCACATTCGTACTTCCCCCTCTCATAGGAAACCCTTTTCCTTTTATTAATGTGGCCACAAAAAAAATGTTATAACATTATTTCGTTTCAGATCCATGAAAGTAGGATCTAAATAGCAAGAATATAGAAAAGAAATTCACTCAATTAGATTTCAATCCTCCAGATGATTTTCAAGCTACATTTTTCTAATAAGCTGTTTACCTCACCATTCACTCAAACAAACGTAGACATATAAAAATTACATAGGAAATAGAAATTTTGCATGATGCTCCTGCATCATACGCCGGGACTTCATTTTTTTTATGGACTCTTGTACATGAGGTCCCCTTTCACTGCTTTTTTGTAACATTGCAACAAAATATCCATGATCTCTTCTTCGAGTGGTTGCCCCATTTAAGAAATCCTTTCATCCATTCCTTCCAGCAACATTTTTTTGTTTGCAGTTGAGCTTTCCACCTCTTAACTGGATATGTTACATGACTTTTATGAAATTGTTTCTCTTTGAATGGGAGAATCCTCCTATTCACTATCCAAGAAATTAATAACCATAAAATTGCAAGAATTGATTAGAACCATTGATGTTGTATTTGTTATCTCGTGTTGGCTTCTTGCTCAAGGTACCTTGCTACTCTACCTTTTGCAACACTATTCCAAAACTTCGCTTGCCCACTATTATTCAGAATTATGAACTACTGCTCATTAATTCGAATCTCCACTATCATGACCATTTCTTCTACTGAGTGTGTTGATTGTTGTGCACTTTCCATTAGCACCCATTCATCAATAATTTCCTTATCAAAATTAATTAAACTATATTCTATTGAAGGTAGTTTTGTTGCCCTAAAATTATTCACTATATCCTACATCTTATTTTATTTCTCCTACTACCTAAAATATGTATCTTTGGTCACCAATCGTTTCTCACTCATAAACAATATGTTTGGATATGTTGTTTCCCTGGACCCTTCATTATTTTATAGGAAACAAAACACGCTTTTGTCCATCCTTTTCAAAAGTGTCGGTGCTCATTCTCCCATCATAGCTCACTATCTTATCATATTTCCATGGTCTTCATAATAGCACATGACAAGTATCCATCTACAAAATATCAAAAAGAACTTGTTCTTAATATTTTCCAATTTGGAACTCCACTTGGAATTTCTCACTTACCAATATTTGTTGTCCCTTCTGCAACCATGAAACCTTACAAGATGTGGTATCCTCTCTAGTTGTAATTTCTCCACCATTTCTATGGAAAAAAGATTATAAGTACTACCACTATCAATAATCAACTTGCAATATTTACCTTTTTCCTTGAAGGTTGTTTTGAATAAGCTTTTCCTCTGCACTAGTTCATCTGCATCTAACACATGCTTTAGTAACAAAGCTTCTCCTTGTTCTGGCGATTTAATACATTCAACCACTACCTTTGGAGGTTCAGGTTCGGGTTTCCAACTTTCTTCGAGCATTCATATGAATAATACCCCAATTGTCCACAATTGAATCATCTCACCTAATATATACCTCTGCCTTGTCCTCTTGAAGAAGAAATTCTCCTTTGAAATCATTGGCTCTATCTAGATGTGGTTGTTGGCATGAATTTCTAGCTTCTCCTTTTTGTGGTTGTTATTTTGTTTCAACACTACTCATTCTCATCCTATGACTTTGCTTCCTTAACAATTTATCCTCGACCTTCAATGCAAACTGATATGCTTCCTCAACAAATCTCAATGACATTAGACTTAATTCATCCTGAATATCAAACCTCAAACCATTGATATACCTGGAAACTCTCTTAGGTGTGTCTTCTATATGTCCTGATCCAATATTTACTTTGTAAAATTCCTTTGTATACTCCCTAACAATGATCATATGTTTCTTAAGATTCTAAATATTTCTAAACAAAATTAAATGGTAATATTTAAGAAGGAATTTACCTTATAATTTAGAATTCATCCTCCTCCAGATCTTGATATTTTCTTTTTTCTTCAAGGCCCTTTCTTCCTACTCTCTGTCCCACCATAAAGCCACATGTCCTCTCAGCTTTGTGATAATGAACTTAACTTTATTTTCTTTTGGTATCTCCGCATATTCAAAGTTCTTGTTCAACACATTTTTCTAGTCCAACAAATCTTCTGTATCCAAACTTCCACTATATGTAGGTAATTTTTCCTTTGACCCAAAACCTGAACTAAAAACTAACTTTAGAAATCTAACCTCTAGGGGTTCTAAAGCTATCTTCACTTCCTCATTTGAAAGTCCTTGATCACTTGTATCACTTGTATGATCATGATCCCTGACAACCTCCATGGCTTCCAGCCTTCACTGAAGAGTTCTCACCTCTTCCCTCATTTTTACATTCACAACTGGTTGACTTCTTCCTCAATCCCTAGATCTTCCAATTCTTCATGCAATTTTAAATAAAAAAATCAAATAAAGGGACACTTACCATTTCTTAATTTCCACTTTTCTAAGAGACCAACATGCTTTGATATCACTAGATACAAAGTCAGAGGACCTTCCCCTTCCAACTCAAAACCATCATGGCTCAAGACATATCAAAGTCCCCAAAATATAAAATAAACTCTCCAAATTTAATATGAATTTTATTTTCAAATGTAGATATTTCGTATAAATATTTATATTAATTCAAAATATTACCTCTACTGCCCTAACCCTTTCCAATGTGAATTCCCAGGCCAAAATAACGCCGACAATAAGTGAAAGAGTAAAGGTACAAACCCCCAACAATGTTCCCTAACCTTCCTTCAAATTGTTTACTTGGAATTACCTATGGAGATAACCCTCTAGACACACCTTTTCCCAAGTTCTGCAAATGGTAGTTTTGATTCCCATCTACTAATAAATGTTTTTCCTCATTAAATAAACCCCAAGCGTTCAGTCATTGTTCCTTACTCTGTAACTCCACAACTTTGTTAATTTCTATTCTGCTATGGATTCAACCCATGATCGAACCCTTCCTACTCCAATATCTAATTAATGGAGTGTTGATCCTATCATTGATAAAAAAAATTGTGGTCCTTCTCGAGCTTATACATGAACTCCTCTAATTTATTCGTGGATCCTTTGTGCATTAGTTGGCTCCTTTGCATAAGAAAACATTGAAAATAGAAAAAATAACAACACACTATACACAAAATTCAAGGTAATTAAATAAGAGGATCAAAAGAATGATTGCAAAGACAAATTGAAAAATAAAATTAAACAGTCCATAATCATACTTCCCCCTCTCGCAAGCAACCCTTTTCCTTTTATTTATGTGGCCATAAAAAAATGTAACAATGATATTTCGTTTCAGATCCATGAAAGTAGGATCTAACTAGCTAGAAAATAGAAAATAAATCCACTCAAGTAGATTTCAATCCTCCAAATCATTTTCAAGCTACTTTTGGCTAATAATCCATTTATTGAAACACACCTCACCATTCACTCAAACAAACCTAGACTTCTAGAAATTACATAGGAAATAACATTTTTGCATGATGCTTCTGCATCATACAATTTTTCATGGACTCTTGTCCAAGAGGTCCCCTTCCACTTCTTTTCTATAAAAATACATCAGACGTCCAATGTATCTTCTTCGAGTGGTTCCCCCTTTTAAGAAATCCTTTCATCTATTCCTTCCACCATAGTTTTGTTGTTTACAACTGATATTTCCACCTCTTTACTAGATATGGTACATGGATTTTTTGAACTTGTTTCTATTTAAATCAGTAGATCCTCCTATTCACTATCCAAGAAATAAATAACCACTAAATTGTAAGGATTGATTGGAACCATTCATGCTGAATTTTTCGTCTCGTGCTAGGTTCCTGCTCAAGGTACCTTGCTACTCTATCATTTGCAAAACTATTCCCAAACTTCTCTTGCCCTCTGTTCTTCAAAATTCTAAACTGGTGCTCATTAATTTGAATCTCCTCTTTCATGACCATTTCTGCTACGGAGTGTGTTGACTATTGTGCACTTTCCATTAGCACCCATTCATCAATCATTTCCTTCTCGAAATCAATTAAATTTTGTTCTATTGAAGGCAGTTTAGTTGCCTTCAAATTCTTCAACATATCCTCCATCTTATCTTATTGCTCCTGTTTCCTAACTTTTGTATCGATGGTCACCAATGATTTCTCACTCATCAACAATATGCTTGGATCTGTTGTTTCCCTATTCCCTTCATTTTTTATAGGAAACCACCCATGCTTCTCTCCATTATTTTCAAAAGTGTAGGTTTTCATTCTTCCATCATAGCTTACTCTCCTACCATATTTCCATAGTCTTCCTAATAAGAGATGAAAAGTATCCATCTGCACAATATAACAAATAACTTGTTCTTTGTATTTGCCAATTTAGAACTACACTTGGCATTGCTCACTTACCAATATTTGCTTGCTCTTTTGCAACAATGAAACCTTATACAGTACAAGGTGTGGCATCCTCTCTAGTTATAATTTCTTCACCAATTATGTGGAAACAAGATTATCAATACTAACCCTATCAATAATTAACTTGCATCATTTACCTTTTGCCTTGCAAGTTGTTCTAAGTAAGATTTTCCTCCACTAGTTTATCTACATCCATCACTTGCTTTAGTAATAAAGATTCTCCTTCTTTTGGAGAGTTAATGCATTCATCCACTACCTTTGGAGGTTTAGTTTTAGCTCCAGTTTGTGTTAATTGTACCCATTTTTTTTCCAACTTTCTCTATACATTCATATGAATAATGCCCCAACTGTCCACAAGTGAAGCATCTCACCAAATCTCTACCTCTGCCTCATAGTCTCAAAGAAGACCTTCTTCCTCTGAAATCATTGGCTCTATTTGGCTATGGTTTTTGGCTTAAGCTACTAACTTCTCCTTTTGTGGTTTTTCTTTTGTTCCAACAATTCTTATTCTTGTCCTTTGACTCTGATTCCTTAACAATTTATCCTCAACCTTCAATGCAACCTGATATGCTCCCTCAACAAATCTTAAGGACATTAGACTTAATTCATCCTAAATATCAAACCTCAAACCATTGATATACCTATAAAATCTCTCAGGTGTGCCTTCTATATGTCTTGATCTAATATTTACTTTTTAAAATTCCTCCGTATACTCCCCAAAAATCGTCATCTTTTCATTAATATTTTGTAGGAATTTACAGGGTAAGTTCCTCAGACAAAACACCAAAGGACACCGCTCACAAACAGATCACGGATCAATACACCAGTATTGTTGACGTGGTTAAAACCCTCAAAGAGGGAAACAATCCACGGCCTAAGCCAACGTGGCCACTTCAGGCAATTTATTAATAAAAGAACGAAAATTTACATAAGCTTCTCTCATGAACAGTTACCCTACAAATGACCCTCCATGCTCTTTAAATAGAGATCATGGACCAGTCGGGTGTTAAGCCATGGATCAAGTTTCGGTAATATCGAGGAGAGAATGAACCGTCAAATCACTAAATATCGTGACCGTCAGATTGTAAGTTACAAAATTACATAGTAAAGAAACACACTTTACCTAACTCTACACTAGACCAAGTTATACTTAACTATTTCCTATGTGTCGGAATATCCTAACATCCCCCCTTAAGAACAACTTGGGATAGGATTGAAGGATGTACAAATATGACACAATAAGAGAAGGAAGGAGGCATTAGAGCCTATCCCCCCTTAGTGACAACTTCCTGAACTCCAACCATAAATCAAAGTTAGTAAACTTCGCCTCTGTGAGAGCCTTTGTAAAGATGTCTATAACTTGATCATCTGTTGAACAATATTGCACTTGAAGAACATGGTCATGAATGAGCTTTCTGATGAAGTGCATGTGCAGTTCAATGTGTTTGTTGCGCTAATGTTGGACTGGATCTTTACATAGTTGAATTCCACTTTGATTATCACACCAAAGTGTAGTCGGATGATGTTGCTGAAAGCCAAACTCTGACAGGATTTGATGAAGCCACAAGGATTCCTTACTAGCTTCTATGGCACCATGATACTCTACTTCTACTGAAAAAAGAGAAATGAAACTTTGTTTCTTGCAAGCCCATGTAATAGGTCCTAAACCAAGAGTGAACACATAACCTGCAGTAGACTTCCGATCATCAGGGTCAACAGCCCAATCAGAATCAGTGAAACCAACCAATAGAGGAGATGCTTCTGCGCTGTAATGAATCCCAAACTAAATGGTACCTCGAACATAACGAAGTATTCTTTTAGCTTCTTTCTAATGACTTTCATGTGGGTTTTGCATAAACCGAGTAATAAGGCCAACAACAAAGGAAAGGTCAGGACGAGTATGGGTCAGATACAAAAGTATTCCTACAAGTTGACGGTATAAGGTAGCATCAACTTCAGGGGAAGTACAAGTGACTGGAATTTTGGCTCCAAACTGAAAGGGAGAAGGGGCTGGCTTACAGTCTTCCATGTGAAAATGGCATAGAAGATCACATGCATACTTGGACTGGGAAAGGTAAATACCTTCCTTGGATTACAAGACTTGAAGACCAAGAAAATAATGCAAGTGTCCTAAGTCTGTCATTTCAAACTTCTTTTTAAGGCTGGACTTCACACGGTTTATAAGGTTGGGATCACTACCAGTAAGGATAAGATCATCAACATATAGAACAAGAATGATAAGAGACTTTCCCACTTTCTTGGTGTAGACGGTATTGTCAGAATGACACCTAGAAAATCCAGTTTCTAAAAGAAAGTTATCCATTTTGGCATACCAAGGCCAAGGGGCTTGCTTGAGACCATAAAGGGATTTCTTAAGCTGACATACAAGGCTGGAGTCTGTTTGTATAAAGTCAGTAGGTTGTTCCATATAGATTTCTTCATGCAAGTCCCCATGCAAGAAGGAAGATTTAACATCCATCTGATGGACTTCCCATTTGAAAGAGGCAGCAAGGGAAAGAACAAGGTGGATAGAGTTCACTTTGGCAACAGGGGAGAAGGTTTCAGTATAGTCAGTTCCTTCAACTTGTGAAAATTCCTTAGCAACAAGACGAGCTTTATGTTTATCAACTTTTCCATCCGGTCCATATTTGGTTCTGTTAACCCATTTGCATTTAACAAGTTTTCGTCCCTTTGGTAGAGGAACAAGATCCCATGTATCGTTTGCCAATAATGAACGATATTATTCATTCATAGTTGTGTCCCATTCTGGACGGCCTGAAGATTTTGCAAAGGTGTCAGGATCATAATTCGCTAAAGCTTGAGCCAGTAAAGAAGAGGCTCTATCGAACTAAGAATGGGTACGTCACTGATATGTAGGATCACCGGCAAGAGCGCCTGCTGCATCCCGAGTAGCACAAACCCATTTTGGAAGCTGAGGAGCTGAAGGAGGATCCTGAGAAGGTGGGGGAGGATTGTCATCCTCGCTTTCATCATCTGAAGAAGAAATATTTTCAAAAGTAGAAGAGATAGAGAGAGGTGGCACATCCGCTGAACTAGGCTCGTAGGCCGATATATTTTCAGCAAACTTTACATCTCTTCTAATGATAACATTTTTGGACTTAAATGGAATAAGTCTATATCCTTTGACATCTTCAGAATATCCAACAAAAATACATTTTTCACTCTTAGGTTCTAAAGCTTTATGTTTCTCATCTAGAATATGGGCCCATGCTTCACTTCCAAAAACACGAAAGTGACTTACATCTGGTTTAATTGAGCTCCATGCTTCTTTTGGAGTGATATTCTTTAAAACCTTAATAGGAGTGTGATTCATTATGTAGTTTTCACAGTTAATTGCTTCTACCCAAAAATTAAGACTAAGTCCTTTAGATTGAAGCATACAATTAGCCATTTCCTTTAAGGTGCGATTCTTCCTTTCAACTACACCATTTTGTTGTGGAGTATATGGAATAGTATGTTGCATTTGAATTCCATTCTCAGTGCAAAAGTTGATGAATTTGTTGTTAACATATTCTCCACCATCATCAGATCTTAGCTTAAGAATTTGATGTCCAAATTGTTTTTCAACAAAGGCCTTAAAGGCCAAGAACATGTTAAATACTTCACTCTTGAGTTTTAAGAAGTATACCCAAGTGCGTCTGGAGAAATCATCAATGAAAGTTAAGAAATACTTGTAGCTGGAGAATGAAACAACTGGAAGTGGACCACATAAATCACTATGCACAAACTGTAAAGGGGCTGAGGCGTGCCAAGAGGCATGTTTTTCAAAACTATCCCGATGATTTTTTTCGAGTACACATCCGGAACAAACACCATCTCTGCAAGATACCATTGGAAGACCTTTCACCATATTTTCTTTACATAGATTCTGAATGGAGTGATAGTTTAAGTGACCAAATCACTCATACCAAAGTTTGCTCACTTCATCATTATGAGAAACAAATACCGAGGGAAGATTTGATGACCCAAAGTTGTTAAACTTATACAACCCTATAGAATCATCAGCAATGCCAGTAGCTAAAATCTGTCTAGGATCTCTTAGGTCCTTAATTACAACATCGTGAGGCGAAAATTCAACGATTTTACCTTCACCTGAATGAGTTATCTGATATACAGATAGAAGGTTGCAGGATAAGGTTGGAACACATAATACATCATTAAATTGACCATTGTCTATATGAACAGTTCCAGTCCCTACAACACTAAGAGATCTATCATCACCAACATATATATTTTTGGTGTTACAATCATTTAAAGAAGAAAACATGGCTTTGTTTTTGGCCATGTGATAAGAAGCTCCAGAATCAATGAGCCACTCATGAGACTTAGAAGAAGATACATTTAGTGCATATCCAGACTGAGATGTTTGACAACCACATGCAGAAAGTGTTATTCTTGAAGATGAAGTTGAAGTTGAAGGGTGCTCCAAATGGATGTTATGATTCTTCATTGCTACTTCCAAGGCTTCCATCTTCTTAAAGCATTTGGATTCTAAGTGGCCATCTCGATTACAAAAGTGGCAATGTCTATCAGTCTTCTTCCCTTTGTTTTTATTTGCCTTATCATTTTGTTGAAATGACTTTTCATTTTGAGGCTGAAATTGCTTAGGACCCTTGTTTGGTTTAGGACCATCCTTTTTAGGATACAACTTCTTAGGATTCTTTGAATTTGGTTGCTGCTAGGCAACTAAGACTTTCTTAGAAGAGATTCCAAGGTTAAGAAGACCAAGGTGTAAGAGTTTTTCTTGTTCTCTTATTAAAGAATCACAAAAGGAATCAAAGGAAGGGGACTTGTAGTCTTGTCCTTGAGAAATGAAGGCTTCTCTTGTAGAATGGAAGGTGGAAAGAAACACAGATTAGGATGATCCCAACTTAGTAAGAATGGAATAAATAAGGTTACCATCTTCTTTCTTAACCTTAACACCTTCCAAGAGAAGTCTAAGGGTCTTGAACTTGGACAGGAAATCTTCAATGGAAGAAAAATTATTGGGGTCCAATGTAAGAAACTCATTTTCGAGTTGATGGGCTCTAAGTTCATTTTTAATTCCAAAAACTTTAGTGATCTATTTCATTGCTTCATTAGGAGTATCAAATTCTATGATATGGAATCTAAGGTCTAGAGAAATAGACATCCCTATCAACCCACGTGCTTGATCTTGCCTATTTTCCCATTTGGCTGCCTTATCTTCATCATTCGGTTTGGTTTCTTGGCCTGAGGTTATTCTGTAAAGACCTTTACTTCTAAGTAAATCCACAATGTAGGACCACCATTGGAAGTAGTTGGTGTTGTCAAGAATAACTTGGCATGGACTTTCCATTTTAACAAAAACCAAAGCTATAGATGCTAAAACTAAGTGTTCCAATGGAAAGATATCGAAAAATTAGGTTGATTAAAAAAAACGGCTCTAAAAACGGCTTCCGGATGAAGAAGTTATGGCTTTTTGAAGAAAAGTTGTTGAAGATGTCAACGAAGCGCGGGAATGTGCGGAAATGAATGATAATGTTATATTTAAAAAGAATTCTGCCCCCTTTCCAAACTTAATCTAATTAGCTCAAAAAATAGAAAGACTTGAACTCAAGACCTCTATTCTCATAAAGTAACTTTGGACCAAGTGAGCTAGTTTAAAAGGTTAGTAATTTTTGGAAAAGAGGAAGGGGTTTTTTTTTTTTTTTAGTCACTGAAGCTTACTTGAGAAAGCTCTTTTTTTCCTGCAAAACAAAAACCACAAAACCCAAAACGGACATACAAAAAAACACAAACCTTACGGCTTCAAGTTTGCTTTAGACAGAAACTAAATATTTTCCTCAATGTTTCTGATTTTCCGAGATCACACTAAGGCACAGTGGAAAATAGCATACGCATGAGAAAAATCCTTTCTTTCTGTTTTTTATTTGCCTAGACCCCACAAAGTCACGAGGCACAGAGCATACAAAGAAATGAAAGGTATAGATCCAGCAATAAAAAACATAGAGCTAAATAAACCAAAATAAACAGAGAGAAAATAACTAAAAACTGCAAATAAACGTTGTATACCTCTAGATCTTAAAAATTATGTAGCTAGGGCTACCAGAAACCTTTTTGCGTGAAACGAAAGGGGTTCCTCACTGGAGCAGATGCTACTAACACAATAGAGCAGTCCTATTAGTCTGAAAGTAGTCAGAAACAGTAGATCTAGGAAACGGCAATCGGATGCAGTACTACCCGCTTCATATTTGGATCACCAATGGATGCGGCCCTCAACTTGGCTTTGATATCATGTAGGAATTTAGAGGGTAAGTTCCTCAAACAAAACACCAAATGACACCACTCACAAACAGATCACAGATCAATACACTAGTATTATTGACGTGGTTAAAACCCTCAAAGAGGGAAACAGTCCACGGCCTGAGCCAACGCGTCCACTTCAGGCAATTTATTAATAAAAGAATGAAAATTTACATAAGCTTCTCTCATGAACAGTTACCTTACAAATGACCCTCCATGCTCTTTAAATAGAGATCATGGACCAATTGGGTGTTAAGCCACGGATCAAGTGTCGGTAATACCGAGGAGAGAATGAACCGTCGGATCACTACATATCGTGACCGTTGGATTGTAAGTTACAAAAGTACATAGTAAAGAAACACACTTTACCTAACTCTACACTAGACCAAGTTATAATTAACTATTTCCTATGTGTCGAAATATCCTAACATATTTTGCATCTCTCTAAACAAAATTAACTGATAATCTTTAGAAAGGAATTTACCTTTTAATTTAGTAGTCATCCTTCTCCAACTCTTGATCTTTTATTTTTTCTTCAAGGACCTTTCTTTGTGCACTTTGTCCCACCTTAAAGTCGCATGTCCTCTTAGTTTTGTGACAAAGAACTTAACTTTCTTTTCTTATGGTATCTTTGCATATTCAAAATTACTTTTCAAAGCATATATCTAGTTCACCAATTCTTTTAGATCCAAAATTCCACTGTATGTAGGTACTTCTGCCTTTGACCCAAAACCTGGACCTAAAATTGACTTTAAAAATATAACCTCTGGGGGTTCTGCAACTATCTCCTCTTCCTCTGGAAGTTATTCATCACTTGTATCACCTGTATGATCATGATGTCTGGTATCCTCCATGGCTTCCAGCCTTCTCCAAAGAGTTGTCTCCTCTTCCCTCAATTCTACATTTGCAACCGGTCGACCTCTTCCTCAACCCCTACCTCTTCGAATGATGATTGCCATTTTAAATAAAACAAATAAAATATAGGGAGACTTACGGATGCTTGATTTCCACTTTTCTTAGAGCTTGTTGTGCTTTAATACCACTTGATGCAAAGCCATTGGACCTTCCCCTTCCCGCTCAAAACCATCGTGGCTCAATACTTATCAAAGTCCCCAAAATATAAAACAAACTCATGGAATTTAATATGACTAATATTTTAAATGGTAGAAATTTCATATAAATATTTATATTAATTCAAAATATTGCCTCTGTTGCCCCAATCCTTTCCAATGTTAATTCCCCGACCAAAACAAACTTCGCAATAAGCGAAAGAGTGAAGGCACAAATCCCCGATAATGTTCCTCGACCTTTCTTCAAATTGTTTACTTGGAATTATCTTTGGAGATAATCCTTCATTGGGTTTCGCCAATGACGATTCTAATTCCCTTCTACTAATGGATCTAATCGGCCTTAAACAAATTCCAAGTGTATAGTCATTGCTCCTTACTTTGTAACTCCGTAACTTTGTTAATGTTTGTTCTACTATGGATTAGATATTTAATTAATGGAGTGTTGATTATATCATTGGTCAACAAAGTTGTGGTCCCTTTTGAGATTACGAGAACCCCTCTCGTTTATGCACGGATCCTCTATTGGCTCATCTATAGAAGAAGAAAATGTTGACAACAGAAAAAATACAAAAACTTAAAACGGTAATGAATGTTCACATAGACCGACTGCAAAATAAAATTAAACACTCCACATTCTACTGCTTCCTCCCGCAAGAAACCATTTTCCTTTTATTAATGTGGCCACAAAAATTATTTGCTATAACCACGAAAGAAAGTATGATCTAACTAGCAAGAAAATAAAATAGAAAAGAAATATACTCAAGTAGCTTGCTTTCAATCCTCCAGATGATTTTCAAGCTACGTTTGGCTAATAAGCCATTTATTGAAACACACCTCACCATTGAGTCAAATAAAAATTTTGCATCAAAAAGAGTGTTTTAGAGTGTATCGTCTTAATCAAGACATCCATGGAATATGTTCCACAAAATATGTTTTCTTAATATTGCACTTGCGAATTGATCATACATACCCATACAAAATCAAGTCTATTAATGCACCCCATTATCTTTCTTTGAAAACTTCATCACGTCGTCGAAACTACAAAGAAAATCCTAAATGATAAAATTCCAAAGCCTATCACTGAATCTAAGAACTATTGAAAATTTGAAAAGTACCAATGTCCCGATTCACAAGCATTTAATGAAAAAAAAAATTGTTAGTGGGCCAGACTTCACGGTCCTCACAATGCATTTCCTAAATGATGACTTTTACCATTCTTGTTCTATAACGTGAAATTGAATGCAAATTGAGGGCTCATTACTTAGCATTTAATTTAGATTGAATAATTAAATGATCTTGAACATATGCAATTTTTTTCCTCACCTATTTTGTATATTCTCCATTGGAGAACCTTAATATCTATAAGATAAACTTGTAATCAAATTCATCCAGGTATGCATACATATGTTCATCTTCGTTTGCTATTAATTTTCATTTCAGCTTTTGTTTTCTCTTTTAGGTACATTTGGTTTCCTTTTTTTGTTGTTTTTCTTCATGTAAGTCTTATTTGGCTCAATTGGAAGACTTGACTTTGTTAGAAAATTAAATTGGATTTGAAATAAAACAGTTGTGAAAAATATTAATGTTGAAAAGGAACAAGCGTTAGTAGTAGTCAGGGAAGTTTCCTTTTCCTTCCAATTTTTGCTTATTATCTTGCTTATACTCTTTCAAAACTTATTGTAAACCATATCTCTAATGAGTGGATCATAGAGACTTGCAAGTTCGGTTTTGGAGCAAGATTTGCAAAAGAAAGCAAACCCTTGATAAGAGACTCATATGAAAATTTTAATCAGAACTATGCTTTAGATTAGAAAGCTTGTTTTGAATAAAAGGTCAGAATAAAAAACCAACGAAGCAAAATAAAATTTTAATACTCTTGACATAATACAAATAACGGTAAAAAATCTTGATTATTTATGTTAATATGCTTCTTTCATCTTGTTTGAATTGATACTTATTTATTTATAGATTGTGATATTTATTATAGCTTATGGTTATTTTCTTTTATTTTGAATGCTTTTGGATTTGATTTCTTTTTCTTCACTCTCAGTTTTGAATTTGATTTCATTATATTTCCAAAGTTTTTATGGAGGAAAATCTATTTTTAGTGTCACAATTGATCCTCAAGGAAAATCTTTGCTCTATTATTTCAATAGGATTTTATTTATATAAATTTTATCCTTACCAAAGTTTTCACTTTTCTCTTACGTTCTTCATTAATCATGTAGAACATTGAGATATGAATGAAATCCTATAATTCACTTATCTAAAGGTACAAACTGTCTATGTTCTTTACTTTGAATCCCTCCCATACCCCTCCATAATTTAATCCTCTTCTATGGTAGATGAAGACAAGTCTAGTGAGTTCAACCTTAACTAGCATCGTATCTATCTTCTTAACTAGAAAACCTCATGTGCCACCTCCTTCTGTTCACCCAATGGCTAAAAGTGTTTCTTCAAACATGATAATTTAATAGGTGGCATGAAAGGGAGTTGAAAAAACATATGTGTGGGAAGTTTATGCAAACATGTCAGGGTACTGAATAAGATTGTTGGTAGTGTATAAATGCATACATGGTACCAAGGCAACTTCATCGAGGTACTGAACATCCCTACTGGCAGTGAAGTGATGATAGGAAAAAGAGGTAATTTTATATTTAATAGATGCATACTAATTCTTAAACGTCATAACTATCTTTATTGTCTTATTGTATAGAAAGAATTTAAAAATAATAATTATTCGTTATATTTGGATTCATTGTTTTAAATTGGGCATTCAAGTACTTTCATTAAAAAACTTTTTTTACTTTGATTTTGTCTTATGTGGGGCCTTTGGAAATGACCTAACGTGTCAGAAAATTTTGAAAGTTTTCATTTCCACCTTTGACAAATTTAAGCCTATTATTATAAACTAGAGATAACTGCTTGGTTCCCGTGTGTCACCAATTGTTGAGGCCTCAACAACTTCCCTCCATATGAATTTTTCCAATATCACCTTTAAATTGTTTTTATTTGATTTATTTTGTAAATATGGCTCTATGATATTCTACCTTTGAATTTTCGACTTCAAGTACTATTTCTCTTTGTCTCACATGAAATGATTACTTGAGGATGTGATTCTTTGAGGTAAAACTTTTTGTGAAATTTCATGCATATGGTTTCGTTGAATGGGATTGATACATCATGTGAACTTGTTTCATTACATGTTTTTACATATGGTTGTGCCAATTGAACCTTGATTTTTCAATCATTCAACATGGTGTGTGTTCTCAAATAAGATTTTTCAAGCTAATTTCATATATTTCTCTACTCAAATTTGGGTTTTTGACATGCCTTAATAATTTTTTTAGTTTGACTCAAACAATGAAGGCATGCCAAAAAAAATTGCAGGTTGGGAAAAATATCATATTTTTACATGCTCTTCAATTTTCATTAAACGAAACAAATTTACATTTTGCCACTTTGACAATTTATCTCCTAAATCATGAAACCTTTAGAAATCTCTTTTTTCTATTCCTACATTAAAAAAAACATCATTCATGACATACCTTGAAGCCAAATAGAATACCAACTAAAAACTTTTAGTGCCTAAATAAACTTTGTAAATTATTCTTCATTTTCTTTTTTGATTTTGTAAATAAATAAAGGTTAAATATATCATATAAATAATTAATATATAATTTTTATTAATTAAATTTATTTAAAATTTCATTTTTATTTAGATATACATATATATTTTAGATAAAATAAAAATAAAATTAGAATGAACCAAAAAAACAAAATAAGTAAAATAGTAATAACATAAAAGAAACAAAATAATAGTAATAAAATAACATGTGTCATACTAACATGTTTCAAATTATTGTAATTATTATATTTATTCATACATTTGACCCTTTGTTTTTCATATGTATGACAAGAATAAATGTTGGGTTATGTGATGGGAATAAAAGCTAATTATGAAATTAGGTCATTAGTAAGAAAAGCATTGATAGAGGAGAATATCTCTAGAATCGTAACTTTTGGTGTGGAGATACAAAAGGATATTACACTAAGATTATGAATATTGGGAACATTTAAGCCTGGGTGGCAATGGTAAGCCAAAGAAAAATTCAAAGAATCCAAAGCTCTTTTAGTAATAACCACTAACGCATAACAAGGTGGGCTTTGTATGATGTGTTTGGTGCCACATACACTAGAGTAAATCAACAATTGATATTAAAACTACTACTACATTAATGGACACACTTACTAGTTAAATTCTTGAGATACATTGACCGAATCTTGCACCCCGACTTTTGTATACTAGATAACTCATTAAAAAAATTCAAATAATCCAAAGCTCCTTTCACTAATAATCGCTAACGCGTAACAAGGTGGGTTTTGTATGATGTGTTTGGAGCCACATACACCAGAGTAAATCAACAATTGATATTAAAACTACTACTACATTAATGGACACACCTACTAGTTAAATTCTTGAGATACACCAACCGACTCTTGCACCCTGACTTTTGTATACTAGATAACTCATTAATCTTGCCAAGAATATTGCGCTCTCCCCAAATCATTTCTTGATTATCGACATAGTGCACATCAAAATCCCTCTAAATCATCCATCCTCAAAATGACAGGATGTAGATTATTTTCTAGTGATTCTATTGGCCTCCCCATTAGAGTAATTTGCACGAATCAGGATTAAAAAAATTGTGGCAACAAGATATTTGAAGCAGTTGGATGACATGCCACATCAAAAGATATTACTACGAATTCTAACTGAACAAGGAAAGAGATTGTTAGAAGCCAAGAAAATACTAAGAGGGGGATGAATCAATATTGTAGGCAATTTAAAATTTTTCTTTCACTTGCAATATAATAAGGAATTAATAAACTTTCCAACTATTGATTCATATGAGCACAACAAGAATCAAAATAACTAGCACAAGTAGTACACATAGATTCTTCAATTTTTCTTCAATATCTTCACAAGGCAAGCTATAACTTGTTGTTACAAATTTCTCTGGCTACAACCAGAAGAAAGCTCTTACTCCCTGGCTTATCAGCTACAATTGAAAGGAGCTACAACCCCTAAATATTTAATAACAACTACTAGAAAGAGCTACATCCCCTAAATATTTACCAACAACTACTGGAATGAGCTACAAGCCCTTATTTGAAAGCTACTACATGTATGACCTCAATGATTCATCTTTCATACAATTTTCATATTCAAATCATGAAGATCACTTCCATACATAAAAAAAATAAATAAATAAATAAAAATTATCTCCTCAATCTCTCACCAAAACCACCATACAAACACCTTCAACAATCTATGACTACTGAACAATCCACCACCATCCACCAACAACATCAATCAATCTCACCAACACAATTCCACTCTTGTTCTCAATCTTGCAAATTTGTCTTAGCTTATAAATATATTTGGAATGATATTTTGGGAATTAAAACTTAGTTATCTTCAACTCTTTTCTTGCATGAATCTTTATTTTTTGCCTTTGTTTTGAATTTGTCAAGTCATATGAATCTTCTCTCCAAGTCTTTAAACTCTCCTTACCTGTTTCTGCTTGAAAAAGTGATCTTAACTGCTTAATTTTTCTATTCTAGAATTTTTATTAGGATTTAGCTAGGACTTTTTAAATTTGGTGTATCACTTTATCTTACCTGACAAATCTATCTCTTAATTGGCCCATGCTATTATATTTTCTTCCAAAATGTTCATGCCTTCCATTTTAACTTTTAGTGCTTTCCGGTGTTATTTTTGACAAAATTTAGCTATTGAATTGTCCATCCAAATATGGCATATAATTCCAAATTTATAAGTTTCTGACTCATTTCATGCTTAACCCTTCCATATAGGCAAAAAGTTATTTTAAATAAAGACTATAGATCTGCTACAGGCACGAGCACTTTTATATAAAAACATTGCCAAATATTATAACTTCATTAGGCCCATTGTGCTTTAAGCCCTGAGGGATAATTTAATACTGCAAAACTCCGATACCATGGTCTTTACATCATTGAAAAACCTTGACCTTGTCCTTAAGCTTTTAGCTCCCTTCCGAGATCACATTTCTAATGGATCCACCATTGCACTCTGTTCTCATTGGTCCTGTGCCACCCAACTATACTACTGTCGTGTTTTAGAGCTTTGTCATCCCAAATTTCATTACCTGCGCTTGCTTGAAACCTTCCAAGCAAGCCATTCTAGACTATCGTCATGTTGACATCATCCTGGGCCAATAAAATGTTGCCACACATATATTAGAGATGAGAGAGAAAAGGGTCCCATGCCTTGTATTTTTCAACAAATTCCTTTGTTAAGAATTTCAAAGTAAAAACCACTAGATTTAAGCCTTTTCATAAAAATTCAAAGAGTCCCTACTCCATTGCTGCACTACTACCATATTGTCCGACCGTTTACCATCTTGTGCCTTCACCTTCTACATACACTTTGATTTATTTCGAGAAGGTCCCTTCTGGATGAGCTATCCCATATGGCTTGCCACTACAGATCATCTGACATTCAAATGCACCTAACACCTACGGACTCTATCCGAAGTTACATCATCTCGGGTGTTCCTTTATGCATGCTCCTTTGAACTTTACAGGGATGCCTTCCACTGGGGTGAGCTGTTATATGGGGCTCCATCGCCACCCAATCAAAATGCTTCCCGTTGCATTATTATATAGGCCATGTTTTCCCGATCCTTTGGATAACGACTTTTCTTACTTACTCGACCACATTTGGAAAAATGCCTAGATAAAACATGCGCCAAAGGTCCTCTACCACTGATAACTTTGCAATCTTTGACTTTTTGGGGTATAAACTTTTACTGGCCATAAATTTCAATCCAGGAGATCATTTTTGATCTTCCACATGCCACCGTAAAGATATTTCAAAGCTCTATCCATCTAAGTGGGTTCCAACTACATTTGATATTATCTATTATCCAAGAAATTACTTCAAAGTTTCTACACCATTTCCACCTTTGTCTTTTAGATACCTTGAGATAATCTTCGTTCTTCTTGCAATATTCTCTTCTTTTTTCATCATATTTTCCATCAACGACAACGCATTTATAAAATCTCCACCCTTTTGGAATTGATGACAACACCATGATCAACCAGAATCATCACCATAAAAAAACGAAGTGTGATTCTTATTTTTCCTTCTCCTTCTTTGGATGTTGCTCTCCCTGAAATCTACTCCTCTTCTACTATAGTAATGTTGTGGTGTATTTGGTGTACTTCTCCTTTCTATAGAAAGATTCTCTTATTTGATAACCAATATATCTTCCCCTTTGTTTGAATTTATTCTTATATTGTTTGATCAACAATACTACTCTCCCTTTGACATGAATGGTAAAGACACCAACATGCTCCCCCTATCAACAATATCCCCCGTTCTTGTTGATCCAATGGACCTGGAAGCTGCATATTGACATGATAAATGCTTTCTTTCTACTTTTCTACCTCTTAAAGGATGATCTCGTTGAGGGAGGCAAGAGGAACAATTCCCAATATCTTCCTTAAATGCTCAAACCGATCTATTCGGAGAGGTTTTGTGAAAATATCAGCTACCTGTTCTTTGGTAGATACATACTCTAGCTTGATAGTATGATTTGAAAATTTCTCTCTCAAGAAATGGTACTTGATTGGAATATGCTTTGTCTTTAAATGAAAAACAAGATTGTTTGACATGCTAATGGCACTTATATTGTCACAGATAATAGGAATAGGATGATTGTAGAACATTTATACATCCTACAAACTCTGCTTCATACATAAGTGTTGAGTGCAACAAGAAGGTTTTGCTATATTTTGCTTCAACAGTAGATAGAGAGATTGAAGCTTGGTTCTTGCTCCACCATGAAACTAAACATTCTCCAAGAAAGAAAGCACCACCACTAGTGCTCTTTAGATCATCTACATCACCTTCTTGTTGATGGTGTTGGACCTGCCAACATCAGGGGATCTCCCTGATATGAAGTCCCAACTAGACCTCACAACGTTTGGTGTAGGATTCCCATCTGGTATGATGACCTCGTTGCAAGAATCTTAAAGATTTGCCTCCACTCTTACTTGTCAACACAAGAGAGTAGTCTGCTTTGTCTTTCGAGAAGTGAGGTTCGCATGCCTGGTGAGTGTAAGTGCCACTCATGTCAATAGTTCTTTCACCATAGAGGGAGAGGGTGGGAGTGAGTCCCAAGTCAGTTGGGAGAAGTCCCAACTCTACTAGGAACACACAACACAATAGGACATGCGTAGCTTCTGTCAGAATAGTCCACACAGATGCAGCGGTCGCAACACACAAGGGAAGATAACACGTATAACACTCAGTGGATTAGTCCGCGCGAGTACAGCGGTTGTTATAGCAAGTTCCATATGAAAGGTCTATCTGATGTCTGGGAGAGTAGTCTACACGGTCGAGACAATGTTAACAGCATATACAACACATTTTCATTAACATATGAGTATTACAACAAGTGAATTAGTTCAAGTGTTAAACACAAGTTCAAGCCACATGCATTACAAGTGTTAAAGATTAGTCTTACAACATATACAATACATGTGTGAAAACGTGTTGGCCTGTTAGAAGGCTTCTAAATTAAGTGATAGTTCTAAGACACATCGTTACACCATACATCAATAACCCCGTGCACGGGGCGTTGGAGCCACTACTTACTCCTCAAAGAAAAGATTACAAACTCTCTTGGCTTTGTGGGAGGAGATGAGGTGAAAAAGTCCTTTTCGCGAAGGGCGAAATGGACCCTTGCGGTTATTCGACTACCCTCATGACTATTTGGCTTTCATGACTTTTCGACTTTACATGACTCTTTTACAACAAGTGGGTCTCTTGGACTTCCACGTTACATTACATTGTTTGACAACATGGCCCATAGTACAGATGTGGGCGACATGACTCATGACATGACTCGACATGACAATGCTAGTACATTTGTGTTGTTGCTGGAGTGCATGTCGAGCTGCAGTGCTACTGGGTGATGGATGTCTTCATGGTGTGTCACGGCTTCACCTCCGCATGACAAGGTGCGCGGAGTCCTCGATGGTCATTGGTTCGCTTGATGTTGCTTTGGCACATTGCTCATTGCTAGTATGTTGGAAGGCTTGACAGGTTTGTCTGGTCGCGAAAGGTGCATGTTCGTCCATGAGCACATCTTGCATGTTTTCTCTTCCATCCGTCCGCGAACACATTTTTGCATGATCATCTATTCACGAGCACATCTCTTCGCATGCATCATTCATTCATTTGTTGGTGGACCTGTCCTTCTGCATGTGATCCCTTTGTTGATTCCGTTCGTCGTCGCACCATGTTTTTTAGTATACATATACCTGCAACCACTCATGACGAGACGGCATCAAATCCAAAAACCTCCTAGTCTACCATGACACATGATCATTTTGGATGCAAGTGACCGGGAGAAGTAGCAATGTTGCAAGGCGGGATGATGGCTCCAGGAACTGCTAATGAAAATTGTACAAGAGTCACTGGGTGATGAAAAATATGAGTCGACAATGACTGCCCGCAAGATCTGGCTCGGCTGGAAGGAAACACTACGCAAATTTTGGGAGGGACAGTTCGGGCTGCAGGAAGGCAAGGCGGACAGAGTCTACACATTTTTCGAAACAAGCGTGAAGTCGAGGGTTGACAGCAAAATTTGCGCAATTTTCTGGAGGAACAGGTTGGGCTACATGGAGGATCAACAAGAAGAAATTGTGCATTTTTTTGGAGGAACTGACCAAGATCCTGACAGCAGAAATTGTGCAATTCCCAAGGGGAACTAGCTGTCAACTGGCCAAGTCACTAGCAACAGAAATTGGGCAATTCCCAAGGGGAACTAGCAGTCATATGGCCAAGTGCTTAGAAGTAGAAACTGCGCAATTCCTAGAGGGAACTGTTAGTCTACTGCTGGGAGCTACTGGTGAGAGGAACTGTACTGCGGCTGGGAGACCGACCTGCTAATCATCTCTGCGCAATTTCTACGCTGAGCAGACTACTGGGCAACAAAGGGTTTGCTCATGAAAAATACGCAATTTTCTCGATGAGCAGCCAATCGACTATCGAGAAGACTGGGTGGAAAAACTGCGCACTTTTCTGAGGGAGAGAGGGATGGGCACTAGGTGTCTGTCCGACCTGTCTACACAATTTTCCTAGCTAGCGGAGCGGGCAAGGTCTGCATCTTCTGTGCAAATTTTGAGGGGAATGAGTCTCAGGGTGGTTGTTGGGTTTAATCCTCCGATCAGCCATCTTAAAGGCTGATTGATATGCTTGCGGGCAGCATAAATTGAAATGACTTGCTTGATGCTTTTGCGCTGTTCTGGGTGACAGTCGATCGAGTCGATGGTAGGGTGATGGTCTAGCTGTCAAAGGGGAGTTCGGTCGTCGAAACTTTAGCAAAATGACTAAGTGTGTGAATGAGTGAAAGATGCACATGTGATCTTGCAAACACACACCAACATGACTTGACGACGAGATGACCCAAACCATCCAGACACACATGCTCAACATGACTGACTGATGGTGTGAGTGACAAGCGCGACACTTGTGATTGATCGTTGATCGACCGTGACAATGCTTGTGCGATAGTGAGTGTGACTCTGTGTGTGAGTGCCACAGATGCTTTAATAGAGAACACAACATGTACACACGAAGAGAAGACCTTGAGCATGACCACAACAGGGTCGCAAACATGACTTCAATACCAAACTTGGATGAAATGATCAAACAAGGTGGATGCAAAGGCTCACATGGGCTCACGGAGTGAACTCAAGTGTGTGCAGTCATTAAGTGAAACCCTCAAGGGAGGCTCCAAAATTGGGTGCAGGCCAAAATTTTGGAGGGTGGTTGTAGCCACTACAACACTTCCCAATCAACATCAATATAAATAGTTAGTGAAAAGGATTTACCACTTGGGTACCGAAGTCCATATTCCGTCGTGGCTTTGAGATATCTATGAATCATTTTTCTTGCTAAAAGATGGCTCTTTTTGAGGGCTTCTTGAAATCTTCCAACAATACCAACAACCTGCATAATGTTTGGCCTTAAGGCTGTCAAATATAAGAGGCTACAAATAGTAGAACTGTATAAAGTTTGGCCCACTTTTGGTTATTCATCAGTCTTTCTAAGCTTGCAACCTGTAACCATTGGTGTGCTTACTAAAGAACACTCCTCCATGCCAAATTTCTTCAATACTTCCTTGAGATGCTTGCTCTGTGAGATAAAAATTCCTTTGGTATATTGTGCTCTCTACAATCGAAGAAAATAAGAAAGCTCTCCAAGAATATACATCTCAAATTCTACCTTCATATCAGCTGCAAACTGACATGTTAGATGATCTAAATCACTCACAAATGTAATATCATTAAAATAGAAAACCACCACTATTAATTTTCCATCATTAGCTTTAACATATAATTTACTATCAATTGCACCTCTTTTGAAACCACACTTGAGAAAGTGATTGTCTAACATGCAATACCAAGCCCGTGGGGCTTGCTTGGGACCATATAGGGCCTTCTATAGCTTGCAAACATAGTCGGGTAGATTTGATAGCTGAAAACCATCTGCATGCTCTATGTAAACTTCTTCCTGTAACTCTCCATTTAGAAAAACATATATGACATCCATATGATATCTCTTGAATTTCTTGAAACAAGTAAATGCCAGAAACATTATAGTAACCTCTTGTCGAGAACCATGAGCAAAAGTTTCATCAAAGTCCAGACCTTCAATTTGTGCATAACCTTTGCACACCAATATTGTCTTGTTTCTTACCACTTCTCCACGCTCATTCAAATCATTTATGAAAACCCACTTCGTGCCAATGACATTCTTATTTACAAGCTCCCAAGTCTGATTTTTCTCTATTTGTTCTAGTTCTTCATGATTATCTTTTAACCAATTTTTTTCCTGACTGGCCTATGCAACATCGTTTGGTTCCATCATCGATAACAAAGAAACATGTGCTCGTGTAAGAGGATTTAGCAGCTTCCTTCTTGTCTACACCCCTGTGTTTAAATCACCAACAATTTGATCAATTGGGTGGTGGTTTTGCACATACCTTTAAAGATCTTTGGCTTGAGGACCAAGGGGCTCTTCATTGTCTTCATTTGAAGGTGACTCATCATGCTTCTCCTCATTGTTCACTGGATCATTGGAACTAGTGTTTATTGGCTTATTGTCTTTAGATTCAATATACTCATCCACTTTGACTTCGATGCAATCAACAATCTTCTTTGTATTGTTATTTTGGCATCTACAACCATTTCTATTACGAGAATACCCAAAGTAAAATACCTTCATCAACCCTTGCATAAAATTTGACAAACTTTTCATCATTTTTCTTGGTATAACATTTGCTTCCAAAAAATCTGAAGTGCTTGATTGTTGCAGGTCTACCATACCAAATCTCATAGGGAATCTTATCAATATTTGGTTTGAAGTGAGCTTTGTTGAAAATCACCATTGTTGTATGAATGACTTCAACCCAAAATATTTGTTGAACATTTCTTTCTCCCATCATGGCTCTGACTAACTACTGAACAAATCTCTTAGCTCTTTATGCTACACTATTCTGTTGTGGAGTTTGTTGCAATATTTTTTGATCCCTTTAAAATGTTACAAAATTTTACGAAGTGTGCCAGTTTGTTTCCTAGCCAACACCTGGGCATAGGCAAATTTTTATTAGTTTTGTTTAAAATTTGGAGCCTAGGCGATAAATTTGGTTTGAAGAAGTATTTTAATAATCCTAGGTTCAGATTTGCAGTGTTATTATTCATTCTAAATGATTTTAATTTTAAATTATATAATTTTATAAAAATACAATTATATATTTTTTTAAAAATATTTTATTTAAAATATTAAACTTTTGTAAAAAATTTAAGGGCTTGTCACCCAATCTCAAAATTAGTTTATTTCAACACCAAAGTTGAACCAACTATTTAGCAGCATCAAGCATAATGACCAAGTCAGTTCGCCAACTATTTAGCAGCATCATTTTAAATGATTTTAATTTTAAATAATATAATTTTATAAAAATATAATTATATATTTTTAAAAAAATATTTTATTTTAAATATTCATTTTAAATGATTTTGATTTTAAATAATATAATTTTATCAAAATATAATTATATATTTTAAAAAAAATATTTATTTAAAATATTAAACTTTTATAAATCTCAAAGTTAGTTTATTTCAACACCAAAGTTGAACCAACTATTTAGCAGCATTAAGCATAACAACCATTTAGCGGCATCAAGCATAACGACCAAGTCAGTCCACCAAAGTTAGTTTATTTCAACACCAAAATTAAACCAACTATTTAGCGGCATCAAGCATAATGACCAAGTCAATCCACCAAAGTTAGTTTATTTCAACACCAAAATTGAACCAACTATTTAGCGGCATCAAGCATAATGACCAAGTCAGTCTACCAAAATTAGTTTATTCCAACACCAAACTTGAACTAACTATTTAGCAGCATCAAGCATAACGACCTAGTTAGTCCACCAAAGTTAGTTTATTTCAACACCAAAATTGAACCAACTATTTAGCAGCATCAAGCATAACGACCAAGTCAGTCCACCAACCAACTATATTTAGTAGCATCAAACATAACGACTAAGTCAGTCCACCAACCAACTATATTTAGTAGCATCAAACATAACGACCAAGTCTGCCAACTATTTAATAGCATCAAGCATAACGGCCAAGTTCGCCAACTATTTAGCAAGCAACATCCTGCATTGCAAGTCAAGTCAAAACTTGACCAATCAAGTGCCAAGCCAAAGGAAAAGCCAAAACGATGCACAACACGTCATTAATACAAATATGCACCTCAGTATATATAAAGAAAAATGGAGGCTTTTATGTAAGCGATGTGGAATATTTCCAATTTTGAAAAATGAAAAGCATACAAGGATAATTTTAATTATTTTTTCGAGGTTGGAAATTCAACTTGACACGCAATAAAACTTCCTTCGCCACAAGGAAAGTTTAAGGAAAGGAGGGGGTCCATAATTCATTGTTTTGTGAAACCATCCTTCATATGTGCTAGTTCTAGAAAATTTGCACACCCCCTAGATAAAAATTCAGAAACCTCCTCCGTACTCCATTTCTTGTCAACAGAGATTGCAATGGGGATTATGCTCATTTAAACCCTCAACGCTTATGGTCATTTCATAATTTTATTCATTTTTTATCAAGCATACTAGAAAAAAGATCGTAGAGTTTCCTTATGAAAGAAATCAAAGGGATATCATCACTATAAAAGCGTTGAAGTTCTCTCATCAAATCCTATAGCAATTTTTCAATATTCTCCAAGAGAATCACACATAGGTCAATTTCTTCTTATCAACAAAATTTGATGTTGTCATTCATTTTTTGGGCTTTCGATCTATGTAATGAAACCATTTCGATGTATTAAGCTCTTTATTGAAGAAATATGTTGTGATGTCTACTAGGCAGATATTGGAAAGTAAATTTGTTAAGGTATTTCAATTTTGTTGAAGCTTATTTTAGTGGATTTATTGGTGAAGATCCTCCAAGAATTCCAAACAATTTCTTGCCATTGTTCAACAATTCACAGTTGAGGGACGACCTGCACTTACTGTATGTGGGAATGAAAACTAAAGTCAGAATTTTGACGTGGCTAGGATGCAGTAATGAAAATCAAGACAAATTGGAGCACCTTGGCCAAATAGCTCATATATGACAATATTGCAATAAATACAAAACTGACTGAGATCAAATAGTCATGTGGATAACTGTAGGGAATGCGACTAATGTGCTACTCATATGTGAAATATTGATAAGAAGTGTACAAGTTCCAAATAAAATCTTGTCGATTACAAGTTGTAGAATGGGATCTATATCGTAAGTAATTACAATTGTGCAAGAAAATCTAAGTGCATTTGAAGATGACATAGCTCAAATATATGAAGACGTTGCCCAAGACATCTAAATGTTCAAATTGTTACTCACAGGGGCCAAGATTTGAGAAAATACAATGAAAGACACAATATTGCAGCTAAAAAGTATTGGTTTTAGGATTATCACAACCAATATGATCTCTAATGTCACATTGAGGGAAAGTTACAACTAAAGGAAATATTAGCCCTAACCGAATTGAAGTAAGAAAATTTATGTATGTGGTTGCAAATGTTCTATATGCTTTAGGAAATATGTTTTAGAGAAATACCATTCTTCTGATTATTCTTATATTAGTAATCATGTTTGTGTTGGAAGGTATACATATTGTCCTCTTGAATTAGATCAAGGAAATGAAGTGAGGAAATGCCATAAATTTCCTGATCATTTATGAAATAATCCGACTGTGGAAAATTGTTACTTGAAGTTTGCATATGAATGTCTTCATAAATACAATTCACAACAACACATGAAAAAATGCACAAGATGAAATGTTCTCTTCTAAACTGAAAAGAAAATAAATAAATAAAAATTCATGTTTCTATACATGTGCAGTTGTATCTCTTTTAATCACTAGAAATATTTTTTTGAAATTTTTCAATAATTGTTAGCCCAAGGTTGAATCAAGATTTGCAGTCTAAAGCAAGGAAAACTTCTCATAATCAATTGGAACATTTAAAGGAAGTTGCAGGTGTTGAGGATGCTAAGTTTATTTCTACAAATGAACAGGCTATTGGGGTTAAGAGCCGGGCTATGACTTCAGATTACAACTCAGAAAATTGTTGCACTTGCCAAGCAAAAAGCACACTACTACCCATGATATTTTTTTTCGATATTATGGTGGTAAACTAGATGATATCACTATTTTTTGTGTCATATATTTCATGCTCTTATTCCAATTAGGAAATTCAAGCAAAGAAAAACAATTGAGACATCATGGAAAATAATTAATGGCAAAGTATTTGAGAACGTAGGAGTTTTCTATGCACGTTTCAACCCTTCAGTAACTAAGTTTACATATCTCGAGCATGTAATATGCCAATTTTTGAAAGGAGAAATATGCTAGGGTTTTTGTCTAGACATTTTCAATCTCAACAATCTAATTTGGCTATCAAATATTTTCATTCAGAAAAGTGAAGGATTAATTTTCTTGTTTGGGTAAATGATGATGCTACATCTTTTAAGTATGTGTTAGTTGTGGAGATCACTTGTTTCAAATTGTTATAGCTTGTATATTTCCTAAAATTTATGTTGATATTCAAGACTTAACATAAATAATTATAGAAGTTGATATGACTGGTCGAAGTGCAAAACTGAAGGATGCTTATTTCCAAAGCTAGTGGGACTGGATTTTTGGTTGTACAACTGAAGTGGAGAACGAGTCAATTGAAAAAGGTGATAGGGGTTTTAGTAGTGATGACATTATTCTGTTGGCTATTCTCATGAAGAAAGTGAGGCACAAAATCAATCACAACCAATAGGAGAAGTGGTAGATGTCAAGTTGGTATTCTCCAATCAACAATGTAGAAATTAGTTTCATAACCTTAAAGCATCGAACTAAATGGTGGTAGAGATTGTCAAGGGTGAAGATAAACACATAGGTGGACATTTGAATCAATAATTCTAGATCAAAAACACGTGGCTACATTTCTAGATCAACATATGAATCCAGTTACAGATTTCAAAAGAGTTAAAAGATGCAAGTCGCATAATATTTTACGCAAAATTTGGCAACAAAGAAGGAATTTAGATACAATAAAGGTTAACTCCAGCTTTGAAGAGATTATTCCAGGCACAAAATCAACAACCGAGGCAGTAAATCAACAATCAAAGTATCAATCTCCAAATTCCAAGGTAAAAGACTTGCAAACAATTCCAAATTTTCTGCAACTATTTTGAAATTTTATTTATTTATACTTTGTTATTTAAGATTTTTATTCCTCAAAGCCTGTAGCTACTAGAGGAATGTATTTTTTCTATATATTCTTTCTTTTGTAATGTAAAAGGGTTGGTTTTCGGGCCTAGAAACACTTGCCATTTTTGTAAAGTCTGCTCTTACAAAGTTTTCAATCAAAGGCTTTTGGCTTAGGCCTCTGGCAAATTTGTTGCTATATGAGTGTTTCCAATGATTTCATAATCTATTTTTTCATATATTTGAGGTAGTATAGATATTAGGGAAGGGCTAGGTTGAATATTAGTGTCCTTGACACCCCTCTGCAAATTTATGCTCTGTATTGATTAAAAGATTGAACAATTTGTTTAACTCATCACCTAGAAATCATTAAATTGTTTCTTTTATGCTATACTTAGATGTATTGATTTTCACTTTAGAGATTATTCTATATATTTTTGAACCTATTAGATAATTGGATATTTAGGAAGGATATGTTAATTATCTGATTTATCCTACATTCTTCTATCAAAACCTTTTAAGCTATGTTATTCTGTCATGTTTAGTGTTGCCACTTTGATAAGGCCTCTACAAGAGAAGGCTTTACTTGTTAAGCAGGGATTTGAAACCGTAAGCAACCACCTTATACAACAACCCCTAGATCTAGCCATTGTGCTCATAGGTTGTTTTTAAGTGATAGTGAACAACATTAAAGCCTTGTAACGTTGAGGGATCCCCCTATGGTTCAAGGCCCAACTTGAACCTAAGTTGGTTAAGTTGGTTTCTTGGCACAACTTATCAACTAATAGATGTCCTTCAAGAAACATATACAACATTTGGCGTCATTGCCGAGGAGCGCAGTAACTAAGATATCTTCCCTTGGAGAACGATAATTTGCTAGATCTATTCTTTGTTGATGAACAAGGATTAGACAATTGATATTGGTTGCATTTTTTTTACGTGGTGGCTCCACTTTGTTTATTTAGTGAATCCATGGGTTTCAGATTCCACTGGTTGAAAATGAAAAGTGCATCTCTTTCTTTGATAATGGCATGCAGTTGCATGTTTTTCTTCCTCATGGCAATGATTAGAAGTTTCAAATGTCTAAACATGATGCAGTCTTTAAAGTTCACTTGTAAGTATGAGTTTCCTATGGAGTTTTTGTTTCATATTTTAAATATTTTTCAATGTTTCAACTGCTTGCAAGTTGGTATGTCAGATAACCTACTCCTCACATGTTTACACTTAAAGTACGAATACATCTAATAGTGCAAAATTTCATCCTAATAAAGTAGGAGTATGTGCAATAGATCAGTTAGTTTGGTGTGCAATATATGGGTTTTTGGTTTCAACTTTTAGTTTGTAGTGTGGATTAACCCCTTTAAGATGTTACGGAAAATTTTGAAGTATGCCAGTTTGTTTCCTAGCCAACTCCTAGGCATATACAATTTTTTATTAGTTTTGTTTAAAATTTGGAGCTTAGGCTATAATTTGGTTTGAAGAAGTACTTTAATAATCTCGAGTTCAGATTTGCAGCATTATTATTCATTTTAAATGGTTTTAATCTCAAATAAATTTAATTTTATGAAAAAAATTATTAGTTTTGTTTAAAATTTGAAGCTTAGGCTATAATTTGGTTTGAAGAAGTACTTTAATAATCTCGAGTTCAGATTTGCAACATTATTATTCATTTTAAATGGTTTTAATCTCAAATAAATTATTATTCATTTTAAATGGTTTTAATCTCAAATAAATTATTATTCATTTTAAATGGTTTTAATCTCAAATAAATATAATTTTTATAAAATGATTTATTTAAATATTAAACTTGTAAGAAGGTTTTAATCTCAAATAAATATAATTTTTAAAAAATGATTTATTTAAATGGTTTTAATCTCAAATAAATATAATTTTTATAAAATGATTTATTTAAATATTAAACTTGTAAGAGGGTTGTTGGACTTGTCACCCAATATCATTGTTTATTTCAACACCAAAGTTCAACCAACAACCAAGCCCACCGACTCTTTCGTTGCGTTGAGCATTGCAAGTCAAATCAAAGCTTGACCACTCAGGTACCAATCCAAGTGAAGAGCCAAAGGGCACAACACAAAATGCGTTTGTGCACCTAAGATTATAAACTGGGATGTAGGCTTATATCGAAGCGATGTGGGATATTCGCATTTTGGAAAACGAAAAGCACACCAGGGTAATTTTAAATTGTTTTTCGGGGTCAGAAATTCAACCTGACACATAGTAAAAATTCATTGGCCGTAAATATTTTAAAAGGTTTTCAAATGTTTTGGTAAAGTTCCAGGAAACTGCGGAAACCACCGATTTTTTGTTGCAATCTTTGCCATGTTGATCATATAAAACATGGAAGCACCAAGTGTCACAAATTGAATGTTAAAATATTGATTTCCTAGTTGTCAAATGAATACTCCAAGTATAAGTGCCACATAAGCTTCTTGTTGTTGGTAGGTTGAAGAAACAATGCATTTCATAGGCTTCAAAGCGGATGCATGTCAGGGTCTTGCTGCAAGTGTAAAATGACGGTTGTTGTTTAATCGCGGACCCTCTTGCGTGTTAAAAGTTTAAGGAAAGGAGGGGGTCCAAGATTCATTTTTTTTTGTGAAACCATATTTCATACTTGGCAGTTCTAGAAAAATTGCGCACCCCCTAGCTACAAAACTAGAAAGCACCAACAACCCCTTCCACATTCCACTTCTTAGTCAACCAATATTGCAATGGGGATTATGCTCAGTTAAACCCTCAAGGTTTATGGTCATTTCATTATTTTATTCAGTTTTAATTGAGCATAATACAAACAAGATCGCGAAGTTTCTTTACGAAAGCAATCAAAGGAATACCATCACTGTAAAACTGCTCTCATCAAAGCATGTAGCAATTTTTTAATATTCTCTAAGAGGATCACACACAGGTGAATCTGTTTTTATCAACAAAATTTGATGTTGTCATTTATTTTGTTGGGCTTTTGATATGTGCAATGAAACCATTGGGATGTATTAAGTTCTTTATTGAAGAAATATGTCATGATGTCCACTAAGGAGATTTTGCAAAATAATTTTGCTAAGGTATTTCAATTTTGTTGGAGCTCATCTCAATGGATTTATTGGTGAAGATCCTTCAGGAATTGCAAATAATTTCATGCCATTCTTCAGTAATTCACAGTGGAGGGGAGACCTAAACTTACTATATGTGGGAATGAAAAAAAAAAAGTCAAAATTTTGACGTGGCTAGGATTCAGTGATGAAAATTGAAACAAATTGGAGCACCTTGGCTAAATAACTCCTTATGATAGTACGTAAATGAATACAAGATTGAATGGGATCAAATAGTCTTGTGGACAATTGTAAGGAATGCAACTAATGCACTACTTCTATGTGAAATATTGATAAGAAGTGTACATGTTCCAAATGAAAGCTTGGCAATTACAAGGTGTAGAATGGGATATATATCATAAGTAGTTATAACTGTGCAAGAAAATCTAAGTGCATTTGAAGATGGCATGGCTCCAATATATGAAATTACTACCTAAGACACCCAGATGTGCAAATTGTTGCTCAGAGGGGCCAAGATTTGAGAAAATACAACGAAGGACAGAATATTGCAGCTAAAAAGTATTGGTTTTATGATTGTCACAATCAATATGATCCCTAATGTCACATTGAGGGAAAGGAACAACTAAAGGAAATATTAGCCTTAACAGGATTGAAGCAAGAAAATTTCTGTATGTGGTTGCAAATGTTCTATATGCTTTAGGCAATATGTTTAAGAGAAAACGCATTCTTCTGATTATTCTTACATGAGTAATCATGCTTGTGTTGGAAAGTGTACATATTGTCCTCTTGAATTAGATCAAGGAAATGAATTGAGGAAATGCCAGAACTTTACAGATCATTTCAGAAATCATCCAACTGTGGAAAATTGTTGCTTGAATTTTGGATATGAAGGTCTTCATAAATAAAATTCACAAAAACACATGCACAAGTTGAAATGTTCTCTTCCAAACTATAAAAATTCATGCTGCTATACATGTGCAACTGTATCTCTTTCAAACATTAGAAATATTTTTTTGAAATTTTTCAACAAATGTTAGCACAAGGATGAATCAAGATTTGTAGTTCAAATCAAGGAAAACTTTTGATAATCAATTGGAACATTTAAAGGAAATTACAGGTGTTGAGGATTATAACTTTATTTGTGCAAATGAACAAACTATTGGGGTTAAGAGTTGGGATACACTGCTACCTATGATACTTTTTCGATATTATGGTGGTAAACTAGATGACATCACTATTGTTGTGTCAGATATTTCAAGCTCTTATTCCAATTAGGATATTCAAGCAAAGAAAAACAATTGAGACATCCTAGACAATAATTATTGACAAAGTATTTGAAAAAGAGTTTTCTATGTTAGTTTCTAACCTTTAGTAACTGAGTTTACAAATCTCGAGCATGGAATATGCCAAGTTTTGAAAGGAGAAATATGCTAGGCTTTTTGTCTCGACATTTTCAATCTCAACAGTATAATTTGGCTATCAGATCTTTTCATTTAAAAAAAGTGAAGGATTAATTCTCTGATTTGGGTAAATGATGATGCTAGATGTTTTGAGCATGTGTTAGTTATGGAGATCACTTGTTTCAAATTGTTATAGCATGTATATTGCCTAAAATTTATGTTGAGATTCAATACTTAACATAAATACTTATAGAAGTTGATATGATTGCTTGAAGTGCCAAATTGAAGGATGCTTGTTTCTAAAGCCAGTGGGACTAGATTTTTTGTTGTACAATTGAAATGGAGAATGATTCCATTGAAGAACATGATCATAGTTTAAGTAGTGATGGCATTATTTTGTTGGAAATTATCATGCGAAAAGAGAGACACAATATCAATCACAACCAATAGGAGAGGTGGAAGATGTCAAGTTTATTTTCTCCAATCAATAATGTAAAAATTAGTTTCATAACATTAAAGCATCAAAATAAATGGTGGTAGAGCTTCTTGTTGAAATGTGGCAACAAGAATATTCTAATTTAATTTGTCCTTGAATTAAATTATGAATTAAAATCGAATTTAGTCTTAACAACTACTTGGAAATAATTGATTAATTCATTTTGAATTAATTAGTTGGAGAAATTCAAGTTAGAAGTCTTTCTGAAGTCATGCAAGAGTTATCCCTTAAATTAAGGAGATAAGATTGAGTTATATTTTATTTGTAATTAGTTAACTCAGTCTACTGAGTTAAGTCAAGTTAAATTAGTTCCAAACTGTTTGAGGAACTAATAGAGAGTTAACCGTCAATTGATTCATGCATGCATCCAACTAGTGCTTCTCCTATTAACTTAAGATTCCCTCATCAGAAACTCATGCATGTCTATTTTGAGAAAGACCCAGTTGAGATTAAAGTCAAGGACAGTGTACTATCAGTTGCATGTGCTTTCTTATAAAGAAAACTCATGCATGTAGTCAAGGCATCATCCTTTAAGATTGCACACTTTTGGAGGCTTGATCATCCACTTGGTAGGAGATCATCCACTTGGTTGAAGGAGAATCATCCCAGAGGAACAACGCAAGGATATAGGAGCTTGGAGGGCAAAGAGGAAGGCTGGAGAGAAGCCAAGATTGCTTGTGAGCATCTGTGAGGATTTTACTGAGAGCTGGCTAGCTATGAGAGCTAAGGCTTGGTATAATTCCTACGTATTTCCACCTTGTATGATAATACAGATAGTGGGGTTTTTTAGTTGAGGCTTTCCCCAAAGTATTTTCATGTGTATTGTGCATTGATTCTTCTTCTTCTGGTTATATTGTTCAGCTCGATCTTTAAGCTTCCGCAAATTGATAGTAGAAGTAGGTTATAGTATTCTGCTTTGATTTATATTGCATTATTGGGTTAACCTACATCAGATTTTCTACATGGTATCAGAGCTAGATCTGTAGAAAATTCTACATGGTATCAGAGTTGGATTTGTAGAAATTTTCTACATCGTATCAGAGCTGTGAATAGTATACTAAGAAGAGAATTCGAAGTTTGAAGTTCGGGGTTGCAGGTGCAAATCGTGTTCATATCATAATTCAAGATTGGCCAATGGCGTTCTATGGCTTGAGACTCGAGTATGCCTTGGAAGGTAGGTTGAATTACACAGCATGGAAAGATAGAATGGAGGCTGTATTAGAAGACAATGGCTTGAAGGAATTCATTGATCAAGAAATCCCAAATCCAACTTCATCTAATGCACAAGAGTTGGTTGAGTGGAAGAAGTGTGTGGCGAAGGCAAGACAGATCATCCTTGAGGGAGTTCGATACCATATTGTCTCGAGTCTCCATGGGAAGGATACTCCTTTTTCAATGTGGAAGACATTGAAGGACCTCTACTAGAACAGTATTGACTAGAGGAAATTGGTGCTCAAGGATAAGCTTCGAAGAATCAAGATGGAGAAGGGCGATACTATTTCCACATATCTGAACAAGCTCACCACCTGCAGAGATGAGCTTGGTAGTGTGGGAATACTTACTATTGATGATAATATGGTGAGCCTCGCTCTCCTTGGCCTTCCAAGGAGTTGGAATAGCTACCAGGACTCTATCAATGGAAGGGAGAAACTGGCAGATTGGGAATGACTGTGGTCAGTTCTTATGCAGGAGGAGATCAGGAGGAGCACATGAGATGGTTCTTCATCCAAGGATGATGATGAAGAAAATCTGGCCTTAGCAAGTAAGGCAAGGAAAGGGAAGGGGAAGGCATCCCATTTCAAATCGAATTCTTCTCATGGAGGGAAGAAGGGTGACATGTCTAAAGTGACCTGCTTTAATTGTCACGAGATGAGACATTATGCGACTAATTTCCCATCAAAGAAGTCCAAGAAGGGATCTTCGGAAGGATCAGAAGGTGAGGCATTAGCCTCTCAGTTCGAAATGGACTTTACCCTCATTGCATGCATGGTGTCATCGATGATGGGTTTTGTTTGGTATCTTGACAGTGGAGCCTCATTCCACACGACCGTTGATAAAAATTTATTCACTGCCTTGGAGGAGAAAGCCCTCAAGATGCACACAGAGATGGGTGACGACGGAAGGTATAGTGTTTCAGGAGTGGGCACGATTGCTTTTAAGAGGGAGCATGGAGCTCCTGTCACCTTGAAAGATGTGAAGTATGTGCCTGGATTGAAGAAGAATTTGGTATCAGTCGCGATGTTGGAGGACAAAGGTTACGAAGTTGTCTTTAGTAAAGGAAAGGTGTTCCTAAGACACATAACCATGGATCAGACCAAGAGGATAGCTAGAATTGGTGCAAAGCCAATACATTGGCGAGTTGTGGCACAGGCAATTGGGCCATTTGCATCATGGGGCTTTGAAGATAATGCAACAGATATCTACAGGACTTCCCAAAGGTAAACTTGAGCAAGTTGACACATGTGAAGGTTGTACCTTGGGAAAGTACACCAAATCTTCCTTTCCTGATCGAGAAAGTCGAGCAGAGGTTATCTTAGAGCGAGTTCATACTAATGTGTGTGGACCATTCTCGACAGCATCCACAACGAAGAAAAGGTATTTTGTGACTTTCATTGATGATTATTCTCGTAAATGATGGATTTATTTCATGCAGAAGAAGGACCAAAATTTCACAAAGTTTTGTGAGTTCAAATCTTTGGTCGAGAAAGAGTCAGGGAAGAAGATCAAGGCCTTGAGAAGTGACAATGGTGGAGAATATGTCTCTCAAGAGTTTAAGGAATTCTGTGCAGTGGAATGAATTAAACGAGAGTTGATGGAACCTCATAACCCACAGCAGAATGGGGTGGCCGAGAGGAAGAACAGAACTATTGTAGGGGCAGCGCGGGCAATGTTGCATGACCAAGGCCTACTACTTCACTTGTGGGCTGAGGCATGCAACACAGTGGTCTATTTGCATAATAGAAGCTCATATTGCATACTTGTGATGAAGACACCAGAGGAAGCTTTCTCCTGTAAGAGACCAGATGTGGGTCACTTTAGAATCTTTGGCTCATCGGTATATTTCCACGTGACAAAGGATGCATGGAAGAAGCTTGAGCCGACAAAAGAGTTGGGAATAATTGTGGGGTACACTGATACACCTCACAACTATCGGGTGTACTTTCCTACCAGTCGGAGGACAGTGGTTCACAGAGCTCTCAAGTTTGATGAGCAGAAGGCCATGCGAGTTTCCCTTGAGAGGGGGCTCCAACTACAGGTTATGGAGGAATTGTTGGTTCCTAAGGAGGAGGAGCCTCAGACTTATGCAGAGCAGCCGCATGTAGAGGTTCCAGGAGTGGAGACATCCACTCAAGCAGAGTCTTCCAGAGATGGATGTAAGCGCACAAGAGAAGCTGACAGATTGTTGGAGGATGCGAGAGAGAATATGGGATCACCATCTTCTCAGCGTAGATAGAGGAGGTCACCTGAGAGGTACACTAGATACATGGCCCTTGCTGGGGAATGTGTTTAGACCAAGCCATCTTCTTTTGAGGAAGCAGTGCAACAGCCGATTTGGGTTGATGCTATGGTGGAGGAGTATGACTCCATAGTTCGTAACAGTGTTTGGGACATGGTTCCATGACCGAAGAACAAGTCAGTTGTGAGTTCTCGTTGGCTTTACAAGGTAAAGAAAGCTGTTGATGGTAGTGTGGAGAAGCATAAGGCAAGACATGTTGCCCATGGTTTTTCATAGGTCGAGGGGATTGACTATGATGAGACTTTTTCTCCTGTCGCAAGGTACTCATCTATCAAATCTATGTTGGCACTATCAGCATAGATGGGTTGGAAGATCCATCAGATGGATGTGAAGACTGCATTCCTCAATGGCAAGATTAAGGAAGAGGTGTACATAGAGCAGCCGGAAGGTTTTGAGACCTTCGATCGTGAGACACATGTGTGCCAACTCAAGAGAGCGTTGTACAGGCTGAAGCAAGCACCTCATGCTTGGTACACCAAGATAGACAACTACTTCACCGGGTTGGGCTTCACAAAGAGTGAAGCGGATGCGAACCTGTACCACATCGTGGTGAAAAGAAAGATTTTGATCATCGTTATTTATGTTGATGATCTCATATTGACTAGTGATGATCAATTGATCGTGTCTTGCAAGGGGTACCTTGCAAGAGAATTCGAGTTGAAAGACATGGGTCTCATGCATTACTTCCTTGGCATGGAAGTGTCACAAAAAGTTGGGGAGTTGTTTGTGTCTCAAGGTAAGTATGCCAACGAGATACTCAGGATATTCCACATGGAGAAGTGCAAGCCCATGCAGACTCCTTTAGCTGGTAACTGGAGGAAGGAAGATGCTACTTCAGGAGAAGTAGTGGCAACTTATGGGTTCACTGATGTACCTAGTGAACACACAACCAGATTTGTGCTATGCGGTGAACCAGCTGAGTCAAGCGAAGGTTCAGCCTACCAATATGTTTTGGAAGGTGGAAAAGCATGTATTGAGATACCTCAGAGGCACATCTTAGTATGGATTATGGTACAGATGGACAGAGGGAGTGAAGCTACAAGGCTTCACTGCTGCAGATTGGGCAGGGAGTCCATCAGATCGGAAGAGCACATCAGGAGGAATTTTCAACCTTGGGTCAGCGGGAGTTTCTTGGTACAGCAGGAAACAAAGGTCAGTTGCACTTAGCTCGGTAGAGGCTAAATACATGGCTGCAAGTCAGGAAGCATGTGAGGCCATCTAGATGCGGAAAATCCTAGTTGGTTTGTTTAATCAAAGGATTGATCCAACTGTGATCTATTGTGATAATCAGATTTGTATCAAACTCTCTGAGAATCCAATATTTCATGATAGGTCCAAGCACATCGACATCCGGTATCATCATCTCAGAGACTATGTAGCAAGGAGGATCATGTTGCTGCAGTATATTTCGATAGTGGAGCAAGATGTTGACATTTTGACAAAGGCATTGTCAAAGTGTAAATTCGAGTTCCATAGAGACAGGATCGGGGTGGCAGATAATCCTTTTCTTGTTGAGAGGGAGTGTTGAAATGTGGCAACAAGAATATTCCAATTTAATTTGTCCTTGAATTAAATTGTGAATTAAAATCGAATTTAGTCTTAACAACTACTTGGAAACAATTGATTAATTCATTTTTAATTAATTAGTTGGATAAATTGAAGTTAGAAGTCTTTCTGAAGTCATGCAAGAGTTATCCCTTAAATTAAGGAGATAAGATTGAGTTATATTTGAGTTGTAATTAGTTAACTCAGTTTACTGAGTTAAGTCCAATTAAATTAGTTCCAAACTGTTTGAGGAACTAATAGAGAGTTAACAGTCAGTTGATGCATGCATGCATCCAACTAGTGCTACTCCAGTTAACTGAAGATTCCCTCATCAGAAACTCATGCATGTCTATTCTGAGAAATACCTAGCTGAGATTGAAGTCAAGGAAAATGTACTATCAGTTGCATGTGTTTTCTTATAAAGAAAACTTGACATGCATGTAGTCAAGGCATCATCCTTGAAGATTGCAAACTTTTGGAGGCTTGATCATCCACTTGGTAGGATGACGCAGCGCAGAATCATAACTCACAAAAACCCCAAAATCACTCGCAGATCCCTTTTTAACTCTAACCTGGCTGTTTTCCTTTTAAACTGAAATACAGTGAAAAACCATACAAAACATTGATATTTTCCTTTTTCTATCAACGCGCTTAGTGTACGCCGAAAGTCAACACATCAATGCTTTGGAACCGTCGATCTAGATCATTGAGATCTGATGGTTGTCAGAGACTTCGGGTGGAACAGTAGATCGGGGGTTAATCGCCCGATAAAGCGGTTTTCCTTTCCTCCGCCTTTGCTACCTGGCAGTCTTTCAATGGAATCGAGTGTCGAACCCTTGAAACCACTTACAACTTATAATGCACCCGAAATACCATTTAATTGTAGCTAGACCACTTCTGCAATCCAACAATTGCGATAGATCGTGATCTAACGGCCACGATCTAATCGGCCAATCGCAAGTCGTGATGCCCACTATCTAAACTTCCTCCACTTCAAAGCGTCGATGTGATAACCCTTGCAGACCCGATAGATTATCACCCCTTCTCTATAACATTTGAGATCCGGTCATATTACTATGTCGAAATTCTGCGATTCAACAAGCCAGTTCCTATCCATTGAAGCGATGCGCTTTTGGGTTCCACGGACCCGATAACTTTAAAAACCTCTGTCCATAATATTTGAATTCCATATTTCTAATCCGAATGTGTTTTGTGACGATTCTTAGTGTATTTTTGGTTTTCCGCTTACGGAACCAAAATGATATATTTAACTCGTCGATTACTCTTTTAACTCAGTGTTTATCTATTATAAAGCAGGAAAACAGAGCAAGCATCAATATCATCCAAATATAGAGAAAACAAGCATTCGAGGATCTCCACGGGTTGCATATATATAATTATGCGCACAACATCAATTCATTCATAATAAAAGAGTTACAGAGTCTCGGCCTTGGGCCTGATTACACAAATAAAGACCTTTGTCTCAAAAATACAATCCACACACTATTTTGCTCTCACTCTACTAAATCCACTCCTCAATCCTCTCTTTGTTTCATTACATTTTCCTCCTTTTTATAAGTCAGATACCACTCTAACTGTATCTAACAAATCAATCCCTATTTTTAATAAATCTAACAGCAAATATTCTAATTCCTAGCTCTATCTCACACCTATGCTAATAACTCATCGTTAAGCATAAAATAAGACAATTTCTAACTTATTACAATAATGAAATACAACTCATTTCTTGAGAGATCAAACCCTCTTAGTAAAACTTATTTTTCACCCATCAGGTCAATGAAATTCACTTGTTTAGTCACAACACGTGAACAAACTTTCACATTGCTGACTAAGTCCGGATGCTCCTGCATCAGACTCCCAGGGAAGAAAAGAATCGTCCTTCAAACTTTCAGGACTTACTCCATACTTCTGCAATTCTACTGTTGTCAACCAGCTAGCATCCTCCTTGGTTGTCCTTTCCATTTGACTAGATATTGGAAATAAGTTTGTCCTCTGGTTCTTTTGGATACTCTTTTCTCCAAAACAGCTTCCACTTCCTTCTTATCTATCTTTGGCATTTGTTCTTCCTAGTTCACAGTTTGAACTTCATCTCCTATAGTTTCCTCCTGTAGCTCTGTCTCTACCTCTTTGTATGGATACAAATCTGCAACATTAAAGATGGGTGATATTCCAATCCTTTCTGGAAACTCAATTTCTTATGCATTACTTGAAAACTTTCTTTTAATTCTACATGGTCCTATATTTTTCATTTTCAATTTATTGTAAGTTTTAATAGGAAACCTTTCTTTTCTCAGATATACCATCACTAAATCTCCCACTTGAAATTCTTTCTCTCTTCTTTTCATATCTACCCTCTGTTTGTATTTGTTGTTTCTTTCCTGTAATCTGCCTTTGACATCTCCTGTAGTCTTTGCATCCGTTTTGCAAACTCTTCAGCTTTTGCACTTCTAGTCTCTTGTTTACTCAAATCCCTGAGCTCATACACACCTCTTGGATTCATTCCAAAAACAATCTAAAATGGACTCATTCCAGTACTTTGGTTTGGAGTATCATTATAAGCAAACTTAGCCTGAGCTAGTGCTAAATCTGACTACTTAGGATTTTGATACACTAAACTCCTCAATATATTCCCCAAGCTCTTGTTTACTACTTCGGTCTGTCCATATGTTTGAGGATGGTATGCTGAACTAAAACTAAGGTTAGCTCCTAGTTTCTTCCAAAGAGTTCTTCAAAAATTCCCCACAAACTTTGTATCTCTATCAAACACAATACTTACAGGAAATCCATGTAATCTTACAATTTCTTAAAAGAATAAATTAGCTATATGTGTTGCATCACTAGTCTTCTTACAAGAAATGAAATGTGCCATCTTGGAAAATCTATCTATCACAACATAAATGGAATCATTCCCTCTCTGGTTTTTTGGTAATCCCAGAACAAAAGCCATGGTAACTGCATCCCACGGTCGGTCTAGTATTGGCAGTGGCTGATACAATCTTGTATTCTGACTCCTTCCTTTTGCATGCTGACATATCCTACATTTCTCAACAAACTTCTTAACATCAGTCTGCATTTTTGGCCAATAATAAAAAGCATTCACCTGAGCAAACGTTTTATCTTGTCCAAAGTGGCTAGATAATCCTCCACTATGTTTCTCCTTTATTATGTTTTCCCTCATGGAACATTGGGGAATACAAAATTTGTTGTTTTTAAACAATAGGCCTCCTTGAATGAGATAGTCCAACCACTGACTTCTGTTATGACTCATTGGATTCTCAATTGTTGTATAGATATCTTTGAAATCTGCATCATCCTTGTACATTTCAATCATTTCCTCAAATCCGTCAACACCCACTTTGAATTCTTTCACAATAAAACTTACCCTGCTCAATGCATCTGCTACTTTATTTGACTTAACCACTCTTGTGCTTTATTACAAAAGTAAAGCTTTGTAGAAATTCTACCCACTTAGCATGTTTCTAATTTAGCTTCGGCTAGTTATTGATGAACTGTAAGGCATTATTGTCTGAATACAATATGAATTCTTTTGGCAGCAAATAATGTCTCCATTTCTTTAAGGCTTGCACAATAGCATAAAACTCTTTATCATAAGAAGAATATTTCTTCTTTTCATCATTCAATTTCTCACTGAAGTATGCCATCAGTCTTTGCTCCTGACTTAGAACTGCTCCAATTGCAACTCCACTAGCATTTGTTTCTACTTGAAAGACTTTCTCAAAATAAGGTAAAGCCAAAATTGGTTCCTCCGTAATTTTATTCTTCAACAAATTAAAATTTTTGTCTGCTGCTTCTATCCATTTGAACGGCTGATTGATCTCCTTGATTGTTTCAAGAATGGGTGCACAAATATGACTAAATCTTTTGATAAACTTTCTATAAAAACTTGCAAGACCATGGAAGCTTCTTACCTCAAATATATTTTTGGGAGTAGGCCAGTTCCAAATTGCTTGGAATTTCTCTAGATCCATCTTCAAGCCTTCTTTAGAAACTACAAATCCCAAGTAAACCAGTTCTTCCTTCATGAAACTACATTTCTTCAGATTTATCAGTAGTTTCTCTTTCTGCAAAGTTCTTAGGACCAACTTAAGATTCTCTAAATGTTCTTCTTTACTTTTACTAAGAACTAGAATATCATCAAGATAAACAAAAAACAAACTTGTTTAGATATTCCTTCAAGGATTCATTCATTAATCTCATGAATGTGATAGGTGCATTAGTGAGTCCAAAAGGCATCACTAACCACTCATACAACCCACTGTTTGTTTTAAATGCAATATTCCACTCATCGCCTTCTCGGATTTTTATTTGATGATATCCACTATTCAAATCTATTTTAGTAAAGTATCTTGATCCACTCAAACAGTCCATTAAATCATCCATGCGTGGCAAAGGAAATCTGTACCTGATAGTGATCTTGTTGATGGCTCTGGAATCTGTGCACATACGCCATTCTCCTCCTTTCTTTGGATTGAGTACTATTGGTACAACATATGGACTAAGACTTTCTTTGATCAGCCCCTTATCCATAAGCTCCTACACTTGCCTTCCAACTTCTACGTTCTCTTGAGGAGTTAACTTGTATGTTGTTTTATTTGGCAAATTTGCTCCTGGTATTAGGTCAATATGATGACTAATACTCCTAATCGATGGCAATGTATTTGGCAACTCATCTACAATAATATCAGCAAAATCATCTAATAGCATCTAAATTCTTTAGGAAAATCATCCAAGTTTGTGGAAGTCAAAATTACCTTTGGTCTTCCCGTAATAGCAAAATGTAACTCCTCATTCTTCACTACTTCCTGCAGCAACTCCTTTCCACTTATCAAAATAATACTACTTCTAGGTGTTCCTTTGTTAGCATCATCCTTCAATGGCAGCAATGTGTGTTTAGTTCCATCCTTCTCCAGAGTATAAGTGTTTCTCCTTCCACCATGAATATCTTTTCGATCAAATTTCCAGGGTCTTCCTAGCAATACATGGCATACATCCATGGGAATTATATCACATAATATCACATATTTATACGTACCAGTTTGTATCTCCACCTTGCATTGTTTAGTCATAATAATCTGATGTCCCTTCTGTAACCATGACACTTTTTAAGGAGTAGGGTGCATGGTCTTTGCTAGCCCGATCTTGTCCACCATCTCTGTAGAAACAACATTTTCAGTGCTTCCACTATCAATTATTACTCTGCAACACTTACCTTTGGATTTACAAGTAGTTATAAGCAAATTCTTCCTCTGTGTTGGTTCTCCAATCTCCGACTCTGCCCTAAGCAAAGTCCTTCTCAATAATAGTGATTCACCTACTTCAGGGGGTTCTTCCTTTTCCACAAGTCGAGGTGGTTCTAGCTTTGCCTCAACCACATTCACATTCCTCTGACTTGATGATTTATTATGAGGATAGTCCCATGACATATGTCCCCATTCTCCACATGTATAACACCGAACATTTCTTCCTCACCCTCTTCCTCTGGGCACAAATCTTCCTCTGTTAACTTCTCCCCTCTATGGTTGCCTTCTACTTGAGCTTCTTTCTTCATGCTGATGTTGTTGTCCCCTTGGTCTGGTAGTTCCCCTACCTCTTGCTGAGATTTTCCCTCTATTCCTCTAACTCCGTTTCCTCAATATCTTCTCTTCTGCCTTCAAACTTGCTTGATAGGCATATTCAATAATTTTCAGACTTAACAAGCTAGTTTCATCTTGTATATCATACCTTAAGCCATTGATATATCTAGCTACCTTTTCCACATCATCCTCTACATGCCCTGCTCTAATATTCAATCTATAAAACTCTTCTATATATTCTTTAACAAACATTCCTTTTTGCCTTAAATTTTGCAATTGCTTAAAAAGATTCAAATGATAGTCTTTAGGCAAAAACTTGGCTTTCATTTTACTTACCATTTTGTCCCATAGCTTGATCTTGGACTTCCCTTTCCTCGTTCTTGATGTCTGTAACTCATCCCACCGGATAGCTGTATGACCCCTCAATCTAGTAACTGCAAACTTCACTATCTTCTTCTCATCAACCTCTTCATAGTTAAAGTACTGGTCTAAGGATCTGATCCAATCCATTATCTCTTCTGCATTCAAACTCCCTTCATACATAAGGATTTTTGCCTTAGGTTTTCCTCCTACTTTTGCCAACATCTTGATGACTTTCGCAGTTTCATTGTCTTCGTCTACTGCCTCCTCTGCAGGAGATTCTTCTGAAGAACTTTCATCTCCTTCATCAGGTGCTCTTCTCTGGGCAGTCTCAATTGACTCCATTCTCGTATGCAGACTTCGTACCTCTTCCAGTAGAATTGCATTTGGTTCAGGTCTTCCTCGACCAATGCCTCTCCTTGGCAACATTTTCGTTGCAAACAACCCTTTCTTCTGCTCTGATACCACAAATGACGCAACATAGAAGAAGAACTCACAAAAACCCCAAAATCACCCGTGGATCCCCTTTTAACTCTAACTCGATTGTTTTCCTTTTAAATTGAAATACACTAAAAAAACCATACAAATCATTGATATTTACCTTTTTCTATCGGCACGCTTATCGTATGCCGAAAGTCAACACATCAATGCTTTGGAACAGTCGATCTGGATCATTGAGATCTGACGGTTGTCAGAGACTTCAGGTGGAACAGTAGATCGGGGGTTAGCTGCCTAATAAAGCGGTTTTCCTCTGCCTTTTCTATGTGGAAGTGTTTCAATGGAATCGGCTGTTGGACCCTAGAAACCACTTACAACTTATAACGCACCCGAAATAACATTTAATTGTAGTGAGACCGCTTCGGCAATCCAATGGTTGCGATAGATCATGATCTAATGGCCATGATCTAATCTGCCAATCACAAGTCGCGATGCCCACTATCTAACCTTCCTCCACTTCAAAGCGTCGATGTGATAACCCTTGCGGACCTGATAGATTATCACCCCTTATCTATAACATTTCGGATCCGGTCATATCGCTATGTTGGAATTTGGCGATTCAACAAGCCAGTTCCTATCCACTGAAGTGATGCAATTTTGGTTTCCATGGACCCAATAACTTTAAAAACCTCCGTCTAGAATATTTGAAGTCCAGATTTCTAATCCGAATGTGTTTTGCGACAATTCTTAGTGTATTTTGGGTTTTCCGCTTACAGAACCAAAACAATATATTTAACTCGTCGATTACTCTTTTAACTTAGTGTTTATCTATTATAAAGCAGAAAAACAGAGCAAGCATCAATATCATCCAAATACAGAGAAAACAAGCATCCAAGGATCTCCATGGGCTGTACATATATAATTATGCGTAAAACATCAATTCATTCGTAATAAAAGAGTTATAGAGTCTCGGCCTTGGGCCTGATTACACAAATAAAGACCTCTATCTCAAAAATACAATCCACACACTATTTTACTCTCGCTCTACTAAATCCACTCCTCAATCCTCTCTCTGTTTCATTACATTTTCCTCCTTTTTATAAGTCGGATACCATTCTAACTGTATCTAACAAATCAATCCCTATTTTTAATAAATCTAACAGCAAATCTTCGAATTCCTAGCTCTATCTCACACCTATGCTAACAACTCATCTTTAAGCCTAAAATAAGACAATTTCTAACCTATTACAATAATGAAATACAACTCATTTATTGAGAGATCAAACCCTCTTAGTAAAACTAATTTTTGACCCATGAGGTCAATGAAATTCACTTGTTTAGCCACAACATGTGAACAAACTTTCACATTGCTGGCTAAGTCTGGATGCTCCTATACCATAGGAGATCATCCACTTGGTTGAAGGAGAATCATCCTAGAGGAAAAACGCAAGGAAATAGGAGTTTGGAGGGAAAAAAGGAAGGCTAGAGAGAAGCCAACATTGCTTGTGAGAATCTATGAGGATTGTACTGAGAGTTGGCTAGCTATGAGAGCTAAGGCTTTGTATAATTCCTATGTATTTCCACCTTGTATGATAATACAGATAGTGGGGTTTTTTAGCTGAGGCTTTCCCCAACGTATTTTCATGTGTATTATGCATTGATTCTTGTTCTTCTGGTTATATTTTTCAACTCGATCTTTAAGCTTCCGCAAATTGATAGAAAAAGTAGGTTATAGTATTCTGCTTTGATTTATATTGCATTATCAGGTTAACCTACATCAGATTTTCTACATGGTATCAGAGCTGGATTTGTAGAAATTTTCTACATGGTATCAGAGCTATGAATAGTATATTGAGAAGAGAATTTGAAGCTTGAAGTTCGGGGTTGCAGGTGCAAATCGAATTCATATCATACTTCAAGGTTGGCTAATGGCGTTCTATGGCTTGAGACTCATGTATGCCTTGGAAGGTAGCTCGAATTACATAGCATGTAAAGATAGAATGGAGGCTGTATTAGAAGACAATGGCTTGAAGGAATTCATTGAACAAGAAATCCTAAAGCCAGCTTCAACTAATGCACAAGAGTTGGCTGAGTGGAAGAAGTGTGTGGTGAAGGCGAGACAGATCATCCTTGAGGGATTTTGAGACCATATTGTCTCGAGTCTCCATGGGAAAGATACTCCATTTTCAATGTGGAATACATTGAAGGACCTCTACTAGAACAGTAGCAACCAGAGGAAATTGGCGCTCAAGGATAAGCTTCGAAAAATCAAGATGGAGAAGGGCGATACTATTCCACATATTTGAAAAAGCTCACTACCTATAGAGATGAGCTTGTCAATGTGGGAATAACCACTGCCGATGATGATATGGTGAGCCTTGCTCTCCTTGGCCTTCCAAAGAGTTGGAATAGCCACTAGGACCATGGAAAATTTTAGGGGCGAATGTTCGCCCTTTGGCGAAATTAAGGGGTTTTAAATTTTTAGTGGGCGAATATTTTGTATCATAGTACATTTTTACAAATCACCTCAAATAGCCCACTTTATTTTAAGGGAGAAGGTAAAAAAGCTAAATTTAGCCCTTGAAATTAGGAGTTACAATCTTCCATTCGCCCTAATTTTCAAGAATAGGTTTTATTTAAGTGAATCCTATGGGCCAAATACCATATTTATAAAAGAGGTATGGTAAATTAATAAAAAGTATAAATAAATGAGAGGTATGGTAAATAAATAAAACATTTTTTATATTTACTCCATAAGTCACCTTATATACATGCAAGGGTGTAAACAAATAAAAATATAAGTAAAGTGGAGGTATGATAAATAAATAAAACGTCTTTTTATACTTACTCAAAAGGTATGGTAAATAAATAAAATATAAATAAACTAGACGTATGGTAAATAAATAAAACCTCGTTTTATATTTAGTCCATAACCCTCGTTCTATTTATGAAGGCTCAAAAAAGAGGTTTTATTTAAGTGAATCCTATGGGCCAAATACCATATTTTTAAAAGAGGTATGGTAAATTAATAAAAATATAAATAAACGAGAGGTATGTTAAACAAATAAAACAATTTTTTATATTTACTCCATAAGTCACCTTATATCTACGAACACTCAAAAAATGCGTTATATTTAGGTGAAACCTATGGGAAAAATACTATGGGACAAATACCATGGGCTAGATTATTATTAATACCATGCAAAGAAACATTATTAACCCTAATATTAGTATTAATAAAAATAAAAATGGCACATGGTATTCACCAAAATAGCACATGGTATTGACCCATGGTATTCACCTGGAACGTAGCCTATTTAAATGGGGGAATTAAACCAGCATAGATCCATCTTTACTCTGGATCTACTAACCCCGGAAAGGTATCAAATATCGTGATATGCAAACTAGCATAGAGTGAAAAAATATTTGATCCCTCTCGGGGCTTAGTGGATCAAGAGTAAAAACGGATGTTGTAATTTAATGTATGTTAAACATTTCAGCTTGGTTAAAATAAAAAATAAAATAAAAATCAACTATTAATTTTATTAATTTTTATAAGTTACTAATAGTAATTTTCAATCTCCAGGTTTATGATAACCCATGGTAATACCATGGTATTCATGTGAGCATAGACTATTTAAAGGGGAAATTCTATCATCTTAGATCCATCTTAATTCTGGGTCTACCAAGTGCTCAGAAGGATAAATAGATTTCATCCCCCTAAGAGTGGTAGATGTGGATTTAAGATGGATATAGGTTGGTTTTTATGATAATGAAGATATTAAATAGAATTAGGAAATTATATTGTAAAAACATCTTAAGGTGAATGGTTAAAGCATAGACATTGGACAATTATATTTGTATACTTATGTTTTAAACTGAAAAAAATCGAGGGCTAAAAGGAATGGATTGATTGCACTAGTCATCCTTCTATAACTTTCCAACATAGGCTGGAGTAAACAGATTGTTTGCACTAGTCATCCTTCTATAACCTTTCAACATTGTAATTTGGGTAATTTTTCTAACTGCAAATAGGAACATACTTGTGTATTGGCAGGGTGGTTACAAGGTCCCTAGAAGTGATGAATTTGAATTTTTCTTGGTTTTATATATAGTATTAGGTTTTTTCTCATGCTTTCTGTGAATGACACGGGTGAATTTTGTCCTACACCCACTAGGTTATCGATATGTAATTTCGGTAATTTTGATTTCAAAAGATATTTTAAAGAAATGCAATGATTTCATTTGTGTATTCAATAATACAATATTCTAATGGAATTCTGCATTTGCAGTTTACCTATACAGATTCCATGGAGAAGTATTAGTGGTGTGACATCAATTGTCCTCAAGCAGAGGCTTTAGTTTTATTCTTTTCTGGAAGCAAATACTTTCTTCCAACATTTTTGAGTTCCATGCAAAAACTGAAAGTCCTAATAGTATTCAATTATGGGTTCAAGAGAGACATAGTATTCAATTATGGGTTAAAGAGATCAACACTGAATGATCTATCGACCTTATCTTCACTTAGTTTAAGACTATTCACTTGGAGAGGCTGCATGTGCCCCCACTTAAAGAGCATAGTAAAGTCATGTAGAACTTAGAGGAGCTATCTTTAAGCTTTTAGTAAAGATTGGAAAAATGTCTGGGTTCAATAACACCTAGTCGAGCATTAAGCTTCCAATAATGCTAGATTTTGACCTAGAGCACTTTTGTGATTTGGAGGAGATGCCCCCTCGTATTTGTGACACATCTTCAGTTGTGAATTGGACTATTACTAACTGTCATTTCCTTCGGAAGTTACCTGATGACTTGGGGAACCTCAACTCTTTAAGAATGTTAAGGAAGGAAAGAAAGTACATTATGCTAAGTTCTCTTATGCTTTTCAAGTTTTTCTTGGATATCTACAACATTTCAGGTAGGAAAGTACATTTTGTTAATGAAAATTTGTCTTGATAGAAAGGCCCAATTTCAAATTCTAATGCTTTCAAAAAACATTGTATAACTGTAATGTTTCTAAAAGGAAAACATATTTTTTCAATTTAAGTATCATGATCCCATATTCCAACTTATTTTTCTGTAACCCATTAGGCTTTGTAGCTTTGAATAAATCCATGTCTTTTGATAAGATCCTATTCCAAATTAGAAAGCAGTTTCCTTTTGGCAATAACCACATACAATGTCTTGATTTTGTTATTGAGAAAATAGAGGTTGTGAAACAAGCCTGTGCCATACAAGGACTTGATTCATTGATTATGTATCAATTATGGCTCTTGATTTAACAATGTCTTGATTTTGTTGCTTGAAAATAGAGGTTATGCTTTACTATTTCACATAATCTCTTACAATCTTTCCATAAGTATTGATTTGTAATCTCAGTCACTGAGGGATGACAATAATGACAAAGGTAATATTCCATGGTTTGAAGTTCCCCTCTTACTAAATATTTAAATATATCACCACAATTTAAATGTTAGTTAAATGAATTGTATTTGATTTGTAAACAATTCAGTGCTTGATTTATAGATTTTGATTTTTTCCCTTTTTTATTTTTTTCTCAGATTTGGTATGAGATATCTTCCAAGATTTCGGTTCCCTAGTTTCCCCACCATAGCTACGAGGTTCAGATGCTATCATTAAATATTCTTGGAACGTTACAACTTTTCCAGTAAGTGTGCTTTGAAACATTGTTGTTGCTTTTCCATGGTGTTAATGCAAATAAGCACTGCAACTAGTGCCATTATTTAGATTAAGTGCCGAAATCTAGGTGGTCCTGTAATGATGGAGTGATTGTTTTCTAGCTACTAAGGCCATATGCATTTTTATCTCTTATGTTTTCCTAAGATATTCAAATTCAGAATAAGAATTGATGTCTTGTTTCCACTATAGATTGCAGTCAGTTTCTTGAACATAATATATAGTAGATTATCTTTTACTAATCAACTGTGGATGTGATCCATCGCAGGAAAGGAAATTCAAAGTGACTTTGATTTCACATTGATTTGTCAAAACATCCACACAGGAAAGGAGATTCAAAGTGACACTGATTTCACACTGATTTGTCAAAATGGAGGCAAAAGAAAAGGAAACTTTGTATTCAATAATGCTCTTAATTTCATATGTACATGCACAGGCATATTAGTAGAAAATATTGAAGGGTTTCCTAAGTAATATTTTCCATTCCACTACATTCTTTATAGCTTGTAAATAAATAACTCGGAACAATTCATTACACTACTTGTTATTATTTATTAATCAGTGGTTAAGATTTTGATATTGACCTGGCTGAGATTTTTCTTCCTTCTGTGAAATTGTGTGTTCTATAATGCTTCTTTTCCATTCACTATGTATAGCATATAAAGTGTGTCTAATGGAGTAGGAAGATTGGAAAGTCTTGTGATCCTTGAACTATGTTACAAGGTAGAAACCCAATGGGGTAGGGTAGGTGCATCCCCACAAAGGGGTCACAAATACCAAAGTTGGTATTGGCTAGTGCCTTGAGCTAGAAAACTTCCTTTACCCTTGTATTAACAGTGAATCTGGAGAGGATTCTAATATTATCTTTATAAGATTTATATCAGTTAAGATTAATGAATAAAATTCATGAGACATGAGCTAGGATGTCCTTGCAAGGTGGTTGTTGATTATTGGAAGCTATGATGGCCATTATGTCAGGCCAGGTGGTCGCACTCCCTTGATCATGAGCATGATTGTGATCAAGATGGAAGACTTCATAGTCTAGATTGATTGTTCAACAGTGATAGTTAGTGGGCTCATTCAAAAAAGCTTCTATTTCACTAATCCTTTTTATAGAGTTGTCAGATTCAATTTCCAAGGTTTTAATTACACTATAGAGTTGAGTTCTGAGAGAGTTGTGATTCACAGTGTTAAGTATAGCAGCTATGACACTTGAATGAAGACAAATATAGTAGAGGTATCAGACTCTGTTATAAGCTTACCTGCATATTATAAGGTACTTGGTTAGATTTTTTATAATTTTATAAACAAGTTCCATGTCATGGAAATGTGAAAAAAAACAGTGTTATTGCCACCATGTGGCTCTTGTCATATATGGTTTTATGCTTTTTCAAAAAATTCTCTAAGAGTTCAAAATTCTAAGATTCACTAGGACTTTACAAAGTTTTATTATTTAGTGAAAGACTTGCCAAGATCTTGCAAGATTTTATAATTGAGTAAAATATTCGCCATGCTGGTGAAAGATTCGCCAAAAAATTATATATACATATTATATTATTGATAAAATCGCCTTCCATATTTCCTATATACCATGGAGATTCGCCCATTTATTATACATATAAACTTAGGGGGGGTTCTTAAAATTTTCCCTGACTAGGACTCTGTGAATGGTGTTATCTCAAAATCAGGCCCTGGAAGGCTGCAGACCAGGAAGACTTCAAGTAACTATTTCAAACCGACTTTAGGCTGAGGCTTAGCCTCCTCAACCTGAGAGGGCTCTCTCTTAGATGGGTTAATGATTTTGATTAAAGATAAGATGGCTAACTCTTATAGAACAACTGTGAAAAATATGAATGGTGGAAACACATTAAACAAAACTATCCATTGGGCTTATGGAGTCAACAACACCTCAATATAACAATGAACTCAACCTTACATGGAAGTCAGGGCATTCAGCATTTAAACATTCAGAACATAAACTCATATGGGACCACACAGTTTATAAATGTATACATGAAGTCAGAGCACATTCAGTGAATTCTGAGTGATTATACATCCATACCACTGTAAGAACTAAGAAAAGGACAACATCACATATTCTGAACATAAAAAATCCTTCATGAATCCTGAGAAGTAAAGTTCAGCATGTATATTACTGAAAATGAGTCTTACATAGGCCAAATACCAGCTTTTTCATAAAATTTCCAACCCTGATTACCTTGCTGTTTCAGCTATATATAGAGCTCTTATTCTAACTGATCGAGATTCCTCCTCCAGCATGAGGGGAATTCGAAAACTACTTCTATTACTGACATCTGTTTAGCTTTCAACTGCCTATACTGCCTATTTAATGTAACAAACTTCCACTAGACCTTTCTAGACATCTAAATCAAGTAGGACTCTAATTCCATAACAGCCTTGGTCTATAATCATCCTCGTTCTTTGACATCTGGTTCCCTTCTAGTTTAGCTGTGATGAGTCTTCAAGGTTCCATGTTTGTCTTCAATGTCACATGTTTTCCAATGCCCTGAAACATAGGAAACTACCCCTGTTTACTGGTCTTTAGTTTTCCTCAAAATATTCGAATCCAAAGAAGCATGTCCTTTATCCTTTAATTACCCAAAATGGAGCAGACTGCCACGTCCTTGATGTGCTGTAAGCCTTTCCCATGTACCTGTGTGATGACAAAACCTTTCAAAAAGATTTGCTGTTTTGTCAATCATAATTGATCAACTCAATTGTAACATGCAGCTACAGCAGTTTCGTAGCGCGCTACGAAACTGCTGTGTAATTTCAAAAACACAGTCTTCCTTTAATAGCTAAATGATCGCCACTATTCATGGCTTAAGCACCTTACTCCCTTGATCATTTTGACAAGATTTGCTTGCAACTTTTCAAGAAATAGATATTTCTCCTGAGGAAAAGATGCAATGACACCAATAACACCATTCACTGTTCCAAATATAACTGTATGAATCTGGCTAGTACCTCACGTGCAAATTGTATAGGCATCTTCTCTTCAGGTGCAAGGGGATGTGCTAATATAGTTCCCTCTTGATTGCAACCAAAAACAGGGCTGGCAGCTATGAAATGATTCCTGCCAATATTAATTGCCAAAGCCGCTAGCAACAAATTGCAAGACTTAGATAACAAACTTTGCAGCCACCTTAACTAGCCATTACTCGTATCAAAAAGAAATTCCAACGGCCATGAGCCTAGTGGATGTATAGCTTCACAACCAGAGATTTGACCCCAATTATCGACCTTTCAAGAGGCAGAACAACAAATGTCAATGTAGTGATGGTAATTCTTCAATTACATTGAGGTTAATGGAGTTTCTCTTGACAAGAAATACGCCTGGAGAAGCCCTTGAAAATGAGACTGGAACACTGAATAACACATCAAAAATCCTGATATATGATAAGATATGCAACTGATGGCTCAAATATCAACAAGATTTGTTCAGCAGATGGATATCCCAGTCTTCACATCATCCATAGAGGATAAACCATTGCTCGCTTTCTCATTTGCATTAACATCTTCGGGCAATTTATCTTTTGGTGGAAAGTCGTGTATTTTACGGAACCCCTCTGTAAGTAACCTTTCCAATTCTTGATGCTTTTTCAAATGCCTGGCATCCTTCTTGCGATAATGATGAAATGCCCAATATTTTTCAAGACCATAGAGATTCCCCTTCTTGTAGAATTCAATGGTTAACTGTTCAAAATCCTCATAGAGACTTTCCTTAAATTTCTTCTCCAATCCATATCTGTAGAACCTAAAAAGGCACTCCATGCCGTAATTATACTTTTCTGCTGCATCTTCCAGTGCTAATCTTCAGAACTCATTATACATGGAGCGGTTGAAATTATTTCTGAGGAAAAATGACCAAAATCTGTAGAGAGTATTCATTTCCTCACTGCAACCAGTACCAACTCTCTTGTGCTCTGCCAGGCAACGCTTGTAGTATTTCAAATATTTCTGTTGTTTAAAACCATGATCTTCCAAAAGTTCATGACTTGGATGCTGAAAAGGAGGAAAAGAATTTGGCATGGAACCAACTAGTGAACTACTTCCAGCAAAACTGCCACTGCCAAGACATGATCCATGAGGAGAAGATGCAAGCTTTGAGGATGCCATTGTTCCCCCATGGTTGTATGGTGGTGTTGATCCAAAGAAAAACCCAACAGAATTACTAGGTGGACTTTCTGATATGATGCTTTGTCGGTTGCGAAGTCCTGTGCCTTGATTTCGAGCAATGCTAGGAAATAACCGTTCTTTATGTGAAGGTTGTTTCGTGTCAAGATAACTGTATCCTGAGGCACGCAAGCCTGATGCAGTTATTCCCAGGCGGTCCAATCCAGGTATTGTTAACATTAATAATATTATGGCCTCTGCTGGTGCAGTGTACCCATGATGGCCACATTTAGACTGCAATTCTCTTGAACCATCATCACGGAGCTCCCATTTGTATAACTGAATCTTTTGATTGATGCCAGCAAGCAACTTTCCATTAAATGCATTCAGATAGTAAACAGAACCCTTTGTCTCCTTCTCAGCAACAACTGCAACATGTGCCAGTACCACGACACCTAACGATCTAAAACACAGCGGATTCTGATAAGTATGACAGCTGGGTGAGATTTGCTATGGATCAGCACAAAATCACTTAGACCGTGTTTCGCTACGAAATCACCAGAAACATGTTGTGCTGCGAAAACACCTAAAACTGACTTATATGCTACAAAATCACCTAAAGAGCTTTGTAGCACATAATAACCTTTGAACAAAGTTGACACATGGAAATTGTGTAAATTATGAGACTAGTGGTGAATGAGGATGCATAGTGGACGCCTTAGACTCAGACTCTAAGGCAAACAAAAACTCAAAACTAGACTAGCACTGAATTTTTTACCATCAAACTAATGTGAGCGGTTTTGAAATTAGAATTCTTAAGTGATAACAAATGGAAGGGAGAAACTGTTGGATTAGGAACGACTGTGATCAGATCTTATGCAAGAGGATATCAGGAGGATCACGTGAGATGGTTCTTCATCCAAGGATGATGATGAAGAAAATCTGGCCTTAGCAAGTAAGGCAAGGAAAGGGAAGGGGAAGGCTTCCCATTTCAAATCGAATTCTTCTCATGGAGGGAAGAAGGGTGACATGTCTAAAGTGACATGCTTTAGTTGTCACGAGATGGGACATTATGTGACTAATTGTCCATCAAAGAAGTCCAAGAAGGGATCCTCATAAGGATCGGAAGGTGAGGCACTAGCCTCTCAGTTCGAAATGGACTTTACCCTCATCGCATGCATGGTGTCATCGATGATGGGTTGTGTCTGGTATCTTAACAGTGGAGCCTCATTCCACATGACCGTTGATAAAAAATCATTTAGTGCCTTGGAGGAGAAAGACCTCAAGACGCACATAAAGATGGGTGACAACGGAAGGTATAGTGTTTCAGGAGTGGGCACGGTTTCTTTTCAAAGGGAGCATGGAGCTCCTATCACCTTGAAAGATGTGAAGTATGTGCCTAGACTGAAGAAGAATTTGGTATCGATCGCGATGTTGGAGGATAAATGCTATGATGTTGTCTTCAGTAAAGGAAAGGCATTCCTAAGACACATAGCCACAAGTCAGACCAAGAGGATAGGGATTCGGGTGAAGAATCTCTATAAAATAGAGGTAGGTGATTGTGCAACATTGAGTACGAAAGCAGAATTGGTGCAAAGCCAAGACGTTGGCAAGTTGTGGCATAGGCAGTTGGGCCATTTGCATCATGGGGCTTTGGAGATAATGTAGTAGATATCTACAGGACTTCCCAAAGGTAAACTTGAGCAAGTTGACACATGCGAAGGTTGTACCTTGGGAAAGTACACCAAGTCTTCCTTTCATGATCGAGACAGTCGAGGAGAGGCTATCATAGAGTGAGTTCATACAGATATGTGTGGACCATTCTCGACGACATCCACAGCAAATCAAAGGTATTTTGTGATTTTCATTGATGACTATTCTCGAAAATGCTAGATTTATTTCATGCAGAAGAAGGACCAAACTTTCACAAAGTTTTGTGAGTTCAAAGCTTTGGTCGAGAAAGAGTCAGGGAAGAAGATCAAGGCCTTAAGAAGTGACAATGGTGGAGAATATGTCTCTCAAGAGTTTAAGGACTTCTGTGCAGTGGAAGGAATTAAACAAGAGTTGACGGCACCTCATAACCCACAGCAGAATGGGGTGGTCGAGAGGAAGAACAGAACTATTGTAGGGGTAGCACGGTCAATGTTGCATGACCAAGGACTACCACTTCACTTGTGGGTTGAGACATGCAACACAATGGTCTATTTGCATAATACAAGCCCGCATTGCATACTTGGGATGAATACATCAGAGGAAGCTTTCTCTGGTAAGAGACCAAATGTGGGTCACTTTAGGATCTTTGGCTCATCGGTATATTTCCATGTGACAAAGGATGCATGGAAGAAGCTTGAGTCGACAACAGAGTTGTGGAAACTTGTGGGGTGCACTGATACACCTCACAACTATCGGGTGTACTTGCCTACCAGTTGGAGGATAGTTGATCGCAAAGATCTCAAGTTTGATAAGCAGAAGGCCATGTGAGTTTCCCTTGAGAGGGAGCTCCAACTATAGGTTGTGGAGGAATTGTTGGTTCCTAAGGAGGACGAGCCTCAGACTGATGTGGAGCAGCCACATGCAGAGGTTCCAGGAGTGGAGACATACACTCAAGCAGAGTCTTCGAGAGATGGATGGAAGCACACAAGAGAAGTTGACAGATTGTTGGAGGATGTGAGAGAGAATGTGGGATCACCATCTTCTCAGCACAGACAAGGAGGTCACCTGAGAGGTACACTAGATACATGGCCCTTGCTGGGGAATGTGTTGAGATCGAGCCATCTTCCTTTGATGAAGCAATGCAACAGCCGATTTGGGTTGATGCTATGGTGGAGGAGTATGACTCCATATTTTGTAACAATGTTTGGGACATGGTTCCGAGACCGGAGAACAAGTCAGTTGTGAGTTCCTGTTGGCTTTACAAGGTAAAGCAAGTTGTTGATGGTAGTGTGGAGAAGCATAAGTCAAGATTTGTTGCCCATGGTTTTTCACAGGTCGAGGGGATAATTCACTATGATGAGACTTTTTCTCATGTCACAAGGTACTCATCTATGATATCTATATTGGCACTATCAACATAGATGGGTTGGAAGATCCATCAGATGGATGTGAAGACTGCAATCCTCAATGGTGAGATTGAGGAAGAGGTGTACTTAGAGCAGCCATAAGGTTTTGAGACCTTCGATCGTGAGTCGCATGTGTGCTGACTCAAGAGGTTGTTGTACGAGCTGAAGCAAGCGCCTCATGCTTGGTACACCAGGATAGACAACTACTTCACCGGGTTGGGCTTCACAAAGAGTTAAGTAGATGAAAACCTGTACCACATCATGGTGAAAGGTAAGTTGTTGATCATCGTTCTTTAGGTTGATGATCTCATATTGACTAGTGATGTTTAGTTGATCGTGTCTTTGCAAGGAGGACCTTGCAAGAGAATTTGAGATGAAAGATATGGGTCTCATGCATTACTTCCTTGGCATGGAAGTGTGGCAGAAATATGGGGAGTTGTTTGTGTCTCAGGGCAAGTATGCCAATGAGATACTCAGGAGATTCCACAAGGAGAAGTGCAAGCCCATGTAGACTCCTCTAGCTAGTAGTTGGAGGAAGGAGGATGCTACTTCAGGAGAAGTAGTGGAGGCTACTGTGTACAGGCAACTTGTGGGTTCACTGATGTACTTAGTGAACACATGACCAGATTTGTGCTATGCGGTGAACCAATTGAGTCAAGCGATGGTTCAGCCTACCAAGATGTTTTGGAAGGCAACAAAGAATGTATTGAGATACCTCAGAGGCACATCTCAGTATGGATTATGGTACAGATGGACAAAGGGAGTGAAGCTACAGGGCTTCACTAATGTAGATTGGGCAGGGAGTCCATCATATTGGAATAACACATCAGGAGGGATTTTCAACCTTGGGTCAGCGACAGTTTCTTGGTACAACAGGAAACAAAGGTTAGTGCACTCAACTCGGCAGAGGCTGAATACATGGCTGCAAGTCAGGCAGCATGTGAGGCCTTCTGGATGCGGAAAATCCTAGTTGGTTTGTTTGATCAGAAAAAGGATCCAATTGTGATCTATTGTGATAATCAGAGTTGTATCAAACTGAGAATCCAGTATTTCATGATAGGTCCAAGCACATCAACATTCGGTATCATCATCTCAGAGACTATGTAGCAAGGAGGATCATGTTGCTGCAATATATTTCGATAGAGGAGCAAGATGCTGATATTTTGACAAAGGCATTGTCAAAGTGTAAATTCAAGTTCCATAGAGACAAGATCGGGGTGGCAAATAATCCCTTTCTTGTTGAGAGGGAGTGTTGAAATGTGGCAACAAGAATATTCCAATGCAATTTGTCCTTGAATTAAATTGTGAATTAAAATCGAATTTAGTCTGAAAAGCTACTTGGAAATAATTGATTAATTCATTTTGAATTAATTAGTTGGAGAAATTGAAGTTAGAAGTCTTTCTGAAGTCATGCAAGAGTTATCCCTTAAATTAAGGAGATAAGATTGAGTTATATTTGAGCTGTGATTATTTATCAGTTTACTGAGTTAAGTCCAGTTAAATTAGTTCCAAACTGTTTGAGGAACTAATAGAGAGTTAACAGTCAGTTGATGCATGCATGCATCCAACTAGTGCTACTCCAGTTAACTGAATATTCCCTCATCAAAAACTCATGCATGTCTATTCTGAGAAAGACCCAGTTGAGATTAAAGTCAAGGATAATTTACTATCAGTTGCATGTGTTTTCTTATAAAGAAAACTCATGCATGCATTCAAGGCATCATCCTTGAAGATTGCGCAGTTTTGGAGGCTTGATCATCCACTTGGTAGGAGATCACCCACTTGGTTGAAGGAGAATCATCCCAGAGGAATAGCGCAAGGAAATAGGAGATTGGAGGGCAGAGAGGAAGGCTAGAGAGAAGCGAAGATTTCCTGTGAGCATCTATGAGGATTGTACTGAGAGCTGGCTACTTGTGAGAGCTAAGGCTTTGTATAATTCCTATGTATTTCCACCTTGTATGATAATACAGATAGTGGGGTTTTTTAGCTGAGGCTTTCCCCAAAGTATTTGCATGTGTATTGTGCATTGATTCTTCTTCTTCTGGTTATATTGTTCAGCTCAATCTTTAAGCTTCCCCAAATTGATAGTAGAAGTAGGTTATAGTATTCTGCTTTGATTTATATTGCATTATCGAGTTAACCTACATCAGATTTTCTACACTTCTCAAGGGTGAAGATAAACACATAGGTGTAAGTTTGAATCAGTATTCTAGATTGTAGACAAGTCACTACATTTCTGGATCAAGATAGGAATCCAACTACAAATTTCAAAGAAGTGAAGGGATGCAAGTGGCAGATTATTTTACACAAAATCTAGAAACGAAGGAGGAATTTAGATACAAGAAAGGTTAAATCCAAATTTTAAGAGATTATTCCAGAATAAAATCAACAACCGAGGTAGTAAATCAGCGGTCAAAGAATCAGTCTCCAGATTCCAAGGAAAAGGACTTGCAAACAATTCCAAATTTCCCGCAACTATTTTGAGATTTTATTTATTTTTAGTTTGTTATTTAAGAATTCTATTCCTCAAAGCCTGTAACTGTTTGCGAAATGTATTTTTCTATATATTCTTTCATATGTAATTCAAAAGGGTTGGATTTTGGGCCTATAAACACTTGCAATTTTTGTAAAGTTTGTTGTTACAGAGTTTTTAATCAAAGGCTTCTAGCTTAGGACTCTAACAAAATTGTTACTAAGTGAGTGTTTCCAATGATTTCATAATCTATTTCTACATATATTTGAGGTAGTATATATATTAGGGAAGGGATAGGTTGAGTATCATTCTCCCTGACATTCCTTTAAAAAGTTATGTTCTGTATTGAGTAAAATATTAAACAATTTGTTTAATTGATCACCCAGAAATCATTAAATTGTCGCTTCTATGCTATAATGATATGTATTAATGTTCACTATAGAGGTTTAGATCCTATTATATAATTGGATATTTAGGGAGGATATTTTAATAATCTGATTTCTCCTACGTTCTTCTATCAAAACCTTTTAAGCTATGTTAGTATGTCACGTTTAGTGTTGGCACTTTGATAAGGGCTCTACAAGAGAAGGCTTTATTTGTTAAGTAGGGATTTGAAACCCTAAGAAACTACCCTATACAACAAACCCTAGATCTAGCCATTCTGCTTCATGTGTTTAATAGGTGCTCAATATTTAGCTCAAAAATAAAAGTTCTTAGAATAGTTCAAAACCTGAACGATCACGTTCCTCTCGACGAAATGATTCCAACGCAACTCATTTCACTCAAAACCGAGTTTGTATGAGGAAGATATCGCGTCCTGTCCATTTTGCCAAATAGTGGGATTTTGTAACAACAAAAAAGTACAGTCACTACACAGTCAACAGTCCATACTTCTGACGTGACAGGTGACTGGGCGGTTCAATGGGATGGTCAACATCCAATTGTGTTTCTCCAAGTGTCATTTTTCTATTGGTTTGCAAGTGTGGTGACGTGGCTCGATTTTTTTGGTTTATGTTCGACCAATGAGGAGGGGACAAGTGGCAAGCCCGGAGGTCGCCACGTGTCCCTCCCCAAAGGATCGGTGAGCAATTGGTGCATAGTGTAAAATTTTATGCAGGTCATTGGAGTCAAACCCGCAACCTCGCCCCAATAAACTCAACGACTTACCATTCTACCGCGCTTCAAGTTCTTAACAATGTATGGGTTCCGTTTGTATTTGTTACATAACGTGTTTGCAGTTTGGGGTTAGGAGGGAGCCAACCCCCTCCCATGTGAACACACCATAACATTTAATGACTACGGTTAACGGTTAACAGAAACTGCCAGCGTAAACCGCGGAATTTACTGCCCATGTAACCTCTTCCACCAAGACCGCTAGGGTTAACATTTAACAGAACCACGGATTTGCACTAATCAAGACTAGTGATTAATTAATCTCCACTTAACATTAATTAAACTCATAGTTTAGTTCGTCGACATGTTTAGCGCTCCCTCTAGTTTTGGCGCTAACTCCATTTTTAGCGGGATTAACTGGAGTTCCTCCAGTTTTAGAGGAGTTTTACTAGGAGAAACTATTTTGACCATAACTTGGGCAAAATTTGACCAAATTGGGATCAAGAAAATGTGTTCCTAGCTGATTTTGATGTTCTGAGCACATTGAACCAAGTTTTAGGAGCAGTAGAGCATTATAAACATCACTTTTTCCATTATTTATCTAATGCAAAGGCCCAAGCCATGGAAGTTGGACCAAGTAGATGTAACCCAGCAGGGGTGAACGCCTTCATCAAAAAACTATGTTAAGTGTTCATTTTAATGGTTTGTTTTACATTTTATTGTTTTTGTTTAGCACTTTACTTCCATGTTATTTTTCTCATGAACTTAACATAAAACTTGAAAATTTTACCTGTTTCCATTCACTAACAAAACAAGGAAACCTATGCACATGAAGCAATTGATAAGCAAGTATTTTTAAATCTAAAGTTGAAATTAGCACAACAAAACTAATATTCAACAACAAATCAAGTTGGTATCGGAGAAAAGGTTATTTTCTTGATTTCTTGACTTTTATGCAAGTAGGGTTTTAATGGTTGCAAATTTGTGATGCTTACAAGGTTTGCAGAGAGGAGAAGGGAAACTATTGGTTGCAACTCCTGAGGTAATGCCCATAAGAAGGAGAGCCACAAGGCCACAATCTCCACCCAAAGTTCCAATCCCAGCTACACTTGAAACACCTCAAGTTTTACATTCAATTGAGATTGAGGAAGTACAAATAGTACCAGAAGTTGAGCTTGAATCCAAAGCCATCATGTATGGAGCAATAGATAATGAAGGTATTTTAGAAGAGGAAGCATTCAAGAAATATTTCTATGACTTAACTGACATGGTTAGATTCCTCTATGAAAAGAGGAATACTAGAATGGTTGGAGAGAGTTCTAAGCCCCCACATGGAGAAGGAAGCTCAAGAGATAAAAAATATGAAAATAAGGATTCAAAGGGTAATGGAGGAAAACCTACTCCATCTCCACGATCTCCACCATCTTCCTCATCATCTTCATCATCCTCGACATCTCAAAAATCATCATCTTCCACTTCCACCACAAAAATTGTTCATACTCCTTCAAAAACCCCAAAGGAAAAAACTCCCTTACTCAAATTGGACATTAACTTTGAACTTCCCGTGTACAATGGTGAGGTGAATGCATAAAAGTTATATAATTGGATTCGACAATTGGAGGTTTATTGCAGAATTCAAAACCTTCAAGAAGATGACATAAAGATCCAATTGGCTTCACTGAGGCTAGAAGGAGCAGCATTAGTTTGGTGGGAAGCAAAGACTCAAGAGGAAATGTGAATTCATGATAAGATATCTATTTCTTGGGTTGAATTTGTTTATGCAATTAAAATATAGTTTTATCCTTTAGCCTGTATGCAAAAATCCATTATGAGATCTATTTCTTAGGTTGAATTTTTTTATGCAATTAAAAGATAGTTTTATCCTTTAGCCTATATGCAAAAATCCATTATGAGTTGGAAAAAATTTAGGCATCTCAAGGGCAAACAGTTCAAGGCTATACCCAGGAGTTTAGGAAGAGGGCTTTGTTGTTAGGAGTAAACTTAAATTCCGAAGATACATTGTTGAAATATATTGGGGGTTTACATTCCTACTTAGAACATACTATCCTTATGTTCAATCCAAGCAATTTAGATGGTGTATGTGTGCAAGCCATGCACCTTGAAGTAAGAGGAAAGAACATTCAGGAAGAGGGTAGTAAGAAGAAGCCATTCAAGGGTTAGGAGAAAGAGAAGGGTGGAAAATGGAAGGGAAAGAAGAATGCAAGTGTGAGGAAAGAAGGGGAGAAAACTATATGCCAACATTGTTCCAAATCTGGGCATGATGAAACCCATTGTTGGAAATTACATCCCGAACTAGGGCATAAGAAACCAAATAATAAGGGAAAACAAAAGATGACCACTACCACACCACATGATCTTGGATAAGATTCTCGTGATGAGACCAAGATTTCAGCCATGGTCACAAAAGGAAAAGAAACTGTTGCAAGCACTAGTTCCTCACATAGTCACAACAACACTCCAAATGAAGAATCAATAATAGAGTTGTTCCATCTAAGGGTAGTTTCAAATCATACAAAGATTGATGCATTATTTGATAGTGGTTCACAATCAAACTTAATTTCTGAACACTTGGTCAAAAATCTTAACCTTGAAACTATACTTCATCACAAGCCATATCCCTTGGGTTGGATAGTCAATAATGCAAATTTACAGGTTACAAGGAAATTCTTATTCAAGTTTTCCATTACTGAAAAATTCATTGATGAAGTTGAGTTAGATGTAATTCCACTTGACATCTCGGGAATCATTTTGGGAATTCCTTATTTGTATGATAGGAAAGCAGTATTTTATTGCAATGAGAACAAATATATGTTGCTCAAGGAAGGGGTAGAGTATGTTGTGAGAGCCCATTGCAAAAAGTTGAACATTTCTTTGGTTAATGTAGGGTAGATGAAGAGACTAGTAAATGCAAGTAAAAATTTTGTGCTTCTCATGATCAAGGAAAAGAATGATATTGATTATGAAAATTTTGAAGGTTTTGATGAAAAATTAAAATCTGATTTGTTTGATCTGGTATCCTACACCCATCTACTTCGCCATGTGATTCACCCATTGTCTTGGTGACAAAGAAGGACAACACTTGGCGCATGTGTGTGGATTTCCATGCACTGAACAAAATAATGGTAAAGAATCATTATCGACTCCCAAGAATTGATGATTTTCTTGATAAGTTGAGGTATGAAAAGTATTTCACTAAGTTAGACTTACGAAGTGATTATCATCAAGTTAGAATAGTTGAAGAGGACATTTGTAAAACCACATTTAAAACTAAACAAGGATTGTTTGAGTGGCTTGTTATGCCTTTCAGTCTTACAAATGCTCCAGCTATTTTCATGAGAGTTATGAATGATGTACTGAGACCATTTCTAAATGAATTTGTCATTTTTTACTTAGATGATATTCTCATATTCAGCAAATCTAGAGATGAACATGCCATGCATGTGAACAAAGTGCTTGATGTCTTGAGAAAATAATAATTGTTTTTAAAGATGTCAAAGTGTGAATTTGGAAAGACTTATTTAGTGTATGTGGGACACATTGTTGGAGGAGGTGAGCTGAGGATAGACCCCTCTAAGGTTGAGGTCATTCTGATTTGGCCCAAGCCCAATACAGTTACATAGGTAAGAAGCTTTCTAGGGGCAACAAATTATTAGAGGAAATTTATTGCTAATTTTTCTTCCATTGCAGCACCATTACATGCATTGACTTGTCAAGAAAGTCTTCCATTGGGGAGATTTACAGCAAAAATAATTTGATAATTTAAAGCAAAAGATCAGTTCAGCACCAGTATTGGCTCTTCCGGATCTTAGACAGCCATTTGAGATTCAAACGGATGCTAGTGATTATGCCATGGCAGCAGTTCTTATGCAACATGGTAAGCCCATTTCATCTCATTCTGAAATTTTTAATGGAGTTGTGACTAACTATCCCACTTATGACAAAGAACTTTACACATTCATACAAAGTGCCAAAAAATGGAAACACTACTTGATGGGGAAGGAGACCATTATCCATACTGACCATCAACCATTGCAGTACTTATAGTCACAGTCAAAGTTGCAGCAATCACGACACTTTAGATGGATGGGTTTTCTACAACAGTTTCATTTGGTTATCAAGTACAAAAAGGGAATCTACAATAAGGTAACTAATATGCTTTCTAGGCCTATTGTAAATTCATTTGTTTTACTCAAGAACAATTATGTTTTACATGAAAGTTACATTGAGCAATATGCATATGATAATGAATTTCAAGATGTGTATGCAAGCTTGAGGCAAGGAAACCAAATTGAAGAGTTAGATTACCATGTACATAACAGTTTGTTGTATCACTTGGGAAAGTTATGTATTCAACGGGGAGAAAGAAAAATTATCATAAGGGAGGCACACACTTCATTGATTGCTGGACACTTTGTTGTAGGCAAGATAATAGAGAATCTCCAAAGGTATTGTTATTGGACACGCATGTTTGATAATGTATCTCGTTTCATTAGAGGATGTTCTTTGTGTGCAACAAGTAAGCCTATAAATATGAAACTAGGATTGTACACTCCACTTCCTGTACCTTCATGTCCATGGGAGAGTATCTCAATGGATTTTGTAGGAGGTCTTCCATTTTCAAGGAAAGGTCATGATTACTTGTATGTAGTTGTAGATAGGTTCAACAAGATGTGTATTCTAACACCAGGTAAAAATAAAGTTATAGATGAACAAACAACTCATCTTTTCTTTGAAAATATTTGGGTTCATTTTGGTCTTCCTACTTCCATTGTAAGTGATCGAGATTATTGATTTGTTGGGAAATTTTGGTCAAATTTGTGGGACATGATGGACACTAAGTTGAAGAAGAGTACAACCTTTCATCCACAAACAAATGGACAAACCAAGGTGGTCAACAAGACATCCATTCATCTTCTTAGAGGATATTTCAGCAAACATCCCAAGTTGTAGGATGAACAATTGCATTACATACAACATGCATACAACAGGGCAAAGCATTCTTCCACAAACACATCACCATTTCAGGCTTGGTTTGGATACTTGCCAAGATAGCCATTGGAATTCATCTTTGAGAAATATGTCACCATCGATGGTCATAGAAACAAGATAAGGCAAGGAATTTCATTGAGAAAATTCAGTTGATACATCACACAATACAAGAACAACTTGAAAGAAGCCAAAGCAACTACAAGGCAAGGCATGACAAACACTGTGTCGATCATAAATTTCATGTTGGCGACGAATTTTGGTTATATATTACCAAAGAGAGACTTCAAGAGGAAGGTAAAAAGCTTAAGCCAATCCGTTATGGTCCTTTTAAAATTCTAGAAAAGATTGGTAACAATGCATTTAAGCTATTTGCCTCCTTATATGCAAATATACTCTATTGTTAATGTTGAGAATTTGAGATTGTTTGAGCCTCCTTTGATTGATGATCAAGGAGAGCATGTTCAACTGCCATCAATAGATGATTTCTCACCAGAATATCTTGATGAACTTCAACAAGATCTCATACTTGACAGAAGAATCAAAACTTCAAAGAGAGGGAATGTCGAATACCTTAGAGTGGGACTTAAGGGAAAAAATCCTTCTAAGGCCAAATGGCTACAGATTGAGAAGGTGAGGGAGTTGTACCCTCACCTACTGAACAATTGATAGTATCTTTTGGGGTCTAAAAGGCTTCCAGTGGGGAGGAATGATAAAGCACTCAATATTTAGCTCAAAGATAAAAGTTCTCAGAATTTCTCAAAACCTAAGCAATTGTGTCCATCTCAGCAAAAAAATCCCAATGCAACTCGTTTCACTCAAAACTAAGTTCGTATGAGGAAGATATCGTGTTCTGTCCGCTTTTCCAAACAGTGGAATTTCGCAAAAAAAAACGTAGAATACTGCTAACATGGCAAGTGACTGGGCAGGTCAATGGGATGGTCAATGTCCAATTGTGTTTCTCCAAGTTTCATGTTTCTATTGGTTTACATGTGTGGTGGTGTGGCTCGATTTTGTTGGTTTATGGTGGACCAATGAGGAGGGGACAAGTGGCAAGCCCGGAGGCCGCCACGTGTCCCTCCCCAAAGGATCGATGGGAAATTGGAATGCAGTGTAAAATTTTGGGCAGGTAGGTAGAGTCGAACCTGCGACCTCACCCCAACAAACTCAACGACTTACCGTTCTACCGCACTTCAAGTTCTTAACAATGTATGGCTTCCATTTGTATTTCTTACATAATGTGTTTACAGTTGGGGGTTAGGAGGAAGCCATCCAACAGGACATTCCCCTCCCATGTGAACACACCATAACATTTAACGACTACGGTTAACGGTTAACAGAAACCGCCAGCATAAACCGCAACATTTACCGCCCATGTAACCTCTTCCACCAAGACCGCTAGAGTTAACGGTTAGCAGAACCGTGGATTTGTGCTAATCACAATTAGTGATTAATTAAACTCTGCTTAACGTTAATTAAACTAACATTTTAGTTCGGCTCATGTTTAGCAATCCCTTCAATTTCGGCGCAAACTCCATTTTTAGCGGGTTAACTAGAGTTCCTCCAGTTTTAGAAGAGTTTTACTAGGAGAAATTGTTTTGACCATAACTTGGGAAAAATTCGACCAAATTGGGATCATGAAAAGGTGTTCCTAGATTATTTTGATGTTTTGAGCACATTGAAGCATGTTTTAGGAGTAGTAGAGCATTGCAAACAACACTTTTTCCATTATTGAGCTAATACAGAGGCCCAAGCCATGGAAGTTGAACCAAGGAGATGTAACCCAGGAGGGGTGAACTCCTTCATCAAAACACCATGTTAAGTGTTCATTTTAATGGTTTTTTGTACATATTGTTGTTTTTGTTCAACACTTTACTTTCATGTTATTTTTTTCATGAACTTTACATAAAACTTGAAAATTTTACCTATTTTCATTCACAAACACCATAAGGAAACCTATGTACATGAAGCAACTGATAAGAAAGTGTTTTTAAATCTCAATTTGAAATTAGCACAACAAAACTAACATTCAACAATAGATCATATGTTTTCGTTCAGTGAAAATGAACAACATTAAAGCCTTGTAACATTGAGGGATACCCCTCTGGTTTAAGGGAAAACTTGAGCCTAAAGTCGGTTGAGTTGGTTTCTTGGTGCGGTTTCTCAACCAATAGACTTCCTTCAAGAAACATATACAACATTTGGCTTCGTTTCCAGGGAGCGCAATAATTAAGATATCTTCCCCTGGAGAATGATAATTAATTAGATCTATTATTTGTTGGTGAATAAGGATTAGACAATTGATATTGGTTGCATTTGTTTCACCTGGCTACTCCACTTTGTTTATTTGGTGATTCCATGGGTTTCAGATTCCATTGGTTGAAAATGACAAGTGCATCTATTGCTATGATAATGGAATGAAACTGCATGGTTTTCTTCCTCATGGAAATGATCAGAAGTTTCAGATGTATAAAGATGATGCACTCTTTAAAGTTCACTTGTAAGTATGAGTTTCCTATTGAGTTTCTATTTCATATTGTAAATATTTTTCAATCTTCCAGCTACATACAAGGTGGTTTGTTAGATAACACACTCCTTACATGTTTACACTCGAAGTATGAATACACATAATAGTGTAAAATTTCAGTCTAATAAAGTAGGAGTGTGTGAAATATATCAGTTGGTTGTAGTGTGTAGTATATGAATTTTTGGTTTCAACTTTTAGCTTGCAGTGTGGATTGTTACATCTCACAAGTTGCAGGACATTGATAAAGAGAAAAAATGATTTGATTAGTGTTGGCATCACTCCACAACTTAATGAATAGAACACTGTTATTATTTTTATGCTCAAATATATCAGTTCATAATATATTGTAGTGGGTGGATGTTTGCACTTAAATTTAATATTGGAAATAAATTACATGTTTTAGTTGGCAGGTTGCAGGCTGTAGCATAAGAATTGGCATCAGTTTGATTTAGGCATATAAGCAGGTCACAAGTTGCAGATGATTGATTGAAGGTTTGGCATGACTCCATGTTACACTAAAAAATGTCACCTTGACTACTTACAGTTAGTATGGCTCAAATCAACAGTCATGCTACCCTCTTAGGCAAGTCTCATGCCTCTGTTATCCATCTCAAACTCAAAGAAGAGAGAAAGTCTTGTAAAAAATATGTTTATCTCTGGGGTCGCAGGTTCTCTCTAGCCTTACCTGCGGGGACGCTGACCATGTTCACAAAATCTGCGTCCATGGACGCTCTGTATGTTAAGGGACAGGTGCGTCCCTCTGTAAAAGGCAAAATGCGCGAGTTTTATCTTGAAAAAGTTACTTGTGGTTACTTCTAGAACATTCTAGAGGTCGGTTTGATGAAATGGATGCGCCTCCAGTTGGTTCATGTATCTCTATTAAGGGGGAACTTATCCCATCAATAAGGGAGCTATCCCACCCATAGAGGGGGATGATCCCATTGATAGTGGACCTGAATAACCTCTTTACAGCACTATAAATAAAGACATTGAGCCAGAGGGAGAAGAGGTTGGAGCTATACATTTTCTTTGGGTAAATGCTGCAGGATTTAGGTCTTCCATTAGGCCTTTGTGAGGAGAGATTGTCTTCACTTGATTCTACTTGGGAGAGGGTGAGCTTTGTCAAAGTAGAGGAAAACCCTTGATGGACCCTGGGAGGAACTTGCACAACACCAAGGCCAGGTTGTAAGAGTTTCTTTGTTTCGTTATTAATACAAACTGGTTTAGTTTTCTCAATAGCTTGTGTTAATGAGTTATTTCATGTGTTCCTTGGTCTGCATGTTGAATATATGTTTTATTATATGAAATGCAAGTGCTTGGTAATTGTTTGATTGTTTGTGGTTGCAGGAATTGACTTGAAGGAGGAGCTCATCCGGATCGTCAAGAACGGACTTCAACAACAGCATTTTGGAATAAGGTAAGCCTAAACACTTGTAGTTTTCATGTTGTAAAAGGTGTATTTAGAGAAATATCACTCCATTTTGTCTTGTTTGTCATTAGAATGTCTTAGACTTCTAGGAAGGTCAGTCGTGTCCGCACCCTTGACAGATTCCGTGTGACAAATTGGCGACTCCGCTGGGGAATCCATTAATGAGAGAGTCTTTTCCTTTATATGAACTTTGCTTTGAGAAAATCATTTTTATTTTCTGGTTTTTGACTGTGAGAATTAGTATTTGGGTGGCTTAGCTTTAGATTTAGTTAGATTTGGTTTTTCTTCATTTTTCAGACGGACGCACCCTCTTAGTACTGCACAGTGCGTCTTTGGACGCGCTGTTGCCGTCTGCACAGAGCGGGGCCGCACCTGTGACAACGGGTTGCCTGCGTCTTCCTGTAAAACTTAAGAAAATTCCATTTTTGCTTCAAATTGCTTTTAGATTTTGTTTTTCCTTAGTGTTTTCTGCCCAGATCCTTTAGTACCCTGTCAAGAATTTTCACCTAAACTTGTTTTGTGAGCTTTGAGTGTTTTAGTGGTTTTCAACGAAGTTTCGACCTAGGGTTTGATTTTTGGAAAGGCTTTGTAGTGACTTTGATAGTAGAAAGTTGTCCAGCCTTAGATCTCTCTGGTTAGTCAACCTTCTTAGAAGTCGGGCCTGTCGTAAAGTCTCCTTTTGTGAGCAACTTGCCATTTGAGTTGTTTTGGGTCAAATTTCGAATTACTTGTTTATAAAGTATTGATTTCCATTTTACAAAAAGAACAAAAAGATTAGAGTTTTGTTTTGGCTAGTTTTTGATTCTGCAATAAGCTAGTCCTTGATTTGATTGTGATCAAGTAAAACACCTTAGAAATAATCATTGTTAGTTTTGGCCTCGTTAAGATTGCTTAGAGTAAATTTGCCTTTAGTTTGCTTATGAGTGCATTTTCATAGATTTTAAGAGTTGTTAAGATTGATTTTTGGTTACATTAGATTTACTTGCTTTATTAAAAGAAAAATACAAAAACATCTTCTTAAAAAGTCTTGTTTCAAGTAGCTTTTTGTTTTCAAAAGAAGAAAAGAGTTTTTTCGTGCATGTAAAGAGAGGTTATGTTTTTATGCTTGGAAAAGAAAAACGAATTGTTTCTTTGATTGTCTTCAATTAAGAAGTTGCTTTTATAAAGATTGCATTCTCTCAACTTTTTAGTTAAGCAATTCATCGAAAAAGTAAAGTAGTGGATAAATCATTCTAGGTGCATTTTGTAGTGGTTTCGAGTCGAGTCAACACACCACTAGTTTCACTTCCATCACCTTTTGACTTAAGAAACAACCTTAAAAGTAACGCTTAAATTAAAATCAATCTAGTAATCTTTATTTTTCTAGGGCTCTGAAGCACCAACATAGCTTAGGCTAGGGTCTTGGAGTAGGTGAGTACTTAACTCTCCAAGACTACAAAACCAAACAGATAGTCTATCTTGAGTAGAACAAATCCAATTGTTTCAGTTACATTCTGGGAAAGCTCCTCTTAAAGGAGAAGCACGAGCTCGTGTCCGAACCAGTGAGGGGATCATTCCTCCCTCGTTGGGAACGACGCCAGGCAGTACGTATTACAAACGGTAAACCTCGGATTAACCATTGTCGAGGAGCCAGGGGTCACTTATCGGTAAACCTTGGATTATTGTCAAGGAGCCGGTAAGGGGATTGGAGCTTGCTACTCTGCCCTTGCGTGCTGTCGGAGTTTAGACTGTTCCCCCAGGTGTAATTGTTGTGATTGGTAACCTTAGTGGCCATAATATCTAGGATTCTACCCAAGGTGACGGTGGAGGGAAGGTCCCACTGTACCTGGAGCAGACGTCGGTTATACTCACTTGGATTTTCTGGGGGGTTCGCTTCACTTCGAGACGGTTAAAGTGGAGGAACTTGGTCCAGTCTATTCATTAAGCAGGTTGCCGGGGTAACTGTTCCACCCACTATTTCTGTACTGAATCCTGCGAGGTTGGGCCTAATCACCAACTAGCGTTTTGGTCCGGAAGACTACTGTTTGTGTGTGGTTTGACGCTCTAGATTATTTAGGCGTGTGCTTCAAATTTGATTGGTTCTTTAGAAGACTTTAGGTGGTTTGATTTGAAATTTTTTACTTTGTTTTCGTGTGTTGTAGTTAAAATCTTTAATTGTGGCGGAATTACCGAGACAGTCCCGTAGACTTCGGGGCAAGTCTCCTGAGATTGTTACCGGAATAGATTTGTTAAGAAAACTCCGTAAATCGCGGGGTGAATCTCCTGAAGACATTCCGGGTCATTTAGAAGGGTTAAAGGTCCTTGTAACTCCTCCTAGTGGCAGTAGAGTAGGATCACCTGAAGAAGGAGAATCTTCCTTGGTAGTCCATCCAGATTACCAAAGATTAGAAACAGGTTACAATCCCGAAGCTGTTACAGTTTCCGAGCTTGCTGGTAGTTTTTCATCTGCCAGTGAAACAGGCGAAGAACCTGAAATTTCAGAACCTGTTACTCCAACTCCTAGTGTTCCTGATTCACCAAGAATAGAAAGAATTATCACCGAAAATCTTCCTGTTGGATTAATTGCTATAGAAGAACTTGTTCCAGAGGAAGAAATAGGCGTTTCTGATTCTGAAGATCTAATTACCCTTGATCTAAGGGAGCGTGAATCCATCTTTTACAGTCCTCCTAGAAGTGAATCTTGGTACCTTGCATTAACCAATTTTTTAGACAACTCAGTAGGTTTTTCTACACCTCGTACTCCGGTTCCACCTAGAGGAATTCATTCTCCTGTAAATATGTCTGGTCAGTCATCTGTGTTTTCACAAAGTCCTGAATCATTTTTACATGGCGGTCCTTCTGTTCCTACTGGGTATCAATCACTTTTTGGTACCTTTGCGGGAGCATCTCCTCAACCTGTTGATCATGGGTTATTAGTTGGAAACAGTGGTAATGTACCATTGAGTATAGGTGAAGTTTATATGATGTCAGGTTCAACTCCCATTAACCAACCTCAAGGTGGCCAATTACCGCCTGGGGGGCAACCTTCGTTAATGCCTGGGGGGCAACCTCAAGGTACTTCATTCGTGACTGGGGGGCAACCTCAAGGGTATCAACCCCAAGGGTATCAACCCCAGCCTCAATATGTACCCCAAAGTCAACCTCAGTATCAATATCAACCTCAAGGATGGCAACCTCAAGGATGGCAACCCCAAGGGTATCAACCCCAAGGGTATCAACCTCAAGGATACCAACCTCAAGGTCAAGGTCAACCCCAGTATTCGTATTTACCTCAAGGTTATCAACCTACGGGTCAATACCCTGGTCAAGGTTATCAACCACCTCAAGGGCAATCATATGGGACTGCACCTTACAGTTATCAACCCTATCCTCAATACGGCTATGGATCTCAGTATCCTCAACCTGTTACGAGTCAATACCCTGGAATGTTAACATGGGATCCGTCACAGGGTCAACAGATGTCGCAACCAAGTATACAGTCGGTACCTCAAGCAGGACAACCTGCAGTTCCTGGTCCACCCCAGCAACCGCAACCTGTCCAGTCAAGTGTTCAGACCCCTGTAACTTCTGTAGTTACTCAGCCGCCAATTGCACCTGGTACTCCACCTCACACGGCTGCAGCAACTACCGCTTCATCTACCATGCTTACTTCTGGAGTATCGGCAGCTCCGGTTTCTACTGTCCCTGTAACCACTCCTCAGACATCTGTACCGTTGTCTGGACCCACGGTTCAAACCACAGTCCAGATGCCTGTAGGCCAACCTGGTACAAGTACGGTTGTTACTACTCAACCTCAATTTGTTCAACCTCCGTACCAGGGACAGTATCAACCTGGGCAAGCTGCCCAACAACCGGTTTACCAGTATCAACCGTATCCTGGGTACACTTATCAACCACCTCAGCAACCCCAGTACGGTCCGGTTAATCCTGGTTTTCCAGGAGGATATAATATCCCAAATGCGACTCCTGTTCCTAGTTATCCTGGATATCCTCCTCCTGGGGCTGGTATTGTGACTCAGAGTTTTAGAGATCCTAACCGGCAGTTACCGTTTATTGCGACTTTAGATTTACCCGACTTGACGCGCCTAACGAACGATCCAATTCAATATCTTCCGTTCTGGCCGCCAATGCCAAATAAGTTGCCCAGCGATATACCCAAGTTCGAAGGTAAGTCTGGAGAGGATCCGTCTAATCACGTGATGACTTACCACCTCTGGTGTGCATCAAATTCCATCTCAGATGATTCCATCCGCTTACGTCTTTTCCAGCGTACACTCATTGGTCTCGCAGCCAAGTGGTACATTGAGTTACCACGGGCCTCTTTTTACAACTTTAGCCAGTTAGCTACCTCGTTCTTAACTCATTTTCAGTTACCAGTCAGATACGATAATGGTACAGAGTTATTAACTTCGCTAAAACAATCGACATCCACGTACATTTCTGATCACATTCATGAGTGGAGACGTCGAAGGAGATTAGTGAAAGTTTTTATCCCGGACCAAATCTTAGCTGAATGGTTTGTCAAATCATTATTACCAAGAATTACTGAAGATGTAGCTAAGGCCGGAGTAGTTACTGAGGAGCAAGTCATTGCTCAGGCACAATACCTTGACTTAGTTTACACTCAGTCGGGTACGTTACACGAGAAAATTCCGGATCTTCCAAAGTCAAACCAAATCGCTGCTGCTCCTTCGGGATCTCATGCCGCTGATGGTATGATCGGTATCGTGACTACGAAGAGTAAGAAGAAGTCTTCCAAGACCTCCAATACTCCAATTATCACTTTGCCTGATTCTCCGACAGGAGAGTCTTCTCCTCCTGAACTTACCGCCGACATTCACGCTGTAGAGTCATCTACGGCCAAATCAAAAAACGGTGGAAAGAAGAAAGGAAAGAAGAAGGCTAAAGCAGACAAGGCTCCAAAGGAGAAAACGGAAAAGTCGGAAACCAATGACGAAAAGCGCAAACCTCGATATCCTTGTCTTATTTGTGAAGAAGATCATTTTACGAGAGACTGCCCTCATCGGGCCGAGGTAGTGAAAATAGTCAAAGGTTCTCCCACTCCTGCTGTGTTAAAAAATCCATTTCCAGAGCAGGAGAATAAGATGATAGGTTCTTCTTCGAATGCCAGTGAAGAACCCATTTTGATGATGTCTCATGTCAGGATTGCGACTCGATCGCAAGATTATGGTAGTAAGGCTCCTGTTGATGGTAAGGAAGCAGAATCTTCTCACTCTAACCCATCAACCTCAGCTCCTGGTTCCGATCCACTACAGATCGAAAAACCTAACCCAGACTTAGTGATTAAGCCGCCCGCCAAGGGTGTACTTCGAAGGTCTGCTTTCAATCCACATGCGAGAGCAGCCCAGAATTACAACATTGTTGAAGACTTAGCTGTTTCACCTTCAGCAATGTCGGCACTCGAAGTGCTGCAATCATGTCCAGCGCAACGAAAATTGCTTTTGTCGGCTATTGGAGCTGTCGATGTTCAGGACCCGAACCTAATGATCTTTGATCTAGAAAGTAGTACACCGCGTCTCCCCCATCAAATGGCTTTCCAAATTCCAGTGATAGTAAAAAACAGGCCTATTCATCGGACTGTGATTGATGAGGGAGCTTCTACGTGTATTATGTCGATTCAATGTTGGAGATCGCTTGGTTCTCCTTCGTTGAACCAATCCCCCACCATCCTTAAGGCCTTTGATGGCCGTGGGTTCCGTCCGTTTGGTATTCTACAAGAATTGCCTATAGGGGTCGAAGGTAAAACCGTTAGTCTGGATGTGGAAGTGGTTGATGCCCCTCTAGACTACAACCTTCTTTTGGGTCGAAGTTGGTCATATGCTATGACAGCGGTCGTTTCATCGGTCTTCAGAGTCATTAAGTTTCCACATAACGGTAAGATCGTGACTATTGATCAGCTGACATACTTTTCATCCGACCCAACCTCTTCAGAAACTATCCAGCATGTTGGTAAAACGACAATCCCTTATAGGGACATTGGTGTAGGTTTAGTTAAGGATTCCGGTTTACTGGGAACTTTTCCTCTCCCTCCACTCAATGCAGACCCTTCGTTTGCAACAATTCATATGATCACGTCAGAAAACATTATTTATGATGATCCTTGGTATGTTCCCTCTGACTCTGAGCTAGACTCACTCGGTGATGTTATGCCGTTGAGTCCGTATGAGATTGCTTATGAAGCTCTTATGTCTTTTACCGACTTTCATTCAACCGACCAAATGAATGTGGTCAGTGAAGAGTCACTTTTCACCTCACCCTTAGAACGGATAACGTTTCCCGAAGAAGTGTCATCTGACGAACAACTTCGCGAAATCCTAAGTGTAGATGATCTACCATGGGAAGATCTCCATCACAGATCTTCGTTTTTACCTAAGGATGATGCATTTGAAAATGATTTTTCATCTATCTTTACCGCTGAATATGTCAAAGACGCTCAGGATCCAACGAAACATTCTGATTCAGAGCTGAATTTAGGGAATATTTCTCGTACTATTCCCATTGATATTTCAGTGAAGCCCGGAATCGAGGAGAACATTCATATAGGTGCCGCATGTACTGAAGAAGAAATCCAAACTTACAAGGCCCTATTCCAAGAATTCCGCGACGTGTTTGCCTGGTCTTACGAGGAAATGCCGGGAATTGATCCTGCCATTGTTGTTCATGAAATCAAAACCTACCCGGATGCTAAACCCATTCGGCAACGGTTGCGTCAGATTCACCCTCGAAAAGCGGCTGCGATTAAAGCAGAAGTCGAAAAGCTGTTGAAAGCAGGTTTCATTTATCCGATCCCGTTAACGGATTGGGTATCGAATATTGTTCCCGTCAATAAAAAACAAGGAACAATAAGAATCTGTATCGACTATAGGGATATCAATCGAGCTTGTCCAAAAGACAACTATCCTACGCCTTATATCGATCAAATCATTGATGATTGTGCCGGAAGTGAGATGTTTTCCTTCATGGATGGTTTCTCAGGCTATAATCAAATCAATATTCTACCTGCCGATCAACCAAAAACGGCATTCATTTGTCCATGGGGGACATTTGCTTATTGCAAATTACCTTTTGGACTTAAGAATGCCGGGGCCACTTTTCAACGGGCGATGTCTTATGCATTTCATGACATCAAGCACATTGTGCAACCCTATCTCGATGATTTGCCTGCTCATTCTTTACAACGAGCTGATCACCTTGTCCACCTACGAGCAATCTTTATGAGGTGTAGGCATTATCGAATTCGGTTGAATCCCCACAAGTGTGTTTTCTGTATAGAAACAGGTCGATTGCTGGGATTTGTTGTTTCAAAAGCCGGCATTCGCGTCGATCCCTCGAAAGTCGAGGCTATCATCAAATTGCCTCCTCCTTCGAGTTTGCGCCAACTCCAAAGTTTGCAAGGGAAAGCGAACTTTTTACGCCGATTCATCCCAAACTACGCCGAGGTCACTAAAGGTTTTACACGGTTGTTGAAACAGAACGCACAATTCTTTTGGGACGAGATTGCCCAACAATCTTTTGATGCACTGAAACACGCGTTGACCCATGCACCGTTATTGCATCCTCCCAACTACAACCAGGACTACTTCTTATACCTCGCAGCTTCGCATTCCACCATTGGAATGGTGTTAGTTCAAGAAGATGAATTCAAAGCAGAGCATGTGATATATTATCTTAGTAGAACCTTAAATCCCACTGAGTTAAAATATTCGCATGTGGAGAAATTGGCCCTGGCAGCCGTTCAAGCTGTCCAGCGTTTTCGTCACTACATTCTTCTCCGCAAGACTACAGTTATTTCGGATTGCAACCCTATGATTTATATTTTGACAAAACAACTGCTAGGGGGCAAGTACTCTAAATGGATTGTTATCCTGCAAGAGTTCGACTTGGAGTTCGAGAAGTCCAAGTCTAAGAAATCTTTAGTTTTTGCGGAATTGATGTGTGATTTCCCGAGTGCTGACACAGAGACTGTGGCAGAGGAGTCCATTGTGGACGAATCTTTGTTTCTTATTAGCACTTTAGATCCGTGGTATGGGGATATAATCATCTATCTCCAAACCCAAACCTTTCGGCCTGAAGCTTCCAAGGAAGACCGTCGAAAAATTCGGTTTCGATCCCAGCAATACAGAATTATTGGAGATACACTTTATCGCCGGGGGGCAGACTTAGTTTTTCGACGTTGTTTAACTCACGAAGAGGCTGAGAGAGTTTTGAATGATTGTCACTCTGGAGCATGTGGCGGTCATATGTCTGGGTATGCCACAGCTCAGAAGGTGTTGCGCGCTGGCTATTTCTGGCCGTCTATGTTTAAAGATTGTATCCTTGCTGTCAGAACATGCCACAACTGTCAAGTGTTTGATCGAAAGATGCGCGCTCCACCTGCTCCTCTCCACCCTATAATTGCCGCTGGTCCATTCGCCAAATGGGGCATTGACTTTATTACTTGTAACCCTCACTCGGCCGGGGGGCATGCGTATATCATCCTCGCGGTTGATTATTTTACAAAATGGGCCGAGGCGATGCCTACATTCGACGCAAGCGGCAAGACAGCTGCAGTTTTCGTATTCAATCATATCATAACTAGGTTTGGTGTCCCACAAGCAATCATTACTGACCATGGGAGCCATTTTCGAAACGTCATGATGACTGAGCTTACAAGCCAGCTTGGTTTGCGCCACGATAGCTCTACTCCTTATTATCCGCAAGCCAACGGTTTGGTTGAGTCAATCAACAAAGTTCTAGTCATCATGATTCGACGGATCATTGGTATCCATCGAACGAATTGGCATAACATGTTATTTTCGGCGCTATGGGCATATCGAACTTCAGTGAAAAATTCAACAGGTTTCACCCCTTTCCAGCTAGTTTATGGCTTAGAAGCTGTGTTACCTATTGAATGCGAAATCCCATCACTTCAAATGGCTGTCGAATTACTTCCAGCTACTTCCGAAGAGGAGAAACGGTTATTATACTTGGCTAAATTAGATGAGACTCGACGTGACGCTACTTTAGCTATCGAGACTCACGCGAAACGAATGAAAGCTCAGTACGATAAAAATGTAACCCCTCGAAGTTTTTCGGAAGGAGACCTAGTACTATTATATGATCAAGCTAACGATAAGCTAGGTGCCGGAAAATTCGTTCCCATGTGGCATGGGCCCTACATTGTAAAGCGAAAGCTAGCAAAAGGGGCTTATGAGTTAGTTGATTTTGATGGGGACTCTTTGGGTAAACCCAGAAATGGACTTTACCTAAAGAGGTATTATGCTTAAAATGATGGGTATGGAGAAATTTTTAGATAGGTTAGATTTTCTTTCTAGCTAGCAAGTGTGTTAGTTTAGTCAGTGTGCTTAGCTTAGCAAGTGTGGTTTTTCGTCATTATTCTGGCTTATCTTGGTTTTACTCTTGATATTGTAGATGTCGACGCCTCTCCAAACATACATTGGATTTGCTGATGGTGCTTGTCGTAATACACGGAATATCTCTTCCGCAGCTTGGGTTATCTATTCGCCCTCTGACGAGTTAGTTTCTATGCATGGGGTAAGCCTCGGTCAAACAACGAATAACATTGCAGAATACAGTGCAGTGGTTGAATTATTATCCGAATCTATTTCATTTGGAATTCGACGTTTGATAGTGAGGTTAGATTCTGAACTTGTTGTATTACAGCTTAATAGAGTTTATGCCATTAGAAATCCTGTGTTATTAAGGTTGTTTTTGAGAGTGCGTCTCTTGGAACGTGAATTTGATTACATTGAATATCAACATATTCCAAGGTCTTTGAATACATTAGCAGATGCAATTGCTTCTCGAATGTTGGACAGACATTTACAATAATCATGCAAGTAAATTTAAAAACATTTCATCACATATGTTAAACAAGATAAGCCGGTAATAGTGATATATATAGATAGAAGTGTGTCAAAAAATATATACATCGTCTTCGATCATAGGTTTAAAACACCTTATGATCGGCAAAATGATAGTACAAAAAGTCAAAAATGTCACATGTGACTACAAAAGTGACTAGTCAATCACTGGTGGTGCTCTCTGTACGACACCACTGCGCGGGCTACCTTACGCAAAAATCTCCTAAACGGTCCAGGGACCGCGACTACGAAGCGCTGAAGCCTGATAGGAATGTCGTCCATAGTAGTCTCAGGTATATCTGCCGTGAGACGCTCTAGATCATGCTCCAACTCAGCTAGTACTTCTGCTGTCGCATCCTGTGGGGCCGGTACCGGTGCAGCTGGATGTAGTCTATCATAAGGCCGGAGGTTGGCTGGACGCTGTGGACCAACATCTGCATTTTGAAAGATTTACTATTAGTTTTGAGACGATATATATAAAAAATACAAAAAATACATAACTAGAAAACTTGTGAAAATAAAAAGTACCTCTGTCGTCCCATTGTTCTCCCTGTGGAAGAACCATGTCCGGATCACCTCTGAAATCCATTCCGGCATACGGAAAGTCCTGTATCACAAAAAGCTGGCCCTCTAACCAGTCAAAATAACTATCTGAGAATCGAACTACTGTCGCGCCCTCGTCAGGATGCCGGGCCATCACCGCAACCCATCGTATCAGCTTTGGCTGCTGGGGACCCAAGATATCAACAGTGAGTTGCTGAGGGATCAGCATTGGAATTCTCTCCAAGGCAAAGCTCACGACTATAGGCCCATATCCAAAAGTCTTTAGTCGTCCGTTCTTTGCCTTGGTCAGTTGGCTCTTCATATGAGCCGACACAGCTTCACACCAGTTGAAAATGGTGCCTTGGTAACAGTCAATTGCCATCCGCATTTGGGATCCGGAAGCAATGTGTAAAGCGGCCGCGCCGCAAATTCTGGTAACCGTGAACGCTATGACTTTGAGTTCCGGTAGAGTGATGTGTTTTATCTCTATGCCTTTTGAATGGTGAGCCCCAGGTGTGCACCAATTCTCGCGGAGACTATCAAGGGATTGGCCACCCGGCCTAGTCCCCGCAAGACTGAGTTGCTCACCTCTGTTTGGCAAGCCAGTGAGAAAGTATACATCCGAGGGCTCTATCTCGAGCTGGTGCCCTCCTATGTAAAAGCATTGTTCTTGTACGTTCCATCGCTCAACCAGCCATTCCAAGAATCTTACCTGGCCCCTCATGCCCGGTATGGTCCAATATTTGTATAATCCGCATGCTCTTAGGGCATCCAGGGAAGGTTGATGATTTATTGCAGCTTCATCTTCCTCTACATGCTCTCTTTCTCTCCAGTCTAACATGATTAATGCCCTGCATATCAAAAATAGCAATTAGAAATTAATTTGGGAATTTTTGGTGGTTTTTTGAGAGAGTTGGGGTTTTGAAATGCGCGTTTCTCGGAGGACGCACCCCGGCTTTGTAGCACAGGGCGCCCGGACGCAGCTGGCCTGAAGGCGGGCTGCGTCTTCCGACCGTTTTCCCGTATGAGGAAAAGTCGGGGGACGCAGGTCACCCGAAGGGCACCTGCGTCCGCCGAGAGGCGCATTCCAAAACCAAAACCCCCCCAAAAAATGAAACTAAAACCTAAAAATTGATTCTAAACGGATAGAAATGCAGAGTAGGATGTGTAAAATACCTGGATGAGACGGCGTTCGATTCCAACGGTCAGATTTTCCGCAGCGACCACGGGAAGTTTCTTGTCAAAAGCTCCTTTTTCAACCTCAACAGTGAAACGGTAAAAATGACATGGTAAAAGGTCTTTTTATAGGTTTTTTGGATGAATTAGTTCATTTTTTACCATGAAAAGATGTTTTTGAATGTATTTTTGCCTATTTTAAACAGGTATGAGTAATGTGTCGCTTTTGTGCAGGACAAAGGGATTTCGAGGGAAATTGTAATTTTTCACAAACAAAATTTCAGAGTCATCTTTTAAGCCCTTTTCTGACTCCTAAAACATGAAAAGATCGCCGAGTGTTTCTTTTTCACTCGTTAAAACGGAATTAAAAGACGGTCCCCTTTTTAGCTCTTTTCTGACCGCAAAATCAGGAAAAGATTGCCGGGTTTTTGTCGTTTCGAACTCGATAAGGAAATAAAACGACGTGTCCTTGATCGCTTTTTACTTTTCAGGTTAACGACACTATTATGAAAGTACTCCTTGGTCGCAAGATCAAGCGGTTCCCCCAGGTATTATTTTATACTTTTTCGGGCTTGAGGGACACAAATATACGAAAAAGTTCAATGTGGAGTCTCCTTTAGTTTTTTCAGACTCTCTAAAATTGAAAAACGCCGAGTTTCTCCTATACTGGGCTCGTTAAACTTTTACAGTAGAGGACCTGTTCAATTACAAACAGGAACGAACCACTCCTTCCTAGGGTTCGAATTTAAACTAGGTTGGACTCGTCCGAAGGATGAGCTTATAATCAAGCATATGTTATCCTCCTCAAGCTTGTTAAAAATAAAGAGGTACTTGCCAGAAATGGTGGGGGAAAAAAGAGAAGAATGAACCTATTTGTCACCTTTTGTCTCAGAAGAAACTTTATTACCGCTCTTGAACACGACACTTTTCATTCACCTGGGTTGGGAAATCTTTTACCTCACAGTTGACCAAATCACTTTGAAAGTCTTTAACCGGGTTCCGGGGGTTAACTTTGAGCTATACGTCACCAAGCCATCTGTTGTGTCGTTATGTGTTCAAGAGGTCTGCAAGAAAAAACTTTCATCTGCAAAATACTTATCATCCATTTGACCATCCCTGAGTCAGTCCTTACAGCAACATTTCTTCAACTTGAACAATGATTTCGTGTTGCGGGCTTGCCTGCAACGGGTCGCTTTCTATCGACATCGACACATTATCTAGAAAGATGACTTAGGAATCGACAGTACCTTGAAGTCTGCATGCATCAATGGCAGGTTTCTCGCCTTTGACGTCAGTTTACATCATTGACTTTCGATCAGAGGATTCCGTGAAGTGTTCGACATCAAAACATCTATTCACATTTCACGGGTTGTGCTTGGTACTTTGAGAACCATTGACATTACTGGTGGTTTCTCTCACGCTTGTTAACAGTTTACATCATTGACTGGTAATCAAGTGGTTTCTACCATGTTCGACATCGAATCATTTAATCACATGGCTAGAATCGTACCAATTCGGGAAGTAGAAGTGAAGACCCTGGATCTAGTTTCTACCATCCAGGCTGCGAGGAGTTTTGTATTCATTATCTATGTAGACTAATCATAAACAGATGGCTACGTCCATACTGTATCTACAAAAGTCTATAAAAAATGATGTACTGCAAGATCATTCCTGTATCAGAATAGTTAGTCCATTAGTTAAAGTTTTGAATCTGAGTATGGGAATGCCTACCTCAGTGATGATATAATCTTATCCATGTATTTTGTGTTGAAAATTGCAGGTTCCAACCAGGCCATCCACAAGACAATCCTTGAAATGATAAAGCGCTTCACCCTTCCTAGAATTACAAAACCCTACTCTATTCCAGGCTTCGCACTTTAGGGGGCAATCTGTTACACTAAAAAATGTCACCTTGACTACTTACAGTTAGTATGGCTCAAATCAACAGTCATGCTACCCTCTTAGGCAAGTCTCATGCCTCTGTTATCCATCTCAAACTCAAAGAAGAGAGAAAGTCTTGTAAAAAATATGTTTATCTCTGGGGTCGCAGGTTCTCTCTAGCCTTACTTGCGGGGACGCTGACCATGTTCACAAAATCTGCGTCCATGGACGCTCTGTATGTTAAGGGACAGGTGCGTCCCTCTGTAAAAGGCAAAATGCGCGAGTTTTATCTTGAAAAAGTTACTTGTGGTTACTTCTAGAACATTCTAGAGGTCGGTTTGATGAAATGGATGCGCCTCCAGTTGGTTCATGTATCTCTATTAAGGGGGAACTTATCCCATCAATAAGGGAGCTATCCCACCCATAGAGGGGGATGATCCCATTGATAGTGGACCTGAATAACCTCTTTACAGCACTATAAATAAAGACATTGAGCCAGAGGGAGAAGAGGTTGGAGCTATACATTTTCTTTGGGTAAATGCTGCAGGATTTAGGTCTTCCATTAGGGCCTTTGTGAGGAGAGATTGTCTTCACTTGATTCTACTTGGGAGAGGGTGAGCTTTGTCAAAGTAGAGGAAAACCCTTGATGGACCCTGGGAGGAACTTGCACAACACCAAGGCCAGGTTGTAAGAGTTTCTTTGTTTCGTTATTAATACAAACTGGTTTATTTTTCTCAATAACTTGTGTTAATGAGTTATTTCATGTGTTCCTTGGTCTGCATGTTGAATATATGTTTTATTATATGAAATGCAAGTGCTTGGTAATTGTTTGATTGTTTGTGGTTGCAGGAATTGACTTGAAGGAGGAGCTCATCCGGATCGTCAAGAACGGACTTCAACAACAGCGTTTTGGAATAAGGTAAGCCTAAACACTTGTAGTTTTCATGTTGTAAAAGGTGTATTTAGAGAAAGATCACTCCATTTTGTCTTGTTTGTCATTAGAATGTCTTAGACTTCTAGGAAGGTCAGTCGTGTCCGCACCCTTGACAGATTCCGTGTGACACTCCATTAACCCAACAAAAAGACATTTGGTCCATTGTTCTATACATCCCACAAGGGGAATCATTCCCCAATTGGAGCCAATGTTGTAACATTTTTTAACCCCTTTAAAATATTATGAAATTTTTCGAAGTGTGCCAGTTTGTTTCCTAGCCAATTCCTAGGCATATGTAAATTTTTATTAGTTTGTTTAAAATTTTGAGCTTAGGAAATAAATTTGGTGGAAGAAGTATTTTAATGATGTCAGGGTCAAATTTGGAGTGTTATTGTTCATTTTAAATGGTTTTAATATTATATAAATTAAATTTTATAAAAATATAATTATATATTTTTTATAAAATGATTTATTGAAAATATTATTTTTTTGTAAAATGGTTATTGGGCTTGTCACCCAATCTCAAAGTTTATTTCAACACCAAAGTTGAACCAAAAACCAAGTCCACCAACTATTTAGCATCATAAAGCATTGCAAGTCAAGTTAAGCTTGACCAATCAAGTACCATGCTAAGGGAAGAGCCAAAATGGTGCACAACACATCGGTAGTACTTGTGTGCACCTCAACATATAAAGAAAAATTGAGGCTTTTATGTAAGCGATGTGGGATATTTCCCATTTTGAAAAACGAAAAGCACACAAGGATAACTTCAAATTATTTTTCGGGGCTGAAAATTAAACCTAATGCAATAAAACTTCATTGGCCACGAAGATTTTAAAAGGTCTTCAAATGTTTTGGTAAAATTTGAGGAAACCGTGGGATCTGCAAAGTTGTTGTTGCAATCATTTCCATGCTAATTCATCTTGGAAAGATTTATCTTGAGCTCTCCTCCATTGATCACATACCCCAGATACACCAAGGGCTACTATGCAAACTCTCACTTCTTGAGATTTGCTAGTAGCTGGTGCTTCTTAAATATTTCCAACACTTGCGTCAAATGTGAAATATGCTCCTCCTAGCTAGCACTATACACCAGTATATCATACAAATAAACAATAACAAATGAATCTATAAAAGAGCACAATACATCATTCATTAATCTGATAGATGTAGCTAGTGCATTACATAGGCCAAATGGCATGACTAACCACTCATACAAACCTTTCCTAGTTTTGAAGGCAGTCTTCTAGGTATCTTCTTCTTTGAATCAAACTTGGTGATATCCAAACTTCAAGTCCAACTTGGTGAATTAATTTTCTTGTTGCAAATGATCCAACATATCATCTATCCTGGGAAAGGTACATTTGTTCTTGAGCGTGATTTTGTACAATGCCCTATAATCTATACAAATGCTCCAAGTCCCATCCTTCGTTAACACAATGATGATGGGTGACCCACATGGTGATGTACTCGGTCGAATGATAACCCTGCTTCAACAATTGTTGCAATTGTTTCTTCACCTCACTTTTTTCTATAATAGGCTACTTGTACAACCCACTATTTGGTAATGGGGGTCTGACAGCAGCCAGGTCTCATGCTCCATTTCTCTCTTAGGTGGTAACCCTTTAGGCTCTCATAACACATCCTTATATGTATGTAACAATTCCTCCAATTGTTTTTATTGTTTCTTAGTACACCCCTCAAGGGATAACTTGCCTCTTATTGACTCCTGTGCACATTGACTTTCCATTTAAAATAATAAAACATACTTCTTACTAGAACCGATCAATTTCTTGGCTTGGTTGGCACTTACCAATGAAATTTTTTACTTGCCTTTGTGCGTGTTGATGATGAATGATTTTCCAACCTTGACGAGTTGGTACTGGTTAGCTCTCCTCATGAATATTGCATCATGCATGTACATGTATGAACTCCCAAACACAACTCCACATACATCAAGGGGAACCACAACTATATCTACTTCATCAATAAAATCAACACTAATAGCAAATATAATTTTGCATTGTTTTGTTACCTTCAACTCTACATCCTTATTTACCTATCCTAGTGTATATGGGTTTGGATGATCACAAACTTCTAGCCCTAACTTCTTGATCATCTCTGCTACAATGATATTTGCCTATGATCCTGAGTCAAATAAAGAATTAATCTTTGTCTTGTTGACCTATATCTTTATATGGAATAGTTTGGTCATTTATTTCTCTTCCTGTTGCTGAAGGATACTCAGATTCACCTCCTTCTACACTGACATATAAATGATCTTCTCATCCATGTCCGAGCTACTTTCAACTTGGTTTCTTGCATTAGTGGCCATGAGATTCTTCTTCTTATTCTTCGGGTTTATCGATGTTGGAGTGGTTGTAGTTCTTTCTAGGATCTTTGCACTAGTGTGTTGTGGCTTCCGTCTTTTATATTTCCCTCCTTAGAAGCATCATGTTTCTCCTTCTTCTTCGATCCACTTGATTGTGCTCTCTTCAGGCCTATGTTGTCCAAGTACTGTAGTTGTACACAAGCCTCGTCCACCGATTTGGGCTTGAACACCATCACTTTCTCACATAGATGGTGGTGGAGACCCCCCAAATACTTGAGGAGTACATATGGTTTCTTTAGAGAGATACCCAACTTTATAGCAATATTTTTGAATTTTGTGGTTTACTCCTACATACTTTGGCCTGAATTTTGCCTGAAGTAATGCCACTAGATTCACTAGTCCTCCACATACCCAATGGGATAAAACTCTGACTTAATGAAGGTTTTGAAATCTACACACTTAGTCACTAGAGCTTCTCCCTCCAACCTCAAGGTTTATGTGTGTCTCTCCCATCAAGTCAGTGCATGGCCCTCCAATTTTAGCTACGCAAAAGATAATTTTTGTCCTTTTTCAATCTGATGGATGCAGAAATAAAATTCCAGTTCCTACAAGCAGTGGTTCAGCTTCAAAACGTCAATCTCATTGTGGTATGACCTAATTCATAGCACTCAAACTAGGTTGATCTTTTATGGATGCTTTCTTAGACTAGTTCTTCATTTCTTCTCGATCTCCCAACCCCCCTTCTGATTTTTCCTCTACATTTGAACCCCCATCCTCTCCAAATATCCCAAGCTTATTGCTTAAGGATGCTATGAGGAGGTTAACATTGCGATTTATGTCTACAAATTGTTGTTCAAGCTATGAGAACTTCACCTCGGCTGGATCATGAGGGTCGTTCACAAATTCATCGGCCATGATTAGGGTTTTACGATTTTAGACCCCGTCAACCTAGATCCCTTGAAAATATCCACAAATACCCTAAGAAACCTGCTCTAATACCAAATGATCTGTAAATTGTCATGGATATTCCACTACACAATTTGTCACAACATATCTAATAATATTGTATTAAGAATATGAAAATTATACACTATTATGGTTTATTTAAAATTCAAGGTCTGTAGATTTAACTGTAATTAGCGTATGCATGCAAATGGAAATATGCAAAAAATAAAGAACAAAAAACTAAGCTCACACACACATAATACACAAGATATGCTCTGGGAAACCCTTTTGGGAGAAAACCCAACTAGAAGGTGAGGCTACTTCACTCTATTTCTTTTTCTAGAAATATGGTTGCAGGTATAAAAAAGTAAGGCTTGTGATCCATGGGCTATTACAGTGTAGAGATCCTCTTAGTGTGCTCTACCTTCGATCTACCTTGACTATCTGTGCTTAGATATGGAACAAAATTCTCTCGAAAGAACAGAATTCCTCTTCCTCTTAGTGGTCTGTTAATAACACAACTCGATAGCCTACTAGTGGTTACTTTGACGACATAAAATTTTAACTAGAGTTAAAATATAGACTCTTATAGAGTATTTCACATCACAATCATATGGTTAGTCCCATTTTCCATGAATAATGGGGGTTGGCATGGCATCCTTCCGAACTATAGATGTGAAAATAGGAAGGTAAACTTCTAAGTGGCATAACTTTTGCATACAGACTCCGATTGACAGACTTATTGTGTCATTGGAAATATATTTGTGTGTAGAATAGTATGAAACAGTGCTCATGAAAGTGAAAAAAAATTACCCCCAAAAAACATCATTTTATGCCTCAAAATTCTCGCAGGAGGTTTCAAACCCCGTTTTGTGGTGCAGGGTAAACCATCCGCACATACCCATAGTATGCATTTATCAATAATGCATCCACAACTGTCCTAGGATATTTAACTCTACAATGGAGTTAAATCTTCAGATCATAAATGGTCAAGGCCCATTTATAAGCTACTTTGTATCGAAACCAATCACCCTGCCTGAAACCTCCTATCACGAGTTTCTAAACAACCCTCATAAACCTTGGCCGCATATATGTTCTTCCTATTTCCATTGATTATATGTGTTTAACATATAACCTTCATATCCCTCCATCGTTAACATATATATATATATATATATATATATATATATATATATATATATATATATATATATATATATACACATACATATATTGCGCTATATTCCTGTTACAAAGGAAATATATGCACAAACTTACCTTTCTGCCTTAGTACAACTTTTGCACAAAATTCAATGCTCCACCTTTATCGTCGTCGGCAATCGGCTATCGCAATATCCAATGGTCATACACATATGAACCATCCCCCTTCTCCGACTGTGATCTCCGACTATCGGAGCGATAACACATGCTTTCGCATTAAAAGGTTGCAACATATAACCTATCGAAAAATCTTAACCACTAGGGAATACAAAGGAATTCCCGCTTCAAACTGCATACGCAAGACTTCAAATTCTTTAGGACCGCATTTATAAAACATCAGATCCGTCTCTTTAAGTGCTATTCTTCAGACCTCCGATCCACCCGAGTTCCGATCGCCCGACATGCAATAATTCCAATCATCAATCGCCAATTATCGTTGTCGGTGTTATCGCAACACTCATAATTGTTGACCCTTGTCACCTCTGATCGCTGATATGTGATTTAATCGTGACCGTTGATTTGGCCATGATCCAATGGTCCACAATTAATCATTGGTCACTCTTTGAAAACCTACAAGGCTCATTCCGATAACTTAAAAGGGTCTTCCGCCAATGCGATTAAATCACAGCCATTGATCTATAAGATCTAACGACTGCTGAGCGTCACTTGCACTTCTCCGTTTATTCCTTTTACTTGGAATTTCTTCATGTTTTCTTCAATTTCTCTCTGTGCTTGAGTTTCTTCAAAAGCTCCTGTCCTTGTTGTTTCTGCTGCACGACTCTGATTCACTTCTCCACTCTTCTCTTTGCTTATGTTTTCGCTATCTTCTCAGCATTTCTCTATGGGTTTCTATCTCGCCCAAATTTCCTTCGTTGTTATGCTCGAACAATCCTCAATGTCTCCTCTGCGTGTCCGCTGAACTCTGCCTACACACCTCATGTAACAGAACCTACAAGTTCAATTCATAATTCATCACAAACATGCAATTCACACTCTATTGAGACATTCAGAAATAACTCTGTATATATATTAATGTAAAACCAAGATTACATTCGAGACACCTCGGTCTCGCTCACACACAGAGGCTTGATTTCTACTATTTGTGGCCTCTTCCTTTCTGCCCATAGCCTTACATATATTGATATGGAAATATTGGATCGGATCATTGAAGGGTCCGATCAATCCTCTAACAAAAGCCTAAAGCTCTACATGCATGCATATGTGGCATACTTTATCCACTCCATCTTTTTCTCTATTTTAAAGCAGAAAAGTCTTCTTATCAGCTTCCCATTTAATGCCTAAAAGCTCTTCATTTTTCTTAGAATCATGGAACTGTTTAAGAGTTGGATTTGACTTCTACCACTCATGTTCTCATTTATTTATTTTGAGAGCATTTACATATTCTCCCATTATCTAATACAATCACACTTAAAGGCCTAAATATTACATTGACTTGGAACTTAGGAAAACTATTTCCTAAAATGCATGAATCCCTATGTCTACTATTTACAATGATTTTCCTTGGGATAAATGCTCCTGCATCAGACTCCCAAAGAAGAAAATATTCATGATCTCCTGATCATGTGTCTTCTGGTCTTTGTCTTCTGGGATCCCACACTTTGTTATGTAATTGTCCATCTACTTTGTTCCCTTGTTGATGTTGCATTTTTGTTGTCTTCTTCTTCATGTCAATCAGATTCAAACTCTGATTGATCTTGCTTGCTGCTACTACCATTTTCCTCCATTTGAATTGCTTCATCATCTGCTTCCATATTTCTTCATTTTCTATGTCCAACATATCTTTGGGCTGGCCCATCTTCTACTTCATATTTCTTTGTCCCAAGTTGTTGCTATTGTCTTCTACGCTGGCTTTTCTTGCTCCAAATGTTGCTTTGCTCGCTTTATTGATTGCCTCCCTATCATCCTTACCCTCTTTCATGATTAAATCATGACTGTTTAGCACTTTCTATAGCAAATTAACTTCTCTGCTCCATGGAATGATTCCTTCCATAGAATTCTCTTCTTCTCTCATCTTTATTTGGCTATTCACCTGTGCCAAATCTCCTCCAGCACTTGCAACAAAACTTGCACACTCAAAACACTTGTTAAAATAAAAAACATAAGGCTATTGTGCCTTATCTTCCTTTGGAAACAATTCAGTTTGCTGCTCTGTTTTCTCCTTCTCCTCTGTCAGCACATCAGTATGTTGATTCAAATTCTCAGTAGAATTCATGAGACTATCAGTTAGTATTTCTTTCAAACCATTTGTTCTAATGATTTCTTCCTGCTTGGGTTCATAGTAGTGAACTTCTCCTTCTTTAACCTGCTGCTGGTTATCTTCACTTTGAAATTGTTTGATTCCATCTTCAAACAATCTCTGCTCAATCTCTCTGATCACATACTCATACTCATTCATGCTTTTTAATGAACCTGTAAACAAGTTATTGCATCTTCCTGTCTCCACGGCTACTTGAGACACATCTTCTTCTTCAAAAACTGAAACTGCAGCTTTTGTTCTACTGTCAGGTTCTCTCATCAATTTCTCCAGCAGTTTAATTGCCTCTTCACACTTAGCAAGCACTTCATCACAATTCTCTCTTCTTCCAGCTTTATCCTTTACATGCTATGTTACAGTATTAAAATACTGTCTTCCTTCGACCCTTGTAATCTCAATGTCTTTTTGCAGTAGCAAATCACTACTTCCCTCATTCAAGAGGTCTTCTCCATTATACTCCGTTCTCCTAGAGTACTCCTCCAGACTTTGGACATCTTCAAAAGACTGTTCACCCTCTTCAAAGCACTCCTTTGTTAGTGTTCCTTTTCCCAAGGTTAAATCCTTTGCATAAGATTCCTCCTTCTTAACATCTTTCAGTAGATGTCCTTCTTCCGTACTATCTGTCTCAACAGTTTCCATGGCTATCTCCACTGTGCCTATCATCATAGTGAATTGATGATCCTTTACTATGTTTTCAGCTAACATAGTCTCCTCCTCAATTTTGCCTTCAGTCCCTTGTTGTTTATCTCCTATGAAGATATATTCAAATGGCTACTTTTCTCCTGCAATATCTGCCATCATACACAAACTATAATTTTTAAAAATATAAGACCCTATGGTCTTACTTGATGGTTCAACCATCATATCTCCTTGCTGTTCTAAATCATTCATATGATTTAGAAATTATTTGATAGTCTCTTCTTCAATCTCCTCAATCCCTTCACTTGGTTTCTTGACTTCTTTCTCCAGCTGCATATGAGATCTATCTATCTCATCTTTTTCCAAAACAGAATTTTGATTCTGTTGGTCTTCTTCCTTCTTCATGACAATATCAGCCAATTGTCCTTCACCTGCAAACATACACAAATTGTCAGATTTAAAATCATTAGACCCCTTGGCCTCACTTGAAGTTTCAGTCTTCAAGTCTTCATCTTCACTTTCTCCCAGAAATTTTCCTTGTTCTGGTTTACAAATGGATTCTTCCATTTCTAACTCAACTTCCTTGAGTTTTCCCTTCAACCACTTTACTCGCTTTTACTGTAGCCTTCTCTGCATCTCATGCCATTCCACTGGCTTCTTCCTCAAGACCTAACCTAGTCTCTGGCTTTCCTCAAGCATTCTCCTTAATGCATTGAGTTGTTCTTTTAATTCAGCAACCTCTTTGTCAATTTATTCTTGACTCATCCTCTTGTCATTTTCTTTGGCATCCTCTTTCTTATATCCTTTGTTGTGGCTTCTCTCTGAACCTCTTCTATGACTATCAGTAGTCATCTTCTTCTCTTCTTTCTTCATGATCTCCTTTGCAACAAGCCTCTGCAACAGCTAGTCCTCCTGGTTGCAATCTTACCTCACTAAGCTCTCCTCACTCAGCCTTTTGGTAAGCACGAGTCCTTTGTCTGGAACCTCCCCTTGAGCAACACCTTTTCTCCTTCTAGGCTTCAACAATCTCTCACTCTCTCTTGAGAACACTTCATTTGTCCTCTCTATCCAACTTCTTATTGGATTCTTCAAGTTCACTGTCACTTCTTCTTCAAAGTATTCTCCTTACTTTGTCTTGAAGAACTCACCTGGTTATTTTCTCACAGCTTCTCTTGCTCTTACCTGTGCATTAGTATAAAAACACACATTCTTAATTTAAAACAGAACATAATACTACCTCACCTTCAAGATCTCAGCATGATCTTGTTTCACCCATTCTTCTACACTTTGAATGGATTGTCCTCTGGTTGGTTTCTGAGTCCTCTTTCCTTCAGAACTTGCATTAAGAAATCTTTCTTTGTCTTTCCTTTAAGGAATTCTCTGTTCCTGCCTACTCCAAGCCTCTACTCGAACTACTACAGTCTTCCAAGAACTTCAAAATTTCTCCTTTTATAGATTACAAAACTTAGATTACAAACTTTTGCTCTGATACCACAAATGGTGCAGGGTAAACCACCCGCACATACCCATGGTATGCATTTATCAATAATGCATCCACAACTTTCTTAAGATATTTAACTGTACAATGAAGTTAAATCTTCATACCATAAATGGTCAAGGCCCCTTTATAAGCTCCTTTTTATCGGAACCAATCACCCCACCTGAAACCTCCTATCGGGAGTTTCTAAACAGCCCTCATAAACCTTGGCCACATATATATTCTTCCACTTTCCATTGATTATACATATTTAACGTATAACCTTCATATCCCTCCATCGTTATCTATCTATATATATATATATATATATATAGATATGTATATGTGTATATATATGTGTATATGTATATATATATATATATATATATATATATATATATATATATATATATATATATATATATATATATATATATATATATATATATCGCACTATATTCCTGTTACAAAGGAAATATACACACAAACTTACCTTTCTACCTTAGTACAACTTTTGCATAGAATTCAATGCTCCACCTTTATTGCCGTCAGCAATCGGCTATCGCAATATCCAATGGTCATACACATATGAACCATCCCCATTCTCCGACTCCAATCTCCAACTATCGAAGTGATAACACATGCTTTCGTGTTAAAAGGCCGCATCATATAACCTATCAGAAATCTTAACCACTAAGGAATACAAAGGAATTCCCGCTCCGAACCGCATACACTGGACTTCAAATTCTTTAGGACTGCATCTACAAAACATCGGGTCCATCTCTTTAAGTGCTATTCTTTAGACCTCCAATCCACCCGAGCTCTGATTTCCCGACATCCGATAATTCCAATCGTCGATCGCTGATTATCGCCGTCGGCAATATCGCAACACTCATAACTGTTGACCCTTGTCACCTCTGATCACCGATATGCGATTTAATCATGACCGCTGATTTGGCCACGATCCAATGGTCTATGATTAATCATTGCTTGCTCTTTGCAAACCTCTAAGGCTCATTCCGATAACTTAAAATGGTCTTCCGCCGATGCGATTAAATCACAGCTGTTGATGTATAAGATCTAATGGCTATATAGCATCACTTTCACTTCTCCATTTATTCCTTTTACTTGGAATTTCTTCGCGTTTTCTTAAATTTCTCTCTCTGCTTGAGTTTCTTCAAAAGCTCTCGTCCTTATTGTTTCCGCTACACAACTTTGATTCACTTATCCACTCTTCTCTTTCATTATGTCTTCGATATCTTCTCAATGTTTCTCTATGGGTTTCTATCTCGCCCAAATTCCCTTCGCTGTTCTACTCGAACAGTCCTCAATGTCTCCTCTGCGTGTTCCACAGAACTCTGCCTGCACACCTAATGTAACAGAACCTACGAGTTCAATTCATAATTCATCACAAACACGCAATTCACACTCTATTGAGACATTTAGAAATAACCCTGTATATATATTAATGTAAAACCAAGATTAAATTCAAGACACCTCGGTCTCGCTCACACACACAGGCCTGATTTCTACTATTCGTGGCCTCTTCCTTTCTGCCCGTAGGCTTACATATATTTATATGGAAACATTGGATCGGATCATTGAAGGGTCTGATCAATCCTCTAACAAAAGCCTAAAGCTCTACATGCATGCATATGTGGCAGACTTTATCCACTCCATCTTTTTCTTTGTTTTAAAACATAAAAGTCTTCTTATCAGCTTCCCATTTAATGCCTAAAAGCTCTCTCTTGTTCCTAGAATCATGGAACTGTTTAAGAGTTGGATTTGACTTCTACCACTCATGTTCTCATTTATTTATTTTGAGAGCATTTACATATTCTCCCATTATCTAATAAAATCACACTTAAAGGCCTAAATATTACATTGACTTGGAACTTAGGAAAACTATTTCCTAAAATGCATGACCCCCTATGTCTACTATTTACAACGATTTTCCTTGGGCTGAATGCTCCTGCATCAGACTCCCAAAGTAGAAAATATTCATGATCTCCTGATCATGTGTCTTCCAGTCTTTGTCTTCTTGGATCCCACACTTTGTTCTGTAATTGTCCAGCTACTTTGTTCCCTTGTTGCTGTTTCATTTTTTTCTGTCTTCTTCGTCTTGTCAATCAGATTCAAACTCTGATTGATCTTGCTTGTTGCTGCTACCATTTTCCTCCATTTGAATTGCTTCATCATCTGCTGCCATATTTCTTAAATTTCTATGTCCAGCATATCTTTGGGTTGGTCCATCTTCTGCTTCATATTTCTTTGTTCCAGGTTGTTGCTATTGTCTTCTACGTTGGCTTTGCTTGCTCCAACTTTTGCTTTGCTCAATTTACTGACTGCCTCCCTATCATCCTTACCCTATTTCATGATTAAATCATGACTGTTAAGCACTTTCTCTAGAAAATTAACTTCTCTACTCCATGGATTGATTCCTTCCATATAATTCTCTTCTTCTCTCATCTTTGTTTGATTGTTCACCTGTGCCAAATCTCCTCCAGCACTCGCAACAAAATCTACACACTCAAAACACTTGTTAAAATAAAAAAACATAAGGTTGTTGTGCCTTATATTCCTTCGTCAACAATTCAGTTTGCTAACTTTATTTGTGCAAATGAACATGCTATTAGGTTTAAGAGTTGGGCTACGACTTCAGATTACAGCCTAGAAAATTGTTGCACTTTCCAAGAAAAAAGCACATTGCTACCCATGATATTGTTTTTCAATATTATGGTGGTAAATTAGATGATATCACTATTTTTTGTCACATATTTTAGGATCTTTTTTCAATTAGGAGATTCAAGCAAATAAAAACAATTGAGACATCCTAGACAAAAATTAATGATAGAGTATTTGAAAACAAAGGAGTTTTCTATGCAGGTTTCCAAACCTCAGTAATTGAGTTTACAGATCTCGAGAATCGAATATTCCAAGTTTTGAAAGGAGAAATATTCTAGGGTTTTTGTCTGGGTATTTTCAATCTCAATAGTCTAATTTGGCTATCAGATATTTGCATGCAGAAAGGTGAAGGATTGATTTTCTTATTTGGGTAAATGATGATGCTATATCTTTTAAGTATGTGTCAGTTGTGGAGATCACTTGTTTCAAATTGTTATAGCCTACATATTTCCTAATATTTATGTTGATATTCAAGACTTAAATAATTATAGAAATTGATATGATTGCTCGAAGTGCCAAACTGAAGGATGCTTATTTCCAAAGCCAGTGTGACTAGATTTTTGGTTGTACATATGAAGTGGAGAATGAGTCCATTAAAGAAGATGCTCATAGTTTAAGTAGTGATGGAATTATTTTGTTGGATATTCTCATGAAAAAATTGAGGCACAAAATCAATCACAATCAATAGGAGAGTTGGCAGATGTCAAGTTTGTATTCTCTAATCAACAATGTAGAAATTAGTTTCATAACCTTAAAGCATCAAACTAAATGGTGGTAGAGCTTCCCAACGGTGAAGATAAACACACAAGTCGAATTTTGAATCAATAATTTCATATTGGAGACAAGTGGCTACATTTCTAGATCAACATAGGAATCCAATTATAAATTTCAAAGGAGTCAAAAGATACAAGTGGCATGTAGGTTTTAACCCCGTACAGAAATTACCTACATACGAATTCTAAAACACATAAAATAAACAATGCGATAGCATAACACATAACACATATACATAGAGATTTTCCCAGGGATCCCAAAACCGATACTACCAGCTTTATTTTTCATTATGTTCATTTCAATGTTATAATACATATTTATACATGCCGAAGCATCCAATACCATGGACCGAAAAACCATCGTGTCCAATACCATGGACTCAAAACCATCGCGTCCAAAAACATGTGCGAAAATCATGCACAAAACCATAGGTGGGTCCGCCCAACCTAACATAGGGTCCAAAACCAAAATTTTCTGGGGCGCTACCCCAGACCCCATAAAGTGGGGTTATGGGTACACCTCAAACCCCCTATGACCTTCCCCCCTCTAACCCCCAGTTAACTACTTGGGCCAGTCGTGAAAGGAATATAACACAACCCAACATTCTCCCACTTGTTGTTTTCTTTCCACAAGGGGCCACAAGGGAGTTTAGTCATTTATCCAGCCCTGCAATGCCCATTATTTCTCTACACCAAGAGAACTTCTCATAGCTCATAGATTTTTTCAATGCATTTGCAGTATTCTTCAAAGTGTCCACCTTTACTAGCAACACCTTTTGGTCTTCTATCATATCCCTCACAAGGTGATACTGAACATCAACGTGATTTGTCTTTGAATGATATGCAGGGTTCTTTTCCAAGAAAATTGCACTTTGGCTATCACAATCTGTCCTTATAGCTTCCTATACTAACCCCACACTTGAACACAATCTCTGCAACCAAACCGCTTCCTTGCTTGCATGAGTGGCTGCCATGTATTCTACCTCTGTAGTTGATAGTGCCATTATAGATTGTTTCTTACTCATCCAACTGACTGCACCTCCAAATAGGTTAAACACATACCCACTTGTAGATCTTCTCTGATCTAGATCTCTTGCCCAGTCTGCATCAACAAAGCCACAAATATCCAACACTCTGTCCAATCCTAGTCTTCCATGGTAGCACAAACCATAATCACTAGTGCCACACAAATACCTGAAAACCCGCTTCACTGTTGTCCAATGCTCCTTTCCTGGTTTTGACATAAACTTGCTCAATACTTCCACTGCATGTGCAATGTCTGGTCTAGTGCAGACCATTGCATACATCAGGCTACCGACTGCACTTGCATATGGAACATGGGACATGTCCTCTTCCTCTTCTTGTGTCTTGGGACACTATTCAGCAGATAACCTCACACCTACAGGAATAGGAACCTTCACCGGTTTACTATCCTGCATATTAAACCTCTGTAATATTGTCTTGACATACTTCCTCTGGTTTAACCAGAGCTTCCTCTTTGCCCGATCTTTTTTAATTTCCATGCCCAAAATATAGTTTGCATCACCAAGATCTTTCATGTTGAATTTGGAGGACAATTGGGTCTTCAAATCCTGAATAATTTCTTTGTCATTTCCAACCATCAACATATCATCCACATACAAGACCAGATAAATAACACGGTCACCAATTAATTTAAAATACACACAGTGATCTTCTTTGCTTCTAGTGAAGCCAAGTCCCCGTATAAATGTATCAAATTTCAGATACCACATCCTTGGTGACTGTTTTAACCCATACAGAGACTTCTTTAACTTGCATACCAGTTCTTTTTTAGTTCACTGAAAATCCTTCAGGTTTCTTCATGTATATTTCCTCTTCTAGATCCCCATGAAGAAATGTTGTCTTCACATCCATATGTTCTACCTCAAAATCAAAAGCAGTAGCAACAAATAAAAGTAATATAATAGAAGTTACCTTGGAAACAAGAGAAAAAATATCACCAAAATCAATTCCTGGCAGCTGGGAATAACCTTTTGCTACCAACCAAACTTTGTATTTCTCCACCTTTCCTTCTGCATTTGTCTTCTTATTGAACACCCATTTGCTGCCAATGGGTTTCCTTCCAGCCGGCAACTCCACCAGATCCCAAGCCTCATTTTTGTGCAAAGATGCCATTTCATCAACCATGGCCTCTTTCTAGAGTTTTCCATCCTCTGAATCTACTGCTTACTTCACAGTTCTGAGATCATCATCAGTAATAGATAAAGCAAAATTTGAACAGAAAGTAGATGGACTATACCTTTCTAGTTGCCTTCTTTCTCAAACTGATCTTCTCACAGTTGGATTTTGTGGCTCTTCATCTTCTAATTCCTCCTCTACTGTGGAGTCTGATTCTGCCTCCTTAAGCTCAAACTCTATCTTCGCAAATTCCTTTGGTTGGACTTCATGTTTAATAACATATTTTATCTCTCTGAAAACCACATCTCTGATGTACAAAACCTTCCATGTGACTGAGTTCCAAATCTTATAACCTTTTAAACCATCCTTATACCCAATAAAGATGCACTTTTCAGATTTACTATCCAACTTGGTTCATTTCTCCTTTGGAACATGTACATATGCATCACATCCAAATACCCACAGATGTGAAAGAGAAGGTTTCTTACCAATCCATACCTCTTGTGGAGTCTTATCCTCCAACACTGATGAAGGTGACCTGTTGACCAAGTAACATGCAGTATCCACCGCCTCTGCCCAGAATTCCTGTCCTAACCCGACACCACTGAGCATGCTTCTTGACCTTTCCATCAACGTCTTATTCATTCTTTCTGCAACTCCATTTTGATGAGGTGTATATGGAGTAGTCTTCTATCATGCTATACCACACTTCTTACAGAATCCTTCAAATTCCTTGCTGCAAAAGTCTCCACCATTATCTGTCCTCAGCACCTTTATCTTCTTCTCCGTATGGTTTTCCACGAGAGCCTTAAATTCTTTAAACCTGTCAAAGGATTCAGATTTCTTCTTAAGGAAATATATCCATGTATTCCTTGAGAAGTCATCTATAAATGATAAATAGTACACAGACTTACCCAGTGATGGAACCTTCACATGTCCAAACACATCACTGTGCATAAGTTCTAATATCTGTTTCACCCTCTTACTACCAAAGGGGAAACTCACCCTATTCTGCTTCCCATATACACAACTTTCACAGAAATCAAAATCCAGAGAGCTATTACTCATACCTTCTACCATACCTTTACCATGAAGTATTCGAAGGCCCTTCTCTCCAATATGTCCAAGTCTTTGATGCCACAACATCGTCTTCTCTTCAGAGGCCACTAGATTTTCTGCTCCACTTTCAGGAACCACAGAACTGTTTCATCCATCAATAACAGTGCTACCTTGCAGCTTGTATAGAGTTCCAATCCGAACTTCTCGCATCAATACCATTTCTCCTTGAACCATCTTGCAGGTATCCTTCTCGAACATTGTTTTTACACTTGCATCATCCAACTTGCTTACAAAACATAGATTTCTGGCCAATGCAGGAATATGCAAAACACTTAGAAGTGTTCTAACTCTTCCACCTTGCAATTTCAACTTTACTTTTCCACGACCAACGATTCTAGCCTTCCTATCATCCCTAGAGAAGACATCACCACCATCATATTTCTCATACTTGCAAAACCACTCTCTATGGGGAGTGAAGTGAAAGGATGCACCTGAGTCAATTAACCATGCCTCATGATCTACATGTGTACTTGAAGAAGCCAAGTACACATCCCCACCTTCATCTGAGGTGGTTTTCACCTTGTTGGCCATATAAGTCGTTCTTGCGGACAAGATATCTAGCGACAAGCAAACCAAATAAATTTTATCTTTCTCTAAATATGCGATTTATAAATAAAGGCTAGTAGATGTTTTAGGCCTACCTCGAGTCCAGTGCTAGTTTGTGGAAGCCACGCTCCGTTGATCCAAATGAGCTCCCTTCTAAAGAATCTGAAAACACAAACAAGCACACATATTAAATAGCACCTGCATAGCCAATATAATAAAGCATATTTATCATGATGATCAAAGAATTCATGAAATAAATCATAGAAGACAATTTATTGAGAAAAATGAATCTGATTGTATTAACTTTAATCAAAGAAGAACTTTACAACCTTGTTGCCTTGATGTTGTACAAGCTCCTCCCAGGGTCCAGCAAGAATCTCCTCTACTTTGACAAGTTTCACTCTCTTCCCAAAGAAGCCAAAAGGTATGTAATCTCTCCTCTCAAGCTTAACTAGGAAGTCTCAATTCCAACGGCATTTACCCTCAAAAATGTTTAGCTTTCAACCTCCCTAGCAACCATCCCATTGCCTCAATTTATAGTGTAGAGGAGGGAAGTTACTAGGTCCACCTTCAAAGGGATAGAGCCCTCCTTCAAAGGGATAAGCTCCTCTCATCAAGGGGTTAGCTCCTTTAGTTATGGGATGCATGAACCACCTAGGAGAAAACCAACCATGTCAAGATTCCTTCTAGAAGCATCCAGAATTAACCAAAAGTGAGTTTTTAAGAATAAACTTGGGCCTTTTTTACTTTTACAGGGGTTCGAACCCACTCCTTTAGAGACAGAGCAGGCAGGTCCGTAGGTAACATGACCAAGGGGTGCGGGACCGCAGGTAATGATAAGAGAAAGTAATGATATTGATTTCTAATGGCATACACTCTATTAAGCTGTAACACAACGAGTTCAGAATCTAACCTCACAATCAAACTCTGAATCCCACATGAGATGGATTTAGAGAATAACTCAATCACTGCACTATACTCTGCAATGGTGTTCATTGTTTGACCGAGGCTTACCCCATGCATAGATACCAACTCATGAGAGGGCGAATAGATAACCAAAGTTGCGGAAGAAATGTTCCGTGTATTACGACAAGCACCATCAGCAAAACCAATGTATGTTTGGAGAGACGTCGACATCTGCAATATCAAGAGTAAAATCAAGATAAGCAAGAATAATGACAAAAACACTCTCTAAACTAAGCACACTTTTTAATCTAAAACACATCAACTAGAAAGAAAACTAACCTAACTAAAATCTCCACACCGAGATTTAAACATAATATCTCTTCAGGTAAAGACCATTTCTGGGCTTACCTAAAGAGACCCCGTCAAAGTCTACCAATTCATAGGCCCCTTTTGCTAGCTTTCACTTAACAACATAAGGACCATGCCACATGGGTACAAATTTTCTAGCGCCTAATTTATCATTTTCTTGATTGTACAATAAGACTAGGTCTCCTTCCGAAAAATTACGAGGTGTAACATTTCGATCATACTTAGCTTTAATACGTTTGGCATGAGCTTCGATTGCTAGTGCAGCATCACATCGATTCTCATCTAGCTGAGCCAAGTACAAAAAACTTTTTTCCTCTTCAGAAGTGGCTGGAAGTAATTCTATGGCCATTTGCAATGACGGTATTTTGCATTCAATGGGTAACATAGCTTCCAAACCGTAAACTAGTTGGAAAGGAGTGAAAACGGTTGATGTTTTTACTAAGGTTCGATACGCCCAAAGCGCTGAAAATAGCATGTTATGCCAATTCGACCTATGAATCCCAATGATTCGTCAGATCATGATGACTATAACTTTGTTGATGGCTTCAACCAGACCATTAGCCTGTGGATAATATGGAGTTGAACTATCGTGACGCAGGCCAAGTTGGTCTGTTAGTTCAGTCATCATAATATTTCGAAAATGACGCCCATGATTAGTGATAATCGCTTGTGGAACACCGAACCTAGAAATTATATGATTGAAAATTAAAATTGCAGCAGTTTTGCCGTCTGCCGCAAATGTAGGGATCGCCTCAGCCCACTTGGTAAAATAATCTACCGCAAGGATGATATATGCATGCCCCCCGGCCGAGTGAGGGTTACATGTAATAAAATCGATACCCAATTTCGCAAAAGGACCGAAGGCAATTATAGGGTGGAGAGGAGCAGGTGGAGCGCGCATCTTTCGATAAAAAATTTGGCAGTTGTGGCATTTTCAGACCGCATTTATACATACTTTAAACAAAGACGGCCAGAAATAGCCAGAGTGCAATATCTTTTGGGCTGTGGCAAACCCAGACATATGACCGCCACACGCTCCAGGGTGACAATCATTTAGAACCCTTTCAGCTTGCTCATGAGTTAAACAACGTCGGAAAACAGAGTCTGCCCCACGACGAGTGTATCTCCAATAATTTTGAATTATTGGGATTGGAATCGTATTTTTCGACGCTCTGATCTTGAAATTTCAGGCCGAAAGGATTGGGTTTGGAGATAAACGAAGATATCTCCATACCATGGATCAAGAGTGCTGATTAGAAACAAGGATTCGTCCGCAATGGGCTCTTCCGCCACAGTTTCAGTATCAGCACGCGGGAAGTCACACATCAACTCCGCAAAAACTAAAGATTTCATTGACTTAGACTTTTCAAATTCCAAGTCAAATTCCTGCAGGATAACAATCCATTTGTAATACTTTCCCCCTAGCAATTGTTTGGTCAAAATATAGATCATAGGGTTGCAGTCGGAAATTACAGTAGTTTTGCGTAATAAAATGTAATGACGAAAACGTTGGACAGCTTGAATAGCTGCTAGGGCCAATTTCTCCACATGTGAATATTTTAGCTCAGTTGGATTTAAGGTTTGACTAAGGTAATATATCACATGTTCACTACCGAATTCATCTTCCTAAACTAGCACCATTCCGATGGTGAATGCGAGGCAGCGAGATATAAAAAGTAGTCCTGGTTGTAGTTGGGAGGATGCAATAACAGTGCATGGGTTAACACGTGTTTTAGTGCATCAAAAGATTTGTCAGCTATCTCATCCCAAAAGAATGGAGTATTCTATTTCAACAACCTAGTAAAACCCTTTGTTATCTTGGCGTAGTTAGGAATGAATCGGCGTAAAAAGTTTTCTTTCCCTTGAAAACTTTGGAGTTGGCGAAGAGTCGAAGGAGGAGGCAATTTGACAATGGCTTCAACCTTCGAGGGATCGACGCGAATGCCCACTTTTGAAACAACAAATCCCAGTAACCGACCCGTTTCTATACAGAAAACACACTTATGTGGATTCAACCTAATTCGATAATGACTACACCTCATAAAGATTGCTCGTAAATGAATGAGATGATCAGCTCGATGTAATGAATGAGCAGGTAAATCATCGAGCTAGGGTTGCACAATGTGCTTGATGTCATGAAACGCGTAAGACATGGCCCTTTGAAAAGTTGCACCAGCGTTCTTGAGCCCAAAAAGTAATTTGCAATAAGCAAATGTCCCCCATGGACAAATGAAAGTCGTTTTTGGTTGATCAGCAGGTAGAATATTTATTTGATTATAACAGGAAAAACCATCCATGAAGGAGAATATTTCACTACCAGCATAATCATCAATGATTTGATCAATATAGGGATTTGGGTAATTGTCTCTTGGACAGGCTCGATTAATATCCCTATAATCAATAGATATTCTTATTGTTCCTTTCTTTTTGTTAACTAGAACAATATTCGATACCCAATCCGTTAATGGAATTGGATAAATGAAACCTACTTTAAGTAATTTCTCAACTTCTGCTTTAATAGCAGCAGCTTTTCGTGGGTGGATCTGACACAAATGTTGTCGGACGGGTTTAGCATCCGAGTAAGTTTTGATTTCATGAACAACAATTGCTGGGTCAATTCTTGGCATTTACTCATATGACCAGGCAAACACGTCACAGAATTCTTGAAATAGGGACTTATATGTTTGAATTTCATCTTCCGTACAAGAGGCACCTATATGAATGTTTTCAACAATTCCAGGCTTAAACGAAATGTCAATAGGAATAGTTCGAGAAATATTTCCCAAATTTAACTCAGAATCAGGATTTTTCATTAGATTCTGAGGTTCCTTGACATAATCAGTCGTAAAAATAGATGAAAAATCATTTTCAAAGTGATTAATCTCAGGTGAAAACAAAGATCTATGATGAAGATCTTCCCATGGTAAATCATCAACAGACAAGATTTCACGAATTTGCTCATCAGTGTGAACAAGTTCGGAAAACGTTGTTGAATCTGAGTTTGATTTTGAAAGTGATTCTTCATGGACTACATTCATTAAGTCAATTTCGGTTGAAGAAGGGACGGAAAATGACTGTACGGCCTAATACGCAATTTCATATGGACTTAAAGGCATAGCATCGCCAAATGAATCTATCTCAGATTCGGAAGGTACGATCCAAGAATCATCATAAACAATAGTGTCTGATGAAATCATATGAATGGTTGCAGTAGAAGGCGATACGTTTGGAGAAGAAAAGGAAAAATTTCCTAGTAAACCGAAATCTTTAACTAGTCCTACTCCAACATCCTTATAAGGGATAGTTGTTTTGTCGACATGCTGGATACTTTCAGAAGAGGCTGGGTCAGATGAAAAGTAAGTTAGCTAGTCTATAGTTATGATCTTTCAATTATGAGGAAACTTTATAAGCTGAAAGACCGATGAAACAACAGCAGTCATAACGTAAGACCAACTACGACCCAAGAGAAGGTTTTAATCTAGAGGGGCATCAACCACTTCCACATCTATATTAACAGTTTTTCCTTCAACCCCTATAGGTAAATCCTATAGAATGCCAAAAGGATGGAACCCATGGAAATCAAAGGCCTTTAGAATCATCGGGGATTGATTAAGTGTAGGAGAACCAAGCGATCTCCAACACTGGATCGACATAATACATGTTGAGGCTCCCTCATCAATCACAATCCTATAGAAAGGTCTGTTTTTTACTAACACTGGAATCTGGAAAGCAATTTGATGAGGTAAGTGAGGTGTACTATTTTCTAGATCGAAAATTATAAGGTTCGAGTCCTGAATATCAACAGCTCCTATAGCCGACAATAGCAATTTACGCTGTGTTGGACATGATTACATCACCTCCAAAGATGACATTGTTGAATGTGAAATAGCCAAATCTTCAACAATGTTATAGTTCTGAGCAGCTCTCGCATGTGGATTGAAAGTGGACTTTCGAAGTATACCCTTGGCGGGCAGTTTGATTACTACTTCTGGGTTAGGTTTCTCGATCTGTAGCAGATCGGAACCAGGAGTTGAAGTTGATGGGTTAGAATTAGAAGATTCTGCTTCCTTACCACCAACAGGACTTTTACTTCCATAATCTTGCGATCATGTCGCAATCCTAACATGGGACATCATCATTATGGGTTCTTCTGAGGCATTTGAGGAAGAACCTATCATCTTATTGTCTTGACTAGGAAAAGGATCCTTCAAAACAACAGGCATTTGAGAACCTTTGACGATTTTCACAACCTCAGCGTGATGAGGCCAGTCTCTTGTAAAATGCTCTTCATCACAAATGAGACAAGGATAACGAGGCTTATGTTTCTCATCAGTAGATTCCGTTTTTTCTGGTTTCTCTTTCGAATTTTTATCTTTTTTATTTTTCTTCTTCCATTTCTTTTTACCGTCGGATTTTGATTTGGCTGTGGATGACTCTACAACATGAATATCGGCAGAAATTTCCGTGGAAGAATCTCCTCTCGGGGAATCTGGTAAAGTTATGATAGGAGAAGAATTCTTGGAAGATTTCTTCTTACTTTTGGTATTAACTGTACCAATCATACCATCAACGGCATGAGACCCTGAAGGAGCTGCAGTTATTTGATTTTGTTTAGGAAGGTCTGGGATTTTCTCGTGTAACGTACCTAACTGCGTATAAACGAGGTCAAGGTATTGAGCTTGAGAAATTACTTGCTCTTCAGCAACGATTCCTGCCTTAGCTACATCCTCAATGATTTTAGGTAATAAAGATTTAACAAACCATTCTGCTAAGATCTGATCCTGAATAAAAACCTTCACTAAACATCATCGACGTCTCCATTCATGAATGTGATCTGAAATATAAGTTGACATTGATTGTTTTAATGAAGTTAATAATTCCGTGCCATTGTCATATCTGACTGGCAACTGAAAATGAGTTAAAAATGAAGTAGCTAACTTACTAAAGTTATAAAAAGTGGCTCGCGGTGACTCAATGTACCACTTGGCCGCAAGACCAATTAGAGTGCGTTGAAAAATCTGTAAACAAATTGAATCATCTGAAATGGAGTTAGACGCACACCAGAGGTGATAAGTCATCACATGGTTTGACGGATCCTCTCCTGATTTACCTTCAAACTCAGGAATATCACTAGGAAACTTATTCGGCATTTTCAGCCAAAACGGAAGATAATTTATCAGATCGTTCGTAAGGCGCGACAAATCAGGCAAGTCCAAAGTTGCAATGAACGGTAACTAACTATTAGGGTCTCTGAAACCCTGGTTCATGAGACCAGCCCCAGGAGGAGGATATCCCGGATAACTAGGAATCGGAATTGAATTTGGGATATTATATCCTCCCCGAAAACCAGGATTAACAGACCGTACTGGGGTTGTTGAGGTTGCTGATAAGTATATCCAAGGTACGGTTGATACTGATAGAATGGGTTCTGCACAGCAGGACTGAATTGGTAATGTCCCTGGTACAGTTGATAAGTAAATTGAGGTTGACTTGTGACAACCGTACTTGGACCAGGTTGTCCTACAGGCATTTGAACCGAAGTTTGAATTGTGGGACCAGACTGAGGTAAAGATGCTTGAGGAATAGATGCAGGAACAATATAAACCAGAGCTGTCGATACTCTAGAAGTAGGTGGGGTAGATGGAACAGATGTTGCAGCAGTTGCAGCAGTCGTTTGAGGCAGAGTTCGAGGCGAACTAGGCCCAGGCTAAGAAACTACAAAAGGTGCAAAAGTTTGAATAGTAGGCTGGACAGATTGCTGGGTTGAACCAGAAACCAAGGGTTGTCCAGATTGAGATGACAACTACACATTCGGTTGTAAGATCTGTTGAGATTGAGATGGATCCCACACTAAGTTCATTCCGAGGTACGGACCCATAGAAGGTTGAGCATATGGAGGACCATAACCGGGTTGAGGGTAGGGTTGATAATTCAAAGGTACATTTCCAGCTCCTTGGACAAATGATTGACCGGAAGGTGGTTGGAAACCTTGGGTTGGGTACTGACCTTGAGGTTGATAACCTTGAGGCACGTACTGATACTGGGGTTGACCTTGAGGTACATATTGATACTGGGGTTGACCTTGAGGTACATACTGAGTCTGGGGTTGACCTTGAGGAATGTACTGTCCCGTAGGTATGTATTGTCCTTGAGGTTGCCCCCCAGGCGGTAATTGGGTACCTTGAGGTTGCCCCCCAGGTGATAATTAAGGACCTTGAGGCTGCCCCCCAGGCGGTAACTGGTCACCTTGAGGTTGCGGATTTTGAATAGTACCTGACATCATAAGAATGTCTTCTACACTCAACGACTTAGTTATGTTATTACCAGTTAATAACCCTTGTTCAACAGGTTGAGGAGATGCTCTCGAAAAAGTACCCGTAAGTGACTGATACCCAGAGGGAACAGAAGGACCGCCATATAAAAAGGTTTCTGGAGATTGAGAAAACATGGACGACTGTCTCGACATATTCAAAGGAGGATAATAACCCCTAGGTGTTGGATGAAAAGGAATGTGAGGTGGTGAAAAACTTAGTCCCAGGTTTTCCAAAAAAATGGTCAATGAAAGATACCAAGCGTCCCTCCTAGGTGGACTGTAAAAGATCGATTCACGCTCCCTAAGTTCTATAGCTGGTTGATTTTCAGGGATGGGTATACCTTCTTTCGGAGTAACAAGTTCTTCAATAGCAATAAGTCTAGAAGGAAGATTTTGGGTAATGACTCTTTCTACCCTGGGTGAACCAGGACCACTGGAAGTTGGAGAGGCAAATCCGGATGTTGGAGTAGCAGCAGGTTTAGTTTCAGGTTCAGATATTTCAGGTTCCTAAGCTAATTCACTAATAGAAGAAAAACTACCAGTAACTTCGGAAAATGAAACAGGTTCAATAATATACTCTGGTGCTTGCACTTGATAATCAGGATGTACAACTAAAGAAGACTCTCCTTCTTCAGGTGACCCAACTCTACTGTCACTAGGAGTTACAAGGGCTCATAGCCCTTCAAGCTGGCTTGGTGAAAACTCAGGAGGTTGGTCCCGAAGTCTACGAGACTTCCTCGGTAATTCAGCCACGATTAAATATTTTAACTACTTCACACGCAAACAAAGAAAAATCTCAATGACAACCACCTAAAGTCTCTAAAGAACCAATTAATTTTGAATCACACACCTAAAGAATCTAGGAGGTCAAACCACACACAAACAGTAACTTTTCGTACCGAAAACACTAGTTGGTTATGAAATCCAACGTCGCAGAATTCAATACAGAAATGGCGGTTAGAACAGTTACCCCAACAACCTGCTTAATGAATAGACTGGCGCAAGTTTCTCCACTAAACCGTCTCAAGTGAAGAGAACCCCCCAGAAAATCCAAGTGAGTCTAGCCGACGTCTGCTCCAGGTATAGTGGGATCTTCCCTCCATCGTCACCTTAGGAAAGAATCCTATAGAATATGGTCACTATGGTTACCAATGGAAACAAATATACCTGGGGGAACAGTCTGTGATCCGATACACACGCAAGGGAAGAGTAGCAAGATCAATCCCCTTGAAGGCTCCTTGACATAATCCAAGGTTTACAAACAAGTGACCCCAGGCTCCTCGACAATGGTTAATCCGAGGTTTACCGTTTTTAATACGTGTATATCTTGTATCATTCCCAATGAGGAAGGATTGATTACCCCACTGGTTCAGACACGATCTCATGCTTGACTCCTTTAAGAGGAGCTTCCCAGAGCATAGATGTAACAATTGGAATTTATCTCCTACCGTAAGATATAGATACTTGTTTGTTTTACTATCTTGAAGAGTTAATTACTCTCTACTCCAAGATACTAGCCTAAGCTATGTTGGTGATAAAGAGCCCTAGAAATAAAATGATTGCTAGATAGATTTTACTTTAAGCGTTATTTTTATTGATTTTTTCTTAAGTCAAAAGGTGCAGAGATGAAACTTTATGGTGTGAAGAATCTACTCCAAAACACTAAAAATGCACTTAAGATGATAAACAATCCTTTCCCTTCAATGAATTTCTAGCTAAAGAAAGAGTTGAGAATGAAAATACTTGTAAAAGCAAATACTTCCTTAAAAAACAAATAAAAAGAAGAACTTTTTGTCTTTTCCAACAAACTCAAAACGAGACTACTAATTATGCTCACAAAAATTTCCCTTTCTTTTCAAATGCTCAAATACTACAAAAACAAATTTTTCAAAAGAGATTTTTTTTAAAATTTTTATAAAAAAAACTCAAAACTATTAAAAATCTAATCTTGAGATCTATAAATTCTAAAAAACTAGTTGAAGTAAAAGCTTACAAAATTTATTTTCAAGGGTGTTTTACTTAGTTATGAGCAAACTAAGGACTAATTTGTCTAGAATCACAAATTAATCAAAAAACAACCAGCTTTTGTTTTCTTTTCTAAAAATGAAATCCAAAATTTTCAACACAAGTTCTTTCGAAGCTTCGCAAAGAGAAAAACAAGATGTATTCCTCAACAAAGGAAGATTTTACAAATCGGTCAAACTCATAAGAAGACCAGCAAAAACCAGGGTGATCTGAGGCTTCTAAGGCTTCTAAGCTCTGAGTTACTACAAAGACCAAACGAAAATCAAGCCAGGCACACAAAGCTTTTAGAAATTCACCTAAAACCTAAATGCCAATGGAATTAACCTATGAAAAGTTTCTGACAAGACACGTGCAGATATGGGCAGAGGCTAAAACACATAAACAAATCCTAAGCTGACTGAATGAGAAAATTTTAAGTTTTTCAGAATTTTGACAGGGTCCGCAGGCTCCCAGTGTACCCAAGTGCGGTACCGTCTGTATGTAAGCAAAAGTGCGGGGATGTCCGCACTGTGTTACAAACAGAGGGTGTGGTCCTCTTCCAAAAGCATGAAAAACAAAAAATAATTCAAGATCTACGGAACCTACCCATTCCCACACAGCAAGCAAAAACCAGAAACACAGAAACAGTTTCTCAAGTCAAAGTAAAAGCAAAGGAAAAAACCAAAAATTCAAATCCCCAATGGAGTCGCCATTTTGTCGGCCGGATAAGTTGTTCTTGCGGACAAGACCGATGTCCCTAGTATCTATGGATATCTAGCGACAAGAAAACCAAACAAATTCTATCTTTCTCTAAATATGCGATAATTTATAAATAAATTCTAGTAGATGCTTTAGGCCTACCTCGAGTCCAGTGCTAGTTTATTGAAGCCACGCTCCGTTGATCCAAATGAGCTCCCTTCTAAAGAATCTGCAAACACAAACAAGCACACATATTAAATAGCACCTGCATAGCCAATATAATAAAGCATATTTATCATGATGATCAAGGAATTCATGAAATAAATCATAGAATACAATTTATTGAGAAAAATGAATCTGATTGTATTAACTTTAATCAAAGAAGAACTTTACAACCTTGGTGCCTTGATGCTGTACAAGCTCCTCCCAGGGTCCAGCAAGAATCTCCTCTACTTTGACAAGTTTCACTCTCTTCCCAAAGAAGCCAAAAGGTATGTAATCTCTCCTCTCAAGCTTAACTAGGAAGTCTCAATTCCAACAACATTTACCCTCAAAAATGTTTAGCTTTCAACCTCCCTAGCAACCAGCCCAATGCCTCAATTTATACTACAGAGGAGGGAAGTTACTAGGTCCACCTTCAAAGGGATAGAGCCCTCCTTCAAAGGGATAAGCTCCTCTCATCAAGGGGTTAGCTCCTTTAGTTATGGGATGCATGAACCACCTAGGAGCGAACCAACCACATCAATATTCCTTCTAGAAGCGTCCAAAATTAACCCAAAGTGAGTTTTTAAGAATAAACTTACGCCTTTTTTACTTTGACAGGGGTCTGCACCCACTCCTTTAGAGACAGAGTAGGTAGGTCCGCAGGTAACATGACCAAGGGATGCGGGACCGCAGGTAATGGTAAGAGAAAGTGCGGAACCAGAGTTTTATTGATTTTCAAGGACTTTCTCTCATTTTTAAAGCTTGACATGAAGAGCTTAGGTTTGAGACTTGCAAAGGAGGACAGTATTAGTGGTGATAGATTCACACTGACTGCAGAAAGTCATCGTGACAATATTTTGTGTAACACACCTCTGCAGAAGGAGCATCATCGGATCCCTTTCCTTTATCAGGAGCTTTAGATTTACAATCCCTTTTGTAGTTCCCTTCCTTTCTGCATTTCCAGCACACCACCTTTACAGGTTTTCCTGGAGATTTAGAACTCCCTCTAGATTTAGACCTCCCACTTGATGACTTATTTTTGTTTCTGTTTTGGGACTGCCCTCGTACAGACAAGGCATCACCATTATGGCTCTCCATATTTTTCCGTCTCATCTCCTCTGTCAGCAAGGCTGAGAATATTTCATCAAATTGCAAGGCAGTTGCATTGCTACCTATTGAAATAACTAGACTATCCCACGAATCTGGTAGAGAACGCAACAAACTGATGCACTTATCTTCATCTGAAATTTTAATATCAACAGATGCTAACTGACTTACCACAGTATTAAATGCGTTCAGATGCTCTGTCACCGAGTCTCCATCTTTCATCCTCAGGTTATACAGCTTTTTTCGCAGGAACAGGTTATTCACCAGAGACTTATATTGGTACAAAGTCCCTAACTTGTCCCACAAAGCCTTCGTCGTAGCTTCCCTTGATACATTCAACAATATCTAATCTAAGACACACAATCGATTGTGCTCTTTGCCTTCTAATCCAACTTCTTCCATTCTTCATCGAACACTCATGTTGGTTTAGTACCCGGATCTACCGCAATCCACTGATCTTTACCACCAACAGATCCTCCATCTTGAGTTTCCACAACTCAAAACTCTGACCATTAAATTTCTTGATCTATATCTTTCCATTGCTCGACATCTTCTTTCACCACTAGAATTGATCTCATAGATCTCCCACTAAACAGGGTTTACCACAGGCCCGAGTGAAACCCCTTAGCAACAAAGGCGTCCCCTTGAAGCCAAAATAGCTCTGATACCAAATGTAGGTCTTAACCCCATACAAAAATTACCTGCATACAAATTCTAAATCACATAAAATAAACAATGTGAGAGCATAACGCATAAAACACATATACATAGAGATTTTCCCTTGGATCCCAAAACCGAGACTACCAGCTTGATTTTTCATTATGTTCCTTTCAATGTTATAATACATATTTATACATGACGAATCATCCAATACCATGGACCGAAAAACCATCGTGTCCAATACCATGGACTGAAAACCATCGCATCCAAAAACATGTGTGAAAATCATGCACAAAACCATAGGTGGGTCTGCCCAACCTAACATAGGGTCCAAAACCAAAATTTTCCAGGGTGCTGCCTCAGACCCCATAAAGTGGGGTTATGGGTACACCTCAAACCCCTTGTGACCTCCCCCCCTCTAACCCCCGGTTAACTACTTGGGCTAGTCGTGGAAAGAATATAACACAACCCAACATGGCATAATATTTTACACAAAAACTGGAAACAAAGGAGGAATTTAGATACAAGAAAGGTTAACTCCAGCATTTAAGAGATTTTTCCAAGCACAAAATAAAAAACTAAGGTAGTAAATAAGCAATCAATGAATCAATCTCCAGATTCCAAGGAAAAACACTTGCAAACAAATCCATATTTTTAGTTTATTATTTAAGATTTTTATTCCTCAAATCTTGTAACTGCTGGAGGAGTGTATTTTTCTATTCATTATTTGAATAGTTGTAGTGTAAAAGGTCGGGCCCATAAACACTTGCAATTATTGTAAAGTTTGCAATTACAGAGTTTTTAATCAAAGGATTTTGGCTCAAACATCTAACAGATTTGTTACTATGTGAATGTTTCCAGTGATTTCATAATTTGTTTCTGCATATATTTGAGGTAGTATAGATATTAGGGAAGGGCTAGGTTGATTGTTAACCTCCCTGATGTCCCTCTACAATGCTATGTTATGTACTAAGTAAAAGATTGAACAATTTTTCTAATTGATCACCCATAAATCATTAAATTGTTGCTTCTATGATATACTTAGATGAATTGATGTCCACTATAGAGGTTCTTTTATACGCTTATGTTCCTGTTAGATAATTGGATATTTAGGGAGGATATGTTAGTTATCTAATTTCTCTTACGTTCTTCTATCAAAACCTTTTAAGCTACGTTATTATGTCATGTTTAGTGTTGGCACTTTGATAATACCTCTGCAAGAGAAGGCTTTATTTGTTAAGCATGGATTTGAAACCCTAAGAAACTGCCCTATACAACAACCCCTAGATCTAGTGAATGTACTTCATAGGCTATCGTTCAGTGACAATGAAAAAAATTAAAGCCTTGTAACATTGAGGAAGCCCCCTCTGGTTCAAGGGCTAGCTTGAGCCTAAAGTTCACTGACTTGGTTTATTGGCACAATTTCTCAACCAATGGACTTCCTTCAAGAAACATATACAGTAGAGTCTCTATTATGGTGAATTGCCTTTTGATGGCGTGTTTCTTGCAAAAGTCACTAAGCTCTTTTGAAGTAAACTCACCTCCATTATCAGACCTTATACTCTTGATTTTACAATATATCTTGTTATCAGCCATGGATTTAAAGTCTTTAAACTTCTCAAAAGCTTCTCACTTTTCTCTAATAAATGCAACCCACAACATTCTGTTGAAATCATCAATGATAAGCATGAAATATAATTTACCTATGGTTGATTGCATTCTAAATGGTCCACACAAGTCCATATGTACTAACTGTAATGGTTTAGTTGATGATTTCTTCTTGGATTTGAATAATACTCGAGCTTACTTACCCAACTAACAAGACTTGCAAGTAGTATTCTCAGGATTTGAAAGCTTTGGCATATTTTTAACAACATTTTTCTTGTCCAATCTGACTAACTGATCAAAATTCAGATGAACAAGTCTCCTATGCCACAACCATCTCTCATCAATATTTGACAAGAAACACGTCTTTGTTTTCTCTTTCAGGGCATATACATTGCTCTCTATTCTCATAACTTCAACGATGACTTATGCAATGCCTGTAGACTTGATTTGGTAATTCTTAGCCTTGAAAATTACATCATAGCCTTAGTCACATTGAGACACACTGAGAAAATTATGCTTCAACCCATCAACGTATAACACATTCTTGGCTTTACCTTTTCCATTTGAGATACTAACAACTCCTTTACCAATAATTTTATGAGGTGCATTATTACCAAATATGACATTACCTTTCTCAACCGATTTCCATGTCAAAAATTTACTTTTGTCTCCTGAAATATGCTTGGAACAATCACTATCAACATACCAATCAATGCCTTCATTATGAGCATACAAAAAAATGTTACATTGTTCTTAATTCTCCTTTTCTTTTTAGACCTTGGGTTCATGGCTTATTTGCTCAATAACTGGATCGAACCTCTTGTTAAATATGCAATCAACCGCTTTATGCCAAAAATTTTGTTAGGTATAGCATTGAATTAAATTATTCAAAGGTGCATATGGATTATTGTACCTGTGTCCTCTCTTCCTCTGTTTAATTGACTAATTATGCTGATAATTTCTTCTTCTTGATCTGAACTTCCTGTATGATAAATTCACTCTAGAATTCAATGCGTTGTGTCCATAATTTGTGCATGTGAAGCAATAGCCTAGAAACATCTCTGCATACCTGGGATAAAATCAATTTCTGAACATTGGTTGGGTTGTTGTCAATGTAATTCGATTTTTTCCAGTGTTGTTCTTTTGCTGATAGAAATTCCTCCTCTTATTTCTTTATTGTTGGTTTGTCTCTTACTAACAATTTGGATGCATGCTAACTTTGTATTTTTTCTGCTACATTGACCCTTCTTTTGCTTCTTTGTTGTCATTAATTTTAGCTGATTTCACAAAGGAAATCAACTTCTTTCCCCTTTTATTTGTTGTTGATATTTACTTGGCCTCAAATCCAAGACGAGTTCAATTTGTGGAGACTCTTTGTGCTTCAAGAAGCTCATTTAAGTTTTCTATCACCACTCCAATCTTTTGATTAAATCTCAACTGAGTATTTTCCTTTTCCAACTCTTTTCTTAGCAAAAGAAATTCTCTCTCGAGCCTTTCACATGTTTTATTCTTCTCACTGAGCTGTTGATTCAAAGCCTATTGTATGTTCTTAATTTCTTGAATTTGTGGTAGCATAGGTTCAACAAATTCAACTTTGTCCTTGATAAGTAACTCTTTCTGGGTTTTATTTTTCTTTCTCACCCTTTAAATTTCTTCAAGAGCACTGATGAATTCTCCTTCTAAATCTATTTCTCCTCTTCCTCATCCAAATTGATAGCTTCCACTACCAGATTATCTATAGCCATAAGCATGAATTGTTTTGGACTTTCATCATCTCGGTCTTCATTAGGGGATTGATTGCATTCACTTTCATATGAGCTGGCTTATTTGGTATAAAGACTTATCCTTTTGGTTTTCTTTCTTTCCTTTTGCATTTTCCTGAACTTCTCTATAATATCTTATTCATTTTTCTTCTTTTTAGGACACTTGGAAGCAGAGTGACCAACTTTACCAAAATTAAAGAATTTAAAAGGAAACTTAACTTTATACTTGCCTAAGCCTCTCTTGAGCTTTCTCATGGACTTGGATTCTTCTTCATCTGATTCACAACATGAATCATCATGCTCTTCCATGGGCTTGTTATCTTCTTTGGATGCTGACTCCTTTGCTGCAGGCTTGCCATTTGAAATTATCATCTCATAAGCAATGCGTGTACCAAGTAACTGATCAAAAGTGAGAGTTTAAAACTCGATCATGTCATAAATTTCTCAAACCTTGGGATTAAATCTCTTAGGGAGAGATCTCAACACCTTTTGAACAAATACATGCTCTTCTAATTTCTCATCAAGGCCTCCTGTAGTTTTCACAACTTCATCAACTCTTAAGAAATACTTTGCAATAACTTCATCATCATGCATCTTTAAAGACTTAAATTGAATTCTAAAACCTTTAATTTTAGCTTGATTTACCTTGATTTCACCTTCATAGCAGCTACTCATCTTGTTCCAAATAACTTTGGTTGTTGAGCAATCCATAACCTTGACTAATTCTGACTCAGGTAGGCCAACATGCAAGGCATTGATGGATTTTAAATGCATGTGGACTCCATCTTCCGATCTTTAGTAATCACTGTTGGAGGCTTTTGATATTCTTCTTCCAAAATATCCTATACGTCAGCTCCAAGTTATTGAATATAGGTCTTCATCCTCACTTTTCAAAACACATAGTTTTCTCCATTGAACTTGGGTGCCTTATTTGTAAATCCTCCTTCCTGGATTTCCATGGTACTTGATTTTCCTTCTAGTTGTTAAAATAATCCTGAAGGAACCTGGTTGAAATGATACCAATGGTTAGAAACCAGGACAATACTAAGAGGGTGGTTGAATCAATATTGTAGGAAATTAAAAAAAAAAATATTTCACTTGCAATGATACTAGGGCACTAATAAAATTTCAAAGAATTGATTCATATGAGAACGACAATAATCAACATAACTAGCACAAATAGTACACCTATATTCTTCAAACTTTTCTTCAATATCTTCACAATACAAGATGCAACTTCGTGTTACAAAATTTTCTGGCTACAACTAGCAGAAAGCTCCTACTGCTTGGTTTATAAAATAAAACTCAAAGGAGCCACAACCCATAAATATTTACCAAAACCTATTTGAAGGAGGTAAAACCCATAAATATATACCAAAACCTACTAGAAGGAGCTATAGCTAATAAATATTTAATAACAACTACTGGAAGGACCCACAACCCCCGATTTTCATGCTACTACTTGCATGAACTCAATGATTAATCTTTCATAAAAAATTTATACTCAAATCATGAAGGCCACTTCCATACATAAACAAATAAATTTGACTCCTCAATCTCTCGCCAAAACCACCATACAAACACCTTCAACAATCTCAGATTATTGAACAATCCACAGTCATTCACCAGAAGCATCAATCCATCTCATCAACACAATTCCACTCTCTTGTTCTCAATCTTGCAAATTCGTCTTTGCTTATAAATAATTTTGGACTGACATTTTTGGAATTAAAACTTAGTTATCTTCAACTCTTTTCTTGCATGAATATTTATTTTTTTCCTTTGTCTTGCTTTTGTCAAGTCATCTGAATTTTCTCTCTAAGTATTCAAACTCTCCTTACTTGTTTCAGCTTGAAAAATGAGCTTAATTACTTAATTTTTCTATTTTGGAATTTTTATCAAGATTTTGCTGGGATATTCTAAATATGGTGTATCGCCAAATTTAGCTTAAATACCAAATCTGTCTCTTAATCTGCTCATATTGATATATTTTCTACCAACTCCGTGCCTTTTGTTTTAACTTTTAGTGTTGTCGGTGTTATTTTTGACAAAATTTAGTTGTCAACCCGTCCATCCAAATCAAGGAAAATTTTAAGGATGGAAAATTATCTTGAAGCTTAAAAACATTGGAGAATCTCACTAGGCCCTAATATGAAAACTATAAAGTGTTTATTGATATATTTGTAAAATTATTCAAATTTATAATGATTTTATATATAGCCTCTATATAATGTTGGTGATTTTTAAGGTAAAATAATTTTATATTGTCAAATTTAGGCGAATCATTTTTAGGAAAAATGGATATTGGCGAATCTTTTTTTTGGAAAAATCATGGAAAATTAGCCCACCTGCGAATATTAGCCCCTAAAAATTTCCATGATCCAAATATGGCACATAGTGCCAAATTTATAAGTTGTCGACTCGTTTTACGCTTAAGCCTTTATTATAGGAAAAAAGAACTTTTGAATCAAGTCTATAGATTTGATATGGGCCCAAGATATTTTATATAAAAACACTGCCAAAGACAACTCCATTGGGCCCTTTGTGCTTTAAGCCTCGAGGGCTAATTTAACAATGCAAAACTTCATGCCCATGGTATTCACATTGCAACAAAACCTTCTGGAATCACGTTTTTAGTGGATCTACCATTGCACTCTACTCTCATTGGCCTTGTGTTGCACAACTATATTGTTGCCATGTCCCAGAGCTCTGTCAACTTGTCGCCCTTTAACTGCACTCGCTTGAAACTTTTCAAGAATCTATCATCATGCTAAAATCATCTTGGGATAATAAACAACTTCCATGCATCTATCAGAGAGTATAGAGAAAAGGGTCTTGGGCTTTGTATTTTTAACAAATTCCTTTCTTAAAAATTTCAAAGGGAAAACCACTCGATTCACGCCTTTTCATAAAATTTCAAAGAGTCTCTACTCCATGGCTACGATACTGCCACTTTGCTCGACCGTTTACCATCCCAAGCCTTCACCTTTTGTGCACACTTTTATTTCTTCTAAGAAGGTGCCTCTAGGATGAGTTATCCCATATGGCCCGCTGCCACAAAGCATCTTCTAATCAAATGCGCTTGGCACTTGCTAACTCCGTCTGATGTTATACCATCCCAGGAATTCTTTTATGTGCACTCCTTTAAACTATTTCGGGGATGCCTACAACCAGGGTGAGATGTTATGTGGGGCTCCATCGCTAGCCAATCAAAAAAGTTATTGCTACATTTTTATATAGACCATGCTTTCCCGATCCTTTCCACGTTTGGAAAAAGGAAAAAATTAAACGTGTGCCAAAGGTCCTTTACCACTGATAGCTCTGAAATCTTTGACTTTTGGGTGTACAAACTTTGACTGGCCATAAATTTCAATCTAGGAGATCATTTTTTATCTCCCACATACCACTAGAAATCTCTTTCAAATCTCTATCCATCTAAGTGGATCCCAACTGCTGCTAATACAAAATGGCTAATTAGTTACTAAAAAAGGACTAAAATTTGCATATAAAATACCATTTTTTAGCCTGTGACCAATAATGGCTAATTTATAGTATCTTATAACATGATCAAATTTTAGTTGTATTTAGCTTAATCATTAATTGGTTGTCTCAATTTTATTGTCTAGTATTATCTTTAGTCATAAATTTGGTCATTGATTTAGCCATTGATTTAGTCATTAATTGCAACAATTAATGACCAAATACACAACAAAATAGATTACTACATGTTCACCCTAGAAAACCAATTAATCACCAAACAAATATGACCAAAATGTTGATCATGTTATAAGACACTATAAATTAGCTATGTTAATTTTAGGTATGTTCTATGCTTAGAGAAATTTATTTCAATTTTCACAGTTAGCTCAATACCTTTTCCAGATTAGAATTCACATCAACATTAAAGTAAACTGTAGATAGAACATAAACATAAATCGCAGAAGACAAGCCAAGACAAGAGGACACAAGATGTGCCGCTAGCCAGGGACAAACCCCAATGTGGGGAAACCTTTGATCAATTCTTCTTATATGTTCTTCAATAGTTCAACAGAGAGAGAAAGAGGTAGTACATTTACAACAGAAGTCAACACTTTGACCTATCTAGATAAGAGCATAGATCATCTCTAAGGAGATGATACATGAGATCAGTTGAAGACATGTTGCTTCAACTGATTCTCCAAGGTGACTCCTTCACCTATCGTTGTGCTGCATTTCGTCATCATGTTGCACAATGTTGCACCCATCATCACTATGCTGCATCTCATCATGCTTCATTAATCATGACTGTACCCATCACTGTACTGCATTATGTGCCATTGCTACACCATGTTGCCGACCTGACCTATGCTCTGGCTGCACCTTGCTTGGTTGTTGTCCCTATATTTCTTGTTGTCCCTAGCATGCTTGTTGTCCTTTGCTTGCTTGTTGTCCCTAGCATGCTTGTTGTCCTTAGCATGCTTGTTTTCCTTTGCATGCTAGCTGTAACATTGCATGCTTGGTGTATTTGTTGCTAAGTACCATACAAATGACCCAATGTTAGTTAGTTTTCCCTTGCATGCTACTCTGCTTCGGAGACAGATGCTCCAATAGTTCCTGACAGTTCCAGTATTTCTGGCTATTCTCGGCAGTTCCGACTGTTTCCGGCTGTTCCGGTAGTTTCTTTTGTTCCGACAATTCCTGGAAGTTCCAGCAGTTCCAACAATTCCGGCAGTCCTGACTGTTCCTGACAGTTCTAGAAGTTCCCAGCAGTTCTGACAGTTTTATCAGTTCCCAGCAGTTTTGGCAATTCCAGTTGTTCCGGTTGTTCCGGTTGTTCCGACTGTTCCCAGCAATTCCAGCAGTTCCCGACAGTTCTGGAAGTTCGCGACAGTTCCTGACAGTTCTGATAGTTCCAGAAATTCCGGCTATTCCCACCAGTTCCGGTAATTCTGGCTATTCCCGATAGTTTTGGCAATTCCGGCTATTCCTGGCAGTTTCGAAAGTTCTCGCTAGTTCCGACAGTTCCAGCTTTTCCTGGTAGTTCCAGTAGTTCTCGGTAGTTCTATTAGTTCCGACATTTCCCGACAGTTCTAGAAGTTCCAGCATTTCCCGGCAGTTCCGACAGTTCCGGCTTCTCCTGGTAGTTCCGACTTCTCCTGGCAGTTCTGGCAATTCCGGTTATTCTCAGCGGTTCCAGCTTCTGCCCTATGGATTAGGGCAGCATTATCCCTTAGGATCTATCCTCCTACTAAAACCCAAAGACAAGTAGAGAGGAAGAGATCCCAAGTGTGTTGAAATGACTTGAAGGCAACCTCTATTTATACTAAAACGTTGAGCACGAGTGGGGTTTATTTGGTTGCTAGCCAACCTTGACGAATTGTCCCATAACACAAATAAATTCATATCTCCATGAATACTTATCAGAATTGGATGATATTTAGATCAATCCTACACCTCTCAATGAGAAGGATCTAAGAAAAACATCAGCTTCCATTAATAAGATGACCCACATGGAGTTTGGCCCTAGTTTCCAATTTTAACACTCCCTCTCAACTAGGGAGAACTCCATTCGTTGATCCATATGTCTGACTGTACTATCTCTACCATCAGTGCCCTGCACTGCTCTACTCTGCTAAACAATGAAGAAGAAGAATTGATCGAGAATGTCTCATACCATTCTCTACTGACCCGAAGTTAGTTTCATCTGAAAAGAGTGTGTCACATCACTCTTACTGACCCGAAGTCAGTTTTATTGATCAAAGATCAATAGCACAAGAGAGCATCTCAAACCACTCATACTGATCCCAGATCAATGGAGGTCATCCTAGCATAGGGAGTACGGTAGATACATCAATGCGTCCATCGATAGTACTACTATGGTCCCTAACCCCATTTCCCTCCTCATTGATCAGATGAGAGGTACTTCCCATGGGTCCCAGACTACATGGGTAGGATGCCTCAACAGGAGAACTAATCATCCTATCCATAGGAGAATGAATCATCCTGCCCCACAGTCACCACGGGAGAACTAATCATCCTAGCCCACAGGAGAACCAATAATCATGTTTCATAGTTGCCATGGGAGAACTAATCATCCTGGCCCACAGGAAAACTAATCATCCTGTTTCACAATTTCAATGGGAGAACTAATCATCCCTGCCCATAAGAGAACTAATCATCCTGTTTCACAGTTTCCATGGGAGAACTAATCATCCCGACCCATAGGAGAACTAATCATCCTGTTTCATAGTTTCCACGGGAGAACTAATCATCCTGGCCCATAGGAGAACTATCATCCTGTTTCACAGTTTCCATGGGAGAACTAATCATCCCGGCCCACAGAAGAACTAATCATCTTGTTTCAAATTTTCCATGGGAGAACTAATCATCTCGGCCCACAGGAGAACTAATCATCCTGTTTCACAGTTGCCACAGGAGAACTAATCATCCCAACCCATAGGATAACTATCATCCTGTTTCACAGTTTCCATGGGAGAACTAATCATCCTGGCCCACAGGAGAACTAATCATCATGTTCCACAGTCACCACAGGGTATCACAGGGGAAGGTTGAACCTATCATCCTGTACATAACGCACCACCAGGGGAGGTTGAGTTGTCCTGTGGTTGTATGTTGCTCCAGTAAGTACCCCAAGCCCCCCCGAGGTCCCAGAGCTCAATGCATGCAACATGCAAGACCATTATAATAAGGTCTCTCAATAACTCCAAGTTGTTCGAGAAAGTCACAGATTTGACCTTTCCACGGGGCTTTGACAAAATGTATGCAACCTGTACATCAATCTCAATGCGATGGATCCTCTTCGCTCATCGACTTACCATATCCCAGATAACGTAGTATCTGATGTCTATCTGCTAGAGCAATCATCGAATGCGAGATTCCTCAATAATAGAATATGATATTCCTCGATAATCGAATCCCCCCTCTGGTTGTCACATAGAATCATAGTGGTATTCATCATGTGTACAAACATCTCACTTAAGAGCTTCTGCAACCATGCAGCTTCACACAAGATCATACTCATAGCTATGTATTCGGTCTAGGCGATGCTTATAGCAACCGACTTCTGCTTCCTTCTCATCCATGATATCGAAGAAGAATCCAAAGAGAACCAGCACTAAGAAGTGCTCTAGTGATCCTCCACACTGCCTGCCCAGTTAGCATTCGAATAATCATGTAATTTCATATTTCCGGCAGTGTATCTCAATCCATGAGAGATTATGCCCCGAAGATATCTCAGAAGATTCTTGGCACCAATCTAGTGAGGCTCAACCAAATATGAGCTCACCATGCTAAATGCAAAACATATGTCTGGACAGAAGTTCACCAAGAACATCAATGTGAATGAATTTATGAAACTCATAGGCATTTCCAAATCTTGTCCGACATCACTACCATATAACTTCTAAAAGTTAAGATCCTCGAGGTAGTCATAGGCTTGCAGTTTATCATTCCACATCTGGAATCCAACTCCCTCTTACTTCTACAAATGAGAGGGTTTGCACCTGTAAGAAATAGGTCATCCTCATAAGGTGTCGGTATGAGAGGTCTATCATCCACAATCTTTAGGTAATGGTTTGGATCAGTTTCACTCTTAATGAATCTCAACTTCATCAGACAACTATCAATCCTCTCATACTATGCCCAGGATGTTTTGCTTCAAGCCATAGAGGGCTCTCTTCCACCTGTATACATGAGATTCCCAATCATGAATCTAAAACTCCTTGGGTCGTTCCAAACCTATGGACCTGTTGTATGAGGGGAATGGTTCCCTTATAAGATTTTCCTTCGGTACATCTCAGACATGTACCTTCATGCTCTTCTTGAATTCAGGCATCCCTATCATCATCTGACTCACATCAGGTAGGGCCCCATGGGTAGACCTCCGGTGTTATAGATGTGATATGTCAATTGACATGATCCACAATAGACCATCCTGTAACTTGATACAAATTTCCAACCCTGAACCCATGAGAAAAATCATCTTTGAAAATTCTATTCTTTAACATGTACCTTTCTATCGATGAATGCCACCCTGAAACCTTTGACTTCCATTTCTAAGATGGACACCAAGTTATTCTTGTGATTAGGTACATAAAAGTGATTGTTGTAAATGAATAGAGTTACCCTCATTCAATTGAGGGGTAACATTCCCTACACCCTTTCCGGGATAGGTGGCATTGTTTCCATCTCTACCAAATTCGAGAGAGCACCCTTCTATCCGATGAGGTGCCTTGAAGCACTACGATCAATAAGCCAGATTCCCAAAGAATCTGAAGGAGAGGGCTAATACAAGATAATGTTTCTTTATCTTATCAAAAACAACATTTGATTCTTCATACCTGGTGTTTGGTCAATTTAGTGTGTCCTAAATTGCTATTTAAAATGTCAATCCGGGAGTCGTAAACTGCTGAAGTGAAGTGCACTGTATATGCAAGATAACTGATTTCTTAGCTCTTTGTCATTTTAGAGTTTTTGTTTTGTTTTTGGGTTTATCTTCTGTGGATTCCCTAGTGTGAGATGGCGAAATTGAAAGTCAAGTATGGATGGTAATGGTGATTTCTACAATGATTCAAGTATGGATGGTAATGGTGATTTCTACAATGATTTTCCAAACTTTAAAGTTCTCAAAAAGAAAGTTTCAAACTGAATGTGATGAAATCAATTCTCAAAAGGAAATAAATGTACCAAAATAGTGAACTAGTGACAATGGCCCAGTATCCTTACTGCTGTATGAAAGGAAAATAAAAACTGAACACAAAGCAACTTAAAGACTAAAAGCAAAGCAAACTAAATCACACTATTTCAACCCACATTCTGACCCTTCACCTTTTGACTCGCTACGACTATAGGAAGTAATCATAAACAAGCTAAGTAATATGATATCTAAATTGTAGGAAATCAAATTGTATAAAAGGAAACTAAGATTTAACTACTCACATATTTCAATTCTTGAAAATGACATAAGTAATTTAATCTCTAACTTGCAGGAAAGCAAACTAAATCATACTACATCAAATAATATTCTGATTCCTCACTAATTGAGTCACTTGGCTATAGGAAAGAAATCATAAACAAATTAGTAATATGATATCTAAGTGGCAGAAAAGTAAATAAGCAAAGAAAAACTGAAAGAAATGACAATGCTGAAATTAAAACTCAGTAAATGAATCAGCAGAAAGGACAAGATGATCTCATGCCAGTAGTCATTAAAACTATGTAATTTACCCGGGCTGCCTACAAGAACCTGAAAGACAAAGACTGATCAGCTAGCAACCATAAGAAAGCATAAAAGGAAAAGATGAACAACAGTTAGTTATAAACATCAGGAAATATATATATATATATATAGGAAACTAATTATAAAAGCAGTAACATAATGAAAGAAGGCGAGAAATTATACAGTAGATACAGGGCTTTGGTGTACAGGGGCCCTCTGCAACCTCAGCCAATCAATACTCAGTCACAAATGGAACTCAAGAATGTTGTCTTCTCATATATTAAAGTGCAGTAAAAACATAGAAATAGAGCACGGTACAGTGGCTCGTAAAACACAGTCAAGATTACATATGAAAAGCTAACTGTCAAGCGTTTGATAACGCGTTATTTATAAGTGAAAATGCTATAACTAATTCCTAGATTCTACGCTGCCAAACAAACACGTAAATCTCCACGGCCTGAGATCTAGCGGTATGGTAATTATGACAGATAAATCCATGGAGTGGTGGCTGCTCGATTCAGTTCACGGATTGATCCACAGGTGTTGGCACACCTCCAGAAATTGAGGATCTTGCCACGCAAACCTTCACGTGGGAAAAACAGAGCCGTGCCACCGCAAAACTCTTGGTTTGACCCCTCCTTTGACCGTCTTTGACCATGGTTGTTTGTGAGTGATTCGGCTGAACTGAGGGGACACGCTCCATGTACATGTCATTTGCAGCTTGCCCATGTGGCCGGATTCTCCATTGGACACCTGTAACATAGTCTTTAACAAAATGGTTGCGGAAACTTGAGCTGGCTGTGGAAAGTGACAAGTTTTCGCGGCTGCTTGAACAAAAATCTAAATCAAACAGCAGTCATAAACATAGTTAGGAAACCATTTCATAAGCTCTTTTTAGACTAATATGCAATGATTTGACAGCTTGGTGGATCAAATAAATGGAAAATAAGGCTGAAAAGGTATATAAGGAAGATGCAGGTTTGGGACTCAACACCTGGGGTTCCTTGCTTTCTCTGAAGAGTCAGCCGTTTCCTTGATGACCTGCATTACCTATCATTCCTTTGATCATTGAAGATTTCCCTAGAATGATTTTTATCTTCATCAAGAGATGTGTCTCTTCCATTCGGACACTCCTTCACATAATGGCCAAACTTATTACAGCCAAGGCATCTGCCTTTCCTTCCACCCTTAGATCTGGACTTCCTATTGAAGTGATCTTTAGGTAGGCCATCAGAAACTTCTGTTGTGCCATTCTGATAATATTCTCTACTTCGACTTCACCCTTGGTGAATTTGAAGAGGGATGAGAAATCCACTGATCCTTTTGTCCTTTCCCAACTATCTTCATTGATTGCTCTTTCACTCTTGCTTGGGCATTGTCTTCACCTCAACTCTGATACCATGTTAATTTTAGGTATGTTATATGCTTAGAGAAATTTATTTCAATTTTCACAGTTAGCTCAATATCTTTTCTAGATTAGCAATCACATCAACATTAAAGTAAATTGCAGATAGAACATAAACATAAATCGCAGAAGACAAGCCAAGACAAGAGGACACAAGATGTGGCGCTAGCCATGGACAAAGCCCAATGTGGGGAAACCTTGATCAATTCTTCTTATATGTTCTTCAATAGTTCAGCACAGAGAGAGAGATAGTATGTTTACAATAGAAGTCAACACTTTGACTTATCTAGATAAGAGCATAGATCATATCTAAGAAGATGATACATGAGATCAGTTGAAGATGTGCTGCTTCAACTGATTCTCCAAGGTGACTGCTTCACCTATCGTTGTGCTGCATTTCGTCATCATGTTGCACCATGTTGCACCCATCATCACTATGTTGCATCTCATCATGCTTCATTAATCATGACTATACCCATCACTGTTTTGCGTTATGTGCCATTGCTACACCATGTTGCCGTACTGACCTATGCTCTGGCTGCACCTTGCTTGCTTGTTGTCTCTTGCTTGCTTGTTGTCCCTAGCATGTTATTTTTCCCTTTCTTGCTTATTGTCCCTAGCATGCTTGTTGTCCTTAGCATGCTTATTGTCTTTTGCATGCTAGTTGTAACATTGCATACTTGGTGTATTTGCTGCTAAGTACCATACAACTATCCCAATGTTAGTTAGTTGTCCCTTGCATGCTGCTCTCCTTTGGGGACAGATGCTTCGACAATTCCTGGAAGTTCCAGCGGTTCTGACTATTCCCGACAGTTCCGGCTGTTCCTGACAGTTCCAGTAGTTCCAGCTGTTCCGACAATTCCCGACAGTTTCGACAGTTCCTGGCAGTTCCAGCTGTTCCCAGCAGTTCCCGATAGTTCCGATAGTTCTAGCAGTTCCCGGCAGTTCCGGCAGTTTTGGTTGTTCCAGTAGTTTCGGCTATTCCCTGCAGTTCTAATAGTTCCCGACAATTCCTGACAGTTCCGGGTAGTTCTCAACAGTTCCGGTAGTTGCGAAAATTTCGGCTATTCCCAGTAGTTCCGACAATTCCGGTTATTCCCGGCAGTTCTAGCAGTTCCGGTAATTCCTGGCAGTTCCGGATTTTCCCGGTAGTTCTAGTAGTTCTCGGCAGTTCCGAAAATTCCAGCATTTCCTGGCACTTCTGAAAGTTCCAGCTTCTCCCGAAAGTTTCGGCAATTCCTGGCAGTTTTGGCAATTCTCGCTATTCCTGGCAGTTTCGGCTTCTACCCTCTGGATTAGGACAACGTTATCCCTTAGGATCTCTCCTCCTACTAAAACCCAAAGACAATTAGAGAGGAAGAGATCCCAAGTGTGTTGAAATGACTTGAAGGTCACCTCTATTTATAGTAAAACGTTGAGCACAAGTGGGGTTTATTTGGTTGTTGGCCGACCTTGACGAATTGTCCCATAACACAAATAAATTCATATCTCCATGAATACTTATCAAAATCGGAAGATATTTAGATCAATCCTACACCTCTTTGTGAGAGGGATCCAAGAAAAATATCAGCTTCCATTAATAAGATGACCCACATGGAGTTTGGCCCTATTTGCCAATTTTAACAAGCTACTAATAGTGATATATATGCAAATTTTAGTCATCATTTGAAACCAATTATTGACCAAAGAAATATGACTATTTCAGTCATGTTATAAGATACTATAAATTAGCTACTAATAGTTGTATATATGCAAAATTTAGTCATTATTTGTAATAAAAAATTTATTATTTATAGTAGTCATTTATATTTTTTTAGTATTTTCATATTCATTATATCAACGATGATTTAGTAATTTATATTCATTTCATTTACTTTCATTAATAATCATTATAATCGACTAATTTAGTCGTCGTATATTCATTTTATTTGTTTTCATCATTAATCAATATAAATTACTAATTTAGTAGTTTTATATTGATTTTATGTGTTCATCATTAATCAACATAAATTAATTAATATGATTTTGCGACTAAATTAAAAAATGACATACAATGTGCATGTTCATCTAAGGTGAAAACACAAAGTTACATATGTTAATTACAATACTAAATAATATCAAGTACAACTATAAATAATTTCAACCACATAAATTATATTATATGAAATTTCAAGTATTACAATATGAGTTCCCAACTTAATATTGGTTGGACTACAATCTGCAAATGAATTATTGTTCAATCAATATAAAATACTAATTTAGTAGTTTTAGATTGATTTTATGTGTTCATTATTAATCAACATAAATTAATTAGTATGATTTTGCGACTAAATCTAAAAAATGACATACAATGTGCATGTTCATTTAAGGTGAAAACGCAAAGTTACATATGTTAATTACAATACTCAATAATATCAAGTACAACTATAAATAATTTCAACCACATAAATTATATTATATGAAATTTCAAGTATTACAATATGAGTTTCCAACTTAATATTGGTTGGACTACAATCTACAAATGAATTATTGTTTCATCACTTCAAAACATCATCATTGTGTTTCCAAAGCATTGTAGGTGAATTCACTAACTCTAAAGACTTGACCATCAGTCTGTATGTGTGTGTGCGGAATATTGGATTTAAGAGTATCACTCTGAAAGACTTGGCCATTTGCATCATGGCACCCTGAAGATTATGCAACAAATAACCACAAGACTCCCTAGAGGAGCACTTGAGCAACATGATGTATGAAAAGGATGTACCTTAGGGAAGTACACAAAATCCACTTTCCATGATCAAGACAGCAAGCACATGCAGTCCTTGAAAGGATCCACTTTTATGTCTGTGGACCTTTCTCGACAGCCTCCACTGCCAGACATAATTTTTTTTCATTTTTATTGATGAATTCAGACAGAAGTGTTGGATCTTCTTCATGAAAAAGAAATATGAGACATTCTCTAAGGTGGTAGAATTTAAGGCATTGGTTGAGAAATAAATTAGCAAGAAGTTGAAGGATCTCAGGAGTGATAATGGAGGTGACTACGTGTTGAATGAATTTAAAAATTTATGTGTAAAAGAAGGCATTCTATGGGAGTTGACAACACCCCACAACCCACAACAGAATGGGGTGGCTGATATAAAAAACTGTAGCATAGTGGGAGGCACAAGGGTGATGTTGCATGACCAAGGCCTACCTCTACATTTCTGAGCTGAGGCATGTAACACAACACTCTATTTACAGAACCAGAGTCCTCATCAGATTCTTGACATGATTACACTGGAGGAGGCTTTCTCGGGGAGAAAGTCAGATTTCTTGCACTTCAAGATATTTGGAGCCTCTATTTACTAGCATGTCTCCAAAGAATTAAGGAAGAAGCTTGAGCCGACAACAAAATTTCGGGTATTTGTGGGTTACACAGAAACTCCCCACAACTACTGTGTGTATTTTTCATCCCTCAGAATGACAATTGTGTGAAGGGATGTAAAGTTTGATGAGGAGAAAGTGATGTGGTGCTCTCTTGAGAGGGAGCTTCATATCTTACTAGAAGAGGAGATTTTAGCTCCAAAGGAGGAGCCTCAAGGAGTTGTGGAGCAACCGCAAGGTGAGGAGAAAATAGTCGAGACAACCACTCAAGCAAAACCATCCATAGAAGGAATGAAAAGAACCGGGAAGTTAAGAGACTTGTGCATGATGCGAGGGAGAATGTGGGTGCTCCTTCAAATCAGTGCAGACAAAGAAGGTCACCTGATCAATACACTAGATACATGGATTTAATGACTAAGCTTCTAGAGACTAAGCCATCCTCTTTCAAGGAAGAAGTAGAGAAACCTTTATGGGTTGATGTAATGGTGGAGGAATATGAATCCATTGTAAAGAACAATGTTTGGGAGGTGCTCCCAAGGCCAATAGATAAATCAGTTGTGGGTTTGAGATGGATTTTCAAGGTGAAGAAGGCAATAGATGGAAGCACAGAGAAGTATAAGGCTATATTTATGGCTAAGAGTTACTCTCAAGTTTAGGGAATTGACTATGAGGAGATCTTTGTTTCAGTAGCAAGGTACTCATACATTAGATCAATTCTTGCTATGGTTGCACAAGTGGGGTGAAAGATCCACCATATGGATGTAAAAACAACATTTTTCAATGTGGTTATTGAGGAGGAGGTGTACATCAAGAAACCAAAAGGATTTGAGACATTTGATTGGGATTCTTATGTGTGCAGACTCAAGCAAGCGTTGTACAGTCTCAAATAAGCACCCCATGCTTGGTACACTAAATTTATAGCTATCTCACCGGTTTGGGCTTCACCAAAAGTGAAGCGGATGAAAACCTCTATCACATCTTGGTAGAAGGTAAATTGCTTATTATTGTCTTATATGTTGATGATTTTATTTTAACTAGTGTGAGAAGCTGATTAGATCTTGCAAGGGAGTTTGAAATGAAGTACATGGGTCTCATGCTCTACTTCCTTAGTTTGGAAGTATGGAAAGGCAATGGGGAACTAATTATCTCTCAAGGAAATTATTCCAACGAGATACTTCAGAGGTTCTACATGGGTAGTTGCAGACCCATGGAGACACTTTTGGCAACCAAGTGGAGGAAGCAAGATGCCGCTTCAGGTGAGGACGTGGATGCTACAATTTATCGGCAGCTAGTGGGTTCACTAATGTATCTTGTGAACACATGACCAGATATGTACTATGCGGTCAGCCAGCTAAGCCAAGCTATAGTTAGGTCAACCAAATTATTTTGGAAGGCAACTAAACATGTTTTATGATATCTCAGAGGCACTACCCAGTTTGTACTATGGTACAAATGGATAGAGGTAGTGAAGTTGTGTGGCTTCATAGATGTAGATTGGTTGGGGATTCCATCAGAGAGAAAGAGTACATCAAGTGGAAGTTTTAGTGTTGGGGTCCACATTTGTCTCTTGGTACAACAGAAAGCAAATATTTTTGGCGCTCAACTCGAAAAAAAAAAAAGTAGAAAAAATCGTTTCAAATTAAGCAGCATGTGAGGCGATCTGGATGAGAAATATACTTGTTGGACTATTTGGTCAGATGATGGATCCAACTGTGATCTACTGTGATAATCAGAGTTGCATTAAGCTCGCGGAGAATCCTGTTTTTCTCGATCGATCCAAGAATATAGATATTTGGTATCACCATTTACGGGATTGTGTACAAAGGTGGATAATGCTACTTTAGTACATTCTAATAGAGGAACAAGATGTTGACATTTTGACAAAGGCCTTGTCAAGAGGGAAGTTCGAGTTCCATGGGTGAAAGATAGAGATGGTTAATAATCCCTTTCTTGCTGAGAGTGAGTGTTGAAAAATGTAGCAAGAAATTCTCAATTTGAATTTGCCTTGATTAAATTGAGAAAATTCGAATTTCCACATCAGCAGACAACTTGGATGTAATTAACTTGTGTGGAATGGCTTGTGTCATCGAGTTTACTCAGTAAATTCAAGTTGGAGGAGTTAGAGTTTAGTTAAGCATGTGTGATTTCTAATTTGTAGCAATCAAAGTTAGTTATATCAAGTTATTTTTAGTTAAACTAGTCCAACTATTGGAGGAACTAGTGGAAGGTTAGTTGTGCATTGGAACTTCAGTAAAACTTATAAGTAATCTAGTTAACTAATCAATCAGCCCAAAATAACTTGCGCATGCAGAGAATTTGAGTTCCCCAGTTTTGGTGAAGATTCCAAGGCAGGGTAACATCAGTTGTAGACTAGTATTGAGTTTACAAGTGTTGCATGCAGTCAAATGATCACCCTTGGGAATTGGAAAATCCATTTTGGATAAATTCCTAAATAATAGGGGCCTAATTTCTCAAGGAAATGGGGGCTCAAGTAGAGGAAAAAATTGACTAATTCTTGGTCAGAGCTTCTTAGTGAGCAAGGAGATAGGTTATTCACTTGCAAGTTGTGCTCATTTGAGAAAAGAAATTGTAATACATCTCTATTCATTAGATTAATGCAAGTAGGCATTGGGGTTTTTAACAGGTTGCTTTCCCTAGGTAAAATATTGTGCGCGTGTGTGTTATTTCTTATTGCATATCTAAAATTTTTGTTCTAAATTGTCAATTAACTTCCAAAGAGAAGTAGAGTAGGTTTGTGTCTTTTTATTTTGATTAAAAATTCATGAGAAGTTGCAAATACACACCATATTCTCTCCAAGCATGCGAAAATGATACTATGGAGTACAACTATTTAAGGATGGACTCATTTTTCTTTTTTTGGATTCAGAAAGAAGAGGTAAGGCCAAGATGCAATCAATCAATCTGATTATTTTAGAATGAGGTTTACTTCCTTTAGACCCTAAGGATCATGGCAGATTGGGGCATGTTACCCACCCACATGTATGTGTAACCATAGGAGAATTTTTTTCGTATATGATGCAATTTGCTAGCCAACTGTCATACATTATTTATTATATGTTGTCTTTTTCTTTCCATTTGTTTTCACAAGTTATCTACAACATAAGCTTTTTAGCATGTAACTTAGTTGGCATCATTATGCCTAAGCTTTTCTTGAAGGTTGAATACTAAGTTCCTAAGGTTTTTTTTCTATGGTGACATTTTATTTTCTTTGTTTATATAGATGATCTGGCCAATTGAAGAAAACTTGTTTGAGTTTCTTAATTTTCTAGGGAAAAATGACATTGACATTGTTGATGTTGAGGTATCTCTCGTATAAGTCCTTTATAGTCTACTTTAGTTTATATTCTATTGCTCAACATCTTTCAAGTTTTATACTCTGCATTGTATATTCTTTCATTTTCAGAAGAGGAACTCAATATTGATGGTAAGAAGTAGGAATTGAACAAAGAGGAGAACAATAACATTGGAGCAACAAATGCAGAAAGAGAGAGAGAAGAGAATTGGTTAATCTATGCCAAATTTCACCGACAATGCGACCCTACAATTTCTCCACCTTAGTGCTTAATGCAACATAGTCTTCCACATATAGCTTATACAAGTTCTTCACACGAACCCCGATCTGCTTCATCTGTCACGTGGATATGTGTCTCAGGAATTCATTTCCTTTGCTAAAGATCACATCATAACCACGATCTTCCAAAACTAAAATAGAGATGATATGTTTCTTTAGGCCTGGAACAAACATGACATCCTTGAGCTTGAGAGGGGAGTCTGACTCCTACTTAAAGGTGACTATACCAATCCAGGTCACACTGTACCTTTTGTCACCCCCTAGATCAATGTGAATCTGCATGTATTTCTCCTCCAGGTCATTGAAAAACTCTCTACACCATGTCATGTGGTATGATGCACCTAAGTCTAAGTACCACACACTCCCCATCATTGTGCTGCCCATGCATGTGATAAGCTAAAGTCAAGCTCGAACTATGAAGCCAAGGCTTCACTTGCTACTCCTCCTGAGGTCTTCTTGCTTTCCGTTTTGTGTGGACACTTCGTGTAATAGTTCCTAAATTCATGAAAATGGAGGCATTTAATTTTGGACAAATCTTTCTTCTTCCCCCCTTGGTTGGATTCTAGTTTGAATTGAGATTTCTTCCCTTTTCCCTTCTTTTCATTTCCAACCAATGCAATGTTTTCTTCATCCTCACCCTTGGATGAAGTTCCATCTCTGGTATTCCACCTTATTTCCTCCTATACCAAATTAGACCATATTTTTTCCCAATTCTAAAGTTTCTCCCTCTTATTCATTGAATCTTGATAGCTATGCCAGCTCTTGGGAAGGCCTATAAGGGCTAGGCTTACCAAGTCCTCTCCTACAACATTAACACCAACGCCACCAATTTCATTAGGACATTGTGTGAACCTTCTTAGATACTACAAAATAGTGTCATTCTTCTACATCTTGATACTTCGAAGTTTATCGTTGAGTGTCAGCTTCATGTGGTCACTACTATTCTTGAACAATTCTATCAATTCTTTCCACATTGCGATTGGAGTTTCTTTCCCATGGAAGTTTGAGACAATGTGATCCTGCACTTCCTCCAATATTATTCTCCTTGCCTTGGCTACATCTTTGTTCCGTTGAGCAAGGTTTTGGGCATCAGATGCTTGTGGTTTTGCAACACCTGTCTTGATGTATTCTAGCAAGAAATTGTCATCCAATATCGCCTCCATGTGATCCTTCCATGCGATGAAATTAGAGGTGCCTTCCAAGGCATAATTTAGACTCTACCCACTGAAGATCATCTTCTCAACTCTGAAGAGATCCTACTACATTGAACTTCAAATTCGATTCTCTTGATAAACAAATTCAAAATCCCTACTCTAATGTGAATCTTGATCCAATATGAGGTAGAAATTATGGTGTGGATTTTCAATTTCTCATGAATTTTTAATCAAAATCACAAGACACAAACCTACTCTACTACCCTGTGGAAGTTAATTCACAATTTAGAACAAAAATTTCATACATGTAATAATAAATAACACACATGCACAAAATATTTTACGTCGAGAAAGGAATCTTCTAAAAACCCCAATTCCTTTTTGCATTAATATGATGAATAGATATGTATTAAAATTTCTTTGCTCAACTAAGCACAACCTGCAAGTGAATAAACTATCTTCCTGCTCACTGAGAAACTTTGACCCACACTTAGTCAAATTGTTCCTCTACTTGAGCCCCTATTTCCTTATGCAATTCCTTGAGAAATTAGGCCCCTATTATTTAGGAATTTCTCCAAAATGGATTGCGCAATTCCCAAGGTTGATCATCTAACTGAATGCAACACTTGTACACTCAAGACTAGTATAAAACTAATGTTACACTGCCTTGGAATCTCCACCACATCTAGGGAACCCAAATTCTCTACATGTACTAGATATTTTGGGCTGATTGATTAGTTAACTGGATGATCATTAAGTTTGACTGAAGTCCCACTGCACAACTGACCTTCAACTAGTTCCTCCAACCGTTGGAACTTGTTTAACTGGAAACAACTTGAGATAACTCACTTTCATTGCTAAAAATTAGCAATCAAACATGCTTCACTGAACTCTAACTCCTCCAACTCAAATTTACTAAGTAAACTAGGTGACACAAGCCATGTCACACAAATTAATTGCATCCAAGTTATCTGCTGATGTGGAAATTCAAATTTTCTCAATTTAATCAAGGAAAAATCAAATTGAGAATTTCTTGCTGCATTTTTCAACAATGCTATCTCCACATGACCACCAAAAATGTCAGAGATGCCAAAAAAATGGAATTTTAGAATTGTTTCTAAAATTGTGTCATTTACACCCCCTTCCAATGTATCTGACCAAATGTACCCACTTTATTTTCTTCTTTCATATTCATTCACATCCTGAAAAATATCTGTTTCAAAAACCAAGACAAGCCCAATATCTCTGGATCTTAACACTCATCCATATTTTCCACAAACCATAGGAATTAATACACTCTTATAATCAACCCCCTAGTCTTAATAAAAAAAATTTCTTCTTTCCATTCTCGATGCACGGAAAGTTGTCTTTTATTAGTTGGTCAACAAGCTGCCATTAAAAGAAACAATTCCTGCCTTTGGTTGTATCGATTTCTATTGCCTTTAACTATCATGCTAAAAAAGTTCCCTCTACCCTATTACCAACTTTGAACTTCTCTTTTGCTATCACCTAAGAATCCATATACCTGTAGATAAAAATCTTGCCTGTATCCCTGAGTAAATGGTTGAAATTTTTGCACATGAACGAGGTAATCTATAATCTTTCCCTAACCATATGGGTTGTAAGAAAATGGCATATTCTTGTAAGAAAGCGTATTTTTCCAAGTCAGGATCAATTCCTGCATGTGGACATGTTGAGTTCATAAAATTTATATCTTTGTAATGGCTTTGAGCCTTGTTGTTTGAGGACAAAAACATGTATATTCCTCATATGGAATATAAAGAAAGTTGAACGTGTATTTTTCCATATGATTGACCGAATTGTTGTCTCCCAACCATCATATAGATGATCTTCATGTGTACAAGTGAGACCCCTTTCTTCATTTGAGTTATCATAATGAGTTATGGCATTATTATTACATAGTGTGTCACCTCTATCTCTTATGAATTGAGTAAGATCTACTATTATAATTCCAACATATTATGATCAACATAGTTGTTTATTTCCATCCTTATTTAAGCCATGTGCATGCATAATATTGATTTCTTTACTAAATTTGTCTCACTATCATTCAAAACTTGCAACTTTTGTGGATTGGACTCTTGACAACACCAACTAATCTAGGTACATATTCAAAAGCAATGGATGATGCATAATACATAAATAGGTTCTAAGATAAGGAGCTATAGGTTAAGACCTTAGTTTTATAATACCAATTATCAAGGAGTTGATTGTTGGGCATAATCTCTTAATACCTTGAGCCCCAAGTATGTGCTAATTTACAAAAGCAAAAATTGCACAACCCTTCGTTCTAGGAAAAATACTAAGCATTACATTTAGATATGGCCAAAATCCTAACAGTATTTTGAACACAATATGTCCATCCATAAACCAGATATATTTCAACCACTAATGAAAGGATTTGATCTTATGCATACATGTATTTAATAACCTTGATCCTTGAAGCTTTCTCATAATCCAAAAATTAGATTATATAAACCAATGCTTTTAGCCGATATTGGTATTACAGACCTGAGGATATATGCTAAAACAAAATGTAAAATTAAGAGATGAATACGCACATACATGTTTTTCCACAAAAATAAAAATGACTTACTCATCTTTGGATCAACATTCTAATCAAAGTCCCCAACAAGAGCTTCACCGCTCACTTTTAATAGGACCTGATGTCACCTTAGAGACTCACTTGTTGTCGGCTTGAGGAGTCTTGTACTAGATGTCTGCAACCTACAAAATAATGAGATCAATCACTGCTCATATTGCTAAGGAGACCAATCAGTGTTCATGATACCACAAGGCATCAATAAAAATATGGAAATGACCTACCAAAAATAAACAAATACTTTTTAAATGAAATGTTTGGATTATAATTGATTTTATCTCTAAGGTGGCTTTAAAATTTATTTAAACTGAAATCCACAACCAAACTCTAGGACCAAAATATGGGCACAAATGTCATTAGTTACAAAACAAAATTACCAATTTAAAATGATAAGGATTTTGAATAGTGTCAACAGTTGCATATGGAATACATGAATTGGCAAACAACACTAGAGGAGCTCACAGGTGCAGATCACTAGGAGCTCCTACAAGAAAATATGCCACTTAGGCTTCACATTAAACTCCCATAATAAATAGATACATTTAGTTAGGGATAGTAAATCAAATCCCTGAATGATAGGAACTGATTCTCCAAGAAAAGCACAATCATAACTACGTAACAATAATTACCTAATCTCCATTAATTCTAATACTCCCCCTTAATGGAGAAAGGGTTCTTAAACACACCTAATATGTCCCTAAACAAATCAAACTTGAGTATTCCCAAAGGCTTAGTAAATATATCAGTCATATTATCAAAAGAATTATAATATTCAACACAAATCTCTTTGGACCGCACCTTCTCCCTGACAAAATGAAATTGAATGTCTATGTGCTTAGTGTTTTTATGAAACGCAGGATTATTGGCCAGTTTAATGGAACTTTGATTATTGCAATTTATAACCATAGCTTCTATCTGTTCTTCTCCTGCATCTTGGAGAAGTCTACGCAACCAAACTACCTCACATGCTGCTGCACACATAGCTTGATATCCTGCTTCTGTTGAGGATAAGGCAACAGTATGTTGCTTCTTGTTGCACCAAGAGATGACCCCAGACCAAATGCTAAAGGCGTAACCTGTAATTGATCTTCTATCATCTAAATTTCCTCCCCAACCAGAGTCTGTATAACCTGTTAAACTAACATCAAATGAGTCAGAATACAAAATACCAAAGTCTGAAGTTCCTTGTAGATACCTCAGCACTCCTTTCGCTGCAATCCCATGGTTCTCATGAATTCGAGTCATGAACTGACTCAAAAAACTCACTTCATAGGCTAGATCTGGTCTCGTTGTAGTCAAATAGATAAGACTACCAACCAACAGTCTGTATAATGTTGCATCTGCATATTTTGAACCATCATCCACTTGAAGTTTTTTGTTCTACTGTAAAAGCACAAATGCAGCCTTACACTCATCCATTTTGAATTTAGTCAACAAACTCTTAGCATACTTACCCTAGGACAAGAAATTTTGGTTTGAATCTCTCCAAACTTCTAGACCCAAACATTAATGCATTTCTCCAAGATCCTTCATCTCAAATTTCTGTCATAACTGCTACTTGATTTCTTCAATGAGATTGTCTATAGTCCATGTCATGATCAAATCATCTACATATAAAGAAATCAACAGTATCTGTCCCTCATCATTAAACACATTATACAAATTGTGATCATTTTTGCTCCATTTATAACCATGCATGAGGAAAAATGAGTCAATTTTTTTGTACCAGGATCTAGGAGCCTTCTTTAAACGATATAAAGATTTCTTTAATCTACATACTAAGTGTTCTTCTCCCTTCTTAACAAACCCCTCAGGCTGCACTAAGTATACTTCTTCTTTTAAATCATCATTTAAGAAAGCAGATTTAACTTCTAATTGATGTATTTTCCAATGATGCTTAGTGGCTAAAGCAATAATTAGTCTAATGGTGTTTAGTTTTGCAACAAGGGCAAATGTTTCCTCAAAATCAATACCTTCTTTCTGGGAATACCCCTTTGCCACCAACCTTGCTTTATGCTTATCAATAGACCCATCTGCTTTAAATTTCAACTTAAATAACCATCTGCAACCTATGGGTTGTTTATCATTACGAAGCTTTACTAGATCCCAAGTATTGTTCTTAATAATAGATTGATATTCTTATTTCATTGCTTCCTTCCATTCAGAACTCTTACTAGCTTCATAAAAATTAGAAGGTTATGCAATGTTTAACATATCAATCATGAGCGCACAATCCCTATATCGAGCTGGTAACTGTTTTGGCCTGCTAGATCTACTTAGCAGTGGGGGTTCAATTATTCTGTTGTGTTCTTCACTTTGTGGACTGAACTCGATTTCTTCCTCTTTATCCTGTTGTTGCTACTGTTTTTCTTGCTGCTGTTGCTGTTGTTGTTGCTGACTGATCCCTGTTTCGCTATCCTCATCTGAAAGTAAGGGTACATGCCATTCTTCATTTTTTTGAACAGGATTTCCATCATCAACCTGTTCATGGAATACTACGTCTCTACTAACAAACACCTCGTGAGTAGAAGGATCAAACATTTTATAAGCCTTATACTCACTGTAGTATTTAATGAAGGTACATTTAATGGCCTTTGAATCTAACTTCTTCCTATTCTCTTTGGGAACATGCACAAAATCTTTACAACCAAATACTCTAAGGTGACTTACCGCAGGCTCGAAGCCAAACAATGCTTCAAAAGGAGTTTTATAATCAAGACTTTTAGTAGGACTCCTATTCTTCAAATATACTGCAGTATTGACAGCTTCTGCCCAAAAACCATTAGTTAGATTCTTACCTTTCAACATACTGCGAGAACACTCCACCAGTGTTATGTTTTTCCTCTCATCTACTCCATTTTGCTAAGGAGTGTAAGGTGTTGTAAATTGTTGTTGTATCCCATGCTCGTTGCAGTATTTGATGAAAACCCCTTTCTTGAATTCTCTGCCTTGATCTAATCAAAGAATCCTGATGAACTTTCCTGTCTACTTCTCAATCATATTTCTGAATTGCTTGAAATACTCAAAATCGTGAATTTTCTATTTAAGAAAATATACCCATGTGAATCTTGTACAATCATCAAAAAAGATTAAAAAGTAATGGGCCCCACCTAATGATCTCATCTGCATCGGGCCACGTAAGTCAGTGTGTACAAGTTCAAGTATATCCCTCCATTTCATATCTTTAATAGCAGGAAATTCATCTCTATTATGTTTACCGAATGCACATGCTTCACAATCAATATGCAACTTTTTCAAAACAAGAAGACCATCTACCATACCTTTGTTCTGCAACAGAAGGAGGTCACTAAAATTGATATGCCCAAGTCGTTGATGCCACAAATTTTCAGAAGACTTATCCGATGACATCAAGACATGTTGTGACGTACTCTTCACATCCAGTTTGTAGAGTCCTCCTATGTGAATACCTGTAGCAATAGGCTTCATCTGGTCCAAAAAGTCTTTAATAATACAATGAGATTTAAAGAATTCTACCTTGAGATCCTAATCTATAATCTTTGACACAGAAATCAGGTTCTTCTTAATAGCAGGAATATGCCACACATCATATATATTCCTGATTTTTCCATCAGGCAGAGTAACAAGGACATCTCCATGTCCCTTGATCTCGTACCCTCTATTATCTCCAAGGTATACTTTTACTCCAGTGTTGGATTCTCCAAAAATTATGAACCATTGCTTTTTACCTGTCATATGTGAGGAGGCTCCAGAATCTACGAACCAAATATCTAATTCATCCTCCTCAGTAGCTAAAGCAGTCTCAGCCTCAGCCATAAACAATCTGACATCCTGATTCTGATTTGCATCTGCATCAGCCAAATGACCTGCATGTCTTCTCTGCTTGTACCTCTCCTCATCTGCCTTTTTCTTATGGAAAAATTTAGCAATATGGCCTATCTTACCACAATAAAAGCATTTAGGAGCAGAGTCATGTTTATGTGAGGTCATACCTTGTGGTGTCCTTTTTCTTGATGCGTTGCCTCTCCTGTGATCAGCCACTGCTTTCCCTTTTGGCTTGAACTTTGTCATCAATGCAAGATCTAGATTTTGAGGTTTGAGAGACAACCTCCTTTCCTCTTCTTGTAGCAAAATCCCAGTGAGCTCTTCAAAGCCTGGAGGCTTTTCTCTTGCATTCAATCCGGTTATAAACATTTGATAATCATTCGTCATGTCGTTCATGGTAATTGTCACCAAATCATCATTTGCCACGGTCTAACCGATATCAGTTAGTTTATCTTTAACTTCCTTTATCCGGGATATGAATGAAGAAACAGACTCATTCTCCTCCATCTTGATTGAGAGAATCTTCTTCCTAAGGTACAAGGTTCGACTGGTGTTCTTGATCTCATACATCTCTTTGAGAATTGTCCAGATGTCATTCACTGTCTTGCAATCCCAAATGTGAGGGATGATGCAATCTTTGACTGATAACTTAAGTAGTACCTTTGTCTTCATCTCCCTTTTCTCCCAGTCTTGAATTATTGTATTCGATCCACCAGTTGCAGTAGTTGGCTTGACTTCATCACCGGTGGCAATGTTATAGGCATTTTGTCCCTCAAGCAGAGTCTGAAGCTTAAATTTCCAATTTGTGTAATTAGAACCATCAAGCTTATTACTCTCATTGAGATAAGCTTCGGAAATTTGATTATTCATATTGAATGAATAAAATCTTCAACAATTCGAACAAACCTCAAATGTTAAAAAAAATACCCTATTCACTGCAAATTTCCTTCACAAAAAAAAAAAATTGCCCTCCTCCAATTTCACTTAAAAGAATTCCAGATCCTCTTTTTCTTTTAAAAAAAGATCACTCCAAAAATACACATGCCTTTTTTTAAAATAAGGATTCCTTCAAAAAATGATGAAATTCATTTTTGTTTTTAATTAGAGAATTAAAATCTTTAATTAAAAAACTTCCCAAATTCAAAAATCCACGTGAAGCTTTAATGTAAAAAAGGGTGGCTTTAAAAAAAATCCATGTGAAGCTTTAAAGTAAAGAGTGGCTTTAAAAAAGATGCATAAATACTTTACAATTTAAAAAACTTCACGTGTGGAAATGTGCTGCAAAAAGACAACCACCATTAATCTCCTTCAAACATAGCCATAAATTTAATCTCCTCTCTCAAATTTAACACAGCAAACAAACACAATCTTTAACCACAGCAGCCACTACTTTTCCATGCTTAGATAACACAATCATCGCGATTGTTCACCTCTTTTTCACGACTAGTCGCATGTGTACACCAAAAACCTGCGACGATGTCGGAATATAAAAAAATTCATAATCTCGAAGAGTATCGTCACGATTACTCTTCATTCAACCTGCGACGACGTCATGATTTTATATTCCTCAACTCAGCTTACAAGCCTCTCCTTCCTGCAGCTCTCATACCATGTCAACAGTTGCATATGGAAGACTGAATTGCCAAATAACACTAGAGGAGCTCACAGGTGCGGATCACCAGGAGCTCCTACAAGAAAATACGCCACTTAGGCTTCACATTAAACTCCCATAATAAATAGATACACTTAGTTAGGGATAGTAAATCAGATCCCTGAATGATAGGAACTAATTCTCCAAGAAAAGCACAATCATAACTACGTAACAATAATTACCTAATCTCCATTAATTCTAACAAATAGAACATGGCAATAAAAAAATAAAAATTCCAAAGCTTTATCCAGAGAACAACCTACAACAATGGCCTTTCAAAAAAGAAAAGAGTGTGTCTGTCTCCATTACCCTAATAGAATTCCATTGAGTACAAGTATGTTTGCAAAATGCATGTATCACATGCTAGCTTCCAAACCTTATTAGCGCACATCGGGGATGATTTTCATGGTTCTAGTGTAGTTAAGTATGTTTCTTAGTGTTCCCATGTTCTTAAAAATAAACAATTAAACCCATTTCCTCAACCATTCTCTCAAGATCTCAAAGTTGTAAGCACCATAAAATCCATGTTCTAAATTTCTAAAGTATTTTTGTTATAGGCATAGGTCTACCACATTATCTTTCACTCCGTCGGCCAACAAGTAAAGATAATTTGTATTCACCAAACACTCTCAAGAAGCATTAATTTGTATTCAAAAAGCACTCTCTCAAGGAGCATAAATACTTTACAATTTAAAAAACTTCACGTGTGGAAATGTGCTGCAAAAAGACAACCACCATTAATCTCCTTCAAACATAGCCATAAATTTAATCTCCTCTCCTCAAATTTAACACAGCAAACAAACGCAGTCTTTAACCACCGCAGCCACTACTTTTCCATGCTTAGATAACACAATCATCACGATTGTTCACCTCTTTTTCACGACTAGTCGCATGTGTACACTAGAAACCTGCGACGATGTCGGAATATAAAAAAAATCATAATCTCGAAGAGTATCGTCACGATTACTCTTCATTCAACCTGCGGCGACGTCATGATTTTATATTCCTCAACTCAGCTTACAAGCCTCTCCTTCCTGCAGCTCTCATACCATGTCAACAGTTTCATATGGAAGACTGAATTGCCAAATAACACTAGAGGAGCTCACAGGTGCGGATCACCAGGAGCTCCTACAAGAAAATACGCCACTTAGGCTTCACATTAAACTCCCATAATAAATAGATACACTTAGTTAGGGATAGTAAATCAGATCCCTGAATGATAGGAAATAATTCTCCAAGAAAAGCACAATCATAACTACGTAACAACAATTACCTAATCTCCATTAATTCTAACAAATAGAACATGGCAATAAAAAAATAAAAATTCCAAAGCTTTATCCAGAGAACAACCTACAACAATGGCCTTTCAAAAAAGAAAAGAGTGTGTCTGTCTCCATTACCCTAATAGAATTCCATTGAGTACAAGTATGTTTGCAAAATGCATGTATCAAAGGCTAGCTTCCAAACCTTATTAGCGCACATTGGGGATGATTTTCATGGTTCTAGTGTAGTTAAGTATGTTTCTTAGTGTTCCCATGTTCTTAAAAATAAACAATTAAACCCATTTCCTCAACCATTCTCTCAAGCTCTCAAAGTTGTAAGCACCATAGAATCCATGTTCTAAATTTCTAAAGTATTTTTGTTATAGGCATAGGTCTACCACATTATCTTTCACTCCGTCGACCAACAAGTAAAGATAATTTGTATTCACCAAACACTCTCAAGAAGCATTAATTTGTATTCAAAAAGCACTCTCTCAAGGAGCATTAATTGCACTATATGTGAACACATGAGGACATGAATCTATTGCATGGGCCTTCATGCTTTCCACATTACCTGCCCTTAAAATTTAGAGATCCTGATAAGAGCAACACGCCTGCAATAGGAGGAAACTATTTTGAATGTTTCTTTATTTTGTTTCCAATTTTTTCCATAGTGGTTGTTTCTATATACAAGACTAGAGCTACTCGTAGTATGCATAATATTTGACTAAACCATGTTAGGCATTGCTAACCTTTTCTCTGCGCTGAAAATTACCCATGGTTGAATTTCTACTTCCACTTGTTTTGTTATGTTTTTCAGACTATGTAATAAATTCTTCATATTTAACATCATCTTTCCATTTACCCCAATCATTTGGAATTTTATAAACCATTTGGAGAATGATCCAAGGTACTTAGAATTAATGGAATTTTCATACCTGAAAATTTAAAGTTCCCTACTATTCTAACAAAGAAGCTTAGCCCAATAGTCTTCTGATGTCTTGGCAATGTGAAATATAATGTCTTTCCTTCAATCAGCTCTACTTAGTCATTGTTGTGAAATCCTCAATGACATTAGAGGTGCTTCCATTACCATGAGGTTGGAAAAACAAGTCCGTTTGAGTTTTAGAATAAGGTTGGATTTGAGAGAATGATGTCGAAGCTTAAATTCAAAATGAACAATTTTTTTCTTCTTGGACTACTTCCATAAAAATTCTACTTGTGTCAATGGCATGCTAATATCAACATATGAGATTGGAGACATATTCTTGTTCTTTGGAGACATAAGTTGAACAAGATAATTTTCCCCTACATACATGATGGTTATTATTATTAGTGCCTATTTTAGGCATGTTATTCATAATTTTAGGAGAGGTCACTGCTAATTTTAGCATGCCTATTTTTAGGTAGTGTTCTGGTGCTTACATGTGATGATTGTTCAAAGAGACGGTGCCCTGTGTGGATGGTGGAACTCTCATTTGCATGAAAAAATAGAAACACAAATATTAATTTTTAAGCACATAATTTGGTTTTCATTTTTATTTTAAATTGGTGTCGATGTCGGTCTTCTGACGGCACAAGACGTCGCCACTTGTAATGTCCCCAATTAAATTAATTTTGTTAAGAAGAATTCCCAATTTTGCAATTTGGGAATTGGGAATGTTTTGGCATGTAAAATTAGGAAAAGTGGGTTGAGGGATTCCCCACTTAATTTTTGGAGAAATGGAGGCTACCAACATTAGAGAAAAAAGAAAATTACATTGGTAGTGGAATATGGGGCCCACATGAAGTACGCACTTGGGGAAGAATGAATTCAAATTTCTTGAAGCAAATCAAATTGGTGGAGGGACCCACAAGGAATGCATGGCCAACAATTATAAAAGGAAGGAATGAGGGAGAAATAAGAGTCTTTTTTCTATTTGAAAATCGAATTTGCCTTAGATGATTCACTGAGCCAATATTGTGTTGTTTAGAACACGAGTGTCTCCGGTAGAGATCTCAACCCCTGCTTCAGTGGACTTTGAGTGCGAACCCTAGGAGGGAGTTATACTTCATTCCAAGTCATACCAGCAGCAGTGAGTCGAGTTACAACTGCAGGGGAAGTAACATCAAGGAGGCTGAGATACAGCCACAGGGAAAGGAGCAGCAAGAGGGTCGTGTTACAGCAGCAGGAAAGTAGCAGTAAGAGGGCCGAGTTACAGCAGTAGGAAAATAGCAACAAGGAGGCTGAGTTCCAGCAATAGGGAGAGTAGCAACAACGCAGAGCAGGGAGAGTAACAACAACGTAGAACAGGGAGAGTAACAACAGCGTAGGGACTGCGCAGTCATTGGAGTGAGATTAGTTGGGGCAAAATTATCCTAGGGTTTTGGAGATGGGGAGCTAGGAGATCATTTGGAGGGCCATTTGAGAAGGATTTCTAAAGTTTGGAGTGCAGAGATTGACAGGATCATTGACAACAACAAAATTTGTATTTGGAGGAGGGCCAAGCTGTGAAGGGTCAATTTTTGAAGGTTGGAACCAAGCGAAATCATTTCTGGGTTTTCCTGGGTTTTGGGAAAGGATCACAATCCCAAGTTCTTAGAATTTTTTGGGCACTCTACAGTGGGAAAATCAGGGGTTGACGTCAGGCAACAATGTAGTTTTGGAGAAGCAACGCAGTTTTCTCGAGGAGATGGTTATTGCAGCCATTGGGCTTTCTTGCACTCATCACCTGGTAATTGTAGCTTGCCTTGTGCAAGATTAGGTGCACTTTCCCCAACCCATTGTACCACGCAAATATTATTAATAAAAATTGGCCATTTGGATATTTAGAGAAATTTCTAGTTCCTGTGTATTTGTTTATGAAATTTTTTGTGTTGCTATCTTTGCATGTCTTTGTTATCATTGTCAAATTTACATTAGGAACATTACACCACTATTTAAAATTTGTCGGTTCGACATCGGTGTTGATCTTTCGACCGTGGTTACAATGATAGATAACATGGAAACTATGAAAAAATTGTCAAGCGAAAACACCTTATGTTAGTAGACCAACCCCACTTTTAGTCATCTGATGCCATGAACGTGAATATTATGGCATCTTTGTCAAAATAAAAGGACCTTTTTTTTATATACCGACTCATTAACCTTTCGGTAATACTACGGAGATGTGTAGGTTTTTTGCGCTGATGGCCTTCAGCTCACTGTCACTAGAACGACACAATGTTCATTTAATTTACAATGTCTAGGTGGACGGTTTTCAACGAAGAACTCTGGCTTGAATGACCAACAACGGTTTCTGTCAAAATTTCGGCAAAAGTTTGAGATGTCTAAATTTCAACTGTACGCCACGCGACATTTATTGGAATCCAGGTTTGTTGTGAGAGCGACAACAAGGGGAATGACCAAAGGTTGTAAAAAATTGTGTGAATTTGTAGTAGTGACGAAATGAAATATTTAATATATTCAATAAAAAAAATATAAACAAGTCTATCAAGCATATAGATCCATCACATTTCAATATCTTTACCAAAATCAAGTGTATAAATCCATGGATTGGATAGTTTATCCATTTTTCAAGGATGTATTTTCTTATTGAGTCGAGAGGCTTATTCTACAATTCAATATGAGAGCTATGTGTAATTTCATTTGTGCTCAAGGTGGAGTTGACACATGTCCTTTTAAAATAAAAATAAAATATTCTCTAAATAGAAAAACAATGTTGGCTATAATAAAAAACAAAAATAAGTATACTATGCATGTTTAGTTACTTGTCCATATGACCTAATATAATTTCATGTAAAGTAATCATAAATAAAAAACTTGTGAGTAAGATGTTTAAACCTTATACTTTTCAAAAATATTTCAACACGAGATTTAGATAAACTATTTGAAGATATATGTTAACTAATTTGTGTAGATATCAACTTCGTATATATATATATATATAGAAAAGAATGTTAAAAGAAAATATTTTAATGTAAACTATATATATTATATATTGTTTTAAATTTTTTATGTGTAGATCATATAAAGCTATTGAAAAAATAAGTTTTTATGGTTAAAAGGTTTGAAATAGTCTCAATGTTTTCTTATTTGCTCATTTTTTAGGTATATGTATTTTTGTTAAAATCCAACAAAGATTTTTTGGACTTGAGTTTAAGTTATGTACTTTATATTGCATTCACAAATACAATTTAAACAATCAAAATTACACATTGTATTTTACACTCTAAAAAATAATTGCACTTGAAAAAATTTGATCCTCTAAGTTAATATTAAATCTGTTTTTAAAATAGATCTTTAAAAATAATTTCAAATATTCAAAAAAAAATCTAAAACTTTAAAGAATAATAATATATAAATATCAATATGAATTCTTATTATTCAATATTTTCTATGTAACGTCATATTTTATTTACATCTTATTTCAATTAATATTCCTAAACCATTAAATTTAGAGTAACATAAAATTAAACCAGTTAGTAACATAAAATTATACTAATTTGTTTTTTTTTAAACCAAATTAGTGAATTTAAAAGTTGTGATGAAATGTATTATTTACACTTAAATATAATATCATTAGTATATAAATATAATTTCACTCATTATATGTAATGCAAAATTGATCTACCTCAGTTTATTATGCCTTCATTGCGCCAAGATGCACTCTACAACCTAGTATAGGAGGGAGATGTTGTCACATAATGTTACATTAAAAAATATTATATATGTGTGTGTGTGTGTGTGTGTGTGTGTGTGTGTGTGTCGGCTAATATATTATATATGTTGAAGATATGTGTCATGTTACTTTAAAAAAATTAATTAAATAAATAAAATGTATCGGCTAATATTAACAAACTCAATTTTGAAAATGATATATATACAATTTAAACCAAACAAAAAAAACCAGATTAGTATAATTTTATATTGCTAATTGGTGTAACGGTCATTATGAGTTTGTGGTATTGAATTTTGGCCTCACAAACACACCAACAACGTTTATGTGTCTGATGAATAGTATACTTCATTCCTATTTGGATAAATCTGTACTAGTGTTTATAGATGACATACTGATTTATTGCAAAAGTGAGGAAGAACATAAGGAACACTTGAGAATAGTACTCCAAACCTTAAGGGAGCATCGATTGTATGCCAAACTTAGCAAGTGTGAATTTTACAAGGATAGAATTCAGTATTTAGGGATCCAGAGAAAGTCAAAGATATTATGAATTGGCTAGTAACTAAAGACGTATCATAAGTGCATTCCTTTATGGGGATTACAGGTTAATATCGTCGATTTATAGAAGTTTTTTCTAAACTAGCACATCCCATCACTTCCTTGCAAAAAAAGGGTGTAAAGTTCAAATGGACAACCAAGTGTCAAGAAAGATTCAATAGGCTAAAGCTACTACAACCCCTATACTTAAGATTGCAGATCCGGAGAAACCATTCACAATATGTACATATGCATGTTTGGAGGGGCTGGGGGGAGTGTTGATGCAAGATAATGCGGTGATAGCTTACAGATCCATAAAATTGAAATTACATGAGCATAATTATGTCATGTATGACTTGGAATTAGTAGCAGTAATACATGCACTCAAAACATGGAGACATTACCTTTTGGGGAGGAAATTTATCTTGGTGACTGATCACCTCAGTCTAAAATATTTTTTTAGTTAGTCGGATCTTAACGTAAGATAGGTAAGGTGGCTGGCATTCCTTAGTGACTTTGATTTTGAAATCAAGCATATTCAAGGGAAGGAGAATAAGTTGGAAGACGCCTTGAGTAGGTATGCATATCTAGTGCTTGGAGTGACTGTCAATAAAGTAAATATAGAATTTGTAGAACAAATTAAATAGGTTATACCCCAAGATCCTCAGTATTAGGAACTTCAACAGAAAATGTAGCAAAAAAGGGTATTTGGATATGCAGAAATTGCGGAAAAATGACTTTCATACCAAAATAGGATATGTGTACCCGATGGGAGTACCTTGAAACAGACAATATTAGATGAGTATTACAAGACGCCTTATGCAAGCCATCCCGGATACCTGAAAATGTTGACGACACTAAGAAAAAACTATTTTGGTCGGGCATGAAAAGGGATGTGGTAGAATATTTAAATAAATGCATGCAATGCCAACAGGTTAAAGTGGAACATCAACATCCTACGGGATTGTTGAACCCTTTACCCGTATTAGAGTGGAAGTGGGAAACCATTTCAATATATTTTATTACCAAATTACCCCAAATAAAATGCCAGCATGACTCTCTAATGGTGGTAGTAGATGTGTTGACGAAGGTAGCTCATTTTATATATGTACAGTCCACTTTTGGGACTGTTCAAATAACTAGTGTTTAAGGATATCTTTCAACTACATGGAGTACCAAAATAAATTGTATCAGACAGAGACCCAAAGTTTACCTCCAAGTTATAGAAAGTGCTCTTTGGGGGATTAGGTACACAAATGAAATTCAATACCGCATATCACCTACAAACAGATGGCCAAACCAAAAGAACGAATCATATCCTTGATGATATCCTGAGAATATTTGTCATGCACCAGCCTACGAAATGGGAAGATTTTCTACATTTGGCAGAGTTTTCCTATAACATCAAATACCAATCTAGCATTAAAATGAATCCTTTTGAAGCCTTGTATGGCAGAAAATGCCATACACCTCTTATTTGGAACCAACCAGAGGATAAGCTACTGTTAGGATCAGATACATTGCGGGAAATGGAACACTGGGTAAGGATAATACGCCAAAATATCAAAGCAACCCAGGATTGACAGAAGAGATATGAAGACAAAAATAGGGTACATAAGGAATTCAAAATTGGGGATCATGTGTTTTTGTTGGTAAAACTTCAGAAGAGCACACTTCGAATCAGAATTTGTGCTAAACTAGCCCCAGGTTACTGTGGACCTTTCGAAACCTTGGATAGAGTTAGACTTGTAGATTATCAGCTAGCTCTGCCCACTCATATTAAAGTGCATAATGTATTTCATGTATCATTATTAAAAAAATATGTCCATGATAACTCTCATGTGGTTGATTGGAATGTGATACATGTGGAACCCGAAGGAGACTTCCTACCAGAGCTACTCCATATTCTGGATCAGAGAGAGACCATGCTCCAGAATCGAGTCATCGCTTAGGTTAAGGTACAATGGAAGTACTTTACTCCTGAGGAGGCTATGTGGGAGCAGGAGGATTCTATGAAGGAAGTGTACCCAGGGTTTTTCTCAAAATAGTTGGACATATAATAATAAATAGAACATCGAGGACAATGTTATTTTGAGAGGGGGGAATTCTAACACCCTCTTCTTTATGTAAATATTTCTATGGTTATATGTTTTTAAGGCAAGTTTTGTAACTTGTTTGGGGCCACTTGAAAGAAAAACTAAATGTATATTTTATAATAAATAATTAATATTTTTAAGCTAGAAATGGTGGGAAAGGGAAGCTTGTTAATCTGAAAATTAGATATTTAGATAATTATCCACTGAGTTGAAGATAAATACTGAGGGAATAAATATGTGGTAGAGGAAAACATATTTTTTGATCTATTGGAGAAAAAAACATATTTTCTTAATTGTTTTTTAAAATAAAAGATGAAATAGCTTAGGTTAAGGGGATAAGCAGACCCATCAAAGGTAGGACGCTGCCAAAACAAAACATCTACTAACAATCATGTAAATGAGACATGAAGTGGGAATCGACAAGAGGTTGTTGAAGGCCAGAGTCAAGCTTCTCAGTTCGACGGGAACTAGATAGCACTTGGTTCATCGTTGGGAGGAAAAGCATTTCCCACTTCGCATTTTCCTATGATTACATTGGTTAGACATTGATGTCATTATTCTTTTATTATCATTCTCGACTTATTCTTAAATTGAAAATGAAAGGTTTGATTAGTTTTCTTCTGCATGTTATGATTATGGTGTGCATGTTAATTTAGAGTAAATGATTTAAGGAAAGAGAGTTTTGTTATTTGTTGTATCTTATGACCATAAGAGTTTAAAGAGTAACTAACCCAAGGGAAGGGAAGTGTAGGATTTGTATATAATTTCCTGGCATGTTATATTCAACCGAACTAGAATACTTGGATTGATAATTCATAAATATTACAATGCATGTTGTGCTATTAACTTGAATCTAAGTTGAATTAATAGTAAGTGGCAAAGTTAGACTCCATGACGATAGAGAAAGATGAATTATTTTTACTATGGTAAAGTAGGTATAATAGGAAAAGTCCTAAACAGGAATTCAAAAAGGTCAAATGCTTGTAAGAAAAAATCTCCATACTAAGGAGGAGATATGAAGACAAACTTAACTTCTATAGTCACACATTAATTCATATCTAATAGGTATCCAAGAACCCCCAAGCTGATCGCCTGGTCGTTCTCCATTCCTGCTGGACCGAAAGGGTTGTCCTAGGATAAAATGTGGAGTTGGGTAGAGAAATAAAAACATGCAGTGCTAGCAATGTCAGGGAATTAGAGATAATTTTCTCACAGCTCAGACACGAAGAAAATAAAAGTTAGGATAGAGTCACCATACATATGCAACCATGATTCATTTTCGTTCCAGGGGATTCCCTTGAACAAAGAACTTGTTGCATGGTGGATGAAAAATAGTAAAGCGCAGGTGAATACATGTAGCTGGTTGCTAGATTTCCTAAAAGCACACCTAACTAGAGTAGATGTAAATTCAAAATCAACTAGATCAGCCCAATAATCACTAAAAATTACTCTGGTGCTAAGATACTACAACATTGCAAATTGTAAATAATTCTATCATGAAAAAGGAGCAACTACTCTCTTATGTAGAGAAGAAGTGAATTTAAGTGAATATATAGGCAGAGGAGCCCATTAATGTGATGAATGTATAAAAAAAGAAATACAAATGTGTGTATTATTAATGCTTTGTTTTTACCGAGACCATACGAAACTGTAAATAGAAAATTATTCTTGTCACAACGAGTTTTCTAGCATAATTGTCGAACTCTGTAGGACTCTTTAATTTAAATAAAAACAAGCATCGAAATACTATATGAGAACTTCTATCCCACAACAAACCATAACTAGATGAAACTAGCGAAACCTAGAAAGAGAACAGCTTTATAAAATTTCCTTCAAATATTGAACTGTTATAGTCGTGTCAAAGGCAAGAAGTAGATATTTTAACAGAAACAAACAACCCCATATTTATATCTTAGACCCAACACGAAAACCCATAACCAATAAAAAATGAAATTACAGAAAAGTATAAGCTATGTATCAAAGTTCAAATTGTATAGTACAACCAACACCATGAGCAAGTGAAGCTTCTATAAGCCTCTTCGTCACAATATGACCATGATTATTGAGCATGGTTGATCATGATTGACCATGGTGGACAACGGTTGATATTCATATTGAGACAATCTTTGTCACATTGTGAAGTTGGATCATTGTTGGCCATGATTAATTTTCATATTGAGAAAATATTTACCACAATGCGGCATTTGACTATGGTTGACCATAATTATTTAATGTTATTAATATTAATAATTAATGTTAAAATTAATATTTGTAAATATTAACAATATTAATATTTGTATTCATCTTAATTAATATTAATATTAATATCTAACATATATTAAAAATTGATATTAATATTAATAAATAATATTTAAAATGTTATTTATATAAATGTTAATGTTAATTAAGCAATGTCTTTTGGTATAAATCACATAAGAGAATTTTTTGGCCGACGCATTTTGGACCAACAAGTGTCGTTCATCATCAGGACCAGATATTAATGTTGAAATATATTAATTAATATTAATATTTTTTTTTTTGTTGGGGGGGATTGGAACTGGTGGCCTATGACTTTGAATGCCTTAATAATGCACCCTTTATAGTCGAACCAAGACCCTGTGAGCATTAATTAACATTAATAAATTAAATTAATATTAATAAATTAAAATTTATTAATATTATTGTCAATACCAAATGTTGTTAATATTATTTATATATTTAATACTGTTAATTTCATTAATAATATTAATATTATTAATTAAATGTTGTTAAATTTAATATTGTAACTTAAATGTTATTAATAATATTAATGCTTTAAGTAAAGTCTTTCGATAGAAATCACATAAGAGAAATTTTTGGCTAACATGTTTCGAACCAATAAGTGTGGTTCATCATCTAGACAAGATGAAGAGACAAAAACTAGCCGTTTAATATAGCCATTACTTAATAATAATTTTTAATAAATTAATAAACTAATACCATTACTTAAATATTATTTTTCAAAAACTAGTAAAATTTATTTTTAATAAATTAATTTAAATTTTATTTTTCAAAAACTAGTTGTTTAATATAACCATTACTTAATAATATTTGTTTTTAATATATTAATAAATTAATATCATAATTTAAATATTTTTGTTCAAATATAGTCGTTACTTTGAAATTATGTCTCTACATTGCTCTCTATTTAAGCCTTTGCCATGATCTGCCTCTTCTGGTCTTGATGATGAACCACATTTGTTGGTTCGAAACACGTCAGCCAAAAATTTCTCCTATATGATTTCTATTGAAAGACTTTGCGTAATTCATACCTTTTCCTTGCACAAACTATTTCTATAACAATTCCAATAACTAGCTCTCTTTCCCCTCAACCTAGGCAACTCAAGGAATGGTGTACCCTTCTCTGCCACATAGTCTCTTAAGGAATCTCACTTCCCTCCAAGGCTTTAACATTGTTTGGCTAAGAAATCTCTCTATTTAGGACTCTAATAATTTTAGATGTAAGAAGAATGATGAAAACAACAAACTCACTTGCTCTTGGGTAAATTCCTCAATAGAAAATCACCTAAATTCCCATGCATTTTCTAGCACCAAGAAGATTCCTTCAACACCCACTATGGTTGCCTTCTCCTCTGTACGCCTAAAGTTATCTTCGTCTCTTTCTCCTAAGTTATAAAATTTGCCTTGTCTCGCTATGTGAATTTTCTTTTCTCCTATTCATGTTTGACTCTCAAAATTTACCAAAATATTATACTTAAGTCATGCTTTCAATAAATATGCTAATAAATTTTCCCTCTAAACCTCTTATATGCATTCAAAGATTAGGTTTTTGAAATAATAAAAAAGAGAAATAAAAGGTTCATTACAAAAATAATTGAGAAAAGTGGGTTGGAATTATTACATGTGTATAACTTTCTCTTGGACCCCTTTTTAGGCCCCTCTGTTTTGGAAACGTAGCCCCTGTGACTCTATCCTTATCTAATTGCAGTTAATAAAGTACATTATTTTATTATTCCTTTCACTATGTAATGTTTACATATTACATCACTTGACACATTACCATTCAATATAGCTATAAATATAGATTGCTAATTTAGGGATTAGAAACTAGAATTATTCATTTCCCCCACCCTACATTTTGCACCATCGTTAATGCACATCACCGTAATAGCATATATGTACCCACATATGAATTTTTATATCGGAGTACTCAATCAATTCACAATTTAATGATTCTTGAAACAATCCCAACCAACAAATTTCATTTTTGTCAACCTAAACAACCAAAGGAAGTGTACACCTTCTCTATGGTGCAATCCATTAGGTTGTCTCACTTGCCTTCTAAAGATATAGCACAATGTAGATAGGAAGTCTTATAGTTATGGATCTAGGAACTCTAGTTACCAAAATGGAATCTTTATGTAATCATATACAAACGTATATTAATATTTCTTAAAAGTTTACCAAAACCTATGGGTACTCCTCTAGTAAGGCCTCCTCATGCTCCCCTTTGGTGTCTTTAGGACTACACTAGGTCCACTAGACCTTTACTAGGTTGATGGCTCAATTTCTAAGGAATTTGAATTTCTAGTCCAAGATGTGCACACGATGTGCATGGACTCCACCTGAAAGTCCCCTTCATGCTCTAGCAGTATTACAGTCAAATCAATCACAAGATTAATATTGAGCACATATTTATTTAATAATGAAACATGAAAAAATGCAAGAATGTAAGCAACTAGGCCTCTACTCTTTAGAAATTCAAATGACCCATAGCACCTCTCATCCAACTTTGGGTAGCTTCCCAATCTCAACAAACTCCTTTTAGCTTTTACTTTTAAAAACACATACTCACTCACTTTGAATTCCTTATGTGTTCTACATTTCTCTACATAAATTTTCTTCACATCTTGTGTAGCCTATAAGTTTTATTTTATCTTCAAAGTTTTCTCTTCTATCTCTTTGAGAAAATTTGGCCCAACAATCACTCTGTCTATTGGGTTGTCCCAACTCATTGGTATATTGCATTTTCTACCATAGAAAGCTTAAATGGGACCGTCTTCAATGATGCCTAATCCCCATTGTTACAAGAAAACTCAACCAAATGCAAATATCTTCCCACCTATAAGGCTTTTTCATTACATACATTCTTAACATATCCTTAATTATTTAAATGATACTCTATGTACACCCATTTGACTATTGATGATATGTTGTTCTAAAATTTATATTGGTCCCAAATCCTTTAAACAACCATTTCCAAAAATTGGAAATGAACTTGGGATCTATGACAGACAAATTTTCCTTAGGCATATAGCCTAGAAATTTATTTCATATAAATATTTGCAATGTTGTTCATCACTAACATGATATAATCATGTTACCTTGATATTTTTGATAACTTGGCAATGAAATCTGAAGTAACTACTTCCCATTTCCATTCAGAAATGGGAAATGAGTATAGTAATTATCCTCGATGTTTATGCTTAGTCTTTACCTTTTGACATTCCATGCATTTTGCTAAATAATCTGCTACATCTCTCTTCATTACAATCCAAATATATTAGCCCCTTATAGTACAACTGTCTTCTAGTAACTTAGGTGCCCAACATATGACGCATTGTGCATCTCTTTTAGCGTTAAATTTTCAACTCTTCAGAATTACAAACATAAACGTTGTTCTCGTACAAAAGGATTCTATCCTATTCTAGCCTATAGTACTTAAATTTTAGCAGTATATTACTTTGTTGTAGGCCTTGTTTGACTCACATAGAATGTTGATATAATGCTATAGCTTCCAACATTTTGCCCGTAACTCTAAATTGTACATATTAATGGTTGAAACACACATTTCATGCAACCTCTCGCTAAGTGCATCAATGAATTTATTCTCTTTTCTCTTTGTGTGCTTGATGTCAAAGCCATATTTGTTGTGAAATTCAAACCACCTAGTTCTGTTGGAATTTATTTGTCTACTTAATAAGTATTTTATATCATTAGGGTATACCTTGAGCTCAAAGTTTCTTCACATGAGATAATATCTCTACATGTTTAAAGCATGAACTATGGTTTCCAACTCTATGTCATGTACAACATAGATTCTCTCATGCAAACATAGTATAGCTCAACCACTTTTCACAAAAGTAGTTGGTAAGTCAAAAGGAGTTGACTAGATTGAACCTAACCTATGACTTCCCTATTGGAAACCTACCTTGGATTAGATGGTTTAACTAATAAAACTAACCCCTACATATTTTTCCCTGCAGAGAAAGTCGAAGGATGTCCCCACTTCACCATAATATCTATATTGAGGGTGAACCAACTGTTGACCATAATGGTTATTAGTAATCCTAAGGGACTTGAACAAATTTTATCTTGTGAATATGAATTTCCCGACATCAACATGCAATGGATTGAGATAAACCATGTGTGTATGTGTGTGTGTGTGAGAGAGAGAGAGAGAGAGATACCCCTAGCTTAGGCACACTAGTCTATGTTAATAGGCTTACTATGGATGTCATCTAGGAATATGGGAAAACATCCTTTGAGTTTCCTTATTAGGCTTTGTGTGTGTGTGTGTGTGTGTGTGTGTGTGTGTGTGTGTGTGTGTGTGTGTGTGTGTGTGTGTGAGAGAGAGAGAGAGAGAGAGATACACCTAGCTTAGGCACACTAGTCTATGTTAATAGGATTACTATGGATGTCATCTAGGAATATGGGAAAACATCCTTTGAGTTTTCTTATTAGGTTTTCCTTGGAACACACAAAGTTACGTGTGCATGCACGTGTGTATGTGTGCGTTGCTTTTTTTCTACAAAAATAAGTCCCCCTCCTCCCTCATGTATTAAGCATTCCAAGTGAGGAAGCTATATATCTATATATCTTATTTTTTCTTGAGAAATAATTTCACCTCACTTACTGATATATTAAGCATTCTAAGTGATAAAGTTAGTACATTTCCAATTCCCCATTGATTTTCCTCTCTTCCTAGCTTTTTAGATAGATGGTGGTATTAATCACTAGCCACAATAACAATTATTAACCTCATAATACATTGTAGGATGAATCCGACAACCTCCTAAGGAATTTTGTCTCAATGGAAACGTTCAAACCATATTATCTATCCCTTGGGTGTGTGTGTGTGTGTGTGTGGAAACAACTCAATGGATTGAAAACTTGAAGACAAGGTCATTTCATATTAATTATTTTAACTTGAAAGATTAATATATTCATCCCGTAGTCTAGAACTTGAAAACAAGGTCATTTCATATTAATTATTTTAACTTGAAGGCTCAATATATTCATCCCGAAGTCTAGATAATTTTGGTGAAAAGTAAAAGTTCACTGAAAGGCTTTACTTCATTGGTAAAAGTAAGGTATCAATGTAGCGTCCACTAGGGTTCAACTATTATATGTCAACATATATTGATATTAACATTCGTTAATTAAATGTAAATATTTTCTAGTAAGGTGCATGAAAAAATCGATGTGCCTCTTCATTAGGTAAAATATAAATCATGTTTAGTTTTCCATGAAACTTTGAATTCATGAAACGGGTACATGGAGATCCTAGGCATAACACATTACTTTACCAGTAGAGAAAAATATATCAATAAACTAGACATCCTAAGATGGCGCATTGCTTAACATGTAGGGAAAAATAGATCCATAACTTGGACATCCTAAGGTGGCACATTGCTCAACATTTAGGGAAAGATATATCAATAAAAGCTGATCTCTCAAGTTAGCATAATAGAAACTTGTATAAATTAGGAATTAAAGGTTTAGGTTTGAACTCGGAATTAAATGTATTAAATGTTTATATTTGCACTCTGGAATATGATTGAAAGCTTGGGTATGACACCATTAAAAGAACTTGTATTAGAACACACTTTATATTCATTGAAAAGGCTTATACCAACATCATGATGTAATATTGATGACTGAAGGGAACACATGTAGAACAACTACCATCATGGTGTTGATGTCACTATCAAGAAGCTAAAGTTGTAGCTCAAAGTTTGCTTGCTATATAACATCATCACTTGTGATTTGGCATGATAAAATCAAGGCTTTTTTATGTTAACCCCGATTTGGATCTTGGAAATTTTAGGTATCAACTCTGAACTAAACATTCTTCTTCCATCATTGCCTAATATATCAAATCTGAACAATCTTCTAACAAGAACTAACATAATGACAGGTTTATGATCGACACGTATAAGTTTTAGTACATCAGACCAAGGTGCATAAATAATTGTTCATGAATATCTAAGATCAATTTTTGGGGCATAGGTGGTAGCTACCTCATCCACCACAACTATTTTAAAAGTCAATGATGGTTTTAGTGATATATTTGGCCTACCAATTCATGATAATTTATTGAAATTGGGTCAAATTCATGAAAAAAAATATCCAATGGTAGACAAAACAACAATTAGACCAATAAAATATTATTTCCTTTGGAAAAGAATGGTACTAAGTAGGTGATGTTTCCTAATGTCTATGAAAACAATGGGGCCAAGAAACTAGGGAACCATCATGACCTGAAGCTGAGACAATTGTTCATGATGAACATGTCATCATCATTAGGTAAGGTATATGATGAAAAATATCCTAGTATGTATAATTTCCTTGATTTGATATCACACACAAGCTTGTTTAGATGGAAACATTGGCCATTCAAATATTGTCATACATGTAAAAATTGATATAAGAAATAAATAAAAATGTATGTAGAGTACGCCAGAAAGGATCCTTAGGTTCACTATTCTGAAACTTAGCTTCTATTTTCAAGTGCCACATATCATGAAATCAATTTCAATCTAGCCAAAACAAACGGAAAATTCATTTACAATACAAGATATCTTAAGAACTTAGAGATGAAAATCCAATAAAATTTGTGTAGATTGAAGGTCATATTTGTTCATTTCATATTAATATGATATAAATAGGTTCCAATAAATGGATTTCATCGATGCAAAATATGATATTAAAAAAATAAGAATACACCCCAATAGCTTTCTAGGAGCCATATACTCACAAATATAATCCATGTTATTATCCTTAGTCCTTAGTGGTTTCCTATATCTAGACTCTTTGTTTGGTGTCCTTTCAGTCGAACATGAAATTACTCCTCAATTTGCTAGGTTGAAACGTGCATGTATTCCATTTTTCTAGGAATTTACTCATTCTGTGAAGCCTTCACCTCCAAAGTAACCATTGAACAACATGTATTTTTTCCTTTACAATTTGTGACACCTACCTACCCAACCAGACTGAGAGGTGGGTGGAGGTATGGCCATTTACCACATCAGAGCTTCATAAAAGCTACAAATATATGAAATAAATAGTTAGGAAGTATCATGTAGGATGTTGAAGAGAGATTCCATACAGGCTGGTAGAGAATTATAATCAATGGAAAAAACCTGTGAGCAATTTTTGAAACCGACGTTTCGGACTAGCTAGGTGAGTCCATCATCAGGGTAATGAGATCTGTATTTTGAGAAGAGAGAGTCAAGAAATTGTGAACCTATTAATAGAAGGATAGAGAGGATAGAGAGATAACTTTGGGCTTGTGAGGTCGGCTAGATTTTCATATATTTATAGAAAAATTAATTAAATTAATTTTAATTTTGTTTTAAATTTTATTTTACTTTAATTGATCAACTTAAAACTAAATTAAAAATAAAATTAATCTGACCTAAATTAAAAATAAAATTAAAAATTAATTTAACCTAAATTAATTTAACCTAAATTAACTTAAATTAAATTAATTTTAACCTAAATTGATTTAACCTAAATTAATTTAACCTAACAAACTTTACTTTAACCTAAATTAAATTAATATGACCTAAATTAAATTAAATTACTTTAATTTTAACCTAAATGAAATTAATTTAACCTAAATTAATTTAATTTAGGTTAAATTAATTTAACCTAATAAAATTTTTATTTTAATCTAAGTTAAATTAGTTAACCTAAATTAAAAATAAAATTCAAATTAATTTAACTTAAATTAAATTAATTTAAACTAAATTAAATTACTTTGACCTAAATTAAATTGAATTAATTTAACCTAAGATAAAGCTAAATTAAAATTAAAATTAATTTAAACTAAATTTAAAATAAAATCAATTTAATTAATTAATTAATTAATTAAATTAAATTAATTTTAAATTTAGTTTAAATTTTGTTTTAATTAGTTAATTAATTTATATATATATATATATATATATATATATATATATAAATTTTATTTTAATTAAATTGGAGAGGCTAAAACTGCAGCTAGTCCCTTGAGCACACCTCCCATCGGGCCACCTTCTGCTCCTCCGCGGAAAGTCAAATTTCCTTGTAGATTATGCAAGGATGACCATCTTCTGCGCGATTGTCCTGGCATTCCCAGGGTCTTAGAAGTATGGTCTCACGATCCGGCCCGCCCCTCATCGTCCTCTGGAGCTCACGGCGATGCTACCCTATCAGCTAGAAATGGTAAGGGAAAAGGGAAGATTCGAATCCCCTGTAGACTTTGTGAAGGCAATCATCCCCTTCACCTTTGTCCACTCATGGATAAAGCCTCTGTTGTCTTGGAAAGTCTCACAACTCCTTCACCCCAACTACCCGTTGGCTATCAACGTCTCTCTGCAGCCGCAGATCGTTCCCCTGCTGACAAAGAGATCGACCAAGATTCCTTTCTTGTCTAGCCTCCTCTTCCTGAACCTGGCTCTGCCAAGCCTATTCCAGACCAACCATTGGTCAAAAAGAGTGTCGACTCAAGTTCACCACCCGTCGACCACTCTGTTTCGGAAGAGCATCATTCCCATGTTCTTCTCGTCTCCTCAGATTCTCCTGTGTCCGGAAATGATTCTCCTATCCCAGCTGCTCCCGAGAGTCCTGCTTCCGTCCCTTTAGAGCAGGGGGGCAATCATACGATTCCCCCACCAAGTAGTTCAGTCGTTTCCTTTGACTGGAGTCGTTTGACTACCTCCCGCCTTCCATCCCATGTGCCTTTCTGGGTCACGGTACACACCTATAATAAGGCGATACCTGGCACTATTTTAGATGAGGGTGCATCTGTTAGTCTTATGCCTGCCACTACTTGGCAATCTTTGGGTTCCCCACAGCTTGTGCCAGTCGCACCGAATCTGACGGCTTTTGACGGAGGAACTAGTCAACCATTAGGGATCCTTCCAAAGTTCCCTATTACTTTGGGAGGCAAAACCGTCTATATAGACGTATCGGTTACCCAAGGTGCTTTAGATTTCAGTCTTCTCCTTGGCCATGACTATGTTTATGCCATGGGGGCCCTAGTCTCTTCACTTTTCCGTGTGGTTTTCTTTCCACACGATGGAAGGAAAGTGACTATAGATCAATTATTGTTCGTTCGTCCCCGAGTGCCTCCTGCGCAGTCGTCATCCCCTCCTAGTTTTCATCCACCAGTTGCATCTGCCCCACCACAGATCAACTACATGGCCACTTATCCCGTGCCTGGATTCAGTGATGCCACCATCGTGCATAGTGTCCTGGGGGCATTGGGTCCTGACTTCCGAGATATTACCCTTCCACCCGGAGTGGCACTCTTGGAAGCCCCGGCTTCCTATTCATTCTAATGAAGTTCGGGTGGAGCATAGTTCGTTTTCCTATGTCAAGCTCCTTAAAAAATGAAACTAGGTCTGGCAGAGCATAGTTCTTTTTCCTATTTCAAGCTCCTTAAAAAATGAAACTAGGTCTTGCGGAGCATAGTTTGTTTTCCTATGTCAAGCTCCTTAAAAAATGAAACTAGGTCTGGCGGAGCATAGTTCGTTTTTCTATGTCAATCTCCTTAAAAAATGAAACTAGGTCTTGCGGAGCATAGTTCGTTTTCCTATGTCAAGCTCCTTAAAAAATGAAACTAGGTCTGGCGGAGCATAGTTCCTGATCTTGTGTCAAGCTCATTAAAAAATGAAATAAGGGTTATGAGGATAGTTCTTTTCCTAGGTCAACCTCATTAAAAAATGAAACAACTCGCTTTCCAAATCGAGTCTTTTGATTAAGATCTCGTAAAATACAAGTCGAGTCTTTCCTAGATCTCGAGAGTGAACCTTCATTCCATCCACTTTGTTGAATGCAATGAAGCTTGGGGGGCATGTACCTCGATTTGCGTTATTATGCTGGGGGCATGCGAACTGATAACAAGCATAGTTTTTCATTTCAAGCTTGTGTAAACATGAAACCGAATCTAAGCAGAGTTCTCCATGGTTCAAGCTTGTGTAAAAATGAACCCATACCTGATTTACATCTCGTGATTGCCTTTTATCTGCTAAATTCTGTTAGATGAGCCTTGGTTGTTTCATTCCATTGCCACCATCTCTTTGGCTGATCATATGCTTTCACTTGGTTGTTTATCCTTTCCTGAGGAACCGCAGCGATGAGTGGTTTTATTAGCCAGCCTCTTGACCATTACATGTTTTGAGTAGTTCCACCATTGTCGGAACCAGTTGCTACCCTTTATACCACTCGTTCCTCTAGGACGAGTCTCCTTTAAGCTCTTTTCAGACTCGTAAAAGATGAAAAGATTGCCGAGTACTTTTCCCTTTTTGACTCGTTAAAGAGAATAAAAATGGAGGTCTGCTTTCAGCTCTTTTCCGACCGTTTAAAGACGAAAAGATTGCCGAGTTATTCCTCTTGACTCGTTAAACGTAAATAAGAGGTGGTCGTCTTTAAACTCTTTTCCGACAATGGAAAAAATGAAAAGATTGTCGAACCCTTGTCGTTTCAGGTTCGTTAATGGTCACGAAGCGACGTAGTTTCGATTGCTTTTTTACTTTTTCAGGTCGAAATCACTACTCATGAAAAGTACTCCTCAATCGTAATGGTCGGGCGGTTCTTTCGAGCATTGTTTTATACTTTTTCGGGCTCGCGAGACACAACTTTACGAAAAAGGACACCCTTGGAGTTTTCTTTTCTGTTGTCTTTTCAAACTCTCTAAACATGAAAAGACGTCGAGTTCTTCCTCTGTCAGACTCGTTAAAACTTGATGACATTGGAGTCCGTTGAGATGACGCTTTACAAGCATATGCTATCCCCGTCAAGCTTGTTAATAAAAATAACTAGGGTACTCGCCAGAAATGGTGGGGGAAAATGGAACCATAATTATTGTCGTGTCGGCAGTATGTCACTCTTGAACATGGCACTTGTCTGCTTTCGTGTCTGGGTGGGGACATCTCATCTCGTTTTTCACTTGCCTCCGTGGATTTGGGTGATCCTGTTTGACCTCTCATTTGCTCATTGCCTCGTCACCATGACCTTTGATCCATTGATGTCAAATACTGCCAAGTCCACTGTCGTGCCGCCGATATGTTCAAGAGAAGTTGACCTCTGCAGAATAACAACCTCCCTCTGATAGCTCACATAATTCTGATTCACCACAACATTCTTCCTCTGTCTCGTGTCGATGATGTGGGAAAAAATATGGCCCACCTTCGATCAAGGTCACTTCCTATCGACTTCAGCTCATTATCCAGGAAGTTGATCTAGAGACTCCCTTCTGGTGCCTTGGAACCTGCATGCCTCAATGGCAAGTTCTTCGTGTTCGATGTGAGGTTTTCATCATTGGCCTCCGATCGAATGATTCTACGGGTGTTCGATGCTAGCTCACTGATTCGCACGCCGTAGATTGTACATATAGTAATTTGAGGGCCATTGTCATTATTGGTGGTACCTCTCGCGTCTGTTAACAATTTTCATTATTGACTGGTAATCAGACGATGTTCATGCATGTTCGACTTCAACTCATGTATTCACATGCTTGAACTTGTACTTTTGTTCAGGTCGAGATGGAGCGGAAGACCCTGGATTTTGTCTGTTGGAATCCAGGCTGCGATTTTGTGGATTATTATGATTATTACATGACTCATTCACTGGATGGCTGCGACCATGCCTGAGTCTATTCATCGATCCTCACCGGATGGCTACGCCCATACCTTGGATCTAGATTATTATGTACTCTGTTATGGATGGCTACGCCCATACCACATATATCATGTACTTGAGATATCAGTTGTACCTCTCTATGCAGATTCTCTAGCGGCGGCATTTTCAGTTGCATGTGTTCTTGTAAAGCATTTCACCCCTCTCTCTCTCGGGCCTCATGCTTTAGGGGGCATCTATTACACAGTAATTTGTCACCATTTGTCACCGTCCCTATTACCCCTCTCCCACACTTTGGAGGACTCATTCCGGGACCTGTGAGAAGTGACATAACTTGAAAACACTTTCATTATGTTCCCCTAAGTATGGACTGCATATGCCCTGAAGACATCTCCTGCATAATATCCTTAAAAAGTCTCATTTTTCCATTAGCGCGGATCCACAGTGTATTACTCGCGCCAATGGGGGAAATCCTCCAAAGAGGGCACGCCAGTTAGCGCTCTGTCTCAGAGCTATACCCGCGCCAACTGAGTTTGGGAAAGCTTTTTAACAAACGCACGCGCGAAGGTTTTTTCCTTTCGACTCATGAAGCTTTTTAAGGATAATGCCAATCCCATGGATGTCCTGATTCATCGTATCTCCCTTTCCTCTATCCATAATAGATTTTTGAGGATAAACCCAATCCCATAGATGGTGTGATTCATTGTATCTCCATTTCCTCCATCTATAAAAGCTTGTTCTGTTGCCTTTGACAAGCTAGTTCGAGCATAGGGAGAATTATACTTTCAGAAGTCTGAGAGATTGTTGTAAGAGTCTTCTTTGCATTCATAATCAAAGAGAGAGAGGCTTGTTCCCAATCCCGACAAGCTTTGCAAGACATATGTAGCTGATCACCCAGCCAAAGGAGGATTTGACGTCAGAACTATGGTTGTATTCTTCTTTGTTGTTTATCAATAATAGATGACTATCATTATGGTTCCACTCTTGTTATTCATTGTAATAATGTTTGAGTTATATCTTTTCTGACCGATATATATGTGCATCTATTGGATTTTATTCTTGTATTTGTGTTGTTCTTTGCATGTGCAGGTGTCCATTCACGGAGATCGTGGGGATCGTGATCGGCCGGAGCAAAGGAACGAGAGCGACGACTCTTCTACGAATATTAGCGTTGGAATCCAAGTAGGCTCTCATCATCCACCTTTGATTTGCAATTAGGAACTTGTGTGATAGCATTGTTTGATTGTTGCTAGACCCGATCTAGGCTAGTAGGGATCGCCTCTGTCCGCAGAGGGGATTTACCTTGCCAACAGGGATTTCAGATGCAGAAGTAGAAGACACTTCCATGGAAGCAGGTGTTATGGTATTGGACGGATACATATAAGGAACTTTAACCCATGGTTGTTAGTATGTGCAATATAATATCTTTGAGAACCTCTTTGAGGTTTCCTCCAAGTGCATCCACGCCATAAAACCTATCGACCATGACACATATGGCATAATTATATGGTAGTTAAGCTCTCCTTATAACTCTCAAATGTTGTTTTTAAGGTTCATTCCCTAAACTTCATTGTTCATCCCTGTGGTATTTCTGTTGATCTTGCCATATGCTTATTTAGAAGGATCATGGAAAAATAAACATAATCTCAACTTTCATGCCTCTAGGAATTATATCAATGACTACTTGCTTAATCTATTTTTCCTTTCTTAATGTTGAAATCACAATAACATATATTTTTTATTGATGTTTGAATCACACCGTGTGATTATCACATTAGTGGTGGAGACAATGGTATACACAAAAAGCACAATCAACAATTTTTTTTTATCTATACTTCAATAACACGCCATAGATTATTGCTCTATTAAATTCCTTGCTTTGTAGCTCATAAAGCTAAGGAAATCATTTGCAAATCATGTGACTTTGTGTGTGTGTGTGTGTGAGATTTCCCATTATCTTTGTCTCTTTAGCCAAGGTGCATATATTATGCCTATGCATGTGCTTCACCATTTAGTAAAGGCAGTGGTTCGGGATTGGACTTCACATCCATATATTTTAACCATTTCTATTGTTTAAATGCTCTAACTTCTTCTTCTTCTTCTTGCTACTCCTCTATCTATGCTATGTTATGCACATATCTCTTTTGCGCTTGTGCCTCCAGATAAAGTGTTTACAATGCAAATGCAGAGTTGATCCAAGTTATTTGTGTTCATACATTGTCTTAAAACTCTCTAATAGCATAAATTTAATTAGTTTTTCTAATAGCTACTACCAATTCTTCCAGAAGGACTCCTCGATAACCAGAAATACCTACAATTTCTCTTGATGCTTCCTTTTATCCCTTCTTACACTCATGAGATGATCCAACATCCCATGTGGCTCATCAAGCACCAACATGAATAAGCACAATTCTCAGAAAATGACAATGTGAAATGGAGGAATGCGTATGAGATTAAGCTTGGATAGATTCTTAGGGGCTATAATATACGCAATTGTGAAAGTGTAGGTGTAGCCCTCATTATGCAAAGGCATTGGTGAGCTCAGAGGATGAATTAGATGGTGTAGAATGAGATGGAAAGAATGTGTGCACAAGGAGGAATTCAGTATGCTCAAATGAAGTTCTAGAGTTATCCACTACACGGTAGGTCCTTACATGCAGTCTGCTAGATCTCTACCTGCAAATACCACATTATATTCATGCAATACCATGTTAATATATATAGGCAATAAGATGGTCAAAGTTTACAAGTGATAAATGTAGTTGCATATAGTTGTAGTCAGAAGTATGTGATATAGAAGGCTATGGGAAGGTTGTGCAACATAGAAATTAATTGACGCTTATCAAAACATTAATTGATGTATGGTAGAGCGAACAGATGTGGAATTTTGAAAGTGATACTAGCAGTGTCGTGAAAGTGATGAAGACAATGATTATAACTCAAAATTTTGTTCGAACTTTAGTTAACTATTTATTAATCCATGTAATTTAATAAAAGTATTAAAAATTAAATAAAATGAAAAACTTAAGTTAACTTAAGATTTTCAATCCAATAAATATATAAGAACAAATATTCCAATAAAACTTTAAAGTTATTATTCAATAATATTTAAAATAATAAACTTATATATAAACACACATGTTTCCTCTGTCACACCTTAAACATGTCAAAACAAAAAAAAATATGATTAAAGCAAAAAGAGTAACCCATTAATTACTGTAATCTTAACCTTTAATAAAAACCAAAAAATAATAAAAAGCGAAGAAAAACATAATAATGAATGAGCCAAAAACGTAATAATGAATGGGCCATCATAAAAATTCACTACTACTTTGATTGGGCCTTGGCCATAGGCTTAGAACATGCCACAATAATTGTAAACGGTACCCTTTACCACGGCAACCATATTCAGTGTCTTGATGATTTACATTTATTATTAAAATTCATGAGAATCATAAAAGTATTATGGCACTTGTAAAATAATTTCAATCATATTCAATATCATGATCGTTTCCATTTATCAGTGTTGTTAGGAGAAAAAAGTAACGGTTTCCATTTATCAGAGAGTTATTATTAAAAGTATTATTGCACTTAAAGATATTTAAAAATATTTTCAATTATATTCAATATCATGATGATTTCCATTTATCTGTTGTTATTAAAATCATAAAAGCAACATGGGTTCGGTTGGTTTTCATGACGTGTTGAATTTAGATATTATAGAAAGGGATTTAACGTGGGAGTTATATTATTCGAAAGGGTGTTTAAATTCAATCAAAATTTCAAAATATTAAACAATATTTGGTGATTAAATAAATTATTTTTTTTATTTAGTTAAATGTAATATAATATAAAATAAATTTAGATGGAGATGAAATGAATTTTTTTGGATCAGTAATAGATTATAATTTTTGTTATTTAAAATATATTTTTGAATATATAAATAAATTTAACATCTGGAAATTTACAGGACATTGAATTTTTACAAATTAAATAATTTAAATTTTTTATTTTTTAAAATCTATATAAAATTTTAAATAATATATTAAAAAAACCAAAACTCCATAAATATAAAAATAAATAAATAAAAATTCATTAAAAAATAAAATTTTTCAACCGATCTGAATTTATTCAAAGAACTCATTTACGTCTTTCACCATTTGAACGTGCGTACCATCAAGAACACTTGGGTACCCAAATCTTGAAATTTTAGAACTATAACCTAGATTTTCAAAAAAAATTGCCCGATTTTGTCATAATCTTATCGAAATTTCCATTATTTTCCGAGCTAATTTGTAGATTTTTTAGACTACCCTATAGAGGCATTCAGAGTAGTCTTACAAGGTCACAATTTTGCCTCGAAAATAATGCAAATTCCAACATGATTGTTGCCAAAATCTGGCAGAAATTTTGGGAAATCTAGGTTACACTATCAAGCTTCATAAATTTAGGTGCCTAGGGTCTTTTTTATGGTGTTGAATCTATTTCCACCATAAAAACGACTCAAGCACTCCCATGATTGATGTTTTAAAGAAAAAAAAATCACCATATCTCTTTATACAATGCCTTAAACAATCATTTACTCAATAAAATTACCTAATAAAACTAACATTTAGTTAATAAAGTGTTTAAATAGGTGAATATCTATGAATTTAAACATCAAATTATAAATATTTCATACTATTTTATTTAATTTGTATACTAAAATTTCAATATTTTATATAATATTTATATTTATATTTTTTAATTATTATTTTCATTTTGAAATTTATAAAATTTATTTTGGATTATTGTAAATAGGCGTTGTTAGATAGGTTTATCAGATGGAATTAAATTTATTTTTATATAAAAAAATAATTTTATAATTTGGAAATTAAAGTTATAAAGAAGATTAATTGATTAGATAGTTTGGAGTATGTTCTAATACTGATTTTGGTTGGCTAAGAGTTCGTCTTCTTTGGAGGTAAGGAAACGAAAGTCTATTTTTTTATGGACCATCAACAAATAACTCTAGATAGTTATAGTTTTCCTTGAATAACAATGGTGAGTCAACCTTACGATAACATCTCCCCAATACTCCATTTTTTTTATTTATTTTTATAAATAAATACAATACATATATCAATTTCATTCTTGAATTTTTTCATATATAACTTTAAATAAAAATAATCAACATGTGTTCCTTACGAAGTTGTCTTTAGTGCGATTTTTTGGAAGTTTTTCCGGTGAACTTTTTCGGTCTAATTTCTTTAAAATCTGGCAGGAATTTATTGAAATCATAAGTTTGATGGGTAACCCCTGTACGATCAAAGTGCCCTAGGGGTTTTTCGGTGTGCTGAATCCATATATACAATCAAAAAACCACTTTAAATAATATAAATCAAAATTTCACCTCAAAATTTTCCACCAAATTCCAACACTAAAAATCCAAAAAATCACACTAAAAACAACCATCATTAAATTATAACTTTTAATATTCTTATATCAACTTTAAAATTAATATCCAAACATACATACCTCATCAATGCAATGTCTCTCTCAAGAATTAAGTTGCCTTGTGGATTATTAGTAAATGTATTATCACTGGCATGCATATATGTTATCGCCCCCCTTTGTTAAATCTAAACATGTATAAACATAAAAGATGTAAAAGGTGTTAACCCTCATTAACCTAGAAAAAGGTAATTAATATACATATAGAGTTGACTTTTTGAAATATATCCATGTTAAATGTTACTAATTAGAAAAAGGTTATATATATAGTTGTTGATTTTTTTAATTAAATGTCACTAATTATAGGGTTAGTATATTAATTTTGGTATTTAGTTACTATAATAGTAGTGTTTATTTTTTTCCCTCATATATTTTATTAACTGGAAATGCGCCCGAAGTTTCTCAAAGTCTTGTAAGAATAGTGAGTTAGCAAGCACTTTGTATATCAACAACAAGGGTCCTTCATTAACCCTGGTCATGTGTCTTTCATTCCCTGATAGACTGGCACGGTAATCGACAACTAGATGTCAACAAGGTGTAAGTTAGTGATAATGTATTATGCAATGTGTTTCATTTGCTAAACTTTTGTTTTCTTATCTCAAAGGTCTATGTTGTTTTTCACACACAACTCTTGTGTGCTTCTATTATCATCTCAGATGGTTCCTCTCTCTCCTAAAGCTATTTCTTTTCCACACTAGCGTTGGTGCTAGCGAGGGTTTTTACTCAGTGCATGTTATGTTAATGAAAATTACAATAGATATTGACATTTTCCCTTTACCCTATTTTTCAATCTTGGTTTTATTAATGGTTCGTTGTCAACAGGAATTGACACTATATATATATATATATATTCTTTTTAAACGTAACTCTATAAATCCTCACTAATTTATTTTACCTGGTTTCGAGTTTGATACTTCAAGGTTTTCATTGAAGCATAAGTCAACTCAGAGTTATTGTTTCAGGTATTGGTATGTCATTATTCATTTATCGAATGCAATATTTAATCTCCCATTAAAGAGGCACGATGATGAAGTTAAGGACCCTTTTGCTTGATGTCATTTTATGTTTTTTTGTTATAGAACATTGTCTATGTCTTAAAACCTCGATGGTTTTCAACATTTATGTTACATAATGACTCTTGTATTTTACTATTTCATATATATATATATAAACTATTAACAAGATGCTTGTTTGGCATTTTATAGAAATGTTGTTTTTCTGTTGAACTCCATTTGGATGTGTTTTTATGTGTATATCTGCATTCCTTATCGTCACAGTTTTTAGGTGTTTAGAAATATAATTTCATTCAGGGTCTTTCCGTTTCTTTTGGTTAAAATTGGCAATTAGGGCCAAACTCCATGTCGGTCATATTATTTATGGCAGCTGATATTTTTATTAGATCCATCTTATTGAGAGGTGTAGGATTGATCTAAAGATCATCCGATTCTGATAAGTATTTATGAAGTTATGAATTTATTTATGTTATGGATAAATTATTAAGTCAGCCAACAACTTATGTAGGCTCAGAAGCCCAACAATCATGTCTATTCAACCTCTACGTTTTAGTATAAAGAGAAGAAGACTTCAAGTCATTTATACACACACTTGGATCTCTTCCTCTCTCTACTTGTCTTTGGGTTTTAGTAGGAGGAGAGATCCTAAGGAAAAGTTGGAATTGTCGGAAAAGCCAGAAAAGCTGGAACTACCAGAAAAGTCGAAAAAGCCGGAAAAACCGGAAAAGCCAGGATTGCCAGAAAAGCCTGGACTGTCGGAAAAGCCGGAAATGTTGGAAAAGCCGGAAAAGCCAGAAAAGTCAGAAAAGTTGGAAATGCCGGAACTGCGGGAAACGTCAGAATTGCTGGAAAAGCCAGAACTTCCGAAAAGCCGAAAACGCCAGAAAAGCAGGAAATACTAGAAAAGCCGAAAAAACCGGAAATGTCAGAACTATCAGAACTACCAGAAAAGATGGAACTACCAAGAACTGCCAAAACAGCCGGAGCATCTGTCTCCGAAGGAAGGCAGCATGATGTATGAGATCATGGGCAGCATAATAAGCAACATGATGATATGAGCATGGGCAGCATAATGATGCATGATGATATGAGCATGGGCAGCATAATGATGAATGAGATCATGAGCATGGGTAGCTTGATGATGAATAAGACCATGGAAGATGCAACATGATGAGCAGCATGAAGATGAGAGCAGCTCAGTCATCAAGGTTCAACACATGTGACAGTACAACAAGGTGTCACATGGTAATGTGCAGCAAATAGACGAGATGCAGCACTATGATAGGTGGACGAGTCACCTTAGAGAATCAGTTGAAGCAATATGTCTTCAACTGATCTCATGCTAATATCAAAAGTCAAAGTGATTGACTTCTATTGTAAATGTACTATCTCTCTCACTTTCTCTGCTGAACTTTGAAGAACATAAAAGAAGAATTGATCAAGGGTTTCCCCACATTGGGGTTTGTCCCTGGCTAGCACCACATCTTGTGTCCTCTTGTCTTGGCTTGTCTTCTGTGATTTATATTTATGTTCTATCTGCAGTTTACTTTATGTTGATGTGATTGCTAATGTGGAAAATAAATTGAAATAAATTTCTCTAGCAGAGAACATACCTAAAATTAACATGGTATTAAAGCTGAGGTGAAGACAATGCCCAAGCAAGAGTGAAAGAGAAATCACCAAAGACAATAGGGACAAGACAAAAGGATCAATGGGTTCTACATCTCTCTTCTAAGTTCACAAAGGGTGAAGTAAAAGCAGAACATATTATTAGAATGGCATAGCGGAAGTTTATGATGGCCCATCTAAAGATCACTTCATTGGGAAGTTCAGATCTAAGGGTGGAAGGAAAGGCAGATGCCTTGGTTTCAATAAGTTCGACCATTATGCGAAGGAGTGTCCAAAGGTAATGCAGGTCATCAAGGAAATGGTTGACTCTTCAAAGAAAGCAAGGAACCCCAAATCACTTTTATGTACCTGATCGCAAGAAGAACCTGGTGTCCATCTTGGAAATGGAAGTCAAAGGTTTCAGGGTGGCACTCATCGATAGAAAGGTACGTGTTTGGAAGTAGAATTTTCAAAGATGTTTTTGAGTTCAGGGTTGTATCAAATTGCAGGAAGTCCACTAGGTACCATGTCCATTGTCACGTAGCACCGAAGGTCTATGAGTCAGATGGTGACAGGGATGCCTGAATTCAAAAGGAGCATGATAGTACATGTTTGAGATGTACCGAAGGAAAATATTACAAAGGGAACATTCCCCTCATGTAGCAAGTCCACAAGTCTAGAACAACCCAAGGGGTCTGAGATTGATAATCAGGAATCTCGCATATGCAGGTGGAAGAAATACCTCTATGGCTTGAAGCAAAACAACCCAAGCATAGTATGAGAGGATCGATTGCTGTCTGATAAAGCTGAGATTCACTAGGAGTGAAATGGATCCAAACCATCCAAAGGTTGTGGATGATAGACCTCTCATACCAGCACCTTATGAGGATGACCTACTTCTAACAGGTGCAGACCCTCTCATTTGCAGAAGTAAGAGGGAGTTGAATTCGAAATGTGGAATGGTGAACTGCAAGCCTGTGACTACCTCGAGGATCTTAACTTTCAGAAGTTATATGGTAGTGATGTCGGACCAGATTTGGGAAATGCCTCTGAATCTCATAAACTCATTCGCGTTGATGTTCTTGTTGAACTTCCGTCCAGACATATGTTTTGCAGTTAGCATGGTGAGCTCATATTTGGTTGAACCTCACTAGATTGGTGCCAAGAATCTTCTGAGATGTCTTTGGGGCACAATCTCCCATGGATTGAGATACACTACCGGAAATATGAAACTACATGATTATTCGAATGTTGATTGGGCAAGTAGTGTGGAGGATCACTAGAGCACTTCTTATTGTTGTTTCTCTTTGGATTCTGCTTCGATATCATGGATGAGCAGGAAGCAGAAGTCGGTTGTTATAAGCGTCGCTGAGACCAGATAATATCTACGAGTATGATCTCGTATGAAGCTACCTGATTGGGGAAGCTCTTCAAGTGAGCTATTTGTACCACTGTGATTCTATCTAAAAAACAAAGGTGGGATTTGATTCTTGAGCAATCCTATATTCGACAATTACTCCAGAAGATAGACATCAGATACTACCTTATCTGGGATATGGTAAGTCTATGAGCAAGGAAGCTCCATCGCTATGGGATGATGTACAGGTCGCTACTCTTTTTCTAAGCCCCGGGGGAAAGATCAAATCTGTGATTTTCCCGAACGACTTGGAGTCGTCAAGAGACCCTTGTACAAGGGTCCTGGATGTTGTATACATTGAGCTCTAGGAAGTCTGGGAGCTTGTGGTTCTTACTGGAGCAACATACGACCACAGGGTGACTCACCCTCCCCTGATGGTGCATAATGGGACAGGATGATTCACTCTCCTGTGAACAAGATGATTCGCTCTCTTGTGGGACAAGAGGATTTGCTCTGTTGTGGGACAGGATGATTCGCTCTCCTATGTAGCAGGATGATTAATTCCCCTGTGAGGTCTGGATGATGTGTTCTCCATGACAATTGTGTAGCAGGATGATTAATTCTCCTGTGAGGTCTAGATGATGTGTTCTCCATTACGATTGTGTAGCAAGATTATTAGTTCTCCTATGAGGTCTGGATGATGTGTTCTCCATGACGATTCTGTAGCAGGATGATTAGTTCTCCTGTGAGGCCTGGATGATGTGTTCTCCACGGTGATTGTGTAGCAGGATGATTAGTTCTCATGTGAGGACAAGATTAATTAAGTTCTCTTGTCGAGGCATCCTACCCATGCAGTCTGGGACTCATGGGAGGTAACTCTCATCTGATCAATAAGCAAGGAAATGATAATAGGGACCATAGTAGTACCGATGGACACATCATTGTATCTACCGTACTCCCTATGCTATGATGACCCTCATTTATTTGGGATCAATGATACTAATCTGGGACTAGTGGTAGGAGTTGTACCCACTATGACACTGACTTCGGGTCAGTTGAGGACTGATCTGGGACCAGTGGTACATACTCTGAGACTGACTTTGAGTCAGTAGAGTACTGGTCTAGGACCAGTGGTAGGAGTTGTACCTACTATGACACTGACTTCAGGTTGGTTGAGGACTAGTCTGGGACCAATGGTACACACTGTGAGACTGACTTTGGGTCAGTGGAGAATGGTATGACACATTCTCGATCAATTCTTCTTCTTCATGGTTTAGCAGAGCTAAGTTGAGCAGAGCAGAGCCAGTAGAGCTGAGCAGAGCAGAGCAGAGCCAGCAGAGCTAGCAGAGCTGAGTAGATCATAGCAGAGCCAGCAGAGTTGAGTAGAGCTGAGCAGAGATAACAAAGTTGAGCAGAGCAGTGTAGGGCACTGATAGCAAAGATAGTACAGTTGGACATATGGATCAGCGAATGGAGTTCTCCCTAGTTGAGAGGGAGTGTTAAAATTGGCAACTAGGGCCAAACTCCATGTGGGTCATATTATTTATGGCCGCTGATATTTTTATTGGATCCCTCTCATTGAGAGGTGTAGGATTGATCTAAAGATCATCTGATTCTGATAAGCATTTATGAAGTTATGAATTTATTTATGTTATGGACAAATTGTTAAGTCGGACAACAACTTATGTAGGCTTAGAAGCCCAACAATCATGTCTATTCAACCTCTACGTTTTAGTATAAATAGAAGAGGACTTCAAGTCATTTCTACACACACTTGGATGTCTTCCTCTCTCTGCTTGTCTTTGGGTTTCAGTAGGAAGAGAGATCCTAAGGAAAAGCCGGAAAAGCCAGAAAAATTGGAACTGTCGGAAAAGCCAAAATAGCTGGAAAAGCTAGAAAAGCTGGAACTACCGGAAAAGCGAGAAAAGCCAGAAACTTTGGAACTGTCGGAAAAGTCAGAAACGTTGGAAAAGCTGGAAATACCGGAAAAGCCAGAAAAGCCGAAAAAGGTGGAAAAGTCGGAAAAGCCAGAACTGCCAGAAAAGCTAAAACTGCTAGAAAATCCGGAAATGCTGGAAAAGCCGGAAATATCGGAAAAGCTGGAAAAGCCGAAAAAGCCAGAAAAGACGGAAATGCCAGAACTATCAGAACTGCCAGAAAAGCCAGAACTGTCGGAAAAGCCGGAACTACCGGGAACTGTCGGAACAGCCGGAGCATCTGTCTCCGAAGAAAGGCAGCATGATGTATGAGATCATGGGCAACATAATAAGTAGCATGATGATATGAGCATGGGAAGCATAATGATGCGTGATGATATGAGCATGGGCAGCATAATGATGAATGAGATCATGAGCATGGGCAGCTTGATGATGAATAAGACCATGGAAGATGCAGCATGATGAGCAGCATGAAGATGAGAACAGCTCAGTCATCAAGTTTCAACACATGTGACAGTACAACGAGGTGTCACACGGTAATGTGTAGCAAATAGACGAGATGCAACACTATGATAGGTGATCCGGATTTAAACAGGAACGCAATAAATTACAGAGATAATCATAAACAGAGAGATGCGATAACCATAAAGACAGATATGCAGCGGAAATAATACTTCATTTCATTACTGTAAAATACTGAAATATGCTTAAAAATAGAAATAGAAATAACCCAGCTAGGGCGATGGTAGATTATCTCTGAGAAGAGATGTGTCGGCTACATGCCTCTGAACTGTTCCGAACTATGTTTACAATGAGGCTCGAAGGCCTATTTATTATTGAGAAACAATGGAAAACCCTTAACATTCCAAAACCTAACCCTAGAAGATGAAACACCAAACTATGGGCCCCGTTTGGGTAAATTGGTACATCAACCTCCCGGGGTCGTAACTTTGGCATACGATCTCCATTTGACGCGCATGATAGCCCGTTGGAAAGATCTCTCCAAGGATTATGACGAAAAAGACGATTTTTTACCTAAAAACTCGCAGATGTAGATTTCCCAAAAAACATCGTTTAGGACCTCAAAATGGCCCCGGAAGTTTAGGACCTGAAAAACTGCTAAAAATAGTAAACTGCGCTATAATTAAGGAAACTGAAAAAATGAAAGAGACAGTTGTGGGGGTCCAAATGGGATAGGTGGGCGGCCACCAACATCCACCTGGATCGTTCCTCCCCCCTTAGGAAGCAATGGTCCCCATTGCGTTGAGTTCCTCCTTGAGATGAGGAAGCTTTTGCTGAGCTGGGTCTCCAGTGAGCTATTCTGCAATCTCTGATGTGTCCAAAAATGGTGGGAAGCATGGTCGGCGATGGTCCACATTGAACAATCGATGCAAGCGAAGGAATGGAGGAATGATGTGCTTCAAAGCATTGTTGCCCACAGCCTTGTTACTAGTGTAAGGACCATGTTGAAGCGGTCTGAGTTTCTTATGGGTTCTGGTAAGGCGTTCTCTCTGCAGATGTAACCAAACTTTTTCGCCCACCTGAAACTTGTGTGGTACCCCTCTGGGTAAGGATAAGTTGTTCCTGTGTTCTGTCATGACTGTTTCCCTATGTTGCTGCTGCTGCGTGGAGGAACCCTTTGCGAGGGTCATGGATGTAGCAACGATCTTCCCCTTACTTTGGGAGCGAACCAGACAGAAAATAAATTTCCTAGTCTGTGAGATGAGCTTGCTGCCTTTCTTAGCAGTGATCAAAGAGGTGGTGGTAGGTGGAGCTACCTCTGGTATCCTGTATAATGAATTATCCAAAGAAATAATGACAGCGCGAGGCCTTGACTCATACACAGCATGTCACCTCCACAAGTATGGCTGGCCTAATAGTACATCACAAACATCCAGAGGTGTAACATCACACAATACCTCATCTGTGAAGGGCTTGATGCTGTAGGGAAGGCGGCACTGCTGGTGAACTTTGAGATCTCGTCCTTCGTGAAGCCACCCGATACTGTATGGTTGTGGGTGTGGCATAGTTGGTAGGCCCAACCGCTTCACGACCTCTGCTGAAACGAGGTTCTTTTGGCTGCCACTATCGACAATGAATTGCAGCGGCGAACCCTTCACCCACATCTGTGAGTGGAAAAGACGTTCCCCCTCCTCTGGCTCTTCGGGCTCATTCTTCTGGATCTTGGCAGTGGCAACAGTGGCACTAGGATCCGCATCAATGATTTGCTTCCCTTTGCCATCCCCTTGTCGGGTTCCGTCTCAGAGTCAGAACATGCTTCTGATTCGGAAGCCTTCAACTCGGCCACTAGCGACTGCTTGGTCCGACACTCACTTGTGTTATGAGTGGGACTCTTCTGGAACTCACACCACTTTCCTGTGTCCTTCTTCGGCTTCATGGTGTTGTTCTTTTCTTGCAGCTTAGAGGGGTTGTCTTGGGTCACCTCGCCTTGGCTTTGTCCTTTGGGCTTCGGATTTGCAGATCCAAAGTCTCACTTCTTCTGTTTGAACTTTTGCTCGATTTTGACAGCGTATCGGTATGCTGTGCCGAGTGAGGAGATGTTCAAGAACTCCATATCTTTCTGGATGTATCTGTGTAGGCAGCCGCGGTATTTGAGTACAAAATTCAGCTCAGAATCTTTGATACCCAACTGGTATGAAAAATATTTGTGAACTCTGGTACATCTTGGTCTCGTCCCTGCTGCAGTGTGGTCCATTTGATGTATTTGTCCTCATAGCTTTTGACAGGGTAGTATTGCTCCTTGATGGCATCCCGGAAGTCATTCCAAGTGGGGGCGGCTGAAATTAGTGAGCCTGTACTTTCATCCTTCTACTCGCAGTATGTTTCCCACCAGTCCTTGTTGTGGGGGGCTGCTTTGAGAAGAGCGAAAACAATCTTTTCCTGACTTGAAAATTCATGAACAGAAAAATACCCATCTAGCAGATTTAACCATTTATCTACGGCATCTGCGTCTATTTGACCCTCGAAGATGGGGATTTCAAAATTAACTTGTACCTTAAATGGTGTGGTGTTTCCAGAGTAGCTGTTGGAAGCCGATGCGTCGCCTCTGGGTAGCCGCTGAAGGATCTGTGCAAAGCTATCCATCATCACGTTCCTTTGCCGCTCGAGGGCTTCTTCGAGCAAGATTCTGATAGGATCTCCTACCCCCTCGTCTTTCTTCTCATCTGCCATGGGAGGCCGTCGGGATTTGCGAGGCTGGTCTTGCAACGGTTCGACCAGTTCAAGCCTTAACTCCTTATATTCCGACCTCGTTGGGGACATGCAAAGAAAAACAAAGAAAAAGCAGACCGCTCTGATACCACTGATCCAGATCTAAACAGGAACGCAATAAATTACAGAGATAACCATAAACACAGAGATGCGATAACCATAAAGACAGATATGCAACGGAAATAATACTTCATTTCATTACTATAAAATACTGAAATATGCTTACAAATAGAAATAGAAATAACCCAGCTAGGGCGATGGTAGCTTATCTCTAAGAAGAGGTGTGTCGGCTACATGCCTCTGAACTTTTCCGAACTGTGTTTACAATGAGGCTCGAAGGCCTATTTATTATTGAGAAACAATGGAAAACCCTTAACATTCCAAAACCTAACCCTAGAAGATGAAACGCCAAACTATGGGCCCCGTTTGGGTAAATTGGTACATCAACTTCCCAGGGTCGTAACTTTGGCATACGATCTCCGTTTGACGCACATGATAGCCCGTTGGAAATATCTCTCCGAGGACTACGACGGAAAAGACAATTTTTTACCTAAAAAGTTGCGGAGTTAGATTTCCCAAAAAAACGTCATTTAGGGCCTCAAAACGGCTCCAGAAGTTTAGGACCCGAAAAACTGCTAAAAATAGTAAACTGCGCTATAATTAAGGAAACTGAAAAACTGAAAGAGACAGTTGTGGGAGTCCAAATGGGATAGGTGGGTGGCCACCAACATCCACCTGGATCAATAGGTGAACGAGTCACCTTAGAGAATCAGTTGAAGAAATATGTCTTCAACTGATCTCATGTCGATATCAAAAGTCAAAGTGATTGACTTCTATTGTAAATGTACTAACTCTCTCACTTTCTCTGCTGAAATTTGAAGAAAATAAAAGAAGAATTGATCAAGGGTTTCCCCACATTTGGGTTTGTCCCTGGCTAGTGCCACATCTTGTGTCCTCTTGTCTTGCTTGTCTTTTACAATTTATATTTATGTTCTATCTACAGTTTACTTTATGCTGATGTGATTGCTAATGTGGAAAAGCAATTGAAATAAATTGCTCTAGCATAGAAGATACCTAAAATTAACACTTTTCAACCTATTACTATATGATATTTTGACTGAAGGGTGAGGGTTTCGACTCTATGATACTTCAAAATTTATTTGGAGCTATGATTATAATATTTACAATTATGACATTCATTATGAAATAGATTTGGTCTCCACACACACTATTTTATTTATATATATTATATCTATATATATATATATATATATATATATATATATATATATATATATATATATATATATATATATATATATATATATATATATATATATATATTGTCATGTATTTAGAGTTAGGGTATTTATCCCTAAGACTTCATTAAGGTTGATTCTTTACTAGTTAGTATTGTAGTAAGCAAATATTTCGTTTTTCAACTATGTTTGTATTTTATTGTTCTTAACATTTTATGTTAGTGTTACAACATACTTTAAGAGGCAGGGATTTTGACCCTTTGAACCTAGAAGTTTGTACAATCATTAAGTCTTCTGATATAGACTTCTATACAATATTATGCATGGACTTTAAATCTTAAGGGCCCATTCTTGGCCGCCTTGGTGAATATTATTACTGTATAACTAATTTTATCTATGTCAACTCGTTTTCATTCCTAGATGGTTAAAGGCGTAGTTTAAACTTATACATTTCTATAGAATGACATACAATTTCATATGCACATTGTTTTTCCAATTTAATAGTCAATTATTATACATAAATTGATTTGAAATATAAATAGAAAGCGAAATATATGTATAAATAATGTAAATACCTAATTCTAGTATGCTAATAATTTTTTGGAGATTTTGCTACAGATTTCACTATTTTGTTAAAAAGAAAACAAGTTTTGCATTTCAAAAATCTATTTCATTATCATTTGAATTTTCATAAGCAAATATGATCAGTAAATTACCGTGGATATTCCACTGGACAGTTTGTCACAATAGATCTGATAATAATATATTAAAATGCAGAATTTCTTATAGTATTACAATTTTATTAAACTTCTAGATCTGTAAATTTAATTGCTATTAGTGCATGCAAGCGAAAATTATGAAAAAAAGTAGAGAACAAACAAATAAGCTCTCACACACACATAAGACACAATATATTCTATGGGAAACCCTTTCGGGGGAAAACCTAACTAGAAGGTGAGGCTACTTTGCTCTCTTTCTCTGCTTGGAAATATCGTTGCAGCTCTAAAGAAGTAATGCCTATGGCCCGTGGGCTGCTACAATGCAATGATCCTCCCTGTGTGTTGTACCTCCTATCTCTCCTTGTTATCTTTGCTCAACTATGGAACAAAATGTTCTTGAAATCATGGAATGCCCCTTCCTCCTAGTGGCCTAGTTATAACATAGCCCAATAGCCGACTAGTGGTAAGTTTGACTACATCAACTCTTAACTAGAGTTACAATATAGACTCTTCTAGAGACTTTTACATCACAAAAATTTGGATAGCCCATTTTCCATGAATAATGGGGGCTGACTCAACATCCTCCCGAACTATACGTGTGAAAATAGTAAGGTCAACTTCTGAGTGGCATAACTTTTGCATACATACTCTGATTGACGCGCTTCTTACATTGTTGGCAATATCTCTGTGTCAAATTACATGAAAATGTGTCATACTATAGCGACAATTTTTTACCCCCAATTTTTTTTTATGCCTCAAAATGCTCCTGGAAGGTTTCAAACTTTGTTTCGTCAAACTGGGTCCTGCCAATAAAAACGGTCCCATGAGCTGATTCCTCCACTTTTTCCACTCCGAATGCATTGAGATGGATGAAAAAAATATAATGATCTAATCTGGATCACATCTCTCCATTTTGGGAGGCTTTTGGTCCCCATAATATTTTAGTGAATGAGGTGGGGAAATGTTTCCTCCACCTTCTCTTTGGTGTACCATTTAGCTTTGCCTGGAAGTTTTCCCTTCAACCCAATATGCTAAAGGTCATGCTGCCCTTGTCTTGTAGTTCTGGACCCCTTCTGCAAAGTTGTATTTTCTGTCAATTTAGTCTGAGCGTCTAGTGCTAAATCCTCCACAAAAGGTAGGACATGTTCCTCTTCCTAATCTAGTATGGAAGGCTCATAGAGTTTCAAATTATCTACATTCACAACTGAGTAAATGTGCATATATGGTGGTAAACTAAGTCGATAGGAGTTATCACCCACATTTTCCAGTATCTTAAAGCGACCATACCTCCGAGCCTTGATTTTCTTACTAGGCCCCTGCAACCTCTCCTTGTTCAACTATAGCCATATATTGTCTCCCACCTTGAACGATTTCTTTGTTTGGTGCTGATCATTCCTGGCCTTATACTTCTCATATGACTTTTGTAGTGTGTCTTGTACCTATATATGGATTTTCCTGATCTTCTTTATAAATTTTTTAGCCCTCAAAGTATCTCCTGTAATATCTTCCCTCACTCCTCCTTGTTGCCCATATGCAATATCCAAAGGTGAAGGTGGAAAATATCCAAAAGAAGTCTCAAATGGGGACTTTCTTATAGAAGTGTGGACTACTCTATTGTAAGAATGTTGTATACATACCAGATTTTCATCCCAGGTCTTTGGATACTTCTTGTTATATCCCCTCATAAGATGCACCAAAGTCTTGTTAACTACTTATGTCTACTCATCTGTCCGTGGATGGAATGTTGTAGATATCTTAAACCTTCTGTCCATCTTCTCCCACAATGTAGTCCAAAATGCATTGAGAAATATTGTATCCCTGTCTAAAATGATGCTCCTTGGTATCCCAAAGTGCACCCAGAACTGTCCAAAGAATAAGTTTGCTACTTCTTGTCCACTAATGGTATTTTTACAGGGCATCATAACACACATCTTGTTGAACCTGTCAACTACCACGAACAAATAGTCATGTCCCTTCTTGGTTGTTAGTAAACCTCCCACAAATTCCATGGAAATTCTTTCCCAAGGATGAGTAGGTACAAGTAAGGGATGATATAGACCATGTTTCATGTTGCTAGGCTTGTTGGTACAACAAAGCATGCATCCTCTTATGAACCTAACTACCTGCTCTCTCATCTTGGGCCAATACACATACCTCTTTAATTTTGCCACAATATTCCCTACACCAAAGTGCCCTACAACCTTGGAGATGTGAGCCTCTCTAATTAGATATAGTCACTGACCTTTAGAAACTTGTAGCTTATCCAACTTGCAGAGTAACCCATCTTGGAGATGGTAGTCAATGGCGTTTTGACCATCCTGCATGTGACTCTGAATCTGCAACCGTTGATACACCTCCTTGAATTCCTCATCCTATAAATATTCCTCTCTGTATGTATCATAGTTGAATGGATCCATGTGCATAAGAGTCCACAAAGTTGTGATCTTTGATGTGGGTGACCTTGAAAGCATATCAGCCAACTGTTTGTGTTGCCCTTCTTATACTTGATCACCAAATGAAACTGTTGTAAAAACCCTATCCACTTGTAATGTCTGGTCTGTTGTAGCTTTCTTTGGTCCTGCAAGTAGTGTAATGCTTGGTGACCTGTGCATATTAATGTCTCCTTTCCCATTAGATAGTTCTTCCACTTATTCACATCTTACACCATGGCATAGAGTGCCTTATCGTACGTAGGGTAGTTAAGAACTGCCCCATGAAATACTTCATAATGGTAGCAAACGAGCCTTCCTCCCTGCATCAAGACAACTCCCATAACATACCCACTCACATCTATCCCCACTTCAAAGGGATGCTAAAATTTTGGTAATGCCATAACGGATGCTTGAGTGATCTTTTTCTTTAGCTCCATGAAAGACTTCTGCTGACCTTTTCCCCACTGGAAAATATTGCCTCTTGCTATTATGTCATGGAGCAATGTTGTTACCGCTGAAAATGAGGCTATGAACTTCCTCAAATACTATGTTGCCCCAATGAAACTACTAACCTTGGAAACATTAGTATGCATCAACCATTTCATGATGGCCTCCATATTGGAAGGATCTATCTTCAGTTCTCCTCCACCGATCACATACCCCAAAGACACCAAGGACAGTTGTTCAAACTCACACTTCTTGAGATTTGATAGGAGTTGGTGCTTCTTCAATGTGTCCAGCACCTATGTAAAATGTGAATATTCTCCTCCCAGGTAGCACTATATACCAATATATCATCCAAATAGACAATAACAAATTAATATATAAAAGGGCACAATACATCATTCATTAATATCATAAATGTAGCTAGTGCATTACATAGTCCAAATGGCATAACTAACCACTCATACAAACCTTGTATGGTTTTGAAGGCGGTCTTCCAAGTGTCTTCTTCTTTGACTCAAGCCTGGTGATATCCAGACTTCAAGTCCAACTTGGTGAAGTACTTTTCTTGTTGCAACTGATCTAGCAGATCATTTATCTTAGGCAGGGGGTATCAATTATTGAGCGTGATTTTTTTCAACTCCTTGTAATCTATACACATCTACCAAGTCCCATCCTTCTTTGGCATAATGATGATGTGTGACCCACATGGTGATGTAATCAATCGAATGACACTCGTTCTAGCAACTGCTACAACTATTTCTTCACCTCACTTGCTTCTATAACAAACTATCTATGCAATCCAATATTTGGTAATGGGGAGTCTGGAAATAGTTGGATCTCGTGCTCCGCTTCTCTCTTAGGTGGTAACCCTTTAAGCTCTCATAACACATCCTTGTATTCCTGTATCAACTCCTCCAATTGTTGTTTCTTTTTCTTAGTACACCTCTCCAGGGATGCCTTACCTCTTATTGACTCCTCTTTAGACTGACTTTCTCTTAAAAATAATAAAACATACTTCTTTCTAGAACTGATCAATTTCTTGGCTTGGCTAGCACTTACTAGTGAAATTTTTGACTTGCCTTTGTGCGCATTATGATGAACGATTGTCGATCCTTGATGAGCCAAAACTAATTGGCTCTCCTCATGAATATTGCATCGCGCATGTACATGTATGGACTCCCAAACATGACTCCACATACATCAAGGGGAACCACATCTAGATCTACTTCATTAATAAAATCAACACTGATAGAAAATCTATTTTTACATTGTTTTGTTACCTTCATCTCTGCATCCTTATTTACTCATCCCTGTGGATATGAGTTTGGATGATCACGAACTTCCAACCCCAACTTCTTGACCAACTCTACTGCAATGAAATTTTCCTGCGATATTGAGTCAAAAAAAGCATCAATCTTTTTCTTCTTAGCCTATATCTTTATATGAAAGAGTTTGGTCATTTCTTTCTCTTCATATTGCTGAAGGCTACTTATATTCACCTCCTTCTACACTGACGTACATATTATCTTCTCATCCACATCCGAGCTTCTTTCAACTTGGTTGTTTGAATTTGCGACCACGAGATTCTTCTTCTTGTTATCTTTCTTCTTGTTCTTCTGGTTTAGCTTTGGATGCAACTTCCAACACTTATCCTTTGTATGGCCATAAATATTGCAGTGGTTGCTAGGATCCTTGTACTGGTATGTTGAGGCTGCTATCTTTTTATCTTTTCCCCCTTTTTCTTCTTCTTCCCCTCCTTAGAAGCTTCACGTTGCTCTTTCTACTTTGGTCCACTTGATTCCGCTCTTTCCAGTGCTATGTTCTCCAGACATTGTGTCTGTACACAAGCCTTGTCCATCGATTTGGGCTTGAACAACATCATTTTCTTGCGTAGATGGCGGTGCATACCCCCCAAATACTTTAGGAGTACATATGGGTTCTTTGGAGAGATACCCAACATTATAGCCATTTTTTTGAATTTCGTGGTGTATTCCTGTACGCTTTGGCCCGACTTTTTCCTGAAGTAATGCTATTGGATCCACTGGTTCTCCACATACCCAATGGGATAAAACTTTGACTTAATGAGGGTTTTGAATATTCCCACTTAGTTGCTAGAGTTTCTCCTTCCAACCTTATGGTTTCCATGTGGCTCTCCCACCAAGTCAGTGCATGGCCCTCTAATTTCAGTCGTGCAAATGAGATTTTTTGTCCTTCTTCAATCTGATGGACGCTGAAATAGACTTCTAGTTATTGCAACCAATGGTTAAGCTTCAGAGTGTCAATATCGCCATGATATGGCTTGAAATTGACTTTTTCTTCCATTTTAAATAGGGACTGATTCACGACACTTGAATCGGGTTGATCCTTTCTGGATTCTTTCTTCGACTGGTTCTCTATTTCTCCCTGATTTATTGATCCTTGTTCAGATTTGTCCTCTACATTCTAACACCCATCTTCTCTAAATATCCCCAACTTTCTATTCAAGGCCGTCATGAGGAGGCTTACATTGCGGTTGATATTTGTGACTTGTTGTTCCAGCTGTGTAAACCTCACCTCTGCAGTATCACGAGGTTCGTTTACAAATTTTTCGGTCATGATTAGGGTTTTACTATTCTCGGCCCCGTTGATCTAGATCCCTGCAATCTCCAAAAAATACCCAAAGAAACCTACTCTGATACCAAATGATCTGTAAACTGTCATGGATATTCCACCAGACAGTTCGTCACAAAATATATGATAATAATATATTAAATGTGAAATTTCTTACACTATTATAGTTTTATTAAACTTCTAGATTTGTAAATTTAATTTTAATTAGTGTATGCATGTGATTGGAAATTATGCAGAATAATAAAGAACGAAAAAATAAGCACACACACACACATAAGACACAAGATATGCTCTGGGAAACCCTCTCAGGAGAAAACCTAGTTGGAAGGTGAGGTTGCTTCGCTCTCTTTCTATTTTTGAAAATATGGCTATTGTGTACAAAGAAGTAATGCTTGTGGCCCATGAGCTACTACAGTGAAAAGATTCTCTTTGTGTTCTCTACCTCCTATCTCTCTTGGCTATATTTTCTAAGCTATGGAACAAAATTCTCTCGAAAAATTGGAATGCCTCTTCCTCCTAGTGGCTCGGTTATAACATAGCCCGATAGCTTTCTAGTGGTTAAGTTTGACTACATAAACTCTTAACTAGAGTTACAATATAGACTCTTCTAGAGTCTTTTACATGACAAACACATGGCTAGCCTCTTTTCCATGAATAATGGGTGCTGATGCACATCCTCACGAACTATAGGTGTGAGAACAAGAAGGTCAAATGCTAAGTGGCATAAAGTTTGCATATGGACTCTAATTGATGTGATTCTTGTGTTGTTGGAAAGATATTTGTGTGTATAATAACATGAAAAGTTGTCATGCTAAAGTTTCAAATTTTTACCCCCCAAAAAAATCATTTGATGCCTCAAAACGCTCCTGGAAGGTGTCAGACCTTGTTTTGCCAAACTGGGTCCCACTGGTAAAAACAGTCCCTTGAGCTGATTCCTCCACTTTTTCCACTCCAAATGCATCGAGATGGATGACAAACAATATAATGATCCAATCCAAATCAAAATATATTCTATATTTCAGCACTTCTCAATTTAATAAATATGCAACAATAGATTTTCTACCAAAATACTTTTCGTTCATTTAAAAAATCATGATATTTATTTAATAAAATAACAGTATCAGGACAAATGAAATTTTTGCATTCTACCTTTCAATAACAAGAGGATTTATAGTCTAAATCAACTTTATCCATACTTTAAACTAATAAATAAATTTTTAGCTATTGTAAAAGAACATGAATACATATGATGTTAAACTTAAGGGGAATGTTGTTGGATAAGCCATGTTCCACCCATGCATTGTCCATAAATTGAGCCAATCTACTTCAATTTAGACACCCCCATACCTTGTACTATGATATTATTAGGGAAAAATATTACAGATGTTTCATTCCAAGTATGTTCTTTCTAAAACTAGTACCTCACACCCTTCTAGTGCTCATAATGATACTCTTTTGGTATGGATAGTATTCCAGAATTTTTTTCCATGGCCTGACACTTTTCTCTTAGTGTTCATAACAACCGCATTCACATCAAGTGTTAACGGGTACCTGGCTCCCCCATATATCCTCCTAACATACCCAAAAGCACCACCACCCCCATCATAAATGCCTAGGACTTAATTTCCACCATCCAACTGCCACTGAAGTTGGTTAACTGATCCTATATTTTAGGGTTTTTGTCCCAACTCGAATTTCTTCAAGGAAGTGGTGTAATTGAACTTGGCACATGTCCAATTCTATTTTTCCAAGAGTCACCCAATTTTTCCCTTGATAATGTCATATTCCATTCATTTGCAACGTGGCTTATCCAACTGCAATTAATTTTATTAATTAAAAAAAAACCATCTCAACAATTGCATAGTTTTTCAACACATGTTCAAAAATCCTTTCAAATAAAACTAGTCATACATAATGAAATACTATAATTTTTTAGGGTATTATATTTCACCCCCTCTTAGTAATCAACATCATCCTTAGTGTTTCATCTAGAATTCCAAGTCTGAAACATAGATGGATATGCCTCTTTGATGGAATCCTCCATCTCCCATGTAGCCTCTTCCGAGTGAAAGTGATTCCATAGCACTTTTATTTTCCCGATAGTTTGTTTCCGAAGTGTAGCCTCCCTTTCATCAAGAATTTGCAATGGTTATGTTTGAAACTCACCTTTGGGTTCCACCTGAACAATATTCCATTTAATGACATGAGTAACATCATGTATATATATTTTTAAAAGAGAAATATGAAATACATTATGAATTTTAATGTTAGTAGGTAATGCTAGTTGTTAAGCCACCGAGCTTACTCATGCTAACACTTAAAATTAAACCACAATATCTTGCTACCAATTTAACACAACTTCCCAATCTCAAGTTGCTCTTTTTAGGCTTCACTTTCAAGTATACATGATCACCTAATTTATATTCTTAATGCCTTCTTTTCATATCTGCATAACGTTTTTTTGTTGATCTTGTGATGTTTTGAAGTTCTGTCTTGCTTTTTGTACTATTTGCTCCATTTCTCTTAATAAATCAAGTCACAACATAATTTTTTCCACTCGTCATCCCATGTCACTAGTGTTCTACATTTTGTTCCATATAAAACGTCGAAAGGACACATCTTTAAAGGGTTTTGATACTCATTACTATATGTGAATTCCATTAATTTATGTGAATTCCACTAAATGTACATATTCCTCCCATTTAGTAGGTTTTTCCATAACATACATTCAAATCATATCCTTAGTAATTTGGTTGTTCCTTTTGGCCTGAACATTTGTTTGAGGATGATAAGAAATACTAAAATTTAATTTTGTTTCTAACCCTTCAAACAATGCCCTCCAGAGGTTTCCTATAAACTTTACATCTCTGTCAAATATTATTGTTTTAGAAATTCTGTGTAGCCTAAAAATTTCCTTTGTAAAAATATTTGCAATGTTTATGGCTTTGTAGGTAGATTTTACTCATTAGAGAAATTTTGGGGTAAAAAATGATCCTCCTAATGAATAATATAAAATAATAGTGGAAATAATAAAATAGGATTAGATTACATCATCAATTTCAACTCGTATTTTCAACTTATCTCCCTACAATTTTACTCAAATTTCGAGTGGGAGCGCTTGTTGGATGCATACTTTAATTCCTCATCCAAGGAGTACCCATGTTTCATACTTTCAATGGACATGCTACACGAAAAAGGAGAAATACATGAAAAATGTGATTTCAATGACGTTTTTCATGTATTTATCATTTTTCGTGTAACAAGGTCCATCGAAAGATGCAACCTGGGTACTCCTAGGATGAGGAATTTAATTATGGCTCCCACTCGAAATTGGAATAAAACCGTAGGGAGATAGGTTGAAAATACGTGTTTAAATTTTTAAATTTTTTTTTACTCCAAAAATGGTGAATCATCCCCCATGGTTGAATTTATCATATTGAATTATATTGGTTCTTATAAAGTGGATGTTGATTGTAGATTTTTGTTTTGAGGCCCATTTTTGACCTCAAAATTACTCAAATGGGTATAAAATGTGCAACTTTTGATAACTTATCCACTACTACCATAATTGTATCATGTTGTTTATTTGTTAGAGGAAACGTTGTGATAAAATCCATTATTATAAATACCCATTTCCACATGGGTGTGGGTAAAAGGTTGTAACTATCCTGTAGGATGTCTATGTTCAACTTTGACAAGATGGCATTGCATGCACCCAACAATGTAATTTTCTATTTTACTATACAAATTTGGCTAGTAATACTATTTTTTAACAACTGAAAGCATTTTCTGGTATCCCAGATGTCTCGAATATGACCTTTTATGATACTCTTCTAACACATTTAGCTTAAGTTTGGGGAATTTGGCACAAACATTCTATTTTTGAACTTAATCATCCCTTCCTCATTACATTCCTATCCTTTAACCTACATCTATATTTTATTTTTTTTGCACATTTTTTGTAATTTCTAACTTTGTTTATCTATTTGATATGTTGTTTTGATTCTTGTTAGCAAATATGTTTCTATTTGACTTGTTGTTGTTGCGTGAAGTACATTTACTTTTCTACTTAAGGCATCATCAACCTTGTTTTCCCTCCCTTTAATGTGTTTTATTTCAAATTCATATTCACCAATGAGTGATAACCATCTTGCATGTCTAGCATTAAGGGTTGGATGATCAAATAGATGCTTAAGGTTGATGTTATTAGTCATTAGTATGAACCTTTTCTTATTAAATAATGCTGCCACATCTTTAGAGCATGTATTACAAATGCTAACTCTAAATCGTGCATGGCATATTTATTTTTAGTTTTCTAGATTCATAACAATAGCATGTCCCTCCTGAGTCAACACACCCCCTAACCCCTCTTTTGATGCATTTTTACATATCACAAAATCTTTGTAAGGGTCAGAGTTTTTAATACAAGAGTTATCGTAAGTAACTATTTAAGTTTCACAAAACTTTCTTGGAATTTAAAAGACCAATTAAACTTAAAGTTTTTTTTGTAGAGAGGTTATAGGGTAGGCTATCTTTGAAAAACCCTCAATAAATATTTGGTAATAACCTAGGATTCCCATAAAGGATCTTATATCAGTTACATCTTTAGGTACATGCCAATCCATAATGGCCTTTATTTTCTTAGGGTCTACATCGGTACCTTCTTTAAATATCACATGTCCCAAATACTGCACTTTTTCCTTGTAAAATTCACACTCACTAGACTTTGCATATAATTGATGCTCCCTTAAAGTCTGTAATACAATTCTCAAGTTCTCTTCATGCTCAACCTGATTCTTACAATATATCATAATATTATCAATAAAAATCAGCGCAAGCTTGTCCAAGTATTTGTTAAAAATACTATTCATCAAACACATAAATGTAGCTAGAGCATTAGTCAACTAAAAAGGAATAATTATAATCTTGTAGTGTCCATATCTTGTCTACAAAGAATTTTTGTGTATGTCTTCATCTTTGATCTTGATTTGATGATAACCAAACCTTAGGTCTATTTTTGAAAATATGTTAGCTCCTATAGTCAAATAAATCATCTATCTTTGGAATGGGATACTTGTTTTTAATGGTCATTTTGTTTAGTTGTCCATAATCAATATACAACTTGAAAGTTCTATCTTTCTTTTTGACAAACAACATCAACGCACCTGAGGTGACATAATGGGTCTTATATAATTTTTTATAGTAATTCATATAGATGCATTTCAACTTTGTTAACTCAAGTACGCTCAAGTCGGTACTGTGCTTTGGAAACAGGTACATATCCAGGCATTAAATCTATCGTGAAGTTAATATCTCTTTTGGGGGTAGCCCTATAATTTCATCTGGAAAGACATCTTTAAAAATTTCATTCAAAATAGAAAAATCTTCAAGACTGGGCTTATTATTTTCAACTGTAAAGTCTAAAATTTGAACAATAAACACTTTCTATCCTTTTCTGACACATTTTTTCATCTATAATGCTGAAATTTATCTCATAGAAATAGGTTTAAATATTCCCATAACTTCTCTTCCATTCCCATCATCATCAAAACACTCAAATATCTTATGTAAGCAATTCAAAAGAAGTATGTGTTCCTCTAGACAATCCATACATATTAGCATGTCATAATATCCTAATGGAAGTATAATTTAAATTTGCTAATGTTTTCGTTTCATTCATGTCTAAGTTAAATTTATGTACTATTTCAGTAATATTTCTTTTCTTTCTTGTAGCCAATTGCACTAGCCAAGCTTGTTTGTGTTTGTTTTTACTTAATTTACAATTTTCCACAACTTTAGGTGACACATAGCTTTGACTGGATCCAAGATCTATGAGAATAGAAATAGGTTTAGATGATAGACATTCTACTTCAACCATTGATGGTTTATGTTCTACTTGTCAATCGTCTAAGGTTGCATTGATTATGTATATATTTCTGGTTGTATCGTTTACAATTGAAGCTTCTTGTATATGATGGATTGCAGTTCTGCCATTTCCTTTAGTATATGGGTAGCTTCTAGCTAAATGAGGTTCTCCATGGTTCCAACATTTAAGTGGTTCCATGACATACCCTCCCTTTTCATTTTTGAATGCTTATGACTGAGTTTGCTTGGGAATAAGCTTGTAGGGAGTTTTATTGTTTCTATTAAAACTACTAGCTTAAAAACTTCTTGTCCTATCATAAATTCTCTAGTTTCTTAATTTAAATTCACTTCTATCTGATCCAAGTGGATATTGGTTGCCACCATCCTATTCCACTTGGACCCACAACACTGTCTCTTTTAGTTTCCATAATTGTAGCACATTTTACTATTTTTGGCAGTTTTTCGGGTCCTGAACTTCTGGAGCCATGTTGAGGCCCTAAACGACGTTTTTAGGAAACCATAGAGACAAGAAAAGTTCCAAACAAGTGACCTATTTGTTTTTAGCCTACTCTTAGAGATCTTCAAAATGAGGTATTATAACCAAACAGAGATCGTATGCCAAAGTTACGGCCTTGAGAAATTGATGTACTAATTTACCCAAATGGGGCCCACAGTTTTGGCACTTCATCTCCTAGGGTTGGGTTTCTTGATGTTTAGGGTTTTCCATTGTTTCTCAATAATAAATAGACCTTGGAGCCTCATTGTAACAAAGTTCAAAGGCATGTATCTGCCAGACCTCTTCTTAGAGATAAGCTACCATCGCCCGAGCTAGTCTTATTTCCATTATGTTTGTAAGCATATTTCAACATTTGATATTAATGAAATGAAGTGTTATTTTTGCTGCATCTTTGTATTTATGGTTATATCTATAAATTTTTGCATTCATGTTTAAATTTGGATCAGTGGTATTAGAGCGGACTACTCTTTATTTGTTTTTCTTTGCATGTCCCCAACGACGTCGGGATATAAGGAGTTAGGGCTTGAACTGGTCGAACCTTTGCAAGAATAGCCTCGTAAATCCATATGGCATCTGATGGGGGAAGAAAATAAATACGAGGGGGTAGGAGATCCTTTCAAAATATTTCTCGAAGAAGCCCTCGAGCGATAGAGGAATGCGATGATGGACAAATTTTCCCAGATCCTTTAGTGGCTACCCAAAGGAGACACGTCTACTTCTAGCAGCGACTCTGAAAGTGCCACACCCTTTAAGGTACAAGTTAGCTTTGACATTCCCATATTTGAGAGTCAAATAGATGTGGACGTCGTAGATAAATGGTTAAATCTGCTAGAGGGATAGTTTTCTGTTCATGATTTTTCCAGCCAAGAAAATATTACTTTTGCTCTTCTCAAAGTCTCCCCCCACATCAAGGACTAGTGGTAAACCTACTGTGAGAAGAAGGATGAAAGTACACCTTCACTATTTTTGGTCGCACCCACTTAGGATTCATTCTAGATGCCATCAAGGAGAATTACTACCCTACCGGGAGCTATGAGGATAAATACATAAAGTGGACCACACTGCAACAAGGAAGGGAACAAGATGTGCCAGAGTTTACCAATGTTTTTCATACCCTTCGCACGAAGATTGGCATCAAGGATTCTGAGAAATATTTGGTACTCAAGTACTGCGGCTGCCTACACACGTACATCCAGGATGAGATGGATTTCCTGGACATCTCCTCGCTCAGCACAGCGTATCGATATGCTGTCAAGATTGAGTAGAAGCTTAAACAGAAAAAGTGAGAATTTGGATCTGAGAATTTGAAGCAAGGGAAAGGCGCCCCCAAACCACAAAGAAAAGGGTAAGGCCAAGGCAGGGTGACCCAGGAGAACCCGTCAAAGCCACAAGCAAAGAACAACACCACGAAGACAAAGAAAGATGCGAGAAAGTGGTGTGAGTTTCATAAGAGCTCCACTCACAACAAAAATGAGTGTCGGTCCAAGCAGTCACTGGTGGCCTAGTTGAAGGCTTCTGAGTCTAATGCAGGTTATGACTCTGAGTCAGAAAGTGACAAGGAGAATGAAAAAGGGAAGCAGATCATTGACGTAGAACCCAGTGCCACTGTGGCCACCACCAAGATCCAAAATATTGAGCCTGAAGATCCAGAATATGGGGAGCGCCTATTCCACTCAAAGATGTGGGTGAAGGGTTCTCCATTGTAGTTCATTGTCGACACTGGGAGCCAAAAGAACCTCATTTCAACAGAGTTCATGAAGCTATTGGGCCTACCGACTACAAAACATTTGCAGTCGTATACCATTGGGTGGCTTCAACAAGGACGATATCTCCACGTCATCTAGCAGTGTCTCCTTCCCTACAACATCAAGCCCTTCACAGATGAGGCACTGTGTGATGTTGCTCCTCCAGAAGTTTGTGATGTTTTATTAGGACAACCATACTTATGGAAGTGACATGTTGTATATGAGTCTAGACCTCACTCTGTTATTATTTCTTTGGGTATTGAGTTATACAGGATGCTAGAGTTAGCCCCACCTACCACTATCTCTTTGATCTATGCTAAGTAATGCAGTAAGGTCATCTCCCAATTGGGAAGTTTTTTTTCTTTCTGATTCACTCTCAAAGTAAGGGGAAGGTTGTAGCCACATCCATGGCCCCAAGGAAGGGTTGCTCCAAGCATCAGAAGCAGGTGGATGCAATCATGGAAGAATACATGGACATCTTCTCGTCACCCACAGGGGTACCCTTGTGTTGTTAGGTCAAGCATTCAAACGATCTGACTCCCGGAGCACCTCTACCTAATAGGCTGATATATTGCTGCTCCATTCTGGAAAATGAAGAGATCAAGCAGCAAATCCAGGAGTTACTACAGAAAGGGAAAATCTGACCAAGTTCCTTGCTTTGTGGGAGCCTAATTGTACTTGTACAAAAGAAGGATGGGACCTGGAGGCTCTGCATTGATTATCGGGCACTAAATAAAATCACTGTCAGGAACAGGTATTTAATCCCATAGATTGGTGACCTACTGGACCAAATCAAGGGGGCCAAGTATTTCAGCAAGATCGATTTGAAGTCTGGTTATTACCAGGTTCCAATAGAGCCCATAGATGTATGGAAGACTGCCTTTAAATCCAAGGAAGGCATTTTTGAATGGTTGGTTATGGCCTTTGGGTCGAAAAATTCCCCTACTACTTTTATGAGGCCAATGGATGACATCTTACGGCCCTTCACCAACTCGTTCGTGGTGTTTTAACTAGACAACATCCTCATATTTAGTAAGAGTTAGGAAGAACACTTGCAACACATTCAGCAGGTCCTTCAAACCCTTTAGCAACACAAACTATGTGCCAACTTGGATAAATGCACCTTTGGCATGAGCCAGGTCCAATACTTGGATTATATCATAGATGAGCATGGCATGCATGTGGACCCAACAAAGATCGAAGTCATTCGGGATTGGCCAACCCTGACCACTCTAACGGAGCTTCACAACTTTTTGGGCCTTGCAAATTTCTATCAAAGGTTCGTGTAGGGATCCTCCCATATCACTTGGCCTTTGATTCAGATTACTAAGGGTGGGGCAAAAGAAAAGTTTTCCTCGTCTAAGTCCCAACATAAGGCATTTGTTGAGTTGAAGCACCACCTCTGCTCTTAAAGGTACTCACACTGCCAGACCTGCAGCAACCATTTCAAATCGAGACAGACGCCTTAGACTATGCTATTGGTGTAGTCCTCACCCGGCACAGGCATCCAATGGACTATCATAGTGAGACACTTTCTGATACAATTCAGAAGTACCCCACCTATGATAAAGAGATGTATTCCATCATGTAGGCTTGCTGAAAATGGAAGCACTACATTCTGGGGGAGGGGACAGTCATCCACACTGATCACCGACCTCATCAGTTTATATAAACACAAGGGAAGTTGCAGAATGATCGCCATTAGAATTGGTATACATATCTGCAACAATTCCACTTGAAAATTAAATTCAAAAAGCGTAGCACCAATCATGTTGCAAATTGCCTCAGCCGACCCCCAGTTGCAGCACTGACTACTGTTCTCAACTCTTGTGGTCACGAGACCTCTAGATGGCCACAACTATACAAAAATGATCCAAACTTTGCCTCAACATACCAGATGCTACTAGATGGAAAGCAAGTTCCTAATTTCCACCTCAAGGATGCATTATTATGCTACTTGGGCCACCTTTGTGTTCCTGCAAGCGAGCGTGCCAAGCTGATTTGGGAGGCGCACTACAATTGGGTTGCATGACACTTTGATGTGGAGAAAATTTTAGATGTACTACAAAAGTACTTTTATTGGCCCAAACTTTGACTGGATGTTGGGAAATATATAAGATCTTGCATCGACTACGCCATCGCCAAGCCAACCATCAAGAAGCAAGGCATGTACACTCCTCTTCCTACTCCCAGCCAGCTGTGGGAATCCATCTCCATGGACTATATGTTTAACCTCCCTTCTACCAAGCATGGTAATGACTATGTATTTGTGGTCATGGACATATTTCTAAGATGGCTATATTGGCAGCCTACAAGAAGAGTATTACAGCAGTGTAAACTGCCAAACTCTTTTTTGAACGAGTATGGGTACATTTTGGGATCCTGCACTCCTGCACTAATGCAAGTGATTCACTAGGGACCAAGTTCAGCAGAAGTTCCCCCCATCTCATGGAGGCACTCAATGCAATGCGGAACATTGGTTCCTAAGGCGGGAGGACTAATCCAGGTGGATGTTGGTGGCCATCCTCCTATTCCACTTGTACCCCCAACACTGTCTATTTTAGTTTTTCAGTTTCCTTAGTTGTAGCACAATTTACTATTTTTGGCAGTTTTTTGGGTCATGAACTTCCGGAACCGTTTTGAGGCCCTAAACAACGTTTTTAGGGAAAACAAGAGAGACTAGAAAAGTCTCAAATAAATAATTAGTTAATTTTTGGTCTACTCTTTGATATCTTCGAAACGAGGTATTATGATAGCGAAACGAGATCGTATGCCAAAGTTACGACCCCAGGAAATTGATGTACCAATTTACCCAAACGGGGCCCATAGTTTTGGTGCTTCATCTCCTAGTGTTAGGTTTCTGGATGTTTAGGGTTTTCCATTATTTCTCAATAATAAATAGGCCTTGGAGCCTCATTGTAACAAAGTTCAAAGGCATGTAGCCGCCACATCTCTTCTCAGAGATAAGCTACCATCGCCCGAGCTAGTATTATTTCCCTTTGTTTGTAAGCTTATTTCAATATTTTATATTAATGAAGTGTTATTTCTACTGCATCTTTGTATTTATGGTTATATCTATAATTTGTTGCATTCTTGTTTAAATTCAGATAACTATCTCTCTTCTTTTCTGCCATGTTTTCTGTTGTTCAATTTTTTGATTAAATTGTTGGCAACAAAGTTTAGATTTTCTAATTACATTCTCCATAGTCTTAGGGTAATCAAATTCAATTATGTTTCTATAAGATGCAGGTAAACAACTCAAGAATCATCACACCTTAGCTTTTTCCTCTCTTAAATAAGATACATAACTTAATAGTTTTAAAAATTTAGCAAAAAATTCATTAATAGACATATTCCCAAGTTTTAAATCATGGAATTCCCTAACTTTATCATCAAAATATCACTCTGTTAGGTATTCCTTCTGGAACAAATTTTTAAATTGTTTCCAAGTCATCTCCTTCTCTTTAACTCCATTTGTAGTGTTAGTATTATCCCACCATATGGAATTTGTCCCACTCAATTGATATATTTCTAATCTAGCCTTTAGGTTGCTAGAATATTTATAAATGTGAAAGTACTTGTTCATTCCTAATGACCATGCTTCAGCCTTCTCTTTTATGTCTCCTTCATATACTGTTGGCCTTAACTTCTTAAATTCTCCTTACAACTCATCTACCTTAGTATTTTTAGTTAAGGAGGCCATATCCTAAGTATCACTATTGTTTGAGGACTTTGCTATCACTTTTCCTTTTCCCTTTTTATTAGAAGATCCTTCACCTTTGTCTTATTGTTTTCCATTTTTAAGCTTTCTTTTCTTTTATATTCAATATTAGAATTCTGACCATTTTGCTTTATTTCTTGTCTATCATTAATGATTTTTAGTAATATAGCATTAACGTCCTGTTGTTTTCCTGAGCTCTTGTTGGGCATCGAATCCCCCCACAACATGTTTTGGGGCTCAAAGCCCAGGTTTTGGTCAAATGTATTGTAAGACTCCGTGAATTGCGGGCGCAAAGCGTGAAGTACAGGTTGAGTCATAAGGCTGTTTGCCCTAAGTTTTGTAATGTAATGTAATGTCATGTTGGCCTACCCATGGTCCACAGACAATGTGATTGTATAAATAGAGCGAGGCTCTAAGTTGTAAAGAGAGTTGGCGGATGAGCGGAGTAGAGATAAAGAATAGAGTGAGAATCTAACTGTATTGGGTCATAGTAGTAGGAAGAGGCTCTACAGCTGAGTGCGCAGAGGCCTAGTAGAGTCTGCAGCTGAGTGCGCGGACCCTTGCAGTTGAGTGCGCAGGGCGATGTCGAGTCTGTAACCTTGAACGAAGAATAATAAAGAGAAGTTGATTCTAAATTATGTGCATCTGCTTGTGTATTGCATTCTATTCATTTATACTATTTTGTTTATCGCGCGCACTTATATGATTGTTGGATATACTGTTAATTATCACTAGTCTTACACAAATAAGTTAAGTAATCGGGTAATAACAGGTTAAATAGTGAGGAACTTAGGTATAATACAGATCGTGCCCCAGTAGGGTTGCGTGAAGGTAGCATCGCAGGTTGCGAGGGACTAATAAATGCACGTAGCAACGTGCGTGCAGGTTCAAACCACGGACCGCCAGAAGCTCATTAGACACCCCCAGGGTGTAGAAACCTGGTTCTAGCACCCTACCATACTACTTCGGGTGAGACCTTAGTCCGCGCTCCATGGACTGTTGCCGAAAGGGGCAGTAGTACCGGGATTTTTTTGGCTAAATCACCTCTGAACCTGGGTTAGGCCCATACAAGCCAAAAAATGATTCTGTTGCTGGGACTGGGATCTGCATAAGGGATGTCTGATGTCGTGCCATTGGAATCTAACAAAGAAAGAAATTGAAGGGTGGTTAGACAAGAAGATTCACAAGTTCGCGGCGCAAGAAAACATAAATCCGCGAGTATCTAAGGAACAGTGGTTGGAGCGCTACTTGTATATGGAAATCCACGAAATTTTCTTTGCATCCTTTCCTTCTGAGCTGTATGAGTGGATCGCGAAGCTAGCAGATAGTCAGGAAAGGTGTAGGCTCGACAACCCAATTGTGTGGACTCCAGAATTAGTGTGCAGATTAGAAGCATCAAGAGATAAGATCGCGCGAGCTATGGACCATTAGCTCGACCGAATTATAGGGGGATTTATCACTGAGTTCGCGGTAGATACAACCGTCAGCTACAGTGAGGCGGAGTGACGTTTCCTCAAAGGACTGTGAGGTAAGTATATTAAATCTTTGAACACATGGATTAAGATGCTATTTTTTGAAAACTGAGTTATGCGAATAAATTAATGTTGGAGACTACGTGAAGTGGGAAGATATACAGAAGCGGAAGTAGTGAAGAATTAGAAACTAGTTCCTTAATTTCCCCCTCATGGGAAAGCGAGGAGGAGCTCACGAAAGTTTCTCCGAGAAGCACGGTCAGTCTGATAAGGCAGCTAATTGCATGCTTACCACCTCCACCTACACCGCCACCTGTCTCACCCTCCTCATCTCCATCTCCACCCACCCCACCTCCACCACCACCATAGTTCAGTATGGCGAGTGCAATCAAACTACTGGTATTCAGAGGAGTAGGGAATGAAGATCCGGACCAATTCTAGTTCGTTGTAGGAGTAGTATGGAAGCACAAGGAGTCGTGGATGAAAATATCAAGAAGGCTACACTGGTGAGCGTGTTACAGGATCACGCATTAACATTGTACATCAAGCATTCTAATGACCATCCAAATGCAGGGATCGCAGAAATCCAGACCGCACTGAACAGGGAATTTAGCAGGCCAAAGTCGGAAACACAATCAATCATCGGGTTTAAGGAGATTGTGATGCCCCTGGGCGAGACCCCCTGGGATCTGGACCAAAGACTAAAGGGTATGATTTGCGAAGCCAACATGATTTTGATGGATGGACAGCACCGCACATGGTTTTTAGCGTCACTAACACCGCACTTAAGGATGGCGCTGTAACAGCAAAAACTTTTCACCCAAGCCGAAGCTTTGGAGATGGCGATGAGATTGCATGAGACCCCTATACAAGACCCTGGTCTGGGAGTCCAACAAATCCACGCGCAACTGCAAAACCTGTGTTTGGAGATGCAAAGTTTGAAACAGGACAGGACACCTCGGCCAGAGGCACACGAGGAGGTATGGTGCATAAATTGCAAAGGCCAGGGGCATGACAATGACCACTATCCAGTGTTCGCGAATTACCTAGCAGGGGGAGGGCCGATGCTGTTAAGACTTGAGGCACAGGCAGGACCAAGCGTTGCACCTACATTATGGTGCGCGATCTATCAGATAGGAGGAAAACACACTATTGATAATTGTCATCTATTGTAGAAGTATATGCAGATGTCCCAACAATTGTTTTGTAATTTCTGCAAGTCGGTAGGCCATGATGAACGCACCTGCAAAAGCTACAAACTAATGATGGATCGGACTCCTGCCTATAGGGTGTAGACCGAAACATGAGCCCTCGACCCAAATGCAAGAATGGCACACACTGGATTTCAGGGGCACGGTCGAGGTCGAGGCTGAATGGGACCAGGAAGGGGTCGTGGACAAATAATTTGTTACAATTGTGGAGGGCCAGGGCACTATGCCCGCAACTGTACAAACCTTAAAAGGACATCATGTTTGTACTGTACTCAGTTTGATCATGAGGCAGAAGACTGCCCTACATTGATAGCAAGACTGCGCAAAAAAGGGGTACTTCAGCCCCCTCCGACTTAGAATTTGCAGATGATGAGGTCTGAGCCGTGCGAAGAAGACCCGAATGTAAACATGATGCTCAGGAGCAGCATGACCATTGGTGACTATAAAGGGAAACAGTCAGAAGAAAGTTTGTGGGTTCACAAGGCTCCTACAAAGGAACCTAAATTTGATTTAGAACGCACGAAGGAGACATTTATGGAAGCTAAGAAGAGCTTCACGGAGGCCTCCACTTCAGGTAGTAAGGATCAACTAGGACCAGGGATAGATCCTTCAATGCTCACTACCTTTCTGGAAACATGCATGAAAATGCTACACGACAGCAAGGCAGTAAAAGGACTACAGGAACTTATCACTAGGTACGCGGGATCAGGAGAACCATGCGTGGTCCGGAAACTTGGAAAGCATGCAATGCGCATAGGAAGGGAAATGAGGTTGACTGCACAAATCAACGAGTATGAAATGGATTAGGTAATCCTAGATCTCGGATCGGACGCGAATGTACTGCCAAAACAAACATGGGAACGCATGGGTAAACCTGTGCTACAGTGGTCTCTTATTCAATTACGAATGGCGAACCAACAAAAGATCTTGCATATGGGAAGATTGCAAGGGGTAACAGTAGATATTGAAGGTGCGAGTGCACAAGCGGATTTTGAAGTGATAGATATTTTTGATGACAGTAGTCCTTATCCCACGCTACTATGAATAGATTGGGCCACCGATATGAACGGTGTCATAAATCTGAAGAAGCGCAAAATGATCTTTGAAAAAAGTCACTACACGTAATAGTAATGCTAGATCCTGTCGAAGGAGCGTGATACATTGAACCAGTGCACGACGATGATAGTGATGACGATCTCGATTGTATTTACAAGATAACCGCACGAGAAGAGGATTGGGTGAACCCGATTGCAGATGGAAGGATTTCATGGAAGCGTGAAAGCTCCTGCACTTCCGATTCAGACGAAGAGATAGAGCGATGATAGAATCGACTGCATGAAGTAACAACACTTAATTGCAACATGATGGTTAGATCACTGTGCTGCGTGACAGCAGAGGCAAGGGATCTACCTACATATGAGGGGTTGACAACGGTGGATGAATTCTTGAACAAATTTGAAAGTGCAGTACCAGAGCAACAACGGTTTGATGCTCTGAAGTGGGCACTGCGTGCAATGCCCGCACGATGGTGGGGAACGCATCAAGGAAGTTTTGAGCACTGGCACAGATGTAGAAGGATGATGCGCCTATGCTTTGGAAAACGCTAACTCAGAACGAGAGCCAGTCACCAAGGGCGAACAACTTGTGCACCCAAGTTTCCCGATGGGTATGGACATATGTTGTACAACCCACACAAGCGCACAAACTCCCAGAATAGAGAATCAGAACAAACCATAGCAACAGGAAAGGCGACGTGCGCTACCAATTATGCAAGGAGAAGCATTCGATAGGGTGTACGAAATACTGAACAGGGTTCACCAGGCAAGATGTAGTGATTGGGACCTGCGCGTACCATCGGTTCGATGGGCCTATAGGACCATGTGCAAAACCCTAACCGCAGAACCGATTCGAAAGGTACAGAATAGAGTAGAGACTGTAATTTCTCAAGAGAATGCAAAGAGGAATCCACACGTAATAGCTCCCGCAGATGTGACAGTGCACGAAGACCAGACGCAGAAATCACACAGCTACGCGAGGTTGAACACATAAGGATTCAGGAAGCCATTCGGCTAGGGAACCTTTGACTTCATGAACTCGAAAAAAACTGAGTACGATTGAGGAAGAAAAGCATTTTTATGGACGCCGAGGTCAAGAGGCTAGAAAATGAGAACAAGCAAGCATGTATCGTAGATAAACCAAGAATGACAACGCAAGGTGCGGATGATCATACCACTGAATTAGAAGATCGTCGCCGAGAATTTATGATTCTGCTGCCATGGCTATGACCGCATCTCACCAAACGCAGTAAGCAGGGGAGCGCACTACATACGATAGAATGTGCAACGCCAGCTATTGCGCGGGCGATTCGGGATTTTTCGCGGACTATACAGGAAGGAAAGTTGAAGTCTCGCACAGGTGGTGTGACCACCTGACTAGCCGTAGGAACCATAGCCTCAACGCTCCAAGTAGTTGAAAGAGAGTGCAGGGCTATAAAAGAGTCTATTTGGGAGCTGCACGATAATGGAGGTGCGTGCAGAATCAACATGTCATAAGGTTCACGCTCATGCACGAGGGGCTGCGCTATCACGAGGGTAGGCTGGGAAGTGACTGTTGGTGTCACTGTTCATGACGGGATGTCCTATTTGAGGCCAAATGGAGTGGGTGACGGGCATTTAAGACGTGAATTAAGGGCAAGATTTGGGACAATCTGCTGCCAAGAATGCATTGGTGGCCTGGAATTGGGGGGAACAGTCAAATTTGAATTCAAAAGGCGCTATAAAACTCCAGGGGTTAGCCACGAGACAACACTTGTTCACTTGAGATTTGAGTAGTTGATTAGAGCACAGAGTGTTGAGCACCGAATGATATTCGAGCCCCTAAGTTTGCGAATGACCACATACAGTTCAAACAAGATGGCGGCTACCAGAAGAGGTTTGGGCTTGCATAAGCAACCGCCAGCGAGGCCACGCAGAACCCCACGGTACATGATGTTCTCGAAGGCACTGAGGTCACTGTGGAAATCCCGAAATCGCCTCGGACGCCAAGACCCAAGAAATATAAGCAAGCAGCGGGACCAGTCTGCATGTCCCCGAGGAATCCGCGGTTCGGTAAGCTCTCAATGGAAGAAAAGGGCAAGGTTGTCACCATTGAGACAGATGATGAGGAGGAGGACCTACAGGCTCTCATCGATGAGGTAGAGGAAGCAGAGGACATGGAAGAGGATATCCAGCCAGTGCACTCTGTAGCGAAATTTCCCGAGTACGTCCCTCTGCGAAAAGGGAAAACCAAGATACCAAAGGATTTGGATGCCACAAAGAGCGCACTCCAGACCCCGCTCCTCCCTGATGGAATTATGTTTGAGGGCTCGCACCTGGGCCGCGTGCCCACAATGAAGTTCGAATATTGGGACCTCGCGGACAGCGAGAAGTTCCCACACGTAGAGACAGAGAACCTCATGAAGCAAAGCACGGAGGGGCCAATCATAACATTAGAGCCGCGAAAATGGCTGCGTGGTGTGGAGAAGGCCAGATTTCTTCATCTGTTGTGGATACCACACTTTCACCGTGCGCCCATCACTATTTTCGTCATCAAGCAGCTGCTTTGCCTGGTGCATGATGGGTACTTATGGCTGGAAGAGCCTATTCCCATCATGACGGATCTCATCCACAGAATTTCTCGGCTTCCCTATAAGGGAAAGGACCCCGTGACGATAGCAAGAAAGAGTAGCGATTTGGCTCTCGTGGAAGCCATGAAGAAAAAATATAAGCTCGAGAAGAAAAAGAGGGGTTACGCCATCAGCAATATCAAGGATAAAGGGGTGCACATAGCCACCCAACTCCTGGCCGAGAAGGTAATGAGAAAATGCCGCGGCGACGAAGTACCAGCGCCGGTAGTTGCATTGGCCGAACAATGCGTAGAGGGGGTCCAATTCAACTGGGCCGAGTTCCTCTGCGAGGAATTCTTGATCAACTACAAGGAAGCCCAGGAGCAGGGTAAGACCTTCCACTACGCATGGTTGCTCTTGTCCATTTTGCTGGTATTGGGAGAACTGCCGAAGGACAGTCAATTCCCGAGCATTAGGCGTGATTTACCAGAGGCTGCGAAGTATGCATCGCTCTGGGCTACCAAGGACATGAAGCGAATTTGTGAGAAAAAGATCTTTTGGGTGCTCATGGAGGTGAGCGTCTGGATGTGGATTAATAGGAGGTCGCGCTTGTCCCCCACAGTGCACAACAGTCTGCGAAGCTTTGCAGACTTCAAGGCAGACATGCACAATATTTACATCAAGGCGCGAAAGGATTCGGCGCAACAGTGGACCAAGCTCCCCTTCATCGCCACTGATGATGCAATTTTTACAGTGTTAGAATCATGGCCTCCCGAGTGGTGCACCCCAGATTTGGCGAAGTTAGATAGGACAGCAGCACAGAAAATAAAGGATGAGGCCAAGCTGCACATCACACAGCTGGTCGAGAAGAGGCGCAATGAAAAAGCGGCAGTAGAGGTAAGGGCAATCCGCAAGGTAGCATAGGCAGCCGTAGAGCAGGCAAAGGCCACCAAAGTAGCAGCAATAGCACAGACAATAGGGGCCACAACAACGCAGGAAAAGGAGGGCCAGGAATTGTTTACAAAACAAGAGGCAGAGGACACATACCTTGCAGAAGAAGGTGTGGACCCGGGCACAACTTCCACCCAACTCAAAAGGTCGTGCGTCACAGAAAGATCGGGTCCACAGAAAAAGGTCAAGGCCTCCAAATTGGCCATCGACCCAATCACGTTAACGAAAGGTGACATCTATGACATCGGCGACACAGTTCACAAGGTCACCAAAGAATTTTTCAAAGAAGTCATGTCGGAGTAGCAGATTGTGTTAGGGGCCCTAACGACGCAACTGCAAGAACTATAGGTGTGGCCCCCACAGGAAGGAACCATAGCCACCTACGTCACAATAGGAACATTAGCAACAGAGTAGATGCTTCATGCAAGGATGGCCAATACCATAGTGCTACCGGAAGGGGCGCTAACAGCAGAGAATGAGATCAACAGAGCCGCGGTTGGCAGGATCAAGGGACTTGGCCTTAATTTGGCTGCCCTTCCGCGAGACACACTATACCAACTGCAGGATGGAATAACAGCAGAGCTTTGCGCCAGGGAGGGCCACGCAATTCAGGTGATGAGTGAGCAAAAGATCAACATCGAACAACTCAGCCTGCAGCGTGATGAACTGGTGTCACAAAACTAGTAGTTAGTACAGACAGTGGATGAAGCATGTCAACGTGTCCTAAAGTTTTCCATTGTTGCGGACCTACCAACAGAAATGCAGATCCATTGTTTGGCAAGTGGAGTCCGAAACGCACGCGAGGAAACAATGTGAGTGCAGCTGGAGCTGAATCTCCAAATTGTCGAGCTGCGGCTGAAGGCGCAACCTTCCACTCCCCCGGAAGTTAGAGAGCAGCGCATTAGCACTATCCAAACAGGGTTGGAAGAAATTGAACGGGCAGTGTAGGACTATACTGGTATGTTGGACCAAGCCTTTAGAGTCCTCACATCCTTGCAGGAGGACCCCAACATACAGCGCCTAGAAACAAAGGTGCACGAGCTTCAGGAGAAGTATGACAATGTAAGGGGAACTGTGCAGGCAGTCGTCCTCACTTGGGAATCGACACGGTAAGCTTTTGTTTTGGTTTTTGTCTAGGTAGACATTTTATCGAGTTTTATGTTCGTTATTTCAGGGTTTTCATTGGAGCATAGGTCGACTTAGAGTTATTGTTTAAGGTATCGGTATGTCAATGGGAATCGACACGGTAAGCTTTTGTTTCAGTTCTTGTCTATGTAGACATTTTACCCAGTTTTAGGTTTGTTACTTCAGGGTTTTCATTGGAGCATAAATCGACTTAGAGTTATTGTTTCAGGTATCAGTATGCCATTATTCATTTTTCAGAAGCAATATTTAATCTCCCATTAAAGAGGAGGCATAGCGATGAAGTTAAGGACCCTTTCGCTCAACATCATTTTATGTTTTTCTATTATAGAACATTGTCAATGTCTTGAAACTTGGATGGTTTTCAACATTTATGTTACATAGTGAGTCTTCAAATTTACTATTTCTTCTTCGTTGCTTTCCGAGTCTATTATTTCTAATACCAGTACCAAACAATCTTCTGGTTCTCATAGTGATACTCTTTTGTTATGGATAGTATTCCATAAAAAATTTCCACATCCTCACATTTTTCTTCGAGTGTTCATAACAACTGCCTTCACATCAAGTGTTAATAGGTACTTGCCTCCCCCATGCAGCCTCCTAACATACCCAAAGACACCAAGACCTCCATCATAAATTCCTAAGGCTTAACTTCCATTGTCCAACCACCACTGAAGTTGGTTAACTGAGCCTATATTTTACGATTTTTGTCCCAACTCAAATTTCCTCAAGGAAGTAGTGTAACTGAACTTGCCACATGTCCAATTCTGTTTTTCCAACAGTGACCCAATTCCTCCCTTGACAATGTCATAGTCCATTCATTTTCAATGTGGTTTATCCAATTGCATATTAATTTTATTAATTAAACAAATTGTCTCAACAATTACATAGTTTTTCACACATAATCAAAAAGTTTTTCAAAATAAAACAAGTCCCACAGAATGAAATACTATAACATTTTGGAGTATTACATTTATGAATAACGACCAATTATCACTGTCCAACCACTGGTTTGACAACTAAGTTAAGATAGGTTTTACATATATATATATATATATATATATATATATATATATATATAATTTTATTAATTAAACAAATTGTCTCAACAATTACATAGTTTTTCACACATAATCAAAAAGTTTTTCAAAATAAAACAAGTCCCACGGAATGAAATACTATAACATTTTGGAGTATTACATTTACGAATAACTACCACTTATGACTGTCCAACAACCGGTTTGACGACTGAATTAAGATAGGTGTTTCATATATATGTGTGTTGTTTATTTATTTTATGTTTTGAATTTTTTAATTAAAATGTGTGTGTGTTTTTTTTTCAAAATCTATTTTTTAGATAAACAAATTTAATACCCCAATAATCATAATTTAGATCGTGCTCACCAACCTGAAGTCTTGCACTTCTCTCACCTTGCCGAGCCGATCTAGTTCGAGATAGAACTCTAATTTAATGTAGACAGTGGTCACCAACACCGAAGTCTTGCACCTTGAATATCAGAGAGAAGGAGAATTTATGAGTCTCTCTTGATCTCCACGAGTATGAGGAAACATGGTGTCACCCATGGCAATGGCAATGACCATGATGAGAAATGTTTGTCAGCCACTTGCTTTCTTGATCATCATCAACAATAACTGCACCATTACTCTAGAACTGCGTCATTTTTGGCTTTGAACTCTAGATTCAAGAGTCATTCAAATTCGTCCCGGTGGAACGAAGTGTAAAATCTATACATGTATTGGAGACAAACAGACATGTATAGAGTCTTATAGGTTCAAAGATGTTTCATTAATGTGGATGAAGTAACATGTCAAGTCATTTATTTATCATACACAATTCTTATTATTTCATGCTTGCAAAATCTTTTTATGACAAATAGGATGTAATGACTATTTGGTTAAGAGGGTATTCAATTTGCCAAATCTTTATGACACATGGGATTTTTTTTTTGACTATTTGGTTAAGAGGTATTAATTTTTCAAATCTTTATGAAACATGGGATTTAATGACTATTTGGTTAAGATGTTATTCAATTAAAAAGTTTGGTTAAGATGTTATTCAATTAAAAAGTTACGAGGTTTAAAGATGTTTCATTTATGTGAATTTTGTGAAAAGCTATTTATTAATCATAACACATTTTTATTATTTTGACTAAAATGAAATAAAAATTAGTACAAAGTTACTAGAGTCATAACATATTTTTTATTATTTCAATTAAAATGAAATAAAAACCATTACAAAGTTGTTCTACTTATTCCGTTACAAGCTTATTCAATTACATTTTTTAAAACCTTATAATGTATGCTATTCCTTTTCAAGAAGATAACAAGAGACTATTTTATCAATATCAGAGTTTGAAAGAAGATCACGATGCATTTTTACTATAGTTGACTGAGAAAAATGAGATTATTTAGGACTTGCACGAGTGCAAACAAAAACTTGAACAAAAATTCAGTCACCTACATAATGCTAAGAATGATAATGATGTTGTTGAGCTGCCATGATCACCTATTACTTCTTCAACCCTTCATGAAGTTGATTGTCATAAGCCTGATGTTGATCATCATGACTCATCACGTGATTTTGTTTCACCTAGATTTGAAAAGCACACTACTAATTTTGGCTCCCAATCATTGAGAAAAATGAGATATACCAAAGGAGGACTTGGGAAAATGGACAAGGCATTATTATTCCTATTGCTCCTAAATTGTAATCATCTAGATCATATCTTAGATATGTTGTTGCTACTAACTCACTACCTATCGTTAGTTATATTGAATTTGGGAAGGTGTCATTTGTTGTAGGTGGAGTTTAGACTACATTGCTAGAAGAGCAACCCTCTGCTGACAGTGTTGTGCATATTCATGATCATGTCATTACCAATGAGAATGTTGTTGATGTACACAGTGGTAATATTATTAGTGCACCTTGCTTATAGCCTATAAAATAACAATCTGAGCATATGAATAAGGAAAATCTACCTAGGAATCAAAGTTCTTGGGGGCTTGGTAGCTATGCATTTAGTTCATTATACATATTATGTGAAAGGCTAACCGTGGACTATTTCCATTTATCAAGATTGATTGTGGTTTGATTGATAGATGGTCATGACATCATTTGAATTGGTAAATGAAAAATTTATATCATCATGTATCATTAGGTGTGTATTGATATAACATTCCTCTTGTTTGTTGTTGATTGTTGTTTCTCCCTAAGTTGTTTTTTTTTTAAGGGGGCGGGGGGATGTTCGATGATGAGAAGAGAATGTTTTGTTTTGTTAATAATCTAGATCATGTTATCTTGATGTCTTGTTGATAATATTTCCTTATTTGTGATGATGGTGATAATGTTCACATTTCTTCAAGCGTGATCGTATTTTGTTTTGGTTAGCTTTTGTAGTGAGAACAAATTAAGGGGGGAAGATATGCTAAGTAATTTGTTGTTCTCCAAGTTGAGTTTTTTATTTTACCATTCTTCCTGTTTGGGCCATTCATTGTTTAGTTGTTGGTTGATGATGGTTTCTTTTATTTGAAGCATTTGTTTCGATTCTTTAACAAAGCCTATCTAAAGTATTTATGAAGTGGTTGTGAGTGTTTATCTTTCTTATGCCTTTGAAACATCTTATAATTTTGAGTTCAACCAAGTTCAGTGAGGTTTTTGGGCTCCCACCTTCAAAAGTTATTCTTGCCATTAAATGGATCACTGTGGGATCTACAATTTCAACTCCATATTTATTTAAGCACTACCATCTTTCTCCCTTTTGGAGAGGATTTTTTTCCTATTGGTTTTTATCATTTTCTCTACTTACGAGAGTATGTACTTGGGTGTAACTTACCAGGTTTTGTTGTCAAGACCCACTTTTTCTTTAGCTGACTCTTGGCCTCTTCCATTAGTTATAAAGGGAAGATATCTTTGTGTATTTTTCATGCAGTGAATAATACATTTGATACTCTTACATTTACACATGAATGACATGGATAAAGTAGATCATTTCAGTGATAGTTCTTCAAATTTAAGTGTTTAGTGGGATTTTCAATGGCATAATAATGCTTGGCATGGATATATGTAAAACTTTCATATGAATGTAGGGTGGATTTATGTATTATTTTTTCTTAATAAATATATGAAATATTGACATGGTCTTCACCTTGTAAGCAAATGACTTATTTAAGTGCTCTAATTATCATCCATTTGTTAATGGTTGAAAAAAACATAATTCAAATATTCTCTTCATTTTTTCACTTTCTTTATTCCCTTATAACCATCCTTTCAACCACAATGAAAGTGGCATGTTATTCTTTAGATTTATTTCACAATCCAAATCCTTTTTGATGTTGTGTATTTTTAATCAATTATTCTTTCACATGTTAAAGCTTTTTTATTTTTGGTTTTTTTACTAGGTGAATGAAATCCAAAGTTGTTTATACGTGCAAAGATGTTAGTCAATAAAATTCTAGTTATCACCATCAACCTAGAGTGATTTAGAGGTGTTATTCCTATATCCCTCTAGTTAAGGTGTTAAGCATTCATAAGACTACTTAAACTTGTATGATAAAGTAGAATGTATATATATGGAAAAATCTTACTTAATGTTGATTTGACCATGCTTTCTAACATTGTGAGCAAGGAGGTCATTACATTCCACCCAACAATATCAACAACAACAAGGTAGTTACTCCCCTTAAGAGGAAACTTAGCTACTAGATTGGTCACTCCATCCTTCTCACATATAATCTTTCTTTAAATTTCATTTTTCATATACATATCTCTGGCCATTTTAGATGGGAATAATTAAAACCAAGTAAGAAAACACATAAAAAATGTAATGTATTAAATAAAATATGCTTTAGTATTTAAGTCATTATGTAGTTTAAGGAGTTGAAGTTTACGCTTGGAAAATAATGGAAATTCTGGAATGATTTTAACAAAATTCGGTGCAATATTTTTGAAATTCAGGTTACAATTATTAAGCTTCAGGATTTTGGGTGCCCCATTAGTTTTTGATAGCGCTGAATCTATTTCCACCAAAAAAAACACAGTTCAATAACTTCCACAATCAGATTTTTTGAAAAATAAATAAATAAATAAAATATTTCAACGAGAAATAGTCATCCTAACAAAATTGTCACCTCAATAAACAACACTTTAAGTCACAACTTAAAATAAAAATACACTTAAGCATGTAAAAAACACACAATTATCAATTAATAAAACAATATTTATTTCTAATAATACTTCTCTCACTTAAATTAACATCTCCATTGATTGATTTTTTTTCCTATCGATCAAAATGTTAATGTTACAATTATAATGGTGATCCTATCGATCAAAATGTTACAATTATAATGGTGAATTAGGTGTACTGGACATTAATTTGATATAAATTTATTTTTATAAAATTGATATTTAATTTAAAATTCTAGGATAACAAAATGCAATGATTTCAATATAAATTTATTTGTATAAAATTCATATTTAATTTAAAATTCTATGATAACAAAATCAAGCGCAAGGAATGAAAGTTGTAATTATTCCTACAAAAGGAATGAAAGTTGTAATTATTCCTACAAAAATCTACTAATTTGACACAACATCACCCCGTTCAATCTATTTGAAAATGGACTTCCCATTAGAACAATGATGTCACCACCTCATGCTTCTATTTACGAGTGCTCAGGGATGATCACCAATTCACAAAGCATTTATTTCATTGTATCATTGTTAGTTATCAAAAAGTAAAGTATATTTATTATTTGAGTAAATGGCAGAAATGGTAAGGGGCTGACGCAATTCAACACATATTGATTACTCCAAGGGAAAAAAAGGTAATAGTGTGATGATGACTCTTCTCTTTTTGCGAGGGCGAGGGCGAGGGCGGGGGCGGGTTTAGGTTTGTAATTACCTACCTGGGATATGATGACGATAGGAGATAATGATTTCTACCTTTTTGTTTGAAATGAAGGGAGATTTTGATTTCCACTAGATCCTTGTTTTTATGGATTTCGCTAGATTTTAAATATAATGTTCGTCAAAATTATGAATACCGTTTTGATTTTTCTTTTTTGAAAAAAACTCATCCTCCACTTGCTTAGTTTGTTTTTGGTTTTTTAAATAAATAATTTAAATTTTCCTATTTGGTTTTTTTAATAAATAATATAAATTTTACTATTTGAAATAAATATGAGTGGAGCATTTTCGAATTTATAAATATTAATATTAATAATTATAAGAAAAAATAGGGGAAGAAAACTCATCTTCTAAAGCTTTGTTTTGTTTTTTTGTTTTGTTTTGTTTTTTTTTAAATAGTATACATTTATCTATTGTTTTTTATTTTTATAAATAGTATATTTGAAATAAATATGAGTTAAGCATTTTGAAATTTAATATATATTGGTAAATATAAATATTAATAATTATAAGGAAAACCGGGGAAGATTGTAATGACAATTTTTATTTTTTAGAAGCTATTTTTATTTTTATTTTATTATTTTTTAATGATATAGATTTATTTATTTAAAATAAATATAGATTATAATAAATTGTAATATTTATATTTATTTGTTTTAATATTAATATTTTTAAATATTAAAGAATGTTTTTATTATTTGGAGAAAAAGATGAATGGAAGATGCAAAGTTTCCTATGTATTTGAAAATAATTGTAAGCCAGTGAATTTTTAAATATGGGATTAAAAAAACTTATTTTGAGACTCTTGTCACGCCCGTTCTCTTATATGGATATGAGGTTTGGAGTTGTAGTATCTCCAGAAAGTTGCTAGCTTGCTAGTTGTAATTACCTAGGAAATGATGATGATAGGAGATACGTTGAGTAAGATTGAATAGATCCAAAAGTAGTTTATAACCTACAATATCAAGATTAAAGGAAATACTCCTTACTATATGTTCCTTATTGAAGCAAGTTTTACCCTCATTAAAAGCATGTCGATGACTTATGCATAAGAAGAAGTTATAGACCATGGAAGCCAAGAGGTTTCCTTAAATTTCTTGTAATTCTAGCCAAAACACCCTTAGCTTAAGTGAGGATGGCATAAGGATACCTAGACCTTGATAGACTATTGGGAGATCAGGGAGGAAATCATTTTACATAATAAGGATGATATTAAGTGAATATTAAAAATATTATTACTTCAAAATTTAAGGATAAATTGTGGGGAAATAAAGAGTTAGAGGCAAAATGGAAACTAAGATATTATAAGGAGGTCATCAACCCTAATCTCGAAAATAAAAAATATCTTTCTATCTTGACTAGCATTAAAAAAGAAAATGAACATTGCTAAGAGGAGTTAATTCTCATGAGCTTCATATTGAAACTTAGCACTGGTCAATTCCAAAAATAGTTTGGGATGAAATAATCTATCACCTTTGTGATACTAAGATGGTGCAAGACAAAACACGTTTTACCTTAGATTGTTTATCTTATACTCACATTCAATCTAATTTCAAAGTATTTGTCATACTACCTATTAGTGTCGGTATCTTCATCCCTCCATCAGCGATCAAATTCTCTTGTTGCATTGCATGTTAGGTGTCTCACTTGATCAGCTGCATTCCATTAGGGTCATGGATCATCTGATGGTAGCAATATATTGTACATTTTCCCTCATGTCCTTTACTTGCTGGCCCATTTTCATACATCTAGATCATCTGCAGTCAATTTTTGTCTTTAAATTTACAAAAGTCATTGTTAGGGTTTTAGGTCTCATTAGGTCTAGGGTTTCGTCAATGAGGTCTTCAAAATGCTCAATAACGGTCAGCAGGCACATGAGGAGGTCAAATAAAGTTTCAGCAACGATAATTTCCATAATCACATGCTTAGCGATTATTTTTTCTTCAAAACCCTGTTTTGAGGAAAAACAGAGTTTTTATGTTTTCATGTACAAATTTGATGTAATTTCATTTGTTTCATATGTAATAACTTCATAGGCAGCCCTGGTCACCTTGCCAAGCCTCTGCAACTTCACCACCTGAAAAACAAAACAAAAAGTCAAAGCATTTAGTCCATCAAAGGCAAAAATAAAGCAAACTGCCCAAAAACAGAGTTTTAAAAGCAAGTCAAAGGCAAACATTAGAAGAATGGGTTTTGTAAATGAAAAATCAAAACTATATGTATATAAACCATTTTTCATGTTTAAAGAGTTCATTTGTATCCAAAGGAGAAAGAGTGAGCAATTGAAAAGGCGTGTTGAAGAAAAGGAGGCAAAAATCGCAGCTAGTTTGATATTTTCAATGGCGTGGCACGCTGGGTCGTGGGCGCGGCGCATTCATCCGCACAGCGCATTGGGCAGTGCTCTACAGTGTAAGTCTTAAACGGGCGCGACGCATTGAGAGGGAGCAGCGCACCGGGTTTGTGGCGCGGTGCACAGGGTTACAAGGCCAATTTCATTTACAGCTTCATCCAAAACTTCAATTCTAAATCCTCACTTGTCCAAGTAAGTTGTCACTCCTTTATGGCCAATGAATGAGTTTAGCTTGGTGCTTATGGTGATTTAATGGGAAAAAATTGAAATCCTACCTCACATTTTCTGTCAAAAACAATTGCATAGGGTTTATAAATTGTATTTCTTGCTGCTAATTCCACTCCTAGCCATTTCTCACTCCCTCACTCCTTCATTCCCTCATTCATTTTCTCCCTCTCTTTACATTCTCATCTACCCATTCCCTCAACCCCATATCCCTAAATTATCAACCCTAAATCCCTAATCCCATTATCCCAAACCCTAATTGTTATTCCCAAACTCTAAAAATCATCCCCTAAACCCTTCTATTCCTAAAAAAAGGCATGTCAGCAGCATTCCAAAGTCCCTCATACACATGCCCTCCACATTCCTTCATACATTCATATCCTTGGAAACAGAAAACCTAAAGACACCATAAAATCTCTTCATACTCATCTAAGAAAACTCAAACATTGGCAAACATGGAGTCAAATTCTTCCTATGACAGAGATGAGGAGTCAGTCAATGATTCTTCTAGAGAAATGCATGCACCAAGGAGGCCTCACAAGGGTGGAAAACATAATAGGGAAGAGCCTACTTCACTTGCTGAGCTGTTGGCTTGTCCTCTTGCTGTCACATGCTTTCAACACCAATCTTGTTATCAGTTCTGTGAGATGGTGGAGAGAGTCAAGTATCACCTTGAGCTAGCCAGATTGTTTGTGCTCCATATTCATGATGGCCAAGTCACTTTGGCAAGTGTGACATTCACCTTGACACCTGAGACTATTTCTCAAGCAACCGACATTCCAAATGTAGGTGAGCAATGGTATAAGAGACAGCTAATAGACAGAGATCAGTATGAGCCTTACATCAAGGCTGGTTTTCAGAGACATATCAGTAGCGTTTTTCCTTTCAAGTATCTTCAGGACACATATGCTCCCTTGATGAAACTCATAATTAAATATTTCAGCTGTGAGGGTAGATTTTCTCATCTGTATGCCTATTATATCAGATTGTTGATTCCCTTTACTAGGGTGATGATGATGAACCTCCCTTATTTCATTTGTCGGAACATTGAGAAGATGACCACCTTAGTACAAAAGAAGCCCCCTCAGCAGCAGTTTAACAACATATATCATCTTGCACTAATCAAAATTGTGGTCTTGCATCAGCTTGGTTTACTGAACATCTCATGGGAGGATTTCATTGCACATGAGGTCTTTACAGGTCCTCAAGTACCCCCAACAGTTTTTCATGAGGCAGGAGATCCTTCACATCAGTAGGAGATTCATGAGACACAAACCACTAGTGTGCCAGTGTTTATCACATATCAAAAGGGCACTAGAAGGTTGTTTGTTGCAGCAAAACGAGTACTATCTCTACCCGGGGTGGAAGGGGTCTCGTTTCGTCCATCAGCAGAGCAGGTACAGGACAAGGGTAAGTAGCCCTTGCATGATGAGGTACCTTCAAGAGGTCATGAGACAGATTTCATCCTCATTCAGGATGAGGACACCGATTTGGGCTCACAAAGCTCAAAACTTAAAGAGATCATTCAGGAGCAGCAAGATGACATTCAACATTTGTCTCTCAACCTAGATAGAGCCAAATGGATCATTAATTATTTGGAGCAGAGGAACAAACAGCTAGAAGATCAGCAAACTATCATGAAGCTCCAAAACATAAGGGCAAACCGGCAAGCTGCCAAGAGGAGGAAAATCAAATTGACCACACTTGAGCAAGAAATTCACGCTGATCGTGAATCTTGGCTTGAGAGGACAAACATGCACCTAGAAAGGAAAATTTTCCACAAACCCCTTTGGGATGAATAGCCTCTTCCGTGCAATTGTAGATGCTGGGTAAGTCTTAAGAGTCGATTGGTTAAATAAAATACCTGAGATTCAACAGATCCTCTCTGTTTATCGGGAATCAGAGATGAACTAATGGACAAATTATTGATCATAAGCTCAATCAAGCTTCGATTAATGTTGGCTTATTTAGGGAGGAGAGGGGAGTTCATACTCAAACCAAAGATAGTCCTGAGTTGCGTTCTCATTTGGTATCCGATCGTCCTGGTTTAGTGTATTAGGAGCGTTGTCATGCTAGAGAAGGCTAACAACGAGAAAAACATGTTGAGGAACATGGCATACCACTACTTGTCAAGAAATATGGTGTGCAAAGCAAGAATCAGGAATTTGAAGGCCAAATTGAAGAAAGCCATGAGGAAGAGAAAAGAGCAAAATAGACTCCAGATCTTGGCTAAGGCTTCCTTATCCCAACACAACACCCGATGAGGAACACTTAGCCCAAATTTCAAGAAATTTGGGAAACTTTTTGCAATTTTGAAATTTTTGGCTAAAAAAACAGGTTTTTCTGCCCAATGCGCCGTGCCACTTGGCACGCGCTTTTGCTAGAGACCTCCTTTTGAGGAAACACATCATTTTTGGATTTGTCATGGAAAAATATGAATTTCCTCACATGGTCAAGAAATTTTGACAGGTTTTGAGCTTCCAAAAAGGTCAAAAACACCTCAAAAATGACCTTTCTGCCCCTTTTTGGACACACAAGAAGCAGTGTTGAGAGAACTCAATTTTGGATTGGCAAATGGAGGCCAGATTCAAAAATTCCACTTGTTTTGGAAAGTAGACAGGTAGAACTTTCCAACAAGCCCACTTGGAGAAAATTTGGTGCATGGGAAGGCCTCCAAAATCAGCTGCAAAAAAGCGCTACGCATAGGGAAATCAGCGTGGTGCATAGGAGGAAATTTGCTCATTTTGGCCAAAAAACTATGTTTTTCGCCTAGCTTCTTGACAGTTTGACTTTTCTCTTTCTAATAGTCAAAATCATGATGTAATTTGATGTAACTTGATGGAATTTAATGTAAATATGTTATAACTTCACTCATGGAGGTAGATACATCATGAAAAAGTAGTTTGCAACTGAATGAATTAGTTTCCTAGGTTTTAGAGGCATGTTGTTCCACTGCCTACTTTTCAGTGCTTAGTTTAGATCTTATTGAAATAGCTCCTAAACTCATGAACTCAACCCTTAAAGCCTAGCATGAGTTGTTTGATGCCTATATCTAGTAGTTTTTCAGTCATTTGTAAGGATTGGACTCTTGTGAATGCTTTGAGCATTGTTGTACACTCTTTTCAGCAGTTTAGCTAAGGAATTGACCAGGGTTTGTAGCACTTTATGGGATTCTTGTGGCATCTTGATTTGGTATTGTGTTTCCTTCTATAATTGCAAGTTTACATGTGTTTTATGTATGCCATTATCTCTCTTTACTTTATCTTAACTAAATCAAACAAGGATAAAGGTAGAATCCATTGAAATTGCAGTGCTCTACCTAGGGTTTGTTTAGTTATTTATGTTTTTAGTTGTTTGAAGAGGATCCCTGAGATTTTCATGCCCTCTCCAACTCCTCACTAGTCTAAAAGCTCTCCATCTCACTCAATTTGAAGTGCTAAACCATTTGCCTACTTCGCCCCATAGAGATCTCTGGAAGGCTGTGTCCATTCCCTAGACCCAAATTTACTTTTCACATTTGAGCCAGCGAACCCATCTTAAATTCAATCAAACACCTCTGTACACATACCTAGCCTAAAATCAATCATTACATCAGTCATCTCAAGCTTCATTGGCCATCTTTTCTGAGATTGACAAGGAGAGAACCCTCTCCCGACCTGGTAGGGTTAGTTACCAGGTTAAGCGTGGTTTGATGTTACCTTAGATCTTGCCTTTCTCAACCTGAGGTAGATTTAGGCCCTAACACTACCAACCTTCTTGAATTTTTAAGTGAGCAAAACTATAGTGATATTGGAACATTTCTCTCGCTTCTTTTTTAGCATAGAAGTAAAATATTAATGAATTATGATTAATATCTTGCCTTTGTAAGGTTTGGTAAACCATATAAGTTTTAGTAAATAATATCATTATAATAAATATTTTATAATTAAATGTATATTAATTATTAAATTAAAAAAATAATAATATGATATTTTTTTATTCCATAAATTAATTTTTCTAATTATTTAAAATAAATTAGAATATCCCTAAAATTACCAAAAATCTTTTCAATTTCAATTTCAATTTTGTGTATATTTAGATTAAGAAGTAACGTTAGACATTGTATTTATAAAGAAACAAAGATAAAGTGAACATGAGGATTACATATATTGATCACATAAATAGAAATACAAAAATTCTACGGTACTTCTCTACTCTCATTCAAATGTGTCTACTCTATAAATTTTAGTTATCCAAGCAATCTATCCATCCCGAGAGCCTCCACAAGTGGCATTTAATAAATAAATACATCTTCTCCCAAGTGTCGCCTAAATGATTGAATGCATGGCCTTATTCATGGAGAGAATAGTATTTCAATTATTGCAGGTTGTTTCAAGGATGGGACTGTATATGACCATCAACTACCATGGCCTATACTATGCTTCAATGATTTCTACCATCCTCACTATTTGTTCGTTGCAATTTCCACTTTTCTTATATCTCACTCTACCTTCGTATATTTCCACTCTAACTTCATGATTTTCCAGCAAATTAAAGAGAAACTTTTTCAAATGTCAAATCACAGTTGGATGGATGTACATACCCATTTCCATATTTCTATACTAATATCCCCTTAATTAGTATTGAAATGGAATATCGAGCGAGATATGCAATATCAAGTGATAAATTTTGTAAAGTCCGTGGAAAGCAATGAATAAGAACAAACACGGGGGGCACATGTAACATGTTGCAGATATCAACATGTGTTGCATGCCAATGAGAAGTTAGAAGAGGCATGCTAGATATTAAAGAAGGTGTGCAAGATTTGTCACATTGCTCTGTTTAAAGACCTCAAGCTCTTAGTGAATGGAACACTTCCAAATTAAAATAATCATTTGCTAGAGAATTTTGATCAATCTATTTAAAGATCTCACATAGAACGGATATCACTATTTTATTTAAACACAAAACTTAAGATTTTTGATAGAAGAAATACATTTAAGAAAACTTAAATTAAGCTAAAATTTCACCAAAAAAACATATTGAAAGTATCAAAGGCTACATTAACACTTCAAAATTATTATATATATATATATATATATAGATATCACGTAAAAATATATATAATCAAAACAAAAATAATACCAAATCAATATAATAACACTTCAAAATTATTATATATATAACCTTTTTTAGGCAAGCAAAGAACATTATATAATTTAGTGAATTTTTTTTTTTTAAGATAAAGTACATCCAGAGAATCATTCTGGATCTAGATGACTTAACCTTGCTATATGCCCTTATAGGGAAACTTGATAGGCTATTAAACAAAATAATAATATGAGTCTGAGTCATGGTGGATACAAAACAAAAAACCTGAATAGATTATAACAGGATCTGTACTAAAAAGTTTGCATTTGTGGTTGAAAGAGACAAGAGCAGAGAGCAAAGAGAGACAAGAGCAAGTGAAGAAAGGTGTAAGACTTGTTCATGTTTGTCACTTGCCTTTAAGCTCAGAAGATGTCCACTGAGTGTGAGTGAGGTCAACTGTGTCGCCTTTCGTGTTGCCTGGGTGGTCCATGTCTAACATTTCCTCCACAACAAGGCATCCATAGGTGCTATGGCTATGAGGAGAGGGTTGTCAATCAACAAGCTGAGCTTATCAACGGCTGGAGGCCTTTTAGAGCTGCCTTCCCTTGCAAAAAGATACTCCTGGCCTAACTTGCCTTTGTCTCGCCCATCCCTTGCCAAGATGATGGAAATAGAGGGAGAGTGCATTTGACATCAGAGAAATCCTTCTGGTTGTTGCTCTGCAGGCCTATCTAGAGTGCTAGAAGAAGTGGAGGACATCACGTTGGGAGGAAAATTGATACCAATGTTTCGTGAGAGACATCGGAGCGTTTTTCTAATGCGACTGGCATAGGCATTGGATTTAGCCACTTGATGTTCAACATGAGTGTGAGATAGCTCCAGATCCCAAAGATGTCCTGCTAGTAAATTGTGAACGACCCAGATCTCGTCGCCAATTCTTCATCTCCCAATTGCTTCCAGGATTGCTACATTGCACTTGATATGCTCAAGGATGTCAGGGACAAAGAGAACTATGTGGTCATCACGCCATGGAGAGCTAGGACGACATCCTCTATCCCTACCGTCGTGAAGAACACAACCTCATTCCCTCACCATGGAAATGTGTTGAAGTACAAAGATGTTGGGGATATGGCCTTGGATGACAACAACAATGGGAGTAGGATAAATCCGACTTCCCTGGGCTTCAAAAGGCTGCAAGGAAGAATGAGGGATATGGTGACCAAGCATAGGAGTTATCATGGCTGTGAGCATTAAGTTAAGTGTGAGGTCAGAAAAGAGAATTAACATCGATAGGGTGTGGATGAGGAGGACGAGATTGATCTTCTGAATGCATGATCTATTCACATGATGGTAATCAGGTGGAGCAATGCCAGTTGTTGGTGGTAGTCATGTTGGCATTAAATTGATTGATTTAGTGTAATTGGCAAGTGAGCCCTTGGATCTGGGTGTTGGAAATCTTGATCAACAATGTGTTGGCATTGTGAGGACCAGACAACTATGGAGGAGGAGGACAGAGGCTAGTTCTCACATGGTTCTTGATCTTCTACTCCTTTGTTTGCTAGAAATTATCCCAGGGAATTAGCTTTTCGCTTGATGTGGTGGACGAAAATGGCTACCCGCAGGGAAAGGAGAGAGGCCAATTGTTGCATCTTGTGATCTAGTCTCCAACTTATGGAGCATTTGGAGGGAGGGGTGTCATTGAGGAGTTTGTAAGTTGTTTGAATGATGATCTTGGAGTCCCCTTCTGTAATGAGAGGGATGAAGTGGTTTCTCTTAGCTATATGCAAACCAATGATTGATTAAGGCTTCCAATTCAGTGGCATTGTTACTTTCTTGACCAATGCATCCCCTATAGATATTGAGGATCTCCCCTTTATGGTTGTGCAAGACCCCTCTTATGCCAGAATCTCCTGGATTTCCCTTGGAGACACCATAACAATTGAGTTTGAAGTGATGTTTTGGAGGAGGTTTCCAGACTTCGAGAGTGGATTTTATGGTATGGGTTGATTTGGATGTTCCTTGAAGTGCAGGGATTTCAAGGTTGCACCAGGCAAGTTTCACCTGCTCTGATAAAGGATCTTGGAGGTATTTGTTGTCCTATTTAGATAGAGCCAAAGTCTCCTTAATATGCTTATGGAAGAGCTGCCATGTGCTTTCTAGAGTTTTATGCTTGTCGTTGAAGATTCTCTTATTTATTTCTTTCCAAATATCCCATGACAAGAGGCTAGGGTAAATGGTCCAAAGAAAAATGAGGATGGGGCTTTGAAATGGGTTCTTGTCCCAATTCTTGATACAATGGTTGATGCAGCCATTCCCATGGGTGGGTCGTTGGAATCCTGATGCAAGTTTGCTCCGTAGTTTGTTTGCAAAAGTACATGAGTTGAATAAGTGAAGCACTGTCTCTTACTGGACTTTGCACATGTTGGACTAGGATGGTCCTTGGTAGCCTCTTTTGAAGAGGTTGTCCCAAGTGAGGGCATGACATCTGATAAGGAGCCAAGTGAATTTTTTTCTCCTTGGGTCACGTGTTCATGAGCCACATCTCCTTCCAAAAAGGGTAAGGATCAAGATTCTTGTCTTGGATGAGAAATGCTATGCCTCCTTGACCGAAATGCTACCAAGGTTGGAGTAGCCCCATTTGAGAATGTCTGGAACTGCTTTTTGGCTTGTTGATCGGTTATGTAGAGGTTACTGAAGGGTGTTTTTGTTTCTTTATTTGTATTCCTCCCTATGTAGAATATCGTTATGCAATTCTGTATTTTACTTCCTACATTAGGGGAATTTTGAGGTCTAAAATGGGCCTCCGAAGAAAAATGTACAACCAAAATAAACTTTATAAGAACCACTATGATTCAAGATGATGATGTAAACCATCGGGGATGATTCACCATTTTTGGAGTAAACAAGTAAAAATATAAAATAAAATAAAATAAAATAATAAGACTACTTTTTCAACTCGTATATTTAACTTATCTCCCTAAGGTTTTGCTCAAATTTCGAGCGTGAATACTCGTTGGATGAAAAATTTAATTCCTCATCCAAGGAGTACCCATGTTTCCTACTTTCAATGAACCCTGCTACACGAAGAATGAGAAATACATAAAAAAATGTGATTACAATCGATCCATCGAAAGTATGCAACATGGGTACTCCTTGTATGAGGAATCAAATTTTGCATCCAATGAGTGTTTCCACTTGAAATGTGAGTAAACCCATAGGGAGATAAGTTGAAAATATGAGTTGAAAAAATAGTTTTTTCTTTTGTGTCTCTAAAATTTGATGATGTAATCGACTCTTATTTTATTGTTTCCACTATTATTTTATAATTTCCTTAGGAGACCCATTTTAGACCTCAAAATTCCCCTAATGCATGGTTCTCCAGTAGTGGTGGACTAGGAATCACTCAATTCTTTGAGCGTCAGCCTAGATTAAGGGAGTTGAGAGGGCATTACTCAAGCTAGGAAGTTGCTGCTGGGAATAAGTCTAGAATCTTGTTGTTTGACCATCACAAATTTCCCAAACGCTATGATTATGGACCATAACTCTATTGAGATTGACGACACTTCATATGAGAGATCCATGAGTCTGAATGGAAAGACAGATGAAATATTTCCTAGCTAAGTCCCTGGAACATTTGATGTGATGTAAGAGAGCCCATGGCTTTGTCTTGTGTTTCATCCAATGCCACCAGATTTTTTCACCAAGCACTTTGTTAGATGCTTTTCAGTCACAAAGGCCTAGGCCACCATTTGTCTTTGGGAGGCATAGTGTTTCCCATTTGACTAGAGGAAATTTGTGCTTCACATCAGCTCCTCCCCAAAATAAATTTTGTTGGATATTTTTTATGCTTTTGAGGACCCAATTGGGGGCTTCCAGGATTGAGAAAAGGTAGTTAGGCATAGATTGAAGGACATATTTGAGGATAACAAGGCGGTTTGCAATGTTTTAAGGATTGAAAAGTCCAACAACTAAATTTTCTATTGAGCTTGTCAAAAAGATCTCTCTAGAAGGAGTGACTGATAGTTGAGATAGTGAGTGGGGCCCTTAGGTACTTAGAAGGGAGAGGGGTTGAGGGGAATCCCAAGATGCGTTTGATATTCCTCTGGGTGATGAGTGGGGTGTTAAAGAAAAATATTTGGGATTTGTACATTTTGATGGCGATACCAGAGGAAACAGAAAAAAGTTCTAGGATGGCTTTGTCCTCCTTGGCTTCATCGAATGAAGGGTGCATTAGGGGATTTTTGAGGTCTAAAATGGGCCTCCTGAGGAGATTATAAAATAATAGTGGAAATAATAAAATAAGATTACATTACATCATCAAATTTTAGAGAGAAAAAAGAAAAGAAAAAGTATTTTTTCAACTCGTATTTTCAACTTATCTCCCTATGGGTTTACTCAAATTTCGAGCGGAAAGGCTCGTTGGATACAAAATTTGATTCCTCATCCGAGTACCCATGTTGCATACTTTCGATGGACTATACTACATGAAAAATGAGAAATATGCGAAAAATGTGATTGCAATAATGTTTTTTTCATGTTTTTTTCATTTTTCATGTAGCAATGTCCATCGAAAGTATTCAACATGGGTACTCCTTGTACGAGGAATTAAATTTTGCATCCAACGAGTAGTCCTACTGAAAAGTTGAGTAAAACCTTAGGGAGATAAGTTGAAAATACGAGTTGAAAAAGTAGTTTTATTATTTTATTCTTTTTTAATATTACTTTTTTACTCCAAAAATGGTGAATCATCCCCCATGGTTGACATCATCATCTTGAATCCTATTGGTTCTTATAAAGTTTATTTTAGTTGTACATTTTTCTTAGGAGGCCCATTTTAAACCTCAAAATTTCCCTAATGGATTCAAGAGAAGAGTGTCATCCAAAAATTGTTTGTGGGAGAGGGTGAAGTTTTGGGTAAAGACAAATATTTTAGAGATCCCTTCTGGAGAGCATTTTTGATAGATCTACCAAGACCTCCAGGGTGAAGGTGTGAATCTGGGTAACACTTTTCCTTATTTTTTGATGTTTTTCGGTTTTTAGGTATCTGTCAAAATTTTCATAGTTGGCAACCATTTTTTTTAATTAATTAATTAATTTTTATTTATTTTTATTTTTGTTTATTTATTTTATTTTATTTTATTTATTTATGTATTTATTTATTATTTATTATTAAATTTTTTTTTTTTTTTAATTTTATTTTATTTTATTTTAATTTTTTTATTTTTTAATTTAATTTTATTTAATTTTATTTATTTATTTTTATTTATTTTTTATTTTTATCTTTTTTTTGTTTTTGTTTTTGTTTTTTTTTGTTTTTTTTTTTTGTTTTTGTTTTGTTTTTTTTTCTTAGTATTACACACAGTTCATACAATTTTTTCATAGCTTTTCTATTAGTATCAGTTCTCTTGACTTATTAAACATAAAACCCTAATTCCAAAAAGCATTTCCCATTTTTGCATTTTCATGCTCCAACCATGAGGATAAATAGAAAGGGAGATAGTGGGGCCCCCTGTTAAATGCTTATGGAGTGTTTGAAGTTGTTTGATGGGGAGTCGTTGAACAGGACATAGGAGAAATCTTAGGAGACAAGAGACATGACCCATTGAGTCCAGTGGGGGCTAAAACCAAAAGCCAAAATGACACTTTCAATGTAGTCCCAGTTAAGATGTCAAAGGCTTTGTACATGTCCAATTTGATGAGTATTCCCAATTTCTTGAGAGTTTTGAGGGAATGGATAGCTTCATGAGCTAGGATGATTCCATCTAATATTTATCTACCTTCTACATAACCAGATTGCTCATAAGATTTGCAATGAATTTTGTGATGATTTTGTAAATGACATTGCATAGCTCTATGGGTCAGTATTCACCTAGGGATGTCACATTGTCCTCCTTGGGGATTAGGGATAGAAATGTAGCATTGGAGGTTGGAAGAATGTTCATGCTAGTCCTTTAATATTTGATTATATTTAGGATTTCCTTGTGTAGAAAGTGCCAACATTACTTGAAGAAATTGAGAGTGAAGCCATTTGGTCTAGGAGCTTTTCCATATTCCATCTGATGAAGAGCTTCACCACTTCTACTTCATTGGAAGGTATGATGAAAGATGTATTCTAATCCTTAGTGACAATTTTGGGAATATTTGACATGATCTGATTAATGGTGTTCCTGCACTGAGGTTGAGTATCTTGAAGAAGGCTTGAGAAGTATTTTATGAGCTCCTTTTCTATGTCCTCCTATTTCTCTATTATTTCCCCTACTTCATTACGAAGGGAGGTGATATGATTGGATGAGTAGTGCTAGATTGTTGATTTGTGGAAGAAGGATGTGTTCTATTCTCCCTCTTTTCGCTAGTTGAATCTTGATTTTTGTTTCCAATGGATATCCTCTTGTTTGTAACGCTCCTTTAGATTCTAGGTAAGGGTTTCTTTTTTGCCTCTATTTCCTGTGAGCAACCATTAAGGATGATCTTTTATTGGAGGGTAGCCATTTCCTTTTCCAAGATTTTCTTTTCTTGAAAGATGTTACCAAATTATTCTTGGTTCTGTTCCTTGAGGAGGAGTTTGAAGTGCTTGAGCTTCTATTGGAATATATACATCTCAGAGCCCTTGATGTTAGCTAGGCTCTTCCACCAACTTTCAATTATGTTGATTAGATTGGTATTTGAGAGCCATAATTTTTCAAACCTGAAGTGTCACTTGATAGGCTTGCAAAAAGTCCTCTAGGAGAGGAAGATGGGCCAATAACCTAAGCCAACTAATGGGAGGATCTTCATTGGGATCTCATGGCCTCCTATGATGAGCTCCTCTACCACTAGGAAGCGATCCAGTCATGATGAGATATATGCCGAGCCCGCTCTTCTATTGTTCCAAGTGAAAAGGTCATTGATATTCTTCATGTCTACCATGGTTGTGTCTTTGATGAAGTTATTTATATATTTAGACTCTTTCTCCAGGTGGCATTTGTCGCCCTTCTTTTCCTTTAGGGAGGTTATGATGTTGAAACCACCCTTTATTATCCATTTTTACGGTTCTAGCTGTTCCCATAGGGAGTGAAGATGCTTGAGCATGTTTTTCTTCCTGGTTGGAGGCTAGAGACCATAAAAATTAGATAGGAAACCATGCAGATTTGTGCCTAACAGATGAAAGGATGTTGTGACAATAACAGGTTTTGGAGGAAAGAATTATACTAATTTTGGTGGGATTACAAGCAATCCCTAGGTTGTCGGAAGCTCCTTCTTCATCCACCTCCTTGATTATTGTTTTTTTCCATATTTTAGCCATTGTGGATTCAAAATTTGTGCCCAAGAACTTTATTTCTTGAACTAATAGGATTTTTGGAAGATGTTGTTGGATCTTCTGATGTAGAATGTGTTGCTTTGAGGGGTTATTAATACCCTAAATGTTCTAGGATATTAGCTTCATGGTAGAATAGTGGGTTGGGAGGAGTAGATCTCTGAGATCTGCCTATATTGCCTTGAGTCTACCAACTTCCTTCCTAAGGTGTCAAGGTGTTGGAGCACTAATTTTCTTCCCCTTTTCTTGAATTCTTTGCTACTTTTCTTGCCATCTTTAGCGGTGACGGTTTGGAATCAATGTTGTATCGTGGCTTTTTCCTTTTGAAGTGCGGCTTCCAAGAGATTGATCTTTTTAGTTAGGATGGTGTTCATGGAATCACTGTTACAGACATCCTTGAGGGCCATTAGATCCAATCCTCCAAGATAAGTAAATTATTCATCCTTTTCCATGAGTGTATCCTCTTCAAGAGTTGGAAGAGCAGAGTCTGGGAGATCCGAGAAGGCAACTTCTTCTGGTCCTTTTCCTTTGCCTTCAAGGTTTGGTTGCTAGAATATATTTTGAGAAATTTCCTTGGGTTGTTCCTAAGTCGTCTTGGAAGGTTCCTTTGGCTAATATGTTAGGACTTCAAAGCTATTACTAGTCATTTGGCGCTTAGGGGTTGCCGATGTACTAGATTTCTTAGTATGATGCTTCTTGGAGGGTATCCTTGTAAATCCTTTTGCATCTGGTTGGCTAGAGTCCTTGTGATCTAGTTTTGGGTTTCTTCAGAGGGCAGTCCCTGAAAAGGTGCCCATGCTAATGGAATTTTCGACATCAGAATGGAACATGCTCATAATCCAAGATCTCGAACTAGCATTTGTCTTTAGATTCTAAGACAATGGCTTCTTGAAGGGAACCAAAGATGATGTAGATTTCTTCTGGCATAAGAGGTGTAGAATCCATTTCTAGTTTGCTCAATGAGGCATAGGAACTTACCCAACTTGTTGTTAATGTCTTGAAGGGTTTTTAGGTCCTAGTATTCATATTGAAGGGAGTACATTCAAATCCAAATCAGATCCTAGGATAAATATTCTTTGTCTGAGTTGAACGGTGTTGTTTATTGTTGCATGCAGAGACCCACAAATTTAAAGAAGTAGGGGCCTCCTTCCATGACCATTTTCAGGTCTTCTTGGTGGGAAAATATTATTGTGAAGAATCTCTTAGAACCTAGCTTGACGTCATAGTGGGCCTTGGGCTTCTAGTGTTGTGCAATCCAGTGTAGAAGAGCCTTTCCAATGGGCCAAATGCCAACGAATTTATAGACCAGGGCATGGCCTTCCATTTGTTGGATGTTGTTGTTTAATCTCGCCAGGGGTATATGGATTCAACGTATAAATTACGATTTCGATTTGCAAGTACTTGCATTTCACTAGGTAGAGGGTGCAGGTTGCTCATGCTCCATATTGTTTGTTGCATCCACAGGAAGTGTGTCATCTATTTTGGGGTTACTCGGGTCATTTTTGGTAGAGAGCAGCGAGATCGGGAATGGGTGAGGGTTATCGATACTAGATGGTTCAATGTTATGGTGGAGGCTGGAGGGGCTAGGGTCCCCTCCTTTTGGTTGCGTCATCTGAATAAGGAAATTCGCTTATGAACGGGGTTGAGGCTACAATGAGAGGCAGAAGGTAGAGTAAGGTTTGATAAAAAAATCACTACAGATCAATTACAAAACTCATAAATTCCTTTAACTTGCTATATTCATTAGGGGAATTTTGAGGTCTAAAATGGGCCTCCTAAGAAGACTATACAACAAAAATAAACTTTATAAGAACCAACATGATTCAAGATGATGATGTGAACCATGGGGGGTGATTCACCATTTTTGGAGTAAAAAAGTAAAGAGTTTAAAAAATAATAAAATAATAAAACTATTTTTTCAACTCGTATTTTTAACGTATCGAGTGGGAGTACTCGTTGGATGCAAAATTTGTTTCCTCATCCAAGGAGTACCCATGTTGCATACTTTGGATGGACCTCTCTACATGAAAAATGAGAAATACATGAAAAAACGTGATTGCAATCACATTTTTAGTGTATTTCGCATTTTTCATGTAGCAGGGTTCATCGAAAGTATGAAACATGGGTAATCCTTAGATGAGGAATCAAATTTTGCGTCTAACGAGCATTTCTACTTGAAATGTGAGTAAACCCATAGGGAGATAAGTTGAAAATACGAGTTGAAAAAATAGTTTTTTTTTTTTTTGTCCCTCTAAAATTTGATAATGTAATCTAATCTTATTTTATTATTTCAACTATTATTTTATAATTTCCTTATGAGTCCCATTTTAAACCTCAAAATTCCCCCAATGAAACATTAAAAATCACATAAAAATATATATAATCAACACAAAAATAATACCAAATCAATAAATAAATAATCTATCAGTATAATCTCATCATAATCTTAATATGAATCTTACATGCAATATTAACTCTTACAACTCCTATGAAAATTTGGCCCTTCATAAAAACATCATCACAATGTTAATCTATGAATTAGTGTGAAATTATTTTCACAAATATGTATATACATATTTATAATCCTTAACATGCAACATTTCACCAATTAATGGATATTTAAATGGACTCCATTGTTTGATGTAATCCTTTAACTCTTATTCTATGTTTTAACATCTCCCCTGCAGTTCTCTTTTATCTCTCATTCTACGATATATCTTCATAAGACATACTTATATTTTATTTTTCGAATTATAAATGTTAAGTCACTTGTTAGCAATAATCACAATTTAATAAGATTGAAAAGTGGGAAGTTGTTAAAGTTTAATTTTATAAATAATAGGAGTAATATTTAAGTGTTATTTTTGGAGTTTTTGACAGATTTTTGGTCAGAATCCATCGAAAAAAATTGTGGCCAAATTTTGATTTGTGTTGTTTAAACTGGTTTTTTGAATTGCATATATGGATTTGGTACTGTAACATGTATTCACATACACAAAAAACGAAATAAAAATATATTCGATTACTGTTATTAGCTATTACACACAACCATAATACGTATTCACAACATAATGTACATATGTTAAACATTAAAGTTAACATCAAATACTATGTTCGACTCTTAAGTTTTTCATGCACTGAGAAAGGTGATTCATCTCCCCGAGGTTGTTAAATTTGTTTTAAGGTGACCGGTGGAGATCAGTTGTCATTCAGCTTTATCATTGAAGCGCACATACCCTCTCCCGACCCTTCCCAAATAGCTGGGGGCTTTACCACCATCGATTCGCTAGATGCTTATGCAACAGATGAGCCACGTATAGAGGGAATGAGGTAACCACCTCCCTCCCCCATCCGGAATTCCGTGGAATTCGAACGACAACCATAAGGTCGAAGGACTCTGCAATGGTGAGGGTTGAGCCAAAGGTATGGCTACCCTACTGGTTGGTTATGTTCCTTCTGAAGTCACTTCTGCGACAACAGCGTTGCCTTCCTTCCTTCCGTAGGTCATTCGACCATGACTTCATTACATGGCGCTAATAAGGAAGTGCATGTGTAGGTATGGATTGGCTAATGGATGGATGTGTTTAGTTTGTTATTAACTTAACATACACTTACCCTTGTCATGCATGTTGATAGATATCCCATAGCGTTTTCGCAATCTGTTCCTTAGTTTTCATAGGTAAGTTTCTTCCTTATTGATTTCATATTTCCACTTTGGAGGTTGTTCCTACTTGTTCTATTCTAATCCTCTGTGTTCTTTTCTGCAGGTAAGAAGGAGATCTAGAAAGTGTTCTTTATTCCTTCAGGTCCATGGTATTAACAACCTGTAGGTTCTGCATTAATGTTCCAGGTTGGTTTCTCACACCCACTTCTAGGTCTTTTGAATCAATTTGGGGCTTTTTGTTTTAAGGTCGACGAAGCTACTAAGGCCAAGAGTTCTATCAGTTTTCTCAAGACAATGAATGTATAATTTCTATTTTTTGATGCATCTGAACGATTCTCTGGTTAGACCATACTTGTTTTGGCAAGAAAATCGGGACTCCGGGCAGTTAATTTTCATGAATCCTTCGGGGAATATAGCAACTCTGATACATAATAAAATTTTATCTATGTATAACTGGTTCTTCGGATTATGCTAGTTCTGGTAATTTTTTTATTGTATTGGAAAGACAACAAAGGATAAATGAATTTCCTTATATCTAGGTTTATGTTATGTTCACAATCTTTTATGAATAATGAAGTATAGTTTCAGTGGGGTTTTCTTAAGGATATTCTGAATGCAGTATCTTAAGTTTTATTGATGCTCTTTTGTTTTCGTAGCACTTAATGATTCCACCGCTCGAATGTTTAATCATGTTGTTTCTCTCACACTCATTTAGGCACAAGTCTGTTTGAACTTAGAACCTGTGCATCTGTAATTTATTTTTGAATGTTTATACTTCTCTGTATATGCAGGGTTTTCTGTTCGTAACTTTCTGTTCATGGTTCCTGTAACATTTAGACCAAAAATAATATGTAGTATACAATTCACAATTCTTGTTTTGTGCTTTTCTACATGCCTATAAACTGAGGCTTAATTAGTTAATTAACTGAATTTCACTTGCATTTAAAAACCTGTATTCGATACTTACACGAGATTAACACCTAAGTTATGCCTTTATCCACAAATCAAATCACTTAGATTAAACAAACTCTATAACTAAATTATACTTATTTGTTTGCTTTGGCTAAACAACTTCAACTTCTTGGAAGATCTCACCACCCAACCTTGAGTCTGGCAATGATGTCCAGACCCTCCCCTGAGCTCTTCCCCTCCAGACAGCATTTATGGAATCTATATTCAAATTGGGTATCTTGAAGCATCAGGACCAACAGTATAGCCTCAAGTTGCATACCCTCATAGATTCTCTCCATATCTCCCACTGGTTTATCTTATCCAGCTCAAAGAATTCCGGTGGTATCATTATGCTTTTTAACCAAATCTATTACTTTCCTCTCTCCAATTCTCTAGCCCCCTAGGCCTTCCTCAAATTCTCCTTTTGAGGAAACAAGTGAGTAACCACCTTAACTATCTCAAGAGGTTTAACAAATGTTTTTAGTTTCTTGAAAATACTTTAATTCTTATTATGCATTATTTATAAATTTCTTTGGCCAACTCAGCCACAGTTCTCTAATCTTATTATCGAACATATGATGAAAAAATCATAACAGTAAGTAAAAGAAAAAGTAAAATAGTGGAATAAGTTAATTGTTCACATAACGTGTGGTGTTACATCTCCCCCTCTTATGAGGAACATCGTCCCAAGTGTTCTCTTTGATTTACGAAAATAATGCAGCATAAGCCTTCCGCATGAAATCCTCTTCTTCCCAGGTGGCTTCTTCTGGGCCAAAATGCTTCGGGTGATTCCTCGTTTCCGCAAGGTTTTTTCTCTCCATTCGAGAATATGAAGAGGTTATGCTAGAATTTCTCCTTCTGGTTCGACCTGCCCATCATCATGGACTACCATCACAAATTTAATTTATAATAAAACAATTATACACTAATTATTTCGTTAACTAATCTAATTGCACATTTTCCCAATTAATTATATGTTGAGGATTCTACACATATTTTTTTAGCAAGGAGACATGGAAAGCATTATGAACTTGGATATGGCTTGGTAACACGAGCTTATATGCTACAGGTCCAATCTGTTCCAACATTTGAAAATGACCACAGTACCGGGGCGCTAACTTAGCACAACCCCTCCATTGCAAGGTACCTTTCCCTAGATTGACTCACAAATACATGTGATCTCCTACCTGGAATTATCTATAGGTTCTCCTTTTGTCTGCATAAACTTTCTGTCTGTCTTGGGCAACTTTTACGTTCTGATGAATCTTTTTATGCATTTCCTCCATCTTGGTTAGCATATCAGGACCCAATGTTAGTCTATTGATAGGATTGTTCCAATCTATGCATACCCTACACCTTCTTCCATACAATCCTTCAAATGGATTCATTCCCAGTGACTTTGGTGTCCGTTATTATAAGAAAACTATATTAAGTGGAGGTAATCTTCCCACTTATGCAGTTGTTGCATCACAAACATTCTTCACATATCCTCTAGAACTTGATTAACCCGTTCAATCTAACCATCTGTTTGAGGGTGTTAAGAAGTACTAAATTGGATCTGTGTGCCCAATCTAGAGAAAAGGGTCTTCCAAAATGCGGATGTAAATTTTACATCCCTGTCTGATATTACCACTTTGGGTATTTCGTGCAATCTAAATATCTCTCTCATAAAAATATATGCAATTTCAACAATCTTGTAAGTGGATTTTACCGGTATAAAATGAGCGGTTTTACTTAGCTTATCAACCACCACCATAATTGAGTCATGTTGCTTTTTAGTTCGAGGAAAACTTGTGATAAAATCCAAAGTAATCACCTCCCATTTCCACTCAGGGATAGGCAGTGGTTGCAGTAGTCCAACGGGATGTTGGTGTTCTGCCTTCACTAGCTGACATTCTAAACATTTAGCCAAATATTAAGTAATATATTTTCTTAAACCTGGCCAGAAATAACCTTTCTTGATAGCTGAAAGTAGTTTCTGGTATCCTGGGTGGGCAGCATATGGTTTCCTGTGAAATTCATCTAATAGAAAATGTTTAATATCATTCTGATTAGGAATATAAATCTGATTTCTAAAATTTAATAGTTTATCCAGATTTATTCCATATTCGGATTTTTCCCTTTTATTTTGAGCATTGATTGCTTGCTTCCAAAGGAAGGTATATTCCGGGTCCTTAAGAGATGCTTCTTTAATCATATCAGGAAGACTTGACTTCACTTGGCTTAAATGTATTTCGTAAATGCAATGCAACTTTCTTCTCAATGCATAGACAACCCAATTTTATTTTCCCTTAAGATGCCTTATTTCAAAGTCAAATTCACTTAAAAACGTTGTCCACCTTGCTTGACAGGGATTTAAACTGGACTGCTTAAAGAAATTTGTAAGACTAATATAATTTGTTAACAACATAAATTTCCTCCCCAGTGATTAGTGTCACCACATTTTTAGTGCATGCACTATTGCTATTAATTCAAGATCATAAACAGCATATCACTGCTCATATTCCTTTAACTTGCCGGATTCATAAGCTATAATATTTCCCTCTTGCGTTAATACTCCGCCAACACCCTCCTTGCTAGCATTTGTTCATACAACAAATGATTTCTCTGGATCTGCCACCTTTAATACATGTGTAGTAGTAAGTAGATGTTTTAATTTCTCAAGTCTTTATTGACATTCAACTGTCCACTGGAAATTCCTTCCCTTCTTTTGTATCGAAGTCATGGGAAAAGCGATTTTTTAAAATCCTTCAATGAACCGACGATAGTACCCAGCTAGGCTCATGAAGGACCTAATATCAACGACATTCTTCGGGGTGGTTCACTCCATAATGGTCTTAATCTTCTCCAGGTCCACCACTATACCTTCTATTGATATGACATGACTGAGATATTGTATTTAACTTTTGTAAAAATCACACTTGTTGTATTTAGCATATAGCTTATTGTCCCGTAAGGTTTGCAATACAATTCTCAGATGCTTTTCATGTTCCTCTTGATTCTTAGAGTAAATTAATATGTCATCAATGAAAATCAACACAAACTTATCCAAGTATGGCTGAAAAATACCGTTCATCGGACTCATAAAAGGTGCAGGGGAATTCGTAAGACCGAAAGGTAGCACTATGAACTCATAATGACCATAATGAGTTCAAAAAGTAGTTTTTCAAATGTCTTCTTCCTTAATCCTTATTTGATGATACTCAAATATTAAGTCAATCTTGGAGAACATGCTTTCTCCTCGAACTTGATCAAATAAATCATCAATTTGAGGTAAAGGATATTTATTTTTGATAGTCAGTTTATTCAACTGACAATAATCAATACATAATCTTAGAGTTCCATCCTTCTTTTGTACAAGAAATACAGGAGCTCCCCAGGGAGACACACTAGGGCGGATATATCCTTTATCAAGCAACTCTTGCAACTGCATTTTGAGTTCTGATAATTCAGGTATACTTATACGATAAGGAGTTCTAGAAACAGGAGCTGCACCTAGAACCAACTCAATTGTAAAATCGATATCCCACTTGGGTGGTAACCTGGGGATGGATTCAGGAACACATCAAAAAAGTATTAAATGACAGGAATATCTTCCAGAGAAGTCATCTTACTCTTGGAATTTGTATATCCTACATGTACAACATAAATTTGACAACCTTTCCTAATGCATTTTCTTAGCTAGTTAGTTGTAATAGGGCGTATTTTAATATTTTTCTTAATTCCTTGAATTTCCCTTCTCTGTCCCGATTCAGTGAGGTAACTAACATATTTTCCCTTACAATCTACTAAGGACCAATGTCCTTCCAACCAATCCATCCCTATTAGTACATCGTATGATCCCAATGGGGGTATGTCTAAACTAAAATAAATCTATTGTCCTGAAATATCCATAGGACAATGTTCTGTTTTTGCAACTACCCTTCGCTTCGCCCCTGTAGCTAATTGAACTAATCAGGGTTTTTGAAATTTATTGCTTTGAAGTTGGCATCCCTCTACAATATTAGGACTAACATAGCTTAAGCTAGCAATTGGATCAAACAAAATAGAGACATGTTGATTAACGATCATACCTTCACACTCAATCATGGTGGGTTGATATTCTACTTGATGGTCATCTAGTGCATCATTAATCTAGGGCATGCTCCTCACCACCTCCCCAAATGTGGAGGCTTCTTGCATGTTTGAAAGCTGCTCCATTCTTGCTCTATGCAGACAATTTTTGTAATAATGGGGTTTTTCGCACTCCCAGCACTGCAGAGGTTTTTTTGGCTGTTGGTCATTAGTAGGCTTATTAAATCCCTCAGTTTTCCTACTTTCAGTAGATGCTGGGACCTTTGGATGATTCTTTGTTGGAAATTTACTAAAGGTTCTTTGCTGCAAATTCCTTCCACTGACAATTTTTGTTTGTCTATTTGGGGGCAAATTTCTTCCCCTCTGGGCCAAACCTCCTTTCGAACCTTCACTCTTCAATTTCATTTGCTGATAATAGATGCAGGCTTTTCGCACATCATCATCCATCATTTTTGGAAAATCAAATTTCAGCTTCTCCTTCATGAAATTATGTAGACTACTAATAAAAGGTTGAATCTTGCCCTTTTCTTCTTGTATATACGGTACATACCGTAGTAAATAGGTAAATAGTTTCACATATTCATCCATAGTTAAGGTTCCCAACCTTTAATCATGGAATTCCTTTGCTTTTTCATCATAATAACGTTCCGTCAAATATTTATCTTTGAAATGCTTATGAAATTCTTTCCATGTGACATGTTGTTCGTTAATTTTTCTTACAATTTTTATTTCTTCCCACCACAGGGTGGCCTTATTTCTTAGTTGATAAACTGTTAGCCACGCCTTCAATTTATCATTATAGTCATATATATGGAAATATTTATTCATATCTATTAACCAAGCTTCCGTCGCTTCCTCTGATTCACCTTAAAAAATTGGGGGTTTTATCTTTTTAAATTCCCCTTGTAATTCAACTTTCTGTCTTTTTTATTTTCGTTGATCAGAAACATTATCAAAACGTCCTTCATCATCCTCATGTCTTTCCTCTGATTCAGCATTATCTTCCCCTTGATGGACATCACAATTTTCTCTTCGTTACCAGCACTCGGGTCTAGCCCATGTTAATTTTTTTGACCAGACAAGATTTTCAGAATTCTCTCTTGTTCTTGTCGTAATCTCTCATTATCTGTTCTCAAATTAGTCATCTCAGCATGTAACTGCTGAACGGTTTTGAGTAGGGAAGCATTGGCCTAATGAGATTCTTCTCCCAAATGTATCCACATATCAGGATTGGCCCCTACATATGTCGCACTTGACTTGTTTGGTGGTTTGGAACCCCTCTGCATTCTGTTCTTGCAGCTCCTTGCATTTGTTCTCTCTCTTTGTGTTTATCTCTTGTTCAATCGTTCACACCTAGTTCCACTTAATTATTTTTTTATTATAGAGGGCTCTGATACCATATGTAACATGTATTCATGTACATAAAAAATGAAATAAAAATATATTCGATTATTGTTATCAGTTGTTACACACAACCATAATACATATTCACAACATAATGTACATATGTTAAACATTAAAGTTAACATCAAATACTATGTTCAACTCTTAAGTTTTTCCTGCACCGAGAAAGGTCATTCATCACCTCGAGGTTATTAAATGTATTTTAAGGTGACCGGTGGTGATCAGTTGTCATTCACCTCTGTCATTGAAGTGCACGTACCCTCTTTCAACCCTTCCTGAATAACCGGGGGCTTTACCACCGTCGATCCACTAGATGTTAATCCAATGGATGAGCCACGTCCAGAGGGAATGAGGTAACCACTTCCCTCCCCCATCTGGCGTTCCGTGACATTTGAACGACAAGCACAAGGTGGAAGGGCTCTGCAATGGTGAGGGTTTGGATTACTTGAGGTTTTGTAGATAGCTAATCACTGGCTAAAATGTTGAACCGAATTTGACTAAGGTCTCATCCTGTCACTTCAGGTCGAGCCAAAGGTATGGCTACCCTATTGGTTGGTTTTGTTCCTTTTGAAGTCACTGCTGCTGCAACAATGTTTCCTTCCTTCCTTCCATAGGTCATTCGACCATGACTTCACTTCATGATGCTATTAAGGAAGTGCATGTGCAGGTATGGCTTGGCTAATGGTTGGCTGGGTTTAGTTTGTAATTAACTTACCATCCACTTACCCTTGTCATGCCTGTTGACAGAGATCCCACTACATTTTCACAACCGGTTCCTTGGTTTTCACAGGTAGGTTTCTTCCTTTATTGATTTCATATTTCCACTTTAAGGGTTGTTCCTACTTGTTCTATTCTAACCCTCTGTGTTCTTTTCTGCGGGTAAGAAGGAGACCTAGCAAATGTTTTATTTATTCCTTTGGGTCCATGGCATTAACAACCTGCAGGTTTTGCGTTAATGTTCCAGGTTGGTTTCTCACACCCACTTCCGGGTCTTCTGAATGATTTGGGAATTTTTGTTTTAAGGTCGACCAAGTCGCTAAGGCCAAGAGTTATGTCTGTTTTCACAAGACAATGAATGTATAATTTCTATTTTATGTTGCATTTGAACGATTCTTTGGTTATACCATACTTGTTCTAGCAAGAAACTCGGGACTCAAAGTAGTTAATTTTCATGAATCCTTCGGGGAATATAGCAACTCTAATACATAATTTCATTTTTTGTCTACGTATAACCAGTTCTTCAGATTATGCTAGTTCTAGTAATTTTGTTATTGTATTGGAAAGACAACAAAAGATAAATGAATTTCCTTATATATGGGTTTATGTTCTGCTCACAGTCTTTTATAAATAATACATTATAGTTTTCGTGGGGTTTTTTTAAGGATACTCTGAATGCAATATCTTAAGTTTTATTGATGCTCTGTTGTTTTCGTAGCACTTAATAATTCCATCGCTCGAATGTTTAATCATGTTGTTTCTCACACTCATTTAGGCACAAGTCTGTTCGAACTTAGAACCTGTGCATTTTTAATTTATTTTGGAATGTTCATACTTCTCTGTATATGCAGGGTTTTTTGTTTGTAACCTTCTGTTTATGGTTCCTGTAGCAATTAGACCTCAAACAATATGTATTATACAATGCACAGTTCTTGTTTTGCACTTTTCTACATGCCTATAAACTGAGGCTTAATTAGTTAATTAATTGAATTACACTTGCATTTACAGGCCTATATTCGGTACTTACAAAAGATTAACACCTAAGTTATGCCTCTATCCACAAATCAGAACATCGAGATTAAATAAACTCTATAACTAAATTATACTCATTTGTTTGCTTTAGCTAAACAACTTCAACTTCTTGGAAGATATCACCACCGAGCATTGAGTGTGACAATGCCATCCAGACCCTCCCCCAAGCTCTTCCCCTCTAGACAGTATTTATGGAATCTTTATTCAACTTGGGTATCTTGAAGCGTCAGGACCAACAATCCAGCCTCAAGTCACATACCCTCATAGATTCTCTCTAGATATCCCACTGGTTTATCTCACCCAACTCAAGGATTTTGTGGTGGCAACATTATGCTTTTTAACCAAATCTATTACTTTCGTCTCTCCAATTCTCTAGCCCTCTAGGCCTTCCTTGAATTCTCCTTTTGAGGAAATAGGTGAGTAACCACCTTAATTGTCTCAGGAGGTTTAACAACTATTTTCAGTTTCTTAAAATACTTTAATTCTTATTATGCATTATTTATAGATTGTTTTGGTGAACTGAGCCACAGTTCTCTAATGTTCTTATCGAACATATGATGACAAAATCATAACAGTAAGTAAAAGTAAAAGTAAAATAGTGGAATAAGTTAATTGTTCATATAACGTGGGGTGTTACAGGTACCCTAAAAAATCCCTGGGGCACTTCGATCAATTGTGAAGAGTTCACTTGTCAAACTTGTGATTTCAATGAATCCCTGCAGGATTCCAGACAAATTAGATCAGAAAATAAACTAGAAAACTTTCCAAAAAGTCTCACTTAAAGCCTACTCGTAAATAATATTACTTGTGGCAAATATTTTAACCTTAGTTTATAAATAAACAAATTTTTAAATATTTAATTATAATTTTAAATAAATAAAATGGACAATTTAATTGTTTGATGTTTTAGTTTTTGGTTGGAATTTGATTATACAATTTTTAGCAACATTATGATTTTTAGTTATTAGTCCTTGCCATGGAAGGGCTATAGCAATTGATTTGTATGACCAATCCCAGTTATAATGTTTAACTTTGAAAAAAAAATATTTACTTTTCAATATTATTGAAATGAAAGATTTTTCAAACATTTGATTGGGCCATAACTTTGAAGGTTTTATCGCAGCCTCAGCGCCACATATGTTTTTTCCATAATTTCAATATGTAGGTGCAATGTTTATGCCACGATTTTTAAATATTTGTGCAATCTTTTTTCATTGTTAAGCTTCATAATTAACATCTTTGAAAATAGCTCATACTCAAGTAAACAACATATTTATCATTAGTTACAGTCCACCATAATTTAATTTAAGCAAGTATTTGCATAAAAAATGAATAAAAACAAGATGGAAATAAACATACCTATGGGAAAGTAGGAGTAAAAGTGTAAATGTGTTAATTTAGTAGTGGTTACAACCAACCAAAAATCTATGCAAGTCCTTATCCCTTAGTAGGAAACTAACTTTTCTACTTCATACATCAATTTGCAATGTTTCTAAAAGCATAACATCCACTTAAGTGTCACCTGCCCGCAACACTTATTTAATATGTTATTTTGAATTTATAAGTATATTTATGTGTTTTTGAATTTATAAATATATTTAACGCCTTTAAAAACTATTGGAACACTTCAATTATATAAACTACACCACTCAAATTTAAAATTATAACAAATCTTTACCAAATTTTAAATAAAATCAACCTAAAACCTAGACAAAAAAATAACCAAAAACATCTAAAAATTAAACTACACATAAAAAAATATAGCTAAACATCTAAAAATTAAACTACACATAAAAAAATATAGCTAGCTAAATACATCATTAGTATAAAATGATATGCAAAACACCTTTTAACATAAATGTCATCATTATGTTATAAATGATAATTCATTTATAAACATTTTGTTTATAAAATTAAACACAGTGATGATCTATATAAAAAAAAAGAGAGAGATAGATTTAAGATAACTTTAAACTTATATAACTTTCCTGATTGTTTTTAAAATTAATTGTGTGTTAATTGGATATAGTTAGGTTGATGGCAAGAAATGTTATTATTTTTGGTTTTTAGTTTAATTTTATTCTAAACTTTACCGTTTGATAATCTTTTAAAGGCGGAAACTATATATTTCTATATAATAAATTTATAAAATTTATAATTAATTTTATAATTAAATAATTTTGTGATTGTTTATAATTTTTTTAGGGCTGTTTTGAAAGTAGACAAAACAACAATATTTTGAAAAAGAAAATATGGGCAATAAACGCCAATGTGTTAATATATCTTTTATGTTCGTTGTAAAAGTTGGATATGTTATAATAATTTTGATAGTTGGGAATATATATAGTTGTGAGAGTTGGGATATATATATATATATATATATATATATATATATATATATATATATATGTATATGTATATATGGTTGTTTTTTTGTTTATATATGTGTGAGTTTTTTTGTTTTTTAAATAATTTATTTATTATTTTGGAAAGTGAATAATATATATGTAAATATTTTATAATTTGATTGAAATTGTAATTTTTAATTTTTATTTTTTTTATTTTATTTTTTGTAATGTAATTTAATTTTGAAAATGAAAATTTATATATATAATTTAATAAGTTTAGATTTATTTTAATTTTGGATCTATTAAGTTTAGAGATAGATTAAATTTGTTGAAATGCAAAGAGATTAAGATGAATTTATTTAATTCCTTCTTTAAAGAGCTTATATTCCATATGAATACCATGGTTTCTCATAAACTTGGAGATCAAAAAGCTCAAAAATCATGAGTAACTTGACCAAGTCAAATTTACTTTAACTACCCAACATAAAATTAATAATAACATAGGTTTTTTTTATTTTAACATAGGGTTATTTTTATTATATTTTATTTTGTCTGAGTTAAATGTTTAACATGAATACCATGGGTTATAAATGTTTACAGGGATCAAATCTCTTGATCTGCAAAGATAATTTAATCTTTCTCTGCACTTGGTAGATTTAATTCTCCCCTTTAAATAAACTATATTCCACATGAATACCATGGGTTAATACCATGAGTTTTCATAACCACGAAGCTCAAAAACCACTGGTTGCTTGACCAAGCCAAGTTTACTTTAACTACCCAACAAAAATTAATAAAAAATAAAAATAATAACTTAGAATTTTTATTTTAACAGAGGGTTATTTTTTTATTTTATTTTATTTTGTTCAAGTTAAATGTTTACAAAATGTCTATGGGGTCTTGGATAGAAGGTGATCATGTCTTGGATAGAAGGTGATCATGTGTTGGTTAAGACACTCATTGACGTGAAGTCACCGGTTTAATTCCGGCCATGATTGGGGTGATATATTGGACATGATGAAGATGTGGTCCTGCCAAGCTTACAAATTTATTTTACGGAATATTATATTACATTACAACGTCTCTACCATATTAGGCTAGATAGTGCCTCTTGGTGCAATCATCATTTTAGCTATTCAAAATTATTAAACCCGAACTGATTGGGGTGATATATTGGACATGATGAAGATGTGGCCCTGCCAAACTTACAATTTTTTTTAAGGAACATTATATTACATTATATTACATTACAACGTCTCTGCCATATTAGGCTAGATAGTGCCTCTTAGTACAATCATCTTTTCATTCAAAATTACACTCTCATGAAAAAATTATAAATAATAGAAATAGTGCATTAATTTTAAGTGTAATTTTTATTTTTTATTTTTTACTCATTTACATTTAATAACATTAAAAACAATCACCAATTATAACTTTAAAAACAATCACCAATTATAACTTTATCCAACCATCTGCGAATTTGAAAATAACTTAAATAAAATTTCTTGAAATTTTTTTGAGAAATTTCTATTTTAAATAATTAAAAATATTGAAATTTTCATCAAATTAATGGAATTATTTGCTAATTAGTCTAAATCTATTTTAACACATTACAACATCTCTATCATATTAAATTAAATAGTGCCTCTTGGTACAATCATCTTTTTAGCTATTAAAAATTATAATTTTATGAAAAAAATTATAAATAATAGAAATAATTCATTAATTTTAAGAGTAATTTTTGCATTTTAACTCATTTACATTTAATATATAGCATTATTTCGTAACATTAAAAACCACCACCAGTTATAACTTTAACTAACCACCAAATAATTAAAAATATTGAAGTTTTTAATTGCAATGGAATTGTTTGCTAATCAGCTTAGAATCATCTCAACTCGGGATTTGTCAAGTTCTGAGAGGGATAAAATGTATTTTCACTCCAAAATAGGTTTGTACCTCCAGAGATTTGATCCCTCTAAATAGATCTGGTTATCTTATATGGATGTGAGGTTTGGGGTTGTAGCATCTCTAGAGAATCTTGGAGAAAGATTGAGCAAATCCAAAAGCGTTTTATAACGTATAACCTCAAAATTAAAAGCAACACACCCTATCGTATTCTCCTTATAGAAGTGGGTCTTTCCCCTATCGAGAGCCTAGCTATGACTAGGCTTCTGTTGTACAAGCGTAAACTCAATAACATAGGAGACCATAGACTTCCTAAGCTAGCTTTAAATTCCAGCCAAAACCACCTAAGGCTCAACCGAGGTTGGTGTAAAGACACCAAGGCCTAGTTAAACCATTGGGAGATCGACGAGAATGTTGCATTGCAAAACATTAATAACATTAAAAATATTGTTACTTCTAAGTTCAAAGAAAAAATGTGGTGTGAGAAAGATTTAACAGCTAAAAGAAAATTAAGATATTATAAGGAGGTCATCAACCCCACCCTATAAGATCAAAAGTATCTCTTTGTTCTAACTAGCTCAAAGAAGAAAATTAATATAGCCAAGATTAGAATGAACTCTGATGAGCTCCATAGTGAAACGGGTCGTTGGGCAATTCCTAAAACACCATGGATGGAAAGATTCTGCCATCTCTGTGAGAATACGAACATCGAGGATGAAAATCACTTCCTCTTAGAGTGCCCCGCGTGCAACCACATTAGATCTCAGTTTCAAAATATTTATTGCAATATTGACCTTCCTATCCTTTTATGTTGTCAAAATTACAGTGAGCTCGGGAGGCTTCTCTCCAAGCTTTTTGAGTATAGGAATAAAATCTTAAATCAAACTAAATAATTCGTTTCTTTAGGTCTGATAGACCAAAGTTTGGTCTCAATGGATGTTAACTATCATCATCATATATATATATATATATATATATATATTTTTTTTTTTAAATTTCATAACAATGCAAATTATTTTAATCCATATTCATGAATTCAATATATTAAATATAAATTAAGAGGATATTTGAAAAAATATTGAATTCATGAACTTAAAAAATCAAATGTAAACCTCAAAAATAGTATATATATAAACTATTTTGACATTTACATTTAATGTTTTAACTCCTTGAATTATATAATTTCTAAATTTTATAATTAAATTTAAAAAATAAATTATTTTCACAATAAATTTTAAAAATTTCATTTAATTTTTAATATAAAATTGGCTAGGAATAAGTATTCATTTAATCTGTTCAAAATATAGAAACTTACTATAATATTCTACACATAAAAGTATTCAGTTGATATGTTAAAGATGTATAGGTGGATTTAAGTTGGTTATTTTGGAATATTATATCATGCTTATAATCCTTAATACTTTGAAAGAGTTTTGCATAAATATAAAGCAATGGGGAAAGGTGACTATGGTTGTGTGGTCTAGTTGTTTAGGGAAAACACCCAAGGGGGATCGAATTTAGTACAAAAAGTCCATAGAAGAAATTGTATAATCCTTAATACTTTGAAAGAGTTTTGCATAAATATAAAGCAATGGGGAAAGGTGACTATGGTTGTGTGGTCTAGTTGTTTAGGGAAAACACCTAAGGGGGATCGAATTTAGTACAAAAAGTCCATAGAAGAAATTGTATAATCCTTAATACTTTGAAAGAGTTTTGCATAAATATAAAGCAATGGGGAAAGGTGACTATGGTTGTGTGGTCTAGTTGTTTAGGGAAAACACCCAAGGGGGATCGAATTTAGTACAAAAAGTCCATAGAAGAAATTGTTAAAATTAGGGTTGAAGAGAGGAAGATCTTTAAAACCAATTGGAGATCAAAGTTGCAATAATCAGAATAACAAATTGAGGAAGAAAGGAGATGATCTGAATCAAGAGAGTAGACGGAACTGTAAGGGAAAATTTTAAAACCTTATGAGACTCCAAGAGTAGACGGAACTGCAAGGACAAGCCTTAAAACCTTATGAGACTCCAAGAAAATCTTCATACATGACAACCTCGCTCTCTGCAACTTACTCATCAGGATAATATTCACAATTGGTTAAAGAGTAAATATATCAAATTCTTTGAATCTAATAGACATAAAAATAATAATCTAAATGCAAGTCCAATCACCGTGTGGGGTCTTAACACTACTTTCACCTTTCACGTGAAACCATAAATTTGTTGGTCTTATTGAAAGATTTAAGAAAAGGAACTAGTTATTACACTGTAGAAGGCCATCAAAAAACTAAAGGATTTCACAGAAAGAAGAAATTAATTAATTTTTCTTAATAACACAAAAAATTAACACATAAATTGTAGTTTTATTCAAACTTTACTTTGGAAGATAAAACAATCTCAATAAGTCTAAACCAGAAGAGATCACTAACATAAAGTGAAAGGTTCAAATTTTTGGCCGAAACTATGCTTACCTGCGAATTAAAAAAATAATATGTAAAAATTATGTAAAAGAATTAAAATTGTTGGGAGATGGACACATATACTTAGACTCTTTCCCCCTTTAAATAGGCTATATTCCACATGAATACCATGGGTTCTCGTAAACCTAGAGCTCAATACGATGAGTTTTCATAAACGTGGAGCTTAAATACCATGGGTTCTCATAAACTTGGAGCTCTTAAAAATTCATATAAATTCAAAAGTGAATTAATAAAAAAAATAATAAAAATTCATATAGATTCAAGGGTGATATAAAATTCAAAATAAGAAAATGGAGTTAATTATTATTTTTTAATTTTAATTTTATTTTAAATAATTTGACAAATCAACATTAAATTATATTACATAACTTTTTTACAAAAATGTTAACATGCTTTATGCTTACACATCTCCCCTTTATTGGGTCATAGAGAGTCTCTCAACGAAATAATTAGCTAGTTTGTTAAGGGTCATAGGTGTAGGGGTTATCATTTGTCCCAAAGGACAAGTGGAATCAACTTGTGCCTTCAAATAATCAAGCTGAAGCCTATGGCATTCTCCAAGGGATTTCCTTGGCCAAAGCTCGAGGTTTCTCATCATATTACAAATTTTGGTAATTCAAAAATCATCATTGACTATGTTCAGAAAGGTTCTCCTCCAAAAGTCCCTAATATTATCCCCTCCTTTCATCACATTAGGTCCCTTCTGGGTCAATTTTCATAGATTAGTTTCTTTCACATCCTTTGGTATAACAACATTATCAATGATCAAATGGAAAATAAGGTTATATCCATGGATCCTGGATCATTGTTAATAAATGACCACCTCTCTCACCCCCCATCTCATGAATTTTGAGGAACATGGAAATGGTGGATTTCTTGCACCCTCAAGGGCTAATATGAGGGCTACAATATTAGTTAAAGGTGGGAGTTTCACTATCTCATCCTTGATTTCCTTGATGTTCATGTGTAGGCAACGTAAAGCTCCTCTAGGGTGACCATACATCATGCTATGGAGAAAATTTACAAGACATCACTATAAATTATGGATTAAATTTGATTATGATGGTAAGAGAAAATTGAGGAGCACTGACATGAATGTCCTTAGGCTCACATGGAGGTCCTATATCCTAGCCAACATAGTAAGGGTTTGACGTTCAGTTGCCATGAATGTCCCTTTATGCACTTGTGAGACAACAAAAATTGGGAGTCAAATTTGTCACTCAACAATAATGGAAGATGGTGCATTAAGGAGCTAGATGCATGGTAAATTTTAGGGGCGAATTTTCGCCAAGGGCAAAATTTAAGGGGTTTTTCATTTTAGAGGGGCAAAATTTTTATAAAACACCCATTTCATATATTTAGCCCAAATTTTATTTAAAAAATAGTTATTTTTTCATTTTAGCCCCCAAAAAAGGGGTGGATAAACTATGAAAAGACTCATTTGACCCGATTCGCCTGGTTTGGGAGGTTATATTCCATTACAATCGCTTGATTTTTTGCTTTGCAATGTTAAATTCATTTGCAATCGCCCATTTTCTGGTTTGGGAGGTTGTATTTGGTTCCAATAAATAAAAATATAAATAAAGTGGAGGTATGGTAAATAAATAAAACCTCTTTTTATACTTACTCCAAAGGTATGGTAAATAAATAAAAATATAAATAAACTAGAGGTATGGTAAATAAATAAAACCTCTTTTTATATTTAGTCCATAACCCTCTTTCTATTTAAGAAGGCTCAAAAAAGAGGTTTTATTTAAGTGAATCTTATGGGCCAAATACCATATTTATATAAGAGTTATGGTAAATTAATAAAATTATAAATAAACGAGAGGTATGGTAAATAAATAAAACATTTTTTTTTTATACTCCATAAGTCACCTTATATTTATGAACACTCAAACAATGCGTTATATTTAGGTGAAGGCTATAAGCCAAATACCATGGCCAAATTATTATTAATACCATGCAAAATAAACATTATTAACCCTAATATTATTATTAATAAAAATAAAGATGGCACATGGTATTCACGACCAACATAGATCCATCTTTACTCTGGATCTACTATGCACACAGAGGGATCAAATATCGTGATATGCAAACTAGCATAGAGTGACGGGGCTTGGTAGATCAAGAGTAAAAATGGATCTTGTAATTTAATTTCACTTAAACAGTTTAACTTGGTTAAAATAAAAAAATAAAACAAAAATCAATTATTAATTTTATTAATTTCTATAAATTACTAATAATAGTTTTTAAGCTCCGGGTTTATGATAACCCATGGTATTGACCAATGGTAATACCATGGTATTCATGTGAGCATAGACTATTTAAAGGGGAAATTCTATGAGCTTAGATCCATCTTAATTCTGGGTCTACTAAGCGCTTAGAGGGATAAATGGATTTCATCCCTCTAAGAGTGGTAGATGTGGAGTTAAGATGGATATAGGTTGGGTTTTATGATAATGATGATATTAAATAGACTTAGGAAATTATATTGTAAAAAACATCTTAAGCTGAATGGTTAAAGCTACATTTAGTCACTTCACAAAATTTACTAAAAAATACCAATATCTCCATTAATATTGTTTTTTCTCATTTAACCAAAAAAAAAAAAACAAAATAGTGAAATATTATCACTCTTTCTGCATCACCCTCATAGAAGAGAGATAGTTGCTGCTCAGATTTCCCACCATTTTTCAAATGTTCTCAATATGATATCTTCATGAAAAGTTAAGGTACTGATCTTGGATTAGTTGTTTGAAAAATATGCTAGTTTTTACAACCTTTCATCTTCTATGTTATTCTTAGTTTGTTGTAATGATATGTAGGGGTGGGCCACTGCACCATATTGTCCTAAAAGGTGGAGATTGTGCACCAAAAAGGAAATTAATCCACATGTTACAACGCTGTTAAAAAATGCAAGATGTATGAAGGTAGTGAATTCTGCTAATAAGCAATATGATTCATGTTGGATGTTTTTGTGGGGGGATGTACTCTGCAATCTGAACTAGGGTTTGAGTTAGGGTTTGGCACTGGTAACCATGGCGGGTCATGGAGGAGGCATTTCTGCTCCCTCCTACAGTCAAACAGCTGTGAACAGAAGCAAGGAAACTGATCTGCATCGCTTCAAGAAACCAATGGAGGTGATAACTGAGGATACTAACACAGGAAATATCAAACCTCACGAACAAAGAGAAAATCATGAGGAAGATAGCAGGGAGAAGAGGAAAGAGGGCAGCAGTCAGAAAGTTGTACCTTCAAGGGTGACAGGGGTCTGCAAACCCAAGTTGATCATTACTCCTCGGGTCGTTTTAAGTGACCCAACGCTACAGGTGCACAGAGATCACATGGCGGAACACGCGATCATATGCAAATTTATGGGGATTTGGTCGACGAAGAAGGCCTTACATGCATGGATAAGGAACCACTGGAAACCAAAGGGGGAAATAGACCTTCACCTTGGATCCAAGGGCTTCTTTACAGTGGTGTTCACGAGCTTAGAAGATAAAGACAGAGTGTTCAAGAGAGGACCCTATTTTTACGCTGCTACAGGCCTTTACTTGGACCATGGGTGATGAATTTTGCTCTAGAATGAGAAACGTTCACTTCAGTACCGGTATGGATAAGACTATACTCCCTTCCTTTAGATTATTGGCTGCCAGAGTCTCTAAAGGCTATCAGCAACAATCTAGGGAACTTTATAAAAACATCAGAGGCAACATTAAGAGGAAAATACACGTACTTTTCCCGAATTTGTGTGGAAATGGACCTATCTGGGGCACTCCCTGACAAGATCATTTGATAAGTTTATGATGAAGAATGGGTGTAGGCGGTGGACTGTGAGCATGTCCCATTTAGGTGCCGTAAGTTCCATGAACACGGGCACCTATACATAGACTACCCATTAAACAAAATGGAAACCAACAAAAAAATCACCACAGGCAAAGATCCTGAGGGTTTCACCAAGGTGGGGGGTAAGGGGAAAGAAGGAAAGCGGTACCAAAAGAAAATCAATGAAGACGGGCAACTGAGCCACAATAGTTTCAAAATCTTAGAAGAAGAAGATGGAAAAAATGGGGCAAACCAGAAATTAGAAACTAAAATCAATGAGAAGGATAGGGACACTAGCATGGAGGACATACCAGAGAACAACCAGCAACAGGATGATCCATTGAGCATTGTGGAGCTTAGTAGGGACCATGAGATTACCCCAAGTGAGGCAGGAACTGAGGACCACGATCTATAGGAGATTCTTGAGAGGGAGAACTTGGATCTAGAAAAGTTTCTAGAGCAAGGTATTACCAAAGGAGTTGACTCCTTACCAAAAGAGGAGTTTGATAGGGTTCAATAGATTTTCCTATGGAGATCCCAAGCTAAGGGTTTTGGAGTCAAAAGAAACCATGACAACCAGGAAAATAGAGGTATGAAGACAATCGAGGATACACTGGGGCATTCTTCCATGAACATAGGTAGGAAAAGAGGAAGGAAGAGACAGAATGAGCTGCTGACAGAATGTGGAAAACTCATGATCAACTTAGGTAAGATGAAAGATCTTACCAATTACTCTTTTATAAACCTTCTTAATGAAGCTTACAACCTAGAATATTAGGGGCCTAGGAAGTAAAAGGAAACACAGAAATCCCAACAGTAGAATAAAAGAAGAAAAACCAGATATGGTTTTCATTCAGGAAACAAAGTGCTCGATGGATAAAATCAGAGAAATACATAGCAAATGGTTAAGAGAGTATCTAGAGGTAAAGGCAGACAACTCGGAAGGAGAGATTCTTACGCTTTGGGATCCCCAAAAATTTGGAATCGTGGATGCGGAAGTGTCTAGGAACTATCTTTCACTGGTAATACAATCTGTGGGTGATAAGGAGATTTACATGATTAAAAATGTCTATGCTCCTCAAAAATTAGAAGACAAACTCAAGCTTCTCACTTCCCTTGAGGAGCTAAGAGAGAGAGATATCACGATATGCCTTGGATTTGGCAAGGGATTTCAATATGATCAAATTTCTCACAGAGAAAAAAGGGGGTACTAGAACACTAGGCAGAGACTCCATTGCCTTCCTGAGCTTCATAAATAGCATGAAATTAGTGGATGCTTAAACAATAAATGGTACTTTCACTTGGAACAACAAGAGAGGAGGGGGTTCTCAAGTTGCCTCTAAACTAGATAGATTCATGATCTCAGAGGACCTATTTCTCATGGACCCTGACATGTTAGCCTTAATCCTTCATTTTGGAGGCTCAAACCATTGGCCTGTCCAGCTTGAAGCCACTTTTATGGGTACATCGAGGAACAGACCTTTTAGGTTTGAAAATGTCTGGCTCTCTCACCCTGACTTCACCAGCAACATTGAGAAATGGTGGATGGAAGATTTTCCCTTTCAAGGCACTAAAATGTACATGTTACATCAAAGACTTAAACACATCAAGGCCAGACTCAAAGATTGGAACAAAAATCAGTTTGGTAACATTTTCAAAGCCAAAAAAGAAGTTGAACAGAAACTTCAGGGTATTATTCAACTCATAATCACAAATGGTTTTACCGAGGAAATGAAAACTCAAGTTGATTCTCTTCAAAAGGAATGGGATGATAGGCGCAGGAAAGAAGAGATTTTCTGGAGACAGAAATTGAGAGTTCAGTGGATTAAAGAAGGGGAAAGAAACACAATTTTTTTTCATAAATCAACTTTGAGTCACAAGTCACATAACAGAATTTCAAAACTCAAAGATCTTCAAGGGAATGAACTCGTCACCCACAAAGAAATGGAATCTATCCTAGTACAACATTTCCTTAGCATTGCAAAGGAGCCTCTCTTAGATAGGTCAAAGTTCATTAAAAAATTCACAAGGTACATTCCCAAGCTTGTAACAAGGGAAGACAATCTTAATATTAATAGGCCAGTGTTTGAAGATGAGGTCAGTGAAGCTATCAACAAGATGAAAAATGGGAAAGCTCCTAGCCCGGATGGTTTCAATGTGGACTTCTTCAAAGCGTGCTGGAAAAAAGTCAAACAAGACATCCTTGATGCAGTGGAAGACTCAAGAAGATCCAAATCGGTCCTGAAGGCTCTTAATGCCTCTTTCATAGCTTTGATTCCAAAGCAGGAAAAAGCAATGACATGGACAAATTCAGACCCATAGCTTTATGGAATGTGGTGTACCAAATTATTTCCAAAGTGATCGCCAACAGACTCAAGCCCCTCCTTCCAGATCTTGTCTCAGAGGAGCAAACTGGTTATGTGGAAGGAAGATAGATTCTCAACAACATCATACAAGCTCATGAGATGGTACACTCTCTTAAGAGTAACAAGCAAGCTGGTATTATCATACAACTTGACCTAGAAAAAGCTTATGACAAGCTAAGCTGGTCTTACATCAGGGCAATGCTGAAAGCTTATGGTTTTGATCAAAATTGGATCAGATGGGTTATGGCCCTTGTATCCATGGCTAGTTTTTCAATCCTGCTTAATGGCTCATCCTCTAGAACCTTCATGCCTTCTAGGGGTCTAAGACAAGGAGATCCGCTCTCCCCCTTCCTATTTGTGTTCATGATGGAAGGGTTAGGAAGAGCGATAAAAATGGCAAGTGCTGAGGGAAGAATCCAGGGTTTGAAACTCACCATAGATGGAGTTACTTCAACTCACCAACAATTTGTGGATGACACTATGCTACAGGGCATTCCCACGGTCAAGGAAGCCAAATCTTTTAAACAAATCTTGAATGAATTTTCTATGGCCACTGGTACAGAGGTAAGCCTTAACAAATCCAAATTTTTCTTTTTTAACACTGACATTGCTATTGAGAGAAACCTTACCAGAATTCTAGTGTTCCAAAGGGAACAATTACCCTCTAAGTACCTTGGAATGCCCCTCACAAACAAACTTCTAAGCAGGGGAGTGTGGGAGCCGGTCATTAACAAACTGCAGGATAGGGTTAGGGAATGGACATGCAGATCTTTGTGCCTTGTGCTCACAAAAGCTATCCTACAGGCCATACCCATTTTCATGATGTCAGCACTTCTTGCTTCTAAAGGAGTTTTACAACAGATTAGGAACATTCAAAGGGATTTTCTTTACGGCAAAGGGGAAGAGAAAAAGAAATGGGCTTTGGTAGCTTGGGATAAGCTCTAAAAACCTAAGGCCCATGGAGGTTCTTCATGACCCTGAAAACCTTAGCAGAGTTTCGGGTGCAAAGCTTTGGTGGAGGTGGCTTAAGGAATCAGAAACTCCATGGGCTAAGCTTTGGAAATAGGGATCATATTCAAGTGACTGGGCTTATCAAGGGCTCCCACATTTGGAATCTTGCTTGGGAAAATAGAGACACTGTCCAGCAGCACAGCTTCTAAGAGATCAGAGCTGGGAACCTAGAAAAATTCTGGGAGGACAACTGGCAGCAAGAACCAACCTTGTTTACGGAAGAACTAACTGATCTCAAGAATGATACTGACAACAAAGTTTTATGCATGGTAAGTATAGTAAGTGAATTCTGGGATCAGGTAAGGAACAATGGAAAATGGAGAATATGGAAGGATCTAGGCTACTAGGAAGAGAGCCCTTTGAAGGCTTAGGCAGACTCTCTTGCTATGGACTTGGAACAGAGGAATATTTTGGTATCATCCTCGTCTGACAAACTTAGATGGGGAAGAACAATAGAAGGTAACTTTAACCTCAAATAATCCGAATGAATAGCCATAGGGTTTGATTATCAAAACCCTAATAAGGTATGGAAGGACCTTTGCAAGAACCTGCATTAGATGAAAATAAAGCTATTTATGTGGTTGGTTCAACAAAAGAAAATTCTAACTTGGGAAAATCTTCTGAAGAGAGGTTTTTTTGGCCCATCCAAATGTTATCTATGTGGTTCATAAGAGGAGACGATGGAACACTTAATTAACCTCTACCCATTCACCTCTACCTTGTGGGATTGGGTGGCCTCAGTCTTCAGACAAATTGAAAGGGACAGCCTCAGTATTACCAACACTTTGAAGAATTGGAGAAAATACTTCTCAGATAATGAGATCATCAAAAAAGCTTGGAATCTGGTTCTAAGCCTCTTAATTTGTGATGTCTGGAAAGAATGTAATGGCAGGATTTTCAAAAACAAAACTGGCTCAACCGAGAACACTACTGCACAAATAATAAGACAACTCAAAGACACTGTTGGTGCCATGTTAGGGAGACCTCTTGAGAACCTGACTCTGCCCCAGGATGCTAGTATACCGATGCAATTTGGCCTCCATGTGATAGTTCCCTAGAGCATACAAAAATATGTGAGCCAGATAAACGTTGGTAAAGACTTTTGGCAACCTCCTCCTCATGGTTTCTTGAAACTTAACATAGATGGAGCCTCTTGAAAACACTCATAATACCATCATTGAAGCAGACTATGAATTGGTTATTAATGCGACCAAGAATAACTGTAATGGAAAAGCACCTGGAAAAGTTTCAAAACATTGGCGGCTCTTGCAGGTCTTTCAGCGAATTCACTCCCACCTACAAACCCTGAGAACAACCAACTTCATTCATGTGTGAAGAAAAGCCAATATGCTAGCTGATCGTCTGGCGAATGAAGGAGTGTCTTGCAAGGAAAGTTATAGCAGGTATGCTTGGGATTCGACACCCAAGGGGAAATTGCGTGAGGATTTCCAAAGACATGGAAAACTTCCAAACTATTAGGAATGAAAAAGAAGGAAGACTAGTGGTAGCAGGAGAAAGCGGAAGTGTAAGTCATTCTTAACGTTGATCCCCAAAGGGAAAAAAGATAAAGAGAAGGAAAATGCTCAAAACAGAGCTTTCTATAGGGGAGAGGCACTTGGTAAACAGTAGGCATCTTAGAAGGTCGCCAACCACAAATCTTGATAGCCTTCGTCATCAAATGGCCATCGGGTGGAAAAGTAATCGAAGGTTAACTATTCAAGTGGACCTGAAGTTTTTTAGATTCACGGTTTATAATATTCATCAGGTCCGAAAAGAAGGTAAAGATCGTGTAGGTTTTCGTTTCGATATCTCGGAGGACCATTAGTTCAACATGGGCTTAATCATGTGGTTTTTGGGTTCTCAATGTGATCGAAACTTAAGTTTCACACCGGATCCGAACATTTATAAAATGATAGCTCACAATCCTTATCGGGTCCGTGAACTAGGTAAAAGGGGGGCATGTTTCCGCGATGACAGTGTTCCTGACCATCGGATCTCATCGGATCTAGATCGAAAGGACATTGAGCCTCAACATAGGAGGAGGCTAGGTCCAAAAACGGACCTGAAGTTTTACACTTTGACTGTTTATTTACCTTGCCGAATCCGTAAAGCTGATAAAGACCAAGCTCACCTTTGAAGCGAATTCTGTAATAACAGTCGGATCACTGGGGGTCTCATTGAATGGCCATCAGGTTGGATCATGGATGGTGACTTATTTTGTAAGCCTCAGGTTGAGGGTGTCGGGTTTATTTCAGGTTATGTAATTGGCTACTCTTCATAGGGTTAGCCCTTGTTGGTCCTTACATTTGTAAAGACATGTATCATATGTAATCTTTCTTGCAGTTAATAGAAGGCTCCACTCTTATTTGACCAAAAAAAAAAAATTATGCTAATAAGCAATTTATATTTGGGGAGACTTAATTAAATTTCATTATTTAATTGAATATTTCCAATTAAAATAATAATAAATCTACATTTATATATTTATATATTAATTGGAAGGCTTCTGACAATTGTCACTTCTTTCCATTAGATCCCCTTCAGGCCTTTGGGATACCTACTACTTTCTTAAATTATATAGTTGGGGCTTGCTACTTGTTTGCATGTTGGGGTAAACAAACTGGATGTGTTTTTTTTTTATCTCATAGTTGGAGTCTATGGAATGAGAAAGAAATTTGATAGCTTGAAAAAAGTGGTAGCTTGACAAAAGTGGTAGAGAAAAGATAAATCTCTCCTACCTTGATAGAACTGGTGGTCAAGATCAACACCTACAAGAACTTTGTTGTGGAATATTATCAAAACTAATACAAGGATATGAAAGAGTGTACAGTAAGACCTTGACAAACACAACCATTGAAACTTGCAACATTGTTTGTAGGAAGAGAAAATTATGTTTCTTTTTTCCAAACATGTATGTTAGTATATGAATATGTTTTCCTATTATCATATATGGTTTCATACTTTAACAAATTTTTTTCCAAGAATTCACAATTTTTCATTATTCAGTGAACGATTTACCAAGATCTTACAAGATTTTATAATTCAGTGAAAGATTTGCCATGACTTTACAAGATAATATAATTTGGTGAGAGATTCGCCAAATATATATATATATATATATATATACATACATATTATATTATTGATAAAATCGCCTCCCGTTTTTCCTATGTGTCATGGGGATTCGCCCATTTATTATACATATAAATTTAGGGTGGTTCTTAAAATTTTCCCTGGCTAGATGTAAATATTTTGCAATTCAAATAACTTCGCTGACTGTGACTCCCATGGGATCAATCTATTTCAATATTCTTCAGTCTTATCATAATTATGGAAGCCCCTTCTATTATAAGGATGCTTTCTATTAGGTAGAGTTCAATTGAGTTTGTAAATTTCTTATTCTAGTGGTTTCTCTTTTGGGGCTTAGTTTGGGATCCCCCTATGAGAATTTGGTTTCTTTCTTTGGGGTTGGGCTTTCTAGGTAAATTGTTTGAATTTGTGGGAGGGAGGGTTCTCCTTTCAGTCTATGCTCTCTACCACTATCTGTTTTATGGAATGGTATATTTTTTCCCCTATACGTCATATGCTTCTTAGTGTTTTCTTGGGTTTGCTCATCACTAGTGATTAGGTTTTATGCTTTTTTGGGTTTGATCCTTAACTATCATATTTTCTTGTTTGAGGCAGAGTGTTGTTTTATGTTCCTCTAAGGTGTATCTCAAGTATATTTTCCAATTTTCTTCTCCCTTGTCCTCGGTTTTAGTAATTATACTTATTACTACCAAAATTTCACAGTTATGGCTTAACATGCATAGGGGAAGGATCGTGATCCTATTTAGATGGAGGAGATTTGAAATCTTCAGAAGGACTTCTTACATTTACAAATTTAGTAGGACTAAATGACATCACCATTGGCAGTGGTGATGGACTACTAGGGGAACACCGTGTCCAAATGTGCATGCATGGAGGATGAATTGGATTTTTTTATATCAACAAATGGTGGATATCCAAGCCTTGATAAGTCAAATGTGGCTTAGTAACTCCTCCTTTGAGGTTTATCTCAATCTTGTTTTCTCTAACTTTACCGATTTAAATTTAATTGCGCATATTATAGGGGATTCAATGATGGGTTAGGAGGATATCTCCCTTTATAAATTTTAGCTTGTATGGCCTTCAGATGCATCAATATTTTGGCTTCATTTTGGAGAATATATGTCCAATATTCTTTTTCAGTTTTTTGTAGCAAAACAACAACCCCCCACCCCCCATACTTTTTAGTTAGTTCCTAATAAATAATGGGGAACCTTTTTTCTAGTATTCTTAGCTTTTTCAAATAAAATACTTTGTTTTATTTAATAAAAGACAATAGGGAAATTTGATATGAGCATCGGTAAAATAACAAAAGTTTTATAAACTTCAAGGTCTTTTCCCTTTTCGGAACAAGTATTATCAGAGTCATATTTCGTAAATGTTACAAAATAATGGTGTTTCGATGGGCCCACTCCCGAAGGTTCCCTTTGTATGGAAAATCCTTCGTTATCGGATCTTCTTCATTTCATAAGTTTTATTAATAAATGTTACAGAAAACTCATCCCTGAAATCCAACCTCTTGATGCCTTTCTTAAGGTATAAAGAATTTCCATTTCGGAGCTCTTAATATTTTAAAGTGTAATTTAGTGACTTTCTTGAAATTATAACCCTCAATTTTTTTTTGATTAAAATACTTTCATTTTGGAACTACATTTTTGTTACACTTCAAAAAACACACACCTCGGAAATTTCCTCAAGTTTAGGTGATAATATTATCAAAACTTTTGTCATCAGAACCTCTCTAAAAAGATGTTACGAAAAGTGGTTCCTCTAAAATTATACACTCGATATCCTTTTGCATTTATGATATTTGACTATGGGTAGTTCTATATCAGGATTCCATATTTCAGTGACATTATTTTATAAATCTTGTGAAAAATAATTCTCTCGATAAACTTTATATATTTCTCATCGGGACACTCACTTCAAGGCTCTTTTCGAGGGATCTCGTTATGACCATTGTATTATCAAGAGCTTCTCATTTCGGATATCCAAAATATCGTAACTCTATTTTAAACAACTCTCCAATATCTCATTCCCGAAACTAATGTGGCATCTGTCACATGTGTTGGGAATAATACTGGGGGGGGGGGGGGGGGAATCAGTATTATCAAATCAATAAATTTTTCTTTTCATAATCAGATTTATATACGCTACTTCAGTGAATGGAACTCGCGTGTGCACGCAACTGTTCTTAAGGAAACCAACATATATCCAGTGAACTTATGATTTAGTTAATTAATCATATGTTGATATTTAATCAGTGAATAAGTACTTAATTAACCATTAAACAGTAACCATGTGTAGTAATAATAGAATAAGCAATCACACATAAGCAACACACATGAACACCAAGATTTAAGGTGGAAACCCAATGTGGGAGAAAAACCACATGTTGATGTCATCTTTGTCTTATTTTAATATAAGAAAAACATACTTACAATCTTGTACTGGTGCAGACTCATACCAGTACGCAGGTACCCACCTGCAGAAGGCTACAACCTTCTTTCATTCTCCTGCTTCTACTAGAAGGGAGCTACAACCCTCTAACTCTTGTACTAGCCGATATATTTATATTATGTAGGCACCGACCTACAGAAGGCTCCAACCTTCACTCATTCTCCAGCTACTACTGGAAGGTAGCTCCAACCCCCTGGCTCATGTACTGGCCGATATGTTTACCAGTACATAAGCGTTGGCCTACAGAAGGCTACGACCCTCTCTCTTCCTCCAGGGACCACGTTTCATATATTTTCAGATTGGATACTCCTGGTACACAACAACACAATATGAAGGCCACATTTCATCAGTTTTTAACACTAGACCCATTAGTAACATTGAAGCTCAAAATAATTCACCACTGCAATAAAACCAATCACTGAAAACCCATCAACATTGAAGCAAATCACAATCAATCAATCTGAACAATCATATCACTCTCACCAGAACACATAGAAAAAACCAAAACTCTGTATCAACAACCAGAACCAACTGCAACTTCAAACATCATAGTTCATAATGTATACGGTACTTTGAAGTGCCGAACCAATTTGTATATGTGCCTTCACCAAGGAGAACCAGTGGATAGATCTGCAAATACTAACTTAAAACTTCATAGCTATTCCAGACTTCAGTCATACCCAGATCATAACATTTACAAAATAAAACACGCGTTAGCATTCAGATCTATCCCATCCATTATCAAATCATACAATGATAAGTCATTTCAGATCTCATGATCCTGATCCAACATTGTATCCAAAGGTGCACATTATATTTCAGATCATATCATTACCATAGCCCTTACAACAAAAATTATACTTCAGATATAAGTATTGTTGGGTCCCTATAATACTAGTGATTACCCCATTACTATTGTAGTTATACCCCTTATTAATATTGTTGTGCCCCTATTGCCCCCATATTGTTATTACTGTGCCCCATAGAATCCCTCTATTGTTATTTTTGTGGCTTTATATTATTATTGTTAGGTCTGCTGGATTATATTGTGACTCCTTAGACTCCTATATATAGAAAGGAGGTTTTGTCATTTGAATCATGCAAGAATTGTTCATTTATGTAATGTAAAGGAGGTTGCCCCCTCGAAGAGGCTGAATTCTATGGCGTTGATCTATCTTTTCTATCTTTTCTTGTGCTGGTTTCATAACATTTGGTATCAGAGCTTTGGATTCTAGGGTTTCGCTGCTCCAAACAGGTCATCGTGGAATTTTCGCTATAAATTTTTTCTGTGACGTTTCATAAGTTGCAAAAAAAACCCATTTGAGAAGAAATCGCGCTGAACCTCGGGTCCAAATTTCAAAGATTTTCGCGCTATATTTGCGGAGATATGATCTGAAGAAGTTGGTCTTTTTGCAGACTCCTGAATTACATTCCAAACAGGTGACCTGGGGAAAATCGTCATAACTTTCTCTCTGGGGATCAGATTGAAATTTCATAAGAAGGTACAGAAATAGGACGAACTGTAGTTTTCCATTTTCAGATCCAAAGGTCGAAACAGTGACTCGTGGCACGTCATACAAGTTCGCTCTACTGAACTAGTCTATAATCAAGTCACTGTGGGAGATTTCACATAACTCTTCCTTGGAGAATCCAATTTGGGTCAGACTTGTGGCATTGGAAAGAGAACACAAAGGGCTATTGTAGGTCACAAATTCAGAGCTAGATGATTGGAAAGTACAGAGATACATCAGATGCAATATCGAGCTCCTACAAAGTGAAAAAAGGTGTGTAGATTTTCTTAAATTTTTGCTTAAGCTTGGTTTGAAAATTTATTTTGAAGGAATTCAAAGGGCATAATAGAGCATTATTATCAGTAACTGATGCCCCGAGGAAAGAAAATGAAAACACCTAGTAAGGAACCTGAAAGCTCTAGCATGACTCATGAAGAAGAAGAAGAAAGGCTATATGATATATCAAAATTACAAGAACAAGTGCAACAAGTGTCACTTGCACAAAAAGCAACAGAATCTAAGATGGATGGTTTAAGGAAAGATGTAGAAGCTAAGATGGATGGTTTAAAGAAAGGTGTAGAAGCTAAGATGGATTGTTTAAAGAAAGGCGTAGAAGCTAAAACTGATGGCATGGATGATAAGATGGACGAATTGAAGATAAATATGAATAAGTTGCTACAAGAAATGGTCACTAAGGGTGAAAGGGTACTAAAGGAAACTCATGATGAGAACAAAAGAAATGTTAATCATGATTCCATAGACTCTAATGTCGGATCGAAGAATCACCATATTCCAAAAATCGATATGAGGAAGTTTGATGGCAAGGATCCTGCCACATGGATATTACAGATGGAGCAATTATTCGATCTCAATAATGTGCAAAACACACAAAAGGTATGTATGGCAACTTTATATTTGGAACCAAATAAGTTTGTATGGTATTAATGGCTTTGCTCTTGTAAACAATTTATCACTTGGGTAATTTTTACGGAAGAATTGATAGCAAATTATGAGGATACAAAAAGCAACACTTTGTTTAGCCAATTAATAAGTCTCAAACAAAAGGGTTCAATAATGGAGCACATTGAGGAGTTCTAAAAATTGAACATAAGGGTAAAAGATATTCCAGAGGAGCATAGGATTGATGTGTTAATAGGGTCTTTAAAGGATAATATCCAACATGATGTTCGCCTTTGGGAACCTGATTCATTAGAGAAGGCATTCATGTTAGCAAGAAAAATGGAAAGAAAAATTATGGCAACCATGAAGCATACCACTCACAACTATAAAGACGGAAGTGTTGTTGCCCCTAGTCTTCCACAACCTATAAGGTTGACACCACAACAATTGGAAGAAAAAAGAGCAAAAGGGCTTTGTTACAGTTGTGATAGCAAATACACTAAAGGTCATAAGTGTGCTGAGAAGAAATTATTCTACATAGATTGTGAAGAGGAAGAAGAAAAGGAGTAAGAAAGGTCAAAAGAAGAGGATATACTCCAGGAACAAAGCCTAGATGAAGAACAAATAAATCCGACCATATCTTGTAATGCATTGGTGGGAATTACCACTCCTCAAACCATCAAGATAGAAGGAAAAATCAAGAAGAAAAAGGTAATAGTGTTGATTGATTCAGGAAACACCCACAATTTTATTCATTGTAAGGTAGAAAAAGAATTGAATTGCTTCCTATATCCAACACCAGAGTGTCAAGTGATGATTGCAAATGGAGGAACAATAAATTGCTCTGGAAAGTGCCATAATATCAAGCTATTCATGGGAGAATATTTATTGACTAGCCCAATGCTTTCCATTCCAATGGGAGGTGCTGATGTTGTACTAGGAGTCCAATGGCTACAATCCTTGGGTACAATAGCTTTTAATTTTCAAGAACTTTTCATCAAATTTTCTACGAAGGAAAGGAAGTTGAATTAAGGGGTATTGTAGGGAAACCAGGAAAGATAATCAGCTCTAATGGTATGACAAAGCTTCTGAAAAAGGAGCAAAGAGGTGTAATTGCACAATTATGTTCGCTAGATGTTTCCACATCGGAATCATCTATTTCTCCAGATCTCCAAAAAGTTCTGGACAATCATTCCAAGGCATTTGAGACTCCCAAAGGTATCCCACCTATGCGTGATCATGATCATGCTATTCATCTGATTCCAGGAAGTTTTCCTCCAAACATCAGGCCGTACAGATATCCCTATGTCCAAGAGAGTGAAATTGAACGTATGGTTGCAGAAATGCTAGAGGTTGGTATAATTCAACCGAGTCAAAGTTCTTTCTCTGCTCCAGTAGTATTGGTGCACAAGAAGGATGGATCATGGCGCATGTGTCCGGATTATAGGGAGCTCAACAAGCTCACTATTAAAGATAAGTTCCCCATTCCTGTCATTGATGAATTACTGGGTGAATTGCATGGATCAATTTACTTCACCAAGTTGGATCTAGGTTCAGGATATCATCAAATTAGAATGAAGATTGAAGACATTCCGAAAACGACATTTAGAACTCATGAGGGTCATTATGAATTTTTGGTCATGCCTTTTGGCCTTACCAATGCACCTTCAACATTTCAAGGTTTGATGAATTCAATTTTCAAACCATTCCTTAGAAAATTTGTGTTAGTATTTTTTGATGATATACTAATCTATAGCAAGTCTTGGAAGGATCATGTTGAACATGTTGATAGGGTGCTACAACTATTGGAGGAGAAACAATTATATGCAAAAAGATACAAATGTTTCTTTGGAGTCCAAGAGGTGGAATATCTGGGTCATATAGTATCTCATGAAGGAGTTAAGGTAGACCCTAGCAAAATTAAAGCCATTAAGGAATGGAAAATCCCCACATCCATAAAGCATCTGCGAGGATTTCTCGGGTTGACAGGGTATTATTGCAAGTTTGTTAAGAATTATAGGAGAATAGCAGCACCTCTAACAACATTATTGAAGAAAGATGCATTTTCATGGACTCCGGAAGCAACAAAGGCCTTTGAACATCTTAAAGAGGCAATGTGCCAAGCACCAGTCTTAGCTACACCGGACTTCACAAAAACCTTTATTGTGGAATGTGATGCTTCAGGAAATGGAATTGGTGCTATTCTAATGCAAGATGAAAGACCCATTGCTTTTGAAAGTCATCCAATCAAGGGAAAGTTTTTAAGCAAAGCTATTTATGAGAAGGAGATGTTGGCAATACTCCATGCACTTAAGAAATGGAGACCCTACCTAATGGGAAGACACTTCAAGGTAAAAACGGATCATGATAGCCTTAAATACTTTTTAGAACAAAGATTATCCTCTGAAGAGCAACAAAAGTGGGTCACAAAGATGTTGGGTTATGACTTTGAAATCATCTACAAAAAAGGGAAGCAAAATGTGGTGGCAGATGCACTCTCAAGAAAGGATGAGGATATGGAAGCATTGTTGTGCGCCATTTCTATTATCCAACTAGATTGGATAAATGAAGCAAGGGAGGAATGGAAGAATGACGAAGAAGTGTGGGCACTTATTCGAAAGTTACAACAAGATTCCAGTACGTCTGTTACATTTAGCTGGCAAAATGATTCGTTATGGTACAAAGATCGCTTATACCTCTGTAAGAATTCCCAGCTAAAACAAAAGATTCTTATGGAATTGCACACTTCTCCCTTAGGAGGGCACTCAGGATTTTTAAAAACTTACCACAGGGTTAAGAAGGAATTTTTTTGGGATGGCCTTAAATCAGATATTCAAAAGTTTGTGGCAGAATGTTTGGTTTGCCAAAAAAATAAAGTTGAAACAATTAAGACACCGGGTCTATTACAACCTTTATCCATTCCAAGCCAACGTTGGGAGGAGGTTTCAATGGATTTTATCACAGGCTTACCCAAGTTTGAGGGAAAGAGTGTCATCATGGTGGTTGTTGACAAACTTACCAAGTATGCACACTTTTGTGCATTATCACATCCATTTAAAGCTAGTACAGTTTCTACTGCATTTATGGAAACAATTCAAAAGCTACATGGAAACCCAAAGATTATTGTAAGTGACAGAGATCCCATTTTCACTGGAAATTTTTGGACAGAATTATTTTCTTGTCTTGGTACTCAGTTAGCTCATAGCTCATCTTATCATCCTCAATCTGATGGGAAAACTGAGATAGTAAAAAAATGTTTGGAAGGATATCTTCGTTGCTTTGTATCTGATAAACAGACATAATGGGTCAAATGGTTGCCTCTGGCTGAATGGTGGTATAACACTTCCTTCCATACAATAACAAAAATAACCCCATTTATGGCACTTTATGGGTATTAACCACCATCCATCACATCATATTTAAGTGAAAATTCTAAGGTTCAGGTAGTGGAACATCACAGCGAACATCAACAACAAGTCCTCCAACTCTTAAAGGATAACCTCATGTTGGCACATAATAGAATGAAACAACAGGCAGATCAACATCACAGTGAAAGAAGTTTTGATGTAGGTGATTGGGTATTCCTACAGCTACAACCATATAAGCAAATGTCCCTCAAGTAAGCTAAGAAGGATAATAAATTATCACCAAAGTATTATGGTCCGTACAAGGTGTTGCAAAATATTGGTACTATGGCATACAAATTGGAGCTTCCTGCAACTTCTCGATTGCACCCAGTTTTCCATGTTTCATGTTTAAAGAAGGTTATAGGCGACAAGCTCCCAGTTCAAAGAATATTGCCAGAACTTGACGAGGAAGGAAAAATTATATTGGAACCGGAAGCATTCACAGAAACAAGAACTTGACAGCTATGAAATCGATCAATTTCAGAGTATCTTATCAAGTGGAAGAACTTATCTGCTGAAGATTCCACATGGGAGGATGAGAATTTTATGCAGAAGTATCCAAAAATACTCAAGCGTTGAGAACAACACTTTTTTGAAGGAGAGGGGCATGTTGGGTCCCTATAATACTAGTGATTACCCCATTACTATTGTAGTTATACCCCTTATTAATATTGTTGTGCCCCTATTGCCCCCATATTGTTATTATTGTGCCCCATAGAATCCCTCTATTGTTATTTTTGTGGCTTTATATTATTATTGTTAGGTCGGTTGAATTATATTGTGACTCCTTAGACTCCTATATATAGAAAGGAGGTTTTGTCATTTGAATCATCCAAGAATTGTTCATTTATGTAATGTAAAGGAGGTTTCCCCCTCAAAGAGGCTGAATTCTAAGGCGTTGATCTATCTTTTCTATCTTTTCTTGAGCTGGTTTCATAACAAGTATTCATGAAAAACCCTTTCACTTGCACACCTGGCCCTTGATCTCCTCCTCCTTATATAATGAGATCTTTTGTCAATAACTTGGACCAAAACCATAGTTATGCTGCTGGTATTCTTTGATGGTATCAATATTCTTTGTCGCGCTCATTACCATGGGTCAATACCATGGTAGGATCCCCTGGTATTCATTATCCTTAATTTTCCATCCCATACGTGATTTTCCTTCTATGAAAGTGCATGCATACATATACACTCCTTTTATTATGTGAACCCGCGTGTATATGCTACTTGAACAAGGTGAAGCAGCGTATACTTCTTAAACCATTCTCTTTCTTCAATCTATGGAGTCTGATCTGTAATCCTTTCCTGATACATCATTAAATCTTTGGTGAGTTGCCAGCAATGACAACACTTGTACCATAATGCCAACAATCTCCCCCTTTGGACTTGATGGCAACCATATATCATATAACACAAAGATACTCTCCCCCTTTGGCATCAAGGGCAAAGGGTGGACCAAGATATTCTCCCCCTTAGAGTTGCACTATGTTGTCCATGCTCCCCATGTGCACATGCAGAGTTTGCAGAATAACATGACTCAATGACTCAACTATGTGAGTATGACCTGCCTATCACCAATGACTCATACATACATGAATCAACCAACCAAGTTGGGATATACTAAATGTTCATACATGACTGAAAATTTGAAATTATTACATCATCCTTCCCATGCATAGTGGGGCTGCAAATTACATCATAGGTCTTTACAGGACCTTTACATCAAATGATATACATGAGATTTATAACAAAGACCAACAATCTAAACAAGACCATGATAGTCATCAACAACTATCATACACCATATATGATCTGCACCATAAGCATATGTCAACAGCATCAAGATCAACAACCTATATATGTCCATCATCAAAAGAGTCATCTGAATCAAAACAACTATGTGAATCAAGCAGTATAAGTATCATCATGTACCAAGGTCTTCTATTATAATGCCAACAATGCATTATTAGAAGCATATGCTCCCCCTGAACCTATGCCAACTATTCACTATCAGATTTGATCATTGCATTTGTTAGTAAGAATCATCAAGGCATCATCATCAACTAGTTATTGATCAAGTTATTAACAACTTATGAGGGCCAAAATAACTTCTACATATCATTAGCAGACTGTAATAATCATCAATCAGAACAAAAAAGATAATTGATAATTGACTAAACCATATCAGACCCATTTTCCTGAGTCTGTCCCACTGCTTCTTCATCAAAACAACATATACGCGACTTTGCAGCTTCTAACTCGCATATATATGTGACTTGTCTTCATAATAATTGTGTATGAGAATTGGAATATTGAAGTTTCACGCTTTCAACTCCCCCTGGGTCTATTATGTCTATATACTGAGCTATGCCACATCTTTCTGACAACAATTCCTTCTTCTTCAATACCTTGGATTGTGATGATGTTTGCTTCATTTGGTATGGTGGCCGAAATTTTCTCCTGCATTCCTTTGCTATATGCCCAAAATTGTTACAAGCATAACATCTTATATGTTTCATATTCCTTCTATCATAATCAATAACTTTGTTATCAAACATATTGCAAGAAAAACAATATCCCTTCAAGTACCTGGAAACTGACGATCTTTCTGTGTGACAATTACTAGCTTGAACCATTCTACTTCTGCATTTGGCTGCAGCATGTCCAAAATTATGACATATAAAACATTCAACATTATTTATTAGAGGAAATAACTGATTATCACTTAAATAGTTAGGAGTAAATGATTTTCTTTGAAGTCTTTATTTCCTTGGTTGTTGATGGGGTTGACCTCTTATCTCCTTGTTGAGCATTTCAGATTTTGCATTAGAGTTCCTTGCCTCATCTTGGAGCTAGTTTCACCTTCAATAGTTTCATGAAAACTAAGACCAGTCTTCATAAGAGGAGAACATTGAACTTTGATGATTTCATCTAACGTTTCCGATCCTTTAGCAAATCTAAGATTCAGAGTTTTTGTCTTCTCAAGTTATTTTCTTAGACTTACTACTTCACACTTTAATTTTTCATTGTGATTGTCCATTTCAGTGAGTTGATGTGTCATTGTGTCTATGGCTGTAGCCTTTTCTGCCAAACAGATTTTGAGTTGAGTGATTTCTTTAAGGAAATCTTCCTTTTCTAAGGCATCATTTTCATATGCCATGAGTAGTTTAATATCTTGATCATCTTCATCACTATTAGATAGGTCATCACTATCTTCATGAGTATAATAACTTCTTCTATTACCTTCTGCAAAAATCTTTCCTTTATCATGAGGGCATTTAGCAGCATAATGACCAACTCTTCCACAAGCAAAACATTTGAAGGGAAGCTTACCTCCCTCCCCCCCGCAGTGCCACCACGGGCGGCCGGGGGGCACCAATTTTTTTTTTTTTAATAAAAAAAACATTTAATTTTTAAAATTTAAAATTTTAAAATTTTTAATTTAAAAAAAAAAAAAAAAAAACGATATTAATTTTTTAAAATTTTTAATTTTTAAAAATTTATTTAATATTTAAAAATTTTAAATTTTTAAAATTTTTAATTTAAAAAAAAACCAATTTCATTTTTAAAATTTTAAATTTTTTTTTTTAATAATTTTTAAAATTTAAATTAAAAAAAAATTAAAATGGTTTAAAAAAAAACTATTCTTAATTATAACAAAAAAAAATGGTTTAAAAAAAAATAATTGTTAAAAAAAAAAAAAAAATTAATTTTCATTTTTTTTTTTCAAACATTGTTTAAAAAAAAAATTTAATGTAATTTTTTTTTAAAATATAAAATATAGGTTTATTTTTTTTTTAAATATAAAAGATCTGTTGAATAATTTTATTTTTAAATAAAAAATAGAAATAAAAGTAAAATTTGTTTTTAATAATAAAAAATGTTTAAAAAAAATTTGATTTTTTTTTTTTTTTAAACAAAATATTTATGTTTAATAAAAATTAATTACATTTTTTTTTTAATAAAAAATACACTTTTTTTTTTTGTTTTGTTTTTTTTTTAATATTAATTTTATTAGTTTTTAAATTTTTTTCATTAATTTCTATTTTTTTTTAAACTAGTTTGTTTTTAATTTTTTTTTTCCCAGTTTTTTCTAATGTTTTTTTTTTAATTTCTCTATTTTTACTTACTTAATATATATATATTTTGTTTTTTTGTCTTCCAAATTCTTTTATGGTTTGTGAGATAATTTTTTAAACATTTTTTGTTTTTTTATTTTTGTCTTTTATATATATTTTTATATTTGTTTTTTAAGTAATCAACATTTTAATCTTAATTTTAGTAGCTTTTAATTTTTTTTTTTTAATTTTTTAGTTTTTTTTTGAAATTTAGTTTGTTTTTAATTTTTAATTTTTTTGTTTTTTTGTTTTTATTTTTCTATTTTCACCCACTTAATTTTTTGTTTCTTTTAAATGTTTTTTTTTTTTTTTTTTTTTTTCATATATATTTTATTTTGCCAATTTTTTTTAGTTTACAAGATTACTCATTTTTTTCCTCATTTTTTTAAAATATTTTTTTTACTATTTAATTGTATATATATATATATATATATATATATATAGTTTTTTAGTTCTTATCATTAATTTCGTTCTTTTTACATTTTATGATTGATTTTTTTTTCATTTTTTATTTTTGTTTTATATTTTTCTTTTAATAGATATTTTAATCTATGTTTTGTTTTTTTGGTTTTTATTTTTTTGTGTTTTTTCATTGTTTTAATTTTTTTTGTGTTTTTTTTTTTAATTTTATGTTTTCATTATTTTTTTAAATTTAATGTTTTTTCGGGGTCATGATAAAATATTTCATGCCATTGTTTCGAGATGTTGAAATTTAACTTTTGAAAAAAAAAGTCTTCTTCCAAAATAAACCCTTTTCATTTTGAGAGTGTTTTTTGGATATTTTTTGCGCAAAAAATTGATTTTCACCGCCATTTTTAAAACATGTTGAAAATTTACCCAAGAAAAGAAAAGGTGTTATTCCAGCATCAACACTTTTCACTTTTAGCACTGTTTTTGATGTTTTTTTGGGGTTTTTTGGCCAGAGTTCCCGTTTTGAGTTTATAGTTCCCGTTTCAAAGTTTACATTGTTCGTGACTTCAATTCTGATTATGATAGACTTCCCAATAAAGCATTGATGGCTTTGGCATCGATTTCATATGATTTCATTTCTGCTGGATCCGTGTGGACTGTTGCTGGATATTGGTATCCTCTTCCACAATTTCCCAAACCTCAGCTCCAAGTGACTAAAGATAGGATCTACTTCTTGTCTTCCAATATACTAATTTACCTTCGTTGAAGATTGGTGGTCTGATAGATCTCATTCATTCGTGATTGCTCATCTTGAGAGATGTTCCTTCAAGTGATCAAGCTTCTTTTGAAGGACCTGCTCTGATAATAATTGTTGGGAATAATACTAAGAGGGGGGGGGGGGGGGGGTGGTGAATCAGTATTATCAAATCAATAACCTTTTCTTTTCATAATCAGATTTATATATGCTACTTCAGTGAAGGGAACTTGCGTGTGCAACCAACCATTCTTAAAGGAACCGACGTATATCCAGTGAACTTATGATTCAATTAATTCATCATATGTTGATCTTTAATCAGTGCATAAATACTTACTTAACCATTAAATAGTAACTATGTGCAGTAATAACAGAATAAGCAATCACACAAAGTAACACACATGAACACCAAGATTTAAGGTGGAAACCCAATGTAGGAGAAAAACCATCTGCTACTATCGTCTCTGTCTTCTTTTAATATAAGAAAAACTTGTTGACAATATTGTACTGGTGTAGACTCATACCAGTTCGCAGGTACCCACCTGCAAAAGGCTACAACCTTCTCTTTTTCTCCAACTTCTACTGGAAGGGAGCTACAACCCCCTAGCTCTTGTACTAGCCAATATGTTTACTAGTATGTAGGTGCCGACCTACAGAAGGCTCCAACCTTCACTAGTTCTCCAGCTGCTACTGAAAGGGACCTCCATACCCCTGGCTCTTGTATTGACCAATATGTTTACCAGTACGTAGGTGCCAGTCTACAGAAGTCTACAACCTTCTCTCTTCCTCCAGGGACCACATTTCATACATTTTCAGATTGGATACTCTTGGTACACAAAAGCACAATATGAAGGCCAAGTTTCATCAAATTTTCACACTGGACCCATCAGTAACACTGAAGCTCAAAATCAATCACCACTGCAATACAACCAATCACTGAAAACCCATAACACTGAAGCAAATCACAATCAATCAATTTGAACAATCAGATCACTGTCACCAGAACACATAGCAGAACCCAGAACCCTGTATCAAAAACCAGAACCAACTGCAACTTCAAACATCATAGTTCATAAAGTATATGCTACTTCGAAGTTCTGAACCAACGTGTATACGCGCCTTCACCAAGGCGAACCAGCGTATAGATCTACGGATACTAACTTAAAACTTCACAGTTATTCCAGACTTCAGTCATACCCAGATCATAACATTTACAGAATAAAACATGTGTTAGCATTCAGATCTAGCCCATCCATTATCAGATCATACAATGATAAGTCATTTTAGGTCTCATGATCCTGATCCAACATTGTATCCAAAGGTGCACATGATATTTCAGATCATATCATTACCATAGCCCTTACAACATAAAATATACTTCATATAGAAGTATTCATGAAAAACCCTTTCACTTGCACACCTGGCCCTTTGATCATCTCCTCATATACTAGGATCCTTTGTCAATACCTCAAACCAAAACCGTAGTTATGCTACTGGTATTCTTTGATGGTATCAATATTCTTTTCCACGCGCATTACCATGGATCAATACTATGGTAGGAACCCCTAGTATTCATTATCCTTAATTTTCCATCCCATACGTGCTTTTCATTTTGTGAAAGTGCATGCATACGTATACGCTCCTTTTGTTCTGTGAACCCGTGTGTATATGCTACTTGGACAACATGAACCAACATATACTTCTTAAACCATTCTCTTTCTTCAATCTCTGGAGTTTGATCTGTAATCCTTTGGTGATACATTACTTAATAATTTGTGAGTTGCCATCAAGGACAACACTTGTACCATAATGCCAACAACATGGCTTCTCGATAGTGTACTTATTGGATTTAAATGGATTTTAATAGGTCTCAAAAGCATAAAACTTTACATTTAATTCACTTTGGTTTCATAAAATTCGTTCCAAAAGGGATTTTTACTGTAAAACTTTATTTTCTATCAGCACTAATTTCTAGCTAAGTAAGTGTCTCTATTGATTTCCTATGTATCTTCATTACAGGAAAGCTTTGATTCTCGTCATCACGAAGAAAGGAGGGAAACCCAAGAAAAAGGATTTGGCACAACAACCTTCTAGTCCATTTTCTGAAGATAATGATGAAAAGAGTCTAGGAATATGATTATTCTCCCGATAAAATCTATACCAGGGATTCTGAACTTTCCTCCTAGGAGTCTATTTACCAATATTTTGAGGATGAAGGGTTTGAAGTAATAGAAAGAACAGTTACAATAGATGAATTTGTTCTTGTCTCTGAGCATACAACAAAACATGCTGCTAATTCGTTCCTTCATAGAATTGTCACAAGACCCAAATTGATGACCTACATGGATACGGTTCACTGGGTAGTAGATAACTTTGATATTTCAAGAAGGCACATAAAGACATCAAGGGGAAATATCATGGGACCTTTTCATAGAAAATATTTGCAAAAAATGTATAATATGTCAGAACAATAATATGTATACAATAAGCAATTTTTTGAAGCATTTGTTAGGGAAAAGGGATACCCGTCAGAACAAATTAGATAGTGGCATAAAGACCATAATAAACATAAAGCTGAGGAGTCAGGTAAATACTCGATTGATTCTCTTGCTCCTCCATTTTTCCAAGTAGCAGCGCTGATGTGTCAGTTGTGTTAACACTCCGTAATTCCTCCAAGCTGAGTAGAGGAACCCAAAGGTAACCACAGACCTCTTTTGGTTGATAGACTAGTCTTCTTCAACCTGAGGGGGTTCCCTCACTGAGAAAACTCAGAGATAAAACTTTGGAATATAATCTTTAACAGACACCGATTTTGAAAATGTTTAATTTTTTGGTACGGGGGTGGTAGAGAATTCTATGAAAACTGGTGTAGGTGATCATGACCTCCATGGTCCGTCATGATGCATTTTCCAACCAGTTTCATGTATAGAGGTTTGACTAGTACAACTTTGGAATGAAAAAACAATTTGTAGTATAGTGGAAATAGGGGTATCAAGAAATTCATCTAAAATGGCAGAATAAATGACATTTCATTACTGCAACTTGTATAAATCACTATCAAGAGGAAAAAGACAAAACATTAAAAGGTATAAATATTCCATTTGCAGCTAAAATATCTTCGTACAGTTAGACAAGAACATGTGAAATGAATTCAAGTGTAACTCTTCCATACACCTTCAAATCAGTTTAAGAAGATAACACAAAGAGGATAACATATAAACTAAAGAAGAAACATTTTCTAAAACATTCATACCACAAATATCTCTGCAATTCAACTGGAATCTCTTTAGCATCCAAACAAATTCATTAACACAGATCACAACAAAAAACTACAATAGTTTCCCAGCAATAATGAAACCAACAACAACCATTTCATATTTTATTTACTGGTTAAAATAGGCATATACATAATATGAATAAAGTCTAAATTCATTGCATGGCTAATCCAACAGTGGATCGAAACAAAGCTTGAAAAGGGGAAAGCTTTTTGGTTTTCCAAGTCTTTTTCCTTCTTTGATGGAAAACAAAAAACACAAAGCATGATGAATTCAACTAAATATAAAAAACTAAATGTTTAAATAAAACAACTTTATCTTCCGAAGATCCTATCTTCATGAACAAAATCAAAATAGCAAAAGCTCAATAGCTGAATGATGACTGTGAAAAGGCTGCGTAGCAACTATGATGACACTTTTCGCTTTCAAAATTGGCATGTGGCTGACAATTGAAGGCTTGAGCTGTCTACCACATATTCTCCATGTCAACCCCTTAAAATCTTGACAGGTGGCTTCCTCCCAATATGCGTGCAAGAGTGTGGGCGTGGTCTGTGCAACGGTTGCACAACGACTGCGTACCGCTTTTACAGCGGGGCCATATCTACCAAAAAGTAATACATGTGTAAAAAATGAAGGATTTTATTGTAGCTGATAGTTATTTGAAGATAAACCTCTCTCAGTTTCTCTAAATTATTTCCCAACTTTCCAGAAAATAATTTGCAAAACAATGACTTAAAATAGATTATCTGTGTAGTTTGAAAAATAGGCTTTGAAGATGCAAAAAAATATATCTGCAAAAATATGGAAGAGTTTATTGTGCTATGTTACGTTTTTAAGAAAAAAATCTTTCCATTTTCGAAAATTATCCTCCATGTGGCCAGAAATCGTTCTGTAAAATGGTGGCTAACATAGTCAATTTCAGAGGAAATTGCATTGTAGAGTGTAGAATACCTCCATGCTTGACATGAGTGTAGGGAGGATGGGAAATGATTAGGGTGTAGGGGATATGTGAATGATGTTCATTTATCAAGGAAATTATGCTAAAGTAATTTAGGCCTAGGGAAAAAGGGAACTTAAACTTAGGATAAAAGGGAATTTAGGCATAAAATAGGAATAAGGGATAACATGAATATTTGGGGATAGGGAAATTTTGAAAGAATAAGGGAATGCGGGAATAGGATTAGTAGTTCAAAGGAAGAAAACAAGGAATAGGAAACGAGGGAAATAGATGATATTAGAAGAGGGATAATATTGTGATATTTGTGACCATGTTGTTTAGACATCATTCCTTTGACTGTAAACACACGTTTAAGTCGACATCCTAACAAACCCTCAAAACCCTGACTCGAAAAGCATAATGAAAACTCTCAAAAATTATACACCCATTCCCATGATTAAACTTTAATTACAAATTGATGACCAAGATCATGATGACTTTCTAGGCAGCATAAGATCAGACTCATGATAGTGAAAATGTTTATGAATTTGACCTTTTCCATGACAACAAAATTATTTTCGAAGACATTCGACTACTAATATACTAACTGACTCTAACAGGTTGTACATGCAACCTAACATGTCAAAATTTCCTGATGATTGGGTTCCTTTAATTGATGGTGTGGCTGAGGGTTTCATTTTTTATTGGGCCACTATGCTCTCTGATAGTATATCCACTCATATATTGGAATTTAGGAAAAGAAGAAGTATCTCTGAAAACAAAATTCCTTCTTTCTATATGTCTGCATATATTATGGATGCTCTTTGCTTTTCAATCGATTTCCTAGCTATGGGGTGGGAATGTACTATCCAAGACCTAAAACCCATTCATATCTACCATGATGTCCTATGGGAATCTAAGTACTTAAAGAATTTCTGCCGCATTTTCCATGGAGTGATAATTCCAGTTTATGAAACTATTTTCGGGTCAAGGCCACCCCATATGTCTCAGGAAACCGAAGACGATCTTTGAAATGTTGGGAATTGGTTTGGAGAGGAGCTATTTACTTATATTGGAATTTATGGAAGTTTAGCTAATCCTCACGTCCTACTTTTATACATACCAGGTAAGCTCCTAAGTAGAGAAATATCATATCAAACAGTAGGTTATGACATTTCTAAAACATTGAAAGATTCAAATAAAAGATTGTGGCTATCTTTCCTTGCTAAGTTTGGTCTATTTTACTTAGAAAATTATAAGCATGCAGAAAAGGATATTTTGGAAATTCATTCCCTTAACTTACATACTATTCCCAAAGGGCAATACAACCTTGTCTCCGCAGTTAGAAAGTTCACTGCTTCCCAAAACCTCAAGAAATTTTTTCATGAACCTGATAGGTTAGATGAATTGTTAGAGAAATCCTCTTCTTATGTGAAGGTATTAAAGATAGTAGTAGAACAATTGTCCCTTTAGGAGAAATCTCAGTTTCCACAATATTGAAATTCTAGAATAGCCAGCCTTGCTTTGGGTTTATTGCAGCTAACTCAAGAAAAGTTTTCAACTGCTAATGCTCAGATTGTCAATTCTTCACAGTCAGCAGTACCTACTTAAACAAAAGGTGTTGTGGTTTCCTCAACATCCTAGGTAGAAGGAATTGTATCTAATCCAAGATTAGATGAAATATGGAAGGAGTTTAGTCGAACTCTAAATTCAAAAGATGATTATCCTTAGACTGTAAAAGTCTCACAACAAAGTAATCCTCAGGGTACTCCTTAGAATTCTAAAGAAAAGAAGGATACTGATAAATCTCAGGCTCAAAATGAGAAATATTATGAAATTATTACTACATTTCCTACCTTTGGAATTGTTTTGAATACTGAAGAGATTCCTCCTTTGGATATTTTCTATAGTCCTCAACACAAGGTTGTAGTGAAAAGAGGAAGAAAGAAAATATATCTAGATCAATCACAAACATCGGTACCTAGCAAACTATCCCCTTTTGAATTTTTATGGAAGGGATCTACAGCAAAACCAACAGAGGAGTTAGGGAGACTAACTCAGTTCACATGTGCTTATGCCTCATCAACTATTGATAAGGTTGCAGAAATTCAAAAACTTCTAAAGGAGAAAGAAGAAAAAATCCTCCTGTTGGAGCAAAATCTTGAGAATGAAAAGTAGAGGATCAATGACCAATGGAAGTCATAGCTGACAGAGTTATAACAGATATTTGACTCTCTAAAGTTGCACTATGATAATGATTTGTAGGTAAAAAATGACTAGATATAGGAAATGTAAAAAATTGAAGAAATGCATGTTAATCCTGAATTGAAAAATTTGAAAAAGGAAGCCAAGGAGATGAATTCTCTTTTTGGAAATCAACATAGGGTATTTTGCAATAAAATGAAAATAATTCAAGATCAATGTAAGGCATTCGATTATCTTGTTGATCAATTGTCATATATGACAAACTACTTTGAAGAAATGAATGAGAAGCTCATAGGTTTCCTCAACTGCCAAGAAAGTGAAGAAGATATGTTTGCTAATCTACCAAAGATTGATGAGGCTTAGAAAATCATTGTTTTCAGGGAATGGGAGATTCAAATGAAATAGGACGAAGCAACCATAACTGAAGCTTGAAATATTTCCTATTCTATTATTGAATAAATTAATGATAATTTATTGCAATCTAATCTCATTTCGAGTTGTCCCGAAGGTACCTTTCTTGAAGCCAGAGTGTCGTCAAAGATGTGGTAGGAACACTACAAAAAAATCACCGAAATAATCGATCAATTCACCGAGGTCAATCTAGAGCATCATATGTAGTTTCTACTGAAGTCACATAGTCAATGGTTGGTTCTCCATTGCCTTTCCAACATCACCATACATATGATGCCATATTTGAATTTTTCTTTTACAGGTCAAAGGAGTATCAAGCCTAAATTCCCATCGAAGCTCAACAATTTGATAGATATCTACAATCTGCAACAACTAGCTACTAGACAATCTTCTTCCTAAGCTTGGAAAGTTGTTGTAACCATGTCCTAGTTATCCTTTTATTGTTACTTTTGTTGATGAGTTATTTGAGAGTTGTTAGATCAATCTATTTTTATCTTTTGTTGAGAAACTATAATTTCCCTCTTCAAGATGGAGAACGGGTTATGAACTTTTGTGAGAAGAGACTTAAGTTGCACTACTGTAATTATGTTTTTCTTAATATTAAGCTGAACCGCTTTCTTTTCCTTGATGAGCAGATCTATGGTGTATCAGGTAGTACTATCCTATTTATGCCTATTTGCTTTGAATGGAATGATTTAATATTATTTTTCACATGTATGTTTTAATCAATCTTTCATTATCACTATTAATGTGTTTGATTGAAATTTGAGTTACGCTTGTGAACAACGAGATATCAGTATATGTGATATTTTAACAAATTAATTTTATTAACTGTTTAATAAAATTAAATTTCCGTAATTTAGTTAATATCATAATTGCATGATGATCTATATTTTATGTTAATTATGATATCTTTATAACACATATACTATCATCTTTCCCGAGATTAATAGTAGTTTACATTAGTTTTTATTTCAGTTCTTAGTTATATTAGAATACATACCCACATCCACCACATCTCATATAGTTTTATTTAAAGGGAATTTGGCCCCAAAATTCCAGTCGAAGCCATCATTCCAAACGGAAAAGGATCTGATTTAAGATCCCAACTGGGTGGTTTCCCCAATGTTGATGCATTCATTTAGGACCATCAACATTTTTCGCGCTAGAAGGAGGGCCAATTGACTATGAATGGAAAAAAAGTCTCATTCCAAATCTAGAGGTCATTCTAAGAGTTGTCACCCTCAAAGTATCTTCCCCACTTCTAGATTACATTCTAAATCTCCCGATTCTAGATATGAAGTTTCCCAATCTTCATCTCCTAGCCTAACTATGAAAGCAGTTGGTAAAAATTCCACTCCCCTTCCAAATCAGCCTATTGAAGCTCTTGAATTTCAAACTTCAATTCATAAATTGGAAGGGATCTCCATTTTCGGAGAACACACATCTCAGAAAGAACTTTTAGATGATAGCGTGACTTCATCACTAAGGTCTTTAGTAGTTCTTACGAGAACACAAAGTGAGAAGCTTGGAATTCAACCTTTTAAATTTCCTTTACCAACCCATAAGAAAAATAAGCATACTTTTTGGTATTAAGTCTTCAACTAGTGAGATCATTTCATCTTTTCCATCTCATACTCCCTCTGTCCAATCCACTTCTTCTCAACCTAATTTTCCTTCTTCCTATCATTCTTTATCATCCCCTTCCACCCATATCCCTCTTCCATAATTAACCAGTGCTATTTTTAGTAGTATTACTATAGGGGAAACTTCTTCAATTGTAAGTACTTCCAAAGCCCCTTCATCAAGCACAACTTCCTCTAGACTTAACACTAATCTAAAAATGGAAAACCAATAGGTTATACCATGGAATAACCAAGGAACATCTTCACAATTTCATGCTAGCAGACAATCTCAACATGGTATCTAAAGAGGAGGTGGTTTGCAAACAATTTCCTTATACATTTGAAGGAGTATCAGGGTCTTGGTATTTCTCCTTGCCAGCTGGATCCATTGCAGATTGAGACATATTTGAAGAGCAGTTTCTTAAGAAATTTGGGGATGATAGAATTAATGCTACTTTTATTAATTATTTATCAAATCTTAAAGCTACCCCAAATGAGAAAATCAAAGATTTCAATTCAAGGTTTAACAAATTATTTAATAAAATCCCAACTGCTTCTAGACCAGGTGTTGATGTTCAAATTGAATGGTACATTAGCGCCTCACCTTCAAATATTGCGATTTTTGTAGACAAAGCTAAAAAAATCATACTTTCTTACAATATGAAAGAAGCTTTGGTTGTCGAAAAAACGGTACTTGCCCTTGAAAAGAAATATTCGTAGAAGAAAGAAAATAGAAAAATAGGTAACTTTCAAAGAAGAGCCTATGAAGAAAGATTCCAAAGATTATTCTGATGTGTAAGGTTTGAAAAAGGTCCTTAAAACTATGTCTAATGAGATGGTAGAGCTTAAGAAGTAGGTCGTCGAATCTTCAAGGAGATCTTATAGATCATTTAAGAAGAATCAACCTCCTCAACCACCTGCTCAAATTTCAAATGAAGATTCTAATGATGAAGAAACTCCATCTGCCGAAGAAACAAAAGAAGAAAAAATAATAGAAGCTTATGTCTCGTGGAATTATATTCTTATTGCTTTGGAGAATGAAATGGAAGAAGCTCTTCAAGTTAGTACTTGAAGTAAACGACATGTAGATACTACACTAACAAGCAAAACTTAGAAGAACTCCAATAACTCTTCCAAGTAGAGAAGTACATCAAAAAAGGTTCTAATCAGTCCATTGATCCTACTCCAGGTAATTCTAAATCATCTTCTCCTTTTCTTCTCCATCAGAGACCTTAATAGTTTCTGATAGCATTGAATATAACATAGTCGAGGACATGAAAAAGACCAAAGCAAAACAACAACATAATTTATTACTAAATGAGTTAAATTTTATACCCACATCCCCATTTCCCTCAACTGTTGTTACTTCTAAAACCTCAAAAGGAAAAATAAACCACCTCATGTCCTCTCAGATAAATTGGATTCTTATAATGCAATTTTAATTGGAGACAAAGCCAATTCTCAGACTCCTCCTTTTCTTTTAACTTTTTAAACTTTTAACAAAAATGTTCATAATTGTCTAGAAGATTCAGGTGCTTTTTCTGATATCATGCCTAATTCAACATGTCTTAAATTAAATGAACACATCATAAATTTGTTGTGCAAACTATTCAGTTAGACATAACAAAAGTAACAATTTTAGGAGAAATTAATGGTGTATTGATTAGACTATCTTCCAATTCAAATGTATTTCAAAAAGTTGATATCTTGGTAGCTGATATCCCTAAATTTTATGGTCTCATATTAAGAAAGGATTGGTCCGAGAAGTTACATGGTTATTTCACAACATATTGGTCACACCTTTGGCTCCCTTACAACAGTAAACCAAATCAAATCAGAGTTGAAAGGGAGAGACATATGAAGTATTTTGTGACTGATTTAAATGAGGTGAACAAACCCGTAGATATTACCAATAATATTCTGGGAAATTACTCTTTAGAATCCTTTTTTGATAGTTTTCCTACCCAAAGTTCTCCTTTTCCTATTGATTTTGTTTCAGCTGAAATAGAATTTTTTTCACAAATAGATTCATCAAGGTGTATTAATATTGTAGAAAATCCTATAAATAAGCTTGATGATTTATTTTGGACACTTTATTTTGATGGATCGAAGTCCAGTGACGATGCAGGAGTTGGTTGTATTCTAATTAATCCAAATGGAGAGAAAACCATGCTCTCCTACAGGTTAGAGTTTGAATGCACAAATAACATAATTGGATATGAAGCATTGGTTCAAGGTTTGCAAAACACTATTAGTTTTGATGTAAAATATCTTAAAATTTTTGGTGATTATGAAATCATTATTAAACAGGTAAGGAATGCAATCCGTTGTGTTTCTAATCACCTTAAGCATTACCAAATCTTAATTCAAGATTCAAGATTTTAATACACATTTCATGGCATTCAACATAACTCCAATTCCTAGCTTTCAAAAATGCTAGTGCAGACCTCTTAGCTAGTGTAGCTTCAAAAATCATACCTCCTGTGTAATAGCCCCTTATTAAAAATTCATGTAATAAAAGTTAATAAAGGCAAAAACTAATACCACGGTTAAGGGACACGTATTCCAAGCTGAATGTTGGGTAAGACATCTTGGTGTGGGTGTTCATTTCGGTTTATTATGGATAAGGAAATTGGAAAAGGCAATGGCAAAGGCTTTGGAAAAACAAAAAGGTATTTTTGGCACAATTATTCATGAAGATAAAGAAAAATAGGAGAAAAGGAAGGTGAAAGGTCACAGGTTGCATGTGCAGAGGAAATTGAAGGAAAATGATGGAAAATGATGGAAAATGAAGAAAATATAGGCCTCGTTGATAAAAATACTTCTAAGGATGAGTTGGCAAGCTTTTGTCAGTGTTAAGATTTTCTTGAGCTTTGGAGCAAGGAAGGGAAAGTAAAGCAAAGGGAGGACAAGGAAAGGAAAGGAAAGGAAAGCAAAGACCAATCAAGGAAGAGCAGGATCAAGCAACTTCAGTAGATTACTTGCAAGTAACATATTCATGTGTGATTCCCTAGCTGGTTTTGACATGCATGGCTTTGCATGTTGGTATATGGTTCTCTTGTTTTCTATGGAATGGTTTTGACAGATTATGACAATGGTTTTCAGCCTAGCCTTCCCTTTTTCTAGATAGCCATGGTGTGATGGGATTGTTTTCTCAGTTTTGAGCTTTGGAATTGTTAGATGATTTCTGAATCTAGAGCGGAGGTGGTCTCAGGAAAAACCCAAAGTCCTAGGAATCCCTTGACCGATTTTGGCGGGATACATCGTAAAGCCTGAGGGTGGAGGCTCGATTTAGGGACTAGTGAGCTAGTGTGGATTGTGGTAAAGCCTGAGAGACTAGTGTCTCGATTTAGGGCCTAGTGATCTAGTGTGGATTATGGTAATCTTGAGAGACAAGGAGACAAAAAATTCCTCAAGGATAGTGATGGAGTCCGGAGGTATTCCTAGCTCGGTTTGGTTTTTTGATATTGATGCTAGTTTTGTTGAGATCACGGTTTGGGGAGGGTAGAGGTGGTTTAATATTTGGATTCCCTTTGTTGTTTTTGGATTGGTTTATCCATGAGATCCCACATTCATGCTTGGAATATGGCACGAGGGTGACTGGCTGAAAGAAAGATTTGGTTCAACCATATCTAAGGTCGGGTGGTACATGGAAGTCTCGAACCTAGTCAACTTTGCCTATTTTTAATAAAAGGAAAGTTCTGTTTCTTTTGTACTTGTTAATATGTGGCTTTAATGGTTGTTATCTCATTGTTATGTTCATGGTTTAATGTTGGTTATATGACTGGTTATTGTCATGCTTATTTCATGTGTTTACTTGTAACTGAAAGCATAATGGATGCAAGACCTAATTAATGTCAAAACAGTTAAGGGCAGAGGGTGGTTATCCTTCTTGTCAAGTTCCATATGAGCTATCAATCATTTATGCTATGTCTGGTATTCATTTCATGTAGATTGCAATGATGCCAAGTGTTTGGCAGAATGTCAATCTTGGATGGGGATGTTCAGGCCTAGTCTTGGAGTTAGTTCTTGATTCGTAAATCTTTCCATAATGCAATTTATCGATTTTGAAAGCTACATGGGTTTATGGGTAGTGTCCCAGATTCTGGGCTTGAAAAGTGGCAGAAATCCTGGAGTTGCAGGCACAAGTATGAGCAGAAAAGTCCCTAGACGTTGGCATACCTATGTTGTGCATGCATCCAGAGATCCTCAGACACACCCTTGTCCATATCAAGGGAGCATCCAGGGGTTTAGAGGTATAAAAGTTCAGTGGGACCTGAGGGTTGGTCAGGGGAATGAATGGGATGCATTATGGGGGTCTTGTAGCAGGTGCAGAAGGTTTGGTATGGTGTGTTTCTGTCGATTCCACTTCCTTAAGGTCACTTAGGAGGCTGAATCATATCATGGTAATTTCTCATCACATGTTTGCCCCAATTGGATGGTTACTTGGGTAGATGTGGGAGGAGGTCGCTACAGAGTGGTATCAGGGCATGGTTCACCCCTCATACTGGATGGGTTGTGTGTCGGTCATGCATTCATGTTGGTTGCATATGTGTTCCTTATGCTTATATTCCATGTGCTTGTTGCATTTGCATGGTGTTGATCATGGTTGTAGTGATGTTGCCATGTGAAGGTTGATGATGTTGTTGTTGGGATGCTTTAGTCATGAATGCATGTTAGTTGTATATGCATTTGTTATGCATGTTAGTGTCCATATGTTATTATGCATGCATTGTCATGGTTATAGTTATGCATGTATAGTAGGTCAAACATGCATTTTGAGGTCATTGTATGCATTTTAGGTCATCATGATGTTGTTGGTTGTTATGATGTTGATGTGTTGGCTGAGATAGAGTAGGAGATGTAGATCACCAGAGCGAGATTTCAACACTAAACTTTGGGGTAAGAGCAGATTGTCATATAGGTTTGTATGGCGAGCATGTAGGTATGTGGTCAATGGTTATTATAAGAATTAGGGTTACTTATATACTTGTCATTTTATTGTTGTTATGGTTACATGTATGATAAATGCTAGTTGATTAGTGTACTCATATGCACATGTGTCAGATAGTCATGAATGATAGTAACTTGTGGTTTTATGCACTACTATTGTTGTTTTATGTTAGATATCTTGATGATTAGGTTATATGTTGTTGATGAGTATGTTGTATGTTAACTTGTTGTTGTTATATGCTAGTAACTTGATGATTAGGGTTATTACATTAAGATATTGATGTTACATGTATAATGCTAACCTAGATTGGTCTATGCAGATGATTATGGTTATTGTATTTAGGTATGAGTCGACTTATTTGTGATAGTGTGTTGTATTAATCTAGACTAACTGTGCATATGTGATTTCTATGCATGAATGCCAATTGTTTATGAGATTATGATGTGAACATGTTAGCTAGTTATTGTTATGGATATCTTGACCTTATTTATGTTGAGTTGATATGTTGTGAAGTTATATCGTGCTAATCTAGATTGATTGTGTAGACAAGATAGCCTCCCCTGAGACACATTAAGGTATGAGTTTTCTTATGTTGTATATTGGTGCTTGATTGTTGATTATGTTGTTTATTTGATGTTTGAGTGTTTATTATGTCGTCTAGTTGATTGATCTAACATGGTATGTTTGCAATTTTGTTGAATGTTTGATGAATTTCATAATATGAGTATTTGTTCAAATGATCTTGTTTTATGATTATTGTATTAACACATATGTGTTGAGACAGTTGATATGTACTTGGGTGTAAGTAGGTGATAGTTGTAGCATTATGTCTAATAACTACAAGTTGACTATGGATTATGACATGATTGTTAGTCTTGGAAAAGGTTGATTTCAAATTAGTAGATATGTTGTATTGATATTGGGAACATGTGGTTGACATGTGTGAGAAGTTGCAGTATAACATGCTTGGCATTAGTATGACAAGGTAAGGTAACTAGTATGTTGTCATGTTTGCTTATGAATTGAAAGCTATGTGTTCATAGTAGTATGATGCAGGGGATTGCAATGCAAAAGAGGTTGATAAGAAATATTAAAGAAGGTTTGGGTTTAGATTTCGCTTGGAGGCACTGGGAACCATGGGGATTGAGTCTTGGTGTTTGTTGTCAATTTTGAATTTTTGGTATTTTGAGATTTGTTGAGATTGATTTGAGGTTTTTATTACGTCTGGTGCAAGGCCTTTCCACTTTGTTTGCAGAGATATTGTTATTGATTTTCATGCTTTTCTTCTTGTTTGTTTCTTGTCTTGCCTTTTATGTTTTGAGTCTTGGGAATTGCTTTGGGAAAGAAGAAAGTTAATGGAGTTTGGGGAGGGTTGTGCAGTACCCAACAGGTGATGTAAGGATTGGTTGAAGCTCAGTGCATGTATAAGGGCATCTAAAGGCAAGCGTATGACCACTAGTTGGATTGGTTGGGTCCATTGAGGTAAATGGACGGTGGTGGGATAGTCATGAGAAAGGTAACAAGAAAGGTAAAGTAAATGGGCTTAAGATAACGTATGCCTTGGCTATGTTGGGAATGGTTGTTCTCAATATTGTGCATGTTGTGCATTAATAAAGGAAGTTCTCTTAAACTTGACCTTGAGATCTAGTAATTATGTTGTGACCATGTTTGCTTTATGCTAATGTTTATATGCATATATGTATGTATGTACATTATTTTATGACAGGGTCGTCAATGATCATGATTATTTTATGTTGATGTTTATATGTATACATGCATGTATGTATTTCGTTGTCTGACAGGGTCACCAGAGATCATTCTTGTGGAGGAATGTTTGCTTATGCAAGTGAATGACATGAAGAGGTTCCTGGTTTTTGAGGAATCAAGTGGGAAGAGTAGTCATGAAAAATATATCAGAGGTCAGTATCATGTGGATATGAATTGATATTGTATGCTTTCATAATGCCTATGTTTATGTTATGACAGGTAATGTTGAAGGATACATCAATGAAATGAAAACAATGTGCTTTGAGGCATGCTAAGATAAGCATGGATGGAAAAAAGACATTGGAAGAAAGGTTGCTTGGTAGAGACAGTGTGGTTTCGAATGTGTTGTGCTACTATTGTGAATATGTTGTATATGTTACAGTACATGTTGCATCTGGGATGTTGTGTGCATGCAGTGTTGTGTATATATAGTGTGTGTACATGTTATTTATGCAATGTTATGTACAGGTTGGTACAAATAGTGTTGTGTGAATATTTCATATGCAGTGTTGGGTACAGATGGTACTATGCACATGTTGGATATGCGGTGATGTGTACATATTGTATTATGTGCATGATGGATATTCAGCATGGTGTGCATATGATGATGCGAGCATGTTGGATATGCAGTGTTGTGTACATATGGTGTTATGTACATATTGGATATGCAATGCTATGTACATGTGGTGTTGTGTGCATGTTGTACATGTGGTGCAAGGTACATATCGTGTTATGTGCATGATTGTACAAGTGGTGTTGCGTCATGCATGTGGTGTTGTGCACATGTTGTACAAGTGGTGCTATGTGCATGTGGTGATGTGTACATGTCGTTCATGTGCCACTATATACATGTGGTGTCATGTACATGTCATGCATGTGGTGTTGTGTACACATTGTATAGGTGGCGCAATGTACATGTGGCATTTTGTACACATATGCATGTGGTGTTGTGTACATGTGATGTTGTGCACACGTCGTGCAGGTTGTGTTGTGTACATGTGGTACTGTGTATATGTGTACATATGGTAATGGTGTACATGTGTTATTTGTGCATGTCATACATGTTGTGTTGCAAGCATGAGCTACTATGTATGTGCATTCTGTAGTCATGGTATCATGACATACGTATTCATGGTGTTGTACTATGTGTACGTATTTGTGTTATGTGTACACTGGGTGTAGGTGTATTTATTGTGTTGTGGTGTACATTGAATGTAGGAGTATGTATTTTGTTGCGTTATACATTGGGTGTAGGTGTATGTGTGGTATGTTAGGTGTAGGTGCATGTATCACATGTTGTTGTATGTCATGTGTGGTTATATGTGTACGATGAACACTATGTGTATGTTCACATGGTTGAGGATAAGTTATTGGGTGTTTTTCAGGTGTGTCGATCGATCCAGAGTGCATACAGAATAAGGATAAAGGTAGAAGCTAAGGATTGATAAAGGAAAATTATCATTATTTTATTTTGGTTTTATTATGCGTGTGATTATGATTATGGCCTATGATGATTAGATGTGATCTATGATTTTGGTTTATGATGGTTACATGTGATTTATTATTTTGATCTATCATGGTTGTGTTTTGAGCTAACCTGATGTGATATGTTTATACATCACAATTTGGTCAAAGATTTCAGTCTGACTTGTTGTGACAGGAAGTAAACAGGATTGCAAATGTACCTTATTGACGAGCTACCAAAGAGGTATGATGTGAATTTATTTTAATTTATTTTAAATCTAATGGAATTTATGTACTTGGTACAAGAAGCATGGAAATGATCGATTGGGTGGTTGAGATCAACTGCAAGAATTAGCAGCAACAACAAAAGGAATTAGAACATGTAGAATTATGTTGGTAAAGCACTTCAGGAGCAGGGCCATTATGGGACATTGGTACACAATAGTGTCCATTGATTTCCCTGAGCATGCTATGGCCAGTATGATGGTTTTGAGATAGGTATATGCCTTGGTTTTTGACCTTCTGATGTGAGGAATCCTTGCCAAGGGATGGATCGCCCGGTATAGGGGATGTTAGGGAACTTGGAAGGTGAGTGACTACAAGGAAGGGGGTGACCAGATTTCTCAAGGGACTGTGTAGCAGAGAAGGGAAGGTTGGGGATGGATTTGTTTTGGTCATTAGTGTTTCCAGATGGAATCAAATGCACATTGGGAGTGTGCCCTGGAATAATGAGTTGATAGCTGTTCACTAAGAGGATTATAGCATTGTACATTGGATGTATCTTTGACTGTGGCAATGAATTTTAGACTTCCTGGGAAGGAGGCGAATCCTACTACTTTTGAGGTTGGAGGTGTGAGCCTCTGGATTCCCTTGTTGATTGATGTTGGTTTAGCAAATGTTCATATGTGTATATGTGGTTATTGTAAATATTGTAATGAGCTGTGTTATAAAGCTCTAGTAAATGGTATGTTTGTCATGTTTTAAAAGATGATAATTCATTGTAAATATTGCAACGAGCTAAGTTATAAATCTCCATGGGAAGTATGTTTTTCTTTTCAACAATTTTTTTGAGTTCTTGGTGTGGTTTAACATTGAGGATGGTATTCCACAAGGGGGAGGGGTATGTAATAGCCCCTAGTTAAAAGTTCATGTAATAAAAGTTAATAAAGACAAAAAAAAACCACGGTTAAGGGACACATATTCCAATTTGAATGTTGGCAAGACATCGTAGTGTGGGTGTTCATTTCGGTTTATTATGGGTAAGGAAATTGGAAAAGGCAATGGAAAAGGCTTTTGAAATTGTTGATGCCTAAAAATTCGTTGCACTAACATGGGGGAAAACCACTCGGTCCAGACCTTAAAGCAACTCCTTTTCTGTTTGGGGTAGTGGCTCTGACTGGTTAAATTAAGTCCAGTTACCTTTTCTCAATCGCTATTAGCTTTAAATCTGCCTTTAATAGCTAATAGCTAGGGACATCAGATTGATTCTTCTGGCTGATCAGGAAAGAAGAATGACCCTTGAGTTGTTTTTGTGTAACAACCAAACCAATCTAAAGATTTACCTCGAAAAGAGATTTTCTTAGATAACATTTGTCTGATTTAACTAATAAGTAATTAATCTATCCTATCTTGATTGAAGGAAAGAAGAATCCTTCTCCAAATCAAGAGCTGATTTAATAAAAGGAAACATTAAGGAATTGAAATGAAAATGAAGAAATTAGATCAAGGAGATAAATCTCGAGATCTGATTCCTTTCTGATCTAAATACTAACAATCAGGCACTTAGTAAGTATTTACATAAGTGTTTGATTGAATTATATCCAATTCCTAAGGTATATGCACATAAAATCTATTCATTTCTCAGGTTTAACTTGTTTATTTTGAGTTTGATCTAAAATGATTATATTTTGTAGATGATAATGAAGATTAATCATTTGCAAAAAGAAATGAAAACATTAAAGATTAATTCTTTCAATTAAATAGTTAAATAAAACAATTATTTTAAGCACATATTGCAATACAAAATAAATAAACAATTAGATTGATACATATATTAATAATTTACAACAATAGCATATGAAAAAGTGAAAAGATGCTAAACTGTACTTAAAGTATACATATAACAAACAAATTGAAAGAAACAATGATTAATAACTATTAAAAAGAACATAAAAGGCATTGACAAAAGTACCATACTAATTACGCTCCTATAGTAAAATATGCAGTCTCGTTCCCTTTCCTTCATACCAAATCTCTCCAATAGTACAGAAATGCGACTAGTTGAAGCCTCTTTAAAGAAAAGAAATAAGAACCTAGATACCTATCATTATATTAGGAAAGACTTAGAGATACAAAAGTGCAAGCCTGAAAGGCTTTCCTTCTCAAATTCTGGACCCCTTATTCATTATTATGGACGGGTTTAAATAACACATGGAGGATGCAAAAAATAAATAATTATGCATAGCGTTGGGGAGTTAAAAAAATCCCTTATTATTTCTGAAGATAATGCCGAAATGGAAACGATTGTGATAATGATCTTTTGGTAATCTCACTTTGTCTTATCTGTGCAGCTGTGTGATCCGAAATATCATAACGATGGCTGATTTTGTGGAACAACACAGCTGTTCCTTTCCGAAACATCTTTAACAATGATTGGTTTTGTGGAATTGAATGATTTCTTCTTCACAGTTGTCCCTTTCCTTATGCACCTAAAAATGAGAACCAATGACTGAATAAGCAATGATTAAACATGAGATATATTACAAATAAATTCATTAAAGCCATTTTTTAGATAAACGATATGATTAAAGAAAGACATCTCAGTTTCTTATTCATAATCACATTCGGGACAGGGTCATTTTAAATAAATCGAAATCGCATAAACTCTGGGATAATCACAATCACATTCCGAATCGGGATCGTATCATCGTTACCATTAATCGGGATCATATAATACTTAATAGAAATCTAAAATAATATGGTGGCTTATTAGTTGGAATCATAGAGAACTAATGAATCACAATCACATTCAATCATGAAAGAATTGAGCTTTATCACAATCGCATTCAATCAGAGCGAAACAGAGCCATATCACAATTGCAGTTATCGAAGCAGAGGAATAGCCTAAATCTTGTGGCTTTTGTGATTGCAATATCGCAATGGTGAAGGAGAAGGGATGGGTCGATCGGATCATAATTATGAAGAGGTGGATAATGAACATGCACTTAATGAGTTGTGATTGCAATGTTCAGAGATGACGTGGCAGATAAGTGACATGGTAGTGACATCATGTAATGATGCGATAATGATGTCATTCTGTGACGTGATGGTGACAACATTCTCTGACATGGAGGATGACGTCATGAGTGACACGACAGAGGAATGACTCCCATATATCGCAATTACATTTGACAGAGGCCTAGACATGGATGTGAGAATTTTATGAGACACGGCTAAGCATCTTGTTGAGTTCAGGCCAGATTGAAAATCGCAATTGCAAAGGAAAATGGGTAGAGGATCAAGCCTACGGATATCGCAATGCGATGGATGTGACGACTTTTAAAATAGAATTCATTATCCCGTCGTGTCTGACTAATCGTAATCGCAATGGATTCAAGGCATTTAGGACTTAGTTCGTGAATATTGCAATATGCGGACGTGATGGCTTATATAATTGTGTTAACACTACCGTCGGGTTCGTTCTTAAAATTTCAATCCCAATGGAGTTAGCGGAGGGGTCTGGACTCAAGCCTACAGATGATGGATGCAATATTTTATGAAATGTAGTTAATAGTTCTGCCGGGTTCGACCCATATATGGGCAATGCTGAGGGGCATGGACTTAAGCCCGTGGATTTCACGATCCTTTGAATGTGACATATTTATGTATTATTTCTAATATTCTCATCGAGTCTAGGTTGTATAACGCAATCGCAATTGGCAAGGCCATTGGGGTTTTGCCTATAGTGTTGTGTTATTTTTGATGTTGGGAGGATAGGTCGGGGTTTTAGTTCCGATAGTTGGACTTTGGAAAACTCCAACTAAAACTTTGATTTTTCATTATTATTATTTTTATTTTAATAACCCATATGTGTTTAATACTTAAGGCTGTTTAAATCCTAAGTATAATCTTGGTCTCGGGGCTATTAAAATTTTGTTTTTTATTTTTTTATTTTATGAAATGAATTAAAATTGTTTTATTCAAAACATAAAAAAGTTTTTATTTTTATTTTTTGTGTTATAAAATTTTAAAAAGGGTCCCCTATTTTTTATATAATAATTTCATAGGAAATTTATATATAAAAAATGGGGGTTTTTGAACAACACAACAATTGGCGATTCACTGGAAGAACCAGTTATCTCTAATAAATGATAATGAAATTTCAAAAATTTAGTAAAAACAATTTAGGAAGGGGGAACTACTTATTGAAATATCTAGATAAATAAAATTACTCTGATCATAAAAAACTCATTTAAATTGCAATCTCTTAAAAACCTTTTCATAGATGAAAATACCTATTTATCCATATCAGTCATTAATTGGTTATAAAGATAAAGTAAGGGGTCTTTTACAATTTATCCTTTTGATGTACTCGTTTGTCACAGATAGAGCGCGTTCATGCTTCAATGGGGATACCATTTAACCACCAATAATTCACTATCCTATCCATTTAATAACGTAGTAGTTAGAGATAAATTCATTTTTACTTTTACTTTTCTTTGATTTTTTCTTTTTTAACTAGTACGTAAAAGTCATTGTCCTGGTTTGGTGACCACATAGTGACAATGCCATTCACTGGTAGTAATCAAACTAAACAAGTTGGCTCGTGATGAGACCCCTTGTCTTATAATTGAAACAATCATAAACCATTACCCTGATTTGGTGTTCAATATTGGTAATGTCAGTTTTATTATTTCCCTATGATCATGGTAAGCAGGCTTGTGATGAGACCTCTTATCTTTTAGATTTATTATATTTTTGAATTACACTCTAAAAATTACATTTTGACGGATGGGGAGAATCATTGTCTCCTTAAGAGTTTTGGATGGCAATTTAGATTTGAAGATGCTTAGCCATAAGACAATCTTTACTTTTTTAAAGATAACATTTCTCAACCGATAATAGAGTAAAAAGGACTTTATAATTTTTTGAGGTTTAAAAGATTTCACAACTTAATGGAAAAAATTACAGAGTTGTATAATTTTTATCTAATTTTTCAATTTTCGTAACCACTTCCTTAAAAATTCCTACTTTCAAATTGAAAAAATCATAAAATGGTTTCAAGAGATGCTTTTCAAAAGCCAAAGGTATGTTATTAACATTATTATCTAGAAGAAAAATGTAAATGCGATATGATAACAAAATTTTCTCAAGATACGACCATTCACAAGTATGATGGTAAAATCACCAAAACCAAATCTAAAAGGAAAACTCCACAACATTGTTTATATAAATTTCTTAACAAAATAAAAGGAAGATAATCAAGTAAACATTCTTTCTTATGTTGAAATTTAGATAAATTTTAACTTGTAAAGTTATAAGCATTTAGTAATAATAAAATTCAGTTCAAATGAGGAAGCATCTTAACCATTTTCTAATCAAAGCAATTCTTTTAAAGAAAAAGATTAAAGGTTTAGAGATCCCCCATTTTGGCTGATTCGATGAGAATCATTACTGCTTCCTTTAAAAACTTAAAGAAAATTAGGAAAATGAGCTCAAAGTTTGATCTGGTGGAGGTGTGAAAATGCTTGTGAAGAGCTACAAAAGAGAGTTACATATCAGCAAAAACTAAAAACAAAACTAAATCTAAAAAGTAAAGAAATGAATGAAAGTGAATATATGAGACTTACCGTTGAAGAATTTCATTTAATCTTATCAGAAAGATATGAATTTCTTCAATGCAAGGTAACTAACCCAAAATCATTATTTATTAAATCTAATCTAAAGTGAGCAATAAACTTAAGAAAATAATGTCATGTTCAAGGGAATCAGATTAAACCGAATTTATCAAAAATGAAAATTAAGATATGCTTCTTTATCAATTGTAGTGATAAATATTCTCTTTCAATTATGAATTTATATCAATTTCAGAATATAGAAATTGATCCAAAATCAAATGATTTATCAATTAAGTATATGATGAAGGTTTGAATATCTGAGTATGGAGTGATATATTAAAGATTTAAATAAAGAGAATTCAAAATAAATTAATCATGATCTATTAAATTTACTTGTTCCACTTCCATATTTATGAAACAGATTGTAAGATTTGGAACAAGCATAGATAAAATCATGAATAAGATCATTTGTTGCAAGATTTAAAAAGAAAACATTCAACTAAACTTTGCTTTTAAGATAAAAATCCCTTTAATAGTTTAATTAACTATCGATAGTTTCAATCAGAAAAAAAATGTTATAGGAACTTTTTTATGAGGAAAGTTACAAAATATAATTTTCCGATCTGAATCTTTCGATAACATATTAAAGGATTATCAAGATTTTAATTAATGAAAACAACATTAGAAAATTCTCAAATTTTGATAAAACAAAAAATATTTCCCTAAACATATGAAAAATTTGTAAAAGTTAACCGATTATTTATTATAAGTCTCCAATACCTGCAAAAGAAATGGAAAAAATAAGAAATAATGATAAAAATACAAACTAACAATAGACGAAAATGAACTCGTGAGATGCATACCTAGAAGAATTTTGATTGTAATTTACCTCATATATTTTCAAGTTCTTCCCTGTATTTCTCAAATTCCCTTTGTTCAATATCATCTATTTATTAAATATAAAATGCTAAGTAATGCATTTTAGGATTACATTCACCTCACTTTCACATAGGATGACAATAGTGATGACTATGACCTTTCAGAAGTACTTGTGAATCAAAGCTTGCCAAAACATAACAATTCTCCACACATCTTCTAAAAGCGTTATTGTCAGTGTGATGGAGTTTTGCAAAATAAAGACAATCTTGCGATTTAAAAGTCTATGATATGTTTTGTGCCACTTTATCATAAAATGCAAAATGTATGTTGTAAATATTAGATTCATTACTTGCTTATTGAAATCTGCAATGAAAAAAGAATGAATCTAATCTAAATTAATCTACTCCTAATTACTAACTGAATCTGCAATGATGAAATGATTGGAATGAATTTCTGAATATTGAATTAAATTAGAAATGAAAAGATTTTTTATATTTAGGATTATGAGTAACCATTTCATCATTTTAATTTAATAAATATTGAGGATATTTAATATGGCAAGATTGAACATGCTTGCAAAATGAAAAGAAAACAAAATGGAAGGATGGAAAAACAAATAAATTGTCATAAAAACTAAAATTACAAAATAATTTTACAAGGCAATTTTGGAACTCATCATGGATCTTAGTTGATGAATTGCCACTAAAAGGACATTCCCTGGAAAACTTATAAATGCAAGATTCTAAAAGAGAATCAAAATGAACTACGTCAAAAACTTGCAAATTTAACTCATCAAAATTCTCAAAATTAAGTTTGCGTTCAAAAAAAGGAAAAAAAATTAAAGTGTGTGACTTTTCACAAGATAGATTAGTTTTAAAAATTGGCGCACTTTGCACAAGATGTGATTTTTTATCCTTATTTTCATGATAATCATCATAAATTACCTTCTTCTTATGAAAATTAAATAGTTGATCTGAACTAACAGAATCAAAAAATAAAAAAGAAGAGGGTTTTGCAATTAAAGAATTATCATCCAAATGAGTAATAGATGCATAATTTTCAAAACAAGGATTAGGAAAATTATCATTTGAAATATTAAGATGATCACCATTGACTATATACTGATCTGAAAGCACATCAAAATAAAGAAAATAATGCATGCCATAATATAATGACAACTAAAATGATTCATCGATACAATTTTCCGTATTATATTCCTGGTTTAAAAAAGTTCTTTCAAATGTAATTACATGTTCTAAATTTTCTGAGTTTTCCCTTAAAAAAGATAAATAAATATTTTTATTAACTAAGTCTTGTCGTAAATTTAATCTTATTGGAACTATTAATTGATCACATGTATCATTAAAAATTGTTGCAATAACATTTTCAGATTCTGTATTTATAATGGAAATATTTGTTTCAGAACTGAGAAAATGAAAATTACAATTTTCTAAGGATAAAGGTTGTGATTCAATTACAGGTTCGGGTTCCATAAAATCATTTAATGGTTCAAGATTAGTTAATGAGTTATATGTGTCTTGTTATTCATTAATAGATTTATTATTTTCAAAATTAGAAGAAACAAGAGCATTAAAATATTCAATTAAATCTTCAGTTAAAGGAAAATCATCTAAGTGAAATCTATAAAAAAGTGACCAAAATCTATTATAAAAATCATCTAAAGATTCATTATCATACATGTAAATATGGTATAATTCTAAATAGGAACTATCGTAACTGTAACTATAATGTGCTTTTAGAAATACTAGGCATAAATGCTTCCATGAATGAATTGATTTTGGAGGAAGCACCAGGAACCATTTGCGGATTCGTCCTCTGAACGTAAGAGTGAAAAGCTTGTAAATCTCATTATCAATGATTATATAAAAATTATTACATCTATTAACAAAATCAGAAATGTGTTTTAACACATAAATATTACTATCATTGTCGTACTTCAACTTTGATAAGGACTCAATCTGCTTCTTGGGCATGCCTTGTGTAGGCTTGGGTGAAATGAATGCATGACCAAGTGTAGGAATTATTATGGGAGCCATGATTAGTTAAAAAATGATATAATAAAATTTAAAGAAATAACTAATTCATTGCCCTCCTAGCGCCAAAATGTTGATGCCTCAAAATTCGCTGCACCAACATGGGGGAAAACCACCCACTCCAAACCTTAAAGAAACTCCTTTTCTGTTTGGGGTAGTGGCTCTGAATGGTTAAATTAGGTCCAGTTACCTTTTCCCAAACACTATCAGCTTTAAATATGCCTTTAATAACTAATAACTAGGACACCAGATCGATTTTTCTAGCTGATCAGGCAAGAAGAATGACCCTTAAGTTGTTTTTGTGGAACAACCGAACCAATCTAAAGCTTTACCTCAAAAAGAGGACTTCTAAGATAAAATTTGTATGATTTAACTAATAAGAAATTAATCTATCCTATCTTGATTAAAGGAAAGAGGAATCCTTCTCCCAATCAAGAGCTGATTTAATAAAATGAAACGTTAAAGAATTGAAATAAAAATGAAGAAATTAGATCAAGGAGATAGCTCTCGAGATCTGATTCCTTATTGATCTAAATACTAAAAATAAGGCACTTAGTAAGTAGTTACATAAGTGTTTAATTGAAGTATATCCAATTCCTAAGGTATATGCATATAAAATCTATTCATTTCTCGGGTTTAACTTGTTTATTTTGAGTGCGATCTAAAATGATTATCTTTTGTAGATGATAATGAAGATTAATCATTTACAAAAATAAATGAAAACATTAAAGATTAATTCTTTCAATTAAATAGTTAAATAAAAGAATTGTTTTATGCTCATATCGCAATAAAAAATAAATAAACAATTTGATTGATACATATATTCATAATTTACAGCAATAGCATATTCAAAAGTGAAAATATGTTAAACTCTACTTGAAATATACATATAACAAACAAATTGAAAGAAATAATGGCTGATAATTATAAAAAAAGAACATAAAAAGAAAAGATAAAAATACCATACTAATCGTGCTCCTTTAGTAAAATATGTAGTCTCGTTCCTTTTCCTTCATCCTAAATCTCACCAATAGTACAAAAATGCGACTAGTTGAAGCTCTTTAAAGAAAAGAAATAAGAACCTAGATCCGTATCATTCTATTAGGAAAGATTTAGAGATACAAAAGTGTAAGCCTCAAAGGATTTCCTTCTCAAATTCTGGACCCCTTATTCATTATGATGAATGGGTTTAAATAGCACATGGAGGATGCAAAAAATAAATAATCATGCACATTGTTGGGGAGTTAAACAAATTCCTTATTATTTGTGAAGATAATGAAGAAATGGAAATGGTTGTGATAATGATATTTTGGTAATCTTGCTCTGTCTTATCTGTGCAGCTATGTAATCTGAAATATCATAACGATGATTGATTTTGTGGAACTATGCAGTTTTTCTTTTCGAAATATCTTTAACAATGACTGATCTCGTGGAACCAAATGATTTCTTCTGTGCAAATTTCCCTTTCCTTTGCACCTAAAAATGAGAACCAATGACTAAATAAGCGACTATTGAACGTGAGATATTTTACAAATAAATTCATTAAAGTCGTGGTTTAGATAAAACGATATGATTAAAGAAAGGCATCTGGGCTTTTTATTCGAAATTGCATTCGGGACAGGGCCATTTTAAAATAAATCGAAATCGCATAAAATCTGGGATAATCACAATCACAATCAAAATTGGGATCATATCATCGTTACCATTAATCGGGATCATATAATCCTTAATAGAAATCACAAATAATACGGTGAATTATTCATTGGAATCACATAGATCTAATGAATCGCAATGACATTCAATCACGAAAGAACTGAGATTTATCGCAATCACATTCAATTAGGGTAGAACTGAGCCATATCACAATCGTAGTTATCGGAGTGGAGGAATAGCCTAAATCTCATGGCTTTTGTGATTGTGATATCGCAATCGCGAAGGAGAAGGGATGGGTCGATCACATCATAATTATGAAGCGGTGGATAACGAACATGCACTTAATGATTTATGATTGCGATGTTCAAGGATGATGTGGTAGATAAGTGATGTGACAGTGATGCCATGTAGTGACGTGATAATGACATAATTCTGTGATGTGATGGTGACAAAATTTTGTGACGTGGTATCTGACATGGAGGATGATGTCATGAGTGACGTGGCAGAGGAATGAGTCCCGTATATCACGATCACATTTGATAGAGGCTTGGCAATGGACGTGATATTTTTATGAGTCAGAGTTAAGCATTCCATTGGGTTCGGGCCAAATTGCAAATTACAATCACAAAGGTGGAGGGGTAGAGGATCAAGCCTGTGGATATCATGATGCGATGGATGTGACGAATTTTAAAATAGAATTCATTATCCCGTTGAGTTCAGCTAATCACAATCGCAATGGAGTCAAGACCTTCGAGACTTAGGTCACGGATATTACGATCTGTGGGCACGATGGCTTATAGAATTGCGTTAACACCGTCATCGGGACAGTTCTTAAAATTGCAATCGCATTGGAGTTAGCGGAGAGATCTGGACTCAAACCCGAAGATGATGGATGTGATATTTTATGAAATGTAGTTAATAGTTCTGTCGAGTCTGGCCTATATCGGCAATGCTGAGGGGCATGGACTTAAGCCTGTGGATGTCATAATCCTTCAGATCCGACATATTTATGTATTATCGTTGATATTCCCGTTGAGTACAGGCCATATATCGCAATCGCAATTAGCATGGCCATCGAGGTTTTGCCTATAGTGTTGTGTCATTTTTTATGCAGGGAGGATAAGTCGGGGTTTTAGTTCCGATAGTTGGACTTTGGAAAACTACAACTAAAACTCTAATTTTTCATTATTATTATTTTTATTTTAATAACCCATGTGTGTTTAATACTTAAGGCTTTTTAAATCCTAAGTATAATCTTGGTCTCGGGGGCTATTAAAATTTGGTTTCTTTTTTATGAAATAAATTAAAATCGTTTTATTCAAAATAGAAAAATGTTTTTTATTTTTTGTGTTATAAAAATTTAAAAATGGTCCCCTATCTTTTATATAATAATTTCATAGGAAATTTATATATAAAAATGGGGATTTGTTGAACAACACAACATAAAGGCAAAAAGGTGTTTTTGGCACATTTATTTATGAAAATAAAGGAAAATAGGAGAAAAGGAAGGTGAAAGGTCACATGTTGCATGTGAGGAGAAAATTGAAGGATAATAATGGAAAATGAAGAAAATAAAGACATCATTGATAAAAAGGCTTATGAGGATCAGTTGCCAAACTTTTATCAGTGTTAAGCTTTTACTCGACTTTGGAGCAAGGAAGGGAAAAGAAAAGAAAGGAAGGACAAGGAAAGCAAAGGAAAGAAAATACCAAGCAAGGAAGAGCACGATCAAGCAGCTTCAATAGGAATACTTACAGATAGCATATTGCATGTGTGATTCCAGGGAAAATTTTAAGAACCCCCCCTAAATTTATATGTATAATAAATGGGCGAATCTCCATGGTATATAGGAAAAATGGAAGGCGATTTTATCAATAATATAATATGTATATATAATTTTTTGGCGAATCTTTCACCAGGCATGGCGAATATTTTACTCAATTATAAAATCTTGTAAGATCTTGGCAAGTCTTTCACTAAATAATAAAACTTTGTAAAGTCCTAGTGAATCTTAGAATTTTGAACTCTTAGAGATTTTTTTGAAAAATCATAAAACCATATATGACAAGAGCCACATGGTGGAAATATCACTGTTTTTTTTCACATTTCCATGACATGGAACTTGTTTATAAAATTATAAAAAATCTAACCAAGTACCTTATAATATGCAGGTAAGCTTATAACAGAGTCTGATACCTCTACTATATTTGTCTTCATTCAAGTGTCATAGCTGCTATACTTAACACTGTGTGAACTCAACTCTATAGTGTAATTAAAACCTTTGGAAATTGAATCTGACAACTCTATAAAAAGGATTAGTGAAATAGAAGATTTTGTGAATGAGCCCACTAACTATCACTGCTGAACAATCAATCTAGACTATGAATTCTTCCATCTTGATCACAACCATGCTTACGATCAAGGGAGTGCGACCACCTGGCCTGACATAATGGCCATCATAGCTTCCAATAATCAACAACCACCTTGCAAGGACATCCTAGCTCATGTCTCATGAATTTTATTCATTTATCTTAACTGATATAAATCTTATAAAGATAATATTAGAGTCCTCTCCAGATTCAATGTTAATACAAGGGTAAAGGAAATTTTCTAGCTCAAGTCACTAGCCAATACCAACTTTGGTATTTGTGTCCCCTTTGTGGGGATGCACCTACCCTACCCCATTGGGTTTCTACCTTGTAACATAGTTCAAGGATCACAAGACTTTCCAATCTTCCTACTCCATTAGACACACTTTATATGCTATACATAGTGAATGGAAAAGAAGCATTATAGAACACACAATTTCACAGAAGGAAGAAAAATCTCAGCCAGGTCAATATCAAAATCTTAACCACTGATTAATAAAGAATAACAAGTAGTGTAATGAATTGTTCGAGTTATTTATTTACAAGCTGTAAAGAATGTAGTGTAATGGAAAATATTACTTAGGCAACCCTTCAATATTTTCTACTAATATGCTTGTGCATGTACATATGAAATTAAGAGCATTATTGAATACAAAGTTTCCTTTTCTTTTTCCTCCATTTTGACAAATCAGTGTGAAATCAGTGTCACTTTGAATCTCCTTTCCTATGTGGATGTTTTGACAAATCAATGTGAAATCAAAGTCACTTTGAATTTCCTTTCCTGCGATGGATCACATCCACAGTTGATTAGCAAAAGATAATCTACTATATATTATGTTCAAGAAACTGACTGCAATCTATAGTGGAAACGAGACCTCAATTCTTATTCTGAATTTGAATATCTTAGGAAAACATAAGAGATAAAAATGCATATGGCCTTAGTAGCTAGAAAACAATCACTCCATCATTACAGGACCACCTAGATTTCGGCACTTAATCTAAATAATGGCACTAGTTGCAATGCTTATTTGCATTAACACCATGGAAAAGCAACAACAATGTTTCAAAGCACACTTATTGGAAAAGTTGTAACGTTCCAAGAATATTTAATGATAGCATCTGAACCTTGTAGCTATGGTGGGGAAACTAGGGAACCGAAATCTTGGAAGATATCTCATACCAAATCTGAGAAAAAAATAAAAAAGGGAAAAAATCAAAATCTATAAATCAAGCACTGAATTGTTTACAAATCAAATACAATTCCTTTAACTAACATTTAAATTGTGGTGATATATTTAAATATTTAGTAAGAGGGGAACTTCAAACCATGGAATATTACCTTTGTCATTACTGTCATCCCTCAGTGACTGAGATTACAAATCAATACTTATGGAAAGATTGTAAGAAATTTTGTGAAATAGTAAAGCATAACCTCTATTTTCAAGCAACAAAATCAAGACATTGTTACATCAAGATCCATAATTGATACATAATCAATGAATCAAGTCCTTGTATGGCACAGGCTTGTTTCACAACCTCTATTTTCTCAATAACAAAATCAAGACATTGTATGTGGTTATTGCGAAAAGGAAACTGCGTTCTAATTTGGAAGAGGATCTTATCAAAAGACATGGATTTATTCAAATCTACAAAGCCTAATGGGTTACTGAAAAATAAGTTGGAATATGGGATCATGATACTTAAAGTGAAAAAATATGTTTTCCTTTTAGAAACATTACAGTTATACAATGTTTTTTGAAAGCATTAGAATTTGAAATTGGGCCTTTCTACCAAGACAAATTTTCATTAACAAAATGTACTTTCCTACCTGAAACGTTGTAGATATCTAAGAAAAACTTGAAAAGCATAAGAGAACTTAGCATTATGTACTTTCTTTCCTTCCTTAACATTCTTAAAGAGTTGAGGTTCCCCAAGTCATCAGGTAACTTTCGAAGGAAATGACAGTTAGTAATAGTCCAATACACAACTGAAGATGTGTCACAAATACGAGGGGGCATCTCCTCCAAATCAAAAAAGTGCTCTAGGTCAAAATCTAGCATTATTGGAAGCTTAATGCTCGACTGGGTGTTATTGAACCCAGACAATTTTCCAATCTTTACTAAAAGCTTAAAGATAACTTCTCTAAGTTCTACGTGACTTTACTATGCTCTTGAAGTGGGGGCACATGCAGCCTCTCCAAGTGAATAGTCTTAAACTAAGTGAAGATAAGGCCGATAGATCATTCAGAGTTGATCTCTTTAACCCATAATTGAATACTATGTCTCTCTTGAACCCATAATTGAATACTATTAGGACTTTCAAATTTTTCATGGAACTCAAAAATGTTGGAAGAAAGTATTTGCTTCCAGAAAAGAATAAAACTAAAGCCTCTGCTTGAGGACAATTGATGTCACACCACTAATACTTCTCCATGGAATATGTATAGGTAAACTGCAAATGCAGAATTCCATTAGAATATTGTATTATTGAATACACAAATGAAATCATTGCATTTCTTTAAAATATATTTTGAAATCAAAATTACCGAAATTACATATCGATAACCTAGTGGGTGTAGGATAAAATTCACCCGTATCATTCACAGAAAGCATGAGAAAAAACCTAATACTATATATAAAACCAAGAAAAATTCAAATTCATCACTTCTAGGGACCTCGTAACCACCCTGCCAATACACAAGTATGTTCCTATTTGCAGTTAGAAAAATTACCCAAAGTACAATGTTGGAAAGTTATAGAAGGATGACTAGTGCAACAATCTGTTTACTCCAGCCTATGTTGGAAAGTTATAGAAGGATGACTAGTGCAATCAATCCATAAGTTATAGAAGGATGACTAGTGCAATCAATCCATTCCTTTTAGCCCTGGATTTGTTTCAGTTTAAAACATAAGTATACAAATATACTTGTCCAATGTCTATGCTTTAACCATTAAACTTAAGATGTTTTTACAATATAATTTCCTAATTCTATTGAATATCTTCATTATCATAAAAACCAACCTATATCCATCTTAACTCCACATCTACCACTCTTAGGGGGATGAAATCTATTTATCCTTCTGAGCACTTGGTAGACCCAGAATTAACATGGATCTAAGATGATAGAATTTCCCCTTTAAATAGTCTATGCTCACATGAATACCATGGGTTATCATAAACCTGGAGCTTGAAAATTACTATTAGTAATTTATAAAAATTAATAAAATTAATAGTTGATTTTTATTTTATTTTTTATTTTAACCGAGCTAAAATGTTTAACATACATTAAATTACAACATCCGTTTTTACTCTTGATCCACTAAGCCCCGAGAGGGATCAAATAATTTTTCACTCTATGCTAGTTTGCATATCACGATATTTGATACCTCTCGGGGGTTAGTAGATCCAGAGTAAAGATGGATCTATGCTGGTTTAATTCCCCCATTTAAATAGGCTACATTCCAGGTGAATACCATGGGTCAATACTAGGTGCTATTTTGGTGAATACCATGTGCCATTTTTATTTTTATTAATACTAATATTAGGGTTAATAATGTTTCTTTGCATGGTATTAATAATAATCTAGCCCATGGTATTTGTCCCATAGTATTTTGCCCATAGGTTTCACCTAAATATAACGCATTTTTTGAGTGTTCGTAGATATAAGGTGACTTATGGAGTAAATATAAAAAAATGTTTTATTTGTTTACCATACCTCTCGTTTATTTATATTTTTATTAATTTACCATACCTCTTTTACAAATATGGTATTTGGCCCATAGGATTCACTTAAATAAAACCTCTTTTTTTAGCCTTCATAAATAGAACGAGGGTTATGGACTAAATATAAAAAGAGGTTTTATTTATTTACCATACGTCTAGTTTATTTATATTTTTATTTATTTACCATACCTTTTGAGTAAGTATAAAAATACGTTTTATTTATTTATCATACCTCCACTTTACTTATATTTTTATTTGTTTACACCCTTGCATGTATATAAGATGACTTATGGAGTAAATATAAAAAATGTTTTATTTATTTACCATACCTCTCATTTATTTATATTTTTATTAATTTACCATACCTCTTTTATAAATATGGTATTTGGCCCACGGGATTCACTTAAATAAAACCTATTCTTGAAAATTAGGGCGAATGAAAGATTGTAACTACTAATTTCAAGGGCTAAATTTACCTTTTTTACCTCCTCCCTTAAAATAAAGTGGGCTATTTGAGGTGATTTGTAAAAATGTACTATGATACAAAATATTCGCCCACTAAAAATTTAAAACCCATTAATTTCGCCAAAGGGCGAACATTCGCCCCTAAATTTTCCATGTGTGATTTCCTGGTTGGTTTTGAGATGCATGGATTTGCATGTTGGTATATGGTTCTCTTGTTGTCAGTGGCATGGTTTTTTTGGGTTATGACAATGGTTTTTAGCCTAGCCTTACCTTTTTCCAAATATCCATGGTGTGATGGGATTATTTTCTCAGTTTTGAGCTTTGGAATTGCTAGATGGTTTCATAATCCGAGGCGGAGGTGGTCTCAAGAAAAACCAAAAGGCTTATGAATTCCTTGATTGGTTTTGGTGAGATACACGATAAAGCCTGAGGGTGGAGTCTCAGTTTAGGGCCTAGTAATATGCTGTGGATTGTGGTAAATCCTGAGATATTGGTGTCTCGGTTTAGATCCTAGTGATCTGGTGTAGATTGCAGTAAAGCCTGAGAGACAAGGAGACAGAAAATTCCTCAAGGATAGTGATGAAGTTCGTAGGCATTCCTAGCTCGCTTTGGTTTTGTGATCTCGATGTCGGTTTTGGTGAGATCACGATTTGGTGAGGGAGGAGGTGGTTTAACCTCTGTATTCCCTTGGTTGTTTTTGGATTGGTTTATCCATGAGATCCCACATTCATGCTTGGAATATGGCATGGGGGTGACTGGCTGATATAAAGATTTTATTCAACCATGTCTACAGTTGGGTGGTACATGGAAGTCTTGAGCCTGGTCAGCTTTGCCTATGTTTAATAAAAGCTAAGTTTTGTTGCTTTTGTACTTGTTAATATGTGGATTTAATGGTTGTTATCTCATTGTTATGTTCATGGTTTAAAGTTGGTTATAAGCCTAGTTATATGACTGGATATTGTCATCGTTATTTCATGTGTTTACTTGTAATTGAAAGGATAATGGATGCAATACCTAATTGATGTCAAAACAGTTAAGGGAAGAGGGTGTTGATCCTTCTTTTTAAGTTCCATATGAGTTATTAGTAATTTATGCTTTGTCTTGTATTCATTTCCTATAGATTACATTTATGCCAAGTGTTTGAAAGAATATAAACCTCATTTGGGGATGGTCAAGCCTAGTCCTGGAGTTAGTTTTTGATTCGTAAGTCTTGTCATAATGTAATTTATGGATTTTGAAAGCTAGAGGGGTTTTTGGGTAGTGCCCTGGATTTTGGGCTTGAAAAGTGGCACAAATATTAGAGTCGTAGGCATGTTAGTTCTGAGCAGAAATGTCCTTGGACATTGGCATACCCATGGTGTGCATACGTCCAAAGGTCCTCAGACACACCCTTGTCCATATCAAGGGAGTGTCCAGTGGTTTAGAGGTCTAAAATATCGGTGGGACCTAAGGGTTGGTCAGGGGAATGACTGGGATGCATTTTGGGGGTCCTGTAGCAAGTGTAAAAGGTCTAGTATGGTGTGTTTCCGTCGATTCCACTTCCTTAAGGTCACTTAGGAGGTTGAATCATATCATGGTAACTTCTTGTCACATGTTTACCCCAGTTGGTCGGTTACTTGGGAGGATGTGGGAGGAGGGTGTTACATTCTGACGACTTCAGTCCAGATAGATTTTCAATAGAATTTATTTTTCACCCTTCTATTCCTGATAACATCACAAATTAGCGAGTGTTTAACGATGATAATGATACTCTAAGTTTTTTGAATTCTGAATGTTCTTATACAGATTAGGTCATTGATGAAGATGAACATGACAAGAAACTTAATAACTCTTCTCATGAAAATTCATTACCAAAACATGTGGTAAAGTTAGAGGATTTGTATGACTTGAAGGATAGATTCAGGAAACCTACCAACTGTAAAATCCAAAGTAGTAATTTATGGTTTGAACTTGTTAATTTAAAGTCCGAAGAAAAACCTCAAAATATTAATTTAGGACTTGGACTCTCTCTTGACGAAAGGCTCACCTTCATTAAATTTTTAAGGAGATACGAGGACGTTTTTGCTTGGAATTATGATGACTTGAAGACATATGATACCTCTATCATCCAACATACCTTATGCATGTTGCCTAATGTAAATCCAATTCAAATCAAACTTAGAAAAGTCCACCCTAGTCTTGAAACTCAAATTAAAACCGAGATGAATAAATTGCTTAAAGTCAAAATCATTTTTCTAGTCAGACATTCTAAGTGGGTGTCAAACCTCATCTTTGTTAGAAAGAAGAATGGCGATATTGAAATTTTTATTGATTTTAGGAATTTGAATAGAGCATATAAAAAGGACAACTTTCCTCTCCCTCTGATGGAACAAATCTTATAGCCTATTGCAGGCTTTGATCTTATGTCATTTTTAGATGGTTTTCAGGTTATAACCAGATCCTTGTACACCTTGCAAATAGATTATAGACAAAATTCAAAACCAAATGGGGAACCTACGCTTATAAAAAAATTCCTTTTGATTTAATTAATGTTGGAGCTACATTCCAAAGAGTTATGGATATTGCTTTCAAATTTTTGATTAATAAAGCATTTATTGTTTATTTAGATGAAATTACAATATTAAGGAAAAGGAGTAATCATCTTAATTATTTAAAGCATATCTTTGAAAGTTGCAAGAAATTTGGAATATCTTTAAATCCTACGAAATCATTCTTTTCTCTTAATGAATGAAAGTTTTTATGGTTCATTGTCTCAAAAGATGGAATCACCATAGACCTGGAAAGAGTCCAAGCCATCTCAGAAATTCCCATGCCTCATAACAAGAAATCGATGCAATATTTCATTGGGAAAACCAATTTTGTTAAATGTTTTGTTCCTAATTTTTCATAGATTGTCATGCTTGTTCAGAACGTGATAAAAAAGAAAGAAATTTACAAGTGGGGACAAAATAAGAGAACATATTTTGAATCAATTAAAAAAGCCATTATAGATGCTCCTTCATTGTCATCTCCTAATTATTCTAGGGAATTTTTCCTATATACTTTTTCCTCTGATCATTCTTACACATTAGTTTTAACTCAAGAGAACCAAGAACAAGTTGAATCTCTTATTGTTTTCTATAGTTCTACCTTACAAGGAGCATAATTAAATTATTTAGAAGTGGGAAAATAGGCTTTTATAATATTTAAATCAATAAAACATTTCAAACATTTTCTCTTAAAATCATGCACAAAAGTAATTGTACCTTTCCTAGTAGTTAGGAAATTACTTATACAAAAGGAATTAGGAGAAAAGAGAGCTAACTGGGTTACAACTTTACAGGAATATGACCTTGAAATCAAACCAGCTAAGATTGTTAGAGGTCAAGGTTTTTGCAGGTTGGTGATCAATGCATCTGAAAATACATCAGAAGATGATTCAAGTAAAAGCATTCAAGTTTCAGAGATATGTCTTGTTGATACTGAGTCTCAATATGTTGATTTGATTTTCTATTTAAAAAATGGTTATGCACCAGTTGAATTGGATTTCAAAAGGAAAAGAGAATTGAGATTGGAATCCAACCAATATCAACTTGTTAAGATTTTTTATTCAGGAAAAATTATGATTTTATCTTGCTTAGGTGTTTAGAGAAGACTAGAGCTGAAAAAGTGTTGCATGAACTACATGATCGACTAGTAGGTGAGAATTATAGGGGGGGTACCACTACCCCCAAAATTATTCACGTTGGATACTATTGGCCTACTTTGTTCAAAGATACACATGCTTATGTGAGAAAATGCAAAATCTACCAAACCGCTTCAGGAAGAGAGAAGAAAACAACCTTGCCTATACAACCAGTCAATATTGAAAAACGGTTTGAAAAATGGGCATTGGATATCATAGGTAATATTGTTCCACATTCTTCTAAACAACACAAATATATTCTCAACGCTACTTTTTATTTCACTAAGTTCGTGGAGGCAATACCCTTAAGGTGGTCAATTCTGAAATTGTTATTGATTTCATTGATCAACACATTATTACCAAGTTTGGCCTTCCCAATGCTCTAATGTTTGACGATGTTTCATATTATTCTACTAATATAATTATTGAATTTGCACTAAAAGGGGGTTTCAAAGTTAAATATTTTGCGAACTATTATCCCCAAGGGGGTGGATTAGCATAATCCACTAACAAAAACCTTTTGAGAAATATAAAGTGAACCATAGATGAAAATCAAAATAATTGGCATAAAGCTTTAATTTTTTCTCTATGGTAAGACATAATTTCTCACAAAGCTTCCTTTGGGACTTCATCTTATTATCTAGTTTATTGAAAAGAAGTTGTGTTGCCTCCTAATGAAGCTCTACCTTCATTAGCCCTAGTGTAGTTGATTGAAGAACAACCCCACTCTTCTCTCCAATTAAGATTGTCTCAAGTATTTAAATTAAAAGAAGGGAGGGATAAGGAAAAAAAATTCATGCCAAACACAAAAACAATATTAAAGCATGGTTCGATGCAAGTTCAGTTGGGAATTTTTTTTTTGAAGTTGGAGATTTGGTTCTTAAATGGGATAAATCCCATGAGGAGAAAGGTAAACATACAAAGTTTTAGAAACTTTGGCGAGGACCATTTCAGATAGTTGAAAAACTTTGCCCATCTACTTTATTCTTCAATATCTATAGGGTAGGGAAGAATCCCTTCCCATAAATGGGATAATTCTGAAAAAATATTTTTCTTGAAAACTCATGCTTTGTTGTAAATATGTAAATAATCATATGTAATTATTGGTGTGTCTTTAGGATTGTTTTGTTGTTTGTAATCTCTTAGATGTGCACTTGGGTTGTTATATATTCTTTGATCACTCTCATGGAATTCGTAAGTAAAAAGGAAAATCCTTAAGAAAATGATTATTATGCTGATGATCAGAATTTCATAAATACTCTAACCTCTGATTTTATTTCCATTATTTTGTAAGCTTTTTATAGCCTAAATCACTAAAATACAATTTGTCATATGATTAGCCATATTCTAAAATAGTTATTAAAATAAATGAAGACTATGAAAAATGTTTAGCACATTATGACTCTAATTGCCATCCACAAGTCTTAAGGAGAAGACTTACCTTGCCATCCAATAATAAAATATTTTTGGAGTGTAATTCAAAAATATTTGACTTGAAAGATAAGGGGTCTCTTTAAGAGCCAACTTACCATGATCATGGGGAACTAATGTTATTGACATTATCACATCTGGTCACCAAGCCAAGATAATGGATTAGAGTTAAAATTTGTAAGACAAGAGGTCTCATCGCGAGTCACCTTGTTCAATATTATTAGAGATTGTGAATGGCATTGTCGACATCTAGAAAGCAAATCAAGGCAATGGCTTTCAATAAAAAACAAAATTTTTAAAGTCTAAATTAACCGTCTCTAAAATCTATTCTAGTGGATGGGATACTGGTATTTCTTGGATAAATGGTAACCTTGTCAAGGCTACGGGTGTCTGTTGGTAGTAGTGGCACTACTAAGTGGGTGAATCCTGAAAATCACTCTTACCCTGTGGCTGAAAAAGAGTATGATCGCACCCGGCCTTTGGAATGCGAGAAAAATTTCAATAGTTATCAATAGTTATTTATTTAATAATTACAATTTATATTATAAAGTGGTTGTTAGAGATAAATAGAGTCTTTAATAAATAACAAGTTATGAAGTTTACAAGTAATGACTTTTTTTTTTTTATTTAGAGATTTTTTTTTATTATCAAAAATGTGATTTTCGGCATTCTAGTCTTTTCAAACTTTATCCTTTTATTTCTTGAAATTTCATCTATTTAACAAAGATATTTGTTTCCCCCAGTGTATCACCAATTTTTGTAGCAAAACAACAACCCCCCAATTTTTTAGTTAGTTCCTAATAAATAATGGGGACCCTTTTTTTATATTATACCTAGTTTTTCAAATAACATACTTTATTTTATTTAATAAAAGACATTAGGAAAATTTGATATGAGCGTTGGTAAAAGAACAAAACTTTTATAAAATTGAAGGTCTTTTCCCTTTTCGAAACAAGTATTATCAGAGTCATATTTCATAAACATTACAAAATAATGGAGTTCCGAAGGGCCCACTCCCTGAATTTCCCTTGTATGGAAATTCCTTCATTATCAACTCTTCTTCATTTCGTAAGTTTTATTACTAAATGTTACGAAAAATCTCATCCATGAAATCCAACCTGCCAACACCTTTCTTAAGGTTTAAAGAATTTCCATTTCAGAGCTCTTAATATCGTAAATCATAATTGAGTGACTTTCCTGAAAATACAACCCCCGAAAACATTTTGATTAAAAGACTCTCATTTCGGAATTGTTTATTTTAGAACTACATTTTTATTGCACTTCTGAAAGCACACACCTCTGAAATTTCCTCAAGTTTCGGTGATAATCATATCGTAACTTCTCTCATCGGAACCTCTCTAGAAAGAATGTTATGACAGTTGTTCCTCTGAAATTATACACTCAATATCCTTTTACATTTATAATATTTGACTACAGGTAGTTCTATATCGGGATTCCATATTTCAGAGACATTATTTTATAAATCTTATGAAAATAATTATCCTGATAAACTTTCTATATTTCTCATCGGGACACTTACTTCAAGACTCCTTTCAAGGGATCACTTAATAACCTTTGAATTATCAATAGCTTCTCATTTCTATAACATCCCTGGTTAAAAATTCATGTAAAAATATATAACACCATGGTCATGGGACATGTATTCGAAGTTGAATGTTGAGAAAAGAATCCTAGTGAGTGTTGATTTCGGTTATTATGGCTAAAGGAAATTGGAAAAGGCAATAGAAAAGACTTTGAAAAGGCAAAATGGAATTTTGGCACATTTATTTATGAAAATAATGGAAATTAGGAGAAGAGGAAGGTGAAAGGTGACAATTTTCATGTGAGGAGAAAAATGAAGGAAAATAATGGAAAATGAAGAAAATAGAGGCCTCATTGATAAAAGGCTTTTGAGGATCAGTTCATATATTTTTGTCATTTTATTTTTGGAGCTCTCTCATTGTTCTCTCTCTCTCTCACTCCTGGCCAAAACAATTTTGTGGAGCACTTTGGCATTGGATCAAGAAAGGAAAAGAAGGAAAGAAGAAGGAAGGAGAAATCAACGAAGAACATGATCAAGCAGCTACAGGAGTATTCTTTGCAGGTATCGATTTGCATGTGTTTTTTCCTTGCTAGATTTGGCATGGATGGTATTACATGTGGTTCTTTGTTGTTATGGCATGGGTTTTTATAGGTGTGATAGTGTTTTCAGCCTAGCCCCTCCATTTCAGGATAGCCATGGTGTGATGGGGTTCTCATGTTTTGCTTGAACAAGATTGCTAGATGGAATCGAAGTTGAGTGAGGTGGATATCTAAATAATAGAACACATGGCCTAGTAACCCATGAACTAGATTGTGCATTGCGGTAAGCCGAATTTTGTGTTACCTCAATGGGCCTAGGAATCATCGATCGGTGAATGGTAGGATATACGGTAAATCCTTGAGGAGGTTTCCCTTGATTAGGCCTAATAATCATTGCCAGTGAATGATGGGATATACCATAAATCTTAGAGGGTGGAGTCTTGATTTAGGGGCTAGTGATCCTTGGATCAGACTGTGGATTGCGGTAAATCCTGAGAGACTAGGAGACATGAAAAATCCTCACAATGTAGATGGAGAAATTTAGTGGCATTCATGCTTGTTTTGGCATAGTGATCTGGTGGAGATCATGGTAAATCCTGTTATTACATGTTTATTGTTTTGGCCTAATGATTCGGTGTGGATTGCGGTAAATATTGGTTTCTATTGATGAAGGTGAGGTGGTTTAGCCTCAGAATTCCCTGGTTTGTTATTTTAATTTGAGTCCCACATTCATGCTTGGAATATGGCACAGGGGTGAATGACTAAAGAGAGAATTGACTCAGCCATTCTATGGTTGGGTGGAACTTAGTTGTCCCATCCCGTGTTGGCTTTTACATTAATTAATAAGAAGTTATTTCCTTGGCATCTTATGTGTAAATGTATTGGTTTATATGCGTATTTTATGGCTGATGTATCCTAGTTATTTCTGTTGTTATTATGTTGATTATGAATATGTATTATGACAATCATAATGTATGTCTCTCCTCATGTTTGATTTGCAAATGAATGGATAATGCATCTATGACCTAATAGACTAAAATGCAGCTAATGCTATAAGGGAACAATGCTTCTTAGTGATTCTATGATAAGTATGAAATCCCTATGCTTAGATCTATTGTTTAAACCTGTAGATTACATATTCATGACATGTTTGATGAAATTCCTATCATGGCTAGTAGGGGTCTAGTCTATACCTTTTCCTTTCTTTTGCAAATGCATCATTGTTATGTTGTGTAAATTCATTTCCGAAAGTGTCATTGATTTCTGGGTAGTGACTTGGGCTCTGGGCTTGAAAAAGTGGCACAATCCTAGAGACGCAAGCACAAGTATGAGGAGAAAATTCCCTAGACACATGCATACCATGTTGTGGGAGCGTCTAGAGCCTCTTGAATGCACGCATACCCATATCAAGGGAGCATTTGGCGGTTCAATGGTATAAAACTTCAGTTGGTTTGAGGGGCTAGTTATTTGGGTGGTTGGGATGGCTCCTGGGAGTTTTTCTGCTAACGTGGAATGCATTTGTGGTGTGTTTTCGTCGATTCCACTTCCTTAAGGTCACCTAGGAGGTTAAATCCCATTATAGTGGCCTCTTGTCACATATTTACCCAGGTTGGCTAGTTACTTTGGTAGATGTGGGAGGAGGGTGTTACATAGTGGTATCAAAGCATGGTTCACCCCTCGGACTAGATGGGCAGTGTGTTGTTAATGCATTCATATTAGTTGCATATGGGTTCCTTATGCTTGTAGTCCATGTGCTTACTGCATTTGCATGGTGTTGATCATGGTTTTAGTGATGTCGCCATGTAAAGGTTTATGATGTTGTTGTTGGGATGCTTTATTCATGAATGCATGCCAGTTATATATGCATTTGTTATGCATGTCAGTGTCCATATGTTATTATGCATGCATTGTCATGGTTATAGTTATGTATGTATAGTAGGTCAAACATGCATCGTGAGGTCATTGTATGAATTTTAGGTCATCGTGATGTTGTTGGTTGTTATGATGTTGATGTGTTAGCTGAGATAGAGCAGGAGATGTAGATCACCAGAGTGAGATTGTAGCACTAAACTTCAAGGTAAGAGAAAAGATCAGTGTCAAGAATGAATAACTTGATGCATACATGATTATGTTATGATGAGTATGTTCTATGTTAACATGTTGTTGTTATGTTAGTTAACTTGATGATTAGGGTTATTGCACTTAAGATCTTGATCTTATATGTATTTTTTTAGCTTGAATTGACCTATGCAGATGATCATGGTTATGACATTTAGGTATGAGTTAATACATTGCGATACTATGTCATACTAATCTAGATTGACTTTGCATATGTGATTGTTATTCATGAATGATAATTATTTATGAGTTTATGATGTGAACATGTTAGCTAGTTACTATTATGGATATCATGACCTTATTTATGTTTGAGTTGATATGTTGTGAAGTTATATCATGCTAATCTCGATTGATTGTGCAGACAAGATAGCCTCCCTGAGATACATTAAGGTATGAGTTTTCTTTTGTCATCTATTTGGTGTTTAAATGTGTGACTATGTCATTTATTTGATGTTTGAGTGTTTGGTGTCTATTATGTCGTCTATATGTTGTCTGAATGTTTGATTACTTGAATGATATGAGTATGTGTCTATAATATTTCTTGCCAAAATGATATTTTTTAAGATGCTTGTACTAATACATATGTGTTGAGACAATTGATATGTACTTGAGTGTAAGTAGGTGATAGTTGTAGCATTATGTATTATGACTAATGAATGTGAGTTGATTGTTGAGTATGACATGGTTGTTAGAATTGGTAAAGGTTGATTTCAAATTAATATACATGATGTCTTGATATTTGGATCATGAGGTTGACATGTGTGAGAAATTTTAGGGAAACATGCCTGGTATTAGCTTGAAAAGCTAATAGTTGATGTGTTTAGATGACTAATAGTTGGGTGTGGTGACAATGCATAGTAAGATTCAATTGTAGCAAGGAAAAGGTAAAAGAAAGGAATTGGGTGAAAATTACTTTGGCTATGTCTAGAAACCACACTTCCAAACGAATGAGTGCTTTGCATATAGGAAGTCGTCTTAACCTCGAATTTGTCTGACATTACGAAGATATGTGTTATATTCACAAATATGTATTTAACAGGTATAACAACTCATTCTAGATATGGCTAGATTTGTCAAAGGATTGGAGTCCCTTGAGAGATGGTGTGGATGTGTTCAGTTGCAAGCAACTTGCTTGGCACATCAAGGTAAGGTAATTTGTGTATTTTTATGTTTATTTATTCACTGAAAATTATGTGTTTATGGAAATATGATGTAGGGGATTGCATGGCAAAGAGACTGCCATGAAATTTTGGAGAAGGCTCAGGTTGTGCTTTCCTTTGGAAGCACTGGGAACCATGGGGATTGATTCATGGTGTATGTTGAGAGTCTTTTGATTTCGATTCTTTGTGCTTTGTTTACGCTTGAGTTGCATTTTTGTTTATGTTCGGTGCAAGACCTTGCCACTTTGTTATGGTGTCCTGTTGTTATTGGTTTTCATGGATTTCTTCTTGTTTGTTTCTTGGCATTTCCTTTTATGTTTTGAGAGTCTTGGGAATTGGTTGGGAAAGAGGAAATTTAATCGAGCTCAGGGAGGGTTGAATGAAACCTAGCAAGTAATGTAAGACCCGAATGAAACTAGATGCATGAGTAAGGGAAGCTGGAGGTAAGAATATGACAATCGGTTGGATTGGTTCAGTCCATTGGTGTAAATGGACAATGGAAGTACAATCATGAGAAAGGTAACATGAAAGGCAAAGTAAATGGATATGAGGCCTTAGATGCCTTGGCTACGTTGGGAACTGTTGTTCTCAATGTTGTGCATGGTGTGCACAGATAAAGGGATTTATCTTAACCTTGACCTTATGATATTTGGTAATTATGTTGTGATCATGATTTTGTTGATGTCTATATATGAATACATATATGTATGTATGTATGTTTCTCTCTAACATGGTCACTAGGAATCATTCTTGTGAAGGAATGATTTCTTATGGAGGTGAATGACATGAAGAGGTCCCTAGTATCCCTGACAAATATCCCTGACAAATATATGAGGTTAGTATCATGTGATATGAATTGATATTATGTCATTATAGTATGTTTATGTTATGGACATCCTAGACCGAGGGATACATCAACAAAATGATAGCAGTGTGGTCTGCGTCATGTTGGGACAAGCATGGATAAGACACTGGAAGCAAGGTTTCTTGGTAGAGACAATGTGATTTTGGATGTGTGGTACTACTATTTTGCATATGTTGTATATGTTGTACAAGTTGCATCTGTAATGTTGTGCGCATGCGGTGTTGTGTATATATAGTGTGTGTACATGTTCTTTATGTAATGTTATGTACAAGGTGGTATAGATAGTGTTGTATGAATGTTGCATATGCAATGTTGGGTATAGATGGTGCTATGTACATGTTATATATGCATTGTTATGTACATATGGTGTTGTGTGCATGTTGTACATGTGGTTCTATGTACATATCGTGTTGAGTGCATGATTGTACAAGTGGTGTTGCGAGCATGTGGTGTCGTGTACATGTTGTACATATGGTGATGTGTGCAGGTGGTGTTGTGTACATGTCATCCAGGTGGTGTGGTGTACATCTAGTGTCGTGTACATGTCGTTCCTATGGTGTTGTGTACATCTGGCGTTGTGTACATGTTGTACAGGTGGTATGATGTACATGTGGCATTGTGTACACATTGTGTAGGTGGTGTCGTGTATGTGATGTTGTGAACATATTGTGCAGGTGGTGCAGTGTACAGGTGGTATTATGTACATGTTATACATATGTTACTGGTGTACATCTTGTATTATGTGCATGTAATACATGTTGTGTTCCGGGAATGCGGTACCATGTATCTGCATTGTGTAGTCGTGGTATCATGACATGTGTATTCGTTGTGTTGTATTATGTGTACGTATGTGTATTGTGTTGTTTTGTACAATATGTGTAGGTGTATGTGTTGAATGTCACGTGTAGGTGAATTTATTGCATGGTTTTGTACGTCATGTGTGGATGTATGTTGTGATGTACATTGTGTATGTGTATGTGATTAGAGAGAAACAAAAGAACTAGGTGCTTGTCTGGCCTGGCAACCGATCCGGTGTGTGTACAAAAAGAACAAAGGTAGAAGTAAGGACTAATGAAGGATATGTATTAGTATTTTATTTCAATTTTATTATACATATGACCTATGATTATGATTTATGATGGTTATATGTGATCTATGATTCTGGTTTATGATGATTGCATGCGACTCATGATTTTGATTCATGATGGTTGTGTTGTAAGCTAACCTGATGTGATATGTTTATACATAATTATTTGATCAAGGATGTTAGTTTGACTTGTTGTGGCGGGAAGTAAACAATATTGCAAGTGTACCTTATCGACGAGCTACCAATGAGGTATGATGTGAATTTATTTCAATTTATTTTAAATCTAATGGAATTTATGTGCTTGGTACAGGAAATGTGAAAATGCCCGTTGGGTGGTTGAAACTGACTACAAGAATTAGCAGCATCAGTGAAAGAAATTGGAACATGCAACAGTATGTTGGTAAAGCACTTCAGGAGCAGGGCCATTGTGGGACACTGGTACCCAATAGTGTCCATTGATTTCCATGAGAATTCTATGACCGATATGATGGTTTTAAGGTAGGGATATGCCTTGGTTTTTGGACCTTTTGATGCGAGGAAATATTGCCAAGGGATGGACTGCACAGGATGGGGGTGCCAGCAAACTTGGAAGGTGTGTGACTCCATGGAAGGGGGTGACCAGATTGCCCAGGGACTGTGTAGCAGAGAAGGGAAGGTCGGGGATATATTTTTTTTGGTCATTGGCATTGCGAGATGGAATCAAATGCACATTAGGAGTGTGCCCTAGAACAATGAGTCAGTAATTGTTCACTGAGAGGACAAGTGGCGCAAGATTGTAGTGCTAAACATTAGATGAAGCTTTGACTTTGGCAATTGATTCTGGACTTCCTGGGAAGGAAGTGAGCCCTAGCATTACTTTTGAGGGTGGTCCCTTGTTGCTAGTGTAGGGACCGTATCCTTTTATTTTTTGGTTTAGAAAATGTGCATATGTGTGTATATGTGGTTATTATTGTAAATATTATAATGAGTTGTGCTATAAAGCTCCAGTAAACGATATGTTTGTCATGTTTTAGAAGATGGTAATTGTAAATACTATAATGAGCTATGTTATAAAGCTCCATGGGTAGTGTGTTTTGTTTTTAGTAATTTGTTGGTTATAGGTGTCATTGAACACTGAGGATAGTGTTCCCCCAAGGGAGAGGGTTTTGTAACAACGTTGGTTAAAAATTCATGTAAAAATATATAAGACCACGATCATGGGACATGTATTCCAAGTTGAATGTTGGGAAAAACATCCTAGTGGGTGTTCATTTTGGTTATTATGGCTAAAGGAAATTGGCAAAGGCAATTGAAAAGGATTTGGAAAGGAAAAATGGCGTTTGGGCACATTTATTTATGAAAATAATGGAAATTAGGAGAAAGGGAAGGTGAAAGGTCACATGTTGCATGTGAGGAGAAAAATGAAGGAAAACAATGGAAAATGAAGAAAATAGAGGCCTAATTGATAAAAGGCTTCTGAGGATCAATTCATAGAATTTTTTCAGTTCAATTTTGGAGCTCTCTCATTATTCTCTCTCTCTCACTCTTGGACACTTAGATTTTTCATGGAGTGCTTTGGAATTGGATCAAGAAAGGAAAATAAGGCAAGAGGAAGGAAGGAGCAAGAAAGGAAGAGTAGGATCAAGCAACTACAACAGTATTCTTTGCAGGTATCAATTTCCATGTGTGTTTTCCTTGCTATATTTGGCATGTATGGTATTCCATGTGGTTCTTTGTTGTTATGGCATGGGTTTTTCTAGGTGTGACAGTGTTTTCAACTTAGCCATTCCATTTTTGGATAGCCATGGTCTGATGGGTTTCTCGTGTTTTGGTTGAGTTGGATTTCTGGATGGATTCGATGCTGAGTGAAGTGGATCTCTGAACAATAGAATACATGGCCTAGTAACCCCTGAACTGGATTGTGGGTTACAATAAAGCCAAATTTTGTGTTTCCTCGGTGGGCCTAGGAATCCTCAACCGGTGAATGGCGGGATATATGGTAAATCCTAGAGGTGGCTTCCTTGATTAGGCCTAGGAATACTTGCTGGTGAATGGTGGGATATGTGGTAAATCCTAGAGGGTGGAGTCTCGGTTTTGGGCCTAGTGATCCCTGGATCAGTCTGTGGACTATGGTAAGGCCTGAGAGACTAGGAAACAAGAAAATTCCTCACGGTGTAGGTGGAGAAATCTGGTGGCATCCATGCTTGTTTTGGCCTAGTGATCTAGTGGAGATCATGGTAAATATTGTTATTACATGTTTATTTTTGTGTCCTAGTGATTCAGTGTGGATTGTGGTAAAGCTTGGTTTCTATTAATGAGGGTGAGGTGGTTTAGCCTCAGAATGCCATGGTTTGTTCTTTTGGTTTGAGTCCCACATTTATGCTTGGAATATGGCATGGGGGTGAATGGTTGAAGAGAGAATTAGCTCAATCATTCTATGGTCAGGTGGAATGTGGTAGTCCCATCTTGGGTTGGAATTTTCATTCATTAATAAAAGGTTATTTCCTTGGTATCTTATGTGTAAATGTACAAGTTTATATATGGATTTTATGGATGATGTATCCTTGGTATTTATGTTGTTATTATGTTGGTTATGAATATGTATTATGACAATGATAATGTATGTCTCTCCTCATGTTTTATTTGCAAATGAATGGATAATGTATCTATGACCTAATAGATGATAATGGAGCTAATGATATAAGGGAACAATTCTTCTTAGCAATTCTCAGATAAGTATGAGATCCCTATTCTCAGATCTATTGTTTAAACCTATAGATTATATATTCATCACATGTTGGACGAAATTCTTGTCATGGCTAGTAGGTGTCCAGTCTAGACATTGTCCTTGTTTTTGCAAATGAATCATTGTTATGTCATGTAAATTCATTTTCGAAAGTGTCATTGAGTTCTAGGTAGTGACCTAAGCTCTGGGCCTGAAAAAGTGGTGTAAATCCCAGAGATGAGGGCATAGGTCTGAGGAGAAAAATCCCAAGATGCATGCATACCCATGCTCTGGGAGCATCCAGAGCCTTCTAGATGCATGCATGCCCATATCAAGGGAGTGTCCAGGGGTTTAATGGTCTAAAACTTCAGTTGGTCTCAAGGGTTGGTTACCTGAGTGGTTGGGACAACTTATGGGAGTTTTTTGGTTGATGTGGAAGGTATTTGTGGTGTCTTTTTATCAATTCCACTTCCTTAAGGTCACCTAGGATGTTGAATCCAATTATAATGGCCTTCATCACATATTTACCCCGGTTTGCCGGTTACTTGGGTAGATGTGGGAGGAGGGTGTTACAATTTCGGAGATCTGAAATATTGTAACTCTATTTTAAACAACTCTTTGATATCTCGTTCCTGAAACTGATGTAGCATCTGTCACATGGCTTCTCTATAGTGTACTTAGTGGATTGAAATGAATTTTAGTAAGTCTCGAAAACATAAAACTTTACATTTAATTCACTTTGGTTTCATAAAATTCGTTCCAAAAGGGATTTTTACTGTAAAACTTTATTTTCTATCAGCGTTAATTTCTGGCTAAGTAAGTGTCTTTGTTGATTTCTTGTGTATCTCAATTACAGGTAAGCTTTGATTTTGGTCATCACGAAGAAAGGAGGAAAACCCAAGAAAAAGGATTTGCCACAACAAACTTCAGTCCATTTGCTAAAGAAACTGATGAAAAGAGTCTAGGAACAAGATTATTCTCTGACACAATCTGTACCAGGGATTCTGGACTTTCCCCCTGGAAGTCCATTTACAAATATTTTGAGGATTAAGGACCTGAAGCAACAGAAAGAACAATTACAACAGATGACTTTGTTCATCTCTCTGAGCATACAACAAAAGATGTTGCTAATTGATTCCTTGATAGAATTGTTGCAAGACCCAAATTGATGCCCTACATGGATATGGTTCGCTGGGTATTAGAGAACTTGGATATTTTAGGAAGGCACATAAAGACATCATGAGGAACTATCATAGGATATTTTCATAGAAAATATTTTTAGAAAATGTATAATCTGTCGGAACCACAATATGTATACAATAAGAAACTTGTTGAAGCATTTGTTAATGAAAATGGATGCCCTCAAAATAGATTAGATAGTGGTGCAAAGACCCTAATAAGCATAAAGCCGAGGACTTAGGTAAATGCTATATTGATTATCTTGCTCCTTTATTTGTCCAAGTAGCAATAACGATGTGTCAGTTTTATGCGCAACCTAACGTGTCAAAATTTATTGATGATTGGGTTCCTTTAAATAATGGTGCAATTGAGGGTCTCATTTTCTATTCGGCCACTATGATCTCTGATAATATAGCCACTCATATCTTGGAATTTAGGAAATGAATAAGTATATCTGAAAACAAAATTACCCCTTTCTATATGTTTGAATATATTATGGATGCTCTTTGATTTTCAATGGATTTCCTAGCTATGGGATGGAAATGGAATATCCAGAACCCCAAACCCATTCATATCTACCATGATGTCTTATTGGAGTCTAAGTAATTAAATCATTTCTACCGCGTTTTCCATGGAGTGATAATTCTAGTTTATGAAACTATTTTTGGGTCAAGGCCACCCCAAAGGTCTTAGGAAGCCAAAGATGATCTTCGGAAGGTTAGGAATTGGTTTGGAGAGGAGTTATTTACTTATATTTGAATTTATGGATGTTTAGATAATCCTCATGTCATGCCTTTATACATACCAGATAAGCTTCTAAGAAGAGAAACAACCTATCAAACGGTAGATTATGGCATTTCTAAAACATTGAAAGATTCAAATAGAAGGATGTTGTCATGTTTTCCTACTAAGTTTGGTCTATTTTCCTTAGCAAATTATAAGTATGCAAATAAGGATATTCTAGAAATTCATGCCCTCGAACTACCTTTTATTCCAAACAGACAATATGACCATGTCTATGTGGTTAGAAAGTTCACTGCTTCCCAAAACCTCAGGAAACATTTTCATGAACCTTATAGGTTAGATGAATTGTTTGAACAATCCTCGTATTATGTGTAGGTATTAAAGAGAGTAGAATAATAATTGTACCTTGACGAGAAAGATCAATTTCTAAAATACCGAAATTCTAGAATAGCCAACATTCCTTTAGGTTTATTGCATCTAACTCAGGGAAAGGTTTCAACTGTTAATGTTCAGATTCTCGGTTCTTCATAGTCAGCAGTACCTACTCAGCCAAAAGTTTTTGTGGTTTCCTCAACATCCCAGGAAGAAGGAATTGTATATGATCCATGATTGGATGAAATGTGGGAAGAGTTTAGTCAAACTCTAAATTCAAAAACTGATGATCCTCATACTATAAAAGCTTCACAACAAATTAATCCTCAGGGTACTCCTAATAATTCTAAAGAAAAGAAGGCTACTAATAAATCTCAAACTCAAGACGAGAAAGATTTTGAAATTATCCCTGCCTTTCCTACCTCCAAAATTGTTTTGAATATTGAGGAGATTCCTCCTTTAGATATTTTCTACAATCCTGAACACAAGAATGTAGTGAAAAGAGGAATAAAGAAAATAAATCTAGATCAATCAGATACATCAGTACCTAGTAACCTATCCCCTTTTGAATTTTTGTGGAAGGACTCTACTACAAAACCAACAGAGAAGTTAAGGAGACTAACTTAGTTCACAAGTGCTTATGCCTAGCAACTATTCATAAGGTTGCAAAATTTCAAAAACTTCTAAAGGAGATAGAAGAAAAAATCCTCCTGTTGGAGCAACATCTTGACAATGAAAAGCATAGGATCAATAACCAATGGAAGTCACATCTGACAGAGTTACAAGGGATATTTGCCTCTCTAAAATTGCAATATGATAATGATTTGTAGGTTAAAAATGATCATATCTAGGAAATACGGAAGAAAATTGAAGAAATACATGTTAATCCTGAATTGAAAGAATTGAAGAAGGAATCCAAGGAGTTAAAATCTCTTCTTGTACATCAATAGAGGGTCTTCTGGAATAAATTAAGAATAATTCAAGATCAGTGTAAGGCAATCAATTCTCTTGTTGATCAATTATCAGATATGACAAACTACTTTGAAGAAATGAATGAGAAGCTCACAGGTTTCCTCAATTGGCAAGAAAGTGAAGAAGGTAGATCTGCTAATCTACCAAAGATTGATGAGGCTCAGAAAATCATTATTTTTAGGGAATGGGGGATTCTAATGAAATAGGCCAAAGCAGCCATAAATGAAGCCTGAAATATTGCTAGTTCTATTTTTGAATCAGTTAATGATAATTTACTACAATCTAATCTCATTTCGATTTGTTCCAAAGGTACCTTACCCGATTCCACAGTGTTGTAAAATATGTGGCAGGAACACTGCAAAGTATCATTGAAATAATCGATCAATTGACCGAGGTGTATCTCAAGCATCATTTATAGTTTCTAGTGAAGTCACACAGTCAATGGTTGATTCTCCGTTGCCTTTCCAATGTCACCATACAGATGCTTCCATCATTAAAAAATGTTATTTTTACAGGTTAAATGAGGATCAAGCCCAAATTCCCATTAGAGGTCAGCAATATGATAGATAGCTACAATCTGCGACAGCTAAGTACTGGACAATCTTCTTCCTAAGCTTGGAAATTTGTTGTAACCATTTCCTACTTTGCCTTTTATTGTTACTTTTGTTAAAGAGTTATTTGAGAGTTGTTAGATCAATCTATTTTCATATTTTGTTGAGAAACTATAAATCCCCTCTCCAAGATGGAGAAGGGGCTCTAAATTTTTGTAAGAAGAGACTTAAGTTGCACTATTGTAATTAAGTTTTTCTTGATATTAATTTGAACCACTTGATTTTTTTGTGATGAGCAGGTCTATGGTGTATCGGGTACTACAATCCTATTTCTGTATATTTTCTTTGAATGGAATGATTTAATGTTATTGTTCACATGTATTTTTTAATCAATCTTTCATTATCACTATTAATGCGTTTGATTTAATTTGAGTTACATTTTTGAACAAAGAGATCTCAGTATATATGATGTTTTAACAAATTAATTCTATTAACTACTTAATAAAATTAATTTTTTGTAATTGAGTTAATATCATAATTGCATGATGATCTATATTTTTATGTTAATTATGACATCTTTATAACTCATATACTATCTTCTTACCGAGGATTAATAGTAGTTTATATTAGTTTCTATTTCATTGCTTAGTTATATTAGAATACATACCCACATCCACCACATCTCATATAGTTTTATTTAAAGGGAAATCGGTTCCAAAATTCTAGTCGGAGTCATCGTTATAAACAAAAAAGGATCTGATTTCAGAGCCCAACCGGGTGGTTTCCCCAATGTTGATGCAGTCATTCAAGACCATCAACAAAGTTCTGTTGTATCCAAGAGTAGGACATTTATTAGTATTTGTGCGTATTTTTTTAGAATTACTAAAGCACGAGTTTCCATTTTTATAACCATTGTTGTATGGTTGTGCTCCAAATCACAAATTTATAATACAAATCTTTTTTTGCTATAGTTAAGAAAAAAATTGGTAAAACTGTCTTTAAATTTTATGTAATTAATTGAAGTGAAAAAATTTAAATTTCTTTCAATAATTTTTTTTTAATCGGTTTGACCCATGGGGGATTTGAACCATAAATCTAATAATTTAAATAATACTTCATAACATGGCCATCACCAATTGAACTACTCCCCATATTCTTTCTTTCAATAATTTTAATAAAAAATAGTTAAGATTATTAAATTTTTCATTAAAAAAACGAAATATTATCTTTCCAATATAATAACAGCGTTTCGAAAAGAGATCAATGATTTAAATATTGATAAAATCTATAAAAACAAGACTAATAGTTGCGATGTAGCATAGTCCCTTCCTCTACCACTATTTTACTGATTCTCTTTGCATGAAGCTTTTCGCACTGTGAAAGCTCTGGCCACTTTCGCAGATAGCTACTTTTGTACTCAATAACACCTTGTAGACAACCCTATTAATTGATGAATATGTTTGCATTAAAGGCTTTTATTGCTAATATTTTAGTAATTGATTGACATATACGATATTATTGATAATATTTTAATTGTAAATAATTCTTATCTTCATATTTCCACCATTTGGTCAGCCATTAGCATTGGAAGCTATTATTAATTGATAAATACGTTCACATTAAATTATTTTATTGCTAATATTTTAGTAAGCTGTTGACGCATACAATATTATTGATAATATTTTAATTGTAAATAATGCTTATCTTCATATTTTCAACTATCTATTTGTGTAGGCTATTGTGTGAAGGTGCTTTTCGTGCGGATCTTTGCACTTTTCGCTAAACACTTTTTGTTTATGAGATGTGCAAAAGTGCAGAGAAACTTCATTGTGTGAAAGAAGCTTTTAGGTCTTCATTGTGTGTATCTCTACACTCCGCACTGAGGCTTTCATTGCTAATATTTTAGTATTAAACATAATCCATATTTTTTGTTCACAATAACATTGTTTATGTTTATATTATTGATAATATTTTAATTGTAAGTAATGCATACTACTCTGATTTAATTGATTTTGTACAAAACCACATTTGATTGAGTAGAAGCTTTGTTTATGGGATGTGTACAAGTGCAGAAAAGGTTCATTGTGTGCAGGAAGCTTTTAGGCTTTCATTATGCAGACCTTAGCTCTTCACCGTGAAGGCTTTTATTGCTAATATTTTAGTATCAAAACATAATCCATATTTTTTGTTTGCAATAACATTGTTTATGTTTATATTATTGATAATATTTTAATTGTAAATAACCCATACTATTGTTATTTAATTAATTCATTGTGTGGATCTTGGCACTTTGCATTGAAGGCTTTCATTGCTAATATTTTAGTATTAAAACATAATCGATATTTTTTATTCGCAATGAATTGACTCACTTCGTTTTACCGCACAACACAATTTATTTAGCACTCACGTCTATGCAAAGGAGCCCCAATTATTTTCACACAATGAAAGCTTTAGGAACTTCCGCATATAGCCACTTCTATACTTTATAACACCTTTTAGTCAGCTATTGAGTATGCATTATAGTTAAAATATCCCTTTGCACTCCCTTCATTCTACACAAATTCCGCACATCCCTCATTCTGCACTTGCATTTGTTCTCTGCATAACCTCCGCACATGCACAACACAGTGCACTATTAGTACTAATCTTGCTTTTGTTTTTTGTGGCATATAATATTATCTTGTTTCATTTACAAATTCTTCTGACATTGTGCGGAATGAATATTGACATAAAATATTACTAATATTTTAGTAAGCAGTTGACATATAAGATATTATCTCCTCTGCAAATATCCAGAGCTCTACACAACTGCTCTCCCGCACATACTCCATCCTCTAGATAATGAGAGCTTTTAAAATTAATTGTGTTCCTACCAAATAAAGCTCTCTATGCACCCATGTTCTCTCGTACATACTGTGTCGTGCGTACAGTAAAGGCTTCGCACAATGAAACATAATAATATTAATTTAAAATTTTTTCATAGTTAAACTAATTAAATCTTCCTTTACATCCCCATAGAAATTTTTTCATAGTTAAACTAATTTGTTCATAATAATATTAATATTTTAGTTGTAAATAATGTGTATCTTTGTATTTATTTTTTCTTGAAGACCCCTTTGGAGTACAAAACTGCATTTCATTGACCAAAAGGTTTATTTATGGTTATACTCCTAAAATACAACAGATGTGTGGAAGTGCAGAGAAGGTTCATTTTGTGGATCTTTACTAATATTTTAATATTAAAACACAATCCATATTTGTTGTTCATAATAAAATTGTTTATGCTTATATTATTGATAATGTTTTAATTGTAAATAATGCATATATTTGTATTTTCAAATATGTTTCAATTTAGGCACATGTGCAGAAGTATGGAGGAAGTCCATTATGCAGAGGAAGCTTTCATTGTGTGGATCTCCACATTTCAGACTAAAGGATTTTATTGCTAATATTTTAGTACTAAATAATGCATACTTTATGGTTATATTATTGATAATATTTTCATTATAAATAATGCATATATTCATATTTATGAATATGTGCGGAAGTGCAAAGGAAGTCCATTGTGCAGAGGAAGCTTTCATTGTGTGGATCTCCGCACTTCGCACTAAAGGATTTTATTGTTAATATTTTAGTATTAAACAATGCATACTTGGTGTTCACAATGACACCAAAGCAAGCACCTAACTTATACGATATTATTACTAATATTTTAGCATAAATAATGCATATATTCGTATTTACATTTGTAGGAAGAGAACTTTGGATTATTTTTTATAATATAGAGACATCACCTGCTTATCAAGTGCATCAATTTTCGCATCTTTGACCGCAAGCTTTGTTTATGGCAATTTTTATGAAATTAGGCATATGTAAGGAAGTGCAGAGAAAGTCAATTGTGCAGAGGAAGATTTCAAGCTTTCATGGTGTGGATATCCGCATTCCACACTGAACGCTTAGTGTCAGTTTCAAAACACTCTCGTTTATGGAAAGTACCCCTGTTTTTGTAATAAGATCAAGACAAGAAGTGCACCCATACGATATTATTGGTAATGTTTTAATTATAAATAATACTTTTATTTCTAATATTCTAATTTTGTTGTTCATAATATTTTAGTTATAAATAATGCAAATTTTTGTATTCCTAAATATCACTAGTCAATTTAGTAAAACTTGAATTGTTTCGTAATGCAAAGAACCTATAACCCCATCAATGTTCAGATCATTGAGAAAAAGCTTTGTTTAAGGTTATCTTGTTGAAATTAAGCATATGTGTGGAAGTGCAAAGGAATTCCATTGTGTTGAGGAAGCTTTCAAACTTTCATTGTGTGGATCTATGCACTTCGCACTAAATACTTTTGTATATTTTTCTCGAAACATGTGCGTGAATGCGGAGACTAAGCGTGAAAAAATTCAAAGCTAATATACAACATCGCACAATCACTTCATACCTAATATACAATATCAATCTCCATTTATCAAATTTAATAATGCATATTGTACTCGTTATTTGTGTAGCAAAAAACTATTGTTTATAGCATATTTTATTACGTAATTAATGTAATGATAACAATTAACATACAAAAATTTGGAAGCATTTAGTTTTGCTTCATGGTCAAGTTGCGTTAATTGTGCATTATTTGGCTGTGTTTTTTTCAATTTTAACCAAAGTTTTAGGGGAAATGCTTAATATTTGTATTTTTGCATATATTCAAAAACAATTCTTGAGTTTTTAGTAAATTTTATTTCTAATTTACGATTAGATGAGGAATATTTGTTTATGGCTATCTTTCTGAAATTATGCACATGTGCAGAAGTGCGGACAAAGTTGATTGTGCAGAAGAAGCTTGGAAGCTTTCATTGTGCGGATCTCCAGACTCCGCATTGAAGGCTTTTATTGCTAATATTTTAGTATTAAATCATTCATATTTGTTGTTTGCAATAACACCGAGGCAAGCAGTGGACCCATACGATATTATTGCTAACATTTTAATTATAAATATTGCTTTTGTTGCTAATAGTTTAGTATTCAATAGTCTATATTTTCTCTTTGTAATATTTTAATTATAAATAATGCATATCTCCATATTTCCGAATATTAGTAGTCAATTGAGTAAAGGTTGTACGGAGTGTGGAGAAAATTGGATCATTAGTCACAAGCTTTGTTTATGACTATATTGTTGAAATTAGGCAGATGTGTGGAAGTACAGAGGAAGCCCATTGTGTGGAGGAAGCTTTTAAGCTTTAATTCTGCAGACCCCCACATTTTGCACTAAAGGATTTTGTAGATTTTTTCTCGGAACACGTGCATGAGTGCATATTTTGACTGTCGAAAAGTTCAAAGCTAATGTACAATCTCACAACAATCACTTTGTTTCTAATATACAATATCAATATTAATTTATCAAATTTAATATCACATATTATAATCATTATTTGTGCAGTATAATATTAGTTTTTACAACATATTTTATTACGTAGTTATTGTATATTATGCATGGGTAGTTGCAAGAGGCAATGTGAAATAAATGAGACACTATGGTTGAAGTCCCAAGGGGTTATGACCAACTGAGATGTGGAGAACTCTGTTGTCACCAGTTAGAAATGTTAGTCGTAAACCTTCAATTCCACACCTATAAACAATGCACTAGCACATAGCCCTTTCGTTAGATTGCAGGAAAAGTGATAACTATGTGAATGGACCCGATTATGTTTCTTCAATACTAGATTCAATATATTTTGAATGTTATTTCTTGACTAAATAGTTTTAGACTTATTTCTATTATGTTGTGCGTATATGAAAATACAACATGGAAATTGATAGTGTTATTCAGTCATAGTTTTCTGGTAATGTTCAGAGTAAAATGGTTTTTGGCAATGCAATGATCCTACAAGTTTTTCGGATGCTGAAAGTTTTGTTAGACTGTTGCAGAGTTTACAATCAAAGCTTTTATTATGAAGGAAAGATTATAATAGTTTTGGTATGCTAGTTTTTAGCTTACTTCAAAATAACAGAAACCATACAAAGTTATAACATGTTACCTAATTTACTTATTTCAGTGAACAAAGTTCATTTAATATTTGGATAATGCGATAAGGAAACAAAGCATCTAAGTCAAGAATTAACATCTAGGATCTGAAATTACTTCTACAAAGTAAGACTTGGTCGATATCAAGCTAAGTCTGCATAGTAAATGTAATGAATACAAGTTGGTTCAGTGAATAATTATGGAAAAGAATTTTATTTATTGGCACAAGAGATTTAGTAAATGAAAATAGAATGTGGTTCAAGATATTATAAAATAGTTTCTCGATATCAATTCCTAAAGCATGTAATACAAATTAATCATGAAGCATAATCATATCAATTGGACTATGTCAAATTGGAATTTAAGTAAAGCGTATATGATTTAGAGTAAAAAACTTCACAACATTCTTTTCTTATTAAAGATTAGGAAAATCATTGTTATCTGTGTTGATGATGATCATTGGTTAATGGATACCATTAAAACCTATAGTAGTTAAATTTAATTTCAAAACTAAGATGTCAATACGTGATTTAGATGACTTATCGCTTCTAATGCATTATATGTATGGTTGTTTCCTATCAAAGAAAAAATGTCAATGTTTATTTTGTTCTAGACATGTTACTAAGTTATAGGCAGCCAACCTGCTTTGTTGTTCTGAAACTTTTAAGTGTTTTAAGGTTTTTCTTTATAACTTTTCTATTTTTTCTTTGATTTGTTACTAACAACAAAGAAATTGTGCAAATAAACAATGGTAGGAGCACAGAGGAAGAGGTACATGCAAAGAGCCAAGATATATTAATGTTGAGCTGAGATATCTTAATCCTTAGCAAAGATATTTTAATGCTAATGGATAAAATACTAAAACTTTAGCAAATTCTTAGGTAACTCGAAGATGGGTTAGATGTCGTAAGAATGTTGTCAAAAGAGCTCTTACAAAACATGAATAGAGGAATCTGTTCTCGATTCTGGCAGCATAATCAATAGAAGCATTAATGTCCAGAAACAACGGTTAATTAGTGAAGAAACCACTACCAATTTTTTCTATTTGCTAAACCAGTTTTGAAATTCATTATATGCCAAATGTTATGTATTGTAGTATTCTCGATTGAGTTAAAGTAAAAAACATATCAGACTATTCTATATTAGAGATGTATGTATAAATGCAATATGTTTTATAAGTTTTATCATAATCTTTCTTATCAGATTTGTATGATAATGACTTGTTTAGATCTTTGTTTAAATCTTGTATGGAATAGCTTTTTAAATAGAAGAAATAACTAGATTGGCCGACACTATAAATAAATAAAATTGTGTTTATAAAGTAATGTCACCACAAATTGCAAAGTAACCAACTTGTAACATTGCCTGAGTAGTTGTACAACTTGAAAATTTAATAAATCAACAAAAAAATGTAAGAAACGAGACTATAAGAAATAAAAAACGACATAGTATAGTACAAAACATAGAGCTGGAACAAAAAAATGTTCATTGGATTACATTTTTGTACAATGTCATACTAGCATTTGCATTAGTATAAGAAATTTCCTTGTTTACTATGGTGATTACATTGTTAACCTTGTTCCCACGAGTATAGTATATTGATTGATAATGTGAAATCAGATTTGAGTAAAATGAAAGAGTTGTTCAACAAAGAAATGTAATTCTTGAACCAGAAACTTTGAGGCAATGCTAAGATGCTTGGCAATGCAAGGAATGAGAATTGTGTCGTTACCGAATTTCTTAACAATGTAAGCAAAGAAACCAATCATTGTATACAAACAAATATGTTTTCATGGTTTATTGTAAATGTGTAATGCATCTCAAATTTGGTCAATATTTAAATAACATTTGTTTTTTCTGCAAAATATTTCTCATAGGAAATTTGTTGTAGTGAAGGTAATACTATTTGCAGTTTGACGCTCCTCAGAATACATCACTTGTATATATGATGCAGTTTAACCGATGAAAATAAAGGAAGTGAGAGTCCTCCTTGCAAGTGCTGCAATAAAGCATAGTTTTATTCGTAGTTCTAGTACTTGTAATTGGAGTACTACATCTTGAACATACAGACCCGAATGGATTCGTATATGCACTAACCACTTTTAGGTATCCTTGGAAATACTATAAGATTGATATAGAAAACAGAGGCTTAGTAAAATGAAATAAAATGTCTTTTTATTTCTCGTTCTTTATCTATGTCTATTTAAACAATATGATATAGTTTATCATGCATATCCACTTGGCTAGGAAAGCATGTTTCTTATATTGTGGACTCTCATTCCTATTTTCAATGGACATATGTATTTCTATTGTGAAGTTCGGAAAACTCTTTCTTGTTTTTTAACTATATTTTTTGGCAAGATCAGCGAATTTTTTTTTTTGTTGCAAATCTCTTGAATTGAAACACATGCCAAAATGATTTTATCGTGTTAGTGCCTAGATTTACCTCAGGCTGAAATGGTAGGATCCAGGACCAACATCAAACCACGCTCAGCCTCGTAGATAGCCCTACGAGGATAGGAGAGGGCTCTCTCCGAGTCAATCTCAGCAAAAGATAATCTATGGGGCTTGAGATGACTGAAATATCTTCTAATTTTAGGCTAGGTATGAAGTGCAAGGATTTGATTTGATTTTTTGGAAGTTTTGTTGGAATCAAGGGAAAGGCAAATTTGTGTCCGGGGATGAGGCCAAATTTTTGCAGAGTTCCGGTTGGGGCAAGGTAGGGAGTAGTTTTGATGCTTTAGATTAAAGGAATGGATAGAAAAGACTACTGAGGAGCTAAAGAGGGCAATAGGCTGCAAGAATACTCTCCAAACAGATGAAAACATGTACAACTAAACAAAGTTTAAGGCAGAGCACAACAAACTCATGAATTCTACCTTTGTCACTCAATTTGTTTAATTTCAGAAGCAAAGAGAAGGGAAATGGCATACATAAAACATCAATGAACTTACAATTACATGAAGAAAAACACCATCAAAATACAAAGCCACAAGGATCCCAACAAGTGCTGCAAAACCTTGGTCTTTCCTTTTCCAAAAATGCAGAAATCAGATGTACAATGGAGTGCCAAGCAATCCCAAGTGTCCAACCCTGAAAATGACTAAGAAATTACATGATATAGGCAAGATTAACTCATTCCCATGCCTCTAGGGGTAGATCTCATCATTCTAGGAGCTGTTTCAACCATATCTAAACAAGGAACTGAAAAATAGGCAATGAAACAACTTGCCTCTATATGTTAGGAAACTGATTCATTCAGTTGTTTTTCACTTTTTAGTGAATGAATCTACTAAAACAAGTAAATATGTGCCAAAATTACATCATATTCATGAAATTACATAAAGGTAGATCAATAGTTACATGAAAAAGTGAAACTAGTCAAAACTGGGCGAAATTCTGAGCTGCTAAGTGAAAAATAGGCCAAATTCTCTATGCACAGTGCCCAAAATCTCTATGAATAACACAACGTTGGAGCTGATTTTGAGGCACTTCTCGAAGTCCAAATTGAGCTCAAGATAGCTCGTTGGAAAGCCCTGCCCGTCTACTTTCCAACCCAAGTAGAATTTCTGGATTTGGTGTCAATATTCCCCTCCAAAAATCCAATCTCCCAACACTGCTTCCTATGGGTGCAAAAGGTGGTAGAGAGGTCATTTTTAGGGTGTTTTTGACCCTTTAGGCAACCCATAACTTGATGAAAACCTTAGGTAATCCATGAGCATGCATAAATTTTGATGAAAAATGCAAAAATTTAAAGTTTTCCTCCAGAGGATCTCCCAATTATAAGCGCGCGCCAAGTGGCGCTACACGTCGGGCATGAAAATCTGTTTTGTGACCAAAATTTTCAAAATGACAAAATTTTCTCCAAATTTTATGAAATTTGGACTGACGATCCATCATCAAGTATCATGCTCATCCAAAGAATCTTCGGCCAAGATCATGTCCTTTCACGCCTCCTTGATGCCTTCTTCATCTACGTTGCCTGAGGTGAATATGAAGAGTGTGATGTCTTTGTCTCCAATAGTGTGTCAAAGTCAATAAGGGATTATGGGAAATAAGGTAGTGAGAATAATGTAGTTTTGTCAAGTGAATTTAAAGTGTGAGGACAGTCACTTGACTGTGTTTAGGAATTTGGGATTTTATAAGTGATATGAGAGAAGGAGAGTGATAGGGAATGGTAGGTTTTAGGAATAGGGATAATTGAACATAGGAATAAGTGATTTGGGATGTTAGGGAATAAGGGATTGACAAATGATAATATGACAGTGAAGGGGAAAGGAGCCGCAGATGAGAAATGGAATTGGAATGTTTTGACACCAAAGTCAAATTTTGACATTCTAATTCAAACCCTAAGGGAGAAATTTTTGATATGAGTATAGGGTTTAAATTTTAACATTCAAATTCTCCAAATGAACCTTCTAAAACCACACCAAACATTATTCGATGGCCATTGCAAGATGATTTGACTTACACGGAGCATAGGAGATTGAGTTGTTTAAATTTATGGAATAGCGACAAAGTTTTTATGTGTCGGCCCTGTGCGCCGTGCACACAACCCAGTGTGCCACACACTTTATATGCTCTTTGCGCACGTTCAAAAAGAACACTGCAATGGGCAACTCTATTTTCTGCGCTCTTTATATGCACCGCGACCACCTCCCAATGCACTGCGACTGTATTTTGGTCAACTGCTCAGCCTTCAAAACACAGTTTTTCCCTCCAACTGATTTATCCATGATTTATCTTGGCTCCTAGCCGACCTCTGTTATGCCAATGAATCATGGAATAAATGAAAATATCTTTCATGGCATGGACTTAGATTTTTTATTTTTTTAAAGAAACCCACTGTTTGAAGACTTTAACACTTTTACAAGACAACTTTGTTTTGCTTGTTTCCTTTTGATTTTTGAGCTGATCATGAATCTCTTTATCTGATCTGCAAGGATGGATGGCACGGTGTTTGGAAAAGGCGACCAGGGCTGCGCCTGAAGGACTTTACAACTGAAACACCTTTGAAAATCACATGGTATTTATTACAAAAGATGAAATTTGACGATTTTTCTTCAAAACTCTAAAAGTCATGGTCGAGCATTTTTACGATGAAATTTTGCAATGAAAACTTATTTCGAATCTCCCTCATGTGCCTACTGGCATTATTAGCCATTTTGAAGACTAAACTTGCGAAACCGTAGACCTAATGACTAAAATGACTCTTTACTGACCATGAGACCAAATAAGACTGTACATGAATTTAAAATTGACTTTGATGAGTAGACAGAGACCAGCAAGTACATGACATGAGGGATATGAGTGACAAGACCCTTCCTCCAGAAGATCGATGCTCCTAATGGAATGAAAATGACTGGACATGAATGAGACCCCTAAAATGAAATGCAACAAAAGATATTTTGATCTCTGACGGAGGGCTAAAAAGACCAACTCTAACATTGGCTCCAATGGGGATGGTAGCTCCTTGGAGGTGCCAAGGACCACAGATCTTTGGGAGAGTATACAATGCCTTCATCCATTGGGAAATGGAGTCAAAACACTAAAACTAACATTATGCAGACTAACTCTTACTTACGACTAAAAATGAAAACCATAATAAAACCAAACATGACTAAATCATAACTAACAAATTGGAAATATGCTCATATTTGAAATTATTCATCAAACCTACTCTAATTGTTCTTTTCACCACCCGATCAAGTGAAATGGAATAGCCAATGCAACCATGTAAGCATCCTGGCTGGTATTTGATTTCTTCCCAGATGCTTTCTGATGCGCAGGAAAAGGGAAGAATCGAAAGGCAACTCCCATGGAAACTTGGAATCAAGTTGACTGCTGATAAGCTTGCAAAGCATGAATTGATTGGATGACTTCAAAAATACTATGAAAGGATCTTCATAAACATCGCTATTGATTTCCATTAACACATTACTGCTCTGGTCCAAGTAGTCTTCATAGCTGGATATTAAAATTTTCCTCACATCTGTGCTGTCTTTCTTTGGTGATAGCAGCAGGCTGTCAAAAGGATCCTGAATTTCGTGAATAACCAAACTCTGTTGTTGATTCCAAATAGAACAAAAGTCTCCTTTATCAATCTCCTCATATGACTGCAAACCTTGGTATGGGGTATGCAATGAACAATCTGTTAAACAAGACAATGAAGGTGACTTTTGAATAAGATTATTATCAACATTCTTATTTGGCACATGGTTAGCCAATGGGGAAGAACTTTTATAGCAAACATCATCCAACACACGAGCAATAGGATCATCAAAAATTTGAGAAGACTGCTGCGATGTATCCATTAAAACTGTATGACATCCTACTGGCTGATCATCTTTTTCTTTAGAGATATTACGAAGATTCTGCCTTATAAAATGAAATTCTTCGAAACAAAAGGGTACAGAATCCTCTTGCATCATTAGATCATGTATTTCAGATTCCACGCGTTCATCTATAATCTGACCTTCAATTGCGTTTGGTGGCTGCAAATCTGGTGCTAGGGAGGGTTTTGTATTCAAAATGATTACATCAGTCATTTCAGGGGAAGATTTCTCATTAACAACTTACTCAAAAATTTCGCCATCGGTCTCATCCTCAACATTAAAACTGAGAAATTTTTGACTTCCTACAAGCTGTTCATTTGAAGATTTACTATGCAATTTACCCTTCAAAAACTAAAATGATTCAAAACAAAATGGTATGGAATCATCTTGTATCATTTGATCACATGTGCCAACTTCCATGTCTTCATCTGCAACTTGACAAGCAATGGTTTTTGGGGATTGCAAAGTTGAATATGAGAAGTCTGGAACAAGGTTTTCATTGCCCTCAAGATGGTCCAGATCAAGACTCGTTAACCGCTGATTTCTGATTGCATGGAAGTTGTCTCCGATGAACTGAAATGAATCAAAACAAAAAGGTAAGGATCTTTCACTTACTTCACAATTTGATGCACTTTCCTCGTCATTGTCATAACTGATATGCATCAGTTGATCACTGTACTCGAGCTACTAAAAGTGAACTTCTTCCTCCCACAAACTAGCTGCTGATTTGTCTACAAGATTAGCTTCTGTTTGGAGAAAATAATCATCATCATGTTGATCAAACTGAGGCAAATCGTCAATATAAAACACATCATCAAGCATACATGTCATATCAACAGATCTCTCTTCTCCAAGATGATCTACAAAAAAATCATTATCAGATCTATGACAGCTGAGATAAGAAACAAAATGTTTTGGATCAACAACTTGTTCTTCTTCAATTAGCGAGCCATGGACTTGAACATCATACTCATTCCTTGTGGTGATTTTCTGCATCATCTCTTCCACTGCACTTACCAAAATGTTGAGCTTTACCTCTAAAGATGTCGATTCCTTCGGATCTATGTTTTTCATCTCTTCTTCCTTCAACTTGGCCCTTTTGATCAGCAAATGAGCCTCTACATCTACTGCACTACTCTGCATCTCTTCAAGTGTTGCAAGGTTCCTTTCTCTCAGCTAAAACTCCATTTCCAGATCAAAGGCACTCGGGTAGTGCAAGAGAGCGGATCCAGGAGGAGGTCTTATATCAACAGGCATCGAATAATAAACTTGGTTAAATCTGGCAGAAAATTGTTGTATTGTCTCTACTAGTAGTCTTTTCAGCTGGTTATACTCTTCTATAATCAAGAAAGGGTTCTATTTGACCACCCACATGTCGAGGAAAACTTTGAAAAACTGTTGGAAATCTGAGATGCTCGCATTAGGCAGGGTTTTGAACCAACTCTTGACTTTGCCTTGCAAAGAAAGAGCAAAAATCCTAATACTGACATCTTCTTCATCAACTTCAAAAAGGTCTAGAAAAGTCTCAACATTTTGCACATGTTGCTCAGCGTTGACATTGTTACATCCACTCAAATTTTGGAAAATATAGATAATAATTTGTAGGGAAATCATGGAGTACAGAAGGTAAAACAAGAGGTTTATACATATCTGGGACTATAAAAGGTGTAGGAATATATACAAGAGCTACGAGATCAGGTTTGTTTTCTTTAGGCTTATCACGCTGAAGAGAGTCATCATGAGATGTGGGAAAATTAAGGAGGTCAGGATCAAAGGGAAACTCAGTATTTACGCTTTTTGAATAGGTTGAGTGAAGATTTTGATCACCTTTATCATACAACAAATTCTAAAAAACTTTTGGGACAACTTCAAGAACAGCAAAGAAGTAATTTACAAGAAAGCAGACCAGATCCTGAATACCATTCCACTTTGGATGCCCAAACTTTGTGTAAGATCCTTCCATTTTCTCAGAGAAAGAGTTAGTCCTCCAGTGGAGTCTCTACATTGAGTTTGGAGTCACCAAGTGAATGATTTCAGCCTTCTTATGTCTGATCATTGTCCACCATCAACCATGAGATCTAACTTGATACATGTATTGGGGTGATCGTTTAGATCAGATGTTCAGTTTATAAACTAGACTGGAGATTGACTGAAGTACATTTTATCTACTTGCGCTAATGCAAAGCAAAAGTGTTTCGAAGGCTTCCTGACATAAATTCAGGCTCCGTCTGTAGTTTATAAAGCAAGAACACTAACAAACAAATAAACTTTTCTTCCCCAGTGGATTCGCCACTATGTTAGTGCCTAGATTTACCTCAGGCTGAAAAGGTAGGATCCAGAACCAACATCAAACCACGCTCAGCCTTGTAGCTAGCCCTACGAGGACAGGAGAGGGCTCTCTCCGGGTCAATCTTAGCAAAATATAATCTATGGGACTTGAAATGACTGAAATATCTTCTAATTTTAGTCTAGGTATGAAGTGCAAAGATTTGATTTGATTTTTTGGAAGTTTTGTTGGAATCAAGGGAAAGGCAAATTTGGGTCCGGGGATGAGGCCAAACTTTTGCAGAGTTCCGGTTGGGGCAAGGTAGGGAGTAGTTTTGATGCTTTAGATTAAATGAATGGATAGAAAATACTGCTGAGGAGCTGAAGAGGGAAATAGGCTGCAAGAATCCTCTCCAAATAGATGAAAACATGTAAAACTAAACAAAGTTTAAGGCAGAGCACAACAAACTCATGAATTCTACCTTTATCACTCAATTTGTTTAATTTCGGAAGAAAAGAGAAGGGAAATGGCATACATAAAACATCAATGAACTTAAATTACATGAAGAAAAACATCATCAAAACACAAAGCCACAAGGATCCCAACAAGTGCTGCAAAACCCTGGTCTTTCCTTTGCCAAAAATGCAGAAATCAGATGTACAATGGAGTGCCAAGCAATCCCAAGTGTCCAACCCTGAAAATGATTGAGAAATGACATGATATAGGCAAGCTTAACTCATTCCCATTCCTCTAGGGGTCGATCTCATCATTCTAGGAGTTGTTTCAACCATATCTAAACAAGGAACTGAAAAATAGGCAATGAAACAACTTGCCTCTATATGTTAGGAAACTAATTCATTAAGTTGTTTTTCACTTTTTAGTGAATGAATCTACTAAAACAAGTAAATACGTGTCAAAATTACATCATTTTCATGAAATTACATCAAGGTAGATCAATAGTTACATGAAAAAGTGAAACTAGTCAAAACTGGGCGAAATTCTAAGCTGCTGAGTGAAAAATAGGCCAAATTCTCTATGCACCGCGCCCAAAATCTCTATGCGTAGCACAACTTTGGAGCTGATTTTGAGGCACTTCCTGAAGTCAAAATTGAGCTCAAGATAGCTTGTTGGAAATCCCTTCCCGTCTACTTTCTAACCCAAGTGGAATTTCTGGATTTGGTTTCCATTTTCCCCTCCAAAAATCCAATCTCCCAACACTACTTCCTGTGGGTGCAAAAGGTGGCAGAGAGGTCATTTTTAGGGTGTTTTTGACCCTTTAGGCAACCCAGAACTTGATGAAATCCTTAGGTAATCCATGGGCATGCATAACTTTTGATGAAAAATCCAAAAATGTAAAGTTTTCCTCTAGAGGATCTCCCAATTATAAGTGTGCGCCAAGTGGCGCTACGCGTCGAGCAGGAAAATCTGTTTTGTGACCAAAATTTTCAAAATGACAAAATTTTCAAATTTGCTGAGATTTGGATTGAAGGTCCATCATCAAGTATCATGCTCATCCAAAGAATCTACAACCAAGATCATGTCATTTCACGCCTCCTTGATACCTTCTTCATCTACGTTGCCTGAGGTGAATATGAAGAGTGTGATGTCTTTGTCTCCAATAGTGTGTCAAAGTCAATAAGGGATTATGGGAAATAAGGAAATGAGAATAATGTGGTTTTTTCAAGTGAATTTAAAGTGTGAGGACAGTCACTTCACTGTGTTTGGGAATTTGGGATTTTATAAGTGATATGAGAGAAGGAGAGTGATAGGGAATGGTAGGTTTTAGGAATAGGGATAACTGAACTTAGGAATAAGTGATTTGGGATGTTAGGGAATAAGGGATTGACAAATGATAATATGACAGTGAAGGGGAAAGGAACCACAGATGAGAAATGGAATTGGAGTGTTTTGACACCAAAGTCAAATTTTGACATTCTAATTCAAACCCTAAGGGAGCAGTTTTTGATATGAGTATAGGGTTTAAATTTTAACATTCAAATTCTCCAAACGAACCTTCTAAAACCACACCAAACACTATTCAATGGCCATTGCAAGATGATTTGACTTACACGGAGCATAGGAGATTGAGTTGTTTAAATTTATGGAATAGTGGCAAAGTTTTTATGTGTCGGCCCTGTGCGCTGCGCACACAACCCAGTGCACCACGCACTTTATATGCACCATGCACGTTCAAAAAGAACACTGCAGTGGGCGGCTCTATTCATCGGGCTCTTTATATGCGCCACGACCACCTCCCAATGCGCCGCGACTATAATTTCGTCAACAGTTCAGCCTTCAAAACACAGTTTCGCCCTCCAACTGATTTATCCATGATTTCTCTTGGCGCCTAGCCGACCTCTGCTATGCCAATGAATTGTGGAATAAATGAAAATATCTTTCATGGCATGGACTTCGATTTTTTATTTTAAAAAAAAAAACCATTGTTTGAAGACTTTAACACTTTTACAAGAAAACTCTATTTTGCTTGTTTCCTTTTGATTTTTGAGCTGATGATGAATCTCTTTATCTGATCTATAGGGATGGATGGAATGGTGTTTGGAAAAGGCGACCAGGGCTGCGCCTGAGGGACTTTACAACTAAAACAACTTTGAAAATCACATGGAATTTATTACAAAAGACGAAATTTGACGATGAAAAGTCATGATCGAGCATTATTACGATGAAATTTTGTACTGAAAACTTATTTCGAATCTCCCTCATGTGCCTGCTAGCATTATTAGCCATTTTGAAGACTAAAATTGCGCAACCCTAGACCTAATGACTAAAATGACTCTTTGCTGACCACGAGACCAAACAAGACTGTACATGACTTTAATATTGACTTTGATGAGTAGACACAGACCAGCAGGTACATGACATGAGGGAGATGAGTGACAAGACCCTTTCGTCAGAAGATCGATGCTCCTGATGGAATGCAAATGACTGGACATGAATGAGACCCTAAAATGAAATGCAACAAAAGAGATTTTGATCTCTGACGAAGGGCTCAAAAGACTGACTCTAACATATCGTGTACTTGAACCTGTTACATATGCACATTTTTAAAACAACACATGAAAACCATATAACAAATGATGAATAATTTTGTTTTTTTGAATATTAGGATATACAGACCTACACATATGTAACTTATTTTTTATTTCAATGAAAATTGGTTTTTCTAGTGGGGAAAAACAAACAGATGGACAATAACTTTGTAACAATAAAGTTTGAAATCAAACAAAGATTACTGTAACCCTATCCTGCTCTCTATTTTCATCTTTGATTTCCAGTACATATTGCATTCTTATTTACATTGTCAAAATTGCAATAGTTGTGATTGTGCCCACTGGAAACTCATTTCATTATGTGACAAACTTGCAATCATAATGTTTGGGAAAAATCGGTACTCCGCACAAATAGGAAAAATGTTTTCTACACTAGTAAAACTATTTGGACAAATAGTTTTTTCACAATCACCGCTATCATATTTATGCTTTGGAATTATTTCGAAATCTTTAATAGAAACAAGTCAACATTTTCAATAAGCTTTGACTCATGTTGGTTAACGATGTTGGCACAAGCAATGATATTGTCATTTCCACTTTCTTATATATTAATTCTACACGAAGTATTTCTTTTGACTTATTTTCTTTGTCCAAAAATGTTCGATATATAACCAAGACAATGCCATGAAAAATACTCGGAGTTGTATTGTTACTGATATCTTCGATTAACAATGACGTAGACTCAACTTCTTTTTGCCTAGTCATGAGTATTGAATTGAAATATTTTTTTTAAAGAGAGGAAAGAATAAAAAGGCAAAGAGGAAAAGAAAGAAAGAAATAATAAATCAAATACAGAGTTAATTGAATGTGCACAAAAATACCTATTTGCATTTATTTCTTCTCTAGTTTTTGTTGCTTTTGTTTTATCCGTTGTGATATTTGTGTGTAGTACTACTCATTTCTATCTCTACACTCTTGTCCATCTCTATTGTGATATTTTTTGAATTCGATAACTTTTGCATGCTCACAACTAATACACTGAAATCATTGCTTAAAAGGATATTATAAATGAAACTAAGTAAGAACTATTTAATGAAAACAAAATAAAGTAACTCAAAGTCATTACTAGTGTACTAAATTCTAAATAGATTTCAGTTTTATCAAATACAAAAGTTTTATAGAAATGTTCAAAGTACTTTTTTCCTTATAATTGTTGTCTTAGATCCGAATCTCTAAGTGTCATATGTTTCCTGGAAATTTAAAAAGATTTACTTCTAGTTATAATACATTAAAAATATCGCCCAAAAGCGACGGTGGAAAAAAACTTTGTGGGTTGTGTAATGAAAATATAATCAAAGTATAATAAATAAAACAAAAACATACTTCTTAGAAGATTTATCATTGTCCTTAACGTTATCTATTTTACTTGTATTCATTTTTTCTGCTATGACGATATGAGTTAGATCAAACATACAAAAATAAGAAAAATAAGAGGTTTTAATTCCATGTTACAGAAGTACTACAGACATAAGAATTATACAACACTAACATGTTTTGTCCAAACATGTTTATAAATGTCGCATTATCTAGTATTTAAACTTTATACATCATTGCTACAAGATTGTATTGTATATTATATAAACATTCTTAGTACTTGCATATAGAACAAACAATGCACTATTTACCTATCAATAATGATATATGTTTGGTACTTTCTCTCCAAATGATAATCCCTCACGGTGTGCAACTACTAGAATAATACGATACAACCCAGACGAGGATTCTATTTGTAACCAACGCTTCTAAAAACTAGTTTAACATGCATTCATAACGTGTACACTAAAAAGATTACATGATGAACACCTGGAAAATTCTTCTATGGGAAACACAACCAAAATTAGTGGTTAGTATTTTCCTGTTACCATATAAATGTTCAACATACATATTAGGTACTTAACAGAGTTGGATTGGTAGATACGAAAAATTGCAATAAAAAAAAATAATCTAAAGTCAGTGGATTTTGACCACGAATGTTTAGGTTTAATTCCTTCCTTTTAAAAATAAAGAAAAGAATCAACACCATGTGTTCCTAGATGCTTAATATTTTTATATGCTTTGAAATAATTTTTTAACTGGTAAATATGATTAATTTCATGAATTTAATAAAACATTAAATTTATAGTTTCAATAATGTCATTACCACTGTTGACACTTGTAAAATTAATAGTGATATGTTACTTAGCTCACCAATTGATGCTAATAAATAAACCTTAAAAATATTTCCTAGACTTGTGTAGAGCTTTGCTTATCCGGAGTTTTCAGTGTGCAGAAATCTCTACACATTGCTTTACATGAAAATATTTACATGTTGTTTAAAAATTTTAAATACGAGGTGGGAAAATATAATCTAGATATTTTATAATCTGTCTTCAAGACAAAGGCTATTTTTTTTTTCCAAGAGCACAATATGCTAAACGATAGTTTAAAGATCTGGAAAATTTTCAGGAAACGTTGTTAGAGCGAATCAATGAGATCATCAACTAATTTTCACTGGTTTTGATTATGTTATCGGTTCGTGATGTTATCAGTTCTTTAACATTGTGTTAGTTTTTTTCCTATTCATGTTAGAATTGACACATTTTCAAGTGTTTTCCAAATCCAGAGTAAATGGGGAATGTTGAACAAATATGTAAATAATATTATTATTTTTGCTTTTGCGGAGCATATTATGGGGTACTATGATTTATGGAGTACTATTTAGTGTTAGCTTTTTGATAATGTTTGAAGCAAAATGATTTTGTTGCAATGTCATAATGTTGAAATTTTTCTACATCCTCAAACATTTATCAGGATGTTATCGATATTCTAGTCTTCCCTTTTTTTGTGGCATATACCGTTATCTTGCTACATTCACAAATGCTTCCGAAATTGTGTGGAATGAAGATTGACTATTTTTCATTGTATTGAGCTTTTACTGTGTGGAAGACAGAGTATGTGCAGGAAAACGAAGATGCAGAGGGAATTTTGAATTGATAAGTAACAATTTTCTTGATTGTGATCTAATTCTTTATGTAATTCCTAATAAATAATTACAAACTAATGATAAAGACCTACAAGCAAAGGAAAGCACAAGGGAAAAGGTAAGATTCTAGATCCAAAGGGAGAGATTCTGACTTTGTTAATTCAGTTGAAGAGCCAGTCTAAGAGACAACATTAGTAGAAAAATGCACAAGCATACAATGGTATGCATGGTAATGGAAATGAGGGTCATAAACATTAATTTTTAGTATGCTTCCTCTCTTCTTGTCTTATTATGTGATGGTTTGGTTTAGTTAATGTAGCGTATTGTCAACTATTTGTGTATTTATTGTTTCTTACTTTCATTTAACTACATTTAAACTAAGCAGTAGGTACTAGCTACTATGTAGCTCACTTTCCACCTATTTTACTTTCTACTATGGTACACTGGTGTTTGGTTATTACTTCGACTCATTCTGGAGAAGCATCCTTTTCATGTCATAAATTAGATGCTCATACATTATCATTTGATGGTGGATGTTTTTGTTAATATATTAACCAATTTAATTCCAAAACAAAGAATAAAGGAGTAATTACCACTCAATTTGAGAAGGTGTAAACACAGGCGACTCACTTCCATAATACTCAGCTCGTGTATAAGCCTACTCCTTAGTTCTAGGCTTAGCGTGGAAAATATCCATTTAAAACCTCAGTCAAACTATACATCCTAATTTGCCATCTCTTATAAGCCAAATCAAAACTTCTTACAGTGCAAGCTAGATCAAAACTTCTTGCAGTATTTCTTTAACTAAAAATACATGTGTCAGCATATCATTAAACAACTGGTATGTTTTGCAACAAATCCACCACCAGATTTTTATCAAATTTTTGAGTACTTTAGCTCACTGAAACGAAGGAAAACTATTACTATCAGGCTAACATTGATGGATGATTTGGAGTCAGTACCTATCGTGGAGTATTAATAGTATGGGTAATAGAACCCTACAAAGGTACACGATTATACTAATTTATTGAACGTCAGTATGGTTGGTTATGGTCTCCCAATTGACATGCATCATAAGAAAATGTTAATGTATTATGGTATCCAATTTCAAAATGAACCTGTGACATGTAAGACTTAAACAATTTGTTTCAAATTTGTGACATGGCTACTCAAGTTGATTTGAGTACAAGATGACATCATAATATCCATATACTAGAGGTGTGTCAGGCGGAAAGAGTCGATTGTGCGGACACAACCAACCTCCCTAGGAGCCTAAGACTCTCTAGTGACAAACAAGACAAACAAGAGCAATCCTTCTCTAAACATGCATTTACTATATAAGAAATCAAGTGTTTAGATCCTACCTGTAGTCCAACGCTGTCGTAGCAGTCCAGCTCCGCTGATCCGGATGAGCTCCTCCTTTACTTTGAAACCTGCATCCACTAACAATCAAACGATTAAACAGCACTTGATAATCTCATAGAATAAAACATATTTAACACATAGACCAAGGAGTACATGAAACAACTCATAAATAACAAGTTATTGAGAAGAATGGACTCATTTGCATTAATAGGTAACAAAAGGAACAAATACAACCTGAGCCTTGGTGTTGTGCAAGTCCCTCCCAGGGTCCATCAAGGGTTCTCCTTTACTTTGACAAAGCTCACCCACTTCCAAATAGAACAAGCAAAGATGGCAATCTCTCCTCACAAGCTTCTAAATGGGAGTCCTAATTCCTGCAGCATCTACCCTTAGAAATGTTTAGCTTCCAACCTCCCCTCCTTCTGGCCCAATGCCTGTATTTATAGTGCTCAAGAGGAAGTTAATAAGGTCCACCATCAATGGGATAATCCCCTCTTTGGATGGGATAGCTCCCTTATTGATGGGATAAGTTCCTCTTTGGTAGGGGTGCATGAACCATCTGGAGGCGCTCAATACACGTCGAACAACCTTCTAGAATGCTCTAGAAATGACCACAAGTAACTTTTTAAAGATGAAACTTGCGCATTTTGACCTTTACAGGGGGACGCACCTGCCCCTTTACATACAGAGCGTCCAAAGACGCAGCTTTTGTGAACATTGGGTGCGTACCCGCAGGTAAGGTTGAGAGAACCTGCGTACCCAGAGATAAATACATTTATAAAGACTTTCTCTCTTTTTGGAGTTTGACATGGAGAGCAGAGGCATAAGACTTGCCTAAGAGGATAGCATGACCGTTGATAGAGCCATACTAACTGTAAATAGTCATGATGACATTTTTTAGTGTAACAGATTGCCCCCTAAAGTGCGAAGCCTGTAATAGATTAGGGTTTTGTATTATCTAGGAAGGGTGAAGCGCTTTATCATTTCAAGGATTATCTCGTGGAGAGCCTGGTCAGGACCTGCAATTTTCAACACAAAATACATGTATAAGATTATATCATCATTGAGGTAGGCATTCCCATACTCAGATCAAAACTTTAACTAACAGACTAACTACTCTGATACAGGAATGATCTTGCAGTACATCATAATCATAGACTTTTGTAGACACAGTATGGGCGCAACCATCTGTTTATGATTAGTCTACTTAGATAATGAATACAAAACTCCTCGCAGCCTGGATGGTGGAAACTAGATCCAGGGTCTTCATTTCTACTTCCCGAATTGGTACGATTCTAGCCATGCGAATAAATGAGTTGATGTCGAACATGGTAGAAACCACTTGATTACCAGTCGATGATGTAAACTGTTAACAAGTGTGAGAGAGACCACCAGTAATGTCAATGGTTCTCAAAGTACCCAGTACAATCCATGAGATGTGAATGAATGAGTTGATGTCGAACATTTCACGGAATCCTTTGATCGAAAGTCAATGATGTAAACTGACGTCAAAGGCGAGAAACCTGCCATTGATGCATGCAGACTTCAAGGTACTGACGATTTCTAAGTCATCTCTCTAGATAATGTGCTGATGTCGATAGAAAGCGACCCGTTGCAGGCAAGCCCACAACACGAAATCATTGTTCAAGTCGAAGAAATGTTGCTGTAAGGACTGACTCAGGGATGGTCAAATGGATGACAAGTATTTTGCAGATGAAAGTTTTGCTTGCAGACCTCTTGAACACATAACGACACGACAGATGGCTTGGTGATGAATAACTCAAAGTTAATCCCTGGAACCCGGCTGAAGACTTTCAAAGTGGTTCGATCAACTGTGAGGTAAAGGATTTCCCAACCCAGGTGAATGAAAAGTGTCGTGTCCAAGAGTGGTAATAAAGTTTCTTCTGAGACAAAAGATAACAAATAGGCTCATTCTTCCCTCTTTTCCCCCACCATTTCTGGCAAGTACCTCTTTATTTTTAACAAGCTTGAGGAGGATAACATATGCTTGATTATAAGCTCATCCTTCGGATGAGTCCAACCTAGTTTTGATTCGAACCCTAGGAAGGAGTGGTTCGTTCCTGTTTGTAATTGAACAGGTCCTTTACTGTGAAATGTTTAACGAGTCCAGTATAGGAGAAACTCGGCGTTTTTCAATTTTAGAGAGTCTGAAAAACTTAAGAAGACTCCAAGTTGAACTTTTTCGTATATTTGTGTCCCTCAAGCCCGAAAAAGTATAAAATAATACCTGGGGGAACCGCTTGATCTTGCGACCAAGGAGTACTTTCATAATTAGTGCCACTGACCTGAAAAGTAAAAAGCGATCAAGGACACGTCGTTTTATTTCCGTATCGAGTTTGAAACGACAAAAACCCGGCAATCTTTTCCTGATTTTACGGTCAGAAAAGAGCTATAAGGGGACCGTCTTTTAATTCCGTTTTAACGAGTGTAAAAGAGACGCTCGGCAATCTTTTCATATTTTAGGAGTCAGAAAAGGGCTTAAAAGATGACTCTGATATTTTGGTTCGTGAAAAATGACAATTTTCCCTCTAAATCCCTTTGTCCTGCACAAAAACGACACATTACTCATACCTATTTAAGATAGGCAAAAATTCAATGAAAAATATCCTTCCATGGTGAAAAATGAACAAACCTAGCATTCATTCATCCAAAAAACCTATAAAAAGACTTTTTACCATGTCATTTTTACCATTTTACTGTTGAGGTTGAAAAAAGGGCTTTTGGCAAGAAACTTCCCGTGGTCGCTGCGGAGAATCCGACCGTCAGAGTCGAACGCCGTCTCTTCCAGGTATTTCACAACATCCTCTTCTTCAATTTCATCCGATTAAAAGTTTGTTTTAGGTTTTAGTTTTGATTTTTGGGGGGTTTTGGGTTTCAAAAATCGCTCTGCGGGGTACGCAGGTGCCCTTAGGGTGACCTGCGTCCCCCGACTTTTTCCCACACGGAAAAAGGTCGGGGGACGCAGCCCACCTTCAGGCCAGCCGCGTCCCGACGCTCTGTGTCCTAAACGCGGGGTACGTCCCCCGCGAAAGGCGGAATTTGAAACCCCAAACTCCACAAACAACCATTTGAAATTTCCCAAATCAATTCTAATCTTCATTTCTTGGTGTGTAGGGCACTCACCATGTTGGATTGGAGAGAAAGAGAGCACGAGGACGTTGATTTAGCCGCAATTAATCATCAACCTTCCATTGATGCCCTAAAAGCATGCGGACTATATAAATACTGGGCCATACCTGGCATGAGGGCTCAGGTGAGATTCTTGGAGTGGCTGGTTGAGAGATGGAACATTCATGAGCAATGCTTTTACATCGGAGGGCACCAGCTCGAGATATAGCCCTCTGACATATACTTTCTCACTGGCTTGCCAAATAGGGGCGAGCAACTCAATCTAGCCGGGACTAGGCCGGGTGGCCAATCCCTTGCTAGTCTCCGGGCAGATTGGTGCACACCCAATGCACACCATGCGAAAGGCGTAGAAATCAAACACATCTCTCTGCGTGAACTCAAGGTTATAGCTTTCACGGTTACCAGAATTTGCGGTGCAGCCGCTTTACATATTGCCACCGGGTCCCAAATGCGGATGGACTGTTTCCAAGGCACCATTTTCAACTGGTGTGATGCTGTGTCGGCCAATATGAAGGGCCAACTGACTAGGGCAAAGAACGGACAACTGAAGACCTTTGGATATGGGCCTCTAGTTGTGAGCTTTGCCTTAGAGAGAGTTCCGATGCTGATCCCTCAGCAACTCACTGTTGATATCTTGGGTCCTCGGGAGCCAAAGCTGATACGATGGGTTACGGTGATGGCCCGACATCCTGACGAGGGCACGGCGGTTGTTCGATTCCCTGATAGTTACTTTCACTGGTTAGAGGACCAGGTTTTTTCGATCCAGGACTTTCCGTATGCCGGAGTAGATTTTCGAGGCGATCCGGACATGGTTCTTCCACAGGGAGAACAATGGGATGACAGAGGTACTTTATTTTTCACAAGTTTTCAAATTATATATATATATATATATTTTTATATATATCGTCTCAAAACTGACAGTAAAAATTTTCAAAATGCAGATGTTGGTCCACGGCGCCCAGCCAACCTCCGGCCTTTTGAGAGGAGACACCCAGTTGCACCGGTACCGGCTCCACAGGATGCGGCTGCAGAGTCACTAGCTGAGTTGGAGCAGGATCTAGAGCGTCTGACGGTGGATATACCTGAGACTACCATAGATGATATTCCTATCAGACTTCAGCGCTATGTAGTCGCAGTCCCTGGGCCGTTTAGGAGATTTTTGTGTAAGGTAGCCCATGCAGTGGTGTCATATAGGGAGCACCACCAGTGATTGGCTAGCCACTTTTGTAGACACATATGACATTTTTGGCTTTTTGTACTTATCATTTTTGCCGATCATAAGGTGTTTTTCAACCTATGATCGAAGACGATGTATATTTTTTGACACACTCCTATCTATATATATATCACTATTACCGGCTTATCTTGTTTAACATATGTGATGAAATGTTTTTAAATTTACTTGCATGATTATCGTAAATGTCTGTCCAACATTCGAGAAGCAATTGCATCTGCTAATGTATTTAAAGACCTCGGAATATGCTGATATTCAATGTAATCAAATTCACGTTCCAAGAGACGCACTCTCAAAAACAACCTTAATAACACAGGATTTCTAATGGCATATACTCTATTAAGCTGTAATACAACAAGTTCAGAATCTAACCTCACTATCAAACGTCGAATTCCAAATGAAATAGATTCGGATAATAATTCAACCACTGCACTGTATTCTGCAATGTTGTTCGTTGTTTGACCGAGGCTTACCCCATGCATAGAAACTAACTCGTCAGAGGGCGAATAGATAACCCAAGCTGCGGAAGAGATATTCCGTGTACTACGACAAGCACCATCAGCAAATCCGATGTATGTTTGGAGAGGCGTCGACATCTGCAATATCGAGAGTAAAACCAAGATAAGCCAGAATAACGACAAAAAACACACTCTCTAAACTAAGCACACTGACTAAACTAACAAACATACTAGCTAGAAAGAAAACCTAAGCTAACTAAAAATTCTCCATACCCACCATTTAAGCATAATACCTCTTTAGGTAAAGTCCATTTCTGGGTTTACCCAAAGAGTCCCCATCAAAATCTACCAGCTCATAAGCCCCTTTTGCTAGCTTTCGCTTTACAATGTAGGGTCCATGCCACATAGGAACGAATTTTCCAGCACCTAGCTTATCGTTAGCTTGATCATATAATAGCACTAGGTCTCCCTCTGAAAAACTTCGAGGGGTCACATTTCTATCATACTGAGCTTTCATTCGTTTCGCGTGAGTCTCGATTGCCAATGTAGCGTCACGTCGAGTCTCATCTAATTTAGCTAAGTATAATAAACGCTTCTCCTCTTCGGAAGTAGCTGGAAGTAATTCGACAGCCATTTGAAGTGATGGGATTTCGCATTCAATGGGTAACACAGCTTCCAAGCCATAAACTAGCTGGAAAGGAGTGAACCCTGTTGAAGTTTTCACTGAGGTTCGGTATGCCCATAGCGCTGAAAATAACATGTTATGCCAATTCGACCGATGAATACCAATGGTTCGTCGGATCATGATAACTAGAACTTTGTTGATAGACTCAACCAAACCGTTGGCTTGCGGATAATAAGGAGTAGAGCTATCGTGGCGCAAACCAAGCTGGCTTGTAAGCTCAGTCATCATGATGTTTCGAAAATGGCTCCCATGGTCAGTGATGATTGCTTGTGGGACACAAAACCTAGTTATAATATGATTGAATACGAAAACTGCAGCTGTTTTGCCGCTTGCGTCGAATGTAGGCATCGCCTCGGCCCATTTAGTAAAATAATCAACCGCGAGGATGATATACGCATGCCCCCCGGCCGAGTGAGGGTTACAAGTAATAAAATCGATACCCCATTTGGCGAATGGACCAACGACAATTATAGGGTGGAGAGGAGCAGGTGGTGCGCGCATCTTGCGATCAAGCACTTGACAGTTGTGGCACTTCCGGACTACAATGATACAATCTTTAAACATAGATGGCCAGAAGTAGCCAGCGCGCAACACCTTCTGAGCTGTGGCATACCCAGACATATGACCGCCACATGCTCCAGAGTGACAATCATTCAAAACCCTCTCAGCCTCTTCGTGAGTTAAGCAACGTCGAAAAACTAAGTCTGCCCCTCGGCGATAAAGTGTATCTCCAATAATTTTGTATTGCTGGGATTGAAACCGAATTTTTCGACGTTCCGACTTTGAAGCTTCAGGCCGAAAGGTTTGGGTTTGGAGATAGATGATTATATCCCCGTACCACGGATCTAAAGTACTGATAAGAAACAAAGACTCGTCCGCAATGGACTCCTCTGCCACAGTCTCTGTGTCAGCACGCGGGAAATCACACATCAATTCCGCAAAAACTAAGGATTTCTTAGACTTGGACTTCGCGAACTCCAAGTCGAACTCTTGCAGGATAACAATCCATTTAGAGTACTTGCCCCCTAGCAGTTGTTTTTTCAAAATATAAATCATAGGGTTGCAATCCGAAATGACTGTAGTTTTACGGAGAAGAATGTAGTGACGAAAACGCTGGACAGCTTGAACGGCTGCCAGGGCCAATTTCTCCACATGCGAATATTTTAGCTCAGTGGGATTTAAGGTCATACTAAGATAATATATCACATGTTCCGCTCCGAATTCATCTTCTTGAACTAACACCATTCCAATGGTGGAATGCGAAGCTGCGAGGTATAAGAAGTAGTCCTGGTTGTAGTTGGGAGGATGCAACAACGGTGCATGGGTCAACGCGTGTTTAAGTGCATCAAAAGATTGTTGGGCAATCTCATCCCAAAAGAATTGAGCGTTCTGTTTCAACAACCGTGTAAAACCTTTAGTGACCTCGGCGTAGTTTGGAATGAATCGGCGTAAAAAATTCGCTTTCCCTTGCAAACTTTGGAGTTGGCGCAAACTCGAAGGAGGAGGCAATTTGATGATAGCTTTGACCTTCGAGGGATCGACGCGAATGCCGGCTTTTGAAACAACAAATCCCAGCAATCGACTCGTCTCTATACAGAACACACACTTGTGGGGATTCAACCGAATTCGATAATGCCTACTCCTCAAAAAGATTGCTCGTAAGTGGACAAGGTGATCATCTCAATGTAAAGAATGAGCAGGCAAATCATCGAGGTACGGTTGCACAATGTGTTTGATGTCATGAAATGCGTAAGACATCGCCCGTTGAAAAGTGGATCCGGCATTCTTAAGCCCAAAAGGTAATTTGCAATAAGCAAATGTCCCCCATGGACAAATGAATGCCGTTTTTGGTTGGTCGGCAGGTAGAATATTGATTTGATTGTAGCCCGAAAAACCATCCATGAAGGAAAACATTTCACTTCCGGCACAATCATCAATAATTTGATCGATATAAGGCGTAGGATAGTTGTCTTTTGGACAAGCTCGATTTATATCCCTATAGTCGATACAGATTCTTATTGTTCCTTGTTTCTTGTTGACCAGAACAATATTCGATACCCAATCCGTTAACGGGATCGGATAAATGAAACCTGCTTTCAACAGCTTCTCGACTTCTGCTTTAATTGCAGCCGCTTTCCGAGGGTGAATCTGACGTAACCGTTGCCGGACGGGTTTAGCATCCGGGTAGGTCTTTATTTCATGAACAACAATGGCAGGGTCGATTCCCGGCATTTCCTCGTAAGACCAGGCAAACACATCGCGGAATTCTTGGAATAGGGCCTTGTAAGTTTGGATTTCCTCTTCTGTACATGCGGCACCTATATGAATGTTTTCCTCAATTCCGGGCTTCACTGAAATATCAATGGGAATAGTGCGAGAAATATTCCCTAAATTCAACTCTGAATCAGAATGTTTCGTTGGATTCTGAGCGTCTTTGACATATTCAGCGGTAAAGATAGATGAAAAATCATTTTCAAAAGCATCATCCTTAGGTAAAAACGAAGATCTGTGATGGAGATCTTTCCATGGTAGATCGTCTACACTTAGGATTTCGCGAAGTTGTTTGTCAGATGACACGACTTCGGGAAACGCTATCCGTTCTAAGGTTGAGGTGAAAAGTGATTCTTCACTGACCACATTCATTTGGTCGAGCTCGATTGAACGCGAGTCGGTAAAAGACATGACAGCTTCATAAGCAATTTCATACGGACTCAAAGGCATAGCATTACCGAATGAGTCTAACTCAGATTCAGATGGGACGATCCAAGGATCATCGTAAATAATGTTTTCTGACGTAATCATATGAATTGATGCAAATGAAGGGTCTGCGTTGATTGGAGGGAAAGGAAAAGTTCCCAGTAAACCGGAATCTTTAACTAAACCTACGCCAACGTCCCTATAAGGGATTGTCGTCTTACCGACATGCTGGATACTCTCTGAAGAGGCTGGGTCGGATGAAAAGTATGACAGCTGATCAATGGTCACGATCTTACCGTTATATGGAAACTTTATTACTCTGAAGACCGATGAAACGACTGCTGTCATAGCATATGACCAACTTCGACCCAAAAGAAGGTTGTAGTCTAGAGGGGCATCAACCACTTCCACATCCAGACTAACGGTTTTACCTTCTACCCCTATAGGCAATTCCTGTAGAATACCAAACGGACGGAACCCACGGCCATCGAAGGCCTTAAGGATGGTCGGGGATTGGTTCAATGAAGGAGAACCAAGCGATCTCCAACATTGAATCGACATAATACACGTAGAAGCTCCCTCATCAATCACAGTCCGATGAATAGGCCTGTTTTTTACTATCACTGGAATTTGGAAAGCCATTTGATGGGGTAGACGCGGTGTACTATTTTCTAGATCGAAGATTATCAGGTTCAGATCCTGAACATCAACAACTCCGATAGCCGACAAAAGTAATTTTCGTTGTGCTGGGCATGATTGCAGCACCTAAAGCCGACATTGCTGAGGGTGAAACAGCTAAGTCCTCAACAATGTTGTAGTTCTGGGCCGCTCTCGCATGTGGATTGAAAGCAGACCTTCGAAGTACACCCTTGGCGGGCGGTTTGATTACTAGATCCGGGTTAGGTTTCTCGATCTGTAGTGGATCGGAACCAGGAGCTGAGGTTGATGGGTTAGAATGAGAAGATTCTGCTTCTTTACCATCAACAGGAGCCTTACTACCATAATCTTGCGATCGAGTCGCAATCCTCACATGAGACATCATCAAAATGGGTTCTTCACTGGCAGTCGAGGAAGAACCTATCATCTTACTCTCCTGCTTTGGAAATGGATCTTTTAACATAGCAGGAGTGGGAGAACCTTTGACAATTTTCACAACCTCGGCCCGATGAGGGCAATCTCTCGTAAAATGATCCTCTTCACAAATAAGACAAGGATATCGAGGTTTGCGCTTTTCGTCATTGGTTTCCGAATTTTCCGTTTTCTCCTTCAGAGCCTTGTCTGCTTTAGCCTTCTTCTTTCCTTTCTTCTTTCCACCGTTTTTTGATTTGGCCGTAGATGACTCTACAGCGTGAATATCGGCGGAAAGTTCAGGAGAAGACTCTCCTGTCGGGGAATCGGGCAAAGTGATTATAGGAGTAGTTGAAGCCTTAGAAGACTTCTTCTTGCTCTTTGTATTCACGATACCAATCATACCATCAGCGGCATGAGATCCCGAAGGAGCAGTAGCGATTTGATTCGACTTTGGAAGATCTGGAATCTTCTCGTGTAACGTACCCGACTGAGTGTAAACTAAGTCAAGGTACTGCGCCTGAGCAATGACTTGCTCCTCAGTAACTACTCCGGCCTTAGCTACATCTTCAGTAATCTTCGGTAATAATGATTTAACAAACCATTCAGCTAAGATTTGGTCCGGGATAAAAACTTTCACTAGCCTTCTTCGACGTCTCCACTCATGAATATGATCAGAAATATACGTGGACGTTGATTGTTTTAGTGAAGTTAATAACTCCGTGCCGTTATCGTATCTGACCGGCAACTGAAAGTGAGTTAAGAACGAGGTAGCTAACTGGCTGAAATTGTAAAAAGAGGCCCGTGGTAACTCAATGTACCACTTGGCCGCGAGACCAATGAGTGTACGCTGGAAAAGACGTAAGCAGATCGAATCATCCGAGATAGAATTTGAAGCACACCAGAGGTGGTAAGTCATCACATGATTGGACGGATCCTCTCCTGACTTACCTTCGAACTTGGGTATATCACTGGGCAACTTATTTGGCATTGGCGGCTAGAACGGAAGATATTGAATTGGATCGTTCGTTAGGCGCGTCAAGTCTGGTAAATCCAAAGTTGCAATAAACGGTAACTGCCGGTTAGGATCTCTAAAACTCTGGGTCACAAGACCAGTCCCAGGAGGAGGATATCCAGGATAACTAGGAACAGGAGTCGCATTTGGGATATTATATCCTCCTGGAAAACCAGGATTAACCGGACCGTACTAGGGTTGTTGAGGTTGTTGATAAGTGTACCCAGGATACGGTTGATACTGGTAAACCGACTGTTGGACAACTTGCCCAGGTTGGTACTGTCCCTGGTACGGTTGATGAACAAATTGAGGTTGAGTAGTGACAACCGTACTTATACCAGGCTGACCTGTAGGCATCTGGACCGTGGTTTGAATCGTAGATCCAGACAACGGTAAAGATGTCTGAGGAGTGGTTGCAGAGACAGTAGAAACCGGAGCTGTCGATACTCCAGAAGTAAGTGTGGTAGATGTAGCGGTAGTTGCAGCAGCCGTTTGAGATGGAGTACTAGGTGCAATTGGCGGCTGAGTAACTACCGAAGTTACAGAAGTTTGAACATTTGACTGGACAGGCTGCGGTTGCTGGGGTGGACCAGAAACTACGGGTTGTCCAGTTTGAGGTACCAACTGTATACTTGGCTGCAACACCTGTTGACCTTGTGATGGATCCCACACTAACATTCCAGGGTATTGACCTGTAACAGGTTGAGGATACTGAGATCCATAACCGGATTGAGGATAGGATTGATAATTGAAAGGTGCAGTTCCCATACCTGGAACATATGACTGACCTTGAGGTGGTTGATAACCTTGACTCGAGTATTGACCTTGAGGTTGATAACCTTGAGGTAAATACGGATACTGGGGTTGACCTTGACCTTGAGGTTGATACCCTTGAGGTTGATACCCTTGGGGTTGATACCCTTGAGGTTGCCATCCTTGAGGTTGATATTGATACTGAGGTTGACCCTGGGGTACATATTGAGGCTGGGGTTGACCTTGAGGCATGTATTGCACCATAGGTACATACTGACCTTGAGGTTGCCCCCCAGACACAAATTGTGTACCTTGAGGTTGCCCCCCAGGCGTTAACTGAGGCTGCCCCCCAGGCGGTAATTGGCCACCTTGAGGTTGGGAAACGGGAACTGAGCCTGACATCATGTAAATGTCTCCTACACCCAATGGTATATTACCACTGTTTCCAGCTAATAACCCATGATCAATGGGTTGAGGAGATGCCCCCGCAAAGGTACCAGAAAGTGATTGATACCCGGTGGGAACAGAAGGACCGCCGTGTAAGAAAGATTCAGGACTTTGAGTAAACACGGACGACTGACCAGACATATTTACAGGAGTATAAATACCTCCAGGTGGAAAAGGAGTACGATGTGTAGAAAAACCTACCCCTGAGTTGTCTAAATAATTGGTTAACGAAAGGTACCAAGTAGTACTTCTAGGAGGACTGTAAAAGATAGATTCACGCTCCCTGAGATCAATAGTAAGTTGATCTTCAAGGTTAGAGACGCCTATTTCTTCCTCTGGAGCAAGTTCTTCGATGGCAATCAGACCAGTAGGAAGATTTTCGGTGATAACTCGTTCTACTCTTGGTGAATCTGGAACACTAGAAGTCGGAGTAACAGGTTCAGATATTTCAGGTTCTTCGCCTGTATCACTAGCAGACGAAAAACTACCAACAAGCTCAGAAACTGTAACAGCTTTGGGATTATAACCTGTCTCTAAGCCTTGGTAATCTGAATGGACTACCAAGGAAGATTCTCCTTCTTCAGGTGAACCTACTCTACTGCCACTAGGAGGAGTTACAAGGACCTTCAAACCTTCGAGATTGCTGGGGTCGTCTCGAGGAGGTTCACCCCTAAGTCTACGGGATCTTCTCAACAATTTGGCCACAGAAACAACTTCAGGAGACTGGCCCCGAAGTCTACGGGACTGTCTCGGTAATTCCGCCACAGTTAAAAACTTTTAACTACTACACACGAAAACAAAATAAAATCTCAAATCAAACCACCTAAAGTCTCTAAAGAACCAAACAAATTTGAATCACACGCCTAAAGAATCTAGGGCGTCAAACCAAGCACAAACAGTAACCTTCCAGACCGAAAATGCTAGTTGGTGATGAAGCCCAACATCGCCGGATTCAGTACAGAAGTGGCGGGTGGAACAGTTACCCCGACAACCTGCTTAATGAATAGACCGGCACAAGTTCCTCCACTTTAACCGTCTCGAGTGAAGTGAACCCCCCGGAAAATCCAAGTGAGTCTAGCCGACGTCTGCTCCAGGTACAGTGGGATCTTCCCTCCACCGTCACCTCGGTAGAATCCTAAAGATAATGGTCACTAAGGTTACCAACCGCAACAAATGCACCTGGGGGAACAGTCTACACTCCGACAGCACGCAAGGGCAGAGTATCAAGCTCAATCCCCTTGCCGGTTCCTTGACAATAATCCAAGGTTTACCGACAAGTGACCCCTGGCTCCTCGACAATGGTTAATCCGAGGTTTACCGTTTGTAATACGTGCGTGTCTGGCGTCGTTCCCAACGAGGGGGATTGATCCCCTCACTGGTTCGGACACGAGCTCGTGCTTCTCCTTTAAGAGGAGCTTTCCCAGAGTACAAATGAGACAATTGGATTTATTCTATCACAAGATAAGCTACTTGTTTGGTTTTGTTGTCTTGGAGAGTTAATTACTCACCTACTCCAAGACACTAGCCTGATCTAAATTGGTGTTTCAGAGCCCTAGTAAATAAAAGTTACTACGTTGATTTTACTTTAAGCGTTAATTTTATGGTTTTTCTTAAAGACAAAAGGTAGCGGAAGTGAAACCAATGGTGTGTAGACTCGACTCAAACCACTACAAAGATGCACCTAAGATGATTTACACTACTTTCCTTTTTTCAATGAAATTCTTAACTAAGAGAGTTGAGAGATGCAAATTTTATAGAAAACAACTTTCTTAGTAAAGACAATCAAAGAAACAATTCTCTTTATCTTTCCAAGCATACAAACATGACCACTCCTTACGTGCACGAAAAACTCTTTTTCTTTCAAAACTCTTCAAAGCTACTTGAAACAAAACTTTTCAAAGGAGATGTTTTTGTATTTTCTCTTAATAAAGCATATAAATCTATTTTAACGAAAATCAATCTCAAAAGCTATAAAATCTATGAAAACTTGACTCACAAGCAAATCAAAAAGAAATTTACTCTAAGCAAACCTAACGAGGCAAAAGCCTACAAAGATGATTCTAGGTTGTTTTACTTGACCAAAATCAAGTCAAGGACCAGCTAATGCAGAATCAAAAGACTAGTCAAAACAAAACTCAAATCTTTTTGTTCTTTTTGTAAAATGGAATTCAATACTTAATCAACAAGCACTTCGAAATTTGCCAAAGAGACAACTCAAAGGTAAGTTGCTCACACAGGTAGACTTTATGACAGGTCTGACTTCTAAGAATGCTGACAAAACCAGAGAGATCTAAGGCTTGACAACTTCTACCGCCAAAGTCACTACAAGACCTACTCAAAAATCAAACCCTAGGGCTTAAACTTCTATGAAATCCACTAAAACACTCAATGCTATCGAAACAAGTTCAGGTGAAGATCTTTGACAAGAGACTAATGGATCTGGGCAGTAAAAACTAAGAAAAAGCAAAATCTAAGAGAAAAAATGCAAAAAAATGGAATTTTCTTAAATTTTAGCAGGGGACGCAGGCAACCAATTAAACCAGGTGCGGCCCGCTCTGTGCACACAGTGACAGTGCGTGCAGGGACGCACTGTGCAATACTCAGAGGGTGCGTCCTACTGGAAAATTCAAGAAAAACTAAAATGAATCTAACCCTAAGCTAACCCACCCAAAAACAAAGTCACAGAGCCAAAAACCAGAAAATAAATGACTTTTCTCAGAGCAAAGTTGTATACAAAGGAAAAGACTTTCACATCAATGGAGTCCCCAGTGGAGTCGCCAATTTGTCAGGCGGAAAGAGTCGATTGTGCGGACACAACCAACCTCCCTAGGAGCCTAAGACTCTCTAGTGACAAACAAGACAAACAAGAGCAATCCTTCTCTAAACATGCATTTACTATATAAGAAATCAAGTGTTTAGATCCTACCTGCAGTCCAACGCTGTCATAGCAGTCCAGCTCCGCTGATCCGGATGAGCTCCTCCTTCACTTTGAAACCTGCATCCACTAACAATCAAACGATTAAATAGCACTTGATAATCTCATAGAATAAAACATATTTAACACATAGACCAAGGAGTACATGAAACAACTCATAAATAACAAGTTATTGAGAAGAATGGACTCATTTGCATTAATAGGTAACAAAAGGAACAAATACAACCTGATCCTTGGTGTTGTGCAAGTCCCTCCCAGGGTCCATCAAGAGTTCTCCTTTACTTTGACAAAGCTCACCCACTTCCAAATAGAACAAGCAAATATGGCAATCTCTCCTCACAAGCTTCTAAATGGGAGTCCTAATTCCTGCAGCATCTACCCTTAGAAATGTTTAGCTTCCAACCTCCCCTCCTTCTGGCCCAATGCCTGTATTTATAGTGCTCAAGAGGAAGTTAATCAGATCCACCATCAATGGGATAATCCCCTCTTTGGATGGGATAGCTCCCTTATTGATGGGATAAGTTCCTCTTTGGTAGGGGTGCATGAACCATCTGGAGGCGCTCAATACACGTCGAACAACCTTCTAGAATGCTCTAGAAATGACCACAAGTAACTTTTTAAAGATGAAACTTGCGCATTTTGACCTTTACAGGGGGACGCACCTGCCCCTTTACATACAGAGCGTCCAAAGACGCAGCTTTTGTGAACATTGGGTGCGTACCCGCAGGTAAGGTTGAGAGAACCTGCGTACCCAGAGATAAATACATTTATAAAGACTTTCTCTCTTTTTGGAGTTTGACATGGAGAGCAGAGGCATAAGACTTGCCTAAGAGGATAGCATGACCGTTGATAGAGCCATACTAACTGTAAATAGTCATGATGACATTTTTTAGTGTAACAAGGTGGTATGCCTTAGCACGGAAAATGTAGACAATTATGTCTAGTAGGGCTTGGACCCTAAGCCAAAAACATCAAGTTTGTCCAAAACCTCTCGATGGACATAACATCTACAAAGCCCAAATTCTTCTTTTCCAAACCAAAAATTATATATTTTAATCCCTCTCGGCTCATAGAGAACTAATTTTTGAAAGATCGAGACACACTTTAAAAAAAATGAATTTGTAGCATCATAAACTAGAATCATATGTCATCAATATTTGTGTGCATTTCGAAAACAAACTGTTCTAAGTAGATATCTCCTTTACTAATATGAACATATACAATGTTCTTTTGGTGCTTCCTTTTGTGTAAAGATGTCAATTGTCTAATATATAATACTTACATTTTATGTAAAGTTCAAACCTTTACCAATAATGGTCAATGTCACATGCATACTTTTTTACGAAGCGGCAAGGACAAGCTACTATGTAGCACTTCTTTTTTATGGAAGTTATTCGAATGGATATGATATGGTTAACCATGGGATTTGTACTCTTAACTCATGTTTCTTTATATATATATATCTATATATATATATATATATATATTGAATCGTTTAATTCACAAATTTGTTGATGTAAATATATGGTTATAAGAGTTTTGCTAGGGTTTGCATGATTTATATTATATTTATTTTAATGTTTTTTGAATGGAGAATGTGTGATTCTTTATAATATTAATTTCAAAACATTATTAACTTTGGCTACAACATTACACTAAAACAATATTCACTTTATTAAAATCAATCAAAACCACATAAGTATAGAAAGCAATATTAATAGCACCTTTACATTAACATAAAACCAAGTTTATTACATTGACATGGTCTCACATCTTGGGAAGGCCTGGAAAACTACATTTCCATGGAGAGCATGCTTGCTAGATTTTACTTATTTGAGTACTTTATTTATTTTTTAGTCCCGTTATTTATGCATTTTTTTATAACATGAATGATACAATACATATTATAGGTTTGTGGTATAATTTTTTGTTACGAGGTGATTAATAAGCTTTGATTTTTAGGTTTCAAGAAGTGTAACTGTACAATTTTCATTACTGGAGTTACAAAAGAACGTGGATATGGCAAGCCACATGTTTTTTTAACTAGGGTATCTCCACACAAGTTGAACATATTAAACAAATGCCCACACAAATAGATAAATATTAGTACACTAGTGTATTACATGGTTAAAAATATCAAAGAGATAAATAATCCACAACCCCAACCAAAGTAGCCACTCAAGACAATATATTAGTGCAAAAGGAATATCTTTAGCTATGAGTTTCTCATAATCAATCATTAGAAAATGTCCTTCCATGCTCTTTAAATAGACATCATGGACTAATTAGGTGTTAAGCCACAAATAAATATAGTCATTAGTATTAAGAAGAAGATAAACTATTGGATCACTTTAATTCTAGAACATATCAAGACTATTGGATTAGATAATTACAAAAGGATAATAGTGAATAACAAGGAAAAACACTTTACCTAAAGACAAATTAAAACAAGTTGATATTAGCTAACCCATGCACGTCTAAATATCCGAACATCCCCCTTCAGAATAACTTGGGATGTTTTGAAGGATTTCTAAAGGTGATAAAATAGGATAAGGGAGGAAGTAATAGTGCATATCGCCCTTTAATGACAACTTTTTGAATTCCTCCCATAGATCAAACCTTCGAAAGCTTCACTTTTGTAAGAAAAGTTATGAAAATGTCTAAAACTTGATCATTTGTAGGGTAAAAGAGCACTTTGAGAACACAATCTTGAATAATCTTTATGATGAAATGCATGAACAACTGAATATGTTTGTTGTACGTGTGTGTGTTGAATTGAATATTTGGTGAGTTTGATGGAATTTTGAATGTTTATCAAAGAGTGGGAAAATGTTATCATTGGAATCCAAACTCTAAAGGGGTCTTTCGTAGTCATAAGGTTTCTTAATTTGCATTAGCAACTATTTAATACTTGTATTTTATTGAATAAAGTGAAAGAATACTTTGATTTTATCGAACAAATATAAGATCTTGTTGCTTCTTACAAATACAAATGATAGATTCAGAACCATGATTGAAAATGTAACTTGTAGTAGACTTTTGATCACATGGGGATATAATCCTAAATAGAATCAATGGAAAAAATCAACAAAGGAATCCCACCTAAACTATACTTTATCCTTAACTAAATTATACCTTGGATATCAAAGTATCCTTTTCGTTTCTTTGCAATGTATCTTAAGCATTGTTTGCATATATTATGTGACAAGATTAACATAAAAGGAAATATCATGATGGGCATGAGTCAAATACAAAAGTATACCAATTAATTGATGATACAAAGTGGCATCTACTTCGAGTGTGATATAGGTGGTATAAAGTTTGAACCAAGACTATAAGGGAGATGGGGTTGGTTAATAATCTTCCATGTGAAAGTAATAAATAAGGTCGCATGGATACTTATACTGGGAAAATGAAATTTATTCCTTGGTTTTAAATAATTGGAGGCTAAGGAAATGATGAAAATATCCTAAGTCCATCACTTCAAATTTCTTCTAAACGTTGGATTTCACATGGTTTAGAGTTTGTGGTTAGTACCAATGAGAATAAGGTCATCATCGTAAGGAATAAGGATTATGAGATGATTACCTACATTTTGATATAGACATTGGTGTTAGAATGACATCTAGAGAAGTCGATATCAAGAAGAAAGCTATCCATTTTAGCAATACCAATCCCTAAGAACTTTCTTAATACCATAGAGAGATTTCTTAAGGTGACAAATAAGGTTGCATTCATTCTAAACATAGCTAATAGGTTATTCCATTTAAATTTATTCTTAGAAATCCCCATGCAAGAAGGTGGATTTAACATCCATATGATCAAACTTCCATTCATGTAAAATGGAAAAGGATAAAAGAATGCAAATGGAATTCATTTTGTTTATAGGGGTATATGTTTTATTATAGTTAATCCTTTCGACTTGAAAAACTCCTCTGGCCACTGCTTGGGTCTTATATATTTCAACACTTCCAGTTGATGCATATTAAGTAGTCTTATACACCCATTTATATTTGAAAAGTTTTCTTCCTTTTGAAAGAGGTAATAAATCCCATGTATTTTTTTTATTTAACAAGAGATATTTTTCATTTATTGATGTGTTTAATTATGGAATCCTAAAAGTTTCTATATATGTTTATGGATCATGAGTCCCTAAAACTTGAGCCAAAAGAGAGGAGGCTTGCTGAAATTTTGTGTGTACGACATTAATCTATAGGATCATCAATGAGATCGCCAATTGCTTCGTGTGTTGTAAGGGCCCATCAAAAAAATGGTGTGCTAGTGTAGGTTCATGTTTAATAGATCCAACTACGACAAATCGAGGAAGTGGAGGCAGATTTTTATCCTCACTATAATCATATAAAAAGGAAATTACAAGAGTATCACTAACATAACGTTTGGGAACAAAATATGGCATAAACATCAAACATAGCTAGTAGGCTAAAGATGACATGCATGTCAAATTAGACCCTCAATCTTAGAGGCATTTAACAAACAAAACATCTCTCCTAATAAAAATTCAATGGAATGAGGGTAAAGAAGTTTATAAACTTTTACACCTTTAAAGTAACCAACAAAAATGCACTTCCCATGTTTAGATTATGATTCTCTCATTTTCCAATCAAGAATATGAGCTTATGATTCACTATAAGATACATGAAAGCGGATTGCATCTAGTCTAATTTTAATCCATGCTCATTCCATTGTTATATATTTTAAAGTCTTTGTGGGAATGTGATTAACTATGGCCTAAAATGAGGGTGTAATCCCATCATGCAATTTGACATTTCCTTTAGTGTGTGATTTTTGAATCTCTCAAGAAAACATTTTTGTTGTGTTTTATATGGAACATTAAGTTGAATTTGAATGCCCTATGTAGTGCAATAAGTTGTAAAATTGTTGTTAACATATTCACCTCCATTCTTTATTCTTAAATTTTGTGGTTGATGTCTAGATTGTGTTTCCATAAGGGCCTTGTACCCCAAAATAACATCAAAAAAATCACTTTGAAGAAACAAACCCGAGTGTGTATGAAGAAGTACTCAAGAAAATTTTAGTAGTTGAAACTAGAGAAAGAAGCAAAAGGAAGTGCACCATAAAAATCACTATGAACAAGATACAAGGGGGGTTGAGGTGTGTCAAGAGGCATATTATCAAAACTTTCTTGATGTTTTTCATTGAAAATACAATCAGAACAAACACCATCTATAATGAAAAGAAAGGAAGATCAACGATAATATTCTAATGACATAGATGTTGAAATGAAAAATAGTGTACATGACAAAATTGTTCTTGCCAAAGTTTTCTCAAGTTATCTCTACAATCAAGAAAAGATAACAAAAAATTGTATGACCAAAAGTTGTCACATTTGTACAACCTACTAATGTCATTAACAATCACAATTTCTAGAACAATAATTAGGACATTTAAGTCCTTGATTACAGCTTGGTGAGATGAAGACTCCATTGTTTTACATTCACCTAAATGAGTGATTCGATATATTAATATAATATTGCAAGAGAGACTTAAAACACATACTAGATCATTAGTTTCCATATTGTTAAACTATTATAGGCGCTACAATACTAAGAGATCTATCATCACCAACAAATATTTGTTTGTTGTTGCATTTATTAAGAGCATAAAAATGGCTTTATCCTTATCTATATTATAATATGCTCTAAAGCCAATAACCCACCCACTAGAAGAAGAAGTAGATTTTTCATTGAAGGAAAAACTAGAAGTGGAATTTGCATGTATATGATAGGAAGAGTTAAAAGGTTAAAAATGAAGATTGATGTTTTGCTTCTTGATTTTTACTTCTAAGAATTCCATAGTTTTACTCCAGTAGACCATGTTGCCCATAAAAAATACGATGTATCTTAATATTTTTTATTTAATTGCATTACCACCATTGTGAGTAGTTCACTGAGAGGGTTTGAACTAGTTATTTCACTCATTGTTGTGAGGATGTTGCTACTGTGGATGCTTGGGTTTATCCTTCTATTATGCCATTAAGGCCTTTTCAAATTTACCTGTGGTGTTGATAATTCAAATATCAAATATATTATTTTGTTATCTTATCAAATAATAATAAAAAGCTTCAAGAGTGGGTGTTTTGTATACAATGCCTAGAGCTTCTCTGGTGGAGTGAAAGTAGAGAAAAACATAGAATATGCACTACCAAGATAGAAAGAATAACGTATATACAATGGGCATCCTTCTTTTATATTTTACATTTCTCAAGCAAAATTTTAATTGTTTTTAACTTAGATAGATAATCTTCAATACTGGAGAAATCACTAGGATTTAAATAAATCAATTTTTTTTGAGTTGGCAGGCTCAAATCTCATTGTGCTTATCAAGTATGGTTTCCAACTTTGTCCAAGCTTTAATTGTTGTGTCAACTCCTTCAATGTGAAACCATAAATCATTTTAGATGGAAATTTTGATTATCCACATGCTTCATCATTTTTATTATTCCATGGGTAGTTCTTTTCAAAGAGGTGATCTAGTAAAGTACTTTACTTCATGATACATCCTCCATATATTTCCACAACAAATTGTTTGAATTAGTAAGTAAAATATCATTTGGAATAACCACATTAAAAATATATAGGTAAGATGGATTTGAAAGCATAAATTGATTGTCTAGATTAGAATGCTCTTGAAAAATAAGCAGCATAAAAAATAGCATTGACAACATATTTTAAATGTTAAAATTATCACTTTTAATAAAACCATAAAAAATTAACCAAATTGTCGTATGGTGAGTATAAGTTGTATTTATTCATGCGGTGATGGGAACACAATGAAGTCAATGAATTAAAAATAAATAAATAAATCCATTCCTTCTCTAACTTTGCCCATAAACTCACTAAGTTATTTGTATATTACAACAAAGTTATTTTAAGTTGCATGGAAAAATTAACTTTAAAAAATAACATTAATTTTGTTTTATGGTGATTCACCTTTATATTTTAAGTGAATTACACTTTGCAATAAAGCTTTGTATAATATAAAGTTGCATGAACCTTTTTAAAATGTAACTTAATGAAATAAAACACTTATACTCAAGACCTCTTATTTAACAAAATTATTGTTAGGACCTCTTATTTAATAAAGAAGCTTTCAACCAAGTGATTTAATACAAAATATATAGGAAATGTTATGAAGCATAATAAAGTGTTTGAAAAAAAAATCAACACAGTTACACACAAAAACAACAAAATTTTGGAAAAAATACAAAACTCAATAAGCTTTAGGTTAGATCTCAATTAATCTACTTGTAAAATGTAAGTTCTTCTCACTATCTCTGATTCATTGAGATTGTATAAACCATGGGGCCAAGATCATGTGTCACAACTTAGAAAACACTTTCCACTATGTTTTTATTTACTAAAGATAGCACAATGTGCATGAAAATGAGAATGTGCAGACAAAAAAGGTAGCAACCTTAGAATATAAACAGAAAAAACTAAAATATTAACATAGTATAAAAAAAAAATGAAACTTTATATCTTTGGATTTAATAAAAACAATAATATCTTGGGAAAATAGACAAATTTTTTTGGGTGAATTGAAAGGTGTTTCTAACTAAAAGAAGCACTTTAAATATAATGGAATGGCTCTCTTTGCCTAGAAATTCTAAAAAATAGTAGAATCCATAATTCATTTCATGCATGCAATGACAGGTTCAGGATCTCATTTAACAACTAATAGAGTATTCATATAGGATCAAATACCATCTTCGATAAACATGGTATTTCCACATAGGTTGGAAGCCTTAAGAAACCACACACACAAATAGATAAAATATCCATACTAGGAGATTATGTGGTTAAACCCCTCAAAGAGGGAAATTGCCGATAACCCTAACTAATGTGGTGACTTGAGGCAATACATTAATGCATAAGAAAAAAAATTTAGATATGGGTTTCTCACAATTGATGATCAACAAATGACCCTCCATGCTCTTTAAATAGAGATCATGGACCAATTGTTTTCTAATCCATGGATCAATATAAGTATTAGTATTTAAGAGAAGATGAAGAATCAACTTACCTTGTGTCTAAATTGTATTGTGACCATTGGGTTTGATAGCTAAAAATGCATACTAATGCATATTAGGGAAACACACTTTACCTAAATATATATTAATTAACTCCTAAGTGTCCATGTATCCTAACATTGCATGATAAAATTAACTCAAATTTGTATCAAGGCCATCAATAGCTATAAAGAAACCAATATTTTCACACAAAATATGGATCATATCATGGGATTATACATGGAGCATCATCTTTAGTTCCACTAATATAATTTGGGACCAACTTGTAGTTTTTTCCACACTTATGATCTTGAAGCTACACTTCAGGCATAAATAGTTCCAAATATAGAAGAACTAACATGTTTGTAGCCAACATACTAGAGTATATTGGGAGAATAAACAATTATGGAACCATCTAATTGCTAAGTAACAATAAAAAATTGTTAGTCTCATATATATAGATATATCTATATATATATATATATATATCTCTCTCTCTCTATATATATATATATATATATATATGAATATATGAAAGTATATTGAATTATAAATATATGATAAGAGAGATAGTCATGCTTCTCCTTGGTTTGCCACAAGGTTGGAAACTAGATCAGTGGTAGAACTATGATTTCTTTAAAAACCACACATGAAAAATTGAAATTAGAATAAAAAGTATTGAATGTCTAGTCTATAGACCTTCACTATCTATCCTAGCTACTAAAAATTTCATAGAAATAAAGAACCCATAGGTAAAACCAGAGAAATAGCACCAAATCATGTCAAGAGAAATATGTTAGATGGGTACACTTCAATGGGTGCTTTATCTTTGCCATGAGAGTTTCTTAGTTCAGGAAGGGGTCGAGTTGGACCTCTATTCTCTGTAGGGGTCGATCAACATTCTTATATTGAATCTATGACTATGGATAAAAGTATCTTCCCTAGACCTAGTGGCATGATCTAGAACAACATAAATTAAAGACTATAAAGTTCTCCTTAGAGAAATTGGAGAATATAAAGATTCTTACTTCTGATTTGTCGCAAGCTCTTCTCTTCTCTTGGCTTGTAATCTCCAACTATAGCTTCGATCGCTATAATTAGAACGTGCACAAGCAATCAACGCAAGCCAGATATCTATGACATCTATGTAGCAATTTTATCCAATCGCTCTATTCAATGGATCAGAATAGCATTGAAATATATGAATGTAAACATAACATAAAACATATAGGAAAATGGTATACTCTTTGAATTAATATGAAAGGGAGAGAGTTTACAACCAAAGGTGGAAGCTGACATTGTAGAGATCCCTCTAAGTTGAATTCTCCTTCTTTGCCACAATTTACAGCTCGAGGTCACCCTGATGCATGGGAATGATAACTCTCTTATGATCAAAGTAGTAGCATAAGGGTATGATTAGTCTCTAAAATCCAACATCTAGCTTGTGGATGGCATTAAATATATAGGAGGGGATGGCATTTTAGGGATTCTTATCCATTTACCAATCTAGGCTTGAAACATACTCTTGATGGGAGGATGAGGTCAAGGGATAAGAGGTGAAATCTCCAAGGTAGGGGAGATAGGATTCAAAGTTATTATCCAAGGTAAATGGTTGTAACAAATCCTAGAAGCTTATGGAAGAGGAAGCTTCAGTATTTTTTTTTTATTTTTCCTTAATTTATAGAATTAGCGCACTCCCAGCAAGGGATAACCTACCCTGATCAGAGTAGGTGCATAACCAAGCAACCTGTTGCTGAATGTAGGTTCCTAAAGGGCCAGGGTGCATTGGGCCTCAAAAGCACTAGAATGAAGAAATCAAGGTCAGAAACTCGAGAATTTGGGAGATTCATTCTTAGGGCTTTATGTAGGGATAATGACAAGGTGTTCGGGATGTTGATTGATCTAAGTTTGTATGCATATTAAATAGATGTGAAAAAATGGCCTATAACATATTTACCCTAAAGCGGAAAGTTAGAAATGGAAATTGAAGACTGAATTCTTTACCTTGTGACAAGTATGGATTGAGAACAACTGGTCAGATCATCATCTGTTACAATATATATATATATATATATCATGATATATTTTCTATGGGAGGCATACCCATGCTCAGCACATAGGCTAACATTACATGTACAATTATTAAGCAAACATGTCCACTGATGATAAAGGGTGGACCCATGATTAGATGATTGTCTATATGATCATATGCATCATGCTTTCTAATCTTACATTAATCTTAAAATCACAACTTGGATGGATGGAACTAGACCTAGGGTCTTCTATCTCATTCACTCGATCGTCCAATGTGCGAGTCTAACCATGTGAATAAGGAGTTTGAGTTGAACATGGTAGACACCATTTGATTACTGGTCAATGATGTAAGTCATTAACAGATGCGAGAGAAACCATCGATGATGTTAATGGATCTTAAGGTACTGCAATACAATCCATGTGGTGTGAATGAATGAGTTGAAGTTAAACACCACACAGAATCTGTCGGTCGAAGGTCAATGATGAAAACATGTCATCGAGAGTGAGGAGAATTGCCATTGATGTATGTAAGCCCCAAGGTACTGAAGGAAGAGTTTCTAAGTAAACTTCTTGGATAATGAGCTGATGTCAATAGGAAGTGACCCATTGCAAGAGGGCCTTGATGTATCCCCCATCAATGACACGAAACGGCAAGACATAATGACATAATTGGTTCAGGAACAACAGACATGGAATGAAGGCTTAAGAGTATCATAGTAGATAGTGACTGAATGACTTCTCTTGAACACATCGACAACCCTAAATTGAGTTGGCAACATTGACCCAAAACCGAAAATGGAGGCTCTGAAATGTTATGACGAACCAAAAGACAAGCATATTTCCCAACCCAATGGCCACGAAGATGAAGTGGAAGATTGTCATGTTCAAGAGCAACTTGCTACCATAATAGGTAGAATATCTCATTTTCCTAATTTCCCCAACCATTGTTGGTTAGTACCTCTTTATTTTTTAACAAGCTTAAGGAGGATAAAATATGATCGATATGTAAGTTCATCCTTTGGATGAATCCCTTTGATTATGTTTAAAGAAACTTGAGAAAGAGTGGTTTGGTTCTATCATGTTTAACAAGTCCATCATTGTTTGATGTTTTTACGAGTCCAACAAAGGTTTAACTCAACATCTTTTTCATGTTTAGAGAGTTTTAAAAAGAGGTGAAAAAGAAAACTCTAAAGGTTCCTTTTCATTTATAGTCTCTTGAGTCCGAAAAGGCAGAAAAAAATTCTCAGGGGAACCTCTTAGCCATGTTCAACTAATGAGATCCTTTTTCGTAAGTATTCTATCTCAGTCTGGAAAAGAGTTAAAATTATACTGAGTAGATATATTTTCATTTACTTTAACAAGTTTGAAAAGACAAGTGCTCGACAACATTTTCATGTTTTTGGAGTCTAAAAAGAGTTGAAAGAGGACTCCTCCTGGAGGAACAAGTGGTATAAAGAATAGCAATTGGTTTCGGTCATGATCTCCAGAAGTTGAAGACAAAGGCTTATGTGATCCAGTGGACCACACTTCTAAGACCTTGGGAATACCGAGACAATCTCTAAGCAATTGGTCACCCTTACATAACATGCAAGGGAATTTAAATTTGCGGGGTTGATTGGAAGGTTCCTCCATACTAGTTCCATTAGTAGAAATGGTTTCTTGGTTCCCCCCTGCTTATTTTGCTTCTTCTTCTTCATCCTTTTCCTCTTCTTCTTAGCTTCTTGGTTACTAGAATCAAGACTTTCATTCAATGAGAGCATTTTGAGATACTTATCATGTGTGGAGCACCATCCGATATACACAAAGGTATGTGGAGAACGATCTAATACACTTACGTACGTGGAATGGGATATCACCCCTAGAATGCAACACTGGAAAAAGATGACATCTCCTACGTTTAAAGATGCTAGAACACGTCTTTAGCCTTGACCTCTATGTGTGTTGTTAAGCTGCAAATTCTCCTTTGAGGTGAATTTTAGAGTTTATCTTGAATTATGTTTCAATTTCAAGGCTCAAAACTCGATGTCACCTGACCACGCCTATGATGCAACTAATGTGAAAAAAAGAACTATTTTCATTTTCCTTTTAACAATGAAAGGCCTAACTAAGTAGGGGAAGAAGAAATCAATCAAAAATGAAAAAAACATTGATGCAAAAATCAATCTCCTCAACTTCATTATTCCAATCAAAATCAAATCCCTATATGCAATGAAAATAATTGTTTTTATTTTCTTTTATTTTAATGTTTCAAATGCAAAGAAACATAAGAATGAAACTTAATCGTTGTTGAAAAGAAACCACATAGACTTTATTTGTAATGTAAAAGTTACTTTTCAAATTCAACAATCAAATTATGCATACAAACCTGAATTGACAAGAAAAAACAAATAACGAAACAAAACCTTATCAAAAAAGGTTGTATTGGCTTCAAAGAGATAGGAACACAGTCAGAGACACAAGGAAAACTTGTTGGAATAAAGTTAATCAAAGAGCAACTCATGAAAAGGAAATTTTTTTTTCATGAAACAGGGGTTAGTGCAGGTGCAGATAGGCTACCAATGCTCCATAACGCAAGTGAAAAGAAGGCTAGGGTGCTCTGCAATGCTTTGTTAGTAAACCAAGGGGTGCACTGATCAAGGAAAATGGAGTTTCTAACACAAAAAATAAAATGAAACTCAATGAAAGGTCTTCCTAGGGCCAATGCAAACTGAGTGAGGCACTATAGGTCTGTTTAAGAGGTGTAACAAGGGATAAATTCAAGGAAACCACTAAGGGAATGAATCAATCCCCAGTGGAGTCACCAAATTATTATATGAAATCTACGACTACGAACAAAAGTATCTTCCCTAGACCTAGTGGCATGGTCTAGAAGAACAAAAATCAAAGACTATAAAGTTCTCCTTAGAGAAATTGGAGAATGGAAAGATGCTTACTTGTGATCCACTGCAAGCTCTTCTCTCATCTTGGCTTGTAAGCTCCAACAGTAGCTTCAATCGCTATAATTATAACTTGCATAAATAATCAACACAAACCAAAGATATACGACATCTATGCTGCATTACTAATCACTCTATTCAATGGATCATCATAGCATTGAAATATATGAATCTAAACATAACATAACACATATAGGAAAATGGTATACTCTTTGTATTAATATGAAATGGAGAGATTTTACAACCAAAAGTGGAAGTTGATACTTTAGAGATCCCTCTAATTTGACTTGTCCTTCCTTTCCACAATGTGCACCACAAGGTCATTGTAATGCATGGGAATGATAACTCTCTTATAATGATCAAATAAATAGCATAAGGGTATGATTAGTCTCCAAAATCCAGCCTCTAGATTGTGGATAGTAGTAAATATATAGGATAGGATGGTGGTTTAGGGATTCTTATCCATTTAGCAATCTAGGCTTGAAATCGACTCTTGATGGGAGGATGAGCTCAAGGGACAAGAGATGAAAACTCCAAGGTAGGGAGATATGATTCGAAGCTATTATCCAAGGTAAATGGTTGTAACAACACCTAGAATATTATGGAAGAGGAAGCTTCAGGATTCCTTTTATTTTTCATGAACTCCTAGGATCAGTGCACACCCAGCAAGGGATAACCTGCTATGATCAAAGCAAGTGCAGAACTGAGAATCTATTGTTGAACATGGGTCCCTAAAGGGACAAGGTGTGTTGGGCCTTAAAAGCACTAGAATGAAGCATTAAAGTCAAAAACGCAGAGATTTGGGAGACTCATGCTTAGGGATTTGTGTAGGGATAACGAAAAGGTTTTCACATATCTTGATTGATCCTGTTTGTAGTCTTACTGATCATAGGCGAAAAAATTTCCTATACTAAGCATATTTCATTAATATTTGAAGCTTGTCCAACAATAAGAGAATTTACTCCCTTTTCTCATTGTGATCTATTATAAATATTTCTAGCAATGTCTTCATTTTCCATTATAAATCAACTATATGTATGTATTGATTGTGTCAACCATGGGTATGACCAATGTCAAGGACCTCGGCAACAACTTCCTCTATTATCTTTGTATTAGATAAGCATCCTTGTTCTCCTATTATATCTATTTCCACCTCTGCAAGCTTATCTTGGATGTTAAGAAGCATCTGGGAGTGATATAGACTGGTCGAAGCATTTTCCCATTAGTGATATCGAGAATCCCCATGAGCTTCATAATAAGTTGCTCCCTAATGGCATCAGGCTCTTTGTCGCAAAATGATGAAAACACAGAACATATAAAATGTATACAAAGAGAGTGGGGTGACAATAAAGGAGGAAAGATTGTTTGGGGGGTGGGGGTTTCTAGCTAAAGAAAATAAAAAGGATTGAAGAACTAGAAGCTTAGGAATGCTCATAAGTGAGAGAGGGGAGAAGATGTGGAGACACCAATAAGGAGGGGAAACTATGAAACTTCTATCTACACTAACCCAATCACCAGGTAGATGTGGAATGAAACATTTAAGCTTAATGGCAACCCAAAGAACATAGCCCAGAGGTTGTGTTATTGAGGCAGACCATTGGAGCAGTGAAATCATCATAGAACATAGCCTTCAAAGATATAAAAGGATTAGGGAAGTCATGGAAGCAAGCGAGGGCGAGGTTGGAGTTAAAATCATGGTATGTTGAATACAACATTGGATAAGAGGAAAAAGTGATATTGATACATACTAAAAATATAGTACCTCTATAAGAGATTTATTATGTACTAACAATAGTCTAAGAAAAACTTGTCAAACTATAGAGGACCCATCTTAGATATCCTTGTTCTTTGCACAACTATGGGCATCCTTATGTCGATTGTAGATTCCACCCAGCCAATGGGCATGGACCAAAGTCAACTATTGTCTTTGATCCATCCCCATGAGATGGTGGAATATGCAATCGACATAAGCTTAGGAGCACAACTACTTCATCAAGTCTATGTTTTGGCTATGGATTAGGAAATGGAACTTTGAAGGAAGGAGGATTGATGCTACCCTTTTTTCTTCACTAGTTTGATAAGGTCAAGTGTTGTATGTCCAGATTCTCTTTCTCTCGGGTTATCATTTTCTATTAGAGGATTGCAATGTTATTGGATCTTACTATTATTTCCTAGAAAAAACTCTTTCCTTCTTTGTGAAGACTACATTTGGTCATCATTATAGAGTTTGGTTATGTTGGTTGAGACAAATTTTTCACACAAAATTCTTATCATCCCTTGTGAGCTTAGCCAATAGAAGGTGAATTGCAGCTCATTTGTGAGATAAATGACACACTTTGCAACTATATACTTATCAAATTAGTGAACAATAGAATATGTGATTTTTTACCGAAACTTACATATTTTATACATATCTTCTTTCCGTTTTCTAGCACATACTCGCTTTCTTCTCTTATTGGATGTTTTTCTATGTTCCCTTTCATAAAATTTATATTCCTTTAATATTCATTCAAGCAAATAATTATATTTTACGAACTTCATCATTTACAACTCTCGAGTGGAAAGTTGAGTTCAAGAAAACATTGTTCTCTTGATCTTCCCATAATCATTATCTAAGTTGGTCACTAATTTCATAAGTGGATTTATCCTTAAAAAGGTTTTTCTCCCAATCATCAATAATGTGTGACAGGTTACCAACAAGTTTGTAGTACTTTTGATTGTTTAGGATTTGTGTTTTATGCTTTTAATATTAAACAAAAATATTCAATAGATATAACTTGATTTCTAATAAAGTATAGATTTTCACTGAACTCTTAGTTTCCACCCAGGTCTAAAGCATCCTTGTAGTCATAGAAAATGGTGTTCCAATTGAATGTTCATTTAATTCTAACAAGATAAAGTTTAGATTTCTTGTTTTTGTTAACAATTGCTTATAGTTTTGTTCAATAATTACTTATTTCCAAATATTGTAGGTGCAAGAGATCATATTTTTTCACATTTAACTCTAATATGAGAAATATGCAACTACTCATACTTGAAAATGACTATAAAATTGGGAACATAGAGGACCAACTAGCATCCCATATCGGGGCTCTTCTTCCTGGGAGGTGAAGGAGAAAGGGCAAGGGCGGTTAGAAGAAATTCAGTAATTCAAAGATAAAGTTGTTGATACCAAGTAAATAGACAAATGAGTATAATGATCATAATGAGTATATAAAGCAGGATTTGACATCAATGAATTTTAATTATAATTCTTGGTAGACCGTGTGAATATTAGAGAAACTAAGGAGTATGTATTCCTTCTCGCACTATACATATTTTGAAAAAAATATACTTTTAGAAAGCTTCATTGAGACTTAAAAATGGACATCCTATGTTACTATTATGGAATGTTTTATGGGATAATATTATTATAGTTATGGAGAATATAGAATGATCAGAAGTAGAAATACTTCCAAGAAAATATATTTTCTCTAGATGGTGTCAATAAGGGTTTTCTTCATGCTTTCTTCATCGTGTACTTGAGAATTTGAAAGATAATATTCCAAATGTGAGTGAGAACCCTAGTTTCTAGTTACAATAGATCATTGAATCATGGAACATTCAATCCATTACAATGTTTCTAGAAAAGTTATGACTACATATGCATCAATCAACACAATTTCTAGGAAGACAATTAGTTGAGATCATAATCAAATTCATACATTGTGGCTTATTTAATTAATAGTTGTATATATATTTTTTTGTTTTTAAACATGATTATTTAGGGAAATTACACTTAAATCAAATAATAATGCAATTTAAGGAAAACTATAATGGACGATTTTATCACCAAAGCATATTGCAACATATGAAATGTATCCTATTGATACTACTATATGGGTATGGATGTTAATACAACATTGATTATGTATCTCATTTGAAGACAAGGTTCAGATTAAATGTTTCAAAATTTTGGTTAACATTAATGTGCCTTAATAAGCTATGAAGATATTCAATGAATGGAGATTTTCTATTAAAGGGTTTCTAAAAAAATCAAAAACATTATTAGGACTAATATCACTGGTTCAAGGAATTGGAATTGGTAAAGGAAACCATGATATTAGTCTTATGGATCCCATGAATACTAACCAAGTGGTGTCTACTCTAAAATGAAATTCATCTTATCTACTTATAGATCCCATGAAGACTAACCAAGAGGTGTCTACTCATGAAATGAAATTCCTATTGGTAGACAATGATTTTCCCTTTCTACTAATGAGATTTTTTAATTCATGACTAGAGTTGAAATCTTATGACTTGCTTTGGGAAGTAGTGTGGCCTCAAATTTTGGTTAGTGGATAGCATTCTCAATAATGTAATTATTTTAAAATGTTTAGACACTTGCTACTTGTCCTTATTGATGCAGGAGCATCTGGACTTAGCCAACAATGTGAAGATATTTTCAAAAGTTGTGGTTAAACAAGTTGAATTTCACTGAACTGAGTGGTCAAAAGTAAGTTTTAACCAAGAGGGTTGGATCTCTCAAGAAATGAGCTATATTTTATTATTGTAATAGTGAGAAATTTTCTTATTTTAGATTCAAGGATAAGTTGTTAGCATAAGTGTGTGATAGAGCTGGAAAATAGAGATTTGGTTGTTAGATTGTTTAAAATAGAATATTGAGTTCTTAAGCACAGTTAGAGTGGGATTCGATTGATAAAAAGAAGAAAAATGTAATGTAGAAGGATTGGCAGAGATGAGGGAGGATTGAGCGAAGCGAGAGTCAAGTAATAGAGCGAGGATTTCCAGATTGAAACATGGATCTTTTAAATCGCTGCAATTGAGCCAAAGGGCTGAGACTCTGTAACCATTATTGCAATTAATAATTGATGCCATGAGTAATTATATATATATCAATTCTATGGAACCTCTCATTTTGCCTCTATTTACTTGTATTCCAAACAAATCAAATATTTCTATGTTTTCATACTTTATGTTATAAAACTCAGAGTTCAATGGAAGTCACAGTCCTTAATATTAATAATAGTGTTTAAGCCCACTTAAATATCTGCCATTGATCTACGTTCCAACCAACATGTGAAATTTTTTCGACCGTTGGATCACCAAATATGGAATCACAACATTTGTTTCCAAAGGGGCGGACCTCAGGCTTTGAAGAATTGCAATGTGCGATCTCCTAAATATCGCATCGCAACAAAGCATTGGTGTATGGTAGGACCTTTGGCTGTGGAACATTGCGATTTGTGATTGTGATATAACTTGGACTGTTGGATCTAAGGTGAGACGATCTATGGAGAATAGCAAGTGATTCTATTAGAAAGGGGAAATATCAATGTTCGGTTATTAAAATAGTGGAAGTCAGAGTAGCGCAACGAAGGGTTGGACTGTAAAGGCAATATTGAAACATGGGGAGATTGTTGATACTTGAAACAATTGATTCCTGCATCATTTGTGGTATCGGATCACAGAGAGATTAAGGTTGATTGCAGTAAACATACCGCCGAGGAGACGAGCTGGCATTGGTTAAGGAAGACCAGAAGCAAATGCAGATATGCTGGAGGAGATCCGAAGTCTGCGTATGAGGATGGAAACAATTGAGATTGCTCAGAGAAGAACACCTGATGAAGGGGATGACAATGCTAAAGAAGAATCTTCTGAGGAAGAAGAAGAGGAGGAAAATGAAACTACCAGAATTATTAAGATGTTGGTGAAAGTAGGAGGAAAAAAAAAGGTGGAAAATCCTACTATGAAGGGAGTCTCAATGCAGAAGAGATAATGGATTGGATTAGGTCATTAGACAAATATTTTGACTATGAAGAGGAAGCTGACGAAAAAAAGAAGGTGAAATTTGCAGTTACCAAACTGAAGGGTCATGCAACTATTTGGTGGGATGAGCTACATACATCCAGAACTAGGAAAGGAAAATCCAAGATCAAGCAATGGGACAAAGTGGTGAGTAAGATGAAAGCCAAATTTATCCCTAAAGATTAACAGTTAAATCTTTTTAAACAGTTGCAGAATTTAAGGCAAAAAGGAATGTATGTTAAAGAATACACATAAGAGTTTTATAGATTGAGTATTAGAGCAGGACATGCAGAGGATGACATGGAGAAGGTAGCCAGATATATCGATGGCTTAAGATATGACATACAGGATGAGATCAACTTGCTGAGTCTGAAGACTATTGAGGATGCCTATCAAGCAGGTTTGAAGGAAAAAGAGAAGATGTTGATAAAATAGAATCAGAGGAATAGAGGAAGAAGCTAAGTAAGAGGTAGAGGAACTACTAGACCAAGGGGACAACAACATCAGCCTGAAACAGGGAGTTCAAGTAGTAGACCACCATAGAGAGGATATTTTAATAGAGGAAGATTTGCACCGAGGGAAGAGACCAAGGAAGAGATATTCAGTGTTACACTTGTGGAGAATGGGGACATGTGTTGTGGGAATGTCCTCATAATAAACCAGAAAGTCAGAGGAATACGAATGTGGCTGAGGCAAAGCCAGAAGCACCTCAAATTATGGAAAAGGAAGAACCCCCTGAAATAGGAGAATCCATATTGTTGAGAAGGACATTGCTTAAGGCAGAGAAAGAGATCAAAGAACCAGGTTAGAGGAAGAGTTTATTCAGAACTACCTATAAATCCAAAGGTAAGTGTTGTAAAGTAATAATTGACAGTGGAAGCACTAATAACCTTGTTTCTACAGAGATGGTGGACAAGCTCAGATTATCAAAGACAGTGCACCCTACTCCTTACAAAGTGTCGTGGTTGCAGAATGGACATCAGATTATTGTGACATAACAACGCAAGGTAGAGATACATATTGGTATGTAAAAGGATTTAATATTATGCGATGTAATGCCAATGGATGTATGCCATGTATTGTTGGGAAGACCATGGCAGTTTGATCGTAAAGTTATTCATGATGGGAGGATAAACACTTATACTCTGGAGAAGGATGGAAATAAGCATACACTGTTGCCAATGAAGGATGACACTGACAAAGGAACACCTGGAAATAGTGTTATGTTGATGAGCGGAAAGGAGTTGTTATAAGAGGATGGAAAAGGTGAAGAAATGTATTTTGTTGTCATAGGGAGACCGAAGGTAATTTTAACTTCCACAAACTTAGATGATGTACCTGAAGAAATCAAAACTTTGTTAAATGATTTCACTGATATTATTGTGGATGAGTTACCAAATTCATTGCCACCAATCAGGAGTATTAGTCATCATATTGATCTAATACCAGGAGCAAGTTTGCCAAATAAAGCAGCGTACAGATTAACTTGTCAATGGAATGCAGAAGTTGGAAGACAAGTGCAAGAATTAATGGATAAGGGACTAATCAGAGAGAGTCTTAGTCCATGTGTTGTACCAATAGTACTCAATCCAAAGAAAGGAGGTGAATGACATATGTGTACAAATTCGAGAGCCATAAACAAGATCACTATCAAGTATAGATTTCCTTTGCCACGCATGGATGATTTGATGGATTGTTTGAGTGGGTCAAAGTATTTTACTAAAATAGATCTGAAGAGTGGATATCATCAAATAAGAATTAGAGAAGGAGATGAATGGAAGACTGCATTTAAAACAAACAATGGGTTGTATGAGTGGTTAGTGATGCCTTTTGGACTAACTAATGCACCTAAACGTTCATGAGATTGATGAATGAAGTCTTGAAGGAATATGCAGGAAAGTTTGTTATTGTTTATATTGATGATATTCTAGTTTTTAGTAAAAGTAAAGAAGAATATTTAGAGCATCTTAAATTGGTTTTAAGAACTCTGCAAAAAGAGAAACTACTGATAAATCTGAAGAAATGTAGTTTCATGAAGGAATAATTAATTTACTTGGGATTTGTAGTTTCTAAAGGAGGATTGAAAATGGATCCAGAGAAAGTCCAAGCAATTTGGAATTGGCCTATTCCCAGAAATATATTTGAGGTAAGAAGATTTCATGGTCTTACAAGTTTTTACAAGAAGTTTATTAGAGGTTTTAGGCAGATTTGTGCACCAATTCTTGAAACAATTAAGGAGACTAATTAGCCGTTCAAGTGGACAGAAGCAGCAGACAAGAATTTTTAATTTTTGAAGAGGAGAATCATAGAGGAATCACTTTTACCTTTTCCCGATTTTGAAAAAGTATTTCATGTTGAAACAGATGCTAGTGGAGTGGCAATTGGAGCAGTTTTGAGTCAAGAACAGAGACCGATAGCGTACTTCAGTGAAAAATTGAATGAAGCGAAGAAGAAGTATTCTTCTTACGATAAAGAGTTTTATGCTATTGTACAAGCCTTGAAAAATGGAGACATTGTTTGCTGCCAAAGGAATTTGTATTTTATTCTGACAATCATACATTACTGTTCATAAATAACCAGCCGAAATTGAACGAGAAACATGCCAAGTGGGTAGAATTTTTGCAAAGCTTTACTTTTGTGATAAATCACACAAGTGGTAAGTTGAACAAAGTCACTGATGTGTTGAGCAGGGTAATTTTTATTGTGCAAGAATTCAAAGTTGGTGTTATACAATTTGAAGAAATGGTTGAAATGTACGAAGATGATGTAGATTTCAAATATATCTATACAGCAGTTCAAAATCCAATAATTCATAACAAAAGTCAGGGTTAGATTATCTTATCCAAGGAGGCTTATTGTTTAAAGGCAACAAGTTGTGTATTCCCAAATGTTCTATGAGGGAAAACATAATAAAGGAGAAACATAGTGGAGGATTATCTGGACACTTTGGACAAGATAAAACCTTTGCTCAGGTGAATACTTTTTATTATTGGCCAAAAATGCAAACTGATGTTAAGAGATTTGTTGAGAAGTGCAGGATATGTCAGCATGCTAAAGGGAGAAGCCAGAATACCGGATTGTATCAGCCATTGCGAATACCAGATCGACCATGGGATGCAGTTAGCATGGATTTTGTTTTGGGATTACCTAAAACTCAAAGAAGGAACGATTCCATTTATATTGTGGTAGATAGATTTTCCAAGATGGCACATTTCATTGCTTGTAAGAAGACTAGTGATGCAACACATATAGCTAATCTATTTTTTCAGAAATTGTAAGATTACATGGATTGCCTATAAGTATTGTGCCTGATATGGATACAAAGTTTGTAGGGAATTTCTGGAGGACTATTTGGAAGAAACTAGGATCTAACCTCAGTTTCAATTCAGCATACCATCCTCAAACAGATGGATAGAGTGAAGTAATAAACAGAAGCTTCAGAAACATATTGAAAAGTTTAGTGTGTCAAAATCCTAAACAGTGGGATTTAGCACTAGCTCAGGCTGAGTTTTCTTATAATGACACTCCAAACCGAAGTATTGGAATGAGTCCATTTTAGATTGTTTTTGGGATGAATCCAAGAGGTCTATATGAGCTCAAGAATTTGGGTAAGCAAGAGACAAGAAGTGCAAAAGCTGAAGAGTTTGCAGAGTAGATGTAGAGACTACAAGAATATGTCAAAGGAAGATTGCAGGAAAGCAGTGGAAAATACAAACAGACAATAGATATGAAAAGAAGAGAGAAATAATTCCAAGTGGGAGATTTAGTAATGGTGTATTTGAGAAAATAAAGATTTCCTGCTAAAACTTACAATAAACTAAAGATGAAAAAGATAGGACCATGTAGAATTGTAAGAAAGTTTTCAGCTAATGCATATGAAATTGAGTTACCAAAAGGGATTGGAATATCGCATATCTTCAATATTGCATATTTGTATCCATACAAAGGGACAGAGACAAAGCTACAGGAGGAAACTACAGAAGGTGAAGTTCAAACTTTGAACTGGGAAGAACAAATGCCAAAGGCAGTTAAGAAAGAAGTGGAAGTTGTTTTGGAGAAAAGAGTATCCAAAAGAACTAGAGGACATATTATTTTCAATATCTAGTCAAATGGAAAGGACAGCCAGTGGAGGATGCTAGCTGGTTGACTACAGTAGAGTTGCAGAAGGAGTAAGCCCTGAAAGTCTAAAGGATGATTCTTTTCTTCCTCAGGAGTCTGATGCAGGAGCATCTGGACTTAGCCAGTAATGTGAAGATCTGTTCACATGTTGTGGCTAAACAAGTTGAATTTCACTGACCTGAGTGGTCAAAAGTCAGTTTTAACCAAGAGGGTTGGATCTCTCAAGAAATGAGTTGTATTTTATTATTGTAATAGTTAGAAATTGTCTTATTTTAGATTCAAGGATAAGTTGTTAACATAAGTGTGTGATAGAGTTCCAAAATAGAGATTTGATTGTTAGATTGTTTAAAATAGAAGATTGAGTTCTTAAGCACAGTTAGAGTGGGATTCGATTGATAAAAAGAAGAAAAATGTAATGTAGAAGGATTGGCAGAGATGAGGGAGGATTGAGCAAAGCAAGAGTCAAGTAATACAACGAGGATTTCTAGATTGAAACAAGGGTCTTTTAAATCGTTGCAATCGAGCCAAGGGGCCGAGACTTTGTAACCATTATTGCAATGAATAATTGATGCCGTGAGTAATTATATATATTGATTATGTGGAACCTCTCATTTTGCCTCTGTTTACTTGTATTCCAAATGAATCAAATATTTCTCTATTTTCATACTTTATGTTATAAAACTCAAAGTTCAATGGAAGTCGTAGTCCTTAATATTAATAATAGTGTTCAAGCCCGCTCAAATCCCCGCCGTTGATCTACGTTCCATTTGCACCTCGGTGAAATTCTGCCGACTGTTGGATCACCACATATCGCATCACAACATTTGTTTCCAAAGGGGCGGACCTCATGCTTTGAAGAATTGCAATGTGTGATCTCTGAAATATCACATCGCAACAAAGCATTGGTGTATGGTAGGACCTCCGACTGTGGAACATTGCAATTTGCGATTACGATATAACCTGGATCATTGGATCTAAGGTGAGACGATCTATGGAGAATCGCGAGTGATTCTATTAAAAAGGGGAAATATCAGTGTTCGGTTATTAAAAGAGTGGAAGTCAGAGTAAAGAAACGAAGGGTTGGACTGTAAAGGCAATATTGAAACGTGGGGTAATTGTTGATACTTCTTGAAACAATTGATTCTTGCGTCACTTATCCCCAATGTGTAAAAAATTCTAGAACATTAGTGAAAATGGGTTCATTACTTTGATTTTGTGAGTGAGTTTTTTAATAGAATAGCATCAAAGTTAAAGTTTCTTAATCCTCCGCAACTATAAATGGATGGCATGATAGGAATCAAAGTGAATCTACAATACCATTATACTAATGACATTCTAAAGGATCAAAATTATCGCTTGTGAGATCCCCCTTACTATATTTGACCAAGATATTGCATATGCATTCACCATAGTTGATACCAATTTGGTGACAAAAGGTGGAGAGCCTACTCAATTTTAAGAGAATAGAACATTGCCTACATAAGACTTATAATCGTGTCTTAAAAATGATCCTCCTAAAGAAAAATATTTACGTTGAGATTTGTTACTAAGTAAGGTGTCTAAAACTCATGAACCTTTAGTTATTAAAGATCCATTAAATACTTATCTCATTAAAGGATAGACCTAGTTGAAGACAACAACAAGAGCTTTACTAGAGTTAATATGATATGCATAGTATTTCATAACATAGAAGTGATATTTCATCATTTAATGTTGCAGATTATTTCCTCACCATTTCAAAAGAAAACATAGTTAACTCATTTGTTGATGGTAGAAGTAAAATTTTGGAATGAACTATTGTAACTATGTTCCATCAACCAATTACATGGAATTTAGTAGAAACATTAATCCTATACATGTCATGGTTTTGATGGCTTAAAATGAAATTTAAATGAAAGATAGATGTTTTATGTTATTCCCCTCTAAAAAAATTTATTATTGTGTAACAAAATTAAATTTCATATGTGGTTTATGGAAATTAAATTAAATAGTCATAATGAATGACAATTACTTAATGAATCCTTTTCTCTTTTCAAATAGCTAGACATTAAAATCATTAAGCGTCGCATATATCCTCATTCTTATAGAGAATTTTTGTGCTATATTAAAATTAACATTTTTGTTTTATGTGAGCTTGTAACCCTTCATGTTCTTATCATGATCATCATAAAGTGAAAACCTCGTGTACTAATACTTAATATGGTATACACATCTTTAAAAAATTCCCATAGTAAAATGACTCAACTTAGTTTTAGTCCACGGCTAACCCTCTTTCACATTACCTAGTGACATGATATTACTTGGTTAATGTGTTGTTTCTCGCTACTAAGTGGTGTCTCCTTGAATGTATGACTCACCACCATGTTTCTCATTTATTGTTAATGTTGTACTATTGATGATTTGATTATAATAATGGCATTGATGACTTTGATTTGATGATTTTGATGTTGTGGATCTGATGGTACTTTTGAATTCAATGATATTGATGCAATGCCATTGTTGATCAGTTGATAAAAATTGATGATGGTGGTGGTATTGGTCTGATGATGATTGTTGATGTAGTTTGAAGATTTTAATTATGTTGCTTATGTGATGCAATGGTATTGATGAAACTCTAGTGATATTGATTGATTGATTAATGTTAATATGATTATGATGAAGATGGCCAATGATAATTTCATTGATGATATTATAGATACTAATTAAATGACATCTACGATCTTTATGATTGTGATACTTTGATGTTATTGATTTAAAATATTGATGCTCTTAATGTGAGGATGTTGTTGATTTTCATGATGATTTGATGTTATAGATGCTCTTAATGAATTGATGCCATGTGATAATTGATGGTATTAATTTGTTTGAGGATCATGTTAGTTAAGTAATGTTGCATCAATTATTTACTAATGTTGAATTGTTTAACAATGATCATGATGATGGTTAAAAAATATTAATGAAAACAATGGCATTAATGATCTAGATTGCATTAATAATTGGGTAAAAAATCATCAATGGCTTAAAAATATATTGATTTACTGATTGTTGACAATATTGGCTATACATATGATGTTGATTTTATATTAAATGATGTTGACAACAGTGTTGATAATTCTAATGTTAAACTAATGATACCCAACATTATGATAATATTGATTTGATGGTGTTTAACTATGTTGATGATCTGTGATAATCTAATGATATTGAATTCATAACAATGATAATTTAATTATTCAATTATATGGATTGGATGGTAATTATGATATTGAGGATTTGAAAATTTTATTAATCATTCAATAATGAGGTTGATATTATTGATAATATTGGTAACTATGATTGATTTTATATTGGTGCTAATGATATGAATGCAATTTGATAACCTCGATGACTTGATAATATCTCATTGATATTGATAATATTAAAGATGTTAATTTGACGATATTGTTGATCCAATGATATTGAATTATGGTATGAATGATCTTTTTGATAAGTATGATTATGAGGAAATGGATTTCATCATGATAATTTACTTTGGTGATGTTTGAGGATATTAAGGACATTAATTTAATTATCCTATACTTTTGAGGATATGTGACTATGGATGATTGGACAATATTTAATGGTATTGGCACATGCTAGTTGAATGATAAGGCTATATTATGATTATTTGTAATCAAGCTAGATGAAGGTTCAAACAGAAGGTGATAGCATCAATGGATGTCTTAATTTTTGCATTATACAGAGTTGGTTAAACAGTTCAATGATCCTATGTAATGTAACTTAAATTACCAAAACAAGAATAGGCTTACTAAATTAATATGTTGATGCTTAGATTAGTGTTCAAGTATTTTGATTGGTTACATTAACACATATTTCCTTTGAAATATGATACAAGAGAGTTACAATAAAATTTAAGAAAATATTTATCCTCGGTTCTTTAATAATCACTTACTATGGGGTCATATCCCTTTCTAGAGGGGGGAGGTTGTAACACCCATAATACATGATAGTTTCTTTATTGTTATTGGTTATGATTATTTTTTTAGTTATTTCACTTTGGGATGCTCATTAGGAAAAATTTTTTTAGACTTATTAGATCCCCAAGTTGATTATTTTTTTAATGTTGACTTTTATTGAACATTGAAACATAAGTGGTTACATCATGTTTCCCGAAATTAGTATGTTTATGATAACACTGATGAGTTTTATTTCATAATAATGTTTAGCATTGATTCTTAACTTAACAATGATATTTTGGTGATTCACGTTCACTTATGGAGTATTCCAATTCGTGATGATTACGATGGTTCATATTTCATATGTATATTTGTATTGTTAGAAAAGGCTAACCCATTGCAGGATGAGATGTTGATGAAGATGATGAGAATCACATATAAGGAGAATGGAATCACGTTGAATGAGAATCACCACTTGATACTAGTGCTTAGGGAACATTAGGAGGGAAAATTATTTGAAAAGTGAATTCCATGTTAACCAACATAAAAATCCTAAAAGGGGAGAGTTGTAACTCACATTTTTCCCACCTTTTGACCCTTGTAATTTTGGCCCTAATAAAATTTCTTCCAAATGTAATATGGTAGAGAGGAATGAGAAGGCTAACAAAGAATCTTTAGTGGAATTTGTTACACCCTTGAGATATTAGAAAAGTGAGTATGGTGTTATGTGAGGGGTATAGCCACAGGAAGGGATGATACTTTGAGTAAAAAAAAATAAATATTTTTTTTGTGATATATTGGAGAATATATTGATAGCTACTCTTGTTTATTCCATGCAGATAAAGAACCTAAGAGTGTACTACTTGACTAGGGGTACTAATGCTCATTTCAATCTTGTAATTACTTTTTTGGGTCCCTTAGCACACCACTACCATGTATGTTACTTTTTTAAATGGGCGTATTCATAAAGGGATATGATGGTAGTAATATCCACATAGAGTTTAATCACTACCAATTATGATACCTTCCTAATGAGGAGTATCCATTGAGGGTTGGAAGAGGTGTTCATCTAATTCCAATAGTCTCTCCCCAACATGATGGTTGATCATTTGGACACATGATCCTTGTATTATTTTATGAGTTAAGTGGTCCATATGTTGAGTGTACTCTATATTTATCCCTCGCCTCATTTATATTGATCCCTACTGTGGGGGAAACACCATTTCAAGTTACTACATTGGTTGGGTGGAAAATTGATTTGTAGGTGCATATTTTACTTAGTTTGCAGTTGGCTTATAGAGTTCTAACTTTGACTAAAAAATGGACTTTGAGAAGGCACATGACTTATGTGCACTTCATGTATTTTATATTGTTATGGTTTATTTTCTTTATGTGTTTTCAAGATGTAGTTATCATATCGTTGATTACTAGCCAAGGTGATTCATTGGTTACATCATTACAATTTTTGTTTTGAAATTGATCACATTAATTATAATTATTTAGTTCTTTGAAATTAGGAAGAGAATACATACATATATGTGTGGGTGTGTGTGTGTGCGTGTAGTTAAGTGAGTAGCACCCTCCTGGAGGGAGGGTTGTTACGATTCTTTTTCTTATACCTATGCATTGTTCTTTTCTCCCAAGTTGTTTAACACTCTTCTTGCACTTTTAGTATGCTTTGTCTTTAAACTAACTTTATATGTATAAGTTTTTCTCATTGTTTCTTATACTATTTATGTTCACTTTATTATTTATGTTAATAATATTTAATTTGATAAATAATAAAAATACAAAAAACATATTAGGAACATTACCAACAAATTTTTTATTTTTTATTTTTATGTTTGAGTAAATCGTTAGATTCATTTTTCCATGATTATATTATTCTTATTTTATCTTTAGCTCCATAATTAAGTAGAAAATTCATAAAAATCACATAAGAAAAAAGGAAAGGAGATTGTTTTACCTTAAAAAATCCTTTATTCTTCATCCTGCTCACCCCTTTCCCCATGTAAATACTCTTTGTGATGAACACACATAGGCAATGAGGATCTTTTGGGCTCTAAAATAAATATCAATCCCACTTTAGCTCTCAATATCCCATTAGGGTGATTGATAGTTTATGCTTGATTTGTCGGATTTTGACCATCAACATACCTCAATAATCTATTCCTCAACTGATGTAATATGTCTCTAAGAGTCCCTATACTTTATCTTACCATAATAAATAATTAAAAATTAATTATTTAATATTATCATATAATTGGTGCATATTAGTATCCTTGCTATTCTCATTACGTAATCCCTATTCATTAGAAACCAAATCACTAAGTGTGGGGTCCTTAGACTAATATGAGTTGAATTATAAGGGATTAGGGGGATTGCACTCCATAATTTGTATATATATGAAGATACGATCATGATTTGATATGCCCCCTTCACCTACCCAAGACCTTTCACAATCTACTTCTATTGGCACTTCCTCTAAGAACAATAATCTATCCAATCGTTTAGATAGACCTCCTCCTCTTACTTAGTTAGTCCTTTATGTGTGGACTACTTTTATTGTCTCCATATAATAGAGATTAAAATTTCATATCATATGAAGGAGAGTTATATAAGAATCCATTATACCTATATACCCCCATAGTTCCACTTCTCTAAAAATAAATTTCATAGCCCCTCCCAACCTGACATTGTTCCTCCTTACTAATTCTATATCAAAGAAAATATCCAAAACAATATTTCCTCTACCAAAAAGGGTCATATACATTGATTATGGTAAAGGTATTACCTACCTCTTGTTGAAGCCTCAAAAATCGCTACAACAACATGGAGGAAAACCACCCGGTCGGGGACTTTAATACCATCCCTTTTCCATTTAGATTAGTGGCTCCAAATGGATATAATGGGACCAGTTTTCCAATCAAAATGTGATAGGATGGATAGGGTGTTTGATTTCTAAAAATAAGTGATAAATGGGGTGGTTTTCAACTAAATCACACATATATAACCTATCTATGTATTACCCAGGCAATTACTTATACTTGTGTGATCTGTAATGATGATCTTTATTACATGATAATGAAGATTAACCAAATACTAACAGAAATTAAAAAGCCTTTGAAATAATTATTTTGATAAACTAGTTAATCAAAATAATTAATAAACATATATCGCATCAAATATTGTTTAAACACTTTCTCATCAATGTATTAGAAATGACAATCCTAGTATGTTCAAAAGTGAATGGAGACAACACTGTATGGAAAAAGATACATATGATAAACAATATAATAAAAATGGTTATTAATTTATGAAAAAGTAAATACATAAAGATAGAATTACCCAATGCATATAAGTTTGCTCATAAATTAATTAGATTCATTCAAGTCTTTCTTATTAAGATGGTTTTGCATAAGTACAAAAGTGCAAGCTTCTATAAGCCTTCTTCCAAAAATTTCAGGACTCTGATCCAAGGATTCTGCCAAGAGAAACTTTAAAGTACAAAAGTGCAAGATAATAAAGGGTTTCTTTATAAAATTCTGAACTCTTTCTTAAAAGATGTGAAAGGCTTTATATAATAAAATAAAAGTACAAAAATAGGCATTGCATGAATTTATGAGGAGGTTTAAATAACTCTCCTTAAAATAAGTGACTAAATTACATAAAAGAAAAATTATTAAAATGACTAATTCTAGCACGCAACGGTATCTACTCTTTCTTTTGTTGTCTGAGCTCATATATATCCATCATTAGCTTGCATTCAGGAGGTTGTTTCATCCTTGTGCATGTATGGTCAGTATATACTGCATCCTAAAGGGAAGGCATCGTGTGCATGGTTGATTCAGCTAAGCAGCGTAGTACTAGCCACTGACTGTGTGGCTTTATATGGTACCTCGAATACACTTCCTAGCCTAGTTTTGTAAGTTGTTTATTCAGTTCTTCTTTTTTTGTGGAACTTTCTTGCCATTTTACTTCTAGGTCTCTGATATTAGGGAGACTCCCAGGTGGGCATTCATGTATCAGATTGGCATTATGTAAATTTCCATTGATGGTCTCAATGATGTTTCTTGCAACATCAGTTTCTCTTGCGATTTCCCTTCCTTCCCATTTTAGATGAATATCCCAATCAGTGAAGAGGATATCTTTGCAAAATTCTTTTATCCTGGAGAGATCTTCTACCCTCCCTTCTGGAGTATCTTTCCATGTAATTTATCCTGAAATGTTCTCATCAATCTCGTTGAATGTGATCCTCATATCACATACTTGATTCATCAGTGAATCGCTTTCGTTGCACATCAGATTGATGACCGATAGCCTCTGACAAAATTTTGTATGTTGCATTGAAAACAAAGAATTTAGTTTACTTGTGCTTATTTTACAAAATCCTCAATTTTTGGATTATCGTTCAGTTGGTTTAAAGAAAATTGTAGCTGTTGCATTTGAGCATCTTTGGCACTTGTCTCTACTTGATACTGGAGATTTAACTAATCAAAGCTCTATTGTAGTTTTTCCATTTTTGTTTTCATTTGATGGTCTACATTTTTCTTTTCTTCAGCCAACTATCATTCTAATTGTTGTATCCTCTCATCTTTCTCCCTTACTAGTTGTTTGACTTCCACTGCCTTATCTATAGTGGCAAATGCATAAGCACCTGCAAATTGTGATAGTTTGGTCAATTTATTTGAAGGATCCATAGGGGTATCCTTCCAAATGACATCCATTGGCTCATTGTCAGGACTTATCATCGAGGACTATTCTATTTTCCTTTTCTTCCTCTGTCGTTTTACCACAGCCCGATGTTTTGGACTATAAAAGACATCAAGAGGAGGAATTCCTCTACTCTGAGAATAATTTCTATTTAGGGGAAGGCCAGGATGATTTCAATATCTTCTTTGGCAATAGTTTTGGGAGTAGCTCTGTTAGTGAGTGAGCCTTGTTCATTATTCTGGGGTGTGTTGAGTATGCTTTCTGTATCAACATTTTTCTCCCCTTTTTGTCCTTTGATTTGTCAATCAAAATATTGCCATGCCTCATCTAGTTAGTTTTTCAAGGTGGTCTCCTTTGTGTACACTGTAGTGGAAACATCTTCCACTTCTTTCTCTGTTGAGGGATTTTCAGATTCCTTCTCAGTGTCCTTTTCAGGACACTTTTCTGGGCTTTTCTCTGGAATTTTCTGTCAATCATGTTGTGAGCCTTGTTCTAAACTCTGGGCCGATCTCTACTCTAAAGTCTATTCAGAACCCTGTTTTGATTTCTCTTCTAAATTATTCTCAGAATCATGTTCTGATCCCTTCTCCGAATCATGCTCAGAATCGTGTTTTGATCCCTTTTCCAAGCTATGGCTCGAGGTTTGTTCCTTTTGAGTATTTAGCTTAGGTATTTCTAATAGATCCAAAGGGGCCTTTAGTAATCTTTTCCTCCTATACTGGTGGAAACGGGCCAAATCTGGTGGATTGAATCTTAGAGTAGCTAGACGTTGGACTTAGGAAAACAGCTCAGCTTACTCAAATAAATCATCAAAATCGTCTTCATCATGGCTGAATTTCCTTATTTTAACTGAAGCAATGAAGTTGTGTGCGACCTTATTGGGGTCATACTGCCTGCCAGGAATGGTAGAGAGCTTCAAAAATAAAATGTGTTTGATTTCAAGCGCAACATGCTTGAAATCGTGCAATGCATAGACACCACATTGGAGGGGAAAAGAAGGCCAAAGGGATTTTTTGGATTCTTTTAAGGTTTTGGTTATCCCATCCCCTACAGTCTGGTAAGCAATATCCCTGGCAAGAAGCTTATCAGGTACATACCAAGGGAGGACATGAGGGGGTGCTATGCTTCCAAAAACCCGGACATAAGTAAAAATCTCTTCCCCAAACCACCTACCTACTAGTAAAATATCAATCTTGGCCTCATCAGATAACCCTGGGGCCTTCTTGTCAAAAACCACTTGGTGGATGGGTAACATAATTCCTTGGTAGATTTTGTATAAATGGGTTTGGTAATTTGATTCCCACATAATTTTTTGATATATGTGACTATGGGTAGGGTCTTGAATAGTCCATTTCCACCCCACTGTTGGGAAACTAGTGGTTAAACAGAATTCATCCATAATGTAGGCACTCATAAAAAATGGTGGGACTATTCTAGTGGTGACAAATCGCTTTTGCCTATATTCCTGAATTTGCATGGCAAGGTTGTTAGACAAAATGGTACCCCAATCCATTATAAAAGAGTTCACTATTGCATCTATTAGGGGAACCCACTCAACAGAAAACTTGGTTTTATCGGCATGACCAAATAATCTACACATCATAGATATGACACAAGAGTAGGGAGCAACGAGAGATGCTATAGGATACATACCCGATTTCTCTTATTTGAATTTTCTTGAATTGGACCTCCATTGCCGAATTGGGTCTAATGGTTCATCATTCTCCTTTGCGAAATTCTTAGGAAGGCTTTGTCATAAACCTTCTGCGAGTCTGGTATATGATACATTCTTTTCAGGTCTTCTGCTGTGAAGGAACTAATAACCTCTTGTCTTAAAGTCTGGAATGCACAGTCTGAAATGTTAATGTTGTCTATTATCCATTTTATCATATCATCGTATGGAAAAATCTTTGGTCTAGCAGCAATTTTGTGCAGGAAAGAACTTGCAACTTCATAGTAAGAAGCTTCAGAAGAAGTGGTAGCATCTCATGTTTCTTTGATTTGAATTATTCTTGGACCCTCATTTTCCAGGAGATTGTACATAGCTTCCCATGAGGAAGTCCCGCTATCAATAGTGCATGTTGTATCTGAGAATAATGGAGGCATTTATGTTACATCAGACGTAGAGGATTGAGTGGTTTCACCAAACTTATTTCCTTTCTTAGACTTCGTCATTTTGCTACACAATTCTTTCTCGGGATAAATCCTGCAATATAGAGAATACAGAGAAAATGAAGAGAAAATATGAGTTAAACGTAAAAGCATGCAAACACATAAAGCTTTTGAAATGATGGAAAGGGAGGTTTTAATGCAAATCAATCTAAACAAGTCAGAAAATCTCCTTGGGCATTGAAACCATAAATACCGTTAGAACCCATTAATTAAATGAAAACATGGCTCTGCATGGTTTATTTATTATTCATCAATATATCACATCACAAAACTTATTGGGATGGTAAACAAAATTCATTCATTAAGTATCGCGCCGATAGGCGGTAGTGATATCACCATATCGGCGTGTTAAGCATGGGAGATTTGTGATTGCAATAATCACATTATCACAATATCCCAATCGGCGATTTCATGACAGCGAAGAATAGATATTGCCAAAATATTTTAGCAATTTTTATTGCGATAACTGACATGGCAGTGTAGCGGGCCCACAGGTTTATATTTAAGTGGAGATTTTGTTTAAGCTTTATGATTTCCTTGGGCGCTTTTCTTTAATGAATAGCTTTATCGCAATCGGAACCATTTGGAATGATATGAGCAGAGCTTATTGGCATTCTTGCAATATAGCCAGATGCAATGTGCTTCTTTAATGGTATAGTTTATTGTTTCGTCAGGTCCGATGACTTATCACATTTTGCAAGAGGGAGCCATTTTGGATATATTGCCTGTTTGTCGTGGGATTGTGATGCAAGGAGCTTCTGCTGTAAGGAATTCTTATTAATTCTTTTAAGCTTTTATAAAGAATGAATATGCTTGGGTTCCCCGAGGGCTATCCTTTATCACAATCGCAAGTCTTGACTCGGTAGATGAACTATTATACTCTTGATACTTTGCGATATGCGATATCATTGGATTTTCCTTTAAAGTGGCCTTCTTTGGTCATTCAAGCTTTAACGAGGTTTTATTAAAAAAATAATTCAAATTTATTCCTAATAAAATCTTTAAATTAAACTTATATTCTTATGTTTTTAATTTTTTAAGGGTCCCCATTTATTTGTACAATAATCACCTAAGTTTTAAGAAAAATAAATGGGGGGTTGTTGCACAACACAACAATTCGCGATTCATTGGAAGAACTAGTTATCTCTGATAATAATGGAATTTCTAAAACTTTTCTAAGTAAAAATAATTCACGAAAGAAAAAATATTTTCAAAATATTTGGATAAGTAACATTACTTTGAACATAAAAAACTCACTTAATTATAATTCTTTTTATATCCTCTTATAGATTAAAATCCTTTTTGTCTATATCTGTCATTAATTAGTTGTAAAGATAAAGTAGGGGGATTTTTAGAACTTAGCGTTTTGATATACTCATTTGTCACAGGTAGAGCCACTGCTGCCACCAGGCATCCATAGCCTCGATGGAGTTACCTTTTAACCATCAATGATTCATAATCCCATCCATATAAGAGTGCAGTCTGTAGAGATAAATTCAAAAGTATATATATATATTCATTTTTTCTTTTTTATTTATTTAATTTTCTTTTAACAACTTTTTTATTACCTAAAGCCATTGTCCTGTTTTGGCGACCAGAAAGGGACAATGCCATTCATTGGTTGTAATTGAACTGAACAAGTTGGTTTGTGATGAGACCCCTTGTCTTAAGATTAAAATAATCATAATTCATTACCCTAGTTTGGTATTCAGTGTTGGTAATGTTAGTCTATAATTTCCCTATGAACATGGTAAGCAGGCTCGTGATGAGACCCTTATCTCTTAAGGTTAATGTATTTTTGAATTACACTAAAAATATTAAATTTAATGTATGGGGAGAATCATTGACTCCTTAAGAGTTTTTGATGACAATTTTAGAGATAGAGATGCTTAGTTGTAATAGTCTTTACTTTGTTAAAGATAACCTTTCTTGACTGATAACACAATAAAATGATTTTATAAAGTTTAGTTTTTTTTAAGAATTTATAACTTCAATGGAAAAGAAAATTTCAGAGTTTTATGATACTTAGCTAATTTTCAAACGTTGTGATCATTTCCTTAAGAATTTCTACTTTGAAAGAGAAAGATCAAAATATTTCAAGAGATTTTATTGTAAAGCCAAAAGTGATGTTATTTAACATTATTTTCCTAACAAAACATAGAAAGTAAATGCAATAATGTTACAGTAGAAGATGTAATCTTCTAAGAAAAGAAGTTTTTCAAAATAAGCCCATTAACAGGAAGAGAATATCTCTTTCCTGATAAATCTTGCAATATGAATGTTGATGGGTCTAATTGTTTAGAAATTTGAAATGGTCCAAGCCACATTTTCTGGAATTTGGTATGCTTTCCTTTTTCCTCAAGTGCCTCATCCCATTTCAAGACGAGATCTCCAATTTGAAACGATTTGGAAACAAAATTTGCATAAAAAGAAGATTGGACTAACTGTTGATAGGGAGTATGTGTAAGTTTGGCTTTTTCCCTTTCTTCTTCTAATTTAAGAATTTGAGATTGTCTTAATTGTAGAGAAGAAGAAGGTGTTTCTTCAATAAATAGGACTAGGGATAAAAGAGGGAATAGCTAGATTTGAAGGAATGATAGCTTCTTTTCCATATACCAGATTGAATGGAGAAGTGCCTATTGAGGCCTTCTGAGTTATCTGATCTGCCCATAGAGAAAATGTCAAAGATTTATGCCAATTATTTTGGCTTTGATCAACATTTCTTTTAATAATCCTTATGAGGTTCTTGTTGGTTGATTCTACTAAACCATTTCCTTGAGGGTAGTAGTTAACAAAGTATTTAAGTTTAAAAGCCCTCTTAAGAGCGAATTCGGTCATATTATTTCCTAAAAAGTAAGAGGCATTATCAAACATAAGTGCAGTTGGTAAGCCAAATCTAGTAATAATGAATTGATCAATGAATTTAATGATAGCATCAAAATTGGCTACCTTTAGTGGAATTTCTTCCACCCACCTAGTAAAATAGTCAGTACTTATAAGGATATACTTATGTTGCTTTGAGGAATGACGAACAATCTCACCTATGATATCCAATCCCCATTGTTCAAAAGGTTGTTCAATGTTGAATGGTTGTAGAGGTAAGGCAGGTTTTCGTTGTCTCCCAGCAGCACTTTGACATATTTTGCATTTCCTTACGTATTCATGGGTATCCTTGAACAAGGTTGGCCAATAGTACCCAACATGTAGGATTTTATGTGTCATAGTATCTCCTCCAAAATGTTCACCAGCTGGTCCATCATGGAGTTCCTGCAAAACCTATTTTGCTTCATATTTTTCAAGGCATCTTAATCATACAAAATCGTAATTTCTTTTGAATAACACATCGTCATTGATTTCATATTGATTTGCTTTCAATCTTAAAGCCCTTTTCCTTTTATGATTGAGTTCAGGAGGAGTGTATCCATTTTTCAAATAAAAAATGAGATCACATATTAGGACTTTGTATCGTTTATGCTTACCTCTAATATATGTACAGTGTTACCTAGGTCCTCATCTGCTGGTAGGTTGGAAGCTCCAGTAAGAAATTTGCAAAAACCTTGTCCTCCAATTTTGGTTGGTCTAATGTCAATATCATATTCTTGCAAAGTTGTTACTCAATTTTCACTTTTTTCTCCTACTTCCCTTTGCATAAGTAATTGTCTCACTCCTGAGAATGTGACTATTATTTATTATAGGTTTTGAGGATAAAGGCCCTGAAGTGCTTTCCATATTTGAAAAAATAAAAAGCTTATTTTTCCACCTCTAAATAATTAAGTTCGGCACCTTGAAAATTAGAACTAAAGAAAGAGATGGGTGCTTTGATTTCTTGATCATTGACTTGTGTTAAAACAACAACATATGATGTTTTGGAAGTGAATGTATACAAAATGAAATTAGAAAAAATTGGAGTTGTTAAAGAGGGAGCATTCATAATGTCTTGTTTGATAAGATCAAATGATGAAGTCAATAAAGGATAACATTGATCGTCAACAACTCAAGGGTGTGTACAAGATTGATTGCTCTTGTGGCAAGAGTTATATTGGGGAAACAGGTCGGTCTCTCAAAATAAGACTAAAAGAACACGTGGCTGATATAAAGAATGAGAGATCCCGTACATCAGCCCTTGCAGAACACTCATCCAAAACAAAACATCATATGTGTTTGGAAGACGCTAAAATAATTGCAAGAGAGGATAATTATCATAAAAGAAAAATCAGAGAGGCCATCGAAATTATGAAATTTCCTCAGAACCTCAACATGGACAATGGGAGTGAAATTAGCGAAAACTGGCTTCCCTTGATCAGGCAAATAAACCCCTTAAGTCCTTTGGAAGCATAGTATCAGGTTTTCAAAATTAACTAAATTTTTTTATCAAAATTAACTAAAAATTTTATCAAAAATTTTTAATTCTAATTAATTCTAAATAATTAATAAAATAAAGTTTACAAATTAATTAATTAATTAATTGATTAGGTAGATAGGGCTTAATAGGTTATATCAAAAATTGGTAAAATGATTAATAACAATAAAATAAAAACAAAATAAAAACAATAATAAATTAATAATAAAATTAATTAAAATTAATTAATTAATCAATCGATTAAATAAACAATAGAAAGAATTATAATTAGATTAAAATTAATTAATTAAATAAATAAAAACAATTAAAGCAATAGAATTAATAAATTTATTTATTTTATTTATTTAATTTCATCAATTTTAATTAATTCTAATAAAATTAAATATAATTAGTAAACTAAAATAATTAATAATAAGCTAAGATTAATAAATTAAAATATAATAAAAATTATAGATTAATTATTAATTAATTAATTGATTAATTAGGAATTAGAAATTAGGGCTTAATAAAATTTGGTGAATAAAGGAAAATATGGTAAATAAAAAAGGAATTATGAATAGAATTAAATAAAATTAAAATTAAAAATTAATTTATTAATCAATAAAATTAAAACTAATTAATAAAAATTTAAATTAATAAATTAAAACTTATATTTTTTGAATTAAAATAGGAATAATCAAGCCAATTAATTAATTTAATTAATTAATTAAAATAACAATAACAATAAATTAAAATAAATAAGGTGTTGACATCTTTATAAAAATTAGGGTTCTTAGTTTATTTATACCCAGGTCCTTGGACTCTTCTCTCAATAAAGCTTTCATTCTTCTATCTGATTTAGTCCTGATGATGGACCCCCTTTGGGGTTCGAAACATCGACAGAATGAACACGAAACTGTGGATAATCCGGATCATGCCACTGCAAAGAACTACCATAGAAGCCTAAAATCTAACATAGCTTCTCTTTCGTTATGTCCCCATTTAAAGATTGATTTTTTCTTAATCATGGTTTTTAATGGTAAAACAATTTGGGAAAAGTCACGGACAAATCTTTTAACAAAATTTATATAACCTAGAAAAGACTCCATAGATTTTTTATTGTGGGGTAAATAAATTTCAGCAATTTCTTTTATTTTGTCTGGATCAATACAAATGCCCTTTTGGATACAATAAACCCTAGAATTTTACCTTCACTTAGAGAAAAATAAGACTTCCTTGGATTTAATGAGATTCCATATCTCTGACAACGTTAAAAGATATGCTTTAAGTGATGTAAATGGTTGTTTTTATTCTTGGAATAAACCGTGATATCATCCAAATAAATGACAACGGTGTTTTTTATCAAACCTTTAAAGGTTATATCCATATCTCTTTGGAAAGTTTCCCCTGTGTTAATTAAACCAAAAGGCATTTTTTGGTAGGCATAGGTTCCCCATTTATTCCTGAATGTAGTCTTTAATCTATCGTCTGGATGAACAAGGATTTGGTTATATCCTGAAAATCCATCAAGAAAAGACATTATTTCTGAACCAACTACCAATTGCAGTATTTGTTCCATGGTAGGTAAATGGAAATTGTCCTTCTAACAAGCTTTATTGATATTTCTAAAGTCTATACAGATGTGAATGCCACCATTCTTCTTTCTAACAGGTACTAAGTTTGAAAACCATTTTGAATGCCTAACAGGAAATATAATCTTGCCTTTAAGGAGTTTATTCAACTCAAATTTGATTTGACTTTCTAAATTGGGATGAATTTTTCTTAATTTCTGTTGTACAGGGTTGTCATTAGGTATCATGGGAATGGTGTGTTGTATGATAGAGGTATCATATGTTCTAAGATCATCATAGTTCCAAGCAAAGATACCTTTGTACTTTTTTAACAAATGGATAAAGGTTGGTCTCTCATCAGGAGAGAGACCAAGTCCTAGATTGATGTTTTGAGATTTGACATCAGTTCCAAGGTTTACTAGTTCAAACCTTAAGGTTGAACTTTGGAGTTTGGAATTAGTAACCTTTTTGAATCTATCTTTAATATCATAAAGATCCTCACATTTTACCACAGATTTAGGTATGGGATTCTCATTAGAATTTTGTTTCAAATTATTATCATGCTCATTTTCATCTATTATTTGGTCATCATATGACCCTCCTGATGTTAAAAAATTTATGATATCCTCATCATCGTTAAAGACTCTTCAATTGGTAACATTGTCGCGAATGGATGGTCGAAAAATTAATTCTATAGAAAACCTATCTGGACTGTAATCCTCTAATGGTATAAGCTTGGATAATATGTTAGTCGGAAGGTCAACACTTACATTTTGAAGTCTTGGTACAGGAGAGATGTTGAACGCTAAAAAATGTGAAGCAAGATCCTGGACTAAGATTGGTAATGTTTTAAATGTCCAGAGAGACAATGAATGGTGTTTCTTACTTTCTTGAAAACAATTTTTGAATCTACAAAGACTTGAAGATATTTGATTTTGAGGCCTATTTCATTATAGAAACCTTGAATCACTGCCTCATATTCAGCAATATTATTTGTGCATTCAAATTCTAACCTACATGCTAGCATGGTTTTTTCTCCTTCTGGACTGATTAATATACAACCGACTCCTGCACCATCATTAGATTTAGATCCATCAAAATATAATGTCCAAAACAAAGTTTTAACTAATGGTTTATCTACAAGATTTATACATCTGGAATAATTTGTTTGAGAAAAGTTCTCAATCTGGGAAGAAACAGAGTTGTCCAAAAAAGGAGACTTATGTGCATAGAAATTTCCTAAAACTGACGCAGCGGAGTAATTTCCAATGATATTGTTGTTGAAATCTATTGTCTCACTCTCCCCTTCAAAATCAGTCGTTGTGTTCTTCAAATGCTTTTATCGGTCAATTTTGATTTGGTTTGGATTTCCATTGTAAGGGAGACACATGTGAGACCAATCTATTGCAAAATAGTCGTGGACCTTTTCAGACCAATCTCTGCTTAGAATTAAACCATATAACTCTGGTATATCTACAACTAGTATGTCAATTACTTGACAAACTTTAGGGTTAGAAGAGAGTCTAATGGTGATTGAATTCATTACTCCTAAGACCTCAGCTTTTGTTCTGTCAAGTTGCACAATTTGAACAATAGATTTTTGGGGTGAAACGTTTAATTTAGTACAGACTGTTCTCAGCATTATGTTTGAAGAGGCCCTTGAATCTATTAAGAAATTGTGCAAGTTTTTATTGAAGACTTCATAAGTCAAAAGGAAAGGGGGAGTATGTGAATTGGATATGTCACCAATTAAGATAACATCAGTAGGATCGACCTTATTTGATGAATCATTAGGGGGTTTAACCATTCCTTTGGCAACTTGGGATATCACAGTAGCAGGAAGAGGAGAATCGGGAACTGCGTTCAATTCTTTCAGCAATAATTTATGTTGATGTTTAAGCTTACTGAGCTCATGAAGAGAGATATTGGCTTTGGTTTTCTTCATGTCCTTCACTATGTTATATTCCATGGTGTCGGTAACTACCAAGGTTTTATATGAATATGGAGGATTGGATAGGATGGAGTTGGTTGAGGAGTTTGGGGATAAGACTTTTTACTGGCCACCTTTTTCTTGGAAGAAGGGGCTGAGGGATTTTTCTTTTTATTTTATTGAGTTAAATCAGTAGGGCCCTTACTCATGGTACTAACAGGTAAAGTTTCTTTCTCTTCTTCATTATAGGAAATAGGGAGGATGAAATCCCACATTCCATGTACTTCAACCAATTCTTCATCTTCAGTATCCTCGCCAGTCAATGCAGTTTCTTCTTCCTCTTCTTCTAAGTCAGATTCAACATTGGATACTGTATTTAGTGGCTGAGGATTAGAATTTTGATTCCTCTTGAAGGATTGAAAGGTTTTTTAGAAGAGGATGTAGCAACTTGTTACTTAATCTCTACCATTTCATTTGACATGGTTTTTAGGACTTTTTGTAGACATTCAAGATCAAAAGGATCCTTAGGGGATTCCTTCTTTGGTTCATCCTTAAATGTAACCTTTTTCATTTTTCTATCTTCTTGGGTTGTTTTCTTTTCTAATGCAACTATTCTCTTTTCTACAAACATAGATTCTTTCATGTTTTCTACCAAAGTAGCCTTATTAGCTCTATCTACAAAAATTGCTATATTGGAAGGAAGAGAAGAAATATACCACTCAATTTGGACATCAACACCAGGGCTTGATGTGGCTGGGATTTTGTTTAGTAGTTTATTGAATCCAGAATTGAAATCTTTAATCTTTTCACCTAATTTAGCTTTTAAATTAGAAAGATCATTGAAAAGAGATGTGATTGTACGATCATCACCAAATTTGGCTAGAAATTGCTCTTCAAGCATTTCCCAATTAGTAGTAGATCCTGGTGGTAATGAAAAATACCATGAGCCTGCTGATCCTTGGAAAGTGTAGGGAAATAATCTTACTACACAATCTTATTCGTCTACTCCATTAAGATTGATAGCTAACATATAATTATGGAGATGTTCCTCAGCAGGAAATCCATCATCAGGATTAAATTTTGGTAGCCATCTTTCAGGATGTTTAGGTAGATCATGAATGGGAGGTTCCATTTGTACATCACAGTACTGGCCCATGGTATGACTTGTGGTGGTGGTTTTTGTCCTGCCATTATTGGAGTTTGAGTGGAAGAAGAGGCATGTTGAGTGCTAGGGTTTGAAGAACTAGCACTAGTACTTTGAGAAGAAGAAGTGGGAATGAATGGTGGAAATGAAGGTGTTTACGGTGGGGAATTTTATAAAACCTCACTAGTTGATGTTTGTGGCTCATATTTCTAAGTTTTCTTTCGGAAATAAGGAAGAGGAAATTCAAATGGAGGAACCCCGAACTTCTCACTTTGAGAATGGGTTAGAATATGAGTGGGTTGTAAGACAAAAGTGATACTTCCTTCAGATTCTTTAGATGGGACAGGCTTTTCTACTGAAATAGAGATTTCCTCTAATTTCTTTATTAAAGTCTGAACCTCAGGTGATTCAGGATTATAATCTGAAGATGGTGCTTTAGGAATTGTACTAGGAGATTTAAGGCGTCACTACTCAACTTCTGATCTAGAAATAGGAGTTTTAGATGAGGATCTAGAAGTTGGAGGTGATCTTGACGAGGGGTGACTCTTGGAATGGCTTGTTAATTTAGATTCATTTATCTTTTACATTCATAGTCTTGGCCCTCCTTCTAGTGCCAAAATGTTGAAGCCTCGAAAATCATTGCAACAACATGGGGGAAAACCATCCGGTTGGGGACTTGAATACCGTCCCTTTCCATTTGGATTAGTGGCTCCAACTGGATAATGTTAGAAAATTATCTATTACAAAGCAATGGAACACATAAAATATTGCAGAAATATAAACACAAAAAATGTATAAAACAAGAGAGACACATATATACGTGGTTCACCCAATTTGGGCTACGTCCACGGAGAAATAGCCAGTCCTTCCTTTTATATTATCCAGCAAACTGAAGAGATACAACCTACAGCAATTCCGCTGCAATTCCCTCTTCTCTCTCGCTCAATCTCCTCTCTCTTCTCGCTCAGAATACAAATCTACATATACGCAATAAAATTCCCTCATATATAGCGAGGGGTTTCCTTCTAGGGAAAAAACTCCTAAATTAAACATAACTTCTACCGTTAGATCTTCGCCTTATTAACAACCCAGATTAACTACGAAATTACAACATTTTACAAGGCAATTTTACATCTATTTTTAGCTTCGGGGGTGCTTCCCCCGATCCCCCGCTGGGGGGGCTCCCTAAGGTTGCAACCACCCCCTCTGCAACGTATATTTTACAGGTGGCATTACCGCTACATTATGAAATAGGGTCCAATGTGGCGATACCTCTATAAAAAGAAGATAATCAGGCTCCACACCCAACAATCTCCCACTTAGAGACTGATTATAGAAACTCCACCGCTGCTTCATTTGCTGGACAATGACTCCACTTTGGACCTGGTTGTTTCTCATCTTCTTCATCATACTTGAAGACCAATTGAAACTAAGCAGATTCTCAGTTTCTCCCTGGTTACAAATTTTGTTAACATATCTACAGGATTTTGGCTTGTGTTTATCTTTTCCAGCTTCAACTGTCCATCTTACAACGTTGACTGTATGAAATGGTACTTGAGCTGTATATGTTTAGTCTTGGAATGAAATGCAGAGTTCTTTGCAAGATGTATGGCACTCTGGATGTCACTGTATAACCTTCCTAACTCCTGTTTCTTACCCAATTCATCCATAAACCTTTGTAACCAAATCATTTCTTTACTAGCCTCTGTAGCAGCAACATACTTTTCTTCCATTGTTGAGAGTGCAACAACACTTTGCAGTTTTGAGACCCAACTGATAGTTGTTCCACCTATAGTAAAAACATACCCTGTTGTGCTCCTCCTGATATCTCTATCACCCACCATATCTGCATCAACATATCCCTGTAGAGAAATGTTTGAACCACCAAAGCATAATGCTTGATTTGTGGTACCTCTTAAATACCTGAGAATCCACTTCACCACCATCCAATGTTCTTTTCATGGATTCTTCATGTACCTGCTTACAACTCCCACTGCATGTGCAATATCAGGCCTCGTGCAGACCATTACATACATTAAGCTTCCAACTACTGATGCATATGGAACTTTAGACATATGAGCCATTTCTTCCTAAGTCTTGGGACACTCCTCCTTACTTAATTTGAAATGGTTAGCCAAAGGTATACTAACTGGTTTTGCATCTTGCATATTAAACCTTTTCAACACCTTTTCTATGTACTCACTTTGAGACAATGTTAATTTGCAATTCTTCCTGTCTCTAGTTATTCTCATACCAAGGATTTGTTTTGCAGCACCCAAATCCTTCATTGCAAATGAGTTCACCAATTTTATTTTGCGCACATTTATTTCTTGCATGTTAGAACCTGCAACAAGCATGTCATTTACATACAATAACAATATAATATATTTGCCATCATTTTGCCTTTTGATATAAACACAATGATCAGAGTGACATCCAGCATAACCTTGTTTAGACATAAACCTATCAAATTTTAGATACCACTACCTTGGAGCCTGTTTTAAGCCATACAAGCTCTTCTTTAACCTACACAATAGTTTCTCCTTCCCTTTTACCTCATATCCTTTTGGTTGCTGCATATATATCTCTTCCTCCAAATCCCCATAGAGAAAGGTTGTCTTTACATCTAACTGCTCAAGATGAAAATCTTTGGCTACTACTAGACTTAAAATGGTTCTGATTGAAGTCATTTTAACAACAAGAGAAAATATCTCATCAAATTCTATACCCTATGTGCAAACCCTTTCACCACAAGTCTAGCTTTATACCTTTTTCTACCTCCATCTTCTTTCTTCAACTTGTAAACCTATTTATTCTGCAATGTTGTTTTACCTGCAGGCAACCTGACTAAGTCCCAAGTCTGGTTATGTGCTAAGGAGTCCATCTCTTCTTTCATGGCTTGCTCCCACTTCTTCCTGGTTTCTACCTGCATTGCTTCTTCATAACATTCTAGTTCACCAAAATCAGTCAACAGTACATAATATAATGAAGGAGAGTATCGTTCAGGGGGTCTACTTATCTAGGTATATCTTCTAACACCACTTTCAGGTGTTTGAGGTGCTTGTTGCTGTTGTGGTTGTTGTTCTGGCCATTGATCATTATGATTTTCAAGCACCATCACTTTTTGTGTGATCTCATCAAGCACTGTGTATTCTCTATTTTCTTTTTCTTATTCCTTTTCGTGCAGCTAATCCTTATACAAAACCTTATCATTGAATATGACATCTCTGATCCTAATGATTTTGTGTTTTTCATAATTATAAAAGAGATAACCAAAATCATTAGCACCATATCCAATAAAAGTACATTTCTTTGATTTTGCCTCAAGCTTTGTTCTATTTTCTTTATTAATGTGGACAAAGGCTTCACAACCAAAAGTTTTTAAAAATGAGTAGTTTACCCTTTTTACGTGTCCATGCCTCCTTTGGAATACCACCATCCAAGGAACTTGAAGGCCCTCTGTTTATTAGATAAACAGCAGTATCTACAGCATCTGCCCAAAATTGTAAAGAAAATCTTGCATGCAATCTCATGCACCTTGCACGCTCCATGATTGTTCTGTTCATCCTTTATGACACACTATTTTCTTGTGTTGTTCCTGGAACTGTCTTTTCTGTGTGAATTCCATTCTTTGAACAGAACCTATCAAACTCTTTGTTGCAATATTCACCTCCATTGTCTGATCTGAGACACTTCAACCTTTTTCCTATCTCATTTTCAACCAAATCTTTCCATTTCTCGAAAGTATAAAATACATCATATTTATTTCGAATATAATAAATCAGGTTTTTCTGGTTGCATCATCAATAAAAGTAACATAATAACGAGAGCCACCGAGAGATGATACCTGAGCAGGTTGTTATAGACATTTTTGGGCACTACAACCCCAATCATAAATGTCCATAAACCAAGGGCTCTTAAGTCCCTAAAAGTGTTGTTCCAATCTCTAAAAGAACAAGGTCAACTGATTACATCCTCTCCCAGAATTTCTCCATGAAAAACTGCTCAAAACTGGTTAAAACTGGACCATCTCACCTGCTCCATGGTCAAAGTGCGCTGCATCCCACCTAAATACACACGGGAGGTGCGATGCATCTTGAAAATCCCTTCTATGGGGTGCAATGGGCGAGAGTGGACAAATGGCAGGGTCAATTTGCAAGGTGGAGGATCATGGAATCTTCTAGAAACTTCTCCTGTGACACTTGCCTCTCTGCATTCGCCCAGGGATGAGTAAGAGATCATCAATCTCCAAGTGGAATCAAGAACTATCAGAGAGAGGACACTAATCAAATCTCAAAAGCCGACTCACCCCCCTTTCAAACATCTATATATGGATCCCTCATCCCAGAGATCTAGGGTGTCACACAGAAAAAGTCGATCTTGCGGACAAGATAGACCTTCCTAACATCTAAAGAAGACCTATGACAAGCAAACCAACTAGACACTATCTTTCTCTAAATATGCTTTTATAAACAAAGGCAAACAAGTGTTTTAGGGCCTACCTTAGGTCCAACACAAGTTTGTGGATTCCCTCGCTCCTTTGACCCAAATGAGATCCTTTGTCGCGAATCTGCAAACACAAACAAGCAAACAAATTAAATAGCACCTGAAAATCCAATATCATAAAACATATTTAACATGAAAGTCAAGGAGTTCATGAAACAAATAACATGAGATACTTGTTGAGAAAAATGAGTTTGATTGTATTAATTCAAAAGAAGAAGAACTTTACAACCTGTGCCTTGACGCTGTACAAGCTCCTCCCAGGGTCCAGCAAGAAGTCTCCTCTACTTTGACAAGTTTCACTCACTTCCCAATGAAGCCAAAAAGGTATGTGATCTCTCCTCTTAAGCTCAACTAGGAAGTCTTAATTTCACCAGCATTTACCCTCAAAAATCTTCAGCTTCTAACCTCTCTAGCAACCAGCCCAATGCCTGAATTTAAAGCGCAATGGAGGGAGGTTACTAGGTCCTCCTTCAAAGGGATAAAGCCCTCCTTTAAAGGGATAGCTCCTCTCATCAAGGGATTAGCTCCTTCTCTTTTGGGATGCATGAACCACCTAAGAGCGGCAAATCCACGTCAAAATTCCTTCTAGAATCATCTAGAATTAACCCAAAGTGAGTTTTTTAGAATAAACTTGCACCTTTTTTACTTTCACAGGGGTCCGCACCCACACCTTTAGGGACAGAGCGGGCAGGTCCGCAGTTTTTATAAACAAAAGGTGCGGGACCGCAGGTAACAATGAGAGAAAGTGCGGAACCAGAGTTTCATTGATTTTTAATGTCTTTATCTTATTTTCAAAGCTTGACTTGAAGATTGAGGTCTGAGACTTGCTTAGGAGGACAGTACAAGTGATGATAGACCCATACTGACTGCAAATAATCATGGTGACGATATTTTTGTGTAACAAATTTCCCCCTAAAGTGCGAAGTCTGTCATAGATGAGGATTTCATTATTCATTTAGGAAGAGTGAAGTACTTTATCATTTCAAGGATCATCTTGTGGAGAGCCCGGTTGGAACCTGTAAAAACATTCAATGCAAGATATATATATGAGATCATATCATCGCTGAGGTAGGCATTCCCATACTCAGATCAAAACTGACTTAGAAAACTAACTACTGCTCTGATACAGGAATGATCTTGTAAAACATCACAAGTATAGACTCATGTGGACACAGTATGGACGCAGCCATCTGTTTATGAATAGTCCATTATATAATGAATACAAAATTCCTCGCAACCTGGATTGTGGAAACTATATCCAGGGTCTTCATTTCTACTTCCCGAAACAGTACGATTCTATCCATGCGAATGAATGTGTTGATGTCGAACATGGTAGAAACCACTTGATTACTAGTCAATGATGTAAACTGTTAAACAGTATGAGAGAAAGCACCAGTGATGTCAATGGCTCTCAAAGTACCCAGTACAATCCATGAGATGTGAATAAATGTGTTGATGTCGAACATGTCACGGAATCCTTTGATCGAGGTCAATGATGCAACCTGTCGTCAAAGGCGAGAAACCTACCATTGAGGCATCCAGATCTCAAGGTACTGATGATTTCTAGATCATCTTTCTAGATAATGAGCTGAAGTCGATAGAAAGCGATCCATCGCAGGCAAGCCCACAACATGAAATCATAGATCAAGTTGAAGAAATTTAGTTGCAAGGACTGACTCAGGGATGGTCAAGATGGATGACAGATATTTTACAGATGAATGGCTTATTCGCAGTGACCTCTGGAACACATAACGACACAGCAGATGGCTTGGTGACAATTGACCCAAAGTTAATACCCAGAAACCGGCTGAAGACTTTCAATGTGGTTTGATCAACTGTTAGGCAAAGGATTTCCCAACCCATGTGAATAAAAGTGTCGTGTTCAAGAGTGGTTACAAAGTATGACAAACAGGCTCATTTTTCTCTCTTTTCCCCCACCATTTCTGGCAAGTACCTCTTTATTTTTGACAAGCTTGAGGAGGATAACATTTGCTTGATTATAAGCTCATCCTTCGGATGATTCCAACTTAGTTTAAATTCGAACCCTAAGAAGGAGTGGTTCGTTTCTGTTTGTAATTGAACAGGTCCTTTACTGTGAAATTTTAACGAGTCCAGTATAGGAGAAACTCGGCGTTTTTCAATTTTAGAGAGTCTGAAAAAACTTAAGAAAACTCCAAGGTTGACCTTTTTCGTAAATTTGCATCTCCCAAGCCCGAAAAAGTATAAAATAATACTTGAGAGAACCGCTTGATCTTTTACGACCAAGGAGTACTTTTCGTCATTAGTGCCCTTGATCCGAAAAAGTAAAAAAGCGATCAACTACACGTCGTTTTATAACCAATATCGAATTTGAAACGACAAAAATTCGACGATCTTTTCATGTTTTTACAGTCGGAAAAGAGCTGTAAGTGGACTGTCTTTTAATTCCATTTTAACGAGTTTAAAAGAAAAACTCGACAATCTTTTCATGTTTCAGGAGTCAGAAAAGAGCTTAAAGGTGACTCTAAATGTTTTTTTCATCGAAAATGATAGATTTCGCCTGAATAATCCGTTATCCTGAACAAAAATGCAAACATTACTCCGTTATACCTGTTTGAAATGGATAAAAATGTCGCAAAAATACCTTTCCAAAGTGAAACATAAAAAAATTTGCAATTTATTTACTCAAAAAACTTATAAAAAGGGCCTTTGTCAATTCATTTTTACCGTTTGAGTTTTGGGTGAGAAAATAGTTATTTTGTTCAGAAAACTTCCCGTGAAGATTGTGGAAAATCCAACCGTCGGAATCGAACTTCGTCTTCTCCAGGTAATCCACATCATCCTACTCTTCATTTTTAACCATTTCATTTTTTGTTTTAGGCTTTCATTTAATTTTTGGGAGGGTTTTTAGGCTTAAAACCCGCGCGCGGGGGCCCGCAGGTGTACCACTGCTGGCCTACGGATCCCGACTTTTTCTCCATTGGGAAAAAGTCAGGGGTCCGCACCTTCCACGTAGACAAGGTGCGGTCCCATGCATTGTGTCTAACCCGGAGGGTGCAGTCCCATGCACTGTGTCTAACCCGGAGGGTGCGGTCCCCGCCGCAAGGGTTTTTAACCCAAAAATTCTCAAAATTGGAACAAACAAAATAATTTCTAGCATTCTAATTTATCTTTTTATTTGATGCAGAGAGTACATCATGCTAGATTGGCGTGAACGAGAGCATGAGGATGTGGATGCTGCTGCATGGAACCATCAACCTTCACTTGATGCTTTGAGGGCATGCGGCTTGTACAAATTCTGGGCCATTCCTGGCATGAGGGCTCAGGTGGATTTCTTACAGTGGTTGGTTGACAGATGGAGCATACAAGACCAGTGCTTCTTCATTGGTGGCCACCAGCTCGAAATCGAGCCAACGGACATATATTTCTTGACTGGTTTGCCTAAGAGAGGCGAAGACTTGACTCTATTTGGGGCTAGGCCAGGTGGCCAGTATGTCGATAGCCTCCGGCTAGAGTTCTGCAATAGCCAGGCTAGAGACAAAGGGATAGACATAAAAACCATATCCCATCCTGAACTCATGGTGATTGCGTTTACAGTCACCAGACTTTGCGGGAGTGCCGCATTACATATTGCCACCGGATCTCAGATGCGTATGGCAGTTGATTGCTTTCGAGGCACCATCTTCAACTGGTGCGATGCTGTGTTGGCCAATGTGAAAGGCCAACTGACCAGGGCCAAGAACGAACAACTAAAGACCTTTGGTTATGGGGCTTTGGTTGTGAGTTTTGGCCTGGAGAGGGTTCCCATGTTGATCCCGCAGCACCTTACTGTTGGAGCTGGGCTTCCTCGAGAGCCCAAACTGATGCGATGGGTCGCAGTTATGGCCCGTCACCCGCACGAGAGGACAGAGGTTGCTCGATTCAAACCAAAGTATTTCCAATGGTTGGAAAACCAAGTATTTTCTATTCAGGACTTCCCTTATGCTGGGGTAGATTTTTGTGGTGACCCAGACATGGATCTTCCACCAGGAGAGCAGTGGGATGACTCAGGAAAAATCATTTTCAACATTTTTCCTATTTAAATTTTTTATTATTTTTCCATCGTCCCAAAACTGATAGCAAAAGTTTCAAATGCAGATGTGGGTCCACAGCGACCAGCCGTTCTCTGGCCTTACGAGAGGAAACAACCAGCTGCAGCCGCGCCAGCCCCACAGGACGAATCAATAGAGATTTTGGCCGAGTTGGAGGGTCATCTCGAGCGCTTGACAGGAGATATTCCGGAGACCACTATAGATGACATTCCTCGTCAACTTCAGCGCTATGTGATTGGGGTCCGAGGACCTTTTAGGAGGTTCCTTTGCAAGGTGGCCCGTGCAGTGGTTTCTCATCAAGATCATCACTAGTGATAGGATGATCGCCTATTGTGGGCACATATGACATTTTTGTTTTTTGTACTTATCATTTTTGCCGATCATAAGGTGTTTTTCAACCTATGATCGAGGACGATGTATTTTTTGACACACTCCTATATATATATATATATATATATATATATATATATATATATATATATATATATATATAGATATATATCACTATTACCGGCTTATCTTGTAAATCGTGTTATGGAATGGTTTTAAATTTACATGTATAATTATTGCAAATGTCTACTTAACATTCGAGAAGCAATTTCATCTACTAATGTATTTAAAGATCTTGGAATATGCTGATATTCAATATAATCAAATTCACGTTCCAAGAGACGCACTCTAAAAAATAATCTTAATAATACTGGATTTCTAATGGCATACACTCTATTAAGCTGTAATACAATGTGTTCAGAATCTAACCTCACTATCAAACTCCGAATCCCAAATGAAATAGATTCAGATAATAACTCAATCACTGCACTATATTCGGCAATGTTGTTCGTTGTTTGACCGAGGCTTACCCCATGCATAGATACTAACTCGTCAGAGGGCGAATAGATAACCCAAGCTACGGAAGAAATGTTCCGTGTATTACGACAAGCACCATCAGCAAAACCAATGTATGTTTGGAGAGGCATCTACATCTGCAATATCAAGAGTAAAACCAAGATAAGCAGGAATAATGACGAAAAAATGCTCTCTAAGCTAAGCACACTTTTTAAACTAAAACACACCAGCTAGAAAGAAACACTATCCTAACTAAAAATCTACATACCCATTCTTTAAGCATAATACCTCTTCAAGTAAAGACCATTTATGGGTTTACCCAAAGAGCCCCTGTCAAAGTCTACGAATTCATAGGCCCCTTTTGCTAGCTTTCGCTTGACAACATAGGGACCATGCCACATAGGAACGAATTTTCCAGTGCCTAATTTATCATTAGCTTGATCGTAAACTAAGACTAGATCTCCTTCCGAAAAATTTCGAGGGGTCACATTTCGATCATACTGAGCTTTCATTCGTTTTGCGTGAGTCTCAATCGCCAATGTAGCATCACGTCGATTCTCATCTCATTGCGCCAAGTATAAAAAACACTTTTCCTCTTCGAAAGTGGCTGGAAGTAACTCGATGGCCATTTGCAGTGACGGGATTTTGCATTCAATGGGTAACACAGCTTCCAGACCATAGACTAGCTGAAAAGGAGTGAACCCTGTTGATGTTTTTACTGAGGTACGATATGCCCAAAGCGCTGAAAATAGCATGTTATGCCAATTCGACCGATGAATCCCAATGATTCGTCGGGTCATGATGACTAAAACTTTGTTGATGGATTCAACCAGGCCATTAGCTTGTGGATAATAAGGGGTTGAACTATAGTGACGCAAACCAAGCTGGCCTGTAAGTTCGATCATCATAACGTGTCGAAAATGACGCCCATGATCAGTGATTATCGCTTGGGGGACACCAAACCTAGCAATTATATGATTGAACACAAAAATTGCAGGTGTCTTGCCGTCTGCCTCAAATGTAGGCATCGCCTCGATCCACTTGGTAAAATAATCTATCGCAAGGATGATATACACATGCCCCCCGACCGAGTGAGGGTTACATGTAATAAAATCGATACCCCATTTGGCAAAAGGACCAACGGCAATTATAGGGTGGAGAGGAGCAGGTGGAGCGCGCATCTTTCGATCAAAAATTTGGCAGTTGTGGCATTTTCGGACCGCAGTAATACAATCTTTAAACAAAGACGGCCAGAAGTAGCCATATCGCAATATCTTTTGGGTTGTGGCATACCCAGACATATGACCGCCACATGCTCTAGAGTGACAGTCATTTAGAACCCTTTTAGCTTCCTCGTGAGTTAAGAAACGTCGAAAAATAGAGTCTGCCCCACGGCGATAAAGAGTATCTCCAATAATCCTGTATTGTTGGGACTGGAATTGTATTTTCCGACGTTCTGACCTTGATATTTCTGGCCGAAAGGATTGGGTCTGGAGATAAACGATGATATCCCCATACCACGGATCTAAAGTACTGATTAGAAACAAGGATTCGTCCGCAATGGGCTCCTCTGCCACAGTTTCCGTATCAGTACGCGGGAAATCACACATTAACTCTGCAAAGACTAAAGATTTCTTAGACTTAGATTTCTCAAATTCCAAGTCGAACTCCTGCAGGATAACAATCCATTTAGAGTACTTTCCCCCTAGCAATTGCTTGGTCAAAATGTAGATCATAGGGTTGCAATCCAAAATTACTGTAGTTTTACGTAGTAAAATGTAGTGACGAAAACGTTGGACAGCTTGAACAGCTGCCAATGCCAATTTCTCCACATGTGAGTATTTTAGCTCAGTTGGATTTAAAGTTCGACTAAGGTAATATATCACATGCTCAGTACCGAATTCATCTTCCTGAACTAAGACCATTCCAATGGTGGAATGAGAGGCGGCGAGATACAAGAAGTAATCCTGGTTGTAGTTGGGAGGATGCAATAACGGTGCATGGGTCAACGCGTGTTTGAGTGCATCAAAAGATTTCTGAGCTATCTCATCCCAATAGAATGGAGTATTATGTTTCAACAACCGGGTAAAACCCTTTGTAACCTCGGCGTAGTTAGGAATGAATCGTCGTAAAAAGTTTGCTTTCCCTTGCAAACTTTGGAGTTGGTGAAGACTCGAAGGGGGAGGCAATTTGACAATAGCTTCGACCTTCGAGGGATCGACGCGAATGCTGACTTTCGAAACTACAAATCCCAGTAATCGACCCGTTTCTATACAGAAGACACATTTGTGTGGGTTCAATTGAATCCAATAATGCCTACACCTCATAAACATTGCTCGTAAATGGACGAGGTGATCTGCTCGATGTAATGAATGAGCAGGCAAGTCATCGAGATAGGGTTGCACAATGTGCTTGATGTCATGAAACGCATAAGACATGGCCCTTTGAAAAGTTGCTCCGACATTCTTGAGCCCAAAAGGTAACTTGCAACAAGAAAATGTCCCCCATGGACAAATGAAAACCGTTTTTGGTTGACTGGCAGGTAGAATGTTGATTTGATCGTATCCGGAAAAACCATCCATGAAGGAGAATATTTCGCTGCGGCACAATCATCAATAATTTGATCGATATAGGGAGTTGGGTAATTGTCCTTTGGACAGGCTCGATTGATGTCCCTATAATCGATACATATTCTTATTGTTCCCTACTTTTTATTAACTGGAACAATATTCGATACCCAATCCGTTAATGGGATCGGATAAATGAAACCTGCTTTGAGTAATTTTTCAACTTCTGCTTTAATTGCAGCAGCTTTTCTTGGGTGAATCTAATGCAAACGTTGCCGGACGGGTTTAGCGTCCGGGTAAGTCTTGATCTCATGAACAGCAATCGCGGGATCAATTCCTGGCATTTCCTCATAGGACCAAGTAAACACGTCGCAGAATTCTTGAAATAGGGCCTTATATATTTGAATTTCATCATTTGTACACGATGCACCTATATGAATGTTCTCAACAATTCCTGGCTTAACCGAAATGTCAATAGGAATAGTTCGAGAGATGTTAAACAAATTTAACTCTGAATTAGGATGTTTCATTGGATTCTGAGGTTCCTTGACATATTCAGTCGTAAAAATTGATGAAAAATCATTTTCAAAACGATCCTTCTCGGGTAAAAATGAATATCTGTGATGGAGATCTTCCCATGGTAAATCATCTACACATAGGATTTCACAAATTTGCTCATCAGAGTGAACAAGTTCAGAAAACGTGATTAAATTCGAGCTTGATGTGAAAATTGATTCCTCACGGACCACATTCATGAAGTCAATTTCGATTGAAAATGGGTCTGTAAACGATTGCACGGCCTCATACGCAATTTCATACGGACTCAAAGGCATGACATCACCAAATGAGTCTATCTCAGATGCAGAAGGAATGATCCAAGGATCATCATAAACAATGGTGTCTGAAATAATCATATGAATGGTTGCAAATGAAGACAATGCGTTGATCGAAGGAAAAGGAAAAGTTCCCAGTAAACCAGCATCTTTAACTAGTCCTACTCCAACATCCTTATACAAGATAGTCGTTTTACCGACATGTTGAATACTTTCAGAAGAGGCTGGGTTGGATGAAAAGTAAGTCAGCTAGTCTATTGTTACGATCTTTCCATTATGAGGGAACTTTATAACCCGAAAGACCGATGAAACGACCGCTGTCATAGCGTAAGACCAACTTCGACCCAAGAGAAGGTTGTAATCTAGAGGGGCATCAACCACCTCCACATATAGATTAACGGTTTTTTCTTCAACCCCTATAGGCAAATCCTGTAGAATGCCAAAAGGATGAAACCCACGGCCATCAAAGGCCTTTAGAATCGTCGGGGATTGATTTAGCGAAGGAGAACCAAGCGATCTCCAACATTGTATCGACATAATACACGTTGAGGCTCCCTCATCAGTTACAGTCCGATGAATAGGCCTGTTTTTTACTATCACTGGAATTTGTAAAGCCATTTGATGAGGTAAGCGTGGTGTACTATTTTCTAGATCGAAAATTATTAGGTTTGAGTCCTGAATGTCAACAGCTCCTATAGCCGATAAAAGTAATTTACGTTGTGCTAGACATGATTGCAGCACCTCCAAAGCCGACATTGCTGAGGGTGAAACAGCTAAATCCTCAACAATGTTATAGTTCTGAGCCACTCTCGCATGTGGATTGAAAGCTGACTTTGAAGTATACCCTTGGCGGGCGGTTTGATTACCAAGTCTGGATTAGGTTTCTTGATCTGTAGTGGATCGGAACCGGGAGCTTAGGTTGATGGATTAGAATGAGAAGACTCTGCTTCTTTACCATCAACAAGACTTTTACTACCATAATCTTGCAATCGAGTCACAATCCTAACATGGGGCATCATCAGTATGGGTTCTTCATTGGCACTCGAGGAAGAACCTATCATCTTACTGTCTTGAGCTGGAAAAGGATCCTTCAAAACAGCAGGCGTTTGGGAACCTTTGACAATCTTTGCAACCTCTGCATGATGAGGGCAGTCTCTTGTAAAATTTTCATCGTCACAAATGAGGCAAGGATAACGAGGTTTGCGCTTTTCATCATTGGATTCTGATTTTTCAGGTTTCTCCTTTGAATTTTTGTCTGTTTTATTCTTCTTCTTTCCTTTCTTCTTCCCACCAGACTTTGATTTGGCTGCAGATGACTCTACAACGTGAATATCGGCAAAAATCTCTGCAGAAGAATCTCCTGTTGGGGAATCAGGCAAGGTTATGATAGGAGAAGAATTCTTGGAAGACTTATTCTTACTTTTAGTGTTAACCGTACCAATCATACCATCGGTGGCATGAGATCTCGAAGGAGCTACAGCGATTTGATTTTGCTTGGGAAGATCGGGGATTTTCTCATGTAACGTACCTGACTGAGTATAGATGAAGTCAAGGTATTGTGCTTGAGAAATTACTTGCTCCTCAGTAACAACTCCGGCTTTAGCTACATCTTCAGTGATCTTTGGCAACAAAGATTTTACAAACCACTCAGCCAAGATCTGATCCGGAATAAAAACCTTCACTAAACGTCGTCGACGTCTCCACTCATGAATATGATCTGAAATGTAAGTGGACGTCGATTGTTTTAACAAAGTTAACAATTATGTGCCATTGTCATATCGTACTAGCAACTGAAAATGAGTTAAAAACGAGGTAGCTAACTGACTAAAATTATAAAAAGTGCCTCGGGGTAACTCAATGTACCACTTGGCCGCGAGACCAATTAGAGTGTGCTGGAAAAGTCTTAGACTGATTGAATCATCTGAAATGGAGTTAGATGCACACCATAGGTGGTAAGTCATCACATGGTTCGATGGGTCCTCTCCTGATTTACCTTCAAACTTAGGAATGTCACTAGGCAACTTATTCGGCATTGGCAGCCAAAACGGAAGATAATTAATGGGATCGTTCGCTAGGTGCGACAAGTCAGGTAAGTCCAAAGTTGCGATAAACGGTAACTGACGATTAGGGTCCCTAAAACTCTAGGTCATGAGACCAGCCCTAGGAAGAGGATATCCAGGATAACTTGGAATAGGAATTGCATTTGGGATATTGTATCCTCCCGGAAAACCAGGATTAACCGGGCCGTACTGGGGTTGCTGAGGTTGTTGATAAGTGTACCCAGGGTACGGTTGATACTGATAGACTGGCTGCTGGTAGAGGGAATTACTCCCCTAGGGCTTTTTGGGTGAAACCCTAGCAGACTGAAAGTTGTCTATTCAAAGAAACATGCATTCATACAACCATTATGCTATTATAAGCAAATTCTATGATAAGGGTACATACCTTCGGTCCTACGTTTGAGAAGGCCTTTAGGGTCCAAACCCTTCTTGGAGTTCCCTTCTTCTCTTTTGTCCTGCAAAACAAACAATTCAAAGAACACAGCAGTACATGGACAAAAACTTATAAAGAAACCATCTTCATGTTATAAAGAAAAGTAGTTAGTTATGAAATCCAAACAACCATTTACACATGAATTCAAAACATGAATATCATTAACATAAAGAAGATTCATTTCGGGAACCAAGACATGTGTTTCTTTTATTATAGACAAATAAAGTACATAAAAAGGAATATGTTCACCTGAGTCACCTTCAGTAGGCTCCAAGCAAAGCTTCCTTCCGGATCCGTTCCAGCCTCAAGCCTCTAACAAAACTCCTTCCATGACTCTCTCCATGATGTCATAAATGGTGGATGAACATCAACACACAAGGAAACAAAGGTTTCCTGTACAAAATGGGGGAAGTGCAGAAGGCACAAGGGACTTCAGACCTGGTCAAGGGAAAAATCTCAGCATAATAACCTTTCTCTCTCCTCTCCTCTTAGGCCTTCCCTTTGAGGTCTTTTTAAACCATCTCCAAAGTATTTTTTTAGTTAGGAGTTGGTTGGGAACAGTTGGGCCACGGGCACTAACAGGTGATCAGCAGGTAAAACCCGCGATCTCCGCCCGAAAAGAAGGAATTTTATATTTTTTTAAGTGTTTTAATACATACACGCGGGTTGGATATACACAGACCCGCGTATACACGCGTTTAACTCAGGGAAATGTCGCGTATAAGGGATAAAACACTGTTTTTTAAATTTTAGGACCAGGTCTGGAAGGAGGGGTTGCCCTAGGCCATGAGTACAGCATCACAAACCATAAGAGTGAGATTTGGAGCTATAACAGATGCCCCCTAATATATGAGGTCAGAAGGGGTACATGATGGCCGAAATATATTATGCGAGTACATGGAAAGGAAGTCTGTCAAAAACTGAGGAGGACTTCACCATAATTCAGCCTGCCAAGCCACCAAAGGAGATCAGAAAGAAACACTGTCTGAGGCGGGCATACCCATGCTCAGAAAAAGTAAAGCATGTCCGCATATCAAGTACAAGCGGATCCACTAAGTATACAAGTATAAATGAATGAAAGATACATAATGGATCATCTGATCATAATGAACAAGTACATGTATGAATATCACATATAAGACTGTCAATGATGCTGAAAGATGCAACGGATCACTGATATCAAAAACTGATCCCAAAAGGTACCAACTGAACATGATGGAATAGGATGGTACTACACTGCAAACTCAGGTGCCAGCATATAGAATGTCGCCATGACTGACTGCAACATATAAAGTGGAGTGGTATCAACTAGCAGCAACAGGAGCAACTGTCAAGTGAACCAATGAATGCTGATACAACCTGAGGTCTTCACCGACCGCCGTGGTACATTTCTACACCATGGGAATAAATGATCTAAAGTCGACCATGTGAGAAATTGTTTGATTACTGGTCATTGATGTATACCGTTAACAAACGTGAGACTACTCACCGATAATGATAATGAGCGTCAAGGTACCCAGTACAATCTAACAAGTGTGAATAAATGAGCTGGAGTCGAACACCTGTAAGAATCTATCGATTAGGAGACAATGATGTTTTCCCACTGTCGATAGCAAAGGATCTGCCACTAATGACTGCAAACCCCAAGGTACTGCCAATAGGACTCTAGATCTTTGCCCCAGAGCAATGAGTCGAAGTCGATAGGGAAAGATCCGCTAGAAGGAAGGCATTAAGGCATCCTCCATCAATCTAGCGCGAGTGTAACCCGTAGGCCAATAATGTGGAAGGAATCGGACGAAAAAGATGTAGTAACCCAGCCGAAGTACGTTTCCGGCGTACACAAGATGTGGCTAGCGCACGGCAGAAACCCTCTGAACCAACCAATAATGAAAGCTGACACAGAGGTGAGGTATCCACCAATAGATTCAAATGGAAACCAAGGTACTGCACGAATCCCAATGTGTGATAATGTAAGCTGATGTCGAACACAAGGGAAACCACTCAGTCAAAGACCCATGATACTGATCGATGCTGAGCACAAGGTGACCTATCAATAACGAAAATAGGGCCAGGGTGCGGCTCTAGGCCTGTCCTCAGAGCAAGGTGTCGTCGTCGATAAGGACAAGACCCGCCAGCAAGAAGTCAATGGGGACCTTCTCAAACCGGCACGAGTAAAGGACCAATATAACTGATCTGATGATAGATATGACACTGACAACCAGGGATGGCCGACTGAAAAATGAGTCAAGAGACACCGCAGAGAGGCCGACTCAGGCTAACTTCCCTTGAACAAAAGCACGACTCAATGTGACTGTGTGGCAGCATATGATGACTCTGTATAAGTTTGCCATGCAAGAGGCACGAACGAACCCTCCATATGATTGGAAGAGATAACCAATCGGGGGAGAACTGACTCAATAACAAGGTTATGGCGTACCTAAGTCAAACTAAATCCCACCCATGCGGAGGAGACTTTGTTTTGAGTGCTTTGTTCAAGGGCGACACGACTGACTCTAGCTGCCAACAATAAATGGAAATAATGTCCTGTTCTCGCTCTTTTTGGAATATTTAATTTTTTTGTCTTTTTCTGTTAAGCCGGAAAAAGAATAAAAGAATGCTATGGTACAGTGGAAAGAACGAGTGTCGGTGAAACAGATGATCTAGTTCCTGGGAAAGGAACGTTCCTATGCTCAATGCAGGGAGGTGAAAACTGGTCAGTGACACTCAAAGGTATGTTCCTTCCACGGGTCAAGGTGTGTCAAGCTGCAGAAGTCAAAGGTATGCAAGGTTGATTTTGTAGACGTCATGGTCAAAAGTTGGCTTAAACACGAGTCCAAGTGAAGCCGGCTCCAGGCCAAAAGGTGCAAGTGGTCAACATGCAATGCAGTAGTACAACTCAACACAAAGGAGCCTCTAGGGTAAAAGGCCAGAACAAAGCGGAGAAGCTAAGAGGAATGAGTCTTCAACGCTTAAGTCATGGTGGGACTACAGAGGACTCCCGAGCCTACTCAAATCAGAGCAGCATGGGCAACAAATGTTAGTGAGGTGCTAACTAGGATGCCCATGTAAAGGATGGCTCTACCATCGTGTCATGATTTAAAGAATCGGTGAGTGAAGATGGCTTGCGAACCATAACACGATGGGATCGACCCTATGGCAGATGTATCGGTCAAATGGAGGCTAGTATGCATAATGCAACGGAAAAATGGTGTCCCTAACCTATATGCCAGTGAGAACACGATACCTTCCATGACGGGTCAGCAGTCATGGAACCATCTCGAACTGTCGAAAAACGTCCAAAATGTCCTGAAAAACAAACCAATCTCGACATTCCAAGCTCCCAAGTTAAAAGTCACATGAGGCCAAACAAAATAAAATTTTGAAAAATTTTTGCATTTTCAAAACTTATAAAAAGCATTTTGGACTCACCATTTTTACCATTTGAGTTTGAGAGCAAAAGATTTGGAGCAAAAGGAGCAAACTTCCCACAGCCAAATTCAACCGTTCAAATTCGTCGAATACCTCCAGGTAACCCTTATACTTAGCTTGCAATTGATTGTGACAGGTTTTAAGATTTATGATTGATGTTTCACCATTAAACTTTTGTCAAAAATTCGCTCGCGATGTATACGCGGGTTGGTAATATTGAACACCGCGTATACGCGAGCCCTACACGCGACTGCGTGCACAGGTACCCGCGTATACGCCGCGAATCATTTTTAAACAAAAACTAACGGTTTAAAATCGATTTTTTCTCAGGATGCCTGTCACGTGGCACAAAAGAGAGCACGCAGCGGTAGACAATGAAGTTATGAACAGTCCAGAAGCATTAGATGCACTCCGGGGATGCGGTTTGCTTAATTTTTTCAAATTGCCAAATATGAAATCGAACACGCGATTGCTTGAGATGCTCATTGATTATTGGGATGTCGATGAGGAAGCTTTTATGATAGATCAGATGCCGCTCAGGGTAGAAGTGGAGGACATCTATTTTATCACGGGCCTTTCCTGAAGGGGAGAGGTAGTACAGTCGTGGGGCAGGTCACGGAGTGCCCTCTCGATAGAGGACTATGTACAGATATATTGCCCTGGACATCCCAAGAAGGTTGGGAGCCAGATTTCCATCACACATGTGGTGAGTTTTTCACTTAGGATAATCTTGTTCATCATGGCTCGGGTGAACGGATCATCCTCTCTGCATCAGGCATCACAGCAAAACATGAGCGTGGCAGTTGACTGTCTCACTACTGTGTTTGACTGGTGTACTCCTCTTCTGGCCAACATGAAGAGCCAGCTCACTTCTATCAGGAGGGGTCAGACTAAAAACTTTGGATATGGAAGCATCTTGTGTACTTTCTTTTTCGAGAAGGTTCCCGCACTCCGCCCCAGGGTAGCAGTTTCCATCAGCACCCCACGCGATCCATGCATGGGCTGGTGGGCTGATCTGATGAAACGTCTGGGGGGTGGGGAGGTCCCAAGGACTGCCTTCGACAATGACTTCTTCACCTGGTGGGATCAGCAGATCATCGCCGTGGATGACTACCCCTATGCTGGACTGGATTTCCGAGGAGATCCTGATTTAGTGTTACCACCGAATGCAGCATGGGGCGAGATTGGGAAGATTTTTTGATTTTATGATTTTTTGGATTTTTCAAATATAATGATGAATTTTGAAAAATATTATTTTTTTTTATTTTTTATGAGATACAAATGACTGATATGATGATCATGTTCCAGACATTGGGCCTGTACGACCAGATGGATTCCCGTGGCATGGAAGGCGTGGCCGAGGAGCCGAAGAGGCGGCTGCTGATACAGAACGGACTCTAAACAACGTCCAGCGACACTTGGCGAGACTGAGCTGCCGAGTACCGATGGCCGTCATAGAGGACCTTCCTGAGGATATGCAGCGTCATGTGGTTGGCATGCCACGTGACTGGTTTCGCATCTTTCGGCGCGTGGCCAATGCTATAGTGACATACTTAAACGCTCATCCTGAGCCGAGGCATTAGATATGCCAGACATGATTATGGGCATTTGAGTCCCAATTTTGTATATTTTTTGGACACACATATGTACACCCGAGATGTTTTATGATATATATATATATATATATATATATATATATATACAGTTTAACTTTTTGATGCTTGATTTTATTGTGATGAATGATTAATATGCCAGTCTAATTCTTGATTAGCGATAGAATCAGCTAACCAATTATGAGATCTTGGAATATGCAAATAATTAATATAAGTAAATGATCTTTGCAACAACCTCACTCTTAAATACTGGCGATATAAAGATGGATCCCGTACCCGATAAATGTTATTTAATTGAGACACTATCAATTGAGAATCAAGATAAAATACCAACGAGTCGATCCCATGAGAGATTGCCTTGGATAATAAATTAATAACAGCAGTATACTCAGCCATATTGTTTGAAGCAGGACCGATGCACACGCCTCTTGATGCCATCAATTGACCAGTTGGATAAAAGAGTACCCAACCTGCGGAAGCAAGATTCCGAGTGTGCCGACTAGCACCATCGGCGAACCCGAAATAAACCAAATCATCCATCAACACCTGCCAAAGCAGACCAAAAAGTGTTGATATCAGAAAACTCTCGATGATATATGTACAAATATACATAAAATACAAAGAAGCCATTGCCTGGCCAAAACTAAGCAAAGTACTTCTTTAGGTAGAGCCCGTCAGGGGGCTCTGCCAACTTACTCCTAGGGATGTTTATAGGTACGACGATCGAACCAATCAATATACTCTCTTCGGCAAATGAATGTGTTGGAGCCAAAGGGACCGTACAAACATCACTAGTCGAACTGGAGGACCGAGATTCGACTTCATGCACAGGGGAATGAAAGTGTAACCGACGATGTAAATCTTCCAAAGGTCGACCTACGGCCGTCATTGCTTCGAATACCGCTTCATCCGATGGAAAAACAATATCCGAGCAATCCGATGCAGAGGTGGAATCAAGGGTCCGAAAATGAGCCACATCACCATCTATCTCCTTCCCAGAGGAAGAAGTAGAATGGTTATCTGCAGAGTTATCTATAGATTCACATCTAAGCTCTACTGCAGATATAAGAGATTCTATTCCACCCACCTCGTCGTCACCTGATGTGGTCACAGATGAAGCTAAGGTTCCAGGATTCGAAGAATAAGGAGTTTGGATAAACTCTCTCCGTAAAGGATCCCTGGAGGATGAAATTGTATCTATACCAGCTGCAGGAGGGGGAAGATTAAACGTACCCATCAATGAAGAGTACATCCCGACTCCTAAACTCTCAGTAGGTGGACGGGGGTTACCCACTAAAGGAATAGTAGAGTCAGAGTTTGCTTGAGGATCAACTGGGCAATAGTCCAACTGATCAACCTTAACGATTTTCCCCTCATGAGGAAAGAAAATGACACGAAACAGAGTCGAAACAACGGCATCCATCTCGTATACCCAGTTCCTTCCTAAGAGGAGATTATAGTCTAGGTTAGCATCTATGACCTCTACTTCAATATTCACGACCTTTCCTCCAACACATATAGGAAAGGCTGGGATAATCCCGTATGGCCTATGAGAATGACCATCAAATGCTGTCAATAGGGTGGGTGAAGGAACAACCGACGGTGATCCAATGGCCTTCCAACATGACATAGACATGACACACGTGGAAGCTCCCTCATCTACAACCGTTCGAAAAATATTCGTTTTCTGGTAGGTAGACTTTATCTGGAAAGCCATGTGATGAGGAAGTCTCTTTTTGACATTACTCATATCAAAAGTGAGAGCTAAGGAATTACTTGGATCCACTGCCCCCATTGCCGATAGCAAGGCACTTCGTTGAGCAGGACATGACTGGAGAACCTCTAACGCGGACATATCACATGGACTCTGAGCCAGATCCTCAACAATGGAGTAATTCTGGGCTGCCCTAATATTAGGGTTGATAGTTGCGCATTTTGCGGAACCTTTCGGTACCCGAGGTATAGTCTCAACAGAAGGTCGCTCAATATGAAGTGGGTTGTTAGTTTCGGGAACTGATTTACCCTTGGAAGTTTCACCTTCACCATAATCACGTGACCGAGTGGTCACATTAGCGTGAGCACCCATCATGAAGACATTTGATGACTTGTCCCCTTCCTGGTTGCCCCCTGCGGAGGTACCAGGGTTTGAACTCGCGCCAGCAAGAAGTTGTTGCCCGTGGGGAAACGGGTTAGTTAACACAGCTTGAGAACTAGAAGTCCCTTGCTGTCCTAACAAGCGCTGAGCGTCTTCAATCTTGGGGCAGAGATGAGTTAGATGGTCTCCATTGCACAACTTGCATGGAAACTTAACTTTCTTTCTCGACTCATTTCCACCACCACCGGCGTTGTTGCCGGATTTATTTGCATCAGGCTTCCCATCCTGGTTCTTTTTCTTACCTCATCCTTTCTTTTTCCCATTGGAATTTTGATTTCCTTTGGGATTATCAGATTGGACGGCATTTATTGAAGAAGTTTGGGAAGCGGGGGGATTAGACGATGTGACTTGGTTGTTAGAAGCAGTTTGCAAGGACAACTGCTGCAATTGATTCAACAAGTTCACGGTAGTTGTGTCTACTGACCCGACGATACCATCCACGTGCGGACCTGGCTTCGACTTAGCTACATCAACCTTAGATCCAGGAGCATCTGGCAAGTACTTTTGTAGGATCCCAGACTGAGAGTAGATCAATTCTAATTGCTGGGCCCTAAAAATGGCTTGCTCCTAAGAATAGACCCCAGACATGGAGACATCCTTGGAGATCTCGGGTTGTAAAGACTTCAAAAACCACTCGAGACAGTACTCCGGAGGGATTTCGGCTTTAATGAGCCTCTTTCTCCGTCTCCATTCCTGAATATGGTCAGAAATGTGGGTTGCCTTATCCTGACGAAAGGTGGCTAGAAGTTCAGTTCCGGCATCATAGCGGACAAGCAACTGGAAGTGATTTAAGAAAATATTGGCTAAGTCAGCAAATGATGTAAAGTTGCCCCCTGGCAACTCTATATACCATTTGGTCGCATTACCAGTCAAGGTGCGCTGAAAGAGTCTCAACCTAATCGAGTCATCGATAAGGGAGTTAGATGAGCACCACAAATGGAATGTGCTTACATGGTCGCCTGGGTCTTCACCACTCTTCCCTTCGAATTTTGGAATGTCCGAAGGGAGTTTGGTTGGGACCAGAGGCCAGGCCGAATTGTACTTGATTGGGTCATTTGTTAACTTAGTGAGATCTGGCAAGTTTAACGTTGCCAGAAACGGAAGCCTAGGAGGACCTTGGGGATTCCACCTAGACTGGGCAGAACTCCCGAAGCTCTGAAAAGATTGTCCTAGAATTTGGGAGGCAACAGGCTGCCCGAAGTAACCAGTAGAACCGGCTGAACCAAAAGGCAAGCCTTGTGGTCCAGAAAAATTTGGAGTTTGACCAACTCCGGTCGTATAACCTCCATAACCAGCAAAGTTTCCTCCTAAAGGATTGTAGGGAGTTGATAACCCCTGATACAGATTCCAAGCCGAAGCAAGGGGAGGAATACTTTGAAACATGCTAACTGTGGAGTACGGCCTATTCCCTTGTTGGCCGATAAACGGATTCCCAATTCCCGCGCTACTAACCCCAGGGTTATTCCAACCTTGGAAAGGATTGTTGCTTTGTCCTACAGAAGAAAAAGGCATGGATCCTACCGTCGGGTTGGAATGTGGTATATGACCACTTCCGAAAGGAAAACCCTGGAATGAAGTCGATCCACCCATCATGGACGTAGCGGCACTAAACGGAACCGATGGAATACCCTGTGATTGGGTGCCAAAAGGGAAGAATCCAGTACCAAAAGCATTGGTTTGGGCATTTCCACTCGTGGACGGAATCGAGGTAGACCCAACTAAAGATGTGCTAGCAAAAGATCCGAACAAGGAAGCGGAGGGGATGGAAATGGTTCCTCCCCCTTGCACCGATGTTGGGGTTTGCATAGTTGTAGCACTTGTAGAAGCGGAGGGGATGGAAATGGTTCCTCCCCCTTGCACCGATGTTGGGGTTTGCATAGTTGTAGCACTTGTAGAAGCCATGCTTCCAGTAGTGGTCATCGATGGTAAGCGCGTAGCGTAACCTGGACTTGACGGTCTATGCGTCGGAGTCCCAACGTATTGTAATACGTCTGGATGACTAGATGGTAGTGGAGAATTTGGAGCCACTAATGACTCTGAAAGTTCTTCTACCTCTATGTTATTCTCCGCTTGAAAGAGAACTCGAGAAAGGACTGGAGTGTCCCTCTCTTGCTCAGAAGTGCCAGGCCTTGCTTGGCCGCTAATGCCCCCGAGAGGAGGACCAATCCCCGATGCGTCAACCGGCGTGGGATGGAACCCACCGGTAGTATTGCCTCTGCGCCTTCTAGGAGAAGGCTCTAAACTTTGTGGCGAGAGACCACGAAGTCTTCAAGACCGTCTTGGAGATCGGTCAGCCACTTTGAATTTTTTGTTATGATCTAACTAAAGACTCAAAAAATTGAAATCTAGGCCAACTAGGAGCACAGAGCACACACTATAAAGTCCCTAAAGATACAGCCAGTCAAACAACTTCCAAGTATTTCCACTCCGGGTGATTAAGACCGGACACCAAAATACGAGAAAGTGAAATAAGGGGCCTTCCGAAGATAGTCTGGGATGATGAGGGCCCAGTCCTATCAGCGAAGGTATCAGAGGAAGTTACGCTGACCTCCTAACAACAGCCTGCGTCGGTGCAAGACCCCAAGCTTCGCAAGGGTGCCCTCCAGTAGTACTATCGAGAGTGATGCAACGTCAACCTCAGGTGCCACGAGATTCCCCTCCGCAGCCACCTGTGTAGTTCCCTATGAGAAGCAACTATGGATACCAACTCGTCACAGAAGCCAGGCGGAACAGTCGTGAGGTAAGTTCGGACAAGTAGGAGAGGGGGTATCTCTCTTCCCTGTCTTCACAGACCCTCGTGCTTAACTCCCAGATCTGGAGCTTTCCTGGTCTTCCTAACGCTATTGGATTTTCTCTCGTTATTCAAACTCCTACGTTTGACGTTTATATGGCCTTGGAGAGTTAACTCTCCACTCGCCTAATCCAAGGCCCTAAAATCCTAATCTTGTTGGTGTAACTGACTAAAACAAAAAGTTCTAGTGAATTTTAGTTAGCGCTTGATTTTATTAGGTTGTTCTTTAAGTCTCAAGGTAACGGAAGTGAAACTAGTGGTGTTTTTTGACGCAAAAGAAATTAATAAAAACTTAACTACATGCACATGCACTTTTTCGTTTTTCGATGAAGAGCAATTTCTATAGGGTTCAAAGGTACTTCTAATAAAACAAATTTTCTTTTCTTTTCATTAATGCACACTTCACACTCACAAAAGCTAACAAAGCTATGTATGCCTAAAAGGGGATGCAAATCTATCCTAATGCAACAACTATATGTGGATGCAAGATTCAAAACTACTCTAGAAACAAAAATGAAAGTTGCTTGCTTATCAAACTTTATCTTGCCACTTAAGATGCCTAGATAGAATATGAGATGTTTCCATTCATTTCGTCTAAACACTAAAAACAAGTTCTAAGACAAACATACAACACTTTCACTTCTCTAAAAGGAAACCAAATGAAAAGCAAGTTCAAGAAAGCAAAACTAAGATTTTCTTCAAAGCAACAAACAAAAAAGTCTTTTCAAAAAATGCTCTCAACAACACTGAAACTTGTGATTGAAGAATAGGCAATTAAACACTTTTGCGAATCAACACCACTTAATGGATGAAAACCCAACAAAAATAAATGTGTTTGAAATTGCTCTTAACAATCAAAAGCAGCAATGAAATCCTTGGCAATGAAAACCAAAAAGATCAAAAAGACAAATTCCAAGAAAGTGTCAAACAACAACTTTCATGAAACAAAGAAGTAGATGGTCACAAAAAGCGATTTTGTCAAGCAAACAAAAAGTCACCAAAAGCAAGATTAACACAAAGATTGAATTCAATCTTCCTACCCTGATAAAACAGAGCAGCCAAGATTCCTAGCAAGAAATCTTGCGTGCTTTAGCCCAAAAATGATGACGCTTGCAATCAATAAAAAACAAGACCAACACTCCTTATAATCAGAGAGAATTCAGAACGAGATGCTCGCTGTAAAACAAATAACTGATACTGGAAAATGACTGCTTCAGACTGACTCAAACCACCATACAAACCTTCAGAGGCCAAAAAGATTTACAAATCTTGAAAATTGGAACATATACGCGACTGTACTGTAGTACAGATTGCGTGTATACGCGACTGTGTTTGAGGAAACCTGCATATACGCGGGTTCACTCAAAGAAACAAGCGTATATACGCCTCTGTATCTAAGAAAAACAGCGTATATGAAAAGCTTCAAGAAAAATAAAAAATACAAACTGAAGAAACTGGCAAAGCTTAAAGTTCAAGAACAGACCAGACAGTAACAGCAAGCAAACAAGGCAGCTGAGCCCTGATTGGCTTGAAAAACACCCAAACTAGGAACAACAAGAGTGTTGTCCCCAGTGGAGTCGCCAATTCTGGTAGAGGGAATTACTCCCCTAGGGCTTTTTGGGTGAAACCCTAGCAGACTGAAAGTTGTCTATTCAAAGAAACATGCATTCATACAGCCATCATTCTATTATAAGCAAATTCTATGATAAGGGTACGTACCTTTGGTCCTACGTTTGAGAAGCCTTTAGGGTCCAAACCCTTCTTGGAGTTCCCTTCTTCTCTTTTGTCCTGCAAAACAAACAATTCAAAGAACACAGCAGTACATGGACAAAAACTTATAAAGAAACCATCTTCATGTTATAAAGAAAGGTAGTTAGTTATGAAATCCAAACAACCATTTACACATGAATTCAAAACATGAATATCATTAACATAAAGAAGATTCATTTCGGGAACCAAGACATGTGTTTCTTTTATTATAGACAAATAAAGTACATAAAAAGGAATATGTTCACCTGAGTCACCTTCAGTAGGCTCCAAGCAAAGCTTCCTTCCGGATCCGTTCCAGCCTCAAGCCTCTAACAAAACTCCTTCCATGACTCTCTCCATGATGTCATAAATGGTGGATGAACATCAACACACAAGGAAACAAAGGTTTCCTGTACAAAATGGGGGAAGTGCAGAAGGCACAAGGGACTTCAGACCTGGTCAAGGGAAAAATCTCAGCATAATAACCTTTCTCTCTCCTCTCCTCTTAGGCCTTCCCTTTGAGGTCTTTTTAAACCATCTCCAAAGTAGTTTTTTAGTTAGGAGTTGGTTGGGAACAGTTGAGCCACGGGCACTAACAGGTGATCAGCAGGTAAAATCCGCGATCTCCGCCCGAAAAGAAGGAATTTTATATTTTTTTAAGTGTTTTAATACATACACGCAGGTTGGATATACACAGACCCGCGTATACACGCGTTTAACTCAGGGCAATGTCGCGTATAAGGGATAAAACACTATTTTTTAAATTTTAGGACCAGGTCTGGAAGGAGGGGTTGCCCTAGGCCATGAGTACAGCATCACAAACCATAAGAGTGAGATTTGGAGCTATAACAGCTGTTGCACAGCAGGACCGAATTGGTACTGTCTCTGGTACGGTTAATAAGTAAATTGTGGTTGACTTGTGACAACCGTACTTGAACCAAGTTGTCCTACAGGCATCTGAACCGAAGTTTGAATCGTAGATCCAGATGGTGGTAAAGATGTCTGAGAAGTAGATACAGGAACAGTAGAAACCAGAGTTGTCGATACTCCCGAAGTAGGTGGGGTAGATTGAACAGATGTTGCGTCTGTCATAGCAGTCATTTGAGGCGGAGTACGAGGCGTACTAGGCCCAGGCTGAGAAACTACCGAAGGTACAGAAGTTTGAATGTTAGGCTGGACTGGTTGCTGGGGTGTACCAGAAACTAAGGGTTGTCCAGTTTGAGATGACAACTGTACATTTGGCTGCAACACCTGTTGAGTTTGCGATGGATCCCACAATATATTCATTCCAGGGTACGGACCCATAACAGGTTGAGAATATTGAGGACCATAACCGGGTTGAGGGTAGGATTGAGGGTAGGGTTGAGGGTGGTTGGAAACCTTGGTTCGAGTACTAACCTTAGGGTTGATACCCTTGAGGCACGTACTGATACTGGGGTTGACCTTGAGGTATAAATTGATACTAGGGTTGACCTTGGGGTACATATTGAGTCTGGGGTTGACCTTGAGGAACGTACTGTCTCATAGGTATGTACTTTCCTTGAGGTTGCCCCCCAGACGCAAATTGGGTACCTTGAGGTTGCCCCCCAGGCGATAATTGAGGTTGCCCCCTAGGCAGGTAACTGGCCACCTTGAGGTTGAGGATTGGGAATAGAACCTGACATCATGAGAATGTCTTCTACGCTCAACGGCTTAGTACCATTGCTTCCAGTTAATAACCATTGCTCAATGGGTTGAGGAGATGCTCCCGAAAAAGTACCAGAAAGTGACTGATACCCAGAGGGAAGAGAAGGACCGTCGTACAAAAAAGATTCAGGTGATCGAGTAGACATAGACGACTGCCTTGACATATTTAACAGAGGATACTAACCTCTAGGTGTTGGGTGATAAGGAACGCGAGGTGGCAAAAAACTTAACCCTGGGTTTTCTAAGAAATTAGTCAAAGAAAGATACCAAGTACTGCTCCTAGGTGGACTGTAAAAAATTGATTCATGCTCCCTTAGTTCAATAACAGGTTGATTTTCAGGGATAGGGATGCCTACTTCTTCTTCCGAGTAGCAAGTTCTTCAATAGCTATAAGTCCAGAAGGAAGATCTTGGGTGATTACTCTTTCTACCCTAGGTGAACCAGGACCACTAGAAGCTGGAGAAGCAAACCCCGATGTTGGAGTAGCAGCAAATTCACTTTTAGGCTCGGATATTTCAGGTTCCTCACCTATATCACTAGTAGATGAAAAGCTACCAGTAACTTCGGAAACAAACACTGATTGTGGATTATAATCTGCTACTAACGCTTGAAAATCGGGATGTACTATCAAAGAAGACTCTCCTTCTTTAGGTGACCCAACTCTACTGTCTCTAGGAGTTACGAGGACTTTCAAGCCTTCAAGCTGGCTCGGTGAAAACTCAGGAGGTTGGCCCCGAAGTCTACGGGACTTCCTCGGTAATTCAGCCACGGTTAAAAACTTTTAACTACTTCACACGCAAACAAAGTAAAATCTCAATGAAAACCACCTAAAACCTCTAAAGAACCAAACAAATTTGAATCACACGCCTAAAGAATATAGGAGATCAAACACATACAAACAGTAACTTTCCGTACTAAAAACACTAGTTGGTGATGAAATCCAACGTCGCAGAGTTCAATACAGAAATGGCGGTTGGAACATTTACCCCGGCAACCTGCTTAATGAATAGACTGGCACAAGTTCGTCCACTTAATCGTCTCGAGTGAAGAGAACCCACCAGAAAATCCAAGTGAGTCTAGCCGACGTCTGCTCCAGGTACAGTGGGATCTTCCCACCACTATCACCTCAGGAAGAATCCTAAAGAATATGGGCACTAAGGTTACCAACTGAAACAAATATACCTGGGGGAACAGTCTACGATCCAATACGCATGCAAGGGCAGAGTAGCAAGCTCAATCCCCTTGAAGGCTCCTTGACATAATCCAAGGTTTACCAACAAGTGACCCCAGGCTCCTCGACAATGGTTAATCCGAGGTTTACCGTTTTTAATACGTGAATATCTGGCGTCGTTCCCAATGAGGAAGGATTGATTCCCACACTGATTCAGACATGATCTCGTGCTTCTCCTTTAATAGGAGCTTTCCCAGAGCATAAATGCAACAATTGGATTTCTTCCCTACCACAAGATACAGCTACTTGTTTGTTTTTACTGTCTTGGAGAGTTAATTACTCTCCTACTCCAAGACACTAGCCTAAGCTAAGTTGGTGTATCAGAGCCCTAGAAATAAAAATGTTGCTAGATGAATTTTACTTTAAGCATTATTTTTTATTGGTTTTTGTTTAAGTCAAAAGGTGTGGAGATGAAACTCGTGGTATGAAAACTCGACTCAAAATCACTAAAAATGCACCTAAGATGATTTAAACAATCTTTTCTGTTTGATGAACTTCTAGCTAAGAAAGAGTTTGAGAATGCAAAAACTTTATAAACACAAATCCTTCTTAACCAAACAAATTAAAAGAAGAGCTTTTGTCCTTTCCAATGCACTCAAAACGAGACAACTAGTTATTTCACAAAAATTTTCCTTTTTCGTTTCAAAGCACTCAACCACTACAAAAACAAACTTTTTCCAAAAGAGATTTTTTATTTTTTATAAAACACTCAAAACTATGGAAATGACTAACTTTGAGATCTATGAATTATAAAAACCTATTTGAAGTCAAAGCCTACAAGATGTATTTTTAAAGGATGTTTTACTTAGCTAGATGTAAGCTAAGGACCAATTTATGCAGAATCACAAATTAGTCAAGAACAACCAATTTTGTTTTCTTATTAAAAATGAAAATCCAAACTTTTAAACACAAGCTTTTCGAAGTTTTGTAAAGAGAAAACACAAAGTGGATTCCTCAACAAGGGGAGATTTCATAAATGGTCAGACTCATAAGAAGGCTGGTAGACACCAAGGTGATCTAAAGTCCCTACAGCTTCTAAGCTCAGAACCACTACAAGACAAAAATGAAAAACAAGCCCAACAAGCAAAACTCCTAGGAATTTCACCTAAAGCCCTAACACTAATGAAATCAACCTAAGGAAAGCTTCTGACAAGTTATATGCAGGTCTGGGCAGTAGATAATAACTTCTAAACAAAAACTAAGCTGACTAACAGAGGAAATATTAGGTTTTTCAAAATTTTGACAGGGTCCGCAAGCCCACAGTTAACACAGGTGCGGTCCCACTCTGTGCTAAAAGCAAAGGTGCGGATAGGTACGCACTGTTTCAAAAGGCTAGGGTGCAGTCCTCTCCCAAAGCTATGAAAAACGAAAAATAACCCTGGATCTACAAACTCTACCCAATTTTACACACAACAAGCCAAAAACAGAAACAAAAACACAGTTTCTCAGGTCAAAGTAAAAACAAGGAAAAAATCAAGTCCCCAGTGGAGTCGCCATTTTGTCACACGGAATAAGTCGATCTTGCGGACAAGATAGACCTTCCTAGCATCTAAAGAAGACCTAATGACCAGCAAACCAACTAGATACTATCTTTCTCCAAATATTCTTTTATAAACAAAGGCAAACAAGTGTTTTAGGGCCTACCTTAGGTCCAACGCAAGTTTGTGGATGCCCTTGCTCCTTTGATCCAAATGAGCTCCTTTGTCGCGAATCTGCAAACACAAACAAGCAAACAAATTAAATATCACCTGAAAATCCAATATCATAAAACATATTTAACATGAAATTCAAGGAGTTCATAAAACAAATAACATGAGATACTTGTTGAGAAAAATGAGTTTGATTGTATTAATTCAAAAGAAGAAGAACTTTACAACCTGTGCCTTGACGCTGTACAATCTCCTCCCAGGGTCCAGCAAGAAGTCTCCTCTACTTTGACAAGTTTCACTCACTTCCCAATGAAGCCAAAAAGGTATGTGATCTCTCCTCTTAAGCTCAACTAGGAAGTCTTAATTTCACCAGCATTCACCCTCAAAAATCTTCAGCTTCTAACCTCTCTCGCAACCAGCCCAATGCCTGAATTTATAGCACAATGGAGGGAAGTTACTAGGTCCTCGTTCAAAGGGATAAAGCCCTCCTTCAAAGGGATAGCTCCTCTCATCAAGGGATTAGCTCCTTCTCTTTTGGGATGCATGAACCACCTAAGAGCGGCAAATCCACGTCAAAATTCCTTCTAGAATCATCTAGAATTAACCCAAAGTGAGTTTTTTAGAATAAACTTCTGCCTTTTTGACTTTCACAGGGGTCCGCACCCACACCTTTAGGGACAGAGCGGGCAGGTCCGCAGTTTTTATAAACAGAAGGTGCGGGACCGCAGGTAACAGTGAGAGAAAGTGCGGAACCAAAGTTTCATTGATTTTTAATGTCTTTATCTTATTTTCAAAGCTTGACTTGAAGAGTTGAGGTTTGAGACTTGCTTAGGAGGAAGTACAAGTGATGATAGACCCATACTGGCTGCAAATAATCATGGTGACGATATTTTTGTGTAACAGATTGCCCCCTAAAGTGCGAAGTCTGTAATAGATGAGGATTTCATTTATCATTTAGGAAGAGTGAAGTACTTTATCATTTTGAGGATCATCTTGTGGAGAGCCCGGTTGGAACATGTAAAAAAATTCAATGCAAGATATATATATGAGATCATATCATCGCTGAGGTAGGCGTTCCCATACTCAGATCAAAACTGACTTAGAAAACTAACTACTACTCTGATACAGGAATGATCTTGTAAAACATCACAAGTATAGACTCATGTGGACACAGTATGGACGCAGCCATCTGTTTATGAATAGTCCATTATATAATGAATACAAAATTCCTCGCAACCTGGATTGTGGAAACTAAATCCAGGGTCTTCATTTCTACTTCCCGAAACAGTACGATTCTATCCATGCGAATGAATGTGTTGATGTCGAACATGGTAGAAACCACTTGATTACCAGTCAATGATGTAAACTGTTAACAAGTGTGAGAGAAACCACCAGTGATGTCAATGGCTCTCAAAGTACCCAGTACAATCCATGAGATGTGAATAAATGTGTTGATGTCGAACATGTCACGGAATCCTTTGATCGAAGGTCAATGATTCAACCTGTCTTCAAAGGCGAGAAACCTACCATTGAGGCATGTAGAGCTCAAGGTACTGACGATTTCTAGATCATCTTTCTAGATAATGAGCTGAAGTCGATAGAAAGAGATCTGTCGCAGGCAAGCCCACAACACGAAATCATAGATCAAGTTGAATAAATTTAGTTGCAAGGACTAACTCAGGGATGGTCAAGATGGATAACAGATATTTTGCAGATGAATGGCTTATTGGCAGTGACCTCTTGAACACATAATGACACGACAGATGGCTTGGTGACAATTGACCTAAAGTTAATACCAAAAAATCGGCTGAAGACTTTCAGTGTGGTTTGATCAACTGTTAGGCAAAGGATTTCCCAACCCAGGTGAATAAAAGTGTCGTGTTCAAGAGTGGCTACAAAGTATGACAAACAAGCTCATTTTTCTCTCTTTTCCCCCACCATTTCTGGCAAGTACCTCTTTATTTTTGACAAGCTTGAGGAGGATAACATTTGCTTGATTATAAGCTCATCCTTCAGATGAGTCCAACTTAGTTTAAATTCGAACCCTAAGAAGGAGTGGTTCGTTCCTGTTTGTAATTGAACAGGTCCTTTACTGTGAAATTTTAACGAGTCCAGTATAGGAGAAACTCGACGTTTTTCAATTTTAGAGAGTCTGAAAAAACTTAAGAAAACTCCAGGGTTGACCTTTTTCATAAATTTGTGTCTCCCAAGCCCGAAGAAGTGTAAAATAATACTTGAGAGAACCACTTGATCTTTTACGACCAAGGAGTACTTTTCATCATTAGTGCCCTTGATCTGAAAAAAAGTAAAAAAGCGATCAACGACACGTCCTTTTATAACCAATATCAAATTTGAAACGACAAAAATCTAGCGATCTTTTCATGTTTTTAGGACCATAACCGGGTTGAGGGTGGTTGGAAACCTTGGTTCGAGTACTAACCTTAGGGTTGATACCCTTGAGGCACGTACTGATATTGGGGTTGACCTTGAGGTATAAATTGATACTAGGGTTGACCTTGGGGTACATATTGAGTCTGGGGTTGACCTTGAGGAACGTACTGTCTCATAGGTATGTACTTTCCTTGAGGTTGCCCCCCAGATTCAAATTGGGTACCTTGAGGTTGCCCCCCAGGCGATAATTGAGGTTGCCCCCTAGGCAGGTAACTGGCCACCTTGAGGTTGAAGATTGGGAATAGAACCTGACATCATGAGAATGTCTTCTACGCTCAATGGCTTAGTACCATTGCTTCCAGTTAATAACTCTTGCTCAATGGGTTGAGGAGATGCTCTCGAAAAAGTACCAGAAAGTGACTGATACCCAAAGGGAACAGAAGGACCGTTGTACAAAAAACATTCAGGCGATTGAGTAAACATGGACGACTATCTTGACATATTTAACGGAGGATAATAACCTCTAAGTATTGGGTGATAAGGAAAGCGAGGTGGTGAAAAAATTAACCCTGGGTTTTCTAAGAAATTAGTCAAAGAAAGATACCAAGTACTGCTCCTAGGTGGATTGTAAAAAATTGATTCACGCTCCCTTAGTTCAATAACAGGTTGATTTTCAGGGATAGGGATGCCTACTTCTTCTTCCGGAGTAGCAAATTATTCAATAGCTATAAGTCCAGAAGGAAGATCTTGGGTGATTACTCTTTCTACCCTAGGTGAACCAGGACCACTAGAAGCTGGAGAAGCAAACCCCGATGTTGGAGTAGCAGCAAATTCACTTTCAGGCTCGGATATTTCAGGTTCCTCACCTATATCACTAGTAGATGAAAAGATACCAGTAACTTCGGAAACAGACACTGACTGTGGATTATAATCTGCTACTAACGCTTGAAAATCGGGATGTACTATCAAAGAAGACTCTCCTTCTTCAGGTGACCCAACTCTACTGTCTCTAGGAGTTATGAGGACTTTCAAACCTTCAAGCTGGCTCGGTGAAAACTTAGGAGGTTGGCCCCGAAGTCTACGGGACTTCCTCGGTAATTCAGCCACAGTTAAAAACTTTTAACTACTTCACACGCAAACAAAGTAAAATCTCAATGAAAACCACCTAAAGCCTCTAAAGAACCAAACAAATTTGAATCACACACCTAAAGAATCTAGGAGATCAAACACACACAAACAGTAACTTTCTGTACTGAAAACACTAGTTGGTGATGAAATCCAATGTCAGAGAGTTCAATACAGAAATGGCGGTTGGAACAGTTACCCCGGCAACTTGCTTAATGAATAGACTGGCACAAGTTCCTCCACTTAACCATCTCAAGTGAAGAGAACCCCCCAGAAAATCAAAGTGAGTCTAGCCGACGTCTGCTCCAGGTACAGTGGGATCTTCCCACCACTGTCACGTCAGGAAGAATCCTAAAGAATATGGGCACTAAGGTTACCAACTGAAACAAATATACCTGGGGGAACAGTCTACGATCCGATACACACGCAAGGGCAGAGTAGCAAGCTCAATCCCCTTGAAGGCTCCTTGACATAATCCAAGGTTTACCAACAAGTGACCCCAGGCTCCTCGACAATGGTTAATCCGAGGTTTACCATTTTTAATACGTGAATATTTGGTGTCGTTCCCAATGAGGAAGGATTGATTCCCACACTGGTTCGAACACGATCTCGTGCTTCTCCTTTAAGAGGAGCTTTCCCAGAGCATAAATGCAACAATTGGATTTCTTCCCTACCACAAGATACAGCTACTTGTTTGTTTTTACTGTCTTGGAGAGTTAATTACTCTCCTACTCCAAGACACTAGCCTAAGCTAAGTTGGTGTATCTCGCTCAATCTCCTCTCTCTTCTCACTCAGAATACATACCTACATAAACGCAATACAATTCCCTCATATATATCAAGGGGTTGCCTTCTAGGGATAAAAACCCTAAATTAAACATAACTTCTACGTTAGATCTCCGCCTAATGAACAACCCAGATTGACTACGAAATTACAACATTTTACATCTATTTTTAGCTTCAGGGGTGTTTCCCTTGATCCCTCCGCCAGGGGGGGCTCCCAAAGGTTGCAGTCGCCCCACCCACCACCCCCCCCCCTCCCCCCCGAACCCCCCCTGTAGCGTATATTTTATGCACAGTGTTGCTGCCACATTACGAACTAGGGTCCAATGTGGCGATACCTCTAAAATAAGAAGATAATCAGACTCCACACCCAACAGATAAAATGGGACCAGTTTCCCAATCAAAATTTGATAGGATGGATAGGGAGTTTGATTGCTAAAACTAACTGATAGATGGGGTGGTTTTCAACTAAAACACACACACATATATATAACCTATCTATATATTACCTGGCAATTTACTTATACTTGTGCGATCTACAATGATGATATTTAGTACATGATAATGAAGATTAACCAAATACTAATAGAAATGAAAAAGCCTTTGAGATATTTATTTTGATTAAATAGTTAATAAAAATAATTTATAAACATATATCACATCAAATATCGTGTGGACACTTTCTCATCAATGTATTAGAAATGACAATCCTAGTATGTTGAAAAGTGAATGGATAAAACACTGTATGGAAAAAGATACATATGATAAACAATATAATAAAAATGGTTGTTAATTCATGAAAAAATAAATCCACGAAGATAGAAGTACCTGATGCATATCATTCTACTCATAAAGTAAGTAACTTCAGCCCAGTCTTTCTTATTAAGATGGTTTTTCAAAAGTCCAAAAGTGCAAGCTTCTGTAAGCCTTCTTCACAAAACTTCAGGACTCTGATCCAAGGATTCTACCAAGAGAAACTTTAAAGTACAAAAGTGAAAGCTAATAAAGATTTTATTCATAAAATTCTAGACCCTTTCTTAAAATACATGAAAGTGTTTATATAATAAAATAAAAGTGCAAAAATAGTCATTGCATGAAGTTCTGAGGAGATTTAAACAACTCTCCTTGAAATAAGTGACAGAATTACATAAAAGAAAAATTATTGAAATCACTAGTTCCAGCATGCAACGTGATCCAAGTGGATATTGGTGGCCACCAACAAATTCCACTTAGACCCCCACCATTTTATCTTTCAGTTTTTTAGTTTCCTTATTTGTAGCATAGTTTACTATTTTTGGAAGTTTTCCGGGTCCTGAACTTCTAGAACCGTTTTGAGGCCCTAAATGACGTTTTTCAAGAAAACTGGGAACAACATGGGCCCAATGGGTCCATGGACTGATGTTTCTTTTCCTAAATTTTTAGTCCTCGAATAGATCTTTCTAGCGAGGTATTGTGCGCATCAAACAGAGATCATATGCCAAAGTTACGACCCCGGAAGTTGATGTACCAATTTACCCAAAACGGGGCCCATAATTTGGAGCTTCATCTCCTAGGGTTAGGGTTTTGGATGTTTAGGGTTTTCCATTGTTTCTCAACAATAAATAGGCCTTTGAGCCTCATTATAAGACAATTCAAAGGCATGTAGCCGCCACATCTCTCCTCAGAGATAAGCTACCATCGCCCGAGCTAGTTTATTTCCATTTCTATCTGTAAGCATATTTCAGTATTTTACATTAATGAAATGAAGTATTATTTCTGTTGTATCTCTATATTATGGTTATCTCTGTAATTTGTTTCATTCCTATTCAAATCTGGAACAGTGGTATCAAAGCGGTCTATTCTTTCTCTATTTTTCTTTGCATGTCCCCAACGAGGTCGGGATATAAGGAGTTAGGGCTTGAACTGGTCGAACCTTTGCAAGACCAGCCTCGCAAATCCCGACAGCCTCCCATGGCAGATGAAAAGAAAGAAAAGGGGGTAGGAGATCCTATCAAAATATTGCTCGAATAAGCCCTCGAGCGACAAAGGAACGCGATGATGGACAACTTTTCCCAGATCCTTCAGCGGCTACCCAGGGGTGACACATCTACTTCCATGTTATAGACATTTTTGGGCACTACAACACCAATCATAAATGTCCATAAACCAAGGGCTCTTAAGTCCTTAAAAGTGTTGTTCCAACCCCTAAAAGAACAAGGTCAACTGATTACATCATCTCCCAGAAGTTCTCCATGAAAAACTACTCAAAACTGGTCAAAACTGGACAATCTCACCTGCTCCATGGTCAAAGTGCGATGCATCCCACCTAAATGCACACGGGAGGTGCGATGCATACTGAAAAGCCCTTCTATGGGGTGTGATGGGCGAGATTGGACAAATGGCAGGGTCAATCTGTGAGGTGGAGGATCATGCAATCTTCTAGAAACTTCTCCTATGACACTTGCCTCTCTACATTCGCCTAGGGATGAGTAAGAGATCATCAATCTCCAAGTGGAATCAAGAACTATCAGAGAGAGGACACTAATCAAATCTCAAAAGCTGACTCACCCCCCTTGCAAACATTTATATATGGATCCCTCATCCCAGAGATCCAGAGGCTGGAATTTTGTATCTTGTAAGGAAGTGCTGCTGGTTTCTTGGTGTAACATCATAGTGTTGGGTGATCTAAGCTTTTCATGAGGTGAAGAAGGGCTTTCTTGCTGAGAGGATGACGTTGGGTCAGAAAAATTGGTTGTAATCCTCTTTTCTATTCTTGATTATTAATAAAGCTATTCAATTTTTCCTCCACATTCTTGTATGATTAATGATATATGCATTTGTGTGGTCAATATATATCTGGTCCTATATTGTTTATGATAGTAGATCTTTGTTCTTGTATAGTGTTATGCTGCTTTGATTCCACAGGTTCTCTTTGAAGCTGGGTAGACGAGGAAGCGAGTGGCAAAGACCTATCATAAGGGAGAGGAATCAAGCAAGGAACCAAGCGCAAGACAGAGGTTGGTCTCCTTTTTTCCCCTCTTATCTACTTCTCATAAAGGAAAACGAAAGTGGTTTTAGTTTGTTTGTTTCTAAGGTAGCTACCAGCCTTAGTGGGACTAGCAGCTCTGCATAGACACTAGATTTCCCGATAACAAAATGGCGACTCCGCTGGGGACCAAATAGATTGTTTGTTTGTCTATATCTGTTTGCTTTATAAACTTACAGACGGAGCCTGAAGTCAAGCCAGCTAGCCTTCGAACTGCATTTTCTATGCAAATTCAAAGTAGATCAATGTTGCTTCAGTGTATCTCCGGGTTTTGTTTAAGAACTGAACAATCGATTTACAAACTCTCTAATTGCCCTTGTGGTGGCTCTAGTAACCTCTTTAAATCTACCCCTATGATTTATTTACTGATTACCACTTGCTCGGCCTAAATCCCTGAACTATGCTGCAAACTGTGATCAAGAACTCGATCAAAAGTCTCGAACTGTAGCATCGCACCATCTATTCAAGGATATCAGTATGCATCGCACTTCCCGTGTGCTGTAGGTGGGATGCATACTGGAATCCCTGTGTAATAGGTGCGCTGATCAGAAAGGCCTAATTTTGCCTCCAGACTTTTGTTTTTTCACTCTTTTCAGCTCTATTCAGGAGTTTTGTTGTCAGTAGTTAGTATACCTCTGTTGGAAACAGCCTTCCTTGCCATTATTCTGCCTCCATTTTGCAAAGAACTGTAAATGTTTTTATGTATTGTGAGCCATTTTTAGTTCTCTTTTACAAATAAGTAGCGTAATTGAACTGTCGTTTCTTGATCTGGAAGTGTCGCAAGTGTCGTTTTCAGTCATAGAAGAGAATCCGATTGTTCTTGATAGTCAATTACACTGTTACTATTGTATTTGATTTGAATTAGTAGTTTTTCAAGTGTCGAAAGCAAGTTTTCAATTCCAAATCGCAAAGTGTCGTCGTTGTCTTCATTTTGTCTTGAAAAGAAACTTGTTAGTAATGTCGCTTTGAAAAATAATTCGGATTTGTGCTTAGCTTTCTTTTTATCATTCACACATTACGAAGGCTAAAAACAAATACATGCATGTGCATTTGCATTTAGACTGTTTGCTGGTTTGATTTAGGACAATGCATATAGTGTGTGCTCTCTGCTCTATGTTGAAAGAATGTCATCTCTCTTTCCTTAGTAGCTAGGATTTTCATTGCAAAAAGAAGATTAAACGATTGTTTATCATCTTAGATTGCAAGTTAGGAATTGTATATCTACATCACGCAGTGAACCTGAAAGGCAAATTTCTTAAGAAAGATCAACTGTAAAATAAATTTAATGAATCTAAAAACGCTTTGGAACCTAACGCACAACATTTAGAAGTCTAGGCTAGAGACGTATTCCAGCGTCGTAAAGCCTGGTAACTGTTGTTTTCATTGCTGGTTGGGTGATTCCTCCACTTTGAGACGATAATTGCCATTACGGACTTGTGCTCCCACGTACTGTCGAGTATATATTGGGAGACCACAATAGGCTTTATCCTTTATCCATAGGAAGCCGTGTCTGCCGCCCTATCGATCACAATGCACTGAACACAGCATTCGGGAAGATTGACTGTCGTACCGTAAAAAGTATTCTGCAGTTTTGCGATTGGTTTGCTAATCCCTCTGTCTAGATTTCCAGAGTAGTCTCTTTCGTTCCTTTTCAGACTCCTTAAAGGAAAAGGTCCATCTGAGAACTTGTCACTTCAAGCTCATTAAAAAACGAAGGCAACTAGAGTCATCGTTTGTTTTTTCTCAACTCCTAAAAATTGAAAAAACAAGTTGTGTCAAAGCGTCTAAAATTAATTTAATTTGGAAACATATTTCCCCTTGATTTTTAGTTAGTCGATTAATCCGCAATCGTGGAAGAAATTCAATTGAAACCCCGTCGTTCGCGGAGGCTTACGAGTCAACCGTCTTTGTCTCCAGAATCAAAACTATTACGGATGAAGTGAACTCACTTAACCGGTTCAAAATCCCCTGGTAAAGTTAGAACAAGTGTTCTGACACCATCGGAGACACCAGTTACTCCAAACATTTCTGGTATCCCTACCTCTATAGAAGAAGTTCCGCAGCCATCAAAGGATAGTAGAGTTGATCCTAGTGTGAAAGTAAACACTTGTATTACTGAACCAGCTCCATCTATAGCTAATTCGGAAGGTGTTATTCCCCAAACATCTATCGCTGCAGAATCTATACCTTCTTCGACACCGGAAATATTTTACGGACTTGACGGTCTACCTCCTCCACCTGGTCTGATTGCTATAGAAGAGATTGTGGAGGATCCTCCATCTAGTACTCCATCGCAATTTGGAGTCGAGATCACCCTATATCCTTCTTCATTAGAAATTAGTCTACCGTTATCGGAAACTCCTGTAGAATCGCTAGGAAATATTTTGGATAGACTAGAAATGTCTGAACAATTGTCGACATCTAGGATTGTGTCATCTGGCACAGCAACGGCAGAACTTCCTGATGTCACTCCAACAATGTTCGCCGGCATACCATCTGTCCCAACTAGCTCTCAATCGCTAGGTGGGGCCCACTCAGGGGCTATTTCGACAGTATGGTCTGTTCCCATTTGCTCATCCGGAATAATAGTCGGGAACTCTTATGTTGAGACTCAGCAAATTGATCCTTCACGGTGTCAATTTGGGTAGTCCGGTCCTCAAGGACAAACCATTCCTTTGAGTACCGAATTACCGCCATATGGGGGGGAATATACCCTTTCATTGTCTCCTCCGGGAGGACAACCATACGAGAGTTCACAACAAAATTCAGGTTATATTGGAATTACATCTAGCGGTTGGGTGCCAATACTGCCTCAACAACCAAGAGTTGTATATTCGATGCAACCATGTTTACCTATGTCAAATATACCAACTATGCCGGCTATTGTGACGGTGTCGCAAGTACAAGCATTTCCTGTTGTATGCCAACCTCAGGTTTCTCAGGTTGTAATGCAACAACCTCTTGTCCCTGCGACTCAACTGCAATCGCCAACTAGTGGAATGACACAGGCCCAAACAGGTACAATTACACCTTATCTTGGTCAAACAGCCAGTATTGGACAACAGCACATGGCTTCACAACCATGGCTGGTGCAATATCAACAACTGCAATTCCAACAAGTTTACCAAGGATCTGAGCAACAAATATTTGTAAATAATGGGCAGTCGTATATTCAAAATGGTCAAAATCAACCATTCTACAATGGTTATGCCCATCAACCTTATCAAAGTTACCAGCATCAAATGCATTATGCTGGTATGCAAAGACCAACTACCCAAGCGATTCCATCTTATCCTGGGTATGCTTCACCAAACCTGAATCAACAGTTACCATTCGTGGCGACTTTAGAGTTACCAGATCTAAATCGGCTAACGAACGATCCAATTGCTTACGCCCCTTGGTGGCTAGCGATTCCGCATAAACTTCCGTCAGATATTCCTAAATTTAATGGGAATCCGGGTGAAGATTCGTCGAATCATGTGATGACATTTCATCTGTGGTGTTCATCAAACACTCTAAACGATGATTCGATTAGGCTTCACCTTTTTCAGAGAACGTTAACTGGTCCGGCAGCAAAATGGTATATCGAATTACCTAGAGTTTCGTTTGATAACTTTAGTACCCTAGCCACAACCTTTTTAACCCATTTTCAGTTACCCATAAGGTACAAAATGGGAACAGAACGTCTTAACAATTTCAAACAAACGACGGCCACTTACATATCCGATCATATTCATGAGTGGCGACATCGCCGTAGAATGGTAAAAACGTATGTTCCTGATCATCTTTTAGCTGAATGGTTTATTAAGTCATTGTTACCTTCCATTACAGAAGATGTGGCAAAGGGGGGAGTCGTCACTAAAGAGCAAGTTATTGCTCGTGCACAATATTTAGACTTGATTTATACTCAGTCTGGCACGCTCTATGATAAAATCCCTGACGCTCCCAGGCCGGAATTTTTCGTTCCTCCTCCTCCTAAATTGAACAATGACTCTCATGCCGGCGATGGCGTGATTGGTACGACAGACACAAAATCAACAAAGGCTACATCTAAAAAGGCCCGTAAGATTTCTAGTCAAAATGAAAAAGAAGAACTTCTCGCCTCGGAAGTAAATGTCGTCTCAACTGACAAAGGCAAAGAAACCAAGCAACCAGGAGGCAAGAAGAAAAACAAAGGGAAGAAGAAGAAACGGGAGGAATCATCACCTGAAAAATCTTCTATAAACTCTTCTGGAGATAAGAAACCAAATCTTCCATGTCTTATATGTGATGAGGATCATTGGACAAGAGAGTGTCCATATAAAGCTGAGCTTAGAAAATTCTTCAAGAATTCAAAAACCTCGACGGTATTGACTGATCCCTTTCCAAATCCAGGAACAAATATGGTTGCTAGTGACAATGCTTCCTCATCCCAAGTGTTGATGTTGTCGATTTCAAAACAGCAAAATGTTGCTTTGATAACGACAAGGAATAAAGATTACGGCAATCCACAGCTATCGAACAACAAGGATAAAGATCAACCTAGTAGTTCGACAACAACTTCTACAGAAGTTGCACCACCCATCATTCCAGAGCTAACAATGAAACTGCCAAAGGGAGTAGTACACAAGTCAACATTTAATCCTCGTGCCTGAGTAGCACAACATTATAATATAGTGGAAGATCTGGCCCAATCGCCATCCACTATGTCGACACTTGAGGTACTGCAAAATTGCCCCTCCCAAAAGCAGGCTTTATTATCAGCAATAGGTGGGATTGACCCAAAGGATTCTAATCTTGTGTCCTTTAATCACAAAGGATATAACCCTCAGTTACCAGCTCAACTAGCTTTCCTCATTCAAGTGAATGCCCTCAACAAAACTGTTCATCGAACAATTATTGATGATGGGGCATCTACATGCATTATGTCGATGAGTTGCTGGAAACCTTTAGGATCTCCAACCTTGTCGCGATCTTCCACGACATTAAAAGAATTTGCTGGATGAACATATACCCCATATGGGATTTTAAGTAACTTGCAAGTTGAACTGGGGGGAAAAACAGTAGAAATAGATGTTGAAGTAATCGACGGAAACCTCAATTACAACATCCTACTGGGAAGGCCCTGGATATATGCTATGGCTGCGGTTGTGTCGAACTACTTTAGGAAGATTGCATTTCCTTTTCAAGGAGTAATTACAATCGTCAACCAACAAACATTTCTCCCCAATAGTTCCCAAGTTACGAGAAGCATTCCGATGATCCATGGAAGCCCCCATTCGCTTCAAAATATCGAAGTAGGCCTACTAAAAGACCCTATATTAATGGGGACTTTTGCCCTCCCATCTCCAATCAATCTGGCAGAAGTGGCGACAGTAGGAACCTGCAATATGATATCTTCTATTCAAAAGATCTCAGAAAACGATATTAACATGGATCATGTGCAAGTATTGCCTTTAAGCCCAATGGAAATATTGTAGCAATCAATGTTTTTGGCATGGGAGGCAAACCCAAGTCAACGCTCATCAAGCGTTTGGATAGGTAGGTCTAAGGAATACGACACCCCTTTAGATCCTTGGTCACAAGTGCATTACACCGACAAAGGAATTGTTCAGTCAATGATAATTGACGGGGTGCCATGGGAAGATTACCACCATCATTCCCATCTTCCGGATTGTCAAGAAGATACTCCTGATGACCTTCATCATCCTTCAGTTTTTTATTTCCTATCAAATACTGTAAACACGATGGATTCCGAGCGAAACTTTTCCAATATCGAAGAGACTATCGCCATAAATACCTCGACCAAAACAGATGTTGTAGAGAATATTTATGTTGGCAAATGTTGTTCTCCTTCAGAAATGGAAATATACAAAGTTCTTTTTCAGGAATTCAGAGATGTCTTTGCTTGGTCATATGATGAAATGCCAGGCATTGACTCAAGTATAGTTTAACATGAGATAAATATGTATCCAGATGTCAGACCAGTACGACAATGGCTACGGCAGGTGCACCCCAAGAAAGTCGCTGCCATGAAGGTAGAAGTTGAAAAACTTCTCCATGCTGGTTTTATTTACCCGGTTCCTCTGACCGATTGGGTATCAAACATTATTCCTGTAATGAAAAAACAAGGAACGATTAGAGTGTGCGTCGATTATAGGGATGTAAATCAAGCTTGTCCAAAATACAACTACCCTACACCCTTTATCGACCAGATAATTGACGAATGCGGCAGATGTGAAATCTTTTCATTTATGGATGGATTCTCCGGGTATAATCAAATAAATATCCGCCCACAGGACCAGTCAAATACTGCATTTATTTGTCTGTGGGGCACATTTGCATGTCGCAAGTTACCCTTTGGTTTAAAGAACGCAGGGGCAACATTTTAGAGGGAAATGAATTATGACTTCCATGACATCAAAAACATCGTTCAACCATATCTCGACGATCTTCCTACTCATTCGCGAAAATGGACCGATCATTCGCAACATTTAAGAGCGATATTTCTACGTTGCCGACACTACAAGATACGACTCAATCCACACAAATGTGTGTTCTGTGTCAGTTCTGGTCGTTTACTTGGCTTTCTAGTCTCAAAGGACGGGATTCGTCTCGACCCATGTAAGGTTCAGGCAATCATAAATTTTCCTCCACCTTCAAATTTGCTTCATATTCAGAAACTCCAAGGAAAAGAAAACTTTTTGAGGAGGTTCATTCCAAATTACGCCGAACTTACTAAAAGTTATACGCATCTATTGAAAAAAGAAGTACCCTTCATCTAGGATCAGGTCGCACAAGCTTCCTTTGATGCTTTAAAGGAATCCCTAATGAAAGCATCACTAATGTATGCTCCTGATTATCAAAAAGACTTTAACCTGTATCTCGCTGCAATAGATAAAACCATTGCAATGGTTTTAGTACAAGAAGACAATGGAATTGAACATCCTATATATTATCTGAGTAGAAAATTAAATGATACAGAAAGCAAATATTCCTATGTTGAAAAGCTGGCTCTCGCAACTGTTCAAGCGATACAGAGATTTCGACACTATGTCCTCTTTCAAAAAACTACCATTTTGTCAGATTGCAACCCCATGACTTATATATTGTCGCGATAGTTGCTGGGGGGAAATATTCAAAATGGATAGCAATTCTTCAAGAGTTTGATCTGGAATTTGTAAAATCCAAATCGAAGAAATCCCTGGTTTTCGCGGAACTACTATGCGATCTCCCATCGTCGTCCAATGATGAAACGTCCGAAGAAACCATCGCAGATGAATCTTTGTTTTTGATATCTTCAAGAAATCCGTGGTATGGAGATGTAATCATCTCTCACTCGGAACAAAAACGTATTCGGTACCAATCAAAAGACTACATGATCGTCGGTGATACGCTTTACCTTCGTGGTGTCGATACAGTTCTGAGGAGGTGCCTCACCCATGAGGAGGCCGAAAAAGTCCTAAATGATTGCCATTCAAGCACGTGTGGAGGGCATCAATTTGGTTATGTACGGTGCAAAAAAATTTACGAGCAGAATACTTCTGGCCAACAATGTTCAAAGATTGCATAACCGCAGTCAGAAGTTTCCATGCATGTCAAATTTTCGATAGCAAAACCAGAAGACCACCTACACCCCTGCAGCCCATAGTTGCTGTTGGGCCAATCGCCAAATGGGGCATAGATTTTATAACATGTAACCCCACCTCGACTGGGGGGCATGGGTATATCATAGTCGCAGTAGACTATTTTACCAAATGGGCCGAGGCGATGCCTACATTAAACAACACCGATGAAAGAGTTGCCCTTTTCTTTTTCAATCGTGTAGTTGCCAGATTCGGTGTTCCACAGGCCATAGTCATAGATCATGGATCACATTTTCGCAAGAACATGATGGTTGAATTGGCTGCCAAATTAGGGTTGTCTCATGACAGCTCTACTCCATTTACCCGCAAGCCAATGGACAAGTTGAAGCAATCAACAAAGTCCTGAAGCGGATGCTGCAAAGGATAATTGAAGTCCACAAAAGGAGTTGGCACCTGATCCATTACTCAGCCTTGTGGGCATACCAAATGTCGGTAAGGAATGAAACTGGGTTTACACCCTTTCAACTGGTGTATGGCCTAGAAGCGATCTTACCAGTTCAGTGTGAAATCTCGTCCCTCAAACTCGCAGTCGACCTTCTCCCCGGAACTTCAGAAGAGGAGGCTCGTTTCTTGGAACTAATCCAATTGGATGAAACCCGTCATGATGCTACTTTGGCTAATGAAGCCCATAAGAAACGAGTCAAGGCACAGTTTGACAAGAATGTCAAACCTCATGTCTTCTCAGAAGGTGACTTGGTCTTACTTTACGACCAAGAATCCGATAAATTGGGAGCAGGAAAATTCAAGTCTTTGTGGATGGGCCCCTATATTGTTAAGTGTGTATTAGCAAAAGGGACCTAAGAGCTAGTGGATTATGACGGGATTCCACTGGCGCAACCCCATAACGGGTTGTACCTTAAGCGTTACTATGCATGATTCAGTGTAGTAAACCCTATGCTTTTGTTACATTTTTGTTTTCGCTAAGGGTAATTGTTTTGGTCAAGTAATCCACTTTTTACATTTGTTTCAGATGTCAAACCTATTGGAATCATTTGTTGGATATGCCGACGGAGCGAGTCGTAGTTTGTGGAACCTATCTTCTGCGGCCTGGGCCTTTTTTGATTCGAGCGGTGAGTTAGTAAGTTTCAGAGGGGTATGTATTGGTCGGTCAACAAATAACATCGCTGAATATAGCGCGTTGATAGAACTTCTCTCTGATGCCATCTCACAAGGCATAAGCCGACTTGTCGTCAGGCTAGACTCACAACTCATCATCCTACAACTCAATGGTATCTACTCTGTCCGAAATCCAGCTATCTATCGCATGTTCCTAAGGGTCAAGATTTTGGAAAGGCAATTTGATTTTATTCAATATCAGCATATTTCCATAAACTTAAACACATTAACAGATTCATTGGCGAATTATGTTTTAGATAGACATTTGCAACATTTATAAAAAGGAGCATTTCATTAATATTTGCATCAGGATCATGTAACTTAACCAAAATAAAACTCCGAAAATCAAAAATATATATATAACTGTTTATGGTTTACACATAATGTTCTATAACCAAGACAAAAATTGGTCAGATTACCCAAAACTCAAAACGCTAGGGGGCACCCTAGTCTAATGATGCTGGTGATAACAAGTCACCACCTGTGCAATCATGCGTAAAAGCCTAGTCCATCGACTTGGCACGCTGGTAGTATGTCGCTACAACCTCAGAGGCAGCTCATCAGTCCTCACGTCCGGAATACCAAGAGTGAGGCCTTCTACCTGATCCTACAATGCTAAAAGAGTCTCGGCCACATCAAGGTCGCAAAGGATAGCCCTTCCCACAGCCTCTCCTGCTGGAGTGGCAGCTGGCACTCTCAGGCGTACTACTGGCCGAACTGGTCTGACATCTGCATGAGCACATGAGTTTTGATTAGTCCTGATAGAAGAAAGCACAATAACATAATAAAATAAATGATAAATAGAGATATGGTCAGAGAATTTACCTGATGACACCCCACTGCTCGCCAGCCGGCAATACCAAATTCAGATCACCCCGGAAATCCATACTAGCATATGGATACTCGGAAAAAACCATCTCCTGACGGTTGAACCACTCGAAGAAGGTGTCAGAAAAGGAAACCTGGGACTGACCAGCATGTCTGGCCATAAGGCCGACCCATCTCTGCATCCTTGGCTCATTCGGTGGAGGTAAACCAAGTGAAACATACTGTGGCTGCATCAGCGGGATCTTTTCCAAGGCAAAAGCGGTCAAAGTAGAACCATATCCAAAGTTCTTCAATCTTCCGTTTTTCACCTTGGTCAGTTGTTCTTTCATCACAGAGAGCAGTGCATCACACTAGTTGAACACCTTTGGTTCAAGGCATTCTAAGGCATACTGCATATAAGACTTGTTGGCCACATGAAGAGTCGTACTACCAGCCAGTCTAGAAAAAGTGAACAGAATGGTCCTCACGGACCTGTCAGTGACATCTCAGATATTGATCTTGCCGTCCTTACTCAGCTGAGATCCCTCTCTGCAATACCTATGAATGTAATCTCTCACGGATTCACCCCCACGAGCCGAACCTGATAATGAGATAGGGGCACCCTGCCTCGATAAGCCAGTCAAAAAATAGATGTCCACGACAGTCAAGGGGATGGACTTGCCCCTAATCTGGAACACCTGGGTGGTAAGATCCCATGCATCGAGAAAATATTGCAACAAGTTGATTTGTTGCCTCATGCTAGAGATGCAGAAAAACTTGAACAGGCCACAGTTCCACAGTGCATTTACCGTAACCAGATCATGTAAAGCAAGCATGTCCTCTTTTTCATGCTCACTTTCTTGCCATGTAACAGGCATTTTTCTCCAATGAATGTCTGAAAACAAACAAGAGGAGAGTTAGGATCCTGATTTGGTGAAAAACAGGCAAAATTTTCCATGAAAAATTGTGCACAAATTTCCCTCCTTGCGCCAATCGCACCCCCAGCAGTGTTCTAGGTGGGATGCATGCTGACTGGCCAATGGCCAAGCCAGCATGCATCGTACCTTTCGATATAGAAGAGGTGCGATGGAGCTAGGGTGAGTTTTTCAAAACCCAGAGGCTCAGAAAAACCAGAAAACATGCTCAGAATTCAAAAAGGAAAGAATGAAACTGAAGAGCTCAGGTTTAGCTCCTACCTGGTCCAGACGGCACCAAGAATCATCCACAAAATCTCCTGGAATCAGCTGGTGAAAATCAAGGGGGAAAACACCTCCAAAGCTCCAACAAACCAAAGTTCAAATGAAATGGTAAAATGAGAGGTAAAAACCACTTTTAAATTACTTTTCACGCAATTCAAGTAAAATATTAGTGTTTGACTCATTTTTCAAGCATATATTATTCGTTTCTAACTAGTTTGATGAAGCAATTGAAGAGGCAGTACAACCTTTGAAGGAACAAAGTTTTCAATGGTAAAATCAAAGTAATCAATGACCATTATATCGAGCAGTTTTAACGTGGAATTCAAGCTCGTTAAAAAATAAACATAAGCAATGAGAAAACGTTCCCCCAGAGTTTAAGATCACTAAAAAATGAACCAATTTCCGATAAATAACCATCGTGAATGCATTATCATCAGCCTTTGAAGCCTTGGTCATGTTCTCATCATCACCTCCACTCTGTATTGGCCGATCATTCACCTCCATTTGATTGTTTACCCTTTTTGAGGAACAACTGCGAAGAGTGATCCTATTAGCCATCCTTGTGACACTGCCTTGATTGGAAAATTCCAAACCTTACCTAGAATTAGCTGCTACCCGAATTTATCACTCGTTCCATGAAAAACGAGTCTCCTTTAAGCTCTTTCCATCCGACTTGTAAAATATGAAAAGATTGCCGAGAAATTGGCCTCTCTAGCTCGTTAAAGTGACTGGAAGTGCTATCCCTCCTTTAGATTTTAATCTTTTTGGACCTGAGGGATTATTACACAAAAAGATCGAGGGCTTGTTTTGTTCGGCTCGTTAAAATTACCGAAAATTCATCCCTTTTGTATTATTTTATACTTTTTCGGACTCAAGGGATTATATGACGAAAAAGGATTATTGTAGTTTTCTTTACGTCCCTTTTCAGGCTCTCTAAAATTGAAAAGGACCGAGTTATCTTTGTCTTTAAACTCGTTAAAACTGAATAGCGCCAAACTTGTCCATATAGACAAGAACGAGTTTCACTATCTCTAGGCTCGTTAAAACATAGCGATGGGTTTTCCCGAAGGGAAAACTATAGAACAAGCATATGTTATCCTCCTCAAGCTTGACAAAAATAAAGAGGTACTAGTCAGCAATGACTGGGGAAAAATTGGGAAGAAAACTTGAAGAAACTTTATTGGTAGCAGGTCGCTCTTGAACATGACACTTTCACTCTGCATCCGAGTCAGGTTGGGTTGTTCCATTCACTGGTCATATCACCACTGGTCCATCACACCATCCATATTTGGGGTTAACACTACCAATCCATCATGTCAGTGTCATCGATATGTTCAAGAGAAGTCACTCAAGGAATTCACCTGTGTCTCATCCACTGTAATACATTTACACTCCATTCTTTCATGACCGCCACCCTGAACCTTATGTCATCAAATCATTTTCACCTCCATTAAAATCATTTGCTCCATTCCCTGTCATTGATGTGGGATTCACTAAGGCCCTCCTATGATGGATCGCTTCTTGTCGACATCAGCTCATTATCCAGGAAGTCGATCTAGGAACAACCCTTTCAGTACTTTGAAGCTTGCATTCCTTAATGGCAAGTTTCTCACTTCTGGCGACAGGTTTACATCAATGGCCTTCGACCGAAAGATTTTGCGTGGTGTTAGCTGCCAAGTCCCTTATTCACACCACGTGAATTTTATTGTAGTACCTTGAGGATCATCATCATTATCAGTGATTCCTCTCGTGCCTGTTAACAGCTTACATCATTGGCTGGTAATCAGGCGATGTCTTTCCATGTTCGACTCCAAAACATCTCTCACATGGATCGACTTGTACTTTGAGTGAAGATCGAACGAGATTGAAGACCCCGGATCTAGTTTCATCCATCCGGGCTGTGATATACATTCAGGAAAATAAAGACATCAAATTTACATCATTGTTACATAGATAATCATCCAATCCAAGGGATGATGGCTCTACCAGAATCATCAGTCTGCACTCAGACGACTGTCTTATGTACACGAAAATGAATTTATAAAGTTGAGCATGGGAATGCCTGCCTCAACTAAATCATGAAAATATAATGAAGATAATGTGTTGTATTGTATCTTATTACAGGTCGCCTTCCAGCTCGAAAAGACTTCGGATCCTCATGATAAAGCATTTCACCCGACATCAAAAGATTAACAACCTCATGCTTTAGGGGGCAACTGTTATAGACATTTTTGGGCACTGTAACCCCAATCATAAATGTCCATAAACCAAGGGCTCTTAAGTCCCTAAAAGTGTTGTTCCAACCCCTAAAAGAACAAAGTCAGCTGATTACATCATCTCCCAGAAGTTCTCCATGAAAAACTACTCAGAAGTGGTCAAAACTGGACCATCTCACCTACTCCATGGTCAAAGTGTGTTGCATCCCACCTAAATGCACACGAGAGGTGCGATGCATACTAAAAATCCCTTCTATGGGGTGCAATGGGCGAGATTGGACAAATGTCAGGGTCAATCTGTGAGGTGGAGGATCATGGAATCTTCCAGAAACTTCTCCTGTGACACTTGCCTCTCTACATTCGCCCAGGGATGAGTAAGAGATCATCAATCTCCAAGTGGAATCAAGAACTATCAGAGAGAGGACACTAATCAAATCTCAAAATCTAACTCACCCCCCTTGCAAACATCCATATATGGATCCCTCATCCCAGAGATCCAGAGGCTGGAATTTTGTATCTTGTAAGGAAGTGATGCTGGTTTCTTGGTGTAACATCATAGTGTTGGGTGATCTAAGCTTTTTATGAGGTGAAGAAGGGATTTCTTGCTGAGAGGATGATGCTGGGTCAGAAAAATTGGTTGTAATCCTCTTTGCTATTCTTGATTATTAATAAATCTATTCAAGTTTTCCTCCACATTCTTGTATGATTGATGATATATGCATTTGTGTGGTCAATATATATCTGGTCCTATATTGTTTATTATAGTAGATCTATGTTCTTGTATAGTGTTATGCTGCTTTTATTCCACAGGTGCTCTTTGAAGCTGGGTAGACGAGGAAGGGAGTGGCAAAGACCTATCAGAAGGGAGAGGAATCAAGCAAGGAACCAAGCGCAAGACAGAGGTTGGTCTCCTTTTTTCCCCTCTTATCTACTTCTCATAAAGGAGAACAAAAGTGGTTTTAGTTTGTTTGTTTCTAAGGTAGCTACCAGCCTTAGTGGGACTAGCAGCTCTGCATAGGCACTAGATTTCCCAATAACATTCCATTAGCTACTCTGGAAGCGCCACACCCTTTAATGTACAAGTTAACTTTGACATTCCCATATTTGAGGGTCAAATATATGCAGACACTGTAGATAAATGGTTAAATCTGCTAGAAGGGTATTTTTCTATTCATGATTTTTCCGGCCGGGAAAATATTACTTTCACTCTTCTCAAGGCTGCCCCCCATGTCAAGGACTAGTGGGATTCCTACTACGAGTAGAAGGATGAAAGTATGACCTCATTGTTTTCAGCCGCACCCATTTGGAATTCATTCTGGAATTCCATCAAGGAGTAGTACTACCCTGTCATAAGCTATGAGGATAAATACATAAAGTGGACCATGCTGTGGTAGGAAAGGGAGCAAGACGTGCCAGAGTTTACAAATATTTTTCATACCCTTCACACAAGGTTGGGTATCAAAGATTATGAGCTGCATTTGGTACTCAAATACCACGGCTGCCTACACAAGTACATCCAGGACGAGATGGATTTCTTAGACATCTCCTCGCTCGATATGGCGTACCGATACGCTGTCAAGATCAAGCAGAAATTTAAACAGTTGAAGCAAGACTTTGGATCTACAAATCTGAAGCAAGGGAAAGGTTCCCCCAAACCGTTGAATAAAGGAAAAAGCCAAGGCGGAGTGGCCTAGGACAACCCACAAAAGCCACAAGCAAAGAATAACACCGCAAAGCTGAAGAAGGACACGGGAAAGTGGTGTGAGTTCCATAAGAGCTCCACTCACAACACAAGTGAGTGTCGGTCCAAGCAATCATTGGTGGCCGAGATAAAGTCTTTAGAATCAGATGCATGTTCAGATTCTGAGTCAGAACCCGATAAGGGGAATGACAATGGGAAGAAAAGTATCGATGCAAAGCCCAACCCCACCATTTCCACCACAAAGCTCCAGAAGGAGGAACCCGAAGATCCATAGGAGGAGGAGCGCCTCTTCCACTCCCATATGTGGGTAAAGGGCTCCCCGCTATAGTTCATTGTCAACAGTAGGAGCCAAAATAACCTCACTTCGGCAGAGGTCATGAAGCAGCTGGGCTTACCGACCATAGCACATCCACAACCATACACCATCGAGTGGCTTCACCAAGGAGAAGGTCTTTGCGTGAGCCAGTAGTGTCACCTTCCATACAACATCAAGCCCTTCACGGATGAGGTGTTGTGTGACGTTACTCCCCTTGATGTTTTTGATGTATTATTAGGCTAGCCATACTTGTGGAAGCGACATGTTGTTACTTTGGGAAATAAGTTGTACATGATACCGGAGGTAGCACCGCCTACCGCTATCTCTTTGGTTACTACAAAACAATGTAGTGAGCTAATTTCCAAAACCAGGAAATTTGTTTTCCTAATGATACACCCTCAAGGAAAGAAGAAGACGGTGGCCACGACCTCCAGACAAGGCACCTCCGCACGACAACTACAAATGGACAAGGTCGTGGAGGAGTATGAGGACATCTTCACCAACCCCGCAGGGGTTCCTCCGCGTTGTCAGGTCTTTCATTCCATCGATCTAACCCCAGGTGCGCCACTGCCCAATGGACCAATCTATCGATGCTCTGTTTTGGACAATGATGAAATCAAGAGGCAGATTTAGGAGCTGCTGTAGAAAGGTCACATATGACTGAGTTCACTGCCCTGTGGGAGCCCGATCGTTTTGTTCAAGAAGAAGGATGGGACTTGGAGACTCTGTATTGACTATCGGGTGCTGAACAAGACCACTATCTGGAATGGGTACCCAATCCCATGGATTGATGACCTTCTGGACCAACTGAAGGGGGGAAAATATTTCAACAAGATTGATTTTAAGTCAGTATATCACCAGGTAACAAAAGAACCCTCTGATGTGTGGAATATTGCCTTCAAAGACAAGGAGGGCCTTTTTGAATGGTTAGTTATGCCTTTCGGGTTGCTGAATGCTCCTACAACCTTCATGAGGCTAATGGATGACATCGTGTGGCCATTTACCAACTCATTTGTAGTGGTATACTTGGATGATCTCGATATTCAACCAGAGTTGGGAAGCGCACCTCCACCACATCCGACAGGTTCTCCAAACACTATAGCAACACAAGTTATGTGCAAATTTGGAGAAATTCACTTTTGGCATGACCCAAGTTCAGTATTTGGGATACATTATTGATGAATGGGGGGTGCATGTGGATCCAGCAAAGATCTAAGTAATTCGGGATTGGCCATCTCCAACCACTCTAACAGAGCTTTGCAGGTTTCTAGGTCTTGCTAACTTCTACCGCAGGTTCGTGTTGGGATTTTCTCATATCACTTGGCCCTTGAGTCAGGTCACCAAGGAAGGTGCGAAAGAAAAATTCTTTTGGTTTGAATCTCTACAGAAGGCATTCACAGAGTTAAAACATCACCTCTGCTCGACACCAATGCTCGCATTACCAGACTTGCAACAACCATTTGAGATTGAGACAGATACCTATGACTATGTTATTGGGGTAGTCATTACTCAACATAGGCATCCAGTGGCATATCACAGTGAGACACTTTCAGATGTAGAAATTTTGAATAATTTAACACATATTCACAGAGATTATCCTGATCATACAATTATAAGCGGAACGTGTATAATACATAATCTCTTCTACGTTGATCAAGAATATAGCAGCATCAATAACAATAAAACATCAAGAGCATTCACACATTAACACAATATGTATCCCGGGGAAAGCATCTCGCTAAAAACCCCACACTATCTGTATATTAATGATTGAGTCATGTAACATTACACAGCATAATACTTCTCACAAGTATCTCCACCTCTGTTACACACAATACAGCTCAGATCTGATCTCCAAATCTCTTCCACTGCTTGCCTGCCTCCACTGCTCAATACCTGCTCAAGAACTGATGAGAATTGCTTCCCAAAACTCGATTTTCACCTGCAAAATAGTCACTCACTCTTTGTGGACGTGAGCAAAGGCTAAAATGCGGGCCAAATACGTGAGCAAACTCATTGGCATACTCAATCCTTTGATTGTGCAAGATCTGGTGCACAACTATAGTCACAACTGATAGCAATCTGATTCTCTACCACCTGTCCCTGTTGAACTGAACATGCACTGACATGCAACTGAGTTAACTGATGTATTCTTTAGTTGTATTATGAGTTAATAATTAGTTTAACAACTCATCATTAGTCTATCTGCAGTTAGACTAACTACAACCAGTTTAACTAAGTTAAACTGAACACAACTCCATCAACTGTACCTCCAGTCCACTAAACTCAACTCACTTGAGTTCTAACTGAAGTCATGCATGCAACAACTCAACTGGCTCATAAGAAAAACGAATTTCCTTCTGACAGCTGCATGTGCCACTTCCGTAGCTCAAACTGAAGTGCTCCAAGAGAATAAGATTAAGTTTATAGTCCAAATATTATTGTGAGATAATAATATTTGACTTTTCTATTTTTTGACAGCCAGTCTAAAAATAGACTTGATCACTCACACTGTGATCACTCACACTTTCATCAAAAATAGAAGTCCATCTATTTTCCCAACTTGATCAATCATCCATAAACATAGACATGATCCATATGTCTAAAAATAGACATAGTCTAAAAATAGACTTGTGCCAAAAATAGCCTGCGGGCCCACTTAGTGAAGGCGACTCTTTTCACTAAGCTCCATCATCTTGTTGCAATCTCAACACTCCCTCTCGACAAGATATGGATTATCAGCAACCCCTATCCTGCCTCGGTGGTACTCGAATTTGCTCCTGGTGAGAGCCTTCGTCAGAATATCAGCATCCTTATCCTCCGTTGGAATGTACGAAAGTAACATGATCCTCCGCTGCACACAATCTCTGATATGATGGTACCTGATGTCAATATGTTTAGATCTATCATGAAATACAGGATTAGCCGAGAGTTTAATGCAACTCTGGTTATCACAGTAAATCACAGTAGGATCCAAATGAGAACCGAACAAACCAACCAGGATCTTCCTCATCCATATAGCCTCGCATGCAGCCAAACTTGCTGCCATATACTCGGCCTCCGCTGAACTGAGTGCCACAGATCTATGCTTCCTGCTGTACAAGGAAACTGCTGTCGATCCGATACTGAAGACCCCTCCTGATGTGCTCTTTCTGTCTGTTGGGCTCCCTGCCCAATCTGCATCCGTGAAGCCACATAGCTTCACCTCATCCTCCTGTCTGTACCACAAACCATATCCCGATGTGCCTCTCAAGTAGCGCAATACATGCTTGCCCACCTTCCAGAAGAGCTTGGTAGGCTTAACCATAGCTTGTGAAAGCTGGTTAACTGCATCGCATATATCAGGTCGTGTATTGACCAAATACATCAGCGACCCCACCAACTGTCGATAAACAGTGGCATCCACTTCTTCTCCCGAAGTGGCATCGTCCTTCCTCCAACCTCCAGGAAGAGGAGTATCAACAGGCTTGCAGCCATGCATGTTGAACTTCTCCAGTATCTCCCGAGCATACTTGCCCTGAGAAACAAACAGTCCACCACTGCGCTGCCATATTTCCAATCCTAGGAAATAGTGAAGGAGGCCCAAATCCTTCATCTCAAACTCTGTAGCAAGATCCTTCTTGCATGACAGTATCAACAGCTCATCACCTGTTAGAATCAAATCATCAACATACAGTACAATGATAAGCAACTTACCCTCCACCACAATCTGGTATAGGTTCGGATCCGCCTCGCTCTTGGAGAATCCAAGTCCTGTGAAATAGCTGTCTATCCGTGTGTACCAAGCACGTGGTGCTTGCTTCAACCCATACAGCGCTCTCTTGAGCCTGCACACATGCGACTCGCTGCTGAAGACTTCAAAGCCTTCGGGTTGCTCAATGTACACCTCCTCCTCAATGACTCCGTTGAGGAACGCAGTCTTCACATCCATCTGATGAATGTGCCATCCCATCTGCGCTGAGAGAGCAAGAATCGTCCGTATGGAAAAATACCTTGCGACAGGTGCAAAGGTCTCCTCATAATCGATCCCCTCAATCTGTGAAAAGCCTCGGGCAACAAATCTTGCCTTGTACTTCTCCACACTCCCGTCAGCTGCCTGCTTAACTTTGTAGATCCATCTCGAACCTACCACTGATTTCCCTTCCGGTCTAGGAACAATCTCCCATGCACTGTTTCTGACAATAGAATCATACTCTTCCACCATGGCGTCTACCCATGCGGGATCCTCCACAGCTTCCTCGAAAGAGGATGGCTCAGTCACAACACACTTGCTCATAAGAGCCATGTATCCAGTGTACCGATCAGGTGACTGTCTCTGCCTGCGTTGGGCTGTAGGTGGTCCTACAACTTTCTCTGCATCTTGAGCCAATCGCTCAGCTTCTGTCAAGCGCTTTCGCCCTCTGATGGTTGGCGCTGCATGAGTGGTCTCTTCCACTCCATGAACCTCGTCCTGTGGCTGATCCACATCCTGAAGCTCATCCTTAGGAACTAATAGCTCCTCATCTGCATGTAAGTGTAGCTCCCTCTCAAGCGAACACTTCATGGCTTTCTCCTCCTGAAATTTTATATCCCGTCGCACAACAGTTTTACCACTATCTGGCAAATACACACGATAGTTGTGGGGCGTATCAGTGTACCCCACAAATATCCCAACCTCTGCAGTCGGTTCCAACTTCTTTCTGGCATCCTTCGTCACATGCATGTAAACGTTAGCACCAAAAATCCTCAAATGAGAAAGATCAGGCTTCTTACCAGAATAAGCCTCCTCGGGTGTACTCATGCCAAGTATCCTATGAGGACAACGGTTCTGCACATAAACTGTTATATTGCATGCTTCCGCCCACAAGTGAAGGGGTAGGCCCTGATCATGCAACATTGCCCGTGCAGCACCCACAATCGTTCTGTTCTTCCGCTCAGCTACCCCGTTCTGCTGTGGGTTATGGGGAGCTATGAGCTCTCTACGAATCCCTTCTGCCTTGCAGAAATCCTTGAACTCGTCCGAGATGTATTCACCACCATTATCGCTCCTAAGAGCCTTCACCTTCTTCCCCGACTCCTTCTCGACCAGTGCTTTGAATTCACAGAACTTTGAATATGTCTCGCTCTTCTTCTGCATGAAGAAGATCCAGCACTTACGAGAGAAATCATCAACAAAAATCACATAATACCTGTGTTTTGCTGTCGAAGCAACTGAGAAAGGTCCACACACGTCTGTGTGAATTCTCTCAAGGATCGTCGTGGCGCGACTATCCTTCTCGTGAAAGGTGGCTTTCACAAACTTCCCCAAAGTACACCCCTTGCATTGATCTGACTGCGCAAGTGTGCCTTTAGGAAGCCCTGTAGTGATCTGCTGCAGTATCTTCAAGGCTCCATGGTGAAGGTGACCCAATCTCCTGTGCCACAACTCGCCATCATCCCGGCTCACCAATCCTTCTGCCTTGCCTGCCATTTCTGCGCATCCATCTACATGCAACTGATAAAGGTTCCTCACTCGAACCCCTATCTTCCGGGTCTCACCAGTTGTCTTGCTGCGTAGGAAGGCCTTTCCCTCGCTGAAAACAACATCATACCCCTTGTCTTCTAACATCGCCACTGAGATGAGATTCTTCTTCAATCCTGGAACATGCATGACTTCCTTCAATACAAAGGGTTTACCAGACTCCCTCTCAAAGGAAATGGTACCGATACCGGTCGCACTGTATCTACCATCATCGCCCATCTCGATGTGCACTCCAAGATCTTTGTCCTCCAGATCAGAGAACAAATCTCTATCTCCCGTCATGTGAAAAGACGCACCACTGTCCAGAAACCACACTGATCCCATCACACTTGAAACCAAGCATGCGATCAATGAAAAATCAAGCTCAAACTGAGAAGCTAAAGCCTCTCCCCCTGCAGATCCAGCAGCTTGCTTGTTCTTCTTCTTCTGCGAACAATTTGTGGCATAGTGTCCATGCTGGTGACAGTGAAAACACTTCACCTTGGACATATCCTGCTTCTTGCCTTTCGCACCAGACTGAGAAGCTTTCTTTCTCTTCCCTTTCTTTGCTTTGGCAGCCAAAGCACAATTCTCTTCATCAGCTCCCTTTGACGAAGATCCGTCCCTGGTACTCCGCCTGATCTCCTCCTGCACAAGATCTGACCATAGTCTTTCCCATCCTGGCAACTTCTCCCGACCATTGACAGAGTCCTGATAGGAATGCCAACTCTTCGGAAGACCAAGGAGAGCCAAGCTCACCAAGTCCTCATCATCGACAGTAACCCCCACACTTCCCAGCTCATCTCGACACTGAGTGAACTTCGTGAGATACTTGGGAATACTGTCTCCCTTCTCGCATTTGATGTTTCTGAGTTTATCTTTGAGCGCCAGCTTCCTCTGATCGCTCTTGCTTTGGAATAATTCTGTTAATGATTTCCACATCAAATATGGAGTAGCCTTTCCATGGAGGCTGGACACAATGTGATCCTTCACGCCCTCCAACAGAATTCTTCGACATTTTGCGATCTTCTTTTGCCAAGCATCAGCTCGAGTAGCATCAGTAGGCTTTGGGATATCCGTATCTATGAATTCCTTCAGCCCGTTATCATCCAATACTGCCTCCATCCTGTCCTTCCATGCAATATAGTTTGAGCTGCCCTCAAGAGCATACTCCAATCGCAATTCGTTGAAAGACATTGCTGCGTTGTCACCAAGAAAACACTGCTGCAAATTCGAATTCCACCAGCAACCAACTCAACTGCTTCCGATCAACCCTCGCTTGATATCCTGTAAAAATCTCTTCTACAAATCAAGCTGCTCCGATACCATGTAGAAACTTTTTCTACAATTATCTAGCTCTGATATCATATAGAAATTTTGAATAATTTAACACATATTCACAGAGATTATCCTGATCATACAATTATAAGCGGAACATGTATAATACATAATCTCTTCTACGTTGATCAAGAATATAGCAGCATCAATAACAATAAAACATCAAGAGCATTCACACATTAACACAGTATGTATCCCGGGGAAAGCATCTCACTAAAAACCCCACACTATCTGTATATTAATGATTGAGTCATGTAACATTACACAGCATAATACTTCTCACAAGTATCTCCACCTCTGTTACACACAATACAGCTCAGATCTGATCTCCAAATCTCTTCCACTGCTTGCCTGCCTCCACTGCTCAATACCTGCTCAAGAACTGATGAGAATTGCTTCCCAAAACTCGATTTTCACCTGCAAAATAGTCACTCACTCTTTGTGGACGTGAGCAAAGGCTAAAATGTGGGCCAAATACGTGAGCAAACTCATTGGCATACTCAATCCTTTGATTGTGCAAGATCTGGTGCACAACTATAGTCACAACTGATAGCAATCTGATTCTCTACCACCTGTCCCTGTTGAACTGAACATGCACTGACATGCAACTGAGTTAACTGATGTATTCTTTAGTTGTATTATGAGTTAATAATTAGTTTAACAACTCATCATTAGTCTATCTGCAGTTAGACTAACTACAACCAGTTTAACTAAGTTAAACTGAACACAACTCCATCAACTGTACCTCCAGTCCACTAAACTCAACTCACTTGAGTTCTAACTGAAGTCATGCATGCAACAACTCAACTGACTCATAAGAAAAATGAATTTCCTTCTGACAGCTGCATGTGCCACTTCCGTAGCTCAAACTGAAGTGCTCCAAGAGAATAATATTAAGTTTATAGTCCAAATATTATTGTGAGATAATAATATTTGACTTTTCTATTTTTTGACAGCCAGTCTAAAAATAGACTTGATCACTCACACTGTGATCACTCACACTTTCATCAAAAATAGAAGTCCATCTATTTTCCCAACTTGATCAATCATCCATAAACATAGACATGATCCATATGTCTAAAAATAGACATAGTCTAAAAATAGACTTGCGCCAAAAATAGCCTGCGGGCCCACTTAGTGAAGGCGACTCTTTTCACTAAGCTCCATCATCTTGTTGCAATCTCAACATCAGACACAGTCTAGAAGTATCCCACTTATGACAAAGAGATGTATTCCATCGTGCAGGGTTGCTGAAAATGGAAGCATTACATTCTGGGTAACAAAACGGTCATCCACACAAACCACCGGCCCCTGCAGTTCATACAGACACAAGGGAAGTTGCAGAATGATCACCATCAGAAGTGGTCCACATACCTGCAACAATTCCATTTGAATTTCAAGTATAAGAAGGGTGGCACCAATAATGTTGCAGATTGCCTTAGTCGACCACCGATCATGGCGTTACCCGCCGTGCTCAACTCTTGTGGGCACGAGACTTATGATTGGACACTTCTCTACAAAAGCGACCTAGAATTCAGCCACACATACCAGACACTCATGGAGGGTTAGCATGTTCCAAACTTTCACCTCTAGGATGCCCTGTTATGCCACCTGGGTCACCTTTGTGTTCCTTCAAATGAGCGTGCCAAGATTATTTGGGAATCACATTACAGTCGAGTTTTTGGGCATTTCGGGGTCGAGAAAATGGTGGAAGTACTGCAAAAGTATTTATATTGATCGAATCTTTGACAGGATGTCGGGAAATACATCAGATCCTACACTACCTGCACCATTGCCAAACCAACCATCAAGAAATAAGGCCTCTATACTCTGATGCCTACCCCTAGTCAACCTTGGAACTCCATCTCCATGGATTACATGTCGGACCTTCCTTCTACTAAGCATGGAAACGACTGTGATTTTGTGGTCATCGCCAATTTCTCAAAGATGGCCATTATGGCGGCCTGCAAGAAGAATATCACAGCAGAAGCCACTGCTAGAATATTCTTTGAACGAGTGTGGGTACTCTTTGGGATCCCACAGTATATCATCTCAGAACGAGATAGCAAGTTCCTCAATACATTTTGGTCCATTCTCTGATCAATGTTGGACACCAAACTCACTAATTCCACAGCCTTCCATCCCCAAACTGATGGCCAGACAGAGGTTTTCAACAGGATGATTGTACACATTCTGCACATGTACAACTCAAAGCATCCACGCACATGGGATGAGAGCCTCCCCTATGTTCAGCACATCTATAACTGGGCTCTCCACAGCTCGATTGGCCACAGCCCTTTTTAGGTGGGCTTTGGATTCTAGCCACTATGTCCCATTGATGTGGCCATGCCATTTCCAACTATTGAGGTAGATTTGTCCCATGTCCAGTCCGAAATAGATAAGGCAAATAGCTTCATTGAGCACATCCAACATATCTATCAGTAGGTCCATGACATTCTAGAGAAATCAAATGCTAAGTACAAGCAGCAACATGATCAACATCGGGTGCCACACAAGTTTCAAGTGGGCGACAAAGTCTGGTTGCATTTGCAAAAGGAACACCTTACCGGAGCTTATCGAAAATTCAGATCACTCCGATATGGTCCTTACACTGTTACCAAGGCTGTGGGAGACAATGCATTTGAGCTCAACATTCCCCCATTCCTTGGCCTGCAACCAGTGTTCAATGTGGACCGACTTCGGTCATACTTTCTGTTAGCCTTATTGGCATTTGGCCCAAAAAATGGATCCAAAACACTCCTGAAGTCTTCAAGAGTTGATTAAGATCCTCCTAAGATCGAAACAATCATATGCCGAAAGCCCTCAGAAGGGCAAAAATACGCTATCGGGAGGCTAAAATACTCCAAAATGGTGAAAAAATAGAATATTGCAGGCACGAACAGAGCAACGCATAGCTGCCGTTAGATCGGGCTGATCAACAGCCCAGATCTAACGAGCTAAATCGCAATCGGCCAAGCTAAAAGGACAGTTAATCGGCGAGTCACATCAGCAGTTGCGGCGATGGAGAGCATAATCTATAAAGCCCCGACGTTGAGCGATCAGCGATTGTGATTGGATCGCATCGCTACATCGCAGCAGAACATTACCAAGGGTCGAGGGGCCCACATCGCATCGCAGGTTCGTAATCGGCAGGAACATACGTCGTGTTATATGAAGACCGTTGGCTGGAGCGATATGCGATTGCGATCAGATCGCAATATTGCATCATAATATTACGAAGGAGCAGGGCCTCTATACAGGTGGTAACGCCGATTGCGATGAGTCCCGGACCCGAAAGGGTTTGGGAATGAAATCCATAAGATTTGAAGTCTGGAGGGAGGCCAATTTTCATGTATTTCCTGTGTTTTTAAGTATTTCAAAATACAAGGGGAACAAAGGGACCAGGCCAACTGCGATAGACAACAGTGACCCAGGGGAGGAACCAATGAGAGAATAGGCCATGTTTAAAGAATTTTGAGGTTCGAAAAGAACAAAGAAGGGCGGGATTTACACAAGTGCAGCGTTTTATGTATGAAATAGAAACAGTCATGGTTATCATTTGAAAGGGACTATTGCAGGGATTTCATAGGCCTAATAGCAACTCCATTTGCAAGATTAGGTGGCTAGCCATCCTTAGAAGCGTTGTGCAGAATTGTTTACATGCCAGAAGAGGGATTCGGTCGGGATACAGCGGTCGGCGGACAGATCTCGGAAAGGGAAAGAGAGGGGCCACAGCACATTGCAACCCAAATCAAACGAGATCATGGAGCATTGATGGTCCAGCCAGCGCAACAGCCATCTTAACAAACATTATGGGGCATGGCATGAGAGAGCTCCCAGGCATCACAGAAAGCTGCACAAAATATTTGAATATGGTTAGTCTTTTGTCAGAAGACGAAACCTACGAATCATGTTGCCTATTGAGGGAATCAAATGGTTAAACAAGACAAAGGGATATATTAAGACACCAGAAGCGGCTAAGGACCATTGTAAACATGCTATAAATAGCTGAAAACAAGATGAAATAAGGGTTCAACTTTTGGAGATTATTCCTCCTCTGTTCTTCCAAGCTTCTCATCTGCATCCTTTAGTAATACAAGCTTCTTTCGTTGTTATATGTTCAATTTCCATTTCTCTTATGTTCTATGCTTGCACTTGAATAATTTGTTTAGGTTCTCTTTGTGTTTAAGGCTAGATAACTGTCATCTTATCTTTGCTTTAATATGTTAGATTTGCAAGATTCTTTACTACCTATAGCTAGCCATTTATATGTTTTATTATATATGCATCTGCTAGTATAGTCAGTAAGTTCATTTGCTGCCTGTAGCTAGCCATTCATATATGTTAATGTATGTAATCTGCTAGTAATACCAGTATTCCCCATCTATCCATTAAATCTACAAAATATTGAGCATTTGTGGTCTAAAGCCTTGTGTTATTGGGGATGTTCATGCATGTCTTGAGTGAGAATAGAGCTGAAATGGTTATCTAATTTGATCCAAACCATCATCCATTCCAGTAGTTCAGAGAACAATACTAAAGATTATATGTTACCATGCATCCCCAAGCTGCAGCCTAGGAGAGTTTCCTGGAGTGATAACATAATTGGCGCCATTTTCGGGGAGAGGAAACTAAAGCTCAGCTTCCCTGGGAAATGACACAGATCCAGCTTTGATTATAGACAAAGTTTGGGCAAATTTTTGGTTGTAATCATCTATCTGGCGACTCTACTGGAGGCTGAACCTCTTGGCGACTCCACTTCATAATTCTGGCTCAGTTTGTGAGGCATACTCGGAGAAATCATTAGAAATCACAAGCTGACCCAGTACCTGACCCTGAAAATACCATCAAAGAGAATAAAGTATTTTAGAAAGGAGCATCAGGTTTAGGTAAACCTAAACAATATCCTACATCTCTTCAAGAAGATCCTGTAATAGAATAAATACATGTTGAGAGTACAGATTCTAATACTAGCAGTGAAGAAAAACTCTCCAAAATTCATAAAGCTCCTTATTCATTAGTTTCTCCGTTTGTTTTTAGCCCAAAGGGGACCTCACCTCCTATCCATCATACTCCTTTGGTCTCATCAGTCACTCCTCAGCCTTCTGTCATTCAGACTTCTAGTACTCTTATAGTCACCACAGCTATGGCAGGTCCACAAGCACCCACCAAAATGGAAAGAATCATAGTTGCTAGGTATGTACCTCTAATACTACCCACTCCTTTGAATGTTATGCCCACTGGAGAATATCAGAAGTATATGCCTAAGTTCACTGGGACTGAAGGTGTTACTGCTGAAGAACACCTTAAGTCATTTTATAGATATGCTAATAATCTAGACATTAGTGAAGATGATGTGTGGATGAGAGTCTTTGTCCAAAGCCTAGATGGGGAGGCTAGAAAATGGTTCAAAGAACAAGCCCCAAGATCTATAGCATATATTGAAGATTTAGATGATGCATTCCTAAAACAATGGGGGGATAAGAAGGATCTCTTCTACTACCACACTGAGTTTGGAAACTTGAAGAGGGAAAATGGGGAGTTGTTGTCCGATTTTAATAAGAGATTTAACCGCATGTATAGCAAGATACTGGCGGAAGTAAAACCTACCACTACCTCTGCTAAACTCACCTATGCTAATGCTTTTGATTCTTGCTTCTGCCTACTGTTGAGAGAGAGGCAATGTGCTACTTTGGCTGACATGCAGGATGCATCCTTGGAAGTAGAATCAAACATCATGGCTGCAAAAAAACTCAAGGGAAATGCTGATAGAAGAAGATAGAGGGCCGAGTCTTCATCATCCTCTGATCCTATGATAGATATATTGACCAAAATGACCTCTGAAATTTCCAAATTAAAGGTTGAACAAAACCCTGGGAAAGGGAGAGTTCCCAATACCTTTGCTCCTAGAAATCCAAATCCATATAGAAGAGCTAATGAACAGTTGCAGATATTACAAAGAAGCAAAGATGCCAATGAAGACCAAAGGGTGAATACCCCTTTCCAGAATGTAGTCATGGAGGAAGAGTAGTTTGAAGAATATGATGAGATCCATTGCCTTGAAGATAAAGGCAATGCTTCCTTTTTTACCACAGCTGCCTATGAAAAGTCATTATGCAATGACCAAAATAACCAAGAATGTGGTGGTGAAGTTGTTCTGCAAGCTGAAGATCAGCGCAAATATAATTTGTGGCCAAAGATGAATAATTCCAAGGAAACTCATGTTTAAAGAGCTGCTGACCCTACAGTGCAGCAAGCTAATAAGAAAAAACAACGGTAGTTGATCCTATCATCCTCAAATCTCCAGCTCATGAGATAAGAGGCCTTGACAAGTCCCCTTCTCCTTTCAGTTTTCAATTAGAAATTCAAAAGCTAAGAATACCTATGCCTCTGATTGAACTAGTGAAAAGTGAGTCCTTCAAAAGATCCATCCTCGAAGCCCTTGAGCGTAAAGCCATCCAAGCCTCCACCGACTGTGTAAATCTACAAGATGACAAGCCAGCTATCATCCTCAGCCTAATGATTGAAAATGGTGAGGACAGCTCCATCATTCTATGTCTCTCTAAACATTCATGATAAAATCCTCCACAAATTCCTTTTGGACGCTAAAGCTAGCCATAACTTAATGCCCAAGGTTTTCATGGACGAGTTGGGTTTCAACATCACTAAGCCTTATCATCATTTGTTTTCTTTCGACTCTAGAAAAGTGAAATGTCTAGGATTAATCAAGGACCTAGCCATCACTTTGTCTCAACTGCCTTTGAAAAGCATGATGATGGATATTGTGGTAGCAGATGTACCTCCCAAATTTGGCATGTTACTTTCCAGAGGTTGGATCAAGAGACTAGCTGGATCATTACAAAATGATCTGTCTTATGCTACTGTCCCAGTTTTCGGAGGTGAGAGCAAGAGATTATACAGAGAGGCGCAGTTGGCTTACATCAATGGCAATGAAAAGAATCCCACTAATCATCCCATCTATGCAATTGATACTGATTTTGGAGCATGTATTCTTGATATTGACGAGTCTCAGTTAGCCTCCACGCAACTTAAAAAGCTAGTTTGCCAGATCGCGTAGGATGGAAACCCACAGATTTGGGGTATGTTCTTTGATGGGGCTTGCTCCAAAGAAGCTGCAGGGGCAGGTGTAGTCCTTGTGTCCCCAACATAGGAATACATTCATTTGTCTTTCAAATTAACCTTTCATGTCACAAACAACATAGCAGAGTATGAAGCTTTGAATCTAGGCTTAAGCGCTGCTAAAGAAATGGGTATCAAAGGCCTACAAGTGTTTGGAGATGCAAACCTCATCATTCAGCAGGTAAATAAAACGTTCCAAGCAAAGCATCCAAGGCTGAAAGCATACAGGGATGAGTTATGGAGGCTCAAAGATTCGTTCAAATATTTCAGCATTTCTTATATTCCAAGAATGAAGAACCAGCTCGCCGACTCCCTTGTTGTCTCTGCTAGCATGTTTGTTCCTCCTTTGCCTCCTAAATTGACATATGGAGTTCAGGTAAAATAGAGACCGTCCCTGCCATACAATGTCAAATATTGGAGATTTTTTGAAGACGATGAGGAAATTAACAGTTTTTACAATTCATTGAGGAATTCGCTGAAATGCGCATCGACTAAGAAAATCAAGACATGGAAGAATTCGGCCAGTCCAAGCTAAAAAGTGAAATCGACCGAGAAAGCATCATCCAGCTGCCCAATAATCACATACCAAAGGGATTGGTACCTCTGGAGAAGCTTTTCAATCATAATGACGTGCCCTACAAGCCAACCAAAACAGAGAAGGAGTTTGTTGTTTTACAACACAATATAGGGAGCCCAGCCCATTCGAAATTCTTCAAGCTGTCTACTCATTTGTCTTCTGCCTATAATTCCGAGTATTGCACCCTCATAAAGAAATTCACTGATATTTTTTCCTGGGAATACAATGATTTTAAAACCTATGGCCCAGACATTATTCAACATAGGATCCCACTGGAAAAGAACACAATCCCTTTTAAGAAGAAATTAAGACCTGTCAGCCCTCTCTTACTGCCTTTGATCAAGAAAGAAATCAAGAAGCTATTGGATGCCAACATCATAATTCCCCTAAGGTATTTGAAATGGATAGCCAACCTCGTGGTGGTAAGGAATAAAAATGGAGAAATCAGGCTTTGCATTGATTTCAGAAATCTGAACAAATGCTCTAAAAAGACAACTATCCCCTGCCCAAGATGGAACACTTACTGCAAAAGGTTTCAGGGGCTAGAGTCATGTCTTTCTTAGATGGATTTTCAGGTTGCAATCAGATTTCCGTACATCCTGAAGATCAGGAAAATACCGCCTTCACTACTCGTTGGGGTACTTTCATGTACTCCAAGATGCCTTTCGGACTGAAGAATGTTGGGGCCACGTTTTAGAGGGCCATGGACATAGCCTTCATGGGAGAGAAGGACAAGTTTTTCCTTATTTATCTTGATGACATAACAGTCTTCTCCAATAGCCACAAAGACCATTTACAGCATTTGAAGAAGGTCTTCCTAAAGTGCAGATAGTTCAAAATCTCAGTAAACCCAAAGAAGTCACAGTTTGCTCTAGAAGAAGGCAAACTTCTGGGACATATTGTTTCCGCTAAAGGTGTGAAGATTTATCCAGCAAAGGTTCAAGCCATTCAGACATTGTCCATCCCAAGGTCGAAAAGGGGCATCCAATCCTTCCTGGGTAAGATCAACTTTGTAAGGAGGTTCATTCCAAACTTTGCAGAGTTAGTAAAGCACATCAATTCCATGTTGAAGAAAGGATCGGAGATAAAATGGACAGCCACTTCAAGAAGTTCTTTTGAAAGCATCAAGCAAGCTATCATGGAAGCTCCCACTCTAATCAGCCCAGATTTCACTAAGAAGTTTTGTATCTTCTCTTTTTCCTCTTATGATACGCTGGCAGTAGTTTTGTTGCAGAAAAATGATGAAGGCATAGAGCACCCCGTGGCCTTGTTCAGCAAAACTCTAAGGGATGTTGAACTAAGGTATGACCTTATTGAGAAGCAAGCTTATGCTCTCATAAAATATTTGAAAGAATTTAGGATTTATATTCTGCATTCCAAAGTAATTGCATATGTGCCCTCAACCTCAGTGAAAGATGTCTTAACTTAGCCAGATATTGATGGAAAGAGGGAAAAATGGATTGCAAAATTCATAGAATTTGACATAGAGGTGAAGCCCACTAAGCTTGTCAAAGTCCAGGGCTTGGCTAAGCTCATGGCTGAAGAAAATTGTAGCTTGTCAGACGTAAATTTCATGGGTCTAAATACAGATGATGAGAAAACAAAGGGAGCATCAGAAGAGCAAAAGCAGAATCAGTCCTTGGCTGAAAATATAGCCACATGTGAATACCAGCATAGTTCATTTCTTGCAGAAGTTGGAAGTTCCTCCAGGGCTTAGTTCAAGTCAAGCTCGTATCACTAGACTCAGATCAGCCAAATTATACATTGACAAAAATCTACTTTACTAGAAAGACCCCTCAGGAATCCTCTTGAGGTGTCTAGATAAAGAACAATCTGTAGAGGTCATACACCAGTTCCATTCTAGCATCTGTGGTTGGCATCATTATTGGAAAACCACAGCTCACAAAATCTTGAGGGTTGGGTATTATTGTCCTACGTTGTTCTCTAATGTGTTTTCTTTTGTAAAATCTTGTGACAAGTGCCAGAGGTTTGCAGGAAGACAGTAGCTAAAATCTCTGCCTTTGAAGCCAATATAGGTCAGTGGTCCCTTCCAACAGTGGGGCTTGGACTTTATAGGTGAGATTAACCCACATTCTAGTGGCCAACGCAAATGGATCTTAGTAGCCACTGATTATTTCACCAAGTGGATTGAGGCTATACCCACTAAGAATGCCAATCATCAAGTTGTCATAAAGTTATTGAATGAGAATATTTTCACTAGATTTGGTTTCCCAACCAAACTAGTCACCGATAATGCAACAGCTTTTAAGGCAAAAGAATTGATGGACATGGTTGAATCCATGGGAATTCAAGTGGTGCATTCTACCTCATATTATCCTCAAAGAAATGGCCTGGCAGAATCATCTAACAAGAGTGTGGTAAGGATAATCAAAAAATTGTTAGAAGACAACAAAAAGAGCTTGGATTCCAAGTTGAAGTTTTCACTATGGGCTGACAGAGTTTCCATCAAAAATTCCATAGGGAACTCTCCATTTAAACTGGCTTATGGCATTGATGTTGTTTTCCCTATCCAGCTAATCCTCCCTATGGCTACGTTCTTGCAAGAAGAACAAGATGAAGAAAATCACATGGTAAGAATAACGAATAACCTAGTTGAATTACAGCATATCAGAGAGCAGCTGGTTTGAAAAGTCACAAGTCTATCAGAAGAAAATCAAAGAAACCTTTGATAGGAAGGCAAAAGTGGACAGTTTCCAAGTTGGTGATTGGGTGCTCAAATGGGATGCCTTGAAGGAAAAGAAAGGTAATCATGGCAAGTTTGACTCCTTATGGACAAGTCCTTTTGTCATCTCTCAAGTTCAACACAACAATACATTCATCATGCACAATCTAGAAGGAGGAGACACTTTTGGTAGCCCGGTAAATGGGTGGTTCCTGAAACTCTATTTCATTTAAGGCCTTAAAACCTTATTATTGTACATATGTTTTTCTTTCAATTTTTATGTTTATGCTAAAAAGACTCCATGCCCAATGGAACACTAGGGGGAAGATTTAATTTTGTTTTATAGGAAAGGCATTGCTCTGTGATTCTTGAAACCTCACAGGGAGAATTTCATCCCCAGAAGGAGCCAATGTTAGCCTTGTTGGAATTTGGCCCAAAAAATGGATCCAAAACAATCCTGAAGTATTCAAGAGTTTATTAAGATCCTCCCAAGATCGAAACAATCATATGCCAAAAGCCCTCAGAAGGGAAAAAATAAGTTATTGTGAGGCTAAAATACTCCAAAACAATGAAAAAATAGAATATTGCAGGTGTAAACAAAGCAACGCACAGTTGCCGTTAGATTGGACTGATCAACGAGCTAAATCGCAATCGGCCAAGCTGAAGGGACAGTTAATCGGCGAGTCACATCGGTAGTTGCGGCGATGGAGAGCATAATCTATAAAGTCGTGGCGTTGAGTGATCAGTGATTGCGATCGGATCACATCACTACATCGTAGCGGAACATTACCAAGTATCGGGGGCCCACATTGCATCGCAGGTTCGCAATCAGCAGGAACATACGTCGTATTATATGAAGACCATTGGCTGGAGTGATATGTGATTGCGATCAGGTCGCAAGATCGCATCGGAATATTGTGAAGGAGCAAGGCCTCTATACAGGTGGTAACGCCGATTGCGATGATTCCTGGACCCGAAAGGGTTCGGGAATGAAATCCATAAGATTTGAAGTCCAGAGGGAAGCCAATTTTCATGTATTTCCTGTGTTTTCAAGTATTTCAAAATGCAAGGGGAAAAAAGGGATCAGGCCAGCTGCGATAGACGACAGTGACCAGGGGATGGAACCGATGAGAGAATAGGCCATGTTTAAGGAATTTTGAGGTCTGAAAAGAACAGAGAAGGGCGGGATTTACACAAGTGCAGTGTTTTATGTATGAAATAGAAAGCAGTCATGGTTATCATTTTAAAGGGACTGTTGTAGGGATTTCATAGGCCCGATAGCCACTCCATTTGCAAGATCAGGTGGCCAGCCATCTTTAGAAGCATTGTGCAGAAATGTTTACATGCCAGAAGAGGGATTCGGCTAGGACATAGCGACCGGTAGACAGATCCTAGAAAGGCAAAGAGAGGGGCCACAGCACGCTGCAACCTGAATTAAACAAGATCATGGAGCATCGACGGTGTGGCCAATGCAACAGCCATCTTAACAAACATTATGGGGCATCTCTGGCATGAGAGAGCTCCCAAGCATCACAGTAAGCTGCCCAAAATATCTGAATATGGTTAGTCTTCTGTCAGAAGACGAAACCTACGAATCATGTTGCCTGTTGAGGGAATCAAACAGTTAAACAAGACAGAGGGATAGATTAAGGCACCTGAAGCCTCAAAAGGATCAGGACCATTGTAAACAAGCTATAAATAGCTGAAAAAAAAGATGAAATAAGGGTTGAACTTTTGGAGATTATTCCTCCTCTGTTCTTCCAAGCTTCTCAACTGCATCCTTTAGTAATACAAGCTTCTTTTGTTGTTATATGTTCAATGTCCATTTCTCTTCTATTCTATGCTTTCACTCGAACAATTTGTTCAGGTTTTCTTTGTCTTTAAGGCCAGATAACTGTCATCTTATCTCTGCTTTAATATATTAGATTTGCAAGCTGCTTTGCTACCTGTAGCTAGCCATTTATATGTGTTATTATATATGCATCTGCTAGTATATTCAGTAAGTTCATTTGCTACCTATAGCTAGCCATTCATATATGTTCATGTATGCAATCTGTTGGTACTGTTAGTATTCCCCATCTACCCATTAAATCTACAAACTATTGAGAATTTATGGTATAAAGCCTTGTGTTATTGGGGGTGTTCATGCATGTCTTGAGTGAGAATACAGTTGAAATGGTTATCTAACTTGATCCAAACCATCATCCATTCCAGTAGTTCAGAGAAAAATACTGAAGATTATATGTTACCAGGAATCTCTAAGCTGCAACCTAGGAGAGTTTCTTGGAGTGATAACACTTTCCACCATTACTAGACACCGACATTAAGAACAATTCACACCAATAGAGTTAAATCCAGATTGCATGGAACAAGTTGCAACTGATAAGATCATGGACACGCTAATCAAACACACTCACCAATAGAATATCCAACTGTATCGAGTTGTCAAAGCATGCCAGCTCCTTCACCAAGGACCAAGTTCAGCAGAAGTTTCCTCATCTCATGGAGGAACTCAACACAATGGGGACCATTACTTCCTAAGGGGGGAGGAATGATCCAGGTGGATATTGGTGGCCACCCACCAATTCCACTTAGATCCCCACCATTGTTTCTTTTAGTTTTTCAATTTCCTTATTTGTAGCACAATTTACTATTTTTGGCCGTTTTTCAGGTCTTGAACTTCCGAAGTCATTTTCAGGCCCTAAATGACATTTTTTTGGAAAACTAGGAGCAACATGGGTCCATGGACTGATTTTTCTCTTCCAAAAGTTGTATTCCTCGGATAGATCTTTCTAACGAGGTATCTTGCACGTCAAATGGAGATCACATGCCAAAGTTATGACCCCGAGAAGTTGATGTACCAATTTACCCAAAACGAGGCCCATAGTTTGGCGCTTCATCTCCTAGGGTTAGGGTTTTGGATGTTTAGGGTTTTCCATTGTTTCTCAACAATAAATAGGCCTTCAAGCCTCATTTTAAGAGAGTTCAGAGGCATGTAGCCGCCACATCTCTCCTCAGAGATAAGCTACCATCACCCAAGCTAGTTTATTTCCATTTCTGTTTGTAAGCATATTTCAGTATTTTACATTAATGAAATGAAGTATTATTTATGTTGTATCTCTGTATTTATGGTTATCTTTGTAATTTGTTGTGTTCCTATTTAAGTACGGATCACAATGGTATCTACTCTTTCATTTGTTGTTTGAGCTCATATATATCCATTATCAGTTTGAGTTCAAGAGGTTGTTTCATCCTTTTTCACATTTGGCCGATATATATTGCATCCGAAAGGAAAGGCAACATGTTCATGGCTGAGTCAACTAGGCAGTGTAGTACTAACCACTGACTATGTGGCTTTACTAGATACCTCCAATACACTTCCCAACCTAGTTTTGTAAGTTGTTTATTCGCTTCTTCTTTTGTTGTGGAAGTTTCTTGCCATTTTGCTTCTAGTGCTCTGATATTGGGGATACCCTCATGTGGGCATTCCTGCATCAGATTGGCATTATGTAAATTGTCATTGACGGTCTTAATGGTGTTGCTTGTAGCATCATTTTCTCTTGCGACTGCCCTTTCTGCTTGTTTTAGCTGAATATCCCAAACAGTGAAGAGGATATCTTTGTGAGATTCTTCTATCCTGGGGAGATATGCTACCCTCCTTTCTGGAGTATCTTGCCATCTAATGTATCTTGAAATTTTATCATCAATCTCGTTGAAAGTGATCCCCATATCGGATACTTGATTCATCAGTGAATCACTTTCCTTGCACATCGGATTGATGACTGATAACCTCTGAAAAAATGTTTCATGTTTCATTGACAACAAAGAATTTAGTTCAAGTGCTTCTTTTACAAAATCCTAAATTTTAGGATTATCTTTCAATTTTTCCACAGAAAATTATAGTTGTTGCATTTTATCATCTTTGGCACTTGTCTCTACTTGATACTGGAGCTTTAACTGATCAAAGCTCTGTTGTATTTGTGCCATTTATGTTTTCGATTGATGGTCTACATTCTACTTTTCTTTGGCCAACTATCATTCTAATTGTTGTATCCTCACATCTTCCTCCCTTACTACTTGTTTGACTTCCACTGCCTTATCAATGGGGACAGATGCATAAGCACCTGCGAACTGTGATAGTTTGGTCGCGTTATCTGAAGGATCCATAGGGGTATCCATCCAAACGACATCCATTGTGTCATTGTCAGGACTTATCATCGAGGAGTGTTCTATTTTCTTTTTCTTCCTCTGTCATTTTACCATAGCCCGATGTTTTCGACTGTAAAAGACATCAAGAGGAGGAATTTCCTCTACTCCGAGAACAATTTATGTTGAGGGGAATGGTGGGATGATTTCAATCTCTTCTGTGGCAACAACTTTGTCAGTAGCTCTGTCAGTGAGTGAGCCCTGTTCAGTATTCTGGGGTGTGTTGAGTATGTTTTATGTTTCAACATTTTTCTCCCCTTGTTATCCTTTGAGTTGTTGATCAAACTGTTTCCATGCCTCATCTAGTTGGTTTTTCAAGGGGGTCTCCTCTGTGTACACTTTAATAGAAACATCTTCCACTTCTTTCTCTGTTGCAGTCTTTTCGTATTCCTTCTCAATGTCCTTTTCAAGACTCCTTTCTGGGATTTTCTCTGGGCTTTTGTGTGAAACATGTTGTGATATTTGTTTTGAACTCTGGGTCAATCTCTGCTTTGAAGTGTGTTCAGAACCCTATTCTGATTTTTCTTCAGAATTATTCTCAGAATCGTGTTCTAAGACCTTCTTTGAATCATGCTCATAATCATGTTCTGAGCCCTTTTCCAAATTGTGGCTTGAGGTTTGTTCCTTTTGAGGATTTGGCTTAGGTATTTCCAATAGGTCCAAAGGGACCTTTAGTAACCTTTCCTCCTATACTAGTGGAAATGGGCCAAATTTCATGGATTGAATCTCATACTAGCCAGATGCTGGACTTGTGAAAACAGCTCAGTTGACTCAAATAAATCATCAAAATCATCTTCCTCATGGCTGAATTTCCTTATTTTAACTGAATCAGTGAAGTTGTGAGTGACCGGATTGGGGTGATACTGCCTGCCAAGATGGTAGTGAGCTTCAAACATAAAATGTGTTCGATTTCAAGCGTAGCATGTGTTAGGGTCGTATAATTTATAGGATCTCAAGGTGATTGAGTATCTCACATTTTACAGATTTTATATTGTTCATAGATCTCAATATTCAATTGATTTCCAAAAAAAAAGAAAAGAGGGTATTAAAAAAAAAGAGAAAAGAAAATGAAAAGAAAATAAAACCTCAAATATTGTTCATATCATATAGTTTAAGCATGATTGAACAAATTTCAATTTCAGTTGATAGGGTAGAAAATAAAGATCTGCCAAACAGTTCAAGCTTGGCAAATCAATAGCTAGATAGAAATGAAATTAGTTCAACTCTTCAATCTGGACCAATAGGAAAGATAGGTGATATAGTAGGTTAGAAATAAAAAAAAAAAGGAGAAAGTGAAAAAGGACCTGCAAGTATAAATGCACCCTGCAAAAAAAGAAAAAATGTTAGATTAGAAACAAAGGTTAGGTAGATTGAAATAATTATAAGGGGAAAAGGACATGAAAATTCCTTTTAATGTTTTATTACATATTTCATGTGTTTTTCCTAATATGGAAAAAAGAAATGACAAAAAAAGGATAGGGGTCTTACACTATACTCCTAATTTTATTCTATACTTTGCCCCATTTCATTTTCCAACTCCACCATCCACATGCTCGTCACATCAACAATTACCCACCCCACACTTTCCATCAAATATCCACAGTACATGATTGATTCAATGGCCCATATGAGTTTCCGGCCCCACCTCACCCTCCGAACATTATTTGGGGGGGGGGGGGGGGGCGGGGCGGGGCTGGGCGAGTGTTGGGTCTTGAAAATGTCATTCATTTCCATTACACTTTCACTATTATGTCAATTATATCACCTCCATTTCACTACTATATCACTACATTCATCCCACTTTCATTATCATTAAGCCACATTTATGTTTTTCCAAACTTTATTATTTCTTAGTCTTTTTAAGTGAATTTGTGGTTAAAAATTAGAAAATAATGTGCATATGCTTATACCTAACAAGTGGGTTGAGATTGTTGACATGTGTAGGTCAAAAGGAGGCTTCTAGAAGACCCTTATGTGGCACTCTAAGGCCAAATTCGAATTTGAGTGGAAAGAATCATGGGATCATGAGAATATGTGTCACATCTCCTAATTGTATTGTAACTCTAAGAAGACATGTGTCTTATCAGTTCCTATTTTGATTAGGACTCTAGAGGTAGAGGGAGAGATTCATGGACTCTCATTAATGAGATGGCTTCTCATCTTTTTGTATAAATAGGAGATCTCTCTCCTTCATTTGTTAGTTTAGAGCTTGTTAGCTTGTTAGTCTTAGCTTATCTTGGAGTTTGTAATTCTTCCTTGATGGCTTTGGAAAGCTTTGGAGAGCTTTGTTGTACTTTGTAATTTTGAAGAATTTGAATAAAGCTTTGATGTTCTCAACATGGAAGGAGATGTGAAGTAGATGTCATGGAGCACATTAGAATGTAAGGTAGAGTATATTTTATTTTGTAATTTTGCTTTGATTTCATTCATGTATGTCATTTTATTGCTTTCAAGTTTGATAGTTTAGATTTTCCATTCATGCAATTTTAATTCATGCAAGTGTGTTCAACCGGTTGATTGTAGATTAGTTTTTCTTTACATGTTTTTGCATCAAATAGTGACATGAGATTTGCCTTTCTGCCGAACTTTTTCTTAAGATTTTTAATTTCAGTTATGCCTTGATTTCAGTCTTATTTATTTGTTGTTGTTAGTTAGTTTAGATATCAAATTCTTCATTTCATTTGGTGTTATCTCCAGAGCCATGGCTTAACTCCGAAAAGCTACTTGGCGAGCTATCGGATTATGAGTGAAGTGATTTGATTTTACTTTCATCTCTGCAATTAGATATCAGGTTCTTCATGTTATTGACGTTATCTCCAGAGCCATGGCTTAACCCTGAAAAGCTACTTGGCGAGCTATCGGATTATAAGTGAAGTGACTTGATTTTACTTTCATTTGCAAGTAGGTAATTTAGATATCAGGTTCTTCATGTTATTGACGTTATCTCCAGAGCCATGGCTTAACCCCGAAAAGCTACTTGGCGAACTATCGGATTATAAGTGAAGTGACTTGATTTTACTTTCATTTGCAAGTAGGTAATTTAGATACAGGTTATTCATGTTATTGACATTATCTCCAGAGCCATGGCTTAACCCCGAAAAGCTAATTGGCGAGCTATCGGATTATAAGTGAAGTGACTTGATTTTACTTTCATTTGCAAGTAGGTAATTTAGATATCAATTCTTCATGTTATTGACGTTATCTCTAGAGCCATGGCTTAACCCGGAAAAGCTACTTGGCGAGCTATCGGATTATAAGTGAAGTAAATTGATCTTACTTTCATTAGTCTGTAATTTTTGGTTTGTTTGAGTGCAATAGTTTAGATTTTATTTCTGTAATTAGATGGACAGTAGAAACAGTGATTTCAAGATTAGTATTTCATCTTTTGTTTGATTTAAGTAGCTGCATATTTACATTCCTGTTCAAGTATCAATAATATGTTTTGAGATCTTTTGAAGTGCTAAGTTTTGGAAGTTACCATAAGGGACATAAACCTTGTCTTGAAATCTACATCCATACTTGACCTTTAAAAGTATTCATAAGACCTTAGAATAGGATTTCCATTTGCATTAAAAATTTTAGGAAACCGACAAGAACGAAACCCCACAAAACAACATAAACTATAAAACAACGAAATAAGAAAAAGGTTAACTAAGCACAAATGGTGCACCACACTTCATCAGTTTACGTTACCCGGATTGATAATTTATGTAGAGAAATTTAAGACATTAAATTGAATAGACATGGGGTCCAAAATTAGTGGTTTCTCTCCACTTACGTGTCATGCCATCGTAATTTTGCACCCCCCCCCCCCCCCCCCACTAATTCCACTTACCACTCCACAACCCCTCTGAAAAGTGGTTTCTACTTTCAAATAAACCACCCCTCCATCATGACCGCTCACCAATCTTGCCACTTCATGATGCCACTCTGTCCCACCCAGCTATCACCTCCATTCCCACACTATACCATTGCACATTCAATTCGTTGGACCGTTAGCCAACAAACCTGTACCACTTTATGCCACTGCAACGGGAACTCTCTGATAATTACAAATGCATCATCTCTCACTCATTTATAGAACTTTTATATGTCCTCCTTACTTACAGGTGAAAGTGAAATTTTTCTCAAGCATACACACAAAAACAGTTAACATAGTGAAAGATCAACACAGTTGCAGAAAGCTTCACTTGTCTACGTTTAGCAAGAATTCCCCTCCTTGAATATTGTTTTCTACTCATTCCCTTTCTGTTTTCCCTCTCTGAGTTCCCTCTTCTTCTCATCCCTTTCTAAATACAGTTCACCTGCAAATCCAAAGATAGTCTAGGTTTAAAATTTGTAGAAGATAACCATGCCACCGAAGAAGAAAGAACAGGAGTTGTTCAATCCAATGGTGCACCCACCAGTGGACTTGGACCATATTCCACTTGCAAATAAAGATTTCAAGATACATGGGACCATATCCGAATTTGACCTCTTTGACATCTATTGTTGGTGGGAGGATAAATTCATTAATGGAATGGATGATATAGGACTCTGGGACACAAATTTGCCTTTCTACATTTTTCCCAAAACCCATAGCTGCCCAGAATTGATCAAAAAATTCCAGTCCTACTATAGCCCACAGCTAAGAGAAGTAATGGCCCCTGCAGGAGAAATATTGTTCACCATTGATGCTAAATACATAATGCAGATGATGCAAGCTCCTATCATTGAATGAACCACTCCTTTTTCCCATGAAATCCTCAGTGAAATGTACCAGAGACTAGGCTTTGCAAAAAGAGCTAAAACCCTAGAACTCTTCATGACTGAACAGGCCCCACTACCTAGCAAAAATCCCCCATATTCCTCCTATGCTTTCCCTGATAGAACCAGGCATATAGTCATTGTATTATCATATCTTCTAGGCTATTATTTAGATCACTAGCTTGATGAGGCCATAATAGGTTTCCTATTCATATTGTCATTTGTTGCGAAGCCCTCTATATTGTTTAATTTTAATTAGTTCTTGGCAGATTCCATCCACGAGCAATTCATAAATTTGACCACAGAGGAAGTGTTTCAGTATTCTTCAGTATTAGTGTACAAGTTTTTTTATTTTCAGGCAAACAGATTTCAGTTTGTAATGAGAAAGTTAAATGAAGAAGGTGAACCCCATTCTGTCATCTTCTGGACAACCTTGGTGATGAAGGATCAAAGGGACTTCACATACAAAACATTCATAGAAATGTTTGTCCATCCATCTATGAGCCTCCTCAACGGTGCAGCAGAACCTAGAATTAGTGAAGAAATTAAAAGGATTATGCAGCTGACAGACCAAGCAAGAATAGGAGATTGGTACTTGTACCAAAACTACACAGAATTAAGGGTATATGGATGTGAATTGGCCCCTTACAAGCTACCAAAGTTCCTCCCCATGGGGATATTTTCACTTGAGTATATTAGGCATATGATCCATGCAAATGAAGTACATTTTGTAGCATCAAAGAAGAATTCTCAATTTATGATCCAATCCAAAATTGGCCTTTTATTTGCGACAACAGGGCAGAAGATGAGGATGTTGACAAGAAATTGAAAGAAATTAAGTTCACTCACAGCTTCACATGGTCTTATGACCCATGGGGAATTATCTCCAAGAAAAGGGTGGAAAACAAATCAACACCATATATTCACACTCACATGCCTGAAATACAGAAATTCATGAACAAGATAGAGTGGATGCCCAAAACCTTGCAAGAGGCTGAGGAGCAAATACTTTCTTCTTCAAGTGCACAGACACCTAGGTAGCAAGAAAGGTAGAGTACAGAGGACATACCAGACAAGGGCAAGGAATAGGAAAAGGAAACAACTGGGAAAAGACCGAAAGAAGATCAGTCACCAGGGACTAATACTTCTATGAAAGAGTTCAGGCTGAAATTTAGGAAAATGGCTAGGATACGCATGGACATGGATCTAGGCAAGGAGTCACCATAGCAAACAATTATTAATCTCAGTGAAATTCCTAATTCATATCCAGCAGGAGGTCAATATTCTCCTACCACTCCAATCTTAGACAGGCAACAAACTCTCCAGGTTTCCACATCTGCAAATGTAACAGGGGAAAAGAAGTAGAGAGTTTTTGATACTTTCAGAGAGATAAAGATCAGAAATGAAATGTTGAAAAAGAGTACTTATGCTTAGTTATGGAAGAAAAGTTCTACTTCCCAAGGAAAATTTCTATCATCTTTCGATTCAGAAAAAGGAAAAATGCATATGGCATTCCTTGAAGCACAAACATCAGAACCTAAAACTCCAACTGATTATAAACAGACCTCCTTTGAATTTGATTCAATAAATGTTCATCCTATTGATTAGTTGTAAGTGCATAAGAAAACAGGTTAGATGATCTCCTCCACTCTAACAAGTACCTCTATGAGTTTGTTTAAAATGCAGGTGGCTCTATCAAATGCTCAATCTCTACTGAAGATGGAGAAGATTTCATCCCAATCAAAAGATAATAGGATTAAGTCCTTGGAAGACTTAGTGGTGAAAAATGGATATGATCCATAAGATATGAAAGAAGTAGAAGAGATAATTAATAACAAGGAGACTGATATAGCCGCCTTGAGAAAACAAGTCAAAATGCATGCAACACAGGATCCCTTGACTAAAGAAATAGATGAAACAGAGAGTCAGAAGGCAGAAATGATGAAATTGATAATGGAGCAATCACTCCAAATAAAACAAATGGAAATAGAGATGGAGAAGATGGTACAAGAGAAGGAAAAAGCAGCACAATTTGCCATCACTACTATGGAGGCTCTTCCTCTCAAAATTATTCCTACAACTACTCCAACAACTACTACGACAGGGACAGGAAGTAGTACAAAATAACTAGCCAGATCCATGGAGAGCATGAATATTCAAACAGAGGAAATCAAGAGTCTGTAAACTCAAGTCAACGTTCTGCAGGACCAGATTAAAAGAGTTGAAAGTTCACATTCAGTAGAAATGCATAGGGCGCGAACATTAATCAAAAAATTGCAGAAATATGAAAAGAATCATCAATTGGAAACACTCTAGGAAGGGTGAAGGAAATCATCTGGAACAATATCATCAATGGCATGAATGAGATCTGGCCTAGCATCCAAATTATATTTGAACAGAAGGAGCTAGTTGAAAAAGCTAAGGAGGCTATTTCAACCACTAACCTAGAGCTGGGAGACATGCCAGCAACAGCCAACAGAATCATCAAATTTCTAAATTCAAAGAATAGGTATGAGCTAGAAGAGTTGGGAGTAGCAGACAGAACATAAACTATTCTATAGGTGAATAAGGTATTGACAAAGAAGAACTTGACTATACAACTTGAGGAGAAGTGCCAGAATTTGGAGCTGACAGTAAATAGATTTTTCAATAGAATTGAACCTTTGACACAAAAGGGGCTCCCTTCTCTATTTGTCATTAATGATAAACTCATGACCAGAGAAGATTATGTCAAGAGGTTAAAGGACATAGCAAAGGATGTTGTCAATCTCTCCAATATCAAAGGCAACATAACATGAAGAGAAATGTTGGAAGCTATTAGCAATCCAATTTTTCATTGAACATGAATTGAAACACATTTTCACAATGAAGCCTCCTTTTGCGCGGTTGATCCATATTTAAACAAGAACGCGAAAAATTACAGAGATAACCATAAATACAGAGATGCAGTGGAAATAATACTTCATTTCATTAATGTAAAACACTAAAATATGCTTACAAATAGGAATGGAAATAAACCAGCTAGGGCGATGGTAGCTCTATATCTGAGAAGAGATGTGGCAGCTACATGCCTCTAAACTGTCTTACAATGAGGCTTGAAGGCATATTATTGTTGAGAAACAATGGAAAACCCTTAACATCCCAAAACCTAACCCTAGAAGATGAAACGCCAAATTGTGGGCCCAGTTTGGGTAAATTGGTACATCAATTTCCCAGGGTCGTAACTTTGGCATACGATCTCCGTTGACGCGTACAATAGCTCATTAGAAAGATCTATCCAAGAACTACAACTTTGGGAAGATCAACATCGGTCCATGACCCATGTTGCTCCCAGATTTCCCAAAAAACGTCGTTTAGGGCCTCAAAACGGCTCCGAAAGTTCGGACCCGAAAAACTGCTAAAAATAGTAAACTGTGCTACAATTTAGGAAATTGAAAAACTGAAAGAGACATTTGTGGGGGTCCAAATGGGATAGGTGGGTGGCCACCAACATCCACCTGGATCATTCCTCCCCCCTTAGGAAGAAATGGTCCCCATTGCGTTGATTTCCTCCATCTGCTGAACTTGGTCCCTGGTGAGCTGTTCTGCAGTCTTTGATGTGTCCAGTAATGGTGGGAAGCATGGTTGAGGGCATTCCACATTGAACACTCAGTGCAAACAAAGGAATGGAGGAATGTTGTGCTCCAAAGCATTATTTCCCATAGCCTTGGTAATGGTGTAAGGACCATGTCGACATGGTCGGAGCTTCTGATGGGCTCTTGTAAGGCATTCTTTCTGCAAATGCAACTAGACTTTATTGCCCACCTAAATCTTGTGTGGTACCCTTGTGGGTAAGGAGAAGTTATTCCTGTGTGTTGTCATGACCATATCCCTTTGCTGATGCTGCTGCGTGGAGGAACCTTTGTGGGGGTCATGGATGTGGTGACGATCTTCCCCTTACTTTGGGAGCGAACCAAACAGATGAATTTCCTATTCTAAGAGATGAGCTTACTGCCTTGCTTAGCAGTGATCAAAGAAGTGGCGGTAGGTGGGGATACCTCCGGTATACTTTATAATGAATTATCCAAAGAAATAATCACAGCATGAGGCCTTGACTCATACACATCATTTCGCCTCCACAAGTATGGCTGGCCTAATAGTGCATCACAAACATCTAGAGGTGTAACATCACACAATACCTCGTCTATGAAGGGCTTGATGTTGTAGGGAAGGTGGCACTGCTGGCAAACTTTGAGATCTCGTCCTTCATGAAGCCACCTGATATTGTACGGCTGCGGATGTGGTGTAGTCGGTAGGCCCAACAACTTCACGACCTCTGTTGAAATGAGGTTCTTTTGGCTACCACTGTCAACAATGAATTGCAACGGTGAACCCTTCACCCACATGTGTGAGTGGAAAAGACAGCCCCCCTCCTCTGGGTCTTTGGGCTCATTGTTCTGGATCTTGGCGGTGGCAACAGTGACATTGCGCTCTGCATCAATGATCTGCTTCCCTTTGTTATTCCCCTTATCAGGTTCTGACTCAAGGTCAAAACATGTATCTGATTCTGAAGCCTTCAACTCGTCCACCAGCGACTACTTGGTCCGACACTCACTTGTGTTATGAGTGGGACTTGTGGAACTCACACCACTTTCCTGTCTCCTTCTTCAACTTCATGGTGTTGTTCATTTCTTGCAGCTTCGACGGGTTGCCTTTGGTCACCCCACCTTGGCTTTGTCCTTTGGTCTTCAGCTTTTCAGATCCAAAGTCTCGCTTCTACTGTTTGAAATTTTTCTCAATTTTGACAGTGTATCAGTACGCTGTGCCGAGCGAGGATATGTTCAAGAACTCCATCTCTTCCTGGATGTATCTGTGTACGTAGCTACGGTATTTGAGTACCAAATGCAGCTAAGAGTCCTTGATACCCAGCTATGTGTGAAGGGTATGAAAAATGTTCGTGAACTCCGGCACATATTGGTCTCGTCCTTGCCACAGCATGGTCCACTTTATGTATTTGTCCTCATAGCTTTTGACAGGGTAGTACTACTCCTTGATGGCATCCCTAAATGAATTCCAAGTGGGTGCAGCTGAAAATAGTGAGCCTGTACTTTCATCCTTCTGCTCACAGCAGGTTTCCCACTAGTCCTTGACGTGGGGGGCTGTTTTGAGAAGAGAGAAAACAATCTTTTCCCAACTCGAAAATTCATGAACAGAAAAATACCCATCTAGTAGATTTAACCATTTATCTACGACATCTGCATTTATCTGACCCTCGAGTATGGGGATTTCAAAATTAACTTGTACCTTAAAGGGCGTGGCATTTCCAGAGTAGCTGTTGGAAGCCGATGCGTCGCCTCTAGGTAGTCGCTGAAGGATCTGCGCAAAGTTGTCCATCATCGCGTTCCTTTGTCGCTCGAGGGCTTCTTCGAGCAAGATTTTGATAGCATCTCCTATCCCCTCGTCTTTCTTCTCATCCTCCATGGGAGGCCATTGGGATTTGTGAGGCTGGTCTTGCAAAGGTTCGACCAGTTCAAGCCCTAACTCCTTATATCTCGACCTCGTTGGGGACATGCAAAAAAAAACAAAGAAAAAGCAGACCACTCTGATACCACTGATCCGGCTTTAAACAAGAATGCAAAAAATTATAGAGATAACCATAAACACAGAGATGCAGTGGAAATAATACTTCATTTCATTAAAGTAAAATACTGAAATATGCTTACAAATAGAAATGGAAATAAACCAGCTAGGGCGATGGTAGCTCTATCTCTGAGAAGAGATGTGGCGGTACATGCCTCTAAATTGTCTTACAATGAGGCTTGAAGGCCTGTTTATTGTTGAGAAAAACTCGAAAGCCCTTAACATCCCCAAACCTAACCATAGAAGATGAAACGCCAAATTGTGGGCCCCGTTTGGGTAAGTTGGTACATTAATTTCCCGGGGTCATAACTTTGGAATATGATCTCCATTTGACACGTACAATAGCTAGCTAGAAAGATATATTTGAGCACTACAACTTTGGGAAGAGAAACATCAATCCATGGACCCATGTTGCTCACAGATTTACCAAAAAACATCGTTTAGGGCCTCAAAACAGCTCCGGAAGTTCAGGACCCGAAAAACTACTAAAAATAGTAAACTGTGCTACAATTTAGGAAACTAAAAAATTGAAAGAGGCAGTTGTGGGGGTCCAAATGGGATAGGTGGGTGGCCACCTACATCCACCTGGATCAGCGGTACACAAAAACAGATGAGATATACTGCAGGTTGATCAAGGTTAAAATCCCAGTTGAAGATGAATGGAGTGATTTGTGTGACTACCAAGAGGAACAAGACAAACAAGATTGAAGGAACAGCACAGAGCTAAGCCAGCACCCAGCCGAGTCAGCAAAGCCAACACACCTTATTAAAGACTAGCCAAAACGGCCACTGTAGCATAATTGATTACCCAGAAACAACATTCGGAAAAGAAAGGGAACAGATGTCCAAGTTATCTCATCATGACCACTTCGTGGTTACACTAGTCAAATTTTAGTTTCATTGTAATTAATAACAAATTGTAGAATTGAGGCTTCTGTGATCCATAACAAGTATATGATAGGGGTTTCGGTGTAAATCACATTATCAATCATTTGTCAACATGTTTCGAAACAACAAGTGTGGTTCATCGTCAGGACAAGTTGAAGAACTAGGTCATGGCTGCATGTTAAATAGAGAGAGAGAAGATCATCCAGCGGCTATATTTGACTAGGAAACGGCTATAATAGACTAGGAAATGGCTATATTTGACTAGACTAGACCAAAGGACAAGGACAACGGCTATATTTGACTTGACTCAACCAAGGGATAGGGATAGGGAGAATTAGTTTCGATAATTTATAAGTTAGTTATGTTATTTTTAATACTATCAATGAATTGTATTTAATTATTAATTGTATATAGATAAAAAGTTTTAATAGAATATAAATAATAAAGGTTTATTATTAAAACTAATATAGCTTTTAATCATTTCAACTACTAACCTTAAGAGAAAGAATATATTATTACTAGTTAAGTTAATATTTATAATTTATTTTATTTTATTTAAAGGCTCAAATATTAATATTATAATATTAAAAGTATATGGAATAAATCAAATAATAATTTGTTAGAAGAATAACTAGCTTATTTAGTTAAGTTAATATTTATAATTTATTTTATTTTATTTAAAGGCTCAAATATTTTTTTGTGTGAACTTTGGCAAAGCTACTATCTATATTACGAAATCAAAATTTACATCCATCCTTCATATGTTCCAGGTGGTTAACCTGCCTGAAGGAAACCAGGAAACCACCTGTCTGCATTATATCTTGACCAAAATTTGAAAATGTTCATCTCCTTGGTTTTATCATATCTGCTCTTTTGAGCTCTACTAATTATTCTATCATTTATTCTATGATGATACATCCGAAAAACAGTTCTTTTACTTCAAAAAACTATCCAAATAACTTGCTTCATCAGTCCTCATCTAAGGATATAATCGGGGCAAGCACCATGGCGCTTGTACCAGGAGTCTCGTTTTTCTGCTCCATTATCCATTTCATCTCCCTTAGCATCTGTTCCATGCTTCCCAGTATGAGATTATTGCAAGAGGCCTGGATCTGAACCTCCTCGATTTCCTTAAGGAGCATAGACTTTATGTTTTCCAATTCTTCCTGTGTCTGATTCCTTAACTGCTCATCCCGCTGCCTCCTTTCCTCCTCTTCTTCCTCTCGGACTGCCTGATTCATTTCCATGGCTCGGGCTACCACATGCTTCATTATCCAATAATTTTGGATTGACTTATTGAACAAATAATTGTGGCTACCTGTATTACCTGGATCTGGTACTAAGTCCACCCATTCAACCCGGGGGATCTCCTGGTTTGGGCTGATGGATCTCAGCTCCCGTTCCTAACCATTTATCTGTTCCTGGGTTTCGGGGGAATTCCCGGCCATGTAAGCATTTATCATATACATCCTTTTCTCAGCCTTTGATTTCCTTCCTCTTTGTTTCGGGTTTTTGCTCAATCCTTCTTCCTGGGTCTGAACTTGTTTCTCTTTCCTCAGAGCCATCTTTTTTCTTGCCTGGAAACTTTTCTTGATTGGGTCTTTCTTACCTATCAAGACATGAGACCACAAATCAGTAACTCTATTGAGAATTTCTAATTTAAACCATTCACTTACCCCCCTTGCATAAATCTGGTTACCCCAGGTTTGCATATGGTGAGATGGCCCGGACCGCTCTGCGGCCTGACCTGAATTTTGGCCCCTTTCCTTTCCTCCACTCATTGTTTCTCTGTGCTTCCCTCGATGCCCCTCTTGTTGGGTTTCTATGTAATTCGGCAAATCAACTCTTCTCCCCGGCTGTCGGGGGGAACTGCTTTCACACCTCTTTTCCGGTGGATTTCTACTCCTGGCCTTCCTGGATTTTCCTATAAGACAGACAGGGGCAGGGTTCCTGCTACAAGCAAGTTTCCCTGTTCTTCCCGAGATTTTACCCTTCCCCACCCTGCATACTTTCCTGGGATTGGGTTTTTCCTTCCTCCTAGGGCCATAATTATTTTTTCCCGGGGAACCAGCATATCTGGTGGAGTAAGGACGTTTCTTCCCATATCTGGGAATTCCTATTAACAAACTACGTCTGCCTTTCGACTTTGGTTTCATGGACACCTCTGAATAATTACAGAAACTCCTACGTCTATCTATCTCTAGAACAGCAGAACAGGAGAATGATTCTACATACCACCTTTCCTCGCTGGTACCGGAGCTTTTGTCTGAACTCTATGCCTTTCTACCACCTTTCGTCGTTCCCTCCTGCTTCGTGCTCTGCTGCATGCAAATTCCTGATGCCACCTTAGGCCCTCATTTGTTTAATCCCCTCCGTCTTTCCTTCCTGACCTCCACCTGTCCTTTTCCTTTCCCGACGCTCTTCCCCGAGTCCTTTTCTCGGGATTTGTCTCGACCGTTCTGTCTGCCTTTACTCGTCATAACTCCTACATTCTCCCAGCTGCTCCTATTATACCCTTTCTGTCCTACCACTGCCACTTGCCATCCCTTCTCAGCCTCTTGTCCCAACTCCCCACATTCCCTCCATCTCCATTCTTAATTGCGCCTTTGTTCTCTTCTCTGCCCCTTCAGGTGATCCTACCCTTCCCTGCCCCATTAGTTGCCTGCTCCGTCATCTGCACCGCCCCTGTCCTTTCTCATGAGTATCCTATTTGTCGTCACTTACTGTGTCCTTTCCCCACATTTTCCACTTACTAACTTTTCCTAACCATTCTCCTCGGGGTTTCTATTGCCACCGTTATCAACATCAAGACGTTTCTGCAATTGCTCTCTCTCCTCCAGGAGCAGGAGTTCCATTCCTCCACTGTCCATCAACTTTCCCTTGTTTCGGCTTCCCCAGTTCGCTAACCAGTCTGCCAATTGATTGCCTGATCTTCTTACATGGGTGGGGATCAGATAGTCTATTCTAGTGATTAGTTTCCCTAATTCGCCGATTAGCCACGCTTTTTGCCAACTCTTGCTTACTTTTTCCACTACTTTCTTCTGTTACAATTGCTTTACCATATCCACCACCAGTTTCAAGTCACCTTCAATTTGGAGGCTCAGAAACTTTTCCTGAATCGCTATTTCAAGGCCATGCTTCAGCGCATGTAGTTCTGCTTCGTTATTGGTTGCCTCCCCATAGTTCATCGAGAAAATTCTCAATTTTTTTCCTCTGTAGTTCCTAAAGACCCCCCTATTCCTGCTTCGCTCTAGTTGCCTTTTGCAGCCTCGTCGAAGTTTAATTTTGCGAATCCTTGTGGTGGATTCCTATACTGTTTTATTTCTTCAACCTCTCTATATTGGTTTTTACTTTGGTGACTATCCAGCATGCTTTGTGTTAATTGTAGCCGCTGCAAAATCTTCTCCTCTGTTTGTATGACCTTCCAGTCCTCTTCCTTCCATCTTTCCGTTACAATTGTTTCTCTCATATTCTTGATTGTTTGTTTCCATAATTCTATCGAGATTCACTTCTCTTCTCTTAAGATCAAACTGTTCCTTTCCTTCCATATGTTCCAAAGCAGGAACCCAGCTGACAGTATCCATGCACGGTTTAACACCGGGTTTTGGTAAGGTTTTTTCAGCCAGTTTTCCAAGGTGTTTTTGATATTTTGGAAGTTTCCATAACATCGTTCGAATAGCTGGTGATGACTGATCCACAGGGTGTTGCTGACAGTGCATTTTTTCATGAGGTGTTCCATCGTCTCCTCCTATTCATTGCAGAGTGCGTAGCGTGAGGGTCCCTGCCTTCCTTTTCTCTACAGTTGATCCCAGGTAAGTGCCCGTCCATGATACAGGATCCATAAAAAGAAAGTTACTTTTGGTCAATATTTTATTTTCCATAAATTTTTCCATTTTTCCTCTATTTGTTGATTCTGTTCTGCCTTTAAGTAATACCTTTCTGCGATAGAAAATGTTCCTTTTATTCGGGTTCCCCATCTTAGAATATCTTGCCCTGTTTTTACCGTGACTTTTCCGGATGTCATTTCTTTGTTGTAATCGCCCTATCTTTCGGTGTCTGGAGCTGCTACCCAATCCTCCTTTTGCTTCCAATTGCACTAGTATTCCCCTATACTTGGTTTCCAGAAGTTTCCAACCACATCCCCCTCTGTCTCGGAGGTGAATGCTTGGATAACTTGAAGGCCTTCTTTATGGAGAAGCTTTTCTCGTTGTTGCCAGGATTCCCCCCAGAACTTGGCTGTGTCCCCCTCTCTTATCTCCCAGAAACTGTATTCTCTTATCAAATCTTTATTGCTCCTCGCCAAATTCCATATTGCTTATCATTTTTCCTCTATCTGACTTCTCAGCCTGTCTTCGAGCTTCTCAGTAACCTCATATTTCTTCTCCCAAATTTTCTTCCATAGGTCATGGCCGCCTTGGGTCCACCTCCACCACAGTTTCGCACCCATCACTTGGTTGAGTATATAAGGGTCCCGCAAGCCTAATCCTCCATCTTTGATTGGTTTACTTAGCCATTCCCAAGAGAGTAGAGCCCATTTTCTTGTTTTACTGGTTCCTTGCCATAAAAAATTCTTGAACATGGCTATGAATTTTTGACAAATAGACTTAGGGATGTCTTGGCTAGATATCTGATATATTGGAATGGATTGTATTACTGCTTTTAGAAGAATTATCCGACTAGGGGTGTTCAAAGACTGGAATGTCCAGTTGTCTATCTTTTTCCTGATCTTACTTATTAGGGGTCCCCAGTTTGCTACCCTGTATTGATGCTCATTGAGCATGATGCCCAGATACTTTGCTGGGAAACTTCCTATTCTGAATCCCATTGTTCTAGCCAGAAATATTTGGGATGCTACCTGTGTATTAAAGAAAAATATTTATGATTTCTCATTATTGATCTCTGTCCCAGATGCTTGAGTGAACTCAGAGAGAATTTTTAAGATCTGTTGGGCTTCCTTAAGAGAGGCCTGTCCATAAAACATTACGTCGTCCATGAATTGTTGGTGTGTTATGGGAAGTTCGTTATCGCAAATTCTCAGTCCCTTTAGCTATTCCCTGGCTAATCATGCTTTCACCAGCCTGTCCAGTCCTTCTGTTGCTAGAATGAAAAGAAACGGGGAGAGGGGGTCTCCCTGTCTAAGCCCTCTCGTAGGGTTAAATGCTTCGGAATGGGTTCCATTCAACATAACTGACATCACCGGTGTGCTCACCATTAACATGATCCGTTTCACCCATCTCTCATCAAATCCGTGAGCTTTAAGAATGCCTTCTAGGTACACCCAACTAAGGCGATCATAAGCCTTTGCCAGATCCAGTTTTATTAACATACCTTTGTTTCGAGAATTTTTCAGAGAGTGGATTACCTCTTGAGCGACTACTATTCCATCTGTTATCTGCCTTCCTTTTACAAAACTAGTTTTTTCTTGAGGAATGAGGTTGGGCAAAATTGGTTTAAGTTTGTTCATCATAATTGTAGTCAATATTTTGTACACTACATTACATAAGGATATTGGTCTAAATCCCTGGGGTTCATCCGAGTTTCCAGTCTTTGGAATCAGTGCCAGGAAGGTGGCATTGAGGGCCAGATGCATACTATTTGTACATCTTGATTCTTCCACTAGTTCCACCAGGTCTTGACTCATAAAACTCTAGGAGGCTTGGTAAAATTCAATGGTAAAACCATCAGGCCCCAGGGCCTTATTCTTCACCATTTTGTTAATCACTTCCTCGACTTCTTCTTTCGTGATTACCCTGAGTAAAGCTAGATTTTGTTCTCTAGTCACTTTTTTAGGTATATGTTGACATACTTTGGTTATTTCCTCCTCTCTACTGATGTTTGGTTCTGTTAGGATCCCTTTGAAATAATCCACCAGAAGCTTCTCCATTTCTTCCTGTTGTAGTACTCTATTTCCTTGACTATATTTTAGTGAAAAGATTCTATTATGTTGTCTGTGGTTTAGCATTGCTTTTTGAAAGAATTTGGAATTCTTCTTCCCTTCTTTCAACCATTGGACTCATGACTTTTGTTTCCACATTATTTCTTCTTGCTTTCATCTTTCCTCTAATTGATTAATTATCCTTCCTTCCTCCTCTGCCAGCTCCTCACTTCTTCCTCCTTCTATGATTTGTTGTTGAATTCCCTCCATTCTTGTCTGTAGTTTCCCTTTCTATTTTTGAATGTTGCCAAATTCCTCTCTATTTCATTTCTTTATTTTTCCCTTTATGTCTTTGAGTCTAATTTGAAACATATGCATTTTTTTTTCTACCTTCCACTCCCATTTTACTCTCTTGCGACCAATTTTTCACTTTGGGTAAGAATTCTGGATCTCTTAGCCAAAAGGACTCAAAACAAAATGGTCTCTTTTTGTTCTAATTGTTCATAGAAATCTCCAGTTTAATAGGCCAGTGGTCTGACCCTATAGAAGGGAGGATGGAGGCTTTGTAGAGGATGTTCATGCCTATTATATGTTCAGAGACTAAAAATCTGTCTAATATTGACGCTATTTGTTTATTCCAGCCTCTTCTATTATTCCAGGTGAAGTTCCCGTTTATAGTTGGTATGTCTACCGAACTTAAGTTTGTTTGCAAATCTCTGAATCTTTCCATCTTTGGGTCTTCCCTCCTTATTCATCCTTTCTTCTCCTCTTTATATGTGGTCATATTGAAGTCTCCTACAATAATCCACCTCTGTTCCTGGTGCATATTCCTTAGTTGTTGCATGTCACTGAGGAATAGGCCTCTATCTACTGGAGTGTGGGACCCGTAGACTGCTGACACTACAAACCATTCACTTTGCCCGATGAGTCTGAATCTGACTGTTAGGATTCTGGGCATTCCTATCCACCAGTCTGTTAGGACTTTTGCTGGGTTCCAAATTACTACTATCCCTCCCCGCACTTCCTTTAGCGTCTATGGTTACTTGCTCATATCTAGGATTTATGTTATTGAGTATTTCCTCCATCTTTTGACCTGAGATTTTTGTTTCTTGAATAAGCATAATCTGTGGTCTATCTTTTCTCAATCGTTCCACTAAATGTCTCTATTTCCCTTTTCTGTTCAAGCCTCTAATATTCCAAGATGTCAAAATCATTGAGGGGTTTGATTTAGGTTTTGGAACACCGCTGAAAGCGGAACCACTCTCCGTGTGTTCACTAACATTTCCCCCATTAGTTGTATGGAGTCTTTAATATTTTTCCTTCCTCTCTTTTTTTTCTCGCCCTTGCTAGTCTATTCGGCTGTCCTTCTGATTCTCTTGTTGTTCTTCAGGCACTATTTTACCTTTTTCCTGTTTGGCTATATATTGCTGGAATGTTTCCGCATACAATCTTTTCTGGTCTTTAGGGATAAATCACTCATTCAAGTTTCTCTAGTCATTTAATAATTTTCGCGGTACTTCTTCTTCTATACTTAGGTCTTCCCTGGTTATCTCCATTTCTATCTCCATTTGTTCTACCTGTTCTTTGCCTTTGTCAGGGACATCACTCGGGGCTTTCCTCTTGGTGTGGGATCTTTCACTGCTGGATATGTTGTCTATCTTTTTGTCTTCCTGGTTTTCCATGGTTTGATCCTCATCTTCCCCTTCTTCTTGTATGATTTCAAAGCTATTTGAGTTCCCTGGTTTTTTGTTCCTTCTTGTCTTCTTTGGAGTTTTCTTTTGTTACTCTTCTTCTACTCTTTACCTCTTGGAATCCTTCCTGGTCTTTTGGCCTTTTCTTCTGTTGTTTCCTTTTCCTCTCTTCTTCTTCCATTATTATAGGACATTATTTAACCAAGTGTTTGCATTCATCGCATTTGTGGCATCTAAACGGTATATGCTCATAGTCCAGGTTTTGCTGCCAAACTTCTTCATGATACTCTAGCTCCACTGAATCTGGGATTGGGTTCGCAATGTTCATGTACACACATATCCTAGCATACAAAGTATACCTTCCTTTATTTGTAGTTTCTGATATTTTCACAAAACTCCCTCTTGTGTTTCCTATCCCTTCCAAGATTTCTGGGTCCCAAAGGTCCATAGGTAACCCAAATAGTCTAACCCATACCGCTGCTAAAAATTTTTCCTTATCTGGGTTATAGCATTCTTCCCAATATCTCATAAATAAACCAGCATTATAGTAAAAATAAGGGCCATTCTCAAACACTTTTTCTTTATCTTGCAGGTTAGAGAAGATTATCGTGAAGAAGCCTTTTGCTCCCAGCTTTAGCTCGATATGTCCTTGGGGCTGCCATTTTTGTTGAATCCATCTGGTGAGGTCTCTTTCAGATGGCCAGACTCTAACAAACTTATAGATGAGGGCGTGATCATTCATGTAACATCTGTACCTTTCTATTTTATTTGGCGGGATTACAAACCTTGGCTTCTCCTCCGCACATTGCAGGCATTTTCCCCTTCTGCCCGCCTGCCATGTCGCTCCAAGAACAGGACTTGCATTTTGCTTCTCTGTTGCCAACTCGTTGTTTTGTCCTTCCCCTACTGCTGCATCCTTATAGGAGGGGATCTCTCCCCTCCTGACCTCTTCTGTCATGACTGTGACTCTCGGTTATCCGACTTGTCTTTTGTTGTTACTCTCTATTTTCTACGCCCTTGCCTTTTTTTATTCCTCCCTGTCGTTTTGCCACATGGTCGCCATTTAAAGGCTCAAATATTAATATCAAAAGTATATGGAATAAATCAAATAATAATTTTTTAGAAGAATAACTAACTTATTTAGTTAAATAACGCAATTTATTTAATAATAACCCTTAATATTATCAACGAATAAGTAGTAAAGGTTTATTAAAAGAATAACTAATTTGGCTTTTAATCATTTCTACTACAACCACGAGGAGAAAGGAGATAATATTTGTAATTAACTCATTTTATTTAAAGGCATAAATATTTAATATTGTAATATTAATAGTATTTGGACTAAATGGTTTATTAAAAGGTTAACTAATGTAGTTAGTTAAATAATCTAATCTGTCTAATTATAACCCTTAGGAGAAAGATTGTTAATAGTTATTAATAGTTATTGAAAAATAGTTATTAATATTATAATAATTATAATATTAACTAGATAATAATAATAAATAAAAGTTATAATGTTAACTAAATAATAATAATAATAGTTTTTTTCCCGTAGAAAAAATCGTAATTTTATTCAAATTGATAAAATTACATTTTGTAGATGCCTGAGGCATATTCAGATGGTTGTTCCTGTAATGACAGGCAGCGAACAGAGAAAAGAACACATAATAGCAGATGATTGTTCTTGTAATGACAGGAAGCTACAGAAATAGAGAAAATAAAAGAGAATATGAAAGTTGTTCCAGCATGACTAAACTTTTCTACCCTTCTTCTTGTCCACACGTTGCCAACCACCAATGTTGGGAGTGGGAGTAATAATGGTTAGCTGATTTTCCATTGGGATCAGTTGAAGTTCTTTGCCAGATTCTGAGCCTTCTGATCCATGGGTTCGTTTGATGCCGCTTATTTCCATTTGTGGTTCTTGTTGCGGATTTGTAAAGTGTGTCCCCAAGTGAGTAGTTGGGGCATTCTCTCCCTGTGTATATGTCTGTCTCATTTGATAATCAGGCTCTGTCTAGGTCTCTGTAGGCTTGTCATTTATGTCTTCTTCTTCCAATGGGTCGGTGTGTTGCCAACCTTTAGGCTTTTTCTGTTGTTTCTTGTTTCTCCTGGGGTCTTTTCGAGCCGATGGGCAATCATATTGGAGGTGCCCTGTTTGCATGCATCCCCTGCACCGGAACGTTGTGTTCTCATAGTCAAGTTGTTGTATCCATTGTGAATTATTGAAGTTCAGTGTGATGTGGTCAGGTAGTCCCTGACTCAAATCCACTTCTACACATATTTTGGTGAATGTGAATATTCCCCTGATAGCTCTGTCTTCATCCATTTTTAGGTATTTCCCCAAGGTATTCCCAATAGCAGCTAATACTTTTTGATGCCAAAAGTGTAGAGGTAGGCCATGTAGCCTTACCCACACTGGCATCGTAGAGACTTTCATTGTGTTGGCGTCGAAATCGGAAAACCAGGGGGTGAGAAAGAGGCCAGCACTGCCCCAGAACCAAGGCCCCTGTTCGATGATGTTGTCTCGTTCTTGTTCTGTGTTGAATCTAACTATGAAGTACCCCTTGGGGCATAGGTAAATTTCACAGTTTGTAGTCCATGTTGTGTAGATCCACTGGTGCAGGGCATCTGATTTTGGCCAGAAACCATTAAATCTACAGATAACTGCACTTTTAGATAAATCAGAGTATAGACTGGTTACCTCTGGCATGGAGACTAGTAGCGTTGGTGATTCTGGTTTTTGTTCAACAATGTAGGGTCCTGGTAGCTCTGTTGGTGGAGCTGCTTTATTTTTCATTTTTCCCCCCCTTTCACTGCATCCCGAAAGGAGCTTGCATTTTTAGAGCTGGTTCCTGTGCTTCCACCTCGCAGTCGGAGATTAAGAATAATGGTTGAATCCTTGGCAATGCCGTAGTGCTGTAGTGTTTGGTTGTCCTGCAGACTGTAACCTGAATATATGAGGTTTTGATATTGTGCTGGGGTTCCAAGGTGACCCTGGATCTCTTTTTTTAACACATGGATGCTCATTCCTTTACTGAGCTGCATGCAAAAGTGTTTGCCCCCAATCGATTTGATGAAAATCTGGATCGGGCCTGCGTCCTTGCAGAGTAGATCGGTCCTGAGGAAACCTCGTTTTGTTGGATCTGGTTGTTCCTCTTTGAATCCAGATGGATCTACCCTATCCAGTTCCTGGTTCACTGGTTTGTAAGCCAGATCTGGCGGGAGAATGGCATATCCAGGGTTTATATCTCGTCCCACTGTGTAAGAGAACTGGCCGCCTCCAAACAGCCATTTTCCGGGTGCTGCCTTAGCAGATCCAATGTGTATTCCGGCAGATCCAGAGCACCCAATAGAGATGTCGTGCGATCTGCGTGTACCAGGTCCAGACGCTTTGCCGTTCTCATGTTCCATTACGCCCTTGCAATCGTGTTTTGGATCTGCTGCGAGATCCCTGATCTGGGTACTTTGCACCCATCCAGCCAAACGGAGGCAGGGGTTTTTCTGTATACCAAGTATCATGTTCAGGAGGATCTGCGTGAGGGTTGTCGGTGCCCTGTCCAGGAGGTCAATCGTGGGAGCGAAAGTGGGTACCGCTACCTAATGATTCTTCCATGTGCCGCACAGTTGATCGCAAGGGAACCCAGCTACCTGTTGTTATAGACATTTTTGTGCCTCGCGTCAAGGAGCAGGAAATGTCGATAATTACAGGGATCCTCAGTCCCTAAACATGTTGTTCTTACCCCTAAAAGAACAAGGTCATCAATCAACAGCACTTCCAATCAGTTCTCCACCTGAAAACACTTCAGAACAGGCTTATTTTGGATCATGTCAGCTGCTTAACTGAGCTTTTGCGCTGTATTGCAACTGTCCCACTCTGTACCTGCGCTGGAAGTCAAAAACAATGAAGGCTACCTGCGCTGGGCGAGATTGGCCAAGTGGCACAGTCCTCCTGCAAGGTGTCAATTGCCCAGGAAGCTTCCAAACTGACACTTGGTTCATCAGATTCGCCTTGTGATGAGTAAGAGGTACTTGATCACCATGTGTAACCAAGGATCTCCAAGTGGACTCAAGAACTGAAGATTAACTGAAGAGGGAGAGGACACTAGTCAGCTCTATGCCAGCCTCAAGCTGACTCATCCTCTCTTCTTCTCTCCTATATATAGAGCTCTTCTATGAGGTCTAAGGAGGCTGGAATTTTGTATAAGCAAGGAGGTGCTGTTGGTATACTGCCAGGATTATTGGGTGATTGTTTTACTAGAGGTGAAGAAGAGAGTTCTTGCTGCCGAGGAGGTGCTGCTGGATTGGGGCCAACATCATTGGTTGTAACTTCCTCTGGAACCCTGTTACTTTCTATCAATAAAGTTTGCATGTTCTTCTATATACTTGTTTTACATAGATGCTTTTGTGTTTACATGTATATTTGATGCAACCTAATCCATGCTTCAATTATGATTGCTTGTATCTCGTAGTTTGCTCCCTTTTGTTGTGCAGATTCTGTGTGTAGCTGGATCGGCTTGGAGAGTAAAGAGCTGGGAACGGGATACAAAGCGAGAAGGACAAGGATCGACTAAGCGCAAGACACCAGGTTGGTTGATCCTCTTTCTATTCTCTCTGTGCTTTCATAAAGATGAACATGAAAACTTTGTCATTCAGTTGTTGCTAAAGTCTGTCACCTTTAGAAAGGGTTAGTGTCATCCGCATCGGATACTTTTCCCACAACACCTGTGGATTCTGGAGAGGCCCTCTACGTGTGTGGAAGCGTCGTAAACCCTTACGCGCGGTGCCATTGCAGATCCATAATAATAATAATAGTTATTATAAATAAATAATAATAATTAAGTTAATTAAAAAGGAATTATAATACATAATAAAATCGAACAATTCTACTCTTATTTCCAATCTAGAACAGAACTAGAAAAAATAAATAAGATTACTAAAAAACTGTTGAGAAATCAAAGAGCAGAGACGAACTTACTAAAAGACAACACAAGGGACGGGGACCGGGGGTGGGCTAAGAAGAAAGGGCAGGGATCCAACAGTTGCTAATTTTCCAGCCATCATCCCTATTGAGATTGCTCGGCCTCTTTTCAATTTCAATGGCCTCCCTAAATTTCCGATGATGAAAAGGGGCAATCTTGGCAATAACACAGGCCTCCTCAATACATATGTGATGTTTAGTTTTTTATGCATGTTTTTCCAAGGCGGAAGAATGAATCCTCCCATGTTTTATGTCAGCTGAGTGCTCACGAATCCTTTGATTAATGGAGCGCCTTGTCTCACCAATGAAGAACAAGGACCCCCTACATTGGTGAGATAGGGCGCTCCATTAATCAAAGGATTCACGAGCACTCAGCTAACATAAAACATGGGAGGATCCATTCTTCCACCTTGGCAGAACACACAAAAAAGACTAAACATCATATATGTATTGAGGAAGCGTGTGTTATTTCCAAGATTGCCCCTTTTCAACACCGGAAATTTAGGGAGGCCATTGAAATTGAAAAGAGGCCAAGCAATCTCAATAGTGATGATGGCTGGAAAATTAGCAGTTGCTGGATCCCTGCCCTTTCTTCTTAGCTCACCCCCGGTCCCCGCCCCTTGTGTTGTCTTTTAGTAAGTTTGTCTCTACTCTTCGATTTCTCAACGGTTTTTTAGTAATCTTATTTAATTTTTCTAATTCCCTTCTAGATTGGAAATAAGAGCAGAATGGTTCAGTTTTATTATGTATTATAATTCCTTTTTAATTAACTTAAATATTATTATTTATTTATAATAACTATTATTTATTATTATTATCTAGTTAATATTATAACTATTACAATATTAATAACTATTAACAATCTTTCTCCTAAGGGTTATAATTAGACAGATTAGATTATTTAACTAACTACATTAGTTAATCTTCTAATAAACCATTTAGTCCAAATACTATTAATATTACAATATTAAATATTTATGCCTTTAAATAAAATGAGTTAATTATAAATATTATCTCCTTTCTCCTCGGAATTGTAGTAGAAATGATTAAAAGCCAAATTAGTTATTCTTTTAATAAACCTTTACTACTTATTCATTGATAATATTAAGGGTTATTATTAAATAAATTGGGTTATTTAACTAAATAAGTTAGTTATTCTTCTAACAAATTATTATTTGATTTATTCCATATACTTTTAATATTATAATATTAATATTTGAGCCTTTAAATAAAATAAAATTAATTATAAATATTAACTTAACTAGTAATAATATATTCTTTCTCCTAAGGGTTAGTAGTTGAAATGATTAAATGTTGTATTAGTTTTAGTAATAAACCTTTATTATTTATATTATAATAAAACTTTTTATCTATATACAATTAATAATTAAATACAATTCATTGATAGTATTAAAAATAACATAACTAACTTATAAATTATCGAAAATAATTCTCCCTATCCCCATCCCTTGGTTGAGTCAAGTAAAATATAGCCGTGTCCCTATCCTTTGGTCTAGTCTAGTCAAATATAGTCATTTCTTGGTCTATTATAGTGTTTCCTAGTCAAATATAGTCGTTGAATGATCTTCTCTCTCTATTTAACATGCAACCATGATCTGGTTCTTCAACTTGTCCTAACAATGAACCAGACTTGTTGGTTCGAAACGCGTCGAAAAATGATTGATAATGTGATTTACGTCGAAACCCCTATCATATACTTAATAACAAATTGCCAAGTGTATACGGAAATTGTTGTAGATTTTAGTTAAATACTCCATGCATTGGAAGTATTAGGGGTTGGACCCGAGCAACTAAAAAACTCTTTTTTTTGGAGCACTGTAATTTTGGAGCTGGAGCATTGTTAATAAAGACCGTTTGCAAGATACTTGAGCTATTATTTATCTGGTGATGTTTTTATTTTTGTGTTAAATGTTTCGTTGTTTCCTTCAATGTGCATCATTCAAATCTTGTTGTAAAACAGAAAGTTTAGAATAAGATATGATGTTAGGGCACCTTATTTCTCTTTGTGTTTACTATATAAATGTTTTCCTCTGAAGTATGGTTAAGAAATACCTAAATGCTTTTTAACCACTACTAATTTCACTATTTTGGCATTTCATTCCTTGTTATGCTTTAAGATCCAATAGATATAGTTAGCTAGCCTTGTGAATGCTCTAAAAAATTTGATACTACAATCCAGTTGTTGACTCCATAGCCCAATGGAAAAATTTTAAACAAGAATCTATCCCAAACAACCAATAAAATCAATTAATCAATCTTTATCTATATAACTAGCCTAAAATATTAAAGCACCGAAAAAAAAAAAAAAAAAAAAAAAAGGATCAAATCTCAAAATATATAGAGAGAGCCCTCTCTGAGCAAAGGATGGCCAGATCCTAGACTCCAAAGTGGTTTGATGTGTCCTTTATAATATTTTTCTTGCCAATCTTAAAAATCAAAGAGCGATAGCATAGTGGCGACCATACTGGGGAACTATTGAAAATTTTTCATTTCATTCAAATTCAGAGTACCTAGTGAAAAGCTTTGTATGATAGGATTATTCCTAAGATTGATTTCCTTTCTACTCCTGTATATATTTAGTTTTTCGGTGTTTTAAATTTGAACACTGGCTCCCAAAAGAATCTCTACTAGATCCCACCCAGATCCAAATTCTCCTACCACAGTGGACAATCCAAGAAAGATCTTAAGAAAAACTCCTAGAATTGAGAGTCAGACAAGCAACAGATTCCTTCAGAGAGCCAACTCACTGCCTGAAAAATTTTGTTACCTTTTAGGATATCCAGTTTGATTTGCATTTTGAACAAGGCTTATTCAGGACTAAATCAGAGAATTCAAAGATCATTTTATCTGTAATCCATCAGTTTTACCAGAGAGCCTAGTGAGAGAACTTTCTTCACAAACTGAATCACATCTTCAACTCTTACATCATTTTGATACTCTTCAAGAATTAGTAACATATCTCACTTCAAAAATTGATGATGCTTACCTTCAACACTCAATAGAATTAAATTCCTTAAACATAGCAGCTTCTTCCATGACATCTCAATATACACGTATTCAGTCACCAAGTCCTACTACCTCCAAAATTCCCACCCCTTCTTTTATCCGTCCACACAAGGTTACTCAAATTGCTTTACTATCATTTCCACCTAGTGCTAATCCCACCTCAACTATTGTTCAGATTCCTTCAAGTGGTCCTCCACCACCACCAATCATGGCACCGAGGTATGCTCCCTTGGTGTTTCCAACACCATTGGCCAATATGACACAATACTATCAGTCCAAAATCACATTGTTTGATGGGACTAGTCCTTTAACAACCCAAAAACATGTGGATAAAATGAATGATTGTTTTGACCTACAAGAGGTAGATGAAGAAAGTGTCAAGTTCATAATGTTTGCTCAAATTTTAGGAGGAGAAGTTCAGAAATGGTTTAAATCTTTGCCTGCAAATAGTATAAATGATCTCCCTGCGTTCCACCAAACCTTTCTTAATATATGGGAAGTCAAAAAGAATGCTTTGCAAATTTTATCAGAATATGAAAATATTAAGAGGGAAGTAGGTGAAAGTGTTCAAGACAATTGTTCTAGATTCAACAATACCTATAATGAAATTCCTGTAAATCTTAAACCATCACAGGATTTAGCCTTGATAAAATTCCCAGATGGATTTGATACAAATATTTCCTACCAGCTTAGGGAAAGGAATTCTCCAACATTAGAAGCGATGCAAAGAGATGTCATGAGTGTAGAAGCAAATTTACAAGCAAAAAGAGCTAGGATGAAAACTGAACGAAGGGTGACAATAAGAGAAGAAGCTCAATTTTGCAGCAGATGCTAAGATTGATTCCTTAGTGAGGACCATGCAAAGAATGATGGCGAGAATAAGTTTGAATGAGAGAAGTTTCCCTAGGGAAAACCAACCCATTTCCCAGAACCGAAATCCAAATCCCATAAGAAACACTCCACAAATCAGACAAAGAGAACAAAGAGGCCCAGATCAACAAATTAGGCCCCCATTTCAAGAAAATTACGTTGATGAAGATGTAGGTGTGGTTGAAGAAGTTGAGGAAAATAAAATTAATTTAATGGGGAAAATGAAGATACTTTTGTTTTTCTTACACAATAAGAATAGGAACTGTTTTTGTTAGCTCAAACAGAGTTAGAATCTAAAGAATGTGATGACTATAAACATGGATTTGAGAATTCCATATTAGAAGTCCACAAACAGTATAATATTAGAAGTAATAAAAATAGTGACAACTCAAACAAAAAGAATTATGATAACCCTGCCAAGAACACTGTTGAGCCTGATCTCAAGAAAACAGTTGAAAGCTCTAAGAAAAATATAAACAGTTCAGAAAATAAGAACATGGAGAATGTTACCAGGAAAACAATTGATGTTTCCACTAAAACTATCCAAACTAATATCCCTAGTACAAGTCAACAAACTGAACATGTCACCAAAGCAGTGGTTGAATTTCTCAAATATTCTTAAAATTCAAACAACATTCAGTATTGAGAATGAACTTGCTAAACTAAAACTTTATATTCCTCTCACTAAATTGATAAACAAAAATGTGTATAGATCTCAAGTCCTAAAAGGTAATAAACATAGGAGAAATCATTGATACTGCAAACTTGAATGATGATCAAACTAAGATACTATTTGGATTAGAAGTTGAGGGCAAGCCTCAAGAAGGAGGTGTTCCCCCATTTTATGTCAGCCTTAATATTCATGAAAAAAAAATTCATAATGCCATGTTGGATTCAGGTGCATCTCATAATCTTATGCCAAAGACTATTATGGAAAAACTTGGACTTGAAATCACTAGACCATACAAATATGTGTACTCATTTGACTCTAGCAAGGTTAGGTGTATAGGTCTTATCAACAACCTCTCTATCACAGTAACCCACATACTAGCAAAAAGTTTAGTCTTGGACATAGTGGTAGCGGACATTCCACCTAAGTATGGCATGTTATTTTCACATTATTGGGCGGCTAAGTTACAAGGAACACTTCAAATGGATATGACATATGCCACAATACCAGTATTTGGCCAACAAATAAGACTACATAGAGAAACCTTAATGAAATATATGGTGAGCAGCCAAGAAAAGCCAGACAACTATCCCCTTATTATGTCCATACTGATCTTGATTCCTTCATTTTGTATAATGATGGGACTATAGATATGTAGGTCATTCATGCAGAAATTGATTTTAATGAAAAGAATAACTCACAAATACCAATTGTGCAACAGAACCATGAAACATAGCCTATTTGGAATATGACTTTCGATGGTTCATGTGGTAGAACAGGTTCTGGGGCAGGAGTCTGGCTGTACAATTCAAAGACTAATCAGGGTGAAGGTCATTCTTACAAATTGAATTTTCTTTGCACAAACAATATAGCAGAATATGATGCATTACTATTAGGCTTGAAATTGCTTAAAAAATTAGGTGCTAGAAGAATTTCAGTCCATGGAGATTTTGGATTGATCATAAAAAAAATTAAAGCACAATATTCTGCAAAGCAACCTAGATTGAGAGAGTACAGAAATGTTGTGATTGATTTCCTAAAAACATTTGAAGAGTATGACCTTGCTGTCATCCCAAGGATCCAAAATGTACTGGAAAATGGTTTAGATTTCTCAGCCATCACCTACAAATTACCTCACCCAAACAAACAACACACAATTGAGGTGAAACATCATCCTACAATACCTGATAACATGAGATACTAGCAAGTTTTTGGAAGTGATAAACAAATTGAGAGTTTTTTACAATCAAAAGATGAATTTGAGAATAGAAACATAGGTTTGGAGGATGGACTAGACAATCAAACTGATGTAAATATTAGCATAGAGCAACTTGTTGTTTTTTATGTAAATATTTCAGCAAATAAAACTATACATGAAATTGAAATACATAAAGCCCCAAAAAAAGATGAATTCAAAGTACTTCAACTCAAGGATACCATTTTCCCCAAAGGTCTTGCCCCTTTAGAAGAGTTGTTTAACTTTAATGACATTTCCAAAAAGCCAAAAATGGAATCAAGAGGAACAAACATTGAAGAATGCAACATAGCCAGTGAGAAAAACCCCAAAATCATAAAACTTTCAAAATCCCTGCCCATCATGGAAAAACGAAGGTATATAGCTCTGTTTAAAGAATTCATAGATGTATTTTCTTGGAGCTATTAGTTTTTGAAAGCTTATGATAATAGCATTATACAACCCAAAATTCCAATCAATGAAGACCATAAACCATTTAAACAGAAGCTGTGTAGGATAAATCATGTCCTAATGCCCTTGGTTGAAAAGGAAATCAAGAAAATGTATGAGGTTAAATCATAGTCCCAATCAGGTATTCCAAATGGGTATCCCTTAAGGACAACTACCCCTTACCAAAAATGGATCACATATTACAAAGTGTAGTAGGTTCTAGTAGGAACTCCTTTTTAGATGGTTTCTCGAGATATAATCAAGTTTTGGTATCTCCTGATGATCAAGATAAAACAACTTTTACAACTCCTTGGGGAACTTTCATGTATGTGAAAATTCCCTTTGGATTAATGAATGTTGGGGATACTTTCCAAAGAGCAATGGACATTGCTTTTGCATATGAAATTGGACATTTTATTGTGATTTATCTCGATGACATCACAATTTTCTCAAAGAATGATGAAGAACACCTAGCACATTTGAGAAGATTATTTGAAAAATGCAGAAAAATTGGTATCTCACTAAATCCCAAGAAAACATTGTTTGGGCTTGAAGAAGGAAAACTTCTAGGCCATATCATTTCCAGAGATGGAATCATAATTTACCCCAGTAGGATTGAAGGTATCCTTAAAATCACTCATCCAAGAAACAAAAAGGAACTTCAATCTTCTATTGGAAAAATTAATTTTTTGATAAGATTCACACCAAATCTTGTTGAACTTCTTAGAAATATAACAAACATGCTCAAGAAAGATACAAAAATTAAATGGAATGTTGAAGCCAAACAATCATTTGATCTAGTCAAACATGCATTAACAAAATCTCCAGTTTTAATCAGCCCAAATTTCACCAAATATTTTATTATCTTTTCTTTTGCATTTGAACATACTATTGCAGTTGTACCATTATAGAAAAATGGAGAAGGATATGAACAGCCAATAGCATTATTTAGCCAAGCTTTGAGAGATGCTTCTTTAAAGTATGATATCATGGAAAAATAGGCATTCGCTCTGGTCAAAGCAATAAAAGATTTCAGAGTTTATATTTTACATTCTCATATCATTTCTTATGTGCCTAATGTGGTTGTCAAATATATTATAACACAAAATCGACCTAATGGAAAGAGAGGCAAATGGATAGCTGTTATTTTGGAATATGATATAGAAATCAAACCCACCAAGTTGATCACAGGACAAGGATTAGCCAAACTGATGGCTGAATCAAATTTCAATGCACTGGATATCAACATGGTATTTTCCTTGGATGATTGAGAGGAGCTGGCGACTCCACCAACAGATGAAGCATTCATAAATTCCCCCTGGTATGCGGACCTTTTGTATGTTCTTTTCAATTTGAATGATCCTCCTGGATTATCAAAAACAAATGCTAGATTTCCAAAATTAAAAGCAGTCAAGTTTTGCATTATTGAAAATACATTATATTGGAAAGATGTTGGAGGTATATTACTCAAATGTTTTTTAAAAGATGATGTTGACAGAGTTATGCAAAAATTCCATGAAGGTGATTATGGGGGCCATCTTTATTCGAAAACAACTGTTAATAAACTCCTTAGCGATAGTTTCTATTAGCCTACGCTCTTCCCAGACATCCATAAGATGGTAAATGCTTGCCATAAATGCCAAATATTTTAAGGGAAGAGAAAATTATTACCCTTGCCCCTGAAACCTATCTCTGTTGAAAGTCCTTTCCAAAAGTGGGATTGGATTTCATTGGTGAAATTCATCCTCCATCATCTGTCCAACACAAATGGATCATGACTGCCACAAACTACTTTACCAAATGGATAGAATCCATCCCTTCCAGAGCTGTTACTGATTCTATTATTATAAAATTCCTTGAAACCAATATCCTTTCCAGATTTGGCTGTCCTGGGAAACTCATCACTGAAAATGCTGCAGCTTTCAAATCAAAAAAGATGGTGGATTTTTGTCACAAGTACCATATCTCTTTGGGTCATTCAACAGCTTGATGAGCACCATTATTGCAGCAAGGATGCTTCAACTCCTAGACTACCAGCTTTACTTATCAACCCGAGGTTCGTACAAACTTGGAGGTGACAGTGTTGTATGCACAAGTAAAAGTGATGGTCCTGCCTGTTTTCATTGTTCAGTTGGCGAAAGACCACTGGGGTTCGAATCCAGACTTATATAGAATCAAATTAAGCTTGATTCTTTCATGGAAGAAGGGAAAATCTACTCTAAGAGAGATTTACTCTACTGCAGTAATGGAAAAAGACAACATGTAATGCTAAACCACACCATACCCTAATTAATCATTTAAGAAGCTATGCTAAGCAGAAATGCTAAATAAATAATAAAAAAATGCTACTATCTCAGTTGCAGAAGTAAAAAAGCATCAAACAATACTAAGGTGAAAGCAAAGAAACTCAACTAAATCCATTTTCACTTTTTCCTTGTTTTTTAAGGCAAAATCAAGTATGAAAACTAATTGTTCCTGTGGATGTGACAGGTGGATGGAAGGTGTTTGAGGATGGATAGAAGGTTTCTGAAGTGGTTGGATGGTGTGGAGGGTTCCTAGGAGGATTTTTGTGACTTCCTAGAGGTTTCCCATCAATTCGGCCTCAAAACAGGTTGTTTCAGGAAAACCTACAGGATGTACTAGAAACCTATAGGATGATCCTGTAAGAATTACAAGAAACCTACAGGATATAGCCGAGAGCTAATTCTGAGGTTTTGGAGGTGTTGGGAAGCTTGGGAAAGGTGTGTGATGGGTGGAATGGAGTGTTATAAGGTCTAGGAGCACTCAGGATTCAATATCCAAGATAAGAGATGGCTAGATTCGCTCAATGTATTTAGGAGAATTTCAATGAAAAATGATGAAAAACTAGTGAGGGTGGTGGTGAAAAAAGGGATGGCTAAGGTGGATGAAGTGGAAGGTGGCTACTAGTTATGAAGTCTTGGTCTCCTCTTGAAGTACTTTCTCTTCTTAAAACATGTGTGTCTTCCAAAAACTATGCAACAAGATACCTTTTCATAAACTACAAAAGCATGAACCAATTGCCTACATTATGCATGAAGAAAGTTGTTGAAAGGAATGAAAGCATGAGTGAGATATTATTGCAAAAATGGAGATGGAAAAATATGACAATGAAATCTGCCTTGCAATATTAACCAACTACTGAATTAAAGACAACAAACTCCAAAGCTCATACAAGAACTAGAAATCTGTGTTTTTGGGGCTGTTGAAGGGTCCCTTCCTCAAGTCATGGTCCTAGAGGAAGGAAGTGAGGCCGAGACACCTGTTGAAAAACTTGTGGTGATCCTTTTTCTCCTTGCCAACCTGCTACTTGAAAGAAGGCACAAATGGAAGAAAACTATCACACAACCAATCTAATATACACTACTTGTAATGGAAATGCATATAATAAGCAAATTAACAATTAAGCTATGAATCTACAATAAGAATACATGTACAATAACGAGGAGCCTTGGCTACTAGGGTTGGGCCCTAATCCAACAGCTTCAGCCCTCTGAGTTAACTCAGTGCTGGCTCAAAACAAAACTCATTCTTATTACCAAAACAACAGATTACATCAAAATAACTATCACAATTCTTGCAACTCAAAAATAGAGTAGAGTTTTACAATGAAAATCTGAATCCTACTGAGTTCCTAGGCCTCTCTACTTATACATCTAAAGTCTCCAACAACTTCCTTAAAATTAGGGAGGCTTGTCTCCCAAACTCGAGATAAACTGGTGCTTTGTCTTTCACTTGCTCGGTTGCCTTCTAGTCCTCATGATTTGGTTGTTTTCACTTTGAGCTGATGGAGGAATATTCGAGTGGAGGGGTAGTAAATGAGGAGGATTTACCTCCTATAATCCCTCTCCCTTGTCCCATTCGATTTTTTACCTTGGTCTTTGCCAAAATTCCTTGTTTTTATCCTTTAATCCTGCATTAAATGCACATTAAACCACAAAGCAAAATATCCAACTCTAACTCATCTCATAAACAAAATATAATCAAAAGTATGCAATAAGTTATGAGAATTGTTGGTTTGACTAAGCTAGGAGGTGAATTAAGGCCCATATAGTTACCCAATGATGAGGCTCATCATCACCCTGTACTGAAAGTGTTGCTCATCCTCTGAGCAACTTCGTCAATATCCATATCCTTCATGACTCTGGTAGCCTCTCTAACATCCCATGCCTCTGTTGTGGTCTCCTCTATTTGTTCATAGAAGCCTGCTTTCTTTTCTACCTCTTTTCTTCTTCTTCTTTTCTCCCTTCTATCATCCCTAAGAGTAGTGATGGAATGAATTTTAGGCCTATCCAATTGACCTTCAACCTTTGCATAGATTTCTTATACATAGGTTTCCTGTTGAGTGCCTCTCTCAACCTTTGAGGGGAGTGATATTCTCTTATCTTTAAGTTGTATGGCAGTGTGTTCCATCTCCTTAGGAAAGCATGTATACTATCATCTCCTAGTAGCCTAAACATGTCCTCAAAGTGTGAAATTGATTTCTCTTAGGCAGCAAGATATCTAGGTGCTAGTTGAGGATCATTAGCAATCAAATTATCGGTACTAATGAGGGCCATGGGATTTGATTGTTCAGCTCTGATCAAAAGAGCTTCAGTTTGCTCTCTTGCCAATATCCTTTTCATCTCTGTAACTTTGGACTCTTCATGGTTCATCTATGATGCCAAAGCCATTAATTGTAGATCTCCTAGCTTGGCATTAGGGTCCTAAACATTCATGTCTGTGAGGGCCATGTTCTGCAAATAAAACTCAGCCATTTTGGCCCTATCCTCTAGTGTACTTTGATCACAAAGATCAATAAATTGCCTATAGTCCTGAAATGGCATGGTTCCCCTCTATGCTAGTGTCTTAATCTGAAACTGTAGCCATTGTTCTTTGAGGTATAGATCCTAGGATTTAGTTGGCATACTACGCTGGATTGCCTCCAAGGAGAGGTTGGCCATACATGCTAATTGGTTCTCTCTTTCCTGCAGCTGTCCACTCAGCCATGCATTTTCTGTCTCTAGTTGATCTCTCATTATAGCTTCTCTATCCATTAAGCCACTTAGCTCTCTGCCCATTTATTTGATTTTCTCCTCCATGTCCCCAATGTCTTCCACCCCCTTTGATTTGGCGATTTTCATCCATCAGTGAGTTCTAGCCCTCTCCTTCTCAAGCTCGAAGAATAGTGGGATGGAAAATTTTTGAGGTGTGACCTTGCCTCCTTCAATAAACCGGTAATAGGAGTCTAGGTTAGGTTGGGGGCTAGTTTATTTTGTCTCTGGATCCTCCTCTTTAGCTTCTTGCTGCTCCCCTACCTTTCTTTCCAATTTTTGTGCCTCCTTGTAGATTCAGCAGAGTATCCTGTAGGACTATTTTTACTTCCTGTAGATTTTGCTGTGGATCTTGTAGGATTGCCTTACCCTTTGAGGAAGTTGATCTAGTAGTAGGTCTCCTTACATAGGTGATAGGGGACTTAGGGCAAGACATTTTGTCTTTTTGTGTAGGGGAATATTCAATCTCAATAGGAATTCTAGTCGATGTTTGTGGCTTCCCCTGTCTTATTCTTGTGCTCTTTCTTGTCCTGAAATATAGTGGCGTTTGCCTCTGCCTTTTTCCTTTTTTCTTGATTGGGGTGCTAAGAGTAGTGAGGGTTGTTGTTTCCCCTCTCTCAGTGGCCTCTGGAGACACCCTAGGTGACTCCTCCTTGTGTTCTGTCCCCTCTGTTCTATTTCCTTCTTCCTCTCTATCTTTCTTGTCTTCTTCTTCTTGTAGATATTCATCATCTCTATCAGTTTCCTCCTTAATTTCCTCCACTGTTTCTTCATCATCCTCCTTCTCTTCTCCCTCTTTTTCTTCATCTTCATCATGTTCCTCTGTGTCAGCTCCTTCTTCATCCATCTCATCCTCATCTCCTTCTGTATCTTCCTCCTCATGTTTTACTTCCTCTTCATTGAAAGTAAGGCTAACATCATAAGTGAGAGCTTTGATGTCATCCTTTGCTGGCATCTCTCTGAAAACTTACCATGTTATAGGGGTTTTGAGGTTTTGGAGGGAATATTCAATGAGGATCCTAATCAACCCATGGTGAGTTAATTGTTGGGAATTCCCCTCCTTCACTTTGATGCTTGAGTCTATGAGTGATTGAAGCAATAAATATGGTATGCTAAGCCTTTGGTGAGGGGGTGTTTATACTCCAAATCTTAATTCTTCAAGGATCCTGAAATGATAGCCATAGAAAAAAAAATATCTACCCTCACATGAGATGTATTTGATTAGTTGGTAGCCTACCTCACTCCATGGATATGACAGACTTTCCCTCCTTACATTTTTGTCCTCAGTGGGTTCTTCACCTTCTAAAAAGAATTTTCTTTTGGCAACCTGGCTATCTCCTTTGTCTTCTTTTCTCCATGGGATTCCTAGGGGAAGTGTGGTGACCCTTTTGATGAGCTCAGGGGTGAGATCTATAGTGAGGCCCCTTATTACAATATTGGAATGAATTATTTTGTGTGGAGAGAGGGAGAGAGCAAATTCTTGAGCCACCTCATCATCATACCCTCTGAATTTCTCAAAAAACCCCATCCTGTTATGTCTTGTGATGATTTCAAGCACTTGGGGGTGTTTTTGGATTCTCACAGAATTTGTGGGATCTCTCCTATTAAACCTTCCTGTCATCTTGCTAGTGAAGCTTGAGGAGAAAATGAGAGGGTTGAAACAATTTTTCAAATGCAAGAGCAAAACAAAGTTGACTGTGCATTTAATTCCCTTCACACAGTTGCTAAATTCACTCAACTTTAGAGTATCCTTGGTTCATTTATTTGCAAAGGGGAATGTAATTTTAGACCCTACCTCTTTAGACTGGTTGCAGTGGCCAACTCCCATGATATCCCTTCTGAACTCTTCTCTACCAATCTTATTGACAGTCTTTGTGTATCCTGCAAACTGTATCCTATAGGAATTCCTATGCATGCTCATGTACGAATTCATGTGCAGTGAACAATGGATCTTTGCTTCCTGTGGATGGCCTAGGTTATGAGAGCGACTTGAGTGAGGGATTTTTTGAGGAGGTCACATGCATGAATGCATGGGAACGATGTTTTATTTCCTCTTATGGTGATTCGGGGTGAGGTGGTGTGCTGGCAGCAAAGGTACGTTGCCATTTTTGGATCGTTTGTCCCCACTACCACCTCATCATTTCCCACTCCTCGTAATCATCTCCCACCTCATAGATCCATAGTTTAACTGCTTTTTGTCCTACTATTCTATCTTTGAGTTGACTACAGCCATGTGTGAGAGGACACCCAATTGTGCATGTGCTGACTGAATGAAGGTGGCCAAGTTAACTGGCCACCTTTTCACTTATAAACCAACTATCTCGTAACCCTTGAAATTTTTGAATACATGATGCATATGAGAGAGAGAGTGGGATACTTACCTGTGGTTTCAATGCTATGCTGTAGTTGTCAAAGACCAGAGGTGCTGCTGTGTATATTTTCTGCATGCCATTCTTCCTCCTCCTCTTGCTATCTGCTAATGGTTTCTCTTGTTTTTGCAGGTATCTGTGGTTGAATATCTGATGTTGCTACTTTGGAGCTCCTGGATCATCTTGGTGAAGACTTCTTGCTGGTGTGATTGGCATTATGTGGGATAGGCTGCTACAGGATGTCCTGTAGCTGCTTCTCCCTCAGAATTCTTTAACCATTTTGCTTGTTGGGGTTGTGACGATGGTGACATGGATGGAAAGAAGGAGTGGGAGTGTGGAGAGAAAAGGATACTCAGATGATGCTCCTTACTCCTCTATGTTCCCTTCTTTTTTTTTAAGACTGGATAAAAACTCTTGAAACTAATATTTTTTTTTGAATGCTGAGTGCAGGGATGATGATGGTGGACAAGGTGAGGTGCTAGGTCATGAAGAAGGTGAATTTTAGGCACCTAACAAGTCCATCATTTGCCTTCAGATTGCTTCCTATAGGATTTCTGGGTCACTGTAATTCCTACAGGATCATCCTGTAGGTTTTCAGGGGATCTTGTAGGAATATAGGGGATCCTGTAGAAAACATAGTCTTTGCATAAATCGAAGCAATGGAGTGGAAAAATGACAAAAATTATGGAGGGATGCATGGTAAGGAGTGAAGAAAATGAATATGTGAGTGGCAAGGGTCTCCTTGGGATCCTCTTTTGCTCCTTGACTGTCCTTCTCACCCACCTGCAAATGGAAATTTCATGATAATTTTTTTATTTTTATTTTTTTTGAAAAAAAATTAGGCTTCCTCAAAGAGGTTTTCACCCTAGATGTTTGCCCTGGGCACCTCAAGAAAGGTTTTCACCCAGGGATCTTCTTATTCTCTTTTTCTTTTTGTTTTTTTTTCTCTTTTTTTTGTCATCACTGGGCCACCTCAAGAGGTTTTCAACCCAAATATGGGACTCAAGCACCTCATGGAGGTTTTCACCTCAGTCCTTATTCTTTTTTCTTTTTCCTCGGTGATTTGATGAGGGAGGAGCTGGAACTTGCTCCACTGTCATCATTGTTTTATTGATATCATCAACGAACTCTTGTTTTGATAAAGGTCTCTTGTACATTTTCAATCGGTGTCCATTAACAAGAAAAGGAATGGCTTCTTCATCTATGGTTCTAATTTGCACTGAACCATTATCATGGCATCTTTCAACAACATAAGGTCTGAGCCATCTTTTCCTTAACTTTCCCTTGAAGTCTTTATACCTAGAATCATATAACAATCCTCAGTCGCCTTCCTGAAATTTCTTCTCCTTGATATTTTTATCATGCCAGATGTTGGGCCTTACTTACTTATGTAAATCAGGCTTCGATTTCTCTATCAACCCGAGTAGGTACATTTAGAGGTGTTATCTAATATATATAGATCTAGAAGGATTTAGCTTCTAAATGTTAACTTAGTGTGGAAAAATCAACAATTCCCTTTTACAAGAGGTTTCTCTTTATCTTTGGAGATCAAAAATAGTGGAACCTCTTACAAGGTTCAGTCAACAAACTACCAATTGAGCTCTGCAACTACAAATCACAACCAATGAACAGTAAACTCTAGATCAAGCTATGAGATAAAAACCATGAAATAGCAAGCACAATTGTCAATTTCAAGATGAATATCAATTGAGGTTTTCTTACAAAACTCTTTCACAACAGATGTGGATCTCTTCAATTAAAAATTTCCAATTTCATAAACTTGTGGCATATTAATTGAATGATAATTCTAAGTATCAGATCTATCTATGCAATTGTAAAAGAGAATTCAAGGAAAAGTGTACCAGCTCTATAGTGGGGGCCCTCCACACTTTGCAAGCACACCTTAGTCTAATTCAAATGAAGACAACTACTGGATCTGAAACATAAATATGGACTCCAACACTGTATCTCTGTATTCAAGTCTGAAAATCAAAAATACATAAACTGTGTTCCCAAGTTTTTCATGTATCAACAACTCCTAAACTACATAATTTTCCTTTTGAGTTATTTATCCTAAATCTTCACAACAAGAGGAAGCAGAGATATTAGGTATGTGCTCTAGATGGAGCAGAGATATTAGGTATGTGCTCTAAAAATTCCTCTTCTACATCATCCACATCAACCAATAATTCTGGAGCTTGTTGCTTTTCTTGTTCCTTTTCATCTGCTATAAATTCATTAGCAACCAAAAATCTTTTCCATGGTAATCCTATCTTCTACAATTCAAACTCAATTAATATTTTCACCAAGCTAAAATGATATAAGCTCCTATCCATATTACTTCTCTGTTTTTGTATAGTTTTGGACATCTTAGTTAAACTCTGCAGAAGAAAATAAGGTAAACTTATAACACAATCTCCCCTTAGATGCATCAACATTTTAATATGATAAAGAAACACTATATTGTATCTGCCCTCACATGTTATGAATTTTTGAATGACACAGACTATTTCATCCCGAGGATGAACAAGCCAACTCCTAGGAATTCCTTTCCTCCAATTAACTATTGATACTCTTGATTTAGATAAAAAATATGTCCAGGATTTCTCCTTAAACTTATTAGTTTTGAAATGTTTCTCTCCCTCTGGACTTATGCCTATGCCTTGGGAAATTGTATCCTCTGAAACTCTAAAGGATAGGTCCCCTATCGTGGCTCTCTCTCCAGTGAAAGAAGAAGCAAATTCCTTGGTTGTTAACTCATTGTGGGTGTTAAATTTTTCCAGAAAAATTAACCACTGTTTTGCTCTAAGGATGTCTACACAGTCTTTATCTAGTTTAGAAATATCAATTTGTTCTAGTGCGGTTCTATTTTCCATGAGACTTATTTTACTTTTACCCTACTCTTGTAAGAAAAATTGACCACGGTTTTTGAAAAAAAACTACCTGGTCCTATGCTGACCTAAATGTCATTTCTTTGCCTTAAATTTCTCGTCTCTACTGGAGTGAAAACGGTTGCTGTCCTCAAATGGAATCTGCTTCTTAATGCCCGGTTGGTCCTGTGCAATTTGCCCTTAAGACTTGTATGTTAACATTTCCATTGTCAACATACTCGTAGCTTTCGTTATTACGCTTCACACATACCCCAAGGAGGGTTTCTCAGGCATTTGGGGTTCCAGAAACAGAGCATATGCTAGTCTACTCGTTCGTCTTGCTCTCCTTATTACAATTCATGCATGCCTTAAGGAGGATTTCTCAGGCGTTCGGGGTTTCTATAAATAGAGAAATGTTTTTTGACGCATTTGGGCTTTATCAAATGTTAATGAACACAGCGTTCAACACTAATGAACCTTTCCCATAGCGTTCAATAGTAATGAACCTGTCCTTCATCACAATACTCAGTAATGATAAGCCCGATGGTTATGTGGAATAGTCATATTCAAAATGATGAGCTTCAGTATAATGGCACGGTATGAACCCTAGCTGATATCGTGAAGAACTACAAAATCCTTGTTATAATGATACTTTGTCATAATATCCCTGTTATGAAACTATCCATTGATCCTTGTTATGATGACACTTTGTCATATCATTCCTTAATACCCTTTTCAATCAAAACATTTCATCATAATATGCATTTCATCAAAAAAAAAATCGGTCAAAAACCATTAAAAAAATTTACATTGTGTTGATGCCCCGAAATTCGTTGCAACAACATCGAGGAAACCACCCGGTCCGGAACTTAGTGCAGCTCCTTTTCCGTTTGGAATAGTGGCTCCGACTGGGGATAATGGGACCAGTTTCCCAAAGATTATAAGTAAACGGGATGGATGAATGATTTACGATATAAGGTGATAATAAATAAATAACTAAACTACAAAAGAAATATAATAACTATAAGCTAATCCCGGGACTTATCGATTCATTTGAATACAGCGTTTGATAATTTAGGCTTACTGGCAGGCATATAGATGACACTAACAATAAGCATAAATGTTTAAATCATTTAAGATTTCTCTGCATAAGTAGTTATGCAGAGCGATAATAGCGAATTACTGCACTCAGTCATTTATATCATTGTTACGCGCATGATTAAAAGAGATAACAAATCACAAAACATTCAATAGTGATATGCAATGCAGACTTGCTGTTATATTGCATACATGTAATCAACAATAGCAAAAGTAATAACACGGCAATTCATATAATAGAAAAGAGAACAGATACAGATAATAGTACCATGCAAGCTGTTTGATCAATCCAATATATTAATCGCTATGTCGCGGTTCTTCCTTCAGACCAGAAAGCATTCCAAGCAAACGACAATAGTGCACAATTTACTTAAAACAACCTTCCAAGTAAAATTAAGAACCAGTGGTCGAGTTTCAAAAAGAATATAGACTGAAGCACAATAGTGCAAACTTCAGCCTTTAAGTCTTTTACAAAATTTTACGACCCTTTCCAAAACAATGAAAGGGTCTATAAATACTATGCTAATCTAAAATATCTAATATCTAAAACTGAAAAACAACTAAATCGGCATTAACAAATATCATTTTGCATTTTGGTGATTCGGCAGTTGGCGACGATGCTTCAGTCAGAGGTCTCTTTGCCTTTACTCCTTCGCTGACATATCGCCAGCATTGGCTCTACTTCTGGTGGAGTATTGAGGCGTGAAGTCAGCTGTGCATCATATGTGGCATCTCGAATATCGGCAATCAGGTATCGGAGAGCATCTGTTAGACAATTAAGAGCCGACCTTTGAGAATGTGGTTTAATCAGGAAAAGCCAGTATGCATCGGCGATCAAGGTATTTACTCCAGTAATTAACCGCCCTTGTTTCTCCAGATCAGGGTAATTCCTGTGCTCCAGCATGTTTGTCGTTGTTATGTTTCCAGGTGTGCATTGTGAAATCATGTTTGCCAGATACAATGTATCATTGACTAGATTGATCATGTTACTGGCAATCATTTTGCATCTGGAGGCTGCTCTTTCTGCTTTCATCATCTGTGTGTTCCATTCCATGAAGAGTATGTCCTTGTATGTTACACAGATTCGGGAGAAATTTGCGGCTTGCCCTTCTGGAGTGTCTTGCCATTCAATATACTCTGTTATATCGTCTTCAGCCTGATCCAACTTACTTCTGGCTTTCTCGATTTGTTCACACACTGCTGTAGATGTTTCACACAGTGATTCAGCTTCAACAAGTTGTTGGCATAAGATCCTGATTTGAGATATCAGTGCGCTGTTTATTCGAGTTGCCTCTGCTCTGAAATCATTGATACTCTTGGCGCTCTTAATACCTTCAAGTTGAGCTGATAGCTGAATTATTTGCTCGTCTTTAGCTTGTATCATCAGCTCATTCGATGCCTTCAACTGGGATAATGCCTCTGACAATTCTTTTTCTTTCTGAATGTCACTTTGGTCTATCCTCAGTTGTTCAATTTGCTGGGTTAACAAATGATTCTCTTGTTGTTGGGCCAGCAATTGTTCCTCTGCCTGCGCTGCCTTATTCCTTGCCTCTATCACTTCTGCTTGTAATGCGTATATCTCATGCTCTTTAGTCTTCAAAAGAAGACTTACTTCGGATGCTTTGTCAATAGTTGCCGCTGAATAAGCTCCCGCAAATTGCGATAGCTTTGTCAGATCTTCAGAGGGATCCAATTCTCCCTTCCAGACCACATTGCCCGTGATTGTTTGCTCAGGAAAATAGAAGGTTGATCAAGCCTTCGCCTTTTCCTCGAGCGCCTTACAACGGCTCTATGCTTTGGGCTGTAGAAAATGTCTAGAGGAGGAATTTCCTCCACCTGAAGATCAATTTGATCGGATGGGTCTTGAGTGATTACCTCTACATTTTGTACCATGGGTGAGCCGCTGGTTCCTTCTAGAACCGGAGAAGAAGTAGTATTGGGAGTCTTAGAGGCGTCTGAGTCTTTGGAGGCTTCCTTACCACTTATAATGGAATCGAATTGGTTCCATTCTTTAATTAATTCAGGATCAGTAGAGATTTGCTCACTTTGTTCTGTGTGAGCTTTACTTTGTTCTTTCTCCCGTTCAATCCTTTGTTGTTCCTCCAATGCCTTCCGCTGTTGCTCCTCTTGTGCTCTTTGCTGCTGTTCCTCCAATTCCCTTTTCTGCCTATCTTCCAGTTCTTTCTTTGCTTTCTCTTCTTCTTCTCTTTTCCTCTGTTCTTCTAACTCCTTTTGCTTTCTTTGCTCTTGTTCAATTTGTGCTTTTTGCTGCCTTTCTATCTGCTCTCTTCTTTGCTTCTCTGCTTGCAGCTTGTTTTGCCTTTCCTCCTGTTGTCTATCATATTCTTTAGTTGTAACAGGAGATAGGTGTATTTGCTGCTGACCAGACTCGCTTGAGGAAGATGTTGGGGTTGTGGATAATAAATCTAGAGGCAAAGTTTGCAACCTTTGCTTTCTAAGTTTATTAAATTCAGTTAACTCCACATCTTCATATCTTAGTGAAGCGAGTTGTCTGACTTGGCTTATTGAATCGGCACTCATGAACAGGTCGTCAAACTGGTCTTCTTGATGAACAACCTTTGACAGCTTGGCCTGTTCCAAGGCAATGAAAGCAGTCTTTTTTGGATCATAAAGTCTGTTTGGAATAGAAGCCAGGGATATCAATTGGAGTTTTGCTGCTTCCTTTTCTGCATGTTTGTAATTCAGCAGCGTATAAACTCCAATTCTTAAAGGAAAAGAGGGCCATCCTCTCTTCTTCTCCTCCTTGAGAGTTTGTGTGACACTCTCAGACATAATCTGGTAGGAGATTTCCCGGGCTAACAGTTTATCTGGGACGTACAGGGGGAGGACATGTGGCCTAGCCTTGCTTCCAAAAACTCTAATATAGGTAAAATCTCTTCGCCGAACCAATGGGCTACGGCTGGGAGATCAAAAGAAGCTTCATAGGAAATTCTAGGGATAGGTCTGTCAAAAATAGAATAGTGAACGGGAACCATAAAACCATTGCAAATTTGATACAGATGGTCTTTGTGGGAGGGTTTCCACAATTTCCGATGGTACAAGTGAATGGGTGTTGGGTCATGGGTTGTCCATCTCCAACCAAGGACAGGAAACTCAGAATTAAAACAAAGGGTATCCATAATGTAAGCAGAGTAATAGAAGGGTGGGATTTTTCTCTCAGTGACTCTGGTTTTGGCCCTAAACTCACGAATAGCTATGACCAATTTATCAGACAAAATAGTGGCCCAATCCATGATTATACTATTGACGGCCGCTTCCATTAAAGGAACCATATCAATATGAATATTTGCAGAGTCATGAAATCCCCACAATCTACACATCATAATCCCGGCGTAGCAATAAGGTGAAGCCAAAGAAGCATTGGAGTACTTACCCGACATATCATGCTTGTGTTTAGCTGGATTCTGCCTCCAATCTCGGAGAGGTTCGGATGGCGATTCATTCTCCTTCGCGAATTTTTCCAAAAAGGCTCTATTATAGACTAGCTCGGGTTGAGGCAAATGATACATCCGTCTCAAGTCATCAGGCTTGAAGGAACCGAAAATCCTTCCATCCTTAGTATGGAAGGTTCTATCAGTGAGAGTAATTTCTTCAATTGCCCAACGTACCACATCAGTATAAGGCAAGACTTGTTCTCTGGCTGCTATTCTGTGCAGAAAGGAGTCAGCCAAATCTTTAAGAGTTGCCTCAGACTTTCTTAGTTCATCCACACTAGCCTCCGTTACTGTCTTTTCTGGTTGTTCTGCTTCTAGCAAATTGTATGTACCTTGCCATGTAGTACCAGGAAGACCAGTGCATGTAGTATCTGAGATTAAGCCTTTCTTTGAAACCATAGCAGCTTGGCCTGAGACAGGTGTCGGAGTAGAACCTGCCACCTTTTTGAACTTCTTTCCCATCATATTCAGACTTCTCTCGGTTGAATTCTACACAAATGCAAGAGAAATCGTAACAAAGAAATAACAATGACGATCCATAACGGGATAGATATATAACTTGAAGCGTGGTGAGATTAATTCTAAAAGTGGCTGCGGATCTAATGATTTGAGAGGGCACCGCAGATGCAATGATGGTGATTTTACAGCCTGCAGCTCCATAAATGACCATTACTTAAGTTATTAAACCGAATGACCCCTTAAAGCGTGCAATAGATTTCTTCAAAGGTCTAATCGTAATTGCTCGTTAATTCGAAGGGGCAAAGCTTTAAATACGCATGCATTACCTTATCCCTTTACTTAACGGCATTTTGAAATTTGTGCTTTTGTCAAATCGGATTTAAATATAACTTTAATGCTTTGAAATAATCACCCTTTTTTTAGGAGTTCTGGTCATCATTAAGCGTCATCGCATCGCATCGGGAGTGTGAGTGACATTATCATTTGGGAGAGATCTTGGCGAATGCCGATTGCGACATTGTATCATATTAGCGTGCGAACATAATCCCTAAATGCATATCAATTGATTTACCGACTACCGATAGCGATATCACATCGCATCGGGAAAAAGATCTGAACGTCTTATGAAGATGTATGGGATTCTGCCGACTACCGATAGCGATATCGCATCGGGTCGAGGCTTAAAAGACTTTTCATAAGAGGCAGCGCCGATTTTTGATCACCGATATCGTGTCGCATCGGGGAAAAGATGTGTGCTTTTTCTGTGTGTGCATTGGCTATCGCCGATGGCCGATAGCGATATCGCATCGGAAAGAACCAAGGTAGCAAACGGTCTTGCGATTGCTTTTTCGGACTTAACCAAAAATTGCTTATTATTTGTTCAAAAAGGCTTTTGTTAACAAATTCATTTGATTATCATACCTTTTTCGAACAAATTCATTAATGCCAATTAAAAATTTTTAAAAGGGACCCATTTCATATGTTAATTGTTTGTGATAAAAATGTTATGAAATGGGGGGTTGTTGTAGGGCACAACAATTGGCGATTCGCTGGTAGAACCAGTTATCTCTGGACTAATAAATATACTTACACCTTTTCAAATAGAATCTTTATAAAGAAAGGAAACTTCTAATATAACTAGATGTCTATTGATTCTGAATAAAACAGGTTTCTTCATTTGACTTCCTCTTTTTATAAACACACTTTGAGTTTTTAAACAAGTCCTTATTGGTTCATAAAAGTAAAATAGAAAACTTCTCCATATCAGCTTTTTAAAATAAACTCCTCTGTCACAGGTAGAGCCTCTGCTGCCAGCAAACGTTCATAGTCTCGGCAGGGTTACCTTTTAACCATGTCATTGTCCATTGTTCCATTCACTTAAGAGTGTGACTAAACAGAATGAATTCAAAAGATATTTTTGTATTTTTTGAATTTCACTTTCTTCTTTGCTTAAGATAAAAGCCATTGTCCTGGTTTGGTGGCCAGATAACGACAATGCCATTCACGGGTAGTAATCAAACTGAACAAGCTGGCTCGTGATGAGACCCCTTGTCTTGAAATTTCAAGCCATTACCCTGTTTGGTATGCAGTTTTGGTAATGTCAGTTAAATTATTTTCCTATGAACATGGTAAGCAGGCTTGTAATAAGACCTCTTATCTTTGATCTTTTATATTTTAGAATTACACTCTGAGAAATCATAAACTTTTAGTGAATGGGATGAACAACTATCTTCTTAAGAGTAAATGGATGACAGGTTTAAGAGTTAAAGATGCTGAAGATGGATTAGCTCCTCTTTTAATATAGATAACCTTTGGAGACTTATTTTGAAAACCCAAGATGACTCATAGAACTTCGTTCAGAGTGAAGTTTACAAAAGTTAGACTGTGATGTTCAGAATAAAAAGATGTCTAATTTCCTAGAAATGATCTTTCTTGGTTTAAGACGCTATTATCCAAAAGTAAATATTAATAGTGCGGTGGCGAGACAACTTTTAATTACAGCGAAAGGTCAATGGAAGATGTCCCACATCCTTATTTCTACAAATCCTACAAACTATATAAAAACTATCAAACTACATAGAGAAGGGGTTACCTCCTCAATTAAAGAATTTCTTCAAGATCAGACCATTGACAGGGAGAGAATCCCTCACCCCTGATAGATTTTGCAGTATAAAAGTGGAATGGCCTACTTTTTCACAGATCTGAAATGGTCCGAGCCACATTTTTTGAAATTTGGAATGTTTACCTTTGTCTTCATGGGCTTTGTCCCATTTCAGGACTAGATCTCCGACTTGGAATTGTTTAGGACTAGATGAGGCCAGATCAAAAGCTGCTTTAATGACTTGCTGATGTTTAGCGTGTGTAACCTTGGCTTTTTCCCTTTCTTCTTCAAGTTTAAGAATTTGATCATATCTAAACTGGATAGAGGAAGAAGGAGTTTCGTCAATAAATTGCACTAGGGCTAGAGATGGAAAAAGAAGATTGGTTGGTACGATTGCTTCTTTTCCATAGACAAGATTAAACGGAGAGGTCCCTATGGAAGCTTTCTGTGTTATCCTATCAGCCCATAATGCAAATACCAAGGATTTATGCCAATTCTTATGATTCTCTTCGATTGTTCGCTTAATGATTTTGATTAGGTTTTTATTAGTTGATTCTGCTAGGCCATTACCCTGAGGATAGTAATTAGCAGAATACTTTAATTTAAATCCCCTTTTGATAGCGAAATCAATCATTGCATTACCTGAGAAGTAAGAAGCATTATCAAAGACAAGAGCGTTTGGAACACCAAACCTGGTAATGATGAACTGATCTATAAATTCAATGATCGCCTCAGAGTTTGTTGTTTTTAACGGAACTGCTTCTACCCACTTTGTAAAGTAATCAGTTGCTGTAAGAATATATTTGTGCTGCTTGGAAGAAGAAGGATTAATTTCTCCAATGATGTCCAATCCCCATTGTTCAAAAGGTTGTTCAATGTTGATTGGTTGCAAAGGGAAAGCTGGTTTTTGTTGTCTTCCACTGGCAGTTTGGCATTTGATGCATTTCCTTACATATTCGTGAGCGTCCTTAAACAAAGTAGGCCAATAGTATCCAGCATGAATGATTTTATGAGCTGTTGTATCAGCTCCGAAATGTCCTCCTGCTGGTCCGTCGTGTAGCTCCTGCAAAACCTTTTGAGCTTCAGGTTTCTCAAGGCATCTTAATAGGACAGAATCATAGTTTCTTCTGAAGAGCACATCGCCAATAATGGAAAAACTCTTAGCTTTCAATCTAATGGCTCTTTTGTTTTTGTAGGACAAATTGGTAGGTGCATAACCATTCTTTAAATAAAAGATCAGATCTGCATATTGAGATTCGGAATCAGGAATACTTAGCTGATTAACTTCTTGGGTTTGCTCTGTATCACTTGATTCCGGAATGTTTGATGCTCCTGCTAATATCCTGCAAAAACCTTGACCTTTAACAAACTTTGCTGGCTTTATTTCTAGATCATATTCTTGGAGAGCTGCGACCCAATTTGCCCTCTTTTCTCCCAATTCCTTTTGGATTAATAGTTGCCTAACTGCTGAGAAAGGAACTATCACTTTAGTATGGGTTTTTAAAAGAAAGGGTCGATAATGTTTGACTGCTTTAAAGACAGCAAAAGCTTGTTTCTCAATATCGGAATAGTTTAATTCGGCGCCTTGAAAGTTTGAACTGAAGAACGAGATGGGCGCTTCCAAATTGTCATCATTCAACTGGGTGAGCACTGCTGCGTAAGATAAGTCGGATGCAATGGTATATAATATAAAATGATTAGAAAGATTTGGAGTATTCAGAGCTGGGACATTGATTATTGATTGCTTAATATCATTAAAAGCTTGCTTTTCCTCTATTCCCCATCTGAAGGTTGAATTCTTTTTAATCATCGTTTGTAGTGGTAGTACAATCTGTGAAAAATCTGGAACAAATCGTTTAACGAAATTAATCTGCCCTAGAAACGACTGCATCGATTTTTTGTTGTGCGGAAAAGGAATTTCAGAAATTTCCTTAATTCGATCAGGATCTACATAAATGCCATCTTTAGATACAATAAACCCTAGAAGCTTACCCTGGTTGAGAGCAAAGAAAGACTTTTTCGGGTTGAGAGAGATACCATATGTTTTGCATCGTTGAAAAATCTGTTTTAAATCATGCAAGTGGTTATATCTCTTTTTAGAATACACAGTAATATCATCGAGGTAGACGACTACTGTCCGGTTAATTAACCCTCTAAAGGCTGTATCCATGGCTCTTTGGAATGTCGCTCCTGCATTTATGAGTCCAAAAGGCATCTTTTGATATGCATAAGTTCCCCATTTTGTCCTGAATGTAGTCTTTAGTTGGTCATCAGGATGGACCAACACTTGATTATATCCTGAGAAACCGTCGAGAAAGGACATTAATTCAGATCCTGCTACCGATTGGAGGATTTGTTCCATGGTAGGCAGTGGGAAATTATCTTTCAAGCTTGCCTTATTCAAGTTTCTGAAATCAATACAGATTCGAATGTCGCCGTTTTTCTTCCTGACTGGTACCATATTGGAGACCCAGTTTGAGTGTCGGACAGGGAAGATAATCTTAGCTTTTAGGAGCTTATTAAGTTCCGACTTTATTTGGCTCTCCAAATTCGGGTGTATTTTTCTTAACTTCTGCTGGATAGGTTTTTGATCGGGAAGCATAGGAATAGTATGTTGTATGATAGATGTATCATATGTCTTGAGGTCGTCATACTTCCAAGCAAAAACTTGCTTGTTTTTCCTTAAGAGTTTGATGAATGCTTCCTTTTCTTCTATAGAAAGTCCTAGTCCTAAGTTGATATTTTGAGGAGCTTGATCTGTTCCCAAATTGATCGATTCAAACCTAAGAGTAGAGCTTTGGAGTTTTGCATTAATTACAGGTTTGAACCTATCTTTAATGTCATAAAGGTCTTCGAGCTTTACTACAGGCTTAGGAATCGCGTTATCTTGAGATGTTTCTTTCATTTGAGAATCATGGTCATGCTCTTCAATGATTTGATTGTCATAAGACTTTTCAGAGGTTAAGAATTGCAAGATGTCCTCGTCATGGTTGAAAACCCTCCAGTTAGTGATGTTATCGGGAACTGAAGGTCTAAAAATTAATTCTATAGAAAATCTATCAAGGCTATAGTCTTCGGAAGGGAGGAGTTTGGAAGCTACGTTGGCTAGTAAATCAGCTGCTGAGTTTTGTGATCTTGGAATTGAAGAAATGTTGAATGCTGAGAAATGCAAAGTAAGATCTTGCACTAGCGATTGATAATGCTTAAGGTGGCTTGAAAGGCAATGAATTGTATTTCTTACCTGTTTAACAATGATCTCACTATCGCCGAATACTTTTATATATTGGACTTTAAGGTCAATTGCCTTATATAGTCCCTGCACTAGAGCTTCGTATTCGGCCGTGTTATTGGTGCATTCAAATTCTAATCGACAGGATAGCATTGTTTTTTCGCCTTGCGGACTAACCAAAATGCAACCTGCTCCTGATCCCTCACTGGACTTAGAGCCATCAAAATACAAAGACCAAAATAAAGGAGAATCAACAAAAATATTTACATCTTTTTGATTTGCGTTGAAGCATTTGGATAAATTGGTTTGTGAAAAATTTTCTACTTGAGATGTACAATGGTTAACTGAAAAAGGGGAAGATTGGGCAACAAAGTTGCCAAAGAATGATTCTGAGGAATAATTTCCCAAAATGTTGTTGTTGAAGGCCACAGGCTGGTTTTCTTGTTCGAAATCGGTTACTGTGTGAGTCATGTGTTTCTCACGGTCGATCCTTATTTGATTTGGCTTACCCTTGTAGGGGAGCCACATATGTGACCAATCCGTGGAAATGTATCCATGCAGTTTCTCAGACCAATCTCTGCTCAAAATTAAACCATAGAATTCAGGTATGTCAGCAATCAAAATATCTATTCTCTGTACTATTCTGGGATCAGCAGACAACCTGATAGTCACGGAATTAATTTCTCCTATAACCTGCACTTTGGTTCTGTCTAACTGTACAATATGAATTGCGGACTTCTGGGGTTCTATGTTCAGTTTAGAACAAACTGAAGCTGGCATAATATTAGATGAAGCCCCTGAATCAATTAAACAGTTATGCAGATTTCGATTATAGATTTCATAGGTGAGCAAGAAAGGTGGGGTATGAGAATTGGATCTATCTCCGATCAGAACCGAATCGGTAGCTTCGACCATATCTGGAGGGGGTTGTCCTGAATCATTAGCAGCTTTTGAACTGGGAAGAGGAGAAGAGGGGACAGCGTTAAATTCTCTTAGGAGCAATTTCTGCTGATGTTTTAACTTACTTAGTTCAAACATGGTTATGTTTGCCTTAGTCTTTTTCATATCATCAACAATATTATACTCCATGGAGTCAGATACCACTAGTGTCTTGGATGTTGAAGGAGAGTTAGAAATTGGAGGCTGGTTTTGAGGGGCTGCTACCGGAGACTTCTTTGGAAGAACTTTTTCTTTTGGTGTGGCAGCACCTGCACTCCTCTTTTTTGTAGTTGTTTGAGTAGGTTCAGAAGCGATTTTACTTCTTGTAGTAACAGGAAAAGCTTCTTCTTGATTCTCGGTGTCAGAATTTGGGAGTATGAAATCCCACATGCCGTGACACTCAACTACTTCTTCTTCATCATCCGTTTGAGAGGTTGATTCCTCTTCTTCTTCTTCCTGTTCAGAGTCTGCATTAGATATAACATTGGGTGGCTTTGTTTCAGTTTTCTTGAAAGTTCTAAATGGTCTTTTGTTCGAAGTTTCGGCCACCTGTTTTTTAATTTCAACCATTTCATTAGACAATGTTTTAAGGACCTTTTGTAAACCTTCCATGTCGTATGGGTCCTTTGGGGTCTTTTTCTTAGAATCTTCTTTAAATGAAACTTTTTTGGATTTTCTATCCTCCAAGGCAGCTTTCTTCTCTAGAGCATTAATACGCTTTTCAACTGCAAGTGCTTCCTTCATATTTTCAGCTAAGGTAGGTTTGCCAGCCCTGTCAACAAAAATAGCTATATTGGAAGGGAGGGCAGTAATGTACCATTCGCTCCTAATTTGTTCACTTGGTTTCGAAGCAGTGGGGATTTTATTTAGGAGTTTGTTGAATCGAGCATTAAACTCCTTTATTGGTTCCCTATGCTCTATTCTCAAATTGGAGAGGTCGTTTATTAAAGTCGCCAGAGACCTGTCATCTCCATATTTGGTAAGGAACTGCTCTTGGCATGTGGTCCAGCTGGTAATAGAACCAGAAGGTAAAGAGAAGTACCAGGATCCTGCCGATCCTTGCAGGGTATAAGGGAAAAGTCTGACAACAACATCTTGTTCTGTCACTCCTTTTAAGTTAACTGCTAACATGAAATTGTTAATATGTTCTTCAGCTTGTGTTCCGTTATCTGGATTAAATTTAGGCAACCATTTTTCGGGAGCATCAGGTAGATCATGTAATGGTCCGGGCATATTGACTGCACCTGGCGTAGTCCATGGATCTGCCATTATGCTGGCGATAATAGTTGTTACTACTATTGGTATTCCAGATGACTGAGGAGAAGAAGTTGTTGGAGAGAGAGTAGCTTGAGATGCTGTAGTACTTATTCCCTGATGAACAACAATGTGTAACGGAGGAGTGGATGGTTGACTTCGCAGAGGAGGAGTTGAGATGGAAGATATGGAAGAAAGATCTTCACTATCAGATACTTCAGTAATCTTCTTAGCCTTTTTCCTTTTCGGTAAAGGGAACTCAGTAGGTTCAATACCGAGTTTTTCGCTCTGAAGTCTGGTAAGTGGATGGGATAAGTTTAACTGCGAGGTCACACTGCTTTGTGATACTTCAGATTTCTGAGGTGAAATCGAGAAGCTCTGAAGTTTATGGATAAGAGACTGAACTTCAGGGGATTCAAGACTTAAATGTTCTGAAATATGATGGGTATGAGCAGTGGTGGTTGATTCCTCTTTTTCTCGATTGTGTGCCAGAGAACCAGCATGTGATTGAGAAGGGGAAGAGGATTTGGAGGGAGAATTACTCTTAGAATGGTTTGCAGATTTGGACCTACTTGCCATTCACAGTCGAAGGCCCTCCTTCTAGCGCCAAAAATGTTGATGCCCCGAAATTCGTTGCAACAACATCGGGGAAACCACCCGGTCCGGAACTTAGTGCAGCTCCTTTTCCGTTTGGAATAGTGGCTCCGACTGGGGATAATGGGACCAGTTTCCCAAAGATTATAAGTAAACGGGATGGATGAATGATTTACGATATAAGGTGATAATAAATAAATAACTAAACTACAAAAGAAATATAATAACTATAAGCTAATCCCGGGACTTATCGATTCATTTGAATACAGCGTTTGATAATTTAGGCTTACTGGCAGGCATATAGATGACACTAACAATAAGCATAAATGTTTAAATCATTTAAGATTGCTCTGCATAAGTAGTTATGCAGAGCGATAATAGCGAATTACTGCACTCAGTCATTTATATCATTGTTACGCGCATGATTAAAAGAGATAACAAATCACAAAACATTCAATAGTGATATGAAATGCAGACTTGCTGTTATATTGCATACATGTAATCAACAATAGCAAAAGTAATAACACAGCAATTCATATAATAGAAAAGAGAACAGATACAGATAATAGTACCATGCAAGCTGTTTGATCAATCCAATATATTAATCGCTATGTCGCGGTTCTTCCTTCAGACCAGAAAGCATTCCAAGCAAACGACAATAGTGCACAATTTACTTAAAACAGCCTTCCAAGTAAAATTAAGAACCAGTGGTCGAGTTTCAAAAAGAATATAGACTGAAGCACAATAGTGCAAACTTCAGCCTTTAAGTCTTTTACAAAATTTTACGACCCTTTCCAAAACAATGAAAGGGTCTATAAATACTATGCTAATCTAAAATATCTAAATATCTAAAACTGAAAAACAACTAAATCGGCATTAACAAATATCATTTTGCATTTTGGTGATTCGGCAGTCGGCGGCGATGCTTCAGTCAGAGGTCTCTTTGCCTTTACTCCTTCGCTGACATATCGCCAGCATTGGCTCTACTTCTGGTGGAGTATTGAGGCGTGAAGTCAGCTGTGCATCATATGTGGCATCTCGAATATCGGCAATCAGGTATCGGAGAGCATCTGTTAGACAATTAAGAGCCGACCTTTGAGAATGTGGTTTAATCAGGAAAAGCCAGTATGCATCGGCGGTCAAGGTATTTACTCCAGTAATTAACCGCCCTTGTTTCTCCAGATCAGGGTAATTCCTGTGCTCCAGCATGTTTGCCGTTGTTATGTTTCCAGGTGTGCATTGTGAAATCATGTTTGCCAGATACAATGTATCATTGACTAGATTGATCATGTTACTGGCAATCATTTTGCATCTGGAGGCTGCTCTTTCTGCTTTCATCATCTGTGTGTTCCATTCCATGAAGAGTATGTCCTTGTATGTTACACAGATTCGGGAGAAATTTGCGGCTTGCCCTTCTGGAGTGTCTTGCCATTCAATATACTCTGTTATATCGTCTTCAGCCTGATCCAACTTACTTCTGGCTTTCTCGATTTGTTCACACACTGCTGTAGATGTTTCACACAGTGATTCAGCTTCAACAAGTTGTTGGCATAAGATCCTGATTTGAGATATCAGTGCGCTGTTTATTCGAGTTGCCTCTGCTCTGAAATCATTGATACTCTTGGCGCTCTTAATACCTTCAAGCTGAGCTGATAGCTGAATTATTTGCTCGTCTTTAGCTTGTATCATCAGCTCATTCGATGCCTTCAACTGGGATAATGCCTCTGACAATTCTTTTGCTTTCTGAATGTCACTTTGGTCTATCCTCAGTTGTTCAATTTGCTGGGTTAACAAATGATTCTCTTGTTGTTGGGCCAGCAATTGTTCCTCTGCCTGCGCTGCCTTATTCCTTGCCTCTATCACTTCTGCTTGTAATGCGTATATCTCATGCTCTTTAGTCTTCAAAAGAAGACTTACTTCGGATGCTTTGTCAATAGTTGCCGCTGAATAAGCTCCCGCAAATTGCGATAGCTTTGTCAGATCTTCAGAGGGATCCAATTCTCCCTTCCAGACCACATTGCCCGTGATTGTTTGCTCAGGAAAAATAGAAGGTTGATCAAGCCTTCGCCTTTTCCTCGAGCGCCTTACAACGGCTCTATGCTTTGGGCTGTAGAAAATGTCTAGAGGAGGAATTTCCTCCACCTGAAGATCAATTTGATCGGATGGGTCTTGAGTGATTACCTCTACATTCTGTACCATGGGTGAGCCGCTGGTTCCTTCTAGAACCGGAGAAGAAGTAGTATTGGGAGTCTTAGAGGCGTCTGAGTCTTTGGAGGCTTCCTTACCACTTGTAATGGAATCGAATTGGTTCCATTCTTTAATTAATTCAGGATCAGTAGAGATTTGCTCACTTTGTTCTGTGTGAGCTTTACTTTGTTCTTTCTCCCGTTCAATCCTCTGCTGTTCCTCCAATGCCTTCCGTTGTTGCTCCTCTTGTGCTCTTTGCTGCTGTTCCTCCAATTCCCTTTTCTGCCTATCTTCCAGTTCTTTCTTTGCTTTCTCTTCTTCTTCTCTTTTCCTCTGTTCTTCTAACTCCTTTTGCTTTCTTTGCTCTTGTTCAATTTGTGCTTTTTGCTGCCTTTCTATCTGCTCTCTTCTTTGCTTCTCTGCTTGCAGCTTGTTTTGCCTTTCCTCCTGTTGTCTATCATATTCTTTAGTTGTAACAGGAGATAGGTGTATTTGCTGCTGACCAGACTCGCTTGAGGAAGATGTTGGGGTTGTGGATAATAAATCTAGAGGCAAAGTTTGCAACCTTTGCTTTCTAAGTTTATTAAATTCAGTTAACTCCACATCTTCATATCTCAGTGAAGCGAGTTGTCTGACTTGGCTTATTGAATCGGCACTCATGAACAGGTCGTCAAACTGGTCTTCTTGATGAACAACCTTTGACAGCTTGGCCTGTTCCAAGGCAATGAAAGCAGTCTTTTTTGGATCATAAAGTCTGTTTGGAATAGAAGCCAGGGATATCAATTGGAGTTTTGCTGCTTCCTTTTCTGCATGTTTGTAATTCAGCAGCGTATAAACTCCAATTCTTAAAGGAAAAGAGGGCCATCCTCTCTTCTTCTCCTCCTTGAGAGTTTGTGTGACACTCTCAGACATAATCTGGTAGGAGATTTCCCGGGCTAACAGTTTATCTGGGACGTACAGGGGGAGGACATGTGGCCTAGCCTTGCTTCCAAAAACTCTAATATAGGTAAAATGCTCTTCGCCGAACCAATGGGCTACGGCTGGGAGATCAAAAGAAGCTTCATAGGAAATTCTAGGGATAGGTCTGTCAAAAATAGAATAGTGAACGGGAACCATAAAACCATTGCAAATTTGATACAGATGGTCTTTGTGGAGGGTTTCCACAATTTCCGATGGTACAAGTGAATGGGTGTTGGGTCATGGGTTGTCCATCTCCAACCAAGGACAGGAAACTCAGAATTAAAACAAAGGGTATCCATAATGTAAGCAGAGTAATAGAAGGGTGGGATTTTTCTCTCAGTGACTCTGGTTTTGGCCCTAAACTCACGAATAGCTATGACCAATTTATCAGACAAAATAGTGGCCCAATCCATGATTATACTATTGACGGCTGCTTCCATTAAAGGAACCATATCAATATGAATATTTGCAGAGTCATGAAATCCCCACAATCTACACATCATAATCCCGGCGTAGCAATAAGGTGAAGCCAAAGAAGCATTGGAGTACTTACCCGACATATCATGCTTGTGTTTAGCTGGATTCTGCCTCCAATCTCGGAGAGGTTCGGATGGCGATTCATTCTCCTTCGCGAATTTTTCCAAAAAGGCTCTATTATAGACTAGCTCGGGTTGAGGCAAATGATACATCCGTCTCAAGTCATCAGGCTTGAAGGAACCGAAAATCCTTCCATCCTTAGTATGGAAGGTTCTATCAGTGAGAGTAATTTCTTCAATTGCCCAACGTACCACATCAGTATAAGGCAAGACTTGTTCTCTGGCTGCTATTCTGTGCAGAAAGGAGTCAGCCAAATCTTTAAGAGTTGCCTCAGACTTTCTTAGTTCATCCACACTAGCCTCCGTTACTGTCTTTTCTGGTTGTTCTGCTTCTAGCAAATTGTATGTACCTTGCCATGTAGTACCAGGAAGACCAGTGCATGTAGTATCTGAGATTAAGCCTTTCTTTGAAACCATAGCAGCTTGGCCTGAGACAGGTGTCGGAGTAGAACCTGCCACCTTTTTGAACTTCTTTCCCATCATATTCAGACTTCTCTCGGTTGAATTCTACACAAATGCAAGAGAAATCGTAACAAAGAAATAACAATGACGATCCATAACGGGATAGATATATAACTTGAAGCGTGGTGAGATTAATTCTAAAAGTGGCTGCGGATCTAATGATTTGAGAGGGCACCGCAGATGCAATGATGGTGATTTTACAGCCTGCAGCTCCATAAATGACCATTACTTAAGTTATTAAACCGAATGACCCCTTAAAGCGTGCAATAGATTTCTTCAAAGGTCTAATCGTAATTGCTCGTTAATTCGAAGGGGCAAAGCTTTAAATACGCATGCATTACCTTATCCCTTTACTTAACGGCATTTTGAAATTTGTGCTTTTGTCAAATCGGATTTAAATATAACTTTAATGCTTTGAAATAATCACCTTTTTTTTTAGGAGTTCTGGTCATCATTAAGCGTCATCGCATCGCATCGGGAGTGTGAGTGACATTATCATTTGGGAGAGATCTTGGCGAATGCCGATTGCGACATTGTATCATATTAGCGTGCGAACATAATCCCTAAATGCATATCAATTGATTTACCGACTACCGATAGCGATATCACATCGCATCGGGAAAAAGATCTGAACGTCTTATGAAGATGTATGGGATTCTGCCGACTACCGATAGCGATATCGCATCGGGTCGAGGCTTAAAAGACTTTTCATAAGAGGCAGCGCCGATTTTTGATCACCGATATCGTGTCACATCGGGAAAAGATGTGTGCTTTTTCTGTGTGTGCATTGGCTATCGCCGATGGCCGATAGCGATATCGCATCGGAAAGAACCAAGGTAGCAAACGGTCTTGCGATTGCTTTTTCGAACTTAACCAAAAATTGCTTATTATTCGTTCAAAAAGGCTTTTGTTAACAAATTCATTTGATTATCATACCTTTTTCGAACAAATTCATTAATGCCAATTAAAATTTTTTAAAAGGGACCCATTTCATATGTTAATTGTTTGTAATAAAAATGTTATGAAATGGGGGGTTGTTGTAGGGCACAACACATTGCTATTCAAATCTTTGAACCTGGACTTCGTACCTCAGAAATGTATGATGTGTGACTATGTTTGACTAGATCTTCCAAAGTTTGTTTTAGTGTATCTGTTGGCTCATTTGACTGATGTATTGGAGTAGTATAGGCTTATGAATCAAAGTATTATGTACAAGATAAAGAAATAGGATATATAGGTTAGGGTGGATAGTTTTGAAGAGTAGGAATAAATCCTACAGGAATAGAATACTGAGTATAGGTTTAGGGATCAGGCTATTCGGCTGAGTGGAGGATAGGCTAAGTGAATATGATATAGGATAGGTTGAATGATTGAGAAAATGAAATCAATAAATATCATTAACCATTATTTAAAAATTAAAATTAATAAAAGAAATTCAAATATTAAAATGAAAATTTCTTACAGCCTTCACATGTTTCCTTGTTGAAATTTAACCATGCTTGACTTATTTGATGTGTACAGGACATGACATAATCTGATGATGCAGTCTTCTTCTTCTTAACAGGTCCCTTCTAGAAGATTATCAAGCAACAGGTCCCTTCTGAAAGATTATCAAGCAACAGGTCCCTCTGCTGCTGTGTTCTAAATTTAGATTGAACAAATCCTTCTTGAGAAATAATGAACACCAATCCTTTGTTGAGAAGTCCATTGAAGAATGAAAATAAAACAAATTCCTTCCTCTACTGTGATGAAATTCTGAAAATAAGGAGATGAAAAAGCATGAAAAAGTTCAAACTTTCTCCTTCCCTGTTGATCATATGACTTGTCCTCAAGTCATCAATTTGAAATTCAAATAGGCAAAGGCTTTTATTTGGAAGTACAAATGAAGTAGAATGAATTCTTACTAGCCAGTTCTTTGGTTTTCCTGTAAGAATTCGAGTTTAGAGTGTGACAGAGTCTGGTTTTCACATCTAAATGTTATTGGTTTTTTTTATTATTATTAATTTTTTTTTACTTTAAAGTATAAAAATGACTAAGGAATAAATATCACAGCAGAGTGGTGTACTATCTGAACCTGTTTTTGTTGTGTCACTGTTTTCATGAAATCTTATTTGTTGACAGGCTTGTGGTAGATCTTCACCCTATGTCCATTTACTATAAATGTTTGGCCTTCTTGGTCAATGGTTCTGAGTTTGACTGATCCATTCTAGAAAACTTCAAGTATTTCATATGGGCCCATCCAGTGTGTTGTAAATTTGGCTTTATAATATTTAAATTTGGAGTCAAATAATAGAGCCCAATCACCAACTTTAAACTCCTTCTTCTTTATTAGTTTATCGTGCCACTGTCGTCTTTGTTGTTGGATCAGTGTTCTCCTTTCTACTGCTTGTTGTCTCATCTCGCCCAACTGATTCAATTGGATAATTCTTTCTTGTTGTGCTTCAAAGAGTTCAATGCCTAAGTCTGCAGCCAATTTGTAAGTATGTATTTGAAATTATATTGGCAGCATGACTTCTTTGCCATACACCAGCTGATAAGGTGTAAACCCAGTTGTGTTTTTCCAGGTGATTCTATATGCCCAGAGTGCCTCATTGAGCTTATATGCCCAATCTTTTCTGTTTGTTTTCATTGTTTTAGTCTTGATCCCTTCCAATATCTTGTTTGTATATTCCACTTGGCCATTTGCCTGTGGATGGTAGGGTGTACTCCTTCTGTGTTTGATTTTGTACTTGTCAATGATTTCTTGAACTAGTCTAGAAGTGAATTGAGTCCCTTGGTCTGTTACTATCTCTCTTGGCACTCCATATCTAAAAACTATTTCTTCAAAAAGGAAATTGACTACTGTTTTCTCAGTTTCCCTTACAAGTGCCTTTGCTTCTGCCCATTTAGTCACATAATTTGTACATACCAAGATGTACTTTTTTCTTTTGGAAGGTGGATTAATGGTTCCAACAAAGTCCAAAGCCCATTTTTCAAATGGCTCTAGATGTACCTGTGGCTATAGTGGCATCTCATCTGAGGTAGTTGGTCTACCCATGCATTGGCAGCTGTCACAACTTCTCACATACTTCTTTGAATCTTTGAAGATTGATGGCCAATAGTAACCAAGGCTAAGGATTTTATGTGTTGTCCTCTTGGCTGAAAAATGGCCACCACAAGGTTCATCATGACAAGATTCTAGTATGTCAATAATTTCATCCTCTCTGATATATCTTCTATTAATTAAATCATAACCAATATAAAATAATTCTCCATTAACCCATGAATATCTTGCACTTTTCTTAATCAGTATTTTCTTCTCCTTTGAGCTGAATGATGGAGGTATCTTCCCTATGGACAAGTAGTTAGCTAAATCAGCATACCATGGTGTTAATATTGAAATTGCAAATAAATGTTCATTGGGAACTGAATCTTCAATTGGAACAACTTCACCTGGATTTTGTAGTCGAGAAAAGTAATCTGCTACCTGGTTCTCTTTCCCTGGTCTGTCCCTCACTGTGATATTAAATTCCTACAGTAATAATAACGATCTTGTGATCCTGCCATTAGTTATAGGTTTGTTCATTAATTATCTAATGGAAGAGTGGTCAGTGTGAACAAAAACTTCATAACTAGTTATTTAGTGATGAAATTTGTTCACAGCATGTATGATTGCAAGCATTTCCTTCTCAGTTACTGTGTAGTTGAGTTTAGAAGGAGTCAAATTTTTACTAATGAAGTAATATGCATAAGTTAAACCATCATATTTCTGCCCTAATGAAGCCCCTACTGCCTTATCGGATGCATCAGTTGAGATATGAAAAGGTGAAGTCCAATTGGGTCCCCTCAAAACTGGAGTTGTGGACAACTTCTCTTTAAATTCTTCAAAATCATTTTGACAAGCATCATTCCAATTGAAAGATACATATTTTGCAAGAAGCTTAAACAAAGACAAGGCTATCTTACTAAATTTTTCAATAAATCTCCTATAATAGCTTGCATAACCAACAAAGTTTCTTACATTTTTTTGATTTGTTGGAATTCACAATTTGACAATAATTTGAATTTTGGTTTGATCTACCTTGATTCCTTCAGAAGAAACATGATTTCCTAAGACTATTCGCTCATTAAACATCATATAACATTTTTCATTGCTTAAAGAAAAGTTGGTTTCTATACATCGTTTTAAAACTTTCTCAAGATTTTTCAAAGAATGGTCAAAGCAATCACCATATATTGAAAAATCATCCATATATATCTCAACACTTCATGAACCAAATCAACAAATATTGCTAATACTACTCTCTAAAATGTTGCTAGAGCATTGCACAAGCCAAATGTTAAAACTTTGTAGGTATATGTGCCCCAGGGACAGGTAAATGTTGTTTGGTCTTGGTCTTCTAAGGCTATGTTGATCTGATTGTAACTGCTAAAACCATCCAGGAAGGAAAATGACATTTTTCCAGCTAATGTATCCAAAACTTGGTCAATAAATGGCAATGGAAAATAGTCTTTAAGGGTGGCTTTATTAATTTCTCTGTAGTCAACACAAACTTGCTACTTACCATTTTTCTTGGGGTCTATTACTAGTGGAGATACCCACTGGCTGTCAGAGATGGGGTAAATGAAATTTACTTTTAGTAGCTTCTGCAATTCATCTCTTACAATCTCTTTAAGCATGGGGTTCATCCTTCTCTGTGGCTACCTCACTAGTTGAATACTATTGCCTGTATAGATATGGTGAGTGCAAGTTTCTGGGAGAATTCCCTGCATGTCAGTGTAGTCCCAAGAAAATGCATTTTGGTATTTGGTCAGAAAATCAAGTAATTTTTGTTCCTGAGAGGAATCTAAAAATGCTCCAATGTTCAGTGTTTTTCCTAGGCTTATTTTTGCAGTCTTGCTTTGTGTGTTTGTAATGGAATTTATTGGAAATATATCTTCAAATAATTTTTTCAGAGAATATATGGTACAAGTTTCCTAGAAGCTCTGTGCCAATATTTTATCTGTAGCAGTGTATTGTTCATTTCTCAATTCCTCTGAAACATCAGGTTGAGAGATAAACATTTCTACCAAATCTTCATTATTGACTTCCCCGAAATCATAAATTTGATTGATGCTTAAAACAGATTATATTTCTTCCCTATCATTGTATTTTTCATCAAGCCATAGGTTATATGTTATTGTTGGAGCTTGGGCTGATGTTTATAAGGTAAGTTGTTTTCTCTTTGTTCCTCTGGAAATGATCATATTACCCAATCTACACCCAATAAATGAATCAACAGTTGCCAACCATGGTCTACTAAGTATGAGAGGGTGTCCTCCTAAATTTGACTTTGGCTGGAGAACTAGGAAATCAACTGGATACTCCCAAGAGTTCAGTGAAACTATTATATCTTCCAATATCCCTTCAGGAATGAATTTAGAGTGATCTGCTAATTCTAAAACAATTGGTGTTGACTGTAAATTTGTCAGCTGTAAGGTTTTCATTGTATCCAATGTCATAACATTTATTGTTGCTCCCAAATCAATGAGAGTATTTGGAATGGAGATTTTTTTTATGATTGTTGTAACTCTAGGTATACCAGGGTCAACATATTTCTCCATAGAAATGACATTTGACATAAGGCCAGCTAAATTGCCAATAACATGAATGGTCTGTGGATTAAATCTTTTCTTTGTAGGCTTTTTAAGGCAGAGTTCTTTGATGGCTTTGGTATAGATTGGAATATCCTTAATTTCCTGGAGAAATGGCATTTTTACATACACATTTCTCAGCTCATCCAGAACATTGAATTGTGGCAGAGGTGTGGTTAATTTTGGTTGAAGTAACCGCTCAGGATAAGGAGGTGATTGCATTATCCTAATTTATTTACCTTGTTCTAAATCATCTTGTTTACTGTGTGTTGGCAATTCTTGTTCACTAATTTTATTCGAACTCTCTTTCATTGAAACAGGTTGAGGTGAGGGTTCTATGTGAAGAGTTCGACTGGATCTAAGTTCTATGTTTTGCAGAGGTAGAATTTGGTATGATGGTCCCTCATCCACACTGTACGTTGGTTTGTCCAGTCGATTATTTGGATTAGCTACTAGTTCAGCAGGTAGTTGCGTAGGTTTAGGAGGTTGATTAGATGGTAATTGTAGTTGTGGTTGATTCATTAGTGGAGGAGCAAGTAAGGTTTGCTGAGGATTTTGCTGCTGATAAGAAATTGGTCGCTGAGGGTATTGCTATGTGTACTATGGTGGATATGGATGAGTGTATTGCTGTTGATATTGTTGAGGGTATGGGTTTGGAAATGACTGCTAATATTGCTGAGGAGGTTGTTGAGGAAATTGTTGAGGATGTGAATATCCTCTCCATCCCTGTTGTGGATAAGATTGTTGCTGCTGATTGAATAAATTTTGGCATGGCATAGGTACATTCCAAGACTTCTGAACAGGCATTTGATAATTTGTTGGATTTGGATTTTGAAACATACCTGGAGGCCTTGGTTGCCATGGTCTCCGAGCTCCCACAAAATATAAGTTGTCCATCTCTGCATTAGCTTCCAAATTATAACCTTGCAAAAATTTCATCTTAGAGAAGTAATTAGTGTCATGATTTTCTGTACAAAACCCACAGATATGAATATTATTTAATGGACATTCTTTCAAAGCATGTTTTTTCGGCATTTAGGACAAAATATAGACAACACTTGTTCTTGTTCATCTTGTCTTTTCTTTGCTTTCAGAGTGTCTATTTGATTTCCCAAAGTGCTTAAGAGGTCTATTTTAAAATATTCAAATAGATTGCCTAGTTCAGCTCTGGTAATATTTCTTGTGGCAGATTTAGTGATTCTAGATGTCATAGTTCTTCTTCCATTTCTTGCTCTACTTCTGGATTACTTCTGACACAAGTCAGCAATTTATTCTAGAGGTAAATTAGAAATGTCCCATTTACCCATGAGATTGAGGTCATCTATATATTCGTCCGGGATGCCCTTAAGAAACATTGTTCGAATAAGATCAGCAGACATGGTTCTATGTTTTGATTTTTGTAGATTGTATGAAACTCTTTCCAAGTATTCTTCTAAGGTCTCATCTTCTTGTTGATTCATTCTAAAGATGTTATATTTAGAGTCTTTTGATCGACAATAAGGTTGATACTTTTTCAAAAAGAATTTTCTCATGTTATCCCAATCAGTGATTGTGTGTTCACCTAATCCCATGAACCACCTAAGTGCTGCTGCTTTTATTGTGGCAGGAAAAAGTCGAATTTTGTGTGCATCATCAGTATATCCATAGGCTCGACATACTATATCAAATTGAAACAAAAATGGATCAGGGTCTTCAGATGCCATACCATAAAAGTTTGGTAATACAGATGGTGGGATATTTTTCATTTTAATTTCCTCATCCATGTACTCTCCTCTATCTTGAATTGGAAATTTAAATGTTGATTCCTCTTCTTCTGGTGGATTTTGATTCCCTCCAAACAGAGTATCATTTCCTTGTTTTTCTTTGAGCTCTCTTTGTCTTCTCCTTTCTTCCACTTGTCTCTTAGACTCTCTGAGTTGTTCTGCAGTAGGTTCTCTAGATCCTTCGTCTTCAGCCATTATGGTATGTGACTTGTCTAAGGTTTCTATCTCTTCTTCCTGTTTTGATTCTTGAGGAACAATCTGTTCAACGATAGGTTGTTGGATTCTTATACTACTCTCTTTTTGTTTCCCTACTGTAGAAGTCTCAGGCATATATCTTTTCTTTGCCTCATGAGCTAGTAGGATTTGTGTTTCAACGAGAGTAAGTCTCTACCCTGATCTTTGTTTTTCCTCAAGTTTTTGCATAGTAAATTTTCCAGTTGGTGTTGTGTACTCAATCCTCTCTAAAGTTTCTTCTCCTAATGGAGGGTTAGTTGTTTGGTGGGGGGTTTTTATGAATCTTCCTTTTTCATCCCTAGATCTAGACATAAATAATCATGGCTTAAAGAATTAAAACTAAATATATGTTTTTGTTGTTTTGTTTATTTAAGATTTTTAATTTTTTTTAAATCTTCCTAGTTTGCACCTCCCTGGCAGTAAATCATGCTTCAATTTCTCTGTTAACTCGAGTAGGTACACTTAGAGGTGCTATCTAATATATATAGATCTACAAGGATTTAGTTTCTAAATGATAGCTTAGTGTGGAAAAATCAACAATGCTCTTTTACAAGAGGTTTCTCTTTGTCTTTTTAACACTTAAGCATTTACTTAAATGAAACAAATCTAATTGTCTATATGGAAAACATAGTCCTAATTACTCATCACACAAAACAGTGAATGTATGTAGCATTGGAGATCAACAATAGTGGAACCTCTTACAAGGTTCAGTCAACAAACTACCAATTGAGCTCTACAACTACAAATCACAACCAATGAACAGTGAACTCTAGATCAAGCTATGAGATAAAAACCATGAAATAGCAAGCACAATTGTCAATTTCAAGATGAATATAAATTGAGGTTTTCTTACAAAACTCTCTCACAATAGATGTGGATCTCTTCAATTAACAATTTCCAATTTCATAAACTTGCAGCATATTAATTGAATGACAATTCTAAGTATCAAATCTATCTATGCAATTGTAAAAGAGAATTCAAGGAAGTGTACTAGCTCTGTAGTGGGGGCCCCCCACACTTTACAAGCACACCTTAGTCTAATTCAAATGAACACAACTACTGGATCTGAAACATAAATATGGACTCCAACACTGTATCTCTGTATTCAAGTCTGAAAATAAAAAATACATAAACTATGTTCCCAAGTTTTTCATGTATCAACAACTACTAAACTACATAATTTTCCTTTTGAGTTATTTATCCTAAATCTTCACAACAAGAGGAAGCTATTCGTACTCCTCATAATCCTAATGAAATCCTAACAATTACATCAAAGGAGGTTGAATTAGTTCAGATCCTCAATTTGAGCAAAATCTCAAAAATAGCAAAGTTTGTTCACAAAATCTGGAACTTTTACAAAAATGGCTGGGTTTGACCAGCGTTGGTCGAGCACCTAGAATCTTCAAATCCGAGAGTGGATAGGTATTCCACCATCCTTGTAAATTTTGGATCAAACCCCAGGTCCTCAAATTTACCAATCTATCCTACAACATGTCAAACCATGGAGCCATTACAGGAAGTTACAACAACTTGTAATTTTCTGGAAATTTCCAATTTCAACACAAAAATTCCTAAGATTAATTCCAAGATATTAATAATGGAAATAAAATTATATCAATCTGTTTCTAAGGAATATGGAGGAAATTTAAAGGCTAAATAAAGGAAAAAGATGAATAAAAGAGGGTTTTTACATAAAATAATCAATCATAAATCGGTACGAACACCAGATCTTCCTCTGAAGTTGAACTACCTCTGTATGTAGGAGGGCCTGCATTCCGAATTCATCCAAACCATTCAATTGGAACAATCTCTTGCTGTGCAGTGTTGAGATCCAAATCTAGTTGGGCTGCCATCCTTAATGTGTTATATTCAAATTCAATGGACGGCAAGGCCTTTTTCCCATAGACCAACTCATAGGGTGTGAATCCAGTGGTGGTCTTCCATGTGGTATCATAGGCCTAGGTTGCCTCAACTAGCCTTTCTGCACAATCCTTCCTGCTGCTTCTCACCACCTTGGTTAATATGCCCTCCAGTGCTCTGTTGGTCACCTCCACTTGCCCATTAGCTTGTGGATGATAGGGAGTGGAGGTACTATGCTTGATCTTGTGATGGTTGAGCAAGTCTTTGATCATGTTGGAGGTAAACTGGCTGCCTTGGTCTATGACCAGCTCTCTAGGATACCCAAATTTGTAGAATGCATTCTCCCTTAGGAACTCAGCTACCTTCTCTTATGTTGCTTCCTTAATTTCCTTGGTTTCAACCCACTTTGTCAAATAATCAGTGCACACAATAATGTATTGTTTTTTCTTTAAAGAAGGGTCAATAGGCCCAATGAATTCCATGCCCCACTTATCAAATGGCTCAAAAGTCACTTGAGGCTGCAGAGGCATTTCATCTCTTGGAGTAGGTCTTCCCATCTTTTGGCACCGATCACACTGACTAGTGTATTTTTTCACATCCTGATGAAGAGTGGGCCAATAATAGCCTGCTTTTAACACTTTGAATGTCATCCTCTTTGCTGCAAAGTGACCTCCATAAAGCCCATCATGACAGGTCAGAAGGATGTCAAATACTTCCTCTTCCCTGACACACCTTCTCAAGATTTGATCTTGGCCAAGTTTCAAAATATTTCCCCCAATCCAAGTGAAGGAGGTGCTTTTCCTCACTATCTTGCCCTTTTCTTTGAAGGACAAGTTTGGTGGGAACTGTGCTGATACCAAATAGTTTTCTATATCAACAAACCATGGAGAGAGAACTGAAATAGAAAATAAGTGCTCATCCGGTGATTGGTCATCCACCATTCCTTCTTCACCTATAGGAAAATTTACCCTAGATAAAAAGTCTGCAACAAAATTTTCCTTACCAGGCTTATCAACAATGGTTAGATCAAACTGCTTTAATAAAAGTAATCATCTTATAATTCGAGCATTCACGTCTGGTTTTTTCATTAAATATTTGATTGCAGCATGGTCAATATGCACAAATTTTTGATAGTTTCTAATGTAATGCCTGAATTTGTTTAATGAATGCACAACAGCCAGGAGTTCCTTTTCGGTCACTGTATAATTTAGTTCAGCCTTTGATAAGTTCTTACTAGTAAAATAGATAGCATAAGGTATTTTTTCATCTATCTAACCTAGGGCTGCTCCTATGGCTTTGTGTGAGGCATCAACATGAATATGAAAGGGGAGGGACCAGTTTGGGCCCCGGAGAATTGGTGTAGTGGTTAACTTATCCTTTAGGAGGTCTAACGCCTCTTGACAGTTTTTAGACCATATAAACTCAAAATCTTTGGCCAACAAACCAAATAAAGGAGAGGCTAACTTGCCAAAGTCCTTTATGAACCTTAGGTAGTATCTAGCCAACCCTAGGAAACTTCTGACATCTCTCTGCTTTTGAGGAGGTGGGACCCTTTGGATGATGGTTATTTTGTTTGGGTCCACCTGTAGTCCTTGCTGAGATATTTAATGACCTAGCACGGTCCTTGCAATAATTAAGAATTCAAATTTTTTAGGACTGAGATACAGGTTCATTTCAATGCATTTGTGTAGTACTTTGCCTAGGTTAGACAGGGCTTCTTGAAAATCATAGCCATAAGGTGTAAAATCATCCATATAAATCTCCACTGCATCATGGACTAATTCAAAGAAAATACTAAAGACTGCTCTCTGGAAAGTGGCAGGAGAATTGCATAGGCCAAAAGGAAGGACCCTATAGGCAAAAGTACCCTAAGGACAGGTGAATGTGGTCTTACCCTTATCTTCTGGACAGATCTGGATTTGGTTGTACCCACTGAATCCATCTAGGAAAGGGAAAAACCTTTTCCCTACCAGGCCATCTAGCACTTGGTCAATGAAGGGTAGAGGAAAATGATCCTTCTTTGTGGCTTTGTTCAACTCTCTGTAATCAACACAAATTATCCACTTACCATTTTTCTTGAAAACTAACACTAAAGGAAAGACCCACTCACTGTCGTAGATAGGGTAAATGAATCCTGCATCTAGCAGTTTTTGCAGTTATTCTTTGACTATATCTTTAAGAGTTGGATTCATCCTCCTTTGTGGTTTCTGGACTAACTTGCAACCTTCTTTGATGTATATGTGGTGAGTACACACTGAGGGTTGTACTCCCTTCATTTCCTTGTAACTCCAAGCGAAGGCCTCTAGATTTTCCTTTAACATGTTGCATAACTTCTCCTCTTCTAGAGCAGAAAGAGATGGATTGATTTTCAAGGTTCTCTTTGGGATGAATTCTATGGTTTTGACATGGAGTGGGTTGCAATTAGTCAAGCATAAGTCAACTCGATGATTGTTTTTTATTTCCTTTACTGCTTCTTCTAGAGGTAATGAACTGGGAGTTGAACTTTGGAGCAGGTTTTCAATCAAGTCATCTTCATCTTGCTATCCTCCTCCCATGGTTGCTTCCAAAGCATAACATTGGGCAGAATAAACTTCATCTTCTTCCTCCTCCTCCAACCATAAAGGTAAATCATGCTCTAGAGAAGGTTGAGCATGAGGGTATAGGACTAACTACCTAGACAGATGCTAATTTTTGATGGTCATATTCCCAGCTCTTTAGCTAATGTAAGCATCAGTTGTGGCTAACCATGGCCTCCCAAGGATGAGAGGATAACCAGTAAGCTTAGCCTTAGGCTGGAGAACTAGGAAATCTACAGGGTACTCCCAGGAGTTAATGGAGACCATCACATCCTCCACAATTCCCTCAGGGGTTACTGTGGAACAATCTGCAAGTTGCAGAACTGTTGTGGTCTTCCTCAATGACCCTTGGAGGTTGAGGTTGAGTATGGTGTCCTTGGTCATCACATTAATGGCAGCCCCAATATCGATCAGAGTGTGTGGGACAATAGTGCCATTGATGTGTACATCTACTACAGGGCTTCCAGGGTCCAAATATTTTTGACATATTACCTGCCCCAGCATTAAGTCGGACAGTTGCCCAATGAAATTAATGGTAGGGGCATCCCTTTTTTGCCTCCCTGGATGCTTGAAGCATTTCTCCTTAATCAACTTATTTTAAATGGGAACATCTTTTATTTCCTTGAGAAGGGGGATCTTCACAGATAGATTTTTATATTCTCCAAAAAGTTCAGTCTCTTCTGGGGTAGGCTGGAATGGTTGGGTTAATCTCTCAGGAAAGGTGGATTTACTTTAAGGTTGCTTTCCTCTCTTTCTTCCTCAACCTCCCTAGGTGGAGGGGGAGGTTGGCTATCGAGGAGAACTCTCCCAGATATCAGGTTAATCTCCTGGATTTCCATAACATAAGCTATATATGATGTCTCTCCATTGTATACTTGTTGAGCCTGCCTATTGTTCGGGTTCGGATTTGGCTAGGCAGGTATCTGGGGTTGCTTGGGTGGAGCAGAGTGTAGGAGCTGTGGTTGGGCAAATGGTGGAGGCAATAGAGCTGGAGCATTGTTGTATTAGGGCCTCCACCCTTGGAGTGGTGTATTCCACTGAGGTTGTGGCAGAGCATAAGGTTGAAATGACTGTATGGCTGGCTGGGAATGATACTAAGATGCATAGGACCAAAGAGGGGGTGTAGACCAGGAAGGATGAGCAAGGGGTCCCTAAGAAGGTATATTTGTGGTTTGGTTGGGGTTGTAATATGCATGGGATGACCCTTACATGCCCTACTGGTATGGTCTAGACCCAGGAGGTCTCCTTTGGTTAATGAATCAAAGCTGCTCAGTGACCTCTTCAGCTCCTTGATATATGGCTTTGAGTCTGGGTAAAGAAGGGCACATGTCTGTGGAGTTATTTCTTCACAAACCGAGCAAATTTCAATACAATTCAATGGACATTCATTCCTAGGATGCCTCCTGGTGCATCTAGGACAAAAGATGGCCAAGGCTCTCTCTTCTTCCTCCTACTTCCTTTTAATGTTCATGGTGTTCATTTGCAAGGCAATGGTTTGCAGCATATCACTTTTCAAATCTTCCAGCATGTTTCCAATTTCACACTTGATGAAAGAGTTGGAAGATATGTACTGGCCATAGGTTGACTACCCCTACCCTTTTTCCTGGCCACCCTAGAATGGTTTCTAAAGACAGCCTTGATATCTTCATAGGGTAATTAGTAGATATCTCCTCCTACTAACAAATGTAAGGTATCTAGAAGATCATCTCTTACTCCCCTAAGAAGGACCAGCTTTAGTGAATCAGGGTCAAGTGTGCACCTAGCCCTTTTGTAACTGAGCTGGAATCTTTCTTCATAGTCTTCTAAAGATTCATCATGGCCTATGGTCATCCTGAAAATTTCTTCTTTAGTATCCTTTGACTGACAGTAGTCCTGATATTTGTTGTTAAAGGCCGGTTGCATCTGAGCCCAAGTTGTGATGTCATCTCCAGGTAAACCCATGAACCAGCGCAATGTTGCATCCTTGAGTGTATATGGAAATAGTTTTAACTTTTTCTTATCATCTGTCTAGTCATAGGTTCGCCATATAACAGCAAACTCAAACAAGAAAGTGTCGGGGTCCTATGTAGTCAGGCCATGGAAATGAGGTAGGGAAGAGGGGCTTATATTTTTCATCTTAGTGTCCCCATTAGTTTCCCTAATGGAGAAGGCACCCTCAAGTCTCTCTCTATTCCCTCTGTCTTTTCGGTTTTCAGCCATTAGTTCAGTAGGAATGGGTTCCTCTTCTCCTTCTTCCCCTGTAGGTTCTTCAAATATGTCAAGTTTCTCACCTAAGGGTTTCTCCAGCTCACAGCCACCTAAGAAGAGAGAAGGTTGGTTGTTGGATGCAGTGGGGGTATTTGGCAAAAACTTCCCTAAGTTGTCGCTATTCCTACAAGGCATGGAAGGAAATATTTTTGGCTTGGTTTTGTATTCTTTTTAAAACTTGAAAAGTACTTGCAGAATTGAAATTGTTGATTTAATGAAAATTATTGACAGAATGAAAAAGCTACTTACTGAATTGAAATCCTACTTGCAGAATGGAAAGGAAAGCAGATAATGCAAAATGAAAGAAAGGAAACAACTAGATTACTTTTGCAGAAATAAACTAATGGTAGAATATTGAAGACAAGAAATAGAAGAAGAGAAAGCAGTAATCACATTCTACTCAGACACCTCCCCGGCAACGGCGCCAAAAAGTGATGAGCGCCAGTATTGCAGCAAGGATGCTGCAACTCCTGGGCTACCAGCTTTACTTATCAACCTGGGGTTCATACAAACTTGGAGGTGATAGTGTTGTATGCACAAGTAAAAGTGATGGTTCTGCCTGTTGTCACTGTTCAGTTGGCGAGAGACAACTAGCGTTCCAAGCCAGACTTCTATAGACTCAGAAGAAGCTTGATTCTTTGATTGAATAAGGTAAAATCTACTCTAAGAGAGGGTTAATCTACTGCAGTAATGGAAAAAGACAGCATGTAATGCTAAACCACACCATACCCTAATTAACCATTTAAGGAGCTATGCTAAGCAGAAATGCTAAATAAACAATAAAAAAATGTGACTGTCTAAGTTACAGAAGTAAAAAAGCATCAAACAATACTAAGGTGAAAGCAAAGAAACTCAACTAAATCTGTTTTCACTTTTTCATTTTGTTTTTTAGGTAAAATCAAGTATGCAAACTAATTGTTCTTCTGGATGTGACAGGTGGATGGAAGGTGTTTGAGGATGGCTAGAAGGTTTATAAAGTGGTTGGATGGTGTGGAGGAGTCCTAGGAGGATTTTTGTGACTTCCTAGAGGTTTCCCATCAATTCGGCCTCAAAACAGGTTGTTTCAGGAAAACCTACAAGATGTACTAGAAACCTACAAGATGATCCTGTAGGAATTACAGGAAACCTACAAGATATAGTCGAGAGATAATTGTGAGGTGTTGGAGGTGTTGGGAAGCTTGGGAAAGGTGTTATATGGGTGGAATGGAGTGTTAGAAGGTCTAAGAGCACTTAGGAGTCAATATCCAAGATAAGAGATGGCTAGATTTGCTCAATGTATTTAGGGGAATTTCAATGAAAAATGATGAAAAACTAGTGAGGGTGATGGTGAAACAAGGGATGGCTAAGGTGGATGAAGTGGAAGGTGGATGTTGTTTATGAACTCTTAGCCTCCTCCTGAAGTACCTGCTCTGCTTAAAACATGTGTGTCTTCCAAAAACTATGCAACAAGATACATTTTCATAAACTAGAAAAGCATGAATCAATTTCCTATATTATGCATGAAGAAAGTTGCAGAAGGGAATGAAAGCATGAGTGAGATCTTATTTCTGAAATGGAGATGGAAAAATATGACAATGAAATCTGCCTTGCAACATTAACCAACTACTGAATTAAAGACAACAAACTCCAAAACTCATACAAGAACTAGAAATCTGTGTTTTTGGGGCTGCTGAAGGGTCCCTCCCTCAAGTCATGGTCCCAAAGGGAGGAAGTGACGCCGAGACACCTACTGAAAACCTTGTGTTGATCCTTTTTCTCCTTGCTAACCTGCTACTTGAAAGAAGGCACAAATGGAAGCAAACTATCACACAACCAATCTAATCTACACTACTTGTAATGGAAATGCATATAATAAGAAAATTAACAATTAAACTGTGAATCTACACTAAGCATACATGTTAATAAAGAGAAGCCTTGGCTACTAGGGTTGGGCCCTAACCCAAGAGCTTCAGCCCTCTAATTTAACTGAATGAGCAAAACTCATTTTTATTACCAACACAACAGATTACATCAAAATAATTGTCACAAGTCTTGCAGCTCGAAAATAGAGTAGAGTTTTACAATGAAAATATGAAACCTAATGAGGTCCTAGGCCTCTCTACTTATGCATCTGAGGTCTCCAACGACTTCCTTAAAATTAGGGAGGCTCGGCTCCCAAACTCGAGATAAACTGGTGCTTTGTCTTTCGCTTGCTCAGTTTCCTTCTAGTCCTCATGATTTGAATGTTTGCACTCTGAGCTGATGGAGGAATATTTGAATGGAGGGGTAGTAAATGAGGAGGATTTACCTCCTATTATCTCTCTCCCTTGTCCCATTCGAGTTTTGACCTTGGTCTTTGCCAAAATTCCTTGCTTTTATCCTTTAATCCTACATTAAATGCACATTAGACAAAAAAACAAAATATCCAACTCTAGCTCATCTCATAATCAGAATATAATCAAAAGTATGCAATAAGTTATGAGAATAGTTGGTTTGACTAAGCTACGAGGTGAATTAAGGCCCATATAATTACCCAATGATGAGGCTCATCACAGCTTATTACCCTCAAGGTAATGGGTTGGCTGAATCCTCAAACAAAAGTTTGGTAAACATCATTAAGAAGATACTAGAGGACAATAAGAAGTCATGGCATAACAAATTGATCTACGCATTATGGGCTGACAGATTGACTACAACAAAATCAATTGGCATGTCCCCATTCCAACTGGTTCATGGAATGGATGCAGTTTTCCCTTCTTCCATGGGAGTGCCAGTTATGAATACTATTCAAGAGATACAAATTGAACCAAATGATATAAAAAGAAGGATAAACCAAACAATTCAATTGCAGCAGTCCAGAGATGAGGTATATAATAGAACTCGGGTTTTCTAGGAAAACATAAAGAAATTTTTTGACAAAAGAACCAAAGCTAATGACTTCAACCTGGGAGACAAAGTGCTAAAATGGGACTCAAGAAGAGAAGATAAAGGGAAACATGGTAAATTTGAAAGTCATTGGAAAGGTCCATACATTATTTATGCTTTCAAAGTAAATAATGCATTTTTTCTCAAAGAGTTGCATGGGACAGAGCTACCAGGAGGTCCTGTCAATGGCAGGATGCTGAAGCATTACTTCTCATAAGCACACAAATTTCCCTCATTCCATTGTAAATACCACAGTATTTTATGTTTTTGATTGGATGACTCATTTGACAAAGGTTGAAGCCAGCAGAGAAGGCCCTAAGCCTGCTTTGATGAAATTACTAAAAAAATAAATCAGATTGAAGACAATGCAGATATTGAGAACTCAAGGCTATTGATATTATGTTCTTGACACTTCGCATTGAGAAGTGCCATCCCCAGCTGGAGCCACTGTTAGGGTCCTATAATCTATAGGATCTCAAGGTGATTAAGTATCTCACATTTTGCAGATTTTATATTGTTCATAGATCTTAATATTCAATTGATTTCCAAAAAAAAAAAAACTATTAAAAAAAAGAGATAAAAAAAGAATGAAAAGAAAAGAAAACCCTAAGTATTGTTCAATTCATACAGTCTAAGCATGATTGAACAAATTTCAATTTCGGTTGATAGGGTAGAAAATAAAGATCTGCCAAACAGTTCAAGCTTGGAAAATTAGTAGCTAGATAGAAATGAAATTGGTTCAACTGTTCAATTTAGACCAATAGGAGAGATGAGTGATAGAGTAGGTGAGAAAAAAAAAAGTGAAAAAGGGTTTGAAAGTCCAAATGCACCTTGCAAAAAAAAGGAAAAATGTTAGATTAGAAACAAAGGGTAGGTAGATTGAAAGAATTATAAAGGGAAAAGGACATGAAAATTTCTTTTAATGTTTTATTACATATTTCATGTGTTTTTCTTAATATGGAAAAAAAGAAATTAAAAAAAAAGGATAGGGGTCTTATACTATACTCCTAACTTTATTATATACTCCACCCCCCATTTCATTTTCCAACTCCACCACCCACGTTCCTGTTACATCAACAATTTCCCACCCCGCACTTTCCATCAAATCTCTGCACTCCATGATTGATCCAATGGCCCATATGAGTTTTCCGCCCCCCTCACCCTCTGAACATTAATGACGGGGGGGTCCGAAATCAGTGGTTTCTCTCCACTTACATGTCACGCCATCGTAATTTCGCACCCCTCCCCCCCCCCACTAATTCCACTTACCACTCCACAACCCCTCCGAAAAGTGGTTTCCACTTTCAAATAAACCACCCCTCCGTCATGACCGTTCACCAATCCCACCACTTCGCGACGCCACTCTGTCCCATCCACCTATCACCTCCATTCCAGCATTATACTGTTGCACATTCAATTCGTTGGACTGTTAGCCAACGGACCCGTGCCACTTTATGCCACTGTAACGGGAACTATCCGATAATTACAAATGCATCTTATCTCACTCATTTACCGAATTTTCATATGTCCTCTTTACTTACAGGTGAAAGTGAAAGTTTACTTAAGTATAAACACAGAAACAGTTAACACAGTGAAAGATCAACACAGTTGCAGACAGTTCCACTTGTCTGCGTTTAGCAGGCATTCCCCTTCTTGAATCTCATTTTCTACTCATTCCCTTTCTGTTTTCCCTCTCTGAGTTCCCTCTTCTTCTCATCCCTTTCTAAATATAGTTCACCTACAAATCGAAAGACAGCCCAAGTTTAAAATTTGTAGAAGATAACCATGCCACCGAAGAAAAAAGAACACGATTTGTTCAATCCAATGGTGCACCCACCAGTGGACTTGGACCATATTCCATTGCAGATAGAGATTCCAAGATACGTGATACCATATCCGAATTTGAATTATTTGACATCTACTGTTGGTGGGAGGATAAATTCGTTGATGGAATGGATGATATAGGACTCTGGGACACAAATTTGCCTTTCTACATTTTTCCCAAAACCCATAGCTGCCTAGAATTGATCAAAAAATGTCAATCCTGCTATAGCCCACATCAAAGAGCAGTAATAGCCCCTACAGAAGAAATATTGTTCACCATTGATGTTAAATCCATAATGCAGGTGATGTAAGCTCCTATCATTGAAGGAACCACTCCTTTTTCCCATGAAATCCTCAATGAAATGTACCAGAGACTAAACTTTGCCAAAAGAGCTAAAACCCTAGGACTATTCATGACTGAACAGACCGCACTGCCTAGCAAAAATCTGCCATATTCCTAATCTGCTTTCCTTGATAGAACCAGGCATATAGTCACAGTACTATCATATCTGCTAGGCTAATATTCATATCAGTGGCTTGATGAGACCATAATAGGTTTACTATCAATATTTTCATCTGATGCAAAGCCCTCTTGGAAGATGCAATCCACGAGAAATTCATAAATTTCACCACAGAGGAAGTGTTTTAGTATTCTTCAGTATTAGTGTACATGTTTTTTTATTTTCAAGCAGACAAGTTTCAGTTTGTAATGAGCAAGTTAAATGAAGAAGGTGAACCCCAATCTATCATATTCTGGACAACCTTGGTGATGAAGGATCAAAGGGAATTCACATACAAAACATTCATAGAAATGTTTTTCCATCCTTAGCGGTACAGCAGAACCCAGAATTAGTGAAGAAATTAAAAGGATTATGCAGCTGACAAACCAAGCAAGAACAGGAGATTGGTACTTGTACCAAAACTACATATAATTAAGGGTATATGGATGTGAATTGGTCCCTTACAAGCTACCAAAGTTCCTCCCCATGAGGATCTTTGCACTTGAGTATATTAGAAAAATGATCCATGCAGATGAAGTACATTTTGTAGCAGCAAAGAAGAAGTCTCAATTTAGGATCAAATCCCAAATTGGCCCTTTTATTTGCAACAGCAGGGCAGCAGGTGAGGAGGCTGACAAGAAATTGAAAGAAATGAAGTTCACTCACAGCTTCACATGGTCCTATGACCCATGGGGCATCATCTCCAAGAAAAGGGTGGAAAACAAATCAACACCTTATATTCACACTCACAGGCCTGAAATAGAGAAATTCATGAACCAGATAGAGTGGATGCCCAAAACCTTGCAAGAGGCTAAGGAGAAAATACTTTCTTCTTCAAGTGCACATACTCCTAAGCAGCAAGAAAGGCAGAGTACAGAGGATAGACCAGACAAGGGAAAGGAACAGGAAAAATAAACACCTTGGAAAATACCAAGAGAAGATCAGTCACGAGGGACTGATACTTCTATGAAAGATTTCAAACTGAAATTTAGGAAAAGGGCCAGCAACAGCCAATAGAATCATCAAATTTCTAAATTCAAAGAACAGGTATGAGCTAGAAGAATTGGGAGTAGAAAACAGAACAGAAACTATTCTACGGGTGAAAAAGGTATTGACAAAGAACAATTTGGTTGTACAGCTTGAGGAGAAGTGCCAGAATTTGGAGCTGACAGTAAACAGATTTTTCAACAGAATTGAACCTTTGACACAAAATGGGCTCCCTTCTCTATTTGTCATTAATGATAAACTCATGACCAGAGAAGATTATGTCAAGAGGTTAAAGGACATAGCAAAGGATGTTGTCAATCTCTCCAATATCAGAGGCAACATAATAGGAAGAGCAATGCTGGAAGCTATCAGCAATCCAATTTTCATTGAACATGAATTGAAACACATTTTCACAGTGAAGCCTACTTTTGCACGGTACACAGAAATAGATGAGATATATCGTAGGTTGATCAAGGTTAAAATCCCAGATGAAGATGAATGGAGTGACTTGTATGACTACCAAGAGGAACAGGACAAGCAGGATTGAAGGAACAACACAGAGCTAAGTCAACACCCAACCAAGTCAACAAAGCCAACACACCTTATTAAAGAGTAGCCAAATCAACCACTACAACATAATTGATTACCCAGCAACAGAATTCAGAAAAAAAAGGGACCAGATGTCCAAGTTATCTCATCGTGACCACTTATTGGTTACACTAGTCAAATTTTAGTTCCATTGTAATTAATAACAAATTGCCAAGTGTATATGGCAGTTTTTATAGATTTTAGTTAAATACTTCATGCATTGGAAGTATTAGGGGTTGGACCCGAGCAACTAAAAAAAAAAAAATTTTTGGAGAACTGTAATTTTTTAGTTGGAGCATTGATAATAAATATTGTTTGCAAGATACTAGAGCTATTGTTTATCTGGTGATGTTTTTCTTTCTGTTTTAAATGTTTCGTTGTTTCCTTCAATGTGCATCATTCAAATCTTTTTGTAAAACATAAAGTTTAGAATAAGATATGTTGTTAGAGCAATACTTAAATGCTTTTTAACCACCACTGATTTCACTGTTCTATCATTTCATTCCTTATTGTGCTTTAAGATCCAGTAGATATAGTTAGCTAGCCTTGTGAATGGTCTGAAAAAATTGATACTACAATCCAGTTGTTGACTCCATAGCCCAATGGAAAAAGTTTAAACAAGAATCTATCCCAACCAACCAATCAAATCAATTAATATATCTTTATCTATACAACTAGCCTAAAATATTAAAGCAACGAAAAAATAATAATAATAATTAATTAATTTAAAAATAAATAAAAAATTAAAATTAAAATTAAATTAAATTAAAAAAAAAAAAAAAAAACAAAACAAAACAAAACAAAACAAAATAAAACAAAATAAAAATTAAAAAATAAAAATAAATAAATAAATAAAAATAAAATAAATAAAAATAAAATAAAATAAAAATAAAATAATAAAAATAAAATAAAATAAATAAATAATAATAATAATAATAACAAAATAAAAATTTAAAAAATTAATAATAATTAAATTAAAAAATTAAAAATTAAAAAAATAAATAATAATAATAATAATAAAATAAATAAAAATAAATAAAACATAAAACATAAAAAAATTAAAAAAATTAATTAATTAATTAATTAACAAATAAATAAAATAAAAATAAAAAATAAAATAAAATAAAAAATATATAAAAATAAAAATAAAAAATAAAATACAAATACAAATAAAAAATAAAAAATCTCAAAATATACAGAGAGAGCCTCTCTGAGTCGAGGATAGTTAGATCCTAGAGTCCAAAGTGGTTTGATGCGTCCTTTATGATATTTGTCTTGCCAATCTTAAAATTCATAGAGCGATAACAGCATCCTTGAAATTGTGCAATTCATAGACACCACATTGGAGGGGAAAAGAAGGCCAAAGGGGTTTTTTGGATTCCTTTAAGGTTTTGGTTATCCCATCCCCTACAATCTGGTAGGAAATTTCCCTGGAAATAATCTTATCAGGTACATACCAAGGGAGGACATGAGGGGGTGATATGCTTCCAAAACCTTGGACATAAGTAAACAGCTCTTCCCCAAACCACCTACCTACTAGTAAAATATCAATCTTGGCCTCATCGGATAACCTTGGGGCCTTCTTGTCAAAAACCGCTTGGTGGATGGGTAACATAATTCCTTGGCAGATTTTGTAGAAATGGGTTTGGTAATTTGATTCCCACAGAATTTTGTGATATATGTGAATGGGGGTAGGGTCTTGAATAGTCCATTTCCACCCCATAGTTGGGAAACTAGTGGTGAAACAGACTGCATCCATAATGTAGGCACTCATAAAAAATGGTGGGATTGTTCTAGTGGTGACAAATCACTTTTTCCTATATTCCTGAATTTGCATGGCAAGGTTGTTAGACAAAATGGTACCCCAATCCATTATAAAAGAGTTCATTGTTGCATCTATTAGGGGAACCCACTCAACAGAAAACTTGGTTGTATCGGCATGCCCAAATAATCTACACATCATAGTTGCGACACAAGAGTAGGGAGAAGCGAGAGATGCTATAGGATACATACATGATTTCTCTTGTTTGAACTTGCTTGAATTAGACCTCCATTGCCAAATTAGGCCTAATGGTTCCTCATTCTCCTTCACGAAATTCTCGAGGAAGGCTTTCTCATATACCTTCTGCAGGTTTGGTATATGATACAGTCTTTTCAGGTCTTCTACTATGAAGGAACCAATAACCTCTTGTCTTGAAGTCTGGAATGCACGGTCCGAAATGTTAATGTTGTCTATTATCCATTTTACCATATCAGTGTATGGAAAAATCTTCAGTTTAGCAGCAATTTTGTGCAAGAAAGAACTTGCAACTTCAAAGTAAGAAGCTTCAAAAGAAGTGGTAGCATCTATTGTTGCTTTGATTTGAATTATTCTTGGACCCTCATTTTCTAGAAAATTGTATATAGCTTCCCATGAGGAAGCCCCACTGTCAATAGTGCATGTTTTTTTACATCAGACATAGAGGATTGAGTGGTTTCACTAGACTTCTTTCCTTTCTTAGACTTAGTCATTTTGCTACACAATTCTTTCTCGGGAGAAATCCTGTAATACAGAGAATACAGAGCAAATGAAGAGAAAATAGGAGTTAAATGTAGAAGTATGCGAACACTTAAAGCTTTTGAAATGATGGAAAAGGAGGTTTTAATGAAAATCAATTTGAACAGGTCATCAAATCTCCTTGGGCCTTGAAACCATAAATACCGTTAGAACCCATTAATTAACCGAAATCATGGCTTTGCATGCTTTATTTATTATTCATTAAGATATCGCATTGAAAAACTTATTTGGATGGTAAACAAAATTCATTCATTAAGTACCATGCTGATATGTGATAGCGATATCACCGTTTAGGTGTGTTAAGCATGGGAGATTTGCGATTGCGATAATGTGATTATCGCAATATTGCGATTTTGGGACAGTGGAGAATAGATATTGCCAAAATCTTTTAGTGATTGTGATTGCAATAAGTGATGTGGAGGTGTAGCAGGCCCACAAGTTTATATTTAATTGGAGCTTTTGTTTAACATTTATGATTTCCTTGGGCGCTTTTCTTTAATGAATAGCTTTATCACAATCAGAACCATTTGGAATGTTATGAGCAGAGCTTATTGGCATTCTTGCAATATACCTGGATGCGATGTGCTTCTTTAATAGTATAATTTATTCATTAGTCAGGTCCGATAACTTATCGCATTTCCCAAGAGGGAGGCCTTTTGATATATTGCCTGTTTGTCATGGGATTGAAATGCAAGGAGATTCCGTCGTAAGGAATTCTTATTAATTCTTTTAAGCTTTTATAAAGAATGAATATGCTTGGGTTCCCTGGGGGCTATCCTTTATCGCAATCGCAAGTCTTGACTCGGTAGATGAACTATTATACTCTTGAGACTTTGTGATATGTGATATCGTCAGATTTTCCTAAGTGGCCTTCTTTGGTCATTCAAGACTTTGGTCATTCAAGATCTAACGACGTTTTATTAAAAAAGAAAATCAAATCTATTCCTAAGAAAACCTTTAACTAAACTTATATTCCTATGTTTTTGAATTTTTTAAGGGTCCCCATTTATTTGTATAATAATCACCTAAGTTTTAAGAAAAATAAATGGGGGGTTGTTGCACAGCACAACACCTCCATAGAGTAAATCTTTGAGAAACTAGTTGATGGGAGGAAAAATGTGCTCCTTTTATTGTAGATATTTGTTTCATCCAATAGTTAGGCTGCCAAATATCCATGTTTCACTCACAAGACAAATCTCCAACCCAAAAAATAAACATGTAGAGAACTATTAGTCTTGTCACTATCTAATATACTCTCTTGAAAACATAAAATGTATAGTTTGTGTACAATAACTAATATGTTTAGGGTATTTATTTTGTGGGTACCCATCAAACCCCTTACATTATATGACATAATAATCATCTTCAAACTTTAGAGGAGGCTTTCCCCAATCTAAGGGATCCTTGGATGGTTAGATTATTTCCTGATAGGACTCTCTCTACATGCATGTTCCTATGATAAATTTAGAAAATCCTCCCTCGAGATACCTACGTTCATGTTATCTTGACACTCCTACACTAACATCCTTCTTATCCTCAACATTCTTCTTTTTAGCAAAGGGTACTATTGTAGGTTTGGATTTGGATAGTGAACCATATTCTTAGTCGAGCACTTGAAAACTCATCCATTCCAAATCTATAAGGATGGCATCTATTTTTTGGATTTATTATTCCTATTTTCGACCTTCAGTTTTTCTTGAATTATGTTAAAAAAGGTGATATATATCACCCCTTGTATCTTTAAACCCTCTTCATTATAGCAACCAAACGTCATTTCCTCATCTTGTCTCATATCAAATTGAGGGAGTTTCTTTTTGGGGGGACTAGATAACCTCACCTTAGTAATGTTTAGAGGGTTCAAGAAATTAGAATCAGCTTCTTCAACATCATAATGAATGGGATAGACTTATTTTTCCATTGAATATTCTTCGTCCTCTCTCTTTATGATTATCTGACCTAGTTTTAACTACCCTCTCTTGTTCTAATCCAAAATATTTAATAACCTATTCGTTAGGAATGAACTTGTTAGGTAATCCTCCGTGTAGGTGGTCATAAATATGGCATATAAATATAAAATAAATCCTAACTTATTATAATTCCTACCTATAGAACCACCCTTTAAAACTCCATTTATATCATATATGATAACCCATTCCCCAATATTCCTTTCCACGTATCTTTGGTACTCAGGTATTTTCCAAATTCCTTGTTCTTTTAGCAATGTCCAAAAATATACCTATTTTCCTCCCTTTTAAGGCCATGGATCTCTCTATCCACAATTTCCACAATTTCAATGGTATAAAATGAAATTTATTCACAAAGGGTTGTATGTCAGCTTTCTCCATCATGGAGTCAAATAGTAGGGTCCATGCTCTGAGGGGTAGGATGGAGTTTTCATAATACCACTTGCACTAAATGTTTTATTTTTCTTCTCTTACATGAAGATAAAGTTTATCTATCCCCATGAATGGAGTATGGAAAATTGGGTTATACCTTATTCATATATTCTAGACATCATGAATCCACATACTCATTTTTTTTATTGGAAACAATCCTTCTAAAAAACTTCCAAACTAATGTTGTTTCTTGATAGAGTAGACCCTATTCCATGACCACATTGACACCCATAAGGTTATCCATACTTGTGATAGAATATGGAAAATTGAGGTATATTGTACCTGTTTCTTCCATACATGATGACTCCGTACACTTATCTTTTTATTTGAAATCATCCTTCCATGAAACATTACAACTAATGTCGTTTCTTGATATGATAGAAGTTGTTCCATAACCACATCCACTCCCATAACGAGCTCATTTTCTCCACTTCGGTTTCAAAAAAATTTACTAGCTTCTTCTTCTTTGGCACAACATCTCCTTTTATCTTTTCCTCTCCCAATCAATTATGCTCTACTTCCATTCATAGTCCTCTTATTGATAATACATCTAGTGAAAATGGAACCCGCTTTGATTATATGAAGGATTTTTACATGCATTTGACACATCCCTTATTCCAATCAATGATGTGGGCCTTCTCCATCAACCACCTATTTGATTACTATGGGGGGAGGTCATTTGAGAATAAGGAAATAGATAAGTGGGTATGGTGGGAGCACTCTCCACCATTATTGGTGGTAAAATTGTTTGTATATATTTTGACCACTAAATCAATAGTTGAACTAGGTCAATGTGTATCCCCATATATTTCCTCAAATCCCTATTCTTTATAGCAGTTATATTAGGATTTCTTTGGACCTTGTGTATTCTTTTATAAAGTTAAAGGGTGGGGGAAACACTTAACTTGTTGGCTATTAGGTTCTTTAACTATCATTCTCTCTCCATTATTTTGTTTTTTATGGAATTTCTCCATCTCCATGATCTGATATTAGAGAATGTGTGTCATGTATACATATATTTATTTTTAAAATGAATGGAGATATTGGTACCATGTCAATATCATGGATCTCTTCCCCTTATTTCCCTAAATTTATGGATAAAATTCATAGCAAACATTACCTGCATAATTATCTAGTAGCCATAAAGGGCCTAACGAGATTTAATCTCAAGAACTTTATGGACTTGGCACAAGAGTGTCTTTTAATTGAGTTAACCCTTGGGGATATATATTTAGATACATACATACATATGTAAACACACAGACATATCATAAAGGCTTAGCTAAATTGGTTGAATCATCCACCATAGCCTATCATGTCAATGACGAGGAGGCCATAGTTTATGGGTTTAGATAGGATAAATTCCCTTTGGGTTCCTAGCCACTATTAAGGTTTGCAGTTGTCCCATCCTCCATCTAGATAATTGAAGGTAGAGGGAGGGGTCTTACAAGGTTTCTTTTGGAAAATACATAGATACATACATATATTATTGTTGAAGAATGATTAATTGTGGTAGGAGGATCACCATTATTTATGTAAGAATCCCCAACTCATATAGAGGGTCATTTTATAATTGCACACTTCTCCTATAGGAGCACATTCAAAGTTCCTAAAAGCTTACCACAGGACCAAGAAGGATTTTTTTCTAAGGTCTTAAAATTGATGTTCAAAATTTTATGGTTGAATATTTGGTTTTCCGACAGAGTAAAGCAAAGGCAATCAAGGCCCAAGTCTCCTACAACCACTAGCCATACCAAATAAACATTGGAAATAAGTCCCAATTGATTTCATTACGTATCTACAAAAGTTTGAAGGAAATAATGTCAACATAGCAGTGGTTGATTGACTCAGAAATATTCCCATTTTTTCTTTCTTTTTTATCATTATAAAGAGGGTACAATAGCTACAACATTCATACAAATAATGCAAAAACTACATCGAATGCCCAAGAGTATTTTAAGTGATGAAGATCCAATTTTCACTCCTAATTTTTGGATTGAATGATTTTACTGTTTGGGTACTCAGTTGGCTCGTAACTCCTCTTACCATCCTAAATTTGATGGGCTTACTAAGATTGTGATGAAGTGTCTAGAAGGGCGTCTTCATTTCTTTGCATATGATAAAAATATACAATGGGTCAAGTGGTTTCCATTCGCAAAATATTGGTACAACACATCCTTCCATAATAAAAAATTGTCCACATTTATGGCACTTTATGGATATTATCCTTCATCCATCACATCACCATTGAGAGGGAAAGCAAAAATTTTAGGAGTGGAAAGCAAAAATTTGTAAGAGGAAGAGATCCAATTCCCACTAGTAATTTCTACACTGGATTACTTTACTATTAGGGTACTCAATCGGCTCATAGCTCCTCTTACTATCTTGAATCCAATGGGAAAACTAATATTGAGAATACATGTATAAAAGGGCATCCTTTTTTGTGCATATGGTAGACAAATGCAATGGGTAAAGTGGTTTTCCTTCAAAAAATGTTGGTACAACACATCCTTCCATTATTAATCAAGAAATTTCCCCATTTATGACACTTTATGGATAGCATTATCCACCCATCACATCACTCTTGAAAGGGAAGGAAAAGGTTTGAGGAATGGAGAACCACAAAGATCACCAAAAAGAAGTTCTCAAACTATAGAAGAGCAACTTAGTTACAACACAAAATAAAATGAAATAAGAACAAGATCAATATTGTAGTGAAAGGGAATTTGGAGTGGGGGATTCATATTTTTTTAGGCTACCACCACTTAAAAATATGTTCATCAAGCAACAAAAGAAGAATAATAAATTATCACCCAAGTATTTATGTCCATATAAGGTGTTGTAGAGGATTGAAAATATGGCTTACAAATAGGAGTTTCCTCCATATTCACATATACATCCAAGCTTACATGTTTTTTGCTTGAGGAAGGCAATTAAAGACAAGATCTCAATTCAAAATAGTTTAGTAGATATTAATGAAGGGAAAATCATACTAGAACCATAAACAATATTGAAACAAGGATTTGGCGATTGTGAAATTGAGCAATTACTAAGTACCTCATCAAATGGAAAAACCTACTAGTAGAAAAGGCAACATAGAAAGATGGGCACTCATGTAAAAACATTCACAAGTAATCAAATATTGGGGGAAACACTTGTTTTAAATGGAGAGGGTATGTTAAACCATACATAAAACCCTAGTTATAGAGTTAAAACTCTAGATAGAGCCCTAAATATTGAGTTATTTTATATACTGTAAAAGAAGGTTTCCCCCTCTAATAGGCTTCACATTCATTCTCCTCTATGATTCTCAAGGTGTGAAGTGACTTCTCTTTCTCTTTTCATGATATTTGGGTATTTGGTGCACAACATTATGCATTCCCTTAAGCTATTTTTGTTTATGTAATTCTCATGAACATCTCATGTGAGACGTTATTCATTTACAAAAATTAATATGTCGATGGTTGTGGGGTTTATTATTGTTTTGAGTTTGAAGCCTAGGTATAATATCTTTTCCAGTAGTAATAATTGATTCAAATTAACATCATTAATTTAACCTCGATGGGGTTTGATGCCCACTTTAAACAAGGATTGGAAAAAGTGATAGTGTTGGAACTTGGTCTTTCTCTCTCTGGCTCTTTTTCCAACTCCTTTTTTGGGTTGTTGTGGCCTCTAGGTTTCTCACCCACACTTAATTTTGAATTAGAGCTACCAAAGTCCCAAAAAGGTCAAAATTTTTTCTCTATACCACCATGAGAATGGCCATGTAGTGAGAGAAGTTAGTGATATATGATTCTAATTTTAAATCTCTCCTCTAACCCATCATGTGGATTGTCAATGTACTCATGCACAAGTGATCTATATTGGATCATTATATTATTTTTCATTCATCTTCTTGCTTTCAGAGTGGAAAATTTGTAGGAAACAGGTCACAAGAATATTTTACTGATGAGCCCTAGTTTGGCGAATTGGGGTCTGAAACCTTTCGAAAGAAGTTTAAGTCATAAAACTTCATTTTTTTAGCAATAGAACTTTTCCATTTAATCATGACAACCCCTAGTTCTATTCTACACAAATACCTTTCCACTAGTTGTTAGGCCCCTATACTACTAGTGTAACCCCTTATTGTTATTATTACAACCCCGTTACTATATTGTTGTGCCCATGTAGTCCCCATATTGTTATTATTGTGCCCGATAGAAGCCCACTATTGTTATTTTTGTGCCCTCACATTATTATTATTATGTCGGCTCTGATTATAGTATGACCCCTTAAACTCCTATATAGAAAGGAGGTCTTGTCATTTGTATCATCCAAGAATTGTTCATTTATGTAATGTAAAGGAGGTTTCCCCCTCGAAGAGGCTGAATTCTAAGGTGTTGATCTATCTCTTCTATCTTTTTGTGAGTTGGTTTCATAACATTTGGTATTAGAGCTTTGGATTCTAGGTTTCATTACTCCAAACAGGTTATCGTGGAATTTTTGCTATAACTTTTTTGCTGCGACGTTTCAGATACTAAAAAAAAAACTCATTTTGGTTGAAATCGTTCTAAATCTCGGGTCCAAATTTCAGATTTTTTTCGTGCTATATTTGTGAAGATATGATCTGAGGAATTTCGCATTTTTGTAGACTCTCGAATTACATTCCAAATAGGTGACCTGAGGAAAATCGTCATAACTTTTGTTTTGAGCATCAGATTGAAATTTCGTAAGAACTTACAGAAATAGGACGGACTTTAGTTTCCATTATATATTTTTCAGATACTAAGGTGAAAACAGTGACACGTGGCACTTCATACAATTTAGCTCTTCTGAAAAGGTATATAATCAGGTCATCTTGGGAGATTGTGCATAACTCTTCCTTGGAGAATCCAATTTGGATCAAACTGGTGCCATTGGAAAGAGGACGCAGAGGGCTACTGTAGGTCACAATTTCAGAACTGAAATATCTGAAAGTGCAGAGTTACGGTCGTTTCAAGATCGAAATCCTAAAATCAAGAAAAAGCGAGATGAGGAAGTTTGATAGCAAGGATCCGATAAATTGGATACTACATATAGAGAAATATTTTGATCTACATGGTGTACCACTATTACAAAAGGTATGTATTGCATCTTCATATTTATAACAAGATCAATTTTTATGGTATAAAGGGCTTTGTTCTCGTAAACAACTTATTACATGGTCAATTTTCAGGGAGGAAATTATAACACATTATGAAAATACTAAGAGAAACACCTTCTTTAGAGCAACACCGCAACAATTGGAAGAAAAAAGAGCAAAAGGGCTTTGTTACAAAGTGGAAATCAAAATTATGTCAACATGGAATTCTACCCCTCACAACTATAAAGATGGAAGTGTTGTTTCTCCTAGCCTTTCACAACCTACAAGGGTTACACCACAACAATTGGAAGAAAAAAGAGAAAAAGGGCTTTGTTACAATTGTGTAACAAATCCACTAAGGGTCATAAGTGTGCTGAGAATAAATTATTTTACATAGAGTATGAAGAGGAGGAAGAAAAGGATCAAGAAACATCAAAAGAAGAGGATATACGCCAAGACCCAACCCTAGAGAAAGAATAAATGAATCCGACCATATCTTGTAAAGCATTGGAAAGAATTACCACTCCTCAAACTCTCAAGATAGAAGGACATATCAAGAAAAAAAAATGTTCAAGAAGTGAAAGATCACATCGAGCATCAAGAAATGAATCCGGCCATATCTTATAAAGCATTGGAAGAAATTACCACTCCTCAAACTCTCAAGATAAAGGACATATCAAGAAAAAAAAATGTTCAAGAAGTGAAAGATCACATCGAGCATCAAGAAATGAATCCGGCCATATCTTGTAAAGCATTGGAAGAAATTACCACTCCTCAAACTCTCAAGATAGAAGGACATATCAAGAAGAAAAGGTTCAAGCAGTGAAAGATCACATTGAGCATCAATAACAAGTTCTCCAACTTTTAAAGGATAATGCCACTTTGGTGCAAAATCAAATGAAACAACAAGTAGATCAACATCGTAGTGAAAAAAAATTTGATGTAGGTGATTTGGTATCTTTACTGCTACATCTCAAGCAAGCTATTTATGAGAAGGAAATGTTGGCAATACTACATGCACTTAAGAACTGGCGACCTTACCTAATGGGAAGACACTTCAAGGTAAAAATGGATTATGATAGTCTTAAATACTTTCTAGAACAACTATTATCTTTAGAAGAACAGAAAAAATGGGTCACAAATATGTTGGGTTATGACTTTGACATCATCTATAGAAAAGGGAAGCAAAATTTTGTTGCAGATGCACTCTCAAGAAAGGATGAGGATATGGAAGCATTATCTTGTGCTATTTCTATTATCCAACCAGAGTGGATAAATGAAGCAAGGGATGAATGAAAGAAGGATGAAGATGTATGGCCACTCATTCAAAAGTTGCAGAAGATCCCAATTCAAACAATATTTCCAGAACTTGAAGAGGAAGGAAAAATCATATTGGAACCTGGAGCAGTCACAGAAACAAGAACACGATAGCTACGAAATCGATAAATTTCAGAGTATCTCATCAAGTGGAAGAACTTACCTGCTGAATATTCCACACGGGAGGACAAAAATTTTATATAGAAGCATCAAGAACTACTCAAGCGTTGAGGACAACACTTTTTGAAGGAGAGGGGAATGTTAGGCCCCTATACTACTAGTGTAACCCCTTATTGTTATTAGTACAACCCCCTTATTATATTGTTGTGCCCATGTAGTCCCCATATTTTTATTATTGTGCCCCATTGAAGCCCATATTGTTATTATTTTGCCCTTACATTATTATTGTTATGTCAGCTTTGATTATATTATGACCCCTTAGACTCCTATATATAGAAAGGATGTCTTGTCATTTGTATCATCCAAGAATTGTTCATTTGTATAATGTAAAGGAGGTTGCCCCCTCGAAGAGGCTGAATTCTAAGGTGTTGATCTATCTTTTCTATATTTTCGTGAGTTGGTTTCATAACACTAGCACCAAAATCACCTCAATCAGAGTTTGTATGCAAAAGTTATGCCATCTGAAAGTTGACCTTCCTGTTTGACCACCATGATTCGATAGGATGCCACATCAAACTAAATTATTCATGGAAAATGGGATATCCACTTGATCGTGATGAATTAGCATCTAGAAGAGTCAATATTGTAATTCTAGTTAACAGCTGGAGACAAACTTAACCACTAGTAGGCAGTCGGGTTGTGTTATAACTGGGCCACTAGGAGGAAAATGGGTTCCATTATATTCGAGTGAATTTTGTTAAATAGATGAGAAGAGTAGCCAATAGCCGATAAAGAAAGAGAAAATATAAATGGTTTATGCATTGTAGTAGCCCACGGGCCATATAACTCACTTCTTTTTACTTGCATCCATTTTCCATTCACATAAAGAGAACAAAGTAGCTCCACCTTCCTATTAGGTTTTATCCCAAAATGGTTTGCCAGATTACATCTTGTGTTAATTTGTGCTTTGTGATTTTTATTTTGTTATTCTCTATTTTCCACATAATTATAATTTGCATGCATACAGAATAAACAATAATTAATGAATCCAAAAATCTAAAGAGAAATAAACCCTCGAGTGTAGATTTCAAATTTTCTAATATATTTTAGTAGATTTCTTGTGATGAATTGTCCAGTGGAATATCCATGGTATTTTATGAATCTTATTGGTATCACAACATGTTTATTTGGGTATATTATGGGGAGTGGCAGGGGATCCAGATCGATTAATCTGAAGGTCACAAAACCCTAGTCATGGCTAACGAATATGTGAATAACCCTCATGATCCTACAAAGAAGATGTTTATGTGGCTAGAAGCACAAGTCACAGATATAAACTGTAATGTGAGCCTCCTTATGGTCACTCTAACCAATAAGCTCAAGGTATTCAAAAAATATGGAGATTCTAATGTTGAGGTTGGATTGTAGGGGAAATATGAAAATCAAGAATAACCAGAAAGGGAATCTAAGAAAGAACCCGAAAAGGATCAACCTAGTTCGAGTGTCATGATCCATTCACAATCCCTATTCAAAATGGACAGAAAGTTCAACATCAAGTTGTATCAAGTTGAGATTGATTCTATGAAGTTAAATCATTGGCTACAACTATTATAAGTTTATTGTAGTGTTCATTACATAGAGGAAAAATAGAAGATTTCATTTGCTCAACTATGATCCAAGATCTTTTGCTTATAGATGTGTTAAAGAATTACATGCATAAATTGTAGTTTAACGAAGAAAACTTAATGTACACATGAGGAAAGAACAGAAACACATAAAGCATGAAAAGAGACAACAAGACTTGATAACGGAGTTCGTCCGTCTTGGACTACGTCTCCGGGCCCTGCTCGATCAATGGGGAGGCCTTCATTCATTAAGTGTGTTGTGGCATTTCTTGGTTTTGATTAGATAGAATATTTCAAAAAAAATATTAAGTTAGGATATGGACATACAATAGTAAATAAAATGTTAGTTTAAAGAATATTTTGATGATGATGTCCATATCAAAGAAAATGTTAGGGTAGCTGCTCTAAAAAATAAAGGAAAAAAGAAAATGTTAGGTAGAAAGAAAACAAATAAACTCTTAAAGTGAACAAGTCTAAATGCTGCTACTCTTTTTCTGCAAAATAATAGTTGTGTGCAACTTGTTTTAAATGCCACAACCCATGACAGTCAAACTATTTAATCTTGACTGCTTCATGCTTTAAATTTGATGTTCTAGATAGAGAATAAAGATCTGTCCAAATTGTTTAATGTTGGCAGATCAGTAGTTAGGTAGAGAATACTAAGGTGCTCATCAGTTTAATCTAAGCCCTTGGAAGTTACAAGGGTAGATTTAGATAGCTTATTTTTGTTAAATAAGAAGAAATGATAAGGGTTTGCTAGCTTAAATGCACCCATTAAGTGAAGAAAAAATGATAGGATAAGCAAAGGGTAAGTAGAGAAAGGTTGCAGAAGTTTAATGATTGATTGGACAAAATGTACATTTATCATGTTTCTAAGTCCATGAGGCAATTTCACAAAGCAAATGGAGGTCTACAAAGATCAATTATTTAACTTCCCTTGTCCTTATTCATTCATCTATTGACTAATTTCCTCTTATTACATTCATACTCATTCATCTTCATAAAATCCCCTTTTCCTATGGTAAAAATCCTTTTTACCTAGGAAAAGTAAAAACCCAATGTAAAATCCCTTTTTACTTTAAAAACCCATTAAAAGTCATTTTCCCTAAGTATGATGCATATATGAAAAGTCAAACGGTTCATTTAAAAACATTATACTTAGTCATTTTCCCTTCCTCTCATATTTTCATACTAACACTAACCTTATAGTAATAAATCCCTTAGAATTCCCCCTTTTCCCGTATTATATAGTTCCTTTAATATAATATTTGAAAACCCTTTAGTTTCATTAGAAACTATGCATATCGCATTGGAAATCGGTGGAGCCACGGGCCTTTAAAATATGCAAATACCATAGTTTTATTAATAAAACTATGTATTCCACAAATATCGCATCGGCGGATTGAAGAACCCTTTAAAACATGCATATACATTAGTTTTATAATAAAACTATGTATTTTAATATTGCATCGCATATTGTCGCATCGCAAGTCCTTCATGTGAATGCACCTTCCGCCATTGCGATATGCGATTACGATCGATCAGGACTTGAAATAATATATATCATATTCCATAGCAATATCGCGTCCGTGCCTCCTTTGCAGTCCCATCCAATGCATACACCCCTCTCCATTACGATATTCGATCTCTGATCGTGATGAGAGCCCGGACCCGACCATATATATATTGTAGTTTAATACCACATCGCGTCCGCCCATTATCATATGTCTTTGCGATGGGCCTGACTCCCTGCCAACTCCGATTGCGATATGCGAATAATACCCGAACCCAATATTATTATCCACCACATTTAATACATTTTCAAATCCGCCCATATGTGTTTTCTAAAGTTTTGCAGTGTTAAATCGTTTTTACGATTTGAACGCTGGAATTACCCAAAAGCACCATTTTAATGCTAATCTCTGTTTTAATCCATAATCAAGTTGTTCCCGCCATATTTAATCCCTTCGTATTCCTCTTTCACTCCTTCACCATCCGATCATGACCATTCAAATCCAATGGCCCTCGGCGATTTCGAGTACACTCCCTGTACGAGCATTTCCCACCTGAAAAGCTTTGCCCGATAACTCAAAAGAAGACTTTTTTTCAGTCATTATTGCTCTGTTTTAACTGTTTACACAACGCAACCTCCACTATGCCTCTGCGCCCATTCAAGCCATCATTTAGCCTTTGATACGCACCGGACTCCTTCCGATAGGCTATCAAGCTCAGCTGAGCCATTGAAGAGCCTGTGCCACTTGATTTTTTCTTAATAATTTTTTATTTTGCAGGTAAGAAGACTGTTGTTCCAGGTTTTTAAACAAAAATCTTGTGTGATATTTTGAAGACCAAATGAAGCGATTTACTGTGAAAAACACAGTAAAAACCTGAATGCATAGTAAGGATTAAAGGAGCGTAGTAAAGGTTATTCAACAGGGTGAATGATATACACAGAGTTTAAACATATCATATAAAAGGTTAACTGAAGGAATCAGTCAGTGTGAAGGACATAAAGAGTCAATTAGCTTAAAGGGGGAAAATATAATACAAATGAGGCCAACACAGCCTGAATAAAAGGGGACAGTAAGAAGCAGTTCAATAGCTGCCCCTATCTTCTTGCCATGAAAACCTTTTCCTTTCCTTGAATAAATCTTAAACAGTTTTAAGATATTTGTAGTTTTATTATTGTATAAATAACTATCTTCTTGAGATGTTATGCGTTTGGAGTTGAATATTCATAGTTCATTGCTTATAAATTCTTGACCGTTAATGCTACTTTGAACCTGGAAGACACCTTTGAAGGAAGCTTTTGCAGACTCTTGATGTACTAAATCTTTCTGGAACCTTAATACAAAGCAAAGGATTCTGAATATTGTCTTGCACAGTTTGTGTTATCCTGTAAGTTTTTCCAGTTTTTCAATCATTATGTCTTTCTTCATATGCTTATGACTTGCAAAGATATCTAGATAGGAACAATTAGAGTTTCAATTGATTCCTATAAGCTCTTGAAGTGATCATCTATTAAGAGACTGGATTAATGCAACTGTTTGTGTAGCTAATCCCCTCTAATCAATAAATCATCAGCATCTTCTGTAAGCATTAGGTATACTACCTTGAACCTTTGGAACGTAGTTTAGTAGGTTTTCCAACTTGTGATTGTTCTGTTTTACAGTCTAGAAACTGTGATAATCATATTTTTTGTTGTCTTCTACTCACCACTATTTTGATCTATATCACTGTGTAACGCTTTATAGAATCCCCTTGCTGAAGTATTAATCTACCCCAAAGGATTTATTACTTCAATTATACATCTGTCTTCATTCATTGGTCTTCCATAAATTTAAACCAAAAACCCCCCAAAACAATTATTTAGATTCTCTAGCTTTGGTAGCCTAGCCTACTACTATCTTAGAGGCACAACAAAGTGGCATGAAAAAGAAGAGTACAAGCATCAGTCACAAAAAGGAGTCTTATACTTCCATACTGAAAAATGGCAGGAAATGCAGAACTCAGATGAAGAAACGGATAGCGCCATTGTGTTCGTGGTGTCGAGAAGGGCTGAAACCATATAAAATTTGCCAAATTTTGACCAAAATGAACTTTCGCCCCTCTTGCAAGTTCCTGCCTCGAACCGCGTGCACTGCCCTCTCCCCCCTGCACTTTTCTACGTTCATCGTGTTTTATAACACTTTTTGTTACAAAGACACTTAAAGTGGGGAATATATTTGTTTATAATAAAATTTGTTCGAACAAAAGGATCGGCGAGCGCGATGAATCCAACCGTTCGGCCTTTCTTTGCAACAGAACCTCGAAAATAGCCCTTCTTCACTCAAAACAATATTACACAGAAACACTAAAAATTCCGACTGCAAAGCTTTAAAGCAGGAACTCAAACTATATCAATCTTGCCCTATTTCCCTTTCTAGTTCGCGCTTTATCGCAAGTCGCATATTGCAGTACCAACGTTCATGGTCCACAACCCTTTGTATGTTGTGATGCAATCAACATAGCCAATCACTGATCGCTGATATTGGGGTATCACTATCAGCCCCATCGCTATATCGCAATCGCAATATTGTTGTCGCAACGGCCCTTGTGTCAGGGATCACCGATCACCGATCATCGATCGCCAATATCGTCGATCGTCGATTTCCGATATCGACGTATCGTTATCGGCCCCATCGGCATATCGCAATATATAATGGCCCGGGGTTCTTTCCATATGCCATGGACTATGTTGACTCGATCCGCTGATCCGATCCCATCGATTCAATCCCGATTGTTGATCTGGTAGTTCCAACAGATCTAATTCAACGCAACATCATTTTCCACTTCACTTGGGTTTCCGTCATTCCTTAATGTTTTTCCTTGTGATCCCTGTTTTACGCACTCCTTAGTGTTTTTGCTTTGATACTCTGTTTCAGATATATGAATATTTTAGAGGTTTAGGATCCATGGTGGATCAATCCACCTGGATCAATCCTCCCCATTGATGAGCTTTTGGACCGCCAAAAGATTTATCAGTCAATTGGCAAGTGAGGGAATTGTTCCCTCACTCTTTCCTTCTCTAGACATTTTGCCTTACTAGGGTGCATCCCTTTGAAACCAACTCAAAGGTATTCCACATCTTCCTGTCGTGAAGTCCTAGTTCTTCTGTCAAGGATGATGTCTTCAGGTAACTCATCGAGATACTCTAGTGCAAAATCATTAACTGCAAGAACTGTGCCCACCTCCTCGGTGTCCATAATCAATGGTGGTTCATATAGCTTTAAGTTTTCCACATTCACTACGGAGTACATCTGCATATATATCAGCAAATCGAGACAAAAGGAATTGTTTCCAATCTTCTCCAAAATGGTGAATGGACCATACCGGATTGGTTGCAACCACTTCCCTTCTCCCTTCATCATGTCCTTGCTGATATGGAACCACACTTTGTCGCCCACTTGAAATTGATGGTCGACTCAGTGTTTGTCATGTCGAGCCTTGTAACGGGCTTGACTTTTCTCCAACTACTCTTGTACTTCTTGGTGAATCAACTAGATCCACTAGATGAATTGTTGTGCTTTGTCCCTGTCATTACGTCCACTGGAGTCATCTTCCCTTCCAAAGACCATATCAAAAGGGTCCTTGGGCAAGTAACCAAAACATGTCTCAAATGGTGAACGTTGCATAGATGAGTGCACTGCTGGATTGTAGGAATGTTGCACATATGGAAGATGCTCATCCCAAAAGTTAGGATGTTTCCCACAATAGCCTCGCAACAAATGTACCACAGTGCAATTGACAACCTCTGTCTATTTGTCAGTCTGTGGATGAAATGTCATGCTTCTTTTCAACTTGGTGTCCATCATCTTCCACAAGCTAGTCCAAAACTCTTTGAGAAAGCGAGAGTCCTGATCTAACACAATCAATGTGGGCAACCCAAAATGGACCCAAACATGGTGAAAGAAAATATGAGCAGTCTGCTCTGCAGTGATCTGCTTTTTACAAGGCATTAAAATACACATCTTACTAAAACAGTGAATGATGACATACAAATAGTCGTGACTTTTTCTAGACAAAGGCAAACCTCCTACAAAATCCATCGACACACTTTCCCATGGAAAACTCGGAATAGGGAGTGGTGTGTACAGCCTAAGTTTTCTATTAGAGGGCTTTGAAACAGAACACATCACACAACCATTTACATAGCGAGTCACAATGTTCTTCATATGAGGCCAAAAACAAAATCTTTGTACATGACACAAAGTTTTTTCAATACCAAAATGACCAGACACAAGGGAGGTGTGGGCCTCCTGGATTACATGTACCCTTTCTCTTGTGGGTATGCATAATTTGCCAAGGTGATACAACAGTTTCCCCTGCAAGTGATAGTTGTCCACCTGTGAACCATGGGTTAGTTTTGCATAAATCTCCTTAAAGTCATCACCATTAGCAAATTGTTCAACATAACTCTTAAAAGACAACGAAGTATTATGCAAAATAACAGAAGTAAAAATAGGAGGGCGAGATAGCATATCAGCCACTTTGTTGCTAGTGCCCTTCTTATACTTTATTACCAGAGGAAATTGTTGAAGAAAACCCATCCACCTGAAATGACGAGATTGCTGCAACTTGGTTTGTGACTGAAGGTACTGTAAGGGCTGATGATCTGTATGGATGATGGTCTCCTTGCCGATCAGGTAGTGTTTCCACTTTTTCACACTTTGAACCAAGGCATAAAGCTCCTTGTCATAAGTGGGATATTTTATCACAACCTGAGAGAACTTCTCAAAATGGTAACATATCAGCTTCTTTTGCTGCATCAGTATAGCTCCCATGGCATATCCATTGGCATCTATTTCAATCTCAAATGGCTGTTGGAGATCTGGTAAGGCTAAGACTGGTGTGGTGCTGATCTTTTCATTCAATGTTTTGAAGGACTTCCGTTGTTTCCCTCCCCATTGAAAGACATGTTTCACACTTGTCAATGTGTGCAAAGGTGCTGCAATAACAGAGAAATTGGCAATAAATCTCCTCTAATATTGCACTGCACCTAAAAAGTTGCGGACCTTGGTTACACTAGTAGGCTTAGGCCAATTTACAATTGCTTCAACTTTAGAAGGATCAATTTTTAATTGACCATGACCAATAATATGACTTAGGTAAACCAAAGAGGTTTTCCCCAACTCACACTTTGAAAATTTTACATAGAGTTTTTCCTTTTTCAATACATCAAACACTTTCTTCGCATGACATACATGTTCGTTCCAACTTTTACTAAAGACAAGGATATCATCTAGATATAAAATAACAAATTCATCAATGAAAGGCCTAAAGAGATCATTCATGACCCTCATGAAAGTGGTTGGAGTGTTGCAAAGTCTGAATGGCATCACCATCCATTCGAACAACCCCTGTTTGGTCTTGTTTCTGGGAAAATTAGTGTCTTGTTGAACGACTAACCCTCTAGGTTTGGCAGCTACCCTAGAAACAACAGTTTAAAGCAATTCAATGATCTTTCCTATGTGTAATAGATAAGAGAAAGATAGTAGAAAACCAACCTGGAACTTTCGCTTGATCCCTTGCCTGATCTCTCTCTCCTTTGGCAGATCCAGTAACTCCTCCCCGTACTTAACACGCTTGGAGAGTACCTGCACAAGTACAGAAAAAAATAACTATCAAAGCATCGTGATCTATTACAGCATAAACATTATAGAATCAGATATATAATGAACAAATGAAAGCATTCACAATTACACAATCAATTGGGAAAAATCCTAAAGAACTTTATTAATAATAAGGAGAATTACAACGTTGTTGTCTGATCCAGCGCCATCCTCCCAACATTAATCCTTCTTCACCTCATGAATTAGCAAGAACATACCAACAAGAATACAATGCTCTCTCCTCAATACTCAAACTAACAGCACTTACTTACAATTCACAACAATTCAGCCTCCTGATCTCTTGGATTGGAGATCCTTTTATAGATGTTTGCAAGAGGGTGAGTCATCTATGGGGATTGATTAGTGTCATTCCACTTGTTACAATTGGTTCCACAAGAAAGGGGAATTGGAGATTGTTTCCTAATTCCCTTGGTCATCCTTGGGCGAATTCAGAGAGGCAAGTGGCATAGGAGAAGTTTTTAGAAGATTCCATGAGCAACCAACTAACAAACTGTCCTGGAAATTTGTCCATCCTCGCCCATCACACCCTATAGAAGGCCTAAACAGTATGCATCGCACTTTGACAGTGTAGCAGTCAGTATGCATCGCACTTTGCTAGTGTAGCAGTCAGTATGGTTCAGTTTAGGCAGTTTCTAGATGATTTCTAAGGTGGAGCTTTTGGGGAATGATGCACTCAAATGACTAAGTTTCTTTAGGGTATGAAACAACTCTTTTAGGGTTTGATGAGCCCTAATACATCGACATATAAGTTTGGGGTTGATGTGCCCAAATATGTCTATAACAGTTGCCTCCTAAAGCATGAGGTCGTAAATATTCATGTTGGGTGAAATGCTTTATCATGAGGATCCGAAGTTTCGAATTGGAAGGTGACCTACATAAGTTACAATACTATACATCATCACAATATGATTTTTCATGATCTAGCTGAGGGAGGCATTCCCATGCTCAGCTTTATAAATTTTCATTTCATGTACATAGATCAGATAGTCGTCTACCGATACAGACTCGTGATTCTACAGATATAGGGTCGCAATCCATGATTAATATGACCATATGTGTAGAGCCTTGGTACATTTTATATTTTTGCATTCCTAAATATATCGCAGCCCGGATGGATGAAACTAGATCCAGGGTCTTCAAACTCATTCAATCTTCACTCGATGTACAAGTCAAACCATGTGAAAAGATGTCCTGAGGTCGAACATGGAAAGACATCACCTGATTACCAGCCAATGATGTGAGTTGTTAATAGACATGAGAGGAATCACCGATAATGATAATGATCCTCAAGGTGCTATAGTACAATTCACGTGGTGTGAATACATGATCTGATGTTGAACACCACGCAAAATATTTCATTCAAAGGCCATTAATGTCAACCTGTCGCCGGAAGTGAGAAACTTGCCATTAATGTAAACAAGCTTCAAAGTACTGAAAGGGCGTTTCTAAGTCAACTTCTTGGATAATGAGCTGATTTCGACAAGAAGTGACTTGTCGTAGGAGGGCCTTGATGTATCCCACATCTACAACATGAAATGAATCAAATGATTTATGGAGGTGAAAATGAACTGACGACACAAGGTTCAAGAATGGCGGTCATGAAAAAATGAAGGTTGGAGGTATTACAGTGTATGAGACATTAATTGGATGACTTCTCTTGAAAATGTTGGCGACACTGAGATGAATTGGTAGCGTTAACCCCAACAGATGGATGGTATGAAAGACCAATGATATGATGACCGGTGAACAGAATAACCCAACCCAACTCAATCATGGAGATGAAGTGAAAGTGTCATGTTCAAGAGAAACTTGCTACCATAAACTCTTCAAGATTTTTCCCCTTTTTCCCCAATCATTGCTGACCAGTGCCTCTTTATTTTTTTCAAGCTTGAGGAGGATAACATATGCTTGTTCTATAATTCGCCCTTCAGGAAAACCCATCGCTATTTGATGTTTTAACGAGTCTAGCGATAGTGAAACTCAGTCTCATCTAGATGGACAAGTTTGTCGCTATTATTTTAACGAGTTTAATGACAAGGATAACTTGGTCCTTTTCATGTTTAAAGAGTTTGAAAATGGACGAAAGAAAACTCCATAAGTTCTTTTTCGTAAAGTAATCCCTCAGGTCCGAAAAGGGATAAAATAATATAGGAGGGATGACATTTCCAGTACTTTAACAAGCTGGAAAAGACAAGCGCTCGACAATCTTTTCATGTTTAACGAGTCTGAAAAGGGTTTAAAGAGGACTCTATAGTTTTCTTTTCATTTTTGAATCAAAGCTCGAAAAGAAGACAAAAAGTTTGCTTGGTGGTCAAAGATGCTCAATTCACCGTTTAGCACATCAGATTCTATCGACAGTTGTTCAACCTACTCAAAACTCCATCAAACTGATTAAAAATACATATTTATGGATGAAAAATGAACTAAAACTAACATTTACTTGAAGTACATGGAAAAGAAAAAATAAAAAGTAGTTTTAACATTTCATTTTCACCATTTCACTTCAATTTTTGGATTTTGAAGCTCTGAAGCGGTTTCCCCCCTAAAATTTCACCAGTCGATTTTTAGAGATTCTGTGGATCATTTCCCTCATCGTCAGGACCAGGTAGGAGCTATCCTCAAGCTCTTCATTTTCATTCCATCTTTTTTCAATTCTAGGCAAGTTTTTTCAATTTTCTGGGCCTTAGGGGTTTGAATATTTCGCTCCCCAATCATCGCACCTTTCTTATATCGAAAGGTGCAATGCATGTTGGGATGCCAACAAGCCAGTCAATATGCATCTCACCTTGCTGAAGGGCAAAGTGCGATGGGCGCAGAAAGGCAAGTTTGTACAGTGTTTTTTCATCAAATTTTCACCTATTTTTGCTCAAAAATGGATCCTAACTCACCTAATGTTTGTATTTCAGATATTTGTTGGACCAAGATGGTTGTCACATGGCGAGAATGAGAACATGAAGAGGAGGATATGATTGCTTTACATGACCAGGTCACAGTGGATGTATTAAGGAACTGTGGTTTACTTAAGTTTTTCCGCATATCCAGCATGAGACAACATATTAGTTTGTTGCAGTATCTTCTTCATGCTTGGGATCCTATTGACCAGGTATTCCAAATCAGGGGTAAATCCATTCTTTTCATGGTCGAGGATATTTATTTTCTGACAGGTTTGTCGAGGTGTGGCGCCCCTATTTCACTATCAAGATTTGCTTGTGGGGGCGAATCGGTGAAAGATTACATTCGTCAGCTCAGCAAAGATGGATCCCAACCCATCAGAGATGGAAAGATTAATATTCGAGATGTTACTGATCGACCTTTGAGGACCATTCTATTTACCTTTGCTAGATTGGCTGGCAGTGTGGCCTTACATTTAGCAAACAGACCCTACATGCAGTATGCCTTGGAATGCCTAGAACCAAAGGTGTTCAATTGGTGTGAGGTAGTACTTCCTGTCATAAAATACCAACTGTCCAAAGTAAAATCTAGAAGAACCAAGAATTTTGGTTATGGATCCATATATACTGCTTTTTCTTTGGAAATAATCCCACTGATGCAACCTCAAAACATTTCACTGAGATTTCCTGCACCGAGAAAACCACAGAAGCAGAGATGGGTGGACCTTTTGGCTAGGCATATTGGCTAGTCATAGGTCTCCTTCTCATCTGCCTTCTTTGAGTGGTTCGACCACCAAGAGATGGTGTTTGCGGAGTATCCATATGTAGGGATGGATTTCTGAGGCGATCCAGATTTGGCTTTACCAGTCGGTGAGCAGTGGAGTGCTATAGGTAAAATGATTTGACCACATCTTTTCTTTTAGTTTTCTATTGTTTTTGTATTTTTTGATTATTACCAAGACTAAATAAACTCATATGTGTGTGCAGATATCGGAACAGTTTGACTAGTGGCACGCCCACGGGAGGAAGATACTCCAACGGGTGAAGCTGTAGGGAGAGCAGTCCTTAGGGACCTGGACATAACAGAGACCCTTGCACAGCTGCAGGATCAAATAGAGGGATTGACTCTTGGCATTCCAGATGTCCAGACTAACGAGTTACCTATGAGGCTATAGCACCATACTACTGGTGTACCAAATCGTTGGACTAGGCTCCTGCACATGATAGCATAGGCGGTGACATGTTATCACCAGCATCACTAGTCTAGGATGTTTTTCTGCATTCATTTTGGGTTTCTAGGTCAGATGACCGATTTTGTCTTGGACACAAAACATTTTGTGAAAACTTATAAACAACTATCTATTTTGACTTTCGAAGTTTTATTTTGGCTAAGTGATGAAATCCTATGCAAATGTTGATGTAAAATGCTTTCTTTACATATGTTGCAAATGTCTATTTAACACATAGTTTGCTAATTAATCAGTCATTGTGTTTAAGTTTCTGGAAATCTGTTGATATTGAATGAAATCAAAATGTCTTTCCAAAATCCTAACTCTTAGGAACATGCGATGAATAGCTAGGTTTCGAACGAAATAAATGCTAGTTAGTTGTAAAATGACAAGTTGCAAATCTAGCCTGACAATGATCTGGCGTATGCCACGTGAAATGGCATCAGAGAGGAGTTCAATCAACGCGCTATACTCAGCGATGTTGTTCGTCGATCTTGAAACTCACTAAATCACCTCTTGGAGCGAAGATGGCCCAAGCCACAGAAGATAGGTTCTGTGTACTATGACTAGCTCCGTCGGCATACCCAAAAAATGGTTCCAAAAAGTTTGACACTGCAACAAATGTGAAGAGGATTACCTAACCAAAATGACAACTCTAAAAGAAAACACACAAAAAATACAATGAAAGCATATGTACAGTGAATTTTACTACACTCAATCAAGCATAGTAACGTTTGAGATACAACCCTTTTTGGGGCTGCAACAATGGAATCCCATCATAATTGACTAGCTCGTAGGCCCCTTTTGTCAACACAAGTTTAACAATGTAAGGGCATGTTAGCCTTGTTGGCATTTGGCCCAAAAAATGGATCCAAAACACTCCTAAAGTCTTCAAGAGTTTATTAAGATCCTCCCAAGATCGAAACAATCATATGCCAAAAGCCCTCAGAAGGGCGGAAATACGCTATCGGGAGGCTAAAATACTCCAAAACAGTGAAAAAATAGAATATTGCAGGCGCGCACAGAGCAATGCATAGCTGCCGTTAGATCTGGCTGATCAATGGCCCAAATCTAACGAGCTAAATCACAATCGGCCAAGATGAAGGGATAGTTAATCGGCGAGTCACATCAGCAGTCGTGGCAGTGGAGAGCATAATATATAAAGCCCCGGCATTGAGAGATCAGTGATTGCAATCGGATCGCATCGCTACATCACAGTGGAACATTACCAAGGGTCGGGCGGCCCACATCGCATTGCAGGTTCACAATCGGCAAGAACATACGTCATGTTATATGCAGACCGTTGGCTGGAGCGATATGCGATTGCGAATCAGATCGCATCAGAATATTGCGAAGGAGCAGGGCCTCTATACAGGTGGTAACGCCAATTGTGATGAGTCCTGGACTCGAAAGGGTTCGAGAATGAAATCCATAAGATTTGAAGTCCGGAGGGAGGCCAATTTTCATGTATTTCCCGTGTTTATAAGTATTTCAAAATACAAGGGGAACAAAGGGACCAGGCCGGTTGCGATAAATGACAGCGACCCAGGGGGCGGAAACGATGAGAGAATAGGCCATGTTTAAGGAATTTTGAAGTCTAGAAAGAACAGAGAAGGGTGAGATTTACACAAGTGAAACGTTTTATGTATGAAATAGAAAACAGTCATGATTATCATTAGAAAGGGACTGTTGCAAGGATTTCATAGGCCCGATAGCCACTCCATTTGCAAGATCAGGTGGCCATCCATCCTTAGAAGCGTTGTGTAGAAATGTTTACATGCCAAAAGAGGGATTCGGCCACGATATAGCGACCGGCGGACAGATCCTGGAAAGGGAAAGAGAGGGGCCACAACACGCTGCAACCCGAATCAAACAAGATCACGGAGCATCGACGGTCTGGCCAGCACAACAGCCATCTTGACAAACATTATGGGGATCTCTAGCATGAGAGAGCTCCCAGGCATCACAACAAGCTACCCAAAATATCTGAATATGGTTAGTCTTCTATCAGAAGACGAAACCTACGAATCATGTTGCCCATTGACGGAATCAAACGGTTAGACAAGACAAAGGGATAGATTAAGACACCTGAAGCCTCAAAAGGCTCAGGACCATTGTAAACAAGCGATAAATAGCTGAAAAAAAGATGAAATAAGGGTTCAACTTTTGGAGATTATTGCTCCTCTGTTCATTCAAGCTTCTCATATTCATTCCAGCAATATAAGCTTCTTTTGCCATTATATGTTCAATGTCCATTCTCTTTGTTGTTCTATGCTTTCACTTGAACATTTTGTTCATGTTTTTTGTGTGTCTGAGGCCAGATAACTGTCATCTTATCTCTGCTTCGATATATTACAGTTGCAAACTTCTTTGCTGCCTATAGCTAACCAGTTATATGTGTTATTATATATGCATCTAACAGTACAGTTAGTAAGCTCACTTGCTGCCTGTAGCTAGCCATTCACATATGTTCATGTATGCAATCTGCTGGTATAGTCAGTATTCTCCATCTATCCGTTAAATCTGCAAACTATTGAGCATTAGTGGTCTAAAGTCTTGTGTTGTTGGGGGTGTTCATGCATGTCTTGAGTGAGAATAGAGTTGAAATGGTTATTTGACTTGATCCAAACCATCATCCATTCCAGTAGTTCAGAGAACAATACTGAAGATTATATGTTACCAGGCATCTCCAAGCTTCATCCTAGGAGAGTTTCTTGGAGTGCTAACAGGGCCCATCCATAATGGTTCAAATTTCCCTGCTCCTAATTTGTCAGAATCCTGATCGTAAAGCAAGACCAAGTCACCTTCTGAGAAGACACGAGACTTAACATTTTTGTCATATTGTGCCTTGATACGTTTCTTATGTGCTTCATTAGCCAATGTGACATCACAACGGGTTTCATCCAGATGGATTAATTCCAAGAAACGAGCTTCTTCTTTAGAAGTTTCAGGTAGCAGGTCGATTGCAAGCTTGAGGGATGAGATTTCACACTGAATTGGTAAGACTGCTTCTAGACCATATACCAACTGAAAGGGTGTAAATCTGGTCACATTTCTCACCGAGGTCTAGTATGCCCATAGAGCTGAGTACAGGATAAAATTCCAATTCCGTTTATGGACTCCAATCATTCTTTGCAGCATGCGCTTAAGGACTTTGTTGATTACCTCAACTTGTCTGTTAGCCTGCAGATAATATGGAGTAGAACTATCATGGGACAATCCTAATTTGGTAGTTAACTCGATCATCATGTGATTGCGAAAATGTGACCCATGATCTGTGACCATAGCCTGTGGCACACCGAATATAGAAACTACATGATTGAAAAAAAAAAGAGCAGTCGTTTCGATGTTGTTATTCAATGTAGGCATCGCCTCAGCCCATTTTGTAAAGTAGTCGACAGCGACTATAATATACCCATGCCCCCCGGCCGAGGTGGGGTTACATGTCATGAAATCAATGCCCCATTTCATGAATGGTCCAACAGAAACGACTCGATGCAGTGGTGCAGGTGGTAATCTGGTTTTACGATCGAAAATCTGACAAGCATGGAACTTTTTGACTGCAAGTATGCAATCTTTGAAAATGGTTGGCCAGAAGTGACCAGCTCGTAAGATTTTTTGTGCAGTTGTGTAACCAGATAGATGCCCCCCACAATCACCTGAATGACATTCATTCAAAGCTTTTTTTGCCTCCTCATGCGTAACGCACCTTCGTAAAATCATATCGACACCATGATGATAAAGTGTATCACCAACGATCAGATAATATTTGGCTTGGTATCGAATACATCGTTGTTCAGAGCGAGAGGTGTTAGGCCTAAAAGCTTAGGTATGGAGATAGACCAGTATATCCCCATACCACGGATCACTTGACGATATTAGAAATAGAGACTCATCCATGATTGATGCTTCTGATATTAAATTGTTGGAGGACGAGGGAAGGTCGCAAAGTAACTCTGTAAAGACGAGAGATTTCTTTGATTTGGATTTGATGAATTCCAGATCAAATTCCTGCAAGATGACTATCCATTTGGAATATTTGTCCCCCAGCAATTGTCGTGATAGGATGTATGTCATAGGGTTGCAATCTAACACAATGATAGTTTTTCGAAGGAGAATATAATGGCGAAATCTCTGTACTACTTGGATGGTTTCTAAAGCCAACTTTCAACGTAAGAGTACTTTCTTTCTGTATCATTAAGATTGCAACTTAAATAATATATATGATGTTCAATTCCGTCATCTTCTTGCACTAAAACCATACCGATGGTTGTATCTGCAGCGGCGAGATACAGGTAAAAATATTTTTGATAGTTGGGGGTATACATTAATGATGCTTTTATCAGGGAATATTTTAGAGCATCAAAGGAAGCTTGTGCAACCTAGTCCCAATGGAAGGGTACCCCTTTCTTCAAAATACGTGTATAACCTTTAGCGAGCTCAGCGTAATTTGGAATGAACCTCCTCAGAAAGTTTTCCTTCCCTTGAAGTCTCTAAATATGTAGCAAATTGAAAGGTGGAGGCATGTCAAGAATTGCCTTAACCTTTAAAGGGTCGAGTCAAATTCTGTCTTTAGAAACTACAAAACCAAGCAATCGACCAGAGCCGACACAAAACACACATTTGGGCGGATTGAGTCTTATCTTGTAGTGTCGGCAACATAGAAATATGGCTCTCAAATGTTGCGGATGATCAGTTCGTTTTCGCGAATGACCAGGCAAATCATCAAGATATGGTTGAACTATGTGTTTGATGTCATGGAAAGCATAATTCATTGCCCTCTGAAAAGTTTCCCCTGCGTTCTTCAAATTGAAAGGTAATTTACAATATCTGAATGTGCCCCATGGACATATAAATGTGATTTTTGATTGGTCCTGTGGGCGGATATTGATTTGATTGTATCCGGAAAATCCATCCATGAAGGAAAAGATTTCGCATCCGGCACATTCATCAACAATTTGGTCAATAAAGGGTGTAGGATAGTTTTCCTTCGGACATGCTTGATTTACATCCCTATAATTGACGCACACTCTAATAATCCCTTGTTTTTTCATCACAGGAACAATATTCAATACCTAATCAGTGAGAGGTACAAGGCAAATGAACCCAGCACGCAAAAAAATTTCAACCTCATCTTTAATGGCAACGGCTTTCTTTGGATGAACAGGTCGAAGTCGTTGACATACTGGTTTGACATCAGGATACATCTTGATTTCATGCTCAACAATGCTTGAGTCAATGCCTGGAATCTCCTCATAAGACCATGCAAAGACATCTCTGAATTCGTGAAAAAGAGCACAGTAATTTTCTAGTTCTGATGGAGAACAAGATTTTCCAACGTGAATATTTTCTACAACATTGGGTTTGGTTGAAATATTTATGGAAATAGTTTCTTTGATGTTAGACAGATTTTGCTCAGAATCGACTGTATTTACAGAATTGAATAAAAAATCAACAATTGAAGGGTGATTGAGTTCTTTTGAATAGTCTTCATTGTCATCTCGAAGGTGGGAACGGTGATGATAATATTCCCACAGCGTCTCTACTATCATCATTGATTGGATGATTCCTTCGTCTGTAGAATGTATACGAGAGCAAGGATCGAAAGAGGTGCCACATTCTAAATACCTATCTACCCAAACACTTGTTGAGTTCGGATTCGGGTTTGCCGCACAAGCCCAAAAGATTGATTGCTACAAAGATTCGATGAGGCTTGGCGGCAACGCCTCGCAATGATCATCACTTTCAAAATATTCGGAACTCTTCTTAAACTCAGATGATGTAGAGAGATCATGTTGCAGGTTTCCACTGTGGCCACTTCCGCGAAACCAAATGGAGACGAGAGGGAAAAAGTACCCATCAAGGAAGGATCTTTTAGGAGACCTACTCCAACATTTTGAAGTGATTATGAATGTCCATGTATTAATGGAATGCTTCCAGTAGCTTGTGAACTATTAGCAAAAAAGGCTAGTTGGTTGATGAGTGTGATCCCACCCTTGAAGGGAAATGCAATCGTTCTAAAGTATGTGGACACAACTGCAGCCATAGTATAAACCCAAGGCCTTCCCAGTAAAATATTGTAATCAAGGAGTCCATCAATGACCTCAACTTCAATATCTACTGTTTTGCCCCCTAGTTCTACTTGCAAGCTACTGAAAATCACGTACGGAGTGTATGTTCTTCCATTGAAAGCTTTTAGGCTTTTTGGTGATCATGACAAGGGTGGTGAACCAAGAGTTTTCCAGAAACTCATTGACATAATACAGGTAGATTCCCCCTCATCAATAATGGTTCGATGAACATTTTTGTTTAGGGCTTTTACTTGTATAAGGAAAGCTAGTTGTGTTGGTAACTGTGGTGTATATTTTGTATGATTAAAGACCACAAGATTGGAATCCGTAGGATCGATCCCACCTATTGCTGATAACAAAGCCTGCTTTTGGGAGGGACAATGTTGCAATACCTCAATTGTCGACATAGCAGAAGGTGATTGAGCCAGATCCTCCACTATATTATAATTTTGGGCTGCTCGAGCACGAGGATTAAATGTCGATTTATGTACAACTCCCTTCGGTGGCTTAATTGTTAATTCAGGAATAATGGGTGGAACAACTTCTGGTGAAGTCGTGGTCGAAGTACTAGGTTGATCAGTAGCCTGGTTTTTCGACGACGATGGATTCCCATAATCTTTATTCCTTCTTGATACCAAAACATCATTTTGCTTATTCGCGATGGATAGCATAAGCATTTGGGATGTGGAAGCATTATCAGTGGCAACCAAATGTATTTCTGGGTTTGGAAACGGATTTGTTAGCACCGCTGAGGTATTCGAAGCCTTTAACATTTTTGAAACTTCATATCGATATGGACAATCTCTCGTAAAATGCTCATCATTGCATATTAAACATGGATAACGAGGTTTCTTTGTCCCAATAGGGGTGTCAGATTTTTCAGGAGTGGAATTCTCCTGTTTCTTCTTATTATTATTCCCCTTCTTCTTGCCTCCTAGTTGCTTTGGATTTTTGCCCTTGTCAGACGACACGGCATTAATCTTAGAGGCAGGAATATTTTCAGATGAATTTGCATTTTGACTAGAAATAGCAAGAGCTTGACCAGATGGTCCTCTCATTGTTTATGTGCTCGAGGAACTAATCACACCGTCACCGGCATGAAAGTCCCTACTCGATTTTGGAGGGGGTGGAACGGTAAAAGCTAGTCTAGGAGCATCAGGAATTTTGTCATAGAGTGTGCATGATTGTGTATAAGTCAGATCCAAATATTGGGCACAAGAAATGACTTGCTCTTCTGTGACAACTCCTCCTTTCACCACATCCTCAGTGATAGATGGCAATAAGGACTTTATAAACTACTCAGCTAAAAGTTGATCAGGAACACACGTCTTTACCATTCAACGACGACGACGCCACTCATGAATATGATCAGATATGTGATTGGAAGTAGTCTGTTTAAAGTTGGTAAGAAGTTCTGTTCCAGTTTCGTACCTGATAGGTAATTGAAAGTGGGTTAGAAAGGTAGTGGCAAGAATGGTGAAGTTATCAAAAGAAGCTCTAGGCAATTCAATATACCATTTTGCTGCTAGACCAGTTAGTGTTCTCTGGAAAAGACGAAGTCTAATCGAATCATCATTTAGAGTGTTAGATGAGCAACACAAATGAAAATTCATTACATGATTCAATGGGTCTTCTCCTGGATTTCCATTGAACTTTGGAATGTCATATGGGAGTTTATGCGAAATCACCGGCCACCAAGGGACGTAAGCAATTGGATCATTTGTTAGCCGGTACAAATCTAGTAGTTCTAGAGTTGCTACAAACTGCAACTATTGATTCAGGTTGGGTGGAGCATACCCAGGATAAGATGGAATCACCTAAGCAATAGGTCTTTGCATACCAGCATAAGGCATCTGTTGTTGATAACCTTGATAAGGTCGTTGGATATAACCAGTATAAGGTGGTTGTTGATAACCAGTTTGGAAATATGGTTGTCTGTAACCAGCAAAGCCTTGTTGCCCAGATCCTTGATATGTTTGATATTGCCCCATACCAGTTTGAGCTTGGGAACCAAGTCCAAACTGGGGTTGGGATTGTTGGAATTGCGGTTGTTGATATTGTGCCAGCCACGATTGTTAGACCATTTGTTGTTGCCAAGTACCGGAAGATTAACCAAGTTGTGGATTAACTATACCCGTTTGTGCTTGAGTCGTTCTAGATAATGGAACACTAACTTGAGGTTGCAATTGAGCCCAAAAACAAGTGGTTGTTGTACAACAGCCTGAGAAACTTGAGCTCCTTGCAAGAAGGAACAGGTTGAGGTTGAGATACAACAGGTTGTGCTTGTGATTGCGACACAATCGTAACAGCAGGTGTAGTGGGAATATTCGACACAGGTTGGATCGGTTGTGTTGGATATACAACCCTTGGTTGATCTGGCAATATGGGTATCCAACCACTAGATGTAATTCCAATTTGACCTGAATACTGTTGGAAACTCTCATATTGTTGTCCCCCAGAAAAAGGAGGAAACGGTGAGTAGGCATACTGCTCTCCATATGGCGGCAGTCTAGTGTTTAAAGGATATATCGGTCTTTGATAACTGGATTGCCCATATTGGTACTGGTATGCAGGATCAAATTGTTGAGTTTCCATGTGAGAAAAACCAGATTGAAATCCAGACGAATAAATGGGAGACCATGGTGCTAAAGCAACCCCTGAGTGGGTTCCAGCTAGTGATTGGTAACCAACCGAAACTAATGGTGCATCGTATAAGTGTGACTTAGGTGTACCAGAAAACACTGAAGGAGTAGCAGCAGAATATTCTGTCGTAGTTACATCAAATGATACATTCCTAGATGTTGATGGTTGTTCAAACATGGTTAACTTATCCAAAAGCTCTCCCAACGATTCAACAGGAACTCACGATGAAGCAGGATTAAAAGGAGCAAACTCAGGAGTAGCAGGATATAAATGAATCCCAGTTCCAAAATGAAATAGAGTGTCAGATGGGGATCCTCTAATATCTCCTCTATAGCAATCAGACCAGGTGGAAGAGGTTGACCGTCAGGTCCGTAAAAGATTTCTGAAGCCAAAGAAGGTGTAGTTTCTGCAGTGACAGATACTGGAGGGGTGACAACTTTTGGATACTGAAATTCAAAGTCCAGATGTTCAGGTAAATGAACTTCAGTCTCAATGGGAGGTTCTTGAACAACTCCTGGTTAAAATGTAACATCAGTTTGAACTGGGATGGGTTCCGGACCAAATCTAGATGGAGTTGTTTTAGGTTGAGAAGTGTTTACCATTACACTAGGATCAATTCTAATGTCCTCTGGTAACTGTGAAACTTCCTCTTTAAAGGTGGATGTACCAGAAATAATTGGAGTAACTGGAGTCTCTAAAGATGTTGAAATGAATGTTCCAAATAACCCAGATGAACTAGACTCAGTTAAACGAGACCGCTTTGTCCGAATTGGTTTCACTTCTGGAGGCAAAGACGGTTGACTCGCTAATCTCCGCGAACGACGGGGTTTTGATTGACTTTCTTCCATGATTGCGGATTACTTGATCAACTTAAAAATCAACTAAGGGAAAATGATGTTATTTCGTGGCAATTTATTTTAACGACACTTTGGTGCAACTTTGCTTTTTCAGTTTTAAAGAGTCGAGAAAAAGCTAAAGATGACTCTAGTCTCCTTCGATTTTTAATGAGCCTAAAAGGACAAGTGCTCAGATGGACCTTTTCTTTTAGAGAGTCGAAAAGGAACGAAAGTGACTACTCTGGAGAATCTAGACAAAAAGGTTTACCAGACCAATCGCAAAACTGCAATATACACCTTGGTGATAAATTAAAGAGAAATTACCAAGGACTTATGTACAGCAGTCAATCTTCCCGAATGTTGTGTTTAGTGCATTGTGATCAATAAGGTGGCAGACTTGGTTTCCTATGGATAAAGGATTTAAGCCTATTGTGGTCTCCCAATATATACGCGACAGTACCGGGAGCACAAGTCTGTGCTAGCACTTGTCGTATCAAAGAGGAAGAATCACCCAACCTTCAATGAAAACGATAGTGACTAGTTTTAACGACGTCGGAACACGTCTCTAGCCTAGACCTCTAAATATGTTGTGTTATATTCCAAATCGTTGTTAAGTTCATTGAAGTTCATTTTAAAGTTGATATTTCTTAGAAGTTTGCCTTTCAATGGTTCACCGCGTGATGTATGATATGAAATTCCTAAAGATGCAATCTACAATGATAAACAATCTTTTCATTTATTTGACCAATGAAAATCCTAACTACAAAGGTTAGAGCATAGAAGCGCTTGTAAAGAAAACAGCAAAGAGAACTCACTAATGCAATTTCCCTAAATCCTCTTTTTGCACACAAACCAAAAATGCTAAATGAAAATGCATGTATTTTTTTCGCTTTCCTTAATGTGAATGATGCAAAAAGGAAAACTAAATGCAACAAAGATCTAAAATATTGCACTCAAAATGACATTTTTGACAATTTTTTCTTCAAAAAGAGAAAGGAAGACTCAAAACGAAACTTTCAAGTTTGAAGAAATATGCTTTCGACACTTTGAATGTAAAAAAATCAAATCAAATGCATCAAGAAAAGTTTAATCGACTATCAAGGGAAGGAATAATTTACGACACTTCTCTTTTCGACAAAAAACGACGATTTACGACACTTTTTTATCGAAGCGACAAATCGACTAAAACACTTTTCGACAAAGGATTGTAAATGAGGAACAAATACACAAAAACATTCACTAATCCTAATGTAAATTGAGGCTGATCTAAGTGATGCAAGTAAGCTTCAGTGAAGAGACATAGTTCATATTCAGCAAAACAACCAAACAAAACTGAAAACAAGTCAAGAACCCTCAACTCCTAGATGCGAAAATGATTTCAGTCAATCATCACACCTGGCCTTTGCAAACAATAATATGCATCGCACTTTTCACACTCGGGAGGTGGGATGCATATTGAGTCACAATGGAAGACAGTGCGATGGTCCAGGGAGCGCAACTAACAATGGTTTTGGCTCAAATGTGGAGCGGTTTTCAATGAATCAAGCTTGGTTTTTATTAACAATGATAAGCAAAGTATGATGGAATGTCCTAAGAGGTTACTGAGCTACCAAAAGGGCATCTAGATGTGTCTGCAAGTCAAAATTTTAACTCATAAACTAAACCAAAGATTGAATGAAGCAGCATTTATCTACTATGCAATTGCCGAGCAAGAGCAGTTCAAAAGCTACCTGGCTGGCTTCAGACTCTGTCTATAGTTTATAAATTTGAACATAAAACAAACAATAACAAAAAAAAACATCTGGTTTCCCCAGTGGAGTCACCAATTTGTTTCTGGGGAAATTAATGTCTTGTTGAACGACTAACCTTCTAGGTTTGGCAGCTACCCTAGAAACAACAGTTTAAAGCAATTCAATGATCTTTCCTATGTGTAACAGATAAGAGAAAGATAGTAGAAAACCAACCTAGAACTTTCGCTTGATCCCTTGCCTGATCTCTCTCTCCTTTGGCAGATCCAGTAACTCCTCCCCGTACTTAACACACTTGGAGAGTAACTGCACAAATATAGCAACAAATAACTGTCAAAGCATCGTGATCTATTACAGCGTAAACATTATAGAATCAGATATATAATGAACAAATGAAAGAATTCAAAATTACACAATCAATTGGGAAAAATCCTAAAGAGATTTCTTAATAATAAGGAGAATTACAACCTAGTTGTCTAATCCAGCGGCATCCTCCCCACATCAATCCTTCTTCACCTCATGAATTAGCAAGAACATACCAACAAGAATACAATGCTCTCCCCTCAATACTCAAACTAGCAGCACTTGCTTACAATTCACAACAATTAAGCCTTCTGATCTCTTGGATGGGAGACCCTTTTATAGATGTTTGCAAGAGGGTGAGTCATCTATGGGGATTGATTAGTGCCATTCCACTTGTTACAATTGGTTCCACAAGAGAGGGTAATTGGAGATGGTTTCCTAATTCCCTTGGTCATCCTTGGGCGAATTCAGAGAGGAAAGTGGCACAAGAGAAGTTTTTAGAAGATTCCATGAGCAACCAACTAACAAACTGTCCGAGAAATTTGTCCATCCTCGCCCATCACACCCTATAGAAGGCCTAAACAGTATGCATCGCACTTTGACAGTGTAGCAATCAGTATGCATCGCACTTTGCCAGTGTAGCAGTCAGTATGGTTCAGTTTAGGCAGTTTCTAGATGATTTCTGAGGTGGAACTTTTGGGGAATGATGCACTCCGATGACTAAGTTTCTTTAGGGTATGAAACAAATCTTTTAGGGGTTGATGAGCCCTAATACATCGACATATAAGTTTGGGCTTGATGTGCCCAAATATTTCTATAACAGGTCTTGAAGGCGGTTTTCCACACATCCTACTCTGCAATTCAGACTTAGTGATAACCACTATGCAAATCCAATTTGGTGAAATAGATAGCATTCTTTAACTGATATAATAATTCATCAATGTGTGGAAGAGGGTAACAATTTTTCACCATGATTTTGTTTAGTGCTCGGTAATCCACGCACATCCTCCATGTGCCATCTTTCTTTGGCACTAAGACAATCAGTGAGCCACATGGAGAAGTGCTCAGTCTGATGACCCCTTGGTCTAGCAATTCCTGCACTTGTTTTTTGATTTCCTCCATCTCAATGGTCAACATCCTGTACATGCCAATATTTGGTAAAGGAATGTCATGCTGCAAATGGATCTCATCTTGGATTTCCCTCTTCAGAGGTAATTCCTTTGGTTCCTGAAACATCTCATCATAGTTAAAAATTAATTCACATAATTCCTTTTTATGTTCCTGATCACAACCCTGGAAAGCATTGGCTAATTCTGCCTCTTTTCCCCTTACAACCATAAGCATGCAACCCTTACTGGAATTCACCAACCTTTTCATTTGTCCTGCACTTACAAGGCAAGCATTGATTTTAGTTTGATGAGCCCTTACAATATATTCTACCCCATCTTTTATGATTTGGTATTTGTTTTCAGGATGGAAGAAGATTGCCTTTCTATCATACAGATATGGACTCCCTAACACCATGCCACAGATATCCAATGGTATTACATCAAGTTTTACCTCATCCACTAACTTAGAAACAATCACAAATTTAACCTTACACTACTTAGTTACATTTCAGTTTTGCTTTATCATGTATCCATCCCAGTGGGTAAGGTTTTGGATGTGGTGTAGTTTCCAAGCCTAGCTTCTTTACCAAGGATTCTAAAATTAAGTTTGCTTAGTATCCGGTATCAAATAGAGTTTCCACTTTTGTATGTTTTATGATAACTCTAATATGAAATGGTTCAATTCTCTTTTGTTCATTAGGAAGAGACTCATCTATTGAACTAGTGCCTTCATGTGCTTCAAAATTAACATGAGGTGTAAGGGTACCTTTTGATCCTACTGCTGTGATTAATGCTTCATCCCCTGAATTAGATCCAAGGTCTTGTTGCACATTTTCCATTGTCTTCTACTTTGTTACCGGGAAAAGTGTCTATTTAGAACGACTCTATCCCACTAAGGTGTGAAAGTTACCTTAGGAACAAACAGAGAAAACTACTTTTGTATTTCCTTTATGAATTAAAGATAGAGGGGGATAGGAAGAACCGACCTGTGTCTTGCGCTATTCCTTTGATCCAATCCCTCTCTTCTTTGACAGCTTCCAGCTACCTGCTTCCTTACTTGCCCAGCTTCACCAAGTTCCTGTAAGATCACAGAAGAAGAAAACTACACAAAGACATGGATCTATATTCATAAAAAGCTTAGGATCAGATTTAAGCTAAACATACAAATGTAACAAGCATCAATGATACACAAGCATGTAGGAGAAACTCAAATAGTTTTATTGATATAACAAGAAGATCCAGGAGGAGTTACAACCGATGATTCCTGATCCAGCATCAACCTCCCAGAAAAGAAGCCCCTCTTCACCTCCAACAAAGCATAAATCACCCAATACTCTGATATCTATCTCAAAACCAACAGCAATTCTTTGCAAAGTACAAATTTCAAGCCCCTGGATCTCTGGGATGAGGGATCCATATATAGATGTATGCAAGGAGGATGAGTCAGCTTATGATTTGACTAGTGTCTTCTCTCTGTCAGTTCTTGCTTCCACTTGGAGAATGAGAGCCTCTTACTCATCCTTGGTCGAATTCAGTGAGGCAAGTGTCATTGGGGAAGATTCTGGAAGCTTCCATTGTCTCTCCACCTCGCGGAATGACACTGCCATTTGTCATTTCCCGCTCAACGCACCCTAGTAGTGCATTTAGGTGCGTTGCAACGCACCTAGCTAGTGTATTTGGGTGCTATGCAACGCAGCTAGAAAGTGGAGCAGCTGAAATGATCCTGATATGACTGATTCTGAGCATTTTCTGGTGGAGAACTTCTGGGAGAAGCTGTAATTTGTTGACCTTGTTCCTTTAGGGGTCGGAACAACACTTTTAAGGACTTAAGAGCCCTTGGTTTATGGACATTTCATGCTTATAGATGTAAGGCACAAAAATGTCTATAACAGTTGCCCCCTAAAGTATGAGGTCGTTTATCGGGTGAAATGCTTTATTAGGAGGATCCGAAGTTCTTTCAATGCTGGGAGGAGACCTGTAATAAGATACAATACAATACATTATCTTCATACTGTTTTCATGATCTAGCTGAGGCGGGCATTCCCATGCTCAGCTTTATAAATTCATTTTCATGTACATAGGACAGACAATCGTCTGATGGTAGACTGATGATTCTGATATAGCCATCATCCTTTTGGTAGGATGATTATCTGTGCTGTAATGTTGTACATTTCAATGTCTTTATTTTCCTGAATATATATCGCAGCCCGGATGGATGAAACTAGATCCGGGGTCTTCAATCTCGTCCGATCTTCACTCGAAGTACAAGTCGATCCATGTGAGAAATGTTTTGAAGTCGAACATGGAAAGACATCGCTTGATTACCAGTCAATGATGTAAATTGTTAACAAGCACGAGAGGAATCACCGATAATGATAATGACCCTCAAGGTACTGCAGTACAATTCACGTGGTGTGAATAAAGGACTTGGTGTCGAACACCACGCAAAATCTTTCGGTCGAAGGTCATTGATGTATACCTGTCGCCGGAAGTGAGAAACTTGCCATTGAGGCATGCAAGCTTCAAAGTACTGAATGGGGTGTTCCTAGATCAACTTCTTGGATAATGAGCTGATGTCGACAAGAAGCGATCCATCAAAGGAGGGCCTTAATGAATCCCACATCAATGACACAGAACGGAGCAAATGATTTTGATGGAGGTGAAAACAATCTGATGATATACGGTTCAGGATGGCGGTCATGAAAGAATGAAGTATAATGTATGGTAGTGGATGGGACACACGTGACTTCTCTGGATGACTTCTCTTGAACATGTCGGCGACACTTATGTGATGGATTGGTAGCATTTACCCCAAATGTGGATGGTATGGCGTGACCATGGTGATGTGACCGGTGAATGAAACAACCCAACCTGACTCGGACACGGAGTGGAAGTGTCATGTTCAAGAGCGACTTGCTACCAATAAAGATTCTTTGAGTTTTCTTCCCAATTTTTCCCCAGTCATTGCTGACCAGTACCTCTTTATTTTTGTCAAGCTTGAGGAGGATAACATATGCTTGTTCTATAATTTTCCCTTCGGGCAAACCCATCGCTATGTTTTAACGAGCCTAGCGATAGTGAAACTCGTTCTCCTCTAAAGACAAGTTTGTCGCTATTAATCTTTTTAACGAGTTTAACGACAAAGATAACTCGGTCCTTTTCATTTTTAGAGAGTCTGAAAAGGTACGTAAAGGTAACTCCAAAATTCCTTTTTCGTCATCTAATCCCTTAAGTCCGAAAAAGTATAAAACAATACAGAAGGGATGAATTTTCGATAGTTTTAACGAGCCGAACAAAACAAGTGCTCGATCTTTTTGTGCAATAATCCCTCAGGTCCAAAAAGATTAAAATCTAGAGGAGGGATAGCACTTCCTATCCCTTTAACAAGCTGGAAGGCCAAGGACTCGGAAATCTTTTCATATTTTACGAGTCAGTTGAAAAGAGCTTAAAGAAGACTCGTCTTTTGAGGAACGAGTGATAAAATGCGTAGCAGCTGATTCCAGGTAAGGTTTGGAATTTTCCAATCATGGCAGTGTCACAAGGATGGCTAGTGAAATCACTCTTCGCAGTTGTTCCTCAAAATGGGTAAACAATCAAATGGAGGTGAATGATCGGCCAATGGAAAAGTGGAGGTGACGGTGCAAACACGACCAAGGCTTTAATGGCTGAAGTACTACATTCACGGTGGTTATTTACCGGGGAATAGTTCATTTTTTAACGAGCTTAAACGCGGGTGGAAACATTTGCTCGGTCCGGGTTTATTTTTTAACGAGCTTGAACCTCGCGGTAAACACTGCTCGATTAATCCAGTCATATGATAAGAATGTCTCATATAAAACGGCAATTTTTAGAGTTTTGCCCCACATCCTTTCTTTATGCAAGTTAGGAGACGACCAATCCTATGAGTTTAAAGGGTTAGAGGTCCTAAAATTTTAAAAAAATAAATAGTCGCTCTTTGCTTGCACTCCAAAAGGTTTGCATGCCCCCATGTATAAAACAGAGTTTCAAGGTTACCCCTTCTTTAGTCCGTTAAAACATTTGTTTTACCGAGAGAGGCCTACCTCTTACAGGTTACCCAAAGATTGTTCTATTCGTGGTGCAAACAAAACACTTCTTCGGCGATGTCTACCGAGATAAACAAAGGTGAGTGGCGGTGCTCGCCAACTCTCATAACTTTGACAAGAGAATCCTGTACTAGAATAACCCCCTCTTCCACTCACGGACGGGGGTACAGACTAGGCATATTCTCCCGCAGAAACCTACCCTATACCCGAAGTTTTCCTGCCGAAGCAGACCAGGATGCATGCCCCCTGGGTTTCAGTCATATCCCTCCAAATTACTCACGCTCATAAGGAGGACGGACTGGGGATTGAGACATTTCTTGCGTGAAAAAGACCATTTAGGGATGGTATATGACTATTTGCTATGCGTGATCTGGGAAATGAAAGCTGGTCCACGAGCTTGACCACTCTTCCTTCGTGCGGAAAACACATTACTCTAAAGAGTGAGGAGACAATGGCTCCCATGCAATAAATATAGTCTCGTCCAAGGAGTAGGTTATAATCCAAGGGTCCTTGAACTACCATTACGTTCATGCGAACTGTCTTCCTTCTCATTGTTATGGGCACATCGGGAAGGATCCCTAAAGGTCGAATGGTTCCTTTATCAAAGCCTGTCAGATTTCTCATCTCAGGCAAAAGCGATGGCGAACCAAGCGCTTTCCAAGCAGTAGAGGAAAGGATACTCACAGAAGCCCCCTCATCTATCATGGTACCAGCCATAACCATTCTATATATTTGAACGATAATTCGGAATGGTACACTTGCTGGTAAACGGGGTCTTCCTAGTTGATTCCAGTTGAACGAAACAACTAGGTTGCTTGGAGGTGGGACCGAATAGACGGCCGGGTACGGCTCTGACGAACTTCCTTCCTGCGGTAAAGGAACAGGTAAATTGCCCCCATGTTCGTCAGAGTCTGTGTTTATGAAGAGAATTTGGACGGTGTCATCCTTGTTCTCTTCAGTGACTGCATCATCTGAAGATGAAAACTCTGAAGGCAAGACCGGGTCAACTGTCGCCTCGACCTTTTGACTTTCATCTGGTATGGATCCAGATGGTTTATCTTCAATGATAGGCGCTTCAGCCGACCACTTGAGCGGGCCAGCTGGATTCTCAACTAGCAATGGACTCGGCAAGAGTTTTTTATATCCAGGAGGAAGTCGTAACGGTGAAACCGGACGATCATCCAAAACTCTTTTAGCTTCATCTAAGAAGGGACAACGGTGGACGGCATGATTGCCTTCTCACAGTTTACAAGGAAATCTAGCTTTCCCTATTTGTCCTGGGGCTTCACTTTCGCTAGTTGACAGTGTGCTTTCAACATGATCATCAGAGGTTGATGACACCGGATTGTGCAAACGAGGAGACCAGTCCCTTAGTATCTGAGGGATGCAAGGACAATCTCTGTGAAAGTGGTCTCCTTTGCAAATGACACATGGCGATTTAGGCCTGGTCGGTGCAGTGTGTGGATTTTCGTTAGATGACACTCGTTTTCCCCCATTTGCTTTTGGCTCCTTTTTCTTCTTCTCTTTCTTCTTCTTTTCCTTCTTCTCCTTAGGAACTTGGCTTTTAGCTTTACCAGCTCCATCAAGCGAAGAGGAAGGAGGAGAGGAAGAATTAGAGGAAATATAAGGCTGGTGGGCAACTCTGGACTTGTCTAATTGTTGATTCGATTGTTCAGGAATAGTGGTGTTCTGAATAACATTAGTTGAGAAGAGCCATACCAGCAAGCCAATTGTCAGTCCTGGAAGCGACAATGTGGCCATATGGGGTGCACCAACATCTCCCCAAGAGGAGAAGGGACTAGGATTTCGACCAAGGGGAATTCCTTGGTTGGTGGACTCCATTTTCTCAACCTAAGATCAACGTAGGAAAGGGGTAATGAATATTCCATTTAAAATAAATTTTTAGACGCTTTGACACAACTTTGTTTTTTCAGTTTTAAAGAGTCGAGAAAAAACAAAAGATGACTCTAGTCTCCTTCGATTTTTAATGAGCCTGAAGTGACAAGTGCGTTATAGACATTTTTGTGCCTTGCAGCTCCAAGCATGAAATGTCCATAAACCAAGGGATCCTAAGTCCCTAAAAGTGTTGTTTCGACCCCTAAAGGAACAAGGTCAAAAAATTACAGCTTCTCCCAGAAGTTCTCCACCAGAAACTGCTCAGAATCAATCAAATCAGGATCATTTCAGCTGCTCCACTAGCTAGCTGCATTTCATAGCACCCAAATACACTAGCTAGGTGCGTTGCAACACACCTAAATGCACTACCAGGGTGCGTTGAGCGGGAAATGACAAATGGCAGTGCCATTCCGCGAGGTGGAAAGACAATGGAAGCTTCCAAAATCTTCTCCAATGACACTTGCCTCACTGAGTTCGACCAAGGATGAGTAAGAGGCTCTCAGTCTCCAAGTGGAAGCAAGAACTGACAGAGAGAAGACACTAGTCAAATCATAAGCTAACTCATCCTCTTTGCATACATCTATATATGGATCCCTCATCCCAGAGATCCAGAGGCTGGAATTTTGTACATTGCAAAGAATTGTTGTTGGTTTTGAGATAGATATCAGAATATTGGGTGATTTATGCTTTGTTGGAGGTGAAGAGGGGCTTCTTTGCTGGGAGGTTGATGCTGGATCAGGAATCATCGGTTGTAACTCCTCCTGGATCTTCTTGTTATATCAATAAAACTATTTGAGTTTCTCCTACATGCTTGTGTATCATTGATGTTTGTTACATTTGTATGTTTAGCTTAAATCTGATCCTAAGATTTTTATGAATATAAACCCATGTCTTTGTATAGTTTCCTTCTTCTGTGATCTTGCAGGTATTTGGTGAAGCCAGGCAAGTAAGGGAGCAGGTAGCGGGAAGTTGTCAAAGAGGAGAGAGATTGGATCAAGGGACTAGCGCAAGACACAGGTTGGTTCATCCTATTCCTCTTCGTTTATAGTTCATAAAGAAGAATACAAAAGTAGTTTTCTCTGTTTGTTTCTAAGGTCACTGTCACACCTTAGTGGGATAGGGTCGTTTTGAATAGACACTTTTCCCGTTAACAAAATGGCGACCACAGTGGGAGCGATTGTCTAGTTAGTTTGTTTGTGTTTCTCTTGTTGTTTGTTTCATAAATTTAGAAGTAGCAATCGAACTGCATTTGCCATTAACAAATGCAAAGTAAACATCTGCTGCTTCAATCCATTCACTGGATCTGCTTATGATTTGAATAGCTGATTCACAAATGATCTGATTGCCCTTTGTGATAGCTCTTACACCTCCCTTAGATCTACCCTCTGATTGTGCATTACTGATTGCTTTTACTCGGCCAAAAACCATAGATTAAACTGCAAACCGTGACCCAGAACCCGGATAGAATTCTCGTTTTTGCCCCAGCGCAGGCTCTGTGAAGAGGTTCTGCATTTCAACGCACTTCCCGACAGGGCTACCTGTGCTGCAATGCAGTTTCTCTGTGTAACAGGTGCGCTGATCAGCCTAGCCTTGTGCAGTTGAGGTTCTTTGCTTCATTTTTTCAGTTTTATCTCTGATTTTTGCAGCCTGTGATCAGTGTATGTGTCTGTTTAAAAACCCCTTTTCCTTGCCGTAATTCTGCCTCCTTTGTACAAAAAGACTGTAGATGTTTTTGTGTGTTTGTTACATCATTTACATTTTTCCATTGCAAAAGTAGAATAGTCATACTGTCGTCCTTTGGTTTAGATCTGTCGCAAGTGTCGATTTTGATCATACTAGAAAGTTTATTTGTTGTCGACAGTCGATTATGCTTTTACTTTTGCCTTTGGTTTGAATTTGTGACTTTCTAGTGTCGAAACGAGTATTTATTTCAAAATCATAAAGTGTCGTAATCATCTCTACCTTTTGATTTCGAAAAGAAGCTTGTTTGTGTTTGTCACTTGAAAGCAAATTCAGATTTGTACATCAACTTTCTTTTTAGGCATCAATATTAAGAAAGTGAAAAACAAATACATGCACATGTGCATTTGCATATTGACAGTCTGTTTGGCCTGATTTAGGAAAGTGCATTTACAGTGTGCTCTTTGCTCTTTGTGAAAAGATTGTGTCTTTCTTTTCCCCTTGTAGCTAGGATTTTCATTGCTGAAAAGAGATAAAAGTTTGCTTATCATCTTTAGATTGCATTTTAGGAATTACATCTACATTTCGTGGTGAACCCAAAAGGTAAACTTCATAAGAAAGATCAACTTAAAATAAATTCAATGAATCTAACAATGCTTTGGAACTTAACGCACAACATTTAGAGGTCTAGGCTAGAGACGTATTCCGGCGTCGTAAAGCCTGGTAACTGTTGTCCTCACTGATGGTTGGGTGATTCCTCCACTTTGAGACGATAAGTGCCAGTATGGACTTGTGCTCCCACGTACCGTCGAGTATATATTGGGAGACCCCTATAGGCTTAAATCCTTTTATCCATAGGAAGAGGTGTCGGCCGCCCTACTGATCGCAATGCACCGAACACAGCATTCGGGAAGATTGACTGCCGTACCGTAGAAATTATTCTGCAGTTTTGTGATTGGTTTGGTATTCCCTCTACCTAGATCTCCAGAGCAGTCCCTTTTGTTCCTTTTCAGACTCCCTAACAAAAAAGGTCCATCTGAGCACTTGTCACTTCAGGCTCATTAAAAATCGAAGGAGACTAGAGTCATCTTTTGTTTTTTCTCGACTCTTAAAAACTGAAAAACAAGTTGTGTCAAAGCGTCTAAAAATTTATTTTAAACTGAATATTCATTACCCCATTCCTACGTTGATCTTAGGTTGAGAAAATGGAGTCCACCAACCAAGGAATTCCCCTTGGTGGAAATCCTAGTCCCTTCTCCTCTTGGGGAGACGTTGGTGCACCCCATATGGCCACATTGTCGCTTCCAGGACTGACAATTGGCTTGCCAGTATGGCTCTTCTCAACCAATGTCGTTCAGAACACCACTATTCCTGAACAATCGAATCAGCAATTAGACGAGTCCAGAGTTGCCCACCAGCCTTCTACTTCCTCTAATTCTTCCTCTCCTCCTTCCTCTTCGCTTGATGGAACTGGTAAAGCCAAAATTCAAGTTCCTAAGGAGAAGAAGGGAAAGAAGAAGAAAGAGAAGAAGAAGAAAGAGAAGAAGAAGAAGGAGCCAAAGGCGAATGTGGGAAAACGAGTGTCGTCTAACGAAAATCCACACACTGCACCGACCAGGCCTAAATCGCCATGTGTCATTTGCAAACGAGACCATCTTCACAGAGATTGTCCTTGCATCCCCCGGATACTAAGGGACTGGTCTCCTCGTTTGCACAATCCGGTGTCATCAACCTCTGATGATCATGTTGAAAGCACACCGTCAACTAGCGAAAGTGAAGCCCCAGGACAAAAAGGGAAAGCTAGATTTCCTTGTAAACTGTGCGAAGGCAATCATGCCCTCCACCGTTGTCCCTTCTTAGACGAATCTAAAAGAGTTTTGGATGATCGTCCGGTTTCACCATTACGACTTCCTCCTAGATATAAAAAACTCTTGCCGAGTCCGTCACTAGTTGAGAATCCAGCTGGCCCGCTTAGGTGGTCGGCTGAAGCGCCTATCATTGAAGATAAACCAACTGAATCCATACCAGACGAAAGTCAAAAGGTCGAGGCGGCAGTTGACCCGGTCTTGCCTTCAGAGGTTTTATCTTCGGATGATACAGTCACTAAAGAGAACAAGGATGACACCGTCCAAATTCCCTTCATCAACACAGACTCCGACAAACATGGGGGCAATCTACCCATTCCTTTACCGCAGGAAGGAAGTTCGTCAGAGCCATACCCGGTCGTCTACTCGGTCCCACCTCCAAGCAACCTAGTTGTCTCCTTCGACTGGAATCAACTAGGCAGACCCCGTTTACCAGCAAGCATACCATTTCGAATTATCGTTCAAATATATAGAATGGTCATGGCTGGTACCATCATAGATGAGGGGGCTTCTGTGAGTATCCTTTCCTCTACTGCTTGGAAAGCGCTTGGTTCGCCATCGCTTTTGCCTGAGATGAGAAATCTGACAGGCTTTGATAAAGGAACCAGTCGACCTTTAGGGATCCTTGTCGATGTGCCCATAACATTGAGAGGGAAGACAGTTCGCATGAACGTAATGGTAGTTCAAGGACCCTTGGATTATAACCTACTCCTTGGACGAGACTATATTTATTGCATGGGAGCCATCGTCTCCTCACTCTTTAGAGTAATGTGTTTTCTGCACGAAGGAAGAGTGGTCAAGCTCGTGGACCAGCTTTCATTTCCCGGATCACGCATAGCAAATAGTCATATACCATCCCTAAATGGTCTCTTCACGCAAGAAATGTCTCAATCCCCAGTCCGTCCTCCCGATAAGCGCGAGTAATTCGGAGGGATATGACTGAAACCCAGTGGGCATGCATCCTGGTCTGCTTCAGCAGGAAAACTTCGGGTATAGGGTAGGTTTCCGCGGGAGAATATGACTAGTCTGTACCCCGTCCGTGATTGGAAGAGGGGTTATTCTAGAATAAGATTCTCTTGTCAAAGTTATGTGAGTTGGCGGGCATCGTCGCTCACCTTTGTTTATCTCGGTAGACATCGCCAAAGAAGTGTTTTGTTTGCACCGCGAATAGAACAATCTTTGGGTAACCTGTAAGAGGTAGGCCTTTCTTGATAGAACAAATGTTTTGTCTGCAAATTGAGGGGTAACCTTGAAACCATATTTTATACTTGGGGGCATGCAAACCTTTTGGAGTGCAAGCGAGGGGCGGCTATTTATTTTTTAAATTTTTAGGACCTATAACCCTTTAAACTCGTAGGATTAGTCGTCACCTAACTTTCATGAAGAAAGGATGTGGGGCAAAAATCTAAAAATTGCCATTTTTATATGAGACATTCTTATCTTATGACTGGATTAATCGAGCAGTTTTAGCACATAGTTCAAGCTCGTTAAAAAATAAACATAAGACCGAGCAAATGTTTCCACCCGCGTTTAAGCTCGTTAAAAAATGAACTATTCCCCGGTAAATAACCACCGTGAATGTAGCATTTCAGCTATTAAAGCCTTGGTCGTGTTTGCACCGTCACCTCCATTTTTCCATTGGCCGATCATTCACCTCCATTTGATTGTTTACCCATTTTGAGGAACAGCTGCGAAGAGTGATTTCACTAGCCATCCTTGTGACACTGCCGTGATTGGAAAATTCCAAACCTTACCTGGAATCAGCTGCTACCCATTTTATCACTCGTTCCTCAAAAGACGAGTCTTCTTTAAGCTCTTTTCAACTGACTCGTAAAATATGAAAAGATTGCCGAGTTTTGGCCTTCCAGCTCGTTAAAGCGACGGGAAGCGCTATCCCTCCTCTAGATTTTAATCTTTTTGGACCTGAGGGATTATTGCACAAAAAGATCGAGCGCTTGTTTTGTTCGACTCGTTAAAACTATCAAAAATTCATCCCTTCTGTATTGTTTTATACTTTTTCGAACTTAAGGGATTAGATGAAGAAAAAGGAATTTTGGAGTTACCTTTACGTACCTTTTCAGACTCTCTAAAAATGAAAAGGATCGAGTTATCTTTGTCGTTAAACTCGTTAAAAATATTAATAGTGACAAACTTGTCTTTAGACGAGAACGAGTTTCACTATCGCTAGGCTCGTTAAAACATAGCGATGGGTTTGCCCAAAGGGAAAATTATAGAACAAGCATATGTTATCCTCCTCAAGCTTGACAAAAATAAAGAGGTACTGGTCAGCAATGACTGGGGAAAAATTGGGAAGAAAACTCAAAGAATCTTTATTGGTAGCAAGTCGCTCTTGAACATGACACTTCCACTCCGTGTCCGAGTCGGGTTGGGTTGTTTCATTCACCGGTCACATCACCATGGTCACGCCATACCATCCACATTTGGGGTAAATGCTACCAATCCATCACATAAGTGTCGCCGACATGTTCAAGAGAAGTCATCCAGAGAAGTCACGTGTGTCCCATCCACTACCATACATTATACTTCATTCTTTCATGACCGCCATCCTGAACCATATATCATCAGATTGTTTTCACCTCCATCAAAATCATTTGCTTTGTTCCATGTCATTGATGTGGGATTCATTAAGGCCCTCCTTTGACGGATCGCTTCTTGTAGACATCAGCTCATTATCCAAGAAGTTGATCTAGGAACACCTCGTTCAGTACTTTGAAGCTTGCATGCCTCAATGGCAATTTTCTCACTTCCGGCGACAGGTATACATCAATGACCTTCGACCGAAAGATTTTGCGTGGTGTTCGACGCCAAGTCCTTTATTCACACCACGTGAATTGTACTGCAGTACCTTGAGGGTCATCATCATTATCGGTGATTCCTCTCGCGCTTGTTAACAGTTTACATCATTGACTGGTAATCAAGCAATGTCTTTCCATGTTCGACTTCAAAACATTTCTCACATGGATCGGCTTGTACTTCGAGTGAAGATCGAACGAGATTGAAGACCCCGGATCTAGTTTCATCCATCCGGGCTGCGATATATATTCAGGAAAATAAAGACATTGAAATGTACAGCATTGCAGTACAGATAATCATCCTACCAAAAGGATGATGGCTCTATCAGAATCATCAGTCTACCATCAGACAATTGTCTGTCCTATGTACATGAAAATGAATTTATAAAGTTGAGCATGGGAATGCCCGCCTCAGCTAGATCATGAAAACAGTATGAAGATAATGTATTGTATTGTATCTTATTACAGGTCTCCTCCCAGCATTGAAAGAACTTTGGATCCTCCTAATAAAGCATTTCACCCGATAAACGGCCTCATACTTTAGGGAGCAACTGTTATAGACATTTTTGTGCCTTACAGCTCCAAGCATGAAATGTCCATAAACCAAGGGATCCTAAGTCCCTAAAAGTGTTGTTCCGACCCCTAAAGGAACAAGGTCAACAAATTACAGCTTCTCCCAGAAGTTCTCCACCAGAAACTGCTCAGAATCAGTCAAATCAGGATCATTTCAGCTGCTCCACTGGCTAGCTGTGTTGCATAGCACCCAAATACACTAGCTAGGTGTGTTGCAACGCACCTAAATGCACTACCAGGGTGCGTTGAGCGGGAAATGACAAATGGCAGTGCCATTCTGCGAGGTGCAAAGACAATGGAAGCTTCCAGAATCTTCTCCAATGACACTTGCCTCACTGAGTTCGACCAAGGATGAGTAAGAGGCTCTCAGTCTCCAAGTGGAAGCAAGAACTGACAAAGAGAAGACACTAGTAAAATCATAAGCTAACTCATCCTCTTTGCATACATCTATATATTGATCCCTCATCCCAGAGATCCAGAGGCTGGAATTTTGTACATTGCAAAGAATTGTTGTTGGTTTTGAGATAGATATCAGAATATTGGGTGATTTATGCTTTGTTGGAGGTGAAGAGGGGTTTCTTTGCTGGGAGGTTGATGTTGGATCAGGAATCATCGGTTGTAACTCCTCCTGGATCTTCTTGTTATATCAATAAAACTATTTGAGTTTCTCCTACATGCTTGTGTATCATTGATGTTTGTTACATTTGTATGTTTAGCTTAAATCTGATCCTAAGCTTTTTATGAATATAAACCCATGTCTTTGTATAGTTTCCTTCATCTGTGATCTTGCAGGTATTTGGTGAAGCCAGGAAAGTAAGGGAGCAGGTAGCGGGAAGCTGTCAAAGAGGAGAGAGATTGGATCAAGGGACTAGCGCAAGACACAGGTTGGTTCATCCTATTCCTCTTCGTTTATAGTTCATAAAGAAGAATACAAAAGTAGTTTTTTTTGTTTGTTTCTAAGGTCACTGTCACAGCTTAGTGGGATAGTGTCGTTCTGAATAGACACTTTTCCCGTTAACAAAGTGCTCAGATGGACCTTTTCCGTTAAGGAGTCTGAAAAGGAACGAAAGGGACTGCTCTGGAGGTCTAGGTAGAGGGAGTACCAAACCAATCGCAAAAATGCAGAATACTTTTTACGGTACGGCAGTCAATCTTCCCGAATGCTGTGTTTGGTGCATTGCGATCAGTAGGGCAGCCGACACGGCTTCCTATGGATAAAAGGTTTTAAGCCTATAGGGTCTCCCAATATATACTCGACGGTACGTGGGAGCACAAGTCCGTACTGGAACTTATCGTCTCAAAGTGGAGGAATCACCCAACCATCAGTGAGGACAACAGTTACCAGGCTTTATGACGCTGGAATACGTCTCTAGCCTAGACCTCTAAATGTTGTGCGTTAAGTTCCAAAGCGTTGTTAGATTCATTGAATTTATTTTAAGTTGATCTTTCTTATGAAGTTTTCCTTTTGGGTTCACCACGAGATGTAGATGTAATTCCTAAAATGAAATCTAAAGATGATAAGCAAACTTTTATCTCTTTTCAGCAATGAAAATCCTAGTTACAAGGGGAAAAGAAAGACACAATCTTTTCACAAAGAGCAAAGAGCACACTGTAAATGCACTTTCCTAAATCAAGCCAAACAGACTATCAATATGCAAATGCACATGCATGTGTTTTGTTTTTCACTTTCTTAATATTGATGCCTAAAAAGAAAGTTGATGTACAAATCTGAATTTTCTTTCAAGTGACAAACACAAACAAGTTTCTTTTCGAAATCAAAAGGTGGAGATGATTACGACACTTTATGATTTTGACATAAATACTCGTTTCGACACTAGAAAATCACAAATTCAAACCAAAGGCAAAAGTAAAAGCATAATCGACTGTCAACAGCAAATAAACTTTCTCCTATGATCAAAATCGACACTTGCGATAGATCTAAATCAAAGGACGACAGTATGACTATTCTACTTTTGCAACGGAAAACTGTAAATGACTCAACAAACACACAAAAACATCTACAGTCTTTTTGTACAAAGGAGGCGGAATTATAGCAAGGAAAAGGGGTTTTTAAACAGACACATACACTGATCACAGGCTGCAAAAATCAGAGACAAAACTGGAAAGAATGAAGCACAAGAACCTCAGCTGCACAAGGCTAGTCTGATCAGCGCACCTGTAACACAGAGAAACTGGATTGCAGCGCAGGTTGCCCTTTCGGGAACTGCGCTGAAATGCAGGAACTCTTCACAGTACCTGCGCTGGGGCATAAACGAGAATTCTTTCCGGGTTCTGGGTCACGTTTTATAGTTTAATCTTTGGTTTTTGGCCAAGTAAAAGCAATCAGTAATGCACAATCAGAGGGTAGATCTAAGGAAGGTGTAAGAGCTATCACAAAGGGCAATCAGATCATTTGTGAATCAGTTGTTCAAATCATAAACAGATCTAGTGAATGGATTGAAGTAGCAGATGTCTACTTTGCATTTGCTATGGCAGATGCAGTTCGAACGCTACTTAAAAGTTTATGAAACAAACAACAAAAGATACACAAACAAACTAATTAGACAATCGTCCCCAGTGGAGTCGCCATTTTGTTACCGGGAAAAGTGTCTATTTAGAACGACTCTATCCCACTAAGGTGTGACAGTTACCTTAGAAACAAACAGAGAAAACTACTTTTGTATTTCCTTTATGAATTAAAGATAGAGGGGGATAGGAAGAACCGACCTGTGTCTTGCGCTATTCCTTTGATCCAATCCCTCTCTTCTTTGACAGCTTCCAGCTACCTGCTTCCTTACTTGCCCAGCTTCACCAAGTTCCTGTAAGATCACAGAAGAAGAAAACTACACAAAGACATGGATCTATATTCATAAAAAGCTTAGGATCAGATTTAAGCTAAACATACAAATGTAACAAGCATCAATGATACACAAGCATGTAGGAGAAACTCAAATAGTTTTATTGATATAACAAGAAGATCCAGGAGGAGTTACAACCGATGATTCCTGATCCAGCATCAACCTCCCAGCAAAGAAGCCCCTCTTCACCTCCAACAAAGCATAAATCACCCAATACTCTGATATCTATCTCAAAACCAACAGCAATTCTTTGCAAAGTACAAAATTCCAGCCCCTGGATCTCTGGGATGAGGGATCCATATATAGATGTATGAAAGGAGGATGAGCCAGCTTATGATTTGACTAGTGTCTTCTCTCTGTCAATTCTTGCTTCCACTTGGAGACTGAGAGCCTCTTACTTATCCTTGGTCGAATTCAGTGAGGCAAGTGTCATTGGGGAAGATTCTGGAAGCTTCCATTGTCTCTCCACCTCGCGGAATAACATTGCGATTTGTCATTTCCCGCTCAACGCACCCTGGTAGTGGATTTAGGTGCGTTGCAACGCACCTAGCTAGTGTATTTGGGTGCTATGCAACGCAGCTAGCCAGTGGAGCAGCTGAAATGATCCTGATTTGACTAATTCTGAGCATTTTCTGGTGGAGAACTTCTGGGAGAAGTTGTAATTTGTTGACCTTGTTCCTTTAGGGGTCGGAACAACACTTTTAAGGACTTAGGAGCCCTTGGTTTATGGACATTTCATGCTTATAGCTGTAAGGCACAAAAATGTCTATAACATACTTACCTTTTCCTCCATACTTCTTTGGTCTCGTTTCTGGATGCATTTTCCAACAGTGATCGTCATCATTACCTTCCTTTTTGCAGTCAGTGCAATAAGGCATTTCTCCTTCTTCTTTCTTGGTTGATTTTGTATTCTTCTCCTTTCCTTTCCATTTCACTTTTGCTTTGCCATTGGGAGGTTTGAAAGGTGGTTTCTTGGAATGATCATCTCTTTCCCAAGGGATAAAATTGTTCCTTTAACGCATAAATGAAATTACGCCATGAGGAAAAAAGGTTAATCACATTCTTACTACTTTGCAATTTTGTCTCCCACCAAACAAGAGCGGTGCTACTCAGCCGAAGAGAGGCCAGTTGAATCCTTTCCTCGTCCTCATCGATCTGTTGAATCCTGCAGTAGGTTTCAATCTGCCTAATGTAGTTTTTAAGATTTTCTGCATTAATTTCACCATTAAACATGGGAAGATCAAATTTGACATCTAATTTAAGGAAAGGTTTCTTAGATGCATCCCTTGAATTTCTATGATTATGGTGATGAGAGGAAGAAGAACTTTCACTTGTGGAAGGAGAAGGAGGGGGTTCTTCTCCACCATCTCCATGCGTTGAACCTTGTTCTTCTGGTTTTATCTCTTCTTCTTTCTGCAACCTTGAAAGCAACTGACCGACATTGTCTGCCATTGAATAGAAGGTTTTACGGAAATTGCACTCCTCTTCAAGACGAGCCTCTTCATCTGCCATGTTTCTCCTTCAATGTGCACACCCCGCTTCGGGATCGAAAGACTCTAGTTTCCCTTCGCCTCTTCGGAGCCTATTTCTTGTTAGCATACAAACATGAAATTCACATCAAAAAAAACTTGCTCTGATACCACTTGATCCAAGATATTTTGCTTATAGATGTGTTAAAGAATTACATGCATAAATTGTAGTTTAACAGAGAAAACTTAATGTACACATGAGGAAAGAAGAAAAACACATAAAGCATGAAAAGAGACAACAAGTCTTGATAACAAAGTTCGTCCATCTTGGACTATGTCTCCGGGCCCTGCTCGATCAATGGGGGGGCCTTCATTCATTAACTGGCATGAAAAAGAAGAGTACAAGCATCTGCTACAAAAAGGAGTCTTATACCTCCATACTGAAAAATGGCCAAAAAATGCAAAACTCAAATGGAGAAACAGATAGTTCCAATGCATTCGTGGCGTCAAGAAGGGCTGAAACCATATAAAATTTGTCAAATTCTAACAAAAATTAACTTTCGCCCCTCCTGCAAGTTCCTGCCTCGAACCGCATGCACTTCCCTCTCCCCCCTGCACTTTTATACGTTCATCATGTTTTATAACACTTTTTGTTACAAGGACGCTTAAAGCAGGGAATCTGTTTGTTTATAATAGAATTTTTTCGAACGAAAGGATCGACGGGCGCGATGAATCTGACCATCCGACCTTTCTTCGCAACAAAACCCTGAAAATAGCCCTTTTTCATTCAAAACAATAATACACGGAAACACTAAAAAATCTGACCACAAAGCTTTAAAGCCAGAACTCAAACTATATCAAGCCTACCCTATTTCCCTTTCGGGCCCGCGCTTTATCGCAAATCATATATCGCAGTGCCAACGTTCATGGTCCACAATGCTTTGTATGCTGCGATGTGAATATTGCCAATTTCCGATCACCGATATCAGTGTATCGCTATCGACCCCATCGCTATATCGCAATCGCAATATCGTTGTCGCAACGACCCTTGTATCAGGGATCACCGATCGCCGATCGCCAATATCGCTGATTGTCAATATCACCGATATCGACATATCACTATCGGCCCCATTTTCATATCGCAATATATAATGACTTGGGGTTCTTTCCATATGCCATGGACTGTGCCGACCCGATCCGCCGATCCAATCCCACAGATTCAATCCCGACCGTTGATCTGGCAAATCCAAAGGCTCTGATTCAACGCAAAATCATTTTCCACTTCACTTTTCCATCATTCCTAATGTTTTTCCATGTGATCCCTATTTTACGCCACTCCTTAGTGTTTTTGCTTTGATACTCTGTTTCCGATATATGAAGATTTTAGAGGTTTAGGATCCATTTTGGATCAATCCACCTGGATCAGACTAAAATTAGGGGATCATGCCTTAATGTGGTGTGAAAGCCACATGGATACCCTAAGGTTAGATGGAGATCCTCTAGAGACTAAGTGGGAATATTTCAAAACTCTCATAAAGCCACAGTTTCACCCCATTGTGTATGTAGAGGACCAGTGAATCCAATGGCATTACCTCAAGTAGAAATAGGGGCAGTGTGTACAAGAGTACACCACCGAAATTAGAAATATGGCCATAATGGTAGGTATCTCGCCAAAGAACCAAGATGTACTCCTAAAGTACTCAGTGGGTCTACACAACCATCTGCAGATGAAAATGATGTTTTTCAAGCCCAAATCAGTGGATGAGGTTTTTGTATAAGCACAATACTTGTAGAACATAGGCTAGAAGAAAGGGAAATCAAGTGGTTCAAAGTAGAAAGAGCACTAGGAAGCTTCCAAGGAGGGGCAGAATAAGTGGAAAGGGGGAAAGCACAAAAAGACAACATCCATAACACATCAATGCAAAGATCCTAGAAACCACTATAACATTAATGTTCATAAAAAGGAGAAGTGTTGGAATTTGCATCCAAAGCCCAAACTAAAGAACAAAAAGAAAGATACTAAGAAGAAAAATCTCATAGCCACATATTCAAGTAATCATGTTTAAAGCAGCTCGGATGTGGATTACTATAAGATTGTTTGAAAAACCATGCAGAAGGAGGTGAATCTAAGTATTCTTCAACAATACGAAGATAATGAAAATACCAGACTCTTCTGTATAATGATACAAGTCAAGAAGACAAATATTGATGCTCCATTTGACTCAAGATCACAGGAAAATCTCATTGCAATAAAGTTGGTCAACAAATTGGGATTGGAAGTTTGTGATCATCCAAGCCCATATCCATTGGGGCAGATAAATAAGGATGTGAAAGTAAAAGTAACCAAACAATGAAAATCAGATGTGCTAGCAGTGCTTACTTTTTTTATGAAGTAGAACTAGTTTTAGTTTCCCTTGATGTATGTGGGGTGGTGTTTGGAAGTCCATATTTGTATATATGGGATGCAATTTTCATGCAAAGACCCAACCAATATTGCCTCATCAAGGACATAAAATCCTTCACCATCAACGCACACAAGGGAAAGTCCAAAATTTCACTAGGAAGTAGCAACTAAACTAAGAAACTAATCAATTATAGCAAGAAGTATTTTTTATTCTTTTTAAGAGAAACATAGTCTATAGAAGTCTGAGTAAGGGAAAAATCATCTCTAGAGGGGTGTACTAAGGAACATAAACAACAACTAGAAGAGTTGCTAAAGGCATACAGGTGTTTTTTCTAATAGCTTAAAGGGCTACCACCGAAGAGGAAGGTGGAGCACAAGATCCAACTATTATCAGACTCCCCATTGCCAAACATTGGGATGTACATGCAATATATTATAGAAGCAAGTGAGGTGAAGAAGTAATTGCAGGAGTTACTTGAACGAGGTGTCATCTAACCAAGTACCTCACCATGTGGGTTGCCCATCACCATTGTGCCAAAAAAGGATGGGACTTGGTAGACGTGCATTGATTACGAGGCCTTAAATAAAATCACACTTAAGAATAGGTACCCCCTTCCCATGATAGATGATATGCCAAACGAGTTGCAACAAGCCAAATACTTCACCAAGCAGGACTTAAAGTCTAGAGTCACCAAGCATGAGTTAGAGAATAAGATACCAGAAGGACCGCCTTCAAAACTAGGAAAGGTTTATATGAGTGGTTAGTCATGTCATTTGGCCTATGCAATGCACCAACTATGTTTATGAAATTAAAGAATGATATATTGTGTCATTTTATAAATTCATTTGTTATTATTTATTTCAATAATATATTGGTATGTAGTGTTACCTGGGAGGAGAACATCTCAATTTTAAGAAAGTTACTGACTTAATGAGAACTATAACCTCAAAACGAGAACTCTAGACCAAAAAACCCCTATTTTTGCAACAACAAAAAAACATGAAACACACCCCAAAAATGAAAAGTGTTGATGTTGCATTAACTTTCTTTTCTTTTCTTTTCTTTTCTTTTGGGGAGGGATTGAAATTCTAAATTTTTTAGCAATGACATTAAAAGCCAGTTTTTGTGCCATAAGCATGAAAAAACACCCCGAAAATGAAAAATGTTGATGTTGCATCAAGACTTGATTTTTTTCGGGTCAAAATTCCAATTTTTTTTAACAATGGCATTAAAAACTAATTTTTTGTGCAATAAATGTGAAATGATGTTGCCACAATGGTTTTTTCTTTGGTTAAAATTCCAACATTTTTTTAGCAATGACATTAAAAATAAGATATCATGACTCTGAAAAACTTTAAAATTCCAATAGTTTTTTATGATAGTGTTCAAGATAAAATATCATGTCTCTAAAAATTCTTAAAATTTTGAAAATTTTCAGCCATGGAATTAAAATCAAATATTATGACTAAAAAAAACCTAAAAATGAATCCCTAAATCAAAGAGTTATTATACCAAGAGTAATTTTTTTTAATACTAAAAGTATAACTCTTTAAACATCTTAGCCTAAGAAAAACTTGACATTTTGCAACGAAAAATTAAAAATCAACCATCAAATTGACATGTAGTGGGGGCGAACTTGACTCATTGCAATGAAAAAATAAAAATCAACCTTGAAATCGACACCCAATAGGGGCAGACTTGATCCATTGTGACAAAAACTTAAAAACCAACTAACAAATTGATACATAGTGGGATCGTTTTGCTAGTCGAGCATGACACAACCCCTCATATATATATATATGAAAAAACAAAACAAAACAAAAAATTAAAAAATAAATAAACTAATTAAAAAAATAAAAGTTTAAAAAATAAAATATTAAAAAATGTAAAAAATTAAAATTAAAACAACCAAAAAGAAATAAAAATAACATTTAAAAAACACACACTAAAAAAAATAAAAAATAATAAGAAATAAATAATCTTAAAAAAAATTGACAACAAAACAAAACAAAAATATCAAACATTTTTACATTAAAAAATTAAAAAAATAATATGAAATTTACAAAAAAAAAAGAAACTCACTATAAAAATTCAAATAATTCAAATATATAAAAGAAAGAAAGAAAAAAACAAATTAGAAAAACAAAAACAAAAAATAATTAAAAAAATAATTAAAAAAATAATAATAAAAATAAAAACAAAATTATTAAAAACATTTTAAAAAATTATTAAATATTAAATATTAAAAAATAATAATAAAAATAATTTAAAAAATATTTATGTCTTTCTGGCACGCCCCACCTCGGTGCCATAGAGTCGTAGGCAAGGCTTGCTAGAGTGGCGTCATGGCTCCTACAGACCTTCCGACAATGCTTTGGATTCAATGTAGGGCAACCCTCATCGATTCCCAAAATTGACAAACGGCCAACAACATTGTGTGGCCACTCATCGATTCCCAAAATCGACAAGCGTGCCCTGCCACGACGCCGCTCTAATCACCTTACCAACAACACTTTAGCACCGGGGCAGGACACCCTCATTGATTCTAGGAATCAATAAAGATGCCACGTCCTAGCGCTTGTTGCTCATGACCCTTTAGCATTAGGGCATAGCAGGCAGGAAAAAACATTAATTTGCTTAAATTGTTTTCATTATTTTATATTTATTATTCGTTTTCTTTAATATATATATATATGTTTAATTTTTTTAAGTAATTTATAATATATTTTTATTTTTATTGAAGTTTTTAATTTGTATTGTAATATGTTTTTTTATTATTTTTTATTTTTTCTAATATTGTATCATATTTTTTATTTATTTATTTATTTAGATTTTTTTAAATATATTTTTGTAATTTTTTTATTATGCTTTTTTTTTCGTATTTTTAGTATGTTCTTTACTTTTCAATTTTTTATTTATTTATTTTAATAACATTTTAAATTTATTTTATATATTTTTTCAATTTTTGAAATATCTTTTTTGTTTATATCCCTTTATTTTTTTTTAATAAATTTTGATTTTAACTAGTTTATATCATTAATTCTCTCTTCTTCTTTTTTATTTTAAAGGTTTTTTTATTTTTTTCAATTATTTTTCCTTTGTTTTCTAAATTTTTTTTAATTTTTTTAAACAATGTATTTTTATTTTGTTATTTTACTCAAAGTTGTATATTATAAAATTCTTAAAATTTATCATAAATTTTGATATTTTTCAATTTTTTATATTCAATTTTTTTCATAAAATTTCTTTATTTGACATGTCATTTTTATGGAAAAGGTCTCGTAATTTTTGTGTGTGTGCACCCAAAATGTGCATTTTTTTTGCAAATGTTTAAAATTTTGAGAAAAATCTTCGGCGAAATCACATAGAGATATTTTTGTCGACACGTTTCGAACCAACCAGTGTGGTTCATCGTCAGGACAAGTTGAATGAGCAGATCTTGCTATGCATTATAAAAAGATAGGGCAAAATATCCAATGACCAAATTTCTAGATCAGGTAACGGCTAAAATTTCTAGATCAGATAACGGTCATTTTAGTCGTTACACGATCTAGAAATTTGTTCATTGAATATTCTGCCCTATCTATTTATAATGCATAGCAAGATCTGCTCATTCAACTTGTCCTAACGATGAACCACACTGGTTGGTTCGAAACGCGTCGACAAAAATATCTCTATGTGATTTTCGCCGAAGATTCTTCTCAAAATTGATATGGATCACATACGCCTAAATTCAATAATGTTTAAAATTATTATTTTTTTAGCAACAATTAATTTATGTGTATTGAAGTATTAATTAATGATACATAAATAAGTAAAAATTTGAAAAATATTAATTTTATTACTATTATTATTTAACTTTGGAAAAAAAAATGAAAAAATCATTTAAAAAACATTGCAAAGAAAAAGAAATACAAACTTCAAAAACTCTTAATAAACAATTATCTCAGGAAGAAAAAAAAAAAGAGAGAAGAGAACTTAAAAAATATTTAAATACATAAATGGTGATGTTGCATCAACGCTTTTCAAAATCAGCATGAAAATTACCAACATTTTAAAAAATGTATCCACACTCAATACATAAGAAAAATGAAAGTCTTAAAAATAAGCCCCAAAAATGGGGGTTGATGTTGCATCGACACTTTTCAAAATTAGCATGAAAATCATGATTTTTTGCGGCTTCTAAAAAAATGAGAACTCGGTACAATTCACGTTAAGTTGGCAACTTTGAATTTTTATGTAGGTGCTAGAGACATTAAGGAAGCACTAGCTACTTGCAAATATCAAGAAGTGTGAATTTGTACAGTAGTGTTTTGTGTATCTAGGCATGTAATAGGTGGAAGAGAGTTGAAGATAGATCATGCCAAGATGGAGGCAACCATGAAGTGGCTAGTGCCTACTAATGTCTCTGAGCTCATGAGTTTTGTTTGAGTAGCACAATACCTGAGGAAATTTGTAACCTTATTTTCAACAATAGCAGCACCACTCCATGTCATAATAACAAGTAGCAAGAGTTTCCAGTGGGGAAAGAGTTGGGAAAGAGCCTTTGAGGAGTTAAAGAAAAATATTAGTCAAGCATTGGTTCTAGCATTACTGAACTTACAGCAGCCCTTTGAAGTGGAGACAAATGCAAGTGGATATGCTATGGATGGGAGTGGTCTTGATGTAGGGAGGAAGGCATGGATGATATTATTTTGAAGTATTTCATAGCACAATTCTTAATAACTACCCTACCTACAATAAGTACTTATATGCCCTAGTCATAGTATTCAAAAATGGTTGGTTTGAACCATAAATTGGTCAAACCGGCCAATTCATTAGCCCATGCCACCAAACCGGTTGAAAAAACAGGTTATTTGAGTGAACCCTCGATTTTTTGGTCTAACCAGGCATAAATTGGCAAGTTCCATCATAAATCGGTTGGTTTATTTCTAGGTCGGTCACGTACCCCACATAATGTGGTTTTGTGAGTTTTGAAATGCATTTGAGGGAAATTTGGGGTTGTTTCCCTCCAAAAATGATGCAACAAAAACCTGCAATACCCACAGTAGGCATATAAAATGCATAATCTCATTTGTCCCAGAATTTCAATTACCCTACCTAGTCAAACCTTCATAAATTAAGGTGTAAGGCCCCTTAATTAAATCTCATGCGGAAATGTTTCAACGACTATTCAATAGTCTAAACCTTAAGTAACCTTTCTAGTGGAATCTTGTTCAACCCTCATAAACTTTCTTTAATCTTTATGCCCCTCGCATATTAACCATACCCTCTTACACTGGTCTCGGTTTAACTCAACGTTAACCACACCATGGACCCAGACTTGGTTAAACTCGATTTATCCTTTTAATTCATTAATCCCGCTTTATTTCTATTATAATTCTCCTATAATAGAAATATAACATAAACCGCACTTAACCTTACCTTTTCATCTTCCCTCGGCCTTTTCACATTTACTGATGCTCACCTTATCGCATTCAATCTCCACCGTTGATTTCACTCCATAGAATCAATGGTTGTCGCGTGATCTCCATTCATCCTCCGTAACCCAAATAAATTTAAACTCGTGTTGATAAACTTTCGGGTCCGCTCAGGCCCAAGCCATACCAAAAATGACGCAGGAGGTCAATTGAACAGCAATGTAACAACAATTGAACAGCAATTGAACAACAATTGAACAACATTGATCTAACGGTCAATAGCGATATTGCATGAGAAACTTGCGCGACACTTAACCACCCTTATGGAGTGCTAACGATTATAAACGCTTAATCTATAAAGGTTCGGGTCCGGTTTTGAGATTAACGTCCGATCATCTTAAGACCCAATATCCATTGAATATACGAGGTCATCAAATCTTACGGCTCGCGGGACTTTTATTAGCACACGGTTTAAAACAAGCCAACCCCCGCACTTGATTGTGATGTAAGCGTTGACTATGGGATTGACAACCAGGATTTAGTGCGGGACTTCAGCCACAATCAAGGAAATTTGTTCTCTCTCTACCCCGCGTAGTTTTTGATCATTGTCGTCGATCTAACGATCCAAATTGATTCCCGTGATTCACCTTCCACAAGTACTTGGATTTAATCTTCGCCGTTCATTTCTTTTACTTATGTTGCACAACTTAATCTTGGTCGCCCATCGCCTTCAGCCTCGTTCATTTATCTTTAGATCCAATGATTCTTGTGCATCGTCACCTTATTTCTTCGTCCTTCTCTTTACTTTGTTTTTATGTCGTTTCTTCAATGTTCTTCTATGGTTTTGGTTTTCTTCAGGGTTCTCGTCCTTCGTTGTTCTGCCACACAACTCTCTCCTAAGCTTAACTCTGCGTACTCTTTAATCACTGTCACTCCCGAACTTTACTTTGATCCTTCAATCGGATTTAACGATCCGACACGATCCTTCATCCTCACTTCTTTCTGTGTTTTGCCCAAACTCCACCTACATACATATACTATGCAAAACCTCTGATTCACACATAATTTATCATTCAATACTCAAACCACACATTTACACAGTTTAGGAATTGAATCTCTGTATATATATATATATATATATATATATATATATATAAACAAATGATTACATAATGAGACTCTCTGTCTCTTTGGCCTGATTTTCTAATCAGTGGCCTCTGTTTTCCTACCTGCTGTAGGCTTACAATCAAACCTATCTAACTCTCGACCTAACTGACTAACCAGCTAACCCCTGACTATGCCTTTTAGGCTTACATTTATACAAAAGGATTCTACAACCAATTCTTGGTTTAGATCCATAACCTTCTCAACAAAATCCTAAAGTCTCTTCCTTATCTCTAAGGATCCTCTCTAATCCACAAAATCATGAACTAACTCCTAATATAAATTTTACAATTAATTCTCAAATCTCTCAATCTCTCAACTATCCTGATTCTCTCATGTTCTCCTACATTCGAGAATATTTACTAAAATCCCTATTCTAGCTTCTCTCATTAAAATCACTCAAAACCTTAATAATTACATTAATTCAAAACATAGGAAACCAACTTCCTTGAAAACACAAGACCCCCTATGTCTACTAAAATACAATGATATTGTTGAGCTGAATGCTCCTGCATCAGACTCTCAAGGTTGAAAATAATCATGATCTCCTGATCATATGCTTCTGATCTGCGTCCTCCTGGATCCCATACTTTGTTCTATAGTTTGTCCTTGGTTGTTGTTGTTGTTTGTTGTTGTTCTCCAAGTCTCCACACTTTATGCTGCATTGCCCCACTAGCTATGCTCTCACAGTCTGTTGTTGTCTTTTTCTTGTTGCTGCTTTGCTTTCTTTCTGTTGTCTTCTCCCTTTGAGACACTTTTCTCATCAAATCCATCATCAATTCAATTTCTATGTCCAACTCATTTCTTTGCTGGACTCTTTCCTCTTCCTCTCTTGCATATCCTTTGCAATCTTCATTAGGTTCTTTCTTCCCTATTGGTGCTTTCAGCCATTTCTCCAGTAGCTCCAATTTTTTCTCCCATTCATTGGTCCTTTGATGAGAGTTTAGTCTTTCTTCTTTATTGATTGCCTCAACAGCTTCCCTGGTTATCTCCATTGTGCCTATCATCATGATGGAATGATGATCCTTTACTATGTTTTCAGCTAACATAGTCTCTTCTTTAAATTTTCCTTTAATCTTCTGTTGGTTACCTTCACTTTGTAGTTGTTGGTTCCTTACTGCCACCCTTACATCCTTACCCTCTTGTTTCTTTTGAACTTCCATTTCATCTCCAAATAAATTCTGTTCAATTTCTTCGATCACAGCATCACACTCATTCATTCTATGCATTGTTCCTGCAAACAAACTATTGGTTTGTGAACCAAAACACTCTTCTGTCTCCATGTCTTTTAAATACCCTCTACTATTGTTAAGTATTGTTGTAACCACTTCTTTTCTATTGCCATTTCCTCCTAGCAACCTCTCCAGCAATTCAATTTCCTCCTTACATTTAGCAAGTGTCTTATCACAATGCTCTTCATTTCCAACTTCATCCTTTACATGGTCACTATTGCCCAATGATTCAATCAGACTGCCTTCCATAGAAAATTCTATCTCATTCATCTCCACAGAAATAAGTTCTTGTTCAACACTTATAATCCCTGTATTCACACAAAAATTGTGAGTTTGAAAAATGTAAGGCTCAACAGCCTCAACTAACGTTTCACATATCAGTTTTCCAGGCTGATCTTCATCTCCTTCTTCCACAAGGAATTGTCCTTGTTTTGTAACAGTTCCAAATATCAATTCATCAATAATTTCTTTCTGCTACAACAATTCAATATTTTCTACATTCAAGAGGCATTCTTCATCATACTCTACTCTAGAATACTTATCCTCTGAAAGGTGCTCTTCATCCTTTGGCAACATTTCAGTATGTTGCTCATAACTATCCCAATAGCTCATTGATCTCCATTCTTCATATTCACCCAGAAATTCACCCTATTCTGGTTCACAAATGGAAACTTCCATTTTCAACTCAGCTTCTTTGAGTTTTTCCATCAGCCACTTTACTTGCCTCTGTTGTAGCCTTCTCTTTAACTTATGCCACTTTACTAGTTTCTTCCTTAATACCCAACCTTGTCTCTGGCTCTCCTCGGGTATCATCCTTAATACATTGACTTGTTCTTTCATCTCTGCAATTTCCTCTTGATTCATTCTCTTTCCATTTGCCTTGGCATCTTCCTTCTTCACTTTTCTTCTGTTGTGGTCTTCCTCAGAACCTCTGTTATGACTATCAGTAGTCATTTTCTTCTCCATCTCTATGAGTTCTTCACTCACTCACTATGAGTTACATTAAAGCCTCTGCAACAACAAGTCCTCCCTGGTGCCACTTACTTCACCAAGCTCCCCTCTGTACTTGGTCTTTTTGGAAAGCCCTTGGTTCTCTATTTCTGGAACCTCTTTTGAGAACTTCTCTCTGCTCCTTCTAGGCTTCAACTCATCTGCATCTTCTAAGAACGCAACTGTCCTTTGTATTTCAATCACAATGAAATACTTGGTTCCGACCACCTCTTCTTTCGCTTAGAAAGTCTTATCAGTTTCCTTCATTACTTAGAAATTCTATCCACATCCTCTGTGGAATTTCTTTTGTGAGCTGCAACAAAACCCCTGCAGTAACAAGTCTCATTCTTGCTACATATGCCTCTCTAAGCTTCTCTCCTCTTAGCTCAGTATTTTAGTATCTCTCTGGTTCTTTCCTCTGGAACCAATTGAGCACTCCTTGCTCTAGGTTGCTGCAATCTTCACACCTTCAAGAATTTTGCACGATCTTGTTCTACCATTCACCTGCACTTTGAATGGATTGTCCTCTGTTCCCTTGCATCTGCAATTCTCCCTGCTATACTTTATCTCTGTGTGCTTAATGTTTGTCAGATTAGAATTTGATCTCCTCTTGCCTGCTTTCATCACCATTCACCTATATACACACCTTCAAAACATAACTTTGTTCTAAATTCTTTTCAAAGAAATTTTCACACAGAATTTCTTTGTGCTTTAATATCAAATGTTTCAACCACAATTCTACTCTGATACCAAAATGACGCAGGAAAACCCTGCAATACCCACAGTATGCATATAAAATGCATAATCTCATTTGTCCCAGAATTTCAATTACCCTGCCTAGTCAAACCTTCATAAATTAAGGTGTAAGGTCCCTTAATTAAATCTCATGTGGAAATGTTTCAACAATAGTCTAAACCTTAAGTAACCTTTCTAGTGGAAATGTTTCAACAATAGTCTAAACCTTAAGTAACCTTTCTAGTGGAATCTTGTTCAACCCTCATAAATTTTATTTAATCTTTATGCCCTGCGCATATTAACCATACCCTCTTACACTGGTCTCAGTTTAACTCAACGTTAACCACACCATGGACCCAGACTTGGTTAAACTCAATTTAGCCTTTTAATTCATTAATCTCGATTTATTTATATTATAATTCTCCTATAATAGAAATATAACATAAACCACACGTAACCTTACCTTTTCATCTTCCCTCAGCCTTTGCACATTTACCGATGCTCACCTAATCGCATTCAATCTCCACCGTTGATTTCACTCCATAGGATCAACGGTTGTCGCGTGATCTCCATCCATCCTCCATAACCCAAATAAATTTAAACTCATGTTGATAAACTTTTGGGTCCGCTCAGGCCCAAGCCATACCAAAAAATGACGCAGGAGTTCAATTGAACAGCAATTGAACAACATTTGAACAACAATGGAACAGCAATTGAACAGAATTGATCTAACGGTCAATAGCGATATCGCATGAAAAACTTGCGTGACACTTAACCACCCTTACGGAGCCGATAAGGATTATAAATCCTTAATCTATAAAGGTTCGGGTCCGGTTTTGAGATTAACGTCCGATCATCTTAAGACCCGATATCCATTGGATATACGAGGTCATCAAATCTTACAGCTTGTGGGACTTTTATTAGCACAAGGTTTAAAACAGGCCAACCCCCGTAGTTGATTGTGACATAAGCATTGACTATGGGATCGATGGTTAGGATTTAGTGCGGGACTTCAGCCACGATCAAGGAAATTTGTTCTCTCTCTACCCCACGCAGTTGTTGATCACCGTCGATCTACCAAATCTATCGATCTGACGATCCAGATCGATTCCTGCGATTCACCTTCTGCAAGTACTTGGATTTAATCTCCACCGTTCATTTATTTTACTTATGTTGCACGACTTAATCTTGGTCGCCCATCACCTTCAGCCTCGTTCGTTGATCTTTATATCCAGCGACTCTTGTGCATCGTCACCTTATTTCTTCGTCCTTCTCTTTACTTTTTTTTTATGTTGTTTCTTCAATGTTCTTCTATGGTTTCGGTTTTCTTCAAGGTTTTAGTCCTTCGTTGTTCTGCCAAACAACTCTCTCCTGAGCTTAACTCTGCATACTCTTTAATCACTGTCACTCCCGAAATTTACTTTTATCCTTCAATCGGAATTAACAATCCGAGATGATCCTTCATCCTCACTTCTTTCTGTGTTCTACTTGAACTCCACCTGCATACATATACTATGCAAAACCTCTGATTCACACATAATTTATCATTCAATACTCAAACCACACATTTACACAGTGTAGGAATTGAATCTCTGTGTGTGTGTGTGTGTGTGTGTATATATATATATAGATATAAACAAATGATTACATAATGAGACTCTCTGTCTCTCTGGCCTGATTTTCTAATCAGTGGCCTCTGTTTTCCTACCTGTCGTAGGCTTACAATCAAACCTATCTAACTCTCAACCTGACTGACTAACTAGCTAACCCTTGACTATGCCTTTTAGGCTTACATTTATACAAAAGAATTCTACAACCAATTCTTGGTTTAGATCCATAACCTTCTCAACAAAATCCTGAAGTCTTTTCCTTATCTCTAAAGATCCTCTCTAATCCACAAAATCATGAACTAACTCCTAATCTAAGTTTTACAATTAATTCTCAAATCTCTCAATCTCTCAACTATCTTGATTCTCTCATGTTCTCCTACATTCGAGAATATTTACTAATATGCCTCACTATACTTAATTAAATCCCTATTCTAGCTTCTCACATTAAAATCACTCAAAACCTTAATAATTACATTAATTCAAAACATGGGAAACCAACTTCCTTGAAAACACAAGACCCCCTATGTCTACTAAAATATAATGATATTGTTGAGTTGAATGCTCCTACATCAAAAAACGGGCCCTCCAAGAAAAGCATGCCTCCCCTCTCATTTGCCTCACACATCTCAACCCTAGCAATGTTGGCAATCAATCATAATGATAAATTCTCAAAGTAAAAGTGACATTTCATTTATCTTTCATTTTCATCCTTTTACTTAAATTTTTAACATTACCATGAAATGACTCGAGATGTTTGAGAGTGTTTTCGACCTCACTGGATTTCATATGGAGAAACTAGAAGTTTAGATTTCACTCGAAATTCAGTAGACTTAATGGTTTTTAGGATTTCATGGTTTGGGGGTTTGCAATTTTTCCATTTCATTATGTCATGCGTGAAGGTATGAGATTGGCATTTGGTCAAGAGCATGAAACCCTTTAAGTACCTTCATGTCGGTGGCATTGATTGTTGAACTTTATTGATGATGGTGGTCTTGATTGTTAAATTCCTCTATCATGGCCTTAACAAAAATGTACCCTTCACTCAAAGGAAAATAATTGGTTAGGCATGCTAAGATTTTTCTACCACATTATAAGGTTTAGGAGATGAACCCTTCACTCAAACCAAAAGCATTGGTTAGGCATGTTAACTTTTTCAATTTCTATCATATTACAAGGTTGAGCAATCCAATTCTAAATTCTTTGGACTAGATGATGTTTATGTATCTCTTATTGATGATCCCATTTCTAGTAGTGTTGAATCAATAATGAGTTTCATGAGTGATCATGTTGATTAGTGATTTTTAGTTTTGATGTTTAGCCTTGTTGGTAATACTACCACTACTAATGAGGTTGCAGAGAAGTATTAGGAGTCCTCGAACTCTAAGCTAGATTATTTATGTAGCTCATGTTGATGAGCCCATGTCTAGTAGTGATGATGAGTTTGATCATGATGGGGAGTGATCATGTTGATCATTGATATGTAGACTTGTAGTTGGCCAGTGGCCCCATAGCTTGTAGTATTGTTTTTGGACTCTCGAGGCCATTTAGAGCCTCATTAATTATGTATTTTGTTGCTAATATATATTGCACTCAATGCCATTTTGATATATTCATCTTTACATGGTATATAGATGAGAAAAAATTGCATATTTTGTCTCTATTTGTTTGGGATCATGGTTTTAAATCTTAAAAATATTTTTTTCATTAAAAATTAATTATTTCATGTATTTTTTTGAAGACCGGTTCATTATGATCTAACCAGCCTTGGTTTGATCGGTTCTAGTTTGAAACATGGTTTGATAGGTGGACTGGTCTGGTCATCGATTCCGGTTTTGAATACTATGGCCCTAGTGTAAGCTATGAAGAAGTGAAAACACTATCTAATGGGAAAGGAGACACTATTCCACACAAATCACCAGCGATTACAATATCTGCAGACACAAAGTAAATTATATTTAACTTAATATTACAAGTGGATGGGGTTTTTACAGCAGTTTCATTTAGTGATAAAGTATAAGAAGGGAAGCACAAATAAGTTGGCCAACGTGCTTTCAAGGCCACCCACATCAAAGATTGCGACTTTGGGAACTCTAATGCACATGGAACCATTAACCCATGGTGCATATAGGGAGGCATATTAAGTAGATAAGGACTTCAAGGAGGCTTTTCAGTAGTTGCAAAGTCAGAGTCATTGTGCACGATGGTGACAAAAAACTTGACTGCCATTTCTAAGACGGCTCACTCTACAAGCTGGATAAATAATTTGTTCCTAAAAGTAAGCAACTTGATCTTATTAGAGAGGCTCCCACCTTCAAGGTTGCACAAAATTTTGGTGTAGGGAAGACAATCGCCAACTTGAAGAGGTATGTGCATTTCCTAAGATGCAAGAATAGGTATATATGCTCATAAGAGGATACATGATTTCTTACATGAGAAATCCTAGTAATATGAAACGAGGCATGTATCATCCCTTTCTTGTACCCACTCATCCTTAGGAAATCATTTCCATGGACTTTGTTGGAGGTTTACCAATAACTAAGAAGGGACATAACTACTTGTTCATGGTAGTTGAAAGGTTTAGCAAGATGTGTATTCTAAGTGGGTAAGAATCAGAAAACTTATTTTATAGATAGGTGTAAGTGCATTTTGGGATACCAAGGAGCATCGTTTTAGACAAGGACGCGAGATTTATTAGTACATTTAGAACTACATTGTGGGAGAATATGGATACGAAGTTGAAGAGGTCTACGACATTTCATCCAAAGACATATAAGAAAATAGAAGTACTCAACGGGTCTTTGGTGCAAGTTTTGAGGGGTTACAATCAGAAGCATTTGAGGATTTGGGATGAAAATATGATATATATATACAACACTCTTATAATAGAGTAGTCCACACTTCTACTAGTAAGTCCACATTTGAAAATAAATTTAGATATTTGCCACCTTCACCTTTGAATATTGCATATGGGTAGCAAGGAGGAGTGAGGGAGGATCTTACAAGGGATTCCTTAAGGGAAGAAAAAATTGTTGAGAAGATCAAGAAATCCATACAAAGTTTCAAGAGACACTGTAAAAGTTAAAGGAAAAATATAAGGCCAAGCATGATCAACACAAAACAGACAAGTCCTTAAAGGTGGGAGACACAGTATGGCTACAGTTGAACAAGGAGAGGCTATAGGATCTTGGTAAGAAAATAAAGGCTCTGTGATATCGTCCCTTTGGGATACTAGAATATATGTGAGATAATGCATGTAAACTCAGTCTACCCTCGTTTGTGTTCATTTACTTAGTGGTGAATATAGAGAATTTAAAACTTTATGAGCCTCCACACTAAATCAAAAATGGGAACAAGCCCTACCTTATGTAGAGGATTTGGCACCAAATGCTCAAGCAAAGTTAACAGGGGATATAGTTTTGTGGAAGAGGTACAATAATACAAGATAGGGGTATCACATGACCTTTGGCATATTGGGTTGAAAGGACAACTTCCAAGCAAGGTTAAATGGTACACCCGAGAGAAGGTGGAGGAAAAATTCCCTCATCTCATTCAATAAAATATTTTGGGGACCAAAAGCCTCCCAAGATAGGGAGGTGTGATCTGGATTGGATCAATATATTATTTTTCGTTCATCTTAATGCTTTCAAAGTGGAAAAAGTGGAAGAAATAGCTTATAAGACCATTTTTACTACCAAGTCTTTGTTTGGTGAATTAGGGTCTGAAAACTTTTGGAAGTAGTTTGAGGCCTCAAATAGTATTTTTTGGGTGTAAAAATTTTCCACTTAACTACAAAAACCCCTAATGCTATTCTACACATATATATTATTCCAACAACTCAAGAATCACCTCAATCGAAGACTATATGAAAAATTTATGCCACTCAAAAGTTGATCTTCCCGTTTTAACCACCATGATTTAAGAGGATGTCACATCAACTCTCATTATTCATGGAAAATGGGATAGCCACGTTATTGTGATGAAGAAGACTCTAAAAGAGTTGATATTGTAACTCTAGTTAAGAGTTGAAGGAGTCAAATTTAACCATTGGTAGGCTATCAAGTTGTGTTATAACCGGGTCATGAGGAGGAAAAGGGGTTTCATTCTCTTTGAGTGCATTATGTTCCATAAATGAGAAAATTAGCTGAGAGTGGATAGGGAGAGAGAAACTAGAGAGGGTTTGTGCACTATAGAATTCCACGGGCCAGAGGGCTCACTTCTTTGTACTTGCATCCATTTTCCATTTAGAGAAAGAGAGCAAAGTAGCGTCATCTTCCAATTGGGTTTTCTCCAAAAATAGTTTCTTGGGTTATATCTTGTGTTAATTTGTGGTTTGTGAGTTTTACTTTGTTAGATCCTACAAATTCCCAAAAAAATCCTAAAAGAATGGTGCTATAATACCAATATGAACTGTAAATTTCCATGGATATTCCATTGTTATCTATTTTCTACATAATTATAATTTGCATGCATGCATACACAAAAAATAGTAATTAATAGATCCATAAATCTAAGGAGAAATAAACCCTCATAATGTAGATTTAGGATTTTCTAATATATTTTAGTCAATCTGTTGTCACGAATTGTTAGTGGAATATCTGCGGTAGTTTACAAATCTACAAGGCTGGATTTTTTAGACTTATTTCTTATGTCAATTCCTAGATCGTACAAATTTCGACAAAATCCTCAAAGAAAGGTGCTTTGATACCAATATGACATGTAAATTTCCATGGATATTCCATTGAAAACATGAATTCATTAAAACAAATCTTATAATATTCAAAAATATACTGTCATGGAATGTTTTACTTAGATTTCATATTTAATATTACAATCTTAACACACAAAATATTGAAATAAATTGAAACCAAAATAAAAAAAGCTAAGCAAATAACATACCATACACACTATGAACATAGCATGTACCTAAGGAAAATCAAATAGAAGAAAAACTTAGCTAGAAGGTGAGGCATATGTCTCGCACTTTTCTTCTCAATTATGAAATGTAAATACAAAGAGGCACTCATTATGGAGTTATCATGGACATTCTAGCCAATATGCTACAATATTTTTTGCTTCCTTTGTTCTACTCAAAAATTCCACTCCCAAATGTTCTTCTTAATTATGGAACAACAACAATATAATAAAAATGGCACCCCTTCCTTTTCTAGCAGCCCAATGTTTAAAATAGCTTGATAACCTTTAAGGTTGATGTTATGGTTTTTTCTTATCTTAACCCCTAATTAAGGCTAGGGTTTCAAACCCTCTAGAATCCTCTTGAGAGTCTATACAAGACTCGCTCAACATGTCTAAGTAGTGTGAATTGATGTGGCATCCACTCGATATCATGGTGGTCAACACGATTGGTCAACTTCTGAGAGATATATTTTTTGCATTCAAACTGCAATTGAGGTGATCTTCATGTTGTTGGAAAGTTCTCAACGTGTGAGATAGAATCAAACGACTGAGAACTTAATTCACAAAGTTCTGGCCTTCAAAACAACCATTTTAAGGCCTCAAAGGACCTTTGTAAGTTTTCAGAACTCAAATCACCAAAGCAAGTATACCCCTAAAATGGGCCCTATAAAGAAATAACTCCAATATTTCCAACTCATAAAGTACCAAGATAGATGACATTATATAATGATTCGTTTTGGATCAATTAATAATTCAATGGGATAAGAATGACGAAGAAAGACTACATCAAATCATAAAATTAGTAATAATAGCTTGATTAGATCGACACTTACCCACTACACCACTTTCTAAGGCACATATGAATTAATGAGTCAACAAAATTACACACACACACACACTTCAAGGTCATAGTCTTGTTTTCAAAGGATTTCTTGCATGCTCCATGTGTCGAAAATGGAATAAATAGTGTGCTTTACATTTTTTGGTCAACTATGTTTTGACATAGTTCAATATGAGATCGCATGATAATTGAATGAGGGTCATCACTATCATGCAATGGTTTTAGATGAAAACACTAAAGACTAAACAAGCAAGCAAGCAAAATTATGTTGATAACAACCTCCCACAAAAATTTGTAATTTATCATAATCTATTCTATCAAAGACACTTAAAACTTCTACCTAATCACATCCACATATAACTTTGCATTAGCATAAGGATCACCTTTAGCCACACTTACATATTATCATAAAACCAATATTAATACTTTAACTAAACATATTCCTTAAAAGACTTTAATGGTTATATTTACATATTATCACAAAACCAATATTGATACTTTAACTAAACATACTCCTTAAAAGACTTTGGTTGTGAGTCCTAACAAAGTCCGGGGGACTCTAAACTTGCATCATCATTATTAAAAGTGATTCAACATGGTACTAAACTACAGCTAAAGTGATTTAAGAGTTAATTATTTACTAATTAAAAAGGTTAAGTTTATTTATTTCATAAAAACATAGAGGTTACGAACTCAAATAAGATTACTAATATAAATATAAAAAAAGTGAAGATAAATGTCATCTAGCAACTTTTAAGTTACACCAATTTTATGTGTTACATATATCAAGCATTATGTGAGAAGTGTATAGTAACACCACTGATTGTTATTGGTACAAAACAAGATCATCATCAACCTAACAAATTATACATGACAATAAATAAAACAAAGACGATCAATAACTACCCCACCCCACATTGAATAGGAAACAATTTAGGTCAAACAACTTATATACAACCCACCCGCTTAGTATATAATGTTTTATCATAAAATGGTTGATCATTATAATAAAATGAACATAAGATGAAAACGCATTTGAGAATTACTAGAATGAACACAACATCAAAACATACTTAAGAATTACTATTTTCAACCAATCTTTTAAAAAGCAAAAACACATACATATATTTGAGAAATTACTATTTTCACCGAATTTTTAAAAAAGATTAAAAAAAGAACAACCGGCTTTAGCCTTACCTCTTTCTAAAGAAACCCAATTTCACCATCATGCACTATTACTAAAAAGTTGTTACACGAGTGACATCAAAAAGGATATATAATATATACGATGGAGCACGAACTTATGAAATTGATATGATTAATTAAATTTAAATTCAAATTCAAATTCTATTAAAAAAAAATATATGTTTTAATTAAAAAAAAAGGAGTTATTTATGATTATAGCTATAAAGTTATCTATATTTAAAATATATTAACATTTAACACAACTAACATAATTTAAAGATATTATTATTATTATTTTAATATTTAGATCAATCATACCATTAATTATCATTAATATTAAAAAATTTAAAAAATTATTAATTTTTAAATTGTAATTTTTAATCACCCAAAATAAAAATAAAAAATAGACTGTTTCGTACTGATCTAATCAGCTCGCGTCACTATTTATAAAAGCAAACAACGAGATGACATCCAACTCAAAAATATGGAGAAATAATGTGAAGGTAATGATCAAATATTGAAGATGGTGTTGGGTTGAATAAAGTTAATTCACAATTAAATAATTTGTGTTGGGAGTTGCTTTCTAATTAAATATGGATAATATGTTTTTAATTAAATATAGATAATATGTTGTAATGTCATTGGTTGGTTAAATATTTTTTTCTGTTAAATTATATTAAAATTTAAATTAAATAAAAATAATTTTAATAATATGAAAAAAAAAAAAAATTATTTAGCAGAAATAAAATAAAATAAAAAATTATGATATTGATTTATAATATTTATGTGAATATAGTTATTTATAAAGCTTTAAAAAGGATTAAATTTTTTGAGTTGCAATTTAAAAAAAAATTATTCCTCTAAATATTTGATAAATTCACAATTAAACTAAATCTAAATTAATTAATTTGCAAATCAATTTTTAACCTTAAAGATTATATTTCCATATAAATTATGGATGCAAAATGGATTAATTCTATTTTACCAAAAAAAAAGTGGTGAGTTTCGCATAATTCATTTGACACCCGGCTATAAAGCACAAAAAGGAAGTTACAGAGTGCATATCAGGAAAGACGTTAAATTCTCCATGGTCTGTAAAAAGACAAGGGAATTCTTTGATATTAACGAGAGGGTCTCCTTTAGTTACACCAAAGTGAAATTATTTACATGGGATTACCCCCATTGTCATTCCATACAAGCTTTGCTCCAGCAAGGGATGAGTTTCCAGGTTAATATTGCTATTGTAGACAGAAATGAGATTTAACTCTTCGCATATAAATCAAAACGTTAGTGTTATTTAATTGGAAAATCACAACAATCAAGAACTTTTACTACATAATCTACAACAATCCAGAGTTCGTATTAAATAAATTTGCAGATATCTAAATAAAGCTACCTAGTTAGAGGTTTGACATAATTTTTATGGATGCATCTAGAAGACGTGTTATGTGGTAGAGAATTTTAAATTTTTTTAATTAATATTTAATAATTAATTGAAGTGTTCTGTGTATTGGTATTTCTAAATTGAAATCACATTTGATTTTTGAGTAAGATTTCAAACTATTTATAAGTCACTAATGCATCAGTGAGGTGGTTTTCTTATGAGTTATACTTATTTATTATTTTTGAATAAAAAAAATTATAATGAAAATAAAGAGTTAATATCTAATTGAGGTGTTAGTGTGCGGTTTTCTCTGAGTTAATGCTTATTGGCCACTTTTCAAAAAAAAAAAATCTAGTAAAAGTTAAGGGTTAATATCCAATTAGGGTTTTTTTCAAGGTCTAAATCTGTTGTTGAATAAAGGTAATTTCCTTCACATTCTTCTTGTGTTTGGCACTTGACCCATCTGGCGGTGCAGTGTGACCGCAGCCATGGCAAGCACCTTGGAGGGGTTTGAAAACCCCTCCTTCAAAATTATGGTCACAAGTAGTGTGGACAAAAACAAAGATCATCCTCCTCAAGGAGTGAACTGGCAAAATCATTTATAGGGGGAATGCCTCCCTATAGAAATGAAGGATCCAAAATACAAAGTAAAACTGGATAGAATTGAGAGCTACGTCTAGTATATGAAGGATCATACTTTAATATGCAAATTCATCGGCATTTAACCAACAGAGAGAGCATTGGTTAGGTGGCAATTGAAGGGACGCATAAATCTTGAGCAGGAGAACAAAGGGTTTCTTTACGGTGATTTTTGCAAATCTAGAAAACAAAAATAGGTTCATTGAGAACAACTTGTATTTTTTCAATAATGTGGGGTTATTCATGAAATTTTGGCAAGAAAGATACAAAGTGAAAAAAGGTAAATTTCCAAGTGGCCCCAATTTGAGTTCACTTATTTTCTCTACCAAAACAATATTGGGAGGGGGAAACCTTGGAGGGTATTGGAAGCGCCAACTGAGATTTTGTGAAAATCTTCGAAATGACCGAATAAGGACACCTCATATGCGAAGATATATGTATATATGAATATCCCCCAACCACTATGGAATCAATTGAAATCTCCTACCATGATGAAGTTTGGAAACAATGTTTGGATTATGAGCATGCATCGTTCAAGTGACATGCATACAACCATCTCTTCAAAGATTGTCCCCTAAATCTCATAGGCAACAAAAGAAAATCACTAGAAATTGAATCATGAGGGTTTTCAAAAAGTCTAACCTCTGTACAAAAACCCTCAAACACCAAGTGCAACAACACCAAAGGAGCCCCTTCAGCCCAAAAACCATTATGAGGTATTGACCAGGGAAGAGCAAGAAATGTCAAATCAAGTACAACCTAAAGAAACAAATCAAGAGAAGGGAAATGGAAACTTAGAGGCGGAAGCTCATAAAAGAAAAGCGTCATAGGAATCCACAAAGAACGCACCAATAGAGGAAATTGATATGTCAGGTGCACAGGGAATAGGGAATGCAGGTAGGCCAAAGAACATGGATATGGATGAAATCACACTCTTAGACCTCACTGAAGCATGGAAAAGTAAGGAAATAGAAAAGATACCAAATCAACAAAAAAAATTGTTTAGAGAAACATATTTGCGGCTAAAAAATAAAAGGAATGTGACTTTGAAGGGAGCAAGTTCATCCCCAACAAGTCTTGGCATTCAAACAAAAATCTTCAAAGATAATCCCACGTATGCAAAGGAAGACAAAAAGAGAGAAAGGAAAAGCAAAAAAAAGTCAATACAGGAGGTGGGGGATGCATTTGTCAATTATGGACAAGTGGTTCTCTTAACAAAGGTGTTTTCCTCTACCCAACATCCTTCCAAATAAAGATAATTTTATGAAAAATGAGAGGTTGTAATTGCCAAGTCAAACAAAGGCTTCTCAAAGAGAGAATCTATAGGGAACTCCCTACAATAATAATATTACAGGAGGCTAAATGTGACACTAAGAAGTCAGCTCAATAGCCTCTCATTGTTAGAGAGGATGTCAAACCATAGCACTAGATGCTACAGGGAAATCAAGGGGACTGGTTATCTTACGAAATCTAAACAAAGTGGAATTTACGAATTGGATGGCTACCTCGAGGATAATCTCTAGTAGATTCCACTACCTAGGATCAAAAGAAACAAGATGCATAACAACAATCTATGGGTCAAATATGGTGAACGAAAAGGTGTGTTTTCTTAGAACCTTGGCTAGCATCAAAGAGCTTCACCTAGATAAACTATGGATTCTAGGCGAAGACTTCATCATGGTGACATCACTAGAGGAAAAAAAGAGAGGTATTATCATTTGGACAAAGACTCCCAACAATTCAAACAACAAATGAAATGAATGAAACTAGCCGACATGAAAACAGTTAATGGAGTATTCACTTGGAGCAATTGTCACGGGAGTAAGAACCAAATAGCCTCGTGCTTAAATAGATTTTAGGTCTTAAAAACTCTCTTGGAAATAGAGGCTTGCTTGGAAGTATTTATTCTTCCTTGTACAAGTTCAAATCACTAGGCAATCTGTTTTAGGTATCAAAGTTGCCCCTAAAAATAGGCCTTTCACATTTGAGAGTCTTTAGCTTAAGGATCCATCATTCCTTGAGAAAGCAAAGGTGTGTGGTGGAAAGAGATTCAAATCCAGGTTCATTCCAATATGGTTAAGTTTCAATGGTGCCCCAAGATTCTTAAGTCAAAATATTAGAAATGGACAAAGAGGGTTTTGAAAATATTTTCCAAGCAAAACAAGAGTTGGAGGTACAAATGCAAGAGGTTCAATAACAAATAATTATGGAGGGAAGAACTGAGAATTTGGTTGCATAAGGAGAACTCACAAAATAGATGTTACACAGTAATTTGTCACCATTGGTCACCGTCCCTATCACCCCGTTCCCGTACATTGGAGGACGAATTCCGGGACCTGTGAGCAGTGACATAACCCAAAAACACTTGCATTATGTTCCCCTGAGTATGTACTTCATGTTCCCTGAAGACACCTTCTGCAAATTCTCCCTGAAAAGTACTCTTTTTCCATTGGCGCAGGTCCACAAGTATCTTACCCGCGCCAATCACTGAGATCCTCAAAAGAGGGCGCGACCATTGGCGCTCTGTCACAGAACAATACCCGCGCCAGCCCAGTTTGGTAATGATTTTTGCTAAAAGCACGCCCGTCTGTTTTTTTCCTTTCAGATCACGAAGTCTTTTGAGGGAAAAATCCATCTGATAGAGGTCGAGAGTCATCATCTATCCTCGACATCTATCCACAGTGGCTTTTTAGAGATAATGCCAATCCACAATGGGTGTCCTGGTTCATCGAATCTTTCTCCCTTCTCCATCTATAAATATCTGTCCTCATGCATTAGACAAGCTAGTTCTTGAGTTGGAGTTCTTAATTCTTGGAGGAATGCTAGTTGTGATTATGCTTGTCGTGAGTGATAGTGAAGCATAGAGAGGTTATGCTGCCGGAGAGGAGGTACATTGCAAGACACATATAGTTGCTCGCCCAGCCAGAGGAGAGGTTCAACGTCAGAACCTTGGTTGTAACTTTTCCTGTCTATTATTCATTAATGAACGACTGCTATTATAGTTCCAATCTCATTGTCTATTATAGCGATGCTTGATTTATTTCCTTTCTGACTGAAATATAGTTGTGCCTTGGTGGATTTTATGCTTGTATTTGTTTCTTCCTTTGCATGTGCAGGTGTCCGTTTGCAAGGATCGCAAGGATTGTGACCTGCCGGAGCGAGGAAGCGGGAATACCAACTCTGCTTCGAATATAGCGTTGGATTCCAGGTTGGTCTTCTTAATTCACCTTTAATGTACAACTAGGAACTTGCGTGGCAGCGTGATTTGATTGTGGCTAGTTCTGTTTTAGGCTAGTGGGATCGCCTCTGTCCGCAGAGGGGATTTACCTATCCAACAATTTGGCGACTCCACTGGGGAGAAGCTATTTGGAATTTGTCTTGCATGTTAATTTTCTCTTGCTTGCTTGAGTGAATGAGCTTTCTTGGTCAGTTTTGAGATTGTCATTTGCTGCTTGATCCATCTGAGCACTGTCGGCCCGATCTGGGGTCGTGTTATTTATTTTTTAGCCGGCAAGCTTAGTTGGTGCGGTTTTTATTCTGACAGTCGCGCCAATTGGCGCATGTTGCCCAACAGCAACTCGCGCCAATATTTTGGTAGCGCAAGTTGCAGGCTGACAGTCGCGCCAGCCCTGTGAATTTTGCCTGTGTGTCGGTTAGAAGCTCTTTCGGCCCAGATTTTTATCTTTTTATATCTCTTACAGCCTCTGGAAGTGTGTTGAACCTCTGTTTGACTGGTTTTGGCCTTTATCCTTCAGTTGTTTTTTTATTTCTATTGATTTTCGTCTCAGCCCTAGAACATCTAGTGGCTTCGCATGTCTAGCCTTCTGTGGGACGTTTCGGTCTTTTGATTTTCCAGTCAACTTCTTGGATGTGTTTTGCACCTATCTAGTGATTGTTAAAGCTTGGTCTTCTATGCTTTGGGTGATTCACTTCTAGCTTCTCTGGATTTTGCTCGACTTCATTTGAACTTAGATTACATGGTTCATTGAAAGTCTTTGTGTTTCTCCTTGCTTGGATAGTTCATTTTGGTGTTTCAAGATTGGTTCCATTTCATCAAGTGAACTTGGTTTGTTTATACTTGTGAATATCTCTTAAGATTTGTTTAAATGCATCATGCCATCTTAAAGGAAAAGAAAAGGAAAAAATTTTCATTTCTTGTTATTAGCTGCATCAGGATCTTTGTTGTTTGCTGAGTGATCATTTTGTTTGTGTAAAGATTTCAACCCTCCTGTAGATAGAATTCATCGAATGAAATGGTATAGTTTTGGCATGTAGTTTGCATCTAAGAAGCTTTTGAAATATCACATGCGGTAGGACCAAAAAACTGAAACATAATTGAAGATAAACTTTAAAATAAACTCAATGAACATAACAACGCATTGGAACCTAACGCAAACATTCTAGAGGTCTAGGTTAGAGACGTGTTCCGGCGTCTTTAAACCTGGTAGCTTACCGTTGAGTGGTTGGGTGATTCCTCCACAGTGAAACGATAGGTGCCAATACGAACTGTGCCCCCACGTACCGTCGCGTATATATTGGGGGACCCCTATAGGATTAAAACCTTTTATCCATAGGAAGCCGAGTCTGCCGCCTTACAAGCCGTAATGCACTGAACACAGCATTTGGGAAGATTGACTGCAGTACGGGAAGTCCTTGGTTTTCATCTGATTGCCAAGGTGTATAAGCAGTTTTACGGATTGTTTGGTAAACCTCTTGCCTAGTTTTCCAGAGCAGTCACTTTTGATCCTTTTCGGACTCCCTAAAAGAAAAGGTGTCTGTGAGCGTCTTGTCACTTCGTGCTCATTAAATATTCGAAGGAGACTAGAGTCATCTTTTGTCCTTTTCTCGACTCTTAAAACATGAAAAGGTCAAGTCGTGTTTTTGCGTCTTAAAATTTATCTGGCTACGATAACATCTACCCAATTAAATTTTTGTGTGCGTTAGTTTGAGTAGGGGTTGTCTTGGTAGATTCCTTAGGTTTGCGAAGTTTCATCCTGGCGGAATTACCAATTTCGTCTTCTGCCGAGATACCGGTTGTGAGTCTTCCTCTGGTTCCAAGTATACAACCACTTAGTTCTCGTGCCCCGGGCGACGAGACTTACCAGTTTCATTGGAACCCTACGTGGGAACCTTCTGAGGACAGTGTACCTTTTTGGGACTATACTTCTCCTCGTGTGTCAGTCCCACCTTTTTCCTCTGACATGGATGATTTGTCCCCTACAATGACCGATGAGTCCGTTGCGACGAGCGGTGAAATTCCCACCTCAACGGACCCTATACATGTTAGTAGTACACCTACTACTACAGATTTCCCACCAGGCTATAAAGCTTTAAGAGATACTATGCCCTCTGGAACTCCTTTTACGGGTTCCATTTGGTCACCACACACTCTTCCTACTACGGAGCCTGTTACTCCGCAAAGTCGCAGTCCAGCTGTTACCTCATTCACAACCGCTCCAACGGTCTGTGCAGCCTCTTCGACTCCTATTTTTAGTCGTCCTTCGGTTTCCTTGTTTGGAGTTTTTGATCCCATGACAAATGTCCCCATACAGGGGCCATACGATCCATATTTGTCATCCCAACCGGTTGTTGAGGTATCAGTTCCATTGTCAATTGATTGGACCTCCACCTCTTTCCATGGTGGTCAAGTTTCATCTGCGCAGTCTCCAAGACAACCCCCTCAAGACCAACAAGGGCAATCCTTTCGTGGAAACCCTTTCGCTACTGGTGCTCCCTTTTCCTCTTCTTTTGTGCAACCTTCCGGGAACTCAGGTCAGTCGTCTGTTCAACCAGCCCAACCTGGTCTCCAGCAAGGTTATCCCACTGGACAAATTGGTCAACAAACTGTTAACCTAAACCAACCCAATGTCCAGTATGCTTCAATATCTGGACCAGCTATTCAACCACATGGTCAGCCTACCGTCCAGTATAATCAACTTTCTGGGCAAGCCGGTCAGCCTCAAATCCAGTTAGGCCAACCAACGGCCCAGCCCATTCAGCCATCTGGTTCCTTAGGACAACCTTCAGCTACGCAACAACAGCTCCAATCCCAGCAGTTAGGACAAGGAGGTCAACCACAATATCAACAAGGTTATCCTTCCGGCCAGATAGCCCAACCTACAGGACATCCTTCTGGTCCTGCTCAATCTGGTTTTTCGCCCCAGGCTGGACCCCAACAACCGTCGGGGTTTCAACCGCAAGCCGGGTTTCAAACCCAGCCGCCTTATCAACCTCTGACTACTCCTCTGCCTCCATTTGGAGTCCAGCCGCCTTATCAACCTCCGCCCACTCCTCCGCCTCACGTTGGAGCCCAGCTACCCTATGGTTACCAGCAACCTCAAGGGCAACCTATGTTTGCCCCGTATCAAAATTACCAACAACCGCAGACGAATCCCTATTATTCGCAACCATATGGTGCTTCTGCGGGACCATTTGGTAATCCGTGGAGTGCCGGGGGGAAAAACTTAAATCCTTACGGACAAAACCCTATGGGGCCAAATCCGTCTGGACCCAGCCCTTGGGGGCATCCGCCAGTTGGTTGGAACCCTGGCGCTCCATCCCAACAGCAGCCTCAGATGTCCTTTTATCCTCAATTACCTTTCTTAGCGACTTTAGAATTACCGGATGTCTCTAAATTGACCAATGATCCCATCCTGCATAATCCATATTGGCCTCCGGTTCCAACAAAGATTCCCGGTGACTGTCCAAAATTCGATGGTAAGCCTAATGAGGATCCACAAGCTCATGTCATGACTTATCACCTATGGTGCTCATCCAATTCATGGCTTGATGATTCCATTCGGCTGCGTCTTTTTCAAAGGACTCTCACCGGCTCTGCCGCTAAGTGGTATATCGAACTCAATCGCGGATCCTTTCAGGATTTTAACTCCTTGGCTATGGCATTTCTTACTCATTTTCAGTTGCCCGTTCGATGTGAAACGGGTACACACCTCCTCACATCCTTGAGACAAACGACGGCTACGCATATCTCTGATCATATCCATGAATGGAGACGGCGTAGACGTATGATCAAATTTTGGATTCCCGACCAGCTGCTTACTGATTGGTTTACGACTTCGTTCGTGCCTCCAATAGCTCGGGATATCGCCATGGGAGCGTGTGTCACTGAAGAGCAAGCTATCGCGCGAGCTCAGTACCTTGACTTGGTTTACTCTCAGTCAGGTACATTGTATGATTATTTACCTGATGCCCCTAGACCAGGAACATCCAAAGCCCCGCCAACACCAACTGTCGACGGTATTATTGGTACTGTTAGTTCATCCTCAAAGAAAAATTCCGCGAAACCTGGGAAACAAAAAACGTCTGTTTCGAATGAACCCACCTCCCAGGCAATACCTACTTCAAATGTTACTTCTGAGGTCAATGCCGTCCAATCCACCACGGCAGACAAAGCCTCGAAAACAAAGAAGAAAGGGAAACCGAAGAATAAACCAGATCAACCCAAGCAGGAAGCCCCTAACCCTCCGCCCGAGGAGGGTGCCAAACGCAAACCCAAGTATCCGTGTCTTATTTGTGATGAGGATCACTATACAAAGGACTGCCCTAGGCGGTCTGAAGTTAGTCGTTTTTTGAAAGGCGCTCCCGGGACTCCTGCGGTGCTTAAAGAACCCTTTCCCTCACAGAAAACTCAAAAAACTCAAATGGTGGCTGACCCCTCTCAGCCTCCCTCTTCCTTTGGTTCTCAAGTATTTATGGCTAGAACGATACCCATGAATATCAGTACTCGAACAAAAGATTATCCGTCATCTACCGGGAAGGAGCCTGAGATACCCTCTAGTGCTCCTCCGTTCAGTTCAGGTCCCCTCCATATTGAGAGACCTACAACTGAGACGCCTCTTCGACCCCCTCCAAAAGGAGTACTCCGAAAATCTTCGTACAACCCTAATGCTCGTGCTGCCCAGCACTACAATATCGTTGGGGACTTAGCGCAGACTCCGTCTGCTATGTCCGCTTTAGAAGTTCTCCAGCACTGCCCTTCTCAGAGGAAGTCCTTGCTATCTGCTATTGGTAGCATAGACCCGGCAGATTCGGATCTGATTACTTTTGACTTGGAACGCCATACGCAGAAACTGCCTCCTCAGATTGCTTTCCTTATACAGGTTATCATTGATTCCAAAACGATTCACCGCACGGTCATCGATGAAGGTGCTTCAACTTGCATCATGTCTGTCGCCTGTTGGAAAGCTATTGGGTCTCCTACCCTGAGTCAGTCTCCCACAACCTTGGAAGCCTTTGATGGAAGAGCCTCTCGTCCCTATGGTATACTCCAACGTTTGCCCATTACTTTAGAAGGGAAGACGGTCGAGATGGAGGTTGAAGTCGTTGATGCCACTCTTACCTACAACCTCCTTCTCGGGCGTAGCTGGATCTACGCGATGAAAGCTGTTGCTTCATCGTTGTTTCGTATCATCTGTTTCCCTCATCAAGGGAAGATTGTTACCGTGGACCAGCTATCTTTTTTCGCTTCTTCTTCTGAAGGTAACATCCCTTTTGTGGAGCATACTCCGAAATTATCCGAGAGTTTGGGGGCCGGACTTTTTAAAGATCCTGCCCTTATGGGTGTTTTTCCGCTCCCACCTCCTAACGTCGCCTCTGTTAATATGATCACTACTTGTTCTGATCCGTGGATCATTCCTCCCATTGACCAAGTAGATTCTTGGGGCGACAAAATGCCGTTGAGTCCTGCCGAACTCAACTACGTTGAGATTATTGCTGCAACGGCTCCCTTTTCCGATTCTTTCGATCTATCCTCAGGGTTTGTAGATGAGACTCCTTCGGATGTTTTGCAAGAAACATTCTCGTCCGATGAAGCCATCATTGAGACCATGTCTCTAGAGGAACCTCCTTGGCATGATTCTCACCATCGTTCCTCATTTCTACCTGCCCCTCAGGACATTCTCACTTGCCTCGTACGATTTTCTCCTTCTCTCCCACTGCAAACACCTATTCAGATTGATCAGGTGTCTTCTGAAGGGAATATGGCAAATATTACGCAAACCCAACCCATCGACATCTCTGTCAAACCAGGGATTGTTGAGCATATTCATATAGGAGTCACTTGTACTTCTGAGGAGATTCAACTTTACTCCAACCTCTTTCGCGAATTTCGGGATGTTTTCGCATGGTCCTACGAAGAAATGCCCGGCATTGATCCTAGCATAGTAGTGCATGCGATAATCACGTACCCAGGTGCTAAGCCTGTACGTCAACGGTTACGCCCTGTACACCCCAGAAAAGCTGCCGCGATTAAAGCCGAGGTAGAGAAGCTTCTTAAAGCCAGTTTATTCTACCCTATTCCGCTCACAGATTGGGTTTCAAATATCGTACCTGTGACTAAAAAACAGGGCACAATCCGCGTTTGTGTTGATTATCGTGATATAAATCGCGCCTGCCCTAAAGATAATTTTCCCACACCATTCATTGATCAGATTATTGATGAGTGTGCTGGAAGTGAAATGTATTCTTTTATGGACGGCTTTTCTGGCTATAATCAGATCAATATTGCTCCCGCTAATCAACACAAAACTGCCTTTATCTGTCCTTGGGGCACTTTTGCCTATAAGAAGCTCCCTTTCGGTCTTAAAAATGTCGGTGCCACTTTCCAGCGTGCAATTTCCTATGCCTTTCATGACATTCGACACATTGTGCAACCTTACCTGGATGATCTTCCTGCTCATTCAGCTAAATGTCAGGACCACCCTACACACCTTCGCGAAATCTTTCTTCGCTGTCGATACTACCGAATCAGGCTAAATCCTCACAAATGTGTCTTCTGCGTTGAATCTGGAAGACTTCTCGGGTTTATCGTTTCCCGAGAGGGCATCCGTTTGGATCCCCTTAAAGTCGAGGCTATCGTGAATCTTCCTCCCCCCGCTTCTTTGCATCAGTTGCAGAGTTTGCAGGGAAAAGCCAATTTTTTACATCGTTTTGTTCCCAACTATGCCGAGGTGGCCAAAGGTTTTACACGGTTATCAAAGCGTGATGTCCCTTTTCATTGGGATGCCACAGCTCAGGAATCTTTTGAGCATCTCAAAGGTCTCCTTATCTCTGCTCCATTACTCCGTCCTCCGAATTATTATCGCGATTACACGTTGTATTTGGCTGCCGCCGATACCACTATTGGCATGGTTCTTGTTCAAGCTGACGATGATGGCACTGAGCATGTTATTTACTATCTCAGCCGCAACCTTCTAGATACGGAAACTCGATATGCTTATGTCGAGAAGTTGGCTTTAGCCGTGGTTTGTGCTGTCCAACGTTTCCGTCATTATATCCTGCTGCGAACAACTACTGTGATTTCTGATTGCAACCCCATGACTTATATATTGTCACGCCAGTTGCTGGGGGGCAAATACTCAAAGTGGATTGTTATCCTCCAAGAGTTTGACTTGGAATTTACCACTGCCAAGTCTAAGAAATCCCTTGTGTTTGCTGAGTTAATTTGCTCTTTGCCATCTTCTTCCTCGACCTCGCATGTAGAGGATCAAATTCCGGATGAGACCCTTTTTCTCATTAGCACCCTCGATCCATGGTACGGAGATATAATCACATATCTGCAAACATCCTCCTTTCGCCCGGGTGTGTCTAAAGACGCTCGGCGAAGAATTCGTCATCAATCTCAACCATACCGTATCATTGGAGATACATTATATCGTCTCGGCGCAGACTCTGTTCTCCGCCGCTGTCTTACTCTCGAGGAAGCTGAGCGGGTTTTGAATGACTGCCACTCTGGTGCCTGTGGCGGACATATGTCCGGATATGCTACTGCCCAAAAAATCCTTCGTGCTGGCTACTTTTGGCCCTCTATCTTCAAGGATTGCATCCTTGCCGTCCGCTCTTGTCATGAATGCCAGATATACCAGCGCAAGATGCGCGCTCCTCCTGCTCCATTGCACCCTGTTGTCACCGTCGGCCCTTTTGCAAAATGGGGCATTGATTATATGACCTGTAACCCTCGCTCGGCCGGGGGGCATGGGTTTATCATCGTTGTCGTCGATTACTTTACTAAATGGGCCGAGGCGATGCCTACATTAACTGAAGACAGTCACACAGCGGCGCAATTTTTATTCAATCATGTCATTTCGCGATTCGGCGTCCCTCAAGCCATTGTCACCGATCACGGAAAGCATTTCCGTAATCATATGATGTCGGAATTAACAACCCAGCTAGGCTTGCAACACGATAGTTCAACTCCATACTACCCTCAGTCCAATGGTCAAGTTGAAGCTGTCAATAAAATCTTGGTTACAATGCTTCAACGTATCGTTGGCGTGCATAAGTCTAACTGGAATTTGATGTTGTTCCCTGCCTTGTGGGCCTACCGAACCTCCGTGAAGGATGCCACTGGTTTCACTCCATTCCAACTAGTCTATGGACTAGAGGCTACCCTTCCAATTGAATGTGAGATCCCTTCATTGAAATTAGCTGTCGAGCTACTTCCCAACACCACTCCGTTAGAAGAACGCCTTCTTTATTTAGAACGGCTAGATGAGACTCGTCGCCTGGCCTCTTTGGCCATCGAAACGCAAAAGAAGCGAGTCAAGACTCACTTCGATCAGACTGTCCATTCACGTTCTTTTGTTGAGGGAGACTTAGTCCTGCTCTATGATCAGGCAAAAGATAAGCTAGGAGCAGGAAAGCTCGAGTCTATGTGGCTAGGCCCTTACATTGTTAAGAAAGTTCTGCAGAAAGGGGCCTACGAGCTGATTGATTATGAAGGAAACCCTCTTGGGAAGCCCCGAAATGGGCTTTATTTGAAAAAGTACTATGCGTGATGCTAGTACATTTTATTGTGTACATACATGTACTTTAGTGTGTTGTGTGTGTTTGTCGGTTTTCAAGACGTAGCTACCACTTATTGTGTTTTTCGCTTCTTGTGCAGATGTCGGATGCACCTTATGTTGGTTTCGCTGATGGTGCCTGCCGCAGTACTCGCAATTTGTCCTCTGCGGCATGGGTGATCTACGATCCTCATGGCGAGCTAATAGATTGTCAAGGTGTGTGTTTAGGTCATACTACTAACAATGTCGCCGAATATTGTGCTGTAATCGAGCTACTTGCTAAAGCAATTAATTTCGGCATTCGTGCATTGGTAGTGAACCTGGACTCTCAACTTGTTGTCCACCAGCTCAACGGGCAATATTCCGTCAGAAACCATCTTATTCTAAGATTGTATCTACGTGTAAGATTGTTAGAAAGGCATTTTGATTTTATCACATATCAACATGTTCCAAGACAACTAAACACATTATCTGATGCATTGGCTAATCATGTGTTAGATAGACATTTGCATAATTTGTAATCAAAACAGTACATAAGCAAGCACATGAAAACACAATACTAAACCATAAGCATATGTATATATATACGTGTGTGTCATAATGTTTGCGCCACGCGCATTACATAACTCAAAAATAATACATGTCCAAGTCCCATATGGCCGATGACAACATGTCTCTCGACAATATACAAAAATGAAACCTAGGCATCTAAGCACGGTGATGCTCATGATAGCATGTCACCGCCCGCACCAAGCGTCTCAACAGACGATGGACGCGAGTAGATACTCCCACCGTGTGCCTCTGGTACGCTCTAGGCACGTCAGCCAATCTGCCATAATCTGGAATTCCTCGAGTAAGTGCCTCAAGGTTCTGAACTAGATCGTCATCACCCTCTACCTGAGGGTCTGCTGCAGGTTGTGCCCTCCGTACGTTATGAGGCAAGTCAGTTGGTCGCTCTGCACCAACATCTGCATACATATGTATAGAGGTTGTCAGAGACGGACATGTATTGCAAAAACTTGAATATGTAAAAACATTAAAAACATAAAGAGTTCTTACCTAGCTCCTCATCCCAGTCCTCTCCCTCAGGCAATGGGAGGTCTGGATCTCCAGTAAAATCAGTGCCCGCATAGGGCCAGTCTTCCACGACGATCATCTGGTGTTGGAGCCAAATGAAGAACTCAGGCCTCCAGGCCATCTGCTGGCCCCCACCCCCTCTGGGCATAAGTGGTGCCCATCGAGCCAACCTCGGCTCCCGTGGCACTGGATCTGCCACAATACCTTCCGGGATCCGGAATATTGGCAGCCGCTCCAGGAAAAACGATACTATGATGGATCCATATCCAAACTTCTTATTGCCATCACGCTTACACTTGGTAAGCTGCCTCTTTATATTTGTTGTCACTGTCGTTGCCCAATCAAACAGTGTAGGGTGCAGACACTCAGTCGCCAGCAGCAAGTGATTCTTGCTGGCCTCGTGGGGTGCCTGTACCCCAGCAGTCCGAGTGATAGTAAATAATACCACTCGTAGCACCAGATCCGGAATAGTGACAATATCCACCTTGGCACTGTTGGATCCAGTATGGGCCCCAGGACAAACCCTTTCCATTACTTCACCCATCTTTTCCCTGGAAGGCCTGCTACCGGTCAAGATGGGCCGTGCACCCCGCCGAGATAGTCCAGTAATAAAATAGACATCAGAGACATCCAGCTCCAATGTCTGGTCCTTCAGGCGGAATACCTGATCCTCAATATCCCAAGCATCCACAATGAACCTTAGTAACTCAGGCTGTGCACGTAAGTATGAGGTAAGAAAGAATTTTTTCAAGCCGCAATCTCGCAAAGCATCCATGCATGCATCATCTTCCATTGCCATGGCATCTATGGCCTCATGTTCCCTTTCTCTCCATTCTATCGCCATTCTGACCAAACTCTGCAACCAAAGAGTTGAAAATGTCATCATTAGATCAATGGTGGAGCCAAAAATCAACAAAAATTGCAGGTTAAACGGTCAAAATCTTGTGAAAATTTGGTTCGCGCAATTGGCGCGACTGTTTTCAAAACAGTCGCGAAAATGGCGCGACTCCTTTTAGGAAAATAGCCCATTGGCGCGAACCCGCGCGGGGAACTCGCGCCAATGGGCGCAACCCTAATTTTTACAATCCCCCTTGCAGAGGATCATTCTGTGGGTGAAAAGCTAAAGAAATGGAATAAAAATGAAGCTTAAGATGAGGCCTCTTACCTGTTTCAGACGGTAGCTCGAATGGTCTCCTGGATTGATCGCAATCAGCAGCCGAACTTTGCACCCAAAACCCTCCAATGATGAACTCACAAGGTAAAAAGTGAAAAGTAATTTTGTTTTTTTACCATTTCACTATTTATAGCTTCTTTTGGCCTAAAAATACATTAAAATGATGTTTTTGTGGGTATTTTTATGTCAAAGTAGGTTTTACGCTGGTTTTTTGAATGATGACAGGGTTTGGTGCAACTCAAGCAACGTAATGAGCTCATTTTCCCACTTTTTCAAGATCAGTAAAACGTAAGAAAAGGTTACTCTAAGGTCTGCTTTCAGCTCTTTTTCTGACCATTTAAAAAGGAAAAGATTGCCGAGTTACTCCTCTTGACTCGTTAAACGTTAATAAGGGGCGGTCGTTTTAAGTTCTTTTTATCGACCGTTAAAACATAAAAAGATTACCGGGTTTTGTCGTTTCAAACTCGTTAATGGTCATGAAACGACGTGATTTCAACCGTTTTTTTACTTTTTCAGGTCGGAATCACTATTTATGAAAAGTACTCCTCGATCGTAATGGTCGGGCGGTTCTTTCGGGCATTATTTTATACTTTTTCGGGCCCGAGAGACACAACTTTACGAAAAAGGACACCCCTGGAGTTTCCTTTTCTGCTGTCTTTTCAAACTCTCTAAACATGAAAAGACGCCGAGTTCTTCCTTTGTCAGACTCGTTAAAACCTGATGACATCGGATTTTGTCGAAATGACGTACCACAAGCATATGCTATCCCCATCAAGCTTGTTAAAAATAATTGGGGTACTCGCCAGAAATGGCGGGGGAAAAAAGGAACCATAGTTACCGTCGTGTCGGCAATATGTCGCTCTTGAACATGGCACTTCTCTGCTTTCGTGTCCAGGGTGGGGATATCTCATCTCATATTTTTCACTTGCTTCCATGGACTTGGGTACCCTATTTGACCTCTCATCTACTCATTGTCTCGTCATCATGACCTTTGATCCATCAATGTCAAATACTGCCAATTCCACTATCGTGCCGCCGATATGTTCAAGAGAAGTTGACCTCTGAAAAGAAACAACCTCCATCTGATAGTTCACATGATCTTGATTCACAGCATTATCTCTTTGTCTCGTGTCGATGATGTGGGAAACATTATGGCTCACCTTCGATCAAGATCACTTACTGTCGACTTCAGCTCATTATCCAGGAAGCTGATCTAGAGACTCCCTTCCGGTGCCTTGGAGCCTGCACGCCTCAATGGCAGGTTCTTCGTGTTCGACGTGAGGTTTTCATCATTGGCCTCCGATCGAATGATTCTACGGGTGTTCGACGCCAGCTCATTAATTCGCACGCCGTAGATTGTACCTATAGTACCTTGAGGGCCATTGTCACTATTGGTGGTACCTCTCGCATCCGTTAACAGTTTCCACTATTGACTGGTAATCAGACGATGTTCATGCATGCTCGACTTCAGCTCATATATTCGCATGCTTTAACTTGTACTCTTGTTCGGGTCGAGATGGAGCGCAAGACCCTGGATTGTGTCTGTTGTAATCCAGGCGTGATTCTTGATACATGACTCATTCACTAGATGGCTGCGACCATACCTGAGTCAATTCATTGATCCTAACCAGATGGCTGCGTCCATACTATGGATCTAGATTATTTATGTACTCTCTTATGGATGGCTACGACCATACCACGTACATCATGTAATTGAACTATCAGTCGTGTCTCTCAATGCAGATCCTCGGCGGCAGCTATATGTGTTCTTGTGTGTTCCTATAAAGCATTTCACCCCTCTCTCTCCCTCTCGGACTTCATGCTTTAGGGGGCATCTGTTATACAGTAATTTGTCACCATTGGTCACCGTCCCTATCACCCTGTTCCCGTACATTGGAGGACGAATTCCGGGACCTGTGAGCAGTGACATAACCCAAAAACACTTGCATTATGTTCTCCTGAGTATGTACTTCATGTTCCCTGAAGACACCTTCTGCAAATTCTCCCTGAAAAGTACTCTTTTTCCATTGGCGCAGGTCCACAAGTATCTTACCCGCGCCAATCACTGAGATCCTCAAAAGAGGGCGCGACCATTGGCGCTCTGTCACAGAACAATACCCGCGCCAGCCCAGTTTGGTAATGATTTTTGCTAAAAGCACGCCCGTCTATTTTTTTCCTTCCAGATCACGAAGTCTTTTGAGGGAAAAATCCATCTGATAGAGGTCGAGAGTCATCATCTATCCTCGACATCTATCCACAGTGACTTTTTAGAGATAATGCAAATCCACAATGGGTGTCCTGGTTCATCGAATCTTTCTCCCTTCTCCATCTATAAATATCTGTCCTCATGCATTAGACAAGCTAGTTCTTGAGTTGGAGTTCTTAATTCTTGGAGGAATGCTAGTTGTGATTATGCTTGTGAGTGATAGTGAAGCATAGAGAGGTTATGCTGCCGGAGAGGAGGTACATTGCAAGACACATATAGTTGCTCGCCCAGCCAGAGGAGAGGTTCAACGTCAGAACCTTGGTTGTAACTTTTCCTGTCTATTATTCATTAATGAACCACTGCTATTATAGTTCCAATCTCATTGTCTATTATAGCGATGCTTGATTTATTTCCTTTCTGACTGAAATATAGTTGTGCCTTGGTGGATTTTATGCTTGTATTTGTTTCTTCCTTTGCATGTGCAGGTGTCCGGTTGCTAGGATCGCAAGGATTGTGACCTGCCGGAGCGAGGAAGCAGGAATACCAACTCTGCTTCGAATATAGCGTTGGATTCCAGGTTGGTCTTTTTAATTCGCCTTTAATGTACAACTAGGAACTTGCGTGGCAGCGTGATTTGATTGTGGCTAGTTCTGTTTTAGGCTAGTGGGATCGCCTCTGTCCGCAAAGGGGATTTACCTATCCAACAATAGAGGATAAGTGAACAAAAGGAAATAATATGGAGGCAAAAGTCAAAAATCCATTGTCTTTGAGAAGGGGAGAAGAACACAGTGTTTTCGTAAATCAATGATCAAACACCGACACTATAATAGGATCTTTTCGCTCAAAGATGAAGTAGGGCGAAAACTCTCAAATCACAAAGAAATGGAACAAGATTTGGTCAGATATTCTAGATCACTTTTCGTTGAACCAAATCAAAGTCAATGGAGACTAATTCAAAAGATCGGAAAACATCTCAGCACTGGTTCAACCAAATTATGAAGTTGCATTAATGCAAGAGGTATCATATGTTGAAGTCGAAGAGGCAGTGACGTCCATGCCAAAAAACAAAGCATAGAGTCCAGACGGGTTCCCCACAAATTTTCTAAGCATGTTGGCACTTCCTTGGCAAAGAAATACATGACCTGGTGGAGGAATCTCGCACTGCGTGCTCCTTATTTCCAATCTTGAATTCCATGCTATTAACACTAGCGCCCAAGTTTAATAAAGCCTAGGATCCTTATAGCTTCAGACTAGTAGCCTTATGCAATGTGATATATAAGATTATTTCAAAAATCATTGCTAATCGTCTAAAGGCACTTCTGCCAAATCTAATTTTCAATGGAGCATACCAAGTATGTGGAGAGGACATAGATCTTGGACGAAATAGTAGTAACCCATGAGGCCCCCCATCATTGAAAAATTCTAAAAACACAAGAATGCTAATTAAGTTTGACCTATCTAAGGCCTTCGACAAAATTAGTTGGGCTTATCTCTCCAGTGCTCTCATGGCTTTCGGCTTTTCAAGTAGTTGGATTAATTGGGTAGGAGCTTTGTTTGCAACCCCATTCTTCTCATTGATGCTCAATAGTTCTCCTTCCTCAACATTCAAGTCTTCACCCATAATTCAACAAGGCAACCCTCTCTTGCCATTTTTATTTACTCTCGTTGCAGAAGGGTCAGAAAGCACCATAAAGGCAATAGTAGCACAACGAAAGATAAGACTCTATGGCAATGATCTTCCCATGGGCCATCTCCTATCAGCAATTTGTTGATGAGACAATTCTAATGGGAGTTCCTACAATAAGAGAAGCTAGAGCTCTAAAACAAACAAATCCTAGATGACTTCATGGAGGCCTCAAGTACATCCATTGACAATGGTAAATCTCAAAATTGTTTATTTAATACTAACTTAGTTGTGTAAGGGAACCTACCTAGATTGCTAGATTTTCAGCACAGATCTCTCCCTACATAATATATGAGGGCACATTTAGTAGAAAACTCCCTTAGCTATTCACTAGAAGGAATTAGTCCAAAAAATACCCAAAAAACTAGATTGTTGGGCCTTCATATATTAAAATTTTCTTGGCAAAGCATTGTTGAATTCAGACATTCAAGCCCTTTCGATGTATCTTCTCTATGTAGACAATGCCCAAAGGAATCCTTAAATCCATCAATATTATCTACATATCCTTTCCTTGGGGAGAGGCTATGCAAGAAAGAAAATGGGCCCTTGTAGCTTGGGATAAATTATGTCTTCCCAAAATTACAAGAGGTCTTGGTCTTCATGATCCAAAAATTCTACATAACATTTTGGGGGGGAATTATGGTGGAGGTGGATCCAAGGTGACAAAGAGTTATGGAGACAACTTTGGAGCAAGAAATACAACCCCTCTTAATCATGGCAACAACAATTAAGAGTTCAAAACCTTGTTCAAGGATCTTAATATGGAATTTGGCTAGCACTAGCAAATTCATCTTAGAACAACATTTTGTTTCTAGGAAATACAAGAGGAAAAGGATAACTGGTTTTGGATGGAATCGTGGCAACAATGTCTAGAGCTTAGTGCCAAGGTGAAATTTCTTGCTATAGGAAAGCTTATAAAATCTAGGTATCTTGATAATAACATATTATTGGCACCAAATAACAGAGCACACCTCATGGAGAGAAGAAAAAGGTAAGGAAAGTTGGCCTCAAACTCTTCATCAAGCCAATTTGGACACACTAATGGAAGAACCTCACAAACAAAAGATCCCACTCTCTGAGGGACAAGACAAACTTTGATGGGGCTATAATCAAAAGGGTATGTTCACAATCAAAGAAGCATATCAACAAACTACAAGTCACGGCAATTTTCCTCATCAGTCAATCTAGAAACAAATTTAAGCTAAGAACTTCTAGCCCAAAGTTGCCCATTTTCTTTGATTATTAGTACATAAAAGAGCCCTTTCATGGGATAAAATCATCCGCAAAAGATTCGAATGCCCTCCCTTCTATTTTATGTGTAGATTGGATGCAACAAACATGGAGAACTTGCTCAATACATGCATTTTTTCTAAAACTCTATGGTCTCAGCGCTTCAACTTATTAGGTAGTCAAAAAGGAATAGGAATGGCATCATAGAGTCCACTGAAGGTTAGAGATCCTTTGTGACAAAAAATCATATTGTAAAACGAGCATGGGAACTCATTCTATGGTTTTTGCTGCGAACATGTGTAAGGAGAGGAACAATAGCACCTTTAATAACTTATCATCAAAAGAGAGGTAATCTAGGCAAAAGCATTGCAGAATGTCTGTAAAACAGTGATACTCCACCCTTGGTCATCGTCAAACTGAGACATTGAAGTTTTGAATGCCACAATGTTGTATAATCTCCAATTGTTTATGACTCCTATCGATCCTTCGCCTCCAAGAACCCCATATTCTAGTCCTCTAGCCTCTTGAAACCCTCCTCTCCCTAGATTCCTTAAACTTAATTTTGATGGGACATTTAAAGGCAATTCAGGTTCTACTAGTCCCTAAGGAATTTTCCGTGACAAGGAAACCAGTGTTTCTATTCGCAGATAATATGGGACATTCCAATAACAACACAACCAAATTTGCAACTCCAAAGATTGGCCTTGTTATCACATCATCACAAGGGCTTTCTCCAAGCTAATTGTGGAGGGTGATTCTCAATTAGTCCTCTATAAAGTAAAGAAATTGATCAATGGAGCTTCTCCATAAAATAATTGCCACAACTAGAGATTGAAAAATGTCACATGTTAACCATTTGATTGATATGATTCTAGTCATTGTTCTCTCTCATGTCAAGAAATTAGACAATAAGGTAGCGGACCTTCCACCCAACCTGGGATGCAATGACATTCACCTTCATCTTTCGGCAAGCTAGAACAATCACTAATGGGAGGACTAGAGAGCGAGACTTATCAATCTAATAAACAAAGATAGAGTAACCCCGCTCGTAGTGGAAGAATATGAAGAACTGACTAGCATTGAGAAGCAACTCTACAACAAACCAAATCCTACACCTCCAGGGAATCCAACCATTCTAAGCACCATTGATATTCCCACATTCTCTTGATTGTTTCAATTAACTTGTGGTTTGTTTACGTCACTTGGAATTTCCTAGTACTATGGCATAATGTATTGCATAATGAAGTCTTTTTTGTATGCATTCGATTAGTATATGGAAATTTGGGATAAAAGATATCGAATTTTGTCGTTGGTCTCATTTCCAATTTGGCATGCCACGACAAAAATATTTTGATATTATGTAATCTAGTATCAGTTTAATTGAGAAACACTTCTTAAAAAAAGAGTTAATATCTAATTGAAGCATTATGTGAATTAGCTCAAAGATCACCTTCCTCAAACTCAACAAATTAAAGACACAAGGCTCAAAAACATCTTACAAGAGTGAATGTCTACACCTTATGCGCCACAAGTCATTTCAAAGAGCGTGGGATTCTTTAAATAATGATGATGAGCCAACCCACATTGATAGGTATCAAATCCCTAAAATAATGCACAATATTCATTCTTAGATTGATGTTTCTACCAAGGTTGCTTGGGAGTGGAGTGAGAGCGAAAGCGAAAGCGAGGAGCAACATTTTCAGAAGCTACCGAGATAAAAGCAAATTAGGAGCAAATTTCATATAATATATATTTTTATATATTTTGATTCATATATGTCATCAAAAGCATGTAGAATGATGAATTAGTTATAAAAAATGTAAAAACATAAATTAAACCATATAGCATCAATCGTCTAGTAGTTACAATCTTCATCAACCAAAGGTTTACGAGTTATAAGTTTTCATTTATGTAGCATGTAAGGGTGCAGTGCATAACCAAAATAGCAGAGTGCAATCCATCTCTAAACAAAAAATACATCAACAAACAGACTCTAAATGGCCTCTAGCATCCAAAATAATCATACTACAACAAATACCTACATACCATCAAAATCATTGCCTAAATTGGAATCTTTGTCAATAATATCACCCTCTAAGAATTAACATAAGATAGAAAAAATGTAGCATGTCAAGTCAAGTCAACAACCAATGTCACTAATATCAAGGTACATAGAAGGATTGATGCTCTTGATTAAATACGAGTTCCATACCCTAGTACATGACAAAATCCAATGGAAACATTATAATCCCCCCAACCCTAAAATCTTTAAAAATTGATAAATCCACTGGATTTTGAGTGAGATCTAAAATTCTATTTTCTCCATATGAAATCCAATAAAGTCAGAACCACTCTCAAACATTTAGAGTCATTTCATGGTAATGTTAAAAATTTAAGTAAAAAGATTTAAATGAAAGATAAAGGAGAATGTCAATTTTACTTTAAGAATTTAACATTCCATGAATTACATATCAATAATAAAGTCATAAGCTTGATCATTAGGCTACCCCATTCAAAAATTCTTGTTACTTCAAAAAAAATTGTGTTTGGAACTTGTTTGCACCCAAAAAAAAAAAAATTACTAAAAAAATCTAGGGAGCGAAAAAAAATTAGAAAGTGCGCTTCAAGAGTGAACTCAAGAAGGGCGCTCCCCGCAACCCTAATTCCTACTTTATATTAGAATTCATCTTAATTCCCATAAATAAAAATCCCAGTGCTCATTCCAAAAGTACTTATCATAATAAATACTATGAATCGTCTTCGAGATTTGTGCTCCGTAAGTTATGATTGGTGTTGTCACCCTCTAAAAGTAAAGTTACCCTAAGTGGAAAAAACCTAATATTTAATATGTTGAGTTAAGGTTCAAAGTATCCACAGTGATAACCATATTTTGCCAAAGTTTCAAATCCCAACGGGATCCATCATCATGACTTTTTTGAATGATGATAATAGAAGAGCTTAATGGGAAGAAGGTCTGCAACTCTTCTTGTTACTTCATCTTAAATTTTCTCACTCCATGTATCCCCTCCGTACAGAGAAATAATTCTGGATTTTAGACATCTGTGGTTCATTTTTGTTGAGTTAAGCTTCGAAGTATCCACAGTAATAACCATATTTTGTCAACGTTTCAAATCTCAACATGGATCCATCATCAAGGCTTTTTTGAATGATGATAATAGAAGAGCTTAGTTGGAAGAAGGTCCGCAACTCTTCTTGCTATCTTCATTTTAGATTTTCTCACTCCATGTATCCACTCCATGCAAGGAAATAACTCTGGATTTTAGACATCTAAGTATCCACAATGATAACCATATTTTGTCAACATTTCAAATCCCAACAAAGATCCATCATCGGGGATTTTTTGAATTATGATAATAGAAGAGCTTAATCAGAGGAAAGTCCGTAGCTCTTCTTGCTATCTTCATTCTAAATTTTCTCTATAATAAACTCATCTTCACCTTGAGCATCTTAATCATCCAATGGGATTAAAAAAACGAACATAAAACCTCTAGCATCGACCATAACAATAGTTCACAAAGCACCAAGATGAATAGCATGTTATTTCATATACAATGTTTGATCGAAACAGCCTATTTGGTCTAGAACAAGCCATATGGCAATTAATCCCCCAAAAAAAAGCCATGCACAAGAATCTTAATATGCGGAACAAATGTACATGATGTTAAAACCTTAAATATATTACGTTGTATGCATGCAAGCACTAATTTTGCATTGATTCCATTTTTTCTAAATGTTATTGAAAAGAGAAAATAACCTAATAGCTTATCTTTTCTTTTAGCAGTCAGAATCTGAAAGAATAACATGCAACAAGCCCATTGTCTATTATTGTCTCTCCTGGGGAAGAAATAAGAGAAACAATGTGCATTGTTGACCAATAGCACACAGCAAACATGCATCTTGTATGATAAGCCCCAGGAATAAAAGCAATGTTACATATTGACCAAAAGCCAAAATGAATTTAGAAAACCCACAAAATTGTCGAAGAAGAATTTTACCTATTAGGATTCAAGTTTTTATAGCTAGATCTTGCATGTCTTTAAAAATAAGTTAACTCTTGCCAGTCACTGAGGTTTTTCCATCAGTGAGGTTTAACGAAACTAGTTTTTGTGCATTTCTTTTACTTTCTATTATAAAATAGAGTAGAGGATGTGAGATTTGCACTGATGGGAAGACATGAATGACCATCACGTCGTACTTGCTTCTACAGAATCACAGACAAAATCTGAAATGTTTGGCTTGCATAATTTCCAATAGTTTATGGGGAACAAGGCTCGACATAAGTGGGCCATTACAGAAACAAAACAAATAAGTATGAGATTCAATCATGTAGCTACTGGCTGAATAAATTTTTGCAATAAATGAAACTTACGTGTTTGAATTTATAATACAATATTAGATATATTATGACTCAAATGCTATCCCCTCAAATTCCATACACAGACATTTTATAGCCCACATTCATTGATTATAAAGATGTCAAACTACTTGTACTCACTATATCCCAAACAAGATCCAAAACTGCTAACCTCTTACAAATTTGAACGAACTCATAATTGCATATTATTCAGTTCAAATAAATTGCACATGAAGCTGTCTGATAAATTGTGCATTGAACTGACTGGAGATTTGGGAAATTGGTCCAAACAGAAATTTCAGGCAGTGAATACTTCTGAACTCGGAGTCTAACTCTTTATCGCTTAGGATACTATTTTAAAGCTGAAAGAAAGTAACATAGTACAATGCTTTTTAACTGTATGCAATATATCACTATGGTGCCAACTTCCAACTCTGAATCAACTATAAGATATAAAACTAGTTTCTATGCTTTAGATAGGCATTTCTTGTACGCATGACCCTGTCAATAAATTTTACAACTCCTCTCATACCGAAATGCAGGCCTAAGGGAAAGGAATATCATTGTATCAAGAATCATGAGAAGGCAGATATCTGAGCCCATTTCCTCAGATATATATTTTATATATGCTGCCAAGAAAAATAGGTCTTCCTACAAAGATTCTCCTACTTTACATCTGAATACAAATTTGATTGGGGTGTGCAAGCTGCCCTTGCTTTATTTAAAAGGAATTCAAATGAGAATATGAGAATAGGTACTAAATACAAAAAGAATACAAGCCACTCCAGACAACTGTCTACAATACCATTAATCAGGCACACAACCATTTATCTCTATTCTTAGTCAAAGAGCTCCCAACTTGATCTCGTAGACGAGGTCCATGGTGGCAATTAAGTCTCGAAGGTTTCCCACTTTGTTGTCACCACTACAGGTTGTTGAGATGATGAGTTTTGTGTAGCATTGCGAACCTTCAGAACATCCAATGTCTCGACATACTTTTGCACCCTTCTAACCTGCATAAATCTCCCCATGTCTGAGTCATCACTTTTCGAAGAGATGTGATTAAGCCAATAAATTTTATTGATAATAGCATATACTACACAAATGAATTTTCAAGACAGCATCAATGACAAAAGTTATTAAGACCATATTTACAAAGGCATTTATTCTAAGATGGGACTAAGAGAATCCAAACATCTAGGGATTAGGACTTTCATCTTAGATGCCCACAAAAAATTCTTCGTTCAATACAAGTAAAAATACATTTTTCCCCAAAGAATAATTCAAAGTACATTACACAAGCCTTCCAGTGATTCATATCATAATCAAATCCTACTTGGAACTAGAATATTACCTGCATTCTTCTCTGCAATTTGGCATCTCCATCAGCTGGGATGCTATCTAATTTTACTAGTTGTCTCATAAGCATTTCAATGAGGTCAACCAAATCATTTTCAGCTACTCTTTTGCCTTTAACAATCAGTGCTTCCAGGGAAGACAACTGCAAATTTCCACATGAAATACTGGTAAGATTTGCCTACAAAAGAGCCCTAATATACATTGCCATATTCACCAAATATACAGAAGAGCAACTAGATGGTAATGCATTGGCACAGGGGAACGTTAATTAGTTGCATACCTGTGCTGCAAGTTTATCCACCTCTAGGCTCACTTCAGCAATAGCTCTGGTCGCCCTCTCAATTTTTGCATTCTTCCTCATTTCAATATACTTCTTTTCTCGACTCATCGGATCTTCCATAAGCACGATCTTTGACTTGTCTTTCACACCTGCTAAATCTAAGAAGTCCTTGCCATCCCTTTCTTTTCCTCTAAAGATGAGCTTTTGATCTTGTGGTTCTAATCCAGTCTCAGGAGCAAGTAGTTTTTTCAACTCACCTGCATAACGAATACCATAACAATAAGTCAGAAAGTCTATAATTCTCCCTCCCCCACCCCTCTTTCATCATGCAATACAGCTACATTACAGAGTGAAAGCAGACTCCTGAACGGAATAGGCCCAATTAGTTAAGTAAACAAGAGTTGTGGATTGTGTCCAATGGTTCATAGTTGGTAATTGTTAAACACTGATCAGAATTTCAAATCTGATATCGGTCAGTCCTTTGCTTTACACATGCTGTATAGGCCTGACAATCTTGGATGCCTAGACGGTAACTTGGGGCAATGAAGAACTCAAACGCACCGAAGTATCAAGGCTGACAAAATGCAATCAAAGATCTAGTCCATCTGTACAAAACTGGTGGAAAATACAGAGGCATTCCTCATGTGAGAAAAGTTAACTCGGTCAAGCCTTCAATCTGGGCTAGGCTAGACTCTGTTTCTCTCTCTCATTCTTCTATTATGCTCTCATATCTTAGAAGATAATAATAGTAAATGGGCATTATTAAGGCTGCAGATCTTGACCTAAAAAGATTCCCTGGCAATCTAAACTAAAGACGATGCAAAAAGGGAAATGAACCCAGTTTTCCTCTAAAACAAAATACTAAAATAAGAAATAATGCATCCAAATCTATAGTTCAAGTTAAATGGTTAAGTCTCTAAAGTTTACAATGCAGAAAGGAGAATGAATCGAATCTCTGATTCCTCCCAAATGTGGAAAAGCACCAAAGCAAGGCATGCAATGTCTATTCCTCCAAGATTGGGAATTCCAGAAGCAGTATGAATTAAGAAAGCCAGCATTCAAAGAGGGAGAAAAGCACGGAGGAACATACCAAATGTGGTCTGCATACTGACAGAAACTTCATGCAAGGAAGAGCCATAGGTGACTCTGACCTTGATCTTGGGGCAGGGCGCAGATTCCTGATCCGCACCGGGATCTCTTCTCTGAACCAGCATTCCTCCAGGCCTAACCTCCCAATCAATGGAATCTGCCACATCCTTGGCTGCACTCCCACCCATCGCCATTGGAGCCTTAGGAACGGCCGCCTTCTTCATCCTCATTCGCATCATTGCATCAATCAATCCGCCTTAAAAACAAATAAAAGCTATAATGAATGTCTCGTAGAAATCCTCCGGATCTATACAAGCACAACCACTAGTAAATGAATACCCAGATCCCCTGCCTGCAACTCAAACCCCCCCGCGTCTGGGCACTTTTGGGGAGTCAATGCTGGCCCAAAAACAGAAATAATAGCTTCAATTTTCGCCAAATAATGTAGTTGACCAGGGCAAATACAGGCCCATCGAGTTAATTGCAACAAGGCAGCGCATGTGATTACACAATAAACTAAGCTATGATTGCCCCTAACAACGATGAATCAGAGAGACAGAGCATATTTGCTTCTTGGAAAAGCAATAAAATGGGGATTTCTGTGGGCTAAACACTGAGTGTTCTACCCCTCTTTTATTCATCAACTACAACTACTAACAGTAGTTTCCTATGAGGGCCTTTAATGCGGAGGGGGCAGAGCAATGGAAAGGGTGGAAAAACAGGCCATCTGCTGCGCCGTGGCTGGAATAATATTATATAAAGCAGAGGCAAAGAAAGAAAGGAGAGCGTGTTAAAAAAACAAAAGCAAAAGTCAGGATTAAGACAACTGGACACGTTACAGTTTGGTCGTGGGTGAAAGGAAAATGAGGGCCTCGTGGCCGAGTGGGCGGCTAAAACAAACTTAACAACTTTGGCCGAGTATACGTGACGCCCAAGGCGGACTGTTATTGGGTGACAAGTTAAACAACAAAATCCCACATTCCCTCGTAACTTTGCTATTCTTACACGCCTTTCCATCCAGTATCATCGCCTTCCAGATCTAGTAGCGCCTTCTCTCCGTGCGAATCTACCCGGCCTCGCTCACTGGTTACTTACCGACACCTGTCGTGCACCTGTCAACAACTCGACCGGCTGCTGACTGTCGGCTGCCTTGGAGTTAGCGCTGGATCTTCCACCATCCCATTTTTTTCGCTTCTCTTCTCAAATGGTTGGGTTCCATAGCAACTTGCCCGTGTCTGGCTATTATTAAAAGGATTTTGTTGGCCTGCCGACACTTCAGGGGCGGGTCAAGGTGGGGTCTGCCATACACGTTTTTGTGGAGGTGAGACCAAACGTCAATGTCAAATGTCAACGTCAACATAACCTGTGTATGAAGTGAAGCAAGTTTGGGTTGGCATTCTCGGATCTTCCACAACCAAAATCATTTCAAATCTACTGATGTCGTAACCTCTTTTTTTATGCTTTGGGATTCAACCTGCATGGGTACTGGAGCACCCACACATTATCACTCTCATCACAAACCATATGCATTGCATACATAATTGCACTCTCATCAATAACCATTTAACACTAGTCCACATGTGTATGGTAAAATATCTGGATCACTGTAAACATAGTTTATTTTCTTCCACCCGGAATTTGACTGGAAAATTAATGATGATAGCTTCTCGAACACTCTAAGATCATTTGGACGCTTGGTTCATCAAATACAATTAAAATTTTAAATTTATATAAATTGATATTATTATTTACGCTTATTATCTAATATAGAAAATTACAATTACTAAATTTAATAAAAGAATTTTAAGAAAGTGTATATCCAGGGGAGGAATCGTTTAGTTACAAGTAGCCGAAATTTGGGCAAAAATATTTCAAAAAATCTTGCCCTAGCACTATTTGAATCATGTTTTTGATGGTAGAAATAGATTCAGCACCATCAAAAACTTCTACTGTACCCAAAACCTTGAAGTTTGACAGTTGTAACTTGGATTTACAAAAATCCCTACAGGATTTTATCAAAATATTGCAGGGATTTCCATGATTTTCAAGGCAAAAAAGTAGTTAGACTACGGCATTTTTTAATGCTAAAATTCTGACCTTATCACCATTAAATAAGCTATACAAGTAGCCGAAATCTGGGCAAAAATATTTCAAAAATTCTTGCCGCAGTGTTTGAATCATGGTTTTGATGGTAGAAATAGATTCAGCACCATCAAAAACTTCTAAGGTACCCAAAACCTTGAACTTTGACAGTTGTAACTTGGATTTACAAAAATCCCTACAGGATTTTATCAAAATATTGCAGGGATTTCCATGATTTTCAAGGCAAAAAAGTAGTCAAGTTAGACTATGGCATTTTTTAAAGCTAAAATTTTGACCTTATCACCATTAAATAAAGTCGAAAATAATTATATCAAAAATTCAACTCATAATTTATTATTTTTTGTTATCATGAAAGTATGTATAATTAAAATTATCAAATTTAACATTTCTTTTAATTATAACTTTATCGCAATTAAATAAAACTGAAAATAATAACAACATGCAAAGATCAATATCTCTATTACACCAAATACAACTTTTTATAGATGTCAAGAATGAGTCACTTACAACATGTCTCTAGAATTTTTTATTAGGTTGATAGTCATGTTTATTTTGAAATAGAACTTCTAGAATTTTAATTTAATTATCAATAATTATTAGGTGGATGGTGAAGGCTTAACTTCCACCAAATATTTTAGAATATTCATTGTAGTATACACAAATCAAAAGATTCAGATTTATCTTTGAAGTGATTATGTCATTTTTGTCTTTTTAATTAAATTGATTAATTAAAAAAAATGTCATATGAACAACTGTGATATGAAATGAGTTATGGTTTTTTGGACATGTGGTATTGATAAGTCATGGTATTGGCACATAGTATTGTTACAAAGCTTACTTAAAAATTAAGAATCATATGAAATAAGTTATGGTTTTTAGGCATGTGGTATTGATAAGCCATGGTATTGTAATAAAACCCACTTAAAAATCAAGAATCTCCATGATAAAGTGGGGCTAATTCTGCATGGTTTGTTGTTCCCCATATATATATATATATATATATATATATATATATATATATATATAATTTAGCTAGTTTTTATAAATAAAAAAACAAGTTTCCCAATTTAAGATATATATGAATTATGTATTTTAATATTTATTATGGATTAATGTTTATCAACATTTATGGCAATTTAATATATATAGCTGCCTTAATTTATATATAATATTTTATTATCAATTATGTATAAAAAATAAAAATTAATTTTTTAATTTTCAAATTCCAACCTTATCACTATTAAATAATATTTCAAAAATTAAACCCTTAATTTATATATAATAATTTTATTGTCAATTATATATATATATATATATATTAAAATATTCAATCCAAACAAAAATAATAAAAAGTATTCTTTAATTTTCAAATTCCAACCTTATCACTATTAAATAATATTGGGAAGAGAATAATTCAAAAATTAAACTCTTAATTTACATATAATATTTTTATTTTCAATTATATACATAAATTAAAAGATTCCATCCAAACAAAAATAATACAAATTATTCTTTAATTTTCAAACTCCAACTTTATCAATATTAAATAATATTTAGATGAGAATATTTCAAAAATTAAACCCTTAATTTATATATAATATTTTTATTTCCAATTATATATATATTAAAAGATTCATGGAAACAAAAATAATACAAATTATTTATAAATTCAAAATTAATAAAAAAAATATATAAATTAAAAGATTCATGGAAACAAAAATAATACAAATTATTTATAAATTCAAATTAATATAAAAAAATATAAATTTAATAGTGACTCTTTTTATTGAAAAAAAGACCAAGTAGGTTTTATATTACTCATCCTACATGGAGTTAAAACTTGTTAGGGTACTTTTACCCCAACAGACTTTAGAAATGAGTTGTATGCAAAGGGATGGATGTTGAGGTTCCATGACACAATTTAGGTGGGAGGGGATGATATTGAGGTTCCCAAGTCACATTTTAGGTCGAAGGGGGTGGATATTGAGGTTGAGGGGGTGGATGTGCAGGTTGAGGTTGAGGTTGAGGTTGAGGTTGCGGTTGAGATCTAACATCAGTCCCAATAGTGTACTTGCCTTTACATTACGTCAAGGTTGGAATATGTATGTGTAGTGCTTAATTTTTCATTCATTAGAGAATCTTATCCTAGTTATCATATAATAATAAAGTTTGTGTTTGGCTTTTATGTGATTATTTTTATTAATCACGAGAATCTAATCTTCACGCTCGTATAATAAAGTTTGTGCTTGGTCTCATGTGAAAAGCATATGCTAACCACTAAGGATGTTAGAGGAATAGCAGGTTCGCCCAAAGTATACCATACTTGGAAGAGAGTGGATTTGTTTCAACGTAGGTATTTTCATTGGAAATTCAACTCATGTGGTTATAAAACCAAGTAGGTTTTATATTTTCGAGATGTAAACCCTAAAGAGCTGGGTTTTTTTGGTCTTTATTTAAAAAAATAAATAAATATATATATATTAACTATATAATGAAAAGTATTTGATAAGAGTGAAAGTTTATTTTTTTATAATTATTAATAAATTATTTCTCTTGGTACCATTTTTTTTTAAAATAGTAATGAATTATCTTATATTCATGAATATATATATATATATATATATAATGGTTTTTTAATCATTTTAAAAAGTGTTAAATAAACTTTTTTTAAATAAACTCAATGGAAATAAATATTGAAAATCTCATTTCTTTTAAACAAAGTTTTGCATTTAGAAGTAAAATTTGTATGTGAAAGTTTTGATCCTAGAAAGGTGTTGTAACTCACATTTTCAAAATCAATCTTTCTCTTCTTATAAATAAGTTGTCACCATTCTAACTATATATACATAAAAGTTTTAACATTATAATACTTTGTTTTTATTACTATATTTATTATTATATTGTTTGATACTTTATTTTTTTTTTCTAAATCAAAAAGCGACTATTAATTACATTTTAGAAATTTAAATTTGTTTAAAACTAATATATAGCTAAATACAAAGTTAATTTTCCCATGGTTATTCCATATTAAAATAAAAACTAGTACTTATTTAATTTAATAAAGTCTTGAGCTCAAAATTTGTTTATTTATTTCAGTAAAAAAAACCCAACATATTTCTATTAAAATGGATATTTACATATAATATATATATATATATAGCACCTAAGTCAGATATATTCCCCATATCAGATCTACCAATCAAACCCCTATTATAGATATCACATCCAGTTATATAACCTAGGAATTATATTGATCTAAATATTGTCCATAAATACATTGTAAAGTAAATCGAAACTATCTAATGGATTTTGTCCGGTTATATAGTCTATCCAGATTTACATAATATGCACACACCATCACAAAAAGCACCAAAAGTAATACAATAAAAGATGTAGTTGATTCCAAGTGATCTGAAGAGTCTATGCCAAGTGGAAATGCCCCAAGCTATGTAATGTATCATTACAAAAAGCATAGAAAAAAATCTCCCTAGGTGGTTTGTTGAGGCCTTCCTTTGATAATGCATCAGCAATTGTGTTCTGCTCCCTATATATGTGAAAAAGATAAGTCATTGAACTATACCATAATCAAATTGATTATTTTTTCATACAATTTATGAGCTTGTGTGGCACGAATGGAGACTGCATTTGGAGCTTGTGTGGCACGAATGGAGACTGCATTTTTATAGAAATTCTTTAAAAAGAGGGAGTAGATCCAAAAGAATTTTATAACTTATAATCTCAAAATTAATGACAATACAACTTATACTATCCTCCTCATCGAAGCAAGCCTTAGTCCCATTGAGTGCATGACCATGATTAGGTAACTAACGTACAAGAACAAGATAAACAATGTGGACAATAAGAGGCTCCCAAAAATTGCTTCAAACTCTAGCCAAAACCACTAGTGTCTCAAGCGAGTATGGAATGAAGATGCCACGTCTTGGCTAAATCATTGGACAATACAAGAAGATGCGATTTTAAAAAATATTGATACATTAAAAATATTACTACTTCTAAATTTAAAGAGAATCTATGGTGCAATGAAGAAATAGAAGATAAAAGAAGCTAAGGTACTACAAGGAAATGATCAACTCTAATTTAGAAGATCAAAAGTATCTCTCGGTTCTAATTAGCGAAAGAAGAGAAACAACATTGCTAAAATTTGAACCTACTTCCATGACCTACATAGCGAAGTTGGGCATTAGACAATTCCCAAAACACTATGGGATGAGAGAATATGTTATCAATGTGATACTAAGAGTGTTGAATATGAAGAGAACTTTCTCCTAGATTGCCTTGCATATACTCAAATTAGTTTTCAATTTCAAAATATTCATCACAATACCAACCTTCCTAACATGCTAAGTCACCATAAGCATGGTGATCTTAGAACACTTTTCTTAATGCTTTTTTAGCACAAAATAAGATTTTAAAGGAATCTAAGTGATCTCTTAGCTTTCTTAAGGTCTAATAAACCAATTTTAATCTAAATAAACATTACTCATCATCATCATCCTCAATTATCATATCTATCTTACGTTGTGGGATGCAAAAATATGTTATCTTTGTGATACTAAGAGGGTTGAAAATGAGAATCACTTTCTCCTATATTGCCTTGCATATACTCAAATTAGTTCACAAATTCAAAATATCTATCACAATACCAACCTTCGTAACCTACTAAGTCATAAGAACTGTGTGGATCTTGGAACACTTTTCATAATGCTTTTTGAGCATAAAAATCAGATTGTAAATAAATCTAAATAATTTCTTTGTTTTTTTACGGTTTAATAAACATTTTAATTTGAATAAACAATAATCATCATCATCATCATATCTATCTTTTATATATATGGTGGTTGGGTAGAATGGTTATTGTTTTCCCTACTCATATTCAAATCTCCACTAGTGACATGATGAACTATAATGCCTTAGTAATTATTGTTGTATGGCTTTGTGCCTATGAATATTGATGTACCACTTTTAAATAATATATAATGAAAGATTAGCCCCCAGGGGCAGCACAATTAGCAATCACCATGAAAATGAAGTGTTATGTACCATGAGATTTCAAGTTCAAATCCCTTGAGTTTACCTGTGGTCACGTGCCAAGAATAGTATGGTTCACCTAGAGTTATAGTGTTAGTGGTCGAAATCAACCCCATGTCACACGAGTTCTAGACTAGCCCAATTATAAATCCCTCTAATATATATATATATATAACATTTTTTGTTATATTAAATTGTAAAAAAACTTCTACTACAAATATTAAAAATATTTCATACATTTTAATTAGAAACAAATTTTATAATCAAAATAAATTCATCCATTTAATATTTTGAAGGAAAAAAATTAAAAATAAATTCAACTTTTCTATTGGAAATTTTTTTATTAAAAATATTGATTTTTCGTCATTTTTTTATATATAATATATTATTTATTATAAATTACATATTGAATTTAAATAACACATTAAAAACAAACCCCTTATTATATTAAACTGTAAAAAAACCTTCTACTACACGTATTAAACACTTTTCATATCTTTTTATTAAAACATTGTTTAAGAAAACTTTTAAAAATGTTTGATTTTTAGCATTTCTTTACCGAAAATTTAAAATAAAATAAACCCAAACTTAACTCATACTCAATTGGGGGTTGCATAGCCTTAGCCCATACAAGTAATGCTTAATGAATATATTTCGTTAGTTTTGGCGTTCATAGAACTACAAGTCAAATACATCTTATATATGGTCTGGTCAACTCATTTGCATATGATTGTGTTCATCAAATGCATAGATTATTAGGGAACCCACATGTAAAAAAATGATGTAAGAGTCATTATGGTTGACTATACTATAAAGAAAGTATGTATGTATGTAGATGTTTACACATATTTTCTCATTTTTATGTGTGAGGAAAAGATAATGAGCAGAAAATGGGTAGGAAAGCTCTTAGATTTAGGGTCACATCACCGACAACAAGAATCTGGTGGAATTAATATTTAAATTTATTCTTGTGACTGTACAGAATTATGTACAAATCAAATCAAAGTTCCTCGTCTCTATGAGGAATTAGAGTTTCTCAATGAAGTGAGTTGTTGTTGTATTGCAGTCATAGTGTGATGTTACCCTAAATAATTAATTAAATTTACCAAAAGAATGACGTGTACCTTGATCAGTGTGATAACAGAATATGCCAAAGGCTTTTATTAATGAATTCCGGTTTCAAATTAAAAACTATGTGTATCAATGTGTGTGTCAAAATCAAGTTTTCCTACCTACCTACCTTCCCTGGCTGCTTTGAAAAACCCCCTTATTCCATCATTCATACCCCCTCTATGTCGCGCAATCATTATGAAATGTGATACCACATGTCTTTCTCACTATCCATGTATGCCATCTCTCCTCTCAACTAAAAGCACAAGCACCCTTGTAAATCTTAGCTTGCAGAACACCTAAACCCTACCACACCCTCTATCTTATCACACTGACACACCTCCCACCTCTTCTTGACCACTAATATACAAATTAGGCACAGAACATTCAATACCATATGTTTATAATTATATAGGGAGCTTATTGTTTTCTTTTTATTTTGTACATGATAAAGACATTAAACCTAGTTTATAAAAATTAATATTATAATAACATATACATATATATATATATATATTTGGTACATTCACTCTTAATTTTTGTTTTTGTTTGGTGTGTGAAAGAAAAGTGTAGCCATATGGTGCCTAATCAACAACCAATAACCTTATTTAAGTGAATGCAAAATGATCATATTCATGTGATTAACTAAATAAAAAATTATGCAGAAATTATTTTAGATATAGGCAAACAGTACATGTATTTCATTATTCAAACCGTGTATATCATTAAAAGTGCATGCAATTATCAAGTCAATTGTGGTTGTATCAACTATTCCTTGAGGGAAATGATGAATACTCGAGTTTTTGGCCTAATATTCGACGATGGCCCTTCATGGAATGCTATCTCAATTTCATGACCTTTCATTGTGTCTTAATTATTTAAAATTAATGGAAGGTTCTATCCTATGGACAAAAGCTTCTACCAATGTTTGGTGCTCGAGGACTTTGCTAGAGATTCCATGAATATAGTCCAAGAGATGATAATAGCTAAAAACACGTCTCATTAATGAATATGATATAATATGTGAGTGTAGGGAAGGATTGATACCCTACCCACTCTCCCTTTAAACATTATTGGAATTTTGTATGGGTCTATTTTCTAACTACCAAGGTTGGAAGGTGTAAAATTTATTATAGTTTAGTTGTTAATTTGTGGGGATGATAGTTATTATTGGTTTTTAATTATGAATGAAGGTTGATTTATCATTATTATTCAAGAAAAATCATGCTACTTAAAATAATCAATTAATGGTCCATAAGATGAGAGAGTGTCATTCTTGCGAGATCCCTCTAAATCTTGGGTTATTAACATATTTATTTATTTTTTAGTAAGAAAAGTTCTTAGCAAATTAAAAGTAGTTTGAGGTCTTAGTTTAGAACCAAAAGTCGATTTTAGCTTTAGATAATATCCACAAGAAATCTAGTGTTCCTTGTGGTCACCACCATGGGTACTTTTAGTGAGGTCATATGCTTTTTAATAACATCTCGCCTTGGGGCAATATGCTTCCTAGCAAGGAAAATTTTAAGAATCTATAATTATCTTAAGTGAAAAATCCTTAGTGAATTTTGCTAATTCTTAAGATGCTAGGCATAACATCTTTAACAATATTTTTGTAAAGATTCAAAACATTAAGGATTTTAAATAGTTTTCGGGATTTTTTGTGATTTTTAAAGTAAAATAAGTCTATCATATAGAGTTTGGGTAAAAAATATTGTTTTTAAAAATGGGGAATTGGAAAAAAAATGTAAAATTAGCCTATCATTAAATTTAACCCTTAAAAATTTCCCTACTTTCTAGTATCATCCAATCTTTGTCCTTTCCATGAAACCAAATACTACCCTTGGTTCTGAATTAAACTCTTGCTCAATAGGAAGTTTCTTATATCCTTTAACTTTATTAACATTTATATATACTAATGTGAACTATGTTGAGAATGAAATGAAATATAATATTAACTTGAAAAAGACAATATAAATTATAGTGAAACCCAAATTCTATGAACTGATATAATGATGAGAAATGATGTATATATACCATAACTAAAATGGTTGTAAGTATCTTTAAGAAGAGATGTGGTTATTGCACTCATTCATATAAAGCATGTAACAAGAATTCAATATTATATTTTATCATAATACCAAAACCCCTAAGGTGCAATTATCCTAATGCTACTTGAAGTTAGGGATGCATGTGTATGTTGATATGTAGGGCAAAAGGGGAGCCTTATTGAGATCATGATTTATAACTTTGTTACTCTATTTTATGTTCTTTGACTTGTTGGAAATATAATTTATAGCCAGGCTTCAATGTTCTTTCTAAAGTATCAAATCTCGAAAGAATCACATTAAAAGACCTCAAATCATGTATTGGAAAATCAAAATAAATAAATTATTAATATCAAGATCATTTCTAAGATAATCCCAAACAACCACTTAGATCACACAATCTTCCTCCTTTGCAATCAAAGTTGGAATCTAAAAATATAACAACTCATCAAATTTGATGATTTTAATAAATTACATTACCTACTTTTGACATTTTCACTAATATTATGACGATTATAATTTTTGTTTTTTTTAAATACCCCCAACAAAGGTTACAACATGAGCCTTCCCTTCACGTTCTGACATCACGATTGTTCATAAAAATAGGTACTACGACATGCAAGCCTCCTTGATAGCAGTTAACTCATTGGTCACCTCAAAGGTTTGCTCAGATACAAATCCAGGCTCCAACATTATGCAAAGTACCATGCAAGTACCAAGCCACATAGGACAGTTTCATGGTGGATGGTGGAGGCATCAAATTTTTATACCATAATGATGGCCCCTACTCATAGCCAAAACACTTTAGCTCAATCCTCCTGGAAAGTGGCAACCATGGGACTCCTTCGTTGCAAGATCATTGGCACACTACACAATTCAAACATCATTTCTAAGCAGTGCATTGCATTCTTATATAATGATTGGTGCACTTCAACCATTGGCTATAAGAAAACCCTTGGTATTAGAAAATTTGAGTGAACCAAGAGTCCCCTGTACCTATATCAAGATCATGCAAAGCTACTTGGGAATTTCGTTCGATGCACGTAACTATTTTGGTTGCCAGCTTGGTAATAAGTTTCTTGGCATCCCAGGTAAGCCTATTCTCAATCTAATTATGTTTCATACACATAGACTTGTGTTTGTTGGGCCATATTTGACTTCTCTGGTTTATGGATTGGTATAAATTTTGTAAATACTCCAATTTCGATTGGCCTTCTAGCCATCCTTGATTATCTGTAACTCACCCCTATCAGCTCACACTTAACCCTCTCAATTTCCCTCCCCACAGAAAATCCCAATAGCCTTCACTCTTGCATCAATTCCCAACTGCTTCTACCCTCACATAAATTCCTCACAACCTATGCTCTCTCGTCAATTCCTCCCCTACTAGCCTCTCTCCCACTCCTCCACCTCTTCTTGCACATCTTAACTCTCCAAATTCCAAAACTAATATCTTTCCCATCCCCATTCATTCCCCTCGTTGTGAACCCTGAATCTCTAGACTTCCCTATATTACTATGACTTGTGGAAGACATGTGGTTTCTCGTAGAAGAAGGGGCAAGGGTCATCTCTCTGTCTCCTCTTTGACCCCCAACCATATGGCATCGACCTCCCAATTGAAATCATGGGTGCAAGAAAGGGAATTCATGGCTAGTTACGCACAATACATCCCTAAGATTGTCCGCTAAGAAATTAAAAGAATAGAAGTTATTGTGCGTCAAGAACATCATTATACTCTTGAGCACCATGTTCAGGTTGAGACTATGGACTGGACCCTAATCTAGGCACCCCCGCTCGCTTGATATTTTCATGCTACATACATGGAATCAATGTTTATTGGAATATAAAATTTCTTCTGGGGCACATCCTCATAAACAACAACAATGCTCAACAAGAAAATACTTACAAGCTGGCAGATTTGGAAGACAAATTGGATGGCATAATCAAAATATAAACATCATCTTCAGCAGGTGCAATAACAACCCCTTCCTTGGGAATGAGGTTGTTTCCTAGCAGACCCCAAGCCAAACAACTCAGGACAGTAGCTGCTATGCAATCTCATTTTTATTTTTTTTCATCTCTTGTAACAAGTTTAGACAATCTATGTATTGTCATTTTTGTTTAACAAACACTATAGTCATAAAAAGTATATATAACCTCAAGATTTTGAAGCTAACCCTTTAATTTGATTTCCCATTTGGCAACAAAAACTATTAATCATATATTTTTTTGCCGTCATAATACAAAATACCTAAATTATTAAAAAATAAATATATATAATAAACAAATTACCGTATAAAAAACCATATACCCTTTAATTAAAAAAAAATGAAATGAAAAAACTTATGTCATTTTTTTTTACAGCATAATAGTTTTTCCAAACAATTAAATTGACGATGCTCGATGTTGATGCTAAAAGCATGATAATAAAGTTGAATTGAATTGAACCGGTGACAAAAAAAACAAAATCCAATGGATCAAAAAAGTCTATATTCTACAGAAGAAATAAAGATACAAAGCATATGAATGCAACTTGACTTTAACGAGATAATTTATAGGAACTAACCCACTCATTCATTTATCTCCTTACCAATTCTATTAATACGAATCCTAACAAATGCCTGATGAACACAACATCTAACCTCATGAAAACAACTTTTACATTAATTAATATATATTTAAAAAATATAGTCATACACAAGATGCTTCATAATATTAAAAACTTACCCAATCATATTTTATATCTTATTTTAATTATTTTTTATTAAAAAATACTAACTACGTGAATGCTACTTTGATGTCATAAATATATTATTTTAAATAAATGATAACGCAATATTTATATTTAATATCATATTAATTGTAATACCATATTTATGTAATGGAAGGTCTTTTGTTTAAATAAAACCAAACTCTTCCTAAATGATCCCATTTTAATTAATCGAAAATGTAATATTTATATTTTATTTAATTTGAGCTGCAATTAAATAATACAATATTATATACATAATACATGTTTACCATTTTATATAGCTATTTTTATTTAATTTTATAGTTACATATAAAATACATTTACAAAAAGTCTGTGAATAATGCCAAACTAATGATGTAGGTTTTTTTATCTCAATTCTTTATTTGATTCTTCCCTGTAAAAAGTACTTACATTAAATTCATATAAATTGATGATGTAGTATTATATTTATTTATTAGATTAAAATAATATTATTTATTTTATATATATATTATTATTTATTTTATATATATATATATATATTTTTGGAGACGAGGTTAATTTACGATAAAAGGTAATATTTAATTTTATGGATAAAATTAAAATTAGATGTTATTAAAATGTATATAATTTTGTTAGAGATATGTTTATTGATGAGTTAGCCTGCAAGTTTTATGATAGCTTTTTCACCGCTGAAAAATTATTTATCGATAATTACAAGGGGTATTTTTTTTAATATTATTGAGTTGATACTAATTATTGGTTTCAGATTAAGATATAATACTAAAATAGTCATATAAATTAAATTGATGGTAAATGTATGTAAATATTAATTTATGATAAACATCTAAATACTTACGTCATAATATATGTCATATGGTCAAGATTTAAAAAAATTATAAAAATTACCTAAATTATAACTATATTTAGAATTAGCCCCAAGGGATAGCTCAATTGGTCGAGTTCCCGTTGCAAAGTACTTTCCCAGTGGGGAGGTCACGGGGTCAAATCTCCTCGACGCCCTCGGGGTTAGGCCTGTTAAGATTGGCCGACGGGCAGATCCCTTCGGGTGGAACTGCCCCCATATTTTCCTGTGGATGTAGCGACCACTCAGTGATCGTGAACCACAACTTAAAAAAAAATAACTATATTTAGAATTATATATATATGATGATGATGATAGTGGTTAACATTCACTGAGACCAAAATGGTCTATCTGACCTATAATTTTCTTAGTTTTTAATTGTCTGTCTCCTCGTCTTTCTTGGTGAGATTGATATTGTAGCTTTCTTTTTTTTCTCTACGGTCTTCCAACTTCCTTCATCTTGCATCTCCTTCATCTCTTCTTTTTCTTGGGACATTGGTGTCTTAGCTTCGCAATCTATTGTGATCGTCATTTTGAAGATAGTCGGAGAAGAAGTTTGGTCTAGGAGATCTGCTTCGCTGTTAAATGAGGATTTATTTTGTGCGATATTTGAATCATCATAACTGTCAATGCTTGAGAGGACAGGGCTTTCTCCATGCTTGCCTTGAGAGTTGTTTCTTTCTTGCCCGATTTCTACATGTTATATCTATATATATATATATATATATATAACATGTAACAAGATATTTAACCATGGAGATTCACTCCCACTAAATAATGGAGATTCTTAATCTATAAATAAATTTGGTTACAATACCATGGTTTATCAATACCATATGCTCAAAAATTCATCAACCTTTCATATAACGCTTACCTTTTTTTAATTAGTCAATTCAATTAAAAGAGTAAAAATGACACAACTACTTTTGAGATAAATCTCAACCTTTGATTTATGACTACTACTAAGAATATTCTAGAAAATTATGTGGAGGTTAAATCCCCACCATCTACCTAATAAAAATTCTAGAAGCCCTATTTCAAAAGGCACCTGTATTGGCATAATTAAATAAAATTATAAAAGCCCTTTTTCATTTTGAGTTGTCTATATGTGAGACCTCTTGGAGTTTGTGGCAGATTTATGGCTCGAATCTGACAAAAAAATTGTGGTCAAATCTTGATTTGAGTTGTTTAAACTGGTTTTTTGATTACATATATAGATTCAACACCCTCAAAAACCTCAGGGCACTTCGATTGTAAAGGGTTCACAAGTCAAACTTGTGATTTCAATGAATCCCTACTAGATTATGGACAAATTAGATCAGAAAATAAACCGAAAAACTTTTCAAAAAAATCTCACTTATAAACAATGACATTTCAAAATAGACACACTTATTGATGTAATTAAATTAAGATTCTGGATGCCTTATTTCAAAATAAACATGTATATCGACCCAATTACTTTTAATTAACTAATAACTCATATTTAAAAAATAAATAAAAAATCAGAAACTCAAATACATTTTTTATTTTTTGTTCAGAACGAAAAAAGCATGATTGTATTATATTGAGACAATATAAAGAAAACAGATAGTACATCATAAAGCTTTAAAAAGCTGGAGAAATCTGTATCAAAAAACAAAACTAGATGAGATGTCCATCCAGAATGAAGCGATTTGAGCTGTCACACAGCTAACATATACAAGACTTTTTACACAACACATGAGATTTTCTGAAGAATAAACTTGTTGCAGAGATAGCTCGACCATTCATAAACCATACATATTCGAGGAGATAAAGCAAAAGGACAAAATAACAGTGCATACCTGGAGAGAAGCAAAAAGTGAATTAAGTACCAGGGATGGAGAAATCCTGGATGGAGAAGGATTTCTCGTCAGATATTACCTTCATGTTCCAGGTACCTATTTCTGATAGAAGACCTTCCTTTGATAAGATGTCTGCTTGCTGGTTCTGGGATCTATAAATGTGTTGAATGGTGCATCCTTTCACGATTCCCCATAAATACATGATTCTGTCCATCCAACCTGCAAGGTGTGGGTTTCTGATGTGGCATTTCCCCAGAACATGATCAACCATGATTTTGGAGTCCCCAAAAATTGTAACAAATTGAATATCAAAAAAGAGGCAGAAGGCAAGAAGACCCGCTAGAGCCATTGCCTCAGCAATGCAATTAGAGCCCTTTCCCCCATTCCATGAAATGAGATATTGAAGGTTCTCGTCCATTATGATATGTACCCCGCAGCCACAAGAATTTTGCTGAGCCGCACCATCAAAGTACGCTCTTGGGATCCTTGAGTGATTATCTTTTTGCTCTTTTCGATTGGCATTTTTCCGTTTGTGTTGCTTTTCCAGCAAGGAATCATAGAAGGATACAATATTTTGTAGAATTGCCTTTAGAGGCTCTTTCCTGGCTTTGAAAATTATGTTGTTTCTCCACTTCCATGCACACCAAAGAACTATGATAATTATTGGTCTCCACGCATCTTTCTGCCCACTCCACCAGTCGAAAGCTTCTTGTGTGGATGCATGAGACACATGAGGGAAACCGAATAATACTGCCAGATCATGCCATAATTGTGAAGTTTTTTGGCAGTGGAAGAACATGTGATAGTTGCTTTCCTCAGCTGATTCACACATTAAGCAGAAGCCCGGCCCGTGCCAATTTCTCTTTTTCAGATTTTCCCAAGACAGGTTTTTATTATGGAAGACCAACCATGAGAAATATATTAATTTGGGAGGACATCCGGTTTTCCAAAAAATTGATGGGAAAGTTGGGCTGGTATGAGCGATCTTTAATCCAATCAAGTTAGTGTAAATGTCTTTTACACGTACCTGAGCACTTACTTTTGGCACTTTCCAGATAAGAACATCTTCTAGCTTTGAACGATATATACCACAGCTTCTCAAGCCATCTTTGATTATGTTCCATTGTCTTGCCAAAGGCTCAGACATCCCCAGACTGTCAGCCTCTTTCCAAAGAGGGATAGGGCCCTGCCATACTGCTATGAGTTTATCCCAGGTGAAAAAACCTTTCCTATGGAAGAAATTTAGGAGTCTTTCAGGTAGAATTATCTTCTCTCGTCCGCACATGAAAGGGTCTATTCCAATGAGAATCCTACTACCAGATTGGAAGCTCCATACCAAATTCCTTAGAAAATAATGTTCAATCTTGCGAAAGCTTAACCATATTGCTGACCCATACGTGGCTCCGATCCTCCCTAATCTGTACCAGTGTGCAATATCTTTGCCGCCCATATATTTCTTCTTTATTGTGATGCTCCAGGGACCCTCTCCATAAATCCCTCTCCACAGTGATTTACACAAGAGTGCCTTCCCAAAAGTCCTCAAGTCCAATAGTCCCCATCCACCTGAACTCTTCGGCATAGAGATCTTTGCCATTCTAGCAAGGTGATATTTTCTTTGTTCTGATTTGCCGCCCCATATAAAGTTTGCAGTTATCTTGTTCATTTTCTGGATGATGCTTGCAGGGAGGAAGAATAAGTGTGCCCAATATACAGCAAGTTGAGTTAATACTGCTTGTGTTAGAACAATTCTTCCTGCCAATGATAGGCAATTATATTCCCAAGCTAATATCTTTTTATAGTACTTGTCTATTATCCATTTCCAGTCCACTTTAGTGTATCCCTTTGCTTTTAGCTGAAATCCTAGATATTCTAATCCATTCTTGATGGACCGCGTCTCTATCCCGAACAACACAGATATCCATTCTACTGTTTCCAAGTTGACATCATTATGGAAGAGGATAGATTTTGATTTATTTATTTGAAGACCAGTGGCATTTTGGAATCTTTTTAGAATGTCATGAATACATATCCAAGTGATTCTGCATAGCATTGCAAATATGAGCACATCATCTACAAATAAGTTATGCGAGATGTAGTTGTTTTTGCAAATCTTCATAGGCCGACACCTGTTTTCACTGACTGCTTTGTTAATATGAAGACTTAATGAATTCATTGCCAAGATAAACAAAAGAGGGGATAGGGGACAGCCTTGACGCAGTCCTCTTTCTGCTAGAAAATAAGAGGAAGGAATCCCATTTATAATCACAACATAGTTTACTTTCTCCACACATGCCATGATCCAATTTATTATATTAGATTTCAGACCGATTTTTGCAAGTAAGCATCTAATAAATCCCCAATCTAAACAATCATATGCCTTTTGTAGATCAATTTTCAATATGGCAGCTTCGCTTTTTTTTGAAAGCATGGTGAACAAGCTTTCTTGTGTATTGGCGACAACATCCAATATATTCCTTCCCTTTAAAAAGGCATGTTGATCCTTTGTTAAAAAACTAGCTAAGGTAGCTTTGATCCTTTCAGCAATAATTTTTGAAATGATTTTGAAAGTTATATTGCAGAGGGAAATCGGCCTAAAGTCTTGAAAAGATTCAGCTTCCATTTTCTTTGGGATAAGTGCTATTTGAGTGGAGGAAATTATCTGATGTATGCTGCCTGAGATTCTCGCTGCTTCGACCATCCTTAGCAAATCTTGTTTGATGAGATCAAAGAAGTGGATAAAGAATTCTATTGTCCAGCCATCCGGGCCAGGGCATTTATCCTTCTTGAAGGATTTCATAACTCCTAGCAGTTCTTCCTCTGTTATGGGCTGGAAAAGGCATTCATTTTTTTCATCATCAAACATTTGTGGGAATAGATCAATGCCCCATAAAATATCCTGAAACCTGCAAACATCCGTTCTTTTATATTGGTTTTCAAAGTATCTCACAGCTTGCTTTGAGATGTCTTGTTGAGAGAATAGGAAGCCCCCCTGACCATCACTTATTTTCCATATGGAATTTTTCTCACGCCTAGAATTTGCATACCTATGGAAAAATTTTGTGTTTTTGTCACCTTCCTTGAGCCAAATCGCCCTGCTCTTAAGTCTCCATGAAGCTTCTTCCTGCTTCAGAGTTTTTTGTTTTTTCCTTTCAAGCTCTTTTATGTTGCATCTCATATTAAATGGAAGTGTATTAGCAGCCAAAACTCCAAAGATACTATCTAGTTCCATCTGTATTTCCCGAAGGGCCATTCTGTTCAGTTGTCTTTTCTTAAACTGCCATTCTTTTACAACCTTTCTCATAGAGGATAGTTTGTCCCTAAAGGTCAAAAAAGGGGGTATTTTATCTTTTGCTGACAAATCCTTCCAAGTTTTTGTTATGACTTCATTAAATTCTGGTTCTTCTAACCATGACCTGTTAAATTTAAAAGGGTACCCTTTCCTAAAACCCTCTTCTCTCTAGCTGAGATATATCGGCCTATGGTCTGATATGAAGACATTTCCAATGGAGGAGTAAGGCATACCCATTCTATCAATAATGCTGACATGTACAATAAAACGATCAATTCTTTTTGCAATGTACGCCTCTTCTATCCTTCCATTGTCCCATGTTGGCATCATTTTATAAGGGTTTATGTCCACAAGATTCTTGTGCAAAAGTTCATATCTGATACGGTCTGCCAACGGGTCTTTTTTCCTGCTTTTCCCCCATTGTTCATCCGAATTTAGAGTTACATTTAGATCGCCTGCAATCATCAATGATTCAATATCAAAAATTTCTGATGCAAATAATTTTTCCCAGAACGGGAATCTGTTCTTATAAGGGGCGTAGATATTCAAGATATTAATGGGACAGTCTTTTCCTCTGATAGAGGCTGAGATGAGAATGCCCGCAAAACATTTATATGCTTTTGCTCTAATCCAAACAGGGTCCCACAAAACCGCCAGCCCCCCAGAAAGGCCTTTGGCTTCCAAAGCAACCAAGTGCCAGGTAGGAAACATTTTCCTAAAATAGGAGATGGATACAGGTTTGCTATGCATAGTTTCTTGAATTAAGATGATTTTTGGCTGAGCTGAGAAGAAAAAATTCTTTAGCGCCAAATTTTTTTGGTCTGCTCCTAGACCTCTTATGTTCATAGATATGATGAAAGTCATTGAGGGGTTTCTTCAGCCGCACTTGCTAAATGAGGCTGGTTCTCTGACATATCAATTATGGGAACATCAATAAGAGAAAGGTTTCTTACTCCTCTATCTGTGTCATCAGCCCTCCCCCTGAAATGTCTACTGCCTCTGTTGTTTTTTCTTCTCACCGTAATATTTCTTGTAGAGTTTGGGCTTATAAGTGGAGGCGATGGCTTCCTTGGTTTATGAATGGTTAGGGGTTCAAGCTCTAGTGATTTCTTGCTTAGAAGATAGTCTAGGTCACTATCAAGCGAGTTTACTGGGGATGAGACTGGGGAGTTTAGAGGGGTCGCTGACACCATAGGCTCTTTTCCTTTCACAGATGGTGTAGTTCCCTTTTTGGGCGATGGTGAGGATGATGAAATAAAAATAGTTTGGGATCCCACAGTAAAATATTTGAAAGGCTGGAGGATCGGTGGAGGAGGAGGGACTTCTTTTTCATCATATGGTTCTAGGGGGGCGTACAAAGAAGAGCTTGGGTCTCTTTATCAGGAATGGTGACTACCCTTCTCGAGCTTTCAAGCATGGTACAATGACTCTGAGACAATATTGATGGATGGGAAATATCCTGAGAATAATACTGAGGAGATTGACTGATATATTTTTCCATATTTGTAAATGCTTGCACAACATCATGTTCCGACGGAGATAAACTAATTGTAGAAGATAGCTTCGCCTTTTCAGGAGACTGGGGTTTCATCTTATAATTGTTGGTATCTGCCTGGATTTTTCCATGCTGCAATCTGCTTTTTAGAGCAGGGCGCCGAGGGCAGTTTTTGATTAAGTGTCCTGTCCTATGACATGCTGAGCATCTGAAGGGGATTCCCCAAAAATCCAATCTCTGATTTATTTTTAAATCTCTCCAAGATATCTCTATGTGGTCAGGAAACCCTCCCCTGTAAGCCTTTTCTATAAGTATCCATGCTATTCGTTTGTCTTTTTCCCCAAGACATCTTGGGTCAACATAGACACATCTTCCTATGGCGTTTCCTATCTCAGTTAGAGTTTCCTTCGACCACAACTCCAGAGGAAGGCCAGGGAGTTTGACCCATATTAAATTATTTGAAGGGGTGTTCTTCAGTGGGTTGTACCCAATGTACCACTTGTAAAGGGCAAGGAAGCTCCTTCTATGTACCCATGGGCATTTCTGAATGGTGTCTAGATCACTGGCACTCAGAAAATGAAAGCAATACCATTCTTTCATAAGTTTAGAAACAATGGGTATATATCCGATCAGTGGTTTCCACTGAATCTCAAGCCACTTTCGCATCATAGCATCATCCATCTCTGGGAAGTGCCATCTTCCCACCAGAGCAAGTTCCTGTAGGCTTGCTATGCGCTCAGTGAGGTAGGTACTGTCCAGATTTATTGCGGCTGGCGGAGGAGTGGTTTTAACAGGATTCTGGTTCTTATTATAGCGGTTTGCATGTTCACACATTACCTTTTCCTTCTGTTGAAAAGCGTTTTTTTTGTTTTCCTCCCAAAAGGTTTGCGCTCTTTGTGGGCCTTCACCATCCATGTCAGCAACTGGCAGCGCTGGTTGGACTACCACGTCATCTAGAGTAGATTTCCAGCCATATGACAACGTGGCGCCCTCATGTCCAGCTTCGGCCATTATTACAGCACATATCATGGCCTCCGTGGCCGATGTGTCTGACGCACAATCCATACGTCACCAAATTCCTCCCCCTGACTTTGCTGAGATACTTTTATGTCCTGACTGGATTTTCCGGATCAGGAATTTACTCAAGTAATAAATGGAATCTGACCTTCTCTGAACATATTACCCGGATAGGATAAGGCCAAAAGAGGGAAGTTAAGACTTTCCTGACATGAAAGCTGGCATAAGGAAGCCTCGAGAAAGAGGATCTCACTTTTTGAGGGAGGCACAGATTCTCATGTAGCTAGCTGTCCTGAGATAATAAAGTTGAGTGACGTTGTCTGATGAGGTGAAGGACGGATGAAGGGCACAATCTAAATTCTATATTCCCATAAGTACAGAACACATCACCTAAAGTACTATCGTCCCAAAAACCTATGAGATTTGAATCTCCTTACTCTGCAGGATTTCAGACGCCGGGCTCGGGAATTGAAATTTTCCAGTCCTGTGAGGTTGAGTTTTCCGGCCCGGAAAAACCAGGAGCCAAGCTTTGTAGGGAAAAACTTACAGACTACAGCCAGGAGAAATTCCCGTTCCTCCAGAATATGTGATAGTCATCACTATGGGAAAACTAAAGGGATGGACAAGGCGTCCAAATCATGTGACCACCCTAATCAGACAGAGAAAATTCGACTCACTGCTGGTTGTTTTTCAAGATGATGTATCCGGGCATGCTATACAACAACAGTATATTTCATAAATACACCACCAAGATCCTATTTTAAAGCGAAAATCTGAGCATGGTTTATATATAACAAAGTAATTCTTCAATTTGTAAATGAATACCCGCAAAAAAATGGAAATTACAGGCCCTGACATGTGAACTTGACGCTTGCATAGGCAATTCTTCGGAAGGAGATGATAATGGACAGACCAATATTCAGACTTTTTGAAAACAAACAATGCACATCTATTCCTGATAAAACACTGACAGTATCCGTAAACTGAGTAAATTCAGGAATAATACTGTTAACCATTAAAATAAAAAGAGTAAATTTTGACTATAAACAGAAAACCTGACCTTTAACCGAGTGCGTGCCGAGGGAAGAGCGCCGAAAATCCGCCAGCAGACCAAAACCAAATAATTCAGAGTCGGAGCACATAAAGCTGATAATCCCCATATATTGAGCAGGGAGATTGAATACGCATTCCAAGCATGGAGGAGTAGTTGAAAAATACCAGATTATGAGGATGACCCAACCCTGTGCCAAAATGCACAGGGAAGAGAAGGAGGATCCAATCCTATTTTCCTACTGTCAAAAACTGGTTTTGAAAAAGCTTCGGAGACGGAGGGCCAACAAGCGATAAGATAGGTGGTCTGAACGTGTCACACGATGGTCTTGCAAGTAAAGGCACCTCTCTCGGCAGATGGAGCGGGTAAAAAACACGTCGAAAGTCGAGCATGCAAGGGAACTGCTCCAGACAAAAAACAAAAAATACTCAACTGTTGACAAGGGGGGAGGGGCGAAACGTGGCAAAGAATAAAGCAAGAACAGCATGCATTTGTTCCTTACCTTCCATTTTTAAAAAGCACGCACCTGTATGATGGACATAAGTTGAAATCCAGCAGAGTGCAAGGGAGAAACGAACCTGGTTGGTTGCTTTTGGCAACACTCCTCCACTCGACAGCCCTCCTATCTACTTAAACTCAAATACATTATGTAAGAATAAAATATACCTTTTCACAAAACTAAAATAAACTATTTTAAATGACCATTTATATTCATATAATTACTACTTTTCCTATAAATTAACACCATTATAAAATTTACTATTTTAAAATTAAAATAATAATAAATAAAAATAAATATACTAATTTATTTTCACATAAATATAAACAACATTTTTCCACGTTATTCGGTGTCATATGAGAAAAATGAAAGAAGGTTGAAACAAATAAGCATTGCTGGAATGACATCCACGTTATTCTGTGTCACAAACGAAAAATAGAGAAGTAGGTTGAACAAATAAGTATGGTTGGAATGACATTTATAGAGAAGAAGGTTGAACCAAAAAAACATGGCTGGAATGACATTTTTATTACCATTGTAATTTTTTTTTATTGCAAACATAATATCAAATTTATTATGGGTTTATTTAGTGTAATTATTTTTATTATTATTATAAATATAATATTAGTCTGTATAAAGAAGAAAGTTGAAAAAAAGGCATGGTTGGAATCATATATTTATTATTATTGTAATTTTTTTTGGGTAAATATAATATCAAATTTATTATTGGTTTATGTAGCGTAATTATTATTATTATTATATTAGTTTTATTATATATTTGGATTTATGTGTATTTTGGAAATTAATATATATATAATGGTAAATATGTTTTAATAAGTAAATATAGTTATTTAGTTTTAAAAAATTAATTAGTCAAATTATTTGTTTAAGGTATGTTTGTGATAGGAAAACTATAAATTATATGTTTGAATTTTATTTAATTTTACAAGGAAATTAATCATGGAAATTTTTTGTCATGAATTTACGTAAAAATAAATTATCATATGATATAATTAGCAATTCATTATCAAAACCATGATTAATGAATTATTGCAATATAGTTCTAATTTTGAAAATCTCTACGCATGCGGAATTATATTCATAGTACATACCAATATTATCAGGGTACAAGGCAATTTATTAAAGTTCCATAATCATTACAAATCTGACGGTGTCATTTATTCTTCACCCTAATCCCTTTATAAGGCTTCCTATGTTACAATCAATTGCATTTATCATATATTTAATTGGGTTATGGTCGGCTATGAGTTGGTACCATTCATTTAAGGTGGACTTAAATGGAGGATGGCTGCTTGTCTAGGGGAAAGGAGTTGCTCCCTCTGGAGACTTCTCTGCGGTGGACAGTTGGCTCCTTGCTGCATGGTTGATTGTGCCACATCAAGGGTTGTCCTTGTTGTTGCGCATCGGACGGTGGTGGTTGCTGCACGTGACTTTATGCACTAGCTGGGCTCGGAAATGGTTTTCCTATTGCATTTTCCCAGTTGTCGGTTCAGCTCCAGCTCTCGAATGGGGCTTTTCTCTGTTAGTAAGCTCTTTCCCTTGTCTTCTGTTAACCTGTGTGTGGAAATGTTCTAGTGAGGCCCCTACATTATTCTGAACGCCTTTGATTGCCCACAACTCTCTGTTATGGCTAACTGTATTGTCAAAGGGATGCCTGCGGAGCTCTTCGTCAGTTCGGGTAAGTTTTCTTGGAGAATTGTTTTCATTTCCCCTGTAAATTGTTTTTCTCCTTCTGGAAGATAGCTTTCCTAATCATTGTGTTGACAGGGGTTTCAGGGTCAGGACCTGGTGGCTTGGCTTCGGCTGTCAACTCTCCAAATCCTTCTTACACATGTCAACGGGTATGCGAACAGGACTCTTGATCTGAGAGAGATGAATGTGTTTTCCGCCAATATTTTGGTCCTGTGTATTTATTTAATTTCGACTCATGGTCTATGGCTTCTCTAAATTGCTTGCATATTTTTGTTTACATCGGCCTGAGGTCTTGGCTATGTATAAAAATGTATAATTTCATCCCTATCTGGGAAAGGACTTCCAGTTTTTGTCACTGTATCTACTGGTTATTTAATAGAATCCTCACGGAGGTTCCGCAGAGCTTTTCTCAAATAATTACACTATAAAATTATATAAATTTTCCCATTGTATTTGTGGTAAAAGATCTTTGTCTTTCTACTTTTCTTTTGGTTAAGACAGACCGAGATTTAAGTTTTCTTTTTCCATTGGTACCTGTAGCTATGTAGTCGTATAGTCAAGGTTCTTACTGTTACCATGCACTTTTCTACTATAATGATAAATTTCATAAATCATTTATTGATTTCCCCAGTTTGGGACTTTTCTTGATCTAAAACAGGGCTAAGCCTTTTCCTCCTATACTCGTTATTGGGTTTTTTGAAGTCGAATAGGCCGAGACCATTTACCTACTTCTGTGGATATTGTAAAATGATGTTATTCTACATGCACAGGTTCTATGTTTTGAGTTCTCTTATTGCTCGAATCGCTGTTGAGATTTATGATATTACTTAGCTGCAATTTCTTCTTTAGTTGTTTAATTAGTTCTGATTCATTTTCTTAGTTTTGAGCTTTATTCTATTTATAACAGAATTACTCCTTACCGTTTATTATCAGTTAGAGTCTTCATCTATATCGAACCAACTTAATCATGCACAGAATTATTGAAATTTGTAGATAATAACCACTTTCTTATCTAGGTTAAAAGATGAGCATACCCAATCTAACATTAATGACAAAATAATCTGCTAATAGTTAATCAGGGTTTTCTAGATTGTACTTATCTGGCTAGCTGAACTGAATATAAACTTTTAATCTTAACTTGCCTCCCAACCTTGAGACTCGCACTACGACGCCCTCTGTCTCCCCCGAGCTACCTGTTCTTGGGTTTCTCTTCAAGAATTTCAGTCTTGAACAGCAGTAGATATCTGGTCATGACCAGACTTAATTACCGCTTCACTGCCTGTCCTTCCAGCACAATTTAATTCTTCCTTTGTTAGGTGTTCCTCAACTTCCTCCTCCCTTCTCCCAGATCACAGATGCTCTCATCCTCTTGATCTTTTGGGATAAATATTCCATAGGAGTAGTTAGGGTTGGGTAACTACCCAACCTAACTGTTTCTTGAGAAATACAACTGTCACACTTTTGACAAATACATTCTTATTTAATTAAATCAAATCATTACTTGCCAAATTTCTGGCACTCCGTTTTCTTTTAACAATTAAAACAAAATTTCTATTTATATAAACTTAAATCAGTTTCATTTTGTTTAAAATGCAGTAAATAAATATTCACATTTACGGGGGACACCACATCTCCCCCCCAAGATTGAACATCGTCCTGATGTTCCTTTATGGGAAATAACTCTGGATAAACCTCCCTCATGGTCCTTTCATCTTCCCAAGTGGCTTCTTTAGGCCCAAAGCGTTGCCACTGAATTTTAACTTGGGTGATAACTTGTCTCCGCGACATTACTTCTCTTCGATCGAGTATACCCATTAGCTCTACTAGGAACTCTCCTTCCGATTCGACCTGAATGTCAATATATATAAAAAAAACTTTAGTCAAAGAATGAAATCAAAATACATTCAGCTATAAAACACACACACACACACACACACATATATATATCTAAGACAAGTTAATTTGAGAGTTTCAACCTTTATGACTCACCTGAATGTCTTGCCAATTTATTATGTGATTAGCACCATAAATGCATTTCTTAAGTAAAGAAACGTGAAAGACATTGTGCACAAGAATATGGATGGGTAAAGCAAACTGGTACGCCACTGGTCCAATTCGAGCTAAAATCTGAAAAGGTCCGCAAAATCGGGGTGCTAGTTTAGCACATCCGGTCCACTACAAGGTGCTTTTCTTGGCTCATACCTGTATGTAAACATGTTCTCCCACTTGAAATCCTCAGAAGCTCCTTTTTCGATCAACAAAGTTCTTTTTCTGGTCCTGAGAAGCTTTTAAATTACTTCGTACACTTTTCACCATCTTCTCCATATCCTCTATCATATCTGGTCCCAGCATTAGTTTGTCCTCTGGGCCACTCCAACTCAAAGGTGTCTTTCACTTACGCCCGTATAATACTTCAAAGGGACTCATCTGTAAGGATGTGTGGTACCCATTGATGTAGGCAAATTCTACTATGTGCAGGTAATCCTCCCACTTAGATGGTTGTTGCATTACATTGGCTCGCAACATGTCTTCGACAACTTGATTTACTCTTTCTGTCTACCCATCTGTTTGAGGATGATATGTGGTACTGAAGTGTAGTTGTGTGTCCAATCCCTCAAACAGGGCCTTCCAAAAGGCTGACGTAAATTTCACATCTCAGTCAGAGATGATCATTTTCGGTAGACCATGCAATTTAAAAATGTTTTGCATAAAAATGTTAGCAATTTTTACTGCTTTATAAGTTGATTGAACTGGTATGAAATGAGCAGATTTGCTCAATTTATCTACTATCACCATGATAGAGTCATTTAATTTTTTTGATTTAGGTAGTCCGGTAATGAAATCAATAGATATGGTCTCCCACTTCCATTCAGGGATAGGCAGTGGGTGGAGCAGCCCTGCTGGGTGCTGGTGCTTCACTTTTACCTGCTGGCATTCCAAACAACGTCCTAAATATTATGCTACTTCTTTCTTCATACCAAGCCAAAAGAAATATTTTCTAAGGGAAAAAATCATTTTCTGGTACCCTGGATGTCCTGCATAAGGGCTTTTATGATATTCATCTAAGATTATATCTTTAAGAAATTTTTGGTTAGGCACATATAGCCTTTTTCTATAAATCAGTAATTTATTAGGAGTAACCTCATATCCCAATTATTGTTCATTGTTTAGGACTTTTGCTTGCTACCACAAATTCCTATATACTAAATCTTGCATGGCTGTTTAATGAATCTGCTCATAGAAGTTAGTGTGTGACTCACTAAAAGAAATTTCATATAAGCAATTTAGTTTCTGACTTAGAGCATCCGCAACCCGGTTTTCCTTTCCTTTCAAGTGCCTGATCACAAAATAAATTTTTCTTAGGAAGTCAGCCCAACAGGCTTGCCTAGCATTTAATGTGGGCTGTTTGAAATAGCTTGTCAAGCTGTGATGATCTGTCAATAACAAAAATTTCTTGCCCAATAAGTAGTGTCGCCACATTTTCAAGGCATGAATTACAACAGTTAATTCCAGGTCGTATGCAGAATACTTTTTTTCGTATTATTTGAGCTTTCTTGACTCATAGGTTAAGACCCTACCTTCTTGCATTAGTATGCCACCTACTCCCTCCTTGCTAGCATCCGTACAAACTACATATTCTTTGTTAGGATCAACAATACTCAAAATAGGGGTAGTGGTGAGTAGATGTTTAAGCTGGTCAAAGCTCTTTTGGTAGTCAGGGGTCCATCTAAAGGCTCTTCCTTTCTTTTGCAGAGAGGTAATAGGGTATGCCACCCTAGAAAAACCTTCCACAAATCGCCTATAATATCCAGCTAGGCCCATGAACGATCTTATGTCCGCTACATCTTTTGGTACCAGCCACTCCATGATAGTTTTTATTTTCTCTGGATCTACTGTGATTCCCTTCTTGGTGATAATATGTCCCAAGTACTAGATTTGTTCCTTAAAGAAGTCACACTTGCTGTATTTGGCATACAACTGGTGTTCTCTTAGGACTTGAAGAACAATGCGGAGATGCTCCTTATGTTCTTCCATGCTCCGTGAGTAGATCAGTATTTCATCAATGAAGATCAGCACAAATTTGTCTAAGTATTGATGAAATATGTTGTTCATGAGACACATGAAGGTCGCTAGGGCATTAATCAGTCCAAAAGGCAGCACTACGAACTCATAATGCCCATAACGAGTTCTGAATGTTGTTTTCGCTATATCTTCCTCCTTTATCCAGATCTGGTGATAGCCTGATCGGAGGTCAATCTTGGAGAAAACAGTTTCCCCCTTTACTTGATCAAATAACTCATCTATACGGGTTAAAGGGTATTTATTTTTAATGGTCAATTTGTTTAACTGACAGTAATCCATGCACATTCGCAATGTTCCATCTTTTTTCTTAACGAATAATATTGGAGCTCCCCAAGGGGACACACTGGGTCGTATATAATTCTTATCTAGTAGCTCCTGTAGCTGCATTTTCAATTCTAATAGTTCAAGTATACTTATACAGTAAGGGGCTCGGGAGACTGGGGTAGCTCCCAGAATTAACTCAATGGTAAAATCTATGTCTCTTTTTGGGGGTAGACCTGGAATTTCTTTAGGGAAAACATCTGGAAAACTTTGTATCACTGGTATATTTTCTAAAGCAACAGATTTCTCCTTAGATTCAGCATAACCTACTTGTATGGCATAAATCTGGTAGCCTTTTCTGATGCATTTTGCTAATTGGGAAGCTGTTACAGGTCTTATTTGTAGAGGCTTCTGAATACCTTGCATTTCTTGTCTTTCTCCCTTCTCATCCCAGAAATTAATGGTTTTGGTCTTGCAGTTAATAAGGGACCAATGCTTTTCTAGCCAGTCCATGCCTATAAGGATGTCGTATGATCCTAATGGTAACACATTCAAATCTGCCATGATGGACTGGTTAGCTAGTTCTAGAGGGAAATTACTGACCTTGGCCAAAACTCTTCTTTTGGCTCCTGTGGCTAGTTGCACTAACCATGGATTTTTAAACTTTACTGCTTGCAATTTAAATTGTTCCAAAATCTTGGGGCTAATGTAACTCAAAGTAGCCTCGAGGTCAATCAAAATAGATACAGTTCGGTCAAAAATTTTACCCTCAAATTTGACCATCATTGGCTGAAATTCTGCCTGATGATCTTCCAAGGCAGCATTAATTTTAGGGAAACTCCTTGCTATTTCTCCTACTGTAGAAGCTTCTTGTAATTGTGAAATCTGGTCAGCTCCCTTGCGACGTGGGCAGTTCTTGACATAATGCGGGCCTCTGCATCCCCAACACTGTACAGGGGTCCTTGTAGCTAACTCCGTTTCAGTTTTGCCAGTTTGCTCATTAGTTCTAGCTTCACCTAGCACTTTAAATCTGGGTTGATTTTTATTGAAATTCCGGTTAGTTTGTCCCTAGTACAATCCTTTGTTGCCTGACCCTTTATTCCCTTTGTGACTAAGTACAATCCTTTATTGCCTGGCCCTTTATTCCCTTTATGACTAGGGACAAATTTATTTCCCTTTTTATCACTCCATTTCTTGTTCATGTCTCCTTTTGATCTGTTTTGCTAATAGCAGATCCGTGCCTTACGGATAACTTTGTCCATGGTTTTAGGGTTGTAAAATTCCAGTCATAAACGGGGGTAAGTTGTGGATGAACTGTTGCACCTTTGTTTTTTCTTTAGTATGTAAGGAACATACCGAAGTAATGACGTGAACTTTGTTATGAATCCATCCATGGACATTTGGCCTAGCCGAAGATCATGAAATTCTTTTTATTTTTCATCATAAAATCTTTCTGTTAGGTATTTTTCTTTAAAATATCTTTGAAAATTTTCCCAGGTTATACTTTGTTCATTCACTCCTCGAACTGTCTTTACTTCCTCCCACCATAGTGTGGCCTTTCCTTGTAGTTGGAAAATAGCCAAGCGAGCCTTCAGATTATGGTCATATTTGTACAACTGGAAATATTTATTCATATTTATGAGCCATGCTTCTGCCGCTTCTTCCTGCTCACCATCAAAGAGAGGAGGCTTTATTTTTCGAAACCCCCCTGAAGTTCCACTTTCTGCCTCTTCTGTGTCCTGTGATTGGACACATTATCTAATTCTTCTTCATGATTTTCTTCACCACCCTCAGTTTCCACATCTTCTATCCGGAACTCTTGTTCCCCTGTTATATTTCTATGTTCAGGGCTGGGGACTAGTGGCTGATTATTCTGTCTATCTGATAGACTCTTCATAATTTTTTCTTGTTCCTGCATTAATCTTTCATTATCTACCCGTAACCGGGCCATTTCATCCTTTAACTCTTGTACTGTCACCATGATATCTGTGTCGGTATTCCGTGGCTCCTCGCCCAACTGTACCCACACTTTAGGATTGCCTTCCTGAAATGACGTGGGTCATGTCCCCATTATGGATCAGGTGGTAGGTTCCCTGTTCTCCTCATACTGACTACTCCCTTCTTCCTACGTGCATATTACAAAATTTGTTATTTCTTTGTTCTAGAGGTCTCAACTTGGCAACCTGAGCGCTCTGATACCATATGTCATGAACCCATGTAATTTTTTTTATCATATAATATAATCAACAATTCATTATCAAAACCATAATTAATGAATTATTGCAATATAGTTCTAATTCATAAAATCTCTACTCATGCGGAATTATATTCATAGTACATACAAATATTATCAGGGTACCAGGCAATTTATTAAAGTTCCATTATCATTACAAATTTGATGGCGTCATTTGTTCTTTACCCTAATCCCTTTATAAGGCTTCCTATGTTACACTTGATTGCATTTATCATATATTTAACTGGGTTATGTTCAACTACGAGATGGTACCATTCATTTAAGGTGGACTTAAATGGAGGATGGCCGCTTGCCTAGGGAAAAGGAGTTGCTCCCTCTGGAGACTTCTTTGTGGTGAACAACTGGCTCCTTGCTGCATGGTTGATTATGCCACATCAAGGGATCTCCTTGTTGTTGCGCATCGGATGGTGGTGGTTGCTGCATGCGACTTTATGCACTAGCTGGGCTCAAAAGGGTTTTCCTGTTGCATCTTCCCGGTTGTAGGTTCGGCTCTAGCTCTCGAATGGGACTTTTCTTTGTGAGTAAGCTCTTTCCCTTGTCTTCTATAACACGTATGCGGAAATGTTCTGGTGAGGATCCTCCATTATTCTAAACGCCTTTGCTTTCCCATAGCTCTCTGTTATGGCTAATTATACTATCAAAGGGATGCCTGAGGAGCTATTTGTCAGTCCGGGTAAGTTTTCTTGGAGCAATTGTTTTCATTTCCCGTGTAAATTTCTTTTCTCCTTTTGGAAGATAGCTTTCCTAATTGATTATGTTGACAGGGGTTTCAGGTTCAGGACCTGGTGGCTTGGCTCTGGCTGTTAACTCTCCAAATCCTTCTTACGCATTTCAACGGATATGCGAACATGATTCTTAATCTGATAGAGATGAATGTGTTTTCCGCCAATCTTTTGGTCCTGTGTATTTATTTAGTTTCGACTCATGGTCTATGGCTTCTCTAAATTGCTTTCATATTTTTATTTACATCGGCCTGAGGTCTTGGCTATGCATAAAAATGTATAATTTCATCCCTATCTGGGAAATGACTTCCAGTTTTTGTCACTGTATATACTGGTTATTTAATAGAATCCTCTCGGAGGTTCTTCAGAGCTTTTCTCAGATAATTAAATTGTAAAATTATATAAATTTTCTCACTGTATTTGTGGTAAAAGATCTCTGTCTTTCTACTTGTTTTTCTGGATAAGATAGACCGAGATTTAAGTTTTCTTTTTCCATTGGTATCCGTAGTTATGTAGTCGAATAGTCAAGGTTCTTGTTGTTACCATGCACTTTTCTACTATAATGATAAGTTTCATAATTGTTTATTGATTTCCCCAGTTTGGGACTTTTCTTGATCTAAAACAGTGCTAAGTTGTTTCCTTCGATACTCGTTATTGGGTGTTTTGAAGTCGAATAGGCCGAGACCATTTACGTACTTCTTCTGTGGATATTGTAAAATGATGTTATTCTACATGAGTCTATGCACAGGTTCTCTGTTTTGAGTTCTCTTATTGCTCGAATCGTTGTTGAGATTTATGATATTACTTAGCTATAATTTCTTCTTTACTTGTTTAATTAGTTCTGATTCATTTACTTAGTTATGAGGTTTATTCTATTTATAACATAATTAATTACTCCTTACCATTTATTATCAGTTAGAGTCTTCATCTATATCTAACCAACGTAATCATGCACAAAATTACTGAAATCTGTAGATAATAACCACTTACTTATCTAGATTAAAAGATGAGCATACCCAGTCTAACATTAATGACAGAATAATCTGCTAACAGTTAATCAGGGTTTTCTAGATTGTACTTATCTGGCTAGCTGAACCAAATATAAAATTTTAATCTTAATTTTATTCCCAACCTTGGGACTCATGCTACGACGCCCTCAATATCCCGCCGAGCTACTCGTTCCTGGGTTTCTCTTCAAGAATTTCAGTCTTGAACAACAGTAGATATCTGGTCATGACCAAACTTAACTACTGCTTCACTGCCTGTCCTTCCAGCACAGTTTAATTCTTCCTTTGTTTGGTGTTCCTCAACTTCCTCCTCCTTCTCCCAGATTGCAGATGCCCTCATCCTCTTGATCTTTTGGGATAAATCTTCCATAGGAGTAGTTAGGGTTGGGTAACTGCCCAACCTAACTGTTTCTTGAGAAATACAACTATCACACTTTTGACAAATACATTCTTATTTAATTAAATAAAATCATTACTTGCCAAAGTTCTGGCACTCCGTTTTCTTTTAACAATTAAAACAGAATTTCTATTTATATAAACTTAAATTAGTTTTAGTTTGTTTAAAATGCAGTAAATAAATATTCACATTTATGGGGGACATCACAATTTTAGTTCGCAAGTCAGCTAATTGTCCATCGTTTTCCAAAAAACAAATTCGCCAATTTCTATTTTTTTCTAAGAATGATTCGCCCAAATTTTATAGGATAAAATTATTTTACCTTAAAAATTGTCAGAATTGTATAAAGACTATATATAAAATTATTACAAATTTGCATGTTTTTATAAAGATATCTACAAAATTTTTATAATTTGCAATTTGGGGACCAGTAAGATTCGTCAAGGCTTCTAAACTTTAACATGATTTTTCATCCTTAAAATTTTCCCTCAAACTAACTATTATTGTGGTTGAGAATTGAGTTGTTTTTTATCTAAATATCTTGGGCAAGAGGGGAATTTTTCAATTCATATTCTTATGCCATAAAAAAATTCATTTTTATTTCATAAAAAAAAACAACTAAGTGTAGTGATTGAATATCTTAAGCAACACTGTCATTAAACATGGCCAGTCATCTGATAAGCTTTTTTATCTTGAAAAAATGTTGTAGTCCTAAAAATTTATAAATTTAAAAAAAAAAAATTAAAATCGTTTGAGTGGTGGTGTTACTGGTAGTACAATATTTTTTAAGATATGACCTTAAAATCCAAAGTTAAACAAAACATCAAAATTCACCATAGAACTAAACACATGGTGACAACTTTATTTTAGGTTAAAACCATATTATTAAAAATTCACACTGTTAAGCCCCTTAGGCTAGATAAAAAGAGAAAAAAAACAATATTACAACCATAACATTAATATAAACTCTTAAATTGAAAATTAGTATTAATTTTTTTGCATCTAGAGGAATCAACAATCGGGTTGGACTCGTACACGTGTGACACATGGTCGATTCCAACCACTACCGCTATAACCTCTAGGCGCCTATGGTTGGACTTGTACTCGCGTGACACATGGTTGATTCCAACCACTACCACTATAACCTCTAGGTGCCTATGTATGCCCCTTCCGTAGGCACAAGTAAATCAGGGGGATCTGAACCTCGAACCTCCTCGCACATAAGACTTCATTTTCACAACCATCACCAATTGAGTTTCCCTCAGGGGCTTGAAAATTAGTTTTATTAATAACATCATTTTTTCAGGTTAAAATTTCAATAATTTTTGAAATCTTTAAAAACACACATTGTTATAAACAATTTAAAGAAGAATATTATAGCAATTTTGGTCTCTGTCCTGGTCCGTCACTAAGGAAACTAGACCAATGACAGAACCACAACTTTTGCAACATCGATACATTAAAGTGTTTTGAAATTCAACAAAACTACCGAAACATTGTATTGAAGGTATAGGCAACCTCAGCTAGATTTTGGCTTTAAAAACAAAGCAAAACATATGTAACTAAAAAAATTAGCGAGAGAAGAACCTATCATTTGGACTTGGAAAAGTTTGAGGCATCGACAGTGTTGGCTTTTTTCTACTAATGGGAGAGTATCCTAGGTCCAAGGGAGTGCCTAAGTAAACTTCCACACGCCCCCAACCTGTTATCCAAATTATTCATGGTAAGTTGTAGCTCATTTAAAATTGGTATCATTTCCTCCATGGCTTCATTTTGGTCAAGTAGGTTTCGACCAAGCAAGAGCTTCAAATGCCAATAGATATCAACATTGTGCATATATCCAATATTAGGGACCTAGTTAGTAATCTCCATCAACACCTTAGAGTTTATCAATCATTCTCTCTCCCTAGGAATTTCACATTCTACCTAGGAAATTTCCTTGTGGATTTCCTAAGGACTATTGGCCTGAAACGTTTTTGTTGAGCTCTTCGCCCTTTGCTAGGTGTGGGAACCTCCCTGTTCCTGAAAGTATGCATCCCCCACCTACTCCTAGCACGCTAACACAACGTTGTGGACTGAAACTCACCCATGGACATGGTACTTCTAAGGGAGAGAACTCTGTGAATAACAAAAAAGAAGCTAAGGAAGAGCCTAGATGGATCCAAGCTAGGGCAACAAGGAAAGTGAACAGAAGGGGGCTTGAACCTAGGCAAAATGCTCTCAAAAAAAATGTCAAGGGATGGGATCTACAACAATGATTCAGACATTGGGTATCCAAGAGAACCAGAAGATGGAAAAGAGACCAGAGAAAAATCCCAACCAAGAGTGAGTAGAGAAAAAGCAACAAGTCTCGGAGGATGCACAGAGGAAAGGGTCAGACAATAGCATAAAAATTTGAGGACAATAAAACGAGGAGGAATATCTTGAGATAAACTGGAAAGGGGAGGGAACTAGGACAACATTTTGAACTCCATACAGCTAGTTGAACTAAAATATGGATAATAAACCAAAGAAAAATCCCAACCAAGAGCAAGTGGAGCAAAAGTGAAAAGCCTTGGAGGCCATGTAAAAGAAAGGAGTAGACTATAACAGAAAGAGCCAAGGACATAGAGATATATAGAAAAAACAAAGAGCACAAGTAGAGTAACAAGCAGAATGGATAAGCTTAGAGCCATGAGAACTAATAATGCACACATCTGCTAACCTAGGTACTCTGATAATTTTATGCTCATATGATGAAATCACCCTATGCCTAGTTGGAATTGTTGTTCAAACACTAAATGACTATTTTGCATAGGAGGATTGGACACACTAGCGACTGTGAACTGCTATATCTGTATATCATTAAAATGACAATCATCCACTCGCTTCACATCATTAAATTGATTATTAGACCAACATTTATCAACATCACCAGTTCGAGCTGTTGCTTGAATCTGTGCAATGCAGTTATGACTTGATAATGATCTAGGTGCTTGTGTGGCCATGTCCTTAGCCTTGGATGCTTAGTGGGATGGTAACCATGTGGCCCGCCACTTGTCGCAATTCTAACACGCCATCCAAGGAAGGAATATATTTCAACACTAACTATGCACACTTTTTCTTAAGATTGAACCCAAGGATGGAGTTCCAAGAGTAGTTGATCAATTAATCCTGATTTTTGCACCCTTTTTTAGTGAGATAATCAACAAATTTATTACTTGATTTTTGGACATGAGAGAGGAAAAGCATTGGGATATGATAAAGGAAAGCGACTACCCTTTCCAAGTTGCTTTCCAAAGTCCTATTGTCAGAAACTTTACTGGGAGCAATGTCATGTAGGATTCTTGTGATCATGTCTATGGTAAGCTTAGAATCCTTTTCGATTATTAATTTGGAGAAGACTTGAGCCTAGGTGATTTGGAGGTTTGTCTCTAGAAATTTGAGTTTCATGGCATTGTTTTTATTAAGCCCCATGGAACCAAAGAAGATAAAGTGGATCTTACCCTGAGGATCTTGAAATACTCCTCCAAAATTGGTTTCCCCAAAATTACCTTTGGATGCTCCATCGAAGTTCAATTTGAGGAAGAGAAGTGAGGGGATTTCCATATCATTGAGCTAAAAGGAGGGAGGGGAGGTGACAGACATTGAAAGAACAAATAGTTGGGACTTAAGTTTGAGTCTTTAAGGATTGAAGCTTTGGAATATTTGGCCTGTCAATATTGTTCAAACCATGGTTGAGAGATAATCAATTTGTGGTTGTTGTCTTTAATTAGGTTCCGAAGGGATTCAAAAGAGAGACAATATTTTTGAAATAAACATGGATTTCTTTCTTTCTAGAGGTCCCAAAGAATGAATCCCAAAAGAAGAGTCCAAATTCTGTTGAGAATGGGATTAAGGAAGACATGTTTACACCAAAGCTTGATGGTGAGGGGGATGTCATCGAGATTTTGGTCCAAGTGGTGCACTCTTGCTTCCACGACATTCTAGATGATAATTGCGAAGGGACAACCATTAAATAGATGTTTAGATTCTTCCAAGGCTAATTTACATAAGTGGCAGAGGGATGGTTCTACAAAGCCTCTTTTAATAAATTTGTCCCAAGTGAGAGTTTTCCATTTGACTAGCAGCCACATGAAAAGGAGACTTTTGGCCACAATTTTTCGCCCCATCTAGATTGAGAAATTGTAGCTTTTGGATGATCGTGGAATTTAGCTTCCAAATGATATGCTTCCTTGATTATGAATGTTCCACGAGCTTGATATCCCCATCTGAGCTTGTCTAGCTTGTGGGAAATGGGGATTAGGCTAGTGAAAGATTTTCCCAAAAGGATGACCATTCTCCCTATGTATCTATAAGCTATCATGTGTTCTGTGAGAGCTATTGTCTCCATTGGGTTTAAGTGTGGGGTTTTATCCAATAGTACACTACTTTATGTTTATTGTTTACTATCACATTGGTCCTTAACTTCGATAGTTCCTGCAACCTATTTAATTTTGGGAGATGCTTTCAAGAATTTTCCCAGAAAATATTTTTTTGGCCCTCACAAATTTTCCAAAAACAATGTTGTTGGATGGGATGAATACCTTGCTTAACTGGATTCCATATAGAAGATCCATTTTGATTGAAATAAGTTCTAATGAGTTGATTCGAGGGCACATTATTATTGTACTTACAATTCCATATTAGTTTCCATCAGGGAAAATTTTAAGAACCCCCCAAATTTATAAATATAATAAATGGGCGAATCTCCATGGTATATAGGAAAAATGAAAGGCGATTTTATCAATAATATAATATGTATATATAATTTTTCGGCGAATCTCTCACCAGGCATGGCGAATATTTTACTCAATTATAAAATCTTGTAAGATCTTGGCGAGTCTTTCACTAAATAATAAAACTTTGTAAAGTCCTAGTGAATCTTAGCATAGGCTACATGCTGGTTTAATTCCCCCATTTAAATAGGCTACATTCCACGTGAATACCATGGGTCAATACCATGTGCCATTTTGGTGAATACCATGGGTCAATACCATGTGCCATTTGTATTTTTATTAATTCTAATATTAGGGTTAATAATGGTTTTTTGCATGGTATTAATAACAATCTAGTCCATGGTATTTGTCCCATAGTATTTTGGCCATAGGTTTCACCTAAATATAACCCATTTTTTTAGTGTTCGTAAATATAAGGTGACTTATGGAGTAAATATAAAAAAATGTTTTATTTGTTTACCATACCTCTCGTTTATTTATATTTTTATTAATTTACCATACCTCTTTTACAAATATGGTATTTGGCCCATAGGATTCACTTAAATAAAACCTCTTTCTTGAGCCTTCATAAATAGAACGAGGGTTATGGACTAAATATAAAAAGAGGTTTTATTTATTTATGATACGTCTAGTTTATTTATATTTATATTTATTTACCATACCTTTTGAGTAAGTATAAAAAGACGTTTTATTTATTTACCATACCTCCACTTTACTTATATTTTTATTTGTTTACTCCCTTACATGTATATAAGGTGACTTATGGAGTAAATATAAAAAATGTTTTATTTATTTACCATACCTCTCATTTATTAATATTTTTATTAATTTACCATACCTCTTTTATAAATATGGTATTTGGCCCATAGGATTCACTTAAGTAAAACCTATTCTTGAAAATGGGCGAATGGATTCACTTAAATAAAACCTATTCTTGAAAATGGGCGAATGGAAGGTTGTAAGTCCTAATTTCAGGGCTAAATTTACCTTTTTTACCCTCTCCCTTAAAATAAGGTGGGCTATTTGAGGTGATTTGTAAAAATGTACTATGATACAAAATATTCGCCCACTAAAAATTTAAAACCCCTTAATTTCGCCAAAGGGCGAACATTCGCCCCTAAAATTATCCTTGGTTTCCATATGTTAGAGCCTCCTTAAAGCCATCTTCACCATAATCCCCCCCCCCCCACAACTATACTTAGAGCATTGTGATCCCTTAGGCCCAGTGTCCCCCATAATTTGAGCAAACATAATTTATTCCAAGCCAACAAAGCCCATTTCCTTTCTTGATTGGCACCTCCCCAAAAGAAAGTTCTTTGAATAATGTGGAGTGAAATAAGAATGGAGTTGGGAGCCATCATTACTGAAAGAAGATAAAATGGAACGGATTGAAAAATAGATTTTAAGAGGACAAGCCAACCTGCTATGTTAAGAGAACGAAAGGTCCACTGGTTAGTTTGTTTCTAAATTTACTTAGCAATTCTAACCATAGCTTGATTTTCGGGGAGCTTTCAACCAAAGGGGATGCCTAGGTATTTGGAGGGGAGCTTGCGAACGAAAGGTCCACTGGTTAGTTTGTTTCTAAATTTACTTAGCAATTCTAACCATAGCTTGATTTTCGGGGAGCTTTCAACCAAAGGGGATGCCTAGGTATTTGGAGGGGAGCTTGCTCCATTAAAATTCTAGTAGTTTAGCCACATGTGTTTGCACAACAAGAGGTGTATTAAAAGAAGAAAATCTGACACTTAGAGAAATTAATGTCCATATCTTTCGACAAGTCATTTAAAACACTGTGAAGAGCATGCGCTTGTTGGACTATTCATATTCCTATACACATTGTGTCAATCAACAAATTACTGATATGAGACGAGGAGGTCTTCGCTAAAAAATCTAATACCCTTTACCTTTTGCTAAGACACAATTGCTTTTAAAGCTCGACCAAACCCTTATGTTGTTAATATGAAGAGAAAGGGGGAGAGAGGATCCCCTTGACAGATTCCTCACGAGGGGGAAAAAGTTATACAAGGGGAAATATTAAGAAGAATATAAAACAATGTTGAGGAAATAAGGGATTTGATCCAAGTGATCCATTTGTGGCAAAGCAACTGTTGAGAGACACTGAAAAAGGTAAGAACAATTAAACTTGTCAAAAGATTTGAAGAGGTCTAATTTGATAAACATGCCCTTTTTTTATACTTTTTAAAGGACGTATAACTTCATTTGCCCTGATAATCCATAAAGTATTTAACGAGCTTCCACATAACCCATTTTCTTAAGAGAGAATAATGTTGCCTATCGAGGCCAAAATTTTGCCTAGATGAAAAATTTCTTATTGAATCCAGTGAGAAAAATTTCAAAAAATATGGCTACTAGAGTGTTTGAATAATTTTTGTGATGGTGGAAATGGATTCAACACCATCAAGAATCCCTGAGCACCCAAAACGCTGAAGCTTGACAACTGTAACTTGGATTTCCAAAAAATTCAGCCAGAGTTTGTCAATACTTTGCCGAAATTTCCATTATTTTCCAAACAAAATTTTAGCCTCATTAACTATTCTAAGAGAGAATAAGCTTAATCTATTAATGACCTTTTTTTGTGATAATCTTATAAACCGCTATGGATAATGCAATTGCTTTGTCTTTTTGGAAAGTTAGATATAAATAAAATCTTAAAATCATCTTATGAATTTATAAAATTATAATTTAAAAACTCACATTATTACAAACAATACTGCAAAATATGAATAATTATCTTTTTTTTTTTTCTTTTTTTTTTTCAAATTTCAAAAATTATTTTTATATCCCCGATGGGGTGTCGGGTTATGGAAGCCACCAGTCACGTGACGGATGCCAGTTGTGTAATGTTTAAGGCGGGCATGGGCAGAACATCAACCCCTCCACCACACCAGAGTTAATACCATTGTGCTCGCTTGTGCGAACCGTTCAACTTGCCCTGTGTGCAATCGCTTCGATGTGATGAAGCCACTCCTCCTTTGGTTATATTTCATCCATCGTAAAACTCTCTGGTTGTCTAATGTCTCATTGTGTAATGCGCTCCCATCCTTGCTTGCATCTTCTCTGGCTCCTGGTCTAGGGTGGTTATTCATCCTATGCGCCTCGGTCGTGCTTCTAGCGATGTTCTCTCGCTTGCTCCTGCTAATTAAGAAAATTTCCCTCTCAACTCCTCTTTGGAGGACGCGTCTTCTTCAGCTTTGGATGGCTTTAGCTTCAATTTCCTTATGCTCGTGGGGTTTCTCGCCTTGGCATCTTGGAGGTGGCTTCTGGAGTGCTTTGTGCCAAACTTTCGGTTCTTGCCTTCTTAGTTCTGGGTCTGTGGGTGGTGTTGTTTCTCTTGGGGTGGCGGTTTTAGTTTTAGGGTGGCGCTGGACTCTGGGTCTTCTCGCATCTTGGCTCTTCCTTTCTGGGGTCTTTGGTCTCAATTCACCCTCTGGTGCTCTGCTACAATTGTCTGATATTGAATTTAGGGCATTACCTTTCAATTTCATCTTGGGTGTCTGATATTTTCTATCTGGCTCTCTCCTCTCGGTCTTTCACTTCCACTTTGGTCTGGCTTGTGTCTAATCGGGCGATGAATTCTCGATGGTGGGAATTTTTGTGTTGGTTATCCTCTTCCCTTAGGTTTGCGACAGGGCTTGTTTGGTTTTGGGTGGCAGGTGGTAGCATTCTAGGTGTCTCTTTGTTCTGGCTCCACGATTTCCCTCTAAGCTCCCTCATGAAGCCTAGCCCCCACTCCTCACGCGTCCTTGCCCCGACGAAGCCTGAAGGCTCTCACTCCCTCACTGGGTCTCGGGGTGGTGCCATATTTGTTCGGGGTGGGAGTTCCAAGCGAGGCACAGGTCCTTTGAGAGGCACTGGTCGTGGGGGTCATGGAATCTGTAGGGGTCGCAACTCTTTGGTTGCTTCCATGGTGGGAAACCGTCGTCAGATGGTTTCACAATTTGGTCGTGGTACAGGTGTAAGTGAATGTGGGTAGGGATGTCAACGTGTTACGACACCTCAGGGCCGGAACAGTTAAGGACGTTCGAGGACTTTAGGTTTGGGTGCAATCCATCTCTTCTCGACTGGACACCCTTGATCAAGCTTGCAAGGAGGAGCACGAGTTCGTCATGACCAAATTAGCGCAGCATCAGTACTTCAAGTGCCATGTTCGCAAAAGGGTGGTAGTGGTCTGGCGCGGACAAAATTCACTGATGGAAAAGGTTGAAAAACTGGAAACTTGGCTTACTCAATTTGAGCAACATGTCAACTGCATGTATTGCCCTCCGCCTCCCTAGGTACTAGGCCAGAAAACACTGTTGCAATTACCTCCTATCATTGAATATGTTCACTAGTGTGTTTCTTGTTCTTTTAGTTTTCTGGAATGTTAGGCCTCTTAGGCTCTAGACCTCTTAGCTGGCAATTTTGCTTTTTGTATGTTGTATGGTTATCGTATTGGTCAAAAAAGCTGGTCCGGGTGAGACCATATGCATTTTGACATCCTCGTATATGTCTTTTGATTAATAAAAACTCTTCGACTATATATATATATATAATTTCATTAAAAAAATTTCACTGGTTTTTTTTCTCCAATTTAAATATAATAATATTTTTAATAATAATTCTTTTAAATAAAATAAAATTCAAATTTTTTGGTTTAAATTTTTCATGAAAGTGTGATTTTTTGTTGTTTAAAATTCATTTTTGACTATATATATGGAGATTCAACACCCTTAAAAATCTCTAAAGCACTCAAATTGTAGAGAGTTCATAATTCAAATTTGTGATTCCAACCAAGTTTTGAGCAAATTTGACTAAAAGAAAAAAAACTTTTCTAAAATGGACTATTTTGCCCAGCGAAGAATTTGGCAATTTTTTAACACTCAAAGTGTTTGAATGGCCTTTTTAATTGTGGAAATAGATTCAACACCCTCTAAAACCCTTGAACACGTAAAACACTTATAACAGGGAAAGTATGGTAAATTGAAACACCAAATTATTCAAAATGAAAAATAAAATAAAAAAGAGGGTTGGACGTGGATTTTTTTTGGGAGGAAAAGATGTCCATTCCACCGTACGCCACACTCCCAACCTTTCATGTGTCACAGAAGAAATAGCAGAATATGCCCTTCACCCATTGAAGCACGACTTGAGTACGGCGAGGCAGCAGTTGAAAGCACATCCCATCTCTCTCGTCCCCATATGTTCATTCATTGCGGAAAGGGAAGGCCTCTGCTGATCTCCTGCTAGCAATGGCAGAAGCAGTCCGAGTTCAGTATTTTCACGGCCGTAATCCATGGCGTTTTTTAACGCCGCTGCGTCATCACACAACGAAATGGATGGGTGGGTCGATTGATTAATTAGTTGCGCCCCATCTGCTTTTCTTTTCACGTGTCATCGTCATGTGCATGGCTCCAGTACTCAACATTGTTATTGTTTTTGTCTTCATGGGTGGAAGAAATGTACACCATAATCAGAATTGTAAGGTCCCCCTCCAAACATGGAATCCTGAAGGGCTCCGACAGCGACAGAGCCAAATCAGCTATGTTGAAAATATGGGTATAGCCATTGGAGTAACCTTCATCAATTTTGTGTCGTTGTATGTGTGACAGGTCGTGCTCTGGACAGGTCATCTGTAGCAAAATATAATCATGATATATGATGACTAATGACAATGAAGAAAGTAGTTGATTTTCAAGAGGTAACCGAATCCTATGTTGCACTTTGGTTTTCGTTTCTGTTTTTTTTGTGTAGGAATTTAATGTTAAATGGTAAATTTTATTTATTATTATTATTATTTTTAATATATTTAACATGGAAAAACTTTTTAATTAACTAGATGGTAAAGTTTATATGATTTAAATTTATTATTTTTTACTATATTAAAAAATTCAAAACTTTAAAAAAAATTGCACATATTTTAAATGAATAAAGAAACTACGTAAATAAAAAAGAAGTTATCTACATGTGTATTGATTTTGTTTTTTCCTTAAAAAAAATCATCAATTTATAATATATGTAATTTTTTATTTTTATTTATTTATTTTTTTTATCACTTTTGTTCATTATAAGAATGGAAGTCTTTGCCTTGAGTATGTCCTAAAACTGCTTATGCTTGGCTAAAAGTTCTTTTTCCTCGAACGTAAGGAAAGAGTTGGCTAAAAGCTCGTCTTCCTCGAACGTAAGGAAAGAGGTTAACGACCGAAGACCCAAAGACGTCTGGCAGGAGTGAAACTCCGCCCCTTACGGACCATCAACGAGTAATTCTAGGTGCGTGGTTTTCCTTGAATAATATTAATGAGTCAACCTACATTTATGGAGAGCAACCAGTGATAGTTGTCCCCATTATTGGTTTGACAAGTGAGTTATCATAGGCTTTCCCTAAAAAAAAATGGAAATTCATTTTTTTCATTAAAAAAATGAAGTTTTTTCTATTAGAAGAGGAGGGAGTTAATTTTGTTCTTCAAGTTTTACAGTTTTAAAAATGGGTAGCTTGTTGCTATATATGTATTTACACATTGTAGTTTTAAAATGGAACATGCATTAATTATTAGTATAATTTTAAAAATGGGTAGCTTGCTGCTATATGTGTATTTACACGTTGTAGTTTTAAAGTGGAACATGTATTAACTATGAGTAGACGCAATAAATTAGTGTAAAGTAGTGATAAAAAATAAATAGAGAGAAATAATAAGAAAAAAATGTATGTAATGAATAAATGTATACGGTGAATAGGACATGAATGCTCAGTAGTAATGGTTGACCACGGTTTCAATATATAGAATTTGAAAACCATAATTTATGGTTTTGTGGTGTCTATTTATTCAATGTGAAGGTTGGAAGAAAATAATATACAAGTTTTAACTCATTGTTATGTTGTTAAAATATCTCAAAAATATTTAAATTAATGATGAACACTTTTATTGCGTCGAAAGGCACTCTACAACCTAGTATGGGGTAGTTGTTGAGGTGTAATGTAAGTATTTCAACATTTTTTATATGTTGGTAGAAATATAAATAGAGAAAAAATAAATTAAATGTCAGCGTCATATGTTTAATTAATATTCAAATTAATATCTAAATGTAAAATGTAAAATTTAATGTAATGTAAAATGTAAAATACAAAATATTCTCTATCACAAGGATGGAAGGGAGAGAGAGGGAAAAAGAGAGAGAGAGGGGGGAGAGGCAAAGAGAGAGAGAGAGAGAGAGAGAGAGAGAGAGAGAGAGGCGAGGGAGAGCGAGGGAGAGGAGTGAGATAGTGACAAAGTTGGAGTGAGAGGGCGGGGGGGTGGAAGAGAGGGAAAGAACGAGGGAGATAGGGACAAAACTAGAGAGAGAGAGAGATGGGGGGAGAGAGAGGGAAGAGAGGAAGGAAGAGAGAGAGGAGGGGAGAGTGAGAAGAAGAAAGATATGGAGTTGGAGGGGGAGAGAGAGGGAGGGAAGAACAAAGACATAAAGAGATACAGGGAGTTACAATGGAAAAATGGAGAGAGAGTGAGGGAGAGAGGAGAGGGGAGAGAGAGAGAGAGAGAAGATGAAGAAAGAGAGAGAGGGGGAGAGAGATAGAGGGAAGAGGGAGAGAAAGGGAGAGAGAAGAAGAAAGAGAGAGGGAAGGAAATATAGAAGGAGTTGGAGTGGGAGAGAGAGGGAGGGAAGAAGAGAGAGAGAGAGTAAGGGAGAAAGGAGAGTGGGAAGGAAGAGAGAGAGAGAGAGAAGGGGAAGATAGAGAGTGGGAGAGGAAGAGGGAGGGAGAAAGAGAGAGATAGATATGGAGAGAGAGTGTGTATGTTTGGGGGGTGAGATAAAGAGAAAAAGGAGGATAGACAAAGGGAGATAGAGATTTATATGGAGGGGGGAGAGAGGGAAGAAGAGAGAGAAAAAGAGAGGGAGAAAGCAAGAGATAGATAGATAGATATGGGGAGAGAGAACATGTGTGTTTGGGGGGTGAGATAGAGAGACAAAAAAGGAGAGATGGATGAAAATAGAAATATATATGATAGGGGGAGAGAGGGAAGAATATAGAGACCGAGAAAGGGAGGAAGAGGTGGAGAGAGAGAGATGGAGGAGAGAGGGAGGGGGAGAGAAGGAGGGGGAGAGAGAAAAGGAGAGAGGGAGGGGGAGAGAGAAAAGGAGAGGGAGGGAGATAGACACAAAGATGGAGGGGAGAGAGAGAGGGAAGAAGAAAGAGACACACAAAGACAAATATAGATATTATATAGTATTATATAATATTATATGATATTGAACATTATTAACCATAGAGGAAGAGGAAGTAAGGCTTTTAAAAAAGGTAAAAGAAGTTAGATTTAGAAAGCCATGAATATTTTGGTTTTTCATTGAAATAGATGCATTTATTTTAGTGCTGATGTTGATTCCTAATCGTATTTGATTAACTGCATTGGATGCATTGATTTCAATGTAGTTTTTGATTTTTAATCTTATTTGATTGCTTGCACTAGATGCATTGATTTCAATGTAGATGTTGATTTCTAATCCTATTTGATTGCTTCCAGTAGATGCATTGATTTCAGTATAGATGCTGATTTCTAATCCTATCTGATTATTTACACTAGATGCATTGATTTCAATGTAGATGTTGATTTCCAATCCTATTTTATTACTTGCACTAGATGCATTGATTTCAGTGTATATGTTGATTTATAATCCCATTTGATTGCTTGCACTAGATGCATTTATTTCAAATAATTAGATTAATAGTGTGCATTGATTTTAGTGTAAGAACAAAAAAATTAATGACGACATGCATTTATTTATGTGTTACAGTAATTTTGTCTCTTCAGGGACATCCGATAAAATTGGAACGATACAGAGAAGATTAGCATGGCCCCTGCGCAAGGATGACACGCACAAATCATATTATTTGGAAGGGGATGGATGGCGGGGATGGAGGCTCTGACGGCGTTTCGAAAAGGACTGGGTTAAGCCGCAGACCGTAGCACAGGACCACAGTTTAGGCGATGGATCGGGAGCTGGACAAGCGAATAGTTGACAGATCGACTGCGGCTTGCGACAAGGAAGAAGTTACTAACCGTCATGGAGGGTCAACAGGTAACGGACCTCGTGGATTTCACCGAGGATCCGTTCGAGGGACAGACAGTTTTCCAAAACCCTAGCCTAGCTACGTCGGGTTTCGCTCCACCGCTTTCTGAGGGGTCACGCGCACAGGATGTTTTCACGGTGGTTTCTCTGCCGGAACCCGCAAACACAGCCATCGACTTGGAGGCACCGCCCCTCTCCCCAGGTATTGCCCTTCTTCTCTCTTCACTCTCGCCCGATGCTCTGAATTTCGACCCTACCTCCTCCCCGCTTCCGGGTACTCCAGAGGTACAAGCGAACCAAGCGGGGATCGCGCCAAACCCTAGCCCGGATATAGGGGTAAAATCTTCTGGTTTCTTTGGCACCCCCACGGTAAATGTAAATCCTCCGAAATCCTCATCACAGTCTAGGGTTTCAGATCCGCTAGCTGAACATCCATCGGCTCCTAGATCGAAGAAGCGGAAAACAAAGTGTGTAAGAGCAACCTCGAAGGACATCACTGTAGAGTTCGGCAACCCTGCGGATTTTGAAGAAACCATGGTTATAGCACGTACAGTGCTGGTTGGACATGTGCGGGGGCGCACTTACACGACGGAAAGGCTGAAGCGATGGGTTAAGGAAATATGGGGAGGCATGTTTACACAGATGCCAGCAGTCCGGGTTCTCCCACGAGGGTGGTTCTCCCTTCGCTTCGCTCATGAGGAACACACGGACACCGTACTCGAAAAATTTTGGCACATAGAAACAGCACCTGTCCTATTGAAGCGATGGAATCCGCTCTTCGATCCTGAGCGAGAACAAATTGCAGCAGGGCCACTATGGGTCCGATTGCCAGGATTACCTATGCAATTCTGGAGAGACGAAGCATTTATCAGAATCGGTAATGCCTTAGGCACATATTTGGACCATGACCGATCCTACATTGACTCAGGGAAGCAAACGGTGGCTCGAATTCTGGTGCACCTGGACACTAGAGAAGGTTTGGAAGAGAAAATCACCCTGAAATCGGGAAAGCACAGGCGCTCACAGATTCTGGACTATGAAGGAGTCCCCTTCCGCTGCAATCGGTGCCATCAAGTGGGTCACCTCTACAGGGACTGCCCACTGGTCAATAGTCCTGTCAGCTCTCCAAAGATCTCGCCCATTGCATCCAGAAGGAACTCTCCACTCATTCCACAAGCGGTCCAGAAGCAAGCTGAACAAAAGGGCGACACCGGAAACACTGAGCAGATCAAGAAGGATGTGCCCTCCCCTCCCATGACTCGGGCGCGGGCAGCTGCTGCAGTCGCACAGGCATCAGGTACTTATCATTTCTCTTCCCCTATCTCAAATGAGAATTCAATTGAATTTTTAAATTCAGTATCATGTTCCATGGCGCATTGCATTATCCCTCCACCTCCCTTCATATCCTCCACTGCCCCCCCCACTTTGACTCGATCTCCATCTCCCCCATCAGAATCATCCCCCAGAAAACCTCCTCCCCATTCATATTCCCTTCGCCCTCGGACTTCTCATGCAGATCATTCTGACCCTCTGATCGGGCTAGGTATTGTTTCCCCGGGGATGGGAACAATCTCCACAAGGGGTAGGAAATCTGATCTTAACAAAGCTATCAAGCGCGCTGGTGTCGAAGTCGCATCAGGGCGACAATCCACCATTGACGGGGTCCTTAGAGCATCCAAACCCCCAAAGCGGGGACCCTCATGAAGTGTCTCTCTTTTAACTGCAGGGGTCTGGCTAGTCCCCCCAAAAAACTAGCCATCAAGCGACTTTTTGAGGTCGAAACCCCTGATATTATCCTTCTTCAAGAAACCCTAGGACCTGCTGAGTCCATCACCCTCACTCTCAGCCACATCTCGTCTCGATGGAACTACATTGCCCTGGATGCCAATGGCAGATCAGGGGGTTTGGCAATTGGCTACAACCCAAAAACCATCAGACTGGACTCTTCCTGGGGTGGTCCTGGATTTTTGGGGATTGATATCTTCTCAGCGGAACTAGGGATAAATCTGCGCATTGTCAACACATATGGGCCATGCCATCAGAGGGAAATATTCTGGAGACAGCTCCTCAGTAGCAGACTGATGTCCCTGGACCACATCATCTTGGGAGGTGACCTAAATTTTTCATTAGGTTTCCGTGAATCATGGGGCTCTATGGCGCAGAGAGATTCCATTACTGACTTCATGAGAAGCCTCTTGGAGAAATATGACTATATTGACATCCCTATGCAAAAGCCCCTACCTACTTGGAGAAATAGAAGGGTAGGTCGAGCAGCTCTCGCTCGCAGACTTGATCGATTCCTGCTAAAAGGACCTTTGATCCACAATCTCCACCGGTTCAAACAATGGGTAGGATTCGGAGGCATATCAGATCACTCCCCAATCCTAATGGAGATCATGGCCCCCCTCCCAAAGCCAAAAGCTCCATTCAAATTCAATCATCACTGGCTCAAGGATCAAAGCTTCTCAAATCTTGTATCAGATTTCTGGAAATCCCACCCTATTGACCGGGAGTCTTCGATGGCAAGGGGGTTTGTCAAAAATTTGACAGAACTCAAGCACATGGTGATAGAATGGGCAAAAGCAAAGAAGATTAAGGAGGACGAACATCTCACCAGAGTGGAAGAAGAGCTCAAAGCCCTCCAGGATGACAGAAATCTGGCTTTTGGATCTATGGAGGACAAGACTCGCTTGATTGAATTAGAAAACAAAAAGCAGAACATTCTAAAGCTCAGGGAGGAATCTCTTAGACTTCGGAGCAGGGCTGTCTGGCTCAAAGCTGGGGATGAGAATTCGAGATTTTTTCACAATTTTGCAAAAGGGAGGAGATTGGCAAACACCATATGGAATATCCCCCTGCCTGATGGAGGAGTGGAAGACACTTTCAACAAGCTCTCTCAGCTAGGAACTTCTCACTTCAGAGGTATCTATAAAAGTCCTGCTGGCACAAATCTGGCTGAAATCATCAGGGTGGCTTCGCATTTTCCCAGATTTGTGAACGAGGAGGACATGGATCCGCTCACTGACCCGGTCACAATGGAAGAGCTGGAGAGCACCATAAAGTGGTTTTAGAAGGAAAAGAGTCCTGGACCAGATGGATGGACTATTGAGTTTTACTCAGCTTTCTTTGAAATACTTGGCGAAGATATCCTGAGAGTGGTTGAGGAGAGTAGAATATCGGGGCAAATCTATCATGCTATAAACTCCACCTTCATTGCCCTCATTCCAAAATCAGACTCCCCTACATCCTTCGATGACTTCCGGCCCATTTCTCTGTGCAATGTCCTCTATAAAATCATCTCGAAAATCATCGCCAACCGGATCCGGCCTATTCTGTCCAAGCATATTGCCCCCCAACAGTTTGCTTTCCTGGAAGACAGACAGATCCATGAAGCCATTGGATCTGCCCAGGAAGCAATCCACTCCATCTGGACCAAGCGACTCAAATGCATTCTCCTCAAGATTGACCTCTCAAAGGCTTTTGATCGTGTAAGCTGGCTCTTTATCAAAATGATCCTCATTCATTTGGGTTTTCCCCTCCACTTCATAAACTGGATTATGGCTTGCATCACATCCCCTACGTTTAGCATCCTTATCAACGGTGCTGCTTCCCACTTCTTCCACTCCGAAAGAGGTCTTCGCCAGGGCTGTCCTCTGTCACCCCTACTTTTCCTCCTGGTGATGGAAGCCCTGAGTCGATTAATTCTCTCAGCAAAAAGGGATGGATCCATCAGGGGCCTAAAAATCTTAGATGAGTGTTTTCTTACTCATCTTCTGTCCGTCGATGATGTGCTAATCATGCTAGATGGCAGCATACAGGATACCCCCACCTTCAACGGAATCCTAAAGCTCTTCGCTCAAGCTACAGGGATGGAGGTAAACCGGACAAAATCTTCTATCACTCTGGTTGGCACTTCAGTAAATGAATCATATGCTGCAAACCAAGCTTTTCCTTTTGCCACCCATCCTCTGGACAGGGGGCTAAAATACCTGGGATACTGGCTCAAACCTACCTCTCAAAAGATCGCGGACTGGGTGTGGCTGGTAGCAAAAGTGGAGAAAAGGATCTCTTGCTGGAGCTTTAGATATCTATCCAGGGCCGGCAGACTAACCTTGATCAAATCTGTGCTGGAAGCAACTCCGGTATTTTGGATGGCGCTCGCTTGGATACCCCGGAACATTTTATCTAAGCTTCAGAGACTTTGTAACAGATATCTATGGGCTGGTAACAAAGAAAAGCACACCTTTGCTTGGGTGAGATGGAATTCGATTGCCCTCCCCAAGAAATGGGGTGGTTTGGGATTAAAGGATCTTCCCACTTTCACCTGTGCTCTGGCAGCCAAGATGGGCTGGGCCCTGATGACAACACACAGCTTATGGACCTCCATTGTCTACCACAAATACATTTGGCCCCTAAATGTGTTGGACTGGCTCAGACTGCCATCTTGGAACAAAGTTGGAATATCATCCATCTGGAAGGCCATGCTTCATGCTCTGCCGCTCATCAGGAACAATATTGTTTGGAGAATAAAAAGCGGGGACAGAGCACGCGTTGGTCTCGACCCTTGGAATGGCAGTGGCGGGAGACACTTGCTGCCGCTAGCCCTGGTCGACTTCCTTTCTGCACATGGCATTAAGGTGATTGCTCAGATTGCGGATCAGGACCACACAGACATATTTCACCAGGCTTGGAAGACTGCCATCCATCTTAACCTTCCAGAGAGATGGCACGCGACCTGGCAAGATTATTGTGCTGCCCTGATGGAATCCCATATCAAAATAACTGAGGGACCGGATGAACTGATATGGTATCAGGCTGACAGTGGATTGTACACTCCAAAGGAGGGATACACATAACTTATCATTCAGAAAAAGCCCAAGGTTCTTGACAGTTGGTGGCAGAAAATATGGAAACTCTCAGCCTCGCCCCGGTCAAAGCTTTTTACCTGGTGCGTCCTGCGAAACAGGGTACCCACGGGAGACTACCTTATGCGACGAGCACTGCATGGTCCGACGAGATGTGCTCTCTGTAAAGTGGACTCTGAATCCTCTGCGCACCTATTTCTGCATTGCAATTCTGTTCAGCAAATATGGCACAATATAAAGCCTTTCATTCCTTTCAACGGGGATTGGGGAGGTCCCGATCCAATCAGTGCTTGGATTGATTGGGACAAAAGGCACAAAGGATCGAAGGCAACAAACCTTCCCATTATTGTAAATTGGATTGTTTGGAAAGTTAGGAACAGCCTGATCTTTGATGACAAGGTTCCTCGATGGCCTCTCATTGAAGCCGACATCATCACAGCTTTCAATGAGTTACCTGACCCGCCCCCCCCAAAAGCCCGAAGACCAAACCCTCCACCCAACATCGATCCAGGCACCCCATGGGCATATTTCGATGGAGCTGCAAATGCTCAAAGCTGTGGGGGTGGTTTCATTCTGCACCTAAACTCAAATCACTCCTACCATATCAAAGCTGGCTTGGGGGCAGGAACCAACAATTATGCTGAACTCATCTCATTACGCCATCTCCTGCATTTTGCTCTTAGTCATCATTGCACTAGCATTAACATATATGGGGACTCTCAGATTATTACAAATTGGTTCAATGAGATTTCTACATGTCACATGCACACACTCAGAGTTATAATGGATGAAGTTCGGCAGCTCAAAGAGGCTTTTACTCATATCACTGTTGCACACATTTACAGGGAACATAATATGGAGGCTGACAAATTGTCCAAGGAGGCCGCGCTGATGGATCGTGGCGTATGGGAGATCTCTGAAATTTTGGATCAACAAGAACGAAAATTCTACCACCGGCCCTATATAGACCCGGGATATCCTACAGCGGGTCTACCCCATACATAACATAACAAAATGGCAGCAGCTTTACAGATCACAGTTTTTTGCATAGTCTTTTTTTGAACCAAACTGAAGGTTGCTGAAAGGCAACAACTCTTTTTTACAGGCAAAAACAGAATTGCACAAGTGATTATATCAGACAAATGATCAATGTAATTTTTTGTAAATTGTACAGATCCACAGCGATCATGGTATATGCGAAAAAAGCATCTACATATGTAATCTTTTCATATTAATGAAAACTTTACGGATTTTTCCAGGGGAAAAAAAAAAAATGTGTTACAGTAATTCAACCATAAATAAAATACTTGAATTTTCATCTTAAATAAAATGTTCACTTACTTAAAATGTTTTCTTCCTGAAGCTGTAAACTATTTGTAACTGACTACATTCTTAGTATTCCCATTTTCTATCATTCAACATTGTTAGTCACTTTTCAACCCATGCAAAAAGATTCACGAACCATGTGAGAACACTCATGGTGGTGCAAGGTAAAATCATGTTTAATGTGAGGACAATCATGCACGATGCAAGATAAATCTGGGCTAAGTACTAAAGAAGATGTGGCACATGCGAGGAAAAATATGGCTATGCAAGGAAAGTCATGGGTATGTAAGGAAAGGCATGGAGTTGGAGATTTCAAGGTGTAAAGGAAATACCATCCTCACTAAGAGGGAGTGTTGGAATTCAGGTAGCTGAGAAGGTATGTATGAGTGGAGAAAACCCAACAAAAGTAAGTTGTTTGGCAAAAGTACCCATGTCATTGGGGTTTTGACCCAAAATTGTGGGATGGAGACCCAAGTTAATTAATTGTTTAATCTAATTTATTGTTGAGTGGTAAAATAGGGATTTCTTGATGGACAAGGAAAACCCCTAAGATCACTCAAACAAAAGTATAAATAAGAGGCCAAAGGAGAGGCATAGACATACAAATGGAGAAGGAATTTCACTCTTGGAGAGAGGGAGGTTAAAGGACCTAGCCACAAATCTACCTTAGAGGATTTTCAATAGTAAGAAGAAAGTCAGATCTGAGTGTAGGAAGGTCAGATCTGCAAGAAGAAAGTCGGATCTGAGTGTTGGAAGGTCAGATATGCAAGAAGAATGTCAGATCTGAGTGCTGGGAGGTTAGATCTGCAAGAAGAAAGTCAAATTTGTGATATGAATAAGTAGATCTAGCAGATCGAGAAGCTATAACGTGATTGTAGAGGTATTGGTTGCCAAGGACAATAAAAACCTGGAACCTTGAGTTAAAGGCACTAGCTCAAGTATGCATTTGATTTATTGCTAGTGGATTGGAGATCTCAAGGATTAGATCTCAATCCCTAGATTAGTCAAAGGACATACTGTGTATTTCACTATATACTATGTACACTAGTTTGTATCGGGGTTTATGAAGGGCCATGATCTATGGTAAGATAGCCTAATGTTTTCTTATTGATGGACTAATGAAAAACGAGATTTGGGCTCATATATTCTTGTTTATTATTGTTGATTTCACTATTGTTATATTTCTATTGTGCAAAGAGCCTTTAGTTGGGTACCTTCAGTGTGTTTATGATCAAGTCTAGACATAGACCAAATTTGGGATGCAAGGGAATTCCAACACAAATGAGGTAATAAAAAACAACTACCATTGAAACTTACTTGGGGTTTAACACTTCGTAAGTCACAATGATTGACTTTGGAAAAAACTACTATTAATATTGGAGAGCAAGAGAGACAAGGTATGACATTTACTATAATAGCTCAAGTTAAATATTTGAATGGTCTGCGATTTGAACCACCCTTTTCATATGATCGATATGAAAAAATGGCAAAATTGACAGATGTGATAATAAGAACAATAGAAGAAAATAGTTCAAGATTTATCACAATGAAGACTATTTGTAATTGAATAAATTATTATTATTCACATTTTTTATCATTCAACACTATTACATTGTCACTTTGCATTCAAAATTTTTATTTCATCATTTTTCATCATTCAAGTTATTAATAGTCTCTATCATCTCAAAAAATTGAGTTAACTGAGAAAATTTAAAATTAAAATGACCATATTAATTTTAGACATATTTAACATATTTATAATGATCAGAATAATTAGATGTTCAACAAATTTTGTGTGACCGTGCATGATTGAAACTAGCCTAGATCCATCTTAACCTCAGATCTATCAAGCACCAAAATGGATCAAATCTCTCGAGATGCAAACCATTCCTCAAGTTCTGCACTCAAAAAAGAGGGTTACACCTCGAGAGATTTAATCCTTCTCGGTGCTTGTTAGATCTTGAGTTAAGATAGATCTAGGGCAGTAATACATACATAAATGTGCTTTAAAGTGTGTCATTTTTCTCTAAAAAATGTTTTACCCCAAAAATTGTTTTATTAATGATTTGCTATTTATTTCATAATTTATTCACAATGATTTTGTTATAAAATTTTACATATTCTTCTCTCATAGTTTAATGCAAAAAAAACATACTTTGCACTTGTAGTTACCCAAAAACTTACTAATCAATAGACATTTTGAATTTGGAGGTGAACATAGCAAACACACTCCACACCAATTAGGAGATGTTCTATGTCCTTTCTAAAGCCATACTATCTTTCGGCTTCAAGAGTTTAAAAACTAGGTCATAAAAGAAAGAGAATTAATTACCTTAATTTATCATCCCCAAATTAATACATTTTTTTAATATAATTGAAATATTTAAAATTAAATAACAAAACATGTATTAAAAAGTTATACACTTCATTAAATATAAAACCCTTCCATCACCCTTCAACGACAATACTACTTTAATTATAATTTCATATTACTTATTTGATTAAATATGCCATTTTAAATTAAATAATTTTATCAAATCATATCTATATATATATATATATCGAACTTTATGTTTGAGAAGCAGAACAAAAGTATAATATAATATGTTGAAAGTTTTGAAAACTACTCTCAAAATAGAGAAGTATTTAACTAATTAATCTAATTCCAAGACTCACACATGACTTTTAAATAGAAATCTATAACAATTATGTGTAGATTTGATAAAAATGCACCCATAATCTAGAATAAAAATTATAAAAGCTAGAGACATGTTTATCTAATGGGGGAGTCCACCTAGAGAGGAGCAAGGGCTTGATCATCTTTTTCACCACTGTGAAAATCTAGATTTTCCAGTTTCTTAGTAGACTTTGAGGTTTTGTGGCCCATTTTATTGACTTGTTGTTACAATACATTGATGTAGAGGAGGATTTCTTCACGGTCTTCATTCCTTTCAACCAACACCTTTCCCATGATCCTTTTTAACCACCAGTATATGTCCACAATTTCTGTGTTTGTGTAGTACATGTGTTACTCGTGTCTAGGATCCAATGCCCACATCTTCTTTCACCGGTATGTCCAATAAAAACCTTCTTTCAATTTGAACTTCATGCTCAACAACATCCTATTCTTCTTACGCTGAGCGAGGAGTGAGTTCCCTGTATTTGCAAGAGTTGTTGCCTTCACGTTTGCTTATGCATAGGGCTCAATCCTGCTTGGACCAAAGATAGTAGAATCTCTATGGGAAATTATGACAAGCTCGACGAGGCTGGGAAGTAGGGATGAAATAATTAAGCCAAAAATTTGACAAGGTTGAAGATTGGGAAGAAGGGCATGGAGAAGGAATGAATGAGAGGGGCCAAGCTTAGTGAACGAGCAGAGGAATCAATGGAGGCTTCAAACTTAGAGTTAGAATATAGAACCAAGAAAGGAGGAACTTGGCAAGGGGAGGTCAAGGGGATACAGATAGCCAAACACAAATGCCTTTGTTAAACCATATAGAAAAGGGGAATGGCGAAGTAAGGTTTCCAAGTGTCAATAGAAAAAAAAAGTGAGAGGCTCAGAGGGGGAGCTGAAAAACTAAACTTTACATAGCAAAAAATGGGAATCCAAAATTAAAAAACAATGGGGCTTGAAACTATTTGTGCCCCCTAGAAATGCACTATTTACCTGGAGAAATATTTGCTGGAGGAAGGGCAGAATTAATAGCTCCATTAACCAATTCACATATCAAGGGTTGTAGTACTTGGGGCACCTTAATGCTAGATGAAACATTATTGTTATGCATTGAATTATGAATATAGACTCGATCATGGTGGAGAGCTGGTGTAGAGTGAAAAGAGCAGTCGAGTCTGCACTATTTAAACCGAAGTTATACTTGCCACCTTCCATTTGCTACTTGCTCAATGACTCACGAAGAGGTGGCATACATGTCTAATTGATGGTTACTTTGGCATGCCTTGGTGATCACCCCACATGGGGATGCATATAATATTTCTTATAATAATAATAATATAATTTAATATTTCATTTTAATTCAACATATAATATTTATTATACGAATAGTCAAAGGACAATAGCTCAAGTGGTTGCTAGCAAGTTTAATCTCACACACACATATATTTTAATTAAAGATATAATATATATATATATATTTTTGTCAGTCAAAATGCTTTTATTAATTCATCCAAAGGTTACAACATGTCTTCCTATATTCATTGTTCTTCTCGCCTCACTCCTACCAGATTTATTAGCTAGAAGAGATGCACAAAAACTAATTACAAAGTGCCAGAATCTACTAAGAACCAAAAAATGGAATGACCAAAATGCCCAAAATACCTCTAAGATGAAGAGACAACCCACAAACATGAAGGAGTGAGAGATGTGCTGGAGTTAGATTATCCAATCTATTACTCGAGGAATCTGAAGGTTTGGGATTGCCATGGACATGGAATTCGAAGTGAGTTAATCTCCCCTCCATGTGGTCCATCAGTTAGACAATCTCTGATGGCCTCGCCGAAGTGAAGCCAATCGATTCGACATATTCCATTGATTATGTTGCAAATCATTCATGAAGCCTATGACCTCATTTCAATCATCATGGCAATTTTATCCCAACTCTTCTAGGAGAAGGGTGACTTGTCACAATTAGGAATCTAAGGTGTTGAAAGGGGGAGGAAGAACAACATGACTAGGAGAAAGGGCAGCGTTATAGGCCACCTCCTCCTCTAGCTCCGCTTCTACTCCACCATCTACCCCATCTCCACGACTTCCCCTCTCTTCTCATCTCTTTTCCCTCTCGGCCCTATCCCTCTCCTCGCTTTGCCATGTTGCATATACGTTATCAAAGCAACCCTAGCTCGCTGAAAATTGCATCTTACCTCCAAGAAACACTCCCACCTAACCAAGAAACGCACACAACTAAAATACTTCACCTCCCAACCAAATAAAAGGATTACACTAAGAAGGCCAAAAGATCAACCAAAGGTTCTTACCAGATTAACTAACGTAGAAAACCGACACGGAAACGCCCCTCCCGCTGTTGAATCCAGTGTGCACCTCCTCCGCACTGAATTGTTCTAGTGGCATAATGAACCCCAACTTCCCACCTCACCAGGATCCCAAACGTGGCACATCTTGCCTCCAACAACACCACCTATAATTCTCCACTTGCATTTAAGAAATGTTGATGCAAAGTACCATAACCTAGGAACATGCACAAGTTTGCGCCCTATGTAGACTCTTCACAGCCAACACCACCCTCCCGACCGCCCATAACCAAAGTTGCAAACATTTAGACTAAACTCGTCTGTCTACAAATATACCTACCACCTAATATCTTGAAACTCCATGCGTTATGTAATGCATACTGCTAGTTCACCACATGTACCTTGGGTCAAGCTATGAGAGGTAATAATCTGAGAGATAATAATCCCCTTTCACATCCCTGTATGACCATAATCATCCACCACAATGGGAATTAAAGATATAATATTATGATTTTTATTTTTATTTTAATTAAATATATTAATCCATTAAAGATATAATATTATGATTTTTATTTTTATTTTAATTGATGATGATGATGATGATGGTTAACGTCCGCTGAGACCAAATAATGGTCTATCGGACCTAAATAAACAAATTATCTATTTTGATTTAAGATTTTATTCCTATGCTCAAAAAGCTTGGAGAGAAGCCTCCCGAGCTCACTATAATTTTGACATTGTAAAAGGCTAGGAAGGTCAGTATTGTAACAAAGATTGTGAAACTGAGATCTAATGTGGTTATACGCGGGGCACTCTAAGAGGAAGTGGTTTTCATCCTCGATGTTCCTATTCTCACATATATGGCAGATCCTTTCCGTCCATGGCGTTTTAGGAACTGCCCAACGACCTGTTTCACTATGGAGCTCATGAGAATTCGTTCTAATCTTTGCTATATTAATTTTCTTCTTTGAGCTAGTTAAAATAGAGAGATACTTTTGATATTCTAGGGTGGGGTTGATGACCTTCTTATAATAACTTAATTTTCTTTTAGCCGCTAAGTCTTTCTCACACCACATTTTTTCTTTGAACTTAGAAGTAACAATATCTTTAATGTTATTTATGTTTTGTAATGCATCATTTTCATTGATCTCCCAATAGTTTAACCAGGCCCTTGTGTCTTTATGCCACCCTCGATTGAGCCTTAGGTGGTTTTGGCTAGAATTTAAAGCTAGCTTAGGAAGTCTATGATCGTCTATGTTACTGATTTTGTGCTTGTACAATAGAAACCTAAGCATAGCTAGGCTCTCAATAGGGGAAAGACCTGCTTCTATAAGGAGAATAGGATAGGGTGTATTACTTTTAATTTTCAGGTTATAAGTTATAAAACGCTTCTGGATTTGCTCAATCTTTCTCCATGATTCTCTAGAGATGCTGCAACCCCAAACCTCACAGCCATATAAGATAACAGGAGTGACTAAAGTTTCAAAGAGGAACTTCTTTTTATCCCACATTACAAGGTTTGCTATTTTACAATTATTTTCAAGACCAAAGTAAGCTTTCCACCCCCCATTAATCCTTTTCTCAGTGCTATGGTTCCAGTTGAGCTTGTGATGAATATCAATTCCTAGGTACTTGTAAGAATACACTTCCTCCAAGTTATTATTGTCATACAAAAAATTAGCGTAAGTGTCCTTCTTGGATTAAATATGAGATTAATATATGTAATTTTTTAATTCACAAATAATAAAATTTTAAATAAATTTAAATATATTTTATTAAATATTTAAAAATATTATTATACTATATTTTTATGAAATAGAAATTAAAATAAACTTTAAAAACTGCTAAAACATAATATCTTCAATTTCATTTTAAATAAACCACATCCTAAATTATTAAAAACATAATTAAATGATAATTACATATTTGAAAATACAAATAATATAAAACAATTTTACTATTTATAAACTTAACCAACACCAAAAATATATATGCTTTAAACAAATAAAAAACACTAGCGAACACCACTTACACAATTAAATACAAACCAGGAAAAATATTTATCGAATAAATAATTGTGTTGTCTTAAATATTTTTTTTTAAATACTTATAATTCTAATTATTTATTTAAATTTAAATAAATATCTTAATTATAAAATAAGAAAAAGTTATAATATTTGATAATAATTATATTTTAATGTTAATTTTAAAGATCAATTTAATTCATTAAATCATGATCTTATTACTGAGGACAAAAGTTACAGATAACAAATTCGAATCTAATGAAATTCCTTAAATTACCCAAACACGAACTTACTATCCAAATACTTTAGAAAAATAAATAAAAGACTCAATAAAATAAAAAATGGGAATCTAACTCTTTTTCGATAACACATACCTACCATCTAAATACTTTTAAAAATAAAATAAAAGAGCGATAAATAAAGAATGTGAATCTATTTTTTTTTTTAGATTTTTATTTTTCAGTCGCACAAAATAAATAAACACTATATAGTAGCGCGTAGTTAGCATTTAGTTTAGTTTAAATATAATTTAATTAAATTGAAAATATTAAACATAAAAATAAAACAATTAATAAAATGTTATATTATTAAATGTCATCATTAAAAATTAAGAAATATGACTAATTAGTATGGTTTATATTAACTTATATAGTATATACACTGTAATATATATATTTATTATATGTGTGTGTTTTATTTTTTATTTATATATATAATTTTTTTATAGTTAAATTTATTAAAATACGTTTTTAATATAATAATAATTCACTTTACATTGAAAATATAGAGAAAAAATTACAAGTCATGAATATTGAAATAATAGAAAAAAGAAAAAAATAATAAAAATAAGAAAGTTAAATAAAAATGAAAGATTAGTAACTAACAAAAATGGAAGTTACTAAACAATCTATAATAAGACCTTTACAAATCACTTTACAAATAAATAAATTTAAATAATAATAATAAATAACAAAAATTTAATTCTTAATATTAAATTATGGATAAGCAGCATAATTTTTTGGTTAAAGACAAACTAATATGCAGTCAAAGGAAAAATTGAATGCGTAACACCATGCTTGCGACATGTATAATAAATAATGATTTTCGTTCCTACATTACACGCAATAAAGAAATAAAATTTAAAACAAAATAAAGAAGAACAACATATTCATCCGAAAGCTTTTAGTGACACCACAGTGAACATGGATTGAAGATGAGTTCTGTAAATGGGAGAAGGTAGATTAAAACAAGATTTGCAGGCAACGATAGCCCCTGCCGAGCCTGAAAACAAATAATAGCCACTGATCCAAATTTTTATTTATCCTCTTAAAATTTTTTTTCTCAAGGCTCACTAAAATTATGTCAAAAAAAATTAAGGTGAGGACAACGTAACACCTATCATGGCAACAAGATACCTAACCTGTATGCTAATTCTTGCTCAAGTAACTATTCCATGTCAGTAGATACCTGTTGCATTTATTTGTCTGTCTTGCCACTTTTCCGTAGCACAATACTCTTGCACGATGCACACAGATCTACAGTCTTTCTCAAAGGTCTTTACTGCTTAAATGGTTTACCCTAACATAGCCAATTTTCATAGCTTTTTAATTATTCAGTAAATAAAATTTTCCATCTTCTACATCTGCCACGCCCATATCATTTTATTTTATTCTAAGTCACCAAGATACCTTGCAAACATAAAATTACTAATTATTTGATTCCATGGACAACATTGATGGGTATGTGTCTCATAAGCATGGTGTGGTGTGGTACCTCGCATGAGAGCCACATATTTGGTGCTTTGGAGGGGATGGGATGTACTTTAAGCTATCAACCTGCTTATTTCCTTTGCTCCCACTTTGTCAATTGGTACTCGGTATATAACTGTTTATCGTGCCTTCACTTCCTTAGTCGTTGGACCAACCTATGCCTTTGTTGGTTTTGACTATTGCAAAATGTGAAATTAGGGGGGTTTTAGTATACAAAATCATGTGTTATTGAATCAATAATGTCCTCTGTGAGCTTAGATATGCATTCGATGATTATGACCCTAGAGATTAGATATGAATTCACTGACCATGACCCTTTATGTCTGTGAGCATTCATCAGTTAGTCTGATTTAAGTCTATGCTGATGGATTTACGCAGTCCACATTTGGAAGTCCGTATTCAATCCGCCCTCCCTTATCACTATCCCTTTCCCCTTTATCATGTTATTGGATGAAGTGTTCCCTTGGAAATTATACCAATTCTATTGGACCAAAGCTTCTCAACTATCAATCATAGGCCCACCTACTACACTTGTACAAAATAGATAATTAATTACTAAAAAAATGATTAAAATTTGCATATAAATAACTATTTTTTAGTCGGTGACCAATAGTAGCTAATTTACAATATCTTATAGCGTGACCAACTTTTAGTCATTTTTAGCTTAGTCCTTAATTAGTTGTCTCAATTTGATCGTATAGTAATATATTTAGTTATAAATTTGATCATTAATTTAGATATTGATTTAGTCATTTATTGTCACAATTAATGACCAAATACAAAACAAAATGTACTACTATATGATCAACCAAAAAAATCAATTAATTACCAAAGAAATATGACCAAAATGTTGGTTGTGCTATAAGATACTGTAAATTAGCTACTAATAGTCACATATATGTAAATTTTAGTCATCGTTTGAAACCAATTAATGATTAGAGAAATATGACTAAATTTCAGTCGTGTTATTAGATACTGTAAATTAGCTACTGTTAGTTGTATATATGCAAAATTTAGTCGTCACTTGTAATCACAAATTTATCATTTATAGTAGTCATTTATCTTTTTTGTAGAACTTTCATATTTATTATATAAACAACTAATTTAGTAGTTTATATTCGTTTCATTTACTTTCATTAATAATCATTATAACGACTAATTTAGTTGTATATTCATTTTATTTGTGTTCATTATTAATCAATACCACTACAACAAAAAAGGACATTGGTGAGGATCGAAAAATGTCACCATAAGCTCATTGGTGACGGTCAAAAGAGCCTATGTCACAAAAAAATTGAACGTCACCAAAAGTGGTGTCGCAAAAAGTATATAAGTGTTGTGGTGACATTCAAAGTATGTCACCAATAATGATTTATAATGGCGAATGGTGACCGTCACCATTTCATATGAGCAATGATGACGAGCCTTAGCCCTTGCCACCAAAAAATTGAACGTCACCAAATGTGGCGTTGCCAAAAGTATAGGTGTTGTGGTGACATTCAAGGTCCATCACAAATAATGAATATAATGATGGATAGTGACCGTCACCATTTCATATGAACAATGGTTTATTGTGATGGACCCTTCATGGCTGTCACTATTGAGGCATATATATGGTGACATTTGTTGACCATCACCATTTCATATTTTGGTGAGGGTCAAAAAATGTTACTATAAGCCAAAAGAGTCTTCATCACCAAAAATTAAATGTCACCAAATGCCGCATTGCCAAAATTATAAATGTTGTGGTGACATTCAAGGTCTGTCACAAATAATGTTTATAATGATAGATAGTGACCATCACCATTTCATACAAACAATAGAAATTTATGGTGATGTATCTTTCATGACCGTCACTATTGATGCATATATGGTGGCCGTCATTGACCGTCAACATTTCATATTTTGGTGAGGGTACAAAAATATTAGAATAAGCTCATTGGTGATGGTAAAAAAAACCTCCATCACCAAAAAATAATCGTCGTCATTCCATATGAATGTCAAGGCATGATGGAATCAAACCACCAACCTCCTACTTGTAGTGCTCTTCCATTGAGCTAGCACCTTTTAAAGAATTAGAATTTAAAAATTTCACAGCTTTTAATGCAGGTGGGTCAAAGCAGACACATTATATTGGAGGTCTAATAAGACTTGATGTGAATCAAGCTTTAGTGGAAACAATTCATGTAATTTTTTGAACTACGGTTCCTATTCCCCTACATATGGGTAGAGTAGAGAATGCAAATAAGATAAAAGTAAAAAAAAACTAGAGAAAATTTGTGAGTATGATAGGAATGCCCTTTTTTTGATCCCTGGACTTACAATTTAAACAATATTTTGTTGCAATGCCAATGCTTGATCCTAGGGTTGCTATGTCACTTCTTTGGTCACTAATTTGTTAGCCCAAAACAACCATTACATTCTTGTTTTTATGTTGTTTTACAAATTTACAAGAGAAACAATGCATGCAAAGCTAGGGACAACCCCTTGTGGTTGGCAAGAACCTACTCAAATGGAGGGAAAAGTTTGCATCTAACATAAAATTTCTTACATGTTGCATTAAGATTTCATATTCCAAAATCCCTAGCAATCCAATTTCTGAAGGGATAAAAATCTATGTTAACACACCTATTATCCAATTATAGTGGCAATAATAATAATTGTGAGGTCAATTATAACTTTATTGTAGTGGCAATAATAAGATACACATTTGCATCATTTCCACTTTCCACCAACTAGGTAGCCATGTGAGATACTACAAGAATGAATCATGGAATGAATAACATTCCCCTTAATGCATCACCCAAGGGCATTTTCTTCTATGGTTCATAATGAGGAAAAGATGCATGAAATGATAAATTGTTCCACCCCATGAACATACACACAAATTGAAGTAAATAAGGCATATATATCATCATCGTTTTCAAGCCATACCATAAATAGTTAAGACATGATATTATATTAGCTATGTTGCACTTCCATTATAATGTTGAGAGAATATTAACAGTCACGTTTCAAGGGGAAAACTTGGGATGAAATGTGCAGGAATGAACCCCAAATTGTTGTTGGTACCAAATAAAGTAAACTATGGCTATAATTCATTGTTTTCCTCACCAAAATGGTCTTATATACAAATTAGAGGTTGTTGCACAAACACAAGGGTAAATCCAACAAAAACATGTTAAAGTAGAAAATGTTACCTCTTAACCCTGCTATTCCACCTGCAACTCACGTTGCAATCTTTACAAGGGAATATTCTACACTAAATGAATAGACAAATACATAGATCAACAAGTGAAAATTTATGAGGGTTGTTGCACAATTTGAATTATACATCCACGAGTTAATCTCTCCTTCTAAGCAATTACAACCATAAATGCACAATCAATGAATGAAAAGGGAATAAATAAACATGAAGAACTGAAGGGGAAAAGAGGTATTTATATTTTTTTGGAGCATCTTGGGTTGTTCCAAGTTGATGTGCATGGGTTCATATTAATTCTCTCTTGTGACATTGTTGTGCAACACCCAACGCTTTTCAAAAGTCTATAATGTGGCACCTATCACTTACAAAAATCAAATAAGGAGATTTTCTCCTAATAAATAGAACCCACGCTTATCCATTTTAACAAGTTGTATTTACCACTTCACTGTGGCTATCCAGGGGGTTAACATGTTATGAAATGTGGCTATGCATCATAGAAGAAATAGAAACTAAAGATATGAAAATGATTACTTTTATTAATGATGGGGTTATCAAATACATTGACATCAACCCTCTTTTATTTGGCTAGTAGGAAGTGGCATAACCTAACTACTTTTCTTAATGAAATCTATTAAACTTAATGCCTATCATAATTAGATATCAAGGCCACTTATGTGACACATCTTCATTAAATTTCATTAGACCAGACATACTAGATCATTATACTCCACACCCCCTCTTAATGCTACAATACTAAGTATTAAAGCTTGAGAGAGAACAACAATATAAAATCAAAATAAAAACATATTAACCAACTTCTCTCCTCTATAGATTTGGAATCCTGCAATTACATAACAAAGTTGTCAAACTCAGACTTGGAAAATATTCAACTGGCCTCGGACTCTGCAAGACTCAACAACTTGAGAAGAATTCGACATTATCTAAAATTTTAATTTTTACAGCTTAGGCCTTGTAGGTTGACATTATAGCCTATGGGCTTGTAGGTTTGTAGGCTGTAATGTCCACCTACAAGCCTACAAGTAAAGACCTGTAAGCTAACAACACACTTATAAGAATGAAATGGCTCTTGAATACGTATGGAATGAAAAAGAATGAGAGGAGAAATGCCAATTATGCCCCTTGAAGTAATGTGCCTACATCTAGTTCAAGTACGCCTAGGATATGGTATTCATAGTAGCTCTACCAACTAGAAAAAAACATTTTTGAAAATTGGGCCTTATTTATGATTTCCAAGGGTTTCTCGTTTTGTTTTCTACACTTATGTTTCATCGGAAAGCTCACATAAAAAGATTAAATAAAGCAATGTTTGCTTCATTTTCAAAGGCCGTAAGGTAACTTAATGAAAGACACAATAATTTGGTATGCAAACCTCATTCACTGTGAATATTTTTCGATTTCTCATGATCCAATGGCCATTGCACATCACCGATTCAACATTCTTTGTTCTCATGCAATATACTAGGTTGGAAATGCTGAATAGAGTGAAACATGAATGCATTAAATTTAAGAAATTTACCTATTCTATAATATTCTGATATTTTTATTCAATTTTGATATTTCTATTCTCAGCTAGCAGATTGAAACATCCCAGCTAAAAAATTATTTGGGTAGCTGACCGGAATATTCATTCAGTTTGAGTAAAGACACACACACGTATGTATCATGCCAAAGATGATTGACATATATGTTAGTGAGTATGAAATCTACTAGACCAGTTTAGTTAAACAAAACCGGTTGTGAAAAAAAGCAGGAGCCAAAACAAAACTAGGATAACCCAACAGCAAAACCATACATGCATATTCATCTCATGCTAAATTTCACTAAACTACAACATTGTGTCTGTCTTGTTCTATAGGTTACTGCCGTGATTTAATTCAACACACTAGACTGTCAGAATCGAATACATGACCAAACCAAACCCTAGATGAACCCAATTTTAGATTTTAGAAATTGTATCTGAAGTTCAGAGATTTGATACCTGGAAAAATAAGAAGAATCTTTCGTGTAGTGCAATAGCAAAAAATTCTCAAACAAAAAACACACAATTACTCCTGGAGGCGGAGCTCAACGAGATCTACCTGAAACCTACTTCAAACTGAAGATCCAGTTTAAAATGAATTCTCAAATATATGCGTTCCAAAGTAAGGACTGTGAGCAGATCCAGTAATTCAGCTATCCAACGCTAATCTCCCGCTCATCACCATTTTCAGTCCAGTTCAAGGGCTTCACGGGAAATCTGGCAAAGAAATATGAACGAGGGACGTAAAAAAAAAATTTATACATGTTTGAGATCTACGATCACTAAAATTTATTGTAATAGTTGTTTTACATCTGATTTGGTATAAGCGCGGGACTTGAAAATGGAAATGATTCTAGTAAAATATCAGAAACATTCATGTCATAATAGGATTTTATGACAATGATTTTAATGTGTTAAATAAACAAAGAAAATATGTTTGAGCATTATTATTTATTATCATTAGTTTTTAACGAAACTGGAGTAAAAGGTAAGAACACATGCCTAGGTGTCCATTACAAAATTCATCTTTGGTATACCCACCGGCGCGGCCATAACCATGGCTCATGAGTACTAAATATGGTGTGTTTTTCACAATATGACCAGTGGTAAAGTCATTGAGGTAAATTTAACTTTGTTAAGGTAAAGTAGTTTTTTTTTTTTTTTAATATATGGTTTCGGGGTTAAGTTAGGGATATTTATGGTTTTGTTTATAATATTTCAGTAAAAAATAATAAGTTTTAAATTAAAATACATTAGCTTATTTATTTTAATTTTGTATTTATCAAGTTTTGAGAGGGATTAAAATTTTTTAGGTGCAAACATTTTCTCAAGTTTTACATTCAGGAAGGAGGTTTGCAACTCAAGAAATTTGACCTCTTTGGATGCTTGATACATTCTGACTTAAGACTGATCTAGGCTCGTAATAATATAAACTAGTACAACCACATTAAAAATATTAATGTGGTTGATATAGCGGAAGGCTTCATTGTATCTACTATTGATAAATATATAACAAAAAAAGTTATTGCAACAAAAATATTATTATTAACTTTGCTTCTACTTAACCCTTAAGAATCTCATGTCTTGATAAAAAACAGAAGGGTTTGAAGAGTTTCTATCCTTTACAATCAAGATATAAGGCATTTTTTCTAAAAGTAGGTATGCTTTGAAAATCCCTAGGAAATTGGTGGGCGTTGGGACATCAATTTTTTTAAATTTATTAAAAGTCAATGCAACCTAACAAACTCTTTAGCACACTACAACCATTGATAAGCATTCATAAGAAACATATGCCGAGCATATTCCCTTGAGAATCAATCTAGATCGTCAATTAAAAAAAAAAAGAAAAGTCAACATATCCTCATCCACCTTAAGTTGAAATAGGAAGTATTCCACTAATTAAGTTATAAATATCAATTTATTTTTATTTTTAAATGGAAATTGTATTTGCCACTTGACATGTTGATATAATATTATGAAGTTTTTTTATTTAAAATTATTTTTATTTAGTTGAGAGTTCATCTTTCCCCAATTTTAGGAAATAGGTTAACACCTAATATCTAGAAGCATATGGTAGGAGTGAAAGCCTCCCTCTTTATGAACTATAAGTTAATAATTCCAAGTTGCATGATTTTTCTTGAATAATGGTGATGAGTCAATGTGCATTCATTGATAGGAGTCAATGATGGTTATCTTCACTACTAGTTTGACAAGTAAGTTATAATATGTTTTCTCCCTATTTAAAAATAAAAATAAATGGACTTCTTATCTAAAATTGCTTCTACTTAGCTAAGAGCTCATCTTTCTCAAAAGTAACAAAACAAGTTACTACCCAAGACCTAGAGGCATCTAATAGGAGTGAAAACCCCTTTATGAACCACCAATGTTTCCAAGTGGCATGGTTTCCCTTAAATAATGGTGATGAGTTGAATTTCATTTATGGATAGCAATACCTAATGGTTGACTCCTTTGTGGGTTAACACCTAAGTTATGATAGAGTCTCACATTGCTGGAGATGGTAAACCGTACAAGTTACCGATAACATACTCATCTCATATTTCGGAAATGAATAAAAGGCTCCGGCGTATAGAGAGGACCTTACCGTTGGAGAAAGAACCATAGAAATGATGAAACCCATGATTTTTTCTCATTCTCAGTACAAGGTCCCAATCCTTGCCTACCAGGAAGATGCCTATCCAAAGGGAATTATGGTTGGGAAGGTTGCAGTAGCAAAACCCATTGGAACTTTTATTTTCTAAATAAGAAGAATCAGTGTTATTCTCAATGGACCAAACAAAAAACAAACAAAAAAACAAAAAACAAAATTACTATGGATTTTATAATGAGAAATAAGAATTTGAGTAGATTATATATATAACATGATAATGATATTTAAGTAGTTTAAGAATATTAAAAAATGAGTAGTTTAAGTCATGATAATTGAACTTTTAGAAGCAATGTTGGCATTGATGTGTGTTGTAGTGTTGCAAGTGTGTTGTTAGTTGGCATTGATGTCAACCTGGTTGTTTGGGTTGTAGGTGAATTGGTTATGCATGCGTATGTGTCGCTGCAGGTGGCTTGTGTATGGATGATGTGTAGATGGACCTTGGCATGTCTACTAGCTTGTACTAGCTTGGAAGATGTGATGATATTTTTGATCATGTTGCTGCATACAAATGTTGGTGGCTGCTACAAGAGTTAGAGTTGAGGAGCCTTGTTGATTAGGTCTCCATGTCCCGGATTAGGTCTCCATGTCCCAGATTAGGTCTCTCATGTTGATGATGTTATACATTGGGCTTGGAGAGGATCTACAAGTGTCAGTGAATGCTTAAGATGGTTGTACACATGTTGGAGGATGTCTAACATGTTCTGGAGTTGCATATTGATGGCAGATTTGTTGTGGAGCATTTTGATGGCCAGGTGCTAGTATAGTTGTTGGTTGGCATCCAAGTCAACCTAGTTTGACTCATGATGATGATAGTGATGTGGCAGTGACTTGGTGTAGCATTGCAGAGGTGTCAGTGACTTCCAAAGGTCCTACAAAGGCTTTTCAAGCTTTGGAAGAAGTTTGGGCAGGTTCTGAGATGAGGAAAGATGTTTTTGACCATCCTCTACCCTAGTCGCATGGATGATGGGTCATGGGAGCAATTGAAAAGCTCTAGTCGTTGGAAGACAGGCATGTGGGAGAGAGTGAGGAGCTTCAGTCAAATCTAGCCCGTGTTGTGCATGCGACCGAGGTTTCTCATGAGAATTTCTCTGCATTCCTTGTGCAACTCAGCTAATTTCGGTATTATGGTGAAGTTTATGATCATAATTTTCCAGAAAAAGGTCAAATCAAGTCGTGGGGTCTCTAAAAGTTGATCAAGGTTGAAGATATCAAAAGGCTAGTGGAGTTAGTGGTTGATTTGGTCAAGAAGGCTTTGTTATAGCTTCACCAACACCATATGTTAATAGTAAAAAAGGACCAATTTCCTAGGTTCAAGTGTTTATTCCACATTCATACACACATTTTCTCATTCTATGTATATTTATATATTGAATTGTTAAAAACTAGATTAGAGTGAAACGTGGTGGTCATGATAGTCATTGAGAAAAACCCCAGATATATATATATATATATATATATATATATATATATAATTTTTCTATTTATGCCAAGGATATTGATTATGTTAATGTGTTGTGGTTAATCATTTTAATAGCAACTTCTAGTGATTGTGTAACATTGTTATAATTTTAGCATTAAAGATGGATTGATGGACCCCTTTAAGGAGGTCGTTGAACCCATCTACCTAAATTTTAACATTGCAGATGAGGGTCTCTAAATTTTAACACTGTAGATGGACGAGAGACCCCCTTGTCTCTAAATTTAACACTGTAGATGGATTCGAATAAGGGGGTCTCTGAATCCATCTGTAGTGTTAAAATTTAGAGACAAAAGGGTATTCATAATTTTAACACTATATATGGATTCAAATATCCCTTTGCCTCTAAATTTTAACGCCGCAGATGGATTTAGAGACCCCTGTAGTGAAATGTAACACTTCGGTATCAAAATTGCATTTTTCCATGTCTAGAGTGTCATAATTAAAAATTACTAACATAAATGACTAATTCATATCCTTTTTGTACTTGTTATTTGGTCATATTTTTATTCTTGGACTATAATTATCATTTACTTTAATCATTATTAATTTTTTCACTTATTATCTAGTCATATATTTTAATCCTCCGCTAAATTAGTCATTTAAGTTAGTCACTTATTAAATCTAGTCGTGATTTTTATCCCTAGACTAAATTAGTCATATAAGTTAATCATTTTTAGTTCGGTTACTTAAAATTACTCAAATTTAGTAGTAATTCACTTGAAATAATTGCGGTGACTAATGTTTTTAGTCACCTAGTCATTAATTTCATCATTTTTTACTAGTGCTACAACTATCTAGTGGCTCCATAGGCTAAGTCTGATTTTGTCATATGCTCGACTGAAAGGAGAGGGAGCGCATGGGCATGCTTCACCAACGCGAGAGGAGAGGTCCACTCTTACTTCTCCGAGCTCCATAGGGCAATGAAATCCCTACATAGGTGATATCCTTTTATATTTTTTCAAACCATTTTTCATATCGATTTTATGAAAAACTTTATTCTTACGCATGCTTAATTTACAGTTACGAGACTCTAATGAGGGTGCTAGTGCTTTGATTGTAATCAACGCTTATTTCGATTTTCTTAAAGTAGTTGAAAATTGCTGGGATTTTGTGGCCGGTTCCCTAGTAGCAAAGTGCACTTTGTGATTTTTAGCCTTCCCAATTGAATCAATAGTGAAAAACCATTCTTCTTTCTCTTCAAAAAGATTGGGTTAAGCCCTTCGCTGAGCCTGAACCTCAAGTCTGGTAAAGTTTCCTAACTTCTGAAGTTATTTCACCGAGGCGAGGTAGCTCTACTTAAAAATACCAAGACATCGAGTCGATCCAACCAACCTTACTCTAAATCACCAGGCGTGACTATGTAAGTTTTCTGACTATTCCAACTATCCGAAAAGAAATTCTCCCGCATTCTTTTGGCGTGGGGATATAGGGCTCAAGAACATTACTTGAAATGATGGTGGTCGATAGAAATGACAATGCTGACAAGTGTATCACATTTGTTGCAAGTGTGTGACAATTGTTGCACATGGACAAAATCAATGGCAGGTGTAGATGCAAAATAAGCGATGCACTTAGATGCAGAAATCACTTATTAATACATGAAAAGTCACTCATTAAGACATAACATTTAATGTTTTGGGTTAATGTTAACTTAAAACTTAGCATTAGTTTCATGCATTGGAGAAAATCCAACCCCACATAATCTTAACCAAACTTTATATGCATAGAATAAAAACCAACTTTGGTTATCTTAGTTTGCTCCAAAATATGAATACGAAACCTGTAATAAGGCTTCAAATCTCGTTATCCAATCAAATTAAAATTAAATAATTTTAAATATATTTTTGTAACAAATACTTTGGTTAAATGCGCGAAATAATATGTATTTTCAGTAGTCAACTCAAATTAATAGAGAATCAACGCTCTTGCGAACACTATACTCCCTCAAGTAGGGACTAATAAGGAAAGTGATGGTGTAAAGTGAAAAGTTGAGAAAGGAATTAATGTCATTTTTTTTCCCAAACCAATATCATATTGTTATTATGCTTTGTTATATTAGCGAGTATTGGAATTTTAGGGAGTATAGGAATTAAATTGATTGTTAAAAAAAGGTTGAATCTATGAATTTCCATAGAGTTTGATAATGTTTTTGTTTTTTGTTTTGTTTTGTTTGTTTGTTTGTTTGTTTTTTTTTTTTATAATTTAAAAAGACATTTTAAAATTTGGATAACTATTTTATGATTAGTCACAGTGGTTGATTTGATTAATTTTCTTTATTTAAAATGTGATATAAATAATAAGAATAATAATAATATTTAAATAAAGGAAAAACCTAAAATTATGTACATTAAATTCATACGTAAATGCATGAATATTGTTTTGATATATTATAGATGTTAGGTAAATTTGACTCGAATAGAGTCAAAAGAGATTAAACAGTGATGGTTTTGGGCACATGGTATTGTGCACCCATGGTATTCTGCCTGTGGTATTATATGTAATGGAGCCTATAAAAGGCTGGAAGGACTTCATTGTAAGGCGAAGGCCTGGAGGTGAGCGGTGCCAGATTGGCTAGGGTTTTGGCCAAGGATAATGAAATTTCATTATGATAGGGTTTTTTGCCCTAGAAGGCAACCCCTCTCTTTGTATGAGGGTATTGTATTTGAGGTTGTGTGATAGATGTGTATTCTGTGAGCGAGAAACAGAGAGGTGAGACTGTGAGAGAAAACATAGGATATTACAGCGGATTTGCTGTAGGTTGTGTCTCTTCATTTTGCTGGATAATAAAAAGGAAGGATTGGCTGTTCGGGGTGGACGTAGCCCAAACTGGGTGAACCACGTATATCTGTGTCTCTCTTGTTTTGTGCGTTTTCTGTGTTTATATTTCTGCAATATTTTATGTGTTCCATTGCTCCGTAATATATAATTTTCTAACAACAGATAGGTTTGGGGCACTTATGGCCATCTAGTATGAAGACATATATTCAAACATGTGAAAAAATGAGGATTTTATGGCTCATAAAAATATCATAGTGGTAATGGACAAAAAAACATAACCACTAGGGAGTGATGTTATGATTGGCTCATTACCTTTCTAACCTGTCTATTGGATCAAAATATAGGAAATTCAATGGATAAGATAACCAATCATCAACTCACCTCCCGAAGGTTAATGTTTGCCAGTGTTCAACTTGATTGGATTTGGGTTTGTGTAGTGCAAAGTTGATTGTTGGTGGATGATTTTGGTCTAGTTATTTCCAAGGAACCAAGTCGTTGATAATGCACAACTTGGAGCACGGGATGAATTGATTTGGTGTTGTTCAAGTTTTTTTTTTTTTTTTTTTTTAAGGAAGGATATGTCATGACTGTGTGCATGTACTAATCGTAGCATAAGCTACTTGTTTCAAAAGTCTATGATTTCCATCCTTTTTTTTTAGATATTTGATTTCTTACTATATGCATGCTTCTACTTGTTGCAATTATATGCATGCCTCTATTTATTGCAATCATTTCTTTGTGGAATACAATGCTCGAACACTTCTTTGCAAACTTGTTATAAAAATACATAACACATATTTGATATATTTGAGTTAGGAATTGTTGATTTTGACTTATTTGCACAAATTTGATCCATATTCGTGGTGAAGATGAAGGGATTAACTAATGTGGAAGCACACATAATATTAATAAACCTCTCAATTTAGAAGCACACTCACTCACTCACTCACTCACACACACAACCCTCTTACAATATGCTTTAACTCTACTATATAGAGTTTGTAGCTTGTTATTAGATCTAACTAATTCCTAGTTTAGGAGGAGAGGTTGAGAGAATATCTCAACCATCTCTAACAACTCACAAACTAATTTTTCACATTGGAATGTGAATTGTTACATTAATGTAAGCATTAATTTCCAAACCCCCCTTTAATTACCACATTATGAAAAACAAAAAATCTCATAGAAATCACACATACATCGAATATGTAATGAGAAGCATAATAAAACATTATTCATGTTCGAAAATCAAGTTGATCTCTATCAAATTGTCTCATGACCCTTGTAAAGGTGTACTTTTCAAGTTGAATTCTCAAGTTTTTAGATTCCACCTCCTCGAACTCCTGAATCACATATCTCTAAAAATCAATTACTGAGCAACAATCCACATGTTATTCCATAAAATAACTAGTAGACTACAATCCACATGTAGATATCTACAACTAATGAGGGATCCTTCTTCAGATCCCCAACTTCTGAATTAACTAAACAATCATCTACACTAAGCTTTTAATGATTTTTTTGTTTAAAAAAGTTTGAGAGATACCATTCCTTCATTGAAATCATTACCATCATAAGAATATGATGGATATTCATCAATGGCTATATTTTTTAATTGTTTTAGTTCCCTTTTAAAATATCACTAGCACAATTTTGCAATTCCATGTTGTATGACCAAATTTTGTGCAGTAACGGTATTCAACTTCACTCTTATTTTTCATTCCCATCATCCTATTTGAAAATAATGGAGTTTCTATTTGAGAAACACCTTTTTATATCTTCTTCATTTAGCCTCGTTTTCCTTTTCCAAACATGTTGCTATCATTTCATCCAATGTTTGTGAGGACAAATTAAAGGTAAACTATTTAACAAAATTGCTTTTTCATTTTCATCTCTAACCTTAGCACTAACTTCTGCTAACTGCCTTATTAGAGACTTCAAGTTATTTATATGACTAGACTTAAGTGTCTCATTATTAATTTTAAGTCTAAACAATTGTAATTTTAAAGAAATTTTGCATTTACAACTCTGCACCAAACAATTGATTCAATTGTTTCCATATCTTTAGATGATTTTGTGAGATCAACATTATGTAACTGTGAATCTGAAAGAGCAAGTATGAGAATGATCTTATGTTTTTCATATCTACATTCCCATTCAACCAATTGTTTGTCATCTATAGGCGTTGTTTATGTGCCTTTCACTCTACACCTCAAATTTTTATTCATCAATTGCATTTGTACTTTTATCTTCCATGTATGGAAATTGAACCCACTATTTTTTTTTAAACTTTGAGCTCCATGATCAAATGAAAACATTTCAAATCCAAATAAAAAATACCTTGTAAAACTTTAATAATGAAGTGCTTTTGCTTCCATTGTCATTTTCCCCTTTGAAGCTAAAAGTGCTTTAGTTGCACCACTCTGATTTTTCAAATTACCATGATCCTAGCAAGTCCACACTTCACATAAGTCCACTCGACACATAAGTCTGCAAAGCTCAACATAGACTCTCTCTAATTGTGGCAACAATCAGTCACCAACTGTTCCTCCCATGGATTCTTCCTACAACCCATTAGGAGGAAGATATTATGTAGGAAGCATAGTTATTCTCAATAAACCAATTAAACATCATTTCATATTTATTATTATTATTAAATGTGTAATCTCCACGATCAAAGAATCCTTGCTAATTTTGTATCTTCGTTTGGCACATAGTCCTTGTCTTGTGAACACTTATTTTTTTATCATTCCAATCATCTTGAAGCATGTTAGGAGGAAGTGGTGAGGCACCCATGGCATAGGATGAAGCATTGAGAATCCTGCAACACAAGATCTCAGAAATTTCCAAAAACTCGACGCAAAGGAACCTAATGGAGATGGAGGAAGTTAACGGTATGTGACTATGATACCAAAGTAAATAATATGGAAGCATACTTAATTTTAATGAATCTCTCAATTTAGAAGCACACTCCCTCACACACACACAAACACAACAGGCACACGCCTCTTATAATATGCTATGTAACATACATGGTGCCTCAATGCTTGATTAAGGATACATGGTATCAATTTTTTTCTTCTTCATGAGCTTACCAATCATCTCTAATACCACTTTGTCACATACCTTGTTGAATGTATCCTAATCACACTTGAAAAAACTTGATTTTCATCTCTCACACATTTTGTCAAACACTTTACATGTAAACCTTTCTTTAAATACTAAAGGATACATCCAATTAAGTAGTCTTTTTAATGTAGACATTTTGTATGAAATCAAATAAGAAACATTTCTCTGATTCCACTTGTAACATACTAACTGAAATATACCACTCAATCATGCAACTTTTGATTTTTATCTTTGAGGTATTTTATCAAATAGTTTGTATGAAAATTGTAATAAAACACCTTTAACACATTTATTCAAATGATTTGCATGTAAATAGGCATAAATCAGCTACAACAACGCTATCATACAATAATGCTAACATACAACAATACTATCTCCATCCACATAATGACATTTTCATGGGGGCATTTCATCAAACAATTTGTATGCAATGCATCATTAAATAATTTATTTTAAACACTTTGTATGAAAACTAATATCAACTACCTTAGGGAATATATCCTCAATTATAGTGATAATATTTTTGAAAACTAAACCAAATGATCAGTGGGATTTTCCCTCACTATGGTCCAAGTTTCAACTTCTTGAACCTCCTTGATGAAATGGTATAGAAAAGAATTTGACATGTCTTGTTTGATGCATGATTTTAGGAGCATCCAGGAAGCTTGAATTCATATGATGGTATCTCCTAAAATAGTATGACCTAAGATCTGATAGTTGAATCAAATTATCAACAATTATTTCCCTCACTATGGTCCAAGTTTTAGCTTTTGGAACCTCCCAAAAAAAAGTTATAGAAGAAATTTCAACATGTCATGTTTAAAGAAGAATTTAGGCAACCTGTCTTCCTCAACCAATGTTGTTACAAAATTTAATACATATAACAAACTATATCCAAATAGTACTATAGGCATAATAATTTTGTGAAATGGTAAATGCATTTACATATAAACTTATTGGAAAGAGAAACTAAATAATCATGCATAGGAGATGCTTATATTGATTCAAATATTTTGCAACATGGAACTGAAGAAGGGTGAGACACTCTCCACCCAACCATAAGCTTAACTATGCTATAGTGATTTTCATAGTTTCCCATCCCCGAGCGAGATTTGGATGCCTTGAGGGAAAAAATAAACTCAGAGATTTAGTGTACTATTTTTAGTCTAGATTTAACAAAAAAATTGAAGGCCACTTTCCCCCACACATAGGAAATAATTTCAATGTTTAGCCTTTCGATTTCTTGAACCGACCCATAGGCATTCACAAATGACAATGCAAGTCTACACAACACAAGGGAGTCCTTCTACAATCTCTACTTCCCTAGGCCCTCCCTTCTTCAGTACTCTCTATGCCACACACAAACTGGATTACTCCTAGTCCTTGGTGCCATCCAGTCCAAGGAAAAAGCACTGCAACAAATTCAATTCTTGTGACAAAAGTTGTCACCAATTCTCATGGAAAGTCAAATTTCTGAGTGAGAGGAAAAAATGAGCTTATGATAAGAATAATGGAGTAATGTTCAAAACAAAAACTAAAAAAGAAAAAAGTTGCTTAATTTATTTTCTCTTTTGTTTTTATAAACACACCTTGACCCTTGCTCCTCCCATCCTTTAAGATTATTGGGAATACTAGCCGTCACATCAAAGGGTAATATTTTTCCTCTTAAGTCAAGTTTTCCCCCTCTCCAAGGCATCATAATCTATTGGTTGTCCCATTTCTTCAACTCTAGATTTTTTATTAATAAAAATAGAACATTACATCTCTTAATAAAGTGCTAACTCATAGCATCAATGTTGTCACCCAAGCACTTATAAAAATTTAGAAAAGTTAAAAAAGGGAATGTCACAATCCCCTCCCCATTAAAGGAACATCGTCCTTAGTTTTCTACTATCTATAGATCCATTCTATGTAGAAGAATGGATATGCCACTTTCATATTAACACCATTTTCCATGCCCTTAGTTGTCACTTTGAGAGATGCCATTTATTTTTCACGGTCTAGTTACCTCTATACCTCTTGGCATTCAAACATATTCCTCATGGATGTCAATTGCTTCACAAGGCTTCCATATGGAAAAATTTTAGCTCAATGTTTTCTTGGACACACCCAATGCATTGATGATCCCAATAAGTATGTACATGCATATTTTCAAACTGATTCATTCAAGTCTCCCATTCCTTGCAGTCACACACCTTCCAAGTTCAAGCATCCCCTTCTTTGCCTCCCCAATCCCTCGGGTGATCCATTCCTTGGCAAGGCTTCCTCACACATGAAGAGTCTTGAGACTTATGGAGTCTCGCTACTAAGGCATCCCTTTGGCTTGCTCTAAATAGCAAAACACATTTTTCATAACATAACTCATGGTGATCAATGTATGTCATAGGGTTCTAGTGTCACCACAATGGCCTTGTCCCTATGATTTTTAGCTTCACAACCATCATTTATCCTTCCTAGATAGATCATCATCTCACCTGTATCACAAGCATATAGTTTCCATGAGATTAATCATAATAATTTAAATCAAATATTCTTCCTTTTTCTTTTCTTTTCCAAAATTGCTTCATATAGGAATCAAATTTCATAAATATGAGATTATTTTCATGATGTTTGAATCTTGCATATGGTAATACTCAACCTTGATTATCATAACCAAGGCCATTTCAACCATAATCTATACTTTCAAACATTAAAACGATGGTAAGTATTCATACATAAAATATTTTCAGTGCAATATTCATAACATCCCTTAAAGTAATATTAGAATTATTATACACATAATATTTCAATCACTTTCAAATGATTTAAAATAAATAAATTGAAATGAAGCTATCATCGCATTATTTATTTACATCACAATCATTCCAAGCATTCCATAATTTGTTCAAATATGTATTCCCAAAGGGTTAAAACTAAAAGATACATATCTCTAAATTCATGAGTAATTAGCTTCCATTTTTCTTTATGAGATGAGGAATTCAGGTTGCTCATTTCACTACTCAACAATTCCTCAAAATTATCAGAAGCTATTTCTTTTCATGACATTCAATCATTCAATTGGTTGTCTCATATAAGAATGCATGCACTCAGTTCACCAATCATATGTATCATCGTGATTCATAATATGAGTGTCATGAACAAATCATGCCATAGTAACTCATGGATGCATCACAAAGATTCTAGCAATCTTTACACATTGAAGGATTCTTTCCTTTGTCATAACTCACTGGGTATTAATGACAAACTTGCTTTCATATTTCTACAATTCCATACAAATTTCACATTAAATAGGAAAAACCAATCCTTCAATTACATGTTCCTTGCTAACAAACTCAACATTATATGATAGAATCACTTGTCTCAAGCTTAGAAACTATTGGGCCTATACTCATGGGCTCATGAACATAATTTGTTGAAAATAGCAACAAGAAATGTTAAAAATAACATCTAGAAATTCCAATTTAATTTTTCCTTGAATTAAATTGTAATTCTTTTCTCATAGCAACTTGTAATATTTAACTAAGTTAAGTTGACTTAGTTAGCTTAGGAATTTCAAGTTGGAAGTCTATCTGGAGTCATGTAAGTGTGATCCCTAAGTTTGAGGGGTCTAGATTGAGTTTATTTGAGTTGTAATCAGATAACTCAGTTTGACTAAGTTATAGTCAGTTAAACTAGTTCTAAATGTTGGAGGAACTAGTAGAGGTCTAGTAGTGAGTTGGTGCACTACTGCATCCTTAGTGCCACACCAGCTAACTAAAGATTCACTTGTAAATAACTAATGCATGTTAGTTAAGAGGAATACCCAGCTGAGACTAGAGTGCAAGGACAATGTACTATCAGTTGTATAATTTTTTGAGTTGTACATATGGTGCATGAAATCAGTTGAGGAACTATGTTTGGATTGCACAGTTATGAAGTGAGGGTTCCCTTTAAATATGAGTTAATTCTCTCAGGAATTGTGTAAGGAATCAAAATATTGAAGGCTAGGAATTTAGCTAAGTATTGGACAAAGGAAGTCACCAGGCAGAGGATAGGAAATACTTGTGCAGTTTGAGCTCAAGCTTGAGTAGAGCATATTGTATTCATCCAAATTATTTGACCAGGAATGGCACAAGGAAGTAGGGGCTTGGAGAGTAGTAGAATATGCTAAGTGATGGCTTGAGCAAGGTTGTGAGTAGAGAGTTGATTATACTTGTGCAGGATTTGTTCTAGTGAGAACAAGCTTTGTATTATCACTCTGATTTTTTATTAATGCAATATAGATAGTAGGGGTTTTGAGTAGTGGCTTTCCCCAGATAAATATTTTTCTATGTGCCATTGATTATCTTCCTCTTTTAGATTACTATTTTCATCTATCTATTGGCTTCTGATGGTTGAAAGTAGAAGTAGATTCTTGTCCTGTGCTTTAGTAAATTGCATGGGCTTGTGAATCTACAGGAAAATCTACATGGTATTGGAGATGAAGACAATATAGAAGAGAAGAATTCGAATTTGTCCTTGTAGATTAATGGAGCTCTAGTTAAGGGTAGATCCAGAAGACCCTATGTGCAAACTTCTTAAAGGAGCTAGAAGGCTACTAGTGGGCAGATTGAGGAGTAGGAATTTTTTGGGTGGCGAGTTTGCAGAGCAGATCTAAAAATTTTTGTTGAAAATTTTCAAAAAAAAATAGCAGATCTAGATTCCTTGGGAAAAAATACCCAAATTCAAAAAACAAATCGTCTGAATTGGAGTTCAGATGAGGGAGATATCGCCGATTTAAAATTAGCTCTTTTTTCAAAAACTTTCGTGACGGCGGGACAAATGAAACAGATTGGTGTGCAAGCCAAGAACCTGTATGCTCTTGAGGTACAAGATGTATGCAAAGCCTTGAGGAGAAAGGAAAAGTTTATAGAGGGAGAGTGGGTTACCTCTCAAAAGGCAGCCCAAAATAAGCCCCAGAAGAAATCTCAGACAATTGTGGAGCAGCCACAATTGGAGAAGTAGAGAGGAGACCGAGTGGAGGCATACACTCATGCAGAGAGCTCCAATAGGGGGAAATTCCGATCCAGGTGGGTAGAGGGAGCACATGAAACCATAAATCTGGGTAAGAGGTGGGGCGATGTGAAGTGATAGTCCCAAGAGGGATAAAATTGTGCAGGGTCCATTGAGAGGTTTTATCTCATTGATTGTACCTTGCTATGAGAGCACAAAGTACATAGTAGCATGAGGAATTAGTAGTAGTTGATGTAGACAGAGATCATAGTGAAAAAGGCTAGAGAAGTAAGATACTGAAGAGCACATATAAGAGTTGACAACAGTGCAGAAAGGAAAATTCAGTAGAAGCGTAGAGTTTTCAGTCGACATAGGTAGTAGCAATTAGAGGCTTTGATGATAGATACATCATACTAATTTAGGTTGGATGCTTTTTCAATTTCAGGAGTTGTTGTAGTAAAAACACTAGAGAGGAGTGTTGCATGCAAAACATTCCAAAGGTTGAAGATTGGGATAGAGTTGAATTCCTTTCTTGTTGAGAGGGAATGTTGAAAATAGAAACAAGAAATGTTAAAAATAACATCTAGAAATTCCAATTTAATTCGTCCTTGAATTAAATTGTAATTTTTTTCTCATAACAACTTGTAATATTTAACTAAGTTAAGTTGACTTAGTTAGTTTAGGAATTTTGAGTTGGAAGTCTATCTGGAGTCATGTAAGTGTGATCCCTAAGTTTTACGGGTCCAGATTGAGTTTATTTGAGTTGTAACCAAATAAATTAGCTTGACTGAGTTATAGTCAGTTAAACTAGTTCTAACTATTGGAGGAACTAGTATAGTTCTAGTAGTATAATTTTCCGAGTTGTACAAATGGTGCATGCAATCAGTTGAGGACCTATGTTTGGATTGCACAGTTATGAAGTGAGGATTTCCCTTTAAATATAGGCTAATTCTCTCAGGAATTGTGCAAGGAATCAGAAGCTTGAAGTCTAGGAATTTGGCTAAGTATTGGCCATCGGAAGTCATTAGGCAGAGGATAGGAAATACTTGTGCATGTTGAGCTGAAGGTTGAGCAGATCATATTGTATTCATCCTGATTCTTTGACCAGGAATGGCACAAAGAAGTAGGGGCTTGGAGAACATCATAATAGGCTAAGTGTTGGCTTGAATTAGCTTGTGAGCAGAGAGTTGATTATACTTGTGCAGGATTTGTTCTAGTGAGAACAAGCTTTATGTTATCACTCTGATTTATGATTAATGTAATATAGATAATAGGGTTTTGAGCAGTGGCTTCCCAAGATAAATATTATGTTATGTTCCATTGATTATCTTCCTCTTGTCGATTACTGTTTTCATCGATCTTTATGGGCTTCCGCTGTAAAGAGTAGAGTAGATTCTTGCCTTGTGTTTTAGGAAATTACATGAGCTGTGAATCTATAGGAAAATCTACATAATTGTAGTCTCTAGATCCTCGGTAATGTGGGATAGGTAGATCACCCAAGATACGTGAATATAAGAGAAGACCGTTGGGTTCTTGCTGGGTTTGGAAAATAATTTAGTGTGTGAGAATCAAAGGATCAAAGAGAAAACCAAAGATAAGTATCAATATTTTATTTGCTTTTAAGAAATTTTAAATTATGAACACAATTTCATATCCTAGATTCTGATGATTGGTTCATGAGCTAATGTGGTTTTGTTGTGATGAAAAGAAGTCATATTGCAGAGATAACCTCATGGATAAACTACTCATGGGGGTATGTTTTAATTTTGTTGCAATATTATTAATGACAAAACTCATGAGAGATTGTATGCCATGATGTAGGAAAAATTTGGACTTCCCAGTTGGCATAAGTGAAGCTCGCTAAAAGATTTAAACAACAAAAACTTGAAGCTATCAAAGTATTAAAAAGTGTAGCAAGAAAGGATCAATTTGACTTTAGCCTTAGTCAAATTGAGTAAATCAAATTTCTACATCAGCAGGACAACTTGGAGGCAATTAACTAGTGTGACATGGCTCTTGTCACTCAGCTAGATCAACAAATTCAAGTTAGTGGGCTTGGAGTTTAGCCATGCATGTGTTTATTGCTAAATTTTAGCAATCTAGTTCAGTCATTTTCAATTGTACTCAATTATCTGACCTCTAACAATTAATAGATTCAATTGAAGGTCGGTAATGCAGTGAGACAATAGTCTAACTTAGAGATCTATCAGTTAACTGATCAATCAAACCAAAATAGCCCATACATGCACGGAATTTGAATTTCTCAGTTGCAGTGGAGGAGACAAAGGTTGTGTAAAATTAATTATATACTAGTTGACTATACAATTTTTTCATGTAGTCAGGAGATCAATTCCTTGAGAATTATGTAAGGAAATAGGGACTTCCCTATTTTTTAGGAGCACAAGTTAGCTCAAAATTGTGCAAGGAAATAAGAGGCTTGAGGAGGCATAAATTGGCTAAGTGTTGGCCATAGGTTTTCATTCAATAGAGAGAACATTTTTTCTTTTGCATACAGTTCTTAGAGCTAGAGCATGAAATTGTAATAGTTTCTCTATTCAACTGATTAATGCAAAGAGGCTTGAGGGGTTTTTCCCAGTTGGGTTCCCCTAGAAATCATTGTGTACTTGTGGTTTTTCTTGTTGCATGTCTATGCATGTTGTTCTAAATTGTGATTTCCATTCCACAGATTAATAAAGTAGAATTTGTGTCTCCTGATTTTAGTTTGATTTCTTGAGCAGTTGAAATTTCTTTCAAATTTATACATGGTATTGGAGCCCTAGAATCACATTAGAACCAATATTTCAAACTTGTCCCTTAGGAATTTCGAATTTACAGCTTCATTGTAGCAACTTTTCTTCAGATTCAGGAGAATGTCTTTTAGCAGGTTGAAATTGGAGTATGCCCTAGAGGGTAGCTTGAATTTCATATCCTGGAAGGACCGAATGGAAGCAATGCTTGATGATAATGGTGTGTTAGAATATGTTAAAACTAACATTGTGAAACCCCAACAGTCTGATGCACAACAATTAGCCCAATGGAAGAAGGATGTTGCAAAGGCCAGGAGAATTCTTCTGGAAGGTGTGAGAGACCATGTGGTCTCAAATATCCATGGCAAAGAAACATCATTTTCTATGTGGAAGAAACTGACTGAGCTATTAGAAAATAACAGTGACCATAGAAAATTGGCCTAAAAGGCAAACTTCAAAACATTAGGATGTAGAAAAATGATACCATTCCACAATATCTCTCCAGATTCACTCAAGTTTGAGATGAGCTTGGAGGGGTTGGAGAGAATGTTGCAGAAGGTGACATGGTTAGCTTATCTCTTCTAGGCCTTCCAAAATCCTGGCACAACTATGAGGACTCTGTGAATGGAAGCGAAAAATTAAGAAATTGGGAAAGGTTGTGTTCTGATTTGGTTCAAGAAGGGATGAGGAGAAATACAAAAAATGGAGTATCATCCAGAGTAGAGGATGAAGAGAATTTTGCCTTGGTTGGGAAGGGGAAGAAGGGAAAAGGAAAGAATACCCAAAGAAAACCTGAATCCCACAAAAATAATGGCAAGAAAAAATATGAGCAAGATAAAAAATTTCCATTGCCATGAATATGGGAATTATGCAACAAAATGTTCTCACAAGAAGTCTAACAATAAGCCTTCAGGAAGAGTAGGAGGTGGAGCATTGGCTTCACAATTCGAATTAGACTTCACCCTAATAGCATGCATGGCCAACACTATTATGGGGAGTGTGTGGTACCTTGATTCTGGTGCCTCGTTCCATATGGATGGGTGCAACGAATTTTTCAGTAGCATGGAGGAGAAGAATCTCGAGATGCATATTGAATTGGGGGATAATGGGAGATACAATGCTACAAGAATTCGTATTGTCACCTTTGAAAGTGAGAAATCCTCCTCTCTTCACCTAAAATATGTTATGTTTGTACTTGGGCTGAAGAAGAACCTGTCTCTGTAGCAGTATTAGAGGATAGAGGCTATGTTGTTATTTTCAGTAAAGGGAAATCCTTTCTGAGACACATAGCTAATGGGAAAGCGAAGTAGATTCAAGTTTGCGTGAAGAAACTATACAAACTTGAGGTGGGAGATTGCACTAAATTGAGTAGAAAGGCAGAAAAAGTGTAGAGTCAAGATGTTGGAGAACTTTGGCATAGGAGGATGCAACAAATTACCAACGGTCTCCCTAAAGGCCCCTTTAACCAGCAGGGTGTCTACAAGGGTTGCACATTCGGGAAATATGTGAAATCCACCTTCCATGGACGAGATAGTGTTATAGACAATTTTGTGCCTTGCAGCATCAGGCATGAATTGTCAATAATCCAAGGGATCCAAAGTCCCTAAACATGATGTTCCTACCCCTAGAGGAACAAGGTCAGCAAACCAACAGCTCTCAGATCAGTTCTCCACCTGAAAACACTAAAAACAAGCAATCCTGAAATCAAAGCAGGTGCTCCACTAGGCTTCTGCGCTGAAACTCAACTCCTCCATGGTGTACCTGCGTTGCAAAGCAAGTGGAACAAAGGCCACCTGCGCTGAGCGAGATGGGACAAGTGGCACACTGAGTCATTGCTCTGGAATCTTCCAAAAATGACACTTGGATCAGGGATTTCGCCTTGTGATGAGTCAGAGGCTCTGTTTCTAAAAGTGGAAGCAAGCTTCTCCAAGTGGACTCAAGAACTGAAGATCAACTGAAGAGAGAGAGGACACAAGGCAGCTACACATCAGTTGCAAGCTGACTCATCCTTTCTCAATTCATCTATATATTGAGCTCTCTCCTATGAGCTCAGGAGGCTGGAATTCTGTGCAAAGTAATGATTTGCTGTTGGTTTCACTATAGAGCTATTGGGTGATTGCTTGAAGGAGGTGAAGAGGAGAAATTCTTTCTGCTGGGAGGTGTTGCTGGATTGGGGCCTTCAATGGTTGTAACTCTCTCAGAACTTTACTTCTTCATTAATAAAAACTATTGAGGTTCTTCTATATGCATTTGTTTCAATGATGTATTGTGATAATTGTATATTTGATTTATGCTAATCCTTGAATCAGTTATGATTGCATGCTTCTTGTAGTTTCCTTCTTTGTTATTTTGCAGGATCTCATTGTAGATGGGCCAGCAAAAGAGCAAGGAGTTGGGAGCAAGCAGCCAAAGAGAAGAGTTTGGATTCGACATTAAGCGCAAGGCAACGGTTAGTGCATTTCCTCATTCTCTCTTGCTTTCGTAAAGAAGTAAACCTTAAGTAGTTTTCTTTACAGTTGTTGCTGAGGTACTATCACCCTTAGAGTGGGATAGGGTCATCCGAATCGGATACTTTTCCCTACAACAAACTGGCGACTCCGCTGGGGATCGTATCTGTTTGATTGTTTGTAGTATTTTGCTATTCATTTCCTGAACAAAAGAGTACCAAATCGAAAAGCTTTTGGCTATATCAAAAGCGAAGTAGAGGGCAGCTACTCTAGCTCATTTCTGAGCATGTTCATGATTTGAAGAGCTGATCTACAAGAATCTCTAGTAAAAGAATCATTAATGTACGCCCCAGATTATCTTAGGGATTTTAACCTGTATCTAGCTGCAGCAGATACAACCATTGCGATGGTTTTAGTTCAAGAAGTCGATGGAGTTGAACATCCTGTATATTATTTAAGTAAAAACTTAAATGATACAGAAAGTAAATATTCTTACGTTGAAAAGCTAGCGCTTGCTGCTGTTCAAGCGGTACAGAGATTTTGACATTATATCCTCTTTAGGAAAACTACCATTTTGTCAGATTGCAACCCCATGACTTATATACTGTCGTGACAGTTGCTGGGGGGCAAGTATTTCAAATGGATAGCGATTCTTCAAGAGTTTGATCTGGAATTTGTGAAGTCCAAGTCAAAGAAAGCTCTGGTATTCGCAGAATTATTATGCGACCTCCCTTCGTCGTCCAACGATAAAACCTCCAAAGAATCAATCGTGGACGAGAATTTGTTTCTGATATCTGCAAGCGATGAATGGTATGGAGATATAATTATCTATCTCCAAACCCAAAAGTTTCGGCCAGACACCTCACACTCCGAACAGAAACGTATACGATACCAAGCAAAAGACTACATGATTGTCGGTGATACTCTTTACCGTCGTGGTATCGATACCGTTCTGAGGAGGTGTCTCACCCATGAAGAAGCCGAAAAAGCCCTGAATGAGTGTCATTCAGGCGCGTGTGGGGGGCATCAATCAGGTTTCGCTACAGCCCAAAAGATATTAAGAGCAGGATATTTTTGGCCAACAATGTTCAAAGATTGCATAATCGCAGTCCGAAGTTGCCATTCCTGCCAAATCTTTGATAGCAAAACCAGAAGACCGCCCGCACCCCTGCAACCAATAGTTGCAGTTGGGCCTTTCGCCAAATGGGGCATCGATTTCATGCAATGTAACCCCACCTCGACTGGGGGGCATGGGTATATTATAGTCGCAGTAGACTATTTTACCAAGTGGGCCGAGGCGATGCCTACATTGGACAATACTGGTGAAACAGCTGCCCTATTCTTTTTCAATCATGTAGTCGCCAGGTTCGGCGTACCCCAGGCTATAGTTACAGATCATGGATTTCATTTCCGCAATCACATGATGGTCGAATTAGCTGCCAAACTAGGGCTATCTCACGACAGCTCTACTCCGTATTATCCACAAGCCAACGGACAAGTTGAAGCAATCAACAAGGTCCTGAAGCGTATGTTGCAGAGGATGATCGGAGTTCATAAAAGAAGATGGCACCTAATCCTGTATGCAGCCTTGTGGGCCTACTGAACCTCGGTAAGAAACGCAACCGGATTCACACCTTTCCAATTGGTGTACGGTCTAGAAGCAGTCTTACCGATCCAGTGTGAAATTTCGTCGCTTAAACTCGCAATTGATCTCCTCCCCGGAACTTCGGAAGAAGAGGCTCGTTTCTTGGAATTAATCCAATTGGATGAAACCCGTCGTGATGCCGCTTTGGCTAACGAAGCCCATAAGAAACGAGTCAAGGCTCAGTTCGACAAAAATGTCAAACCCCGTGTCTTCTCAGAAGGTGATTTGGTCTTGCTTTATGACCAAGAATCCGATAAATTAGGAGCAGGTAAATTCAATTCCTTATGGATGGGCCCCTATATTGTTAAAAGTGTGTTAGCAAAAGGAGCCTACGAGTTAATAGATTACGACGGAATTCCACTGGCGCAGCCCCAGAACGGGCTGTACCTCAAGCGTTACTATGCTTAAATAGTAACCTGCATGCTTTTGTTGTATTTTGTTTTCGCCAAAGTTCTTGTTCTGGTTGAGTGATTCCCTTTTTTTTCATTCGTTGCAGATGTCAAACCTTATGGAGACATGTGTTGGATATGCCGACGGAGCGAGTCGTAGTTCGCGGAACCTATCCTCCGCAGCCTGGGCCATTTTTGATCCAAGCGGCGAGTTAGTAAGTTTCAGAGGTGTATGTATTGGGCAATCAACGAATAACATCGCTGAGTATAGCGCGTTGATAGAACTACTCTTTGATGCCATCACACGTGGCATATGCCGACTAATCGTCAGGCTAGACTCACAGCTCGTAATACGACAACTCAATGGTATATATTCTGTTCGCAATCCAACTATTTATCGCATGTTCCTAAGAGTAAAAATCTTGGAAAGACGATTTGATTCAATTCAATATCAACATATTTCAAGAAATTTAAACACATTAACTGACTCATTAGCAAACTATGTGTTAGATAGACATTTGCAACATTTATAAAAAGGACACATCATAAAAGAGTGTACATATGAATCATCCAAATCAACCAGAATAAAACTCGAAAATCAAAATATATATATAAGCTGTTCATAAAGTTCATACATAATGTCCTGTAACTGAGACAAAAATTGGTCATGTGACCTAAAAACTCAAAAATGCTAGGGGGCACCCTAGCCTAGTGATGCTCCTGATAGTAAGCCACAGTCTGTGCTATCATACGCAGAAGACGGGTCCATCGTCTAGGTACACCGATAGTATGCTGCTGCATCGGTAAAGGCAACTCGTCAATCTGTACATCCGGAAGACCACGGGTAAGGTTCTCAACCTGCCCCTGCACAGCTGTAAGGGTCTCAGTATCGCTAAGATCACGGATAATAACTCTCCGAGCAGGTTCCTCTGCCGGAGCAGCAACAGGTGGTCTCAGACGAACTGCCAGACGAACAGGACCGACATTTGCAGGCACACATGAGTTCAATTAAAGTCTTGATAGAATAAAGCACAATAACATTATAAATGAAAACAATGAACAGTAATATGGTTGAAGTTCTTACCAGTAGCATCCCACTGAGCACCGTCTGGCAGTACCATATCCGGATCACCCCGGAAATCCATACCAACATATGGGTACTCGGAAAAAGCCATCTCCTGGCGATCGAACCACCTGAAGAAAGCGGCATTGAAAGAAATCTGGGATTGACCTGCATGTCTGGACATGTGATCGACCCATCGCTGCATACGTGGCTCGGTAGGATAAGGCACTCCGAGATCAATATACTGAGGTTGCATCAGAGGGATCTTCTCTAAGGCGAAGGCAGTCAGAATCGAACCAAAACCAAAGTTCTTCAGCTTCCCGTCCTTCACCTTGTTCAGTTGACTTTTCATTTGAGTAAGCACTGCATCACTCCAGTTGAAGATCTTCGGTTGGAGACACTCCAAGGCATGCTGCATATGAGACCTGTTGGCAACATGTAAAGATGCGCTACCGGCCATCCTACCAAGAGTATACAGAATAGACCTGAGAGGCCTGCTAGTAACATCACGGATGACTACCTTGCCATCTCTGCTCGGCTGGGACCCCTCCCTGCAATACTGGCGGACATAATCTCTCACGGAATCATTCCCCCGAACTGTACCTGATAAAGAAATGGGGGCACCCTCCTTGACAAGCCAGTCAAGAAATAAATATCTGTCACGGTCAACGGAATAGGTTTGTTCCTGATCTGGAATACTTGGTTAACAGGATCCCAAGCATCAAGCATATACTGCAGTAGAGAAATCTGTGCTCTCATGCTAGAGATACGGAAAAACTTCAGCAAACCACAGTCTCGTAATGCGCCCACCGTAACAGGATCATGAAGGGCAATCATATCTTCTTCTTCATGTTCTCGTTCTCGCCATGTTAGGGCCATCTTGATCAAGAATCCCTGCAAAACAAACAAGAGAATGAGTCAACTCCTGAAATTGATGAAAAACTGGCGAAAATTTCATCAAAATCTGTGAAAAATTGTTGCTTTTATGCCCCAAAGCAGGTGCCCAGTGTACTACCTGCGTTGGGGGACAAGCTGCCTTCAAGCAGCTTGGATCCCAACGCAGTTTTCGAATGGGGAACCTGCGTTTATCAGAGGGCGCCCTGGCAAAACCCCAGAGGCTCAATAGAACAGCAAAACAGGCATAAAACAGGAAAATGAAACCATGAAAATGAAGAGCTAAGGTTTAGCTCCTACCTGGTCCAAACGGCGCCGAAAATCGTCCGCAGAATCTCCCGGAATCAGCTGATGAAAATCGAGGGGAAAGAGGCTCCTCCAAAGCTCCAACAAGCAAATGCAAATGAAATGGTGAAATGAGAGGTAAAAACCCTTTTTATTTGCTTTCTTACGTAATTCGAGGTAAATATTAATGTGTTAATCTCATTTTTAAGTAAATATTACTCATTTCTAACTAGTTTGTTGCAGCAATTTGAAAATGCAGTGCTATCAGTGAAAAAGAGAAGCTAGTTATGGTAAAAAAAAAAAAAAAATCAAAAGTAAACCATATATTCGAGCAAGGTTTGGTCGCATTCAAGCTCGTTAAAAAATGAACTGCCCCTTAAGGTTTAGGGGGCATATGCCTCGTCTGCATTATTATGCTGGGGGCATCCATCTCCGAGCAGTTTTAGCACATAGTTCATGCTCGTTAAAAAATAAACATAAGTTGTGAGCAATCTTCCCCTAGAGTTCAAGCTCACTCAGAAAAATGAACCGGTAAATAACCTTGGTAAATGTAACCTTTGACAGCCATATTAAAGCCCTTGGTCGTGTTCTTGCAGTCTCACCTCCATCCGTTCATTTGGCCAATCGTTCATCTCCATATGTTTGTTTACCCATTTTGAGGAACAGCTGCGAAGAGTGATTTCACTTAGCCATCCTTGTGACACTGTCGTGATTGGAATATTCCAACCTGTACCTGGAATTTGCTGCTATCCCTGTTTATCACTCGTTCCTCAAAAGACGAGTCTTCTTTGAGCTCTTTTCACTGACTCGTAAAATATGAAAAGTTTGCCGAGTTTTGGCCTTCTAGCTCGTTAAACGACCGGAAGAGCTATCCCTCCTCTAGATTTTAATCTTTTTGGACCTGAGGGATTATTGCACAAAAAGATCGACCGCTTGTTTTGTTCGGCTCGTTAAAGCAATCGAAAATTCATCCCTTCTGTATTGTTTTATACTTTTTCGGACTTAAGGGATTAGATGACGAAAAAGGAATTTTAGAGTTGACTTTATGTACCTTTTCAGACTCTCTAAAAATGAAAAGGACCGAGTTATCCTTGTCGTTAGACTCGTTAAATTCATTAAATAGCGACAAACTTGTCTTTAGACGAGAACGAGTTTCCCTATCGCTAGGCTCGTTAAAACATAGCGATGGGCTTGCCCGAAGGGCAGGTTATAGAACAAGCATATGTTATCCTCCTCAAGCTTGATAAAAATAAAGAGGTACTGGTCAGCAATGACTGGGGAAAAATTGGGAGAACCTCACAGCTTTAATGGTAGCAAGTCACTCTTGAACATGACACTTTGTCCTCCGTATCACATCGGGTTGGGTTGTTTCATTCACCGGTCTCATCACCATGGTCCTCGCCACACCCTCCACATTTGGGGTAATGCTACCAATCCATCACATCAGTGTCGTTATATGTTCAAGAGATGTTGTTCTGCAAAGAGTCAACCGAGTCCCATCCACTACCATACATTGTCCTTCATCCATTTCATGACCGCCACCCTGAATCATACATCACAGTTTGTTTTCACCTCATCACAATCACTAGCTCCGTTCCGTGTCACTGATGTGGGATTCATTAAGGCCCTCCTTTGACGGATCGCTCCTTGTCGACATCAACTCATTATCCAAGGAGTTGATCTAGGAACACCCCCCTTCAGTACTTTGAAGCTTGCATGCCTCAATGGCAAGTTTCTCACTTCCGGCGACAGGTATACATCAATGACCTTCGACGAGAAGATTTTGCATGGTGGTCGACGCCAAGTCCTTTATTACCACCATGTGAATTGTATTGTCGTACCTTGAGGGTCATCATCCTTATCGGTGATTCCTCTCGCGCTTGTTAACGGTTTACATCATTGACCGGTAATCAAGCGATGTCTTTCCATGTTCGACTTCAAGAAATTCTCACATGGATTGACTTGTACATCGAGTGAAGATCGGAAGAGATTGAAGACCCCGGATCTAGTTTCATCCATCCGGGCTGCGATATATATTCAGGATATAAAGACATTTGATATGTACATCATTGCAGCAGATGATCATCCTTCTCAAAGGATGATAATTTCAACAGAGAATTATCAGTCTATCATCAGACGATCGTCTGTTCTATGTACCAAAATGTATTTATAAAGCTGAGCATGGGAATGCCCGCCTCAGCTAGATCATGAAAAAGAATGAAAAATAATGTATTGTATTGTATCTTATTACAGGACACTTCTCAGCAGATTGAATGAACTTCGGATCCTCCTAATAAAGCATTTCACCCGATAAACGACCTCATACTTTAGGGGGCATCTGTTATAGACAATTTTGTGCCTTGCAGCATCAGGCATGAATTGTCAATAATCCAAGGGATCCAAAGTCCCTAAACATGATGTTCCTACCCCTAGAGGAACATGGTCAGCAAACCAACAGCTCTCAGATCAGTTCTCCACCTGAAAACACTCAAAAACAAGCAATCCTAAAATCAAAGCAGGTGCTCCCCTAGGCTTCTGCGCTGAAACTCAACTCCTCCATGGTGTACCTGCGTTGCAAAGCAAGTGGAACAAAGGCCACCTGCGCTGAGCGAGATGGGACAAGTGGCACACTGAGTCATTGCTCTGGAATCTTCCAAAAATGACACTTGGATCAGGGATTTCGCCTTGTGATGAGTCAGAGGCTCTGTTTCTCCAAGTGGAAGCAAGGTTCTCCAAGTGGACTCAAGAACTGAAGATCAACTGAAGAGAGAGAGGACACAAGGCAGCTACACATCAGTTGCAAGCTGACTCATCCTTTCTCAATTCATCTATATATTGAGCTCTCTCCTATGAGCTCAGGAGGCTGGAATTCTGTGCAAAGTAATGATATGCTGTTGGTTTCACTATAGAGCTATTGGGTGATTGCTTGAAGGAGGTGAAGAGGAGAAATTCTTTCTGCTGGGAGGTGTTGCTGGATTGGGGCCTTCAATGGTTGTAACTCTCTCAGAACTTTACTTCTTCATTAATAAAAACTATTGAGGTTCTTCTATATGCATTTGTTTCAATGATGTATTGTGATAATTGTATATTTGATTTATGCTAATCCTTGAATCAGTTATGATTGCATGCTTCTTGTAGTTTCCTTCTTTGTTATTTTGCAGGATCTCATTGTAGCTGGGCCAGCAAAAGAGCAAGGAGCTGGGAGCAAGCAGCCAAAGAGAAGAGTTTGGATTCGACATTAAGCGCAAGGCAACGGTTAGTGCATTTCCTCATTCTCTCTTGCTTTCGTAAAGAAGTAAACCTTAAGTAGTTTTCTTTACAGTTGTTGCTGAGGTACTATCACCCTTAGAGTGGGATAGGGTCATCCGAATCAGATACTTTTCCCTACAACAAACTGGCGACTCCGCTGGGGATCGTATCTGTTTGATTGTTTGTAGTATTTTGCTATTCATTTCCTGAACAAAAGAGTACCAAATCGAAAAGCTTTTGGCTATATCAAAAGCGAAGTAGAGGGCAGCTACTCTAGCTCATTTCTGAGCATGTTCATGATTTGAAGAGCTGATCTACAAGAATCTCTAGTAAAAGAATCATTAATGTACGCCCCAGATTATCTTAGGGATTTTAACCTGTATCTAGCTGCAGCAGATACAACCATTGCGATGGTTTTAGTTCAAGAAGTCGATGGAGTTGAACATCCTGTATATTATTTAAGTAAAAACTTAAATGATACAGAAAGTAAATATTCTTACGTTGAAAAGCTAGCGCTTGCTGCTGTTCAAGCGGTACAGAGATTTCGACATTATATCCTCTTTAGGAAAACTACCATTTTGTCAGATTGCAACCCCATGACTTATATACTGTCGCGACAGTTGCTGGGGGGCAAGTATTCCAAATGGATAGCGATTCTTCAAGAGTTTGATCTGGAATTTGTGAAGTCCAAGTCAAAGAAAGCTCTGGTATTCGCAGAATTATTATGCGACCTCCCTTCGTCGTCCAACGATAAAACCTCCAAAGAATCAATCGTGGACGAGAATTTGTTTCTGATATCTGCAAGCGATGAATGGTATGGAGATATAATTATCTATCTCCAAACCCAAAAGTTTCGGCCAGACACCTCACACTCCGAACAGAAACGTATACGATACCAAGCAAAAGACTACATGATTGTCGGTGATACTCTTTACCGTCGTGGTATCGATACCGTTCTGAGGAGGTGTCTCACCCATGAAGAAGCCGAAAAAGCCCTGAATGAGTGTCATTCAGGCGCGTGTGGGGGGCATCAATCAGGTTTCGCTACAACCCAAAAGATATTAAGAGCAGGATATTTTTGGCCAACAATGTTCAAAGATTGCATAATCGCAGTCCGAAGTTGCCATTCCTGCCAAATCTTTGATAGCAAAACCAGAAGACCGCTCGCACCCCTGCAACCAATAGTTGCAGTTGGGCCTTTCGCCAAATGGGGCATCGATTTCATGCAATGTAACCCCACCTCGACCGGGGGGCATGGGTATATTATAGTCGCAGTAGACTATTTTACCAAGTGGGCCGAGGCGATGCCTACATTGGACAATACTGGTGAAACAGCTGCCCTATTCTTTTTCAATCATGTAGTCGCCAGGTTCGGCGTACCCCAGGCTATAGTTACAGATCATGGATCTCATTTCCGCAATCACATGATGGTCGAATTAGCTGCCAAACTAGGGCTATCTCACGACAGCTCTACTCCGTATTATCCACAAGCCAACGGACAAGTTGAAGCAATCAACAAGGTCCTGAAGCGTATGTTGCAGAGGATGATCGGAGTTCATAAAAGAAGATGGCACCTAATCCTGTATGCAGCCTTGTGGGCCTACCGAACCTCGGTAAGAAACGCAACCGGATTCACACCTTTCCAATTGGTGTACGGTCTAGAAGCAGTCTTACCGATCCAGTGTGAAATTTCGTCGCTTAAACTCGCAATTGATCTCCTCCCTGGAACTTCGGAAGAAGAGGCTCGTTTCTTGGAATTAATCCAATTGGATGAAACCCATCGTGATGCCGCTTTGGCTAACGAAGCCCATAAGAAACGAGTCAAGGCTCAGTTCGACAAAAATGTCAAACCCCGTGTCTTCTCAGAAGGTGATTTGGTCTTACTTTATGACCAAGAATCCGATAAATTAGGAGCAGGTAAATTCAATTCCTTATGGATGGGCCCCTATATTGTTAAAAGAGTGTTAGCAAAAGGAGCCTACGAGTTAATAGATTACGACGGAATTCCACTGGCACAGCCCCGGAACGGGCTGTACCTCAAGCGTTACTATGCTTAAATAGTAACCTGCATGCTTTTGTTGTATTTTGTTTTCGCCAAAGTTCTTGTTCTGGTTGAGTGATTCCCTTTTTTTTCATTCGTTGCAGATGTCAAACCTTATGGAGACATGTGTTGGATATGCCGACGGAGCGAGTCGTAGTTCGCGGAACCTATCCTCCGCAGCCTGGGCCATTTTTGATCCAAGCGGCGAGTTAGTAAGTTTCAGAGGTGTATGTATTGGGCAATCAATGAATAACATCGCTGAGTATAGCGCGTTGATAGAACTACTCTCTGATGCCATCACACGTGGCATATGCCGACTAATCGTCAGGCTAGACTCACAGCTCGTAATACGACAACTCAATGGTATATATTCTGTTCGCAATCCAACTATTTATCGCATGTTCCTAAGAGTAAAAATCTTGGAAAGACGATTTGATTCAATTCAATATCAACATATTTCAAGAAATTTAAACACATTAACTGACTCATTAGCAAACTATGTGTTAGATAGACATTTGCAACATTTATAAAAAGGACACATCATAAAAGAGTGTACATATGAATCATCCAAATCAACCAGAATAAAACTCGAAAATCAAAATATATATATAAGCTGTTCATAAAGTTCATACATAATGTCCTGTAACCGAGACAAAAATTGGTCATGTGACCTAAAAACTCAAAAATGCTAGGGGGCACCCTAGCCTAGTGATGCTCCTGATAGTAAGCCACAGTCTGTGCTATCATACGCAGAAGACGGGTCCATCGTCTAGGTACACCGATAGTATGCTGCTGCATTGGTAAAGGCAACTCGTCAATCTGTACATCCGGAAGACCACGGGTAAGGTTCTCAACCTGCCCCTGCACAGCTGTAAGGGTCTCAGTATCGCTAAGATCACGGATAATAACTCTCCGAGCAGGTTCCTCTGCCGAAGCAGCAACAGGTGGTCTCAGACGAACTGCCGGACGAACAGGACCGACATCTGCAGGCACACATGAGTTCAATTAAAGTCTTGATAGAATAAAGCACAAGAACATTATAAATGAAAACAATGAACAGTAATATGGTTGAAGTTCTTACCAGTAGCATCCCACTGAGCACCGTCTGGCAGTACCATATCCGGATCACCCCGGAAATCCATACCAACATATGGGTACTGGGAAAAAGCCATCTCCTGGCGATCGAACCACCTGAAGAAAGCGGCATTGAAAGAAATCTGGGATTGACCTCCATGTCTGGACATGTGATCGACCCATCGCTGCATACGTGGCTCGGTAGGAGAAGGCACTCCGAGATCAATATACTGAGGTTGCATCAGAGGGATCTTCTCTAAGGCGAAGGCAGTCAGAATCGAACCAAAACCAAAGTTCTTCAGCTTCCCGTCCTTCACCTTGTTCAGTTGACTTTTCATTTGAGTAAGCACTGCATCACTCCAGTTGAAGATCTTCGGTTGGAGACACTCCAAGGCATGCTGCATATGAGACCTGTTGGCAACATGTAAAGATGCGCTACCGGCCATCCTACCAAGAGTATACAGAATAGACCTGAGAGGCCTGCTAGTAACATCACGGATGACTACCTTGCCATCTCTGCTCGGCTGGGACCCCTCCCTGCAATACTGGCGGACATAATCTCTCACGGAATCATTCCCCCGAACTGTACCTGATAAAGAAATGGGGGCACCCCGCCTTGACAAGCCAGTCAAGAAATAAATATCTGTCACGGTCAACAGAATAGGTTTGTTCCTGATCTGGAATACTTGGTTAACAGGATCCCAAGCATCAAGCATATACTGCAGTAGAGAAATCTGTGCTCTCATGCTAGAGATACGGAAAAACTTCAGCAAACCACAGTCTCGTAATGCGCCCACCGTAACAGGATCATGAAGGGCAATCATATCTTCTTCTTCATGTTCTCGTTGTCGCCATGTTAGGGCCATCTTGATCAAGAATCCCTGCAAAACAAACAAGAGAATGAGTCAACTCCTGAAATTGATGAAAAACTGGCGAAAATTTCATCAAAATCTGTGAAAAATTGTTGCTTTTATGCCCCAAAGCAGGTGCCCAGTGTACTACCTGCGTTGGGGGACAAGCTGCCTTCAAGCAGCTTGGATCCCAACGCAGTTTTCGAATGGGGAACCTGCGTTGATCAGAGGGCGCCCTGGCAAAACCCCAGAGGCTCAATAGAACAGCAAAACAGGCATAAAACAGGAAAATGAAACCATGAAAATGAAGAGCTAAGGTTTAGCTCCTACCTGGTCCAAACGGCGCCGAAAATCGTCCGCAGAATCTCTCGGAATCAGCTGATGAAAATCGAGGGGAAAGAGGCTCCTCCAAAGCTCCAACAAGAAAATGCAAATGAAATGGTGAAATGAGAGGTAAAAACCCTTTTTATTTGCTTTCTTACGTAATTCGAGGTAAATATTAATGTGTTAATCTCATTTTTAAGTAAATATTACTCATTTCTAACTAGTTTGTTGCAGCAATTTGAAAATGCAGTGCTATCAGTGAAAAAGAGAAGCTAGTTATGGTAAAAAAAAAAAAAAATCAAAAGTAAACCATATATTCGAGCAAGGTTTGGTCGCATTCAAGCTCGTTAAAAAATGAACTGCCCCTTAAGGTTTAGGGGGCATATGCCTCGTCTGCATTATTATGCTGGGGGCATCCATCTCCGAGCAGTTTTAGCACATAGTTCATGCTCGTTAAAAAATAAACATAAGTTGTGAGCAATCTTCCCCTAGAGTTCAAGCTCACTCAGAAAAATGAACCGGTAAATAACCTTGGTAAATGTAACCTTTGACAGCCATATTAAAGCCCTTGGTCGTGTTCTTGCAGTCTCACCTCCATCCGTTCATTTGGCCAATCGTTCATCTCCATATGTTTGTTTACCCATTTTGAGGAACAGCTGCGAAGAGTGATTTCACTTAGCCATCCTTGTGACACTGCCGTGATTGGAATATTCCAACCTGTACCTGGAATTTGCTGCTATCCCTGTTTATCACTCGTTCCTCAAAAGACGAGTCTTCTTTGAGCTCTTTTCACTGACTCGTAAAATATGAAAAGTTTGCCGAGTTTTGGCCTTCTAGCTCGTTAAACGACCGGAAGAGCTATCCCTCCTCTAGATTTTAATCTTTTTGGACCTGAGGGATTATTGCACAAAAAGATCGACCGCTTGTTTTGTTCGGCTCGTTAAAGCAATCGAAAATTCATCCCTTCTGTATTGTTTTATACTTTTTTGGACTTAAGGGATTAGATGACGAAAAAGGAATTTTAGAGTTGACTTTATGTACCTTTTCAGACTCTCTAAAAATGAAAAGGACCGAGTTATCCTTGTCGTTAGACTCGTTAAATTCATTAAATAGCGACAAACTTGTCTTTAGACGAGAACGAGTTTCCCTATCGCTAGGCTCGTTAAAACATAGCGATGGGCTTGCCCGAAGGGCAGGTTATAGAACAAGCATATGTTATCCTCCTCAAGCTTGATAAAAATAAAGAGGTACTGGTCAGCAATGACTGGGGAAAAATTGGGAGAACCTCACAGCTTTAATGGTAGCAAGTCACTCTTGAACATGACACTTTGTCCTCCGTATCACATCGGGTTGGGTTGTTTCATTCACCGGTCTCATCACCATGGTCCTCGCCACACCATCCACATTTGGGGTAATGCTACCAATCCATCACATCAGTGTTGTTATATGTTCAAGAGATGTTGTTCTGCAAAGAGTCAACCGAGTCCCATCCACTGCCATACATTGTCCTTCATCCATTTCATGACCGCCACCCTGAATCATACATCACAGTTTGTTTTCACCTCATCAAAATCACTAGCTCCGTTCCGTGTCACTGATGTGGGATTCATTAAGGCCCTCCTTTGACGGATCGCTCCTTGTCGACATCAACTCATTATCCAAGGAGTTGATCTAGGAACACCCCCCTTCAGTACTTTGAAGCTTGCATGCCTCAATGGCAAGTTTCTCACTTCCGGCGACAGGTATACATCAATGACCTTCGACCAGAAGATTTTGCATGGTGGTCGACGCCAAGTCCTTTATTCCCACCATGTGAATTGTACTGCCGTACCTTGAGGGTCATCATCCTTATCGGTGATTCCTCTCGCGCTTGTTAACGGTTTACATCATTGACCGGTAATCAAGCGATGTCTTTCCATGTTCGACTTCAAGAAATTCTCACATGGATTGACTTGTACATCGAGTGAAGATCGGAAGAGATTGAAGACCCCGGATCTAGTTTCATCCATCCGGGCTGCGATATATATTCAGGATATAAAGACATTTGATATGTACATCATTGCAGCAGATGATCATCCTTCTCAAAGGATGATAATTTCAGCAGAGAATTATCAGTCTATCATCAGACGATCGTCTGTTCTATGTACCAAAATGTATTTATAAAGCTGAGCATGGGAATGCCCGCCTCAGCTAGATCATGAAAAAGAATGAAAAATAATGTATTGTATTGTATCTTATTACAGGACACTTCTCAGCAGATTGAATGAACTTCGGATCCTCCTAATAAAGCATTTCACCCGATAAACGACCTCATACTTTAGGGGGCATCTGTTATAGACAATTTTGTGCCTTGCAGCATCAGGCATGAATTGTCAATAATCCAAGGGATCCAAAGTCCCTAAACATGCTGTTCCTACCCCTAGAGGAACAAGGTCAGCAAACCAACAGCTCTCAGATCAGTTCTCCACCTGAAAACACTCAAAAACAAGCAATCCTGAAATCAAAGCAGGTGCTCCACTAGGCTTCTGCGCTGAAACTCAACTCCTCCATGGTGTACCTGTGTTGCAAAGCAAGTGGAACAAAGGCCACCTGCGCTGAGCGAGATGGGACAAGTGGCACACTGAGTCATTGCTCTGGAATCTTCCAAAAATGACACTTGGATCAGGGATTTCGCCTTGTGATGAGTCAGAGGCTCTGTTTCTCCAAGTGGAAGCAAGGTTCTCCAAGTGGACTCAAGAACTGAAGATCAATTGAAGAGAGAGAGGACACAAGGCAGTTACACATCAGTTGCAAGCTGACTCATCCTTTCTCAATTCATCTATATATTGAGCTCTCTCCTATGAGCTCAGGAGGCTGGAATTCTGTGCAAAGTAATGATATGCTGTTGGTTTCACTATAGAGCTATTGGGTGATTGCTTGAAGGAGGTGAAGAGGAGAAATTCTTTCTGCTGGGAGGTGTTGCTGGATTGGGGCCTTCAATGGTTGTAACTCTCTCAGAACTTTACTTCTTCATTAATAAAAACTATTGAGGTTCTTCTATATGCATTTGTTTCAATGATGTATTGTGATAATTGTATATTTGATTTATGCTAATCCTTGAATCAGTTATGATTGCATGCTTCTTTAGTTTCCTTCTTTGTTATTTTGCAGGATCTCATTGTAGCTGGGCCATCAAAAGAGCAAGGAGCTGGGAGCAAGCAGCCAAAGAGAAGAGTTTGGATTCGACATTAAGCGCAAGGCAACGGTTAGTGCATTTCCTCATTCTCTCTTGCTTTCGTAAAGAAGTAAACCTTAAGTAGTTTTCTTTACAGTTGTTGCTGAGGTACTATCACCCTTAGAGTGGGATAGGGTCATCCGAATCGGATACTTTTCCCTACAACAGATAGTAGAGCAGATGGAATCTTGGAGTGATTCCACTCTAATTTTTGTGGACCCTTCTCGACAACCTCCACAACAAAACATAAGTACTATGTAATCTTTATTGATGATTTCTCTAGAAAATCTCGGATTTTCTTCATGAAAAAAAAGGATGAAGTGTTTTCCAAATTTATAGAGTTTAAGGCATTAGTTGAGAAGGAGACTAGGAATAATGCGAAGTCTCTCAGAAGTGACAATGGAGGTGAATTTGTTTCGAATGCCTTCAAGGATATTTGTGCCAAGGAAGGTATCGAAAGAGAATTGATAGCACTCCATAATCCACGGCAGAATGTGGTAGCTGAGAGGAATATCAAGAGCATATTTGGAGCTGCAAGAGATATGCTACATGATTAGGGGCTGCCATTGCATCTATGGGCGGAAGCATGTAACACAAAAATTTACTTGCAACACCAGAATCCCCATAGAATAGTTGGCATGATCACGCCGGAGGAAGCTTTCTTTGGGAGAAAGTATGATGAGTCTCATTTCAAAATTTTTGGAGCTTTAGTTTATTGTCATGTCTCCAAGAATTTGAGGAAGAAACTTGAGCCTACAATAGAGTTGGGAGTTTTTGTAGGATACACCATAACTCCATACACTTACCGAGTGTATTTACCTTCACTGAGGATGATAATGGTGAGGACAGATGTTAAGTTTGATGAGGAGAAGGCTATGAGATTAACTCTGGAATAAGAGTTGAGTATCCCACCAGAGTAGGATCCTCTAGCTCCAAAGGAGGAGCTCAAGATGATCTTCATGAAGTTTTGGAACAACCACAAATGGAGGAGTAGGGAGGAGGTCGAGTGGAGACACCCACTCAACCATAAACATCCGAAGAAGCGAGAAAGAGAACCAGAGAAGCTAAAAGATTGTTGTGGGATTCTAGGGAGAATGTGGGAGCCCCTACATCAGTGTGTGGTCATAAGAGGTCACCATAGATGTACACTAGTTACATGGCTCTCATGCCAGAGCTCATTGAGTCAGAGCCTTCTTCATTTGAGTAAGAATTTTCTCAACCTGTTTGGGTTGATTCCATGGTGGAAGAATATGTTCCATCATGAAGAATAATGTATGGGAAGTGGTGCTAAGACCAGAAGGGAAATCAATGATTGGTTCCAGATGGATCTACAAAGTGAAGCATTCAGTTGAAGGGAACATCGAGAAGTAAAATGCCAGATTTATGGCCACAGAATTTTCTCAAGTAGAGGGAGTTGACTATAAGGAAAGATTTCCCCCTGTGGCAAGGTATTCCTCCATCAGATTAATTCTTGCATTAGCTGCGGAAATGGGGTGGAATATCCACCAGATGGATGTGAAGATCACCTTTCTTAATGGTGTTGTTGAGGAGGAAACTTACATAGAACAACCAAATGGATTTGAGACATATGATCGAGATTCACATGTGTGTAGACTCAAGAGAGCATTGTATGGTCTCAAATAGGCGCCCCGAGCATGGTACACTCAGATCAACAATTATCTCAATGGATTGGGCTTCTACTAAAAGTGAAGCAGATGCAAACCTCTATCACATTGTGGTAGGTGGTAAGTTCCTTATTATTGTTTTGTATGTTGATGATTTAATAATGAAAGGTTATGAGAAACTGGTTCGCTCTTGCAAAGAGTATCTTACAAGGGAATTTGAGATGAAAGACATGGGCTTAATGGACTACTTCCTAGGGCTGGAAATATGGCAATATGATGGTGAATTTTTTGTGTCTCAGGGGAAGTATGCTTCTGAAATACTTCAAAGATTTCACATGGATAATTGTAAGCCTATAGACACACCTATAGCTACAAATTGGAGGAAGAAGAATGCCACTTTAGGTGAAGACGTTGATGCTACCATTTACAAGTAGATTGTTGGACCTTTGATGTGTCTTGTGAACACAAGACCTGCCATGTGCTATGAAGTAAACCAACTTAGTCAAGCTATGGTGAGGCCTACCAAGATGTATTAGAAGGCAACAAAGCATATGTTATGGTACCTCAGAGGAACTATCGAGTCTGGATTATGGTACACGAGGAAAGAGGGAGTGAAGCTCCAAGGCTTCATTGATGCAGATTGGGTGGGGAGTCCATTAGACAAGAAAAGTAATTTAGGTGTTATCTTCAGTGTTGGGTCCGCATCTATTTATTGGTACAACAAGAAGCAGAGGTCTGTGGTGCTCAACTGAGTATATGTTGAATACATGGCCACAAGTCAAGCAACATGTGAGGCCATATAGACGAGAAAAATACTTTTGGGTATTTTTAGTCAAGAAATTGATCTGATAGTGACATATTGTGTTAATCAGAGTTGCATTAAGTTCTCTGAGAATCCGATATTTAATGACAGGTCCAAGCACATTGATATCCGATATCATCATTTGCGGGATTGTGCGCAGAGGAGAATTATGTTGCTACAATACATTCCAACTGAGGAGGATGATGCTAACATCTTGAAGAAGGCATTGTCAAGAGGTAAATTCAAATTCGACAAGTGCAGGATAGGGAAGCTGAAAAGCCCTTTCTTACTAAGAGGGAGTGTTTGAAAGTGTAGCAAGAAGGCTCAATTTGACTTTAGCCTTATTCAAATTGAGTAAATCGAATTTCCACATCAACAAGATAACTTGGAGGCAGTTAAGTAGTGTGACATGGATCTTGTCACTCAGTTAGATCAACAAATTTGAGTTAGTGGGATTGGAGTCCAGTCATGCATGATTTGATTGCTAAATTTTAGCAATTGGTTTAGTTATTTTCAATTGTACTCAATTAATTGACCTATAACAATTAATAAAGTTAGTTGAAGGTTAGATGTGCAGTAAGACAACCATCTAAATCAAATATCTATCAGTTAACTGATTAATCAGCCCAAAATAGCCCAGACATGCATGGTATTTGAAATGCTCAGTTGGAGTGGAGGAGATAAAGGCTAGTGTAACATTAATTGTATACTAGTTGAGTGTACAATTTTTGCATGCAATTAAGAGATCATTTCCTTGATAATTGCACAAGGAAATAGGAACTTCCCTATTGTTTAGGAGCTCGAATTAGCTCAAAATTGCGTAAGGAACTAAGAGGTTGGAGGATGAAGAAATTGGCTAAGTGTTGGTTAATAGTTTTGTTGTAGCTACTACACCAACACCTAAAATTTTGGGAATATTCAAGTTTTGGGTTCCCCTCTGCTCACCTCAGACCACCCAGGACATGATCAAATTTTAATTTTCCAACCTCCCCATGACTCGTTCTTATCAAACCCTATCAACGCTCATATCTACATGGAGCACAACATGTTCATTATTCTTGGCTTACCTCAAAACCTAATCACACTGATGCATTAGGATTTGCTAGAGTACCTTATGTTGATGACCTCACCCCGCCATGGTCCACACCCCTTGCACATTCAGTAAGGTTGTGTAAAATCGTTTTCTTGCTCAGGTGCATTTAAAGCCCTTGATTTGTTAATTAAATTCCTAACCTTGTATAAGAATTTTGATCCCCTAGGTTACATTGCCACAATAATTCTATATCTCTTACATTACTTGTGGTTGCCCTAGTGTTTGAAGGATTTCCATGATACAAAATTCCTACCTTGATTTTCTGTCTCTAAAATGAAACCATAACCCGGGTCCTCGACATAACAGTTGCGTGGTCATCATTGGAATTGAGTCAACTCACATGATTGAAGGTTTAATACATTTGAGGGAGTGTTTTTTACATACCTAAGATTGAACCTTTAAAGACACATTTGCACATCATTTATCATACCTTTAATAATGTCACTTACATTAATAGTATTTGTTACATCATTTAAAGCACCTCTAACATCTCTTATAACAAGTCCTTTTAAGCCCCCATCCCCTATTCATTGTGCTTTTAGGTCTTAACATTTAAGTGTGCAAAGGATTTTTCATGTGACATATAATATTACCAATATCTAATATTACTTTTGTACATGCAGGCTTGGTAATAAAGGATGTTTTGTGTCATCTCAAAAATATTACAATGAAACCTCACAAAGGTATGAAGACCAAAGTATCTAAGCCAACACCCACGAGGTCTCTACATTGCAAAACCACACTTATGAGCACGTTGAATGTGAATGGTCAATCATAGATTAGATAAGCTATGAAGGGGTCATCAATGTGCCTAGAATGTAAGGAGCACACTAGGAATTAAGTGTTGGGTGATGACCATTGCACTTAAAGCAAAGATGAGGGCACAGTCCAAGTGGTGAAGGGGTCGTGTTAACATTGTCTTCACCACCAAGCAATGGGTTTAAATTGGAATTCATTACATCAAGGTGATTAATGAGCTCACATTTCAAAATATTTTCTACAAATCCATACAAATAATCCGACGAATTTGTTGATTGGCTATCACATAATTCAAGCGTATGAGGTTAGGGAAAATGAAGCTAAGTAAAGGTGTATTGATATATGCCAATCAATGAAAACCATAAATTGAAAAGGCATCACTTTAGTTTAATGACATTTCTTTAAGGCACAACATCGTCCCATGGAAATACAATCTTGAAAGCAGCCTAAAGTTTCAAATTATTAATAATCAATGTGTCTCTAGGATAGTGATTGGACTCTTATTGAAATAAAAAATATACATATCAATATTGGCGTGTTCCTTGGTCATCCATTATTAATGCACTCTCCATTAAAGAAATTAAGAGCGACTTGGATACTTATCGAATGACATTTTGTTAAATGAGAATCATGCCACACATCCAAGCGTCGGAGCCCACACATATATTATGGTTATTGGTAAACCAAACCTAAAGGATTATTAGTAAGCCTACCAAATCATGAATGACACGTGTAATCTCATAATGCACTGAAAATAACAAGATGGAACAAACTATGTAAGGCATGCTACGCGAAGTAATTCACAAAAGTTGTTGTTGATAGTCAACGTTTTATTGAAAGGCGTCGTTGGTTAAACACCACAATGAGAATTCATATAAAAAAATATGTGCTGGGATTTTGGGCACAAATAAATAACCAATGTATGAAGAGAATGATGCAAAATCACAACAAAGGATGTGTTAAAGGTTGGTCAAAGGAATGTCGAGTACTCCTAATAAAAACACATTTCTTTGGTGCCTCTGTCATATGCTTGGTATTGTATATTAGCAATGTGTGGGATGATATTACAATGCAAATTTTTTTGTTATCATGCTTGTGGTGAAGGATCATGCACTCCCATTATGTTGTTGCTAAGACAATGCTTGGACGAACTACTGTTGGTATTGGTGTCATCGCTAGCGGTGTTGCGAGGTCTTTGCCAGGACTAGCAAGAGTGACATGAAAGTTACAACTGTGAATTTTCTAGATCAATGTTTTCTTAGAAGATACACTCAAGCGGTCCCACAATGAATCTGCAATGTAGGCCAGAAATTTGTGCGATCGCCCCCTGCCCTTTCGTGATTAGAACACCTAGAGGTCACAAAATTGTAGTGGAGAACCCCAAAGGTATGCCCTGAAAATGAAACCTTCCTATTATGCAACTTTGTGGCTTCTCTGAGTGTGATTTTCTTTAGATTACATTTCCCAAAAGTGACCTCTATATTAGTCACATCTCTCTAGGTTTCCTTATCACATTTTGAGTTCCAACAAACCATCTAGAAGCATGACCGGCGTTGTATTGTGACTAGGCGACCTCCAGTAAGTTGTACTTTTGTTGAAGTCATAGGATCACATTTCAATGCCTCAGGAAAGCCTCCAGGAAGTGTGACCTGGCCAACACACAACTGTGTGACCTCTAGTAAGTTGCATTTCTACCCAGGTCACATGCAACTTGGTTGTAGTGCGATTGTGCGACCTTCATAAGTCAAAAACTACCTCACATGTCGCCATTTCTCTCGAAGGTCACGATGTCTTCAACAGGTCATGATTTTGTTGAGCTTCTTTGAGTCGCATTTCTAAATGCGATTGGTCTAAAGATTGCAAAAGTACCATCTTCACCATGTTAAAGCCTACATCAAGTAACAATAAAAAGATTTGTTAAAAATAAATAAATAAAAATTTGGGAACATGATGCAGGCGATGTTTGTGCACATGATGAAGAGAAATTGTTCATATGATTGATAAATGTGCTGACAGGTTGATAAATGTATGGTGCATTGATTACAAATCAATTCTTGGATAGCATTACTAATGGCAGAGGGATGTATTCTTAATGTCCAAATGACGAGTTATTTCGTTGCATGACAACTATTTATAAGTGACCACCATTATATTATGTATAAAGGTAAATAGTTCCATGAAGGAAGTATAGACAACTCTTGTATCACCTGATGTTGTAGGAAGTTAGAGAAGGGTCGTGCAACAGGAAAACAAAGCAAGGAAGATCAGTCTTGTTAATTGAGTTGTCTCTTATTCGAAGTAGTGGAAGTTACATGATTGGTTTTGCTTATAATATGCCATTTCTTTTGACTACCATAATTCTTAGATTATGGATGAACATATGTGGTATTGAGAAGAAACCTTCATGGTTTTCCAAAATTAGATTCAAGGAAGCGGGCCACATGCATTAGAATGTTAGATCCTGAAGCCCAGGAAGTTATATGCCTCTTGGCACTGCCTTTCCTCCATAGAAGATAACAAAACTCTGATCATTCATCCTAAACACCCCTTGATTCAAGCAAAGAGAGAGATATGGACAACTCTTTTAGGAATTGCTACCAATATTTTGGAGCCCGGAGACACCTTGCAGAAATTAGATTCATTGACAAAATTATGGTGTAGAAAGGGACTAAACAGGGGTAAAATGGAGGGAGCGTGAATGTCGATCTCGACGGAAGAGTTAGGGTTTCCTTAAAAATTTGCAACTAAGGTTTCAACAAGACCGAAATCAGATGCAGTCAAGATCCTAGAACCTGCTGGCAATATAAGAACACAATGATAAAGGATGGTTGGATTTAAGTAAGGCATAAAGCAAGAAATTCAATGGTTCATTCAAGTCTTCATGGTTTCAAAATAGTATTGGCAATAAGAACCCTAGGGTTTCTCAGAACCTTTACTCTCCTATGAATATGTAAATGTTCTTGTCAAGGTGTCAGTAGCTATATTGAGATCTATTGAGCATGTACTAGGCAATAAGAACGAGAGAACAATGAAGAATTTCAAGAGTCATGAGGATAGGTCAAAGGTCACGACAAGTGAAAAATTACCTCACGTATATAAATGTGCCCTCATGCCTCATTGTAAGGGGATTTTAGAACTTGAGTTGGGGCTAGGACCAGATAGTTGATTTGGGCTTAAGATCTAGAGGCACTCAGATATTGGCAGCGAATAGGAGGAGCTACAATGATGCTATGGTTTTGCATTGGGAAACGGTATGAGAAACCCATTTTCCATTGTTGGGCTTTGATGTATTACATCATATGTACTTGTATTTGCAGCAACAATAATAAAATGTTCTTCATTTTTGGCACTAATTCCCATGCTTGTTCATAGTGGTTGTATTGGCTGTCTAATATTTTCACTGCATTTGTGTGTGCATTCACACATGTAATATGTTATGGACTGGTTCGTAGATGTTGTATGTATGTTTTCTTTCGAATCTATGCTTACTTATTTCTTGCCATGTCGGTGATCTATTGTGAACTAATTTTCAATTAACCTTTGGCATGTTCTTGATCATGTGTGTCTGATTGGGTTTGGATCATTGATCCTTCTCATGGAATACTTCCTCTTATTATTGTTGTGACTTTCTTGTACCTCTTTTGTAGTTCGTCAATCTTGGTCTGACTTTGTTTCAATGTCTAGGAATTTCGTTCTTGTCCTCACTCTGACACCTTTTCATTTGATAACCAAGAGTGCAAACATTCATGGTGGAAGCCGAGCCTACATACCGAATGGGGCTCCTATAACAAACCGTGTGAGTTCTAGTTGGTACCTCACATTGGGGAGACCCCCTAGCTGTTGGTGGCATCCAATACTGTCAAGAAGTTCTCATTTAGAAAATAGAAGAATTTTTCTTTTGCAGGTGGTGCTAAGAACTCGAGCATGCAATTGTAATAGTTTCTTTATTTAAATGATTAATGCAAAGAGGCTTGGGGGCTTTTTCCCAGTTGTTTTCCACTAGAAATCAGTGTGTAATTGTGGTTTTTCTTGTTGCATGTATATGCATGTTGTTATAAATTGTGATTTCCATTTCGCAGATTAGTAGATCAATATAATTTGTGTCTCTTTATTTTAGTTCGATTTCTTGAGTAGTTGTAATTTCTATAAAATATCTACATAGAGTGTGCATCAACACTGGATATTGGAGGCAGGAAGCACTTTAAGAAAATACAAAGAGATTAAGTTGGATTGTGTGTAGAAAAAGCACCAAAAAATTAAAAAGAGCCATTGAAAGGTGGCTAATCGAATGAATTTCATCCAATGAGTTGTTGGGAAAAGCAATTGCATATGTGAAATATATTATATAGAGCTACGTATATAAAGATCCAAATACTTATATGCTTGGTTTAAAGCATGTTTTCCATTTTTTTTAGGTATAGAACATCGAGGACGATGTTCCTCCAAAGGGGTGGGGTTTATGACAACCCTTGGAAAATCCCCCTAGTGTAAACATTGACCATTTTATTATAATTAAAAAGGCTAAGAAAATTGGACACAAACTCTAGAGTTTTTTGGGGGGGGGATATTGCTTGTGAAGATATGGTTTTTATTAATGCAAGTTAAGGAGAACTATTTGTTGTGCCTTAATTGGTTGGTTGCACCTTAAATGTAACTGGAAAAGGAGTGGACATGAACAATACTCCTATTTGAAAAAATATTAAAGAAAGAGGAAAAATAAATAAATATAAGAATGGTTTGTGATGGAAAGAGACCAGGTTGAGGAGTGGCGTAGGGCACTGTCATAATAACATCCCCACAACCACACATAAAAGGGAACCATCAGCCGAAGACCAAGAAAATGGGCCATGAGTCTCGCAAGTCGACACATAATTGCATATGGTTGTTATAGTGGTAATCAGGCCGCGAAGGGATTTCTCGACAAGAGGAGGAAAAGAAGGGGGATTCCTATTCATCCATGTGGGGGTTATTCTTCCAAGGTAGGGGATTCCTTGCTAACAAGGGGAAAGTTAACACAAGGAAAAAAAATTCTTCATGAAGAGGAGGGGACGAAAAAAAGATTTGAATAGAGAGAATTGCTTAGGAATAGGCTAGTTGAAGAAGTCCAAGTGGGATTTTTGGATGAGGATTGAGAGCAATGGCTTGCCTAAGGTTGAAAAAACAACCATGTGTGGCTTGCCTTAGGATTGATTAACCCATTGGGAAGTTTGTGGATTGATGAAGCTACTGACAAGGAGACATAGATACTCAGGTACATGGGGTAACTGAGGAAACACCAGGTGTGTCCATGGGATGGGAACATTAGTGCTTGCATTCTAGGAAGAAATACCTAACAATGGTGATCTATGTGCTCCCATGGTAGTTTATCTAGCCGAGGAACCTTCCCATATTGAGCTCTTCTCCGCTTGAAATTAAGTAGTGGCTTGCTTGATTAGAGAAATTTTGAGGTCTAAAATGGGCCTCAAAATAAAAATTTACAGCCAAAATCAACTTTGTAATAACCAATAGGATTCAAGATGATGATGTCAACCCTGGGGGATGATTCACCATTTTTGGAGTAAAAAAGTAAAAAAGTATATATATATATATATATATTTCAACTTATATCCCTACGATTTTACTCAAATTTCAAGTGAGAGAAATCCTTGGATGCAAAAGTTAATTCATTATCCAAGGAGTACCCATGTTGCATACTTTTGATGGCCTCGCTACAGGAAAAATGAGAAATACATGAAAAATGTGATTGCAATCATGTTTTTCATGTATTTCTCATTTTTCGTGTAGCAGGGTCCACCAAAAGTATGCAACATGGTTACTCCCTAGATGTGGAGTTAAATTATGCATCCAACGAGTGCTCCCACTCAAAATTTGAGTAAAACGATAGGGATATAAGTTGAAAAAGTAGTTTTTTCTTTTCTCCCTCCAAAATTTGATGATGTAATCTTATCTTATTTTATTATTTCCACTATTATTTTATAATATTCCTTAAGAGACCCGTTTTAGACCTCAATTTTTTTTTAATGAAGGGCTGATGAAACCACCAAGAGTGGCTTTCCTTAAGACTAAATAAATCACTAGGAAGTTTGTGGTCTAAAGAAATAATCTAGATTTATGAAGTAACGAAATGAAACACAAATTTAAACAAAAACACAGAGATATAATGAAACTAAACTTCAATAAATAAATATCAAATGCTGAAAATTGTTTACATGTAGAATGAAAGCAAACTAGCTCGGGCAGTGGTATCTTATCTCTGAGAAGAGATGTGATGGTTAAATTCCTTCTGAATTGTGTTACAATGTGGCTATGAGGCATTTTTATCATGAATAAACAATGAGAAACCTTACACATCCCAAAACCTAACCCTAGGAGATGAATCACCAAAAGCTTATGGGCCCCAATGGGTCTAGTTGGAACGTTAACTTCCCAGGTTGTACCTTTGGCATACGATCTTCGTTTGCAACGCAAAATATCCCATTAGAAAGGTATATAGGAGGAATTTTTTTTCCTATTTCCCCAAAAAACATTGTTTAGGGCCTCAAAATGGCTCTGGAAGTTCAAGACCTGAAAATTGCCAAAAATAGAAAATTTTCGAAACAAGAAATCATGATGAAAAATAGGAAACTAATAGGAAACAATGTTGGGGGTCCAAATGGAATAATAAGGTGTCCACCAATATCCATATGGATTAGTCCTCCCCCTTTAGGAAGCAATGACCCCCATTACATTGAGTGTCTCCATGAGATGGGGAAACTTCTGCTAAACTTGGTCCTTGGTGAGCCACTTGCCTTGGTGCAGGAGCTAGCAGACTTTAACAACCCAATATAGTTGGAGTTGGAAATTTTTCTTAATATGTGTGTCCATGATCAAATCAATTTTGGGCTATTCAATGCAATCCGGGTTGACTATGTTGGTGTTAGTTGCTCAACAATGTTTGAGTTGTTCAACAATGGTGGCAAGTATGGTTGAAGGTGGTTCACATTGAATATTGGGTGCAGGCCAAGGAAAGGGGGGATACTTAGCTTGGAAGCGTTGTCATCAATATCCTTGGTGATGGTGCAAGGCATGTATTGGACTGGTCAAAGCTTTTGATGGGCTTCAGAAAGACATTTCTTCTACAAATGCAACCAAACCTTGTAACCCACTTGAAACTTATGTGGCACCTGATGTTGATCATGGCGTTGTTTGTACTCAGTATTGGCTTTATCCAAGATATCATGAAATTTCTAGAAAATGTGCTAAATGTGTTCAATAAACTTGATGGCTTTATCAACTTCAGATTGAACATGTGTAGTTCCAAGAGGCATTGTAACATCAATGGGGCACAAAGGTTGAAGTCACGAACCCATCTAAAATGGGTTGTAGCTAGTTGAGCTATGGAGAGATCTGTTGTTGTTGTGTTGAAAATAGGGGAGACTCTCATCCCATGTTTGTGGATGCTTAGAGTTGTACATGTGCAATATGTGCACTATCATCCTATTGACGACCTCTATCTAGTCATCAGTCTCAGGGTGGAAGACAGTTGAATTTGTGAGCTTGGTGTCCAACAATGACCAGAGTCTCAAACAAAATGCGCTTAGGAACCTGATATCCCAATTTGATATGATGGTCTATGGGAGCCAAAAATATACCCCCACCCATTCGAAGAAGAGCTTGGTAATGGCTTTTGTTGTGATACTCTTATTTCAAGCAACCAACATGGCCATCTTAGAAAATATATCAATGATCATAAATACATAGTCATTACCATGCTTAGTCGAAGGAAGGATAGACATATAGTCAATGAAGATGTATTCCCAAGGATGGATAAGAGTAGGTAGAGGGGTTTACAACCCTTGCTTCTTAATGGTTGGCTTGGAGATGGCACAAACAATACATGATCTGATGTATTTGCAAACATTTTGTTAAAGTTTCGGTAAATAAAAATAGTTCTACAACACTGCCACTGCCTTGTCCACTCAAAATTGCCCTGAATATAATGTGACTCTTAGATCAAATTAACATGCTTACTTGAAGGAACATAAAGGTGTCACAGGTAGCACAACAATGTGTCTTGGAGGTGGACCTCTAGAACTTGCTTGTTGTCCATCGACATCTGGTATACGGTGGTTCATTCTGGATCATTTTTATATAGTTGCAGCCATCAAGAAGTCTAGTTACCACAACAATTGAGAACAATGGTTAGTGCCACAACTAGGGACTGATTGAGGCAATCTGCAACATGATTGGTGCTACCCTTCTTGTAATTAATGTTTAAATGGAATTGTTGCTTATACGTGGACCATTTCTAATCACGTTTGTTCTGTAACTTTCCCTTTGTAACAACCTCAAAGGCCGTAATGGGTTGGATCCTATGCTCTGATATCATATGTAACAACCCCATAATTAAAATATGCAACTAATTAGATCAATCATATGATTAATAATCAACACATAACTATTCCACTAATTAACATAGAATTTCCAAAAACACGAGCATAAATGACTTACCTGTGGCGATAATATTTCTTACTTGTGATTTCAGAGTTGAATGCTATTTGAATCCCACTAACCGCAACAAAGTTTTGGGGACGACTCTCCACCCAACTGTAGGCTCAGTTGCACATAATATTTCTACAGCTGGCCACCCCTGAGCCCTCAATCAACGTACTACTGTCAAAGAATCCTTTGTCTCACAACACTTTTCTCCCAAGAGAATGGATGAAGGAATGATGAATCTCATCTTCCTCATCGTCCATTAAATATACCAAAAAATGGAAAGGGAACCGCATGCACACATTCCATGTGTCAACATGCAACTTTTATGTCTTTATTTTAAGTTTTACTTAATTTAATGTTTCTCTTAATTTAACTCTTTCTCATATTATTCCTTTTTACTTTTTGTTAAACTTGCTTATTTTTACTATTTTTATAGTTTACTTATATCATTTAAGTTAAGTTGAATCATTTAACATTTTATCTATTTAGCTATTTATTACTTCACATTTTCCCTACACCCTCTGCTGAACTAGTATAACCAACATGCATTGAAAGTTTCCACAACACCCAGGAAATCTCAAAAAATCGTTGTCCTTTTCCCCACTTTTGGAACCAGGTATAAGCCTCATTGGTTTGAACCATAGCCCAAGGTCGGCCCCAAGGCTTGTGACCAATTCGTACCTCATCTTGCCCAAGGCAGGCACCCGACTCAGTACTCCGTGCATGATCCAGGTGGATATTAGTGGCCACCCGCCAAGTCCACTTGGCTCCCCACCATTGTTTCTTTCAGCTTTTTAGTTTCCTTAATTGTAGCACAGTTTACTATTTTTAGAAGTTTTTCAGGTCTTGAACTTCTGGAGCCATTTTGAGGCCCTAAACACGTTTTTTGGGAAAATTGGGAGCGATAGATTTTTCTAATGAGATATTTTGTGCGTCAAATGGAGATCGTATGCCAAAGTTACGACCCCGAGAAGTTGATGTACCAATTTACCCAAACGGGGCCCACTGTTTGGCGTTTCATCTTCTAGGGTTAGGTTTTTGGATGTTTAGGGTTTCCCATTGTTTCTCAACAATAAATAGGCCTTCGAGCCTCATTGTAACATAGTTCAGAGGCATGTGGCCACCACATCTCTTCTCAGAGATAAGCTACCATCGCCCTAGGTGGTTTATTTCCATTTATGTTTGTAAGCATATTTCAGTATTTTACATTAATGAAATGAAGTATTATTTCCACTGCATCTTTGTGTTTATGGTTATCTCTGTAATTTGTTGCATTCCTGTTTAAATCTGGATCAGTGGTATGAGAGGGGTCTTCTTTTTCTCTATTTTTATTTGCATGTCCCCAACGAGGTTGGGATATAAGGAGTTAGGGCATTAAATGGTTGAACTTTTGCAAGACTAACCTCGCAAATCCCGATGGACTCCCATGGCAGATGAAAAGAAAGACGAGGGGGCAGGAGATCCTATCAAAATCTTGCTTGAAGAAGCCCTCGAGCAACAAAGGAACGTGATGATGGACAACTTTGCCCAGATCCTTCAGTGGCTACCCAGGGGTGACGCATCGGCTTCCAACAGCTACTCTGGAAATGCCACACCGTTTAAGGTATAAGTTAATTTTGAAATCCCCATATTCGAGGGTCAGATAGATGCAAATACCGTCGATAAATGGTTAAATCTGCTAGAGGGTTATTTTTTTGTTCATGATTTTTCCAGTCGGGAAAAGATTATTTTCGCTCTTCTCAAAGCAGCCCCCCATGTCAAGGATTGGTGGGAAACCTACTGCGAGTAGAAGGATGAAAGTACAGGCTCACTATTTTCAGTCGCACCCACTCAGAATTCATTCCGGGATGCCATCAAGGAGCAGTACTACCCTGTTGGAAGCTATGAGGATCAATACATAAAGTGGACCATGCTGCGGTAGGGAAGGGACCAAGACGTGCCAAACTAATATTTTCCATACCCTTTGCACAAAGTTGGGTATCAAGGATTCAGAGCAGCATTTGATACTCAAATACCGCGGTTGCCTGCACAAGTACATCCAAGAAGAAATAGAATTTTTGAACATCTCCTCACTTGGCACGACATACCGATATGCCATCAAGGTAGAGAAAAAGTTTAAACAGAAGAAGCGAGACTTTGGATCTATGAATCCGAAGCAAGGGAAAGGAGCCCCCAAACCATAGAACAAAAGACAAAGCCAAGGCGGGTTGGCAGCCCAAGACAACCCGCCAAAGCTGCAAGCAAAGAAGAGCACCACGAAGCCAAAAAAGGACACGGGAAAGTGGTGTGAGTTCCATAAGAGCTCCACTCACAACACAAGTGAGTATTGGGCCAAGCAGTCATTGGTGGCCGAGCTAAAGGTTTTAGATTCAGATGCATGTTCCGACTCTGAGTCAAAACCCAACAAGGGAATGACAAAGGAAGCAGATTATCGATGCGGAGCCCAACGCCACGGTTGCCACCACGAAGATCCAGAAGGATGAACTCGAAGATCCAGAGGAGGACGAGCGTCTCTTCCACTCCCAAATGTGGGTAAAGGGCTCCCCGTTACAGTTCATTTTCGACAGCGGGAACCAAAAGAACCTCATTTTGGCAGAGGTCGTGAAGCCGCTGGGCTTACCGACCACAGCACATCCACAACCGTACACCATCAGGTGGCTTCACAAAGGACGAGATCTTCACGTGAGCCAGCAGTGTTGCCTTCCATACAACATCAAGCCCTTCACGGATGAGGTATTGTGTGACATTTCTCCCCTTGAAGTTTGTGATGTATTATTAGGACAACCATACTTGTGGAAGCGACATGCTGTGTATGGATCAAGGCCCCGGCTGTTATTGTTACTTTGGGAGATAAGTTTTACAGGATACCAGAGGTAGCACTGCTAACTGCCATCTCTTTGGTTACTGCAAAACAATGCAGTAAGCTCATTTCCAAAATCGGGAAATTTGTTTTCCTGATGATACGCCCTCAAGGAAAGAAGAAGACAGTGGCCACGACCTCCAGACAAGGCCCCTCCGCACGACAACTACAGATGGACAAGGTCATGGAGGAGTACAAGGACATCTTCACCTCCCCTGCAGGGGTTCCTTTGTACTTTCAGGTCAAGCACTCCATCGATTTGACCCCCGATGCGCCGCTGGCCAATGGACCAATCTATCGGCGCTCCATTTTGGAGAACGATGAAATCAAGAAGCAAATTCAGGAGCTGCTGCAGAAATTTCACATTCGTCTGAGTTCATTGCCCTGTGGGAGCCCGATCATGTTGGTACAGAAGAAGGATGGGACTTGAAGACTCTGTATTGACTATCAGGTGTTGAACAAGATCACTACCCATAATAGGTACCCGATCCCACGAATTGATGACCTCCTAGACCAACTGAAGGGGGAAAAATATTTCAGCAAGATTGATTTGAAGTCAAGATATCATCAGGTACCAATCGAACCCTCCGATGTGTGGAAGACTACCTTCAAATCCAAGGAGGGCCTTTTCAAATGGTTGGTTATGCCTTTCAGATTGATGAATGCTCCTGCAACATTCATGAGGCTAATGGATGACATCTTGTGGCCATTCACCAACTCATTTGTAGTGGTATACTTGGATGACATCCTGATCTTCAGCCAGAGTTGGGAAGAGCACCTCCAACACATCCGAATGGTTCTCCAAACACCACGACAACACAGGTTATGTGCCAATTTGGAGAAATGCACTTTTGGCATGACCCAGGTTCAATATCTGGGATACATTATTGATGAACAAGGGGTACATGTGGATCTAGCTAAGATCCAAGTCATTCAGGATTGGCCATCTCCAACCACTCTGACAGAACTTCGCAGCTTTATAGGTCTTGCCAACTTCTACCACATGTTCGTGTTGGGATTTTCTCATATCACTTAGCCCTTGAGTCAAGTCACCAAGGGAGGAGCGAAAGCAAAATTATTTTGGTCTGAATCTCAACGGAAGGCATTCATAGAGTTGAAAGATCGCCTCTGCTCGGCACCTGTGCTTGCATTACCAGACTTGCAACAACCATTTGAGGTCGAGACAGATGCCTCTGACTATGCTATTGGGGTAGCCCTTACTCAACACGGTCATCCAGTGTCATATCATAATGAGACACTTTCAGACACAGTCAGAAGTATCCCACTTATGACAAAGAGATGTATTCCATTGTGCAGGTCTGCTGGCAACGGAAGCATTACATTTTGGGGAAGGAAACGGTCATCCACACAGACTACTGACCCCTACAGTTCATACAAACCCAAGGGAAATTGCATAATGATCGCCATCAGAAGTGGTCCACATACCTGCAACAGTTCCATTTGAATATCAATTATAAAAAGTGCAGCACCAATAATGTTGTAGATTTCCTCAATCGACCACCGATCATGGCGTTAACCACCATGCTCAACTCTTACGAGCATGAGACTTCTGATTGGCCACTTCTCTACAAAAGCGACCCAGAATTTGGCCACACATACCAAACACTCTTGGAGGGTCAACATGTTCTAGATTTTCACCTTTAGGATGCCTTGTTATGCCACCTGGGTCACCTTTGTGTTCCTTCTAGTGAGCATGCCAAGATGATTTGGGAAGCACACTACAGTCAGGCCGCTGGGCATTTCGGGGTCAAGAAAAAGGTGGTAGTACTGCAGAAGTATTTATATTGGTCGAGTCTTTGACAGGACGTCGGGAAGCAGATCATACCATGCACTGCCTGTGCCATTTCCAAACCGACCATCAAGAAGCAAGGCCTATATACCCCACTGCCTACCCCTAGTCGATCTTGGGAATCCATCTCCATGGATTACATGTCAGGCCTTCCTTCCACTAAGCATGGCAACGACTATGTTTTTGTGGTCATGGAAAGGTTCTCGAAGATGGCCATTATGGCGACCTGCAAGAAGAATATCACAGCAGAAGCCACTGCTAAATTCTTCTTTGAACGAGTGTGGGTACACTTTGGGATCCCAGAGTCTATCATCTCTGATCGGGACAATAGGTTCCTCAGTACATTTCGGTCCTGTTGAAAATAATACTGAGAGGGGGGGGTGAATCAGTATTATTAGATTCTTTTTCAATTTATACAAAGATACTAATGAAACTTGCGTATGTCTTCCTGACTTATAATTTTAATTTATTCTTCAGATGTTGATCATTAATCTATGTGTCAGAACCATATAACAGTAAGCAGGAACATAAAACTAGAGCAGACAGTCACACAAAAGAACACCAGATATAAGGTGGAAACCCAATGTGGGTGAAAACCACCTGCTGCAATATGTCTCTATCTTCTTTCAATTAGAAACTTCTTTTTACAATGGTTCTGTATTGGTGCAGTCTTATACCAGCACACAGGCTTCAACCTGTAGAAGGCTACAACCTTATCTCGTTCTCCAGACTCTTCTGGAAGGGAGATACAACCCCCTTAGCTCTTGTACTAGCAGAGGTACTAGTACGTAGGTGCTGACGTACAGAAGACTTCTCTTTTCTTTCAGGGACCATGTTTCATAAATTTTCAGACTGGATCCCTGAACATCAATCAAACATCAAATAGATCTGCAATCAATCATATTCCTTGTACAAATACTAAATCAATAACTTCTCAGAACATAGTACCAGTACCCAGACACCAATTCAGAACCCTGAACACTGCAGTAATAGACAAAAGCAGCTAAAACATATTTTAAGAAAAGTCCACAACTTCACTAATAGAAACCTGTGTACGTACGCAGTATTCACTTCCTTAACCTGTGGGTATTCGCGCCTCTGCTGTGTCGAGCCTGCGAGTATCCGCGCCTGCGCTGTGTCAAACCTGCATATGTCCGCGCCTGCGCTGTGTTGAGCCTGCGGGTATCCGCGCATGTGCCGTGTCAAACTTGCGTATATCCGCGCCTGCGCTGTGTTTAGACTGCGGGTATTTGTGCCTACTCTGTGTCAAACTTGCATATATCCGCACCTGTGATGTGTCGAGCTTGTGGGTATACGCGCCTGCGCTGTGTCAAACCCACAGGTATAGATAATTTTCCAGACTTCAATTATACCCCAGATTATCAGATTTACAGATCTGATCATGCGCCAAAGAGATCTCGACCTATCAGTAGATCCGTCTTGTAATGCTCAGGTTTCTTGTTGATTCAGGTCCAGCTATAACTCACCAACCGATCACCAGTATTTCAGATCTTGCTCTTCTCAAAATATTCAACACATTAGTCACCTCAAGCCAAATGATCTCCTTTCCTTTTTATAGTCTAGGCCTTACTCAAACCATGGTCCAAAACCATAGAGATCCAATACTAGGGACCCAAAATCTGGGTTCAATACTTTAGATGCAAAACCACAGACCAAAACCATAGGATCAAAAATCTCAGACTAAATACCATGGACCAACCATAAGATTCCCACATGCGCGCTTTTCTCTGCATGAAAGTGCGTGTACTTTACATACACACTTTTTGTTCGGTACACCTGCATATATGTACGCACCTTTTGTTCGGTGCACCTGCGCATGTACGTGACTTTGTGAAGGGGGACTTGCGAGTATCTCATTTTCTACTATTTTGAGAGCCTGAACTTGTGATCTGCTATTTGAGAGAGTTGCCATCAAGGACAACACTTATGTCATTGAGCCAAACCTGTGTCATAATGCCAACAAGCTCCCCCTTTGGACTTGATGGCAACCCAAAGTCACTCAAAGTCTTTCCTCCCCCTTTGACATCAAGGGCAAACGGTTATGATCCCCCTGAGTACATGCTGAAATCTCTGCTGTGCTGTGCTGTCCAAGCTCCCCCTGACATATAGGCAAGAGCTGCAAGAAGATGTTCTACAAAAGAAATATGACTTTATACATCATAACTGACCTTCCTATCACCGAAGACTCATACATACGACTCCTAACCAAGTGGGGATACATGATATAATAAGCATATTACATTATCGATCCCAGGCATAGTGGGGCAACCAAGATAGGCCGTTACATGACCTTGACAAAAGAAAAATAGAGACAAAATATCAGCAGCATTTGTCAATCATCATTCAGATCAGTATCCATGTTCTCCTTCTGCACTTGCTCCTCCTGAAACCAAAACAACTAAAGAATTGAACCAAGATCTTCTATGATAATGCCAACAATGCATTATTAGAAGAATATATGCTCCCCCTGAACTTGTGCCAGATGGTCTCTGACAGACCCATATCGGACTCTTCTCATCCTTGCTTTTCTTCAAGTCGATTGTACCCACATAAACCAGCGTATGTACGCGTATACCCCATATGAACCTCGCGTACAACCAACAATCTCTGAGACAGACAAGATTCAACAGCAAGATGATGCATCAACTACCCCCAGCTTTTGTCTGAGGTATTCAAAGGTCTCCCTGGCCAGTGGTTTGGTGAGAATATCAACAACTTGTTCCTTAGAGGGAACATACTCCAATTTGAGCTTTTGTTCAAGCACTTTTTCTCGGAGAAAATGATACTTGATCGGTATGTGCTTAGTCTTTGAATGCATGACATGATTCTTTGAAATACTGATTGCACTTGTATTATCACAAAAAATGGAGATCGGTGGAGTACAAGTGATTTGAAGATCTTGAAATGTTTGCGTCATCCAAAGGAGTTTTGTGCAGCAAGATGCATCAGCTACATATTTTGCTTCAGCTGTAGATAATGCAATAGAGCTTTGTTTCTTGCTAAACCAAGATACTAATCGAGGACCCATGAAGAATGCACTACCACTAGTGCTTTTCCTTTCATCCACGCTTCTTGCCAAATCCGCATCTGTGTATGCATGAAGTGTGAGATCTGTACCTCTAGGATACCATAAGCCATAGTTTTGTGTTCCTTGAAGATACTTGAAAATTCTCTTAACTACCTAAAGATGAGTTTCCTTTGGATTTGCCTGAAACCTTCCAGCTATTCCCACTGCATGCATAATGTCTGGTCGGGTACCTGTTAGATAGAGCAGACTACCAATCATGGATCTATAGGTTGGTTGATGTACTGCTGCCATTCATCATTTGCGCTGAGGCTGCATCCTGTCACCATAGGGGTACATATTGGTTTCGAATCCTCCATCCCATATTTCTTCAAGATCTGCTTGAGATACTTGGTTTGTGATAGAAAAATGTTGTCTTTGTTTTGCTGGACTTGTAAACCAAGAAAATATGTGAGCTCACCTAGCATGGAAACTTTCAAACTCTTTCTGCATCACCAAGGCAAAATTTTGACTCATGTCTTCTTCATTGCTACCAAAGATGATATCATCAACATACACAACAAGTATCAACAACTTATCATTGTCAATTTATATATATAGATTGCTATCAGTTGATCCTTTTATAAAACCTTGTTGATAGAGGTACTTATCCAACCGATAATACCACGCCCTTGGAGCCTGTTTAAGGCCATAGAGAGCCTTTTTGAGTTTGCATACAAGTTTTGGATCATTTCCAAGAATAAACCCATCTGGTTGTTCAATATATACTTATGCATTTAAGTCTCCATTCAGAAAGGCAGATTTTACGTCCATCTGAAATACTTTGAACTTCTGAAAGCTAGAGAGAGCAAGGAACATTCTTATAGCCTCAAGTCTAGCAACTGGAGCAAAAGTTTCTTCAAAGTCTATGCCTTCTTGTTGTGCATATCCTTTACAAACAAGTCTTGCCTTGTTTCTAACCACATCCCCGTTTTCATTTAGCTTATTTTTGAAAATCCATTTTGTCCCTATGACATTCTTATCTTTTGGTCTAGGAACCAACTCCCAAGTGTTATTCTTTTCAATATGCTCGAGTTCTTCCTCCATGGCCTTGACCCAACGTTCATCTTTGCAAGCCTCTCTTAAATTCTAGAGTTCAATGGAGGAGAGCAATGCTAGATAGCTTGAAGCTTCTGAAATGGTTCTTCTTGCTTGTACACCTGCCTCTTTCTGCCCCAAAATTTGAGATTTTGGATGATTCTTCTGAACGTATCTGGATGGAGTCTTTTCTTATATCCTTATCTGTTCTTCTGGTGCCTCATGGGTTTCTTCTTCGTCATGAATCTGATTTGATGTTGACGGATAGTCTTTGCCATCTTCGAAATATTCAAATTTTACCTGCCTAGGAGTGTTTCCTTCTTCATCAACCACCACATCAATACTTTCAACAATTTTATCAAGTCTTTTATCGTAACATTTGTAAGCTTTGCTGTGGGGAGAGTAGCCAAGTAAAATGCCTTCATCTACTCTAGGTTCAAACTTGCCAAGATTTTCATCAGTCCTTTTAATGTAGCATTTGCTTCCAAAAATTTTGAAGTATTTTACCGTGGGAGTCTTACCGTACCAAAGTTCATGAGGAGTCTGAGTGCTGTTTACCCGGACGTTTGTCTTGTTGAGAATAGTAACAACGGAAAATGCGGCTTCACCCCAGAAGGTTGCGGGAGTTCCAGACTCATCAAGCATAGCACGAGCCATTTGTTGAACCGTTCTGTTCATCCTTTCCACTACTCCATTTTGCTGAGGAGTCCTTGCAGCAGAAAATTCCCTTCTTATTCCATGTTCTTCACAAAAATTGAAAAATTCATCTCAGGTAAATTCCCCTCCTCGATTAGATTTGAGGCATTTGATTCTGCGATCTAATTCGTTTTCAGCCAAAGCTTTGAATGTCTTGAACTTTTCGAAAGCTTCATCTTTATACTTCATGAGTCCTATCCAACACATCCTTGAAAAGTCGTCAATGAACAATATGAAATACTCTTCTCCTCGAGGTGACCTCTTCCTAGTTGGACCACATATATCAGTGTGGACAAGTTCAAGTGGCCTGCTAGCTGATCCTTCCTTCTCAGGGAAATTAGTTCTGGTTTGCTTACCAAATTGACATTATTTGCATATTGTATTGTCTGGAATTCTGATGTCAGGAAGATCACGAACTGCCTGATATTTGCATGCTTTCCTTATCTGAGAGAAGCTAAGATGCCCCAGCCTTCTGTGCCATAGCCAGTGTTCATCATTCTTGCTTAAATAACATTGTTGTTGTTCTCCCTTGAGTACGTATAAGTTATTTGGAGTTCTTATGCCTCTGATCACTATTTTTCCTATATCAAGCTCACGAACAATACATCCATTTGATCGAAATATTACCTCAGTTCCTTGATCACACATCTGACTGACACTCAATAGATTATGCTTTAAGCCATCAACATACATAACATTTCTAGCCTTGACCTTTTCTTTCAAACGAACAGAGCCTTTACCTTTTATGAATGCAGGGGTGTCATTTCCAAATGAGACCTTCTTTTCCTTTTCTAAGGCAGTATATGACTGGAGTTTTTCTTTATTACCTGTCATATGTTTCAAGCATCCACTGTCGATGTACCATTGATTTTCCTGACCTTCCGCATATAAGGCTATCCCACATCTTTCCGGTTGTGTTTCTTTCTTTTTCCATGTTTTGGAACTCAATGAAGCTTGCTCCTTTTGAGTTGTTTCCTGAAACTTTCTTCTGCATTTAGACTCTTCATGACCAAAGTTGTTACAGATAGAACATTCTATTTCATTTTCAAGAGCAGAGAAGTTATTGTAGGTTCTGTTCATGATTCCTGTCATACTCCTTTGTTTTTGAGCTTCCCCAGTCATGATGGTCTTGTAGGCAACACATTGAGCAGCTTTATGACCAACGTTATGACAAGAGAAACATTGGCCATTGAAGAAATTCCTGCGATTATCAAATCTACCAACCATATGTTTGTAGTTTCCATCCATTCTTGAGCCAAATTGAGAATGATTTACCTATGGTCAGTTGAGGCTTCTGTTCATCCTTGTAGATTGCCCCCGATTTACTTGATAATCTTTGATCATTCTTGAAGCAAATTGTACTTGATTTACCTGGTGATCTGCATTATGATTTTGCTGTCGATTGTCAACTTGTTCACTTCTCCTTGTTGCATCAAGATAAATTTTGGAGGTGGATGGCTTTGGCGCTTGCTTCTGAGCTTGAGATGCTTATTCAGAATATCCGAGACCAGTCTTGATTAGAGGAGAACTCTGCACTTTGATAATCTCATCTAGAGTTTCAGATCCTTTAGCAAATATGAGATTAAGGGCTTTTGTTTCTTAATTTCTTTTCTAAGTCCCACAATTTCACATTCTAACTCTTCATTGTGTTTATCTTTTTCAGCAAGTTGGAATGTTAGAGTATCTATAATCATATTCTCTTCCTCTAAACAAACTTTAAGTTTAGAAATTTCTTCATAAAGATCTTCTTCATTTACAGCATCCAAGAAATCATCATCTTCAAAAGCCATCAAAAGTCTATCATCATTACCTTGTTCATATTCATCACTATTTGAAAATCCATCACTATCTTCATGCGTGTAATAGCTCTTCTTATTTACATTCTGTTTTCTGTTTCATCTAACAGGTTCCTTACCTTTGTCCAGTTTATCTTTATGAGGACATTTTGCAGCATAATGACCAACTCTTCCACAAGCAAAGCATTTGAAGGTCAGCTTACCTCTGAATCTTCCAGTTCCCCATTGAAGGTTCTTGACAAAATTTGATTCTTCCTCTTCTTCTAACATATGTCCTGACTCATAGTAATTTCCATTTCCTGAAGCCTTGAATGCAACTTCTCTCCTGTCTAATTGTCCTCCTTTTCTCATTTCGTAAGCAGTTAGAATTCCGTGCAGCTGTGACATGGTAAGGCTTTGTAGATTCTGCTTTTCTTCTATGGCAGAAAATTCTGAATCAAACTTAGGAGACAAATATCTTATAACCTTTTCAACCAAAACGACTTCTTTTATCTCTTCACCCAAGTTTTTCATACAATTTACGATCTCATCTATACGTAGGAAACAACTAGCCACACTTTCATCATTATGCATTCTGAGACTTTCATATTGAATTCTAAGAGTTTGTAATTTTGCTCGTTTTACCTGTTCATCTCGTTCATAGCTCAGAACGATCTTGTCCCATATTTCTTTTGCGCTTTTGAGCTGCATAACCTTGACGAATTCTGATTGAGATAGACTTCCTAATAGAGTATTGACAACTTTTGCATTTGTTTCATACTGCTTCTTACCAGCTGCATCTGTAGGAGTTGCTGATGGAAATGTGTATCATGTTTCCACAATATCCCAAACTTCTGTACCAAGAGATTGAAGATAGGTAGTGATTCTTACCTTCCAATAGACGAAGTTGCTCCCATAAAAAATCGGTGGCCTGATAGATGCTTCCTTTTCGTAGTTGCTCATGATGATAGATCTTCCTTCAAGTGATCAAGCTTTTCCTGAAGGACCTGCTCTGATACCAATTGTTGAAAATAATACTGAGAGGGGGGGTGAATCAGTATTATTAAATTATTTTTCAATTTATACAAAGATACTAATGAAACTTACGTATGTCTTCCTGACTTATAATTTTAATTTATTCATCATATGTTGATCATTAATCTGTGTTAGAACCATATAATAGTAAGCAAGAACATAAAAGTAGAGCAGACAGTCACACAAAAGAACACCAGATATAAGGTGGAAACCCAATGTGGGTGAAAACCACCTGCTGCAATATGTCTCTATCTTCTTTCAATTAGAAACTTCTTTTTACAATGATTCTGTACTGGTGCAGTCTTATACCAGCACGCAGGCTTCAACCTGCAGAAGTCTACAACCTTCTCTCGTTCTCCAGACTCTTCTGGAAGGGAGCTACAACCCCCTTAGCTCTTGTACTAGCAGAGGTACTAGTACGTAGGTGCTGACCTACAGAAGACTTATCTTTTCTTTTAGGGACCACATTTCATAAATTTTCAGACTGGATCCATGAACATCAATCAAACATCAAATAGATCTACAATAAACCAATTTCCTTGTACAAATACTGAATCAATAACTTCTCAGAACACAGTACTAGTACCCAGACACCAATTCAGAACCCTGAACACTGCAGTAATAGATAAAAGTAGCTAAAACATATTTCAAGAAAAGTTCGCAACTTCACCAATAGAAACTTGCGTACGTACGCAGTATTCACTTCCTTAACTTGTGGGTATCCGCGCCTCCGCTGTGTCGAGCCTACGGGTATCCGAACCTGTGCTGTGTCAAACCCACGTATGTCCGCGCCTGCGCTGTGTTGAGCTTGCAGGTATTCGCGCCTGCGCTGTGTAAAACCTGCGTATATCCGCGCCTGCGCTGTGTTTAGACTGCGGGTATCCGCGCCTGCGCTGTGTCAAACCTGCGGGTATAGATAATTTTCCAGACTTCAATTATACCCCAGATGATCAGATTTACAAATCTGATCATGCGCTAAAGAAATCTCGACCCATCAGTAGATCCGTCTTGTAATGCTCAGGTTTCTCCTTGATTTAGGTCCAGCTATAACTCACCAACCGATCACTAGTATTTCAGATCTTGCTCTTCTCAAGATATTCAACACATTAGTCACCTCAAGCCAAATGATCTCCTTTCCTTTTTATAGTCCAGGCCTTACTCAAACCATGGTCCAAAACCATAGAGATCCAATACTAGGGACCCAAAACTTGGGTTCAATACTTTAGATGCAAAACCACAGACCAAAACCATATGATAAAAAATGTCGGACTAAATACCATGGACCAACCATAAGATTCCCATGTGCGCGCTTTTCTCTGCATGAAAGTGCGTGTACTTTACGTACGCACTTTTGTTCGGTACACCTGCGTATATGTGCGCACCTTTTGTTCGGCGCACTTGCGTATGTATGCGACTTTGTGAATAGGAACCTGCGGGTATCTCATTTTCTACTATTTTGAGAGCTTGAACTTGTGATCTGCTATTTGAGAGAGTTGTCATAAAGGACAACACTTATGTCATCGAGCCAAACCTGTGTCATAATTCCAACAGGTCCAGTCTCTGGTTGATGCTGGACACCAAAATCACTAAGTCCACAACCTTCCATCCTCAAACTGATGGCCAGAAAGAGGTTGTCAACATGATGATCATACAATTTCTGCGCATGTACAACTCAAAGCATCCACGCACATGGGACGAGAGCCTCCCCTATGTTCAGCACAGCTACAACCGGGCTCTCCACAGCTCGACTAGCCACAGTCCTTTTTAGGTGGGCTTGGGATTCCAACTGCTATGTCCCATTGATGTGGCCATGCCATTTGTAGCTACTCACGCAGATTCGGCTCATGTCTAGTCTGAAATAGATAAGGTAAACAACTTCATTGAGCACATCCAACATATTCGCCAGCAGGTCCACGAAATTCTGGAGAAATCAAATGCCAAGTACAAGCAGCGACATGATCAACATCGGGTGCCACACAAGTTTCAGGTGGGTGACAAAGTCTGGTTGCATTTGCAAAAAGAATGCCTTATCGGAGCCTATTGGAAACTCAGACCACTTAGATATGGTCCTTACACCATTACCAAGGTTATGGGAGACAATGCATTTGAACTCAACATTCTCCCATTCCTTGGCCTACACCCAGTGTTCAATGTGGACCGCCTTCGGCCATACTTTCCACCATTACTAGACACATCTGACATTGCAGAAAAAATCACACCCACAGAGTTAAATCCATATTGCATGGACCAAGCTACAACTGATCGGATCATGGACACATATATTAATCACACTCGCGAGTAGAATATCCCACTGTATAGAGTTGTCAAAGCAGGCCAACTCCCTCACTAGGGCAAGTGGCTCACAAGGGACCAAGTTCAACAGAAGTTTCCTCATCTCATGGAGGAACTCCACGCAATGGGGACCATTGCTTCCTAAGGGGGGAGGAATGATCCAGGTGGACCAAGTCCACTTGGACCCCCACCATTGTTTCTTTCAGCTTTTCAGTTTCCTTAATTGTAGCACAGTTTACTATTTTTAGTAGTTTTTTGGGTCCTGAACTTTCGGAGCCGTTTTGAGGCCCTAAACGACGTTTTTTGGGAAAACTGGGAGCAACATGCATCCATGGACCAATGGCCCATGTTTCTCTTCCCAAAGTTGGAGTTCTCGGATAGATCTTTCTAACGAGATATTGTGAGCGTCAAATGGAGATCGTATGCCAAAGTTAAGACCCTGGGAAGTTGATGTACCAATTTACCCAAACGGGGCCCACTATTTGGCGTTTCATCTTCTAGGGTTAGGTTTTTGGATGTTTAGGGTTTTCCATTGTTTCTCAACAATAAATAGGCCTTTGAGCCTCATTGTAACACAGTTCAAAGGCATGTAGCCACCACATCTCTTTTCAAAGATAAGCTACCATCGCCCTAGCTGGTTTATTTCCATTTATGTTTGTAAGCAGATTTCAGTATTTTACATTAATGAAATGAAGTATTATTTCCATTGCATCTCTATGTTTATGGCTATCTCTGTAATTTGTTGCGTTCCTATTTAAATACGGATCAATGCAATAGTACTCCAGGCATCTTGAAAGGCTAGCCCACTCCACACTCACTAGGGCGCATAACCCCAGGCATCGAAGTCCTTCAACCACCACCAGACTTCGGCATACCAATCCAATATCAGACACTTGGCCTACAATATCAGGCATTTTTCCTCCTCAATATGGTCCCATAGCCCCTCAAGAGCTATCCATCAATATCTATACAAGACAAAGGAACCACTGGCATATGTAGTGTTGAATGAGTTTGTCCCTAATCCATATGGTGTTACATATTATCCTTCCCAGGTATGGGCTCCTATGACATCATCAAATAAATCAACCCTCTCAGCCCATTTGTGGAGTTCTTGTCTGTCATCACATCTCAACATGCAACTAATGCATTAATTATAATCATAGTAACATATAAAATAATCCACATGCCAACTCTTGCATGTTATCATAATAACATAACATCATCATTAATCACAACATTCTAAATAGTAAAAAACTGCACACTCCTGCACAATGTTATCAGAACCAAATTGGTGATCGAACCAAAAAATCATGTGGACTGGGGACCGGTCGAAACCGGACCAGAACCGGTAAAAAACCGAAAAAAACCGGTTTACCAAAAACACATAAAATATTCATATTTTAAAGAAAAACATATATATTCATGTGCATCCATATAAATCCAAACCATTTATATACAAATATGCAAAAGTTTTCATTTACATAGCATGTAAGGGTGCACATAACCAAAATAGCATCGAGTGCAATCCATCTATGAACCGAAAATGCATTAACAAATAGGCTCTAGATGGCCTCTAGCATAAAAAAAAATCGTGCTACAACAAATGCCTACATATCATCAAAATCATTGCCTATATTGGGGTCTTTGCTATCAATATAACCATTTAATCATTAAAATAAGATAGAAAAATGTAACATGTCATGTCAAGATTTTGTTTGAGTGATGGGTACATTTTTAGTAGAGTCATGGTAGAGGAGTTCGACAACCATTTCCACTATCATCAAATTACATAGAGGGCTTGGTTCTCTTTATTAAATACTAGCTCCATACCCTTGTACATGGCAAAATCCAATGGAAACATTGCAATCCCCCCAACCCTGAAAAACTATTAAGTCTGTTGGATTTTGAGTGAAATCTAAAATTCTACTTTCTCCATATGAAATCCAATGAGGTTGGAACCACTCTCAAAACATCCAGATTCATTTCATGGTAATGTTAAAAATTTAAGTAAAAGTGACATTTTACCTAAATTTTCATTTCATCCTTTTACTTTAAGAATTTAACATTACCATGAATTATGTAGCAATACTAGGGCCATAAGCTTGATTATTAGGCCGAGGGCCATAGACTTGAATATTAGGCTAGCCTAGGAAGACTAAGAAGTGTGCCAACTAACTAAAAAATAAATAAAAAATAAAAAAAGGCAATTCTTTTTTGCACAAAACTGGTCCTGAATTAGTCGGTTCAGACCGATTTTTCCTCCAAACCAGTCGGATAGGTTGTAACTGGTTCTGTTCCGATAACACTACTCTTGCATGTCATAAAATTTTCCTGCAACTACCACATGTTTCACATCATGAAATACCCTCATAAGTTATAACATGAACATATCAACATCAAAGATATATCATGTCATTCCATAATAAATGGAACCAAATGTCAATATAGCCTCATATCATAACATTATAAATATGAAAATCATCCCAATACATATTGAACACTATAACATTATTATCATAATTCATCAAAAAAATAAATTTGATTTTATTGTATAAACAATGAATAGCAATAAGATTATTCAACATCCATCTAACATCTAGGTTATCTCATCAATATTATTAATGTGATGTTTTCATCAATATACCAATTTATTTTCAATAATCATTTCCTATTGTTTCAATTAGGAAGTCGACAATTTTACGGTATGTAGTCATTTAAGTACATCATTAACTTCAAATGAGTCTCATCATCTTGAGCTCTAATCTCTAGTCATGTATTCTTCCTTTCCCAGCAAAATTTAGTGAAATTCATTCATGCCAAACTTTAAAGTTACATGATCATTATAAATAATTTTCTTATCCCTTCTAGTACCATTCTACTTAATGCACACAAACACTATGTCATCATTGTTTAAGTCTTTTGTCATGCTTAATCCCCTTGCACAAGAGATGGTTGATCCTTGGTGATTTACCCATAGCTCGATCATTATTTTTGTTCACTCTAAAATATTTTCTTATTAATTTTCCATCTTAATATCACTTTATCTCTTTTATCAAATACTCACCTTTATTTGCGTTGTTATAGGAATTATTCCTCTTAACTTTTGACTCGTAATGTACCATTGTTAATTCAAATTCTAAAGTGTTCAGAATCACTACTACCATTATCATCCACAAAAGGTTTGTACGCCTAATGTGCTTGACTTCTTTCAATGCTAATGGCACAACTTGATAAGTTGTCCTATATGAAGTCTTATTAAATCGTTAATCCACTCATGGGTTGATTACCTCTGCAACCTAATGTCATCATACTTCCTATAATTCCTCAAAAATGACCTTCACCATTATCATGATCATTTAACTTCATTGGTTGATTGCCAATGTTTTATTTCTACTATGGATTGTCCTTATATGGAATATTCTATTATGATTCCTTAACCATTTTTCACATGGTTATTCATTCACAAGATACCATCGGAGTAATAAATCCAAATCTTCCATCATGTTCTAGAAATGACTTCTTGTTGATTTCTTACACTTATTTATAAAACTTCCCCTTACCCGCCTTAAGTATCATTATTACTCTTTTATGTTCATCTCAACCTTCAAAGTGGTTTTTAACTATCATCAATAGAAAATTGCAAGTTCATCATTTTCTCTTCCTTTTATAATATAACTTTCATAGCTATATACCACTAACTTTGGTGATCAAACTTAGAAACTTTTCCTTATTCTTAAAACCCTGGTTGATATACATATTTTTCCAAGTTTTCATTTTAATAATGGGTTCACAATCCCTTCAAGATTAAAGTGATACTATTTTAAGTGGTGTACTTATTTCTTCTAATTTGACTTCATTTGACATGTGGGGGATTGTACTTCTATTCTCCTCATTGTGTAAGAAATCAAATCTGGTACCAAATCTTACACCTTTCTCAATTAAAGTGTTAATAATGTGAAAACTACCTTAATAGTTTAAGATGTATTTCCATGAATCCATCACTTGATCTTAGTTTCATGGGAATGCCATCCATCTATTTCCTTTGCTTTGTCTAAATATTTGTTTTAAACCCTCATAAAAATCTTAAAAACCAAACTGCATTTTACCATTAGCAACTTCCAAAGTTCAAAATGACTTTTAACAACTAAGATTATTTAATTTACATATTTACAGTTTCACTAATCATCAAAAGTATGGTAAAACCCATATTTCTGTTACACTTTCTTATAATATTTATAAGAATCTTGTCATAAATTGGATTAAAATAAACATATACTTCATAATTGTAATAATCTATCACTAATAACACTCACCAAATATAAAGGGAACTACATAAATATATATGATTTATATCACGTCCTTCCAAATATTCTCATAAACATATTTATATCTCATATATATATACACACTAAATTTTACCAACGATGACAAGTCATTGCATACTATATATTCTTATTAAAATAATAATTATCTAATTATAAACTTAATATCCTTTCCATATGTAAATTTATTTATTTTTAGAAAATACACTCGTTTTCTTAAGTGTTACATTTATCACAATATTAATATATTTATTTTGTAATCTTTTTGTTTATTGTCTTTCCAATAGTAATTTTATTTTAAAATATATATTTATTAATTCTGATCTAAATAAATATAATTCCTTTTTTCTATTTATATATATAAATATTGTGATATAAAATTACTAAAAAATGTAATTTCCAAGTGACTCATATAACTTAAAAAATAACATAGATAAAATACGGCTATTTTTAAACATTAAATATATAATACACTGCGAAAATCCCCCATACTTAAATTCAAAAAGAGTCAAGGGATCTCTACCTGAATGGTTCATGAGGCACAATACTTGCTAAGGTTTTGCAAATGGGGTAGCAAGCTAAGTGGGCTTGATTGTGGGGAAAAACTCCACAGTTAAGCGCGCTTGAGCCAGAGGAGTTCTGGGATGGGTGACCTCCTGGGAAGTCCTGGTTACCGGGTGCAAGCCCCGGAAGTGATGATTGATGCTATGTGATTCGTTCTCCACATTTCACTAGTTTCAATCCCACTTCTTCACCCCTGTGAGCATCACCCGATGCAATGAGTGCTAAGTGAACTATTCAAAAATCATGAGAAATTAGTCACTTTACGACTACCTCTCATGGAAACGGTCATACTTTGAATGACTTACTTAACGCAGTTGAATCCCAAAAATGATATCTAATATAATGCACTGCGAAAATCCCCCATACTTAAATTCAAAAAGAGTCAAGGGATCTCTACCTGAATGGTTCATGAGGCACAATACTTGCTAAGGTTTTGCAAATGGGGTAGCAAGCTAAGTGGGCTTGATTGTGGGAAAAACTCCACAGTTAAGCGCGCTTGAGCCAGAGGAGTTCTGGGATAGGTGACCTCCTGGGAAGTCCTGGTTACCGGGTGCAAGCCCCGGAAGTGATGATTGATGCTATGTGATTCGTTCTCCACATTTCACTAGTTTCAATCCCACTTCTTCACCCCTGTGAGCATCACCCGATGCAATGAGTGCTAAGTGAACTATTCAAAAATCATGAGAAATTAGTCACTTTACGACTACCTCTCATGGAAACGGTCATACTTTGAATGACTTACTTAACGCAGTTGAATCCCAAAAATGATATCTAATATAATGCACTGCGAAAATCCCCCATACTTAAATTCAAAAAGAGTCAAGGGATCTCTACCTGAATGGTTCATGAGGCACAATACTTGCTAAGGTTTTGCAAATGGGGTAGCAAGCTAAGTGGGCTTGATTGTGGGGAAAAACTCCACAGTTAAGCGCGCTTGAGCCAGAGGAGTTCTGGGATGGGTGACCTCCTGGGAAGTCCTGGTTACCGGGTGCAAGCCCGGAAGTGATGATTGATGCTATGTGATTCGTTTTCCACATTTCACTAGTTTCAATCCCACTTCTTCACCCCTGTGAGCATCACCCGATGCAATGAGTGCTAAGTGAACTATTCAAAAATCATGAGAAATTAGTCACTTTACGACTACCTCTCATGGAAACGGTCATACTTTGAATGACTTACTTAACGCAGTTGAATCCCAAAAATGATATCTAATATAATGCACTGCGAAAATCCCCCATACTTAAATTTATTCTTAGTTTATCATGTTTTATACCTTTATTATTAGTTTATCATGTTTTATACCTTCGTTCATTTACTTTTCTTCCTTTATTTTTAAATAATTAAGTAAAAACTTTTATAAATCCATATTTGATTTTAAATTTCCTTACTATTTTTAAAATTCACAAAAAAAAAAATTAATAACTTTAAACATCAAAATCGCTGAATTACATACATATGATATCAAAGAACAAAAACAAAAACCATATTTGATTCACAATGGAATATTTTCTTTGTTAATCACTCATAATTAATAGGCTATAATATATTTTCTTTTTCTTTTCTTTATTAATCACTCATAATTAATAAACTATAATATCGACACAATTTTGCCAATGAACTACCCCTCGTCCCATTATAATTCAAATCGTTAAAAAAATCAAATTTAAAATGTGCATAAAGTTAATCCTTAACAAAATAAAATAATAAAATAAGTTAATCCTTAACCAAATAAAATAATAAAATAATATATGAGTTAAATAACAACTATATATATATATTTAACAAAATAAAATAATATATTACTTAATTAGTTAAATAACAACTAAACAAATATTTTTAATTTTTTATTTATTTATGCAATAACAAATAAAGAGAGGAGAGAGGTTTGCACGGAGGGTAAGGAGATGCGGCTATAGAGAGAAACTTTCCGTGGAAAGAAATTACATAAATTTATTGGACCATCACTGATTTAATTTGGAGGTACAAGTTCTTCCTAACTTAACTTGTTTTTATATTTCCATAGTAAGCATTGTAATTTATTTTTATTAATATATAAAAATAAAATTTTATTATTGACTATTAACAAAATTAAAAAGAAAAGTTCCTTTAATATTTATTTGTCTGGGGAATCTTTGCACGGAAGCTTACATAATACATCTCTGCAAAGATGAGTTTTAGTTATTTACAACTTTCCATTTAGAGTTTTAGAGGATATAATGTTTTTTAGAAATCAGACTGAATTGAAATGAAATGATTTATAAAATAATTCAAGGCTCTAAATTTTGTTGAGAGCTGTGTGAATATTTAATAGTTCTATGGTTTTTCACCCATACAAAATATGATGTTTTCGATAAATCATACTGAATTGAAATGAAATGGTTTATAAAATAATTCAAGGTAATATTTAATAGTTTTATGGTTTTTCATATATATAAAATAGGATATAAAAAAGCTTTATAATAATAATAAGAATTATGTAATGATAATGATGATGATGATGATGATGGTTAACGTCCACTCAGACCAAATAATGATCTATCGGACCTAAAAAGACAAATTATTTATTTTGATTTAAGATTTTATTCCTATGCTCAAAAAGCTTGGAGAGAAGCCTCCCGAGTTCACTATAATTTTGGCATTGTAAAAGGCTAGGAAGGTCAGTATTGTAACAAAGGTTGTGAAATTGAGATCTAATGTGGTTGTATGCAGGGCACTCTAAGAGGAAGTGGTTTTCATCCTCGATGCTCCTATTCTCACAAATATGGCAGATCCTTTCTATCCATGGCGTTTTAGGAACTGCCCAACGGCCAGTTTCACTATGGAGCTCATGAGAATTCGTTCTAATCTTTGCTATATTAATTTTCTTCTTTGAGCTAGTTAAAATAGAGAGATACTTTTGATCTTCAAGGGTGGGGTTGATGACCTTCTTATAATAACTTAATTTTCTTTTAGACGCTAAATCTTTCTCACACCACAATTTTTCTTTGAACTTAGAAGTAACAATATCTTTAATGTTATTTATGTTTTGCAAAGCATCATTCTCATTGATCTCCCAATAGTTTAACCAAGCCCTTGTGTCCTTATGCCATCCTCGGTTAAGCCTTAGGTGGTTTTGGCTGGAATTTAAAGCTAGCTTAGGAAGTCTATGATTGTCTATGTTATTGAGCTTGTGCTTGTACACCAGAAACCTGAGCATAGCTAGGCTCTCAATAGGAGAAAGACCTGCTTCTATAAGGAGAATAGGATATGGTGTATTACTTTTAATTTTCAGGTTATAAATTATAAAACGCTTCTGGATTTGCTCAATCTTTCTCCATGATTCTCTGGAGATGCTGCAGCCCCAAACTTCACAGCCATATAAGATAACAGGAATGACTAAAGTTTCAAAGAGGAACTTCTTTTTATCCCACATTACGAGGTTTGCTGTTTTACAATTATTTTCAAGACCAAAATAAGCTTTCCATCCCCCATTGATCCTTTTCTCAATGCTATGGTTCCAGTTGAGCTTGTGATGGATATCAATTCCTAGGTACTTGTAAGAATACACTTCCTCCAAGTTATTATTGTCATACATAAAATTAGCGCAAGTGTCCTTCTTGGATTTGATAATCATAACTTTTGTTTTGTCAGTGTTAACAGTCATACCCATGGTAGAGCAGAAATCCTTAAGAAGCTTGAGTTGCTTATCAAGATCAGAAGGGCACCTTGCCAAAAGAACAATATCGTCAGCGTAGAGAAGAAGGATAACGACTATCCCAGCTAAGATTGTGCCACCACATCCTGCTTCTTCTAAATAACCTTCAAGCTTATCGATGTAAATGCCAAATAGGGTAGGGGAGAGGGGGCAACCTTGTTTAACTCCCATGTTACACTTAATATCTTTTGACCACCCCTCATTGTTCTTTAGCTTGGCAATTACATTCTCGTATAGCCTTATAGCAGCAGCTCTCAACTCAAGAGGAACCTTTAGCTCTTCTAACCTATTCCAAAGGTTGTATCTAGGAACCGTATCGAAAGCCTTTCTAAAGTCTACAAAGCAGCAAAATAAATTGGATTTATCATTACGACATTCCTCCGCAATGATCCTAAGCGTAACAAGGTGGTCTGTTGTTGAGTGATGCCTTATGAAACCTGCTTGGCCTTTAGCCCGCTTACCTTCACTTTCAAGCCATATGCTTAACTTTTTTTCCAGAATACTACCATACAACTTGGCTAAGAGAGGGCTGATCATAATTGTCCGATAATTAGAGGGGTTATTTGTATCTCCACTTTTAAAAATAGGGATAATGAGGCTCTCAGTCCAAGGTTTAGGGAACCCTTGCTTAACAGCTTGGTTGAAAAGCTTGTGGATGTGGGGGATGAGGACAGGGCCTCCAATTTTTAAGATTTCTGCCTGGTAACCTTCAATGTCCTTAGCTTTCCCATTCGCGAGGTGATTAACCCCAAACTTAATGTCTTCTAAAGAGAAGACTTCTTTCGTTGTGAGCAGGGTTTCCAAATTATCCATGACATTAGGAGATTCATAAAGCTTTTTAAGATAAGAATTCCAATCGTGAAGAGCAATTTTATTATTATCCTTAGTCTTCCTAGTCAGAATCTACCTCCAAAATTTCTTAGGAGCTACCTTAGAGAGGTGTAAGAGATTCTCCTGTCTTTGACGAATGTACTGCCTCTTTTTCCTTTTAATTAGGGCTTTGTATATTCTTATCTTGTCCATTTTAAGAGAATCATCAACAGCTTCCTTAATTGCTCTTTTCGCATTTTTACAATCTTTGTCATACCAAGGATTGGTTTTGCTATTTCTTTTATTATTTGAGACTTCAATTGAGAACTTTTTAATAGAATATGAGAGGGTTGTAGTAAAATTATGATATAGGTCTTCTATGTTGTCTATACTAGATAAAGGAGGCAAATTAGTTTTTAATTCATTTAGAAAGAGGTCCTTTTTATTTTTATCAAATATTAAGTTCTTTTGGTTGTAAGTATTATTTTCTATGGGAACTCTATGCATGACAAAATTGAGGGTTATAAGTAAAGGCCTATGATCGGAGTCAGGCTCGTGGTCATTTAAGATGTCAAAGTTTATCATTTCGTTGTATAATGGAAGATAGGAAATAACGTAGTCTACCACGCTGCTACCAAGTCCATGGATGCAGGTCATCTTGCTGGAATTGGGCCACTTTTTTAGATCGTTGCAAATTATGAGATCCTGAGCACTACAGAGCTTGACTAGCTCTGACCCAAACAAATTTTCCCCGAGGTCTTCAGAGCTCCTTTTGTACCTACTAGCCAGGGTAGGGTCTTCTTCTAACCAAAGAGGATTAGGGTTGGAACGATTGCTTAAAATAATAGCTTGGTTGTTTGAAGTTCGAGCATTGAAGTCACCTATTAAAAGGATATTACCCTCATTCCTTAGGCTAGAAATATCGTTCTCTAAACTATTGTACGGGTTAGTTTTATCTAGATTCTTCTTCTTATAGAAGTTAGAATTAATGGGGGGGGAATAACATATTGCTATGTAGGACTTTTTATTATTAATGTCTCTGATCTCTATCCAACTAAATTGGTTATAAGGGTCGTTTTTATAAATCCTAACATAGGGGGAGATGTTCTTCTTAATGTAACAAGCTATTCTCCCAATGCCTCTACGGGAGGATCGCTTGTTCCACGTAGACCATAGCGTAAAGCCATCTATGTTAGGGACCTTAGATTCTTCGTGCTCCCAAGTTTCAACAAGCAAAATAATATCAACATCATTTGAGATCCAACTTAGCTTGGGGCCTTTGTTCCATGGGAAGCCCCGACAGTTCCAAGAAAGGATCCAGAGCATGTTTAATTGCTATTGATTACTATCTTTTTGGGTGGGTTATTAATTAATAAGAATGATGTAATGATAATATTAGTGGGTGGGTTATTAATTTATTAAACATGCATATTATTAATAAAGATTATTTTTTTTGCTTATATAGATTTTATTCACAAAATAAAATCATTAAAGTAAATATATATATATATATATATATATATATATATATATATATATATTCTAATAATATATATATTTTGAGTAGGTGCTCAACATAAACAATTGCTATATTCACAAATTGTGATTTTTTTTTTTAACCAATGGTTTTATATTGAAGAAATTCCAGAGGCCTTAATGGGTTGGGGTCTCTACTATGATACCATATGTAACAATCCAAAAATTAAAATATGCAACTAATTAGGTCAACCATATGATTAATAATCAACACATAACTATTCCACTAATTAACATAGAATTTCCAAAAACATGAGCAGAGACAACTTACCTGTGGCGATAATATTCTTTGTGATTTCGGAGTTCAATGCTATTTGAATCTCGCTAACCACAACAAAGGTTTGGGGACAAATCTCCACCCAACTGTAGGCTCAGCTGCACATAATCTTTCTACCGCTGGCTACCCCGAGCCCTCAATCAATGTACAACTGTTAGGGAATCCTTTGTGTCACAACATTTTTCTCCCAAGAGAATGGATAAAGGAATCATGAATCTCATCTTTCTCGTCATCCATTAAATAGACCAAAAAATAGAAAGGGGATCACATGCACACATTCCATGTGTCAACATGCAACTTTTATTTCTTTATTTTAAGTTTTACTTAATTTAATATTTCTCTTAATTTAACTCTTTCTTATATTATTCTTTTTTACTTTTTGTTAACTTTACTTATATATATATATATATAACTCCAATTTATTATTTAATATTTCATTTATTTATTATTATTATATTCTCCTCATTATTTATTATTTATTTACTCTTATTATATTTATTTATTATTTATTTATTATTATTTTATTTTCTTTATTGATCATTATTATCTTGTGTTTATTGTTTATTATTCATTTACTTATATTTTAATATTATATTATTTTATTTAATCTTTATTATTTTTATTCTTATTAGGGGACATTACACCATTTTTCTCCATAAATTAAAGAGGTCAGTGATATGTGTGGATGATCGTCTTTTTCCCAATAATGTAATGTTTCCATGGATGGAAAGCTTGCATGATGGAATACATCTCCTTATCATAGGTGGTGTACCTTTGAAAGTATCAGAGGGTGTCTCACTGTGACAGGCCATCAAATGGCTTTGCTAAAAGTGTTTGTTGCCTATTCTTCAATCACAAGTTTCAGTGTTGTTGAGAGCATTTTTGAAAAGACTTTTTGTTGTTGTATTTGAAGAAAATCTTTTTGAAAAACTTAGTTTTTGCTTTCTTGAACTTGGTTTTCATTTGGTTTCCTTTTAGTGAATGAAAGTGCTTTATGTTTGTCTTAGAACTTGTTTTTAGTGTTTAGACGAAATGAATGGTAGCATCTCATATTCCATCTAGACATTTTAAGTGGCAAGATAAAGATTGATAAGCAAGCAACTTTCATTTTGTTAGAGTAGTTTCGATTCTTGCATCGGCATATATTTGTTGCATTAGGATAGATTTTCATACCTTTGTAGGCATACATAGCTTTGTTAACTTTTGTGAGTGTGAAGCGTGAATTAACGAAAAGAAAAGAAATTTTTTTTTATTAGAAGTTCCTCTGAACCCTATAGAAATTTCTCTTCATCGAAAAACGAAAAAGTGCATGTGCATGTAGTTAAGTTTTTATTAATTTCTTTTACGTCAAAAAACACCACTAGTTTCACTTCTGTTACCTTATGACTTAAAGAAAAACCTATTTTAAAATCAAGCGCTAACTAAAATTCACTAGAACTTTTTGTTTAAGTCAGTTACACCAACAAGTTTAGGATTTTAGGGCCTTGGATTAGGCGAGTGGAGAGTTAACTCTCCAAGGCCATATAAATGTCAAACGTAGGAGTCTGAATAACGAGAGAAAATCCAATAGCGTTAGGAAGACCAGGAAAGCTCCGGATCTGGGAGTTAAGCACGAGGGTCTGTGAAGACAGGGAAGAGAGATACCCCCTCTCCTACTTGTCCGAACTTACCTCACGACTGTTCCGCCTGGCTTCTACGACGAGTTGGTATCCATAGTTGCTACTCCTAGGGATCTACACAGGTGGCTGCGGAGGGGAATCCCATGGCACCTGAGGTCGACGTTGCATCACTCTTGATAGTACTACTGGAGGGCACCCTTGCGAAGCTTGGGGGCTTGCACCAGCGCAGGCTGTTGTTAGGAGGTCAACGTAACTTCCTCTGATACCTTCGCTGATAGGATTGGGCCCTCATCATCCCAGACTATCTTTGGAAGGCCCCTCAATTCACTTTCTTGTATTTTGGTATCCGGTCGTAATCACCCAGAGCGGAAATACTTGGAAGTTGTTTGACTGGATGTTATCTTTAGGGACTTTATAGTGTGTGCTCTGTGCTCTTAGTTGGCCTAACTTTCAATTTTTTGAGTCTTTAGTTAGATCATAACAAAAAATTCAAAGTGGCTGACCGATCTCCCAGATGGTCTCGAAGACTTCGTGGTCTTTCACCACCAAGTTTAGAGCCTTCTCCTAGAAGGCGTAGAGGTAATACTACCGGTGGGTTCCGTCCCACGCCGGTTGACGCATCGGGGATTGATCCTCCTCTCGGGGGCATTAGTGTTCAAGCAAGGCCTGGCACTTCTGAACAACAGAGGGACACTCCAGTCCTTTCTAGAGTTCTCTTTCAAGCGGAGAATAACATAGAGGTAGAATAACTCTCAGAGTCATTAGCGGCTCCAAATTCTCCACTACCATCTAGTCATCCAGACGTATTACAATACGTTGGGACTCCGACGCATAGACTGTCAAGTCCAGGCTACGCTACGCGCTTACCATCGATGACCACTACTGGAAGCATGGCTTCTACAAGTGCTACGACTATGCAAACTCCAACATCGGTGCAAGGGGGAGGAACGATTTCCATCTCCTCTACTTCCTTGTTTGGATCTTTTGCTAGCACATCTTTAGTTGGGTCTACCTCCATTCCGTCCACGAGTGGGAATGCCCAAACCAATGCTTTTGGTACTGGATTCTTCCCATTTGGCACCCACTCACAGGGTATTCCATCGGTTCCGTTTAGTGCCGCTACGTCCATGATGGCGGATCGGCTTCATTCCAGGGTTTTCCTTTCGGAAGTGGTCATATACCACATTCCAACCTGACGGTAGGATCCATGCCTTTTTCTTCTGTAGGACAAAGCAGTAATCCTTTCCAAGGTTGGACTAACCCTGGGGTTACTGGCGCGGGAACGGGGAATCCGTTTATCGGCCAACAAGGGAATAGGCCATACTCAACGGTTAGTTCGTTTCAAAGTATTCCTCCCTTAGCTTCATCTTGGAATCCGTATCAGGGGTTATCTACTCCTTATAATCCTTTAGGAGGAAACTTTGCTGGTTATGGAGGCTTTGCGGCCGGAGTTGGTCAAACTCCGAATTTTGGTGGATCACAAGGCTTGCCTTTTGGTTCAGCCGGTTCTACTGGTTACTTCGGGCACCCTGGTGCCTCCCAAAATCTAGGACAATCTTTTCAAAACTTTGGGAGTTCTGCCCAGTCTGGGTGGAATCCCCAAGGTCCTCCTAGGCTTCCGTTTCTGGCAACGTTGAACTTGCCAGATCTCACTAAGTTAACAAATGACCCAATCAAATATAATCCGGCCTGCCCTCCAGTCCCATCCAAACTCCCTTCGGACATTCCAAAATTCGAAGGGAAGAGCGGTGAAGACCTAAGCGACCATGTAACCACATTCCATTTGTGGTGCTCATCTAACTCCCTTATCGATGACTCGATTAGGTTGAGACTCTTTCAACGCACCTTGACTGGTAATGCAGCCAAATGGTATATAGAGTTGCCAGGGGGCAGCTTTACATCTTTCGCTGACTTAGCCAATATTTTCTTAAATCATTTCCAGTTGCTTGTCCGTTATGATGCCGGAACTGAACTTCTGGCCACTTTTCTTCAGGATAAGGCAACTCACATTTCTGACCATATTCAGGAATGGAGATGGAGAAAGAGGCTCATTAAAGCCAAAATCCCTCCGGAGTACCGTCTCGAGTGGTTTTTGAAATCTTTACAACCCGATATCTCCAAGGATGTCTCCATGTCTGGAGTCTATTCTGAGGAGCAAGCCATTTTTAGGGCCCAGCAATTAGAATTGATCTACTCTCAGTCTGGGATCATACAAAAATACTTGCCAAATGCTCCTGGGTCTAAGGTTGACGTAGCTAAGTCGAAGCCAAGTCCCCACGCGGATGGTATCATTGGGTCGGTAGACACAACTACAGTGAACTTGTTGAACCAATTGCAACAGTTGTCCTTACAAACTGCTTCTAACAACCAAGTCACATCGTCTAATCCCCCGGCTTCCCAAACTTCTTCAATTAATGTCGTCCAATCCAACAACCCCAAAGGAAATCAAAATTCCAATGGGAAAAGGAAAGGACGAGGTAAGAAAAAGAACCAGGATGGGAAGCCTGATGCAAATAAGTCCGGCAACAACGCTGGTGGTGGTAGAAATGAGTCTCGAAAGAAAGTCAAGTTTCCATGCAAGTTCTGCAATGGAGAACATTTAACTCATCTCTACCCTAAGATCGAAGACGCTCAGCGCTTGTTAGGACAGCAAGGGACTTCTAGTTCTCAGGCTGTGTTAACTAACTCTTTTCCCCAAGGGTAACAACTTCTTGCTGGCGCGAGTTCAAATCCTGGTACCTCCGCAGGTGGCAACCAGGAAGGGGAAAAATCATCGAATGTTTTCATGATGGGTTCTAACGTCCATGTGACTACTCGGTCACGTGATTATGGTGAAGCCGAAACTTCCAAGGATAAGGCTATTCCCGGAAATACCGACCTTTATATTGAGCGACCTCCTGTTAAGACTATACCATGGATACCGAAAGGTTCCACTAAACGCGCGACTATTAATCCTAATGCCAGGGCCGCCCAGAATTACTCCATTGTGGAGGATCTGGCTCAGAGTCCATGCGCCATGTCCGCTTTAGAGGTTCTCTAGTCATGTCCGGCTCAGCGAAGTGCTTTACTTTCCGCGATTGGAGCAGTCGATCCAGCTAATTCTTTAGTGCTCACTTTTGACATGTTAAATATCAAAAAGCGACTCCCTCATCATATGGCTTTCCAAATAAAGTCTACATACCGGAAAATCAATAATTTTCGTACCGTTATCGATGAAGAGCTTCAGCTTCCACGTGCGTCATGTCGATGTCATGTTGGAAGGCTATTGGATCACCTTCAGCCGTTCCTTCACCTACCGTCTTGACTGCATTTGATGGTCATTCTCATAAGCCGCATGGGATTATCCCGACCTTTCGTATATGTGTTGGGGGGAAGGTCGTCAATATTGAAGTAGAAGTCATAGATGCTAACCTAGGCTATAATCTCTTATTAGGAAGGAACTGGGTATACGAAATGGACGCCGTTGTTTCGACTCTGTTTTGTGTCATTTTCTTTCCTCATGAGGGGAAAATCGTTAAGGTTGATCAAATGGATTATTGTCCAGTCGATCCTCAAGCAAGCTCTGACTCTACTGTTCCTTTAGTGGATAACCCTCGCCTACCTACTGAGAATTTAGGAGTGGGAATGTATTCCTCATTGATGGGTACCTTTGATCTTCCCTCTCCTTTCGCTAAAATCAATGGCATTTCATCATCTAAGGAGTCTCCTCGAGAAGAGTTCTTTCGAACTCGTTATTTTTCAGACCCTTGGACCTTGTCTTCACCTACGACCACATTAGTTGAAGGACAAGTAAATGGAATGGCATTCCCTATATCTGCAGCTGAGCTTAGATATCAGTCTATCATAGACTCTGCAGACAACCACCCTGCTCCTTTTTCCAAAGAGGAGTTAGATGGTGGTATGGCCCTGGCTTGGAGCCTTGATTCTACCTCTGCCTTGGACTGCTTAGATACAATTTTACCTTCTGAAGAAGCAATCCTCGAAGCAATGATGGGTATAGATCGACCTTGGGAAGACTTACACCATCGTTCGTACTTTCTTCCTCCATTGCAGGAAGTAGAATCTAGATTCTCCGAGCTCTTTACTAGTGATGTTTGTACGGTGTCAAATCCTTTGGCTCCAGCACACATTCGTGCTGAAGGTAATATGTCGGTAATTTCAAAAACGATACCTATAAACATCTCTAGGGACCCTAACGTCATTGAGAATCTCTTCATCGGAATTGAGTGTTCCCCTGAAGAAATTCAAATTTACACCGACCTATTTAAGGAATTTCGAGATGTATTTGCTTGGTCTTATGAGGAAATACCTGGCATTGATCCTTCTATAGTTCAACATGAGATCAAGACGTATGAGAACGCCAAACCGGTTCGTCAAAGGCTTCGGCCGGTTAACCCTAGGAAAGCAGCAGCTATCAAAGCTGAAGTTGAGAAGCTACTAAAGGCGGGTTTCATATACCCTGTTCCTCTTACTGATTGGGTTTCTAATCCAGTCCCTGTGGATAAAAAGCAAGGAACAATCCGAGTATGCATCGACTTTAGGGACTTAAACAAGGCTTGTTCGAAAGATAATTACCCCATGCCATTCATTGATCAGATTATCAACGAGTTTGTGGGTAATGAGATTTTTTCCTTCATGGATGGTTTTTCGGGTTATAATCAAATTTCTATCCGTCCTGAAGATCAACATAAGACAACCTTTATATGTCCCTGGGGTACCTTTGCATATAGAAAGATGCCTTTTGGTCTTAAAAATGCTGGAGCCACTTTTCAGCGGGCCATGTCATATGCTTTCCACGACATCAAACATGTCATCGAGGCATACTTGGATGATCTCGCTGCTCGTTCTCGAAAGAGAACTGATCACCCTAGTCATCTTCGATTGGTTTTCGAGCGATGTTGTTTTTATAAAATCCGGTTGAATCCCAACAAGTGCGTTTTCGCGGTTACGTCTGGTCGGTTGTTAGGGTTCATCGTGTCCAATGAAGGGATCCGGGTTGATCCTTTCGAGGTTGAGGCAATAGTTCAGGTGCCTCCCCCGTCCTCAATTCGACAACTTCAAAGTCTTCAAGGGAAGGCTAATTTCTTAAGACGGTTTATAGCAAACTATGCTGAGGTCACTAAAGGGTTCATGCGTTTGCTACGGAAAGGAGTTCCATTTGTATGGGATGACTTTGCGCAGTGATCGTTTGATGCTTTGGAAAAGGCATTAGTCTTTGCCCTGCTTTTGAGTCCACCGGATTATGGTAGAGACTTCCTTTTGTATCTCGCTGCGGTAGAATCAACCATTGGTATGGTTCTCGTTCAGGAAGACGATGCTCTCGCCGAGCATGTGATTTATTATTTGAGCCGAGGCTTAATAGGTCTTGAACTTTGCTATTCTCCGATTGAGAATTTGGATTTGGTAGCTACCCATGCTGTCCAGTGGCTCCATCATTATATCCTGCTATGCAAAACTTTTGTCTTAGCGGCAGTCAATCCATTTCAATTTGTCCTCAGTAGGCGAGTGATTGGGGGCAAATATAATCGATGGATAGTCATTTTTCAAGAATTCGATCTCGAGTTCTTGTCTGCAAAGTCTAAGAAATCCATGGTTTTTGCACAACTAATTTCTGAGCTGCCTTGTGGAGAGGATATGGTTTATGAGGAAAGTTTTCCCGACGAACATTTATTCCTCATCTCTTCACTCGACCCTTGGTATGGAGATATCATTTTCTATCTCCAGACTTCGAAGTTTCCCTCTACTTTCTCCAAGGATGAACGTCGAAAATTACGTCACCTGGCTAAAAACTATGTTATCATCAGTGACACATTATACAGTCGAGGGGTTGATTCAATCCTTCGGCGCTGTTTAACCTTAGAGGAAGCAGAGTCAGTGCTCAATGAATGCCATAGTGGAGCTTGTGGTGGTCATCTATCAAGGCTTGCTACAGCCCAGCGCATCTTACGTGCCAACTATTTTTGGCCTTCACTCTTTAAAGACTGTGTGGAAGCGGTCAAACATTGTCACCCGTGTCAAATTTTTACTCAGAAGATGCGCGCGCATCCAGCTCCTCTTTTTCCCGTTGTCACCGTCGGTCCCTTTACTAAGTGGGGTATTGATTTTACGACTTGTAATCTGCCTTCAACGGCGAATCACAGGTACATTATCGTGGCTGTAGACTACTTTACGAAGTGGGCTGAGGCCATGCCTACTTATAAGAACGATAGTGACATGACAGCATTGTTTCTTTTCAATCAGGTTATCTCAAGATTCGGTATCCCGAGAGAGATTGTCACTGATCATGGCAGTCATTTCCAGAATCAACTGATGTCTGAATTGGCTCTCAAATTAGGTTTCCGGCAGGAGCATTCGTCTCCTTATTATCCTCAGGCCAATGGACAGGTCGAGGCAGTCAATAAAACTCTTAAGACGATCCTCCAATGGACAATCGACAAAAATCGATCCAATTGGCACGTTATGTTGTATTCGGCTCTTTGGGCATACCGAACCTCCGTGAAAACGACTACTGGTTTTACACATTTTCAGTTGGTTTATGGGATGGAATCTATCTTTCCGGTTGAATGTGAAATTCCATCTCTTAAAATAGCTGTTAAGCTCCTTCCAGAGACTTCGAGTCTCGAAGAGTGCCTACTTCACTTGGAAAATCTTGATGAGCAGCGTCGAGATGCCGCCACAGTGAATGAGGCTCATAAGAAAAGGGTTAAAACGCAGTATGATAAATCTATTCATCCTCGAGTCTTTTCTGAAGGTGACCTTGTCCTGGTATATGACCAAGATAAATACACCTTGGGGGCAGGAAAATTTAAGCCTATGTGGTACGATCCTTTCATTATTAAACGAGTTTTAGAAAAAGGGTTGTATGAGTTAATCGATTTTGAGGGAAACAAGCTGGCGGAGCCCCGAAATGGGCTCTACTTAAAGAAGTACTTTGCTTAGTTTTGGCCAGGCAATGGCTTCTTTGTACTTTATGTATATTTTTACATATATAATCGAGAGTTTTTTTATATCAACACTTTTTGGTCTGTTGTGGCAGGTGTTGATGGATGACTTGGTCTATTTTGGGTTCACCGATGGTGCTAGTCGGCACACTCGGAATCTTGCTTTCGCAGCTTGGGTACTCTATTATCCAACTGGTCAATTGATGGTATCAAGATGCGTATGCATCGGTCCTGCTTCAAACAATATGGCTGAGTATACTGCCGTTATTAATTTATTATCCGAGGCAATCTCTCATGGGATCGACTCGTTGGTAGTGTGTCTTGATTCTCAATTGATAGTGTCTCAATTAAATAACATTTATCGGGTAAGGGATCCATCTTTATATCGCCAGTATTTAAGGGTGAGGTTGTTGCAAAAATCATTTACTTGTATTAATTATTTGCACATTCCAAGATCTCATAATTGGTTAGCTGACTCTATCGCTAATCAGGCATTAGACTAGCACATCAATCATTCATCATAATAAAATCAAGCATCAAAAACTCAAACTGTATATATATATATATATATATATATCTATATATATATATATATATATATATATATATATATATATATCATAAAGCATCTCGAGTGTACATATGTGTGTCCAAAAATATACAAAATTGGGACTCAAATGCCCATAATCATGTCCGGCATATCTAATGCCTCGGCTCAGGATGAGCGTCTAAGTATGTAACTATCGCATTGGCCACACGTCGAAAAGTGCGAACCCAGTCACGTGGAATGCCAACCACATGACGCTGCATATCCTCAGGAAGGTCCTCTATGGCGGTCATCGGTACTCGGCAGCCCAGTCTCGCCAAGTGTCGCTGGACGTTGTTTAGAGTCTGTTCTGTATCAGCAGCTGCCTCTTCGGCTCCTCGGTCGCGCCATCCATGCCGCGGGAACCCATCTGGTCGTACTGGCCCAATGTATGGAAAATGATCATCCTATCAGTCATTTGAATCTCATCAAAAGTATTTTTCAAAAATCATCATTATATTTGAAAAATCCAAAAAAATTATAAAATTAAAATAAAAAAATTCTTACCGATCTCACCCCATGCTGCGTTCGGTTGTAACGCTAGATCAGGATCTCCTCGGAAATCCAGCCCAACATAGGGGTAGTCATCCACGGCGATGATCTGCTGATCCCACCAGGTGAAGAAGTCATCGTCGAAGGCAGTCCTTGGGACCTCCCCACCCCCCAGACATTTCATTAGATCAGCCCATCGGCCCATGCGTGGATCGCGTGGGGTGCTGATGGAAACTGCTACCCTGGGGCGGAGTGCGAGAACCTTCTCGAGAAAGAAAGTGCACAGGATAGTCCCGTATCCAAAGTTTTTGGTCTGTCCCCTCCTGATAGAAGTGAGCTGGCTCTTCATGTTGGCCAGAAGAGGAGTACACCAGTCAAACACAGTAGTGAGACAGTCAACTGCCACGCTCATGGTCAGCTGTGATGCCTGATGCAGAGAGGACGATCCATTCACTCGAGCTATGGTGAACAGGATTATCCTCAGCAATAAACTCGCCACTTGTGTGATGGAAATATGGCTCCCAACCTTCTTGGGATGTCTCGGGCAGTATATCTGTACATATTCCTCGATCGTGAGGCTACTCCGTGTCCTACCCCGGGAATGTACTACCTCTCCCCTTCGAGAAAGGCCCATGATAAAATAGATATCCTCCACTTCTACCCTGAGCGGCATCTGATCGAACATAAAGGCTTCCTCCTCGACGTCCCAATAATCAATGAGCATCTCAAGCAGATGCGTGCTCGCTTTCATATTCGACAATTTGAAAAATTTAAGCAAACCGCATCCCCGTAGGGTATCTAAAGCTACTGGACTGTTCATAACTTCATTATCCACCGCTGCGTGCTCTCTTTCACACCACGTGACAGGCATTCTGAGAAAAAAATGATTTGTAAACGTTACTTTTTGTTTAAAAATGGTTCGCGGCGTATACGCGGGTCCCTGTGCACACAGTCGCGTATAGGGCCCGCGTGTACGCGGGTTTCATATTACCAACCCGCGTATACGCCGCGGGGAAATTTTTGACAAAAATTCAACAGTGAAACATTAATCAAAAATCTTAAAACTAGTCACAATCAATTTCAAGCTAAGTATAAGAGTTACCTGGAGGTTTTTGACGAATTTGAACGGTTGAATCCGGCTGTGGGAAGTTTGCTCCTTTTGCTCCAAATCCTTTGCTCTCAAAATCAAATGGTAAAAATGGTGAGTCCAAAATCTCTTTTTATAAGTTTTTAAAATGAAATTTTTTTTCAAAATTTTATTTTGTTTGGCCTCATGTGATTTTTAACTTGGGAGCTTGGAATGTCGAGATTGGTTTGTTTTTCAGGACATTTTGGACGTTTTTCAGTTTCGAGACGGTTCCATGACTGCTGACCCGTCATGGCAGGTATCATTTTCTCACTGGCATATAGGTTAGGGACACCATTTTTCCGTTGCATTATGCATACTAGCCTCCATTTGCCGATACATCTGCCATAGGGTCGACCCCATCATGTTATGGTGCATAAGCCATCTTCACTCGCCGATTTTTTAAATCATGACACGATGGTAGAGCCATCCTTTACATGGGCATCGTAGTTAGCAACTCACTGACATTTTTTGCCCATGCTGCTACGATTTGAGTAGGCTCGGGAGTCCTCTGTAGTCTCGCCACGACTTATGCGTTGAAGACTCATTCCTCTTTGCTTCTTCGCTTCGTTCTGGCCTTATACCCTAGAGGCTCCTTTGTGTTGAGTTGTACTACTGCATTGCATGTTGACCACTTTCACCTTTTGGCCTAGAGCCGGCTTCACTTGGACTCGTGTTTAAGCCAACTTTTGACCATGACGTCTGCAAAATCAACCTTGCATAACTTTGATTTCTGCAGCTTGACACACCTTGACCCGTGGAAGGAACATACCTTTGAGTGTCATTGACCAGTTTTCACCTCCTTGCATTGAGTATAGGAACATTCCGTTCCCAGGAACTAGATCATCTGTTTCACCGGCACTCGTTCTTTCCTCCGTACCGTAGCATTCTTTTATTCTTTTTCCAGCTTAACAGAAAAGACAAAAATTAAATATTCCAAAAAAGAGCGGGAACGGGACATTATTTCCATTTATTGTTGGCAGCTAGAGTCAGTTGTGTCGTCCTTGAACAAAGCACTCAAAACAAAGTCTGCTCCGTGTGGGTGGGATTTAGTTTGACTTAGGTACGCCTTAACCTTGTTATTGACTTAGTTCTCCCCCGATTGGTTATCTCTTCCAATCATATGGAGGGTTCGTTCGTGCCTCCTGCATGGCGAACTTATACAGAGTCATCATATGCTGCCACATAGTCACATTGAGTCGTGTTTTTGTTCAAGGGAAGTTAGCCTGAGTCGGCCTCTCTGTGGTGTCTCTTGACTCATTTTTTAGTTGGCCATCCCTGGTTGTCATTGTCATGTCTATCATCACATCAGCTATATTGGTCCTTTACTCGTGCCGGTTTGAGAAGGTCCCCATTGACTTCTTGCTGGTGGGTCTTGTCCTTATCGACGACGACATCTTGCTCTGAGGACAGGCCTAGATCTGCACCTTGGCCCTATTTTCATTATTGATAGGTCACCTTGTGCTCAGCATCGATCAGTATCATGGGTCTTTGACTGAGTGGTTTCCCTTGTGTTCGACCTCAGCTTACATTATCACACATTGGGATTCGTGCAGTACCTTGGTTTCCATTTGACCCTATTGGTGTATACCTCGCCTCTGTGTCAACTTTCGTTATTGTTTGGTTCAGAGGGTTTCTGTCGTGCGCTAGCCACATCTTGTGTAAGCCGGAAACGTACTTCGGTTCGGTTGCTACATCTCTTTCGTTCGATTCCTTCCACATTATTGGCCTACGGGTTACACTCGCGCTAGATTGATGAAGGATGCCTTAATGCCTTCCTTCTAGCGGATCTTTCCCTATCGACTCCGACTCATTGCTCTGGGGAAAAGATCTAGAGTCCATCTGGCAGTACCTTGGTGTTTGCAGTCATTAGTGGTAGATCCTTCGCTATTGACAGTGGGAAACCATCATTGTCTCCTGATCGATAGATTCTTACAGGTGTTCGACTCCAACTCATCTATTCACACTTGCTAGATTGTACTGGGTACCTTAACGCTCATTATCATTATCGATGAGTAGTCTCGCGTTTGTTAACGGTATACATCAATGACCGGTAATCAAACAATTTCTCACATGGTCGACTTCAGATCATTTATTCCCATGGTGTAGAAATGTACCACGACGGTCGGTGAAGACCTTAGGTTGTATCAGCATTCATTGGTTCACTTGACAGTTGCTCCGGTTGCTGCTAGTTGATACCACTCCACTTTATATGTTGCAGTCAGTCATGGCGACATTCTATATGCTGGCACCTGAGTTTGCAGTGTAGTACCATCCTATTCCATCATGTTCAGTTGGTACCTTTTGGGATCAGTCTTTGATATCAGTGATCCGTTGCATCTTTCAGCATCATTGGCAGTCTTATATGTGATATTCAGACATGTACTTGTTCATTATGATTAGATGATCCATTATGTATCTTTCAGTCATTTATACTTGTATACCTAGTGGATCCGCTTGTACTTGATATGTGGACATGCTTTACTTTTTCTGAGCATGGGTATGCCCGCCTCAGACAGTGTTTCTTTCTGATCTCCTTTGGTGGCTTGGCAGGCTAAATTCTGGTGAAGTCCTCCTCGGTTTTTGACAGACTTCCTTTCCATGTACTCGCATAATATATTTCGGCCATCATGTACCCCTTCTGACCTCATATATTAGGGGGCATCTGTTGTAGCTCCAAATGTCACTCTTATGGTTTGTGATGCTGCACTCATGGCATAGGGCAACCCCTCCTTCCAGACCTGGTCCTAAAATTTAAAAAACAGTGTTTTATCCCTTATACGCGACATTACCCTGAGTTAAACGCGTGTATACGCGGGTCTGTGTATACCCAACCCGTGTATATGTATTAAAACACTTAAAAAAAATATAAAATTCCTTATTTTTCGGGTGAAGATCGCGGGTTTTACCTGCTGATCACCTGTTAGTGCCCGTGGCCCAACTGTTCCCAACCAAATCCCAACTAAAAAACTACTTTGGGAGAGGTATAAAAAGACCTCAAAGGGAAGGCCTAAAGGAGGAGAGAAGAGAGAGAAAGGTTATTATGCTGAGATTTTCCCCTGACCAGGTCTGAAGTCCCTTGTGCCTTCTGCACTTCCCCCATTTTGTACAGGAAACCTTTGTTTCCTTGTGTGTTGATGTTCATCCACCATTTATGACATCATGGAGAGAGTCATGGAAGGAGTTTGTTAAAGGCTTGAGGCTGGAACGGATCTGGAAGGAAGCTTTGCTTGGAGCCTGCTGAAGGTGACTCAGGTGAAATTATTCCTTTTTATGTACTTTATTTGTCTACAATAAAAGAAACACATGTCTTGGTTCCCGATATAAATCTTCTTTATGTTTATGATATTCATGTTTAGAATTCAAATGTAAATGGTTGTTTGGATTTCATAACTAACTACCTTTATTTATAACATGAAGATGGTTTCTTTATAAGGTTTTGTCCATATACTGCTGTGTTCTTTGGAATTGGTTGTTTTGCAGGACAAAAGAGAAGAAGGGAACTCCAAGAAGGGTTTGGACCCTAAGGGCCTTCTCAAACTTAGGACCTAAGGTACGTACCCCTTTACAATAGAATTTGCTTATAATAGCATAATGGCTGTGTGAATGTGTGTTTCCTTGAATAGATAACTTTCAGTCTGCTAGGGTTTCAACCCAATAAGCCCTAGGGGAACAATTCCCTCCAACAGTCAGTTCGATGGAATGCTTTACCTGACAGGTGAAAGGTACTTCTATGGATGAGGAGAAGATGTCTCTATACTCTTCCATGACCTTATCCATTTTCCTTTTCCACACAGAGAAGCCCTGTGGTGGCCATGGATGTGACTCTGATATTTCCTTTACTTTGAGAATGAATCAGGAGGAAGAAAATTTCTCGGTCAGGGAGATGATCTTACTGCATCTCTTAGCAGAGATTAGAGAAATAGCAGTAGGAAGGACTACCTTTGGTATCCTATATATTTTTCTGCCCAAAGTAATAATAACAGTATGAGGTTTGGACTCATACATAACATGGTGTTTCCACAAGTATGGCTGGCCCAATAAAAAATCAACAACTTCAAAAGGAGAAATATCACACAATACCTCATCCATGAAAGGCTTGATGTTGTAGGACAGGTGACACTATTGCTTGATGCAGAGATATTACCTTTAGTGGAGCCACCCAATTGTGTATGGATATAGGTGTGGTGTTGTTGGTAGACCCCACTACTTAAGGACATATGCTGAGATCAGGTTCTTTTGAATCCCGCTATCGAAAATGAAACGTAGCGGACCCCCCTTTACTCACATTTGTGAGTTGAAGAGACACTCACCTTGCTCGGTATCTTTGGGCTCCTTGTGTTGGACCTTGATCGTAGAAGCAATGGCACTAGGTTCTGTATCAATAATTTGTTTCCCCTTTTCGGGGTCTGCTTCAAAGTCGAAACCTGCATCTGACTTTAAAGCTTTCATCTCAGCCACCAGTGACTGCTTCGCACGACACCCATTTGTGTTAAGAGTGGGGCTCTTGTGGAACTCAGACCACTTTCTCGTGTCCTTCTTCATCTCCCATTGCTATTATGTGCTTGTGGATTTGATGGGATATCTTGCACTGTTCCACCTTAGCTCTATCCTTTGTTTTGTTGTTTGGCCCTTTCCTTGCTTTGGATTCACAAAACCAAAGTCTCACTTCATTTGTTTAAATGTTTACTCGATTAGGGTAGCATATCGATATGTTGCACCAAGTGAGGAGATGTCTAAGAACTCCATCTCGATATCGATGTATTTGTGCAGAAAACCACGATACTTGAGCACCAGATGTCGCTTAGAGTCCTTAATACCAAACTTCGTGCACAAAGTATGAAATATATTCATGAACTTTGGCACATCTTGGTCCCTTTCCTGTCATAGCATGGTCCATTTTATATATTTGCTTTCATAGCTTCCAATGGGGTAATATTGTTCCTTAACAAAATCCTTACAAGAGTTCTAAGAGGGTGTGACTAAAAAAAATGCAGATTCCTCCATGGCCCTTTTGTTATAGTAAGTTTCCCACTAGTCCTTGATGTGGGGGGTAATCTTTTCTCTATTAGAAAAATCATGGACCGAAAAATATCCTTCTAGCAGATTTAACCGTTTATCTGGAGCATCTGCATCTATCTGGCCTTCAAATATAGGAAGATCAAAGTTAAATTATACCTTAAAGGGGGTGGCACCTCTGAAGTGATTTCTGGATGAAGATGCGTCACCTATTAGTAACCTCTATCGCTCAAAGGCTTCTTCGAGCAACAATTTGATAGGACCTCCTGCTCCCTCATATTTCTTTTCTTTCGCCATGGGAGGTCGTTATGGTTGGGAATGACGATCCTACAAGGGCTCAAGTAGTTCGAGTCCCAACTACTTATATCCTGATCTCATTGGGGACATGCACAAAAAAACAAAGAAAGAATATACCACTCTTATACCACTGATCTAGATTTATGAAGGAATGAAATGAAATACAAATTTAAACAAAACACATAGATACAATGAAACTAAACTTCAATTAATAAATAGGAAATGTTGAAAACTATTTACATGTAGAATGAAATAGAACTAGTTTGGGCAATGGGAGCTTATATTTAATAGGAGATGTGATGACAACATTCCTTCTAAATTGTGTTACAATGAGGCTTTGATGCATTTTTATCATGAAGAAACAATGAGAAAACCTAAACATCCAAAAACCTAACCTTATGATATGAAGCACCAAAAGCTTATGAGCACTGATGGGGTTAGTTGGAACATCAACTTCTCGGGGTCATAACTTTGCTATATGATATCCATTTGGCACACACGATAACCCATTAGAAAAGTTTATATGAGGAAAACAAATTTCAACTGCAAATGTCAATATTTGAAACATGGTTGCATTTTTACCCAAAAAAACCATTTAGGGCCTCAAAACAACTCTGAAAGTTTAGGACCCAAAAACTTCCAAAAATAGAAAAATGCCAAAATAGGAAATTGTGCTGAAAGATATGAAACTGATAGGGAACAATGCTGGGGGTCCAAGTGGAATATGAAGGTGGCAACGGATATCTACCTAGATCAAGAATATACTAATATGTTAGTAGCTTTCCAACTGAAGAAACTTCCCATGATATCATAATATTACTCTCTTGAATTAGAGATGTGATTCTTTGTGATATAAGGGAACCCTGTGATAAAGCTTTCTGACTTAAAAGTACTAAGATTAAACAATGGCTTTCTTAAGGTTGAGGAATGTCACTTGGAAGCTTGTGGTCTAAAGAACCTACTGATTCATCAGTAGTTTATGAGCTGAAAAACCTTCCCACATATTAATGAGACTGTGATTTTTGACTAGAGATGCCATTCTATCATTTAGAAAAGACCCCTTAGATGAAGCTGATAAAGATTAGGCCCTACAACATGAAAGTGTGAAAATTATTGAGAATAGTTTAGGGAAGTTATTCCTTGTGAATTTGGTTATATGAATAGCTGGTGGGTAAAGGTGGGTTACCTTTGGATGCCCTGTTTCAAATGGAAGTATTTATTTTACAGTGTTAAGCAATCCTCTTCAAGCTCTGGAATTTGGCTTGGGGGTGACAACTAAAAGGAATATTTTGTTGAATTGTGTCTAAGGTTGGGTGGAGATTTAGAGTCCTAATCTTAGTTTCCAAACTCATTTCATAAGATAAGTGTTTACTTATACCCCTGTACTTTTGAATGTCATGCATATGTTAAATGTGTTAGTTTAATGCCCATGGTATTGATGAGGAATGTTGATTTGTATATGATTGAATGAGGTTAATGTTGTGTAATTGTTAAGGAATGGTTATTCCTATAAGGGATGATATATTCATGTTTTCATATGCATCCTTGAATTGAATAATGCATGTTGGCTACTGAGTTTCCATATTTCCCATAGCTCTAGAAGGGATATGATTGTTTGTATAAATATGTGCTGATGGTTCCCTGAATTCTTCCTAAGGGATGGGACTATGCATGTAATCATCCTAAGCATGAATAATGGTTTAAATGGCTACAATATGGATAGATATACCTTCTCTTTTTATTTAATTGACTTCTTGTATTGACATGAATTAGTTATCAAACATCGTTTATGTTGAAAATAACAACAAGAAATGTTAAAAATAGAACCTAGAAATTATAATTTAATTTGTCCTTGAATTAAATTGTAATTCTATTCTCATAGCAACTTGTAACTGTTAACTAAGTTAAGTTGACTTAGTTGGTTCAGTAAATTCGAGTTGGAAGTATATATAGAGTCATGTAGAGTGATCCCTAAATTTTAGTGGCCCAGGTTGAGTTTTTTTGGGTTGTAATTATTTAATTCAGTTTAATTGAGTTAAATTTAGTTAAACTAGTTCTAACTGTTGGAGGAACTAATGATAGGTCAAGTGAATTAAATTGGATTTAATTCACATGCAGTGATCAATTAGATAATTGATAATTCACTCATAAATAACTCATGCATGTCAGTTCAAAGGAAGACCCAGTTGAGATTAGAGTTCAGGGATAATGTACTATCAATTGTATAATTTTTTGAGCTGTACATATGGTGCATGAAATAAGTAGAAGGTCTATGATGGATTGCGTAGTTGTGGTGATGGATTTTCCCAATTAAATATGGATTATTTCCATTAGGGATTGCGCAAGGAAGTAGGGGCTTGGTAGGCAATAGATTGGGTTAAGTGTTGGCTTGAGCTGGTTTGTGAAGCAATGAGATAGATCGTACTTGTGTAGAGATTTTTTAGGTTGAACAAGCATTATATTTTATTCTCATATCCTCTAGTTAATTCAATATAAATAGTCAGGGTTTTTAGCAGTTGCTTTCCCCAGATAAATATTGTGTTATGTGTGATTGATATTCCTCCTTTTCTGCTTATTGTTTTCATCAATCAATTTTGGTTTCCACTGTAGAGTAGAGTAGATTATTGTCTTATGTTTTAGAATATCACATAAGTTGTTGAATCTACAAGTAAAAATCTACAATTTAGCCAAGGTAAGTCAACTGGTTGGGTTGTTTCAACTAGCCTTGTCTAGTCAAGGTAAGTCGAGTGGGTCGAGTTGTTTTCACTGATCTTATCTATTCGAGGTAATTTGACAATTTTGGGCCATTTGTATTGAGATTTGTAGCTTGGAGGTACTCCAAGCCTTAGAATTCAGGGTTTTGGAGGAATGGGCACAACAAAAGTGGTTTGTGGGCTTAGAACCCAAGGTGTGGGATTTCCACCAAAACATGTTGGTGTGAAGCCATAAGGAGATCTTAACACTTGGCACTTGGAGGATGTAGGGAACCCTTAGAGGATCAAGGGTCCACTTAAAACACCAAGAGATGCCACTTGTTTTGGGAGATAAATTTTTTTTTGTATGTTGGATGGGCTTATGGCACAAAAGTTAGGTTGACTACATTTAAAATGTGCCCCAAGAACAATTTGTTGGAATGAAAGGAGAAGCATATAAATAAGAGTGACTTTGAGGCTAGAGAAGCACATCCAAGGATAAACATTTCATAAGTTACACATATGTTTTGGACTGCAGATTAGGAGAAAAAAGCAGCAAGTGAAAAGGAGAATTATTTTTTTCTCTTTTATGTCTGTATTGAGGGCCACATAGATTAGGAGAAGGGCCAAGTTGTTTTGAGTAAGTTCAAGGCTATGTTTTGGGTAAAACAAGTGTGGAAAAACCTCTATTTTGTAGGCCACATTCCCCATGACAGTTGTAGACTAGACCAAAGTTTGTGGTGCCTATTTTGGAGGGGCTAAAAGGACTAAAAACATTGCAGACTAGTACCTAAGTGGCAAGGAGTGGGATCATATTACAATGGGAGGAAAACCACAACTGTAGGAGGATTGTTGGAGCTTTAGGTTAGGGCTGACATGGATTGAAGTATACCATAACTAGACCAAAAACTTAACAACAAGTGTACATCAAATCATAGTGAGAAACAAGTATGTATTGATATGTATAAGGTTCATTCATTTCTAGTGGATGCGTTGTCCACGTTGGAAGGATTTGTGTTGGGAATCTTGAGGTTGTTGGAGGGAAAAAATTAGGTGCTCAAAGTAGCCCTTAATAAATTTCCAAGAAGTACATTGGAAGCTATAAGGAGGGTGAAGTTTAGAGGCTCTAGTGTTGACACCTTGAACGACAAAGGACAACTAAGAGAGTCAGCCCAATTACATTGATGGAGAAGGAAATCTTGTAGTGATAGGTGGTAGCCCTTTGGCTCAAAGTTTGTCTTCAATGCATCAATGTAGGAAGACATTAGAGGGAAGAAGTCCCAAAGGAGCTTAGGAGCATTAGTGGGAAGTTGAGAGTTGTTCACAAACGGAGTTGTGAACAACTCATTAGGAGTCTTTATGTGTTGATGCATTAAAGGACTAACAATTAGCTAGAGAGAAGTTGGAGAAGCCATGTTCAATGACCTAAAGGAGAAAGACCATTGATAGAGGCAAGAACTGCAGATTGGGAGAAAAATAACCAACAATTGTGTTCAGGGTATCACAAGAGGAGCTATGATTGTCGACTACAACAAAGATACAATCAATGTATTTTGTTATTGTATTATTGTATCAGTGGATGTATTAGGGCCATTCTCCCTGGTATGGGAGCGAGCCTAGACAGTTGTATTACATTTTATTAATATAATGAAGTTGTTTTGCTGAAAATTGTAAAAAATTGTCTATATTTGTGCACATGTTGATTTACTATTATTTATAGTTCATTGTGAAACATAGTTTGTTATGGCATTTGGATTGGTAGTGTGAGTGATTCCAAGACCCTAACCTAGATTCTAGTGCCGTGGAAATCAACATGGTATTAGAGCTACTTTGAAGGGCTAATGAAACACAATGTGCACATTGAAGTACAACTTAAGAGGGAGTTGGTCACATTGTTGTTGAAGGGCTCACAACAATGTCGAAGTTGTTGGTTGGTATATGGTATGAGGACATGTTGGAAGGGTTGTCTAACTATAGCCCATGGAAGGAAATGATCAAGTTTTTTCTAATGGTGAATAAGATTTGGGACTTTGTGGATAAAGTGATAAAAAATTCGTTTGACCCTAAGGACATAGAAGTGTACGAAGAGTTAGATACGAAGGTGAAGTTGAACATCCTAGATGGTGTCAAAGATTCCTTAATACATCACCTGTGTGGGAATAACACTACCCATGAAATGTGGGAATATTTTTAGAATCTATTCTAGAATAAGGACGAGAACTAGGTATTGGTGTTACAAGATAAGTTGAAGGCCACTAAGATGATACGAGGTGAAGGGGTGACTTCATATCTGACGAGGTTGCCTGAGGTTCATGATGATATTGCTGCCATAAGTGAGACTCTTTTAGATTATGATATGGTGAGGATTCCCTTGAAGGGGTTTACTCCAAAGTGGAATCCATTCATTAAGGGGATCATTGCCAGGGACAAGTTTCCAGACTGGAATAGGTTTTGGGATGAATTCATTCAGGAATAATTGCGAGATGGGGATATTCATATGAACAAGAATGCTTATGATGATGACACCGATCTTGCCACAAGAATGAAGGGCAAGAAAAATAAGGACTTGAGTAAGATCAAGTGTTTTAACTACGACAAGTTTAGTCAATATTTGACGAAGTGTCCATGGAAGAAGCCACAGAGATGATGAGAAGAAGAAGGGGAAGCAGGTTGTAGGTGTCACCATTTCTACCGAGATTGATGACCTCTCTAGGAGATTGGAGAGTGAGGACTTTTCTTGGATTGATGAGGTTGCAAGGTATGTGGAAAGTAGTGCATCAAAGCACATGACAAGATCACATGATGTATTTGAGAATTTAGTTGAGTGGGACTAAAATTTTCACATGGTGTTAGGTGATAAGAGTTAGAAAGAGATTAGAGGATCAAGTGTCGTGCCATTTAGGATGGAGTCAGGCCAATTGATGCGATTTCATGATGTATTGTATGTACTGGAGCTCAGATATAACATGTTTTTTGTATCAACAATCAAGAAGAATGGGATCGAAGTGTTAATCAAGGGTTGAAAGGCGAGACTTAGGTCTAGAGGCTCTAGCTCTGTAGGTGTTATTGGAGTTAGAGAGCATGGTCTATATAGGCTGAAGGGAAAGCCTATATATCATGAGAAGAAGAAGGAAGAGAAGGTCCAGGTTCTAGAGGTTTAGAGGGAGCCGAGTTCTAGAGGGAGTTTGCAAATTCAGAGGGAGAATATGTAGCCCAAGAAGAGCGTGTGGTCATTGGGGAGTAAGGGTACTTCTACAACTAGAACTGAAGGAATTATGGAATGGATTGGAAGCATTTAGGGAGAAGAAGAAGAAGCAAGAGGCTTCAAGTGATAGTGACAATTCCAAGAAGGGCATAGTTGGGCTTTCCAGAGTTGTGGGCGTCAGGAGTTGGGCTAGTGTCGCGAGTAGTGACAATGATGACGAGTTACTTCCTAGTCTTGGAAGTACCTCCCTCCCTAAGAGGGAGTGTTGAAATTTGTAGCTTGGGAGGTACTCCAAGCCCTAAGGTTTAGGGTTTTGGAGGAATGGGCATCAAAAAAGTGGTTTGTGGGCTTAGAACCTAAGGTGTGGACTTTGCACCCAAACTTGTGGGTGTGAAACCATAAGGAGATATTGACACTTGGCACTTGGAGGATGTAGGGAACCCTTAGAGGAGAAAGTGGCCACTTAAAACACCAAGATATGCCATGTAGTTTTGGAGATAAACATTTATTTGTATGTCGGATGGGCTTGTCGCAAAAAATTCAATCTGACTGGGTTTAAAATGTGCAACAAGGACAATTCGTTGGCACAAAAGGAGAAGCATATAAATAAGAGTGACATTGAGGATAGAGAACATACAAGGAGAAAAATTTCATATGTTACACATATGTTTAGGGTCATAGATCAAGAGAAGACCTCAACAAAGGAAAAGGAGGATTGTTTTGTCTCTTTCGTGACTGTCTTGAGGGCCGTAGAGATAAAGAATAGAGCCAAGTTTTTTTGAGTGACTTTTGGGTAAAATAAGTGTGTACATACCTCTATTTTATAGGCCACATTCCATGTGATAGTTGCAAACTAGGCCAAAGTCTGTCATACCTATTTTGGAGGGGCCAAAAGGCCTAAAAACATTGCAGACTAGTTCTTAACTGGAAGCGAGTGGGAGCATATTACAAGGTGAGGCAAGCCACAACTATAGGAGGCTTGTTGGAACTTCAGGTTAGGGGTAACATGGACTGAAGTATACCCTAATGATCCATGTGGATATTGGTGGCCACTCGCCTATTGCACTTGGAACCCACCACTGTTTTTTCAGTTTTTTAGTTTCCTTAATTGTAGCACAAGTTACTATTTTTAGCAGTTTTTTAGGTTGTGAACTTCCAGAATCATTCTGAGGCCCTAAATGATGTTTTTTGGAAAACGAGAAAACTTGAGGCTTTCAAAAATGGTTGTGGTCGAAAGTTGTATTTCATGGATAGATATTTATAATGAGGTATTGTGTGCATCAAATGGAGATCATATGCCAAAGTTACGACCTCGAAAAGTTGATGTACCAATTTTCCCAAACATGACCCATAGTTTTAGCACTTCATCCCCTGGGGTTAGGTTTTTGATGTTTATGGTTTTCCATTGTTTCTCAATAATAAATAGGCCTTCGAGCCTCATTCTAACACAATCTAGAAGGCATGTAGCCACCACATCTCTTCTTAGAGATAAGCTACCATTGCCTGAGCTAGTTTATTTCCATTTCTGTATGTAAGCATATTTCAGTTCTTTGATATTAATGAAAAGAAGCTTTATTTCTGCTGCAGCAGCAGAAGGGAAGGTTGTGGAGGAGTACAAGGACACCTTCATCTCGCCACAAGGGTACCTCTACACTGTCAGGTCAAGCACTCCATCGATCTAACCCCAGGTGTGTCGCTACCCAATGGATCGATCTATTAATGCTTTGTTATGGAGAAAAATGAAATCAAGAGGTAGATTCGGAAGCTGTTGCAGAAAGGGCACATCAAGCCAAGTTCATCACCCCATGGGAGCCTGATCATGTCGATAAAAAAGGAGGGGACCTAGAGACTCTATATTGACCATCGAGCACTGAATAAAATCACTGTCTAGAATAGCTATCCCATTCCATGGATTGATGACATTTTGGACCAACTTAAGGGGGCCATATATTTCAACAAGATTGACTTGAAGTCTGGTTATCACCATATAATGATTAAACCCTATGATGTGTGGAAGATTGCCTTCAAATCCAAGGAGGGCCTTTTCGAATGGTTGGTCATGCCTTTTGGGTTGATGAATGCCCCCGCAACCTTCATGAGGATGATGGAATACATCTTGCGACCCTTCAACAATTCTTTTGTGGTGGTGTATTTGCATGACATTTTGATCTTCAGCCAGAGTTGGGAAGAACGCCTCCACCATATTTGACAGGTTCTCAAAACCCCACAGTAACATAATTTGTGTGCCAATTTGGAGAAATACACTTTTGGTATGACCTAGGTTCAATATTTTGGGTACATCATTGATGAGCGAGGTGTGCATGTGGACCCAACCAAGATACAAGTCATTTGGAATTGGCCAGCCCCAACCACTCTAATAGAGCTCCACAACTTTCTGGGTCCTTCCAACTTCTCCCATAGGTTCGTGTTGGAGTTCTCTCATATCACTTGGCCCTTGAGTCAAGTCACCAAGGGAGGAGTGAAAGAAAAGTTATTTTGGTCCGAATCCCAACAGAAGGTTTTTCCAAGTTGAAGCATCACCTCTGCTCTGCACCAATTCTCACATTATGGACTTGCAACAACCATTTGAGATCGAGATAGATGCCTTCGACTATGCAATTGGTGCAATTCTTACTCAGTAGGGAAATCCAATGGCATATCACAGCTAGAAGCTTTCAAAAACAATATGAAAGTATCCTACCTATGAAAAATAGATGTATTCCATTGTGTAGACCTACTAACAATGGAAGCATTACATTATGGGGAAGAAAACAATCATCCACACAAACCACTGACCCCTGCAGTTCATATAGACACAAGGGAAGTTGCAGAACAATCGCCATCAGAAATGGTCTACATACCTGCAACAATTCCATTTGAACATTAAGTACAAGGATTGCATCACCAATAATGTTGTAAACTGCCTCAACCAACCACCGGTCATGGCGTTGATCATTGTGCTCAACTATTGTAGGCACGAGATTGCGGGGTGCTTGCATCTTTACAAGATTGATACAGAATTTGGCAACTTATACCAGACGCTCCTAGAAGGCAAGAAAGTTCCAAATTTTCACCTCCAGGATGCACTGTTATGTCCCTGGGACACCTTTGTGTTCCTTCAAGTGAGTGTGCCAAGATGATTTTGGAGGCACACTACAGTCGGTTCACTGGACATTTCAGGGTAGAGAAAATAGTGGTAGTGCTGCAGAAGTATTTTTATTGGTCAAACCTTTGACAAGATGTTGGAAAGTATATCATATCCTGCATTGCCTATGTTATTGCGAAAGAAGAAAGGCCTATATACTCCTTTGACTACTCCCATTTGAACTTGGGAATCTATCCGATGGGTTACATGTCGGGCCTTCCTTCTACTAAGCATAGCAACAACTACGTTTTCGTGGTCGTCGACAGATTCTCTAAGATGGCCATTCTAGCGGCCTTTAAGAAGAGTATCACAACAAAATCCATTGCTCAGCTCTTCTTTGAACAAATGTGGGTACACTTTGATATCCCATAGTCCATTTTCTTAGATCAAGACAACATGTTCCTAAGTACATTTTTTTCAAGTCTCTTGTCAATGTTGGATACCAAGGTCACTAAGTCCATGACTTTCCACCCCCAAACTGATGGCCAAAAAATGTCGTTAATAAGATGATCATATACATTCTGTGCATGTACAACTCAAAGCATCCACACACATGGGATGAAAGCCTCCCTTATTTCCAACACAACTACAACAGAGCTCTCCATAGCTCAACTGGCCATAACCATTTTCAAGTGGGATTGGGATTCTAGCCACTATGCCCCATTGATGTGGCCATATCATTTGCAGCTACTCCGGCAGATTCAGCTCATGTCCAGTTTGAAGTTGACAGGGCTAACAACTTCATTGAGCGCATTCGACACATCCGCCAACAAGTCCATGACATATTGGATAGAGCCAATACTAATTACAAGCAACATCATGATCAACATTAGGTGCCACACAAGTTCCACCTGGGCAACAAAGTTTGGTTACATTTGCAGAAGGAGCGCCTCACTAGGTCCCACCACAAGCTTCGCCCACTCTGATATGGGCCTTACACCATCACTAAGTTTGTAGGGGACAATTATTTCGAGCTCAACATTCCACCATTCCTTGGCCTTCACCCAATATTCAATGTGGACTGTCTTCGACCATACTTTCCACCATTACTGGACACATAAGACATTGCATAACAACTCACACATACAAAGTTGAACCTAGACTGTATGGAATGGACCACAACTATTCAGGTCATGGACACACAAATCAAGATTACTCTCCAACAGAAGATCCAACTATATCAGGTTTTCAAAGCTGTCCAATTCCTAAACCAAGAAAAGTGGCTCACCAGGTGTTACACATCATTTTGTAGCAATAGGTAAATGGCCATCGGTTTGGATCTTTCACTATCCACAAATGTGTCCCAACACATTCCCCTATAAATTTAGAATATAAATTATCCCAAAGAAAGTGGAATTCATGGATCCCATGGTTCAAAAACTTGTTTTTGGCTTCCTGGGAAGTTTCCTAGTCAGTTTCTCCACATACGCAGAAGAGCCCATTAGGAAGTCTGCATAAGTATGCTCTGTCTGTCACTTTGACTTGCGAACATGACTTAATGTATGTAAAAATAAAAAGTAAAGTCTAGAAGCATTGTTGGTCATATATTTTCCAACCAATAAGCTTCGAATAATTTCCTATTCAGTCCCGATCCCTCCCATCATGGAGGAACTCCCTCTCTTTGTGGAATCCCTATCCCACCATTAGTGGATCTCATCCCTTGGAAAATAGATCCAAAACTTCCCACTCTTGGCCTATAAAGCTAACACAGGCTTGAGGATTGAGAAGGACTGTTGGAAGTAGGCTTGTGCTGCAGGAATAAGGTTGGAAGGCTATTCATTCAAGGAGAGGGTTGGAGATTTTGGGAAGGGACTTCCAAAATTAAGCCTTCATGGTTGTAAGGCTATTCTCTAGTTTATGGATATAAAGGAAATTTTTCTTTCTCAATTATATATTTGTTGATACAATTTGTAGGATTCCTTAATCACCTACATAGATTGTGATTTCATATTGATCAATTTATGATACATGGTTGAGTTCATTAGTCCATTTATCTCTTATGTTATATACTAGATGCTTTGATCTCATGTTTGTTTCTTTTTATGCAGATCTCTTTCAGGACATTATGGAGAAGTTGTGGGAAGCAATGGGAGGATCTCTAAGACATCGAGGAGGAGTGGATGGTCGAAAGTTTTGAAGGGGACTTCATCAATAATTTTATTTAAATGGTAAGTGGCCTCTATCATAGTATTTGTTTAAGTCAATCATAGTCTAGAGAAAATGTTACTGTTCTTGGTTTCTTGTTACTAGATTTCTTTGGAGTCTAGGGATATTTCTCTTGTCCGCAAGAAGGATAAGTCCACATAACAAATTGGCGACTCCGCTGATAACTCGTCTCACTCTCCATTAGTTTTCTTATTTTACCTTTTGAAACCTCTGTACAAGCCTTCCTTGAGTGTCTGGAAATCTTAAAAATTTGAATTTTGGGTTTGATTTGACTTGTTTTTGGTTTTTTTCCAAAATCCCCTGCTATGTGCACTTAGGCTTGAGGCACAATTCACATTTCTGTGCAGTTATCTTTCTGCAACAGAGCGTATATGCACTAGTTTGCTCTAGGACCTGTGCACAAACCTGGATTTTTTTAAAAATTCAGTTTTATCCTCATTAAGTCCAAAGCTTTCGTTTTTTCTTGTTAATTTACACTTGTTTGTACATTCTTTGAGTGGTTTTCAGTCTGGCTCAGTGTTATGAAAAATATTTTCTTGTGGCTGTGTTATCTTTTCAAATTAGGGTAAAGTCCCATCTGATGAATGGTCGATTTATCGAAAGAGAGAGCTGTTGGTCTTGTCTTGTTGACTGCCTATCTTTTTTCTTTTGATTAGATCAAGTTTTGAGTACAGTTTGTTCTTTTGCGAAATATTTTTTTTGTGTCAAAATCAATGATTAACAAGACTAGGTATTGTTTGTGAAAAATACTTATGCTTGTTTCGAAATGAAAAGTCATTTTTCCTTCCATTGCTGAAGTGTTATTGAACTGTACTTTTTACTGCAAGTGAACTCATAACATTCAATTTAGGAAAATTAATTTTTAGTTATTATTGGTTTCTTGTTTCATTTTGTGAATTTGTGAGTGATTGTATGAAAAGAGAAATTTCTTAATTTTTGTGTTATTGGGAAAAGTGAAAGTTTGAAGTTATTTTCAATATTTGGGTGATTCGGAATTGGATATATTAATTTTAGGAAAAAGGATATAGTGAGATTTAGAGTTTTTGTTTTCATTTCTGTTGAAAAATTGAAATACTCTTTCCTTACTTTAGATATATTTTCATTGAAACAAAAAGATTACATTTTCATTTTCGACTGCATTAGGATTTGTGTCAAGTCATCATTTCATCAGTTTCACATCCATTACCTTTGAGTAAATAACATCTCTTAAAATCAATGTTAATAAAATCCATCTAGAAATTTTTATTTCTTAGGGATATTTTCAACCTACAGTAGATAAGGTTGTAGGGCTTTGGAATAGTGAAGTGATTTAACTTTCTGAAGCTACAAACAAACATTTGCATCTTGTGATATGGAGAAAAATCCAATTACTGCAATTTTTCTTTGGGAAGCTCCCCTTATAAAGGAGTGAAGCACGAGATCATATTGGACCCAATGAAGTGATCGAACCCACTTCATTGGCTACGGTAAAGTGATTTACAAGTACTAAAAATGGTGCTGAAAGGTACATGGGATTCACTTGGAAGTAAACCTCAGATTAACCATGTTGAGGAACTTTCAAGGGGATTGAGATTAGTTACTTTTCCCTTGTGTGTACGTTCGATTTGCGACTGTCCCACCAGGTTAAATTGTTTTATGTGGTAACCTTAGTGACCATATTCTTAGGGATTTTACCAGGGGGGCGAGTCTCTATTGTACTTGGAACAAAGATTGACTAGATTCACTTGGAAATTTCTGGAGGGTGTCCTTGGTTTGAGATGGCATACATGAAGTTTACTTACACATGATCGTTGTTAGAAAATTATATATTACGGAGCAATGGAACACATAAAATATTGTTGAAATATAAACATAGAAAATGCATAAAACAAGAGAGACACAGATATACGTGGTTCACCCAGTTTGGGCTACATCCACGGAGAAACAACCAGTCCTTCTTTTATTATATTATCTAGCAAACTGAAGAGATACAACCTACAACAGATCCGCTGTAACACCCTCTTCGCTCTCAATCTCCTCTCTCTTTCTCACTCAGAATCCAGATATCCATAGACACAATACAATTCCCTCATATATAGTGAGGGGTTGTCTTCTAGGGCAAAAAACCCTAAATTAAACATAACTTCTACCGTCAAATCATCCGCCTAATGAACGACCCAGATTGACTAGAAATTACTAGACTTTTACAAGGCAATTTTACATCTATTTTAGCTTCGGGGGCAACCCCCGTCAGGGGGCCGCTGGCCCCTGGACCCCCTAGCAAGGGGGGATTTACCCCCCGGACCCCCGCAGGGGGGACAAGTCCCCCCCGCACCCCTCTGCGTGGAGGGGTGTACAGTCTTCCTAGGGTATACATCCGACTGAAGCCTTTGAATACAGAAGATAATCAAGCTCCACACCCAACAATCTTGTAGATTAAGTAGGTTGTCAGTGTAACTGTTTCCACCTTCTCTATCTATAGCCACTTTTCACTTTATTTTTTGTGATGTTGGATTTCGTCACCCACTAATGATTTTGTTGTGAAAAGCTTGTTTGCATCGTTTGAATCCTTATATTTTTTATTGTGTGTTAATTGTTTGTTTTTACTTTTTAGAGACCTTAGGATTGGATTGGGAATATTGTTTGATTTTGTGATAAAATTTCATCCTAGATGAATCACCAAGGCAGTCACTTAGAATGTAGGGTAAACCCCCTGAATACACACCTAGTCAATTGGAAAATATAAAAACTAAAAGGTAAAAGTAAATAGGATATAAAGCCTCAGAAGAACCCGAAACATCGACAAATTTACAATCTGAGATAGTAGAAACCAAAGTGAATCCATCACAAGAAGTAGAATTAGGCTTAGTTCATTCTGGCCCAGAGATTACCGAAGCATTTCAAACTAAATCTGATACTGGTGAGGTTTCAGACACTGAACTAATAGAACCAGAAATAGAACAACCCGAGTATGAAGTTTCTCAACTTGAATCACCTTTGGCTGTTATAGCTCCTACTCCTGAGCCACCTTCACCTTGAAGGAAGCAGATAATTATGACTGAATTATGACATGGGTTAATTAGCATTGAAGATATTGCTAGAAGAGGCAAAAACACCTTATTCTCCATTTACTAGTAGTGAATCTTTTGACCCAAGAGTTCCTTTCACTCCTTTCAAACTAGGCCCTTGGTATTCTACCACTTTGAGTGTTTTAGGTCCTAATTTGTCATTGCCACACATTCCTTTTTATTCACAAGGAAGAACAATCTCATAAATTCCTATTGGGAGCCAAACAATTGATTCATTTATGTTTACCAGCTTCGTGGAATCACTATTGTATGGTGGTCCATCAATCCCTCCTGGATACCAATCACTTACTAGGAATTTTTCAAGGGCTTCTTCTTCTCCTTAACCTTCTACTTAGTCATTTGGTTTATCTACATCTACTGTTTAGAGCATGACATCCATGCCTGAAGCACCTATGACATTAGACCAAAAAATTCATGTGGTATCTAGTAACTTAGGAACCCTCAAGTAATCCCAACTGGTGTTTATTACCCGCCTGGGGGTAAATCACCTTATCATCCACCTGGAGGGAAACTTGTTGTCGGATCTTATCCTATTGTTGGGGGTCAACATTTTACTAGAACTTATGGTCAGATACCTCAGCCTGGTCAACCTACTGTAACTCAACCTTTACTTGGTACTCCTTACCTTGGGACGAGCACTATTTGGAACCTTACTTTTACTCAACAGTTTGGTCCAGTTTCTCCACAAGTGCAACTTTATCAACTTGTTCAACCTATTGGAAAATCTATTTCTCAAATATCTATTCCAAGTATTTCCATACCTGTCTAAAAACCTTTTTAGGGAATTCCACAAACATTTGTCGAACAACCTTTCCAAGGAATTCCTCAAACATATGTTCAACAATTGATTCAACAACCTGTTCAGAGTGCACCTCAAACACCTGTCTTGAAGTCGGTTCCAAGTTCCCCCTAGACACATATCCCAGGAGTATTGCAAACGACCATTCCAGTTACCCTTAAATATATGTTCCTCAGATTACTTAGGCAATCCCTCAGGTTTCTTCTTATCAAACTGGTCCTACGGTCCAGTCTATACCACAAATTCCTATTGGAAAACCTTCTATAGGAACTATGCAAACAAATTTTAAAGGTCAAGCTTATAATTCCACCTTTTCAAGGACAAGTTTTTCAAAGTCCACCTTTCCAAGGTCAAAGTTTCCAAAACCCGCCTTTCAAGATTAATTTATTCAAAGTCAACCTATTCAAAGTCAATTTGTTTAGCGTCAACCTTTGCTAGTTCAACCTGTATAGGGGTGATATTACTTAGGTCAAATATATCAAGCTCAACCTTTCCAGAATCAACAATACCTTGGTAATACTTATCAAGTCCTTGTTCAAGCTCAACTTGGAATGGTTCCCCCTTGTTACCCTAGTGGAATCCCAACTCTAACCACACATGTTATTCCAGGATATCCTAGGTATCCTCCTCCAGGAGTTGGTCTTAACCTTCAAGGTTATCAAACTTTACCGCAAGAGCCTAACCGAAAGTTACCATATATTGCAACCTATATTTACCTAATTTATCCCAGTTAATGAATGATCCCATTTATTATTATCCTTATTGGTCGGTGATTACTACCAGGTTACCAAGTGAGATACCTAAATTTGAAGGCAAATAAGGAGAATTCCCATCCAATCATGTGATGACATAATGTGATTAGATATCATATTTGGTGTGCATCGAATCCTTTAATCGATAATTCTATCCATCTTCACCTTTTCCAACAAAATTTAACCAGTTCGGCAGCCAAATGGTACATTGAGATACCTCGCGCCTCTTTCCATAACTTTAACTCTCTAGCAACAAATTTTTTAACCCATTTGCAACTACCGATTCGATACGATACTGGTAACAAACTATTGACTTCTTTAAAAAAATCAAAATTGACTCACATTTCTGATCACATACATGTATGGAGACGTTGACGTCAATTAGTCAAAGTTTTTATTCAAGATCAGATTTTACCTAAATGGTTTACAAAGTCACTTCTTCCCGTTATTACCAAGGATGTTTTTAAGGGAGGTGTCATCCAAAAGTAGCAGGTAATTTCTCGTGCTCATTATTTAGACTTAGTCTACACCCAATCTAGCACCGTGTATGAGAAAATCCTAAATTTACGCACCCTAAAAATGTTCCAATAGTTACGACTCGTATAGGATCTAATGTCGTTGATGGTATAATAGGTTTTGTTTTCCAACAGTTTAAGGGGAAAAAGAAAAATTATAAAATTACTCAGACTTTGGCCATACAAGATTCACCTGCTGAAATCCTTTCTCCGGAAGCTATTTTCGGAACTAATGCCGTAGAATCATCTACCAGAAAGAATCCATCGACCGAAGGTAAAAAGAAGGGGAAAGGTTAATTTAAACAAAATGACTCTTCGAAAGAGAAACCCACTAAAAATGAACCTACTAACAAGAAATGAAAATCTTTCTATCCTTGCCTTATTTGCAATGAGGATCATTATATGAAGGAATGCCCACATCGGGTAGAGGTTTCCAAATTCATTAAAGGTTCTATAACTCGCTTTTTTTTAAAGGATCCATTGCCTTCTCAAGATAGAAAAATGGTTTCTCATAACACATCTTCCTCTTCCATATCGCAAGATATTATGATGATGTCTTCGCAACAAGTTATGGTATCTACGAGATCAAAATATTACAGGTATAAGGGTCTTGTCAACAATGGAAACGAGGCTAGTTCATCTGGTCAAACTTCGAGTTTAATTCCTCCTCCTCCTTCTGAACCATTACAAATCGAGAAACTGAACCCTGAGATGATGATTCAACCACCTCCCAAAGGTGTGCTTTGAAAATCATCTTTCAACCCACATGTTTTAGCTGCAAAAAATTACAACATTGTTGAAGACCTGATTGTCTCCTTCCGCAATGTCAGCGTTGGAAGTGTTGCAAACATGTCCAGTACAACGAAAGATTTTATTTTCATCTATAGGAGCTATTGATCTGTAAGATTCTAATATAATTGTATTTTATCTTGAGAGTAATATCCTGAGACTCCCTCATCAACTGGCATTCCATATTCTAGTTTTTGTTAAAACCAGACGAGTGTTTCACACATTTGTTGATGAAGGAGATTCTACGTGTATTATGTCGATTTCTTGTTGGAAATATTTAGGTTCTCCAACCGTCAATCAATCACTTGCCACTTTGAAAGCCTTTGATGGAAGAGGTTTTCATCCTTATGGAATCCTAAACGATTTGCCCATAGAGCTAGAGGGTAAAGCGATCATGATCGAAGTTGAATTTGTTGATGCTTATCTTGATAAAAACCTTTTTCTTGGTCGAAGTTGATCCTACGTATGTCAACAATGGTCTTATCACTTTTTTAAATGATACAATTTCCTGACAAAGGGAAAATGTTCAAAGTAGACCAATTATCTTACTACACTTCAGAACCTAACTCTATGGGTAGCATACCTTTTGTCGGAAAAATGAATACTCTTTATTAGGATATTGGTGTTGGTTCACTCAAAAGACTCATCACTGATGGGAACCTTTGCACTTCCTCCACCGAAATTTCCTTCTAACCTTGTCGAGGTTAACATGATTACATCAAGCACTATATAATCTTTTGATCCATGGATAGTGCCTTCAGAGTCCGAAGTAGCCTCCTATGGAAATGAGATGGCTTTGATCCCATTTGAATTGGCTTATCAAGCATTTCAATCGTTTTGCGACCCATCAGCTTCTGATATTGATCGAGTGAATGCGATCAATGATGGTTATTATCCTTTACCTTGGTTAGAACCAGTTTCACTCCCGGATCCTTTTGACTATACATTTCCAACTGATGAGAGTATTATGGAGGTCATGAATTCAGATGAAATTCCATGGAACGATTACCATCATCATTCATCTTTTCTAGCTAACCTTGGTAAAATCGAGAATCATTTTTCAGCTCTGTTTTCACCCAAGATTATAGATAGTCTAGAATGGTCCATTTTAGTTTTTCAAGCTGAGTCCGAAAGGATTTTGGGAGACATATATACAATGATTACCATTGGCATATCAGTCAAAAAAAGGATTATTGAAAATATTCACATAGGTGCCTCACACTCATTTGAAGAGATTAGAACATATAAGGCCCTATTTGGAGAATTCCATGACATTTTTGCCTATTCCTATGAAGAAATGCCAAGAATTTACCCAAGCATTGTTGTGCATGAGATTAAGACTTACCCGAATGAAAAAATTATCTGAAAACAATTACGTTCGGTGCATCTGCAAAAAGATGTCGCAATTAAAGCTAAGGTCGAGAAACTACTTAAAGCAAGTTTCATCTATTTGATTCCCTTGACTGATTCGGTGTCCAATATTGTTCCTGTTAACAAGAAATAGGGAACCATTATATTATGCATCGATTACAGGGATACCAATAAGGCTTGTCCGAAGGAAAACTATCCTATGCACTATATCAATCAAATCATTGATGATTGTGCCAGAAATGAAATGTTTTCATTTATGGACAAATTTCCTGGCTACAACCAAATCAACATACTCCCAACTGATCAACACAAAACCACATTCATCTTCCCATGGGGAACTTTTTCTTATCGAAAAATCCCATTTGGTTTGAAGAATGCCGGTGCAACTTTCCAACAGGCTATGTCTTATGCATTTCATGATATCAAGCATATTGTGTGGCATTATTTGAATGAATTTCCAACTCATTCACAAAGACGGGAGGACCATCCAATGCATTTCAGAGCAATATTTATCAAATGTTGTCATTACAATATTCGCTTGAATCCACACAAGTGTTTTTTTTGTGTGCAATCTAGTCGATTGCTAGGATTTGTCGTTTCAAAGTAAGGCATTCGTGTCGATTCGCTGAAGGTTGAGGCTATTTTGAATTTTCCTCCTCCTTCCAATCTTCGCCAACTCCAAAGTTTTCAAGGGAAAGCAAAATTTCTATGTCAATTCATCCATAACTACGCCAAGCTAACTAAATGTTTTACTTGACTGTTGAAAATGGGCATCTCATTTACTTGGGATGAAGTGGTTCAAAAGGCCTTTGATGCACTTAAACATGCGTTGATCCATACACCATTGTTGCATCCTCCTGATCATCATCGAGACTAATTTTTATACTTAGCTGCATTTGATGTCACTATTGCCATGGTTTTATTTCAGGAAGACAAATTAAACAAAGAGCATGTGATATATTACTTAAGTAGAAATTTGACCAAAACTGAAGCAAAATATGCACATGTGGAGAAATTCGCCTTAGAAGCCATTCAAGTTGTCCAACGTTCTCGCCACTACATTCTATTGCGCAAAACTACTGTGATTTATGATTGCAACCCCATGGTTTACATTCTCACCAGAAAGTTGCTAGGGGGAAATTATTCCAAATGGATAGTCCTCCTACAGGAATTCGATTTTGAATTCACTAAATCCATATCTAAGAAATCGCTAGTATTTGATGAATTATTATGTGGCTTTCCCCATACTGAGACGGAAAATGTGGTAGAGTATTCTCTTCCAGACGAATATCTCGTTCTCATCATCACTTTAGATCCTTGGTATGAAGATATCATCATTTATCTTCATACCTAGACATTTTTTCCAGAACCGAGTGGAACTGACCGTCGTTGTATCTAGTATCAATCCCAACAATATAATATTGTTGGCAATACACTTTATCGTCATTTTGTCGAATCCACCTTCAGATGATGTTTAAATCACGAGGAAGTCGAAAAGGCATTAAATGGCTGCCATTCTGGAGCTTGTAGTGGTCATATGTCAAGGTTTTCCACTACTCAAAAGATCATGCACGCAAGGTATTGATGGCCTTCTATGTTCAAAGGTTGTATAACTGCGGTCCAGAAATGCCATAATTGTCAAATCTATGATCGAAAAATGCATGCACACATAGCTTCGCTTCACCCAATCATTGTTGTCGGTCCTTTTGCTAAATGGGGCATCGATCTCCTTACATGTAAACCTCACTCGACCGGGGGGCATGGGTACATTATCCTAGCGTTAGATTATTTTACGAAATGGGCCAAGGTGATGCCTACATATAAGGATGATGGTGAAACAACATCCATTTTTCTATTCAATCATGTGATTTATTAGTTCGAAGTTCCACGAGCCATCATCATGGACCGTGGTGGCCATTTTTGAAAATTTATGATGATCGATCTTACCATGAAGCTAGGGCTGGGCCATGACAGTTCTACTCCATATTACTTGCGGACAAATGGACAAGTAGAAGTCATTAACAAGGTTTTAACCACCATGATTAAACAAATTATCAGGATTAATAAACAAGATTGGCATTTAATTCTTTATCTAGCCTTGTGGGCATATCGTACCACAAGAAAAACTTCGACTAGTTTTACTCCTTTCCATGATGATCATGGTAGTATACAATAACACGTTCCACTCATCATAGAAAGCAACTAATAGGTCTAAGAACCCCCACAGTGTGACTTTGATAGCGAAGAGGAAAGTCATCTATCCCGACATCCAAGATTTCTAGTGTCAACCTCTCAAGGTCGTTATCTATCTCAGTCAATGCCTCTGCTGCATCCGGATTTGGCACTATGGAAGCTACTGACTACTCACCATGCATATCATATCTGCGTAATATATTTGGTCTCACTGAGGCCACATCGACATGATCATTTCAGACAATAAGTTTTGGATGCCAAAAATAACAAAAAATTGAAATTTTCAAAATGAACCAAAGTGTGAAGTTTTACCTAGATTTCCCCATTACATCCCAGGTGGCAGTGGCACATATGGATCACCTATGTAATCCATGCTTGCGTATGGAAATTATTCAATCATGATGATTTGATTTTTTAGCCACTTGAAGAAGTCAAGAGTATATATGATCGTTGGTCCTTCACCACCTCCATGGCGTGCCATAAGTATGACCCATTTCAACATGCGAGGGTCCCGAGGTCCTCCTCTCTTGATAGCTACATGTGGAGAAAGAAGAGGGATCTGCTCTTGAGAAAATGGGATGACAAAGGCACCGTACCCAAAGTTTTTGAGTCTACCTATTCCGACTCTAGTTAGTTTCCCTTTCAGATCGGAAACTACAACCTCGGTATAGTTGAATATAGTAGGTTGCAAACACTCTACAACGGTTTGCATTTGAGCCTTTGTAAGAAAATGCAGAGTTGCACTACCACATAGCTGTGCAACAGTGAACCCGATAGATTTCAAAGGAAGCCTTGCTATGGTTTTAATGTCAATTCTCCCATCTTTGAGAGCAACTTCATCAGTAAAATGTTGTATCAGATAGGTGGCATTGGTTTCGCCAACTTGCCTATGCCCATACAGATTGATTTCCAACCCACGTTGTGGATGTACAGTAAAGGAGTAAGTGTTATCAACATCAATGACAAGTCTATGGTCTCCAACTATGAAACATTCTTCTTGAACGTTCCACTTGCCCACCATCCATTCTAGCAAGTCTAATCTTGCTTTCATGCCTGAAATGGTGAAAAACTTGTACAGGCCACAGTTTGTCAATGCATGTATGGTCTCTAGATAGTTTAGAGTAGATATATCTTTCTCTTCATGTTCACGTTCTCTCCATTCCATTTTTGTGGCTTAGAACCTTGTAAATGAACATAAAATATCATTAGGAACGATCATAGAAAAGATAAGCAAGGAATTTGGGCATTTTCTATTTTATTTTTCATGCCCTTGGCGTTGTGCGCAACTGACTATGCTGAGTACTGCGAATGTGCGCGATTATCTCATTAGAAACCACACACATTGCATTTTTTATTCTAAAAAATATGGTCAATGTGTGCATGCTTGATAAGTGAGAACTGCGCACATCGAGGGAAAGTTTAATTTTGAAAACCCTCCCCAAAATATCCAAATCTATGGTGAAATGCTAAATAAAAACATGAAAACGAAGATCTCAGAGAGACAATCTACTTGGAAAAGAGGCTCACGATTTCATCCAGCTGTTTTCTCGGAATCTGCATCTAAATTTTTTGGTGAAAATGACCTCTATCACTGTCAAAAGGTTAAAAACACAAATGGTATTTTTTTTTTTTTTACTTTTTTTACTTTTTATAGTTTTTTAGGCCTATTAAAATATTATTTTTTCCTATCAACCTTTAAAATCCAAATTTATATTGTTTTTCACTTTATTTTTGAGGAGAGATAATTTTTTTGAGTTTAAGTGTGTAGGTCATAGGTTATTTACGGAAACAAATCATTTTGGAATTGAGTATATTTTTATCACTTTTTCGAACTCGTTAAAACTTACAAAAAAGCGAAACCAAGGAGTTCTCTTTTTGATTTTTTCAGACTCCTTAAAAACAAAAAGATCGCCGAGTACTTGATTGTTCGAACTCGTAAAAGTAAATGAACAACCATCTATTTAGTATAAGTTTACCCCTTTTACATTCTGAATTAGACTATTTATGAAAAATGTTTATGTTGACTAATCATGGTCAATAGAGTTGTCTCCTTCATTATTTTACCCTATTTTGGGCTTTAGGGACTCAATCTACGAAGAAGGAAACTGTGGAGTTTATTTATGTTTTTTCTCCTGACTCCCTAAAACTAAAAAACACTAAGCTTTACTTTCTTCGGGCTCATTAAAATCTTACGTTTAAAGATATCAATGAGTTTTTTTTTTTGTATTTTCAAACTCTTTAAACATGAGAACGACATCGAGTTACCCCTTCACTGGACTTGCAAAATTTAAACAGTGCAAGAATCGTTGAGCATGATGAGACTGAACCACTCCTTCCCACGGTTCATTAAAAATGCTTCGAAGGACTCATCCGAAGGATAATATTACAAGACAAGCATATGTTATCATCCTCAATTTTGTAAAAAATAAAGAGGCACTTGCCAGTAATGGTGGGGGAAAAGTGATAAAGAACCTTTGCTTTTGTTTTATAAAAGGTCGTATGTTTCTCTTGAACATGACACTCTATCACTTTTGTGTCCAGTTTGGGAAATCCGTTTGCCTCTCAGTTGGCCATAGCTCATTGAAAGTCTTCAATTGGTTTGGGTATTATTTTTGAGTCAAATTTTTCCAAGTCACCATGTCGTGTCTCTGATATGTTCAAGAGGAGTTCAACCTTAGTCAAATTACTTTGACAGTCATAACCTTCAGTTGCATCGACCATCCTCGAGTCAGTCCTAGATTACTCAGAACTATGGTTATTTAAATATTGACATGAGTTTCGTGTTGTAGGCCCTCTTATGACAGATAACTTCCTATCGACTTCAACTCATTATCTAGGAAGTTTATCTCGAAACCTTTAGTACCTCGAAGCCTGCATGCCTTATTGGTAGGTTTCTATCCTTCGACAACATGCTCTCATAATTGAATTTCCATCGAATGATTCTATGAGTGTTTGACATCAACAAATCGATCCACACTTCATAGATTGTACTGTAGGTACCTTCAGGGACATTGTCATTATTGGTGGTTTCTATTGCACTTGTTAATGGTTCACATCATTGACTGGTAATCAAGTGGTTTCTACCATGTTTGACTACAAGACATTTAATCATATGGCTAGATTCGTACTACGGATTGAGAGATGGAGATCAAGACCCTGGATCTAGTTTCATCCATCCAGGCTACATAGATTTATTAAATATTTATGACTGTAAACATAGATCCATTGATGACTACGTCCATATTATGTCATCTATTGAAATGGATCTTCAGATGTATTTCCGTACTGGTTCCTTGAGACATTTATACTTTGAGTATGGGAATGCCTACCTCAATGATGATTATATATGTCATTGTAACATTTGATTGATTGTTTCGGGTCTCCAACTATAGTCTCTAACCCAAACCTTGGCATGATAAAGTGCTCCAGTCATCAAACATCTCTTATGACTTTACACTTTATGGGGCAATCTGTTACACATCATTTTGTCACATTAGATAAATGACCATCGATTTGGTTCTTTCACTATCCACAAATGTGTTCCAAAGCATTCCCCTGCAAAGTTAGAATCTAAATTATCCCAAAGAAAGTGGAATTCTTGGATACCATGGTTCAAAACCCTTTTTTTGGCTTCCTGTGCAGTTTCTTAGTCAATTTTTGCACATACAGAGAAGAGTCCATTAGGAACTTCACACAATTACTCACTGTGTGACACTGTGACCAACGAGCATGAATTAACGTATGTAGAAATAAAAAGTAAATTATAGAAGCATTGTTGGTTGTATATTTTCCAACCAACATGCTTCGAATGGTTTCCTATTCAATCTTGATCCCTCATATCATGGAGAAACTCCCTCTCTTTGTGGAATCCATATACCACCATTAGTGGATCTCATCCCTTGGAAAATGGATCCCAAACTTCCCACTCTTGGCCTATAAAGCTAACCCTGGCCTAAGGATTGAGGAGGACTATTGGAAGTAGGCTTATGCTGTAGGAATAATGTTGGAAGGCTATTTATTCAAGGAGAGGGTTGGATATTGTGGGAAGGGACTTGCAACATCAAGGCTTCATGGTTGCAAGGCTATTCTCCATTTTTATGATTATAAAGGCAATTGCTATTTCTTAATTATATATTTTTTTATACAATTTGTAGGATTCATTGATCACCTACATAGATTGTGATTGCATACTGATCAGTTTATGATACATGGTTGAGTTAATTAGTCCATTTATCCCTTATGTTATATACTGGATGCATTGATCTCGTGTTTGTTTATGTCTATGCAGATCTCTTTCAAGACATTATGGAGAAGATGAGGGAAGCAACAGGAGGATCTCTAAATCATCGAGGAGGAGCTGATGGTCGAAATTTTTGAAGGGGACTTCGTCAATCATTTTGTTTAAACGGTAAGTGGCCTCTATCATAATATTTGTTTAAGTCAATCATAGTCTAGAGAAAGGTAGCAGTTCCTAGTTGTTTGTTATTAGATTTCTTTGGATTCTAGGGAGATTTCTCCTATCTGCAAGAGGGATAAGTCCACATAACACCAGGGACCAAGTTCAGCAGAAGTTTCCCCATGTCATGGAGGAACTCGACACAATGGGGACCTGTTGTGGCCAGAAACAACCCCCCTTCTTATTTAGTATTATCACTAATACTAAATAAGTGGGGACCCTTATCCATAAAATTCAAAAAAATAAATTAGGACTTGTATTTCCTTTTTGAATAAATCTTACTATCATAAAACTTAGAACAATACCCGAAAACCCAAACAAGACTTAAGTTTTATGATAAGTTCGAACAAAACCGTTTTCTCAATAAAAAGCATTGCATCACATCGCAAAAAGGTAATAGATGTTTTCCTACAAACCGAATCCTAAGATTGCGAAATCGCGATGCAAAATCACATGTTGAAGACATTCATCGCATCGCAGATTTAACGTGCTTCAAGTATCACTTGAAGAAAAATACCTCAAACTGCTGATATGCGATGGCGCGTCTCGCAAATCGCATTGCGCAAAAAACATATGGTAAAAGATCGCCACATGTAACGGATCAGTGATGTTGCAATCTGCGATATTGTGAAGCAAATCGCAAAATCGTCTTATCGCAGATTTGCAGGGCTTGTTGTTCGAAAAAAGCCTTTCCACAAACCAATGCCCAGTTATGCGCGTTAATGTTAATTTAATGATTTAGTTGGCAATCATTAATGAAATATGGTTTTGATTTGATCGAAGAGCCATTTCACATAAGGTGATATATTTTATATGATTTCGGCATTTAAAGCTTTCCCGTTACCTTTTTCTTATCATTACTCTTGCGTCATTTGCAAATTGCAGGAGTGAAAAGCAGAGAGGTATACATAGTAGTGTTCAGAATATTATGGGAAAGAAAGGAGAGGCTCTGAGTTCTGAAGAGAAAGAAATGACGCCCTTATATATAGACACCACCTGTAACAGATATGTCGGCATTAATACTTGGGAAGGTATGCACAGTCTACTCGAGGAAGAAAATCCCAGAGTAATGGAGGTTACAACTACAACATACTCACGTGGTTCATCTGAGGCATCAATTACAGAACTAGCATGTTCGTTCTTTCACCAGATAGTGGCAAGGCCAAAGATTCTTCCATACACGGGCATGGTCAAATGGGTATTGGATAGCGCTGAGATAACAGACCAATAGTTTAAGACTCAGAGCTATGAACTCATGGAGTCATTCCTCCCACAAAATTTAAGGTTTACATTCTAACAAAAAACATGTAAGAGGCAAAAAATAGCATCAGGGAAGCCCGGATCAAGAAACTGAGGAAATTTCCGATGCGCTAATCGCGCATCGCCAAGCAAAACCTCTTAAAATGGAAAGCCTCTAATCACTTAGTTACCTGTAAGCCCGGAAAATTGTAGGAAAAAGTACTAAAGGTGAAAGAAAAAACCCAAACTTTAAAAACCAACTGTATTTATTAGGGATATCTTCAAGTGGTATGTAAATTTCTACCAAATGTGCAGCATCTACAGACAAGATGGAGACAAAAGACTCAAGAAAGAGTAGAGTCCATCAAAAGGTTAACCAAGTTAAACTGGGATTCTTACTAGCGGTACTTTGTTAAACCACACAGTCAGTGCATGATTCTCAAATGTCTCACTAATTCTACCAAAAAGATGGTGCCATCACTTGTCGATTCTGTTTTCGCAAGACAGTTAAATTCGGAGGCCGGCTAGCCAACTCTCCTCAAGCCAATGCTAGATGCTTGCGATTACAAAGATCAGATACATAGATAGTTAATTGCCAGTTTTACTTTTAGATTCAATTTTAGTTTTAGTTTTTCTTTATTTTTGCCTGAAGTGAGGACGGTCATTTAAAATGCCTCCTATATTTTTGTAATAAACTATTTTTAGATTTAGCTAGTAGTATTTAAACCCTTCTCATGCATTTAGAGAAGGGTCTTGAAATTTATCAAAAACTTGTCCTCAGAACATGCACTTCTGCACCCTCCGAGGAGGTTTTGATGAATGAATGGAACAAGATTTATTGATATATGTGTTTAATATCTGCTACTGAAATTGCACTTTTGTACTCTTAGTAGATGTTGAATTAAGAAGAGATAAATCATTATTGCTGGAGCTCATGAGTAGAACTCATTATAAATGGTACTTTTATCTCTTAACAAATTCTGCTTATGTGTTATGGTGATATTCATGTTCAGTTATTTATGTATGAATGCTTGAATGCTTGAGTTATCATTTGGCACTTTTGTATGGTGATAAGAATTTATTTATGCTTAATATATGAGTGAGTTATTATGCAATATGTTTTCACAACTGTTCGGCTAAATTTTTATACAAAACAGTTCATCTTTATTGAATTCTTTTCTTATAGCAATTGAATGATCTTTATTACCAATTGCTATAGAAACTATTTTAGATCGCATAATTGAAAGATTAAATTCTAGGGTAGTTTCAGAGTTAGATATTTTTGTTTATTAGAATACAATTGCATGTTGTTAAATTAGACGTAGAATAAAAGCATTTTTCTTAGAAGTTATTAGAAAGGAAATATTAATTCTCAACACACACACACCTAAATTAGGAAACTGGTCCCATATCCCCAGTCGGATCCACTACACCAAATGGAAAAGGAGCTGCTAACCAAGGTCCGGACCGAGTGGGTATCCCCCTTGTTGTAGACCCGATTTTCGGGGTTTCAACATATTTGGCGCTAGAAGGAGGGCCCCGAACTACGAATGGCAAGTAAATCTAAATCTAAATACCATTCTAAGAGTTAATCGCCCTCACCATCTGTATCGAGTTCTCCATCGCATTCAGAATCTTTAAATCTTGAGTGAGAAGTTGATAAAATAACAGCCAATGCCACAAACCTGAATATTTTAGAGGAATCTACTATTGAACCTCCTGAACTTTAATCTTTGATCCATAAACTTCAGCGATTTTCAATATCTCCCCAAAAATCTAAAAAATCTCAAGGTAGTGTGACTTCGCAATATAACCCTTCTCATCCCCTTACCAAATTGCAGAGTGAAAAGTTTGGTATCGAACCAACTGAATTACCTCTACTATAAGGAAGAGAGCAAGGAAATCACCTAAAGGGTCTCATAGAGAGATTCTTTCATCATCATCATCCATCTCAACCTCTCCACCGCGAAGTCAACCATCCACTCCTCCACTTCAAATTATCGTCCACCAGACCACTGGGACTCCAACATCTCCTTCTCAATCATCCAGAATTGTAATATCCTCATCTTCCCAACCGCAAGGATCATCTTCTGCGCTTTCCTCTGTTAGTAGTTCAAAAATGGCCCAAACTCCATGGAATAACCTAGGGGCAGTCTTAATGCCTGCGCCCTTGAGTCAATTACCGGCCCATCCTGAAAAATGGTTGCCTAAGTTTAATCTTGAAGCAGGCATGTTAGCAGAAGAACACATAAACAAGTTTACGTTATCCATAAATCTTAATGGGGTTACTAATGAAGACACTATCGTTCGGCTCTTTCCTTACACTTTGCAAGGAGTAGCCGGATCATGCTATTTCTCATTACCATCCGGATCTATCACTAGTTGGGATATTTTCCAAGAACAATTCTTGACTAAGTTCGGTGATGAGAGGTCTACTGCGACACTGGTAAATAACCTATCGAACCTTAGGGCTGAATCAAGGGAACCTGTCAAAGATTTTAACTCACGTTTTAATAAACTTTTGAACAAAATTCCTACCGCCTCCAAGCCTAGTGAAGAAGTTCGAAGTGAATGGTACATATCTGCTTTACCGTCAAACATATCAATCTTCGTTGATAGAGCTAACAAAACAACTTTAGCTGAAAATATGAAGGAAGAAATAGCGGTAGAGAAACATATCATAGCCTTAGAAAAGAAAAACGCCATTGATGAATGTAAATCTAAGAAGGTTACTTTTAAAGAAGATCCAAAGAAAAAACAGTCCAAAGACCCATTCGATTTAGAAGGATTGCAGAAAGTTTTGAAAACCATGTCTAAGGAAATGGTTGATATAAAGAAACAAGTAGTAGAGACTTCTTCTAAAGAGACTTACAAAACTTATAGAAGAAATACTTCAACTGATTCAAAGCCTCCCAATGCTATCACAAATGCTGAATCAGAAGAAGAAGAAGAGGAAATTTCCAATGAGGAGCCTACTGATGAAGAAGAAGTTGTAGAAATTTTGAATAATTTAACACATATTCACAGAGATTATCTTGATCATACAATTATAAGCGGAACATGTATAATACATAATCTCCTCTACGTTGATCATCAATTTACAGAAGCAGAAACATTCACAGGCACACATAGAAATATCAATCAAACTCATAAACACAATATGTATCCCGGGGAAAGCATCTTGCTAAAAACCCCAACTATCTGTATATTATATTGATTGAATCATGTAACATTACAAAGTACAATGCTTATCACAAGCAATCCAGTACCAGCTCCACTTGTTACACACAATACAGCTCAGATCTGATCTCCAAATCTATTCCACTGCTTGCTTGCCTCCACAGCTCAATACCTGCTCAAGAACTGATGAGAATGACTCACCAAACTTGTATTTCACCTCAAAATAATCACTCACACTTTGTTGGACGTGAGCAAAGGCTACACTACTGGGAAAATACGTGAGCAAACTCATTGGCATCCTCAATCCCTTGATTGTGCAAGATCTGGTGCACAACTATAGTCACAACTGATAGCAATCTGATTCTCTACCACCTGTCCCTGTTGAACTGAACATGCACTGACATGCAAATGAGTTAACTGATGTATTCTATAGTTGCATTATGAGTTAATAACTTGTGAATTGATTAATAACTAATTCACCCAACTCATCTCTAGTCTATTGATCAGTTAGACTAAATACAACTAGTTTAACAAAGCTAAACTGAACACAACTCCATCAACTGCACAATCAACTCCACCAAACTCAACTGATTGAGTTCTAACTGAAGTCATGCATGCAACAACTCAACTGACTCATAAGAAAAGCGTATTTCCTTCTGACAGCTGCATGTGCCACCTTTGTAGCTCAAACTGAAGTGCTCCAAGAGAATAAGATCAAGTTTATAGTCCAAATATTATTATGAGACAATAATATTTGACTTTTCTATTTTTGACAGCCAGTCTAAAAATAGACTTTGATCACTCACACTGTGATCACTCACACTTTGATAAAAAATAGAAGTCCATCTATTTTTCCCAACTTGACCAATCATCCATAAACAACAACTTGCAATCCATAGACATGATCCATATGTCTAAAAATAGACATAGTCTAAAAATAGACTTGCGCCAAAAATAGCCTGCGGGCCCACTTAGTGAAGGCGACTCTTTTCACTAAGCTCCATCATCTTGTTTCAATCTCAACAATTATTTCTTGTTGCACACTTTTCAACACTCCCTCTCAACAAGAAAGGCTTCCTCTCAAACCCGATCCTGTAACTCTGGAATGTTCTCCATGCAACACATCTGGCCGGTCCACTTGCTCTGTCATCAAAGTCTCTGACTGCTATTGCCTCTGTTGACTGAAACTCTGCATCTCTGTGCTCTTCAGTATCTAACTTCTCTAGCCTCTGTTACTTTGATCTCTGACTGCATCCGTGCTACTGCTGGTTCTATCTCCCAGCATTGCATCCGCACTGCACCTCCCAACTGACCTCCCTGTTGGGCTAGAAACACCCTCTGATGCTGAAGCTCTACCTGCTGCTGACAAGTGCTCCCTCTCTGACATCTGCGCTACTGCAACATCTCCATGCATCTCGCACCATTGCACACCTCTCTGTGCCACCTAGCACTGTGCAAAACACTTGTGCCTCTTGCATTGCTGCAGCCTGCTAGCTATGCGCTGTCCTGGAATTCCCTGCACTGTCGCTCCCTCTGCCGCTCCATCCACATCTGTCTCTACCCAATCAATCAGTTCCTGCTACTACACATCTAGGGCTCCCGTAGCAAGGTATCATCCAAGAGGTTGGGTACCTTAAGGATCCTGCCCCTCCTCCTTGGGACAATCAATCCACATCACCCCACCTCCTACCTGGAGGTATGGCTGCATGCGATCCCTCAGCCCACCTGGCTCGAAGTTTCCCCCTACTGGAGGTCTCTGGATGAGTAGATGTCTCTACTCGATCTCCTCTCATCTTCCCCTGTTGTGGCTCCTCCACAACCTCCTGAAGCTGCTGCACAAATTGTGGCTCCTCCACAATCGTCTGAGACTTCTTCTGGCTCTGCATGTTGAGAGGTAATATACGCTCCCTCTCAACCACCAAGTCTCCATCAGTTGCCTCGCTGCTCAAGGCTTTGCATGCATCTTGAACCTCAAGAGCATACAGGTTCCTGACCCGTGAACCAATCTCATGACAACAAAAGCATTGCACCTTTGACTTGTCAACTTTCTTCCCATCACTGGAAGAACAAGATTCGAAAAGAGAAACCTTCTCCTTCTCCTTCTTCGCCTTACTCGCTAAGGCACAGTTCTCCTCATCATGCATAGATGAAGAACTGTCTCTGGTGCTCCGTCTAATCTCCTCCTGCATCAAATCTGACCATAGTCGTTCCCAATTTGGCAGTTTCTCCCTTCCATTCACCGAGTCCTGGTAGCTATGCCAACTCTTAGGAAGGTCAAGGAGTGCTAGACTCACCATCCTCATCCGACAGTCACCCCCAGACTTCCCAGCTCATCTCGGCATTGGGTGAACTTCATGAGATACTGGGGCATACTGTCTCCATTCTCAAACTTAATGTTTCTGAGTTTTATCTCTTGCTTTGGAATTAAATTCAAATTCCACCAGCACAAAAACTCAACCGCTTCCGATCTAAAATTCGTGAGAACAAAGTATTTCTCGTACAGAGATCGAATGTATGGGCTTTTACTAGATATCTTACCTTCCAAAAGAAGGATGAATCCAGAGGCTACCTGGACCGATCACAGACTCTGCTTGAAGAAATAAAATGTAAACACTTTCTGAATAATAGATCCGATGATCAATCCTCGCTTGATATCCTGTAAAAATCTCTTCTACAAATCAAGCAGCTCCGATACCATGTAGAAATTTTGAATAATTTAACACATATTCACAGAGATTATCTTGATTATACAATTATAAGCGGAACATGTATAATACATAATCTCCTCTACGTTGATCATCAATTTACAGAAGCAGAAACATTCACAGGCACACATAGAAGCATCAATCAAACTCATAAACACAGTATGTATCCCGGGGAAAGCATCTCACTAAAAACCCCAACTATATGTATATTATATTGATTGAATCATGTAACATTACAAAGTACAATGCTTATCACAAGCAATCCAGTACCAGCTCCACCTGTTACACACAATACAGCTCAGATCTGATCTCCAAATCTATTCCACTGCTTGCCTGCCTCCACTGCTCAATACCTGCTCAAAAACTGATGAGAATGACTCACCAAACTCGTATTTCACCTCAAAATAATCACTCACACTTTGTTGGACGTGAACAAAGGCTATAATACTGGGAAAATACGTGAGCAAACTCATTGGCATCCTCAATCCCTTGGTTGTGCAAGATCTGGTGCACAACTATAGTCACAACTGATAGCAATCTGATTCTCTACCACCTGTCCCTGTTGAACTGAACATGCACTGACATGCAACTGAGTTAACTGATGTATTCTATAGTTGCATTATGAGTTAATAACTTGTGAATTAATTAATAACTAATTCACCCAACTCATCTCTAGTCTATTGATCAGTTAGACTAAATACAACTAGTTTAACAAAGCTAAACTGAACACAACTCCATCAACTGCACAATCAACTCCACCAAACTCAACTGATTGAGTTCTAACTGAATTCATGCATGCAACAAATCAACTGACTCATAAGAAAAGTGTATTTCCTTCTGACAGCTGCATGTGCCACCTCTGTAGCTCAAACTGAAGTGCTCCAAGAGAATAAGATCAAGTTTATAGTCCAAATATTATTATGGGACAATAATATTTGACTTTTCTATTTTTGACAGCCAGTCTAAAAATAGACTTTGATCACTCACACTGTGATCACTCACACTTTGATAAAAAAATAGAAGTCTATCGATTTTTCCCAACTTGACCAATCATCCATAAACAACAACCTGCAATCCATAGACATGATCCATATGTCTAAAAATAGACATAGTCTAAAAATAGACTTGCGCCAAAAATACCCTGCGGGCCCACTTAGTGAAGGCGACTCTTTTCACTAAGCTCCATCATCTTGTTGCAATCTCAACAAGCATTTCTTGTTGCACACTTTTCAATAGAAGTTGTAGAAGTACAAGGAATGTGGGATTTCATCCTCCCAGATGAAGAGGATCAAGAGGCATCTCCAGTCAGTACTAGAAGTAGAAATCAGATCGATCCTCCTCAACCTACTCCTAAGCCAAAGAGCGCAAGCTCAATGTCTAAGGATAAAGTCGCAGAAAAAGAAAACGTCACCCAAAGCGACTCAAATAAGCCTAGTCCAAACAGATTCACCAACTTCATCTAAAACATTGATTGTTTCTGATGAGATGGAATATAATTTCATAGAAGACATGAAGAATACTAGGGCTAACATTACTTTTGATGAATTGAGCAAGTTAAAACATCAACAAAAGCTGCTTTTGAAATAGTTACACGCAATACCAGAATCATCGCGCGCTGGAGATGGTTCTCTCCTGCCCCCGCCTCTGAAGCCCTGCTCGTCCCCGCCGAGCCTTGGCAGCCCTGCTGCCGGGCTTGCTGGCCCTTCCGAGCTCCCTCCGCTGCGCCCCTCTGCTTTCCTGGGCCTCCTGCCCGTTTTTTGCGTTTGGCTCGCCCTGTGGTAGCCCCCCGTCGCTGCTCTTTTTTTCTGGGCCTCCTGCCCTCTCCCTCTCGCTTTTGCCTGAGCCCTCTTTTCAATGGATCCTCAAGATCCATCCCAGCCCGATTTTGAGAAAGCCTTCGCTTCTCTCGTCCCCGAAGATAATGCTGAGCGGATTCGACCTTCTGCCTCCAAATTTATCAAAAAGCTTGATGAAATCCCAGAAATTCCTCTTCCTCTCTCTCTTCCAAGGAGATCTGCTGTAGCCCTAGCTGAGCGCGGTTTGGTTGGCCAGTTCACGGGCCTTTGGCCCTCCCCTCGAGCTGTACAACGATGGGTGGAAAGAAATTGGAACGCCATGGTCCAAGGGAAAATTGCCATAAGGTTCTGCGGCAGAGGATTCTATACATTCCTTTTTGAATCAATAGATGATCGCAATCTTATATTCAGGAATGGGCCATATTTTATGGATTCAAGAGGTCTTTATCTCAATCGTTGGACCCCGGGCTTTGATCCTGAAATGGATGTTCCCAATGCTGTCCCTGTTTGGGTTCGTCTTCCACATCTGCCGCTTCACTGCTGGGCCGATGAAACTGTACGAGCAATAGGAAATGCTATAGGTAAATATGTGGACAGATCTGAACCAAAGGAAAATATGTATGCATGCGCGAGGATTTGTGTGGAGGTAGACTTGGGCAAAGGTCTTCCAGAGGCAGTCAAACTCAGAGTGGATCAGTGGACGCATATTCAGCAGGTGGACTATGAACAACTCCCCTTCAAGTGTAAGGTATGTCACGAGTATGGTCATTTTGCGAATAGGTGCCCTAAATCTAAACCAGAAATCAATAATACTATGTCTGAAACTCAAGAGGAAGAATGGGAAGTAGTAAGGAAAAAAAAGAAGTCCAACCCTCCCCCCGAGTCCAAAGAACCTCTCTCCGGAACCCATCTCTCCTCCCCTGTCTTCCCCTCATCCTCCAACCCCTTTGGATCTCTTGCATCAGAGGAACCTCCTTCACCCCCCCCTTCCCCCATAGGCCCCAGAACCTCCCCCTCCTCCCCCCACTGTGCTTCCCCTCCACACTCTGCTGATAGGAGCTTATCCAAAAATAAATCGAAAGTGACCAATGATGGCCCTCATTCTGAACAGCCAGTATTGACCCGCATTGAGCCCCCCTTGGTCTCTTCGAATCCAGCTCAGTCAGTTCCCGGACTGCAGCCTATAAGAACTACCAGAAGTTCCTCCAAAGATCTTGGTGCATCCGGTGACATCTACAAGAAATCTGGGCCAGGCAGAAAATCAGCCAAGCAGCACCGGGAAGAAAGTTCGCAAAAGGACATAGCTCTAGGGATTCAAACCCCTATGGACTCCTTCATTACAGGTTCCCAAGAGAAAGATACAGCAACCAAAGAACTTGAGAGGCGAGCACCTCCTCGATCGAATGTCTTATGATGAAGCTTTTATCTTGGAATAGCAGGGGTATGGGGCACCCCTCCAAAACAGCGGCCCTAAGAGATCTTCTTCATTCAGAAAGCCCTGAAATCGTTTTACTTCAGGAAACCAAACAAAATCAGAATGATATGCAGACAATCATTGAATCACAAAAATCCTTCATAGGGATCAGTAGTAATTCCAGAGGAGCCTCTGGAGGAATCACCACTATGTGGAAAAAGCAGCATTGGAATTGTGCATCTTCAGTCATCAACTCAAATTGGATCAGGACCAACCTCGTCAACAAAGAAGAAAACTGTGATATTATCATTTATAATATCTATATCCCCAACCATTTTCGGGAAAAGGAACAATGCTGGAAGGAATTGAAGCAGGAAATAGATAAGGAGCAGAATACAAATCTTATCCTTGCGGGAGATCTCAATTTAATTCTCCACGCGAATGAGAAAAGGGGGGGTGCCTTCACCCCAGATCCTTTTAGAAGGCAGCTAGAAACCATCATGGCGGAAGTCGAATTGCTGGACATTATACCAAAGAATAGAAAATACACGTGGAACAATAGACGTCTGGGACCAGGTAACATTATGGAAAGGCTGGACAGAATCTTGATCAATGTTTCTCTTCTTTCCTATTTTGCTGCAGGTCATACCAAAATTCTAAGCGCTACAGCTTCAGATCATTCTCCCATCCTTCTAACGTTGGACGCACATGCCAACCTGGGACCAATCCCTTTCAGATACAATCCATTATGGAAAGAAAGCCCTGAGGCTGAATCTATTATAGCAGAAACATGGAAGAAACATGTTGAAGGATCCCCAAATTATATTTGGGAAACTAAAATTCGAAACATAAGGAAAGCACTTAAGGATTGGGCAAAAACTAGCTACCAAGAACCAGAAAAAATCAAAGGAAAATTGCAGCAGAGTTTGGAAGAGATACAAAAAAAAATAGAAGAACAAGGACTCACTAATCAGCTCAAAGACAAGGAATGGGAAGTGCAGGAACAACTCACTCAAATTAAGAGAGCAGAAGAAGTCAAATGGAGGCTTAAGTCGCGAGAAATATGGTTAAAAGAAGGGGACAAAAATACAGCATACTTCCACAAGCAGGCCACTGTAAAAAAATCAAGAAACATTGTAACCGCTATCATTGATAGTCAAGGCAGCAGGCATGACGATCAGGAATCTATCAAAAGGGCAGCCTTCCATCACTACAAGAACCTACTCACTGAAAATCAAGACGCTAGAGACTACACGGCCTTTCTCCAACACCTTCCAAGGAAAATCTCGGCTGAAGAAAATGAAAGGATGAATAGAGAAATAACTGAGGAAGAGGTTAAAAAAGCTATCTGGACTCTTCAACCAGACAAATCTCCAGGGCCAGATGGCTTCTCAATTAATTTTTACAGAGACCACTGGCATTTGATAAAAAAAGATCTGGTAAAGATGATTAAAGGAATACAAAGAAAAAAGAAAATGGGGGGGTTCACTAATTCAACAAATCTAGCCCTCATCCCCAAGGAATCCAGGCCCACCTCCTTTTCCAGGTTCAGACCTATTTCCTTGTGCAACACTTCTTATAAGATCTTTGCAAAAATCATAGCTGCTAGACTTCAACCTGTGCTTCCTTCTATCATATCTGAAAATCAGGGCGGCTTCATGGCTAACCGGCAGATTCATGACTCCATCTCCTTGGTTCAAGAAGCTATCCATTCTAGTACCTCCAGACAAGAGAAAGGTTTCGTTCTCAAGCTAGATCTAGCCAACGCATTCGACCGAGTCAGACACTCCTTCTTGTACGCTGTCATGGGAAAAATGGGCTTCAACTCTGAATTCATAAGCACCATCGCTGCATGCATCACTGGCCCTTGGATCTCGCCTCTCATCAATGGCCGCCCCTGTGAATACTTTCAATCCACAAGAGGTCTAAGGCAAGGATGCCCTCTCTCACCCTATCTTTTCATCATGATGGCGGAATCCTTCAGCAGCAACCTTGATTACAATCGAAGAGTAGGCCTCATCTCGGGCATCAAGTATGGGAATGGAGTTAAAAATATCAATCATTCACAATTCGCTGACGATACTTTGCTAATTGGCGGGGCCTCCACCACAATAGCAAGGCGCTTCAAATCTATTCTTGACCAATTTATGGAGTGCTCTGGAGGAGAAGTCAACCTTCAGAAAAGCTGCATCTATGGATGGAACATCTCTAATCAAACAGCTCACAACATTGCCAATATATTTGGAGTAGCCTACAAAGAAACCTGGGACCACTTCACATATCTAGGGATGCCAGTTACTTTGGGCGTCCTTAAAGCATCTACCTGGAGTGAAGTAATTGACAAAGTCAAAAGAAAGGTGCAGCAATGGGGAACTCAATGGCTCAACCCAGCGGGTAGATTAATCTTGCTTAAATCAGGTATTTCCTCCTTACCATTATACCGCTTCACTCTTTATCAAGCTCCAGCTTCTTTCCACAACAAGTTAGAAATTGCTCTCCGTAATTTTTTATGGCAAGGAGGGAAACAAGATAAAAATAGATTCAATTTGGTCAATTGGAGAAATGTAATCCAATCTCCAGATAGAGGTGGATTGGGAATCAGAATGCCTAAATTACTGAATCTTGCCTTTGGGATTAAAATGGCTTGGAGACTCATCAGTGAACCTAAAGCCTGGTGGAAACAGGTTCTTGAATGCAAGTATCTTTCAGACAGCAGGCAAAGATTACTTGAATCTGATATTCCAGCAAGGGACTCCACTAAAATATGGCAACTTTGTAAGAAAGCAATTCCCATTCTTGTCCAAAATACTTCAAAAATTCCAGGGGATGGGAGCAGCATTAATTATGCCACTGATAAAATTATGGGTTTTCAACCTATAAATTCTGTAGAAGAAGCCATTCCCATTATTATTTATCTGCATAGTAAGGGCATCCAGAGGCTGGATCAAATCTCAAAATGGGACGAGGAGAGCGGAGCTTGGCTTAGCTGGGAATTTCCGGTCATTCCTCCACACTTGGACTCTAGCTTGCAAGCCCTCATTAAAAATCTCCAAAATAGAGCTCCTATTAAAAAAGGAGCTCTAGATGGGCTCAGATGGGACCCCACGGGCTCAGGGTATACCATTAAATCTGGCTATCAATTCATCTGCAATAGCACTTATCAAGCTCCGGTTTGGAATCAATGGCGAATAATCTGGAAATCTGAGGCCATCCCAAAGGTCAAATTCTTCATCTGGCTGTTGCTTAAAGGGAAAATTCTCACCTCGGAAAATTTAAAAAAAAGAGGGATATATGGTCCCTCAATCTGTCCTAACTGCTGCTCTGAGGAGGAAACCATCCACCATCTTTTTCTTGAATGTGCCTTTGCGAAGAGATGCTGGACTATTATGGCCAAACTTGGCAATATAAACTGGCAGCCCCAGCAAAACATTGCTGAGACAATACATTATTGGAGAAGGAATTGCCCCTGGAAAGATAAGCAGAGCAAGATTGTCAAAAGAACCTGGGACATCATCCCACACAACCTTCTCTGGAAAATCTGGCTCACTAGAAACAAGAAAATTTTTCAAAACCAAGAAGGCAATGTTAGAATAACATGTAGCAGTGCTCACCTTCTAGCGCAGGAAACGATAGTAGTCAAATGCTCAGGCATCATTAAAATTACTGATTACACTACTGAGGAAAGGATCATGATCAGTCATATTCTAGATAGTACAGGCCATCATCATAATATTCAGAGAAGGAGCGCGAATCCTAACCACAAGATCAAACAATGGGAAATAAGGCTCTCATCTCAGGAATTCAAGAGATGGATGACGAGCAATAACTGTCCAATTTTACTCTTTGACGGGGCCTCTAAGTCCAATCCAGGACCAGCAGGAGCAGGAGGAGTTATTCTAGATGAGAAAGGAGAAGAAATAAGTAGCTATGAATGGAGTTTAGGAGTCAAAACTAACAATATTGCGGAGGCTCTTGCTCTGTTCCAAGGTTTGATGCAACTTCAAAAAAGGGGTATCAAAAAGGCAATCGTGCTAGGAGACTCTTCGATTGTCATCGGATATATGAATCATCACAGGCCGTCATCAAATAGCAGCCTCCAACAACACCTCTGCCGCATCAATCTCCTCACCGATTACTTCAGTACAATTCGGTTCTATCATATTCTGCGCACACACAATGGGGCAGCGGACAGTCATGCTAATAAAGCCGTCGGATATCGAGAGGGAACCCTAAGGCACAATCAGCAATCCTTCTTCCAGCCTCTGCCATGAATCTAGTGAAATCTGACAATCCCCAAGCGCGCAATCCCAACAAGCGTGCGGGGGGTATGGTGACTACAGTTTTCGGGCACACGAAAAGCCCAATCAATCAGCTTCAGAATACGATCAGCAATCCATTGGTAATCCCAAGCAAAACTCATAAATGAAGAGGACTGACCAAGGATCTCACTGCCTCAGACAATCGTCCCAGAAATCCCACAAAATACCTTAACTCTGCAGAGAATCGGTCTTCTGAAAAGAATTCAGGATGCCGCAGTCGGATTCAATCTTTAAATAGGAGAGCAGATCCTCTCATCTTACAGCATAACGTCCAAAAGCATCACTGTGAAGTCGAAGGAAGCAACCAGGGCCAGCTGCGACATAGAAGATGTGCCTTGGTATCGATTTTATTTCCCCTGCTTTTTATTTCGCTAACCTATCTATTGGACTCTTACAGGAACAGAACTAAAGGATTGATCAAGAGCTTCAGAAGCCCTCCTTCTATACCCACCGCTCCTCTCTCAGCTCATTTGCTGATCGTCGACCCTTGGCTCTCCATCCCGCCCCCCTCTCTTGCTCCTTCCTGGCTACTTTCCCCCTTCTCTTTTCCCTGCCATTATACAGAGCGTCATCTCTCAGATCCGCCCTCTCTCTTATCCTCGAAGTTGAGACTTGGGCTCTCGAACTCCCTCTGTTGCAGCTTATTCTCTATCAGATCCGACATCAAACCGTGGTCCCCTCTTCCTTGTAACCTCACGGAGCCCTTAGGCTGTTCTTGTGATTCTGTCTCTTTTAAAATCAATCCTTTCTCTGTGATGGCGCGTGAGGAGCAATGTTTTCACTGCCGAGACCTACAAGCGGAATTCGACGAGGTCAGAGCTCAACAGCGAATTCTGGAAGATCAAGTGCGAAATATGGAAGCTAGGCAAGCAGAAAAGATCCATTGTCTGGAAGGAAAATTTGAGGAGCAGTTCAGAAATCTCCATGCTAAGTACCGTACAGAAATGGAGTTGTTTCTCCACAGGGTTCACTCGCTTCAGGATCAGTTCAACGGGCTTAGAAATAGATGCATCCATGCTGAGGAATCATTGGCAATTTTAAGAGACATTTTGGAAGCCAAACAGAAAGCAAAATCAACTTCTTCAAGCGTCAATCCAATGGAAGCAGATCAGCACCCAGAGGACTCTACTGCGAGGAATATCAGTCATATTTCCATCGATTAAATCATGTATTGCAAATGCAAATTTTTGTGTCTTCAGTTCGTCCGAATCTATAGTAGTACTTGCTCTTTAGTAGTCCGAATTTTGAGAATCCAGCTCAGGGATAGGGACCTCATTCTCTATCCTTGGATTTGTAATGCTCTTGCAGCAAACTATGTATGGCTTTATGCCTTAGCACTTTTTTCAATCAATATATAGCATCCGAATTTGTTAAAAAAAAAAAAAAATAGTTACACGCAATACCAGTTGCACCCCTGCCTGCCGCTGTAATCTCGCAAACTTCTCATGAGATGGGAAGACCTTCAAATACCGTGACTAGTAAAGTTGATCCTAACGACATCACTCTAATTGGAGGAAGGTCAAGATCTCATACTCCGCTATTTCTTCTTACTTATGAAGTTTTCAACAAAAAATTGTGTAATTGTTTAGTTGATTCAGGAGCTTCATCCAATATATTACCTAAATAAATATGTGCAAAGCTGAACGTTCAACCTCAAAAATCTGTAGTACGCATAGTTCAGCTGGACTGGTCGCAGGTTGAAGTGATCGAAGAACTAAATCAGGTTACCATAAGGCTGTCATCTAATCCAAAGGTATGTCAAATTATTGATATTTTAGTTGCAGACATTCCAGAATTTTATGGCTTAATTCTTAGGAGGGATTGGTATGAAAAGCTTCATGGATATTTTGCAACCAATTGGTCGCATATGTGGCTCCCTTACAATGGAAAACCAAATCAAATAAAGGTTGAGCGAGAAAGGCATCAAAAATACATAGTAACAGAGTTGGAAGAAGAAAATGAACCTGTAGCATACAGTAATAATATAATTGGAAACTATTCTGTCGACTCTTTCTTAGGAAATTTCAATGCTCATACTTCGCCTTATTTAGAACATTCTGTTTTATCTCAAGTAGAAAACTTTCTCAAACATATAGTTCTAAATGTGTTAATTTTATAGATAGTCTTGTAAATAAATCTTTATTTTGGAAGTTATTTTTTGACGGTTCTAAGTCTAACGATGGAGCAGGAGCAGGATGCGTATTAGTTAGTCTAGAGGGAAACATTACTATGCTAACCTGTAGACTTGAGTTCGACTGCACCAATAATACTGCAGAATACGAGGCTTTAATCCAAGGATTATACAAAGCAATCGAACCAGATATGAAGTATCTACAAGTTTTTGGAGATTCTGAGATTGTAATTAGACAGGTATGAAATACTATACATTGTCTATCAGGTCATTTAAAGCAGTATCAATATTTAGTACAAGATCTGACTGAACATTTTATAGTATTCAATATTTCATCAATTCCCAGGCTCCAAAATGCTAGTGTTGACCTCTTGGCAAACGTAGCTTCTAAGCTCATTCCCTCAGAAGACTATAGCCCAGATAGATTCTCAATAGAATTAATTTTTAGACCTTCGATTCCTGATAACGTTACCAATTGGAGAATTTTCAACGATGACCCTGATATTGTAAGCTTCCTCACATCAGAGGGATCTTACAATAATTAGATTATAGATGAAGACCAACATGGCAAACAATTGCAACAAGATAGCACTAATAATGCTATGCCAAAATCAGTAGTGAAATTGGAAGACTTATATGATTTGAAAGATCGATTCAAAATATCTACCAATTCAAAACTTCAAAGTTCAACTCTGAACTATGAATTACTAAATCTAGGCACTGATACCAAGCCACAGAATATGAATCTAGGTCCTGGCCTAGCCCCTGAAGAAAGATTAGCATACGTTCGTCTCTTGAAAAATTACAAAAGTGTCTTTGCCTAGAACTATGATGAACCTAAGACTTATGACACTTCTATCATTCAACATACTATCCCAATGATAGACGATGAAAAACCTGTCTAGCAAAAGCTGAGGAAAATCCACCCTAATTTGGAAAATCAGATTAAATCTGAGCGCAATAAATTATTGAAAGCCAAAATCATTTTTCCCATTCGACATTCTAAATGGGTTTCCAATATGGTTCCCGTTAGAAAGAAAAATGGAGACATCAGAATTTGCATTGCCTTTTGAAATCTTAACAAAGCTTGCCAAAAGGATAATTTTCCTTTGCCTCCAATGGAGAAAATATTACAAGCAGTTGTAGGATCAGAATTAATGTCCTTTTTGGATGGCTTCTTCAGCTACAACCAAGTTTTGGTCCACCCTAATGATCAATTAAAAACCACGTTCAGAACCAAATGGGGCACTTATGCATATCAAAAGATGCCTTTTGGTCTGATTAACAATGGTGCCACATTTCAAAGGGCCATGGACATCACATTTAAGGGATTAGTAAACAAATCAGTAGTAATCTACTTGGACGATATAACTGTATATTCCAAGAAACGAGGTAATCATCTCAAAGATTTGAAACAGATCTTCCAACGTTGCCAAAGGTATGGAATTTCACTTAATCCAAAAAAGTCATTTTTTGCATTAAGTGAAGGAAAACTTCCTGGATTTATAGTGTCAAAATCTGGAATCCATATTGATTCCGACAGAATCAGGGAGATTTCTGAAATACCCTTGCCTTACAACAAGAAAGCGATGCAATCCTTCCTTGACCAAATTAATTTTGTAAAGAGATTTGTTCCAGACTTTTCAAGGATCGTATCTCCCTTACAAGTAATGATTAAAAAGAATTCAATCTTTAAATGGGGCCAAGAAGAATATGAAGCATTCAATCTAATTAAACAAGCGATTGTAAACACCCCATCTTTAGCCACTCCAAATTTCTCCGATCCTTTCATTTTATATACATTTGCCTCTAATAGATCATATGTTGCGATACCCACTCAAGCAAATCAAGATAAAGTGGAAGCCCCAATTGCCTTTTTCAGTTCAAATCTACAAGGGGCCGAATTAAATTATTATGACGTCAAGAAGCAAGCTTACGCTATCTTCAAAGCGATCAAACATTTCAGACCCTTCTTACCTAAAACCCATACAAAAATCATTGTGCCGTTTCCAGTAGTAAGAAATCTTTTAGTACAGAAAGATGTGGGTGAAAAAAGAGCAAATTGGGTTACTGCTTTACAAGAATACAACATTGAAATTAAACTAGCAAACATTATAAAAGGTCAAGGCTTTTGTAAAATGCTGGCTGGAGCATCTCTTATTTCCAAAATACTGTCTTCAGAAGTACAAATGTATGAGGTAAGCCTAAATGATATTGAATCATTATACGCTGATATCATATTCTATCTAAAAAACGGATATGCTCCTTCAAACCTAGATTATACAAAGAAAAGAGCCCAAAGGTTGAAGGCTAAGCAATGTCAATTGGTAAATGATGTACTTTTTAGGATGAATTATGATTCTGTTCTCCTTCGATGTCTTGAGAAAGTTGAAGCTAAAAAAGTGTTGCAGGAACTCCATGATGGACAAGCAGGTGGACATTACGCTGGAGATACTACAGCACATAAAATCTTGTGCACATGATACTATTGGCCTACACTATTCAAAGATGCACATAGCTGCGTAAGGAAATATCGAGTTTGTCAAACTACTGCTGGAAGACAAAAGAAACCATCATTGCCTTTACAACCAGTCAATATCGAACAACCTTTTGATCAATGGGGATTGGATATAATAGGTGAGATCGTTCCTCACTCTTCTAAACAACATAAATATGTTCTTACAGCTACATATTATTTTACTAAATGGGTAGAAGCAGTTCCTCTCAACACAGCTAATGCCGAACACATCATTGATTTCATAGATCAGTTCATAATCACTAGGTTTGGTTTACCCTCCGCTTTAATGTTTGATAATGCATCATATTTTTTCTGGCAATGCTATGATTGAATTTGTGCTCAAAAGAGGTTTGAAACTTAAATACTCTGCCAATTATTATCCGCAAGGGAACGGGTTAGTTGAATCAACAAATAAAAACTTAATCAGAATCATTAAACGAACCATTGGTCAAACTCATAAGAATTGGCACAAATCCTTAACATATGCTCTATGGGCTAACCGAATAACGCAGAAAGCCTCCATTGGCACTTCTCCCTTTAATTTGGTTTATGGGAAAGAAGTGGTCCTTCCAACTCATCTAGTGATTCCCTCGTTGACCTTAGTTCAATTTATTGACGAAACACCAACTTCTTCCTTACAACTAAGGTAGTTACAAATCCTTAAGCTAGAAGAGCAAAGAGAACAGGCTAAAATAACTCATGCGCATCACCAAGCATTAGTAAAAGCTTCTTTTGATTCAAACATGATATCCAAAAAAGACTTTCAGATAGGGGATCAGTTTTAAAATGGGATAAGGCTCACGAGGAAAAGGGAAAACATACAAAGTTTCAACGAATGTGGCTTGGCCCTTTCCAAATCACATAAATCGTAGGTCCATCAACCTTTATGTTACATGATTTATCAGGAAAAAGAGAATCTTTACATGTTAACGGACAAATCCTCAAAAAATACTTTCCATAGGAGATCATTCTTCTATTTTTAAATTAGTTTTTTCCTTTATTTTGATAATAAAACCAGTTGTAAATGGTTACATTTGGAATTAACGAAAAACACTAGAATTTCTTTTAAATTTTTATTTTTCGCTTGTATAAATAGGAATGATTTAGAAAATTGAACATTATTATTGAAAGATACAGTCAAAGGTTGTAAGCTTGAAAATGATACTAGTTTCAACTTTTTAAATTTTGATAAAAAACGACCTTTAGTTGGAATTTGTTTTATATCAGTCAAATGAAAAGTATTAAAAACAAAATGAAGATTCTCTGTAGAAAATCTCTTTCCAAAAAACTCTACCATTGTCGTCCAAAGTTATTCTTAAGGAAACAATGACTTCCTCCCCACCTAGGGAAGTACGAGCTTCAAGGAATAATCTAGCAATACACTTTAACTTAAAGAATAAGAGGTCTCATCACGAGCTGTTATCATGATCATAGATATTATAGCTTGCTGACTTTGCCAAAACTGCATATCACAACAGGGCAAGGTCTCGAGATTATTGCAATCAAAAGACAAAGGGTCTCATCACGAGCCAACTTGTTCAGCAAAGTTATAACTCAAGTGAGTGGAACTGTCATAATTTGGCTACCAAACCAAGGCATTGTTCTTTAAGGATTAAAAGAAAATAAAAGCAATAAGCGTGAACATGGATTTCCCTTTGAAAATCGCATATTTCTCTAAGTAGGATATAGGATCATTGCTGGGTAATAGGTAACCCTGTTGAGGCTATAAATGCCTGCTGGCAGCAGAGGCTCTACTTATGACAAATGAGCATATTTAAAACTGATTTACATAGAATATTTTGTTTTTATTTATAAACCAAGTAGTGGCTGATGTAAATACAACGCCAAGCTCTAGGAAGTAAATAAACAAAGTTAACATAGAAGAAACAAATTATCCTTAACAATTGAAAGCATGGTGTACTTTATCTTTCTATAATAAAGTTTGATTCTCTAAAAAACCTTTTGTTTTGGAAGTTTAGAAAATTCAAAAGAAAAGCAGAGATAACTGGTTCTTCCAAATGGATCACTAATTGTTGTGGCCAACAACAAACCCCCTTCTTATTTAGTATTATCACTAATACTAAATAAGTGGGGACCATTATCCATAAAATTCAAAAAAAATAAATTAGGACTTGTATTTCCTTTTTGAATAAATATTACTATCATAAAACTTAGAAGAATACCCGAAAACCCAAAAAAGACTTAAGTTTTATGATAAGTTCAAACAAAATCGTTTTCCCAATAAAAAGCATCGCATCACATCACAAAAAGCTAATAAATGCTTTCCTACAAACCAAATCCTAAGATCGCGAAATAGCGATGCGAAATCACATGTTGAAGACATTCATCGCGTTGTGGTTTTAATGTGCTTCAAGTATCACTTGAAGCGAAATACCTCAAATTGCCGATATGCGATGGCGCGTCTCACAAATTGCATTGTGCAGAAAACATATGGTAAAAGATCTCCACACGTAATAAATCAGCGATATTGTGATCTGCTATATTACGAAGCAAATTGCAAAATCCCCTTATCACAGATCTGCGGGGCTTATTGTTCGAAAAAGCGTTTCCACTAACCAATGCCCAGTTATGCGCATTAATGTTAATTTAATGAGTTAGTTGGAAATCATTAATGAAATATGGTTTTGATCTGATCGAAGAGCCATTTCACGTAAGGTGATATATTTTATATGATTTTGGCATTTAAAGCTTTCCCGTCACCTTTTTCTTATCATTACTCTTGCCTCATTTGCAAATTGTAGGAGAGAAAAGCAGAGAGGTATACATAACAGTGTTCAGAATATTATGGGAAAGAAAGGAAAGGCTCCGAGTTCTGAAGAGAAAGAAATAACGCCCTTATATACAGACACCACCTGTAACAGAGATGCTGACATTACTACTTGGGAAGGCATGAACGGTCTACTCGAGGAAGAAAATGCAAGAGTAATGGAGGTTACAACTACAACAGCCTCACGCGGTTCATGTGAGGTGTCAATTATAGAACTAGCATGTTCGTTCTTGCACCAGATAGTGGAAAGGCCCAAGATTCTTCCATACACGGACATGGTCAAATGGGTATTGGATAATGCTGAGATAACAGACCAATAGTTTAAGACTCAGAGCTAAGAACTTGTGGAGTCATTCCTCCCACAAAATTTAAGGTTTACATCCTCTAACAAAAAACGCGCAAGAGGCAAAAAATAGCATCAGGGAAGCCCAGATCAAGAAACCGAGGTAGTTTTCCGATGCGCTAATCGTGCATCGCTAGGAAAAACCTCTTAAAATGGAAAGCCTCTAATCACTCAGTTACCTATAAGCCCGGAAAATTGTAGGAAAAAATACTAAAGGCAAAGACAAAACCTGAACTCTAAAAACCAGCTATATTTATCAGGGATATCTTCAAGTGGTATGTAAATTTCTACCAAATTTGCAGCATCTATAAACAAGCCGGAGACAAAAGGCTCAAGAAAGAGCAGAGTCCATCAAAAGGTTAACCAAGTTAAACTGGGATTCTTACTGGAAGTACTTGGTTAAACCACATAGTCAGTGCATGATTCTCAAATGTCTCACTAATTCTGCCGAAAAGATGGTGCCAACACTTGTCAATTCTGTTTTTTCAGGACAGTTAAAGTCGGAGGTCAGCCATCCAACTCTCCTCAAGCCGATGCTAGATGCTTGCGATTACAAAGATCATATACATAGATAGTTAATTTCTAGTTTTACTTTTAGATTCAGTTTTAGTTTTAGTTTTGCTTTATTTTTGCCTGAAGTGAGGTTGGTCATTTAAACCGCCTCCTATATTTTTGTAATAAACTATTTTTAGATTTAGCTAGTAGTATTTAAACCCTTCTCATGCATTTAGAGAAGGGTCCTGAAATTTATCAAAAACTTGTCCTCAGAACCTGCACTTCTGCACCCTCCGAGGATGTTTTCATGAATGAATGGAACAAAATTTATTGATATCTGTGTTTAATATCTGCTACTGAAATTGCACTTTTGTACTCTTCGTAGATTTTGAATTAAGAAGAGATAAATCATTATTGCTGGTGCTCATGAGTAGAACTCGTTATAAATGGTACTTTTATCTCTTAACAAATTCTGCTTATGTGTTATGGTGATATTCATGTTCAATTATTTATGTATGAATGCTTGAATGCTTGAGTTATCATTTGGCACTTCTGTACGGTGATAAGCATTTATTTATGCTTAATATATGAGTGACTTGTTATGCAATATGTTTTTCACAACTGTTCGGCTAACTTTTTATACGAAACAGTTCATCTTTATTGAATTATTTTCTTATAGCAATTGAATGATCTTTATTACCAATTGCTGTAGAAACTATTTTAGATTGCATAATTGAAAGATTAAATCCCGGGGTAGTTTTAGAGTTAGATATTTTTGTTTATTAGAATACAATTGCATGTTGTTAAATTAGACTTAGAATAAAAGATTTTTTCTTAGAAGTTATTAGAAAGGAAATATCAATTCTCAACACACACACACACATAAATTGAGAAACTGGTCTCATATCCCCAGGACCCACTACACCAAATGGAAAAGGAGCTGCTAACCAAGGTTTGGACCGGGTGGGTATCCCCCTTGTTGTAGACCCGATTTTCGGGGCTTCAAAAGGACCATTGCTTCCTGGGGGGGGGTGGGACTAATCCAGGTGGATATTGGTGGCCACCTATTTATTCCACTTGGACTACCACCACTGTTTCTTTCAGTTTTTCAGTTTCCTTAATTGTAGCACAATTTACTATTTTTAGCAGTTTTTTGAGTCCTTAACTTCAGGGGCCATTTTGAGGCCCTAAACAATGTTTTTTTTAGAAAATGGACCAACATTAGTCTTTCACAAATATTTGCAGTCGAAAATTGTAGTCCTCCGATAGATATTTATGTTGAGGTATTGTGCATGTCAAGTGGAGATCATATGCCAAAGTTACGACCTCACGAAGTTGATGTACCAATTTACCCAAATGAGGCCCATAGTTTGGCGCTTCATCTCCTAGGGTTAGGTTTTTAGATGTTTATGGTTTTCCATTGTTTCTCAATAATAAATAGGCCTTTGAGCTTCATTGTAACACAATTGAGAAGGCATGTAGCTGCCACATCTCTTCTTAGAGATAAGCTACCATTGCCCGAGCTAGTTTATTTCCATTTTTGTATGTAAGCTTATTTCAGTTCTTTGATATTAATGAAATGACATTTTATTTCTTTTGCATCTCTGTTTATATGTGTATTTCTATATTTTGTTGCATTGCTGCATAATTCCGGATCAATGGTATCAGAGAGGTATTCTCTTTCTCTATTTTTATTTGCATGTCCCTAATGAGGTTAGGGTATAAGGAGTTAGGGCTCGAACTAGTTGAACCTTTGTAGGACTAGCCTCACAAACCCCAATAAGGGGGTAAGAGATCCTTTCAAAATATTGCTTGATCACCTAACCAGACCGCAAACCTAACAATAGACGTACATCAAATTAGAAGTGAGAAACATGTATGTATTGATGTGTTTAAGGTTGATTTTTTGCTAATGGATGAGTTGTCCAAGTTGGACAGATTTGTGTTGGGAATCTTGAGGTTGTTGGTCGAAAACAAGTAGGTTCTCAAAGTAGCCCTAGATCAGTTTCTAAGAAGGATGTTGATAACTGTAAGGAGGGTGAAGATCGGAAGTTATAGTGTTGACACCTTGAAGGGTAAATGAAAACTAAGAGATTCAGCCCAAGTTCATTGTTGGAGAAGGTCATCTTGCAGTGATAGGTGGTAGGCCTTAAACACAAATTTTGTCTTCATTTGAGTAGTGCAGGAAGGCATTAGAGGGAAGAAGTCACAAAGGAGCTAAGGATAAATAATGGGTAGTTGAAATTTGTTCAAAAAAGGAGTTGTGAAAAACTCATCATGAGTCTTTATGTGTTGATGCTGTTATCACTATGATATTTCTTTTGAAGTTAATAAATAAAGAAAAGTCAAAGGTAACCACAAACCACTTTTGGAGATCAGGACCTAGCCTTCCTGATGCTTAGCGAGAGCTCTCTCTTTATAATTTAACTTTGTTTTAGTTAAGATGATTTTAGGGTAGTTATTGTTTGCACTTGGGTTTTGGTTTGAAATTGGGTGGTGGGATCACTTTACTTAGATGAACGGAGGTTTGGCTTTTACCACTGGGCTATGGAGTCGAATGTCAGACAAACGAGACTAGATTCAATTAAAAAAAAGCAATGTCTACAGGGAAAGATTGATGAGTTACTACAGATCTCAAAGGCTAAATGGTGAAATGGTTTCAAATCAGATCCATGGAGCAAATAAGGGTTCCCTAGGCCAGACTCTGGAAGGAATGAAAGAAGTCAACCGGGATGGGAGAGCAATTAAGGGTTCTCAAATCAGGGTATCACATGAAAACATGTAAATGACTAACTGTGCAAAATAGACTGTAATTAAACAATTTCCGAGTGATATCTCCAGTTAATTCATTCGAATTTAGAACATATTTAAGATTATGAAACATATAAGAAGGTAACAAAATCAAACAAAGAAGATACTTCATTGCAAATGGTTCATCCTATGAATCGTGTAGCGAAATGATTTTATTACTTGCTCTAGTCTGTTGACTTGAAAATGGTACAATCACCCTTTGGTTTAAGATAAAAATAAATCTACAAATGTAAATATAATCCACCCAAAATACTTCAAATGAAGAAGTATTTATACAAATTCCAAATTGAAATATCTTGAAAAAATATCAAGATTGGTTTTACAAATATCTCAAATTGTTTTACATTAATAGAACTAAATAAAGGACACTCAAAACTACTGAATCTATTTGGCACTATATTTATGGATTGATGTTGAAAAAGAAGAGAAATTTGAATTTGATAGCAACTCCTAATTGATGATGAGGCTTCCAAGTCACTAACTACCTCCTTCCTTTGTGCATTCTACCCTAGAAAATCTGCAAAATTAGGGTCTAGTGATACCTTTGTATATCTCAATCCGAGATAGATATGTAAAAAGTGAAAGAGGTTATTGTATATAAGTATGTTTTTGAGATAAACCTCTTTCAGTTTCCCAAAATTCAGCTCCCGCTGTTCACAATATTCTCTACAATAATATGTCAAAAACAGGACTTTGCACAGTCCGAAAAATAGGATGTGAAGATATGCATGTATATCCCTTTTTGTAATACTTGTGTAAAAAGTGATATTTCCTTTTGTATATTGGCCTTTTAGGAACACAAACCTCCTCCGGTTCCGCAAAATCAATCTTGGATTGACCACAAAAGTTTCTGCAAAATTTTGGATTAAACAAAAAATTTCTGGAAAATGTACCATTCCTGCTCTGATTTCATCTTTTAACCTTAATTTTCTTTTCACTGTTTTTTACCTTTACTTTGGATAAAATTCACTGTTTCTGGTGAAAGTGTCTTCATCTCTGTTTAGCCCTTACTACCTCCATGTTTACTTTTATTGTTTACCTTGATTGCTCTGTTTTTTCATATATCTTCACTTTGACATGGATTTATTTTATCTGCATGCTTTGTAACTATCTTCCATGTTGTTTATCTTCCCATTGGCTACTTTTATTCTCTTTGATTTTTCAATCTGATAAAATTTTACTTACTCTTTCATCTGGTTGATTTATCTTTTTCCTTTTACTGTGCTCTTTTGACTTTCACTCCTTTTGAATTTTACTGTACATTTTCAAATGAGAGGGTCGTTCTGGTTTTTTCTCAAAATACTTGGAAATTGGTGAATTGGCTTGCAAATTGGTTTGTATGGTGATTGTAGAGCGGATGATGGTTGCATACGTATTGCTGAGGTTTTACAGAAAAACAACGAAAAAATGATGAAATGGGGCTTCTCAGCCTTTTAAAGGGCAACAATTATATTTTGGCGGGGAAAGTATTTTATGAATAGTGGACGATTTTCGTGTTGGGTGGGGAGGCGGTTTTGGAGGCCAACACACTGCTTTTGGCAGGAGGGTGGTATTTCCTCGAGGGAACACGATCTATGCTGGAGGCTGACATGTAGTAAAATCGGGCCTGAGCCAAATTGCGAATCTTGCGTGCTCTCGGGCTGATAAAGGTTGGAGAGGGAGTGAGCGTGATATGGATGTGTGTCGTTAGATTTGGAGGTGAGAGATCTAACGGATATTGCACGGTGAAGCTGCACAGAGGTAAATCAGGGTGAAGATTTGCAAGGTTTTCTTTAATGGCACCAAGGGTTGGTGGGTTACTAGGTTTATGTTGGGGAAATATGAAGCGGGGAGTTAATTTAAACAATGTGGGGGATGAAACTATAGTTTATAATTAAATCGGGGTTTGGATATTATATATGAAGGAGTTATTTAATACGGGGAAAAGGTATATCGGGGAGCTAATACATTAGGTTAGTACATTAATATGAAATGAATGCGCGAAATATAAAATATAGTAAGCATAATGTATAATATGATGTCTGGCTTGAATTTCTTCACCGTGGTGGCCCAATATCAACATTTAACACTTATACTTAGGATAAAAGCATTTTTTTGTGGGTTTTTGAGTTTTGAATGAGAGGAGAATCAGTTAAGGGGGTTTTACCTTTCCTAGGTAAAATGTGTTTTAAACTTAGGAAAAGGGGATTTTGTAGGGTAAAATGACTGATGTAAAGGGAAAAGGGTGTTTTCATGAATGAGAAGGGTTTCAATAAGGTGGAATCCAATACTTGATGTCCATGAGTCATTAAGCCGAGGGTCTGGTTCCACCAAATGTCAGAGAAATGCTCCGATCCTTTATGGCTGAAGGATTTTAGTATTGGAGCACATTGTGGGGAGGGAAATTAGTAATATGCCAAATGATGTTTTATCCATGATTGTAAAAATTGCTTGTACCTTCCCATCTGCTATTTTAACATTTTATTCCTTATTTACATGGGTGCATTTGAGCTTGCGAACCCTTATTCATTTTTCTTTGAAATAGGAAACTAACTAATTCAAACCTTATTTCATCCAAGAGCTTAGGTTAAACTATTGAGCTCCCTATCATTCTCTATTTTAACTATTGATCTACCAAGATTAAACTGTTTGGTTAGATCTTTATTCTCTATCTATCAACATTAAATTTAAAGCATGAAAAGCCAAGATTAAGCTATATGACTTATCATGGATTATGGTATTTTAAACAAGATACACATAATCATTATTTGCAGAAAAAGTAAAATAGTAGTGGCATTTGAATTTGCACACTTTCATGACCTATTTTTGTCTCTTTTTGTGGGGTTCATATTTTTCACTTTTTGATCTTTGTTTATTTTTGTCCTTTGATTGTTATTTTAGGACATACCCTCTTTACATTTTTTAATTTGGGAATACATTTGCAGAAAGCAAAGGTATGTACAATATTAAAATCTGACCATAGTCAATTCAAAATTATGAATCCTATTATTATAGGACCCTAACAGTGGCTCCACATGGGGATGGCATCTCCTTGTGAGATGTTAAGAACACCATTGACTAGTAGCCTGATCCATTGGGCCAATCCCAAACATGTATATGATTTGTTGTATAGTCTCTATGACTGAAACTCTTGAATTGAAAATACACCCTTTTTTGCAAATTGAAATCTGATCTAAAACTGAAAGAAGGTACTATGATTCTCAAACTAAACTAATAGATCATAAAGATCTTTAAGACCTTCTCTTGGGGCTTAAACTTCTACTGAATTATTTCATAACTTGCTGAAAACTGAAAACTAAAATAAACTGAATTCCTACCTACTTACTCTAATCAGCTGTTTAACTGCTGGTTAGGTAAAATGAAACAACCAATGCAACCATTCAAGCATTATGTAATTTGATGTATTTTGCTGCATTTGCTTGTTTGTGATCAAAACTGAGATTCTAAAACCAATTATAACCTTGTCAACAAATGAGAAGATAAGGAAATACTTGATTTCCTTTGTTGACTCTAGAAACTGTACAAAAGGATCTTCCAAGATATATACACTAATGTTTAACTGATCTAAGCAACTGTACAATTGTTCTGGATGGCCTCCATGCCATGAAAGTGAAATGTCATTTTCATCTTTATCACCCTGCAGATTTTCAGATAAGCTTTGTGATGATATTTCTACTGATTGAAATGTCTGTTTGGTGAAACCTTTATCATCTTGATTTTGAATCTCATAGTTAGTTAATGGAGAAAAATTATGATTGCATTCATCATCTAACATATCAGCTATTGGATCATAAAAGACGTGGAAGGATTGCTACAACCTATTACATATGGGTTTTAATGGGACTTCATGGATTTCTGCATGCTGTTCATCCTTTTCTTTGGAGATATTATACCATATTTCCTTTAAAAACTGAAATGATTCAAAACATAGTGGTATAGAACTTTCCTGTGTCATCTGATCAGACGTCTCAATAGAATTTGATAACTGCACTTGTGAAACTGAAGAATCTTGATTAAGATTTTCATTGTCTTCTTTGTTGTCAATATCAATACCTAAAGATTATTGATTTTTAATTGCTTTAAAGTTTTCTCTAATGAACTGAATGAAGCAAAATAAAGAGGCAAAGAAGCTTCACTTATTTCCAAATTTTCTACACTTTCTTCCTCACTTTCATAGCTGATATGAATAATATGATCACTGTTTTCAAGCTGCTGAAATTGAATTTCTTTATTTCCGAAACTAGTTTCTGATTTCTCTGTAAAGTTCGTTTGGATTTGAAGATCATAATTATCATCATACTGATCATATTTAAGCAAATAATTAAAAGAAGTAATGTCATAAAACATACACATTAGATCAGTAGATTGCCTCTCCACATATTGCTCTATAAATCTATCTTCTGATCTATGGTAGTTGGGATTAGCAGGAATTTGTCCATGGCTATCAACCTCTTATTTTTGTGAAATAAATGTGTCATGGTGATTTTGAACAAAAAATTTATCTTTCATGGTGATCTTTTGTATCCTTTCCTCTATTTTCTTACCAAAATGTCAAGTTTTACCTCCGCAATGTTGTTCTTCTCCGCTCCTGCTTTCAACTTTTCTCTTATAATTTGTAGATTAACTTCTACATCTACTGCAATGTTCTGCATCTGTTCCATTGTTGAGGGGTTTCTTTCTCTTAACTGAAATTCTATCTCTGGATCAAATGCTTTTGGATAATGCAAGAGAGCTGAATCAGGAGGAGGTCTTATATTTGATGGCATTGAATAATAGATTTGATTAAATCTGTTAGAAAATTGTTGTATTGTTTCATTTGGCTGACTTTTTAACTGATTATATTCTTCTAAGATCACAAAAAGATTGAATTTGATTATCCATCTATCAAGGAAAAAATGACAAACTATTGGAAATTTGAGATGCTTGCAATAGGTAGATTCTTGAAAAAACTCTTTACTCTACTTTGCAAAGGGACAACAAAAAGTCTGATTCTAACATCATCTTAATCAATCTAAAATAAGTCTAGATAATTCTCAAGACCTTGAATATGTTTTTGGGCAGTGATTTTACCATCTTCTCCATCAAACCCAGGGAGATACTTGTAATAATTGTTAGGGAAAACATGGAGTGTAGGAGGTAAGATGAGTGGCTTATACCTATTAGGAACTTTCCAAGGTACAAGAATATTTACAGGGATTGTAAGATCATTCTTGATTATTTTATATTTCTTGATTGGAAAATGATCATCATAAGATTAAGAAGAATTCTGCTCAAATGTGTAAGGAGATTTTATATTTACAATTTTCAAAGGAAAATAATTAAAAACTAATCTAAGATCTTCTCTAAAATACAATATACATTGAAAAACCTTCTTGATGAGAAAAAACATGATGTCTTGGATAACAATCCAAGTTAGAAACCTGATCTTCCCATATTGTTCTTTCAGGTTCATTCCTCCAGTGGAGTCTTGATTGTGAAATTGATTTGGAGTCGCCAGGTGGATGATTTTAACCTTTGTGTGTCTGATCACTGTCCACCATCATAGATCAGATCTGAACCTGTAAAATATTTCTGAAGAAAATGTTAGTCTTCCCCAGCGGAGTTGCTAATTATGTTATCACTCTGATATTTATTTTGAAGTTAATATAGAAATAAAAGTCGAAGGTAACCACATACCACTTGTGGAGATTAGGACCTAGCCTTCGTGATGCTCAGAGAGGGCTCTCTCCTTATAATTTAACTTTGTTTTAGTTAAGATGATTTTAGGCTAGTTATTGTTTGCACTTGGGTTTTGGTTTGAAATTGGGTGGTGGGATCACTTTACTTAGATGAACAGAGGTTTGGCTTTTACCATTGGGCTATGGAGTCGAATGCCAGACAAACAAAACTGGATTCAGTTAAAAAAAAATAGTGTCTACAGGGCAAGATTAATGAGTAACTGTAGATCTCAAAGGCTAAATGATGAAATGGTTTCAAATCGGATCCAGGGAGCAATTAAGGGTTCCCTACGTTGGACTCTGTAAGGAATGAAAAAAGTCAAATGGGATGGGAGAGCAATTAAGGGTTCTCAAATCCAGGTATCAGAGGAAAACATGTAAATGACTAAGTGCACAAAATAGAGTGTACTTAAACAATTTCTGAGTTATATCTCCAATTAATTCATTCAAATTCAAAACACATTTAAGATTATGAAACACATAAGAAGGTAACAAAATCAAATAAAGAAGATACTTCAATGCAAATGGCTCATCTCATGAATCCTGTACCAAAATGCTTTTATTACTTGCTCCAGTACTTGAAAATGGTACAATCACCCTTAGGTTTAAGATCAAAATAATTCTACAAATGTAAAAATAATCCACCCAAAATGCTTCAAATGAAGAATTATTTATACAAATTCTAAACTGAAATATCTTGAAAAAACATCAAGATTGGTTTTACAAATATCTCAAACTGTTTTATATTAATTGAACTTAAATAAATGACACTCAAAACTAATGAATCTATTTGGAACTATATTTATGGATTGATGGTGAAAAATAAGAGAGATTTGAATTTGATAGCAACTCTTAATTGATGATGAGGCTTCCAAGTCACTAACTACCTCCTTCCTTTGGGCATTTTTCTCCAAACATTCTGCAAAATTAGGGTCCAGTGATGCCTTTGTATATATCAATCCGAGATAGATATGTAAAAAATGAAAGAGGTTATTGTAGATAAGTATGTTATTGAGATAAAAATCTTTCAGTTTCCCAAAATTAAGCTCCCTTGGTTCACAATATTCTCTGCAAAAAGATGTCAAAAATAGGACTTTGCATAGTCCGAAAAATAGGCCGTGAAGATATGTCGTTATCTCCCTTTTTGTAATACCTGTGTAAAAAGTGAGATAGGTTTTTGTATATTGGCCTTTTAGGAACACAAACCTCCTCCATTTTCGCAAAATGCATCTTGGATTGGACACAATAGTTTCTGAAAAATTATGGCTTAAATAGGAAATTTCTGGAAAATGTACCATTCCTGCTCTGATTTCATCTTTTAACCTTAATTTTCTTTTGACTGTTTTAACCTTTACTTTGGATAAAATTCATTGATTTTGGTGAAAGTGTCTTCATCTCTATTTAACCCCTACTACCTCCATGTTTATTTTTACTGTTTACCTTGATTGCTCTGTTTTTTCATCTATCTTCACTTTGACATGAATTTATTTTATTTGTATGCTTTGTAACTGTCTTCCATGTTGTTTATGTTTCCACTGGCTCCTTTTATTCTCTTTGATTTTTCAATCTGATACTCTTTTATTGATACTCTTTCATCTTGCTGATTTATCTTTTTCCTTTTGCTCTGCTCTTTTGAATTTCACTGTAACCTTTTGACTTTTACTGTACATTTTCAAATGAGAGGGTCGTTCTGGTTTTTTCTCAAAATACTTGGAAATTGGTGAATTGGCTTGCAAATTGGTTTGAATGGTGATTGTAGAGGGTACAGTGGCTGCAGACGTATTGCTGAGGTTTTACAAAAAAAAGAGCGAAAAAGGATGAAATGGGGCTTCTTGGCCTTTTAAAGGGAAACGATTATATTTTGGCGAGGAAAGTATTTTATGAATAGTGGACAATTTTGACATTGGGCGGGGAGGTGGTTTTGGAGGCCATCGCACCACTTTTGGTAGGCAGGTGGTATTTCCCCAAGGGAACGCGATCTATGCTGGAGGCTGACACGTAACAAAATCGGACCTGAGCCAAACTGCGAATCTCGTGTGCTCTTGGGCTGATAAAGGTCAGAGAGGGAGTGAGCGCGATATGGATGCATGTCATCGGATCTAGGGGTGAGATATCTAACGGCTGTTGCGCAGTGAAGCTGCATGGAGGGAAATCAAGGTGAAGATTTGTGGGGTTTTCTTTAATGGCACTAAGGGTTGGTGGGTTAATAGGTTTATGTCGGGGAAATATGAAGCGGGGAGTTAATTTAAACAATGCGGGGGATGAAACTATAGTTTATAATTAAATCAGGGTTTAGATATTACATATGAAGGAGTTATTTAATACGGGAAAAAGGTATATCGGGGAGCTAATACATTAGGTTAGTACGTTAATATGAAATGAATGCGCGAAATGCAAAATATAGTAAGCATAATGTAAAATATGATGTTTGGCTTGAATTTCTTCACTGTGGTGGCCGAATATCAACATTTAACACTTATACTTAGGATAAAAGCATTTTTTTGTGGGTTTTTGAGTATTTTGAATGTGAGGGGAATTAGTTAAGGGGGTTTTACCTTTCCTAGGTAAAATGTGTTTTAAACTTAGGAAAAGGGGATTTTGTTGGGTAAAATGAGTGATGTAAAGGGAAAATGGTGTTTTCATGAATGAGAAGGGTTTCAATAAGGTGGAATTCAATACTTGATGTCCATGAGTGATTAAGCCGAGGGTTTGGTCCCACCAAAAGTCAAAGAAATTCTCTAAGCCTTTATGACTGAAGGATTTTAGTACTGGAGCACATTGTGTGGAGGGAAATTAGTAATATGCCAAATGATGTTTTATCCATGTTTGTAAACATTGCTTGTACCTACCCATCTACTATTTTGACATTTTATTCCTTATTTACATGGGTGCATTTGAGCTTGCAAACCCTTATTCATTTTTCTTTGAAACAAGAAACTAACTAATTCAAACCTTATTTCATCCAAGAGCTCGGGTTAAACTGTTGAGCTCCCTGTCATTCTGTATTTTAACTAGTGATCTGCCGAGATTAAACTGTTTGGCTAGATCTTTATTCTCTATCTATCAACATTAAATTTAAAGCATGAAAAGTCAAGATTAAGCTGTTTGACTTATCATGGATTATGGTATTTTAAACAAGCTACATATAATCATTATTTGCAGAAAAGTAAAATAGTAGTGGCATTTGAATTTTCACACTTTCATGATCTATTTTTATCTCTGTTTTTGGGGTTCACATTTTTCACTTTTTTGATCTTTGTTTCTTTCTGTCCTTTGATTGTTCTTTTAGGACATACCCTATTTACATTTTTTAATTTGGGAATACATTTGCAGAAAGCAAAGGTATGTACAATATTACAATACTAACCATAGTCAATTCAAAATCATGAATCCTATTATTATAGGACCCTAACAGATGCGTTGAAGGATTAACAATAAGATAGAGAGAAGTCGGAGAAGTAATGTTCAGTGACCTAAAGGAGCAAGACCATTGATAGAGGCAGAAGCTACAGATAGGGAGAAGAAGGACTGGTAGTTATGTTCAGGGTATGATAAGAGGAGCTATGATTGTTGACTACATTAGCTAGAACGTCACTATATCTTGTTCTTGTATTCTTGTATCAATAGATGTATGAGGGCCATTATCTCTGGTACAAGATCCCTAGACAATTGTATTAAATTTTGTTAATATAACATAGTTGGGTTGTTGAAAATTGTAAAGAGTTTTCTATAGTTTTGCACGTGTTGATTTACTGTTGTTTATATTCCGTTTGGAGTGGCATTGTTAGTGATTCTAAGACCATAACCTAGATTCCATTAGTGCGGAAAAACAACAATTTCAATTTGCCTTGTATAATCGAGGTAAGTCGACTGGGTCAAGTCGTTTTGTTTTATCTTATCTAGTCAAGCTAAGTCAAATGGTTTGAATCATTGTGGATGATCTTATCTAGTTGAGGTAAGTTGTGTGGGTTGAGTTGTTTCGACTGATCTTACCCAGTTGAGGTAAGTCAACTGGTTTGAGTCATTTTCTATTGGTCTAATCTAGTCGAGGTAAGTTGACAAGTGGGGTCATCTTCAACTGACCTTGTCTAGTCATGCTATGTCAAGAGATAAGTATATGGCCTCAGTATAAGAGATAAGTGAATCTCTGTGTTAATTCATTAAGTTGATACATATAATTTGTTGGCATGAAATGTTGTTAATTCCATCATATGATATGTATATGTGAGTTGTGGTGATTTAAAAGGAATGCATATTTATGGTTTTTTCCGAAGAAAAAAGCAGAACTTTTTATTAAGCATATAAAAAGTTTACATTCTGTTTGAGACTTTGAGAAGATCTGATGGCTCACATGATTGCTGTTTTGTTCTTCTTATAAGACAAGCAAAAATCTCAGTCCTTTTTGACTGATTGTGGATGATATGATATGTCCTGATACTGCTGAAAATAAAACTGACTAGACTTCCTCCCTACAGGAGGCTTAAGTACAAATTATACTATGCATACTCCGGGGTCTCCTTCAGAGAAAGAAAACAACCCCATACAAGATTGTATATAAAAACTGTGAGACAAGCTGAAAACTGTACAAAAAGATTTTGGGTTTTCTGTTGGAAGTGCTCATGATAAACAAAAATATAGAGAAAGCTGTAACAGAAAAACATTGTGCCCATGAAACTGCTGACAAAAAGAAAAGACGAGCCTCGTTCACTGTGGAGGAGCAAAAGGGGGCTGTTGGGAAGTGGATGACTGCCCCTGTCTGATTTCTACTATTGACCAGCTGCCCATATCTTGCTGTAAACCAGCCTTAGAAAGCTGGTCTGCTTCCTCGTTTTTGTCCCTGTAGATGTGGCAAATGGTAAAACTGTTAAAAGATGACTTTAAAAACATAATTTCTTCTACAAGAGTCTTCAGTATCTGGTTTTGACATGATGCATTCCCATTAACCCATTTTATGACATTCAGAGAGTCACCGAAGATTTGAATTGTGAAGATGTTTCTTTGAAGTAACCAGCAAAGGAGAAGGCGCAAGGCAGACAGCTCAGCATAATTGTTTGTACCAGGTCCTAGCCCTACAGATGCTTTTAAAGAGTGATCAGGATTCAAGTGAATGCACAGTCCTACTCCAGCCTTGTTATTCTGGGATGCTCCGTCAAAATAGGCCCAAGGAATGCCCTCCAAGATAGTAACAGGCTTTTGATTCTTTTGAGGATTTTTAGCTTCAGGGATCGGAATGGTAGAGTATATGGCAGCACAATTGATAGCTATGGCGGATGTGGGAGTGTCCTTGTCTTGAAACAAGCTTTTGTTTCTTGCTAACCATACACCCCAAAAGAATATAAGAGGCAGATTTCTCATGTTTCCCTCCGGATAGTTTTGCCACCATTTCCTCCAAGCTTCTTCCAAAGGATCTAGTTCCCACTGTACCTTTACATTAAGCAAGCAGGTTAACTCCTCCCAATCTAATCTAATGCATATTTATGTTGTATTGGGAATTGGTTAAGTTTCTTGTTAGTTTGTGAAGTGCACTCAGATGCGTGGTTTTTTGTGTTTTCTAGGAATGTTATTGGCGAAAGGTTTAATGTTGTCCCAACAACTTTGGGGGTAAATTATTCACACGCCTCATAAATATTTTGCTGATAACATGAAAGAATCAAGCCATAACTTTCACAACCATGGAGTTTGAGGAAGAGTTATGAAGTCACATGTTTCACATTTTGGCGCACAGTCAAATCGTGAGTGGTTTGATCTACATAGACTCGGAAATAAACACTAAAAAATTTCTAAGTGTAAATGGTTGTGAAACAAGTCTAGAATCATTGTCAAGGACCACAAGTCGGGGGTTGGTGAGTTGACTAACGGTCAAGAATGGGTTTGATATGGATCTCGAAGGGCCAAGTAATGGAGGGATTGACTACGGGTTGGGGCCTAGGCAAGGTAGGGTAGTCGACGCTCAAGTAGTCAAGAGTTCAGGGGGTTTGGACCTTGATGGAGTGTGGAAGGTGGTCCCTTGTAAAAAGGCAAATATTGATCCTCCCATTGATAGGGCTCGAGGCCCTAGTGACATGTCGAACCACGGTAGCATCATGGGGTCATTCTAATCACATTCTTTGTTATAAGGTGAAATGTTTTTCAGATGTGGGTGTGATGTCACTCTGACAGATTCGAAAGAGGTCATTTAAAAAGGGTCTGGGAAATTTCCATCGCGGATGACAGAGTCTTTGGCGGCAATTGACAAAGTTATCTTTCCATGCCGGGTCTTATCTTCCCTGGATGACTTTAAAGAGGGTGCATAGGAAACCCCCAATTTTTTTCCCTAGGAGGATGTGGCAAGTGGGTCAGTATGTGTGTACCTCATCAAAGTAGAGGAAGCCTTGTCACCTATCCTTGTCATCTAGAGGTTTACACTGCCAGATCATCCCAAAAATTTTAAATGTAACACAAAAGGGAAAGGTCGGGATATGAGACTAGGGTGATGTGGCAATAACATATTAACACCTTGTTTTTATGCACTCTCTCTCTCTCTCTCTCTCAAAATATAACACATCGAATTTTATTTATTTTTAATTTTAATATTAATTGAGCCAACATTTAAGTGTTTACACACTCATCTCAGATCCTGAGGTTTATATTACTTTTAATATTTTATTTATTACTTTTAACTTTTTGTTTATTACTTTTAACTTTTTTATTATTAATTTTACAACATTTAAATGTTTACACTTATCCCCGATATCACTTTTAACTTTTTTTTTTAATTGAGCCGACATTTAAAATTGTTTACATACTTACATTACACCTACACATCTACCCTATACTAGGATGACTATGTTTTAATGTTCGTATATGTGTTTTGGGTATGGAAATATATAATGAATAGGTTTGCAACTTCCATGTAGGAAATGTCATGGATAACCACATGGTAGAACAAGATGACCAAACATGATTTAATAGACCAATATTTAGATGGCCATAACTTTTGATTCGAGAGCCTGATCAAGGAGAATTTTATATCGTTGGAAAGGTCTCGATGATATGAACACAATGGAATTATCAGTTTTAAGTTTTGAGATAATGGAAGAATATAGGAAAATCTAGACCCCATTTTCATAACAAAACAGTTGAGATTGTGTTAGCATAATAACTACCTCCTTCTACCTTTAGTATGGGCTAGGAATAGGAGGCGGTATGCTACAATTGCCTAAGAGAGACATCAATTTCTCTATCAAACTAATTCATGGTTCTGTGCCAGTCTCTAAGACACCATATTGGATGAGCATCCCCAAATTGGTGGAATTGAAACCACAACTAGAGGAGTTGATGGATAAGGGGCATACCAAATCCAATGTGTCAACTTTGGGAGCAGCGGTTCTATTTGTGATGAATAAAGATGCCATGTTGCAACTATGCATTGACTACTGATAGTTGAAAAAAGAAACAATAAAGAATAAATATCCACTGCGAAGGATTGATGACCTATTTAACCAGCTAAGAAGAACTTCTATGTTTTCAAAAATTGATTTAAGGTTTGGCTATCACTAAGTCGGGATTAAAGATGAAGAAATTCATAAGATGGCGTTCAAAACAAGATACATGCACTATGAGTTTGTGGTGGTTCCATTCAGAGTTACGAACACACTAACCACATTTATGCACTTAATGAAAAATGTGCTCAACCAATGCGTGAACAAGTTTTTTTTAGTATTTGTTTATGGTATTTTGGTCTACTAAAAAATCAAAGAGGAGCATGAGGAGCAATTGAAGGAAATATTAAAGTTACTGATGTAACACAAGTTATATGCTAAACTCAGTAAATGTGAGTTCTTAAAGACTCAGGTTCAATATTTGGGGCACATGATCTGAAAATAAGGTGTGGATGTGGACCCTGAGATGATCAAGGCCATCATGGAATGGATCGCTCCCAGAAATATTATAGAAGTCATATCATTTATGGGGTTGGAGAGATATTATCAAATATTCATCCAAGACTTATAAAAAATTGGGCATCCAATAACAACTCTACAGAGGAAAGGGGAAAATTTTAAATGGACATCTGAGTGCACAAACCACTTTGAAAAACTCAAGCAAATGCTGAGACATGCACCCAATTTTCAGGATTGTTGATCCAAAGAACAACTTCTTAGTTTGTACAAATGATTGTGAATAAGGATTGGGAGGAGTACTATTGTGCGAAGGACATGTGATCTTCTATGAATCAAGGAATTTAAATGAGCACGAAAGAAATTATGTCACCCATGACTTAGAACTTGCCACAATCATTCATGTATTAAAAATGTAGAGGCATTATTTGATCAGATGTAAATTCATGTTGATGTCAGACCATGTAGGGCTAAAATACTTGTTCGACCAACCTAAATTGAATGCAAGACAGGTTGGGTTTTTAGCCCTCATTAGAGAATTTGAGTTTGAAATCAAGTACAAAAAGGGTAAAGAGAACAAGGTGGTTGATGTGCTTAAAAGAATTCTGCAAGTAAATCATAAGTTCTTGCGACTTTAGCATTAGGGAAAAGATCAAGGAGGGATTGGTATTGGGCAAACACTTTTATTATGTGAAGGATTGTTTGCAAAAAGAGCCAAAGGGTCCATTGAGAAAGAACTAAACACTCACAGATGCTGAAATGCTAAAGTTCAAAGACTGATGTTATATACCTCGTGTGGACAACTTGAAGAAGCTCACTTTGGATAAGTTTCTTAAATACCTTATTTGGGTCATTCTAGATATCAAAAATTTATTACCACTATCAAGAAAATGACTTATTGGATGAGACTTATGAAAAAGGAACTTGTTGAGCGCATTGCCAAGTGTCTGGAGTGTTAGTAAGTTAAGGTGGAATGTGGGCATCCAATTGGACTATTGTAACCAATTCCAATCCTTGAGTGGAAGCGGGAAGCCATATCCATGGAATTAATCACAGGATTACCAAAGACGTTAAGAAAACATGATGCCATCATGGTGGTAGTGGAAAATTTGAGCAATCCATCTCACTTTGTACTTGTTAACTCCACCCACAAGGCCATTGATATTGCATTGATCTTTATGAAGTAGATAGTCATGTTGCATGGCATACCTAAGAAGATAATCTCTGATCACGATGCCAAGTTCAAATTAATGTTTTGGAAAACACTATTCATTGGATTCGGAACTTAGTTGGAATTCAATACAACATATCATCCAAAAATTGATGGGAAAAACAAGAGAGTGAACAACGTGTCAGAAGACTTGATGAGAATGTATGTTATGCACCCTCCAAAAATATGGGAAGAGTTTCTTCCCTTATTTTAATCTTCATATAAAAATGACTATTAGGAATCACTAAAGATGAGCCCCTTCGATCCACTATACTACAGAAGGTGTAATACACCCATTAGCTGGGATGACCCAGTAAATAGGGTAACTATTAGACCTAATGTGTTAAAAGAGATGGAACATGATGTTATTAGTATTAGGCATAAGATTAAGGCAGCTTAGGATTGACAAAAGAGCGAAATTAATTTACAGAGGATGCATATAGAGTTTCAAGTGGGGGATCACTTGAACCTTTGCATTAAACGAAGGAGAATACCACTGAAAGTGGGGTCTTTTTCTAAGTTGGCACCTAGGCTTCGTGTACCATTTCAGATTTTGGAGAGAGTGAGGGAAGTGGCTTGTAGACTAGCCTTGCCTCCCACCATAAAGGCACATGATGTATTCCTCAATACTTATTGAAAAAGTATGTGTGTGATTCTAATCATGTGATTGGTTGGTCTGTGATATAGGTGGAGTCAGAGGGAGATTTCCAGCCCGAAAGTTTGTGTATCCTTGACCAGAGGAAGATCGTGCTCAGTAACTGAGTAATATAGCATGTCAAGGTGAAATGGAAGCACTTTGGACCCAATGAATTAATCTAGGAGTTGCCATGCAAATCAAATGAAGGTCTTGCACCCTTTTTTGTTTAATATGTAATGAATCAAAAGTGTTGTTTCTATAAAGCTCATATTTTTGTTTTTGTTTTTTTGTTTTTGTTTTTGTTTTTGTTTTTGTTTTTTTTTGTTTTTTTGTTTTGTTTTGTTTTGGTTTTTGTTTTGTTTTTGTATTTTTGGTTTGTTTTGTTTTGTTTTGTTTTTTGTTTTGTTTTTGTTTTTTGTTTTTTTTTTTTGTTTATTCGGTTTTGTAAGAACACCAAGGATAATGCTCCTTTAAGGGGGTGTAGTTTGTAAGATCCCCTGTGTTGACTATGATCCTTATAATTTTTTTTGTATAATTGAGCACCTTAGCATGATATCTGATTTCCGACAGAAACATTGTTTAAATATACTAAAATTATTATTGATGGAATTGGTTCATATTCTGATCATGGTGCCAAAGCGTATGAATGTTTGTTAAATTATAATTATGCATTAATCTTTTAATCAACACCAAAAATCATAGTGATCATGTATTAATTCTTAAAAAGGATTAATAAACAATTATTCTTTAATTAAATAATATTAATAATTAAATATAAATATAATATTAATTAATTAATTAATTTTTATTATTATTTGAAAATCAAGAAATCTAAGGAGAAGGGATGACAGGCTAGATTTCTGAGGAGACGAGGTTTGATGTAAACCACCATACCCATCTCATCAAATTAATGCCATCCTAGATCATTAAATATGAGTAGACAATCTCAGATGAGTGGACAAGACCACTGACTATTGGGTTCATGAAGGGGCAAGTTAGTTGGGTGGTGCCCATGCCCCACCTCAAAAGGATAATGGGTGGGAAAATGAAGCACATGAGAGAAAGAAGAAGTGCCATGTTAGCCATGCCCAGGATGCAACTCAACCATAAATAGTCAGGCAAACTCAGGTAGGGGGTTCAATTTTCAAGTTTTGCTGAAGAATTTATGTGGAAAATACAGTAAATAACTCATAGAAGGGATACTTCTGCATTCGAATATTGTCACTTAATTTCCAGTTTTACTTGGTGCTGCCAAGCTTGAGTGTGGAGTGAAATTGAATGAAATTTTTGGGTGCTTTCTACAACTGGTAAGCCACTAGTGTCTATCTCTGGCTAAGAAACCCCCTGTAGAATGAAGTCATGAGTGCTTGCTGTTGGATGATAAACCACTTCTTATTGCTACAACTGAGAAGCCACTAGTGCTTTCTAGGCTATTGAAAAACCACCTACAAGTGATTTCATTCAGCTTATCTCAACTAGTGTATTTCCCAGAAATTTTACCTCTCAGACTCCAGACCTGGCACGGGGGTGGTCAGTTACGAAAATAGAATAATGTAACTACCTATGGTTGGGAGGATAGTGTGAGGTCCTTCTTTTGTCACCAGTTGAAATCTACTTAACTAGATAAGTCACATGGCTTGGATATTTTTTTGGAATATTGATTTCCCATATCAATACTCATGTGTCAATTATGAAGAATATTTAATTTCCATTCTCCATTTGCATTTATTTGGATGATTGATGGAGGTATTAGTAGCATGTGGACACATATGAATAGAATATTTGAATTTCACAAACGAATCGATATAGTAGTAGTGCTCTAATTTTATTTTTGAAAAACACACATATGTGTGTTTTGTCCTGACTACATAATGCAAACCTTTGTTTTTATCATGTATTTGTCTCCAAATCCACTCGGCGTGTGTATGAGATGTAATGGCATGCAAATTTCTGTGTAGTTGTCACATTATATCATCCACAATTTTATTTCCCGATCTTCAGACATGAGAGGGGGTAACCACTGGGATATGATGAAAGAAAGTGAATACACTTTCTAAGCTGCTTTCTAGAGTCTCATTGTTGGAGACTTTATTGGGAGCAATTCCATGCAAGATGTTGGTGATCATGTCTATGATAAACTTAGAATCCTCTTTGATTACTTAGTTTGGAGAAGACTTGAGCCCGGGTGATTTGGAGGCCTATCTCTAGAGATTTGAATTCCATGGAATTATTGCTATTGAGCCCCATGGAACCAGAGAAGATAAAGATGATCTTACCCTGAGGATACTGAAAGACTCCTTCAAAAATAAGTTTCCTAATATTACCTTTAGATGCTCCATCAAAGTTCAATTTGAAGGAGAGAAGGGGAGGTGATTTCCATATGATAGAGCTAGAAGGAGAGAGGAGATATGATGAACATTGAAAGGACAGAGGTCCCATAATTAAGTTCCAGTATTTAAGGATAGAAACCTCAGAATATTTGGCCTTTCAATCTTGTTCAAACCATAGTTGAGAGAATCAATTTGTAAATGTTGTCTTTAATGAGGTTCCAAAGGGATTCTGAAGGGAGAGAGCAGCTTTGAAAGACATGTGGATTTCTTTCTTTTTAGAGGGCCAAATGAATGAAACATGGGAGAGAAGTCCAAATTCTGTTGAGAATAGGCTTAAGGAAGACATGTTTACACCAAAGATTGATGGCGAGGGGGATATTATTTAGATTGTGGTTTGAGTGGTGCATTCTTGCTTCCATGGCATTCTAGATGGTAACTACAAAGGGACAACCATTAAATAGATGTTTAGAGTTTTCCGAGGTCGATTTACATAAGTTGCAGAGGGATGGTTCTACACAACCTCTTTAAATAAGGTTGTCTCAAGTGAGATTTTTCCATTTGACTAGCAACTACAGGAAAAAAAAGGACTTTTGGCCATAATTTTTAGCCCTAGCCTAGATCGAAAAATTATAGCTTTTGGTTGAACTTCGAATCCAACATCCAAGTGATATGCTTCCTTGATTGTGAATTTTTCATGAGATTGATATCCACGTCTGAGCTTGTCTAGCTTGTGGGAAATAGAGATTATTCTAGTGAAATATTTTGCCAAAAGGATGACCATTCTTTCTTTGTAGCTCTAGGCTATCATGTGTTATGTGAGAGCCATTGTCTCCATTGGGTTTGAGTGTGGGGCTTCATCCAATAGACTGCTACTTTATGTTTGTTGTTTGTTGTCACATTGGTCCTCAACTCCTCCAGTTCCTGCAATCTATTTAATTTTGGTAGCTATTGCCAAGAATTTCCCTAGAAAAGAGTTGTTTGACCATCACAAATTTCCCAAAAAAATTGTTGCTGGATGGGATGCACACGTCACTTGCTTACTTTCCATATAGAAGATCCATTTTGATTTAAATAAGCTCTAATGAATTGATTCAAGGACACATTGTTACTGTACTTATAATTCTAGATTAGTTTCCATAGGTCAAAGCCTCCTTTAAGCCATCTCGACCATAATTTTGTCCCCATAACTATACTTAGAGTGTCACAATCCCTTAGGACTAGCCCCCTTTGCAATTTGGGAAAACATAATTCATTTCAAGCCACCAGAGCCCATTTCCTTTCTTGATTAGCATCTCCCCACATGAAAGTTCTTTGAATACTATGGAGTGAATTAATAATGGATTTGGGGGCCATCTTTACCGAAATAAGATAAAGCAAAAGAGTTTGCAAAACAAATTTTAATAGGACAAACCAACCTACTTTGTTAAAAGAATGAAAGGTCCATCTGATCAATTTGTTGCTACATTTGCTTAACAATTATGACCATAGCTTTAATTTTAGGGAGCTTTCAACTAAAGACGCACTTAGGTATTTGGAGGGTAGCTTGCTCCATTAAAATCCTAGTAATCTCGCCACATGTATATGCATAGCAAGAGGTGTATTAAAAAAGAAAATTTGAGACTTGGAGAAATTAATGTCCATATCTCAAGCCTTTGAGAAGTCATCTAAGACACTTGTAAGAGCATGGGCTTCTTATATTGTTGATACTCCCATATACATTGTGTTAATTAACAAATCATTGATGCGAGATGGGGAGGTATTTACCAAACAATCTCATACCTTTCACATTTTGTTGAGACACAATTTCTTTTAAAGCTCAACCAAGCCCTTCTACTGTCACTATGAAGAGAAAGGGGGAGAGAAGACCCCCTTGTTGGATTCCTTGCTAGGGGGAGAAAGTTCTACTAGGTGACTTGTTTAGAAGAATATAAACCAAGGCTGAGGAAATAAGAGCTCTGATCCAAGTGAAACATTTGTGGGTAAAGCTAAATGTTGAGAGAATCTGAAACAGATTAAGGTGATTAATACTTGTTAAAAGCTTGGGAGAGGTCTAATTTGTTGACCATGACAATTTTTTGTATTTTAAAGGAATGTCTACCATCAATTGCCACGATAATCCCATAAGTATTCAGTGACCTTTCACTTTAACGCATTTGCTCTCAAGAGATTAGAGAAGAGAGAATAGACTTCAGTCTATAAATTATTATTTATTAATCATTATTTTGGTGATAAACTTATAAACCAATTTGCATAATGCAATTCGTTTGAACCCAGTGGGATCATCGGCTTTGTCAGGTTGGAAAGTTGCTATAAACAAAATCTTAAAATCATCTTATGAATTTAAAAGTTCTAAAATTACAATTTAAAGATGCACATTATTACAAACATCAAAGTTAGATAATCCATGACTAATTAATGTTCATTCTACACAGGCTGGCGATATGTTCCATCCGCCGCTGATCTCCTGCGAGTTAGGGCAGAAGCAATCCGAGTTCACTATTTCCACGGCGTAATCCATGGAGTTTGTCAACGAAATGGATGGGTGGGTCGATTGATATCTGCTTTTGTTTTCACCTGTCATCCTCATATGCATGGGTGGAAGAAACGTACACCATAATCAGAATTGGCAGGCAGCCCTATTGTAGGGTACGCCTCCCCCTCCAACCATGGAATAAGGGCTCCCACAGCCACACAGCCAAATCCGACTTGGCTATGTTGAAAATATGGGTATAGCCGTTGGAGTAACATTCATCAAATTTGTGTCGTTGTATGTATGTGTTTCAGTAACATTAATTCCACTGGTCGTATGATGACTAGGAGAGGACGTATGATGACTCTAATGACAATGAAGAAAGTAGTTGATTTTCAAGAGGTGATCGAATCCTATGTTGCACTTTGGCTTTCGTTCTGAATTAAGGGTTTTTTAGCTGTTTGTTTGTTTGTTTTGAAGTTAATGTTAAATTATAATAATTTTTATTTTCATTTTTTTATTTTTATGGTTTTTGGATTATAAATAGATTTAATATAGAAAAACCTTCAAAATACCTAGATTGTAAAGTTTATATCATTTAAACTTATAAACTTTTATCAATTTTCAAATAAAATTGATAAAAATATATATAAAAAAAAATTCAAAACTTGAAAAAAAATTGCACATATTTTAAATGAATGAAGATACCATTTAAAAAAAAAGTTATTTATATATGTATTGATTTTGCCTTTTTCTAAAAGAATCTTTATCAATTGAAAAAAAAAATCTATTTTTATCACTTTTATTCATTATAGAAATGGAAGTCTTTACTTGGAGTATGCCCTAAAACTGTTTCTGTTTAGCTAAGATCTCATCTTCCTCGAACGTAAGGAAAGAGTTTAAACGACCCAAGACCCATAGGCATCTAGCATGAGTGAAAGCTTGCCCCCTTATGAATCACGAATGGGTAATTCTGGGTGGCATGGTCTTCCTTGAATTATAGTAATGAATCAGCTTACATTCATGGAGAGAAGCCAATGATAGTTGCCCCCACTATTGTTTTGAAAATTGAGTTATGATAGGTTTTCCCTAGGAAAAAAAGAAATGGAAGTTCATTCTTTTTAATTAAAAAATTGAAGTTTTTTCTATTCATAAGGGGAGGGAGCTAATTTTTCTCTTCAAGTTTTACAGTTTTAAAAATGGGTAGCTTGTTGCTATATATGTATTTACACATTGTAGTTTTAAAATTGAACATGTATTAATTATTAGTATAGTTTTAAAAATGGGTAGCTTGTTGCTATATGTGTATTTACACATTGTAGTGTTAAAATGGAATATGTATTCATTATTAGCAACGACAAGAAATAAATGTAAAGTAACGATAAGAAATAAATGGAGAGAAATAATAAGCAATAAATGTAGGTAATGAATAAATGTATATGACTAATAGGAGATGAATGCTCAATAGTAATAGTTGGCCACTTTCAGTGTGTAGAATTGGAAAACCATAAATGGATTGTATTTTGTTATGGTCATTTATTCAATGTGAAGGTTGGAGGAAAACAATGTACATGTTTTCACTCATTGTTATGTTGTTAAAATTTCTCCAAAATCCTTAAATTCACGATGAACACTCTTATTGCATCAATAGGCACTCTACAACCTAGTTGAGGGGAGATGTAATGTAAGTATATCAACTTTTTTTAAATGTCGTGAAAAATATAAATAGAGAAAAAAAATTCAATGTTGGTTTCATATGTTTTAAATAATATTGAAATTAAAACATATATAAATGTAGAATGTAATATAATGTAAAATGTAAAATGAAAAATAATTCTCGGTTGTATGGATGGAGGAGGGAGAGAGAAGGAAAAAGAGATAGGCAGAGAGAAGTGGAGAGGCGGAGAGAGAGAGGGAGAGAGTTGAGGGGCCGGGGGGGCGAGAGGAGGCAGATAGTGACACAATTGGAGAGAGAGACAGAGAGAAAGAGAGAGGAATGAAGATAGAGAGCAGAAGAGAGCGAGAAGGAGAGAGATATGGAGTTAGAGGGGGATAGAGAGGGAGGGAAGAACAAAGACATAGAGAGATAGAGATGGATGTTGACTTTTAGAAATCCTCTTATCTAATAATTATTCTGTATGATTTATTTAATTTAATCTTTCATTCATTCAATTTCATGATAAATCAATTACATAGAAGATCTTCAACTATAGATATTAGGATCATAAAGAGACAACCAAATCAAGAACAAAAGCATTTAACTTGGGATAACCCACATGGGGGGAAAACAGATCAACCTTTCCTTCGAGAAATTTCTTTTTTCAACAACAGATACATCTAAATCAAACCCTAGGTAAAACTGACCATCATCGTTATTATGGTGAAACTTAGTCTAATAGCCCTTTTAGTCAAGTCATCCTTCTGCTCAGAGAAATCAACCAACTTCTTCATCCACAGAACTTGACCTATTGAAAATGCGACAAGAAAATCCTAATTTAATTTTGTCCTTGAATTAAATTGTAATTCCAATTCTCACAGGAACTTGTAATAGTTAACAAAGTTAATTTGACTTAGTTGGCTTAGTTAAGTTGGCTCAGTTAATTCGATTTGGGAGTCTAACTAGAATCATGTAGAGTGTCTCTTACTTTTTAGAAGCCTTGGTTGAGTTTATTTTGAGTTGTAATTATTTAATTCAGTTTAACTGAGTTAAATTTAGTTAAACTAGTTCTGACCGATGGAGAAATTAGTGGGAGATCCAGTAGTGGGGTGTAACCAACACTGATCAACCAGTAAATTGAAGATTCACTCATAATTTACTCATGCATGTCAGATTAGAGAAAGACCTAGTTGATATTGGAGTTTAGGGACAATGTACTATCAATTGTATAATCATCTAAATTGTACATGTCGCACATGAAATCAGAAGAAGGCATATGAGGATTGCACAATTAATATTTGTGGAATTTCCTAATTACATGTGGGCTAATTCCCTAGGAAATTGCACAAGGAAATAGAAGCTTGGCAGACAATAGAACTGGCTAAGTATTGGCTTCAGCTAGTTTGTGAAGCAGTGAGATAGATAGAGATAGTGCAGAGGTTGCTCGGGCTTTTGAAAAGCATTGTAATCTTCTCATATTTTCCGATTAGTGCAATATACAAATGGCAGGGGCTTTTAGTTGTGGCTTTCCCTAAAAAATTATTGTGTTATGTGTGATTGAATTCTTTCTCTTTTATGATTTGTGATTTCATCAATTGTTTATTGTTTCCATTGATGAGTAGAGTAGATTCAAGTTAATTGTTTTAGCATATTACAATTTGCAGTTTGAATCTACAAGGAATTTCTACATGGTATTAGAGATGAAATCATTATAAAAGAGGATAATATGAGTTTGTATTTTGTCAGAGAAATCGGATTTTTAGTATCATACTTTAGAGCTAGCAGGATGTCGTTCTATGGATTGAGACTAAAATATTCCCTTGAGGGTAGTTCAAACTATATTTCTTGGAAGAACACGATGGAGGCAGTGTTGGAAGACAAAAAGGTTAAGGGATTCATAAACAAATATATTCCTAAGCCAGCTGATGCTCAGGATATGGAAAAGTGGAGAAAGTGTGTAGCAAAGGCGAAAAGGATTATCCTAGAAGGAGTTCGAGATCATATTGTCTCAAACCTCCATGGTGAGGAAACTCCATTTGCAATGTGGAAGGATTTGATAGACTTGTTTCAAAACAACAATGACCACAAGAAGCTGGAACTGAAGGAAAAGCTCAGAAAAAGTAAGATAGAAAGGGTGACACAATGCTGAAGTACTTGACCAAGTTCACCCAATGCTGGGATGAGCTTGAAAGTGTCGGTGTTATAGTTGCTGAAGATGATCTAGTGATCCTAGCACTTCTAGGCCTTCCTAAGAGCTAGCACAACTACAAAGACTCAGTTAATGGGAGGGAGAAGCTACCAGAATAGGAGCGATTGTGGTCTGACTTGGTACAAGAAGAGATTTGGTGGAACACCAGAGATAGATCCTCATCCAAGCATGATGATGAGGAGAACTGTGCCTTAGCTGGAAAGGTGAAGAAAGGGAAGGGGAAGCCATCCCATTCCAAATCATATTTTAGTCAGGGTAGCAAGAAGAATGACATGTCGAAGATTAAATGTTTTCACTGTCATTAGCTGGGACACTATGCGAAAAAGTGTCCGCACAAGAAGGCCGGTAAGAATCCCTCAAGAGAAATGACAGGTGAAGCTCTTTATTCACAATTTGAACTGGATTTCACCCTCATCGTTTGCATGGTGACATCGATGATGGGTAGTGTGTGGTACCTGGATAGTGGAGCCTCATTGCATATGACCGGCAACAAAGAGTTCTTTAGTCACTTGGAGGAGAAGAACCTCCATATGCACATCTAGATGGGAGATGGTGGGAGGTATAACACGACTGACATCGGTGCTGTTACCTTTAGAAGGGAGTCTCGTTCTCCTCTCACATTAAAAGATGTCATGTATATTCTGGGTTTGAAGAAGAATTTGGTTTCAGTTGCCATGTTAGAGAACCGTGGCTACGATGTAATATTTAGCAAGGGAAAGGATTTCCTTTGTCACATAGCTTCAGGATAGGTGAAGCGGATCAGGGTTTGGGTGAAGAACCTCTACAAATTAGATGTAGAAGACTACGCTACTTTGAGCACAAAAGCAGAGAAGGTGCAGAGTCGAGACATCGATGAGTTGTGGCATAGAAGATTGGGTCACTTGCACCATGAAGCTTTGAAGATCATGCAAAAAATTTCTATAGGACTTCCCAAGGGTACACTAGAGCAGAGAGACACATGCAAAGGGTGTACATTGGGGAAGTACACCAAAGCTTCCTTTCATGATAAATACAGTTGAGTGCAAGTGATCCTTGATAGAGTTCACTCAGATGTGTGTGGACCGTTCTCGAAAACATCCATGGACAAGCACATGTATTATGTAATATTTGTTGATGATTTTTCTCATAAGTGCTGGATTTTCTTCATGCAGAAGAAAGATCATACATTCGCTAAATTTTGTGAATTTAAAGCACTCGTCGAGAAATATACTGGCAGGAAAGTTAAAGCTCTAAGAAGCGATAATGGTGGAGAATATGTGTTAAATGAATTCAAGAAATTCTATGCATTAGAAGGTATTCGATGAGAGTTAATAACACCTCATAACCCACAATATAATAGGGTGACTGAAAGGAAGAACATTAGTATCATGGAAGCACCACAGGCGATGTTACATGACCAAGGCCTACTATTTCACTTGCGGGCTGAAGCATGCAATACAACTATTTATTTACAGAACAGAAGCCCTCATCGAATTCTCGGAATGAGAACACTAGAAGAAGTTTTTTTAGGTAAGAAACTAGATGTGACACACTTTAGGATCTTTGGTTCATTATTCTACTATCATGTTACCAAGAATGCATGGAAAGCTAGAGCCAACAACTGATTTGGGCATATTTGTGGGGTACATTGATACACCTCACAACTATCGGGTGTACCTACCATCCAACAAGATGAAAGTGGTTTGTAGAGATGTGAAGTTCAATGAAGAGAAGGCCATGAGATGTTCCCTTGAGAGGGAGCTTCATTTACGTGCAGATGAAGATATTTTAGCTCCAAAGGAGGAACCTCAAGATGATGCGGAGCAACCACATGTAAAGGAGCTTAGAGTGGAAACACCTTCTCATGCATAGACTTTTATAGATGGAAGGAAGTGCACCAAAGAGGCTGATAGATTGATGCATGATGTTAGAGAGAATGTGGGAGAACCCACATCATAATGCAGGCAGAGGGGTCCACCAGATCTACAATCACTTTACTGAAATTTTGTACCAAAATTGCAAAAAACAGATAGGAGAGTTGCTGTCCACGAATTTCCGTCAGAAACATTTCTACAACATAGCTGATTTTAAATCAACAATATCTCCCTCATCCGGACTCCGATTCGACCATTTTTTTTTGAATTTGGGTATTTTTTCGCAAGGAATCCAAATCTGTTATTTTTAGTATTTATTTATTTATTTTTATTTTTATTTTTTATTTTTTATTTTATTTTTTTTTAATTTTGCACCAAAAATTTCAGATCTGATCTACAAAATTGCTGCCCAAAAAAATTCCTGCAAAAAAATGAAAAAGAAAAATTCTTCCCACTTGGCCCAAGAAAAATGCTTTGTAGAGGACGTATCACATGCTTGAATTTTGTTGAATATTGCTGCAAAATTTGAAATTGAAATATGCATCAAACCGTCATTTCCATGGAATCATAACCTGCTCTGATACCACTGATCTGGATCTTGGGGGGAGGCCTAAAATATCTAAAAGATTGAAATGGATCTTGTGGGGGAGGCCCCCAAGATCTAAAAAATTGTAATGCTAGAAAGAAAATGACAAAACACACAGTGAATAAAACCACAAAGAATTTTTTATTAAAACCAATAATAACTATAAAGGCTACATTGTGGTGGACCATCTGTTATTTTACAAAATGCGACTTATTACTTATAGTATTTTTCAGTTACAATACCACGGGTCAATTCCATGGATAAATGAATACCATGGGAAAATACCATGGGTGAATGAATACCATGGGTGGATGTCACTTACAATACCATGGGTGGATGCCACTTACAATACAATGGGTAAATTCCATGGGTGGATGAATACCATGGGTTGATGCCATTTTCCATTCGGATCAGGAGCACTCTCGGTGGGTGTATGGATTTCCTCATGTTTTTACTTGTAATTGAATGATCAATGTATCTATGACCTAATGGATGGAATGATAGTTGATTTGTTGAGGCATCAATGGTTCTTAGAGATTCTCAACTAAATATGAGACCCCTATGCTCAGAACTATTAAATACACTTGTAGATTACACATTTTCAATATGGTTAACAAAATTCCTGTCACGGCTAGTAGGGGTCCATTCAAGGTCTTGAAAAATTTTCTTTACTACTGTGATTTCCATGTTATTTTACTGATATGAAGAAATGGTTCAATTCTGGGTAGTGACCTCGGCTCTGGGCCTGAAAACGTGACTCAAATCCCAGATTCGCTTGCATAGCATTGGCAGTTTTGGTCTCTGGTCATTGGTAGGAAAGCCTGTGAGAGCGATTTTGGGTTGCTGGTCGCACTCATGCTTATAGCATGGGAGTGAATGAGCCTTAAATTGTCCAAAATCTTAGTGGGACCGAAAGGCAAGTTGTCTAAAGTATTGGATTGGTTCTTGAGCGTCATGTAGTTGATGATTAATGTCTGTATGGTGTGTTTGTGTTGGGTCCACTTCCTTGACATGACTTAGGAGGTCAAATCATATCATAGTGGCCTCTCGTCACATGTTTACCTTGGTTGGATGGTTGATTGGGTAGATGTGGGAGGAGGGAGTTACAAAGTGGTATCAGAGCATGGTTCACCCCTCAGACTAGATGGCTATGAGTTTGTCATGAATGCATGTCAGTTGCATGTGTGTCTCTCACATTTGCATTCCATGTGTTTGTTGCATTTGCATGATGTTGTTCATGGTTGTAGTGATGTCGTCATGTGAAATTTGAGGTGTTATTGTGGAATGCATCGCTATGAGTGTATGACTGGTTACATGTCAATTTATGTTGCTTACATGTATCGTTGTAGTATGCTTGGTTACATTCTTGCATGTTTGGTTACATTATTGTATGCTTGGTTGCATGTATCATTCTTGCAAGTTTGATTTCAAGTATCGTTCATTCATGCTTGGTCATATGTGCTTATGCATATGTGTGGATGGTTATGCATCAATTATGCATGTTCATGTTTGCATGTGGTCAAGTGTATAGTGACGTAATGACAGTGCTTGTCATGCATGAAGTCATGGTGTGTGTTGTTATTGAGGTCATACATTGAAGACTGGACCCTAGCTAGAATGATGATTGCATGGCCATATGCTTATGTTTTATTTTTCTATATGCTTTCATGATTATGTTATACATGTAGCACGCTGATTTTTTGATCTTGCAGACATGGTATCCTCCCTGAGATATACTAAGGTATGTTGGTTTATTGTGATTTGGTTTAGCTGACATGCTATACTTTGTAGGAAGAAATATCAAATGGATAGCAATATGGTTGACTATAAAGACTCTCCCAATGAATCCGAAAAGAAGTATGGTGTTGGGAACCCTTATGATTTGGAAGTTGCACTGAGAAGCTTAAAGGAAGAAATAAGGACTTGTAAGGCAGATAATGACATAATCATACATGCACAGGAGAAACAAGCAGAGATAAATGCAATAATACTTCAGAGTTTTTCAGATTTGCAGTGACGGGGACCACATTGGATCAGCTATGAGTAGGAGGATACAATCAAAGATTACAAATGGTTGGACACTCTGTATAGGAGAAGGGATAGACACATGTATGATTCTAGTTCTGATTCAGATAAGCACCATGATTGTCATCGGTATCATCCTTAAAGGAGGAGTGATAGGGGATAATTTTCGGATGGGTTTAAGAAAGAAAAAAAATCAACATTTGATGGAGAGATGAAGAAAACAAAGGATACAAAGGCATGGTTTCTTGGCATACGAAAATTCTTCAGGTTGCTTGACTATTTAGAGAACATGAAAACTAGAGTGGCTACATTCAGTCTCAAACTTAGGCAAAGAAAACATTTGGTGACAAGATGTGAAGAATGTCAGATGCATTTATGAGGAGGATTTGACTTGGAGTGAGTTTGAGCGGCTATTCAAGAAGAAGTACTTGCCAGAGAGATAATTTGATGACAGAGAAAAAGAATTTTATGAGCTAAAGATGGTATCCATGACAGATGATGAGTACACTAGCAGGTTCTTGGAGTTACTGAGGTATGTACCTTATCTCATAGAGGAAAATGCCAAGATTCAGAGGTTCATTAGTGGGTTATCAGTTGCACTTAAATATATAATTGAGTTCAATGAGCCTAGATCATTGGAGGAGGCCATTCGGAATTTAAAGCATTGCTATGAACAATTGAAGTGCATAATCGAGACTAAGCCAGACTGGAAACGTAATGCAAAGAAAAAAGACAAATGGGATAGAAAGAGAGCAAAACCTCAGGATACATGTAACAAGGAGAATGTCGCACCACCTAAGAAGTTCAATGCGTCATATAGAAGACAAAGTTTCTGATCAGGAGAACAGAACAAGAAGACAGACTGGAAGCCTTTAAAGTGTTGGATTTGTGGCAAGGATCATCGCAGGAGAGATTTCCCACAGAATTAGAGTGGTAGACCTCAAATATACAATGTGCAGGAGGCGCAGACTGTTGGGGATTTTGGTCAGAGTATTCCACATATCTATGCAACATTGGATAACAAACATGCAAATCATCAAGCATCTATTATTGAGATGGATGGTAAGCTTTGTGATCAAGTTATTTCTATTTTGATTGACCTTGGATCTAATTATAGCTATGTTAGTCCAGACTTGGTGGAAAAGTGTACTTTGAGTAAGGAATTGCATGTAGATTCTTGGTTAGTACAGTTGGCTACAGGTACAAATAAATGAGTTCATCATTAGGTAAGAGATTTTTCATTTGACTTGAATGGTATACCTACTGAAACACATTTGAATGTATTACAGTTGGGTTCATACAATATGTTGTTGGGCATGGACCGATTGTATCTTCATAGAACCAAGGTAGACTGTTATGACAAATCCATTGAGTGTGTTGATGACAATGGAGAACCAAGAGTCTTATAGGTTAAGAAGAAAACTACATCAGTTATGATGGTGACAACTATGCAAGAAAAGCGTAGTCACAAGAAAGGGTGCAAGCTATTTACAGTGCACATTTCTAGTGATAAGGGTAAGGAAGTTGATGGTATAGATGCGTTGAGCAGGTACCCAGTTTTGCAACAGTTTCAGGATGTATTTCTTGAGGACATTACAAAGTTTCCACCTCATAGGGAGGTAGAATTGTCTATTGAGTTAGTGCCAGGGGCAGCTCCAACATCAAAATCACCTCATAGGATGAGCAGACCTGAGTTGGTTGAGTTAAAGTCGCAACTAAAGGAAATGTTAGACAAGGGGTACATTAGGCTGAGTGTATCACCTTGGGGCACACCGGTATTTTTTATAAAGAAGAAAGATGGAACACTCAGATTATGCATTGATTGCTGACAGTTGAACAAAGTGACTATAAAGAATAGGTACCCTTTACAGAGGATTGATGAATTATTCATTCAACTAAAGGGAGCAACAGTGTTCTCAAAGATCGAATTGAGATCTAGATACCATCAGGTACACATCAAAGAGGAGGGCATTCACAAGACTTCGTTCTGGGCCAGGTATGGGAATTATGAGTTTGTTGTTGTTCCATTTGGCTTAACTAATGCTCCGACTACATTCATATGTTTGATGAATAGTGTGTTGCATCCATATCTGGATAAGTTTGTTATTGTGTTCATTGATGATATATTGGTATATTCTAAAAATTAGGAAGAACATGCCGAGAATTTAGCAGCAGTGTTGAGGTTGTTGAGGGAGCATTAGTTGTATGCTAAGCTCAGCAAGTGTAGTTTCTTTCAGACTAAGGTACACTACTGGGGGTATGTTGTGTCCAAGGAAGGAATTGCAGTTGGACCAGAGAAGATAAGAACCATCATGGAGTGGGTAGCTCCTAGGAGTGTGGATGAGATGAGATCTTTCATGGGTTTGGTAGGCTACTATAGGAGGTTCATCAAGAAATTCTCGCAAATTGCTTATCCTATTACATCATTGTAAAGGAAAAGTAAGAAGTTCGAATGGATAGAGGAGTGTGAGGCTAGCTTTGAGCAACTTAAATAGTTGCTGACACATGCACCCATGCTACAAATTGCATATCCAGACAAGAGTTTGTGGTATGCACAAATTCTTGCAAGAGAGGACTTGGTGGAGTCCTTATGTAGGATGGAAAAGTGGTATGCTATGAGTCCCAGAAACTAAAAAAGCATGAGAAGAACTACCCGACACATGATTTGGAGTTAGCATTGATCATACATGCATTGAAGATGTGGAGACACTATCTTCTTGGTAGGAGATTTATACTTATGAGTGATCACATTGGGTTGAGATATTTGTTTGACCAACTGAATATGAATGCCAGTCAGGCTAGATGGTTCGCCATGATCAACAAGTCTAATTTCGAGATTAGGTACATCAAAGTTAAAGAGAACATGGTGGTAGATTCTCTTAGCAAACAGGTACAATTGAATCACTTGGCAGCTATGAGATCCTATGGGTTAGACTTACAAGATAAGATCTTGCAGGTAGGTTGACAGGATGTCAGGTATATGGAGATTATGCACAGGTTGCAATAGGATGATGGTACAGGTACAAGTGCATTTACAGGTACATGTAGTAGTACAGGTACAGGTGCATGTGCACAAGGTATGGATTATTGTCTTACAATAGATGGGTTGGTCAAGTTTCGAGACAGGATATATGTAGCAGATAACAATGAGCTCGAGAAGGTGATCTTGAGGGAGTTTCATGCAAAATTTTATTCAGGCCACCTAGGTTATCAAAAGACACTGACAACACTGAAGATATATTATTATTGGCCGAATTTGAAGAGGGATGTAGCAAAGTTTTTGGCGAGGTGTTTCAATTTTCATCGAGTGAAAGTAGAGTGTAACCATCCAGGGTGGACTACCTTAGCCAATCACGATTCTGGAGTGGAAATGGGAGGTTATTTCCATGGATTTCATCATAGGGTTTCCAAATACAGTGAAACAACAAGATTCCATCATGGTCATTGTGGACATGTTAACAAAGGTTGCACACTTCATTCCGGTGAAAACTACATTCTCAGTTAGCGATGTAGCACAAGTATTCATTCGAGATGTGGTTAGATTGAACGATGTTCAAAAGAAGATTGTGTCAGACAGGGATGCAAAGTTCACTTCCAAGTTTTGGAAGGATTTATTTGCAGGTTTGGGCACAGAGTTGGCCTTCAACACAACTTATCATCCGTAGACATTGGATAGACATAGAGGGTCAATAGGATATTAGAGGACATATTGAGGATGTATGTGATGCATCATCAAAGGAAGTGAGAAGAGTATATCCCTTTGGTAGAGTTCACATACAACAATGGTTATCAGGAGTCATTGAGGATGAGTCCTTTTGAGGCATTGCATGGGTGGAGTTATAAAATTCCTATCAGTTGGAGTGATCCGGTTAGTAGGGTATTGATCAAACTAGATATGTTGGTAGACATGGAACATGAAATGCAGGTGATAACAAAGAATCTAAAGGCATCACATGATAGGTAGAAGAGTTATGCAGATAAGGATAGGTTGTTAAAGGAGTTGTAGGTTTGGGAACATGTGTACTTGCGCATCAAACCAAGGAAGAGCTCTTTGCAGATTGGATCTTGTGCTAGGATGGCACCACAATTTTGTGGACCCTTCAGTATCACTAAGAGGATTGGGCTAGTAGCTTATTGACTTGCAATGCCTCTAACAGTGAAATTCCATGATGTTTTACATGTATAATTTCTTAAGAAGTATGTTAGATATGTTAATCATATGATTGACTAGTAAGTATTGCAGGTGGAACTAGATGGAGAATTCCAATTAGAGCCTCAGTGTATATTGTAGAAAAAGGTGCCCAGGCTTCAGAATGGAGAAATCATGCAAGTTAAGGTGAAACAGAAGCAATTGGGGCCTGCCGAAGCTACGTGGGAGATGACAGATCAGATGCAAGCTATGTATCCTTCTATGTTTGCCGGTTGAGGCAAATTAGTTTTGGCTTGGTGTTTTGGTGTGGTTTTGGTATATGCTTTGGTATATGTTTTGGAATATGTTTGGTGATGTTGGTTTATGTACATATGTATATTCATTTAAGTACCACCATGAGATATGTTATAAATCTCCATTGTGCAGTATGTTGTTATGATGTCATGTTATTATGTTGTTATGTTGGTTTGTTTTCCAGCAAGGTGATCATTGTAAATATTGCATCAAGCTAAGTTATATAGCTCCATCATCAGTATATATTTTCATTACAATAGTTTTGTGGTTATAGGTGTTGTTGAACACCAATGATGGTGTCCCCCCAAAGGTGAGAGTTCTCTAAAAACCCTCGTGAAAATTCCATGTAATAAAAGTTAAAAATAATAACCACAGATGATGGGACACTTATTCCAAGCTAAATGTTGAGAAAAACCCTATTGATGGGGATAAATTGTGATTGGTTATGGCTAAGGAGATTGGAAAAGACGAAGGCTAAAGCTTTGGAAAGGAAAAATTGTTTTGGCACATTATTTATGAAAATAATGGAAATTAGGAGAAAAGGGAGGTGAAAGGTCATACGTTGCATGTGAGGAGGAAAGTGAAGGAAAATAATGGAAAAATGAATAAATTAGAGGCCTCATTCATAAAAAGGATTCAGAGGATCTGTTGGTAACTTTTTGTTAGTTAAGTTTTCGAACTCTCTCAGTATTCTCTCTCTCTCATACTCTTGGAGACTTAGCGTTTTCTTGGATCACTCTTGGTGGGTGTGGCATACTTGGAGTTTTGGAGCAAGAAGGCAAAGGAAGAGCAGGAAAATGAAAGAAGGCATTGCGATCAACAATTACATCAAATTTTCTTGATGATACCAAGTTTCATATATGTTTCCTTCACTAGTTTTAGCATGCATGGCCATGCATGTGGTTTCTTGGTTGTGATCTGTCATTGGCATGGAGGATTGCCCGGATTGACAATGGATTGCCTAAACTTTCCATTTCCTTGATAACCATCATGATTGTGGGTTTACTTTCATTGGTTGGTTCTCATGTTTCCTTAGCTTAGGTTGAGTTATTGTTTCATAGAAGCCATGGTTGGAGAAATGCCTTAGAAGCCCTGTAACAACTTGGGTTGAGTTACTAGTCCTAGAAGGCTTGGTTGGAAAAATGCTCTAGAAGTCCTTGGTGGGTTGGGTTACTAGTCCTAGAAGGCTTGGTTGGAAAACTCTTTGGAAGCCCAATGAAAACTGTGGGTTGAGTTACTAGTCCTGAAAGTCTTGGTTGGAAAAAAACACTCTAGAAGCCCTGGAAGGCTTGGATGGATACCAATCTGATGATGGTTTTGTGATGTTTGACCGTCAGGTGGAATCACTATTTGATAGGTTGAGGTGGATGACATCTAGAAGCCTTAGATGAGTTTTGATTGAGGTGTTCCATGAGATCCCACATTCATGCTTGGAATATGGCATAGGGGTGAATGGCTGAAGATATATTTGGCTCAGCCATTCTACGGTCGGGTGGAATGTGGAAGTCCCATCCCGGGTTTGGATTTTTCATCATAAATAAAAGGTTATTTATCCTTGTATTTCTATGATCATTTTTATGGATTTTATGTGGTCTATATGGTTGTACTTTCATGAGTATTGTTGTCCCTATTATGTTGGTTATGTATGTGTTTTATGACAACAACCATGTATGGATTTCCTCATGTTTTTAATTGTAATTGAATGATAAATGGATCTATGATCTAATGGATGGAATGACAATTTATGTGTGTAGCCATCAATGGTTCTTAGCGATTCTCAGCTAAGTATGAGACCCCTATTCCCAGAACTGTTAACTACACCTGTACATTACACATTTGCAATATGGTTGACAAAATGTTTGTCATGCCTAGTAGGGGTCTAGTCAAGGTCTTGAACAAGTGTTTTCTTTAGTACTGTCATTTACATGTTATTTTAGTAATATGAAGAAATGGTTCAATTCTAGGCAGTGACCTAGGCTCTGGGCCTGAAAAAGTGGCTCAAATCCCGGAGTCATTGGCATAGCACTGACAGTTTTGGTCTCTGGTCACTGGCAAGAAAGCCTGTGAGAGCGACTTTGGGTTGTTGGTCACACTCATGCCTATAGCATGGGAGAAACTGAGCCTTCAATTGTCCAAAAGCTCATTGGGACCCCAAGGCAAGCTGTCTAAAGTATTGGATTGGTTCTTGAGGGTCCTATAGCTGATGATTAATGTTTGTGTTGTCATCTGAGATGACTCTAGGTCAGTTAGTCACGCCATAGCATCTAATATTTTTTGTTTGTTTTTAAAGTTTTTGGATGACCAATGTTATGAAAAATTTGAAAATAGGCGCTTAAGCCTTAACAGTTGCTAAGTTGGATGAAAGGTTTACTATTTGTCTAAAAACATTTAATTGATTTAAAATGGGTGAATAATAGAGTCTTGATGAAATATAACTTGCTAAATATTTAGAAAAAATATTTGATTGGTTATAAGTAAATAATACAGGCAAACGATGTTTCCGGTAGAACAAAATATATTTAATCGAATGCAGATGGGTGTGACAATTAATTGATATAGAGGAGTTTATAATAACAGATAGTCTTATAAACTAGTCCATAATTATTGTTTATAACTTCATAGGGGATTTAAGACCGAATCATACTCAGTATGATCTTACCCAGATCTTTGCATAAAGACTTAAATACATGAAGAAATACATAATGGAATAAGCACATACGAAAAACTTATTAGGAGACAAACTATAGAAGGCAAATTCAAAATCCTTTCATTAACTTGAAGCAAATCTCTAGCTCAGTTACAATTTTGTTTTGAAAACTCATCCAAAGGTTCAACCCTTAATAACTCGAAGGAGGAGTTATTTATACAAAATAAAAGTTCTTCTATATATCTTTAAAACAAAAATACAAAAATAGTACAAAACTATACGAATTTTGAAATTGCTAAGTGCTGGCACTATCCTTTAGGAATATGTTGATGATGTGGTCCCCAAAACGTGTTGCTTAGTTGTTTGTCAATTGTTTGATGAAATTTACTTGATAACTTCACACAAGTGATCCCATATGTCTTCATTTGGTATGGAAATATTTACAAATTTCCTGTAAACTTCATCAACCTTGGAGTACTTCTCAAAAGTGGGCTTATTTACAAAAATGTGTTTAATCTCATGCTTAATTGTTAAGTCAAAATCTAAAGCCTCTAACATTTGTTTTCTTGTAATATGACCCTTTATACCTGCAAAACTTGCTTTATCAGTTGCTATCGTATAAAGATTTTGGCAGTATTCCTCCAAACTGATCAACCTGTCATTTGGGGCCACTAATCCTGGAAGTCCTCTCTGATTGAGTAAATTAAACTTAAAATGAAACCTTTGAACAAAAGTCTTCAAGGTTTGGCACTTAGTTTCTAACTGAGTCATAAAGTTATTTTTCTGCAAAACCTTCTTGATCTCCAAAATGGTTTCTGTTCTGTCCAGAATCTCAATCTACTCCAACTCGGCCCTGGTTTTTGAATTAAGAACTCTGATCATGTATGTAGCTTCACTTGGTTTGTCTTTAAGAAGTTATTTAAATTCTTCAATAGCTATCTAACATTTGTTTATAAGTTCCTCTTGCTAAAAAATGATTTGTATGGAGGGCCATACTTCAGTTATGGCCTCACTAATATCTGCCCAAATATTTTCCTTAGCTTGTGTTACACTAAAATTTGTCACCATGACTATTTGCAGTTAGTATGGCTCCATCAACTGTCATACTATCCTCCTTGGCAAGTCTCATACCTCTGCTCTCCATGTCAAACTCCAAGAAAGAGAGAAAGTCTTTAAAAATCTATATATCTCTGCGTATGCAGTTTCTCTTAGCCTTACCTGCGTGTACGCACCCCAAGTTCACAATACCTGCGTACTTGTACGCTCTGTCTGTAAAGGGGAGGGTGCGTACTCCTGTAAAGGTCAAAAGGCGCAAGTTTCACTCCAAAAAAGTTACTTGTGGTCATTTCTAGAGAATTCTAGAAGCTTGTTTGACGTGTATGGAGCGCCTCCAGATGGTTCATGTATCCCTATCAAAGAGGAACTTATCCCATCAAGAGGGGAGCTATCCCATCCAAAGAGGGGCTTATCCCATTGATGGTGGACCTGAATAACTTCCTCTAGAGCACTATAAATACAGGCATTGGGCCAGAGGGAGGGGAGGTTGAAAGCTGAACATTCCTAAGGGTAGATGCTGCTGGAATTAGGACTCCCTTGTAAAGCTTGAGAGGAGAGATTCCCATCCTTTCCTAGCCTTATTTGGAAGTGGGTGAGCTGATCAAAGTAAAGGAAAACTCTTGCTGGACCCTAGGAGGGACTTGCACAACACCAAGGCTCAGGTTGTAATGGTTTCTTTTGTTTCCACTTAATACAAATGAACTCATTTTTCTCAACAGATTGTTATTCATGATTTGTTTCATATACTCCTTGGTCTATATGATGGATATGTATTATTTTATGAGTTTATCAGGTACTATTTAATCTTCTGGCTTGTTAATGAATGCAGGTCTCGAAGAGAAGGAGGAGCTCATCCGGATCGGCGAGGCTGGACTACTACAAAGCGTTGGACTAAAGGTATGTTAAAATCACCTGATTACTTGTATTCTAAATGCATGTTTAGAGAAAGGTAGTGTTTATTTGTCTTGTTTGTCACTAGAAAGCCTTTGCTTCTAGGGAGGTCGGTTTTTTCCGCAATATCAACTCTTTCCACTTGATAAAATGGCGACTCCACTGGGGAATCCATTGATGTGAATGATTTTTCTTTTGTGTGAAACTTTGGTCTGAGAAAAGTCGTTTGTTTTCTGGTTTTTGGCTGTCTGACTGTGTATTTGAGTGGGCTAGATTAGGGTTAAATTATATTTTAGTTTTTCTTAGTTTTGCTAGAAGTACGCAGCCTCTGCGTTGAGCACAATGCGTACTTGTACACACTGCAGCTTTGTGCACAGAGCGTACACGCACCTGTGCAAACAGGTTTCCTGCGTACCCTGTCAAAATTCAGAAAATTTCAATTTCCTCCTTTTTTTCCTTTTAGATTTTGTTTTTAATTTGTTTTTTCTGCCCAGATCCATTGGTTATCTGCCATCAATCTTCACCTAAGCTTGTTTCGTCAGTGTCAAGAGTTTTAGTGAAATTCATAGAGATTTTTCCCTAGGGTTTGATTTTTGCACTGGTCCTGTAGTGACTTTGGCTTTAGAAGTTGTGAAACCTTGGATCTCCCTGGTTTTGTTCAGTCTTCTTAGGAGTCGGGCCTTTCATAGAATCCACCCTTGTGAGAAACCTACCTTTGTGTCCTCTCTTTGCCGAATCTCGAAAAAGTTTGTTGATTGAACTTTGAATTTTATTCTTGAGAAAAAGAACAAAAGATTTTGATTTTTGTTTTTGACTGGTTTTTGGTTCTGCATTAACTAGTCCTTAGTCACATTTTGACTGAGTAAAACATCCTGGAATTATCTTTAGTAGGCTTTTGCCTCATTAGATTTACTTTTAGGTGCGTTTCTTTTTAGATTTGCTTTTGAGTGAAATTGAGTTGATTTGATTGCCATAGCTTTTTTAACTTTGATTTCTGTTAAAGTAAGTTTTACATGCTTTGTTAATTTGGAAAAATACAAAAAATATCTTTTGAAGAAAAGTTTGCTTTGGTAGCATTTTGAGTCTTTGAAAGGAAAATGAATTTTCGTGAAGTAATTAGTGGTCATGTGTTGTATGTTTTGGAAAGGATAAAGAGTTTGTTTCTTTGATTTTCATTGCCAAGAAAGTTGTCTTTATATCAATTTTTGAATTCTGCAACTCTCTTAGCTAGGAAATTCATTGAAAAAGAAAATTAGTATAAATCATCCTAAGTGCATCTTTTTAGTGGATTTGAGTCGAGTCTACACACCATCAGTTTCATCTCCACTACCTTTTGTCTTAAAGAAAAGCCATAAAATTAATGCTTAAAGTAAAATCAACTTAGTAACTTTTTATTTACTAGGGCTCTGAAACACCAATATAGATCAGGCTAGTGTCTTGGAGTAGGAGAGTAATTAACTCTCCAAGACAGGAAAACCAAACAAGTAGCTCGTCTTGTGGTAGGATAAATCCAACTGTTTCATTTGTACTCTGGGAAAGCTCCTCTTAAAGGAGAAGCACGAGACCGTGTCCGAACTAGTGAGGGGATCAATCCTCCTTCATTGGGAAAGACGCCAGATACGCACGTACTACAAACAGTAAACCTCGGATTATTGTCGAGGAGCCTGGGGTCACTTGTCGGTAAACCTTGGATTATTGTCAAGGAGTCGGCAAGGGGATTGAGCTTGTTACTCTGCCCTTGCGTGCTATCGGGTTGTAGATTGTTCCCCCAGGTATATTTGTTGTTGTTGGTAACCTTAGTGACCATTATCTTTAGGATTCTACCGAGGTGACGGTGGAGGGAAGATCCCACTGTACCTGGAGCAGACGTCGGCTAGACTGACTTGGATTTTCCGGGGGGTTCACTTCACTCGAGACGGTTAAAGTGGAGGAACTTGTGCCGGTCTATTCATTAAGCAGGTTGCCGGGGTAACTGTTCCACCCACCACTTCTGTACTGAATTCGGCGATGTTGGGTTTCATCTCCAACTAGTGTTTTCGGTTCGGAAGGTTACTGTTTGTGTATGGTTTGACGCCCTAGATTCTTTAGGCGTGTGATTCAAATTTGATTGGTTCTTTAGAGACTTTAGGTGGTTTGTTTTGAGATTTTACTTTGTTTGCGTGTGCAGTAGTTAAAAGTTTTTAATTGTGGCTGAATTATCGAGACAGTCCCGTAGACTTCGGGGCAAGTCTCCTGAGATTGTTACCATGGCCGATTTGTTGAGGAAGTCCCGTAGACTTCGGGGCGAACCTCCTGAAGAGGTTCCAGGTCATTACGAAGGTTTGAAAGTCCTTGTAACTCCTAGTGGCAGTAAAGTAGGTTCACCTGAAGAAGGAGAATCGTCGTTGGTAGTCCATCCAGATTACCAAGGTCTAGAAACAGGTTATAATCCCGAAGCTGTTGCAGTTTCCGAGCTTGCTGGTAGTTTTTCATCTACTAGTGATATAGGCGAAGAACCTGAAATATCTGAACCTGTTACTCCAGCTTCTAGTGCTCCTGATTCACCTAGGGTAGAAAGAGTCATCACCGAAAATCTTCCTGCTGGTTTGATAGCTATTGAAGAACTTGCTCCAGAGGAAGAATTTGGCGTCTCTATCCTTGAAGATCAACCTACTATTGATCTAAGGGAGCGTGAATCCATCTTTTACAGTCCTCCTAGAAGTCCTACTTGGTACCTTTCGTTAACCAATTATTTAGACAACTCAGGGTTAAGTTTTTCTCCACCTCGTACTCCTTATCCACCTGGAGGTATTTATACTCCTGTAAATATGTCTGGTCAGTCGTCCGTGTTCACTCAATCTCCTGAATCTTTCTTGTACGTCGGTCCTTCTGTTCCCTCCGGGTAACAGTCACTTTCTGGTACTTTTGCGGGAGCATCTCCTCAACCCATTGAACATGGGTTATTAGCTGGAAACAATGGTAATAAACTGTTGGGTGTAGGGGACATTTACATGATGTCAGGTTCAGTTCCCGGTTCTCAACCTCAAGGTGGCCAATTACCGCCTGGGGGGCAGCCTCAATTAACGCCTGGGGGGCAACCTCAAGGTACACAAATTGCATCTGGGGGGCAACCTCAAGGACAGTATGTACCCATAGTACAATACATTCCTCAAGGTCAACCCCAGCCTCAATATTTACCCCAAGGTCAACCTCAGTATCAATTTATAGCTCAAGGTCAACCCCAGTATCAGTACTTACCTCAAGGGTATCTACCTCAAGGTCAGTACTTGAGTCAAGGTTATCAACCACCTCAAGGTCAATCTTATGTTCAAGGTACGGGAAATGTACCTTTCAATTATCAATCCTACCCTCAATCCGGTTATGGATCTCAATATCCTCAACCTGTCATGGGTCAATACCCCAGAATGAACATAGTGTGGGATCCATCGCAAGTTCAACAGGTGTTGCAGCCAAGTGTGCAGTTATCATCTAAAGCTGGACAACCCTTAGTTGCTGGTTCACCCCAGCAACCAGTCCAGTCTAATGTTCAAACTTCTGTACCTTCGGTAGTTACTCAGTCGGCCATTGCACCTAGTACTCCATCTCAAACGACTGCTGCAACTACCGCAACATCTGTTCCTTCCACCACACTTGCTTCTGGAGTATCGACAGCTCCGGTTTCTACTGTCTCTGCAACTACTCCTCAGACATCTTTACCATTGTCTGGATCTACGATTCAAACTACGGTTCAGATGCCTGTAGGACAACCTGGTTTAAGTACGGTTGTCACTAGTCAACCACAATTCGCTTATCAACCGTACCAGGGACAGTATCAATACGGGTCTGCTGTCCAACAGCCAGTTTACCAGTATCAACCGTATCCTGGGTACACTTATCAACAACCTCAGCAACCCCAGTACGGTCCGGTTAATCCTGGTTTTCCAGGAGGATATAATATCCCGAATGCGATTCCTATTCCAAGTTATCCTGGATATCCTCCTCCTGGGACTGGTCTTGTGACCCAGATTTTTAGGGATCCTAATCGGCAATTACCGTTTATCGCAACTTTGGATTTACCGGATTTGTCGCGCCTAACGAACGATCCAATAAATTATCTTCTGTTCTGGCCGCCAATGCCAAATAAGTTGCCCAGTGATATACCCAAGTTCGAAGGTAAGTCTGGAGAGGATCCGTCAAATCATGTGATGACTTACCACCTCTGGTGTGCTTCAAATTCTATCTTGGATGATTCGATCCGCTTATGTCTTTTCCAGCGTACGCTCATTGGTCTTGCGGCCAAGTGGTACATTGAGTTACCACGGGCCTCTTTTTACAATTTTAGTCAGTTAGCTACCTCGTTCCTAACTCATTTTCAGTTGCCGGTCAGATATGATAATGGCACGGAGCTACTAACTTCATTAAAACAGTCGACGTCCACTTATATTTCCGATCATATCCATGAATGGAGACGTTGAAGGCGATTAGTGAAAGTTTTTATCCCGGACCAAATCTTAGCTGAATGGTTTATTAAATCATTATTACCGAAGATTACTGAAGACGTAGCTAAGGCCAGAGTAGTTACTGAGGAACAAGTAATTGCTCAAGCGCAGTACCTTGACTTAGTTTACACTCAGTCAGGTACGTTACACGAAAAGATCCCAGATCTTCCAAAGTCAAATCAAATCGCTGCTGCTCCTTCGGGATTTCATGCTGCTGATGGCATGATTGGTACGGTAAATACTAAAAGCAAGAAGAAGTATTCAAAGAATTCTTCGCCTATTATAACCTTACCAGATTCCCCGACAGGAGAATCTTCTCCTGAAATTTCCGCTGATATCCACGCTGTAGAGTCATCTACGGCTAAATCAAAAAACGGTGGGAGAAGAAAGGTAAGAAGAAGGGTAAAGCAGACAAGGCTCCAAAGGAGAAAACAGAAAAGTCAGAAACCAATGACGAAAAGCGCAAACCTCGATATCCTTGTCTTATTTGTGAAGAGGATCATTTTACAAGAGATTGCCCTCATCGGGCTGAGGTTGTGAAAATCGTCAAGGGTTCCCCAACTCCTGCTGTTTTGAAAGATCCATTTCCAAAGCAGGAGAGTAAGATGATAGGTTCTTCCTTGGGTGCTAGTGAAGAACCCATATTGATGATGTCTCATGTAAGGATTGCGACTCGATCGCAAGATTATGGTAGTAAAAGTCCTGTTGATGGATCGAAAGAAGCAGAATCTTCAAATCCATCAACCTCAGCTCCCGGTTCCGATCCACTACAGATCGAGAAACCTAACCCTGACTTAGTAATCAAACCGCCCGCCAAGGGTGTACTTCAAAGGTCTGCTTTCAATCCACATGCGAGAGCAGCCCAGAATTACAACATTGTTGAGGATTTAGCTGTTTCACCCTCAACAATGTCGGCTTTAGAAGTGCTGCAATCATGCCCAGCACAACGAAAATTACTTTTGTCGGCTATAGGAGCTGTTGATGTTCAGGACCCGAACCTAATAATCTTTGATCTAGAAAATAGTACACCACGTTTGCCTCATCAGATGGCTTTCCAGATCCCAGTGATAGTAAAAAACAGGCCTATTCATCAGACTGTAATTGATGAGGGAGCTTCCACGTGTATTATGTCGATACAGTGCTGGAGATCGCTTGGTTCTCCTTCACTAAATCAATCCCCGACAATTCTTAAGGCCTTTGATGGCCGTGGGTTCCATCCGTTTGGCATTCTACAAGATTTGCCTATAGGGGTTGAAGGAAAAACCGTTAGTCTAGATGTGGAGGTGGTTGATGCCCCTCTAGACTACAACCTTCTTTTGGGTCGAAGTTGGTCTTACGCTATGACAGCGGTCGTTTCATCGGTCTTCAGAGTAATAAAGTTTCCACATAATGGCAAGATCGTAACCATAGACCAGCTGGCTTATTTTTCGTCCGACCCAGCCTCTTCAGAGAGTATCCAGCATGTCGGTAAAACGACTATCCCTTACAAGGATGTTGGCGTAGGATTAGTTAAAGATGCCGGTTTACTGGGAACTTTTCCTTTTCCTCCAATCAACGCCGTGTCTTCATTTGCCTCTATCCATATGATTACTTCAGACACCATTGTTTATGACGATCCTTGGATCGTTCCTTCTGAATCTGAGATAGACTCATTTGGTGATGCAATGCCTTTGAGTCCATATGAAATTGCCTATGACGCCGTGCAATCTTGTTTCGACCCAAGTTCAACCAAAATTGACCAAATGAATGTGGTCCGTGAGGAATCCCTTTTCGCGTCAACCTCGGAGTTAATAACGTTTCCTGAAGTTGTGTCATCAAACGAACAACTTTGTGAAGTCCTGTGTGTAGACGATTTACCATGGGAAGATCTCCATCATAGATCTTCGTTTTTACCTGAGGATGATCGTTTTGAAAACGATTTCTCATCAATCTTTACAGCTGAATATGTCAAAGACGCTCAGAGTCCAATGAAACATCCTAATTCAGAGCTGAACTCGGGAAACATTTCCCGTACTATTCCCATTGACATTTCAGTCAAGCCCGGAATTGTTGAGCACATTCATATAGGTGCCTCGTGTTCAGATGAAGAAATTCAAACATACAAGGCCCTACATGATTTGCCCGCTCACTCCTTACATCGAGTTGATCACCTTGTCCATTTACGAGCAATTTTTATGAGGTGTCGGCATTATCGTATACGGTTGAACCCACACAAATGTGTCTTCTGTATAGAAGTGGGACGATTGCTAGGATTTGTAGTTTCAAAAGCTGGCATTCGCGTCGATCCCTCAAAGGTAGAAGCTATCATCAAATTGCCTCCTCCTTCAAGTCTTCGCCAACTCCAAAGTTTGCAGGGGAAAGCAAACTTTTTACGCCGATTCATTCCTGACTACGCCGAGATTACCAAGGGTTTTACCCGGTTGTTGAAACAAAATGCTCAATTCTCTTGGGATGAGATAGCTCATAAATCTTTTGATGCGCTTAAGCATGCGTTGACCGATGCACCGTTGCTGCATCCTCCCAACTACAACCAGGATAACTTTTTGTACCTCGCACCGCTCATTCCACCATTGGAATGGTCTTAGTACAGGAAGATGAATTCGGAACGGAACATGTGATCTATTATCTTGAATTCCGCGACGTGTTTGCCTGGTCTTACGAGGAAATGCCAGGAATTGATCCCGCCATTGTTGTCCATGAAATCAAGACTTACCCGGACGCTAAACCCGTCCGGCAACGTCTGCGTCAAATTCACCCACGAAAAGCGGCTGCGATTAAAGCAGAAGTTGAGAAGCTGTTGAAAGCAGGTTTCATTTATCTGATTCCGTTAACGGATTGGGTATCGAATATTGTTCCGGTTAACAAAAAACAGGGAACAATAAGAATATGTATCGACTATAGTGATATCAATCGTGCTTGTCCCAAGGACAACTATCCAACACCCTATATTGATCAAATAATTGATGATTGTGCCGACAGTGAATTATTTTCCTTTATGGACGGTTTTTCCGGTTACAACCAAATCAATATTCTACCTGCCGATCAACCAAAAATGACTTTCATTTGTCCATGGGGGACATTTTCTTATTGCAAATTACCTTTTGGGCTTAAGAATGCCGGAGCCACTTTTCAAAGGGCGATGTCTTATGCATTTCATGACATCAAGCACATTGTGCAACCGTATCTCGATGATTTGCCCGCTCACTCCTTACATCGAGCTGATCACCTTGTCCATTTACGAGAAATTTTTATGAGGTGTCGGCATTATTGTATACGGTTGAACCCACACAAATGTGTCTTCTGTATAGAAGTGGGACAATTGCTAGGATTTGTAGTTTCAAAAGCCGGCATTCACGTCGATCCCTCGAAGGTAGAAGCTATCATCAAATTGCCTCCTCCTTCGAGTCTTCGCCAACTCCAAAGTTTGCAGGGGAAAGCAAACTTTTTACGCCGATTCATTCCTAACTATGCCGAGATTACCAAGGGTTTTACCCGGTTGTTGAAACAAAATGCTCAATTCTCTTGGGATGAGATAGCTCAGAAATCTTTTGATGCGCTTAAGCACGCGTTGACCCATGCACCGTTGCTGCATTCTCCCAACTACAACCAGGATAACTTTTTGTACCTCGCCGCCGCTCATTCCACCATTGGAATGGTCTTAGTACAGGAAGATGAATTCGGAACGGAACATGTGATCTATTATCTTAGTCGGACGTTAAATCCCACTGAGCTCAAATATTCACATGTGGAGAAATTGGCCTTGGCAGCCGTTCAAGCTGTCCAACGTTTTCGTCACTACATTCTTCTCCGTAAAACTACAGTCATTTTATATTGCAACCCTATGATCTACATTTTGACTAAACAATTGCTAGGGGGCAAGTACTCTAAATGGATCGTTATCCTGCAGGAGTTCGACTTGGAATTTGAAAAGTCTAAGTCTAAGAAATCATTAGTTTTTGCAGAGTTGATGTGTGATTTACCGCGTGCTGACACGGAAACTGTGGCAGAGGAACCCATTGCGGACGAATCTTTGTTTCTCATCAGCACTTTAGATCCGTGGTATGGAGATATAATTGTCTATCTCCAAACCCAATCCTTTCGGCCCGAAGTTTCAAAGTCGGAACATCGGAAAATTCGATTCCAGTCCCAACAGTACAAAATTATTGGAGATACTCTTTATCGCCGTGGGGCGGACTTGGTTTTCCGTCGTTGCTTAACTCATGAGGAAGCTGAAAGGGTTTTGAATGACTGTCACTCTGGAGCGTGTGGCGGCCATATGTCTGGGTATGACACAGCCCAAAAGATATTGCGCGCTGGCTACTTCTGGCCGTCCTTATTTAAAGACTGTATTATTGCGGTCCGAAAATGCTACAACTATCAAGTGTTTGATCGCAAGATGCGCGCACCACCTGCTCCTCTCCACCCTATAATTGCCGTTGGTCCTTTTGCTAAATGGGGTATCGATTTTATTACATGTAACCCTCACTCGGCCGGGGGGCATGCGTATGTCATCCTTGCGGTTGATTATTTTACTAAGTGGGCTGAGGCGATGCCTACATTCGAGGCAGACGGGAAGACAGCTGCAATTTTCGTATTCAATCACATTATTTCTAGGTTTGGTGTCCCACAAGCGATAATCACTGACCATGGGCGCCATTTTCGAAACATTATGATGACAGAACTTACAGGCCAGCTTGGTTTGCGTCACGATAGCTCAACTCCTTATTATCCACAAGCCAATGGCCTGGTTGAGTCTATCAACAAAGTTTTAGTTATCATGATCTGACGAATCATTGGTATTCATCGGTCGAATTGGCACAACATGTTATTTTCCGCGCTTTGGGCGTACCGAACCTCAGTGAAAACATCAACAGGGTTCACTCCTTTCCAACTAGTTTATGATTTGGAAGCAGTGCTGCCCATTGAATGCGAAATCCCGTCACTTCAAATGGCTATTGAATTACTTCCAGCTACTTCCGAAGAGGAGAAACGTCTATTATACTTAGCTCAATTAGATGAGACTCGACGTGACGCTGCATTGGCAATCGAGACTCACGCAAAACAGATGAAAGCTCAATATGATCGTAACGTGACCCCTCGAAATTTTTCGGAAGGAGACCTAGTGCTATTATATGATCAAGCTAATGATAAATTAGGTGCTTGAAAATTCGTTCCTATGTGGCATGGGCCCTACATTGTCAAGCGAAAGCTAGCAAAAGGGGCCTATGAGCTGGTAGATTTTGACGGGGACTCTTTGGGTAAACCCAGAAATGGACTTTACCTAAAGAGGTATTATGCTTAAATGACGAGTATGGAGATTTAGTTAGGTTAGATTTTTCTTTCTAGCTGGTGTGTTTATTAGTATAGACAGTGTGCTTAGCTTAGAGAGTGTGTTTTTCGTCGTTATTCTGGCTTATCTTGGTTTTACTCTTGATATTGCAGATGTCGACGCCTCTCCAAACGTACATTGGATTTGCTGATGGTGCTTGTCGTAGTACACAGAATATCTCTTCCGCAGCTTGGGTTATCTATTCGCCCTCTGACGAGTTAGTTTCTATGCATGAGGTGAGCCTCAGTCAAACAACAAACAACATTGCAGAATACAGTGCAGTGATTGAATTATTGTCTGAATCTATTTCGTTTGGGATTCGGAGTTTGATAGTGAGGTTAGATTCCGAACTCGTTGTATTATAGCTTAATAGAGTATATGCCATTAGAAATCCAGTGTTATTAAGGTTATTTTTGAGAGTGCGCCTCTTGGAACGTGAATTTGATTACATTGAATATCAGCATATTCCAAGGTCATTAAATACATTAGCAGATGCAATTTCTTCTTGAATGTTAGACAGACATTTGCGATAATCATACATGTAAATTTAAAAACATTTCATCACACATGTTTAACAAGATAAGTCGGTAATAATGATATATATAGATAGGAGTGTGTCAAAAAATACATCGTCTTCGATCATAGGTTGAAAAGCACCTTATGATCGGCAAAAATGATAAGTACAAAAAACCAAAATGTCACATGTGTCTACAAAAGTGACCAGCCAGTCACTGGTGGTGCTCTCTATATGACACCACTGCACGCACTACCCTACACAAGAACCTCCTAAAAGGTCCTGGGACTACAACCACATAGCGCTGAAGTCTGATAGGGATATCATCTATATTCGTCTCTGGTATGTCTGTCGTAAGATGCTCTAGGTCCTGTTCCAACTCGGCTAAGGTCTCTGCGGCCGCATCCTGTGGGGCCAGTGCTGGTGCAACTGGTACTCTCCTCTCGAAAGGCCGGAGATTGGCCGGACGCTGTGGACCTACGTCTGCATTTTGAAAATTGTCACTGTCAGTTTTGAGACAATATAAAAACAAAAAAAAGTAAATAATTTAAAAACTTGTGGAAAATGAAGTACCTGTGTCGTCCCACTGTTCTCCCGGTGGAAGAATCATGTCCAGATCTCCGCGAAAATCAACTCCAGCATACGGAAAATCCTGAATCGAGAAGACCTGGTTCTCTAACCAGTGAAAATACTCCGGTCTAAATCGGACAACCTCCGTGCCCTCGTCAGGATGACGGGCCATCACCGCAACCCATCGCATCAACTTAGGCTCTCGGGGAGGCCCAACCTCAACAGTGAGCTACTGTGGGATCAACATCAGAACCCTCTCTAGGGCAAAACTCACAACTAAGGGCCCATAACCAAAAGTCTTCAGTTGTCCATTTTTGGTCCTAGTCAGTTGGCCCTTTAAGTTGGCCAACACAGCATCGCACCAGTTGAAAATGGTGCCCTGATAGCAATCAATCGCCATCCGCATCTGGGATCCAGTGGCAATGTGCAAAGCGGTAGCCCCGCAAAGTCTGGTAACTGTAAAGGCAATTACCATAAGTTTAGGTCGGGATATCTTTTTGATATCTATCCCCTTATCCTGGTTTTGGTTATTACACCACTCTAGCCGGAGGCTAGCAATGGACTAGCCACCCGGCCTAGTCCCGGACAGAGTCAATTGTTCGCCCCTCTTGGGCAAACCAGTGAGAAAGTAAATATTAGAGGGCTCTATCTCGAGCTGGTGCCCTCCAATGTAGAAACACTGATCCTGAACGTTCCACCTTTCGACCAGCCACTCTAGAAAGCGCACCTGGGCCCTCATGCCAGGTATGGCCCAGTATTTGTAAAGACTGCATGCCTTCAAAGCATCAATGGAAGGTTGATGATTAATCGCGGCCAAATCAACATCTTCGTGTTCCCTCTTGCGCCAATCAAGCATGGTGGGCAATCTACACACCATAAAACATCTGTTAGAGTCCATAAAATTGAAAGTTTTTGGTTCATTTTGGAGAAATTGGAGTTTAAAAATCCACTCCGCGGTGTACGCAGCCAGCCCTTTAGAGACAGGGCGTATGTACGCACCTTCTCTTAAGGCAAGCTGCGTACGCCCGACATTTTCCCAATGGAGAAAATGTCGGGGTACGCAGGTCACCCATGGGGCACCTGCGTACCCCGAAAAGCGGACCTTGAAACCCCCAAGGCCTCCAAAAAATAAAACTAAAGCCTAAAAACGAATTCTAAACGGATGGAAATGCAAGGGAGGATGTTGTAGAATACCTGATGAGACGGCGTTCGGTTTCGACGGTCGGATTCTCCGCAATGTCCATAGGAAGTTTCTTGCCAAAAGCCCTTTTTCTCTCCTCAACAGTAAAATGGTAAAAATGAAATGGTAAAAGCCCTTTTTATAGGTTTTTTGAGTAAATGAATGTCAAATTTGTTTATTTTCCACCATGAAAAGGTATTTTTCAAGTATTTTTCTATCTTTAAACAGGTATGAGTAATGTGTTGGTTTTTGCGCAGGATAAAAGGATTTTCAGGGAAAAGTCATTTTTCACAAACAAAAATATCAGAGTCATCTTTTAAGCCCTTTTCTGACTCCCAAAACATGAAAAGATTGCCGAGCGTTTCTTTTACACTCGTTAAAACAGAATTAAAAGATGGTCCCCTTATAGCCCTTTTCTGACCGTAAAAACAGGAAAAGATTGCCAGATTTTTGTCGTTTCAAATTCGATACTGGAAATAAAACGACGTGTCCTTGATCGCTTTTTACTTTTCAGGTCAAAGACACTAATCATGAAAGTACTCCTTGGTCATAAGATCAAGCGGTTCTCTCAAGTATTATTTTATACTTTTTCGGGCTTGGGAGACACAACTTTACGAAAAAGTTCAACCTGGAGTCTTCTTAAGTTTTTTCAGACTTTCTAAAATTGAAAAACGCCGAGTTTCTCCTATACTGGACTCGTTAAAATTTCACAGTAAAGGACCTGTTCGATTACAAACAGGAACGGGCCACTCCTTCTTAGGGTTCGAATCAAAACTAAGTTGGACTCATCCGAAGGATGAGCTTATAATCAAGCATATGTTATCCTCCTCAAGCTTGTAAAAAATAAAGAGGTACTTGCCAGAAATGGTGGGGGAAAAGAGAGAAAAATGAGCCTATTTGTTATCCTTTGTCTCAGAAGAAGCCTTATCACCACTCTTGAACACGACACTTTGCATTCACCTGGGTTGGGAAATCCTTTGCCTCACAGTTGATCAAACCACATTGAAAGTCTTCAGCCGGGTATTAACTTTGGGTCAAATGTCACCAAGCCATCTGTTGTGTCGTTATGTGTTCAAGAGGTCTCTGCATATAAACCATTCATCTGCAAAATACCCGTCATCCATCTTGACCATCCCTGAGTCAGTCCTTACAGCTACATTTCTTCAACTTGATCTATGATTTCGTGTTGTGGGCTTGCCTACAACGGGTCACTTTCTATCGACATCAGTACATTATCTAAAAAGATGACCTAGGAATCGTCAGTACCTTGAAGTCTGCATGCATCAATGGCAGGTTTCTCGCCTTTGACGACGGTTTACATCATTGACTTTCGATCAAAGGATTCCGTGAAATGTTCGACATCAACTCATTCATTCACATCTCATGGATTGTACTGGGTACTTTGAGAACCATTGACATCACTGGTGGTCTCTCTCATGCTTGTTAACAGTTTACATCATTGACTGGTAATCAAGTGGTTTCTACCATGTTCGACATCAACTCATTTATTCGCATGGATAGAATCGTACCTATTCGGGAAGTAGAAATGAAGACCCTGGATCTAGTTTCCACCATCGAGGCTGCGAGGAGTTTTGTATTCATTATACAGGAGACTAATCATAAACAGATGGCTGCGCCCATAATGTGTCTACAAAAGTCTATGATTATGATGTACTGCAAAATCATTCCTGTATCAGAGCAGTAGATAGTTTGTTAGTTAAAGTTTTCAATCTGAGCATGGGAATGCCTACCTCAACGATGATATGATCTTATATATGTATTTTGTGTTGAATACTTGCAGGTTCTGATTGGGCTCTCCATAAGATAATCCTTGAAATGATAAAGTACTTCACCCTTCCTAGATGATATGAAACCCTTATCTACTACGGGCTTCGCACTTTAGGGGGCAATCTGTTACACTAAAATTTGTCACCATGACTATTTGCAGTTAGTATGGCTCCATCAACTATCATACTATCCTCCTTGGCAAGTCTCATACCTCTGCTCTCCATGTCAAACTCCACGAAAGAGAGAAAGTCTTTAAAAATCTATATATCTCTGTGTACGCAGTTTCTCTTAGCCTTACCTGCGTGTACGCACCCCAAGTTCACAATACCTGCGTACTTGTACGCTCTGTCTGTAAAGGGGAGGGTGCGTACTCCTGTAAAGGTCAAAAGGCGCAAGTTTCACTCCAAAAAAGTTACTTGTGGTAATTTCTAGAGCATTTTAGAAGCTTGTTTGACGTGTATGGAGCGCCTCCAGATGGTTCATGTATCCCTATCAAAGAGGAACTTATCCCATCAAGAGGGGAGCTATCCCATCCAAAGAGGGGCTTATCCCATTGATGGTGGACCTGAATAACTTCCTATAGAGCACTATAAATACAGGCATTGGGCCAGAGGGAGGGGAGGTTGAAAGATGAACATTCCTAAGGGTAGATGCTGCTGGAATTAGGACTCCCTTGTAAAGCTTGAGAGGAGAGATTCCCATCCTTTCCTAGCCTTATTTGGAAGTGGGTGAGCTGATCAAAGTAAAGGAAAACTCTTGCTGGACCCTAGGAGGGACCTGCACAACACCAAGGCTCAGGTTGTAATGGTTTCTTTTGTTTCCACTTAATACAAATGAACTCATTTTTCTCAACAGATTGTTATTCATGATTTGTTTCATATACTCCTTGGTCTGTATGATGGATATGTATTATTTTATGAGTTTATCAGGTGCTATTTAATCTTTTGGCTTGTTAGTGAATGCAGGTTTCAAAGAGAAGGAGGAGCTCATCCGGATCGGCGAGGCTGGACTACTACAAAGCGTTGGACTAAAGGTATGTTAAAATCACCCGATTACTTGTATTCTAAATGCATGTTTAGAGAAAGGTAGTGTTTATTTGTCTTGTTTGTCACTAGAAAGCCTTTGCTTCTAGGGAGGTCGGTTTTGTCCGGAATATCGACTCTTTCCGCTTGACAGCTTGGGCCAAGGTTTGAGCTATTAATGACTCACTTTGGAACTCTTCTATCCTTATGGTCAGCCTGTGGGTCTTTTGCATTTCTTCAACATACAAAGTGTCATTTTTAATCTTCTGAACCTATAGATTCTTAAATTTCTTGTGAAGCCTTTCATTTTCTTATTTTTGGTGAGTCATCTCTAGTAAGACTTTATTCAAATCTCCTATTGTTGATGTAGATTCTATTGTGGCTGATGTCAATTCCCCTGATATTCTGGACACTATAATAGGAATAGATGTAATGGGAGCTATAACTAACTGAGTAGATTTCTCTTTTTCCTTAAGCAATTTCTCAATTTGCTCTTCCATGGTCTTTATCTGTACATTCTGCTCAATGATCAACTTGAGAATTTCTCCCTTGTGCTGTTCACTTTCTGCTATCTCCTTGTCCTGAGGGTCCTTTGTAGAAGGCAATTTGAGCTGCTTCCTCAATGATGTAATATCTGCAGTTTTCTTTTTGATAATATCTTCTGCAACTCTAACATCATTAGGGTCATATCCAATTTTAATCACTAAGTCTTCTAATGACTTGATGCTGTTATCCTTTTCTAAAGATGATATCTTTTCAATCTTCAATTGTGACTGCATATTTGACAGAGCAATTCTAAGTTTTGACAATTCCATAGCAGTATTGGTCATGGTAGAGAAAATCATCTCACCAGACTGACTATGTATGTCCATTTGATCAATTGGGTGTATCTGATTAGCATCAAAAGAAAATACAATCTTCTTGTAATGAGAAGAAGTCTTGGGAAAAGGCACTTGAGCATGTAGAAATTCCATTTGCATTCTACCCTTTTCGCTGTCAAAAGCTGTCAACAACCTGTGCTGTGAAGTAGAAGTCTACGTCCAAAACTATGCATAAACATTTGCCTTTAAATCTTCATTCTTCGGCTTAATTTCAAGGAAATTAAAGAAGATGTTTGGCTCCTCAGTTTCACTTGCTCCTGCAGATTGAGTGATTTCTAACAAATTCTGTGAAGCTGAAGAAGAAGATGGAGTAGTGCCTTTGGATTCAATCGTTGATTTCTTTTGATAATGAATGAATTCCTTTTCTCCAATTGCCGATGATGAAGATCCTTTTCTGGGCCTCTTGTCCTGCTTGGTTTGAGAAGTAGGAGTATGAAGAGTAGAAGGAGGTAAAACCCGTTCTTCTACTTCTTGAAGTGTATTCTCCACTCACTGTTATTTATTTCTATACTTCTCAATCTTTGGTCTTGCTGTATCATTGTATGGTGTGGTTTTGAGTTCCACCCTTAAGATTGAAATAACAATGAATGGATCATAAGGCTAGTTGAAGCTTGGTTGAAAACCCATTTGTTTGAGGATTACATCTACTTGTAAACCTACTAATCTAGTATTAAAAATGAATGATCCTACCTGTGACTTTATTTTAAACTGAGATTTCCTCTTTCCTGAAATAAAATGAAGTTCATCCATATTAATCATTTTCCTAATATATTCGAGATGTAAAATTATCATTGGAACATATTTGGGCAATTTTTATGGAGCCAATTCACAACCATATACTCTAATCTTTGTATAGTTATGGTAAAGATACCATTCTCCTATTCTAGCTTGATCACTGAGATGCAGGATCCTTTTGATTTCTATACTGATCCTGGGTTCACTCTGGCTGCTGAGAAGCTGTGCAACTGGGTGAATGAAACAATCAATGAAGTCTAAAAATTTGAAATCAGTTGAGTTATTCCTAATCAATGAGGTCCATTGTGTGACCGCTTGATTCACTTGCTGATCATCATGCTTGTGTAGAACAATAGGTAACCTATCTCCCTGTTGAAAAATAATCATATGTACTAGCACAAAGGATTATTTAAACACTTCTTCAGTAGTAATATTCATCAATTGCTCATGCATAGTTTCAACCAATAATTGACTGTAATTATACATGAAGGCCGGTTTGTTTTCTTTAGATAAAATGGATAGATAGCCTAGAATAGATTCATCTACCCAGATTTGTTTGGTAGCCTAGCAAGCAAGAAACTAGGGAAATGATGTGTTTAGCTCTATCAAGGAACATGGATGCTAGATAAGGAGGATTATTTTTAGGGAGTTCAACATCTTATGGGAGAAATATCTAAAAAATATGAGCTCTTTAAGGGAAGGTGAGCTTATGATATAGGTCCATTAATACTACAGTGGAGAAAAAGCTAAGGGAATCATTTTAAGGGATTGGAAGCATCTTGTTTATAATTTTTGGGGTGATAGATATCAGAATGTCTCCATTCTAAGCTACCATGGTTCTCTACAAAGGGTTATACCTAGCTTGGCACCACATGACTAGATCAGGAAAAGAATGGGTTTGAATAAACATGTACAGGGGAAAAAGGGATTCCCATAGATTTATATCATCTTCAGAGTCAATATAGGTATGTTTAAGCTAATTGTGTAATTGAAACATGTTGAATTGACACTTTGTGTCTGTGATTTTGAAATATTGGTAAGCCAATGGAATGTGATCTAGGTCTAAGGCATTAGAGGCTTTTGGGTTTTCCTGCAATGAAGAAGAACTAGTAGATGGATTATCTTTTCTTTCAGGAGCCATGCTTATAGAATTGTAATGAAGGATAAAAGTAAAAGGAGCACATATGCCTTAAGATGACATGTACTAGTTGTAAGCTCAACAGTGGCATAAAATGTACAACAAGAACAGTGAAATCTATCAAAGAGTGAAAAGAGAAAATTAGGAAAAAGGCGTAACGGGGCGAGGGGATTATTTATAATCGAGATTAGTTTATCGTTACAGGAAATTTGTTATTGATTGGGAAAATGGACATTTAATGCATAGGAGAACAACAACGGGAGGAAAATGATAGCAGAAATGGATCAACGACAACGGATAGGGACACACTGCATGAAATGGTTGGAAGTGGGAGGCATGAGAAGATATTACTGTTGACGCGGTATCAAGAGGCGCGGGAAACCAGATAGGCAGATTTTGCAGTGGGGGGTTGGTGTTAAGTGGTAATGAGAAAGGGGGTGCGAAGCGTGGAGGAGGTGACACGTAGCAGGGGGCCCGTGCAGGTCCTTTCCATTATCACATATTATAGAGAGGGGGTGCGAAATGGATTCCCTGCGGTTGATCTCGGCAGGGAAGTGGATCACCATTTGTTTTTGCTTGACCTTTATCGCTTTAAGAAAAAATTGCTTTTGTCGTTTATGACTTTAACTAAAAATAATATGAATGTTTATTTACACAAAAATGAATCACCATTTTAAAGGTAATTAATTCCTAATTAAAAATTAATCTAACTTTGGTGCATTTAGACTAGAAGCCATTATTTTATTAATTCACTTGTAATCCTAATCTAATACAACTTTGGCCAAACTTTGAGCATATTAGACCATTAATTTATTGTATTCTATCCTATCATCTAATGTTCGACCAAGATTAATCAGTTTTGTGAATTTATTCTCTAATCTAAAACATAAATTTAAATGATTTGATCAAGATTAAACTATATGATCCAAATTAGAAGAAAAGGTTGTGGCATGTAAACAAGCTACAACACAACCTTGATTTATTACAATGCAATTTATTTCTATGAAGTGGCATTTAAACAAGCACACTTAGACAAATTTGATTTTCTTTTGATGGGGTTTTATTTCATCTCTTTTTTTTATTTTCTATTTTTTCATATTTCCATTTTTATTCTTTATTTTTTCATACCCTCGTTTATAAATAACAAACTAACTTATCAAAATAAATCATGTTACAACATCGGCTCCAACTGGGGTCTGTTTCCTCTTGCAGGTTGCAGAGAACTTGTAGATCCATGTGCCTTCTCCTCAGGCTAATGGGGTATCTGTTGAAATAAATACACACTACATGTAAAATAAACTCTCCGATATTATACAATGATGAATAAATGGAAACCTCTCAATACTAAATGTAGTGCTTCAAGTATCTTCCATTGAAAGGTAATGAGGAATACTCTCCCTCCAAATTCTGCAGTATGAAAGTGTTATTACCCTTAACCTTAGCAATGCTAAAAGGTCCCAAACAGAGGTTGTCAAACATGCCATGTTTTCCTTTATCTTCTCTCCTAGCATCCCATCTTAGTACCAAATCACCTTCCCTAAAAACTCTTTCCCTAGATTTCCTATCAAACAAGCTTTTCATTTTACTATGATATTTCTTAAGCCTGTAATGAACTTCATCTTTATCCTCATTTAGTTCTATGATCTGATTTATTCTTCGAGAGAATTCATCAGGCTCTTCATTTGAATCTTGTAAAAACTTCATGACAGGAAAAGCTAAATGTGTGGGAAATATAACTTCTTTACCATAAACGAGCTGAAAAGGGGATTTACCTGTCGATCTTTTGGGTGAAATCCTATTGGCCCAAAGTGCATAAATGAGATGACTGTCCCAACTCCTTTTATGATAATCTAATGTTTTCTTTATAAATTTAACCAAAATTTTGTTTGAGGACTCTGCCAGTCCATTTCCTTGTGGATAGTATGGAGTAGAATGATGTATCAAGACTTGATATTTCTGACATAACTTAATCATTTTAGTACTGCTGAATGCTACTACATTTTCTGTCACTATTTGTGTGGGGCATCCAAATCTAGACAATTTGTATTCTTCCATAAATTTGATAACAACAATATAGTTTCATTTCTGATTGGAATGGCCTCTACCCATTTGGTAAAGTAATATGTAGCAGTCAATATCCATCTGTGCTGAGTGCTTCATGGAGTGTGAATTTCACCAATGAAATCCAATCCCCATTGAAGGAAAGGTGATTGGACTAGTACTGGAGCCAATGGAAGTGTTGCTCTCTACTTTCTAGCAAACATTTGATAATGTGTATAACTCCTAACCTTTGCTCCCACTTATGCAAATAGAGTAGGCCAATAAAATCTCGCCCTTAAGATCTTGTATGCTGTAGCCCTCCAAGCATAGTGCCCTCCACAAATTCCTGCAAGAAATTGAACAATGATCCCTTCTATCTGATTTTCTATTAATCAAAGTAAAAGGATGTTAAGAGGATCCTTCTTATACAGATTTTCATTAACAATACAATACTTTACAGCCTTCAACTTCAGTGTTTTACATTGATTCTTGCTAAATTCAGGTGGACATTCAAATTCTCTAAGAAAAAACACAATATCAGAGTACCAATCTGATAATAAATTTTTTTCATCAATGTGAATCAGAATTGACTAATATGATGCAAAAGGTTCTTATGGATTCTCCTGTGTTGGGATTTCAAAAGGTTCTTGTGGATTCTTCTGTGTTGGGATTTAAGAAGGTTCTTGTGGATTCTTCTCGATTGGCATTTCAAAAACATAATTAATTCCTAAGATCTTACAATTGGACTCAACAAGGAGCTTAGTTAGGCCTTGACCTTTTACCAGCTTGGTAGTCTTGATGATGATATCATACTCTAAAATCTTATTTATCCATTTCCCTCTCCTTCCATCAGTATCAGGCCGAGTTATCTATTTCCCTCTCCTTCCATCAGTATTAGGTTGCGTTAAAACAATTTTGACAACACTATTAGGTACATAGGCAATAATAGAAGAGTGGAGGAGATAGACTGTAAAGGCTTTCAGAGCTTGAACTAAAGAATATGCATGTTTTTCAATAATGTAATACTTTAGCTCAACATATCTCATGACTTTGCTAAAAAAGGCAATGGGTTGGTCATCTCCATCTTTATTCTTTTGCAAAACAACAACAACTAAGTTAGTTTCAGAGGGAAAAGAAAAGACACTAAAAGGTTCAGAGTAATCTGGACTGGCTAAGATGGGGGCTTTAGTAATGGCCTTTTTAATCTGATCAAATTCATACCTTGTAGGAATAGTCCATTTAACTTCATGGTTCTTTTTCAGCATATCAGTTATGTCCTTAACTATTTCAGCATAATTAGGGATAAACCTTCTTTAAAAAATTATTTTCCCAATGAAAGCTTGAACTTCCTTCTTATTCCTTGGTAATATAAGTGCCTGAATTGCTGAGACTCTTTTAGGATCAATGGCTACACCTTCTTTAGAAATGATGTGGCTAAGCAGTTTTCCTTCTTGGAGTGCAAACAAAGACTTCTTGGGATTATGAGAAATCCCAAATTTTTTGCACCTGTTAAAACCCTTTCTCAAATGCTTTAAATTCTTTTGGTCAGAATTGGAAAAAATAGATCTAAATCAATAAAAACAATTTTTTTGGTCTTACCCATAAATGATAAGTCCATAGCACGTTGAAATGTAGCTCCAACGTTAGTTAACCCAAAAGGTATCCAGGTATACATAAATGTGCGCCAAGGAGTTGTGAATGCAGTATTTTCTCTATCCTCTAGACTAACCATAATCTGATTATACCCATAAAAACCATCTAACATGGAAATTCTATTGGTTCCTGAAACTTTCTGAAGTAATTGATCCATTTTGGGTAATGGATAATTATCTTTCAGAGAAGATTTATTCAAATTCCTAAAATCCACACATAATCTAATTTCACCATTCTTTTTTTCACTAGAATTAGATTGGCTACCCAATCAAAATATCTCAATGGAAGTATTATTTTAGCATCAAGTAGCTTCTTAAGTTCTTTTTCAATATTAGGAAGAAGGAAATGATTAATTCTTCTCAAATTTTGTTTAAAAAGTTTTGCCTCTGGTTTTAATGGAATTTTATGTTCAATAAGAGATGTATCATATGTTTTTAATCCATTATAAGACCAGGAAAAAACATCTTTGTAGGCTCTAAGGAGGGCTAAATATTTTCCTTTGGATTCCATTGACAGGGATGCATAAATTTTAACATTTTTGATTTCTTGAGAACTTCCAATGTTATAAACTTCAATATTTTCCTCATGTGAATTTGATAGAGGATTTTTGGGGACATCATTATGATAAAATAGCTTCTCAAGAGGGATTAACCCTTTTGGAATAACATTGTTAGATAATTGAATAATGTTATGATCAACAATTTTAGAGTCAAATTGTGGTGTTTGATTTTCGTTGTCAGCTTCAAGATTATCGAGTTGTTCTTCCTCAACATGTAGGTTTGAGAATTCATCAATGACTTGCAAAAAGGATTTTAGTTTCTTGTCATCATCAAAGATTTTCCAGTTCTTGAGATCGTTGGGAATAGATGGTCTATACTTGACTTGAATTTGATACTAGACAAGCATTTTATCAGGAACTTTAAAAGAACTAGTAGAAACAACCAAGGAATCTGCATGCATGTTTTGATCTCTAGGAATAGTAGTGATATTGAATGTTGAAAAGAAATTTTCAATTGAATCCCAAATCTCATTCCTATAAGATCTTAGTCTTGGGTGCTTAGTTTGACACTGATTCCTAAGTTGTTTGACAATAAGTTCAGAATCATTGTAAACACTTAAATTCTACACCTTAAGACTTCTTGCTAATTCCAGTCCTAGCATAAAAGCTTCATACTCTGCTACACTATTAGTTACATCAAATTCAAGTTTATATGATTGGGTAATATTTTCTTTATCTGGTGAAATTAATACAATTTCAACTCCTGCTCCTTCCTTTGAGCAAGAACCATCAAAGTACAATTTGCAAATATCAGTTTCAATGGTTTTAAGTTTGTTAACAATGTTTTCAATAGTAAGCTGAGTATTTTGTGAATTATTAGCTGGTAATTCAAAACACCCAAAGTATTGGTCAACCGAATAAATAGGATGATTCCTTGCTTTATCAAATTTACAAACAATATTCATAAACCTAACTTATCTGTACAATATGAGATGCTCACCCCCATATACTGGAATAGTGGCATAAGACATGTCCATTTGTAGGCTTGCTCCTAATTTAGCACAATAAGATATTGATAGCATCATGCCAAATTTGGGAGGGATGTCAGTGACTACAATGTCTAGAACCACACTTTTGACAGGGGTTTGAGCTAAAGTAACCACCAAATCTTTAATAAGTCCAAGACAAGGTACTTTATTGGAGTCAAAAGTGTAAAGTTCATGGTAAGTTCTATTGACTTCTAATTGCAGCTGGTTCATGATTACCTTTGGCATCAGATTATGGGAAGCCCCGAAATCTAACATACAGTTACATAACAAGAAATCATGAATTTTCAGAGTCACATAAAAAGGTGGTACATTCTCATCAATCATATATGAGCTAGGACCAAAGACTAGTGAGGATTTTTCATCTTGCAAGCTTATCACATCCCCTTCAACATCAAAACTGGATGACTGAATCCATTTAGAAACTTGGTTTTTATACCTTAGCGTTTTTTTACAGTTTAGATAGGGGAATTGGTATTTTAACTCTTTCCAATTCTCTTTCAACATTGAAAGTTGTCAAAATAGTTTTATCAATTAGGCTTGTTTCAGCTGTTTGATTCAATGGTTGAATGATTGTTGTCTGGGTTTCAGTGGATTTGATTTGAGGTTCATTTACAGTGGGACTTTTTGGAGATCTACCAAGCCCTGACCTAGGTCTTCAATCGTATCTCCTATTCAATTCTGCAATTAAAAATTTAGAAAAGGCATGATATTTAGAAATTTGATGGTCTTCTTGATCTTGAAAAGATTGCTTTAAAGAGTGAAAAACAATATCATTATGTACAGGTGAATGATCTAGATTATTTATATCTTCAGAAATTAAAGATCCAATGTCATCTGGTTTTTGGTCATCAATCATCAATGGGGGTTGGATCTATTGGTCAATATTCGGTCTCTGCAAAATTTGAGTTTGAGGGACTCTTCTCAATTGAGTTTGAGGTCTAGTAGTAATTTGTTGTATCGTTCTAGGTTGAGTTTCTATCTTATAAATCCCATTATAAAGGTTCCTAAGTAATGCTGTTATCTCATCCTAGTAATGCTGTTAATTCATTCCAAGAATGAATTGAATCAACTCTCAGTTATGTAAACCAAATCCTAATGTTTCCCTCTAAAGATTGAACAAATAATAGCATGTATACATCCTCATGTTCTGATCCAGATTTAAATAGGAACGCAACAAATTACAAAGATAACCATATACACAAAGATGCGATAACCATAAATACAGAGATGCAGCGGAAATAATACTTCATTTCATTACTGTAAAATACTGAAATGTGCTTACAAACAAAAATAGAATAAACCAGCTAGGGTGATGGTAGCTTATCTCTGAGAAGAGATGTGGCGGCTACATGCCTCTGAACTGTTCTAAAATTGTGTTACAATGAGGCTCGAAGGCCTATTTATTGTTGATAAACAATGGAAAACCCTTAACATTCCGAAATCTAACCCTAGAATATGAAATGCCAGATTGTGGGCCCCGTTTGGGTAAATTGGTACATCAATTTCCCGGGGTCATAAATTTGGCATACGATCTCCATTTGACGCGTACAATAGCTCGTTAGAAAGATCTATTGGCATCAAAACGGCTCCGAAAGTTCAGGACCCGAAAAATTGCTAAAAATTGTAAACTGTGCTACAATTTAGGAAACTGAAAAAGTTGAAAGAGACAGTTGTGGGGGTCCAAATGGGATAGGTGGGTGGCCACCAACATCCACCTGGATCATTCCTTCCCCCTTAGGAAGCAATGGTCCCCATTGCGTTGAGTTCCTCCATCTGCTGAACTTGTCCTGCAATCTCTGATGTGTCCAGTAATGGTGAGAAGCATGGTCGACGATGGTCCATATTGAACACTTGTTGTAGGCAAAGGAATGGAGGAATGATGTGCTCCAAAGCATTGTTCCCCACAACCTTGGTACTACTGTAAGGACCCTGTCGGAGTGGTCTGAGCTTCTGATGGGTTCTGGTAAGGCATTCTCTCTGCAAATGCAACCAGACTTTGTTGCCCACCTGAAACTTGTGTGGTATCTCTGTGGGTGAGGAGAAGTTGTTCCTGTGTTCTATCATGACCATATCCCTTTGCTGTTGCTGCTGCATGGAGGAACCCTTTGCAAGGGTCATGGATGTAGCAACAATCTTCCCCTTACTTTGGGAGTGAACCAGACAGATGAATTTCCTGGTCTGGGAGATGAGCTTGCTGCCTTTCTTAGTAGTGATCAAAGATGTGGCACTAGGTGGGGCTACCTCCGATATCCTGTATAATGAATTATTTAAAGAAATAATGACAGCACGAGGCCATGACTCATACACAGCATGTCGCCTCCACAAGTATGGTTGGCCTAATAATACATCACAAACATTAAGAGGTGTAACATCACACAATAAATCGTCTGTGAAGGGCTTGATGCTGTAGGGAAGGTGGCACTGCTGGCAAACTTTGAGATCTCGTCCTTCATGAAGCCACCCGATACTGTACGGCTGTGGGTGTGGTGTAGTCGGTAGGCCCAACCGCTTCACGACCTCTGCTGAAACGAGGTTCTTTTGGATGCCACTGCCGACAATGAATTGTAGCGGCGAACCCTTCACCCACATCTGTGAGTGGAAAAGACGCTCCCCTTCCTCTGGATTTTCGGGCTCATATTTCTGGATCTTGGAGGTGGCAACAATGGCGCTAGGATCCGCATCAATGATCTGCTTCCCTTTGCCATTCCCCTTGTCGGGTTCTGGCTCAGAGTCGGAACATGCATCTGATTCGGAAGCCTTCAACTCAGCCACCAGCGACTGCTTGGTCCGACACTCGTGTTATGAGTGGGATTCTTGTGGAACTCACACCACTTCCCTGTGTCCTTCTTCAGCTTCATGGTGTTGTTCTTTTCTTGTGGCTTCGACGGGTTGTCTTGGGACACCCCGCCTTGGCTTTGTCCTTTGGGCTTCGGATTTGCAGATCCAAAGTCTCGCTTCTTCTGTTTGAACTTTTGCTCGATTTTGGCAGCATATCGGTATGCTGTGCTGAGTGAGGAGATGTTCAATAACCCCATCTCTTCCTGGATGTATCTGTGTAGGCAGCCGTGGTATTTGAGTACCAGATGTAGCTCAGAATATTTGATACCCAACTGTGTGTGGAGGGTATGAAAAATGTTTGTGAACTCCGGCACATCTTGGTCTCGTCCCTGCCGCAGTGTGGTCCATTTGATGTATTTGTCCTCATAGCTTCCGACAGGGTAGTACTGCTCCTTGATGGCATCCCGGAAGTCATTCCAAGTGGGTGCGGCTGAAAATAGTGAGGCTGTACTTTCATCCTTCTGCTCGCAGTAGGTTTCCCACCAGTCCTTGACGTGGGGGGCTGCTTTGAGAAGAGCGAAAACAATCTTTTCCCGATTTGAAAATTCATGAACAGAAAAATACCCATCTAACCGATTTAACCATTTATCTACGACATCTGCATCTATTTGACCCTCGAAGATGGGGATTTCAAAATTAACTTGTACCTTAAATGGTGTGGTGTTTCCAGAGTAGCTGTTGGAAGCCGATGCGTCGCCTCTGGGTAGCCGCTGAAGGATCTGCGTAAAGCTATCCATCATCGCGTTCCTTTGCTACTCGAGGGCTTCTTCGAGCAAGATTTTGACAGGATCTCCTACCCCCTCGTCTTTCTTCTCATCTGTCATGGGAGGTCGTTGAGATTTGCGAGGCTGGTCTTGCAAAGGTTTGACTAGTTCAAGCCCTAACTCCTTATATCCCGACCTCGTTGGGGACATGCAAAGAAAAACAGAGAAAAAGAAGACCGCTCTGATACCACTGATCCAGATTTAAATAGGAACGCAACAAATTACAGAGATAACCATATACACAAAGATGCGATAACCATAAATACAGAGATGCAGCGGAAATAATACTTCATTTCATTACTGTAAAATACTGAAATGTGCTTACAAACAGAAATAGAAATAAACCAGCTAGGGCGATGGTAGATTATCTCTGAGAAGAGATGTGGCGGCTACATGCCTCTGAACTGTTCTAAAACTGTGTTACAATGGGGCTCGAAGGCCTATTTATTGTTGATAAACAATGGAAAACCCTTAACATTCCGAAATCTAACCCTAGAAGATGAAACGCCAGATTGTGGGCCCCGTTTGGGTAAATTGGTACATCAATTTCCCGGGGTCATAACTTTGGCATATGATCTTCGTTTGACGCGTACAATAGCTCGTTAGAAAGATCTATCCGAGCACTACAACTTTGCGAGGCAACATGGGTCCATTGACCCATGTTGCCCCAGATTCCCAAAAAACGTCGTTTAGGGCCTCAAAACGGCTCTGGAAGTTCAGGACCCGAAAAACTGCTAAAAATAGTAAACTGCGCTACAATTTAGGAAACTGAAAAAGCTGAAAGAGATAGTTATGGGGCTCCAAATGGGATAGGTGGGTGGCCACCAACATCCACCTGGATCATGTTTTATGTTCATATTATCAGTAAAATATAAAAAATAAGCTAGATGATCTTCTGCAGACAAACCAGTTTCCCCATTAAACCTTGGTAGGTGTTTCAAATACCCATCAGGAAAATTATTGAGCTGGTTGGGAAGATGCAAGGCAACGTACCTATCTTGAATAATAGGTTGAAAGGCCATATTTAAAGATGAAGATGAAGATGAAGATGATTTAGTAGAAGAGGTAGGAGATGATGTAGTGGATGGTGAAGAGGAAGATGGTGAAGTTGTGGGTGAAGATGGAGGTGTAATAATAGGAGGAGGAGGATGGGAAAGTGGAGGATCCCTAAAAGTTTTAAAAGGTGTTTTAATAACTAACTTATGAACCTCTCTTTCAACTTGTTCTTTATTTTCAAACAAAGAGTTTGAATATACAGAAAATTTTTCTATAGGTTGGGCAGAAGTAGATGGAAATGTATAATGAGTGGGGGAGATAAAATCAGTAGGTTTTAGCTCTGGTAAATGTACATCTAGTTCTTCCTCTGACTTGGGTGAATCTGAAAATATTTCAGGGAGTTTGTATGATTCCAAAGATTGGACTAAGAGAGTTGACTGCAGATCAACTCCTTTAGATAATAGTTCTAAAACCCTAGGTGTTAGATCAACCAAATCTAATTGGGATGGAACAAAGCTAAAGGGATCAGAAGCTGAAATATCTTCAGGCTGTAATGGTACAGAAGAAGAAGAAGAAGCTTCAAGTCTCCTTCTAAATGAGGCTTCTCTCACTAGTATCTCTGGATCAGATAAGGGAGAAACAATTTGAGAACTAGAGTAAGATCTGGTATGTTTTGAAGGAGCCAACTTGGTCTTGTGGAGTCACTAGGTGAAAGATTTTAACCTACAATTTATTTATTCACCTTAAAGAAAAAGTCTTAATCATTGTCCCAGGGAAAATACTTCAATTTTCACTCCCTGGCAACAACACCTATCTGATGTTGTCCTTTGAGATGACTCTAGGTTAGTTAGTCATGCAGATGGGTGTGACAATTAATTGATATAGAGGAGTTTATAATAACATATAGTCTTATAAACTAGTCCCTAAGTATTGTTTATCACTTCACAAGGGATTTAAGACTGACTGATACTCAATATGATCTTACCCATATCTCTACATACAGACTTAAATACATGAAGAAAGACATAATGAAATAAGAACATAAGAAAAACTTAATAGGAGACAAATTATAGAAGGTAAATTCAGAATCCTTACATTAACTTGAAGAAAATCTCCAGATAGGTTACAAATCTGTTCTGAAAGATCATCCAAGGGTTCAACCCTTAATAACTCGAACGAGGAGTTATTTATACAAAATAAAAGTTCTTCTAGATATTTTTAAAACAAAAATACAAAAATAGTACAAAACTATAGGAATTTTAAAACTTCTAAGTGTTGGCACTATCCTTTAGGAATCTGTTGATAATGTTGTCCCCAAAAAGTGCTGCCCAGCTGTCTGTCAGTCGTTTGATGAAAGTTACTTGATAAATTCACACAAGTGATCCCATTTGTCTTCACTAGGTATAGAAAGATTTACCAATTTCTCGTAAACTTCATCAACCTCGGTGTACTTCTCAAAAGTGGGCTTATTTACGAAAAGGTGTTTAATCTCATGCATAATTGTTAAGTTAAAATTTAAAGCCTCTAACATTTGTTTTCTTGTAATATGACCATTTTTTCCTACAAAACTTGGTTTATCAGTTGCCAATCATATAAATAATTTGGCAGTATTCCTCCAAACTGATCAACCTATCATTTAGGGCCACTAATCCTGGAAGTGCTCCCTGATTGAGTAAATTAAAATTAAAATGAAAACTTTGAACATAAGTCTTCAAGGTTTTTCACTTAGTTTCTAATTGAGCCATAAAGTTCTTTTTATGCAAAACCTTCTTGATCTCCAAAATGGTTTATGTTTTGTCCATAATCTCAATCTGCTCCAACTCGGCCCTAGTTTTTGAATTAAGAACTCTGATCATGTCTGTATCTTCACTCGGTTTGTCTTTAAGAAGTTCTTTAACTTCTTAAATAACTATATGACATCTGTTTATAAGTTCCTCTTGCTAAAAATGATCTGTATGGAGGGCCATACTTCAGTTATGACCTGACTAATATCTTCCCAAATGTTTTCCTTGGCTTGGGCCAAGGTTTGAGCCATTAATGACTCACTTTGGAACTATTCTATCCTTAAGGTCAACCTATGGGTCTTCTACATTTATTCAACATACATATTGTCATTTTTTTCTTCTGAACCTCCAGATTCTTAAATTTCTTGTGAAGCCTTTCCTTTTCTTGTTTTTGGTGAGTCATCTCCTGTATGACTTTATTCAAATCTCCTGCCGTTGATGTAGATTCTATTGTGGTTGATGTCAATTCCATTGCTGTTCTAGACACCATAATAGAAATAGATGTAATGGGAGCTATTACTAACTCAGTAGATTTCTCTTTTTCCTTAAGAAATTTCTCAATTTACTCTTCCATGGTCTTTATCTATACATTCTGCTCAATGATTAGCTTGAGCATTTCTTCCTTTGTTCTGTTCACTTTCTGCTATCTCCTTGGTCTGAGGGTCCTCTATAGAAGGCAATTTGAGCTGCTTCCTCAATGTTGTAATATCTGCATTTTTCTTTTTGATAATATCTTCTACAACTTTAACATCAGTAGGGTCATATCCAATTTTAATCACTAAGTCTTCTAATGAATTGACCCTGTTATCCTTTTCTAAAGATGATATATTTTCAATCTTCAATTGTGACTGCACATTTGATAGAGCAGTTCTGAGTTTTGACAATGCCATAGCAGTATTGGTCATGGTAGAGAAAAGAATCTCACCATATTTCCTATGCATGTCCATTTGATCAATTGGGTGTATCTAATTAGCATCAAAAGAAAACTCAGTCTTCTTTTAATTAGAACAAGCCTTGGGAAAAGGAACTTGAGCCTGTAGAAATGCCATTTTCATTCTACCCTCTTCACTGTCAAAAGTTGTCAACAACTTGTGCTATGAAGTAGAAGTCTGATTCCAAAACTCTGCATAAACATTTGCCTTTAAAGCTTCATTCTTTTGCTTAATTTGAAGGAAATTAGTGAAGATGTTTGGCTCCTCAGTTTCACTTTCTCCTACAGATTGGGTGATTTCTAACAAATTCTGTAAAGCTTAAGAAGAAGATGGAGTAGTAATTACAACTTCTTTTGTCCCTATAAAAACCTGTGAATCATCCAAATTGATGACTATATGCTCCTTCTGACCTTGAATAGTAGTCCCTTTAGAGTGAATCCTTGATTTATTCTGATAATGAATGAATTCCTTTTCTCCAATTGTTGATGATGAAGATCCTTCTTTGGGCCTCTTGTCTTGCTTTGTTTGAGAAGTAGGAGTCTAAAGAGTAGAAGGAGTTAAAACCTATTCTTCTGCTTCTTGAAGTGTATTCTCCTCCAAATGTTCTTGATTTATATACTTCTCAATCTCTGGTCTTGGTGTATGATTGTCAGGTGTGGTTTTGAGTTTGACCCTTAAGTTTGAAATAATACTAAATGTGTCGTAAGACCAGTTGAAGCTTAGTTGAGAACCCATCTGTTTTAGGATTGCATCTGCTTCTAAACCTGTTGATCTAGTATTATAAATGAATGATCCTACCAGTGACTTTATTTTAACTGATATTTCCTCTTCCCTAAAATAAAATGAAGTTCATCCATATTAATCATTTGCCTAATATATTCCAGAGAGAAAATTCTCATTGGAACATATTTGGGTAATTTATATGGATCCAATTTGCAGCCTTATACTCTAATCTTTGTATAGTTCTGGTAAAGATACCAGTCTCCTGTTCTAGCTTGATCAATGAGATGCATGATCCTTTTGATTTCTGTACTGATCCTGGGTTCACTCTGCCTGCTAAGAAGTTGTGCAACTGGGTGAATGAAACAATCAATGAAGTTTGAAAATTTGAACTTAGTTGAGTTCTTCCTAATCAACGAGGTCCATTGTGTGACTGCTTGATTCACTTACTGATCATCCTGCTTGTGTAGAACAATAGGTAACCTGTCTCCTTGCTGAAAAATAATCATGTGTACTAGCACAAAGGAGTATTTAAACACTCCTTCAGTAGTAATATTCATCAATTTCTCATGCATAGTTTCAGCCAAGAATTGACTGTAATTATACATGAAGGCGGGTTTGTTTTCTTTAGAGAAAATGGATAGATAACCTAGAATAGATTCATCTACCCATTGATCTATTTGGTAGCCTAGCAAGAAAGAAACTAGGGAAATGATTTGTTTATCTCTCTTAGGGAAAATGGATGCTGGATAAGGAGGATTGTTTTTAGGGAGTTCAACATCTTTTGGGAGAAAGATCTCAAAAATCTAAGCGCTTTGAGGGAAGGTGAGCTTATGATATAGGTCCATTAATACTACAATGGAGAAAAATCTAAGGGAATCATTTTTAGGGATTAGAAGCATCTTGTTGATAATTTTTGGGGTGATAGATATCAGAATGTCTCCATTATTAGCTACCATGGTTCTCTGCAAATGGTTATACTTAGCTTGGCACCAAATGACTAGGTTAGGAAAAGAATGGGTTTGAGGAAACATGTACAGGGGAAAGGGACTCCCATAGATTTATATCGTCTTCAGAGTCAATATAGGTTTGTTTAAGCCAATTTTGTAATTCGAACATGTCGAATTCACACTTTGTGTCTGTGATTTTGAAATACTGGTCAACCAATGGAATGTGATCCAGGTCTAAGGCATCGAAGGCTTTTGGGTTTTCCTGTAATGAAGAAGAACTGGTAGATGGCTTATCTTTTCTCTTAGGAGCCATGATTACAGAATTGTAATGAAGGATAATAGAAAAAGGAGCACAGATACCTTAAGGTGACGTGTACTGGTTGTAAGCTTGGCAGTGGCATAGAATATACAACAGGAAAGGTGAAATCTATCAAACAATGAAAAGGGAAATTTAGGAAAAAGGAGTAACAGGGTGAGGGGATTATTTATAATCGTGATTAGTTTACCGTTACGGGAAAGCCATTACTGATAAGGAAAATGGGCATTTAATGCAAAGGGAGAACACTAACGGGAGGGAAAAAATAGTGGTAACGGATTGACGACAATGTATAGGGACACACGACATGCAATGGTTGGAAGCGGAAGGCACATGAAGGTGCAGGAAACTAGATAAGAAGATTTCAGAAGGGGGGGTAGTGGTAAGTGGTAGTGAGTGAGGGGAGTGCGAAGCGTGGGGGGCCGCGCGGGTAAAACTTCTTTTTGACCACCCCCCTCCCCCCTCCCCCCCACTTTGCCTTTGTCACATATCATAGCGAGGGGCTGCAAAATGGCTTCCCTGCTGTTGATCTGAGCGGGGAAGCAGATCACCATTCATTTGTGCTTCACCTTTATCACTTCACGAAAAAATTGCTTTTGTGATTTATGACTTTGACTAAAAATCATATGAATGCTTATTTACACAAAAATTAATCACCATTTTAAAGGCAATTAAGTCCTAATTAAAACCTAATCTAACTTTGGCGCATTTAGACTAGCAACCATTATTTCCTAATTCACCTGTAATCCTAATCTAATACAACTTTGGCCAAACTTTGAGCATATTAGACCATTAATTTATTGTATCCTATCCTATTTTCTAGTGTTCGACCAAGATTAAATAGTTTGGTGAGCTTATTCTCTAATCTAAAAATAAATTTAAATGATTTGATCAAGATTAAACTGTATGATCCAAATCAAAAGAAAAGGTTGTGGCATGTAAGAAAGCTGCATACAAAACCTTGATTTATTACAATGCAATTTATTTCTATGAAGTGGCATTTAAATAGGCACACTTATGCACATTTGATTTTCTTTTGATGGGGTTTTATTTTATTTATTTTTTATTTTTTATTTTTTCATATTTCTATTTTTATTCTATATTTTTTCCATACCCTCTTTTATAAATAAAAAACTAAATTATCAAAAATAAAGCATGTTACAATAGTTTGTATGGTGTGTTTCCATGGGTTCCACTTCCTTAACGTGACCTAGGAGGTCGAATCATATCATAGTGGCCTCTCGTCGCATGTTTACCCTAGCTGGCTGGTTGCTTGGGTAGATGTTGGAAGAGGGTGTTACAACAATGATTTACTGTGATAATCAAAGTTGTATCAAACTTTTTGAGAATACAGTTTTTCATGATCGGTCTTAGAATATTGACATCTAGTATCACCATATACAATATTGTGTGTAGAGGAGAATCATGTTGCTGGAGTACATTCCTACAGAGGAGTAGGATGCAGATATTTTGACAAAGGCATTATCAAGATGAAAATTCAAGTTTCACAGAGGTAGGATCGAGGTAGCCGATAATCCCTTTCTTATTGAGAGAGAGTGTTGAAAATGCAACAAGAAAATCCTAATTTAATTTTTTCCTTGATTTGAATTAGGAATTAAATTGTAATTCTAATTCTCATTGAAACTTGTAATAGTTAACTAAGTTAATTGACTTAGTTGGCTCAGTTAATTCAAGTTGGGAGTCTAACTAGATTCATGTAGAGTGTCTCCTACTTTTCAGGAGCACTGGTTGAGCTTATTTTGAGTTTTAATTATTTAATTTAGTTTAGCTAAGTTAAATTGACTTAAACTAGTTCTAACTGATGGAGGAATTAGTGGGAGATATAGTAGTGGGGTGTAACCCGCAGTAGTGGGGTGTAGTCATCACTGATCAACCAATAAACTAAAGATTCACTCATAATTAACTCATGCATGCCAGATCAGAGAAAGACCTAGTTGAGATTGGAGTTCAAGGACACTGTAGTATCAGTTGTATAATCATTCAAATTGTACATGTGGTGCATGCAATCAGAGGAAGGCAGATGAGGATTGTGTTGGTGTTCATATATGAATTATAGAATTCACCCTTCCCCACATTAATTTTCAATCCAGAGTCTGCCTTGTTATTTCAAGGCTATCGTGAAAAGTCTATGTAGACCATAGCTTCCCTACCCAACATTGAGCATTCAATCAACAATATAACAATGTGTAACAACAAACAATAATAGTAACAAAAATTAGAGTAACAACAAATTAGGATTCACAACAACACAAACTTAATGAATCATTACAATGATAAAGAAATAATCACAACAGAAATAAATCTACAGACCACTAATCCAACAAAACCTGATCAAGAGAGTGGGTCCAACTCTCCGATCAGGGTTGCAGAAAAAAAATCAAAGGCTAGATAATACTTATAAGATCAAGATTGCATTAATCAAAAGGAAAATACAGAAGTCTATTGTTACATTCTCAAAGGAAAACCTTCAATATCTGATCTGCTCCCTTTCTCTCTGATTTGTGTCTTTTAAATATACAAACAACAAAGAGAAATTTACAGCAAACTGATTACAAAATGATTTCCCATACAATTTAGATTGATTAAAAAATATCAATAAGAAATGTGAGATCTGAGAGATATTTCCATCATGATTCAACTGGAACAAGTTGAATCTGGTTATTGCAATTGGGCAATTTGGAAAACGGCCACAACAGTAAATTTGCGAATATGTCATTCGAAGAACCTTTCTTTTCTCCCAATCCAGACCAAATTTTGGAATGCTACTCATTGAGAAACTAATTTTGTCCGTTCTGCATAAAACTCATGTCTCGGATTTTTAATATTCTTCTTCCTTTGCTCGAAACATCCAATGCAAAACCGTCACTTTTTATTCTAGCTAATTTCTGAGCTAGAATATTTGATTATGAGCTGAAGATCAAATTTGCAGTCTGGAAGAGATCTTAGAGGATAAAATCGTGAGCGATGTTATAAAAAATCATCAGTAAACCATCATTGGAAAAATCATGCATAATAATCATCAATTTATTAAAAATAAAGGCGAAAAATATTACTTATCCACAAGAGCATAAATAATTATGAAATGGAATTATATAATAAATTATGATAAATTTTGTGATAAAAGAATAGTAGAAATGGATATTAAGAAGTGATAATAATAATGGAAAATTAGTAGCCCAACATCTCCCCCAAAATGAACATGTTAATGAAAATGAAATTAACTCAGAAAATATGTAAAGCACACATAAAAACCCAGACACAAAATATTGGCGGAAAAAGGCTGAAGCCTCATGCTTCCTCAGGTATTCTCTCTCATTACACATTACAAAAAATAATTGAATATAGTGTTACAAATAAATAGATGAGAGACAGTGTTCTCAAGATAGTGCGTGCTATCTTAGACACCATTGGTTGAGATAATTTCTCCTTTGGTTGAGATAATTTCTCACCAGACACACCAATATAGGAGTTACCTAAACTAACTCCTATCTTAGAGGAACAACCCAAGAATTAGGCATAAATTCCTAACTTGGAATATTTAATTAATTAATTTATTTTTGGATTTATTATTGTTTTATGAGAGAGTCTAACATTCCCCCCCGCAATGATAAATCCAAAAATAAGAACGAGAACCATCTTCCAAGTTCTCATGTTGATCCTCAAAAACATTGCCTGAAAAAATCGCCAAAACTGGATGCTGGAAAAAACTCAAATCTGAAGAGAACATGAATCAGCTGCATGCCTGATTCATCTCTGAATGTTGCTTGACAACTCCATCACGTGCCAAGCCGCAAAAGGATCCAACTGTCCTTTGTTTGAAAATAGCATCCGGTGTCCACTGACACAATTTGATGAACGCCCGCTGGCGTGTTTGCTGATGATGATCGCCCACTGGCTGAAGATGTCGAAAAACAACTCAATTTTGTTTTTGCTATGATGAAAGATGCTCACTGCTGCTTTGGCTGTCGATTGCCCACTGGCGAATTTGCTGATGCTCACTGCTGATGACAAATGCCCACTTGCTGATGAAGATGCCCATTGGCTACTTTGCTGATGTTGACGAGACTTTCAGTCTGACAACCACTTGTCAATTTCATTGACATTTTCCCCCCTTTGTCAGCTGAAAGGAGAGACAATCTTCTCCAAAATATATTTGAACTCCCCCCCTTCACGTGTAGGAGAGTTTCACTTTTGTACTCCCTCGTTCACTTGCATGAGAGTACCATCATCGGTTCACTAATGGCTATACTATGTGTGATTGTAGTCGGTTGTAGAACTGAGATAACCGTTTGACTGTGGATGACCATTCCCAAGGATCGATCCATTCATAATGTATCTTCAATCTGGCTGATTTTTGTTGAGTGCGACATTTTTCTGAGGAATGATTGGGCTTGCCACAATGGCAACAAGGATGGAGATCAAAACATTGATCTTCCATATGACCGGTTCTTTGACAATGAGAACACTTTGATTGGACTTCAACTTTAGGTTGCGTGAAATTCTGTTTGTCGGCAACTTTCTCAGAACCTGCTGAGGTGAGTGGTTCAAGAAATCCTGCACTCACAAACTTAATTGGCTTTGAATAATCTGAGATTTGTAAGTTGGTGTCATCAGGGACATATCCTAAGCCTCGTCGATTCTTGTTATTTTGAATCTCTTCCTAGGGCTTGATGATGGGTTTATGAACAACTTCGACACTTGAAGTTGTTTGGATGAGTGATTTGGAATCAACATCTTTATCTTCATCTGTATGGTTGAATGACTTGGAAGAAGCACTCTTCTGTTGCAACTCATCTCTTTGTAGTTGTGACTCTAGTTGAAGGAACTCAATTGTTTCATGTGTTTGTCGTAGATGCCGTGAAAGATCAACAAGAGTTTCTTTGCTGACGTGCACCATGTCTTCATCACTGGAGATGATCAAACTGTGAAGAATGTTTAACCACTGAATATGTTGCACCATCTGAACTTGCTCACTTGAAATTAGGCTCTCTTGTCGTAGATGTCGTGCTTTGAACTGTTTCACTTGATTTTGTTACTTGAATGATAGGCTCGCTTGCTATGGGACTTGAATGGCATGCTCGCTTGCAGGAGATGTGAACTTGTTTCTTATTTGCTTTAGAATTAAAATTCGTGCATTCACTAGATTCTGCTTAAAGGAAGGGTGTCGAACACTGTCGAAAATGCACCCAAAAAGCTTACAATCACATAAAACAAGGAATTCACTTGTCTTAATTTGACTAAGTTGAAGAGAACTGACGTGCTTGACTTCTGATCAAATCAAAACATGGGTGTCAGTTTCAACCGAGAATGCACCCTTACAATTCAATGTAATTGGAATTTGATTTAGAAGTTCTTAAATTTGGTTGCAAGAATGTTGATGTAGACTTTGCTTTGAAACATTGAAGTTTACAAATTCATTAACTTGATTGTAGTGATGTAGACATTGCTTTGAAATTCTAGAGTCTGCAGATTCATGAACTTGATTGTATTTGATTGAATTTGTTTGTTGAGGTAGAATGTCGATGTTGAAAACTTTGATTATTTGTTGTAGTGTTGTTCTTGCAGCTATGTGTTGTGCTTGCTTTATGTATGCGATGAAATTATTGATGTGTCACAACTAGACACAGATCGAAAAGCAAAAACATGAATCCATAAAACACATGCGTCATTAAGCACACATAGTGTACCTTAGATCCCCTTATTCAATTTCGGGCGGATCTAGGACACATCAACACTAAAAAATGATATCTTTATTAATCACTGAGTACATCTGAAGCAATGATAATGCCAAGCTGACAACCCTTTGAAACAACTCGCCTTCAAAATCTGAATGGATAGTGACACGATCCCTCTCAAAGTAAAACAATACTTTGAGTTACAACAACTTTCCCTTATCACTCCAAATACAAAATCACTTCTTACTTCAAAAAAACAAAATATACTCCTTATCTCTCCAAAATTACAAAACAAAATTCACCTTATCGCTCCATAAAATCACTTCAAGCCTCTCCAAATTCAACTTATCACTCCAAAAAACAACAAATTTAAAGTCACACCTTATCACTCCATTACGAAAACATCCCTTAAAAGAATTTCATGAATTCCCTTTTAAAGAAGATTAATGGGTAAACTGCGGGTACAAGAGGTTGCTTTTGTGGGCTGGATATCCTGGCCGAGGGGGAGGAGATGCCATAGCTCAGGTCATCTTTGGAAAATATAATCCAGGTGGTCACCTTCCCATGACTTGGTATCCACAGAAATACGTGAACCAAGTTAACTACACGATTATGAACCTCCGAGCGAATTCAAGTGGATACCCAGGAAGAACATATAGATTTTACAAGGGCCACACAGTGTATCCCTTCGGTTATGGACTGAGTTACACGAATTTTACATATCAGATAAAGTCTCAATCACCGAAAGCAATACTGAAAGTTCCGTTGGCTAAGAATCAGAAATGCTACTCTCTGTTTCAAGCTGTGGATCCAGTTTCATTTCCCTGCGAGTCGATTCGCGTGGAAGATTACGCAGAAACATGTGAGGGATTGAATATAAAGATAGATATTGAAGTGAATAACACAGGTAAGAGAGATACTTCCATAGTGATGTTGTTCAGGTATACTCCGTTCCTCCTTCAGGCCTTAGCGGAGCTCCAGAAAAGCGGTTGATAGCATTCAAGAGGGTGTTCGTGAAGGTTCAGAGCACTGGGCGTAGTCGACAATGCAGCTTATCAGGTACTGCCAGCGGGCTACCACACATTGCTGGTGGGAGATAGACCATCCAAGTCACGAAATTATAAACCTGCAATTTCAATTCCTCTACTGGTATCTCTAAATAATTCAGCTTAGTATAGTATGGTAGAAGGCATGACTACCGTGCTCAATTTTTCTGAAGTCCAGAAATCATTTCTTTCCTGTTTGGTTGTTCCAATGCAGAGCATCTCACTCCGTTCGCCTTTGTTCAACATTTTTATTATAATACTGGGTTGCACTAGCAATAAAGAGAAAGGATGACAGTGTTGTCCACGGATGCAGTCACCAAAATGTTCTTGGCAACATCGTTCACCAGATCAGTATTTTGATGCCATCGTAGATCATTCTCGACAGGAACGAGAGAGTTCTCCTCTGCAACAAATCTCAACATAGCACAACGTTTAAACGTAGTCTCTTCAACATAGATCTCTGTGACAGGCACAACCTCCTCACAACACAGATTCAGATCTAGCTCTGATACCACATAATGAAAATGAAATTAACTCAGAAAATATGTAAAGCACACATAAAAACCCAGACACAAAATATTGGCGGAAAAAGGCTGAAGCCTCATGCTTCCTCAGGTATTCTCTCTCATTACACATTACAAAAAATAATTGAATATAGTGTTACAAATAAATAGATGAGAGACAGTGTTCTCAAGATAGTGCGTGCTATCTTAGACACCTTTGGTTGAGATAATTTCTCCTTTGGTTGAGATAATTTCTCACCAGACACACCAATATAGGAGTTACCTACACTAACTCCTATCTTAGAGGAACAACCCAAGAGTTAGGCACAAATTCCTAACTTGCAATATTTAATTAATTAATTTATTATTGGATTTATTATTGTTTTATGAGAGAGTCTAACACATGTTGCATGTCCTCATGCAACCCAATGCCTCTGTATTAACCAAGCTATAATATAATAATCAAAATGCTCACCCTAGCTCATGATATTGATGGAACAAAAGGCTTCTTCCCCAAATGCTTCTTTAAAACAATAGTTGTTCAATTCTAGCAATGTTAGTGAAGCTATAACAATTTCCATATTTACTTTCAATCATATGAAGTTGCAGCAAAGTATGATACAAGTAAAAACAAACTTCATTAACCATTTTCTCAAAAATTACAAACTAGATTTTGCTGAAATTTTACAAGAAAATTTATACTATATCAATGCTTCTCCAATCCGAAAATCAAATCTATCTGATGCAAAGATCTCGAGATATAAAGAAAAAGGCTGTAGGTAATGATGTTTAATTTCTCAAAAATTGTAAATCAGTTTTGCTTGAAATTTCATATGTTTGTTCATATTACCTTAATACTTCTCCAAACCAAAAATCAAAGCAATCCAATGAACATATTTCAATATATCAACAAAGTGTTTGTAGGTAACAGTGCATGATTTTTGGAATTTACCTATTGGTTTAGCTTAAAAATTTCAAGGTTGATAATACCTCTTTGTTTTCCAAAAATCACAAGAATCCAGTTGATAGTTTTAAAGATATACACAATCAATTTAGGAACTATAAAATAATGAAATTTTATACCTTAAATGAGGAAGGAATGGGAAAACATCCATCATGCATAACAACTCTTCCCCAAAACTAGAGAATTAGCATGCCGTCATGCTACACTAGAAAACAAATTGAGGTGGTTGCTACAATCGTTGTTGAAATCTTTGCTTGGTGTATAACAACATCAAATAAGGGAGATTTTGAGAATGAATGAGGAGATTGATGGATGATAAAGAATATTAATGGCATGGTTATTAATGAAAGTAACACTCCCCCAAACTGAAATCTTTTTTATTTATGAAAAATGGGAAGTGGTAAAGAAGGGGAAATAATGGTTGAAAAATATGAGTGAATAATGCTCAGTGGTTTTTTCATGACATTCTCCTAAACATATAATAAATAAAATACTTATGTTATTTTACCTCCGTAAAAATGTGGAATGACATGTATGGATTGAAATTTGTTGAAGCTGATGTAGGCTGAGTTGATGCTGAAAGTGATGCAGAAAGTGGAAACCATGCAAGTTCAAAGAAAGTAATCAGAAAGTGTAGCATGATTTCCTTCCCCCAAACTGATTAGTTTCCCTGTCATCAAGGTTTCTATAACACATCTCATGAGTATCCTCAATCAATAATTCATCACCTTAATTACCTCATTATATATAAAAGTGACATAATAATGTTGTGAATGACATGGGATAATAATGAATAAGAATGGAAATGATGCATTCCCTATACCCATAAGGTTTGGTTGTTATGAGCACAAAAATTATGAAAATTAGTTATCTCAGTCTTTGCTTGTCAAGTTTTGACCAATTACCTAGGATTCAAAATCAGAATTAGGCCTCTTTATTCGACCCCAAAATAGTAGTGTTGTTAAGCTATGAACAAATGGTAACTGATTGAGCAAAGAAACTATCTTTGGTTAAATATATGATACTTGTAGAATAAAGGAATGATATATTAGATGATACAAAATGTCAAATATCAAATATCCTAAAATTTCATCCCTCACATGTAAAATAAATATTTATAACTCAATAACGGATATAAATCATAACCACCATCATCTAAGAACTGATTAAATATGACCCCATGAACTATGAGTCCTAGAAAGCTTTATAAATGCAACAGTGGGATTTATCGACAATTAGTTTTGATAAACATGGTAACCAAGGAGATCATAGTAGTGAATTGACTTCTATATTATAGGCATTGCCACTGCTGCCAGAAGGCATCCATAGCCTTGATAGGGATGCATTTTTAAACCATTGAGATGCAAGTGTCCCATCTATTAGAAATAAGTACATAGTTACAAAAGAATTTCAATTTACTTAGATGTCTACTGAAGATCATTGTTCTGCCTTCGTAACCAGTCAATAACAATGCCATTCACGGGAGCTAACAAAAGTGAACAAGTCAGATCATGATGAGACCCGTTATCCTTCAGTTTTATGACCGAAGGCCATTACCCTGGCTTGGTGACCAGTAGTGGTAATGTCACTCTATTAGGACGTATGATCATGGTAGGTCGACTCGTGATGAGACCTCCTATCCTCCAGTTGACTATTTATGTCTAAAATTCAACTATGGTTATTATTAATCAACAAAATATTACTTAATAGATAGGGTGGCAGGCCAACTCCTTAAGAGCTACGGATGGCATGAAGAGTTTTGTAGTAAATATTTTCAACATGGGTAGTTTTTCTTCTAAAAAACTAATAACCTTCAAATGATTGTTGATAAATATATTTTGATTTACTAAGATTAGGGTTGAGGAACGGTTCATTAGATAGTGACATAAATATTTAAATACAATTTTGTGGTCATCATCATAAATTTTACAAGATCAGGGACTTGACCAATTAGGAAAGTTGAAAGTTGGCATGATGAAATCATCTTTGCACAATTATTCCTTAAAAATAAGATTATGTATACAGATAAACAAAGATAAATTGACTACCCAATCATTATGTCAAAGTGGACCTAGACCATTAAAATTATTTCCCATTCACCAAGTCAATGTCGTTGTACATGATTCAATTTCCAATGTGTGTGGATACATGTGCAAGGTATGGTGGGGGTTACCTATTGTAATAGATTATGGTGGAAATAATCATGACATGTACGAGTCGACGTGAGGTTTAATAACAATGATGACATGACATCATTGCTATTAAATAAGATACATTTTCTATTAAATGTGATACCTCCTCCCACTAAGGTATGACTGTCCTCGGTCATGGTTGGTCATGTCATAAGTGAAATACCAATCAAATCCACGGAGTCAGTTTGGGACGTACCTGACGACTTACCTTGGCGGAGTATAACCATGGGTGGAGTAACAACATTGGTGGAGTAACAACGCCGGCGAAGTAATAACATCGGTGGAGTAACAATGCCGGAAAAGTAATAACATCAGTGGAGTAACAACACCGGTGGAGTAAGAACACTGACGATTGGTGGAGTAACAACCCCAACGGAGTAACAACACCAACGAACTAACAACACCGACAAAGTAACAACACCAGTGAAGTAACAACATTGGTGAAGTAACATCACCAATGAAGTATCAACATCGACGGAGTAGTAGCACCAATGAAGTAACAACACCATAATAGTTTTTGATATTAGATATGAGGAAACCATATACTGATAAGATTGGGGAATAAATGGATAGATTTGGAGAAACATCATGAAACTTAAGAACTTATTTTATTCTGAGAACCAAAAATGTGACTTTGAAGTAAAAAATACTTGAAACATAAAGGCGTAAGAGAAATCATAAAAGAAACAAAACCTTATTGAAAAACAATCAATCAATAAATAAATAACTTAAGTTACAATGGTTGTGATTTTGGTTGCAGCAATGTTTTTTTCCCCTAAGGGAATCATCAATCTGTTTTAATGGTGAATGAAAAATGATATTTTGCAAAAAAGAGCTTTGGTGGAAATGACTTGGATCTTCAAATGGAAATCAATTCCCCATTTCTCCTATTATAAATCTGTTAAGTGATGAAAAGTCTCCATGTTGTTTTCTTTGTGTTGGTGAACAATAGCGGGAACAATTTTGTAACAAGCTCCTATGATCTAATTATTTAGATTATGGCACCTATAAATACTCAAAATCATATGATATCAGATTTCTTAATAGATGCTTGGATGAAATGCCCTTATTTCGTTAACATTGTCTTCAAGAATCACTTTTTCATAAATGGATCTCCTTTATTCTCCTTGGACCTGCAAAAAAAACGAGCATTTACTTGCAATAAAACATAAAATCATGGAATAAGAGAAGTGTGTGGGCTCTCTTAATCCAAGAAATATGCAATAAAAATAAAAAATAATTACTCGGTAAAACAAATCCAAGGAAAGATGAAAAAAGAAAAATTTATTTGTTACTTGCGGGAGAGCTGTGGTCGACATACTAACCAACATTAGTTTAATCATAAATCCTTTGTTTGTCATCCGATTTGAATGATTTAAAAGCCAAACTAAAACTAATTCAAAGAGATATTACCAACAGAAACATGTCTTAAAAATTCCATGATATGATATGTCAAATTTACTTAGAAAAACCTGCATAACAGAGCCATTTTCGATTTCCCAACTTAGACCAACAATTGATGTTTTAAGTATAAATTTTTCGTTTGATGTCAGATTGAATTGATTCAAATTTGATATTAAAGTATATTCATGTAAATATTGCAAATATAAGTAGGTTTTTAAGACATGAATAATTTATGGGTTAAATGTGCTAAGGTATGGCTGGAAAAACATAGTTTTAAGGGTGTTGATTTATGATTGACAGTCATTATTTTGGTCATAACTTTCTCATATGATATCAAAATAGAGTGATTCAAATTATGTTGTAAATTGGATTAATAGGGTAATATACCATATAAACATGTTTCCAAAATATAGTCATTTAGGCCTCGAAAAACTGACCATCCCAATTATGTTCCTGAGCTGCCTACTAGACATCCTGTCAATGTTTTGGTCATAAAATTTTTCATTTCAAATCCAATTTGAGTGATTCAAATTGGATTAGAAAGTATACATAAAGGGATACTTAGAATGGAAACAAGTTTTGAAAATATGCACATTTGGTCTCTCAAAACATGACTGTCCCGACTATGTTTTCGGTGATTTTATCAAGCCCACGAGCCATAAGATATGATAAACAAACATTTTTTTCCCGAAGTGATGACGAGAGTTTGTAGAAATATGATTTTCAATATAATACGTCTGCATGCACAAATAAATTCAAATATCTACCACCGACATTGATTTACTTAGCATATTGCAGCAAACACAAGTCTTTACATATAAAGAAATTTATTTATTTATGTACTTATTTATTCTATTTTCTACACTAACCTACTCTACCCTGAAAAAAAGATACTTACGTATAAGAGTACTTCCAATGGAACCATTTTCGAAATAAGACCTCAAGTGTGTGTATACTCAAATTTGAGAAATGCATGTCAATAAATACTAGGGTATGAGAGAAAAACTTCCCTGTTAAGGATTATGCCAAGAATTGTTGAAGTAGGGAGTGATGTTGCAAGCAAATGATAGAGTGAAACCAGTCTTCAATATAGTATTGATTTCCCATAGTTGTCATATTGTGAAGTTCTTCAACTGGGTTCTGGATTGTGTTGATGCTTTCTTCCTTTACCTCAACCTGTGAGTTTTGGGGGTCTTCCTCTGCCCCTTTTGTTTGTTTTTAAGTTCATACAATCTAGAGCAAAGAATCATTCACATGAATCTAAAGCTCAGGATCTGGAGCATAGTGAAAACTTCCCTTCCCAAAACGAGAGAGTGGTTCCTATGAACAATAAAAAAGGCAGGAAATTGAAAACGGCAAAATACAATCAGAGTAAATCTAATGCTCAGGACTTGCAACAGGGTGAAAACTTCCCTTCCCAGGATGAGAGAGTGGTCCTATGGTCAATACTAGTCGTACTTTCGCGCCTTTGATAGCCTCCCCGGAAATAAACGCCAAAATGTTGGTGTTCAGATATGAATTATAAAATTCACCCTTCCCCACATTAAATGTCAATTTAGGCTTGCCTTGTTACTTCAAGTCTACTATGTAAAGTCTATGCAGGCCACAGTGCAAATTTCAATTTGCCTTGAAAAATTCAAAGTAGGCACCCCGCATTCACCCTATTTTTTTTGGTAATGGTAATTATCAAGATATATTTTCCCCTTATTTTATGAGAATAAAGATTATTTGGAGCTATTTCACATTATGGAATTCATTTTCACTCTATTTTTTTTTCATGCTCGAGATTTATTTAAATGTAGTTATTTATGGTAAAATTTAGCCAAGATTTCACCCTATTTTTATGTGAATATATATTATTTAGAAAATTTCACATTATAAAATGCATTTTCACTCTATTTTTTTTTTTCATGCTCGAGATTTGTTTAAATGTAGTTATTTTTGGTAAAATTTAGCCAAGACTTTGCCCTAATTGTATGAGAATATATATTATTTAGAGTTATTTCCCATTATAGAAATCATTTTCACGCTATTCTAATTTTTCATGCCTGAGATTTTTTTAAATCTAGTTATTTATGGTCAAACTTAGCCAAGACTTCACCCTAATTTTATTTAGATTAATTTATTTAGAGTTATTTTACATTATATAGTTTATTTTCACTCTACTCTATTTTTTCATGCCCTAGGTTTGAGTAAATGTAGTTTTTTATGGTAAAATTTAGCCCACTTCATGGAATCTAGGTTTTATAGGAGAGAAGTTCCATTCCTATTTATAGAACCATGACAAAGAAGGTTGAGCTAAAAAAGGACCAGTGTTTCCATTCTTGGTGAGTTATTCAACATCTAGTGAACACATGACTAATCAACTTTTTGAATTTTAATTTGGTAAGAACCCACATCCATGTTCCTTTTCAAATGAAGAATGAATGTGATTATTAAAATTTTACCTTGTGAAAAATTTTGAGCTATATTGTTATGATTTTTTCTTATTCTAAAACTTTATGTAAATAGTAGGCACTGCACCATCTTTTTTTATGTTGAGAAGAAGATTTAGCTAAGTCTTGCCCATTATTTTAAGCTCTATACTAGTGAATGATTCATGTCCTTTGATTAATAATGTAACATCCCTAAAATATCAATATAACATTTACCATTTATTAGAATAGTTTTATTCTAACTTGATTAATGATTTGTTTTATTTGTTGAAATGTTATAGTTAAATCAAGAAACAGTTAGGGTTAAATCAAGAAACAGTTAGGGTTAACAATTCTTGATCATGACCTTGTCATTTGTTATATATATCAGAGATCTATTTCATGGAGGAAAATGATATTTTCTGGATACTCTACCTCTCGCTCAGTCATTCGCAACCTAGAGGCTTTGTAACCCACATGAACTTTTCCTAGTCCAACAGTTTGAGAGAGGCTTTGTAACCTGCATGAAACTTTTCCTAGTCCAACAGTTTGATTGAGCGTCAATTTCTTGTAGTTTTCACTATCCACTTTCGATCATGCCACTTTTCCTAGTCCAACAGTTTGAGAGAGGCTTTGTAACCTGCATGAACCTTTTCCCAGTCCAACAGTTTGACAGAGCATCAATTTCTTGGAGTTTTCACTATCCACTTTCGATCATGCCAGTGTCTCCTATTTAACCTTCGACACAAAAATTACATCATGTCTCCATTTTCTGTGCACGAAGAATTTCCAGGTGCCATTTATCGAGCCTGCCGATGAGTTCATTTCCCCACTGGAGTTTATCTTTATTCTCATCAGATTCCTTGTTACAGTATTGGTTTTCCCATGGTGGGTCATCAAAAGGCTTGTAGAAGACATGGAAAGAGGAAAAGACCATTCACATTATTTTTTTATGGAGTCATTTTTGGGATGGGCTAATCGACTATGGTTTAAGATAAGTAATCCGCTATTTTTTTGAAGGAAAATATATGTGTTTAATTGGGTGTCTTTGGATTATAATATATATATATATATATATATATAATCACATGCAGCAAGGAATGTGATAAAATATATGAGTATTTGTGTGTCTTTTGAAAAGATAAGTTATTATATTTTCTTAAAAGGAGAAAATATAAGTTACTATATTTTCCTAAAAAGGAGAGTTTATATATATCACTGCATGTAGATAAAGATTGTGATTATATATTTTTCTTGGTAGAGAAAATATATTACTACATGTAGATAAAGATTGTTACTACTATATATAGAAAAAGATTGTTATTATATATATTTGCAGCATTAAAAGATAAGTAACCTTTCTTATCTTTATATAACAATGCATATGCCTTTTATGTAAGAAAAGATAGGATGCATGCTCTTTTCTTAAAAAGGGATTTCGTATTGGTGTAGGAAATGATAAAAATCCAAGTTATTTTCTTGGAAGTGAATATAGATTAAAGAGGGTAACTTGTGAAATAATTTCATGGGTGGTGAAAAATAAAAGAGAAATGTTAATTAGATTATTTTTCTTGGAAAGTGGGATTTCCTTTTGAAACGTGTAGTTTTAATAACTACCTTATGTGTTTATAAGACATAATTATTTGTTGAAGAAAAGATAAGTTATTTGTGTTAATTCCTTTGCAAGAGTTTGGAAAAGTTACATCTTTTGGTGGGTAAAAAGATAAATGACTTGTGTGTTGTAAATTGGATAGTTTGATTTAATTGCATGGTTTAATGCATAAAAGGTTAACATTATTATTATCTTAGTTTTTATGCCCAAAGGAAAGGTTGATTATGATACTTTCATGAAAACAAATGCATGGGAACTTTGTTATGATACTTTCTTGAAAACAAATGCATGAGAACTTGTACATACAATAGAGAAACTATGTTGGGTTCTTGAAAATAACTATGTGAAAAGAACACATATGAAGAAGCATAGAAACAATAGTTGGTTACATGCATGAAAATATAACTATTGTGTTAGATATTTTAAAGAGAAACATGTATTTGTGTGTAGAAAAGAATAAGTATTATGGAAAGTAAAACAAGTAGTTACTTGGAATAAATGTACTAGCTTTCCTTTGTAAAATACATATATCCGCATGCAAGAAATAATGACTAACATAGTAGTTCTGGTTTAGATACAATAGATTTTATAAATAGCTCTATCTTGGGAAAGATGTTTTTTGAAAAGGGGCCTACATAATGACTAACACAGTAGTTTTGGTTTAGAGCAATGCATGTCTATGTACATACAATAGATTCTATAAATAGCTCTATCTTGGGAAAGATGCTTTTTGAAAAGAGGCCTACATTTGCATGCACAATAATGATGTCTATCATGTTAGCTTTGCCTTAAAAGGGGGCATGTATTTGTATCTATTATAGTAATATCTATTGTATTGGAAAGATTACTTAGTTACATGCACAAGAGGCTAACTCTCTTTGAATAATTTTTCATCTAATTACATGCACGAGAAGAAAAGATAAGTTGCTAGTATTTTTAAATGAAATAAATGGTTGCAATGGTTTCCTTTGGATATGAACATGTGTTGGTGTGAGAATGATCATAGTATCATGGTAATTATTTTGACATGCTTTATAATTATCGGTTTAAACATGTACAATGTTATTAGAAGAAGAAAGTTGTGATATTTTATTTACATCTCATGTATGCACATGAATAAATGTTTAAGGATCACTTTTAAATAATGATTATTGATTTATTAATACTTTATCTAATCATGTTACCAAAGATTTTTGACGGTATCAATGACAGGAAAGGATGGTGATTTGTGCAAAAGACAAATTATGTTTAACATTGTGGCAGATAAGAACTAATGGTCCATGTTGATGAGTACGAGCTGCAGGATGGTCCACTAATGCAATAATCATGCCACAAGCATATAAAGAGTGGTCATTTGTGGGTAAATGGTTACATGATCATTGTAATAGCTTTTAGCTAAGTATGTTGTATTTTAATTGATATTTCATTATATTTTAAGGGATGAAATCCCTTATAACCCATTGAGTGAGGTGTGAACACCCTCACGAGTGTTTAATAAAAGAAAAATGTTTGCTGGTTTTCACCCTACGGGGTTTCCCAGGTATATCGGTGTTCAATGATGTGGTTTCTTATTATGTTAGTTTGATGATGCGATTCCTTGCATAATGTGATGTTGATAATGTGATAAATTAATGTGGTTAAAGGAATAATGAAATGGATGCAAGGTTCATCATACAATTTATGTTAGAATATTACAATAATGGTTGTTAATGGTCACACAACTTACTATTCCTCTATTAAAGTTACTTTATGTACTAATGAACATTTTATCTAATGGTTAATGATGAATTTGGAATAGTGATTTGGATAATTACCAATGGGTAATTTGTGTAAAAAAAATTCTAACTTCCTACATTTTCATGTGAGCTTATCAAGGTATGTTACAAGTGGTATCAGAGCTAAAGGTTGCAACACTGACGCCTTTGGGAATTGTTAAGAGGAAAAGAAATCAAGATATGCCACCAGTGGGCATTATCTCAGGTATGAGTCTAACAATCTACATTACTTTTGACATGATATGTGCGATTCATGTTTATAACCATATTAAAGAGTAGTAAGTAGCAAATTCTACTGCGAAACTATGTTCATGACATTTGAATCCTGATGAGTATAAAAGACAATAAAACTTAGACAATAAAATCATTGTTACACTTATGAACAATCTTGAACACTCACTAAGGAAAGTGACAATCAACTACCAACTTTTGCAAATATGGAAATATTAATGAGACATTTAATGAACATGAATGAATTTACAATGCACTACTTTTAATGAGTGAATGCATGAATGCAAAATATGGGGAATGTCCTTGAAGAGGAAAAAAAAAGAGTGTTTTAAAATGACAAATAATGAGTCGAGTAGTGAGACTTGACTGTAATAGCTAGTTGTTGATTAAGTATTTTCTTGGTTGCATTAAGAGATCGTTGGTAGGAGTGATTGGTTAGTGTTGCATGACTAACTAATAAAACTTATATGCATGAATTGAATTTGATTTAAGCTTATTACAATTCGTAAACAAGTGATTATGGTAGTTACTTCATGTATCAATATGTTAATGACAATACACTATAGAAATTGGAAATGATTTGGAAAGTGAATACTTGTTAAATGATGCATATTATGACTAACATTGTTGATGGGATTAAGTAGTGGTAGTTTAATGGCCACAAGGAAACCTGTTAAGGTAAAATCGCATTGCAATCGTAAATGAGAAAGTATAATGTTATATGATATGCATGATTGTGTTAATTGGAAAATGAGAATGCATACAACATGTATGTTAGTTATGTTTCCTAACAATCTAGATATTGTGGACCCATGTTGAGGGTTAAGTGTAAATTCATAGTGCACAAGCATGTTTATTTTGTTAATGATAATGTCCATATGGTTAATTATGTAAATTGTTGTGGGAAAGAGTGCTAAAAGAGAAATTTAACATGCCAAATAGTTGTGAAAGGCCAGAAGGCATTGGGTTGATGGCGGTTGCTTTCCCGGAGCGGTTGATGGCACTTGCCTACCCAGATTTCCTCTCCCTAGAGATAAATGATCTCAGTAAGGGAAAAGAGTTGGCCAAGATGGTGAAGATAGTAAAAAGACTGATGCAACTCTATTGATTTGGAGCCTATTATAGGAGGCCAAAAATTCCTCATAGATGGGACGCTGTCAGAGGAATAGGCAGGACATTGCCAAGAGGAATCCTATGTTGGACTTTATGTGGTCATTGGAATTCTTGAGCTGGTTGGCCAGTGGAATTCCGTACTAGACTTGGTATGGTCTCTGTCAAAGAATTGTTTGGATACAAAAATGACTTGATCTAGTTGTGGAAACCAGTTCCCATGGGTTGGAAGGAGCATTCTTTAGCCTATTGTGGTTCTCATAGCTAAACAAATTAACTAATAAGCTATGTGTTATGTTAAAAATGAATTTTATATATAATTGTGTAAACATGTTATGTACATCTTAATAGGAAAGGAGCCTTGTGCTTAGTAAGGAATTATTGCTCAGTTAGGAATTTATTTAATTATTTTTCATCATTGAAGTCATTAGCAATCTCTATCATCTCAAAAAACTGAGGTAATTAAGAAAATTATAAATTAAAATGACCATATTAATCTTATACATATTTAGTATATTTAAAATGATCAGAATAATTAGGTGTTCAACAAAGTTTATATGGCTATGCACAACTGGAACTAGCCTAGATCCATTTTAACCCCAGATCTATCAAGCACCGAGAGGGATCAAATCTCCTGAGACACAAACATTTCCTCAAGTTCTACACTCAAAAAAGAGGATTGCACCACGGGAGATTTTATCCTTCCATGTGGGCTTCACTCAATAAACCTCTGACATATCATGTGCATTCATGACATACTAAACAATACCCTTAATTTGACTGCATATTGGAAAATACCTTTAAAAATCACATTATTTAACCCCTACCAATATGAACCCAATAAACCTTCCCAATTTAAAAAACTACAACATTCACTAGATATTGTAGGTATCCATTTTTCATTAACATTTTTAATACCCTTTTATATATTTTCATTAACTTTGAGCTCCATTTTTATACATGCCAATATAAAAACCCTTTACCCCCTATTATATGCTCAATATATTATGTCGTTTTTTTCTCAATATATATCCTCCAATGTGAATGTACATAGTATGGTATTTCTCCCCCAGTGAAGCCCCCTTGGATCCCTCTCGGTGCTTGATAAATCTGGGGTTAAGATGGATCTAGATTGGTAATACATAAATGTGCTTTAGAGTGTGTTGTTTTTCTCTAGGAAGAGTTTTACCCCAAAAATTTTGTTATTAATAATTCTTATTTATTTCATAATTTATTCACAACGATTTTGTTCTAAAATTTTACATGTTCTTCTCTCATGGTTTAATTTAAGAAGCATACTTTACACTTCTAATTACCCAAAATTTTATTAATCAATAGACATTTCGAATTTGGAGGTGAGCATAGCTTGCAACAATCCACACCAATAAAAAGATGTTCTCTATCTTTCTAAAGCCAACCTACCTTTCAACTTCAAGAGTTTAGAACCTAAGTCATAAAACAAAAGAAAGATAATTAATAACCTTAATTTATAATCCTCAAATTCATACCATTTATTTTTAATATGATTTATAATCTTTAAAATTAAATAATAAAAGATGTATTAAAAAGTTTTACACTTTATTAAATATGAAATCCATTGGGCTTGGAATATGCCCTAAAACTACTTCTGCTTGGCTAAGAACTTGTCTTCCTCGGACGTAAGGAAACAAGTTAATGACCCAAGACCCAGAGGCATCTGGAAGGAGTGAAAGCCCTAATAGACTACCAACGAGTTATTCCAAGTGGCATGGTTTTCCTTGAATAACTACGATGAGTCAGCCTGCATTCGCGAATAGAAGCTAGAGATAGTTGTTCTCACTGTTTGTTTTCCAACTGAGTTATGATAGGTTTTCCGAACTGTAAAAAAAATAAAATAAAATATAAAATCCTTCAACCACCCTTCAACCATTAATGCTTTACTTATCATTTCATATTACTTATTTGATTAAATATGGTATTTTAAATTATATTTACACACACACACACACACACACACACACACACACACACACACACTTTTTAGATTTGAGGAGCATAACAACAATATAATAACATTTCTAACATGGAAAATTTTAGGGGCTAATGTTCGCCCAGTGGGCTAATTTTCCCTGATTTTTCCACAAAAAAGATTCGCCAATTTCCAATTTTATAAAAGACGATTCGCCCAAATTTTAGAATATAAAATTATTTTACCTTAAAAATCGCCAACATTATATAGAGACTATATATAAAATAATTATAAATTTGAATAATTTTACAAATATATCAATAAACATTTATAATTTGCATATTAGGGATTAGTGAGATTCGCCAATGTTTTAAACTTCAAGAAAATTTTCCATCCTTAAAATTTTCCTTGATTTCTAAAGTTTTAAAACTAGTCTCAAAATAGAGAAATATTTAACTAATTAACCAATTCCAAGGCTCACATAACTTTAGTAAATAAAAACCTATAAGAAATATATGTAGGTCTAATAAGACCGCATCCATAATCTAGAATCAAAATCTAAAAAGCCAGAGACATGTTTATCTGTTGGGGGAGTTCAACTAGATAGGAGCAGGGGCTTGATCATCCTCTTCACCATTGTGAAAATATAGATTTTCCAGCTTCTTAGTAATGATTGAGGTTTTGTTGTCCATTTTATTGACTTGTTGTTACGAAGCATTGATGTAGAGGAGGATTTATTCATGGGCTTCATTGATTTAAACCAACATCTTTCCCATTATCATTTTGAACTACAAGTATATATCCACAATTTGGGTTTTATGGGTTTGTCTAGTATATGTGTTACTCGTGTGTAAGACCTAATGCCCACATCTTCTTCCACCTGTATGTCCAACAAAAACCTTCTTTTAGTTTGAACTTCATGCTCAACAACATCCAATTCTTCTTGTAGTGAGCGAGGATTGAGTTCCTTGTATCTACGAGAGTTGTTGTCTTAGTGCTTGTTTGAGTTTGAGTCTGTGCATAGGGCTGATTCCTGCTTGGACCAAAGAGAGTAGAATATCTATGGGACATTGTGACCAGCTTGACAAGAGGCTGGGAAGGAGTGAAATAATTAATCTAAAAAGATCATGAGGTCAAAGATCGGGGAGAGGGGCATGGAGAAGGAAGGAATGAGAAGGGCCAAGCTTAGTGAACAAGAAGAGGACCAATGGAAGCTTGAAAGTCATACTTAGAATATAGAACCTAGAAGGGATGAGCTCAACAAGGGAAGGTTAAGGGGGTGAAAATAGCCAAATGCAAGCACCTCTGTTAAACCATACAGAAAGGGGGAATGGTGAAGTAAGGCTTCCAAGAATCAATAGAAAAGCAAAAGATAAAGGCTTGTGACAATGTAGGCGTAAAGGAGAAGCTGAAAAACTGGAGATACATTGCACACAATGGGTGTCCAAAATTAAAAAAACAATGGGGCTTAAAACTATTTGTGCCACTAGAAATGCACTATTTACGTGGAGAAATATTTGTTGGAGGAAGGGCATAATTAATGGCTCCATTAACCAATTCACATGTTAAGGGTTATAATATTCGGGGCATTTTAATGCTAGATGATACATTATCATTCTATATTGAATTATGAACATAGACTCGATCATGACAGAGAGCTAGTGCAGAGTGAAAAGAGTAGTCGAGCCTACACTATTTAAACCCATGTTATACTTGCCAACCTCCATTTGCTACTTGCTCAACAACTCACGAAGAGGTGGTGTAAATGTCTAATTGGTGCTTACTTTGGCATGAACTTGTGATCACCTCACATGGGGATGCATATAATAATAATAATAATTAAATATTTCATTTTAATTACACACATAATATTTATTATATAATTTTTGAACTCAGATTTCTATGAACATAATGTGTATGAAAAGAAATGTTTTGGTGATAATCACATATGAGAAAATATTGTCAACGCCTTTTGAACCAACTAATGTGGTTCATCTTCAGGACAAGATGAGGAAACCGATCTTGGCATCAAAATAAGTAGATGCAGAGAAATGCTAACTAGCAATTATAATATAACAACTAGCTTGACTCAAGAATTATTGTTAACAAAGAATACATTTATAATATAAAACCCCTTGATAATAAGGAATAAGTAAAAGTTTTCTTATTAATAATATAATTAAGTAGAAGTTTTTTATTAACAATATAATGTTTTAATTAAACGAGGGTCCTAAATTTAATAATGAAAGTGTCAAATTTAATGAAATGGTGAAATTTAGTTGTTCCAAATTATAAATAAAATAAATTAAAGATAAATCATCACATTGGATGGAAGAGGCTGTTAGGATATTCCGACACATAGGAAATAGTTAAGTATAACATGGTCTAGTATAGAGTTAGGTAAAGTGTGTTTCTTTACTATGTACATTTTGTAACTTACAATCCGACGGTCACGATATGTAGTGATCCGACGGTTCATTCTCTCCTCGGTATTACCGACACTTGATCCGTGGCTTAACACCCGATTGGTCCATGATCTCTATTTAAAGAGCATGGAGGGTCATTTGTAGGTTAACCGTCCATGAGAGAATCTTATGTAAATTTTCATTCTTTTATTAATAAATTGCCTAAAGTGGCCGCGTTGGCTCAGGCCGTGGACTGTTTCCCTCTTTGAGGGTTTTAACCATGCCAAAAGTATTGGTGTATTGATCTGTGATCTGTTTGTGAGTGGTGTCCTTTGGTGTTCTGTCTGAGGAAATTACCCTGTAAATTCCTACATGGTATCAGAGCTATTTGAGGGCCACGTTCGTTGGTGATCCAAATCTGAAGTCGGTAGAACTGCATCCGACTACCGTTTCCTAGATCTACTATTTCTGACTGCTTTCGGGCCGAGAGGACTGCTCTGTTGTGTTGGGAGCATCTGTTCCAGTGAGGAACCCCTTTCGTTTCACATGAAAAGGTTTCCGGTAGCCGTAGCTGCGTCATTTTTAAGATCTGGAGGTATATAGTGTTTATTTGCAGTTTACAGTTATTTTCTCTCTGTTTATTTCGGTTTCGGTTTATTTAGCCTTTTTTTATTATTACCGGATCTATACCTTTCATTTCTACGTATTCTCTTTGCCCCGCGACTCTGTGCGATCTGGGCAAATCAGAAACAGAAAGGAAGGATTTTTCTCATGCGTATGCTCTTTTCCGCTGCGCCTTAGTGTGATCTCGGAAAATCAGAAACATTGAGGAAAATATTTAGTTTGCGGCTAAAGCTAAGTTCGAGTCATAAGGTTCGCTTTTTTTGTATGTCCGTGTTGGGTTTTGTGTTTTTTGTTTTGTAGGGAAAAAGAGCTTTCTCAAAGCAAGCACGCAACCCAAAGCTTCAACCCTCTCTCTCTCTCTGTCTCTCTCTCTCAAAAACTTTTTGTATAGCTCACTTGGTTCAAAGCTAATTTATGAGAGTAGAGGTCTTGAGTTCAAGTCTCCTTTTTTGGGGGCGGATTTTTCATTTCCGCACATTCCCGCACTTCATCGGCGACTTCATCAAATTTTCTTCAAAAAGCCATAACTTCTTCATCCGGAAGCCGTTTTCAGAACCGTTTTTTTTTGAAACAGCCTAATTTTTCGAGATCTCTCTCTCTCTCTCTAAAACTTTTTGTATATCTCACTTGGTTCAAAGTTAATTTATGAGAGTAGAGGTCTTGAGTTCAAGTCTCCTTTTTGTGGGGGCGGATTTTTCATTTCCGCACATTCCCGCACTTCGTCGGCGACTTCATCAAATTTTCTTCAAAAGCCATAACTTCTTCATCCAGAAGCCATTTTCAGAACCATTTTTTTTGAAACAACCTAATTTTTCGAGATATTTCCATTCGAACACTTAGTTTCAACATCTATAGCTTTAGTTTCTGTTAAAATGGAAAGTCCATGCCAAGTTATTCTTGACAGCACCAACTACTTCCAATGGTGGTCCTACATTGTGGATTTACTTAGAAGTAAAGGTCTCTACAGAATGGCCACAGGCCAAGAAACCAAACCGAAAGATGAAGATAAGGCAGCTAAATGGGAAAATAGGCAAGATCAAGCACGTGGGTTGATAGGGATGTCTATTTCCCCAGATCTTAGATTCCATATCGCAGAACTTGATACTCCTGATGAAGCATTGAAACAGATTACTAAAGTTTTTGGAATAAAAAATGAACTTAGAGCCCATCAACTTGAAAATGAGTTGCTTACATTGGACCCCAATAATTTTTCTTGCATTGAAGATTTTTTTTCCAAGTTCAAGACCCTTAGACTTCTCTTGGAAGGTGTTAAGGTTAACAAAGAAGATAGTAACCTTATCTATTCCATTCTTACTAAGTTGGGACCAGCCTACTCTGTGTTTGTTTCCACCTTCCATTCTACAAGAGAAGCCTTCATTTCTCAAGGACAAGACTACAATTCCCCTTCCTTTGATTCTTTTTGTGATTCTTTAATAAGAGAACAAGAAAAACTCTTACACCTTGGTCTTCTTAATCTTGGAAACTCTTCTAAGAAAGCGTTAGCCACCTAGCAACAACCAAATCCAAAGAATCCTAAGAATTTGTATCTTAAAAGGAATGGTCCTAAACCAAACAAGGGTCCTAAGCAACTTCAGCCTCAAAATGAAAAATCATTTCAACAAAATGATAAGACAAATAAAAACAAAGGGAAGAAGACTGATAAACATTGCAACTTTTGTAATCGAGATGGCCACTTAGAATCCAAATGCTTTAAGAAGATGGAAGCCTTGGAAGCAGCAATGAATAAGCATAACATCCATTTGGAGCACTCTTCAACTTCAACTTCATCTTCAGGAATGGCACTTTCTGCATGTGGTTGTCAAGCATCTTGGTCTGGCTATGCACTAAATGTATCTTCTTTTTCTCATTCTCATGAGTGGCTCATTGATTCTGGAGCTTCTTATCACATGGCCAAAAACAAAGCCATGTTTTCTTCTTTAAATGATTGTAACACCAAAAATATATATGTTGGTGATGATAGATCTCTTAGTGTTGTAGGGACTGGAACTGTTCATATAGGCAATGGTCGGTTTAATGATGTATTATGTGTTCCAACCTTATCCTGCAACCTTCTATCTGTATATTAGATAACTCATTCAGGTGAAGGTAAAATCATTGAATTTTCACCTCACGATGTTGTAATTAAGGACCTAAGAGATCCTAGACAAATTTTAGCTACTGGCATTGGTGATGATTCTACAAGGTTGTATAAGTTTCACAACTTTGGGTCATCAAATCTTCCCTCGATATTTGTTGCTCATAATGATGAAGTGAGCAAACTTTGGCATGAGCGATTTGGTCACTTAAACTATCGCTCTCTTCAGAATCTATGTAAAGAAAATATGGTGACAGGTCTTCCAATGGTATCTTGCAAAGATGGTGTTTGTTTCGGATGTGTACTCGGAAAACATCATCGGGACAATTTTGAAAAATGTGCCTCTTGGCACGCCTCAGCCCCTTTACAACTCGTGCATAGTGATTTATGTGGTCCACTTCCAGTTGTTTCATTCTCTGGCTACAAGTATTTCTTAACTTTCATTGATGATTTCTCTAGACGCACTTGGTTATACTTCTTAAAACTCAAGAGTGAAGTATTTAACATGTTCTTGGCCTTGAAGGCCTTTGTTGGAAAACAATCTGGACATCAAATTCTTAAGCTAAGATCTGATAATGGCGGAGAATATGTTAACAACAAATTCATCAACTTTTGCACTGAGAATGGAATTGAAATGCAACATACTGTTCCATATACTCCACAACAAAATGGTGTAGCTGAAAGGAATAATCGCACCTTAAAGGAAATGGCTAATTGTATGCTTCAACCTAAAGGACTTAGTCTTAATTATTGGGCAGAAGCAATTAACTGTGCAAATTACATAATAAATCGCACTCCTACTAAGGTTTTAAAGAATATCACTCCAGAAGAAGCATGGAGCTCAATCAAACCAGATGTAAGTCACTTTCGTGTTTTTGGAAGTGAAGCATGGGCCCATATTCCAGATGAGAAACATAAAGCTTTAGAACCTAAGAGTGAAAAATGTATTTTTGTTGGATATTCTGAAGATGTCAAAGGATATAGACTTATTCCACTTAAGTCCAAAAATGTTATCATTAGAAGAGATGTAAAGTTTGCTGAAAACATATCGGCCTGCGAGCCTAGTTTGGCGGATGTGCCACCTCTCCCTATCTCTTCTACTTTTGAAAATATTTCTTCTTCAGATGATGAAAGCGAGGATGAAAATCCTCCCCCACCTTATCAGGATCCTCCTTCAGCTCCTCAGCTTCCAAAATGGGTCCGTGCTACTCGGGATGCAGCAGGTGATCTTGTCGGTGATCCTACAGATCAGCGACGTACACGTTCTCAGTTTGATAGAGCCTCTTCTTTACTGGCTCAAGCTTCAGTGAATTATGATCCTGACACCTTTGCAGAAGCTTCAGGCCATCCAGATTGGGAAGTAGCTATGAATGAAGAATATCATTCATTATTGGAAAATGATACATGGGATCTTGTTCCACTACCAAAGGGACGAAAATTTGTTAGATGCAAATGGGTTTACATAACCAAGTATGGACTAGATGGGAAAGTTGATAAACATAAAGCTCGTCTTGTTGCTAAGGGTTTTTCACAAGTTGAAGGCATTGACTACACTGAAACCTTCTCCCCTGTTGCCAAAATGAACTCTATCCACCTTGTTATTCCCCTTGCTACCTCTTTCAAATGGGAAGTCCATCAGATGGATGTTAAATCTGCCTTCTTGCATGGGGACTTGCATGAAGAAATCTATATGGAACAACCTATTGGCTTTATACAAACAGACTCCAGCCTTGTATGTCGGCTTAAGAAATCCCTTTATGGTCTCAAGCAAGCTCCTCGAGCTTGGTATGCCAAAATGGATAGCTTTCTTTTAGAAAATGGATTTTCTAGGTGTCATTCTGACAATACTGTCTACACCAAGAAAGTGGGCAAGTCTCTTATCATTCTTGTTCTTTATGTTGATGATCTTATCTTGACTGGTAGTGGTCCCAACCTTATAAACCATGTGAAGTCTAGCCTTAAAAGGAAGTTTGAAATGACAGACTTAGGACACTTACATTATTTTCTTTGTCTTCAAGTCTTGCAATCCAAGGAAGGTATTTGCCTTTCCCAGTCCAAGTATGCCTGTGATATTCTACGCCATTTTCAAATGGAAGACTGTAAGCCAGCCCCTTCTCCCTTTCAGTCTGGAGTCAAACTTTCAGCCACTTGTACTTCTCCTGAAGTTGATGCTACCTTATATCGTCAACTTGTAGGAAAACTTTTGTATCTAACCCATACTCGTCCTGACCTTTCCTTTGTTGTTGGCCTTGTTGCTTGGTTTATGCAAAATCCACGTGAAAGTCATTGGAAAGCAGCTAAAAGAATACTTCGTTATGTTCGAGGTACAGTTCAGTTTGGGATTCATTACAGTGCCGAAGCATCTCCTCTATTGGTTGGTCTCACTGATTTCGATTGGGATGGTGACCCTGATGATCGGAAGTCTACTGTAGGTTATGTGTTCACTCTTGGTTCAGGACCTATTACATGGGCTTGCAAGAAACAAGGTGCCATTTCTCTTTCTTCAGCAGAAGCAGAGTATCGTGGTGCCGTAGAAGCTAGTAAGGAAGCCTTGTGGCTTCGTCAAATCCTGTCAGAGTTTGGCTTTCAGCAGCAACATCCGACTACACTTTGGTGTGATAATCAAAGTGCCATTCAACTATGCAAAGATCCATTCCAACATCAGCGCAGCAAACACATTGAACTGCACATGCACTTCATCAGAAAGCTCATTCACGACCATGTTCTTGAAGTGCAATATTTTTCAATAGATAATCAAGTTGCAGACATCTTTACAAAGGCCCTCACAGAGGCGAAGTTCACTAAACTTCGAATTATGGTTGGAGTTCAGGAAGTTGTCACTAAGGGGGGATAGGCTCTAGTGCCTCCTTCCTTCTCCTATTGTGTCATATTTGTAAATCCTTCAATCCTATCCCAAGTTGTTCTTAAGGGGGGATGTTAGGATATTCCAACACATAGGAAATAGTTAAGTATAACTTGGTCTAGTATAGAGTTAGGTAAAGTATGTTTCTTTACTATGTACATTTTGTAACTTACAATCCGACGGTCACGATATGCAGTGATCCGACGGTTCATTCTCTCCTCGGTATTACTGACACTTGATCCGTGGCTTAACACCCGATTGGTCCATGATCTCTATTTAAAGAGCATGGAGGGTCATTTGTAGGTTAACCGTCCATGAGAGAAGCTTATGTAAATTTTCATTCTTTTATTAATAAATTGTCTGATGTGGCCGCGTTGGCTGAGGCTGTGGATTGTTTCCCTCTTTGAGGGTTTTAACCACGTCAAAAGTACTGGTGTATTGATCTGTGATTTGTTTGTGAGCGGTGTGCTTTGGTGTTCTGTCTGAGGAACTTACCCTGTAAATTCCTAGAGAGGCTAGGGTCATTGCAAGGAGTGACAATTTTCATCATCGTAAATTTAGGGAGGCCTTGGAAATTGAAAAGAGGCCAAAAAATTTGAATAGAGAGTATCATTGGAGTATTAGTAGGTGTTGGATCCCTTCCCTATCTTCCTAGGTTTTCATTTTATTTATTTATTTATTATTATTGTTATTTTCTAGTTTGATAAACAATTAAGTTTGACTATATTATCTAGTAAAAAGACCTTCATTTTGATTTAATAATATTATAATTAATTTTGTTTATTATTTCTTTGTTAATAACAATATTTATAATAATTAAAATTAATTTCATTCAATTTTATTTTATTATTTGCCACTATATTATTTGTTTGTAGTGAGAAGACTTTTCTTTGGTTTAATAATAGTATTAGTAATAAAAAAATTAATTTTATTAATAATATTATTTATGATAATAAAATTATTTTATTTATTTTTATTTTTCTTTTATAAATTTTTCTTTCATTTATTTTTGTTTATAATTTGGAACAAATAAATTTGACCATTTCATTATTAAATTTAAGAGCTTCCTTTAATCAAAACATTAGATTATTAATATTTTTTTCACTTATTCCTTTTATATTATAAAATATTCTTTATTAATAATAATTCTTGAGTCAAATTAGATATTATATTATAACTACTACATATCATTTCTCTACCTCTATTTATTTTGATGCCAAGATTTGGTTCCTCATCTTGTCTCTTGTCTTGAAGATGAACCACACTAGTTGGTTTGAAAGTGTCAACAATATTTTCTCCTATGTGATTATCACCAACATATTTCTTTTCATACATATTACATATAATATTTATTATAAGAATAATAAAACAATAATAGCTCAAGTGGTAGCTAGGAGTTTTAATTCCCCCTATACCGGACCATAATAGTTGAGTGGTAGCTAGGAGATTTAATTCCCCCTCTTCCAGACGATAATAGCTCGAGTGGTAGCTTGGAGTTTTAATTCCCCCTCTATCGGGGTTACATTTAATTCTAGCAAGTTTTTGGGAAAATCCCATTGAAATTTGTAGAAATCCATTTTACAACTATATATCAATTCTAGCAAGTTTTTGGGAAAATCCCATTGAAATTTGTGGAAATCCATTTTACAACTATAAAGCTATAGAATTTAAGGTACCTTGGGGTTTTGATATTGCTAAATCTATATTCCAATGAAAAAGTTACCCACCCTAAAATTATCACCTCATTAAACAACATCTTTCTTTCTTAATACACAAGATAAATAACTTTTAAAATAAATTTAAATATATTTTTATTAAATATTTAAATTATTATTATTTCACTATATTTATGAGATAAACATTCATATAAACATTAAAAAACACTGAAACATAATATCTTCAACATCATTTTAAATACATCACTTCTTAAATTATTATTAAAAACATAATTAAATGATAATTATATCTTTCAAAATAGAAATAATATAAAATAATTTTATTATTTATAAAAATATTAAATATAAAAATAAACGATACCATATATATATATATATATATATATATATATATATATATATATATATGCTTTAAATCGCCCATCTAGTCAAGCCATTACAAATGACTAAATCAAAGGACCCACATAGAGTAAGTTGTTCACCAAAGAGATTGCAGCTCTTGTCCTCTGAAATTATTTCCCATTGATGATTACTTCCTTCTGTAAGCCAAATAGGGTCACAATCATCTTTACGACAAAGAATGCTAGATTGCTCACTTGTAGTCCTAGCATTGAAATCACCCACTATAAGGACTTCACCTAGCTACCAATATGTTGCAATATATGCTTTTAAAGCTGCAAATGGATCTTTGTGGTCAAGCCCTCTACCTTTGTAGATTTTTGTAACCTGTGGCGCAAAATAGCATGCTGCAATTCTGATGTAGTTTCCATTTTCTGATATTTTAAACCAAATGAATTGCTTATTTGAGTCTTCTTTTTCTAACTGAATGAGACGACCTTCTTTCTCCCTTACTAAATCCATGATACCCCTGTGCCCTTTGCCATTCCCTGCTACCTTGTTCCACACTGCCATCTTCCAGTGCCCTTCAAACAAAGGTGTTTTGCACCCTTCATGCTCATGTGTTTCTATGAGTCAAATTATGTCTCTATTTTCCGTAATAGGCCCTAACCCAGGTCCTCGTATCCATGGGTAACCTCTACAATTCCAACAAACTAATCTTAAGGAAACCTGGGTATGACTTATTGCTATTTATTTTGATATGCAAGACTTACATTTGAGTCTTTGTCCCTGTTTTCCCATACTGACCTTGATTTCTGATTTCCTATTGAAGAGTTTGTTGCATCTTCCTTACTACCATCTTGCTACTCTATTCTAGAAGGAGGTCCAAATTGCGCTATCACAACTTTGCCTTTATAAATCCATGCTCTATTTCCTTCATCTCTTGCTGCCCTAACCTTTAAAATTTCCTCCCTTCTTTCCTCCTGTTGTTTGACAGTTAAATCTTCTTCTAGGAAAAAACAAGAACTCCTCAAGAGATGTTTCTTGCTTAGAATAGTATATTTATCACGCAAGCTAGGCATAATGAATTTTATGGGCCTGGTTCTATCCTCATTAAACTTACCCACCCTCCATGCTTGGCATATTTTTCCTTGCCGTAGCAACTTGTCTTTCAAGAAGTCTCTTGCAAGGTCAAGAGTACATTCATTTTTCCCATAGTCTTTCACCCCTTTAATAAGTATGTTTGCTGTCCTATTTTGTCTTTACTTGCCTTCACTATCTTGCATGTTTTCAACCTGAATATATGTTTCTCCTTCCTTATTAACAGAATTACTAATAACTTGATCCCAAGTTTTGGAAACTTTGGTGGAATCTCCTTTCGTTTCTTCTCTTGTGTTCTTTTCATGATTGTTTATTTGGGCAATCATTTTCCCTTTATCCTGGGATGATTTCACATTCACCACCTCTGTAATTTCCACTATAGATTTCTTTATGTTTTGCACATCCGCCTTCATGCATTTCCATTCTATCTTTCCTATCAGGAGAGCTTCCTGTAGCAATGCCACTTGTTCTTTTAAAATTTTATTGCTTTCTGCTAACGCCTTGTTCTTAGCTATTATTATATGAATTTTATGATCTCTTTCCTACCCTTTAGCTTCTAAAACCTCCAACATTTGTTTTGCATTTAACAATTCTTTCACATAAAGATCAGATGACCAGGTGAGAGGTGTGGATGTGGGACTATATAAGGCAAAATCATCAATGACTTTTCCTTTGGAATTCTTGTTGCCATGTGCTTGTGGAGGAGACTTGTTTGAGTGCTTTTTGCGAAGGGCTCGATTACTTTTCTTTTTAGACCATTTTTTCCTTGTTTGCTCCCATTTTAGAAGGGTTATTCTTCATTTTAAAATGCCCCGATATTGTTTGGCATTGACCCAAACCCACTTCCCAGCTTTGGAAGATGAGGCGATTTTCACTTGTCCTAAATCATTTGTCTCCACATGTTCTGAAATTTCTGGTTCCTTTGTCATGTTTGAATACATTTGTTGTTGCTTGCTCGCTGCTTGATACTTCTGTTGCACAAAAACTCCCTACTCTAACACTGCTCACTGTTCACTGGTCGCTGCTCTCATTGCTGCCCACACTGCTCACACTGCTCTGCTCATACTGCTGATCACACTGCTCACCACTCTGCTCTTCTCATAAATTCCCCCGCGTTAAAACTAGATTGAGGGCTCTTTGCTTGAAAACAAATCTACCTGAGAGTAGCAAATTGTTTGAAGAATTTTCAAGTGCCTTTGATAGACAATTCAATTTTATGTTAACCACTTCAACTTATTGCTATCAGTGAACTGTTGGATGCCTCCAAGTTTTAAATAGTGACACCAATTCTATCTGGAAACCTGATCCGGTATCGCCAAGCTGCTGCTCGCCCAATTTACTCAATCCTCGTATGAATAACCCTCACGGGAGAGGGAAATAGGTGAATCCTCGGCGAATTAGGTGGACCTTGATTGTTTGCTTGAGGTTAGTAAAGCATGCTTTGATGGTTTGCTTGAAGATAGTAAAACACCCTTTTCTTGAGATTATCTTCATGGCCTACTGTCTCTTCTTGCTGTGCTGTGCACTACCTGCGAATAAATGGGAGAAGGTAGCTTAAAATAATGAAAATGATAGTGTAATGTGAAAAGTTGGCATGAGAAAGGAATTAATATAGGAATCGAATTGATGGTTAATAAAGGTTAAATTTGTAAATTTCCATAGAGTTTTATAATTTTTTTTTTGTTTTTCTTTTAATTTACAAATATATTTGAAAATTTAAATAACTGTTGAATAAATAACTATTTTATGATTAGTTTAACTGGTTGATTATATATATATATATATATATATATATATATATATATATATATATATATATATATATATATATATATATATATATATATAGGATATAAAATATTAATAATAATAAAATATGAAAAAAATTAAAATTATGTATATTAAATTTGTATTTAAATGTATGAACATTGATTTGATATATTATAGATTGGCTTGGGGCATTTGATGGTCATCTAGTGTGAAACAACATATTCAAACATTTGCAAAAGTGAGGATTTTATGATTATAACACTGTCACAGTGGTAATGGATGACAAATATTAACCACGAGGGAGGTAATGATTGGCTCAATGCCTTTCCACCCTATCCATTGAATAAAAATATGGTACATTCAATGGATAAGATAACCAATCATAAGCTCACTTATCAAAGGTTAATGTTTGCCAATGATCAACTTGATTGGATTTGTGTTTGTGTAGTGCATAAGTTGAATGGTGGTGGATGATTTTGGTTTAGTTATTTCCAAGGAACCAAGTCACCGATAATGAAAAACTTGGAGCAAAGGATGAATTGATTTGGTGTTGTCCAAGGTTTTTATTTTTAAGAAAGGATGTGTCATGATTGTTTCAAAAGTATGTGATTTTCGTTTTTTCCTTTTTTTTTTAGACATTTGATTTCTCACTATATGCATGCTTCTAGTTGTTGCAAGTATATGCATGCCTCTATTTAATGCAATTGTTTCTTTATGAAACACAATGCTTTAATGAATGCTTCTCTGCAAACTTGTTATAAGAATACATAACACATATTTGATGTTGGAGTCGGGAATCATTGATTTTGGATTATTTGCACAAATTTGATCCCTATTCGTGGTGAAGAAGAATAAATTAACTAATGTGGAAGCACATTTAATATTAATGAATCTCTCAATTTAGAAGTGCCCGCACACACACACACACACACAAAAACACACCCCTCTTGTTGGTTCGAAATTTTAATGGAGAGTGACCCTGGGTTCAGACACAAGACACCAATAAAGGGATTTGTTGTAGTCTAGAATGACAACGACATTTTCACCTTACTTAATGAGAAAGCAAGGCATCTCACATGAGGTGTGCTGATACTCAGAAAGTTAAAGGGATCAGAGAGAGACATCAAGGGGTAACAAAACAGATGGTTTTGTTCACACATTCATAATAGAAATCCCCATTAACAGACATGTATTGTGTGAAAAACATAGATTCTCAACATCACTAGGAAAACAGAGAACATCCATATCTTATACAAAAGAAAATTTTAAAGGGCCCATTAATTTCATCATAATTCATGGACACAGGACATTTATGAAACTTCCTTTTTATTAATAGATAAGATCATCGATACATCACATTAGCTTGGTCATTACAGTAGGAGCATCAATCACATTATATGCTAAAGCTTAGAAGGAGAGAGAAATGCACAATTTTTTTTTTAATTGATGTAGTGGTAGCATCTCGACATAGGGTCCTCTGTCCCCCTTTTTGTCATCGTCCCTTTAGCTTTTATAGAATTTCTTGCTCACCTGATTTTCCCATTGTCACATTGGATATCATGCCCATTCCTCTTCGATGACTTCTATATCTCAGCCTCAACAACTCATTCCTGCACCCTTATCTTCCTTTAGCAGTCTCTGTGAACTCCACCTTAATAGCTTCTTCCTTCTTCTTTTTCTCACATTTCTTGTCATCTTCAGCGTCTGATTGTTCTTGGCTTATTTATTTAATTTTCTTTGGAGGTCTTCTGTGTAACCAATTTATGGTTAGACTCGGTAAAAATGTGCCAAAATTATGTTCCCCAAAAATAAAGGACCCAATGGGTCCCGACCACAATCTATTGACTCATCCCCAAGTCAATTCTTTGTTGGCACTTCTGATTCTACTTGATGTTATTGCACATGTTCCTGTGCTACTTCTTCCTATGCCATGGGTACACCTTCAAACAATGGACCCAACTCAGGTGCTGACTATATAACATTGGCTTTGAACTGAGAGTAGTTAGTGATCACAGACTGCTAGAAATCCGTCAGAACGGTAGCCTAATCAATAAATGGCATGGTAAGTTCAACAATGGGGTGTTCTAGCTATACACTCATGAGGGCGTTCCATTGGTTCTCAACTTCAGTGTTGAGCTATCACAATTTTTGAAAATGAGTCTGTGCATGTGGTTTGAGGTCGCGTAACATAAATTTAGTAGCATGAGAGGCTCCTTCATTCTGGTGGATCTACTTCCCCTACGAATCCGTCTGAGTCAACAAATCCTGATATTGGTCAAGATCGGTAATTATTAGGGACTGATTAAAGAACTATCAGTCTTGTTAACATAGCTCATATATAGATTGATTTTTTTTGGCATGGAATCCAAGCCAATCCTGAACCTGTTAGAATATTTATTTCACATATGTAGTAATGTGGCATAGAGATTCCTTAAGAGAAGTTATGTCTGTGATTTTTTGTTTAATTTCTATGACATACTGAGTGGTTGGGTCAGGAAGCATTGTCTGGGTGGCTGTAATGGTGTGATTTAGCTCCTGGTTTATAGAAACAAGTTCAATACACATTTCTCTAATGTGGTCACAACATTCAGAAAGGGTACAAGTAGAAAAATCTTCTGGTGCATTGGGCACCACTTCAACAATAGTTGACCATAACTTCTAGAATTTGGCAATGATTTCCTCGACCCTGTGCTCCAATTCTTGCTTTTCATGCAAAATATGATCCTTCTTAGCTATAAGGGAAAGAATTTGTTGTTGTTTTTGTTCACTATAAATGACTAAGTTATTGTGTAGGACTTCTGCTTGTCAAGAAACAAGTTGTATAAAATTAAGAAATTGAGATGATGACCAACTTTGAAGAGTGTCAAATGACATGACACTAGGTAAGGGAAATTGTGCTTATAGAGGTGTTCCACTAGCGACAAAATTTTCAAAATGACCTCGTGGGGATGTTTCTCACTCTTGGCTCTGCTCACTATGGAATTTGATGTGGACTTCTTCAACTGTTGGCGATGGAAATGAGGGAATAAGGTTAAAATCCTATGCCACACTACCTATGGTTTCTCGGTACTTTTTAGGATCTTTGCTGAGTTGGATGAACTGAGCTACTGTTAGTTCCAAGCTTGGCGCTAGAAGCAACAGATGTGATACAAGTACTGTGAAAATATCACTAGGGAAAGACTTACTTACATCTAATACATTGGGTGTCTTCTTGGTAATGTCCTGAATGACCGAGTCAACCTCTATTTTTGTCCGACAGTAAGAGGTTTACTAGTTTTTGGAGATGTAGAAATGGTGGCAGAGGGGGATGTTGTATGTGGTGAAGGGTTGTGAGATAAAAAATAAGTAGTAGGTGTATAATGCGGGTGTTCCTCAATTATTTCAGCACCATTGATAAACCTATGGGGTTCCTCATCGGTGAGGTCTACAATTTGGGACTTGCGAGGAGGAAAATTATTTTGAACTAAGGATGGAAAGGGTAGTGAAGTGAAGAGGCTTGTGAAGTATTGGTTGAGTAGTATAGGTAGGGCCCATGGAACCCAGAGAGATGGTTAATGGCCTGAGTATCTGAGGATCAATGGGAAAGCCAATGTGAAGATTAGAGGGAAGGGGCATGAAACTTACTAGTGGACTGAGACCTTCCCAAGTGCTATGAGCAGAGAAGCAAAGTCCTTGAATTGCTTAAAGATGGGATTGAGGGCCTCCTCATCTATGAGTTTCCTTCACGAGGATGGAATTTCCCTGACAGTGGACGTGGAAACATTCCTTCAAATGAATACAAAGGCTTATTATCTCAGATTTCGTAGCTAATTCTGGGCTAAGAGAGAAATTCATTGTGAAATGCCTCTTCAAAGAGGTACAAGGGAAATAACTTCATGTGAAAGGTATTTGCATTGAAAACTCTGGGTCGAGCATAGGTGGTGTCATGGTGAAGGCCAAACCATATGGAATGTGACTACTCATCAAGAAGTGGTCGCGATATCTGGGAGACATTTTCCAACGACGCTAACCATCTTGACATACCATCCAACAAAATATGCTTCATTTATTTCCTTACTATTGGGATCCCCTAACGCCCTCCATGGAAGGTACATAAGGGCCAAAGGTTGATCATATGAAACAGAAGAAATATGTCGCCCTTCAGGAGGACACTTCATCATGGCAATTTCCATCACCAAGTAGCCATGGATGAAGTATGTATCGCGCTTGTAGACGTCCTCATAGGCCTCAGACATCTTGCTAAATAAATAACTACACTAATTCAAATGTTCTCCACGGTTGTAAACTTCAACAACCAAGATGGCATCTAAAGTGCTCTCCCCCTTTGTGTAGTGGCACTTAATTTTCCCTGCTATAATATGACATGAAAATTTTATTTTAGACATATTAATAATGTCGATAAAAGCTCCTCTACCACCTCGCTTAGTAGCATACTTAGTGTAAAAATTGTTCTCACTGGTCTTCTTACCCCATTTGGATGTCGTTTGAAAGGTAAACGAGACATCTACACTAGCCATTGAAAACCCTGTCAACCTCTAAAGATCATTGGTATGTATTAGGTACTCTCAGTCAAGCCATAGGGATCCTCCATGTAGTCGAAGAATAAGAAACTTGCTCCACTTCATAATTGATCCTGACATCCTGAAGACTAGCATATTTCTCAAATTCATTAATGTGGACCTCTCTAATGCCTAAAACACAACCTTAAAACATGAGGAACAACTGCCATCCCACTTTGTTGATGGTTTGGTGAAGACCTCACACTTGAGCGTAGGGAAGTGGAATGAATTAGACAATTCATTATCAACTAGTGAGGCCTTCTCATACTTACCAAGAAATTCCTCCATCTTTGTAATTTGAGGAACTAGTGGAACTGTAGGGACAACAAGTTGAGACATACAAGTCATGAATACAACTTGACGAATATAGAAAATATTCACAAGGGGCCGAAATTTAGACTAAGACATAGAAGGATTCGACACTAGAGCCATGATGAATGATACGACCAACCAACTCTAATGAAAATTCTTAGCATTGTCACGCATATTATATAAAAAGAATTGAAACAATATCTTAGACTAAACCGGTTAACTAGTAAATATGAAAAATTGCCATATCCTATTCAAATCATGATAATAATGGTGACTATGATGTGGGCCTCAAGTGGATGATGTAGAAAATTCAAAAGGTGATTGATAATTATAACCAATTACTTCAGAATGATGACAAAACAAAAAAAGAACAACTAAAATTTTTCAAGGGAATAAAGGAAAGATTTTAAAACTAATGTGAAAATACTTTGGTAATTATTATAGATTTTGACGGATGAGATTGCTTCTCCCCGACCACAATCAATTGCGGTGGGTCGCAACTAACTAGACTAACAAACCATACACAAGTACATTTATTTGCATCTAAGTAACTAATATGATTAACTTGATCTCAAGCCTAACTATGACCGCCTTTTAGAGAACAACAACAAATTTATAAATATGTTATCCATAGAAGGGCTTCAAGCGTATGCCATTCACCCATCTTGGCAGCAAAATCTCATCTAGTTGTGTAAGCTTAATAACTCCAGAATCTTGTACTTCTTCAAAAAGGAATGAACCCAACCAATGCACTTTTAACTTCCTAGGACGATATACAATTTTTTTTCATAGAGTAAGACCCAATCACCAATAGATAAGGTCTTATTCTTTATATATTTTTCACGCCAGGCCTTCTGTTGCTCCTTTTTGACAGTTTTATGGAAATATTGCAAACATCTCACTTCATCCAACTCCCACAACTCATTCAACCATTATGTGATGGACTCATCCTCTGTTATTTTTGTAGCATGGGTAATAACGAGAATTAGGAATCATGAATTCAACTAGTACAACAACCTGTCTCCCATAAACAAGATGGAATGGAGTGTATTTATGAAACCACTTCATAGTGGTATTATAGGCCCATAGCATAGTTGGTACATCCTCATCCCAATCATCCCTATTTACAAAGCATATATTAGTAAGTCCTTTCTCCAAAATCTTGATAAAAGCTTTGACTGTACCATTTTCCTGTTGATGATAAGGGATGCACTTGTGGTTCTGAATGATACAATTCTGTAGCAGAGTATCAACAATCTCATTAATGAAGTGTGACCCTTGGTTGCTGGTGAGGCTTCTATGACATCCAAATCTCGTAAGGATATTCTCAAATATGAACCACACAATGGTATTGACAGTATAATCCGTGATAGCCACAACTTCATCCCAACAAGTTAAGTAATCTATTGTGGTGATAATGTATTTGGCATGTGAGTGTCGCATAGGCAGATTGATGGGACCCACAAAATCAATAACCCACTTTTCAAATCCTTGAAGTGCTCAAACAAGATGTAGTAGAAGTTCATCCTGTTTTCGCTTCCAGAGACAACCTCGGATTGCTTACAAGACCAGTGCCTAGTAACAGCTAGATTTTATGTGTCTTATATGATCTTCAGGAAACCAGAGACATCATATACATTTTATACACATATTTATATACAAATATACAATAAACAACATGGGTTGGTTCCTTCTTCTATGGACATAAGCCATGTATTTATGGTATCCTTTCACATATACAACTCACAGGAATATAGGTATAAACTAGTGGAGGTTAAGTAATTCGAGGACGTAGAGTTTAATCAGATATTGCAGAGTAATGAAAGAAGAGAAGGAGATAGACTAACTCATCATATAGAGCTTGAAACATCAAGAATTCTACACTTTTCCAAGTTAAAGATAGACATAATGGATGAAAGAGGATTGGATGTTGTGATTCATGGAGCGCACTTTTAAGGATATAATATCAAAGATACATATAGGAATGTGCATTAAAAAATCAATACAAATGAATCTGTAAGAACATATGAAATATATATGGTAGCTACGATTACATGAAATCAAAGAGTAAATTTGAACATAATGGAATTTAACAGAGAGGTAACATATTGTAGTACTCAAAGGTTGGAATCACAACTATTCATTTATATCTTGAAAGATGAAAATCTGGAAGTCATACAGTTTTAGAAATAACATGTAGTTTTTATTTAGAATTCAGAACCTTTTCTAAGTGTTTCTTCCTCCATTTTATAAGGAGAGAAAGAACAGGAAAATTACAAAATATCTCAGGCTGAACTTTCAACGGCCTACATGACTAGCTATCTCAGTGTGCTGGCTCTGTCGGTTCCAATTATTACAACAGAAAGATACCTTTCTTGGAAATAAAAAACATAACAATATCAATCAAAAACAACAAAAAAGAATTCACAAGTGAACTGAAATGATGGTCCTGTAAATATCTCCATGCCACTCTTCTTTGCTGTCCTATGGTCCAAACAGGTTTATGCTAAATCACAACTAATGCTCTCTTAGCCGGTTCCTTGTCACTTTCAGTCTTAACAGTTTCATTTCTTCTCTTTCAGGAGGTGGGAGAGATCACCTGTACCGATCGTAACAGATTCAAAACACAACTTCCGACTCACCCACCCTTCCAGACTCCCTGTAAAACACTATCGAAGCCTTGAGATGCCTGGTAATACCATCTTATTGCTGAATTAGGGGTTCCGATTATTATCCCCTTACACTTAAAAAACATTATAAAATGGGTGAGTTCTGATCCCCTTTAGGCTCCGTATGGTTTAGCCCCTTTTTTAATTCCTTCTCATATGATCGAGGGTAGTGCCCTAGTGCTTACCCAAATATCGGAGATCGATAATCGTGACTTTCCTAGTCCATGCCTCTGGCTACACCCTCCTAACTTTTGTGATTGCGATGAGCTGGGACCGTCAATTGCTGATTTGCGAGATGAAGTCATATTTTTCCACGTGTTACCTTGTGAGTGGTGACACATGTCACCCTATTTTTCCCCCTTATGACCCCTTAAAATGCCAAATCTGCAAGCCACGTGTCCTCTGTACTGTCATGTCATGATGACATCGTACTTCACATGTGTTTATCGGTTCCAATAGTGTTCTGCCATGTGGTCCCACTAGAGGAGAGAGAATGAACTTGCCTACCCTTGGTTTTTCGATGAATTTATTTGTTAATCACAATCGGCCCTTCCCTAGTGATTTACACTACCATATCGCAACATCGTGATATCAGATTTTTTTAGCGTTGTCACTCTGCCAACACTCTAATTCGCTGATTTGCGATACACTCTTCCAATATCTCTTGACTGCCAGGACCTATGATCTGCGATTTTTGATATCAGTGCTCGCTTGATCGTTGATCTCACTGCCCTCCCTTGCTGCTACTGGAAACTGCAATTATGATTTGCGATGAGCCTTACCCTTTGTCTTTTTCTCTTTGTTTTTTGGCTTTCAAAGGGTAGCTTCAATCTGCTCTAACTTTTCATTCAGAAGTCCATTTTTGGACTTCCATGTATCGTTGGAAATATTATTCTGAGAACTATCCATTGGAGAGGGTTCAATTTTGCTTTTAGATATTATGTGGCTTGGAATATGGCTGCAAACTTCTCGTTTATTTATTCCTCTTTGTACAATTGGAACTTTGTTTTTAGAAGGTGACAACACATCCCATCATGATGGTCTACCAACCCACTGACAAACATCACACGTCTTGGCGTACTCTTTCATGTCCTTGAATAGAGTAGGCCATTAGAGTCCCACTTCCATGAATTTCCTTACAGTGGCTTCCCCCCTACATGTCCTCCGGCAACCATAGAGTGGAACTCCGGTAGCACACTCTCTTTCTCATGGTCTAATACATAATTACGCAAGATCTGATCTAACCTCATTTTGTACAATTTCCCTTTGATGAGATGATAATCTAAAGCCTGAACCACCATATGCCTCTTCTGGATCATTGTGTAATCATCAGGTCACTTACCAGTGGCTAGGAACATTTTGTTGTCTTCCATTCAGTCGAGGACCGTCTCCACCCGAAATAAGTCTACATCAGGAAACTGGTCATCCACTGACCCCCCTGCTTCTCTCGACTCCAGCCTACAAAGATGGTCAGGTACCACATTAGTCTGACCTGGCTTCATAATGAATTTGAATGTGAGCTACTATAATAAAAAAATCCATATGTATATTCTTCCGTCTAGAATAAACTTGTTTACCAAATACTTCAACGCATAATGGTCAGTAAAGAATTTGAATTGTCCTCTAAGTAGATAGTGCCTAAACTTCTGGAGAGAGTATACCATCGCAAGAGCCTCCCTCTCTGTGGTGGTATAATTCTTTTCTACTGTAGAGAGATTCCTATTGGAAAAATATATAGGGCAATCTAAATTTCCCTCCCCTGTTTAAGCCAAAATGGCTCCTAAATCAATCCCCGAAGTGTCTATATGCACATGAAATTCCTTGTTCTAGTCGGGGTAGACTAGAATCAGCGGATTGGAAAGCTTATCTTTTATAGTATCAAATGTAGCATCACATTCAAAATCCCACAAGAATTACTCAAATTTCTTCAATAGCCTTTCTAGAGGAGCTGTGATAATGGCGTAGTTGCGAATAAATCCACAGTAGTACCTAGTATGTCCTAGGGTCGAACAAATTTTTTTGACACTTGCAGGTAGTGACATGTTCAGAATAGTTGTGAATTTGGTTGGGCCTACACATACTACATCCTTGCAGACAATGTGGCTGAGAAAAGCACCAAAGGGAATAACAAAGATACATTTCTTCAAATTAAAGGATATTTGTAGTTGCCGACAATGATCGAACATCACTTGCAAGATACTGGAATGCTTCTTCAACAAGTTGTATATTGTCCAGTTGTCCATATAAACTTCTAAAAAATTGTGAATGTAATCTTGAAAGGCTATAATAATGATCCTTGAGAATATTTTTGCGGAATTCTTAAGGCCAAAGGGAATCACATGGTAGGAACAGGAGCCCCACTCGGTTGTGAATGTGCTCTTATGCTTGTCCCCCTCAATAATACGCACCTAGTGATATCCTGAAAATCCATTAGTGAAGAAGTATGCTTCATTTCTAGCAACATTTCTAAGACATCATCACTGAATGAAATAGGTAATGGGTGATGCATGCAGGCATTTTTAAGGCTTCGATAATATACACACACTTGAATATCATCTGAATCCTTCTTATCCTGAATGATAATGGGACTAACCCACCCAAATTCATCAATAGGAAAAATGAGGTCGACTGCTAGAATCTTATCAGTTTCTTTCTTTACCTTCTCCTTTACTCTGGGTTTCAGTCTGTATGGCTGATGTTTCACAGGTATGGTGTCTGACTTTAGAACAATTTTCATGTCCCCCAAATCTCCCTTAATTCCCTTGAGTTCTGCAACCGACGTAGGAGAAAGAGCTTCATAATCCTTTAGAAGGTCAAAAATATCTTTGGTAGTCTGCTCATCCATGTAATCACCAATAGAAGCTAACATAGGTCTATCCTTAGTGCCAATGTTGTGCTTTCACAACCTTTATGGCTCTAGATGCAGAGCATCTGTGACAGACCCATCCTTTATATCCTTCTCCCCTTATGATTCCGTGAATGCCAAGTGCCTTAGTTCCTCCAAGTCATCGTCATCAGGGTCTCTATTTTGTTGGAATTATGAGACAAGTGTTGTCCTTGATGGCAAATCACTCAGATGATAAATTATAGTGCAGCCAAGTTATTTTCAAGTTCACGCACTTTCATGCAGAGAAAAGTTTCTTTCATGTAGAGAAAAGTTCATGCAATTTCATGCAGAGAAAAGTTTCTTTCATGTAGAGAAACGTTCACGCACTTTCATGCAGAGAAAAGTTTCTTTCATGTAGAGAAAAGTTCACGCACTTTCATGCAGAGAAAAGTTTCTTTCATGTAGAGAAAAGTTCACGCACTTTCATGCAGAGAAAATTTTATTTCATATAGAGAAACATTCACGCACTTTCATGCAGAGAAAAGTTCCTTTCATGAAGAGAAAAGTTCACGCACTTTCATGGTTGGCTCATGGTATTATTCCGATAGTTTTTGATCCTATGGTTTTGGTCCGTGGTATTGCATCCAAAAGTGTTGATCTCACGCACTTTCATGGTTGGTTCATGGTATTAGTCCGACAGTTTTTGATCCTATGGTTTTGGTCCGTGGTATTGCATCCAAAAGTGTTGATCTCACGCACTTTCATGGTTGGTTCATGGTATTAGTCTGACAGTTTTTGATCCTATGGTTTGGTCCATGGTATTGCATCCAAAAGTGTTGATCCCAAGTATTGGGTCTGTGGTATTGTGTTATTATGGTTTTGGACCGTGGTATTGTGAAAGGCCTAAGACTATAAAAGAGGAAGGAGATCATTTGGCAAAGTATCATCTGAATTATTGAATATCTGATAAAGTGCTAGATTTGGAATACTGTGATTGGGTTATGGTGCAGATCTGGATCTGAGCTAAAGAGGGATCTCATCGGTTGATGGAGAACAAGATCTAAGGATAGATCGGGATCAAATGGTTTGAAATGAACTATCTCTATATATTTGATTATGCTTATTCTAGATCTGTATACTGACGCTTGTAATGATCTGAACTGGGTATAACTTAAGTTTGAAATCGTTGCAAGTCATGTTTGAATATTTATAGATCTATATGCGGGTTGGCTTTGGTGTAAGCGCGTATGTATGCAGGTTTGGTTCATTGTAGTAGCGTATACAATTTGAGCTATGATATTTGAAGTCACAGGTGGTTCTGGTTGTTGATGGGTTTTGATGACAGTTTAAAGGTGTCAGTATTCTGCATATCCTGTTTGGTTGAGTGTGTTTAGCTTCAATATTGATGGATGAGAACTAATATTGGACCAGGATCATAATGACTCATATTTATGTGATCCGATGGACTAGATATGGGTGCTAACACATATATTATCCTTGTATATGTGTTGATCTGGTGTTTGGCTGATTCAGAAGATTGATTGATTATGTGCTTCAATGATATTAATAGGTCCAGTATGAAAATTGGATGAAATGTGGCCTTTCAGATTATGTGTTGTGCTTCAGGAGTATCCAGTCTGAAAATGTATGAAACGTGGTACCTGTAGGAGAGAAGATTGTAGGCCGGTGCCTACATACTAATATCTTAGCTAGTACAAGAGCTAAGGGGGTGGTAGCTACCTTCCAATAGCAGTTGAAAACTTTGGAGCATTGTAGTAGGTAGCAGCCTGCGTACTAGTAAATGGATTGGCTAGTACAAGAACTATGGGGGTTGTAGCTCCCTTCCAGGAGAGACTGGAGAATGAGAGGGTTGTAGCTCTCTGCAGGTAGAAGCCTGTGTATCGGTATAAGACTGCACCAGTACAAAAATATTGTAAAAGGATTTTCTTATTAAGAAGAAGATATAGATGACTTGCAGTAGGTGGTTTTCACCCACATTGGGTTTCCACCTTATATCATGGTGCTCATGTGTGTGGCTTATGTGTGATGATCTGTTCTATTTTACTGCACCTGTTTACTGTTAATATGGTTGATAATATTCTAATGCACTCATTAAGGATCAACTGACTGAATCATAAGAAGTTGTGGAAGTAGCATATATGAATCTGAATATGGAAATGAAAAGGTTTTATTGATGTGATAATACTGATTCACCCCCCCTCTCAGTATTATTTCTAACATATTTACCTTCTCGTAAGAGACAACATCATAGAATCTCGATTCATATATATGATTAAAAATATCTTGGCCAGAATAATCCTTAATAGGCCTCCTTGTGGGGAAAAAACCTTCTTACTTGCTTTCAGGGCTCCCGTAACATTTTCATCCTCATCAGAAAAAGGTAAATCCTTGGAAAATTGGGCTACCATTAGTTCCCATGCAATTGTTTGTCTCCTCATTTCCTCCCTTACATACCAAGTCTGTGGAAATGTTCCCAAGGTATGGATAAATTGATGCACTCACAATGCTTCAGGAAATCATTCCTTGGTCCTCTTGGTCCTATAATTCTGAATGTGTTTCTTTAGATCAATGTGTTCCTCATACTTAAGAATACCAGCTAAATAGTCCCTTGGGCCACCAAAGTCATTCAGTAAAGTAGACATAACAAATTCCCATCCTCAGAGCTAGTTACAATGAGTTCCCCACCACCTCGCTGGTGTTTCTTGAAGGGAAAACTATGATAAGGGGATATTTTGTGTTTCTTCAAATTCCAAATCAATTTCATTAATGAAATCAACAAAACCCCATACCATTGAGAGCAGGATATTTTCGTACCTCAATACCAATCCAATGGGCATAGTGGATAGTTGCACATCTTCTATCATGTAACTCATGACCTCCTTGTTGCCAATCGTCCCATGCAACCTCTGGACCAACCTCTGTGCTTTGAGCGCTTCTCCAACTACTGGAACCATCAACTATGGGGTTGATATAATCCTCCTTCTTCCCTACTGTGAGCTGGTATATTTGGTCCAGAAGACTAGATTCCTCCCTGTCGTCCACTGGTTCTGTAAATCTAGGAACCTGATAAGGATCTACGGGTTGAATCAATCTAACCCCGTCCCTTTCAGAAGTCATTGTTTCCATGTTTAGATCATTTACACCATATTTCTCAAAGGCCCAATCTATCCCCAACAGTGAAAGATAGGGGTATTTTTCTCCCATAATGTCTATCACCTCAAAGTATGCATATGTCTTCACCCTTGAAATACCCACCTCAACATCCAATAAGAAGAATACAATATTTATTTTCCATTCGTAACTAAATTGGGGGAAATTCCAATTTTTGTTTCCCTAGGGCTTCCCAAATCTTTCTTGGTAGGATGTTAACATCAGAGCCCAAATATAGCATAGAATCCTTGATCTGGAACCCTGCAATCTGAGCATCGACCCAGAATTCCCTTCCAATCCTCCTCTTATTTCATCGAACTCATCTGGAGTGCCTTTCCAACAAATTTGTAGAGATAACTCACTCCAAGAGCTCTGCATCCTTAACAACAACCTTGAGTTTCTTTTGCAACTGGCCTGACATCTGCTCATCACCCATAATTTGTAAGTATAAATTAAACCATTCCAATAAAGGTTGGTTCATGTCTTGTGATGACCTCAAGCTCTCTAACCTTGACTTCTCTGGTCGTTCTGATTGAGGTTTAGGGGATGGTGGAAACTATTTGAAAATTTCTGCCGCATCCATATAATATTCTTTTTTCTTCTTAGAGTCATATGAACTCTTGGGTGATGCAAGTCTGATCACTATTGGTTGCTCAGGGACACCCAAGTCTGCTCTCGTTTTCTTCCCCCTTGAGTGATTATATTGATATTAGACATAGGGATTGAATCGAGTTCTCGAGGCTTTACATTGATCAAGTTAGATCCTCTCTGTGACTCTGATCCTCCCATCTAGCTATCGAGTTGGAGAAGTCCTCTATTTCATGTGTGTTCAACTTGCATTGTGAACACCAAGGCCTTCTTGGTAACAGACAATCGCGGGTGATATGTCCCTCTTAGTCATAGTTATAGAAATGTATTGGACCTCTTCCTCCAATACTTCCCCCCCTTTTTCCTTCACCTCCTCACCCTCAAGGATCTTCATTTATTCTAAAGGAAGAACAATCTAAGCGATCAACTAGAGCATCCAAAATTCTACATTGATCTGTGTGATGAGTGGGTGACTCACAGAATTTGTAGAAGACATTGTTTGGGAAACTCGAGTATTTTTGTAAGATAATACAAAGGTGGGGGGAGCTATCCATATGCACAACATATTTCATAGTACTCAACTGAAGATGCACTTTACTAGCTGGGGAAAACATGAAATTGAGTACAACCTTGGTGTAATCTATGCATACCAACTTTCACAAATCTAGTAGTGGGAAAGGGTGGAGAGGGACCCATCATCATTGAGGATGTACTTGGTCCCCTCATTCTCGGGAACTCTGTAGTGCGATGTCATTCAACATGGAAGTTTGTGAACCACACATGAGGTCGCACTGGTGGTGCATGGTGCATATATTTTAACTTCCTAGTTAGATCAACAATCTGATGTTGTAGTTCAATGAGGGAAGGATAATTGGAAATAGATCCCCCTCAGTGCTCATGAGGATATCCTGCCATAGCTTCAATCCTGGTTGGTTTTTGCACTACATCCTTAAGAGTGTTGATCTTATGTTGAGTCAACGGTGTCCGGGTTAATGGAAACAAAGCCTTGATGAACCAATCTCACTCTGGATTGGGATCAATAGGGTAACTCAAATTGCCAATAACATCCTTAAACCATTACATCATCTCCCATGCATTTTCCCCTTCCCATTTCTTGATCACCCACTAATAAGACAACCCATGTTAATTTTTCTGGGAAAGTTTATATTCTTGAACAAATTCCCGCCAAACCTCATATATTGAGGGATTTTGGTGTAGAGAAGACCACTTAATGAACCACCTAAGATCCCTCTCTCTCTTAGGGTGGTTTGAAACTAAATGATTTTAGTAGCATCTGGATTTTGGTGAGTTCTCCATATGGCTTTTCACAAGTACCAATGCTGCTCAACATCTTCATTACCTCATCCCGAGAACTTAGGATACCAAGTAAATGAACCTGCCATGTTACCATCCATTCTTGATTGACTAATTGATACAATTATGAACCCTTGAGAATCGAGTTGCAAATATTTTGGAGAACCTCAGTGAAAACTACTACCACTACCACCAAAAGTACATGTTGTGTAGATATTTTATACTTTTTGAACATTTATGACTTTAACTAACTTTGAAAGAAAATGTGCAGGGTCTTGATAATGTACCAGGGGAGGTGTGCTGCTGGGAAATGAAATGTTACCTTCAGGAGACACATCATCTTTAGAAAATAGTCCCCTCATCACAAAATGCATGTCATCCTCATGAGAGTTGTCCTAACTCGCTACTACGACTATAGGCCTCGATCCTTTTGGTGTCTATTCTTTATGGTACATGGTGATCTTCATTGCTTTCCTCTATCCATTCCACAACACTGGTTTCAATCCCTCCTATTTAGCTAGGACTCGCCCTATCACTGCCCTACACTTTCCGCAACTCCAACTGTCTTGATCATGCTTCCCGCAACTTCAGACTACTAATTGCCAGTCCTATTTGGTGTAGTTCTTTCTGTTGCCTTTAGATATGATTCAAAGTTTTCTCCCACCATTTATCAACAATCTTCACCATCTTTTTTTCTCTCAAATATCGATCCCTCCACAGGTGATCTACATCTATGAAATCAATGTCTTCATATCTTGCAACTAGGTAGCATTTATCCCCCAGATCCTACCCCCAGTACTTAGAGTTTAAGAAAGCACCGTTTGGTGTTGGAACGATAATAAGTTCTCTTCTACCATACAAAATTCAATCCAGAGGAGGATCTCCTTAACCAACCTTCCTCACAACCTTGATCTGAACATAACTTCCACTTTGGAGAAGGACATATAGTTTCCTGCAGCGAATGCGATGATATAGCTCGCTAGAGTTGCCTCTACCTAGAAATTGATGTCTCTTGTCAGTTTTGTATCTACCCTGTGTAGATCAACTATATCTGTAGGGGTCTAGGTACAAGAGGATCTATGCTGATTTCCATATCCCCCCTTCACCTTCAACCTCCACAACCAATTACAAATATTTTGAGGGAACTTGCACCAGAATATTTCGTAATGGTCACTAGTAGGTTTAAAGTGAAAAAATTCTTACTTTACCTACTTCACACTCTTTTGGCATAACTGCACTTCCTGGGAAACAAAGAATTCCACCTGCTCATGCCACCAATCTTGAATGTATCCCTTGAGGATCGCCGATACCATGATCCAAATTCCTTCAAGAAAATTTGGGTCCCAACAACATAACCATTTGTTGGCTCAAAATTTTAATCAAGGGAAACCCTAGGTTCAGGGATAGGGAACCAACAAGGCGATCTGTTGTAGTCTAGTATTATGATGACTTTTTCACCTTACTTAATGAGAAAGCAAGGCATCTCACATGAGGCGTGCCTATACTCAGAAAGATAAGGGATCACATAGAGACATCAAGGGGTAACACAATAAACAATTTGGTTCACACATTCATAATAGAAATCGCCATTAACAAACATGTATCATGTAGAAAACATAAATTCACAACATGACTAGGAAAATAAGGAGAATCTGTATCTTATACAAAATAAAATTTTAAAGGGCCCATTGATTTCATCACAGTTCATTGACACATCACGTTTTCGCAACTCCCCTTTTATTAATAGATAAGTTCATAGATACATCACAATAGTTTGGTCATTATAGTAGGAGCATTAATCACATTACATGTTAAAGCTTAGATAGAGAGAGAAATGCACAAAAATGGTTTTAATTGATGCAATGGAAGAATCTCGATATAAGGTCCTCTGTCCCCCTTTCTACTATCATCCATTTCTAGAACTTCCTGCTCGTCTGATCTACCTGTTGTCACCTTGGATATCATGCCCATTCCTCTTCGACGGCTTCTATAAGTCGACCTCAACTACTCATTCCCAGGACCTTATCTTCCTTTGGTAGTCTCTGTGAACTCCACCTTAACTGTTCCTTCCTTCTTCTTTTCCACTCCCTTCTTGTCATCTTTGACGTCCGACTATTATTGGCTTATTTATTTCCTTTTCTTTGGTGATCTTCTGCGCAACAACTTTCTGATCAGAATTGGTCAAAATATGCCAAAATTATGTTCCCCAAAAATTAAGGACCCAACACCTCTTACAATTAACTTTAACTCTATTATATAGAGTTTGTAGCTAGATTGTTATTAGATATAACTATTTCCTAGTTTAGGGAGAGAGGTTAAGAGAATATCTCAACAATCTCTAACAACTCACAAACTAATTTTCCACCTTGGAATGTGACTTGTTACATTAATGTAAGAATTAATTTCAAAAACCCCTCTTAATTCTTACAATATAAAAAACTAAAGCTTGCCGAAATCACATATATTGAATATGTAATGAGAAACATAATAAAGCATTATTCTTGTTCCAAAATCAAGTTGATCTCTATCAAATTGTCTTCTGACCCTTGTAAAGGTGTATTTTCCAAGTTTAATTCTTGAAATATTAGATTCCACTTCCTCGAACTCCTGAATCACAAATATTTAAAAGTCGATTACTGAACAACAATCCACATGTTATTCTATTACCTCATTAGTAGACTACAATCCACATGTAGATCTCTACAAGTAATCAGGGATCCTTCTTGAGATCCACAAATTCTGAACTAACTTGACAACCATCGATACTAAGATTTTAACTTATTTGTTCCTATTTAAAAAAGTTTGAGAGATACCATTCCTTCATTGAACTCATTAGCATCATCAAAGTCTGATGTATATTTACCAATGGCTATATTTTTTGAGTCTTTTTGTTTCCCTTTTAAAATATCACCGACACAATTTTGCAGTTCCATGTATGACCACTTTTTTTTGCAGTAGTGGTATTCATCTTCACTCTTATTTTTCATTCCCATCATTTTGTTTGAAAATAATGTAGCTTTTTTTTAGAATTATCTTTTATCTCTCTTACATTTAGCATATTTTCCTATTCCAAAAATGTTGCTATCATTTCATCCATGTTTGTGAGGACAACTTAAAGGTTGATTATTTAACAATTTGTTTTTGCATCTTCGTCTTTGACCTTAGTACTAACTTTTTCTAACCGCATTATTAGAGACTTGAAGTTATTTATATGAATAGATATAAGTGTTTCATTATTCATTTCAAGTCTAAAGAATTGTAATTTTAAATAAAAAATTGCATTTACAACTTTTGCACGAAACAATTGATTCAAATGTACCATATCTCTTTAGATGGTTTTTTGACATCCACATGATGTAACTATGAATCTGAAAGAGCAAGTTTTATATGGGATTATCTTTGTCATCTATACTTTCCCATTCAACCAATTTTTTGGCATCTATAGGAATTTCTATGTCTTTCACTATACCCCTCAAATTTATATTCATCAATTACATTGTACTTTTACCTTCCATGTATAGAAATTGAGGCCACTAATTTTTTTTAATACTTTGAGCTCCACGGTCAAATGAAAACAATTAAAATCCAAACAAAAAATACCTTGTAAAAATTTAACAATGATCTGAGTTTAGAAGGGAATGAAAAGAAATACAAATTACTAACCAAAAACACAAAGATGCAATGAAACTAATTAATTTCAATTAAATAATGGAAAACACTGAAAATTATTTACAAGTCCAATGAAAGAAAACTAGCTTGAACCATGGTAGCTTGTCTCTGAGAAGAGATGTGATGACTACATGCATTCTTGAACTATGTTACAATGAGGCTCTAAGGCCTTATACTATGAAGAAGCAATGATAAACCCTAAACATCCAAAAAACTGACCCTAGGAAATAAAGTGCCAAAGGCTTATGGGCCCAATGGGGTAAGTTGGAACGTCAACTTCCTAGGGTTGTAACTTCCATTAGAAAGGTTTATCTGAGGAGTAAAATTTTTGACTATTGATGAAAGCCATATAATTTATCAACTCATTTCTTGAAAAAATTCCATTTAGGGCCTAAAAACGGCTCTAGAAGTTCATGACCTAAAAACTGCCAAAAATATAAATTGTGACGTAAAATAAGAAATTGTGTTGTCAACTAGGTGGAATAGGTGGCTGGAAATTGGTATCCATCTAGATTACTTCTCCTCCCTTGGGATGGGGAAACTTGTTCTAAAGTTGGTCCCTAGTGAGCCACTTGCCTTGGTGTAGAAGTTGGTCTGCCTTGACAATCCAATACATTTGGATTGTTTTCTAGTGAGTGCTCTTAACTCACGTGTCAACAATCCGATCAATTTTGGCCTCTTCAAAGCAATCTGGGTTGAGTTTTGTTGGAGCCAACTAGTCTATGATTTGTGATGTGTCCAACATTGATGGATAGTATCACCAAATTCAATCCATATTAAGCATTAGGTGTAGGACAAGGAGGGGGGAAATTCTTAGTTCGAAATAATTTTCCCCTACAACCTTGGTGATGGTGTAAGGCCCATAGTGGAGTGGTCAAAGCTTCTGACGGGTCCCTGCAAGGTGTTATTTCTGCAAATGTAACCAAACCTTGTCTCCCACCTAAAACTTATGTGGCACCTAATGTTGATCATGTCATTCTTTGTACTTAGCATTAAATTTTTCCCTGATATCATGGACATGCTAGTGGATGTGTTGAATTCATTCAATAAACATGGTAGCTTTGTCGACTTTAGAATGGACATGTGTAGATTCAACTTTTGTAGTTGCAAAGGGAAATGCGACATCGATGGGACCCAATGCTTAAAATACCATGCCCATCGGAAAGGGTTTGTGGCCAGTTGACCTATGTAGAGCTCCATTGCAGTTGTTCTAAATATAAGGGAGAGTCTCATCCCATGTGCATGGATGCTTGGAGTTGTACATGCATAAAATGTGCACGAGCATGACCTTTGTTTGGCCATTAGTCTGGGGGTGGAAGGAAGTTGATTTGATGAGTTGGGTGTCCAATAATGACCAGAGGCTTGACTAGAATGTGCTTAGGAACCTACTATCTCGATATGATATGATGGTTTGTGGGATGCAAACATGTATCCATACCCATTTGAATAAGATCTTGGGAGTGGATTTCTTTGTGATACTCTTTTTGCAGACAGTTAGAATTTACATCTTAGAAAATCTATCATCGACCATAAACACACAATCATTACAATGCTTGGTAACAGGAAGGAAAAACATATATTCCATCAAGATGGATTCCCAAGGCTAGCTAATAGTAGGAAGAGGGGTGTATAAAATTGCTTCTTAATGGTTGGTTTGTGATTAGGGGATCAATTTTATGCTAAAAAGTGAAAGTGCCTAGAAGTTATTGAAATCAACGCCAAATTGAAATGCCCATTGTTATGAATCCAATAACGTTTGTTTCACCTCAATATGACACTCGATGCTCAAGTTATTACATAGAGACCATTTTCTCAAGTAGGCAAAAAAATGGCAATTTGGGTGTTTGACTGTGTTTTTTAGGGCTAGTGGCAGGTTGCCACTTGGCCTCTCTAGAGTGGTCAAATTTTCTCAAGTTCTGATTGGTTGTTGGTGCTTTTCATGGGCCAATAACTAGGAGCCATGTGGGCCAATGGGTGGCTACCACGTGGCCTCCCAAGGGCGTATTAAAATTATCTATGGGCTAAATTGCCTCCCATAGGAGTCGAACATGGGATAGGTTGAGCACAATTCAAGCACCTTACCACTAGGGTGCATGATGGTTCTTAATATCCATAGCGCCCAACTTCTATCTAAGGTTTGCACAATTTTTATTTGGGGAAAGGGGCCAAAGCTAAGCGCTAGCCCCCGACCACCCCATGCCCATGAGACTGCAGGTAGGGGAGCCAAGGGCTAGGGCTTAGCCCCAGCCCGAGGTCTCGATGCCATAGCAATATAGCCCACTGGACCATACCCTAGAGCCAAGAGAGCAGGGGCGGAGGAAAGAGCCCTAGCGCAAGGTCATAACCATCACATATAATCACATGTGCAAGCTTTGGGACGCTAAGCAGAAGGAAATCCGATGGGGAGCTAGCACCAGGCCACATGGCCCTTATGTGACCACAACACAGAGAGTGGGGTGTAAGGTAGAAAGTGCCAAGGTGTGGTGGCTAGCCCCAAGTCCGATGGACCATAAAGTGACCGCGCGCCAGAGGAAAAGGGGCCTGATGGGAAGGGCAGGCAGTTAACGTGGCCCTAGGTCCCATGGTACCGCATGTAAGGGCTAGGCTTGTGAGGGTGGGCGTTAAGGCCCAGCCCACAGCCATATGTGCCCGCATGGCCCTAATTTTTGGTCTCAAGGGGTTAGAGGCTGAATTAAAGTTCTAACAAAATGCACCGACAGAGGGTAGAATTGTCGCTCCATTAGCGATTGTTGGAGCACATTTGTAGGATAGTTTGGCAGAAGGGAGAATTTATAGGATGGTTATTAGTCAAGTTCGTGGGAGACCTTGGAAGCTCATAACATTTTGAGTTTTTATCCAAATTGAGCTCATAACAAGGCTACTTAGGGGTTTTTGAATGTTTTGAATCCATTAGTAACCTCTAATTTATGATTTGAGCACATCTATAGAGTCTTTTTATAGGTTTGAGGCTAAGGGTGTATGGATCAATTAGGGTTTGAAAGCAGTTCTGGAAGGTGTTTGAGCATGGAGAAGGCCTTATAGAGGTTTTCTCACATCAGAAGTCTACTGCAACAAATGTAACTTGAAGGGTTCAACTTAGATTTAACTTCTTTTAACATGAAGTTATGTTTATTTGCTTCAATGTGGAATTGAAGTATGCACATGCTCATTTTAGCTCATTTCAGTTGGAGTATGTCATCTTTGTAGAAGATGCTTTGTGTTGCTACTGTTTGTGAGAGTTCTTTGTAGGAGTACATTACCTTGTAGGGGTAATAACCACATGTTTAGCTACAACAAAATTTATGTACTTCATTTTATACCAAATATATGAGTGGTCTAGTCATGTTGATAGGCCCAAAGATGTATCGCAGGAGGGGTGAACCCTGTCAACAAACATTTTGTTTTCCTGTTCATTATGCCTTCTTGGATTACGCGCGTTATGTTCATTATGTTCAGTTACATATGAAGACTAATTCATGATTGAAGATACATTGAACAACCTATTGTTTCAAGACTCATTTTTATTCTTGCAAAGCATTGACACCTACTCTAATTTCATATTTGTTTGGTATTAGAGCACAAGTTGACCAAGTTGCAAGAATGGGAAAAAAGAGAGTCTTCAAGAGCTAAAGGAGCAGAATTTAGCTCTTCAGATGGAGAACATAGAATTGAGAAGGATGTAAGAGATAGCTGAAGAGGAGAAGAGACACATCCACTTTGTTTCACAACAAGTGCTTGATGAGAAAGTTGCATAAAGTTCTACTCTTGTACTAGCAACAGAAACCTCCAAAATGAAGCCAGTATGTGGTCATGATTCAAACAATGGTTTTGGTCCATATGTGGAAGATGTTGCATGTAAATTTTTCAAACATCTTCAAGAAGCACACCATATGCTAGTGGATAAGAGTGGGTGGCTAGAGTCATCTACAAGTTGGCCATCATCGTCATCATCAAAAGTTGAGAAGATGAATGACAAATTTAAGGAAATAATTAGCATATCAAGTTCCACTCCTTCCTTTTATATGCATAAAAAACCTTTTGTAGCATTCGAGCAACAAACCAAGGGCATAGGTTTGAAGTTGTTTTCCAAGATGGGATATGAAGGTCAAGGTCTTGGAGAAAATGGTCAATATATTACCAATCCAATTATGGTTGAGGTAATACCGAAGTACCAGGGATTGGGATATATCCGAATGGATTTTCGAGAATTCTCCAAATAGCTTGAGTTGCATAAAACATCTGAGCATGAGATACCACCACCTTGTGACAATCGTCAAATTTGTAACTCTAAAGATAGGTGTAACTCTCAATAATGTTTTCCAATACATGAAAATTTTGAATACTTGTGGAATCAGTACCCTTGTACATTTTGTGATGCTTTTGACCATTGTGTGGCTCATGTATGTGAGAAATGTATGATAATGGTTAAACGAATGAACCAAAATTTGGGCATCAAGCATAATGAATTTCTTTCGAATGAGAGAACTTCTATGTTAGTAAACAAGAAGAAATTTTTCTATGTGCATTTCAAAGTGCATGGACATGACATTGAGTGATGTTGGAAGTTGCATCTAGAGCTTCATTCGAAGAAAGGTAAAGAGATTATGCTACATAATGCAAGGGAAACAAAAGGTGGCAAAGAGGACTCTCCACAATGTTAAGTGACCTTCAAGGAAAGATGGTGCAAGAAGATAATGTATTCATGAGGAGGACTTGCCTTTGAGTGAGTTCGAGAGGTTATTCAGGAAGGAGTATTTATTAGAGAGATACTTTAATGATAGGGAAACATAATTCTATGAGTTAAAGATGGGATCAATGACAGATGAGGAGTACACTAGCAAGTTCTTGGAGCTACTAAGGTATGTGCCTTACCTCACAGAGGAGAAGGCCAAGATTCAGAGGTTCATTAGTGGATTACCAGTTGTATTCAAAGACAAGATTAAGTTTGAAGAGCCTAGATCATTGGAGGAGACCATTTGAAATATAAGGCATTGCTATGAATAATCGAAGTGAAAATATAAGACTAAGCCAGAATGGAAAGGTAATGAAAATAATAAAGGAAAATGGGACAAGAAGTGAGCAAGACCTCAAGGTACAGGCAATAAAGAGAATGTAGTGCCATCTAAGAAGTTCATTGCATCTGATAGAGGACAAGGGAATTGATCTAAGGAGCAAAATAAGGAGCCCATGTAGTGTTGGACTTGTGGAGGGGATTATCACAGGAGAGATTGTCCACAGTATTAGGGTGGTAGGGCTCACATATATAGTATGCATGAGGCATATACTGTTGGGGATGTTGGTAAGAGTGTTCCACGTATTTATGCAGCATTGGATCAAATAGTAAGACCATTGGGAATCTATCATTGAGATAGACAATAAGCTTTGTGATCAAGATATTTCTATTTTCATTGACCCTGGATATAATTATAGCTATGCTAGTCTTGAATTGGTGGATAAGTGTGGTTTGAGTAAGGAATTTCATGCAGAATTAGTGCAGTTGGCTACAGGTACAAAGAAGCGAGTTCACCATTAGGTAAGAGCTTGTGAATTTTCTTTGAATGGTATGCATATTGTTAGTGTCGGTCTTGAAAGCCCTCCATCAGTGATCAAAGCTCTTTGCATTTGCATTAGTAGGTGTCTCATAAGTGTCAAAGTTTGCATCCCGTTAGGCATGCCATAACCCTGATGGAGGAGCTGGTCTATTCATACCCCTCTTGGCTTTGCTGGATCAGGTCATATCAGTCATTGAGTTTGTCAAGCTGCTCTTGTTTGGTCTTAATGTCAAAATTCTAGGTCTAGGGTTCTTGGTCAGTTATCTTAGCAAGGTCATGTCTCTGAAAGTCCTCGAGTGACCAGCAAGCCAGAGGGAAGATGTTAAACATGTTCCTTTGAAATTTTCATCATGTACAGTTCAATTTTAACCTTGGATTTAAAAACCCTGTTTTTAAAGCCAAGGTCATGATAATTTTTGTAAAAAGAATAAATTTCCAAAATGTTTTCAAAAAGGCAGCAACAACCCTGGTCCCCTTGCCACAGTCCTTCAGATGATCTACCTGCAAAAAGAATCAGGTCAAAGCACTCAAAAAGTCAACTTCAGGATAAAGGAAACCAAGAAAATCAGTGTTTTAAAAAAGTGACAAAATAGACTTTATAAAGTGGGTTTTTGAATGAAATTTTTTCAAAATGAGATTACAAAAGGTATTGTTCTTTCCTTTCACTCTCATTATGCATTTCAAGCTTGTAAGAGAGATTGTGAGAGAGTGGAAGTCAAAGGAGGCGAAAATACAAGGGTTTCGGGCAGTTTGCAGGTGCGCGACCCGTCCAGGCTCGTGCGCGACCCGTTGGGCGGTGCGCGACCCGTCCAGCAGTCTCCGGCAGTGCAAACACATAACGGGTGCGACCCGTTGGGTTGTGCGCGACCCGTCCAGGGCTGTGCGCGACCCGTTCAACTGCCTGCTATCAAAACTTCAAACAAATTCCATTATTCCACTTCAAGTTTGCTCAATTGGTTGAGGTAGGCTCTTAATCCATGGATGTTGATATTGGTGGTGAAAATAATGATGTAGGCTATGATTTCATCTTCTAAATTTGCAAATGAATGGATTAATGTGGCTGTTTGCTAATGTTTGTAAAGTGCTAGGGTTTTGTGACTGTTTCAAGTGTTTTTGTCCCATTTGGTCCCTTCCTTCTTCCCCTCTTTCATTTATAGTCATGCTTGCATCTCTGTCCCATTCTATTTGTACATAAAATGTTGCCTTTTTCCCTCATCTCTAAGCTATAAACCCTACCCCTCTCACAAGCACACAAAACCCTAATTCCCTCAACCATACATATGCAAAAAGATAAAACAAAAAGAAAAGATACATTTGAAAATAAAGAAAAGAGTCATGTGAAATTAAATGTTGCTGTATATCAAAAGGCATGTACATAACCCCTATATACCCTTGACATCCCCTTGTACATGAACACTTTCCCTTTATGTGAAAATAATGTGTATGTACTCCTTAATGTGCATGTACTACTTAAACAACAAAAAGAGCAAAATTTGCCTTATGACACACATGAGCTCCTATAAACAAATTTGGTGTATGGTGTCCCTATGTCCCTCTTGATACATATATGCCCCTTCCATGTTCATTATCATACATGTTTTTATCCCATATGAGATGTTCTTTGCAAATGATTTCCCAATGTTAAAATGTGTTCCTATATGCATGACAATTTGTAAAGTTTCCCTTGAAAATTCCCTGTTATTTTCATATATTCCCATTCCTCGTTAAGAATTTCCCTCCCCTAACATTCCCCTCATGTTTTTTCCCCTTGAAACAGCATAGAGTTCAGTACTTTTGCAAGCAGAGGCAGCAGTTCAATTTGTTCTTCAGTTTGCCCACCTTGCTCCAAAACCATGTTAGATACCGAGACTTATGAGCAAGGTGATGACCATTCATCATCTATAGAGATTGAGGAACAAAGGAGGCCTCATAGAGGGGGTAAGGGAGGTCACCATAAGAGGGAGGAGCCTACTTCTTTGGCAGAGTTACAGGCTTGTCCTTTGGCACTGAATTGCTTCCGGTACATGTCATGCTATCAGTTTTGTGAGAGGCTCACTCAGATTCAGCATCATAGAGAGCTGGCCCGCTTGTTTGTCTTACACCTCCATGATGGACATGTCACTCTTGCAGGGGTGAATTTCATATTGACACCCGAGGTGATCTCCGAGGCTACAGGGATACCAAATGTGGGTGAGGTGTGGCCTAAGCGCAGATTACTTGATTTTGTTCACTTTGAGCCTTATGTCCGGCCATCATTTGTGAAACTGTTGGCAGGTGTTTTCCCATTCAGATTTCTTCGGAGTGAGTATGCTCCCCTCATGAGACTTATCATGCATTATTTTACATGTGAGGGCAGATTTTCACAGGTGTATTCATATCACATTCGCCTGTTGATGCATTTCACCCGGGTGAGGATGATGAACCTCCCGATCTTCCTGTTTCAGAACATTCAGAGGATGGTACCCATGTTGCAGAGGAAGACCCCGGCCCAGCAGTACAGGAGCCTTTGTCACTATGGTTTGATCCAGCTTATAGTCTCTTATCAGTTGACTCAGCAGGGTATCTCATGGGAGGAGTTCATCTCCCGTGAGTTTTTCACAGTGCCACCTCAGCCACATCAGGAGGCTATTCATGAGGAGGGAGGACCATCTCAGCAGCCTGATGCTCCCATCACCCGACATGTCAGATCCACTCCTATGGTCACCTATAAGAAAGGCCCAAGGGCCTTATTTGCAGCAGCTAGGCGAGTACTATCTCCACAGCAGGTGGAAGGGGTCTCGCCTTCATCTTCAGAGCAGCGAGTGTTATCTCCACAGCAGGTGGAAGGGGCCTCGCTTTCTTCGCCAGCACAGGTATTGCAGAGGGGCAAAGAGCCCATGGTTCATGAGGATCCGGTGATTGATCTTGAGGTTAGTTCTCCGAGCCAAGAGGCAAAGGAGATCATTCAGCAGCTCCGGGCCGAGAATGATGTTTTGCAGCGGAGACTTGAGGGTGCCCAATGGACCATCACATATTTAGAGCAGTAGAACACACAGCTGGAGGAGGAGAAGGCACTTGATGAGATTTGGAGGATTCGTAGTGACCGAGTCCTAAACCGTAGGAGGCCCGGTGACCCATTGCCTGTTGACCGGGAATCATTGCTTATTCAGGAGAATGCCCACTTGGAGAGGTTGTTGGCTAAGGCCAACCAGGACAAAAGGCTGCTAAGGAACATGAAAAATCATTATTGGGCTAGGATGCACGTTTGTAAAGCAAAGATGAAAATGTTCCAAAGAAGGTTGACCGAGGCTCTCAAGAAGAAGAAGAAGACCAATCCCCTCCGCATCTTGGCCGAGGCTTCTCTCACTCATCATGACACTCATTAGCCTCTTCACAGCACCAAGCACAAAAATTTTTGGAAGTTTTGGCTCATTTTTGGCATTTTTGGGAAATTTACAGGTTTTGGCTTCTCAACGGGTCTCACCCCCGGTGAGACCCTTTGTCATCGTAGCTCCGTTTTGCGAAAACTCAGCATTGATGGATTTTTCATGAAAAGTTACATATGCCCGTCCATTACCTTGAGTTTTCATGGAGTTTTGGGCCTCCAAAAGGTCAAAATACAGCCAAATTTTGACTTTCTGCCCCTTTTTTGAGCTGCAGAAGTAGTCTTGGGAGAATTGACATTTGACTGGGCAAATGACCTCCAAATCCAAAAATTCCAGTTGGGTTGGAAAGTAGACTCAGAGACCTTTCCAACGCGCTAACCTTCACCTGATTCTGACACCGGGAAGGCCTCCAAACAGGGCTCCAAAGTGCGCGACCCGTTGAGGAGGATGTGCGCGACCCGTTGAGGAATTTGTGCCAGATTTGACCAGTTCAGCCCAGAATTTGCAGTTTAGCTCCAGTTTGACTTGCTGAGGTCGATGGTGGTCCTTTTAACTGTACTTGTGGCACTTTTTGGATACTTTTACTCTTGTTTTACTCTTCTAGAAGTTTCTCTCATGTAAAAGGGTAAAATTGACTGTATGAACTGGTTTCCAAGTTTTTAGAGGCAAGTTGTTTTGACTGCCTATTTTGTAGTGCTTAGTTTAGAAGTTGTTCAAACAGCTCCTAGGATAGTGAGCTCGACCCATGGAGGCAGGGAAAGAGGTTAGATAATCTATATTATGTACTTTCATGCTCATTTTCATGGTTGGACTCTTGAGGGATAAGCTATCATTGTATATTTCATTTGTATCTCTGCAATTTTTGGCTAAGGAAGACCAGGGTTTTGCAGTCATCTTTGGGATTCATGTGGACTCAGGTGTTGATGGTGTGTTTCTTCATGTTATTGTAAGCTTTGTTATGTGATTCATTTCCTTTCTATACTGCTGCATATTAAACAAATGAAGTGATAAAGTCAGAATTCATGCTTGCCATGCTCTACTTTTAAATTTGTTTAATTTCTATGTTTTCTGCTGTCTAAAGAGAATTCAAATCCATTGTTTGCTCTCTTTAGCCTTCTTTTCTTTCTTCCTAATCATCCACTTCAGCTAAAGACATCAATACAGGTTCCTACCTTGCCCCAAAGACCCCCCTGCAGAAACTGTGTCCAATCCCCGCACCCTAAATTGCAGCTCCTCAATTTGCCACCAAAAACCCAAAAAACCCCAAATCAACCTTCAAATCAGTTTACTAGCCTAATATCTGTGTTACCTTGATTGGTCATCTCTTCCAATTGAAAGTTTACCGAGATTGACCGGAGAGAGCCTTCTCCTGCCCCGTAGGGCTAGCTACGAGGCTGAATGGTTTGATGTAGCTTTGAGATTTGCCTTTTCAGCCTGAGGTGAAATTTCAAGTGCTAACATACTGGCGACCATACTGGGGAGAACAAACCGATCTTTTGTTCATTGACGTGTTATTTCATAGGTCTTAGACGGAGCCTGAAGTTACGCCAGGTAGCCTTCGAAAATGCTCTTGTTTTACATCAGCGCAAGTAGATAAACGCTGCTTCAGTCAATCTCCGTGAGCTTGTGAACATAGCGCTTCTTTGACATCTTATCCCCATGTATTTGTTAACTCTGAGCCATGGATGATAGGTTGACAGTTTTCACAGGCTGAAACGCTTTTTCTTTCCTAGTTATTCTGAGAAAACAAGCTGGCTACAGCTCCTAAACCCATTTTCAGATCTCATTCATGCCCAGCTATTTTTGAGTATCTTGAAGATTTAGATGTTGACGAAAGCTTTGAGTTGTCTCTGTTCAAAACTAAATCTGAAAGTGCACTTGCAACTCTAGTTCCTAATCCTGATTTTGCAGCTGCTATTGAATTTGAGAGGCATAATAAATTAGTTGAAAACTTCATTTTTAGGAATCTCCAGACACGTGTACAAGCTACTACTCTTGCTGATTTCCTTGAAAATATCTCTGGTCATATTGGATCTTCTATCACGGCGCATGAACAGACAAATCCTCCTTTTATTGTTATCTCTCCCATAGTTACTCATCCTCCATCTACAGTTGTTTCGCCTTCAGCATCACATACTGCTTCTCCTCCTCTTACTCCTCATACCGCTACACCTACTCCGCCTGCTACTCCAAGACCTACCTTACCTAGAAAAATGGCAGCCCGGTTTGCCCTACTTGCATTGCCTGCTAATCTTCATGATATGCCTGCTGATTACCAAAGTAAAATCCCCATGTTTGATGGCACTCCACAAAGTATTACAGCTCAGCAACATATCGATAAAATGTCTACTTTCTTTGATCTATATGAGTTAGATGAAGAAGATGTTACCATGCGGTTTTTCGTGCAAACATTTGCCGGAGAAGTAAGAAAATGGTTCAGAGGGTTAACAGCTAACAACATTGCTACCTTGGAAGCACTTCAGAATCAATTCTTAGATCGGTGGGAAATCAGAAAGGATCCGCTTCAAATCAATGCCGAATACAACAACCTCAAGCGTAATCCGGGTGAGTCTGTTCAAGATTATATAATCAGATTCAATACAGTTTATAATGCTATTCCCGATGATTTGAGGCCATCTAGAAAATCAGCACTTCTCAAATTCCCGGATGGTTTTGATCCGGAGATGGCTTATTCACTGAGAGACCGAGAACCCCCTACCTTGGAGGATATGCAGAAAATTGCTGTCAGCATTGAGGCAAATTTGAATAATAAAAGAGCACGAATGAAGGCAGAAAAGCGTGTCACCATCAAGGAGGAGGCATCCACATCAAATCAGGTTCTTCAGCAGGTTGAACAGGTGAAGAGGTTACTTGAAAGGGTCACAATTGACAAGCCGGAACCGCAGATTCGTAACCCAAATTTCAGAGGTCAGCAGCAACAATATAGGATCAAGCAGCGTGAAACAAAGGCACAAGACACAGCAGTTCAACAGCAAATGAAACCGCCTTTTCAGCAGAATTTTGTTAGTCAAGAATCTGAAGATGAGGGTGATAATGTTGGCGAGGAAAATCATTTCTTTACCCCTGATGATATGCCTACATATATCACGGAAGAAGATGAGTTGGTGAGTAATTCCGTCTTTCCACAAGATGAGCATTATATTTTGTCAAATGATATGATACTTGAAGAAGAATCTGAAGAATATCAAAGAGGGTACTTGAATGCATTATCAGCTCAGCAAGGACAACAAAGGCAATTGAGAGGTCGGACTATTCCTATAAATCCTGTGCAGAAGAGGAAAGACATTGCAGCGAAAAATGATTCAGTTTCTTCAAAAGGTAAAGACATAGTTGGTCCCTCAACAATCCCATCATCATCAGCAGCTAAAGTGGACCAGCCATCAAATGCACCAAAGGATAAAGCTGAGAAGAGAGATAATCCGGCAAAGGAAGGTGAGAAGTTTCCAGTTTTCAGTTTGGAGAATGAAATTGCAAAGGTGAAGATACCTATTCCTTTAATGGAGGTTATGAAGAACGCTACTTACCGAGGCCAAATTTCCAAATTGCTGAATTTCGACCCAATGCTAGACATGGTGAATGTACAAGATGATCAGCCGGAGTTAATCTTTGGGCCAGCTTTGAATGGTGAGTCTCCCGAGAGTGACATTCCTCCATTTTATATTAGTTTGCGATTGCATGAGTTTGTGCTGCACAATGCTATGTTTGACTCGGGAGCTTCACATAATTTGATGCCGAAAACAATCATGGAGAAGCTGGGGCTTGACATCACAAGGAAGTACCATGATTTGTATTCGTTTGATTCCAGCCGGGTAAGATGCATTGGTTTGATCAAAGACTTAGTGGTGAGTCTAGATCAAATTCCAGCGAAGAATGTTTTAATGGATGTGGTGGTGGCGGACATTCCTCCACGATTTGGCATGTTGTTGTCAAGGTCATGGGGAGCCAAACTCAAAGGTACGATTCAGCTTGATTTTTCATATGCTTCAATTCCAGTTTTCGGTCAAATGAGGAAGTTATATCGGGAACAGAAGATGAAATACATGATCACTAGTAAGGAAAAGCCCGTGAATCATCCTGTAAATTATGTACAGACAGATTTAGAATCTTTTGTTTTGTTTGCGGAAAATTTCAATGAGGTAGATAGTCAGTTAGTTCAAGTAGAAGATATACCAGACATTTCAGAAAATTTCAGGGATGTTTTGAGAAAGGAAAGGGAAGAAAGGATTGCTGTCATAAGGCCAATTGCAGAAATAAATGGGCAGCAAACAGAACATGAAACAAAATCAGACTTTCATCACCTAGAAGATGATGAAGAGGGTCTTTGGACAATGGATTTTGATGGTGCAGTGGGCAGCGATGGTGCTGGTATAGGTGTGTGGATCCGAAGCCCATTCTTAGCTCAAGATCAAGTTCCAAGCAAGGTACGGGTATGTTCTTACAAATTAGCATTTGATTGTTCGAATAATGAGGCAGAATATGAAGCTCTTATTGCTGGTTTGAAAATCCTTCTGAAGTTAAAGGCAAAGAAAATAGCAGTATATGGCGACTCCGAACTAGTTATCAAGCAAGTGAAAGGTGAATTTCAGGCCAAACATCCTCGCATGAGAGCTATGTGAAAAGATATCCTGAAAAGATTTTCTGAACATACCTTGACATGTGTGCCCCGGATTCAAAATGGTGTTGCGGATGCATTGGCTAAGGCAGCAAGTAATCTGAAAATACCCATGAATTCCAGCAATAAGTTTGAGATATATGTGAAGCATCGTCCTACAGTTCCAGATAACCAAAGGTGTTGGCAAGTGTTCCAAGATGACGAAGAAATTGAAGATTTTCTGCAAGTTAAGGGTAAGTTTGAAGACATCTCAATAGATACGGAAGCTGAAGGAGTGAATCAGATGGATGTATTGCAGCTCAAAGACAATCACATTCCAAAAGGATTGATTCCTTTAGAGGAATTGTTTGATCAGGATGATGTGGCCCGCAAGCCAACTTTGAGGCCAACGGACGAAGGAGTTGAAGATGTGAACCTTGGGACAGCTGCAAATCCAAAGATGGTGAAGCTTTCAAAAGCGTTGCCGCCTAAGGTAAAGCAAGAGTATATCAGATTATTGTCTCTGTATTCTAATGTTTTTGCATGGGATTATTCAGATTTGAAAACTTATGACACAAGCATTATTCAACACACTATTCCTATAAAGCCAAATCAAAAGCCTTTCCGGCAAAAGTTGAGAAGAATTAATCCTAAATTGCTGCCATTAATTGAGAAGGAAGTCAACAGGTTGTATAAGTCCGGGATCATAGTGCCAATCCGGTTTTCCGATTGGATCTCAAACTTGGTGCCCGTGAGGAAGAAAACCGGTGAGATTCGCTTGTGTATAGACTTTAGAAATCTGAACAAAGTTTCATTAAAGGACAATTATCCGCTGCCCAAGATGGATCACATATTGCAGCGGGTTGTGGGGGCATCTAGGATGTCACTGCTTGATGGTTACTCTGGATATAATCAGATTTTAGTGCACGAAGATGACCGTGACAAGACATCATTTACTACTCCATGGGGTACATTTCATTATGCCAAGATGCCGTTTGGATTGAAGAATGCGGGTGCCACATTTCAGCGAGCAATGGACATGGCCTTTGCAAATGAGAAGGATGTATTTTTAGTAGTTTATCTTGATGATTTGACCGTGTTTTCGAAATCAGATGAAGAGCATTTGTTTCATTTGACTAAGGTGTTTGAAAAATGCAGAAAATATGGCATCTCATTGAATCCGAAGAAAAGTCTTTTTGCTATGAGTGAAGGCAAGCTGCTAGGCCATATCATTTCTAAAGATGGCATTCGTATAGACCCTGCACGAGTGGAAGCAATTCAGCAATTGGAGCAGCCCCGTAGCAAGAAAGAAATTCAGTCCTTTAATGGTAAGTTGAATTTTCTGCGTCGTTTCATTCCCAATCTTGCTGAACATCTCAGAGAGATAACCAATATGCTCAAGAAGGACAGCGAACTAAGATGGACCGAAGGGGCGGTGAAATCGTTTAATTTGATAAAGGTAATCTTATCTTCAGCTCCAACTTTGATTAGCCCAGATTATACACAGGATTTTATTTTGTTTTCATTTGCCTCTGAGCATACATTGGCGGCCGTGTTAATGCAAAAGAGAGATGGAGTTGAGAGGCCCATAGCTTTTTTCAGCCGCATCATAAGAGATGGAGCACTGAATTATAATATCATTGAGAAGCAAGCATTGGCCCTGATCAAAGCATTGAAAGATTTCCGAGTTTACATATTGAATTCTCATGTATTAGCATATGTCCCTAATGCAGCTGTAAAGGATGTTTTAGTACAAACGGAACCAGAAGGAAGAAGGGGTAAGTGGATTGCTGCACTCTTAGAATATGATGTTGAAATTAAGCCTACCAAGTTGATTAAAGGCCAAGGCTTAGCTAAGTTGATGGCTGAAGCGAACCTTCATGTCCTTGATATAAATTTGATTGCTGCCTTGTCCGATGAAGATGAAGAAAATTCAGTTCTACAGGTGTCCGATATCTTTATGTCTTCTCCTTGGTATGCTGATATAGTTTATGTGCTTCAAAACTTATCTGCACCTCCTGGCATGCCTAGAAACAAAGCTAGAACATTGAAGCTTAAGGCTGCCAAATTTTGCATTATCAAATCTGCACTTTATTGGAAGGATCCCGGTGGCATCTTGCTGAACTGTTTGGTCGAAGAGGAAGCAAAAACAACAATAGATGACTTCCATAAAGGTGACTGTGGGGGTCACTTATTTTGGAAAACCACGGCTAATAAGATTTTGAGAGCCAGTTTCTATTGGCCTTCTTTATTTTCTGATGTGTATAAAGCGGTAAAGAGCTGTCATGAATGTCAAATTTTTCAAGGCAAACAGAAATTACAGCCCTTGCCTCTCAAACCGGTGGAAATCAGTGTGCCATTTCAGCAATGGGGCTTGGATTTTATTGGCGAGATCCACCCAGCATCTTCCGGGCAACATCGATGGATCTTGACAGCTACAGATTACTTCACAAAATGGATTGAAGCCATTCCCACCCGGCAGGCCACAGATTTGGTAATTATTTCCTTTCTTGAAAATAATATCTTGTCACGTTTTGGCTGTCCACAAAAGTTGATTACTGACAATGCAGCTGCATTCAAATCAAAGAAGTTGGTTGATTTTTGCTTTAAATATAACATCAGTTTGGGGAATTCAACCGCTTATCATCCGCAAGGTAATGGGCTGGCCGAATCTTCGAACAAATCCCTTGTGAATATTATCAAGAAATTGCTGGAAATAAACAAGAAGAGCTGGCATAAGAAATTGATAAATGCACTATGGGCTGATCGGGTAAGTCAAAAGAAGTCAATTGGTATGTCACCTTTTGAAATTGTTTACGGAGTAGATGCAACGACGGATCAGTCAAATGATTCATTTGCAGCAGACACGAGAAGAAGTTCTCCAGAATTCCCTTAAGTTGCAGGAGCGCATAAAGAGAATCTATGACAAAAAGGCCAAGGCAGATGAGTTTCAGATTGATGATGTTGTGTTACGGTGGGATGCCCGCAATGAGGATAAAGGGAAGCATGGAAAATTCGACAACTTATGGAAGGGTCCTTATAAAATTGCAGCATACCATGGTCCAAATGCTTTCCTTCTCAAAGAAATGAATGGAGATGAATGTCTTGGAGGGTCGGTGAATGGCCGGCTGCTCAAAAGGTATCATGCTTGAGCATTTTCTACTCTAATCACTCCCATTGTAAATACCATGTCATTTTCTTTCTGCAGCAAGTGTGAAGCTGATTTCCATCTTCAGTTTGGGGGACCGCGGTGAAGGCTATAATTCTAAAAATGGTGATTAGTTGGTGTGAGTTTTACAAATTGTTTCATGTCAGTTCATTTTTTGTATAGAGTTAGTGAGTTAGTGTCCAAGATAGTCTTGAATTTCAGTCAAATGTCTAAGTCAAATAAAGTTGTTTTCAAGCTTAGTCACATCTGAATAAGTTGACTCCATCGCCCAATGGTTGCAAGCACTGGTCTGCTCTCCCAGATGTCTAAGGTTCTTGGTACCTCCAAGGAGATACCATCCCCATTAGAGCCAATGTTAGTGTCGGTCTTGAAAGCCCTCCATCAGTGATCAAAGCTCTTTGCATTTGCATTAGTAGGTGTCTCATCAGTGTCAAAGTTTGCATCCCGTTAGGCATGCCATAACCCTGATGGAGGAGCTGGTCTATTCATACCCCTCTTGGCTTTGCTGGATCAGGTCATATCAGTCATTGAGTTTGTCAAGCTGCTCTTGTTTGGTCTTAATGTCAAAATTCTAGGTCTAGGGTTCTTGGTCAGTTATCTTAGCAAGGTCATGTCTCTGAAAGTCCTTGAGTGACCAGCAAGCCAGAGGGAAGATGTTAAACATGTTCCTTTGAAATTTTCATCATGTACAGTTCAATTTTAACCTTGGATTTAAAAACCCTGTTTTTAAAGCCAAGGTCATGATAATTTTTGTAAAAAGAATAAATTTCCAAAATGTTTTCAAAAAGGCAGCAACAACCCTGGTCCCCTTGCCACAGTCCTTCAGATGATCTACCTACAAAAAGAATCAGGTCAAAGCACTCAAAAAGTCAACTTCAGGATAAAGGAAACCAAGAAAATCAGTGTTTTAAAAAAGTGACAAAATAGACTTTATAAAGTGGGTTTTTGAATGAAATTTTTTCAAAATGAGATTACAAAAGGTATTGTTCTTTCCTTTCACTCTCATTATGCATTTCAAGCTTGTAATAGAGATTGTGAGAGAGTGGAAGTCGAAGGAGGCGAAAATACAAGGGTTTCGGGCAGTTTGCAGGTGCGCGACCCGTCCAGGCTCGTGCGCGACCCGTTGGGCGGTGCGCGACCCGTCCAGCGGTCTCCGGCAGTGCAAACACATAATGGGCGCGACCCGTTGGGCTGTGCGTGACCCGTCCAGGGCTGTGCGTGACCCGTTCAACTGCCTGCTATCAAAACTTCAAACAAATTCCATTATTCCACTTCAAGTTTGCTCAATTGGTCGAGGTAGGCTCTTAATCCATGGATGTTGATATTGGTGGTGAAAATAATGATGTAGGCTATGATTTCATCTTCTAAATTTGCAAATGAATGGATTAATGTGGCTGTTTGCTAATGTTTGTAAAGTGCTAGGGTTTTGTGACTGTTTCAAGTGTTTTTGTCCCATTTGGTCCCTTCCTTCTTCCCCTCTTTCATTTATAGTCATGCTTGCATCTCTGTCCCATTCTATTTGTACATAAAATGTTGCCTGTTTCCCTCATCTCTAAGCTATAAACCCTACCCCTCTCACAAGCACACAAAACCCTAATTCCCTCAACCATACATATGCAAAAAGATAAAACAAAAAGAAAAGATACATTTGAAAATAAAGAAAGAGTCATGTGAAATTAAATGTTGTTGTATATCAAAAGGCATGTACATAACCCCTATATACCCTTGACATCCCCTTGTACATGAACACTTTCCCTTTATGTGAAAATAATGTGTATGTACTCCTTAATGTGCATGTACTCCTTAAACAACAAAAAGAGCAAAATTTGCCTTATGACACACATGAGCTCCTATAAGCAAATTTGGTGTATGGTGTCCCTATGTCCCTCTTGATACATATATGCCCCTTCCATGTTCATTATCATACATGTTTTTATCCCATATGAGATGTTCTTTGCAAATGATTTCCCAATGTTAAAATGTGTTCCTATATGCATGACAATTTGTAAAGTTTCCCTTGAAAATTCCCTGTTATTTTCATATATTCCCATTCCTTGTTAAGAATTTCCCTCCCCTAACATTCCCCTCATGTTTTTTCCCCTTGAAACAGCATAGAGTTCAGTACTTTTGCACGCAGAGGCAGCAGTTCAATTTGTTCTTCAGTTTGCCCACCTTGCTCCAAAACCATGTCAGATACCGAGACTTATGAGCAAGGTGATGACCATTCATCATCTACAGAGATTGAGGAACAGAGGAGGCCTCGTAGAGGGGGTAAGGGAGGTCATCATAAGAGGGAGGAGCCTACTTCTTTAGCAGAGCTACAGGCTTGTCCTTTGGCACTGAATTGCTTCCGGAACATGTCATGCTATCAGTTTTGTGAGAGGCTCACTCAGATTCAGCATCATAGAGAGCTGGCCCGCTTGTTTGTCTTACACCTCCATGATGGACATGTCACTCTTGCAGGGGTGAATTTCATATTGACACCCGAGGTGATCTCCGAGGCTACAGGGATACCAAATGTGGGTGAGGTGTGGCCTAAGCGCAGATTACTTGATTTTGTTCACTTTGAGCCTTATGTCCGGCCATCATTTGTGAAACTGTTGGCAGGTGTTTTCCCATTCAGATTTCTTCGGAGTGAGTATGCTCCCCTCATGAGACTTATCATGCATTATTTTACATGTGAGGGCAGATTTTCACAGGTGTATTCATATCACATTCGCCTGTTGATGCATTTCACCCGGGTGAGGATGATGAACCTCCCGATCTTCCTGTTTCAGAACATTCAGAGGATGGTACCCATGTTGCAGAGGAAGACCCCGGCCCAGCAGTACAGGAGCCTTTGTCACTATGGTTTGATCCAGCTTATAGTCTCTTATCAGTTGACTCAGCAGGGTATCTCATGGGAGGAGTTCATCTCCCGTGAGTTTTTCACAGTGCCACCTCAGCCACATCAGGAGGCTATTCATGAGGAGGGAGGACCATCTCAGCAGCCTGATGCTCCCATCACCCGACATGTCAGATCCACTCCTATGGTCACCTATAAGAAAGGCCCAAGGGCCTTATTTGCAGCAGCTAGGCGAGTACTATCTCCACAGCAGGTGGAAGGGGTCTCGCCTTCATCTTCAGAGCAGCGAGTGTTATCTCCACAACAGGTGGAAGGGGCCTCGCTTTCTTCGCCAGCACAGGTATTGCAGAGGGGCAAAGAACCCATGGTTCATGAGGATCCGGTGATTGATCTTGAGGTCAGTTCTCCGAGCCAAGAGGCAAAGGAGATCATTCACCAGTTCCGGGCCGAGAATGATGTTTTGCAGTGGAGACTTGAGGGTGCCCAATGTACCATCACATATTTAGAGCAGCGGAACACACAGCTGGAGGAGGAGAAGGCACTTGATGAGATTTGGAGGATTCGTAGTGACCGAGTCCTAAACCGTAGGAGGCCCGGTGACCCATTGCCTGTTGACCGGGAATCATTGCTTATTCAGGAGAATTCCCACTTGGAGAGGTTGTTGGCTAAGGCCAACCAAGACAAAAGGCTGCTAAGGAACATGAAAAATCATTATTGGGCTAGGATGCACGTTTGTAAAGCAAAGATGAAAATGTTCCAAAGAAGGTTGACCGAGGCTCTCAAGAAGAAGAAGAAGACCAATCCCCTCTGCATCTTGGTCGAGGCTTCTCTCACTCATCATGACACTCATTAGCCTCTTCACAGCACCAAGCACAAAATTTTTTGGAAGTTTTGGCTCATTTTTGGCATTTTTGGGAAATTTACAGGTTTTGGCTTCTCAACGGGTCTCACCCCCGGTGAGACCCTTTGTCATCGTAGCTCCGTTTTGCGAAAACTCAGCATTGATGGATTTTTCATGCAAAGTTACATATGCCCATCCATTACCTTGAGTTTTCATGGAGTTTTGGGCCTCCAAAAGGTCAAAATACAGCCAAATTTTGACTTTCTGCCCCTTTTTTGAGCTGCAGAAGTAGTCTTGGGAGAATTGACTTTTGGCTGGGCAAATGACCTCCAAATCCAAAAATTCTAGTTGGATTGGAAAGTAGACTCAGAGTCCTTTCCAACGAGCTATCCTACACCTGATTCTGACATCCGGAAGGCCTCCAAACAGGGCTCCAAAGTGCGCGACCCGTTGAGGAGAATGTGCGCGACCCGTTGAGGAATTTGTGCCAGATTTGACCAGTTCAGCCTAGAATTTGCAGTTTAGCTCCAGTTTGACTTGCTGAGGTCGATGGTGGTCCTTTTGACTGTACTTGTGGCACTTTTTGGATACTTTTACTCTTGTTTTACTCTTCTAGAAGTTTCTCTCATGTAAAAGGGTAAAATTGACTGTATGAACTGGTTTCCAAGTTTTTAGAGGCAAGTTGTTTTGACTGCCTATTTTGTAGTGCTTAGTTTAGAAGTTGTTCAAACAGCTCCTAGGATAGTGAGCTCGACCCATGGAGGCAGGGAAAGAGGTTAGATCATCTATATTATGTACTTTCATGCTCATTTTCATGGTTGGACTCTTGAGGGATAAGCTATCATTGTATATTTCATTTGTATCGTTGCAATTTTTGGCTAAGGAAGACCAGGGTTTTGCAGTCATCTTTGGGATTCATGTGGAATCTGGTGTTGATGGTGTGTTTCTTCATGTTATTGTAAGCTTTGTTATGTGATTCATTTCCTTTATATACTGCTGCATATTAAACAAATGAAGTGATAAAGTCAGAATTCATGCTTGCCATGCTCTACTTTTAAATTTGTTTAATTTCTATGTTTTCTGTTGTCTAAAGAGAATTCAAATCCATTGTTTTCTCTCTTTAGCCTTCTTTTATTTCTTCCTAATCATCCACTTCAGCTAAAGACATCAATACAGGTTCCTACCTTGCCCCAAAGACCCCCCTGCAGAAACTGTGTCCAATCCCCGCACCCTAAATTGCAGCTCCTCAATTTGCCACCAAAAACCCAAAAAACCCCCAAATCAACCTTCAAATCAGTTTACTAGCCTAATATCTGTGTTACCTTGATTGGTCATCTCTTCCAATTGAAAATTTACCAAGATTGACCGAAGAGAGCCTTCTCCTGCCCCGTAGGGCTAGCTACGAGGCTGAATGGTTTGATGTAGCTTTGAGATTTGCCTTTTCAGCCTGAGGTGAAATTTCAAGTGCTAACACCTACCACAACACATTTGAATGTATTACCGTTGGTATCATATAGTATGTTGTTGGGCATGGATGGTTGTATCTTCATAGAACCAAGGTGGATTGTTATGGAAAAGCTATTGAGTTCTTGGATGACAATCGAGAACCAAGAGACTTACAGGGAAAGAAGAAAGCCACATTATTAAGGATGGTGACAACTATGTAGGAAAAACACAGTCACAGGAAAGGGTGTATTTGATTCAAAATGCACATTTCTAGTGACAAAGTTAAGGAAGTTGAGGATGCAGATGTTTTGAGCAGGTACCCGGTTCTACAACAGTTCTAGGATGTATTTCCTCAGGATATTTCAGAGTTGCCACCTCACAGGGAAGTACAATTTTCTATTGAGTTAGTTCTAGGGGTAGATCCAGCATGAAAAACAGCTTACATGATGAGCACACCTGAGTTGGTAGAGTTGAAGTTTCAGTTGAAGGAAATGCTGGACAAGGGATACATTAGGCCAAGTGTATCACCTTGGGGTGCACCTGTATTGTTTGTGAAGAATAAAGATGGCACTCTCGGATTGTGCATTGAATACAAGCAATTGAACAAAGTGAAAATCAAGAACATGTATCCCTTTCCAAGGATCGATGACTTGTTCGATCAGTTGAAGGTGGCAACAGTGTCATCGAAGAGTGATTTGAGATCCATATATCACCATGTATGCATCAAAGAGGAGGATATTTACAAGAAAACTTGTAGGACCATGCATGGGCATTATGAGTTGTTGTAGTTCCATTAAGTTTGACTAATGCTCCAACTACATTTATGTTCTTGATGAATAGTGTGTTGTGTCCGTATTTGGATGAGTTTTTTGTTGTGTTCATTGATGACATATTATTATATTCTAAAAATGAGGAAGATCATGTTGAGCATTTAGTAGGAGTGTTGAGGTTGTTGAGAGGGAATTAGTTTTTATGCAAAGCTCAACAAGTGTAGTTTCTTTTAGACTGAGGTACACTACTTGGGACATGTTGTCTCCAAGGAGGGTAGTGCAGTAGATCTAGAAAAGATAAGGGACATCATGGAGTGGGTAGCTCCCAGGAATGTAGATGAGGTGAGATATTTCATGGGGTTGGAAAGCTATTATAGTAGGTTCATTAGGAACTTCTCATAGATTTCTTATCCGACCACATCATTGTAGAGAAAAGGTAGCAAGTTTGAATGGATAGAGGAATGTGAAACTAGTTTTGAGCAGCTCAAGCTGATGTTGACACATGCACCAGTGTTAAATATCGCAGATCCAAACAAAGAGTTTGTGGTATGCACAAATGCTTGCAAGAAAGGACTTGGTGGAGTCCTTATGTAGGATGGATAGGTGGTATGCTATGAGTCACGAAAACTGAATGAGCACAAGCATAAATACCCCACACATGATCTTGAGTTTGCAATGATAATACATGCATTGAATATGTGGAGGCACTATCTTTTGGGTAGGAAGTTTGTGTTGATGAGTGATCACAGTGGTTTGTGGTATCTATTTGACCAACCAAAGCTGAATAGTAGGCAGGCCCGGTGGTTGGCCATGATCAATGATTTCGATTTTGAGATCAGGCATATGAAAGGTAAATAGAACAGGGTGGCAGATGCTCTTAGTAACCAGGTATAGGTCAATCACTTATCAATTATGAGTTCCTATGGGAAAAACTTGAAGGATACAATCTTGTAGGAAAGTCAGCAGGATTTCATGGTATATGGAGATTATGCATAGGTTACAACAGAGTACTAGTACAGGTATAGGTGGTAGTATAGGTACAGGTAGCATCAGAGGTATAGGTACAGGTGAAAGTGCACCAGATGTGGACTACTGCCTTACAACATATGGATTGGTTAGATTCAGAGATATGATATATCTGGCAGACAATAGTGAGCTCAAGAAGGTGATCTTGAGGGAGTTTCATGAGAAACCTTATTTAGGTCACCCAGGCTATCAAAAGACATTGACCACAGTGAAGAATTTTATTATTGTCCGAACCTAAAGAGGGATGTATCAAAGTTTTTGGCTAGGTGTTTCAATTGTTAGCATGTGAATACAAAGTGTAAACATCCAGGTGGACTGCTACAATTGATTACAATCCTAGAATGGAAATGGGAGGTCATTTCCATGGAATTCATCATAGGTTTTCCAAGGACAGTGAGATAGCATGATTCCATCATAGTCGTTGTGGACAGGTTGAAAAAGGTTGCACACTTCATTCTAGTGAAGTCTACATTCTCAGCTAAAGATGTGGAACATGTATTCATTAGAGATGTGGTTAGAATGAATGGTGTTTCGAAGATGATTGTGTTAGACAGGGATGCAAATTTCACTTCCAAGTTTTGGAAGGAGTTGTTTGTAGGCTTGGGCACAAAGTTGGCCTTCAGTAAAACTTATCATCTGCAGACAAATGGGTAGAAAGAGAGGGTCAACATGATATTGGAGGACATGTTGAGGATGTATGTGATGTGTCAGCATCGAAAGTGGGAAGAGTATCTCCCATTGGTAGAGCTCGGTTACAACAATGGGTATTAGGAATCTTTGAAGATGAGTTCATTTGAGGCATTGTATGGGTGAAGTTGCAATACTCCCATCAATTGGAGTGATCTAGTTAACAAGGTGTTGATTAGGTTGGACATGTTGGTGGACATGGAACAAGAGATGTGGGTTATAAAGAAGAATCTAAAAGCAACATATGATAGGCAGCAGAGCTATGCAGATCAGAACAAGTTGTTCAACGAGTTCCAGGTTGCGGAACAAGTGTACTTGTGCATCAAACCAAAGAAGATGCCCTTGTGGATTGGATCATGTGCTAAGTTGAAACCCTAGTTTTGTGGACCCTTCAGCATTATTGAGAGGATTGGGCCAGTAGCCTATCGACTTGCACTGCCTCCGATAATGAAATTCCATGATGTTTTCTATGTTTCATTGCTTAAGAAGTATGTTAAAGATGTTGATCATGTGATTGAATGGTCTGTATTGCAAGTATAACCAGATGGAGAATTGCAGCCTAAACCTCAGTGTATATTTCATAAAAAGGTGCTCATGCTCTAGAACCAAGCAATCGAGCAAGTTAATGTGCAATGGAAGCACTTTGGGCCTAATGAAGCTACATGGGAGATGGAAAATCAGATGCGGGCTATGTATCCTTCATTGTTTGTCGATTGAGGCAAAGCAATTTTGGTATGGTGTTTTAGTATATGTCTCGGTATATGTTTTGGTACATGTTTTGGTGATGTTTGGTATATGTACATATGTATATGGATGTAAATAACACCATGAGCTATGTTAAAGCTGAAATAAGCGGTATGGGTGTCATGTCATTATGATTTTATGTTTGTTTTCATGTTGGTTTGCTTCATAGTAGGTTGATCATTGTAAATACTGTAATGAGCTAAGTTATAAATCTCTACCAGCAGTATGTTTTTCTTACAACAGTCTTGTGGTTATAGGTGTTATTAAACACCGAGGATGGTTTTCCTCCAAGGGGGAGGATTTTGTAACAACCTTGGTGAAAATTCCATGTAATAAAAATGATAATCATGGTTGATGGGACACTTATTGCAAGCTGAATATTGTGCAAGACATCCTAGTGTGGGTGTTCATTTGGTCATTAATGGAAAGGAAATTGGCAAAGGCAATGGCTAAGGCTTTGGAAAGGTAAAATGGAATTTTTGGTACATTTATTTATGAAAATAATGGAAATTAGGAGAAAAGGGAGGTGAAAGGTCACAACTTACATGTGAGGAGGAAATTGAAGGAAAATAATGGAAAATGAAGAAAATAGAGGCCTAATTGATAAAAATGCTTCTAAGGATCAGTTGGTAATTTTTTATTTTTTATTTTTATTTTTTTATTTATTTTTTAAGTTTTGGAACTCTTTGATTTCCTCTCTCTCTCTCTATCTGATTCTTGGACACACAATTTTTTCTTGGAGCACTCTTGGATTGTGTGGCATACTTGGATTTTTGGAGCAAGAAGGAAAAGGAAGAGTAGGAAAGCACAAGAGGACATTGGGATCAACAACTAAAGTGGGTTTTTTCTTTCAGGTACCGAGTTGCATGTAGTTTTCCTCACTAGTTTTAGCATGCATGGGATATGCATATGGTTTATTGGTCTTGATTTGTCACTGGCATGGAGGATTTCCTGGATTGACAATGGATTTTCCTAGCCTTGTCATTTCCTAGATGGCCATGGTGTTGTGGGTTCATTTGCCCTTTTTTTTTATTTTTTTCTTTTTTCTGGTTGGTTCTCATGTTTCCTTAGCTTAGGTTGAGTTACTAGTTCCTAGAGCCTTAGTTGGAAAAATTCTCTCGATCCCTGTAACACCTTGTTTTGAGTTACTAGTCCTAGAGCCTTGGTTGGACAAACGCTCTAGATATCTGTAGCAGTTGTGGGTTGAGTTACTAGTCCTCGAGGCTTGGTTGGAACAAATTCTCTAGAGCTCTAGAAGGCTTCGATAAAGACCAATATAGTGATGGTTTGATGATGTCCTACCTTGAAGTGGAATCATTTTTTGATGGGTTGATGTGGTTGGCATCTGGAAGCCTTGGATGGTTTTTGATTGATGTGTTTTATGAGATCCCACATTCATGCTTGGAATATGGCACGGGGGTGTCTGGTTGAAGAGAGTTTTGGTTCAACCATGTCTATGGTTGGGTGGTTCATGGAAGTCCCATAATTGGTTCACCTTTGGATCAATAAGATGAGGTTATTTCTCCTTATTATTTTATGAGTATTATACTGGTTATTTGTGGATCATATGGTTGTGATTTCCTTGGTATTTCTGTTGCTATTATGTTGGTTATGTATGTATTTTATGATAGTAGCTATGTATGGATCTAGCCATGTTTTTACCTATAAATGAATGAAAAATGTATCTATGACCTAATGGAGGAAATGGCAGCTAATGTGTTGAGGCATCAATGCTTCTTAGAGATTCTCAAATGAGTATGAGACCCTTATGCTTATATCTGTTAGTTATACCTGTAGATTACATATGTGTGATATGTTTGATGAAATGTTTGTCATGGATAGTAGGGGTCTAGAAATTTCATTTATATTTCCATTTACTTGTTATCTTATTGTTCTGAGAGTTTCATTCAATTCTGGGCAGTGACTAGGAATCTAGGCCTAAAATAGTGGCTCAAATCTTTAGGACACTCACACAACACTATAAAATTTAGTCCCTGGACGCTGGCATGCCTTGTCATGAGAGCGTCTAGGGCCTCCTGGAAACTGTCATGCCCATATCATGGGAGTGTCTGGGGGTGAAGTGGTCTAAAATATTAGTGGGACTTAGGGGCTGATTGGTAGAAAGGTTTGGATTGTTCCTGAGGGTCCTAATGTTGATGTTGAAGGTTTGTATGGTGTGTTTCCATTGGTTCCACTTCCTAAACAAAACTTAGGAGTTCGAATCATATCATAGTGGCCTCTCATCGCATGTTTACCTCAGTTGGTTGGTTACTTGGGTATATGTGGGAGGAGGGTGTTACATTTAATTTCTTTTAACGTGAAGTTATGTTTATTTGCTTCAATGTGGAATTTAAGTATGCACATGCTCATTTTAGCTCATTTCAGTTGGAGTATGTCATCTTTTTAGGAGATGCTTTGTGTTGCTACTATTTGTGAGAGTTATTTGTAGGAGAACATTACCTTGTAGGGGTAATAGCCACATGTTTATGTGCAGCAAACTTTATGTACTTCATTTTACATTGAATATATGAGTGGTCTAGTCATGTTGATAGGCCCGAAGAAGTAGCCGAGGAGAGGTGAATTTTGTCAACAAAACTTTTATCTTGCTCTTCATTATTCCTTCATGGATTGTGTATGTTATGTTCATTATGTTCATTTACATATGAAGACAAATTCAGGATTGAAGAGACATTGAAAAACCTTTTGTTTCAAGACCCATTTTTATTCTTGTAAAGCGTTGACCCTCCTTGGACTTAAAAGCAATTTTCCACACATCAGTTGGTTCTATTGGGACTTGGTGCTAGTCAAACTTCAAATCAATCTTACTAAAATACTTGGTCCCCTTGAGATAGTTGAGAAGGTTTTCAATCTAGGGAATCATGTACTAATTCCTAATAATGATTTTGTTTAGTGCGCGATAATCAATGCAGAGTCCCCGGGTCCCATATTTCTTTTGCACAAGTATAATTGGCCTTGAACAAGGTGAGGAGCTCGATTGAATGTGCACTTTTTGGAGTAGCTCTTGAATTCATCTCTTGATCTCCTCATTCTACAAGAGAGAGTGATGATAGATTCACCCATTGGAATTGGTGCGTCGGGGGTCAGGTTGATTGAATACTTGACTTGACAGTGTAGAGGTACCCCCGCGGGTGAGGAGAATATGTCTCTATACTATTCCATGATATTATTCACTTTTCTCCTCTACTTGGAGGAGCCTTGTGTGGAGGCCATGGATGTGGCCACAATATTCTCATTACTTTGAGAGTGAATAAGGAGGAAGACAAATTTCCCAATTTAGGAGATGATCTTACTACATTGCTTAGGAGAGATAAAACAAATGGTAGTAGGTAGGGATACCTATGGTATTCTATATAGTTGTCTACCCAAATTAATAATAACACTATGAGGTCTAGAATCATACACAACATGCTGCTTCCACAAATATGGTTGTCCTAATAGGACAACACAAAATTCAAGGGGAGAAACATCTTAAAATACCTTGTCTATGAAAGGCCAATTTCTCTAGGGCGGGTGAAATTTTTGGATGATGTGGTGATCTCGCCCTTGGTAGAGCCACCCAATGGTGTATGGTTGTGGGTGTGGCATATTCGACATGCCCAAGCATTTAACGACTTTCATTGAGATGAGGTTATTTTGACTCCCGCTATTGACAATGAAATACAGTGGAGCACCCTTCACCCACATTTGTGAGTGGAAGATACATTCACCTTCCTTTGGATCTTCAAGCTCACTTTGCTAGACCCTGGCGGTGGAAATGATGGCACTGGATTCCACATCAATGATTTATTTATTTTCTAGTTCTTGTTCAAAGTCAGAAATTTCATCTAATTATGAAGCTTTTAGCTCGACCACCATTGATTTATTTGTGCAACATTCATTGGTGTTATAAGTGGGGCTCTTGTGGAAATCACACCACTTTCCCGTGTCTTTCTTTGTCTTCCTAATGCCATTTTTTGTTTGTAGCTTCAATGGGTTGTATTGGGGTGGTCTAACATAGCTCTATCCTTATGTCGCTCAAAGTATTTGATACATAACTCAATGCTCAATGTATGAAATATATTTGTGAACTCTAGCACTTCTTAGTCCCTTTCTTGTTATAGTGTGTTCCATCTCATGTATTGCTCTTAATAACCTCCAACAGGGTAATATTTTTCCTTAGCAACATCTTTGAAAGAGTCCCAAGTGGGTATGACTACAAATAGTGGGGATTACTACGTGGCACTTTTCTCACAGTAGGTTTTTCACCAATCCTTGACACGAGGAATGAACATAAGGAGTGCAAAGGTAATATTTTCTCTGCCTAGAAAAATTGTGGACTGAAAAATACCCTTCTAATAGATTTAACCTTTTGTCTAGAGCATTTATGTCTATCTAACCTTCAAATATAAGAATCTCAAAATTAAGTTATACCTTAAAGGGGTAAATTCCTCCAAAGTGGCCATTTGATGAAGATGCATTACCTATTGGAATCCATTGATGGACCTAGGAAAAATTATCCATCATCTCATTCCTTTTTCACTTGAGGAATTCTTCGAGCAATAGTTAATAGGATATATTGCTCCCTTATCTTTATTTCTTCCACCAAGGGAGGTCATCGGGGTTGGAAGGGACGATGTTGCAATATCACAAGCACTTTGAGTTTGAAATCCTTATACCCCAACCTCGTTGAGGACATGCACATAAAAATAGAGAAAAAGAATATCACTTTGATACCACTGATCTAAGTTTATGAAGAGAACGAAATGAAATACAAGTTACTAACCAAAAAGATGTTAAAATATGCAACTGCAGTTAAATTCCACTTTGGAGAACTCATTTGATGGAGATGATGATTACATTGAATCCCTCTTTTCGAGAGGACCAAAATCAACTCAAAGATCATCTAATTTGGATACGGGAAAGTGTATTTTTGAATGATAAGCCCACATGTGCATATTTGATTAGGTCGGCCATAAAGAAAAATGGGAACCCTTGGAAGGATATAAATACAAGTGACATCTACCTCATTTGGAAATGATCATGAGATATTATTCTATTCTCTTTCTTGGTTCTGGCTCACACAGGGTTGAGGCACGTTCGCGGAGAATGGGTTTGCACGAAGGTGAAATTGTAGAGTCTGAAGGTCACATTTATGTTTTAGGGTTTTGGGCCTCAGTCACAGGAACAACACAAAGGAAACTTGATTGCAATCACTCGCTGATCAACTCATCCATACAATTAAAGCTTTTCAGTTGCATGCACAACAAGTCCTCCATGCAACTAACATCTAGGGTTTCAGAATCACAATCGCAGGCTCTTAAAAGGTTGATTTTAACTGCTGTCACTGGCTTACAGGATCAAGGGAGTGATTGGACCTTTCTAGTCACACACAAGATCCAAGTGGCTCCAGAAATAGAAGTGGCCTTGAAAAGGCTCAAAAATCAAAGTCATGAGATTCAGGTGAAACCAGGACTAGATCGTAGTTCTCGTCGACTTGATTGCAACAGTGTGAACGAAACTCAAATCCGAGTTTGTATACTTAAGATATATCCGGTCAAAGTTATGGTCAAACCAAGCCAAGTGGCAGTCACTAAAGAGGCAGCAATATGCCAAAGTACCAGTGCATAAAATCCGATTGTGAGAGAAGGAAAATTTTTCGCCTCTTTAAAATCTTCGATGATCCCTAATTTCCAGTCAGTGTTCTCTCTCTCTCTCTCTCTCTCTCTCTCTCTCTCTCTCTCTCTCTCTCTCTCTCTCTCTCTCTCTCTATCTCTCTATCTATATATATATATATATATATATATATATATATATATATATATATATATATCTGTTGGCGGGCCACCACCCCCGCCAACCCTCCAACCGATGTATTAATATATATATGGGTGGCAGGCAGTCAAACCCCACCACCCCATCACATTATAACGATACCATAAATGGACCAGTGAGGTTTGAACCGCACTGGCTAGGAGGGCCAGCCTGCCCGATGCAATGACCCAATATAGAAAACCTCCAAAACTATGCACCATATTTAACACACCAACCCATCATTCAATGGAACTCCCACCAAAATTAAACATCGTTGTTAACCATTACATGTTACTCTTAACCACTCACAATGACCATTAACGTTACAAAACAAACCCCGCGCCATATATAACACGGAGGAGGCCAAAATGGGAGGCCCATTGTTGGAACCCGAGACTTCCCAACCAACAACGTCCTATCTCATTGCTACTAGCCAACAGGCCGTTAGGCCTTTTTGGAATGTCTACCACCCAACTATTCTTTAAACCTTAAAATTTTTCTCATCTGAGGAGGGTTGGTGGAAACAAGGACATGATTCGAATTGCGGGTGGAACAAGGAGCGAGCCCAGGCTAGAACGACATCCAGGCAGGCACGGAATTTGAGAAATATTCCTAGGGAATATTGGGAGAATCTTTTTGCAGGGAATCTTGTGGGAATCTAAAGTTTCCTTGAAGCTCCAAAGGTCATTTGCTCAAAATATGGTCAAGTTTATAATCGTTTGACAAGATTTCGTGCCACGAATCCAATGGTGATGTCTGTTTCTACATATGAGCTTTTAATTTTTCATCCATGTCGGAAAATGGAGGTATAAGGGTCATTTATGTAAATTTGATTGTAATTCATTTTTTCTACCATTTAATGAAAGATGCCTACCCACATTGAGCAAGGCCCAGAGATGTAGCCCACATTGGGTGAAATCCGTAATAAAATCGTCTTATGCCTTTGATCTCATGTTGCTTTTGATTTCCGCCTATTTTCACGTGTTTATGTTAGTTGGTTACATGCTCTTTTAAATGCAATTTTGTATGCACCCATGAAGTAAACGATCTAGATCCAGTTTGGTATCAAATCAGGTCTTCTTCCATGAGAGAATGCTAACCAGGAACATGCTCCAAAGAGGAGAAGGAAAAATAAAATCCTTTGATCCCGAAGCAGAGCGTTCACAACACAAAGATGGAACATGGTAGATGAGGAAGCTCAAATGGAGGAAGAGTGAAATTATCACAATATCTTCTTCACCATGGCAGAGAAAGTTGAGAGGTTGTTTACAGAATATGAGAAGACAATCAAGACTGAGAAGAAAGAACCATATGATCATGCCTCAGTAAATCATGAAGGTGGAGGAGAAGAGTCTCCTCCCTCTCCATCCTCCAGTGAAAGTTCTTCTTCTTCCCCTTCTTGTCATTCTAAGAGACATCATAGGAATACATCTAAAAATCCCTTTTTAAAGCTTGATGTAAAGTTTGATCTACCTATATTTAGTGGAGAATCTAATCCAGAAAAGCTAGATAATTGGATAAGACATGTTGAATTATATTTCTGCATATAAAAAATCAAAGAGGATGAAGTGAATATCCAGCTAACATCCCTTCGATTAAGTGGCACAACTCTCGTCTGGTGGGAAGGAAAATTGTAGAAAGATGGTAAGAATAGTTGTAAAATTCTTTCATCTTGGTCTGAGTTGTCTTTGCTATAAGAGGATAGTTTGACCCATTGGGCTACAAACAGAAAGGTATGATGGAATGTTAACATTTGAAACAAAGTTGTTATCACAAAATCACTACTGAGGGCTGCAACCAAGCAAGATTTCATGTAACTCTTTCAACCTAGCTTTAGATCAAAGCTTAGCCTCTTTGATCAGAGAGGGCTCTCTCACAAACTCTTGATAAGAATCATTCACTACAAAAGATGGCTAACTCTTTATTCATTGATAAAAGCAAAAGCTGGTTGGATTCATGTCAAACTGGTTCTCATTGGGCTATGGAGTCTCATACACTAAGTAAACAAGAAAAACATTATCATTTCATAGAAGTCAAGGCTCTTTGCATTAAGTGTCAAACATACTCCATCAAAACCACAGCTTGCTAAACACACAGGAAGTCAGAGCATAATATTATGAATTCTGAGTGATTGTGTTACAACAAGGCTGTAAATGAACATAAAACATAAAACACCATCCTTATATTTGACCACAATAATCCATCGAGAATCTTGAGAAGAAATCAACACTGTTTTACTATTACTGTCATAAGCTTTACAATGGCCCAAAACAACTCTGTTTTTCTATAAAATGTCCAACCCCTTCTACATTCTAATCTGATCCCTTTATAGGCAAACAAACTTCTCCACCTCGAGCTTCCTCCTCCAGCATGAGGGGAGCCTCGAAGGTGGCTATTCACTATCCCTATCTAGTGCCTAACTAATTTATTAATTACAACATGTCTAAACTGAAATCACAAATGGTTTTCATTTAATCAAAATCCTAAATCTTTGCTCCTTGTCGCATGATGCTTTTCTGGCTCTTGACACATGTCCTTTAGCTGTTTAGGTTGAAGTATCTTTGAAGGAGAGTACATAGAACGAACTAGCTTTGGATTCTAGTTACGTGTATGCTTATTAATTGATCAAGAAGAATGCTCTGTTTTCACGGTCTTTGTTTCTCACATTCTCCCAAAGTATAGCAGCCTGTTCCCAAATCTTTTAATAACCCCAGACATGGAATGCTGCCATGTTTCAGATGTGCTGTAAGTGATATTAATAGACAGGTGCTTCTCTTCCTCAACTCCAGCTCACAGTATCACACTAGCTGCTCTGCACTTTAAAATCATCACCTACAGCAGTTTCGTAGCGCGCTACGAAACTGCTGTGTGATTTAAATAAACCACAGTGTTCCTTTAAACTTCTCACAAAATTGAATAGCTGATGTTGCCAATCTTCAGTTTCACCTTTGCTATGCTGAGATTCAGAATCACATTCCCTATAACATGAACCTCCAATAGATGAACCAACTGTAATTGATGAGACCACCATGATTTTACCATCCCACTGACTCAACACAGCGTCATATAAGCCAAAACAGAGCAAGTTTGCTAGAGATATGCTATCTGCATAAGTGTGATGGGGAGGTATCTGAAACCCATCAAGCAAAGGATGTAATCCATTGTTTTCAGCCCGGGCTATTTGGATGGGTACAAGACAAATAAGTTGACAGATCCAGTTTCCAGAAACATCAATGTTAAACAGATGGTACAAACCATGGTTGCCATGACGAGCAATGGCATTATCTTTCCCAAATTGCATGGTATCAAAATGTGGTTTATATATATTTGCATCATTGAATCGAACCTGAATGGCTGCATTGGTTGATGATGCAATTGCTAATCGAAGCTTATAAAGACTGTTTTGTTCCACACCTCTTAGCTGGAATTTTATTTGCCATGTTGCGGGACGAAAGCTTCCATCATTTTCAATCCTGCATGTGTGTGCAAAGCACCAATCTCTTCTCCAGTCACTAGTCCCAACTGTATATATCAAATCGTTGTCTTTGAAGATTTCAGAATATCTTTCCCAAAGGCCATATTGCCGGAACCTTTCAGGATGATTGAGAAATAGTTTGTTGATGTGGCAAGGCTTGGGATCTGGAATGAAAAATTCTGCAGCAGTGCGATCTGGTAAACCTATCTCCCATATAGTAGGTCCATCTCTTGGGGGCTCATAGATCAAAATCCCAACATCTATCCTACAACCTGAATATATGTTAATCAAGCCTTCTTTCATATAGTCACCAAGAACACCCGGCACCCAACCATAGAGATTGTAGGTACCAGGGCAAACATTTTCTATAGAGAAAAGCCCATTCTCATCAGCTTGACTCCAAAATTGGTAGCTCTTACTCTCTTTTTGCCAAGAGCCCTTTTCCCCAGGTGTGGACAATCCCAGAAAAGCAAAACGAGCAGGGTGAACATCCTCAACAGCATATTTATCATGTACTAACAGTTGTCCAGTAATATATCCTCGTTCTGGTCTCTTTCTAAATAATGGAGATTCAGGCCACCCATAAGGCCAACTTTGTACCTCCTTTATCATCTGTAACTTTTCATCTTGCCACAAGGAGAATGGGTGAGCCTCTCTTGATGAAGAATTAAGATAAATGAAGACTGGGCCAAAAACCTTTTGCCACGCTTCTCCAGAACGAAACTTAGGATATAGCTCTTCACCCGCATAATGAGCACTATGAAACATTGCAAGCGATGTTGGCCCAACATGGGATGTCAAATTTTGTTTTATTGGACCTCCATTACGAAATTCATCGCTAGGAGTGATGACCCAGAACCCAACCATGGGATCAAAGCTGATCCATCCATGGACTCTGTTCTCCCTATTGTCACATGAGTACTGGTACTTATCATTATCCTTGTTAGCCTCGACCACTTTAAAAAATATCGCACTTGGCACATCAAACGTATCCTTCCCTCCTGGCTCGTTCCAATTGAGATCCTAGTATCCTCTGTTCGTTTCTTTGTTGAGAATTTCGAGCAAATTGTCAAGCCCTCCATAACCTATGCCTGTAATTATCCCCGCTGGTTTTGATATGGTGACATCGCACAATTCCATTATCTAATGCAATGTGAGCACCCTGATCCACAAAATACACATCGCCCCCCTAACACTTCCGCTACAGAGTGCAGAACTAATAGCATACTTATCAAAAGTGTGATAAATGTAATCTAATGTAGCGCAAGTCTTCTGAGAGCCATGGTTCTTGGAATATTTACAATCTCCCTCTGAATTTAACTTGTGCTTTGGTAATTCTTTAAACTCCAAAACTTCTGTGGCTGGAAATCACCAACATCTTCAGCGATATTATCCAAGGAAATGTTCTTCAAAAAGGACATGGCATCACCTAGCATGTAAACTTTGAGCTCAAATTCTGATGAAGCCTTGCTTACAGCTTGAGAAGTTTCTTGGTCGCCAGCTGGAGCATGTAACCGGCACGTTACCACGTTTGTAGAAGACAATATCTAAATAATACCATCCACCTTGACAAAGGAAATTCATCTATTTCGAACTCTGCCATTTGCGCCATCCTTCTTTTATTTCTATTTAATGCGCACTCACCCTTTTAACGACACCAGTTAACCTAAAACCAGCTCTTGTGCCACAAATAATGGCGGCCTTGTAGCATATAAAACTACTCGACACTTGGCATTAATCACCGCATTTGAAAAGAGCACTTTCATGTCTTCAATATATGCATTAATAATGAACCAACGTGCTCGATAATACTCAAGACATTTTCATTTATATCAGTCATTTTAAAAACCCCTGTATTTCTTAGATCCATCCATGGTGCCATCATGTTCTCCAGAAAGCAAGGCGGAATTAATAACTCCATTGGTACTAGCCAATATCAAAGGCTTCTTTCTTCCATCCATTGTCAATGCCTCAGCCAGATTTAGGCTCGATATGCTCATTTCTTAATAAACCACCCCAAATTATACTAAGCAACAACATAGCAACTATCTGCTTTTAGAGCTTCAGAGTATTTCTGAATTCCTTCATGGACAATTTCTACAAGTTTGAAACTGGTCCCAAGGTCTGTCAAAACAATTACTAAGTACTCCGCAGCATGAACAAGGTGTGAACATGAACTTTATCATAAATATTTTTCAAATCTTTCAATCCATTGTGGCGCCCTACTTTGTGAAAGAAGTTACAGATTGTGAAAAGACAATCCCAAATGTCAAACACTCTATGACTTATAAAATTTAATAGATTCTTTGTCTAGAGGATTCAACACAAAATCTCCTGCAAGTCTCCCACATTAGTATGTACATCTTTCACAATCACCCATGAGCCAGAATTCAGAGATAACTCCCTTAATGTATTTGATGGCAATCCTACAATAGCTGCATCATCATAAGGTGTCTCCTTGAACATACTGCCACTGCTCTCATCAACATTCCTGGAGGGAAGTAGAACTCTGTACAATAAGCATGCTAGGATTTGGACCTTCACTGAAAACTCAAACAAATCCCCAGTTTCGTAGCACGCTACGAAACCACTCAAACAGGTAGCGCTGCGAAACTGCTAAAAAGAATTCTGGTGCTGCGAAAATACCCTGACTTTAAGCTAGACTAAAAAATTTTGACAACAGCATTTTCAGTGATAACAAAAGTAAAGGTCAAATTGTTCATAATTTTACAAAGGAGTTTAGAAAACAAGCATTAGCATCGAATGTTACACTAGACACTTTTGAGATGTTGATGAAATATATTGGCTCTTTCCATAGTTATTGTGTCATTCATTGTTATTATTTGAACCTAAAACTCTTGATGAAGCTAGTGTGAAGGTTGTACATCTTGAAACTAGGGGGAAGCATGAGTAATAAGACCACCCAAAGAGGACAACAATAACTAGGAGAAAGGAAAAAAGACCTCTTGTACTCATTGTGAAAAAGAGGGGCATGATGAGGATCATTGCTGGAAATTGGATCTATAATTGAGGCCAAAAAGGAACGACAAAAAATGGAAGGAGAAGATAGTTGCAACTCTGCAACAAGACCAAGAATTTTAATCAAAGGATGATGAGAAGATCACAACTACAAGATTTGCAGGTGTTGGATAATTGATCTGGGATCACACTCAAGTGAAGAAATGAAGATTTCCTCTCTTGGGATTGCATAAGATGGACCCATTGACTCGGGTTCAAATTCAGGCGATGAGACAAGTATTTCAAAAGATGTTTTGCCAAAAATGAAAAGGCACAAAATGTGGCATGGCTCCAAGAACTCGAAGAAATGAACCAAAGCATTTAGGGGTATAATGTTGAACTAAGGAGACTCCTACAAGAAGCATAGAAGGAGAAACAAAGGTTGCAACATCAGTTACAAGCTAAGGAGGATGCCTGGGAAAAGTTGCAGCATAACAAGCCTAAGGTAAAAAATGATTCTTAAATTTCATGTACTTTTTAAGATGATAATTTCACTATTTTTGAGAAACATATTACATGAATTGGATTAAAATTGTTGAAGAAAATGGGGTATCAAGGAAAGGGCCTCAACATTAATGGCCAAGGCATTGTGAATCCCATCAAAGTGGAGGAATTTCCTCATTATGCAAGAATTGGATATGTCAGAAAAGAGGTTGGGGAATGCTTCAAGATAGCCAGTGACCAACCAATGATAGATGATGAGAGAACTTCATCAAATTATAGTGATAGTGAGGATTCCATGACACTTATCAGAGATGCGCCAGGAATAAGCATTCCAAGATGATCTAGAAAGTGGAGGATAAAGACTCATTGTATTCACTGCAATAATGTTGGACACCAGGGAGCCATGTGTTAGATGCTCCATGTCCAGAAAGAACCTCTAAAGAAACTAGTTGGAAATGTTGTTAATCAAGCGAATCAACTCTAGGATGATGACCCCATCAATTTGTTGAGTAAGAGATGGTTTACTAGGTATAATAGCTTGTCATGGCCACCTTTTGTAAACCATGTGTTGAAATACAATTGTAAAAGTGATGATGTGTTTTCCATCACTTATTAAATGAAATGATGATGTTTTGGCCTTTTATTGATAGTTGGGGTATTGGTTTCTATTATGATGTAAATTGGACCACAAAGTGTGTGTTATAAACTCTTGGCAGGTATGGGGTTGTTTGAGTCATATTTGTATTGTTTGTAAAGAATGTACCATAGGTTTTCATGCAATGCAGATGTTGAAAGTGTGTCTTGACAAGGACAAAACAGTTACAGATTATGTTCATGCTTTTGTAGGACCAAAATCTCCTCAGTGGGGAGGAATGATCCAGGTGGCTCCAAAAATAGAAGCGACCTTGAAAACTCTGAAAAACCAAAGTCATCAGTTGAAGTGAAATTAACTTCGGATCATAGTTCTCGTCGTCCTGATTCCAATGGTGTGAACGAAACTAAAATTCGAGTTCGTATGCTCAAGATATAGCTTGTCAAACTTCTAATCAAACTAGGCCAAGTGGAAGTCACTAACGAGGCAAGAATTTGGAGAAGTACCAGCACACATAATTCAGTAGTTGGAAAATGTGAATTTGTTGCATCTTTAAAATCGCAAGTGACCCCTGATATTCGTTCAGTGGTTTCTCTCTCTCTCTCTCTCTCTCTATCTCTATCTATATATATATATATATATATATATATATATATATATATATATATATATATATATATATATATATATATATATATATATATATATATATATATATATATATTGGTTGGTAGGCAGTCAAACACCGCCACCTCGTGACATTATAATGACACCATAAATGGGTCACCACGGTTAGGGCCGACCTGTTGATGCAGTGACCCAGCATAACAAACCTCTTGTTGGCACAAAAGAGTCATCAGGGGGAGATCCTGGGTTCAGGCGCGAAGGGCCAACAATGGATTTTTGTAGTCTAGGACAATGCCAAAATTTTCACCTTACCCAAAGGATAAGGAGTCTCACTTGAGGCATGCCGCGACTAGAACGAAGAAGGGTTCATCATGGGGTGAAGGGTATGTCAAACATCAATATATAAACAACATCATACATGCAAGTGATACAAAAAAAATTCAAAATCTTTTAAAATCAAAATGAAGGCCCCGACCACAATTCTTTGACTCGTCCCTGATTCAATTCATTTCGAGCTTTGTCGATTTTGTTGGTGTCTCGGTGGGTGCTCCTATTGGTGGCTGCACCGATTCTGTTGGCTGTTGAGCTAATGCTCCCGTTTTCTTGGCCATCACTTGTGGGGTGGTGTCTACTCTTTGCACCTTCCCCTTTTGTTTCCCTTCCTTTTCAAACGAAGGCTCCAACTCTAGAATAACAGTGGTCGTTTGCTGCATGAATTCATTGTACCTCTGGAGGGTAGCCTCCCATTCAGAAATGATCACATTGGACTATTGCATGAAGTCTTCGGCCGTATTGGATGTTAATTCAGTTGGCCTTTGACTTCGCAGATGGTCCCACTGTTCCCCATTGTTGTTGCAAACTTCTTTTAGAGCCAGAACCTATAGACGGACTGGTGGGTGCAGGTCTCTTATCACCTTTTTAGTTTTTGTTGATTCTTCCTCAATCTAATCCACCTGTGCTTGGATGGTCGCTATCTACTCATTAATCTACTAGAGTTGGTCAGAATCCATGTAGTCCTTGCTACTAATGAATAGTACCTATATATGCTCTCTCATAGGGCATACTAGATGATTTTTCAAGGCCAAGCTTCCCACCTATTGTGAATTCTGTTCATCAGGGCATACCCATCTGCTAGTACATCAGCGAGTGTGCTTTCTTCTTGGCTTCTACCTCAATGATATTGCCCTCGATTGTCCTCGCATATATCTTGACTAGGTCAGACAACGCTGATCTTCTTGTCTCTAGTTTCTTCCTCATCTCAGTGTTGGTTGCTACTAGATTTGAACATGTTGCTTGGATATGGTTGTAGAAGCTCACCAGTGTGCAGGTTGTAATATCCTCTAGAGCTTCCATGTTTTCATTCGTGATCGTCGGCCATAATGACCATAATTTCTCCATTACCTGATCAACCTACGCTTGCAAATTTGTATTTGCTCGTCACAGTTGATCTCTCTCCTCTATCACCTCCTGCAGTTGTTGTCTTTGTTTCTCATGTTCTTAGGCCAAATCATCATGTATCCTCTCAGGCCTTTACGATTCTTGCTGGATAAACACAAACAGTTGTGCCGAAGACCAGTGCTGCAGGGTTTCAGCTTGTATTGTGCTTGGTTCTAGAAAATTCTGCTGCATTGGTAGGCCATTGGCTATGGATTTGTCAGAGTGGGAGGCTTGTGGATGAATGGGTTGTGATTGTGGAGTGAACTGGGGAGTGGGAGGAATGATATTAGGGTTAGGGACCACTGGGAAATTTATAGGGAAAAGTGATTGGTACGGTTCATTCCCTCCCTCCTGCGAAATAATTGTGGTTGGTCCTTTCTCCTGGAGTGGGTCTGACCCAAAGAGTAGAGACACTAGCGACATTTTCTAGGTGCCGTTGGCAGAGGTGGCCCCTCTAACCTGCTCTGTTGACTCAACTTCCATTTCTACAGTTGCTCATCATGTGCTGGAAGGGAGGGTTTCAGACAGGGTTGCAGAAGTGGAGGCCGTGTGAGGGGAAGATTCTCACATCTAAGGGAGGATAGTGGATGTTGTAGCGTTTTCTTCTCGATGATGTATGAAAATAACCCACTTAATATTGTGGATGAAAAACAATCTCAGCAATAGAAATGACTGCTAAACATTGTAGATCTGTAGCTATTGATAGAAACAAAACTTGCCAAAATTCTGAACTATGCTGTAATCATAGTTAAACAGTGAAACAAAGATTAATAACTCCAAAACATCCAATGGAAACCAAATATGTAAGGAATAATTTTATAATAACACGTGTGAAGAGAACAGCTAAATGTTACTAGTCCCCCTCTATGGGATGGGTTCTTGGCTATCCTCAAGCATCTTCAGCTTCTGTAGAGTCTCTCTCCTCTATAATGCATAAACCCAACAAAAATATGGTGTACGACAATGAAAATAATCAGAGTTACAATAGTGAGTGCAACAATGAAAATAATCAAAATTGAATAATGAATGGAAAACCCTCCTACTTATAACAAAATATTGAGTTATCCTCGAATAATGAGCAATAATAAAATATTATTGATCCCATTCATGGAATTACCACTTGGAATATTTTATTATATTTGTTTAGGAGGGAAAAAGTATTTAAACTTTTATTTAGAAATAATAAATAAATAAATGATTTATTTATCATCTCAAGGAATTAGTTAAGCAATAATAAACAAATAATGATTTAGTTAATTATTCCTAAGGGATTTAGTCAAATTTGACAAAGAATAATAATTAATTATTCTTAGAGAAAAATAAGAAAAATAATGATTTATCTGTTTATTTTTCATGATTGAGTCAAATTTAACAACGAATAATAATAAAACAATGTTTTAGTTAATTATTCCTAGAATAAAATCAAATAAATAGTGATTTATTTAATTATTCTTCATGGGTTTTGTTAGCTCTGCTACAAATTTAATCAGTGGAGAGTCAAAGCAGGTTTGGCAATGCTGGTTGTGCTTTCAAAAGGTTCGCAACAGTGGATTTCTCCTTCCCTTTCTGCTCCTTCAAGTTTCCTCACACTCCGCTATCTATGTTTCTTTCATAATGCCCTTCAATCCCTCGCCTTTACCTTCTTCTCCTTGATTCTCCTTACCTTCCCTTAACCTCTCGCTAGCCCTGTTTTCCTTCAAATTTCAGTGTAAACCTATTTACTTTAACTCCCGGGCGCCATGATCATACTGCCTCTGTTTTATCTGTTTAAACTCTGCATAACCCTTTTCTTTATCTCGGGTGTTTAAAACACGAACCAACACTATTTTAACCCTTCGTCGTTTTCTAAATCTCCACCATTGATCGCCTTGATCTAACGGTCTCCACGTCTCCCACCCGATGTTAAACTTCATGTATGTTTATCACCATCTGACCGTCCATCGCCAGATCAACAGTTGTCGCTTCCCCCGATCACGCGACCTGCGCATGCAAAAACCCGCGGGGGCGGCAATTTTGGGCTGCCACGCGGCGCTTTCTTATTGGATCACACACTGTTATACGGAAACCGCCCGCGCTCGAAACTATCGTTCTCCCGCTCGTTAACGTGTGCATATCTTTCGCTTGCGATCACCGTCGGATCTGCTGCGTCCAAATCCGATGGCCCTCATTGTCTCGATCCCATTGACCTCTGATAACCGCGTAAATCAATCTTCGTCGTTGATTTTTATGATCGACAGCCTAAATTTGATCCTGCATTTCCCGATAGCTTCTGCAAAATGCTCCCTGTCGTTTATTTGTGGATCTAACGGCTAATGTTTTTTCTCCTCCCGTGCCCACTTCTGCCATTCTGTCCATACCTTTAACCTGTTCTGTGCTCCCGAAGGAGGAAGAAGGTGGCCACTGTTGCAGTTCCCAACATAATAACTCCTCAACAACTGCATTTAAAGAAGAAAATGATCGAAGGACAAAAAGGACTGCCTTGAGTAGTTAAAACATTTATCAGTTATGGGATTCTTTCGGTCAGCATTCCATCTGAGCAGAGAAGGACAACAAAATATCTAGAAGGGTCGATTCTATTCATTAAAACTCTTGGACTATAGCAGAGGCCCATTTCAGATTGTAAATGTGGTTGGTGGTCATTTATTGACTCCTTAACGCATAGTTTAGCAGACTGTTTTTGTAAACAAACCTCAATATATACCGAGAGACAGAATGTAAGAGGGGTTGATGAGTGTAATTTCGTTGTCAGGTTCAACTTTTGGAGATTGTAACTGCTATGATACTTGCAGGATCTGGTCTTCATTTTCAGCTAATGCAAGCTTCTTTTGTTGTTAATTACTCACTGTCCACTTCTTCTTCTCTTTCCAAGGTGTGCTTGTTTTGCATTTATTCATGTGCTATTAATGTTTAGCATTAGAGGGGCTGTCATCCCACCTTTGTGTTAGGATTTAGCATGTATCATTGAATTTGTTTGCAGGTTTCTGTTATTTTAATGCCAGAGAGCTATCATCCTGTCTGTGTATTAGAAAACAGGATTATAGACCTTTTAACTAGTTGCAGCCGGCCATCACAGGGTCCTGTGCATCGGCTGGTGTGGTCAGTCTTCTCCATCATCACATTTTCCTTAAACTATGAGTAATTGGTGGTTAAAAGCCTTGTAGTCTGGGGGTGTTCACCCATGTCTGGGGTCAAGCACAGTAGAAGTGGTTATCTGGCTTGAATATGCAGCATTTCTTTCATTCATCCACCATTAATCCAACTTTTTGTTGAGTTTGTAATGTTCCCAAGTATATCTGACATACAACCTAGGAGAGTTTCTTGGGGTGATAACATTAATTGGCGCCGTTGCCGGGGACAGGAGAATCGAAGCCCAGCTTCCTTGGGAGAACGACATACTTCAAGATTTGATGATAGACAAGGTTTGAACACAGTTTCTGGTTATAATCATCTATCTGGCAACTCCATTGGAGGAAGACCATATTTTGGCGACTCCCAATTATAGTTCTGGTGCAGTTGGTGAGGCATGCTCAGAGATATCTTCAGAAATCGGCAGCTGGACTAGTGCCTGATCCTGAGAATATCGTTCAACAGAAGAAAGTATCATAGTAAGGAGGACCAGGATCACGTAAGCCTTAGAATTTTTCTGTATCTCTGCTACTGTAGAAATACCTTAAGAGATTCATGTAGCTCCTTGTTATTCATTTCCCTTTCAGACCTCAATAGATAAAAGCATCCATGTTGTCCATCATATTCCTCTGTTTCTGTCATTCTTTTCATTGATCCATTCCACTAAGTCCACCAGTATCCCTTTCGTATACCTCAGTCATGGTAGGCTAGCAAGCTCTCACAAAGATAAAACGAATAGTTGCTGCTAGGTATGGACCCTTAGTCTTGCCTACCCCTTTGAATGCCATGCTTGGAGGAGATGATCAAGAATTTATGCTAAAGTTTACTATTGTAGAAGGAATAATAGATGAAGAGCATTTAGAAACCTTTTATAGCCATGTTGATAACCTAGATATTAATGAAGAGGATGTCTAGATGAGGGTTTTTGTTCAAAGCCTAGAAGGGGAGGCTAGAAAATGGTTCAGAAATTTACCCCCTAGGTTTATTGTAGATATTGAGGCCCTAGATGATGTGTTCTTAAAGCACTGGGGGAATAATAAAGATCTGCTCTTTTATCATTCTGAATTTGGGAGCTTGCAGAGAGAAGATGGTGAGCTGCTGTCTGATTTCAACATCAGATTTAATCATATGTACAACAGAATGCCAGCTGAAGTAAGACCCACCCCTGCTTCCGCCATGATTATTTATTCTAATGCCTTCGATTCTCAGTTCTGCCTACTGTTAAGAGAAAGGATATGTGCTTCTCTAGCTGACATGCAAGATGCAACTTTTGAAGTTGAATCGAACATTCTGGCTACATAAAAACTTGAAGGAGATGATGAAAGCAGAAGACAGGAAGGTGAATCCTCATCATCCTCAGAGCATGAGATAGATGAATTAGCTAGGATGATTGAGTTCTTGGCCTCTGAAGTTTCCAAATTAAAAGCTGAGCAGAATTCTAAGGAAGCAGGAGTTCATCGTTCCTTTTCTTTTCCAACTCCATATCCATGTAAAGAAACACAACAGCAATTGCAGATTTTGCAAAGAAATAATGTTACAAATGAAAATAAAAGGGTGAAGACCCTTTGTCAGAATATAGTCATGGAAGGAGTGCAACATAAGGAGGAGGTCCATGTTTTGGAAGGTGCTCCTTTCCTAACAAGGGTTGCTTATGAGAAAGTAATATCCAAAGACACTGCTCAGCAATTTGTTGTAGTTGCAGAACAACAAGTTGATCAGCAATGGTAGCCAGCAGCAGATCCCTTCCTCCAAGAATTTGAGCCTAAGGCCAGCACATCTTCTAATGACTATGCAGATTTTCCAATTTTCCAACCTAATTTTCTCGCCAGTCCAGTGATTAAAAAGGGAGAAGAAAGTTCCCCATCATCTTTTGTCCCTTTGTCTGCTCAAATGAAATTTCCTCACAGTTGCCACTTAAACACTAAGGTAGAACAAAATTCAATGCTCAAGGCTAAAGCTGATCATCTCAGTCTTGATATTATGAAACCTACTCAAGTGGCCTCCACACAGATTGAAAGGGTCGCTTATCAGATGACAGAGGAAGAGGGTGCACAGTATTGGTGTCCCTCCTTGGATGAGGACTGTTCAAATCAAAATGAAGGAGAAGATAATGTATTTTTTCCCCTGAAAAAGAATACAATGGTTCATCATTCATATTGGTTGTGCAGGCACAAAAGACACAGACAAGTACACAACAATCATGAATATGCAGCAGGTGTACAAAGGCTCCCATGAAGAACATCCAAGGAGGAGAGCACACAGAAGGGGAATGAAATTTGATCCCTATCTACCTATCAAGGTCAAATCTCCTAAACTCTTTGAGGTAGAGGATCAAATAAATCTGGTTTTTTTTATCTATGATGAACTGGATGACAGGCAACAATTTTGATGGCCCAGCAGATGGGCAGTTTTTGAAATTTTAAGTTTTCCAGCTTTAATGTTATAATTGTGTTCTTTTAGCATAAACATGGTTTGACTCCATGCCCAATGGACACCAGGCAATGTTTTTAAAGCTGATTTTTGTGTGAAGGCATTGGTCTGTAGTTCTTGAGACCTCATAGGGAGGATCACATCCCCAAAAGGAGCCAGTGTTAGCTCTGCTACAAATTTAATCAGTGGAGAGTCAAAGCAAGTTTGGCAGTGCTGGTTGTGCTTTCAAAAGGTTCGCAGCAGTGGATTTCTCCTTCCCTTTCTGCTCCTTCAAGTTTCCTCACACTTCGTTGTCTCCGTTTCTTTCATAAACCCCTTTAATCCCTCGCCTTTAACTTCTTCTCCTTGATTCTCCTTACCTTCCCTTAACCTCCAGCTAGCCTTGTTTTCCTTCAAATTTCAGTGTAAACCTGTTTGCTTTAACTCCTGGGTACCATGATCATACTCCCTCTGTTTTATCTATTTAAACTCTGCATAACACTTTTCTTTAGCTTGGGCATTTAAAACACGAACCTGCGCTATTTTAACCCTTCGTTGTTTTCTAAATCTCCACCGTCGATCACCTTGATCTAACGGTCTCCGCGTCTCCCGCCCAACGTTAAAATCCATGTATGTTAATTGCCATCTAACCATCCATCACCAGATCGATGGCTGTCGCTTCCCCCGATCGCGCGACCTGCGCACGTGATAACCCGTGAGGGCGGTGGTTTTGGGTTGCCACGTGGCGCTTTCTTATTGGATTGCACGCTATTATATAGAAACTGCCTGCATCCGATAGGCGGTGCGGGGAAGCCGCCTGCCGCCCGAAACCGCCGTTCTCCTGCCCATTAACGTGTGCGTATCTTCCACTTGTGATCACCGTCGGATCTGCCATGTCCACATCTGATGGCCCTCATTGTCCTGATCCTGTTGACCTCCGATAACCCCCGTAAATCTATCTCCGCCGTTGATTTTTATGATCCGAAAACCCAAATTTGATCCTGCATTTCCCGATAGCTTCTGCAAAATGCTCCTGCCATTGATTTGTGGATCTAATGGCTAATGTTTGTTCTCGTCCCATGCCCACTTCTGGCATTCTGTCCATACCTTTAACCTATTCTGTGCTCTTGAAGGAGGAAGAAGGCGGCCACTATTGCAGTTCCCAGCACAATAACTCCTCAGCAACTGCATTTAAAGAAGAAAATTATCGAAGGACAAAAAGGATTGCCTCGAGCAGTTAAAACATTTATCAGTTATGGGATTCTTTCGGTCAGCATTCCATCTGAGCAGAGAAGGACAACAGAAATCCAGAAGGGTTAATTATGTTCATTAAAGCTCTCAGACTAGAGCAGAGGCCCAATTCAGATTGTAAATGTGGTTGGTGGTCATTTATTGACTCCTCCACGCATAGTTTAGCAGACTGTTGTTGTAAACCAACCTCAATATATACCCAGAGAAAGAATGTAAGAGGGGTTGATGAGTGTTATTTTGCTGTAAGGTTCAACTTCTGGAGATTGTAACTACTGTGATACCTGCAGTTTCTGGTCTTCATTTTCAGCTAAAGCAAGCTTCTTTTGTTGTTAATTTCTCACTGTCCACTTCTTCCTCTTGTTCCAGGCTGTGCCTGTTTTGCATTTATTCATGTGCTGTTAATGTTTAGCATTAGAGGGGTTGTCATCCCACCTCTGTGTTAGGATTTAGCATGTATCATTGAATTTGTTTGCAAGTTTCTGTTATTTTAATGCCAGAGAGTTGTCATCCTGTCTGTGTATTAGAAAACAGATTTACAAACCTTTTAACTGGTTGCAGTAGGCCATCACAGGGTCCTGTGCATCAGTTGGTGTGGTCAGTCTTCTCCATCATCACATTTTCCTTAAACTGTGAGTAATTGGTGGTTAAAAGCCTTGTAGTCTGGGGGTGTTCACCCATGTCTGGGGTCAAGCACAGTAGAAGTGGTTATCTGGCTTGAATATGTAGCATTTCTTTCATTCATCCACCATTAATCCAACTTTTGTTGAATTTGTAATGTTCCCAAGCATCTCTGACATACAACCTAGGAGAGTTTCTTGGGGTGATAACAGGTTTAACTATAAATTACTTAATAAAGGTGGTTTATTAGGTAATTTCTCACAGTGAAAGAAATTTTACTACAGTAAAATTGGTTTTACATGGTATACTTTGATCCATCTAGTAAATTAGGCTAGATGATCAATTTTTTGGTGATAATAGATTGCCCCTAACGTACGAGTGTAGGAGAAAACTGTATAACCGAAGTACGTTGTAAAGAAACAATCACTTAGATAGCACAGGGGAGTCAAGGGAGAGAGAGAGAGAGAGATCAATGAAGCTGAAGCTGAGAGAGGATAGTGATAGAGGGGGCAAGACTAAGTATCCTTTTATGTTGTGGTAAAGGAACTCAATGAGGCGGGGGAGGCATAACCATACCTGCCAAGATAACTTAGTACAAAAATAATGGTTCACCCAGAAATATAAAACTGAGCAATGAAATACATGTTGAATGGTACATGACATGCTGGCATAACAGAGCCAGAAAGTAATACAATGTGTCCCATATACATAATGCACCTAGTAAAAACATGAGCAAAGAAATAATACAATAATATCCGAGTATATGAGATACATACCCCCTTCCCTCAATAAATGGGTTGGAGGGAGGGTAGAACAACTGAAGAAGCCCTGCTGAACAAGGAAGGGCTCTGCAAAATTGAATGGATCATCTCGAGGAGACGTGCATGCCATGAACACTACGATTGGTAGGAACTGAATCCATCAACTCTATGGAACTGCATCTAAGGCTGTAGCATAATAGGTATGCATCCAGGCATGTGGGGGGCTATCTGAAAGGTCACCCCCTCATGAGGTATGAAACATCTCACGCACACCTAGGAATCACTGGGACAATCTTCTGCATCACTGGACCATGAAGTTTATGGATCATGAATATGAAACGATCAAGGCAAAAAGGAAATAATGGGACCCTCTAGTTGATCCAAGGCACCGAACAAGAATGGAAGCTGGAACCATGATACACCGCCCTCTGGGTTGTTCTTCCAGAATAAATGAGCTGATGTCGACATAATAGGGCCCATGATAGATGAGGCAATGAGGATCCTCAACTAAAGCTTGAGGGATAACAGTAATGTGACTGATGGACTGACACCAGGGATAATGGGAAAAGTTGGACTGAGGGACAAACAAATGACTTCCCTTGTCAAAGCATAAAGTGCATGGTTGACCTGGCAGCAACTAACTCAACTCCGTAAGGGATGGGGACAGTATGACTAGAGGCCAAAATGGGAAACACAGGATGAACGATATGAAAATATGGATGGAATGCTATGACATGATATGATGGGACATGGAATAGACTCCAAGAATGAAAGGGTGACTCATCGCGGATGCCCTGAACAAGGGTGACTCGATGACGCTGTCACACAGACTAGGCATGATGGGGACCATGGGAACATGAGTAAATGATGGTCAGTCATGAAGAAAATCGACATATGGTATGAAAAGTATTAAGAGGAGGTGGACCTCAAAGTAAAATTGTCGCTTTATGACGAAATTCAATTTTGAGAGGCGACGAAGTGACCCTTCTTGGAAAAATGGTTTCTAGGTGAAGTGTCAAATCATCAAAAACTAAGGAAGACCCGTTATAGAGCTCGATGAGAGATTTCCAATAGTGTTTACAGTTCGTCAAATTGAGCTACGGTCCAGTCACAATGGGTGACATAAAAATTGTCAATTTTTCTATGAAAGGATGTTTTCCCTCCAATTTGGATTCATTTGCTAAGTGATCTGTGGTGAATGTGGAGAGGATGAAAATGCCCTAAATCTTGTGGATATCATAGTGGGAAATAATACTGTTGGAATCAGGATCTACGAATTTTAGGTAGGTGGCCTTACTCATCTCTTCAATTTCATCGGTTTATTTCATGATTTTTGGCACCTAACAGCTTCTTGGGGGACCCTTTCCCTTGCTCACGGTTGCATCGCACTTTCTGGGTTCAGAAATGTGATTTGGCTCGCAAGAAATAGCTAGAAACCTGTGAGCTCGCACTTTCTGGGCTAAAATTTATGATTTGTGGCTGGAGGAACGGTTGGTCTGCTGGCCTGATGGGGGTTGCAGATTGATTAGTGTAACATGTTATTTTCTTTTTTGAACTCACAAGACATGTGGTGTTTTGCATATATGGCAGAGCTAAAAATCAACTGGCATGAAAGAGACTTGGATACTCTTCGATCTGAGATACAGGGGGATCAGGCAATTCGAGGGGCATTAGCTTGTTATGGGTAGGTGAGCCCTTGCTATCGAGAATTGTGATCTATAGGGATCCATACGAAGAGGTCTTTGTCATGGAGGGGCACAAGATTGAGCTCATATTACAGGATATTTACTTCTTGATGGACTGCCTCTCCTCGGAGTGGTGGGGGATATTCATCTGGTGTTACCTCGTGGGAGGAAAATTATCGAGTTCATGGAGCACCATTATTGTTGGGGTGTTCGTGTCAAGGGCACGACTATCCCGCTTTTTGATCTAGAGAGGCTAGAGACACAGGCTGTTTTTGTAGCTATGCTACGGGTCTTGGGCAGCCATGCATTCCACCACGTTAATGGAGGGCAGATGATGTTAGTTGAGAGTGTTTTGGATGGGACCTACTATGGGTGGGCACAGATGATACTTTCATTGGTGAAACGACATTTGAGTATTTGTAAGAGGCAGGTGAATAGTGACTGTGCTTTTGGTACAATACTCTGTGCGTGCTTCTTTGAGAAGATAACCACTATCCATCCTCATGTAAAGATCCGAGATGGGGGCACACAGGAGCCTAGGATGTGCCACTGGGGGCAGCTACTATGGAGAGGAGGAGGAGGGGGAGTCAGACTAGTGTTCGGACCTGAGTTTTTCGTACATTGGGACCAGATGCCCCTTTACATTGACGACTACCCTTATAGTGGGATGAACTATCAGGGGGATCCTGATTTGCCACTTCTGCTAGGGCGAGCATGGGGACCAAACGGTAAGTGTTAAGCTGCTATGTTTTATGGTGAATTTTATATTTTTATCACATGTATATGGTACTAAGTGTGAAATATGTTTTATGTAGACATAACATCAGTAAATCCGATAGGATACACAAGCCAAGCCACAGTTCCTGGGGCTTTAGATCACGGGACATCATCATCACAGTAGGGTCCAGAGGATACTGCACTGCTTGCTGGCTTGCATTTTAGGTTTGATGTACTTTTGACTGGGGTTTTAGAGCGTGGATGGCATGACTTAGAGGACCGATACACATATGAGTGAACTGGTCTTCCCTCAGAGTGGCGAGGTATCATGAGGCGTGTGGTGATGGAAGGTCAGGAAGTTTGTGATCTACGTGCAGGTGGACCAAAGCCTTTGGCGCGAGATCCATCGAACAGTGACTAGATGCATGGACATGTGGGTCCCTTTGATGATGATTTTTGTAACATGCTATGGGCATGTCGAATGTATTTAGAGCTATGGTTCCAAACACTTTTGTGATACATACTATGCTTATACATTTTATATGACGATGATGGTTCACCATTTGTTTCATTTATTGTTGTCTGTTGTGTTATACATGTGATAAATGCTAATCTAGAATGTTGTTTGCAATTATATCTACATAGTGATTTTGGGCTCTAGGCACATGACTGAAAGTAATGGTCTCAAATTCATGTACCAATACATTCACTCATAGATATTTTCTAAATAGGACTTGGTTATGCACATGATACACACCATTCAATTGCATGAAAAGTAGCAAGGAATATAAACGAACATGAATATGAAGGATGCGATAAGCGAGGGCATCGAATAACAAAAATATCATTGCATCATATTCGGCCTGATTATTTGTGGCAGATCCAATGCGCACGCCATTTGAAAGGACTAATGTATGCAAGGGGGTAAAAATTTCCTAGGCTGCCGAGGCTAGATTTTGGGAGAAGTGACTCGCTCCATCGGCATGGCCAATATATAGTGTGGCTGATGGATCCATCTAAAAGGTGAAAAAGACAATGGATGAGATGATGTGATCTAGCTAACTACATGGAAGAAATAAAGACACGTAAATCAAAGGGATGTGCTGTGAGTAACATTTTTGGAGGTAGAGAGCATTGGGAGAATTAGGAAGGAGATGGCCTTCAAAATCCTCTTGAAGGAATGCCCCCTTACTCAAGTGTAGGGGTAATCAAGGGTAGACATAGCTTCCATGGTGTCCTCATCAGACTGGGAAATGGGTGGATGGGAGGAAAACTGACTACATGATGTGGTGGCATTACCTAGTGCATCAACCTGAGGAATAAGTTTCACATACACATCGTCTTGAATGACAGACGACGGGATGGTAGATAGAGGGTCTACTGATGTTGAGACCTTAGATTATGTCAAAACAGATTCGATAGAAATGCACGCAACAACCTCATGAAGGTTTGTTGGCGAGGAACTCAGGGATGATGATAGGTAAAGAATGGGGCCTGTTGTGTCCGTCATCTCGACATCGGGGGAAGGGATCACAATAGAAGGGCCATAGTTCCCCTGTTCTGGTTGACGGGTTGTACCAGAATCCACTAGTAGAGGAGTAGAGGCTCCACTACAAGTGGCCTCATTTTCACGAATCCCCAAGGCAATCGCGAAATTCATCGAAATGTGGGAAACATTGGGAATAGTGACCATGAAGATCACAAAGGGCACAAGGGTGGTTTGTGAGAAGCATTTTGAGTTTCTTAGGTGGGACCGCTATATTAACATGGACTTCTACAATATTTGACTCAAGGAATGCTTCATGAACCAATGGTTTAAATTGAGGAAGCTCAGGACAATTATTGGTGGCGTGCCCAACGATGTCACACAAAGCACACGAGGGTGTTGGTTTTGGGGCCTTAGGGGCTAGAGGAGGTTGGGGAGCCTTTTCCTTTGAATATTTCCTTTTGTCTTTGACCGCCTGACCAGATGCTTTCGTAATAGGAGCTGGTTCTTGTTGAGGTTGTGATGGAACTGAAGCAGTGGCAGGGGTCATGGGGACAAGTTGAATCGAGTTCAAAGTGTGATATGGCCTTGGCTGACTAGGGAGAGCGTTTGCAGGGAGATCGATGTACCATACCAGGATCCTGAGAGTCATGTTAGGAAGGAGCAACAAAGCCATGACATGTACAGAAAAATTCCTAGAGGGGGGAATAAGAAAGGTATTTGGTCGATAGGATAACGTCCTGGCGGAATAACTCCTTGATGGTTGACACTTGGACGAACACTTCCTGGAGGAAACATAGGAGAGGCACTCACAAATGGAGGAGGTCCTAGGATAGTGGGTCCATAGGGTTCAGCTGGAAGAGAAAAAACAAGATGTTGAGGAGCTGGTTATTAATCAGATGTATCGGACTGCTTAAGGGCAACCCATGATGATTGTAACATGCAAAAACTCATGGAAGTAGGTTCAGAAATGGGAGGGGGAGGACCAGGGAAGCCACCTAACAATGAGGAATCCTTATAGACTCCAGGTGAGACACTAGTGCAAGGAGTTGAAGACTGATTGTCGGACATTGACGAGATGATGGACTCGGGGGAGGTCACACATGTCAGCTCGTAGTAAGTCAACTGATCAATGGTAATGATCTTCCCTTCATGGGGGAAGCAGATCTTGCGGAATATTGGAGATGTGACAGCTGACAGGGCATAGGTGTAACTATGACCTAAGAGGATGTTTTAATACAAAGGGGCATCAATGATTTCGATATTGACATGGACAATCTTACCCACAAGGGTCAATGGATAGTTGCGGTACATGCTAAGGGGCTAGGAGGAGTGTCCATCCCATGCATGCAAAGTGATGGTGGAGGGGGAAAACTCAGGTAGCTTGAGTTGTTTCTAAACAGCAATGGACATCACACGGGTGGATGTGCCTTCATCAATAACGCATCTGGAGATGATGGCATTACAAAATCTAACTGGTATTTGAAAAGCAACAGATGAAGGTAATGGGGGGTGCTTTGATGTATCAACCAAGAAGACAATAAAACGATTATCGGAAGGATCCACTGCACCCAAGGCAGTTAGTAGAGCCTTCTTTTGGGAAGGGCATGACTGGAGGACTTCCAGTGTTGACATGGAGATAGGTGATTGCACCAAGTCATCTACTATACTATATGTATGGGCAGCTCTGTTAGAAGCCGCATTACGGCGTAATGGTCCTTTTGGGATCTTGGGAATGGCCTCAACTTTGGGTTGAGGAATTTGTAAAGGACCATTTGGTGTCATAAGAGGTTCATTGGACACTTTGGTTTTGGGCTCGGCAGCTGACGAAGTGGAGGGCTTATCATATTGGCGCGACCAAGTTTGTAGGTTGATATGGGAGGGGTTCACCTTATCAGAGTTCATCATTAGGATCTGGTGTCACCAAGACTAGAAGGTTGGGGGAGGTGGGCTACTTGACTTGGCTTGGGTTGAGCAACAACAAATCCTTAGTGAGGGAAAGGATTTGTTAGCACGACCGGTTGAGGTGGCGTAGGATTCTGAGGTGATTGTTGGCCATGAGAAGCTACTTGAGCTTCCCACATTTTGCACATCTGGGGTAAGAGGGGACACTCATGTGTATAGTGGCCATGTACACCACAACATGCACAAGGCTTGTTCATATGAATAGCCTTGTTCTGCTTAGGTTGGCCGCCTTGTTGCTAGTTGTTGTTGTTAGGCTGGTTCCCTTAGGGTTCACTAGGCTAGTTACCTTAGTTACCCTGGTTACCCCTCCCCTTATTATTTTTCTTCGAATTTTGGGGATTGGTATCACTCTACTGTGCAAACACCTAGTCTTGAGGGGGCGGTGGCTGCTGGGGTTGAGGATGCATGGGATGTTGCGGCTCTAATGCTTGAGGGGCTAGAGCACCAAGCTATGCATAAGAAGGAGCAATAGTTTAGTAGATGGGTTGGGACCTTGGAAACATGTTGCTAGTAGGAGGGGCATAAATGTTGGAGGAACTGGTGCCCCCCTATGGATATCCATAACGCTACTGAGTGTATGGTGGAGAGTGTGAAATGGATCCAATGATACCATCGGCGGCATGAGATGCCCCTAGTGCATTAGCACTTCCAGGATGAGGGAGGTCTGAAATAACGATATAGATGTAACCTGATTGAGCATAAGTTAGATCATATCTCAAAGTGGTCTGGAGAGCTTCTTCCTCGGTTTGAGGAAAATGGGATGCGACATCTTTCTCAATGGGGGATAAAAGGCTCTTAAGAAACCAATATAGATAAACACAGTCTTCGAAAGATGGGGCATGACATGTGCTCCTCCTTCGACACCACTCTTGAACATGGTAAGAAAGGTGAGTAGCAGAGGATTAACAGAATGTGGTCAATAGTTCAGTACTAGTGTCGTACCAAAGAGGTAACTGGAAATAGGATAAGAATCCTTTAGCAAGCATCGCGAAAACGGAATGAGAGGTGGAGGGCTGGTCTACATACCATTTTGCAGCGTCTCCAGTGAGCATGCATTGGAAGAACGAAGATGACTGGAGTCATCGGTTATGGAGTTGGATGAACACCACATGTGGAAGGATTGAACATGGTTGGTATGATCCTCTCCAGAAATACCCTCGAACTTTGGGATGTTTGACAGAAGCTTAGTTGGCATAGAGGGCCAACTGACATCATGGTGTATGGTGTCGTTTATCAACTAGTTAAGATCCGATAGACTTAACCTAACCATAAAGGGGAGCATGGGGGCTACTGAATGGTGCCTAAGATTGTTCTGCCTGATGTGACCATTGGTGTAGAACCAGAGCCACCACCAGGTTGGGTTCTTGCACCAGCTGTGGGTCTAGACATGGTGATGATATGTGGTGAAGGAGGCTCAAAATCAGAAGGACCAGGAGAAGAGTCGGTATGGGGACTCAGAAGGCTATGAACTCGAACCCGATGGGGAGGAGTAATATACCCAAGCAGAAACTGGGGGTGAAGGCCTAATAGTCTCCATGACACACACCTTGGTGGCATAATGATGGAAGGAAACACAAAACATGGAAATGGTGAAGGGAGATCAACAATATATCTTTTGTCTCTGATGTGGGGAGATAAATTTATTATGTTCAGTCTTGGCTTGGCGGTGTAAACCGAGCGCCCTTAGCTTAAGGTGTGCTTGTGTGTGCAAGTGTATTAATTGATTAAGCCTAGATCGTGTTTATAAAAAAGAAAAAAGATTGCTGCAAATGAACTGAAATAAATAGCAAAACAATTAACTAAACTCCACCCAAGCTGGTTTTGCAAACACTGCACTTCTTGGTGGCTAAACCGATGGGAAATACACTAAAATAGTCAAGAGATCTGAATGTCGGTGTGACTAGGTGATCCAAAATGAATCTAGTTTTTCCTCCAGATCAAAGTCTTCAAATGCAGTTGAAAGTAGGATCAAGTCGAAGTGCTCATCGATACGATTCCAATGGTGTGAATGACGCGTAAATCCGAGTTAAAATGAAGAAGTTATGACCAGTCAAAGTTTTTGGGAAAATTAGGGCAAATGACAAAAAGTCAAAGGTCAACGGTCAACGATCAGTCAACGGTCAACGGTCAACCAGGTCAAAGCCTATGTCAGCAAGGACACATGTGAACCTAGGAATGAGCCATGGGTCCTAGATGATGTCAGTAGAGGAGGTGATGTGGAAGATTGTGATTGGTTGATATGGTCCAATCTGGTGTTGACACGTGGCATCACGGATTTTGGCCAATATCACCTATTTTCCAAAATTTTGGGGATCAGGGAGGATCGAACCCCTGACCTCCCAGAAAATTGAGTTTTCATCGGAGGGGCCGCACTGGACGGGCTATAGTGGATCTTATTAGGATTATGGATGATGTTGTATTTATGGTTGCAAATTAAGAGGCATCGGAAAAAAGGGCCAACGGCGGGGTCAACCCAACGGCCACCGGACCCCTTATTTTGTTTGAAGAATTATCCCACATCCACTACAACACACAACCATATATGGTATATATTACCATATGTTCAATGTATAATCCAACGAAGCACAGAGGTATATGTCACCAAAGTTTCCTGCAGATATATGTTGCTATATATGAATATCCAATCCATATCAAAATGCTGGAGTTTCGGTCGGGGGTTTCGACCCGCCGACCTCCAACATTATATGCCAATGCCTTCACACCTTCGGGCTAACTAACATACCATGTGTTTGGAATTGAAATAGATCCGAAACAAACTTTTGTTAACTTGTTGCAGAGCCAAACCCGCCAAATCGAGGGCGCACGGACCGAGGTGGTTTCCACAGCACAGAGAGCAGTTTTTGCCAGTGAAAAGTGGTTTTGTGCATTCCAGGGGGTTTGGAGGGCACAGAGGCCAAATGTGGGCAATTTTATACTCGTTTGACTCAAAATTTCTAGCTGAACGCAATGGTAAGATCCTTTTTCTCATTTGAGTATCTGTTTTTGAGCTCATATCTGTAAATGCATTTTGAAGACTAATAAAAGCAGTCACACTAGAAGCTAAGGACCCGGAGAGGTAGCCATGAAGTCTGGTGAACTCCATTATCAAATTGTTGCTATTTTGATATGTTTGATTATGTTTCAATTTGTTTATGTTATTCGCAATATTTTCGATCCATTGCACTAAGTAACATAAGAAAACTTCACATAAAGTCGATAATACCCTTTTCATTAACGAATCAAGTGGTATCAGAGCATCAAGGTTTTTAAGGTCTGACAAGATTGTGTGAAGATTTGAATGCTTACTAGGTTAAGGCTCAAACGAGGTGAAGGTGAAACCCCACGCGGATAAGGCTTTCCAGAGATTGGAAGGGTTTTTTCACAAAGAATGATGACAGATGAAACCCCACGCAGATCAAAATCTCAATTTCTGGATAGTTTCATGATGATACACACAATGGTGGAAGAGATGTATCGCGGGTTTAAGAAGAACAAAGAAGAAGTCACTTCATCACCTAAAGATCAAGAAGATAAGGGAAAGGGAGAAATGCTTCCTCTGCCATCTCCTCCATCATAACCATCATCATCAACATCATCATCTTCCTCTCGTAAATCTAGTCCTTCTAAGAAGAAAAAGAAGAAATCCTCTTTGGTCAAATTAGATGTAAAATTTGATTTGCTGATTCATGATGGAGAACTTAAAGCTAAAAAGCTTGATAATTGAACAAGACAAATTGAAGTGTATTGCAGGGTGCCAAAAGTTGTTTTAGAAAGGAAGAAGATCCAGCTTGCTAGCCTTCGACTTGGAGGAACCGCACTTGTATGGTGGGAAGGCAAGACACAACCAAATCTCAAAAGGCATGGTAAAATCATTTCAACTTCGAATGAATTTGTTTCTTCTATTAAGAAGCAATTTTATCCTTTGGCTTATATGCAACAAGAAATGATAAGTTGGCAAACACTACATCAATTAAAAGGTCAAAGTGTTCAAAGTTATACTCAGGAATTTCATAAAAGAGCTTTAACATTAGGCATATCATTGGACTCACCAGAGACAATGTTGAAATACATAGGTGGTCTTCATAGTTATTTGAGGCATACTATACTTATGTTTAATCCAACTAGCTTAGATGATGTATCGGTCCAAGAAACTTGCCTAGAAGCTAGAGGAAAAAATGTAACCCATGATGTTGGGAAATCATCCAAACCTATTGAAAGCAAGAATAAAGACAAGAAGAAACTTAAATGGAAGGAGAAGAAAATGAACACTGTGAAGAAAGATAAACCTTCATGCACTCAATGTAAGAAGGAAGGCCATGATGAGGCACATTATTGTTCATTGCATCTGGAATTGAAACCTAAGAAGTTTGGGAGTAAGGAGCAGAAGAATGTTGCTCCTATTCAAAAGGACTTGGGATTCGATTCAGGGGACGAGACAACGGTTATAGCTACAAGTATAAAAGGTAAATATTCTAAAGCATCTATAAATACTTCTTCGCATTCTATTGATAATGTTAATGATGAGAGGAAAAGAAATGAGCTATTTCACATTAGAGTCATTTCCAAGCATACTAAAATTGATACTTTATGTTAGTGCCTAAATCTACCTCAGGCTAAAGGAACGCAGGTCTAGGGTAACATCAAACCACACTTAACCTGGTAGCTATCCCTACCATGTCGAGAGAGGGCTCTCTCTTTGTCAATCTCAATTAGGATCTTGGCAACTAGGGCTTGAGATGACTGAAATGAATGCTTATTTTAGGCTAGGTATAGTAGATTAGGGTTTCTGGTTTGATTTTAAGTTTTGGCTGGATCAATTGGAGAAGGCAGATTGGGTCTAGGAAATCAACTCAGGGATACAGTCATGTTCTATGGGGCAAGGTAGATAAGAGTTTATGTACTAGCAATGGATTGAGATGGTAAAGTAAGACAACTAAGGAGTTGAGGAGGGCATAAGAAACTATGAATCCTCTTCAAACAATGAAAACATTGAAAACCAAATGCATTCCCAAGACAAAGCACTGTAAATTTAGTGTATTTTGTCTATTCACCTTGATTCATTTAGTTTAGAAGAGAGAGAGAGATGTGGATAGATATAAAACATATAAAAAAAAACTCATTACAAAGAAGAAACAATACATAAGCTCACTATCATAAGAATCCCACAAACATAACTGTGAAACCTAATTTTATTCCTTGCCAAACTGCTGATACAAAATGTTCAGTGAGTCCAACACTTCTGCCAAAGTCCAACCTTTACAAATGAATCAAAAAGTACATGATATAGGCAAGGAAACTACTCAATCTATCTATTAGGGTCGAATCCATGAGAAAAGGGGTGGTTTCAACCATATCTAAACTAAGAACAGGAATATAGGCAGTGGAACAGCTTGCCTCTAAAACCAAGGATACCAATTCATTACAACTCAAAACCACTTGGAACTTGATGTATCTACCCTATGAAGTGATTTTCAACCATATTACATCGAATTCATCATTTACCATTCTTATATTTACCGATAAATGAGGAAAAAGTGATCTCCCAAGAAAACTAGGAAAAATCTAGAAAATGAGGCAAAACTAATTCATTTAATGTGCAGCGCCAAGATTTTAATGCATAACACGTTTTATAGGCCAATTTTGGATGGTTTCCTGAAGTCCAAATTAGGTGCAGGATAGCTCTTTGGAAAGATTGGAGAGTATAGTTTCTAGAACAACTTGAATTTCTGAATTTGGAGTCCCTTTGCCCCTCCAAAAATTGATTCTCCCAAGACTGCTTCCTGTGTGGCGAAAAAGTGGCAGAGAGGGCACTTTTTGGGTGTTTCTTGCCCTTTTGGAGACCTAGAACTTGTCCAAAATTCATAGCCATTTTTGAGCTCTCATATTTTTCCATGTTGATTCCAAAAATATAAACTTTTTTGTAAGAAAGTGTCCCCAACAAAGCGCAATGCTAGTGGCGTTGCGCACCTATTGGAAAAACATGTTTTTCAGATTAAAAATTTCAAAATTGACAAAAATTTCTCCAAATTTCTTGCAATTTGGCATGATTGACCCTTGTTAAGTGCTTTGATGGGCCAATGATGCCTCAGCCAAGATCTTGAGTTTATCATGTTCTTTCTTGGCCCTCAAAGCTCTCCTTAGTTTGGCTTTTAGCTGCTTAACTCTTATTTTGCAAATCTTGTTCCGAGTTAAGTAATGGTAGGCCATATGGCACAACATTGTCTTCTCTTTGTTGGCTTTCTCAAGCAACTTCTCAAGGTGAATTTTCACCCTCTCCAACCATGATTCTTGGTCATCCTCAATTTCTTGCTCAAGGGAGGTCATCTTGATCTTTCTCTTCTTTGCCTTTTGCCTATTTTCCCTAATCATTTGCAGCTCCATAATAGCTTGCTTATCTATTAGTTGCTTGTTTTCCTGCTCAAGGAAGTTGATGATCCATTTGGCCCTCTCAAGGTTAAGTGATAAGGCTTGAATTTCAGCCTCCTTCTCTTTGATAATCATGTCCTTGAGTCTTGAGCTTTGAGAGCCCAAATCAGTGACATCCTCCTCAATCAAAATAAAATCTTTGTCTTGCCCTTCAGGAAGGACCTCCTCATGCATCTTTTGTTTCCCTTTGTCTCTGCTCTTTGACTGCTGGCCAACCTGTATAGCTGGAGAAGAAGGCAAAGCCCCTTTCACCCCTGGTGAAGATAACATTTGCCTGTGGTCTGGTGAAGAAAACAAGACCCCTTCCACCCCTGGTGGAGATAGTACTCGCCTGGCTGTATAAAAAAGCCTCCTTGTGCCTCTGTCATAAGTGAAAAACACCGGAACACCTGTAGTTTCGGTCTCATGAACACCTGGCTGTCCTGATGGCCCTCCTTCCTCTTGAGGCACTGATGGAATCACCTGAGGGCCTTCGAAAATATCATGGGCAATAAAGGTATCCCACAGTATGTTTAGCAAGCTTAGCTGATGCAAGACAACAATTTTAATCAGTGAGAAGTGGTAAATGTTGTTGAGTTGTTGAGGAAAAGGTTTCCTTTGCACATAGTGAGCCATCTTCTCAATATTCCTGCATATAAAGTATGGGAGGTTCATTATCCTTACTCTTGTGAAATGCATCAACAACTTGATATGATATGTATATAGGTGGGAAAACCTCCCTTCACAGGTGAAATACTTGATGATGAGTTTCATGAGAGGACAATAAGTGTTCTGCAAGTATTTGAAAGGAAAAAACCTGCTGATTTGCTTGTGATATCCAGCCTTAATGTAAGGCTCATAATGTTCTCTGCCCACATACTGCCCCTTATTCCACTCTTCAACTACATTAGGGATTCTTGTTGCTGCTAATATGGTGGCAGGTGTCAAGGTGAAAGAGACACTAGCAAGGTTCACGTAGCCATTGTGGAGATGAATAACAAACAACCTAGCAAGCTTATGATGAAATTTCACCCTCTCTACCATTTCACAAAACTGATAACAAGACTGGTGTTTAAAGCTAGTTACATCAAGAGGGAAAGCAAGTAATTCTATAAGAGTGGTGGGCTCCTCCCGGATGATCTTTCCCCCTTTGTGTGGCTTTCTTGGCACATGAGGTTCTCTGGAAGAATCACTGAGAGTTTCCTCTTCCCTCTCATAATCTGAATCTGTCTCCATATTTATGAAATTTGAAGTGAAAGAAGATGAGTATGAAGAGATTTTGAAATATGAAGTAAGCAATGTGTATGAGGCAATGAATGCTTGGGGAATAGGAATTTGGGTTTCTTTTGGGAAATGAGGGGAGTGAATGGTATTATGAATGTGGAATAAGGGTTAGATAGTGAAGTGGATGTAGTGAAAGTGTAGGATGTGGGAGTTAGGGTTTGGGAATAGGGTATAGGGCTAGGGTTTGGTAAATGAGAGTGGGGTTTGGGGAGTGAACTTTGATGATTTAGGGAGAGGGAATGGGATTTGAAAAACTCAATATGAATGGAGTGAGAAAGAAGAGCAGAGAAAGAAGAGCAAATGACCTTTAATAACTTGCAAGAGATGATTTAGCAATTAGCTAGGGTTTGTGTTAACCATTTAGCTAGGGTTTGCTTTAAAGGAAACCAAACACATCCAAGCTACCAAGCATAACTTTCCTGAGCAAGGAGGAGTGATCTACTTACTTGGAATAGGCATTAATTTGTTTTCTAGGAAGTTTGGAGGTGTCTTGAGGAGATTCTGGCTCTTGTAACAGATGCGCAGTGCCATGGAATAGATGCACAGCGCTAGACCAAAATTCAACAAAAAACCTGCAACAGGTGCGTAGCACCGATCTAATGCACAATGCCAAGGAATAGGTGCATAGCCCCAGCAAGTTGTCTCAGATTTTCCCCTATTTTGTCTTCTTTAGTCAAAATCACGTTTTCTCCTTTTAGCTCTTTCAATTTCAACAATGAAGACATAAAACACATAAATTGGCTTTTATATCCCTTCCCATTTAATTTTTCACTAACTAAGAACCACTTTCGTAATGTTTTGCCAACTTTTGTAAAATGCTCTGTTTTACTTACATTCTGACTTTTGCATTTTTGCAGGTGGACTTATAGATTGACTTTTTGTAATGGAAGGAGTTGACTTTGTCACCAGGTCACCAGGAATAGCTATTGAATACTTATTACATATAGAAACAATTAAATTACATGAAATTTTTACAATAATGGAAAAACTCTGTTTTCACCTCAAAAACAGAGTTTTGAGGTAAAAAAGATTTATTGAGCATAACAGAAGTAAATTTATGATTTTATGAACCTCTTTATCCTTCTCATGTGCCTGCTGACATTTTATTCAATTTAGGAGGATCATGATGACAAACCCTAAGACCTAGTGAAGCTAAACCCTAAAACTAGTCTTTATAAATGAAATGAAACAGGATGACAATAAATGACTAAAAAAATGTGTAAACAGGTCAACAGGTGAATGTCATGAGGGAAATTGACATGAAACCACTACCATAAATTGATCCATGACCTAATGGAATGTAGTTGATTGAATGAGACACCTAATATGCATGCAAAAGAGAAATTTGATCACTAATGGAAGTGTGAAGACACTGACACTAACATTGGCTCCAATGGGTATGGTAGCTCCTAGGAGGTGCCAAGAACCACATATCTTTGGAAAAGCAGACTAGTGCCTTCATCCATTGGGCAATATGGAGTCAATAACTTCAAAACACCAAAACAAACAGCTTGACTCAAGACTCATAACTAAACCAACTCAATTGAGACTAACTCAACAACTAACACTAAGTAATAAAAAATTGAAGCTAGACATTCAACTTTATAGTCTTCACTTCGGGCCCCAAGCTAAATGAATGGTGACAGTGCAAACTTTGCAATGAAAGGAATAAAATGGTATGTACAATGACATAATGTGATAGTAGAAAACTCCTTAGAGACACTACCATTGCAGAAGCCGACCGTTTACTGGTCCTCCTTGACAATCTTCCCCATTCATTATTTTGAGTAGAAAAGAATTTTGACCTCTATATGTAGCAATTATATATGGTCCCTTCCACAGGTTCTCGAACTTGCCATGCTTGCCTTTATCCTCGTTTCTAGCATCCCATCGTAACACTATGTCTTCAATTTGAAATTTTTCTGCCTTTGCCTTCCGATCATAAATCTTTTTAATTCTCTCCTACAGCTTGAAGGTATTCTGAAAAAATTCCTCCCTCGTCTACTGTAAGTGGATCATTTGACTTCTTCTCCGCTGAAAATGATCTTCCTCGTTGCCAGCTTCCTGCAAAAGTTTAACAACTGAGACTGCAAGAGATGTCAGGAATACTGTGTCAATATCGTATACAATCTTGAACGGAGACATTCCTATTGAATTCTTTTGGCTTACTCTATCAGCCCATAGTGCAGTAAAGAAATTTTTTTATGCCAGCTCTTCTTACTGGTTTCCAGTAGCTTCTTAATGATGTTGACCAATGACTTGTTTGAATATTCGGCCAATCCGTTACCTTGCGGATAATATGAAGTAGAATGTCCTAAGGTAATTCTGTATTTGCTACAAAATTCAATTATCTTTTTGGACTTGAAAGTGGTTGCATTATTTGTAATACTTTTGTTAGGACAGCCAAAATGTGACAAAATATTTGTTTCAAGAAACTGAATTATTACCGAGTTCATAGCTTACCGAGTGGGGATTGCCTCACTCCACTTTGTGAAATAATATGTCGTTGTCAAGGTCCACTTGTGCTGAGCTGAAGATGTGGGATGAATATCTCCAATAAAATCTAGGCCCCATTGCTGAAATGGTGCACTAACTTCAACTGGCTTGAGAGGTAGAGGCTGCAACTTTCTTCTTCCCTGAAAAATCTGGCATTCATGACAGCTTGTGATAGTTTTATAAACATTAGCAAACAAGGTAGGCCAGTAGTATCCTGCTCTCAAAATTTTTTTAGCCATCGTCTTCCAAAATAAGCGACCTCGACAGTCTCCCTTATGGAAATCACTCATGACTTGTCGGGCTTCATCTTCGGTTAAGAAATTCAGCAAAATGCCTCTGGGATCCTTCCAATAAAGTGCATTTTTTAGAATACAAAATTTAGAAGCCTTAAGTTTTAGAGTTCTACCTTTATTTTTATCCATCCCTGGTGGTGGTGAAAGGTGCTGAAACACGTACACAATATCTGAATACCAAGGAGATTGGAGAAAAATTTCAGATACCTGAATCAACGAACTATCTTCTTCTTCTTTAGACATGGTTGCAATCAGATTTATGTCTAATACATGTAGATTGGACTCAGCCATTAACCTTGCTAGACCGTGCCCCTTGATCAGCTTTGTTGGCTTTATCTCCAAGTCATATTCTAGAAATGTTGCGATACATTTTCCTCGCCTTCCTTCCGGATCTGTTTGTACCAAAACATCTTTAACTGCTGTGTTAGGGACATAAGCAAGGATATGAAAGTGCAGAATATATACCTGGAAATCTTTCAAAGCTTTAACTAAGGCAAGAACTTGCTTCTCAATGATGTTATATTTCAATGTTGCATCTCTTATTGTCCTACTGAAAAAGGCAATTGGTTTTAATAGTTGATCTCTTTTCTGCATTAGAACTGCTGCCATAGTAAGTTCAGAAGCGAATGAAAATAATATGAAATCCTGTGAATAATACAGATTGATCAAAATCGAGGCTGAAGAAAGAGCCAACTTTACCAGGCTAAAAGACTTCATAGCTTCCTTAGTCCACTTGACCACACTATCCTTCTTCAACATATTAGTAATTTCCCTCAAGTGTTCAGCTAGATTAGGCACAAAACGAAGTAAGAAATTCATCTTACTTTTAAATGCTTGGATCTCTTTTTTATTACGAGGAAACTCTATCTTCTGTATAGCTTCCACCCTAGCAGGATCGATGCGGATTCCTTCCTTTCATATTATGTGAGTGAGAAGCTTCCCTTCATCCATAGCAAACAAGATCATTTTGGGATTGAGTGATATTCCATATTTTCTGCAACGCTGAAAAACAAATTTTAGATGGTAAAGATGCTCTTCATCTGAATTTGAAAAGACAGTCAAATCATCAAGATACACTACTAAAAACACATCTTTTTCATTTGCGAAGGAAATGTCCATGGCATGCTTAAATGTTTCTCTAGCATTCTTTAAACCGAACGACATCTTGGCATAATGGAATGTCCTCCAAGGAGTGGTGAATGCTATCTTGTCCCTGTCATCTTCATGGACCAAAATTTGGTTGTAGCCGGAATATCCATCGAGCAGTGACATATGAGATGCTCCAACTACCCTATGGAGAATGTAGTCCATTTTCGGCAGCGGGTAGTTATCTTTTAATGACACTTTATTCAAATTTCTAAAATCTATGCACAATCTGATCTCACATGTCTTTTTCCTCACAGGAACCAAATTGGAGATCCAATTTGAAAATATGATCGGAACGATTATACCAGCTTTGTACAATCGATTTACCTCTTTTTCTATTGACGGCAGCAACTTCGGATTTATCCTTCTCAGTATTTGGTGAAATGGATTATGATTTGGCTTAATAGGAATTATATGCTGAATTATACTTTTGTCATACTCCTTTAAATCTATATAGTCCCAGGAAAATACATCAGAAAATGAAGACAATAAACTAATGTATTTAGCTTTTACTTGAGGAGGTAATGCCTTTAACAACTTCACCATCTTTGGATTCTCTACTGTTCTAATATTTACATCTTCAACACGCTTCTCGGTCAGCACTAAGCTTGGCTTTCGGGCTATATCATCTTGATCAAATAATCCCTCTAAAGGTATAAGGCCTTTAGGGATGACATTATCTTTCAACTGTAAGACTTCCATATGATTTACCTCTATTTCCAGTTCACCATCATCTTTCTCACCATCTATAGATGTCTCTTTATACTTGCCTTTATTTTTAGAAAATCATCAATTTCTTTTTCATCTTGAAACACCTGCCAATATCTTAGATTATCAGGGACAGCTGGGTGATGCTTCACATGAATTTCAAACTTATTGTTTGAATTCTTTGGGATATTTAAAGCACTTGTAGCTGTAGCAAGAGAATCTGCAATGACATTTTGTTTACAAGGGACACATGTCAAGGTCTGATATGGAAACAACCTCAAAATATCTAAAACTGCATTACGATAAGCCCTCATTCGCGGATGTTTGGCTTCGTATCCACCCTTGTCTTGTTTAATTACTAATTTTGAGTCGCCATAAACTAAAATTCTCCTTGCATTCAACTTCTTGAGAATCTTCAACCTTACAATCAGTGCCTCATACTCGGCTTCGTTGTTAGAACAATTGAAAGCCAATTTATATGAACAAATTCTTACATTGCTTGGGACTTTATTTGGTAGGAAAACAGGGCTACGTATCCAAATCCCAATTCCTGCGCCATCCTTAGCTACTGCTCCGTCGAAATCCATACTCCATAAACCGGCTTCTTCCTCCAAGTGCTGGAATTCTGCCTGCTCTTATACCTTTGGCTGATGTCCATCAATTTTCTGTTGTTGGTGGAACGTAGACTGCTCAGCAGTACTTGCAAGATTTTCTCTCTCTTGATCAAGTACTACCTTGAAATTTTGTGTTATCTCTAGAAAATCTTCCACTTCAACTAACTGGCTATTTACATCATTAAAACCACTATCTGAGTAAAGAACAAAAGATTCCAAATATGTATGTACAGAGTTAATTGGATGATTCAAAGGTTTCTCCTTGCTTGTGATCATATACTTCATCTTCTTCTCTCTATATAATTTTATCAGCTGACCAAACACGGGAATAGCGGCATAGGATAAATCTAATTGCAATGTCCCTTTCAGTTTTGCACCCCATGACCTAGATAAAAGCATGCCAAATCTAGCGGGAATATCAGCCACAACTACATCCATGAGAACATTGTTTGCTGGAATTGATCTAAAGTCACAACCAAATATTTAATGAGACCAATACATCTGACCCTACCGGAATCAAAAGAATAGAGATCATGATATTTACGAGTGATGTCGAGACCCGATTTTTCCATAATTTCCCTTCGCATCAGATTGTGAGATGCTCCTGAATCAAACATGGCATTGTGCAAGACATACTCATGCAATCTAAGGCTGATGTAAAACAAGGCTACTTCACTATCCGCAGATTGGCCTTCTAATGTAGGACCAAAAATAATCTCGGGTTGGTCATCTTCCACATTAACCATATCAGACAGGGGATCTACATTCAAAATCTTTGACACTTGACTCTTATAACTGCTATTCTTCATTAATTCTGTCAGAGGTATCGACACTTTTAACTTAGCAATCTCATTCTACCTCTTTGACTGAAGAATCCTTCTTTTTAGAATTTTCGTTTTCTGTACTTGGCTGATTTGTCTTCTCATTTGCAGATTGTACTTTGCTGGAAGTATGATCTGTTGGCTCCTTTCGTTTTTTCTGAACATTTGGAGAATCATTCTTAGGTTGTGCTGCTTCCTTTCGTTTTTGGATTGGATTGATTGGTACATCCATGCTCCTGAGTGAATACTATCTTTGCTGTGCTGTTAGTGCATTCATATATCCCTTCTGATATTCATCTGATTCTTCTTCTAGGACTGTTTCATTGGCTAGTATAAAATCCTCATCTTTTTGTACAGCTGGGCTCTCTAAATATTCCTCATCCTCCATGATATAGATAGGCAAACCATTTTCTGTAAAAAAATGATTTTCCTCTCCTATTGGATCTTCATCATCCTCTAACTTCGGGCCATGCACATAGTTCTGTTGTAGAGGTGTTTTGACTTGCTACTGTGCTGATTGAGCTTGTGCTCTTTGCTCCCGCTGTTTAATCCTGAACTGTGGTTGCTGTTGACCATGGAAATTTGGACTTCTGAATAATTTCTCGGGCTTGTCTACAATTGTGAATTTATCAAACATTTTCTCAATTTTACGAAGAAAATTATCTGAGGAAGAAGCTTCTTCCTTTATGGTCACTTTCTTCTCGGTCTTCGTCCTAGCTCTCTTAGCTAACAGATTTGCCTCCACACTCACTGCAATTTTCTACATATCCTCCAATGTAGCAGGATCCCGTTCTCTCAATTGGTATGCCATGTCGGGATAAAAACCATCGGGGCATTTTATCAAAGCCAGCCCCTTTGGTGGCTTAATATCAGCTGGAATAGCATTATAGACAGTATTGAATCTCACACAGTAATCTTGAACACTTTCACCAGCATTCCTCTTTATATTTTCATACTCGGAAAGAATTTGGAGTGGATTTTTCTTTACCTCCCAACGATCCAGGAATTGTCTGTGAAGAACCAGAAATGTATTGATAGTCCCCGTGGGTAGTTCTCTGAACCTTCAAACCTCACCTCCAAAACTTTGCACAAATAATCGCATGGTCAGATTCTCTTCATCTATCTCATGAATATCAAAGAAGTCGTTCATCCTGTCGACATGCTGTTGCGCTGTGATACCATGAGTAGCATCAAACAATGGTATCTTACTTTGGTAATCGGCAAGCATAGCATCCAAGTTCTATGGCAAAATGAGAGGTGCATATCTGATAGCCATTACTCGAGGTGGATTGGAAACTAGCCTTGGAGAAGCAGGAGGATTTATAACAAGAATGATAGTCGATGTGATGGGTGTTTGGGGTGTTGAAGGAGGAGAAGAGATGACATATCTCTAATCAGATATGTTGGTTTGCATGGGAAGGGTGGGGATAAACTGAGGTTGAAAATGAACTTCAGAACTAGACAAGACAACAGATGAACCAAGAGTAGCAGATGCTGATTCTGGGAGCTCAAGGATATTGGTAGCCACAATAGATGATTGAAGAGAATTCAAAATATAATCATCAATTGATCTATTCACTCTTTCAGTTTCAAGGTCTTGAAAAAATTGTGAATTGAGAACAGTATCACAAATCACACTTTCAGATTTGGTTTCAAACAAAGCTAGATCAAAGTGTTTATCAAAAGGGAGATCTTCAAGATATTGAAATTCGATTAGGCATGAAAGAGATCTGAAAATCGGTCTTGGACTTGATGAACATTCTTTCCTAAGTATTCTTGGAATGAGATTAGGATTTTCAAACACGAGAGGAGGATCAGGATCGGAATTGGCCATGGTGTATCTTCTTGAAGCTAGTGTGTTTGATATTTTCCCAAAATTCAAATGGACATTACAAGTTTTCCAGCCTAATGAATTCTAAACCTATCATCCAAAAGTCTAGAATGTGTTCTAAAAGTACTGGGGTAATATTTTTCAATTTTTCCCCAGTATGTGTAGAGCTTTGAAATTACACCTCTCCTACACATTTTCCTAGACTTTTTCCCCTCACCAATACTCCATCAGCTGTCAGAAATAATTTCATATTGATTCTAAAAGAGCATTTAAGTGGTTTTCTAACTATGTTTTTGTGTTTACTGTTTGAACTAGATTTTGTTCATTAGTTGCAGAATCCAGTCACTTTCCACAGCTGTTTTTGTTAAACTCTAGATTGCAGGTGTCACCAGGCAAAGCAAGCCACATGGGCAAGTTAGAAATGACCTGGACATGGATCAGGTCCTATTGGTTCAGCCGAATTCATCAAGGGAAGTTGTGGTCAACGGTGGTCAAACGGTGGTCCAACCTAAGAGTCCTATGGAAGCCAGACTCTGTTTTCAAACACATGAAGGATTCTGAAGGATTCGTGGCCATTCCTGAATCTCTGGGGTCATGTTACAACTTGTAGATTGCCCCACGATGCGAATCCAACATAGATTTAATAGTCTCGGAAACCAGTACACTAAATCCATGGACGTTGTCTTTTACATGTCTCCTGTTCACGTATTTCTACAAGAAAACAGTTATGTAAACTTTGTTATAAATAACGCATTTCTATAACGCATAGTCTTAGTCTTTGGTTAATGTAATTTTGCTGTTCAAAGTTCACTGTGCCATGACACTAGTTTTCTTGCTGTAACTGTGTTTTGAAATATATGAGAAGATTTTGTTTCTACATGATTGCGTGAACATAATCTTGGATTGATAGCCTGCTGACCGAGGTTGTGCAGAGGGCCCATGTACGTTGAGGTTTCGTTTCCCTTATAGCTATAAAGTTTTATGCATCGTTTTCTTATTTCCATTGCATATATTCCATAGTTATCCACCTGTATATATTTCAATTGTTATGGTATTTCACTTCTGTTCATGATTTTACAAGTTTGTATGACACTGATCAGTGCATGTATGTTTTAGGATAGAGTAGGCAGCTCGGGCATCTGCATATAATTTTCGCAATGACTAATGACATGGGATTAATTCTCTGTTGACTTTTCTTTTCTTAGTATTTTAATTCCAGTTCTGTTTTGTTGATTTCAGTCTTGATCATTTGCTTTGTTAGTTAGTTTAGAAATCAACTTGCTCATGTCATTGACGATTACCTCCAAAAGCCATAGCTAGACTAACTGGCAAGGGATCAGATTATGAATGTTGTGAATTGATTTTAGTTTTACTTTTCTACAAGTAGATATCAGATTGCTCATGTCATTGATGATTATCTCCGAAAGCCATAACTAGACTAACTGGTGAGGAATTAGATTATGAATGTTGTGATTTGATTTTAGTTTTACTTTTCTGCAATTAGATATTAAATTGCTCATATCAATGATGGTTACCTCCGAAAGCCATAGTTAGATTAACTAGTGAGGGATTGAATTATGAATGTGTGATTTGATTTTAGTTTTACTTTTCTGCAATTAGATATCAGATTTCTCATGTTATTGACGATTATCTCCGAAAGCCATAGCTAGACTAACTGGCGAGAGATCAGATTATGAATGATGTAATTTGATTTTAGTTTTACTTCCTTTGCAATTTTTGATTTCTTTGAGTGCAGTAGCTTAAATCACTTTTCTGTATTTAGACAACAGCAGAGATAATAGCTTCATAATCAGTAGTTCATTATTTACTTGTTTTAAATAGCAGCGCATTTTCCATTCTTGTTCAAAGCATTACTGTCATCACTAGTATATTCTAAAATCTTATGAAGTGTTAAGTGCTGGAAACCATTATAGAGGACGTAATTTCCTAAAATCCATATCCATGCTTGCCTTTTAAAGACCCAGGAATAGCCATTCACATTAGGAGATAAACGAAGATAAAAACGACCAAAACAAAATAAAAATTGAAAAACGACAAAAATATAAGAAAGAGGCTATCTTGCACATATAGTGCGCCACACTTCATCAGTTTACGACCCTCGGATTGATAATTAATGTAGCAATTTAGGACATAATAAATTGACCAAACATTTTGGTGCCGTTGCCGGGGAAGTGTAACTAGGTAGCCAATCTCTTAAAAAAAAAAGGAAAATTGATAACTTCTTGAAGTATGCTCTCCTCTTGCACCTAGTGTGATCTGGAGGATCAGAAAAGAGAGTTGTTAGTTTAATAATTTCTTGATTATGCTCTCTTCTTGCACCTAGTGTGACCTGGAAGATCAGAAAGAGAATTATTATCCCAACTTGAAAAAAAAATGACATGCATAGAGCAAGAGATTCTAGGGGAAGGTTTATAGCTAGGGCCAAAATTTTGATTTTCACAACTCCAGCTACTTAAAGGCATAGACAAGATACACCTCCATCATCTCTGACTCACAATCCTTGCCTTAGGATTCTTGGAATTCAAGGGGCAGCAGTTGAATTAGGAGACCCTCCCACACTATCCATCAAATCTGATATAGGAGAAGAACCTTTCTTCACTTCTACAGGGGAACATATTGTAATCAAAGAAGTAGAATCACTTGAAGAAGAAGAGGGAGAAATTCCTCCACATTCACCATGAATAGAAGAACTAGAGGACTCTGAGAACTTTGAGGAAACTATCATGACAAAGGAAGTAGTAAACGGATTTGGAGGAGGGGGTAGGGGTAGAGGTAGAGGAGGAGGAAACAATGGAGGAGGTAGAGGTAACAATGGGGGAAATAGGGATGGAGATAACTCATTTGGATTCCCTATAGCCGACGAGGAGACCCATACAACAATGAAAAATATTTCACCATCTGTCCTCCCAAACTTTTATGGGTTGTGAAGTGAGGATCCTGAAACATTTCTATTTGAGTTTGAAGTCTTGTGCCGAACCTATGACTATATGGAAGACTCTCAAAAAATCAAACTGTTTCCTTCAACATTGAAAGGAGCTGCTTTGAATGGTTCATGGGATTAGTCACTCAATCTATTAGGACTTGGAATGATATGAAACAAACATTTTTGGATAGATACTTGGATTATTGTATGCCCACCAATCATAAGGATGAGGTATTCAAGATGATGCAAAAAGAAGATGAAAACTTGGAGGATTTACTTGAAAGATTTCAATACAACTTAAAGAGAGCAAAAGTGAGTAATTTATATGAGGAAACCTTTAAAGCCCTTCTATTAAAATCCATTAGAGATGAATGGATAGATATTTTAAACATGATGGGGAAGGGAGATATTTCTCAACTTCCACTCCATGACATAGCAGAACTATGTGTTCATCTCTCAAGGGGAAAATCTAAAACTGGAAAAGGGCCTAGAGATCCTTCTCTTATTAGAGCAAACAAATCTGCAACTAGATCAGTAAGTAGGGCAGGGATTGGAAATATGCTTGATGAGTTCAAAATTGATATTCTAGGGAGCCTTAGTGAACAACTAGACACCCTTAAAATACAAAACAAACAGAAAGCAGAAGCCGAAGCCTTAGCCATCTTTTGTCCAAAATGTAGAAAGAAACATGCTTTAAGGGAATGTCCCTTAGATGCAAAAGTTGTAGAGACATTCCTGGGCTCAAAGCTGTCTTTCAGGAAGATCCAAATTCAGTAGAATCCCTTTGTTTTGTTTCAAGAAGACCATGGCAGGGGCCAAAAAATCAAGGATTTAACAATCCTATGAACCTTCAGCTCCCACCAAATTGGAATTCTTGGCAACAACCTTGGGCCAATCTCAAAATCCATACCAATCATGGGCACAAGGGATGCAAAATCCTTATGGGAGATTTGCTCAATTTTATCAATATCCTCCACCTTTTCAAAGTCAACAAAATCCACAAATTCCAAATCAAAACCCACAACTTTCATTACCATTTATGCAACAACAACCTTCTCAGCAAAATCCAAATTCTCAACTCTTGCTTCCATTTCAACAAAAGTCAAATCAACTACCAGCCTAGCCATTGCCAAATCCCAATAGAAAAAATCCTCAGAATGCTTACATGGTAGAAGGACAACCATTCCCTACCTATATGATTGTTCCTCTCAATGATGTACAACTCAGGTCTGGTAGAGTTTTAGAAAAACCTTCTATAGATGTTCAAGAGCAAGATACCTCTGAAGAGGATTCTCTTAAAGCCAATAAAGGTTCTGAGAAAGCATCTTTTCAAAACCCAAACATTCGGAAAGAAAAAGAAAAAGAGTCAACCCCCACAACTCCTGTAGTTGAGCAACCTGCATCTTCATCCACACCTCCTTTCCCTGAAGGATTACAAATTGAAAAAGGGGTGGAAAAACAAATCTTGTTGCATGACTATGATTTCCTAGATGAATTAAAAAATGTTTGTATCAAGATTCCCTTGCTACAAGCCGTTAGAGAGATTCCTATTCTAGGAAAAACAATAAAGGAGTTGAGTCTTAAAAGACTAGGAAGGAAACCAAGAGATACAAGAAGAATCCACCTGGTAGGAAAAATTGCAGATATCGTGATGGGAAAAATTACCATGCAGAAATATGTAGATCCAGGTAGTCCAATTGTCAAGACACATATAAATGGGATAGAAATTCCAAATACTTTGATTGACTTAGGGGCTGCTATCAACATTATGAGTAGACAGACTATGGAACAACTTAAACTTCCTAATCTTGTTTTCACACCTACCTTATTGCAACTTGCAGACAGATCAATAATCAAACCAAATGGTGTATTAGAAGATATTTCAGTCTCCTTAGATTCTTGGGAATATCCAGTAGATTTCATGATTTTGACTCCCAAGAGTAATTTAGGAGGGCATCCCCTTATATTAGGAAGACCTTGGCTAGCCACAACTGATGCTTTCATTAGTTGTAGATCTGGAGATATGTACATTTATGATGGTAGTTCGACAAAGAAATTAAATTTGTATCCTTCAGCAAAAGCAGTTACAGAAGTAGGAGATAATGAATGGATCGATGATGAGGACAGTATACAACCTGTCTTTACCATTTCTGAAATCAGTGAAGATAGTCAAATTCTGAACACATTAGAAAATTTTGGAACATCTTTAGAATATGACCACACACAATTTCAGTTAGATTTTGACATTGAGTATTTATCATCAATACAAATGTCTCTTTACTCTATGGAAGAGTTTGGTAGTTCTGCCATTGAGATTTTTCCAGGTAAAACGTTGAATATCAACAAAAATTTGGAAAAATCACAACAGGAAAAATTAACCAAAATCTTGCAAAAACATTCTACTGCATTTGCATGGGAGTATACTGATATGAAAAGTATTGATCCTAAGACTTGCATCCATCATATCTATATTGAGGAAAATAGTAGACCAATTAGACAACCTCAGAGAAGGATGAATCCAAACCTTAGGGAGATAGTGAAAGAAGAGCTCCAAAAACTACTCAATGTAAACTTCATTTATCCAATTTTAGATAGCCGATGGGTTTCTCCTTTGGTTATAGTACCCAAAAAGAATGGTAATGGAGGGTATGCATTGATTACAGGGAATTGAACAAATCAACTTTGAAGGATCACTTTCCTTTACCCTTTATCGATCAAGTATTAGATATATTAGTAGGCAAAAAGTACTTTTCATTTCTGGATGTTTTAGTGGTTATAATCAAATTCAGGTAGCACTTGAGGATCAGGACAAGACCACATTTACCTGTCCATGGGGAACTTTTGCTTATCGAGTGCTTCCTTTTGGATTATGTAATGCACCTGCGACATTCCAAAGAGCAGTACTAGGAATCTTTTCTGAACTAATCCATGATTGTGTAGAGGTTTATATGAATGATTTTACTGTTTATGGTAATTCATTTGAAGAGGCATTAGAAAATTTGGAAAAAGTCCTTATAGGATGTATAAGATGTAAAGAGACGAACCTTTCATTAAGCCATGAAAAATGCTTTATGATGTTTACTGAAGGTATTGTTTTAGGACATCATATTTCAAGGGATGGGATTAAAGTTGATAGATCAAAAGTTGAATTGTCAAAATATGTTAAAAGCTTTCTAGGATTTATTGGATATTATAGAATATTTATATAAAACTTCACTAAAATAGTATCTCCACTCTTCAAAATGCTTACAAAAGACTGTGAATTCAAATGGGATCCTGATTTTCAATCAACATTTGAAACTTTGGAAACAAGAATATCTGAAGCGCCTATCTTGAGAGGACCAAATTGGAAACTCCATTTCCATATTTCTACAGATGCTTCAGATACAGCTCTAGGAGTTGTGTTGGGTCAAAAAGATTTAGTTCCTTATGCCATTTACTATACTAGTAAAAATTTGACTCCCACTGAGTTGAACTATATTGTAACTAAAAAAGAGTTCTTAGTTGTTGTTCATGCAATCAATAAGTTTAGACATTATATAACAGGCTATGAAACTTTTATTCATATTGATCATTCTGCGATTAGATATCTAATGAGAAAACCTATTACTAATGGCAGAGTTACAAGGTGGCTCCTACTTTTACAGGAATTCAATATTACTGTGTTGGATAGACCAGGGAAACAAAATACAGTAGTTCATTTCTTGTCTAGGATTCAGAAGACTAAAGAATATTCTTCGGTAGAGGATAAGTTTCCTGATGAATATTTATTTGTAGTAACTACTAAGACCCCTTGGTATGCAGATATAGCTAACTATTTGGTTACAGGGAAACTACCTCCACATTTATTTCCTGGTGAAAGAAGAAAGATTATTTAGGAGAGTTCAAAATATTAATGGATTTCTAACGAATTGTTTAAAACAGGGCCAGATCTTGTGATTAGAAGATGTGTTAGGGAAGATGAAATGCCTGATATCCTCAAAGCATGTCATAATGAACCATGCGGTGGACACTTTGTTGGCAAAAGGACAATCTATAAAATCCTCTCTTTAGGATATCATTGGCCATCCCTCTTCAAAGATGCAAAACAATATGTCAAAAGGTGTGACAGCTGCCAAAGAGTAGGGAAACCTACCCTTTCAAATGAAATTCCATTGCAACCACAGGTACTCATCGAACCCTTTGAAAAATGGGCTTTAGATTTCATTGGAACTATCATCCCACCATCTAAACAAAGAAAGTATATATTGGTATGTAGTGATTATGTCACTAAATGGGTAGAAGCCAAAGCATTATTTTCTGCTACTAAAAATTCATTTGTTAGTTTTCTTTATGAGGATATTTTTACTCACTTTGGTGTTCCAAGAGAAATTGTGACAGATTAGGGAAGTCAATTTACATCCAACCTGGTGGAGAAGCTGATGGAAGAATACAAAGTCAAGCACATGAAATCTACTCCTTACCATCCACAAGCAAATGGTCAAGTGGAGTCTACAAACAAAGTTATTGAAGGCATCATCACCAAAACTGTTCATCTACACAGAAGAGATTGGGCAGAAAGGTTTCCTGAAGCCTTGTGGGCTTACAGAACTACATGGAGAAATACAACAGGACATTATCCCTATGCACTTGTTTATAGGAAAGAAGTCCTGCTCCCCATTGAGTTCCAAGTCAAAACTTTCAAGATGGCAATTCAGTTGGGAATGGATCTATCAGAAGCCCAAAAGCAAAAAATGGAGTAGTTGAATGAGCTAGATGAGATCAGACAAGAGGAAATCCTAAGAACTGATCTAGCTCAATATCAAAGAGCTAAGTGGCATGACAAATACATCAAGGAGAAAAAGTTTCAAGAAGGAGATTGGGCATTGCTATTTGATTCCAAGTTTAAAGATTTTAAAGGAAAATTTCAGACTCATTGGCTTGGGCCATATGAGATTGACAAAATCTTGAGCAATGGAGTGGTAAGAATCAAAACCATTGATGAACATGAAACTCCTCTTATTGTGAATGGCCACAAATTAAAGATCTATCATAAGCCACTCTCAAAAGAGGAATTTGTCAAAATCTTTCAAGATAGTTCTGCAATAAGGTTGGTGAAGAAGAATCCTTCTTCTCCACTAGCCTAGCCTTTGTTCCTTTCTGTTTCTACAAAAAAAAAAGAAAAAAAAAATTGTGTATAAGCCTGAAAACCAATCACTGATTGGCAATCTTATATAGAAAATACGGAGCGAAAATCAAGAACTCCTGACACCCTATATTTTCCAAAAAAAAAATCTCTCTCTCTCTCCTTTCACAGTTTTATGACACTCCACTTCATTTCACTCCACTCCACTTCATTTCATTCCACTCCACTTCATTTATTTCATTCCGCCAATAAAAGTTTTTTTTTTATGACCATTTTCATTCAGTCAGTCATCATTTATCCATCTCCATTCAGTCATATGATTGCTATGTCAGTTTCCGCAGCTGAACCCAGTTTCCGCAGCCAGAGGCTGATTCCGTAGCCATCACTCTGTTTTTCAAAACTGACAGTCAGATGTTAGTTAAATGATCATGAAAATCAAATGCAGGTATGACCAAGCACATATTTTAAAGACATGAGGCACTTAAAAGCATCAACAAGGAGTAGCTGATCAAAGGTTAATGGACGAAAAGCGGCAAAAATTCCAAGGTATGAGTAAGGTTTATTTCAAATAGAATTTAGTGCACATTTTATGCAGTTTTGAAACCACGACTCCATTATATGCAATGATTGGCATTGATAGCGCATAACTGTTCCACGACCTATGATTCCTCCACGAACCTTGTATTTATTTTTCAAATGGCCTCATGATCAAGCCTCCGGATTTAACTCGTGTTCGACTGTACTTTGACACTCCACCTGTAACTATGGGACGTGGTTGATTTGATCACGGCTTTTCTCCGCCGCACAAATTCCGCAGCCATTTTGTGAGCATTTTTACGTCTACTTCATAGACATCCAGTTTTAAACTCTGCTGGGCTCACTTTACTCCCCTACTATTCTATTGAAGTCATGTTTGCATCCCTGCCTTGTTCACATAAGCCTCTGCTCCGCTCCATAAACTCACTTCCACTACCTGTTCTCTGTTTTCCATTTACGGTCATTGGTTTTTCTCCATAAATCCTGTCCATTTTCCGCTAAACTAGCCGTCTCACCTCCGTTCATCCAATACCCACGCAGACGTGTTTAGGATAGAAGGAAAGAATGAGTCCTCTGTTGAGAGCAGAACCGAAAGGGCCCAAATTTATGGAAGGGTATCCGCAATTGAAAAGCATGCTAAGAAAGGCCCAGTGGTTACATTTATTCAGAAATTCAGAGGCTACAACAAGGAAGTTACGAAGAATTTTGCGAGGTCCTTTGATGTTGTAGAAGCGGAGGTGGGAGACCTTAAATTCACAGTCACAGAGGTGTCCATACCAGCTGCAACCGAACTCCCACAGGAGGGAGAACGATGGTTCAAAAATAAGAGCTTTGACGAGAGAGCATGGAGGGTTATCCTACGAAATCCAGGTATGGATGTAACCATCTTTAATAGAGGGATCCCTGTCTCTGCTTTACCAGAAAAATGGGCTAGTTTACTATTAATAATTCAGAAATTCATTACCTATGAGGGACGATTCGGGTCAATGTACATGTATCACACCAGGTTGCTGATGAATTTTCTAGAGAACCAAACTCTTAATTTGCCCTTTTTCTTGCTAAATACCCTGAAGAAAATGTCCACCACAGTCCAAAAGAATCTGGGGGATGTAGAACCCCACTTGTATCACCACGGCCTTGTGAAAATCTTGATAGAAAAACAATTAAAAGAAAAGAAGGATACCTGGGAGCAGTTTTTAGTTAGAAATTTCTTTAAAGATCCACAAGAAACCCCTGAAAGTAGCACATCAAGGAGAATCATAAGAAAGAAAACAAGTGATGGAATTCAGGACACTCCTACTAACATAGTGGAAGAAATTAGTAGGGAAGAAAAACTGTCTGAAAGTAGGAAGGAAAAGACTGAGGGTAAGAAGCCAAGAAAATCAAAAGGGAAAAGAAATATTGAGGTTGTCCATCAAACCCCAGAACCTTCCTCAGAAGAGGACCCTCAAGTACTGTCTGAAAGACTAGTTTACCTTCAGGAACAGTCAACTGCAGCAAAGAAGAGAAGGAAAGAAAAACAGAGTGGGGAGAAAGAAGACATTATCCCACAAAATTTGAGGACTAGTTCCAGACTTAAAGGGAAGTTGAGAGGAATACAAACTAAAGGGCCCCATTTTATTGATTAAGGAGGGGAAACACTAGAAAAACCTTCAAAAATTCCTCCTGGCCGTGGTCCCCACCATACTCCAATTTCTCAGCTAGATTTTGACATGAGTCCTTCTTGGCCAGATTTTGAAATCAGTCCTTCTCAACAAGATTTTGGGGTCGGCGCAAGAAAGACCACACCTGAGATAGACCCGAACCAGCAAGAAATGTATGATTATATAGAGTCCTTAGAGAAAATAGCCACAGATCTAGGCACTTCATCTGCCCAGCCTAATACAACTCAAGAAGCTCAAATACAATCACTAAAACGGGAAGTTTTTGAGTTGGAGGTCTTAAATAGACACATCAAAAGAGAAAATGAAACATTGAAGGAACATGGAAGATTAGATAAGATTATTCATGACAACACCATGTTGAATCTTGGGCTATGGCAAAAGAAAAATAGAAAATTAAAGAAAAAGAATAGAAGGTTGAACAGGGCTCTCATCAACCTCAAGTTCAGGTGTCTAATGAGGAAGCCGAGGATGGTAGTGGTCCCAAGAAAGAAGAAAAGAAGGCTGGATGTATTAATAGATGTCTGAGAACACATGAGATGAAAGTAGGGTGATCAAAATTTTGGTTGCATGGGGACATGCAACACCTTCACAGTGGGGGTATGTAGAGCTTTGCAATTACACCTCTCCTACACATTTTCCCAGACTTTTTCCCCTCACCAGTACTCCATAAGCTGTCAGAAATCATTGCATATTGATTCTAAAAGAGCATTTAAGTGCTTTTCTAACTATGTTTTTGTGTTTGCTATTTGAACTAGATTTTTCTCATTAGCTACGGAATCCAGTCACTTTCCGCAGCTGATCCAACTTTCCGCAACTGTTTTTGTTAAACTCTAGATTGCAGGTGTCACTAGGCAAAGCAATCCACATGGGAAAGTTAGAAATGACCTGTACATGGATCAGATCCTATTGGTTCAGCCGGATTCATCAAGGGAAGTTGTGGTCAACGGTGGTCAAATGGTGGTCCAACGTAAGAGTCCTGCGGCAGTCAGACTTTGTTTTCAAACACGTGAAGGATTCTGAAGGATGCGTGGCCGTTCCTAAATCTCTGGGGTCATGTTGCCACCTGTAGATTGCCCCATGATGCGAAGCCAACATAGATTTAATAGTCTCGGCAACCAATACGCTAAATCCATGGATGTTGTCTTTTACGTGTCTCCTGTTCACGCAGTTCTACAAGAAAACAATTATGTAAACTTTGTTATAAATATCGCATTTCTATAACACATAGTATTAGTCTTTGGTTAATGTAATTTTGCTGTTCAAATTTCACTGTGCCGTGACACTAGTTTTATTGCTGTAACTGTGTTTTGAAATATATGAGAAGACTATTTCTACATGATTGCGTGAACATAATCTTGGATTGATAGCCTGTTGACCGAGGTTGTGCAGAGGGCCCCTGTACGCTGAGGTTTCGTTTCCCTTGTTGCTGTAAAGTTTTATGCATCGTTTTCTTATTTCCATTGCATATATTCCATAGTTATCCACCTGTATATATTTCAATTGTTATGGTATTTCACTTCTGTTCATGATTTTACAAGTTTGTATGACACTGATCAGTGCATGTATGTTTCAGGATAGAGTAGGCAGCCCGGGCATCTGCATATAATTTTCGCAATGACTAATGACATGGGATTAATTCTCTGCTGACTTTGATTTTCTTAGTATTTTAATTCCAGTTCTGTTTTGTTGATTTCAGTCTTGATCATTTGCTTTGTTAGTTAGTTTAGAAATCAACTTGCTCATGTCATTGACGATTACCTCCGAAAGCCATAGCTAGACTAACTGGCGAGGGATCAGATTATGAATGTTGTGAATTGATTTTAGTTTTACTTTTCTGCAAGTAGATATCAGATTGCTCATGTCATTGATGATTATCTCCGAAAGCCATAGCTAGACTAACTGGCGAGGAATCAGATTATGAATGTTGTGATTTGATTTTAGTTTTACTTTTCTGCAATTAGATATTAAATTGCTCATATCATTGATGGTTACCTCCAAAAGCCATAGCTAGACTAATTGGCGAGGGATCGAATTATGAATGTGTGATTTGATTTTAGTTTTACTTTTCTGCAATTAGATATCTAATTGCTCATGTTATTGATGATTATCTCCGAAAGCCATAGCTAGACTAACTGGCAAGAGATCAGATTATGAATGATGTAATTTGATTTTAGTTTTACTTCCTTTGCAATTTTTTATTTCTTTGAGTGCAATAGCTTAAATCACTTTTCTATATTTAGACAGCGGCAGAGATAATAGTTTCATGATCAGTAGTTCATTATTTACTTTCTTTAAATAGCAGCACATTTTCCATTCTTGTTCAAAGCATTACTGTCATCACTAGTATATTCTAAAATCTTATGAAGTATTAAGTGCTGGAAACCATTATAGAGGACATAATTGCCTAAAATCCATATCCATGCTTGCATTCTAAAGACCCAGGAATAGCCATTCACATTAGGAGATAAACGAAGATAAAAACCCACAAAACAAAATAAAAATTGAAAAATGACAAAAATATAAGAAAGAGGCTATCTTGCACATATATTGCGCCACACTTAATCAGTTTACGACTCCCGGATTGATAATTAATGTAGCAATTTAGGACACACTAAATTGACCAAACAGTATGGTCACCACTATGTTAGTGCCTAAATCTACCTCAGGCTGAAGGAAGGCAGGTCTAGGGTAACATCAAACCATGCTTAACCTGGTAGCTAGCCCTACCAGGTCGGGAGAGGGCTCTCTCCTTGTCATTCTCAAGACAAAGCACTGTAAAATTTAGTGTATTTTGTCTATTCACCTGGATTCATTTAGTTTAGAAGAGAGAGAGAGAGATGTGGATACATAAAAAAAAAAAAAAAAAAAAAAAAAATAAAAACATTACAAAGAAGAAACAATACATAAGCTCACTATCACAAGAATCCCACAAAAATAGCTATGAAACCTAGTTTTATTCCTTGCCAAACTGCTGATACAAAATGTTCAGTGAGTCCAACACTCTGCCAAAGTCCAACCTTTACAAATGAATCAAAAAGTACATGATATAGGCAAGGAAACTACTGAAGCTAGCTATCAGGGTTGAATCCATGAGAAAAGGGGTGGTTTCATTCATATCTAAACTAAGAACAGGAATATAGAAAGTGGAACAACTTGCCTCTAAAACCAAGGAAACCAATTCATTATAGCTCAAAACCACTTGGAACTTGATGTAACTACCATATGAAGTGATTTTCAACCATATTGCATCGAGTTCATCATTTACCATGCTTACATTTAACAAGAAATGAGGAAAAAGTGATCTCCCAAGAAAACTAGGAAAAATCTGGAAAATCAAGCAAAACTAGCAAAATTCATTTAATGCGCAATGCCAAATTTTAATGCACAATGCATTTTCTAGGCCAATTTTGGAAGCCTTCCTGAAATCCAAATTAGTTGCAGGATAGCTCGTTGGAAATCTTGGTGAGTCTACCTTCTAGAACAACTTGAATTTCTGAATTTGGAGTCCATTTTCCCCTCCAAAAATTGATTCTCCCAAGATTGCTTCCTGTGTGGCAAAAAAGTGGCAGAGAGGGCACTTTTTGGGTGTTTTTTGCCCTTTTGGAGACCTAGAACTTGTCCAAAATTCCTAGCCATTTCTGAGCTTTCATATTTTTCCATGCTGATTCCAAAAATATAAACTTTTTTGCAAGAAAGTGTCCCCAACAAAAGCGCAGTGCCACCTATTGGAAAACCCTGTTTTTCACATTAAAAATTTCAAAATTGACAAAAATTTCTCCAAATTTCTTGAAATTTGGCATGATTGACCCTTGTTAAGTGCTTTATGTAGAAATTTTGAATAATATGACACATATTCACAGATATTATCCTGCTTATACACTTATAAGAGGAACATGCATAATACATAACCTCCTCTACGTTGATCATCAATTTACAGAAGCAGAAACATTCACAGGCGTACATAGAAGCATCAATCACACATATCAACATAGTATTTTCCCGGGGAAAGCATCTCGCTAAAAACCCCACACTATCTGTATATTATATAGATTGAATCATGTAACATTACAAAGTACAATGCTTATCACAAGCAATCCAGTACCAGCTCCACTTGTTACACACAATACAGCTCAGATCTGATCTCCAAATCTCTTCCACTGCTTTCCTGCCTCCACAGCTCAATACCTGCTCAAGAACTGATGAGAATGGCTTACCAAACTCGTATTTGACCTGCAAATAATCACTCACACTCTGTTGGACGTGAGCACAGGCTACAATTCTTGATATTGGCCAATTCATTGGCATACTCAATCCCTCTGATTGTGCAAATCATCATGCACAACTATAGTCACAACTGATAGCAATCTGATCCTCTAACACCTGTCCCTGCTGAACTGAACATGCACTGACATGCAACTGAGTTAACTGATGTATTCTATAGTTGCATTATGAGTTAATAACTTGTGAATTAATTAATAACTAATTCACCCAACTCATCTCTAGTCTGTTGATCAGTTAGACTAAATACAACTAGTTTAACAAAGCTAAACTGAACACAACTCCATCAACTGCACCTCCAGTCCACTAAACTCAACTCACTTGAGTTCTAACTGAAGTCCTGCGTGCAAATATTAGTCATCCCATAGGTAACCATGTATTTCCCTCTGGGATCTGCATGTACCACATCCGTAGCTCATCCTGAAGTGCTCCAAGAGAATAATATCAAGTTTATAGTCCAAATATTATTATGAGACAATAATATTTGACTTTTCTATTTTTGACAGCTAGTCTAAAAATAGACTTTGATCACTCACACTGTGATCACCCACACTGTGATCACTCATACTGTGATCACCCACACTGTGATCATCCACCCCGTGATCAAAAATAGAACTTGCGCCATAATTTGCCTGCGGGCCCACTTAGTGAAGGCGACTCTTTTCACTAAGCTCCATCATCTTGTTGCATTCTCAACAAGCATTTCTTGTTGCACACTTTTCAACACTCCCTCTCAACAAGAAAGGCTTCCTCTCAAACCCGATCCTGTAACTCTGGAATGTTCTCCATGCAACACATCTGGCCGGTCCACTTGCTCTGTCATCAAAGTCTCTGACTGCTATTGCCTCTGTCGACTGAAACTCTGCATCTCTGTGCTCTTCAGTATCTGACTGCTCTAGCCTCTGTCACTTTGATCTCTGACTGCATCCGTGCTGCTGCTGGTTCTATCTCCCAGCATTGCATCCACACTGCACCTCCCAACTGACCTCCCTGTTGGGATAGAAACACCCTCTGATGCTGAAGCTCTACCTGCTGCTGACAAGTGCTCCCTCTCTGACATCTGCGCTACTGCAACATCTCCATGCATCTCACACCATTACACACCTCTCTGTGCCACCTAGCAGTGTGCAAAACACTTGTGCTTCTCGCATTGCTGCAGCCTGCTAGCTATGCACTGTCCTAGGATTCCCTGCACTATCGCTCTCTCTGCCGCTCCATCTGCATCTGTCTCTACCCAATCAGTCAGTTCCTGCCACTACACATTTGGGGCTCCCGTAGTAAGGTCTCATCCAAGAGGTTGGGTACCTCAAGGATCCTGCCCCTCCTCCTTGGGACAATCAATCCACATCACCCCACCTCCTACCTGGAGGTATGGCTGCATGCGATCCCTCAGCCCACCTGGCTAGAAGTTTCCCCCTAATGGAGGTCTCTGGATGAGTATATGTCTCTACTCGATCTCTTCTCAGCTTCCCCTGTTGTGGCTCCTCCACAACCTCCTGAAGCTGCTGAACCAATCGTGGCTCCTCCACAATTGTCTGAGACTTCTTCTGGCTTTGCATGTTGAGAGGTAATATACACTCCCTCTCAACCACCAAGTCTCCATCAGTTACCTCATTGCTCAAGGCTTTGCATGCATCTTGAACCTCAAGAGCATACAGGTTCCTGATTCGTGAACCAATCTCATGACAACGAAAGCATCGCACTTTCGATTTTTCAACCTTCTTCCCACCACTGGAAGAACTGGATTCGGAAAGAGAAACCTTCCCCTTCCCCTTCTTCGCCATACTCGCTAAGGCACAGTTCTCCTCATCATGCATAGATGAAGAACTGTCTCTGGTGCTTTGTCTAATCTCCTCCTGCATCAAATCTGACCATAGTCGTTCCCAATTTGGCAGTTTCTCCCTTCCATTCACCGAGTCCTGGTACCTATGCCAACTCTTAGGAAGGTCAAGGAGTGCTAGACTCACCATCCTCATCCGACAGTCACCCCCACACTTCCCAGCTCATCCCGACATTGGGTGAACTTCATGAGATACTGGAGCATACTGTCTCCATTCTCACACTGAATGTTTCTGAGTTTTATCTCTTGCTTTGGAATTAAATTCGAATTCCACCAGCACAAAACTCAACCGCTTCCGATCTAGAATTCGTGAGAACAAAGTATTTCTTGTACAGAGATCGACTGTATGGGCATTCACTGGATATCTCACCTTCCAAAAGAAGGATGAATCCAGAGGCTACCTGGCCTGATTACAGACTCTGCCTGAAGAAATAAAATGTAAACACTTTCTGAATAATAGATCTGATGATCAATCCTTGCTTGATATCCTGTAAAAATCTCTTCTACAAATCAAGCAGCTCCGATACCATGTAGAAACCTTTTCTACAAATCATCTAGCTCCGATACCATGTAGAAATTTTGAATAATATGACACATATTCACAGAGATTATCCTGATTATACACTTATAAGCGGAACATGCATAATACATAACCTCCTCTACGTTGATCATCAATTTACAGAAGCAGAAACATTCACAGGCGTACATAGAAGAATCAATCACACATATCAACACAGTATTTTCCCGGGGAAAGCATCTCGCTAAAAACCCCACACTATTTGTACATTATATAGATTGAATCATGTAACATTACAAAGTACAATGCTTATCACAAGCAATCCAGTACCAGCTCCACCTGTTACACACAATACAGCTCAGATCTGATCTCCAAATCTCTTCTACTGCTTGCCTGCCTCCATAGCTCAATACCTGCTCAAGAACTGATGAGAATGGCTTACCAAACTCGTATTTGACCTGCAAATAATCACTCACACTCTGTTGGACGTGAGCACAGGCTACAATTCTTGATATTGGCCAATTCATTGGCATACTCAATCCATATAATAGTGCAAATCATCATGCACCTCTATAGTCACAACTGATAGCAATCCGATCCTCTAACACCTGTTCCTGCTGAACTGAACATGCACTGACATGCAACTGAGTTAACTGATGTATTCTATAGTTGCATTATGAGTTAATAACTTGTGAATTAATTAATAACTAATTCACCCAACTCATATCTAGTCTATTGATTAGTTAGACTAAATACAACTAGTTTAACAAAGCTAAACTGAACACAACTCCATCAACTGCACCTCCAGTCCACTAAACTCAACTCACTTGAGTTCTAACTGAAGTCCTGCATGCAAATATTAGTCATCCCATAGGTAACCACGTATTTCCCTCTGGGATCTGCATGTACCACATCCGTAGCTCATCTTGAAGTGCTCCAAGAGAATAAGATCAAGTTTATAGTCCAAATATTATTATGAGACAATAATATTTGACTTTTCTATTTTTGACAGCCAGTCTAAAAATAGACTTTGATCACTCAAACTGTGATCACTCACACTATGGTCACCCACACTGTGATCACTCGTACTGTGATCACCCACACTGTGATCATCCACACTGTGATAAAAAATAGAACTTGCGCCATAATTTTCCTGCGGGCCCACTTAGTGAAGGCGACTCTTTTCACTAAGCTCCATCATCTTGTTGCATTCTCAACAAGCATTTCTTGTTGCACACTTTTCAAAACTTTAATGGGCCAATTATGCCTCAGTCAAGATCGTGAGTTTATCATGTTCTTTCTTTGCCCTCAAAGCTCTCCTTAGTTTGGCTTTTAGCTGCTTAACTCTTATTTTGCAAATCTTGATCCGAGTTAAGTAATGTTAGGCCATATGGTGCAGCATTGTCTTCTATTTGTTGGCTTTCTAAAGCAACTTCTCAAGGTTAATGTTCACCCTCTCCAACCATGATTCTCGGTCATCCTCAATTTCTTGCTCAAGGGAGGTCATCTTGGTCTTTCTCTTCTTTGCCTTTTGCCTATTTTCCCTAATCATTTTCAGCTCCATAATAGCTTGCTTATCTGTCAGTTGCTTGTTTTCCTGCTCAAGGAAGTTGATGATCCATTTGGCCCTCTCAAGGTTAAGTGATAAGGCTTGAATTTCAGCCTCCTTCTCTTTTATAATCATGTCCTTGAGTCTTGAGCTTTGAGAGGAGCATAAGTGTTCTGCAAGTATTTGAAAGGAAAAACCCTGCTGATTTGCCTGTGATATCTAGCCTTAATGTAAGGCTCATAATGTTCTCTGCCACACTACCCCTTATTTCGTTGTTCACCTACATTAGGGATGACTGTTGCTGCTGAAATGGTGGTAGGTGTTAAGGTGAAAGAGACACCAACAAGGATCACCTGGCCATTGTGGAGATTAATAACAAACAACCTAGCAAGCTCATGATGAAATTTCACCCTCTCTACCATTTCACAAAACTGATAACAATATTGGTGTTTAAAGCTAGTTACAGCAAGAGGGAAAGCAAGTAATTCTGTAAGAGTGGTGGGCTCCTCCCAGATGATCTTTCCCCCTTTGTGTGGTTTTCTTGGAACATGAGGTTCTTTGGAAGAATCACTGAGAGTTTCCTCTTCCCTCTCTTAATCCGAATCTGTCTCCATGTTTATGAAATTTGAAGTGAAAGTAGATGAGTATGAAGAGATTTTGAAATATGAAGTAAGAAATGTGTATGAGGCAATGAGTGCTTAGGGAATAGGAATTTGGGTTTCTTTTGGGAAATGAGGGGAGTGAATGGTATTATGAATGTGGAATAAGGGTTAGATAGTGAAGTGGATGTAGTGAAAGTGTAGGATGTGGGAGTTAGGGTTTGGGAATAGGGTATAGGGCTAGGGTTTGGTAAATGAAAGTGGGATTTGGGGAGTGAACTTTGATGATTTAGGGAGAGGAAATGGGATTTGACAAACTCAATATGAATGGAGTGAGAAAGAAGAGCAAATGACCTTTAATAACTTGCAAGAGATGATTTATCAATTAGCTAGGGTTTTCTTTAAAGGAAACCAAACACATACAAGCCACCAAGCATAACTTTCCTGAGCAAGGAGGAGTGATCTACTTACTTGGAACAGGCATCAATTTGTTTTTTAGGAAGTTTGGAGGTGTCTTGAGGAGATTCTAGCTCTTGTAACAGGTGCGCAGTGCCAGCAAGTTGTCTCAATTTTTCCCCTGTTTTGTCTTCTTTACTCAAAATTGCATTTTCTCCTTTTTACTCTTTCAATTTCAAAAATGAAGACATAAAACACATAAATTGGCTTTTATGTCCCCTTCCATTTAAATTTTCACTAACCAAGACCCACTTTTGTAATGTTTTGCCAAATTTTGTAAAATGCTCTGTTTTACTTACATTCTGACTTTTGCCTTTTTGCAAGTGGACTTATACATTGACTTTTTGTAATGGTAGGAGTTGAATTTGTCACCAGGTCACCAGGAACAACTATTGAATACTTATTACATATAGAAACAATTAAATTACATGAAATTTTTACAATAATGGAAAAAACTCTGTTTTCACCTCAAAACAGAGTTTTGAGGTAAAAAAGATTTATTGAGCATAACAGAAGTAAATTTATGATTTTATGAACCTCTTTATCCTTCTCATGTGCCTGCTGACCTTTTATTCAATTTTGGAGGACCATGATGACAAACCCTAAGACCTAGTGAAACTAAACCCTAAAACTGGTCTTTATAAATGAAATGAAACAGGATGACTGTAAATGACTAAAAAAATGTGTAAACAGGTCAGCAGGTGAATGTCATGAGGGAAATTGACATGAAACCACTACCATCAGTTGATCCATGACCTAATGGAATGAAGCTGATTGAATGAGACACCTAATATGCATGCAAAAGAGCAATTTGATCACCAACAGAAGTGTGAAGACACTAACACTAACACTCTATTTGATAGTGGTTCACAAGTTAATTTGATTTCTGAAGCAATTGTGAAGAAGTTGGGTCTAGAAACAAAACCTCATAAAAAGCCATATCCATTAGGTTGGGTGTGTGATAAAACTAAGCTACAACTTATGAAACATTGTAAACTTCGTTTTGCTATTGGTTCAAAGTTTGTAGATGAGGTTGATTTAGACATAGTCCCATTGGACATATGTGGAATTGTATTAGGAAGTCCATACTTGTATGATAGAAATGCTATCTTCTATCGAACATAAAATAAGTATCAACTTACTAAGGATGGAATTGAACATATTGTAATAGCTCATAAACTCAAAGATAACTTCTCTCTCATAAATTCAGGACAGATGAAAATAATTGTAAATTCAAGTAAACAATTTTTACTTATGCTTGTAAAAACAAAGGATTTTGATAAATCCGATGCTTACCAAAGTTGTAATCCTAAACAGAAAGCAGATCTAGTTAAATTTGTTTCCGATTATGATATTTTTTTTCAGGAGCCTAAAGGTCTTCCACCCAAGCGAGAGATAGAACATGAGATTTATTTGCAACAAGATGCTCCACTACCTAACATTGGAATGTACAGGTTATCATCTCTAGAGAATGCAGAGATAAAGAAGTAGGTACAGGAGTTGCTTGATCAAGGGTTTATTTGACCAAGCACATCACCGTGTGGGTCACCTATTGTGTTAGTGCAAAAGAAAGACGGTTCGTGGAGAATGTGCATCAATTTTAGAGTATTAAATAAAATCACAATAAAGAATCGTTATCCTCTTCCTTGTATTGAAGATTTGTTAGATCAATTAAAAGATGCAGTTTACTTCTCTAAATTGGACTTATGAAGCGGCTACCATCAGATCAGAGTTGCAGAATAGGATGTACTAAAGACTACTTTCAAAACAAATCAAGAACTCTATGAATGGATGGTTATGCATTTTGGCTTATTTAATGCTTCAACTACATTCATGCAAGTCATGAATGATGTATTTAGGCCATTCATTGATGATTTTTTAATAGTCTATTTAGATTATATTCTTGTTTTTAGTAGAACATGGGATGAACATGTAAAGCATGTAAAGCGGGTTTTAGATGTTTTGAAAAGAGAAAATCTCTATGTAAAACTGTCAAAATGTGAATTTGGCAGGACATTGTTACACAAAAATATCATCACCATGATTATTTGCAGTCAGTATGGGTCTATCATCACTTGTACTGTCCTTCTAAGCAAGTCTCAGACCTCAGCTCTTCAAGTCAAGCTTTGAAAATGAGAGAAAGACATTGAAAATCAATAAAGCTCTGGTTCCGCACTTTCTCTCACTATTTCTTGCGGTCCCGCACCCCCTGTTCACAAAAACTGCGGACCTGCCAGCTCTGTCCCTAAAGGAGTTGGTGCGGACCCCTGTGAAAGTCAAAAGGGTGCAAGTTTATTCTAAAAAACTCACTTTGGGTAATTCCAGATGATTCTAGATGGAATTTTGACATGGATTGGCCGCTCTTAGGTGGTTCATGCATCCCAAAAGAGAAGGAGCTAATCCCTTGATGAGAGGAGCTATCCCTTTGAAGGAGGGCTTTATCCCTTTGAAGGAGGACCTAGTAACTTCCCTCCATTTCACTATAAATTAAGGCATTGTGCTGGTTGCTAGGGAGGTTAGAAGCTGAACATTTTTGAGGGTAAATGCTGGTGGAATTAAGACTTCCTAGTTAAGCTTGAGAGGAGAGATCACATACCTTTTTGGCTTCATTGGGAAGAGAGTGAAACTTGTCAAAGTAGAGGAGACTTCTTGCTGGACCCTGGGAGGAGCTTGTACAGCGTCAAGGCACAGGTTGTAAAGTTCTTCTTTTGATTTGAATTAATACAATCAGATCCATTTTTCTCAACAAATTGTATTATGTCATTTGTTTCATGAATTCCTTGACTTTCATGTTAAATATGTTTTATGATATTGGCTTTTCAGGTGTTATTTAATTTGTTTGCTTGTTTGCGTTTGCAGATTCGTGACAAGGGAGCTTATTTGGATCGAAGGAGCGAGGCTTCCACAAACTTGCGTTGGACCCAAGGTAGGCCTAAAACACTTGTTTGCCTTTGTTTATAAATGCATATTTAGAGAAAGATAGTTTGTGATTGGCTTGCTTGTCACTAGGTCTTCTTTAGATTCTAGGAAGGTCTATCTTGTCCGCAATATCGACTCATTCCGTGTGACAGACATCTTTGAATTATTTGGGTTATATTGTAGGGGGTGGTGAAGTGAAGATATATCCCTCTAAGATCGAATTCATTGTAAATTGGCCTAAGCCCAATACTGCTACAAAAGTTAGAAGTTTCTTAGGGGTAACACAATATTGGAGAAAGTTTATTGCTAACTTTTCTTTGATTGCAACTCCTTTACATGCTTTGAAAAATGTGAAATAGGTGTTTTAGTGGGTAGGAAAACAACAGAAAGCCTTTGACACATTGAAAGAAAGGATCAGCACAATGCTAGTACTAGCACTATTAGATCTTCAGCATCCATTTGAGATCATCACAAATGCAAGTGAATATGCCATGGGGGAACTGTTGATGCAGCATAGAAAGCCTATATGCTTTCATTCTGAGACATTCACATCAGCAGTAGTTAACTATCCTACATATGATAAGGAATTATATGCATTAGTTCAGAGTGTTAAAAAGTGGAAACATTACATAATGGGTAAAGAAACAATCATACACACAAATCATCAACCACTAGAATACTTACACTCACAAACTAAATTAGAACAATCAAGATACTATCAATGGATGGGTTTTCTACAACAATTTCATCTTGCTATCAGATATAAGAAGGGCATACATAATAAGGTTGCTGACATGTTATCAAGACCAATTATAAATGCATCCACAATACATAAGAATAATTCAGTAATTCAAGAAAGTTACATTGAACAATATACTGCACACACATATTTTAAGGATGTATACGCAACTTTAAGTCAGGGTAAGTAGGTAGAAGAATTGGATTATTTCATAAAGGAAAAAATCTTATATCATTCAAGAAAGTTATGCATTCCACAAACTGAAAGAGTTAATATAATTCGAGAAGCACATACTTCTCTCATAGCAAGTCATTTTGGTGTAATTAAAACAGTTACACAATTGCAAAGATTTTGTTATTGGCCACGAATGAATGAGACAGTTTCTAGATATATTAAAGTATGTACTATGTGTGCTATAAGAAAGCCAAGTAATAGAAAATTAGGCTTGTATACTCCACTTTCAATTCCTTCTCGTTCTTGGAAAAGTGTTTCCATGGATTTTGTTGGGGGATTGCCAAAGTCTAGAAAGGGTCATGATTATTTGTATGTAGTTGTGGATAGGTTCAATAACATGTGTATTTTGACACCTTGTAATAAACAGGTCATAGCTGAACAAACTACAAAATTGTTCTTTCAAAATGTATGGGTTCATTTTGGGTTACCCACTTCTAGTGTATCCGGTCGAGATTCTTGATTTGTCGGGAAATTTTGGCCAAGTCTATTGGAGTTAATGGACACAAAGTTAAAGAAGAGCACGACATTTCATCTGCAAACAGATGGTCAGGCAGAAGTGGTCAACAGGACAGTGATACAGTTACTTCGAGGATACTGCAGCAAGCATCCTAAACTTTGGGATGAGCATTTGTGTTATGTGCAACATGCTTACAACCATGCAAAAGATTCTTCTACTCAAAGATCTTCTTTTAGACTTGTTTGGGTTTTGTACCAAAGTATCCCTTGGATTTTTTATTTGGTAAAGAAATAGTAGTTGATGGACACAATGATGTGGACAAAGAAAGCAAGTTCATTGAAAAAATATAGGAAATTCACTAGGTAGTACAAGAATAGCTGGAAAGAAGCCAAGCAAGGTATAAGGCATGACATGAAAAGCATTGAGTTGAGCATAATTTTTGAGTTGGTGATCAAGTCTGGTTGTACATTAGCAAAGAAATACTACAAGGGGAAGGTAAGAAGTTGAAACCAATTAGATATGGTCCTTTCAAAATACTTGGCAAAATTGGTGAAAATGCTTTCCGCCTAGATCTACTAGCTTATATGCAGATCTATTCCATCATAAATGTTGAAAACTTGCGATTGTATGAGCCTTCATTGATTGAAGATCCCAAAGAGCAAGGTCAACTACCTTCTATTGAAGATTTTTTGGCTGATTGTCTCAATGAGCTACTGAAGGACACAATTCTTGACAGGAGGATAAGGACTTCGTGATGGGGAAATGTTTAGTATCTTTGAGTTGGACTCAAAGGTACAAATCCGAGCAAAGCACAATGGATCGAGATTGGAAAAGTGAAGGAACTTTATCCTCACTTACTCGATAGCTAAAACCAACTTTTGGTGGTCCAAAAGCTTCTAGTGGGGAGGAGTGATCCAAAATGGATCCAGTTTTTCCTCCAAATCAAAGTCTTTAAAGGTAGTTTAAAGTAGGATCAAGTCAAAGTGATCATCGATACGATTCCAATAGTGTGAGCAATGCAAAAATCCGAGTTCGGATGAAGAAGTTATGACCAATCAAAGTTTTGGGGAAAATTAGGGCAAATGACAAAAGTCAAAGGTCAATGTTCAACAGTCAACAGTCAACCATGTTAAAGCTTACGTCAGCAAGGACATGTGTCAACCTAAGAATGAGCCACAAGTCCTAGATGACGTCATCAGAGGAGGTGACGTGGTAGATTATGATTGGTTGATATGGATGAATCTGGTGCTGACACGTGGCAGCCCGAATTTTGCCCAATATCACCTATTTTCCAAAATTTTGGGGATCAGGGAGGATTGAACCCTTGACCTCCCAGAAGACTAAGTTTTCATTGGAGGGGCCTTACTAGACAGGTTATAATGAGTCTTGATAGGATTGTGGATGATGTTGTATTTATGGTTGCGGATTAAGAGGCACCCGAAAAAAGGGCCGACGACGAGGGTCAACCCCACGGCCGCCAGACCCCTTATTTTGTTTCAAGAATTATCCCACATCCACCACAACCCATAGCCATATATGGTATATATAAAAATATGTTCAATGTATAAGCCAACAGAGCGTAGAGATATATGCCACCAAAGTTTCATGCAGATATATGTGTTATATATGAATATCAATCCATATCAAAACACCAAAGTGTCGGGCGGGGGTTTCGACCCGCCGACCTCCAACATTATATACCAACGCCTTCACGCCTCGGGGCTAACCAACATACCATATGTTCGGACTTGAAACAGAGCCGAAACAAACTTTTGTTAACTTGTTGCAGAGCCGAACCTGCCAAATTTGGGCCGCGCAGACTGAGGTGGTTTCTACAACACAAAGGGCGGTTTTTGTCAGTAAAAAGTGGTTTTGCAGAAGGAAAAGGTGGTTTTGCACATTCCAGGGGGTCTGGAGGGCGCAGAGGCCAAATATGGGCAAGTTTATACTCGTTTGACTCAAAATTTTGAGTTGAACGAAATGGTGAGATCCTTTTTGTCATTTGAGTCTCTATTTTTGAGCTCATGTCTATAAAAGCATTTTGAAGACTAATAAAAGCGGTCACAATGGAATCTAAGGACCCATAGAGGTAGCCAGGAAGTTTGGTGAACTCCATTATCAAATTGTTGCTGCGTTGATATGTTTGATTATATTTCAATTGCATATGTGTTTATGTTATTTGCAATCTTTTTGATCCATTGCACTAAATAACATAGGAAAACTTCACATAGAGTCTATAATTCCTTTTTCATTAATGGATCACTGGGATCAAGTGATTCTAAGCTGTTGGAAAGTGGTGCAGCAACAACAAAAAAACAGAGAGGAAGATTGCTGGAAAAAGATAGGGAGATGGGTGAAACACTTAGGGCAACCGATGGGACCCTAAGGGAATAACCAAATATGTTTAAATGTGAAACTATGGATGGTAGAAACCTATCTTATCATATCTGAAACAAAAGGTTACAAATCTAGAAAATGTGGCTGAAAGTGTTGCGGAAACTCAGACTTATCACTCAGCAAAACTCCTCCTAGAAAGGTGGAAGTGTACTAGAAGCCCTATGGGAGGCTGAATTATACTTCGACGAGTAAAACAGAATGGATCAAGGCCTAAGCGGGATGAGACAGAGTTTAGACACACAACAGAAAAATCTCAGCAAAAACTAGAAAGAGATTTGAGAATAACCCTGAAACCTAGAAATCGTAGGTTTTGACCTGTTTTTTGATGAAATCACACTTTTTGGGTTGAAATTTGCGTTCTGGAGCCCAGATCGCACCTTTTGGGCTGAAAACTATGATTTCTGTTCTGAGACTCCCTGTCTGCAAATTTCGAAAAAAAAGTGTCGCCTTTTCCGCGGCTGGTTCCTGTGGCCTGTGGAAATGACCAGAAAGCTTGCGGAAGTCAGAAATTTATCAGATCTAAGGTTAAAACACTAGGAAACATTAATATAATTGAGAAAATAAGAAACCCTAAGATGAAAACCAAAGGTCACCCAGGTTTTTGGATCTGAAGTATAAAACCCGGTGGAGTTGCCAATTTAGTATTGGAGACCCAGGTTTTTGAATCATAATTATTCCCCAGCGGAGTCGCAAATTTGTTGTAATGTTTTCTTCTTGATGATGTATGAAAAGTACCCACTTAAGATTGTGGATGAAAAACAATCTCAATAATAGAAATGACTGGTAAACATTATAGATTTGCTGCTATTGATAGAAACAAACTTGCGAAAATTTTAATCTATGCTGAAATCATAGTTAAACTGTGAAAGAAAGAGTAATAACCCCAAAACATCCAATGGAAACCAGATATGTAAAGAATAATTTTATAATAACACTTGTGAAGAGAACAGATAAATGTTGCGAGTGCCCCTCTATGGGATGGGTTCTTGGCTATCCTCAAACGTCTTCAACTTCTGTAGAGTCTCTCTCCTCTATATTGCATAAACCCAACAAAAATATGGTGTGTGACAATGAAAATAATCAGAGTTACAACAATGAGTGCAGAAATGAAAATAATCAAAAGTGAATAATGGAAAACCATCCTATATATAACAAAATATCGAGTTATCCTTGAATAATGAGCAATAATAAAATATTATTGATCCCATTCTTGGAATTACCACTTGGAATATTTTATTATATTTGTTTAGGAGGGAAAAAGTATTTAAACTTTTATTTAAAAATAATAAATAAATAAATAAATGATTTATTTATCATCTCAAGGAATTAGTTAAGGAATAATAAGAAAATAATGATTTTTTTAATTATTCCTAAGGGATTTAGTCAAATTTGACAAAGAATATTAATTAATTATTCTTAGAGAAAAATAATGATTTGTTTGTTTATTTTTCATGGTTGGGTCTAATACTAAAAAAATGGTTTAATTAATTATTCCTAGAAGAAAAATAAATAAATAGTGATTTATTTAATTATTCTTCATGGATTTCACTATAAATTACTTAATAAAGGTGTTTATTTAGGTAATTTCTCACAGTAAAAGCAATTTTACTAGGGTAAAATTGACTTTACATGGAATGCTTCGATCCATCTCGTAAATTAGGCTAGGTGATCAATTTTTTGGTGATAGCAATGGAGGTAATGGGGGGGATTTCTTCAACTACGGGGGATGCAGAGACTGACTGTCTGACCTCATCAGTAAGTTCAACAATTTGAATTGCCGAGGTAGTTCTCGGCTTTTTAACAACTGGGTTCCGCATGACTCTTTTCTTCTTGGGCTTGGGGGCTGTTGGCTAGGAAGGGGTGTGAGCACCCTGAGTGGGGATTGCCATAGCCAACGAAGTTGTAATAATTTGTGAAAACATAGTGGAACCTTGAAATTGCAAAGGTTGATTAACCTCACCCAACTGCCATCAAAACTTGCAATTGTCTGCCTCAGCACGAACATTTTCTCTTCCATTTGCAGCACCATCGGGTGGAGGTCATCTTTAGCTAGCCTCTTTCAGCTGCTTTCCCCTGCTTCTCCCTCTTGCAACTGTGGCTTCAAGCCCCCGAATAGATATTTGTACTTCCCTTTAGTAATTTCACAAGCGACCCCTGGCCATGATCCAAGCTCATTGTGGAGTGCCTCTTCAGTCAAAACAAATTTATGTGGCCTCATCTTGAAGGTGTTAGGATGGACACACCATGGTCGAAGGTAGGTGTGCCCATGCAAGGCTCCAAACCATATTTCCTTAGAGAACTCATCTAGCAGAGGTTTGGGTATCCTCTGTATCAACCTGATTGTAATCAACATCATCTCATACCACTCTTTGAAAGCTGCTTCATTAACTTCTTTAGTGCTCAGATCCCTCGAAGCTCTCCACAGCTCGCACCAGAGTGCTAACGACTATCCTTCAACAATAGGCATCATCCCCCTCCCACCTGGTGGCCGCCATTTCCACATCGCCAAAGACATCAGTATGTACCCAAATAGGAAATTGGTACTCCACCTATAAATATCTTCGCATGCCTCAAAGAGCTTGTTTAAGATGAAAGTAGGCCAATTGAGCACCTCCCCATTGTATCATTGCTTCGCAACCGAAATTTCATCTAGAGTGCATTCATTCTTTGCGAAGTGTCTCATGGTATTACCTGCTATGATGTAGCAGGCAAATCTGATGTCAATTTTGCTGATCAGGTCAATTTTTTCTCCCCTTCCGCCTCATTCCGTTCCATATTTTTCATAATAATTCTCCTCTTCATGCTTCTTTGCTCTTTTGGCACCTGCCTGGAATGCTGTGTTTACTACATTTCCTCCAGCTGACAGCCCTGTGAGATGATGAATATCGTCTACGTGAATTGGGTACTCCCTGTCAAGCCACAGGGACCCCCCATGCATTCTGCTAGCCAGTAATTTGGTACATTGCATTGCAGCCAGTTGGGTTTCGAAGACTAGTAAACTTCTCAAATTGAGTAGTGTTGACCTCTACAATCCTCTGAATTCCTCCATAAATCTGGATGCTCTGGTGCCATCTTCCCTCTAGATTTCTTCTGTGTAGACCTCCCTCTTTAGAGTCAGAAACTGGAAGTAATCAGTCAGGTCATTATCGACTAAGATCGCCTTGTCGTATTTTCCATATAGATTCTCCATTGGCTCAATTATTTCATCTAGCTTATCTTGTGGAACTGAGAGAATTCCTTTCACCATCTCTCTGCATCTCTGATAAACAATTGTCGCCTAAGGCTTCACCCTCATGCATTTCTGCTACTTTTCTTCAGAGCGGACTTGGATTTTCCCTGCTATCTGGAACTGAAATTCTTCAATGTTGTCCATTATCCTTTGGAAATTAAGTAGCCAGGCTTGAAACGACGTTTTGTGACTGAACTTTGGAAACTAATTACTATGACAACTTCCCCATGTATGCTAACTATGCTTTGCCATCGTCGGCTGACCTGGACCTGACATTTCTGACGTGGACTAGGAATTTATAGAGTGGGTTGCATGGCTTATTAAGTTTGCGGTGATGGGGGTTATTTATTAAGTAAACTTGTTCCTAATGGGAAATTATTTTAAGGCTATCACTTGGCAGTTTCATTATTGGTTACTTATGATGGAAATGATTTCTGGTACGTTGGAAAGGATGGATATAGCGTGTGACCATAAAGACTGAAAAAGCATCTGCGTACGTGTAACTTATGAGCTGGAAAGCATGCACCTACAAGTGAGTGTTAACTTTACCTATTCCCTCACCGACGACAAATGGGTTGTGGTACTATGACAATGTTGCATAACTTTATTGACGCTATAGCCTATTCTTATTAAAATGATGTAAAAGACATAAACTCAAATGGATGTTGAAAATTATTTGACTATAATTTATTAACTCCTACCTACTTGTGGGCTCGTTTCCGAGACCCTTTCAACCTGAGATTGTGTTCCTTGGCATGTGGAAGGGCTTCAGGTGTGCACTGTTTACCTGACCTTCTAGCATATATCCATCTAGTTGCGCCAACCTTACTGCTTCAGAATCCTTGATTTTTGCAACTATGAACGGGCCCAAACAGTGCATCTGCAGTTTACCCAAGAAATTTTGGAACTTGTTGTCGTATAGTAATACATGAACTCTAATTTTGAATGTTTTCCTCTTAATGTGCCTTTCATGCCAACCTTTTTGCCTTCTCTGGTCTACTGACTCATGAAACTCTGCCAATAACATGGATTCGTAAAGTTCCATTAGTTGATTTAGCCTTTCTCTTAATGCTACATTGCCTATCATTCTCATTGCCTGAGAGATGTGTTGGCATTATGTTTCAAGTGTTGTCCTTGATGGCAACTCACTCAGAGGTTGGTACAGGTGCTCAGAGGTTGGTACAGGTGATGGCAACTTGATCAGAGGACAGATCTCAGTACAGCAGGACAAGAAAGAGATATACGCAGGTTCAGCAAGGAGAATCCGCGTGTACACGCAGGTTGGCTTCAGTAAAAGCGCGTACATGTGAAAAGTACCTTTGGTCCGTGGTAGTTAGACCTTGGAAGTTGTGCCTATGGTTTTTGGACCATAATGTCTCGACGGACGTGTTGATCCCTAGTTTCGAGGTTGATGGTATTGTGTTTCTATGGTTTTGGCTGTTGGTATTGAACAAAGCCTAAGGCTATATAAGGAGAAGATCACTAGGCAAAGAAGTATGGATTGTGAGTGGCTGACGCAGTGAGAGGATCTGGTATTGCTGGTTATCTGTTCGGGACGCTTGGTAAGGGTCGGATCTGACAGCAAAGGCAGAAGTAATCATTTCTAGATCTGCACGCGGGTTGCCTTTGGAGAAAGCGCGTATACACGCGGTTTTGGTACAGTGAAGTAGCGTATGCATGATAAGGGTTGATATTTCAGGTTGTTGCTGATTCTGGTGGTTGTTGCAGAGTTCTAGATTCTGGTTTGGGTTCTGTGTTCTTGATGACAGGGTTTCAGTGATTCGGTATTGGGTTGTTTAATGAATTATGATGCAAGTATAAGTTGATGATTGTATTTCAGTAATGTTTACTTTGTACTCTTGGATCCAGTCTGAAAATTGATGAAACGTGGTCCCTGAAGGTTGTAGGGTCAGCACCTACGTACTAGTAAATGGATCAGCTAGTACAAGAGCTGAGGGGGTTGTAGCTCCCTTCCAAAAGGAGTTGGAAAACGAGAGAGAGAGGGTTGTAGCCCTCTGCAGGTTGTAGCCTGCATACTGGTAAAGGACTGCACCAGTATATTGTAAAAGAAGTTTCTCATTAAAGAAGAAAGAAACGAATTGCAGCAGGTGGTTTTCACCCACATTGGGTTTCCACCTTATATCATGGTGTTCATGTGTGTGGCTCTTGTGTGATGTTCTGTTCTGTTATACTGCACCTGTTTACTGCTAAATTGCTTAATAATGTTCTGATGCATTTACTGAAGATAAGATTAACTGAATCATAAGATATCTGCATATACGCTAGTTGCTTTAGACACAGTCGCGTGTACACGCGGGTTCACTTAACTGAAGTCGCGTATATGTTTCTGAGTATGAAATTGAAAAGGTTTTATTGATCTGATAATACTGATTCACCCCCCCTCTCAGTATTATTTCCAACAGTTGGTATCAGAGCCGGTCCTTCAGAGGAAGCTTGATCGCTTGAAGGAAAAGATCCATCAAAATGGCTAATCCAGAAAGAGAGGCACACATCAGGCCACCAGTCTTTGACGGGAACAATTTTACTCACTGGAAGATAAGAACCACTGCATATCTACAGTCTCAAGGAGCAGAAGTTTGGGGACTCATAGAAGGAGGATACAAATTCCCATCAGCAACTCCTACAGATCCAGCAGAGAAAAAGCAATATGAGCTCAATGCCAAAGTAGTTAATGTCCTATTGAGTACTTTGACTAAATCAGAATTTATGAAGATCATGCATCTCAAATCAGCTAAGGAAATATGGGACAAAATCGTTACAAGCTACGAAGGAGATGATCAGGTAAAAATAGCGAAGCTTCAAACTCTCAGAATCCGGTATGAAACTCTTAAGATGCGAAGTAATGAAAGCGTAGCTAATTATTTCCTGCGTATGGATGAGATTGTGAATTGTATGAGGGATCTGGGTGAAGAATTTGAGGAAGTTGTCTTAGTTCAAAAGGTTTTGAGATCTCTGTCTACTAAATTTGATTCTAAAGTATCTGCCATAGAAGAAAAAGAGAATGTGCGACAAATTACCATGTCACAGCTTCACGGGATCTTAACTGCTTTTGAAATGCGACTAGAGGTACCACCAGAGGCCGCATTCGAAGTGTCAGAGGAAGAAGATGAGGTAAATTTTGTCAAGAATCTTGAACGGGGAACTGGACGGTTCAAAGATAAGCTGCCTTTCAAATGCTTTCTATGTGGTAGAGTTGGTCACTATGCTGCTAGATGTCCTCATAACAAAGAAAGGATATATGAAGAAGATGGTAGAAGCTATTATTCCCATATTAAAAGTTCATTTAATGATAGTGAAAATATTAGAAGTCTCATGGCGCACAAGAAGAAGAATGCTTCATCCAATGATAGCGAGGATATTAAAAGTCTCATGGCACATGAAGAGAAGAATGCAGAAACTGAAGAAGCTGCCAAATTAAAAGAACTATTGGAAACAGAAACCAGGGTAAGGGAGAAATTGCAGGATATAGCAAAAGATCAGAGCACAACTATTCAGAGACTTGAATCAAAGATCCTCTCTCTAAAAGAAGATCTTGAAGATCAAGAACATGAAGTGATCAAACTAAAGCGACAAGTAGAAGAAGGGAGAAAAGTTGAAGAAGACCTAAGGAAGCAGTATCTGAAAAAGGAAGAACAACATCAAGTTGAGGTAAATATCTTGAAAGGTAAACTAGAAGAAAAGGATAAGCTTTTACGATTTCAAGATAGTTCTAAAGTCTTGGATGATATTCTTAATAGTCAGAGATCTCCTGCTATCAAGACTGGTCTTGGTTTTCATGAATATGTTGAAGGTGAATCTAGTTCACAAGGTGAGACAAGAAACTCTAATGAGAAATCTGAAATGCTCAAGGAACAACCAAGAAAAGAAATTCCTCAAGGAAGATCCTTTACTCCTAACTATGGACGTGATAGACGATTATTTCCTCCGCTGAATAAAGTTGAATGTTATGTATGTCATAATCTTGGACATGTTGCAGCCAGATGCAGAAGTAGAATGGTTCAAGAAAGATCATCTCATCCCAGGTATTTCAGAGGGTATTGCTTTGCCTGTAATGCATATGGACACAAAGCAATTGATTGTGATAGAAGGAACATGAAAAATATAAGGTGTTATACATGCAACAACTATGGGCATAAAGCAAGGGAATGCAGAAGCAGATTTCAAAACTCAAGACAAGGGGACCATACATCATCACAGTTGCAGGAATTGAAGAAGACAGAGACAGAAAGGTGTGGGATAACTCAGTCAGCTGACATAACAGACACAGGGGAATCTGAAAGTGATGAAATTCAGTATTCCATCCTGCATACGCTGATATAATGAAGACAAGTCGCGTATATACGCGAGTTACAGGCTGCAAAGTCGCGTATATGAAGAAAGGGCAGCAGAACAGACCCAGGTTCAGTCATGGTTGGCTCAGGCTCAGGGGGAGCAGAACAGACCCAGGTTCAGTCATGGTTGGCTCAGGCTCAGGGGGAGCAGAACAGACTCAGGAAATGGTTCAGACATGGTTGGCTCACACTCAGGGGGAGAATATTCTTCAAATAATTCATTGTTGGCACTATAAGTTGATGATACATCTTGTTGTTTGATCAAAGGAATGATATTGCAGGCTGATGCTTATGATACAGATCTGAATGGCTGGTCTTAGAACTTGCATCTGCTCAAGGGGAGCGTGGATAGATTGGTACACTTTGGCATATACAAAGGGGGAGCCAAATCAGAAACTTCAGCATGTACTCAGGGGGAGTATGGACAGCAGTATGGACAGTAGAAGGTATACCAAAGAAGAGCATATCTTGGTACGCCCTTTGCCCTTGATGTCAAAGGGGGAGAATGACTTGGTGTGGTGGTTGCCATCAAGTCCAAAGGGGGAGATTGTTGGCATTATGTTTCAAGTGTTGTCCTTGATGGCAACTCACTCAGAGGTTGGTACAGGTGCTCAGAGGTTGGTACAGGTGATGGCAACTTGATCAGAGGACAGATCTCAGTACAGCAGGACAAGAAAGAGATATACGCAGGTTCAGCAAGGAGAATCCGCGTGTACACGCAGGTTGGCTTCAGTAAAAGCGCGTACATGTGAAAAGTACCTTTGGTCCGTGGTAGTTAGACCTTGGAAGTTGTGCCTATGGTTTTTGGACCATAATGTCTCGACGGACGTGTTGATCCCTAGTTTCGAGGTTGATGGTATTGTGTTTCTATGGTTTTGGCTGTTGGTATTGAACAAGGCCTAAGGCTATATAAGGAGAAGATCACTAGGCAAAGAAGTATGGATTGTGAGTGGCTGACGCAGTGAGAGGATCTGGTATTGCTGGTTATCTGTTCGGGACGCTTGGTAAGGGTCGGATCTGACAGCAAAGGCAGAAGTAATCATTTCTAGATCTGCACGCGGGTTGCCTTTGGAGAAAGCGCGTATACACGCGGTTTTGGTACAGTGAAGTAGCGTATGCATGATAAGGGTTGATATTTCAGGTTGTTGCTGATTCTGGTGGTTGTTGCAGAGTTCTAGATTCTGGTTTGGGTTCTGTGTTCTTGATGACAGGGTTTCAGTGATTCGGTATTGGGTTGTTTAATGAATTATGATGCAAGTATAAGTTGATGATTGTATTTCAGTAATGTTTACTTTGTACTCTTGGATCCAGTCTGAAAATTGATGAAACGTGGTCCCTGAAGGTTGTAGGGTCAGCACCTACGTACTAGTAAATGGATCAGCTAGTACAAGAGCTGAGGGGGTTGTAGCTCCCTTCCAAAAGGAGTTGGAAAACGAGAGAGAGAGGGTTGTAGCCCTCTGCAGGTTGTAGCCTGCATACTGGTAAAGGACTGCACCAGTATATTGTAAAAGAAGTTTCTCATTAAAGAAGAAAGAAACGAATTGCAGCAGGTGGTTTTCACCCACATTGGGTTTCCACCTTATATCATGGTGTTCATGTGTGTGGCTCTTGTGTGATGTTCTGTTCTGTTATACTGCACCTGTTTACTGCTAAATTGCTTAATAATGTTCTGATGCATTTACTGAAGATAAGATTAACTGAATCATAAGATATCTGCATATACGCTAGTTGCTTTAGACACAGTCGCGTGTACACGCGGGTTCACTTAACTGAAGTCGCGTATATGTTTCTGAGTATGAAATTGAAAAGGTTTTATTGATCTGATAATACTGATTCACCCCCCCTCTCAGTATTATTTCCAACAAGATGAACATGCTCGGTATTATGAACTCTGCTTCCTTCCCGTATACTAGCTAGAATGGGGTTTGTTTATGAAGTATTTTTACCATTTTTTTGTATGCCCATGGAGTTGTCGGTACTCTTTCGTCCCAGTCATCCCTGTTAGCTGATATAATCTTCGTGAGACCCTTTTCTTGTATTTTGTTGAATGCCTTGATAGTCTCGTTGGTCTATGGATGACATGGAATACTTTTATGATGTTGAACCATGAAATTCTTTAGAAGAGACTCAACAGTTTCATTTATAAAATGTTTTCCTTGGTCACTTGTCAAGATTTTTGGGCATCCAAATCTTGAGATTATGTTCTCAAAAATAAACCTTGCGGCAATGTTGGATATACAGTCTCTGATAGGTGCTACTTCTGCCCATTTGGTGAGATATTTAGTGGCGATTATTATGTATCTCGCATGTGAATGCCTTGTTGGTGGTCTTATGGGTCTAGTGAAATCTATTGCCCACTTCTTGAATATTTTCATTGTATGAACGGGATTTAAAGGTAGTTCGTCCCATTAGGAAGGCTTCCCAACCCTCTAACAAATGTTGTAATTCTTAGCACATTCCTTAGAATCTTTGTGGAGGGTTGGCAACCGTAAATCCTACATGCAGTATCTTCCTTGCGGTGTCTTTTCCTCCCATGTGGCCTCTCGTGACCCTTGCATGACATTCCCATAGCACATCTTGTCTTTTGTGCTAGAGTATGCAATGCCTTAGGCCTTGGTCCAAGCCCATCTTTTATTGATGTCCTGTGATTAGTTGGTAGTCTGTTGCCCTTACTATTAAGTGTCACTTATGTGTTGATGTATACCCCCCCGGGCAATGCCCTGTTGTGAACACTGCTGCAATCTATTCTGAATAAGTCAGCATCAGGCAGCTGATCAACCACTGCTCCTTCACTCTCTCTGGTCTCTAGTCGTGACAAGTGATTCAGCCCCACATTCAATCTTTCGAGTTTGATGACCACCTCGAAAGTGAATTCTTGGAAGAGTAATAACCATTGACATATCCTTCCTTCTAACACTAGTTTGTTCACTAGATACTTTAGTGTCGAGTGATCTGTGAAAAAATTGAATGGCGCCCGAAATAAGTAATGCCTGAATTTCTACAAAGAGTAGACCATGGTCAATGCCTCCCTCTTTGTTGTCATATAATTCCTTTCTATAGTTGACAACTTCCTACTGGCATAGTACACTGGGTGATCCATATTTCTTTCCCCTGGTTGTGCTAAGACTGCTCCTAGCGCGATCCCTGATGCATCAATGTGTACGTGAAATGTCTTGTTCCAATCTGGATAGACAAGGATCGAGGCACTTACTAGTTTCTCTTTTAATTTATCTAATGCTGCTTGACAATCCTCTGTCCAATTAAATGCTTTTGTCCTCTTTAGTAGCTTCTCCATCGGGGTCGTTATTGATGCATAGTTCCTAATAAAGTGTCAGTAATAACCTGTATGTCTCAAAGTGGACCTTAGTTGCTTTACATTGTGTGGTAGTTCCATGTTGGTAATTACCGTGACCTTTTTTGGATCTACACACACTCCGTCCTTGTAGACTATGTGGCCTAGTAGTGTTCCAAATGGAACTGGTAAAATTCACTTCTTTAGGTTTAAAAAAATTTGCAACTGTTGGCTCCTTTCGAACATGATCCTTAGTAGGCTTGTGTGTTTCTTCAACAAGCTATATATTATCCAATCATCCATGTACACTTCTAGAAACCTGTGAATGTAGTCTTGGAATGACGCTATAACAATTCTCGAGAAGACTGCAGGCACGTTATTCAAACTGAATGACATTATATTGTATGCATAAGACCCCCACTCAGTGGTGAACGATGTCTTTATTTTGTCTTCTTCGGCTATTCAGACCTAATGGTAGCCCGAGAATCTGTCTGTGAACAAATATGCTTCATTTCCCGTTACATTGTCTAGGAATTCATCACTGCAAGGCATTAGAAAGGGATCATGAACACATGCATTGTTTTGACTTCTATAACCAACGAAGACCTTGATTTATATTGCATCTTTCTTGTTCTGTATAACTATCAGACTTATCCACTCTGCTTCATCCACTAGAAATATAATCCCTTCCTGTAACATTTTGTCAATCTCCCTCTTAACCTTTTCATTTACCTTAGGGTTAAATCTATGTGGCCTGTGCTTCACTGGACAGGCGTCCTACCTTAGAACAATCTTCATCTTCCCTATGTCTCTTTTTATTCCTTTTAGCTCCATTACTGACACTGGGAACAAGTCTTGGTATTCCTACAGTAGGTCAAAAATTTATTTTGTCGTCTATTCATCCCAATAATCCCCCATAGACACCAACTTAGGTTTATCCTTCATTCCAACATTTTTCTTCCTTAATTTCATTTGTAGAAGGTGGGTGGATTCTCCAAAAGGACTTTCCCGTATATCTCTTTCCCCTTCTGTTTCTTCAAAGGTTAGGTGTCTCAGTCCTTCTAACCCATCCTCATTTGGTTCTGCATCCACCTTGTTGTAGGCTACGTATTCTGGAGAGATTGTGTCATAGAGGTACTGTAAGAACTTTTCATCAACGCATCTTTCAACCACCTATCCTGGGGTGAATAGGATCATTTTAATTTCCTGTAGTGTTTCAGTCATGTGTATATCATCATCCTTGAATGAGAAGCTACTAATGAACTGAGCTGCCATAGTATCCCAATCTTGCACGTACCAAGCTTGGGTAATGTTACCTAGGGTATGTATGAATACATGTACCCAAAGTTCTTTTGAAATCCCCTGTCTTTCCCAACTTCTCACGTAGACCTCTAAGTGCTTCTTAGAATCTGACTTGCCTCTGTACATCATATTATCTTGAGGATGGTCCTCCTCCTGACCGAACCTCTCCCTCATGGCTTGCTTTATGGCTCCCCATTCTCGCAACGTGTTGGTGTGTGTTCTCCATCACCTTGCCAGTATGGTAAGGAGTGTGATATCTAGCAAAGGGAACTTTGTGATCCTCCCTTACCTCTCTATCCACTTTGTTTAAGAAGATGTCCACTGGTTCGATGTTGTGGAATTTCAGATAGTCGCTTACCTCTATTCCTATCCAATTTATCTAGCCTATCATTGCACAACATCTGGTATTGAGTTCATATCCACCTTGCTACCATGCATCCCATGCAGCTTCCAAACCAGTTTCCGAGCTTTGAATACTCCTCCAGCTGACAAATCCTCCTGTTGTAGGATTTATGTAATCTTCTCTTTTACCTGCTGTTAGGGTGTATAACTGGTCTAGCACTCCTGGCTCATCCCTATCATCTACGGGTTCTGTGAACCTGGGTCCCTGATAGGGATCCAAGGGTTGTATCACTCTCATCCCTTCTGCTTCAAAAATCATTAATTATTTCTTTAGATCGATGACAACATAGTTTTCATAAGCCCAGTCGATCCCAAGGAGCACTGGATATGGGTCCTTATCACCCATTATGTCAATTACTTCAAATTCAGTGTACGTCCTCACTCTCGTCACATCTACTTATATATTATAGCCTTCCAATGGGTAGAATGCAATACTAGTTTACCACTCTCAATTGTATCAGCGAATATCTCAGTTGCGGCTTCCTCATGACCTCCCATGTTTTGCTAGGAAGGATGTTTACATTCGACTCCGGGTCCAGCATTGTGTCCTTGATTTGGAATCTTGCAACCTAAGCATTGATTCAAAATTCCTTTTCGCTTCTCTTATTATTTCACCACACTCTTATTGTATGCTTTTCTGGTAAGTTGGCAGATGGTCGTTTCGCTTCCTCTTCCTCCTCAGACAATGCTTCCTTTAAACTTTTGCATAACTCTTTCAACATGTATTCATACTCAATAATCTGTAAGAACAACTTAAACCATTCTTCTATCGGGTGAGCATTGCTCAGAGCATGGCCATTCTATCTCTGATTCTCCCTTGTCTCAGTCATCCCTTCTAACAATTTAGTTGCCTCGTGGTAATACTATTTTTGTTGCTCAGGCTGGTATGATTTCTTTGGGGACGTTGCCTTAATGACCAAGGGTGGGTCCACCGTACTTCGATCTTCCCCCATCCTCTTTCCCCCTCTTGTGACTATATTTATATTGGTTACAAGAAGACTTTCGTCGGTACGAGGTTCAAACTTAACCAGGTTAGCCCCTCTCTATCTAGTCCTTTCTTCCCACTTTTCAATGAGCTCTAGGCAATCCTCCGTGGCATGAGTATTGATTCTGCATTGTGAACACCATGGTCTTCTAGGGAGCGGGCATTCCCTGGTGACGTGCCCCTCTTGGTCACAGTTGTAACATCTCATGGGACCTCTTCCTCCTGTTCTTCCTCCTCTCCCATTTCCTCCTTGTCCTCCCTGTTTGGACTCATTGATCTTGAACGTTGACCTGTCGAGTCGTTCTGCTAGAGCACCCAATGCTCTACACTATTCAGTGTGATGCGTTGTGGATGCACAAAACTCACAATAGTTGTTATTGGGGATGTTGGAGTACTTCTGTAGTATCAGGTACATCTACGATAGATGTCCATACATCCTACAAATCTCACAATATTCCTGATTGTTTCACTTGTGGAAAACTCCTTACGCTCCTACTGTTGCAACTCCTGTTGTTGGTGGGTTCCTAATGATCCTGCAATTCCCTCTAGATGATTAATTCTCCACAACCTCAGACACTCCGTCGTGACATGTCCCTCCACCATGCAGTGTGTGCACCATACGTTGGGTCTGGCTGGCCACACTGGTTGAAGGTCCTTCAATTTCTCCATTAAAGTTGCAATCTAGTTTTGAAGGCCCATAATTGACGGATCCTACAATCATGTCCCTCCTCCATATTCATGAGGATACCCAGCCATAGCCTCTATACGTGACGCTTGCTCTAGAGCATCTTGAAGGGTCCCAATCTTCTGTTGGGTCAACGACACCCTTGTAAGGGGCAAGAGCACCTTGACGAACCAGTCTCTTTGGTGATTAGGATCTAGGGTGTAACTCAGCTTAGTAAAGGCATCATTAAATCTTTGCTTAGTTCCCAAGAAGTTTTTCCTTCCTTCTGCTTGATTTCCCATAGCTTTGATAGCCCTTGTTGGTTAGTTTGAGGTACTTTGAATTCCTGTACGAACCCCCTGTTTATGTCATCTATTGTGGGATTCTGGTTATGTTCCACCCATTTTATAAATTAACGTAGAGCTCTCTCTCTTACTGTGATCTGTAACTCAACTGTTTTGACGTTGTCTAGAGTCTGTCGTGGTCTCTAAATAGCTTCACAGAGATACTAGTGGTGTTCTACGTCTTCATTTCCCCTACCCAAAAAATTTGGGTATCTGGTAAAAGATCCTACCATTATTATTTGAGTATGCACCAATAACACAAATCCCTTGGTTCCGGGCTACTGAGATCCTTGTAGTCCCAAGTTAGTAATACCACTAATTCCCCTATTATTTACTATGTTAAAACTGGCCTTATATCTCTCGTGCACACTGTGCACCTGTATTACTTTAGCTAATTTAATAATAAAAAAAATCCGGAACATAGTAAGGTAACAGGGGAAGTCGAGAGGAATACTACCTATACCTTGGGAACATTGTTGCTGATTTCTTATGGATACTTCCTCCTCGGCAAATAACCTTCTCATGACGTTGCCCATTTCCTCTTCCTTTCCTCTTCACAATTGCTCGGCATTTGTTCCTCTGCTATCCTTCCCGCAACTTGTAAGGAAGGATCCTCTTTATCATTCTGGCTTCCGTCTTTCCAATCACCAATCCTGCTTTGTCCGACATCTCCCTTTTCTCTCCCTTCCTCTTGGGGTTTCCCCAGCACCACTCCTACTTGGTGGGGTCCCATATTTCTCTTCTTTAGAGTTTGAACCACTCTTTATTTCCACTTTTCAACTAACAACGCTCTCCTCTGCGCTCTAACGTCTATAGTTTTCTGTAACCCTTCTACATCCATTCCTTTAGTAGTGTTACTATTCCCCAACCAATAAAATTCTCCCTTCAGGTCCTTCCCCCAGTACTGGGGTCTTACGCTACCATCTCCATGGTAGGTGAGGGTAGTATTCCTTCTTCTACCATGAACATTTTAATCCACAACAACACTTCCTTCACCAACCTTCGACTTAACCCAAACCTGAACAACTCTTCCGCCCTTGAAAAAGATTGATAACTTTCGGTGAAAACTCGACTATATACCCCTCCACTGTAGTCTTTACCCAAAATTCGACTACTATAGTTAGATTGTTATCTACCTGCTGTAGCAATATAAGATCTGAGGAAGTCCAGTTGTGACAGGCTAACTTTATTCCCCCCAATTGATTCTGCACTTTCAGCCTTATTAACAAATTATACAAGTATTCTGGGAACTTGCACCAGAGGATCTTGTACTGGTCACTAGCACCCTTAGCATACAACGTCTCTTCTCTAAATTTGGCATCCGGTTGTCCTATTCAAGTAGCTTGTTCCGCTATAAACTGATCTACTCTGTTATCCTACCAATCTTTAATCTCCTTCTTTAATCTCCTCGACACCATGTTCTGAACTAGTTCTTGTAACTTTGGGTCTTGACAACGGAACCATTTGTTTGCACGAAAGAGTCATCAGGTGGAGACCCTGGGTTCATGCGGAGAGGGCCAACAATGGCTCATTGTAGTATAGGAAAACGCTGACATTTTCACCTTACCCAAAGGATAAGGAGTCTCACCCAAGGTGTGTCGTGACCAAAATGAAGAAGGGTATCATGGGGTCAAGGGTATGTCAAACATCAATATATAAACAACATCATACATGCAAGTGATACAACAACATATTATTTAATCACCATGAAGCCACTACATGCCTATACTTGTAGAATAGTTTAAAATTTAAGTGGGTCCATACATCATAAGAAATCATGTACATTGTATCAAGAAACCAATCTAGATCTTACTTCATATTAAGTCCACAGAAGATAGTACATAATAGACTGGCCTTAGCCATAGATGATTACAAGGAATACCCAATTATAGGCTCTAACTGCCTATGATAGATTCAGAGGTTCAATCTTTGACCCAGAGGTCCTTCTCGCCTGCGTCATGATGCTCCTGTTCTATCACCTTGCAACCAACCAACCCACTAGCAAGAATAACCCTTTCTGCTTACGGCTTTCTCCTTTTGTATTTCCTCTATCGCTTGGACTGCTAGTTCCCACTTGGTTGTTCCTTCCCTTGGCTGCCTCTCCATCCATCTCATCCACTCAGCTACCTCTGCCTTCTGCTGACACTTTGCCGCAACCACCCCGCAACTGCTTGTTCCTGCTTCCAACTCTAGTTGGCTTCACCGCAACTTGATCGTTGCCACCGCCACCCATTTCCTCTCCATTCTATGGAAAGCCAAAATAATCAAAATCTTTTAAAATCACAACGAAGGTCCCAACACCTCCAAAAAAATTCACCATATTTAACACACAATCCCATTGCTTAACATAACCACCATCAAAATTAAACATCATCGTTAACCATTGCATGTTACTGGTAACCACTCACAATGACAGTTACCATTATAAAACAAACCACACACCAAATATAACATGGAGCAGCCCAAAACGGGAGGCCCATGGTTGGAATCTAGGACCTAGCAACTGACAACTTTTTATTCCAATGATGCCAGCGAATAGGTCGTTAGGCCTTTGTTGGAAGGCCCGTCGCCCGACTATTATATAAACTTTAAACATTTTCTCATATGAGGAGGGGTGTTGGAACCAAGGATCAGAACTAAGTTTTCGGTGGGACTAGGAGTTCACCTAAGTTGGAACCATGCCAGGAAGGTATGAAATTCGAGAAATATTCCTAGGGAATCTTGGGAGAATCTTTTTGCTTAGAATCTTGAGGGAATCTAAAGATTTCTTGGAGCTCTAGAGGTCAAATTCTTAGAATATGGTCAAGTTTATATACGTTTGACACAATTTTGTGCCACAAATCCCATGGTGATGTCTGTTTCTGCATTTGAGCTTTGCATTTTTTGTCCTTGACAGAAAATGGAGTTATAAGGGTCATTTATGTAATTTGATTGTAATTCATTTCTACTTCCATTTAATGAAAGAGGCCTCCCCACATTGAGTAGGGCTTGGATATATAGCCCACACTTGGTGAACTTCGTAATCAAATCATCTTATGCCTTTGATCTCATGTTTCTTTTGATTTCTACTTATTTTCATGTGTTTATGTTACTTGGTTACATGCTCTTTTAAATGCAATTTTGTATGCACTCCTGAAGTAAAAGATCCAACATGACTCCTCCTCCATGAGTCCGAGACCTAAATGTTTGGTTTTAGTTATATGAGGTTTTCTCTCATTGACTCTAATGCTTGACAGTTGACCATAGATATTGACAGTTCATTACATGTTTTTGAATCAAGGTTTTGAGTATGGGCATTGTTGGGTTCATTTCATGGATGTTATTTAGTTGATTTTTGCTGGATAGTTGTATGGATGAAGATATGGACAATTTCACTCTCTTATGATGAATCATTCAATGAAAATCTAATAAGAAGAAGAATTTTAAAGGGTTGTCCCCATAGTGGGTTTTTCCCTAGTATATGACCAATCTTAGTGTCTCTATGTGTGAATGCTTTTTCTCTTTTGTTCCTTTATGTTCCACTCCATTGATGATGATATTTTTCTTTCTACATAGTTGCATATGTTGCTGAATAATGATGTAAATATGAATAATGTTATGATGGTATGAGGTGAATTTCATGTATAAATAAAGAAAAGAAATTATCAAAGCAAAGAACAGTATGTCCCTAAGAAAAATTAACAAAATACAGAGATACAACAGAACTTGAATTCAATTAAATAATGGAAAATAGTGAAAATTGTTTACAAGTAGAATGAAAACAAACTAGTTGAAATGATGGTAGATTATTTATAAGAAGACATGTGATGGATACGTGCCTTCCTAAACTTTGTTACAATGAGGATTTGAGTCCTATTTATTATGAATAAGCAATGAGAAACCCTGAACATCTAAAAACCTAACCCTAGGAGATGAAGTACAAATGGCTTATGGGTCTTGATGGGTTAAGCTGGAACTTCAACTTCCCAAGGTCATAACTTTGGCATACAATATTTGATTGGCATGCATAATAGCCTATTGCAAAGGTCTATCTGAATAGTACAAATCCAACTACTCTATTTCCCTAAAAAATGTCGTTTACGGTCTCAAAATGGCTCTAGAACTTCAAGACCTAAAAACTGCCAAAATAGAAACTATGTTGTGAGTTACGTGGAATAGGTGGGTGGCCATTGATATCCACCTGGATCAAGAAATGATGTGCTTTTTCTACCATTGTCATTTCCCCCTTTGAAACTAAAAATTATCTAGTTGCACGACTCTGATTTTTCAAATTACCATGATCTTAGCAAGTCCACGTTTCACATAGGTCCACCCTACACACAAGTCTTCAAAGCTCAACATAGACTCTCTCTAATTATGGAAGCAATTAGTCAACGAAACTTCCGCCCATGGCTTCTTCCTACAATCCATTAGGAGGAAGAGATTTCGTAGGAAGCTTAGGTATTGTCAATAAACCAATAAACATCATTTGATATTCTTCCTTTTTAAATGTATAATCTCTACGATCGAAGAATCCTTTCTAATTTTTTATCTTCATTGACATAGTCCTTTTCCTAGAAATTTAGAAATACTTTTTCTTTTATCATTTCAATCATCTTGAAGCATATCAATAGGAAGTGGTGAGACACCCATGCCATAGGAGGAAGGGTTGAGAACCTTGCAACACAAGATCTCTAAAATTTCCAAAAACTCAAGGCCAATGAACCCAAGCGAGATGGAGGAAGTTGATGGTCTGTGGCTCTAATACCAAAGTAAATAATATGGAAGCACACTTAATAGTAGTAAATCTTTAAATTTATAAGCAAACTCTCCCTCTCACACACAAACACAAACACGTACACCCCTCTTACAATATGCTATGTAACATACCTATTGCCTTAATGCTCATATAAGGATATGGGTTATCGATTTTTCTTCTTCTTCATGATCTTACCAATCAACTCTAATACTACTTTGTCACATATCTTGTTGAATTTATGCTAACCACACTTGCAAAATCTTGATTTTCATCTCTCATACATTTTATCAAACATTTTGTATGTAAAACTTTCTTCAAATACTTTGGATACATCCAATTAGGTAATATTTTTATTGTAGACATTTTTTCAAACATTTTGTATGAAATCAAATAAGAAATGTTGCTCTGATTTCACTTGTAACATACTAACTAAAATACACCATTAAATCATGCAACTTTTGATTTTTTTCTTTGAGGTATTTTATCAAATAGTTTGTATGCAAATTATAATAAAACACCTTTAATACATTTCTTCAAATGTTTTGCATGTAAATAGGCATAGATCAACTACAACAATACTATCATATAATAATTCTAACATACAAACAATACTATTCCCATCCACAAAGCTTCATTTTCATTGAGGCATTTCATCAAATATTTTGTATTCAATGGATCATTAAACCATTTAGGAATTTCCTCAAACACTTTGCATGCAAACTAATATAGAAAATTCCTTAGGGAATATATCATATATTATAACGATCAAAGTTATGAAAATTGAAATAAACGATCAGTGGGATTTCCCCTCACTATGGTCCAAGTTTCAACTTCTAGAACCCCCCAGATTAAATGTTATAGAAAAAATGCCAACATGACCTATTTGATGCATGATTTTAGGAGCATCGAGGAATATCGTTTTCCTCTGATGATGTCTCCTAAAATATTGTGACCCAAGATATAATAGTTGGTCTAGATGATCAACAAGATTTCCCCTCCCTATGATCCAAGTTTTAGCTTCCTGAACTTCTCAAAAGAAAATTTATTGTGAAGATTCCAACATGACCTGTTTAAAGAAGAATTTAAGAAGACCATCTTCCTCAACCAATGTTGTTAAAAAATTTAATACATATAGAATACTTTATCCAATTATTATAACAATTATAGCCATGATAAATTTTCCTAAGGGTAAATGCATGTACATATAAACTTGCTAAAAAGAGAAAATTTTAGATAATCATGCATAAGAGGTACTTATCATGAGTCAAATATTTATTAATCTAGAACTAAATAAGGGTGGGCTACTCTCCACCCAACCATAGGCTCAACTATGTTGTAGTCTTTGTCATAGCTGGCCATCCTTGAGCTATATATTGATGCCTTGAGGGAAAAACTAAGCTTAAGGATTTAGCACACAATTTTCAGACCATGTTTAAGACAAAAATTGAAGGCCACTCTCCTCCATACACATGAAATAATCTCAATGTTCAACCTTTCCATTTCTTGTCCAAGCCCATAGACACTCACAAATGATAATGCGGGTCTACACAACGCAATGAATTCCTTCTTTGATCTCTACAGCCCCTCAAACCTCCCTTCCTCAATGATTTATTTTCCACACACAAACATGACAACTCTTAGTCCTTAGAGCCATCCAGAACAAGGAAAAATAACTATAACTCATTCAATTCTTGTTACACAATTTGTCACCAATTCTTATGCCAATTCAAATTTCTAAGTGAATAAGGGAAAAAACATTGTGTGCATGAGAAGAATAATGGACTATTGCACATAAAAAAAAGGCAAATGAGAAAATGTTGCTCATTGGAACTTCTCTTTAATTTTTATAAACACACATTGGCCCTTCCTCTTCCCAACCTTTCAAATTCTTGGAAATACTAAAGATCAAATCAAAGAGAAATATTCACCCAAGGTATATTTTTCCTCTTAAGTCAAGTTTTCCACCTCCCCAAGGCATCATAATATGTTGGTTGTCCCATTTATTGAATTGTAGCATTTTATTAATAAAAATAAAACATTACATCTCATAATAAAAAAAGTGTCAACTCATAGCATCAATGCTAGCACCACAATACTTATATAAATTTAGAAAAATAAAAAGGGGTGTATCAAAATCCCCTCCCCTTTACAGGAACACCATCCTCAATGTTCTACTATCTGTAGAACCCTTCTATGAAGAAGAAGGTATATGCCACTTTCATATCAACAACATTTTCCATGTATTTAATTTGCACTTTGAGCAATGTCATTCATTTTTCACGATTGATATACCCCTAGAAATCATCACTTTCCAACACATTCCTCCATGGTCATCTGTTGCTTCACAAGGCTTCCACAAAGAAAAAGTTTAGCTCATTGTTTTCTTGACACACTCGATGCATTCACCATCCCAATGAGTATGTACATGAGTCTTTGAAAACCAATTCATTCAAGCCTCTCATTCCTTGCAGTCACACACCTTACAAGTTTAGGCATCGCCTTCTCTTACTCCCCAATCCCTCTGACGTTCCATTCCTTGGCAAGAATTACTCACACATGAAGAATCTCGAGACTTATGGGGTCTCACAGGAAAGGCATCCCTCTGGCTTCCTCTACATATCACAACACATTTTCCATAACATAACTCATGGTGATAAATGTGTGTCGTAGGGTTCTAGTTTCATCACAATAGCCTTGTCCATAGGGTTTTCAGCTTCACAACCTTCATCTATCATTCTTGAATAAATAATCTCAACTATATCACAAGCATATAGTTTCCATATTATTAATCATAATAATTTAAATCAAATATTCTTCCTTTTTCTTTTCTTTTCCAAACTTACTTCATATAGGAATCACATTTCATAAATATGAGATTCCTATCATGATGTTTGACTCTTGCATATGGTAATACTTATCGTTCATTATCATAAAGAAGACCATTTTAACTGCAATTTGTACTCTCAATTAACTAAACAATGGTAAGTGTTCATACATAAAATCTTTTCATTGCAATATTTATAACATCCCTTAAAGTGATCTCAAAATTACTATACACATAATAATTCAATCACTTTCAATTGGTTTAAAAAATAAATTGAAATGAAGCTACCATTGCATTATTTATTTACATCACAATCATTCCAAACATTTCATAATTTATTCAAACATTTATTCCAAAAACCAAAGGGCCAAAACTAAAATATATATATCCCTAAATTCATGAGTAATTAACTTTCAGTTTTCTTTGTAGGATGAGGGGTTCTTGCCTCTCATTCCACTTGTCGTAGATTTTTCTATCTCCAGTCAAAAAATTGCTTCAAAAGATATAGAAGCCTCATAGAGACCGCCTCTAGGTTAATAAGAGACTAGTGCCTAGGACATCCGAGAGGAGTTGAATATTGTTTAAGGGCTTTCTGCTGCACTCCACATGTCACGTAGTTTGAAAAGAGATAATTCAACGGCTTGGTTTAATAGTCCTTCATCAAGGTAAACTCAAACAAACACATAGATCTAAATACTTAGGGGGTAAATATGGCTAATCTCAAAGAAAAATGTCTTGGTTCTGGTGGCCACCACACAACAATAGGCAGCTTAACATTGTTGTTGTAGTATAGATGAACAAGAGGAAAGAAAGGAGGGAAATTGATGCATAGGGTTGGGAAGAACACAGAAGCTTAAGCGAAAATATCCAACATAAATATGGAAGAGTGAGGAGATGAAAATGAAGAAAGAGTGGAGTGTGAATTAAGGTTTCAAACTCTATGCCTCATGAATACATTTGTCACCAAACAAGAATAAGTAAATATGTGCACATACAAGTATTGTAGGCTATTAAATAACACAAGTAAATCTGTAGTTAACACAGGTACATTTCACTACTTAGCAACAAACATACAACCATAAGGAGAGTGATACCAACAACTTCATTACACTATTTTAGAGGAGGAAAGACATGCATGAAGTGATAAACAAAGGGGAAACATACTTCAAATTTCTCTAATTGGAATCAACAAAATAGTTTCATTAATCCTTGAAGATGGAGTCTAAATCATGAGCCCATTACATTTGGAAATTGTATCAACCCAAGGACCTCATGAACAAGAAAATTGAACCAAAGTGGAGCCACAAAATTTGAGCCTCTTGGGTGCAGAATTATGGAACCTCTGTTAAGTGTTTATTCCCTATTTTTATAAGGAGAGGGAGAGCTTTGAAAAAAGTTACAAAATATCTTAGTCGAGCTCCAGCTGTCTGACTGGCTAGCTATCTTGGTGTGTGATCCAAATTTAGGTAGGAACGCAACAAATTACAGATATAACCATAAATATAGAGATGAGATAGAAATAACACTTCATTTCATTAATATCAAATACTTGAATATGCTTTCAAACATAATGGAAATAAGAATAGCTCGGGAAATGGTAGGTTGTCTCTAAGAAGAGATGTGGTGGCTACATGCCTTTGAAATGTGTTACAATGAGGGTAAAAGCCTATTTGTTATTGAGAAACAATGGAAAACCCTAAACATCCAAAAACCTAACCATAGGAGATGAAGCGCCAAACTATGGACCCTGTTTGGGTAAATTGGTACATCAACTTCCCAGGGTTGTAACTTTGGCATACAGTCTCCATTTGACAGGTACAATACCTCGTTAGAAAGATCTATCCGAGGAATACAACTTTCAAGAGGCCAAAGGCAGCCCATATCACATGTTGGCTCCCATTTTCCCAAAAAAACGTCATTTAGGGCCTCAAAATGACTCCGAAAGTTTAGGACCCAAACGATACCAAAAATAGTAAATTGTGCTGCAAATAAGGAAACTAAAAAACTGAAAGAAACAATGTTGGGGGTCCAAGTGGAATAGGTAGGTGGCCACCAATATCCACCTAGATCATTCCTCTCCCCTTAGGAAGTAATGGTCCCCATTGCATTGGGTTCCTCCATGAGATGAGGAAACTTCTGCTGAACTTGGTCCTTGGTGAGCTACTTGCCCTGGTAAAGGAGTTGGACTGCTTTGACAAATTGACATAGTTGGATCCTTTGCTGCTAGTTATTCTTGATCTGCATGTCCATGATCCGATCAGTTGTCGCTTGTTCCATGCAATCTAGATTTAACTCTGTAGGTGTGAGTTGTTCTGAAATGTCTAATGTGTCCGACAATGGTGGGAAGTATGGTCAAAGGAGGTCCACATGGAACATTGGGCGTAGACCAAGGAATGGGGGATTCCTAAGCTCAAATGCATTGTCTCCTACTACCTTGGTGATGGTGTATGGCCTATATCGGAGTGAGCGAAGATTATGGTGAGGCCTAGCAAGGCACTCCTTCTGCAAATGTAGCCAAGCTTTTTCACCCACTTGGAACTTGTGTGGAATTTGATACTGATCATGACACTACTTTTATTTAGCATTTTCCACAATGGAGTGACGATATATCAACATGTTGGGTAGAAGTGCTCCAGGAGTTAGATCGAACGAATTCTTGACTTGACAGTGCAACATTACCCCTGTGGGTGAGGAGCAGAGGTCTTTGTATTCTTTCATGACCATATCCACCTGCTTCTGCTGCATGGAGGAACCCTTCTCGGGGGCCATGGATGTGGCTATGATCTTCCCCTTGCTTTGAGAGCGAATTAGAAAGAAAATAAATTTCCTAGTCTGGGAGATGATCTTACTGCATTTCTTAGTAGAGATCAAAGAGGTCGCGGTAGTTGGGGCTACCTCTAGTATCCTATATAACGTATTACCCAAAGAAATAATCACAGTGCGAGTGTTGAGAAATGGAAACAAGAGAGTCCAATTTAATTTTTCCTTGAATTAAACTGGAAATTAAATTCTAATTCTATTCTCATAGCAACTTAAAATAGTTAAATCAAGTTTATTAAACTTACTTAACTTAGGAAATTCGAGTTGGAAATATTTCTGTCGTCATGTGTATGTTGTCCCTACTTTGTACGAGTCAAGTATGAGTTAATTGTGAGTTGTAAAATATAAGACTTAGTTTCATGAGTCAGTTCAGTTAAATTACTTCTCAAACTGATTGAGAGAACTAATAGTGAGTTAATAGTAAGTGGTGTCACTAATAAACTCCACTAGTGCTACTCTAGTTAAATGAATATTTTCTCATTAGAAATTCATGCATGTCGATTCTGAGAAAGACCAAGTTAAGACTAGAGTGAATGGACAGTGTGCTATTTGCTTTATATTTTCTGAGTTGCACTGACAATGCATGCATTCAAGAACTGAACCTTAAGGGATTGCACCGTTTTTAGAGGCTTTACTTCCCTTTAAATACAAGCTATCCTCCATAGGAATTATGCATTGAAATAGAGACTTGGAGAGCTTGTGAAGAGGCTAAGATTTGGCCTTGAGCTTGCTTATGAGTTGGAGATTGAATTTTCTGAGTGCAGGGATTGTTCTAGAGAGAACAAGCATTGTAATTTCATCTTAACTTTTCAGATTAATACAAAATAGATAGTGGGTTTTTGAGTTGTGGCTTTCCCCAGATATTTATTGTGTTATGTGCCTTTGATTCTCTTCCTCTACTGATTATTGTTTGCTCAATGTTTATGGGATTCTGCTATAAAGAGTAGAAGTAGATTCGTGTCTCTTGCTTTAGCAAATCACATTATCTTGTGAATCTACAAGATTTTCTACATGGTATTGGAACTAAGAACAATATATTAGAGGAGATTTCAAAGTTTTGAGTTCATGGGTTATAGGTGAAAATCGAATTTCATAACCTGGAGGGACAGGATGGAGGTTGTGTTGGAGGACAATGACTTGAAGGAATTTGTTGAATAAACAATTCCTAAGCCTACAACTATTGATGCACAAAACTTGGCCGAGTGGAAGAAGTGTGTGGTGAAGGCAATGTGGATAATCCTTGAGGGAGTTCGAGATGATATTGTCTCGAGTCTCCATGGGAAGGAAACCCAACATGCTATGTGGAAAACATTGATGGAATTGTATTAGAATAGTAGTGACCAAAGGAAGTTGGAACTGAAGGATCAACTTCATAAAATAAATATGGAGAAAGGCAAGATGATTCCAAATTACTTGACCAAGTTCACTCAATGTCGGGATGAACTTGGAAGTGTTGGAATCATTGTTACCGAGGAGGATATGGTGAACCTTTCTCTTCTTGGACTTCCAAAGAGTTGGCATAGTTATCAAGTGTCTGTCAATGGTTGAGAGAAGCTGCCAGATTGGGAACGACTATGGTCGAATTTGATGCAGGATGAGATTAGGAGGAACACTAGGGATGGTTCTTCATCAAAGACTAATGATGAAGAGAATTTTGCCTTAGCGATTAAGGCAAGGAAGTGGAAATGTAAACTTTCCCATTCCAAATCAAATTCTTATCATGGAGGTAGGAAGAAGGACATGAGAAAAGTCAAATTCTTTTATCGTCATAAGATGGGACACTTTCCTACAAATTTCCCATTAAATAAATCCTCAGGAGGAGCGGTGGGTGAGGCTTTGCCCTCCAATTTGAATTGGAATTTTTCCTCATTGCATGCATGGTGCCTTCAATGATGGGTACTATATGGTACTTAGACAATGGAGCTTCTTTCTACATGACTAGTGATAAAGATTTATTCAGTGAATTGGAGGAGAAAGATCTCGAGATGCATATCGAGATGGGTGATGACAGTGAGTATAGTGTTATTGGTGTGGGCATTATTACTTTTAAGAGGGAGCATGCATCTCCACTCACCTTAAAGAATGTTATGCATGTACCCGGACTGATGAAGAACTTGGTATCCATTTCCATGCTTGAGGATAGAGGCTATGATGTGATATTTTCGAAAGGAAAGGTGTTCCTTCTACACATAGCCACAGGTCAAGTAAAGAAGATAAGGATTTGAGTTCAGAATCTCTATAAGGTAGAGGTAGAGGATTGTGCTTCTTTGGGTTCAAAAGAAGAAAATATGTTGAGCCGAGACGTTGACAAGTTGTGGCACAAGAAATTGGGCCACTTGTATCATTGGGCTTTAAAGATATTGCAACAAATATCCACTGGTCTTCCCAAAGGTACTCTTGATCAAGTTGATACATTCAAGGGTTGTACTTTAGGAAAATGCACCAAGTCTTCCTTTGTAGACAGATACATTCGAGCAGAGTCTATTCTAGAGAGAGTCCATTCAGATGTGTGTGTACCATTCTCAATAGCATCCATGGCTAAACACAGGTATTATGTTATATTTGTTGATGACTATTCTTGTAAATGTTGGGTATTTTTTATGCAAAAAAGGGATCAAACTTTCACAAATTTTTGTGAGTTCAAAGAATTGGTAGAGAAAGAGTCTGGCAAGAAGTTTAAACATCTATGGAGTGATAATGGTGGTGAGTATGTCTCCAATGAATTTAAGAACTTCTATGTAGGGGAAGGATTTAAACGAGAGTTGACGACACCCCATAAACCTCAACAAAATGGGGTTGCCGAGAGGAAGAATAGGAGCATAGTAGGGGCAACAAGGGTGATGTTGCATGATCAGGGCCTACAACTACACTTGTGGGATGATTCATGCAACATAGCAGTTTATGTTCAGAACCATAGCCCACATCGGATACTTGATATGAATACACCAAAGGAGGCTTATTATGGTAAGAGGTTAGATGTTGGTCACTTCAAGATTTTCAAGTCATCGGTTTATTGCCATGTGACCAAAGATGCACGAAAGAAGCTTGAGTCAAAAATAGATTTGGGGATATTTGTGGGGTACACTGATACACCTCATAACTATCGAGTGTACATGTTGACCAGTCGGATGATATGGGTTCGCAAGGATATCAAGTTCAATGAGGAGAAGGCCATGCAGGTATCCCTTGAGAGGGAGCTTGAGCTACATGTGACTGAGGATATTTTAGCTCCTAAGGTTGAGGGGACTCATATTGATGTGGAGTAGCCACATGAAGAGGTTCAGAGAGTGGAGACATCCACTCAAGTAGAGTCTTCCAGAGAGGGAAGAAAGTGCATTAGAGAGGTTGACAAATTGTTGGATGATGCACGGGAGAATGCGGGAGAAACCTCTTCTCAGTGCAAATAGAGGAGGTCACCAGAGAGGTACGCTAGATACATGGAACTTATTGGTGCATGCGTTGTGAGAGAGCCGTCTTCCTTTCAGGAAGTTGTGCAATAGTCAGTTTGGGTTGATCCGATGGTGGAGGAGTATGACTCCATAATATGAAATAGTGTTTGGGATGTGGTCCCGGGACCGGAGGACAAGTTAGTTGTGAGATCTTGTTGGCTTTACAAGGTAAAGCAAGCTATAGATGGTAGTGTGGAGAAGCATAAGGCCAGATTTGTGGCCCGTGGCTTTTCAAAGGCAGAGGGGATTGACTATGATGAGACCTTTGCTCCTGTTGCTAGGTACTCGCCAATCAGATCTATTTTGGCACTATCAGCACAAATGGGTTGGAAGATCCATCAGATGGATGTGAAGACTACCTTCCCCAATGGCATGATTGAGGAAGAGGTGTACATAGAGTAGCCCGAAGGTTTTGAAACCTTGGACCGTGAGTCGCATGTGTGCAGACTCAAGAGAGCGTTGTATGGGTTGAAACAAGAACCCCACACTTGGTACACCAGGATATATAGCTACTTCACTGGGTTGGGCATCACGAAGAGTGAAGTGGATGCTAACCTGTACCACATTGTGGTGGAAGGTAAGTTGTTGATCATTGTACTTTATGTAGATGATCTTATACTGGCATGTGATGAGAATATCATCAAATATTTCAAGGAGGACCTTGCAAGAGAGTTTGAGATGAAGGACATTGGGCTCATGCATTAATTTCTTGGCATGGAGGTATGGTAGGGAGATGGGGAGTTGTTTGTATCTCAGGGAAAGTATGCCAATGAGATACTCAGGAGATTCCGCATGGAGAGAAGTAAACACATGGAGACTCCTCTAGCTGGTAATTGGAAGAAGGAGGATGCTACTCCAGGAGAAGTAGTGGAAGCTACTATTTACAGGAAGCTTGTGGGTTCACTCATGTACTTGGTGAAAACACAACTGGATATGTGTTATGTAGTTAACCAACTTAGTCAAGTGATGGTTTGCCTACCAAGTTGTATTAGAAGGCGACAAAGAATGCATTGAGATACCTCATAAGCACTACTCAGTTTGGGTTATGGTATAGATAGATAGAGGGAGTGAAGCTTCAAGGCTTCACTGATGAATATTGGGCAGGGAGTCCATCCGACAAAATCATGAGGGATCTTTAGCATTGGATCAATGATAGTTTCTTGGTATAATAGGAAACATAGATCGGTTGCACTCAATTCGGCGGAGGCGGAGTACATGGATGCAAGTCAAGCATCATGTGAGGCTATCTAGATGAGGAAGATCCTGGTTGGTTTGTTTGGTTAGCAGATGGATCCAGCTGTGATTTACTGTGATAATCAGAGTTGTATCAAACTCTTTGAAAATCTAGCTTTTCATGATCGGTCCAAGCATATTGATATCCGGTATCATCATCTCAGAGGTTTTGTATTGAGGCAGACCATTTTATTAGATTACATTCCCATAGAGGAGCAAGATGTTGAAATCTTGACAAAGGCATTGTCAAGATGTAAATTCGATTTTCACAGAGACATGATCGAGGTAGTTGATAATCCCTTTCCTGTTGAGAGGGAGTGTTGAGAAATGTCAACAAGAGAGTCCAGTTTAATTTGTCCTTGAATTAAACTAGAAATTAAATTCGAATTCTATTCTCATAACAACTAAAATAGTTAAATTAAGTTTAATAAACTTACTTAACTTAGGAAATTCCAGTTGGAAGTATTTCTATTGTCATGTGTATGTTCTCCCTACTTTGTAGGAGTCCAATATGAGTTAATTGTGAGTTGTAAAATAGAAGACTCAATTTCATGAGTTAGTTCAATTAAATTAGTTCTCAAACTGATTGAGAGAACTAATAGTGAGTTAACAGTCAATGGTGTCACTAATGAACTCCACCAGTGCTACTCTAGTTAACTGAATATATACTCATCAGAAAATCATGCATGTCAATTCTGAGAAAGACCCAGTTGAGACTAGAGTGCAGGGACAATGTGCTATTTGTTTTAGATTTTTCTCAGTTGCACTGAAAGTGCATGCATTCAAGAACTAATCCTTAAGGGATTGAACAGTTTTTAGAGGCTTTATCTCCCTTTAAAAAAAGCTATCCTCCATAGGAATTACACATTGGAATAGAGACTTAGAGATCTCTTGAATAGGCTAAGCTTCGGCCTTGATCTTGCTTATGTGTTGGATATTGAATTTGCTGAGTGTTGGTATTGTTCTAGAGAGAACAAGAATTGTAATTTCATCTTGATTTTCTGGGTTAATACAAAAGAGATAATGAGTTTTGAGTTGTGGTTTTTCCCGGATATTTATTGTGTTATATGGCTTTGATTCTCTTCCTCTATTGATTATTGTTTTCTCGATGTTTATGGGCTTCCGCTGTAAAGAGTAGAAGTATATTCTTGTTTCTTGCTTTAGCAAATCGCATTAGCTTATGAATCTACAAGATTTTCTACAGCGAGGTCTAGAATCATATACATCATGTCGCTTCCACAAGTATGGTTTTTGTTGGGTGCAGGAATTGCACTTAAGCAAACTCCTCAACACTTAATTGTCAACCCAGGAGTTTCGTAAATTTAGAGAAAAAGCACAGGCAATGCCAGAAGTGGTATGAACTTTCCTTATTCCTAATCCTACTTCTTAAATGAAATGTTGTAGAATCAGATAGAAAATAATCTTAACGACAATCGACAGCAAAGCAATTCTAGTGTTGGAATGTAAAAGAATAATTTTCAAGGAAATCAAGTAAAGGGACTTTCACACAACTAGAAGCAATCTTAAATGCTGAAATGAAATACTATGTTTATCTTCAGTATAGATGGCTAACAGTTTAACAAGTGGGCCCTTGCAAAGATCTATTTCCCAATTGATCTTCCTTCTACACCAAGCAACTTGTTCTTGTACTATGGCAATCTACTTGCACTAGTGCAGGTACAATACTTATGTCAGAAAGTATATTTTACCTTCTTTACTAAAGACTTATGTCTTTATGGAGGTGCTCTAAGCATCAAGGCTTAGAGCACTCTGTTCTTGTGACAAGAGACCAGCTCCTGCATCGAGACAAAGCTTCCTTCACCAAATTTTCCAATTTACTTTCGAAAGAATTAAAAGACGCGTTGAAAATAATTGCAATTGCAAGCTAGATTATGAGATAAATTACACGTGAAAAAGAATGCTTTAATTAACTGAACTTTGTAATGAAAGTAAACTTCATAAAGCAAAAACAATTCAGAATAATCAAGCAGTAGTCAAAGTAATTTGCATGCATCAAGTAACTTTCGGAAATTCACTTATAACATTTCTGTTCCTTTTTCTTAAGTCATAAACTGCAAGTATAAAGTATGGTGTGTGTAATAACACCCTTCCTTAATTCATGTAAACATTCTTAGATCCTTCATAAGTATAACTTTTAACAATGAGAATTATTACTTCAATTCACAATACGTTTGCTTGTAGGAATAAATGAAATTATAAGCAGGTTAAGGAATGTAACACTTGTTGTAAAGTAAAACCAAAGTTGAGGAAACTACATGCGCTGGTACAGGAAGAATCTTCCTGCACGACCCGAGTGGAAGCAAACTAAGACAAAAATTGTAGGAAGGAAATTGCCAGAAAGTAATTGTAGGAAAGAAATTGCAAGAAAGAAATAAAATTAATTAAACTTCCAAACTATGGATCTGTTCACGCTTGACTATGAAATGAATTTAACTCAGAACTTCTGAAATAAACATAAAAGCAATCCAAGCCGCACAACTGCAAATGAATAAATGTTCACACATACTTTTTAAATGGCGAAAGCACAAGGGTAAACGAGCTGGGCTGCTGGGCCCTAGCCAACCAGATCGTTTCCCATTTTAGGAAACTAAACATTTCATCACTTAATCATGCGTGAAATACAAATTAAACACAGCATGAAGAAAACATGGTGCGTTCCTTTTACTAACTTGATCAGTAAATATACATGATAGTGCAATTCCAACCCATAACCAAGGGTGATACAAAATTACAAAGTAAATAAAATTACAACTCAGAGATCGCTAGCTTGGATCTACCTACGGTCTACATTATATATAGTCTCTCGGCCTTAGCCATATTCTGCTAATTACATTCATTTCCTATTCAAGCCTTTTGACCGAACGAACTAACAAACAACATTGCAAAACCAGATGATGGTTATAATAAAGCACAAACTTTGTTGGCCGTAGACCATATTCTTGGAAAGTATCCCTGACTATACACCACCAATGTCCATCCTCAGATAGTCCGCAACTGAACTAGGAGTCATGGATTAAAACACCCGCGTGGAAAGATTAAACTATCATGGAGATCATAGAGCAGCATCGTTGGCGATGCAAGAATCTGCCTGCAGTAATCACGCTAAATAATGATTAACACTTACTTATTCAATTACTTTTAGGAAAGTTAAACATAAGTTACCAGAGATACTAAAAGGTATGAAATCTATGTAAAGAAATTAATAAAGAACCTAATAAATCTTAATTATGAAATACGAAGTATATGCAGGAATAGATGATTATCTTGGACTAGTGCAGGAATGAGAGGGTTAAATAGAGATAAAATAGAGGTTAAGGCTTATGGGAATAGGATAAAAGTAGAGAAATTTTGGACACCAACATCCTCCCATCCCTAAGCTGTTGTGTTTCCTCACACGACATTTTACCTTCTGCAAAAAATCTTCAAAAATGGGTGGCCAGCTCTCAATCATGTACTTCAATACTTATCCCTTCTTTCACCACCTTCGGAATTTTACCTCGGGCTCCTTTCAGTTGATTAGTCACCTTCTTGAGGCATTTGTAGCACTTGGAAGCCTGATACTTCCAAACTTTCGCTTGTTGTTTCTGCTTAACATCTGCAAGCAACTCTACATCACCTTGCTTTCGCCAATTTTGCTCCTTCATGACCTAGTTCAAAGCCTCTAGGTTATTAACATGTTGCTCTAATTCCACTATTCGGTTGTTGAGGTAGAGGGTATAGGGCTCCGTGCTTAGATCCTTTGGTGTAAATACCTTCTCTATAACAGACTCAAGGCAAGTCCTGTCATTGTCGAGATTAAGGTCGTCCGGCATTTGCATTATGACATCGCCAAATGTTTTACACTCAGGGTTTCCTTATCACCGATGGTTTTGATGCCCTCCACAGCCTTTGTGCCAAGGGTTTGAGTACCTTGCGCACTTAACTCCACAGGTTTTTTAATGCCCTGTTCTTTCAATTCTTCAGGGGATTCAATACCCTGTTCATTTAAACCAATAGGGGCTTCAGTACCCTGTTCATCAAAAAATTCAGGGTTTCAGTCCTGTTCATCGAAATCATTGAGGGTCTCCATGTGCTATGCTACATCATCCTCATGACCCTTTGCCTAAACTTCTCCTACACTTGGTGTCATCTTCTTCTTTCTTAATCTGTGAACAAGGATGGACAACAATACGTCATCTTCCTTTTCCACGTTTTCTTCGTTTACCACGATGTGGGCTGCTGCATCTGCAAGCACTGAAATGTTATGGTCTTTAGGCGAAACCTGAGGTGATTCATCAATCATAATCGAAGAGCTTGATCGACACTGATTCATCCCTGGAGAGACAATAATATTCCTTGTTGAGGTTCTAATTTTTCTTTTCTTTGCTGAGGGCGAAGTTTCTTCGACAAACTTATTTTCTGCTTGAGCTGATGTGATTTTACCCTTTTGCTTGGCAGTTGATGTTGTCTCTGCCTTCCTTTTCTTGCTTGTACTCATGCCAGTAGACTTCCATGCACTCCTCGCCCGAAACTCCTTCAGGAATGCTTTCCAGGGCACTCCCTTATCTTCTAGCACTTTCTTGACGAGGATTGTGATAAACCCATGATGATATTGCTTATATGTGACTTAGCTTGTGTTCCCACTCTGCACACCTTTCGCCATTTTCTCAAGACTTTGTAGCAGGTAGTAAGGAAAATTAGTAAGTTTCCCCGACTCAAAGTGCAACAACAACAACCTCATATGGTACACAAACACTAATGTGTAATGTCCCTTGCAGGTCACAAATTTTTGTAGTATGTACAGGAGGTCTCGCCATTTTCCAAGCATGGTACTCTACATAATCCGTTTCTTCCAGTTAACTTTGAGCTTTTTGTCACTCACAAATCAACGCCATCATTTCTTTTCAAGCCACTCCTTTTTGAACCACTGCTCCCCTATAGTTGGCAAGCCTGTACCTCGTGCAATGAACTCCTTGGTGACTTCAAATTCCAATGAGCTGACCCTAGCTCAGCCTCCTTGAAACATCTTCTCAAACTCCAGTACCACAACCATGTCGAAGGCATTGAACTTCTGCAAAAATGGAAGGAATCTGGATTCTTACAATAGTGAAAGATTGTTCTAGTATTATGCAGTCTGTTCTATCTCCTTCAAGGACAATGATTCATTCCTTATGGGTGCCATGTTCGACTTTGCCACAATTACCTGTCATAACCTCAAAAGAATTTTAGTGAACGATACCAACGGTTGCTGAGAATTTTATGTCAGAAGTCCATCCATCCTTCGTCTTTTCAGTCCCATCCAACTGATCGTGTTTAATGATAAAAGAACGGCTCCTTAGTTCAGATGCAGATATATATCATCCTGCTACGGGTGAGAAATAATGATTGGATGTGGTGGAGGCTTATGCATCGACGGTGTAATGGTCATAATGATCGAGTTAGGAGGTAAGAAAATGATGAGCAAGTGATGGGAGATTGGTTCAAAGGGAGGTGATTTATGAGTTTTCGGACAACCTGTACTATCCCATGATCTACCTCATAATTCAATTACGACATATTTCAGTACCCATTAAAAAAATTAGATTTCAGAACACAATATATCTTGTACTTTAAAAATTTTCATAAGTCAGTAAATGATAAAACAAAGTATCAATTAAAATATATAATTCTATGATCTATCAGTGTAGGAATCACTCATGTGCAGTGTAATAAAATTCCATAAACATTCTTCATAAGACGCTCCTATACTATGTGAAATTTGTTTTACACTTGCTTCTAGAGTCGGTTGCGCTCCTGCACTAGTCCTGCTTGCACTGCATCATACTTTCCCTAACTACATGGACTACACATCTTGCACCAGGGATTTTATCAAAATAACAATTCTGATAGAACACAATTCTGTAGCTGGAAAAAAATTCGCCTCAATATACAAGAAACGTTTTATTTGCCATCCTTTGGTGTTTCATGAGCATGCCTTTTGGATCGACTGCATCAAATTATGCAATCAATTTATGAGGGAATAAAGAAGTTGGAAAGGGGTGATTTTCATAATGGGAAGGAACATTACTGAAGGGATTCCACGAGCAATATCACCAAGGGGGGTAAATGAGAGTGGGATGTGGATAAAATTCAGGGAAATAGAGGGTTTTTACGAGATCGGGTAAGGGTAGTTTTCTTTAGAAGAAAGAGGAGGGTAATTCATTGGGGATTTAGAAAAATAAAAATAGTGGGAATTACGAAACGGGAAAATAGAAGAAAGGCAGAATTTTATCTTCAAGGTCTGCCTACACTGGTGGCGGAAAAAGTAATTGTAGCGGGAATTAAGCGTTTACATGGATAAAAATTTCCATGCTGGGTTCCTTGAACCTGCTTCTTCTTGGTGGTAACCAGCATATCGAAAAATCAAGTAACATTCCCTTTTTATTGAAATTTCGATCTTCCTGCCAACATGCCAGTTTTCAGGTTGATCCCTCTGCAATCATGTCAGTCAATTGATTTTCATAATTATAGGATTTTTTTGTTTTTTCATTTTTTTCTTTTATTTTTTATTTTTCTAATGAGGAAAAGAAAGAATCAAATATTCAACAGGTTGGTGTTACCACCTACCAACTCCATTTTAGATTGTTGTTTTGGAATTTTTGCATGAAATATCCTTTAGTAAGGGGTTTAAAATATACCTTCAATCTATGCCCATTTACCAGGAACACATAATTCCATCCATCAATAGTTTTAATCTCTACCGCTCCATTTTTAAACACTTTGACCACCTCATAGGGTCCCATCCAGCATGTTAGAGTTGGTCTTGTCAGTCCTCCGTCAGAGATCAAAAGTCTTTCTGCATTTCATTTTTAGGTGTCTCGCTCCATTCACTCAGCTGCATTCCGCTAGGGGCATGCCATAACCTAACAGAAGGGCCTTACCATTCATTCCCCTCATGTCTTGTACCTGCTGGCTCAGATCTTTTCATCAATGTGTATTAAAGTCCATGACAGTCAATGTTTGGTCTTTTAGTGGACGAGAGTCATTTCAGTCATTAAGTCTAGGGATTAGTCATTAGGTCTTCAAACAATGTCCAATAAAGCCAGCAAGGCCAGAGGAAGGCTCTTATGAAGTTGTGATTCAAATACTTTCATCGTCATGTTGATAGAATACGACTGTTCTTCAAAACTCCGTTTTGAAGAAAAGTCAATAATTTGTCATTTGTAAAAATTTTCAAAAGTTTCTCAGTTGATTTCTCCAAGCACAACCCTGGTCTCCTTAGCCAAATTCCATTTCAGCTACCCCTGCAAAAAATCGCCAAAAAATTTCATCATTTTAGTCAAAGAAATCAAAAGGAAGTGTGAAAAGCAGAGTTGTATTAATTGTGAAAAAGTGTGAAAGTGAAAACATTACAAAATGGGTTTTGGAGGAAGAAAAAATCAAATCCAACTCTTGTAACATATTTCTCCAAGTTATATATATCATTTGTGTCAAGTTACATTCAAGAAATCTTATTGCAAAGTCGAATTTGGAGGTTGGAGAGCAAACTATCGTTTGGAAAGGCCGTGACTGTGTTAAGATTTGGAGTGCGGTGCACAGGTGGAGTAGTGCGACGCACATAGAGCGCGTGGCGCACTGGGGATATCCACCCAGTGTTAATTTGAACGGGCACGACGCACACAGAGAGCGCGGTGCATATACACAGAAGCCCGATTTTGCTCAGAATTTGCAACCAATCGCCTTCAATCCCTTGAATTTGCCAGGTGGGGTCAATCTCTCAGTGTTTCATCCATTTTTATGTTAGTATGATGATAGTAAATGGTGGCTTATGGTTGCACAAAAGCTCTTAAACCCTACCACTGAAAATCATCAAAGCAAATGCTGTTAAGGTTACAAAGTCAACGTGTTGGTGCCAAGGTTCTTTCCCCATTTCATTTTTCCTTCTTTCCCTCATTCCCTTCTTCCCTATTCCACTTTTTCCAATTCTCCCTATCCTAAAATGCTACTAAAATCCTATTCCCTATCCCCTCCGCACATTTGTCAAAGGTAAAACCCCAAACCCTACCCCATATAAATTTTCCTAACACCCCAAACCCTACCGTATATAAAATCTCCTAAACTCCCTACTCCCTAAATAAAATTACTCCTCATAGTCCCTAATCCCTTTATATTTATCCCCTTCCTAACAGTCCCTTGTTGCATTTTACACTTGGTGGAAGATTTCAACACATCAAAAAGAGCAGTTCAAGCACAGTTCATACACTGCAGTCATCTTGCCTTCAGGGTATTTTGTATAGCAGCCATGGCATCTGAGCATTCATCAGACTATGAGGTAGAAACCCAAAGTGACTCTCCCTTGGAAGAACAGGCACCTCAGAGGCCTCATAAGAGTGGCAGACATGTGAGAGAGGAACCGATCACCCTTACAAAATTACAGGTTTGTCCTCTTGCTATGTGTTTTCAGCATCAGTCATATTATGAGTTTTGTCAAAAGGTAGCTAGTGTCCAATTTCATCATGAGTTGGCTCATCTTTTTGTGCTGCACTTGCACGGAGATCAAGCTATCTTGGTTGGTGTCACCTTCACACTTACACCAGAATATGTCTCATTAGCAACCGGTATACCGAACATTGGCGAACCATGGCATAAGAAACAGAAGATTGACTAGCAGCATTATAAGCCATACATCAAAACCAGTTTCTTAAGGCATCTCAAGAGAGTGTTCCCGTTCCGATATCTAAAGGATGAATATGATCCACTAATGAGATTGATCATGAAATATTTTAGCTGTGAGGGACGGTTCTCTCGTCTTTATGCTTACCACATCAGGTTGCTCATGCATTTCAACAGGGTACGGATGATGAACATTCTGTATTTCATTTGCCGGAACATAGAGAGGATGACCACCTTTATACAGTGCAAAACACCTTAGCAACAACTTAACAGTGTCTATCATTTTGCTCTTATCAAGATTTTGGTGGTTCATCAACTTGGATTGCAGGGCATCACTTGGGATGATTTCATTTCGCGTGATTTCTTCAGAGCTTCACGGGGAGTATCAGAGGTTAAGCATGAGGGTGAACCTTCTTATCGGTATGAGTGCCATGAAATCGCGTGTGTGCTGGTTTTCATCACATATCAGAAGGGCACCAGACGTTTGTTTGTAGTGGCAAAGCGAGTGTTATCTCCACCTGGGGTGGAAGGGGACTCGCTTCCTCCATCAGCATCACAAGAACAGGAAAAAGGAAAGGATCCAATGCAAGATGAGGGGCCTTGAGGTGAGCCATCAGGTGAACGAGAGACCGAATTCATTCTCCTTCATGATGATGATACAGATATGGATCTGCCAAGTGCACAGCTTAAAGAGATCATCCAGGAGAAGCAAGTAGAGATTCAAGCCTTGTCCCTTGATTTGGAAAGAGCCAAATGGAACATGAAATATTTGGATCAGAGGAACAAACAGCTTGAGGATCAGCAAGCGATCATGGAGCTACAAAACATCTGCGAGAATCGCCAAGCCGCACAAAGGATATTAGTTGAGCTCACGTCATTGGAGCAAGAGATTAATGAGGACGGGAGGCCAATCTCGAGAGAGTTAACATGCACTTAGAGAGGTTGATGGACAAGGCCGACAAGGACCATGCATTGCTGAGACACATGGCTTTCCACTACATGGCACAAAACAAAGTGTGCAAGGCCAGAATCAGGAATTTGAAGGCGAAATTGAGGAAGGCAATCAAGAAGAAAAAGAGGAAAAGGGAGCTCGATCAACTTCAGATATTGGCTGAGGCCTCTTTAGCCCAGCATAACACTTGATAAGGAAGCTCCAGCCCAAATTTCAAGAAATTTGGGGCATTTTTGGTGTTTTTGGAATTTTTTGTGCAAAAAACAGGGTTTTTCTCCCTGTGCGTCGCGCCACCTGGCGCACACTTACACTAGGGAGCTCCAAATGAAAAAAGGTTTGCATTTTTGGATTTTCCATGGAAGATCATGACTGTTGGTACATGGCCAAGAATTTTGGGCCAATTTTGAGTCCTCAGGAGGTCAAAAACACCCAGAAAATGACCTCTCCGCCCCTATTTTGACACACAGGAAGCAATCTTGGGAGATTGTAGTTTTGAAGGGTAAAATTGAATCCAAATTCAGAAATTCTACTTGGGTTGGAAATTAGATAGGAAGGGCTTTCCAACAAGCACATTTGGGCTCAATTTGGACTTCAAAAAGTTTCTCAAAACCAGCTCCAAAGTGGCACAACGCATACAGTTTTTGGCGCGACGCACAGAGACCCAAAGGCCAAAATCGCTCCCGCTTTGCGAAATTTCAATTCGCAATTTTCTCCAAGTGGGCCTGCTCATTTATAATACATCTTTCCTGGCATCAAAGTCAAAGTTTAAAAGGCATTTTTGGCTTCTATCCAAGTGGCCAAATGAAGGCGAACATCCACCCACAAAATATATGCTCATATTTGCTTTTTTCTAATTGGTCTTCATAGAAAATTAAATGTAACTGCTGATGGTTGGCTCTTCATTGCCTGGGTTGATCGACCTTCTCATGGCAAATCTTATTTATTGTATTGAGAGTCATTTTGTAAAGGGTTGGAATTTCTGGGAAACTATGGGAGAGAAACCCAATCACTCATTGTACATTTTGATAAAGAATTAATGAAAGATTGCAGCTCTGGTTCATGAGATTCCTATGGCGTGAGTTTAGCAAATGTATCTTCTTTATGTTTCATATGTATTTCGTTATGTTTCATATTTTCATTCATATTCATTTCCAGTGAAATCTTTCTAAGTAAAAAGGTAGAATTCATTGTGCTGCTCTGCCTTGGGATAGTTTTCACGTTCTATGTTTTATTATGTTGAAAAGGATTCATGTATTTCTTCCCTTTTCACACTCTTAAACAATCTCTCCACTTCATGTTATTTTGAATCTAATTGCTAGACTTTCTACCTGTCTTGCCTCACGAAATAATCTGCGTCTTTGAGTTAAATTCTCTGCTCATGCTGTTTCTTGGTCCCACACATCCTAGAAAACTCAGTCGTTTGTCAAAATACCTCTATCACATCCATTTACCTAGCCTAAAATCAGTATTCATTTTTGAGTCATCTTAGACCCTATTGTTTATTTTCCTGAGTGTGACCCGGAGAGAGCCATCTCCTTTTCTGGTAGGGCTAGCTACCAGATCGAGTGTGGTTTGTGTTAACCCTAAATGTTGCCTTCCTTCAGCCTAAGGAAAATTTAGGTGCTAACACAAAATGTATGGAATTTCCATTTAAAATATTTGAATCTAGAATCGTAAAGGAGCACCCAATCACCTGGTTTGAATTGCTTCTTCTGAATGGACTTGTGTTTGGTCAATTTAGAGTGTCCTAAATTGCTATATTAATTGTCAGTCTGGGAGTCGTAAACTGCTGAAGTGAGGCGCACTATATATGCAAGATAACCGATTTCTTACTTTTTTGTCGTTTTTTATTTTTAGTTTGTTTTTGGGTTTATCTTCGTAGATTCCCTAATGTGAGATGGAAATCCTAAAAGACAAGTATGGATATAAGTGTTCAAGGCAATGGTGTCCTTTAAAATGATTTCCAAAACTTCAAACTTTTCAAAAAGGTTTTAAAACATGCAATGATGAAATTAATTCCTAAAAGAGAATGAAAATGTGCCACTATTCTAATTAAACAAACAGTGAGCTATTGATCATGAAACCCAGTATCCTTGCTGCTATCTAAATATAAAAGAAACTAAACTCAAAGAAATCCAAAAATTGCAAGCAAAGCAAGCTAAAATCAAATTACATCAACTCATATTCTGACCCCTCACCATTCGTCTCGCTCTGGCTTTCGGAGGTAATCATAAACAACTTGAGCAATCTGATATCTAATTTGCAAAAAATAAAACTAGTATCAAACTACACACTCATACTTCAATCCCTCACCATTAGTCTCGCTATGGCTTTCGGAGGTAACTGAAAATGACATGAGCAATTCAATAACTATCTTGCAGAAAAATAAACTAATATCAAACTACACACTCATACTTCAATCCCTCACCATTAGTCTCGCTATGGCTTTCGGAGGTAATTGAAAATGACATGAGCAATTCAATAACTAACTTGCAGAAAAATAAACTAATATTAAACTACACACTCATAATTCAATCCCTCACCATTAGTCTCGCTATGGCTTTCAAAGGTAACTGAAAATGACATGAGAAATTTAATATCTATCTTGTAGAAAAATAAATGAGAAAAATTGAAATAAATAAAACAGTGCTGGAACTAAGAACTAAGAAAAATAAATTAGTAGAAGGACAAGAATAATTCCATGTCATTAGTCATTGTAAAACTATGTGCAAATGCCTGGGCTACCTACTGTATTCTGAAACAAAGACACTGATCAGTTAACAACATTATAAAGCATGAAAAATTATGGACATCAATCAAACGTTAATACCATAAGAAGTGAAATATATACAAGTGAATGGTTATGGCATAAGGAACGTAAAGAAATAAAGCAGGAAACTATACAGCAATAAACAAAACCTTGGTGTGTACAGGGGCCCTCTGCACAACCTCGGGCAATCAGCAATCAACCATGAATTGAGCTTATAAACAGAGTCTTCTCATGTATTCAAAATGCAGTCATAACACAGAAATAATGTCACAGCACAGTGGGCTCGTTAACAGTCAAAATTACATTACAAAATCTAGCTATTATGTGTATGAGAACGCATTATTTATAACAGAGGATGACATAACTAATTTCCTAAAATCTGCGCTGATAAAAGACACGAGCAACCACGTCCAGGAATCTAGCATTATGGCTACCGTGAAGATTAAATCTATGGAGGGTGGCTGTTGGATTAGGCTTATGGAGCAATCTATAGGTGTTGATATGTCCCCTGAGATTTAGGAACGGCCAAGCAAGTCTTCACGTGGTGAAAAACGGAGTTCTGTCATCGTAGGACTCTTAGGTTGACCACCGCTTGACTACCTTTGACCACAAACTTCTTTGGTGAATTCGACTGAGCCAATAGTACTCGGTCCATATACACATCATTTCCAACTTGCCCATGTGGCTCGATTTGCCTGAAGACACCTGCAAGATAGACTTTAACAAAAAGGCTGTGGAAAGTTGAACTGGCTGCGGAAAGTGGCAAGATTCCACAGCTCAATGAGAAAAAATCTAATTCAAATAGCAAACACAAAACATAGTTAGGAAACCACTTTATATGCTCTTTTAAACTAATATGCAATGATTTTGACAGCTTAGGAGGTCCAGGTAAATGGAAAAAGTCTAGAAAGGTGTATAGGAAAGATGCAAGTTTGGGACTCAACATACCCCCACTGTGAAGGTGTTGCATGTCCCCATGCAACCAAAATTTTGATCATCCTCCCCTTTAGTCTATGTTCTCTGAAGCTTCTGCTAGTATATCCAGTCCTCTTCTCCTCTTCCTTGGTACTACTACCATCCTGGGCTTCCTCATGAAGCATCTGAATTTGAGATTGATCAATTCCCTACTCAACTTCCTGCACTTTTTCTATATTTTCCTATTCTTTTTTTGCCATAGTCCTAGATGTAACATAGTGTTGTCATGAATGATCTTGGCCAATCTGCTTTGCTCCTTTAATGCCTCATTTTCATTTTTAATATATCTATTTAAAACCTCCCATTCAAAGACTTCTTGTTTCAATGATTGGACTAGAGCTTCTTGTGCTATGTGAGACTGAGTGGATGACGTGCTTGGACCTGCAGCTGTCTTCTCTAAGGATTCTATATAATCGTACATCTCCTACTGATTTTGGTCTACCTCGGGTGTAGCTTTCCTTGGGCTGACCCCAAAATCCTGTTGAGGAGAGCTGATTTCAAACTCTAGTCGAGAAGGACTCATGTCAACATCTGGCTGTGGAATGGAAGTATGGTGTGGGCTATGGTCAGGAGAGGTTGCTGGAGGCTTTTCTGGGGTTTCCTCCCCCAAATCAATAAAGTGGGGCCCTTTGGTTTTTACTGTTTTTAATTTCCCCTTAAGCCTAGAGCTTCTTCTCACATGCTGTGGACTAGTATCTTCCTCCTTACTCTGTTTTTCCTTTCGTTTCTTCTTGGCTGAAGCTGCTTGTTCTTTAAGATAGGCTAACCTTTCGGATAGTGTTTGGTGATCTTATTTTTGAGAAGGCTCTGCAGTTTGAGATACAGCTTCTATGTCTTGTTTCATTTTTTATTTTCTTTGGTTTCTATCCTTTGTTCTTTCTAGCCTCTCTTCTTGATCAACTTCTTTGGTTTTGCTAATAGGAGGGTCTTGAATTATTACACTTTTCTCCTTTCTCCTACTCCTTCTTGGTGTACTGCTTTCAGGTGCCTCGGATGGCTCTTGAAAGTAGTTTCTCACCAAAAACCATTCCCAGGTATCCCTATTTTTCTTCAATTGGTCCTCAATTAGAATTCTCACAAGCCCATGATGATACAAATGTGGCTCTATGTCTTCTATATTCTTTTGGACTATTGTGCACATCATTTGCAAGCTTAGCAATAAAAAGTAGGGCAAATTGAGGGTTTGGTTCCCTAAAAAGTTCATCAATAACCGAGTATGATACATGTACATTGCCCCAAAACGGCCTTCACAAGTAATGAACTTTTGAATGATTAACAGTAAGCTAGCCCACTCCTCTTTTAAAGCATGAACAAGAATTCCTCTTTTGAATATAGTTACGTCCATACCTGGGTTGCGTAATATGACTCTCCAAGTCTGCTCGTCCAAGCTCTTGTTCTTGAACTAGCGTTCACCTTCCTGGGGAAGTTCTGTAGCAGCTGCTATGGATGCCTTGGTGATTGTAAACTTAAGGTCCCCATGTCCACCACCTGGCCATTAAAAGACCTCGCAAAAGCCTTTGTAATATCCTTATTGTACCCTTTGAACTTTTGAATAAATCGTAGCCATTTTGCCTTCTTCAGTATGTCTTTCATTTGCGGGTATCCTTCCAAAAACTTGGGCCCTTCTGGTTCTGCCCTTAACAACTGACCCATCCTTCCTTTTGTTCTTAAAATTATTCTGCTTGAGGAGGGTTTAGCGGAACTGAGACAGCTGGTTATGGTAGTGAACAGAGTCTATGGAAAAAAACAGTGACTGTGAGTGGAAAAAAACAGAGGACAGATAGTGGAAATGAATTCATGAAATGGGTGAAGGTTTATGTGAGCACGATGGAAATGCAGCTGTGATGTCAATAGAACAGTAGGGGGAATAAAGTACATTCGGCAGAATTTTAGATTGGGTGGCCGCAGAGTAGATATGAACACATTTATGAAACGGCTACGGATTTTATGTAGATGAGAAGAGCCATAGTCAAGTCGACAACGTCATGATTACAGGTGGAGTGTTAAGATGCAACCAACACAAATTAAATCTGAAGGTTAATCATAAGTCCGTTTGGAAAATAAATGCAAGGTTCGTGGAGGAATGTCGTGGAATGGTTATGGAGCTATCACGGAAATCATTGCATATAGTGGAGCTTTATGGTTTAATAGCTATGCAAAATGTGTTTTAATTGCTATTTGAAATAAACTTTTACTCATACCTTGGAATTTTTTCCATTTGTTTGTCCATGATCAACTGCTCCTTATTAATGCCTTTAGGTGCTCCATGTCTTCATAATATGTCGTCGGTCATACCTGCATTTTCTTTCATGATTATTGAACTAACATCTTGACTGTCAATTTGAAAAACAGAGTGGTGGCTATGGAAACTTCTTCTAGCTACGGAAACTGATACAACAACCACTTGGCTGAATGAAGATGGATAGATGATAACAGTCTGAGTGAAAATGGTCATGAAAGAAACTTTTATTGATGAAATGAAATGAAATGGATGAAATGGAGTGGGATGAAATGAATTGGAGTGGAATGAAAATGAAATGGAGTGGAATGAAAATGGGAAAGAAAGAGAGATTTTTTTTTTTTTGGAAAATATAGGGTGTCAGGTGTTCCTAATTTTCACTCTATATTTTCTGTATAAGGCTGCCAATCAGTGATTGGTTTTCAGGCTTATACAAAATTATTTTTATTTTTATTTTATTTATTTATTTATTTTTAACATAAATGAACAAAGGCTAGGCTGGTGGAGAAGAAGGATTCTTCTTCATCAGCCTTATTGCAGAACTATCGTGAAACATTTTGACAAATTCCTCTTTCGAGAATGGCTTATGATAAATCTTTAATCTGTGGCCATTCACAATAAGAGGACTTTGAAATTCATCAATGGTCTTGATTCTTACCGCTCCATTGCTAAAGATTTTGTCAATCTCATTTAGTCCAAGCCAATGAGTCTGAAATTTACCTTTGAAATCTTTAAACTTGGAATCAAATAGTAATGCCCAATCTCCTTCTTGAAACTTTTTCTCTTTGATGTATTTGTCATGCCACTTATCTCTTTGATACTGAACTAGATCGGTTCTTAGGATTGCTTCTTGTCTGATCTCATCTAGCTTATTTAACTGCTCCATTCTGTGCTTTTGGGCTTCTGATAGATCCATCCCTAGTTGAACTGCCATCTTGAAAGTTTTGACTTGGAACTCAATGGGGAGCAGGACTTCTTTCCCATAAACAAGTTCATAGGGAGAATGTCCCGTTTTATTCCTCCATGTAGTTCTGTAGGCCCATAAGGCTTCAGGAAGCCTTTCTGCCCAATCTCTTCTGTGTAGATGAACAGTTTTGGTGATGATGCCTTCAATAACTTTGTTTGTAGACTCCACTTGGCCATTTGCTTGCGGATGCTAAGGAGTAGATTTTCTGTGCTTGATTTTGTATTCTTCCATTAGCTTCACCATGTTGGATGTGAATTGACTTCCCTGATCTGTCACAATTTCTCTTGGAACACCAAAGCGAGTAAAAATATCCTCATAAAGAAAACTAACAATTGAATTTTCAGTAGAAAAAAGTAATGCTTTGGCTTTGTAGGAATTTACAGGGTAAGTTCCTCAGAAAGAACACCAAAAGGACACCGCTCACAATCAGATCACAGATCAATACACCAGTATTTTTGACGTGGTTAAAACCCTCAAAGAGGGAAACAGTCCATGGCCTGTGCCAATGTGGCTACTACAGGCAATTTATTAATCAAAGAATGAAAATTTACATAAGCTTCTCTCATGCACGGATTACCCGAACAATGACCCTCCATGCGCTTTAAATAGAACTCATGGACCAATCGGGTGTCAAGCCACAGATCAAGTGTCGGTAATACCGAGGAGAGAGAGAACCGTCGGATCACTACATATCGTGACCGTCGGATTGTAAGTTACAAAATGTACAACGGTAAATAAACACACTTTACCTAACTCTATACTAGACCAAGTTGAACTTAACTATTTCCTATGTGTCGGAATATCCTAACATCCCCCCTTAAGAACAACTTGGGATAGGATTGAAGGATTTACAAATATGACACAATAGGAGAAGGAAGGAGGCACTAGAGCCTATCCCCCCTTAGTGACAACTTCCTGAACTCCAAGCATATATCGAATTTTAGTGAACTTCGCCTCTGTCAGAGCCTTTGTGAAGATGTCTGCAACCTGATCATCTGTTGAACAATATTTCACTTCAAGAACATGGTCATTAATGAGCTTTCTGATGAAGTGCATGTGTAGTTCAATGTGTTTGCTGCACTGATGCTGGACTGGATCTTTGCATAGCTGAATGGCACTTTGATTATCACACCAAAGTGTGGTTGGATGCTGCTGCTCAAAGCCAAACTCTGATAGGATCTGACGAAGCCACAAGGCTTCCTTACTAGCTTCCACGGCACCACGATACTCTGCTTCTGCTGACGAAAGAGAAATGGCAGCCTGTTTCTTGCAAGCCCATGTAATAGTTCCTGAACCAAGAGTGAAGACGTAACCGGCAGTAGACTTCCGATCATCAGGGTCACCAGCCCAATCAGAATTAGTGAAACCAACTAATAGAGGAGCTGCTTTGGCACTGTAATGAATCCCAAACTGTACTGTACCTCGAACATAACGAAGTATCCTTTTGGCTGATTTCCAATGACTTTCATGGGGGTTTTGCATAAAACGAGCAACAAGGCCAACAACAAAGGAAAGGTTAGGACGAGTATGGGTTAAATACAAGAGTTTTCCTACAAGTTGACGGTATAAGGTAGCATCAACTTCAGGAGAAGTACAAGAGATTGAAAGTTTGACTCCAGACTGAAAGGGAGAAGGGGTTGGCTTACAGTCTTCCATGTGAAAATGACGAAGAATATCACAAGCATACTTGGACTGAGAAAGGGAAATACCCTCCTTGGATTGCAAGACTTGAAGACCGAGAAAATAGTGTAAGTGTCCTAAGTCTGTCATTTCAAATTTCTTTTTAAGGCTGGACTTCACATGGTTTATAAGGTTGGGATCACTACCAGTAAGAATAAGATCATCAACATAAAGAACAAGGATGATAAGAGAGTTGCCCACTTTCTTGGTGTAGACAGTATTGTCAGAATAACACCTAGAAAAGCCAGATTCTAAAAGAAAGCTATCCATTTTGGCATACCAAGCCCGAGGAGCTTGCTTGAGACCATAAAGAGATTTCTTAAGTCGACATACAAGGCTGGAGTCTGTTTGGATGAAGCCAATGGGTTGTTCCATATAGATTTCTTCATGCAAGTCCCCATGCAAGAAGGCAGATTTAACATCCATCTGATGGACTTCCCATTTTAAAGAGGCAGCAAGGGAAAGAACAAGGAGGATAGAGTTCATTTTGGCAACAGGGGAGAAGGTTTCAGTGTAGTCAATGCCTTCAACCTGTGAAAATCCCTTAGCAACAAGATGAGCTTTATGTTTATCAACTTTCCCATCTGGTCCATACTTGGTTCTGTAAACCCATTTACATCTAACAAGTTTGCGTCCCTTTGGTAGAGGAACAAGATCCCATGTATCATTTGCCAACAATGAATGATATTCTTCATTCATAGCTGCTTCCCAATGTGGATGGCCGGAAGCTTCTGCAAAAGTGTCAGGATCATGATTTACTGGAGCTTGAGCCAGTAAAGAAGAGGCTCTTTCAAACTGAGAACGTGTACGTCGCTGGTCTGTAGGATCACCGGCAAGATCACCTGCTGCATCCCGAGTAGCACGGACCCATCTTGGAAGTTGAGGATCCTGAGAAGGTGGGGGAGGATTGTCATCCTCACTTTCATCATCTGAAGAAGAAATGTTTTCAAAAGTAGAAGAGATAGGAAGAGGTGGCACATCCGCCGGACTAAGCTCGCAGGCCGATTTATTTTCATCAAATTTTACATCTCTTCTAATGATAACATTTTTGGACTTAAATGGAATAAGTCTATAACCTTTTACATCTTCAGAATATCCAACAAAAGTACATTTCTCACTCTTAGGTTCTAAAGCTTTATGCTTTTCATCTGGAATATGGGCCCATGCTTCACTTCCAAAAACACGAAAGTGACTTACATCTGGTTTAATGGAACTCCAAGCTTCTTCTGGAGTGATATTCTTTAGAACCTTAGTAGGAGTGCGATTTATTATATAATTTGCACAATTAATTGCTTCGGCCCAAAAACTAAGACTGAGTCCTTTAGATTGCAGCATACAATTAGCCATTTCCTTTAAGGTGCGATTTTTCCTTTTAGCTACACCATTTTGTTGTGGAGTGTATGGAACAATATGTTGCATTTGAATTCCATTTTCGGTGCAAAAGTTGATGAAGGTGTTTTTAACATATTCTCCACCATTATCAGTTCTTAGCTTAAGAATTTGATGTCCAGATTGTTTTTCAACAAAGGCTTTGAAGGCCAAAAATGTGTTAAATACTTCGCTCTTGAGTTTTAAGAAGTATACCCAAGTGCGTCTGGAGAAATCATCAATGAAAGTTAAGAAATACTTGCAGCCAGAGAATGAAGCAACAGGAAGTGGACCACATAAATCACTGTGCACAAGCTGTAAAGGGGCTGAGGCGTGCCAAGAGGCACGTTTTTCAAAACTGTCCTGATGATGTTTTCTGAGTACACATCCGGAACAAACACCATCTCTGCAAGATACCATAGGAAGACCTGTCACCATATTTTCTTTACATAGATGCTGAAGGGAGCGATAGTTTAAGTGACCAAATCGCTCATGCCAAAGTTTGCTCACTTCATCATTATGAGCAACAAATACTGAGGGAAGATTTGATGACCCAAAGTTGTGAAACTTATACAACCTTGTGGAATCATCAGCAATACTAGTAGCTAGAATATGTTTAGGATCTCTCAGATCCTTGATTACAACATCATGAGGTGAAAATTCAACAATTTTACCTTCACCTGAATGAGTTATCTGATATACAGATAGAAGGTTGCAGGATAAGGTTGGAACACATAATACATCATTAAACTGACCATTGTCTAGATGAACAGTTCCAGTCCCTACAACATTAAGAGATCTATCATCACCAACATATATATTTTTGGTGTTACAATCATTTAAAGAAGAAAACATGGCTTTGTTTTTGGCCATGTGATAAGAGGCTCCAGATTCAATGAGCCACTCATGAGAATGAGAATAAGAAGATACATTTAATGCATAACCAGACTGAGATGATTGACAACGACATGCAGAAAGTGCCATTCCTGAAGATGAAGTTGAAGTATGCTCCTCATGGATGTTATGTTTCTTCATTGCGGCTTCCAAGGCTTCCATCTTCTTAAAGCATTTAGATTCTAAGTGGCCATCTCAATTACAAAAGTTACAATGTCTATCAGTCTTGTTCCATTTGTTTTTATTGGTCTTATCATTTTGAGGGTGAGTTTGCTTAGGACCCTTGTTTGGTTTAGGACCATTCTTTTTAGGATATGACTTCTTAGGATTCTTTGAATTTGGTTGCTGCTGGGCGGCTAACGCTTTCTTGGAAGAGTTTCCAAGATTAAGAAGACCAAGGTGTAAGAGTTTTTCTTGTTCTCTTATTAAAGAATCACAAAAAGAGTCAAAGGAAGGGGCCTTGTAGTCTTTTCCTTGACAAATGAAAGCTTCCCTTGTAGAATGGAAGGTGGAAACAAATACAGAGTAGGCTGGTCCCAACTTAGTAAGGATGGAATAAATAAGGTTACTATCTTCTTTCTTAACCTTAACACCTTCCAAGAGATATCTAAGGGTCTTGAATTTGGACAATAAATCTTCAATGCAAGAAATATTATTAGGATCCAATGTAAGCAACTCATTTTCAAGTTGATGGGATCTAATTTCATTTTTAATCCCAAAAACTTTAGTGATTTGTTCCAATGCTTCATGAGGAGTTTCAAGTTCTGCAATATGGAATCTAAGATCAGGAGAAATAGACATCCCTATCAAACCACGTGCTTGATCTTGTCTATTTTCCCATTTTGCAGCCTTGTCTTCATCTTTTGGTTTCTTCTCTTGGCCTGTGGCTATTCTGTAGAGACCTTTACTTCTAAGCAAATCTTCCATGTAGGATATCCATTGGAAGTAGTTAGTGCTGTCAAGAATGACTTGGCATGGACTTTCCATTTTTAAAAACCTGAAGCTGAAGATGCTGAAATTAAGTGTTCCAATGGATAGATCTCGAAAAATTAGGCTGTTTTAAAAAAAATGGCTCTGAAAAAGGCTTCCGGATGAAGAAGTTATGGCTTTTTGAACAAAATTTGTTGAAGTTGCCGGCAAAGTGCGCGAATGTGTGGGAATGAAATAATCCGCCCCCACAAAATGGAGACTTGAACCCAAGACCTCTACTCTCTTAAAATAGCTTTGAACCAATTGATCTATACAAAAAATTTGAGAGAGAGAGAGAGAGAGAGGGGGGGGGGGGGGGTGCTTGGTTTGCGTGCTTGCCTTGAGAAAGCTCTTTTTCCCTACAAAACACAAAACACAAAACCCAACACGGACATGCAAAGAAAACGAACCTTATGGCTCGAAGTTAGCTTTAGCCAAAAAACTAGATATTTTCAAAAATGGACCTTGCGGCTCAAAGTTAGCTTTAGCCGAAAAACTAAATATTTTTCTCAATGTTTCTGATTTTCCGAGATCACACTAAGGTGCAGGGAAAAGAGCATACACATGAGAAAAATCCTTCCTTTCTGTTTCTGATTTTCCCAGATCGCACAGAGTTGCAGGGCAAAGAGCATACGCAGAAATGAAAGGTATAGATCCAGTTAAAAAAAAATTAAATAAACCGAAACCGAAATAAGCAGAGAGAAAATAACAGTAAACTGCAAATAAAGACTGTATACCTCCAGATCTTAAAAATGACGCAGCTAGGGCTACCGCAAACCTTTTCGCGTGAAACGAAAGGGGTTCCTCACTGGAACAGATGCTCCGAACACAACAGAGCAGTCCTCTCGGCCCGAAAGCAGTCAGAAACAACAGATCTAGGAAACGGCAGTCGGATGCAGTTCTACCGGCTTCAGATTTGGATCACCAACGGACGCGGCCCTCAACTAGCTCTGATACCATGTAGGAATTTACAGGGTAAGTTCCTCAGAAAGAACACCAAAAGGACACCGCTCACAACCAGATCACAGATCAATACACCAGTATTTTTGACGTGGTTAAAACCCTCAAAGAGGGAAATAGTCCACGGCCTGTGCCAACGTGGCTACTACAGGCAATTTATTAATCAAAGAATGAAAATTTACATAAGCTTCTCTCATGCACGGATTACCCGAACAATGACCCTCCATGCGCTTTAAATAGAACTCATGGACCAATCGGGTGTCAAGCCACGGATCAAGTGTCGGTAATACCGAGGAGAGAGAGAACCGTCGGATCACTACATATCGTGACCATCGGATTGTAAGTTACAAAATGTACAACGGTAAAGAAACACACTTTACCTAACTCTATACCTAACTCTATACTAGACCAATTTGAACTTAACTATTTCCTATGTGTCGGAATATCCTAACAGGCTTCTACCCATTTAGTGACATAATCAGTACATACCAATATATACTTCTTTTGTTTAGATGGTGGATTAATAGGTCCAATGAAATCTAAAGCCCATTTTTCAAAGGGTTCGATGAGTACCTGTGTTTGCAATGGAATTTCATTTGAAAGAGTCGGTTTCCCTACTCTTTGGTAGCTGTCACACCTTTTGACATATTCTTTTGTATCTTTGAAGAGGGGAGGCCAATGATATCCTAAAGAAAGGATTTTATAGGCCGTCCTTTTGTCAGCAAAGTGTCTGCCGCATGGTTCGTCATGACATGCCTTGAGGATGTCAGACATTTCATCTTCCCTAACACATCTTCTGATCACAATATCTAGCCTTGTTTTAAACAATTCATTAGAAATCCATGAATATTTTTAACTCTCCTGAATAATCTTTCTTCTTTCACTAGGAAATAGATGTGGAGGTAGTTTTCCTGTAACCAAATAGTTGGCAATATCTTCATACTAAGGAGTCTTAGTAGTTACTGTAAATAAATATTCATCAGGAAACCTATCCTCTACAGGAGAATCTTCTTTAGTATTTTGGATCCTAGACAAGAAATTAGCTACTGTATTTTGTTTCCCTAGTCTAACCAACACAGTAATATTGAATTCCTGTAAAAGTAAGAGCCATCTGGTAACTCTGCCATTAGTAATAGGTTTGTTCATTAGATATCTAATCATAGAATAATCAGTATGGACAAAAGTTTCATAGCTTGTTATAATGTCTAAACTTATTGATTGCATGAACAATAGCTAAGAACTCTTTTTTAGTCACAGTATAGTTCAACTCACTTTTTATTGGTATAGTAAATGGCATAAGGAACTAGATCTTTTTGTCCCAACACAGCTCCTAGAGCTGTATCTGAAGCATCTGTAGAAATATGGAAATGAAGTTTCCAATTTGGCCCTCTCAAGATGGGTGCTTCAGATATTCTTGTTTTCAAAGTTTCAAATGCTGATTGAAAATCAGGATCCCATTTGAATTCACAGTCTTTTGTAAGAAATTTGAAGAGTGGAGATGCTATTTTGGTAAAGTTCTCTGTAAATCTTCTATAGTACCCAGTAAATCTCAGAAAAATTCTAACATCTTTTTGACAATTTGGAATAGGCAACTTGGAGATGACTTCAACTTTTGATCTATAAACTTTAATCCCATCCCCTGAAATGTGATGTCCCAAAAGAATACCTTCAGGAAACATCATAAAGCATTTTTCATGACTCAATGAAAGGTTTGTTTCTTTACATCTTATAAGGACTTTTTCCAAATTCTCTAATTCCTCTTCAAATGTATTACCATAAACTGTAAAATCATCCATATAAACCTCTACACAATCATGGATTAGATCAGAAAACATTCCTAGTACTGCTCTTTGGAATGTTGCGGGTGCATTACATAATCCAAAAGGAAGCACTAGGTAAGCAAAAGTTCCCCATGGATAGGAAAATGTGGTCTTATCTTGATCTTCAAGTGCTACGTGGATTTGATTATAGCCACTAAAACCATCCAAGAATTAAAAGTACTTTTTTCTTGCTAAAGTATCTAATACCTTATCGATAAAGGGCAAAGGAAAGTGATCCTTCAAAGTTGCCTTATTCAATTCCCTGTAATCAATGCATACTCTCCATTTACCATTCTTTTTGGGTACTATAACCAAAGGAGAAACCCATTGGCTATCTGAAATTGGATAAATGAAGTTTACATTGAGTAGTCTTTGGAGCTCTTCTTTCACTATCTCCCTAAGGTTTGGATTCATCCTTCTCTGAGCTTGTCTGATTGGTCTACTATTTTCCTCGATGTAGATGTGATGAATGCAAGTCTTAGGCTCAATACCTTTCATATCAGTATACTCCCATGCAAATGTAGTAGAATGTTTTTGCAAGATTTTGGTTAGCTCTTCCTATTGTGATTTTTCCAAATTTTTGTTGATATTCATTGTTTTACCTGGAAAAATATCAATGGCGGAACTACTGAACTCTTCCATAGAGTAAAGAGACATTTGTCTAGATGATAGATACTCAATGTCAGAATCTAATTGAAATTGTGTGTGGTCATATTCTGAAGATGTTTCAAAATTTTCTAATGTGTTCAAAATTTGACTATCTTCACTGATTTCAGAAATGGTAAAGACAGGTTGTATGGTGTCCTCATCATCGACCCATTCATTATCTCCTACTTCTGTAATTGCTTTTGCTGGAGGATACAAATTGAATTTCTTTGTCGAACTACCATCAGAAATGTACATATCCCCAGATCTACAACTAATGAAAGCATCAGTTGTGGCTAGCCAAGGTCTTCCTAAGATGAGTGGGTGTCCTCCTAAATTACTCTTGGGAATCAAAATCATGAAATCTACTGGATATTCCCAAGAATCTAAGGAGACTAAAATATCTTCTAATATACCATCTTGTTTGATAATTGATCGATCTGCAAGTTCCAGTAGGGTAGGTGTAAAAAGAAGATTAGGAAGTTTTAGCTATTCCATAGTCTTTCTACTCATAATGTTGATAGCAGCCCCTAAGTCAATCAAAGTATTTGGAATTTCTACCCCATTTATATGTGTCTTGACAATTGGACTACCAGGATCTACATACTTCTGCATGGTAATTTTTCCCATCATGATATCTGCAATTTTTCCTACCAGGTGCATTCTTCTTGTATCTCTTGGTTTCCTTCCTGGTCTGTTGAGACTCAACTCCTTTATTGTTTTTGCTAGAATAGGAATCTCTCTAATGGCTTGTAGCAAGGGAATCTTGATAAAAACATTCTTTAATTCATCTAGGAAATCATAGTCAGGCAACAAGATTTGTTTTTCCACTCCTTTGTCAATTTGTGATCTTTCAGGAAAAGGAAGTGTGGATGAAGATGCAGGTTGCTCAACTATAGGAGTTGTGGGGGTTGAATCTTTTTCTTTTCCTTTTTGAGTGTTTGGGTTTTGAAGAGATGCTTTAGAACCTTTGTTGGCTTCAAGAGAATCTTCCTCATAAACACTTTGCTTTTGAGCATCTATAGAAGGTTTTTCTAAAACTCTACCAGATCTAAGTTGTGCATCATTGAGAGGAACAACCGTATAGGTAGGAAATTGTTGTCCTTCTACCATGTAAGAATTTTGAGGATTTTTATTATTGGGATTTGGCAATGGTTGGGATGGTAGTTGATATGTCTTTTGTTGGAATGGAAGCAAGAGTTGAGAATTTGGATTTTGTTGAGAAGGTTGTTGTTGTTGTGGAAATGGCAATGAAAGTTGTGGATTATGATTTGGAAGTTGTGGAGCTTTTTGATTTTGAAAAGATGGAGGATATTGATAAAATTGGGCAAATATCCCATAAGGATTTTGCATACCTTGTACCCATGATTGAAATGGATTTTGAGGTTGGGACGAAGGTTGTTGCCAAGGATTCCAATTTGGTGGGGGTTGAAAGTTCATGGGGTTGTTAAACCCTTGATTTTGTTGCCCCTGCCAAGGTCTCCTTGAAACAAAATAGAGAGACTCTATTGAATTTGGATCTTCTTGAAAGACAGTTTTGAGCCCAGGAATTGAAGGAAAATAATTGGTCTCATGGCTTTCTGAGCAAATCATACATGTTTCTACAACTTTTGCATCCAAGTGGCATTCCCTTAGAGCATGTTTCTTCCTACATTTTGGACAAAAGATGGCCAAAGCATCAGCTTCTGCTTTCTGCTTGTTTTGTATTTTAAGGGTGTCTAGTTGCTCACTAAGGCTCCCTAAAATATCAGTTTTGAACTTATCAAGCATATTGCCAATCTCAGCCCTACTTACTGATCTAGTTGCAGATTTTTTTTCTCTAATGAGAGAAGGATCTCTAGGCCCTTTTCCGGTTTTAGATTTTCCCCTTGAGAGATGGACACATAGTTCTGATATATCATGAAGTGGGAGTTGAGAAATATCTCCTTTTCCCATCATGTTTAAAATATCTATCCATTCATCTCTAATGGCTTTTAATAGAAGGGCTTTCAAGGTCTCCTCATCTAGGTTACTCACTTTTGCTCTTTTCAGGTTGTATTCAAATCTTTCAAGTAAATCCTCCAAGTTTTCATCTTCTTTTTGCACCATTTTGAATACCTCATCCTTATGATTGGTGGGCATGCAATAGTCTAGGTATCTATCCAAAAATGTTTGTTTCATATCATTCCAAGTCCTAATAGATTGAGTGACTAATCCCATGAACCATATCAAAGCAGCTTCCTTCAATGTTGAAGGGAACAATTTGAGTTTTTGAGAGTCTTCCATATAATCATAAGTTCGGCACACGACTTCAAACTCAAATAGAAATGTTTCAGGATCCCCACTTCGCAACCCATAAACGTTTGGGAGGACAGATGGTGAGATGTTTTTCATTGTTGTATGAGATTCCTCATTAGCTATAGGAAATCCAAATGAGTTATCTCCATCCCTATTTCCCCCATTGTTACCTCTACCTCCTCCGTTGTTTCCTCCTCCTCTACCTCTACCTCTACCTCTACCTCCTCCTCCAAATCCGTTTACTACTTCCTCTGTCATGATGGTTTCCTCAGAGATTTCAGAGTCCTCTGGTTCCTCTACTAATGGTGAACGAGGAGGAATTTCTCCCTCTTCTTCTTTAGGTGATTCTACTTCTTTGATTACAATTTGTTCTCATTTAGAAGTAAAGAAAGGTTCTTTTCCTAAGTCAGATTCGGTGGATAGTGTGGGAGAGTCTCCTAATTCAGCTGCTGCCCCTTGAATTCCAGGAATCCTAAGGCTAGGAGTGTGAGTTGGAGATGATGGAGGTGTATCTTGTCTATGCCTTGAAGTAGATGGAGTTGTATAAATCGAACTCTTGGCCCTAACTATAAACCTTCCCCTAGAATCTCTTGCTCTATGCATGTCATTTTTTTTTTTTTTATTCAAGTCGGGCTAATAATTCTCTTTCTGATCTTCCAAGTCACACTAGGTGCAATAAGAGAGCATACCCAAGAAATTATTGAGCCAATAACTCTCTTTTGCGATCCTCCAAATCACACTAGGTGCAAGAGGAGAGCATACTTTGAGAGGTTATCAATTTTTACCTTCCTTGAAATTTTTCTTTTTTTTTTTAAGAAACTGGCTACCTAGTTTCACTTCCTCGAAAACAGCGCCAAAATGTTTGGTCAATTTAGAGTGTCCTAAATTGCTATATTAATTTTCAATTCGGGAGTCGTAAACTGCTGAAGTGAGGCACACTATGTATGCAAGATAACCAATTTCTTACTTTTTTGTCGTTTTTGATTTTTAGTTTGTTTTTGGGTTTATCTTCGTAGATTCCCTAATGTGAGATGGAAATCCTAAAAGACAAGTATGGATGTAAGTGTTCAAGGCAATGGTATCCTTTAAAATGATTTCCAAAACTTCAAACTTTTCAAAAAGGTTTTAAAACATGCAATGATGAAATTAATTCCTAAAATAGAATGAATTGTGGCACTATTCTAATTAAACAAACAATGAGCTATTGATCATGAAACCCAGTATCCTTGCTGCTGTCTAAATATAAAAGAAACTGAACTCAAAGAAATTCAAAAATTACAAGCAAAGCAAGCTAAAATAAAATTACATCAACTCATATTCTGACCCCTCTCCATTCATCTCGCTCTGGCTTTCTAATCATAAACAACTTGAGCAATCTGATATCTAATTTACAGAAAATAAAACTAGTATCAAACTACACACTCATACTTCAATCCCTCACCATTAGTCTCGCTATGGCTTTCGGAGGTAACTAAAAATGACATGAGCAATTCAATAACTATCTTGCAGAAAAATAAACTAATATCAAACTACACACTCATACTTCAATCCCTCACCATTAGTCTCGCTATGGCTTTCGGAGGTAACTGAAAATGACATGAGCAATTCAATAACTAACTTGCAGAAAAATAAAATAATATCAAACTACACACTCATACTTCAATCCCTCACCATTAGTCTCGCTATGGCTTTCAGAGGTAACTGAAAATGACATGAGAAATTTAATATCTATCTTGCAGAAAAGTAAATGAGCAAAACTGAAATAAATAAAACAGTGCTGGAACTAAGAACTAAGAAAAATAAATCAGTAGAAGGACAAGAATAATTCCATGTCATTAGTCATTGTAAAACTATGTGAAAATGCTTGGGCTGCCTACTGTAATCTGAAACAAAGACACTGATCAGTTAACAGCATTATAAAGCATGAAAAACTATGGACAACAATCAAACGTTAATACCATAAGAAGTGCAATATATACAAGTGAATTGTTATGGCATAAGGAATGTAAAGAAATAAAGCAGGAAACTATACAGCAATAACAAAACCTCGGTGTGTACAGGGGCCCTCTGCACAACCTTGGGAAATCAACAATCAACCACGAATTGAGCTTATAAACAGAGTCTTCTCATGTATTCAAAATGCAGTCATAACACAGAAATAATGTCATGGCACAGTGGGCTCGTTAACAGTAAAATTACATTACAAAAGCAAGCTATTATGCGTATGAGAACGCATTATTTATAATAGAGGATGACATAACTAATTTCCTAAAATCTGCACTGATAAAAGACACGTGAACAACCCCGTCCAGGAATCTAGCATTATGGCTGCCGTGAAGATTAAATTTATGGAGGGTGGCTGTTGGATTCGGCTTATGGAGCAGTCTACAGGTGTTGATATGTCACTTGAGATTTAGGAACGGCCATGCAAGTCTTCACGTGGTGAAAAACAAAGTTCTGTCACCGTAGGACTCTTAGGTTGACCACCGCTTGACTACCTTTGACCATGGCCTTCTTTGGTGAATTCAACTGAGCCAATAGGACTCTGTCCATATCCATGTCATTTCCAACTTGCCCATGTAGCTCAATTTGCCTGAAGACACCTGCAACATAGACTTTAACAAAAAGGTTGCAGAAAGTTGAACTGGCTGCGGAAAGTGGCAAGATTCCACAGCTCAATGAGCAAAAATCTAATTCAAACAGCAGACACAAAACATAGTTAGTAAACCACTTTATATGCTCTTTTAAACTAATATGCAATGGCGTTGACAGCTTAGGAGGTCCAGGTAAATGGAGAAAGTCTAGAAAGGTGTAAAGGAAAGATGCAAGTTTGGGACTCAACAACTTGTCATGCCACTTCTTGCACTATTGTTGAACCAAGATGTTTTGTTGAACAACATCCCTTCAAAATTCATCTAACTCATTTAGCTGTAGAAGACACTACTGTTGTGCTTTAGAGAGATCTAGCCCCAATTGGACTACAGTCCTAAAAGTCTTGATCTGGAATTCTATTGGAAAGAGGACTTGTTTCCTGTACACCAGCTCATATGGTGTGTGTCATATGATGTTCCTCCAAGTGGTTTGGTATGCCCACAATGCTTCCGGTAATTTGTCAGCCCAATCCTTTCTGTGAATATTTACTATCTTTGTGAGGATGGAATCAATCACCTTGTTCATGGAATCCACATGACCATTTTCTTGCGGGTGATACCGTGTAGATTTCATGTGTTGTATTTTGTAATGCTCCAACACACCTCGTACTAGATTAGAAATAAACTGTGGTCCGTTGTCAAAAACAATTTCTCTAGGCACACCAAATCTAGTAAATATTTCAGTAAAAGGAAAATCAACAACAACTCTTTTAGTAGCAAAAGAAACAGCTTTAGCTTCTACCCATTTTGTAACAAAATATGTACAAACTAAAATATGCTTTTTATTTAATGATGTTGGATTTATTGGTCCTACAAAATCAATGGCCCATTTTTGAAAAGGTTCAATCATAACCTGGGACATAAAGGCATTTCATTGGTTTGATTAGGTTGGCCAATTCGCTAATAGTTGTCACATCGCTTGATGTATTGTTTGGCAAACTTAAACAAGGAGGGAAAAAAATAGCTAGCTCGTAACACTTTTTATGCAGTCCACTTATCGGCGAAGTGACCCCTGCAAGGTTCATCATGGGTAGATTTTAAAATGTCAAACACTTCTTCCTCTCTTACACATCTACGGATAATGAGATTTGCTCTAGTGTAGAAGAGGTCTCCTTGAATCCAGGAATATCCAGTGCTTTTCTGTATGATATTCCACTTTTCATGAGTGGATAAGTGAGGTGGTAATTTTCTAGTGACTAAATAGTTAGCTATCTCAACAAACCATGGTGATTTTGTTGACACAGCAAAAATATGTTTGTCAGGAAGATCAACATCAACAAGAATTGCTTCACCAGGATTATTTAATCTTGAAAGATAATTTGCTACTACATTAGATTTTCTTGGTCTACCAATAATGGTAATATTAAATTCCTGTAACAATAATAACCACCTAGTCACTCTACCGTTAGTTAATAGTTTATTCATCAAATATCTTATTGTGGAATGGTCAGTATGCACAAAGACTTCATATCCTGTAATATAATGTCTGAATTTATTAATGGAAAAAATCACAGCTAAAAACTCTTTTAGTAACTGTATAATTTACCAATGAAATAAATAGCATAAGATTTTTTGTCTTCTTCTTGTCCTAAAATTGTGCCAATAGCAGTATCTGAAGCATTAGAGGAAATATGAAATGTCAGGGACTAGTTTGGTCCTCTCAAAACTGGTGCCCGGACTAGTTTTTCCTTCAATGTCTCAAAGGACTATTGGCAAGCTGTGGACCAAGAAAACTCACTATCTTTAGCCAAAAGTTGAAAAAGGGGGGTAGCTATCCCAGAGAAATTCTCAATGAATATCCTATAGTAGCCCGCATGTCCTAGAAAACCTATCACTTCCCTTTGATTTTGGGTATAGGAAGACTCAAAATAATTTATATTTTGCAGGGTCAACATGGATACCTTTGTCAGAAATAAGATGGCCAAGAACCACCCCTACCTTGCACATTAATCTGCATTTTTTATCACTCAAGGCAAGATGAGCCTCTTGGCAGCGAAGCAGCACTTTTTCTAGATTCTTGAGGGCTTCCTGAAATGAATTGCCAAACACAGAAAAGTCATCCTTATAGATTTACACACACTCAAGGTCAGAAAAAATGGCCAAGACCACCCTTTGAAAGGTAGTTGGGGCATTACATAGCCCAAAGGGAGGCACTCGGTAAGAAAATGTACCCCATGGACATGTAAAAGTGGTTTTGTCTTGATCACCGGGTGCAATCTGTATCTGGTTATGGCCACTAAAGCCATCTAGAAAAGAAAAGTACTTCTTACCAGCAAGGGTATCAAGTACCTGATCGATGAAAGGAAGGGGGAAGTAATATTTGGGAGTGGAATTGTTAAATTCTCTGTAGTAAATACAAATGTGCCATCTCCCATCTTTTTTTAGGACTAAAACTAATGGAGAGACCCATTGGCTATCAGAAATAGGATAGATAAAATCAACATCTAAGAGTTTTTGCAATTACTCCTTTACAACATCTCTTAGAGCTGGGTTCATTAACCTTTGGGTTGTCAAATAGTTCGGGCTCCATCATGAATATAGATATGGTGGGTACAAGTTTTAGGATGGATGCCTTTCATATCTTCATAGCCCCATGCAAAGGCATCAAGATGGTTTCGTAACAAATTCACAAGTTTCTCTTGCTGTGAATGAAGAATCCAAGTCTGAACTAATATGCAAGGATTTACCTGGACTAATCTCAACAAGAGTGGTATCAGTCTCAAGAGTACATAGATGTGTCGCTAGAGATGGTGGCGAGGGAGGTAGAGAATCATATCTTTCCTGAAAATCTAGACTAAAAATTTGACTCAATGACTCAAAATTGGGCATGGTGTCTAGATTGTTTAGGAAGTCTTGAATCTCACCCTCCTACGAGAACTCAACATTTTGAAGTATCAATGAAACAAGCTGAGTCTCCTCATCACTACTGTAGTCTAACCATAAAGTGTCTTGGAGCTCCTGAATGGATCTAGCGGGTGGATACAAGGTGACCTTCTTCCTGGAATCTCCATGGGAAATATACATGTAACCAGAACAACATCCGATATAAGCATCGACCGTAGAAATCCATGGTCATCCCAAGATCAAGGGATGTCCTCCCATTGGTTTCTTTGGTTGAATCATAATGAAGTCTGTGGGGTATTCCCAAGAGTCTAGAGAAATGACCACATCATCCAACACCCCTTTCGGCTTGATTTTAGATCTATCTGCTAGTTCAAGCACTGTGGGAGTAGGATGAATATGGACCAATCCAAGTTGATCCATGGTTTGCTTGGTCATAACATTAATGGCTACCCCTAGGTCTATAAGTACATTGGAGACAAGGACATCGCCTATCTGAGCAGAGACAATAGGGTTTTCGAGCTCGGTATATTTCTCCATGTGCATACACCCCATCATTAACTTTGCTGCTCTACCAACAAATTGAATGGTTTGAGGCTCTAATCTTCTCCTTCTTGGCTTCTTGAGATAGAGTTCACTAATTATTTTTATGCAAATGGGGATCTCTTTAATAGCTTGGAGCAAAGTTACCTTTATGAAAGGTTCCTAAGCTCAAAAGCTAGGCTAGACTCAAGAATGGGGTCTTTCTTCTCCACAACTAACCTCTCTGGATAGGGAGGTCAGTTGGAAGAAGATGGAAAAGGCTCAAAAGGTACGGGAATAGGCTAGATGGTGTCATCTTTTTCAAAATGGTCAAGAGTTTCATCCTCACCTTTCTCATTGATAATCACCATAGGCTGCTTTTGATTTTTTGAGGTTACTATCTTCTCTGATCTCAATAGGAGGTCATTGAATCCAACTAGCATGGACTGATATCTGGATGAGGAAAGAGGGTTCATAGAATGGATCATCTGCACTGATTTGTTATTGGGGTTGGGTAAAGGTTGGGGAAGTAGCTGAGAAGGTCAAAACTGTGGAGGTAAAGGAAATCTGGCATTGGCTGACTCAACTGAGGTAATGATGGTTGTAGCATTGGGTAAGATGCATATGTAGGAGGATATGACTGCATAGGTGCAGGATAGGAATGGTGTGAATGATATGAATGGTTTGGCCCTCTCCATCCTTGTTTCCAAGATTGGGAGGGTTGTCCGTAATGATATTGGTTCCCATGCTTCCAATGTTGAGAGTGACTATTGTTAAGATAGGAATATGAATGTTCATTATAACCAAAAAAATGCGGTGGAGGTTCAAGCGCCATACTTGCACTTACATGAGGCTAGTTTCTTCATGCTCCCATAGCATGAAGTGATTCGACTTCAGGTTTTCCCCCTTCAAGTACAGCTTTCAGCCCAGGTATGGAGGGAAATTTTTCCGTGGCATGGTTCTCTATACAAATTGAACATTTATTAGTTTCTTTCATATTGAGAGGACATTCTCTTAAAAGATGATCTCTTCTACATTTTGGAAAAAAGATAAACAATGACTCTTGTTCCTCTACAAGTTTTTTCTGAAACTTCAAAGAGTCTATTTGTTTACTAACATTATTCATTATTTCAATTTTCATATTGTCCATTTTGTTTTCTAATCCAATAATCATAGCATCAGTAGATTCGGTTTTCTTATTTCTATTCCGAATTCCTTTACGGGATCTATATTGGTTCCTCTAGAACTTCCTACACAAGTCATAGATTTGATCAAAATATTTTTGAGCAATATCCCCTTGACCTAACAGATTTAGATTATTCCTAGCATCTTCAGTAAGTCCCTGTGAGAACAAGGTTCTAATGGTACTTAGATCAAATTTGTGCTTTGAACTTTGGAGGATGTACATGAATCTCTCCAAGTAGTCCTCTAGAGTCTCATCATCATTTTTCACAATAGTAAAGATTTCATCTTGAATATCTCTAGTCTTACAATATTCTTGATATTTTGACAAGAACACTCTCTTCATTTGTTCCCAAGAAGATATAGTGTTTCCTCCTAGTCCCATGAACCAATGAAGTGTTGTGCCCTTGAGAGTTGCAGGAAATAGCTTTAACTTCTGGGCATTAGATGAATAATCATAACTTCTACACAAAATATCAAACTCAAATAGGAAAGAGTCTGGATCTTCATGTACCTTACCATAGAAATGAGGAAGAGTTGATGGTGAAATATTTTTCATTTGTACTTGTGTATCTGGATCCACAATTGGGAATCCAAAAGTGGATTGTTCCTCATTTACCTGATTTTCACCAGTTCCTTCTGCATGGTCTTCCTGATCTGCCATTGTTGTTATTCCACGTGAACCACTCTCAATAGGCTAAGAAGGCTGACTATGGGTTCTAATAGTCCCCTTCTTCCCCTTTGTGGGTTGTGTCACACCTGGACCACTGTTGCGAGAGCCCAAATGGATTATTCTTACGTGATGAGTCTGGGTTTGTTTGGACTTTCTACCTGTAAAAGAAGGCCCAATATGAGATTTGGTTTCATATTTATCATTATTTCTTTGGCCCCTAGTGGGCTTCGGAACCCTACCTCTTTTATGAGTTCATTTCAAAAAAATGACAAAACAAATTTCCAATAAAAATGTTGCAACTTAAAAATAATTGGACACCTATAAATTCCTTCAAGAAAATAGAGCACACTACAGAAAAAATAATAGCAGACTTACCCCTATTGCAAAAAATGGAAAATTATTACCAATTCAAATCACCTCCTTAGAAATGACGCCAAAATGTTGGGTGCAAGAATTGCACTTAAGCAAACTCCTCAACACTTAATTGTCAACCTAGGGGTTTCGTAAACTTAGAGACAAAGCACATGAAATTCCAGAAGTGGTATGAACTTTTCCTATTCCTAATCCTAGTTCTTAAATTAAATGTTGCAAAATTAGACATAAAACAATCTTAAAGACAATCAACACCAAAGCAATTCTAGTGTTGGAATGTAAAAGAATAATTTGCGAGGAAATCAAGTAAAGTAACTTTCACACAACTAGAAGCAATCTTAAATGTTGAAATGAAATACTATGTTTATCTTCAGTATAGATGGCTAACAGTTTAACAAGTGGGCCCTTGCAAAGATCTGTTTCCCAATTGATCTTCCTCTACACCAAGCAGCATGTTCTTGTACTATGGAAATCTGCTTGCACTAGTGCAAGTACAATACGTATGTGAAAAAAAAGTATATTTTACCTTCTTTACTGAAGACTTATGTCTTTATGGAGGTGCTCTAAGGCTCAAGGCATAGAGCACTCTGTTCCTATGACAAGAGACCATCTCTTGCACCAAGACAAAGCTTCCTTCACCGAAGTTTTCAATTTACTTTCGAAATAATTACAAGACGTGTTGAAAAGAATTGCAATTGCAAGCTAGATTCTAAGATAAATTACACGTGAAAAGAATGCTTTAATTAATTGAACTTTGCAATGAAAGTAAACTTCATAAAGAAAAAACAATTCGGAATAATCAAGCAACAATCAAGATAATTTTCATGCATCAAGTGACTTTCGACAATTCACTTATAACATTTCTGTTCCTTTTTCTTAAGTCATAATTTGCAAGATAAAGTATGGTGTGTGTAATAACGTCCTTCCTTAATTCATGTAAACATTCTTAGATCCTTCAGAAGTATAACTCTTAACATTGAGAATGATTACTTGAATTGACAATACGTTTGCTCGCAGGAATAAATGAAATTATAAGCACAAGGGTAAATGAACTGGGTTGGTTGGGCCCTAGCCAACCAGCTCATTTCCCATTTTAGCAAATGAAACGGTTTAGCACTTAATCACGCATGAAATAAAAATTAAACACAGCATGAAGAAAACATGGCATGTTCCTTGTATTAACTTGATCAACAAATATACATGATAGTGTGAGTCTAGCTCAGAAGCAAGGGTGATACAAAATTATAACGTAAATGAAATCACAACTCAGATATTGCTAGCTTGGCTCTACCTATAATCTACATTATATACAGTCTCTCGGCCTTAGCCATATTCCGCTAATTACAATCATTTCTTATTCAATCCTTTCGGCCAACGGACTAACAAACAACATTGCAAAACCGACTGATGGTTATAATAAAGCATAAACTTTGTTGGTTGTAGACGATATTCTTGGCATGTATCCATAACTATACCCTGCCAATATCCATCCTCAGATAGTCTGCAACCGAACTAGGAGTCGTGGATCAAAACGCCCGCGTGGAAATATTCAACTATCACGGAGATCAAGGAGCAGCATTGTTGGTAGTGCAGGAGTCTGCTTGCACTGATCACGCTAAATAATGATTAACTCTTAGTTCTTCAATTACTTTTAGGAAAGTTAAACATAAGTTACAAGAGATACTAAAAGGTATGAAATCTATGTAAAGTAATTAATAAAGCACTTAATAAATCTTAATTATGAAATACAAAGTATATGTAGGAATAGATGATTATCTTGGACTAGTGCAGGAATGAGAGGGTTAAATAGAGATAAAACAGAGGTTAAGGCTTATGGGAATAGTGTAAAAATAGTGAAATTTGGGACACCAAAATTTGTCCTAATAATACATCACAAACGTCAAGAGGAGCAACATTACACAATACCTCATCTATGAAGGGCTTGATGTTGTAAGGAAGGCGACACTACTGATTGACTCGAAGATCTCATCCTTGGTGAAGCCACCAGATACTATAGGGATATGAGTGTGGCATAGTCAGTAGGCCCAATTGATTCATGACCTCTACTAAAACGAGGTCCTTTTTGCTCCCACATTCAACAATGAATTGCAGTGGCAAACCGTTCACCCACATCTGTGAGTGGAAGAGATGCTCCCCCTCCTCTGGATCTTTGAGCTAATTCTTTTGGATCTTGGCAGTGTCAATAGTGGTGTTGGGATCCACATCAATAATATTATTCCCTTTGTCATTACTCTTGTTGGGTTCTGAATCAGAGTCAGAACATGCATTTGATTTTGAAGCCTTCAACTCAACCACCAACGACTACTTGGCCCAATACTCACTTGTGTTGTGAGTGGGGATCTTATGGAACTCACACCACTTTCCTATGTCCTTTGACTTTGTGATTTTGTTATTTTCTTGTGGATTTATAGGGTTATCCTGGGTCACCTCACCTTGGCTCTGTCCTTCGCCCTGTGGTTTTGGGGCACCTTTCCCTTGCTTTATATTTGGAGATCCAAAGTCTCTCTTTTTTGTTTAAACTTCTTCTCGATCTTGACAGCATATCGGTACATTGTGCCGAGTGAGGAGATCTCTAGGGTCTCATCTCGTCCTGGATGTGTAGGAAACTGTGGTATTTTAGTACCAAATGCCACTCAGAATTCTTGATACCCAACTTCATGTGAAGGTATGAAAAATATTGGTAAACTCTGGCATGTCTTGGTCCCTTCCCTGCCGCAGTGTGCTCCACTTTACGTATTTATCCTCATAGCTCCCGACTGGGTAGTACTGATCCTTAATGGCATCCCATAATGAATTCCAAGTGGGTGTGGTTGAAAATAGTGAGCGTTCCCTCTTGTCCTTCTGCTCACAGTAGGTTCCCCACCAATCCTTGATGTGGGCAGTGGCTTTGAGAAGTGCAAAAGTAATATTTTCCCAGCTGGAAAAATCATGAGCAGAAAAATATCCTTCTAGCACATTCAACCATTTATCTATGACATCTGCATCTATTTGACCCTCAAATATGGGGATGTCAAAGTTAACTTGTACCTTAAAGAGTGTGGGGCTTCCAGAGTAGTTGCTGGAAGTATATGCGTCGCCCTTGGGTAACCGTTGAATGATTTGGGAAAGGTTGTCCATCATCGCATTCCTCTGTCACTCGAGAGATTCTTCGAGCAATATTTTGAAAGGATCTCCTTTCCCCTCATATTTCTATTCGTCCACCATGGGAGTCCATCGGGATTTGCGAGGCTATGCTTACAAAGGTTCGATTAGTTCAAGCCCTAACTCCTTATATCTCAACCTTGTTGGGGACATGCAAAGAAAAATAGAGAAACAGCAGACTACTCTGATACCACTAATCTGAATTTAAGTAGGAATGCAACAAATTACAGATATAACCATAAATACAGAGATGTAGCATAAATAACGCTTCATTTCATTAATATCAAGTATTGAAATCTGCTTACAAACAGTATCGAAATAAGACTAGTTCAGGCGATGGTAGCTTATCTCTGAGAAGGGATGTGGTGGCTACATGGCTCTGAACTGTGTTACAATGAGGCTCAAAGGCCTATATATTATTGAGAAAGAAGGGAAAACCCTAAACATCCAAAAAGCTAACCCTAGGAGATGAAGCACCAAACTATGGGCCTTGTTTGGGTAAATTGGTACATCAACTTCTCGGGGTCGTACCTTTGGCATACAATCTCCATTTGACGCTTACAATAATTTGTTAGAAAGTTCTATCCAAGGACTACAACTTTTGTGTGGCAAACATCAATTTATAGGCCATATTGGCCCTTGTTTTCCCAAAAAACATCGTTTAGGGCCTCAAAACGATGTCAGAAGTTTAGGACCAAAAAACTGCCAAAAATAGTAAATGGTGCTATAAATAAGGAAACTAAAAAAACTTAAAGAAACAATGGTGGGGGTCCAAGTGGATTAGTTATTTGACCACCAATATCCACCTTGATCATTCCTCCACCCTGAGGAAGCAATGGTCCCCATTGCATTGAGTTCCTCCATGAGATGAGGAAACTTCTACTGAACTTGGTCCCTGGTGAGTTACTTGCCTTGGTGAAGGAGTTGGCCTGCTTTGACAACTCATATAGTTGGACCTTTGCTGTTGGGTGTTATTGATCTACATGTCCATGATCCGATTAGTTGTGGCTTGTTCCATGCAAAATGGATTTAACTCTACAGGTGTGAACTGTTTTGCAATGTCTGATGTGTCCAACAATGGTGGGAAGTATGGTCGAAGGTGGTCCACATTGAACACTAGGTGCAGGCCAAGGAATGGGGGAATGCTGAGCTCAAATGTATTGTCTCCTACTACCTTAGTGATGTTGTATGACCCATATTGGAGTGGATGAAGCTTTCAGTGGGGCCCAGCGAGGCACTCCTTTTGCAAATGTAGCCAAACTTTGTTGCCCACCTGGAACTTGTGTGGCACGTGATGTTGATCATGTCACTGCTTGTACTTGGCATTTTCCCTAATGGAGTGATTATATATCAGCCCGTTGGGTAGAGGTGCTCCAGGAGTTATATCGAACGAATGCTTGGCATGACATTGCAAAAATACCCTTGTGGGTGAGAAGAAGATGTCCTTGTATTATTTCATGACTGTATCCGCTTGCTTCTGTTGCGTGGAGAAACTCTTTCCCAAGATCCACAAATGTGGCCATGATATTCCCCTTACTTTGAGAGAGAACTAGAAAGAAAATAAATTTCTTATTCTGGGAGATGATCTTATTGCATTTCTTAGCAGAGATCAAAGATGTGGTTGTAGGTGGAGCTACCTCTCGTATCCTGTATAACGTATTACCCAAATAAATAATCACAAAGTGAGATCTAGAGTCATATACAACATATCACTTCCACAAGTATGGTTTTCTTAATAATACATCACAAACGTCAAGAGGAGCAACATCACACAATACCTCATCTATGAAGGGCTTGATATTGTAGGGAAGGCAACACTACTAGTTGACTCAGAAATATCATCCTTGGTGAAGCCACCCGATACTATACGGCTGCAGGTGTGGAGTAGTCAATAGGCCCAACCACTTCATGACCTTTATTGAAACAAGATTATTTTGGCTCCTATTGTTGAAAGTGAATTGTAGAGGTGAAGCCTTCACCCACATCTGTGAGTGGAAGAGACTCTCCCCCTCCTATGGATGTTCAGGCTCATTATTTTGGATCTTGGCGATGGCAATAGTGGCACTGGGCTTTACATCAATAATCTACTTCCCTTTGTCATTCCTCTTATATGATTCTGACTTAGGGTCGGGACATGCATATGATTCTGAAGCCTTCAAATCGGCCACCATATACTGCTTGGCCTGACACTCACTTGTGTTGTGAGTGGGGCTCTTATGGAAGTCACGCAACTTTCCCATGTCCTTCTTTGACTTTGTGTAGTTGTTATTTTCTTGTGGCTTCGAAGGGTTATCCTGGGCCACCCCACCTTGGATTTGTCCTTCGCCCTGTGGATTGGGGGCGCCTTTCCGTTGCTTCAGATTCACAGATCGAAAGTCTCACTTCTTTTGTTTAAACTTCTGGTCGATATTGACAGTGTATCAGTACGTCATGCCAAGCAAGGATATGTCCAGGAACTCCATTTCGTCCTAGATATACCTATGTAGGCAGCTGCGATATTTGAGTACCAAATGCTACTCAAAATTCTTGATACCCAACTTCGTGGGAAGGGTATGAAAAATATTGGTAAACTTCAGCACGTCTTCGTCACTTCCCTGCCGCAACGTGGTCCACTTTATGTATTTATTCTCATAGCTCCCAACAGGGTAGTACTACTCCTTGATGGTGTCTCGGATCGAATTCCAAGTGGGTGCAACTGACAACGGTGAGGGATCCCTCTTGTCCTTCTGCACACAGAAGGTTTGCCACTGGCCCACTAGTCCTTGATGTGTGGGGTGGCTTTGAGAAGTGCAAAAGTAATATTTTCCCTACTCTAAAAGTCATGAATGGAAAAATATCCTTCTAGCAGATTCAACCATTTATCTACGACATATGCATCTATCTGACCCTCAAATATGGGGATGTAAAAGTTAACTTGTACCTTAAAGAGTGTGGTGCTTCCAGAGTAGTTGCTGGAAGTAGTTGCATCGCCCTTGGGTAAATGCTGAAGGATCTGGGCAAAGTTGTACATCATCATGTTCCTTTGTCGCTCGAGGGATTCTTCGAGTAATATTTTGAAAGGATATCCTACCCCCTCTTCTTTATTTTTGTTTGCCATGGGAGGCCATCAGGATTTGCGAGGATGGTCTTGCAAAGGTTTGACCAGTTCAAGCTCTAACTCCTTAAATCCCAACCTGGTTGGGGACATGCAAAGAAAAACAAAGAAAGAGCAGACTGTTCTGATACCACTGATCCAAATTTAAGTAGCAATGCAACAAATTACAAATATAACCATAAATACAGAGATGCAATAGAAATAACACTTCATTTCATTGATATCAAATACTGAAATATGCTTACAAACAGAATGGAAATAAGACTAGCTCAGGTGATGGTAATTTATTTCTGAGAAGAGATGTGGCGGCTACATGCCTCTAAACTGTGTTACAATGAGGCTCAAAGGACTATTTATTATTGAGGAACAATGGAAAACCCAAAACATCGAAAAACCTAACCCTAGGAGATGAAGCGCCAAACTATGGGCCTCATTGGGTAAATTGGTACATCAACTTCCTGGGGTCGTAACTTTGGCATACGATCTTCGTTTGACGTGTACAGTACCTCGTTAGAAATATCTATCCAAGGAATACAACTTTCAAGTGGCCAACATGTTTATATGAACCATGTTGGCCATTGTTTTCCCAAAAAACGTCGTTTAGGGCCTCAAAACAGCTCCGGAAGTCCAAGACTCGAAAACTACCAAAAATAGTAAATTGTGCTACAAATAAGGAAACTGAAAAATTGAAAGAAACAATGTTGGGGGTCCAAGTGGAATAGGTGAGTGCTACCAATATCCACCTGTATTAGTGTGCAAAGGTCTACTGCCCAAATCATTACAAAGGATTTGATTCCTTCCTTTAAAATGCAGAAATTCAAAATAAAAGAAATAAGAAAAACTGAAATGTGGTTGAGGAAAATAGCTCCCTATCATTCCTATGATGGCCTCTAATCAGGCCACATCTATGCCACAATGTTCCTATTCAACTACTTGACTGATTCTCCTATGGATTTCCTCTTAAACACTTGAACTTTCCAGTTTCTAGAGCTGGGAGCGATCAACTGTGGTGGCCTTGGTGGTGTTCAGGAATCATAGTTACCGAATCATCCATGTCTTACCTCTCTGCGTCACACTATCAGAGCCTAATATGTCTGTAATATTACCATAGTTCTATATCGAAGCTTTGCCTTATCGAAACTTTATTCTTAAAATTCATTACAAAAACAACGAGTTCTGATGTCCTTGGTCCTTTTGTTTATCCCCTTTCTATTTTCCTCCATGGAACTAGATGCGGTGACCAGAGGCTTATCCTTAAGGTGCTAGGCCATTTTGTTCCTGCCTAGGGGCCGTTTTTCCTTTGTTAAGAGCTTAGCGCCCTTGGTTCTATAAGTTCTTCTCAATCATGTGCTAGCCCTAATATCAGATCCCCCTTATCGACACGTTTTCAATTGCAAACTGTTATAAAGTGTTGACATCCTCAACCTTCGATATGTCGACCTCCGATATGCCATCATCACTCCATGTCCCACTTCTTGAGTGGTGACATGTGTCACCCAGATTTACCCCCTTAGGCCCCTCAAAATGCCAAAATAGCCTGCCACGTGTCCTTATGTACTGACACATCATGCTAACATCATATGCCACTGTAGCTTTATTAGAACCAATCATATGTTACCGTGTGTCTTTATCAGAGCCAATCGTATGCTGCCACCTGTAGCTTATCGAAACCAATCATATGCTTCCACATGTCTAGCTAGAGGAGAGAGCAAAGGGCCTGGCACCTTTGGTTTTGCAATGAAATCCCTTTGTTAATCCTTATTAGTGCTCCTTGATAGTTTTTAATGCTATCAAAGCTTTTAACAATATCACAAATTTTTAAAGGTTTGCACTTTCAGAAGTTGTAATCCTCCGATGTCTCTGGACCTCTGATATGTGATGCGCCGATATGCTTGATGCTCTGATGTTGCAATGCATTGGTATGCCAGACCTCTGATATGTGATCGCTGATATTTTTGATGCTCCAATATGCAATCGCCAATATATCTGGACCTATGATATTGCAATCTCTGATACTCTGATATGCCTTCCTAAGGCTTCAATCCTTGAAACTTCAGAAGACCATATCTTTTGATCCAGGAGTTCAATTTTGGACTTCCACATATCATTGGAAATATTTTTCAGAGAACTTTAAAATAGAGAGGGTCTGATGTAGGCTTGGAGTCCTTCTGCTGCTTTGAAAATGGCTATAAACGTCTCTGCTCATTTACTCTTTGGACAAATGAAAACAAATTTTGGAGTAAGTAACAACATTGGCTCCAATTGGGGACAATTCCTTGTTGGAAAGGTGTTGAGAACCTACATAATAGTAGCCATCACCATTGGGCATGGAGTAAAAAATACATTAAACCTATAAAACTAGACAATCTCCATGGAACTTTAGTTTTTGGGAGTCCCCTAATAAAAACTGAAATGTAAAACTACAAATTCTAACAATTGGAAATTAAATGCTCACCTAATGAGCTTATTTATATACAACTCATACTTATGCATAGGGATCAATTCACCCAAGTGAGGTCGACCTTTTGATGATACCAGGTCAGCATTTGGGTGCTAGACCTAATGCCTCCATGCTACTGAGATTTAAAAATCAAAACAAGCTTGCACCATGAAATATCTTCAAATAAAAAGCTTGATACATACCCCAGAAACAAAATCTTCTAGTGACCAAAGAATGTTGTCATGTAGTTAACTATTGGGTCATAGAATTGATGAGAAAAATTATTGTTGTCTCCCTCTCTTGAACAGTTTCCTAGCAGGAATCTTTCTGCAAGAGGAAGCCACAGACATTGCTTGGCTCTTCAACTTTGGTCTCCTCTTGAAGGAGTTATTGTTGGTAATCTTCTCCCCACTTGTTTGTAAGCAAATCCCTTTGACAATTTACAACCATCTCATCCTCCTCTGAATCATCTGAATCATAGATTAGGGAACCTTTATTGAATTCAACACTAGTTTATTAAATTTGTTCTCCATTTGAAGGATGTGAATCGTGAACTGGAGCCTCTTTGTTGACTTGCTGGTGGGACTCCTCTTTTTTTCCATCTTCCCATGACTGGGACCATTGCAGTCCTACATTGCTCAACATCCCATCAGATTCATACAAATTGTAAGGAGAATAATCAAATTCGGGAGAATAATATCTCTGAGGGTTTATTTGCAACTTGATAATGTCTCCTCCTTCCCTTTCTTGATTACTGGGTCATCCTTCTTGATGCAAGCATATTTTTTCTTGGAGTTGAGCCCCACAAACATCTTCAGTGGGATCATTAACCTTAGAAATATTTTCAACATTAAAATGTGCACAAAAATCTTCAAACAAAACACCCAGTGGGTATAATATTTTGAAAAAATGATTGAATTCTATGTGAAAGCTCTTTAAGGAAGATATGATGCCACGAGGTATTGTTTTGTACCAAAGTCTAGCATCTCCCTCTAAAGAATACATGAACAATTTCATTTTCACATCTTCAAAAGCAATACCCAGTTGTTCCATGCATTCATGAAAATCCTTGAGGTGTTGGTCCAACCTTCTATCTGTGTTTCCACTAAAACTAGGAAAATAGGTATACCATTCATGAACTGAAGGGACATGATGGGGATAACCAGAAACAAAAGAAAAATCTAGTGGGGAAAATTTGTTGGCCAAGAACACATGAATGACCATTTTGAAAACCCCTTTAGGTGAGTGATCTCAAGTTCAAATGTAGGGGAAGTTTTTTATTGTTTAGCATCAGAGCGAGTATGAGGCCTCTTGAAAGCTAGGATGACCAAATAAGGATATATATAGTGGAGTCGCCAAGGTGTTTATAATAAGATTGAAACAATGGACTCACTAAGGTGAGAGATCTTCAACCCACAATTCCCTTGCTCCCTCAATAGAGGGAATGTAAAAATTGTCGTACCCAGGGAAAAATATTCTGATTCGTTCCCCGACAACGGCTCTAGAAATATGTTGTAGCCTTTTCTATCTCTTGTGACACAATTTCTTCAGAAGATATAAAAACATCCTACGGACAACCTCTGGTTTGATAGGAGACGAGTGCCTAGGGAATCCAAGAGGAGTGCTTTAGAACATTTTCTAAGGGCTTTATGTTGCACTCCATATGTCACGTAGTCTGAAAAGAGATAATTCAGGGGCTTGGTTCAATAGATCTTCATCAAGGTAAACACAAGAAAACACATAGATCTAAATACTCAAGGGTAAATATGGCTAATCTCAAAGAGAAATGTCTTGGTTTTGGTGGCCGAAACACAACACTCACTAGGAAACTTAACATTGTTGTTGTAGTATAGATGAACAAGAGGAAGGAAAGGAGGGGAATTGATGTAGAGGGCTGGACAGAACGCTGGATCCTAAGAAACAATATCCCACAAAAACATGGAAGAGTGAGGAGATGAAAATTCAGAAAGAGTGGAGCGTGAATTAAGGTCTCAAACTCTATGCCTCATGAATACATTTGTCACCAAACAGCAATAAGTAAATTGGTGCACATACAAGTACTGTAGGCTATTAAATAACACAAGTAAATTTGAAGTTATTTCAAGTACTTTTTACTACTTAGCAACAAAGATACAACCATAAGGAGAGTGATACCCAAAACTTCATTACACTATTTCAGAGGAGGAAAGACATACATGAAGTGAAAAAAAAAAAGGGGAAACATATTGCACATTTCTCTGATTGGAATCAACAATAAATTTTCATTGATCCTTGAAGATGGAGTCCAAATCAGCAAGCCATTACATTTAGCAATTATATCAGCCCAAGGACCTCATGAACAAGGAAATTGAACCAAAGTGGAATGACAAAATTTGGGCCTCTTGGGCACAAAATTCTGAAACCTATGTTAAGTGTTTATTCCCTATTTTTATATGGAGAGGGGGATCTTTGAAAGTAGTTACAAAATATCTCAGCCAAGCTCCAATTGTTTGATCAACTAGCTGTCTCGGTGTGCGAAGGTCTGCTTCCAAAATAATTACAAAGGATTTGATTCCTTTCTTTAAAATGTAGAAATTATAGAATAAAAGAAATAAGAAAAACTGAATGATGGTTGAGGAAAATATCTCCCTGCCATTCCTGTGATGGCCTTTGATTAGGCCACGTCTCTGCCACAACGTTCCTCTTCAGCTACTCGACCGATTTTCCTGCTGGTTTCCTCTTAACCACTTGAAATTCCCACTTTGTAGAGCTAGGAGCGATCAACTGTGGTGGCCTCGGTGGTGTTCAGGAATCATAGTTGCTGACTCATCCATCTCTTACCTATCTACGTCACACTCTCAGAGCCCAATATGTCCTGTAATATTACCATAGTGCTATATCAAATTTTCCTTATTATAACTTTATTCTTAAAATCCATTATGCAAACAATGAGTTTTGATGTCCTTGGCCCCTTTTGTTTAGCCCCTTCTATTTTTCTCCATGGTACTGGGTGTGGTGATTGGAGGATTAGCCTTAAGGCGCTAGGGAAATTTGTTCCTGCCCGGGGACCGTTTTTCCTTTGTTTAAATCTTAACGCCCTTGGTTCTATAATTTTTTCTCGACCATGTGCGAAACCTAATATCAGAGTCCCCTAATCGACACTTTTTCAATTTCCAACTGTTATAAAGTGCCGACATCCTCAAGCTCCAATATGTTGACCTCTGATATGTGGATGATCGTCTCCTTCCCCAGAATGTAATGTTTCCATGGCTAGTAATCGTGCATGATGGAATACATATCCTTATCATAGGTGGAGTATCTTTGAAAGTATCATAGGGTGTCTCATTGTGATAGGCCATCAAATTCCTTTAATGAATGGGCACTGCATCATTAGCATAGTTAGAGGCATCTATCTCAAGCTCAAATTATTGTTACAGGTTTGGTAATGCGAGGACTATTGGAAAGAAAAGGAAATTTTTTGGCTCAACGAATGCCTTATATTGTGACTCATATTGAAAAATAAAAAATAAAAAACTCTACTTTCTCTCTAGCCTTAGTAACTTGACTTAAGGGCCAAGTGATGTGAGAGAATCCAAACATGAATCTGTAGCAGAAAATAATGAGGCACGGGAATATTTGAAGCTCTATGAGACTCATCAAGCTGACCAATCCTGAATGACTTGGATCTTAACCGGATCCACATGCACACCTTTCTCATCAATAATGTAACCAATATATTGGAAGTTGTCCATGCCAAAGGAGCATTTTTCCAAGTTTTCACATAGCTTGTGCTATCACAAAGTATCCAAGACCTACCGAATATGTTGCAAGTGATCTTCCCAACTCTTGTTGAATACGAGGATATTATAGAGATATACAATCACGAATGAGTTGGTGAAAGGCCACAATATGTCATCCATCAACCCCATGAAAATTTGTGGGGCATTCATCAAATCGAAGGGCATGACCTACCACTCAAAAAGACCATCCTTGGATTTGAAAGTAGTCTTCCACACATTGATGGGTTCTATTGGAACTTGGTGATAATTGGACTTCAAATCAATCTTTTTGAAATATTTGGCCCCCTTGAGTTGATTAAGAAGGTCATCAATCCATGGAATTTGGTTCATATTCCCAACTATGATTTTGTTGAGGCCTCCTCAATAATTAATGTAGAGCTTCCAAGTCTCATCCTTCTTCTGCACAAGTAGAATTGGGCTGCCACAGCGTGAGGAACTTGGTCAGGTGTTCCCTTTTTGTAGAAATTCTTGGATCTACCACTTTATTTCTTCATTTTCTAGAACATATCAACGGTAGATTGGCCCATTAGTTAGAGGTGTTCTAGGAGTCAGATCGATGGAATGCTTGACCTAATAGCTAAAAGGTACTTCTATGGGTGAGGAGAAGATGTCTCTTGCTCTTCCATGACCTATCCATTTTCCTTTTCCGCAAAAAGGAGCCCTGTGTGGAGGCCATGGATGTGGTTGCGACATTTCCCTTACTTTGAGGGAAAATCAAGAGGAAGAAAAATTTCCCAGTCTAGGAGATGATCTTACTGCATTTCTTAGTAGCGATTAGAGAAACACAAGTAGGCAGGACTACCTCTGGTATCCTATATAGTTTTATGCCCAAATTAATAATAATAGTACGAGGTCTGGACTCATACATAACATGGTGTTTCCACAAGTATGATTGGACCAAAAAAAAAAAAAATCAAGGGGAGCAACATCACACAATACCTCGTCCGTGAAAGGCTTGATATTGTAGGGTAGGTGACACTGTTGGTTGATACAAAGATCTCACCCTTGGTGGAGCCACCCAATGGTGTATGGCTATGGGTGTGGTTTTTTCAGTAGACCCAATTGCTTAATGACCTCTGTTGATATGAGGTTATTTTGACTCCCGCTATTGACAATGAAACATAGAGGAGCCCCCTTTACCCACATTTGTGAGTGGAAGAGACACTCACCCTGCTCGGTAACTTTGGGCTCCTTGTGTTGGACCTTGATGGTAGAAACAATGGCACTGGGTTCTGTTAGCACTCCATGAAACTCTCTTAGGTTGCAGCTCAGAGATGCCTGGTAACATATAATCTTCAGTATTTTTCTCTAAACTACTGGAATGGATGATGGTTTGGATCAAGTCAGATAACTATTTCAGCTCTATTCTCACTCAAGACATGCATGAACACCCCCAACAACTTAAGGCTTTAGACCATTAATGCTCAATAGTTTGTAGATTTAATGAATAGATGGAGAATACTGACTATACCAGCAAATTGCATAAATGAACATATGTGAATGGCTAGCTACAAGCAACAAATGAGCTTACTAACTGTACTGGTAGATGCATATATAAGAACACATATAAATGGCTAGCTGTAGGCAGCAAAGAAGATTGCAACTCTAATATATCGAAGCAGAGATAAGATGATAGTTATCTGGCCTCAAACACAAATAAAACATGAACAAAATGTTCAAGTGCAAGCATAGAATAGCCAAGAGAATGGACCTTGGACATATGATGGTAAAAGAAGCTTATATTGCTGGGATGAATATGAGAAGCTTGAATGAACAGAGGAGAAATAATCTCCAAGAGTTGAACCCCTCTTTCATCTTGCTTTCAGCTATTTATAGCTCGTTTACAATGGTCCTGAGCCTTTTGAGGCTTCAGGTGTCTTAATCTATCCCTCTGTCTTGTTTAACCATTTGATTCCCTCAATAGGCATCATGATTCATAGGTTTCGTCTTCTGACAGAAGACTAACCATATTCAGATATTTTGGGTAGCTTGCTGTGATTCCTGGGAGCTCTCTCGTGCCAGAGATGCCCATAAAGTTTGTTAAGATGGATGTTGCACTGGCCGGACCATTGATGCTCCATGATCTCGTTCGATTTGGGTTGCAGCCTGTTGTGGCCCCTCTCTTTTCCTTTCCGGGATCTATCCGCCGGCCGCTGTATCCCAGCCGAATCCCTCTTCTGGCATGTAAACATTTCTACACAACGCTTCTAAGGATGGCTGGCCACTTGATCTTGCAAATGGAGTGGCTATCAGGCCTATGAAATCCCTATAATAGTCCCTTTCAAATGATAACCATGATTATTTTCTATTTCAAACATAAAACGTTGCACTTGTGTAAATCTCGCCCTTCTCTGTTCTTTTTGGACCTCAAAATTCCTTAAACATGGCCTATTCTCTCATCAGTTCCACCCCCTGGGTCGCTTTCGTCTATTGTAGTCGGCCTGGTCCCTTTGTTCCCCTTGTATTTTGAAATACTTAAAAACACGGGAAATACATGAAAATTGGCCTCCCTCCGGTCTTCAAATCTTATGGATTTCATTCCCAAACCCTTCCGAGTTTGAGACTCATCGTAATGGGCGTTACCACCTGTATAGAGGCCTTGCTCCTTTGTAATATTCTGATGCGATCTTGCGATTTGATTGCAATCGCATATCGCTCCAGGCAATAGTCTTCATATAACACGACGTATGTTCCTACCGATTGCAAACTTGTGATGCGATGTGGGCCCCTGACCCTTGGTAATGTTCTGCTGCGATGTAGCAATGTGATCCAATTGCAATCGCTGATTGCTTAATGCTGGGGATTTATAGATTATGCTCTCCACTGCTGTGACTACCGATGTGACTCTCTGATTAACTGACCCTTCAGCTTGGCCGATTGTGATTTATCCCGTTAGATTTGGGCCATTGATCAGCCAGATCTAACGGTAGTCGTGTGTTGCTCTGTTCGCACTTGCAATATTCTGTTTTTTCACTGTTTCGGAGTATTTTAGCCTCCCGATAGCGTATTTCCACCCTTCTGAGGGCTTTTGGCATATGATTGTTTCGATCTTGGGAGGATCTTAATCAACTCTTGAAGACTTCAAGAGTGTTTTGGATCCATTTTCTGGGCCAAATGCCAACAAGGCTAACACTGGCTCCTTCTGGGGATGAAATCCTCCCTGTGAGGTTTCAAGAATCATAGAGCAATGCCTTTCCTATCAAACAAAATTAAATCTTCCCCCTAGTGTTCCATTGGGCATGGAGTCTTTTTAGCATAAACATAAAAACTGAAAGAAAAACATATGTACAATAATAAGGTTTTAAGGCCTTAAATGAAATGGGGTTTTAGGAACCGCCCGTTTACTGGGCTACCAAAAGTGTCTCCTCCTTCTAGATTGTGCAAGATGAATGTATTGTTGTGTTGAACTTGAGTGATAACAAAAGGACCTATCCATAAGGAGTCAAACTTGCCATGATTACCTTTCTTTTCCTTCAATGCATCCCATTTGAGCACCCAATCACCAACTCAGAAATTGTCCACTTTTTCCTTCCTGTCAAAGGTTTTTTTGATTTTTCTTCTGATGGACTTGTGACTTCTTGACCAACTGCTCTCTGATCTGTTGTAATTCAACTAGGTTATTCATTCTTATTAACATGGAATTTTCTTCAGCTTCTTCTTCTTGCGAGAACTTAGCCACAGGGAGGATCAACTTGATAGGGAAAGTAGCATAATGCCATAAACCAGCTTAAATGGAAAGTTCCCCATGGAATTTTTGATGGAAACTCTATCAGCCCATAGTGCAAACTTCAACTTGGAACCCCAACTCTTTTTGTTCTCTTCTAATGGTTTTTTTATTATCCTTACCAAACTCTTAGATGATTCTGCCAAGCCATTGCTTTAAGGATAATATGAGGTAGAATGCACCACTTGAATGCCCATGGATTCACCCATGTCCATCAATTCTTTTGCCTTAAAAGCCGCTACATTATTAGTGACTAGTTTGGTTGGGCAACCAAATCTAGTGAAAATATTGCCATTCAAGAACTTTATGACAACTTGATGATTGGAATTCTTAGTGGGTATAGCCTCAATCCACTTGGTGAAATAATCAGTGGCTGCTAAGATTCATTTGTGTTGGCCACTGGAATGTGGGTTAATCTCACCTATAAAGTCCAAGCCCCATTGTTGGAAGGGACCACTGACCTGTATTGGCTTCGAAGGCAGAGATTTTAGTTGTTGTCTTCCTGCAAACCTCTGGCACTTGTCACAAGCTTTTACAAAAGAAAACACATCAGAGAATAGCTTAGGCCAATAATACCCAACCCTCAAGATTTTGTGAGCTATGGTTTTCCAATAATGATGCCCACCACAGATGCTAGAATGGAATTGGTGTATGACCTCTACAGACTGTTCTTTATCTAGACACCTCAAGAGGATTCCTGATGGGTCTTTCTAATAAAGAAGATTTTTGTCAATGTAGAATTTGGCTGATCAGAGTCAAGTGGCACGAGCTTGACTTGAACTAAGCCCTAGAGGAACTTTTGACTTTTGCAAGAAATGAACTATGTTGGAATACCATTCGCATGTGGCTAGATTTTCATCCAAGGACTGACTCTGCTTTTGCTCTTCTGATGCTCCCTTTATTTGCTCATCATCTGAATTTAGACCCATGAAATTAATGTCTAACAAGCTGCAATTTTCTTCAGCCGTGAGCTTAGCCAAGCCCTGGCCTTTGACAAGCTTAGTGGGCTTCACCTCTATGTCGAATTCTATGAATTTTGCAATCCATTTTGCTCTCTTTCCATCAATATTTGGCTGAGTTAAGACATCTTTCACTGAGGCTGAGGGCACATATGCAATTACTTTGGAATGCAGAATATAAATCCTGAATGCTTTCAAATATTTTATTAGAGCATAAGCTTGCTTCTCAATAACGTCATACCTTAGTTCAACATCCCTTAGAGTTTTGTTGAAAAAGGCCACGGGGTGCTCTATGCCTTCATCATTTTTTTGCAACAAAACTGCTGCCAGTGCATCATGAGAGACAAAAGAGAAGATACAAAACTCCTTGGTGTAATCTGGGCTAATTAGAGTGGGAGATCCCATGATAGCTTGCTTGATGGCTTCAAAAGAGCTTCTTGAAGTGGTTGTCCATTTTATCTCCGATCCTTTCTTCAACATGGAAGTGATGTGCTTTACTAACTCTGCAAAGTTTGGAATGAACCTCCTTACAAAGTTGATCTTACCCAGGAAGGATTGGATGCCCCTTTTCGACCTTGGGATGGGCAATGTTTGAATGGCTTGAACCCTTACTGGATCAATCTTCACACCTTCAGCGGAAACAATATGTCCCAAAAGTTTGTCTTCATCTAGAGCAAACTGTGACTTCTTTGGGTTTACTAAGATTCCAAAAAGTCTGCACTTTAGGAAGACCTTCTTCAAATGTTGTAAATGGTCTTTGTGGCTGTTGGAGAAGACTATTATTTCATCAAGGTAAATAAGGAAAAACTTGTCCTTCTCTCCCACGAAGGCTATGTCCATGGCCCTCTACAACGTGGCCCCAACATTCATCAGTCTGAAAAGCATCTTGGAGTACATAAAAGTACCCCAAGGAGTAGTGAAGGTGGTCTTTTCCTGATCTTCAAGATGTACAGTAATCTGATTGTAACCTGAAAATCCATCTAAGAAAAACATGACTCTAGCCCCTGAAACCTTTTGCAGCAAGTGTTCCATCTTGGGTAGGGGATAGTTATCTTTTTTAGAGCACTTGTTCAGATTTCTGAAATCGACGAAAAGCCTGATTTCTCCATTTTTCTTCCAAACCGCCATAAGGTTGGCTATCCATTTCGAATGCCTTAGGGGAACTATGATTTTGGTATCCAAAAGCTTCTTGATTTCTTTCTTGATCAAAGGCAATAAGGGAGGGCTGACAGGTCTTAATTTCTGCTTAAAAGGGGTCATGTTATTTTCCAGTGGGACCCTATGTTGAATAATTTCTGGGTCATAGGTTTTAAGATCGTTGTATTCCTAGGAAAAAATATCAGTGAATTCCTTCATGAGGGTGCAATACTCAGAATTCTGGGCAGAAGACAAATGAGTAGACAGATTGATGAATTTCGGATGGGATGGGCTCCCTATATTATGTTGTAAAACAACAGACTCCTTCCCTGTTTTGGTCGGCTTGTAGGGCACATCATTATGATCGAAAAGCTTCTCTAGAGGCACAAATCCCTTTGGTATGTGATTATTGCACAGTTGGACAATGCTTTCTCTGCCTATTTCACTTTTTAGCTTGGACTGACCGAATTCTTCCATGTTTTCATTTTCTTGGTCGATGTGCGTTTCAACAAATTCCTCAATGACTTGTAAAAACCTGTTAATTTCCTCATCATCTTCAAAAACTCTCCAATATTTGACATTGTCTGGCAGGGACGGTCTGTATTTTACTTGAACTTCATATGTCAATTTAGGAGGCAAAGGAGGAACAAACGTGCTAGCAGAGACAGCAAGGGAGTCGACAAGCTGGTTCTTCATTCTTGGAATATAAGAAATGCTGAAATATTTGAAAGAATCTTTGAGCCTCCATACCTCATCCCTGTATGCTTTCAGCCTTGGATGCTTTGCTTGGAACATTTTATTTACCTGCTGAATTATGAGGTCTGCATCTCTAAACACTTGCAGGCCTTTGACACTCATTTCTTTAGCAGCGCTTAAGCCTAGAATCAAAGCTTCATACTCTGCTATGTTGTTTGTGACATAAAAGGTTAATTTGAAAGACAAATGAATGTATTCCTATGTTGGGGACACAAGGACTACACCTGCCCCTGCAGCTTCTTTGGAGCAAGTCCCATCAATGAACATACCCCAATTCTGTGGGTTTCCATCCTACGTGACCTGGCAAACTCGCTTTTTAAGTTGCGTGGAGGCCAACAAAGACTCTTCAATATGAATAATACATGCTCCAAAATCAATATCATCAGCGTAGATGGATGATTAGTGGGATTCTTCTCATTTCTGATGATGTAAGCCAACTGCGCCTCTCTGTATAATCTCTTTCTCTCACCGCCGAAAACTGGGACAGTAACATAGGACAGATCATTTTGTAATGATCCACCTAGTCTCTTGATCCAACCTCTGGAAAGTAACATGCCAAATTTGGGAGGCTACCACAATATCCATCATCATGTTTTTCATAGGCAGCTGAGAGAAAGTGATGGTTGGGTCCTTGATTAATCCTATACATTTCACTTTTCTAGAGTTGAAAGAAAACAAATCATGATAAGGCTTAGTGATGTCGAGACCTAACTTGTCCATGACAGCCTTGGGAATTAAGTTATGGCTAGCTCCAATGTCCAAAAGAATTTGTGGAGGTTTCTATCATGAATTTTCAGAGAGACATAGAACAATGGAGAGTTGTCCTCACCATTTTCAATCATTGGGCTAAGGATAATAGCTGGGTTGTCATCTTGTAGATTTACATAGTCGTTGGAGGCTTGGATGCAAGGATAATTTTAGGGGCGAATGTTCGCCCTTTGGCGAAATTAAGGGGTTTTAAATTTTTAATTAAGGGGTTTTAAATTTTTAGTGGGCAAATATTTTGTATCATAGTACATTTTTACAAATCACCTCAAATAGCCCACCTTATTTTAAGGGAGAGCGTAAAAAAGGTAAATTTAGCCCTTGAAATTAGGACTTACAACCTTCCATTCGCCCATTTTCAAGAATAGGTTTTATTTAAGTGAATCCATTCGCCCATTTTCAAGAATAGGTTTTATTTAAGTGAATCCTATGGGCCAAATACCATATTTATAAAAGAGGTATGGTAAATTAATAAAAATATAAATAAATGAGAGGTATGGTAAATAAATAAAACGTTTTTTATATTTACTCCATAAGTCACCTTATATACATGTAAGGGTGTAAACAAATAAAAATATAAGTAAAGTGGAGGTATGGTAAATAAATAAAATGTCTTTTTATACTTACTCAAAAGGTATGGTAAATAAATAAAAATATAAATAAACTAGACGTATCGTAAATAAATAAAACCTCCTTTTATATTTAGTCCATAACCCTCGTTCTATTTATGAAGGCTCAAGAAAGAGGTTTTATTTAAGTGAATCCTATGGGCCAAATACCATATTTGTAAAAGAGGTATGGTAAATTAATAAAAATATAAATAAATGAGAGGTATGGTAAACAAATAAAACATTTTTTTATATTTACTCCATAAGTCACCTTATATTTACGAACTCTCAAAAAATGGGTTATATTTAGGTGAAACCTATGGCCAAAATACTATGGGACAAATACCATGGACTAGATTGTTATTAATACCATGCAAAAAACCATTATTAACCCTAATATTAGAATTAATAAAAATAAAAATGGCACATGGTATTGACCCATGGTATTCACCAAAATGGCACATGGTATTGACCCATGGTATTCACCTGGAATGTAGCCTATTTAAATGGGGGAATTAAACCAGCATGTATTCTATGCTAAGATTCACTAGGACTTTACAAAGTTTTATTATTTAGTGAAAGACTCGCCAAGATTTTACAAGATTTTATAATTGAGTAAAATATTCGCCATGCCTGGTGAGAGATTCGCCAAAAAATTATATATACATATTATATTATTGATAAAATCGCCTTCCATTTTTCCTATATACCATGGAGATTCGCCCATTTATTATATTTATAAATTTAGGGGGGGTTCTTAAAATTTTCCCTCCTTGGATGGCTTTAGGCTCAAGGGCTTCGAGGATGGATCTTTTGAAGGACTCACTTTTCACTAGTTCAATCAGAGGCATAGGTATTCTTAGCTTTTGAATTTTTTGATTGAAAACTGAAAGGAGAAGGGGACTTGTCAAGGCCTCTTACCTCATGAGCTGGAGCTTGGAGGATGATAGGATCAACTGCCGGTTGTTTTTTCTTATTAGCTTGCTGCACTGCAGGGTCAACAGCTCTTTAAATAGGAGTTTCCTTGGCATTATTCATCTTCAACTGCAGATTATATCTGCACTGATCTTCAGCTTGCCGAACAACTTCACCACTCCATTCTTGGTTAGTCTGGTCATGGCATAATGACTTTTCATAGGTAGTTGTGGTAAAAAAGGAAGCATTTCCTTTGTCTTCAAGGTAATGGATCTCATCATCTTCTTCAAACTACTCTTCCTCCATGACTACATTCTGGAAAGGGGTCTTCACCCTTTGGTCTTCATTGGCATCTTTGCTTCTTTGCAATATCTGCAACAGCTCATTAGCTCTTCTATATGGATTTGGATTTCTAGGAGCAAAGGTATTGGGAACTCTCCCTTTCCCAGGCTACTGTTCAACCTTTAATTTACAAATTTCAGAGGCTAATGAATCGATCATTTTGGTCATTTGATCTATCTTGGGATCAGAGAATGATGAGGACTCGCCCCTCTGTCTTCTTCTATCAGCATTTCCCTTGAGTTTTTTTGCAGCCATGATGTTTGATTCTACTTCCAAGGCTGCATCCTACATGTTAGCCAAAGTAGCACATCGATTCTCTCTCAACAGTAGGCAGAAGTCAAAATCAAAAGCATTAGCATAGGTGAGTTTAGCAGAGGTAGTAGTCAGCTTTACTTCCGCCAGTATCTTGCTATACATGCGGTTAAATCTCTTATTAAAATCGGACAGCAGCTCCCCATTTTCCTTCTTCAAGATTCCAAACTTAGTGTGGTAGTAGAGGAGATCCTTATTATCCCCCCAATGTTTTAGGAATGCATCATCTAAAGCTTCGATATCTGCTATAGATCTTGGGGCTTGTTCTCTGAACCATTTCTAGCCTCCCCATCTAGGCTTTGGACAAAGAATATCATCCACACATCATCTTCACTAATGTCCAGATTATCAGCATAGCTATAAAATGACTCAAGGTGTTCTTCAGCAGTAACACCTTCATTCCCAGTGAACTTAGGCATATACTTCTAATATTCTCTAGTGGGCATAGCATTCAAAGGAGTGGGCAGTATTAGAGGTCCATACCTAGCAGCTATGATTCTTTCCATTTTGGTGGGTGCTTGTGGACCTGCCATAACTGTGGTGACTAAAAGAGTACTAGAAGTCTGAATGACAGAAGGCTGAGGAGTGACTGATGAGACCAAAGGAGTATGATGGATAGGAGGTGAGGTTCCCTTTGGGCTAACAACAAAAGGAGAAACTAAAGAATAAGGAGCTTTATGAATTTCTGAGAGTTTTTCTTCACTGCTAGTATTAGAATCTGTACTCTCAACATGTATTTGTTCTATTGTAGGATCTTCTTGAAGAGATATAGAATATTGTTTAGGTTTACCTAAACCTGATGCTCCTTTTTGCAATACTTTCTTCTCTTTGATGGTCTTTTTAGGGTCAGGTACTGGGTCAGCTTGTGATTTCTAAGCATTTCTTAGAGTATGCCTCACAAACTGAGCCAAAATTATGAAGTGGAGTCGCCAGATAGATGATTACAACAAAAAATGTGCCCATACTTTGTCTATCATCAAAGTTGGATCTATGTCGTTTCCCATCGAAGCTGAGCTTCAGTTTCCTCTCCCGGGCGATGGCGCCAATTTATGTTAGCACTCCAGGAAACTCTCCTAGGTTGCAGCTCAGATATGCCAGGTAAAATATAATCTTTAGTATTTTCCTCTGAACTTCTGGAATGGATGATGGTTTAGATCAAGTTAGATAACTATTTCAGCTCTATTCTCACTCAAGACATGCATGAACACCGCCAACAACATAAGGCTTTAAACCACTAATGCTCAATAGTTTGTAGTTTTAATGGATAGATGGAGAATACTGACTATACCAGTAGATTGCATACATGAACATATGTGAATGGCTAGCTACAGGCAGCAAATGAGCTTACTGACTGTATTGGTAGATGCATATATAAGAACACATATAAATGGCTAGCTACAGGCAACAAAGAAGCTTGCAACTCTAATATATCGAAGCAGAGATAAGATGATAGTTATCTGGCCTCAGACACACAGAAAACATGAAAAAAATGTTCAAGTGCAAGCATAGAACAGCCAAGAGAATGGACATTGAACATATAATGGCAAAAGAAGCTTATATTGCTAGAATGAATATGAGAAGCTTGAATGAACAGAGGAGCAATAATCTCCAAAAGTTGTACCCTTCTTTCATCTTGTTTTCAACTATTTATAGCTCGTTTACAATGGCCCTGAGCCTTTTGAGGCTTCAGGTGTCTTAATCTATTCCTCTGTCTTGTTTAACCATTTGATTCCCTCAATAGGCAGCATGATTCGTAGGTTTCATATTCTGATAGAAGACTAACCATATTCAAATATTTTGGGCAGCTTTCTATGATGCCTGGGAGCTCTCTCGTGCCAAAGATGCCCCATAATGTTTGTTAAGATGGTTGTTGCATTGTCCAGACTGTCAATGCTCCATGATCTCGTTTGATTCGGGTTGCAGCATGTTGTGGCCCCTCTCATTCCCTTTCTGGGATCTGTCCGTCGGCCATTGTATCTCGGCCGAATCCCTCTTCTGGTAAGTAAACATTTCTACACAACGCTTCTAAGGATGGTTGGCCACCTGATATTGCAAATGGAGTGGCTATCGGGCCTGTGAAATCCTTGCAATAGTCCCTTTCAAATGATAACCATGATTGTTTTCTATTTCATACATAAAACACTGCACTTGTGTAAATCCTGCCCTTCTCTATTCTTTTCGGACCTCAAAATTCCTTAAACATGGCCTATTCTCTCATTGGTTCCACCCCCTGGGTCATTGTCGTCTATCATAGCCGGTCTGGTCCCTTTGTTCCCCTTGTACTTTGAAATACTTAAAAACACGGGAAATACATGAAAATTGGCCTCCCTCCGTACTTCAAATCTTATGAATTTCATTCCCGAACCCTTTTAGGTCTGGGACTCATCATAATCGGCGTTATCACCTGTATAGAAGACCTGCTCCTTCGTAATATTCCGATGTGATCTTGCGATCTAATCGCAATCGCATATCGCTCCAGCCAACGGTCTTCATATAACACGATGTATGTTCCTGCCGATTGCAAACCTGCAATGTGATGTGGGCCCCCCGACCCTTGGTAATGTTCCATTGTGATGTAGCGATGCGATCCGATCATAATCGTTGGTCGTTCAACATCGAGGCTTTATAGATTATGCTCTCCACCATTGTGACTGCTGATGTGACTCACCGATTAATTGTCCCTTCAGCTTGGTCGATTGCTATTTAGCCCATTAGATCTAGGGCATTGATCAGACAGATCTAACGGCCGATGTGCATTGCTCTGTTCACACCTGCAATATTCTTCTTTTTCACTGTTTCGGAGTATTTTGGCCTCCCGATAGCTTATTTCCGCCCTTCTGAGGGATTTTTTCATATGATTGTTTCGATCTTGGGAGGATCTTAATCAACTCTTGAAGACTTCAAGAGTGTTTTGAATCCATTTTTTGGGCCAAATGCCAAAAAGGCTAACAGGTTCTACATAATTAATTTGTTTCCTATTTTTGGGGTCTGGTTCAAAATCGAAACCTGTGTCTAACTCTGAAGCTTTCATCTCGACCACTAGTGACTTCTTTGGCATGACACTCACTCGTGTTATGAGTGGGGCTCTTATGAAACTCACACCACTTTCTTGTGTCCTTCTTCATATTCCCATTTCTATTCTTTTCTTGTGGCTTTGATGGGCTATCTTGGGTTGTTCCACCTTAGCTCTGTCCTTTGTTCTATTGTTTTGGGGTGCCCTTGCCTTTCTCTGGATTCACAAAACCAAAGTCTCACTTCTTTTGTTTAAATTTTTACTCAATTAGGGTAGCATATCGGTATGTTGCACCAAGTGAGGATATGTCTAGTAACTCCATTTCTATCTTGATGTATTTGTACAAAAAACCATGACACTTGAGCACCAGATGTCGCTCAGAGTCCTTGATAGCCAACTTTACAAAGTATGAAAGATATTAGGGTAATATTTTTCCTTAACAACATCCTTAAAAGAGTTCTAAGAGGGTGTGACTGAAAATAATGTAGACTCCTCCATGGCCCTTTTGTCATAGTAAGTTTCCCACTAGCCCTTAATGTGGGGGGCGACTTTAAGTAGTGCAAAAGTAATATTTTCTCTATCATAAAAATCATGGACCGAAAACTATCCTTCTAGAAAATATAACAATTTATCTAGATCATTTTGATATATCTGGCCTTCAAATATAGGAAGATCAAAGTTAACTTGTACCTTAAAGGGGTTGGAAACTACGAAGTGACTATTGGATGAAGATGCATCATCTATTAGTAACCAACAAAGGATCTGGGAAAACGTTTCCATCATTTCATTCCTCTGTTGTTCAAGGGATTCTTCGAGCAACGATTTGATAGGATCTCCTACACCCTTGCATTTCTTTTCTCTCTCCATGGGAGGCTATTAGGGTTGGTGATGGAAATCCTACAAGGGCTCAAGCAATTCGAGTCCCAACTCCTTATATCCTAACCTTGTTGGATGCATGCAAAGAAAACTAGAGAAATAGAGGACCACTCTTATACCACTGTTGGCCCTCAATTTTGGTCTATTTTTGCTTAGGGAAACCTACTTAATTCTTATATTTTCCATCACATCCATCTCATTTTGATGTGTTTTATGCATATTCAGGTGTTTAATTTTAATTTTGCAATTTCTAGAAGTTTTTATGAAAATTGAGTTTCAAGTGCAATTTTGGACTGAATCAGAAATTCCCGTAATAGCTATGTGGATGACCTATTTGCAGGACACTTGGGCTCGAGTTTGATGCATGGATGGACAGCTTGGGAACTATGACTAAGCTAACTCCACTTGGTTCGGCTAGAACAAGCTTTATTAGACCCGGTCAAGGCTGGTCAAACATGACTAGTCACCAGAAAATGCCTAGGAAATAGGGCAGTTTTGAGATTTTATGGGATTGACCATATTTCTTGGGATGAATTGGATGAGTTCGACTTAGATAGGTGGATATGAGTAGATATGAGTGTTAGAGATAATATAGATCAGTTTGTTTCATTAAACCTCTATTTAAAGCCAAGACTTTGATGGCTTTTGTAATGGAATTTGTATGTAACTGTTGTATAATTTGAGTTGGGAGCTAATTTGAAGAACTTGTTTCATCCCAATTTGTTGTTCATGCTTGGTTGATCTACTGAAGTTGTTTTAGCTGATATTTCTTCAAGTGTGCAAGGCAAGGGTGGAGGGCCCCCACACCAAGCTAAGTACACTTCTTGGTTCAATTTTCATAGTTTTCATAGACTAGTTTTTGTTTCAAATGTATTTAGATGTGTGATGATTGCTGAATGAATATTGGTTTAATTCTAATCTACATATGAAGGGACACACAAGAATTTAAGTTAAATTCTCCTTCTATTTGATCTTGAACTAAAACTGAATTTCATTCTCCTTTTCTTATTTGAAGTTATTTATGCATTTCTGGTTTGAAGCAATGGTGATTGTGATATAGTAGGATTGTGAAGAAGGACAATATGGACCTCCTTAGTTAGGAGCATCTTCTTCTACATCTTCTGCATCATAAACCATTGTTAATTAGTGCTCTTAGATTTATCTTCATGAATGTAGTATTGTAGGGAAGAACAACCTGGTTTTCCTAAGTTAGGAGCCTCTTCCCTCATATATTACATAAGTGAATTAGAAATTGTTAAAATAGGTTTATATTTGTAATATGTACTTCTTTAAATCTTCAAATTTTATCTTCTAAACTTGATTACCATATAGAGTGGATTTGCCTCCAAGTTTTACAAACCCGGATTGATAATTAAATACTTGTGTTAATTTAGTCAATAAATTAGCCCAACAACCACAAATCTGGATTTATGAAGGAATGAAATGAAATACAAATTTAAACAAAAACACATAGATACAATGAAACTAAACTTCAATTAATAAATAGTAAATGCTGAAAACTATTTACATGTAGAATGAAATTAAACTAGTTCGGGCAGTGGGAGATTATCTTTAATAAGAGATGTGACGACAACATACCTTATGAATTGTGTTACAATGAGGCTCTGAGGAATTTTTATCATGAAGAAACAATTAGAAACTCTAAACATACAAAAACCTAACCCTAGGATATGAAGCACCAAAATATTATGAGCCCTGATGGGTTTAATTGGAACACCAACTTCCGGGATCATAAATTTGCTATACGATCTCCATTTAGCACACACGATAGCTCGTTGGAAAGGGTCTATTTAAGGACAAAAAATATCAACTGTAAACATTAATATTTGACTCATGTTTAGGGCCTCAAAAAAACTTAGGAAGTTCAAGACCTAAAAATGGCCAAAAATAGAGAAATGTTGAAATAGGAAACTGTGCTGAAAAATAGAAAATAATAGGGAACAATGCCAGGGTCCAAGTGGAATAGTAAGGTGGCCACCAATATCTACCTAGATAAATAATACTAATATGTTAGTAGATTTCCAACTGAATAAACTTCCCATGATATCATAATATTACTCTCTTGAATTAGAGAGGTGATTCTTTCTGATATAAGGGAACCCTGTGATAAAGCTTTTTGACTTAAAATTACCAAGAATGAACAATGGTTTTCTTAAGGTTGAGGAATTTCGCTCAGAAGCTTGTGGTATGAAGAACCTATTGATTGATCAGTAGCTTGTATCTGAGTAGCCTCCCCATATATTAACGAGACTATGCTTTTGGACTAGATATGTCATTCTCTCGTTTAGAAAAGACCATTGTGATGAAGTTGATGATCAGGCCCCATGACATGACCGTGGGAAAAATATTGAGAATAGTTGAGGGAAGTGAGTCCTTATGAATTTGGTTATATGACTAGTTGGTGGGTAAAGGTGGGTTACCTTTGGAGGCCATGTTTAAGCTGGAAATATTGATTTTACAGTGTTAAGCACTTGTCTTCAAGCTCTAGAATCTGGTTTGGGGGTGACAACTACAGGAAATATTTGGCTACATTGTGTCTAAGATTGGGTGGAGAGTTAGAGTCCTAATCTCAGTTTCCAGACTCATTTCATAAGATAAGTGTTTACTTAAACCCCTATACTTTTGAGTGTCATACATATGTTAAATGCATTGGTTTAATGTCCATGGTATTGATGAGGAATGTTGATTCCTATATGATTGAATGAGGTTATTATTATGTGAATTTTTAGGAATGGTTATTCCTAAAAGGGATGATATATTCATGTTTTCATATGCATCCTTGAATTGAATAATGCATTTTGGTTACTGAGTTACCAATTTTCCCATAACACTAGAAGGGATATGATTATTTGCATAAATATGTGTAATGGTTCCTTGAATTATTCGTAAGGGACAGGACTATGCATGTAATCATCTTGAGCCTGAATAATGGTTTAAATGTCTTGAGTATGGATAGATATACCTTCTTTGTTGATTTAATCGACTGCTTGTGTTGACATGAATTAGTTATCAGACACTGTTTAGTGAAGATAAGTCAACTGATTGGGTTGTTTCGACTAGTATTTTCTAGTCATGGTAAGCCGATTAGGTTGAAAGGTAAGTCGATTGGTTTGGGACATTTTTATTTAGATTTGTAGATTGGGAGGTACTCTAAGCCTTAGGGTTCATGGTTTTGGGAGGAATGAGCACAACAAAAGTGTCTTGTGGGCTTAGAACCTAAGGTGTGGGATTTGCACCAAAAATTTTGGGTGTGAAACCATGAGGATATTTTGACACTTGGCACTTGGAGGATGTAGGCCACCCTTAGAGGAGTAAGGGACCACTTAAAACACCAAGATATGCCACCTATTTTGGGAGATAAACAATTATTTGTATGTTGGATGGGTTTGTGGCACAAAAGTCGTGTTGACTAGGTTTAAAATGTACGCCAAGGACAGTCCGTTGGCACCAAAGGAGAAGCATATAAATAAAATTGAAATTGAGGCTAGTTAAGCACATCCAAGGATACAAATTTCATAAGTTACATATATGTTTTGGACCACAGATCAGGAGCAAAACTTAGCGAAGGTAAAGAAAAATTGTTTTGTCTCTTTTGTGATTGTCTTGAGGGACACATAGATTAGGAGCAAGGCCAAGTTGTTTTGAGTGAGTTTTAGTTTATGTTTTGGGTAAAAAAAGTGTGGAAAAACCTTTATTTTGTAGGCCACATTCCCTGTGATAGTTATAGTCCAAATCGAAGTCTGTGGTGCCTATTTTGGAGGAGCTAAAAGGCCTAAAAACATTGTAGACTAATCCTTAAGTGGAAATGAGTGGGAGAAAATTACAAGTTGAGGAAAGCCACAATAGTAGGAGGATTGTTGGAGCTTCATGTTAGGGCTAACATGGACTAAAGTATACCCTAACCAAACCACAGACCTAACAAAATGTGTACATCAGCTCATAAGTGAGAAACAAGTATGTATTAATGTGTATAAGGTTGATTTGTTGCTAGTGGATGAGTTTTCCAAGTTGGGAATATTTGTGTTGGGAATCTTGAGGTCGTTGAAGGGAAATAATTAGGTGCTAAAATTAGCCCTCGATTAGTTTCCAAGAAGGACAATGACAACTATAAGCAGGCCAAAGATTGGAGGCTCTAGTGTTGACACCTTGAAGGACAAAGGAAAAGTAAGAGAGTCAACTTAAGTTCATTGTTGGAGAAGGAAATCTTGCAGTGATAGGTGGAAGACATCTGGCCCAAAGTTTTCCTTCAATGGAGCAACACAAGAAGGCTTTAGAGGGAATATGTCCCAAAGGAACTGAGGAGCAACAGTGGACAGCTAAGAGTTGTTCACAAACAGAGTTGTGAGCAAATCATCAAGAGTCTCTATGTGTTGATGTGTTGAAGGACTAACAATCAACTAGAGAGAAGCTGGAGAAGTCATGTTCAATGACCTAAAGGAGAAATACCATTGATAGAGGCAAGAGATGCAGATTGGGAGCAGAAAAACCAATAGTTGTGTTCAAGGTATGACAAGAGGAGTTGTGATTGTCGACTACAATAGCTAAACCATCAATATATCTTGTTCTTGTATTCTTGTATCAGTGGATGTATTAGGGCCATTATCCTTGGTATGAGAGAGGGCCTAAACAATTGTATTACAATTTGTTAATATAATGAAGTTGGGTTGTTCAAAATTGTAAAAATCTATCTATGTTTGTGCACATATTGATTTACTATTGTTTATATTTCTTTGTGCAAAATAGTTTGTTATGGAATTTGGATTGGTAGTGTGAGTGATTCTAAGACCCTAACCTAGATTCTAGTACCGTGGAAAAACAACATGGCATTAGAGCTACTTTGAAGAGCCAATGAATAAGAGTGTGCATATTGAAGTGCAACTTAAGAGGGAGTTGGTCAAATTGTTTTTGAAGGTCTCACAATCCGTTGGTCTATGGTATGACGACATGTTTGAAGGGTTTTCCAACTATAGTCCATGGAAGGAAAAGATCAAGTTGGTTCTGATGGTGAATAGGATTTGGGACTTTGTGGAGAAAGTGATAAAAAATCCGACTGACCCTAAGGAGATAGAATTGTATGAAGAGTTAGATACGAAGGTGAAGTTGATAATCCTAGATGGTGTCAAGGATTACTTAATACCTGACTTGTTTGGGAAGAACACTACCCATGAAATGTGGGAAGCTCTTTATAATTTATTATATAATAAGGACGAGAATCGGGTATTGATGTTATAGGATAAGTTGAAGGCCACCAAGATGATACAAGGTGAAGGGATGACTTCATAGCTGACAAGGTTGTCTGAGGTTCGTGATGAGCATGCCACCATAAGTGAGACTCTTTCAGAGTCCGAGAAGGTGAGGATTGCCTTGAAGGGGTTTAATCCAAAGTGGAAGCCATTCATCAAGGGGATCATTCTCAGGGACAAGTTTCCATACTGGAACAAGTTGTGGGATCAATTCATTTAAGAAGAATTGTGAGATGGGGATCTTCATCCAAAAAAAAATGCTTTTGATGATGACATGGCTCTTGTAACAAGAATAAATGTAATCAAAAGAAGGACTTGAGTAAGATAAAGTGTTCTAACTACGGTGAGTTTGGTCATTATTCGACGAAGTGTCCAAGGAAGAAGTAGGGATATGATGAGAAGAAGAAGGGGGACCAAATTGTAGGTGTCACCATTTCTACTGAGATTGATGACCTCTCTATGAGATTGGAGAGTGAAGACTTTTCTTTGATATCTCATTTATATTAGGGTACCATCAATGAGGTTGAAAGTTACATGGATAGTGGCACATCGAATCACATGATAGGATCACTGGATGTATTCAAGACTCTAGCTAAGTGGGACTAAAAGTTTCACATGGTGTTCGGTGACAAGAGTTAAAAAGAGATCAGAGGATCAAGTGTCATTCCATTCAGGATGGAGTCAGGCCATTTGATGTGATTTCATGATGTAAGGTATGTACCAAAGCTCATATATAACATGTTTTGTGTCTCAACAATTCAACAGAAGGGGATTGAAGTGTTATTCAATAGTGGAAAGGTGAGACTTGGGCCCAAAGGCTCTAGCTCTTTAGATGTTGTGATTGGAGTTATAGAGTATGGTCTATATAGGATGATGGGAAATCCTATAGATCATGAAAAGAAGAAGGAAGAGAAGGTCTAGGTTCCAAAGGTTTAGAGGGAGATGATTTCTAGAGTAAGTTTATAGATTCAGAGGGAGAATGTGCATCCCAAGAAAAGAACGTGGTTAGTGGGGAGTAAGGGAACTTCTACAACTGGAAAAAAGGAATCATGGGATGGATTGGAAGGATTTTTGGAGAAGAAGAATAAGAAATAGGCTTCCAATGACAGTGACACTTTCGGGAAGAGCATAATTGGCTTTTCTAGAGTTGTGGGCGCCAAGAGTTAGGCTTTTGTCGCGAGTAGTGACAGTGATGACGAGTTACTTCCTAGTCTTGGAAGTACCTCCTGTTGGAAGAAGTAACTATGTTCGGCCTTTAATAATGTACTTCAATCATTATGTAATGTACTTGTCAAAAGAATAAAGAAAATTATTATTATTATTATTGTGACATATTAAAGCATGGATTCATGCTTGGGTCACCATGTTTTAGGTCAAAGTCATCATTGATGAATTCTAGGATTTATTCTGAGTCTATAAAACTATTTTAGATTTAAAGAGACCCTTCTTGGGCTTTTGAATCATGTAAAAAAGTTTAGTATTGAGTCAAATATGAATTATGGAACCTCCACACCATGTCGGCCTAAGGGAAGATCAAGTCGACTTAATACCCTATTCGACCCCGCAAGAAGCTTATAAAAGGAAGGGCATCAAGTTCATTCGGAGAATCACTTCTCATCAAGTTTGAATTCTCTCTACTGGGCAGAAGTGAAAAAATCTTGTTGTTGGGCATAAGTGTGAAGTGGGTAGCTAGGAAAGTCTATTTCCAAGAACCCAAAGTGAATGCGAGTTTGGGTGAGTTTAAGGATTCAAGAAAAAACAAAATTTTTGTGGTGGTCTCTCTCTGTTGCATGCTCTAGATTGGGAGATCAAAGTCTTCCAAGTTGGACTGTTGTCGGAAGTTGTTAGCTTCTGCAAGTTGCTGCATGGTTGAAGTTGTTGGGAAGAGGTCAATCTTCTGGAGGCTGGCTTGGTGTGGAGGGAAGGTTTGGTCTTGGTCTAAGGTGAATAGTCTCAAAGAATACTATTGAAAGGAATAATTACTTTTACTGGGTTTTCCCCTCGAGGGGGGTTTTTCCCTGGCATGTGCCTACATCTTGTGTCCATTTTTTTATGTGCTGCTGCCTATGGTAATTTATTAATGAAATAAAGAAAGAAGATACAAATAATCATAATAATACGAAAAATCACAAGTAATTATTAAGATCAATAAAATCTTTACTGCCTCTCTGATTTTCCAACATGGTATTAGAGCTTTAGCGAAGAAACAAGAAAAAGGCAGATCCATTCATAGGCACTATCTCAGGAAATGTGTCTATCATATTCAAGGAAGATGTATAATTCTATCAACGGGGAGAACACGCTTGAAAGAGAATCTAACTTCATATCCTAGAAGAGGAGGATTGACCTAATCCTCAAGAAGAACAAGGTGCTAGATTTGGTAAAAGGAAATGTAAAGAAGCCTACAGAAGAAGCTAGTGATTCCGAAAAAGAAAAATTCAGGGATTTAGAATTGGAGGACATGACTCTGATGGTAGAAGGGACAAATGACAATATTGTCCCATTCATATCTAACATCGATCATTCTCAGGAGATGTATGAAGCCTTGTCGAAGTTGTTCACTATTAAGAACATTGGTCAAGTAGCAAGTTTGAAGAATGAGCCGAGGAATACGAAAATGACTAAAGAAGATATTGTGGAAACCTTGTTTGTGAAGATAACTAGACTTAGGTATGACCTTTTGGCCATCGATGAGATTGTTCTGGACAAAGAATTGGTGATCACTGATATATTGGGATTTCCACCCTCTAGGGGTGCATTTTCCTCAGGTCTAAACAGTTGGAAGGTAGCTCCCACCTTTGAAGAATTATGGACCACATGTAGTCAAGAAGAATAAGGATCTCAATGGTTGCCAATCCGGAAGAAGTATTAAATGCTTATGTTTCTCATCATAAAGGAAAGAGATTGAAGGGACCAAGGAAGAAAGTTGACATGTATAAGATAGAGTGCTATCAATGTCATAAGAAAGGTAACTACAAGAGTGAATGACCTGATAATCCAAGGAATAAGAAGAGAGGAAGAGATCAAGCCAACTTTTCTAAAGAAGGAGACTCAAAGAAAGTCAAGCTTGAAGAATCCGACATTAGGGACTTGCACTATTAAGTCCATTTATTTATATATTTTGCTTTATATGTTCTAGGTTTTTAACATATCTTTGGAAAATACATTTTTGTATTGTTTTAAGTTTATAGGTTTCCCTCAAGCTTTGGAGGGAGCTCCCAACAACTCTCAAAGATAAGCATCTCATGTCTTCTTAGTTTTGGGTTCATGTGCTCATTTAGTTTTGATTATATTAAATACTAATCATCTTTCTCCCTTAGTTGTCTTGATTAGGGAAAACATCTGCAAGAAGGAGTGTCTCTCAAGACAAGGTTAGTCAAGAAACAAAGGTATGCTTTGAATACATTGATTGAAAGGATTATTCCTTTGATGGTCTATTACTAACTCTGTTAATGACTAGCTATATTGAGTCTTAGTTATTCTTGTTTGGGTGACTCATCTCTTGATAAATCTACCCACCCCAGTCATATAATTGATAGACTTTGAAGAACCATAGACAGGTTCTGGAAAACCTTAACAGAAGAGTTTGCTAGTGTGAATGTCTAAAACCCTAATTTATTAGGGGTATTGTGAAATGCTAGTTGAAGTTTTATGATGGTGTCTTTTTTTGGAGTTTGGTATGATCAGGAAATAATAACTTGTTAGGGTTGAATGATAAGGTCTAAAATCTCAAACCTTTAAATTTTTGGTAATGTTGGGTTTTCTATGTTTCTACATTGGAACCCTAGCTCATTAGAGTTTGGTGGAATGTGTGATTTTACATTTGAACCCTAGCTCATTGGGGTTTGGTGGAATATGTAAGCAAGACCCTTATATTTCTTTAAAATGTTTTGGTACATGTGTTTGTCTAATAAAACCCTAGTGTAATAAAAATGATTGTATGTCTAAGTCTTATTTAATATTGTTGTGCAATTGGGTTTGACTAACACATGATATGAAATATATTTGCATAATGATGAAATCTAGGCATATATAGATATGTCCTTTTGATTGAAATCCTAGGTTGGTCTAGGTAAAGATGTATTAATGCTGTTTGACATATGATATGCTTATGTATGGTTATGAATTCATAGATATGTGTTGACCTAGTCATTGTTGGTCATGAGTTTTAGGATTTAATGGAAGCCCTTGTCTAAGATTCTAGGATGATGATATCTGGAAATCTTGGGTGTTGTAGCTAAACCCTAGTGAAGTTAAAATCATCTAGTATGTGTGATATAACAATATGAAATCTATTAGATGATTGTTGAAAATGAAAGATCTAGGGTTTTGCAGTTAAATCCTAGTATTGACATTATCTAGTGTGAAATGTAACAATTTGAGATCTATGTATGTAATGATTGTTGAGATTGTGAAAATGGAATTCTAAGGTTGGGAATTAAACCTTACTCAAAGTAAAATATTTGGAATATGATAATTTGATATTTGTATAAATTTGGTGAAATTGTGAATTCTAGGGTTTTGTAGTTGAACCTTAGTTGGAGTAGAAATCTTTGATGAATGTTGACTATATGATTTGAGATTTATGAAGAAATTGTTGGTTGAGTCTGATTATTGCTCGGAAATCTGGGGTTGGCAACTAACCCTAGTAGTAGTTGGTCATGTTAGTGACTGTTTGATGATTGATTGAAAAATCTATGGGTTTGGAACTAACCCTAGTGGAAGTTGGTTAGGTGAATGACTAAGTTGTGATTAACTTTGATTCTATTGTATGAAATCTAGGATTTTTATGAACCCCTAGTAAGAAGTCAAACATATGTATTTTGAAAAGTTGTTAGATACTTTGTAGATATATATTTGTGTGAATTATTTCTAGGGTTTTCTCTATGTTGTAGAAAGGTATGTCATAGCTTTGGGAAGATACATTGAAACCCTAGATGGAATGAATATTGTTATGAAGTAGTCTAGGGCGTATAAAGTCAATAGCAAGATGTTGAAGAGTATATGTCTCTTGTTTGTAAGTCTAGGTATCTGATATGAATAAAATATGAAATGCTTTCATGATTCTGATATGGTTAACATCATGCTTCTATAGTTTTTTGTTGTACTTGCTATTGAAGTTGCGTAGGTACATAATCTTCTAACTTGGTAAAGATGTTCATTGATGTGATAAGCATGTTGGGAATGATAATAACTCTGATGAAATGGTTGGAAGACATGAAATATTCTCTGATGTTGAAAAGGAAGAAGTTGATCTCCCAAAGGAAGCATGAATAGAAGATATCTCCCTAATATTAAGAGGGAGTCCGGATAAAGAGGTGCTTCCTGGTTGAGAGGGAGGCCTTAGCTTGATGTTGAATGAATTTTGGAGAATATGTTGTTGCAGGAGAAGTAGGAAGGAAAACATATGATTGAGGAATTTTTTGTGAAAGATTCGGTTGATATTCTTACTATGGAAAATTGAAAATCAACATCAAGTTGGCCGAATGACCCCAAAGGTTTATATTTGTAATTGTACATGTGAAAGTATATTATTGGTTGGGATTGTGTTTGTACAGGTGACTCTCTCGAAGGATTTGATAATATGCTAGTTACCAATAAGTTTGATTGAGAGAGATTAGACATTCGTGATCTGTTGTATCAAGGGGTGTTGAGGCTCTACAAGTGAAGCATTACCTGGGAAGACATATGGATGATAGTTTGTGTTGATGTCTCGGTCTCAAAGTTGGAAAGGTGGCATTGATCATTGAGCTTTGATACGCACCTAGATTTTGGGTTGGTGGTTAGCAAGTAACCCTGATGGTACCTAGAGGGGTTGAAAGCTTGAGTTCATGTTAGTCCCAACTGGATAGATTTCCTTGGTCAGGAATCTAGTCCTTGGCATTAGAGTGCCTAAACTATTGAGTGACTATTTGGATAGATTTCCCTGGTCAAGAATCTAGTCCATGGTATTGCAGTGCCTAAATTTATTCATGGTTTAGATAGTTTGAGATCTTCTATTATATATGTACATTATGAATACCTCCCTAGTTAAGAGGTAGTGCTAGAAAAAGTAACTAGGTTCGGTCTTCAATAATGTTCTTGAGTTATCATGTAATGTACTTGTCAAAATATTAATAGAGAAATTTATTATAATTATTATTATTATTACTACTACTTATTACTTATTAAAGCATGGTTTTCATGCTTGGGTCACCATGTTTTAGGTCAAAGTCCCCATTGAGGACTTCTAGGATTTATTCCAAGTCTATAGAATTATTGGGCTTTTGAATCATGTAAAAAGGTTTAGTATTGAGTCAAATATGAATTATGGAATCTCCACACCATATCGGCCTAAGGGAAGATCAAGTCGACATAAGACCCCATTTGACCCCACAAGAGGCCTATAGAAGGAAGGACATAGAATTCATTTGGAGCATCACTTATCATCAAGTTTGAATTCTCTCTACTGGGCAGAAGTTCGAAAATCCTTTTATTGGGAAGAAGTGTGAAGTGGGTAGCTGGGAAAGTCTATTGCCGAGAAGCTGAAGTGAATGTGAGTTTGGGTGAATTTAAGGAGAGTATGAAAATCTAAATTTTGGTGGTGGTATATCACTGTTTCATCCTTTGGATTGGGAGATCGAATTTTTCCAAGTTGGACTGCTGCTGGAAATTGTTAGCTGCTACAAGTTGTTGTATAGTTGAAGTTGCTGGGAAGAGGACAATCTTTTGGAGGCTGATTTGGTGTGGAGGGAAGGTCTGGTCTTGGTCTAGGGTGAAGAGTCTCAAATAATACTATTTAAAGGAAGAATTACTTTGACTGGGTTTTCACTTCAAGGGGGTTTTTCATTGGCATGTGCCTACATCTTGTGTCCATTATTTCATGTACTGTTGCCTTTGGTAATTTCTTGATGAACTAAAGAAAGAATATATAAAGAATCGTAATAATAAGGTTAGCTGCTACAAGTTGTTGTATAGTTGAAGTTGCTGGGAAGAGGACAATCTTCTGGAGGCTAACTTGGTGTGGAGGGAAGGTCTGGTCTTGGTCTAGGGTGAAGGGTCTCAAATAATACTATTTAAAGGAAGAATTACTTTGACTGGGTTTTCCCTTCGAGGGGGTTTTTCACTGGCATGTGCCGACATCCTGTGTCCATTATTTCATGTACTGTTGCCTTTGGTAATTTCTTGATGAACTAAAGAAACAATATATAAAGAATCGTAATAATAAGAAACATCACAAGTAATTATCAAGATAAAGAAAATATTTACTGCCTTTCTGATTTTCCAACACCTCCCTCGCTAAGAGGGAGTGTTTTCATTTGTAGCTTAGGAGATACTCCAAGACCTAAGGTTCAGGGTTTTGGAGAAATGGGCACCACAAAATTGGTTTGTGGGCTTAGAACCCAAGGTGTGGGCTTTGCACCCAAACTTGTGGGTGTGAAACCATAAAGTGATTTTGACACTTGGCACTTAGAATATGTAGGGAACCCTTAGAGGAGCAAGGGGCCTCTTAAAACACCAAGAGATACCATGTAGTTTGGGAGATAAAAAATTATTTTAATGTTGGATAGGCTTTTGGCACAAAAGTCAAGCTGACTAGGTTTAAAATGTTCCCCAAGGACAATTCGTTGGCACCAAAGGAGAAGCATAAAATAAAAGTGATATTGAGGCTAGAGAAGAACATCTAAGGAGAAACATTTCATAAGTTATACATCTATTTTGGGTATTAGATAAGGAGAAAACCTCAATGAATGAAAAGGAGGATTTTTTTGTCTCTTTTGTGTTTGTCTTGAGGGTCGCAGAGATCAAGAGAAGGGATGATTTGTTTTGTGTGAGTTTTGGGTATTGTTTTGGGTAAAACGAGTGTGTACATACCTCTATTTTGTATGCCATATTCCCTATGACAGTTGCAGATTAGGCCGAAGTCTATGGTGCCTATTTTTGAGGTGCCAAAAATCCTAAAAACACTGCAGACTAGTCCTTAAGTGGCAGCGAGTGGGAGCATATTACAAGGTGAGGAAGGCCGCAAATGAAGGAGGCTTGTTGGAGCCTCAGGTTAGGGCTAATGTGGACTAACCTAACCATAATGTAGACCTAACAATAGGCATACATCAGCTCAAAGTGAGAAACATGTATGTATTGATGTGTATAAGGTTGATTTGTTTCTAGTGGATGAGTGGTCCAAGTTGGAAATATGTGTGTTGGGCATATTGAGGTTGTTGGAGAGTAACAAGTAGGTTCTCAAAGTAGCCCTAGATTAGATGCTAAGAAGGACATTGACAACTGTAAGGAGGCTGAATATTGGAGGCTCTAGTGTTGACACCTTGAAGGACAAAGGACAAATAAGAGAGTAAATCCAAGTTCATTGTTGGAGAAGTTCATATTGTAGTGATAGGTGGCAGCCCTCTGACGCAAAGTTTGTCTTCATTAGAGTAGTGTAGGAAGGCATTAGAGGGAAGAAGTACCAAAGGAGCTAACGAGTAGCAATGGGTAGTTGAGAGTTGGTCAAAAAAGGAGTTGTGAACAATTCATTATGAGTCTCTATGTGTTTATGCATTGAAAGACTAATGATAAGCCAAAGAGAAATTGGAGAAGTCATGTCCAATGACATAAAGGAGCAGGATCATTGATAGAGACAAGAGCTGCAGATTGGGAGCAAAAGGACTAGCACTCATGTTCAGGGTACAACAAGAGGAGCTATTATTGTCGACTACATTAGCTAGAGCGTCATTATATCTTGTTCTTGTATTCTTGTAGTAGTAGATGTATGAGGGCCATTATCCCTGGTATGCCCTAGACAATTGTTTACAATTTGTTAATATAACGAAGTTGGGTTGTTGAAAATTGTAAAAAGTTGTCTATAGTTGTACACGTGTTGATTTACTGTTGTTTATATTCCACTGTGCAAAGGAGTTTGTTGTGGTATTTGGAGCGGCATTGTCGGTGATTCTAAGACCCTAACCTAGATTCCAGTACCTTGGAAAAACAACAATTTCGACTAGTATTGTATAATCTATTGTAACATATTTTGATACGCTCAAAATTAAAAAGATTTCAGTGAGAAATTGTCAATTTCCTTCCTTCTAGGCTAAAACTGAGATACATATTTATTATGCTTTTGAATGGTTTATTTTTTATATATAATCATTTTAATTTTAAATATTTTTATTTTTATAAAAATATAATTATATATTTTTATGGAAATATTTATTTAAAATAATAATTATATTATAAAAAATAATTTTTTTATCCTAATAGCTAAAGGTCAAAGCCTATGGCCCACCCCGCACTTAACTATTTTAACTCCCATATTTTTCCATTACTCCAGATATGGACACATTTAATCCAAGGGTTATAAACATATTTCGCACCTTTTCGACATTTACTAAGGGGGGTGTGAAAAGACGTTTTTTACATTACTGCGTTTTACACGTGTTATTTCCTTTTTCATTTCGCACCCCTCTTCCTAAACCACTTACCACTACCCCCTCCGAAAACCATGAACTTTATTGTTTTGACTTTTATAAATGTGGCGGGAATGGAATTTCATACTATTATGAAATAAATGCTATGTGGATGGGGGGTCCAATGAAAAGAATAAGGTGAAACTAGATTTTAGAGGAAATTCACAGATGGAAGATAAGTGGGTGAAATGAAATAACAGGCTAATGTGTAAAATGATTTTACAGCTACATGTAAAATGAAATTCACGGATGCAATGAATTTATAAGAGAAAATAAAAGGGAAAATTTCATATGAACTTAATGTACATGTGAGCAAAGATGGGATTCATGCAAATGCATTTCACGATGGGAGATTAAGGTAAAAGAAGCATTGTGAAGTCAATTTATAGGCATGGTGAAATCAATTTACAAGTGCAAAATCATTTGCAGGTGAAAGTAAAAGAGTAAAGTGAAAATACTCTATCAACCAAACAAATCAACACATGGTTTTGCAAAACCATCCAGGGAGAAGCAAGCCATGGATTTTAAAAACTACACATGGTTTTGTAAATCCATGGGAAGGGAAAACAATACATGGATTTGGAAAACTAGATGGTTTATCAAATCATTTAAATAAATATATTGAAATTCTAAATCCACAAATTCATTTAAGAGTTTAATCAAATATTTGGAAATTTATTTAAAAATATATTTTTTCTCAAATATTTGTGACAAAATACAGGATGATCAAAATTAGAAAATGACAAAGATAGAATTCAAAGGGGTAGATGGCAGACCAATCAGGTTTACAGGGACAATTAACTGATTATGGGAAAATTGTTTCAAACTTTTTCCAGACTTCAAGGGAATGAAGATCGGTCTAAAACACCTAGCAGCAGAAGATCAACAGATTGAGGATTATTTTCCAAATTTTCAGCAGTCATTTAACCAATTCCAGATTTCAAGGCAAGATACTTGCAAGCAATTCAAAGTTTCCAACAAATAATTTAGAGAGAGTGTTTTATTTTTAGTATACTATTCAGCATTGTATTCCATAATTATTGTAACAGTTAAGAGAGATCTTGTCCATATATATAATTTCATTTGTAATAAATAGGGTGGGCTTTTGATGCCAAATCTCTTCACTTTGTAATATCTTCTATTATAGGATTTCTAATGAAAGCCTTCTGGCTCCAGTTTGACAGACTTTAGTGTTTTCTAGTATGTCTTTCTAGTGTTTCATATCTTATTTCTACACATGTTCATAGCATTTATAGGAAGGTCTAGGTAAGTGTAGATTAAGTTTTAATCTCTTTGAAATCTCGTACAAAATCATAACCTTTAGAAAAAGATTAGCTTATTGGATTGTTTATCCAAGATAACTCCTCTTTGACTGGTTTTTGCTTTATGCCTTTTGATAGCCATTAAAAGAGATTAGCTTATTGGACTGTCTATCTAAAATAACTCCTCTTAGAATTGGTTTCAGTTTGGCCTTTAGTTGCTTTGAATATGCTTTGTTGGGATGTAGAAATCTTCTACATGCATCCGAATTTCCCTAGTTGTTAAGAAGTCTGTCTGACTGCTTAATTAATAGGAATCTCCTTACATTCTTCTATCATAATCCTTGAAAAGCTAAGTCATTATGTCAGGTTGGAAGCTAACACGTTCTAAAGGGACCCTGTGAGAGAAGCCTTTAATCATGGATAGAGATTATCATTGATCGCCAACCACCCCCAATTAAAACCATAAATCTAGCCATTATGCTTCAAAGGATGTTGTTCAGTGATAGGTGAACAACATTAAACAAAGCCTCGTAACCACTGAGAGAGCCCCCTTTAAGTCAAGGGTCAGCTTGAACCTAAAGGTTGGTTGAGTTGGCTTCCTGGCATAGTTTTTGTAGCCAAGGACTGCCTACGAGAAACAAGTACAACATTTGGTGTCGTTGTCGGGGAGCAAAGTAACGAAGATATCTTTCTCTGGGGAATGATAAAAATTAGATCTATTCCTTACTAGTGAACAAGGATTAGGCATTTATTATTGGTCGCATTTCTTTCACCTGGCGGCTCCACTTTGTCATATGGCGATTCCACTGGGTAACTAATCCCATTGTTTCAAAATTTCAGCCACCTTTACTGCTATGCAAGGTTCATTGATACTTGCAATTAGCAATATATGTCTCTCCCTCTAAGCCATGGTCAAAAATCTGAAATGTCTACAGAGGATGAAACTTTTAATGTACACTTGTGAGTATAAGTTTCCCATGGGATTTCTTGTTCATATTGTATATATTTTTTAGATTTTTAGTTGTTGGCAACATGGTTTGTCAATAAATCTAGTTAGCACTTGGTTACATTGGAAAGAATATTACACCTAACAGTGTAAAGTTTTTTAGATTTTTAGTTGTTGGCAACATGGTTTGTCAATAAATCCAGTTAGCACTTGGTTACATTGGAAAGAATATTACACCTAACAGTGTAAAGTTTCTCAGTTCAGCTAAATAGAGGTGTGTGGGATTGATTAGTTATTTTTAGATTTCAGTAATAAAGAGTATCTCAATTAGTGTAGATATATGGTTGCATTTCACAGTTGCAGGTTTTTAGTGTGCAGTAGCAGGGTATTCAAATGACAGGATTGATCCATGAGGATTGGTTATATTTTTATATGATGGCATATGAATGGTTGATAATTAGGTTTACGGTATGACTCCATGCCCAACACTTAAGGCAGTTGGTCTACTAGTTCTCTGTGTCCCATAGGGGTAAGCAATCCCCATTGGAGTAGATGTTGTAACGTATTTTGTTACGCTGAAAATTAAAAAGATTTCAATGAGAAATTGCCAATTTCCTTCTAGGCTAAATGTTGAGATATATATTTATTATGCTTTTGAATGGTTTATATTTTATATATAATAATTTTAATTTTAAATATTTTTATTTTTATAAAAATATAATTATATATTTTTATGGAAATATTTATTTAAAATTAAAATTATATTATAAAAAATAAAAATTTGATCCTAATCATATGCGAAGCATTTAAGGCCAACACTCAAAAGTTAAAGATCAATGCCTATGGCCCACCCTGCACTTAACTATTTAAACTCCCCTATTCTTCCATGCCCGAGAGATATGGGCACATTTAATCCAAGGGTTATAAATATATTTCGCAACCCCAGCTCTTCCTAACTAAGGGGGTGCAAAAAGATGTTTTTTACATTACTTCTTTTTACACATGTTATTTCCTTTTTAATTTCGCACGCCCCTTTCCTAAACCACTTACCGTTACCCCCTCGAAAACCATGAAATTTATTGTTTTGACTTTTACAAATGTGGCTGGAATTTCATACTATTATGAAATAAATGCGATGTGGATGGGAGGCCTAACGAAAAAGATAAGGTGAAACTAGATTTTAAAGGAAATTCATAGATGGAAGCCTAAGTGGGTGAAATGAAATAACAGGGTAAGGTGTAAAACAATTTTAGAGCTACACGTAAAATGAAATTCATGGATGCAATGAATTTATCAGAGAAAATGAAAGGGAAAATTTCATATGGCATTCATGTAAATGCATTTCACAATGGGATATTAAGGTAAAAGAAGCATGGTGAAATCAATTTATAAGTGTAAAATCATGTTGCAGGTGAAAGTAAAAGAGTAAAGTGAAAATACTCTACCAACCACACAAATCAACACATGGTTTTGCAAAACCATCTAGGTATTCTAGAACGGTAAAAGGAATTTACAGGTATGAAATGAATTTAAAGAGGAAGTGAATAGTAGAAACAAGCCATGGATTTTAAAAACTACACATGGTTTTGTAAATCCATGGGAAGGGAAAACAATACATGGATTTGGAAAACTAGATGGTTATCAAATCATTTAAATAAATATATTGAAATTCTAAATAATTTAAGAGTTTAATCAAATATTTGAAAATTTTATTCATAAATATATTTTTGCTCAAATATTTGTGACAAAATAAACGAGGATGAAAATAAAATAAAAAATGACAAAAATAGAATTCAAAGGGGCGCATGGTAGACCAATTAGGTTTAAAGGGACAATTAGTTGATTATGGGAAAAAAGTTTCAACCTTTTTCTAGACTTCAAGGGAATGAAGATTAGTCTAAAATACCTAGCAGCAGAAGATCAACAGATTGAGGATTATTTTGCAGATTTTTAGCAGTCATTCAACCAATTCTAGATTTCAAGGCAAGATGCTTGCAAGCAGTTCAAAGTTTCCATTAGATAATTTAGAGAGAGTGTTTTATTTTTAGTATACTATTCAAGATTGTATTCCATAATTATTGTAACAGTTACGAGAGATCTTGTCTATATATATTATTTCATTTGTAATAAATAGGGTGGGCTTTTGATTCCAAATCTCTTTACTTTGTAATAGCTTCTATTATAGGATTTCTAATGAAAGCCTTTTGGCTCCAGTTTGACAGAATTTTGTGTTTTCTAGTATGTCTTTCTAGTGTTTCATATCTTATTTCTACACATGTTCAAAGCATTTATTGGAAGGTCTAGGTAAGTGTAGATTGTCTTAATCTCTCTGAAATTCCCTACAAAATCATAACCTTTAGAAAAAGATTAGCTTATTCGACTGTTTATCCAAGATAAATCATCTTTGACTGGTTTTTGCTTTATGCCTTTTGATAGCCATTAAAAGAGATTAGCTTATTGGACTATCTATCTGAAATAACTCCTTTTAGAATTGGTTTTAGTTTGACCTTCAGCTGCAGCTTTGAATATGTTCTGTTGGGCTGTAGAAATCTTCTACACGCATCCAAATTTCCCCAGTTGTTAAGAAGTCTATCTTAATGCTTAATTATTAGGAATCTCCTTACATTATTCTATCATAATCCTTGAAAGGCTAAGTCATTCTGTCAGGCTGGAAGCTGACATGTTCTGAAGGGACCATGTGAGAGAAACCTTTAATCATGGATAGAGATTGTTATTGATCGCCAACCACCCCCAATTAAAACCATAAATTTGGCCATTATGCTTCAAAGGTTGTTGTTCAGTGACATGTGAACAATGTTAAACAAAGCCTTGTAACCACTTAGGGAGCCCCCTCTAGTTCAAGGGCCAGCTTGAACCTAAAGTCTAGCTGAGTTGGTTTCCTGGCGTAGTTTTTGTAGCCAAGGAATTCCTACAGGAAACGGGTACAACATAATTGAAGTAAGTTGACTGGGTCAAGTCATTTCAATTTATCTTATCTAGTCGAGCTAAGTCTGCTGGTTTGAGTCATTTTCATTGGTCTTATCTAGTTGAGGTAATTTGACTCGGTTGAGTTATTTCGACTGATCTTATCCAGTTGAGGTAAGTCAACTAGTTTAAGTCATTTTCAAGTGGTATAATCTAGTCGAGGTAAGTTGACAAGTGGGGTCATCTTCAACTGACCCTGTCTAGTCATGTTATGTCAAGAGATAAGTATATGGCCTTAGTATAAGAGATAAGTGAATCTCTATGCTTAATTCATTAAGTTGATACATATAATTTGCTGGCATGAAATGTTGCTAATTCCATCATATGCTATGTATATGTGATATGTGGTGATTTGAAAGGAATGCATATTTATGTTGTGATTGGGAACTGGTTAAGTTTCCCGCGAATTTGTGAAGTGCACTCAGATGCAAAGTTTTGTGTGTTTTCTAGGCATGTTCTTGGCCCAAGATTTAATGTTGTCCCAACAACTTCGGGGGTAAATTATTCATGCACCTAAATCTTTTGCTAATAGCATGAAAGCATCAAGCCATAACTTTCACAACCATGGAGTTTGAGGAAGATTTATGAAGTCACATGTTTCACATTATTTTGCATAGTCAACTCGTGAGTGGTGTGATCTGGATAAATTCGGAAAGAAACATTAAAAATTTTCTAAGCATAAACAGTTGTGAAATAGGTATAGAATCGTTGTGAAGGACCATAGGTCAGGGGTTGGTGAGTTGACAAAAAGGTCAAGAATGGGTTTGATATGCGTCTCGAAGGGCCAATTAATGGAGGGTCTGACTACAGGTTGGGGCCTAGGCAAGGTAGGGTAGTTGAGGCCTAAGTATGGTCAGGAGGTCAGGAGGTTTGGATCTCGATGGAGTGTGGAAGGTAGTCCCTTGTAAAAAGGCTGATAGCGATCCTCCCATTGATGGGTCTCGAAGCCCTGGTGACATGTCAAACCATGGTGGCATCATGGGGTCATTCGACTCATGTTCTTTGTTATAAGGCATAACATTTTTAAGATGTGGGTGTGATATCACCCCAATGGATTTGAAAGAGGGCATTGAAAAAGGGTTTGGAAAATTTCCATCCACAGAGATGAAGTCTTTAACGGTAATTGAAAAATTTATCTTTCTATGCCGAGACTTATCTTCCTTAGGGGAATTTAAAGGGGGTACATAGGAAACCCCAAAAAAAAAGCCCCCGGGAGGATGTGGTAAGTGGGCCAGTGTGTGTGTACCTCAATAGAGTAGAGGAAGCCTTGTAATCTATCCTTGTCACCTGGAGGTTTACGCTGCCAAATCATCACAAAAATTTTAAATGCAATCCAAAAGGGAAAGGCGAGGATATGAGATATGGGTGATGTGAAAATAGCGGATTGACACCTTGTTTTTATGTGCTCTCTCTCTCTCTCTCTCTCTCTCTCTCTCTCTCTCTCTCTCTCTCTCTCTCTCTCTCCGATCAGGTAGAGTACTATTGTGGGAAGGACATGTGATCTTCTATGAATCAAGGAATTTAAATGAACACAAAAGAAATTATATCACCCATGACTTAGAACTCGCCACAATCATTCATGTACAAATAATGTGGAGACATTATTTGATCAGACGTAAATTTGTGTTGATGTCAGACCATGCAGGGCTTAAATACCTATTCGGCCAACCTAAATTGAATGCAAGATAGGTTGGGTTGTTAGCTCTCATTAGAGAATTTGAATTTGAAATCAAGTATATCAAAGGTAAAGAGAACAAGGTAGATGATGTGCTTAGAAGAAGTTTGCAAGTAAACCACTTGGAAACCATAAGTTGCGACTTTAGAATCAAGGAAAAGATCAAGGAAACATTGGTATCAGGTAAACACTTTTAGTATGTGAAGGATTGTTTGCAAAAAGAGCCAGAGGGGCCATTGAGAAAGAACTAAACACTCACGGATGATGAGATGTTAAAGTTCAAAGACTGATGGTATATACCTTGTGTGGACAACTTGAAGAAGCTCATTTTGGACAAGTTTCTTAAAATACCTTATTTAGGTCATCCTTGATATCAAAGAATTATTACTGCTATCAAGAAGATGTACTATTGGACGAGTATGAAAAAGGAACTTGTGGAGCACATTTCCCAGTGTCTGGAGTGTTAGAAAGTTAAGGTGGAATGCAAGCATCCAATTGTATTATTGCAACCAAATCCAATCCCTTAGTGGAAGTGGGAAGCCATATCCATGGAATTCATCATAGGATTACCAAAGACGTTATGAAAACATGACACCATCATGGTGGTAATGGAAAAATTGCACAAGGCAACTCACTTTGTACTTGTTAACTCCACCCACAAGGCCATTGATATTGTGTTGATCTTCATGAAGGAGATATTGATGCTGCATGCAATACCTAAGAAGATAATCTCCGATCACGATGCCAAGTTCACATTAAAGTTTTGGAAAGCACTATTCATTGGATTTGGAGCTCAGTTGGAATTCAGTACAACATATCATCCCCATATTGATGGGAAAATTGAGAGAGTGAAAAATGTGTTAGAAGACATGATCAAAATCTATGTTATGCACCCACCAAAAATATGGGAAGGGTTTCTTCACTTAGTTGAATTTGGATATAATAATGGCTATTAGGAATCACTTAAGATGAGCCCCTTCGAGGCACTATACAACATAAGGTGTAATACACCCATTAGTTGGGATGACCTAGTAAATAGGGTAACTCTTAGACCTAATATGTTAAAGGAGATAGAACATGAGGTTATTAGTATCAAGCATAAGATTAAGGGAGCTCAGGATTGAAAAAAGAGCTACATTGATTTACAGAGGATGCATATAGAGTTTCAAGTGGGGGATCACTTGAACCTTTGCATTAAACCAAGGAGGATACCAATGAAAGTGGGTTCTTGTGCTAAGTTGGAACCTAGGCTATGCAAACCATTTCATATTCTGTAGAGAGTGAGGCTAGTGGCTTATATACTAGCCTTGCCTCCCACCATAAATGCACATGATGCATTCCACAATCCTTACTAAAAAAGTATGTGTGTGATTCTAGTCATGTGGTCGATTGGATTGTGATATAGGTAGAGTCAAAGGGATAATTCCATCCTGAAAGTTTATGTATCCTTGACTAGACGAAGAACATGCTTAGTAACTGAGTACTAGAGTAGGTCAAGGTGCAGTGGAATCACTTTGGACCCGATGAATCAACCTAGGAACATGCAAATCAAATTAAGGTGTTGTACCCAATTTTGTTTAATATGTAATGGATGCAAAAGTGTTGTTTCTATAAAGCTCATATTTTTGTTGTCTTTTTTTGGTTTTGTAAGAACACTAAGGAGAATGTTCCTTTAAGGAGGTGCAGTTCGTAAAATCCCTTGTGTTTACTATGATCCTTATAAATAATTTTGTATACTTGAGCACCTTAGTGTGATATCTAATTGTTGGCAAAAACATTTTTTAGTTATACTAAAATTATTACTGATGGAATTCATTCATATTCTGATAATGGTGCCAAAGCATATGAATGCTTGTTTAATTATAATTATGCATTAATATTTTAATCAACACCAAAAATCATAGTGATCATGTCTTAATTCTTAAAAAGGATTAATTAAAGAATTATTCTTTAATTAAATAATATTAATAATTAAATATAAATATTAATTAATTAATTTTTATTATTATTTGAAAATCAAGAAATCCAAGGAGAAGGGATGATAGGCTAGAGTTATGAGGAGACGGGGTCTGATGTAAACGACCATACTCATATCACCAAATTAATGCCAATATAGATCATTAAATGTGACTAGACAATCTTTGATGAGTGGACAAGACTGTTGGCTGCTGGGTTCATGAAGTGGCAAGTTAGTTGGGTGGTGCCCATGCCCCACCTCGAAAGGCTAATATGTGGGCAAAGGAAGCACATGAGAGAGAGAATAAGTTCCATGTTAACCATACCCAGGATGCAACTCAACCATACATAGTCGAGCAAATTTAGAAGGGTGTTCGATTTTGGGTTTTACTGAAGAATTTTTGTGGAAAATCCAATGCTAGAAATAACTCACATATGACATACTTCTACATTAGACTATTGTCACTTAATTTCCAGTTTTACTAGGTGCTACCAAGCCTAAGCGTGGAGTGAAATTGAATGAACATATTGGGTGCTTGCTACAACTAATAAACCATTAGTATCTGTCTCTAGCTAAGGAACCCCCTATAGAATGAAGTCATGAGTGCTTGGAGTTGGCTGATAAACCACTAGTTCTTACTACGACTGAGAAGCCCTCTAGTGATTTCTAGGCTATTGAAAAACCACCTAATGTGATTTCACTCAGCTTAGCTCAAATGGTGTATTTCCTAGAAATTTTACCTCTCAGACTCCAGACCTAGAACAAGGGTGGTGAGCTAAAAAAACAAAATAATGTAACTACTTATGGTTGGGAGGATAGCATCAGGCCCTTCTCCTTTCGTCAGTAGAAATCTATTTAACCAAATAAGTCACATGGCTTGGATATTTTTTTGTAATATTGAGTTCCCATATAAAAACCCCTATGTGAATTATGTTGAATGTTTAATTTCCATTCTCCAATTGCATTTTTTGGGATGATTGACGAAAAATATTGGTAGCATGTGGATGCATATGAATATAATATTTGAATTTCATGAACAAGTTGATATAGTAACAATGCTCTAATTATATTTTTGAAAAACACATATGTATATTGAAAAAACTATTGGGTTGTGCCCTTACTTTGTTTTATTTGGACTACATAGTGCAAACATTTGCTTTTATCATGTATTTGTCTCCAAATCCACTCAGCTTGTGTATGAGATGTAATTGCATGCAAATTATGTGTTGTTGCCACATGATAGAATCAACAATTTCATTACCCTATCTTCGGACATGAGAGGGGATACACTGGGATACGAGGAAAGAAAGTGAATAAGTTTTCCAAACAACTTTCTAAAGTCTCGTTGTTGGAGACTTTATTGGGAGCAATTCCATATAATATTTTGGTGATCATGTCTATGATAAATTCGAATCATCTTTGATTACTAAGTTTGGAGAAGACATGAGCCTGGGTGATTTGGAGGCATATCTCTAGAGATTTGGTTTTCGTGGAATTATTTCTATTGATCCCCATGGAACTAGAGAAGATAAAGAGGATATTACCTTGAGGATCCTGAAACACTCCTTCAAAACCAACTTTCCTAGAATTACCTTTAGATACTCCATCAAAGTTCAATTTGAAGGAGAGAATGGGGGGTGATTTCCATACCATAGAGCTAGAAGGAGAGAGGAGAGATGATGAACATTGGAAGAACAAAGACCCCATGATTAAGTTCCAATATTTAAGGATAGAAACTGTTAGGGTCCAACCCTAACTCCCTTATTAATGTAATAAGGTCGAGTCATAGTTATAGTTAGTTAAAGAGTCAATAAAGCCCATATTAAGAATTGTAAGTGGTTGACCCACATTTAAAGAAGGGACCACAGTTAGTTGCAAATGGGCCATGGTATTAGATAGATGGTATTAATAAGAACCATGGTACTGACCCATGGTATTGCATGTATGAATCCTATATAAAGGATAGAGACTCCCCTTGAGGAGCTTCGTGTCTTATTTTGTAATTGAGCCCAGCTCTATGGGAGGTTGCCCCCTCGAAGAGGCAAGTGAACATTGCTTTCCTTTCTGAATAATAAAATGCATGTTGTTATTTCTTATTGTTTTGTGTTCTAGGTATATTTCTTCGCATATTTGGTATTCTGGTATCTTCTCATAGGTCAAGAGCATAACAGAAACCTTAGAATATTTAGCCTGCCAATCTTGTTCAAACCATAGTTGAGAGACAATCAATTTGCAAATGTTGTCTTTAATGTGGTTCCAAAGGGATTTCGAAGGGAGAGAGAATTTTTGAAAGACACGTGGATTTATTTCTTTCTAGAGGGCTAAATGAATGAAACATGGGAGAGAAGTCCAAATTTTGTTGAGAATAGGATTACAGAAGACATGTTTATGCAAAAGTTGATGGTGAGGGGGGTGTTGTTCAGATTGTGGTTTATGTGGTTCATTCTTGCTTCCATGAAATTCTAGATGGTAACTACAAAGGGACAACCATTAAATAGATGCTTAAAGTTTTTTGAGGTTGAGTTACATAAGTGGCAAAGGGATGGTCCTACACAACCTCTTTTCATAAGGTTGTCTCAAATGAGAGTATTCCATTTGACTAAAAACTACAGGAAAAAAAGAGACTTTTGGCCATAATTTTTAGTCCCATCTAGATGGAAAAATTATAGATTTTGGATGACCTTTGAATCCAACCTCTAAGTGATATGCTTCCTTGATTGCGAATGTTCCACAATATTGATATCCCCATCTGAGCTTGTCTAGGTTGTAGGAAATAGAGATTATGCTAATGGAAGATTTTTCCAAAAGGATGTTTGTTCCTTCTTTGTAGCTCTAGGCTATCATGCTATCTTGTGTTCTATAAGAGCCAATGTCTCCATTGGGTTTGAGTGTGGGCTTTATCCAATAGTTTGCTACTTTATGTTTTTTGTTTGTTGTCATATTAGTCCTCAACTCCTCCAATTCCTGCAGTTTATTTAATTTTGGGAGTTAGTGCCAAGAATTTCCCTAGAAAAAAGTTGTTTGACCATTAAAAATTTCCCAAAAACAATGTTGCTGGATGGGATGCATACCTTGCTTGCCTAGTTTCCATATAGAAGATCCATTTTGATTTAAATAAGTTCTAACGAATTCATTCAAGGGAACATTATTACTATACTTATAGTTCTAGATTAGTTTCCATAGGTCAAAGCCTCCTTTAATCCATCTCAACCTTAATTTTTTCCCCATAACCATACTTAGTGTCACGATCCCTTAGGACTAGCCCCCCTTGAAATTTGGGTAAACATAATTCATTCCAAGTCACTAGAGCCCATTTCCTTTCTTGATTAGCATCTTCCCACAAGAAAGTTCTCTAAATACTGTGGAGTGAATTAAGAATGGAGTTGGGGGCCATCATTACCGAAAGAAGATAAAGGAGAAGAGTTTGCAAAACAAAATTTAAGAGGACAACCCAACCTACTATGTTAAAAGAATGAAAGTTCCAACTGGTCAGTTTTTGCCACATTTTCTTAGCAATTTTAACCATAGCTTTATTTTCAAGGAGATTTCAAGTAAAGGGGTGCTGAAGTATTTGGAGGGGAGCTTTCTCCATTAAAATCCCAATAGTCTGGCCACATGTATATGCATAGCAAGAGGTGTATTAAAAAAAGAAAATATGAGACTCAGAGAAATTGATGTCCATGTCTCAAGCCTTCCAGAAGTCATCTAAGACACTGTGAAGAGCATGGGATTTTCATATTGTTGATATTCACATACACATTGTGTCGATTAACAAATCATTGATGCGAGATGGGGAGGTATTCACCAAACAATCTCATACCCTTCACCTTTTGTTGAGACACAAATGCTTTTAAAGCTCAACCAAGCCCTTGTACTATCACTATGAAGAGAAAGGGGGAGAGGGGACCCCCTTGATGTATTCCTTGCTAGGGGGCAAAATTTTTACTAGGTGACCTGTTCAGAAGAATATAAACCAAGGCTAAGAAAATATGAGCTCTGATCCAAGTGATCAATTTTTGGGCAAAGCTAAATGCTGAGAGAATTTGAAAAATATAAGACCGATTAAACTTGTTAAAAGCTTTGGAGAGGTATAATTTGTTAACCATCCCAGTTTTTTGTATTTTTAAGGAATATGTACCATCATTGGCCACAATAATCCCACGTATTCATTGACCTTCCACATTAACACATTTGCTCCAGAGAAATGAAATAAGAAAGAATAGACTTGAGTCTATTAATCATTATTTTTGTGATAAACTTATAAACCAATTTGCATAATGCAATTTAGTTTGAAGCCAATGGGATCATCTACTTTGTCTTTTCGGAAAATTGCTATAAACATAATCCAATCTCTTTTGTTGCTTTGTGGACTTTAGAAAGGCTTTCGATACGGTTCCTAGAAACAACCTTTGGAATAGATTAGAAGAGCTAAAGGTTCCTTTTGTTGAGAGCTGCCGCTATAAGGTTATACGAGAATGTAATTGCCAAGTTAAAGAACAATGAGGGGTGGTCGAAAGATATTAAGTGTAATATCGGAGTTAAACAAGTTTGCCCCCTCTCCACTACCCTATTTGGAATTTACATCGAAAAGCTAGAAGGTTGTTTAGAAGAAGTAGGATGTGCTGGCATGATCTTAGCTGGGATAGTCATCATCCTTCTTCTCTACGCTGATGATATTGTTCTTCTCGCAAGGTACCCATCTGATCTTGATAAGGAACTTATACTTCTTAAGGATTTCTGCTCTACCATGGGTATGATTGTTAACACTAACAAAACAAAAGTTATGATTATCAAATCCAAGAAGGACACTTACGCTATTTTTATGTATGACAATAGTAACTTGGAGGAAGTGTCTTCCTACAAGTACCTAGGAATTGATATTCATCACAAGCTCAACTGGAACTATAACATTGATAAAATGATTAATGGGGGATGGAAAGCTTATTTTAGTCTTGAAAATAATTGTAAAACCACAAACCTCGTAATGTGGGATAGAAAGAAGATCTTCTTTGAAACTTTAGTCACTCCGATTATCTTATATGGATGTGAGGTTTGGGGTTGTAGCATCTCTAGAGAATCCTGGAGAAAGATTGAGCAAATCCAGAAGTGTTTTATAACATATAACCTCAAAATTAAAAGCAACACACCATATCCTATTCTCCTTATAGAAGTGGGTATTTCCCCTATCGAGAGTCTAGCTATGACTAGGCTTCTGTTGTACAAGCACAAACTCAATAACATAGGAGACCACAGACTTCCTAAGCTAGTTTTAAATTCCAACCAAAACCACCTAAGGCTCAAACGAGGTTGGTATAAAGACACCAGGGCCTGGTTAAACCATTGGGAGATCGACAAGAATGTTGCATTGTAAAACATTAATAACATTAAAAATATTGTTACTTCTAAGTTCAAAGGAAAAATGTGGTGTGAGAAAGGTTTAGCAGCTAAAAGAAAATTAAGATATTATAAGGAGGTCATCAACCCCACCCTAGAAGATCAAAAGTATCTCTCTGTTTTAACTAGCTCAAAGAAGAAAATTAATATAGCTAAGATTAGAACAAACTCTCATGAGCTCCGTAGTGAAACGGGTTGTTGGGCAGTTCCTAAAACACCATGGATGGAAAGGTTTTGCCATCTCTATGAAAATACTAACATTGAGGATGAAAATCACTTCCTCTTAGAGTGCCCCGCGTACAACCACATTAGATCTCAATTTCAAAAGCTTTGTTGCAATACTGACCCTCCTAGCCTTTTACGTTGTCAAAATTACAATGAGCTCGGGAGACTTCTCTCCAAGCTTTTTGAGCATAGGAATAAAATCTTAATTCAAACTAAATAATTCGTTTCTTTAGGTCTGATAGACCAAAGTTTGGTCTCAGTGGACGGTAACCATCATCTTCATCATCTTCATCATCTTATAAATTTAAAAGTTATAAAATTACAATTTAAAAATGCACATTATTACAACAACACATACCATGAATAATTATAGTCACTTTTTTTTTTTTAATTATAAAAAACAACCAATCAGTACACACGCGGTTTAACATTTTCTTTTCCAAATTTAAATATATATATATATAATAAAAGAAAATTCCAAAATTATATTGTGGATTATTATATGATTTAAAGTTTTTGATGGGAATGTGATTAAACAATGTTTGGTTCATTGTGATGTTTTGTTATTTAAAATTCATATTTGATTAATATATATGGATTTACTTTTAAATATTTAAATTGGGAAAAATTTACAATTCAAATTTGTGATTCTAGTAAATTTCTCGCAAATTATTTGGAGGAAAAGAGGCCATTCCACATAGGCAACTGAAAATAAGTAGTCTGCCAATAAGCATTAAATAAAGCATTAAATGAGCAGCAGCTAAATATACCCACCATTAAATATTGGCAAACCAATTATACAACCTAGACATATACAACCTCCACTCATTTAATACCCATTAAACAACTACATATTTATTTCACGCCAACAAGTAAGGAATAGCAAAATACGACTTGAGTATGGCGAGCAGCAGTTGAAAGCACATCCTATCTCTCGTCCCCCTATGTTCGTTCTACGCAGGCAGGCGATATTGATTGCAGAAAGGCAAGGCCTCTGCTGATCTCCTGCGAGCTATGGCAGAAGCAATCCGAGTTCAATATTTCCATGGAGTTTGTCAATGTCGCTGCCTCATCACACACAACGAAATGGATGGGTGGGTCGATTGATATCTGCTTTTGTTTTCACCTGCCATCCTCATGTGAATGGCGCCAACAGTCAACATTGTTTGCGTCTTCATGGGTGGAAGAAATGCACACGATAATCAGAATTGGGGCCCCTCCAAACATGGAAGCCTGCAGTGCTCCGACAGCCGCAGAGCCATTGGATTAACATTCATCAATTTTGTGTGACAGGTCGTGCTATGGACAGGTCATCTGCAGTTTTATTGGTTATGGTTGAGATCAGCTAAGTTGAAATATGGGTATAGCCACTGGAGTAACCTTCATCAATTTTGTGTCGCTGTATGTATGTGTGACAGTAACAGTAACATACGTATGAGATAGAAAAATATGATCATGATATATGATGACTCTAATGACAGATGAAGAGAGTAGTTGATTTTCAAGAGGAACCGATTCCTATGTTGCACTTTGGCTTTTCTTGCTGAATTAAGGGGTTTTTCGCCCTTTTATTTTTACGTTGGAATTTATTGTTAAATTGTAATTTTTTTGGTATTGTTTTTCCACTCTAAATAGATTGGATTTAACTAACAAACGGAAAAACTTTCAAAATACCTAGATGGTAAAGTTTATATAGTTTAAATTTATAAATTTTTATAGTTTTACCAAAAAAAATTGAAATATATATAGATATTAAAAAAATTTAAATTTAAAAAAATTACATGTTTTACCAAAAAAATTGAAATATATATATATATATATATATATATATATATATATTATTAAAAAATTTGAAATTTAAAAAAAGTGGTATATATTTTAAATGAGTGAAGATATAATGTAAATAAAAAATGTTATTTGTATGTGTATTTTTTTTTTAAATATTTTTCATCAAAGAAAACTAATTTTATTGAGCCTATAGGCTTAGTCTATAATCCAGTAGTGTCAACCAAAACAAAAAAAAACAAAAATTAAATAACCATAGAAATAAATATTTAAAAATTGCCGAGAGGCTCATTCTGCAATCCAGGGACATATCTAAGTATGTCAAGTCCTCAAAAAATAATAAAAATAATCTTGTATTTCACATTCATTCTTCTTGAGTCTTTGATATTTCACTTTCACTCTTCAAGTAATAAATACAATATTTTCATGTCTATCTTAAATAATATATATATATATCCATATTAACTAATATATTTTAGTATGAACTCTGTTATGTATGTATTAATGTTTACCTTAGTAAAATATTAATAATGATAAAATATTAGATCTGAGACTTTTGTGATCCATATTGTAGATAAATATCTTTCGGAATAATCACATCATTATGATTTGGTCCACGTTTCTAACCAACCAATGTGGTTCATCCTTAGAACCACATTGGTTGGTTTGAAACGTCATCCTAATGAAATGATTATTTGAAAGACATTTATCTACTCTAATGATAAATTATTCAAAACTACAATATAAACAATGAAAAACTACCACTATAGATTTGTCTTAATCACATATTTACCAAGCACTAACCATATTAAATCTCTTAAAATTTGATCCCTCTTGACTATGGGTAGATCTATGGTTAAAATCTTTTTTCAAGTTTGAAATTTGATCCCTCTTGGCTATGGGTAGATATGTGGTTAAAATGGAAGTCTTTGTGTGGATTATACCTAAAAATGCTTATGTTTGGATAAGATCTAGTCTTCCTCCAACATAAGGAAAGAGGTTAATGTCCCAAGACCCATGGATCTATACTGGCTTATTATAGAAATGGAAGTCTTTGTCTGGAGTATACCTAAAAATGATTATGTTTGCATAAGGTCTTGTCTTCCTCGAACATAAGGAAAGAGGTTAACATCCCAAGACCCAGAGGCATTTAACAGGAGTAAAAGTCTACAGACCACCAACGGGTAATTCTAGGTGGTTTGGTTTTCCTTGAATAATAATAATGAGTCAATTTGCATTCATAGAGAGCAACCAGCGATAGTTGTCCCTCCACTGTTGGTTTGACAACTTAGTTATGATAAGTTTTCCCTAGAAAAAAAGAAACGAAAGTTCATTCTTTTTCATTTAAAAAGTTGAAGTTTTTTCTATTTAGAAGGGGAGGGAGCTAATTTTTCTCTTCAAGTTTTACAGTTTTGAAAATAGGTAGCTTATTTCTATATATATATTTACACATTGTAGTTCTAAAATTGAAAATGTATTAATTATTAGTATAGTTTCAAAAATGGGTAGGTTGTTGTTATATATGTATTTACACATTATAGTTTTTAAATGGAATATGTATTAATTATTAGCAACGACCATAAATAAATGTAAAGTAGCGATAAAAAATAAATGGAGAGAATTAATAATAAGAAATGAATGTAGGTAATGAATGAATCTATATGGCTAATAGGAGATGAATGCTCAATAGTAATAGTTGGCCACTTGCAGTATGTGGAATTGGAAAACCATAAATGGATTGTATTTTGTTATGTCTATTTATTCAATGTGAAGGTCTGAGGAAAACAATGTACATATTTTTACTCATTGTTATGTTGTTAGAATTTCCCCAAAATCCATAAATTCATAATGAACACTCTTATTGTGTTAATAGGCGCTCTACAACCTAGTGTGGGGAGATGTTGAGGTGTAATCTAAGTATATCAATTTTTTTTTAAATGTTGTGAAAAATATAAATAGAGAAAATAAATAAAGTAAATGTAGGTTTCATATGTTTTAATTAATATTCAAATAACAACATATATAAATGTATAATTTAATATAATGTAAAATGTAAAATGCAAAATAATTCTCAGTTGTATGGATGGAGGTGGGGGAAGAGAGAGACAAAGAGAGGTGGAGAGGCTAAGAGAGAGAGGGAGAGAAAGGGGGTGAGAGGAGGGATATTGTGATAGAGTTGGAGATAGAGTGAGGAGGGGAGAGCAAGAAGGAGAGAGAGACAGTGTTAGAGGGGGAGAGGAGGGATATAGTGGCAGAGTTGGAGAGATGGGGGGGAGGGGGAGGAGAGGAGGGAGATTGTGATAGAGTTGGAGAGGGAGTGATGAGGGGAGAGCAATAAGGATAGAGAAACAATGTTAGAGGGGGAGAGGAGGGATATAGTGGCAAAGTTGGAGAGAGAGAGAGGGGGGAGAAGGGAGATTGTGACAGAGTTGGAGAGAGAGTGAGGAGGGGAGAGCAAGGAGAGAGAGACAGTGTTAGAGGGGGAGAGAGATGGAGGGAAGAACAAAGACATAGAGAGATAGAGATGGATGTTGATTTTTAGATATTTTCTTATCTGATAATTACTCCGTATGATTTATTTAATTTAATCTTTCATTCATTTAATTTCATCATAAAGCAATTACACAGAAGATCTTCAACCATATATATTAGGATCATAAAGAGACAACCAAATAAATAACACAAGCATTTTATTGGGAAAACCCACATGGGGGAAAAGCCCATCAACCTTTTCCTTAGAGAAATTGATTTTTTCAACAACAGATACATCTAAATCAAACCCCAGGTCAAACTAACCATCAACATTATTATGTTGAAACCTAGTCTAATAGCCCTTTTAGTCAAGTCATCCTTCTGCCCAGAGAAATCAACCAACTTCTTCATCCATAGAACTCAACTTGCTTCTTTATATAGAGAATCTTGATCTATTTCTTCATACAAAGAGGATCCTGGTCTACTCAAAAAACATGTTCATCTTCCACATAGATTCCTTCCTTAGAATTTCAGCCTTTTCCATAGAGTGCTATCATAGAGATTCGTCATTCAATTACAAAGTTTTGTCCTTCAACAACATAGATATATTCAACCTTATTTCTTGCCTTCATATTTTATGATGCAGGAGCATCTGACCCCTCCTTAATCAAAAGAGGAATCCAAAGCAGAAAAGATGAGGACATGGACCATCAGAGCAAACAGGGGACAATTCTATTCAAACAGAGCTAATTAGGTGGAGTGGATGAAAGTCTCGAGGAGACTTATTAAATGTAATCTGCGACATATGTATGCATGTAGAGAGATTAGGGAGTTGTTGAGTGTTTCATGGAGAGGATTGATCGGATCCTTCCAATGATCCGATCCAATGTTTCCTTATATATATATAAGCCTGCATGTTCAATGAATTGATAGAGAGTGACCAAAATGTAGCCGAAGGGAGAACTTGTGCCTAAGGCTGAAATGCCTTAGATTGTAACTATTCTGTATAATATAGAAAAGTGTGTGTTTAGTGTTGATTTTATGTGCATGTGTGTATATTCTTAAATAGAGTTAATCTTATGTCACGGATTATTGATCGACCATCGATCACTGAAGGATCGATGGTGATCTAAAGATATCGTAATGAATTGTTGTATAAGTGTCAGAAATGTTTAACAACGTGAAGACAGAGTATGGCAGAGAACCTGGGGTTTACCATAAATCCATCAAATGGCGGACGGAATAAGGATGCGGATTGACAATTGTGATTTAGTTGCTAATCACATATCACAAAGGTTAAGTGCCAACGGTTAATGGAATGACGATAATTATAGTCGCGGGTAAATAAATTTTGAGATCCGGCTTTGTGTTCCGGTGGGGTTTTTCCTTTGTATTTCCCTTGTTCCCGTGTATTTTTGATATATGTGTTGCCCGAGTTTTTTAAAAGAAAAAGTGAAAGATAACGCTTCCGATAACGAAATGGGCTCATAACCCATAGGTCCCAGGATCGATTATTTATAAAGAAAGGGGATCGATATTCATGCCTGAGATTTGTTTAAATGTAGTTATTTATGGTAAAATTTAGTCGAGACTTGCCCTAATTTTATGAGAATACATATTATTTAGAGTTATTTCCCATTATAGAATTCATTTTCACCCTATTCTATTTTTAGTTATTTATGGTAAAATTTAGTGGTGACTTGCCCTAATTTTATGAGAATATATATTATTTAGAGTTATTTCCCATTATAGAATTCATTTTCACCATATTCTAATTTTTCATGCCTCAGATTTGTTTAAATGTATCTATTTATGGTAAACTTCACCCTAATTTTAAGAATATAGATTATATAGAGTCTATAGAATTTATTTTCACTCTTCTCGATTTTTTCATTTCCCATATTTGAGTAAATGTAGTTTTTTTATGGTAAAATTTAGCCCACTTCATGGAATCTAGGTTTTATAGGAGAGAAGTTCCATTCCTATTTAAAGAACCATGACAAAGAAGGTTGAGCCAAACAAATAGCAGTATTTTGATTCTTTGTGAATTATTCAACATCTAGTGAACATATGACTAATCAAACTTTTGAATTTTAATTTGGTAAGCACCCACATCCATGTTCTTTTTCAAATGAAGAATGAATGTGATTATTAAAATTTTAATTTGTGAAAAAATATTTTGAGCTAAATTGTTATGATTTTTTCTTATTCTAAAACTTTATATAAATAGTGGGCATCATTTTTATGTTAAGAAGAAGATTTAGCTGAGTCTTGCCCAATTCTTTTAACTCTATACTATCTATTTTGATTAGTAACAATACTTCAATACATGTGTTGACACAGATATAGCCATATATTTTATATGTTCCCCTCTTTGGATACCAACCTAAGATGATCATATGCTCTATTTTCTTTGTCTTATGAGCTTGAGTTTAGGCGTACCTTTCTGGTAGTTGTCACATTGACACAAGCAATATTTTAAAATGGTTATGCATTCATACGTAAGGTATAATTTGATTATTAACACGATATTTAATTTTAAAATTCATTTTTTTAATAATATTTATTAATAAATTTTTTTCATATCGATTTAGGTTTTTAAAACATACAAAACAAATCATATTTAATTTTAAAACACTAAATATCAAGTTGCAGAGAAACAATTATTTATTCTTAAGAGTATATGTTTCTTCATCAAACTAAGCCACACATAATTTCCTTGAGTTTATGAGAAATTTCAAGGCAAGGAGTTGTCTGACCTCCATTGTACGATTAATCTTTCATACTATCAAATTTTATCTCATTTAGATTCACCATGGCCTCCTGCAATATGATATTTATAATGACATCCATTAACTACTAGTTTTTTATTCCATAGAAAATCAGGGTAGGTCCACCTGAAGGGGTCAGATTCACCATGGTCTCCTGTAATATGATATTTATGATGACATCCATTAGCTACTAGTTTTTTATTCCATGAAAAATCAAGGTAGGTCCATGATGCAGGAGCATAGACTCGGGAAAATACTTTTTATTTTATTTAAATCTAGGGGTTTCATGTTTTTGAGAAATTATTATTTCTATGTAAATATTTATGAGATTTTGAGAGGATTTGTAATGTTTCCAAATAATTGGAAAACATGAGAGAAATTAGACTTGGGATATTTAAGAATTAATTATGAGCCTAAGATAGAGTAGTTTCAAGATTTTAGGGATAAAATCTAGATTATAGGGGTGTTGAGATATTTGGGGATTTTGTTGAGTGGTTAAAGGGATATGAACCAAAATTGGTTCAATTTAATTTATATAGATTAGGAGACTGTGAGTCGTAGAAGGGGTAGAGATTTAGGATAGTTTTGGTGTGGAGCGAAAGCTCATATTAGAGGAGGACTGTATAGGTTAAAAAGAAACAGAGTTATTCTATGTATGACCAGCAAAGGTGAAACTCTGTTTGTTACTCTGATATGAATAAAATTAGTGTTTGTATATATGATGAATTCGTGAGGATTGGCGTATTTTACCTTTCTGTGTGTGTAAATTGCTGAATCGATTTAAAACTGTGTTTTATTGTGAAATTCGTAACAATTCTGTGGTTGTTAGAATCTGGTGTAATCGAATTTGTGAATTATAAACTCCGCAACACAAAGGAACAGTCTGAAAGACTTCGTGGTTTTCTGGAGCAGAGTCGGATTGATATACATATCAATTGTGAAATTCGTTGGCCCACAGGACTTATTGCATCGGAACGGAAGCAGAGGAGTTATAATTCAGTTTTGAATTGAATCGGGTTTGGAATTGCATCGAATCAGAGTTGTTCAATACAATAATGAACAGGACGTGGAATGTTATAAATCAATTCTGAAATTGAATCAGATCCGGCACAAAGATCGGTTCGGAAGTTTGTGAGAAGTCTAAAGGTGGAGGCGCGCATTGAACTGGGCGATTTCTGAATTCCGATCAAATCGGATCGGATTTGTGGAGCAATCTACAGGTTTGGTGTTGAATCTTTGGGATCTCCGACTGCCGATTGAGTCGGATCGGAGCGGTTGTTAATCATAGCTTGTATGATCGCCGATTGAAATTGTTTTGAATCATAACGCATCGGATTTAATTACACTGTCGACAGTTGGTGGCCTGTTTGAATGGTGGCTTGCGAATAGATGTGTGTTGTAAGTTGAATGAGATCAGTTGTTGGTGCAATATATACATATGTATGAAACTGTTGTGAAACGCGTTTAACGTTGTTTTAAATGAAAAAGAATAATTTGTAAAGGTGCATCCTGAAGGTGGTGAAATTCTGTTCGACCATTATTTAGCAGATGTAGAAGGCGCAGATGGGAAGTGGAGCGCATTGAGGTTGCTGGGTATAAGCGTCGCAAAAGGACTCTCTATTTGACGCAATTCATATAGTTGTCCAAATTTGAATGTTGATTTATAATCTGAAGGTTGAGAAAGATTAGTTTCAAAGGTCGATTTGTGAATTCCTAGAGGTGCGTAAAGAACTGAAGGGGAAGCCTTCGACATAAATCAAAGTGTAATTAGAACACAATCGAATGAAATTCGACTGAACAGGAGGCAAGATGTAGATCAAAGAGTGATTAAAAATGTTGAAGATGGAGCTCATGAGCACATCATAATTCAGAGACAGATCAGCTAAGTACGAGTAAACAACGCAAAGCAATTGAATCATTACAAACGTTGAAGTCTGAAGAACTGAGGGTGCAGAATTGTCTCTATTTTAAACAGTAAATAGATTGATGAAGAAGGTGAATTAAGGCATGACAAATTGTCGACATGAGCAGTGTTAATCCAGCTTGGTATGCAGAAAGGGAAAAGGCGCATAAACAGATTTGGTACCTTGGTTCGATTGAAATGAAGAATCGAAGACACGTAATTGAGTGCAGACAAATGTTATTGGTAATGTTGGCGTGAAAGGTTTGTTTGAAACTATGTCAAGTTGAATTTAAATCATGGTCACATTGGTTTTATTGACTTTAGATTATATAAAAGTGTGGGTGAGATTGCCCGTGTATGAATAAATTGAAGAACTTCCGTATGTAGTTGAAATTGCCTAGCATTGAGATTTAATTAGATAGAGATTTGAGATGCATTTCTTATATGAATGTCAGCGGGAAGATTCTGGGTTTTGCAGGCTAGCCCTGCGTCAGTCCACCCAAAGGGACCACACCCCTCACCCAAATGAATCCAAGCCTAACCCCTAGGATGTTGAGGAGAATTGAACCCATGATGTAAGGACCTGCAACCCTTGCACGCGCTCCAGGCATGAAGTGCGATGATAAACAAAGAAAGGAATGAGCTCGACTTGGTGTGCGAAGGTGTTATGTAATAATGTAAGCACATAGAAGAGGAGAGAGATGGTTTTTACAAGGTGTGGGGAGCATGAGTGCTCAACCCACAGCTGACCTACAAAGTAGTAAGGCCAACATATGTTTTGGATAAGTTTGCGATGGAGTTGAGGGCGTGGGCAGGTCGGCTGGGTAGCTACGACCTCGCCCTGCCACTCGTATATATTGGTAAGGTGTGGAGCACATTTGGACAACAACTTCGCTCATCATGTGAAGAAGTGCGCAGATCTAAGAGGTGGACGTAGCAAGATAGGAAGGTGCAGATTTTGGTGATGCGCCCGTTCTTGGGAAAGGCCGCATGAAGGTAGCACATAGCTTGGTTTTGGGTGAGACTTGGCACGGGTGCCTTGGTAGCTCAGGTGAGCGCCCGCCCGTCGTGCAAGGGTAAACAGTGGAGGCTTGGTGAGTCGTCCGTCGGTGCGAAGTTGGAGAATGGTGGAACGTAGTGAAGCTGGGTGCACGGTGGAATGTTGGTGAAGATGGTTGTGTGAAGGGGGTGTCTTGGTGACCTGGGGGAGTCACCTGCCCGTTGTGCACAAAGACAAGGTTTGGTTGTGAATTGCGGAAGGTAGCTCGTGTGAGGGCACGCCCGCCCGCCTTGGGCAAGGAAATCTTGGTTGTCGCATGGAGGTGTGACAAGATGGTAAATTTGGCTAAGTATGAAACTTGGTGTTTCCCAAGTATACTTGTAAAGCTTTGTAACTTTGTAAAGTTATATAATATATTATTCGCATATTCATTGTTCAGGGAGTTGCCCCTCCCTTTATATTGTGCAATTGTGTTCTCGTTTATAATTGCTGATGTTAATGAATGTGTATGGGTGTTCATTGGTATAAAGGAAACATTAATAATACTTGGTTGCAAAACACAAACTAAGTAGGATAAGTGGTTAGGCGTAGTCCACGAACATAAGTATTGGTGAAAAAAAAATGTTTGGTGCTGCCGCACCTCACTTAGAGTGGTTGAAAGACAGCCGCCGGCTTGGGGGTGTGGCAGGTGGTATCAGAGCTAGTCTGAAGACTTGGAGGAGTCTTGGAGGAAGCTGGGTGAAGCAGGTGTATATACACTTGACAATTGGTGACAGTGAAGCAGGTACTTGCAAGTGAAGGAAGCTGTTTCACATACGAGTGGAACAAGAGATGGTTCAGTTTGCAGGCATCTTGGCGAAGCTGTTGGATGGTCGAAACTAGATTGCAAAAAGAAGGAAGCTATTAGCAATGCCAGCTGAATCTCAGGTTGGGTCTAGTCACGGTGCGAAGGATGCTACTATGGAATTCATGGAAAAAGTGTTGGAAAAGGTGGACGACTTAGAGGCTTACTGGACTAAGAAGAGGGACTTGGTCGAGAGAGATTAAGAGGCCAATTCAAAGATGAGGGAAGAGCTCGAGGAACTCCGAAATCAACACGAGTACATTGATCTTATGTGTACACAACTTGTTAAGGGTCAAGGAGGTTGAAGAGGGAAGAGATCAGGGTCTTGCTGAGATTGTGAACTTGTGGAAATCTCTTGACGAAGCCAGAGATGAGATCGTGGTGTTGAAAAGGGCTGTGAGGCATAACTCAGGTGGAGGAGTGCCTCATGTGAAAGTCAAGGAACCAGAATCTTACGATGGTACAAGGAGTGCAAAGACTCTTGGTAACTTTCTGTGGGACATGGAGCAATATTTGGAATGCTTGGGTCTATCTGATGATGAGACGAAGGTGAAGGTAGCTGCTCAGTTCTTGACAAAGGATGCTAAGATGTGGTGGCGAAGGAGGATGGATTAGATTGCCAATGGCAGTGCTGGTGACATTACTTCGTGGGATGAGATGAAGAAAGCTTTACAGACCCATTTCAGTCCTCAGGATGAAACATGGGAAGCAAGGATGAAAATTAAGTTCATAAAGTAGACAGGGAACCTTCAGACATATCAGCGGGAGTTTGCAAGTGCGTTTCTAGAACTTCCTGACATGGCAAAGAGGGACAAGGTATTCAACTTCATTATTGGGTTGAAGCCTTGGGCATGCAATGAAGTGAAGAGGTAGAGGATTAGAACACTTGAGGAAGCTTTTGCTACTACGGACAGGTTAGTGGAGCATTATGATGAGACTTCTGATGATAGGAAGAAGAAGTCTGATTATCCGAAAGAGAAGAAGAAGGATGATGCTTCGAAATCGGATGATAAGTCGAAGACGAAGAAAGCCTTGAAGTGTTGGATATGTGCTGAAACACATATGGTGAAGAACTGTCCTTCTAGACCGAAAGTGGCTGCGATTGCACAATCTAATACGAAGAATGAAGAAGCTTCTGTGGGGATGATGCAGATACTTGGTGCTGCTACTGCTACGGAGGTGGTCTCTTAGAGGGATCCTGAGAGGAATAGGTTGGAGTATGTTCGGATGAAGGTTGGAGGTGCTGATATACTCACTATGGTGGATAGTGGGGCCTCTCACAACTTCATGGGTGAAGATACTGTGAGAAGAGTTGGGCTGAAGTTTGTACCGGTGAAGGCACAAATGAAGACAGTCAATTCTCCTCCGAATAGTATTCTTGGTGTAGCTGAAAAAATGGACGCAACACTAGGTGAGTGGACAAGGAAGGTCGACTTCACTATAGTGCGAATTGATGACTATGAAGCTGTGTTAGGAATGGAATTCTTGAAACAATTCGATGCTATGATTGTTCCACATTTGAAGAGGCTGTATATTTACGATGGAAGGGAGGATGTACCCATTGGTGTTCCAACCATTGGAGTGACAAAGCCTGATTGTAAGTTGGCAGTGATGCAAATGGAGGATGAGAAGCGAATGGAAGATATGAGTAAGCGGTTGTCTATGGTTGAGACAAATCTTATCGAGCAGTCATTGGTCATCAGAACACTTTCTGATAGTACCTTGGATTTGTCAAGAAGGCTAGAAGTGGTTGAGGATGATGATGATGATGATGAGGCATATGTGAGGCCGAAAGTCGGGGAGGAGGATTGGGTTACTTATCTACAGAGGATGGAGATAGGAAATCCTGACAGATGGATTGAGACGATTAGTAAGGGTGAGCCTTCATGCTCTACTCCCTCCACACCTTCTTAGATGGGAAAGAAGATGGGGCTCATTGTTAGCTGCTCATTACAGTGAGTCCTTAAAACAGGTTGGGCAGGTATGGCAGATGGTGCAGGGATGGCTTGGCATCAAGCATCATGACATGTTGCAAATGGAATGGAATTTCCATGGACCTGAGCATGGGAGAGATTTTGGGTGAGTACGGGATGTGGCAGAATTCGAGATGGACTAGTGAAGGCATAAGGATGTTCACTCTCAAGGCTTGAGCGTGACAGTTGGATTAGCTACCCAACTAGTTCAAACATGGGGTTCAGAAGTACACAGTGAGATGTTGGCATCAGGCAGACAGGAAGGAGGACAGTTCACAGGATGAGGACGACACATGATGGAGATGGGAATTCTAAATATGTTGCAGGGATGTTTGTAGTATGTGGAGGAGTTCACATCATGGACCAAGGATGAGACAGATATTGATGATGATCTTGGTGGATGGATACCAGGATGGTATGTTGTCGAGGACGGCAACGACTTCAGGTGGAGGAGGATGTAAGGACCTGCAATCCTTGCACGCGCTCCTGGCATGAAGTGCGATGACAAACGAAGAAAGGAATGATCTCGACTTGGCGTGTGAAGGCATTATGTAACAATGCAAGCACATAGAAGAGGAGAGCGATGGTTTTTATAAGGCGTGGGGAGCATAAGCGCTCAACCCACGACCGACCTACAAAGTAGCAAGGTCGACATATCTTTTGGATAAGTTTGTGATGGAGTTGAGGGTGTGGGCAGGTCGACTGGGTAGCTACGACCTCGCCCTGCCACTCGTATATATTGGTAAGGCATGGAGCACATTTGGACAACAACTTCGCTCATCATGTGAAGAAGTGCATAGATCTAAGAGGTGGACACAGCAAGATAGGAAGGTGTAGATTTTGGTGATGCGCCCGTTCTTGGGCAAGGCCACATGAAGGTAGCGCATAGCTTGGTTTTGGGTGAGACTTGGCATGGGTGTCTTGGTAGCTCAGGTGAGCGCCCACCCGTTGTGCAAGGGTAAACAGTGGAGGCTTGGTGAGTCGCCTTTCGGTGCGAAGTTGGAGAACGGTGGAACGTAGTGAAGTCGGGTGCACGGTGGAACGTTGGTGAAGCCGGTTGTGCGAGGTGGGTGTCTTGGTGACTTGGGGGAGTCACCTGCCCATCGTGCACGAAGACAAGGTTCGGTTGTGAAGTGCGGAAGGCAGCTCGTGTGAGGTCGTGCCCACCTGCCTTGGGCAAGGAAATCTTGGTTGTCCCACGGAGGTGTGACAAGATTGTAAATTTAGCTAAGTATGAAACTTGGTGTTTCCCAAGTATACTTGTAAAGCTTTGTAACTTTGTAAAGTTGTATAATATATTATTCGAGCAGACTCATTATTCAGGGAGTTGCCCCTCCCTTTATACTGTGCAATTATGTTCTCGTTTATAATTGCTGATGTTAATTAATGTGTATGGGTGTTCATTGGTATAAAGGAAACATTAATAATACTTGGTTGCGAAACACAAACTAAGTAGGATAAGTGGTTAGGTGTAGTCCACGAACATAAGTATTGGTGAAAAGAAAGTGTTCGGTGGTGCCGCACCTCGCCTAGAGCGGTTGAAAGACTACTGCTGGCTTGGGGGCATGACACATGACCTCCCAATGGAAAAATGCTTTAGCAATGAGACCTCGATCAATTGAGCTAGCCCTTAGGGATTTAATTATTAGTTATATAGCTAAAACATTTATTTTTATGATATATATATGTTTATAATTTATATATACATAATTATATTTTTATTTAACTCTACCAATAAAGTATTAGGTGTGCCTAACTGGTAAATAATTCAACATTTTCTTTGTCATTAGATTTGTGCACTAGATAACAAATCCTTGTTTCAATGCAAAAACTTTGAGCAACATTAAAATAACAAAATATAATTTCTTATAAGATAAATTGAAAATATTGTTTTAAATTGTACTATTTTCCATGTATAATGTGTTTTGTTGGTATGTGTCATTAACATTGTATAATTGAATATTTTCTCTTTTATCTAGACCCTACAGACAATACATGCTTCATAAATAATGAGAGAGATATTCAATTTTTTACCATTCTTCTCACTGTGTGGAATAACAAGTTACGATACATGCTTCATCAATAATGGGAGTGATATTCAATTTTTGACCATTCTTCTCACTGTGTGGAATAACAAGTTCTTAGCACCTGAAATTTTCTTCCCACCATGTGGAGTAACCATCATGTGCCATGAATTTTACTTCTACGCCACGATATGTTCTTTTTACTGTCTACTACAACAACTCTCTCAGGACAATAAAATTAAAGTACAACAACTCTTTCAGGACAATGAAATTAATTTTCCATATATTCTTACAACAACTCTATCAGGATAATGAAATTAATTTTCCATATGTTCTTTTTTTTTTACTGTCTTGTACAAAAACACTCTTAAAGACGATGGAATTAATTATGAAATTAATTTTCCATATGTTTTATTTAGGATGATGAAACCAATTTTTAGTTGGTTTCTTTCTATGATATGGTTGATTTGATTTCATTGTTTTAATAAATCACATAAATTATAACCTAATACGATTTAAGTTACAAATTTTGAAATATTTAAGAATCATTATTTTATAACCCTAACCATAAATTTTTATTGCTTTTGATGATCACATTTTAAAATTAAATTAAATTTATTAATATAAATATAAAATATAAATTTATTAATATAAATATTATATTTAGATGAAGTGAGAGAAACAGCAATTAAATTAAATAAAAAATAGATCTTAGAGATTAAAAAAATTAATCAATCATTTTTTATATGATAATTTTTTTTATATGTTAAAAGGATATTTACATTAAAAATAAATAATAAAATTACTAGTGTTACCTTGTTTAATGTTATGGAAGACCAATGTAGATTTGAGTCCTTATAATATATGAAATTTCTTTTTAGTTTACTAATATAATTGATATTAAGGAGTTTCTAGTTGTAAAGATTATGTGATTTTTTTTTGCAGGACTACATCTTCATCATGTCCAATATATCACCCCGATCAGGGCACGAAATCGAACCAGTGACTTTACATCAAGGAGTGCCTTAACATAGCACCTGATCATCGTCTATCCAAGAACCCATGGATGTGATTTTAATATAATGCAATAATGAATAATATAGTTGATATAGAATTTCATGTAATAAATAATACCTAATGTATTTTATTTTTTATTTTTTATTATGGAATAGATTTACACTAATAATGCATGTATGTGTAATATTGTTAACAACATAGAATTTGTAATACCTATTTGTTAGTGATGTAGTTGTGTTTATAAAATTTCTTATTATGCTATGTATATAGTTGAGTATATGAAATATTATATAATGACCATATAGTTAATATGTTCATATAGTTAATACAACCATATAAATTAAATGCTTAATAAAAAGTAATAGGAATAAATCCATGATTAACATCAAAACACTTACTTTATGATACATCTATGGTTGCTAAAATTTAAAAATGATAAAAATAACTAAATATATCTAATTTGTTATTATTATTATTAATTATAAAAAGAATTAATATATAAATTAATAAATTTAAAAAGAACATGTAACAAGATTCTTAACCATGGATATTCATATCCATTTTACGATGGAGATTCTTAATGTGTGAATCATTAGGAGAATTTTGAGGTCTAAAATGAGCCTCTTAAGAAAAATGTACAACCAAAATAAACTTTATAAGAACCAATAAGATTCAAGATGATAATGTCAACCATGGGGGATGATTCACCATTTTTGGAGTAAAAAAGTAAAAGAATTAAAAAATAATAAACTACTTTTCCAACTCGTATTTTCAACTTATCTCCCTAAGGTTTTACTCAAATTTCAAGCGAGAGTACTTGTTGGATGCAAAATTTAATTCATAATCCAAGGAGTACCCATGTTGCATACTTTCTATGGACCTTGCGACATGAAAAATAAGAAATACATGAAAAAAACGTGATTGTAATCACGTTTTTCATGTATTTCTCATTTTTCATGTTGTAGGGTCCATCGAAAATATGCAACATGGTTACTCCTTGGATAAAGAATCATATTATGCATCCAACGAGTGATTTCACTCAAAATTTGAGTAAATCCATAGGGAGATAAGTTGAAAATACGAGTTGAAATTTTTTTTTTTTCTTTTTTTCCTATAAAATTTAATGATGTAATCTAATCTTTTTTTATTATTTCCACTATTATTTATAATTTTCTTAGGTGACCCATTTTAGACTTCAAAATTCCCCTAATGAGGCTTTGTTACAATACCATGACTTATTAATACCACATGCCCAAAAAACCATAACTCATTTCATATGACACTTGTTCATATGCCATTTTTAAATTAATCAATTTAATTAAAACAAAAAAAAGGTCATAACCACTTTGGAGATAGATATTAACCTTTAATTTTTGAATACTACTAAAAATATTTTAGAATATTGCATGAAGGTTAAATCCCTGTCATCCTCTTGATAAGTTTTCATAATTCAATTAAAATTATTTACCTATATTGTATTCTCTAAATCTAAATAGAGAATTTTCATCACATGGATTTAGATCTAGAGAATAAAATAGGTCCTATGGATAGAATCTTTGCATTAGGACTGAAATAATGGTAGAATTCCATAGTTTGACATTTCAAGGAAGGGTACCATTACCTAATCCATGCTTGAAGGTCAAGGGTTACACTAAATTATTGCTTGATACCTACCCAAATAGATTTAGATAACAAATTTAATATAGGTTTAGTATTATTTAATATAAGTTTTTTCAACATCTATTTTTTAATATAACTTCAATAACTTTTGCCAACCACACAACTATATTCACCATGGTGAAGCTAGTTCAACAATTGTCAACCATGATCATAATGATTTTAAACATGGTCAAACATTGTGCACAAAGCCAACTATATTCATTTATAGTTAAGCATTGACAAACATGCTCAACAATGTTTTCAAGAGTTTGAGCAACAACATGTGGATTAATGGAAGTTTCTATTATTTGTAATTGATTTTTCCTTCCTTGATTTATATCTTGAATGCTTATAGTTCTCTTTTGATGTTTAATTGAACTTTTTGTTGTTGCATGATTGATTTCTATTTAAGGGTTTGGGTTAAAGTTGAAAACCTTTTTTGAGGAAAGAATCCCTTTGTAAATCTTTTTGTAATGTTTATTTGAGAAAAATATAACACTAGGCTTATTATATGGCTTCAATTATTTAGTGGGAATTAAATATGTTTATTTGAAGCCAAGGAATTGGAAAAGTATCCAACTATTAGAGAAGCAATGTATAATAAACCAAAAGAATTTGATGTAAAGATTCATGATTTTAAGATAGTTATTCATAGACATTATTTTCATGTGAAGCCTCTAGAATGTGAATTACATAGAATATGACTGAGTTGTTTGAATGTGTCAAGACCTAGTTTGAGCAAAAGAACCTTTGTAGTTCAACATTGTACACTTTTGGGAGTACCTCTCCAACTAGTTTCCCCTTGGGAGGTAATAAGACCTTTATGATAAAAAATGATAAAATCATACAAAGAGATTTGCAAAAGTTTATAATAATAAACTTCACAAAAATAACCCATGATATTTATTTTCTCAAACATGGAAAATGAGTATATTATAGTTTAAATTATTTTTTGTTCTTATTATTATATGTTATTGCATACATTATGAAGTATTATCCAAAAATTTTCAATGTTTTCTAATTTTGTGAAAGATTTATCAAGACTTTAAAATGTTTTATAATTTAATGAAAATTTTGCCAAGATTTAAAAATATTTTTTAATTCATTGGAAGATTCACCAAAAAGCTATACATGCATATTATATTATTGATAAAATCGCCTATACATTCTCCTATGTACCATAGGAATTCACCCATTTATTATATATATAAGTTTTGAGGGGTTTCTTTGTTGAAAATAGCAACAAGAAATGCTAAAAATAGAAGTGCTATAAATAGCAGTTTAGGTACCAGTGTTGGACATAGCAACAAGGAATGAAAAATGGAAGTGCTAAAAATAACAATGCTATAAATAGTATTTCGGGATTGATTCCAATTTAAGTTAGTCCCTGAACTAAAATTGAGAAGTAAAATTCGAATTTGATCTTAGCAGCTGTTTGTAAAATAATTAATTAATTCATCTTGAGTTAATTAGTTGTAGAAAATCAAACATGAAGTCTATGTGGGGACATGCAATAGTTTCTCCATTGATTGAGGAATTTATCCTTCAGTTAAAGAGATAAGGATGAGTTGTAATTAGTTGGCTCAGTTAACTGAGTTAAGTCCAGTTAGATTAGTTCAAACAGTTTGTTGAATTAATTGTGAGTTCAATTAGTTAATGCTTGCATGCATGTAATTTCTACTCTCCAGATAACTGAATATTCTCTCATAAATAACTCATGCATGTCAGTTCAGTCAGAGACCCAATTGAGATTAGAGGAAGGGACAATGTACTATCAGTTGGAGGATTTTTCCTATATAGGAAACTCATCCATGTAGGATGAATTATCTACTTTAGGTTTGTGCAGTTATTTCTGAGCCAAGTGAGTACTGTGAGGAGGGAATTCACACAAGTGGAAGCATTGGACCCCAGGAAAAATTGCGCAAGGAAATAGGAGGCTTGGAGGGCAGAGGAGAAGGTTGTGAGAGCCTTTGACTATCTATGAGCAACATTGTTTGATTGCAGAGAGAGCAGGATAGCTTGAAAGCTGATTCTTTTTGTAACTTGAACAGATTTCCACTTGTATGATAATACAGAGATTGGTGTTTTAGGCTAAGGCTTTCCACGGGTTATTTCTTCTGTGTTATGTGTGATTGATTTCTCATTCTCAGTTATATGTGTTCTCATTGATCTTGCTCATATTCAATTAAGCTTCTGCAAAGTTTGTTGTAGAAGTAGATCTTGTATTTTGCTTTAGTTTATTGCATAATCTGTTGATCTACAGTGGGAATTTCTACATGGTATTGGAGCAAAGGTGATCAAGGCAAAGAACATATACAAGAAGGGAGAAGTTCAAAGTTTGAGGTTCTTGAATATAGAAATCGAGTTCTTATCACATCCCAATTCCACCAATGGCGTTCAACGGTTTAAGACTCGAGTATGTCCTTGATGGCAGCTAAAATTATATAGCCTATAAGGATCGCGTGGAAGCAATATTAGAGGATAACGGTCTGAAGGACTTCATTGATCAAGAAATCCCCAAGCCAACTTATGCTACTCAATTGGTGGAATGGAAGAAATGTGTGGCTAGAGCAAGGAGAATCCTTCTAGAGGGAGTTCGAGACCACATGGTCTCGAGTCTCCATGGGAAGGAGACACCATTTTTGATGTGGAAAACATTGAAAGATCTATATCAAAACAGTAGCGATTAGAGGAAGCTAGTGCTGAAAGACAAGCTTCGGAAAATCAAGTGTGAAAAGGGCGACACGATCTCTACATATTTGAACAAGCTCGCCACCTGCAAGGATGAGCTTGGAAGTGTAGGGATCATGACTGTTGATGATGACATGGTGAGTCTTGCACTCCTCAGTCTTCCTAATAGCTGGCATAGCTACCAAGAGTCAGTTAAAACTTCCAGATTGGGAACAAATTTGGTTGGATCTGATGCAGGAAGAGATAATAAGAAGCACCGGAGATGGTTCTTCATTCAAGGAAGATGAAGAAAACTATGCCTTAGTGAGTAAGGCAAAGAAAGGGAACTAGAAGGATTCTCATCCCAAATTGAGTTCTTCCCATGGTGGGAAGAAGTTTGACAAATCGAAAGTGCGATTCTTTCATTGTCATGAGGTGGGCCACTTTGCAACAAATTGTCCATTGAAGAAATCCAAGATGGGATCCAAGGAAGGATCTGAAGGTAAGGCATTGGCCTCACAGTTCGAGTTGGATTTCACCCTCTTTGTATGCATGGTTTCATCCATGGTGGGATGTGGTTGGTTTCTTGACAGTGGAGCTTCTTTCCACATGACCATTGATAAGAGTTTGTTCAGTACCTTGGAGGAGAAAGATCTCCAGATACTCATAGCGACGGGTAATGATGAAAAGTATAGTGTCTCAGGTGTAGGCAGGTTGTTTTTCAGAGGAAGCATGGAGCTTGCATTACCTTGACTGATGTCAAGTAGGTACCGGGACTGAGGAAAAATTTGGTGTCAATCGCAATGCTGGAAGACAAAGGCTATGATGTAGTCTTCAGTAAGGGAAAGGTTTTCCTTCGACACATCACCACTAGATAGGTGAAGCATATCGGTTCATGAGTCAAGAACCTATATGCTATTGAGGTTCAAGATGCATGGAAAGCCTTGAGGAGCAAGGCAACTGATGGAGACTTGGTGGTTGAGAGGGAGAGTACATTACCTCTCAACATGCAGCCACAGGAGAAGTCTCAGATGATTATGGAGGAGCGACGATTGGTGAAGCAGATTCAGGAGGTTGTGGAGTAGCCACAACTAGGGAAGCCGAGAGGAGATAGAGTGGGGGAATCCACTCATGCAGAGACCTCCAGTAGGGGGAAATTTCGAGCCAAGTGGGCAGAGGGATCATATGCATCCGTACCTCCAGGTCGGAGGTGGGGTGATGTGGAGGCACAATCCCAAGCAGGCTAGAATAGGGGCATCATCATTGAGGTACCCAACCTCTTTGATTATATCTTGATACGGGAGCCCCGATGAGGAGTAGTAGGACTGGCTCAGTGGGTAGAGACAGATGCGGATGGAGCGGTAGAGAGACATACATTACAGGACTCCAAAGATAGTGCAGAGCTAGTAGACTGCAACAATGCGAGAGGCACAGGAGTGTTGCACCAGTGCAAGATGGCATAGAGAGGTGTGCAATGGTGTGAGATGCATGGAGTGTTGCAACAGCTCAGAGGTTAGAGAGGGATCAATTGTCAGTGGCAGATGGAGCTTCAGCATCAGAGGATGTTTCTAGCCCAACAGGGAGGTCAGTTGGGAGATTTTTTGTTTTTAGATTTGTTGGAGCAACAACACTTGGGAGAAGTGTTGCATGCAAAACATTCCAAAGGTTCAGGATCGGGTTCGAGTTGAATGCCTTTCTTGTTGAGAGGGAGTGTTGAAAATGGCAACAAGAAATGATAAAAGTAAAAGTGCTAAAAATAGAACTGCTATAAATAGCAGTTCAGGTACTAGTGTTGGACATAGAAACAAGGAATTAAAAATGGAATTGCCAAAAATAACATTGCTATAAATAGTATTTCGGAAAAGATTCTAATTTTAGTTAGTCCCTGAACTAAAATTGAGAAGTAAAATTCGAATTTGATCTTAGCAGCTGTTTGTAAAATAATTAATTAATTCATCTTGAGTTAATTAGTTGTAGAAAATCAAACATGAAGTCTAGGTGGGGACATGAAACAATTTCTCGATTGATTGAGGAATTTATCCTTTAGTTAAAGAGATAAAGATGAGTTGTAAAATTGAGTTGTAATTAGTTGGCTTAGTTAACTGAGTCAAGTCCAGTTAGATTAGTTCAAACAGTTTGTTGAATTAATTGTGAGTTCAGTTAGTTAATGCTTGTATGCATGTAACTGATGCTCTCCAGATAACTGAATATTCTCTCATAAATAACTCATGCATGTCAGTTCAGTTAGAGACCCAATTGAGATCAGAGGAAGGGACAATGTACTATCATTTGGAGGATTTTTTCGATATAGGAAACTCATCCATGCATAAGGAATTATCTCCTTCAGGTTTGTGCAGATATTTCTGAGCCAAATGAGCAGTGTGAGGTGGGAATTCACACAAGTGGAAGCACTGGACCCCAGGAAAAATTGTACAAGGAAATAGGAGGCTTGGAGGGTAGAGGAGAAGGTTGTGAGAGCCTTTGACTATCTATGAGCAACATTGTTTGATTGCAGAGAGAGCAGGATAGATTTAGAGCTAATTCTTTTTGTAACTTGAACAGATTTCCACTTGTATGATAATACAGAGATTGGGGTTTTAGGCTAAGGCTTTCCTTGGGTTATTTATTCTGTGTTATGTGTGATTGATTTCTCATTCTCATTTATATGTGTTCTCATTGATCTTGCTCATATTCGATTAAGCTTCCGCAAAATTTGTTGTAGAAGTAGATCTTGTATTTTGCTTTAGTCTATTGCATAATTTGTTGATCTACAGTGGGAATCTCTACATTCTTAAAATTTTCGGTGAGGAAGAGGCGAAGAGAGAGAGATATGGGGGAGAGGAGGGGGAGAAAGAAAAGGAGAGAGGGAGGGAGATAGGCACAAGGATAGAAGGAGGAGAGAGAGGGAAGAAGAAAGAGACACATAGAGACTAATATAAATATTATATAATATTATATGATATTGAACATTATTAACCATAGAGGAAGAGAAAGTAAAGCTTTTACAAAAGGTAAAAGAAATTGGATTTAGAAAGCGATGAATATTTTGGTTTTTCACTGAAATAGATACATTGATTTCAGTGTAAATGTTGATTCATAATCTGATTTGATTGATTGCACTAGATATATTGATTTCAGTGTAGTTGTTACTTTCTAATCTTATTTGATTGTTTACACTAGATGCATTGATTTCAATGTAGATGATGATTTCTAATCCTATTTGATTGCTTACAGTAGATGTATTGATTTTAGTGTAGGTGTTGATTTATAATCCTATTTAATTGCTTGCACCATATGCATTGATTTCAAAGTAATTAGATTTATAATGTGCATTGATTTCAATGTAAGCACAAAAAAAATTATTGACGATGTGCATTGATTTTTGTGTTACAATAATTCAACCATAAATAACATACTTGAATTTTCATCTTAAATAAAATGTCCACTTACCTGAAATGTTTTCTTCTTGAAACTGTAAACTATTTGTAATTAACTACAACCTTATTATTCTCATTTTCCATCATTCAACATTGTCAGTCACTTTGCATTCAAACAAGGTAATAGAAACAACTATCATTGAAATTTATTTGGAGTTTAACACTCCATAAGTTACAATGATTGACATTGGAGAAAACTAGTACTAATATTGGAGAGCAAGAGAGACAAGGTATGACATTTACTACAATAGCTCGAGTTAAATATCTGAATGGTCTACAATTTCAACCACCCTTTTCATATGATCAATATGAAAAATCGAAAAACTAACAAGTGTGACATTAAGAACAATAGAAGAAACTAATTTGAGATTGATCACAATGAAGACTATTTGTGTTTGATTACATTCTTATTATTCACATTTTCTATTATTCAACACTATTACATTGTCACTTTGCATTCAAAATTTTTATTTCATTATTTTTCATCATTGAAGTCATTAACAATCTCTGTCATCTCAACATAGGGGATTCATTGGGGGAGAAATACCATACCACATGGGTTCATACTGGGGGATATTTATTGAGGAAAAAATGATGTAATATATTGGTGGATATATAGGGGGTAGAGGGTTTCTTAATTGGCAGGTATAAAAAATAGAGCACAAAGTTAACGAAAAAATATAAAGGGGTATAAAAATGTTAATGAAAAAATAGATGCCTACAATATCTAGTGAAAGTAGGGGCTTTTAAATTGGGAAGGTGTATTGGGGTTGTATTGGTAGGGGGTTAAATATTGTGATTTTTAGAGGTATTTTCCAATATGTAGTCAAATTAAGGGTATTGTTTAATATGCCATGAACGCACGTGATATATCAGAGGTTCATTAAGTGAAGCCCCTATGCATCTCAAAAAACTAAGGTAATTAAGAAAATTTAAAATTAAAATAACCATATTAATCTTAGGCATATTTAGTATATTTAAAATGATTAGAATAATTAGGTGTTCAACAAAGTTTGTATGACTGTGCACAACTAGAAGTAGCCTAGATCCATCTTAACCACGAATCCATCAAGCACCGAGAGGGATCAAATATCTTGAGGCACACACCTTTCCTCAGGTTCTACACTAAAAAAAGAGGATTTCACCTTGAGAGATTTGATTCTTCCACTGGGGCTTCACTCAATGAACCTCTGACATATCATGTGTGTTTGTGGCATACTAAAAAATACCCTTAATTTGACTACATATTAGAAAATACCTTTAAAAATCACATTATTTAACTCCCTACCAATACGAATCCAATCAAACTTTCCAATTTAAAAAACCCTTATATTCACTAGATACTGTAGGTATCCATTTTTTCATTAACATTTTTAATACCATTTTATATATTTTCATTAAATTTGAGCTCCATTTTTTATACCTACCAATATAAAAACCCTTTACCCCCTATTATATGCTCAATATATTATGTCATTTTTTCCTCAATATATATCCCCCAATATGAATGCACGCAATATGATATTGCTGCCCCAGTGAAGTTCCCTTGGATCCCTCTCAACGCTTGATAAATCTAGAGTTAAGATAGATTTTGATTAGTAATACATAAATGTGTTTTAGAGTGTGTTATTTTTTTCTAAAAAAAGTGTTACCCCAAAAATTATATTATTAATAATTTTTTATTTATTTACAATAATTTTATTCTAAAATTTTACACATTCTTCTCTCATAGTTTAATTTAAGAAATATACTTTACACTTCTAATTACCCAAAAACTTATTAATCAATAGACATTTCAAATTTGGAGATGAACATAACAAGCAACAATCCACACTAATAAAAATATATTGTTCATCTTTCTAAAACCAATCTATCTTTCAAATTTCGATTTCGAGATGAACATAACATGCAACAGTCCACACTAATAAAAATATATTCTTTGTCTCTCTAAAACCAATCTACCTTTCAAATTTAAAAATGAACATAACATGCAACCGTCCACACTAATATAAAGATATTCTTTGTCTTTCTAAAACCAATCTAGCTTTCAACCTCAAGAGTTTAGAAATTAAGTCATAAAATAAAAAAAAAGAAAATTATTTACCTTAATTTATGATCCTCAAATTCATACCATTTAATTTTAATATGATTTATAATCTTTAAAATTAAATAACAAAACATGTATTAAAAAGTTTTACACTTTATTAAATATAAAATCCTTCAACCACCCTTCAACCATGAGTGGTTTACTTATCATTTCGTATTACTTATTTTATTAAATATGGTATTTTAAATTATATATATATATGTGAGAGAGAGGAGCATAACAAAAGTATAATAACATTTTTAAAGTTTTAAAACTAATCTTAAAATGAGAAATATTTAATTAATTAACCGAGTCCAAGACTCACATAATTTTAGTAACTAAAAATCTATAACAATTATACCTAGGTTTGATAAGACTACACCCACAATCTAGAATCAAAATTTGAATAGCGAGAGACATGTCTATATTTTGGGGGAGTTTACCAAGATAGGAACGAGGGCTTGATCATGCTTTTCAGCACTTTGAAAATCTAGATTTTCCAATTTCTTAGCCACCATTGAGGTTTTGTTGTCCACTTTATTGACTTGTTACAAAGCATTTATGTAGAGGAGGATTTCTTCACGGGTTTCATTACTTTAAATCAGCATCTTTCCCATTATCATTTTGAACTACCAATATATATCCACAATTTGGGTTTTCTGGGTTTGTCTGGTACATGTATTACTCGTGTGTAGGACCCAATACCCATATATTATTCCACCTGTATAATAATATAAACCTTCTTTCAATTTGAACTTCATGCTCGACAACATCCAGTTCTTCCAACACTAATTGAGGAGTGAGTTCTTGCTTGAGCTTGAGTCTATGCATGGGGCTCATTCCTGCTTGGACCAAAGAGAGGAGAATATCTATGGGACATTATCCCATGACCAACTTGACGAGAGGCTGGCTGGGAAGGAGTGAAATAATTAAGCCAAAAATATCATGAAGTCAAAGATCAGAGAGAGGGGCATGGAGAAGGAAGGAATGAGAAGGGCCAAGCTTAGTGAACGTGTAGAGGACCAATGGATGCTTGAAACTCAGACTTAGAATAGAGAACCAAGAAGGGAGGGGCTCAACTAGGGGAGGTTAAGAGGGTGCAGATAGCCAGTGCAAGCGCCTCTGTTAAACCATACAGAAAGGGGGAATGCCGAAGTAAGGCTTCCAAGAATCAATATAAAAACAAAAACTAAAGGCTTGTGATAGTGAACGCATAAGGGAGGAGCTGAAAAATTGAAGATACATAACAAACAATGGGTGTTAAAAAAAGATACATAACAAACAATGGGTGTTAAAAAAATGGCTCAAAACTATTTGTGATCCCTAGAAATGCACTATTTACGTGGAGAAATCTTTGTTGCAGGAAGGGCATAATTAATGGCTCCATTAACCAATTCACATGTTAACGACTGTAGTATTCGGGGCACTTTAATGCTAGACGACACATTATCATTTTGCATTCAATTATGAACCTAGACCAGATCATGACAAAGAGCTAGTGCAGAGTGAGAAGAGTAGTTGAGCCTACACTATTTAAACCCAAGTTATACTTGCCACCCTTCATTTGCCACTTGCTCAACAACTCACGAAGAGGTGGTGTAAATTTCTAATTGATGGTTACTTTGGCATGGCTTGGCGATCACCTCACATGGGGATGCATATAATAATAATAATTTAAATTTAGAAAATTTTAGGGGCTTACTATTCGCAAGTGGGCTAGTTTTCTATGGTTTTTCAAAAAAAAAATTGACCATTTCCATTTTTTTCAAAAAATGATTCACCCAAATTTTATGGTATCATTTTTTTTTTTTTTTTTTTTTTTTTTTTTAACTTTAAAAATTACCAAAATTGTATAAAAACTATATATAAAACTATTAGAAATTTGCATGTTTTTAGAAATATATCAATAAACAATTTATAATTTGCAATTTGGGGACTAGTAAGATTCACCATGGTTTCTAAACTTTAAGACAAATTTTCATCCTTAAAATTTTCCCAAAAATTAGTATTTCATTTTAATTACACATATAATATTTATTATAATAATATAATTTAAGATCACATATAATTTTTAAATTCCGGCTTTTGTAATCCATAATGTGTATGAAAAGAAATCTTTCAGTGATAATCACATAGGAGAAAATATTGTTCGTGGCATCAAAAGAAATAAATGTAGAGAAATGCTAATTCATTTTAATTACACATCTAATTTTTATTATGATAATATAATATAAGAATACATATAATTTTTAAATTGAGGCTTTTGTGATCCATTTGACTAAAAAATTATTATTAACAACGAATATATTTATAATATAAAACCATTTGATAATAAGGAATAAGTAATTTTTATTATTATTAATAATATAATGTTTTGATTAAAAGAGGGTTCTAAACTTATGGTCAAATTTAATTGTTTCAAATTATAAATAAATTAAATTAAAGATATATTTATAAAATACAATAAAATAAAAAGAAAAATGAATGAAATAATTTTATTATTATAATTAATATTATTAATAAAGTTAATTTTATTATTACTAATAATATTATTAAATCAAAATAATTAGAAACAAATAATATAGTTACAACTAATAGCCCACGGGGCTTTGGATTGACGGTGAATGGGTGCGCTGTTAAGGCACTCCTTGCGATAGGTCACTGGTTCAATTCCTCGTGGGTACTTAGTTTAGTCTTAACCTAGAAAAAAAAAATATAGTTACAACTAATAAAATAAAAGAAAGTCTTCTAAGTAGAAACAAATAATATTTTAACTAGAAACAAATAATAAATTTGAATGAAATTAATTTTAATTATTATAAATATTTTTATTAAAAAATAAATAATAAATAAAATTAATTATAATATTATTAAATTAAAAGGAAAGTTTTCTAACTAGAATTAGATAATATAGTCAAACTTAATTGTTTATCAAAATAGAAAATAATAATAATAATAATAATAATAATAATAAATGAGAATCTTGGAAGATAAGGGTGGGGATTCAACACCTGCTAATACTCCAACCATTGTCTCTATTTAGATTGATTGGTGTCTTTTAAATTTTCAAGGCTTCACTAAATTTATGACGATGAAAATGGTCAGTTCTTGCAATGACCCTAGCCTCTTCGATGTAGATGTGATGATTTGTCTTTTTGGCATGTTCTGCCAAAATGAAGGAGTGGGACATCAAACATGGAAGGTCTTGCTCCTTTGCTTTGGCAGAACATGCAAAAATAGAGGAGTGAGACATCAAACATGGAAGGTCTTGCTCCTCCGCTTTGGCAGAACATGCAAAAATGGAGGAGCAGGTCATCAAACATGGAATGTCTTGCTCCTTCACTTTGGCAGAACATGCAGAAAATACAAATCATCACATCTCCATCGAGGAGGCTAGGGTCATTGCAAGGATTGACCACTTTTATCATCGTAAGGTCTTGGAAATTGAAAAGCAGTCAATCAATCTACAATAGTTGGAGCATTAATAGGGGTTAGACCCCTGCCCTATCTTCCTAGATTCTAATTTATTATTATTATTATTATTATTATTATTTTCTATTTTGATTAACAATTGAGTTTGACTATATTATCGTTAGAGTGCCTTCTTTTATATTTAATAATATTATAATTAATTTTATTTATTATTTCTTTATTAATAATAATATTTATAATAATTAAAATTAATTTCATTCAACTTTATTTTATTATTTATGACTATATTGTTTGTTTCTAGTTAGAATACCTTCATGATTTAATAATATTATTAGTAATAATAAAATTAATTTTATTAATAATATTATTTATAATAATAAAATTATTTCATTCATTTTCCTTTTTATTTTATATTTTATTTTTTTATTTATACTTTGGAACAATTAAATTTGACCATTTCATTATTAAATTTAGGACTTTCCTTTAATCAAAATATTATATTATTAATACTTTTTTCTTACTTATTCTTTATTATCAACGTTTTATATTATAAATATATTATTTAATAATAATAATTCTCGAGTCAAACTTGCTATTATGTTCTAAACGCTACTTAGCATTTCTCTACATCTATTTATTTTGATGCCTAGATATGGTTCATCATCTTGTTCTGAAGATGAACCACACTAGTTTGTTCACCGAAAGATTTCTTTTCATACATATTACATATAATATTTATTATAAGAATAATGAAACAATAATAGCTTGATAAATTTTTCTGGCAAGTTTTTGAGAAAATCCTCTTGAAATGTGTGGAAATTTATGTTTCAACTATCAAACTATAAAATTTTAGGTACCTTGGGATTTCTAAGAGTGTTGAATCTATTTCTACCTTCAAAATCGAGTTCAGAACACTTCCAAATTAAGATTTTGTAAAATAAGAAACATCATATTCCAGTTGTCGTGAGACTTTTTGGAAGCTTTTCCTGTGGATTTTTCCGGTCTAATTCCTCTAAAATCTGGAGGAATTTATTGAAATCACAAGCTTGATGGGTAACCTGTTGTAACATGATTAGTTTTGATAATTTAAATTTGTTGATATAATAGGTTTTAGTAGTTTATAAGTAATAAATGGGTCTGCAAGAGTAAATGTGCTCTCAAAATGTAAATTTAAGTTTCATCAGCTGGTTGATTTAGTTAATCATGCATTTAAACATGATTAAATGATGTAATAAAGTAAATTAAAACATTGTTTACAAACATATGAGAATGTAGTTTTCAGAAACTGAAAGAGGTTTTTGTTGCTAAAATCCTCTTATACCAAAACCTCTCTCAGTTTTCTTAGAACCATTATGATTTGGGAGATGCTAATGACTCTTTAAAGACATATTTTCCAGAAATTTCCTGTTTCAGTGACCCCTTTTCATAGCATATTGTGGATAATCAGAAATGAATTTTTGTAAATGGGAGGAGTTTTTTGTTTCTAAGATTCTAATCTACAAAAACCTCGCTTTGTTTTGTAACATAGGTTGTGGTTTTGGATATTCAGATGAATCCTTGCAGGCATGTTTTCCCGAATTTTCCTGTTTTTAGTCAGTGTTTTCAAATGCAGTTTCCGAGCAGGTGGAAATGAAGTTTCAAAAAATGAAGGAGGTTTTTGTTTCCAACATCATAATTTTCAAAAACCTCTCTTAGGTTTCTAACATATATTATGGTTTGGGGGAAACATGGGTATTACATGACCCTATGTCTCAGAATTTCGTGAGGAAAAAAGCTCAAAGACAGTTAGTACTTGGAGGCCACCTCATCAAATATGAGTTGCAATCAAATTCGAATCTCTCTTCTTTATCAACATCAATCCTCAAGGATAGTACTATAACTCTTCAAATAGTTTTAGTTAGCTTTATTTGTGTTCTATTTTTGTAATACAATTTTCAAATATTTGTAATAGCTCTTGATGTTTTTATCAAGATATTTTTTGAGGAAATTGTTTAAATAATTCATCAATTGAAGTAATATGTGTGGGCTTTTTGATGCCAATGCTCTTCAATTTGTAATAGCTTCTCTTATAGCATTTCTAATGAAAGCCTTTCGGCTCCAGTTTGACAGAATTTTGTGTTTTCTAGTATGTCTTTCTAGTGTTTCATATCTTATTTCTACACTTGTTCAAAGCATTTATATGAAGGTGTGGGTAAGTGTAGATTAAGTCTTGATCTCTTTGAAATCCCTTGTAAAATCATAACCTTTAGAAATATGTTAGCTTATTGGACTATTTGTCCAAGATAACTCCTCTTTGATTGGTTTTTGCTTTATGCCTTCTGATAGCCATTAAAAGATATTAGCTTATTGGACTATTTGTTCAAAATAGCTCCTATTAGATTGGTTTCAGTTTGGCCTTTAGTTTCCTTTGAATATATTTTATTGGGATGTATAAATCTTCTACACACATCCAAATTTCCCTGGTTTTTAAGAAGTCTGTCTGATTGCTTAATTATTAGGAATCTCCTTACATTCTTCTATCATAATCCTTGAAAATCTAAATCATTCTATCAGGGTGGAAGCCGACATGTTCTTAAGGGACCCTATGAGAGATGCCTTTAATCATGGATAGGGATTTTCATTGATCACCAACCACCCCCAATTAAAACCATAAATCTACCCATTGTGCTTCAAAGGTTGTTGTTCGATGACAGGTGAACAATGTTAAACAAAGCCTCGTAACCACTAAGGGATCCCCCTCTAGTTCAAGGGCCACCTTGAACCTAAAGTCTGGTTGAGTTGGTTTCCTGGCATAGTTTTTGCAGCCAAGGACTACCTATGGGAAACAGGTACAACATAACCCATGCACAATTGAAGTGACCTAGGGGTTTTCTAAGGTGTTGAATCCATATATACAGTCAAAAAACCATTTTAAATAACACAAATCAAGATTTTGTCTCAAATTCTTCCTTTGGCATAGGAAAGTCCAAAAAGTTGCACTAAAGTCAACTCCGCTAAAATAAACCTAGCAGTGAAATTATCACCTCGTTGATTAAGCATTTTTTAATGTGCAAGATAAATAACTCTTAAAATAAATTTAAATATATTTTTATTAAACATTTAAAATTATTATTATTTCCCTATATTTATGAGATTAAAATTCAAATAAACTTTAAAAAATGTTGTAGTCTAACCAGAGTGCTTTTTTTCCCTGAAAATTATGGAAATTCCGGCAATATTTTGGTAAAATCTGGCAGAGATTTTTGTAAATCCATGTTATAGCTGTCAAATTTCAAGATTTTGGGGGTCTCTGAGGTTTTTGATGGTGCTGAACCAATTTCCACCATCAAAAACATGATTCAAACACTGCCATGACAAGAGTTCTCGAATTTTTTTTGCTAGCCACTTTTGAGCATCCGTGCAATTTCTCTACCAAAATTCCTCCATCTCGTAGATGACGCTTTAAAAATTACTGAAACACAATATCTTCAATATCTTTCTAAATACATCACATCTTAAACTATTATTAAAAACATAATTAAATAATAATTACATCTCTAAAAATATAGAATAATTTTATTATTTATAAAAATATTAAATATAAAAATAAACAACACCATATATATATATATATATATATACTTTAAACAAATGAAAAACAAAAAAATAAAAAACACTAGTGAACACTGGTGAAAAATATTCGTAGAATAAATAATTGTGTTATCTTATATATATATATATATATATATATATATATATATGTATGTATGTATGTATAATTGTTTATTTAGATTTAAATGTCTTAATGTTAAAATAAGGAAAAATATAATGTTCAAATATTTGATCATAATTATATTTAAATATTTAATTTTAAAAATTAATTTAATTGATTGAACTGCGATCTAATTATTGAACATAAAAGTTATAGATAAAAATTGGAATCTAATAAAATTCCTTAAAATTAGCTAACCAAGAATATATCATCCAAATACTTTTTCTAAAAGAATAGAAAAGCCAGTAAGATTTTATTTTTTATAAAATAAAAAAATGTGAATCTAACTTTTTTTCGTTTCTCATTCCTCCGCCACACAACATAAATAAATAATGATTCTCATTCCTACGTATACACAATAAAGAAATAAAAGAAATAAAAAATAAATAAGAGTATCATATTCACCCGAAGAATAAAAGGAATAAAAAATAAAGAAGGGCAACATATTTTGATGCCAGAAAAATGACATCAAACAACGCTTTAACACGTAATCCGCCAACAACGTCAGTCCCACTCCTAAGGCACAAGACCGAACCCCAAATAAAATAAACCCACGTCCATAAAATTCTTGGGTTCGCTCAGGACCAAGCTTTATCGGCTTCAATCTCCATTGTTGATCTCATCCTTCAATCCAACGATTGATGATACACCCGAGCATCACACATCGCAAATCACATTTTCTCAAGGCCAATGTTCATCCACTCATGAAATATTGCGATGCGAAACTAATCGACGATCCTCCACCATTTGATCAAGGCATACTTGATCCAACGGTCAGCAACGATATTGGATGGACAACTTGCACGACGCTTACCCGCCCTTACGGATCCGATAAGGAATATAAATACTTGATCTATAGATTTTCGGGTTTGCTTTTTGAAATTAAAGATCGATCACTTTATGACCTAATATCTGTTGGATATAAGAGGCCATCAAATCTATGGTTTGCGGGACTTCAACTAGCACACGGTTTAAAAACAGCTTAACTCCTGCAGTTGACTGTGACCTAAGTGTTGAATATGAGATCGACGGCTAGGCGTGAGTGCAGGGCTTCAGCGACGATCAAGAAATTCGTACACTCTTACACCCGCAATTGCTGATCATTGTTGGATCTGCCAGCCAACGGATGGACTTGATTAATTTTGGGGTTTCTTCACAAATTTAACGACTTCCACAAAGACTTAGCGCTTCCACCAAGTTAGTTAGTTTCTAAAGTATATACTCCAGTTTCTTAAAACATATCTAGGCTCTTAACTGTTCATTGTAATTACAGAGGATTCGTCCTACGATCTATGAAACCAATCACATAACAAAAGATCACGCAAAACAAGCTTTGTACACAAACTCCTTTTGTTCATAACAGTCTTTACATAATGTATAGAACATCTCATGCTCTGATCTGTTCTCTCTACACTATCTAACCTCTGTGTAACACACTCAATACTGAATTACACAAAGAAATACACAATCCACGCTATATTCATATTGATAACTATTTACAAAAGAGAAAGTCACACTCAACTGTTTTTTAGTTCTCCCCTCACTCATCAATCCTATCTTTCCATCTGAATCTAACCCCTCACTCATTCAAAAAGATTACAATTTATACAAAATGCAGATTCATGAATCCATTTGGTTCAGATCCAGAAATCTCTCATTATTCCCTAAAGAATCTCTTCACTCCACTCTTTTCTCAAACAAATACTAATTTAAGCTTTCACATCCCTCATATCCTATTCAAACCATATAATCTAATTGCTTGACCTGATCTCCACACAGGGAGGATCAATCAGTCACTTATACCCTTTTTTGCTCAGATTATGACAACAAATAAAACACTCTCATACATTTAAATTAATAAAATTAATTAATCTCTTGTCTTCCAACCCTTTGTTAGCCACAACATGTGATCATACCATCACATTGCTGACTAGGTCTAAATGCTCCTGCATCAAACTCCCAAAGTTGAAAGTTTTCATGACCTCCTGGTCATGTGTTTCTTCTGCTGATCATCCAGTATCCCAAACTTTACTTTGTAATTGGTCATCACTTTCATCATGTTGTTGATTCAATTCTTCTGCCACTGTCACTTTTGTTCTTCCAGGATTCCAAATCTTATGTTGTTGTTGTCCACTTTCCTTGTTGATACAAATTTCTTTTGTTAATTTCTCTTCCTTGTTGTCCCTCTTCTTAATTGACTTCATCTTCCACACTTTCTCAACTTCCTCTTTACAATTTGTTCTTAGTTGAACTGCATTGACATCTGTCTGTTGTACATTCACCCTTACCATAGAAATTATGAAATTTTTGTTCAATTCTTCTTCACCTCTATCATTTACAAGCTTTTGCTTGTACTCTACAACTTCCCTTTCATTATCATTAAAGACAATCTTTCCCTTTATCTTATTAGGTTCATCTAATAACTTTTCTAGTAGTTTGAATCTTCCCTCATCTCCAATAAGCATATCATTTGCATTTGACTCCTCTTTTCTATATAAAACCGAATTTCTACCACAATCCTCAGATTTAAAGTTACTATGGATTTCTGTCTCCATAGGTAACTCTGCCATCAAGTCCTTATATTGATCCTTTGCAAAATTTATAAAACTGTCAATAAACTTCATTTGAGCACCTTCCTGTTCATTATAGAATATTCCTTGTTTTGACACAAAAATGTCATTCAACAATTTAAGAATTAAAATCTCCTGAAATATATCATTGTGAAGTATCCTTTCACCTTATGTACACTAATTAATGTTGTTTCATCTTCAACTACAACAAAAACAAAATTCTGGTTTCCTAGAGCTTCTTCATGGTTTACAGATTCATAAAAATAATCCACTTTAAAATCACAGAATTCTTGAACTTCTGTATTTGTCAAAATCATCATACATTCCTTCACATTTTCCACACTGTCTGGATTTTCTACTGAAGATACTTCATTTTTGTTATCATCATAAATTTCCATTTGTTTGTCTTCAACTTCCTTAATCATGACAATTTCCCTGTCAATACCATCATTCTCAAAAGTATTAAATACATGCTCAAAATATCATTCTATTTCAATTATTTCCTCAAAAAGTTTCACTTGTTCATCAACATGCATGAGCAGATTGTCCAACTGATGTTCATCACTTGTCAAACCTGAAAATATACACATCATGTCAGTTTCAAAAATACAAGGCTCTTCATTTGAACTCTCATTGACCATACCTTCATGCTCCTTTGAACTATTCAGATAGTTCACTAAGTTATTGAGAAACTCTTCCTCAACATCTTTGATTTCCTTTTCATCAAAGAAAACTTCTGGGACTACAACTTCTTGACTTTGCTTGACAATTTCATCATAAGTTTGCATAACATCCCCTTGTCCTTTACAATTTTCTCCAGCACTCAGTTTATCCAAATAAGACAACAATGTCTCCTTCTCTTCTATGATAAGAATTTGATCTTTCAAAGATTTCCTTGACTTAACTTCTTCAGCTGAGTTCTCTATGTCAGCTTTGCTTCTCTTCTCTTCACAACCCTACAATGCATTAGATTCTCTCCCTCTGTCCATTTTCCATTGGTTTTCTATCCATATTAATATTCCTTCTAACATGATCCAATAAATTTTCACTAAGAGAAGACACAACCATTTACTCATACCTTTTAATTTTCTCCACCAATTGAAGTCTTGAAAGTCTTCCCACATCTCCTTTTTTGTTTTTCTTGTCTCTACCTCTTTCACAGAGTCAATTTCATTTGGATGCATACCTACAACTTTACATTCGCACAAATAATTAATCCCAAAATTATGAGATTCTCTTGCTTGTGAAGATGCTACCAACACCTTTCTCTCATGCTGATCTGTGTAGATCATCTCTTCGTCACTATCATCATTGTCATCACTGTCTCCTTCCCCAAGGAGAGATCCTTTCTCTAGTTCACAAATGTATTCTACTCCTTCATCCTCAACTTTTCAGAGTATTAATTTTCTCAACAAACAATTCTCTGACTCTCTTCCCCATATAAAATCCTTCTTTCCATTCTTCTCTGATTCCTTTCTGTACTAGCTTCTTCAAATGGATGAGTTCTGCCTTCATCTCAGCCAACTCTATGTCCATTTCTTCTTTTCTCATTCTTTTGAGTCTAACTACTTTGGCACTATTTTTCCTCTATCTATGACTTTCCTCTGTACCCCTGTTATGACTGTCAATAGTCAATTCCATTTCTTCCTCTGGTGAAATTCCCTTGTTCACTGGTGAGCTGCAACTAGCCCTTTCTTTCATATGTAACAAGTCTCCTTCATGCCTCACCAAACTTTTCTGAGTTTAGTCTTTTGGGATCTATTGGTTCTTTCCTCGAACCTTCCACTAACTAGCAATTCTACCTAGCACTCCTCCTGCTGGAATTGTTATCTTTAAGACAACTCTACCCACAAGCACAATTGCGGCGTTGCCTCAACAACTTCTACCCAACTGCAGTTGGAAGTTGTTCTCATCTTCTCTTGAACACTCCTTCTTCTAGACTGCTAGATCTTCAATTGCTCACTTCGTTCTTTCATTTATTAATTTCATTCACTATTGGGTATTGTCACCTTTACTCATTTGAGAGTTCTTCTTACTTCATCTTCTTTAACATAGCTCATGTGCTATGATGCTGATACAATTCATTCTACCTTCCAACAATTTCGCTGCTTCCATTGACCTGTACAATCTTATCTCAAGATACATCAAAGTACCTTTCAAACCTGCCAATTTTCCTTCAAAGATGTCTTAAAACTAATTCTCATTCCATCAGTTAAATCTTTGCCAAATGATTCATTTGTTCACTATTTAATTTAAAACTTCTCCATTCAAAGATTCCATAGAGTCAACAACTATTTTTCATCTTACGATTAAGATTCAATTTGGAATTCACCTATATTTACAAATTTTTGACACACTACAAATTCCTTCTGATAATCCGTTGTAAGCAAATCCTGTCTTGCTTCGCAAATTTCAAAATCCATTCCTTGTAGTGGTTCTTCTTTCAGATCTATCAAACCCAATCTCTTTTCTTTCAACCATCAATATCATTGTCTTCAATAATACTTTAAGCAATCCTTAATCATTAAAATTCTTCAAATCATTTAAATGATTTTAGTCATAGCGATCCACTCTTCGATTTGACTTTAAATTCAAAACCTTTTACTTCAATTTACCTTTTAAATCAAACCAATCATTCAATCATCTTAAATGGAAATTTCATTTTCCTAAAAGGAAAACATCTTCTCCTTTGAAATTTCACTCCCTTGTTGTTCTTCAGACATTCAAAACAAATATCTGTGAAATCGAAAAATAAATATTCTTACCAGATCTGCAATATCTTGTAGTAATTCCCAGATTTCAACAATTCTGACAGAATATCAAACTGCCTCTAATTAAGAATTCTGACAGGTATCCCCAATGTTCTTCTGATCATTCCAAGACTTTTTCTTATAGTCTCTCTGCTAAAATTGTTTCATTCACTTCTTTGTCACAACTACTTGCTAAGAATAAAATTCAGCCCTTCAACCAAACTCCATAGAGCATTGGTCTAGCTATGATACCAAAAATGATGCCAAAAAACTTACATCCTTTAAAAATCCCATGTGGACCTATGAGTTATGGGTCCACATATACAACGGAAGCCTTTGCATTGGTGGATTTTAACAAAACCCGACCAATCACCAAATAGTGCTTTAACACATAATCCGCCAACGAACGTTGGTCCCACTTCGAATGCACAAGACTGGACTCCAAATAAAATAAACCCGTGTCCATAAACTTCTCGGGTCTACTCAGGCCCAAGCTTTATTGGCTTCAATCTCCGCCGTTGATCTCATCCTTCAATCTGACGGTTGATGATACACCCGATCATCGCACATCGCAAATCACATTTTCTTAAGGCCAAAGTTCATCCACTCATGAAATATTGCGATGCGAAACTAATTGGTGATCCTCCACCATTTGATCAAGGCATACTTGATCCAATGGTCAACTGCGATATCGGACGGACAGCTTGCGCGATGTTTACCTGCCCTTACGAAGCCGAAAAGGAATATAAATCCTTGATCTATAGATTTTCAGGTCCGATTTTTGAAATGAAAGATCAATTAGTTTATGACCCGATATCCATTGGATATAAGAAGTCATCAAATCTACGGTTTGTGGGACTTGAACTAGCACACGGTTTAAAAATGGCTTAACTCCCATAGTTGACTGTGACCTAATAGTTGAATTTGAGATCAATGGCTAGGAGTGAGTGCGGGGCTTCAACCACAATCAAGAAATATGTACACTCTTACCCCCACAATTGCTGATCACTGTTGGATTTTCCAGCCAACGGACGACCCTGATTCATTATGGGGTTTCTTCACAAATTTAACAAGTTCCGCCAAGACTTAGCACTTTCGCCGTGTTAGTCAGTCTCTAAACTATATACTCTGGTTTCTTAAAACATATTCAGGCTCTTAACCGTTCACTGTAATTACAGAGGATTCGGCTTACAATCTATATAACCAATCACATAGCAAAAGATCACGCAAAACAAGCTTTGTACACAAACTCCTTTTCTACATAACAATCTTTACATAATGTACAGAACATCTCATGCTCTGATCTATTCTCTCTACACTAGCTAACCCCTGTGTAACACACTCTGCCTACTCTAACACATTCAATACTGAATTACACAAAGAAATACACAATCCACACTGTATTCATATTCATAACTATTTACAGAAGAAATAGTCACACTCGACTATTTTCAATTCTCCCCTCACTCATTCCAGAAATCTCTCATTCTTCCCTAAAGAATCTCTTCACTCCACTCTTTTCTCAAACAAATGCTAATTTAAGTTTTCACATCCCTCATATCCTATTCAAACCAGATAATCTAACTGCTTGGCTTGATCTCCACGTAGGGAGGATCAATCAGCAACTTATACCCTTTTCTGCTCAGATTTTGACAACAAATAAAACACTCTCATACATTTAAATTAATAAAATTAATTAATCTCTTGTCTTCCAACCCTTTTTTAGCCACAACATGTGATCATACCATCACATTGTTGACTAGGTCTAAATGCTCCTGCATCATATTCACTTGAAGAATAAAAGAAATAAAAAATAAAGAAGAGCAGCATATTCACCCAAAGCTTTTAGTGATACCACAAGAGGAAAGTATTGAAGATGACTGCATATAAATGGGAGACGGTAGCTTAAAAAGAAGGAAAATGATAGTGTAATGTGAAAAGTTGGCATGAGAAAGGAATTAATATAGGAATTGAATTGATGGTTAATAATAGTTGAATTTGTAAATTCCCATAGAGTTTTATAAAGTTATTTTTTTTAAAGATATTTGAAAACTTAAATAACTATTTTATGATTAGTTATATTGGTTGATTTGAATATATATATATATATATATATATATATATATATATATATATATATATATATATATATATATATATATATATATATATATATATATATATATATATATATATATATATTTAATTTAAGATAGGATACAAAATAATAATAATAATAAAATATGAAAAAAATTAAAATTATGTATATTAAATTAGTATTTAATGTATGAACATTCATTTGATATACTATAGATTGGCTTGGGGCGTTTGATGGTCATCTAGTGTGAAACAACATATTCAAACATTTGCAAAAGTGAGGATTTTATGGATATAGCATTATCATAGTTGCAATGGATGAAAAATATTAACCACTAGGCAGTGAGGTAATGATTGGCTCAATGCATTTCCACCCTATCCATTGGATCAAAATATGGTAAATTCAATGGATAAGATAACCAATCATAAGCGCACTTCTCAAAGGTTAATGTTTGCAAATGATCAACTCGATTGGAATTAGGCTTGTGTAGTGCATAAGTTGAATGGTGGTGGATGATTTTGGTCTAGTTAGTTCCAAGGAACCAAGTCACTGATAATGCACAACTTGGAGCAAAGGATGAATTGATTTGGTGTTGTCCAAGGTTTTTATTTTTAAGAAAGGATGTGTCATGCTTGTTTCAAAAGTATGTGATTTTCATTTTTTTCTTGTTTTTTTAGACATTTGATTTCTCACTATATGCATGCTTCTAGTTGTTGCAAGTATATGCATGCCTCTATTTACTGCAATTGTTTCTTTATGAAATGCAATGCTTGAATGAATGATTCTCTACAAACTTGTTATAAGAATACATAACACATATTTGATATTAGTCAGGAATCGTTGATTTTAGCTTATTATCACAAAAATGATCCCTATTCGTGGTGAAGAAGAAGAAATTAACTTGTGGAAGCACATTTAGTATTAGTGAATCTCTGAATTTAGTAGCAGCTGCACACACACACACACACAAACACACACACCCATCTTGTTGGCTCGAAATTTTAATGGAGGGAGACCTTGGGTTCAGACACAAGACACCAATAAAGGGATCTACTATAGTCTAGCATTACGCCGACATTTTCACCTCACTTAATGAGAAAGCAAGGAATCTCACCTGAGGTGCTCTGATACTTAGAAAGGTAAAGGGATCACAGAGAGACATCAACGGGTAACACAAAAGACAATTCCTTTCACACATTCATAATAGAAGTCCCCATTAACAAGAATGTATCATGCGAAAAACATATATTCACAACATGACTAGGAAAACAGAGAGTATCCATATCTTATACAAAATAAAATTTTAAAGGGCCCATTAATTTCATTACAATTCATGGACACAGGACATTTCAGCAACTTCCCTTTTATTAATAGATAAGATCATCGATGCATCATAGTAGCTTGGTCATTACATTAGGAGCATCAATCACATTACATGCTAAATCTTAGAAGGAGAGAGAAATGCACAAAAAAAGTTTTAATTAATGCAGTGACAACATCTCGGCATAGGGTCCTCTGTCCCCCTTTTTGTTATCATCCCTTTAGCTTTTATAGACTTTCCTGCTCACCTGGTATTCCCATTGTCACCTTGGATATCATGCTCATTCCTCTTTGGTGACTTCTATATCTCAGCCTCAACAGCTCATTCCCGCACCCTTATCTTCCTTTGGCAATCTCTGTGAACTCCACCTTAACAACTTCTTCCTTCTTCTTTTTCGCACCCTTATTATCATCTTCAACGTCTGATTTTTCTTGCCTTATTTATTTCCTTTTCTTCAGAGGTCTTCTATGTAACCACTTTATGGTTAGACTCAAGAAAAATAGGCCAAAATTGTGTTCCCAAAAAATGAAGCACCCAACAAGCCCCGACCACAATCTATTGACACGTCCCTAAGTCAATCCTTTGTTGGCACTTCTACTTCTTCTTGCTGTTGATGTACCTCTTCTTATGCTACTTCCCCCTGTTCCACGGGTTCACCGTCAAATGAAGGACCCAACTTAGGCATTGAATCTATAACATTGGCTTTGAACTGAGAGTAGTTAGTGATTGCCGACTGCCAATAATCCATTAGAACAGTAGCCTGATCAAGAAATGGCATGGTACGTTTAGCATTGGGGTGTTGTGGCTGTGCACTCATGAGGGCACTCCATTGGTTCTCAACTTCAATATTGAGCTTCTGCAATTTTTGAAAATGATTCCGTGTAGGTGGTTTGAGGTCACTTAACATAGCTTTAGTAGCACAAGAGGCTTCTTCAATATGGTGGATTTGCTTCTCCAACGAATCAATCTGGGTGAACAAATCCTGCTATTGGTCCATATTGACCATGAGTAGGGTTTGATTAAACAACTATCGGGCTTGTTGATACAGCTCATATACAGGCTGATTCTTTTTGGCAAGGAATCCAAGCTAATCATGAACCTGTCAAAAGATTTCTTGTGCATCTACAGTAATGTGACATAGAGATTCTTTAAGAGAAGTTGCATCTATGATTTTTTGTTTAATTTTTACAGCATATTGAGTGGTTAGGTTAGGAAGCATTGTCTGGGCAGCTATGATGGTGTGCTTTCGCTCCAAATTTACAGAAACAAGTTCAATGCACATTACTCCAATGTGGTCGCAACATTCAGAAAGGTTACAAGTAGAAAAATTTTCTGGTGCATTGGGCACCACTTCAGCAATAGTTGGCCATAACTTTTAAAACTTGGCATTGATATCTTCGACTCGGTGCTGCAATTATTGATTTTCATTCAAAAATTGATCCTACTCTGTTGTAAGGGAAAGAATATGTTGTTGTTGTTCACTATCAATGACTAAGTTATTGTGCAGGACTTTTCTCTATTGAGCAACAAGTTGTATAAAATTAAGCAATTGAGATGACAACCAGCTTTGAAGAGCATCAGATGACATGGCACTAGGTAAGCAAAACTGTGCTTGCAAATTTTTTCCATTAGCGACAAAATTTTCATAATGACCCCGTGGGGATGTCTCTCATTCCTGGCTCTGCTCATTATTCAATTGTTGGTGATGGAAATGAGGGAATAAGGTTAAAAGATTGTGCCACACTAGCTAGGGCTTCTCTAAACTTATCAAGATCTTGGTTGAGTTGGATGAACTAAGTTACTTCTAGTTCTAATACATCGGGTGTCTTCTAGACAATGTCCTGAATGACCAAGTCGGCCTCCATATTGGTCTCGACAGTAAGATGGTTTCTAGTTTGTGGAGGATAAAAAATGGTGGAAGAGGGGAATGTTTTATGTGGTGAAGGGTGGTGAGATAATAGAGAAGTAGCAGGTGTAGAATGCGGGGGTTCCTCAATTATTTGAGCACCAGTGATAAACCCAACTAGGGGTTCCTCATCGATGAGGTCTACAATCTAGGACTTGTGAGGAGGTAGATTGTTTCAAACTGAGGATGGAAAAAGGGTAGCGAAGTGAAGAGGCTAAAGACTTATTGGTTGAGTGGTATAGGTAGGGCCCATGGCACTCAGAGAGACGGTTAATGGCCTAAATATCTGAGGATCAATGGGAAAACCAACATGAACATTAGAGGGAAGGGGCACGAAACTTACTATGGGACTAAGTGTTTCCCAATTTCTATGAGAGAAGAAAATAGTCTCCTTGAATTGCTTCAAGACATGATTGAGGACCTCCTCAACTATGTCTTTCCTTTACGAGGATGGACTTTCCCCCAACAGTGGACGTGGCAACATTCCTTCAAATGAATACAAAGGCTTATTATCCTGAATTTCATAGCCAATACAGGGACAAGAGAGAATTTCATTGTGAAATGGATCTTCAAAGAGGTAGAAGGGAAATGATTCATGTGAAAGGTATTTTCATTGACAACTCTTGGTTGGACATAGGTGGTGTTGTGGCAAAGGAAAAACCATATGGAATGTGACTACTCATAGAGAAGTGGTCGTGGTATCCAAGAGATATTTTCCAACGATGCTGACCATCTTGGCATACCATCTGACGAAAGATTCTTCATTTATTTCCTTACTGTTGGGATCCCTTGACACCCTCCATGGAAGGTACGCAAGAGCCAAAGAATGGCCATTTGAAACGGGATCAATCTATCGCCCTTCAGGAGGACACTTCATCATGGCAGTGGCCATCACCAAGTAGCCATGGATGAAGTATGTAGCCCAAATGTAGACATCTTCACAAACCTCAAACAACTTGCTCAATAAATAACTACACCAATTCAATTGTTCTCCATGGTCAAAAGCTTCAATAATCAAGATGGCATCCAACATGCACTCCCCCTTTATGTAGTGGCACATAATTTCCCCCACTATAACATGACATTCATATTTGATTGAAGGACTATTGATCATGTCGATAATAGCCCCTCTGCTTCCTCATTGAGTGGCATACTTAGTGTAAAAATTGTTCTCACTGGTCTTCTTACCGTGTTTGGATGTAGTCTAAAAGGCAGACGAGACATTTTCACTTGTCACGGACAACCTTGTCAACCTCTAAAGATAATTGGCATGTATCAAGTACTGTCGTTCAAGCCATAGGGATCATCTATGCAACCAACTAATAAGAAACTTAGTCCATTTCATAGTTGCTCCTAACATCCTGAAGACTGGCACATTTTTCAAATTCATTAATGTGGAACTCTTTAATTCCCAAAACTCGACCTTAAAACGAGAGGAACAACTTCCATCCTACTTTTTTGATGATTTGGTGAAGGCCTCATACTTGAGAGTAGGGAAGTGGAATGAATCAGACAAATCATTATCAACTAGTGAGGCCTTCTCATACTTACCAAGAAGATCCTCCATCTCTATAATTTGAGGATCTAGCAAAATTACAGGGACAATAAGCTTAGATACACAGGTCATGACTGCAACTCGATGACTATAGAATATATGCATAGGAGGCCAAAATTTATACTGAGACACAAAAGGATTCGACACTAGAGCCAGGCTAAATTCTACGACCAACCAACTCTAACGAAAATTCTTAGCATTACATGCAGATTATATAGAAAGACTTCACACAATGTTTGTTTATGGACAGATTAACTATTAAATACAAAAACTTACCATATATGATTCAAATCATGATAATAATGGCAACTATGATGCGGGCTTCAAGTGGATGACACAGAAAATTGAAAAGGCGATTGATAATTATAACCAATTACTGCGGAATGATGACAAAACCAAAAACATACAAGCTAAATTGTCAGGGGCATTAAAGGAAATATTTGAAAACTAATGTGAAAATTCTCTTCTAATTATTATATATTTTGACAGACGAGACAACCAACATGTACTTTTCCCCAACCACAACCAATTATGGTTGGTCACGACTAACTAGACTAACAAACTAGACACAAGTACATTTATTTACAACTAAGTAACTGGCATGACTGACTCAATCCTAAGCCTAATGATGACCCCATTTTGGAGATCAAAAATTAATTAAGAAATTTGTTAGCCATAGAAGGGCTTCAGGCATGCACCGTTCACCCATCCTAGTAGCAAAATCTCGTCCAGTTGTGCAAGCTTAACAACTCTAGAATCTCGTACTTCTGCAATAAGGAAAAAACCCAACCAATGCATTTGTAACTTCCTAGGATGCTTCAAAAACTTGTTTTCATAGAGTAAGACCCAATCACCAATAGATAAGGACTTCTTCTTTATATATTTATCATGTCAGTCCTTCTGTCAGTCATTTTCGGCATTTTGGTTCAAATCTTCCAAAAATATTGCTTTGTCTAACTCCCACAAATCATTTAGCCATTATGAGATAGACTCATCCTCTTTCATTTTCGTAGCACGAAAAATAATGAGATTAGGAATATTGAATTCAGCTGATACCACAGCGTCTCTCCCATAAACAAGTTGGAATGGAGTGTATTTATGCAACCACTTCACAATGGTACGATAAGCCCATAATGTAGTTGGTACATGCTCATCCCAATCATCCCTGTTTGCAGAGCATATCTTAGTAAGTCCTTTCTCCAAAATCTTGTTAAAAGCTTCGAATGTACCATTTTCTTGTGGATGATAAGGGCTGCTCTTGTGGTGCTAAATCATAAAATTCCATAGTAGAGTATCAACAGTCTCATTAATGAAGTGTGACCCTTGGTCACTAGTGAGGCTTCTAAGACATCCAAATCTGGTAATGATATTCTCAAAGACGAACCACGTAGCGGTATCGACAGTATAATCCTTGATAGCCGCAACTTCATCCCAATGAGTTAAGTAATATATTGTGGTGATAATGTATCAGGCATGCGAGTATCACAGGCGGATTTATGGGACCCACAAAATCAATAGCCCACTTTTCAAATGCTTGAAGTGTGTGAACAAGAGATAGTGGAAGTTCGTCCCATCATGATGGTCTACCAATCCACTGGAAAACATCGCACCTCTTGGCATACTCTTTCGTGTCCCTGAATATAGTGGGCCACTGGAACACCACCTACTGGATTTTCCTTGCAGTGGCTTCCCCCCCTACATGTCCTCCTGCAACCCTAGTGTTGAACTCCCATAACACACCCTGTTTCTCATGGTCTAAGACACAACGCTGCAAGATCTAATATATCCCCATTTCATACATTTTCCCTGTGATGAGCTGATAATATCCAGCCTAAAACACCATATGCCTCCTTTGGATCACTGTGTAATCATCATCGCACTTACTAGTGGCTAGGAAAATGGTGATGTCTTCCATATAGTCAGGGATTTCCTCCACTTGAAACAAGTCCACATCAGGCAACTGGTCATCCACTGACCCCCCTGCTTCTCTCGACTCCAACCTAGAAAGATGGTCAGGCCCCACATTAGTTTGACTTGGCTTCATGATGAATTCAAATGTAAACTAATAGAATAACAAAATCCATATGCATATTCTTCATTCTATAATAAGCTTGTTTACTAAATACTTCAACGCAGAATGGTCAGTAAAGAATTTTAATGGTCCAAGTAGATAGTTCCTGAACTTTTGGAGAGAGTATACCATCGGAAGAGCCTCCCTCTTTGTGGTGGTATAATTATTTTCTACTATAGATGTCTTCCTAGTGGAAAAATAGATAGGTTGATCTAGATTTCCCTCCCATGGTTGAGTCGAAATGGCTCCTAAATAAATCCCGGAAGCATCTATATGCATGTGAAATTCCTTGTTCTAGTCAAGGTAGAATAGAATCAGTGGACTAGCAAGCTTCTCTTTAAGAGTATCTAATGTAGTGTCACAATCAACATCCCACAAAAATCACTCAACTTTCTTCAATAGCATTTTTAAAGGTGCAGTCATCATATTGTAGTTGTGAATAAACCTGCGGTAGTACCTAGTATGTCCCAAGGTCGAACACAATTGCCTGACACTGGTAGGTGGCGACATGTTCAGAATAACTGTGACTTTGGCTTGATCTAAACATTCTCCATCCTTGTAGACATTATGGTTGAGAAAAGTACCAAAGGGACTAAAAAAGATACATTTCTTCATATTCAATCGGATTTATAGTTTCAGACAACGATCGAACATCAATCGCAAGAGACTGGAATACTTCTTCAACATGATGTATATTGTCCATTCTTCTGTATAAACTTCTAACAAATTGTGAATGTACCCTTGAAAGGCTATAATAACGATCCTTGAGAAGGGTGTTGTGGCATTCTTAAAACCAAATGGCATCACACAGTAGGCATAGGATCCCCACTCGGTCGTGAATGTGTTCTTGCGCTTGTCCTCCTCAACAATATGCACCTGGTGATATCCTAAAAATCCATCAGTGAAGGAGTATGCTTCATTTCTAGCAATATTGTCTAAGACCTCTTTGCTGAACGAAGTAGGCAATGGGTGATGCATTCAGGAATTGTTAAGGCTCCGATAATCTACACAATCCTTGAGAAGGGTGTTTTGGCATTCTTAAAACCAAATGGCATCACATGGTAGGCATAGGATCCCCACTCGGTCGTGAATATGTTCTTGCGCTTGTCCTCCTCAACAATATGCACCTGGTGATATCCTAAAAATCCATCAGTGAAGGAGTATGATTCATTTCCAACAATATTGTCTAAGACCTCTTCACTGGACGAAGTAGGCAATGGGTGATGCATGCAGGAATTGTTAAGGCTCCGATAATCTACACACACTCGAATATCATCTGAATCTTTTTTATCCTAAATGAAAATGGGATTGGCCCACTTAACTTCATCAACAGGAAAAATGAGGTCAAATGTTGGCATATTATCAATTTCTTTCTTTACCTTCTTCTTTACTTTAGGATTTAGTCAATATGGTCGATGTTTCACAGGTCTGGCGTTTGACTTTAGAACAATTTTCATTTCCCCCAAATCTCCCTTAATCCGCTTGAGTTTCAAAACTGACATAGGAAAAATATCTTCATATTCCTTTAGAAGGTCAAAAGTCTCTTTGGTAGTATGCTCATCCCAGTAATCACTAATAGAAGCTAGCTTGGGTCTCTCCTCAGTTCCAATGTTGTGCTTTCACAACTTCAATGGCTTTAGATGTGGAGCATCTATGACAGTTCCATCCTTTATATCTCACTCCCCTTATGATTCCTTGAATTCCAAGTGCCTTAGTTCCTCCAAGTCATGGTCATTGGGTTCTCTATTTACCTTCTCATAAGAAACATCCTCATGGAATCCCGATTCATATGTATGATAAAAAATATCTCGATGAGTATAATCCTCAATAGGCCTCCATATGGGGAACAAAAACTTCTTGATTTCTTTTAGGGCTCCTATAATCTTTTCATCCTTATTGAAAAAAGAGGAATCCTTGGAAAATTTGGCTACCATTGGTTCCCATGCAATTGGATTTCTCCTCATTTCCTCCCTTACATACCAAGCCTACGGGAATGTTCCCAAGGTATGGATAAATTGACGCAGCCACAATGCTTCATGAAATACTTCCTTTGTCCACTTGGTCATGTAATTTTGAATTTGTTTCAAAAGATTAGTGTGTCACTCATACTTAATAATACTAGCTAAATAGTTCCTTGGTCCACCAAAGCAACTCAGTAAAATAGACATGACAGATTCCCATCCTTGGAGTTGGTTGCAATGAGCTCCCCATCACATCACTGATGCTTCTTGAAGGGAAACATAAGATAAGTGGATATTTTATGTTTCTCAACTTGAAAATCAATTTCATTAATGAAATCAACAACAAACCCCATACCATTGAGAGTAGGATACTTTCATACCTCGGTGCCAATCGAACTGACACAACGAACAATTGCACATCTTCTGGCATGTAACTCATGACCTCTATGATTTGAACGCTTCTCCAAATGATGGAACCATCAACTATGGGGTTGATATAATCCTCCCTCTTCCTTGCAGTGAGCGAGTATATTTGGTCCAAAAAACTAGACTCCTCCCTGTCGTCCACTAGTTCTGTAAATTTGGGACCCTGATAAGTATCTAGGGGCTGAATCACTCTAACCCCATCCACTTCAAAAGTCATTTTTTCCCTTTTTAGATCAATTACAACATAGTTCTCAAAGTCCCAATCTATCCCCAACAGTGCAGGATAGGGGTCTTTGTCTCCCATAATGTCTATCACCTCAAAGTTTTCATATGTCTTCACCCCTACAATATCCACCTCAATATCCTCTAGACATCCAACAAGAAGAATAAAATATTAATTGGCTATTCGCAACTGAAATGGGGAAAATGATAGTTTTGGTTTCCCAGGTCTTTCTTGGTAGGATTTTAACATCTGAAATCTAGCATAAAATCCTTGATCTTGAGTCCTGCAATCTGAGCATCAACCAAGAATCCCCTTCCAATCCTCCTCTTATTTTTTCAAACTCGTTTGGAGTGCCTTTCAAACAAATTTTTAGAGATAAGTCCCTTAAAGAGCTCTTCATCCTTAACAATAGTATTGAGTTTCGTCTACAACTGGCCTGACATCTTCTCTTTGCCCATAATGTGTAAGAATATCTTAAACCATTTCAACACAGGTTGGGGCATGTCTTGTGATGGCCTCTGTCTCTCTAAACTTGATTACTTTGGTCGTTCTGATTGTGGTTTAAGGGTTGGTACAAAGTTCTTGAAAATTTATGCCACATCCCTATAATATTCTTTATGTTTCTTAGAGTTGTAAGAACTCTTGGGAGGTGCAGGTCTGATCACTGTTGGTTTCTCAAGGACACCCAAGTCTACTACCATTATCTTCCCTCCTCGAGTGAACTATAATGATATTAGACATAAGGATTGGTGCAAGTTCTCAAGGCTCTAAATTAATTAAGCTAGCTCCTCTCTGCGACTCCACTTCTCCCACGTAGCTATCAAGTTGGGGCAATCCTCTATTGCATGTGTGTTCACTCTACATTATGAATACCAAGGCCTTTTGGGTAATAGACAGTCGTGAGTGATGTGTCCCTCTTGGTCATAGTTATAACAACTTATTGGAGCTCTTCCTCTAGTCCTTCTCCCCCTTGTTCCTTCACTTCCTCGCCCTCAAGGAGCTTCATTTATTCTAAAGGAAAGATAATCCAACCGTTCAACCAGAGAATCCAAAGCTCTACATTGATCTATTTGATGAGTTGGTGACCCTCAAAATTTGTAGAATAAATTGTTTGGGACACTTGAGTATTTTTGTAAGATAAGACAAAGGTGGGGGAGGTGTCCATATGCATGACATATTTCATAGTACTCAACTGAAGATTCACTTTTCTGGCTATGGAAAGTATGAAATTGAGTACAACCTTGGTATAAGCTATGCATACCAGCTTGCGCAACTCCAACACTGGGCAAGGGTGGAGAGGGACCCAAAGTCATGGAGGATGTACTCATTCCCCTTAGTCACAGGAACCTAGTAGTGTGATTTCATTCAACATGGAAATTGGTACACCAAACTTGAGGTTGTATCGGTTGTGCAGTGTGCATATATATTAGCTTCTCAATCAGATCAAAAATCTGATGTTGTAGTCCAATGAGGGTAGGATTATTGGAAATAGATCCCCCTTGGTGCTCATGAGTGTAACTTGCCATAGCTTCAATCCTGGTTTCTTGTTCCACTACATCATGAAGAGTGTCGATCTTATGTTGAGAGAATGGTGTCCGTAAAATGGGAACAAAGCCTTGATGAACCAATCCCATTGGTGATTGGGATTGATAGGGTAACTTAGATTTCCAATACTATCTTTAAACCATTGCATCATCTCCCATGCAGTTTCCCCTTCCCATTTCTTGATATCCCACTAATAAGACAACCCCTACTAATTTTTCTATGGAAGTTTAAATTCTTGAACAAATTCCACCGAACCACATTTATTGATGGATTTTGGTGCAGACCAGACCACTTACTGAACCACCTAAGAGCCCTATATCTCATATTGGTTTGAAACTAAATTAGTTTAGTAGCATTGAGAGTTTTGCGAGCTTTCCATATGGCTTTTCACAAGTACCAATGTTTTCTCTTCAGAATCTCTTCACCCTTTTTCTTGCCTAACCAACTGTCATCTTTTGGCATGTTGATTGCTTTATCATGCTTGTGATATTGTTCTGGCCATTTTGAAGGTTTGTCTTTGTGTGTTTTTGTTTTCTTAGCTATGTGAACACCCATCACACTCTCACAAAAAGTTTTAAAAGATGTCACGCAAGTGTCGTCACGGTCATCCAAAGGTCTATCCCAAGTGTCGCACTTGTCACTTTCAACTCTAGACAATCCCACAGAGGTTCATGCTTGCTATGTTTTTTTGGTGGTTAGTTTTTTCATGTTGTCAAAGTATGCTAAGTGTGTGATCAGAATGTCAAGTCATCACGAGTTCACATGCTTCTCACATGAATCCATTTTCCTAAAAATCTCTCGGCGAACCAACTGCACATCATCGGACCCCGACTGAGCTGGATTACATAGTCTCAGCCCTCAGTGGTGCTGCTCTATCTCCTGTAACTATGCAGTGCTTGAGGCTATCTTCTAGGTCAATTTCACTACGTAATTCGAGAAGTGAGCAGCCTTTCTCCCTTCCCAGAACTGCGTTGAAACTGCCTCATAGCCTATCTGAATTGTGCACTTCCCAAGAGTAGTCATCAAGCCTCCTTCCTGCTTGTTGGAACCCCACATTGCACAGAGACTTGAGCCTGTCCTACTCTTAGAAAATTGCCTAGAAATTTCCTCCCAGTGACCTCCCTCAGTCGGGACTCACTAATGATTCCTCTCTTGTCCTGCGTTGTCTTCCTCCTGGAAACTGCGCAGAGGTGTCGCTCAGGGTTCCACCTTGCAGCTTCTACTGGTGCCTCCAATTGCGCAATTATTCCTCCTAGTGATCTCTGCACAGTTTTTCTGGACAATGAAGAATGTGCCCTGAAATTCCTTGTCCAAGCCTGAGCTATGCTCTGCACAGTCTCAATGGCCTGTCCTCCCTCCCTATCACCTGGAAATGCGCGCTGTGCAATTTCTGGGCCCTCTCCCATCCTATCATTTGTCCTGGGCCTGGAACATGGAAAACAATACATCATGCTAGAATAGGAGGTTTTGGATTTGATGTTGTCTCATCATGAGTGATTGCAGGAATAGGTACACTGGTAGATCATGGTGAGATCACGAATGAGATGAAGAAGGAGAGAAAATGCTAGAAGACTTACTTGCAGCTGGACAACCAAAAAATTAACATCAAGAAACAAGTGAAAGGAAGACATACATGGAAATATCTTACAAGACCAAGACCATCGAAGACCCCACATCACCAAGCCATGCGGAGGAGAAGACAAAGCACACACGAGAGTACATCCATCACTTAGCAACACAACAGCTTGACATGGACACCATAGTCAACTAGTACATGTCAACAGTGTCATGTCAAGTTGTGTCATGAGTTGTCGTGGCCACATCACCACCACAGGCCATATCTATTGTAACTGAATATAATGTAAAGTGAAATTCCAATGGACACACACAAGAAGTTGAAGAGTCATGTCAGTTGAAAATTCATAGGAAGTTCAATGGTCATGAAGGTAGTCCAAGAGTCACAAGGGTCAAGCATCACCCTTGGCTATGCATACCCCTCCCATTGTATGAGAAAGGAATTTTCAGCTTGGCTCCTCCCACATAGCCTTGAGAGTGGACAATCAATTCTTTGAGGAGCGAGGAGTGGCTCCAACATCTCACTACTGGGACTAGTGATGTATGGTGTACAAATGTGTCTTGGGACTTTTGCTCAATATAGAAGCCTGTTAAGGCAAACATGTTTTCATGCATGTTTTGTAGATGTTTGTAAGACTATTCTTTCAGAATTTGTAATGCATGTTTGTTTCCCTTGTACTAAGATAGTTGAACTATTTCGGTTTATTTAGTACTTACATTTTTGGGAATGTGTTGTACTGGTTATCACCATTGTCTCATCCCTGTTGACTACTCCATGGGATACTAGACATACCACCTTTGTGTATTGGTTATCACCACTGTCACATGCTTGTGGAATACTCCACGAGATACTCGACATACCATATTTGTCTTCTGTTTATAACAAACGTCACATCCATGTGGACTACAATGCTGAGTGGTGTACGTGTTGTCCCCTTCACTTCAATTTTAATGACTGATGCATCCACTGCTAATTATTCTGTTGGATGCTAGATAGACCTTTTTGGTTTGCATGTGTATCTTCCTGGGTGGTACTATTACCTCTCACTTAGAGACTCACTTTTCTCTCTCCCTTTGCAGTAAGAGAACTGTGACACGAGTTACATTATGCACTCACTAGGCATACTCACCTTTATTTTTGAAGACACCAGCATAACACTCTCATGTGCTGAACAACAAGAGATAAGGAAAATATCTAAGGAAATGGAAAATGGGCCATCGTACCAGATGGGACTCCTATACAAAATGGTGTGAGGTCTAATTATGACTTCATAACTGGGAGATCCCCTGAATGTTGGCGAGTCCAGCACCATCAACATTTATGGCACTAGAAGGAGGGTCGCCAACAGTTTATGGTTGATTGTCCCACCGACCCAACTCATCCATCATATGGTCCAGGCAATAACCATCACTCCCTCTTCCCTATGTGCAACTATGAATTTGGTCATTTCTCACCTCCCAGACCCAAGCGTCAAATTCCATATCAACATATCTGCGTTGTCTGTCCCATCACCCATCAATTTGCTAAAGTTTATGGATTGATTCCAGGAGTGTATGCTCTTCCATATTTGCAGAGGAAGCATAATACTACTCCCACAGGAGTGGTAGTCTCATATATGGAAGAAGCAATATTTTCCACTCTTGAAGAGCTGGCAGAAGCTGTGGAAAAATGAGAGGAACCTCCAATATTTCAAAAGGAAGAAGAAGACAACCTATTACTCTTGGGCTCAATTTTCAGTGCAAGAGGCAGAGGGGAAGGTAGTGGAGGAGGTGGAAGCAGAGACGAACCAACAGATTCAAAGGAAGAACCATCAGATTCCAAAGAAGAGGAGGAGGATGAATAAGAGGACAACATGGCATAGAAAAATCTGGAATGGATGACTCAGGGCCCATTATCACTCCCCGGTGTCTTGCACAAGATGCCAAGACACACGGAAAATATTTTAACGAAGTATGACCCTGACAAAACAGTAAAGGCAGAAGACCACTTGGACATGTTCTAATACATCTGCAGACACTCGAGGTACACTATGATGACATTGCATGTAGATTGTTTCCATGTATCTTGGATGACAGAGCAACTATATGGTACCACATCTTTCCACCAAATACCATCTAGAACGGGGGGTGTTCAGGAGAATGTTCCTTGAGAAGTTTGCTAAAGACAATACCCCTGCCATGTTGCTAAAGGAGATGGGTAGTCTCAAGATGGAGTAGAAAGAGAAAGTCAAAGATTTCAATTAGAGGTTTAACCGAATTCTGAACAGGTTCTCAGCAGACACTAAACCTTGTGACTCCATCACCATTGACTACTACATTTCTGCATTGTCAAGGAACATTGCACAGTTCGTCAAGCGAGATTCAAAACCAACACTGATCGAAAATTTTGAAGAGGATATAGTCGTGGAAAAATACCCACGCGCTATTGGAGTCATTGCAGATGATGTACCCACTAAGGACTCCAAGGACACAGGAAATAAGTCTTAGGCCTCTATGAGTAAGGCTAAGGAAAAGGAAGCAAGTGACGTTGAGAGCCTTACTCATCTCCTCAAGTCCTTGACTACTGAAGTTGATGAAATCAAACAATGGACGAGCAAGACAACCATGAGTAGCAAGCCTCCCAGGTACCCATCGAAGAAGAATGCGGCTTTAGGTAGAAGCAATAGCCAGCCAACCAAATCTACGTAGATCTCCAACCTGGTGTTGAACCTTGAAATGCTCCCAACAAAATCATACTTCTCACTCCACAATGAATTCCATTCCGAAAGAATGTGCTCGGATTGGAACCATATGATGAGAAAAATGGCCACACGATTGTCCAAAGACATCATGGTCAATGAACAAGCTGAGCCCAACTTTGAAGATGAAGAAGATGCTGCATCTAATGAAGCCCCAAGTACTGGGCATATAGTAAGAATGTATCAGTGTTCACGCACAGCCCATAACACCACCACCGAGAAGGAGCCTCTGAGTGATGATCTGACCCCAAAGTAGAATAATCGATATAGCTTGATTAGTCAAGGGGTCCCCACTATGATTGAGATACTGAGAAAACAAATAAGAAAATACATGCTAAGGACAGTAGATCTGCGACCAACTCAACACAGAAAACTTAGAGAAAGTCCAGGAAGACAACTATAATAAAGAGTACATCCGTGAGTAGCAAAGACAAGAGCATCCCACTAGACACCAAGAAAATAAGTTTGCCGCCAGATACCTCGGTGAGTCTCCCCGCTTTGGATTAAAACATTATAGAGGATATGAAGAATACTCGTGCAAACATATCTCTGTATGAGTTAATCAAAATCACGAGTCAATGGGGCCTTCTTTTGCATGCACTTGGGCAAACATGTGCAGGTGATGCTACCTCTTCTAGCAAGGGAAAAAGTAAGTCTCCTGACACACTTGCATCCGTACTTAATGTGTTCCGTATGGAGGAGGTGAACTCACTTTGCCCACCTTTCTTGTATTCATTTGAAATGTTCAATTTTAATGTCCACAATTGTTTGGTGAATTCTAGCACATCAATCAATGTCCTGCCACTCTCCATCAAAAAAAAGATCAATGCCCAATAGAGCAAGAAAACTATGTAGATCATCCAACTTGACGAAACATGTGTGCCGAAAATTGGTGAACTATGAGATGTGATCATCCGGTTATCATCCAATGGACGAGTTCATCAATGCATCAAAATTGTAATTGTGGACATCCCAGAAGAATATGGTGTATTTCTCAATAGCGATTGGTCAAGCAAGCTGCAAGGATACTTTGCCACTAACTTGTCACACTTGTGGATTCTATACCAGGGCAGAAACAACCAGATTTGGGTGTTGTCAGAGAGATACAATGGAGAAAATGAACCATTGGATTTCGCAAAACTTATGTTTGATAATTTCTTTCTGGAGACACAGTTGGGGTGCTATCTTGCACATCCATCCTCAACCTGACCAAACACACAATTGGGTCTCCTTCCCTACCTGACTAGCAAGAATGAAACTTGTACAATACATTGTAAGAATAGTAGTAGTAGTTACAATAGTACTAGTGCGACAAGCGGTCCTTTACAGATGATATGTGGACCATGTACTTTGACGATTCCAAGACACAGGAGGGATCAGGAGCTGGTAGTGTCTTAATAGACCCACTACAAAGGAAACACTTACTCTCTAGCTTCTTGGATTTCGAGTGCATGAACAACACCGAAGAGTATGAAGCACTCATCTTGGGCTTACAGAAGGCCATCAACCTCAAGGTTGTTGTGCTCAAAGTGTTAGGTGACTCATAGATTGATACTACATTTCATGGCCAACATTGACGTCTTCAAGAATGCAACAATAGATGAGGATGAGCACGAGAAATATCTGTAGGACGTAGCCGATGTAAGAAAAGGAAAACTAATCCCTAAGGGTGTGGCATCACTTGAGAAGATGTATGACTTGCAGAACCTCTTTTAGGGACCTGCCAATGCCAAAACCCACAACTCTACATTGTTGCATGAACATATTAATCTGGGAATAGAAAAGGATCTGAAGTTTGTGAATCTCGGTATGTGCTACAAACCCCAAGAACAGAAATATTTCATCCACCTCTTCAAGCAGTACCGATATTTATTCACATGGACGTACAACGACCTCAAGACATATGGCACACGGATAGTCCACACGTCATACCAATCAAGGAAGGGACCAAGCCTTTTCAGCAGAAGCTAAGGAAAGTTCATCCTTCGCTTGAGCCCTTCATACAGAAAGAATTGACCAAGTTGCTAGATGGTCAGATCATTTACAAAGTTCGGCATTCCACGTGGGTTTCCAATCTAGTCCCTGTTAGAAAGAAGTCTAGGGAGATCCACCTATGTGTAGATTTTCGTAATCTTAACTGTGCCTCAGACAAGGACAAATACCTAGTTCTGTCCATGGAGAATATAGTGCAGACAATATATGGAGTAGAGATGTTTTCTTTGCTTGATGGATTTTTAGGATAAAACTAGGTTCTGGTAGCAGAGACTGACAGAATTAAAACAACATTTCATACCAAGTGGTGTACGTTCGCTTTCTGAAGGATGTCGTTTGGGCTGGTGAACACAGGCACAACTTTTCAGCACTCAATGGACATCTCATTTCATGAGCTCATCATATAGAGCATGGTAGTCTACCTCGATGACGTGACATTATTCTTAAGACAACGGTCAAACCATATTCCCCATCTTAAGAAAATATTTGAGCGATGTCGAAAATATGGGATATCCTTGAATCCCAAGAAGAGCATCTTCATAGTGTCTTAGGGAAACCTGCTTGGATACATCTTTGGCAAGACTGGGATCAAGGTAGATCCAAACAAAGTTTGGACCATCACCCAGATTACCTTGTGAACAAGAAAGCCATGCAGTATTTCCTAGGGAAGATCAACTTCCTCAGAAAGTTAATCTCTAATTATGCACAGATTTTCAAACCCATCCAAGAGATGATCAAGAAGGATGTAGTCTAAAATTGGAAAAAGAAGGAAAAGGACGTGTTTTCTCGTATCAAGCAAGCTATAGGAGAAGAGCCCGCTCTGTATAGCCCAAACTTCAGCAAATATTTCTTGCTCTATACTTTTGGTTTCGACACTTCACTCGTTGTTGTGCTCACTCAGAAGGATGAGCTAGACAATGAGAGACCCATCTCCTTCATGAGCACAAACCTGCAAGAACCTGAACTCAACTATCCCACCATGGACAAACAATCATCCGCAGTGTACAAGGCGGTGAAGCATTTCATACCCTACCTCCTAGAGAACCATTACATTGTCTTTATGTCACACCCAATAGTCAGAGCACTTCTTATTCAACAAGAGCTGGGTGGAAGGAGGGTGAACTAGATGACAGGGTTGTAAGAGTATGACCTTGACATCAAGCCAGTTCACACCATCAAGGGCCATGGTTTGTGCAGATTAGCAATAGAAGTAGTACATGCATAGGAGGAAGAAGAAGAGGTCGCAAGCTGGGACTTGAAAGAAATATAAATGTACAATGTCAAGTGAGCCTCACCCACTTCACATGGAGACTCTTGGTGCGCTGAAGTGTGCCAATAACTTGAGCATGGCACTGTGGCCTCTCATTTTTATATGCGTCAAAAGATGGAAATCAGACTCAAAGCTATATCTTACTAGCTGGTACATTGGGTGCTTTACAGAAAGCATCACAATGTTGTCTTTCTCAGGTGCCTAGAGGCACATGATTCAAAAAGGGTGTTACGTGATCTCCATGACGGACTAGCCAGGGGACGCTTCGTAGGTAACACAACATCGCACAAGGTCATGTGGGTTGGTTTCTACTGGCCTACATTGTTCAAGGATGCACATGCTTATGCGAGAAAGTGTCCGGTCTATCAGAGATGTGCTGACCGAAACCGAAGATCAACAACCCCGCTATAACCTATTGCAGTGCAAGAACCATTCCAACAATGGGGCTTGGAAATTATTGGGGATATTTTCCCACATTCATCAAAGCAACACCACTATATTTTGGCTGCTACTAATTACTTCACATGGTGTACAGAAGCCGTTCCACTAAAACAAGTGAACAACCAGGAAGTCATCAACTTCATACTATAAAACATTATCTCCCGGCTTGGCGTTCCTGAATCTCATGTTTTTAACAATGCAATGTACTTTTCTTCATTGAAGCTTTATGACTTTGCATTGAAAAATAGTATTGTGTTGAAACATTCTTCTAGTTACTACTTGCAATGAAATGGTCTTGCTGAGTCTACAAATAAGAACCTCATTTGCATTATCAAAAGGACCATTTACTTTGAACAACGAAACTAGCACTCTGCTCTAGTGAATTCTCTATGGGCTAACCGAGTCACACCTAAGCCTTCTCCGAATACCCCCCCCCTACTTCCTGGTTTACGGTAAAGAAGGCATCCTCTCACCGAGAATCTACTTTCTTGCTCTCTAGTTGTCTCAAGAATCCCAAGGAAAGTTGTGTCTATTAGTGAAATGTACGATGGACACACTGCACAAGCTACAGGAAGAAAGGATGAAAGCAAAATAAAAATTTGGACTCCACCAGAACCGTATCAAAAGATGGTTCGAAAGAAATTCTATAGGGAGTACTAGCTTCAGTGTGGGTGACTTAGTCTTAAAATGGGACAAACCCCATGAGGACAAAGGAAAACACATGAAGTTTCAATCCCTGTGGATTGGTCTATTCACCGTCCATAAGAAGCTTAGCCAACACACATACCATCTTCAATCACTTGACGAGAGGATTGACACCCGCCCTGTTAATGGGTAAGACTTAAAATATTATTTTCAGTGATTTGGGGCCACGTCCCGTGCTATGTACATAGTATTTTCATTGCTTTGTCTATTTTTTTGTTGGCTATTTTATTTTCCTTACTGTCATGAAAATTTTATTTTGTAAATAAAGTGTTGTGCTGCAATGCGTTTTGGCTTCTGAATTTGTATGTGGCTGAAGTTCAAAGAGTCTTGTGACATTGCAACACTTGGCCAGTCTTGTGTCCATCTTATTTGTGTTTGGTTGTAACTTTTGGGCCAATGAATTCTTGATGTGAAATATGATCCATCTGTAAGGAGATTTTTGGTCAAACCATGAACCTGTGTCCAGTCTGGGAAACCTCATGCCTACACTCATTTTTCTGCTTTGGTGTGTTTTCAAGCTTATCCAACTAGTAGAAACAGAGGAGGGACAAATCGAAACGAGAAAACCTAAATCAGAGGTATTTACATGCTTCTCTGAAGGAACAACGTCTCCTTCTCTGAATAAGTTAGGATCCCTCTTCTGCCCCAAAAAATAAATAAGTGCATATTCAAAGTTCTCTTTAAAAAATAACAAAGACGAAAGAAGAGAAAGGCTTTTTGTGCAAAAAGGTGAAGTAGAAAACTCCACCAGTGTACTATCCAGGCTCGCTGACAGTGGAGCAATGCTTGTGTCCCTGCATGACTCCATCAGGGTACTGTCCAGACCTGCTGACAGTGGAGCAACACCAGAGATGAAAACTTATACTCTAAAAATTTTAAGCTCACAAGCTAAACTACCCTTCCCAATTTGAAACATTGTGATCTGGCTAAATCTTATATTGTGTTCAACCGAGTTGGTACAAGGTGAACCATGTCTTCCCATGGGGTAAGTGGGGAAGCCCAAGTGATTTGCACGATGAATCAATACTCCCCAAAGGACCAAGGCACTGCACTGTAAGTGAACCAAAATAGAGAAGCTGGTATTCAACCAATGTGTTGCCAAGTGTTGTAGTGACTACACACCCTCCAAAATTTTGGCTTGCATTAAAATTTTAGAGCCTTCCTTGGTTTTTCTTTTGATGGTTGCAAACACTCGAGCTCATTCCTTGAGCTTTGTCAGAGTCTCTTCACCATTTTTCTTGCTTAAACAAATATCGTCTTTGGGCATGTTGATTTCTTTGTCATGCTTGCGATCTTGTTTTGTCCATTTCAAGAGTTTGTATTTATGTGTTTGGGTTGTCTTAGCTATGTGACCACATGTCGCATCCTCACACAAAGTTATAAAAACTATTGCACAAGTGCTTTCACGGTCGTCCAAAAGTCTATCCCAAGAGTCGCACTTGTCTCTTTCAGCTCGAGATAGTCCCACAGAGGGTCATGCTTTGCTATGTTGTCTTGATGGTTAGTGTTGTCATGTTTTCGAAGTATGCTAAGTGTGTGATCACAATATCGAGTCATCATGAGTTCACTTACCTCCCACACTTAGCCATTTTCTTCAAAATATCTCGAGGAACCAACTTCACCTCACCAGACCTTGACTGAGCTGCACTGTGTAGTCTCAACCCTCAGTGGTGTTTCTCTGTCTCCTGGAACTGCACAATGCTTGAGGGTATCCTCCGAGTCAATTGAAATGCGCAATCCCAAAAGTGAGCAACTTGTTTCCCTTCCTAGAAATCCATTGAAACTACCTCATAGCCTATCTGAATTGTGCACTTTGTAAGAGAAGTCATCAAGCCTCCTTCCTACTTGCTGGAACCTTGATTGTGTAGAGACCTGAGCCTACACTGCTCCCAGAAGTTGCGCAGAAATGTCTTCCCAGTGACCTCCCTCAATTGGGGCTCACTACTCTAAAAAATTTCATAGACCTGTCCTCTAGTTCCTCTGATGTCCTTCCTTTTATTCCTCCTAAAGCCCGCATAGAGGTGTCCCTCAGGGTCCCACCTTGCAACTACCACTGGTGCCTCTAACTACACAATTATGCCTCTTAGTGGTCTCTACGTAGTTTTTCTGAACAGTGAACACTGTGCCCTAGAGTTCCTTGTCCAAGATTGAGCTGCAATATGTGTAGTCTCAGTGACAAGTCCTCCCTCCTTGTCACCTTGAAATGTGCCCTACGCATTTGATGGGCCCTCTCCAAGGAAAATTTTAAGGATGGAAAATTTTCTTGAAGTTTAAAACATTGGCGAATCTCACTAATCCCTAATATGCAAATTATAAATGTTTATTGATATATTTGTAAAATTATTCAAATTTATAATTATTTTATATATAGTCTCTATATAATGTTGGCGATTTTTAAGGTAAAATAATTTTATATTCTAAAATTTGGGCGAATCGTCTTTTATAAAATTGGAAATTGGCGAATCTTTTTTGTGGAAAAATCAGGGAAAATTAGCCCACTGGGCGAACATTAGCCCCTAAAATTTTCCATGGCCCTCTCCCAGTTTGTCATCTATCCCAGTCTCAGAACATGGAAAGCAATGCATCATGTTAGACAACGAGGTTTTGGATTTGGTGTCCTCCCATCATGAGTGAATTGCAGGAATAGTTACATTGGTAGATCATGGCGAGACGATGAATGGGATGAAGAAGGAGTGCACATGATAAAAAACTTACTTGCAGCTGGATGGACGAACAAAGCACATCAAGCAGCAAGTGAAAGGAAGACATACATGGAACCATATTACAAGATCAAGACCATCGAAGACCTCACAACACCAATCCATGTGGAGGATAAGAAAAAGAGCACTCGAGAGTACATTCATCACTTAACAGTGCAACAATTTGACATGGACACCACAGTCAGCCAGTACATGTCAACAATGTCATGTCAAGTTGTGTCATGAGTTGTCATGGCCACATCACCACTATGGGCCATATTTGTTGTAACTGAATGTAATGTAAAGTGAAAGTCCAATGGACACACACAAGAAGTTGAAGGGTCATGTCAGTTGAAAATTCATAGGAAGTTCAACGGTCATGAGGGTAGTCCAAGAGTCACAAGGGTCAAGAATCACCCTTGGCTATATATACCCTTCCCATTGTGTGAGCAAGGATTTTTCACACTAGGTCCTCCCACATAGCCTTGAGAGAAGACAATCAGTTCTTTGAGGAGCAAGGAGTGGCTCCAACATGCCACTACTGGGACTAGTGATGTATGGTGTACATATGTGTCTTGGGACTTTTTCTTAATACATAAGCCTATTAGGGCTAACATGTTTTCATGCATGTTTTGTAGATGTTTGTAAGACTATTCTTTCGGCATTTGTAATGCATGTTTGTGTCACCTATACTAATATAGTTGAACTATTTCGGTTGTTTTAGTACTTACATTATTGCGAATGTGTTTTATTAGTTATTGTTGTTGTCTCATCCCTGTGGAATACTCAACGAGATACTAAACAAACCACCTTTGTGTATTGGTTATCACCGCTGTCACATCCTTGTGGACTACACTGTGGGATACTCGACAGACCATCTTTGTTTTTTGGTTATAATAATGGTCACATCTATGTGGACTACTCCATTGGGTGGTGTACATGTTGTCCCCTTCACTTCAGCTTTAACGAATGCCGCATCTATTGTGGGCTATTCCACTTGGTGATTGAAATATCTAGTTTGTGTGTGTCTCTTCTTGGGTGGTACTATTACCTCTCACTTAGAGGATCACTTTACTCTCTCCCTTTACAGTGAGAGAACCGAGACACGAGTTACATTACACACTCACCAAGCATACTCACCTCGCTTTTTGAAGACACTAGCATAACACTCGCATGTGCTGAACAACAAGAGCTAAGGCAAATCTCTAAGTAAATGGAAATCGGGCCATCGTACTGGACGAGACTCCTACACAAAATGATGTGACGTCTAATTGGGACTTCATACCAGAGAGATCCCCTGAATGTTGGCGGGTTTAGCACCATCAAGAAGAACTTGCACCAAAATATTTCGTAATGGTCACATGCACGTTTAGAGTACAAAATTCTTCCTTTAACTGCTTCAAACTTTTCTAGCATAATTTCACTTGCTAGGAAACAAAGTGGTCCACCTTCTCATGCCACCAATCCTGAAGATCTCCCTTGAGTATCCTCGATACCATGATCCAAATCCATTCAAGAAACTTCAGGCCCTAATAACATAACCATTTTTTAGCTCAACATTTTAATAGAGGGAGACCCTAGGATTGGGCATAGGGTGCCAACAAAGGGATCTTCTATAATCTAGCATTACACCAACATTTTCACCTTAATGAGGCAAGGTGTCTCATCTAAGGTGCGCTAAGAATCAAAAAGATAAGGGATCACAAAGAGGCATCAAGGGGTAACACAATAGATAATTCGGTTCACACATTGATAACAGAAGTCCCCATTAAAAAACATGTATCATGAAAAAAACATAGATTTGCAACATGACTAGGAAAAAAAGGAGCATCCATATCTTATACAAAAGAAAATTTTAAAGGGCCCATTGATTTGATCACATTTAATGGACAAAGGATGTTTCAACAACTCCCATTTTATTAATATATAAGATCATCGCTACATCATAGTAGCTTGGTGATTATAATTGGAACACCAATAACATTACATGTTAAAGCTCAGAAGGAGGGAGAAATGTACAAAACAAGTTTCAATTGATGTAGTGACAACATCTCGACATAGGGTCTTATGTCCCCCTTTATTCTATCATCTCTTTGTAGACTTTCCTTCTTGCCTGATCTGCCCATTGTCACCTTGGATATCACACCCATTCCTCTTCGACAGATTCTGTAACTCAACCTCAACTACTCGTTCCCACGCCCTTATCTTCCTTTGGAATTCTCTTTGAACTTCGCCTTAATTGCTCCTTCCTTCTTCTTTTTCGCATCCTTCTCATCATCTTCAAATGTCTGACTGTTCTTGGCTTATTTATTTCCTTTTATTTCGTGATATTATGCGCAACCACTTTCTGGTTAGAAGCAGTCAAAATATGCCAAAATTTTGTTCCGCAAAAATGAAGGACCCAACACCTCTACAATTAACTTTAACTCTATTATATACTGTTTGTAGCTTGTTATTAGATCTAACTATTTCCTAGTTTAGGGAGAGAGGTTAAGAGAGTATCTCAACAATCTCTAACAACTCACAAACTAACTTGCCACTTTGGAATGTGACTTGTTACATTAATGTAAGCATTGATTTCAAAACCCCCTATTAATGCTTACTTTATGAAAAAAAATCTTGTTGAAATCACATACACTGAATATGTAAAGAGAAACATAATAAAAATTATTCATGTTCCAAAATCAAGTTGATCTCTATCAAATTGTCTCGTGATTGTTGTAAAGGTGTATTTTTCCAAGTTGAATTCCAGAATTCCTAGATTCCACTTCCTCAAACTCCTGAATAACAAATATTCAAAAGTCAACTACTGAACAACAATCCACATGCTATTTCATTACCTCACTAGTATACTATCCACATGTAGATCTCTACAAGTAATGAAGGATCCTTCTTGAGATCCACAACTTTTTAACTAACTAGACAACAATCCATACTAGGCTTTTAACTTATTTGTTCCTGTTTAAAAAAGTTTGAGAGATACCATTCCTTCATTGAACTCATTAGCATCATCAAAATCTGATGGATATTAATCAATGGCTATATTTTTTGACTCTTTTTGTTTCCCTTTTAAAAGATCACCAACGCAATTTCACAATTCCATGTATGACCAATTTTTTTGCAGTAGTGGTATTCAACTTCACACTTATTTTTCATTCCCATCATCTTGTTTGAAAATAATGTAGTTTTTGTTTAAGAATCACCTTTTGTATCTCTTGCATTTAGCATATTTTCCTATTTCAAAAGTGTTGCTATCATTTCATCCATGTTTGTGAGGAAAACGGTCGTCTATTTAACAAAATTGTTTTTCATCTTCATCTCTGACCTTAGCACCAAATTTTGCTAACTGCATTATTAGAGGATTCAAGTTATTTATATGAATATATATAAGTGTCTCATTATTCATTTTAAGTCTAAACAATTGTAATTTTAAGGAAAAAATTGCATTTACAACTTTTGCACCAAACAATTTATTCAATTGTTCCCATATCTCTTTAGATGATTTTGTGAGATCCACATGATGTAACAATGAATACGAAAGATCAAGTTTGATGTGGGATTATCTTTGTCATCTATACTTTCCCATTCAACCCATTGTTTGGCATCTATATGCATTTTTATGCCTTTCACTATGCCCCTCAATTTTTATTCATCAATTTCATTTGTACTTTACCTTCCACGTATGAAAATTGAGGCCACTAAATTTTTTTAATACTTTGAGCTCCATGGTCAAATGAAAAAAATTTAAATCCAAACAAAAAATACCTTGTAAAAATTTAACAATGATCCGAGTTTATGAAGGGAATGAAATGATTTACATATTACTAACCAAAAACACAAAGATACAACGAAACTTAATTTCAATTAAATAATGGAAAATGCTGAAAATTATTTACAAGTCGAATGAAAGAAAACTAGATCAAATAATGATAGCTTATCTTTGAGAAGAGATGTGACGGCTACACACATTCATGAAGCATGTTACAATGAGATTTTAAGGCCTTATATTATGAAGAATCAATGATAAACCCTAAACATAAAAAAACCTAACCCTAGGAAATGAATTCCCAAAGGCTTATGGGCCCCAATGGTGTAAGTTGGAATGTCAACCTTCCAAGGTTGTAACTTTGACATACGATATTCTTTTGGCACGCATGATAACCCATTGGAAAGATCTATCTTAGGAGTACAATTTCTGACTATTGATGAAAGTCATAGACGTTTTTCAACTCATTTCCCCCAAAAGTGCCATTTAGGTCCTCAAAACAGCTTTGGAAGTTCAAGACCTAAACATTTCCAAAAAATATAAACTATGATGTACAATAGGAAATTGTGTTGTCAGCTAGGCGGAGTAGGTGGGTGTCAATTGATATACACCTATATTAGTTCTTCCCCATTAGGAATCAATGGTATTCATTGCATTGAGTGCCTCCATTCGATGGGGAAACTTGTTCTGAACTTGGTCCCTGGTGAGCCACTTGCCTTGGTCCCAAAGTTAGTCTACCTTGACAGTCCAATACATTTGGATCCTTTTTTGGAAAATGATATTAAACTTTGTTTCCACAATCTGATCAATTTTTTCTTGTTCAATGCAATCTAGGTTGAGCTTTGTCGGAACCAACTACTCTATGATTTCTGATGTGTCCAACATTAATGGATAGTATGGAAAAAGGAAATCCACATTAAACATTATGTGTAGGACAAGGAAGGGGGAATACTTAGTTCGAAATAATTTTCCCCTACAACCTTAGTGATGGTGTAAGGTCCATAGTGGAGTGGTCGAAGCTTCTGATGTTCCCCTGCAAGGTGTTATTTCTACAAAAGTAACCAAATCTTGTCTCTTACCTGAAACTTATGTGGCAACGAGTGTTGATCATGGAATTGTTTGTACTTAGCATTAATTTTTTTCCATGATGTCATGGACCTTCTAATGGATGTGTTGAATTCATTCAATAAACTTGGTATCTTTGTCAGATTCAGGCTAAACATGTGTAGATTTGACTTGCGTAGTTACAAAGGGTGATGTGACGTCAATGCGACCCAATGGTTAAAATCCCATGCCCACCTACAAGGGTTTGTGGCCAATTGAGATATGGAGATCTCTGTTGTAGCTATGATGAATATAAGGGAGATTCTCATCCCATGTGCATGGATGATTGGAGTTTTACATGCATAAAATGTGCATGATCATCCTGGTGACGACCTTTATATGGCCATCGCTATGGGGGTGGAAGGCAATTGATTTATTGAGTGGGGTGTCTAATCATGACCAGAGGCTTGACTAGAATGTGATTAGGAACCTACTATCCTGATATGATATGATGGTCTATGGGATGCCAAAATGTACCCATACACATTTGAATAAAATCTTGGGAGTGGGTTCTTCTGTGATGCTCTTTTTGCAGGCAGTTAAAATTACCATGTTAGAAAATCTATTAATGACCAGAAACACACAATCATTACCATGCTTGGTAGTAGGAAGGCCAAACATGTAGTCCATCAAGATGGATTTCCAATGCTAGCTAACAGTAGGAAGAAGGGTGTATAAGCTATCCTTCTTAATGGTTGGTTTGGAAATGACACAAGAGATGCAAGACTTGATATACTTGCCAACATCATGTCAAAGTTTCAACCAATAAAAATACTTTTGTAGTACTATCAATATCTTTTCCATACCAAAGTTCCTTGATACTTGAATGTAATGTGCCTCCCATATCAACTTGGTATGTCTGCTTGAAGGAACACAAAATCATCCCAGGTAGCATAACAGTGGATCTTGGAGGTGGAAGGCTGGAACTTGTTTTCGTGCCATCAGAATTTGGTACGTGGAAGAAAATTTTGAGTCATTGTTGTATAGTTGTGGTAAGTCAGAGATCTCGTGCTCACAAGAGTTGAGAACTTTGGTTAATTCCACAATTTGGGGTCGACTGAGGCATTCTGCGTCATGATTATTGCTACCTTTCTTGTATTTGATGTTCAAATGGAATTTTTGTAGGTATGTGGACCATTAATGATGGCGGTCATTCTATAACTTCCCTTTGTTTGCATAAATTGAAGAGGCCTATGATAGGTGTGGATGATTGTCTCCTTCCCCAGAATATAATGTTTCCATTTCTAGCATACATACACAATGGAATACATCTCCTTACCATAGGCGGGGTATCTTTGGAAATATCAGAGAGTGTTTTACTAGAATAAGCCACCAAATTTCCTTGTTAAATGAGTACTACACTAATAACATAATCAGAGACATCTATCTCGATCTCAAATTGTTGTTGTAGGCCAGGCAGGGTGAGGAATGGTGCAAAGCAAAGGGCGTGTTTCAGCTCATTTAATGCCTTCTGTTGTGATTCATACCAAAAAACCTTTGCTTTTTCTCCACCCTTGGTTACTATACTTAAGGGCCAAGTGATATAAGAGAACCAAAGCACGAACCTTTGGTAGAAGTTAGCAAGGTCCAAGAAGCTATGAAGCTATGTTAAAGTTGTCTGGGCTGATAATCTCGAATGACTTGGATATTGGCTAGGTCAATAAGCACTCCTTGGTCATCAATAATGTAGCCCAGATATTGGACCTTTTCCATGCCAAAATAACATTTTTCCAAGTTAGCACATAGCTTGTGTTGTCATAGAGTGTCGAGGACCTGTTGAATATGTTGCAAGAATTCTTCCCAACTATTGCTGAAGATGAGGATATAATCCATATACACAACCATGAATCAGTTGTTTAAAGGCCATAATATATCATCCATCACCCTCATGAAATTTGTTGGGGAATTTGTCAGACCAAAAGGTATGACTAACCATTCAAAAAGACCCTCCTTGGACTTGAAAGAAGTCTTCCAGAAATAAGTTGGTTCTATTGGGACTGGGTGGTAGTCGAACTTCAAATCAATCTTACTGAAATACTTTTCCCACTTGAGTTGGTAGAGAAGGTTGTCAATCCATTAAATCAGGTACTGATTCCTAACTGTGATTTTGTTCAAGGCCTAATAATCAATGCAGAGTCACCAAGTCCCACCTTTCTTTTGCAAAAGTACAATTGGGCTTCCACAAGGTGAGGAAATTGGTCGAATGTGCCCTTTTTGGAGTAGCTCTTGAATTTGTATCTTGATCTCCTCATTCGCTATGAGAGAGTGATGATAGATTGGCTGATTGGAAGTTGTGCTTTAGGGGTCAGGTCGATTGAATGCTTGAATTGATAGTGTAGAGGTACCCCTGTGGATGAGGAGAAGATGTCTCTATACTCTTCCATGATCTTATTCACTTGTTGCCTCTACTTGGAGGAGCCCTGTGTGGAGGGCATGGATGTGGACACAATCTTGCCATTTCTTTGAGAGCGATTTAGGGGAAGAAAAATTTCCCAGTCCAAGAGATGATCTTGATACATTGCCTAGGAGAAATCAAACAAATGGAAGTAGGAAGGGATACCTCTACTATTCTGTATAGTTTTTTACCCAAAGTAATAATAACACAATGATGTCTAGACTCATACACAACAAGTTGCTTCCACAAATATGGTTGGCCTAATAGAAGATCACAAAATTCAAGGTGAGCAACATCATAAAATACCTTGTCTACGAAAGCCCTATTGCTATAGGGAAGGTGACATTTTTTGATGACGTGGTGATTGCTCCCTTGGTAGAGCCACGCCATGGTGTATGGTTGTAGTTGTGGAGTTTTCGTCATTCTTGTTGTAGCTGCTACAACCAACCTCCAAAATTTTTCCCATGCATTTATTTTGAAGCCTTCCTCTATCCACAAGGGCTTATATTCTATTGTCGTCAATTATTCATGGTATGTTAAAGACTTATATTTTTATGCTATGCTTGTGACTCTTTACTTTGACCTTGATCTAAAATTTTGTAGCCATAAGAAAAATTCTAACTTGACCTTGCAACATTGATGGGATTGCCTCCAGAAACTTCAAAATCTTGGAAGGCAGACCAACCTTTCCTCCAAAAATTGTGCAATCCTTATTGGAAGGCCAACCTTGAGCTAGAGAACAAATTCTAACTTGACCTTGCAACATTGATGGGGTTGCCTCTAGAAACTGCAAAATCTTGGAAGGCAGACCAACCTTTCCTCCAAAAATTGTGCAATCCTTATTGGAAGTCCAACCTTGAGCTAGAGAACTATGCAGTTCTAGATGGAAAACCAACCTTGATGATGGAAACTACACAAACCATCATTTAGGCTAAGAAACTAGGCAACGAACTAAGTTTAGAAGTTACCTAGTCCTCAGGAAATGTGCAGTCCTTCTTGGTAGTGTGCATGTAAGTTTCCCAAGAAAGAAACAATAAAAAGATAAAAAAGTAAAAAACATCCCTAGAAAATAGGGATTCACTAATTAGTTTCCCGAAGGTGGCACACTTACTATTTTTGGAACTTTCTGCTAAGTGTCACTTTTTCCTTGATTTTAGGCATGCACATCTATAGATGGTGCTGGACCCACCAACATGTCAAGGGGATCTCCCCGGTAAGAAGTCCCAATTATACCTCAGACCATTTGGTGTAGGAGTCATAGCATGTTGGGTTGTGTTATATTCTTTCCCAAGAAATTTTTTTTTGGACCCTATATTAGGTTGGGCGAACCTACCTATGGTTTTCGGTCCTTGGTTTTGGACGCGATGGTTTTCGGTCCATGGTATTGGATGCTTCGGCATGTATAAATATGTATTGTAACATTGAAAGGAATATAATGAAAAATCAAGCTGGTAGTCCCAGTTTTGGGATCCAGGGGAAAATCTCTGTGTATATGTGTTTTATGTGTTATGCTCTCGCATTGTTTATTTTTCTATGATTTAGAATCCGTATGCAGGTAATTTCTGTATGGGGTTAAAACCTACATTTGGTATCAGAGCTGTTTTGGCTTCAAGGGGACGCCTTCTTTGCTGAGGGCTTTCGCTTGGGCCTGTGGTAGATCCTGTTCAGTGGGAGATTTGAGAGATCGATTCTAGTGCTGAAAGAAGATGGCAAGCAACGGAAAGATAGAGGTCGAGAAGTTCAATGGTTAGAGTTTTGAGTTGTGGAAACTCAAGATGGAGGATCTGCTGGTGGATAAAGATCAGTGGATCGCGGTAGATCCAGGTACTAAACCAACGGGAGTGACCGATGAAGAATGGAAGAAGTTGGATCAGAAGGCAAAGAGAACAATACGATTGTGTGTCTCAGATTCAGTATTGTTGAATGTATCAGGGGAAGCTACAGTGAAGGATTTTTGGGACAAGTTAGGGACTTTGTACCAATCTAAGTCTCTGGTGAATAAACTGTTCCTACAAAAAAATCTGTATAACCTGAGGATGAAAGATAGAGACTCGGTGACAGAGCATCTGAACGCATTTAATACTCTGGTAAGTCAGTTAGCGTTTTTTGATGTTAAAATTTCAGATGAAGATAAGTGCACCAGATTGTTGTGTTCTCTACCAGATTTGTGGGATAGTCTGGTTATTGCAATAGGTAGCAATGCAACTGCTTTGCAGTTTGATGAAATAGTCTCAGCCTTGCTGACGGAGGAGATGAGATGGAAAAATATGGAGAGCCAGAATGGTGATGCCTTGTCTGTACGAGGACGGTCCCAGAATAGAAACAAAAATAAGTCATCGAGTGGGAGATCTAAATCTAGAGGGATATCTAAATCTCCAGGAAAACCTGTAAAGGTGGTGTGCTAGAAATGTGGAAAGGAAGGGCACTTCAAAAGGGACTGTAAATCTAAAGCTCCTGATAAAGGAAGGGGATCTGATGATGCTCCTTCTGTAGAGGTGAAAACCACCTCAGATGAAGGTGGGGATGTGTACTTGGCTTCTTCAAGTACACATGTAGATCATGAGGCGGTTGATTGACTCAGGTGCATCCTTTCACTTCACTCCCCATAGAGAGTGGTTCTGCGAGTATCAGAAATACGATGGTGGTGATGTCTTCTTAGGAGATGATAGGAAGGCTAGAATCATTGGTCGCGGAAAAGTAAAGTTGAAGTTGCAAGGTGGAAGGGTTAGAACACTTCCGGGTGTTCTACATATTCCTGCATTGGCCAGAAATCTGATTTCCGTAAGCAAGTTGGATGATGCAGGTGTAAAAAACAGTGTTCGAGAAGGATACCTGCAAGATGGTTCGGGGAGCACTGGTATTGATGCGGGGAGTTCGGACTGGAACTTTGTACAAGCTGCAAGGTAGCACTTTTGTTGATGGGTGCAACAGTTCTGTGGTTTCTAAAAGTGGAGCTGAAAATCTAGTGGTCTCTGGAGAGAAGACCATGCTGTGGCATCAAAGGCTTGGACATATCGGAGAGAAGGGCCTTCGAATACTTCATGGTAAAGGTATGGTAGAAGGTATGAGCAATAGCTCTCTGGATTTTGATTTCTATGAAAATTGTGTATATGGGAAGTAGAATCGGGTGACTTTCCCCTCTGGTGCTAAGAGGGTGAAACAGATATTAGAGCTTGTGCACAGTGATGTGTTTGGACCTGTGAAGGTTTCATAACTGGGTAAGTTTGTGTACTATGTATAATTTATAGATGACTTCTCAAGGAATACATGGATATATTTCCTTAAGAAGAAATCTGAAGTCTTTGATAGGTTTAAAGAATTTAAGGCTCTGGTGGAAAATCAGATAGAGAAGAAGATAAAGGTGTTGAGGACAGATAATGGTGGAGAGTTTTGCTGCAAGGAATTTGACGAATTATATAAGAAGTGTAGTATAGCATGACGTAAGACTACTCCATATACACCTCAGCAAAATGGAGTTGCAGAAAGGATGAACAAGACGTTGATGGAAAGGGCAAGAAGCATGCTCAGTGGTGCCGGGTTAGGACAGGAATTCTGGGCAGAGGCGGTGGATACTACATGTTACTTGGTCAACAGGTCACCTTCATCAGCGTTGGAGGATAAGACTCCACAAGAAGTATGGACTGGTAAGAAACCCTCTCTTTCACATTTGAGGGTATTTGGATGTGATGCATATGTACATGTTCCAAAGGAGAAACGAACCAAGTTGGATAGTAAATCTGAAAAGTGCATCTTTATTGGGTATAAGGATGGTTTAAAGGGTTATAAGCTTTGGAACCCAGTCACACGGAAGGTTGTGTACAGCCGAGATGTGGTGTTCAGAGAGGTAAAAGATGTTATTAAACATGAAGTCCAACCAAAGGAACCTGAGAAGATAGAGTTTGAGATAAAGGAGGAAGAATCGGACTCTGCAGCAGAGGAGGAATCAGAAGATGAAGAGCCACAAACTCCGGCTGTGAGAAGATCAGTTCGAGAAAGAAGGCAGCCAGAAAGATATAGTCCTTCTGCTTTCTGTTCAAATTTTTCTTTTTCTACTACTGATGATGATCCCAGAACTGTGAAGGAAGCAGTAGATTCAGAGGATGGAAAACTCTGGAAAGAGGCCATGGTTGATGAAATGGCATCTTTTCACAAAAATGAGGCTTGGGATCTGGTGGAGTTGCCGACTGGAAGGAAACCCATTGGCGGCAAATGGGTGTTCAAAAAGAAGACAAATGAAAAAGGGAAGGGGGAGAAATTCAAAGCTTGGTTGGTAGCAAAAGGATATTCCCAAGTGCCGGGAATTGATTTTGGTGATATTTTTTCTCCTGTTGCCAAGGTAACTTCTATTAGATTACTTTTATCTGTTGTTGCTGCTTTTGATTTTGAGGTAGAACAGATGGATGTGAAGACAACATTTCTTCACGGGGATTTGGAAGAGGAAATCTACATGAAGCAACCTGAAGGCTTTGCGGTGAAGGGTAAGAAAGAACTAGTATGCAAGTTAAAGAAGTCCCTGTATGGGTTAAAACAGTCACCAAGGATGTGGTATCAGAAATTTGATACATTTATATGGGGACTTGGCTTCTCCAGAAGCAAAGCAGATCACTGTGTGTATTTTAAATTGATTGGTTACCGTGTTATTTATCTGGTCTTGTATGTGGATGATATGTTGCTGGTTGGAAATGACAAAGAAATTATCCAGGATTTGAAGACCCAATTGTCCTCCAAATTCGACATGAAAGATCTTGGTGCTGCAAACTATATTTTGGGCATGGAAATTAAAAGAGATTGGGCAAAGAGGAAGCTCTAGTTAAACCAGAGGAAGTATGTTGAGACAATACTGCATAGGTTTAATATGCAGGATAGTAAACTGGTGAAGGTTCCTATTCCTATAGGTGTGAGGTTATCTGCTGAACAGTGTCCCAAGACACAAGAAGAGGAAGAGGACATGTCCCATGTTCCATATGCAAGTGCAGTCGGTAGCTTGATGTATGCAATGGTCTGTACTAGACCAGACATCGCACATGCAGTGGGAGTATTGAGCAGGTTTATATCAAAACCAGGGAAGGAGCACTGAATAGCAGTGAAACGGGCTTTTAGGTATTTGCGTGGCACTAGTGATTATGGTTTGTGCTACAAAGGAAGACCAGGATTGGACAGAGTGTTGGATATTCATGTCTTTGTTGATGCAGACTGGGCTGGAGATCTGGATCAGAGAAGATCTACAAGTGGGTATGTGTTTAACCTATTTGGAGGTGCAGTTAGTTGTATAAGTAAGAAACAATCTGTAGTGGCACTATCAACTACAGACGCAGAATATATGGCAGCCACTCATGCAAGCAAGGAAGCAGTTTGGATGCAGAGATTGTGTTCAAGTATGGGGTTAGTACAGGGAGCTATAAGAATAGACTGTGACAGCCAAAGTGCAATTTTCTTGGCAAAGAACCCTGCTTATCATTCAAAGACAAAGCACATTGATGTTCAGTATCACTTTGTGAGGGATATGATAGAAGACAAAAAGGTGTTGCTGGTAAAGGTGGACACTTTGAAGAATACTGCAGATGCATTGAAAAAATTTGTGAGCTCTGAGAAGTTCTCTTGGTGTAGAGAAACAATGGGCATTTCAGGGCTAGAAAAATGACTAAGCTCTCCTGTGGCCCCCTGTGGAAAGAAAACAACAAGTGGGAGATTGTTGGGTTGTGTTATATTCTTTCCACGACTAACCCACGTAGTGAACCGGGGGGTTAGAGGGGGGCAGGTAGCCCCCCTATACGGGGTCCGGGGTAGCGCCCTGGGAAATTTTTTTTTGGACCCTATATTAGGTTGGGCGAAGCTACCTATGGTTTTCGGTCCTTGGTTTTGGACGCGATGGTTTTCGGTCCATGGTATTGGATGCTTCGGCATGTATAAATATGTATTGTAACATTGAAAGGAATATAATGAAAAGTCAAGCTGGTAGTCCCGGTTTTGGGATCCAGGGGAAATCTTTGTGTATATGTGTTTTATGTGTTATGCTCTCGCATTGTTTATTTTTCTGTGATTTAGAATTCGTATGCAGGTAATTTATGTACAGGGTTAAAACCTACACAGCAGTGGGTCGTAAGGTAATTTCTTGACCGCGATGCCGCACAGAGGCAAGTAAGATAACTATGTTAGTGGCAAGGGTGTGACTGATGCAGTGAGTCAAGGAATGAGTATGAGAGGTTCCAACACTTCAAAGGGAGAGGAAGGTGAAGGGGAGTTCCAGCTTGAAATGGATCAGTCCCAACTTGGCTAGGAACACACAACACAAACGACATGCACAACTTCCGGCTGAGCAGTCGACACAGATGCAGCAGTCACAATGTATAAGGTAAGATAACATGAACAACACTCATGGATTAGTCTAAGATGAGACTTGTGATGGTTGATATAACACGGTTCAGAGAAAGGTCTGTCTGGTGTCTGGAAGAGTAGTAAACACAGACGATGACAACATTAACAAAATATGCAACACATTAACAAAAATATTCATATAATTGCATGTGAATCAGTTCATACACAAGTACATAAGTTAAACAACATATATCATTAAGGCAATCGAAGCAGTCCAACTACAATAACAAAATATGCATGAAAATGTGTTAGCTTTTATTATATAAAGAAGTGTAAGTCACAATCATACAATACACCATGTAAACCTGCTAGCACCATCAGTGAAACATTACAACCACATCCGCCTGCTCCTCCAAAGAGATGTACTAGCTCCGTGCAGTGGAGAAGCCAAGGCATGTTACAATACTATCTAAGCCTTCTTCAAGATGGTATTAGTAGAAGCTTGGCTGACCAGAAACCTATACAATGAGTTATGAGGTACTATTTATAGCAAAGGGTGGGGTGACCCTTGACATTCCCCTTTGTGACAGTTCAACTACCCTCATGACTCTTCACCTACTCTATGACTATTACATCCAACTATTGACACTTGACTTACACTTGACATGACTCAACATTACAATGCACATGTACTCATGTGAGACATCATGGCTTGAGCAAGCCTTGCAAGACATCACTAACACTTGGTCCAGAGTGGTGAGACCAACTCTTTGACATGCTTGTGATGGTTAAGCTGGTGAGCTAATTCCAAGCTTGGTCGTCCGTGATGGTGTGCATGCACCTCATGGTGACATCTTGCTGAAGCGAATTCTTGCCTTTGTTGCAAACAGTGCATTGGTTCAGCCCCTTCATCCAACTCATCTGTTATCATGCACATGGACTTCTTGGGTATGGTTGAACTGGCAACACACTGATGCATAGTGCCCATGCTGATCTTCAAGTGTGTGTTGGTGGTCATGTGCATCAACTTGCCGAAGTGCATGTTCAGCCCCAGTTGGACTTGGTTCTTATCTTCTCCTTGGTGAGTGTGTTGAATGGGTTGGATTGCATGCATACGCTCAACAACATGCATGCTACTGGATCCTTTGCATGCTATCAACAACACTTCTCACCATGTTTTCTCTGTGTCAACTACTAGGACGGATCCTTAACTTTTAATGGTGCAATTTTCATTCATGAGTGCATGTTGCGCCCACTGTTGTTCATGTTCCTGCTGCAACTCATTGGTCTGTCTGTGCAACTTCATGGTTTTCTTTAGTTGCTGCTTCAACACATGCAACTCCTTATTTGTTCCATCTTCTACCTTTGCACGATCTTTATGTCACGTCATCACTTCATAGCCTGAGTCTACAAAGTTTCTTTCATTATCAGTGGATATGTTTGATATTGCAACTTTTCTTTGCCTCTATGTTGTCAACAACCTTCCTCTTACATTCGCTTCATTTGCTGTGTTCGCTACATTCGGTATGTTGCCTTTAGCTGTTGTTCATGATGCTACTTGTTGTGATGCTGCTTCTTGATGTTCTTGTCGACAAATAAATTGATGTCTTCATGAGTAGGTAAGCTCATAGACACTTGATCGACTTCATCCCCAAGCATGCTCTGAACAGTGTCTTCATCTCTGCTCTCTTGGAAGCCATTGTACCTATACTGCTGAGAGGTAGATGAACACCTACAAAACCTGGAGACATGGAAACACTCATAGCAAGCAATATGTCAGTCGAAAACCAGAATGAACATGAGAATTGACTTGCAACATACCTGGGTGAATGATCATGAAGGTTGCGCAATTTCGACCGGGAGGTCAGGAGGCCGACTGTCAAGACTACACAAGGCACAATCTGGGTTGTTGGGATTCTTACTGACTGCTGGAACTGCACAATGCACAGTCCAGTTAGGCACTTTGCTGCTGGGATTACGTAATGAACAATCCCAGCTAGGAAGGGTTGCTGGCCTAGGAGCAAATTTGCACAATTTTTTGGGCCAAACAACCACTGACCTCAAGAAATGCGCAATTCAATCTAGGAGGCCATTGCTGGGCCAAAATCCACAAATTTGGAGAGGAAGGTGAGCCTTCCTTCTCCAGTTGGCGTAATGCAACCTTAGTGAAGGCAGAGACCAGGCCATGGTTGGCCCAACTCGCCAACGGGAAACTGAAAGCAAGTAAGTCGATGAAATGCATGGTGACACTAAGTGATAGCATAAGTGATAAATAGTGCATGCAAAACATGAATGGAATATTGAGCAAACAGATCAACATGCACGTGGGTGAGGTCATCTGCTAGTTGGTCAAACATCTGTGCAAAGCAGTTTCATGTATGCGAGAGCAGTGAGATAGCAACGAAAGATGAAACAGGGATAGGACAAGCTAGAATATATGTAAACGATAACAGGTATACAAAGAAATTAAGAAAACAACACTCACACAAGCGAATACACAAAAAGCGACAGAAATGCAACACAAGGCATGGGAAGCGAGATTTCCCGAAAACGACTAAGTTGAATGTGTCGAATTCTCCTACATGTGATGTGGGATGTCAAAGCTACAAGGTTGATGTGAGGAATGAGCTCCGCAGCATCCAGTTGATGAGTTTTGGTAACATTATGGTTGTGACACCCAAGCCACAAATCTAGGGGAAGCAACACTTGGAGGGAGGTTTATGAATTGTTCCTTGCATGTAACCTCCAACTGATAACATAGATCCTTGAAACAAGGGATGCCTTTGCATGATGCCTTGGGAGAGATAGCCCATGCATGCAAGTCTGTTTTACTCAGTCCAGGAGGGAAACGGTCAACTTAGCTGCACATGCAAGAGAATACTTGACTGCTAGAGAAAAATGTGCATTCCTGACTGTAATCTGGGATGACTGCCCAAGGGGATTGAATAATTTCTGGGCCTAGCAGCTGACTGCTTCCCAGATTTGTACAAATCCTGGGTTGAACTGCCTGTTGATGGGAAAATTTGCGCAAATCTTGTTGGGAGGGTTGGCTGGTAGGATTGCATAATCCTGGAGCCCAGTAAGCTGTCAGAGGGAATTATGTAATTCCTGGAGGGAAGGCTAGTTTCCCTCTAGAAATGTGCATATTTCATTGGGAAGCGGCTCAGCCTGCTGCTGGACCAAGTCCGGATGAGCAGCCTGTGAAGGGAAAAGATCAGACTGTGATCGACATGCTGACTTTGAGCAAGAAAGACACTAAAGCTTGAGGACTTGACGAAGCAAGGAAAGCTACTGTGAAGGTTGGTAGGAAGCCTCCAAAATAGGCTAAGGAAAAATTTTGGAGGGTGGTTGTAGCCACTACAACACTTGGCGACACACTGGTAGAACTCCAGCTCTCTGAATGGACCTTGTTCTTGAAAAGCAAGTTTAACACCTCCAGAAGTATTGTTCAGTTCTCAGCTCATCTTGTCTTAACACTAGCTTGATTGTAAGATGTAGCATCTTCTAGAATCTTGGTCAATTAACACACATTCCAAGCCAAGGCAACATAGTTGTTTCGATTGGGGTTGAGGGGTATATAAGTGCACAAGCAGTATAGTCATCAGAGTCTAAGTTTCATCTCTATTGTTGCTCCACTGCCAGCAGGCCTGGATAGTACAATGGTGGAGTCACATAGAAACAAAAGCATGGCTCTATTGCTAGCGCACCTGGTTAGTACCCCAATGGAGTTGCTTGCATCACCTCCCTGCATAGAAAGCCTTTCTCTTCTTTCACCTTATTGATTTTTCATTTGAATTTTTTGACTTTTCATATAATTTTTTATTTTATTTATTTTCCATTGTGCATAGCACTTATTCATTTCAGAGGCGGAAGACCTGACTTATTGAGAGTAGAGGAGGTTGTTCCAACAGAGAAGTAGTTTATGGTATCTCTGACCTGCTTGTTAAGGTTTCCCCCTCACCTTACTCTACTTGACTGAGATGACAAGGGTTAACCTAAAAACAACAGAGTAGAGCAGGTGAAACTAGTTAGTGCACAAGCGTTGTGTTTTCACCAAGGTTCACTTCAAACATTACGTATTTTCCTTCGACGTATCATGGAATAAAAGTAACAAGTTCATCATATAGAGGCAAGATGGAAAATAACCAAGTAGTCATAGCTGTACAAGCCCTCTTGGACTTTACCCAGCTCGTTTCATGAGTCACACATGGTTTCATGAAAACTAACCTATGAATGAAACAAGTGGACGAACTAACAATCAACAAAGCAAAGCAAGAGCAGAAGCAAAAGTGAAAGCAAAGCAAGTAAACAAACAAACAAAAAAAAGGATGAAAGCAAACAAGCATGTAGTCAAACAACTGAAAGCAAACAATACTCCTACTCCTACACTAATGGTGCATGGGCTTGAAACAAGCGGACGAACTAACAATCAACAAAGGAAAGCAAGAGCAGAAGCAAAAGTGAAAGAAAAGCAAGTAAACAAACAAGCAAGAAAACAAACAAGAAAAACAAAGGACGAAAGAAAATAAGCATGTAGTCAAACAACTGAAAGCAAACAATACTCCTACTCATACACTAATGGTGCATGGGCTTGAAACAAGTGGACGAACTAACAATCAACAAAGCAAAGCAAGAGTAGAAGCAAAAGTGAAAGCAAAGCAAGTAAACAAACAAGCAAAACAAAGGACGAAAGAAAACAAGCATGTAGTTAAACAACTGAAAACAAACACTATTCCTACTCCTACTCTAATGAAACAAGCGGACGAACTAACAATCAAAAAAGCAAAGCAAGAGCAGAAGCAAAAGTGAAAGAAAAGCAAGTAAACAAACAAGCAAAACAAAGGATGGAAGCAAACAAGCATGTAGTCAAACAACTGAAAGCAAACATTACTCCTACTCCTACACTAATGGTGCATGGGCTTGATCATGTGAAGTGATACTTCCAATGCAACCATCAACACATTGGTAGACCTATGTGGGTGAAGACTTGGTCCGTGAGTAACCCAATCGTGTGGACTAGCATATGAGAAAGATATAACAGTGAAGACAGCCACACTTCTTGTTTCAAAGTGCCCACGGGACATAAATGAGTGCATGTGCATGACGAATAGTCTGTGGACTTATTATGGTGTTGTGTGACACTACGTGCAACTTTGAAGCAAAAGAACACTCTTGACTGAGAGATGCAAGCAAACAAAAGAAACAAAGATAACTTGCGTCATGCACGATTTCTTGCAATGTAAGACTCCTCCAATGCATGAGCAATGGGATCGTGCAGTTCGAGTGGAGGAAGTGTGATCTGTGTGTGAGATGGATCTTCAATGCATATAGATAAGTGACGAGGATCCTTGGGTGATTGAACCGTTTCATGATCGAAAGTGATACTAACCCCAAGAGAGCGAGGACCTGACATAACCATCATCTCGGGCTGAAGTTACTCGACATTCTTAGGTGTCTCAACTTCATCATCAGGTAGATCATCGTAAATTAGCGGCTTTGAATCAACTGTGATAGATTCATGATCGTGATAAAAAAATGGGGGCAAATGAATCATGACCACCACAATCCAAAAAATCAATGAATTCTTCGACATCCTCATGATTAGATGAATCAAACATAGGGGTAGATGAAAAGTGAATGAACTCATCCTCTGTGTTTTTGGAAAGGATAGGTGAAGGATCAAGTGGATCTTTAATGAATAAATTATCCTCTCCATTATCGAATGATGGACTAGCATCCGGTGAGTCCCGTGTGATCAACAATGGGTGCATCTGTGGATGAAGATACACATGTAAAATCATGGATGGTAGGTTCACCAAAGAAGCTAGGAAAGAATGGAGGGGGCTCAGATGAAAGGGAGTCATCCTTTGCCGAGTGTTGATGTTCAAGCTCCCACTCATAGTCTTCATAAATGAAAACGCATGTTGGTGTTGCAACACCAACTCTGTCAGTGGGTTGTTCCTCGTTCACAACAAGTGAAGAGTCTGGAATGGACAAACACAAGACAACATCATCCGGAGGAACACCTGGGTGCGAAGACAGAGGTCGAAGAAAAGAATGCATATGGGAACTCGAAGGACTAACAACCAACTCTGCGTGAAAATTGAGTGGAGTGATGTTGGGAGGGTGTGAAGAATGAACAGATGTGCGAACATGATCCTCAGCATCACTGGGCGATGGTGGAACTGTTGAATGAAAGGGAGGCAGACAGTCCATTGAGACAGTGCCTGCTCCCGCATGGGATTATGCAGTTCCATCAATGAAGAAGGTTGAGTGAAGTTTGACATCAAGCTTTCTCTTGGGACAAGCATATTTCTTAAGGAAGTACTCAAACCAGTCCTAGAAATAAGCGAACTTCATCTAGCTCTTCGGAGCTTGAAACTGTAAGTCTTGTAAGCATTGCCAAAATCAATAACAAATTCATGCAAGGCCTTCTGTTGCTGTAATAGTTTCTGGTCAAGATGGTCTGGATCATAATGATGGAATGTGTCTTCAATAAATCACAGAAGTGCTCACATGAGTGCATGGTGTCAGTTGGTAGGCTGAGAACCCAACGAAATCAGAATTCGTGAAGTGTGAATGCAAGCAGCAGACTGACATGTTTGTCAGTAAACTCATCTTCCTCATAAATCATGGAAAGGAAGTTATGTAAGTGCTTAGGCCAGGCCATTTCGCCTTCACCACCATACATGTGAGCGGACAATAGATTGAAAAGCTTCCCGGAGATGGAGACATGTTCACGATTCAAAAAACACCTCGGGGGAAGAAGAATGTAAGACTCCATGGAAGATATGAAAAGGTTAAAAATTCAATGAGAGGACACTGCTTGTCATCAGGCTCTCCTTCTAGTGCCAGAAATGTTTATGGTGCAAGACTTGCCAACATGTCAAGGGGATCTCCCCAGTAAGAAGTCCCAATTAGACCTCAGACCGTTTGGTGTAGGAGTCCCATCAGTGGGTCATATGGTAATTCCTTGACCGTGATGTCACACAGAGGCAAGTAAGATAACTCTGTTAGTAGCAAGGGTGTGACTGATGCAATGAGTCAAGGAATGAGTATGAGAGGTTCCAACACTTCAAATGGAGAGGAAGGTGAAGGTGAGTTCCAAGTTGAAATGGATCAGTCCCAACTCGGCTAGGAACACAAAACAAAAAGGACATGCATAGCTTCCGGTAGAGCAGTCAACATGAATGTGGCAGTCACAACATACAAGGTAAGATAACATGAACAACACTCACGGATCAGTGCGAGACGAGTGTGACAGTTGATTTAACAAGGTTCAGAGAAAGGTTTATTTGGTGTCCGACAAAGTAGTCGACATAGATGGTGACAACATTAACAACATATGCAACTCATTAACAACAAGATTCGTGAAAAATATGGAACAAATCTCTTTACAAAGTTGATCTGACCAAGGAAATATTGCATGGCTTTTTTGTTGTGAGGTAAGGATATTTCAGAAATCTCTCTGATTCGGTCGGAATCGATGTGAATTCCAGATTTTGACACTATGAATCCTAGAAGTTTCCCTTCACTTAATGCGAAAAAGGATTTTTTCAATTTAAGTGAAATTCCATACCTTAAACAACGTTGGAAGATTTTTTTTAAATCTCTAAGATGGTCGCTTCGTTTCTTGGAATACACTGTTATATCATCCAAATAAATTACTACAGATTTATTGACTAAACCTTTGAATGCGATGTCCATGGCTCTCTGAAATGTGGCACCAGCATTAATCAAACCAAATGGCATCTCTCGATATGCATATGTGCCCCATTTAGTTCTGAATGTGGTTTTTAATTGATCATCAGGATGTACCAACACTTGATTGTATCCTAAAAATCCATCCAAGAAAGACATTAATTCTGAGCCCGCCATTGCCTGCAATATCTGTTCCATAGGTAGTAAAGGAAAATTATCTTTTTGGCAGGCCTTGTTAAGGTTTCTAAAGTCAATGCAAATCCTAATATCTCTGTTTTTCTTTCTAACAAGTACCATATTGGAGACCCATTTAGAATGTCTGACGGGAAAGATTATTCTAGCTTTCAATAACTTATTGAGTTCAGTCTTTATCTGATTTTCTAAATTGGGATGGATCTTTCTCAACTTTTGTTGGAAAGGCTTTTCATTATCGATCATTGGAATAGTATGTTGGATGATGGAAGTGTCATATGTTTTGAGTTCATCATAGTTCCAAGCAAAAACATTTTTATATTGTCTCAAAAGATGAATATACGCTAATTTTTCTTCAGGGGCTAGGCCGAGACCTAGATTAATGTTTTGTGGTTTGGCATCGGTTCCTAGGTTTACTAATTCGTAATTCAAAGTGGAACTTTGGAGTTTTGAATTGGTAGATCTTTTAAACCGATCTTTCAAATCTTACAAGTCTTCTAACTTGACTACCGACTTAGGTATAGCATTGTTAGTGCTATCTTGTTGCAATAGTCGATCATGTTGGTCTTCGTCAATTATTTGATTGGAGTAGGATCCTTCAAATGTGAGGAAATTTATGATATCGGGATCGTCGTTCAATACTCTCCAATTTGTGATGTTATCAGGAATAGATGGTCTAAAGATTAATTCTATTGAGAATCTATCTGGACTAAGATCTTCTGAAGGAATAAGCTTAGAAGCTACATTAGCTAAAAGGTCTGCACTTGCATTCTGGAGTCTGGGAATTGAAGAAATATTAAATGCTATAAAATGCTCAGTCAGATCTTGAACTAAGGATTGATAATGTTTTAAATGACCTGATGGGCAATGTATAGTATTACGTACCTGTTTGACTACAATTTCAGAGTCTCTGAAAACTTGAAGGTACTTGATGTCTAACCCGATTACTTTGTACAACCCTTGGACCAAAGCCTCATATTCTATGGTGAAATCAAATTCGAGTCTGCATGTTAGCATAATTTTATCTCCTTCTGGACTAATTAGAACGCATCCTGCTCCTGCTCCTTCGTTAGATTTAGAACCATCAAAAATAATTTCCAAAACAAAGTTTTATTTACACGACTATCTAAAAAATTGATACATTTTGAACTATCCGTTTGAGAAAAATTTTTGACTTGGGACAAAAAAGAATGTTCTAAGTAAGGTGACGTATGAGCATTAAAATTTTCGAGGAAAGAATCTACTGAGTAATTGCCAATAATGCTACTGTTATATGCTACTGGTTCATTTCCCCCCTCTAGCTCCATTACTATGTATTTCTGATGTAGTTCTCATTCAACTTTTATTTGATTTGGTTTACCATTGTAGGGTAGCCACATGTGCGACCAGTCAGTTGTGAAGTATCCACGAAGTTTTTCTGACCAATCCCTGCTAAGAATTAAGCCATAAACTTCTGGAATATCAGCAACTAAAATGTCAATAACTTGACATACCTTTGGGTTGGATGGCAACCTTATGCCTACTTGATTTAGTTCGCCAATCACTTCGACTTGAGATTGATCTAGCTGAACTATGTGCACAACGGATTTCTGTGGTTGAACATTTAATTTGGCACATATGGAATTTGGTAAAATATTCGGTGAAGCACCAGAATCCACTAAGCAATTATGCACATTTTTATTGAAATTTTCATAAGTAAGGAGAAACGGGGGAGTATGAGATCTCGATCTTCCTCCAATTAGAGCGATGTCATTTGGATCAATCTTATTGGTTGCATTAGATGGAGGTATTCCCATGTTATGGGAAGCTTGAGAAAGTACAATGGCAGGCAAAGGTGCAACTGGCACAGCATGTAATTCTTTCAACATTATATTTTGTTGATGATTTAACTTGCTCAATTCATAAAGAGTGATGTTGGCCCTAGTCTTTTTCATATCTTCTATAATATTGTACTCCATTTCATCCGAAACAATCAGCGTTTTAGATGGAGTTGATGAATCTGTTTGGACTGGGCTGGTTTGAGTCGCTTTAGATGTCATTTTCTTTGTTGCGACTTTATCCTTTATTGCAGAGCTTGCGCTCTTTGGCTTAGGGATAGTTTGGGGAGGATCAAGCTGATTTCTACTTCGTGTGCTAACTGGGAATACTTCCTGATCTTCTTCTTGTGGGAGGCTGAAATCCCACATTCCTTGTAACTCTACAACTTCTTCTTCATCTGTTTTCCCTTCAGTGGCAATTTCCTCTTCCTCTTCTTCGGATTCAGCATTTGTAATAGCATTGGGTGGCTTTGAATCCGTTGAAGGGCCTCTTTTAAAAGCTCTGTAGGGATTTTTTGAAGAAGTTTCTGCTACTTGCTTCTTGATGTCAACCATTTCGTTGGACATGGTATTCAGAAATTTTTGCAATCCTTCCAAATCGAATGGATCTTTTGTTTGTTTCTTCTTTGAATTTTCCTTGAAGGTGACCTTCTTGGATTTCCGTTCCTCTATCGCGGATTTCTTCTCTAGGGCTATTATACGTTTCTCTACTGCTATTGCTTCTTTCATGTTTTCGGCTAAGGTTGTTTTATTAGCCCTGTCCACGAAGATTGCTATGTTTGATGGTAAAGCAGTGATATACCATTCACTTTGTACTTCTTCGCTAGGCTGGGAAGTATTGGGAATTTTTTTTAGGATTTTATTGAAACGTAAATTGAAATCTTTGATAGGCTCTCTTGACTCGGCCCTAAGGTTAGATAGGTCGTTGATTAGCGTTGCCGTAGACCTGTCATCACCAAACTTGGTCAGGAATTGCTCTTGGAAGATGTCCCAACTAGTGATAGATCCAGAGGGTAATGAGAAATACCATGATCCGGCTGTTCCTTGCAGAGTATAAGGAAAAAGTCGAATAACAACATCTTCATTAGTAACCCCATTGAGATTAATGGATAGCATAAAGTTTTTTATATGCTCTTCTGCTAGCATGCCTGCCTCGGGATTAAACTTAGGCAGCCATTTCTCAGGATGGGCCGGTATTTGACTCAAGGGTGCAGGCATTAAGACTGCTCCAGGGTTATTCCATGGAGATTGGGCCATTTCTAAACTACTAACAGAGGAAAGTGCAGAATATGATCCCTGCGGTTGGGAAGATGAGGATATTACGATTGCAGATGATTGAGGAGGAGTTGTGGGGGTTCCAGTGGGCGGATGGACAATGATCTGAAGTGGAGGAGTGGATGGTTGACTTCGCGGTGAAGAAGTTGAGATGGATGATGATGATGAAAGAGTCTCACTATCGGACTCCTTAGGTGATTTCCTTGCTCTTTTCCTTTTGGGAAGAGGTAATTCGGTTGTTTGAATGCCAAACTTTTCACTCCTTAATCTGGTCAGGGGATGAGCATGGTTATATTGCGAAGTCATGCTGCCTTGAGATTTATCATATCTTTGAGGAGAAATAGAAAATCGCTGAAGTTTGTGAATCAGAGATTCGACTTGAGGGGGTTCAATAGTAGATTGTTCTGAAATGTCAAGGTTTGTAGCAGCGGTTGATGCTCCAGCGACTCATAACTCTGGATTTAAGTTTAATGGAGAAGTCAGGGGAGATGGTGAGGGTGATTTACTCTCAGAATGGTATTCAAATTTAGATTTACTTGGCAATCATAGTTCAAGCCCTCCTTCTGGCACCAAATATGTTGAAGCCCCGAAAATTGGGTCTACAGCAAGGGGGATACCCACCCGTTTCGGACCTTGGTTGGCAGCTCCTTATCCGTTTGGTATAGCGGGTCCGACTGGGGATATGGGACCAGTTTCCCAATTTGTGAGTGTGTGTGTGTAGAATTTGATGTTCCTGATCTAACAGTTCCTAATTAAGATATTCTAATTTTAACTTTAATCTAATGCTATGCTATTGTATTATACTAAGCAGCAACATCTAAGTCTATACTATCACGAGATGTAATTCTTCTATTATGCGATCTAAAAAAATTTCAAATAACAACTGGTAATAAAGATCATTCAGCTATTATGAGAAAATAAATCAATAAGGATGAACCACTTCGTATAAAAAGTTAGACGAAACAGTTGTGAAAAACATATCGCATAATGAGCTATTCATACATTAAGCATAAATAAATAGCTATCACCGTACAAAAGTGCCAAATGATAACTCAGGAATTCATGCAGTAATATATAAACAACTAAAAACTGTATATCACTTTAACACATAAGAATAAATGGTTAAGAGATAAAAATACCATTTATAACTAGTCCTACTCATGAGCTTCAAGCGACAATGATTTATCTCTCCTTGATCTAACATCCACTAAGAGTACAAAAGTGCAACATCAGTAGCAGATATTAAATGCAAACATCAACAAATCCTATTCCATTCATTCATCAAAACCTCCTCGGAGGGTGCAAAAGTGCATGTTCTGAGGACAAGTTTTTGACAAATTTCTGGACCCTTCTCTAAATGCATGAGAAGGGTTTAAATACTACTAACTAAATCTAAAAATAACTTATTTACAAAAATTCAGGATGCGGTTTAAATGACCGTCCTTTTTCTAAGCAAAAATAAAGCAAAACTATTTCTAAAATTAAATCTAATATCTAACTATTTCTGCATTTGCTCCTTAATGTTGCAAGCATTCAGTATTTGCTTGATTAGAGTCGGCTAACTATCTTTTGCTTTTAGTTGAGCTAAGCAAATAGAATTGGAAAGAGCTGGCACCATCTTCTCAGCAAAATCGATGATATACTTGAGAGTCATCCACTGACTATGTGGCTTTACATTGTATGCCCAGTAATAATCCCAATTCAACTTGGTTAACCATTTGGATTGCTTCTGCCTTTCCTTTAGCTTTCTGTTTCCAGTTTGTTTTTATCATTGCTTTCTTGCAATTTTCGGGCTTGTAGGTGACTGAGCAATTAGAAGCTTTCCTTCTCGAGCAATTTTCTCAGTGATCTCGGAAACTGCCTCCATTCTTTGATCCGGGCTTCTATGATGCGTTTTTCGCCTTTTGCACCTCTTTCTCTTATCGGGTATAAAGCTCAAAATTTGTAAAATTAATGATTTCATGAGCTCTTGACCCTGAGCATTAAACTGTCTGTTTCTGATATCAACATTGTTCAGTACCCATTTAACCATGGTTGTATTTGAGAGATCTGTAATGGATGGCTCAGCAGAATTCTGTGAATCTGCGGCTCTATTGCATGCGGTGTCTGTTTATAAGGGTGCCATTTCTCTGTCTTTGGACATTGGGGCCTTTTTCCCCATAGTTTCATGTACATTTCTTTGTGTAACTTTTGTTCTTCGTTCATGTAGTTCACAAGTGAGGTGAGAGTAATTATAATAAATAATGACAGGAAATCTTTAAACGCCACAGATATGTAAAAACACGCCACCTTACGTGAACTGGCTCTTCGGAAAACACAAAACCATATTTTATTAACAACTGGTATGTAACTCATTAATTATCATTAAAGCGCGTAACCGGTTCTTGGTTTATGGAAAAAAACTTTTTCTTGAATATTGAGCTAGGAAAATCTGCGATGGAATGTTTCTGCGATTTGCATTGCAGTATCGCATATCGTTGTATCGCATTACCGCAATATCATCATGCTGTTCTATCGCAATGTCACGAGATCGCAAGATCGCAGATCGCTTAATTGTTTAATCATTATGTGTATTTTATGCGATTTTGCAATATGCAATATGCGATATCGCATATCGGCGATTTTAAGGTTTTCCAACGTAAGTGCTCATTAATGCATGTGATGGAATGTTTCGCGTCACAATCTCACATTTTTTTATCATTTCGGCTCATAAGAAGGTGCCCTATCATTTTTTTCTCGATGCGATATTTCTTAAGGAGTGACTTTACTTTATTCATCATGAAACTTAAGCTTTTTAGATTTTTCAAAAGTATTTTCCTAAGTCCATGATGGTAAGTTTTATCCAAAAGGAAATATAAACACTAATTGATTTTTAAAATTTTTTTGACTAAGGGTCCCCACTTATATAGTGTTATTGCTAATACTAAATAAGGAGGGGGGTTGTTGGTGGCCACAACAATTGGTGATTCATTTGGAAGAACCAGTTATCTCTGTTTTTCTATTGAATTTTCTAAACTTCCAAAACAAAAAAAAATTCAGAAAGTTAAACTTTATTATGGAAAGATAAAGTACATTATGCTCTAACCTGTCAATGACGTTTTGTTTCAACTATTTTCAACTTTGATTATTTCCTCCCTTAGGCTAGTCCTTGTATTTACATCAGTCATTACTTGGTCTGTAAGGATAAAACAAAGTCTTCTCTGTAAACTAGTTTTAAATATGCTCATTTGTCATAAGTAGAGCCTCTGCTGCCAGCAGGCGTTTATAGCCTCGACAGGGTTACCTGTTACCCAAAAATGATCCTGTATCCTACTTAAAGCAACCTACAACTCTCAAAGAAGAATCCACATCCACACTTATTGCTTTGATTTTCTTTTTACTCTTAAAGAACAATGTCTTGGTTTGATAGCCAATTTATGACACAGTCATTCACTTGATTTATAACTTTTCTAAACAAGCTGGCTCGTGATGAGACCCCTTGTCTTTTGATTGCAACAATATTGAGTCATTGCCCTGTTGTGGTGTATAGTATTTGGCAAAGTCAACAAGTTATAATATCTGTGATTATGATAATTCGGCTCGTGATGAGACCTCTTATTCTTCAAGATAAAGTGAATCCTTGGGTTGTTCCTCCGAAAGTTGTGATTTCCTTGGTAGGGAGGAAGTCATTGTTTCCTTAAGATAGCTCTGGACGACAATAGTAGAGTTTTTGGAAATAGCTGTTCTACAAAGAATCTTTATTTTGTTATTGATACCTTTCATTGCACTGACATAAAACAATTTCTTCACTAAAGGTTGTTTTCATCAAACTTATGAAGTTGAAACTAGTATCATACCTAGGCTAGAGTCTTTAACGGTATCTTTCAATAGTAAAGATCAATTTTCCAAAAGATTTTCTATTTATACAAGCGAAAAAATCAAAATCTAAAAGAGAATTGGTGTCTTATTCGTAAATGCCTAATGTAACCACTCACAACTGGTTTTATTATGAAAAGAAAAAATAATTACTCTACAAAAATAGAAGAATAATCTTCTATGGAAAATATTTCTTGAGAATTTGTCCGTTAACAGGCAAAGAGTCTCTCTTACCTGCTAAATCCTGTAACACAAATGTTGATGGACCTATGATTTCTACAAGTTGAAAAGGACCAAGCCACATTCTTTGAAATTTTGTATGTTTCCCTTTCTCTTCATGAGCCTTGTCCCATTTTAAAACTAAGTCTCCCATCTGAAAATCTTTTCTGGTCATTATGTAGGATTTTACTAGTGTTTGATGATGAGCATGGGTTTTCTTAGCCTATTCTCGTTGTTCTTCTAATTTGATTATTTCCATTTGTCTTAGCTATAAGGAGGAAGTTGGTACTTGATAAATGTATTGAATTAGAGACAAAGAGGGAATTGCTAAATGAGTTGGAAGAACCACTTCTTTCCCATAAACTAAATTAAAGGGAGAAGTGTCGATAGAAGCGTTTTGCGTTATTTGGTCTGCCCATAAAGCATATATTAAATCCTTAAGCCAATTTTTATGATTTTGGTCAACTGTTCTTTTGATAATCTTGATTAGGTTTTTATTTGTAGACTCAGCTAACCCATTGCCTTGTGAGTAATAATTGGCCGAATATTTAAGTTTGAATCCTCTTTTAAGTGCAAATTCAGTCATTGCATTTCCAGAAAAGTATGATGCATTATCAAACATTAAAGAGGAAGGAAATCCAAACCGGGTGATTATAAATTGATCTATAAACTCAATGATATTTTCAGCATTAGCTGTCTTGAGTGGAACTGCTTCTACCCACTTAGTAAAATAATCTGTTGCTATAAGGATATATCTATGCTGCTTAGAAGAGTGAGGAATGATCTCACCTATTATGTCCAATCCCCACTGACTGAAAGGTTGCTCAATGTTAACTAGATGTAGTGGCAAGGATGGTTTCTTTTGTCTCCCAACAATAGTTTGGCAGACTTGACATTTCCTCACGTAACTGTGCGAGTCTTTAAATAACGTGGGCTAGTAATAGCCTGCACGCAAGATTTTATGTGCAGTAGCATCTCCATCATAGTGTCCGCCTGCTGGCCCATCGTGGGGTTCCTGCAAAACTTTTTTAGCTTCAGATTTCTCAAGACATCTAAGGAGAACATAATCATAATTTATTCTAAAAAGAATATCATTTATGAGCTGATATTGTTTGGCTTTCAACCTTAGAGCTCTTTTCTTAGTATGATAGAGGTGTGAAGGAGCATACTCGTTATTAAGATAATAAATGATATCAGCATATAATGATTTTGCATCGTTTAGGCTTACCTCACAAATTTGTACCTTTGCAGATGGAATTTCGGAAATTTGCGACGCTCCAGCCAGCATTTTGCAAAAGCCTTGACCTTTTACAATGTTTGTTGGTTTTATTTCTATGTCATATTCCCGTAAGGCAGTAACCCAATTGGCCCTTTTCTCACTCACATCATTCTGTACTAGAAGATTCCTTACCGCTGGAAATGGTACTATAATTTTTGTATGGGTTTTGAGTAAAAAAGGTCTGAAGTATTTGACTGCTTTGAAAACAGCATAAGCCTGTTTCTCCACATCTGAATAATTTAATTCAGCACCCTGTAAATTTGAACTGAAAAAAGCAATTGGGGCTTCCACTTTTTCTTGATTTTCTTGAGTGAGTATCGCAGCATATGACCTATCTTAGGCAAATGTATATAAAATAAAAGGCTCTGAAAAATTCAAAGTTGCTAAAGATGGAGCATTAATAATAGCTTGTTTGATCAGGTTGAATGCTTCGTGTTCATCTTGGCCCCATTTAAAATTTGAGTTATTTTTAATCATGGTTTGCAAAGGAGACACGATTCTTGAAAATTCTGGAACAAATCTCTTTACAAAGTTGATCTGACCAAGGAAAGATTGCATGGCTTTTTTGTTGTGAGGTAAGGATATTTCAAAAATCTCTTTGATTCTGTCAGAATCGATGTGAATTCCAAATTTTGACACTATGAATCCTAGAAGTTTCCCTTCAGTTAATGTGAAAAAGGAATTTTTCTGGTTAAGTGAAATTCCATACCTTAAACAATGTTGGAAGATTTGTTTTAAATCTCTAAGATGGTTTCTTTGTTTCTTGGAATACACTATTATATCATCCAAATAAATTACTACAGATTTATTGACTAAGCCTTTGAATGCGATGTCCATGGCTCTCTGAAATGTGGCACCAGCATTAATCAAACCAAATGGCATCTTTCGATATGCATATGTGCCCCATTTAGTTCTGAATGTGGTTTTTAATTGGTCATCAGGATGTACCAACACTTGATTGTATCCTGAAAATCCATCCAAGAAAGACATTAATTTTGAGCCCGCCACTGCCTGCAATATATGTTCCATAGGTGGTAAAGGAAAATTATCTTTTTGGCAGGCCTTGTTAAGGTTTCGAAAGTCAATGCAAATCCTAATATCTTCGTTTTTCTTTCTAACAGGTACCATATTGGAGACCCATTTAGAATGTTTGACAGGAAAGATTATTCTGGCTTTCAATAACTTATTGAGTTCAGTCTTTATTTGATTTTCTAAATTGGGATGGATCTTTCTCAACTTTTGTTGGACAGGTTTTTCATTATCGATCATTGGAATAGTATGTTGGGTGATGGAAGTGTCGTATGTTTTGAGTTTATCATAATTCCAAGCAAAAACATTTTTATATTGTCTCGAAAGACGAATATACGCTAATTTTTCTTCAGGGGCTAGGCCGAGACCTAGATTAATGTTTTGTGGTTTGGCATCGGTTCCTAGGTTTACTAATTCGTAATTCAAAGTGGAACTTTGGAGTTTTGAATTGGTAGATCTTTTAAACTGATCTTTCAAATCGTACAGGTATTCTAACTTGACTACCGACTTAGGTATAGCATTGTTAGTGCTATCTTGTTGCAATTGTCGATCATGTTGGTCTTCGTCAATTATTTGATTGGAGTAGGATCCTTTAGATGTGAGGAAATTTATGATATCAGGATCGTCGTTCAATACTCTCCAATTTGTGATGTTATCAGGAATAGATGGTCTAAAGATTAATTCTATTGAGAATCTATCTGGACTAAAATCTTATGAAGGAATAAGCTTAGAATCTACGTTAGCTAAAAGGTCTACACTTGCATTCTGGAGTCTGGGAATTGAAGAAATATTAAATGCTATAAAATGCTCAGTCAGATCTTGAACTAAGGATTGATAATGTTTTAAATGACCTGATAAGCAATGTATAGTATTACGTACCTGTCTGACTACAATTTTAGAGTCTCGGAAAACTTGAAGGTACATGACGTCTAACCCAATTGCTTTGTACAACCCTTGGACCAAAGTCTCATATTCTGTTGTATTGTTGGTGCAATCAAATTCGAGTCTACATGTTAGCATAATTTTATCTCCTTCTGTACTAATTAGAATGCATCCTGCTCCTGCTCCTTCGTTAGATTTAGAACCATCAAAAATAATTTCCAAAACCAAGATTTATTTACAGGACTATCTAAAAAATTGATACATTTTGAACTATCCATTTGAGAAAAAATTTCGACTTGGGACAAAACAGAATGTTCTAAGTAAGGTGACGTATGAGCATTAAAATTTCCGAAAGGAGAATCTACTGAGTAATTGCCAATAATGCTACTGTTATATGATAGTGGTTCATTTTCCCCCTCTAGCTCCGTTACTATGTATTTCTGATGTAGTTCTCATTCAACTTTTATTTGATTTGGTTTACCATTGTAGGGCAGCCACATGTGCGACCAGTCAGTTGCGAAGTATCCATGAAGTTTTTCAAACCAATCCCTACTAAGAATTAAGCCATAAAATTCTGGAATATCAGCAACTAAAATGTCAATAACTTGACATACCTTTGGGTTGGATGACAACCTTATGGTTACTTGATTTAGTTCGCCAATCACTTCGACTTGAGATCGATCTAGTTGAACTATGCGCATAGTGGATTTCTATGGTTGAACATTTAATTTGGCACAGATGGAATTCGGTAAAATATTCGATGAAGCACCAGAATCCACTAAGCAATTATGCACATTTTTATTGAAATTTTCATAAGTAAGGAGAAACGGGGGAGTATGAGATCTCGATCTTTCTCCAATTAGAGCGATGTCATTTGGATCAATCTTATTGGTCACATTAGTTGGAGGTCTTCCCATGTTATGAGAAGCTTGAGAAAGTACAGCGGCAAGCAAAGGTGCAACTGGCACAGCATGTAATTATTTCAACATTATCTTTTGTTGATGCTTTAACTTGCTCAATTCGTAAACAGTGATGTTGGCCCTAGTCTTTTTCATATCTTCTATAATATTTTACTCCATTTTATCCGAAATGATCAGCGTTTTAGATGGAGTTGATGAATCTGTTTGGACTGGGCTGGTTTGAGTCGCTTTAGATGTCATTTTCTTTGCTGCGGCTTTATCCTTTATTGCAGAGCTTGCGCTCTTTGGCTTAGGGATAGTTTGGGGAGGATCAAGCTGATTTCTACTTCATGTGTTAACTGGGAATACTTCTTGATCTTCTTCTTGTGGGAGGATGAAATCCCACATTCCTTGTAGCTCTACAACTTCTTCTTCATCGGTTTTCCCTTCAGTGGCAATTTCCTCTTCCTCTTCTTTGGATTCAGCATTTGTAATAGCATTGGGTGGCTTTGAATCCGTTGAAGGGCCTCTTTTAAAAGCTCTGTAGGGATTTTTTGAAGAAGTTTCTGCTACTTGCTTCTTGATGTCAACCATTTCGTTGGACATGGTCTTCAGAACTTTTTGCAATCCTTCCAAATCGAATGGATCTTTTGTTTGTTTCTTCTTGGAATCTTCCTTGAAGGTGACTTTCTTGGATTTCCATTCCTCTATCGCGGATTTCTTCTCTAGGGCTATTATACGTTTCTCTACTGCTATTGCTTCTTTCATGTTTTCGGCTAAGGTTGTTTTATTAGCCCTGTCCACGAAGATTGCTATGTTTGATAGTAAAGCAGTGATATACCATTCACTTCGTACTTCTTCGCTAGGTTGGGAAGTAGTAGGAATTTTGTTTAGGATTTTATTGAAATGTAAATTGAAATCTTTGATAGGATCTCTTGACTCAGCACTAAGGTTAGATAGGTTGCTGATTAGCGTTGCCGTAGACCTGTCATCACCAAACTTGGTCAGGAATTGCTCTTGGAAGATGTCCCAACTAGTGATAGATCCAGAGGTTAATGAGAAATACCATGATCCGGCTGCTCCTTGTAGAGTATAAGGAAAAATTTGAACAACAACATCTTCATTAATAACCCCATTGAGATTAATGGATAGCATAAAGTTGTTTATATGCTCTTCTTCTAGCATGCCTACCTCGGGATTAAACTTAGGCAGCCATTTCTCAGGATGGGCCGGTATTTGAGTCAAGGGTGCAGGCATTAAGACTGCCCCAGGGTTATTCCATGGAGATTGGACCATTGCTAAACTACTAACAGAGGAAAGTGCAGAAGATGATCCCCGTGGTTGGGAAGATGAGGATATTACGATTGCAGATGATTAAGGAGGAGTTGTGGGGGTTCCAATGGGCAGATGGACAATGATCTGAAGTGGAGGAGTGGATGGTTGACTTCATGGTGAAGAAGTTGAGATGGATGATGATGATGAAAGAGTCTCGCTATCGGACTCCTTAGGTGATTTCCTTGCTCTTTTCCTCTTGGGAAGAGGTAATTCGGTTGGTTGAATGCCAAAATTTTCACTCTTTAATCTGGTTAGGGGATGAGCAGGGTTATATTGTGAAGTCACGCTGCCTTGAGATTTATCAGATCTTTGAGGAGAAATAGAAAATCGCTGAAGTTTGTGAATCAGAGATTCGACTTGAGGGGGTTCAATAGTAGATTGTTCTGAAATGTCAGGGTTTGTAGCAGCGATTGATGCTCCAACAACTTCTAACTATGGATTTAAGTGTAATGGAGAAGTTGGGGGAGATGGTGAGGGCGATTTACTCTCAGAATGGTATTCAGATTTAGATTTACTTGCCATTCATAGTTCAGGCCCTCCTTCTAGCGCCAAATATGTTGAAGCCCCAAAAATTGGTTCTACAATAAGGGGGATACCCGCCCGGTCCGGACCTTGGTTGGCAGCTCCTTATCCGTTAGGTATAGCGGGTCCGACTGGGGATATGGTACCAGTTTCCGAATCTGTGAGTGTGTGTGTGTAGAATTTGTTGTTCTTGATCTAACAATTCCTAATTAAGATATTCTAATTTTAACTTTAATCTAATGCTATGCTATTGTATTCTAATAAGCAACAACATCTAAGTCTATACTAACCCGGGATGTAATTCTTCTATTATGCGATCTAAAAAATATTTCAAATAACAACTGGTAATAAAGATCATTCAGCTATTATGAGAAAAGAAATCAATAAGGATGAACCACTTCGTATAAAAAGTTAGACGAAATAGTTGTGAAAAACATATCACATAATAAGCTATTCATACATTAAGCATAAATAAATAGCTATCACCGTACAAAAGTTCCGAATGATAACTCAAGCATTCATGCAGTAATATATAAACAACTAAAAACTGTATATCACTTTAACACATAAGCAGAAATGGTTAAGAGATAAAAGTACCATTTATAACTAGTCCTACTCATGAGCTTCAAGCAACAATGATTTATCTCTCCTTGATCTAACATCCACTAAGAGTACAAAAGTGCAACATCAGTGGCAGATATTAAATGCAAACATCAACAAATCCTGTTCCATTCATTCATCAAAACCTCCTCGGAGGGTGCAAAAGTGCATGTTCTGAGGACAAGTTTTTGACAAATTTCTGGACCCTTCTCTAAATGCATGAGAAGGGTTTAAATACTACTAACTAAATCTAAAAATAACTTATTTACAAAAATTCAGGATGCGGTTTAAATCACCGTCCTTTTTCTAAGCAAAAATAAAGCAACACTATTTCTAAAATGAAATCTAATATCTAACTATTTCTGCATTTGCTCCTTAATGTTGCAAGCATTTAGTATTTGCTTGAGTAGAGTCGGCTGACTATCTTTTGCTTTTAGTTTAGCTAAGCAAACAGAATTGGCAAGAGCTGGCACCATCTTCTCAGCAAAATCGATGATATACTTGAGAGTCATCCACTGACTATGTGGCTTTACAGTGTATGCCCAGTAATAATCCCAGTTCAACTTGGTTAACCCTTTGGATTGCTTTTGCCTTTTCTTTAGCTTTCTTTTTCTAGTTTGTTTTTATCATTGCTTTCTTGCAATTTTCGGGCTTGCAGGTGACTGACCAATTAGAAGCTTTCCTTCTCGAGAAATTTTCTCAGTGACCTCGGAAACTGCCTCCGTTCTTTGATCCGGGCTTCTTTGATGCATTTTTTGCCTTTTGCGCCTCTTTCTCTTATCGGGTATAAAGCTCAAAATTTGTAAAAATAATGATTTCGTGAGCTCTTGACCCTGAGCATTAAACTTTCTGTTTCTGATATCAGCATCGTTCAGTACCCATTTAACCATGATTGTATATGAGAGATCTCTAATGGATGGCTCAACAAAATTTTGTGAATCTGCGGCTCTGTTGCATGCGGTGTCTGTTTATAAGGGCACCATTTCTCTGTCTTTGGACATTGGGGCCTTACCCTTTTTCCCCATAGTTTCCTGTACATTGCTTTGTGTAACTTTTGTTCTTCGTTCCTGCAGTTCACAAGTGAGGTGAGAGTAATGATAATAAATAATGACAGGGAAGCTTTAAACGCCACGGATATGCAAAAACGCGCAACTTTACGTGAACTGGCTCTTCGGAAAACACAAAACCATATTTTATTAACAACTGGCATGTAACTCATTAATTATCATTAAAGCACATAACCGGTTCTTGGTTTATGGAAAAAAGCTTTTTCTTGAATATTGAGCCAGGAAAATCTGTGATGGAATGTTTCTATGATTTGCATTGCAGTATCGCATATCATTGTATCGCATTGCCGCAATATCATCGTGTTGTTCTATCGCAAGGTTGATTGATCGCAATATCGCAATGTCGCGAGATCGCAATATCGCAAGATCGCAGATCGATTAATCGTTTAATCGTTATGTGTATTTTATGCGATTTTGCATATCGCATATCGGCGATTTTAAGGTTTTCCAACGTAAGTGCTCATTAATGCATGCGATGGAATGTTTTGCGTCACAATCTCTCATTTTTTTATCATTTCGGCTCATAAGAAGGTGCCCTATCATTCTTTGCGCGATGCGATATTTCTTAAGGAGTGACTTTACTTTCTTCATCATGAAACTTAAGCTTTTTAGATTTTTCAAAAGTATTTTCCTAAGTCCATGATGGTAAGTTTTATCCAAAAGGAAATATAAACACTAATTGATTTTTTAAAATGTTTTGACTAAGGGTCCCCACTTATATAGTGTTATTGCTAATACTAAATAAGGAGGGGGGTTGTTGGTGGCTACAACAGGAAGATCTTGAAGTAAATAGACAAAGTATGCCCAAGTACATTGGTGGCCTTGTCCAAATCAACAAAATGGTGCTCCTACTCAAGAAGGAAACACAAACTGGTTCCAAGTTGTGTACTCGAATACCATGGAGGCTAATGTCCACTTCTAGCCAGACACCATTGCATAGTTTTGGGATATCATGACGGAGTACAAAGATTGGCACCACTACGTAGTCAAGAAACATCATGTGGAAGTTGTTGAGTTGGAGTTTCCGCAAAATCAAACATGATATGTTTTGTCTTATTAGGATTTCTAGTTGCCTCTAACTAATTTTGTCTTATATGGGTATGAGTGTAAATTGTAATATTATTTGTAATTATTTTGTAAGTGGAATTCCAAGTGTCGATATTAGGATGTGAAGAGTCACAATGTAATGTAATGAGTCATTTTGTAAATAAGTTGAAGATTCATGAGGGAAGTCCAAGAGTCACAAAGGGGAGCTGAATAGACACCCCCTTTTGTTATAAATACACCCTCATAACTCATGTAAAGGGCTTTTGGGGAGCCAATATTTTGGCTAGGCTTGCACTTAGAATCAAGAGTTTGTGAGAGCCTTGGCTTCTCTGTAGCATAGAGGGAGTATCTTTCTTTGGAGGGTCAGGTGATGGCTTCATGTTCCACTATTGGGGCTAGTGGTCCATCAATGGTATATGTATGAATGGAACTTTAACTTAATAAAAGCTTAGAGCCAACATGTTTTCATGCATATGTTGTAAATATAGTAGGATTATTCTTGTTATGTTTACAATGTATGATATTTAAATTACGCCTATTCTTATGAACTATTTTGTTTGTATTGGTACAAATCATGTTGAATGCATGCTATTGTTTAATTCCATCACTGTTAACTTGTGAACTATTTCATATATTAGCTTGTGATGTCTTTATGCTCATGTGCTCCTTTCAAGCTGTGTACTATTACAGGATCCTAAGGGACTCACTCATTTTCCCTTCATGTGTTAGAACCTCCATGCATTGCAATTTACTTTCCATAGAGTCACACACTTGTTCCCACCAAAATCACTATACGCCACTCTATGCAGTATTGTAGCCAAGACACAAATTAAAAACAACCGCATCGACAACTGCGCCATATTCTAGATGGGAATCCTACACCAAATGGTGTGAGGTATATTTCGGACTTAATATCGGGGAGATCCCCTAAATGTTGGCGGTTCCAGCATCATCAACATTTCTAGCACTAGAAGGAGGGACAAATGACAATATGAGCCCATGAATTATGTTTGAACCTTCCACATCTTTAATGACTTCTTCCCAAATCATAACCCCGACATGTTTTTCTACAAAAACTAATATAAAAGTTCCCGTAGGAATAATTCATCACTTGTCAAATATGAAATCCAATGGAAAGGGTGGAACAACCATTCTTGAGCACATCACTTGTTTTTTTGAATTTTGCACAAAAAACAATATTCACTACGAGGATATTGCATGCATGTTGTTCATCCTCACATTCAAAGCACGCATAAAGGAATGGTGTTACACATTTCCCATTTCTTCCATTCACTCTTTCGAACAACTTGTCAAAGATATTTACAACACCTATAATAGGTATGATTACAAATCCATTTTCAGGAAGATCATGTGATTGGGAAAAGCACCTGATGAATTGCTTAATGCTTTTCATGACCAGTTCATTCATTTTTGTTTTAAATTTTATGAAGATTATATTGATTGGAATTTAGTGAAAGAGAAATTTGTATTTATTTTCACATTTCGATGAATCTACACATATATGAATCTTTTAAAAGACTCCCAACGTACCTCATTTACAGAGCTTCTAAATCTTCGACGAATGAAGTTTGTTGTTCCAAGTGACTCTTCGTCTTCCCCTCATCTAATCGTCCATTTCCGCAGGTTGAGGTGGGAACTTGAGAGTTCTTCCATTGATTTACCACCATCTTCTCCTACCCCACATACTCATAATTTCATCACATGTTTGGACTATGAATCTTATGTTTGCGATGATGTGTTATCTCCTCGTTCATGATCTATTGATTCATTTTGCCCTCTTGATTGTGAGTTATTTGATTCACCTATTTCAATTGTTTCTGTTGATGTTCATGAGGATTAGTTTTATGATGGAGTTAGTGTTGATCAACCAAACTGCAATATCATGTACGATGACTATTTGTGGGAGCCTATCTATGAACAAGAATCTACGATGAAGGTTGATCTTTATACTTCCACACCTCTCCCTCATTATCTTGACATATTCGAGGATTATGTCATTCCTATTGAATCTTTCAAAGAATCAGTTTATGATGATGTTATTTTCAGTCACACTTAGAAATTGTGGGATGTCAATTTTTCAGCCGAATGCAGAGAGAAAAAATATTATCTTCTTGATCTTACCAATCCATCATCTGATCATTGTGAAGAATTAGAGGGTGAAATTTCTTGTTTTCAATCTTCTCCTCTTTATGATTCATCAGATCATGAGGATAACTCTATTTTTGATCTTGAACTTTCTGATCGTGGCTATCATGTTCTATTCAATGATTCATCTGATCATGACTATGATGTTTCCACTGTTGATCTTCCTAAGCCACCAGTTTTTGATGATCTATATTATGATTTTTTAGAACTTTCCCAAGCTATTGAGGTACTTCATCCTGAGCTAATTGCTATGTGAGGTTCTTGTTGTCTTAAGGCTAGTTCCAGTTCTGATCAGAACAATGATGTATCTTTCAAGGATCCTCATCACTCCTTCGCACAAATTGAAAATCCATTTGTTCCACAATTTTATGATCCTCCTTTTGTTTTGCATGATCCCATTGTACAATAATTGAAGGAATCATACCTGGCGAGATCTGTTGTGAAATCTAAGTTTTCTTCTTTCTTTACGTTCACCCTGTTTTGAAGTTCAAAAGTTTGTTCTTGTGTGCCTTTGAGTCATAGTGTGTTTGAACACCATGATGCATCCGCAAAATGCCTTGCATGTGCTTTTCTTTCATATTTTTCTGTGTGCATTTTCAAACTTCGAATATCATGGTATGTATTGCCTTATGTTTATTTCTTGTTGTTATGCTTGAATATCTTTCTCGATATAATTCCTTTGCCCTTATAAGTCAGCCGATGAGTCAGTGGTTACCCTGGGCGTTTCATTTTAGGTAGGTCTCGCCTATTCTTGGTTAGTGTAGGAGTAGGGGTAGTTCGTTGTTTTCTTTCCTTTGTTTTCTTTATGTTGGATTTACTTTCCGCCCCGCTTTTTTTTTCCTTTCAGTTGTAGGATAGCTTCCACATGAAACCGTGTTTGATTTTCAAAGCAAGCATGGTGAAGTTCATGAGGAAGTTGTGTTACTGTCAACAATTGGTTATCTGTTTATTCCCTCTCTTTGCGTGAATCTTGCATATTTTAGTCAATGATACCTTGATGGAAAATACATTCTTTTTTGGAGAAAACCATAGTGGAATCAAGATGCTTGAATATATAACTAGTACCACCTAGTTTAATCGGTATTTTATTTTAGGTTCCTTGTAGCTAAGTTGAGTAGAGTAAGGAGGGGAGGAAACTTTAAAAAGTTTGTTAGAGGTATATAAATATCCTTCTTTGAAGGGACAACCTCCTTTTCTCTCAATAAGTTGAGATCCCTCTTCTACCTCATGAAATCAATAAGTGCCTATGCACATTTCTTTGAATAAAATGAAAAAATGAAAAAAATAAAATAAAGACAAAAGAAGAGAAAGGCTTCATTGCAGAGAGGTGAAGCAAGAAACTCTACTAGGGTACTATCCAGGCTCACTGGCAGCGGAGCAATGTTTTTGTTCCTAAAGTGACTCCACTGAGGTACTGTCTAGGCCTGCTAGTAGCGAAGAAACACCAAAGATGAAAACTAAGACTCTGAAAATTCCTTTCCTTGTGTATCTATATACTCCTCATCCCTAATTGAAATAACTTAGTACGACTTGTATTTGTTAAGTGTTTCATCAATGAAGAGAATTATAGGGCCTATATCTTTAACGCAAGCTAAGTGAAGAAGCTACGATGATCAATGAAATAAACAATACTTCCTGAAGAGTTAGACCTATTTTGCATGAGACAAGACCCATACAAAGAGCCGAAGTTCTACCACTGTGTGGCCAAGTGTTGTAGCTGCTACAACCATCCTCCAAAAATTTTCGATGCTTTGATTTTGGAGCCTTCCTTCTATCCACCGGGGCTTATCTTCTACTGTCATCAAGTACTCATGGTATGTTAAAGACTTATATTTTCATGATATGCTTGTGACTCTTTGTTTTGACCTTGATATGAACTTTTTCAACCACAAGTAAAATTCTGACTTGACCTTGCAACATTGTTGGGCTTGCCTCTAGAAAATGTGTAATCTTAGATGGCAGCCCAACCTTGATGATGAAAATTGCGCAAACCATCACTTAAGCTCAGGTGCTACACAATGCACTGAGTCAAGAAGTTTCCCATTCCTTGGGAATTACACAATCCTTCTTGGTAGTGTGCATGCAAGTTTCCCGAAAAAAGAAAAAAGCAAAAAATAAAAAAACAACATCCCTAACAAAAAGGGAATCACTAATCAGTTTCTCGAAGGTGGCTCACTTACTATTTTTGGAACTTTCTACCAAGTGTCAATTTTTCCTTGAATTTAAGCATGAGTGTCATAAACCTCAATCATTCTATATCTATTTAAATGATGCCCCTAGAGGGCATTTGTACATTATATATTGGAACTTTAGCATTCCGAAGGAGATCACAAAGCCTTCAATGGAGTTTGCAGTGCTTTTTTCATCTTTTGTCGCTTTTTGTCATTTGACTTCTGTGAGGATTGTTTTTCTTGTTTCAATTCATGGTTTCTAGAATTTTAATTTATATTAGCTTATTCAAGTATTGACTCAATTGGTCATTTTCCTTTCACAAGTGTCGCATTAGTTTTTTTGTTTTTTCCTGTTAGTGGTCATTGTTGTAGTAACTCTTCTTGCATGTTTTTTTTTCCTTTTGCATGTTAATCTTCTGCACTTGTTTTTCACTGATCCATCCATACTTAGTCATATATTCACTTTAACATGTACCATCACTCAAATCGTTTTTTTTTCCCAAACTCTCACTGGGCAGATTTTCTCATCCCTTAGCTAGTTTTCACCTTGTCTAGTTGAGCATTGCGCAAGTCTGAGGCTCAAGCTCTTAGCTTGGCGTCTGATATTGCAAAATGCATAGTACAAGCTGACCCAACTACACATTATGTAGTTCTAAGGCCCAGGCCTACCACCATTTCCACTAAGACTGTGCAATGTGCAGTATCTCCTAAAGTCTGCCCAAGATGGACTACACATTGCATAGTCTCTAGTCTCAAGTTTCATCACTGGCTACTAATACTTCCCAATGTGCAGTTCCCATAACCAGTATCCATCCCTTCACTTTCAAAATTACATAATTTTCCTAATCAATGCATGTGGTTTTTCTTGATCTTGCCTTGAAAGTTGATTTCTGAAGCTAATTTACTGTCTTCCATGAGAAAATTTTCCTCCCACAGGTATTGTTGGTGTTGAACACTTGTCTTCATTAGTCATTGTTATCATGGCACCCAAGAGAAATGATTCAAAGTATACAACAGAGAGCAGCACCAGGGAGGCATCTGAGAGTAAACCAGTTTACTTTCTAGTATACTCAGACACTCAACTGTATGTATAAAATGAATCAGAACTCACATGGGAAAAGGTGAATGAAATTTTCTTAGCAAGAACCTTCAAAGAAGATCTAGAATACTGGCAGGTGTATGCGAATGTCTAGAATTCGGGGCTACAAAGGGTTGCACCCATCATTTCCATGTGTAGATGTTATTAGCCAGATATAGTCTCACACAGATCCAAAAACTGTGACTCTTTCCAATACCAATGGATGGAGGATTGCTTATTTTCTGGAAGAATATTATCATGTCATGTACCATTTTCCTAATTTAGAATCGCTCATGGATTCATACTTTTATGCAAAATCCAACCACTTGAGCATCAAGGAGATTGTTAAAGTTTGGGTGAAAGAACCAACGAAGTTCTGACAGAAACCCACTAACACATACAAGACAAAATCTCCCAAGAGGGCCTACTAGCTGTTGATCATCCTATGTTGTAGAATTTACGATCAACGTGGCACTGAGACATTTCCTGAAGGGTGGGATTTCTTATTGGACTAGGTTGTGAATGAAGGTAAACCATTCAACTAGTTAGATTTATTGGCTCAGCAGTTGCGGATCGATGTATCTAATTTCCTTAGTCCTCCTCCAAGTAAGCTAGATTTTATTTGTTTCTATATCTACTAGATGCAGTCTACACACACAATGCATTCCCTTGCATGAATTGGACGTGGAAACCACACGGAGCCTGCCATGTATGTTTATTGCAAGCTACGTTTATAGTGCGACCACAAAGGAGTAATGGAGAAGCTAACTGATCGCTTCCTCAATTTTTTTGTATAAGATGATATTTAAGGAAGAGCCACCTTGCATGTCACACGGGGCAATGAAAGAAGTATTGCATATATCATATTGGTTTGCCTCACCGAATGGCACTTTCTTCAAGGTATTCAGTGGACAGAAGTCACTGCACCTTTTTCTGAGGTATGCCACTGATAAGTTAGTCATGCAAGAAGTTGAATATCATCTCTCCACTCGGTTGTTAACAAATTTGCATAGGAAGAAGAAAACACCTTGGCCAACTGTTCCTATGCAAATTAGATTATACAAGATCAAGAACTTGAAGGTTGCAGATACCGAAGGGAAAATAATAGAGAAATTTTCATTCGGTAATAGTGACTTCAATCCATATGACCCAAGAGTATCTGCAAAGACCATTGTCTAAAGATTCATTTCCAGTGGCTAAGCGAGAATTTTCACTGATCAGAGGAGGGTGGATGAAGACATTGTTATAATTCCTCCAAGTCCCGCGAGTTGATCAATTTTGCAGGAACTTCACAGATGACTCCATAGAAGGAGGCTACTCTAGAGGCAGCACAAGTAGAAGTGTGCAACCTGGTGCGTAAGAAGGGAAAGAGGAAAGTTGTGCAAAGTCTAGGAGGGAACGAAGCCACAAGATGAAAGAAGATCTAGTCATTATGAGGGAGGTTATAACAACAGAAAATAAGAGGAAAAAAAGGGTCTAGGAAGTAGAGGGAAGAAAAAGAGTAGAAGAGCAAAGAAGAAGAAGAGAAGTAGAAGCAAGAAGAAGAAGAAAGGCGAAGAGCGAATGATTCGAATGGAAAATGACATCTACCCATGGTATTCATCCACCCATGGAATTTACCCATGGTATTGTAAGTGGCATCCACCCATGGTATTCATTCACTCATGGTGTTTTCCCATGGTATTGTATGTGACATCAACCCATGGTATTCATTCACCCATGATATTTACCCACATATGGAATTTACCTGTGGTATTGTAACCAAAAATGGCTATAAGTAACAAGTCACATTTTGTAAAACGAAAAATGGTCCACCACAATGTCTCCTTTACAATTATTATCTGTTTTAATAAAAAAAGTTTCTTTGTGATTTTGTTAATGTGTGTTCTCCTATTTTCTTCTGGGATTTCAGTTTTTCAGATCTTGGGCGCCTCCCCCCCCCCCCCCCCCAAGATCCATTTCAAATTTTTAGATCTTGGGGGGCTCCCCCAAGATCTGAATCATCAAAGGCAATAGAAGAAGAAATAGGGCAAGGACAAGATAAAGAGCTAGAACAAAACCAATGATCAGAGGAGGAAAGAAAAAAAATACATGAAAAGGAGCTCGCTCAAGAGGTAGAGGAGTTGATTGAAATTCAAGACATGAAGGAACCGAAGCCATTGAACCAAGATGTCGATCTGATTCCAAGTACACAACATGTCACCATTCAGTCTCCCCATCCTCCAACAAAGTAGGTTCCAAGCAAGGAAGAGGATATTGTCCCTCTTGATGATGGTCCAGTTATGGATATGTACAATCTAACTTATGACGAGCTTCAAAAAAAGAATGTACAAGCAAGGAAGAAACATTTTCCGGATGACCTTGCATCACCTGCATTCATTGGAGAAAGGGTGATCGTGGCAGACACCAGGATAAATATAGGTGCCATTTCCATAACAAACTTGGCCTTTGTGGGTGCTTCAAATTCAAACACATAGTACTTGATGGCCAAGGACAAACAATTGACAAAGAACTTGCAGGTTGCTAGGAAAGAGGTTGAACAACTCTGAGAAAAATGTTCTAACACAGTTTCCACACAGGTCCATCTAGAAGAACTAAAGTCAATGATACTCGATGAAGTATTGACACTGGTAGAGACCATGAAAAGTCTTTATGAGGAGATTGTTAACATGCATAAGGCGGTTGTCCACCTACATGGCTTGTAGCAGCAATGTAATGATTTTGTGAAAACTCTTAGGAATGTACTAGCTGCCATCGTTGTTGTGCATGAAACATTAATTCAATACAAAGGGGCACCACTTGAATTGGGAAAGAAAACAAAGCAACAGGAAGAGCTGGAGAAAGCAAGAGTTTGGATACTGATCTAGAATAACAAAGAACTCGCCTCATTCATTGGTAGCATTCAAGCTGCATATGCACGGTTATAGAACAAATTAGAATTCTTGGTGAAGTCCCACAAGATCTCATCAGTTGGTTCACTCATAGAGATCCAATGTAGGAACCAAGTCAGGCAGGAGATAGATGAATACTTGGAATAGTGGTGACAGGTAACTATCAAGGAAGATCTTGAAGTAAAAGGAAAGATTATGCACAAGTACATTGGTGGCCCTGTCCAAATCAACACAATTTTTCTCCTACTCAAGAAGGAAACAAAAATTGGCTCCAAGTCAGTGTATCTAGATTTCATGGAGTTTAGAGTACACTTCCAGCTAAACACCATCACACAGTTTGGGGATATCATCACACAATACAAAACTTGGCACCACTACGTAGTCAAGAAACATCAAGTGGAAGTTTCTGAGTTGGATTTTCCCGAAAATCAAGCATGATACGCTTTGTCTTATTAGGCTATCTAGTTGGCTCTACCCAATTTTTCCTTATATGGGTACAAGTGCAAATTGTAATATTATTTGTAATTAATTTGTAAGTGGAATTCCAAGTGTCAATATTGGAATGTGAAGAGTCACAATGTAATGTAATGAGTCATTTTGTAAAGAAGTTGAAGAGTCATGAGGGAAGTCCAAGAGTCACAAAGGGGAGTTGAAGAGTCACCCCCTCTTGTTATAAATACACCTTCATAAGTCATGTAAAGGGATTTTAGGGAGCCAAGATTTTGGCTAGGTTTAGGCTTAGAATCAAGAGCTTGGGAGTTTGTGAGAGCCTTAGCTTCCCCACAGCATAGAGGGAGTATATTTATTTGGAGGAGCGGGTGATGACTTCATGTTCTTCTATTAGGGCTAGTGGTCCGTCAATGGTATATATATGAATGGAACTTTTACTTAATAAAATCACAGAGGTGACATGTTTTCATGCATATGTTGTAAATATAGTAGGACTATTCTTGTTATGTTTGCAATGTATGTTATTTAAATTATGCTTATGCTTATGAACTATTTTGTTTGAATTGCTACGGATATTGTTGAATGCATGTTGTCGTTTAATTCCATCATTGTTAACATGTGAACTATTTCTTAGGTTAGCTTGTGATGTCTTTATGCTTGTGTGTTCCTTTCAAGCTCCATACTATTACATGCTTTTAAGGGACTCACTCATTTTCCCTTCGTGTGTTAGAACCTCCATGAATTGCACTTGAATTTCCACAAAGACACACACTTGTTCCCACCAAAGTCACCATACATCACTCTATGCATTATTGCAGCCAAGGCACATCATTAGAACCAATTGCATCGACAACCAGGTCGTATTCTAGATGGGACTCCTACACCACATGGTGCGAGGTCTAATTGGGACTTCATATCAGGGATATCCCATGAATTTTGGTGGGTCAAACACCGTTAACAATTCCCAACCATTTAGCGACCTTTATTGAGATGAGGTTCCTTTGACCTCCACTATTGACAATGAAATGCAATGGAGCACCCTTCACGCACATTTGTGAGTGGAAGAGGCATTTACCTTCCTCTGGATCTTCATAATCACTTTGATAGACCCTGGTCGTGGCAGAGATGGCACTGGGTTCCACAAAAATGATTTATTTTATCTTATTTAGTTTTGGTTTAGAGTTGGAACTTGTGTCTGATTATGAAGCTTTTAGCTCACCCACTAGTGATTTCTTTGTGCAACATTCATTGGTGTTATAATTGGGGCTCTTGTGGAACTCTCACCACTTTCTCATGTCTTTCTTTATCTCCCTAATGCCATTTTTTTCTTGCAACTTCAATGGGTTGTCTTGGGGTGGTCCAACCTAGCTCTATCCTTTGTGTTGTGGTTTTGGGACGTCCTTGGCATGCTTACGTTATGAAGGGTTCTTAGATCCAATGTCTCACTTATTCTGATATTTTTGTTCTCAATTTTGATAGCATATTGGTATGTTGCATCAAGTGAGGAGATGTCTAGGGGCTCCATTTTTGTCTTGATGTAATTGTGAAAAAAACCATAGTACTTTAGCACTAGATGTCACTCAAATTATTCGACACCCAACTCGGTGCTCAAGGTATGAAAGATATTTGTGAACTATAGCACTACATAGTCTCTTTCTTGTCGTAGTGTTGTCCATCTCATGTATTTTTCTTAATAACTTACAACAGGGTAATATTGTTCCTTAAAGACATCTTTAAAATATTCCGTAGTGGTTGTGACTGCAAATAGTGAAGATTCCTCTGTGGCCCTTTGCTCATAGTAATTTTTTTACCAATCCTTGACATGTGGAATGACCTTAAGGAGTGAAGAGGTAATATTTCCTCTGCCAGAAAAATTGTGGAATGAAAAATACCCTTCTAATAGATTTAACCATTTTTCTAGTGCATCTGCATCTATCTAACCTTCAAATATAGGAATTTAAAAATTAACTTGTACCTTAAAGGGGACAACACCTCCAAAGTGGCCACTTGATGAAGATGCATTACCTATTTGAATCCATTAAAGGATTTAGGAAAAGTTATCCATCATCTCATTCCTTTGTCGCTTGAGGGATTATTTGAGAAATAGTTTAATAGGATATATTTCTCCCTTGTATTTCTTTTCTTCTACCATGGGAGGTCATCCGAGTCAACAAGGATGATCTTGTAATGTCACAAGAACTTCGAGCCTGAATTCCTTATACCCAAACCTTGTTGAGGACATGCATAGAAAAATAGAGAAAGAGCAGATCACTTTGATACCACTGAGTCGAGTTTATGAACATAACTAAATGAAATACAAGTTACTAATTAAAAATAGAGAGATACCACGAAACTTGACTTCAATTAAATAATGGAAAATGGTGAAAATTGTTTACAAGTAGAATGAAAACAAACTAGCTGAAACAATGGTAGCTTATCTCTAACAAGACATGTGATGGCTACGTTCCTTCCTAAACTATGTTACAATGAGGATTGAGGCCTGTTTATTATCGATAAGAAATGAGAAACTCTGAACATCCAAAAACATAACCCTAGGAGATGAAGCACAAATGGCGTATGAGCCTTGATGGGTTAAGTTTAAATGTCAACTTCCCAAGGTCGTAAATTTGGCATACGATATTTGTTTGGCATGAATTATAGCTTATTGCAAAGGTTTATCTGATTAGTACAAATTCTAACTACTCCATTTCCCCAAAAAGCATTGTTTAGGGCCCTAAAATGGCTTTGAAAGTTCAAATCCTAAAAGTTGCCAAAAATAGATACTATGCTGTAAATAAGAAACTATGCCATGAGTTAGGTAGAATAGGTGGGGGTCCATTGATATCCACCTGGATCAAACAATGATGTGATTTTTATACCATTTTCATTTCCCCCTTTGAGACTAAAAATGATTTAGTTGTATCACTATGATTTTTAAAATAACCATGATCCTAGCAAGTGCACATTTCACCTAGGTCCACCCTACACACAAGTATGCAAAGCTCAACATAGACTCTCTTTAATTGTGGAAGCAATCAGTTAATGAATCTTCCTCCCATGGCTTCTTCCTACAATCTATTAGGAGGAAGATATTAGGTATGAATCATAGTTATTCTTAATAAACCAATTAAACATCATTTTATATTCTTCTTTTTTAAATGTATAATATCTATGATCAAAGAATCCCTTCTAATTTGTATCTTCATTAACATAGTCCTTGTCCTACAACTTCTTATTTTTTTTATCCTTCTAATCATCTTGAAGCATATTAAGAGGAATTGGTGAGGCACCCATGGCATAGGAGGAAGGGTTGAGAATCATACAACACAAGATCTCATAAATGTCCAAAAACTCAAGGCCAAGGAACCGAAGGAATCCATGGCTCTAATACAAAAGTAAATAATATTAATATTAGTAAACCTTTCAATTTAGAATAACACTCTCTCTCACCCACACAAACATAAACATGCACACCCCTCTTACAATATGTTATGTAACAGATGTAGTGCGTTAATGCCCATTTAAGGATACAGGGCATCAATTTTTTTCCTTCTGAGCTTACCAATCAAATATAATACCACGTTGTCACATACTTTCTAAATTTATCCTAACCACGCTTAAAAAAAGTTGATTTTCATCTCTCATACATTTTCTTAAACAATTTATATGTAAACCTTTCTTCAAAGACTTTGGATACATCCAATTAGGTAGTTTTTTTCTTGTATACATTTTGTTAAACATTTTGTATGAAATCAAATAAAAAATGTTGCTCTGATTCCACTTGTAACATACTAACTAAAATACACCACTCAATCATGCAACTTTTGATTTTTGTCTTTGAGGTATTTTATGAAATAGTTTGTATGCAAATTATAATAAAACACCTTTAATACATTTCTTCAACTGTTTTGCATGTAAATAGGAATACATAAACTACAACAATACTATCATATAATAACTCTAACATACAACAATATTATTCCCAGCCACAAAACAACATTTTCATTGGGCCATTTAATCAAATAGTTTGTATGCAATGGATCATTATACCATTTAGGCATTTCCTCAAACACTTTTCATGCAAACTAATATAGAAACATCCTTAGGTAATATATCATATATTATAGCAATCATAGTTATGAAAACTGAACTAAATGATTTCCCCTCCCTATGGTCCAAGTTTTAGCTTCTTGAACCTCCTAAAAGAAAATTTATAGTAAAGATTCCAACATGACCCGTTTAAACAAGAATTCAAGCAACCTATCTCCCTTAACCAGTGTTGTTACACAACTAATACATATAAAAAACTATAGCCAAATAGTATAACAACTATAGCTATGATAAGTTTTCTGAAGGGTAAATGCATGTACATATAAACTTGTTGAAAATAGAAAATTTTAAATAATCATGCATAAGAGGTACTTATCATGAGTCAAATATTTTGTAATGTATAAATAAAGAAGGGTGGTCCACTCTCCACCCAACCATAGGTTTAACTATGATGTAGTGTTTCTCATAGCTAGCCATCCTTGAGCTATATTTTAATGCTTTGAGGGAAAAAATAAGCTTAGGAATTTAGCACACAATTTTTAGACTATATTTAACACAAAACATGAAGGCCACTCTCGTCCATACATAGGAAATAATCTCAATGGTCAACCTTTCCATTTCTTGACCAAGTCCATAGACATTCACAAATGATAATGCATGTCTACACAACACAAGGGAGTCGTTCTTTGATCTCTATAGTCCCTCATCCCTCCCTTCTCCAATGCTTTATTTTCCACACACAAACATGACAAATCTCAGTCATTATACCCATCCATTCCAAGGAAAAAGAACTATTCAATTCCTATTACACAAGTTTCCATCAATTCTCATGCCAATTTAAATTTCCGAGTATTGCACATAACAAAAAGGCAAAAGGAAAATGTTGCCCAATGGATTTTATCTTTCACTTTTATAAACACACCTTGACCATTCCTCTTCCCAACATTTCAGATTCTTGTAAATACCAACCATCACATCAAAGATAAATATTCACCCAAGGTATATTTTTCCTCTTAAGTCAAGTTTTACGCCTCCCCAAGGCATCATAATCTATTGGTTGTCTCGTTTCTTGAATTGTAGCATTTTTATTAATAAAAATAAAACATTGCATCACATAATAAAAAAATTTCAACATGGCATCAATGTTGGCACCACAATACTTATATAAATTTAGAAAATAAAAAAAGAGGCATCACAATCCCCTCCCCCTTAAAGGAACACCGTCCTCGATGTTCTCCTATATGTAGAACCATTCTATGTAGAAGAAGGGATATGCCACTTTCATATCAACAACATTTTCCATGTATTTAGTTTCCAGTTTGAGTGATGTCATTCATTTTTCATAATTGATTTACCTCTAAACATCCTCACATTCCAACACATTCCTCCATGGTCGTCTGTTGCTTAACAAGGCTTCCATAGAGAAAAAGTTTAGCTCATTGTTTTCTGGGCACACCTGATGCATTCATCATCCTAATGAGTATGTACATGAATATTTGAAAACCAATTCATTCAAGCCTCCCATTCTTTACAGTCACACACCTTCCAAATTCAGGCATCACCTTCTCTACCTCCCCAATCCCTCTGGAAGTCCATTCCTTGGCAAGAATTCCTCACACATGAAGAATCTCGAGACTTATGGAGTCTCACAGCCAAGGCATCCCTTTGTCTTCCTCTACATAGCACAACACATTTTCCATAACATAACTCATGGTGATAAATGTATGTCTTAGGGTTCCAGTTTCATCACAATAGCCATGTCCATAGGATTTTCAGCTTCACAACCATTATCTATCCTTCCTGTATAGATCATCTCAACAATATCACAAGCATATAGTTTCCATAATATTAATCATAATAATTTAAATGAAATATTCTTCATTTTTATTTTGTTGTCCAAACTTGCTTCATATAGGAATCACATTTCATAATATGAGATTCTTATCATGATGTTTGACTCTTGCATATGGTAATACTTGTCATTTGTTATCATAACCAAGACCATTTCAACTGCAATTTGTACTCTCAATTAGCTAAACGATGGTAAGTGTTCATACAAAAAATAATTTCATTGCAATATTTATAACATCCCTTAAAGTGATCTCATAATTATAATACACATAATAATTCAATCAATTTCAATTGGTTTATAAAATAAATTGAAATGAATCTTTCTTCGCATTATTTATTTACATCAAAATCATTCCATAATTTATTCAAACATTTATTCCAACAATAAAAGGGTAAAAAATAAAATATAAATATCCATAAATTCATGAGTAATTAGCTTCCACTTTGCTTTGTAGGATGAGGGATTCATCCCATTCATTCTACTACTCAACAATCCCTCAAAATCATTAGAAGCTATTTCTTTTAATGACATTCAATCATGCAATTGATTGTCTCATACAAGAATCCATGCTCTCAATGCACCAAGCATACATATCATCACGATTCATTATGTGAATTTCATGACCAAATCATGTTGTAGTAACTCATGGATGCATTACAAAGATTCTAACAATGTTTACACATTGAAGACTTCTTTCCTTTGTCATAACCCACTTGGTATTAATAGGAAATACTAATCCTTCAATTGCATGTTCGTTACGAACAAAATCAACATTCTATGATAGAATCACTTGTCTCAAGCTTAGAAACTATTGGACCAATACTCATGGAATCATGAACACAGTTGCAGTCCCTACATTTGTTTCATACACCCCACATGTTCATGCATGTTATCAATGCCTTACCAAACATGTTATATTTCATGAGTGTATTATTCATTCATTTAATTTTTGTTCAACATGGCAACTCAATGCAAACACACATTATTACGATTTCATTAAATCATTCCATGGTAAAAATTTTCAGTCTTTACCATACCTCTTCTTTGGATCCATGTAATACATGAATTAATTTGAAAAAGCATACATATGTGTATCGAAAATTTACTAGGGCATGGCCTGTCTTTTGTCCTAACTAGATAATCCAAACCTTTGTTTTTATCTTGTATTTGTCTCAAAATCTACTCAGCTTGTGTATGCGATGTAATGACATGCATATTTATGTGTTGTTGTCACATGGTATAATCAACAATTTTAGTACCCAATTTTCAAACATGAGAGGGGATAACCACTGGGATATGTGTTATCGGGAAATCTAATGTCCACTCGGAGCTACTAGTCCCACTAAGACTGGTAGCTATCTTAGAAACAAACAAACTAAAACTACTTTCGTTTTCCTTTATGAAAAGTAGATAAGAGTGGAATGAAGGACACCAACCTCAGTCTTGCGCTTGGTTCCTTGCTCGATCCCTCTCCCTTCTGACAGATCCTTGCCACTTCTCCTTCATTTACCCAGCTTCGAAGAGCACCTGTGGAATGAAAGCAACATAATACTATCGAAGAACAGAGATCTACAATCATAAACAATATAGGACCAGATATAGATTGACCACACAAATGCATATATCATCAAACATACAAGAATGTAGAGGAAAACTTGAATAGCTTTATTAATATCAAGAATAGAAAAGAGGGTTACAACCAATTGTTCTGACCCAGCATCATCCTCCAGCATGAAAGCCCTTATTTCACCTCATGAAAAGCTTAGATCACCCAACACTATGATATTCCAACAAGAAACCAACAACACTTCCTTACAAGATACAAAATTCCAGCCTCTGGATCTCTGGGATGAGGGATCCATATATAGATGATTGCAGGGGGTGAGTCAGCTTCTGGGATTTTGATTAGTGTCCTCTCTCTGGTAGTTCTTGATTCTACTTGGAGATTGATGATATCTTACTCATCCCTAGGCGAATTCAAAGAGGCAAGTGTCACAGGAGAAGTTTCTAGAAGATTCCATGATCATCCACCTCCCAAACTGTCTCTGCCATTTGTCCACTCTCATCCATCGCACCCCATAGAAGGGCTTTTCAGTATGCATCGCACCTCCCATGTGCATTAGATGGGATGCATCGCACTTTGACCATGGAGCAAGTGAGATGGTCCAGTTTTGACCAATTCTGAGCAGTTTCCTGTAGTGAACTTCTGGGAGATGATGTAATCAGATGACCTTGTTCTTTTAGGGTATGGAACAACACTTTTAGGGACTTAGGAGCCCTTGGTTTATGGACATGTTTGATTGGGGTTGCAGTGCCCAAAAATATCTATTACATTTTCCCCCTAAAGCATGAGGTCGTTAATCTTTTGATGTCGGGCGAAATGATTTATCATGAGGATCCGAAGTTTTTTCGAGCTGGAAGGCGACCTGTAATAAGATACAATACAATACATTATCTTCATATATTTTTCATGATCTAGCTGAGGTGGGCATTCCCATGCTCAACTTTATAAATTCATTTTCATGTACATAAGATAGACAACCGTTTGTGCGGGAGACTGATGATTCTGATAGATTCATCATCCTTTGATTCGGATGATCATCTGTGCAACAACAATGTACATTTGATGTCTTTATTTTCCTGAATATATCGCAGCCCAGATGGATGAAACTAGATCCCGGGTCTTCAAACTCATTCAATCTTCACTCGGAGTACAAGTCGATCCATGTGAAAGATGTTCTGGAGTCAAACATGGAAAGACATCGCATGATTACCAGCCAATGATGTAAGCTGTTAACAGGTGCGAGAGGAATCACCGATAATGATGATGACCCTCAAGGTACTACAGTACAATTTGCATGGTGTGAATAAGGGACTTGGCGTTGAACACCGCGCAAAATATTTTGGTCGAAGGCCATTGATGTAAACCTGTCGCTGGAAGTGAGAAACTTGCCATTGAGGCATGCAAGATTCAAAGTACTGAAAGGGTTGTTCCTAGGTCTACTTCTTGGATAATGAGCTGATGTCGATAAGAAGTGACCTGCCGTAGGAGGGCCTTAATGAATCCCACATCTACGACATGGAACGGAGTAAATGATTTTGGAGGTGAAAACGATCTGATGATACAGGGTTCAGGGTGGCGGTCATGAAAGAATGGAGCGTGAATGTATTGCAGCGGATGAGACACAGGTGAATTCTCTGAGCGACTTCTCTTGAACATAGCAGTGACACTGACATGGATTGGTAGTGTTAATCCCAAATATGGATGGTGCGGTGGACCAATGGTGATATGACCAATGAATGGAACAACCCAACCCGACTCGGATGCAGAGTGAAAGTGTCATGTTCAAGAGCGACTTGCTACCAATAAAGTTTCTTCAAGTTTACTTCCCAATTTTTCCCCAGTCATTGCTGACGAGTACCTCTTTATTTTTGTCAAGCTTGAGGAGGATAACATATGCTTGTTATATAATTTTCCCTTCGGGAAAACCCGTCACTATATTTTAACGAGCCTAGTGACAGTGAAACTCATTCTTGTCTGTATGGACAAGTTTGTCGCTATTCGGTTTTAACGAGTTTAATGACAAAGATAACTCGGTCCTTTTAAATTTTAGAGAGTCTGAAAGGGACGTAAAGGAAACTCCAAAAATCCTTTTTCGTCATATAATCCCTTATGTCCGAAAAAGTATAAAATAATACGGAAGGGATGAATTTTCGGTAATTTTAACGAGCTGAACAAGACAAGCACTCGATATTTTTGTGTAATAATCCCTTAGGTCCAAAAATATTAAAATCTAGAGGAGGGATAGCACTTCCGGTCACTTTAATGAGTTGGAGAGGCCAATCGTTCGGCAATCTTTCCATGTTTTATGAGTCAGGTGAAAAGAGCTTAAAGGAGACTCGTTTTTTGAGGAACGAGTGATAATTTTGGGTAGCAGCTGATTCCAGGTAAGGTTTGGAATTTTCCATTCACGGCAGTGTCACAAGGATGGCTAACAGGATCACTCTTCGTAGTTATTCCTCAAAAGGGGTAAAAAATCAAATGGAGGTGAATGATCGGCTAAAACAGAGTGGAGGTGATGATGAGAACACGACCAAGGCTCAAAAGCTGATGATAGTGCATTCATAATGGTTATTTATCGGAAATTGGTTCATTTTTTAATGAGCTTAAACTCTGGGGGAACATTTTCTCATTGCTTATGTTTAATTTTTAACGAGCTTGAACTCCACATAAAAACTGCTCGTGCCAGTCATATAATAAGGATGTCTCATCGATAGGTTCAATTTTTAGGGAGCTTGCACCATTCAAAACTATGCTTCGGCGCCTCTGACATGCAAGCTAGGAACGACCAACTATGCCCCTCTACTTAACTACCAAGATCACTACCAAGGTTAGGTAGGAAAATTTTCCTTTACTTTGTCGGTGCCATGGTGGCCCCTGCGAAGATGAATGGTTGATTTGACCACTCACCCAACCTAGGCGATTGAAGTCAGCGGAATCATAGAGTTAACGTTAGTTGGTCGCTTCTCACTTGTTCAAAAGAGGTTTGCATGCCCCCAGGTATAGCGAAAGCTTTCCAAGTTACCATATAGAAGTTCCCGCATCTGCAAGATAGTTTCCATCCACACCGCAGATAGAAACACTTCCTGGCTTAATCCATTTGGACAAGGGTGGTTCTAAATCCAAACCTCCTAACCTTGACGGAGGAATCTTATTCTGGTCTAATTCCCTCTTCCTATGCGGACGGGTATTGGACCAGTCATTTTCCTTCACGGAAACCTACTCTATACCTAGAGTTTCCCTACCAGAGCAGGCCAGGGTGCATGCCCCCTGGGTTTCAGTCATGTCCTCCCGAATCACTCGCGTTCATCAGGTGGACGGACTGGAGATTGATGACACATTCCTTGCGTGAAAAGACCATTTAGGGATGGTATTTGACTATTAGCTATGTGTGAGCCAAGAAACGACAGCTGGTCTACGAGCTTGACCACTCTGCCTTCATGTAGAAAACACATTACTCTAAAGAGTGAGGAGACAATGGCTCCCATGCTATAAATATAGTCGCGTCCAAGGAGTAGATTATAATCTAGAGGTCCTCGGACTACCATTACGTTCATATAAATGGTTTTCCTTCTTAACATTATGGGAACATTGGGAAGGATCCCTAACGGTCGACTGGTTCCTTTGTCGCAGCCTGTCAGATTTCTCATCTCAGGCAAAAGCGATGGTGAACCAAGCGCTTCCTAAGTAATTGAGGAAAGGATACTCACAAAAGCCCCTTCATCTCTGATGGTACCGACCATGATCATTTTATAAGCTTGTACAATGATTCGGAATGGTACATTGGCCGGTAGCCGGGGTCTGCCTAGTAGATTCCAATTGAAAGAAATGACTAGGTTGCTTGGAGGTGGGACCGAATAGACAGCCGGATATGACTCTAATGAACTTCCTTCTTGCGGTAAAGGAACAGGTAGACTGCCCCCATGTTCATAGGAGTCTGTGTTTATGAAAAGAATTTGAATGGTGTCGTTCTCATTCTCTTCGGTGATTGTGTCATCTGAAGATGGACCTTCCGAAGGCAAGACCGGGCCGACTGTCGCCTCAACCTTTTGACTTTTTTCTGGTATGGATTCAGTGGGTTTATCTTCAATGACAAATGCTTTGACCGACCACAATGGCGTGTCAGTCAGATTTTCAACTAGCAACGGACTCGGTGAGAGTTTCTTATATCCAGGAGGAAGCTGTAACGGTGAAGTCGGATGGTCATCCAAAACTCTTTTAGCTTCGTCTAGGAAGGGACAACGGTGGACGGCGTGATCGCCTTCACATAGTTTACAAGGAAATTTGCATTTCCTCTTTTGTCCAAATGCTTCGCTTTCACTAGTTGATGGTGTACTTTCAACATGGTCTTCCCGGGTTGTGCAAACGAGGAGACCAGTCCCTTAAGATCCAAGGGATGCAAGGAAAATCTCGATGATAGTGGTCTCCTTTGCAAATGACACATGGAGATTTAGGCCTAGACGATGTAGTGTGTGGATTTTCGCTAGACGATGCATGGTTGCCCCTTTGCGCCTTTGGCTCCTTCTTCTTCTTCTCCTTCTTCTTCTCAGTTACTTGGTTTTTAGCTTTACCAGCTTCATCAAGCGAAGAGGAAGGATGAGAGGGAGAAACGCACGAAGTAGAAGGTTGGGGGGTAACTCTAGTATCATCTTGTTGTTGACTTGATTATTTAGGAATCGCAGTATTCTGAACGACGGAGGTCAAGAAGAGCCATATTGGCAAGCCAATCGTCAATCCCAGAAGCGACAATGTGGCCATATGAGGTGCACCAACATCTCCCCAAGAGGAGAAAGGGCTAGGATTTCCTCCAAGAGGAACTCCTTGGTTGGTGGACTCCATTTTCCTCAACCTAAGACCAACGCGGGAATGGTGATATTATTCTAATTAAAATAGATTTTAGATGCTTTGACACAACTTGTTTTTTCAATTTTTAAGAGTCGAGAAAAAACAAAAGATGACTCTAGTTGCCTTTGATTTTTAATGAGCCTGAAGTGACAAGTGCTCAGATGGACCTTTTCCTTTAAGGAGCCTAAAAGGGAACAAAAGAGACTAATCTAGAAATCTAGACAGAGGGATTACCAAACCAATCACAAAACTGCAAAATACGGCAGTCAATCTTTCTGAATGTTGTGTTCAGTGCATTGCGATCGATAGGGCGGCAGACACGACTTCCTATGGATAAAGGATATAGCCTATTGTGGTCTCCCAATATATACTCGACGGTACGTGGGAGCACAAGTCTATACTGGCACTTGTCGTCTCAAAGAGGAGGAATCGCCCAACCAACAGTGAAAGCGATAGTTACCAGGCTTTACGACGCCAGAATACATCTCTAGCCTAGACTTCTAGATGTTGTGCGTTAGGTTCCAAAGAATTTTTAGGTTCATTAAATTTATTTTACAGTTGATCTTTCTTAAGAAATTTTCCTTTCAAGTTCATGGCGTGATGTAGATGTGCAATTCCTAAAATTCAATCTAAGATGATAAACAATTGTTTAATCTTCTTTTTGCAATGAAAATCCTAGCTACTAAAGAAAGAGAGATGATATTCTTTCAACATAGAGCAGGGAGCACACACTAGATGCACTGTCCTAAATCAAACCATCAAGCAGTCTAAATGCAAATGCACATGCATGTATTTGTTTTCAGCTTTCTTAATGTGTGAATGACAAGAAGAATGCTAAGTACAAATTTGAATTATCTTTTCAAAGCAATAGTACTAACAAATTTCTCTTCAAAAACGAAAGGAAGATAATGACGACACTTTACTATTTTGAATTGAAAACTGCTTTTGACACTTGAAAAACTACTAATTCAAATCAGATACAAGAGTAACTGTATAATCGACCATTAAGAACATTAGGATTCTTTTCTTTGACTGAAAACGATACTTGCGACACTTTCAAATCAAAAGACGACAGTTCGACTATGCTACTACTTTGTAAAAGAGAATTGAAAATGGTGGAAAATACACAAAAACATTCACAGTTATTTTCATAATGGAGGTGGAATCATGCAAAGGAAGGGGGTTTCCACAGTGGTATACTGATCACGGACAGAAAAACTCCTGATAGAGTTGAAAAGAGTGAAGAAAAACCAAAACCTGGAGGCAAAATTAGCCTTTTCTAATCATCGCACCTGTAACATAGGGAAACAGGGATGCATCCCACCTACTGCACACAGGAGGTCCGATGCATATTGGTTTCCTTGAAGAGAGGGTGCGATGGTACGAGGATGAGACTTTACTTGGCTCTTGGTCACAGTTTGCAACTCAGTTCAGGGATTTAGGCCGAGCAAATGATGTACAGTAAATAGAAATCATAGGGGCTAATCTAATGAGGTTAGTAGAGCCACCACTAGGGCAATTAGAAAGCTTGCAAATCGATTGTTCAGTTTATAAACAAAACCTGGAGATAGACTGAAGCAGTATTGATCTACTTTGCACTTGCATAGAAAATGTAGTTCGAAGGCTAGCTGGCTTGACTTCAGGGTCCGTCTGTAAGTTTATAAAACAAACAATATTGACAAACAAAAAATTTATTCGCTCCCCAACGGAGTCACCATTTTGTTATCGAGAAATCTTGTGTCCACTCGGAGCTGCTAGTCCCACTAAGACAGGTAGCTATCTTAGAAACAAACAAACTAAAACTACTTTCGTTTTCCTTTATGAAAAGTAGATAAGAGTGGAATGAAGGACACCAACTTCATTCTTGTGCTTGGTTCCTTGCTCGGTTCCTCTCCCTTCTGACAGATCCTTGCTGCTTCTCCTTCGTCTACCCAGCTTCAAAGAGCACATGTGGAATCAAAGCAACATAATACTATCGAAGAACAGAGATCTACAATCATAAACAATATAGGACCAGATATATATTGACCACACAAATGCATATATCATCAAACATACAAGAATGTAGAGGAAAACTTGAATAAATTTATTAATATCAAGAATAGCAAAGAGGATTACAACCAATTGTTCTGACCCAATGTCATCCTCCAGCATTAAAGCCCTTCTTTCACCTCATGAAAAGCTTAGATCACCCAACACTATGATATTCCAACAAGAAACCAACAGCACTTCCTTACAAGATACAAAATTCCAGCCTCTGGATCTCTTGGATGAGGGATCCATATATAGATGATTGCAGGGGGGTGAGTCAGCTTCTGGGATTTTGATTAGTGTCCTCTCTGGTAGTTCTTGATTCCACTTGGAGATTGATGATCTCTTACTCATCCCTGGGTGAATTCAGAGAGGCAAGTGTCATAGGAGAAGTTTATGGAAGATTCCATGATCATCCACCTCGCAAACTGTCTCTGCCATTTGTCCACTCTCGTCCATCGCACCCCATAGAAGGGCTTTTCAGTATGCATCACACCTCCCATGTGCATTAGGTGGGATGCATCGCACTTTGACCATGGAGCAGGTGAGATGGTCTAGTTTTGACCAGTTTTGAGCAATTTCCTGTGGAGAACTTCTGGGAGATGATGTAATCAGCTGACCTTGTTCTTTTAGGGTATGGAACAACACTTTTAGGGACTTAGGAGCCCTTGGTTTATGGACATGTTTGATTGGGTTTGTAGTGCCCAAAAATGTCTATAACAATATGATGAAGGAAAGTGACTACCCTTTCCAAGTTACTTTCCAGAATCCTATTGTTGGAGAGTTAATTGGGAGCAATTCCATGCCAAATTTTGGTGATCATGTCTATGATAATCTTAGAATCCTCTTTGATTACTAGTTTGGAGAAGACCTGAGCTTGGGTGATTTTGAGGCCTATCTCTAGATATTTAAGTTCCATGGAATTATTGCTATTGAGCCATATCGAACTAGAGAAGATAAAGAGGAACTTACCCTGAGGATCTCGAAAGACTCCTTCAAATTCGACTTTCCCAAGATTATAGTTGGATGCTCCATCAAAGTTCAATTTGAGGAAGAGAAAGGGAGGGGGTTACCATACCACAGAGATAGAAGGATAGAGGAAATATGATGAACATTGAAAGAAAAAATACCTAGGACTTAAGTTCTAGTATTTAAGGATCGAAGCCTAAGAATATTTGGCCTGCTAATCTTGTTCAAACCATAGTTGAGAGATAATCAATTCATAGATGTTGTTTTTAATGAGGTTCCAAAGAGATTTAGAAGGGAGATAGAATTTTTGAAAGATACATGTATTTCCTTCATTTTAAATAGACAAAAGAATGAAACCCAGGAGAAGAGTCCAAATTCTATTGAGAATAGGATTGAGTGAGACATGTTTGTTGGAAAATTGAAAGTGGTAGCTTATTATATAAAAATTCTCTTAACCTTAATATTGGCTTGTGAATATTAGTTAATCTTCTTTCTGTTCTTTAGTTAGATATTTTCATAAAAAAAATATCAAGAACAAAATATCAACAACGAAGGATACAAAATTAGGCTATCAGCGAGGAAAAACCCCTCCACGGGGCAAACCCACAAAAATATTCTCCTCTTATGGAGTCTGCTTCAATTGAGACACGAAGACCCAAAACCTAGACCATGTCCTTCTCAAAGTACCAAGTCATCCCTCCTTGAAGTCCTATTCTGATTCTGGACCAACCAGCTACAAACTGTAACTTCGACCTGCCAACTTCAATACTACAACTCGTCCTGCAACTTCTACTCTGCAATTTCAGTCTCACAACTTCTCTAGAAACCCTAATCCTGCTTCCTCTTGAGACCTTCCTAGAGCAAGACAAGTCATCCTAATGTCAACGAGGTTAAGGTAGGGTATTCTTCCTTCCAGCTACAATATTTTTCACTTCGTCCTACTGCAACTCAGACCTACAACTTCAACCTCTTTTTGTAGCACCAAAATCCCTAGAACTTCATATGTGTGAAAGATATTGACCCCAAAATAATATTTTTTTGTCCTCCTTGCTTCTTCTAGACCTTCGCTCTTCATTTCTAGCTTCCCAGCTATATATTGAATTCTTTTTTGAGAGATCAAACTTCTTCAGTGAGTGAGTGCTAAATGAGGTTGAACTGTTTGTTTATATAGCCTTTCTAGGGGGTCGAATTCCCTCCTTTAGGCCAATTTGTAACTGCCAGGGATGTGTTGTACTTTTGGAGTTTCCAAGACTTTCTAGACTAAAAAATAATTCTTTTTACAATTACATTTTTCCCACAAGGGTCTTATAAACATTATGTTGACTCCTTTGAATCATGATAACAAATCCTAAGACTTAACAAATCCTAGAAGCACAAAGAAAATGCCTTTACCTAGAAGACCATCAATAAAGAATATAATAATAACTTTTTCTTTTCTTCTCTTGTTTGTTACATAGGATACATATTGAAATGGGTACAATAAAAATTATGAAGACCGGAACTAGTTACATTTTCAACAATGTTTATGCCAAAGCTCAATGGTGAGGGGGGTGTTGTTGGGATTGTAGTGCATTACTGCTTCCATGGAATCCTAGAGAGTGAATGTAAAGGGAAACCATTAAATAGATGTTTAGAGTCCTCCAAGGTTGATTTACATAAGTGGCAGAGGGATTTCCTTCAAAGTCTCTTTTAAAATTTTTGTCTCAAGTGAGTTTTTTCCATTTGACTAACAACTATAGGAAAAATGAGACTTTTGGCCATTATTTGCTGCACCATCTAGATTGCAAAATTGTAGCTTTTGGATGTCTTGGAATCTAGCCTCCAAGTAATATGCTTCCTTGATTGTGAATGTTCCACGAGTTTGATATCCCCATATGAGTTTGTCTAGCTTGTGGGAAATTGAGATTAGTCTACTGATGATTTTGACAAAAGGATGACCATTCTCCCTCTATAGCTCTAGGTTATCATGCGTTTTGTGAGATCCATTATCTCCATTGGTTTCAAGTGTGGGGATTTATCCAATAGCCTGCTACTTCATGTTTTTCATTTGTTGTCATATTGGTCCACAACTCCTCTAGTTCTGACAACCTATTTAATTTTTGGAGTTGTTACCAAGAATTTTCCTAGAAAAGAGTTGTTTGACCATCATATATTTCCCAAAACAATGTTGTTGGATGGGATTCATACCTCGCTTGGCTAGGTTCCATATAGAAAACCCATTTTGATTGAAAGAAATTCTAATGAGTTGATTCATGAGCAAATTATTACTATACTTATAATTCCATATTAGTTTCCATAGGTCAGAGCCTCCTTGAAGCCATCTCCGCCATAATTCCCCCCCATAACTATACTTAAAATGTTTTAATCCCTTAGGCCTAACCACCCTCACAATTTGGGCAAACATAATTTATTCCAAGCCACCAGAGCCCATTTCCTTTCTTGATTGACAAGTCCCCAAAGGAAATTTCTTTGAATATGTGGAGTGAACTAAGAATGGAGTTGGGAGCCATCATTAACAAAAGGGATTGCAAAACAAACTTTAAGAGGAAACGCTAACCTACTATGTTAAGAGAATGAAAGTTCCAACTAGTCTGTTTGTTGCTAAATTTGCTTAGCAATTTTGACCATAATTTGATTTTCAGTGAGCTAATTTCAACCGAAGGGGTGTCCAAGTATTTGGAGGGGCACTTACTCGATTGAAATCCTATTAATCTAGCCATATGTACATGCATAGCATGAGGTGTTTCAGAAAAATAAAATATGAGACTTGGAGAAATTAATGTCCATATTTGAAGCCTTCAAGATTCATCCATGACACTGTGAAGAACATGAGTTTCTTAGATTGTTGAGATTCCCATTCACATTGTGTCAATCAACAAACCATAATGCGAGATGGGGAGGTCTTCATCAAACAATTTGATAGCCTTCACCTTTTGTTGAGACAAAATTGTTTTTAAAGCTCTACCAAGCCCTTCTGTTGTTAGTATGAAGAGAAAGGGGGGGAGAAGATACCCTTGATGGATTCCTTGCGAATGGGAAAAAGTTCTACTAGGTGACCTATTTAGAAGAATACAAAACAAGATTGAGGAAATACGAGCTATGATCCAAGTGTTCCATTTGTGGGCAAGGACAAATGTTGAGAGAATTTGAAAAAGATAAGAGCAATTACGCTTGTCAAAAGATTTGGAGAAGTCTAATATGATAAGCAAGCCCAAGTTTTTTTTTTAAAGGAATGTATAACTTAATTTTCCACCATAATCCCATCAAGTATTTAGCGACCATCCACGCAACCCATTTGCTTTGAAGAGATTAAATGAGGGAGAATAGGCTTGAGTCAATTAACAATGATTTTTGTGATGACCTTGTAAACTACATTGCATAATGCAATTGCTTTGAACCTAGTAGGATCATCTGCTTTGTCTTTTTTGAAAGCTATGAAAAAAAATTCTTAAAATCATCCTATGAATTTGAAAGTGATAAAGTTATAATTTAAAAACTGACCTTGTTTAGTTATAGAAAGTGATAAAGTTATAATTTAAAAACTGACCTTGTTTAGTTATAAAATTATAATTTGCCGAAGTATGGACTTCAGTATGGTGAGGTAGCGGTTGAAAGCACGTCATATCTCTCTCGACCAAATGCAGAAAGGACAGACCCCTGCTGATCTCCTGTGAGCTATGGCAGAAGCTGTCCAAGTTAAGTATTTTCACATCTCTCTCGACCCAATGCAGAAAGGACAGACCTCTGCTGATCTCCTGTGAGCTATGGCAGAAGCTGTCCAAGTTAAGTATTTTCAGTGTAATCCATGGCGTTTGTGAACGCTGCTGCGCGATCACACAATGAAATGGATGGGTGGGTCGATTGATTAATTAGTTGTGCCCCATCTGCTTTTGTTTTCACCTATCATCCTCATGTAAATGGCCCGAGTAGTCAACATTGTATGCGTCTTCATGGGTGGAAGAAATGTACAGCCCTATTATAGGGTCCCCCTCAGAATTGGCAGCCCTATTGTAGGGTCCCCGTCCCCCTCCAAACATGGAATCCTGCATAGCTCCGACAGCCACAGAGCCAAATCAGCCATCTTGACAATATCGTAATAACCAGCTATGTGTGACAGTTACATTAGTTGGACAGCACTTTAATTGGTGTGGATGTTTTGGAGAGGACGTATGAGATAGCAAAATATAATCATGATATATGATCACTGTAATGACGATAAAGAGAATAGTTTATTTTCAAGAGATAACCAAATCCTATGCTGCACGTTGGTTTTCGTTTCTCAATTAAAGTTAGCTAGTCAGTTGTTTTTTCTGTTTTTAAGTGGAATTTAATGTGAAAGTGTAATTTTTGTAATGTATTTTTTCATTATAAATAGATTTTATATAAGCTTTTCTTTTTCAAAATATTTGGATTGGGAAGTTTATACGACTCAAATGTGTAGATTTTTATTAATTTTAAATAAAATTAATAAAAAATATATATTAAAAAATCAAAATTAAAAAAAAAAAAAATTACACATTTTAAATGAGTGAAAATACAATGTGAATCAAGAAAGTTCATCTATATGTTTATTTATTTTGTTTTTCTATAGATTTTTTATCAATAAAAAATATTATTTTTATCACTCTTATTTATTATAGAACTGGAAATTCTAGTATGTACTAAAATTGTTTTTATTTGGCTAAGAGCTCGCCTTCCTTAGACATAAGGAAACATGTTAATGGGTAATTCTTCCTTAGACATAAGGAAACATGTTAACGGGTAATTCTAGGTGGCATGGTTTTCCTTGAATGATAGTGATGAGTAAGTTCTAGTATGTCCTAAAATTGCTTTTATTTGGCTAAGAGCTCACCTTCCTTAGACATAAGGAAACATGTTAATAGGTAATTCTTCCTTAGACATAGGGAAACATGTTAATGGGTAATTCTTCCTTAGACATAAGGAAACATGTTAACGGGTAATTCTAGGTGGCATGATTTTCCTTGAATGATAGTGATGAGTAAGTTCTAGTATGTCCTAAAACTGCTTTTATTTGGCTAAGAGCTCGCCTTCCTTAGACATAAGGAAACATGTTAACGGGTGATTCTAGATGGCATGGTTTTCCTTGAATGATAGTGATGAGTATGTTTGCATTCACGAATAGTAGCCAATGATTGTTGTCCCCATTGTTAGTTTGACAATTGAGTTATGATAGGTTTTACCACTGTAAAAGAAAAAAATGAAATTTCATTCGTTTTCATTAAAAAATTAAAGTTTTTTCTATTCTAAAGGGGAGGGAGCTAATTTTGCTCTTTAAGTTTTACAATTTAAAAATGGGTAGCTTGTTGCTACATGTGTATTTACACATTGTAGTTTTAAAATGGAGCATGTATTAATTATTAGTATAGTTTTAAAAATGGGTAGCTTGTTTCTATATCTATATTTACACACTGTAGTTTTAAAAAGGAACATATATTAATGATTAGTAGTGGCCAGAAGTAAATGTAAAGTAGTGATAAGAAATAAATGGAGAGAAATAATAAGAAATAAATGTAGGTAATGTATAAATATGTATCACTAATAGGAGATGAATGCTCATTAGTAATAGTTGACCACTTGTTAATGGTTTCCAGTATGTAGAATTGGAAAACCATAAATGGATTATGTTTTGATATGTTTATTTATTCAATTTGAAGGTTGGAGGAAAATAGTGTATAAGTTTTTCCTCATTGTTGTGTTATTAAAATTTCTCCAAAATCCTTAAATTCAGGATGAACATGCCTAGTATGGGGAAATGTTGAGGTGTAATGTAAGTATATCAACATTTTTAAAATGTTGGGAAAATATAAATATGGAAAAAATAAATTAAATATTGGTTTCACATGTTTTAATTAGTATTCAAATTAAACATATATAAATGTAAAATGTAATGTAAAGTAAACTGTAAAAATGGAGAGATAGAGAGTTGGTGGCGTGAAGAGAGGGGGTGGAGGGATGGGGTGAGGAGCAGGGGAGGGCGAAAAGAGAGGGGGGGTGGAGAGAGGGGGGGACCATTGGGGGAGGACACAGAGAGAGAGAGAGAGAGAGAGAGAGAGAGAGAGAGAGAGAGAGAGAGAGGAGGGGAGAGTGGAGAGAGATGGGGTTGGAGGGGCAGAGAGAGGGAGGGAGGAACAAAGACATAGAGAGATAGAGATGGATGTTTAACTTTAGAGATCTTCTTATCTGATAATTACTTCATATGATTTCTTTAATTTAATATTTTATTCATTCAATTTCATCATAAAGAAATTACAAGAAGATCTTCAACCATAGACATTAGAATCATAAAGAGATAGCCAAATCAAGAACACAAACATTTACCTTGGGAAAACTCACATGGGGGGAAAACACAACAACTTTTTCCTTAGAGAAATTGATTTTTTCAACAACATATACATCTAAGTCAAACCCTAAGGTCAAACTGACCATCAACATTATTCTAGTCAAACCTAGCCTAAAAGCCATTTTAGTCAAGTCTTCCTTTTGCCTAGAGAAATTAGCTAGCTTCTTCATCTTTAGAACTTGACCTGGTTCTTTATATATAGAATCTTGATCTACTTCTTCGTATAGAGAGGATCTTCATTTGGTCAGGAAAATTGTTCATCTTCCACAAATATTCCTTCCTCGAAATTTCAACCTTTTCCACAAAGTACTATCATAGAGATTCATCCTTCAATTACGGAGCTTCATCCTTCAATTATGGAGCTTCATCCTTGATTTACAAAGCTTCATCCTTGAATAACATAAATATATTTGACCTTCTTTTGAGCCTTCATCTTTTTCCTTACATACTCCCACAAATGATCCAAACTTTCTTCTTGGAGAGATGTGAATTGTGTACCAAATGTGGGAGGATGAGTGTCCCTATATATCCATCCATTATGCAAATGGGTGCCATCAATACTGGGGCTGACTTGACTTTGTGGAGCCAAAATATTCAAATTTTAAAATTCATTATTTTTTCTTTTGCAAGGCACATGAAGAACATGCTTTAAATTTATCATTATAAATACATCAAAGTCTTAAAATATAAATTATGAATATTGCCCATAGTTAAAAAATTTAACAATGGAGAGAGAGAGGGAGTGACAAGGGAGAGATGGAGAGGGAGTGAGGGAGAGAGGAGAGGAGGGAAGAGAGAGAGGGAAGAGAGAGAGGGAAGGAGACATAACGATGGAGGGAGGGAGCGGGTGGAGAGAGAGAAGAAGAGAGGGAGGGAGTTAGTGACAGAGTTGGAGGTTAGAGAGAGAGAGAGGGAGAGAGAGAGAGATGGGGGGGACAAAGGGAGGTGGTACAGGAAAGGAGAGAGAGTATGAAAGAAAAAGAGGACTTGAGAGAGAGAAGGAGAGAGGGAAGGAAAGAGAGATGGAGTTGGAGGGGGAGAGAGAGGGAGGGAAGCATAAAGACAAAGAGAGAAAGCTAGAGAGAGAGAGAGGGAGTGACAAGGGAGAGATGGAAAGATAATAAGGAAGAGAAGAGAGAAGGAAGTAAGATAGAGAGAAGGATAAAGAGAGGGAGAGAAGGATAGAGAGAGAGAGAGAGAGAGAGAGAGAGAGAGAGAGAGAGAGAGAGTCGGGGGAAGAGAGAGAGAGGAAGAGGAAGAGGGATGGAGGGAGAGATAGATAGATATGGAGAGAGAGTGTGTATGTTTGGGGGGTGAGATAGATAGACAAAGGATGAGATACAAAAGGAGATAAAGATATATATGGAGGGGGGAGAGGAAGAAGAGAGAGAGACAAAGGGAGGGAGGGAGAGAGAGAGATAGATATGGAGAGAGAGAGTGTGTGTGTATGTGTTTGGGGGGGTGATATATATATATATATATATATATATGGCGAGGGGAGAGAGAGGGAAGAAGAAAGAGACACATATATAAATACATATATTATATAATATTATATGATATTAAACATTATTAACCATAGAAGAAGAGGAAGTAAAGCTTTTACAAAAGATAAAACAATTTGGATTTAGAAAGTCATGAATATTTATTGTTTTCCACTAAAATAGATACATTGATTTCCATATAGATGTTGATTCCTAATCCTTTTTGATTGATTTCACTAGATGCATTTGATTTCAGTGTATTTGTTTATCTATAATATTATTTGATTGATTGTAGTAGATGTGTTGATTTTCGTGTAGATGTTGATTTCTATTCCTATTTGATTGCTTGCACTAGATGCATTGATTTCAGTGTAGATGTTGATTTATAATCCTATTTGATTTCTTGCACTAGATGGATTGGTTTCAAAGTAATTAGATTAATAGTGTGCATTCATTTCAGTATAAGAAATTATTTTTTATTAACGACATGTTTTGATTTCCGTGTTACAGTAATTCAACCATAAATAAAATATTTAAATTTTCATCTTAAATAAAATGTTCACTTACCTAAAACGTTTTCTTCTTGAAACTATAAACTATTTGTAATTCACTACATTCTTATTATTCTTATTTTTCATCGTTCAACATTGTTAGTCACTTTGTATTCAAACGAGGTAATAGAAAACAACTATCATTGAAACTTACTTGGGGCTTAAAACTCCATAAGTCACAATGATTGAATTTGGAGAAAACTACTATTAGTATGGAGATTAAGAGAGGCAAGGTATGATGTTTACTACAATAGCTCGAGTTAAATATTTGAATGGTCTACGATTTTAACCGCCCTTTCCATATGATCGATATGAAAGATGGAAAAAATAATAGGTGTGGAAAATAGTTCGAGATTGATCATAAGCAATACTCTTTATAATTGACTACATTATTATTATTCACATTTTCTATCATTCAACACTATTACATTGTCATTTTGCATTCAATTTGTTTCCATCATTTTTCATCATTAAGTCATAAATAATCTCTATCATCTCAAAAAACTAAGGTAACTGAGCAAATTTAAAATTAAAATGACCATATTAATCACATACTTAACATATTTAAGATGATTAGAATAATTAGATGTTCCACAAATTTTGTGTGACCGTGCACAGCTGAAACCAACCTAGATCCATTTTAACCCTGGAACTATCAAACACCGAGAGGGAGAAAATGTCTTGTGGCACAAACCTTTCCTCAAGTTCTGCACTCAAAAAATAGGTTTACACCTTGAGAGATTTGATTCCTCATGATGCTTGATAAATCCAGGGTTAAGATGGATGTAGGTTGGTAATACATAAATGTGCTTTAGAGTGTGTTGTTTTTCTCTAAGAAAAGTTTTATCCCAAAAATTATGTTATTAATGATTTGTTATTTATTTCATAATTTATTCACAACAATTTTGTTCTAAATATTTACACATTCTTCTCTCATGTTTTAATGTAAGAAACATACTTTACACTTCTAGTTACCCAAAAAATTATTAATCAATAGGCATTTGGAATTTGCAGGTGAGCATAGCAAGCAACAATCCACACCAATAAAGAGATGTTTTATGTCTTTCTAAAGCCAATCTACCTTTCAACTTGAAGAGCTGGGTCATTAAAGAAAAGAAAGATAATTAATTACCTTAATTTATGATCCTCAAATTAATACATTTTTTATTTTTAATATGGTTTATAATCTTTAAAATTATATAACAAAACATGTATTAAAAAGTTTTACACTTTATTAAATATAAAACCCTTCACCCACCCTTCCTGCTTTACTTATCATTTCATATAACTTATTTTATTAAATATGATATTTTAAATTAAAGAAATATATATATATATATATATATATATATATATATATATATAAAAGGTTTGAGGAATAGAGAAAAAGTATAATAACACGTCTAGACTAGTTTCAAAATATAGAAGTATTTAACTAATTAACGAAGTCCAAGACTCACATAACTTCGGTAAATAAAAACCTATAACAACTATGTGTAGGTCTGATAAGAGTGCACCCATAATCTAGAATTAGAATTAAAATTTAAAAAGTTAGATTAAGGGCTTGATTATCCTCTTCATCATTGTGAAAATCTGGATTTTCTAGTTTCTTAGTAAACATTAAGATTTTGTTGTCCATTTTATTAACTTCTTGTTGCAAAGCATTGATGTAGAGGAGGACTTTTCATGGGCTTCATTCCTTTAAACCAACATATTTCCCATGATCATTTTTAATTTCTAGTATGTATCCAGAATTTATGTGTTCTCGGTTTGTCTAGTACAGGTGTTACTCGTGTGTAGGACCCAATGCCCACATCTTATTCCACCTATATGCCCAATAAAAGCCTTCTTTCAATTTAAACTTCAAGCTCAATAACGTCCAATTCTTCCTGCACCGAGCGAGGAGTCAGTTACTTGTATTTGCGAGAGTTGTTGTCTTAGCACTTGCTTGAACTTGAGTCTGTGCATAGGGTTGATTACTGCTTGGACCAAAGAGAGTAGAATCTCATAGGGTTGATTATTGCTTGGACCAAAGAGAGTAGAATCTCTATGGGACATTAAGATCAGCTTAACAAGAGGTTGAGAATGAGTGAAATAATTAAGCCGAAAAAATGACAAGGTCAAAGATTGGGGAGAGGGGCATGGAGAAGGAATGAGAAGGGCCAAGCTTAGTGATCAGGTGGAAGACCAGTGGAGGCTTGGAACTCAGAGTTAGAATATAGAACCAAGAAGGGAGGAGATTAACAAGGGGCGGTCAATGGGATGAAAATATCCAAATGCAAATGTCCATGTTAAACCATAGAGAAAGGGGGAATGACAAAGTACAACTTCCAAGCATCATTAGAAAAACATTAGTTATAACATTGTAATAGTGAAGGCATGGAGGAGGAGCTGAAAAAATGAAGATACATAGGAAAAAATGGGGCTTAAAATTATTTGTGCCCCCTACAAATGCACTATTTACGTGGAAAAATATTTGCTCGAGGATGGCTTAATTAATGACTCAATTAACCAATTCGCATGTTAAGGGTAGTAGTATTCCGAGCACTTTAATTCTAGACGACACATTATTGTTTTGCATTGAAGTATGAACATAGACTCCATCATGGCAGAGACCTAATGCTAGTGAAAAGAGTAGTCAATCCTTCATAGTTTAAACCCAAGTTATACTTTCGACCCCCCATTTGCTACTTTCTCAATGACTCATGAAACAATGGTGTAAATGTCTACTCGATGGTTACTTTCACATGGCTTGGTGATCAACCCACATGGAGATAATAATAATAATAATAATAATAATATAATTTAATGTTTAATTTTAATTAAACATATAATATTTATGACAAAAATATAATTTAAGATTACATACAATTTTTATTCTAAGAATAATGAAAGGACAATAGCTCGAGTGGTAACTATGAGATTTAATTCCCCCTCTACAAGGTTACCGTTATATATATATATATATATATATATATATATATATATATATATACATTTCACTTCAATTAAAGGTATAATATTATATAATCATATAATTAATTTTTTTTAATTAAAAATTAAATTGATATGTGTGATTTTTTAATAGAGTAGTCTAAGTAGGTGACAATTTTGCCCTGAAATTATAGATTTTTCTAGTAAGCTTTTGGGAAAATTCAATTGATTTTTTTGGAAATTAGGTTACAACTATCAAACTATTGAATTTTAAGTCCCTTAGGGGCTTTTTAAGGTGCTGAATCTATTTTTATCTTCAAAATCCAGATTGGAACACTTCTAAATCAGGATTTTGTAACATAAAAAATATTGTATTCCGATGTAACCTAAATCAAAATTTTGCAAGATAAAAAACATCATATTAGAGTGAAAAATTATTTTCCTAGTGAAATTGTCACCTCATTAGGCAAAGTTTTTTTAATATGCACAATAAATATCTTTTAAAATAAATTTAAACATATTTTTATTAAATATTTAAAGTTATTATTATTTCATTATATTTATGAAATAAAAATTCAAATAAACTTTCTAAAATCCTAAAACATAATGTCTTCAATTTCATTTTAATACGTGACCTCCTAAATTATTGAAAACATAATTAAATGATAATTACATCTTTGAAAATAATATAAAACAATTTTATTATTTACAACTTTTGTCTGGTTTTATATAACTTTTTGCTCTGAAATCCCTCACGTGGATTTTATGGTCACTGTCACCATTTTGTGCATTTTTTGGGTAATTATATTAAATTCGGGCATGATAAGGTAAATGTTTATTATTTAGCACATTTTCTTTGTTCAACAAGATTTAACGTTAAAATTGTTATTAATGACAATTTTTGTGTTCCTAGATTCGCATACACCAACAAATTGAGAAATGATCATACAAGGTCATATTGGAGCATGAAACACATTTTTGGCATGTTCGTGCACTAGCAACAATCCCTGCACCAATTTGGGGTTCGCCATATTGATGCACATCTGGGAGAAAATTGAGACATGGTTTGTGTTCACAATGATGTTTTCATTCTCCCATGTGAGTCAAAACGCACCTAGGTCACACGTATGGATATCTAGAAGATAATTAATACTTCAACCCTAAATTTGTAGCAAATATCATACTACCAACTTCCCCCTCGATTTGTGTGCAGATGATGACGAATTTCAAAATTATAGGACATGGGTTTTTTTTTTCTAATATAGGAAGTTGAGTATTAGGTGGGTGTTTTCCTAAAATTTTCCATGGTTTGGGAGATCTGAAGGGTTCTTTGAAGCATGTTTGCCCAAATATTACGTAAAACCCATATTTGTAAAGGTATCGAAACAATCCATTTAAGGCACAATTTCCAAGGCAATAGTGCTGAATCTGAAAATTTCAAGACATAGGGTTTGTTGACAATATGGAAAATTAGGCTCCATAGGAACAATTTGCAAAAAATTTCCATGGTTAGGAGGATATGAACGATTATTTGGGCAAATTTGTTAAAAATGCACTATTTTCCAAAATTGAAAAAATGGGTTGTTACATCCTAAATTCATACTGTAACATTTATAAAAAGCCCAACGATGGCTTGTGTGAGGGGGATGATGTTATTCTAAATTTCATAATCTTAGTTTAGACCTTGAGCATATGGTGGCTGATGTAAAAGACCAATTTGATTTAATATGAAAGATTCTAATGCCAAGTTCCTCCTTTTATTTCTTATTTATCTTATGGTCATTTTTTCTTTGTAATTTAATCTTTTAAAAGAGGGTGTAAGTTGGACTGGTAGGGCTCGCCTGACCAACTTGACACCTCTATAGTTGTGTATTTTTAGTGTTATATGGTGTGCATTTTATCATAACAATGGTCTGTTGAGAGTAGGGTTTATTTTCTTATTTAATAGATTCATGGATGCCTCCTTTTATGCTATGCTTTCTCTTGTATACATAACGATTTGACTTATGATTGATCAATGTTTAGATCTGGAAAGATTAAGTTTACTAGTGTGAGATTCCTTTAAAGTCATTGTGTGATCAAAAGAACCATCATATTGTAATGATATCCTGATATATGTGCATAAACAATTTATTTTACTGATTTTAAATGAGTTGTTGACCGTGGTAGATGTGATTTGCAAGGGCCTAATTCCAATTATTAGAGTCTCAATCTATTATACACTAATAGATCTATTTTCCTACTGTTTAAAAAAAAAAAAAGAACTTGCCGACCTTCTTACATAGATTTAAACATTTAACATCTTATCACTTTATCATAAGAAACATAAATTAAGGTGAGCATTCCATTGATATCAACTTAACAAGAGTGGTCCATGGAAAATACCTGTTCCGGCGGTTGATGATGATACCTTTGTCTTATAGCTCTTGCTGAACGCTCCTTCTCACCGACCCAACCGGATTTACCTCCCAGCCAACTAGGAAATAAATTCCTAGCCCAGGAAACCTCCATAGGTTCCCTAGCCCTCTGTGCCAAAGTCCAACCAGACATAGTGTGTCCTCAACAAGAATGTGCAAAACTAGATAATGATACTTTCCTCCTCTCAAACCCAAGAAACCTCCACAGGTTTCCAAGGTCTCCCAAAATCATGACAAGGCCAAACAATCACAACCAACCCCCACAATCCTAAGAAAGACTCCAACCCCCCCCCCCCTCCCCTTTTCTTCCTTCCCCCTTCCCTTTTTATACCCTCCTTCCCTTCTCCATCTCAACCACCTCTCATTAATGTCATTAACTTCTCATCCATCCTTACAATTGACTTCTCTTCTCCCAAGTAAGTTAGGGGTACATTTGGAAATGTGACATGAATATAAAATTGATAATTTAATGGGAAAGGATCATGTCCTCTCCCAAGTAAATTTGAAAAGTACATTTGGGAATGTGAGGTGAATATATATATATATTGATAATTAAATGGAGAGGACTATGTCTTCTCCCAAGTAAATGTGAGGGTACATTGGGGCATGTGAGATGTAATTACATGGAGAGGACCATGTCTTCTCCTTAGTAAATGTGAGGGTACATTGGGGAATGTGAAATGAATATATATATTGATAATAAGATGGAGAGGACTATGTCTACTCCCAAGTAAATGTGAGGGTACATTGGAGAATGTGAGATGTAATTACATGGAGAGGACCATGTCTTCTCCTTAGTAAATGTGAGGGTACATTGGGTAATGTGAAATGAATACATATATTTTTGAAATAATGGAAGGAGACCATATCCTACCTAATATTCAATTTGAGAAGGTAAGTAGGGAATTTGAATAATGGAAATCATGAATTTTATATTAGACCAATATTTCTCAATATTTTTAGATAATGTAAACATTAACAAAATTTGTAGGATAAGATTTAAGTGGGGCATTACATACACCCCTCCTTCAGAGAACTTTGTCCCGAAGTTAGAATGAATGATGCAAGGAGTTTGAAAGCATAGCAACTAGAGAGAGTTATAGCAATAAAATCGGATAAGTCCGACAATGGCATTTCTTCCCATCAAGAGTCTCCAACTGGTCTATATCCTCCTATCCACCCTGGCCTACTTCCATTCCCACCATATCCATCCTCTGTTGCTTTATTAGTGGCAACGACCATACTAACCAATAATAAAACCGACATGGTGGAAGCGTCGAATACATCAACCTAACTTCCCCAGCAGGCAACTGGCAATCGTCATCACACGTCTAGGGGAGCGTGTCCACCACTGCCCTCCCACGATTCTAGGTTTCGGAGGATACACGGTGGGAAATGCCTCCACCCCTCCTGCAGAACTAGGGTCAATACCCTAATACAGACCACACTACAGAGCTGGTTGGACTTGTCATCGAATAATCCAGTCAGGTCGTCTTGCCACCTGTCATTTGCATTTTTTCTCGTGTCATAAGAGTGCATATCAAGTAGATACCAAATGAAGTAAAATAATGTACATTATACCTTCCTCATGAGATGTCTCATCCTTCCCTCTTGGCTATCACATAGTTCTTTTCTCCTGCGGGTTAGCTCTCATTCATGCATTTATATAACAACAAGACATATAATCATCACATTACTAAGTCTAGTATCCATGTGTCAATCTAGGAATTCTCGCTAAGTCATTCATTTAAATAAATCATATCCACTTGAGCTATATATGAACCAAAATAATTCTGATAAGTTACGCACTAGATAGTCCATCACTAAGTGAGTCATACATGTAGTCCATACATCAACCATTTCTATCATTAATATCAAATATATCAACTGATTCATATAAGTAGTTTTCTGTGTCAACCAAATGCATCAATATTACATAATGTTCATAAATAAATAACATGGAAATATGATCTTAACATAGGTGGCTATCTAAGTGAAAATAGGCATCACAGATGCTCAAAAAGTGAGGGGTAGTCATGATGCATAGTCTTTGCATCCTCTCAGGTAGCAGATCCTGGGCTATACTTGTCCCACTGGACCTTAAATTGGTCCACTGTGCGACGTCTGAGCTGTTGAACCCTACGGTCCAATATGCGTAATGGTTCTACCATTACGGTTCCCATGTCTGAGACCTGCAAGTCCTGCCAATCCAGTTTGTGAGATTCATCAGAAACATAATGTCGTAAAACAGATACATGAAAAACATCATGAGTTTTATGCAAATGGGGCGGCAGTACAAGACGATAGGCAACTGGTCCAATCTTCTCTTTGATCCTAAAAGGTCCTACGAACCGAGGTGACAATTTCGTGCCCTTCCCAAACCAGATGGTGCTTTTGTTGGGCCAGATACGAATAAAAACTTGGTCCCCTACTTCATAACTGTGATCAATCCTATGTGAATCAGCATAACTCTTTTGTCTATCCTGTGCTTCCTTTAACCTTTGCCGAACCTGCTTTACCTGCTCCTCCATTTCTTGAACTAATTCCGGGCCAACTATCACTCGGTCCTCCAACTTTTCCCAACTCAATGGCGTCCTGCAAGGTCTTCCATATAGAGCTTGATAAGGAGGCATCTCGATTGAACTGTGATAACTGTTATTATAGGCAAACTCTACCAATGGTAAGTACCTTTCCCACTGAGTTTGATTATCCATGACATACATCCTAAGCATGTCCTCCAGAACCTGATTTACTCTTTCGGTCTGCCCATCTGTTTCTGGATGATATGCAGTGCTTAGGTTTAACTGAGTTCCCAGTGCTGACTGCAAACTTGTCCAAAACCTAGATGTAAATCGGGAGTCTCTATCAGAAATGATCTTTGTGGTCAATCCGTGCAGTCGGATAACTTCATTGAAAAACACTCACGCCACATCCGTAACGTCGTAAGTGTTCCTTACTGGGATGAAATGGGAACTTTTGGTCAATTTATCAACTATAACCAATATAGCATTGTGCCTTTGGGAAGTGAGTGGCAAACCCACCACAAAATCCATGGAAATTACTTCCCATTTAGATGTAGGGATGTCATGAGGTTGTAGGAGTCCTGCTGGATGGCGATGATCAGCCTTCACTCGCTGACATTCAAGACATTTGGCGACAAACTGGACTATCTCATGCTTCATGCCTTCCCAAAAGAAGAGTTTCCTTGCATCTGCGTACATCTTCTTTACCCAAGGATGTGCACAATAGAGTGCTCTATGAGACTCTCCGAGGATGGTTTCTCTTATACCCCCTTCCTTAGGTACGTACATTCTCCCTTGGAATCTCAACAGCCCATCTGGTTCAAGGACATATCCTTCAAACTTTGGTTCTATATGTTTCCCATTTTGGATAGCTGAGATGACTTTTAAATACCAACTATCTTCAAAGAGTTTCTCCAATATCCGCTCCCTTAAATTTACCTTTAAGGCTACTAGGGAGAAAGTTCGTGGCCTCCTACTTAGTGCATCTGCCACTACATTCTCCTTTCCCTTGATGTATGAAATTTCAAAATCATACTCACTCATGAATTCGCTCCATCGCCTTTGTCTGGCATTCAAATCCCTTTGAGTGAAGAGATACTTTAGGCTTTGATGATCTGTTCTTAACTCAAATCTTCTCCCAATGAGGTACTGTCTCCATAGCTTCAAGTCTAACATCACTGCTGCCAATTCTAAGTCGTGGGTAGCATATAACTCTTCATGCTTCTTCAATTTTCTAGAAGCGTAAGCTATTACTCCGCCTTCTTGCATCAATACTGCGCCCAATCCCTGCGTCGAAGCATCGGTGTAGACAGTGAAGTCTTTTCTCATGTCTGGTACTCGAAGGATTGGTGCACTAGTTAGTAACCTCTTCAGCTCTGTGAATGTAGTGCCACATTCATTTTTCCATTCATACCTAACGCCCTTTCGCTGTAATGTGGTGATGGGTTTTGCAATCCTTGAAAACCCTTCCACAAACCTGCGATAATACCCAGCTAGCCCCATAAAACTACGTACCTCATGGGAATTTTTTGGTACTGGCCAATCCATTATGGCCTTCACCTTTTCTGGGTCAACTGAATTCCCTTCTCCTGAAATGATGTTCCCAAGGTAATGGACTTTCTTCTGAAAGAAGGAACACTTTGACAATTTCCCATACAATTGATTTTCCCTTAAACAAGTCAATACTACCCTTAGGTGCTTTTCATGCTCCTTTTCATTCTTGGAATATATAAGAATGTCATCAAGAAAGACTTGCACAAATTGGTCCAAATACTTCCTGAACACACCATTCATGAGGCTCATGAATACTGCTGGTGCATTGGTTAAACCAAATGGAACAACTACGAACTCATAATGCCCAAATCAAGTTCGAAATGCAGTTTTTGAGATGTCTTCCTCCTTTATCCTCAATTGGTGGTACCCAGATCGTAGATTGATTTTTGAGAAGACCGCTGCCCCCTTCATTTGATCAAATAAGTCATCTATTCGAGGTATTGGGTACCTATTCTTTATCGTGGCTCTGTTTAAGCCTATATAATCTATGCATAGGCGCAGGGAACCATCCTTCTTCTTGACAAAAATTACTGGTGCACCCCAAGGGGAAATACTAGGTCTGATCAATCCCAAGTCTAAGAGCTCCTTTAACTGCATCTGCAACTCACAAAGCTCTGGAGTTGTCATCCTATAGGGTGTCTTAGATATTGGTTCTGCACCTGGTTTCAGATCAATGGTGAAACCAATCTCTCTTACAGGAGGTAATCCAGGCAATTCTTCTGGAAAAACATCCTTGAATTCAGCCAAAACTGGATGTTGATCTAGGGAAGGTCCTTTCTGGTCACTTACAGTCTTGATCAAATACAGTTTGCAACCTTGTCTGAGACAACGTTTTACCTTCATCATGGATATGAATCGTAGGGACACTCCCCTCTTGATTCCACAAATATCAATTGGCCTACCTTCATCATCTAAACAGATCACCTTCTTCTTGAAACAGTCTACCAAAGCTCGATGAGCTTCTAGCCAGTCCATTCCAACAATTACATCACACGTTCCCAATTCTGTGACGTGTGCCTTTAACTTAGTCATACACACCCCGAGGTTTACCTGACATTGGTCAACACTAGTCCCTACTGCTTGTTTTATTCCAGAAGCCATCTCAACTTGTTTAAAGTCATCGTGCTCATAGGTTGCCAACCCACATTTTTCTAATGCAACTGGTGAAATGAAACTATCTGTAGCACCAGAGTCAAACAAAATTTTAACTTTTACTTTGTTTATCATACCTGAGGTTTTTACCACGACAGACTGTTGTTCAACTTGCTGATTGTCAGCTGCGGCATAGATTCGGTGGTGGGTACCTACTCCCCCCATTGGTTCTTTTCCCTCTCTTCTGTTGTTACTGGTTCGAAACTCTGGGCAGTCCCACTGGTAATGAGGTCCTCCGCATCCCCAACAAGTGATGTGTGGTGGACCTTGAACCGAATGTTGTGGAGTTCTTTGGAAAGAGTTTCTTCCCCTGGAACCCCTACCCCCACTTGTTGTTCCTCGCCTATGACTTTGATTTGTACGCGCCCTTGAAACTGTGGGTGAAGCTGCACTAGAAACCATTGAAATTCCTACTGTTGGTGTTCTAGGTATAACCCTATTTCCATATGGTGGTGGCCTCCGACTTCCCCCCCTTGGGAAGGTACGAGGGGCCTTCCCCATAAACCCTGTTTGACGTGGAAAGATGGCTCTGCCTTCACCCTTTAAATCTAGGTGTTCTTCGACATAACGAGCCTGTTCTACAGCTTCTGCAACTGAGGATGGTTTCCACATCCGTACCATTGCTCTAATCTTAGGTCTCAATCCATACATAAAACGATCCGCTTGGCGCTAGTCAGTATCCATGTAGGAAACGTACTTGACCAATTCCATAAATCGAATTTCATATTCTTCTACAGTACGACCTCCCTGTATCAGGGCATGGAAGGCTCCTACCTGTTGTTCTTCATAATATGCTGGTAGGTACTTCTTCCTGAACCTCTCCTCAAACAATTCCCAAGTAACTGTGTCTGGAGTGAGGTGTAGTTGACGCTCCAAGTTACCCCACCAGTTTAGAGCACTATCTCTGAGTTGGAATATTGCTATTTTGGCTTTGGAATTGGAATTGTATTCCCTTAGTGCGAAACACCTTCCCATCCCCTCTAACCAGGCTTCTGCACGCTCACTGGCACGACCTCCTACAAATTCTCGGAGTTTAATCTTCTGGAGCTCTCTAGTAATGTCCTCAATTGGAGGTCTTCTATCATAATCTCTAGATCCCTCGGGGTTCCCTAACCCTGATGAAGGGTGTTCCCCTTCCATTTCATTTGTTTGGCGTCCTCTTAAGGTTCCATTAATTGCTTCCAAGGAATGCAGGATGAGAGTCAATTCTGGTGAAGGTAATGGGTTATTTGAAGGAGGTCCTTGTGAAGACTCTCCAGGCCCTTGGTTCCTTCGTGTCCTCACCATTTTGATTTGTTCAAATCTGCACGATATCTAAGACTTATTAGCACTATTCCTAGAATTTTCTTCCACACTCTAAATAGTCCATAGAGAACCCTAAGCAATAGATCAATTCAAGTTATGCCAAGTTTTGATGCCCTAACTACTGTCATGACCAAGTTTATTTTTGAGAAACCAGGGTTTGATGTCCTAACTACTAGCATGATCAGGTTTATTTTGAGAAACAAGGGTTTGATGTTATAGCTAATAGCATATTATTATATGTTTGTGTGCAATAACAAATGTTTATCTATTGATATATTTGATATCATCAAATTGTGAAATTTTAGTGAAATTTCATGAACCATGGAAGTCGGATGCTTCGGTTTTTTTTTTAAATGTTTTAACAAAGCTTAATGGTAATTAGCATCATTGTATAATTATGTAAAGGTCCCATTTAATTTATGTTAAATTATGAATTGGCATGTGAATACATTTGAAAATCATCCACTATATGGTCCATAAAACTAGAAATGTCTTTCACACAAAATATGTATAGTTAATTCACATTTGATATAATGTAACTTTTCTTTTGAATGATCCTCATGACAATGTACAGGCATCAATATATATATATATATATACATATATATATATATACATATATATATATATACATATATATATATACATATATATATATATACATATATATATATACATATATATATATATACATATATATATATATACATATATATATATACATATATATATATATACATATATATATATATACATATATATATATACATATATATATATATACATATATATATATATATATATATATATACATATATATATATACATATATATATATACATATATATATATATATATATATATATATACACATACATACATACATACATATACATACATACATATACATACATACATATACATACATACATATATATACATACATATATATATATATATATATATATATATATATATATATATATCTTTTTTTTTTTTTCCATGAAAAAAAAAAATCTGAAATATCTCTATCTTTGTCACCTTTTCTAACAATTACCAGTTATCATGAATTATATTAAATAGAGATTCACTAGGGAGGTGACGCATGGTGACTCCTCTTCTTTTAGTGTCAATATGTTATTTCATTATAAATACACATTTTTCTAAAACAAGCCCAGTTCTATTCTTTGCAAATTTCATGTTGTTCTACCTGAGCATCTTGAAGCAATAAATCACACCAAACTGGTAGCACTATAAGTATCATGCTATGTGCTAATGGTCAAATATATTAAAAATGGATTGGTATACAACCAGGCAAAGGTGTTCCCTCATTTCTCAGTAGCCTTGGATTTTGTTAGCAATTATTTTCTATAGGATCAACATGAAAAAATTTATTCATATCAGATTGGATTACGTTTCAAAGTACTTGTAAGGCGAAGCAACAGAAGCAACATATGATAGCAGCATTCTGAGAAGGTTGTGCAAGCAGGGTGGGTTGAAAGAGGCGCTGAAGACATTGACTGAAAACATCTCTGTAAAATCTTCTGACTATGTTTCTCTCCTGCGAGCCTGTGCTGATAAGAGGGCTCTATCAGAGACTAAATTACTACACACCCACATGATAACAAAGATGGGATTGGAGCCAAAAAAAAAACATATTCGTACCAAACACGCTCATCAACACATATGCAAAGGGCGGGAGTTTGCAGGAGGCACGCCAAGTGTTCGACAAAATGCCTGAACGAAATACAGTTTCCTGGAACACAATGATTACGGGATTTGCACATAATGGGCTAGTTGAGGAGGCCATTAAGTTGTTTAACAAAATGCCTAAACGAGATGCGATTTCCTGGAATGCCATAATTTCTGGCTATGCCCAAAATGGGCAGTTTGACAAAGCCTTGGAGCTCTTTAGACAAATGAGAGTGTCTGGTGTGAAGCCACATCCAGACACCTTTGCCAGTGTTCTTCCAACTTGTTCCAACTTGGCAGCTCTGGAACACGGTAGAATGATACACACAGACATAATTAAAGGTGGATTGCAACCAAACACATTTGTGGGGAACTCTCTGATTGATTTGTATGCTAAATGTGAAACCATAGAGTATGCGTACACGGTATTTGACAAAATGCCTAGACGGGATGTGGTCTCATGGACTGCAATGATCATGGGACATGCAATTCATGGCCATGGGAAAGAGGCCTTACAGCTCTTTGAACAAATGCGTTTATGTGGAACAGTCCCAGACCATGTGATCTATGTTGGTGTCTTGCCTGCGTGTGCCCATGCTGGCCTAGTGGATGATGGCTGGCACTACTTTGATCAGATGAATAGACTTTATGATATAACACCTCTTAGAGAACATTATTGCTGTATGGTAGATCTTCTTGGTCGAGCTGGTAACCTGTATATGGCAGAATATTTGATCAACAAAATTCCTATGAAACTTGACTCTGCCGTGTGGGTGTCTCTGCTCGGTGCCTGTAGAATTCATACCAATATAGAGCTAGGGGAACGTGTGGTAGAACACCTTTTTGAATTGGATCCTAAAAACGTTGCAACTTATGTGTTACTTTCAAATATCCATGCAGCCGCAGGCAGGTGGGATGAAATTGAAAAAGTCAGAAAATTGATGAAAAAAAAATAAAAAGGAAGTAAAAAAAAAAGAAGCAAGGCTGCAGTTGGATTGAGGTTAATAAACAGGTATATGCATTTGCGGCAGAAGAGCAATCACTTCCGCAGATGGAGGAAATTTATGCAGAGTTGGACAGATTGTCTGGGGAGATGGAGGAGGTAGGTTATGCACCTGATACAAGATTTGTACTGAATGATGTGGAGGAGGAACAAAAGGAACATAACCTTTCCTATCATAGTAAAAAGTTGGCAATTGCATTTGGGCTCATCAATACAACCCGTGGGACACCTATCAGAGTCATTAAGAACCCTAGAGTGCGTGGTGATTGTCACACTGCTATGTACTTCATGTCCTAGCTGATCTTTAAAATTAAAAGCTTCAGGCATGCTGTATTCTTTATCAAAATTGTTGTATTTCCTTTTACTAGAAGATCCCAACAGCTTCTTCATAGATAACATTTCAAAGATAAGTTATCCGACTGTCTTGTTCACAACTTCGATTGTGAACAAGACTATAACACAGTCGTCAATTTACAGGAACATGTCATCATAGCTTCTGGTCTGAAATAATATCATAATACTGTAAATCATACTGAGCTGAATATGCCATATATATAAGGGAGAATTCCATAATGCAGAGGTTGCCCTATAATAGATTGATGGCCATATAGAGTGAGATCATATAGTTTTGTTTTAGTGAGACCATATGTGATTAAGAGAGACCGGGACCAAAACAAAGCAGTTCATGTGAAAACAGGATCATAGGGCAAGAGCATATGCTGATATAAAGATGCTATATTGCCACTACCAAAGATGTGATGTCATTACCATATTGATTCTATATGACGAGACCATGGCATTAGTGTGAGAATATCTGAGCATGAGAGAGACCTCTAGCCATAGATGAGTGAGAATATAGAAGAGTGGGCTATTTGAGGGATGATTCCAAATGACTGTTATGAGATGATGCCATTTCAAATAGAGATTGGAGATTGAACCAAATGCGTTGCTCAGATTCGTAGCTCCGGAGGCTGAATACTAGATATCTGATATAGGTTTACTAAATGCAATAGTTCGTTTGCTGTGCAAGACAAATTGACACCTCAACAAATTTGATTTCTTGATTTCCACAAACATGTGTTTGCATAGAGCCAATGTTGCTTACAGCATGAAGATATTCGATCAAACTTCAAATTTGTCAAAAATGCTTGGTAAACCTTAGATCAAATCTTAACATAAAGATAAAGATGATCATATGTTTTCAATTGCTCTACTGGTGCATGTAAAGATAAGGTTGTCAAACATATCAGAATTCGAGTTGTCCTCCAGCCTTATAGATGATAATAGGTTTAGAAGAGGGACCAAAACCCTTCTGCTCAGACTTGATGCCCTTAGACAGAGGTTCAGGTGCGTCATCAAACAAGCCCTCCTACAAGAGAGAATTATAGATTAAGTGGCCCTATATTGTCGATGCTAAACACTGGACTAGAATGAACCTTTCTAGAAGGAAAATTCCATAGGTAAAATGCTAAATCTAGTTTTGAATTCACCCCAAATCTTTTTTTTTTTCAATTTATATGGAAAACAAGGGGTCTAGAATTTTACAAGATGTATTTCTATAATATTATTTATTCTGTTAGGAATTTTACAAGTGCATTTAAGTTGAAGCAAAACACTAGCTTTGTCATATCCCTAGGCACTATGCCATTGGACTGCTGTTGAAACATTTTGACATTCTAATTTTCTGGATTTTCAACTATTTAGTAAGAAATTTGATTATGGAACAACTATTATGGCACAGGTCCCGGTTTCGACCCCTCGGACTGCGTACCTCAAACAAAGAACATTCCGTCAAATTTACACTCATAATCACCAATTCAACGAATAATTTACAGGCTAAAACCTCATTTAAACAATGTAACAATGTTTCGTCAAATTCGCAATTAGAATCGCCAACTCAATGATAGAAACCCTCTAACTGCATAAAATTTAGAGATTACGAACCCCAGAAAAGTCCATTTCCGTCAAATTTAAACTTAAAATCGTCGTTCGAACTTCTAATTGAACATACTAGACCTATATTTTTTTTTGAAAATCCCCAACTGTCACTGCAGTTCGTGCTTTTGGTACGTTCTGTATTTAAAACTGAAAAGAATTGGCTTAGCAGTGTACCAAACTACTCCAAATGGAAGCGGTAGATTTTACAAAAATATAAATAAATAAAAGAAAAGTAGGTTTGCCCATTTTGTTCCCGCTGGTGTTGAAAGTGTACAAAGGGCGACTAGGAGTTACCAGCCAAAATGCACTTGAACTTCCTTTGAGGTTTTTCGTCTGCGATTGGACGCCGAGTATTTTTCTCATTGTGATGAATCGCATACACAAATACAGCTAATGAAACTGCCGCCAAGCAGGAAGCAGTGAAGATTAATTTGCTATCCATTCCAATGTGGATTTTTTTTTTTTTTTGCCCTTTTTATCTGTTCAAAGTATTCTTGGAGGCAAGAAGGCTGGATTGAATCTAATGGAATATTGCCACCGCCCACGAAAAAAAATACCATGAGTACCTAGTTCAATGGGTTATGGGCTTGTTCAGGCAAGTCTAAATAAATCGAAGGCCCCTCTCAGATGGCTGTGGTATATATACTCATAAACCTCCTCTCTTCTAGATGCATGTGGATCCTACATAAACCTTGAGATCTTTTCTTTCCAAAATGGAAATGTACGCAAAGTAGCATATCGATTGTTGGCATAAGAATGATCAAATCGTTGTTAAGCCAAACCTTTTTAAAGTCTTTGGTTTTTTTTAATAGAGGTAAAAGTTAATGTATCATTTTCAATCTAAAACATATATATATAGATATTACAAGTACTTAGGAGGATTACAAGCTTTTTATAGCGGAATTTGGGTTTAGTGGGCTTTGGGTCCAGATTTTGAACCAAAGCTCTGATACCATGTGTAAGGGCCTAATTCCAATTATTAGAGTCTCAATCTATTATACACTAACAGATCTATTTTCCTACTGTTTGAAAAAAAAAAGGAACTTACTGACCTTCTTACATAGATTTAAACATTTAACATCTTATCACTTTATCATAAGCAACATAAATTAAGGTGAGCATTCCATTGATATCAACTTAACAAGAGTGGTCCATGGAAAATACCTGTTCCGACGGTTGATGATGATACCTTTGTCTTATAGTTCCTGTTGAACGCTCCTTCTCACCGACCCAACCGGGTTTACCTACTATCCAACTAGGAATAAATTCCTAGCCCAGGAAACCTCCACAGGTTCCCTAGCCCTCCGTGCCCAAGTCCAACCAGATATAGTGTGTCCTCAAGAAGAATCTGCAAAACTAGATAATGATACTTTCCTCCTCTCAAACCCAAGAAACCTCCACAGGTTTCCAAGGTCTCCCAAAATCATGACAAGGCCAAACAATCACAACCAACCCCCACAATCCTAAGCAAGACTCCAACCCCGCCCTCCTTTTCTTCCTTCCCCCTTCCATTTTTATACCCTCCTTCCCTTCTCCATCTCAACCACCTCTCATTAATGTCATTAACTTCTCATCCATCCTTACAATTGAGTTCTCTTCTCCCAAGTAAGCTAGGGGTACATTTGGAAATGTGACATGAATATAAAATTGAGATTTTAATGGGAAAGGATCATGTCTTCTCCCAAGTAAATCTGAAAATTACATTTGGAAATGTGAGGTGAATATATATATTGATAATTAAATGGAGAGGACTATGTCTTCTCCCAAGTAAATGTGAGGGTACATTGGGGAATGTGAGATGTAATTACATGGAGAGGACCATGTCTTCTCCTTAGTAAATGTGAGGGTACATTGGGGAATGTGAAATGAATATATATATTGATAATAAGATGGAGAGGACTATGTCTACTCCCAAGTAAATGTGAGGGTACATTGGGGAATGTGAGATGTAATTACATGGATAGGACCATGTCTTCTCCTTAGTAAATGTGAGGGTATATTGGGTAATGTGAAATGAATACATATATTTTGAAATAATGGAAGGAGACCATATCCTACCTAATATTCAATTTGAGAAGGTAAGTAGGGAATTTGAATAATGGAAATCATGAATTTTATATTAGACCAATATTTCTCAATATTTTTAGATAATGTAAACATTAACAAAATTTGTAGGATAAGATTTAAGTGGGGCATTACATGATTGGTGTCGAAACTTGATCCATATCTACCCGAAGTTTGTTACCAAAGAATCGAGAAAGGGATTTGGGTTGTTAGTGAAACTTTATTGTATTCTTTGGTTTATGGTGGATTGGCATGAAATAGAACATGTTTACATGATCTCATATGGTTGTGTGATTTGAAGCTATAATTTTTGAGTCACTTGTTAATACCAAAGTGGAAGTTCCATCCAACCTTACCAACCCTTTATTACCATATAAATACATTAATCTAAGAACCTTCAAAACTTGTTGTTTTAATTATAACCAAGGTTTATAAAAGACATAACAAGACTTCTATATTTCTAGAGTGAGTTGGCAACCTTGACTTGTGTTAATAATTGATCCATACTTACCCAATCTGAAGCTTGTTACAATATTAACAATCCTAGATATTCAAAAACTGGAAAGTAAGTTGGGATCTCTATTTAAGACAATTGTAAGCTAGAATATCATTTGATTTAATGATTGATTGATACAACACTAGGGTAAATTTACTAAGCTTGGGTCATTCTATTCATAAATATCTTTATCTTTGGCCATTGAAGATAATTTAATCTCTGAAATTTGTGCACTTAGTTATTAGAATAGGTTCCATATTTGTAAAATCACGCACTTGTGATGTTGATGTACACTGAGTGCGATAACAATCATTGAAATAAGGAGATTGTCATTACATATCTTAGACACCTGTAGCCTTGTGTGATAGTTGTTCATTGGTTTTCATTTCAGGACATAGGACACTCTGCTTTCAGTGTTTATGGTTACTGTAAACTCTAGCCTTTAAGTTTGATTTGAAAAGTTCATTTGTTGAAGTGTGTTTCAAGGTTTGAGAAAAAAGTAGTTTGGAGTGAGGTTGATTTTGCACATAGTGGCCACTTTTGAAGTTAATACACATGATTGTATTGTTAGCATTGACAACATATTTGAGTCACATTTTTAGTTTCTTGTTTACACACAAAGTGGAGTGATTTTGATTCTTTTGCTTGCACATATAATTGAGAGGAAATAAGATTTAGTGTAAGAACTTGAATAGAGGTTTTATTTTGAGTTGAGAATCCTATTTGATATTAGCATAGCTTCGATTGTCTAGGATTTACATGTTTGTAGTTAACAAGACAATCTTTACATTCGCTTGGTCAATGCTCATGTTTCCTAGATGACAATGTATTTATATGTTATTTATTTTAATTAAAATTCAAAATAGACAATAAACTTTATTTTTCAAACCAGGGTTAGTAGGCTTGTGAGGCACTTTGTGCAGTATACAAAAGCAAGAGGATCTTCACCAAATTTCTAAAAAACCCATGTTGCAAAAGGAAATCCTCGTAGTAAAACACACTTGCATAAAACAAACACACTTGAATGAAATCAAAAGTAAATTAATCTAAGAAAACAGGAAACTACGATGTTTTTTATTCAACACTAAATGAGAAGCTAAGATAGAGTTAGGGCCTTTTTCATCAAGAGAGATAGTGGATGACACTCCTGGTCCTTTATTTAGCTTACCAATCAACTTGTCTTCAAAAGCAACAACTATTCTATGATAAATTGTTCATGAAGAACAAACACAAGTATAAAAAATAATATGCAAAAAGTAAAATTGCATAAAAGAAAGTATGCAATGGAATAAAATGTTTCCATAAACCATTTCTGATGAGAAATAAGTAACAAGCTATCCCATGATACTAAACTAAAGCACTCAACATCTAAACTAGAGAATGAAAATATGAGAAAAGAAACTTGATATTATTCCATCATAAGTTGGACAGTTTCTCTAAGAGTCCTCCCCTTTGGAGTTGAGGAGGCACTCTTATTTATACAAAAACTTGCTTGAAGCAAAACCTTATAGCTTGTCCAAACATTAGTTGTCACTTCAAAGTAAATACGTAATATACTAATTCTTTCAAATGATAATCATAAATCACATGAACACTAATCAATGTACTAAAAAACATCTTGAGCCTAAATCATGCATGTGAGAATAAAAAATGGATAATACTTGGTTAAAAGTAAATGAAAATGAATGAAAGGAAGGAAAGGAAGGTGTCAAATGATGGTGATTTTATGACTGATCATCTCCCCCAAAGTCAATATGTTGCATGTCCCCATGCAACCCTACATATTTATATCAACCAAGATGCAAGGATACTTAATGAAGCTTCATTTTTTCAATGCATACCGCTTAATATGGTGACTCCACCTCCAGACATAGATTAAGTGATCATGAAGTCTTCTTTTGCTGTTGATTAGGTTTCTTTCTTATATTACACCCCATGATTTATGTTATGTGTCTATGCTCGATATGAGTATTTATGCTTGATATAAGCTGCCATGAACCACCCTATAGGAGGAGATATGGAAGGCTCATATTGAATGAGGATGGGGATGATATAAACAGGATAAGGTGTGGTCATGAATGGTAAAGGTGAATATTTCCTCCCCTCTCCTCCAAAATCAAGAATTTTTCTGTCCTCAAAAAGAGATAAAATGGTATGGAAGTAGAAGAGGAAAAAGGCTTAAGTGATTTTCAGATACAAATATAAAGTATTCAATGAATCTGATAAACAAAAGGAAAGAATATGTATACTTGTACTTATGCATTTTACAACATGCATATAATATTTTGTAGAAGGTTTTACGTAGGTTCTCCATAGGTTCTCAAAGCATAGAGTAAGAATCCCTGAAACTTTGTACCAAGGATGATCCCTATGCAGTTAATTGGTATTTTTTATTGTGTAACAACACCAACGTCATCCTTAGAACTTGTTATTTTTTGTTTCCTGTGTAACATTGAGGGGTTTGTGAAGCATTATTGAGAGTAGAAACATACTGAAATATTTGAAGCTCATTGAAGATGCAAGGAAAAGATCAATAGCAGGAAAGTAACATAAGAAACTTATGATGGGTTGGTAGAAACAAGCTCTCTTTATTCAACAAATAATGAAAATGAAAAGGTAACTTAGCATTGTAAGTGAACCAAGTTAGTTTATTGGGTGGATTAGGGGTGGGTAAAGCAAGAAGCTATGGAGATATAATGGGGGAAAGAAGTGGGTAAAATGTTTTCATGATAGTAGTGGTTACACAAATGATATTCAAAGGCTTTAAGAGTTAACCACATAAGGAAAGAAAACTTCAGCAGTAATTTGAATTGGAAGATGTATGGGAATACCATGGTACTTCAGATTTTCTTGAAAGGAATTGTGCATCAATTTATCCATTGATGTAGGAATGGGGCCCAATTCTGCAACACTAATATTTAATCAATTCTCCATTTTCCTTGTACTATCTTTATCCAAAATTTCTTCAATGTCCTTGTAGGTCAGTATCTGGAACAATTCTATAACACATCCATAGGAACTTGATCTTCCAACATGGTTCGTTCAAGGATTCAACATGGCATGTTATAATTCCATCTTTCATGAAGTTTTTTCCTTGAAAATAGCTTATTTTTAGATTGAAATCCATGGTCCTTTAATCTACAAAACTAGCATTTTTCTTGCAAAACATGGTGATATTATGAAGGAAAGAGATATGAGGAATTTATTTATGAAAAAACATCAAATAACTTGGAAGTAATGCATATAACATAAATTTCCTGAAGAAATTATTGATTTGTTTTTCATTGTTACTTGCTAGGGAGTGGTGGTCACCTAGACTACATGGCAATAATTTGATGATAAAGTTTCTATCTGATGTCTTATTAAAGTTATTCCAAAGCCAAATTGAAGTATATTCAGAGGGTTATTTCTATGGGCTACATATCTTTGTTTACTTTTATCAAGAGAATAATGATGGTTACAACAACTCCAAAATATAATCTGCATAAAACGCATCCTCAAGCTTATACAAACATTTGATTACAAACCCACTTTTTAAACATCAGATCGATTATTTCCAAAGAGTTGTCAATGTAATTATGATATCAATTTGAATGAATCGACTACTCCAAAATTATTACAAATATGAGGTGAATTTTGTCTCAAATGTATAATGACTACTTGAAGAGTGTACATAGGTTGGGGTGCCTCTGATATTTTTGGGTCACAAGTTAAAAACACATGCAAAAAACTGGTTTTACATCATTATATAAATCATATAAGCTTTGAAATATGCATACAATAATCAAAAGATACCACCTAAGGAAAATAATTATCATCCCTTTGTATCCATGCTTCCTGATGGGTTAATGTTGTCCTCAAATTATGGGGTACATGTCACCATACAGGGTCATCTAATTAGGTGGAAAAAGGGTTCATCTATCTCTGGAATGTGAATATGGTCAAATCAATGGTGATATAGGGATAAAAGGTTAGGTCAAGGATAGTTCTATGCCTATCTATATATCATCATGAATGAGTTTCCAAGCTGGGATAGAGGTGCCATTTTAGACCTTTTTTTCTTTCATTATTATTATTATTATTATTACTATTATTTCCAGAGTACTTGGATTGAACTAGGTACGCTACCTTGGGATCATATCTATGAATATTTAGAAGTAGCTTTTAGCATGGGTATTTTACAAGATAAGTTGTGCCATTAAGACCCTAGGGAGGGCCCTTATGACGTCAGAGCCCAACTGATACATTGTTCTAATAAGACCCTATGGAGGGCCCTCACGACATACCATAGTCAAACATGTCCTCCCAACTTAGCTCCATTTTCTCTGTATGTTATATTATTTTATTCTTTTATTTTTCCAACATCTCTTTCATCATAGATCCACCCTTCTGCATAATGAAAATAAAAGAAGGGTATAATACATTCAGAAATGAGAAGGATATAGTGAAGGAACAATGTTTAATAACACTTATCCATGTGGCTATAGAAAAATGTCATTAGATCACAGATAGAGAGGGGTGTGGGAAAATGGTAAATCATGAGGTGAGAAAAAAAGTACACCAAGAAAATTTCCAAGTTGTCAAGCATAACTAGGCCACTCTAATCCAACAATCCTGATTAGAAAACATGTCAAAATGGGTTGAGGATTTCATCAACTGTCTCAAGTGCCATAGAAAGCAAGGAATGATAATGATGAGTCCTTTGTTGGGTGCCTAACAACATATATGCATAAAGGAAAGCATAAAACATGATATATATAAAATAAAACCACCCATGGCATGATTGTGGCTATAGAATAAAACATATATGCATAAATGATTATTGTACTAGCCTAATTCCCTCACAAATTTTAACAATAGGGGTTTCTTTGGAGAATTAGATTATGCCCACATTCTTCTTGCTTCTAATATTTCATAAAAGATGATTTGGATTCAATAATTTGATTTCTAGTTAAGATATGAAAGGGGAGGCTATAGCTTTTGGTTGAAGTGTGGTATGAGATGATGTGGTCCTAACATAACCAGCGCAGAAATCCTAGAGAGTCAAACGAGTGCCTCATCATCTATAGTATTGAATTGACATAACAAGAACCTGACATAACCACCATGGGAACTTTGAAGAGTCCATGGAGTGTCTCATTATGCATGAAAACTTTCCACACTATATTCCAAAAATCTAGAGGATTTGAAAATAGATATTCTTTAGTTCATGCAAAGAAACGAAGGCTTAACAATTTTCATATAACATACCTCATTGAAGTAACCTCTCCTTGATTCCTCCTCCCATATAATCCTCATTCATCAATACTTCCTTGTTGTTAAAATCTTCCTGCTAAGAAATTAGTACAATGGGTGGCTCTTACTATGCCACAAAAGGGAAGTCTATTTTGACCTAATTCACGAAAGCAAGGACATAGGTTACTGAAAGGGGTAGTCAAAATTCCCTTTGTTCACTTCTACTCATACGTTATCTAAATTCTAAGGCAAATAATTGTTATTCTTTGAGTGCCTCCTTGACAACATTGCCAAAAATGATGATGTATTTATATGTTATTTATTTTAATTAAACTTTGAAATGCACAATGCACTTTATTTGTCAAAATAGAGCCAATAAACTTGTGAGGCACTTTGTGCAATATACACAAGAAATAGGATCTTCACCAATTTCTAAATGACCTGTGTTGTAAAAACGAAATCCTAGTAATAAAACACACTTGCATAAAAGAAACACACTTGCATGAGGCCAAAAGTAAATTAATCTAGGAAAACAAGAAACTGTGATGCTTTTTGATTCAACACTAAGTGAGAAGCTGAGACAAAGTTAGGGCCTTTACCATCAAGAGAGATAGTGGTTGGCACTCTTGTTCCTTTATTTAGCTTATCAATCAGCTTGTCTTCAAAAGAAAGAACTATTGTATGATAATCTGCTAATGAACAATACACACAAGTAAGAAAAACAATATGAAAAAAGTAAAATTAGATAAAATAAAGCATGTAATGGAATAAAATTCTATCATGAACTATTTCCGATGAGAACAAAGTAACAAGCTATCCCATGATACTAAACTAAAGCACTCTACATCTAAACTAGAGAATGAAAATATAAGAAAAGAAACTTGATATTATTCCATCATAAGTTGGACAATTTCTCTAACAGTCCTCCCATTTGGAGTGGAGGAGGCACTCTTGTTTATATAAAAGCTTTCTTGAACTAACAACCCACTTGAGGATAAGATATTCCCAAGTGGTTGCAACAATTCGCTAAGCATATGAATGATTATTATAATTATGAAATTTTATTATAACATATATGGCATATGGTTAAAACATATATCAACGACGTTTAAAATATACATAATAATAGGTTTGACAGATAAAAATCCATGCCATATACATAAATGACAACACAACAACAATTTGTTTGTTACGTAATTTTAGGTGGAGGTTCTATAGTCGAATAATATGATCCCATCATAAACCAATCCGTTGATGTTTGAAATCCTTGGACGACATGTTATAATATGTTGCCACAAATCCAAATATAGTGAATTTTTTAATGTTTGGTAGAACATATGATGCATATATCATTTCACAACAAGCTATTATTTATTTTGCAACAAACCATATAGGTCTGATTTTTTAGCAGAGTTATGATTTCATTGCAACTACTATAAATATGATTTTGTAGCAGAGTTTTGATTTCACAACAAATTCTATAGGTCTGATTTTGCAGCAACTATTCTAAACACATGAGAACCCTGTAGTTGTAGTAACCAACAAAATGACTTCAATCTATGGAAAACGATGTGCAACAAACGTGATTTGTGGTGAATATGATTTCGTAGCATGTGAAGCAAAACCCTATGGCTTGTCCATACATGAGTTCTCACTTTAAAGTAAATATATAGTATACTAATTCTTTCTAATGTTAATTAGAAATCACATGGACACTAATAAATGTACTAAAAAATATCTTGAGCCTTAGGCCTGCATGTAAGCATAAAATAGGATAATACATGGTTAAAAGTAAATGAAAATTGATAAAAGGAAAGAAAGGAAGATGTCAAATGATAGTAACTTTATGACTCATCGTCTCCCCCAAACTTAGTGTGTTTCATGTCCTCATGCAACTTTGTACCTCTATATCAACCAAGATGCAAGGATAGTTAATGAAAATTCATTTTTCCAATGCATACCGCTTATTATGGTGACTCCACCTCCAAGCATAGATCAAGTCATGAAGTCCTATTTTGTTATTGATTAGGTTTCTTTCTTATCTTACACCCCATGTGTAACAACCTTGGTGAAAATTCCATGTAATAAAAGTTAAAAACAATAACCACGGTTGATGGGACACTTTTTCCACACTGAATGTTGGGTAAGACATCCTAGTGGGTGTTCATTTGGTTGTTTATGGCTAAGGAAATTGGAAAAGGATAAGGCTAAGGATTTGGAAAGGGAAAATGGATTTTTTGGCACAATTATTTATGAAAATAATGCAAATTAGGAGAAAAGGGAGGTGAAAGGTCACACGTTGAATGTGAGGAGGAAAATGAAGGAAAATAATGGAAAATGAAAAAATAGAGGCATCATTCATAAAAGGGCTTCTGAGGATTAACTGGTAACCTTTTGTTAGTTTAACTTTGGAGCTCTCTCATTATTCTCTCTCTCTCACACATTCTTTGACACTTAGAGTTTATTAGAGAAATATTGGCATTGGAGAAAGAAAGGAAAATAAGGCAAGGGGAAGCAAAGATCAAGTAGGGAAAGGAAGGATCAAGCAACTACATCAGGCTTTGTTGTAGGTATCAAATTGCATGTGTATTTTTGTTGCTAGATTTGGCATGCATGAAATTGCATGTGGTTCTTTTCTATCATGGGATGGGTTTTTCCAGGTGTAACAACGTTTTCAGCCTAGCCTTTCCATTTCCAGATAGCCATGGTGTGATGGGGTTCTCATGGTATGGTTGAGTTGGATTTCCAGATGGATTCGAAGCTCAGTGGGGTGGATCGCTGAATGATAGATCACATGGACTAGTGGTCCCTGAACTAGATTGTGGGTCACAGTAAAGCCACTGGCATAGTGACCCATGAGCCAGACTGTGGGTTGCAGTAAATCCAAGATTGTGTTGCCTCAGCGAGTATAGGAATCCTTGGCGGTGAATGGTAGGATATATGGTAAATCCAAGAGGTGGTTTTCTGTTCATTGGGCCTAGTAATCCTGGGTTTGGGATATGCAGTAAAGCCTAGAGAGTGGGTCTTGGTTTAGGGCCTAGTGATCCGAGTTTGGATTGTAGTAAGGCCTGAGAGACTAGGAGAGAGGAAAATTCCTCATGGTGTAGGTGGAGAGATCTGGTGGCATCCATGCTTTCTTGTCCTAATGATTGGGTGGAGATCACGGTAAAGCCTGTTATGATGTGTTCGTTGTGTTGGCCTAGTGATCCAAGATGGATTACAGTAAAGCCTAGTTTTTGTTGATGAGGGTGAGGTGGTTTAGTGTCAGTATGCCATGGTTGGTTCTTTTGGTTTTTCAGTCCCACATTCATGCTTGGAATATGGCACGGGGATGATTGGTTGAAGAGAGACTTGGCTCAGCTAATCTATGGTTGGGTGGAATGTGGTAGTCCCATCTCCGGTTGGTTTATTGCATCCATTAATGATAAATTGATCCCTTTGATTTCCATGTGAAAATGTATTGATGTACATGTGGATTTTGATGGCTAATGTGTTTATGGTAATTATGTTCCTATGATGCTAGTTATATGTATATTTTATGACAACATCTATGTATGTCTCTCAACATGTTTTTACTTGTAAATGAATGGATAGTGTATCTATGGCCTAATAAATGATAATGCAACAAATGACATGAGGGAACAATGGTTCATAGTGATTCTCATATAAGTATGATATCCCTACACTTAATTCTGTTGTTTACACCTATAAGTTACATGTTGATGATATGTTTGACTAAATGGCTGGCATGGCTAGTAAGGGTATGGTTATGGTCTTATTCAACTTATTGCTTTTGCATCATTGTTTCCTTGTATTGTTAATGATTTTAAACTATCACTCCATTCTGGGTAGTAGCCTAGGCTTTGGGCTTGAAAAAGTGGCTTAAATCTTGGGGTCGCTGGCACAAAATTGATAATTTTGGTCTTCGGTCGCTGGCACAAAACTGGCAATTTTGGTCTCTGGTCGCTGGCAAGAAAGCCTATGAGAGCAACTTTAGTTTGTTGGTCACTTCCTTTCCCATAGAATGAGAGTGACTATGACCTAAGAGGTCTAGAACAATAGTGGGACCTCGATACAGGCTATCTGAGTGGCTGACGTGTCTCATGAGGGTTCTATTGATGATGTTGGATGATTTTGTGTGATGTTTCTATCGATTCCACTTCCTTAAAGTCACATAGGAGGGCGAATTTGATCACAGTAGCCTCTCGTCTCATGTTAACTCGTTTGGCATGGTTTCTTGGGTGGATGTGGGAGGAGGTTGTTACAGAGTGGTATTAGAGCGTGGTTCACCCCTCATACTAGATGGGCGGTGCATGTTGTTCATGCATGCATGTCAGTTGCATGTGTGTCTCTTACACCTGCATTCCATGTGCTTGTAGCATTTTCTTACTCATTGATTATGGTTGTAGGAATGTTGCCATGGACAATTTGATATTGATTTCATGAAATGTATTTTTTATGAGTATGTAACTAGTTGCGTATGGATTATATGTCGCTTATATCTTGATTTTATGTCGCCTACTTACATCCTTGTATGTTAGGTTACATTCTTGAATATTTTGATTACATGTATCAATATTTTAGGTTGATTACAAGAATTGATCGCTTATGTTCAACTACATGTATTTATGCATATGTGTAGTGGATTAGGCATGGCTTATGCATGTTGTTGCTTGCCTGTGGCAATGTGTATAATGGAGTAATGGTCGTTGTCATGCATGAGGTCATAACATGCATTGTTGATATGACCTTGCATTGATGACTGGACCCTAGCTAGAATGATGTTTATTCATTGATGCACTTACTTCTTATATGTATATATGCTATTATGTCTATGTTATACATGTATAATGCTAACTTGGTGATCTTGCAGACAAGGTATCCTCCCTGAGCTATATTGAGGTATGTTTATTTATTGTGATTTGGTTTATCAGACATAGTATGCATTGCAGGAAAGATATCAAATGGCTAGCAAGATGGTTGACTACAAAGACTCTCCCTATGAATCTAAAGAGTAGTATGGTGTTGGCAACTCTTTTGATTTGACAGTTACATTGAGAAGTTTGAAGCAAGAGATAAGGAGTTGTAAGGCAGATAATGACCAGATCATATAGGCACAAGAGAAGCAAGTAGAGGGCCATCAGCCTTGCAGTGACAAGGGCCACTTCAGATCAGTCATGGATATGGGGATGAAACTAATGGGGCATATGGCAGTAGGTCTCCTGATAGACACAAGTCAGATAGATCTGATACAATGAGAGATTCTAGGTTGATGGAAACTTTGGATAGGAGGGGCAATGAGTATAGGTACTATTATAGTTATGGTTTTGATAGACATCATGATCATCATTGCTATCATCCTTATAGGAGGAATGATAGGGGATGCTTTCCAGATGAATTTAGGAAAGAAAAACCACCTACTTTTGATGGATATGTGAAGAAACTAGAAGATGTAGAGGCTTGGATACTTGGTATGAACAAATTATTTGAGTTGCATGAGTACACAAATAACATGAAGGCCAAAGTAGCTATCTTTAGCTTGAAAAGAAGAAAACATATGGTGGGAAGAGGTTAAGCGGGTTAGAGACATCAGGACATATGACTTAAGTTGGTGGGAGTTCAAGAGGCTTTTAAGGAATAAGTACTTATTAGAAAGGTACTACCATAGTAAGGCTAAGGAATTCTATGAGTTAAAGATGGGATCAATGATAGGAGAAGAGTACACAACCAAGTTTCTGTAGATATTGAGGTATGTACCATATGTTACTGATGAGAAGGCTAAATTTCAGAGATTTGTCAGTGGTTTTCCATTAGCATTTAGAGATCAAATTGAGTATGATGAGCCTCGATCACTTTAGCAAGTTATTGGGAAACCAAAGCATTTCTATGAATAATCAAAGTGTAAGAATGAATCTCAACATGGATGGAAAGGAAATGAAAAAGGTAAAGGTAAATGGCAGCCTAAGAGGACAATGCCTTCACATGCAGATGAGAAAGAGAACATGGCACTGCAAAAGAGATTTAATGCAACTAGATAGGGACATGGGTCACATCAGCAACAACAACATAGAGGTGAGGGCATTGGTTGGTTGGAGTGTTGCACATGTGATAAGGAGCACATTATGAGAGAATGTTCACAGAATTAGAGTGGTAGGCCTCAGATATACAATTCACATGAGGCAAAGACCGTTGGGGATGTCGATCAAAGTGTTCCACGTATCTATGCAACAGTGGACAACATGTAGGTAGAACACCAGGCATCTATCATTGAGATGGACGGTAAGCTTTGTGATCAAGTTATTTCTATTTTGATTGAACCTCAATCTAATTATAGCTATGTTAGTCCTAACTTGGTGGATAAGTGTGGTTTGAGTATGGAATTGCATGCAGAATCTTTGTTAGTGCAGTTGGTTACAGGTACAAAGAAGCGAGTTCATCATTGGGTAAAAGCTTGTACATTTGACTTGAGTGGCATGCCTACCATAGCACATTTGAATTTATTACCGTTGGGTTCATACAATATGTTTTTTGGCATGGACTGGTTGTGTCTTCATAGAACTAAGGCAGACTTCTATGAAAAAACTATTGAGTGTGTTGATGACAATGGAGAACCAAGAGTCTTACAGGTAAGAAGAAAGCCACATAATTTAGGATGGTGACAACTATGCAAGCAAAGCATAGCTGCAGGAAAGGGTGTGTTTTATTCATAGTGCACATTTCTAGTGATAAGGGTAAGGAGGTTGAGGATGTAGATGTGTTGAGCAGGTATCAATTTTTGCAGAAGTTTTAGATGTATTTCCAAAATACATTACAGGGTTACCACCTCACAAGGAGGTATAATTTTCTATTGGGTTAGTGCCAAGGGAAACTAAAACATAAAAAGCACCTTATATGATGAGCACACCTGAGTTAGTTGAGTTAAAGCTATAGTTGAACGAAATGCTATACAAGGGATACATTAGGCCAACTGTATCACCTTGGGGTGCACCAGTCTTGTTTGTGAAGAATAAAGATGGTACTCTCAAATTGTGCATTGCTACAGGTAGTTGAACACAATGACTATCAAGAACATGCACTCCTTGTCGAGGATTGATGACTTGTTCGATCAATTGAAGGGAGAAACAATGTTCTTGAAGATAGACTTGAGATCTGAATACCATCATGTATGCATCAAAGAGGAGGACATTTACAAGAATGTGTTCAGGACTAGGTATGGGCATTATGAGTTTGTTGTTGTTCCATTTGGCTTAACTAATCCTCAAACTACATTCATGTGCTTGATTAATAGTGTGTTGTGTCCATATTTGGATAAGTTTGTTATTGTATTCATTGATAATATACTGGTATATTCTAAAAATGAGGAAGATCATGCCGAGCATTTAGCAACAATGTTGAGGTTGTTGAGGGAGCATTAGTTATATGCTAAGCTCAACAAGTGTAGTTTATTTTAGAGTGAGGTACATTATTTGGGACATGTTGTTTCCAAGGAGCGCATTGCAGTAGACCTAGATAAGATAAGAGCCATCATGGAGTGGGTAGCTCCTAAGAGTGTGGATGAGGTGAGATCTTTCATGGGTCTGGCAGGCTATTATAGGAGGTTCATCAGGAACTTCTGACAGATTGCTTATCCTATCACATCATTACAGAGGAAAGGTAAGAAGTTCGAATGGACATAGGTTTGTGAGGCTAGCTTTGAGAAGCTTAATCAGTTGTTGACAAATGCACTAGTGCGACAAATTGCAGATTCAGATAAAGAGTTTATGGTATGCATAAATGATGGAAAGAGAGGAATTGGTGGATTCCTTATGTAGAATGGATAGGTGGTATGTTATGAGTCCTGAAAACTAAATGAGAATGAGAAGAACTACCTAACATATGATTTGGAGTTAGTAGCGATCATACATGCATTAAATATGTGGAGAGACTATCTTCTTTGTAGGAGATTTGTACTTATGAGTGATCACATTGGGTTGAGGTATTTGTTTGACTAGCCAAATCTGAACGCCGGGCAGTCTAGATGGTTGGCCATGATCATCGAGTTTGATTTGAAGATTAGGTACATCAAAGATAAGGAGGATAGGGTGGCAAATGCTCTAGCATATGGTACAGGTAAATCACTTACCAACTGTGAGTTCCTGTGGGATGGACTTATAGGATAATATATTGTAGGTAGGTCAACAAGATGTTACGTATATGGAGATTGTGCACAGGTTGCAACAAGATGCTAGTACAAGTACATGTGTAGGTACAGGTGTTATAGACATTTTTGGGCACTGCAACCCCAATCATAAATGTCCATAAACCAAGGGCTCTTAAGTCCCTAAAAGTGTTGTTCCAACCCCTAAAAGAACAAGGTCAGCTGATTACATCATCTCCCAGAAGTTCTCCATGAAAAACTACTCAGAACTGGTCAAAATTGGACCATCTCACCTGCTCCATGGTCAAAGTGCGCTGCATCCCACCTAAATGCACATGGGAAGTGCGATGCATATTGAAAAGCCCTTCTATGGGGTGCGATGGGCAAGAGTGGACAAATGGCAGGGTCAATATGCGAGGTGGAAGATCATGGAATCTTCTAGAAACTTCTCCTGTGACACTTGCCTCTCTACATTCGCCTAGGGATGAGTAAGAGATCATCAATCTCCAAGTGGAATCAAGAACTATTAGGGAGAGGACACTAATCAAATCTTAGAAGCTGACTCAGCCCCCTTGCAAACATCTATATATGGATCCCTCATCCTAGAGATCCAGAGGCTGGAATTTTGTATCTTGTAAGGAAGTGCTGCTGGTTTCTTGGTGTAACATCATAGTGTTGGGTGATATAAGCTTTCCATGAGGTGAAGAAGGGCTTTCTTGCTGAGAGGATGACGCTGGGTCAGAACAATTGGTTGTAATCCTCTTTGCTATTCTTGATTATTAATAAAGCTATCCAAGTTGTCCTCCACGTTCTTGTATGATTGATGATATATGCGTTTGTGTGGTCAATATATATCTGGTCCTATATTGTTTATGATAGTAGATCTCTATTCTTGGATAGTGTTATGCTACATTGATTCCACAGGTGCTCTTTGAAGCTGGGTAGACGAGGAAGCAAGTGGCAAAGATCTATCAGAAGGGAGAGGAATCAAGCAAGGAACCAAGTGCAAGACAGAGGTTGGTCTCCTTTGTTCCCCTCTTATCTACTTTTCATAAAGGAAAATGAAAGTAGTTTTAGTTTGTTTGTTTCTAAGATAGCTACCAGTCTTAGTGGGACTAGCAGCTCTGCATAGACACTAGATTTCCCGATAACAAAATGGTGACTCCGCTGGGGAGCGAATAGATTGTTTGTTTGTCTATATTTGTTTGCTTTATAAACTTACAGACAGAGCCTGAAGTCAAGCTAGCTAGCCTTCGAACTGCATTTTCTATGCAAGCGCAAAGTAGATCAATGATGCTTCAGTCTATCTCCAGGTTCTGTTTATAAACTGAACAGTCAATTTACAAGCTCTCTAATTGCCCTTGTGGTGGCTCTAGTAACCTCCTTAGATCTACCCCTGTGATTTATTTACTAATTACCACTTGCTCGGCCTAAACCCTTGAACTGTGCTGCAAACTGTGATCAAGAACTGGATCAAAAGTCTCGCACTGTAACATCGCACCCTCTCTTCAAGGATATTAGTATGCATCGCACTTCCTGTGTGCTGTAGGTGGGATGCATAGTGGAATCCCTGTGTAACAGGTGCGCTGATCAGAAAAGGCTAATTTTGCCTCCAGACTTTGGTTTTTTCGCTCTTTTCAGCTCTATTCAGGAGTTTTGCTATCTGTAATCAGTATACCTCTATTGGAAACCCCCTTTCTTGCCATTATTCTACCTCCATTGTGCAAAGAATTGTAAATGTTTTTGTGTATTGTGAGCCATTTTCAGTTCTCTTTTACAAAGAAGTAGCGTAATTGAACTATCGTTTCTTGATCTGGAAGTGTCGCAAGTGTCGTTTTCAGTCATAGAAGAGAATCTGATTGTTCTTGATAGTCGATTACACTGTTACTCTTGTATTTGATTTGAATTAATAGTTTTTCAAGTGTCGAAAGAAAGTTTTCAATTCCAAATAACAAAGTGTCGTCATTGTCTTCGTTTTGTCTTGAAAAGAAACTTGTTAGTAATGTCGATTTGGAAAATAATTCAAATTTGCGCTTAGCTTTCCTTTTATCATTCACACATTAAGAAGGTTGAAAACAAATACATGCATGTGCATTTGCATTTAGACTGTTTGTTGTTTTGATTTAGGACAGTGCATATAGTGTGTGCTCTCTGCTCTATGTTGAAAGAATATCGTCTCTCTTTCCTTAGTAGCTAGGATTTTCATTGCAAAAAGAAGATTAAACAATTGTTTATCATCTTAGATTGCATTTTAGGAATTGCATATCTACATCACGCGGTGAACCTGAAAGGCAAATTTATTAAGCAAGATCAACTGTAAAATAAATTTAATGAATCTAAAAACGCTTTGGAACCTAACGCACAACAGTTAGAAGTCTAGGCTAGAGACGTATTCTGGCGTTGTAAAGCCTGGTAATTGTTGTTTTCATTGTTGGTTGAGTGATTCCTCCACTTTGAGACGATAAGTGCTAGTATGGACTTGTGCTCCCATGTACCGTCGAGTATATATTGGGAGACCACAATAGGCTTTATCCATTATCCATAGGAAGTCGTGTCTGCCGCCCTATCGATCGCAATGCACTGAACACAACATTCGGGAAGATTGATTGCCGTACCGTAAAAAGTATTCTACAGTTTTGCGATTGGTTTGGTAATCCCTCTGTCTAGATTTCCTGAGTAGTCTCTTTCATTCCTTTTTAGACTCCTTAAAGGAAAAGGTCCATCTGAGCACTTGTCACTTCAAGCTCATTAAAAATCGAAGGCGACTAGAGTCATCTTTTGATTTTTCTCGACTCTTAAAAATTGAAAAAACAAGTTGTGTTAAAGCGTCTAAAATTCATTTAATTCGGAAACATATTTCCCCTTGATTTTTAGTTGATCGAGTAATTCGCAATCGTGGAAGAAAGTCAATTGAAACCCCATCGTTCATGGAGGCTTACGAGTCAACTGTCTTTGTCTCCAAAATCAAAACTGTTACGGACGAAGCGAACTCGTTTAACTGGTTCGAAATCCCCTGGTAAAGTTAGAACAAGTGTTCCAACACCATCGGAGACTCCAGTTACTCCAAAAATTTTTGGTATCCCTGCCTTTACAGAAGAAGTTCCGCAGCCACCAAAGGACATAGAGCTGATCCTAGTGTGAAGGTAAACACTTGTATTACTGAACCAGCTCCATCTACGGCTGATTCGGAAGGTGTTATTCCCAAACATCTATCGCTGCAGATTCTATACCTTCTTCGGCACCAGAAATATTTTATGGACCTGATGGTCTAACTCTTCCACCTGGTCTGATTGCTATAGAAGAAATTGTGGAGGATCCTCCATCTAGTACTCCATTGCAATTTGGAGTCGGGATCACCCTATATCCTTCTTCATTAGAAATTGGTCTACCGTTATTGGAAGCTCCTGTAGAATCGCTAGGAAATCTTTTGGATAGGCTAGAAATGTCTGAACAACCGTCGACATCTAGGACTGTGTCATCTGACACGGCGACGACAGAACTTCCTGTTGTCACTCCAACAATGTTCACCGGCATACCATCTATCCCAAATAGCTCTCAATCGCTAGATGGAGACCACTCAGGGGCTATTTTGACAATATGGTCCATTCTCGTTTGTTCATCCGAAATAATATCCGGGAACTCTTATGTTGAGTCTCAGCAAATTGATCCTTCACGGTGTCAATTTGGGCAGTCCAGTCCTCAAGGGCAAACCATTCCTTTAAGTACCGGATTACCGCCATATGGGGGGCAATATACCCTTTCATTGTCTCCTCTGGGAGGACAACCATACGAGAGTTCACAACAAAATTCAGGTTATGTTGGAATTACATCTAGCGATTGGGTGCCAATACTGCCTCAACAACCAAGAGTGGTATACTCGATGCAACAATGTTTACCTATGTCAAATATACCAACTACGTCGGCTATTGTGATGGTGTCGCAAGTACAAGTGTTGCCTATTGTATGCCAACCTCAGGTCTCTTAGCTTGTAATGCAACAACCTCTTGTCCCTGTGACTCAACCATAATCGCCAACTAGTGGAATGACAGAGGCCCAAACGGGTACGATTACCCCTTATCTTGGTCAAACAGCCAATATTGGACAACAACACATGGCTTCACAACCATGGCTGGTGCAATATCAACAACTACAATTCCAACAAGTTTACTAAGGATCTGAGCAACAAATCTTTGCAAATAATTGGAAGTTGTATATTCAAAACGGTCAAAATCAACCATTCTACAATGGTTATGCTCATCAAGCTTATCAAAGTTACCAGCATCAAATGTATTATGCTGGTATGCAAAGACCAACTGCCTAGGTGATTCCATCTTATCCTGGGTATGCTTCACCAAACCTGAATCAATAGTTGCCCTTCATGGAAACTTTAGAGTTACCAGATCTAAATCGGCTAACAAACGATCCAATTGCTTACGCACCTTGGTGGCCAGCGATTCCGCATAAACTTCCGTCAGATATTCCTAAATTTAATGGAAATTCGGGTGAAGACCCGTCGAATCATGTGATGACCTTTCATCTATGGTGTTCATCGAACACCCTAAACGATGATTCGATTAGGCTTCGCCTTTTTCAAAGAACGTTAACTGGTCTGTCAGCAAAATGGTATATCAAATTACCTAGAGCTTTGTTTCATAACTTCAGTACCCTAGCCATAACCTTTTTAACCCATTTTTAGTTACCCATAAGGTACGAAACGGGAATAGAACTTCTTACCGATTTCAAACAAACAATGGCCACTCACATATCTGATCATATTCATGAGTGGCGACGTCGTCGTAGAATGGTAAAAATGTATGTTCCTCATCAACTTTTAGCTGAATGGTTTATTAAGTCATTATGCCTTCCATTACAGAAGATGTGGAAAAGGGAGGATTCGTCACTGAAGAGCAAGTTATTGCTCGTGTGCAATACTTAGACTTGATTTATACTCAGTCTGGCACGCTTTACGATAAAATCCTTGACGCTCCCAGACCGGAATTTTATGTTCCTCCTCCTCCTAAATTGAACAATGACTCTCATGCCGGTGATGGCGTGATTGGTACGACAGACATGAAATCAACAAAGGCTACATCTAAAAAGGCCTGTAAGATTTTTAGTCAAAATGCAAAAGAAGAACTTCTCGCCTTGGAAGTAAATGTCGTCTCAACTGACGAAGGCAAAGAAACCAAGAAACCAGGAGGCAAGAAGAAAAAGAAAGGGAAGAAGAAGAAACAGGAGGAATCATCACCTGAAAAATCTTCTGCAAACCCTTATAGGGATAAGAAACCAAATTGTCCATGTCTTATATGTGATGAGGATCATTGGACAAGAGAGTGTCCATATAAAGCTGAGCTTAGAAAATTCTTCAAGAATTCAAAAACCTCGGCGGTATTGACTGATCTGTTTCCAAATCCAGGAACAAATCTGGTTGCTAGTGACAATGCTTCCCCATCCCAGGTACTAATGTTGTCGGTTTCGAAACAGAAAAATGATGCTTTGAAATGACAAGGAATAAAGATTACGGGAATCCACAGCTGTCGAACAACAAGGATAAAGATCAACCTAGTATTTCGACAACAACTTCGACAGAAGTTGCGCCACCCATCATTCCAAAGCTGACAATAAAACTGCCAAAGGGAGTAGTACACAAGTCGACATTTAATCCACGTGCCAGAGCAGCACGACATTATAATATAGTGGAAGATCTGGCATAATCGCCATCCGCTATGTTGACACTTGAGGTACTGTAAAATTTCCCCTCCCAAAAGCAGGCTTTATTATCAGCAATAGGTGGGATTGACCCAAAGGATTCTAATCTAGTATCCTTTAATCACAAAGGATACGATCCTCACTTACCAGCTCAACTAGCTTTCCTCATTCAAGTGAAAGCCCTCAACAAAATTGTTCATCGAACAATTATTGATGAGGGGGCATCTACATGTATTATGTCGATGAGTTGCTCGAAAACTTTAGGATCTCCAACCTTGTCGCGATCTTCGACAACACTTAAAGCATTTGATGGACGAACATATACCCCATATGGGATTTTAAGTAACTTGCAAGTTGAACTGGTGGGAAAACAGTAGAAATAGATGTTGAAGTAATCGACGGAAACCTCGATTACAACATCCTACTGGGAAGGCCTTGGATATATGCTATGGCTGCCATTGTGTCGACCTACTTTAGGAAGATTTCATTTCCCTTTCAAGGAGGAATTACAATCGTCGACCAACAAACATTTCTCCCCAATAGTTCCCAAGTTACAGGAAGCATTCCAATGATCCTTGGAAGCCCACATTCACTTCAAAATATCAGAGTAGGCCTACTAAAAGACACTATATTAATGGGGACTTTTGCCCTCCCACCTCCAATCAATCTGGCGGAAGTGGTGACGGTAGGAACCTGCAATATGATATCTTCTATTCAAAAGATCTCAGAAAATGATATTAACATGGATAGCCCAATAGAAATATTGTAGCAATGAATGTTTTTGGCATGGGAGGCAGACCCAAATCAACGCTCATCAAGCGTTTGGCTAGATAGGTCTAAGGAATATGACAGCCCTTTAGATCCTTGGTCGCAAGTGCATTACACCGACGAAGGAATTGTTCAGTCAATGATAATTGATGGGGCGCCATGGGAAAATTACCAGCATCGTTCCCATCTTCCAGATTGTCAAGAAGATATTCCTGATGACCTTCATCATCCTTCAGTTTTTTATTTCCTATCAAATACTGTAAACACGGTGGATTCCGAGTGAAACTTGTCCAATATTGAAGAGACTATCACCATAAATATCTTGACCAAAACAAATGTTGTAGAGAATATTTATGTTGGCAAATTTTGTTCTCCTCCAGTACTGGAAATATAAAAAGCTCATTTTCGCAAATTCAGAGATGTCTTTGCTTGGTCATATGATGAAATTCCAAGCATTTACTCGAGTATAGTTGAACCCAAAATCAAGATGTATCCAGATGTCAAACCAGTATGACAACGGCTATGGCAGGTGCACCCCAAGAAAGTCGCTGCCATCAAAGCAGAAGTTGAAAAACTTCTCCATGCTGGTTTTATTTACCCGGTTCCTCTAACCGATTGGGTATCTAACATTGTTCCTGTAATGAAAAAACAAGGAATGATTAGAGTGTGCGTCGATTATAGGGATGTAAATCAAGCTTGTCCAAAAGACAACTACCCTACACCCTTTATTGACCAGATAATTGACGAATGCGCTGGATGTGAAATCTTTTCATTTATGGATGGATTCTCTGGGTATAATAAGATAAATATCCGCCCACAGGACCAGTCAAAGACTGCATTTATTTGTCCGTGGGGCACATTTTCATATCGCAAGTTACCCTTTGGTTTAAAGAATGCAGGGGCAACATTTCAGAGGGCAATGAATTATGCCTTCCATGACATAAAAAACATTGTTCAACCATATCTCGACGATCTTCCGGCTCATTCGCCAAAGCGGACCGATCATCCGCAACATTTAAGAGCGATATTTCTACATTTCCGACACTACAAGATACGACTCAATCCACACAAATGTGTGTTCTGTGTCAGTTCTGGTCGTTTACTTGGCTTTGTAATCTCAAAGGACTGGATTCGTCTCGACCCATGTGAGGTTCAGGCAATCATAAATTTGCCTCCACCTTCAAATTTGCTTTAGATTCAGAAACTCCAAGGGAAAGAAAACTTTCTGAGGAGGTTCATTCCAAATTACACCGAACTTGCTAAAGGTTATACGCGTCTATTGAAAAAGGAAGTTCCCTTCATCTGAGATTAGGTCGCGGAAGCTTCCTTTGATGCTTTAAAAGAATCCCTAATGAAAGCATCATTAATGTACGCTCCTGATTATCAAAAAGACTTTAACCTGTATCTGGCTGCAATAGATACAACCATCACAATGGTTTTAGTTCAAGAAGACAACGGAATTGAACATCCTATATATTATTTGAGTAGAAACTTAAATGATATAGAAAGCAAGTATTCCTACATTGAAAAGCTGGCTCTTACAGCTGTTCAAGAGATACATAGATTTCGACACTACGTCCTCTTTCAAAAAACTACCATTCTGTCAGATTGCAACCCCATGAATTATATATTGTCACGATAGTTGCTGGGGGACAAATATTCAAAATGGATAGCAATTCTTCAAGAGTTTGATCTGGAATTTGTAAAATCCAAATCAAAGAAATCCCTGGTTTTTGTGGAATTACTATGCAATCTCCCATCGTTGTCCAACGATGAAACATCCGAAGAAACCATCGTGGATGAGTCTTTGTTTCTGATATCTTTAAGCAATCCATGGTATGGAGATATAATCATCTATCTCAGAACCCAAAAAATAGGTCTAATACCTCTCACTCGGAACAAAAATATATTCGATACCAATCAAAAGACTACATGATCGTCGGTGATACAGTTTACCGTCATGGTGTCGATACAGTTCTAAGGAGGTGCCTCACCCATGAGGAGGCCGAAAAAGTCTTGAATGATTACCATTTAGGCGCCTGTGGGGGGCATCAATCTGGTTATGCTACGGCACAAACATTTTTACGAGTAGGATACTTCTGGCCAACAATGTTCAAAGATTGCATAACCACAATCAGAAGTTGCCATGCATGTAAAATTTTTGATAGCAAAACCAGAAGACCACCCGCACCCCTGCAACCAATAGTTTTTGTTGGGCCATTCGCCAAATGGGGCATAGATTTCATGAAATGTAACCCCACCGCGACCGGGGGGCATGGGTGTATCATAGTCGCAGTAGACTATTTTACCAAATGGGCCGAGGCGATGCGTACATTAAAAAACACCGGCTAAACAACTGCCCTTTTGTTTTTCAATCATGTAGTTTCCAGATTCGGTGTTCCACAGGCCATAGTCACAGATCATGGATCACATTTTTGCAATCACATGATGGTTAAATTGGCTGCCAAAATGGGGTTGTCCCACGACAGCTCTACTCCATATTACCCGCAGGCCAATGGACAAGTTGAAGCAATCAACAAAGTACTAAAGCAGATGCTGCAAAGGATGATTGGAGTCCACAAAAGGAGTTCGCACCTGATTCTGTACTCAGCCTTGTGGGCATACCGAACATCGGTAAGGAATGCAACCGGGTTTACACGCTTTCAACTGGTGTATGGCCTAGAGGCAATCTTACCAGTTCAGTGTGAAATCTCATCCCTCAAACTCGAAGTTGACCTTCTCCCCGGAACTTCAGAAGAGGAGGCTCGTTTCATGGAACTAATCCAATTGGATGAAGCCTGTCGTGATGCCGCTTTGGCTAATGAAGCCCATAAGAAATGATTCAAGGCGCAGTTCGATAAGAATGTCAAACCCCGTGTCTTCTGAGAAGGTGACTTGGTCTTACTTTACGACCAAGAATTCGATAAATTGGGAGCAGGTAAATTCAAGTCTTTGTGGATGGGCCCCTATATTGTTAAACGTGTATTAGCAAAAGGAGCCTATGAGTTAATGGATTATGACGGGATTCCACTGGCGCAACCCCGTAACGGGTTGTACCTTAAGCGTTACTACGCATGATTCAGTGTAGTAACCCCTATGCTTTTGTTACTTTTTTGTTTTCTCTAAGGGTGATTGTTTTGGTCAAGTAATCCACTTTTTACATTTGTTGCAGATGTTGAACCTATTGGAATCATTTGTTGGATATGCCAATGGAGCGTGTCGTAGTTCGCGGAACCTATCTTCTGCGACCTGGGCCATTTTTGATCCAAACGACGAGTTAGTAAGTTTCAGAGGGGTATGTATTGGTCGGTCAACAACTAACATCATTGAATATATCGCATTGATAAAACTTCTCTCTGATGCCATCTCACATGGCATAAGATGACTTGTCGTTAGGCTAGACTCACAACTTATCATACTACAACTCACTGGTATCTACTTCGTCTGAAATCCAGCTATCTATCGCATGTTCCTAAGGGTCAAAATTTTGGGAAGGAAATTTGATTTTATTAAATATCAACATATTTCCAGAAACTTAAACACATTAACGGACTCATTGGCAAATTATGTGTTAGATAGACATTTGCAACATTTATAAAAAGAAGCATTTTATCAATATTTGCATCGGGATCATGTAACTTAACCAAAATAAAACTTTGAAAATCAAAAATATATATAAAACTATTTATGGTTTACACATAATGTTCCGTAACCAAGACAAAATTGGTCAAATGACCCAAAACGCAAAACGCTAGGGGGCACCCTAGTCTAATGATGTTGGTGATAACACGTCACTGCCTGTGCAATCATGCGTAAAAGCCTAGTCCATCGACTCGGCACGCCAGTAGTATGTCGCTGCAACCTCAGAGGCAGCTCATCAGTCCTCACATCTAGAATACCAAGAGTGAGGCCTTCGACCTGATCCTGCAATGCTGAAAGAGTCTCGGCCACATCAAGGTCGCGAAGGATAGCCCTTCCCACAGCCTCTCCTGCTGGAGCGGCAGCTGGCACTCTCAGGCGTACTACTGGCCGAACTGGTCCAACATCTACATGAGCACATGAGTTTTGATTAGTCCTGATAGAAGAAAGCACAATAACATTATAAAAGAAACGATAAACAGAGATATGGTCAAAGAATTTACCGATGACACCCCACTTCTCGCCAGCCGTAGTACCAAATCCGGGTCACCCCGAAAATCCATACCAACATATGGATACTCGGAAAAAACCATCTCCTGACGATTGAACCACTCGAAGAAGGTATCAGAAAAGGAAACCTGGGACTGAACAACATGTATGGCCATAAGGTCGACCCATCTCTACATCCGTGGCTCAGTCGGTGGAGGTAAACCAAGTGAAACATACTGCGGCTGCATCAGCGGGATCTTTTCCAAGGCAAAAGCGATCAAAATAGAACCATATCCAAAGTTCTTCAATCTTCCATTTTTCACCTTGGTTAGTTGTTATTTCATCACAGAGAGTACTGCATCACACCAGTTGAACACCTTTGGTTCAAGGCATTTTAAGGCATACTGCATATAAGACCTGTTGGCCACATGAAGAGCCGCACTACCAGCCAGTCTAGCAAAAGTGAACAGAATGGTCCTCAAGGACCTGTCAGTGACATCTCGGATATTGATCTTTCCATCCTTACTCGGCTGAGATCCCTCTTTGCAATACCTTCGAATGTAATCTCTCACGGATTCACCCCCACGGGCCGAACCTGATAATGAGATAGGGGCACCCTGCCTCAATAAGCCGATCAAAAAATAGATGTCCACGACAGTCAAAGGGATATATTTGCCCCTAATCTGGAACACCTAGCTGGTAGGATCCCATGCATCAAGAAAATATTGCAACAAGTTGATTTGTTTCCTCATGCTAGAGATGCAGAAAAATTTGAACAGGCCACAGTTCCGCAGTGCATTTACCGTAACCGGATCATGTAGAGCAAGCATGTCCTCTTCTTCATGCTCACATTCTCGCCATGTAACAGGCATTTTGCTCCAATGAATCTCTAGAAACAAACGAGAGGAGAGTCAAGATCCTGATTTGGTGAAAAACAGGCAAAATATTTCCATGAAAAAATGTGCACAAATTTCCCTCTTTGCACCCATCGCACCCCCAGCAGTGTTCTGGGTGGGATGCATGCTGACTGGCCAATGGCCAAGCCAGCATGCATCGCACCTTTCGATATAGAAAAGGTGCGATGGAGCCAAGGAAAGTTTTTTAAACCCGAGAGGCTCAGAAAAACCAGAAAACATGCTCAGAATTCAAAAAGGAGAGAATGAAACTGAAGAGCTTAGGTTTAGCTCCTACCTGGTCCAAACAGCGCCAAGAATCGTCCACAGAATCTCCCGGAATCAGCTAGTGAAAATCAAGGGGGAAAGCACCTCCAAAGCTCCAATAAACCAAATTTCAAATGAAATGGTAAAATGAGAGGTTAAAAACCACTTTTAAATTACTTTTCACGTAATTCAAGTAAAATATTAGTGTTTTGAATCATTTTTCAAGCATATATTATTCGTTTCTAACAATTTTGATGAAGCAATTGAATAGGCAGTACAACCTTTGAAGGAACAAAGTTTTCAATGGTAAAATCAAACTAATCAATGACCATTATATCGAGCAGTTTTAACGCGGAATTCAAGCTCGTTAAAAAATAAACATAAGCAATGAGCAAATGTCCCCCCAGAGTTTAAGCTCATTAAAAAATGAACCAATTTCCGGTAAATAACCATCATGAATGTATTATCATTAGCCTTTTAAGCCTTGGTCATGTTCTCATCATCACCTCCACTCTGTATTGGCCGATCATTCACCTCCATTTGATTGTTTACCCTTTTCAGGAACAACTGCGAAGAGTGATCCTGTTAGCCATCCTTGTGACACTGCCATGATTGGAAAATTCCAAAACTTACCTGGAATTAGTTTCTACCCGAATTTATCACTCGTTCCTTGAAAAACGAGTCTCCTTTAAGCTCTTTTCATCTGACTCGTAAAATATGAAAATATTACTGAGCAATTGGCCTCTCCAGCTCGTTAAAGTGACCGAAAGTGCCATCCCTCCTTTAGATTTTAATCTTTTTGGACCTGAGGGATTATTACACAAAAATATTGAGCGCTTTTTTTGTTCGGCTCATTCAAATTACCGAAAATCCATCCCTTTTGTATTATTTTATACTTTTTCGGACTTAAGGGATTATATGACGAAAAAGGATGATTGGAGTTTTCTTTACGTCATTTTTCAGACTCTCTAAAATTGAAAAGGACCGAGTTAGCTTTGTCGTTAAACTCGTTAAAACCAAATAGCGACAAACTTGTCCATACAGAAAAGAACGAGTTTCACTATCGCTAGGCTCGTTAAAACATAGCGATGGTTTGCCTGAAGGGAAAATTATAGAACAAGCATATGTTATCCTCCTCAAGCTTGACAAAAATAAAGAGGTACTGGTCAACAATGACTGGGGAAAAATTGGGAAGAAAACTTGAAGAAGCTTTATTGGTAGCAAGTCGCTCTTGAACATGACACTTTCACTTCGCATCTGAGTCGGGTTGGGTTGTTCTGTTCACTGGTCATATCACCATTGGTCCGTCACACCATCCATATTTGGGGTTAATGCTACCAATCCATCATGTCAGTGTCGCCGATATGTTCAAGAGAAGTCGCTCAGAGAATTCACCTGTGTCTCATCCACTTCAATACATTTACACTCCATTCTTTCATGATCGCCACCCTAAACCTTATATCATCAAATCGTTTTCACCTCCATTAAAATCATTTGCTTCGTTCCGTGTCATTGATGTGGGATTCACTAAGGCACTCCTATGACAGATCGCTTCTTGTCGACATTAGCTCATTATCCAGGAAGTTGATCTAGGAACAACCCTTTTGGTACTTTCAAGCTTGCATTCCTCAATGGCAAGTTTCTCACTTCCGGCGACAGGTTTACATCAATGGCCTTCAACCGAAAGATTTTGCGTGGTGTTCAACGCCAAGTCCCTTATTCACACCACGTGAATTGTACTGTAGTGACTTGAGGGTCATCATCATTATCGGTGATTCCTCTCGTGCCTGTTAACAGCTTACATCATTGGCTGGTAATCAGGCGATGTCTTTCCATGTTCGACTACAGAACATCTCTCACATGGATCAACTTGTACTTTGAGTGAATATCGAACGAGATTGAAGACCCCGGATCTAGTTTCATCCATCCAAGCTGCGATATATATTCAGGAAAATAAAGACATCAAATGTACATCATTGCTGCACAGATAATCATCCAAACAAAGGGATGATGGCTCTACCAGAATCATCAGTCTGCACACGGACGATTGTCTATCTTATGTACATGAGAATGAATTTATAAAGCTAAGCATGGGAATGCCCACCTCAGCTAGATCATGAAAATATTATGAAGATAATGTGTTGTATTGTATCTTATTACAGGTCGCCTTCCAGCTTGAAAAAACTTCGGATCCTCATGATAAAGCATTTCACCCGACATCAAAAGATTAACGACCTCATGCTTTAGGGGGCAACTTTTATAGACATTTTTGGGCACTGCAACCCCAATCATAAATGTCCATAAACCAAGGGCTCTTAAGTCCCTAAAAGTTTTGTTCCAACCCCTAAAAGAACAAGGTCAACTGATTACATCATCTCCCAGAAGTTCTCCATGAAAAACTACTCAGAACTGGTCAAAATTGGACCATCTCAGCTGCTCCATGGTCAAAGTGCACTGCATCCCACCTAAATGCACACGGGAAGTGTGATGCATACTGAAAATCCATTCTATGGGGTGCGATGGGCGAGAGTGGACAAATGGTAGGGTCAATCTGCGAGGTGGAAGATCATGGAATCTTCTAGAAACTTCTCCTGTGACACTTGCCTCTCTGCATTCGCCCAAGGATGAGTAAGAGATCATCAATCTCCAAGTGGAATCAAGAACTATCAGAGAGAGGACACTAATCAAATCTCAGAAGCTGACTCAATATATGGATCCCTCATCCTAGAGATCCAAAGGCTGGAATTTTGTATCTTGTAAGGAAGTGCTACTGGTTTCTTGGTGTAACATCATAGTGTTAGGTGATCTAAGCTTTCCATGAGGTGAAGAAGGGCTTTCTTGCTGAGAGGATGACGATGGGTCAGAACAATTGGTTGTAATCCTCTTTTCTATTCTTGATTATTAATAAATCTATTCAAATTGTCCTCCACATTCTTGTATGATTGATGATATATGAATTTGTGTGGTCAATATATATCTGGTCCTATATTGTTTATGATAGTAGATCTCTATTCTTGGATAGTGTTATGCTGCTTTGATTCCACATGTGCTCTTTGAAGCTGGGTAAATGAGGAAGCGAGTGGAAAAGATCTATCAGAAGGGAGAGGAATCAAGCAAGGAACCAAGCGCAAGACAGAGGTTAGTCTCCTTTGTTCCCCTCTTATCTACTTTTCATAAAGGAAAACGAAAGTAGTTTTAGTTTGTTTGTTTCTAATATAGCTACCAGTCTTAGTGGGACTAGCAGCTCTACATAGACACTAGATTTCCTGATAACAACATGTACATGTAGTGGTATAGGTACATGTGATAATACATGTACAAGTACAGGTACAGGTACAAGTGCAGGTGCATAGGGTATGGATTATTGTCTTACAGTAGATGGGTTGGTTAGGTTCCAAGACAGGATATATGTACCAAATAAAAATGAGCTCAAGAAGGTGATATTGAGGGAGTTTCATGCAAAATATTATTCAGGTCACCCAGGTTATTAGAAGACATTAACTATAGTGAAGATATTTAACTAATTTCCAAATCTGAAGAGATATGTAGTGGATTTTGTGGCTAGATGTTTCAACCGTCAGTGAGTGAAAGCAGAGTGTAAACATCCATATGGACTGCTACAACCAATTGCAATTCGAGAATGGAAATGGGTGGTTATTTCCATGGATTTCATTACAAGGTTGCCTAATACAATGAAGCAGCATGATTCCATCATGGTCATTGTGGATAGGTTAACAAAGGTTGCACATTTCATTCCGGTGAAGTGTATGTTCTCAGCTAGTGATGTGGCACAGATATTTATTAGAGATGTGGTTAGACTGCACGATGTTCCGAAGAATATTATGTCAGACAGGGATGCAAAGTTCACTTCCAAGTTATGGAAGGAGTTGTTTGCAGGTTTGGGCATAGAGTTGGCCTTCAATACAAATTATCATCTGCAGATAGATGGACAGACAGAGAGGGTCAACAGGATATTTTAGGACATGTTGAGGATGTATGTGATGCATCAAAATCCTAAGTGGGAATAGTATCTTCCTTTGATAGAGTTCGAGTACAAAAACGATTACCAGGAGTTATTGAGGATGATTCCTTTTGAGACATTATATGGGAGAAGTTGTAACACTCCTATCAGTTGGAGTGACCTGGTTAGCAAGGTGTTGATTGGACCAGATATGTTGGCAGACATGGAATAGGAAATGCAGGTAATCAAGAAGAATCTAAAGGAAACATAGGATTGGTAGAAGAGTTATACAGATAGGAAAAAAAAATTCAGGGAGTTTGAGGTTGGGGAATAGGTGTACTTGTGCATAAAATCGAAGAAGAGCTCCTTGCATACTGGATCACGTGCCAAGCTGGCACCATGGTTTTGTGGACCCTTCAGTATCACTAAGACAATTGGGCCAATAGCCTATTGACTTGCATTTCCTTTGACACTGAAATTCCATGATGTTTTCCATGTATCTTTGCTTAAGATGTATGTTAAGGATGTTGATCATGTGATTGACTGGTCTATATTGTAGGTGGAACCAGATGGAGAATTCAAGCTGGACCCTCAGTGTATATTGTAGAAAAATGTGCTCATGCTTTGGAATCGAGAAATCAAGCAAGTTAAAGTGCAATGGAAGCACTTTGGACCCGATGAAGCTACATGGGAGATGACAGATGAGATGCAGGCTATGTATCCTTCCTTGTTTTCTAGTTGAGGAAAAGAAACTTCAATATGGTGGTTTGGTATATGATTTATGGTGGTTTGGTATATGCTTTATGGTGGTTGGTATATGCTTTATGGTGGTTTGATATGTGCTTTATGGTGTTTTGGTATATGCTTTATGGTAATTGATATATGCTTTATGATGGTTTGGTATATTCTATATGATATTTTGATATATGCCTAGATATGGTGTTTAGTATATGTTTTAATATATGTTTTGGTGTATGATTTGGTATATGGTTTTGATACATTTTGATGATGTTTATATATATACATATATGTATGGATGTAAATACCATTGCGAGCTATGTTATAAAGCTCCACTATGTGGTATGTTGTCATGATGTTTTGTCTTGAGCAGGTATTTCATTGTAAATACAACAATGAGTTGTGTTATAAATCTCCATGAGCAATATGTCTTCTTTAAGTAGGTTGCTGAGGTATATGTGTGATTGAACATCGATGATGGTGTCCCACAAGGGAGAGGGTTCTGTAAGAACCTTGGTGAAAATTCTAGGTAATAAAAGTTAAAAACAATAACCACAGTTGATGGGACACTTATTCCAAGTTGAATTTTGGGCAAGACATCCTAGTGGGTGTTCATTTGGTTGTTTATGGCTAAGGAAATTGGCAAAGGCAAAGGCTAAGGCTTTTGAAAGGAAAAATCACATTTTTGGCACAATTATTTATGAAAATAATGGAAATTAGGAGAAAAGGGAGGTGAAAGGTCACAGGTTGCATGTGAGGAGGAAAATGAAGGAAGATAATGGAAAATGAAGAAAATAGAAGCCTCATTCATAAAATGGCTTATGAGGATCAGTTGGTAACTTTTGTCATTTTTTATTTGGAGTTATCTCATTATTCTTTCTCTATCTCTCTCTCTTGGACACTTAGAGTTTCTTGGAGAAATATTGGCATTAGAGCAAGAAAGGAAAAGAAGACGGGAGGAAGCAAAGATCAAGTAGGGAAAGGTAGGATAAAGTAGCTACAACATGCTTCATTGCAGGTATCAAAATGCATGTTATGAAACCAACTCAAGAAAATATAGAAAAGATAGATCAACGCCTTAGAATTCAGCCTCTTCGAGGGGGCAACCTCCTTTACATTACATAAATGAACAATTCTTGGATGATTCAAATGACAAAACCTCCTTTCTATATATAAGAGTGTAAGGAGTCACAATATAACCCAACTAACCTAACAATAATAATATAAAGCCACAAAAATAACAATAGAGGGATTCTATGGGGCACAGTAATAACAATATGGGGATAATAGGGGCACAACAATATTAATAAGGGGTACAACTACAATAGTAATGGGGTAATCACTAGTGTTATAGGGACCCGACATGCCCCTCTTCTTCAAAAAAGTGTTGTCCTCAATGCTTGAGAAGTTCTAGATGCTTCTGTATAAAATTCTCATCCTCCCATGTGGAATCTTCAACGGATAAGTTCTTCCACTTGATAAGATACTCCGAAATTGATCGATTTCGTAGCTGTCGAGTTCTTGTTTCTGTGACTGCTTTCGGTTCCAATATAATTTTTCCTTCCTCATCAAGTTCTGGCAATATTGTTTGAATTGGGAGCTTGTCGCCTATAACCTTCTTTAAACATGAAACATGGAAAACTGGGTGCAATCGAGAAGCTGCAGGACAGAGAAAATTTTAGGGGCGAATGTTCGCCCTTTGGCGAAATTAAGGGGTTTTAAATTTTTAGTGGGCGAATATTTTGTATCATGTACATTTTTACAAATCACCTCAAATAGCCCACCTTATTTTAAGGGAGAGGGTAAAAAAGGTAAATTTAGCCCTTGAAATTAGGAGCTACAACCTTCCATTCGCCCATTTTCAAGAATAGGTTTTATTTAAGTGAATCCTATGGGCCAAATACCATATTTATAAAAGAGGTATGGTAAATTAATAAAATATAAATAAATGAGAAGTATGGTAAATAAATAAAACATTTTTTATATTTACTCCATAAGTCATCTTATATACATGCAAGGGTGTAAACAAATAAAAATATAAGTAAAGTGGAGGTATGGTAAGTAAATAAAACGTCTTATTATACTTACTCAAAAGGTATGGTAAATAAATAAAAATATAAATAAACTAGATGTATGGTAAATAAATAAAACCTCTTTTTATATTTAGTCCATAACCCTCGTTCTATTTATGAATGCTCAAACCTATGGGAAAAATACTATGGGACAAATACCATGGACTAGATTGTTATTAATACCATGCAAAAAAACATTGTTAACCCTAATATTAGTATTAATAAAAATAAAAATGGCACATGGTATTGACCCATGGTATTCACCAAAATGGCACATGGTATTGACCCATGGTATTCACCTGGAATATAGCCTATTTAAATGGGGGAATTAAACCAGCATAGATCCATCTTTACTCTGGATCTACTAACCCCCGAGAGGTATCAAATATTGTGATATGCAAACTAGCATAGAGTGAAAAATATTTGATCCCTCTCGGGGGATCAAGAGTAAAAATGGATGTTGTAATTTAATGTATGTTAAACATTTTAGCTTGGTTAAAATAAAAAATAAAATAAAAATCAATTATTAATTTTATTAATTTTTATAAATTACTAATAGTAATTTTTAAGCTCCAGGTTTATGATAACCCATGGTAATACCAAGATCTTACAAGATTTTATAATTGAGTAAAATATTCGCCATGCCTGGTGAGAGATTCGCCAAAAATTATATATACATATTATAATATTGATAAAATCGCCTTCCATTTTTCCTATATACCATGGAGATTCGCCCATTTATTATATTTATAAATTTAGGGGGGGTTCTTAAAATTTTCCATGCTGCAGGAAGATCCAATTTGTATGCCATAGTACCAATCTTTTGCAACACCTTGTATGGACCATAATACTTTGGTGATAATTTATTATCCTTCTTAGCTTGCTTGAGGGACATTTGCTTATATGGTTGTAGCCATAGGGATACCCAATCACCTATATCAAAACTTCTTTCGCTACAATGTTGATCTGCCTGTTGTTTCATTCTATTATGTGCCAACACGAGGTTATCCTTTAAGAGTTGGAGGACTTGTTGTTGATGTTCAATGTGATGTTCCACTGCTTGAACATTAGAACTTTCTCTTAAATATGATGTGATGGATGATGGCTGATACCCATAAAGTGCCATAAATGAGGTCATTTTTGTTTTTGTATGGAAGGAAGTGTTATACCGCCATTCAGCCAAAGGAAACCATTTGACCCATTGTGTCTGCTTATCAGATAAAAAGCAACGAATATATCCTTCCAAACATTTTTTACTATCTCAGTTTGCCCATCAGATTGAGGATGATAAGATGAGCTATGAGCTAACTGAGTACCAAGACAAGAAAATAATTCTGTCCAAAAATTTCCACTGAAAATGGGATCTCTGTCACTTACAATAATCTTTGGGTTTCCATGTAGCTTTTGAATTGTTTCCATAAATGCAGTAGAAACTGTACTGGCTTTAAATGGATGTGATAATGCACAAAAGTGTGCATACTTGGTAAGTCTGTCAACTACCACCATGATGACACTCTTTCCCTCAGACTTGGGTAAACCTGGTGATAAAATCCATTGAAACCTCCTCCCAATGTTGGCTTGGAATGGATAAAGGTTGTAATAGACCTGGTGTCTTAATTGTTTCAACTTTATTTTGTTGGCAAACCAAACATTCCGCCACAAAATTTTGAATATCTGATTTAAGGCCATCCCAAAAAAATTCCTTCTTAACCCTGTGGTAAGTTTTTAAAAATCCTGAGTGCCCTCCTAAGGGAGAAGTGTGCAATTCCATCAGAATCTTTTGTTTTAGCTGGGAATTCTTATAGAGGTATAAGCGATCTTTGTACCATAACGAATCATTTTGCCAGCTAAATGTATCGGACATACTGGAATCTTGTTGTAACTTTCGAATAAGTGCCCACACTTCTTCGTCATTCTTCCATTCCTCCCTTGCTTCGTTTATCCAATCTGGTTGGATAATAGAAATGGCGCACAACAATGCTTCCACATCCTCATCCTTTCTTGAGAGTGCATTTGCCACCACTTTTTGCTTCCCTTTTTTGTAGATGATTTCAAAGTCATAACCCAACATCTTTGTGACCCACTTTTGTTGCTCTTCATAGGATAATCTTTGTTCTAATAAGTATTTAAGGCTATCATGATCTGTTTTTACCTTGAAGTGTCTTCCCATTAGGTAGGGTCGCCATTCCTTAAGTGCATGGAGTATTGCCAACATTTCCTTCTCATAAATAGCTTTGTGTAAAAACTTTCCCTTGATTGGACGACTTTCAAAAGCAATGGGTCTTTCATCTTGCATTAAAATAGCACCAATTCCATTTCCTGAAGCATCACATTCCACAATAAAGGTTTTTGTGAAGTTCTGTGTAGCTAAGACCGGTGCTTGGCACATTGCCTCTTTAAGATGTTCGAATGCCTTTGTTGCTTCTGGAGTCCATGAAAATGCATCTTTCTTCAATAATGTTGTTAGAGGAGCTGTTATTCTCCCATAATTATTAACAAACTTGCGATAATACCCTGGCAACCTGAGAAATCCTCACAGATGCTTTATGGATGTGGGAATTTTCCATTCCTTAATGGCTTTAATTTTGCTAGGGTCTACCTTAACTCCTTCATGAGATACAATATGACCCAGATATTCCACCTCTTGTAATCCAAAGAAACATTTGGATGTTTTTGCATATAACTGTTTGTCCTCCAATAGTTGTAGCACCTTGTCAACATGTTCAACATGATCCTTCCAAGACTTGTTGTAGATTAGTATATCATCAAAAAATACTAACACAAATTTTCTAAGGAATGGTTTGAAAATTGAATTCATCAAACCTTGAAATGTTGAAGGTGCATTGGTAAGGCCAAAAGGCATGACCAAAAATTCATAATGACCCTCATGAGTTCTAAATGCTGTTTTTGGAATGTCTTCAATCTTCATTCTGATTTGATGATATCTTGAATGAAGATCCAACTTGGTCAAGTAAATCGATCCATGCAATTCATCCAATAATTCATCAATGACAGGAATGAGAAACTTATCTTTAATAGTGAGCTTATTGAGCTCCCTATAATCCAGACACATGCGCCATGATCCATCCTTCTTGTGCACCAATACGACTGGAGCAGAGAAAGAACGTTGACTTGGTTGAATTATACTAGCCTCTAGCATTTCTGCAACCATACTTTCAATTTCACTCTTTTGGGCATAGGGATATCTATACGGCATGATGTTTGGAGGAACACTTCTTGGAATCATATGAATAGCATGATCATGATCACGAATTGGTGGGAGACCTTTGGGAGTCTCAAATACCTTGGAATGATTGTCCATGACTTTTTGGAGATCTAGAGAAATAGATGACTCCACTGTGGACACATCTAGCAAACATAATTGTGCAATTACACCTCTTTGTTCCTTTTTAGAAGCTTTGTCATACCGTTAGAGTTGATTATATTTCCTGGTTTCCCTGCAATACCCCTTAATTCAACTTCCTTTCCTTCCACAGAAAATTTCATGAAAAGTTCTTGAAAATTAAAAGCTATTGTACCCAAGGATTATAGCCATTGGACTCCTAGTACAACATCAGCACCTCCCATTGGAATGGAAAGCACTGGGCTAGTCAATACATATGCTCCCATGGATAGCTTGATATTATGGCACTTTCCCGAGCAATTTATTGTTCCTCCATTTGCAACCATCACTTGACACTCTGGTGCTGGATATAAGAAGCAATTCAATTCTCTTGCTACCTTACAATGAATAAAATTGTGGGTACTTCCTGAATCAATCAACACTATTACCTTTTTCTTCTTGATTTGTCCTTCTATCTTGATGGTTTGAGGAGTGGTAATTCCCGCCAATGCATTACAAGATATGGTCGGATTCATTTCTTCTTTATCTAGGCTTTGTTCCTGGAGTATATCCTCTTCTTTTGACCTTTCTTGCTCCTTTTCTTCTTCCTCTTCACAATCTATGTAGAATAATTTCTTCTCAGCACACTTATGACCTTTAGTGTATTTGCTATCACAACTGTAACAAAGCCCTTTTGCTCTTTTTTCTTCCAATTGTTGTGATGTCAACCTTATAGGTTGTGGAAGACTAGCGGAAACAACACTTCCATCTTTATAGTTGTGAGTGGTATGCTTCCTGGTTGCCATAATTTTGCTTTCCATTTTTCTTTCTAACCCGAATGCCTTCTCTAATGAATCAGGCTCCCAAAGGCAAAAATCATGTTGGATATTATCCTTTAAAGACCCTATGAACACATCAATCCTATGCTCCTCTGGAATATCTTTTACCCTTATGTTCAATTTTTGGAACTCCTCAACGTGCTCCATTATTGAACCCTTTTGTTTGAGACTTACCAATTGGCTAAAAAAAGTGTTGCTTTTTGTATCCTCATAATGTGCTACCAATTCTTTCGTAAAAATTTCCCAAGTGATAAATTGTTTATGAGAGCAAAGCCATTGATACCATACAAACTGATTTGGTTCCAAATATAAAGTTGCAATACGTACCTTTTGTGTGTTTTGCACATTATTGAGATCGAAAAATTGCTCCATCTGTAATATCCATGTTGCGGGATCCTTGCCATCAAACTTACTCATATCGATTTTTGTAATATGGTGGGTCTTTGATCCAATATTAGAGTCTATGGAATCATGATTAACATTTCTTTTGTTCTCATCATGATTTTCCTTTACTACCCTTTCACCATTAGTGACCCTTTCTTGTAGCAACTTATTCATATTTATCTTCAATTCTTCCATGTCTGACTTCAAATCTATCTTCAAATCATCCATCTTAGCTTCCACGTCATTCATCTTAGCTTCTACACCTTTCTTTAAACAATCCATCTTAGCTTCTACGCCTTTCTTTAAACCATCCATCTTAGATTATGTTCCTTTTTGTGCAAGGGACGGTTGTTGCACTTGGTCTTGTAATTTTGATATATCATGTTGCATTTCTTCCTCTTCTTCATGAGTCATGCTAGAGCCTTCAGGTTCCTTAATAGGTGTTTTCATTTTCTTTCCTCGGGGTATCAATTACTGATAATAATGCTCTACTATGCCCTTTGAATTCCTTCAAAATAAATTTTCAAACCAAGCTTAAGCAAAAATTTAAGAAAATATACACACGTTTTTCACTTTGTAGGAGCTCGATATTGCCTCTGATGTATCTCTATAATTTCCAATCATCTAGATCTAAATTTGTGATCTGTAGTAGCCCTCTGTGTCCTCTTTCCAATGCCACAAGTCTAACCCAAATTGGATTCTCCAAGGAAGAGTTATGTGAAATCTCCCACAGTGACTTGATTATAGACTAGTTTAGTAGAGCGAACTTGTACGACGTGCCACGAGTCACTGTTTCGACCTTTGGATCTAAAAAATGCATACAAGAAACTACGGTCCGTCCTCTTTCTGTACCTTCTTACGAAATTTCAGTCTAATCCCTAGGGAGAATGTTATGACGCTTTTCCCAAGGTCACCTGTTTGGAATCTAATTCAGGAGTCTGCAAAAAGACCAACTTCCTCAGATCATATCTCCGCAAATATAGAGCGAACAACTCTGAAATTCGGACCCAAGGTTCAGTGCGATTTATTTTTAAACGGGGTTCTTTTGCAACTTCTGAAACGTCACAGAAAAAAAGTTATAGCGAAAATTCCACGATGACCTATTTGGAGCAGCGAAACCCTAGAATCCAAAGCTCTAATACCAAATGTTATGAAACCAACTCAAGAAAAGATAGATCAACGCCTTAAAAATCAGCCTCTTCGAGGGGGAAACCTCCTTTACATTACATAAATGAAAAATTCTTGGATGATTCAAATGACAAAACCTCCTTTCTATATATAGGAATGTAAGGAGTGACAATATAACCCAGCCAACCTAACAATAATAATATAAAGCCACAAAAATAACAATAGAGGGATTCTATGGGGCACAGTAATAACAATATGGGGATAATAGGGGCACAACAATATTAATAAGGGGTACAACTACAATAGTAATGGGGTAATCACTAGTATTATAGGGACCCAACAATGCATGTGTATTTTCCTTGCTATATTTGGCATGCATGGCATTTCATGTGCTTATTTTCTACCATGGCATGGGTTTTTCTAGGTGTAACAACGTTTTCAGCCTAGCATTTTCATTTCTGGATAGCCATGGTGTGATGGGGTTCTCATATTTAGGTTCCTAATACTAAGTGGGGTGGATCTTCGGATGATAAAGTGCATGGCCTATTGGTCCTTGAATAGGACTATGGATCACAGTAAAGCCACTGGTGTAGTGACCCCTGAACCAAATTGTTGGTTGTGGTAAAGCCAAGATTGTGTTGTCTCCGTGGGCCTAAGAATCCTTGTTGATGAATGGTAGAATATACAGTAAATCCAAGAGGTGGTTTTCTCTCCGTTGGGCCTAGTAATCCCAGGTTTTGGATATGTAGTAAAGCCTGGAGAGTGGGTCTTGATATAGGGACTAGTGATCCGGGTTTGGATTGCGGTAAAGCTTGAGAGACTAGGAGATAAGAAAATTCCTAACGGTGTAGGTGGAGAAATCTGGTGGCATCCTTGCCTGCTTAGCCTAGTGATCAGGTGGAGATCACAGTAAAGCCTGTTATGTTGTGTTCATTATGTTGGCCTAGTAATCCAGGATGGATTACAGTAAAGCCTGGTTTTTGTTGATGAGGGTGAGGTGGTTTAGCCTCAGTATGCCATGGTTGGTTCTTTTGGTTTGAGTCCTGTTAGCGCTTGAGATTTCACCCTACGCTGAGGAAGGTAAACCTTCAAGGCAACATCAAACCATTTCACCTCGTAGCTAGCCCTACGGGGTATGAGAAGGCTCTCTCCGGTCAATCTCAGTAAAATATTCAATGGACAGAAATGACCAATACAGTGACACTGATATTAGGCTAGTAAACTGATTAAAAGTTTGATTTGGGGGCTTTTGGGGTTTTTTGGTGGCAATTTGAGGATCTGCAATTTTAGGGTGCGGGGATTTGACACAGTTTCTGCAGGTGGGTCTTTGGGGCAAGGTAGGAATTTGTGCTGATGCCTTTAGCTGAGATGGATGATCAAGGAAGAAAAAGAGAAGCTAAGAGGGCAAACAATGACTTTGAATCCTCTCTAGATAGTGGAAAACATAAACATTAAACAAATTTGAAAGCTGAGCATGGCAAGCATGAATTCAAACTTTATCACTTCATTTGTTTAATAAGCTGCAGTAAAGAAAGAGATGGAACACATAAACACACTTACAATTAGAATAAGAGAAACACACCATCAACACAAGAATCCACAAGAATCCCAATGATGTCTGCAAAACCCTAGTCTTCCTTTTCCTCAAATTGCAGAGATACAAGTAAAATATACAATAGGAGCTTCTCCCTCAAGAGTCCAACCATGAAAATGAGCAAGAGAAGGCATAATATAGATGATCTAACTCCTTTCCCCACCTCTAGGGGTCGAGCTCAGCTTCCTAGGAGCTGTTTCAACTAATTCTAAACTGAGCACTAGATAATAGGCAGTCAAAACAACTTGCCTCTAAAACTTAGGAAACCTATCCATGCATTAAATATTTACCATTTACATCAAAGAATCTTCTAGAAGTGTTCAAGGAGAGTAAAAGTATCTAAGTGCCATGAAAATTACACAAAAATCCATCATTTACAAGCCTCAAAAGTCAACCAAGATGAAAACAGTGTTTTGCTGGCCGAACTGGTCAAAACAGGCAAATTTCCCTGACAAGTCGCGCACATCACTCTGACTGGTCGCGCACATTCACAGCTCTGTTTGAGGGCCTTCCCGGTGTCCAAATCAGGTGCAAGATAGCTCGTTGGAAAGGTCTGCAAGTTTACTTTCCAACCCAACTAGAATTTCGGAATTTGGAGTTGATTTGACCCCTCAAAAGTCATTTCTCCCAAGACAGCTTTCTGCAACTCAAAATAGGGGCAGAAAGTCAAAAATTGCATGTATTTTGAGCTTTTGGAAGCCCAAATCTCCATAAAATCTGAAACCCATCCATAGGCAAGTGTATTTTTGCATGAAAATTCCAAAAATGCAAAGTTTTCCCCGTTCTGAGTTGCCCCCATGTATGGTCGCGCGCGGGGTGAGACCAGTCAAATGGCCAAAACCTGTAAAATTCCCAAAAATGCCAAAAATGCTTCAAAACTCTCAAAATTTCTTGAGTTTGCTGCTAGGAGGATGCTAATGAGTATCATGGTGAGTGAGAGAGGCCTCAGCCAAGATACGGAGCGGGTTGGTCTTCTTTTTCCGTTTTTGTGCCTTGGCCAAACTCCTTGGATCCGGCAACTGTAATTTTGGCATTGCTATAAAACCATGACACCTGTGAAAAAAGTGAAGGAGGTTTTTCTTCTTTGGCATGTTATGGACAAAAAACTCTCTCATTTTTCCAAAATTCATATTTTATTGCTCTGAAACATCATTTGAGTGCAACTTGTCCCGATGTGTGAAACAAGGGATTTTGTCGAAATGGAGCGAAATGAAGGGGATAGGGGGCTTCTAAATTCTTGGGGAAATTTTTGGGAGTGGGGAGGGATGTTAGGAAGTAGGGGAAAGTGGAATCTCAGAGATTGAGTGAGCGGAAGGGGTCGAAAAGGGCAAAACACAGGCCAAACCTAGAAAATTGCCAGGTTGTAGCTAGAAACTAGGGTTTGTGCAAAAATGAGGAATTTGGCGGATCTAAGGGATGGGAAGTGTTTGATAAGGTACTTTAAGGACAGGGGAAGGTGTATGAACATCAGGAAACAAGTTTTTCTGGTGATTTGACCATCCAAGAGAAATTGGCTTTCAAAACCCTAGGAGAGGGAAATGACCTTGCCAAGGCACAACTGACGCATGAACAAGATGTAAAATGACTCATTAGACACTAACATGACAATGAAAACCCTATGAATGATGATAGACTCAGCTGAATGGTGACATGGATTGACATTTGGACACCTTTAGAAGGAGTGAGAGCAAACCCTAGACCTAATGCCTAGTGACCAAATTTTACTTGAAAACTCTTTGAAATGACAAAATTTGACTTGGAAACTCTAAGACCACTTTGTAAGAGCATATTTGATCACTGGAGGAAGGCTGGAAAGACTGACACTAACATTGGCTCCAATGGGGATGGTAGCTCCTTGGAGGTGCCAAGAACCTTAGACATCTGGGAGAGCAGACCAGTGCCTTTCAATCATTGGGCAATGGATTCATTATTTTGGCAAACGACACAAGGCTTTGACTCATTTATTGAATGAAAACTTGACTGAAATTGACTCAAACTTAACTAGAACTTGACTCAAACCGACTTGATGGCAAACTGAAATAACTCGAAAAACTCACTCAACAGACCAAACACAAATGACTCATGACCGACTTAAAACAGAAATTTAGAAAGCTTTTTGAAGGGCAGCAGTCCATCAAGATTTGAAATCATGATGACAACCACCTGTGTTGCTTACAAGACAATATACATCAAACTATATCAAAATGCCAATGCAACCAATCAAGCAGATGCCTTCTTGATTGATTCTTCTGATTAGATCTTCTGGTCAACAATACAAACCTATCACTGAGCATCCAAAAACATAGTTGACCATATTCTCCTTCATCACTGAATACTGCAATAAACACTATCACTGTTGGCTGCAACAAATCTGCCATTGGATCTTGAAAAACATGAAGTTTTTCCACTGCCACCTCCTGCTGAAAGAACAAGGTATCCTTTGCTTCAATTTCTGATCTGCCTTCATAATGTGCTTGAGAAAGAGTATGTTCCTGGTCCTCAAAAAATTCTGAACAAGTAGATGAGCAGATCTCCTCTTGAAATAACATTTCAAAACATGAAAAATCTGAATGACAGTCCTGATCTTCTGAAACTTGGAAACATTGTTGATCATCTTCATATGACATGGCAATCAAACTATCCAAATTATGATTGAAAGAATAGTTTTCACTTACTTGAACAAAGATCTCATCTTGCTGTTCATGAACATCTAAATCCAAAACTCTGTCTATGATCTCAACAACAAAACCCTCCTTTTCAGGATTCAGCACAAGGTATGCTTGGTCACCATAATCTGAATCTAGAACTGAAGTAGTTGTCCTGTCTTCTTCAATCTGCATGCTGTCTTCTTCTGTGGGCAGATCTGAAATAGGACCCTCTCTTTCATCATTTTCAGCCATATGGCCATCTTCAACCTGCTGATCTGCGTTAACTTGAGCCGGAACAAGACCTCTCAAAAGTAGATCTATCTCATCTTCAGATAGAGGAGATAATACCTTTTGTTTTCTTTTGTTCACACAGTGAGTGTCTTCATTGATTTCAAGTGAAGGAGTATACAGATTTTCCTCATACTGTTGATCCATTTCATGCAATTCTTGTTGACTATCAAGATGCGAAATTGTTTCATTTCCCACCGTACTAAGATCTTGGTCCTGCTGCAAATTTTCTTGATCATCTCTATGGGAATCCACTAGGTCCTCTTCATGTTGCTGAAACGGCTTTTCATACAGGGCTTCCATGATCTCTTCATCCATGAAATTATCATCTTCATAAAACTTCTCAAGGCTTTCAATAAAACTATAGGCATGCTTGCAACAGTCTTGAACTAAATTTAATGATGGATAAGAGTCCTTATATCTTTCAATGAGCATAGCATGAAAATCCTTTAAACAGTAAATACAAGCAGGTGGCAAACTTTCATACCAAGATTGGGCTTCACCTTCCAGAGTGGCCAAGAATATCTTCATCAAGCAATCTTCAGGAAAATCGACCTTCAACTTGCGAATATGCATGTGAAATCTAACTAGATGTAGAGCAGCATCCTTCTTACCATCATCTTTAAATATAGGCAGATTCCTTGACCAATCTACCTTGGGAATCTTATTTGGAAAACCAGGGATGTGATCTCGGCTCAGGGGAGCGTATCTTCTTGCAATCTGATCCATCTTGAAAATCTCAAAGCTACTGATCTCTCTGCAGTGAAGTCACCATGAAGCATTGATCTCTGGAGTTTTCAGTGAAGGAGTCGCCAGTGAATGATTTCAGCCTTTCAAGTGTCTGATCGTTGTTCACCATCAACAATCAGATCTGAACTTGATACATGTACTGGGGTGAAATGCAAATGAAGTGTTGTATTCACAAGCTCACGGAGATTGACTGAAGCAGCGTTTATCTACTTACGCTGATGTAAAACAAGAGCGTTTTCGAAGGCTACCTGGCGTAACTTCAGGCTCCGTCTAAGACTTATGAAACAAACACATCAACCCACAAACAAGTTTGTTCTTCCCAGTATGGTCGCCACTATGTTAGCGCTGGCTGAGGAAGGTAAACCTTCAAGGCAACATCAAACCATTTCACCTCGTAGCTAGCCCTACGGGGTATGAGAAGGCTCTCTCCCGTCAATCTCAGTAAAATATTCAATGGACAGAGATGACCAATACAGTGACACTGATATTAGGCTAGTAAACTGATTAAAAGTTTGATTTGGGGGTTTTTGGGGTTTTTTGGTGGCAAATTGAGGATCTGCAATTTTAGGGTGCGGGGATTTGACACAGTTTCTGCAGGTGGGTCTTTGGGGCAAGGTAGGAGTTTGTGCTGATGCCTTTAGCTGAGATGGATGATCAAGGAAGAAAAAGAGAAGCTAAGAAGGCAAACAATGACTTTGAATCCTCTCTAGACAGTGAAAAACATAAACATTAAACAAATTTGAAAGCTGAGCATGGCAAGCATGAATTCAAACTTTATCACTTCATTTGTTTAATAAGCTGCAGTAAAGAAAGAGATGGAACACATAAACACACTTACAATTAGAATAAGAGAAACACACCATCAACACAAGAATCCACAAGAATCCCAATGATGTCTGCAAAACCCTGGTCTTCCTTTTCCTCAAATTGCAGAGATACAAGTAAAATATACAATAGGAGCTTCTCCCTCAAGAGTCCAACCATGAAAATGAGCAAGAGAAGGCATAATATAGATGATCTAACTCCTTTCCCCACCTCTAGGGGTCGAGCTCAGCTTCCTAGGAGCTGTTTCAACTAATTCTAAACTGAGCACTAGATAATAGGCAGTCAAAACAACTTGCCTCTAAAACTTAGGAAACCTATCCATGCATTAAATATTTACCATTTACATCAAAGAATCTTCTAGAAGTGTTCAAGGAGAGTAAAAGTATCTAAGTGCCATGAAAATTACACAAAAATCCATCATTTACATGCCTCAAAAGTCAACCAAGATGAAAATAGTGTTTTGCTGGCCGAACTGGTCAAAACAGGCAAATTTCCCTGACAGGTCGCGCACATCACTCTGACTGGTCGCGCACATTCACAGCTCTGTTTGAGGGCCTTCCCGGTGTCCAAATCAGGTGCAAGATATCTCGTTGGAAAGGTCTACGAGTTTAATTTCCAACCCCACTGGAATTTTGGAATTTGGAGTTGATTTGACCCCTCAAAAGTCATTTCTCCCAAGACAGCTTTCTGCAACTCAAAATAGGGGCAGAAAGTCAAAAATTGCATGTATTTTGAGCTTTTGGAAGCCCAAATCTCCATAAAATCTGAAACCCATCCATAGGCAAGTGTATTTTTGCATGAAAATTCCAAAAATGCAAAGTTTTCCCCATTCTGAGTTGCCCCCATGTATGGTCGCGCGCGGGGTGAGACCAGTCAAATGGCCAAAACCTGTAAAATTCCCAAAAATGCCAAAAATGCTTCAAAACTCTCAAAATTTCTTGAGTTTGCTGCTAGGATAATTCTAATGAGTATCATGGTGAGTGAGAGAGGCCTCAGCCAAGATACGGAGCAGGTTGGTCTTCTTTTTCCGTTTTTGTGCCTTGGCCAAACTCCTTGGATCCGGCGACTGTAATTTTGGCATTGCTATAAAACCATGACACCTGTGAAAAAAGTGAAGGAGGTTTTTCTTCTTTGGCATGTTATGGACAAAAACCTCTCTCGGTTTTCCAAAATTCATCTTTTATTTCTCTGAAACATCATTTGAGTGCAACTTGTCCCGATGTGTGAAACAAGGGATTTTGTCGAAATGGAGCGAAATGAAGGGGATAGGGGGCTTCTAAATTCTTGGGGAAATTTTTGGGAGTGGGGAGGGATGTTAGGAAGCAGGGGAAAGTGGAATCTCAGAGATTGAGTGAGGGGAAGGGGTCAAAAAGGGAAAAACACAGGCCAAACCTAGAAAATTGCCAGGTTGTAGCTAGAAACTAGGGTTTGTGCAAAAATGAGGAATTTGGCGGATCTAAGGGATGGGAAGTGTTTGATAAGGTACTTTAAGGATAGGGGAAGGTGTATGAACATCAGGAAACAAGTTTTTCCAGTGATTTGACCATCCAAGAGAAATTGGCTTTCAAAACCCTAGGAGAGGGAAATGACCTTGCCAAGGCACAACTGACGCATGAACAAGATGTAAAATGACTCATTAGACACTGACATGACAATGAAAACCATATGAATGATGATAGACTCAGCTGAATGGTGACATGGACTGACATTTGGACACCTTTAGAAGGAGTGAGAGCAAACCCTAGACCTAATGCCTAGTGACCAAATTTTGCTTGAAAACTCTTTGAAATGACAAAATTTGACTTGGAAACTCTGAGACCACTTTGTAAGAGCATATTTGATCACTGGAGGAAGGCTGGAAATACTGACACTAACAAGTCCCACATTCATGCTTGGAATATGGCATGGGGGTGATTGGCTAAAGAGAGACTTGGCTTAGCCAATCTATGGTCGGTTGGAATGTGGTAGTCCCATCTCTGGTTGGTTTATTGCATCCATTAATGGTAAATTGATTCCTTTTATTTCCATGTGCAAACGTATTGATATATATGTGGATTTTTATGGTTGATATGTTTATGGTAATTTTGTTCCTATGATGATAGTTATATGTATGTTTTATGACAATAGCTATGTATGGTTCTCGACATGTTTTTACTTGTAAATGAATGGATAGTGTATCTATGGCCTAATAGATGATAATGCAGAAAATGACATGAGGGAACAATGGTTCATAGAGATTCTCAGATAATTATGAGATCCCTACACTTAATTATGTTGTTTACACATGTAGGTTACATGTTGATGATATGTTTTATGAAATGCCTGGCATGGATAGTAGGGGTCTGATTATGGTATTGTTCAACTGATTTATTTTGCATCATTGTCTCCCTATATTGTTAATTATTTCAAGCTATCCATCCATTCTAGGCAGTGGCCTAGGCTCTGAGCCTCAAAAAGTGGCTTAAATCTCGAGGTCATTAGCACAAAACTAGCAATTTTAGTCTCTGGTTGCTTGCATGAAAGCTTGTGAGAGCGAATTTAGGTTTTTGGTCACTCCCTTGCCCATAAAATGAGAACGAGTACGGCCTAAGAGATCTAGAACAGCAATGGGACCTAGGGACATGCTGTCTGAGTGGTTGACTTGTCTCCTGCAAGTTCTATTGATGATGTTGGATGAGTGTGTGTTATGTTTTCGTTGATTCCACTTCCTTAAAGTCTCATAGGAGGTCAAATCTGATCATAGTAGCCTCTCGTCTCATGTTTACCTAGTTGGCATTGTTACTTGTGTGGATGTGGGAGGAGGGTGTTACACGATGATTTATGTTAGGTGTCTATGCTTGGTATGCGTATTTATGCTTGATATAAGTTTCCATGAACCATCCTATAGGAGGAGATATGGAAGGCTCAAATTGAATGAGAATGGGGATGATATAAAAAACATAAGATGTGGTCATGAATGGTAAAGGTATAGAAGTCCTCCCCTATCCACCAAACTCAAGTATTTTTCTGTCCTTGGAAAGAGATAAAATTCTATGGAAGTAGAAGAGGAAAAGACTTACATGATTTTCAGATACAAATATAAAGTATTCGATGAATCTAATAAAAAAAGGAAAGAAAAAGCATACATGTACTTACCTTTGCATTTTAAAACATGTGTATAATATTCTATGGAAGGTTCTACTTAGGTGCTCCAGAGGTTCTCAAAGCATAGAGAAAGCATCCCTGAAATTTTGGACCAAGGATGATCCTTATGTAGTTGATAGGTATTGGTTCTTGTGCAAAAACACTAATGTCATCCTCAAAACTTGTTATTTTTTGTTTCTTCTGTAACATTGAGGGATCTGTGAAGTATTACTGAGAATAGAAACATACTGCAATATTTGAAGCTCATTGAAGATGCAGGGACAAGATCAATAGCAGGAAAGTAGCATAAGAAACTTCTGATGGGTTCTTATCAGCAAGCTCTCTTTATATTCAACAACTAATGAAACTGAAAGGGTATCTTATTATTGTAAGTGAACCAAGTTACTTTATTGGGTGGATTAGGAGTGGGTGAAGTAGGAAGTTATGGAGGTCTTATGGGGGAAAGAATTAGGTTAAATTCGTGTCATGATAGTAGTGGTTACACAAATGATATTCAAAGGCTTTCAGAGTTAACCACACAAGGAAAGAAAAATTCAGCGGTAATTTGAATTAGAAGATGTATGGGCATACCATGGTACTTCATATTGCATTGAAAGGAATTGTGCATCAATATATCCATTGATGTAGGAATGGAACACAATTCTATAACTGTAGTATTTAATAAATTCTCCATTTTCCTTGTACTCACTACTACATTTTGGTAGAAATTATGACAGTGCCATTCGACTGAATGAATAAAATCAGAAAATGTGTTGGAAGTTAAATGTTTTTTTTTCTTTTCTAATATCACAATTCCCATTGAATATCTAATGAAATTTATTAAATGGTCAAATATTCAATGGAATGTTCTATCATGTCAATTATCTGACATTTTTTATAATCCCTCCCATCGTTGAATAGCCAACGAGAGTTTTGTAGCGTCGGATATCTGACGATAAATCCAATATGAAAATGTGTTGTCCAATTTTTGACAAATGGCAAATAACTGTTGCATAACATTCAATTCCACCATTAACGACTTTTTGTGTTGACAATGTCTAATATGGGACCACTTTACCTTGACCAGTTTAACTAATTAAAATAAATATAACATTAATATTATAATTAAATAAATATTATTAATATATATTGATATTAATATAATATTATATGATTATAATATAAAATATAGATAAAGTTATTAAATAGGAAAATTTTATTTCCCTTGTAGAAGTTGCAAGGGCTTTAGGCCAAGGAGAATTCTAATAAAATCAACTAAAACACATTGTAGAGACTATGGACATGAATATTATCCATTTGAAATTTATTTACTATATGTATTTGTATTGTAGATTTTTTTTTGTAAATGTTTATATGTATATTGTATTTTAGATTGTATGTCTTTGTATTGTAAATTGTATTATCTTTCTATTGTAAATGTCTTTTATAATATTATTTTGGGAGGTATTCGAACTATGTTGTCATCTTGATGTGGACTAGAAATATTGTTTGATAATTTTCGTTAGGGTCGATTAAGGGGTTAGATTGAGTTAGGGGTTAATTACTTTATGGGCTTAGGGATAAGGAGTTATTGTTTAAGGGTTTAGGGGATAGGTGTTAAGGGCTTAGGGGTTAGGGTTTAAGGGCTTAGGGGAATGGGGCTAAGGTGTTATGTGGTTAATGTATGTTTAAGGTGTTAATTTGGACCTAGAGGATTTATAGGTTAATCATAGGTTTTTATGGAGCAATATTAATAAGTTTTTAAACTATATTTTTCAAAATAGGACATTAAGAAAGAAAATAGCATTACAATGCTGAATTCAAAATAAGATCATTATGTTTTTTATTATGGTCATGAATATATATCTCAAAAAGTGTCTCATTTCCTACATGTCAAGAAAAGTAACATATTTCTTATATTTTTTCAACATATTCTTAAATATCTTGATAAATTGCACAAGCATCATCATTGATTTGTTTTATTTGTTTCTTGGTCTCACCTAAGCTGTATTTCTCTTTGTATTTGTTGTCTTTACTTTCCTTATATATTATATTTGCAAACTCTTGTTATGTAGACGTTTCAATATTTGCTATATATACTAATATTAATTTATTGATTGTAATTGTATAGTACCGCCCCCTAGGGCATTTCTCGACAAGAAAGAGGTGGTTGTAGTACAAGCGCCTATTCAAGAACATGCCATGGAAGAAGATAATGACACTGATAACATAGTTGAATGTATATATTGAGCCTCTTATCAATGAGTTAGTTGATTTCGCTATGTATGATATCTCTAGACTATTAGTTGCACAAAAGGTAAGTACCAAGTCAAAGATATGAATGTATATATTGAGCCTCTTATCAATGAGTTAGTTGATTTCGCTATGTATGATATCTCTAGACTATTAGTTGCACAAAAGGAATTTGAATTCCATGCAATGCTTGTATGGAAAATTCATGATGCCCTAGGGCTAACACATTTATGTGGTATGTTATAACGTTACTCTGCACTTTAATAGTGTTTAATTTTATGAAGTTAATTTCAAATATGTTTTTTAAATAGTTTGACCTTCATTGTACATACTTAAAATAATTGATATAAAAAAAATTAATCCATTTCTTGTAGGTCTTCAAACAAAGGGTAAATTTTCTTGTCTAGTTTGTGGTGCTAAGATGAAATCTCTTCGTTCACGAAGCTTAGGAAAGGAGTTGTTTGATGAGTATAGGAACTTCCTTTATAAGAACCATAGGTACCAAAGTACCAAAAAACATCTTTTCAATGGGAAAGAAGAGACTAGATCAGGACCACACAGAATGACACCTCATGCATGGAAGTTGAAATATAATAGAGTCTATCAAGGTAAGGATCAAATTGTCTATGTATCAACATGCATGATATGTTTGGATTATTTGATCTTTTTAGGGAATTTTCCTCACTCTAGTAATTGACAAGTTATAGTGTTGTTATAATATCTTTAACTATGATTCACATTGTAGGTCATCAAGGCATTAATAACATAAAACTTCCATGAGGAATGAAAAATTATCCTGAGAAATTCAATAGAATCCCCTACTATGAGCACCTATAAATGGTTGATTCTTTTGATACAATGCACATCGGGAAGAATGTAATAAAGATCTTATGGCGAATCATAGATGGAAAAAGAGATAAAGAAAAAATTGTCAAGATTTGTAATGAAATTAAGGAGATTGACCATGCATTGCAAACAATGTGATTCATTCAAATCACGATGGAGATGGCCAAAATATAAGAACCCTTCCATGGTTATTGACAAAGCAACAAAGAAAGTAGGTTAAAGAGGTTATTGAAAAAATTAAATTTCCAACTGGATTTTCTTCAAACATAAAGAATATCCTAACAAAGAAAGGAGAATTAGGTGGGGTAAGAACTCATGATTGGCATACATTAATTAAGGTAATCATTCTGGTGTATATATATTTTATACATTGATGAAACATATTCTTGTTAATTTGTGTTTTTTACTCTACTAATTTTGGAAAAAATAATGATTGATCATTATTTTTGTTACATTATTTTCTACATTTATCTCTCCCATAAAACTTTAACACTAATGTCAAAAAAGTTATATATTATCTTTGCAAATACATGAGGTAAGTGGAGATTTATGTGCAAAGTGTAATTTGTTCAATAAGTTGTTGTGTTGCATATTTTTGACTGCATGTGTTTTCCTTGTCATCATGCACTACATTATAATTTTTTTGTTGAAACCTATAATTTTCCTGCTTCATATGTAGATGGTTGTCATATAAATAAATTGATAAAGAATATATAAAGTATTGGAGAAAACAAATTCATCATCTACTGTGTGAAATGAAAAAGTATCTACCTAAAACATTTTTCAATGCACAAGAACACTACCTCATACACCAAGTCGAGGAGACTGAAGAGTGTGGACCTGTACACACAAGATCAATGTGGATGGTTGAGAGGAACTTGAAATCATTGAAGGCTTTGGTCAAACAAAGAGTACATCCCGAGGGTTCTATTTTAGAGGGATATATGGTATATCGAACCATGGTTTATATTTGTCATTATAGTGATGAAATAGGAAAAAGTATTAATGTATTGGACCACATTTGGGATGTCAACTCCATGGATGTTTTGAAGGGGAGCACCTATTGGGGAAAGGTAGAATGAGCAAAGTGAGATGTAAGTAGATAGTGGATATTTCTAACACATTTGAATTTTTTGTTTTTATGTATATCGTACTTATTTAATTTTTAGTCTTTTTGGATAGTTCATTACTATGAAGGTATAACATGGTAACTAATTATATATAATTATTTCATTTTAATACAACCAATTGAGTGTGGGATGCAAGGTGTGGATTGAACATTAATGATTGGATGAAGGTATGGATTGAATGATGCAAACAAGCTAATAATGGTAGGTTATCATGGTATGGTGTGTCTACATAGGTCAAATAAGCTCAACAAAGTGGAGATACCAATCTTACACAGAGGGAAATTGATTTAGCACATGGTTTAAAATATTATCAGGCAAACATATTCACCCATACTACTTAGGTTTTTAACAGTGATATTGATGCATATGGCATGTTTTTTTCTTATTTTTCAAAATTTGCAAGTATAAATATGCATGCTTATCAATTGACAATGTATTTTTTATGTGTTTGATGCAGTTGAAACACCACAACAAAATGTGGTGTAATGTTTGCAAATTTTGCATCAAAAGGTTGGACGAAAAGATTAAAACTTATAATATTGGGATAGCTACAATATTTCAAGTTATAAATGTTTCCTCTATAGGTGATAGACATCCATAACTCCCTGTCCATGGATACTATGGTTATCTACATGATATAATTGAGTGTGACTTTGAATCCTTTAAAATATTTGTGTTCAATGTCAAATGGTTTAGGCTACGAATCTATGAACGTGACCATGATAGAATTGTTATTGAGCATGCTAACAGATTTACCATGGTTGATACAAGGAATCTTGAGCTAGGATCAGAGTGATATATTCTTCTAAGCCAATGTGAATAGGTATTTTACATAGACATTCCAGGTAAAGTGGGTTGGTCAAATGTTGTTAGATATGATCCTAAAGGAAGGCTTGTAAAGTATAATGTAGAGGAAGAATATGAAACTAAAGAAGAAGATGATGTAGAGGAGAAGGGGGTTCATGCAATATCAGATGAAGACGTCGAAGGAGTTCAAGGAATATATGTTAATCGAGACAATGTTAATTTGGATGAACTAGATGATATTAATGTTTTATTGGACAAAGAACTTGAAGAAGTTGAACCAAATGTAGAAGAGCATGTTCTAGATGATAACGCAGACAATGATGATGGTGTTGATTGGTGAATCCTTTGTACATGAATTCTGAAATGAATGATACAAATGATGATATGGATGAGGAAGAAGGTTAATGATATCAAAATTTTGAAAAGTACAAGGTATGTATTTATATGTTTTCAGTTGGTTTGTTCTCTTTCATTCACCTTAATTTTTTATTTTCCTTAATTTTATGTTTGAATGTTAATGTGTTTCTTTCAAATATATTATAAGATATAGATTGGGTATCATGGAATTGAGAATGATGTGCGAGGGGGGGGGGTCGTGGTGGGGTCGGGTGAGGGGCCATATGAGCTTCCACCTTCACATGGTTGGCCTTGTTAAGTAGAGAATATATTATTCTTGAAACGAAGAGAAACTGTTATGCAACGAGCAAACTCATTTATGTTTATACCATCATTTCCAATTTTGACTTTGGTTCATTAAGTAGACGTATTGAGTGAGTTGAGTGACGGGTGAACTAGGTGATATGGCGGTCAAGTAGATGTTCGAAGTAAGTTCGGCCCATGAATGCCCATGAAATGAGTTCCCACTAGGGTGTCTCATAACGATATTTAGAAAATTGACTAAACTAATGTTAAGGTGTTAAAAGCCAGTTTATAATTAATTGATTATGCAACATGGATGTACTAACAAATGATAATATATTGTTTTCATTTATGAGCTAATGATTTTTATTCACTGATTTACACGCTAGGATGAACGCCTGCACCCTGGGCACGCCCGCACGAAGGTGGGGCACACGGGTTCCCATAGGGGCATTTCGTGTTGGGCATGCCAGGGTGCCCGCCTGATAGGGCACCCATGCGACAAGTTGGTGGGTCGGCTTGACTTAGAAAGGGGTTCCTACACAAAAAAAGTAATTTTGACCCATGAATTCCCATGAACATAGTTCCCCCAAGGGGGTATCACATGATTTTTAGAAAATTGACTAAATTAAAGTTTGGGTGTTAAAAGTCGATTTATAATTAATTAAACGTGCAACATGGAAATAAAAAATGATAATATTTTATTTTCATTTATGATCTAATGATTTATGTTCACTAATTTGCAAAGCAGGTCAAACACTCGCGCCTTGGGCACACCCACACGAAGGTGGGGTGCCCAGGGGGGGTCATGTGTTGGGCATGCTAGGGAGCCCATGCAATGAGTTGGTGGGTCGAACTAACTTGTAAAGGGGCACTCGAAAAAAATAAGTAATATCATCCCATGACTTCCCATGAATTGAGTTCCCACAAGGGGGCCTCAAAATGATTTTTAGAAAATTAACTAAATTAATGTTTAGGTGTTAAAATTCGGTTTCTAATTGATTGATTATGCAACATGAGCACACTAACAAATGATAATATTTTGTTTCATTGATGAGCTAATGATTTTTGTTCACTAATTTTCATCAAAAGGCAAACACCCACCCCCTGGGCATGTCTGCATGAGGGCGAGGTTCGCGGGGGCCTATGGGGGCGTCACATGCTAGGCACGCCACAACGCCTACCCATTATGGGCGCCCATGCGATGCGTTTGTGGGTCGGCCCAATGTTATGAAATCAACTCACAAAAAGATAGAAAAGATAGATCAACGACTTAAAAATCAACCTCTTCGAGGGGGCAACCTCCTTTACATTACACAAATGAACAATTCTTGGATGATACAAATTTCAAGACCTCCTTTCTATATATATGAGTTTAAGGGGTCCCAACACAATCAGAGCCTACATAACAATAATATTGTAGGGGCACAACAATAACAATAGTGGGCTTCTATGGGGCATAATAATAACAACATGGGGACAATATGGGCACAATAATACAATAAGCAGGTTGCACTAATAACAATACGGGTTTACACTAGTAGTATAGGTACCTAACATGCCCCTCTCCTTCAAAAAGTGTTTTCTTCAATGTTTGAGTAGTTATGAATGCTTATGTATAAAATTCTCATCCTCCCATGTGGAATCTTCAGCGGGTAAGTTCTTCCACCTAATGAGATACTCTAAAATTGATCGATTTTGTAGCTGTTAAGTTCTTGTTTTTGTGACTGCTCCTAGTTCCAATATGATTTTTTCTTCCTTGTCAAGTTCTAATAATATTGTTTGAACTGGGATATTCTCACCTATAACCTTCTTTAAGCATGAAACATGGAAAACTAGGTGCACTCGGGAAGATGCAGGAATCTCCAATTTGTATGCCATAGTACCAATCTTTTGTAACACCTTGTACGAACCATAATACTTTTGTGATCATTTATTATCCTTCTTATATTTCTTGAGGAAAATTTGTTTGTATGGTCGTAGTCGTAGAAATACCCAGTCACCTATATCAAAACTTCTTTCGCTATGATGTTGATATGCTTGTTATTGCATCCTATTCTTCGCCAAAGTGAGGTTATCCTTTAAGAGTTTGAGAACGTGTTGTTGATGTTCGATGTGATCTTCCACTACTTGAACCTTAGAATTTTCTTTTAAATATGATGTGATGGATGGTGGATGATATCCATAATGTGCCATAAATGGGTTCATTTTTGTTTTAGTATTGAAGGACGTGTTATACCACCATTTAGCCAGAGACAACCACTTGACCCATTGTGTCTATTTATTAGATACAAAGCAGCGAAGATATCCTTCCAGAAATTTTTTCACTATCTCAGTTTTCCCACTAGATTGAGGATGATAAGATGAGCTATGAGCTAACTGAGTACCCAAATATTCCACCTCTTGTATTCCAAAGAAACATTTGGAGCTTTTTGCATATAATTGTTTCTCCTCCAATAGTTTGAGCACCCTGTCAACATATTGAACATGATCCTTCCAAGACTTGCTATAGATTAGTATATCATAAAAAATACTAACACAAATTTTCTAAGGAAGGGTTTTGAAAATGGAATTCATCAAACATTTAAATGTAGAAGGTGTGTTGGTATGACCATAAATTAATAATGACCCTCATGAGTTCTAAATGTTGTTTTTGGAATGTCTTTAGTCTTTATTCTGATTTGATGATATCCTGAAAGAAGATCTAACTTGGTGAAGTAAGTTGCTCCATGTAATTCATCAATGAAAAGAATGGGAAATTTATCTTTAATAGTAATCTTATTGAGCTCCCTATAATCTGGACACATGCACCATGATCCATCATTCTTGTGTACCAATACCACTGGATGAGAGAAAGAACTTCGACTAGGTTGAATTATACCAACCTCTAGAATTTCTACAACCATATGTTCAATTTCACTCTTTTGGGTATATGGATATTTGTAAGGCCTGATGTTTAGGGGAACACTTCCTTGGACCAAATGAATAGCATGATCATGATCATGAATAAGCGAGAGACCTTTGGGAGTCTCAAATATCTTATAATGATTGTCCAAAATGCTTTGGAGATCTGGATAAATAGATGATTTCAATGTGGGAACCTCTAGTGAGCATAATTGTGCAATTACACCCCGTTGTTCTTTCTTTAGAAGGTTTGTCATGTTGTTAGAGTTTATTATATTTCCCGTTTTCCCTGCGATACCCCTTAATTCAGCTTCCTTTCCTTCCCAAAAAATTTCAAGAAAATTTCTTGAAAATTAAAAGCTATCGTACCCAAAGATTGTAGCCATTAGACTCCTAGTACAACATCTGCACCACCCATTGGAATGGAAAGCATTTGACTATTCAAGACATATTCTCCCATGGATAGCTTGATATTATGGCACTTTCCAGAGAAATTTATCGTTCCTCCATTTGCAACCATTACTTGACACTCTAGTGCTAGATATAGGAAGAAATTCAATTCCTTGGCTATCTTACAATGAATAAAATTATGGGTACTACCCGAATCAATCAACACTATTACCTTATTCTTCTTGACATGCCCTTCTATCTTGAGAGTTTTAGGAGTGGTAATTCTTGTCAATGCATTACAAGATATGGTCAGATTTATTTCTTCTTTCTCTAGGATTGGTTCCTAGTGTATATCCTCTTCTTTTGATGTTTCTTGTTCCTTTTCTTGCTCCTCTTCCCCATCTATGTAAATTAATTTCTTCTCAGCACACTTATGACCTTTAGTATATTTTCTATCACAATTGTAACAAAGCCCTTTTGCTCTTTTTTCTTCCAATTGTTTTGGTGTCAACCTTGTAGGTGGTGAAAGGCTAGGAGCAACAACACTTCCATCTTTATAGTTATGAGTGGCAGAATTCCTTGTTGCCATAATTTTGCTTTCCATTTTTATTGCCAACCTAAATTCCTTCTCCAATGAATCAGGTTCCTGAAGGTGAACATCATGTTGGATGTTATCCTTTAAAGTCCCTATGAACACATCAATCCTATGCTCCTCTGGAATATCTTTTACCCTTATACTCAATTTTTGGAAGTCCTCAATGTGCTCCATCATTGACTCCTTTTGTTTGAGATTTATCAATTGGCTAAAAAAGGTGTTTCTTTTTGTATCCTCATAATGTGCTATCATTTATTTTGTAAAAATTGCCCAAGTGACAATTTGTTTACAATAGAAAATCCATTGGTACCATAAAAACTGATTTGGTTGCAAATATAAAGTTGTAATGCCTACCTTTTGTGTGTTTTTCACATTACAGAGATCAAAAAATTGCTCCATCTATAGTATCCATGTTACGTGATCCTTGCTATCAAACTTCCTCATATCGATATTTGGAACATGGTGGGTCTTCAATCCAAAGTTAGAGTCTATGAAATCATAATTAAAAATTCTTTTGTTCTCATCATGAGTTTCCTTTAATACCCTTTCACCATTAGTAGTAATTTCTTGTAGCAACTTTGTCAAACCTGTCTTCAAATCTTCCATGTTGCCTTTAAGTTTTTCATTTATACCATCCATCTTAGCTTCCATGCATTTCTTTAAACCATACATCTTAGCTTCCATGTATTTATTTAAACCATCCATCTTAGCTTCCACGCCTTTCTTTAAACCATCCATATTAGTTTCTGTTACTTTTTGTGAGAGTGAATTTTGTTGCACTTGGTCTCGTAATTTTGATATGTCGTGTTGCATTTCTTCCTTCTCTTCATGAGTCACGCTAGAGATTTCAAGTTTATTACTAGGTGCTTCCATTTTCTTTCTTCGAGGCATCAATTAATGATAATAATGATTCACTATGCCCTTTGAATTCCTTCAAATTAACTTTTCAACCAAACTTATGCAAAATTTTAAAAAAGCTACACACCTTTTTTCACTTTGTAGGAGCTCGATGTTGAATCTATTTTATATCTATAATTTCGGATATCCAAGGTCTGAAATTACTTCCTGTAGTATCCCTCTGAGTCCTCTTTACAATTCCGCACGTTTGATCAAGATTGGATTCTCCAAGGAAGAGTTATGTCAAGTCTCCCACGATGTCCTGATTATAGAGTAGTTCAGTAGATCAAACTTGTATGAAGTGCCACATGTCACTGTTTTGACCTCAAGACCCGACACCAATACAAAGAAAAATACACACCGTAGTATTTCTATAAATTTTTACGAAATTTAATTCTGATGCTCATAGAGAAAGTTATGACTATTTTCCCCAGGTCACATGTTTGGGATGTAATTTGAGAGCCTACAAAAACCTTAAATGTCTAAGACCATATCTCCAAAAATATAGTGAAACAAGATCTGAAATTTGGACCTGAGCTTCATCAAGATTTCAGCTCAAATGGGTTTTAATTTTAGTGTCTGGCCCTTCGTAGAACATAAATTATAGCAAAACTTCCATGATGACCTGTTTGCGATGGAATTCTGGAGCTTGCAAAAACCCTAACTTCCTCGGATCATATCTCCAAAATATAACGAGACATGATCTGAAATTCAGACCCGAGGTTCATAACTATTGTGGCTCAAATGGGTTTTATTTTAGCTTTTGATACTTTGTAGAGAAAAAGTTATAGCGAAAATTCCACGATGACCTGTTTGGAGCAACAAAACCCTAGAACCCAAACCTTTGATACCAAATGTTATGAAACCAGCTCACGAAAAGATAGAAAAGATAGATCAACAACTTAAAACTAAGCCTCTTCAAGGGGGAAACCTCCTTTACATTACACAAATGAAAAATTCTTGGATGATACAATTGAAAATACCTCTTTTCTGTTTAGATGAGTCTAAGGGGTCCCAAAACAATCAGAGCCTACATAACAATAATATTGTAGGGGCACAACAATAACAATAGTGGGCTTCTATGGGGCATAATAATAACAACATGGGGATTATATGGGCACAATAATACAATAAGGGGGTTGCACTAATAACAATAAGGGGTTACATTAGTAGTATAACGACCTAACACCTAACTTGGAAAGGGGTTCCCACACAAAAGATGTAATTTCAGCCCATGACTACCCATGAATAGAGTTCCCACAAGGGGGTCTCATAATGATTTTTAGAAAATTGACTAAATTAATGTTTCGATGTTAAAATATGGTTTATAATTGATTAATCATGCATCATGGAAATAACAAATGATAATATTTTGTTGTCATTGATGAGCGAATGATTTGTGTTCATTGATTTGCACAATAGTCAAACACCCACGCCTTGGGCATGCCTGCACAAAGTCAGGGTGTGCCAACACCCATGGGGGCATTATGTGTTGGGCATGCCAGTGTGCCTGCTTGGTAGTGGTGCATGTGCGATGAGTTGGTGGGTCAACCCAAGGGGTACCCGCACAAAATATGTAAAGCTAGTTTGTAATTGATTGATCATACAACATGGAAATAAAAGATGATAATATTTTTTTGTGATCATTGATGAGCTAATGATTTGTGTTCACTGATTTACAGAGCACGACGAACACCCACATGCTAAGCATGCTCTCATGAAGGTGGGGCACGTGGGTGCCCATGGGGGCTTCATGTGCCGGGAGAGCCAAGGTGTCCATGCGACAAGTTGGTGGGTTTAATTGACTTGGAAAGGCATGCCTGCACAAAAGAAGTAATATCAGCCAATGACTGCCCATGAACTAAGTTCCCATAAGGGATTCTCATAATGATTTTTAGAAAATTAACTAAATTAATGTTTAGGTGTTAAAAGACAGTTTATAATTGATTGATTATGCAACATGGACATACTAACAAATGATAATATTTTGTTGTCATTGATGAGCTAATGATTTGTGTTCATTGATTTGCACAATTGGGTGAATGCCCACACGAAGGCAGAATGCATGGGTGCCCATGGGGGCATCATGTGTTGGTACGCTAGGGTGCCCGTGTGATGAGTTGTTGGGTCGAACCAACTTGGAAATAGGCACCTAAACAAAATAAGTAATTAAGTATTGAGGGGCTTTCACAGTGCATTATATTAGATATCATTTTTTGGGATTCAATTGCAATAATTAAGTCACTCATCTACGACCATTTACATGAGATGTAGTCATAATTGACTAATTTCTCATTATTTTTGAATAGTCCACTTAACACTCATTGCATCGAGTGATGCTCATAGGGGTGAAGAAGTGGGATTGAAACTAGTGAAATGAATCACATAGCCTCAATCATAACTTCTGGGGCTTTCACCATGTAACTAGGACTTCCCAGGAGGTCACCCACCCCAGATCACCTCTTGGGAAGTACTGGTTACCGTGTGCAAGCCCCGAAAGTGATGATTGATGCTATGTGATTCATTTCACTAGCTTCAATCCCACTTCTTCACCCCTGTGAGCATCACTCGATGCAATGAGTGCTAAGTGGACTATTTAAAAATCATGAGAAATTAGTAAGTTATGACTACCTCTCATGTAAATGGTCATAGATGAATGAATTACTTAAAAAAGTTGAATCCTAAAAAACGATATCTAAAATAAGTAATGTCGGCCCATGAATTCTCATGAACATAGTTCTCATAAGGGGCCTCACAATTATTTTTAGAAAATTGACTAAATTAATGTTTAGGTGTTAAAATTTGGTTTATAATTGATTAAGTATACAACATGAACGTAATAACAGATGATAATATTTTGTTGTCATTTATTAGATAATGATTTATGTTCACTGATTTTCACGGCATGGAAAATTCCTAAGCCCTGGGTGCACCGGCACAAAGGTGGGGCGTGTGGGTTCCTATAGAGGAGTCACATGCTGGGCATGATAGGGCACCCACCCAATAGGGGTTCCTGTGTGATGAGTTGGTGGGTCAGCCCAATGTGGAAAGGGGTGTCCACATAAAATAAGTAATGTCATACTACACATGCATGACTTCCCATGACTTAAGAATGGGGCTAATGTTGAAATTTTTTTAGTTTGTTCTCGTATGAACTAAAATTTGACATGGTTATGGTAGATGCATGTATTGACAATATGGGAGTATTTTGAGACTCAAATACAACTCAGAGAAATACTTTTACAATCAAACGACAAAATTATAACATATATAATTGTCAAGAAGATGAAATTATTTATTACTATTTACTTGTTGTGAGCTTATATTGTACTTCATAGTCCAAATGTTGAGAAAACTCCTTACCCTTACATTTGAGAAAACTTGTTACCATTCATCAACGTATTTTTCATCTTTTCATCATCAACGTCATCATCATCACCATCATATTTTTATTGGGTGAGTTGGGCGATGGCTAAACCAGGTGACACGACGGTCAGGACAACATGGTTTAATATAGCTTTTGAAAACTAAGACTTGATAAACAATGTCCCATAAAAAATTTAATGGTATGAAACCTTGTGTAAATATTTATTAGTATTATCCTATTATATCTAATTCTACTTTTCACTTTATTGATCACGTAGAACATTTATTCAAGGTTTCATTAAAAGTCTTTAAAGGTGACTTACTTCTTTGCATTATTACTAGTAGTAATCACATTCCTTGAACAAACTTACCCTCTAAAACGTATTTGGAGTTCTCCAAATACACACATAGTTTAAGGAATGATAAAAAATTGTCCTTCACTTGCATTTTTGTTTTTGTTTTTTTCTTAATTCTCCTTAAAATTCATAAATCATGTTAACATTATTTTCCTTAACGCACCAACACACTTTGCAAATTTATTTTCTTTGTGTGTGGTATATCCATCACAACCCAATTTTTATCACATATGAACTAATGATTTCTAATATCTTCATCACCCTTTAAGGAGGAGTGTTCCTTTACTATATTGTAGTAGGTGGAGCTAGTCATAGGATAGTCAATGGTTTCTTAGTGTTTAATTGATCAACTTTGGTTGGTTTTACTAGAAGGTTTATTTCATCGATCTAACAATTTTGATCTTTATAATATGTAAAATATATTGTTTTTGGTTGCATCACTTCTTTTCAATGTTTTAAAAAATTGAGGTATCCGCCTTAAATAGTAAATCATATATGAGGTACAGTTATAATATCTTTTATGTGGAGTAGTATGTTATTATCTCCTTCAATACTTAACCAATTTCAATTTTTATGGGGTATTCAAAGGAACAACATATCTCTCACATTTAGATGGTTGTCTAGTTGATACCACTATGAAGATCGTCAAGAACATAATTGTAAATGTTCCCAAAATAATTCTTGAACATGATTAATTATTGAACATAGACGACTTGTTATATAAGGATTTGGATGATTACATATCATATGTCCTAATTATCAACTTCTATTCTTTCAACATTATCTACAAATAAAAGGGTGACAATGCCTACCTCTACAAACTTTATATATTCATTCAACTCAGGAATTGTCAAGGATTATTCCCATGTGCCATCTATATAATAATCAAACCGATTTAGTACTCCAATGACTTGCTACTGTTGAGGATTTGGTCTTTGGGATTTATGATGGTTTGCAACAGCATGTATCACTATGATTTTCTTTTGGCTTTTGTCTCTTCAAACTTTTTTAATATTAATCATTTTCTTGTATGATTTCATTCTTTTGAGCATTCTTTTCTTTTTTTATTCATCTAATGCATACTCTCACTCTCTTGTAGTTGACTTCCTCATTTTCCTTAGCATAATGACTCCTCAATGTGTATCAACTAAGATTACTCCATTTTAGGCATTCTCACAAATTGTCACCCGCAACTAGAAAGCAAAAATTTCTTTGATTAGTTGACAAAAGGTACCACAATTAGCCATTAATTTCTATGAGTATTCATAAGCTTCTTAAGCAATTATTCAACTAGCATTCAAAAAATATTCCCACCTAGATTGTCATATTTTCTATTAGGTAATAGCTAGTATTTTTAGTGGATATCATTGGGGTTCAACAATGTTCCAAATGCCTTGGCCAATCAAGAATTTGTGAATTAAAGTGGGTACTATGTAGAGGAACTAGTCATAAAATTTTTCATAAAATATTATTTTAACATCATCGGGGGATGCCTTTCTTCTATTGCTTTCTCCTCACAAAAGTCACCTATGATTTTTTTACCCACTCATATAAGTTCGTTTGACGAGTATTAATCAATTTAGAGATGATTCATTAATCTTAATTAAGATTAATCATGTGCACGACATTCTATAAAAATTTTAATTTATTTAGGAATGGATATGAGGAAATTTTCATGTGTTTTTGTGAGAATTTGTGCTCTCACCTATGCAAGTGTGACATATTTTCATCTAGGATCATTTTTGAAATAATCTTATAATTTTCTTCATCACCACTCTCATGACGTTGGAATCTTCACTACATTCCTCCCTTAAACATCTTTTAATCTAGTGGGCAACTAGGCGGATGAAGCAAGGATGATTCTTAAATAATGAATTATTGTTGGACTAGTTTCCTACTTCCTTTGAGTCTCAGATCTACATGGGTACATACTAAATAATCATGCACTAGCATGCCACTTTTACTATGTGGTCATGCTAGCTTATCAATCATCCAACTCCCTTGGATTAGTACTAAATGTGAGAAAGCATTGAATCAATCTAAATTCCATCCACTAGTTAAGTGAAAATGGACAAACCTACTTTTTGGTATTGTATCACTCATAGGAAATATATAATAATATATAATATACATAATATATTATATATATTGTATATAAAAATATATATTATATAATAGACATTATATAGTTTATATATAATAAGATATATAATCATATAATCAAAGTGAGAGTTCAGGTTCACAACCGAGCAAGCAGGGCAATTCACAGAGTGACCATGAGGGAATTCCACAGGGTGGAAGGAGATCGAGCACGAGGTAATTCCATAGGGCCACAGGAGGGAATTCGAGGAGGCCACAAGGGTATTTGAGTAGTGGGCATGAGGGAATTCGAGTAGGTCAACATTGGAGATATGATGGTAAGCTCAAAATCATGTTCCTATGTTTTCTATTTGACTATAAGCTTGACCCCAAATCTCTTATAGTTCTCAATCCTTTACCTACCTCGAAGTCACCCACCTATTTCCACCGGGGGAATTTATTCATCTTACTTGCAACAAGGTGAAACCTTACCCATGATTGTAAGCTCGAAACCCTTACCCTCCCATTCATCAAATTTTTATGCTCCATCTCATTCTTTTGCCTCTGTCTCTTATCCCTCCAATGTTTCTAGTTATGAATTTTGTGTTCCCACTCCCTCCCACCTCTGTGTGGTATTATTTTTTCCCCCTATACCAGTTGGGTTGGCTACCCCAGTAGATATTATTCCCATTAGCTCACATGTTGCAAATTAGAGTAACAAAGGACCTATTGATTCCTGGTTTTAGCCTTATGAGGATGAGGTCATGAAGGAGTTGAAGGTAAGGAAGTAAGAAAGGTTGTTTCATAAGTAAGCTCGAAACCCTTATTTGTTTTACCTACAATGAAGTGAACCCTTACCCGTAATTGTAGGCTCGAAATCCTTGCACATGATTGTAAGTTCGAATGGCAGTTATGTATGGTATTCTTATGTAGTTCGAATGGCACTTTTGTATGGTATTCTTATATAGTTCATATGGAATTGATGTTTTGTATTCTCATACAATTTAGATGGCATAATCCAAATGCACAATTGTATTATCCTACTATAGTATGTATGGCTTTGTGATGGAGGTTTGCAAACAATCTTGGCATTTATTATTTATACAGTTCGTATGGTATGTCTTCTCTTAGAATTATGGCTTCTATACCAAATACATATGATCTCAATATAAAGTTTTTTTTGGCTCTGTGATGGAAGTTTGCATACAATATTTGCATCGATTATTTATGCAGTTTTATATGACCTCAATATTAAGTTTTTTTAGCTTTGTGATGGAAGTTTGTATATAGACCTCGCATCAATTATTCACGCAGTTCATATGTTATGTCTTCTTTTATAATTATGGATCCTATACCAAATACATATGACCTCAATATAAAGTTTGTTTTGGCTCTTTGATGGAAGTTTGCATACAACCTTGGCATCAATTATTTATACAGTTTGTATGGTATGTTTTATCTGAGAATTATGGCTTCTATACCAAATACATATGACCTCAATATAAATTTTTTTTTGGGCATGTGATGGAAGTTTTCATACAATCTTCACATCAATTAATTATACATTTCCATATGACCTCAATATAAAGTTTATTTTGGCTCTGTGATGAAAGTTTGCATGTAGTCTTGGCATCGACTATTTATATAGTTCGTATGGTATGTCTTCTCTGAGAATTATAGCTTCTATACCAAATACATATGGCCTCAACTTTTTTTTTGGCATGGCATCAACTTACAATATGGAAGTATTTAATTTATGATTTGGTTGATGGCATCGAAACATTGTATTTTATCCATATCACATTGTTTCTAATATATATATATATATATATATATATATATATATATATATATATATATATATATATATATATGTTGAGATATTGTTATCATAAACCCTAAAATGAAACCCTAAGGAGGCTTGGAATCATAATTCAAATATTCAAATGACAGAGATCTCCTTGACAAGTCTCTTTGGCTCATTTGAAATGATGGCGATTCTAAAGGACATATGAACAGTGACCCTAAGAAACCCTATATCATTAATCTTAGGGGTGGTAGCTAAAGATATTCTTGACATATTATGGTGATCATCAATAAACTGAGAAAGCAATCTACGTTGTTGTCATCATGACAGTGTCATAGACAATTAATCATATGAATGCATTATTGTCTTTAATGCAGTAATACATATGTACATTAGTTACTTGGCACACCTATGTATCTACATTATGATAATAGAAATGCACTTATCCTTATAATAGTGACCTAGTTGCAACATGTATCTTGATGTATCAATTTGACACCAATTCCTATATAATGCATGAAAATCGAGATTAAAACATTATCTATTGATGGAAGTATGTGTAGTACAAGATGGTTGTGAAACAATGTCTATTAATGTAAACAAAACCTATAAAAAATCAATTTATTCCTTTGACATTTCTTCATCTGTGGCATAGTTTCCTCCTTCTTGGTGATCAAATAATCAATCAACCTTTGTTCACTCTCAAGTGCAAGTTTTCACCTTCATGGTGTGTGAGTGGCCTCAATCACCATGGCACAAATCTCTATATTGAGATTAATATTGGTGCTTCATTGGATGGTGTATCAACTCTTCTCATGCTTTTTCCCAATAATCATTGAATGTCATAATATTGCTCTGAGGTTCTGTTCAAAATTTGGCAATTTATAAGGCTTGTAGCCTTCCACTATTTGCACGACTCTCTAGCTTCAAGTGGTACACTAAGTATATGTTAATTAGTATAGGTTTAATGAAGGTACTCTATTGTCCTCAATCCATATTCAGATCTTGCAAACGTTTCCTCATAGGTATGGGATCTTGTAGGTTATTCATATTCTCTATTTTCTTAGTTTGATCGATATTAGAATTCTCATGCTCATAACACACACACATACACATATATGCCAATATTTATCCAATATTAATCATTAATATCTATGCATTGAACATAACTCTCATTCAAATATCATTTTTATCATTACATGTTTTATTCATGAGTTAGAATATCACATTTCACTTTTTAGTGATGTTTTCATTCATGACTAATTGATATGCATACTAATTTATTCCACATCCTATCATTAATTCCATACTAATTATGAATATGTAAACAATATACATTCTATATGATAGGTAAACAATATCAAAATAAACTACAATTACTTTCACATAATTAACATGAAACATTAATCGTTATTATAAAAGTAGAGGTGTGACATACATCCTTATTTATTCCCCATTCTATAACCAATTCTCCTTAAACAATATATAAACAATATCCATTATAAATTACAAGTCAACAATGTCATAATAAATAACAGTCACTTTCACACATAATTTCTATAAAGAAATCATTGATCAATAATTAATAATATCTTAGAGTAAACTGATTATTATGACTTTAAAGCCCTCCATACCAATGAAGGCCCTGAATCCTTTTGCAATTAATTGACCTTTTAATAAGAACAGATTTCCTATCACCAGTCCTTACCAATGCTTATTCTTCTTTTAAAAGAAATAGTCTTTCTCAAAGCCACCTCTTTGGCCCTGAGAAATTAGATGGACATTTTTTGTAATATATATGTCGATCACTTCTTATGTGGGTCATGTGTCATGGAATTAAGTTGTAAGCACATGAGTCAAAATGTAGTGAACATATATGTGTGATGGACTATGCAATGATGAAGTGATATTATTAGCCTAGTATCAGTATTATTATATTGTGTTTGTTATCATCAAGACAATGCCAATTAAATAAGATCACAATGAAAACAGGGACACTAGAAATAGGCTCTTTGCAAGGGAAAAACCCCTCCATAGGGGAAAACCCAAAATCTTCTCTTCTTATAGATTATCAAGGAAGACTTCTAAACCTTTGATCTGAACAACTCACCAAGAGATAGGCTAGCCACCCAAATAATAATGCTTCTCTCTTCAACTTGAGCTGCTCCTATTTTCCAGGCCAAAATTTGAACTAAAGTAGCTTCCTGTTTCACACATGTGATCTTGGAAAAACAAGAAAATATTCCCAAAAAAAATTAAGAATTCGTCTCTTATGCCTTACTAATTTTGTCCTCTTCTTCACTTCTATTTATCTTAGACTTCTCAAGAGATGCGAACTTGATTAGTGTCTTTGGAGGTCGAACAAATATTCTATATATAGCCTCTTGTTGTGGTGAAACTTCCTTCTTGTGGGGATGACTTTGTGGGTTGGCTAACCCATCACTTGGTGTTTTCATATCCTTTTTACGTTCAAAAATAATTTCTTTTACATTGATCCTAGAGCCCTCCAAGGGAATTTACATCATGACCTTGACCTAGAGCTTGTCAAAACCCTAGGGCACACAATCGACTTGTAGTTGTTACAAACTTCAAATCCAAAAATCCAAAAAATTTAAATTATAAAGTTGTATCAGTCATATGTTTACTAACAAGATTGGGATGATAAAATAAGGCCCATAATCAAATCATATAGGGAAAGCACCTCTGTAAAAATGAGTATGAGGATCATGCCCACAAAAAGATTAAGCTACTAGGCATTTTCTTTGTAACCAAAAGGAAAAGTAACCATAAGTAAGAGAACATATAATAGATTTAATTTTAATATGACTACCAATTCTCCTCACCTATTCTATCTCAGTATTAGGTACACCTGGAGAAGAAAGATGAGAATTGCTTTCTAGCATCACATAGACATTCAAATCGTGGTTATAACAAACAATAATTCTAATGCAAATTTGAACAGAATTTGATCATGTTTTATGTGTTATTTATTTTAAATATAACAAATGGATGCCTAACATATTGTCCAAAGACTCAAGCATGAAACCCATGCTTTAAAAAATTTTCTTTTTATAATTTTCTTTCTTCTTTTAATCAACATATAATAATTACATTTTGACATGAGACAAATGACATTTATGAAGACCAAAACTAGTTACATTTCCCAACAAACAGGAGCTTGTTGATTCAACTAATCCATAGGAGCCACACCAATTATGTTTCCATTTTGATTTTCTCGCTCAGTTTGGGAAAAAGTTCCATTTGATACACAATGACAACAACAAAACTATGGTTCCTAATATATGTTGCATGACGAGATTGTCTTGTCCTCCAAGTGTAGTGAAACAAGATCTCCAAGGGGGCTGAAACAAGATCTCTTCAAGATGATGGCTCTTCTATCCTTTCATGCTCACCAAGGAAACCTACAACACTTCCTACAATTTTGGACCTAAGGAAACCATAGAAATCCTAGGGTATTCACGTGTGAACATAATTAGAATTCAAATTAAAAAAAATTCGAAATATTGATGTGTCCCTCAATAGGTTGAAGATCCATATCTATATAGCATTTCCAAGAGGCTCCATCATCCCTCTCTAGGCCAACCTTTCCTTGGATAATCGACTTGGCCTTGGGAGCCTTCTAGACATTTCTAATTTCAAAATATTTTTTCTTTCCTTGATACAAATTATTGAAGGGGTCTTTTACACTATGACAAGGAATATTGACTCATGACAAACCCTAGGAGGATTCAATGGATGCTTGACCTAATGAAAAAGTGACTTGAGCATGAAACCCACACTTTACAAATATAATTTTCTTTCTACTTTTGATAAATACATAATAATTACCTCATGAAATGAGTCAAATGACAATTTTGAAGACTGAAACTAGTTACATTCTTCAACATATCAAAGTATGTAAGTAATTTTTTGTAATGGAAAATTAAATGCGATCATATTATGTTGAGTTCTCCAGTTATCGAGTGAGTTCATTGGTTAAGATGAATAGGTTCACAAGTTCTAAAGTTTTTAAATATTACTTTAATATTTTAAATGCAAATAACTTCCTTGTAACTCACTTGTATTATTATAATGTTTGTGTGCTTTCGTCAAGATGTTTCTCAACATCCCATATGATACTCATTAATAGTTTCTCTCATTTCATGGAGTGTTATAATAAGTTCAACCAAACAGATATTTGTCAAATCTATTTCCATCGAGCGACAAAAGTTTAGGTAGGATAAAATAAATTAACCAAAAATCTACTAGATCATTTAGTAGGTGAATGTCAACGAGAGGTGAAAATATTATAATAAAATTCCATAGATGCATGGACATTTTTATTGCTAAAGGGGAATCATGTTATTTTGATAATGACAACATAAATGACAGCGAGGTGTCCTTGAGGAATAAATATTTAGTGACACAATGGGAACCCAGGGATCTTCTTGTAATAAACAATGATTTTTCTGTAAATGAAAGGATATACCACATTTCCCCATCATCATTACATGGTTTGGGGCTATTTTCCATGGATGGAATAAATGTATGTTATGGAGGATTAACTAAATTGATGGGGCATGTCAAACCCTGTTACAACTACAATGATTGGGTACGACTAGTCCAATATAGTAAAAGTATGAGAAGATATGGAGTGGCCACAAATTATATACAACTAAAAGATAATGATGAAAATAAAGGTGCAACTATGTATATTCATTGAAGTCCAAAAGCAACAGGGAATATTGTAGGGTTTATAAATATTACACGACCTGCCACCACAAATAAGCAACCCAATTTCATATTTGAGGGACGTGAAGGAAACCGTGTATTCATATGTGTCATTAAATCAATAGTTGTAGGGGAAGAGCTTCTCATTTATTATAATTTGAATATAATAAATACAAATATTTCTATTATGGGGGTGGTATGTATTCAATTCTACCCACCTTGTAAGCAATGTCTATTGTATGTTATGATTGTCATTTACTACAATATTGGCCATGATATAATGTGAAGTTTCTATATAAATTTAGACATATGTGAATAGTGGTTTTCTTATTAATATAATGATGATTAATTATGGATGAACTGAAAGTTACACTTATTTTATAAATAGGGTGATAAGGGGAAGGAACTAGCCTTATAGCATTCCATAGATGCTTGTGAGGAAGAGGTTACTAATGATGCAATTTTTATGTCCACTAATCCAATCCAAGCAATAAAGAAGCTTAAAATCAAAGAAAACAAGAAGCTTAATTCTTTAGTTATAATTGACACTCAGCCATATGATATAAAAGGAAAAATTAGAACCTTGTTGCAACAAGTTCGTTGGTATGGGGTGAGAAACTCATTTAATTATCCCATTCATTTTGTTTATAATTTAGTTATCTCATCCTTGATAGAAAAACTCTTTATTTTAAATGATTTTTTGACAGAGTACGATCCTCATGCTATGACTATGGGGGCCGATGTTGGTAGCAACATCTATGCTCCACCTGTGAGTGAGTCATTGATCATTGATACCAGTACAATCGCTCAACCACCCACAATAGGATCTACACCTCCTAAACAACATATGTTAGGATATACACATGATGTTGTGGATGCAAAGCATGATTCGATTGAACAATTTAAAATGAACTTTCTTGGATCTTCCCTTGTTACTAGCACAAGATCACTATCGGTCATGTTTTTGGTAGATGATGACAATGTCCCCGTGAAAATAGAGAAACTTCCAAGTATTTAAGAAGTTTTTTAAATATTAAGTACAACCTAAATGAAATTAACATATAGTCTATGATTATTTTAAACTAATGATAATATTGTTTTGCATGAAATGATGTATTTTATAGGTGTTTGTATGACATAACCTTGGAAAAATTTGGGTTGACCATTCGCACAAACTAGAAATCACAAAGTTCCAAGTTAAAAGATGAACTTATTAATAGGATGGTTCACATGTTCGGTGAGGGTACCTTTAACAAATATGGAGTTACCTCAAAGGTGGACCTACATTTAAAATATTTGTGCGGCCAGTATAGGTCTCAATTGTAAAGGGCCAGGTCACATGAGTGCCCTCCATTGATTCAAGCAATGGAGTGGATAGTGCTCATGGTAGATGCACATGAGAAGGTACTTCGAAAAGTAGGTAAGACTCAACATAGACTAGGAAGGTATGAGACACTTTTAATAATGTAATTATGATGCTTTATCATCATTGCAACATATAATTAAGTTTTTCAATGTTTTAAACATTGGATCTTAAATACTTCCAGATCCATAATGGCTAGAATAGCCAAACATAAGTAGCATCATCCTGGCCCGGGTGGTTACTCGAAACTGGCCATGAAAATTGTAAGTATATAAAAAATAATTTGCGTCCAAATTATAAATTGTTAACAATTTTAATTTAATATCACAAAAGAATAAAAATTCATGTTCGAATGCAAAATTGTGAGGGTAGCAGTTCAAAGAGGCTCCCATGGAGGAAGACCTAATGCTTTCTTTGAAGTATGAATCAAGTCATGGTTGAATGAAGGAAAATCTTGACGTCTTCAAATTCTTCCACCACCTGACATAACACTCAAGCAAATAAAATCAATGAATAACATTTATAAATCATTACTTGCATAATATATTGCTTACTATTTTTGGCCATAAAGTAATGTGCTTCATTGTAAAAATAAGGAAAGCAATGTAGATACAACACATAAGCCTACTGATGATGGAGTGTCTGATCTTGAGACTGATGTTCAGCTCAGTACTGGAGGTATTTCATGTCTTATAAAAAAATTGTAGTATCAAATACAATTGAAAATATTTAAATGAAAATGGTGTATTGATTATAACCTTTCTTGTTTCTACACCAGAGCATGTACAGGATGTGGCCAGAAAAGAGGAGGAACATATGGCCACATCCGAAAGTATTTCGCTTCCCTCCACTACTAAAGCAGGTAAATAACACTCCACTACTCTTTTTATTAATAAAAAATTTGTACTAATAGTAACTATAAATACGAATTTAACATTTATTTATTATTATAGTTGATGCTCGACCCCACTTGCAACAGCAAGGAATATTAAACTAGAGACCACAACAACTAAAGGGGGCCAAGATCAAGACGTCCCTGCTGACTTCATATTAAAAAGGATAAAGAAACGTGATAAAAAATGAACACACTCAGTTTATTTAGAGCCCCTTTTTTTGAGTACCACATTTTTTACTGAGAGGTTGAATGCCTCATGGCACACGCACATGTAACTTTAGTCTATCTTAATAAAAAGTTGTGATTTTTCCATTTCAAAAAATTAGAACGATTTTGTTTCATATTATGTAAACACATTTTTGTGATAAAATTTATTGAGATAAAATATTTTGTGGATGTACGAATGAATGAATGTTATATGTTAATGAATAATTTTTATATGTCTTTTTACGTGCTCAAAATTTTGATGTATTGATGCACAGGTGTAGAGCACATTTTTTGGAATTCTTTCAACAAGACTTAAGCCTAGAACATGATCATCAATACCATTTGTAGATAATCCTGTAGATTCACAAGCTCATGTAATATACTAAAACAAGAGACAAGAATCTACTTCTACTCTTTACAGTGGAAGAAAATAAATATCGAGCAAAACAATAATCAACAAGAGGAAGAACATCAATGGCACATAACACAATAAATATTCGGGGAAAGCCAAAACTCAAAACCCCACTATCTCTATAGAATTAATTAGAAATCCAAGATGAGATTACAATGCTTGTTCTCACAAGAACAATCCCATCACTAAGTAAAATCAATCTCCAACTCACAAGCAAACTCTTGGCCAACACTTTGCCAATTCTCCTTCTCTCCAAGTCCCTATTTCCTTGCGCAATTCCTATGGCTGATTAGCCCATCTTAAAGGGAAACCAGTGCATCCAAAATTGTGCAATCCCTTCAAGGATCAGCTCCTGATTTCATTCTCTATGTGTACAACCCAGAAAATTATACAACAAATAGTAAATTGTCCTTGCACTCTAGTCTCAACTGGATCTTTCTCAGAATGGACATGCATGAGTTTTTGATGAGGGAATCTTTAGTTAACTGGAGTAGCACTAGTTAATGCATTAGTGCACCAATCGACTGTTAACTCACTATTATTTCCTCACATAGTTCGGAACTAATCTAAGTGGACTTAACTTAGTAAACCAAGTTAACTAATTACAACTCATACTTCACTCATCTTGGACCCCTATAATATAGGGAGAACATATACATGGCTTCAAAAAGACTTCCAACTCGTAATTCCTAAGTTAACTAAGTCAAATCACTCTAGTTAACTATTACAAGTTGCTATGAGAATAAAATTTGATTTTAATTTTTAGTTTAATTCAAGCACAAATTAAATTGGAATTTCTGAATTCTATTTTATCATTTCTTGTTGCTATTTTCAACACTCCCTCTCAACAAGAAACAAATTCAACTTGATCCGGATCTTGAACGTTTGGAATGTTCTACATGCAACACTTCTCTCTAGTGTTGTTGCTACAACAACTCCAGAAACACAAAAAAAATCCAACCTAAATTAGAATGATGCTTTTGTTATCAAATTCTTTGACTATTATTACCTCTGTTGACTGAAAGCTCTGCGCTTCTATTAACTCTACCTTTTTGCACTGTTGTCAACCTTTCTCTGTGCTTCTTCAATATCTAAATGCTCTAGCCTCCATCACTTTGATCTATGACTGCATCAATCCCACTGATTCCTCCCTCAGTAAGAAGGTATGATCCATGAGATAAAACTTCTCAATGGATCCTACTCAATTTCAGCCTTCTTGGGGTTGTCACTTCACATAGCCCCACCTCACACCTAGAGGTATGGTTGCATGTGATCCTTTTTCCCACCTAGCTCCAAATTCCCCCATACTGGAGGTCTCTCCATGACTGGATGCCTCCACTCGGTCTTCTCTCGACTTCTCCAATTGTGGCTTCTACACAATTGTCTCATATTGTTTTTGAGACTGCTTCTTCTCTACTTGAGTGGAACTCTCCACTTGGTCTTCTCTCATCTTCTCTAGTTATGGTTGCTCCACAACTTCCTAAAGCTATTTCAGAGGCTTCTTCTGGGGCTGCATGTTGAGAGGTAATTTACTCTCCCTCTCAACCACCAAGTCTCTATCCCTTGCCATGCTCCTTAAGGCTTTGCATGCATATTGAACCTCAAGAGCATACAGGTTCTTGACCCGTGCACCAATATGTTTCATCTGCCCATGGTTATGTGCCTAAGGAAAACCTTTCCCTTACTAAAAACCACATCATAGCCACAATATTCCAATACCGCGATTGAAACAAAATTATTCTTTAGTCCTGGAACATACATCACATCTGTGATCTTGAGAGGGGAGCCAGACTCCCTCTGAAAGGTGACTGTATCGATCCTAGTAGCTCTATACCTCTCGTCATCTCCAAACTCTATGCTCTGCTTGAGGTCTTTCTCCTCAAAATCACTAAAGATATCTTTATTCCCCATCATATGGAATGAGGCACTTTACTATCAAGATACCACATGCCTCCCATGGCAGTGCCGAACATGCATGCAATGAGAGTGAAATCAAGTTCAAATTGTGAAGCTAGAGCTTCACCTCCTGCTGCTACTATCGGATCCTTCTTGCTTGCTTTCTTCTATGGACAGTTATTGGCATAGTACATGTGCTCGTGACAGTGAAAAAACTTGACTTTCATCAAGTCCATATTCTTTCCGCCCTCCTCGCCTTGGGACATCTTTTTCTTGGCCTTCTTCACCTTACTCACTAAGGTAAAATCCTCTTCCACTTCCTTGGATGAGGTCCCATCTCTTGTGTTCCTCCTGATCTCCTCGTGCATCAAATCAAACCATATTCAATCCCAATCTGGTAGCTTCTCCCAACCATTGACATAGCCCTGATAACTATGCCAACTCTTTGGGAGTCCAAGAAGAGAAAGACTCACCATATAATCCTTGGAAACCATGATTCCAACACTTTCAAGTTCATCACAACATTGAGTGAACTTGGTCAAGTAATTTGGAATTGAGTCACCCACCTCCATCTTGATTTTTGGAAGTTTATCTTTTAGTGCCAACATCCTTTGGTCACTATTGTTTTGGAAAAGGTCCTTCAATGCTTTCCACATAACATGTTGAGTTACCTTCCCATGGAGACTCGAGACAATGTGGTCTTGAACTCACTCAAGGATTATCCTCCTCGGCCTTGCCACACACTTCTTCCATTTGGCCAGATTCTGAGCATTCGAAGTTGGTGGCTTAGGAATATCTTGATCAATGAATTCCTTCAAGCCATTATCCTCCGAAACAACCTCCATCCTGTCCTTCCAAGCTATAAAATTGGAGCTTCCATCCGTGGCATACTCGAGCAGCAAACCGTATAACGCCATCTTCTGATCCTGAATTATGTATTGCAAATTCGAATTTCACCTGTAACACAAAACTCAAAACTTTGAAATCTCCTCTAGTATATTGTTCTTAGCTCTTATACCATGTACAAAATCGTATAGATTCACAAGCTCATGAAATGTACTAAAGAAAAATACAAGAATCTACTTCTACTTTCGTTTAGTGGAAGCCAATAGATCAAGCCATTATCCTCCAATACGACCTCCATCCTATCCTTCCAGGCTATATAATTTGAGCTACCATCCAAGGCATACTTGAGCCACAAACCTTAGAATGCCATCTGTCGATCTTGAAGTATGTATTGAAAATTTGAATTTCACCTGTAACCCAAAATTCAAAACTTTGAAATCTCCTCTAGTATATTGTTCTCAACTTTGATACCATGTAGATAATCCTTTATATTCACAAGCTCATGTAATCTACTAAACCAAGAGATAAGATTCTACTTCTACTCTTTATAGCGGAAGCACATAAAGATCAAGCAAAACAATAATTTACAAGAGGAAGAACATCAATGGAACATAACACAATAAATATACAGGGAAAGCTAAAACTCAAAACCCCAGTATCTATATTGCATTAATCATAAATCCAAGATGAGATTACAATTCTTGTTCTCACAAGAACAATCCCAACACTTAGTAAAATCAATCTCCAACTCACAAGAAAATGCTTGGCCAACACTTATCCAATTCTCCTGCTTTCCAAGTCCCTATTTCCTTATGCAATTCCTATGGTTGATTAGCCCATATTAAAGGGAAACCAGTGCATCCAAAACTGTGCAATCCCTTCAAGGATCAATTCCTAATTGCATGCACTATCTGTACAACTCAGAAAATTATACAACAAATAGTACACTGTCCCTGCACTCTAGTCTCAACTGGATCTTTCTTAGAATCGACATGCATGAGTTTCTGATGAGGGAATCTTCAGTTAACTAGAGTAGCATTAGTTAATGCATTAGTGCACCAATTGACTATTAACTTGCTATTAGTTCCTCAAATAGTTTGGAACTAATTTAACCGGACATAACTCAGTAAACTGAGTTAACTAATTACAACTCATACTTAACTCATCCTAGACCCCTATAATATAGGGAGAACATATACATGACTTCAAAAAGACTTCCAACTTGAAATTCCTAAGTTAACCAAGTCAACTCACTCTAGTTAACTATTACAAGTTTCTATGATAATAAAATCTGATTATAATTCTCTGTTTAATTCAAGGACAAATTAAACTGGAATTTTTGGATTATATTTTTATCATTTATTGTTGTTATTTTCAGCACCATTGATATTGGATCTCTTTTGTGCACAAGTGTATCCTCGTTCAATAGTGCTTTTAGATCCGTTTGAAAAGGTGGTAATAGAAAACCTTTTAGGGTTTCCAAAAGGGACTCATGCACATGCATTTCAACTTGAGACTATGATTGCTCAAAACTTGTCCAAAACGAAGGCTTGATAAACCAATTTTGAAGACTTTAGATCTTGTAAAACTATCTCATACCTTTTCTTACTTTATCAAGATTTTTGGAATTTATTGATCTCATCAAATAACCTTTCGGTCTGTCAATATCAGAGTCCTTAAGCTTTCGCTCTTCTTGAGTAAGTTTGAGGTTATGTCACAGAGAAGATGGCTAGTAGAATGATACCAAAACTTTTCTTTCTTGTTTGACAGGTTCATTCCAGTGAGTTATGGTCTTCTAGTTATTTGGTCATCAAGAAAAGTGCTTATATCCCTCCAAAACCCCTTGCTCCTTTTTTTGTATACTATCAACCTTATCTATGCAATTAGGGCTAGTAATTATGCCTAGATATTTTTCTTCTTGCCTTCACAAATTCAAATTAAGGAATTCTCTCTTCTTGAGATGAGATGGTGCCAAGTTGATCTTATTTTTTTCCCTCACTTTAAAACCTATCTCTGCTACCATGTTGAGAAATTTAGGGCAGAGATTTAGTTTAAATATTAACTTGATTTCTCTTTAATCTTTGACACTTTCTTGAGATTTAGATCATTCCATGGATTTGTTTACAAATCAATGTGATGGTTCGTTCATAGATTTATATCCTAATACAATCATCATATATTTATAGTTGATCCATCTTGGCTAGCACACATAGGGCAGTAGATCATCACTTTGGTCCATACAAATAGAGAGACAGGTAGAGTTAGGCTATACATTAGGGACGTTCTATCCCACCTAGGCTTGATAACCCTTGTTCACTAATCTGAAATACAAGGAGGGTGTAGAATACCATATATTTGATAAATTCATGGTATAAATCAATTAAATCTATTACGAACACCAAGAGACTATAATCAGATTCTCATGTTAAACTAAGCCTTTACACAATTTGTTCCCATGATAAGTCAACCATCTACTAATTTGTATACCTATCCACTCCACCATACACTACCACACTCCTAATTTAGGTGCCAGCTACTCCTGCTTCAATGAATAATCCCAACAATTTGTGATTATGATGACAATTTAAGTACATATGTGTGTAATTTCCATGATGTGATGTATGAATTATCATCCCTGTTAGCACTCTGTAATTTCCTTTAGGCTAAGCAAGGATTACAAAGGTAACCACAAACCACTTTTAGGCTATAATACTTCCCTTCTAGCCTTGGAGAGGGCTCTCTCACAAAGGTTTTCTCAATCAATTAGATGACTGAATGAATTTTTATCTTAGGCTAGTTATAGTGCTCAATAGGGTATGATTCTCAAATATTTGCTGGTAGAAAAGGAGACAAATCCATTGAGCATGGAGTCATGTTAAGTTGATTATTTGTCTAGTGATAAGATGAAGAGAGAAAGGATATTCTACAGGGGCAAGGTAGGCAGTCTTGGTGATGGAATCAAATTGATTCGATGTAGGAGGGTGAGTGAGAGAAAAGGTGAAACAATTCATAGAGTGTCAAAATGTAGATAAATTCTAAATTTTATTTTAAGGAGAAAACATATATCACTTGGTAAACTAAAAAAACACCTTTTAGATGAATTCTGAGATAAGTTCAGTTTCAACCAAGCATGAAGACATACAACTAAGATATGAAAATAACATAAGGAAAACATACAACATGAAAGAATCACAACACCATCAATATCTAACACATGAATCCCTACTAATCACCTCTATCTTTCATTCAGAAAAAATACAACATACACAAGTCTCTTCTTCTCCAATATGACCAACAACCCTTTACTATGCCTTTTACATATTATATACATCAAATATATTCCACTTCCACCTAGTAGGGTCAAATTCCTCAAAGGAAAGCCACACATCATCTAGATACATCAAGCTATCATCTACTTTGCTGAAAAATAGGAACTAATTACCTAATGCAGTTTTTAGCTTGATACATCATCAAAGTTGGAATATTCATAAAAAACCATTAACCATACCATCCTAATTATTTATGACACCTAACATCATGATCAAACAACTCTTGAAACCCAAAAAATCGAATTTACTAGTCAAATTGAGGATTGGTTAAAAAACGCAACATCTATTATGAATCTTCCAGTTTTGTAGCAACTTTCGCAACATTTCAAGTTTTGCATGCTTCTAGTCTATATATGAAAAAATGAAACTGATGGGTCATCATGGAATGTCCCTATGAAGGTTATGAACCTATGAAACAACCCCAAAACTAAAAACCTAGCGTCAAGCCACCATATCCCTTCTATTATCAAATGTGCAGCACCTCTCCTGCCTCCTTTCCGTAATGACTGTATTTTACGAATATCTCCCAAACAATGTGTCTGATTGAGTGGAATTTTTTACAGAAGGTTACTATCATCATAATTCATCTCTAAAAAATTTTGAGCCAAATTCGACTCATGAATCTCGATAAAAACGGTTGTAGGTGACAACAACTTGTTTCTCGAAAACTGTGAAGCATTTTGGGCTGAAATTAATTGATTTTATTCATCTCAACCCTATGCATCTAGTGTACAATTATAAGGCAAAATGGGTGCATGGTTTAAGAAATATGGTAAAAATATGTTTGTGTCGCGCACTTTCGTGACGAGTTGTATTTGCATGGTTTTAATCACATGCTGGAATTTTGGCTGAGAAAAAATGGATGATTGATGATGTTTCCACCCTTTTAAACCTCTTTTAATTTCCCACACACAAAAATAATGCCAAAATAAATTATTTTTAATTAAACCCTAATGCTTCTGACAATTTCGCAGCACTTGTGCAACAAACTCTAATGACAAACAACACCTTTCCTTTGGTAGCCTCTAACACATTGTGAGAGCATAGAATGAGTTTCAAATGAGTGAAAAGGAGAGCCAAATGAATTTTTTTAAATTTCATCCACCTCTAGAGCCTTCCTTTATGTTAATGATGATCCATTTCAAAATGAAGTGGCACTTGTTGAAATGATATAGGCATGCCATGACCTATCATAACGAACCCCTATAACTGAGATAACTCACCATAACTAAATCAGATAACTAAAAATATTCATGACATAGCCTCTTTAGGATCTTTCATAATGACCCATGAACTCCATAATGACCTCTCATCACATGACCTTTCATCTCATCTTGCAAGATAAGCCCTTTTGACTTTAGAGACTTTACATGACATTTGATACCTAAAACTTAGACCTATTATTTAAAAAAGACCCCTTTAAACTCTAATACTCATGAAATCAAGACAAACATTTGCAAATTGACCTCAAGTACATAGAAACATGGAAATGACTATGATCCCTATAATATAGGACCCTAACAGTACCCAAATTTCCAATCAATGATTGTATCCTGAAATGGGCTAACACTGATTTATCTCATCATCTCAAAATGACCTGACATATGAAAATTTGTAATTTTTGTCATCATCACTTCACACTATCTCATGAATGACCCTTTCTATATATTATATGCATGAATTTATGGAAGGACATCCCCTCTACCTATCCTATGATTGATTATGACAACAAGTGAATAAAGGACAATTAGCAGATCTTTATTAACAAGATACCCTACTTATAAATTATACTTTGTTCACATGTTCTCACAATCAGTCATAGGCTAGGTAGAGGGGATTTCGTGCCATAAATTCATGCATATAATCTATAGAAGGGGTCATCAATGAGACAATGTGAAGTGCTGATGACAAACATGGTAAATTTTCATCTACAACGTCATTTTGAAATGGTGGTGACATACCAGTGCTAGCCATTTCAAGGTTATAATCATTGATGGGCAATGTTGGGAGGACAATTCATACATCCCATCATGGACATTACACTCATATGTACTTAAATTATTATCATAATCACAAACTATTATGAATTTAAAACAAATACATGCTATAATTTTGTTAGACTAATATAGATTAGAAAATGCAACCAATATATAGATCAGTTATAATAAATATAGTTTTAGCCATTCCAACAGTGTCGACTAATACACGAGGTAAATAAAAATATAATGCTATTTTTATTAATGAATAATAATAAAAAAATATCAATTTAACATTTCTTTCTTGTTACATATGTTCATCCACTCCTCTTGCGACAACATCATGAGTACACAACCAAGGCATCACAAATAAATAAAAAGAAAAATAAATGATTGTAATAGTTATATCATTAGAAACATCATGTACCATATTATGAAAACATATTTTTTTATGATATTTTTTTTAGAGCAAGTATTTTGTGTCTATGAATAATGAATGAATTAATGAATGTTATATGTTAATTAATAATTTATATATGTATATTTATGTACGTGATCTTGTTTCATATTATGTAAACAAATTTTTTATGATAAAATTTATTGAGATGAAATATTTTATGGATTTACGAATGAATGAATGCTATTTGTCTTTTTATGTATCTTAATGTCTTGGTGTTATAGAAATATTTGGGGACTGCAACCCCAAACTCATATGTCCATAAACCAAGGGCTCTTTAATCCCTAAAAGTGTTGTTTCATACCCTAAAGGCTCATGGTCAACTGATTACATCATTTCCCAGATGTTCCACCTGAAAAACCACTCAGAACTGGCCAAAACTGGACCATAATGACTACTCCATGGTCAAGGTGTGATGCATACTGGCTGCCACACTAGCTAGGTGCGATGCATACTGAAATGGCCTTCTGTAGGGTTCAATGAGTGAGAATAGACAAATGGCAGAGACAATTTGCTAAGTGGAAGCTCATGGAATCTTCCAGAAACTTCTCCCAGGACACTTGCCTCTCTGAATTCGCCCAAGGATGAGTAAGAGATCAATGAAATCTCCAAGTGGAACCAATAAATATTAGTGGAATGATAATAATAAAAAACCTAGAGCTGACTCACACGCTTGCAAGACCTCTATAAATGGATCCCTCATCTGAGAGATCTAAAGGCTGGAATTTTGTAATTTGTAAGGAAGTGCTGTTGGTTTATCTGTGAGAAGAGACATTGTATTATTGGGTGATCTTGCTTTTCATGAGGTGAAGAGGGCTTCTATGCTGGGAGGATGATGCTGGATCAGACAACTGGGTTGTAATCCTCTCTTCTACTATTACTAAATTTCTTTAAATTTTCCTCCATATAATCTTGTGTTTGTGAATCTTATTGTTTATGAATGCAATTGTATGGTCAATGTGTTTCTGATTCTGCATTGTTTATGATGTTTTAGATAGAGATGCTTTGATGGTTTTCTGTTACTTTAACTCTATAGGTACTCTTTAAAGCGGGACAAGTAGAAGAGGAGTGGCAAATTCTATCAAAGGAAAGAGAAATCAAGCAAGGATCCAAGCAGAAGATCCATGTTGGTCCTCTTTTCTTCCCTCTTATCTATTACACTTAAAGGAAATATTGAATTGCTTTGATTGTTTGTTTCTAAGATAGCTACCCATCTTAGTGGGACTAGCAGTTCAAATTGACACTAGTTTTCCTGGAAACAAAATGGCGACTCCGCTGGGGAGAGAATAGTTTGTTTGTTTGTTATTGTTGTTTGCTTTATAAACTACAGACGGAGCCTGAAGTTAGCCAGCTAGCCTTCAAACCACATTTGCTATGCAATTGCAAAGTAGATGAATGTTGCTTCAGTCAATCTCTGGGTTGGTTTATGAACTGAACATTTGACTTACAAGCATTTTAAGCACCCTTGTGATAGCTCAATAACCTCATAAGATCATATCCTATACTTTGTTTTTACTATCCATCATAACTCAGCCTAAATCATTGAACTTAGATGCAAATTTTGAGCAAAAACCAAACTTAGCTTCGCTCCTTGGTCCATCACACTTTCTGTAACTGGCAACCTGTATGCAACGCACCTCCCGTGTGTTGTAGGTGAGATAAATCCCTGTTTCCCTTGAGGACAGGTGTGATGATTGAGTGATACTATTTCTCTCTTTGAAATTTTGTTTTTCCTCCTTGTTTTCAGCTCTATTCAGTTGTTTTGTTGTTCATGATTAGTATCTCATTGCTGAAGCCTTCTTCTTTTACATTATTCAGCCTCCATTAATTAGGATTTGTAAATGTTTTTATGTATTTGTCCATCATTTACTATCCTCCTTTGTCGAAAGTAGTTTAATTGAACTGTCGTTTTTATGCAAAAAGTGTTGTAACTATCATTTTGAGTAAAAAAGAAGAGTGTCGTAAAGTCTTCCTCCTCTAGATAGTCGATTGTACTTTTGTCATTGTATTTGATGTGGATTGTTAATATTTGAAGTGTTGAAAGCAGTTTTCCATTCAAAATAAAAAAGTGTCATTTTAGTCTTCCTTTCATTTTTTGAAAAGAAATTGTCGAAATCTCACTTTGAAGAAAATAGTTTAGATCTGTACTTAGTTTTCCTTTTGAGCATTCTCACATTAAGGAAACAAAAAACAAATACATGCATTTGCATTTGCATTAAGATCGTGTGTGAAAGATGATTTAGGAAAAGTGCATTTAGTGTGTGCTCTTTGCTCTATGTTGAAAGAATTGTATTCTTCTTTCCTTAGTAGCTAGGATTTTCATTGCTAAAACAAAATAAATGACTGTTTATCATTTTAGATTACATATTTAGGAATTTTACATCGACATCAGGAGGTGAACCTTGAAAGACAAACTTATAAGAAAGATCAACTCTAAAATAAATCTCAATGAACATAAAAACACTTTGGAACCTAATGCAACACATCTAGAAGTCTAGGCTAGAGATGTGTTCTGACGTTATAAAACCTGGTAACTATTATTTTCATCGAAGGTTGGGTGATTCCTCCTCTTTGATATGACAAGTGCCAGTACAGATTTGTGCTCCCCATACCATCGAGTATATATTGGGAGACCATAATAGGTTGATATCCTTTATCCTTAGGAAGCCATGTCTGTCACCCTATCGATTACAATGCACTGAACACAGCATTCGAGAAGATTGATTATCGTACGTAAAGTCCTTGGTAATTTCTCTTTAATTTACCGCCAAGGTGTATATTGCAGTTTTTCGATTGGTTTGGTAGTCCCTCTGTCTAGATTTCCAGAGTAGTCACTTTCGTTCCTTTTTGAATCCTTAAAATAAAAGGTCCATCTGAGCACTTGTCACTTCAGACTCATTAAAAATCGAAGGCAACTAGAGTCACCTTTAGCTTTTCCTCGACTCTTAAAAATTGAAAAAGAAAAGTTGTGTCAAAGCATCATAAAATTTATTTAATTTGGAATAACTTTTCCCCTTTAATTTTGATTTGATCAAGTAATCCGCAATTGTGGAAGAAAGTCAATCAAAACCCCGTCGTTCGTGGAGACTAGCGAGTCAACCATCTTTGACTCTAGAGACGAAACCATTCCAGGCAAAATGGTCTCATTTCACTGAGTCCAATTCACCTGATTTATTTGAAACTCGTGTTTCAACATCATCAGAGACTACAGTTACTCCGATCATTTCTGGTACATCTGCCTTTATAGAAGAAGTTCCACTGTTACAAGAGGACATTAGAACTAATCCTAGTGTAATGGTAGGCACTTTTATACCTGAGACAACTCCATCTAGAGTTGAACCAGAGACTGAAGTTCACTTACCTGAACATCTGGAAGTTGAATTCCAGAATTCAGAAGGTGCCACTCCTCCAGTTGCTGTTACTATAGAAGCTATACCTTCTATGGCTCCAGAAATATTATACAGACTTGACGGTCTACATCTTCCACCTGGACTGATTGCCATAGAAGAGATAGTAGAGGATCTTCCATGCAGTACTCCATTGCATTTTTGAACTGGGATCCACTTATATCCTTCTACTACAGAAGTTAGTTCTTTGGATCATCCTGTTAGCGCTTGAAATTTCACCTCAGGCTGAGAAAGGTAAACCTCAAGGCTACATCAAACCATTTAGCCTCGTAGCTAGCCCTACGGGGCAGGAGAAGGCTCTCTCCGGTCTATCTCGGTAAAATCTTCAATAAATGAGATGACCAATAAGGTAACACTGATATTAGGCTAGTAAACTAATCAAAAGGGTAGATTTGGGGATTTTAGGGTTTTTGGTGGCAAATTGAGGAGAGGGCAATTTTGGGTGCGGGGATTGGACACAGTTTCTGCAGGGGGTTCTTTGGGGCGAGGTAGGAGACAGTATTGATGCCTTTAACTGAGGTGGATGGTCAGGAAAGAAATATGAGGAGCTAAAGAGAGAAAACAATCACTTTGAATTCTCTTTAGACAGAAGAAAACATTGAAATTAAACAAAATTAAAAGCAGAGCATGGCAAGCATGAATTCATACTTTAACACTTCATTTGTTTAATGTGCAGAAGTAAAAGAAAGAAAATGAATCACATAACAAGCTTACAAGTACATTGAGAAACACACCATCAACACATGAGTCCACAAGAATCCCAAAGAGGACTGCAAAACCCTGGTCTTCCTTAGCCAAAAATTGCAGAGATACAGTGAAATAATACAATGATAGCTTCTCCCTCAAGAGTCCAACCTTCCAACCTCTGAAAATGACTAAGAAAATACATAATATAGGCAAGCTAACACCTTTCCTTGCCTCTAGGGGTCGAGCTCATCCTTCTAGGAGCTGTTTCAACCAATTCTAAACTGAGCACTAAAATCTAGGCAGTCAAAACAACTTGCCTCTATAAGCTAGGAAACCAATTCATTCATTTAATTTTCACCTATTTCATGAATGAATCTTCTAGAAGAGGTACATAAGAGTAAAAGTGTCATAAAAGTAAATTAATTACATCAAAGAGCATAATAATCCACCCCAAAAAGTCAAACAGGGTCAAACTGCGTTTTTCTGAGCTGTACACTGAAATTTGGAGAAGTTTGCCTGACGGGTCGCACGCCTCTGCCTGACAGGTCGCGCGCCTTTGGGACCATATTTGGGGCACTTCCCGGTGTCCAAATTGAGAGAGAGTAGGCTTGTTGGAAAGGTCTGTGATTATAATTTCCAACCCAACTGGAATTTTTGAATGTGGTGGTCATTTGCCCCTCCAAAATTGCAATCTCCCAAGACTGCTTTCTGCAACTCAAAAATGTGGCAGAAAGTCAATTTTTGCTTGTTTTTTGACTTTCTGGAGGCCCAAAACTTCATAAAATCTCAAGTCCATTGATGAGCATATGTAACTTCTCATGAAAAATCTTGAAATGCTGAGTTTTTGCAAAATGGAGTTGCCATGATGAAGGGTCGCGCGGGGGGTGAGACCCGTTAATGGAGAAAACCTGTGTTTGGCATAAAAAATTCACAAATGACAAAATTTTCTCCAAATTTCTTGAAATTTGGACTGGGAGTCCCCAATCAAGTACCATGCTCATTCAAAGAGGCTTTGGCCAAAATTTGGAGTGGATCGGGCGTTTTCCTTCGTTTTTGTGCTTTGGCCAACCCTCCTTGGAGCACCTTCCTTCTCGCCGGTATTTTTGACATTTCTTTAAAACCATGACACCTGTGAAAAAAGTGAAGGAGGGTTTTTTTCCTTGGCATGTTGTGGACAAAAACCTCTCTCCGTTTTCCTAAATTCATCTTTTATTGCTCTGGAACATCATTTGAGTGCGACTTGTCCCGATGTGTGAAACAAGGAATTTTGTCGAAATGGAGCGAAATGAAGGGGATAGGGGGCTTCTAAATTCTTGGGGAAATTTTTGGGAGTGGGGAGGGATGTTAGGAAGTAGGGGAAAGTTGAATCTCAGATATTGAGTGAGGGGAAGGGGTCCAAAAGGGAAAAACACAGGCCCAACCTAGAAAATTACCAGGTTGTAGCTAGAAACTAGGGTTTGTGCAAAAATGAGGAATTTTTGGGATCTCAGTGATGGAAAGTGTTTGATAAGGTACTTTAAGGATACGGGAAGGTGTATGAACATCAGGATACAAGTTTTGCCGGTGATTTGGCCGTCCAAGAGAAATTAGCTTTCAAAACCCTAGGAGAGGGAAATGACCCTGCCTAGGCGCAACTGAAGCATGAACAAGATGTAAAATGACTCATTAGACACTGAGATGATAATGACAACCCTATGAATGATTATAGAATCAGCTGAATGGTGACATGGACCGACATTTGGACAACTTTAGAAGGAGTTAAAGCAAACCCTAGACCTAATGCCTAGTGACCAAATTTTGCTTGAAAACTCTTTGAAATGACAAAATTTGACCGTGACACTCTGAGACCACTTTGTAAGAGCATATTTGATCACTGGAGGAAGGCTAGAAAGACTGACACTAACACATCCTTCATCGCAAGTTCCTATTGAATCGCTAGGAAATCTTTTGGATAGACTAAATATGTCTGAGCAACCATCAACATCTAGGACTGTGTCAATTGACACGGCTATGACAGAGCTTCCTGCTGCCTTTCCTACAATGTTTTCTTGTATACCATCTGTCTCGGCTAGTTATCAACAACTAGCTGGAGTCCATTCAGGGACTATTCTGACGACATGGTCAGTTCCTATTTCTTCATCTGGAGTTTCATCTGGTATTTATTATGTTGAAACTCAAAAAATTGATCCTGTATGCCTTTAAAGGCCGATCTATCCTTTAAGCACTGGATTGCCGCCATATGGGGGGAAGTATGCCTTTTTAATGTTCCCTCCTAGAGAAAAACCATATGAGAGTTTACAAAAAAATTCAGGTCAAACTGGAATTACATCTAGCGGTTGGGTACCAATACTGCCTCAACAACCAAGGGTTGTATATTTAATGTAACCAGTCCAACCTGTGTCGAATATTCCCACTACACCTGCTATTGTGATTGTATCGCAAGTACAAGCATTACCTGTTGTCTGTCAACCTCAAGTCTCTCAGGTTGTAATACAACAGCCTCTTGTCTCTGTGGCTCAATCACAACCTCAGGTTAGTGCCTCCTTACCTGGAATGACTCAAGCTCAAACAGGTACTATCACTCTGCATCTTGGTCAATCATCCAATATTGGGAAACAGCAAATGGTCCAACAACCATGGCTGGTACAATATCAACAACCACAATTCCAGCAAGCTTACCAAGGACCTGAGCAACAAGGCTTTGTAGGTAACGGGCAACCACATTTTCAAAACGGTTATCAACATCCATACTATAATAATTATGCCCATCAACCTTATCAAAGTTATCAACATCAGATACATTATGCTAGTATGCAAAGACCTACTGCTCAGGCGATTCCATCTTATCTTGGGTATGCTTCGCCAAACCTAAATCAATAGTTGTCGTTTGTAGCAACTTTAGAATTACCAGATCTGAACTGGATGACAAATGATCCAATTGCTTACGCCCCTTGGTGGCCAGCGATTCCTCATAAAATTCCCTCTGATGTTCCTAAATTCAATGGAACCAGGTGAAGATCCATCAAATCATGTAATGACCTTCCATTTGTGGTGCTCATCTAACACCCTGAATGATGATTTGATTAGGCTTCACCTTTTTCAATGAACACTAACTGGTGTGGTAGCAAAATGGTATATTGAATTGCCTAGAGCTTCATTCGATAATTTCAGCACCCTTACCACTACCTTTTAAACCCATTTTTAGTTACTCATAAGGTACGAAACGGGGACAGAACTCCTTACCAACTTTAAACAGACGATAGCCACTCACATATCTGATCATATTCATGAGTGGCAACATCATTGTCGAATGGTAAAGATGTGTGTTCCTGATTAGCTTTTAGCTGAATGGTTTATAAAGTCATTATTGCCCTCTATTACAGAGGATGTGGCTAAAGGAGGAATTGTCACCAAAGAGCACGTCATTGCTCGTGCACGATATTTAGACTTGATCTATATTCAGTCTGGCACACTCTACATCAAAATTCCTAATGCTCCTAGACCAGAATTTTCCAGTCTTCCCCCTCCTAAATCAAACAAGGACTCTCATGCCAGTGATGGCGTTATCAGTACCACAAGCACAAAAATCGCAAAGGTTACATCTAAAAAAGCCCATGTAGTTTCTAGTCAAAAAGCATATGAAGAACCTCTTGCCTCAGAAATTAATGCCGTGTCAACCGACAAGGGAAAAAATCCAAAGCAACCAAGGGGCAAGAAGAAAGGGACAAACAAAAAGAAGAAACAGGAAGATTCGACTCCTAAGAAATCTTCTGGAAACCCTACTAGATGAAAGAAACCTAATCATCCATGTTTCATATGTGATGAGGACCATTACACGAGAGATTGTCCACATCGAGCTGAGGTCACGACGTTCTTAAGACTTCAAGTACCTCAATGGTATTGACTAATCTGTTTCCGAGCCCAGAAACAAACCTGGTTGCTATCTATCATGCTTCCCCATTCCAAGTGCTTATGCTATCCATCTCAAAACAGCAAAATGATGCTTTGATATCGACAAGGAATAAAGATTATGGAATCCACAGTTGTCGAACAACAAGGATACAGATCAACCCAGTAGTTTGACAACAACTTCGCCTAAAGTTGTTATGCCCATCATTCCTGAACTGACTATAAAGCTGCCAAAGGGATTAGTACATAAATCAACATTTAATCCTTGTGCTCGAGCAGCACGGAATTATAATATAGTGGATGATTTGGCTCAATCGCCATTCGCTATGTCGATGCTTGAAGTACTGCAGAATTGTCCCTCCCAAAAGCAGGCTTTGTTATCAGCAATAGGTGGGATTGACCCAGTGGATTCCAATCTTGTGGCTTTCAACCATAAAGGATATGAACCTCAATTACCGGCCCAACTCGCTTTCCTCATACAGGTAAAAGCCCTCAATAAAATTGTTCATCGAACAATCATTGATGAGGGGGCATCTACTTGTATTATGTCAATGAGTTGCTGGAAAAATTTAGGCTCACCACCCTTGTCATGATCATCAATGACATTAAAAGAATTCGATGGAAGAACATACACGCAGTATGGCATATTAAGTAACTTGCAAGTTGAACTGGGGGGCAAGACAGTAGAAATTGAAGTCGAGGTCATTGATGGAAACCTTGACTACAATATCTTGCAAGGAAGGCCCAGGATTTATGCTATGGCCACCGATGTGTCAACATATTTTAGAAAGATTGCATTTCCCTTCCAAGGTAAAATTACAATCGTTGACCAACTAACCTTTTTCCCCAACAGTTCACAAGCTATTGGAAGCATTCCATTGATCCATGGAATTTCTCAATCACTTCAAAATGTCGGAGTAGGTCTCCTAAAATACCCTTCCTTAATGGGTACTTTTTCCCTCTCGCCTCCACGTAATCTAGCAGAAGTGGCCACAGTGGAAACCTGTCTCCCTCCCCTTCTTCCTCTTCACTTGGTGAAGATAGTGATGCTAGTAACCAAGTGGCTAAGAAAGTGAGAACAATACCGTTCAAATTCTTTTGTTACTTCAGAGTCCGATGAACTTGGGGGCAATCCGCCCATTTCTTTACAACAGGAGGAAAATTCCCCAGTTCAAGGAGTTCATTCAACTGTTTATCCAGTAACCCCTCGAAGCAATCTAGTCATTTCCTTTGATTGGAATCAACTAGCAAGACCCCACCTTCCATCTAATGTACCATTCTAGATCATAGTACAAGTTTACAAAATGATCATGTTTGGCACTATCATAGATGAAGGGGCTTCAGTGAGTATCCTTTCCTCAACTACTTCGAAAGCGCTTAGCTTGCCATCGCTTATGCCTGGTACGCAAAATTTGTTGGAAATAATACTGAGAGGGGGGGTGAATCAGTATTATCAAGCCAAATATTTCCGTTTTAAATTCCAGATGATATACGCTACTTCAATTAATACAAACCGCGTATATACGCAACTACAGATAAAGAAACCCGCGTATATAAATCAGAATTATAATTTGAAATATCTTTCAGATGTCAGTTATTAATATGTGATTCAGATGCACATAAACAATACCAGAAACAGTGAAATAGAGCAGAAGACAGTCACACAAAAGAACACAAGATATAAGGAGGAAACCCAATGTGGGTGAAAACCCCCTGCTACAATTCGTCTCTATCTTCTTTTTAATTAGAAACTTCTCTTTACAATGTCTTGTACTGGAGTAGACTTTTACCAGTACGCAGGCTGCAACCTGCAGAGAGCTACAACTCTCTCTCTCGTTTTCCAGCTTCCCTGGAAGGGAGCTTCAACCCCCTTAGTTCTTGTACTAGCTTGAGATACTAGTACGCAGGCTCCTACCTGCAGAAGGCTGCAACCTTCTCTTTTCTTTCAGGGACCTCGTTTCATTAATTTTCAGACTGGATCCACAAGTAACATCAATCAAACATCAAGAATTTATGCATAACACAAACTCCTTTTCACCAATCAAAAGCTAAAACAACTAAGCACTCTTCTGACCACTGAACCCAGAACACAGTAACTGTAATCAAACACCAATTCTGAACCCATAACACTGCAGCAATAAAATAGAAGCAGCTAGAACATAAATCAAGACATATACGCTACTTCACTGTTCATCAACCTGCGAGTATACGCTTCTGTACCACAACCAACCTGCGTATACGCGTCTTTCATTCACAGAAAATGCGTATATACGCACCTTCAATTCACTGAACCTGCTTACAGATCTATAAAGGATAATTTATTCTTTTAAGCATTCAAACATTAGTTAGCCCAGATTTATGGATCAAGAGTGCGCCACATATAACAGATCAAAATCATACAGAGATACCAATGTTCAAGCCTTGAGATTTAGATCCATCAACAGTCCTTATCCTTCTTGCGCTCAGGTTCCACCTTCATTCAGATCTAGATCTGCACCATAACCCAATCACCCGTATTCCAGATCTATCACAATATCAGATATTCAATAATTCAGATGATACCTTGCCATATGATCTACTTCCTCTTTCATAGTTTTAGGCCTTCCTCAATACCACGGTCCAAAACCATAATAAACCAATACCAAGGGCCAAAAACTTAGGTTCAACTCTTCTGCTGAGATACCATGGTCCACAACCAAAGGTTCAAATTCCAAGGACTAACAACCACGGACCAAAAATAAGTTTCCCATCATGTACACGCTTTTATGTGCATAAAAGTGCGTGTATACACATACACGACTTCGGAACGTATAAACCGCGTGTATACGCGTCTTCGGCAAGATGTACCTGCGTATACAAGATTTCCTTCATTCTGAGCACTTGAACTGAGATCTGTCACCAAAGTGAGTTACCATCAAGGACAACACCTGTACCATAGCGCCACAACTGTGCCAAAATGCCAACAATCTCCCCCTTTGGACTTGATGGAAACCCCAAGATCCTCAAAGTCATTCTCCCCCTTTGTCATCAAGGGAAAAGGGCTGTGCTCCCCCTGAGTACATGCTGATATCTCTGCTCTGCTGTGCTGAACATGCTCCCCCTGACTGTAGGCAAGATCTGCAAAAAGATGTTCTTCAAGAAGAACCATGGCTTATACATCATAAAACACCTTCCTATCCAAAAAGACTTGATACATACAACCATCACCCAACCAAGTGGGGATACATCAGAAATTTACATATGACAACAGATCACAACAATCATCCCAGGCATAGTGGGGAAACCAAAATAGGCCGTTACATGACCTTGATAAGCAAATATACATGACATAGAGATGAAATATCAGGACTTATGACCAATAACTACTATCAGCAGCATCTGACAATCACTGTACATATCAGCAATCATGTTCACCTTCTGACCTTCTTTCTGTAGCTGATCCACCTGAGCCAAAAACAACTTGAGTACTAGACCCAAGAGCTTCTAAGGTAATGCCAACAATGCATTATTAGAAAATTATTTGCTCCCCCTGAATCTGTGCTTGATGGTCTCTGACAGACCCATCTCAGACTCTCTCCAACCAGAGTCTACCCTTGCTGATTTTCTTCAGAACTCCATATACGCGACTGCACCTGAATAAAATGGCGTATGTACGTGGATACCCCTCATCCAACTCGCGTACACCAACTTTTCTTGGAACAGACAAGCTTCAACAGCAGGATGAAGCATCAACGACTCCCAACTTCTGTCTGAGATATTCAAACGTTTCCCTGGGCAGTCGTTTGGTGAGTATATCAGCAACTGGTTCCTTAGAAGGAACATACTCCAATTTGACCTTTTGTTCCAACACTTGTTCCCGGAGAAAGTGATACTTGATCGGTATGTGCTTGGTTTTTGAATGCATGATTGGGTTCTTTGAAATGCTTATTGCACTTGTATTATCACATAAGATAGAGACAGGTGGATTACAAGTGATTTGAAAGTCCTGCAAGGTTTGCATCATCCAAAGGAGTTGTGTGCAACAGGATGCAGCAGCCACATATTCTGCTTCAGCTGTAGATAAAGCAATCAAACTCTGTTTCTTGCTGAACCAAGATATTAATCTGGAACCCATAAAGAATGCACGCTACTTGTGCTCTTCCTGTCATCCACGCTTCCAGCCCAATCTGCATCTGTGTAAGCATGAAGAGTGAGATCTGTATCTCTAGGATACCATAGGCCATAGTTTTGAGTTCCTTGAAGGTACTTGAAGATTCTTTTGACTGCCTGAAGATGAGTTTCCTTTGGGTTGGCCTGAAACCTTCCAACTATTCCCACTGCATGCATAATATCTGGTTGTGTACCTGTCAAATAAAGCAAGCTCCCAATCATGGATCTATAGGTTGGTTGATGCACTGTTGCTGATTCATCATTTGCACTAAGGCTTCATCCCGTAACCATGGGGGTACATACTGGTTTCAAATATTCCATGCCATACTTCTTCAAGATCTGCTTGAGGTACTTGGTTTGATACAAGAAAATACCGCCTTCATTTTGTTGGATTTGCAATCCAAGAAAATATGTCAATTCTCCAAGTAATGACATTTCGAATTCTTTCTGCATCACCAAGGCAAAGCTTTGACTCATAGCTTCTTCATTGCTCCCAAAGATAATATCATCTACATACACAACAAGTATTAGCAATTTGTTATTTTCAATTTTTATATATAGATTGCTATCTGCTGATCCTTTTGAAAATCCTTGTTGATGAAGGTATTTGTCCAACCGATAGTACCAAGCCCTTGGAGCTTGTTTAAGCCCATAGAGAGCCTTTTTAAGTTTGCATACAAGATTTGGATCATTTCCAAGGATAAAGCCATCTGGTTGCTCAATGTACACTTCTTCTTCTAAGTCTCCATTCAAAAAGGCTGACTTCACGTCCATTTGAAATAATTTGAATTTTTGAAAGCTAGAGAGGGCAAGGAACATTCTGATGGCCTCAAGTCTAGCAACAGGAGCAAAAGTTTCTTCAAATTCTATTCCTTCCTGTTGAGCATACCCTTTGCAAACAAGCCTGGCCTTGTTTCTAATAACTTCCCCATTTTCATTCAACTTGTTCTTGAAGATCCATTTTGTTCCTATGGCATTCTTGTCTTTTGGTCTAGGAACCAACTCCCAAGTGTTTTTCTTTTCGATCTGATCAAGCTCTTCATCCATTGCCTTAACCCAACACTCATCCTTGCATGCTTCTTTTACATTTTTCGGTTCAGTGGAAGAGAGCAATGCCAAATAGCTTGAAGCTTCTGCTATTGTTCTTCTGGTTTGTATACCTGCCTCTTTCTGCCCCAAAATTTGAGATTATGGATGATTCTTCTGAACATATCTGGATGGAGTCTTCTCTTCTACCCTTATATGTTCCTCTGGTGCCTCTTGGGGTTCTTCTTCATCATCTGCCTGATTTGGAGAGTAGTCTTCATCCTCATCGATATTTTCATGATTTACTTGCCTGGGGATGTATCCTTTTTCATCAACCACTACATCAATACTGTCAACAATTCTTCCAAGTCTTTTATTGTAACACTTATATGCTTTGTTGTAGGGAGAATAACCAAGAAGAATGCCTTCATCTGCTCTAGGTTCAAGTTTGCCAAGCTGCTCATCAGTATTCTTAATATAGCATTTGCTCCCAAAAATTTTGAAATGCTTTACCGAAGGAGTCTCACCATACCATAGCTCATGAGGAGTTTGAGTGCTGTTCACTCGGACATTTGTTTTGTTGAGAATAACAACCGCAGCATATGCAGCTTCACCACAGAAAGTTGCGGGAGTTCCTGATTCATCAAGCATAGCACGAGCCATTTTTTGGACTGTTCTGTTCATCCTTTCTACCACTCCATTTTGCTGAGGAGTTCTAGCTGTGGATAATTCCCTTCTTATCCCATGTTCTTCACAAAAATCAAAAAATTCATTTGAGGTAAACTCCCCACCTCTGTCGGACCTGAGGCACTTAATTTTATAACTTGATTCATTTTCAACCAAGGCTTTGAAGGATTTGAATTTTTTGAATGCTTCATCTTTGTGCTTCATAAGTCCTAACCAAACAAACCTGGAGAAATCATCAATGAATAATATCAATTATTCTTCTCCTCATGGTGTCCTTTTCCTAAAAGGACCACATACATCTGTATGGACTAGCTCAAGAGGCATGCTAGCTGATCCTTCCTTCTCCGTAAAGTTAGTTCTGGTTTGTTTTCCAAACTGACATGATTTGCATATGGTGTTGTCTGGAATTTTGATGTCTAGAAGACCACGAACTGCCTGATATTTGCATGCTTTCCTTATTTGTGAAAAGCTTAGATGCCCCAGCCTTCGGTGCCATAACCAATGTTCATCATCCTTGCTCAAATAGCATTGTTTTTGTCCTTCTTCAAATATGTATAGATTATTTGGAGTTCTTTTGCCTTTGATCAATGTTTTCCCTGTATCAAGATCACGGACACAACACCCATTTGATCAAAATATTACTTCGGTTCCTTGGTCGCACATCTGACTGACACTTAGAAGATTATGCTTCAAGCCATCAACATACAAAACATTTCCAGCTTTGACTTTTTCTTTCAACTGAGCAGTGCCTTTTCCTTTTATAGCTGTAGGAGTATCATTTCCAAAAGAAACTTTCTTTCCCTTTTCTAAAGTAGAATATGATTCAAGTTTTTCTTTATCACCTGTCATATGCTTCGAACATCCACTGTCAATGTACTATAGATTTTTCTGTCCCTCTGCATAAAAGGATATCCCACATCTTTCTGTTTGGGGTTCCTTTATTCTCCATGTTCTTGTGCCTGAGGCTTGTTCCCTTGTCCGCAGACACCTGCTCCTGCATTCAGAATCTTCATGACCAAAGTTATTGCAAATAGGACATTCAACTTGATTTTCAAGAGTCGAAAAGTTGTTATAGGTCCTTTTTGTAATCCCTGTCATACTTCTATGTTTTTGAGCTTCTCTAGCCATGATTGTTTTATATGCAACACATTGAGCTGCTTTGTGACCAAAGTTATGGCAAGAGAAGCATTGTCCATTGAATAAACTTCTGCGGTTATCAAATCTACTAGCCAAATGATTGTAATTTCTATTGTCATCCATTCTTGAAGCAAATTGAGAAGATTTTACCTGTGGCTGGTTGTAGCTTTTGTTCACCCTTAAGAAGGATTGCCCCTGGTTTACCTGATAGTCTTTGTTTGTTCTTGATGTAATTCGTCCCTGCTTTACCTAGTGATCTCCATTGTGCTTTTGCTCATTTCTTCTTGCTGCATCAAGATAACTCTTTGAGGTGGATGCTTGAGAAGTTTCTCCATTATACCCCAAACCTGTCTTGTTTAGTGGAGAACGCTGTACATTGATGATCTCATCCAGAGTTTCAGATCCTTTGACAAATTTGAGATTAATAGCCTTTGTTTTCTCAATCTCTTTTCTAAGGCCAACAATTTCCCCTTCTAACTTTTCAAGATATTTTTCCTTTTCATCTATTTGTAATTGTAGAGTATCAATGATCATATTCTTTTCTTCTATACATGTCTTGAGTCTAGAAATTTCATCATAAAAGCTATCCACATCTATAGCATCCATGTAGTCATCATCTTCAAAGGCCATTAAAAGTTTATAGTCATTACGTCGTTCATCTTCATCACTATTTGATAGACCATCGCTGTCTTCATAAGTGTAGTAGCTCTTCTTATTTGCGTTCTGTTTCTTGTTCCATCTAATAGGTTCCTTTCCCTTGTCGATCTTATCCTTATGAGGACATTTGGCAGCATAGTGACCTACTCTTCCACAAGCAAAGCATTTGAAGGGCAACTTACCTCTGAACCGTCCAGCACCCTGTTGAAGATTTCTGACAAAATTTGATTCTTCTTCTTCTGACCCATGTCCTGATTCATAGTACTCTCCTTTGCCTGAAGCCTTGAAGGCAGCTTCTCTCCTGTCAGATGGACCTCCTTTCCTCATTTCATAAGCAGTTAGAATTCCGTGTAGCTGAGACATAGTAAGAGTTCGTAGATTTTCTTTTTCTTCTATAGCAGACACTTTAGATTCAAACTTGGGGGACAATGATCTTAGAACTTTTTCAACCACAATAGCCTCTTTTATTTCTTCACCCAAGTTTTTCATGCAATTAACAATCTCATCTACCCAAAGGAAATAGTTAGCCACACTTTCATCATTATACATTCTGAGATTCTCATATTGAATTCTAAGGGTTTGAAGTTTAGCACGCTTTACCTGTTCATCTCCTTCGTAGCTCAAGACAATCTTGTCCCATATTTCTTTTGCAGATTTATATTGCATAACCTTCACGAATTCTGTTTGAGATAAGCATCCTAGCAGAGTATTGACTGCTTTAGCATTTGTTTCATATTTCTTCTTCTCGGCCGCATCTGTAGGAGTAGCTGAAGGAAAAGTGTAGCCTGTATCTATGATATCCCAAACTTCTGTACCAAGAGATTGAAGATAGGCAGTAACTCTTACCTTCCAATAATTGAAGTTTGTCCCATAAAAAATTGGAGGCCTGATTGATGCTTCCCTCTCGTAGTTGCTCATGATGAATGATCTTCCTTCAAGAGATCAAGCTTCTCTGAAGGACCTGCTCTGATACCAATTGTTGGAAATAATACTGAGAGGGGGGGTGAATCAGTATTATCAAGCCAAGTATTTCCTTTTTAAATTCCAGATGATATACGCTACTTCAGTTAATACAACCCGCGTATATACGCAACTACAGATAAAGAAACCCGCGTATATAAATCAGACTTATAATTTGAAATATCTTTCAGATGTCAGTTATTAATCTGTGATTCAGATGCACATAAACAATACCAGAAACAGTGAAACAGAGTAGAAGACAGTCACACACAAGAACACAAGATATAAGGAGGAAACCTAATGTGGGTGAAAACCCCCTGCTGCAATTCGTCTCTATCTTCTTTTTAATTAGAAACTTCTCTTTACAATGTCTTGTACTGGAGCAGACTTTTACCAGTACGCAGGCTGCAACCTGCAGAGAGCTACAACTCTCTCTCTCGTTTTCCAGCTTCCCTGGAAGGGAGCTTCAACCCCCTTAGTTCTTGTACTAGCTTGAGATACTAGTATGCAAGCTCCTACCTGCAGAAGGCTGCAACCTTCTCTTTGCTTTCAGGGACCTCGTTTCATTAATTTTCAGACTGGATCCACAAGTAACATCAATCAAACATCAAGAATTTATGCATAACCCAAACTCCTTTTCACCAATCAAAAGCTGAAACAACTAAGCACTCCTCTGACCACTGAACCCAGAACACAGTAACTGTAATCAAACACCAATTCTGAACCCAGAACACTGCAGCAATAAAACAGAAGCATCTAGAACATAAATCAAGACATATACGCTACTTCACTGTTCATCAACCTGCGAGTATACGCTTCTGTACCACAACCAACCTGCGTATACGCGTCTTTCATTCACAGAAAACGCGTATATACGCACCTTCAATTCACTGAACCTGCGTACAGATCTATAAAGGATAATTTATTCTTTTAAGCATTCAGACATTAGTTAGCCCAGATTTATGGATCAAGAGTGCGCCACATATAACAAATCAAAATCATACAGAGATACCAATGTTCAAGCCTTGAGATTTAGATCCATCAATAGTCCTTATCCTTCTTGCGCTCAGGTTCCACCTTCATTCAGATCTAGATCTGCACCATAACCCAATCACCCGTATTCCAGATCTATCACGATATCAAATATTCAATAATTCAGATGATACCTTGCCACATGATCTACTTCCTCTTTTATAGTTTTAGGCCTTCCTCAATACCACGGTCCAAAACCATAATAAACCAATACCAAGGGCCAAAAACCTGGGTTCAACTCTTCTGTCGAGATACCATGGTCCACAACCAAAGGTTCAAATTCCAAGGACTAACAACCACGGACCAAAAATAAGTTTCCCATCATGTACGTGCTTTTATGTGCATAAAAGTGCGTGTATACGCATACGCGACTTCAGAATGTATAAACCGCATGTATACGCGTCTTCGGCAAGATGTACCTGCGTATACAAGATTTCCTTCATTCTGAGCACTTGAACTGAGATCTATCACCAAAGTGAGTTACCATCAAGGACAACACTTGTACCATAGCGCCACATCTGTGCCAAAATGCCAACAAAATTTACCAGGTTTTAACAAAGGAATCAGTCGACCGTTAGGGATCCTTCCTAAGTTGTTGATAACTTTGAGAAGGAAAAACGTTCACTTGATCATGATAGTGGTTCAAGGGCTGTTAAATTATAATCTACTCCTTGGACATGACTATGTTCATAACATGGAAGCTATTGTTTCCACATTCTTTCGAGTGATGTGTTTCCTGCATGAAGGAAAATTTGTCCAGCTTATCGACCAACTTTATTTTCCCGGTTCAAACACAACTCCAAGTCAAACATCATCCCTAAATAGTCTTGTTGAGTCAAGTATGACTCTTCAACCTTCATTCCATCCACCTAATTACCGTGAGTAGTCTGGTGAATGTAACGAAGCTTATGGGGCATGCACCCTTGTCTATTTTGCGGACAAACCCACCTGTAGAGATAAGTTTCCCTATAAGTTATGTGATCAGTCCGGGTGACCTTCACCTTTGTGTATTTGGAAAACAAAGTGCATGAAGTGTTTTGTCTAAGCATTGACAAAAAATCATCTTGCTTAACCACAGTAAGTTTCCATATGGTTACTGAAGACTTTTTTTATGTTGGGGGCATGCAAACCTTTTTATGCAAGCAAAAATGACCAATTTCATTTTTTAGATTTTTAGCGTTTTTAGCTTTTTAGCTTTATAGTTTGCGCATTCCTAACTTACATAAAAAAGGAAAATTAGCAATGTTTCCATAGGGTTCAAGCTCGTTAAAAAATAAACCCACATATGAGCATAGTTTCTCCCGGTTCAAGCTCATTAAAAAATGAATCCACCTTTGGTAAATAACCTTTGTGATTTCCCTGCTATCAACCTTTTTGAACCTTGGTTGTGTTCCTACCGTCACCTCCATTCTTTTGGCCAATCATATGCTTCCACTTGATTGTTTACCCTTTTGAGGAACAGCTATGACGAGTGATTTTATTAGCCACCCTCTTCACACTGCCATGTTTTGAGAAGTTCCAAGCCTACCTGGAACCAGTTGCTACCCGAAAATACCATCCATTCCTCAAAAAGAGTCTCTTTTAAACTCTTTTTAGACTCGTTAAATATAAAAGGATTGTTGAGCTATTGGCCTTCCCAGCTCATTAAAGTAAGGGGAAGCACCATCCCTCCTATATATTTTAATCTTTTTGGACCTGAGGGATTATCAAACAAAAATATCGAGTGCTTATCTTTTTCGACTCACTAAGGAAATCGAAAATTCATCCCTTTCGTATTATTTTACACTTTTTCAGATTTAAGGGATTATGCTACAAAAAAGGACTGTTGGAGTTTCCTTTTCGTCCCTTTTCAAACTCCCTAAACATGAAAAGGACCAAGTTATCTTTGTTGTTAAACTCATTAAAACAATAGCGATAAACTTGTCCACCTAGACAAGAACGAGTCTCACTGACGCTAGGCTTGCTAAAACATAGCGACAGGTTTGCCCGAAGGGAAAATTATACACCAAGCATATGTTATCCTCCTCAAGCTTGACGAAAATAAAGAGGTACTAGTCAGTAATGAATGGGGAAAAAGGGAAGAAAACTTGGAGAATTTTATTGGTAGCAGGTCGCTCTTGAACATGACACTTTCACTCCATCACCATGATTGAGTTGGGTTGGGTTATTCTATTCACCGTTAATATCACCATTGGTCCTCCGTACCATCCATGAGCTTAATGCTACCAATCCACATCAGTGTCACTGACATGTTCAAGAGAAGTCATTCAGAGAATTTACCATCCAACTAATGCCTCATCCACTGTAATACTTTCACCCTTCATTTTTCATGACCACCATTCCTGAACCTTGTATTTTCAGATCGTTTTCACCTCCAAAAAAATCACTTGCTTCATTTCGTGTCGTAGATGTGGGATACATCAAGGCCCTCCTATGATAGGTCACTTCTTGTCGACATCAGATCATTATCCAAGAAGTTGACTTAGAAACAAACCTTTCAGTACTTTGAAGTTTGCATACCTTAATGGCAAGTTTCTCATTTCCGGGAGGTTTACATCAATGACCTTCGATCAAAAGATTTTGTGTGGCGTTCGACATCGGCTCATATATTCACACCATGTGAATTGAACTGTAGTACCTTGAGGGTCATTATCATTATCGGTGATTCCTCTCATGCCTATTAACAGCTTACATTATTGGTTGGTAATCAGGCGATATCTTTCCATGCTTGACTTCAAAAGATCTTTTCACATGGATCGACTTGTACATCGGGTGAAGATTGAATGAGTTTGAAGACCCTAGATCTAGTTTCATCCATCTAGGCTACGATATGTTCAGGAACATAAAGACATCAAATGTGCACAGAATCTACATAGATATTCATCTAAGCAAAAGAAGATGACTCTTCATATGAAGAATCACTCTGTCCTATGTACATGAAAATGAATTTATGAAGCTGAGCATGGGAATGCCCGCCTCAGCTAGATCATGAAAATAATATGATGATGATGTATTGTATTTTATCTTATATAGGTCACCTTCCAGTTCAAATACCTTGGATCCTCATGATAAAGCATTTCACCCGACATCAAAAGATTTACGACCTGATGCTTTAGGGGGCAATTTTTATAGACATATTTGGTCATTACAACCCCAAACTCATATGTCCATAAACCAAGGGCTCTTTAGTCCCTAAAAGTTTTGTTTCATACCCTAAAGGATCATGGTCAACTGATTACATCATTTCCCAGAAGTTCCACCTGAAAAACCACTCAGAACTGGCCAAAACTGGACCATACTAACTGCTCAATGGTCAAGGTGTGATGCATACTGGCTGCCACACTAGCCAGGTGTGATGCATACTGGAATGGCCTTCTGTAGGGTGTGATGAGCAAGAATAGACAAATGGCAGAGACAGTTTGCTAAGTGGAAGCTCATGGAATCTTCCAGAAACTTCTCCCAGGACACTTGCCTCTCTGAATTCGCCCAAGGATGAGTAAGAGATCAATGAAATCTCCAAGTGGAACCAATAACTATCAATGGAATGACACTAATAAAAAAACCCAAAGCTGACTCATACCCTTGCAATACATCTATAAATGGATCCCTCATCTGAGAGATCTAAAGGCTGGAATTTTGTAATTTGTAAGGAAGTGTTATTGGTTTATCTGTGAGAAGAGACATTGTATTGTTGGGTGATCTTGATTTTCATGAGGTGAAGAGGGCTTCTATGCTAGGAGGATGATGCTATATCAAACAGTTGGGCTGTAATACTCTCTTCTACTATTAATAAAATTCTTTGATTTTTCCTCCATATAATCGTGTGTTTGTGAATCTTATTGTTTATGAATGCAATTGTATGGTCAATGTGTTTCTGATTCTGCATTGTTTATGATGTTTTAGATAGAGATGCTTTGATGGTTTTCTGTTACTTTGACTCTGCAGGTACTCTTTAAAGAGGGACAAGTGGGAGAGGAGTGGAAAATTTTATCAAAGGAAAGAGAAATCAAGCAAAGATCCAAGCGGAAGATCTAGGTTGGTCCTCTTTTCTTCCCTCTTATCTACTACACTTAAAGGAAATCTCGAATTGCTTTGATTTTTTTTTTCTAAGATAGCTACCCATCTTAGTGGGACTAGCAGTTCGAATCGATACTAGATTTCCCGGAAACACTTGGTTTCAATTGTTTCCTATATAGTAGATATATTTAGTATTGGGGAATTGACAGTGGGGGGGGGGGGGGGGGGGGGAGGGGCCATGAGAGCTTCCACCTTCACATGGTCGGCCCTGTTCAGTAGAGAATAAATTAGGATTTGCATAATTTTGGAGAAAAGAACCCTTAATCCAATAGAGCAACAACAAAGTCAATGTTGACTTCGTTGTTTCTTCGTCGAGTGGAGGGAGGTTTTCTCCAAGATTAAACTACTCCAAAAATTTATTCTTGAAACCAAGAGGAGCTCGTTAAGGTATTCGTGCATGCAATTCATTTTAATTATTATTTATTCATTCAATTAAATTTAATATTTGGTCAAATTTAATCTAATTTTGCCTCATTGGTCTAATCAATAGGTGTAGGACAACTATGTGGAACAACTATATGAAGAAAATAGCTCAAAATGGTAAGGGTTTAGGTTAGACAACAAAATTTGTTTGATATGTTTGTTGTATGTCGTGGCCAAGTAGGAGTTACATAAAATGTTATAAGAAATAACAAACTTTTCCATGAAAAAAATTCATGTAGTATTTGTCGTTATTTGACAGTTGTGTTCGTATTTGAGTGAAAGACCATAAATTGTCATTTTTCCATGTAGGGCAGTTAGAGAAACTCTTATTTTATTAAATGGGAATAAGGTACTGGTATGATTTTTCTTCCATTTTATTAATTATTTATCTCATCTAACTTCTCCTCCTTCCTTTATTTTTCAGGTACATTCATTCACATATTTGGATTTGAAAGATTAACTAGGGTTGCAGTCATATATGTGAAAAATAATCATCGAAGTACTACTCAAACTTATCCCACCCAAAAATTGGCTACCAAGTGCGTGATTTAGTTTTGCGTGGCATTTTATTTCAAGAAATTTTTTATTTCTACATTGCAAATATTCCAAGACCATAGATGTTGAGAAAAACTAGGGAGAACCGAATTAGGGTTTCTTTTATAATGTTTTCTCTTCTATATTGAAAATTCTTGTGATATAATGTTAGTTCATCATCATCATTATTATTTTTTGTTCATCATCAAGACAATGCCAATAAAGAAGATCACAATGCAAACAAGGACACCAGAAATAGGCTCCAGGCAAGGGAAAAACCCAAAATATTCTCTTCTTATATAAATTAAAGGAAGAATTCCAGGACCTTTGATCAAGACAACTCACCAAGTGATAGGAAAACAATCCAAACAACATTTCTTCTCTCTATAACTTGGTCTGCTACTCTTCTCTAGCTCGAAATCTGAACAAAGATAGCTTTCTTCCCATACGTGCGAGCTTTCCAAACAAATAATTGATGCATAAGCCAAAGAAATAGACCTTATTGATTTCCTCGCTATCCTTCACCTATTTCTCGCTCTTAATTTTACTTAGACTTATTGAAGAGACCGAATTACTTGTGTGACTCAAATGAGGTCCAATAATTTTCCTTTGCTGAGAAATCTAGGGCATTACATGAGTTAGATTCATCAATTTGATTTTTCTTATCTTGACATTTACTTGTTAAACTATATGTTGATTATTTTAGTGTTACTTTCATCAAATAAATGGCAACATGAATATCGAAAAAGACAAGAACACAAGATGTAGGTGCAAACCCAGGGAAAAACCCCTATGAAGTGGAAAACAAAATCAACTCTTTCTCTATTATATTAAATCAAGTTGAGGCACACTAAACCATTTGACTAAAGAAATAGACTTAATCCAACCACCAGACCAGTTCCTCTTGGAATTGTCTCTGCAATCATGGTTCTTTCCTCCTTCTGTATCAACTTCAAAATTTTGACCATGTTGTAGCGGCTACAACCATCCTCCAAAATTTTGGCCTGTGCCAATTTCAAAGCCTCCCTTGAAGAGTTAACTTAATGACTACACACACTCAGGTTCACTCCGTGAGCTCGCGTGAGTCCTGACATCCGCCTTTCTTGTTCATTGCATTCAAGTCTCTGCATGCTGATGTCTAATTCATGCTTTCGGCCATGTTTTGGTTATGCTTAAAGTCTTCACTTCGTATGTGCTTGTTGCATTCACTATGAAATCATCTGTCGCAATCACACACAGAGTCACATTTACTATTGGGTAAGCATCATCTCGATCAATGAACGAGAAATCATGAGTGTCACTCTTGTTGCTTACACCATTGGTCAGTCTTGTTGAACATATGTGTCTAGATTGTTTGGTCGTTTTGTCGTCAAGTCATGCGAGTGTGCATCATATGATCACCTATGCATCTTTTGATTGTTCACACACTTAGCCATTTACGCTGAAGGTTTTGATGACCTAACTCCCCTTTGACAGTCAGACCATCACCCTGCCATCGAATCGATCGACTGTCAACCAGAACAATGCAGAAGCACCAAGCTCGTATTTTCAAGCTACGCTGTCCGCAAGCAATCTAATCGAATCTCATGCTAGTCACCCGGATAGTCGGACCCAACAGTCACCCTGGGACTGAATCCCTTCAAAAATTGCACAAAGGCCACTGACCTCACCTACTCAACTGACTGAGGAAATTGGATAGATAGGCTGGACACACACCAAGTGTCCGTCCCTGTCTCCCTCAGAAAATTGTGCAGTTTTCCCAGTTAGCCATCCCGAAAATTGACCAACTTTTCATCTCATAAATTGCGTTGTGTTCACGAGCACGCCTTCTGATGCCCATTAGTCAGCTCAGCTCAGAAATGGCATAGAGATGATCAATAGGCTGGCCTCCCGGCCTTAGTGTAGTTTTCCTTGCTGGCAACCCCTAGCAACATACTCCCAGTTCCCTTTGGGAATTGCACAGTTTCTGTTGCCAGTGTCCCAGGCAACCAATTGGAAGTTCCCTCTAGGAATTGCATAGTTCTAGCTGCCAATGACCCCAGTAGCCAACTAGTAGTTCCCTCTGGGAATTGCGTAGTTCTGGCTACCAGTGACACAGGCAATTCCCCAGAAAAATTGTGCAATCCTTGCTTGCTGACCCTTCATGCAGCTCAGCCCATTCATCTAGAAAATTGTGCATATATGGCTGTCCAACCCCGCTGTTCGTTCATTCTGAAAAATGGGCAGAGTATGCCTACCTTGCCCTCTAGCAGCCCAAACTGTTCCTCCCAAAATTTGCGCAATTTTTGCTCCCAACCAAGCTAGACCTTGCAGACAGTCACTGTTGACTTAGATCTCTTGTCTCCATCTCTCAGTGACTCTTGCACAGTTTTCATCAGCAGTTGCTCAGAGCCATCATCTCACATCATAGCCCTGTTGCCTCTCCCAGTCAGCTGCATCCGAATGATCATGTGTCATGGTAGACTAGGAGGTTTTGGATTTGATGTCGTCTCGTCATGAGTCACTGCAGGTACAGGTACACCAACCAACATGGCAAGATGACGAACGAGATGAACGAAGGGGGCACATGTACAAGGACAGGTTCACCAACGGACAAATGAACGAAGCATGTGAAGTGAATGAATGTGACAAACATGCACATTTGTGAACAAATGAGCCTATCAAGCCTTACAGCATGCAAGCAAGGGACAACATGCTAAAGCTTCATCACGTGAACCAAGTACCATCGAAGACTCCGTGCACTTCACGACGTAGAGGTGAAGCTATGATACACCATGAAGACATCCATCACTCAGCAACATTGTAGCTCGACATGTACTCCAGCAGTTGCATGAGTGTACCAGCATTGTCATGTCAAGTCATGTCGAGTCAAGTCATGAGTCATGTCGCCCACATATCCACCATGGGCTTGTTGTCAATCAATGTGATGTAACGTGGAAGTCCAAGAGACCCACTTGTTGAACATAGAGTCATGTAAGCTGAAAATTCGTGGAAGTTGAATAATCATGAGGGTATTCGAACAGCCACAGGGGTCAGTTTCACCCTTGGCTATAAATACCCCCTCATTTGTACATGTAAAGGAATTTTTCACCTCAGCTCCTCCCACATAGTTAAGAGAGTTTGTAATCTTTTCTTTGAGGAGTAAGTAGTGGCTCCAATGCCCTGCTGATGGGGTTAGTGATGTATGGTGTAACGATGTGTCTTGGAACATTCGCTTAATTCAGAAACCTGTTAACAGGCCAGCACGTTTTCACACATGTATTATATTTGTTGCTTTAACCTGTGTTCTACATCTAAACTGATTCATTTTTTGTAATTTATAATACATTAACAGAAATGTGTTGTATATGTTGTTAATGCTATCCCATCTATGTCAACTACTCTTTCATACATCAAACAGACCTTTCACATGAACCTTGCTATAACAACCATTACACTCGTTTGGACTGATCCATGAGTGTTGTACGTGTTATCTTACCTTGTACATTGTGACTGCTGCATCCGAGTGCATTGCTCTGCCCGAATCTATGTATGTCCTTTTGCTTTGTGTGTTACTAGCTAATTTGGAACTGATCCCTTTTGATGCAGGAAAATCCTACTCAAATGTCATTGTTTATTTGGTTGATTTAGGGGGTGATGTTTTTCATATTTATTTTAAAAATTATGTACAATTTAAGAGAAAAAATATGAGTTTGTGGTTTATTGTAAATATTCTCTTATAATTGAGAATATGAGAGGAGTTGGGTTGTATAGGTATGTTAGGGATTATGAGCTCCTTGAATAAAAATTAGTTGAGTCAAAAGAGGGATAAGATATTTTATGGATTTAGTTGAGTGATCTATAAAGAAAACATGGATGTATAATAGTTCATAACTATGTAATTAATTCTATAAATGTAAGCCTGCGTATGAGGATAGATAGGATAGAGACGATAGGGAGAAGTAGCGATAGAGAAAAAGGCAGAGATAGGTGTGAGGAAATCTGTGAGGGTCATTTCAAATCTAGAAATCGGGCCAAGTATTTTATGTATATATTTTGATTAATGAAAGAAAGTTTTCATTGGGTTATTTCATCTTGGATGATTTTTGATTGATTGAATTCCTGTTGAAGTCTTGGATAAGAGATTAGCTCCTTTAATGTTCTGTGTTGAAGCAATTGTACCATTTTAAAAGACCATTGTAATAAGTCAAATATTTAAGATCTGAAAATATGCATTGAAGAAGCCTGCGATGCTGAGCTGAAGTTATCAACATAGAAGGTATGTTGAGCTAAAGTGTTTCAAGAATTTGGAGTGTGTATGGGTAATTTCTTTACCGCATTGAAGGAGGTATCTCATCTGTCCATGAAGAACCAGTCATATCCATGAAGGAGAACATTGTTTTATGTAGAGTAAGAAGGTGAAATCAAGTTAAGAGTTCAACAATCAAATAAAGTATCATATATGTATGACATGTAGATTCTCTGATTGGGTAAGGTTGGTAGATGAATCTGTGGATGTGTGAATTTTAGTGTGAATCATTAGTCGAGAGCTCCGTACAGGAATCTAGTGGAACGAGAGAGAGAGAGCAATTGAGATCATCATGATGATCTGATCGAAGTTAAAGCAGTTATGTGTATATTAAGTCATTGAATCCATTTGTTATAGTGATCTTTGGATCGGGAGGATCAAAGATTTGGATTCAGAGACAAATCATAGTTGAATTAGGAAAGAAGATCTGTGTAACACCTGAATTTGACCATTCTAGGAATGAAATCCAGATGATAATTATCTGTTTGACACCAAGAGGAAGTACATATATGAATTAATCAAAAGCATAATGACCAGACTGGATTGTAGAGTTGATCTGGTTTGGGCTGGTATATTCCCCACGTATAAATGAGATTTGTATGCATAGTAACATTGGAGGCAATAATCTTCCGTAGTTGTGTGTTATAGTAGAGATGAAGGGTATTCAATTTCCTTGGAGAAGTTCGGTTCCTACTTCCATAGTGTAGTTCTGTTCCTGAAGCAAGAGTTCAATTCCTATTCCTGTTCTGACAAAAGGGGTTTAATAGATGAAACCTGAGGATGTACAAGAGCATAGATAGAGAGTGAGATACAATGTAATCAATAGAGGAATTGTGAATAAGGCTAAAATAAGAATGGCAGAGGAATAGAACACGGGGGATAGGAGTGTACATATGCCTTAATCATGGTCGAAGATTCACAGTAAATCCCAGCCATCAATTTCACTTTCAAACTCTTATGTCACAGTTAACTATGGGGGTTGAGCATTTGGTAATCCGTGTGCTAGTTGAAGGGCCACAGACCATAGGATTTGATGGCCTCTGTTATCCAACAGATATCGATCCATAAAGTGATCAGAATTTAACTCCAAAGGTAGAACCAAGGAGTTTATGGACGCGGGTTTAAATCTATTTGAGGTCTAGTCTTATGCATCCAGGTGGGACTGGCATTCATTGGTGGGTTATGTGTAGAAATGTTGTTTGGTGATTGGTTGGGCTTTAGATAAAATCCACCAATGTAAATGTTTCTGATTTGTATAAGTGGGCCATAACCCATAGGTTTATGTAAGGTGATTATGAAAAGCAAGGAAATTGCCTTTAGGTGGTTTTTTTCTACGTCAAATTGGTATCAGAGCAAGGATGTTCTTGTTTATGGAGATTTATGATTACAAAGGTATGAAAGTTCACATTAGTTAAATGAATGGAAAAGTTTGGCACAAAACTACAATAGTGAGACTGTAAGAAGAACTTTTGGAAGCTCTTAGAGATTGTAGCAGAACCTCATTCTATCTGAGGCTTGGAATAGACAGGGATAGAGGAGTCCTTAAGAGAAGTGAGTGTAGCAACCAAAGAGAGAGCAAGATTTCTCAGTGCAAGTTCTAAGCAAAAGAGGACTTGGAAACCAGGCAAAGGAGAAGCTTGGTGAGAAGATCAACTTAGAAGGAAGTTGATTGGTTGCAGGTGTAGAAGCTCACATAGAAGAGAAGATGGTTATGGAAAGTCACATGGAAGGTTCGGAAGAAGGCTACAAGATGAAGGAAAAGGGTGCTAAAACAATCTATAGGAAACGGATGAGTCAAGCGGAGCTTGACAAGGAGATGGCTAAGATAAGAGAAGAACTTGATGTGTTAACAATGTTGCTAGAGTAAAACCAAAGACTAGGTTGGGTCTTGAAGAAAAATACAGTCAAGTGGCCTAAGTTACGGAGTAGGCTACGACAGAGATAAGTCAAGCGGTTGATGGAAAACCTCAGAGAAGTAGAGTCATGGAAGTTTCCATTTTTGAACCGAATCAGGGTGAAATTTTGGGTGAAGAGGATAATGGGAGATCAGCTGAAGATCTCATGGACTATTGGGATAGTTAAGCACAATTTGAAGATATGTTGACGAGGGAAGCAGATGAGCCTATGAAGCCTTGTGTTTTTAAATCTCATAGTTTGTGTGTGTTTGCAAGTTGTGCAGAAGATGATGGACATTCTGGTGAAATTGTCACAAAGATGAATAAAGCTCTTGAGGTGAAGTATGATGTAAGATTCCTTTTAGAGAAGGAAGGTGTTGATTTATTGCAGTAGAAAGAATTCATAAATGAATTTATGTTTGGTGTAAGACAGTCAGCTGGACTTGTTATGAACCAGAAGCATAATGAAAATTCCATAGTGTTATTCCAAGGAGGTAAACAAATGAATTTGTTTAATGAAATTGATGAAAGAATTTTGCAATGTGATGGTACAGAAAACATGATAACTCAAGAGGATTTCCAGAAAAAGAATGAAGCTGAGAATGAAGATTGTGATGAAATGTTGGAAAAATTTCACATGGAAATAGAGTTCTTGGAAAGATTTCTCAAGGAACCTGAAGGAGAAATGAAGCTTCCAGAACCTAATAAAAAAGAGATTGTAGTTACCATGCATGAGAAGGATGAAATGTCTCTAACGTTTATAGAGTTAAGTGAATGTTTTGACTCTTCAATAAATAATGTGGATGTAGGTACAGGAGACAACATTAATAAATATGATGCTGAAATCAGAGAAATTGAGCAGAGATTATTTGAAGATGAGATGAAAGATCAGAAGCAACAAGAAAGTTATGTCCTTAGAGACATGAAGGAAATAGAAGCATTAATCGAGTAGGATAAATATGGAAGAAACCAGCAATTTAAAAGAGATGATCAGAAACATGAGAGTAAATTTGAGGAAGGCATTAGATTGTGGGAGTATAGAAATTGGTAGCAGAATGAAGAGTGTGAGATTAGTCTGGTAGTAATGAGAGAAGAAGTAGATATATTAACAGAGTGGCTACAAAGAAAGACAAATGAAGACCGAAGATACAAATGGAGAATGAAGAAACGGGTCAAGTGGAAACTATTGCAACAGAAGTGGAATGGAAAGCTGATAAACGAGTTCAGAGAACTTGAACAAATTCATATTATTTTGTTATAGAAGGAGAGACTCAAAGGAATGGAGTCACAGTAAAGAGGATCTACAGAAATCCAGAAGGTCTATGATGGGAGATTAGTGCTTGAAGCATCAAAAGAGGGCGAAAGGTCTTGTATTTTTAAAACTAATAATTTGTTGATGAATGCAAGTATAGTATCGGATGAGAAATTTGTTACTATAGGGACAATCAATGACTATAGTTGTGATCAAGAAGAAATTCTTGATTATTCTTCATTACAGAAAGTTGAGTGTCTAGCGCAATTGGAGAAGGAAGCAGTAGACAAAGAGCCAGAGGCTGAAGAAGATAAGACCAGAGAAATTGCAACAGAAGGAGGAGAAGACACTATAGAAAAGATCAATCGTATTGATGTAATTGACAAAGAGTAATTACTCCGAGGAATTGGTGGAAGTAATTTCTGTAAAAACCGAAGGAATCTGGTTGACAGAGTGAGTGATGTTGGTGATGGTAAGATTTTAGATTTAGCTCTTATTGATTTCAACACTACTGAGTTAGCTGATAAAACTGTAAGTGTTGATGATGAGCCAGTTCGAAACCCATTTGAAATTTAGAGACCAAAAAAGTGGGCATTTGAGTTTCCACTTGCAGTTCACAAGTCTATATTTCTAGAGGTAAAGATGGTGTGGCATGGAAAGTCGATAATCATGTTCAATAATTCTTTGAAAATACTATTCTGGGAATTCTATGCAAAATTACAGAATGGAGTTGATACCTTAAAGGGCTGGTGGCAAAACAGAGTTTGGAATCCTAGAGGTAGCAAGTCACTGAGACTTGTGGCTGTCACATTATTACAGAAAAGTGATAGATCTCATAGACAGGAGTCTATGGAAACTTTTTTACATGGGGAGTCTGAAGGAGGAGAATCCTGCTCAAATGTCATTGTTTGATTTAGGGGGTGATGTTTTTCTTAATTATTTTATAAATTATGTACATTTTAAGAGGAAAAATATGAGTGTGTGTTTTATCGTAAATATTCTCTTATAATTGGGAATATGAGAGGAGTTGGATCGTAAAGATATGTTAGGGATTATAAGCTCCTTGAATAGAAATTAGTTGAGTCAAAAGAGGGATAAGATATTTTAGGGATTTAGTTGAGTGATCTATAGAGAAAATCATGGATGTAGAATAATCCATAACTATGTAATTAATTCTATAAATGTAAGCCTGTGTATGAGGATAGAGAGGATAGGGAGAAGTAACGATAGAGAAAAAGATAGAGATAGGTGTGAGGAAATGTGTGAGGGCCATTCCAAATGTAGAAATTGGGCCAAGTATTTTATGTATATAGTTTGATTAATGAAAGAAAGTTTTCATTGGGTTATTTCATCTTGGATGATTGTTGATTGATTGAATTCCTATTGAAGTCTTGGATAAGAGATTAGCTCCTTTAATGTTCTATGTTGAAGCAATTATACCATTTTAATAAGTTGAATCTTTAAGATCTGAAAATATGCATTGAAGAAGCCTGTGATGCTGAGCTGAAGTTATCAACGTAGAAGGTATGCCGATCTAAAGTGTTTCAAGAATTTGGAGTGCGTATGGGTAATTTCTTTACCACATTGAAGGAGGTATCTTATCTATCCATGAATATCGAGTCACATCCATGAAGGAGAACTTTGTTTTATGCAGAGTAAGAAGGTGAAATCATGTTAGGAGTTCGACAATCAAATAAAGTATCATATATGTATGACATGTAGATTCTCTGATTGGGTAAGGTTGGTAGATGAATCTGTGTCTATGTGAAGTTTAGTGTGAATCATTAGTTGAGAGCTCCATACAGGAATCTAGTGGAATGAGAGAGCGATCGAGATCATCATGATGATCTTATCAAAGTTAAATTAGTTATGTGTATATTCAGTCATTGAATCCATTTGTTATAGTGATCTTTGGATTAGGAGGATCAAAGATTTGGATTCAGAGACAACTCACAGTTGAATTAGGAAAGAAGATCTACGGTAACACCTGAATTCGACCATTCTAGGAATGAAATCAAGATGATAATTCTGTTCGACACCAAGAGGAAGTACATATACAAATTGATCAGAATTATAATGACCAAATTGGATTGCAAAGTTGATCTGGCTTGGGCTGGTATATTCCCCACGTATAACGAAGATGTGTACACGTAGTAACATTGGAGGCAATAATCCTGTGTAGCTATGTGTTAGAGTAGAGATGAAGGGTATTCAATTTCCATGGAGAAGTTTGGTTCCTAATTCTATAGTGTAGTTCTATTCCTAAACCAAGAGTTCAATTCTTGTTCCTGTTCTGACAAAAGTGGTTTAATAGATGAAACCTAAGGATGTACGAGAGCATAGATAGAGAGTGAGAATACAATGTAATCAATAGAGGAATTGTGACTAAGGCTGAAATAAGAATGGTGGAGGAATAGACTGTGGGGATAGGAGTGTACGGATACCTTAATCATGGTCGAAGGCTCGCAGTAAATCCCAGCTATTGATTTCACTTTCAAATGCTTACATCACAGTCAACTATGGGGGTTGACTGTTTGGTAATCTGCATGCTAGTTGAAGGGCCGCAGACCATAGGATTTGATGGCCTCCGTTATCCAATAGATATCGTGCCATAAAGTGATCGGACTTTAACTTCAAAGGTGGAACCAAGGAGTTTATGGACATGGGTTTAAATCTATTTGAGGTCTGGTCTTATGCATTCTGGTGGGACTAGCGTTCATTGGCGGGTTATGTGTAGAAATGTTGTTTGGTGATTGGTTGGGTTTTAGATAAAATCCACCAATATAAATGCTTCTGCTTTGTATAGATGGGCCATAACCCACAGGTTTACGTAAGGTGATTATGAAAAGCAGGGAAATTGTCTTTAAGTGGTTTTTCCTGTGTCACCTTTCACCTTGCAACTCACCTTCACTCTCTTCCCCTCACAATGAAAGAACCATTGACAGAAGTACACTTACACTCACCAGGCACGCAAACCTCACTTCTCAAAGAAAACGTAGACCATCTCTGCTGACAAGCAAGAGTTGAGGCAAATCCTTAAGACAATGGAAATCGGGCCATCATACCAAATGAGACTCCCACACCAAATGGTGTGAGGTCTAGTTGGGACTTCATACCGGGGTGATCCCTTGAATGTTGGAGGGTCCATCACCATCAACATTTATGGTGCTATAAGGAGGGAAGCCAGCAGTACATGGTTGAAATCCTCCTCACACTCACTCATCAACCATCTGGCCAAGGCAGTAACTCGCACCCCCTCTCTCACGACTCTGCAGTTGCTTACTCCTCATCTCCCAGAATTGAACATGATATTTCATACCAACACCTTCGCTCTATCCATTCCATCACTCTCCAGTTCACGAAAGCAGTCAGACTGATCCCATAAGTACAACATCTTCCACACACATATAAGAAGCCAAAAGCCACACCCACAAGAGCTGTTGTATCACGGTGGAAGAAGCAGTCCTTGCCACTCTTGAAGCTTTGGAAGAAGATATTGAAGATGGAGAGGAACCTCCAATCTTCCTTGAGGATGAACATGGCACTCTTGTGATCTTGGGATCAAACTTTGGTATAGGAGGCAGAGGGGAAGGAGGAAAAGGAGGTGGAGGCAGAGACGAACCGACAGACTCAGACCTGGAACCATCAGAATCTGATGGAGAGGAAGAGGATGAAGAAGACAAAGAGATGGTTGACCCAAACCTTGAATGGATGACTCAAGGACCATTGAACTCCTGGTTGTTCTGCATAAGATGCCGAAGCGAGAAGAGAGAATGAACATAAAGTTTAACCTTGACAACATGGTGAAGGCAGAAGACCACTTAGATAAGTTCTACGTACAACTACAGATCCTTGAGGTACATTATGACGATGTAGCATGTAGAATTTTTCAATGTAACTTGCACGGCTGCACAATTGCTTCGTATCACAGCCTTCCACCCAACTCCATATAGAACTGGGGTTCTTTTAAACATATGTTCCTTGAAAAGTTTGCTGATGACAAGACCCCAACCATGTTACTTAAAGAATTGGGGAGCCTCAAAATGGAGGGAAAAGAGAAAGTGAAGGACTTCAATCATAAGTTTATGCATATTTTGAACAAGTTTACAGCAGACACCAAACTGCATGACTCCATCATTATCGATTATTACATGCCTGCACTGCCAACGAACATTGTGCAGTTCTTCAAGCGAGCTATGAAGCCAACACTTTCAGAAAGAAGCGAAGAGGCTATTGTTGTTGAAAAGGTCTTGTGCACCATTAGAGTCATCAAGGATGAAGAATCAACGAAAGATTGCAAGGATGCAAGTAGAAAGCCCTAAGCAACGACGAGAAAGGGTAGAGACAAGGAAACAACAGATATTGAGACCCTCACTCACCTTGTCAAGAACTTGACCACCGAAATGTTTTAACTCAAGCAACAGAAGACGAAAACATTTGCGAGCAGTCATCCACCCAGACAGAGACAAGAAATTAGTTCATCAACCGACTCATCAAGCAACAACTAGTTCGGTTCCAAATTTTCACAGAAGCCTCTATTCCAACTCGATTAGTGCGTTGAACCTAAGTTTTGTTCCTTCCATGAAGAGTTTCATCCCAAGGACTCTTGTTCAGATTGGAAGCGAGTTGTTACCTCTATCTGCAGTCATACACTCGATGTGGATGGTGACATACAGGAGTAGATGGAAGACACTGATGATAACTAAGAGGTTGCATCTGATGAAGCACCAATTTATGGGCACGTGGTGAATGCATATTAGTGCTCACAAGTAATCTTGAAGACGAACACTGAGAAGCAGCCCCAGAAAAAAATTATCATTACAATCTTAGAAGTAAAGGGGCTCCCCCTACACTTGGGAAATGCAAGAGAAAGTGAGACAACTGATAAATAAGTTTGATCCACCAGCTACCTCCAAGAAACAAATGCAAAGCAAGTCTAGGAAGAAAATAGCAGATAAGAATACATGTGTGAGCAACAAGTTGTAGCACACTCCGTCGGACAACACGAACATCTAGTCCACCACAGACACCTCAGTGAGTCTACCACCTTTAGATTACAACATAGTCGATGACATGAAGAAAACTTGAGCGGAGATCAGTTTGTTCGAGTTAGCCAAAGTCTAGAGTCAGCGAGATATCTTACTGTTTGCATTAGGACATAAAGCAACAGACAACTAAACCTCCACTAGCAAGGGAGCAAGCACACCTCCCAGATCACTATCTACTATGCTCAATACACTCTGGATGGAAGAAGAAAACTCAGGTTGCCCCCATTCCTGCTTTCATTCAAATTTTTCAACTACAATGTTCACAACTGCTTGGTTGATTCTGGCATGGCAGCCAACGTCATGCTGCTCTCCATTGATAAGATGATCAATGCACGATGGAGCAAAACATCCACGAGAATCATCTAAGTTAATAGAACATCAGTACCAACCATTGGTGAACTTCGAGATGTGATCATCTGATTATCTCACGACAGTCGAGTTCACCAATGCATCAACATAGTTGTTGTGGACATACCAGAATCATATGGCCTACTACTCAGCGGAGACTGGTCCAACAAGCTAGATGGATATTTTGCTACAAATTGGTCTCACATGTGGCTTCTGTACAAGGGAAGATGAAATCAAATCTGAGTGTTATCTGAGAGGTATATGAAACATAATGTCACTCCCCTTAATGGTGAGAACGAACCATTGGCCTTCGCAGAACTCATGTTTGGCAGCTACCTCCTGGAAAAGACATTGGAGTGTTATCTTGCATGGCTACCTCCAACCTCATCATACAAGCAGTTGTGACTCCTTCCTCACCCAATAGATGATAATGAAACTTGTATAGTTTTTTTTGTGATAGTAGTAGTAGTAGCAACAACGGTAGTAGCAGCACTACCATTACACTAAACGGTCCATGTGCAAATGAGCTATTGGCTATGAGTATTGACAAGTCGAGGACACATGATGGCCCAAAGACTGAGTGTATCTCAGTCACACAAAACAATGGACAATGGATGATTTCGAACTTTTGGAAGTTTGAAGGCACAAACAATGATGCTAAGTATGAAGCACTCACATTGAACACACAAAGGAACAACACTACGAATGAGCAAAGAAACCTTGGAACCCATCACGATCCAAATATGGCCAATCTCGGTACAATCTACACACTATAGCAGCGACAAATCTTCGACCGCATGATCAAAATGTACCGAGATGGGTCTGCACGAATAGGTGATGACCTCAGTACACATTGCAAGTGAGCAATCCAATATGAGATTCTAGGTAAAGGAGGAGACAAGTTATTGCATCAAGGAAAAGGTAACACATACATGTTTTCTACACTCCTTTCAATGAAAGGATTGACTAATGGTTTAAGTGTTTGGGTTACTTGCAAAGTTCATCATCGTACTTGGTTTTCTAATGTAAATCCTACAGATAAGAAATCTTGGAAAATTCGCTTACACATTGAATTCAGAAACTTGAATCCTTCCCAGAATAAAATAACTACCCCGTGTCATTACCCAAGCCCATATTACACACAGTACCTCAAAAAGTGGTATTGTCTTCACTTGAAGGTTTTCTGGAATGCCACCAGGTTCCATTAGTAGAGCCCGATGGACCGGCATTGATCCATGAGAAACTTCGCTCACACATGTATCATTTGTAATCACTTGACAGGAGGATTGATAATCTTCCTGTCAACAGCCAAGTCCTCAAACATTAGTTTCAGTAGGTCGGGCCGTGCCCTTGCCATGTACATAGTCTGCTTGCTACTTTTTCTTTTCATTTGGTTTGTTTTTCTTATTATCTTTGCTTTCGCTTTGTTTGATTCTGCTTACTATTTTGGTTCACATTCATTTTGTTTGTTTGAAATGTTATAATTTTTGTTTCTGGAAATAAGTGCTTCTAACTACTGTGTTCTGGATTTTGAATAGAGTATGTGGCTGAAATTTGAAGAGACTTGTGACATTGCAGCACTTGGCTAGTCTTGTGTCTGTTTTCTCTATGCTTGGTTACAACCTTGGGCCGATGAAGTCCCGATGGAAAATACAAACCGTTTGTAAGGGAAGATTTAGTACAACCATGAACCTATGTCCACACTCAGAAGCCCCATGCCTGTACTCAACCTTCTGCTCTGTGTGTTTAAGCTCATCCAATTAGTAGAAATGAAGAAGGGGAAAAAACTAAATGAGCAAACCTATGTCAGAGGTCTTACATGCTTCTCTGAAGGAACAACCTCTTCTACTCTCAATAAGTCAATATCCCTCTTCCACCCCAAAAATAAATAAGTTCCTATACACATTCCTCTTGAAAAATACAAAGGTGAAAGAAGAGAAAGGCTTCTTGTGCAGAGAGGTGAAGCATGCAACTCCACCGGGGTACTGACCAGGCTCGTTGGCAGTGGAGTAATGTGTGTGTTCCTGTGTGACTCTGTCAAGGTACTTTCCAAGCCTATTAGCAGCAGAGCAACACCAGAAATGAAAACTTACTATTGAAAATATTCAACTCGCGAGCTAAACTACCCTTCCCGATTCGAAATATTGAGATCTAAGTTAAACTTTTGATTGTGTTCGACTGAGTTGGCAAAAGGTGAACCATGTATGTCCATGAGGTAAGTGGGGAAATTGAAGTAACTCGTACAATGATTAAATGATCCCCAAAAGACCAAGGCCCTGTGCTAGCAATGAACTGAAATAGAGAAGCTAGGGTTCTACCAGTGTGTCGCCAAGTGTTGTAGCGGCTACAACCATCCTCCAAAATTTTGGCCTGCACCAATTTCAGAGCCTCCCTTGAAGAGTTCACTTGATGACTACACACACTTGGTTTCACTCCGTGAGCTTGCATGAGTTCTTACATTAGCCTTTCTTGTTCATTGCATTCAAGTCTCTTCATGTTGATGTCTAAGTCATGCTTATGACCATGTTCTAGTTATGCTTAAAGTCTTCACTTCGTATGTGCTTGTTGTATTCTTTATGAAAGCATCTGTTGCACTCACACATGAAGTCACATTCACTGTTGTGCAAGCATCATCTCGATTAATGAATGAGTAATCATGAGTTTCGCGCTTGTCGCTTACACCATCAGTCAATCTTGTTGAACATATGTGTCTGGATGGTTTGGTCATTTCTTCGTCAAGTCATGCGAGTGTGTGTCGTATGATCACCTATGCATCTTTCGATTGTTCACAAACTTAGCCATTTTTGCTTAAGGTTATGACAACCTAACTCTCCTCTGAAAACCAAACCATCACCTTGCCATCAACTCAATCAACTATCAACTAGAATAGCGCAAAAGCACCAAGCTAGTCCTTTCAAGCTGCACTACCCGCAAGCAATCCAACCAACTCTCTTGCTGGTCACCCAAACAGTCGGATCCCATAGTCACTCCGGGACTGAATCCCCTCAAAAATTGTAGAGAGGCCACTGACCTCACCCACTCAACTAACTAAGGAAATTGTGCAGACAGGGCGGACAAACACCAAGTGGCCATCCATGTCTCCCTCAGAAAATTGTGCAATTTTCCAAGTCAGTCATCCTGACAATCGACCAATTGTTCATCTCAGAAATTGCGTAGTGTTTATGAGTAGGCCTTCTATTTTCCATCAATAGGATTAGCTCATAAATTGCATAGATATGATCAGCAGGTTGGCCTCCGAGCCTCAGTGCAGTTTTACTTGCCAAGATCCCCTAGCAGCAGACTTCTAGTTCCCTCTGGGAATTGCACAATTTTTGTTGCCAGTCTCCCGGGAAGCCAACTGGCAGTTCCCTCTAGGAATTTCACAGTTATGACTACCAATGACCCCAACAACCAACTTGTAGTTCCCTCTAGGAATTGCGCAGTTCTGGCTGCCAGTGACCCAGGTAGTTCCCTAGAAAATATATACAATCGCTGCCTACTGACCCCTCATGTAGCCTGACCTGTTCCTCTAGAAAATTGCGCAAATATGGTTGTCCAGCCATGCTGCCCATTCGTTCTAAAAAATGGACAGGGAATGCTTGCCTTACCTTCCAGCAGCCTAGACTTTTGCTCCCAAAATTTGCACAATTTTGCCTCCCAACCGAGCCAGACCTTATAGACATTCACTATCGACTTGAATCACCTGTCTTCATCTCTCAGTGACTCTTGCGCATTTTTCATCAGTAGTTTCCCGGAGCCATCATCCTACATCACAGGTCTGCTACCTCTCGCGGTCACTTGCATCCGAATGATCATGTGTCATGGTAGACTAGGAGGTTTTGGATTTGATGTCATCTCATCATGAGTGACTGCAGGTACAGGTACAACAACCAACATGGCAAGACGACAAACAGGATGAATGAAGGGGGCACATGTAGAAGGACAGGTTCACCAATGGATGAAAAAACAAAGCACGTGAAGTGGACGAACATGATGAACATGCACCTTCGTGAATAGATGAGCCTGTCAAGCCTTCAAGCATGCAAACAAGGAACAACATACTAAAGCTTCGTTAAGCAAACCAAGTACCATAGAAGACTTTCTGCACTTCGCCACGAGGAGGTGAAGCTATGATACACCATGAAGACATCCATCACTCAATAGTACTATAGCTCGACATGCACTCCAGCAGTAGCACAAGTGTACCAGCATTTTAATGTCAAGTCATGTCGAGTCATGTCACCACATCTCCACCATGGGCTTGTTGTCAATCAATGTGATGTAACATGGAAGTCCAAGGGACCCACTTGTTGAACATAGAGTCATGTAAGTCGAAAAGTCATGGAAGTTGAACAGTCATGAGGGTATTCGAACACCCACAAGGGTCAATTTCACCCTTGGCTATAAATACCCCCTCATTTGTACATGTGAAGGACCTTTTCACCTCAACTCCTCCCACATAGCCAAGAGAGTCTGTAATCTTTTATTTGAGGGGTAAGTAGTGGCTACAATGCCCTGCTGATGGGGTTAGTGATGTATGGTGTAACGATGTGTCTTGGAACTTTTTCTTAATTCAGAAGGCTGTTAACAGGCCAACACATTTTCACACATGTAGTGTATTTGTTGTAAGATTGATCTTTAACACTTGTAATTCATGTTGCTTCAACCTATGTTCTACATCTGAACTGATTCATTTTTTGTAATGCATAATCTATTAATGGAAATGTGTTGTATATGATGTTAATGTTGTCTCGTTCGTGTCGACTGCTCTACTGGACATCAAACAAACCTTTCACATGAACCTTGCTGTAACAACTGTTGCACTCGTTCGAACTGATCTGTGAGTGTTGTATGTGTTATCTTACCTTATACATTGTGACTACCGCATCCAAGTGAACTTCTTCGCCGGAAGGTGTGTATGACCTTTTGTGTTGTGTGTTCCTAGCTGAGTTGGGAGTGATCCCTTTCAACCTGGAACTTAGCTTCACTTTCTTCCCCTCAAAGTGAAAGAACCATTAACACAAGTACACTTACACTCACCAGGCACGTGAACCTCACTTCCCAAAGACAAACTAGATCACTCTCCTGTGCTAACAAGTAAGAGTTGAGGCAAATCCTTAAGACAATGGCAACCTGGCCATCATACCGGATGGGACTCCCACACCAAATGATGTGAGGTCTAGTTGGGGCTTCATACTGAGGTGATACCATAAATGTTGGTAGGTCCAACACCGTCAACATTTCTGGCACTAGAAGGAGGGAAGCCAGTTGTGCGTGGCTGAAATTCCCCTCACACTCACTCATCAACCATCTAGTCAAAGCAGTAACTCACACCCCCTCTCTCACGACTCTGCAGCTAGTTACTCCTCACCTCCTAGAATTGAACACGAGATTTCATATCAACACCTTCACTCTGTCAATCCCATCACTCACCAATTCACGAAAGCAATCGAACTGATCCCAGGTGTACATCATCTTTCGCACACATCTAAGAAGCCAAAAGACACTCCCACAGGAGTTATTGTATCATCGGTGGAAGAAGCAGTCCTTGCCACTCTTGAAGGTTTGGAAGAAGCTATTGAAGACATAGAGGAACCTCCAATCTTCCTTGAGGACGAACAAGGCACTCTTGTGATCTTGGGATCGAACTCTAGTATAGGAGGCAGAGGGAAAGGCAACAGAGGAGGTGGAGGTGAAGATGAACTAACAGGCTTAGACCTGGAACCATCAGACTCTGAGGGAGAGGATGTGGACGAGACGAAGAGATGGATGACCAAAATCTTGAATGGATGACTCAAGGACCATTGGCTCTCCCAGATGTTCTCCACAATATGCCGAAGCGAGCAGAGAGAATGAACATCAATCTTAACCCTGACAGCGTGGTGAAGGCAGAAGACCACTTAGACAACTTCTACCTACAACTGCAGACCCTTGAGGTATGTTATGATGACATAGCATGTAGATGGTTTCCATGTACCTTGGACAACTGTGCATCTGCTTGGTATCACATCCTTCCACCCAACTCCATATAGAACTGGGGTTATTTCAAAAGTATGTTCCTTGAAAATTTTGTTGATGACAAGACCCCAGCCATGCTACTCAAAGAATTGGGAAGCTTCAAGATGGAGGGAAAAGAGAAAGTGAAGGATTTCAATAGACATTTGTGCATATTTTGAACAAGTTTGCAGCAGACACCAAACCTCATGACTCCATCATTGTCGATTATTACACGTCTGCATTGCCAACAAACATTGCACAGTTTTTCAAGCGAGCAATGAAGCCAACACTTTTAGAAAGCAGGGAAGAGGCTATTGTTGTTGAAAGGGACTTGTGCACCATTGGATTCATGACGGATGATGAATCAACGAAAGACTCCAACAATGCGAGCCGAAAGCCCCAAGTAATGGCGAGCAAGTCTAGAGACAAGGAAACAACTAATATTGAGACCCTCACTTGCCTTGTTAAGAACTTGACCACCGAAATGTTCGAACTCAAGCAATAGAAGACAAACACATTCGCGAGCAGTCATCCGCCTAGACAAAGATAGGCAAGTAGTTCATCAATCAGCTCATCAAACAACAATCGGTTCGGTTCCAGATTTGCAAAGAAGCCTATGTTCGAACTCGATCAGTGCGTTGCTACCAATTTTTGTTCCTTCCACGAAGAGTTTCATCTCAAGAACTCTTATTTAGATTGGAAGCGAGTTGTTACCTCTGTCTGTAGTCATACAATTGATGTGGATGGTGAAGACTAGCACCGAGAAGTAGCCCCAAAAACAAAATGATCATTACAATCGTAGAAGTAAAGGGGCTCCCCCTACACTTGGGGAAATGCAAGAGAAAGTGAGACAACTGATAAAGAAGGTTGATCCACCGGCTGCCTCCAAGAAGCAAATACAAAGCAAGTCCAGGAAGACAATGGCGGATAAGAATACATGTGTGAGCAACAAGTTGCAGCACACTTCGCCGGACAACATGAACATCTGTTCCAACCTGGACACCTCGATGAGTCTACCACCTTTGGATTACAACATAGTTGATGACATGAAGAAAACTCGAGTGAACATCAGTTTGTTTGAGTTAGCCAAAGTCCAGAGTGAGCGAGATATCTTGTTGTGCGCATTAGGACAAACAACAACAGACAACGTGGCCTCCACCAGCAAGGCAACAATCACACCTCCTGGATCACTATCTACTGTGCTCAATACATTCCATATGGAAGAAGAAAACTTAGGTTGCCCTCCATTCCTTGTTTTATTCGAAGTTTTCAACTATAATCTTCAAAACCTCTTAGTTGATTCTAGCACGAAATCCAACATCATGCTGCTCTCCATTGCTAAGAAGATCAATGCATGATGGAGCGAAACATCCGCAAGAATCATCCAACTTGACAAAACATTAGTACCAACCATTGGTGAACTTCGATATGTGATCATCTAATTATCTCACGATAGTTGAGTTCACCAATGCATCAACATAGTTGTTGTGGACATACCGAAAGCATATGGCCTGCTACTCAGCAGAGACTGGTCCAACAAGCTAGATGGATATTTTGCTACAAATTGGTCTCACATGTGGCTTCCGTACAATAGAAGATGCAATCAAATCTGAGTGTTATCCGAGAGGTATATGAAACATAATGCCACTCCCCTTAATTTATGAGAATGAACCATTGGCCTTCGCAGAACTCATGTTTGGTAGCTACCTCCTGGAAAAGACATTGGAGTGTTATCTTGCATGGCTAGCTCGAACCTCATCAGACAAGCAGTTGGGACTCGTTCCTCGCCCAACTGATGATAATGAAACTTGTATTGTTTTTTTTTTTCCGATAGTAGCAGTAGTAGTAACAACGGTAGTAGCAGCAATACCAGTATGTGAAACGGTCCATGTATAGATGAGCTATGGACTATGAGCCTTGACAAGTCAGGGACACATGATGGCCCAAAGACTGAGTGTATCTCAGTCATCCAAAACAATGGAAAATGCATGATTTCGAGCTTTCTGAAGTTTGAAGGCACAAACAACGATGTTGAGTGTGAAGCACTCATATTGAACACAGAAACAACCAACACTATGAATGAACAAAGGAACATGAGAACCCAACATGATATGAATATGGCCAATCTTGGTAAAATCTACACACAACAGTAGTGACAAATCATCAACCGTTTGATTGAACAGTACCGAGATGGGTATGCACGAGTAGATAGCGACCCGAGTACGCACTACACATGAGAAGTCCAATATGGGATTCCAAGTAAAGGAGGAGACAAGCTATTGCATCAAGGAACAGGTAACACATACATGTTGTTTGCACTTATTTCATCGAAAATATTGACTAACAGTTTAAGTGTTTGGATTACTTGCAAAGTTTGTCATCATACTTGGTTTTCTAATGTAAATCCTACATGTAATAAATCTGGGAAAATTCGCTTACACATTGACTTCAGAAACTTGAATCCTTCCCAGAATAAAAACAACTACCCTGTGTCATCATCCAAGGCCATGTTCCACGCAGTACCTGAAACAATGGTGTTGTCTTCACTTGAAGGTTTTCTGGAATGCCACCAAGTTCCGGTAGCGGAGCTCAGTGGACTGGCATTGGTCCATGAGAAACATGGCTCACACATGTATCATTTGTAATCACTTGATGGAAGGATTGATAATCTTCCTGTCAACAGCCAAGTCCTCAAACATTAGTCTTAGTAGGTCGAGCCACGCCCATGCCATGTACATAGTCTGCTTGCTACTTGTTGTTTTCATTTGGTTTGTTTTGCTTATTATCTTTGCTTTCACTTTGTTTGATTCTGCGTACTATTTTGGTTCACGTTCATTTTGTTTGTTTGATATGTTACTATTTTTGTTTTGAGAAATAAGTTTTACCAACTACTACGTTCTCGCTTTTGAATAGAGTATGTGGCTAAAATTTGAAGAGACTTGTCACACTGCAGCACTTGGCCAGTCTTGTGTTCATTTTCTTGTGCTTGGTTACAAACTTCATCCGATGAAGTCTTGACGGAAAATACAAACCATTTTTAAGGGAAGCTTTGGTACAACCATGAACCTGTGTCCACACTAGGAAGCCCCATGCCTATACTCAGCCTTCTACTCTTTGTGTTTAAGCTCATCCAACTAGTAGAAATGGAAAAGGGGAAAAATGTAAATGGGCAAACCTATGTTAGAGGTCTTACATGCTTCTCTAAAGAAACAACCTCTTCTGCTCTCAATAAGTCAAGATCCCTCTTCTGCCCCAAAAATGAATAAGTTCATATGCACAGTCCTCTTGAAAAATATAAAGGAGAAATAAGAGAAAGGTTTCTTGCGCAGAGAGGTGAAGCATGCAACTCCACTGGGGTACTGACCAAGCTCGATGGCAATGGAGCAATGTGTGTGTTCCTGTGTGACTCCATCGGGGTACTGTCCAGGCCTATTGGTAGTGGAGTAACACCAGAGGTGAAAACTTATACTCTGAAAATCTTCAACTCATGAGCTAAACTACCCTTCCCAGATTCGAAACACTGAGATCTAAGCTGAAATTTTGATTGTCTTTGACTGAGTTGGCAAAAGGTGAACCATGTATGTCCATGCGGTAAGTGGGGAAACTGAAGTAACCCGTACAATGATTCAATACTCCCTGAAATACCAAGGCACTGTGCTAGCAATGAACCGAAACAAAGAAGCTAGAGTTCTACCAGTGTGTCGACAAGTTTTGTAGCAGCCATAACCACCCTCCAAAATTTTGGCCCGTACCAATTTTGGAGCCTCCCTTGAAGAGTTCACTTGATGACTGCACACACTTAGGTTCACTCCATGAGCTCGCATGAGTCCTTACATCTGCCTTGCTTGTTCATTGCATTTCAAGTCTCCTCATACTGATGTTTAAGTCATGCTTACGACCATGTTTTGGTTATGCTTAAAGTCTTCGCTTTGTATGGGCTTGTTGTATTCGCTCTGAAAGCATCTGTCACACTCACACACATAGTTACATTCATTGTTGCGCAAGCATCATCTCGATCAATGAACGATCAATCATGAGTGTTGCACTTGTTGCTTACACTATTGGTTAGTCTTGTTGAACACGTGTCTGGATGGTTTGGTCGTTTCGTCGTCAAGTCATGCGAGTGTATGTTGTATGATCACCTATTTATCTTTCAATTGTTCACACACTTAGCCATTTTTCTTAAGGCTCTAATGACTTGACTCCCCTCTGACAGTCAGACCATCATCTTTCCATTGACTCAATCGACTATCAACCAGAAAAACGCAAAAGCACCAAGCTAGTCTTTTCAAGCTTCACTACCTGCAAGAAATCCAATCAACTCTCATGCTGGTCACCTAGACAGTCAGACCTGACAATCACCCTGGGACTGACTCCCCTCAAAAATTGTGTAGAGGCCATTGACCTCACCCACTCAACTGATTGAGGAAATTGCACAGACAAGTCGAATAGACACCAAGTGCCCGTCCCTGTTTCCTTAAGAAAATTGCGTAGTTTTCCCAGTCATTCATCCCGACAGTTGAGAAATTATTCATCTCAGAAATTACGCAGTGTTCAGAATCAGAGAAGAGGGATTGAAAATGGCTCTTACCCATATTTGATAGCTCCTCAAATGATGAGGCCTCTCTACCTTCAGGGTCCTTCAGCTGCCATATGGTATTTGCATTTCTCCGCCCCTTTGCATAATTATGAAAAAAATTTGTGTTTTCGTCCCCCGCTTTCAGCCAGATAGCCCTACTTTTCAATCTCCACTCCTCTTCTCTATCCAATAAAATCTTTGCTCTACTCTTTTCTAGAGCCAGAATTCTTTCTTTTGACTCTTGGGTTGCATAAGCATCAGCCTCTGGATCTTTTAACACCCGAAGGGCCTCATCAATATTGACCAGATCTTCATTTTGTTTTTTCCTTCTAGCTGAGGCCCATTCGATGGTTGCGCTCTTAAGTCTTTTTAGGTTTTCCATGAAACAGGCTCCTTTATTCTCCACATGACCGATGCCCGAATGTCTCCAAGTATCTCTGAAAAGTTGATTGAAAGAGTCCTCCTGTAGCCAAGAGGCATTAAATTTGAATGGAGCAGCCGGCTTAGGAGGGGGATTGGAGAATTCCAGCAAAATAGGAAAATGGTCCGAATTCCCCCCTTCACCCACCCATTGCCTAAACAATGGTATATTGGATGTCAACCTTTCACTGATGAGGAACCGATCCAATCTTTTTGCAATTCTATCCTCCCCTGTTCTTATGTTCCTCCAAGTAGGTTTAGCTTTTATGATATTGACATCAATCAACTTATGTGAGCGAAGGGCATTTTGGAAATAATCAGTCAAAGGATCTTCCCTCGCAAGAGGCCCCCAAGCTTCAGCTAAACCCAGGGAGAAGTTAAGATCTCCCCCGATTATCAGGTTTTTATCCATTATCAGCCCCTTTGAAAGGAGATTGTTCCAGAAAGAAACCCTTCCCTGACATGGACCATAGACATTGACAAACAGAAGGGGAAAAGCAAAATCAGGGGAAATGATCTCCAAACCCAGAACATTTGGCAGACCCCAGAAATTTAACAACTTCAATCTCCCTTCCTTAAAACCAATAGCAAGCCCTCCCGAATGACCTGAGGCGTCAAGAGCAATGAAAGTCCAACCCGGAAAGGAGGAGCGAAGGGCAGCTTCAATATCAGTACTTTTGCCCAAAGTTTCTTGAAGGAAAACAATATCCGGGTTGTGACGAGAAATAAGGTCTTTTAAAGCCAGTTTTTTGGGTTTACTGGCTAAACCCCTGCAGTTCCATGAAAAACAAATCATTTTTTAACTGCCTCAGGGGTTTTAGCTGCTCTAAGCGCCCTAGGAATCGACATTTGTTTGCCATCAGCCACATCAAAAATTGCTTTTGCTTGGGCTTTTGAGAACAAAGATTTTCGACCTCTACCTTTTTTGGATAAACTCTTTGAAACCTCAGCCCCTAGCCCACCTACAGGCTCCATAACTTCATTCGGGCAGACAGACTTCTTACTGAGAGATCTAAGGTTATAATGACAGACAGAAGAGGAAGGACCCGGCCCCTGACTTTTCGGGGAAAAAACCTCACAGTTCAGATTTAAGGAGGGGATATCAGCTGAAAGGTTTTCAATGTTTTGCATAACATCATTACAATTATTTAACAGCGGGCTGCCCCCGACGATTGTTTCAGAAGAAAAGGGAGAAAAGATTGGGGATGACTGCTTACCGGATGGGTCACTTTCAGGATCGGAGGCCGGATCAGCAAGAGGCACTTCCAAATTCGGCTGGTCAGCTGCAGCACGGACCGGGTCCCCGTCCTCCCGCGGTTCTCCCTCCTTTGACTGATGAAAGGGATCTTCCATAGAAGTTTCATTTGGTGAAGACCCCGCCACTGGTTTCTCAGCATTCCTCAAAGACCCCTCCCATTCCTCTTCTTTGCTTTGAGTCCTCCTTCTTCTCTTCCCCAATGGGCAATCCCTCGCCAGATGCCCATACTCGTGACAGCGGTGGCAGCGAAAGGGGAGAAGCTCATAGTCCAGAGGCTGTTCGAAAACAAATTCCTTATACTGCAATGTAATTGATTCTGCCAGTCCTTCTTTCGGATTGAGTCTAACCAAAATCCTTGCCACAGCTTTCTCATAGGTATGGAGAAACGATCTATCAGCGTCCAGATAAGTGCCCAAGAGATTCCCTATTGATTTGAAAACAGAATCCACCCATAGAAAGGGGGGCAAACTAGGAGCCCTGACCCAGACAGGGAATTCTTCAACCTTTTCTTTCGAGGCATCGAAAAGGGGGGACCATCTTTTGAAGAAAACAGGTCGATTCCCGAAGGTCCAGTTCCTCCCCTCGACCCATTCCAGCGCCTCCTTACTGTCAAAACTAACCATAAACCAACCCTTTACCAGAGTGTTGGTCTTGAAAGAATTTGCCGGGGTTTCCAACCACTGGCTCTCCGCCCACTGCCTTAAGGATTTGCCTGAAACAGGCCGCCCTCTTATTCTGCCCACGAGAGTACATTCTGCCACATCTAGGACATCCTCCACCTGCACGTCCATCCCAAGTACCAAGTTCGCAAAACGCTTCTTCTTCAGTGGTTTAGCCTTCTTCCTTTTTTCCCCTGTCTTCTGCATTTCTGGCTCAGAACCCTTGACTCCGAAACCAGGGTTTTGGTCCCCTTCCACCCTTTGCGAACCACATCCATTCACTGCTGACTGTTCGTTCCCAGATCTGGGAGGGGTTTCAATCAAACCTTCAACAGGACTCCCCACTTCTCCTTCAACCGAGGTCCCATCCTCTATCACCTTTCCGGTACCGAGGGAATGAGCAAAATTCCCCTGATTTAAACCCTTACCAAGTCCTGCAGAAAAACCCTCCGCCCCTACAGACTTCTGAGATGAGTCTTTTGAAAAGAGAACCCTGTTAACAGATGACGGATTGCTTTTTCCGCCCACCTCTTTCCCGGCAATTTGGATACCCCCAACAGGCCTCCAAATCCCTATATTTTGAGCAGAGCTAATGATGTCCTCAAGGCCGCCAGACGGGCAAAAAACTTTAGAAGGGGAGAAAGACTTACTGTTGGGTGGGGCGATAACCTTATCCCTCCACGCATCTAACTTTGCTTGAGCATTTTCCTCCTCAGAACCCTTGCCGATATTGTCGAGGCCGCCTGAAAGACCCCAACTCTCGTCCCGTAGACCTTTTGTGGTTCGCGGACCTCCTGCCGAGAACAATGCCGACGCATGACTGTCGAGATGCCCAAAAAACTTGCCAATATTCTGCTCAGTGATCTCCTTTCCCCAGACCGAGAGTATATCCTCCGGTGTTGGGTCAAGCTCCACCGTTTCATTTGAAATTACCATAGTAAAAAACACAAGAACCCCGTAACAACTGCCACCTCTTCGCAACCGTTACCCGTGGAAAACGCTGAAAACCACTTGCAGGCAGGGAAGTTGACCTCAACGAAAGGAACAGTCGTAAAAATGCCAAGAAAGATTGCGAAGGAAAAACCACCAGGTAACAAAACCCCACTAAGCCCAAATGGGAACGGAACCCGTCGCCAGACTGCAAACGGAATTTTTAATCCAGCTGTCTCCTTTTCCGCTTGCCTACCAGAAGACCGCCTCGTTGAGACTGCCAGCACCCTAAGCTCCCGTACCTGCGTGTCCTTACCTGCGCTGTCTGCATCACCTAGGCCTAGGGCCTAGGGTTCCCGGATCGAACCCTACTCTCTCCATCTTCTCAAGCTCCTAAACCCGTTACCCAATGAGTTTTTACACTACATACTAAATTTTGCACCAGCAATCTTTTTTTCCATTTTTTTTTTTTTAAATATGTTTTTTTTACTATTTATTTGTTTATAATTTTTAAGTTTTTTTAGTTTTTTAATTTAGTTTTTTTTTGAAATTTTTTATTGATATATTTTTTTTTGTTTTATTTTATGTTTTTTTTTTTAGTATATACTTTAATTTATGTTTTGTTAATTTTTAAACTTTTTTTGTTTTGTGTTTTTTCATTGTTTTAATTTTTTAATTTTTAATTTTATTTTATGTCTTCATTATTTGTTTGAAATTTTAATCTTTTTTCAAGGTCATGATAAAATATTTTACCCTATTATTTCGAAATGTTGAAATATTACCCTTGCAAAAAAAAAAAGAGAGTCTTATCCCAACGTTAACACTTTTTGTTTTGAGGGTGTTTTTTGGACAATTTTTGCACAAAAATTTGGTTTTCACAACCATTTTTAAGACATGTTCAAAATTTACCCTAAAAAAATGGTGTTATTCCAGCATCAACATTTTTTCGTTTTTAGCACTGTTTTTGATGTTTTTAAGGGGTTTTTTTGGCTAAAGTTCCCGTTTTGAGTTTACAGTTCCCGTTTCAAAGTTTACATTGTTAATTATAGTTTGTTGCATCAATATGTTACGTTAGTTAGCATCATTGAATATTAGAGTTGCATTTTCATTTGAAAAGAAAAAGAATTCTCTTTACCTTTGAAAGGACTACTTGAAGTGCACTTGCTAGGAAAATAGGAATTGGGAAGAGTTTTTTTCATTATTTTGTTTTCAAAAAGTAAAGCAGTGAAAAAATCATTTTGCTTTCAGTTGCTTGGTTTTTTACATTTGATTGTGTTTTATACTATCTCTAGTGTAAACAATTCATCGAATTGAAAGAGTTTTGTCTCATTTAGCTGCATACAGGATTTTTCGATTCACATCACTAAGGCCCGAAAACCAAGACATAATTCAAGATAAACTTTAAAATGAACTCAATTAACCTAAGGCGCATTTGAAACCTAACGATCACATCTAGAAGGTCTAGGCTAGAGACGTGTTCCGGTGTCTTTAAACCTAGCAGTTGTCGTTCGTTTCGGCACTAAACAACGCTAGTACGGATTTGCGCTCCTCGTACCGTCAAGTATATAAAGGGAGACCCCACTAGGCTGCAATCCTTTATCCATAGGAATTCGAGTCTACTACCTTGTAAACCTGATACACTGGACACAGCATTTGGGGAGATCGCATGCCCGTACTTCTCGGTTTGTAGGGAGGTATTCTACAGTTCACGGTTACCTGGTAATCCTTTTTACCTAGATCATCCTGAGTAGTCATTTGATCTTTTTGACTCTTTAAGCTTAAAGGATCATCCGAGCACTTGTCCTTTTGATCTCGATTCAAATCAAAAGTGATAGAGTCACCTTTGCTTCTTTCTCGACTCTTAAAACATGAAAGAGCACTAATTTGTTTATGCGTCTTAAAAAATTGTTGCCCACGATCTCATAACATCCTTGTTAGCCTTTTCTAGACCAAATAGTGAGTATTCCTTTTAAATTATATTTAAAGCCTTGGAATTTATCTATGTTTTCCTGTTATTTGAGGCAAAGCCATCATGGTTGAACCGTCCGGTTCACCAAGTTCCTCTTCCTCTCATCTCTCTGAAAGGTTGTCTGAGGAGCCATTTCTTGAATTACCGCAGTCACTTGAGGACCAAGGTGTTGAACTTGGAATCATTCTGAGCATTCAACCTCCCTCAAATACTGGTTCACTTTTTGATATTGGCCCGGAATCTTCGGATAATCCTATCCAGACTCCCGAGAGTCAGACGACCCCTAACGATCAGCTTGGACTGGTTGTTTATCCTCTGAATGCTTTGTTCGACCTTGTTGTGATATCACCGCAACATCTGTACAGCCTCTACGATCAGCTGGGTATTCCTTTAGAATTATCCCCTTGAGCATCTTTAGTCATTCGTCGTTGCTTGTTTCCACCCATGGAACCAGAAGGCGAATTTCCAGTCTCCTCTCTACGTCACTCGAGGTTTCCACTCCACACACTATCGAAGAGAAAGAAGATCAGTTTCCTCCTGAAGGTTTCCCCTACACGGGAAGCATTCCCATCAGTGTTTATCAGACCTTACCTCCTAATTATGTGACTTTAGCACCGTTGGTCTCAGGTACACCTAATTCCTCTTCGCTTTATGATAATCTTGTTTGGGCGTCTGTCGCAATGCCTACCATGTGTCCGTTCAATTAGAATCGGACCCCCCAACAGACGTTGATTTCTGCAGTTACTTCAGTCCTGGTGCAGCCCACCGTTCCGAACCCTCTTATCTCATCAGTCCAAGTCACCCATCCGATGCAACTGACGGTCTCGATTCCTGCCTTTGTTAGTCCTTTGTCCCTCTAGTAAGTGCACAAGTTGTGCCACCACCAAGGGGGCAAAATCTAAATGTCTCTATGCTGTTAGGCACAACTAATGTGAGTAGCTCACATGCTCACACGGTTGGAGTGAACCAACCTTCTTCTGGTGCTATTCAAAACCCTGTTGGTCTTGTTGGATCAAGCAATGTCCAGTACCAACAGGTCCAAAATCCCGTTGGTCTGTTTGGGTCAAGCAATTTCCAGTATCAGCAACCTTATGAGGCTCAGGTTCAGTACCAAACTCCTTATGTTCCATATGGTTCCCAAGGAATGGTAAATCCACCTTACATCCTTCAGCCTGGGTAGTACGTTCAACCTGGTCCGACCACCATTCCCGATGGCTATGGCTAGATACAGTTCAGAAATTTTCAAGGTTTCAATCTGGGAACTGTCCAAGTACCCTTGCAACAGTAAGGAAAACCTTTGCAGTAACAAGTCAAACCTCCATTGCAGCAAGGGCCATCCATGTAGCAGCAGGTTTCGATGATGCGGCTGCAGGGACCACTACAACAGCCACAGGAGAAACCCTCGCAATAGTCGTAGCAAACCATGCAGCCGCAAATGAAATATGTTTAGCAAACCTCCCAACCTATGTCTTCGCAAGGCCAACCTCTGTAGCCGCAGGGACAAATTTTGCAGCTGCAAGGTCAGCCCTTCGGTGTCTTACCCAACCTTGCCATTACTTTGGAGGGAAAGACAGTGCATGTCGAGGTAGATATCGTTGACGCTAATCTCAATTATAATCTTCTACTCGGATAGATTTGGATGCATGCCATGCATGTTGTAGCCTCCTCCTTGTTCCGCGTGATTCGTTTTCCCCATCAAGGGAAAATAGTCACAGTTGACCAACTGTCCTTCTTTGCCTCTTCCTCCTTGAATGGCAATGTTCTATATGTCAAGCACATCGATGCTCCTTATGGGAGTGTGGGGGAAGGACTCTTTAAATATCCTACTTTGATGGGTATCTTTCCGCTCCCACCTCCTCATGTTGCCTCTGTTAACATGATTTTGGTCAATTCTGATCCTTGGTTCATTCCCTCTCTGGATCTTGTTGACACATGGGGCGAGGTAATGCCATTAAGTCCCACCGAAATTAATTATGTGGAAATTTTTTTGGCTTCGCCTCCAGTGCCCTTTGATTATCTTTTTTCGAAAACCTCTCTTGATGCATATTCTCAATCCTCGTGGCTTGGTGCTTCAGAGTCTTATGATCCCTTAGCCGAGACTTTTCTTTCTAATGAAAATATCATGGATGTAATGTCTCTAGGAGAAGTACCTTGGAATGATACTCATCATCATTCCTTATTCTTGCCTAGCCTAGCGGCCCTGTCTATGTTTCTTGAGAAGTTTTCTTCTCCACTGCCTATTAACATGTCAGTCGTCTGCCATTGTCAAGGTCTTTCAACTGAGGGCACCTTTATCCCCTCATGGATTCAGGTTTTTTCTCCCTCCTCGAGTTTTTACCGATTGCCCATTCTTGCAATAGGGTTGTCCTCTGACTCGTAACCCTCCCTCGCCCAGGGGGCATGGGGAGCAAAGCCTTATACGAGTTCTACTCTATTATTTGTTCGAGTCGATGCTTACTCATCATGTCAACAGTAAACTCTGGTGTTCATCTGTGTTGATTGATTACCTGAGTCCGAGCATGGACTCTCTCACACTATGCTTAGGTCATCTTGCATGGTTACTTTTGTACAATAAGTGTGTCATTCATTTTTGTGCAGTGTGGTTTGGTGTGTTGTTTTGCAAGCAACTTTCCTACTCATTATATTTTTCCCTGCTTTGCAAATGTCGATGTCTCCTCACATTAGTTTCGCTTATGGTGCTTGTCGAAGTACTCGAAACCTATCATCCACAGCATGGGCCATTTATGACCCCCATGGTGAGTTAAATCGATCTTCAAGGGATTTGTCTAGGTCAAACAACTAATAACATCGCTAAGTATAGCACTGTTATCGAATTGTTGTCAGAAGCTATCACTCTTGGCATCCGAGTTTGGTTGTCAACCTTGATTCAACTCAACGGGTAGCATTCCATCAGAAACCCTCAGATATTGACAATGTATCTATGTATTCGTCTGTTGGAGAGAAATTTTGATTACATTACATATCATCATATTCCCAAACGTATGAATGCATTGACATATGCATTAGCTATTTATGTATTGGATAGACATTTACGAAACATGCAAAAATAAAAAAACAAATCATTTGTATCATAGTAAGCAGAAATATAGCATATATATATGTGTGTGTGTGTGTGTCAATAATGTTTGTCATACATCAAAGCCTCAAAAAATAATATATTTGTTTTCGAAATACATTGGTAGCTCGTAGACCTTATACATATGTGGCTCACAAGCCTAAAAAATATGGGATGTTAGACCGATGCACTAAACAACATGATGTTCATTATAGCATGTAACTGCTCAGACTACGAGAGTCAGTAGTCGGCAGATCCGATCTGACACCCCCACCATATGCCTCTGGTACTGGCGTGGGACATCACCCATCTGAGCGTACTTTGGGATCCTATGGGTCAAACCCTTGAGATTCTGCGTAATCTCATCCTCGTTGTCACTCCCCTCCTGATAAGGAGCGACATCAAACTACCGAGCAACGCGCATGGCAAGCGGGGACATCCCAGCAGGGAATTTTGGTCCAACATCTGCATTCATAAAATCGAAGTGTCATGAACACATGTATTCAAAAACAGTAAAAACATAAAAAAAAAAAACTAAAAAATTGTTTGTTTTTACTTGCATCATCAAAATCCTCCCCTTCTCGGAGTGACATATCCGGATCTACGCGAAATTCGGTACCGTTGTAAGGCCAATCCTCCACTACGATCAGTTGTCGTCATAACCATGAGAAGAAGGCGGGCTTATAAGACATCTATTGGCCCCCCGTAACCTTGGGCATCAACTCGCTCCAATGAACCATCCTTGGGTATCGTGGCATCGACGGATCCACCTCAGTTAGCTGGTATTGGAAAAGCAGAACCCGCTCTAAGAAGAAGGTCACTAGCACAGACCCAAAGCAAAATTGCTTCAGTTTTCCCTCCTTAGCTTTTGATAGCTGACTCTTCATGTTGATTTTCATAGATTCTGCCCAGTTAAAAATAGTGGGCGATGTGCACTCGATAGCATACAGGAACTTGGACTTGTTAGTCTCATGTGGTGCTTAGGACCCAACCACTTTGTTGATGGTCAACAGTAATACTCCTAACATAAGATCCCGAATAGTCGCGATCTTGATCTTGTCACTCTTGGATTTGAGAGCTTCTGGGCAATTTTCAGCAAGTAACATGGACACACTTGCCCCAATCAGCCTTGACCCATATAGGTTGACTGGTTCCCCTCTCCGGGACAGTCTTGTGATGAAATAAATATCTGAAGTCTCCAACTCCAGCTCTTGGTCACCGATGATAAAAATTTCTCGATTTATGTCCCAGAGACTAATCAGGTACGTAGCAGCTCAAGTTGAGCCCGCATCCTTGGTGTGAGAAAGAACTTGAGGAGCCCACAGTTCCTCAAAGCCTCCAAGCAATTTGGATTAGCTATTGCTTGAGTATCGATATCCTCATGCTCTCGTTCTTTCCAATCCACCATTTTCAGTGATTTTCTTCCTGCAAAAACCATTTAATCAAGTCAATGATCATTTTTTGATAGAGAAATTTGGATTCAAGTGGTCAAATTGAGCAAAAAACATGTCAATTTTTTGTTTATGGTGCTTGCATGACTGTTTTAAAAACAATGGCGCCAACGGCACGATTGGCAGTTTTAGCCACCCCCAATTGGCACGATTCTGGGCATGGAATCACGCCGATTGAGGGAGAATTTTTTTTGCCAAAATCTCCCCATGAAATCCAAAAAATGGATAAAAATAGTATGAAAGTGGAGCTTAAGGTCTTGGCTCTTACCTGCACTTGACATCTCAGCAAATGACCTCTTGGATCTCCTGCAATCTGCTCTAGAAAAATTAGTGCACAAAAGGGTAAAAAGATCTTCACACAAAGGTAAAATGGTATATGGTAAAAAATAATTACTTTCTCCCCTTTTTATTCATTTTTATGAAAATATTAGGGTTTTAAAAGTGTTTTTGACCTATTTTGCCTCAGAACTACATAATGCATATATCTTTCTTGTGCAGCGACAGGTAACGGATTATTGACGATGATACTCGAGTCCCGTTTAAGCTCTTTTCTTGACTCGTAAGACTCAAATGAAAAGATCGCCGAGTATTTTCCCTTTTTGACTCATAAAAGAGAATAAAATGGGGAGATCTGCTTTCAACTCTTTTTTGGCCTTTTAAACATGAAAATATTGCCGAGCTCTTGTTGTTTTGAACTCGTTAACAGATGCGAAACATCATTTACCCAGTATAAGTTTACCCCATTTTTGGGCCAGGATAAACTATTTACGAAAAAGGTATTCCTTGACTAACATGGTCAAGCAGACTCTCAAGTATTGTTTTCTACCTTTTCGGGCTCAAGAGACACAAATGTACGAAAATGGAACATGTGGAGTTCTCTTTTCTGTGTCTTTTTCAAACTCTCTAAACATGAAAAATATACTGAGTTACAACTTTGTCGAACTCGTTAAAACATTAAATGCCATCGGATTCATCACCATGACAGACATGAGCTTCTCCTTCCTAGATCTCATTAAACTTACTAGGTCAGATTTGTCTGAAGGATGAACTTACAGTGCAAGCACATGCTATCCCCTTCAAGCTTATGATAAAAAATAATTAGGGTACCTGCCAGAAATGGTGGGGAAAAATTGAAAATTATATCAGTTGTGTCGGCAGCTCACTCTTGAACATGACACTATCTGTTTTGTATCGGGTTGGGGTATCCTCCTCTCATCATTGACCTTCCTAGGTTGGGTCATTCATTTTTTCCTTCCATTTGATCTCTTTCACGTCATCATGACCACTGATCCTATGGATCCAAAAGCTACCAAACTCCAGAATCGTGTCATAAATATGTTCAAGAGTCAATCCCTCTACAGTTACACTTACTCTTGATTCTCTGTATCATCTGAAATCATTTGCATCCCTTTTTCTCGTGTAGATGATGTGAGATACATCATGGCCCTCCTTTGACATAGTCGCTTCCTGTCATTATCCAGGAAGCTGGCCAAGAGACTCCCTTCCAGTACCTTAGAGCTTGCATGCCCTAATGGAAGCTCTTCGCACTCAACGATGAGTTCACATCATTGGCTTTCGATCGGGTGATTTTACCGGTGTTCGACATCAATTCCTTTATTCACATTCCGTGAACTATGCTGCCAGTACCTTGAGAGCCATTGTCATTATTGGTGGTTTCTCTCACGCTTGTTAACGGTTCACATCATTGACAAGTAATCAAGCGACTTCTTAGAATGTTCGACTTCAACACATTCATTCGCATGTTAGGATTTTTACTTTGATCGGGTCATTTGGAGCACAGGGCCCTGGGCTAACATTACACAAGTCCAAGTTGCAAGGTGATGTGACATGGTCATGTTGATATACATGTATATTTAAGATGGATGGCTGTGACCATGCCATGAGTTGTTATATGTGATCTTTCTCATTATTGGATGGTTGCGACCATACCTTGGTTTCGTTATGATCCTTTCTATTTGATGGTTGCGCCCATGCCTTGGATCCATTTACATGATCATTCTCTGGATGGCTACGTCCATACCACGATTCATGTATCATTTGTCAGAGTTTTTAGTGATGTATATGCATCTATTCTTGCTTGCAGGTTCTCCGACGAGAGACTTCGGTTCCCCACACGCACTTATAAAGCATTTCACCCCACTCTAGTTCTGCCTTCATGCTTTAGGGGGCATCTGTTACACAGTATTCTCTCAGTGTCCCTGTACTCCCCATCTACGATCCCGGAGGATCTCTACAGTGTAACCGACATGCTTTCCTATCATGAAGAAACTCCCATTGTGTCCCTCTTCATGAGCAGAACAATTCCCTTTTGCATCTTTTCCCAAAAATCTTCTATTTATTCCAGTTTACAAGACTGGAGCTAATGACCCATGTCCTCCTCGCGCCGATATGCAAGGGTTACAACTGTCCCTAGCACTGATTGGATCGATTGAGACCTTTCTCAGTCACGCGGATCGTCTTTTGGAAAGTTTTTTAAATATGGAGTCGAAGCTTCTAGCTCTAAAAGCTTTGTAATGGAAGTACGCTAAATGGTTAGGCCGGATGGAGTCGAGGAGGTCAGTTTGGGCTCCTTTCCCCTATTAGGATGGAACAACCTCAAGAGATAAGACCTTCTCCCATTATGAGACAAACCATCTCCCATCCATCCAAGCTATACAAGCCTCTCTTTTTCCCAAGCAAAAGCTAGTTCAGAGTCCTAATTGAGTTTTAGTTTAGGAGTTAGAATTATCAGCAAGACATCTATAGTCTAAATTTTTTCTAGTGTATGTTTGAGGGAGAATAGTGTGCTTGGGTGTGATTTGAGACTAGAGGGAAAGAGGCCTTAAAACTTCCATTGTTGGGGTTATCCATGAAGTGCTAGCAGAAGTGTGGGAACTCGGATATGTTGGAGGAGAACAACAACGTCAAGACATTGGTTGTAATCTCTTCTTGAACTAATATAGATGCAACTATCAATTGGTTTCCTACATGAAATGTCATCTCATATGTTTATGGCTTAATGTTTCTTGACCTGTTAAGTAGGTTGAATACAATATTGTATGCTATTATGTTTGTTGTTTGTTGTTTGTTTTCTTTTTTTTCAAGTGTGTGAAGGAAGGAAACGAAAGATAGTTGGAGCGAGGAAGCAAGATCATCACCAATTGGAATAACGTTCTAAGAGGTAGGCCCTCGTAATTGATTCTAGCCTAAGGAAATCTTCCATAGATTGTCTGTTTGTGACTAGACCCTCTCTCTTGGGCTAGAGGAATTGTTTGTGTCTGCACTTAGAATTTACCTACGTCACACTATATCAGATGAGATGGTACCTTTTATCTTCTGCAGGGACCTGACAGTACCATGAAAGCCTTACTTTTATGTTTCTATTTTTTTATTATGGTTACGATATATTTTTTGCATTTTTGTATGGATATTGGATCTATTTCGTCAAACAATGATGTAAAACTTATTTACAGGAGGGTTGTTTTCTCCAATGTTGGGGAGACCCTGCTATGCTATTTCTCTTATGGTTTTTTGATACTGTGATGATGATAGCGAAACAACTTAGTCCTTTTTGGGAGGGCGTGTTTTATATGTCCTCATAGAGGTTCTAGTTTTTTGCAGCAAGGTGAACAACGGACTTCAGGAATGCTTATAGCATCTACAAATGTAACTTTTTGTTTTCTTAATAAAAAGTTTGATTTTTCCTTTCGAAAAAATAATAATAATAACAACATTATTATATAATATTATATTAATTATGGGGTGGCATGAGGGGAGGGATTCTTCTAAATCTCAAAGGAATACAAGAGCTAAAATATGCCTGGGGCTAGGTCTCAAATCGAATAACCTTGTTGAAATGTATGGGTTCTATTTTGGTCTCTAGCTAGTAAAGGATAGGGGGTTTCTTCTATTGTAATAATAGGTGATTCTCTCATCACAATTAGGCATATCCTTAAAGGATATCTCCCTTCAAATGATCAATTATCTCTCCTTTGTAGAATTAAAACCACTGTAGAATCCTTTGCTCAAAAATCTGAGTACCACATTCTTCAACACCAAAACATGGAAGCAGATGCACAAGAAAATAGGGCATGCCATCTTGAAGCAACGAAATATGAAATAAATCGATTAAAGGGGATGTAATCTATCCCCTGATAGCCCTCCATTTACAAAGCAAGTCTTATCATATCAGGTGGATGGATGAAATAAGGTTTCATGAAATAAAGTGCCTCTCGATGGTGCACTTATTGTATTCCTTTGCCTCTCATAAATACGGTGTATAGGGATGGCGTTGAGATGTCATCACTAGTTGCAAGGTGGCATAATGTTGGACCGTAGTACATGTGCAACCTTTCTTATCCTAAGTGGAGAGGGCAGATTCTAATTTAATCTATGTCATTCCTTATGAATATGCACTCATCTAAATTATGAACAGTGCAATGTCAATTGGTTATGGATGAACTTGGTCATCAAAGCGTGGGAGATCTCAGAGTCCTATGCAGCATTCAATGGAGATCATCTCAAATTAATTTGACTAAAGATGTTTCGAGAAGCAGTCGAGAGGAGAAATATTGGTATTTATACAAGGAGAAGGAGAAAACATCCTCATGCCTCCAAAGGTTCGGCTTGCTTTTCAAAGCAAGACAATTTTTATAGGACTGAAGAAGATATGGCGTTCTCATACTTTGGTGCCCCAATATGTTAGCATTGTGATCATCACCTCTATGAGTAGGAAAATTAACTCTTTTTAACAACCCCCTCCTAATTTCTCACCATAACGCTGATTAAGAGGGGGGATTACTATGCTAACCCAAGATCTAAGGTGTCATTATGGAAATGGGGTCATTTTTTTTTTTATATTTTAAACTCACGTAAAGCCTGAGTTTGAAATCACTATTGCGTTCATCTCGTTAAGACAATTCTAGTGATATAAAACTTTACCTCAATTCGACCTTTGGATCAAGAGATGTGACTATTGCAGTTCTGGAAAATTAGATAGTATCATGTCATCATCTCCGCCACGTGGAAAATATGTGTCTATACCCCCGGCTAATCTTCCAGCGCCACTCGACATCTATTTATTGGTTGTTAACCCATTCATGGGTTTAGGTTCCACAACCCCACTCCTTGCATTGAAATGTAGCGCATATATATATATATATATATATATATAGATATATATATATATATATATATATATATATATATATATATATATATATATATATATATATATATATATATAGATATTCAGGCCACTTGACAGGTCATTTTTTTCCAGCAATATTCTCGCCTCCCAGGCCCGTTTCCCTCGCTCCTCTCCCTTGACACTTTTGCAAATCACTCTAGGTTTGACCTTCCAAGTTGACTCATCTGGGGGCCACACATTTGCACCAATGGTTAGGCTATTGGGTTTGCATGTTTGTCACGACATCCTAGGATTACGTCACCAAGCCCATTTTATTGTGTGCTCCTCTTCATGGTTTTGGGGAATGACCTCCATGATGAGGTGTAACATGGGCCACACCTCCCAATGCATCACTCACTTATGATTAGCCCATCGTCAACTCCACACCAATGACCTTTCCAAACCAGCCTTGGTCCTTATCAGCACGAACCTTCTTTTGCACGACTTCTCGTGATCATTTGGGAACGAGACCTCCGAGCTGACATCATATCGGGTCTCCCTTTGACCATTGATATCTCTCTACCAATCTTGGATGTTGATCTCTCTTATTAATTCTCCACCAACCATTATGCATACTTCACACTCAATCATGCATCGCGTTCGTATGGCTTAATGATTTGGCCTTGGAGCCATCCCATACTCACCTTGATAAGTCCCACCATGACCATGGATGAGGTTTAAAGGGGATAGGAATAAGGCTTCCACCCGCACCATTTGTGAAGGGGATTTTCCCATGGCTTGACCATCTTAGTTCTAAGTGAGAGAAGGAAAGTGTATATCGTTCACCCTACACCATGCCATTGTAAGGGAGACTAACTTGGCTCGCCTGTGGTGGTTCTACCCAGATATTGAACCATAAGAAACATGTTCAAACTTTAATCTAGTGGCTATTTTCCGCTAGAATTAACACCACCATAGATGGGAGGAAATGCCTCAATGGCTTTACCAAGCTCGGGACTTTGTCAACCACTTTAGAAATGACTTAAGTGTGTCACAATGCTACTGATAATTATACTTATAGCTCACTCACAGGGATGACAACAATGTATGTCAATCTCTAATTCCACCAATTTCTCAAACATTCATAGAGGCTTATTTAGCCCTTTTTTATCAGGAAATCATTACATCCAATATCCTTACAACACATAGGGAATTCAACCATTCATGTAACAAGCATATATGGAACTAGGCATTTATCAAGGCATAATCTTTTTAACACTCACAAGGGTGGATTAGCATCTGAAAATCCCTACACAAAATTACATGTACCAATGCGTACAAGTAGGACTATTAATCAAACTATGAAGCCCTTGAACTCAAGGAACCAATCGTCCCTCATGAAATCAACTTTAAGCTAGGCATTGATATAAATTCATTTATGAAGGCATTGTTGTAAGGCCACAACACCAAGGGAACATGCTTCATAACTTTAAAGCTTACAAGCACAAGAAGATAACATTATCTTCTTACAAATAGTGCTAGAATTAGTATTCATGTTCAAATTTCGTGTTTGGAATCACTAATGAAAATTCACCACCCATAATAACATGCATCAAAACATCATTGTCTTTCCATTACAAGAAATTATAAGCAATCATGAAACAAATTCAACATCAATTCAACATTTCAACAAAAAATCAGTAGCAAGGAAAGCATATAAACACTTCTTTTAATTTAACATTGGAAGTTGGGAAACTAAGATCGGGACTATAACTCTCCACCCAACCATAGACAAGCCACAACCAAGTCTTTCTCATAGCTTGTTGACGGTGTTGGACCTACCAACATTCATGGGATCTCCCGGGTATGAAGTCCCAATTAGACCTCGCACTATTTGGTGTAGGAGTCCCATCTGGTATAAAGGCCTGGTTGATGAATTCTTAAAGATTTTCTTTGGCTCTAACTGTCAGCAAGAGAGAGAGGTACAAAGGTATCTTCGAAAAGCAAGCGGGTGTTCCTGGTGAGTGTTCATTTGCAACTGTGTCAAGGTTCTTCTACTGCAGATGGGGGAGAAAAGTGAGCCTCTAAGTGAGAGGTAATAGTACCACCCAAGAAGAGACACACAAGAACCAGAAGGATCTGTCTAACATCCAGTGGAATAGTCCACAACGGATGCGATGGTTGTTACAACCAATATATGAAGAAAGATTTGTCTAGTATCCAACAAAATAGTCCATAAGGATGGAACAACAATAACAACCATTACAACACATTCTCAATCAGATAAGCACTAAAATAACTGAAATAGTTCAACTATCTTATCACGTGTGAAAGAAAACATGAAATACAAATGTCCACAAAATAGTCTTACAAACATTCATAGTCCATGCATGAAGAATGTGCTGGCGTTAAAGGCTTGTTTTATTGAGTAAAAGTTCCAAGACACGTGTTTACAATGTAAATCACTAGCCCCAATAGTGGGATATTGGAGCCACTCCTTGCTCCTCAAAGAACTAGCTGATGTCTCTAATGCCTTGTGGGAGGAGCCAAAGTGAAAATTCCTTTGCTCATACAATGAAGGAGTATATATAACCAAGGGTGACTCTTTGACTACCCTCATGACTGCTTGACTTTCTATGACTTTTCAACTTACGTGACTCTTTACATCACATGTGTGTCCTTTGGACTTCTGCTTTACAATACATTTTAATTCAATATACATGGTCCACAATAGTGATGTGGCATATGACCACTCATGACATGACATGGCATGACACTGCTGACATGGACTACTTGTTGATGTGGCAATGTCAATTCACTGTTGTCGTTAAGTGTTGGATGTCTTCTTGGAGATGCTTTCTCTTCACCTTTGCATGGCTTGGTGATGTCGAATATTCAATGATCTTTAGTCTTGAAAGGTGGTTGCAAACTTTTGTGTCCCTTCGCTTTCTCTCAATTCATCCACTTGCGAGTTCAACTACAAGAGAGTATTTAGGCATGCTTCCCTCCTTCTTCTCCTTCTCCATAATCTTTCCATGACATGATCATGTACTTGTTCCTACAATTCACTCATGACGAGACGACATCAATCTGAAAACCCCCTAGTCTAAAATTATGCATTATAATCCATAAACTAAGCCCGGGACAAGTAACAGGTTGGGAAGAGGGGCCCAGTGACTACTCATTATGCAGTTCCAGTAGTCAGGGGGAGAGCTTGGGCTCCGAGACTGCACAATGTGCAGCTCAAGGAGGTTTTAAGGACAGGACTGCGCAGTTTTTGGAAGAGGTGGGGTCTGACTGAGGGAAAGGACACTGGGAAAGCCAACTGCATAGTTTTGGATGTCAAGGGAGGTTGGGCTACTACCATTGCATGGTTCCAGCATCCAAGGGAAAATCTTGAGGGTTGAAGATGCGAAATGTGCAGTTCAAGGCAGGCTCAGAGACATAATTGTGCAATTCCCGGGGTCAAGGTCGGGAGCTGGTCACAGGAATTGCGTAGAGAAGCAGCCCCAGGGGACAGGGACTACGTATTGTGCAGTTATAAGTAGCAAGGTCATGACTTAGAGGGTTGAGATTGTGCAGTGCACAATTCAGTTGGGGCCTGGTGAAGTTAAGTTGCTCGATCGGGAAGATTTTTCAAAAATGGTTAAGTGTGGGATAGGTGATGAACTCTGATGAACCTTGACTGTGATCACACCCTTAACATACTTTGATGACATGAAAACATAGACCATCAGAACACATGAACAAGTCATTTCCCTTTGTGTGGCTGCCTCATGACAAGATATGACAAGTGTGACACTTAAGATAGGCTTTAGGACCACCGTGACGACACTTTTGCAATACTGCTCAAGACTTTATGTATGGATGTGACATATGTTCACATGGTTAGGAAAAATCATATACACAAAGACTGACCTTCGAAACCATCAAAATAGGCTTGCAAGTATTGCACGATAGCCAAAGATGCCAAAAGACGACAGTTGACCCAACGTGCAAAAGGGACCAAAGCACTGTAAGAAAGCTCATGAGATGAGCTCTAGAATTTGCAAAAACAATATAAAATACCAAGGAAGGCTCTGAAATTGAATGTCAGCCAAAATTTTGGAGGGTGTTGCAGAAGCTATAACACTTGGAAACACACTGGTTGAACTCCAACTTCTCTATATTGGTTAAATTTTTATGTGCAGGGCCTTGGTTCTTTAGGGAGTATTCATTCATTGTGTAGATTACTTTGGCATCCCACTTACTCCACGAATAGACATGGTCCCCTTTATACCATCTCAGTTGAACACAACATAAGTTTCAGCATAATCACAATGTTTCGAATTGGGAAGGGTAGTGTAGCTCGCAAGCTTAAGATTTTTAGAGTATAATTTTTTCATCTCTGGTGTTGCTCCCCTGCAAATAAGCCTAGACAGTACCCCAGCAGAGTCACATAGGAATACAAACATTTCTCTTCTTCCAGTGAGCCTGGACATTACCCCGACGAAGTTTCTTTCTTCACCTCTCTATGCATGAAGTCTTTCTCTACTTTCGCCTTTATTTATTTATTTATTTAAAGAGAACTATGCATCGACACTTATTTATTATGGGGTGGAAGAGGGATCCCAAATTATTTAAAGAAGAAGAGGTTGTTCCTTTAGAGAAGCATATAGAGACCTCTGATTTAGGTTTTCTTGTTTAAATTTTCCCCCTTCTCCGTTTCTACTAGTTGGATAAGCTTAAAAAAACCAAAGCAGAAAAACCAAGTATAGGCATGAGGTTTCCATACTAGACATGGGCTCATGGTTGGACCCAAACCCTCCTTACAATGGATTGTATTTCTCGTCGAAACTTCATCAGCAAAAAGATGTAACCAACACAAGGAATACGGGCAGAAGGCTAGCCAAATGTTGAAGTGTCACAAGACTATTTATAGTTCGGCCACACAAATATTTAGAAGCTACAAAATATTCATGCACAACACTTATTCACATAACGGAAACCAAAACAAAATTCCAACAAACAAACAACAACAAAAGAAAAGACTATGTACACAGTGTAGGGCACAGCCCCAGATTTTCATTGAAAATATTGTTTCAAGTCTTAGCCATTGATAGGAAGAGAGTCAACCTTCCCATCAAGTGATTGAAGATGATAAGTGTTCTAGCCAAGCTTTTCGTGCACTGTGAATGGCCCAATCCATAGGGACTAAAACTTAGTGTGTTTGCCTTTGTCCTCCTAGGATTTATCCCACTTTAAGACTAAGTCACCCACACTGAAGTTTCTTTTCCCTGCACACTTCTTGTCGAACCACCTCTTGCTACGATTCTAGTGAAATGATTTTGTTTTCTTTTTCTTTCAAACTTTATTCCTCTAGCTTATGAAGGGTGTCCATCCTATGTTGAATTAACATACATTACTTGCATTGGGATTCTTGTGAAAGCTAGAAAGCAAGCAAGTAGATGTTTGGTGGGAGGATGGATTATTTTCCATACATCGGGAAGCAAGGGGAGGGTTTCAGGGAAGGTTTCGGCATGACTTGGTCAACCCATAAGGAATTTACCAAATCAAAGTGTCAATTTTGCTGCTTAGAGAATATGGTCTTTTTGATAATGCAGGTAAGGTCTTATTCAAGGATTCAACAAGACCATTCCTCTGTGGATAATAATTAGTTGAATGTTTCAATATGATACCATTTTCCAGCGCAAACCATAGAGTTTTAACGATGAAAAGTATGTTGCGTTGTTAAAAAAAAGTGAAGTAATAACGTTGAAACTAGAAATCATGTTTTGTTGCAGAAAGTTGATGACTTCCTGATCATTCACATGTTTGAGTGGAACTACTTCTATCCACCGCGTGCATTAATTTGTAGCAATTAGGATGTAGTAGTGATCCTTTGATGAATGTGGGAAAATCTCCCCAATAATGTTCAATCCCAACTGTTGAAAAGGTTCTTTCACTGCAATGGGTTGAAGTTGGGTGACTGACTTCTTGTTTCTGTCGGCACACCTTTGATAGACCGTACACTTGTGGGTGTAAGCATGATCATCTCTGAATAATGTAGGCAAGTAAAAGTCGACCTGCATAACATTATGTGTTGTAATGTTTCTTGCAAATTGTCCTCTGGGTGGTCCATTGTGGAGATCACACAATACCTTTTCTGAATCATGTGATTCCAAACACCTGAGCAGTACTCTGTTGTGGTTCTTTCTGAATAGCACCCCATACACTGACTGATAGGATAATGATTTAAGTCTGAGTGCCCTCTTATTCCATGCAGAAAACTAGGAGGGCACTGTGTCGTGCACAAGGTATTAGCGCACATCTGTGTACCAAGAGTTTGTGCTTGTAGCAAGGGAGGCTCTCTCAACATTATACATCTCAATTTCTTGCTCTCATCCTGAAATCTCTTCTTCTTCCTCCTTCACATTCACTGCTTCTATTGCTAGTTGACAAAGACTATGGCCCTCGATTGTGTGGACTTGCTTGATTTATAGATCATACTCTTGCAACCCGGTCATCTAGTTTGCTCCCCTTTCACCCACCTCCTTTTGGACAAGCAATGATTTGACTGTTGGGTGCGGGACAAAGATAACACAATGATTTTTCAATAAATAGGGTCAAAAATGCTTTACCGCCTTGTATACTGCATAATCTTGTTTGTCCACGGTGGGATAGCTAATCTTCGGTCCTTGCAAACTTGCACTCATGAAGGATATAGGCCGCTCATTGTTCAATTCATCATTCTAAGTGAGTACAGCAGCAAGAGAGGTATCAAAAGCAAAAGTGTAGAGCAAGAAATATTTATTGAAGTCTAGGAAATACAATGTGGGTGCTTCTGCTATAGCCTACTTAATAGGGGAAAATGAGTCCTTTTCCCTTGTATCCCATTTGTAAAATGAGTCCTTCTTCACCATCTCATGTATTGGTTTGATAATCTGAGCATATTCGGAGATGAGCTTGCGAAGGAAATCAATTTTCCCCAAGAAATACAACATAGCATTCTTATTCAATGGGAATGGAATTTGCGTGATTTTTCTGACCCTATCTGTGTCTACCTTAATCCCACACTTAGCAATGATGTGGTCCAAGAGATTACCCTCGAACACTGCAAAGATACTTTTCTTGGGATTTAAGGATACCCTGTACTTGTGACATCGCCGAAAAAATATTATTTAAGCGGTGTATGTGGTCTTACTTTTGTTTGGAGAACATTGTTGCATCGTCAAGATATACCACTATGCTCCACCTAATGAGTCCACAAAAATCGATGTCCATAGAACGTTGTTGCACCAACATTGATTAGCCCAAATGGCATTCGTCTAAATGCAAACGTGCCCCACTTCGTTCAGAACGTAGTTTTAAGTCTATCAGGCTTTGCAACCAAAACCTGGTTGTATCTTGAATAACCATCTAACAGAAAAAACATTTCAGACCCCGATAGTATTTGCAATATTTTTTCCATGGACAGCACAGGGTAGTTTTCCTTGTCCAAGGTGCGGTTTAGATTTTGGAAATCTACACACAGGCATATTTCCCCCAACTTATTTCTTACTAGGACCAAATTTGACACCCACATTGAGTGTCGCACTCTGTATATGATCTGGGCACCCAACGATTTTATCAACTCTTTTTGAATAAGAGACTCAAGTGTTGGATGTAATTTCCTTATCTTTTATTGGAATGGCTTGGCCCATTCCTTGATCAGTATCACATGTTGGATGATTCGTGTGTCATATATCTTTAGTTCAATGTATGTCCATGCGAAGACGTCACGGTACTGCTTGAATAAGCAGCTAAAGGCTTCTCGCTCTTGTGGTGTGCAAAAAGTACCAAGATTAACATATTTCATATCCTTATTTGTTCCCAAGTTAATATGCTCAAGCTACAGTGTGGAACTATGGATCTTAGCATTGACAAGTCCCCGGAAGTGATTTTGTAGATCATATGGATTTTCCAATGATACCACACCCTTGGGGATAAGGTTTCCTTTCCGTGAACTGGTTGCATCCTACAATGCTTTTTTGTGCTTGTCCTCATCGATCATTGTTTATTTAAATACATCAGTGTTTTCTATCAAGCACAGTATCTATTGTTCATCATCAAAAACACATAAATTAGCGATATTATCGGGGACGGAAGGCTTATAAAGAATTTCAACAGAAAAATTGTCCCTCAATGGTGAAAACCTAGCAGCGGCATTTTCTAATGCATCCATAGTTGCGTTACGCATTCTTGGAAAAGAAATAATATTGAAAGCTTGCAAATGTGAAATAAGACACCATACCTTTTGTTGATAACTTCTAATATGAGGTGACACATAATGTATGGTGTTATGTACCTATCGCACCACAATTTCTGAGTCACCTACCACTTTCAGGATGGAAACATTGAGGTCAATGGCCTTTTGTAAGCCCAAGATGAGTGCTTCATACTCTGCAGTGTTGTTTGTGCTCTCAAATTCCAAGAGGCTAGAGATAAAATGCTTTCTCCGCAGTGGATCTATTAAAATGCAACCAGCTCCAGAACTGATCTGGATTTAAACAGGAACGCAAAAGATTACAGAGATAACCATAAATACAGAGATGCGATAACCATAAATACAGCAATGCAGCGGAAATAATACTTCATTTCATTAATGGAAAATACTGAAATATGCTTACAACCAGAAATGGAAAGAAACCAGCTAGGGCGATGGTAGCTTATCTCTGAGAAGAGATGTGGCGGCTACATGCCTCTGAACTGTTCTAAAACTGTGTTACAATGAGGCTCGAAGGCCTATTTATTGTTGAGAAACAATGGAAAACCCTTCACATCCCAAAACCTAACCCAAGAAGATGAAACACCAAATTGTGGGCCCCGTTTGGGTAAATTGGTACATCAATTTCCCGGGGTCGTAACTTTGGCATATGATCTCCGTTTGACGCGTACGATAGCTCGTTAGAAAGATCTATCCGAGTACTACCACTTTGGGAGGCAACATGGGTCCATGGACCCATGTTGACCCAGATTCCCAAAAAAAACGTCGTTTAGGGCCTCAAAACGACTCCGGAAGTTCAGGACCTGAAAAGCTGCTAAAAATAGTAAACTGTGCTACAATTTAGGAAACTGAAAAAGCTGAAAGAGACAGTTGTGGGGGTCCAAATGGGATAGGTGGGTCACCACCAACATCCACCTGGATCATTCCTCCCCCCTTAGGAAGCAATGGTCCCCATTGCGTTGAGTTCCTCCTTGAGATGAGGAAGCTTCTGCTGAGCTGGGTCTCTGGTGAGCTGTTCTGCACTCTCTGATGTGACCAGAAATGGTGGGAAGCATGGTCGACGACGGTCCACATTGAACACTTGGTGCAAGCCAAGGAATGGAGGAATGTTGTGCTTCGAAGCATTGTTGCCCGTAGCCTTGGTACTGGTGTAAGGACCATGTCGGAGTTGCCTGAGTTTCTGATGGGTTCTGGTAAGGCGTTCTCTCTGCAGATGTAACCAAACTTTGTTGCCCACCTGAAACTTGTGTGGTACCCCTGTGGGTGAGGAGAAGTTGTTCCTGTGTTCTGTCATGACCGTATCCCTTTGCTGCTGCTGCTGCGTGGAGGAACCCTTTGCAGGGGTCATGGATGTAGCAACGATCTTCCCCTTACTTTGGGAGTGAACCAGACAAATGAATTTCCTGGTCTGTGATATGAGCTTGCTGCCTTTCTTGGTAGTAATCAAAGATGTGGTGGTAGGTGGGGCTACCTCCGGTATCCTGTATAATGAATTATTCAAGGAAATAATGACAGCACGAGGCTTGGACTCATACACAGCATGTCGCCTCCACAAATATGGCTGGCCTAATAATACATCACAAACATCTAGAGGTGTAACATCACACAATACCTCATCTGTGAAGGGTTTGATGCTGTAGGGAAGGCGGCACTGCTGGCGAACTTTGAGATCTCGTCCTTCATGAAGCCACCCGATACTATATGGCTGTGGGTGTGGTGTAGTTGGTAGGCCCAACCGCTTCACGACCTCTGTTGAAATAAGGTTCTTTTGGCTGCCACTGTCGACAATGAATTGTAGCGGCGAACCCTTCACCCACATCTGTGAATGGAAAAGACGCTCCCCTTCCTCTGGATTTTCGAGCTCATCTTTCTGGACCTTGGCGGTGGCAATAGTGGCGCTGGGATCCGCATCAATGATCTGCTTCCCTTTGCCATTCCCCTTGTCAGGTTCTGGCTCAAGGTCGGAACATGCACCTGATTCGGAAGCCTTCATTTCGGCCACCAGTGACTGCTTGGTTCGGCACTCACTTGTGTTATGAGTGGGACTCTTGTGGAACTCACACCACTTCCCTGTGTCCTTCTTTGGCTTCGTGGTGTTGTTCTTTTCTTGCGGCTTCGACGGGTTGTCTTGGGTCACCCCGCCTTGGCTTTGTCCTTTGGGCTTCGGATTTGCAGATCCAAAGTCTCGCTTCTTCTGTTTGAACTTTTGTTCGATTTTGACAGCGTATCGGTATGTTGTGCCAAGTGAGGAGATGTTCAAGAACACCATCTCTTCCTGGATGTACTTGTGCAGGCAGCCACGGTATTTGAGTACCAGATGCAGCTCAGAATCTTTGATACCCAACTGTGTGCGAAGGGTATGAAAAATGTTTGTGAACTCCGGCACATCTTGGTCTCGTCCTTGCCGCAGTGTGGTCCATTTGATGTATTTGTCCTCATAGCTTCCGATAGGGTAGTACTGCTCCTTGATGGCATCCCGGAAGTCATTCCAAGTGGGTGCGGTTGAAAATAGTGAGCCTGTACTTTCATCCTTCTGCTCGCAGTAGGTTTCCCACCACTCCTTGACGTGGGGTGCTGCTTTGAGAAGAGCGAAAACAATCTTTTCCCGACTTGAAAATTCATGAACAGAAAAATACCCATCTAGCAGATTTAACCATTTATCTACGGCATCTGCGTCTATTTGACCCTCGAAGATGGGGATTTCAAAATTAACTTGTACCTTAAATGGTGTGGCATTTCCAGAGTCGTTGTTGGAAGCCGATGCGTCGCCTCTGGGTAGCCGCATAAGGATCTGCGCAAAACTATCCATCATCGCATTCCTTTGCCGCTCGAGCGCTTCTTCGAGGAAGATTTTGATAGGATCTCCTGCCCCCTCGTCTTTCTTCTCATCCGCCATGGGAGGCCGTCGAGATTTGCGAGGCTGGTCTTGCAAAGGTTCGACCAATTCAAGCCCTAACTCCTTATATCCCGACCTCGTTGGGGACATGCAAAGAAAAACAGAGAAAAAGCAGACCGCTTTGATACCACTGATCCGGATTTAAACAGGAACGCAAAAGATTACAGAGATAACCATAAATACAGAGATGCGATAACCATAAATACAGCAATGCAGCAGAAATAATACTTCATTTCATTAATGGAAAATACTGAAATATGCTTACAACCAGAAATGGAAAGAAACCAGCTAGGGCGATGGTAGCTTATCTCTGAGAAGAGATGTGGCGGCTACATGCCTCTGAACTGTTCTAAAACTGTGTTACAATGAGGCTCGAAGGCCTATTTATTGTTGAGAAACAATGGAAAACCCTTCACATCCCGAAACCTAACCCAAGAAGATGAAACACCAAATTGTGGTCCCCGTTTGGGTAAATTGGTACATCAATTTCCCGAGGTCGTAACTTTGGCATACGATCTCCGTTTGACGCGTACGATAGCTCGTTAGAAAGATCTATCCGAGTACTACCACTTTGGGGGGTAACATGGGTCCCAGATTCCCAAAAAAACGTCGTTTAGGGCCTCAAAACGGCTCCGGAAGTTTAGGACCTGAAAAACTGCTAAAAATAGTAAACTGTGCTACAATTTAGGAAACTGAAAAAGCTGAAAGAGACAGTTGTGGGGGTCCAAATGGGATAGGTGGGTGGCCACCAACATCCACCTGGATCAAGAACCCTCTTGTGTTTTGGAACCATCGAAGTACATAGTCCAAATGTTATATGTACATGGACTGGGAAATACACTAGTACTACTACAACTACTGCTAACTATACAAAGTTCATTATCACCAGTTGGACAAGGAAGGATATACAGCTATGTATCTAGTGGAACTAGGAATGGTTATGCAAGATAACACCCTAGTTGAGTTTCAAGGAAGAAATTGCCGAAAAGTAGTTCTGCAAAATCCATCAGTTCATTATGTCCGTTCAAGGGAGTGATAGTGTGTTTCATATATCTCTTTGATTCTACCCATATTTGGTTATTTCTTCCTCTATATGGAAGCCATAAGTGTGACCAGTTTGTGGAAAAGTATCCTTATAGCTTGTTAGACCAGTGTCTACTCAACAACACTGTATGCTTCCAGAATGTCCACAATCACTATGTTGATACATTGGTGTGTTGTGGGGAAAAATGCCTATGCAGGACGATCCTATCCACCTAAGGTGTGACAGTGCCTTAGCAACAAACGAATACAGCTATTATGATTTCTTCCTTTATGAAATGTGAAAGAGGGGAGATTGGTAGACTTACCATTGTCTTCCGGTTGTCCCTCGATCTAGATCCTCTTCTCTTTGGGTGTCCACAACTACTTGCCTCCTCGCTTGCTCAAGAGAACAGCTACTTGATTCCCACGAGATCACAAGAGAACAACTACCTGTGACAAGAGAACAGCTACTTGCGACAAGAGAAGAACACAACACAAAGGCAAATATACATATTCATAAATGATTCAGGATTAGAGGTAAATCAAATACACTAATGCAATCATACAAAATACACCAGCATATAGGAAAGAATCAAGATAGCTTTATTGATTGATAACAAGGTTCAGGAAGAGATACAACCCATAGGGCTCCAATCCAGCATCTCCTTCCCAGCAGAATGGAATTCCTTCTTCAGCTCCCTTCAAAGCATTAAGCACCCAATGTTTCCAGTCACAAACCAACAACAATTCTTTGCAATAACCAAAATTCCAGCCCCCTTAGATCTCATGGAGGGGAGACCTATATATAGTTATTTTGGAGAGAGGATGAGTCAGCTTGAGATCTGACTAGTGTCCTCTTTCTCTCTCAGTTCTTGAGTCCACTTGGAGGTTCTTGCTTCCACTTGGAGATTTGGAACCTCTTACTCATCACCAGTCGAATTCCTTGATGCAAGTGTCATTTTGGAAGCTTCCTGGGCATTGACACATTGAGGAATGAGCCTGCCACTTGTCCAATTACGCTCAGCGCAGGTATCCTTTGTTGGAGTTGACATTCAACGTAGGTAGACAGTGGAGCAGTTGACATTCAGCGCAGATGCTCAGTGGAGCAGTTGACATGATCCAGAATTGGCTTGTTTTTGAGTGTTTTCAGGTGGAGAACTTCTGTGAATTGCTGTGGTTAGTTTGCCTTGTTCCTCTAGGGGTAGGAACAACATGTTTAGGGACTTTGGATCCCTTAGATTATGGACATTTCATGCTCGAGGCTGTAAGGCACAAAAATGTCTATAACAGTTGCCCCCTAAAGTATGAGGCCGTTTATCGGGTGAAATGCTTTATCCAGGAGGGTCCGAAGTTCATCCATCTGATGGGAGGAGACCTGTAATAAAATACAATACAATACATTATGATTCATACTGCTTTCATGATCTAGTTGAGGTGGGCATTACCATGCTCAGCTTTATAAATTCATTTTTGTACATAGAACAGACGATCGTCTGATGGTAGACTGATAATTTTGGCGAAATTATCATCCTTTGAGTAGGATGATCATCTGCTGCAATGATGTACATGTCAAATGTCTTTATCTTTCCTGAATATATATCGCAGCCCGGATGGATGAAACTAGATCCGCGGTCTTCAAACTCGTTCGATCTTCACTCTAAGTACAAGTCGATCCATGTGAGAATTGCGCTGAAGTCGAACATGGAAAGACATCGCTTGATTACCGGTCAATGATGTAAACCGTTAACAAGCGCGAGAGGAATCACCGATAATGATAATGACCCTCAAGGTACTGCAGTACAATTCACGTGGCGTGAATAAAGGACTTGGCGTCGAACACCACGCAAAATCTTCTGGTCGAAGGTCATTGATGTATACCTGTCGCCGGAAGTGAGAAGCTTGCCATTGAGGCATGCAAGCTTCAAAGTACTGAAGGGGTTGTTCCTAGATCAACTTCTTGGATAATGAGCTGATGTCGACAAGAAGCGATCCGTCACAGGAGGGCCTTGATGAATCCCACATCAGTGACACGGAACGGAGCTAATGACTTTAATGGAGGTGAAAACGATCTGTGACATATGATTCAGGGTGGCGGTCATGAATGGATGAAGGATAATGTATGGCAGTGGATGGGACCCGATTGACTATTTCTGAACGACTTCTCTTGAACATATGGCGACACTGATGCGATGGATTGGTAGCATTACCCTAAATATGGATGGTATGGCGAGACCATGGTGATGTGACCGGTGAATGAGACAACCCAACCCGAATTGTGGTATGGAGGAAAAGTGTCATGTTCAAGAGCGACCTGCTACCATCAAAGTTTTCTCGATTTTCTCCCAATTTTTCCCCAGTCATTGCTGACCAGTACCTATTTATTTTTGTCAAGCTTGAGGAGGATAACATATGCTTGTTTTATAACCTGCCCTTCGGGCAAGCCCATCGCTATGTTTTAACGAGCTTAGCGATAGTGAAACTCGTTCTCGTCTAAAGACAAGTTTGTCGCTATTTAATAATTTTAACGAGTCTAACGACAAGGATAACTCGGTCCTTTTCTTTTTTAGAGAGTCTGAAAAGGTACATAAAGTTAACTCCAAAATTCCTTTTTCGTCATCTAATCCCTTAAGTCCGAAAAAGTATAAAACAATACAGAAGGGATGAGTTTTCGATAATTTTAACGAGCCGAATAAACAAGCGCTCGACCTTTTTGTGCAATAATCCCTCAGGTCCAAAAAGATTAAAATCTAGAGGAGGGATAGTTCTTCCTGTCCTTTAACGAGCTGGAAGGCCAAAACTCGGCAATCTTTTCATATTTTACGAGTCAATTGAAAAGAGCTTAAAGAAGACTCGTCTTTTGAGGAACGAGTGATAAACAGGGATAGCAACTGATTCCAGGTACAGGTTGGAATTTTCCAATCACGGCAGTGTCACAAGGATGGCTAGGTGAAATCACTCTTCGCAGCTGTTCCTCAAAATGGGTAAACAATCATATGGAGGTGAACGATCGGCCAAATGAAAAGTGGAGGTGGCAAGTGCAAACACGACCAAGGCTTTAATGGCTGATAAATTTACGATCACAGTGGTTATTTACCGGGATAGGTTCATTTTTTAGTTAAAAATGAGCTTAAACACTGGAGGAAACTCTGCTCACTGCTTATATTTATTTTTTAACGAGCATGAAGACCGCATTAAAACTGCTCGGATCTTGCGTTTATTTTTTAACGAGCATGAACTTTATGCTAAAACTACTCGATTACCCAGTCATTTGATAAGAGTGTCTCATCAAGATTCTATTTTTTATGGAGCTTCATCTCACTAAGCTTTGCTCCCCATCCTTTCTTTATGCAAGTTCGGAAACGGCTAATCCTACGAGTTTAAAGGGTTAGACCTACAGGTTTTAAAGGGAGGACCTAAAAATTTAAAAAATAAATAGTCGTCCCTTGCTTGCACTCCTAAAGGTTTACATGCCCCCAGGTATAAAACAGAGTGTCAAGGTTACCTCTACTTTTCTGCCATCGAAACTTTCGTTTCACCGGGAGAGGCCTACCTCTTTCAGGTTACCCAAAGATTGTCTCGTTAATCTTTCAAACAAAACACTTCCTCGGCAATGTCTACCGAAATAGACAGAGGTGAGTGATGACCCCCGCCCTCTCACATAACTTTGACAAAAGAATCTTATTCCAGAACAACCCCTCTTCCAACCACGGACGGGGTACGGACTAGTCATATTCTCCCGCGGAAAACCTACCTTATACCCAAAGTTTTCCTGCCGAAGCAGGCCAGGACGCATGCCCCCTGGGTTCCAGTCATATCCTCCCAGATTACTCGCGCTCATCAGGAGGACGGACCGTGGGTTGAGACACTTCTTGCATGAATAGACCATTTAGGTATGGCACATGACTATTTGCGATGTGTGATCCGGGAAACGAAAGTTGGTCCACGAGCTTGACCATTCTTCCTTCATGCGGAAAACACATTACTCTAAAGAGTGAGGAGACTACAGCTCCCATGCAATATATATAGTCTCGTCCAAGGAGTAGGTTATAATCCAAGGGTCCTTGAACGACCATCACGTTCATTTGAACAGTCTTCCCTTTCAATGTTATAGGCACATTGGGGAGGATCCCTAAAGGTCGACTGGTTCCTTTATCAAAACCTGATAGATTTCTCATCTCAGGTAAAAGCGCTGGCGAACCAAGCGCTTTCCAAGCAATAGAGGAAAGGATACTCACAGATGCCCCCTCATCAATGATAGTGCCAGCCATTACTATTCTGTATATTTGACAAATAATTCTGAATGGTATACTGGCTGGCAACCGGGGTCTGCCTAGTTGGTTCCAATCAAAGGACACAACCAGGTTGCTTGGTGGTGGGACCGAATAGACGGCCGGATATCGCTCCGATGAACTTCCTTCCTACGATAAAGGAATGGTGGCATTGCCCCTTTGATCATCAGAGTCAGTGCTGATGAAAATAATCTGGACGGTGTCGTCTTTATTCTCCTCTATGATGGTGTCATTCGAAGATGGAGCCTCTGAAGGCAAAACCGGGTCAACTGCCGTATCAACCTTTTGACTTTCGTCAGGCATGGATCCAGACGGTTCATCTTCAATGACATGTGCTTCGGTTGACCACCTGGGCGGGTTAGCCGGGTTTTCAACTAGTGAGGGACTTGGCAGGAGTCTTTGATATCCAGGAGGGAGATGCGCTCGTTAAATCGGGCGATCTTCTAGAACTCTTTTTGCCTCGTCTAAGAAGGGACAACGGTGGATGGCGTGATCGCCTTCACACAGTCTGCAGGGAAATTTAGCTTTCCCGCTCTGTCCTGTGGCTTCACTCCCACTAGTTGACGGTGAGCAATCAACATGGCTATCAGAGGTCGATGCTACCAAATTGTGCAAACGGGGGGACCAGTCCCTTAGTATCCAGGGGATACAAGGACAATCTCTATGGAAGTGGTCTCCCTGGCATATGACGCATGGCGATTTAGGCCTTACGAGTGCTATGTGTGGATTTTTGTTAGATGACATTTGTTTGCCCCCAGTCGCCTTAGGCTCCTTCTTCTTCTTCTCTTTCTTCTTCTTCTCCTTCTTCTCCTTAGGAACCTGGTTTTTAATTTGACCGGTTCCGTCAAGCGAAGAGGAAGGAGGGGAGGAAGATGAAGTTGAAGTCTAGGAGGCAACTCTTGTCTGATCTAACTGTTGACTCGACTGTTCAGGAATGGTGGTGTTCTGAACGACACTGGTTGAAAAGAGCCAAACTGGTAGGCCAATCGTCAGTCCTGGAAGCGACAATGTGGCCATGTGGGGCGCACCAACATCTCCCCAAGAGGAGAAAGGACTAGGATTTCCACCAAGGGGAACTCCTTGGTTGGTGTGCTCCATCTTTTCAACCTAAAGATCAACGCAAGATTAAAGGGTGATTGTTCCTTTTAAAATAAATTGTTAACGACGCTTTAGACACAACTTGCTTTTTCACTTTTAAAGAGTCGAGAAAAAGATAAAGATGACTCTAGTCTCCTTCGATGTTTTAACGAGCCTGAAGTGACAAATGCTCGGATGGACTTTTTCTGTTATAGAGTCTGAAAAAGGCCAAAAGAAACTGCTCTGGAGTTCTAGGCAAAGGGTGTGCCAAACTTTTCGCAAAACCGCAGAATACTTTTTAAGGTACGGGCGGTCAATCTTCGTGAATGCTGTGTTCACTGCATTGCGATCAGTAGGGCGGCCGACATGGCTTCCTAAGGATAAAAGATATATGCCTATAGGGGTCTCCCAATATATACTCGATGGTACGTGGGAGCACAATCCGTACTAGCGCTATCGTCCCTCAGGAGGAATCACCCACCTTCCACGAGATCGACAGTCACTAGGCTTAACGACGCCGGAACACGTCTCTAGCCTAGACCTCTATGTTGTGCGTTATGTTACAAAGTGTTGTTAGGTTCATTCAGTTTATTTTAGGTTGATCTTTTTAAAGTTTGCCTTTCAAGGTTCACCACGAGATGTATGATACAAATTCCTAAATGCAGTCTAAGATGATAAGCAAGCTTTATTATCTTTTCAACTTTGAAAATCCTAGCTACTAAGGGAAAAGAAAGACAACATCTTTTCTCAAAGAGAAATCAGCACACTCTAATGCACTTTCCCTAAATCCAACATGCAAATTATCAAATGCAAAATGCACAATGCAGGTGTTTGTTTTCCACTTTCTTAGTATAAATGCCTACAAAGAAAGCTTTTTGCACAACTTTGAATTTGCTTTTAAAAAGATCAATACAAACAAGTTCACTTTCTTCGAAATCAACAAGGGTAGAAGAGATTACAATCACTTTGCGATTTTCGAAATAAAGACTTGTTTTGACACTTTGAAAGAGACAAATTCAAACCAATAAGCAAAAGTAAATCTATAATCAATCTGAAAACAGCCAATGAACTCTCTTCTAAGATCACACTCAATCAGATCTGAATCAAAGGCTACAGGATGACTACTTTACTCATGCAAAGGAAAACTGTAAATGACACCACAAACACAAAAAAACATTCACAGTCTTTTTGTACAAAAGGAGGCGGAATCTAAGCAAAGAAAAGGAGCTATCAGACTGGTACCTATGCTGGTTAAAGGCTACAAAAAACAGAGATCAAAACAGGGCAATAGACAGCAAAGAACCCCAGCTGCACAAAGCCAAACTGGTTCAGCACAAGTCTAACACTGTGGAGTTGACATTCAGCGCAGGTAGCCTTCACGAGACCTGCGTTGAAATGCAGACTGCCTTCACAATGCCTGCGCTGAAGGAGAAACTCTCGTTTCCCCTGGGTTCTGGGTCATAAAATGCTCAAAAATCAACTGTTTCAGGCCAAATCAGAAACACAAGCAAGGTATAAACAGAGGGATGCTTTGAGAGGGTACTAAAGACTATCACAAGGATCATCAAATCATTTGTGGATCTAGTTTAGATCATAGACAAGTCCAGCAACTGGATAAAAGCAGCAACTTTCTACTTTGCATCCGGGAAAGATGCAGTTCGATTGTTGCTGTCAAGTCTATGAAGTAAACAAATGACTGAAACACAAATGAAATGAATAAACAAATTCTCCCCAGCGGAGTCGCCAATTTGTTGTGGGGAAAAATGCTTATGCAGGATGATCCTATCCACCTAAGGTGTGACAGTGCCTTAGCAACAAACGAATACAGCTATTATGATTTCTTCCTTTATGAAATGTGAAAGAGGGGAGATTGGTAGACTTACCATTGTCTTCCAGTTGTCCCTCGATCTAGATCCTCTTCTCTTTGGGTGTCCACAGCTACTTGCCTCCTCGCTTGCTCAAGAGAATAGCTACTTGATTCCCACGAGATCACAAGAGAAAAGCTACCTGTGACAAGAGAACAGCTACTTGCGACAAGAGAAGAACACAACACAAAGGCAAATATACATATTCATAAATGATTCAGGATTAGAGGTAAATCAAATACACTAATGCAATCATACAAAATACACCAGCATATAGGAAAGAATCAAGATAGCTTTATTGATTGATAACAAGGTTCAGGAAGAGATACAACCCATAGGGCTCCAATCCAGCATCTCCTTCCCAGCAGAATGGAATTCCTTCTTCAGCTCCCTTCAAAGCATTAAGCACCCAATGTTTCCAGTCACAAACCAACAGCAATTCTTTGCAATAACCAAAATTCCAGCCCCCTTAGATCTCATGGAGGGGAGACCTATATATAGTTATTTTGGAGAGAGGATGAGTCAGCTTGAGATCTGACTAGTGTCCTCTTTCTCTCTCAGTTCTTGAGTCCACTTGGAGGTTCTTGCTTCCACTTGGAGATTTGGAACCTCTTACTCATCACCAGTCGAATTCCTTGATGCAAGTGTCATTTTGGAAGCTTCCTGGGCATTGACACATTGAGGAATGAGCCTGCCACTTGTCCAAATACGCTCAGCGCAGGTAGCCTTTGTTGGTGTTGACATTCAACGCAAGTAGACAGTGGAGCAGTTGACATTCAGCGCAGATGCTCAGTGGAGCAGTTGACATGATCCAGAATTGGCTTGTTTTTGAGTGTTTTCAGGTGGAGAACTTCTGTGAATTGCTGTGGTTAGTTTGCCTTGTTCCTCTAGGGGTAGGAACAACATGTTTAGGGACTTTGGATCCCCTAGATTATGGACATTTCATGCTCGAGGCTGTAAGGCACAAAAATGTCTATAACATGGTGGACTCGTCCGTTGGATAAAAAGTGGATGATGACATCTCTGAGTTCACCAATTTCCTGGACATGATTCTTGTCCAACTAAATAATTTGTGCATCTATTTTGTCCCATTTAGCATTGATTTTCTTGGCAACAGATAAAGGCATTACGTTCACGGATGCACCAAATTCAACCAAGCAATTGTGTACATTGAAATTGAAGATTTCAAAAGTTAACAAGAAATTTTGGCAGAGTGTATTTGCATCCATCGTTAGAGTGTTAAATATGAATTCAAGAGAACTAGGAGACTTTCCAGATACCTTGTCTGAATAGGTAGCGTTACTTGAAGACATCTGCCCAAGTGCCCATAAGAGGATGTCCTGGTGGCTCATGATCTTTGTTAATTCAAACATTGAAATGTTCAGACGAACCTTCTTCATGTCAGCAACTATGTTATAGTCCACAATGGGAAGAATGGCCAAGGTGTTCGGGGATGTAACTTGGTTTGTGGTTTCTGGAGTGATGGTTTTGTCCTTACTGTTGATGGAAACACTTTTCGATGAGACTTCTTTCCCAGAATTGCTCTGGGTGTGCTGCACTAAGTTGGTCAGTGAGTAGATTTTCCTTGACATATTTTCTTTGAATTTTTGCTTCAGAAACTCAATTGTAGTGGTCGAACCTTGGCTTCTCAAGTTGTACTTGTTGATCTACTTCTGTGTCAGACCATCACTCGGAGGCTAGTTATCGACAGTACTCTTTTGGGCTCTAAGTATATAGTTAAACATGTTCACTACATGCCCGATAATTGAGTTTCATCAGCTACATTATCTTCTTCCTTTTCTTCTATAGGATCAGTCTGCTCTTCATCCATTACCGAATCAACAAGTTTCGTAGAAACCATGCCCATGGCTTGATTCCACTGTGGGTACGTTTTCTCTGAATGATGTTATTGATGAAAAGCGCAATATTGATCTGTGCCCAACTTCTTAATGTTCAACACGACATTGGAGTTGTGGGCAGACTTTGTTAGTTGGTTGTTTCTACTACTAGAAGCTGCAGTCCTTCTAAACAAGTTGAATCTGGTAGGCTTGCTACTCACAGTGATCTCACTTGACCTCTGTTTAATCTTTTCCATTTCATTGGATAGATACTTGACAAGGCAAGTCAAGCTTTCAAGATCAGATAGTTCTTTCTCTTTAGCCCTACTCATAGAGGCCTCAGACCTCTTACTCATGTCCTTGGAGTCTTTTGGTTGTTCATCATCTGAGATGACTTCGATTGCTTGCAAGTCCTTCTCGACGGTGATATTCTTTTCATAATTTTCTGTCAATTTTTGTTTCATAGTCCGCTTCACAAATTGTGCAATGCTTACTGGCAAGGCAGAGCTGTACTAATCTATGGTGATGGAGTCATGAGGTTTGTGTTTTCTGGAAATTTGTTCAAGATGCAATTGAACCTCTGGTTGAAATATTTCACTTTTTTATTTTTCTCCATCTTAAGATTACCCAACTCTTTCAACAACATGGTTGGGGTCTTATCATCAGAAATATTTTCAAGGAAGATCTTCTTAAACCCCCTTCAATTCTGGATGGAGTTTGGAGGAAGGTTGTGATACCATATATTTTCTCTACCATCCAAGGTACATGGGAAAAGTCTACATGCAACATCATCGTAGCGTACCTCAAGTGTTTGTAGATGCAAATAAAATTTGTCTAGATGGTCTTCACCCGAAAGTGCGAGTGGGACCTGAGTCACCCAATCCAAATTTTTGTATGCCATGTTTACTTCTTCGTTGTCCTCCTCTTCTTTATCAAAATCTGATGGCTCTTCTTCCTCTTCTTCTTCTTCAGATGTCCCACCAAAATTTATGTCTAAGAGTGGAATTTTGTCTCTGTCACCACTGTGAAAGAGTGGAGGCTCTTCCTTTTTTTCCACAGAGTCTGATAATTCTTCAAAAGTGGCAAGAACCACGTCTTCAAGAGTCAAAAATAATATCCCCGTGGAGGTGGTATTATTCTTATTTGGATAATATGGAAGATTGATTACTCCGGGATCAATCCAACAACTTTTGCAAATTGACGGGTTATAGGGTGGGTGGCCTGAATATAATCATATGGAATTTCACATTCAAGCCTGGGCTGAGAAGAGTAAAAATTTTTAGAAGCACGAGTAGGGGAGGTGAAATGAACGTTGATGCCTTGACCAGAAGATGGAATGATGGGGTCGGTGGGTTTATGACACATAAAATATTGGCTTCCCTCCTTCTAGCACCAGAAATGTTGATGGTGTTGGACCCACCAACATTCAAGGGATCTTCCCGGTATGAAGTCCCAATTATACCTCACACCATTCGGTGTAGGACTCCCATCTGGTATGAAGACCCGATTGCCGAACTATTAAATATTTTCCTTAGATTTAACTGTCAACAACAGAAAGGTGCAAAGGTATCTTCGAAAATCAAGGGGATGTGCTTAGTGAGTGTTCAGTTGAAACTATGTCAAGGTTCTTCTATTGTAGAGGGGTGATAAAAGTGAGCCTCTAAGTGAGAGGTAATAGTACTACCCGAGAAGAGACACACCTGAACCGGAAGGATCTGTCTAAGATCCAGCAGAATAGTCTACAGTGGATGCGATGGTCATTACAACCAATAAATGAAGAAAGATTTGTCTAGGGTCCCGCGGAATAGTCCACAAGGATGGGACAACAATAACAACCATTACATCACATTCTCAATAAGATAAGCACTAAAATAACCGAAATAGTTCAACTATCTTAGCACATGTGAAAGAAAACATGAAATACAAATGTCCATAGAATAGTCTTACAAACATTCATAGTCCATGCATGAAGAACGTGTTGGCCTTAAAGGCTTATGTTATTAAGTAAAAGTTCTAAGACACATGTTTACAATGTACATCACTAGCCCCAATAGTGGGACATTGGAGCCACTCCTTTCTCCTCAAAGAACTAGCTGATCTCTCTAATGCCTTGTGGGAGGAGCCAAGGTGAAAATTCCTTTGCTCATACAATGAGGGAGTATATATAACCAAGGGTGACTCTTTGACTACCCTCATGACTACTTCACTTCCTATGACATTTCAACTTACATGACTCTTTACATTGCATTTGTGTCCTTTGGACTTCCACTTTACAATACATTTGAATACAATATACATGATCCACAATAGTGATGTGGCATATGACCACTCATGACATGACACTGCTGACATGGACTTCTTGATGATGTGGCAATGTCAAGTCACTGTTGTTGCTAAGTGATGGATGTCTTCTTGGAGATGCTTTCTCTTCACCTCCGCATGGTTTGGGGATGTGGAATATTCAATGATCTTTAGTCTTGAAAGGTGGTTGCAAAATTGTGTGTCCCTTCACTTTCTCTCGATTGATCCACTTGTGAGTTCAGCTACAAGAGAGTCTTTAGGCATGCTTCCCTCCTTCTTCTCCTTCTCCATCATCTTTCCATGACATGATAGTGTACCTGTTCCTGCAATTCACTCATGACGAGATGACATCAATCTAAAAACCCCCTAGTCTAAGATGATGCATTCTGATCCATCAACTGAGCTCGGGACAAGTGACAGTCTAGGAAGAGGAACCTAGTGACTGCACATTGCGTAGTTCTAGTAGTCAGGGGAAGAGCTTGGGCTCTCAGATTGTGCAATTCGTAGCTCAAGGAGGCTTGAAGGACAGGATTGCACAATTTGTGGAGGCAGTTGGGTCCAGCTGAGGGAAAGGACACTGGGAAAGCCGACTGCACAGTTTTGGATGTCAAGGGAGGTTGGGCTTCAGCACATTATGCATTTCTAGTAGCCAAGGGAAAATATTGAGGGTTGAAGATGTGAAATGTGCAATTCAAGGCAGGCTGGGACACATAACTGTGCAATTATGGGGCCCGATGAAGCTAAGTTGCTCGGTCAGGAAAATTTTCCGAAAATGGCTAAGTGTGGGATAGGTGATTAATTGTGATTAACCTTAACTATGATCACACACTTAGCATACTTTGATGACACAACAACATAGACCATCAGAACACATGAACAAATCATTTCCCTCTATGTGGCTACCTCACGACAAGATACGTGCTGAGAAATGGCAACAAGAAATTCCAATTTAATTTGTCCTTGAATTAAAATAGAATTCTTTTCTCATAGAAATTTGAAAATAATTGATTAAGTTTAATTAATTTAGGAAATTCGAATTGGAAGTATTTTAGAATACATGTATATGTTCTCCCTAACTTATAGGAGTTAAGGATGAGTTATGAATGAATTGTAATTGGTTAACTCAGTTTATTGAGTTAAGTCCAGTTAAATTAGTTCCAACTAGTTTCAAGAACTAATAATGAGTAAACAGTCAGTTGGGACACTAGTGACCTAATTAGTGCTACTCTAGTTAACTGAATATTTACTCATCAGAAACTCATGCAGGTTAATTCTGAGAAAGACCCAGTTGAGACTAGAGTGTAGGGACAGCGTACTATTTGTTTTAGATTTTTCTGAGTTGAACTGATAGTGCATGCATTCAGGAACTGATCCTTGAGGGATTGCGTTCTTTTTAGAGGTTTTATTTCCCTTTAAATAAAATATATTCTCCATAGGAATTACACATTGGAATAGAGACTGGGAGAGATTGTGAAGAGGCTAAGCTTTGGCCTTGATCTTGCTTATGAATTGGAGATTGAATTTGGTGAGTGCTGGGATGGTTCTAAAGAGAACAAGCATTGTAATTTCATCTTGATTTTCCGGATTAATACAAAATAGATAGTGGGATTTTGAGTTGTGGATTTCCCTGGATATTTATTGTGTTATGTGCCTTTGATTCTCTTCCTCTAATGATTATTGTTTGTGCGACGTTTATGGGTTTCCTTTGTAAAGAGTAGAAGTAGATTCTTGTCTCTTGTTTTAGTAGATGACATAAGCTTGTGAATCTACAGGTTTTTCTACATGGTATCGAAGCAAGATTGTTTTTTGGGCCGAAAGTTTGCAGAGAAGTTCTGAGAATTTTTGTGCAAAATTTTCAAAGAAAAAATAAAAATTAATAAATTAAATTAAATTAAAAATAAAATTAAAATAAAAATTAAAATAAATAAATAATTAATTAATTAAAATTAAAATTAAAAAATAATAATAATAATAATAATAATAAATAAACAAATAAATAAAATAAATAAATAAAAATCACAGATTTGGATTCCTTGGGAAAAGATACCCAAATTCAAAAAAACAATCGGCCGAATTGGAGTTTGGATGAGGGAGATATCGCTTATTTAAAATCATATCTATAGAGGAGATTTTGAAGTTTTGAGTTTCTGGGTTATAGGTGAAAGTCGAATTTGCATACATACTTCAGGATCGGCAGATGGCATTCCATGGGTTGAGGCTTAAGTATGCCTTGGAAGGCAGCTTGAATTTTATAGCCTAGAGGGATAGGATGGAGGTTGTGCTAGAAGATAATGGCTTGAAGGAATTCATTGATCAAGAAGTCCCCAAGCCAGCAGCTACAGATGCACAAAACTTAGCCAAATGGAAGAAGTGTGTGGTGAAGGCAAGGCAGATAATCCTTGAGGGAGTTCGAGACCACACCGTCTCAAGTCTCCATGGTAAGGAAACTCTGCATGCTATGTGGAAAACATTGACAGACTTGTATCAGAATAGTAGTGATCAAAGGAAGTTGGAATTGAAGGATAAACTTCGTAAAATCAAGATGGAGAAAGGCGAGATGATTCCAAAGTACTTGACCAAGTTCACTCAATGTCGGGATGAACTTGGAAGTGTTGGAATCACAATTTCCGAGGAGGATATGGTGAGCCTTTCTCTTCTTGGACTCCCAAAGAGTTTGCATAGTTATCAGGATTATGTCAATGGTCGGGAGAAGCTTCCAGATTGGGAATGACTATGGTCGGATTTGATGCAGGATGAGATCAGGAGGAACACCAGGGATGGCTCTTCATCAAAGACTGATGATGAAGAGAACTATGCCTTAGCGATTAAGGTAAGGAAGGGGAAAGGTAAAATTTTTCGTTCCAAATCAGATTCTTATCATGGAGGTAAGAAGAAGGACATGACGAAAGTTAAATGCTTTCATTGTCACAAGATGGGTCACTTTGATACAAATTTTCTATTGAAGAAGTCCAAGGAGAAGTCCTCAAGAGGAGAGGCGGGTGAGGCTATGGCCTCCCAATTCGAATTGGACTTTTCCCTCATTGCATGCATGGTGTCTTCAATGATGGGAAGTGTCTGGTACTTTTACAGTGGAGCTTCTTTCCACATGAGTGGCGACAAAAAGTTATTCACTGAACTAGAGGAGAAAGATCTCAAGATGCATATCAAGATGGGTGATGGTTGTAAGTATAGTGTTACTGGTGTCGGCAGTATTACTTTTTAGAGGGAGCATGCAGCTCCACTCACCTTGAAGAATGTTATGCATGTACCCAGACTGACAAAGAACTTGGTATCTGTTGCCATGCTTGAGGATAGAGGCTATGATGTGATTTTTTCTAAAGGAAATGCGTTCCTTCGAAACATATCCACGGGTCAAGTAAATAAGATAGGGATTTGAGTTCAGAATATCTATAAGATATAGGTAGAGGATTGTGTTTCTTTGAGTTCAAAAGCGAAAAAAATGTTGATCCGAGATGTCAGCGAGTTGTGGCACAGGCGATTGGGCCACTTGCATCATGGGGCTTTGAAGATATTGCGGAAATTATCTACCGATCTTCCCAAAGGTACGCTTGAGAAAGTTGATACATGCAAGGGTTGTAGTTTGGGAAAATACACCAAGTATTCCTTTGGAGACAGAGATAATTGAGCAGAGTCTATTCTGGAGAGATTCCATTTAGATGTGTGTGGACCATTCTTGACAGTATCCACTTCCAAACACAAGTATTATGTTATATTTGTAGATGACTATTCTCATAAATGTTGGATATTTTTCATGTAGAGAAAGGATCAGACATTCACAAAGTTTTTTGAATTCAAAGCATCGGTCGAGAAAGAGTCAAGTAAGAAGTTTAAAACTCTACAGAGTGATAACAGTGGAGAATGTGTCTCCAATGAGTATAAGAACTTTTGTGCAGCGAAATGGATTAAACGAGAGTTGACAGCACCTCATAACCCTCAACAAAATGGCATTTCCAAGAGGAATAATAGGAGAATAGTAGGGGAAGCAAGGGCGATGTTGTGTGATTAGGGCCTACCACTACACTTGTGGGCTGAGGCATGCAACATAGTGGATTATGTTCAAAACCGTAGCCCACATCGGATACTTGAGAGTAAAACACCAGAGGAAGCTTATTCTGGTAAGAGGCCAGGTGTTGGTAACTTCAGGATTTTTAGGCCATCGGTTTATTTCCATGTGACCAAAGATGCACAGAAGAAGCTTGAGCCAAAAGTAGAGTTGGGGATCTTTGTGGGGTACACTGATACTCCCCACAACTATCGGGTGTACATGCAAACCAATCGGATGACAGTGGTTCGCAGGGATGTCAAGTTTGATGAGGAGAAGGCCATGTGAGTATCCCTTGAGAGGGAGCTTGAGCTACATGCGGAGGAGGAACTTTTAGTTCCTAAGGTTGAGGAGCCTCATATTGATGTGGAGCAGCCACATGCAAAGGTTCCGGGAGTGGAGACATCCACTCAGGCAGAGTCTTCCAGAGAGGGAAGAAAGCACACTAGAGAGGTTGACAGATTGTTGGATGATGCACGGGAGAATGTGGGAGCACCCTCTTCTCAGCGCAGATAGAGGAGGTCACCAGAGAGGTACACTAGATACATGGCACTTATGGGTGCATGTGTTGTGACAAAGCCATCTTCCTTTCAGGAAGCAGTGCAGCAGCCAGTTTGGGTTGATGTGATGGTGGAGGAGTATGACTCCATAGTTCGAAACAGTGTTTGGGATGTGGTCCAGAGACCAGAGGACAAGTCAGTTGTGAGCTCCCATTGGCTTTACAAGGTAAAGCAAGCTACAGATGGTAGTGTGGAGAAGCATAAGGCCAGATTTGTGGCCCATGGCTTTTCACAAGTAGAGGGGATTGACTATGATGATACCTTTGCTCCTGTTGCAAGGTAATCATCTATCATATCTATTTTGGCACTATCTGCACAGATGGGTTGGAAGATCCATCAGATGGATGTGAAGACTACCTTCCTCAATGGCATGATTGAGGAAGAGGTGTACATAGAGTATCCTGAAGGTTTTAAAACCTTGGACCATGATTCGCATGTGTGCCAACTCAAGAGAGCGTTGTATGGGTTGAAGCAAGCACCCCGTGCTTGGTACACCAGGATAGATAGATACTTCACTCGGTTGGGATTCACGAAGAGTGAAGTAGATGCGAACCTGTATCACATAGTGGTGGAAGGTAAGCTTTTGATCATTTTACTTTATGTAGATGATCTCATATTGACAGGTGATGAGAAGCTCATCAAAACTTGCAAGGAGGACCTTGCAAGAGAGTTTGAGATGAAGGACATGGGGTTCATGCATTACCTTCTTGGCATGGAGGTATGGCAAGAAGATGGGGAGTTTTTTGTTTCTCAAGGAAAGTATGCCAATGAGATACTCAGGAGATTTTGCATGGACAATAGTAAACCCATGGAGACTCCTCTAGCTAGTAACTGGAGGAAGGAAGATGCTACTTCAGGAGAAGTAGTGGAAGCTACTATTTATAGGCAGCTTGTGGGTTCATTCATGTATTTGGTGAACACACGACCAGATATGTGTTATGCAGTTAACCAACTTAGTAAAGTGATGGCTAGGACTACCAAGCTGTATTGGAAGGCGGCAAAGCATGTATTGAGATACCTCAGAGGCACTACTCAGTTTGGGTTGTGGTACAGACGAACAGAGGGAGTGAAGCTTCAAGGCTTCATCGATGCAAATTGGGTGGGGAGTCCATCTGACAGGAAGAGCACATCAGGAGGGATCTTTAGTATTGGGTCAGCTGCAGTTTCTTGGTACAACGAGAAATAGAGATCGGTTGCACTTAGTTAGGCAGAGGTAGAGTACATGGTTTCAAGTCAAGCATCATGTGAGACTATCTGGATGAGGAAGATCCTGGTTGGTTTGTTTGGTCAGTAGATGGATCTGACAGTGATTTATTGTGATAATCAGAGTTGTATCAAACTCTCTGAAAATCCAGTTTTTCATGATTGGTCCAAGGATATAGATATTCGGGATCATCATCTCAGATATTTTGTATTGAGGGGGATCACATTGTTAGATTACATTCCCACGAAGGAGCAAGATGCTGACATCTTGACAAAGGCATTGCCAAGATGCAAATTCAAGTTTCACAAAGACAGGATCTGGTTAGTGGATAATCCCTTTCTTGTTGAGAGGGAGTGTTGAGAAATGGAAACAAGAAATTCCAGTTTAATTTGTCTTTGATTTAAACTATGAATTAAAATAGAATTCTTTTCTCATAACAATTTGAAAATAATTAATTAAGTTTAATTAACTTAATTAATTTAGGAAATTCGAATTGGAAGTCTTTTATAAGACATGTAAATGTTCTCCCTAACTTATAGGAGTTATGAATGAGTTGTAATTAGTTAGCTCAGTTTATTGAGTTAAGTCCAGTTAAATTAGTTCCAATCAATTTCAGGAACTAATAGTGAGTAAATAGTCAGTTGGGACACTAGTGACCTAATTAGTTCTACTCTAGTTAATTGAACATTTACTCATCAGAAACTCATGCATGTTGATTCTTAGAAAGACCCAATTGAGACTAGAGTGTAGGGACAGTGTACTATTCGTTTTATATTTTTCTGAGTTGCACTGATAGTGCATGTATTCAGGAACTGATCCTTAATGGATTGCGCTATTTTTAGAGGTTTTATTTCCCTTTAAATACAAGCTATTCTCCATAGAAATTACACATTGGAATAGAGACTTGGAGAGCTTGTGAAGGGCTAATATTTGGTCTTGATATTGCTTATGAGTTAGAGATTGAAATTGCTGAGTTCTGGAATTGTTCTAGAGAGAATAAGCATTGTAATTTCATCTTGATTTTCTGGATTAATACAAAAAAAATAGTGGGGTTTTGAGTTGTGGCTTTCCCCAGATATTTATTGTGTTATGTGCCTTTGATTCTCTTCCTCTATTGATTATTGTTTGCTCAATGTTTATGGGCTTCCGTTGTAAAGAGTAGAAGTAGATTCTTGTCTCTGTTTTAGTAGATTACACGAGCTTGTGAATCTACAGGTTTTTCTACAATACGACAAGTGCGACAATTAAGATAGGCTTTAGGACGACTATGATGAAACTTGTGCGATACTTAAGATAGGCTTTAGGATGACCGTGAAAACACTTGTGTGACAATGCTCAAGACTTTGTGTATGGATGTGATAGATGTTTACATGGTTAGGACAACTCATACACATAAAGGTTGACCTTCGAAACCATCAGAATAGGCTTGCAAACATTGAACGACAGAAAAACATGCCAAAATATGACAATTAACCCAACATGTAAAAGGAACCAAAGCATTGCAAGAAAGATCATGAGATGAGCTCTAGTGTTTTCAAAAAAAATATAAAATACCAAGGAAGGCTCTGAAATTGAGCATAAGCCAAAAGTTTTGAGGGTGTTGCAGCAGTTAAAACAAATTTATCACCACTGAGTCAGATTCCAAGGCTTGAGGTGGGGTGCTTCTGAGTATTTTTAGTCAACCAACACAATTGAAATAAGATGTCACAAGGCCCTCACAAAATTCATCCACCAGTTAAGCTCTTTATAACTCATATAGTTTAGTTAGAGGCACAGTCATCCCAACAATTCATTTTTAAGAGAGCTCTATCTCACTTTCAGGACAAGAGTGTCTACTGTCACGAAGGTTCAACAATGGTCAAGTTGTTTATGGGTGATAAAGCACTTTTCTAGATGGTTCCACAATTATTCAAGCACTATAGTTTCAGCCCCAAGGCACTCCTGGTGATTCAAGAGTCCTCACAAGAACCTATGCAGTTCTCCCCAGTTTGACAGGTTCACAACCACAAGCTTCTAGTGGATCTATTCACCTTAAAAGAAATCCTTTCTCTCTAAAACCAATCACCAGCAAGCCCCCTCAAAGTTTTCAAAAACTAGTGCCCTTTTCAACGCTAATCCAACGTCAATATTATTTTTCCTTTTCAGCTCTCTCTCTCTATGTTTTCCATCCAACAAGACTTGTGTTGCATTCCCCTTCTCTAATGTTCGCTTTTGCTTCCCCTATGTGCATGTCTTGAACAAGGCCTAAGAGAATATCTCCCCCGCCCCACACTCCCCCCCACACCCACCCACCCCCCCTTCCACCTTCAAAAACCAATTAACTACCTTGTTCCCTTCATGGCTTGCATAGTATCCCATCACATGACATTGCAGCCTATGTTACTATTAATTTTTTTGTCCTTTTTTTTCTTGTGGTTGGGCTAAAGAACACTTGGGCCAGTCCTTCCATTTTAGTTGGATTCAATGCACAGTCATCATATTAAGTTGCTTCCCACCAACCAAGTTTGTTATTAAATAACAACCATTTCCTCAAGCAACCCCCTCCCTCAAGCAATGGAATATGTGTCCCTCTCTTAGCCATTTAAAAATAATTACAATTATTTACAAAAGAGAAATGTTACCAGGGATTGTTACAATCTCTCTTAAATAAATCAATAAGATCTTTCTCTATGAAGGTTTCAAATCTAAAAGTTCATAATTCAAGTATATTTGATTCTTTGTCTCTCTATATCGAAATCAATTCTCTCTGAGGGGCCAGTTTTGGGCATTTGCAAGACCTCTATTTGCCTTTCAAGTTTCTTCCTTGTGTCCTTATGAACACTCTCCACACATAATCTCTCTTCTGCATTTATAATTGGGATACCTTGTGGTCTTTGTGTGAGTCCCCTCCCTACAAAAACCTCTAGGAAATAGTTCTTTAGAGGCATGCTCACTTGGCCAACACAACATGAAGAGGCTCTATGGCCCACTCTATTTTAGTCTATAGCAAAGGAATTAAAAAAAGGTGGTTGGTCTAGTGCCATTTAGTGCATCGACTCAGCATGGAGAACCATGATAATATTGGCTTAGGTTTGGGATGTTCATATCACCTTTTTCCTCACCCTCCCACAGGAATAAATGAAGGGTATAATGAGATAATACATCAGTTGAGGCGAACAACCAAACTCCATCTTGTTCCTTCGAGAAGAACAATAGAAATTATAGTCCAAAACGCAACAATTTGAAGAGGAACTCCAATGGATTCGGGGCCAACTAGAGGGCATGCATTTTTAGCGAAATTTTGTAGACAATCTCAACACCGCAAGTAGTGCTTCGTTAGGGAACTCGAACATGATGTCCATTGAGCACCCATAGAGGATATATGTCTAATGTTTGCAAAATGTAATGTGTTTTGTGGTCAATTCTATAGAATCTATAGTTGTAGTACTTTCTACAAAATGTTTGATCAGGATAGTAGGGTAAGAGTCAGTTTTGAAACTCCATATATGATATTAACAAAAGATCTTTTGTCTTTGTATTAAATATAATTAATTCTCGATTTCTGTGTTGCAATCAAAGCACAAACTTCATCAACTTTCTAATCATTCCTGTCAAAATATATATATATATATATATATATATATATAGTGATAATGATGCAAATTTATTAATGGTTGTATAAATTTATCACATATAATTACAAGTGGTTTATGGTATACTAAATTGTATTGTGACTCAGTATACTTTTAACTATTTGTGATTTCATTTCATACACAATATTATTACTAAGTTAATTAGTTAAAATCTTCCATTCATTTTGGGCGAAAGAAAGGTCATAATGGGCAAAGCATCAGGGATTTGAGAAACTAATATGTGATTCTTCATAAGGCTCAAAGCCAAAGTCCTGGTCACAAACCTTTTAAGGTGAAGTTGGCAACAAGCATGCCAAAAATATTTATTGCCTCTTTCGACATTTCCTTCCTAGAATCACTTTCTTTGTGCTAATTATATGATGACAAAAATACAACGAAACTACATCAAATGTAAGCTTAGTCACTTATATACTTCCACAATGATTTTCTTTTAAGAAAATAGTGGGCATTGTCAAACTTCCTAAGATCATGCAACATGTTTTACCATACAACCTCCACGTCATATTCTTCCAACCCCCGAGCATATAACGTCCATATCGAATGATTAATGACTCTTTTCACTATTTTCATATTTTAATTTAAGTATTCCCATATGAAAAGGACATCTAAAACTTGAATAATGCTTAAAAATAAATAAAAAATAAAAAATAAAAAAAACTTATAATACCCCATGCTTACATATTTTTAACCCATGGAAGGTCAAGACAAACAATACCTCCCAAATGTGACCTCATAAGCCACAAAAAGTTAAAGAAATGTGCATTAACTCTCCTTGATTGTCATTTCTTAACTCACACATAGTTGGGCTAGGAGCAACAGACCCCACTTAGTCCACAATTATTTAGATCTAGGTGCAATACCCTCACCTACCACTTCTTATCCCATGAATAATTAGTACTAGGTGCATGATGCCCCACTTATGACTTCTTAGTGTGTTGTATGGATTCCACACTTCATACTTGCCACTTACATATCCCCTTAAACATTATCGTATGAAGTTTGCATAATATATAAGTCGCTCCAAATCCGTTCTAGGGTGACATGAGGGTCTCCCATATTATCCTGTTAATAATTAACATGTGCTATAGTCTTATGTTGAATGTTCCTTCCATTATTTAATATGTGGTTTTGGATTCCCATTTCACGTTTAGTGACATGAAATTAAAAATTTTAACAATATCTTGATAATCCTTCCATTATTTAATATGTGGTTTTGGATTCCCATTTCACGTTTAGTGACATGAAATTAAAAATTTTAACAATATCTTGATAATCCTATATTTTCATCAAACATGAATTCATTCCCTTATCCCATACATCCATTCTCACTATTAAAAATCCATTGATATGAAAATAATTATATGCTAGTGCTATGTAATTTTACACATCTTAATTCACTTTAACATCTTCTTCTTTTTTGTAATTTTTTTCTTTTGATTTCTATTACTTTTCCAAAGAACAATTTACATAGAAAACTTTTCTGAAAACAAACATTCATAAGATATCCAGATGACTTGGTAAATCTTGATTGATCCAAGATTTTGCTTGAGTATTCAAGAGTATTTAAAAAAACTATTATCTACCCATGACTGAACTAGGATTTGTCAAGACTGTAGTTGTTGGCAGTTAAATCATCTTGTTTACTAGTCGTAGTAAAATTATATTTTGTACCCCATTCCATATATATCTTCTAAAGACTAATATTTGCAAAAAACTTAATAAGACTGTTTACAAAAAGCATAGACTTTCACTGTGAGACCCATAGAGCAGATAAAAAGTGGAATTTTTAGTCCAAGGTAATCATTGGTGATGTTGCATAATTATTGATATTTGGAGATGTTGGAGTTGGATTGTTGAAGACTATCGACACGTCATGATGTTCATTGGATTCAGTGTCTGAATCTAAGAGCACATAGTGTTCAATGGTAGACAATCTCACCACTATATAATCCAAATTATATTTGATGTCCCAGAGAATTATTTTAATCTCCTCTTGTCCTGCAAACAAATTGTAATTTTCAATTTGCTTGTCTCTTATGACCATAGTAAGCAAAGTATCCAGCTGATGATGATGAGTAATGGAATGAAGAAAATGCAGTCTTATTTTATGGAACTTGCTCGATTCAAGAACCCATTTGAAATTATTTCTACTAATCTATGAGTCGAAGAAGTAGGCATGTCCACCAAACTCCTTTGCCTCTAGATGGAGTATTTCCTTCCAAACTTTTAGTGGGGATGCATCAAAGAAATGTGTCATTGATTCCCATTCAAACAAACATTTTCCTCTCGTCGAGGATGGGCCAAGTGAGCTCCTACCCCTGCGACTAGGAAGACGTTGTTGAGGAGCCATAGAACCAACAAACCTGCAAAGAAAACAAACAAGGATTTTGGTACATATATGCACTTGTACCAGTTGAGGAAGTGGATACCTATGTTCTAAATGAGCCTCTAACACTAAAGGACGGACAAGATGGAAAATTGAATGTGTTTGTGGTATAAGACCAAACAGTCCCAAACACGTGTATAGATGAAAATCTTGATGCCCCCAAATTTTCGTTACCGAGTGTATGAAGGAAGGCAGTGCCCAGTGTATGAAGGAAGATGGAGTACCTAACTAGACAGTGTGTGGAGCCTGAATAGTGAAATTGATACTAAAAATTTGACCAAAGACTAGAGTCACAATCCTACTAAAACCAAATGGAGAATGTACCTTGATACCACACTCCGTAAACTAGAATTGGGTAGTGAAATGATATGTTGATAGGTTCTGAATGTTGGAGATATGTCAAGGGTAGAATTTCCACCAACTCAAAAGTTATACCAGACCCTGAATTATGGAGGAAGAGGACAAAAACATTTTTCCCTGTACGTAATGAGCAATGTGACCAATGAACAAAGGTTAAATGGAACATTACAGACTCAGTAAAAAATGGATCTCCTTGGTTTCCCTTTGTCATGAATGAAGTTGAATGTAAAAAACAGAAACCAAGACACAGATGTTATATCTCCTCCCCATGCAGAATATAACTCATAGATGACCAACTTACCACACTAGTTTCGACACCCTACTTCCATGAGCATTCATATATAAGGAGCCAGGGATGTCAAAGGGAAAACATGCAAGCAGGGATGAGGAGATGAGTCTGTCTTCATCTCAAGCCCAATGTTTCTCAAGATCCCATGTTTCTTACTATCGAAACATTCCCTCATTATTTGGCCATAAATGGGTTTCCTCCTTCTATCAGTATTAATGGTGTGATCAGCCAATCCTCCATGGGATGGGCAACATAATCGTTGAAGGACATAAGGCATGTTACCACCTAAAGCTTGTACACAGTGCACTAATCCACATTCCACCTACGAGAAATAAATGTGAATGCCTTAGTTTTGAATTGCATCGTCTAAGGATCCTATGGCATGCCACGTTAATAGAATGTGGCTCCAGGTGTGGAGCATAACACTGACATCGAGGGCCGCCACCCTGCTCCCCAAACAAAATTCTCACATGCTAATCATTAATAACCCACCTGATAATACCCTCTGTAATACCATATTCGACATTAAAGTTTCTTCTGGTTGTGGTCTCCGAATACTGCCCATCGTGAAAATTTTTCATGTTATCACCCCCATAGGGCATTTCCTTTTCCATGTTTTTATGTTGTGCCATCCACTGTGATAATGCATATTCCTCCTCCCTCCTAGTCATCATCAACCATGGATCATCACAGGCTATGTTCCGCCCCCAACTAGCCCAATTCGCTAGAGTGTCGACACCTTATTGCCTTCCCGCCGCATGTGGATTGGTATTACATAATCAAATTTACCTAGTAATTCATGATTTTTGCTAAACGCATTGTGCAAGTGCCAGTTGTGCACTGATTTGTCTGGTAGATGGCCTGAAATCAAATTGCATATTTTTTGTATGACTAACTGTGAGTATCCATGCACCTAGAGAAAGTGAAAACCCTCTCTGCTAGCAATTTCTAAACCTTTCTCCAGAGCCAATAATTCGGCGAGATTATCGGTGGCTCTTCCACCAGAGAAAGCATAGATATGAATTGGTTCAAGTTTCTCATCTCTGAGAATCCCTCCATACCCCACCATTCTTGGGTTTTCCTTGGATGAACCATCAAAACTTAATTGAGTGAAAGCTCTTGGGGGCACATTACAAAATTCTTGAATCTTTTGTCGACATCCCATGCTCTTAACCAGGTTAGGGGTTAGCATTTGGGAGGAAATATTTAGTCATTGTAATACATATGTCGCAGACTCATCCAATTCCTTATCCCATTTTGGTAAGGATATGAGTATTGTCTCCCTAATATTATTAAGGATGTTTTCTTGAAGTAAAGACAATGATCTTTCTTTTCCTTGAAAAATTCTCAGATTTCGTTCCTTCCATAACTGCCACCAAGTGAAACCAAGAGCTAAAGACCATTCTCTTGTGACTACCGGGTTTTTATATTTATAATTAAACCATTGATCCATCCATGACTAAATAGTAAAACTAATAAGGTGCAGCTAAAGATATGTTGGAAAAATTCCATAAGTTCCTTGCAAACGGGAAGTTAATGAAGATATGCTTTATTGTTTCTTATGATTTGCTAGATAAGGTGCAGAGTGAGGACCCTTCAAAACCTTTCCTTCTAATTTGGTCCCAAGTTAAAGAGCATTCCCAAGCAATCAGCCAAAGGAACGTTGAAATTTTGGGCCATCCCATTTCTTTCCACAATCTCATCCATAAAGGATTATGCTCACAAGTCTGGAAACCCGCTAACAAGGAATAAGCCTCTTTGAGAGTAAATGTCCCTATTTATTGCCTTCCCCATCGTAGGATATTCAGATTGTGTGAAACACAAACCTCTATTTGTTCAAGTAAATGGTGAAGTTCCTCCCAACTGTTAATGGTGTCTTCATTTTCCCAGTCCCCCTTGTCCTTCCATTTCCTCCATAATTGGGTTTTTGTGTAATCTTCCAAAAGTCACCTACCTTACAAACCCCTTGTGATTTAATAAAATGTTTTAAATCTTGGAATTGTAAAGGTGGATATTGTTTCCAAGAATCCTCCCAGAAGGTTGATATCTGCCCACTCTTAATTTCCAAAAAAACATACCTTTGTACTAATGTCTTACTCTCTTGTGCCCAATTCCAAACTCCCGAGCCATTGATATTTCCTTGGAATCGTAATCTCTCCTCCTTCGAACTCAAAGGGAGGTATTTTCGCAGCCAACTCTATTTCCAAAATTCTGAACCCCCCTTACCCATAGCCACCATAACTTCATTGCATATGTTGAGCTGATAAGATGTGCGTCTCTCAAGCCTAGGCCACCTATGTATTTTGGAGTGACCAGTTTGTTCCAACCTACCAAGATCCACTTACCTAACTTTGAGGAGCCTTTCCATAAAAAATTACTCCATATCTTCCTTAATCGCTGACATATTGTGTTGGGAACAGGCATTATCGATAATTGGTAGCTAGGTATTACTTGTAAAACTAATTTAGTCAAAACCAGATGACTAGGGAAGTTAAGAGTCCTAAAGGCCCCATTGCTAACTTTACGTCTAGTGAGCTATATCAGGTCTTCCCAAGTGGTGACAATGTTATGATGCAACATCAAAGATACTCATAGATAACTTAAAGGTAGATATCCTCAGTTAAAGCCAAAGGCTCGAGTCAATCTGAGTTGTAGTATCTCTAAGAAATTGAAGAAAAATATATTGGGTTTTCTATTATTGATTTGTGTACCTAAGGCATCCATAAAAATATTTAGGAGCTTATCCATTCTATTCATGTCCCTCCATGTGGGAAGCCCAAACAATATAACATCATCAACAAATTGTTGATGAGATATCGACAAGTCATTCCCATAGAGGCGAAGACCATAGATGTGGCCTAATTCACATGCTTTACTGAATGTGCAACCAAAACCCTCCATCGCTAAAATGAAAAGAAAGGGTGATAGTGGATCTCCTTGTCTCAAACCTCTGGTTGGTTGAAACATATAAGAAGGTGAACCATTAATCAAAATAGAGATAAATACATATGTGACTAGAGACCCTATCCACGAAATCCATTGTTCTGAAAATCCATAAGCTTTTAGAATATGATATAAGTATGTCCAACTTAATCTATCGTATGCCTTAGATAAATCTATCTTGATAATCATACCTGGGCGTTTTGTCAGTCGTAAGGAGTGTATCACTTCTTGCACAACTATAATACCTTTTCATATATGCATCTCCTTGATAAAAGATGTTTGGGAAGGAGAGACAAGAAGAGGGAGAACTGGCTTCAATATGTTCACTATTACTAAAGAAATAATTTTATATATCACATTACATAGAGCGATCGGCCTAAAACAAGCGGATTCTCAAAATGCTTTTTTTTTGGTGTGAGTGTTAGGAAAGTGGTGTTTAACATCGCATGAACAGACACAATCCATCTTGACTCCTCGACCAGGGTGTGGATTTCTTTCCCTAAAAAACCCCAACTTGCTTGGAAAAAATCTGACATAAAACCGTACGGTCCAGGTGCTTTACTTTTTGGAAAATTCATGACCACAAATTCTACTTCACTATAAGATATTGGTCTCATTAGTGCCTTATTCTATTCCTTTATGATAAGGGCTGGTATGTGTTGCAATATTGTATTGGTGGACTGATACCCTGAGGGGTTTTTCTCCATATATAGATCCTCGTAATAGGTTACCAATTCCTTCTTTATTTCTTGATGTAAAATGTTTCTTTCCCCGTCCTAACCAATGAGGGAGAAAATATGGTTATGGTGTCGTCATTGTATCATAGCATTATGAAAAAAAATTGAAAATATTTCTCCATCTTTTAGCCATTGTATTTGGTACTTTTGTTTCCATAGTATCTCTTCCTGTTTCCTTCTCTTCTCCAAGTTTTGAAGAGTCACAGCGTCCACCTCCAATAGTTCGGTTCACCCACCTTCCAGTATGATATATTGTTGGATATCATACATTTGCCATTCTAAAGCTATTTTATCTTCAAATATGTTACCAAACACCTGCTTATTCCATACCTTTATCCTACACTTCAAGACTTTTAGTTTGAGCTGGAAAGTGTGCATTTTGTTCTCCCCTTGGATATCTATTTCTAACCACCATTTATGCAATACTTCCACAAATTCTTTGGATTGTAACCAAAAACATTCAAAACGAAATGGGTTCTTTTTTGGTGCTTCTTATAAATATATTTCTAAACCTAAAGGCCAATGGTTTGATCTTGTGTAGGGAAAAATGGAGGCTTCCACAAAGATATCATTTTGTATAACTTCCACCGATAGAAGAAACCAATCCAAACGGATCTCTATTTGATTTCCCCCCCTCGCCTATTATTCCAGGTATAAATTCCATTATGTGTGGGAACATCTACCAAATGCAGTTCTTCTATATACTCGTTAAAATATGATAAGGCTTGATCTATTTTGTATTCTGCCTTTTTCTTCCTGAAGGGATCGAATGAGTTTGAAATATCCTCCATCTACCCATATGTAACTTCCTACAATATGTTTTATTGTCCTTAATTGATTTAAGAAAACCATCTTATCGCTTAAATAAGATGGACCATAGGTTATCTGCTGGGGCATATGGATTGCCAGAAACCGAAGTATCTTTAGAGAAATTTCGACCCCAGCGGCAGCTATTGCTATTCAAAGCAATGCCAGCCTCGCCAGCATCCCTGAGCCGGATGGACCTGTAAAAAATGATCAGCAGAAAGAGTTGCGTCTTAGAGATGGGATTCCGTGGGCTTTCTTTGATGGGGCAGCCCAAAATAATATCACAGGAGCTGGGATCTGTATTCATCTTAGTGTCGTTCACTCGTTAAAAGCCTCAGTGGGACTTGGGATGGGAACAAATAACTTTGCAGAACTTTCAGCTTTAAAACTTCTTCTTTGTTGGCTCATCCACAGAAATATCCTTGCAGTTCAGATTTTTGGAGATTCGATGAATGTTGTTAATTGGGTCATTGGGAAATATAGATGTCAGCATTACATGTTGTTGCCTTTATTAGAGGAAATCCAATCTTTAAAATTGCAGTTTAATGTTTTTTCAATTGATCACATCTACAGGGACAGCAATGAAGAGGCCGACCGGCTTTCTAAAGAAGGTATGCAACAAGCTGTGGGCGCATGGAGAGTAACAGAACAGCTTCAGGATCAGATCCGTGTGTCGGATCTCCCTCCAAACATATAATGGTTTTGTTTTTGTCTATACTTATATGCACCAGTTTTTATCAGTGGTTTTATATGAAAATGGTGGCATATAAAAACTGTTTCTTTCTTTTATATACTATGATGCTCTGTTTTGATAGAGCGGGTTGTAAACTGTGTTACTGTATGTGTTTTTCTGGGTTGTTTTCCTCATGAAAGGAGACCCAGGAGACATCTTGGATTTTCAGTTTCTTTTTGGTATGGCTGTATAGGCCGGGTACAGGAGTCTTATAGACTTCTGTAGGTATGCTGATGCTCTTACTCAGAGGAGTTTTTGCTCCTGACCATGTGGTTTTTGCAGAATGTTTACTCATATACTATGTAACTTTTTTATTCCTTATAAAAAAGTTTGTTTTTTTTCCTTGGAAAAAAAAGATGGACCATAGGTTGTTGTTAAGACAATTATCTCCCTCGTACCCACATATATGAAACTTCTTGTAAGCGTTCTTTCAATGGCCATCCAATCATGAAAGGTGACTTCATTTGGATTCCACCAAACCGCTAGACCTCCCGCATTTCCTCTTGCATCTATTGACATTGTGTGACATCCTTTCCAACACAATCCTTCTATATACTTCATTTTTTCTTTGCCTAGTTTTGTTTCCTACAAAATTACAACTACTCGTGATTCTTTCTTAAGTAGTTCTCTCAGATATCTATGTTTTCCTTTGCTATTCAAGCCTCTTATATTCCATGAGAGTATCCTCATGATGATGGGTAAATGGTTGTTGGGGATATCTCTGCCACCGCTATGAGCTGGCCTTGCTTAGGATGGTTTGTTCCAACATTCTACCTTACTTCTTTCTTGGGTTTGCTCGCCTTCGTTTTTAGGTCTTTTGAAATATCCTTGAGTAGGATTTCCTTCCCTTTATCTTTGAATGCTTGAAGGGAACGTGTTATTTGTTCCCCTTCCTAATTTCTTTGTTTTGTATTCCAGCTTAAGTAAGCTTTGGAGTAATTCTCTCGTTGTTCTCTAGATAAACATCGAGGTCTTGTTGAGCCCATTCATTTACCATTGTAACTAGCACCCACTCCTCTTTAGAAAGTTTTGATGGGTGTTGTATCAATAGAGGAGTTACCTCCTCAAAACCTGGCAGAGAATCAAAATCAAAACATCCTGGTTGGCTGTCATCTTCCTCTAATTTTCTTTTTAGTAAATTTTTATCTGCTGCTACCTCTGATAGAGGTTCTTCCATTTGGGTATCCACCGATTTTTGAGGATCTTCCTCCATAGCCTCCAATGTGGAGAATGGATTCTTGTCTGCTACCTCCTTTATGATATTTTTGTTCCTATTTCGTCGATTTTTCCTTCGCGTTATAACCTCGGTGAAGTCGTCATTTCCTACTTGTTCCCCTATTTCTTGGCTTCTTCTTTTTAAAGGGCACTCTCTGATGAGGTGTCCATGTTCATGAGAGAACCTACATCTGAAAGGGGCATGTTCATAATCTATGGGTTGATTCCAAATCTCTCCCTCGTAGTCCAATTTAATAGTTTTCGGAAGCAATTGAGAGATATTCATTAAAACACAAAGCCTAGTATACGACATATTCTTCCCTCGTTTGGTCACCTCTGAAACTTTGATAAAGCACCCTAACGCTTGCCCTAATCCTTCTAAAATCCAAAAATCTACAGGAAGGGAGTACAGTCTTACCCAAACCGATGTCATTGCAAACTCCTCTTTATCCAGGTTAAAACAAGCTTCCCAGTGTAGAAATAAGGGTTGCCTTCAAAATTCGAGCTTTATCTTCGAGATTGGCAAAAATGATTGCAAAGAATCCCTTTGGTCCGAGTCTCAGGTCCACCTCTCCCTTTGGTTTCCAATTTTGTTGCATCCATTGTTCCAATTCTTTCTGAGTGGACCAACTACCCACAAATTTACATATGACGGCATGATCCCTCATGAGCTTCATGTGGTCATCCAAACATCTTGAGAGAATCACAAACCTGAGTTTTGTATCACCTTTTGGAATACAATTTCCTTTCAAACCCATTTTCCATTTATCTCCCAACACAGGTATTTGAGGACTAAGCGAAGAATTTCCCAGAAAATTTGTTCTTTCGTCACTATGCGGGTATCTACTAATAAGAATATTACGGAAAGAGGGGTGTCCCTTCTTGCCTTCGATTTCATTTTAAAAATTGTTTTACAATGCTTCAGTAGTATATGTAGTCTTTAATGTTGTAAGGACGTCAAAAACAACCCTGAATCGATATTAGTCCCCACCTTTACCTCTCTCATAAATGCCTTAATAATTCATTTTAACATCCCAATTCATCTGCTGAAAGTATGAAAGTACTCTTATGGATGAGGAAAAATATGATTTTATAATAACATTTGCAAAATCAGATCACCTAATAGTTTCGAGTGACACCTTCACATTTCGAAAAATATTGTAATAAATAGGAGCATGTCAATAAACATCAAGAATATGAAGAACCACATAGGAGAAGGTTATAAAGGAAATACATGATCGAAGATCATATGCAGGGTCGCAACACGAATTTTGTTTGCAAAACTTTTAGGATATACAAAGATTTTATTAGGTAAAACTTTTTATGTATGATGTATAGATTTGTAAGGGAGTTTTGGGTTAACTGTCACTATCTCCATAGACATGCTCTTAATGTATAAATGTCTAAAGAATATTTGCAAGGTGTATTCATTTTTTTTAAAAGTGGGGAAATTATGTGTGTTTGAAGAAAAGATACTATTATATGTTAATTTAATGTATTAATAGGTTCAAGGTGTTTAAGATTAAACATAGTGTATTAATGTATTAATAGGTTCAAGGTGTTCAATATTAAACATAGTGTTTAGCAAAAGTTTAAGAAAATAAAAGTAATATTTATAGTACAAGTTAGTTTTTAACAAGTAAAAAGTAAATTGTAATTTTATTTTATTATTATTTTTGTATAATTAGTTTTTGAGTTGTTTTAGACATTTAGGTTATTTTTTAAAATAAAATCATATTAATGATTTTATCTTCCATATTTAAGATTAATTTTTTGAAATATAATTATATTATTTATTTTATCTCAAATGTTTAAGATTTTAAAATAAAACTATATTATTTATTTTATCTCAAATGTTTAATATTTTTAAAATAAAATTATATTAAGAATTTTATGTTAAATGTTTAAGGTTATTATTACTAAATAAAATCATATTAACGATATAAAGTTTTGTAATTTTTAATTATTTATTTAAATTTTATTTTATGTTTAAGAGAAGATTATAAGAGGATTTTTAGGGTAGATCTATATTAAAATATTATAAAATAAATATTTTCAATTTTTTAAGTAAGGAAAAATTATTTATTTTATTATTATTATTATGTTTATATAAATATAATATTTTATTTTATTTTTTAGTTTATAAGTAAGAATGAAGATATTATGAGTAGAATTTTGATCAAGTTGAGAGGATAATATTTCATTTCTTAAACTAGAACCAATTAATCTTTTAGTATTATGTTAAAGAACAATATATTTACTATTATAGCAATTGCTTCTCATTTTACAAAACAATATTGTAAAAAAATAATGTGACTTCATATAGAGTTGAGAGTATTAAATGAATGAGGATATTCATAATTAAAGGGGTGACCTTCTGAAACTAATAATATAGTATTATAATATGATGAGAGAGTATTAAATGAATGAGGATATTCATAATTAAAGGGGCAAATGACCTATGTGGATGATTGACTATTGTATAGGGACTAACTAACACTAATCCCCTATTATTTTATTAGTAATCATTACCTTCATCCTAAATTTTAGAATGCCAATTGCATAGAGTTTGCATATTAAGGATTTTGAAGATTATATTTTATAGATTTTGTTTAGATTTAAATATTTTTTATTATTTCATTTTTAATTTAAATTTGTAAAATTGTATGTAATTTTTAGTGGCAGTAATGATTGTATATTCTAGTTATCAATTTTTTCTAATAAAATACAAATAAATAAAATTAACTAAAAATTGCAATTTTAAAACATAAAAACCAATTACAAGATGAAAAAAAATACATGTAAAAATACAAGAATTATTGTCCTATTTCAAAACAACATATATAAATCGATTAAATGGCATATAATGCAATAATAGCATTGCCCATCTTTGTACAAATGAGATTACAATAATGATGTTGTGCTAACCTACTTCTTAATTCATTGAAGCAAAACAGGAATAATAATTATGGTATGGAGCTAAAGGGATTAACTTGTGGTATTGTAGGTACTGTTAACACCCAGGTTGTTCCCTATGACTCCCAAGGGAATACGGCCGGGGTAACCACTAACCAATCTTTGGATCACTGTTTCTAGCCAAACTGTGATCAGAGAGGGCTCTCTCTTTATGATTTGTAACTGTTTATGATAGGGTTTTAGGCTAGCTATTATGCACAGGTTTTGTTTATGTTTTGGTTGAAGTATATCCTTCAGATCCCTTGTGATGTGATTTTCAGAGAGTCAAGTATCATTGGGCAATGGAGTCTGCGGCTGTAGGTGTCTAGAAACTTTGAGATGAAAGATGGAACTTACAAGGCCATTTGAGTGCTTAATAGAACAGATTTTTGATTAAATGACTGGAAAAAGGTAACACAAACAGTGAAAGCATTTAAGAATTTTCACTTATTGTATATATATTCCCAACAGACAGGTTTAAGAGGAAAGACAGAGGTCTCAGGGGCAAAAATTGAATCCCTGAGAATGCCTATCACAGTAAAAGACACAGTTTTGAAATGCAGCAATTAAGAATTACAATTCTGTCACTGTATCTGAGGAAAACATGTATAATAGCTCAGTTTGAGTCCAGGGTAATCATGGGTTAAGTCCTGGAACTATCCTTTCACCTTGCTATCAAGTGTAAAACATTTAAACAACAAAAGAGAACAAAAGACTCGAAAACATATAACAAAGAGATTTGAGAATACTTATTGTTTTATGCAACACCCTGGAATCCTGTAACATTCATCTTTCACCACAATACATCAAAGTACACCAAGCCTTGGAAATTCCATTCTTCCTTTGTATTACTTCTCTGAAAATATTACAGTAAGAGAGAGTTCTCAAAAGAAAATTACAACAACCCTTTTCAACTGCTGTGAAGGGTGAATATATACTTGCGGTCATTTACAAAATATCTGAGTTCTGAGTTATCTCAGATTTTACATTCTTACCAACCACTTAAGATATTATGACCAAAATTTAATACAGCATTGATTACAGAGTACAGGCATTTTAATGCTCTGTCAGAAGATATTTTAGCCTTTGGAAACAGCTAAGTCGGTCGAGATATTCTGAATAAATGCTGGAAGACCTGTCTTTAAGGCTTGTACGCTGTATCCTGGACTTGTCACCTGTGATTGTGACTGCTGCTTGTGGTGAGTCAATGGTCCTGCTGAGTTGGCTCAGCCTCTGCCTCTTCCTTGTAGATATCTTTCTTCAAAATTGTGCCTGCGCATGTATGCTCATTTGCCTGGAGAATTAGCGCTACTGATTCTGGCCTGACAAAATTGTCTGTGTCAAATTTCTCCAGACATCCTGTGTGGGCAGTTGGTGTGCTAAGATTGCCCCTAGAGTTTCATCTGCTTCTGTGAATTTGAAGAAGTTAGGTGGTGTATCAAACAGATGCTCAACTTCATTCATGAGGAAAAATAGGTTCTCCACCCTGTCATACATAGTCTGCCCGGTGGCTGGCCCTGCGTCTGCTGAAGTGCTGGGCGGTTTTGCAATCTCTGCTACTGCATGGGCATCAATCTCTTATTGTAATTGTCTAGGGTGAGCAGTCTTCCTACACTGCTTAAAATGCTGGGGAGGCCTCTGTTCTGTAGTGCCACGAATTTTTCCAGGAATCTGTTGATTTCAGTCTGCATATCCTGTGTCCTCCTCTCCAGTGTTCCAACCAAGTTCCTCAATGTTATGACTCTTTTGGCTACAGCAATTGTTTCTGTCCTGTTGGTGATTCCCATGACAGCTAATTGAGAGAGCTAGTCTTATAGTTCAGAATATTGATCATCCTAGTAGCAGCTTCTGGCATGTGTCCAAGGCTTGCCCTGGCTCTCTGTATTTCTCTGTTTGCTTTAGTGATGAGCACCATTTGCTCATCCATGGTCTCAATATATTGCCACTGGTTGGCAATGGACCGCCCAATGTTGCTCCATAGCACTGCTTTCATTTCAGCTGTCACTTTTTCTAGTGCAAGCTCTTTCTCTAGTTCAGCAATTCTCCTCTTAAGAGCTCTTACCTCTCTCTCCTTGGCTGCCTCATTCTGTTTGCTCTTGTCAAACTTTTCATTTACCTTAGCCAAGGTTTTCTTAAGTTCATCCAGCTCTTTCATTTGAGATTCCATGGCTTGGATCTCAGCTTGCAGCTTTTGCATGTCTAAACTAGTAGCCTGTTCCGATGTTGTAGTTGTTGTTGCTGTGGATGGCGCTGTAGTTGGTGCTGTAGCTTCTGTTTGCTGAGGAGGAGGAGTAGTCTTTGGAGGGACTTCCTCAAGATTTATTATCACAGGAGGAGGCTGGGAGGGTTGGCCCTCTTCTCTTTGCTTCAGTGCTTCTTGTAGTGCTGCCTTTGCAGCTTCAGTTTGTCCTAGCTGGTCTTGAGTCCTAACCAGCTCTTTGTATAGGGATACCAGCAGGTCTGTAGTATCCTTTTCTTGCCTTTGCTGGGCAACTTCATCTGTTTGTGGATGGATGGTGGCCGGGAGTTTGATTTTCTTTCTTAGGGCCGCCATGTCTGCATCCCTTATCTTCAGGAGTTCTTGGATGCCTTTGACATCTTTAGGATCATGCCCTATATCTATAATTACCTCTTCCAAGGACTTGATCCTATTGTCCTTGGCTTGTGATGATGCTCTTTCTAATTCCAGCTGAGAAGCTGTGTTATCCAGGCTGCTCTTTAGTTTGTAGTTCTCCAATGTCTCATCTGCCAGGGAGGCATACACCATTTCACCAGTTTGTTTATGTAATTCAATCTTGTCCATAGGGTGTATGTCTTTGGCAAGAACCTCCATGTTGGTTCTTAGATAGTCCGAGGTGGACTGAGGATGCAAAGTTGTGGGCATGAAGTGGCTCATTATCATTTTGCCTTCGCTCACATCGAAAGCAGACATGAGTCTGCTGGTTGCTAGGAGCTAGGTTTAACAAGTGATTATACAGCTGCACTTTTATGGGATCACTCCTCCTTTTGATGTCAATGAATTGCTGCTTTATACTTGACTGCCCTTCTCTATGTTGACCGGAGGAGCTGACCTCTCCTCCCATAGTCATGTCATGTCCACGCTGAGATGAGCTGGCCGAAAGTTCTCCACTGGGTGGGCCCATGCCCATGGCTTGCCTTACTGCTATGTCCTCCTCTTGGGAGTCATTCAGTCTTTGTCTCTTCTCTCCTCTGATGAAGGATGAGGTCTGGGGGGTCTCTCTCTCCCTTTTCCTGGTCAAGTCCTCCTTCTGTGGTGTTTGGAGGACTGAGGTGTCTACATTGGTGTCTGTCCTGGGAGGCACCTCTGTTTGGGGCTGCTGCTCAGTGTAACTAGGTAGATCTGTCCCCTTTTCCTGCTGCAAGGGCTGCTGTTCACTGGACTGTGCTTCTTCTTGTTGCTGCCCCAGTTCTTGCTGTTCCATTTCTTCTTGCTGCTGTAGCAAGGTGTCAACTTGTTCTTCTGTCAATATAGGTGGCTGTTCCACCTGTTTTCCTTTGTCTTTGCTTGCTGCCTGGGGTGTCTTCTCAGTAGTTTGCTGCTGTGCTGCTGAAGATTTAGCAGCTGTTCCAATTTGCTTTCTGTAGGAGAGGGGCACCTGTCCACAAGTTTCCAAGTCAGCTTCTTTTTGCACATTCCTAGCTTCTTTCTCAAGTAATTCTTCCTTAGTGACTTGTTCTACTAGTGTACCCTCTTCCCAATCTAGTGCATTGGCATACTTTTCAATTTCAGGTTGTCTTTTATGTGCATAGTTGCCCAATTTGTATCTAATTCTCCTGAGGGAGATAGAATGATTGGGGTCATAGGGAATCCATTCAAAACTGGTCTGCAATCTGAGGCCTTCCAGGATGCTGTCTGCCTCTTTCCACCCTTCCTCTTTCCTGTTATATAGGAAGGAACCTAGCTGGTTTCTTACCTTCAATTGTGACTTCTTGTTTCTACTCTGAAAGTGAAGGTAATCTGAGTTCCCAAACTGCCTGAAATATTCTAAGGCAAAAAGCCTCATGGGGACATACCTCGGCAACCTAAATGGGTTCAATTCACAGCCATATATCCTAATGACTGTGTGGTTCTGGTAGAAGTACCAGTTGCCAATATTGTAAGATTTGTTCAAATGTAGAATCCTCTTCATATCATCGGTTAATCTAGGAGGAGGAGTACCTTGCAGCGCTGTTAGGGCTGGATGAACAAATAAATCAATAAACTCACAGTATGTATAGGGTGATACTGAGGTAGAATGAAAAACAGAGGTCCAGAAAACAACTGATCTTGGGATTCCTTGGGCATTGAGTGGCCTCAAAGGAACAGAGAAGGTAGCTGGCTGGTAGAAAAGGAATAAATGATATATATAGGAGGTGTACCTGAACAGTCTCTCCCTTTTCAAATTCATGAACTGCTCATGGATTTTCTCTGCTATGTAAGTTGCATAATCATACTGCACAGCTGGAGGCTTACCAGGGGCAAATATAGACAGCATTGCCATTATGCTGTCATCTACATCTTCCACCCCCTGAATCCTAGGACATAGCCAATTAGATCCACCAACATTCTGCCCAACTCATTTAGATATTGGTACCCAATAGGAGGGGTTCTGACTGTTTCAGAGCCTGGTGTGACAAACAGTTGGTTGATTTTGACAATCTGGTCACTGGACAGCTTGATCCCTCTGTTAATCAGATTCTGCATGGATAGAGGGGTCAATTTCTTGGCTGTTTTGAAGCGCAGCATCTGGTTTATGCTCTCTGGGGTGATCTGGAACAGGACTAGGCCTGTGGGGCTCATGACTGCTCTTTGGCTGGGGTCATAGCATTCCTGGCAGCTATAAATGAGCTCTGGCATAGGATTGACTTGGGGAAGGTTGTATATGGGCAAATTTGACTCCCAAATCCCCAAGATATCTGCCCCACTGAGGTGCTGGGCTCTTAATTCATTCAACATTTGAATATTGTACTTGGTTCCCATGGGGAACCAATCCAGCATTTGGTAGTCCATGTCTCCCAGGGCTTTCCATGCTAATTCCTGGTGAGGAGCATTGATGGGCTTAATATTCAGTGCAATAGGGGTCTCCATAGCTCTTCAAGTTGCAAGAATTGCAGGTGGACAGGTGGAATGGTAAAAACACAGTCTGGAGGCAGTTCTCTGTGGAAACAGTTGATGTTTTGAGTATCCAAGGGGAATTCTCTCAATAGCAATTGAAATACTACTGGAGTCTAGTGACAGAACTTCTCTGTGGTCTAACTGAACTCTCCAATCGGGTGAATTATATCTATTAGGAGCTCTGCCGGGAAAACGCAGAATTACAGTGGTTTTATGTGAATTGCAGGTTTCTAAAGCTCTGCAGGTACTTCTTGGCCCTCACAATGACAATGGTGGATGAACAAATGGAAATGAACGGTGCAAATAGCGTTTTTATGGTTCTACTATCCCTCTGAGCAATTTCAAGCTTAATGAAGGTCGTATGGAGGGCGAAACGGTCTAAATACCTGTAATTCGATGAGCAGAGGTTGAAGCAAAGGTGCACAGTTGCTGCTTGAGGAGGTCGCCCGGGCTAATAGACTGGTTGGCGAAAATTAGAGTGCAAACGGTCATGCAGAGCGTCCAACAGTAATAACAGTGAAAGTGGTAAAAAACACGGGAAAATTGGTAAATATGGGTTATTTTACCAATTTGGCGCTTTTTTCTGCTGACGTCATCGGGCGACATGGCGGTGGGTGACTGGTCAAAGGGGCGGTGAGGTGGCAACCCAGTCAGCAGTGAGGTGGACCAATAACAAAGGCAGGTACGAGCAGATAAGGACGTGGCGGCGAGTCAGCGACGGGTAGGTGGCAGTCAAACCGCAGCGGTCACGGTTAAGGCCTTAACCGCCGCGGTTTCTCGGGGCGGTTTAGGTACGGCGCAGAAGCTGTCAGACTCGGCTCCGAGATGGTTGATCGATTGACGCGTGGAGGAGGCGTGACAAGGCGCAACGTCACTTTCTCGGAGGTTAAAGTGCCGCCATCGGATGCGCTCCGATATTAATGTGGACCGTCGGATCTGATGGGCTTGATCCGACGGCTGGCGGAGGAGAAAGATGCGCGCTTCATACTGCGGGCGGAAAAGATTAAAGTTTGTGGGTTTTTATGGGTTTTTCAAATGTTTTCGCTTAACCAATAATGTGGTAGGATTGGGGAACGTGCCAGAGGCGGGTATTAACCTTTGCAAAGGTTTTTATAGGCAAAAGGGGTTTGGAGAGGGGGTTTTATCAATGCAGAGGTGATTTGAGGGTAAATTAACTTGCAGCAAAGGGGAATAGGGTGGAATAGGTTCACCAAAGTGGCCAGATGCCATTTTGGTCCCTTTTGAAAAATACACGGCTATTATGCCTAGGGGAGGGAATATACATAAGATTTGGGGTTTTATACACCTTAGTGTTAGTATTATTAGGGGTGGGGGTAAGATAGGGGAGGTTATATAGTAGAATTAGGAGTTAATATGAATGAAGGAGGGGAATTAGAAAGGGGGTGTTAGTGATGGACTAGAGAGGGAAAGAAAAGAAGTTAGTGATCCTCTTTGCTGTGAGTTCATGGAATTCACCACTTTGTTTGCTGATAGATTTATTGCCTTGGCAAGAGACCTATTGATACCTGTGTAATGGTGATCATATTCTTTCTGCAACCACAACTGCCTACCCAACTATTTTGCCTAGCATTTTTTGTTTCTTCTTGGAGGGGCACTTGGACTTGCAACCCTCAATTGCCTTTTCTTTTCTTTGGCTTTTTCCTTTTCTCTCTATCTACTTCTACCCTTATGTCTTCCAAGGTCCCAGATTAAACTTTTGGGAACCTTTGCTTCTCTACCTGAACTACTTGTCTGCCAAGATTAAGCTGTTTGGACAGACCTCTTTCTCTATTCTACAACTCAAAATTGAAACATGGCATGATCCAGTTTAGACTGTTGAATCATCCACAAAATTTGAAATAAGGTCCTCAATACTTGAAACACTTTACCCAGCTCTTGCTTTCTAGGAAATATGGGATCTTTGGGATACCAGAGCAGAGCATATTTGGATTTTCTATAGTCAATCATGAAATATGAAACCTATTACTATAGGTATCCAACAGTGGCTCCACATGGGGATGGTTTTTCTTTTGAAAGACCAAGAACAGCAGGTCAGATTGCCTTGTTCCTTGACTGCCCATCTTAATCTTTGAAATTTGCTGCATATAATCTGTCAAAATTGTGTGCCTTTTCTTGGAGAACCTCTGATTCTATCTGCCTGTTGCTGCTAGGTGCAGCATTTGGGAAAACCTCTTTTTACATTCTAAAATAGAAGATAATATGTAAGGCTGCATATATACAATGAACCTCTGAATTTTTATCATAGTGAACAGTCAAAATAGTGCTTCAGCATCCTGCCATTGACAGGACCTTCATCCAGTTCAGTTACAGTCAAACTTTTTAGGAAGTAGGTGTTATTACCTTGTACTGCTTGGACAGAAAATGGTCCTTTCCATAAAGAATCAAACTTCCCATGTTTTCCTTTCTCTTCTCTTCTTGCATCCCACTTTAAAACTTTGTCCCCTACATTGAAATCTTCTGCTTTAGTTCTTCTGTCAAAGGCCTTTTTCAGTTTCTCTTGTAGTATCTGCACTCTGCTGAAAACTTGTTCTCTGGTCTGCTGTAAACAAATTATCTGGTTAATCCTTCTTTGCATGTCATTTGGCTCTGCTTGGCTTTCTTGTAGAAGTTTCATAACCGGCACTCCTAGTGATGAAGGAAATCTGGCCTCTAATCCATAGACTAACTCATATGGGCTGGTCCCAATTGATCTTTTAGTGGTTAATCTGTCTGCCCATAAAGCATTTACTAGTTTCTTATGCCAGTTCTTTTTGTTCTCTTCCAGCACTTTCTTTATGATGTTTATCAGGCTTTTGTTTGATGATTCAGCAAGACCATTTCCTTGAGGATAGTAAGCTGTAGAATGGCCCAGGGTAATGTGAAATTTATGGCAGAAGTTCACCATTTTCTTGGATCTGAAGGCAGCAGCATTGTCTGTTATTATCTTGTCTGGGCAGCCAAATCTAGCCAGTATATTGTTTTCCAAAAATTGAATGATTACTGAATCATTTGCTTGTCTGCATGGGACAGCTTCAATCCACTTGGTGAAGTAGTCTGTTGCTGTCAAGATCCATCTGTGTTGTCCTGAAGATGAGGGATGAATTTCTCCAATGAAATCCAAGCCCCATTGTTGAAAAGGTCTCTCTGTTGCAATGGGCCTCAAAGGAAGTGGCAGCAACTGTCTTTTGCCTTCAAACAGTTGGCACTTGTGGCATGATGTTGTGAATTTCTTCACATCAGAGAACATAGTGGACCAGCCCTTAATATCTTGTCTACAGTGGACTTCCAGTACAAATGTCCACCACAGTCTCCAGCATGGAATTCTTGCATGATATTGTCAGTTTCACTCTCAAGAAGACAGTGCAGCAAAATACCTTCATGGTTTTTCCAGAGTAGATTCTCATCTATCACACAAAATTTAGATGTTTTCATTTTTAGGAACCTAGACTTAGTTCTGGACAGTCCTGGGGGAGCACACAGGTTTTGTAATACATAACAGACATCAGAATACCAAGGAGATTGTTCAAAGGCTACATTGATCTTTGGAGTCGCCAGCTCTGTTTCACTGTCCAGTTGGTTGATATCTAAGGCTTGGAAATTTGCTTCTGTCATTAACTTGGCCAAACCTTGCCCTTTTATCAGCTTTGTAGGCTTTATTTCAATGTCAAATTCAAGTATGTTTGCAATCCATTTTCCTCTTCTACCCTCTAAGTTTTCTTGTGTGAGAATGTCTTTGACAATAGGACTTGGTACATAAGCCACAACATGGGAGTAAAGGATGTAAATCCTAAAGTCTTTGATAGCTTTGATTAAGGCATAGGCTTGTTTTTCCATTATTTGGTACTTTAGAGGAGCATCTCTAAGAGCTCTGCTGAAAAAAGCAATGGGCTTTTCATTCCCTTGGTCATCTTTCTGTAATAATACAGCAGCAATAGTATGTTGGGAGGCAAAAGAAAAAATAATAAAGTCTCTGTCAAACTGAGGGTTAGTTAACACTGGGGTTTGAGTCAAGGCCAATTTTATACTTTCAAAAGCTTGTTTTGCTTCAACAGTCCATTTGACCTTTGAATCTTTCTTTAGCATATTGTTTAGTAATCTGATTAACTCTGCTAAATTTGGGATAAACCTTCTCAAAAAGTTGATTTTTCCTAAGAATCCTTGCAGCTCCTTGACATTCCTTGGGTGAGGCATTTGTAGGATAGCTTGTATCCTATCTGGATCAATTCTTATGCCATCTTTCGAAATGATGTGTCCTAAAAGTTTCCCTTCTTCCAAACCAAATAATGACTTCTTGGGGTTTAAGGAAATGCCATATTTTCTGCATGTTATGAAGATTTGTCTTAAATGTTTCAAGTGTTCTTGGTCAGATTTTGAAAAGGGTGTAAGATCATCTAAGTAAATGACCAAGAAATCATGAATTTCCTTTGCAAAAGCAATGTCCATTGCTCTTTGAAATGTTGCCCCTGCATTTTTCAATCCAAAGGGCATTTTCACATACTTGAAAGTTCCCCATGGGGTAGTAAATGCAGTTTTGTCTTGATCATCAGGGTGCACTAAAATTTGATTGAAGCCTGAGAATCCATCAAGCAGTGATATTCTTGAGGCTCCTACTACCCTTTGAAGAATGTGGTCCATTTTGGGTAAGGGGTAGTTGTCTTTGAGTGACACTAGGTTCAAATTCCTTAAGTCTACACAAAGTCTAATCTCACCAGTTTTCTTTCTTGTAGGGACCAAATTTGAAATCCATTCAGAGAACCTGATTGGTGCTATAATACCAGCTTTGAACATTTTATGTAATTCTTTTTCAATGGAAGGAGGAGCACAGGATTGATTCTTCTCAATTTCTGTTTGAATGGTTTTTGATTAGGCTTGAGGGGATGGTGTGCTGGATGACAGAGGTATCATAGACTTTAGATCTCATAACCCCAAGCAAAGACATCTTGGAACTCTTTAAAGAGATCAATATATTTGGGCTTTTGATCAGGGGGTAAAGAGCAGATAGCTTTACTATTTTAGGCTTGTCAATATTACCAATATTGCATTCTTCAATTGTTGCATCTAATGGCTGCATCTTTGGCTTCCTGGGGATGTCATTTGAGTCAAAAATATCCTCTAATGGGGTAAGGCCTGCTGGGAGGAAATTGTCTTTGAGTTGTATGATTTCATTTCAACGTTACTCATCTCTTCACAGTCAATTTGGTTAATTTGATGAATGTTTTCATTGTTAAAAATGGTTGGACTGAGTAGTTGTTTTGCTGTCCTAGGTGACATTGGGTGAGCAGATTGTTGAAACTGTAATTGTGATTGACTTGCTGTCTCAACTATTTGTGATTGACTTGCTGTCTCAAGGTCAATATTTAATCCTGTGAACTCTTGTTGCAAGGTTAAAAATTGTTTATTTGCATGTCATTCTCAAATACTTGCCACTCTTTGACATTGTTTGGAATAGAGGGTCTATATTTGACCTCGGTCATGAAACAATTGTTGGGTTCTAATGGAAATTTGAAGGTGCTGGCAAATGTTGCCAAGCTATGTGCATGGAGATTGTGGCCCCTAGAAATTTTTGTGATAACAAACTCAGGAAAGGTCTCTAATATTTCAATTACAGCAGATCTGTAGGACCTCAGCCTTTTGTCATTGGTGACAAAATTCCCTTTACTTGTTGAATTACTAGATCAGAGTCCCCATGATTGAGAGGCTATGTGCTTGTAATGATTTTGCAATCTTGAGGCCTAGTAGCAGAGCTTCATATTCTGCCATGTTGTTAGTGCATTTAAAGTTCAATCTATAAGCCCGGCCTTCTGCATAGCCTTTCTCTTTGTTATGTATCCATACTCCAGCTCCTGCTCCTAACTTGTTAACTGAGCCATCAAATTCTAGGACCCACCAGATGCCTTGCTGGTCAGGAGATTTCAAATTCTGTTCATGGGATGGTAGTGTGAGCATGAGTTGGGGTTTGTTCTCCCATTTGTTTTCTAGGATAACTTCATCATTTGCTTGACCATCTTTGACCACTAGAGGAGAGCTAAAGTGTCTTGTTGAACTGATTGATGTTTGACAGGTGCTACTTGTTTGATCAAGGTTTTGTTCTTGTATAAGTGTCTCCGTCTTAATATCACTGCTTGAGAGGCCTGCACTGTCATTAAAGAGGATAAAGGAGTCTATGTCCGAATGAACAGCGTATATTGGGAAATTTTGGGGTTTCTCTTCACTGCTGACCATATATTTCATGAGTGTTTCCCTATAAAGTCTCTTTGGTTGTCCAAAGACAGAGATGGTTGCATATGACATGTCTAATTGCAGGGAGCCTTGGAGTTTCGCTCCCCATGATCTTGATAAGAGCATCCCATATTTGGGTGGGATATCAGCAACAACAACATCCATTAAAATGGTTTTGTTGGGAAATTGAACCAAGGACACACATAAATCCTTAATTAGGCCCAAGCATTTGACTTGACTAGAATCAAAAGAAAACAGGTCTTTGTATGGTCTTGTGATGTCTAAGTTTAATCTTTCCATGACTGCTTTTGGCATCAGGTTATGAGAGGCACCTGAGTCAAACATTGCATTGTGCAGTGTTTTGTCATGTATATGCAAGCTGACATAAAACGGTAAAACCCCTGTGACTACTGCTTTTCCATCTACCTCTGGGCCAAACAGTAATTCTGGAGTGTCATCTAACACATTTACATCATCTTTGCTATTGGTGAGCTGAAGGGATTTTTTGATCTGTTGTTTGTATATGTCATGCTTGGCTAGCTCTGAAAGGGGGATTGCTACCTTTAACTTGCCAATCTCTGTTCCTAGGTCAAAGGGTTTATCAATTTGGATTTTGGAGTCACGGGTAGCAGTTCTTTCTCTGTTCATTAGATCTTCTTGGTGGATTTCATCCTGATTTTGGAACCTGCCCCTTATATTGATGTCTTGAGGGTTAATGTTTGGGTTAGGGTGAGAGGACGAGGCTGCCATGGGCTGTTGTGGTGGGGACAGTAGTTCAGTGACCTCCTCAACCACTACTTCCTTTGTAGGCAAGTTTGTTTTGTCATTAGGTTCAGTGACTAAGGTTTCTTTAGATTGTTGTTTCTCCTTTATCTTTTCGGGCTGATTCACGTTCACAGTCCTACTCCTTAGTTTGTATTGCTTATGGACTTCATAGACAGCAGTATCATATCCTTGTTTAAAGTCAAAGGATTCTCCTGATTGAGTTTGGAATGTTTTGCTTTCATCCTCCTCATGGTCCTCCTGAGTTAAGAATACATGACTTTTGCCATCCAGACCTATTAGGTTGATTTCAAGATCCTCATTGAGCTGATTTGCTGAGGAAGTTTCTGCATAGTTTTCTTGAAAAGGGGGTCTGATATCTTGGTCAGCACCTGTCTTTCCTATATTGGGGTTCTGGACTCTCCTAAAATTTGGGTTTCTAGGAGGGTTGTTTTGTGGTGCCTCCCATGATGATTTCCTTTCTACTGATTCCACTCTCTCTCCCAATCTCTTCATGCTATTTAGAATTGCATCTAACTTTTGATCAAAACCCGAGGGTTCTTCTTTGAAACCAGTCTTCTTTTCCAGCTTTGCCCTGTTTCTTTTGGCAATTAGGTTGGCCTCTACAGTGACTGCAACCCTTTGGGCTTCTGCAAGGGTTGGAGGGTCTCTTTCTCTCAACTGATAGGCCATATCAGAATCAAAACCATCAGGGAAGTTATAAAGGGCCAAATCAGGAGGGGGCCTTAAGTTCTGGGGGATAGCATTGTATATGTTGTTAAACCTAGCACAATACTCCAAAACCGTTTCTTGGGGACCTCTTTTAATAGTGTTATATTCACCAAGTATATGGTGCGGATCTCTCTTTTTCTCCCATCTGTTGGTAAATTCCTGGTATAGAACTTCAGGGGTTGCAATGGAATTTGCATTTAAGGATCTAAACCAAGTTCTGACATCCCCAGTTAAGCTTTGAACAAAGATTCTCATCCTGACACTGTCATCATCTATTTCATAGGTCTCAAAGTGGTCTTGCATCTTTTTAGCATGCTGGATGGCTGTCAAAGGGCCATGGGAGTCAAAAAATGAGAGTCTAGTTTGGTAGTCTTGGGGTAGAGCTGGAGCATTGGCTGGTATCTGCAGAGGTGCATATCTGTTAGCCATATTTATGGGGTTTATAGGGTTAATAGGAACAAATGGGACAACAGGGATTACAGGTGTAACCGGGTTAAGAGGATGGGTAATAAGTGGGGAACTGGTTGAGGGAGTATGTGCAGATGGTGAAGATGGAAGGAGAGGACTTTGAGGGGTTGATGGTGAACTGGGGGAATTGGGTGTGGAACGGAAAAGAACTTTGCAAGGAGTGGGAATGAGGATAGGTTGGTCCGAACTTATATTTGAATCAGCAGGCTTGTCCTGCTTTTGCTGTCTCCTTATGTTCTTTGGTATGATATTTGGGTTATCGACAATGATGGGTTGATTAGGGTCAGGGTTTGCCCTAGTGTGCCTTGGGTTTCTTTTGGGAGCCAGCTTCTAAGTATTCTTTTAGAACTTTATACAGAAGTTTTATATGTACAAGGACTGAACAAGCATTCTGGAATGACTATATAGGTCTCAAAGCTAAGATGAAGTTTCCCTAGCTAGCTCTTCCCTAAAGCTGTCCCTGTATTAGAGAAACAGTCCTAAGGCCTCTTGGCTAGTTTCAGGCTTGATGGTAGCTTTGGAAGATAGTTAGTAATTGCAAAATGTTAAGTCCCCAGTGGAGTCGCCATTTATGTTAACACCCAGGTTGTTCCCTATGACTCCCAAGGGAATACGGCCGGGGTAACCACTAACCAATCTTTGGATCACTGTTTCTAGCCAAACTGTGATCAGAGAGGGCTCTCTCTTTATGATTTGTAACTGTTTATGATAGGGTTTTAGGCTAGCTATTATGCACAGGTTTTGTTTATGTTTTGGTTGAAGAAATCCTTTAGATTCCTTGTGATGTGATTTTCAGAGAGTCAAGTATCATTGGGCAATGGAGTCTGTGGCTATATGTGTTTGAAACTTTGAGATGAAAGATGGAACTTACAAGGCCATTTGAGTGCTTAATAGAACAGATTTTTGATTAAATGACTGGAAAAAGGTAACACAAACAGTGAAAGCATTTAAGAATTTTCACTTATTGTATATATATTCCAACAGACAGGTTTAAGAGGAAAGACAGAGGTCTCAGGGGCAAAAATTGAATCCCTGAGAATGCCTATCACAGTAAAAGACACAGTTTTGAAATGCAGCAATTAAGAATTACAATTCTGTCACTGTATCTGAGGAAAACATGTATAATAGCTCAGTTTGAGTCCAGGGTAATCATGGTTAAGTCCTGGAACTATCCTTTCACCTTGCTATCAAGTGTAAAACATTTAAACAACAAAAGAGAACAAAAGACTCGAAAACATATAACAAAGAGATTTGAGAATACTTATTGTTTTATGCAACACCCTGGAATCCTGTAACATTCATCTTTCACCACAATACATCAAAGTACACCAAGCCTTGGAAATTCCATTCTTCCTTTGTATTACTTCTCTGAAAATATTACAGTAAGAGAGAGTTCTCAAAAGAAAATTACAACAACCCTTTTTCAACTGCTGTGAAGGGTGAATATATACTTGCGGTGATTTACAAAATATCTGAGTTCTGAGTTATCTCAGATTTTACATTCTTACCAACCACTTAAGATATTATGACCAAAATTTAATACAGCATTGATTACAGAGTACAGGCATTTTAATGCTCTGTCAGAAGATATTTTAGCCTTTGGAAACAGCTAAGTCGGTCGAGATATTCTGAATAAATGCTGGAAGACCTGTCTTTAAGGCTTGTACGCTGTATCCTGGACTTGTCACCTGTGATTGTGACTGCTGCTTGTGGTGAGTCAATGGTCCTGCTGAGTTGGCTCAGCCTCTGCCTCTTCCTTGTAGATATCTTTCTTCAAAATTGTGCCTGCGCATGTATGCTCATTTGCCTGGAGAATTAGCGCTACTGATTCTGGCCTGACAAAATTGTCTGTGTCAAATTTCTCCAGACATCCTGTGTGGGCAGTTGGTGTGCTAAGATTGCCCCTAGAGTTTCATCTGCTTCTGTGAATTTGAAGAAGTTAGGTGGTGTATCAAACAGATGCTCAACTTCATTCATGAGGAAAAATAGGTTCTCCACCCTGTCATACATAGTCTGCCCGGTGGCTGGCCCTGCGTCTGCTGAAGTGCTGGGCGGTTTTGCAATCTCTGCTACTGCATGGGCATCAATCCTCTTATTGTAATTGTCTAGGGTGAGCAGTCTTCCTACACTGCTTAAAATGCTGGGGAGGCCTCTGTTCTGTAGTGCCACGAATTTTTCCAGGAATCTGTTGATTTCAGTCTGCATATCCTGTGTCCTCCTCTCCAGTGTTCCAACCAAGTTCCTCAATGTTATGACTCTTTTGGCTACAGCAATTGTTTCTGTCCTGTTGGTGATTCCCATGACAGCTAATTGAGAGCTAGTCTTATAGTTCAGAATATTGATCATCCTAGTAGCAGCTTCTGGCATGTGTCCAAGGCTTGCCCTGGCTCTCTGTATTCTCTGTTTGCTTTAGTGATGAGCACCATTTGCTCATCCATGGTCTCAATATATTGCCACTGGTTAGCAATGGACCGCCCAATGTTGCTCCATAGCACTGCTTTCATTTGAGCTGTCACTTTTTCTAGTGCAAGCTCTTTCTCTAGTTCAGCAATTCTCCTCTTAAGAGCTCTTACCTCTCTCTCCTTGGCTGCCTCATTCTGTTTGCTCTTGTCAAACTTTTCATTTACCTTAGCCAAGGTTTTCTTAAGTTCATCCAGCTCTTTCATTTGAGATTCCATGGCTTGGATCTCAGCTTGCAGCTTTTGCATGTCTAAACTAGTAGCCTGTTCCGATGTTGTAGTTGTTGTTGCTGTGGATGGCGCTGTAGTTGGTGCTGTAGCTTCTGTTTGCTGAGGAGGAGGAGTAGTCTTTGGAGGGACTTCCTCAAGATTTATTATCACAGGAGGAGGCTGGGAGGGTTGGCCCTCTTCTCTTTGCTTCAGTGCTTCTTGTAGTGCTGCCTTTGCAGCTTCAGTTTGTCCTAGCTGGTCTTGAATCCTAACCAGCTCTTTGTATAGGGATACCAGCAGGTCTGTAGTATCCTTTTCTTGCCTTTGCTGGGCAACTTCATCTGTTTGTGGATGGATGGTGGCCGGGAGTTTGATTTTCTTTCTTAGGGCCGCCATGTCTGCATCCCTTATCTTCAGGAGTTCTTGGATGCCTTTGACATCTTTAGGATCATGCCCTATATCTATAATTACCTCTTCCAAGGACTTGATCCTATTGTCCTTGGCTTGTGATGATGCTCTTTCTAATTCCAGCTGAGAAGCTGTGTTATCCAGGCTGCTCTTTAGTTTGTAGTTCTCCAATGTCTCATCTGCCAGGGAGGCATACACCATTTCACCAGTTTGTTTATGTAATTCAATCTTGTCCATAGGGTGTATGTCTTTGGCAAGAACCTCCATGTTGGTTCTTAGATAGTCCGAGGTGGACTGAGGATGCAAAGTTGTGGGCATGAAGTGACTCATTATCATTTTGCCTTCGCTCACATCGAAAGCAGACATGAGTCTCTGCTGGTTGCTAGGAGCTAGGTTTAACAAGTGATTATACAGCTGCACTTTTATGGGATCACTCCTCCTTTTGATGTCAATGAATTGCTGCTTTATACTTGACTGCCCTTCTCTATGTTGACCGGAGGAGCTGACCTCTCCTCCCATAGTCATGTCATGTCCACGCTGAGATGAGCTGGCCGAAAGTTCTTCACTGGGTGGGCCCATGCCCATGGCTTGCCTTACTGCTATGTCCTCCTCTTGGGAGTCATTCAGTCTTTGTCTCTTCTCTCCTCTGATGAAGGATGAGGTCTGGGGGGTCTCTCTCTCCCTTTTCCTGGTCAAGTCCTCCTTCTGTGGTGTTTGGAGGACTGAGGTGTCTACATTGGTGTCTGTCCTGGGAGGCACCTCTGTTTGGGGCTGCTGCTCAGTGTAACTAGGTAGATCTGTCCCCTTTTCCTGCTGCAAGGGCTGCTGTTCACTGGATTGTGCTTCTTCTTGTTGCTGCCCCAGTTCTTGCTGTTCCATTTCTTCTTGCTGCTGTAGCAAGGTGTCAACTTGTTCTTCTGTCAATATAGGTGGCTGTTCCACCTGTTTTCCTTTGTCTTTGCTTGCTGCCTGGGGTGTCTTCTCAGTAGTTTGCTGCTGTGCTGCTGAAGATTTAGCAGCTGTTCCAATTTGCTTTCTGTAGGAGAGGGGCACCTGTCCACAAGTTTCCAAGTCAGCTTCTTTTTGCACATTCCTAGCTTCTTTCTCAAGTAATTCTTCCTTAGTGACTTGTTCTACTAGTGTACCCTCTTCCCAATCTAGTGCATTGGCATACTTTTCAATTTCAGGTTGTCTTTTATGTGCATAGTTGCCCAATTTGTATCTAATTCTCCTGAGGGAGATAGAATGATTGGGGTCATAGGGAATCCATTCAAAACTGGTCTGCAATCTGAGGCCTTCCAGGATGTTGTCTGCCTCTTTCCACCCTTCCTCTTTCCTGTTATATAGGAAGGAACCTAGCTGGTTTCTTACCTTCAATTGTGACTTCTTGTTTCTACTCTGAAAGTGAAGGTAATCTGAGTTCCCAAACTGCCTGAAATATTCTAAGGCAAAAAGCCTCATGGGGACATACCTCGGCAACCTAAATGGGTTCAATTCACAGCCATATATCCTAATGACTGTGTGGTTTTGGTAGAAGTACCAGTTGCCAATATTGTAAGATTTGTTCAAATGTAGAATCCTCTTCATATCATCGGTTAATCTAGGAGGAGGAGTACCTTGCAGAGCTGTTAGGGCTGGATGAACAAATAAATCAATAAACTCACAGTATGTATAGGGTGATACTGAGGTAGAATGAAAAACAGAGGTCCAGAAAACAACTGATCTTGGGATTCCTTGGGCATTGAGTGGCCTCAAAGGAACAGAGAAGGTAGCTGGCTGGTAGAAAAGGAATAAATGATATATATAGGAGGTGTACCTGAACAGTCTCTCCCTTTTCAAATTCATGAACTGCTCATGGATTTTCTCTGCTATGTAAGTTGCATAATCATACTGCACAGCTGGAGGCTTACCAGGGCAAATATAGACAGCATTGCCATTATGCTGTCATCTACATCTTCCAACCCCCTGAATCCTAGGACATAGCCAATTAGATCCACCAACATTCTGCCCAACTCATTTAGATATTGGTACCCAATAGGAGGGGTTCTGACTGTTTCAGAGCCTGGTGTGACAAACAGTTGGTTGATTTTGACAATCTGGTCACTGGACAGCTTGATCCCTCTGTTAATCAGATTCTGCATGGATAGAGGGGTCAATTTCTTGGCTGTTTTGAAGCGCAGCATCTGGTTTATGCTCTCTGGGGTGATCTGGAACAGGACTAGGCCTGTGGGGCTCATGACTGCTCTTTGGCTGGGGTCATAGCATTCCTGGCAGCTATAAATGAGCTCTGGCATAGGATTGACTTGGGGAAGGTTGTATATGGGCAAATTTGACTCCCAAATCCCCAAGATATCTGCCCCACTGAGGTGCTGGGCTCTTAATTCATTCAACATTTGAATATTGTACTTGGTTCCCATGGGGAACCAATCCAGCATTTGGTAGTCCATGTCTCCCAGGGCTTTCCATGCTAATTCCTGGTGAGGAGCATTGATGGGCTTAATATTGAGTGCAATAGGGGTCTCCATAGCTCTTCAAGTTGCAAGAATTGCAGGTGGACAGGTGGAATGGTAAAAACACAGTCTGGAGGCAGTTCTCTGTGGAAACAGTCGATGTTTTGAGTATCCAAGGGGAATTCTCTCAATAGCAATTGAAATACTACTGGAGTCTGGTGACAGAACTTCTCTGTGGTCTAACTGAACTCTCCAATCGGGTGAATTATATCTATTAGGAGCTCTGCCGGGAAAACGGTGAATTACAGTGGTTTTATGTGAATTGCAGGTTTCTAAAGCTCTGCAGGTACTTCTTGGCCCTCACAATGACAATGGTGGATGAACAAATGGAAATGAACGGTGCAAATAGCGTTTTTATGGTTCTACTATCCCTCTGAGCAATTTCAAGCTTAATGAAGGTCGTATGGAGGGCGAAACGGTCTAAATACCTGTAATTCGATGAGCAGAGGTTGAAGCAAAGGTGCACAGTTGCTGCTTGAGGAGGTCGCCCGGGCTAATAGACTGGTTGGCGAAAATTAGAGTGCAAACGGTCATGCAGAGCGTCCAACAGTAATAACAGTGAAAGTGGTAAAAAACACGGGAAAATTGGTAAATATGGGTTATTTTACCAATTTGGCGCTTTTTTCTGCTGACGTCATCGGGCGACGTGGCGGTGGGTGACTGGTCAAAGGGGCGGTGAGGTGGCAACCCAGTCAGCAGTGAGGTGGACCAATAACAAATGCAGGTACGAGCAGATAAGGACGTGGCGGCGAGTCAGCGACGGGTAGGTGGCAGTCAAATCGCAGCGGTCACGGTTAAGGCCTTAACCGCCGCGGTTTCTCGGGGCGGTTTAGGTACGGCGCAGAAGCTGTCAGACTCGGCTCCGAGATGGTTGATCGATTGACGCGTGGAGGAGGCGTGACAAGGCGCAACGTCACTTTCTCGGAGGTTAAAGTGCCGCCATCGGATGCGCTCCGATATTAATGTGGACCGTCGGATCTGATGGGCTTGATCCGACGGCTGGCGGAGGAGAAAGATGCGCGCTTCATACTGCGGGCGGAAAAGATTTAAAGTTTGTGGGTTTTTATGGGTTTTTCAAATGTTTTCGCTTAACCAATAATGTGGTAGGATTGGGGAACGTGCCAGAGGCGGGTATTAACCTTTGCAAAGGTTTTTATAGGCAAAAGGGGTTTGGAGAGGGGGTTTTATCAATGCAGAGGTGATTTGAGGGTAAATTAACTTGCAGCAAAGGGGGAACAGGGTGGAATAGGTTCACCAAAGTGGCCAGATGCCATTTTGGTCCCTTTTGAAAAATACACGGCTATTATGCCTAGGGGAGGGAATATACATAAGATTTGGGGTTTTATACACCTTAGTGTTAGTATTATTAGGGGTGGGGGTAAGATAGGGGAGGTTATATAGTAGAATTAGGAGTTAATATGAATGAAGGAGGGGAATTAGAAGGGGGTGTTAGTGATGGACTAGAGAGGGAAAGAAAAGAAGTTAGTGATCCTCTTTGCTGTGAGTTCATGGAATTCACCACTTTGTTTGCTGATAGATTTATTGCCTTGGCAAGAGACCTATTGATACCTATGTAATGGTGATCATATTCTTTCTGCAACCACAACTGCCTACCCAACTATTTTGCCTAGCATTTTTTGTTTCTTCTTGGAGGGGCACTTGGACTTGCAACCCTCAATTGCCTTTTCTTTTCTTTGGCTTTTTCCTTTTCTCTCTATCTACTTCTACCCTTATGTCTTCCAAGGTCCCAGATTAAACTTTTGGGAACCTTTGCTTCTCTACCTGAACTACTTGTCTGCCAAGATTAAGCTGTTTGGACAGACCTCTTTCTCTATTCTACAACTCAAAATTGAAACATGGCATGATCCAGTTTAGACTGTTGAATCATCCACAAAATTTGAAATAAGGTCCTCAATACTTGAAACACTTTACCCAGCTCTTGCTTTCTAGGAAATATGGGATCTTTGGGATACCAGAGCAGAGCATATTTGGATTTTCTATAGTCAATCATGAAATATGAAACCTATTACTATAGGTATCCAACAGGTACAAATCCCAGCCCTAACTATATGGTGGAGATGGAAATTGGGCATTTGACCCATCAAAAGGAGTGTTTGCGATATGTTAGCCATCATGTGTGAGGCATTCATGGATTAACATGGACATTGGGTTTTGACTTCAAAGTATTATTAGAAGAGGGAAAAGGAATGTTGTTTAGCCAAGTTTAACTTGAAGTAGAGGGGTATGGGTTCTAACCATCTCTTCTATTTGAAAAACTTCACCAAATAATATAACTAGCTTCATTGTAGGAAACTCCAAACTGCGAATAAAAATAAAGTTAAAAAACTATTTAAGAATAGCATTAAAATTATTGATAATCAAATCTTACAATCATGATATCAAGGTCCTAGTTCTCAAAATTTCCCCTTCCCACTCTTTTGGGATATTCCATATAAGATGAGAAAATGGGGCAAGATTATTAACTCCACTTAGCTTACTATTGCATTTGTTTTCAAAATTTATTGAGATTGAAAATGTTTGCCTTGTAATATTCTAATTTCTAGATATAAAAAATGTGAATTTATTGGAAATGATCAACGTTTCAGGTGGTCACTCTACCCATCATTAAAGACTTAAGAATTTGTGCAATGAAGTGAGAAGAGAGTGCTAAGGTAAGGTATTAAATAGGCAAGAAAATGAGGTTGAGGAATATATAAGAAATTAATAAAATAAATAAAATATGAGAAGAAGGGAATAAGAGGGAGAACGAAAAGAAAAAAACGAAATATTAAAGATGTGAATTTTTTTTTATCTAAAATATTTTTTTCAAAATGTAAATTTAATACATAATGAAAAAAGTGTTGAAAAGTGTAACTAGGTTCGATCTTCATAATGACATATGTAATTGTGATATTGTGTAATTGATGCAAAGAAGAAAAATAAAATTATTATTGTAATGCTTGTTTCGCAGGTTTCATGAGCAAGGAATTTTACTTTTAGTATGACTCCATTATGAGTCCTTAGGGTTGGTCATAAAGTCAAATTGAGTCAATTTCATGTCTGAAGGACCCTTCATGGGTATGTTACATTTTGTATGAGTTATTAAATCAGTATGTAAGCCCTCCAACACCAAGTACAAAATAGCTCCTTCAAGTCGACTCCAAAATGGAGTAAATAACCTACTCAAAGAGACATGTTGGCTCAGCTCTCTCAAGTAGGATAATTATGAGGCTCCAACCACTATAAATAGGGAAGCTTAGCCTTATTTCAGCACAGAGAATTTCGGTGAAGAAGGTCTGAAGTCTGAAGTGTGGAAGTCATAAAATAGGGACCCTGGAACCAATGAGGTGAAGGAAAGGAGCAGCGAGGTCATCAAATTTGTTTTTGGACTGTTTTAAGGTTGGTCTCCTCTCACACATGTGAAAGAGAGGACTAATATCACTGCAGAAAAGGTTGAAGTATGTTTTGTGGTGATAGAAGCAAAACTCAAGAAGCCGAGTTGGAAGAGAAGATCATTCAAGCCAAGCAAAGGAGATTAATGGGTTGGATCATCATATATATCTCACATGTGCTACATATAAGGTTCCTAAGGAAGCTGAAGTAAGGTACAGGCCTGAAGCAAAGAAGAGGAAACTGAATTCTAAAGGGTAGCAGAGAAGGAGGGAAAAGCAGAGGTTTGACTATTGTTGACTCAAGCAAGAAGGATCCCATCAAGTAAGGTTTGTGACTTGGTCTTGGAGTGGAAAATAGGTCAAGGGTCTTGGTCTTGGTATTTGTCCAATGAGGTCTCTATAAGAAGAATAATTTGTTTGGGTTTTCCTCTCAAGTGGGAGAGGTTTTGGCCCTCGATGATATCCTATATTTTGTGTCTCTTGTCTCTTTATGGTTTATGCATTGGTAGTTGTTTGATTAATAATAACACTAATAACCTAAGTAAAAGAAGATCCTAATCTAAAGAAGTAAAAAGCACTTACAAGCAGTTACTACTAGAAGATAAACACTCAATTGATATGCCCTAGATTTCTCAACATGGTATCAAAGCTATGGTGAATAAGTCAAGGAAGGGTATTTTATCAAGGGACACTCAAGGATCAAATCTCAAGGAAGGCATCAAAGCAAATATCATCTTTACGACAAGATCTACAAAGGAAGCATTATAACCGTAGATCGAAGAAGTAGTCTAGAAAGAAATCTTGGGATCATCATCAAGAAAAGAAGGCCAAGTTGAAGAGATCTTCGAATCAAGGTCCTTCCATTGAAAAAGATCATCCAAGAAGCATTAAGACATCTTCATCTATCATCATCAAGTTGAAGATTTTATCTTCACTTGAAAAGTAAGTATCGTTTCTTCTATAATCTAATCTAACAAAAATGACTTCATTTTGCAAGGATATCTATAAGTTGGTTGGCTCATCGAACTTCCTTGCATGGAAAATGAGAATAGATATAGTCCTTGAAGAAAATGAAGTTATTGATCATGTCAATAGAAAGGTATCCAAACCATCCGAAGTACAAGCACTATCTGAATACATGTAAAGGGATCTAAGGGCTCAAGAGATTCTTATGGAGTCTGTCAAATATCCCCTCATTTTCTACATAGTAGAGTTGGATACATCTAAAGAGATATCTGATAAACTGGTAGAACTATTCTATGAAAGTTCCATAAGAGAGATCATATCACTTAGATTTGATCTACACAAATTGAAGGTGTCAAAATATGAAGGGATATCCTCATGTCTCTCAAAATCATATCAAATAAGATCACAACTTCAATATCTAGGGGAGATGATATCAGATAAAGAAATGATCTCCATTTTTCTAAATGTAGTAATTGATGAACAAGGTCTTCGTTTCAAATACCTATGAGGACAAGAAATTTATCCCATTCAACAACTTGTGGTCTCTATGCAAGATAGAAGAAGATGGGTCGAGGGCAAAAAGTGTTGAAGAATCAAATGAGAAGATTCAAACATTTGCTAGAAGGAAAGGGAAATTTGGAAAATTTGGTCCTCGGAAAGGAAATAATAACATAGATAATATTCAATGCTATGGATGTAAATAATATGAGCATTACAAAAAATATTGTCCTAAGTTAAAGAAGTTAAATAACAAGAGGGATAGAGAAGAAGCCCATGTCACTGAAGAAGTGAAGGAAGACGAAAAAAGAGCTCCAAGAAAGAGGAGGTAAGAGATCTCCATTATTGAGATAATCTTCCTCACATAAGTTCTTTTCAAGTTCCTAAGTCTTCTATTGTAATATATGGCTATCGTGATTCAATAAGTAAAATAATGGGATGCATCAAGTCATCATAGAAGCATTGAAAGCAAGAGCTTGGGACATCATCATAGAGAAGCATGAAAGATGGTTAAAATCTATCGAAGTAAAGGATATAGATCTTGGGAATCTCATTGAAAACACAAGTGGCAAGGTCATCTAGTACAAGTTTCATCATACATCTATCAAAAGGAAACATTTGTTGATGGGGATACTTTAGATCCTCAAGATTATATGATGGAATCTTCATTGAAAGGTTCACCAATCATGAGGGGAAGAAAGTATTTCATCAAGAATTCCAAAATTGTGGAATTCATGGGATGATGGTATGATGACATAAAAGTGAAGCATATCAAGGGATTAAATCTCTTTCAATCAAGGAAGTTGTTGCAGGAAGTCTAGATGACCCAAAGAGAAAGAAAAAAAGTGACGTATGTATGTTAACATTTGATATTGTGGAAGTCATGTCATATGGTTGTAGATATCATAAACCACCGCTCTATCTTAAGAGCATGATCAAAAGAAAGGATCTCCTCCCTCAAGGGGATGCAGGAATGCATGGGTCACACATTCACTAAATGAAATCAACATAATATATCCTCATTTGAAGTATGAGGTGGTTGACTACAATTGAGGAACTCTGATTGGAAGCTCCTCGGAATGAATAATGTGAAGAAAGGAAGGAAGAGATCATGGAATATGAAACCATGGTAAAGGCAATCAACATCTGATAGACCGAGAATATTTGACTAGGATATCTCCATGGAAGATATGAAGACCCTACTGGAGTCTAAAAAAGAAAGAGACCCTTGATAATATATATCTTTGGGAGATGTGTCGATATGTATGTAGGATGTTGATGTGAACTTGAAGATGCCATTATAAAATACCATCACAAAGTTAATGTTGATTTTAATGTTCATTCCTTTATTTTTGAACAAATATATGGATGGATTTATGTAGGGTTGCTAAGGGAAGATCTATGGATGTCTTCCACCACTGATGCACATGTAGCAGGATGAAAGATCCTTATGTAAACATGGCATGAAGAAGGTAGTAAGGCATGAGGGAAGGTCAAATATGTGCTGATGGATGACTTTCTGATGATGACATGGTTGACTCATAGATGAAAGTAATGGATGGTCAGTACCCTATGCAGAAGTCCCAAACATGAAGACTCTTGGATAATGAAAATAAGTTCATGACATCGTGAAGAGGAGTTATTCGAGCAATTGGTTGTCCCATCATCTCCACCTGAGAAGTTGTCGTAGATCCCTAACTAAGAAGGAGCCCGGAAACAAGTTTCTTACTTGGAAGAAACTTGGAAATTCCTAAGCCAAGAGGAAGCTTAGGTACATTCCTTTCATAGGAATGAGTACAGTCCTTTATTGGAATAGATATGTCCTCCCTCATTAAGAGGGAGAGATAGACACATCATTATTGTCTTCACTTGGGAATATAGAATGGAGGATTGGGTAAACATTTGGCATCTGATACTCTTTAAGGATTAGTTAGTGCATCCAAGATAAGAGTAGTCATAGAGGACTGATATTCTTTGAGGTCTGGTAATCCAAGGTAATAATAGTCCTTGTGGAACACACCCTGAGAACCTGAGTGGGGTACGTTCTAAGAGAGACAATGACGAGGGTTTTGATACATCATTGGTCTCGCCATCATTGTGCTCATTATCTCATGGAGAGATAGAGTTGTTAGTCAAGGCCTTGTTATGTGACAATGTTGGTTGATATGATGCTAAACGGATGGGTTACAGATCCAACTCTTCTTATTATAAATTATGCAGATTAAGAATGACCAAGTACCATTATGAATACATCGTTAGTTAAGAGGGAGTGTTAAAAAGTGTAACTAGGTTCGGTCTTCATAATGACATGTGTAATTGTGATTTTATGTAATTGATGCAAAGAAGAAAAATAAATTATTGTAATTCTTGTCTCATGAGTTTCATGAGAAAGGAATTTTATTTTTAGTATGACTCCCATTTTGAGTCCTTACGGTTGGTCATAAAGTCAAATTGGTTCAATGTCATGTATGAAGGACCCTTCTTGGGTATGTTACATTTTGTATGAGTCACTAAATCAGTATGTAAGCCCTCCAACACTAAGTACAAAACACCTCCTTGAATTCGGCTACAAAATGGAGTAAATAACCTACTCAAAGAGACATACCAAATCATCTCTCTCAAGTCGGCTAAAAATGAGGCTCCAACCACTATAATAGGGAAGCTCGGCCTAATTTCAGCATAGAGAATTTTGGTGAAGAAGGTCTGAAGACTGAAGTGCGAAATTCATAAAATAGGAGCCATAGAATCAGTGAGCTAAAGGAAAGGAGAAATGAGGTCATTATATTTGTTTTTGAATTGTTTTAAGGTTGGTCTCCTCTCACACGTGTGAAAGAGAGAACTAATATCACTGTAGAAAAGGTCAAAGTATGTTTTGTTGTGATAGAAGCAGAACTCAAGAAGTCGAATTGGAAGAGAAGAAAATTCAGGTCAAGAGAAGGAGATTAAGGGGTTGGATCATCATATATATCTCACATGTGCTGCATCTGAGGTTCCCAAGGAGGCCGAAGTAAGGTACAGGTCTGAAGCAAAGAAGAGGAAACCGAATTCTAAAGGGTAGTCGATAAGGAGGGAAAAGCATGGGTTTGACTATTGTTGACTCAATCAATAAGGATCCCATAAAGGAAGGTTTGTGACTTGGTCTTGGAGTGGACAATAGGTCAAGGGTCTTGGTCTTGGTATTCGTCAATTGAGTTCTCTATAAGAAGAAGAATGTGTTTGGTTTTTCCTCTCAAGTAGGGGAGGTTTTGGCCGTAGCTGATAGCCTATATTTTGTGTGTCTTGTCTCCTTATGGTTTATGCATTGGTAGTTGTTTGATGAAGAAGAACACTAATAACCTAAGTAAAAGAAGATCCTAATACAAATAAGTAAAAATCACTCACGAGCAGTTACTAATAGAAGAGAAATCGCTTAACGGTTATGCCCTAGATTTCTCAACAAAAAGGAGGGATATGAAATTGCATAAAATAATTAATTAAATCAAATCAAGAGTAGAGATGAGAAGAAAGGAGATAATATAAATGAAGGGATGAATTAAAAACAATGATGAAATATTCGAGAGGAGAAGAGAAGGGGAAAAGAGAAAAGAAGGGACAAACTATGAGAATAATGAAAGATTCAAGGAGAGGAAAAGTGAAGAGGTAAGAAACCCACAAACAAAGGAGGTAAAGGTGATTGGTTGAGGTGGTGAATTATCAATTTCCAAGACTCGTTGAGTTTATAGTTGTCTTCTTGATTGAAGTTATTTGAGTGATATTCAATTTCGATAGCTTCACAAATAATGTTGGTGGAATAATGCGGGGTAACTGACAGAACTTTGGTTTGGTCAAAATTGATGAGTTGATTCGAGTTATGAGAATGTCCAGTGATAAAAAACTTTGTGGCATTATTATGGTTACTATCGATTGTGTTCTTCGAGATGAGATTTTAAAGATATACATGTTTTCCTAATATATGATTTTCCAAAGGAGCATGGGATTTGTAAAAGTTAGGATGAAGAAGGGGATCAAATATATCTTTGGCAGTTCTAAAAATGTTTCAAAATGGTTTTTATATTATTTTTGGTTAAGACTTTAAAAATACAGTCAATAGTGCATTGAATATGTGGAAGAGAAATTTAAATTAAAGCAAGGGGGGAGTTGGATTCGACTAAGTTGATTTTATGAGTAGGATGGAAAGATCTACCAATTTGGGTGGATGAGTGCTCATTATCCCAAAAGGATTTAAAAAGCTAGGATTTCTCTTTTTCAATGAATTTGGGGTCAGAGATGTGAAAGGCTTGGGTGGAAAGAGTTTTAAGGACATCAAATTTTTGAGCTAGATGATGGTGCGAATGGGCATGAAGATATCTTTCATTATGGGCCTTTTCCAGTAAACTTGATGGGTAAGGGTTTTGGTAGATTTTCAAGAAATGAGAACATCAAGAAAGGGGAGATCACCATCTACCTAGATTTCCATAGTGAACAAGAAATGGGAAGATCTGTTATTTAGGTGGTTGTGAGAAAAATTTAAGGCAGGGTGGCCATGTTTCCAAACCATGAAGGTGTCATCAACAAATTGATACCAACATTTGGGCTTTTGATGGAAGGTGTTTAAGGCTAATCATCAAAATTTCTCCATGACTATGTCAGAGATATATATATATATATATATATATATATATATATATATATATATATATATATATATATTATATTATATATTTATATTATTTTTATTTTGTTTATTTATTTATTTATTTTTATTTTTTTATTTATATATATATATATTCCACAATCATGCCTTCAGTTTGTTCATAGCAAACACCTTTAAAGGTGAATAAAGTGGATGAAAGGCAGTTTAATGAGGTTTCCACAATCATGCCTTCAATTTGTTCATAGCAAACACCTTTAAAGGTGAATAAAGTGGATGAAAGGCAGGTTAATGAGGTTTAGGGTTTCGAAAAAAAAAATGGAAATTAAAGCTTTTGGAACCTGAATTTTGGTGAATAATTAAGTAGATGACATCAAAGCTAACCATAATTCTTTCACCATGCAATATGAAATATATTTCATGTTTTAAATCATTTATAGAAAAGTTTCAAATTTTCACGTACAATTAGGCATAAGTTAACCTTACCATGTTGTAACTTTATACTATATAATTTTATGAACACCTTTGTGATTCAATAAAAGTGAAACATGGAACATGCATAAATGGGTCAATAGAACAAGGAGAAACATTAGAAACACGTGTAACATTATATTCATACATTCAAAAATAATCTAGGATCACATACAAATATGTAGTCTTCATTCATTGAGAATGAAATTACGATTATTTACCCTAGAAAAATATCAATTTCCATAGGGAGTGTTGAATACTCCCCATGAACCATCCTAGTACTTGAAAATGGAATAACATAAACAATAATAAACAATAAATTTAATAAAACTAGAGAAATAGACAAATGGTTGGGGGCACTCACACCCAACCTATAAATCCTAAAAGATGGAGGAAGACATCTCCATGTAAAATGGTGTTCACATTAGTAACATGTATGTCTTAATAATAAAATGGATTCATTATAAGTAAAGGAGGGTAACCCTTTTAATACTACTCTCATAATAATACCTCTCCGTTAACGTAGTGGTGAGTCATTGATCCAGGTGGATGTTGGTGGCCACCCACCTATCCCACTTGGACCCCACAACTGTCTCTTTTAGTTTTTCAGTTTCCTTAATTATAGCGCAGTTTACTATTTTAAGCAGTTTTTCAGGTCCTAAACTTCCGGAGCCGTTTTGAAGCCCTAAACGACGTTTTTTTGGAAATCTTCCACCAGTGATTTTTGTGATAAAAATCGTCTTTTCCATCATCGTCCTCAGAGAGATCTTTCCAACGGGCTATCATGCACGTCAAACGGAGACAATACAACCAATTCGCGACCCCGAGAAGTTGGCTGTCCAAACCACCCTAAAACGGGGCCCACAATTTGGCGTTTCATCTTCTAGGGTTAGGTTTTGGAATGTGAAGGGTTTTCCATTGTTTCTCAATAATAAATAGGCCTTCAAGCCTCATTGTAAACACAGTTCGGAACAGTTCAGAGGCATGTAGCCACACATCTCTTCTCAGATATAAGCTACCATCACCCTAGCTGGTTTATTTCCATTTCTGGTTGTAAGCATATTTCAGTATTTTCCATTAATGAAATGAAGTATTATTTCCGCTGCATATCTATCTTTATGGTTATCTCTATATTTTATTGCGTTCCTATTTAAATCTGGATCAGTGGTATCAGAGCGGTTTGCTTTTTCTCTGTTTTTCTTTACATGTCCCCAACAAGGTCGGGATATAAGGATTTAGGGCTTGAACTGGTCGAACCTTTGCAAGACCAGCCTCGCAAATCCCGACGGCCTCCCATGGCGGATGAGAAGAAAGACAAGGGGGCAGGAGATCCTATCAAAATCTTGCTCGAAGAAGCGCTCGAGCGGCAAAGGAACGCGATGATGGATAGCTTTGCGCAAATCCTTCAGCGGCTACCCAGAGGCGACGCATCGGCTTCCAACAGCGACTCTGGAAACGCCACACCGTTTAAGGTACAAGTTAATTTTGAAATCCCCATATTCGAGGGTCAAATAGACGCAGATGCCGTAGATAAATGGTTAAATCTGCTAGATGGGTATTTTTCTGTTCATGAATTTTCAAGTCGGGAAAAGATTGTTTTCGCTCTTCTCAAAGCAGCCGCCCACGTCAAGGACTTGTGGGAAACCTACTGCGAGCAGAAGGATGAAAGTACAGGCTCACTATTTTCAGCAGCACCCACTTGGAATGACTTCCGGGATGCCATCAAGGAGCAGTACTACCCTGTCGGAAGCTATGAGGACAAATACATCAAATGGACCACACTGCGGCAAGGACGAGACCAAGATGTGTCGGAGTTCACAAACATTTTTCATACCCTTCGCACACAGTTGGGTATCAAAGATACTGAGCGGCATCTGGTACTCAAATACCGCGGCTGCCTACACAGATACATCCAGGAAGAGATGGGGTTCTTGAACATCTCCTCACTCGGCACAGCATACCGATACGCTGTCAAAATGGAGCAAAAGTTCAAACAGAAGAAGCGAGACTTTGGATCTGCAAATCCGAATCCCAAAGGACAAAGCCAAGGCGGGTTGACCCAAGACAACCCGTCAAAGCCGCAAGAAAAGAACAACACCATGAAGTCGAAGAAGGACACAGGGAAGTGGTGTGAGTTCCACAAGAGTCCCATTCATAACACAAGTGAGTGTCAGACCAAGCAGTCGCTGGTGGCTGAGTTGAAGTCTTCCGAATCAGATGCATGTTCCGACCCTGAGCCAGAACCCGACAAGGGGAATGGCAAAGGGAAGCAGATCATTGATGCGGATCCCAGCGCCACTGTTGCCACCGCCAAGATCCAAAAAGATGAGCCCGAAAATCCAGAGGAAGGGGAGCGTCTTTTCCACTCACAGATGTGGGTGAAGGGTTCGCCGCTACAATTCATTGTCGATAGTGGCAGCCAAAAGAACCTCATTTCAGTAGAGGTCGTGAAGCGGTTGGGCCTACCGACTACACCGCACTCGCAGCCGTACAGTATCGGGTGGCTTCACGAAGGACGAGATCTAAAAGTTCGCCAGCAGTGCCGCCTTCCCTACAGCATCAAACCCTTCACAAACGAGGTATTGTGTGATGTTACACCTCTGGATGTTTGTGATGTATTATTAGGCCAGCCATACTTGTGGAGGCGACATGCTGTGTATGAGTCCAGGCCTCGTGCTGTCATTATTTCTTTGAATAATTCATTATACAGGATACTAGAGGTAGCCCCACCTACCGCCACATCTTTGATCACCGCTAAGAAAGGCAGCAAGCTCATCTCACAGACCAGGAAATTCATCTGTCTGGTTCACTCCCAGAGTAAGGGGAAGATTGCCATCACATCCATGACCCCCGCGAAGGGTTCCTCCATGCAGCAGGAACAACAAAGGGATACGGTCATGACAGAACACTGGAAAAACTTTTCCTCACCCACAGGGGTACCACACAAGTTTCAGGTGGGCGACAAAGTTTGGTTACATCTGCAGAGAGAACGCCTTACCAGAACCCATCAGAAACTTAGACCACTTCGACATGGTCCTTACACCAGTAACAAGGTTGTGGGCAACAATGCTTTGAAGCACAACATTCCTCCATTCCTTCAATTGCACCAATTGTTCAATGTGGACCATCCCCGACCATGCTTCCCACCATTTCTGGACACATCAGAGATTACAGAACAGCTCACCAGAGACCCAACTCAACAGAAGCTTCCTCATCTCAAGGAGGAACTCAACGCAATGGGGACCATTGCTTCCTAAGGGGGGAGGAATGATCCAGGTGGATGTTGGTGGCCACCCACCTATCCCACTTGGACCCCCACAACTGTCTCTTTTAGTTTTCTAGTTTCCTTAATTATAGCGCAGTTTACTATTTTTAGCAGTTTTTCGGGTCCTAAACTTCCGGAGCCGTTTTGAGGCCCTAAACGACGTTTTTTTGGAAATCTTCCGCCAGCGATTTTTTTGATAAAAATCATTTTTTCCGTCATCGTCCTCAGAGAGATATTTCGAACGGGCTATCATGCGCATCAAACGGAGATAATACGACCAATTCGCGACCTCGGGAAGTTGGTTGTCCAACTCACCCCAAAACTGGGCCCACAATTGACGTTTCATCTTCTAGGGTTAGGTTTTGGAATGTGAAGGGTTTTCCATTGTTTCTCAATAATAAATAGGCCTTCGAGCCTCATTGTAAACACAGTTCAGAACAGTTTAGAGGCATGTAGCCACACATCTCTTCTCAGAGATAAGCTACCATCGCCCTAGCTGGTTTATTTCCATTTCTGGTTGTAAGCATATTTTAGTATTTTCCATTAATGAAATGAAGTATTATTTCTGCTGCATATCTATCTTTATGGTTATCTCTATATTTTATTGCGTTCCTATTTAAATCCGGATCAGTCATATTGTATATAACTAACACATATCCACTAAGTTAGTCACCACTCATTAATACAAGTAATTTCAACTAACTCAGTGATGGAGAATTTATAATCTTACAAACAAAATAACTCATTTGCAAAATATGTTTTGTATAGGTACACAACATGCCCTCCTTCTAAATAATCTTTGTTCCAAAATCTATCTCTAATTCTATCAATTATCACCATTTCAATGCTTACATTAATAGTGACCCTATACAAAATCATTATAAAATTATGGGCTTGCATACAAAATAACTCATAAATACATATACCCTTGTATGCATAAAAATGCCGTGTATGGCTACACCATATGCTTCCCATTTCCCCATGCCCCCTAAGAAGCATCGTCCCCAAAGCTTGAGGACCAAACTGTAAATCAACCATGTGTCTTCTTCTTTTATTTGTGCTTCTTTTTCCTTTTCCCAAATATGATCATATGTAACCATCCAAATGGAGGGAACCATGAAATTTAATCTTCTTTAAAGAACTAAAAAAAATAATTCACTTTGTTTCGCTAAAAATACTCAATAGGATCATATGGACCCAATAAATCATTAGCATAATTAAAATAATATGGTGAGAAAATTCATATTCATATATGCAAAAGGATGGCAACAAGACTAGAGAGAATTACCACCAAGGCAGATTCAATGGGGAGACTCCTTTTCACCATTTTTTCATGACTACTTCCAATGGCTTCTTGTTGAACCAATACACTTTTCTCACTAAAAGATAGAGCATAAGGAGGACAAGATTCATGAAAGAGAAATTGGTAATTCAAATCTACCTCTTCTAAATCATCTTGACATAGATATTGATCATAAACATGAGTACAATCAACAAAGAGAAGATGAAAGTAGTGATATCCACACAACTAGAAGATATCTCTATAGCATGCTTCACAAGAATATTCCATATCTAACCATGAATCTATCCCATTTTATTATTCAATATTTATGTTAAGTGCCATGGAAATATATTAAAACTTTAAATAGGCCATGCTAGGGTTTCAAAAAATTAAAAGGATAACTTGATTATGTTTTTTCCATTTTCATGAGAGTTTTGAAGTTTGAATTGTACAACACTGAATATTAATCATAAATATATCACATAATATATCAAATTGAAAACATGTTAGTTCTCCACCAAATGCCTTTGGCTTGGTTTGAATCCGTTTAATGTCAAAAGTAATATGCTTTGTAATATTTGGAATAAAGTCATGATCATAATAGAAAAACCTAAAAATAACATATTGTCAATCTATAGTATGTCAAAGGATCTTGGCTCGAGTGCTTTCATGAATAATTTGTTTCCTCGACTGCATGGGTTTAATTCTCCAAAGACATGTTGTCATTGGTTGATTGTGAAATTTATGAAATCGTTGTATCTCGTGTAATCTTGGTAGCTCATCTTTCAAAGTTATTGATTCTCCAGAAATTATCATTCTAATTTTAAAAAAAATGCAATACTTGATGATGGGAATTTTTCTTTTAGGATTTTTTTTGAATGCATAACTTTTTGAATATATTCCATATTTTCAATTTTTAATTGGGTTTAGCTTGGGTAGTTAGGGAGCATAAATGTTATCCACCATATTCAAGTTCAAATCCCACTTGTGACATGTTTTACTTTTCATGAGTCAATTGTTGCCAAGGCTATGAACCAAGAGGAACACATTACCCTTGATTACATGCTAGAGGGCGAGGTACTTGGTTATATGTAAAAAAATAAAAATAGACAAGGTCTGCAATTAACTTCTAGAAAGTATGATAGAAAAGTTATAAATTTTATTTCAAAAGTTTTGACTGTAGTATACTTAGTGGGGATATTATGGGGTAAAAAGGAAGGTACCCAAGGGAATAATGTAATAATGTGATGGGACATAGTTAATAAATAAAGTGGTTAACCCGCATAATGTAAGGGACCACAAATAGTTAGGAATAATGTGATAAGCCCATTGTATTAGATGTATGGTATTGAGAGACTCATGGAAATTACCCATGGTATTGTATGTATCAAGCCTATATAAAGGCTAAAAACTCTTCATTGAGGGATGTCAAGGATTATTGTATTGACAAGCATATGGGTTGCAGTTATTCGGAATAATTGCATTATCATATATTTTCAGGTCTGTTAGACTACAAGTGGTATTAGAGCACTTTCTTGGGCGAAGAGGGGAAGCATTTTTTTTTTTTTTTTTGCAGGAAATTTTGGGGAGCGAGTTTGCAGATCAGATTAGAAACTTTTAGTAAAAAAAATTCAAAACAAAATAGAATATATGGATTCTTTGCATAAATATACCCAAATTCAAAAAAAAATTGCTCGAATCAAAGTCCAGATGAGGGAGATATCGCTGATTTAAAATAAATTGTGTTGCAGAATTTTTTCTGACGACAATTCGTGGACAACGGATCTCCAGTAATTTTTGCAGTTTTGTGAAAAATTTTAGAAAACAAATTGCAGATCTGAGATCTTCTTGAAAAATTACCCAATTTCAAAAAAAATGGTTGAATCAGAGTCAGGATGAGGGCGATATTTTTTATTTAAAATCAACGTTTTTTTCAAAAAAAATTGTGACAACAGAACAATTGCAGCGTGAATCTGAGTTCCAAAGTGCCCAGATCAAGATTTCAATCACATGAGAAGATGCATAATGGTTGTTCCATTTCCGAAAATGAGCTATAATAAGGATTTTGCGCCATAGTGACCAAGTTGTGGCCATTTTAGATTTTCCGCATAAAGTAGGTAAATTTTTTCAAAACCCTCATTCTTCTTCATGGCTTCTACTAAGAGGAATTTTACAGGAAAATATGATGGCCCTACCATTGAAGAATTCCTAAAAGTGGAAAAGTCAATATATTTGAAAGTTTGGAAAGAGATATCATGGCTTAATTTTAGAGATGAGGTTGCCATATGGTGGGACTCACTTGACAAAAAGAAGTTGGTAAGCCTTCCCAATGAAGAATTTGAAAAAGTCCTTTTGGACAAATGGTCTCATGCTAGAAAACAGGATAATGAGAAACATAAGGGGTTATTTTCTACTGGTATCTCCTTATTACAGGTTCATGGATCTATTCAGAAAGAGAAGATCATTGTGTCTATCAATCCTAGTTGCAAGCATAATTTTATTAATGATCATTTGGCTAAAAGATTGCAAGTCCCAGCAAAACAAATGGAGCACACACAGGTTGATAATGAGGAGGTGCAAGTTTATAAAGATTTGAATATTTCCCTGGATAAGTATGTGTTGCATTCTAATTTTTATGCTTTAGATATGGCTGATGTGGATATTATTTTGGGATACCCTTGGATGGAATCCATTGGTACTGTCAATATTAATGTGCAGAAGAAATTCCTGAAGCTCTGGTATAAAAAGAAGAAAATTACATTGCAGGATATTTCCATCAGTAAACAAGTAGAGTCCAAGGAGGCCGAAGCAGAAAACGTTGCAGGTACTAACACATCAGATGAGGAGTCCATGGTGGAAGTAATACTGGAAGACAAGCAACAACCGCAGGTGCCACAATAGGTACCAAATACCACTTAGGCTCCATCAGGTGGTAAATTAAAGAAATATATTCCATCAGTTAAAGCTTCAACATATCACCACCTGCATCACCCAGCAAGGCAATAACCAACAAGGTGGAAATGAATTAGAAACAAGGACAACAACCCCTAGGCAACAGATAGAGAGGTATGACGATCGACCCACAACACATCAACACAGAGGAACTGCTAGAACCAACTTCCATCTCAAGCAAGCGAGGCACAGGCTAGATCAAGTGTCCAAAAATAAGGTCCATCTCAAGCGAGCGAGGCATCAACTAGATCGAGTAATCACCTTTCTCTTGGATGGCTAGATGCACATGCATGGTACCAGTGGACCACTCTTTTGAGTAGATCTTATTATTTGTGTTATTCTTATGTTTTGGGGACAAAAAGTGTTTAAGGTGGGTGGAATGTAGTATACCTAAGGGGGATATTATGGGGTACAAGGGAGGTACCCAAGGGAATAATGTAATAATGTGATGGGCCATAGTTAATAAATAAAGTGGTTAACCCGCATAATGTTAGGGACCACAATTAGTTAGGAATAATGTGATAAGTCCATTGTATTAGATGTGTGGTATCAAGATACTCATGGTAATTACCCATGGTATTGTATGTATCAAGCCTATATAGAGGCTAGAGACTCTTCATTGAGGGATGTCAAGGATTATTGTATTGGCAAGCATATGGCTTGTGGAGTGTTCTCCTTCCTTAAGGAGTAGTTGTATGGTTTTGCCCTACCTCAAGGGTTTGATATTAATAAAGATCTGAAGATTCTATATTTTGTTCTTACATTTGTATTGGTATTAATGGAAGTTATTGGGAATATTTGGTATTTTCAATATATTTGTAGGTCGGATTTACTACATGATCCACTTAACACCAAAAATAAAATCACAAGGATTTCCTTTTCATTCCCCCATGTAAATCGTCATGGAGGAACCTTCAGGTTTACGTGGAACCCCACTCTACAATATTTCCATGTCAATATGTTGGAGAGTGTTGAACCAATTGCATGAGGTCTGGCCTCCACCGTGGACCCCTCCTCCTAAACATTATGTCACTTGCCCTCACACATGCGCATATGGGATCCACCACTACCACATCACCCTGATAATTAAATCCTACTGAGATTGCTCCAAGTGCCATAGGAAATCGTGGTAGTGAAGGTGTCAAGGTGAATCACATATTCTAATTTTCGGGGTGACGTCATGGGTTATAATCGTCAGGGTGATGTCACAGGTTCTAATAGTTGGGGTGACGTCATGTATTCTATTCATCGGGGTCATCCAATAGTGAAAACTCTACATGGATATCAATAGCTCTTAAACGAAGCACTCTCACCTTTGGTCGTAGAACCCAACCAAATGAGTGTATGAGTTTCAAGGCCTAATTTCCTCTGGGGCTTAGGGTTTTCAACTCATGTGTGTTTAATAAAATCAAATATTTTATAAGTATATATAACAAATCCTTTGCCCAAGGCCCTTAGAGCCATAACATATGTGAATATGTTGGTGGCTCGTCTAGCTATCCCTCCTGAGATTTTATGAAGACTTGGCCCAACCCTTATTCTTGTATGCAAAGGCTTACTTAGGTGAGTAGGCTTATGTTATCTCTTCTGAGATTTTTACACATCCCTAGCCCATCACAACTTAGTTGCGGCGCGCACACACACACACACACATGTGTGTGTGTGTGTGTGTGTGTGTGTGAAAATAGTGTATCCCTCTTGAGGTTGCAGATTATTAAATAAGGCTTGATGGAAAAAATGTTTTAATATAGGAATTCAATTTCCTTTCAACAAATATTGTCTTTCTTTCCATACATAGGTGTATAGACTAATCCGTAGGCTCAAAATAAACATAGGAATAAACTGATTCCTTCAAAAAAATGGAAATCAACCTCTCATTGCCACACAAAGAAAAGGGTATCCCCTGCTATTAGTTTAGACACATTAACAACACTGCAAACATAAACATGATATCCACATGCAATATAGTGAAAAATATCAAGCATTTAGCGACATATGCATGACTTAAATTCATAAAAAGAATCATCAACATAAAGTATTTCATTCAATAAGTTCATGCACTAGAATTACAAAACAATGAAACATCCGTCAGAGCTACATATCAATTTCCAAGGAGAAATTATTTAATCCCACAGCTCCGAGCTTATTGCACCTTATTTACAGTACAAAAAAAATGTAATTTGAAGGTGGGACTTCAATTTTCCACCCAAGCATAGAACTATTGTAGCCATAGTCACTTAGAGTAGTCACCCCAAGCCATATTGTTAGGCAACCAGCTCAAAGAACAAAAGAAAATATAGATCAACGACTTAAAAATTGTCCTCTTCGAGGAGGAAACCTCCTTTACAATACATAAATGAACAATTCTTAGATGATACAAATGATAAGACCTCCTTGGTATATATAGGAGTCCAAGGGGTCACAATATAATCAGAGCCTACATAACAATAATAATGTATGGGAACAACAATAACAATAGGTAGCTACACTAACAATAACAATAAGGGGAATACGCTAGTATTATAAGGACCTAACATGCCCCTCTCCTTCAAAAAAGTGTCATCTTCAATGCTTGAGTAGTTTTGGATGCTTCTAAAAAAATTATCATCCTCCCATGTGGAATATTCTGCGGGTAAGTTCTTCCACTTAATGAGATACTCTGAAATTAATCGATTTTGTAGCTGTCAAGTTCTTGTTTTTGTCAATGCTTCAGGATCAATTATGATTTTTCCTTCTTCGTCAAGTTCTTGCAACATTGTTTGAACTGGGAGCTTATCACTGATAACCTTCTTTAAGCATGAAACATGGAAAACTGGGTGTACTCAAAAAGATGCAGATAGAAGTTGTATTCCATAGTACCAATATTTTGCAACACCTTGTAAGGACCATAGTACTTGGGTGATAATTTATTATTATTCTTAGCTTGCTTGAGGGATATTTGTTTGTATGGTTGTAGCCGTAAAAATACCCAGTCACCTACATCAAAACTTCTTTCCCTACGATGTTGATTTTTTTGTTGTTTCATTTGATTATGCGCCATAGTGAGGTTATCCTTTAAGAGTTGGAGAAATTGTTGTTAATGCTCGAAGTGATCTTTACCTGCTTGAACCTTAGAATTTTCTCTTAAAGATGTTGTGATGGATAGTGGATGATATCCATAAAGTGCCATAAATGGGGTCACTTTTGCTGCAGTATGGAAAGAATTGTTATACCACCATTTAGCTAGAGGTAACCACTTGACCCATTGTTTTTGTTTGTCATATATAAAGCAATGAAGATATCCTTCCAAACATTTGTTCCCTATCTCAGTTTCTCTATCGGGTTAAGGATGATAAGATGAGCTATGAGAAAATTGAGTACCAAGACAAGAAAATAATTTCGTCCAAAAATTTCCAGTGAAAATGGGATCTCTGTCACTTACAGTAATCTTTGGGTTTCCATGTAGCTTTGCAATTGTTTTCATAAATGCAGTAGCAAATGTATTGGCTTTAAAAGGATGAGATAATGCACAAAAGTGTGCATACTTGGTAAGTTTATCAACTACCACCATGATGAGATTCTTTCCTTCAAACTTGGGTAAACCTGTGATAAAATTCATTGATACCTCCTCCCAACGCTAACTTAGAATGGCTAAATGTTGTAACAAACCCGGATTCTTAATTGTCTCAACTTTATTTTTTTGGTAAAACAAACATTTTTCCACAAACTTCTGAATATTAGATTTAAGTCCATCCCAAAAAAATTCCTTCTTGCCCCTATGATAAATTTTTAAAATCTTGAGTGCCCTCCTAAGGGGGGGTGTGCATTGGTGCAATTCCAAAAGAATATTTTGCTTGAGTTAGGAATTATTACAAATATATAAGTGATATTTGTACCATAATGAATCATGTTTCCAGCTAAATGTATCAAATGTATTGGGATCTTGTTGCAACTTTTGAATGAGTGTCCACACCTCTTCGTCATTCTTGCATTCATCCCTTGTTTCTTTTATACAGTCAATTTAGATAATAGAAATGCCACAAAGCAATGCTTCCACATCCTCATCCTTTCTTGAGAGTGCATCTGCAACAACATTTTGCTTCCCTTTTTTGTAGATTATTTCAAAGTCATAACCCAACATCTTTGTGATCGATTTTTGCTGCTCTTTTAAAGATAATTTTTGCTTCAAAAAGTATTTAAGGCTATCATGATCTATTTTTACGTTGAAGTGTCTTCCCATTACGTAAGGTCTTCGTTTCTATAGTGCATGTATTATTGTCATCATTTCCTTCTCATAAATAATTCTGTGTAAATACTTTCTTTTGATTGGACGTCTTTCAAAAGCATTGGGTCTTCCTTCTTGCATTAAAACAACACTAATTCTGTTTCCTGAGGCATCACATTCCACAATAAAGGTTTTTGTGAATTCAGACGTAGCTAACACTGGTGCTTGACACATTTCCTGTTTAAGATGTTCAAAGGCCTTAGTTTCTTCTGGAGTCCAATTATATGCATATTTCTTTGATAATGTTGTTAGAGGTGTTGTTATTCTCCCACAATTCTTAACAAACTTGCAATAATACCCTGTCAACCTGAGAAATCCGCAAATATGCTTTATGGTTGTGAGTATTTTATATTCCTTAATGCCTTTAATTTTGTTAGTGTCTACCTTAACACCCTCATGAGATACAATATGACCCAAATATTCCACCTCCTATACTCCAACGAAACATTTGGAGGTTTTTGCATATAATTGTTTCTCCTCCAATAGTTTGAGCACCCTGTCAACATGTTGAACATGATCCTTTCAAGACTTGTTGTAGATTAGTATATCATGAAAAAATACTAAAACAAATTTTCTAAGGGTTTGAAAATGGAATTCATCAAATCTTGAAATGTCAAAGGTGCATTAGTAAGGCCAAAAGGCACGACCAAAAATTCATAATAACCCTCATGAGTTTTTAATGTTGGTTTTGAAATGTCATCAGTCTTCATTCTAATTTGATGATATCATGAGTGAAGATCCAACTTGGTGAATTAAATTGTTCCATGTAATTCATCTAACAATTCATTAATGACATGAATGAGAAATTTATCTTTAAAAGTGAGCTTGTTGAGCTCCCTATAATCCAGACATATATGCCATGATCCATCCTTCTTGTGCACCAATACTACTGGAGCATAGAAAGAACTTTGACTAGGTTGAATTATACCAGCCCCTAGCATTTCTACAACCATATGTTCAATTTCACTCTTTTGGGCATAGGATATTTGTAAAGTCTGATGTTTGGAAGAAAACTTCCTGGAATCAAATTAATAGCATTATCAAAATCACAAATAGGTGGGAGGCCTTTGGGAGTCTCAAATAATGAATGTCCAAGACTTTTTGGAGATGTGGAGAAATAGATGATTTTGAAGTTTGAACCTCTAGCGAGCATAATTGTGCAATTACTCCCTACTGTTATTTATTTAGAATCTTTGTCATACCATTAGAGTTTATTATATTCCCTGGTTTCCCTGTGATACCCCTTAATTCGACTTCTTTTCGTTCCCAAAAAAATTCAAGAAAAGTTCTTGAAAATTAAAAGCTATTGTCGCCAAATATTATAACCATTGGACTCCCAGTACAAAATCAGCACCACCCACTGGAATGGAAAGCATTGGAATATTCAACACATATTTCCCCATGGTTAGTTTGATATTATAGCACTTTCTAGGGAAATTTATAGTTCCTCCATTAGAAACCATCAATTAACACTCTAGTGCTCGAGATAAGAAAAGGTAATAGTGTTGATTTATTCAGGTAGTACTTATAATTTTATTCAATTACTTAGCTATCTTATAATGAATAAATTATGAGTACTACCTGAATCAATCAACACTATTACCATTTTCTTCTTAATAGATCCTTCTATCTTGAGAGTTTGAGGAGTCGTAGTTCCTGCCAATGCATTGCAAGATATGGTCAGATTCATTTCTTCTTTCTCTGGGATTGGTTCATGGTGTATATCCTCCTCTTTTGACGTTTCTTTTTCCTTTTCTTCCTCCTCTTCACAATCTATGTAGAATAATTTCTTGTCATCACACTTATGACCTTCAGTGTATTTTCTATCACAGCTGTAGCAAAGCCCTTGTGCTCTTTTTTCCTCGAATTGTTGTGGCATCAACCTTATAGGTTGTGGAAGGCTAGGAGCAACAACACTTCCATCTTTACAGTTATGAGTGGTAGATTTCCTTATTGCCATAATGTTTCTTTCAACTTTTCTTGCCACCCTGAATGCCTTCCCCAATCAATCAGGTTCCCAAAGTTGAACCTCATGTTGGATGTTATTCTTCAAATTCCCTATGAAGAAATCAATCATATGTTCCTATGGAATATCAGATACCCTGATATTTAATTTTTGGAAGTCCTCATTGTGCTCCACCATTGAACCCTTTTGTTTGATATTTATCAATTGGATAAATAAGGCGTTTCTCTTTGTATCCTCTCCGTAAAAATTGACCAAGTGACAAGTGGTTTACGAGAACAATTCCATCGATACCATACAAATTGATTGGGTTCTAAATATAAAGATGTAATGTGTATCTTTTTTGTGTGTTGCACACCATGGAGATCAAAATATTGCTCCATATGTAGCATCCATGTTACCAAATCCTTGTCATCAAACTTCTTCATATCGGTATTTGAAATGTGGTGTTTCTTAAACCCAGCATTGGAGTCTCTAAAATCATAATTCATATTCCTTTTTTCCTCATCATGATTTTCATGGATTACCTTGTCACCATTGGGAATCCTTTCTTCTAGCAACTTTTCCAAACCTTCCTTCAACCCCTCTATCTTGGCATTCATCATTGCTTCCATGTTTTCTTTTAAACAATGATTCAAAACTCCCATGTCCCTTTTTATACGATCTGTCTTAAAGATCCGGATTTAAAAAGGAACGAAACAAAATACAGAGATAACCATATACACAAGGATGCAATGGAAATAATACTTCATTTCATTAATGTAAAATACTAAAATATGCTTACAAATAGAAATGGAAATAAACTAGCTAGGGCGATGGTAGCTTATCTCTGAGAAGAGATGTGGCGGCTACATCCCTCTGAACTTTGTTACAATGAGGCTCGAAGGCCTATTTATTGTTGAGAAACAATGGAAAACCTTTAACATCCCAAAACCTAACCCTAGAAGATGAAACGCCAAATTGTGGGCGCTGTTTTGGGTAAGTTGGTACATCAACTTCCCGGGGTCGTAACTTTGGCACCCAATCTTCGTTTAACGCGTACAATAGCTCGTTAGAAAGATCTATCCGAGAACAACAACTTTGGGAAGAGCAACATCAGTCCATGTACACATGTTGCTCCCAGATTTCCCAAAAAATGTTGTTTAGGGCCTCAAAACAACTCCGGAAGTTCAGGACCCGAAAAACTACTAAAAATAGTAAATTGTGCTACAATTACAGAAACTGAAAGAGACAATTGTGGGGGTCCAAGTGGGATAGGTGGGTGGCCACAAAAATCCACCTAGATCATTCCTCCCCCCTTAGGAAGCAATGGTCCCCATTGCATTGAGTTCCTCCATCTGCTGAACTTGTTCTGCAATCTCTGATGTGTCCAGTAATGGTGGGAAGAATGGTCGACGATGGTCCGCATTGAACACTTGGTGCAGGCGAAGGAATGGAGGAATTTTGTGCTCCAAAGCATTGTTCCCCACAACCTTGGTACTGCTATAAGGACCATGTTAGAGTGATCTGAACTTCTGATGGACTCTTGTAAGGCGTTCTTTCTGCAGATGTAACCAAACTTTGTCGCCCACCTGAAACTTGTGTGGTACCCCTGTGGGTGAGGAGAAGTTGTTCTTGTGTTCTGTCATGACCGTATCCCTTTGTTGTTGCTGCTGCATGGAGGAACCCTTCGTGGGGGTCATGGATGTAGCAATGATCTTCCCCTTACTTTGGGAGCGAGCTAGACAGAAAATGAATTTCCTAGTCTGGGAGATGAGCTTGTTGCCTTTCTTGGCAGTGATCAAAGAGGTGGCGGTAGGTGGGGCTACCTCCGGTATCCTATATAATGAATTACACAAAGAAATAATGATAACACAAGGCCTTGACTCATACACAGCATGTCGCCTCCACAAGTATGGCTGGCCTAATAATACATCACAAACATCCAGAGGTGTAACATCACACAATACCTCGTCTGTGAAGGGCTTGATGCTGTAGGGAAGGCGACATTGCTGGCGAACTTTGAGATCTTGTCCTTTATGAAGCCACCCGATATTGTATGGCTGCGGGTGTGGTGTAATCGGTAGGCCCAACCGCTTCACGACCTCTGCTGAAATGAGGTTCTTTTGGCTCCTAGTGTCAACAATGAATTGTAGCGGTGAACCCTTCACCCACATTTGTGAGTGGAAAAGTCGCCCCCCCCCCTCCTCTGGGTCTTCAGGCTCATTCTTCTGGATCTTGGTGGTGGCAACAATGGTGTAGGGCTCCGCGTCAATGATCTGCTTCCCTTTGCCATTCCCCTTGTTGGGTTCTGACTCAGGGTCGGAACATGCATCTGATTCGGAAGCCTTCAACTCGACCACCAGTGACTGCTTGGTCTGACACTCACTTGTGTTATGAGTGGGACTCTTGTGGAACTCACATCACTTTCCTGTGTCCTTCTTCGACTTCGTGGTGTTGTTCTTTTCTTGCGGCTTCGACGGGTTGTCTTGGGTCACCCCGCCTTGGCTTTGTCCTTTGGTCTTCGTATTTGCAGATCCAAAGTCTCACTTCTTCTGTTTGAACTTTTGCTCGATTTTGACAGCGTATCGGTACATCGTACCGAGCGAGGAGATGTTCAGGAACTCCATCTATTCCTGTATGTATCTATGTAGGAAGCCGCAGTATTTTCGTACCAAATGTAGCTCAGAGTCCATGATCCCCAACTATTGTGTGCGAAGGGTATGAAAAATGTTTGTGAACTCCGACACATCTTGGTCCCTTCCCTGTCGCAGTGTGGTCCATTTGATATATTTGTCCTCATAGCTTTTGACAGGGTAGTACTGCTCCTTGACGACATCCCGGAATGAATCCCAAGTGGTTGCGGCTGAAAATAGTGAGACATACTTTCATTTTTCTGCTCGTAGTAGGTTTCCCACCAGTCCTTGACGTGGAGCCCTGCTTTAAGAAGAGCGAAAACAATTTTTCCCGACTTGAAAATTCATGAACAGAAAAATACCCATCTAGCAGATTTAACCATTTATCTACGGCCTTTGCGTCTATTTGACCCTCGAAGATGGGGATTTCAAAATTAACTTGTACCTTAAACGGTGTGGCGTTTCCAGAGTAGCTGTTGGAAGCCGATGCGTCGCCTCTGGGTAGCCGCTGAAGGATCTGCGCAAAGCTATCCATCATCGCGTTCCTTTGTCGCTCGAGGGCTTCTTCGAGCAATATTTTGATAGGATCTCCTGCCCCCTAGTCTTTCTTTTCATTCGCCATGGGAGGCCGTCGAGATTTGTGAGGCTGGTCTTGCAAAGGTTCGACCAGTTCAAGCCCTAACTCCTTATATCCCGACCTCATTGGGGACATGCAAAGAAAAACAGAGAAAAAGAAAACTGCTTTGATACCACTAATCCGGATTTAAACAGGAACGCAACAAAATAAAAATATAACCATATACACAAGGATGCAGCGGAAATAATACTTCATTTCATTAATGTAAAACACTGAAATATGCTTACAAACAGAAATGGAAATAAACTAGCTAGGGCGATGGTAGCTTATCTCTGAGAAGAGATGTGATGGCTACATGCCTCTGAACTTTGTTACAATGAGGCTCGAAGACCTATTTATTGTTGAGAAACAACAGAAAACCCTTAACATCCCAAAAGCTAACCCTAAAAGATGAAACGCCAAATTGTGGGCCCCGTTTTGGGTAAGTTGGTACATCAACTTCCTGGGGTCGTAACTTTGGCACCCGATCTTCATTTGACGTGTACAATAGCTCGTTAGAAAGATCTATCCGAGCACTACAACTTTAGGAAGAGCAACATCAGTCCATGGACTCATGTTTCTCCCAGATTTCCCAAAAAAATGTCATTTAGGGCCTCAAAACGGCTCCGGAAGTTCAGGACTCAAAAAACTGCTGAAAATAGTAAATTGTGCTACAATTACAGAAACTGAAAAACTGAAAGAGACAGTTGTGGGGGTCCAAGTGGGATAGGTGGGTGGCCACCAACATCCACCTGGATCACTTAACTCCCATGTACCTTTTGATACCATCTATATTAACATTCATCATGGATTCCAATTCATTCTTTTTTACTTTTTGTGAGAGCAAAATTTGTTGCACTTGGTCTCGTAAATTTGATATATCATCTTGCATTTCTCTGTCTTCTTCATGGGCCATAGAAGAGATTTTTGGTTTCTTACTAGATGTGTCCATTTTTTTGTTTTGAGGCATTTTGGAATCAAAATGATATCTATGCTTCATTGTACCCTTTGAATCACTTCAAACTAATTTATCAAACAAAATTTATGAAAAATTTAAAAAAATACACACCTTTTCTTGCTTTTTACGAGCTCAATATTGAAACTGTTGTATCTTTGTAATTTCAGGTCTTCAAGATCTTAACCTTCATTCGGTGGTAGCCTTCTGAGTCTTATTTCCAGCGCCATAATTCATACTAAGATTGGATTCTTTAAGAAGGATTTATGCCCAATCTCCCACGATGGCCTGATTATATACTAGTTCAGTAGAGAGAACTTGTACGGAGTTCCACCTGTCAGTGTCTCGACCTTCAACCCTGAAAATGATACCCAAAAAACTACAGTATGTATTCTTTCAGTCAGTTTTAGGAAATTCATATCCAATTCTCATAGAGAATGTTATGAAAATTTTCCCTAGGTCACCTTTTTGAGATGGAATTTTGGAGCCTGTAAAAACCCTAACTTCCTTGGATCATATCTCTGAAAATATAGTGAACCAAGATTTGAAATTTGTACATAAAGTTAACCAATATTTCATCTCCATGTGGTTGAAATGTTAGCTTCTGAAGCCTCGTAGAAAAATGTTATAGCAAAAATTCCAAGATGACCTATTTGAAGAAGCAAAACCCTAGAATCCAAAGCTCTGATACCAAATGTTATGCAACTAGCTCAAGGAATAGAAGAAATGATAGTTCAATGACTTAAAAATTGTCCTCTTTGAGGGGGAACCTCATTTACATTACATAAATGACTAATTCTTGGATGATACAAATGATAATACCTCCTTAGTATATATATAGGAGTATAAGGGGTCACAATATAATCATAGCCTACATAACAATAATAATGTAAGGGCGCAACAATAACAATAGTGGGCTTTTATGGGGCACAAAAATAACAACATGGAGGATACATGGGCACAACAATAACAATAGGGGGCTACACTAATAATAACAATAAGGGGAATACACTAGTATTATAGGGACCTAACACAGACCCACGATCTAAGGGGAATTACTTTTCATCATCTTTTGCAGGAAGTGATATTTAGTCTACAAGGGATAGGAAATGCATATGACATTGGGTGGTTTATCAACTAGTCAAGCACAACAACATTCGCAATAATGGGTGGTTTATCAGTTGTGTCAAGCACTCTAAGAGTGGTTTATTAGCCCACAGCAAGCACCCTAGGTGATTTATCAGCCTTCTCTCATCAAGCACCCATCTACATGTGGTTTATCAGCCCTAGCTAGCATCCTTAGTGGTTTCTCAGCCAGTCATTGGGATCCACCACTGCCACATCACCCTGAGAATTAAATCGTGGTGAGATTGCTCCAAGAGTTATAGGAAATCGTGGTGGTGGAGGTGTCAAGCTGAATCATGGATTCTAATCGTCAGGGTGACGTCATGGGTTCTAATCACTAGGGTGATGTCACATGTTCTAATAGCTGGGGTGATGTCATAGATTCGAATCATCGATTTCATTCGACAATGAAAACTCCGCATGGAGATCAACAGCTCTGAAATCAAGCACTCTCGCCTTTGGTCATGGCACCCAACCACATGAGTGTATGAGGTTCAAAGCCTAATTTCCTCTTGGGCTTAAGGCTTTCGACTCTTGCGCATTTAACAAAGTCAAAGCTTTTATAAGAATATATAATAGATCTTTAGCCCAAGGGCCCTAGAGCCATAATATATGCAAATATGTTGGTGGCCTATCTAGCTATCCCTCCTGAGCCTTATTCTTGAATGTAAAGGCTTACATAGGTGCGTAGGTGCATATATTTATATATGCCCTACATTTTCTATTTTGAGCTTTTTATGAGCTTTTTCACAACCCTAACCCATCACACCTTCGTTGCGACATATATATATATATATATATGAAAAAAGGGCTATCCCTCTTAAGCTTACAATTTATAAAATAAGGCTTCATGGCCAAATTTTTTTACTATAGGCATTCAATTTCCTTTTAACATAGATTGTTTTTGTTTCCATAGATAGGTGTAAAGACTAATTTGTAAGCTTAAAATAAACATAGGAATAAACCCATTACTTAAAAAAAATATTTTGGGAATTTAGCCTCTCATTTCTACACAAGAAAAAGGGTATATTGCTATTAATTTAGTCACATTAACAACACAGTCAACATGAACATGATATCCACGTCCAATACAATGAAAAACTTCAAGCATTTAGCTATAGATGCATGACAGAAATTCATAAAAAGAATGATTTCATTCAATAAGTTCATACATTAGCATTGTTGGAAACACTGAGAGGGGGGGTTGAATCAGTATTCCTTTTCAATTGTTCCTTTTAACAGTTAGATCACTTATATTTAGAACACGAAATGAACAACAATAAGAATAAATTATTTTATCTTCAATAAATCAAGTACAATATATGTAGGGCTCCAACCCTAGATGAAGACATCGATCTTCAATCTCCTAGGATCCAACCTGTATTTGCCAAGCACCAACTTGGACTTCCAAGGCTCAAACCTTGTCAATTCTGAGGCTCCAACCCTATATCTGGTTCAGGCTCTGACCTAGTTCCTTGAAGACTCTAATCCTCTAGGGCTCCAACCCTGCCCTCCAAGGCACCAACCTTGTCTTTTCGAGGCTCCAACCTTTAGCTTCACTTTGTCAATATGTATTTGGTTATACTTCATAGCTCCCAATGTCTTCTTTAATGAGCCATGTCTATCTTCGTCTTCAATGGTAGGTCAATATTCTTCCTTGATGCCTAAATGATGCTCACACTCCAAAATATGGAAAATTGTCTCCAAGAATATCCGCAAGTGCCACAATGTGAAAACCATAGGTCCACAGATCACAGTCACAGGTTCGTTCTTTTCTCTTCAATGCTACAGGTTCGAAATGGATGTTATTACAGGTCGGAATTATATACAAGATTGAGTTTCGAGTTTCCCAGAGTCTTGAGTTAGAAGGAACCGCTGTCAGAAATTTCAAGCTCTGTCAAAATCGAATTCACCACCGAAAACTAAATTAGAGACCCCGAAAAAAGCGTCCATCGAAAATAAGAATTGTGTGTTTATCCTTCTTTTCTAAGTTCTCGAGATGTGAATTGGTCCTTCTCCTTCACATAGTCTATTCTGGAAGCCTGAGATGCATTTGGAGTATTATAGCCGTCAATATATAGAGATTACTTCGTACCATGGTTTGAGCCCACATTAAAAAAAATGAAACCGACTTATATTGATGATAATGGTTAACGTCCACTATTATCCAACATGTAATACCTCCAACATTCCAACATTCCGCCTATACGTCCAACGTCAAATGTGTAATTTAATCATCTGTCTAATGCATTGTTTTGGAAACATTTTGTTATGCACCGTCCATTGTGTAATTTAATCATCTGTGTAATGCATGGTTTTGGAAAAATTTCGTTATGCACCGTCCATTGTGTGAACTCCAATTACTTGAGTTCTTATTTATATGATTGAGAGAATTACGTATGGATTGGTGAAGCGTTCATTTATATATATAAATATTTAGGGTTTTAATTTCACATATATAAATAAATATTTTACATACATTTCTTTTTAATTTAATTTATTTAATTTATATAATTTTTCTTTTGCTTGTTATTATTTTGTATATATTTTTATAATTATGGTTATAATTTATGAATTTGGCATATGGTTTTAGAGCTTTAGGAATTTAGGGCTTAGAATTATATGTGATTTAATTGGCATATGTATTAGGGAATCCTAGGGTTTTTTAAGCAAGGGATTTTAGATTAGGGTTTTCATGTTAGGATTTGCTAGCCAACTTTTGTTCATGAAATAGCTAGGGTTTAGGGCAAGGGTATCATCTTTAATAATGCTAGGGTTTTCTCTTTAGCACTTAGGATTTTAGTTCATATATTATAGTTTTCTAATATGCTTCAGCAAGGCTAGTTATGATCCTAGGATTTCATCAATCATACTTAGGGCATCATTTTTAGGGTTTTCAGGTTATTAGGGTTAGGACATAATTAGGGTTTTAGCCATATTCGACAATGCCATATTGACATCAATGACAACCTTTATTGACTAGAGATCATTGTCAACACTCCCATATGCCTTTTGCTTATGAGCATTTTTCAAAATTGGCCTTCATAGAATCAGAGAGCCCATTCAAGATTGCTTTCATTTCTCTTATATTATGTTCCTTGGATTCTCCCTCCATCATGCTATCAATAATGACCGATTTCCAAACTTCAATGCCTTGAGTCTTTAAGAAATTCCTCATTCTTGTCTCCCATATATCAAAGTTTCCATTAAACAATGGAGCCTTCACAAATTGATTGACGTCAACTTTGGTGGTTGAGGGAGATACATCTTTAGGAAGATTGGAGACTTTCTTCCTTGGCTTCACCATTTTTGTTTTAATGATCAACCTTCAAGATGTTAGGCTTTGAGTGAAGATACTGACTCTGATACCAATTGTTGGAATTACTGGGGGGGTGGTGAATCAATATTCCTTTTCAATTGTTACTTTTACCAGTTAGATCACTTATATTTAGAACACAAAATGAACAACAATAAGAATAAATGCCTTTATTAATTTCTTCAATAAATCAAGTACAATATATGTAGGGCTCCAACCCTAGATGAAGACACTGATCTTCAATCTCCTAGGCTCCACATTGTATTTTCCAAGCCCCAACTTGGACTTCCAAGGCTCCAACCTTGTCAATTTTGAGGCACCAACCCCAAGGGATCCAACCCTATATTTGGTTCAAGCTCTGACCTAGTTTCTTGAGGACTCTGATCCTCTAGGGCTCCAACCCTACCCTCCAAGGCACCAACCTTGTCTTTTCGAGGCTCCAACATCTTGGGCTCCAACCATTAGCTTCACTTTGTCAAGATGTATTTGGTTATACTTCACATCTCCCAGTGTCTTCTTCAATGAGCCATCTCTATCTTCCTCTTCACTATAGTCTCCACGTTATGTCACATGAAAGTGTCTCCATTGTCCTTCATGGTACCCAAACAATTTCTGTAAGTCACCTCATGATGATATCACGGTCTCCAATGAGCTCCACAAATCTTCAATATGTCTTCAAGGTACTCCAAGATGTTTTCCAAGATTCTTCACTATGTTGTACTAGGTCTACTCCAAGAACCTGTCTTCAACACTCAATAAGTCATGATACAAGTTTGTCTCAAGTAAGGCTTCAAAATCTTCTTTTGATTGCTCAAGATCTTCACATCACTTCAATGAATCCTTCAGGGTGTCTTCAAGACAATGCTCCAAAGCAACTACCCCTAATGTCAACCCAAGTCTTCTTCAATAAACAATCTTCAAGATTTCCTCAATTTTCCTTCAAGATATTCTTCAAAGTCTACTCGAATGATGCTCAATAGACTCCTCTTCAAGGAATGCTCAAACTCTATTTTCAGCAATCAACTTAATAGATGCTCCCAGCAATTTCAAGTCTATCTCCATGTATGTATTATGCTTCAATGGTAGGTCAATAGTCTTCCTTGATGCCTAAATGATGCTCACACTCCAAAATACGGAAAATTGTCTCCAAGAAAAAGTGCCACAATGTGAAAACCACAGGTCCACGGATCACAGTCACAGGTTTGTTCTTTTCTCTTCAATGCTACAAGTTCGAAATGGATGTTATTACAGGTCGGAATTGTAGACAAGATTGAGTTTCAAGTTTCCCACAGTCCAAGTTAGAAGGAACCGCTGTCAGAAATTTCAAGCTCTGCCAAAATTGAATGCACCACCGAAAACTAAATTAGAGACCTCGAAAAAAACGTCGATCGAAAATAAGAGTTGCGTGTTTATCCTTCTTTTCTAAGTTCACGAGATGTAAACTGTCCCTTCTCCTTCACAGAGTGTATTCTGGAAGTCCGAGATTCATTTGGAGTATCGTAGCCGTCAATATATAGAGATTACTTCATGTGAAGACTTGCCATGCATGGTTTGAGCCCACATTAAAAGGAGATGAAGCCGACTTTTATTAAACATGTAATATGTCCAACACTCAGCCTATGCGTCCGACTTTTATTAAACATGTAATATGTCCAACACTCAGCCTATGCGTCAAGAGTCAAATGTGTAATTTATTCATCGGTGTAATGCATTGTTTTGGAAACATTTTGTTATGCAACGTCCATTGTGTGAAGTCCAATTACTTGTGTTCCTATTTATATGATGAGAGAATTACGTATGGATTGGTGAAGCGTTCACATATATAAGTAAATATTTTATACACATTTCTTTTAACTAAATAATTTTATATAATTTTAAGTTCACATATATAAGTAAATATTTTACATACATTTCTCTTAATTTAATTTATTTCATTTATATAATTTTTCTTTTGCTTGTTATTATCTTGTATATATTTTTATAATTATGGTTATAATTTATGAATTTGGCATATGGTTTTAGAGCTTTAGGAATTTAGGGCTTAGAATTATATGTGATTTAATTGGCATATGTATTAGGGAATCTTAGGGTTTCTTAAGCAAGGGATTTTAGATTAGGGTTTTCATGCTAGGATTTGTTAGCCAACTTTTGTTCATGAAACAACTAGGGTTTAGGGCAAGGGTATCATCTTTAATAATGCTAGGGTTTTCTCTTTGGCACTTAGGATTTTCAATCATATATTATAGTTTTCTAGTATGCTTCAACAAGGCTAGTTATGATCCTAGGATTTCATCAATCATACTTAGGGCATCATTTTTAGGGTTTTCAAGCCATTAAGGTTAGGACATAATTAGGGTTTTAGCCATATTCAACAATGCCATATTGATATCAATGACAACCTTGATTAACAAGCATCACACAAAAATGCAACAACATTCAAAGTTACATATCAATTTCCACTGAGAAATTATTTAATCCCACAACTCCTAGATTAGTGCAATCTTATTTACAGCATAGAAAAGGTGCAAGCAGAAGGTGGGACTTCAATTTTGCACCCAACCATAGACCTATTGTAGCCATAATCACTTAGAGAGGTCACCCCCAAACCAGATCCACGATCTATGGGGAATTTCTTTTCATCATCATTAGCAGGAATTTGTATTTAATCCACTAGTCAATCACACTAGAATTCACAACAATGGGTGGTTTGTTAGTTGTGGCAAGCACTCTAAGAGTGTTTTACCAACCCACAACAAGCACCCTGGGTGATTTCTCATCCCTCTCTTAGAAAGCACCCATCTACATGTGGTTTATCAGCCATAGCTAACACCCTGTGTGGTTTCTCAACGATTCCTTGGAAAGCACTCATTCCCATTTCCACTCAATCCTCCTACACTCTTGGTCACAATTTCCTCTTTCAGGGAATCCCATTCCAACATATCATAGCTCTTTCCATCTTTCCTCATGAGCTTCACCGAGAAGAGGTCCAATTCTCACATTGTTGTGCATTTTCCTTTTTATTATTTCCTTAGGGTGCCTCTTCATGTTCTTATTGGACTCTTCCTCTTCTTTTTCTTATTATTTGCACCATAAAATTAATGAAAGCTACCAACTAGCCCCACCTAGGTTTATCTTTCCTCTTCCCTCTTAGATCATGGATCTATGGTCCCACACTTTAGGCCATTACATTAAAAGATGCTCATTTATAATTCAGAATATTTTCACATTACCAAAAATCATGGGTAAATGTACCAGGAGTGTCACAATCATGATGTCTTGTTGTTATGTGTTTTATTATTATTGGTTATTAATAATTTTCTCTCACATTTTTTGTAACAATTTCATCAGGATGAAGACTTCCAAGTGTCTTGATGAGCCAATTTGGATATATTTTAGGTGGTGCTACATTTCCATCAAGGTTTAATCACATCATACAATTGAACTTCTTGTTTTGATGAAGCGGTTGAACTTCTTCATGAGGGGGAGATGGTGCTTCGAAAGGAGATTCTAGATATTGATCGAAGATAGATATCCCAACTTCAAGATATGGAAATTCATCATAAAACCCATGATATCTCTTAAATTACATAGGTGAATCTATCCAAATGATTAAGTTGCTACTCAATAGTTTTGCAATTCTTGGTTGATTCAAAAACATCACACCTCTAGAAAAAAAGGAACTTTTAGTTCACCTCATCGTAAAGATGATATGCCTTGGTGGTATTTGAGTACCCAAGAAGATGCACTTCTAACTCCTAACACCAAGCTTGTTTCTTTGCTCCCTATGAATTATGGTATCGCGGGTGGAACCAAATACCTTGAGATGCCTCACCGAAGGAATACAACCATACCACATTTCATAAGGAGTCTTCATTCAAATACATGAGTTGGACACATATTTTTCACATATAGCACACATAGATTTTCATCAACATAAACATTAACTTCACATTCTTGAAAAATAGTATTGAACATGCCATGCTCAAAAGTGTATTATTCATTATCCTTGCTACACTATTATGTCAAGGAGTATATGGCATTATGGTTTAATGCTTAATCCAACGTTGGAAAAGATAGCATTCAAACTCATTTGAAGTGCATTCCCCTCCATTATTGGTACAAAGAGTGCCAATACGAGATTGAGCTCCATTTTCAATCCGTAGGTGAGATTTTTTTAATGTTTCAAATGTTTGAGATCTCTCTTTCAACAAATAAACCCAACACATCTTAGTGTAGCTATAAATTAAAGTCATGATATATTTATTACCAAATGCAGATGGAATAGGCATGGGGCGACACAACTTAGACTGTATCAACTCTATCTTTGTATGTGCTCTCAAGTAGAGTCATGGAATGACTACTTGTTGTGTTTTCTAGGGATACAAACCTCATACTGCTTCACATTCATTAGAATTGTGGGAAAAAAAGAAACGCCATTCTTTTTGCAACAAATAATTGTTATCATGTCATTAGAGACTAGATGACAATGCACCTACATTGTGGTGAGAGAGGTATGCAAAATTTTGTGCATGAGTAGATATCCCATTCAAATTTGGCAATGTTTCTTCCTCTAATCCTATCATAACAACCATATTATCAAAATCCTTATTTATTTAAACTTTGTCATCAAATATAGGAATAGAGCGGCCTTGTTATCAAATGTGGACAATAGACAAAAAGTTCCTTCGTAGCTCAAGAAGATACAACATGCCATGTAGAAGAAAATATATGAATTTAAGCCATTTAAGCCTAATGGTGCTAATTCCTTAAGGTTTGAGACTTGATTTAGCTGTAAAATTAAGAATAACATCTACATTGTCATTGGAATATTAAAACAAGTATTTTCAAAAGGTCATGTGGCAAGTTGCACAAGCGTCAAGCAACTAGGTATATCTCCAAGAGGTAAATGAAATCTTGAAAAAGTCTTCATTTGTGTGTATATTATAATGAGTGATAATGTAATGAGTGGATTCTGTTGAAAAGTGGGGCAATTATGGGATGAAATTCCCCATAGGAACCCAACTACCCCAAGGAAAGCCCATCTTGCCCCACAAGAAATAATTCAATTTGGTTAAAGGAATTATTATTATTATTGATATTTAATGATACAAATTTATGTGGGCAAGTAACCTATGTTGGTTTCAATTTCAATGCGTTTATGAGAAAATTATTAAGAACTTCTCCAAGTCGTCCTCTCCAAGTTGTAGAGATGGCTCAAGTTTAGGTTGACTCCACCTTTTAAAGGCACCCTTTCACTCAAGTGCATGCCTAAATAATAGACCTCAGTATGGCTCACCAGAGGATCATAATTCGCACATCCAAGAGTTATAATCTAAGGAACTGCAGAACAAAAGAGGACGAATTGGAGATGATTCAGATGAAGATAAGAGCGAGTTTGGTCTTGTGTTTTATGTCTAAGTACACGTCGAAGGTTAGACTACCAAACATCACTTCTCTATGGCTCGTATATATCTAAGCATGGCATTACATATATTACGATGGCTCGTAACTCTCTATGACTTGTAACGTTTTGTGGCTAGCATAACTCTTTTTGTGGCTCTATAACTTAGTCTCTTGCATCTTAAATTGAGCAATAATTCCTATGTTGCTTGGGAAATGTTTTGATCAGCAAGGTTTGACACCTATTACATTGATGTATGGACAACAACCTTGACATAACAGTGACCTAATAACAGTGATCTAGTAACATTGATGTAACATAGACCCAGTATATGACAATATGCATGGAATTGACATTTGTATGACCTTGATGTTTGGTATCTACAATGTTGGATGGAAAAGTTTATATGACTTTGATGTTTGGTATCTTCAATGCTTATATGAACTAGATGTATGGAACCTTCAGTGCCTTTATGACGAGATGTGACAGTGATCCATATGACAGTGGTGACAATGCCTTTATGACAATAATGTGTAACAATGAAATTGGCATAATAGTGACTTTTGATATGGCAGTGATCTATATGACAATGACCTTGATATGGCAGTAACCTTGACATGATAGTGACACTGATATAAGACAATGATCTATATGACAGAAACCTAATGATGTATAACAATGACAATGATCTATTTAAAATGCTTGCCTCCCAACAACTAAGGAGTCAAAATGTATGTTATGGTGTTGCAGTAAAAAATCACAACGGTTTTTCATAATAGAATATAGTGTCGAAAGCTTTGAACAACGTGAACAACTATTAAAGCTAGTTTCTTGACATGGACATATCGAGTTTTTTTGTCAAAAATATTTCGAATGAGGTAATAAATCACATGTTCATCTCCATCATCATCGTCCTGAACAAGTACCATAGAAATAATATTATCAACGATGATCAAGTACAAGAAATAATCGCGGTGATAATTTGCGGGATGCAGTAAAGGAGCACTAACGAGGGCATTCTTCAATGCGTCGAAGGATTTTTGAGCAACTTCATCCCAAATGAATGGGAATCCTTTCTTTAACAAATGAGTAAATCCCTTGGCAAGTTCAGCGTAATTCGGGACAAAATGATAAAGGAAGTTCTCTTTCCCTTGTAAAATCTACAACTGATGTAAAGAAGATGGAGGGGGAAAATTCATGATGGCGTCCACCTTAAGGGGATTGATCCAGATGCCTTCCTTGGATACGACAAACCCTAAGAGATGACCAAATTCAACGCAAAAGACACAATTATGCAGATTTAAACAAATATTGTTGATTTAGGTGGATGTTGGTGGCCACCCACCTATCCCACTTGGACCCCCACAACTGTCTCTTTTAGTTTTTCAGTTTCCGTAATTGTAGCACAATTTACTATTTTTAGCAGTTTTTCAGGTCCTGAACTTCGGGAGCCATTTTGAGACCCTAAACGACATTTTTTTGGGAAATCCGGGAGCAACATGGGTCCATGGATAGGCCGATGTTTCTCTTCCCAAAGTTCTAGTGCTCGGATAGATCTTTCTAATGAGCTATTGTATGCGTCAAACGAAGAGCAGGTGCCAAAGTTATGACCCCGAGAAGTTGATGTACCAACTTACCCAAAACAGGGCCCACAATTTGGCGTTTCATCTTCTAGGGTTAGGTTTTGGGATGTTAAGGGTTTTTCATTGTTTCTCAACAACAAATAGGCCTTCGAGCCTCATTGTAACATAGTTCAGAGACATGTAGCCGCCACATCTCTTCTTAGAGATAAGCTACCATCACCCTAGCTGATTTATTTCCATTTATGTTTGTAAGCATATTTTAGTATTTTTACAGTAATGAAATGATGTATTATTTCCGTTGCATATCTGTATTTATGGTTTTCTTTGTAATCTATTGCATTCCTGTTTAAATCTGGATCAGTGGTATCAGAGCGGTCTGTTTTTTCTTTGTTTTTCTTTGCATGTCCCCAATGAGGTCGGGATATAAGGAGTTAGGGCTTGAATTGGTCGAACCTTTGCAAGACCAGCCTTGCAAATCCCGATGGCCTCCCATGGTGGATGAGAAGAAAGACGAGGGGGCAAGAGATCCTATCAAAATTTTGCTCGAAGAAGCCCTCGAGCGACAAAGGAATGCGATGATGGACAATTTTTCCCAGATCCTTCAATGGCTACCCAGAGGTGACGCATTGGCTTCCAACAGCTACTCTAGAAATGCCACACCCTTTAAGGTACAAGTTAATTTTGAAATCCCCATCTTCGAGGTTCAAATAGACGCAGATGTTGTAGATAAATGGTTAAATATGCTAGATGGGTATTTTTCTGTTCATGGATTTTCCAGTCGGGAAAAGATTATTTTCGCTCTTCTCAAAGCAGCCCCCCACGTCAAGGATTGGTGGGAAACCTACTTCGAGCAGAAGGATGAAAGTACGGGCTCACTATTTTCAGCCACACCCACTTGGGATTCATTCTGGGATGCCATCAAGGAGCAGTACTACCCTGTCAAAAGCTACAAGGACAAATACATAAAGTGGACCATGCTGCGACAAGGAAGGGACCAAGATGTGTCGGAGTTCACAAACATTTTTCATACCCTTCGCACACAGTTGGGTATCAAGGATTTTGATCTGCATTTGGTACTCAAATACCGCGGCTACCTACACAGGTACATCCAGGAAGAGATGGAGTTACTAAACATCTCCTTGCTCGGCACGACATACCGATACGCTGTCAAAATCGAGCAGAAGTTCAAACAGAAGAAGCGAGACTTTAGATCTGCAAATCTGAAGATCAAAGGACAAAGACAAGGCGGGGTGACCCAAGACAACCCGTCGAAGCCGCAAGAAAAGAACAACACCACGAAGTTGAAGAAAGACAGAGGAAAGTGGTGTGAGTTCCATAAGAGCCCCACTCACAGCACAAGTGAGTGTCAGACCAAGCAGTCACTGGTGGCCGAGTTGAAGGCTTTAGAATCAAATGCATGTTCCGACCTGAGTCAGAACCTGACAAGGGAAATGGCAAAGGGAAGCAGATCATTGATGCGGAGCTCGAAGATCCAGAAGAATGAGCCCGAAGATCCAGAGGAGGGGGAGTGTCTTTTCCACTCACAGATGTGGGTGAAGGTCTACAATTCATTGTTAACAGTGCGAGCCAAAAGAACCTCATTTCAGCAGAGGTCGTGAAGTGGTTGGGCCCACCGACTACACCACACCCATAGTCGTACAGTATCAGGTGGCTTCACCAAGGACAAGATCTCCGAGTTCACCAGCAATGTCGCCTTATAGCATCAAACCCTTCACAGACGAGGTGTTGTGTGATGTTACACCTCTGGATGTTTATGATGTACTATTAGGTGAACCATACTTGTGTAGGCGACATGCTATGTATGAGTCAAGGCCTCGTGTTGTCATTATTTATTTGTGTAATTCATTATACAGGATACTGGAAGTAGCCCCACCTATCGCCACCTCTTTGATCACTGCCAAGAAAGGAAACAAGCTCATCTCCCAGACTAGGAAATTCATTTTCTGTCTGGTTTGCTCCCAAAGTAAGGGGAAGATCGTCACCACATCCATGACCCCCGCAAAGGGTTCCTCCACGCAGCAGCAACAACAAAGGGATACGGTCATGACAGAACACAGGAACAACTTCTCTTCATCCACAGGGGTGCCACACAAGCTTCAGGCGGGCAACAAAGTCTGGTTGCATCTGCAGAAAGAATGCCTTACAAGAGCCCATCAGAAGCTTCGACCACGCCGACATGGTCCTTACACCATTACCAAGGCTATGGGAAATAATGCTTTGGAGCACAACATTCCTCCATTCCTTCACCTGCACCAAGTGTTCAATGTGTACCGCCCTCGACCATGCTTCCCACCATTACTGGACACATCCAAGATTGCAGAACAGCTCACCAGGGATCAAGTTCACCAGATGGAGGAACTCAATGCAATGGGGACCATTTCTTCCTAAGGGGGGAGGAATGATCCAGGTGGATGCTGGTGTCCACTCACCTATCCCACTTGGACCCCCAAAACTGTCTCTTTCAGTTTTTCAATTTCCGTAATTGGGGCACAATTTACTATTTTTAGCAGTTTTTCGGGTCCTTAACTTCTGGAGCCGTTTTGAGGCCCTAAACGATGTTTTTTTGGGAAATATGAGAGTCTTCCTAAAGTTTTAGTGCTCGGATAGATCTTTCTAACGAGCTATTGTACATGTCAAACGAAGATCGAGTGGCAAAGTTACGACCCCGGGAAGTTGATGTACCAACTTACCCAAAACGGGGCCCATAATTTGGCGTTTCATCTTCTAGGGTTAGGTTTTGGGATGTTAAGGGTTTTCCATTGTTTCTCAAAAATAAATAGGCATTCGAGCCTCATTGTAACACAGTTCAGAGGCATGTAGCCGCCACATCTCTTCTCAGAGATAAGCTACCATCGCCCTAGCTGGTTTATTTCCATTTCTATTTGTAAGCATATTTCAATATTTTACATTAATGAAATGATGTATTATTTCCGTTGCATATCTATATTTATGGTTATCTCTGTAGTCTGTTGCATTCTTGTTTAAATCCGTATCAATTGTAGTGTTGACAGTGAAGAAAGATCTCTCAAAGGTGATCGGGATGGTCGTGACACTTAGCAGAATGTGTTGGTAAGTCATCGATATAAGGTTGAACGATATGCTTAATATCATGAAAAACATAAGACATCACTCGTTGGAATGTAGCGCCAACATTTTTCAGACCAAAAGGGAGTTTTTTGTAAGCAAAGGTTCCCCAAGGACAAATGAAAGCAATTTTATGTTGATCGACGAGAAGAATTTTAATCTGGTTGTATCCAGAAAAACCATCCATAAAGGAAGAAATCTCGCTCCCGGCACAAACGTCGATGATTTGATCTATAAAGGGAGTGGGAGCAATCTCAATAGAGATGACGGCTGGAAGATCAGTAGCGGCTGGATCCCGGCCCTTTCTTCCTAATCTTGCCCTTTCTTGCTTTCATTGGTCCCCCTTTATTTCGCCATTTTTCCTGGGCGCCTTGTTTTTTCCTTCCTCCTCGCTCGCTTATTATTATTATTATTATTATTATTATTATTATCTTATTTTATTTTTATTTTTATTTTTATTTTTATTTTTATTTTTATTTTTATTTATTTACTTATTTATTTTTGTATCTTTATTTTATTTTTTATTTTATTTATTTATTTATTTTTCCGCTCGCGTGTTTTATTTATTTTAATTAATTTATTCATTTAGTTTATTTTATTTTATTTTTCGCTCACTTGATTAATTTATTTTAGTTAATTCATTAATTTATTTAATTTCCATTATTATTATTATTATTATTATTATTATTTATTTATTTATTATTATTATTATTATTATTATTATTATTTATTTTTAATTATTATTATTATTATTATTATTATTATTATTATTATTATTATTTATTTATTTATTTATTTTATTTTATTTTTTATTTTTTATTTATTATTATTATTATTATTTACTTATTAATTTATTTATTTTTTTGAATTTACCTTTTATTACTTTCGTAATTAAAATTCATTATTAATTTTATGTATATTTCATTTATTTATTTATTTATTTTAACTAACCTCTGTATATATTTCTTTTATATATTTATACTTATTATTTAAGTCCCATTAAAAAACAAATTATAATTTTCTAAAAACTTTCTAACTAACCTTCAACAATTTTAAATTATTTTATATTTTTATTTATTCACTTAATTAACTAACTTCAATTAAATCTTGACTCTGGTCCTAAAGTCAAAATTAGCCGTTAGTCAAGATAGTCGTTGGAGTCTCTGCTCAGACTATTTAACATGCTAAGCTGGATCTGTTTCTTCATCTTGTCCTGACGATGAACCACACTTGTTGGTTCGAAACGCGTCGACAAATGTTTTATCCTGTGATTTACGCCGAAGAATTTCTCATAAACCTGATATCACGATAGTCAACAAAAATGCGGATAGTTCCTTGTTTTTTAGTTACAGGAACAATATCTGAGACTCAATCTGTTAATGGAATAAGATAAATGAAACCAACTTTAAGAAGTTTTTCAACTTCTCCCTTTATGGTAGTTGCTTTTCTAGGGTGCATGGGACGAAGGCACTGACGAACAGGCTTCACATCTAGATAAGTAGGAATCTCGTGCACTACTATACTTGGATCTATGCTAGGCATCTCTTCATACGATCAAGCGAATACATCAAGTAATTCTTTGAAAAGGGCGGTATAAATCTTGATCTCATCCGAAGAACAAGAAACCCCAACGTGGATATTTTTGACAATCCCTAGCTTGACAAAGATGTCGATCGACATTGTAGCTTAAATGTTTCCCATGTTTTCTTCAGACAACACTTCTTGGACCAAAATAGGTGTCTGAAGTGGATGAGTTGGTACATCGGAAACAAGGGTTTCTAGACAAGAATAGATCTCACTAAGGCTTGGGAGAAACGAGGAAGAATGATGGGCATCATTCCATGGAGTTTCATCAAGAGACATGACTTATGTGATACTTTCGTCAGTTGGAAATGTCTCATTCAAAGGATTTGGAGAATCCCAAGAACCGAGCCAGGGAGATTAGGAATATGCACCTACACTCATATTGAAATGATCATGAATTTCAGAAGTTGTCGCAGAAGCTGAAATGACAGCTTAATATTCTTACTCTACGGGGCTAAGTGGCATAACTTTGCCAAAACTGTCAAACTGTTCAGGACGAAGAACAACCCAAGGATCGTGATAAGTCGACATCATGTTAATTGAAGTGACGTTTAGAGGTGGAAGGGAAAAAGTCCCATAAGGGAAGATTCTTTGAAAATACCCGCCCCAGTACTCTCATAAGGGATATCAATATTCTCAACATATGACACATTACCATTTGAAGAGTTGGAAGAGAAAAAGGCGAGCTGATCGACAGTGACTATTTTCCCTTGATGATGAAAATAGAGCACATAAAAAAAAGTAAAAACCACACAAAACATTGCATGGATCTAGCTACAACCAAGTAGAAGATTGTAATTCAGATTGGCATTAACAACTTCTACTTCCAGGTTAACCGGTTTTCCTTCGAATTATATTGGAAAATCATTGAAAATACCATATGGATGTGAACATCTACCATCGAAGGCTTCCAAGGTATTAGGAGATTGGTTGAGATGTGGAGAGCCAATAGCTTTCCAACATGAAAGGGACATTATGCAAATAGAAGCATCCTCATCAATAGCAGTCCTATGAATAGTCTTCCCCTTAATAATAACTTGTATCAAGAAGGCAAGTTGATGTAGGAAACGATGAACGTGGTTCTCGAGGTCAAAAGTAATTAGATTTGAATCTGTAGGATCAATTCCTCCTATGGAAGATAGTAATGCTTTCCACTGTGATGGGCAAGTTTGGAGGACTTCCAAAGCTGACATCTCCAAAGGTGTTGGAGCTAAATCTTCCACAATATTATAATGTTCAGCAGCTCACGTATTCGGATTATATGATGACTTCTGAAGAACACCTTTGGGAGGTGGTTGGATAATAGAATCATTACTAGGTCGTTCAATATGAAGAGGACCAAAACTGGGTGGAGTGGAAGTAGAAGGCGTATTAGTGGCATCATTTTCCACAATTGGTTTGGTAGGAGTCTGATAATATTTTGATCGAGTAGCAACAGAGACAGGTGTCGTTCCACTCATGAAAACTTGAGAACCTGAAGATGTAGAGGATTGAGGTTGATCTACCAGTGAATTTTGTTGTGACAGAAAGTGTTCTTTCAACACAGGTGTTGTCCTTAGGGTTCCTTTTAATAAATGACTAACCTTAGCACGACGAGGACAACCCTTGGTATAACGATCTTCATCACATATAAGACAGGGATATTTCGATTTGCGTTTGGATGCATCATCAGTAGATGGTTTAGGAGGATCCTATTTTGGGGTATCATATTTAGCCTTACCTTTAGCCTTATTTTTCCCTTTCGAGGCTTTGTATGTTGTGATAGATTGGACAACATTCACCTCTAAAATTTTACTAGGATTTTTGGGAGTATTTGAAGGAGGAGAAGGTGCAGTAGCCGAAGTAGATTTTTGCTTCGTAGAAGGAGAAGAAGCATTACTAAAATTTTGAGTTATTCATCCAATAATACCATCAACAGGTGGTGTCCGCAGGTTTAAAAGATGTTGAATCGGTTGAAGGTCACGGAGCATCAGGTAAGAGATCATAAAGGGTGCCAGATTGCGAATATACCAAATCTAGATACTGAGCACATGCGATGGTTTGTTCTTTGATCACACAACCACCCATAGCTATTTCTTTGGCGATTTGATTAACGAATGACTTAGTAAACCATTCGGTTAAAATCTCATCAAGGATTTCAAACTTAATAAGACGACATCGACATCTCCATTCATGGATGTGATTGGAGATGTGGTAACAGTATTCTGTTTCAAAGATGTTAGGATATGGGTACCAGTTTCATACCAAATTTGTAGCTGGAAGTGAGTAAGAAAAGACATAGCCAAAATTTTGAAATCTTGAAAGGCACCTTGAGGTAACTCGATATACTATTTGGCGGCAACACCCATTAGGGTTCACTGGAAAAGGTGAAATCGAAGAAAATATTCAACCCAAGAGTTAGACGAACACCATAAATGGTAGGTCATGATGTGAGCTTGGGGGTATTCTCCATACTTTCCTTCGAATTTTGGACAATCATCAAGAATTTTGATAGGAACCAGAGGCCAATATGGTGAATGAAGTATTGGATCGTTTGTGAGCCTCGACACATTTGGTAACTCCAAAGTTGCTAAGAACAACAATTGAGGATTAAAAGGCATGAAAGGCCTCTGATAAGGTCCATTTTGAGGATTCCAACCTTGTTGGTATGGATTTTGCCCCCATAGTGGTTGATTTTGACCATAGGGATTTTGATACTACCCCCAATGGGAGGAATTTTGACCAGACAAATGTTGAGTTTGCCCCCACAAAGGTCGGTTCTGACCAAGAAAAGGTTGATATTGACTCGCCACAGGCCATTGAGAACCATAAGGGGGATAAACATCCTATGAGGAGTATTGAGCATATGGTTACTGACGCAACGGTTGACCTTGATGATATAACGGTTAACCTTGTTTTTGTAAAGGTTGCCCTTGTTGCTAAAAAGGTTGTTGGTAAGACCCTTGTTGCATGTAATGTCCTTGTGGAATTTGATAGGTTCCTTGCTACTGCAATGGTCCTTGTTGCAAAGGATTACCAACTCCTAAAGGATAAGTTCCAGAAACATATTGAAACCAACCAGCTGACCCAAATGAGGGATTAGGACCAGACTACATTTGGGATCCTACCTGTTGATTGAAAGGTGGATTTTGAGGTTGTTGTGAACCATAAGGAGGGTATGGTTTTTGGTAAGGTATCTGAGTCGAAATGGGTTTCTGATAAGGAATCTGACCAGATCTAGAAGGAATACTATCAGCAATTTGACTCACTTTCATAACGTGAGTTTGAGATCCACTCACATAGGTTCCACCAGAAACATGAGGTACATATGGAGGAGGTGGTTTCCCCCCATGCGGTGGGATAGGGGGTGGTACATATTCCCACTTAATGGAGGAGGTGTAACCACTGTAGTGGTCGAAAGAGGAGTTGAAGGACTTATGGGGACATTAACTGTCCCAACCATGACCTTAGGTTGAACAAGAACAAAAGAAACTGCAGTTTGACTAGGAATTTGGGAGGCCGCGTTTGAAAAGAACGGGCTAGAGGTAGGCGTAACGCCAGATGACCATATCGAATGATGACAAAGAAAATATGCGCTCGGAGTACCCGAAACTAAGTGACCAAGAGAGGTATAACCTGGTGGAAATAAAGGTTCACTACTTTCAGGTGGTGGACTTGGCCCGCTCCCCATATGAGGAGAGGACACATATGGAAAACCTTTAGGAGGAAAGTGATATTCATATTCATCACCAAGACCCAAAGTATGAGTGGCTGAGACTTCCGGAGGAGGATTTCGAGGAGTGGTTGCAGTCTCACCTTCTGATGCCATGGGTGGAAACAATTGACGAGGAGGAATCCACGATGACCGAGGAAAGAGTTCCAAAGGTACGTGGGGACTATCAAAAGGAATATATGGGCATTGAGGAGATATAATCAAAGGATTGTAAAGCGGATTCGGGGGAAACAACAAAAACTGTTGAGGAACCTCAGAATTTCTCGGTCAGATTCCTGAGATGATGACAACGACTCTCGAGGTGGAGGACGAGAAGCAAGGGGTTGAATACTTGGGATAATTCCAAGTTAAAAACCTTGACTTTCAAGTGACTCTAGAATCTCAAGGTGGACTCCTTGTGGTGACCCTTCAATGTTAGACTGTGAAAGGGATAGATAAGGCAAGCTCGACGGTTCTGCCACAATGACCTTTTCTCAAAAACAAAAGGAGAGGAAGTGATTTATTTGAGCTTTAACTAAAATTTACCATTAATAAGGCATAAGGAGGCCAAGGAGAAATGCTTGGGTAATACATGTTATCGTGGGCAGTAAATTTTAGAACTTAAAACAAAAAATAAATAAAAAAGGGTAATCTAGGCAAGAGGGTTTACCAAGTATTCGTGAACCACTATATACACCTTAGCCGAAACCAAGGACTTAACGTACGACGGCCAATCTCCCTGAATGTTGTGTTCAGTGTATCACGTTTACAAGGCGGTTGACTCGGTTACCTGTGGCTAAAGGATAGCAACCTAGTGGGGTCTCCCAATATATATGTGACGGTATAGAGAGCACAATTCCATGTTAGCATTATCTAATGCATAATTGTTCGATGAGAGTGTTCCCATATACTTTCCATACGTGGAGCGCCTCCAATATACTCGAGAGTACTGGAGAACGATCTTATATAATTACGTACGTGAAACAAGATTTCACTCCCGGGATACAATGCTGGAAAATAACGACAGCTGCTAGGTTTATAGATGTCGGAAGACGTCTCTAGCCTAGACCTCTAAATGTTTGCGTTAGGTTCCAAATGCTCCTTAGGTTGATTGAGTAAATTTTAATGTTTATCTTTAATTATGTTTCAATTTCGGGCTCAAAACGATGTCACCTGAATCTCTAAGATGCAACTATATGAGAAAAGAAAACTTTCCACTTTGATGAAAACTAGACTAATCAAGGGAAGAAATTTCAATCAATAATGCGTTGAACAACATGCCTTCCACTAACTTTCACTTTCTCTTTCCAAATGCAATGACCAAAAGAAAAAACAATCTTCACTTTTCACAATCTTTAATGAAACTTTTCGAAGGCAAAATGATCTTTACTTTTACTAAGATGCACTTATATGAATGATGTTTTTCTTTGATTTTTTAATGCTCTAATGCAACTAAAGCATCAGCTAAAGCAAATTGAAAATTTGATTAAAATGCTTCTAATGCAACCAATGCATCAATGAAAGCAGCACCAATACGAATTCAAAAGCACTTAAATGAAAACACTTTTCACTTTTTTCCTTTTGAACAAATAAACAATGCACTTTTTTCAGCATGTAAATCAAACAATGTAATCTATGCTTGATGGACAACAAAGATGGTTTCCAAATGCAAGATGACCTAATGCAATCAAAAAGAAACTTTGTAAAAGACAAGCTAAAACCAATGCAAGTTGGTGTTTTGAATGATTTGCATATAAAACAAGATCTAATCAACTAGGAAATCAAGATCTCAGTCACACTCACACGTGGCAAGTGACAATCAAATGACCTACAAACCATAGAATCAATCCAATTTCACTCAAATCACTTGAAAGCCAAAGAGACAAAAAATTGCTAATTAATGAAGATGTCCAGAGAAAACATTAATAAATCCAATCACAAAAGACAAGAAAAAGACGTCAGGGGCCAAGACACACTGGATTTTGATAGAGAAACCCTAATTTTTCTCAAATCTCAGAGATCAGTGCGACTGTCATATCCAAGCCCGTGTTGGAAAGGAGTTCAACGTGACTGTTTTAAGGAAAAATGCACTGGTAGTGCGACTGTCTAAGTAAAAAGCGTGTTGGGCGAGGAATATGGGTAAAAATAAGAAAAATCTCTAAGGTAGTAATAAGTGAATGTGCTAACATGTATAGGCTCAAACTAATTGAGAACTGAATGGTTAGTCAAAGTGATCAAAAGACCAAATCAAGAAAAGAGATTGAAGAGGCTATATCTCCCCTGCAGAGTCACCAATTTTTTGTGAAGATAAATCCCCTCTGTGGACAGAGGCTATCTCTCTAGCCCAATGAGTAGGTCTAGCAACAAACTGAACAAAATAATGCAAACTTTCCTAGTTTATGTTTAAAAATCTAGAGAGAACAAGAAACCTACCTCGCTCTGATGCTAATCACTTAATCCTTTGGTAATGGCTTCGATCTCCTAGCTTCTAGGCTCGCTCCTTGTTTTTTATTTACATTCGAGTACCTGCAAGAGAGATCAAAGGACAATACAAGATACGAGAGCATACATAGTATATATCAAACATAAACTACTTGATAGATTAAGGAGTATCAAGCTAAATGCATAAATATTTAGACATTTATGGAAAGTGAACATCAGATGTATATATTAATGAATAAAAAAGGGAAGCATACAACCATTTCCTTGATGTTGGAGATGTCCTTTTGGTGGATGTCCAAGTCCAAGTCAAGACTCTTCAAGTACTCCTTCTCAAAGTTAGATGGGAAACATTTAGGCATAATCTCAGCATAGGAATGCAGGCAATCAATGACCAACCATTTGGGGATGGAAGGGATTTGATTTATAGGAAGGGAGAGGGAGTTAGGGATCCACAAAAGAGGGAGGAAGGTTTACATATCAAATGGGAGACCCTTAAAGGTAGGATCAAGAGCTCCAAATGGGAGAGCTTGACCATATCTCTACCCAACAACATCCAACTCGTTCTTTCTCGAAGTTTCCATCATACAAAGCTTCTCCTCCATTTTGAGAAAACTTTCCAGAAGAGGTTGAACGTGGGTTTTTATATCAAGACCCACGCTGGCAGTGCTAGGTCAAATAAATGCAGTCTGCCATCAACACGGGCAGACAGTGGAGCAAAGAGTGTTGATCCTAAAATTTAGGGTTCCAGTCAACCTTCTCCATAATTGACTCAAGATAGTTTTTCTTCCATTCTTCAGGGATGTTTCAGTATGTGTTTCATGATGAATAGACTTCACAGTTGTCAACATTTTGGCACTTCGAGATGTGGAACAGGAAGTGAACAAGAGGTGTGACAAAATATTATGTAATAGATAACAACCCTAAGGAAAACCTTAGAGCCATGGATAGTGTAGAGGGGAAGGAGGAAGCTTTGTAAGGAGGGGAAAAACAATCACCAAAAAACATCCCTAGGTTGAGTGATTGCAATTAAAAATCGAGGAAATAACCCTAAATCTAGTTGAGGGGGCTCCTTCTAAATATGCTCTAAGACCAAGGAAGATGAATTTTAAAAATATGTAAGAATGGGGGGGATTGGCATTAGATTTGGATCCGATAATTATAGTTCAAAGAAAACCCTTTCCCTCTCTAGTAAAAAAATAATACTAGGAAGATGGTTAAGGAAGGTAGATAGTTGATGATAAAGGGAGCCTTTGGAATTGCCTCGACCAAAGTTCACCCATGATCATTCTCTCCTTAAACACCATAGGTGTAGGGTGTGCCCAAGAGAAGTTAACTCTGATAATATTATTTTCAAGGTACAATCCAAATGTTATTATAATATAACAAACAACATGGAAATTATAAGGTAAAGGCCATTCTAAAATCCCATCTAAAAAAATTAGAATTTCATTTCTGTAGATGTGGAAGGTAGGTTGGGAAGTACTATTATTTTTTGTAGAGATTTGATGGAGTTAATTGGCGTATCATGTCTAAATGCAAGTGCATAGGTGGTTATGAAATACAAATAAATGGAGAAGTAACTATTTATCATTAATCTATATGACTCATACAAGTATCTTAAGGTCTTATAGGAAACTTTGAGAACCCTAGATCAGATTAAAGTTCATAATGTGATTATGGGGGACGATTTGAACCTAACCATGAAAAAGAGGGAGACATTGTGGATTAGTGTTAGATGAAATGTATTGATTGATTACTTAATTGTTTGAAGATTCAGGGTTTTGTGTGGTGGATATCTCAAGATAGTTTTGACCTAGAGAAAGTACCAAAAGTGAGTGAGAAAGGAATTCTAAGATCCTAATCAAAGTTTGGGTTGTAGAAATTTTTATGGGGGAGTAGAGATGATGAAGTCTTGGGTGGGAAAAAACTGGAGATTTATGTGTTTATTATGATTTAAAAAAACACGCCATGTCTATTCAAGTTTAATTATTACTAGATGTCAAAGAGTTTAGGAAGCTAGTGATCAATAATTGGAAGAAAATAAATCCTACTATTTGTAAGTCTACGAGGTTTTAGTTTGTTAATAATCTAAAAAAAGTGAAAATGAATATGGTAGAACAAGCCATGGAGAATCTCTAAAAAAGAAAAAAGAAAAAAAAGGCATATATCGAGAGTGTGTTTGAGAATAATAAGGAAGGAATTTTCTCTAAAGATGAAAAAACAAAGTTGAAGAAACTAATGGATGAAAAAGGAAACTATTAGAATGAGAAGTGTAATGGATATTAAGAGAGTAGAAGAATTTTGACAGTAGAAGGGGATGAAAGTACAAGTTTTTTATATAATTATGCAAAATATAAAAAGACATGAATATTTGGGGAGATACATAAGCAAGAGGGAGTAAAGGCTAGGACTTTTAAGGAGATACTAGGTGAAGAAGTTAACTGTTTCAAAAGTCTATTTCATGAACCCACAATATCAAATATAGAAGAATTTTTAAAAAATGCTTCATTATTTCCAAGCCCGATAAGTGAGGAACAAAATAAGGATTTAAAAGTAGTTGTCACAACGAAAGAACTCAAATTAGTCGTAAATGTATTCAAATAATCCCTAGTCAATATTGATGGACAAGCGAGCTTATTAGGGTTCTATGATTTCCCCAAGGGAGAGTTGTCTAGGAAAAAGGCCAAGAAAGGTACCAATAGCATGAAATACCACCTATATAACTATCTAAGAACTCATAACAAAGTATTAACAAATAGGCTAAATTACATATTTTTTGAAATCAAGATGAAGAGGAATTTAGAGTTATTTACAACAAGAAAATTCATGGAGCAATGGGAGTTGCATAAGAAGGTATTCATTTTAGAAAACGAATTGCCTACTATGTTAGTGAAACTAGACTTAAATAGGGAATCTGATAAATTAGTTGGTTGTATTAAGGTTAATCTTATTTCAAATTGGAATGAAGGTACTGGTAGTTAATTGGATAATAGGGTGAGTTTCTTCAACTTCTTTTGTGGTGATGATAAACGGTCATGCCTCCAATTTTTTTCATGCCATAATGGGACTTAGGCGAAACCACCCAATGTCACCCTTCCTACTTCTTATGGTGGCAAACAATTTAAGTAAAATGGCATTAACAAACAAAAAAGAAGGATTGATTAAATGTATCAACATTGGAAAATATCATTGTCAAATTTACTATATGTAGTTGATGTCATCTTATTTGGGGCAAGCATAGTTAAGGAAGCTCAAAAGTATACAATAATTTTGGATCTATATTAAAAGTAACAAGATTATTGGAGGTAAGTGATATTAGTTCCTTAATCATATTTAATTAAGTAAATGAATAAATTGAGAGGAAACACACATAAGTTATGCATTTCAACATAATGTTTTTTGAGGAAGGATTGATATATCTAAGTTTTTATTTAAAACCTAACAATTAAAATAATAAAAAAAGCCTAGTTCTAGCTTTGTGAAAATATTGAAGGCAAGATATCAAATTGGTGTTATAGATGGCTCTCAAGAGGAGGTAGGCTAATGTTAGTTATGGTTGGAAGGGATTCCAATATATCGATTATCATTAACTTAATTCCTTGAGGCATCTTGGGTCACATCAGTCATAAATGCTTTAGCTTTCAATGGATAGAGAAGGGGTTCATATGACGAGCTAAAAAAATAAGCAAAACCAAAGAAAGAAAGGAATTGGAGCTTAAATAATATTCATCTCTTTGGGAAAGCATTAATAATGAAACGTATGTGGAATTTGATGCAATGTGAAAGACTATGGGGGGAAATAACAAATGTAGCATATATAGATCTAAGATCTATGGAGGATTAGATAAGAAGAGTAAATAAGGTAAGTGGGGGAGTATCAATTATATGGAATACCTTGGTGAAAGCAGTGTAGTTGTTTGGTATATAGCTAGTTTGGAAGATTGACAATGGGGACATTAAAAATTGGAGAGTATCCATGGATGGGATGCATATTCTCATTCAGGTTCTCAACATCGCATAATTATGAAGTTTATAGTATAGCTAATGCAACAAAACCATGAAATAATAATATATAGAGTTAAGGATGGAAAATAACAACTTAATTGGACTTATAAGGGGACCTAGCAAACAAACAATAGCAATGCACTTATCATTTGAAACATAGTGCCACTAGATTAAAGAATGTTGAAGATGAAATTATTTGATTTAAGAATAAAGGATTAGGAAGGTATACATAAAAGTTGGGGTATGAGGTCAAATGGGAAGATGAGGAATACAAAGAAAAAAAGTGTTGGTGGGAGAAAATTTGGAAGTTTTAATGTCTAGAAAAGTCAAGGAATTTGTCATGGATAGTCTTATTAAACAAAGATTTAACTTGAGATAACTACAAAAGAGGTCATGACACAGACTAGGAAGGTGCATCCTATTTTGGATGAATGATGAATTAGAAGACCATCTCTTTGTACATTGTCCATATACAAAAAAATTATGAGCGGAAGCATTGAGCATGTTAAAAATAAATGGGAAATGGCTAGGATGCAATATTTTTTATTATACCAAGGAATTGTGTTGGGTGTTAAAATTATATTTTCAATACTTACTTGTCAAACCAGGGCCTCGTAGACTTTGAGGCATAACACAATTAATGACAAAGGAATCTGTTAAATTTTTCAAATCCTATTTATACCCTAATCAATCAATCTTTCTATATTTTGTAATGAAAATTAAAAAATAAAAACCTCTTGCTTATATTCTTGCACTACTTACATAAAAACATCGAGATCACTATGGATGTTGGCCTTCTTTCAGAATGTTGACAAGGAATTTAAACTAAAATAATTCTTCCAGGAAAAGTGAACACATGTTTTAGTGATGACTCAAAAGAAACATACTTAGGCAAAGGAAATATACAAATCACCAAATTGTTCCTATACTAAGCAAACTTTTCAATTACTCATGTTCATGCACTACTTCAAATAATCAATCTCTTGTACATTATATGAGGGAAACACAACTATTCTGGTGCGTTCAAAATATAATTCTCGCTCAATTAAAAAATCACTCTTTCTTTCAAATGAACTTACAAAAGAAACTTGTCAAACTAGGCCCAATAATACCAATAAAATCTCGTGCTAGGATAATAAACAAAGAAGTCAATAGTGAATTCATGTTCAAGAAAATTTTCACACGTGTGCATACATAATTACAAAGAAAACCAATCGTGCTTTAACCATTAACAAGATCAATCATACAATACTCTACTTGATTTACTCCACATTCCAAAACTAGGCCTTAATGTATAAATATTAATGTCGTTGTTCCTAGTCTTATGGTTAAATAAAGAGACCTAATATGTGACTTAGAATCATTTAATATTCATAGATTTCTCTAAGGGTTCTATTCTTGTACCAAAGAACCATGAGACAACAAGCTTACTGGCTCAATTCTCTTGAGATCATGGATCCTTTTTAAACCAAAAAATATTTGCAAAATGAAACCAAATTAATCATAAAAGAATCACAACATATTGGCCTTAAAGTTTTGTCGCAACTCCAATCTTAAACAAACAGAGTATGTTTACAAAACCCTATGATAGTAATTCAATCACCCAAGTCTCACATCATATCAACAAGTCTTCCCAATTCTAAAATGATCAAAATGCATAAGCATAAATTGAATCTCAAGTTTACTAGGGTTTCTCAGTCATAACTTCCACTCCCAAGCCATGTTTCGTTGTTGACATTTTTATAACAAAAAAATAACACAAGACTAACCACTTAGGGTTTGAATCCCTGTTAAAGGAATGATCCCAAACATAAAACACAACAATATAATAATTCCTCAAAATGCACACACCTACTTTCCAGATTTGGATTGCTATCACTCCTTTCAAAGAAGACAACTTATATGAATCACAAACACCCAGAGTTTCATAACAGTTCACATACTCTTAACACCATTCATTGAGTGAAACTCACACACCAACAATAGAAAATATAACACATACAATGCAACTATCTAAGGGAGAACGAGTTCGGTTGGTTGGGCCCTAACCAACCAGCTCATTTCCTTGTAAGAAGAAAGAGGCTAACTTATGAATTATGATAAATCATTCATAGGATTAAACATAGAAGTTATTTGAACTTGGCATTAAAGCTCCTTTTTATTAATGAAAGTCCTTGCTTAATACATCTGAGATAGACAGATCCATCTCCAGAGGAGATCTGGGCTATGAAAGTCTTTGACAAAAGGGACACAAAATAACCAGTAGCATCACTAACCTACGCCTTTCTATGACTCGATATATATACATTTTTACATCAAATACTTAGCCACATCCAACCATCTTCTCACATAACAAAAATGGAGGTCATTACTAACAAGCTCATAACAATAGATCTCTCCAACAAACATCATTAGCTTGTCCACACTCTGATTTATCTCAGACTATCTTTAGTAGGAGGAGACCAAAACTATCGCTGCTCTGCTGGAGACCAGGAGTTAGAAGCGCACACTTTCTTCCTTTTTTTCCACGAAAACCTTATCGTGACAACTCACTTGTACTATTAGCTAGATTTATTCATCTAACGACACTCCTAAACTGGTGCAGGAATTAGATTTAGACTAGTGCAGGAATCCCAAGATTAATTGATGCCTATACCAAATGCACTTCAAACTATAGTAAATGGAAATATCAACAAAATTTCCTAGCATAACATGAATACAAGCACATAATCACAAAAATATTAATCTATCGACCTTTTTCTTTAAAAATGAGCAACCTTTACCCATTTTCTCATAGATATATTAATGGAGGCTAAGAATGCAAATTTTTTTTTTTTTGGTTGTTGTGATTTTATAGGTAAAGATAAGAGCAATTCTAGGGCCTAAAATCCCCCTAACCCAATATTGTTGTGTGTCCCCACACAATTGTCTACTAACCTTTGCAAAAAAAAAAAAAAAAATTAAATTCTTCCCTTATCATTTACTGATTTGAATATTGATCCTCAAACTTTCACCTTGAACCTTTCTCATCCGCGTTTTGAACCTTATAGCTCAAGTCTTCATATAAGCAACATGAATCCTCCACTTTTTAACTTCTTCCTTTAGTCCAACCACTTTTGCAACTAATTACTCATTCGTGGACATCAACACTGCATTTTGGGATTTCATATATCGATCCAGAAATTCCAATTATTTGATATGTTGTTTCAGTCTTTGGATCTTCTTCTTGTCAGTAGTCTTTTTCATAAAAAGCGCAAGATGAACAAAATCCTCATGTTCTTCCTCCTATTTATGACTCCTATTTTATTTCTTAATTTTTGTCGTTAGGAGTGCAAAAGGAATATAATCCTCTTACTCTTCTACATGCTACTTCTGGCTCATGGCAAGGGTGCCCATGGTTGCCACATCCACTAAAAGGGAAAGGACCCCCTTATTATTTGCATGCTTCTTTTTACAAATTGGCACTATTTCACTAACCATGCCTTCATCTACTTTTCCTGCAGGAGCAATTGGTGGATGGTCCTTCAGTTCTTCTGATGGAACACAATCTTCCTTTGGTGATTCTGACTCCATGACCACTTCTATATCCAACAATTTTTCTGCTTCTGATATCTTCTTATGAGAAGAGGCATGATGACTTCATAACAATCCTCTTGTTAACCCGTTGGGTGGCTATGGCACCATTGCCTTAGATAACATGCTCTTTCTTACTTTCTTCCTTTTCCCTTCCTGTAACCCCTCTTCTTGAGACCAGGCAGTCCTGGAATCCTTTATTTTGTTTCGTTTTTCTTCCTATTGTTTCTGAGACCAGGCATCCTTAACTATAGGTTCTTTCTCAGACTACTCCCTAATACTAACAACTTGTGTGACGTTCCCAAATTGATACAATTCAAGGATTTTTTCCCATGTAGAGCCCCTATTTTTTAACTCCTCGCTGACTAATATCTTAACCAACCCATAGTGATAGGGCTTATACTCAATTTGAATCTCAGGGCGTTTTTGAACACTTCGAGACATTTTAGCAAGACTGTTCAATAAAAAATATGGAAAATTGATAGACTTTCTATATTCAAAATGCATGAGAAGGTGTATATGGTACAGATAGGTCATGGAATACCTACCATTGCAAGTAATAAATTTTTGCAGGATGAAAAGAAAGTTTCGCCATTTCTCAACCATTTCACTTCTAGGCGCTCCTTTCTTCTAATTGACTGGGTAGTCGACCTTTACTAAGAAACTACACCAAGCTCCCTTTGTCACTTCACCTTTCTTGAGTCACTGCTCTCCGGTAGCAGGTAACTCTATAGCCTGAGAAATAAACTGTTTTGTTAGCTCAAATTTTAATGTGCCTATAGTCACCATCTTTCTATCAAAATTCTATGTGAATGCCCTTGTAGCAACTGAATCAAAACCCTTGAACTTGTATAAAAAAGGGAACCATCCTGCTTCCTGTAAAATGGGGAAGCTCGAATCATATTCTTTAGTTCCATCGACCTCCTTAATAGAAGATGACTATATTCTCACTGGTGCCATGGTACTTGCAAAACCACCATCATAATCTCAACAACAAAAGCATAGTCCTTCCAAATCTCCACAATTCGCAACTCTTTGTTATTCACAATCAAGGGGTGCAAGAATGATAACACATACAAATATGGTACCACACACTTAATTAAAACAACATGTTAGTTTGGATTTTAATTCTTGCACTATCACTTCATTCCCTGACTCCTCATCACCATAAATAATAATCGTAGCCCATGAGGTACGAAAATCTGTTAAGGGATAAAGTTACCAAAATAAGTAAAGGGATAATAATTGGCACGAGCGTTTAGGAAGGGATAACAACCATACAGTTCATTCATTCAAAAGCATTGGGATTGAGGTAATTGGTAGTAGTTTGTTTAAACATAATGAGAAAAAATGAATAAGGATAGACCCTTCATGAATGCACTTTAGTTCTCATAATGGTTTACCATGGAAAGGGTGTTTCTGTTGGCATTATGATACATATGTTGTACTTGATGGCAACCCACTCATCTCAGATGATAAATTATAGTGCAGAAAAGTTCATGCACTTTTATGCAGAGAAAATTTTATTTCATGTAGAGAAAAGTTCACACACTTTTATGTAGAGAAAAGTTTATTTCATGTAGAGAAACGTTCACGCACTTTTAAGCAGAGAAAAGTTTATTTCATGTAGAGAAAAGTTCACGCACTTTTATGCAGAGAAAAGTTTATTTCATGTAGAGAAAAGTTCATGCACTTTTATGCAGAGAAAAGTTTATTTCATGTAGAGAAAAAGTTCACGCACTTTCATGCAGAGAAAAGTTCCTTTCATGAAGAGAAAATTTCACGCACTTTCATGGTTGGCTCATGGTATTAGTCTGACAGTTTTTGATCCTATGGTTTTGGCTCGTGGTATTGCATCCAAAAGTGTTGATTTCACGCACTTTCATGGTTGGCTCATGGTATTAGTCCGACAATTTTTGATCCTATGGTTTTGGTCCGTGGTATTGCATCCAAAAGTGTTGATCTCACGCACTTTCATGATTGGTTCATGGTATTAGTCCTATAGTTTTTGATCCTATGGTTTTGGCTCGTGGTATTGCATCCAAAAGTGTTGATCTCACGCGCTTTCATGGTTGGTTCATGGTATTAGTCCAACAGTTTTTTTATCCTATGGTTTTGGACCGTGGTATTGTGGAAGGCCTAAGACTATAAAAGATGAAGGAGATCATTTGGCAAAGTATCATCGAATGAATTGAATATCTAATAAGTGCTAGATCTGAAATATTTGTGATTGGGTTATGGTGCAGATCTGGATCTGAATGAAGGAGGAACCTTAGCGCATAAAGAAGGATAAGTTATTTTGATGGGTCATAATCTTTATGCTTGAATAATAGTATCTTTGCATGATTTTGATCTGTTATATGAGGCGCATGCTTGATCTATAAATCTGACAATCTCGGTTAATTAGTGTCTGAATATTTGAAAGAAGGAATTATCCTTTATAGATCTGCACGCATGTTTCAGGTTGTTGAAGTAGTGCATATCTTTAAATTATGATCTAGCTGCCTCTGTCTATTGCTGCAGTATTCTGGGTTCAGAATTTGGTGTGTGGTTACTGTTACTATGTTCTGGGTACAGCTGTCAGAGAAGTGTTTACTTGATTCAGTGCTAATTGGGAAAGGAGATTGTTTGATGCAGATATACTTGATGATTGATTGATGTTCATGGATCCAGTCTGAAAATTTATGAAACGTGTTCCCTGGAAGAAAGAGAAGGTTGTAGCCTTCAGTAGGCCAGCACCTACGTACTAGTATCTTGGCTAGTACAAGAGCTAAGGGGGTTGTAGCTCCCTTCCAGGAGAAGCTGGAGAATGAGAGAGGGTTGTAGCTCTCTGCAGATTGTAGCCTGCGTACTGGTAAAGGACTGCACCAGTACAAAATCATTGTAAAAGGAATTTCTAATTGAAAGAAGATAGAGACATATTGCAGCAGGTGGTTTTCACCCACATTGGGTTTCCACCTTATATCTGGTGTTCTTTTGTGTGACTATTTGCTTTTCTTGTTCCTGCTCATTATTTTATGATACTGACATACAAAGTAATGATCAATATTTGAAGAATTATTCAAAGTATAAATAAGGAAGATAGATTGATAAGAATTTGATAATACTGATTCACCCCCCCCCTCTCAGTATTATTTCCAACAATTGGTATCAAAGCCAGGTGCTTCTGAAGAAGCTTGATCGCTTGAAGGAAGATCTAACATCATGAGCAACTACGAGAGGGAAGCATCAATCAGGCCACCGATTTTTGATGGAACAAACTTCGTATATTGGAAGGTAAGAGTTATTGCCTATCTTCAATCTTTGGGTACAGAAGTATGGGACGTTATAGAAACAGGGTATACTTTTCCATCAGCTACTCCTACAGATTCAGCTGAGAAGAAGAAATACGAAACAAATGCAAAGGCGGTTAATACTCTTCTAGGATGTCTATCTCAATCTGAATTCGTGAAGGTTATGCAATATAAATCCGCAAAAGAAATATGGGACAATATTGTTTTGAGCTACGAAGGAGATGAACAGGTAAAATGTGCAAAACTTCAAACCCTCAGGATTCAGTATGAGAATCTCAGAATGTATAATGATGAAAGTGTGGCTAACTATTTCCTTCGGGTAGATAAGATTGTTAATTGTATGAAAAACTTGGGTGAAGAAATAAAAGAGGCTGTTGTGGTTGAAAAAGTCCTAAGATCATTGTCCCCCAAGTTTGAATCTAAAGTGTCTGCAATAGAAGAAAAGGAAAATATACGAACTCTTACTATGTATCAGCTACACGGAATTCTAACTGCTTATGAAATGAGAAAAGGAGGTCCATCAGACAGGAGAGAAGCTGCTTTTAAGGCTTCAGGCAAAGGAGACTACTATGAATCAAGTCACGTGCCAGAAGAAGAAGAAGAATCAAATTTTGTCAAAAATCTTCAACGAGGTACTGGAAGGTTCAGAGGTAAGCTACCTTTTAAATGTTTTGCTTGTGGAAGAGTAGGTAAATATGCTGCCAAATGTCCTCATAAGGATAAGATTGACAAAGGAAAGGAACCTGCCAGATGGAACAAGAAACAAAATGCAAATAAGAAAAGCTACTAAACTCATGAAGACAGTGATGGTTTATCAAATAGTGATGAAGATGAACGAGGTAATGACTATAAACTTTTAATGGCATTTGAAGATGATGATTACATGGATGCTATAGATGTGGATAGTTTTTATGAAGAGATTTCTAGACTTAAGACATGTATAGAAGAAAAGAATATGATCATTGATACTCTACAATTTCAAATTGATGAAAAAGAAAAATATCTTGAAAAGTTAGAAGGTGAAATTTTTGGCCTTAGAAAAGAAATTGAGAAAACAAAGGCTATTAATCTTAAGTTTGTCAAAGGATCTGAAACTCTGGATGAGATCATCAATGTACAACGTTCTCTGCTAAACAAGACAGGTCTGGGGTATAATGGAGAAACATCTCAAACATCCACCTCAAAGAGTTATCTTGATGCAGCAAGAAGGAATGAGCAAAAGCACAATGGAGATCACCAGGTAAAGCAGGGACGAATTACATCAAGAACGAACAAAGACTATCAGGTAAACCAGGGGCAATCTGTCTTAAGGATGAACAAAAGCTACAACCAGCCACAGGTAAAATCTTCTCAATTTTCTTCAAGAATGGATGACAATAGAAATTACAATCATTTGGCCGGTAGATTTGATAATTGCAGAAGTTTCTTCAATGGGCAATGTTTCTCTTGCCATAACTTTGGTCACAAAGCAGCTCAATGTGTTGCATATAAAACAATCATGACTAGAGAAGCTCAAAAACAAAGAAGTATGATCGGGGTTACAAAAAGGACCTATAACAACTTTTCGGCTCTTGAAAATGAAGTTGAATGTTCTATTTGCAATAACTTTGGTCATGAAGATTCTGAATGCAGGAGCAGGTTTCAGCAAACAAAGGAACAAGCCTCAAGCACCAGAACATGGAGAATAAAAGAACCACAAACAGAAAGATGTGGGATAGCATTTTATGCAGAAGGACAAGAAAATCTATGGTACATTGACAGTGGATGTTCGAAACATATGACAGGTGATAAAGAAAAACTTGAATCATATTCTGCTTTAGAAAAGGGAAAGAAAGTCTCTTTTGGAAATGATACTCCTGCAGCTATAAAAGGAAAAGGCACTGCTCAGTTAAAAGAAAAGGTCAAAGCTGGAAATGTTTTGTATGTTGATGGATTGAAGCATAATCTTCTAAGTGTTAGCCAGATGTGTGATCAAGGAACCGAGGTGATATTTAGATCAAACGGATGTCGTGTTCGTGATCTTGATACAGGTGAAACAGTGATCAAAGGTAGAAGAACTCCAAATAATCTATACATATTTGAACAAGGACAACAACAATGCTATTTGAGCAAGGATGATGAACACTGGTTATGGCACCGGAGGTTGGGGCATCTAAGTTTTTCACAAATAAGGAAAGCATGCAAATATCAGGCAGTTCGTGGTCTTCCAGATATCAAAATTCCAGACAACACCATATGCAAATCATGTCAGTTTGGAAAGCAAACCAAAACTAACTTTCCAGAGAAGGAAGGATCAGCTAGCATGCCTCTTGAGCTAGTCCATACAGATGTATGTGGTCCATTTAGGAAAAGGACACCTCGAGGAGAAGAATACTTGATATTATTCATTGACGATTTCTCCAGGTTTGTTTGGTTAGGACTTATGAAGCACAAAGACGAAGCATTCGAGAAATTCAAATCCTTCAAAGCCTTGGTTGAAAATGAATCAGGTTACAAAATTAAGTGCCTCGGGTCTGACAGAGGTGGGGAGTTTACCTCAAATGAATTTTTCGATTTCTGTGAAGAACATGGGATAAGAAGAGAATTCTCTACAGCTAGAACTCCTCAGCAAAATGGAGTGGTGGAAAGGATGAACAGAATAGTCCAACAAATGGCTCGTGCTATGCTGGATGAGTCTGGAACTCCCGCAACTTTCTGGGGTGAAGCCGCATATGCTGCGGTTGTTATTCTCAACAAAACAAATGTCCGAGTGAACAGCACTCAAACTCCTCATGAGCTCTGGTATGGTGAGACTCCTTCGGTAAAGCACTTCAAAATCTTTGGGAGCAAATGCTATATTAAGAATACTGATGAGCAACTTGGCAAACTTGAACCTAGAGCAGATGAAGGCATTCTGCTTGGTTATTCTCCACACAGCAAAGCATATAAGTGCTACAATAAAAGACTTGGAAGAATTGTTGACAGCATTGATGTAGTGGTTGATGAAAAGGGATACATTCCTAGGCAAGTAAATCATGAAAATATCAAAGAAGATGAAGACTACCCTCAAAGACAGAATGATGAAGAAGAAGAACCTCAAGAAGCACCAGAGGAACAGATAAGGATAGAAGAGAAGACTCCATCCCAGTACGTTCAGAAGAATCATCCAGAATCTCAGATTTTGGGGCAGAAAGAAGCAGGTGTACAAACAAGAAGAACAATTGCAGAAGCTTCAAGCTATTTGGCATTACTCTCCTCCACTGAACCACAAAATGTAAAAGAGGCATGCAAAGATGAATGTTGGGTCAAAGCAATGGATGAAGAACTTGAGCAGATCGAAAATAACAACACTTGGGAGTTGGTTCCTAGACCAAAGGATAAGAATGTTATAGGGACAAAATGGGTCTTCAAAAATAAGTTGAATGAAAATGGGGAAGTAATTAGAAACAAGGCAAGACTTGTTTGTAAAGGGTATGCGCAGCAAGAAGGAATAGATTTTGAGGAAACTTTTGCTCCTATTGCAAGACTTGAGGCCATCCGAATGTTCCTTGCTCTCTCAAGCTTTCAAAAGTTCAAAGTCTTTCAAATGGACGTGAAATCAGCCTTTCTGAATGGAGACTTAGAAGAAGAAGTATACATTGAGCAGCCAGATGGTTTCATTCTTGGAAATGATCCAAATCTTGTATGCAGACTGAAAAAGGTTCTCTATGGTCTTAAACAAGCTCCAAGGGCTTGCTACTATCGTTTGGACAAATATCTTCATCAACAAGGTTTTTCAAAAGGATCGGCAGATAGCAATCTTTATATAAAAATTGAAAATGACAAATTGCTAATACTTGTTGTGTATGTAGATGACATTATCTTTGGCAGCAATGAAGAATCTATGAGTCAAAGCTTTGCCTTGGTGATGCAGAAAGAATTCGAAATTTCCTTGCTTGGAGAATTGACATATTTTCTTGGCCTGCAAATCCAACAAAAGGAAGGAGGGATCTTCTTGTCTCAAACCAAGTATCTCAAGCAGATTTTGAAGAAATATGGCATGGAAGATGCAAAACCAGTGTGTACACCCATGGTCACAGGATGTAGCCTCAGTGCAAATGATGAATCAACAGCAGTACATCAACCAACCTACAGATCTATGATTGGAAGTCTACTTTATTTGACAGGTACCCGACCAGACATCATGCATGCAGTGGGAATAGTTGGAAGATTTCAGGCAAATCCAAAGGAAACTCATCTTCAGGCAGTAAAGAGAATCTTCAAATATCTTCAAGGGACTCAAAATTATGGCTTATGGTATCCTAGAGATATAGATCTCACACTTCATGCTTATACTGATTCAGATTGGGCCGGAAGCGTGGATGACAGGAAGAGCACAAGTGGTGGTGCATTCTTTATGGGTTCCAGATTAGTATTTTGGTTCAACAAGAAACAGAGTTCGATTGCCTTGTCTACAGCTGAAGCAGAATATGTTGTTGCTGCATCTTGTTGAACTCAACTCCTTTGGATGATGCAGACCTTGCAGGATTTTCAAATCACTTGTACACCACCCATCTCCATCTTATGTGATAATACAAGTGCAATCAGAATTTCAAAGAACCCAGTCATGCATTCAAAAACCAAGCACATACCAATCAAGTATCACTTTCTCCAGGAACAAGTGCTTGAACAAAAGGTCAAGTTGGAGTATGTTCCTTCTAAGGAACAGGTTGTTGATATACTCACCAAACCATTGCCTAGGGAGACCTTTGAATACCTCAGGCAAAAGTTGGGGGTTGTTGATGCATCATCTTGTTGTTGAATCTCTTCTGATTGTTGGTTGTACGCAAGGTTCATTTGAAGTATATGCGTACATGTGCTGGGTTGCGGATTGGTCAAAGATCGAATGGCACAGGTTCAGGGGGAGCATATCATGCATTGTTGGCATTATGGAGGAAGTACAGAAGGAGATCATGGATGCTGGTCTGAATATTGCTGCAATACGTCTCTATCTCTTTCATGGTCATTTATGGTGTTTGATGGATTATGGTTCTTCTTTGCAGATCTGGTTTATAGTCAGGGGGAGCATGTTCTTAGGGGGAGCATAACCCTTTGCCCTCGATGTCAAAGGGGGATAATGATTGGTTGTTGTTGCCATCAAGTCCAAAGGGGGAGATTGTTGGCATTATGATACATATGTTGTACTTGATGGCAACCCACTCATCTCAGATGATAAATTATAGTGCAGAAAAGTTCACGCACTTTTATGCAGAGAAAAGTTTATTTCATGTAGAGAAAAGTTCACGCACTTTTATGCAAAGAAAAGTTTATTTCATGTAGAGAAAAGTTCACTCACTTTTATGCAGAGAAAAGTTTATTTCATGTAGAGAAAATTTCACGCACTTTTATGCAGAGAAAAGTTTATTTCATGTAGAGAAAAGTTCACGCACTTTTATGCAGAGAAAAGTTTATTTCATGTAGAGAAAAAGTTCACGCACTTTCATGCAGAGAAAAGTTCCTTTCATGAAGAGAAAATTTCACGCACTTTCATGGTTGGCTCATGGTATTAGTCTGACAGTTTTTGATCCTATGGTTTTGGCTCGTGGTATTGCATCCAAAAGTGTTGATTTCACGCACTTTCATGGTTGGCTCATGGTATTAGTCCGACAGTTTTTGATCCTATGGTTTTGGTCCATGGTATTGCATCCAAAAGTGTTGATCTCACGCACTTTCATGATTGGTTCATGGTATTAGTCCTATAGTTTTTGATCCTATGGTTTTGGCTCGTGGTATTGCATCCAAAATTGTTGATCTCACGCACTTTCATGGTTGGTTCATGGTATTAGTCCAACAGTTTTTTGATCCTATGGTTTTGGACCGTGGTATTGTGGAAGGCCTAAGACTATAAAAGAGGAAGGAGATCATTTGGCAAAGTATCATCGAATGAATTGAATATCTAATAAGTGCTAGATCTGAAATATTTGTGATTGGGTTATGGTGCAGATCTGGATCTGAATGAAGGAGGAACCTTAACGCATAAAGAAGGATAAGTTCTTTTGATGGGTCATAATCTTTATGCTTGAATAATAGTATCTTTGCATGATTTTGATCTGTTATATGAGGCGCATGCTTGATCTATAAATCTGGCAATCTGGGTTAATTAGTGTCTGAATATTTGAAAGAAGGAATTATCCTTTATAGATCTGCACGCAGGTTTCAGGTTGTTGAAGTAGCGTATATCTTTAAATTATGATCTAGCTGCCTCTGTCTATTGCTGCAGTATTCTGGGTTCAAAATTTGGTGTGTGGTTACTGTTACTATGTTCTGGGTATAGTTGTCAGAGAAGTGTTTACTTGATTCAGTGCTAATTGGGAAAGGAGATTGTTTGATGCAGATATACTTGATGATTGATTGATGTTCATGGATCCAGTCTGAAAATTTATGAAACGTGGTACCTGGAAGAAAGAGAAGGTTGTAGCCTTTAGTAGGCCAGCACCTACGTACTAGTATCTTGGCTAGTACAAGAGCTAAGGGGGTTGTAGCTCCCTTCCAGGAGAAGCTGGAGAACGAAAGAGGGTTGTAGCTCTCTGCAGGTTGTAGCCTGCGTACTGGTAAAGGACTGCACCAGTACAAAATCATTGGAAAAGGAATTTCTAATTGAAAGAAGATAGAGACATATTGCAGCAGGTGGTTTTCACCCACATTGGGTTTCCACCTTATATCTGGTGTTCTTTTGTGTGACTATTTGCTTTTCTTGTTCCTGCTCATTATTTTATGATACTGACATACAAAGTAATGATCAATATTTGAAGAATTATTCAAAGTATAAATAAGGAAGATAGATTGATAAGAATTTGATAATATGGATTCACCCCCCCTCTCAGTATTATTTCCAACAGTTTCTCTATTATGATAAAGGTCATATAGATTATAATTATAAAATTATGTGCTAATCATTAAGATACCTCTAAAAAACTTTTATCAATACAACCATATATATATATATATATATATATATATATATATATATAATTGTGGCAAGGGTACCCCGTATTTTTAGATCAAATCATCATGTATGTATACTTTTTAATTTTATAAATGACTATTATCTTATCGTAAAAATATCCTCATAAAATATAAAAATAAAAAATAAAAAATAAAAAATATTCCAGTGGTGCTCGGAGAGGATTCCTGCACTTGAAACTTTTTCCTATACTCTTGTGATTCCTGCACTTAATTGAAAGACAATCCACCAACTTGATACTAATTCTAGAACACACTGACTAATCAATTGTTCTGAAGAATTTCATATTGGATCAGGTGAAAGCAAATTGTAGAGTTAGGAAGCCTTCATCACCGGGATCAAGTGTTGCTATGCTTTGGTCCTAGAATGAATGAGGTTTCCAAAAAATTCATCAGAACCTGAAAAATAAGAGGGACACATAAAATGGGATAGGAGTAGTATAAAAAGAAAGGGAGGGAATGTTACTAGGGACATTTTAAAAATGGGATGGAGTAATCAATCCAGAGGGAAACAAGAAAAAGGGACAAGGGGAAAAATTTAGGGGAATGAGAGGAAAAATAGAAGAGGGTACAAGAGATAAGTAGAAGAATGGGAAGGACATATATAATTAAGGAATAAGGATGAAATCGGAGGGAATTAAGAAATGAGAAGAGAATAAATACAAAGTATCCACCTTTAACGATGATGTCTCTGTTGAATAATGTGGTATCCTGTGTAAGACAATTAAGTTGCAGAGGGATTTTTGTGCCACCTGTATATAATTTTAACATGCCACCTGCCTTGAACTTTGATAAGGGCTATGTCTCTGCTAGTCCTTTTCTGCTGCCACCAGAAGTCCTGTAGAAGTTGGCTTTTTCTCAGAGGCAGGTTAATCATACATAAAAATTCAAGTAGCATCCCATTTTATTAAAAAGAAATAATATGCCTACCAATTACATGGTTTTCAAGCAAGTCCTTACACAACTGCACCAACAAGTTGATTTTCACAGTTATGCATTTTTTTTCATCATTTTTTTTAAGATTTTTCTCTTTTTAATTTTTATTTTAAGTTTTTTTTTCTTTCCTTTTATTATTCCAGAAAAAGAGAAATCTTCAAAAAGTACACAAAATAGGCTGGAGATTTCATCTGCCTTGCATTCTCAAGTCTAACTGTTGTTGAACTTGCTAGATGAAATATTCCTTCGTGTTGGGCTCAAGATATAACCTGACCCTATGTCCATTCACCAAGAAAATAGTACCTTATTCATCAATGGTCTTTATCTCAACTGCCCCATTCTCGAAAACTTTAATCACCTTGTACGATCCTAGCCAGCGCGTGTGGAACTACCCCTTAAAATTTTTGAACTTTGAGTCCTAGAGGAGCACCCAATTGCCCAAATGGAACCGTTTTTTCTTGATTAGCCTATCATGCCATTTACTACGTTGTTGTTGAATCAAAACAGTTTGTTGTACAACATCCCTTCTCATCTCATCCAATTCACTTAATTGAAAATGGCGTTGTTGTTGTGCCTCCAAGAGATGTAGTGCAAACTTGACTCTCGTCCTAAAAGTTTTAATCTGGAATTCAATTGGCAGTAGTACCTGTTTTCTGTACAACAAATCATAAGGTGTGTGACATGTGTTGTTCCTCCAAGTAGTTATGTATGCCCACAATGCTTTCGGTAACATGCTTGTCCAGTCCTTTTTATGGATATTCATTGTTTTTGTGAGGATGGACTCAATTACTTTATTTGTGACTCAATTACTTTATTTGTGGACTTTATAGCCATTTTCTTGCAGATGGTACAGTGTATATTTCCTGTGCCGAATCGTGTATTGATCTATAATTCCTTTCACTAAATTAGAAATAAATCGTGGTCCATTGTCAGTAACAATTTCTCGCGGTACACCAAATCTCGTAAAAATTTCAGTAAATAAGAAATCAACAACTTTTTCAGTGGCAAAAGGAACAACTTGTTGAGGTGAAAACTCAACACCCCCATATTTTACTTATTTATTTCAAATAATGGGGACCATTTTCATAATTTTTTGTTAAATCACCTTTTAATATTTTATTTTGGTTAAGTGTCCTACAATTTTGTTAAATTTTTATTTTATTTGGATTTTTCTTTTGATTGTTTCATCGCGTTCAACTTTTCGGTAGCTTTCTATCAGTTCACGTTTCATCTCATTTGGTTGCACGGTTTGTAAATAGTGCTTCTCCAAAATTTGATAATTTTTATCACCAAGGCTAAAGATGTATATTATTTTAAATTAATTAATTTTAATGCAAATAATGAATTTTATTAATTTTAATTAATTAATATCCTAATTATCATCCTGCCAAACCCTATATATATAATCAAAACCAAATAACAAATAATAAAAATAGTTTTGATCGGGACTTGGGCCCATACGATATCGGGACTCATTTAAAATTTCCCCCGTTCTCATATATTAAAAAGGAGTCATCTAACGAGGCGGAGGAATTGCTCAGACGACCAAAAGTGGTTGGAATCTGGGCAAAAAAAATCCGAAAAATCTTGTAAAGACAGTGTTTGAATTGTGTTTTTGAAGGTGGAAATGGATTTAACACCATCAAAAACATCTAGAACACTTAAAATTTTGAAGTTTAACAACTATAACTTGGATTTACAAAATCCTTGCTGAATTTTTTCTAAATATAACCAAAATTTCTATAACTTTCTAAACCACTCCTCTGCCTCCTTAAACTTGTATTAAAAATCCCTATCTAACAAACTCTCGACATACTCCAAACTCCATATCAGAACCTCAAGATGGTTGATGGTTGGATATCAAAGTCACATAACAACATGTTACAATATGAGAGATCTCTGATAATTCTAGAATTCCGATATTATGTCATAGCATGACATGTTATAAAGTAATTTGGTTTTAACGTTAAAGGGGTTTGAAGTGAGTTTTCGTGATAAGTTATATAATTCTAGAATTCCGATATTATGTCATAGCATGACAAGTTATAAAGTAATTTGGTTTTAACGTTAAAGTGTTTTGAAGTGAGTTTTCGTGATAAGTTATAACGTTGTTTGGTGAGTTTTCCTTATAATAATATTTTAATATTATAAAAAAAATTGATATTTTAATATCACTAAATTATCTTTTTGGTATATAATTAATTTTTATATATAATTTAATTAATTTGTAAATAAACCAATTTATAATTAGTTTAAATAATTGTGATTATATTTAGTGATTGTAAATTAAGCTATATATAATTAATTAGTCATTAATTAATTTTAATTGTATATTTAATTAGAATTAGATATTTAATTTTTTTTTGAAATTTAGTTCATTTAAACATTGTTTTTAGAATTTTGATATTTTTGGTACTTCATTTTTGGAGAGATATATTTAGAGATTTACTCAACCAAATGAGGCTTGTAATAACTCGTTGGAAAACTAAGACAATGAAGAATAATATGGGATGTTTACTTTTAGAAAATATCATTATTTAATTACCCATAAAGCCAACAGAAGACAAAGTGATGAATTTGCATTATATATATATATATATATATATATATATATATATATAATGTTGATTTGGGCAAATTTATTGGCTTTGTAAAACTATTGTTACTAATTGCTCCTCTAGCATCACTCAAAAGCAAATCAAACCCAAGAAAAACAATCACATCTTGAATTTTGTTTGGATTTTAATTTAATTTTATTTTTTAACAACTTGTTGAAAAGTAGTTTAGTTTTCTATTTTGTTCATCAAATTTGTTTTAATTTCTGAATTTCAATTGGTTGTGGCAGGAGAGCAGTTAAAGAGATGTCGAAGAGAAGATTTGAAACAATGAAATTGCTCCAACAAAGAGAAAGAAATTTTTTTGCCAATCAAATTTGTTGGACCAAACTTATTCTCCAACACCTCTCTCATTTTGAATTTTCTTTGATAATTATAAATATGGCTTTTGTAGAATGGAGAGAGGGGATGGGGGGAGGGGTGGGATTTCCAGATTTGAAACTTGGGGAGGAAATTCTTTGCAAAGAAAATGATTTTTTTGCTACTGTAGGGAGAAAGTTTTTTGTAGAGAATTAGCTAGTTTGGACCAGACTTGTGGAGATTAAAAGAGATGTATTTTAGCTCTGAAAAATTCATGTTATCATGAAATTTTATGAGAATTTCATGCACTTAAAGGCTTTGAGCAGATTTTTAATTCTTGTACACTATTGTCAAAAATAGAGGTTGATTGATGGCATGCAATTAATAAAATTTGAGGCAATTCTTGATCCATATAAGTATGTGTTGTTGAAGTTTTGCACTATTGTAAATTAATTCAATATATGCTTCTTTAAATAATTTGAAAGCTATTTTTTAATGATGGATCTAATTGCTATTAAGTTAAATTATGAATTCAAATAGATAAACAAGACATACTTGTTAACTATTTAGCAAATTCATGTCAAGTTTATCTTGGTTTTAATAATGATTGTTTTATGAGAACTATTTCCTTAATGTAGTCATATATGCTTTAGTTTGAATTCATTATATTTGAATTTGGATGCATGTGTACCAAAGATCTTAAGATAGTTGAATATATATACTTGTTTGAAATAGTAGTTGAATATATATACTTGTTTGAAATAGTAATAAGTCTTGGAACTATTTCCCTAACTTATTGACTTTATTTTTATTCCAAATTAAAGTTGGCCCAAATCCCCTTTTACCTTGCTCTTAGTTGAGAGGGGGACTAATCTTTATTTCAATCAAGATAGATTTATGATTTATTTTCTATTACTTAGAGTAGATTTACATTTAGTTTTAATTATTGTATTGTAGAAGTCCTCTTACATAACTTACATATTTCAGAGTGGCTTGAATGAGCCACAATTCAGCTTAATGATCACTTTCTTGCATGAGCTCTGCAAGAAGGATGATTTAATGTCTCTTCTCTATTGGCAACTAATAGACACACTATAAGCCAATAGAGTAGGAGAGAGGGTAATTGGACCCAATTGAACTGGACATAACCACCATTCCAAATGGAAAAGGAGTTGATTTAAGTTCCCGGGTGGTCTCCCTTTTAATGTTGACATGGTCATTTTGGGCCATCAACATTTTTGGCACTAGAAGGAGGGCCTGTGGACTTGTTGTCTTTTGGAGTTTTTGTATTTCAAAGTTTTTAATTAATCACAATGACTCCCCCCAAACTTCCAATTTGGGGTTGTATCTTTGGATGTGCATATGGTAATACTCCACTAGGGATAGTAAGACACTTGTCAAAGACAAAACTTAATGGTAAGAATAATACTTATGCATTAGATTATGCCTTACAATTTATTCAAAATTTTGCAATCTTTTTTTAATTGATGAAGGTATTTTATGCAAGATTTTTACTCTTACATTCTCAAGAAAAGCCAAAAGTTGGTGTCAATCTCTTCCAGTTGTTTCTATTCATAGTTGGGATCAATTTATCACAACGTTCCTTTATGAATTCGAAGGTTATGATTATGAACAAGTATATGATGAATTTGAAGATTTATGAAAGTTTGAAAATGGATATTTTATAAATTTTACTGTTAGATTTCGATTAAATTGTTTAAGATTCAAAGTTGAAGATAAACCTTCAAAAATTGAATTGATGGATTGGTTTGAATATGTTTGTTCCCTTCCTTTAATTACAAATTCACATGAAATAATTTCAAGCTTTGATGAATCTTCTTCAACCTTTATTAACATAATTGAGAACAAATTTGGAGGTGCATACCAATCATGATGAAGTTTCCTTTGCCAGGTATGATCAGTTCCTTCATTTAGTTCACATCTCATATAACATTAACACTGATCTGAAAGTGGGGCACTTAGGCTTCTTGTCTAACCTACAAGTGTCAAGAACCTCTCCCACTTCCAAAGCTTTAAATATTCCCAAGTCTTATTGATTAACCAATGCAGAATTAGTAAGTGCTTGATATTAAGGTGTATGCTGCTATTTGTTTTAAACTGTTCAAGTGTTGTAAATTAATGTTCTGAAACTGATATATAAATACATATAACAGTAATTAATGCAGCAATAAACAATCACACAGAAACAACAATTTAATTAGGAGTTCACCCACAACTCTTGGGCTAAATCTCCGTGAGCTCTAGTCAACTCAACAAGGCTCTCTAGGATTATGGTGGAAGTCCTTTTTACAAGCTCTTGGCTCAACTCCTGCTATTTTACATAGAAACAGTGGGTTCAAACACCATTTTATCTCTTGGCTCTTGGTTCTGGCTCTTGGCTCTGACTCTAGCTCTGGCTCTCTCTTCGGCTCTGGCTCCTTTCTGCTCTCTATCAGTTTACAGCCCTCTTGGCTTTTCACTTGAACCCCAAGTGACTCCCTTGGCTGCGTGCACTTTTGCTTTTGCTTTCTGCGCTCTCTTTTTGTTGTTGCCTTTTTGTGCTGCTCTCTTTCACCTTAGCCTCCTGCTTTGGCTTCCCTCTCTGCTTTCTGCTCGGTTTCAGCAACAACTCCAACAACAACCTCAACAACCCCCTGTCTTTGTCGTTCTGTGGCTTTTTAAGCTAAATCGACGTTGTCGATTCATTTTCCCTCTCGGCTTTTTGTCTCCCGGCCTTTGTCCGCTCAAACTCCTCTTCTAAGCGTTAGCAATCATGGCATAATGCCTTTTGGGGAGGTGGCCACCTGTTCTGTAATGGATGAGTGCATCGGGCCTTTGAAATCCCTGAAACAGCCATTCTCTGTTTACACAGAGAAATACGTTAAACACTGAAAAATCCGCCACAACATAGTCTTTCGGACTTCAAACATTCATAAATCCCCACTATATTCCTATTGGGTCTGCCCTCAATCGCTATCGCATCTCGCAACTGCTCGTTCCATGGCTTCCCCTTTGTATTTTTTTAAATACATTAAAACATTGCAAAAACCCATGAAAAGGGCTTTATGGCGGACTTGAAACATTTATGCAGTGGCGTTTACAAAACCCTTTTGGGTCCGTCGCATCGCATCGACACATATATATGTTTCCCGCTCCGTCGTATGACCCCGATGCGATATTGCGATATCGAAATTGCATATCACATGGGCCTAGGGTTTCCCATATGGCATGATCGATGTCGACGTCGATTGCGATCCACCGATATCAGTGATCGGCGTATCACGCGTCGTGGGGTCCTGCCTTTAGCTCATGGCATCACCGATTGCGATCCGCCTATTTCGGCGATCAGCATATCGCTCGGCCCGATCCCTTTGTTATATCACATGTGCCTTCCTCTGACCCGATATGTCGGGGATCGGCGATTGGGGGTGGCTTCCCTTTTTCACTTAATCCACTCTTTTGCCCTGGTCTGATGCGATTTCCCCTTTTGAAGGGTTTTTTTGCCTTTTGAAAGGATTTTGCCTCTTTTTCTAAGGAACAAAGGGCATCTTCCTTAAGCGATAACCTCTGCATCCTAAGTCCATTTTTTCCCATTCAAGTTGCAGTAGATTCAGGAGGAGAAGATCTTTGCAATGGGTCTATTTCCAGGAACTTCCTTGGACTTTAATTTTTCCTTTGTGAGGAACACCTTGACTTAGGAATCTATCCAAACTCCATTTTGGATCAGATCACAATGCTCTCTCTCATGTTAATGAAACACAATCACAAAGCTTGGAAAATGATGCTAATAAATCACAAGAAAATATCAACAACAATCTTGAAGAAACAACTGTCATAAAATCAAAAAATTAGCTTGAAATTAATTCAGAAAATTAGTCAATAAATTAGTAAGCACAAATAGAAATCGAAGATTCTAATATGCAATTTGCTGCAGAAATTTCCAAATTCTTTCATGATGATCAAATGCTAAATTTAGGGCATAAAAACAACATTATTCAAGAAAACATTAGTAGCCAATTGAATGATATGGAATCTGAAATTTATAATGAAGAAAACACACAAGAGTCTACAAACATTGATGTTTTCATATTCATTTCTTTAAACTCACATTTCTCTCTTTATCCTGATATTTTTTCCGATAGTGATTTATCTCCTCTTTGCATTAATATTGTTCTAGAAAACAAAGAGGTTGATTTAAATAAATTCCCTATTAGTTTTTATCAAGATAAAGAGACAATTAGTGCTCATTCTTCTGAAATTAATGAACATGCGCTCAATACTTCTTGTTTTGATGCATAATATCGGAATGAAGAGAATCTTAGTGAATGTCGTGAATTCATTTATGACGATTACTTTGAAATTGAGGATGTTGATTTATCTTTTTTTTTTTTTTCAGAGGAAAAAAAGCTGGATAAATTTATATTGAGAGCATATAATAGTTCGGAATACATATGAGATAAAAGAAACTCGAAAAAGTTTCAGATAGACGTGCGCCTGGGGGAAAAAGTCCCCGAGAATTGATGGACTGAATGTCTATAGGAAGACGAGCACGATGAGCCAAAGATCATCATAGGGTGGCGCAAATCTGTAGCCAACCGAAAGCATGAAGAGAAACCAAGAAGATCAGATAGCCTGCAAGAGAAATGGATGCAGGGACTGTGAGCAAAAAAGCAAAAAGACGCCCGATTTTGACATTATGTGCTGCTGTATAAAGAAGCATAAAACTGGAAAATTATTCTGGAGGCAGAGAGCCGACGATCAAGGGGATGATGGAATCCAAAGGCAGGGAGCATTCCTGGAAGATGCAGCGGCATCTCCATTTCCAGATGTGCCAAACGGAGAGGATGAATAAGCCACGCAAGGTGGGGCTCTGCGAGGACCACCAGAAGAAAGCATCCGCCACAGAGGGAAACATGCTAAGAGGAAAGCCATATAGAGAGGATAGCTCAGACCAGATTGCAACAGAGGCAGCGCAGTGAAGGAACATGTGGATGTTCGATTCAATATCGGCACGGCAGAGAGGGCATCTACCAGGCCCGTGCCATCCCTTGTGCTGGAGAACATCCCAAGACAGGTTCCTGTTGTAGAAGAGAAGCCAGGAGAAAAGGATAGATTTGAGAGGGCAGGGGGCTTTCCAAAACTTGATGGGGAAGAGGAGGGGGGGGGAAGGGATGGCAGATGAGAGAGCAGAATAGAGGCGGCGGATAGTGATGGGGTGTATAGAGGAGTCTGTAGATCATATTAATTCGTCCTTAGTGCCAAGCTGAAGGATTCCCCGGCGGGAGAAGGCAAGAGTGGAGGAGGACCATAGTGGACGGAGGGGAGGAGGGATGTGGAGTTGCTATTCAGATTTCCAGATAGGCTCCGAGGATGACCATGAATCTATAAGGTTGGACCATGTGAAAATGCCCCTAGAATGGAAGAAGGCTAGGAGAGCCGGGGGGATAAGAGGTTCAAGGTTGTATAAGGTGGGGTCAAAACCGATAAGAATGGATGAGCCTGTGAAAAAAGACCATTTGAGATTCTTCAGGAAGAACGGTTGGAGCTTCCTGAAGCAGCGCCATATAGGAGAACCATGCATGATGCCTAGCGAAGATCGTCTGAGCCAATACTCCATGTTCTTGCCTTTTAGGTACCTCTGCCTGATAAGAACAGACCACGGGCTGCTCCCGTAAATGCCCCTGTGTAAGGATTTACAGAGTAGCGCCTTCCCAAAGAGCCGCATGTTTAAGAGGCCCCAGCCGCCTTTCTTCTTCGAAATTGTTATGAGATCCATTCTTGCAAGGTGTATTTTGGAATGATAGGAGTGACCGCCCCAGAGGAAGTTGGCAGCGATGGATTGCATTCGCTTGATGACCGTAGCCGGGAGGAAGAATAGGTGACCCCAGTAGACAGCAAGTTGCGAAAGAACAGCTTGGACGAGGATGAACCTACCGGCAAGTGATAGCAATCGCAGTTCCCATTTAGAGATTTTATGATAGAACCGATCGATAAGCCACTGCCAGTCCTGGGGGCGGTTGCTCTTTACATTGAGGTGGAATCCCAGATATGTAAAACCGTCGTTTATGAGTGCAAGGCAGATACCAAAACGGTTCGCGATCCATTGGGCCAAGGCCGGGTTTGTGTCATTGTGGTAGAGCACAGTTTTACCATTGTTGATCATGAGGCCCGTGGCAGAACGGAATTTCTGTAAGAGGACGTGTAGACAGACCCAAGAAGATTTACATAGCAATGCAAAAATTAGAATGTCATCAACGAAGAGATTATGGGAAAGAGAGATATCCTTACAGATCTTTACAGGCTTACATCTGCCCTGTGCAACTGCGAGGTTGATGTGAGTGCTGAGAGTGTTCATCACCAAAATGAAAAGGAGAGGGGAGAGAGGGCATCCCTGGCGGAGCCCTCTCTCAGCTTGGAAGAATGATGTTGGAATTCCGTTGATGATAACCGAGTAGTGAACACTCTCGACGCAGGCCATTATCCAACTGATAGCCAGCGGCCTCAGCCCAATTTTGGCAAGGAGAATCCGAAGAAAACTCCAGTTGATGCAGTCAAAAGCCTTTTTTAAGTCAATTTTGAGTGTCGCGGCATCAATGTTCTTGGAGGATATGGAGAAAAGGCACTCCTGAGCCATGGCAACAGCATCAAGGATAAGTCTATCCTTCAGAAAGGCATGTTGTTGCTGTGTAATGAAGGAGCCGAGGATTTTCTTCATTCTTTCGGCGATAAGCTTGGAGATGATCTTGTATAAGGAGTTGCACAAGGCGATCGGCCTATAATCGCCAAAGGAAGAAGGGTTTCCTGTTTTGGGAATGAGAGCGATAAAGGTGGCCGATAGAGAGCTGTTAATGCTTCCAGAATGACGAGTGGCATCCACCATATTGAGGAGATCGCGCTTGAAGAGATCATAAAAGTGAGTGTAAAATTCGATCGGGATTCCATCGGGCCCGGGGCTTCTATCTCTTTTGAAACTTTTGATGATATCAGAGAGCTCCCCTTCAGTGACAGGCCTAAGGAAGGCATCGTTAGCCTCATCGTCAAACATGACCGGAAGATGGTCAACCGCCCACAACGTATCATTGATGTCGCACTGTTGCCGTTTATATTGGGAACTGAAGAATCTGGTGGCCTCGGCAGAGATGTCGTGTGAGGAGTAGAGGAAGTCTCCATTGGCGTCTTCAATTTTCCAAATCGAGTTTTTCGATCTTCGGGCACTGGCGAAATTGTGGAAAAATTTGGTGTTCTTGTCGCCCTGATTGAGCCATGTGGCTCGACTTTTCAACCGCCAAGATTCTTCCTCTTTTAGGAGAAGATCATGTTTCTTTTTTTCGAGGGACCTGAGATAGACCTTTTTGTCAAAAGAAAGGTTTTGAAGATGTAGTGATGAGGAGAGCCTGTTAATAGCGGAATTGATGCTAATAAGGTCCTGTGAGTCATGAAATTTCTTCCTGATCTGCCAGGACTTGATCTTCTCCCTCAGCTTATGAATTTTTTCCCTGAAAGTGAGGAAGGAGGCATCGGCAGCTTGATTGATATACTCCCAGCTGGAATTAACAAAGACGACGAAAGATTCATCCTGAAGATGAACGGAGTTGAACTTGAAGGAGTACCCCTTTTTTTGTTCATCGCATCTCCAACTGAGAGAGATAGGTTTGTGGTCGGAAGACAGGTCGTCGCCTGTTTTGGCAATCGGCATCCCCCAGAGATCAATGATGAAAGTTGATAACAAAAAACGGTCAATCCGCTTAGCAATGAAGGCCGAGCCCAGCCTGCTGTTGTCCCATGTCGGAGCCATTGGCTCAGGGATGATATCAACCAGGTCTCTTGATAAGAGCTCCCCACACATTTTGCCAGCCAGTTGGTCCGTAGAAGAGCATTGACCCCAGCATTCATCCGATCTGAGGGTAAAATTAAAATCACCTGCAATGAGCAAAGATTTGAGATCGAAGATTCCGGTTTGGAGCAGAGAGTCCCAGAAGGGAGTTCTGTTCCGGTAGGGCGCATAGACATTTAGCAAATTTAGGATTTGCGGCCTTCCCCTGATGGAAGCCGAGATAAGAATGCCCGCCATACACTTATAAGCTTTTTCTTTTACCATGTGAGGGTCCCAAAGAGTTACAAGACCACCCGACAGGCCATCTGCATTGGTAGCAGCCATGTGCCATGTAGGGTACATCCTTCTAAAGAAAGCCAAAGCAATCGTGCTGGAGTGCATGGTCTCTTGGATAAAAATGATATGTGGACGGGCAGAATGAAAAGTCGCTTTCAGAGCCAGATATTTGGGGGCCGCTCCTAATCCCCGAATATTGTATGAAATTAGGAAGGTCATTTGGAGGGTTGACCAGCCTGGCTTGCTCTAAGGGGCTGTGGCAAAGGAGACTCCATAATAGGAACGTCAATAAGAGGAAAGTTTATAACACCCAAATCAGAAGCAGTCGTCCGGCCCTTGTAATGTCTGCTCCCTCCTCTGTGCTTTTTCCTTACAGTAATGTTTTTTGCAGATTCCGGACTGATGATAGGGAATGAGGGTTTATGGATAGTAAGGGGTTCGAGAATGGGGGGGTGACGATTGAGGAGAAGGTCGATGTCACTGTCGAGAGCATTGTCCGGGGAAGCTGTAGGGGAGTTTAAGGGGGTCGGAGTGACCTGTTGTTCTTTTTCATTGAGGGCGGGGGACGAGATTAAAGGGGAAGGCGTGGAAGAGGAGATCAGGATAGGATGGGAGCCAACAACAAAATCTGTAGCATTCATGGCTGGCGGGGAGGGGACCGCATTCTCCTCAAACTGTTCAGGGATAGGGGGGCTAGTGAAGTCCGCCATGTTCATCCGAGGAGGGGAAGGCGGGGGGCCTTTGAAATCAGCGAGGTTGGGCGACTCGATTCTATTGAAAGAGCCTTCCTGCACTCCATGTTGATCAGAAGACTTGAAAGAGAAATGCCTCCCCGAGAGGTTGTCACTATCGGAGTTATGTTGCCTTTCTTTCACCTTTGTAATGGGAGGATGCCTGTGACGCCTGTGTTTGCAGTCTCTGATGAGATGGCCTGTCCTGTGGCACGAGGAGCATCTGAACGGGATGCCCCAGAAGTCGATCCTTTGACAAATTCGGGAACCTTCCCAAAAGATCTCGATGTGTTCCGGATAGCCCCCTTTAAAAGGCCTTTCAACGAGAATCCAGGTGATTCTCTTGTCCTTTTCACCGCGGACCCATGGGTCGACATAGATGAATTTGCCAATCGCATTGCCTATCGATGCGAGAATATCCGGCGTCCAGAGCTCGAGCGGAAGGTTTGGGAGCTTTACCCAAATCATGCAGTGAGAGGGGGTGTTTTTGAGGGGGTCGAAGCCAAGATACCACCTTGAGAGGGAGAGGAAGCTTCTTCCCGAGACCCACGGTTTGCTTAAAATCCTTTCCTTGTCGGCCTCCTTTTGAAAATGGAAAGAAAACCATTCTTTCATCATACGGGAGATAATAGGCGTGTACCCAATGATAGGAGACCAAGTATTAGAAATCCAGCTTCGCATTTGACTTTCGTCCATCTCCGGGAAGAACCATTTCCCTACTAAGGCATTCTTTTGGAGACTGTCTATGCGATCCACAAGTGAAGGGCTAGAAACAGAAACCGCCTTGGGTGGAGGAACCGTTTTGACCGGTGCTTTGTGTTTGGACCGGCGATGCAACTGATTGTGTGTGGCCAGCAAGGGGGGGGCCCCAAGCCGGGAAGGAAGGGACAGTGACAGTGAGTCTTGCCAACTAGGATCCTCGCTGGCAGCAAAACGGGCTGATTCTGCTTCAATGGCTGCGGCAAAGAGAGCCCTCGTAGGCGGGGAGTCGCTGTCTTCTGCCATCGGAGTCAGGAGCGAGATCCCAAAAAGGGATCCCCCGTACCGCTCGAAACTTGAAAAGGAACCAGAAAAGTCAGCAGCGGAGAATAATACCAGGATTAAAATGTAGTTGCAGGAGGAAGAGCTGGAGGGAGTACAAGATAAGATTTTTGTCCAGTATTCCCGGCAGACGAGAGGACAGATAAATGACAGAGAAGGGTCTAGAAAGTATGTTTGGAGGCGAGGGTGACGAAGGACTGCGGCCGAAATTTGAAAAACCAAGCAAGAAGGGGAGGGGTGCAGTTATGGAGATAAAGAAAAAGCCTGAATTATGCAGAGAGGGAGGATCGAGGCTAATAAAGGATCACCGGAAAGAAGTAGATGATTGAATTCCGAGGAGAGGGCCGGAAAAAACAGATAGCCTCGACAAAGATTGGTGACCGGAAAAAACAGAGAGCCTCGACGAGGATCGAAGGCGGGCCGTGACAGAGCTGTTGATTCAACTGTTGCAGTGGAAACAGCAACAATAGCAGCGGCAAATGCACCACCAAGTGCTTATAATTCTGAAACGGATATCCTTGCAAGGGCTATAGATGAAGAAGGAGGATCTGATTCTATTTAGGATAGCTTTGAACATAATGAACCCCTATATAGCAAGGAGAAAAACATAGAACTGATAGAGAACGGTCAGGAAGATCCAAACTATAGAGATGGCAGTGATGTTGCCATGCAAGAAGAAAAAACAATCGGATGTGGGGAGAAAAAACTATAATGCAGTCCTACGAAGCATAACCTTAAGATAACAGAGATAAGCCGTGTAAAAACATTGCTGTAACCATATGTTGCACAACCTTACAGAGTCTAGAATAAGATTAGTGCATGGGGAATCAGATACAGACCTGAGCGAGGAGCCGCGCGGAACAAAGAGCCGAAACCATGTAAACACTCGCTGATAGGTCACCTCCGGCGCGCATGAAAGAGGCCTGTATGGTTAGTGCACGGAGGGTGGCGAAAAAGGATGGCTATAGGCCGAAGCAGGGTGGTTGGAAGTCTATTGGACGCAGCAGCGAGGTCGGGAAGCTATTGGTCTGTGCGTCCATGGCTTCGTTGATTGGTCACCTCCGGCGCGCATGAAAGAGGCCTGTATGGTTAGTGCACGGAGGGTGGCGAAAAAGGATGGCTATAGGCCGAAGCAGGGTGGTTGGAAGTCAATTGGTCGCAGCAGCGAGGTCGGGAAGCTATTGGTCTGTGCATCCATGGCTTCGCTGATTGGTCTCCTCCGGCGCGCGCGCTCCTCCCTCCTCGGATGTTGATTTATCTTATTCTTCATTAAAACCTCATGATCAAGGTCAAATCATATTTGAGAATGAAGAAAACTTCAATTCAGAAATTGTACCAATTAATTCTCATTCTTAAACAAGGAATCAACTTCTTTATTTCAGTATTCAAGAATCCATTCCAATTTATGATTCTTATGATGATCAAGTTCTCATTCTCTTCATAATTTTGATTCTTTCCCTCTTCCACAAGATGATCATTTTAATTGTATTATTTTGGCTAGTTCTTGTGAGAAGGAAATCATTTCAAATCAGTCCCAATTGTGTTGTAATACTAATTGTAACAATAGTCTAACCTATGATTTGATTTTATTGTTTTTCCTTCATCTATTTTGGTCATTTTCAAATTTGTTTTATGTTTACATTTCTCAATTTTTAGAAGTCATTTGTTGGCATATCGAGCAATTAAGTGTTGAAAATTCGCAATTTGTATTACTAGAAGGTGGAGTGAAATCTCAAAATTTAGATTATGGCCATCAAGGGTTGTTAACTTTCCAATTCCATTTGATGGTTATGTCTTATCAACTTACTTTTCCTTCTAGAGTGCATTGTAAACACGATTCATCAATTTCGAGTACATTGATTCAATATGTCCAACCTCTTAGTTTAACCAATGATCTTCTGGTAGATTCATTAAGTTCTCATCCAAATTTCATCGATCCATTTCAAAGATGTTTGGAGGCTTCATGTTCTCAGAAGATTGCTAATGGTTTGTCTTATGTACATAACATTAATGGTTGTTCTACCTCTCTCCCAGTTAGCTTTTTCCTTTCTCCAATGAATATTAATCCTTATTTTTATGATCCCATAAAGATTTGGTTAGAAGAATCTTTCGAGGAGAGAATGTTTGTAAGTAAACCACCTTTTGTAAATATGTTAGTAATAAATGTACATTCTACATTCATATTTATTTTTGTTGGGTTAATTGTAATTATATTTTTGTTACTGATGTTTGTCTTGTACATACATGCAAGAAATAAAATGTTAGAATGGTTACATTGGAAGTATGACTATACCTAGTCATGTTTCATGTAGTTAGGATTCAGAATAGATTAGTTTAAATTTGTTTTATGTTTGTATTATTTCACTATTGCGGATTTTTAATAAATGTATAATGAGCCTATGTTGCTTCCTTATTATTTACTCCATTCTTTAACGAAGAGTGTTCGAAAAGTATGATTTATCAAATTATGCTTAAGCTACACTTGCTTATTCTTTTTAGTGAAGCTTCATCACATTTTTGAAACTTGCAAAGAAAAACCAGGAAGTGTGAAGTTTCAAACAATCTTTACAATCAAGCGCTCTTGAGAAATTCAATTTTCAATTCACAAATGTTTCTATATAATCACTTTTCCCACTCTTGTCCCTCAATGTAAATATGAATTGGTTGCATATTGAAAGCTCATTACTTGCCATTTTAATAAGTAGATGATTTTAAACATATGCAAATTTTGAGAAATGCATGGGAGAACTTGAAGATTCCTGAGGTAAACTTGCAGACAAAATTATTCGAGATCTTCATTAGCTTGATTTGGAGACTTGATTTTTTCAAGCAAATCTAGTTAGCTTTAGAATAAAGCAAACAACCAATTTTTTCTAAGTTATAAACATGTTCAGGGAAGTATTTTTCTTTTTTTATCAGAAATACTTCTGCTTTGTGCTATGAATTAATGCTTGTCTACATACTTTCCTTTCTTTGCGAATTTAGCGATATGAGACAATAATTATAATTCTTTCTTTCGTTGTTGCAGCTAAAATGAAATTCTTGACTCTTTCTTATCTAGTTTTGTCATAAGCAAAGTAAAATCACACAAATAATCTTGCAACAAGTTATAAAATTATCCTATCCACCTCTGCCCATTCTAAATCTTACATTTGTCAGTTGAGTTAAAACCTTTCCATTTCACTCATTCATTTTACATCCGCTTTAGTCGTATTTCTTCTTCTGGATTGATTCAGGGCCTCTATTTGGTAATTATTGGAATCCCGATCTTTTGTTTTTCACTTTTCGATTTCTTTCCTCGAGATTTCAGACCTTCTAGCTTATCAGACTCTTAGGGTTTATGTTACATCAGAAGTATTTGAAAACACATTCTGAGATTTGTCTTTGAGATCCACGAGGCCTATTTTATTTCTCTGCTCAAATTCCTCAATCTCAGAATCTCGTAGAAGTCATATTGAACTATTATCGTATCTGAGTTCTGATATTATGTTTTTATCTAATATTAATTTTGGGTTTCCTTTTATCGGAAATCTTATTTGAAATATTTACAAGAAATATTTATAATGGTACTTCTGAAATCCGAAGTGAAAATGAATTAAATCTCCAAAAAGGAATTCTGCTGAAAACATTTTAACAACAAAGGCTTTATTTATTGGAAAATTGTCTATTAGAAAATTGTTCTCATTCCGTAAGCCTTGTTTATTGAATCTCTTACCTTTTTCTTTGATTCTCTCGGAAGCTTATTTTTACAGACAAATGTAAGTGCTCTTGAAATCAATTTCATAAAATGTAAAGGTGATTTCCTTATCAGAACGAAAGCTATCAAAGCCATTTTATAAAACTCTTATGAGATATATTACCTCCGATATTTGAATGCCCAATGTACAATATTTCCACGTCATGCATTAAAAGTCATTTGATATCGAGCATAATTGATATGGTAAGCTTTATTTATAAAATTCTACGGTTTTTTGTTTTTTGTTTTTTTCGAGATCTTGCTTCCCTTTAATATTCTATATATCGGTACTTCTTATATTGGAAGTGTAATTCAATTAAACTTCTGAAAAATAATTTTACCCAAAACATTTATCAAGCAAAGACTTTGCTTATCAGAGTTTTGTTCATCAAGACATTTTTGGAAATTTTCTTTAATAGAGCACTTACCTTTGGCACATTATTTATTGGCGCCTACCATCTCGGGACCTCTTCTAAAATTGGTACGAGATGTTACCCTGCCAAAATTTAGTTTCCCAATAGATCTTTCCTTTTATATTTAAATATTGTTATTAGAACATATTATGTTAGAGCCTTTGTAACTCATAATGTTTATATTAGGCATTTCCATTTTGAGGCATTGGAATATCGTAACATTATTTCAAATCCATTATCGATATCTCCACTCCAAAATCTAATGTGGCAAGTCTCTTGTGGTTTGACATCTTTTCATTTAAATTGATATAAGAGGGGTTCAGGTCCTTGACATATCTAAGAAATGAAGAAGGGTGACAAGGAAAAGAAAAAGGAATTCTTGAGCAACTAGCTGGTAAGTAAATTCAGAACGTACAAAGGTAATGGATCATGGTTAATTCATGTTTGAATTCTCTTTTGTTTAAATGTTTGATATATCGCTCCATATTTAGCATGAAAAATTTCAAGACATTTCTATACCCACATAAGTACTGCATAGGTTGGGACTTGGTTTTTAATTTTACAATTTTATGAAAATCATGGATAGATATGAAATCTGAAATATAAAGAGAACAATTCCCACTGCAATTCATAAAAAAAAATATATGTATTATCATTTCTAATGGATTTGATTTCTTCTTCCAACTCCTTAAACACAAGACATCATTTTTATGGTTTTAGTGCTTGCTTTAATTTAGATTTAATAAGCTATGATTTTGGGCCAATAAAAACTACATTGAAAGCCACTTCTTCATGCTTTTAATTCCAATCATATGAAGATGTTATCCTTTGATGGAGAAACTTGATATCTCTTAGGCAAAATTTTAACGAAATTCTCCAATGGTAAGTTTTGTATGCCCATTTTCATCTATTTCTGTAGAAATTTTGAATAATATGACACTTATTCATAGAGATTATCCCGATTATACACTATTGCGGAATACATGCATAATACATAACCTCCTCTATGTTGATCATCAATTTTGCGGATTTAAAAACAATGAAACATCAATCGCATGCGCACATTAACACAGTATGTAACCCGGGGAAAGCATACAGCTGAAATCCCCACACTATATGTATATTATAATGATTGAGAACATGTAACAATACATAGTACAATACTCCTCACAAGTACTCAGTACTATCTCCACCTGTTACACACAAACTAGCTCAGATCTGAATCAATCACAGGTTCAAATCTCCTCCACTGCTTGCTTGCCTCCACTGCGCAATCCTGCATGAGAATAGATGAGAATGGCTGAAGCAAACTCATATTTCCTTGGTTGAACCACACAATCCTCATTGGCAATACTCTATCCATTGACTGTGCAATATCTCATGCACAACTATAGTCACAACTGATAGTAATCTCAACCTCTAACACCTGTCTCCACTGAACTGTCCATGCACTGAGTTAAATGATGTATTCTTTAGTTTCTTTATGAGTTTATAATTAGTGAATTAATTAACAATTAATTCACATCACTCATCACTAGTGTATTTGCAGTTAGACTAAATACAACTAGTTTAACCAAGTCAAACTGAACACAACTCCATCAACTCCTCAATCAACTCCACCAAACTCAACCACATGAGTTCTAACTGAAGTCCACCATGCAATAGCTCAATTGACCCACAAGAAAAGCGTATTTCCTTCTGACAGTTGCATGTGCCACATCTGTAGCTCAAACTGAAGTGCTCCAAGAGGATAAGATAATGTTTATAGTCTAAATATTATTATGAGCTAATAATGTTCGACTATTCTATTTTTAGCCTGGCAGTCTAAAAATAGAAACCGCCCATATGTCTAAAAATAGAAGTCCATCTATTTTTACCAACATGACCAATCATCCATAAATAGCATCCTACAACTCATAGACCATGATCCATATGTCTAAAAATAGACTTTGTGCCAAAAATAGCTTGCGGGCCCACTTAGTGAAGGCGACTCCTTTCCACTAAGCTCCATCATCTTGTTGCATTTTCAACACTCCCTCTCAACAAGATATGGATTATCTGCAACCCCTATCCTGCAACTCTGGAATGTTCTGCATGCAACACATTTGCCCGGTCCACTTGCTCCAACAACACTTGGAATAAAAACACTCCCAACTGACCACTCTGTTGGGCTAGGAACATACTCTGATGCTGAAGCTCTACCTGTTGCTAACAAGTGCTCCCTCTCTGACATCTGCACTACTGCAACATCTCCATGCATCTCGCACCATTGCACACTTCTCTGTGCCACCTAGCACTATGCAAAACACTTGTGCCTCTCGCATTGCTATAGTCTGTTAGCTATGCGTTGTCCTGGGATTCCTACATTGTTGCTCTCTCTGCCGCTCCATCCGCATCTGTCTCTACCCAATTAGTCAGTTCCTACTACTCCACATCGCGGCTCCCGTAGCAAGGTCTCATCCAAGAGGTTGGGTACCTCAAGGATCTTGCCCCTCCTCCTTGGGACGATCAATCCACATCACCCCACCTCCTACCTGGAAGTATGGCTGCATGTGATCCCTCAGCCCACCTAGCTCGAAGTTTCCCCCTACTGTAGGTCTCTACATGAGTATATGTCTCTACTTGATCTCCTCTCAGCTTCCCTTGTTGTGGCTGCTCCACAACCTCCTGAAGCTGCTGCACCAAGCATGGCTCCTCCACAATCGTCTGAGACTTCTTCTGGCTCTACATGTTGAGAGGTAATATACGCTCCCTCTCAACCACCAAGTCTCCATCAGTTGCCTCATTGCTCAAGGCTTTGCATGCATCTTGAACTCAAGAGCATACAGGTTCTTGACCCGTGAACCAATCTGCTTCACCTATCTAGTGCTGATGTGTCCAAGGAAAACCTTTCCCTTACTGAAGACTACATCATAGCCTTTGTCTTCCAGCATCGCGATCGGCACCAAGTTTCTCTTCAGTCCTAGTCCATACTTGACATTGGTCAAGGTAAGGCGAGCTCCATGCTCCCTCTGAAAAATAATTGTGCCTACACCTGAGACACTATACTTCTCATCATTACCCATCGCTATGAGTATCTAGAGATATTTCTCCTCTAAAGTACTGAACAAACTCTTGTCACCGGTCACGTGGAAAGAAGCTCCACTGTCAAGAAACCAACCACTTCCCACCATGGATGAAACCATGCATGCGAAGAGTGTGAAATCCACCTCAAAATGTGAAGCAAGTGCCTCACCTTCAGATCCTTCCCCGAATCCCTTCTTAGATTTCCTTCGTGGACAATTTACGACATAATGGCCCACCTCATGACAATGAAAGCATCGCACTTTCGATTTGTCAACCTTCTTCCCATCATTGGAAAAACTGGATTCGGAAAGAGAACCCTTCTCCTTCCCCTTCTTTGCTTTGGCAGCCAAAGCGCAATTCTCTTCATCAGCTGCCTTTGATGAAGATCTGTCCCTGGTATTCCGCCTGATCTCCTCTTGCACAAGATCTAAACAAAGTCTCTCCCATCTTGGAAATTTCTCCTGACCATTGACAGAGTCCTGATAGGAATGCCAACTCTTCGGAAGACCAATGAGAGCCAAGCTCACCAAGTCCTCATCATCGACAGTCACCCCCACACTTCCCAGCTCATCCCGGCAATGGGTGAACTTCGGGAGATACCTGGGCATACTGTCTCCATTCTCACACTTAATGTTTCTGAGTTTATCCTTGAGCGCCAACTTCCTCTGGTCGCTCTTTCTTTGGAATAGATCTGTCAATGCTTTCCACATCAAATATGGAGAATCCTTTCCATGCAGGCTAGACACAATGTGATCCTTCACGCCCTCCAATAGAATCCTTCGACAGTTTGTTGTCTTCTTTTGCCAAGCCTCAACTTGAGCAGCATCAGTAGGCTTTGGGACTTCAGCCACTATTAACTCCTTCAGCCCATTGTCGTCTAACACCACCTCCATCCTGTCTTTCCATGCAATATAATTCGAGCTACCTTCAAGAGCATAGTCCGATCGCAATCCATTGAAAGACATTTCAACTTTGACACCAAGAAAACACTGCTGCAAATTCGAATTCCACTAGCTCAAAACTCAACCGCTTCTGATCTAAAACTTGTGAGAACAAAGTATTTCTCGTACATAGATTGATTGTATGGGCTTTTATCAGATATCTCACCTTCCAAAAGAAGGATGAATCCAGAGGCTACCTAGCCCAATTACAGACTCTTCCTGAAGAAATAAAATGTAATCACTTTCTGAATAATAGATCTGATGATCAAGTCTGCTCTGATACCATGTAGAAATTTTGAATAATATGACACTTATTCACAGAGATTATCCCGATTATACACTATTGCGGAATACATGCATAATACATAACCTCCTCTATGTTGATCATCAATTTTGCGGAATTAAAAACAATGAAACATCAATCGCATGCGCACATTAACACAGTATGTAACTCGAGGAAAGCATACAGCTGAAAACCCCACACTATCTGTATATTATAATGATTGAGAACATGTAACAATACATAGTACAATACTCCTCACAAGTACTCAGTACTATCTCCACCTGTTACACACAAACTAGCTCAGATCTGAATCAATCACAGGTTCAAATCTCCTCCACTGCTTGCCTGCCTCCACAGCGCAATACGGCATGAGAATAGATGAGAATCGCTTAAGCAAACTCGTATTTCCTTGGTTGAACCACGCAATCCTCATTGGTAATACTCAATCCATTGATTGTGCAAGATCTCATGCACAACTATACTCACAACTGATAGCAATATCAACCTCTAACACCTGTCTCCACTGAACTGTCCATGCACTGAGTTAACTGATGTATTCTTTAGTTGCTTTATGAGTTAATAATTAGTGAATTAATTAAAAATTAATTCACATCACTTATCACTAGTGTATTTGCAGTTAGACTAAATACAACTAGTTTAACCAAGTCAAACTAAACACAACTCCATCAACTCCTCAATCAACTCCACCAAACTCAACCACATGAGTTCTAACTGAAGTCCACCATGCAATAGCTCAACTGACCCACAAGAAAAGCGTATTTCCTTCTGGCAGCTGCATGTGCCACATCTGTAGCTCAAATTGAAGTGCTCCAAGAGGATAAGATAATGTTTATAGTCTAAATATTATTATGAGATAATAATATTCGACTGTTATATTTTTAGCCTGCCAGTGTAAAAATAGAAACCACTCATATGTCTAAAAATAGAAGTCCATCTATTTTTACCAACATGACCAATCATCCACAAATAGCATCCTGCAACTCATAGACCATGATCCATATGTCTAAAAATAGACTTTGCACCAAAAAGAGCCTGCGGGCCCACTTAGTGAAGGCGACTCCTTTCCACTAAGCTCCATCATCTTGTTGCATTTTCAACAATTTTTGTTTCTTTAGAGTTTTTGTTTTGGTTTTTACTGATATATATCTCCATTTTGCAGGTCTCCCAAAATTATTTTGCACTTCTACTAGCTCATATTTGGTGCTCATTCTCTTTGTTGTTTGCCTCTGAGTTTTGGAAGAGTTGTTACGATGTTCATCTAATCAACTAAATTGGGGAGTCCCTGAACCTTTTAGTTTCTTTCATTAGCATTGATTTTATCAGAAAATTGTTAAGATGCTTTTATGCAGGCCTTGCCTTGAAACAAGAAAATTTGCAGAGGAGGAAACTTCTCATTTAACTTATTATCTTTTATGACTTTTATTCACCTTACGGTTTGAGAGTTTAATTTCGTATAACTTTGCAAGATGACATTTAAATAAAATCTTAACATAAGATGAACACATTCATGGTTGTCTTATTTCACTCTTTTGTTGAGATAATTTTATAGTTAGTCTTATTGGAGTTGTTTTTTAATTTGGGCTTTTCCTTCATTCTTCTTCTTCTTATTTGACAGTTTTTCAGTTTGTTGCTTTCCTCTTTCACTTCACTTTGTTTTGTTTTTGTTTTTTTGCCTCAGAGTTTTGGAAGAGTTTTTACGATGTTCATATAATCAACTAAATTGGGGAGTCCCTGAACCTTTTAGTTTATTTCATTAGCATTGAGTTTATCAGAAAATTGTTAAGATGCTTTTATGCAGACCTTGCCTTGAAACAAGAAAATTTACAAAGGAGGAAACTTCTCATTTAGCTTATTATCTTTTATGACTATTATTCACCTTACGGTTTGAGAGCTTAATTTATTATAACTTTGCAAGATGACATTTAAATAAAATCTTAACATAAGATGAACACACTCATGGTTGTCTTTTTTCACTCTTTTGTTGAGATAATTTTATAGTTAGTCTTATTGGAGTTGTTTTTTAATTTGGGCTTTTCCTTCATTCTTCTTCTTCTTATTTGACAATTTGTTGCTTTCCTCCTCTTTTTTGTTTGTTTGTTTGTTTGTTTGTTTATTATTATTATTATTATTATTATTATTATTATTATATATATATATATATATATATATATATATATATATTTTCCCGTTATGGTTTTATTTTGGTGATACCATCAATATTTATGTGGAAGGAATTTATTTTTTCTCACCCAACACTAGTTGGCAGATATGGGAAATTTGTACTCTGTTTATTTCAATGAGTTTCATTTACCATTAAAGGTATATCTTTATGGAATTCTAAAGCCCTCTTGCTTTAAATATTTTTCATGGAGGAACACATCCTTTCTAAGTGATATAGTTCACATTTTTCAAGGAAAGAACTAACCTAAGTTTAACTCAATGGATCCTTCCCATCCCTCCATTTTATAAAAACTTTCGAATTGATAGTAGTAGGGAAGGATATGAAGTCAACATTATTGAAATATTATATCCATTTTCTTAAGTCTCTTTTACCATCCCACCTCTTTCACTCAGGGACATCATAAACATAGCTCACAAATGTGCTTATCAAAAGGGTGATCAAATGGAGAAGCATGGGAAATACAAGTAAACTCGTCGGGGTTGTGGACACTTTTTGGCAGCGGGGCTATTCTTGTATGACATAAAAGACAACTTGGTTGGGGTATTGTTTAGGCTCACTGGCAGTGAAGCGATGTCAAAGATCATTCATATCGATGGATATCTGCTTTATCAAAAACTCATATATGTACCTTTTTCTATTTCTCATATGAAGTAATCTTAAATAATAAAATTTTCCCAAAATTTGGATTCATGATTCTATACTCATTGCGCTTTGAGTACTTACTTTTTTGAACTCATATTGCTTAATTCATTAATGTGAGACCCATCTAAAATATTTTATTGTTCGAAGGTTTAATAGAGTTCCTCAATTTTAATCTTTGGGTAAAGTGAAGTTCTATAATCTTTTTAATTAGAGATATTTGGTTCTTCCCCACGTGTCGCCATTATTGAGGTGAAAACTCAACACCCCCATTTTTGACTTATTTTTTTCAAATAATGGAGACCCTTTTCATAAATTTTGGTTAAATGACCTTTTAATATTTTCTTTTGGTTAAGTGTCTTAAAATTTTGCCAAATTTGTATTTTCTCTAGATTTTTCTTTTGATTGCTTCATTACGTTCGACTTTTCGCTAGCTTTCTATCAGTTCTCGTTTCATCTCATTTGGTTGCACAGTTTGTAAATGATGTTTCTCCAAAATTCGAAAATTTTAACCATCAAAACTAAAAAATATACATAATATATTATTTATTTTAATATAAATACTGAAATTTATTAATTTTAATTAATTAATATCCTAATTGATGATGATGATGGTTACCGTCCACTGAGACCAAATTGGTCTATCGGACCTATAATTTTCTTAGTTTTAAATTGTCTGGCTCCTCGTATTTCTTGGCGAGATTGGTGTTGTAGCTTTTTAGCTTTTTAGCTTCTTTTTTTTTACGATCTTCCAACTTCCTTTATCTTGAATCTCCTTCATCTCGTCTGGTTCTTGGTTTTAGAGCCTAGATTTGCCTGAGGCTGAAAAGACAAGGTTCTAGGTCCACATCAATCCATGCTCAGCCTCGTAGCTAGCCCTACGAGGACAGGAGAGGGCTCTCTTCGGGTCGATCTCAACAAAAGACAAGCGATGGGGCTCAAGATGACTGAAATAAAAGCTAATTTTAGGCTAGGTATGAAGTACAAGGGTTTGATTTGAGTTTTTGAGGGTTTTGTTGGAAAAAAGGGACAGGCAAATTTGGGTCTGGGGATGAGGCACAGTTTCTGCAGAGTTCTGATTGGGGCAAGGAAGGCAATCGTTTTGATACTTTAAAGTGAGCGAATGGATGGATCAGACTGGTGAGGAGCTAAGGAGAGAAAGAGAGTCTAAAGAATTCTCCTTAAACAGATGAAAACATGGAAATTTAAACAAATTCAAAGGCAGAGCATAGCAGTTAATGGATTCTACCTTAATCACTCATTTGTTCAAATTCAGAAGAAGAGACAGGAAAATGATACACATAACACTAATGAACTTACAATTACTTAGAGAAGAACACCATCAAAACATAAAGCCACATGGATCCCAAACAGTGCTGCAAAACACTGGTCTTTCCTTAGCAAAAAAATGCAGAGATAGAATGTACAATGATATGCCAAAGCAATCCCTAGTGTCCAACCTTGAAATGACTTAGGAATTACATGATATAGACTAGCCCAACCCATTCCCTTGCCTCTAGGGGTCGAGCTCATAATTCTAGGAGCTATTTGAACTAATTCTAAACAAAGCACTAAAATCTAGGCAATCAAAACAACTTGCCTCTATAAGGTAGGAAATTGATTCATTCATTAAATTTTCACTTTTTAGTGAATGAATACTCTAAAACAAGTAAATAAGTGCCAAAATTACATCATTTTTATCCAATTACATCAAGATAGATCAAAAATTACATCAAAAAACAAAACTGGTCAAATTGGCCGAATTTCTGAGCTGGAATGTGAAAAATTGAGCAAAAATCCTCTATGCACCGCGCCAAATACTCTATGCGTCACACCACTTTGAGGCTGAGTTTGAGGCACTTCCTGAAGTCCAAATTGAGCCCAAGATAGCTCATTGGAAATCCCTGCCTGTCTACTTTCCAACCCAAGTAGAATTTTTCAATTTGGATGTCATTTACCCCTCCATAACTGCAATCTCCCAGGACTTCTTCATGTGTGTCAAAATAGGGGCAGAGAGGTCATTTTGTGAGTCTTTTTTACCTCTTGAGGACTCAAAACTTGCCAAACTTCTTGGCCATGCACCAGCAGTCATGATTTTCATGCCAAATCCAATGATGTAAACCTTTGCAATTTGGAGCTCCCTAACAAAAGCGCGCGCCACGTGGCGCGGCGCATAGGGAGAAAAACCATGTTTTTGTGCCAAAATTTGTCAAAATGCCAAAAATGCCCCAAATTTCTTGAAATTTGGGCTGAAGGTCCCCCATCAAGTGCCATGCTCAGCCAAAGAAGCTTTGGTCAAGACTTGGAGCCGATCATGTGTTTTGCGCCTCCTCAGTACCCTCCTGGTGTATGCAGTTTCAGTTGTAGAGTCGTTGTCTTGGTCATATGATGTGTCGGTGTCCATCTCCATGGTGCTGCAAGGTGTATGTCAAGTGTATGTTTGATTTGTTGAAAATGAGAAATGAAGGCTTGATGTCTTTGTCTCCAAGTGCCAAATATGCCAAAGGGAAATGAGGGGCTGTGAGAAATATGGAACAATAGGTATAATGGAGTGAGGGTAAAGATATGGTTCAATCAAGTGAAGTCTGCAATGTGAGGACAGTCACTTGATTGTGTTTTAGGAGTGTGAGGTTTGGGGATTTAGGAATTTTGCAAATGGTATGGGAAAGAGAGAGTAATAGGGTATGGTAGGGTTTAGGGATAGGAAAATAGGACTTTAGAAATAAGTGATTTGGGATGTAGAGGAACAGGGGATTTAATAAGGATGATGGGTTTAAGGTGAGGGAAAGATAGTGGAGAATTAAGGGATTGTTTTGGATAGACTTAGTTAGGGAAGTATGGGAATTTTGTATAGGGTTAGGGTTTGGAGTTTTACATTTAGAAATTTGGGAAAGGGAATTTGGGATAGAGGTTTAGTAATTTTAGGGGATAGGGAACAATGACATCAAGGGAAAAAATGGAATCAAGGAGAAAATAAGTGATGGAAAAGAGTAAAATTGGTGGCAAACAATTTTTGAAACCCTAAACAACACTTTTCATATGAAGATTTTAACATGGTAGGGTTTGAGATTTTGTTTTGGCATTCACCATCCATCAACCACCATACCCTAGCACAAACTTGGATGAAAGACAAAAATGGAGGTTGTACCTACTTGTGGAATGAAGAATTTTTAATTTGGAGGAAGATTTCAATGAATTTCAAGCTTTTTAGCTCAATGCGCTGCGCCTTCCCTATGCGTCGCGCCAGTGTATTTTTGCACTGAAAATTTTTGCCCAATGCGCCGCGCCTTCCCTATGCGTAGCGCTTTTTCCAGGAGACTTTTAGATGCCTTCCCAGTGTCCAAATTGGGTTCAGGATAGCTCGTTGGAAAGGTATTTGAATCTAATTTCCAATTAAACTATATTTTTTCAATTTGGAGTTCATTTTCCCTGTAAAAAATCAAATCTCCCAAGACTGGTCAAAATGTGCCAAATGAGGCTGCCTAAAGGCAGAGTGTTGTTGTAGATAACTTTTGAATGTCTTTCTCAACTCCAAATTGAGCTCATGATAGCTCATTGGAACGCTATTTGTGTCTAGTTATCATTTGAATCATCAAGAAAGTCATTTTACCACCCAAACTAGTAGAAAACTTGATTTTCCCAAGGTCACTTCAGAGGTGCATCAATTCTCCCAAGGAAACTGTATTTTTGACATTTCTCTAAAACCATGACACCTGTGTAAAAATTGAAGGAGATTTTTCTTCCTTGGCCTGTTGTGGACAAAAACCTATCTCAGTTTTCCAAAATTCATCTTCTATTGCTCAGAAACATCATCTGAGTGAAACCTATCCCGATGTGTGGAACAATAGATTTGTCGAAATGAATTGAAATGAAGGGGATAAGGGGCTTCTAAATTCTTGAGAAAATTTTTGGAAGTGGGGAGGATGTTAGGAAGCAGGGGAAAGTGGAATTTCAAATATTGAGTGAGGGAAAGGGTTCCAAAAGGGCTAAACACAGGCCCAACCTAGAAAATAGGGTTTGTAGCAAGAAACTAGGGTTTGTGCGAAAATGAGGAATTTGGAGAATCTCAGTGATGGGAAGTGTTTAATAAGGTACATTAAGGATAGGGGAAGGTGGGTGAACATCAGGATACAAGTTTTGCTGATGATTTGACCATCCAAGAGAAATTGCCTTCAAAACCTTAGGAGAGGGAAATGACCTTACATAGTCGCAATTGAAGCATGAACAAGGCGTAAAATGACCCATTGGAACCTGACATGATGATGACAACCCTCTGAATGACGGTACACTCAGCTGAATGGTGACATGGACTGACATTTGGACAACTTTGAAAGGAGTGAAAAAAAACCCTAGACCTAATAGCTAGTGACCAAATTTTACTTGAAGATGCTCTGAAATACAAAATTTGACCTTGACACCTTAAAATCACTTTGTAAGAGCATATTTGATCACTGGAGGAAGGCTGCAAAGACTGACACTAACACTTGGGACATTGGTGTCTTAGCTTCGCGATCTATTGTGTTCGTCCTTTTGAAGATAGTCGGAGAAGAAGTTTGGTCTAGGAGATCTGCTTTGCTGTTAAATGAAGATTTATTTTGTGCGGTATTCGAATCCTCATCACTGTTGATGCTTGAGGAGTTGTCGAGTTCACAATTTGTTGTTGCGCGGGGCTTTCTCCCTGCTTGTCTTGAGAGTTGTTTCTTTCTTGCCCAATTTCTTGTGATTCAGAGTTTTTTCTAGAGTATTCTTCTTTGATGACAGTGTAGTGTTCTTTTTGTGCTCCTTCCCACCATGTAGATCTGTGGTGGTTTTTTCTAGCAGAATTTTTCTGGGAGGCTTTTGGGCAATTTCTGGCTAGATGGCCTGTCTCAAAACAGGATCGACATCGGAAGAGGACACTTTCATAATCGAGTTTCTGGTTCCACACATAGTCTTTCCTTGTTAGGTTTATTTCCGTTGGGAATCTGGCGCTAAAGTCCATTTCCACACAAATGCGTGCATAGGTGGTTCTGGCATATTCCTCTGTCTCTGGGCAGTTGCAGTGAAATTTCCCAATTGCATTTCCAATGGCTTTTAGTGAAGAGAGATTCCAGAGATGCAAGGGTAGGCTTGGCAATCTCACTCAAATTGGTGCTGAGGTTATGACTGTTGTTGAGGGATCGAGTGATGGGTTCCATGGCTTTATGAATAGGCCTGAGTTTTCCCAAAACCAAGGGTCGGGATCTAGAATGCATTGTCTGCTTTCAAGATTTTCAAAATCTACTATAAAGAAACCCCTAGCACAGGGGTAGATATTAATTTCATAAAAAATGACAGGCTTCCATATCTCCGAGATCCAATTGTGGAGCGCTGTCAGCCACGGCCAAAAACCATTTTACCGGCAGATTAAGGCACTATCAGAAAACTTCCAAGCCTCATCGAGTGAGGCCTAGACCACCTGGACAGTGGAAGTTGGGGCTTCACTGACAATATGGGCAGGAGCTTGCCCTCCAGAAGCGGATGGAACTGAGCCAACAACTATTTTCGTGAAGTTGGGAGCCATATTTTACTTGCCCATAGAACCCAACGACAGAGAAATAAGGTAGAAGATTAGATCTAGATATAGTCGCAAAAGATTAGATCTAGAACCCTGCTGCAGAGTTAAAAGATCTGGAATGTTAAAAAACTGAAAGAGATCCAGAATGAATCAATAGTGTGACTGTCTCATGTGATTCTTTTAAACACTAGTCCCGATGACTTTTATAACTTGGTACTTTCCTTAACATCCACGCTAACACAAGTTTACATAACGCCTGCGCTATCCATGCTAACACAAGTTTAAATAAATAACGCCTACGGTATGAATGTTTTACTGTCTCTAAGATCTGCGTGTCCAAAAATAACCCATTGTTTATTGTAGTCTTATTCCACTGCACTTTTTACTGAAGAGAGGGAGTTGAGGCAACCAGTCCCTGCGACAACGAACCGAAGCGGCCCTAGAACCCAGCCGCAGAGAGAAGACAACCAGATGGTAGTTTCCGATCTCCTGAAGAGAACTGCCGAAGAGATCTGTGGAAGAGAATCCTTATTGTAGTCTTATTCCACTACACTTTTACTGAAGAGAGGGCGCTGATGCAACCAGTCCCGGCGACGACGAACCGAAGTGGCCCTAAAACCCAGCCGCTGAGAGAAGAAGAGATCCACGGAAGACACAACCCCAATTTCAATTAATCATCCTACAAAACCACTATACCCTTACCCTTTATATATGATCAAAACCAAATAACAAATAATAAAAATATTTTTAATGGGGACTCTAGGCCCATACGATATCGATACCCATTTAAAATTTCTCTGATGCCATTATTTTTATAATCCTGCGATATATTAAAATTCCCGATATAACATACTCTCAGCGTACTCCAAACTTTATATCAGAACCTCGGGATTAGTAGATATCATAGTCACGTGACAATTGTGAAATGAGAGATCTCTGAGGTAATATTTTCCAGAATTTTGATATTTTTGGTACTTTATGTTTGGAGAGGCATATCTGAAGATTTACTCAACCAAATGAGGCTTGCAATAGCTTGTTGGAAAACTAAGAAAAATTAGAATAATATGGGATGATTAATTTTAGAAAATATCATTATTTAATGACCCATAAATCCCGTGGAAGACAAAGTGATGAATTTGCATTTTTTTTTTTTTTTGACAGAAACGGTTATGGGGTATTTATATTCATTTTGGCTTGAAGGCCGAAAATCTGATTACATTGAAGACTTCTATGTCTTGTTGCATCTCTTTGCTAAGAGTGAGAATGCTGTTAAAACTTGAAGACTTCTTCCTTGATAAGGATTCTAAATTTTCAATTTCAGAGATATTCCCCCACTTGAAGATACAAACAAATTTGTTTAGAAGCAGGCAGAAAAACATGACAGTAAACAGCTTATGGAATGGGTTCCCATGATTCTTCTTCGTCTTTTATCTTGACCCCGGCAAATAGAAGGGCTACTTTGTTGGCTTCCATGTCGCCTATTTATTATGGATTCTCAATACATGAAAGTAATTCAGCTTCTGAAAAGCGTTTCCCAGGCCTTTGATTCTGGATATCAGTCTAGCTAGATTAAGATCCAGCACTGGGGAGTTGGAGATCATTGCATTTATAATGACCTGAGAGTCGCCTATCACAATAGCTTCCCTTATGTTTAGTTCTTTGAGGATCTTTAGGCCTTGGAAGAGGGCCAAAGCCTCAGCTTGAATGCTGGAAGCATGGCCAAGTCCCCAAGCAAAGGAATGAATTTTTTCCCCAAGTGGATTTACAACTACACCTCCTGCTCCTATTGTGCCCGGATTGCCCTTTGCTGCTCCATCAAAGAAGAGAGAGTGTCTTGAATGTGATTTGAGCCAGTCGTGGAAGTCAGTTTCAGGTCTCCTTATTTGCCAGTCTTTAAGAGGAGGGGCGATTCTGACTGCTGGTTGAAATTGCAGATCTAGAAATGATCCCCAGTCAATGTCCTGTTGGCTGAGGTTGGAGTCATCTTTTATATCTGTCAAGCACTCCTTTATGTGGCATTTAATTTTGATTTCTAAGACCTTGTGATTCTGGTTAGTATTTCTGAAAATTCTTCTATTTCGTTCTAGCCATATTTGCCAACAAATGATCTTTGGAAGGATAGCCCATGTAGATTTGATTACCTGATTTTTGGGGGGCTAACCAGGATATCTGCTTGCCCAATTTGAGAAAAGATCCACAATGGAGCTAGGCAGAAGGAGGTTGGGATCCAATTTATGGATAAAGGAGATCCAGATCTGCTTAGAAAAATTACACTCAAGCATTAAGTGAACTGTTGTTTCTGTGTTTTCTGTGCACAAAGAGCATCTGGAGGGACCATGGAAGCCTTTCCTCTGCAAAATGTCATATGTTAGAATTCTACCATGGCAAAGGAGCCAAGCAAAGAAATCGATCTTGGGCCAAGAAGGAACATGCCAGACTCCCTGCCAAGGTGTTGGGTCAGGGGGACGTGAGGCCTCTCGATCAGCTTGGAGTAACCTTTAGAGACATCATATCCACTTTCCTTCAGCCCCCATCCTTTCGTGTCTTTTTTCTTCATGTGCGTGGGAGCCAAGCTGTGAAGAAGATCCAGCAGCGAGGTCCATTCATTAATCAACTGAGCCGGTATCTCGATTCTTTTCCAGCCTGCCCATATAGAGTCGCTCCAATGGGAAATGTCCCACAACGAGCTCAGCCCCTCTCTGTCCATCCAGCATCGCAAATCTCTAAGGGAGGCTCTGTCTTTAATTGGATCCTTGTTCATAATTCTATCAGTCCATATATTGATTTTTTTCCCATTTCCTGGGATCCAGTAGGAGTGCTCTTTGATTAAGGAAGCAGCTTTAGCATACAATTTGAGGAAAGACGAGTTAGGCAGATGAATCACATTGTCTAAGCAGCTTGGACGTGGGCCTCTGAAATAATTTTCCAGAGAGCCAATTGGGCCCAGCCAGGCTTGGGCACAATGATCCTCCATACAATCTTGGCTACCATAGCCAAATTCTGCTGACTAAGATTTTTGAAATTTAGTCCACCCTCCCACAGTGGCTTGGAGATGGTTTCCCAGCTGATAAGGGGAATCTTTTTTTCATTATGTTTTCCGCCCTTCCAAAATAACCTGCGCATGAATTCTTCCATCTTTTTTAATATGGATGCCGGAGAGAGAAGCCCAGTAAATTGAAATAGAGGAAGGCTGGAGAGCACGGATTTTATTAGGACAGCTTTGCCAGTAGCGTTGAGCCAGGAATAGCCCCAGGCTTGGATTTTGGACTTGAATTTTTCAAGCTGAGGAAGCCAATCTTTGGTTGAATGTCTCTTATGAAAAACAGGAAGGCCCAAATATTTGAACAAGGTCCAAGAAGAGGAGGCTGCATAGCCCAAACATCTAGAAATAGCAGAGAGCAATCTGGGCGTAGTATTCCAGCTGAAGATGTGACATTTATTCTTATTTACAATGTTGCCTAAGGCCTCACTAAATTTATCCAACACAGCTTTAAATTTGGATGCAAAGGAAATAGAGGCATTGCCTAAAAGAAGAGTGTCATCCGCAAATAAGGCGTGGTTTATGTTTTTAATCCCTCTTGCAATACACAACCCATTAATTTCTTGATCTTGCATCTTTTTATCTAGCAGGAAGCTGAGGACAGAGGCTTGGATGACAAATAACAGGGGGGGAAAGAGGACACCCATGCCTAAGTCCTCTCGAAGCTTTGAAAAAGTCAGTAGCTCTTCCATTAACAAGAGGGGCAATCCATGGCTGAGAGATGCATGCCAAAACCCATTTAATGAAGATTTCCCCAAACCCAAACTTGCTCATGACTTTTAAGAGAAAACTATGATTTACTCGATCAAAGGCATTTGCTAAATCAAGTTTAATCACCATACCTTGTTCTTTTCGATGAAAGCTGGAATGGATTGCCTCTTGGACGAGGGTGAAGTTGTCCACGATCTGCCTCCCTTGGATGAAGCCTCCTTGGTTCTCCGGAATTATTCTGGGAAGAATGGTCTTCAGTCTATTTGCAATTACTTTGGTGATTAACTTGTACCCAGTGTTGCATAAAGAGATCAGACGAAATCTGCTGAAATTGCTGGCGCCTTTTTCCTTGGGTATGAGGGCTAAGAAGGCGGAGTTTGTACTGCCTCCTATTTTCTGAGTGTTTTGAGACTTTTGTATCATTTTGAGAAGATCCTTTTCGACAATCGGCCAGCAAACTTGAAGGAACCTGGCAGAGAAGCCATCCGGGCCCGGGGCCTTGTCCGGATCCATATCAAAGAGGGCCTTTTTGACTTCTTCCTTAGTGATTTTGGCCTCAAGTAACCTGTTCATACGAGGGGAAATTGATGAGGGGATGACGTCTAACAGATCTGAATATTGAAGCGTATCCTTATCTTCGCTGTACAGGTTTTGGAAGTGAGAATAAGCCGCTTTTTTGATGTCTGCAAAGTCCTTATGAATGTCATTGTCCTCCTTGATCTCAGATATAGTGTTAAAACATTTCCTAGCCTGGGCTTGTTTGTGAAAAAAAGCAGTGTTCCTATCCCCTGCTTTGAGCTAGAGACTTTGAGATTTTAACCTCTAGTATTCTTCTTTAGCTAGGCAGGCCTTATGCAAGCTTACAGTTGAGTTTCTTTCTCTAACATCTCCTCTGTAACTGTGGAATTCTCCATGAGAGATTGATGAGAGGCTAGAGAGGCTTTAATGGCTTTCCTTTCAGTAGCTGGATTGGACAGGGATTTGGCCCAACATTTTAGAGCTCTTTTTACCCTTCTAAGCTTTTCTTCCCAGATGAAAAAAGGAGATCCTTTGACGGGCTGACTCCAACAATCCTTGACTATTTGCATGAAGTTTGGTTCCTTGACCCAGAGGGGGCTAAATCGAAAGGGTATAGGGCCCAGATCTAGGTGGGCAAGGAGATCTAATTTTAAGGGCTTGTGATCCGAGACACTGCTAGCAAGGATGTGCATTCTGGGTTCTAAACCTAGTAACAGATAGGAACTTTGAATGAGAAATCTGTCTAATCTGGCAGCAATGTGACCAGGGCCTACTCTTTTGTTGGACCAAGAGAACTTACCGGAAGATGGTTTGATGTCCAGCAAGTCCCAATCCTGCATTAGATCTTCCACCCATTCTCTTGTCGGATCTCGGACTGCGCTGCCTCCCCTTTTTTCAGACGAATGTAGAGTGAGATTGAGGTCTCCAGCAATGATTATGTTTTCTAGATCTATCATGTCTACTTGATGCCTTATAGAATCCCAACAATCCTTTTTTTCCCCAATGTTGACTGGAGAATATACATTGAAGAGGCAAAAGTTTTCCTTAGTTTCTAGATTCTGCATTTTCAGCAGCAACCAGTGGGTATTGCTTGCCTCGAGTATGACTGTAAATTTGCCGGCGTTCCATAGAGTACCAATCCCTCCCGAGGCTCCCCGGGCAGAGATTGCTCTTGCTTCACTTTTAGACCAAATTTTCTAGCTTGCTTGCAGGAAGACAGTATCTTCCAGCTTGGTCTCCTAGACAATAAGTATGTCTGGGGTTTCAGATCTTATTAAGCTTCTCATGGCTTCTTCCTTGACTTTTCTCCCCATACCTCTACAATTCCAAGAGATGACCTTCATTATATATGTTTCTGGTGGGCTCCCTTGGAGCCTTGGGATTGAGTTTTCAACATCTTAGGCTTTGAGGCTAGAAGTTTTTCCAAAGTTGGTTGGCTGCCCTGTAGCTTATATTTATAGGTCTCCATCTCTCTTTCTTCCCTGTCAGTTTTACGTCCTCTTGTAGATCTTCTTACCGAGGCCGGGGACTCTCCTATTTCTCCTTCCTCCTCTGACTCATCAGATTCCTGCTCTTCTTCCTCAGCTTTTGAAGTCATACCTGTTAGTGTCAGTCTTTTCAGCCTTCCTCCAGTGATCAAATATGCTCTTACAAAGTGGTCTCAGAGTGTCAAGGTCAAATTTTGTCATTTCAAAGAGTTTTCAAGCAAAATTTGGTCACTAGGCATTAGGTCTAGGGTTTGCTTTCACTCCTTCTAAAGTTGTCCAAATATTGGTTCATGTCACCATTCAGCTGATTTTATCATCATTCATAGGGTTTTCATTATCATGTCAGTGTCTAATGAGTCATTTTACACCTTGTTCATGCTTCAGTTGCACCTAAGTAAGGTCATTTCCCTCTCCTAGGGTTTTGAAGGCAATTTCTCTTGGACAGTCAAATCATCGGCAAAACTGGTATCCTGATGTTCATACACCTTCCCCTATCCTTAAAGTACCTTATTAAGTGCTTCCATCCCTGAGATCCCCCAAATTCCTCATTTTTTCACAAACCCTAGTTTCTTGCTACAACCTGGCAATTTTCTAGGTTTGGCCTGTGTTTTGCCCTTTTGGACCCCTTCCCCTCGCTCAATCTCTGAGATTCCACTTTCTCCTGCTTCCTAACATCCCTCCCTACTTCCAAAAATTTCCCCAAGAATTTAGAAGCCCCCTATCCCCTTCATTTCCACGAAATTCCTTGTTCCACACATCGGGATAAGTTTCACTCAAAAGATGTTTCAGAGCAATCAAAGATGAATTTGGGAAAACTGAGAGAGGTTTTTGTCCACAACATGCCAAAGAAGAAAAACCACCTTCACTTTTTGCACAGGTGTCATGGTTTTAGAGAAATGTCAAAATTACAATCGCCAGATCCAAGGAGGTTGGCCAAGGCACTAAAACGATGGAAAAGGCCCGATCCACTCCAAATTTTGGCCAAATCCTCTTTGAATAAGCATGGTACTTGATTGGGGACTCCCAGCCAAAATTTCAAGAAATTTGGAGAAAATTTTGTCAATTGTGAATTTTTTGTGCAAAAAACAGGTTTTCCTCCCCAACAGGTCGCGCCGCGCGCGACCTATTCGATGGGCAACTCCATTTCGGGAAAACTCAGCATTTTTGGATTTTTCATGCATAGATACACCTGCTCAGCAATTACCAAGAGATTTCATCAAGTTTTGAGCCTCCAGAAGGTCAAAAAACAAGCAAAAAATGACTTTCTGTCACCTTTTTGACACACAGGAAGCAGTCTTGGGAGATTGCAATTTTGGAGGGGAAAATGGCCACCAAATTCAGAAATTCCACTTGGGTTGGAAAGTAGACATCAGACCTTTCCATCAAGCCCACTTTTTCCTCATTTGGACACCTGGAAGTGCCTCAAAAGTAGCTCCAAAGTAGCGCGACCTGTTCAGGATTAGGGCGCGACCTATTGGGCAGTTTTTCACAGAAATCCACCTACAGCTCAGCAAAACGCAGTTTTGACTGGATTTGACTTTTTTGAGTGAATTTTGATCCTCCTTGTTGTAAATGATGTAACTTTATGATATTTTGACACTTATTTATCTCTTCTAGAATATTCATTCATGTGATAGGCAAAAATTTAATGAATGAATTGGTTTCCTAGTTTATAAAGGCAAGTTGTTTTGACTGCCTAGTTTTTAGTGCTCAGTTTAGAATTGGTTGAAACAGCTCCTAGGATAGTGAGCTCGACCCCTAGAGGAAAGGAAATATGTTAGATTGCCTATATTATGTACTTTCTTGGTCATTTTCATGGTTGGACTCTTGAGGGAGAAAGCTTCTATTGTATTACTCATTGTATCTCTGCAATTTTGGCAAAGGAAGAAAGACCAGGGTTTTGCAGTCCTTTTTGGGATTCTTGTGGTTACATGTATTGATGGTGTGTTTCTCTTTGTACTTGTAAGTTTGTTATGTGATTCATCTTCTTACTTTTCCTTCTGCAAATTAGGCAAATGAAGTGTTAAAGTAGAATTCATGATTGCCATGCTCTGCTTTTAAGTTTGCTTAATATTTATGTTTTCATCTGTCTAAAGAGAACCCTTGAAGGTTTCTTGCTCTCTTTAGCTCCTCACCGGTCATTCCTATCCATTCACTTAATTCAAAGGCATCAGTACAGTCTCCTACCTTGCCCCAAAGAACCCCCTGCAAAAACTGTGTCCAATCCCCGCACCCAAAATTGCCTTTCCCCAACTTTCCACCAAAACCCTAAAAATCCCAAATCAAACCTTTTATCAGTTTACTAGCCTAAAATCAGTGTTTCCTCATTGGTTATCTCGCCCGTTGAATATCCCTACCGAGATAGACCGGAGAGAGCCCTCTCCTGCCCCGTAGGGCTAGCTACGAGGCTAAGTGGTTTGATGTTGCCTTGGAGTTTACCTTTCTCAGCCTGATGTGAAATTTCAAGCGCTAACAATACCTTTAGGATCTTCAGCTCCTTTGATGGAGACTGAGGGAGTACCTTTGCTTGGAGAAGCTTTTTTTTGGGTCTCGGTCTCCTAAGTGTCTTCTATCTGTTGGCTTAATGGATCAAATTTGTTTTCTTGCGCATTTTTGGGAGGGGGACGTTGAAAATTACCCTGGAGAGAGCCTTTTCCAGTGGGTCCTCCCAGTTTCTGCCCTTTGTGGTGGATTTTTGCACACTTGACTTGATTCCAGCCCTCTTCGTTCCCTTTCTCTGGCTCTACGTTGGACGGGCAGTTTCTAGCAAAGTGTCCATGAACATGACATTTCCTGCATTTGAATGGCAATTGCTCATAATCTAAGATCTGCACATGAGACCAACTGCCGAATTTAATTTTGATTGCCTCTTGGAGATCCACCTCCAGATCTACTTCTACGCAGATCCTAGCACAGTCATACTGATCCTTGTTATTTGCCCGATCTATGAATTTCCCGAGAGAGTTGCCAATGTGCTTCAGGGAATCCCAGTTCCAGCAGTGAACTGGAAGATTTGGAAGACGAACCCACACCGGGACAGCCTTGGGAACATCTACTGCCGGATCAAAGTCTGGAGTCCATTTGTTCAAATAGAGGCCCTGAGGACCCATGAAATACGACCCATTTTGGAATATCAGATCTTTGTCTTCCTTGGAGGTGAATTCGAAGAGGAAGTATCCTCGCCCAAGAAAGTAAGAGGTAACACTTTGCTTGATCAGAGGAGCCCAGTTCCTGTTAACCCATTGCTCAGTGGTTTTCGGAGAGGGCCAAAGTCCCGTGAATTGGCCGATGAGGCCACGCTCAGCCAGTGATAACGCTACTTGAATGGGTGTCTCTAGAGGCAACGAGATCTCAGGAATCTCATCAAGATTCTTAACAAATTTTGAAGCTTCACTTCTTTTCCTTGGAGGCAGATCAGCCAGGAGTTGGTTGAAAGTGTCAGAGGTAGGAGCCGAAGGCGGATCCTTGGAATGGCCCTGCATCTCCATTGGATCGGGCCTAAGGCCAGCCGCCGCAAGGGCAGCCACGCAGCAGGAGCCCAACCCTAGCCTCAAGTCTGGGATGACCGCAGGAAGGATACAAGCCCTCTACGGGCACACCCGCAAGTTTCAGTTGACCAGGAAGCGGGCATGGCTGCGGATTTCAGAGCCCACGAAGAGCGGATCTCACTATAGGCCGAGACTCGCAGGTTGCAGAGCTCGGTCCACCTCGAATCAATTTGCATTAAATTATTTTAATATCTATATATATATATATATAGATATATATATATATATATATATATATATATATATATATATATATATATATTAATGTTGATTTGGGCAACTTTTATTGGCTTTGGAAAACTTCCCCCCTCCAACATTACTCAAAAGCAAATCAGACCCAAGAGAAGCAATCACATCTTGAATTTTATTTGGATTTTAATTTATTTTTATTTTTTAACAATTTGTTGAGAAGTAGTTTGGTTTTCTATTTTGTTCATCAAATTTGTTTTAATTTCTGAATTTCAATTGGTTGTGGCAGGAGAGCTATTGAGGAGATGAGGAAGAGAAGATTTGAAACAATGGAATTGCTCCAACAAAGAGAAAGAAGAATTTTGGCCAATCAAAATTTATTGGAACAAATTTATTCTCCAACACCTCTCTCTTTTTGAATTTTCTTTGATAATTATAAATATGGCTTTTGTAGAATGGAGAGAGGGGCTGTGGGGGAGGAGGTTCCAGATCTGAAACTTGGGGAGCCAAATTCTCTGCAAAGAGAAGTGTTTTTTTGCATTACTGTAGGGAGCAAGATTTTTGTAGAGACTTAGCTAGTTTGGACTAGACTTGTGGAGATTAAAAGAGATGTATTTTAGCTCTGAAAATTTCATGTTATCATGAAATTTCCTAAGAATCTCATGTACTCAAAGACTTTGATCTAATCTTTAATTCTTGTACACTATTGTCAGAGATAGAGGTTGATTGGTGGCCTGCAATTAATAAAATTTGAGGCAATTCTTGATCCAGATAAGTATGTGTTGTTGAAGCTTTGACTATTGTAATTTCATTCAATATATGCTTATTTAACTCAGTTGAAAGCTATATTTTAATGATGGATCTAATTGTTATTAAGTTGAATTATAGATTTGAATAGATAAGTAGGACATACTTGTTAACTATTTAGCAAATTTATGTCAAGTTTATCTTGGTTTTAATAATGATTGTTTTAAGAGAACTATTTCCTTAATGCAGTCATATATGCTTTAATTTGAATTCATTATATTTGAATTTGGATGTATATGTACCAGAGATGTGATGACTATTCTTCAGATAGTTGAATACATATACTTGTTTGAATTAGTAATAAGTCTTGGAACTATTTCCCCGACTTATTGACTTTATTTTTTGTTCCAAACTAAAGTTGGTCAAAATCACCTTTTACCTCACTCTTGGTTGAGAGGGGGACTAATCCTTCTTTCAATCGAGATAAATTTAGGATTTATTTTCTATTACTTAAAGTAGATTTGCATTTAGTTTTAATTATTGTATTCTAGAGGTCCTCTTACACAAGGGGAAAATTTTAGAGTGGCTTGGCTTAGCCATAATTCAGGTTAAGGATCGCTTTCTTGCATGAGCTCTACAAGAAAGATAATTTGATGTCTCTTCTCTATTGGAAACTAATAGACACTATAAACCAGCAGAGTAGGAGAGAGGGTAACTAGACCCAATTGAACTAGTCAGAACCACCATTCCAAATGAAAAAGGAGCTGATTTAAGTTCCCGACCGGGTGGTATCCCTTATAATGTTGACATGGTCATTTTGGGCCATCAACACAACCCTGACTTCTATCTATTTTATCACAAAAGTTGTACAAACCAAGATATGTCTTTTGTTTGGAGATGTTAGAGCTATAGGTCCCACAAATTCAATGACCCATTTTTCAAAGGGTTCAAACATGACTTGTTGGCACAAAGACATCTCATCGGCTTAACTAGGTTGGCCCATTCATTGACAAATATCACACCACTTAACATATTGTTTGGAATTCCATAAACAAGGAAGACCAAAAGCAGTCAGTGTGAAGGATTTTATATGTTGTCCTTTTGTCTGCGAAATGGCCTCCACAAGGCTCATCATGGGTGTCTTTTAAAATGTCAAACACATCTTCTTCTCTTACACATCTGGAATAATAATATCAAGTCATGTATAAAAGAGCTCTCCTTGAATCCATGAGTACAAAGTACTATTCTGAATGATCCTCCACCTTTCCCTAGCGAATAGGTGTGGTGGTGTTTTTCTTGTGACAAGAAAATTTTCTATATGAATAAACGAAGGGGAGTTTGTTGAAACAACAAAGAGATGTTCATAAGGAAATGAATCATCTATAGTAATTTATTGGCCATGATTGTTCAATCTAAAAAGAAAATCAACTACCATATTTGACTTTCCTGGCCTATCAATTATAGTTACATTGAATTCATGTAGTAAAAACAACCACCTAGTTATCCTACCTCTAGTTAAATGTTTATTAATCAAATATTTTATAGCAGAGTGATCTATATATATAAATACTTCATATCCTATAATATAGTGTCTGAACTTAATGATAGCAAAAACCACAACTAGGTACTCTTTCTCTGTCATTGTATAGTTAAGCTTCACAGGCGATAAGCTTTTGCTAATGAAATATATGGCATAAGATTGGTAACTTTCCTCTTGTACCAATGTTGCACCAATGGCATTATCTAAGGAATCCGAGGAGATATGGAATGGAAAGGTGCAATTAGGCACCCTTAGAATTGATGCATCTACTAATCTCTCCTTCAAATTATCGAAAGCTCGTTGGCAAGCTTCGGTCCAAGAGAAATCACTATCATTAGCCAATAGTCGAAAAAGAGGAGTAGTTATCCTACAAAAATTCTCAATGAATCTTCGGTAGTAACCCGCATGACCCAAGAAACCTCTCACTTCCCTTTGTGTTTTTGGTACAGGCAGGTGTATGATGACATCTATTTTAGTTGGATCTACCTGGATACACTTATCAGAAATGAGATGGCAAAGGACCACCCCTTCTTTGCACATCAATCTACATTTTTTCTCACTCAAAGCAAGGTGGACTTCTTGGCATATAACGAGCACTTTCTTCAAATTTTGGAGGGATTCTTAAAATGAATCTCCAAATACTAAAAAATCTTCCATATAAACCTCTATACACTCGAGGTTAGCAAAAATAACCAAGACTTCCCTTTGAAAAGTAGGGAGAGCATTACAAAGTCTAAATGGAAGCACTCGACAAGTGAATGTTCCCTAGGGACATGTAAAGGTAGTCTTGTCCCAATCCTCATGTGCGATATGTATCTGGTTGTAACCACTGAAACCATCCAAAAATTAGAAGTAATTTTTACCCACAAAGGTATATAATACCTTATCGATGAAGGGAAGGGGAAATTAATCCTTGAGAGTGGATTTATTTAATTCTCTATAATGAATACAAATTCACTAACCCCCATCTTTCTTCAGGACTACTACCAATGGAGAGACCCATTGGCTATCACATACAAGATAGATAAAATCAACATCTAAGAGTTTTTGAAGTTCTTCTTTAACAACATCTCTAAGTGCAATGTTCATTCTCCTTTGGGGTTGTCAGACAGGTTAGGCCCCCTCTTGAATATAAATATGATGGGTACAAGTTTGAGGGATACCCCTCATGTCCTCATAACTCCATGTAAAGGCATCAAGATGGTCTCACAACAAACTCACAAGTTGCTCTTGTTGGGATGGGTCTAGGTTTGTGTTAATGTATAAATATTTGTGTGGACTTACCTCAACAAGAGTAGTGTCCTGCTCGTGAATATATGTAGTGGCTACCAAAATCTGTAATGATGATGACGATTGTCGATCATAATTTTACTGGAAACTTGGGCTGAAAATTTGATGAAGCAGTATGAAGTCTTGCATAATATCTAGGTTACCAAGAAAATCCCGGATCATACTCTCCTCAGTATACTCAGTATATTGATGAATCATGGAAAGAGACAAGGTCTATTCATCATTACTATCATAATCCAACCACAAGGTATCGTGAAGCTCCTGGATAAATCTGGTAGGTGGGTACAAGGTGACCTTCTTCCTAACATCCCCATGAGAAATATACATATCACCATAGTGACAAACTATATAGGCATCGACTGTGGCAAGCCATGGTCGTCCCAAAATCAAAGGATTCCCCCCAATAGGATTCTTTTGTCGTAAAACAATAAAATCTATGTGGTTCTCCTATGAACCAATTGAGATAATCACATCATTTAACACACCCTCCGACTTGATTTTAGATCTGTCAGCAAATTCAAGCATGGTGGGGGTAGGACGAATGTGAGTTAGCCAAAGTTGCTCCATAGTTTGCCTAGTCATAACATTAATAGCTGCTCCGAGATCCATCAAAACATTGGGAACAAGGATATCACCTATCTAAACAGAGATAACTGGGTTTCTAGGATCAATATATTTTTCAACTTGAGCACATCTTGCCATCAATTCATTCGCTCCCCCAACAAACTGGATAGTGCGGGGTTCAACTCTCTTCCTTACTATCTTTTTAAGGCAGAGTTCCCAGATGATTTTGGCACACATAGGAATCTCTTTTATGGCCTGTAGTAGAGGAACCTTTATACAAAGGTTTCTCAACTCGGAAGCCAGGTCAAACTCATGGGTGGGGTCAACTTTCTCCACAACCAGCCTCTTCGGAAAAAGGAGGTTGATTCGAAGAAGAAGGTAAGGACTCTAAGTGCATGGGAACAAACTGTGAGGCAACATCATTGTTTGAAAGATTAGGAGTTTCCTCCTTAATGATTACTGCAGGTTGTTTTTGTTTTTGAATTTATTACCCTTCCTGATCTCAGCTCGAGGTCATTGAACCCAATTGGAATGGTCTGATAATTGGGGAAAGGAGTGATCCAATAGAATCAATCATTTGTATCACTTTTGTATTTGGGTTGGGTACAGGCTGTGTTGACAACTAAGGTGGTTGGAATGGTTGTGGCAATGGCAAGGATGGTGGCATGGGTTGTGTCTGTTGAGGCAGAGCAACTGGTAGCGTGGTTTGTGCCATAAGATAAGGTGCATAATGTGTAGGATATGGTTGGGTAGGCATGGGATAAGAAAAATGAGAATGTGGTGGTCATCTCCATCCTTGTTACCAAGGAGGGGGAGACTGCCCAAACTGAGACTAATACACATGCTGCCAAGAGTGAGGATAGTTCATGTTTTGAAAAGAATATTGTGGTGCATTATGAAAATTAGGATAATATGGTGCAGGTTCAGTAGTCATACCTGTACTTACTTGTGGCCATGAATTCCATACTCCCATAGCATGCAATTTCTCAAGTACTAAATGCTCCTCTTCAAATGTTGCCTTCAATCCAGGTATAGAAAGGAATTCCTCAGTAGGATGTTTACTTGCACATATCACACAACTATTAACAAATTTGACATCTGCAGGACATTCACGTAAAATATGATTTTCTCTACATTTTGGACAATAAATGGACAATGTTTATTGTTCTTCTATTGATTTTGGCTTAAATTTTAAAGAATCTATCTGCTTACTAACAGTATTCATAATTTCAGTTTTCATGTTATCCATTTTATTTTGCAAACCAATAATCATAGCATCCGCAGATCCAAATATGTTATTACTAAAATTGCCTCTAATTCCCTTACTGGATTTGGATTGATTTCATGAAAACTTCCTGCATGAGTCACAAATTTGGTCAAAAGAAAGTTGAGCAATGTCCCCTTGTCATAACATATTCAAATTATTCCTGGAATCATCCAAAAGTCCTCGTAAAAACAAGGTTCTAATGGTGCTCATGTCAAATTTGTGCTTTGACCTTTGAAGGATATACACAAATCTTTCCAAATAATCCTCCAAACTATCATCATCATGTTGCATGATAATAAAAATTCCATCCTACAATTCTCGTGTCTTACAATATTCTTTATATTTATTCAGAATAATCCTCTTCATTTTCTCCCAACCCCATAAACTGGCGTAAGGCTGAGTCGTTAAGGGTTAAAGGGAAAAGTTTTAACTTATGGGAATCCAATGAATAATCATAACTCCTACAAAGTATATCAAACTCAAAAAGAGAATAATCGAGATCCTCATGTACCTTACCATGAAAATGTGGAAGAACTGAAGGTGGAACGTTTTTCATTTGAACGACTACATTAGAGTCCAGAATTGGAAATCCAAACGTGGAATGTTCTTCCACTGGTTGATTCTCACAAACCCCTTCACCATGAGCATATTCATGATTTGCCATATTTTTTCTCTAGACATATTGCCCCCCATATATTGTGAAGGATTACTGTGCTTTAGATTCAATTTATTAGTTCCAACAGTCTCCTTCTGTCATACCAATGGTTGTGATACCCTTGAACTACTGTCTCCAGAATCCAAGTGCACAATACCATCTTGGTTGGTTTGAGTTTGTTTGGCGTTTTTGCCTGCAACGGAAGGCCCACCATGAGAAAAAATTTCCAATTTATCAAGATTTCCTCTACTCTTCTTGGGCTTCAGATCCCTACCTCTCCTAGTCATGCAATCGTTTTAAAAGAAAACCAAATCATAAAATAATAAAAAAAAACTCTAAAAAATCTTGTTGGAAACAAGTCAATCCGAATCCAAATTTAACGCTCCAACTAATAAAAAAATATGTCTACAACAACCCAATCAATACAAAAGAAATCCCCTCAAGCAATAGAAGCACACTGCAAATAAAAAACAAAGCAGAACTTACCTCTACTGCAGAAAAGAAAATCATAATTTTACCAGAATTCCTTTCAACGCCTCCCCGACAACGACACTAAAATATTGGGTCTTAAAATTGTATTTTCAATCCACAACACTTACTTGTCAAACGAGGGCCTCGTAGACTTTGAGGCATAGCATAATTAATGCCAAAAGAATCTGTTAAATTATGCAAATCCTATTTCTACCCTAATGAATCAATCTTTCCAGATTTTGTAATGAAAATTAAAAAATGAAAACCTCTTGCTTATATTCCTGCACTACTTACACAACAACACTGAGATCACTTTGGATGCTGGCCTTCTTTCAGAATGTTGAAAAGGAATTTAAACTAAAATAATTTTTCCAATAAAAGTGAACACATGTTTTAGTGATGACTCAAAAGAAACATACTCAGGAAAAGGAAATATAGAAATCACGAAATTGTTCCAGTACTGAGCAAACTTTTCAATTACTCATGTTCCTACACTACTTCAAATAAACAATCTCTTGTACACTAGATGAGGGAAACACAACTATTCTGGTGCATTCAAAATACAACCCAAATAAGTCTCGCTCAATTAAAAAATCACTCTTTCTTTCAAATGAACTTACAAAATAATCTTGTCAAACCCGAGCCCAATAATACAAATCAAATCTCGTGCTAGGATTAAAAAAACAAGTCAACAATGAATTCTTGTTCGAGAAACTTTTCACACCTGTGCATACATCATTACAGAGAAAACCATTCGTTCTTTTACAATTGACAAATTCAATCATATAATACTTTGCTTGATTTACTCCACATTTCAATACCTAACTTCAATGTATAAATGTTAATGTCATTGTTCCTGGTCTTATGGTTAAATAAAGAGACTCAATCTGTGACTTGGAATCATTCAATATTCATAGATTTCACTAAGGATTCTATTCCTATACCAAAGAACCATGAGACAACAAGCTTACTGGCCTGATTCACTTGAGATTAGTGATCCTTTTTAAACCAAAAAAGCTTTGCAAAATGAAACCAAATTAATCATAAAAGAATCACATAAGACTGGCCTTAAAGTTTTGTCACAACTCCAAGCTTAAACAAACAGGGTATGTTTGCCAAAAACATGTGATAGTAATTCAATCGTCCCACAGTATATCAACAAGTCTTCCCGATACTAAAATGATCAAAATGCACAAGCATAAATCAAATCTCAAGTTTACTAGGGTTTCTGAGTCATAACTTCTGCTCCCAAGCCCTGTTTCGCTGTTGACATTTTTATAAGAAAAAAAACACAAGACTAAGAACTTAGGGTTTGAATACCTGTTAAAGGAATGATCCCAAAGATAAAGCACAACAATATTATAATTCCTAAAAACACACACACCTACTTTCCAAATCTGGATTGCTATCACTCCTTTCAAAGAATACACCTTGTATGAATCATAAGCAACCATGGTTTCATAACAGTTCACATACTCTTAACACCATTCATTGAGCGAAACTAGAAAATATAAAATATAAAAAATATAACATAAAACAGTGCAGCTATATAATGGAGAATGAGTTAGGATGGTTGGGCCCTAGCCAACCAACTCATTTCCCTGTAATAAGAAAGAGACTAACTTATGAAGTATGATACATCATTCACAGGTTTAAACATAGAAGTTATTTGAACCTGACATTAAAGCTCCTTTTTATTAATGGAAGTCTCTGCTTAATAAATCGGATATAGACATATCCATCTCCAGAGGAGATTCGAGTGATACAAGTCTTTGACACAAGGAATGTAAAATAACTAGTAGTATCACTAACCTATGCTTTTCTACGACTCGATATATATACATTTTTACAACAAAAAATTAACCACATCGAGCCATATTTTCATGGAACAAAATGGAGGTCAGTACTAACAAGTTTCTAACAATAGACCTCTCCAACAAACATCACTAGCTCACTCACACTCTGTTTTATCTTGGACTATCTTCAGTAGGAGGAGACCAAAACCACAGTTGCTCTGCTGGAGACCAAGAGTGAGAAACACACACTGTCTTCCTTGTTTTCCATGAAAACCTTATCGTGACAACTCACTTTGACTACCAGCTAAACTTCTTCATCCACGACTCTCCTAAATTGGTTTAGGAATTAAATTTAGACTAGTGCAGGAATCCCGAGATTAATTGTTGCATGTGAAAAATGCACTTCAAACTATAGTAAATGGAAAATATCAACAAAAGCTCCTAGGATAACATGAATACAAGCACATAATGACAAAAATATTAATCTATCGAACTTTTTTTTTTAAATGAACAACTTTTACCTATTTTCTCATAGATATATTAATGGAGGCGAAGAATGCATGCATAATTTTATTTTATTTTTTATTTTTATTTTTATGTTTAGTTTATTTTATTTATTTTTATTTTTTATTTTTATTTTTTAAGTTTTAGAACATAGGAGAGTATGGGGTTTTATAGGTAGAGATTAGAGAAGTTATAGGGCCTAAGAAATGGTATAAATAAATCTTTCAAAGAGGGAATTTCCATGCAGAATTGGATGGATCACATGACCATCTATATATAATATGTTATTCAAGGTAAAATACTCTTGCTTATTTAGGTTTGTTACATGATTAGTTATGTGTGTGGTCTAGAAACCTGAGGTTTATAACTGTAGAGTTCTTACATTTAAAAATATTGATCTTTCATTTGTATGGGGATACTTTAGTGGGCCAAGTCAAGGTTCCTCTAGAGTTTCTGGTGCTAAAGGAGTCCTTTAGTTATCCAAAAAATATTATATAAAATTGAAACCAACATGATGATTTATAACTAATAACATAGTAGAGTTATTTATATCTTGGTTAACTTGCTTTGGACACAAGAGTCAATATTCTTCAAGTACTGGGCGATCCCAAACTTATATTTGATTGGGAAAATATCAAGAATATCATGGAAAAATTATTATTTCAACCACTTATGGAAAAGTTCAAGAATGTAAAAAAATTAGTTTAATTTGGTTTTCTTCATCACATATACAAAGAATTATATAAAATTTTCAATCAACTATCCAAGGAATCTCATACACTTCATGAAGCCATGGTAATCATGTCAAGAGAGTTATAAATAGGGACTTCTCCCAAAGAAGTCATAAACTCGTATTGAAGGCATTTAGAGACGGGTAAACCCAATTATTGTTTAAAAAATAATGTTTGAGATCTTAGAATGATAGGCTACAAGCATATGGATGTCAATCTTTTTTTTACAACACTGTTATGATATTTTTGGATATAACTAAATATGGACAACTTTTAGAATTTTGCAAGTCAACTTTTGTTTGGAAAAGAATATATCTATACCATTGATGTGTTGATAAGTTACATGCCTATGTATATTTTGGTTTCTCCTTGAACTACCAAATATATAATTTTTTCTTTGGCAAACAACAAAAAGAAAAATGATGTCCTTAACCAATATGTCAATTGATGAACTTAAAGATCAAGCAATGGTGATTATCAAGGTGATCAATTCTCAAATACATTGACTTTGAATCATGTTAAGTTATATTTTCATTTAATTATGAGTTTTTTTAATATATAAGTAAAATAATTCAATTATCACTAGGAGAGATATACAGAGTATTCCACTCTATTCAAGGCATGGTATTAAATATTTTGGCACCTACAATTCAAATATTTGATATGACACTTGATATTAATTTCTAACCCTTTAACTATATATACTTAAAAACATCCTATTCAAATGGATAACTAACAATTGTTCACTAGGGTTGTGGGTGTGGGGGTGATCCTCATTGATCTTGAAGGGAAAAAAAAGTTTTGTCTTATGCATAGGAAATGGATATTTATTCCGATAATCGAGCATAAGTGTATGCCTCACTCTAGGGGTTGGTTAACAGTGGAAGAACAAGATCAATAATTAATAGTAGTGCAAGATTGTAGCATAGTCTTCAAGTTTAAGCACAAGAAAATTCTTATGGAAGACAAAACTTTCTTCTATTAAGTCTTAGGCTCAGCAAGATCACAAAAAAAAAAAACTCCTTCTATCAAGTCTCGTGGGATTATAATTATCAAGTAGATTTGTTAGCCAAGGAGGCAATAGATCTAAAACTTGGGGGGCTTAGGGTTAAAAATTCATTAACCACTCAAACTATTATTTAATCGAACTCAAGTAACGATGACAAGTTCCATGAAATAATATTCCACACATGTATCACACACCAATCCCACTTCTAATGCATAACAATAAATGTGATGTGACCTAAGACACACACATTATTAAACTCTTGAGGATGCTAAAACTTGAATTTAGAGGGTTAATTTATCCTGAGTGAGGTGGGATAATGGAGCATCAACCCTCTACACAGTGGTAGGATAGTGGGATGCTTTGTCTAGTTAGCATCCACCCAAAATTTGCTTTAATTTTTAAGTTGATGGTTGGTCCCCTTATCACTCTACTCACTTCGTGTATATTCGATCTAATTGGTCTCTAGGGTTTGAATGTTGAATTATTGTACATTCTTCATTTCAGTTGGGGTGTAATTATTTTCGTGAATTGGGGGAAATACATATCAAGTGCTCAAATTATGATTCTTAAGCCTCAAAATATGGTTTCACCTCTATCATGGTTGTTTGGTTTTGCGTGATGTTACTTTGAGTATTGGTTGTATGGTTATTCATGTTGCTTATCCAAGCTATGTGTTGGATTTCTACAAGAACCCTTAAGCTTAGGGCTATGGGTTTTTCAAATAGAAAAAAATATGCTTTCACTCGTGCTTGTAGATTTAGTTGATATATCATGGATCTATGTGACTTGCAAGAATTTGGGAAGATTTTCAAGGCACACAAATAAATGATGCAAGGGAAAAAAAACATCCATTTTATTTATCACCCATTAATTCCATGAACATGAATGAAAATGAATCTCTAAAATTGCCACTATTATGAGTACTTTGGTTTAAGTTAAGCGTCAACTTTCCATTCTATAAGCATAATGCAATATGATAAGGAACTTGATAGTGAATTTTCACAAAGATGCTTATTTTGGGGTAGCTAATTAATGGTTGTATGTAAACCCATGTCAAAGTGAACATAAAGAGGAGGATAATATGCACCAATTCACTAAATATATAGAGAATGTAGATTAGGGATCATTACCAATTAACATAGACCTAAAAGCGGCCACAAACCACCATATTTTTCATTAATTAATGTTTTTTAAGGTAATCAATCTTTTAGGCATCTTTTATAGAATTTACAATAGTAGTAAGAACTAGGAATTTTTGTCAATAGATATGTGTGAAATCTTTGTTTTTTTCCACACGTGTAATCAATTTGAAACTCAAGTACAAAATGTATGTTTTATCAACGTTTTTTAGTTATGCTACAATCTTTTTGATATATGGATTACCCAGTTATACTTAAAACAACAACTACTATTGTTGGTATTCTTGTGGGATGGCGCCACAAACCTCTGTTTTGGTAACTAGCGTTCGTCCCTAACCAGTCACTTGACCTTTCTTGCATAGGGTTAATTGCTAGCGGATCTCTCGGCTCCCATGGCTCCTAGTTTCACTTCTTCTCCTAAGCTTGCATTCTTTGCTTCGCTTAAAGAAATCAATCTCATGCCTTCATCTTCTATCAAGGGAAATTGTCTCCCCCCACTCTTTGGCTGGACCTTCGTCTCCCTTGGTCTTTTCATTCTCTGTCACTATGGATAATGTTTCTTCCTCTATGGATTTATTGGTTGGTTTTCCTTTGAAACCTATTCCAGTTGCAAGTGAAAAATGTGTCTCCTCTCTTTGGTTAGGTAGTCTTTCCTCTGAAGGTGCTCTCTTTGCATTTCAATAACGTTATGAAATATTCCACCAGTCTTGCTTCAGGGTCACCTTCTTCTCCTAATTAGGATTTTTTTAACCCTATCTCTAGATCTCCCTCCTCAGGGATTCCAGTTCTTGAAGCTCCTATGATTGATATTTTGCTTGTGGATGAGGCTTTATGTGAGGCTAAATTATTTTCAGAAGTTGGTTTGATTTGCATGTTCAATGGTTTATGGCCAAGACTTTTTAACCTCCATTCTTGGATTTATGAGTAGTGGAAACCATTCAATTCTAATAATTTAAACTACCCATCAGCAAGAGGATTTTTTATAGAAATATTTGACAAAGTTGAAGACAAAGCCTTGATTTTTGGTTATAGCTCGTGGTTATGGGGTAGTGCATGGCTCTCTATGCAACTGTGGTTTCCCTCCTTTGGTCTTCTTTTGGCATCAATTTTGTTTGCTCCGGTTTGGGCAAGGCTCCCCAACCTTCCTTTGCATTTTTTTTTAATTTGTTTATTGTAATTGGAAATGCCTTTGGCGAATTTTGTTGCCGAAGTGAAGACACAAAATACTGCCTGAATCCCACATATGCTTGCATATGTGTGGAAATGGCTTTCAGTCAAGGATTTCATGTTGAAATTAAGTTAACAAGTATGATATATTTATGTTTTCAAAAATTGGACTATGAAAACATTTCTTTTCATTGTAGAGCTTGCTATGAGACTGGGCATTCCCTCAAATCATGTCCCAAAGCTCAAATGAAAAAAGAAAAGAAATATAGTTGAAATCCATGCTGGTGGGAGGGTGCCAACTCTGATCATTACACAATCTCCAAAGAGGCTCCCCTTCAGTTCCATGCAAATAGGACAATCCACAAATATTTTCAAAATTTTCAGTTGCAAATCAAGAAAAGAGAAGCAATAACGTAAAGTTTATGAAAATCACAGTTAAAAATAATAATAAAAAACACTTCCCCAAGTGCTTATCTAGTAAATTTTCCCGAGAAAAAGGCTCATGATGTGGAGTATCAAAATATGGATAGGTGAAAAAATATCTCTGTGCCCATTTCTTTTAAGGATGTTCCTCTAGGTAATAAGTTCAAAAAAGCCCCTCATTGTCCGGATTAGATGGACACGAATGAACCCTCTTTTGTTAAAAGAATGAAGATAATAGCATAAATTAGATAAAAAACGATGATAAGATAGACTTTCCAGGAAACTTGGGTTGGGCCCGAGCTAGAAAAAAGAAGAAAAGTAACTCTCCAAGGACAACGAGAAGTCAATCCAAGCTAAAATGAAACTAATTTGAGAATGAGATGCAAATACCTTTGGATTTTAGGGGATTTTTAGAAAGCTTTTAGTTGGAATGGGAACAAATTTTTTGTTCTGTGGGGTTTTCAAGTAAGCTTTTTGGATGATCCTACATGTTGTATCCCAAATCTTCAAGGAATTTTGTCATCCCTTATTATATGAAGAATTGTAATAGTTTGTGTTGAATCCCAACTTTCTTAATATAATTTCTATACCTGTATCTCAAAAAAAATAACAATTACTACTACTATGAATTGTTCACTTTAGAAGACATAAGTAAAGTAGCTAAGTAGAATAAATAACCAATAATTTTGATCTTATCTAACTTCGTTTTTAGGTCCCCTTTTCACTAAAATATAACAAATTTCATTTTTTCCTTGTCATGATGGTGAAATCAATTTAGTAAAGCGTTGAAAAAGTGATTGTTCATGTACAATTTTATGATTTTTGCCTTACATATGCCATCGAAGACTCCTCTAAACCTTACCACACATGATTAAAGTGGTGGGACATGTACTAGTAGTCAATGCCTAAAAAATGGCATCAACATCAAATTTTGACCCCTCCACTATGGTTCACTCATATCCTTGATGATTGTAGCACCATTTTCTCTACTTTTATAAGGACTATTGACATTAATCTATCTACTTAGATGACGACCATTATCTTTGTTCTCTCTAGTTTCAAAGGATCAATAACACTACCTAATGCAATGTGCTCAATCATTAGATTGTCACTTATCCTAGCTACATCACTATGGTATATCTTCTGGCTCTACACCAAGGATAATCAAAAGGGTTGCATATTAAAGGACAAATAAACACTTGGAATTCCACCTTTCTCACCTTAAGAGGTCTCATACACTTTATAAATGGTGAGGTTAATGAATCCATTCACCTTCTCCATAGAGAGTACCATTATGTTGTAGCTTTTACAATAAGAGTTTCTTGAGTGAGTGATTCCCCCCTTTGGCCCATTAGTTGTAAGAGAAATAATTTGTATTAAAGGCCAAAGGCATGGGTGTCCTTGAGAGGATAGGACTTTGAAGGAGGAGAATTGGTGTGCTATGCCATTCGCATGAAGCATCTGTATCGTATGGTTCATCCATTCTTTATACCCAGAGTTCTCCACATGACCCTGATTTGTATCTAATGCAATCCTTCAAACCTAGCCATTCCCCTTGTCCAAAATAAATAAGACTAGACCTTCTCAACCTATTTTTGCTTAAAATTAGGTTCAATAACCTAATCAAAACCAAGCTAAGAAGAAGAAAAATGAAAATTATAATCAAATATAAAACTAGGGTATAGAGAAGAGGAAGAAGGACAAAAACTAAAATGGCAATCAAACAAACCAACAACAAGGGCAATGGCTCAAATGACTTGAACAATGTTGGGGGTAACAATAAGGGATCCAAATCCAAAATCTAGGAAAAGAAGAAATAATCAAATTAATACTAACCATTCTTACACCATACGTAGGTAAATTGGTCATCACCCTCATGATGATCAAATCTTTCAACCTTGTTTAATGCTATGAATTAATAGAATTAAACTCGAGAAGCCCCAGCTTTGTGTAAAGATTCTCTCTACCCCAACAGAATTTCATTAGCAAGGAGAATGTAACTCTTATTCTTTAATATCCCTAGGCCTCATTCAAAGGGGCGATCCTTCTTATGAATGTATGTGCATGAATTTTATTGACGTGAATCTCTCCACATAGAATTTTAAGTATGAAACACATATAAAAGATCTAATCAACGAGGAATATGCTCAACCTTCTCCTAATGGTCCTTTGTAAATCAACTGACCCATGGTCAACCCTACTCCTCATGTCAGAATACCTTTGGTGAGGAGATTGAACAATCCTCATAGCAAGGTTTCCCATCTCTATGCTGTCATTGAATATTTGGCCCAACGTCCACTGGTAATTCATTATTATAGATCCTCAAGACTTCCCATAGCCAAATAAATATTTGTTAACACCAATGGGGGTATTAATTGCCTCAAATCTCATTGGTTAATTTTTATATAGGCAATGTTGAACCATGCATCCCTCAACCCATCACATTCCAAATACCTATCACAATCATGAACCCGACCGTTCATCACTACATCATGGGTGAATGCACTTTGTTGTGCATCATATCCATGGTTGCTTAGAGGAAGTTAGGCTCCTCTTACCTCATTCCATCAACAATGACCATGTATGTTTTTGATGGTAGAAATTTCCACCAACAAAGGGTCTTACATAACCTTCACGTTATATCGAGAGGAAAAATGGCTTTATGATGTTGAACTTATGGATGCATCCCTATGACATGTTTTTCAATATGATTATATATATGAAGGAAATTGCCTCTTTAGTATCTTGAATCATATGGTTCCTAATGATAATATAGTGGAAAATATTGAGCATATTTGTTGTTGGTGGGTGATAACACTTGCATCCTCATTGTCACTTGTGGTACCCCTATTATTTATGAGGACTCATCATTACTCAAGGTGTATGACAATGCCCATCAACAAGTAAATTTATATGGCTTCATCCCCCATTTACACAATCTCTTCTTGACTAGTGATGGAGCATAAACCCATTTAAATGGCTCATGCTCATGTTAGGATGGAGATTTTCCATTAAATATATCATTTTACCAACCTTGCCTTTGAAACAACAATCTTCGAGATTCCTCCCTTCGGAAATCCAATCCTCACCATTGATGATAAAACCATGGAGGTCACACATAATCTCGACACTTCTTGGGATGGTATTTGTCATAGATATTCTATTCTACTCAAGGTTGCTCTCCTCTTGGAGATGTATGTGTTCAATCAAGGAATTTTTTCTCCCCAATAATGATAATGAGTTTAAACACACAATTCCTTTGCCTTATGCATTACATGAAGGTAACTTGGTTACATTTTTGCTTGGTCTTATGATGTATCTGGATGTCTTCCTTGGTCATTAAGGCATTCCATATTAAATATTTTCCTTTATTAATGATTTAGGAGGTGGTCAGTGAATGTCTTTTCCTCCAACATTTTTTGGATGGTTACAACAACAACTAATCATGATAGATGATTGGGCATACACTGGCATGGATTTCTGAAGAGTTCCTGATTTTCCACTTCCACCAGGTGCATAGTGGACTAATGTAGGTAAAAATCAGTTTTTCAAGTTTTTGAATTTTTTTTTTATGTGTACTGAGATCTGACACTTGTGATTTTTGCAGATTTTGGACCAGAGAGACCTCCAAGGATTTCTCCAATAGCTAGGCGAGTGGCACGCTAGATAGAGGATGCTCCTTATGAGGAGGGAGTAGACCTAATAGTTGAGGTGGAGCGTAATCTGGAAGTCCCGACAAGGGAAATTCTAAAATATGCATCGATTAATGAGGTGCCACTACCATATTGAAGGCACACTATAGGGGTACCCTCCAGACTGCGTCAGTTATTGAACCGAGTCATTAGAGTTGTGTCGTGGTATCATGAACACCATGTGAGCAAACAATCATCTCTAGTCTTTATTTTCTGCACTTATGTAGGCTTGAGAAGCCATGTGTCTCAGAACACAGTTTTTGACATTTTGATGTAATAAACTTTTTGCAAACACTATATATATATATATATATATATATATATATATATATATATATATATATATATATATATATATATATATATATATATATACATGTTTTCCTATTATGTTCACTATGTGATGGTTTTTGTTTTACATATGTCACAGATGTCTATCTAATACATAATTAGCCAATGTATCTGTTAATGTGTTCAAACGTCTCGGAATATGTTGATAAGTGATATAATCAAAGTCTCATTCCAAAAGATGAACTCGCAAATACATTCTCAAAATCTGAGGGTTTCTGATTGAATATTGTTTGTTAAGTTGTAGTACAATGAGTTGTGAATCAAGATTAACGACTAACTCTCTAATGCCAAGAGCAATGGCTTCTGACAAAAGCTCGATAACCACACTATATTCGGAAATGTTATTAGTAGTATGACCTAAACATATGCCTTGTAAATTCACTAACTCACCATTATGGTCATAGATTTCCCATGTGGCAAAAGATAATTTCCATGTACTACGACAAGCTCCATCAGCAAAACCAACATAAAGGTTCAATGACATCTGCAAACCAAAAAGAACACATGGTAAGCATCGGAAAACACGTTTGCAAAAGAAAACAAACACACTAAAATCAAATGTACACTAATGAATAACACACTAATGTACAAAGTATTTACACGAAATCATGCATAATAATTCTTGAGGTAAAGCCCGTTTTAGGGCTTAGCCAACTGATTTCCTTCATAGTCAACCAACTCATAGGCACCTTTTTGTAATACTCATTTAACAATGTAAGGCCCATGCCACATTGGTTTGAATTTCCCATCTCCCAATTTATCATTGGCTTGATCATATAATAAGACCAAGTCACCTTCAACAAAAACATGGGGAGTAATAGTTTTATCGTATTGTGCTTTAACTCGTTTCTTTTGAGCTTCAATCACTAACGCAACAATATGGTGAGTTTCATCAAGCCTTTCGAGGTAAAGTAATCGTTCCTCCTTCGGTGAAGTGTTAGGGAGTAATTCGACAACCACTTTCAACGAAGGAATCTTGCATTCAATGGGAAGGGTTGCCTCTAGACCATACACCAACTAAAAGGGTGTGAATCCAGTTGTTGTCTTAGCTGCAGTTCGGTATGCCCACAGAGCTAAAAATAGCATAAGGTTCCAATTTCATTTATGCATCCCAATAGTACATTGAAGCATTGTAACCAAGACTTTGTTGACTGCCTCAACTTGGTCGTTGGCCTGTGGATAGTAAGGATTTGAGCTGTCGTGACACAGACCCAACTAAGCAGTAAGCTCTGTCATCATATAATTTCGAAAATGAGAGCCATAGTTAGTGATGATGGCTTGATGCAAACCAAATCGAGCTATGACGTGATTAAAAAGGAATTGAGCTACAGTTTTACCTTCGGAATCATATGTGGGCATCATCTCGGCCCATTTAGTGAAATAGTCAACGACGACGATGATATAACCATGCCCTCAGGCTGAGTGAGGGTTACATGTCATGAAGTCAATACCCCATTTAACAAAGGGTCGGATGGTAATAACTGGGTGCAAGGATGTGGGCGGGGCGCTTTGTTTGTAGTCATAAATCTGGTAGGCATGAAATTTTTGGATTGCTAAAATGCAATCTTTGAAGATCGAAGGCCATAAATAACTAGTGCGAAGGATTTTTTGAGTCCTAACATATCACGACATGGTACTAAGTATCTCCGATAAGTCGGTAAGGTTGGGACTAATGTCGGATGCATCGACGTTCAGAGTTTGATAACTCTAGTCAAAATTTTTGGGTCTAGAGATAGGTAATGATATCTCTGTACCATGGATCGACAGTACTGATGAGGAAGAGAGTTTCATTAGGAATCAACCTGTTAGTTGTAGTAGACGTGGTTATAGAAGGAAGGTCACAAATTAACTTAGTGAAAACCAATGATTTCTTTGATTTATCCTTAACAAATTCCAAATTGAATTCTATATGGAAAGGTGTTATGAAACCAGCTCACAATAAGATAGAAAAGAGAGATAAACGCCTTAGAATTCAGCCTCTTCGAGGGGGAAACCTCCTTTACATTACACAAATGAACAATTCTTGGATGATACAAATGACAAAACATCCTTTATATATATAGGAGTCTAAGTGGTCGCCATATAACCAAAGCCTACCTAACAATAATAATATAAGGGCACAAAAATAACGATAGTGGGCTTCTATGGGGCACAATAATAACAATATGGGGATAATAGGGGCACAACAATAACAATAAGGGATACAATTACAATAGTAATGGGGGAATCACTAGTATTATAGGGACCGAACATGCCCCTCTCCTTCAAAAAAGTGGTATCCTCAACGCTTGAGTAGTTATGGTTGCTTCTGTATAAAATTCTCATCCTCCCATGTGGAATCTTCAACGGGCAAGTTCTTCCACTTGATGAGATACTCAGAAATTGATCGATTTCGTAGTTGTCGAGTTATTGTTTCTTTAACTACTTCAGGTTCCACTATGATTTTTCTTCCTCATCAAGTTCTAGAAATATTGTTTGAACTGTGAGCTTGTCACCTATAACCTTGTCTAACCATGAAACATGGAAAACTGGGTGCACTCAAGAAGCTATAGGAAGCTCCAATTTGTATGCCATGGTACCTATCTTTTGCAACACCTTGTATGGACCATAATACTTTGGTGATAATTTATTATCCTTGTTAGCTTGCTTGAGGGACATTTGTTTATATGGTTATAGTCGTAGGAATACCCAATAACCTACATCAAAACTTCTTTCACTGCGATGTCGATCTTCCTGTTGTTTCATTCTATTCTGCGCCAAGGTGAGGTTGTCGTTTAAGAGTTGGAGAACTTGTTGTTGATGCTCGATGTGATCTTCCACTGCTTGAACCTTAGAATTTTCTCTTAAATATGATGTGATGGATGGTGGATAGTATCCATAAAGTGCCATAAATGGGGTCATTTTTGTTGCAGTATGGAAGGAAGTGTTATACCACCATTCAGCCAGAGGCAACCATTTGACCCATTGTGTATGTTTATCATATACAAAGCAACGAAGATATCCTTCCAAACATTTGTTTACTATCTCAGTTTGCCCATCAGATTGAGGATGATAAGATGAGCTATGAGCTAACTGAGTACCAAGACAAGAAAATAATTATGTCCAAAAATTTCCAGTGAAAATGGGATCTCTGTCGCTTACAATAATCTTTGGGTTTCCATGTAGCTTTTGAATTGTTTCCATAAATGCAGTAGAAACTGTACTTGTTGAGCACTAGAGAAGGTATGTAATTACCACTTATTTTGTCATCCTTTCCTTAAATTCATAACTTCTTTACATTATGAAATAGATATATGGTGAAAGATTATGATAAAGTTTAGAAGATTTGTGTGCAACATAAAATGACTAATAATTACCCTTTTCCTATGTAGAAAAAGGGGAAAACGGAAAATCACCATTCCAAAGGAAACGACAAGAAGAAATCAATTGTTGTCCCTTTGACAGGGAACCACATCCAAACGAGGCAATCCAGATTGGAGCGTACAAGCTAGTAAAAGGAAGAGGAGATACCAAATTGGCGCAAGAGAACTAGAAGTTAACTGAGAGCTAACAATATGGTGAATCCCTCAAGATCCTTTGATCCTGAGGGATCGCTACCTTAACGATTCTCTGTATCGTTGATATCTCTGCTCGGCTGCTCCAAGAAGGGACAACATTGCTAGCCTAAAGGGACGGACTATTGTTGTTTTTATGAAATTCACTATTGTAATTGAAACTTTGATCATCGACTCCCTTTAAAAGAGCGATTATTGTAACTCTATTTTGATGCTTAATATACAAACTCTGTTGTCGTTCCATCTTTGATTCTGGAGTAATCATAAGTAGTGCGTCCCTGGAGGCTAAGGGCTCGGCCCTGGTGGATCACTTGCTTCCTGTACCATTAATTCTCGATTCCAAGTCGTGTGTGGTTTGATTTCTTTCATCTGCTTTGTTCAGTAATTTGTTGTTCCTTATTATTTCATGTATTAGCTCTGTTATATTTCGTTCCTATTTGAATAGTAAGGTTATTCTCTACACAGGAATGTTATGCTACTTGTTCTAAAGTTATATCGTATTGTTGTTCCTTTAACAAAATGATATTATTGTATAACATTGTTGTTCCTTACAGATTACCATCACTGTTCGATTACAAAGTAACAGCGTTGTGCATTTATAAATCGGCACTATTGTCTATTTATCTATGGTTTACTCCCAAGTGTGATTTTTGTTCATTGGGATTGCTATTCCACCGTGATTAATAATTGTTATGTCGAAACTCAGATTATTGTTTCTTCAACAGTAAAGTGTTGTGTGTAATATTCGATTTGGTTTGCTATGCATTTACATTTGATTCTAGTTGCTATTCAATATTTCATAGCTTCCTTCAGTTTGATGTCCCATTTCCGTTTGTTGTTCAAATCATTTCTGAGTGAAGATTGCAATTACTGCTTCATTTTCATAGGTTAAAGCTTTGTTGTTCAATCGAGTTAAATAGATCAGTCGTTGTTCCATTTCTTGTTATTTGAATTATCATTGCTTTGATGTGCACAGAACGATCTGAAACTGTAGTGAACATTGACAGTTGTTGTCCAGTTCCCAGGTTGATGATCTTTTCCTTAAATTTCTTCTCAATTACATCAGTTTACAAAGGGAGGAGTTATTATTACTGCACCCTTGACTGATAAGTTGCTATAGTTTTCTGAGTGAATGATTTAGATTTTATTCCAAGCATCTATTTACTCTTGTATTTAAAGCACTATACTACTAGCATTACTCTGACAAATGACCGCCTCAAACTAAGTACACACTTTGAGATAACAAGTCATACCTAGATTGATAATTAATGTAGGGTAAATAGAGGTGAAAAAGACCCTTTCTACTACTCGACATTTTGGCGTCATTGCGGGGAAGAGTGTAGCCATTTGTTTCTTTTTAGAGTAGTGTAAGTACCTGCTAGGAGAGAATTAGGTTTTAAAAACGAAAGGTAAGAACCTGCGTACGGAGCATGTAACATCCCTGCTCCCCTGCCCGCTTTCCTACAGATTTGTTGTTGTTTTGGGTAGAAATCAGTATTTGATTTGTGTGCATGACTAAGCAGAAAAAGCCTGAAAAGAATCTGAAACCACTACCCAAGCCTGATAAAGCTAAGGGGTCGGTGACCCTTGGCCGATCGACCTTTATAGATGAAATCCTTAAGAAAGCAGAATCTCAGCCTTCAGTAGGACCTAGAAAAGTTGCTTCTAGACAACCTACTAGTTCCCTTCAAGCCACAGGATCACCATCTGTAGCCTTTGCTGAGGTGCACAGCCAAACTAAGGAGCAAGATTTTCAAGAAATTGAGAATTCTAGTCCAAAATCATTGCAAGAAGGGAACTTTAGTAATCTCTATGAGGGAAGAGGAGAAACAGGGGAAACTAAAGAGCCAAAATCTCCTCTTGGAACAATTCAGCCATTAAGCAGCCCAGATAAGGGAAGTGTTGTAAAGATCATCCAAAATGAAGAATCCCCCCAAACATTAATTCAGCAAGGAACTCTCATTATCCCAGATCAAGGAAGTGTTGTTAAGGCCATTCTTGCTCCTTCTAGTCAGCCTAGGAATACCCTCCTAGACATCCCAAAAGGTTATTGGCACATATTTGACCAGATGGCCCAAACTAGCCAAACACCCAAACCTCCACACTGCAATATCCCATTGTAGATACTGCAGCTAATGCACCCATGAATGCCATGCTGCTCCAGCACATCCCTACATTCCATGGCCTTACATTAGAATATCTAGATGCATTTTTATTTGAATTTGTGATCCAGGTGGATATTGGTGGCCACCTGCCAAGTCCACCTGGACCCCCACCATTGTCTTTCTCAGCATTTTCAGTTTCCTTAATTGTAGCACAACTTACTATTTTTAGCAGTTTTTCGGGTCCTGAACTTCCGGAGCCGTTTTGAGGCCCTAAACGACGTTTTTTGGGGAATCTGGGGGCAACATGGGTCCATGGAATGGACCATGTTGCTCGTTCCAACAATGATAGTGCTCGGATAGATCTTTCTAATGAGCTATTGTACGCGTCAAACGGAGATCATATGCCAAAGTTACGACCCCGGGGAGTTGATGTACCAATTTACCCCAAACGGGGCCCACAGTTTGGCGTTTCATCTCCTAGGGTTAGGTTTTGGAATGTTAAGGGTTTTCCATTGTTTCTCAACAATAAATAGGCCTTCGAGCCTCATTGTAACACAGTTCAGAGGCATGTAGCCATCACATCTCTTCTCAGAGATAAGCTACCATCGCCCTAGCTGGTTTATTTCCATTTCTGGTTGTAAGCATATTTCAGTATTTTCCATTAATGAAATGAAGTATTATTTCCGCTGCATCTTTGTGTATATGGTTATCTCTGTAATTTGTTGCGTTCCTGTTTAAATCCGGATCAATTTGATGTGTTGTGCAGAGGATATGACTATACCACGGATCCCCAAAAGCTGAAATTATTTCCCGCTACATTGAAAGGGGTTGCTTTACGATGGTTTATGGGGTTGGGTGGAGGTGTTATAAATAACTAGGATCAAATGAAATGTTCTTTTTTGAAGAATTATCAGGATTATTGTAGGTCTAGAGAGTTAAAAGATGAAATATTTCAGATGGTAGCTATACCTAATGAAGCATTAGAAGAATATGTTGAACGTTTTCAGTATAATCTTCAAATATCTCCTTATGCATCATTACCCTTACCTGATAATGTATTAAAAACAACATTAATTAAAGGTATGAAGGAACAATGGATTGAAACACAAAATATTATTGGAAAAGGAGATATTTATCAAGAAAATTTTGCTGACATTATTGATTTATGTATCAGGAGTTTGCGAGGTAGCACAAGACTAAAACCAGCAGAACATGATAGGTTTACAAGAGACAACAAGATCTCTGCAGAAGGAGTAACTCGTGCAGAAATTGGAAATTTATTAGAAAATTTCAAAACTGACATATTGGGGACTGTGACAACGCAGCTTGATATTATGCAAGCCAAGCAGAAACAAGCAGAGGCAGATCAAAATCTGGCAATATTCTATCCTAGATGCAGATAGAAACACAGCCATAAAGAGTGCCCATTAGATGTGATTCAAGTTTGCACCATTTGTACAAAAGACCACTCTACAGAAAGTTTTCCCTCACTTCCTGGTTTGAAAGCAGTATACAAAAAGGCGGAAGAAGAACCAGAACTAGTGTACCTACTTAATCAGCGCCGTCAATGGCAGCGGCGACAATTAGGTATGTTCCCCGATCCAGCTTCTTCTTTTCAGCCTCCACAATGTCATGCTCAGCAATATAATACAATGTGGCAAAATCAACCTCCCTTCCCAAATTGGTCACAACAACCATTTCCTTCATCCTCTCCATGGCCGAACCAAACAAGCCAATCTAATTGGCCAAATTTTCCCTATGCTCCACCATATTGGCAAAATAATGCATATCCAACACAATGGTCCCCTCCTACTTTGCAGAGTCAAGCCTCGCAGACAAACTGGCAAAGACCGATGAATCAGCTAGTAGGAACCATTCCACTCCCTCAACCTACACTGCCAGCACTACAACAAAACTCCCAGTCCAATTTAAGCCCGCAACTCCCAGCCCAACCCAACCCAAACCCAAATAAAAAACTGATTCAATCTATTCAAATAATTGAAACACCAGAACTAGAAATCGATCTAAGGGAGTGTAATGACCTTTAATAAAGGTCTGGGCGTATTGTAGAAACCGAGGGAGATAAAACTGTTCAAGTTGAAAATCAGTTACTTGTAAAACAACCATCACAAGAAGAAGATGTGATCAGACAACCGACTCATAATCAAACAACCACATCTTCTCCCCCATTCCCAGAACGATTAATTATACCACGACCTATAGAATATCCAAACTTTGATAGTCTGGGAGAACTTAAGAATTTGTACATAAAAATCCCACTCCTCCAAGCTATCCAAGATATCCCAATATATGCGAAAACCATTAGAGAACTCTGTATAAAAAAACTGAGGAGAATAACAAATAACCCAACAGTCCAAGTGGTTGGCAGCCTATCTAATCTATTATCAAGGAGAGAAGCACCTGTTAAATATGAAGACCCAGGAAATCCAAAAGTGACAGTGCAAATCAATGGACAAACCGTTTCAAATGCCTTAGTTGATTTAGGGGCTGCAATTAATATTTTAACAACTGCCACTTGTCAAAAACTGGGCATTACATCAATAGAACTGACTTCCACTTTATTGGAACTGGCTGACCGATTAGTGGTTAGGCCGGAAGGCACACTACATGATGTCATGGTATCCGTTGATTCCTGGGAATATCCTACCGACTTTCTGATAATAAACCCCAAAACCCGACTTGATGGACATCTGTTAATTTTAGGTAGACCTTGGCTTGCAACCGTTGATGCTTACGTTGGCTGCCGACAAGGCAGTATGACCATAACTAGAGGGAGTAACATCAAGAATCTAGCCTTATACCCTCCAACCCAACCAAGTGTAACAATAATAAAAACTAACAAACACCCTGTATCATACCTCACCGAAAACATTAGATCCCCATTAACCATAGAAGATGCCCTTGATTTCAAAGATCAAACAGAGGATGATGTTATTAACAACTTTATTAACCAAGCTGAATCTAGATCCCACATACAATGTCACATGATAGAGGCAGCATTTGATAATGAATTAGAAGAATATCCTCTCAAAGACACTCATGATCAAACAATACCTACTACCTCTGTTTCAAATAGCAAAACTGTAGATATTGAGCCAAGAAAAACTTTAAACATTAATAGTAACCTGACTCCTGAACAAGAAGACAAGCTGATCCAAATACTGAGAAAATATAAGGAAGCATTTGCATGGGATTATCCAGACATGAAGGGAATCGATCCCCAGTTATGTACACACCACATTTACACAAAAAAGGATGCAAGACCTGTTCGCCAACCCTAAAGAAGACTTAACCCTCATCTAAAAGACATTGTGAAAGCTGAACTACAAAAAATTTTAGATGTAAACTTTATTTATCCTATCTCCAATAGCAAATGGGTCTCTCCACTTGTAGTGGTGCCAAAGAAGAATGGAAAGTGGAGGATTTGTGTAGATTACAGAGAACTAAATAAAGCAACACAAAAAGACCACTTTCCCCTTCCATTCACTAACCAGGTATTAGATACATTAGCAAGAAAGAAATTCTTTTCTTTCTTGGATGGCTTCAGTGGATACAATCATATTCATATTGCTCCTGAAGACCAAGACAAAACTACTTTTACCTGTCCTTGGGGAATGTTTACCTACAGAGTTTTACCCTTTGGCCTATGCAATGCCCCTGCCACATTACAAAGGGCTATCCTCAACATCTTTTCAGATTCAATAAATGAAGCGCTCAAAGTATACATGGATGATTTCACACCATACGGAGATGATTTCGACCCAGCACTAGACACATTGGAAAAGGTGCTGCAACGATGTATCGCTACTAGGCTTTGCCTGAGCCATGAAAAATGTTATATGATGATGACTGAAGGACTCATCCTAGGTCATTATATCTCAGCAGTTGGAATACAGGTAGATCCGGCCAAAATTCAAATAATTTTGTTAATACCTACTCCTACCACACAGACAGAGGTACGCAGTTTTCTTGGATTTTCTGGTTATTATAGGATATTTATAGAACATTTTTCTCACATTGTTGCACCTCTATATGCACTGACAGGAAATGTTGACTTTGTTTGGATAGATAAATGTGACCATGCTTTTGAGGATCTGAAAAAGCTTGTGTCAGCAGCCCCAGTACTTAGAGGTCCAAATTGGGACCTGTCGTTCCAAATTTCATCAGATGCTTCAGACACAGCGATTGGAGCAGTCCTTGGGCAGGAAGAAGACAAAAAACCATATGCAATTTATTATATTATCAAGAATTTGTCTCTTGCTAAGCTGAATTATACCATTACTGAAAAATAATTTTTAGCTGTAATACATGCTGTAAATAAATTTAGGCATTATATCACTAGATATCCTGTTGTTTTATACACAGATCACTCTGCCATAAAATATTTAGCAAATAAACCAATCACAAACGGTAGAGTAACAAGATGGCTGATTTTATTACAGGAATTTGAAATCGCAATAAAAGACCAACCTGGAAAAGAAAATCATGTAGCTGACTTTCTCTCATGAATGCCAGAACCATTGGACGCAGCAACAGTCGAAGATCAATTTCCAAATGAACATTTGTTCGTTGTTACTGTCAAAACACCTTGGTATGTTGATGTTGCTAATTATTTAGCAGTAGGCAAATTACCAAAACATCTGACTCCTAATGAACGAAAGTAGATTGTCCAACATAGTATCCGATTTTCTTGGATTGGGGGCTAACTATTCCATACAGGGGCGGATATGCACATCAGAAGATGCGTCCGTGAAGATGAAATTTTTGACATTTTGAAAGCTTGTCATGACGGACTGTGTTGCAAACATTTCGCAGATTGAAGAACTAGTCACAAAGTTCTGCAAACAGGGTATTATTGGCCCACAATCTTCAAAGATGCAAAGAAATTTGTTCAAGCTTGTGACAGTTGCCAAAGAGCAGGACGCCCTGGACAGTCCAATGAAATGCCTCTGAACCCACAGCTAGTCATTGAACCATTCAAACGTTGGGTGCTCGATTTTGTTGGTCCGATCAATCCATCATCAAACCAGAAAACATATATTTTGGTAGCAACAGAATATGTCACCAAATGGGTTGAAGCAGAGGCATTTCCAAGAGCTACAGAGGATTCTGTCATTCAGTTCATGTTCCACATATTTGTGCAATATGGCCTCCCAAGAGACATAATCATGGATGGAGGACCACAGTTTGCTGGTAATAAAATTGCTGCAACACTAAAAAACTATCATATTCAGCATAAAATTACCTCTCCATACCACCCACAGGCGAATGGCCAAGTAGAAAGCACGAACAAAGTAATAGAAGCAATACTGACAAAAACCATTGCATCACACAGATGCGATTGGGCTACAAGATTGTCGGAAGCCTTGTGGGCATATAGAACAACATGGAGAAGCACTACTGGTTATTCACCATATCAGCTAGTATTTGGAAAGGAACCCATCTTTCCAATAGAATTTGAAATACAGACCTTGAGAACAGCACAAGAAGTTGGTCTAGATTTAAACGAGGCCCAGATTAATAGACTACAGCACATCAACAAGCTGGATGAAATCAAGCTCTCTGCTCTCCAACATACTAAATTAATCCAACAAAAAAGAGCTAAATGGCACGATGCCCTCATCAAAAAGAAAGTCTTTCGCGAAGGAGATTGGGCGCTCCTATACGATTCGAGGTTTCAGGATTTTCCGGGGAAACTTCAGACTCGCTGGCTGGGACCATACGAAATCCAGAAGGTACATGATAATGGCACCATTACTTTAACCACCATCAATGGATCTGGACATACCTTTAAGGCAAACGGCCACCGAGTTCGATTGTACCGCAAACCACTCACTCGGGAATCCTTCTACCAGCAACTCCGGGAAGACTCCGACATGCAGATTTTGGTTGAGGAAGAGAACTCTTCCTCACCTTTCGTTCATTAAGTGATTTGATTACTTTTAAATTTTGTACATAATTATTATTTTTTTGTTCTCTGTACAGATTTTTGCATTTCTGCAACTTCTGCATTTTGTTGTTCCTTTCGAATGAAACAGCATTTTCACCATTCTGTTGTTCCTTTTCGAAGGAACAACACTTCTGCGTTTTGTTGTTCCTTTCTGAAGGCACGGCATTTTCACCACTTTGCTGTTCCTTTTTGAAGGAACAACACTTTTGCATTATGTTGTTCCTTTTCAAAGGAACAGCAGTTCCACCATTTTATAGTTCCTCTTTGAAGGAACAACACTTTTTCATTATGTTGTTCCTTTCCGAAGGAACAACATTTTCGCCATTTGTTGTTCCTTTCCAAAGGAATAACATTTTTTCATTATGTTGTTCCTTTCCGAAGGAACATCATTTCCGTCGTTTTGTTGTTCCTTTGGAAAGGAACAACACTTTCACGTTTTTGTTGTTCCTTTCCGAAGGAACAGAACTTCTGCATTTTTGCTATTCCTTTCCGAAGGAACAGCACTTTCATTTTCTGCTATTCCTTTCCGAAGGAACAAGACTTTCATTTTTTGTTGTTCCTTTCTGAAGAAACAGCACTTTCATTGTTCTGTTGTTCCTTTCCGAAGGAACAACACTTTCATTTTTCTGTTGTTCCTTTCCGAAGGAACAGCATTTTCACATTTTTATTTGTGCTTGTTTTCTTTGCTGTTCCAATTAAGGGACAGTTGTTGTTCCTCTCAATGAACAGCAGTTTTGAGCATATTTTTTCCTTTTGCTTGTGCTTTTTGTACGGTAGTTGTTCTATCTTAAGAACAGCGTTTTTAGAGTGCATTTTCTTCTTTGTGTGTTTTACCATTTAGATCATTTTTGTGAGTCATGCTCATTTAAAGCACAACTATACATTTATGCAACGAATACAAAAACTAGAGGATACTGAAATCAGAAAATTACATAAAAATCGTTATCTTTAGAAGAAATTACTTTGAATTGATAAGAGAAAAGAGGAAAGGACACAACTATTGATCACCTTGTTGTCATTATTCTACTAATACCAATATGATTGATTACTTTTAGCATGATGGTTCTTCCTAAATCCCCATAATTCTCTTTGATCATTATTATTGAATAAGAATAAGGGTATATTTTTCTATTGAGATGTTAATACTTCTTCCACCATCCCTACTCTTAAGGAGTGTTGAACCACCCTCTGTATATAAATAGGAAAAGTGATATATAAAAGAAAAAATAAGAAAAAATGTTTACATGATTGCTAACATGGTTTTTCAAATGAAGGATAGGGGGTCTCATCAAGAGCCAGCCTACCATGATCATAAGGAAGAAAGTGAAGTGGCATTCCCACTATGGCCACCACACCAGGGATATGATCCAAGAGGCACATCAGAAAATAAAAATAAAAATTCCTTGGAACAGGAGGTCTCATCACGAGCTGGCCTGCCCACCTTTCACTCCTTCTTGGTGAATGGCATTATGATTTATCTAGTTACCAAGCCAGCATAATGACCTCAATTCTAACATTGCACAACACTTTCCTAGGCATACACAAAGGATTATGGTTCCAAGGGTGAAATAAACAACTCTATCAAGGTTATGGACACCTGTGGGCAACAGAGCTCTGTTGATGGTATTGAAGTTATATTTCTTATACACCAATAACAATTATAAAACCCTTCTTCTTATATCTTTATAAATGGTTCAAATGAGATTATGTATATAACCCTTTCGAACCTTTGATACATGAAAATCAATTATGACGGTAAAAGTCGATAATGATCGCATAGGACCTTTTATGCACGTCAGTTGTCCTATCCTCCAATTCTCGCATCATATCATGGCATTTCCTTATTTATTAAGTGATTCTATTATACGCCTTGATTTCGGCAATCCACTCGTCGTTGTAAACATGGCATTTTTGTATATGTTGTTCCTTTATGACTCTGTACTATGGCAGTTCAACACGTTGTTCCTTCATTTGACGGCCGAGGACGACCTATCACATTGCAGGGGGGCGCAGGTGATCCCCATAATTCACTGGCATACGTGTCAGCTCATCATTCGGAGAATTATGACTCGAGAATAGCAAAGTTTAACGGTATTTTGTTTCCCAATATGCATGGCTTGTTGTTCCAAAGCTATTTTCATGTTTTGCTCTGCAAAAATTAGCAGTAAGTTCGAAATTCGAACAGCTTTTTGTTCCGTCATCTTCTCTGTGTTTACTAACAGTGAGCTAAAAATTTGAACAGCATGTTGTTCCACTGCCATCTCTATGTTTTTTTATAGTGTGCTAAGCATGGGAGGAAGATCAATTCGCAGTGAGCCACAGGTGTTGATGGTCTCTAATGCTACACGAGAGATCCTAGCGAGGGTAGGATGGATAGTTTATCTTAATCGTCTACAACAATCCAACGAGACAGTGGCAATTGAGTTTTTACAGAACTTGCAAGAACATCATTCCATGGTGAGAGGGAGACAGATAGCAGTCACTGACGACATAATTACAGAGGTTTCGGGACTGCCAGCCACTGGACCTGTGTGGACTCTGAAAAAGGTGAGACTGCGAGATGCCATGAAAATATTCCAGGATGAAGGGCAGAACCTGACTGTAAAAGGGAAGGGAGTTTTACCGACAACCTTGGGAGAGCCATGGGCGGAATCAGTGAAAATTATCTAGAGCTACATCACTTGTGGAAAGGCGTGGTAAGACCATGCCATCTTAAACTTTTAGATGTGTTAAAGCAAAAATGCGTTGTGAATTTGCCTGCGTTTTTAAATTTTTTATTACACGATGTTGCTCGAAGCATGAAGAAATCTCACCATGTAGAGTCAGTACTAAGCCACCACAGTTTAATACCACTGATAGTTAGCTACAGTCTTGCTTAATAGCAGAGCAGTTGGGAAGAACTGATTTTCACGATAGACGGGGGACTGGCTTTACCAGGCCCAAAACGAAAACATGTTGCCAGTACATCGAGCAGACCACTAAAACGAAGAAAATCTGTTAGATTGGCATGGATCATAGGAATGCTGGGGAATTCCCAGGGGAACATCAGTCAATCGATGGAAATACATGATTCAGGAGATGAGAAACCCCCACAATTGGAAGGAGGGGAGAATGAAAAATAATTGGAGGAAAACGATGAAGGTGAACTGGAGGAGGAGACTGAACAATCCGGCCAGGAAGAGGAAACAGACCAACACATTGGAAGTCCACTACAAAACCTGCTACAAGAAGATGAATTGGCCCATATTCTAGCCAATATGGGCGAATATTCCCAACCTCACAACCCACTTAACCCCCACACCGAAGAAGGACCGCAGGAGCACTCTACCCATGATAAAAGTGCATCCGAGGAACTGTGTGATGAGGAAGAAGGACCACAGGAGCACTCTAAAAGTGCATCCGAAGAACTGTGTGAAGAAGAAGAAGAAGAAGAGGATCACTCTGTCCATGATGAGAGTGTATCTGGAGGGAAGAGTGACGTGAATGAATAAGAGGAACAATCTATTCCTATTCAGAATACACCAGAAGAATTCCACAATGAAGAAGGGGTAGAAGAAGAAGTTACCCAGGAAACAGCATAGCAAGCTAGGGTTTCTACCCCCGAACATCCCAATCAGTAGAACACTGAAGAAGCATCCCAAGAAGAAAATAAGGAAATTGGCCAAGCCGAAGGTACAATACTGGAGGTACAAATCCCAGGCCCGAGTAAACGAACGGTTGTTCCTTCCAAGAAAACAGAGGAAATTAAAAGATTACAAAAGGAACAGCAGAGACTGCCTAACATGATCAAGCAACTTCGACAACAAATAAGGGTTTTGAAAATTGGGAAGAAATCAAAAGGAACCTCTGTGGTAAAGCATGCAACCGCCCAAGCAAAACCCCTTAAGAAAAAGATCAAGAGGACTCAAGTCCAACCTACCATTCAAAACCGAAAGGAACAGCATCTGGCTGTTGCCCATGTCGAAGTACAAACAGAGAACATATCGGCCTGTGATAAGGAAATTTAGACAAAGGCACTGTCCTCTAAGGAAACTCGGACCATAAAGATGAGACACTGTGATAAGAAGATCCAAGTAGATCTCCCACCTACAACTATTATGTTGGATAATGACCCAAGGACAGTAACTCTGCGAAAAGATTTGGCACAAGCCCAGCAAACAATAGAGAAAATTACAAAGCATATTGTCCCTCAAGAAAAATACGATAAATTACAACAGCAGCTCAGGAACATTAACGCATCAAAAAGCCAGGCCTTTGAAGGATGGCGAAAAGCAGAAGAAAGAGTAAAAAAGGTAACCCATAGACTAGACATAGTCATCAAACAAATGGATACCTTATGCTCTTTGTATACTAACGTGCTAGCATGTAGGGCACCTGCTAGGAGCTATGCTTTAATTTTAATGGAAAGATATTTACAATTGAAAATTAAAGATATTAAAGCAGTACCTATAGAGATAAAAACCATTAATGACTTCATAAACTGTTGTGAGCATTACGGGGTGAGAGTTCAACGATTGTTATGGGAATTTTATTTACACAATCTTGTATTAGATGGAGAAACAGAGCAGAACCCTAGCCCTTTTGTGGGTGATGTCCAACTGCAGGCATTTATTTATTTTGGTGTTAATCAAATAAAGTGGCTTAAATCCTACAATGTCTTCCAAAGACAAGAGAATGGATTAGATTTATGATTGAAGGGTGAACCTAGAGACCCACTGCAGTTATGGAATAAACATAGGAGCCTAATGAGAACTCAGGGAGTGATCGAAGCATTGGGACCCATTCACACAGCAGTCATCCAGCAAGTGGTAGAATACTTCCTTGCCATCAAAGACCTTGCCATAGCAGTAGCCAAATTCCGATATTGAACTTCTAATCGGAATATCCAAAATAGGGAACCATTCAATTATGAGAATTTTAAGCTAGTTACTGACCGCTTGGGTATCTATGGTGACCTCATTTTGAGAGAAGGCCCGTCTTGGTTAGGTTGTAGGTTCCAAAGTCCGACCATTTGGCACCCTGCAACAAGATATCAAGTCTTATATGAAATGCCTGAAGGTCATATAGGACATCTTTTTGAATACCTAGCTAGGCATCATCGATGTAGACCACCTCATGAGATCCCTTCTCCAAACTATTCCCTAACTGCCTTGCATGTCAATTACAATGTTTTCATGAGGGCATGAAAAAGGGTAAGCAGGGGGTGTGTTGAGCACTAGAGAAGGTATGTAATTACCACTTATTTTGTCATCCTTTCCTTAAATTCATAACTTCTTTACGTTATGAAATAGATATATGGTGAAAGATTATGATAAAGTTTAGAAGATTTGTGTGCAACGTAAAATGACTAATAATTACCCTTTTCCTATGCAGAAAAAGGGGAAAATGAAAAATCGCCATTCCAAAGGAAACGACAAGATGAAATCAACTAATGTCCCTTTGACAGGGAACCGCATCCAAACGAGGCAATCCAGATTGGAGCGTACAAGCCAGGAAAAGGAAGAGGAGAAACCAAATCAGCGCAAGAGAACAAGAAGTTAACTGAGAGCTAACAATATGGCGAATCCCTCAAGATCCTTTGATCTTGAGGGATCACTACCTTAACGATTCTCTATATCGTTGATATCTCTGCTCAGCTGCTATAAGAAGGGACAACATTGCTAGCCCAAAGGGACGACTATTGTTGTTTTTATGAAATTCACTATTGTAATTGAAACTTTGATCATCGACTCTCTTTAAAATAGCGATTATTGTAACTATGTTTTGATGCTTAATATATAAACTCTTTTGTCGTTCCATCTTTGATTATGGAGTAATCATAAGCAATGCATTCCTGGAGGCTAAGGGCCCGGACTTGGTGGATCACTTGCTTCCTGTACCATTAATACTCGATTCCAAGTCGTGTGTGGTTTGATTTCTTTTATCTGCTTTGTTCAGTAATCTGTTGTTCCTTATTATTTCATGTATTAGCTCTGTTATATTTCGTTCTTATTTGAATAGTAAGGTTATTCTCTGTGCAGGAATGTTATGCTACTCGTTCTAACGTTATAACTTATTGTTGTTTCTTTAACAAACTGATATTATTGTATAACATTGTTGTTCCTTACAGATTACCGTTACTGTTCGATTACAGAGTAACAATGTTGTGTATTTATAAATCAATACTATTGTCTATTTATCTACGGTTTCCTCCCAAGTGTGATTGTTGTTCATTGGGACTGTTGTTCCATCGTGATCGCAATTGTTGTTTCTTCACAACCGTGATTAATATTTTGTTATGCTGAAACTCAGATTACTGTTTCTTAATAGAAAATTGTTGTGTGTAATATTCGATTTGGTTTGCTGTGCATTTACATTTGATTCCGGTTGTTGTTCAATATTTCATAGCTTCCTTTAGTTCGTTGTCCCATTTCCGTTTTCTGTTCAAATCATTTTTGAGTGAAGATTGCAATTACTGCTTCATTTTCATAGGTTAAAGCTTTGTTGTTTAATTGAGTTAAATAGATCAGTCGTTGTTCCATTTCTTGTTATTTGAATTATCATTGCTTTGATGTGCACATAACTATCTGAAACTGTAGTGAACATTGACAGTTGTTGTCCATTTCCCAGGTTGATGATCTTTTCCTTAAATTGATTCTCAAGTACAACAATTTTTAAAGGGTGGAGTTATTATTACTGCACCCTTGACTTATAAGTTGTTGTAGTTTTCTAAGTGAATGATTTAGATTTTATTCCAAGTATCCGTTTACTCTTGTATTTAAAGCACTATACTACTAGCATTACTCTGACAAATGATCGCCTCAAACTGAGTACACTCTTTGAGATAACAAGTCGTACCTGGATTGATAATTAATGTAGGGTAAATAGAGGTGAAAATGACCCTTTTTACTGCTCAACAGTACTCTCTTTAAATGGATGAGATAATGCACAAAAGTGTGCATACTTGGTAAGTTTATCAACTACCACCATGATAACACTCTTTCCTTCGGACTTGGGTAAACCTATGATAAAATCCATTGAAACCTCCTCCCAATGTTGGCTTGGAATGGATAAAGGTTGTAATAGACCCAGGGTCTTAATTGTTTCAACTTTATTTTGTTGGAAAACCAAACATTCTGCCACAAACTTTTGAATATCTGATTTAATGCCATCCCAAAAAAATTCCTTCTTAACCTTGTGGTGAGTTTTTAGCAATCCTAAGTGCCCTCCTAAGGGAGAGGTGTGCAATTCCCTAAGAATCTTTTGTTTTAGTTGGGAATTATCACATAGGTATAACCGATCTTTGTACCATAACGAATCATTTTTCCAGCTAAATCTATCATATATACTGGGATCTTGTTGTAACTTTTGAATAGTGCCCACACTTCTTCGTCATTCTTCCATTCATCCCTTGATTCGTTTATCCAATATGGTTGGATAATAGAAATGGCCAAAGAAATCCTTCCACATCCTCATCCTTTCTTAAGAGTGCATCTGCCACAACATTTTGCTTCCCTTTTTTGTAGATGATTTCAAATTCATAACCCAACATCTTTGTGACCCATTTTTGTTTCTCTTCTAAAGATAATATTTATTCTAAAAATTATTTAAGACTATCATGACCTCTTTTTACCTTGAAGTGTTTTCCCATTAGGTAGGGTCGTCATTTCTTAGGTGCATGTAGTATTGCCAACATTTCCTTCTCATAAATAGCTTTGTGTAAATACTTTCCTTTGATTGGATGACTTTCGAAAGCAATGGGTCTTTCTTCTTGCATTAAAATAGCACCAATTCCATTTCCTGAGGCCTCACATTCCACAATAAAGGTTTTTGTGAAGTCCAGTGTAGCTAAGACCGATGCTTGGCACATTGTCTCTTTAAGATGTTCAAAGGCCTTCGTTGCTTCTGGAGTCCATGAAAATGCATCTTTCTTCAATAATGTTGTTAGAGGTGCTACTATTCTCCCATAATTATTAACAAACTTGTGATAATACCCTGTCAACCCGAGAAATCCTCGTAGATGCTTTATGGATGTGGGGATTTTCCATTCCTTAATGGTTTTAATTTTGTTAGGGTCTACCTTAACACATTCATGAGATACAATATGACCCAGATATTCCACCTCTTGTACTCCAAAGAAACATTTGGATCTTTTTGCATATAATTGTTTCTCCTCCAATAGTTTGAGCACCCTGTCAACATGTTGAACATGATCCTTCCAATACTTGTTGTAGATTATTATATATCAAAAAATAATAACACAAATTTTCTAAGGAAGGGTTTGAAAATGGAATTCATCAAACCTTGAAATATAGAAGGTGCATTGGTAAGGCCAAAAGGCATGACCAAAAATTTATAATGAACCTCATGTTGAGCTGTGTTATATTCTTTCCATGACTAGCCGACGTAGTTTACGGGGGGGTTAGAGGGGGGGCGAAGCCCACCCTTCGTTGCACCAACTGCGCAACGAGGGGGTCACAGGGGGGAAGGAGCCCCCCCTTCGTTTCACTAACTGTGCAGCGGGGGGGTCGCGGGGGGGCGGCAGCCCCCACTATATGGGGGGTTTGAGGGGGAAGGTTAGCCCCCCTCTACGGGGTCCGGGGCAGCGCCCTGGGGAAAAAAAAATTGGACCCTATATTAGGTTGGGCGAACCTACCTATGGTTTTCTCATATGGTTTTGGATGTGATGGTTTTCGGTCCATGGTATTGGATGCTTCGGCACGTATAAATATGTATTGTAACATTAAAAGGAACATAATGAAAAAATCAAGCTGGTAGTCCCGGTTTTGGGATCCAGGGGAAAATCTCTATGTATATGTGTTTTATGTGTTATGCTATCGCATTGCTTATTTTCTGTGTTTTATAATTCGTATGCAGGTAATTTATGTATGGGGTTAAAACCTACATTTGGTAACAGAGATGTTTTGGCTTCAAGGGGATGCCTTTGTTGCTAAGGGGTTTCGCTCGGGCCTGTGGTAGACCTTGTTCAATGGGAGATCTACGAGATCGATTCTAGTCGTGAAAGAAGATGGCGAGCAGTGGAAAGATAGAGATCGAGAAATTTAATGGTTAGAGTTTTGAGTTGTGGAAACTCAAGATGGAGGATTTGTTGGTGGATAAAGATCAGTGGATTGCGATAGATCTGGGTACTAAACCAACAGGAGTGTCCAATGAAGAATGGAAGAAGTTTGATCGGAAGACAAAGAGAACAATACGATTGTGTGTCTCAGATTCAGTATTGTTGAATGTATCAGGGGAAGCTATGGCGAAGGCTTTGTGGGACAAGTTAGGGACTTTGTACAAATATAAGTCTCTGGTGAATAAATTGTTCTTGCGGAAAAAGTTGTATAACCTCAGGATGAAAGATGGAGACTCAGTGGCAGAATATCTGAACACATTTAATACTGTGGTAAGTCAGTTATTGTCTGTTGATATTAAAATTTCAGATGAAGATAAGTGCATCATTTTGTTGTGTTCTCTACCAGATTCGTGGGATAGTCTGGTTATTGAAATAGGTAGCAATGCAATTGCCTTGCAGTTTGATGAAATAGTCTCATCCTTGCTAACGGAGGAGATGAGATGGAAAAATATGGAAAGCCAGAATGGTGATGCCTTGTCTATACGAGGACAATCCCAGAACAGAAACAAAAATAAGTCATCGATTGGGAGATCTAAATATAGAGAGAAATCTAAATCTCCAGGAAAATCTGTATAGGTGGTTTGCTGGAAATGCGGAAATGAAGGGCACTACAAAAGGGACTGTAAATCTAAATCTCTTGACAAAGGAAATGGATTTGATGATGCTCCTTCTACAGAGGCGAAAACCACCTCAGATGAAGGTGGGGATGTGTACTTGACTTCTTCAAGTACACATCTAGATCATGAGGCATGGTTGATTGACTCAGGTGCATCCTTTCACTCACTCCCCATAAAGAGTGGTTCTGCGAGAATGAGAAATATGATGGTGGTGATGTCTTCTTGGGGGATGACAAGAAGGCTAGAATCGTTGGTCGTGGAAAACTAAAGTTGAAGTTGCAAGGTGGAAGGGTTGGAACACTTCCGGGTGTTCTACATATTCCTGCATTAGCCAAAAATCTGATTTTCGTAAGCAAGTTAGATGATCCAGGTGTAAAAATAGTGTTCGAGAAGGATACCTGCAAGATGGTTCGGGAGCACTGGTATTGATGTGAGGAGTTCAGATTGGAACTTTGTACAAGGTGCAAGGTAGCACTATTGTTGATGGGTGCAACAGTTTTGTGGTTCCTGAAAGTGGAGAAGAAAATCTAGTGGTCTCTGGAGAGAAGACCATGATGTGGCATCAAAGGCTTGGACATATTGGAGAGAAGGGCCTCTAAATACTTCATGGTAAAGGTATGGTATACGGTATGAGTAATAGCTCTATGGATGTTGATTTTTGTGAAAATCGTGTATATGGGAAGAAGAGTCGGGTGAGTTTCCCCTCTGGTGGTAAGAGGACAAAACAAATATTAGAGCTTGTGCACAGTGATGTGTTTGGACTTGTGAAGGTTCCATCATTGGGTAAGTCTGTGTACTATGTATCATTTATAGTTGACTTCTCAAGGAATACATAGATATATTTCCTTAAGAAGAAATCTGAAGTCTTCGGCAAGTTTAAAGAATTTAAGGCTCTGGTGGAAAACCAGACAGAGAATAGGATAAAGGTGTTGAGGTCAGATAACGGTGGAGAGTTTTGCAGCAAGGAATTTGAAGAATTTTGTAAGAAGTGTGGTATAGCATGGCAGAAGACTACTCCATACACACCTGAGCAAAATGGAGTTGCAGAAAAAATCAACAAGACATTGATGGACAGGAATTCTAGGTAGAGGCGGTTGAGACAACATGTTACTTGGTCAACAGATCAACTTCATCAGCGTTGGAAGATAAGACTCCACAAGAGGTATGGACTGGTAAGAAACCCTCTCTTTCACATCTGACGATTTTTGGATGTGATGCATATGTACATGTTTCAAAGGAGAAAAGAACCAATTTGGATAGTAAATCTAAAAAGTGCATCTTTATTGGGTATAAGGATGGTTTAAAGGGTTATAAGCTTTGGAACCCAGTAACAAGGAAGGTTGTGTATAGCCGAGATGTGGTGTTCAGAGAGGTGAAAGATGTTATTAAACATGAAGTCCCATCAAATGAACCTAAGAAGATAGAGTTTGAGCTAAAGGAGGAAGAAGCAGACTCTACAGCAGAGGAGGAATCAGAAGATGAAGAGCTACAAACTCCGGGTGTGAGAAGATTAGTTCAAGAAAAGAAGGTAGCTAGAAAGGTATAGTCCATCTTCTTTATGTTCAAATTTTGCTTTATCTATCACTAATGATGATCCAAGAACTGTGAAGGAAGCAGTAGATTCAGAGGATGGAAAACTCTGGAAAGAGTCCATGGTTGATGAAATGGCATCTTTGAACAAAAATTAGGCTTGGGATCTGGTGGAGTTGTCGACTGGAAGGAAACCCATTGGCAGCAAATGGGTGTACAAGAAGAAGACAAATGCAGAAGGAAAGGTGGAGAAATACAAAGCTCGGTTGGTAGCAAAAGGTTATTCCCAAGTGCCGGGAATTGATTTTGGTGATATTTTTTCTCTTGTTGCCAAGGTAGCTTCTATTAGATTACTTCTATCTGTTGATGCTGTTTTTTATTTTGAGGTAGAACGGATGGATGTGAAGACAGCATTTCTTCATGGGGATATGGAAGAGGATATCTACATGAAGCAACCTGAAGGTTTTGCGATGAAAGATAAGAAAGAACTGGTATGCAAGTTAAAGAAGTCTTTGTACAGGTTAAAACAGACACCAAGGATGTGGTATCAAAAATTTGATACATTTATATGGGGACTTGGCTTCACTAGAAGAAAAGCAGATCAATGTGTGTATTTTAAATTAATTGGTGAGCATGTTATTTATCTGGTCTTGTATGTGGATGATATGTTGTTGGTTGGAAATGACAAAGAAATTATCTAGGATTTGAAGACCGAATTGTCCTCCAAATTCGACATGAAATATCTTGGTGTTGCAAACTATATTTTGGGCATGGAAATTAACAGAAATTGGGCAAAGAGGAAGCTCTAATTAAACCAGAGGAATTATGTCGAGACAATACTGCAAAGGTTTAATATGAAGGATAGTAAACCAATGAAGGTTCCTATTCCTGTAGGTGTGAAGTTATCTGCTGAACAGTGTCCCAAGACACAAGAAGAGGAAGAAGACATGTCCCATGTTCCATATGCAAGTGCAGTTGGTAGCCTGATGTATGTAATGGTCTATACTAGACCAGACATTGCACATGGAGTGGGAGTATTGAGAAGGTTTATGTCAAAACCAGGTTAGGAGCATTGGACAGCAATGAAGTAGGTTTTTAGGTATTTGTGTGGCACTAGCGATTATGGTTTGTGCTACCAAGGAAGACCGGGATTGGACAGAGTTTTGGATATCTGTGGCTTTGTTGATGTAGACTGGGCTGGAGATATAGATCAAAGAAGATCTACAAGTGGGTATGTGTTTAACCTATTTGGAGGTGGATTCAGCTGGATGAGTAAAAAACAATCTGTAGTGGCATTATCAACTACAGAGGCAGAATACATGGTAGCCACTCATGCAAGCAAGGAAGCAGTTTGGTTGCAGGGATTGTGTTCAAGTATGGGGTTAGTATAGGGAGCTATAAGGATAGACCGTGACAGCCAAAGTACAATTTTCTTGGCAAAGAACCCTGCTTATCATTCAAAGACAAAGCACATTGATGATCAGTATCATTTTGTGAGGGATATGATAGAAGACAAAAAGGTGTTGATGGTAAAGGTGGACACTTTGAATAATATTGCAAATGCACTAACAAAATTTGTGAGCTCTGAGAAATTCTCTTGGTGTAGAGAAACAATGGGCGTTTCAGGGAAATGACTAAGCTCTTGTGGCCCCCTATTGAAAGAAAACAACAAGTGGGAGAATGTTGGGGTTGTGTTATATTCTTTCCACGACTAGCCTACATAGTTTACGGGAGGGGTTAGAGGGGGCGCAGAGCCCACCCTTCATTTCGGCGACTGTGCAGCGGGGGGGTCACAAGGGGGGTGGAAGCCCCCCCTATACGGGGGGTTTAAGGGGGGTGGTTAGCCCCCCTCTATAGGGTCTGGGGCAGCACCTCGGGGAAAAAAATTTGGACCCTATATTAGGTTGGGCAGGCCTACCTATGGTTTTCACACATGGTTTTGGACGCGATGGTTTTCGCTCCATGGTATGGTGATGCCTTGTTTGTACAAGGACGGTCCTGGAACAGAAAAAAAAATAAGTCATCGAGTGGGAGATCTAAATCTCCAGGGAAATCTGTAAAGGTGGTTTGCTAGAAATGCGGAAAGGAAGGGCACTACAAAAGGAACTGTAAATCTAAAGCTCTTGACAAAGGAAAGCGTGTTGATGATGCTCCTTCTACAGAGGTGAAAGCCACCTCAGATGAAGGTGGGAATGTGTACTTGGCTTCTTCAAGTACACATGTAGATCATGAGACATGGTTGATTGACTCTGGTGCATCCTTTCACTTCGCTCCCCATAAAGAGTGGTTCTGCGAGTATGAGAAATATGATGATGATGATGTCTTCTTGGGGGATGGCAGGAAGGCTAGAATCATTGGTTGCAGAAAAGTAAAGTTGAATTTGCAAGGTGGAAGGGTTAGAACACTTTCGGGTGGTCTACATATTCCTACATTAGCCAAAAATCACATTTCTATAAGTAGGTTGGATGATGCAGGTGTAAAATAGTGTTCGAGAAGGATACCTACAAGATGGTTCGGGGAGCATTGGTATTGATGTGGGGACTTCGAATTGGAACTCTGTACAAGCTACAAGATAACACTGTTGTTGATGGGTGCAACAATTCTATGCTTCCTGAAAGTGGAGCAAAAAATCTAGTGGTCTCTGGAGAGAAGACCATGATGTGGCATCAAAGGCTTGGACATATTGGAGAGAAGGGCCTTTGAATACTTCTTGGTAAAGGTATGGTAGAAGGTATGAGTAATAACTCTCTGGATTTTGATTTTTGTGAAAATTGTGTATATGGGAAGAAGAATTGGGTGAGTTTCCCCTCTGGTGGTAAGAGGGTGAAACAGATATTAGAGCTTGTGCACAGTGATGTGTTTGGACTTGTGAAGGTTCCATCACTAGGTAAGTCTGTGTACTATGTATCATTTATAGCTGACTTCTCAAGAAAAACATGGACATATTTCCTTAAGAAGAAATTTGAAGTCTTTGACAGGTTTATAGAATTTAAGGCTCTGGTGGAAAACCAAACAAAGAAGAAGATAAATGTGTGGAGGTTAGATAACGGTGGAGAGTTTTGCAGCAAGGAATTTGAAGAATTCTGTAAGAAGTGTGGTATAGCGTGGCAAAAGACTACTCCATACACACCTAAGCAAAATGGAGTTGCAGAAAGAATGAACAAGACGTTAATGGAAAGGGAAAGAATCATGCTCAGTGATGCCGGGTTAGGACAGGCATTCTGGGCAAAGGCGGTTGAGACAACAGGTTACCTGGTCAACAGATCACCTTCATCAGCATTGGAGGATAAGACTCCACAAGAGATATGGACTAGTAAGAAACCCTCTCTTTCACATTTGAGGATATTTGGATGTGATGCATATCTACATGTTCCAAAGGAAAAAAGAACCAAGTTGGATAGTAAATCTAAAAAGTGCATATTTATTGGGTATAAGGATGGTTTAAAGAGTTATAAGCTTTGGAACCCAGTAACAAGGAAGGTTCTGTACAGTCAAAATGTGGTGTTCGGAGAAGTGAAAGATGTTATTAAACATGAAGTCCCATCAAAGGAACCTGAGAAGATAGAGTTTGAGCTAAAGGAGGAAGAATCAGACTCTACAGCAGAGGAGGAATTAGAAGATGAAGAGCCAAAAACTCCGAGTGTGAGAAGATCAGTTCAAGAAAGAATGTACCCAGAAAGGTATAGTCTATCTTCTTTATGTTCAAATTTTTCTTTATCTATTACTGATGATGATCCCAAAACTATGAAGGAAGCAGTAGATTCAAAGGATGGAAAACTCTGGAAAGAGGCCATGGTTGATGAAATGGCATCTTTGAACAAAAATGAGGCTTGGGATCTAGTGGAGTTGCCGGCTGGAAGGAAACCCATTGGCAGCAAATGGGTGTTCAAGAAGAAGACAAATGCATAAGGAAAGGTGGAGAAATACAAAGCTCAGTTGGTAGCAAAAGGTTATTCCCAGGTGCCAGGAATTTATTTTGGTGATATTTTTTCTCCTGTTGCCAAGGAAGCTTCTATTAGATTACTTCTATCTGTTGTTGTTGTTTTTTATTTTGAGGTAGAACAGATGGATGTGAAGACAACATTTCTTCACGGGGATCTTGAAGAGGAGATCTACATGAAGCAACCTGAAGGTTTTGCGGTGAAGGGTAAGAAAGAACTGGTATGCAAGTTAAAGAAGTCTCTGTATGGGTTAAAACAATCACCAAGGATGTGGTATCAGAAATTTGATACATTTATACGGGGACTTGGCTTCACCATAAGCAAAGCAGATCATTGTGTGTATTTTAAATTAATTGGTGACCGTGTTATTTATCTGGTCTTGTATGTGGATGATATGTTGTTGGTTGGAAATGACAAAGAAACTATCTAGGATTTGAAGACCCAATTGTCCTCCAAATTCAACATGAAAGATCTTGGTGCTGTAAACTATATTTTGGGCATGGAAATTAAAAGAGATCAGGCAAAGAGGAAGTATGTCGATAGAATACTGCAAAGGCTTAATATGCATGATAGTAAACCGATGAAGGTTCCTATTCCTGTAGGTGTGAAGTTATCTGTTGAACAGTGTCCCAAGACATAAGAAGAGGAAGAGGACATGTCCCCTGTTCCATATGCAAGTGCAGTCGATAGCCTGATGTATGCAATGGTCTGTGCTAGAGCATACATTGCACATGGAGTGGGAGTATTGAGAAGGTTTATGTCAAAACCAAGAAAGGAGTATTGGATAGCAGTGAAGAGGGTTTTCAGGTATTTGCGTGGCACTAGTGATTATGGTTTGCGCTACCAAGGAAGACCAGGATTGGACATAGTTTTGGATATCTGTGGCTTTGTTGATGCAGACTGGGCTAGAGATCTAGATCAAAGAAGATCTACAAGTGGGTATGTATTTAACCTATTTGGAGGTGCAGTCAATTGGATGACTACGAAACAATCTATAGTGGCATTATCAACTACAAAGGCATAATACATGGCAGCCACTCATGCAAGCAAGGAAGCAATTTGGTTGCAGAGATTGTGTTCAAGTATGGGGTTAGTACAGGGAGCTATAAGGATAGACTGTGACAGCCAAAGTGAAATTTTCTTGGAAAAGAAACCTGCTTATCATTCAAAGACAAAGAATGTTGATGTTCAGTACCACTTTGTGAGGGATACGATAGAAGACAAAAAGGTGTTGATGGTAAAGGTGGACACTTTGAAGAATACTGCAAATGCATTGACAAAATCTATGAGCTCTGAGAAGTTATCTTGGTGTAGAGAAACAATGGGCGTTTCAGGGCTGGATAAATGACTAAGCTCTCTTGTGGTCCCCTATGGAAAGAAAACAACAAATGGGAGAATGTTGGGTTGTGTTATATTATTTCCATGACTAGCCTACGTAGTTTACAAGGGGGTTAGAGCGAGGGCAAAGCCCCCGCTTCGTTGCGCCAACTATGTAGTGAGGGGGTCACAAGGGGGGCGGTAAGCCCCCCTATACGGGGGGTTTGAGGGGGCAACACCCCGAGGAAAAAAAAATTGGACCCTATATTAGGTTGGGCGGACCTACCTGTGGTTTTATGCAGGGTTTTTGCACTTGTTTTGGATGCGATGGTTTTCGGTCCATGGTTTTGGACGCGATGGTTTACAGTCCATGGTATTGGATGCTTCAGCATGTATAAATATGTATTGTAACATTGAAAGGAACATAATGAAAAAATCAAGCTAGTAGTCCCGGTTTTGGGATCCAGGGGAAAATTTTTGTGTATATGTGTTTTATGTGTTATGCTCTCGCATTGTTTATTTTATGTGTTTTATGCTTGGTACATTGCCTCTTTAAGATGTTCATTGGCCTTCATTGCTTCTGGAGTCCATGAAAATGCATCTTTCTTCAATAATGTTGTTAGAGGTGCTACTATTCTCCCATAATTCTTAACAAACTTGCGATAATACCTTGTCAACCCGAGAAATCCTCATAGATGCTTTATGGATGTGGGGATTTTTCATTCCTTAATGGTTTTAATTTTGTTAAGGTCTACCTTAATACCTTCATGAGATACAATATGACCCAGATATTCCACCTCTTGTACTCTAAAGAAACATTTGGAGCTTTTTACATATAATTGTTTCTCCTCCAATAGTTTGAGCACCCCGTCAACATGTTGAACATGATCCTTCCAAAACTTGTTGTAGATTAGTATATCATCAAAAAATACTAACACAAATTTTCTAAGGGTTTGAAAATGGAATTCATCAAACCTTGAAATATAGAAGGTGCATTGGTAAGGCCAAAAGGCATGACCAAAAATTCATAATGACCCTCATGAGTTCTAAATGTTGTTTTTGGAATGTCTTCAGTCTTCATTCTGATTTGATGATATCCTAAACAAAGATCCAACTTGGTGAAGTAAATTGATCCATTCAAGTCATCCCATAATTCAACAATGACATGAATGGAAAATTTATCTTTAATAGTGAGCTTGTTGAGCTCCTTATAATCTGGACACATGTGCCATGATCCATCCCTCTTGTGAACCAATACTACTGGAGTAGAGAAATAACTTTCACTAGGTTGAATTATACCAGCCTCTAGCATTTCTGCAACCATACATTCAATTTCACTCCTTTGGGCATATTGATATATGTAAGGCTTGATGTTTGGAGGAACACTTCCTGGAACCAAATGAATAGCATGATCATGATCACGAATAGGTGGGAGGCCTTTGGGAGTCTCAAATACCTTGGAATGATTTTCCAAGACTTTTTGGAGATCTGGAGAAATATATGATTTCAATGTGGGAACCTCTAGTGAACATAATTGTGCAATTATGCCTCGTTGTTCTTTCTTTAGAAGGTTTATCATTTCGTTAGAGCTGATTGTATTTCCCAGTTTCCCTACGATACCCCTTAATTCAACTTCCTTTCCTTCTGAAGAAAATTTCATGAAAAGTTCTTGAAAATTAAAAGTTATTGTACCCAAGGATTGTAGCCATTGGACTCCTAGTACAATATCAGCACCCCCATTAGAATGGAAAGCATTGGGCTATTCAATACATATTCTCCCATGGATAGCTTGATATTATGTCACTTTCCTGAGCAATTTATGGTTCCTCCACTTGCAACCATCACTTGACACTTTGGTGTTGGATATAGGAAGCAATTCAATTCCTTGGTTATATTACAACGAATAAAATTATGGGTATTTCCCGAATCAATCAACATTATTACCTTTTTCTTCTTGATATGCCCTTCTATCTTGATAGTTTGAGGAGTGGTAATTCCATCTAATGCATTACAAGATATGGTCGGATTCATTTCTTCTTTCTCTAGGGTTTGTTCCTGGTGTATATCCTCTTCTTTTGATGTTTCTTTTTCCTTTTCTTCCTCCTCTTCACAATCTATGGAAAATAATTTCTTCTCAGCACACTTATGACCTTTAGTGTATTTGCTATCACAACTATAACAAAGCCCTTTTGCTCTTTTTTCTTCCAATTGTTGTGGTGTCAACCTTGTAGGTTGTGGATGGCTAGGGGCAACAACACTTCCATATTTATGATTGTGAGTAGAAGGCTTCCTTGTTGCCATAATTTTGCTTTCCATTTGTCTTGTCAACCTGAATTCCTTCTCCAATGAATCAGGTTCCCAAAGGTGAAACTCATGGTTGACGTTTTCCTTTAAAGTCCATATGAACACATCAATCCTATGCTCCTCAGGAATATTTTTTACCCTTATATTCAATTTTTTGAAGTCCTCAATGTGCTCCATCATTGAACCCTCTTGTTTTAGATTTATCAATTGGCTAAAAAAAGTGTTTCTTTTTGTATCTTCATAATGTGTTATCATTTCATCCGTAAAAATAGCCCAAGTGACGATTTTTTTACGAGAGCAAAGCCATCGATACCATACAAACTGATTTGGTTCCAAATATAAAGTTGCAATGTGTACCTATTGTGTGTTTTGCACATTATGGAGATCGAAAAATTGCTCCATATGTAGTATCCATGTTACGGGATCCTTGCCATCAAACTTCTTCATATTGATCTTTAGAACATGGTGGTTCTTCGATCCAATGTTAGAGTCTATGAAATCATGATTAACATTTATTTTGTTCTCATCGTGAGTTTCCTTTACTACCCTTTTGCCATTAGTAAACATTTCTTGTAGAAACTTTGTCAAATCTGTCTTCAAATCTTCCATCTTAGCTTCCACGCCTTTCTTTAAATCATCAATCTTAGCTTCCGCGCCATCGATCTTAGCTTCCACACCATCCATCTTAGCTTCCATGTCATTCATCTTAGCTTCTACTCCTTTCTTTAAACCATCCATTTTAGCTTCCACGTCATTCATCTTAGCTTCTACGCCTTTCTTTAAACCATCCATCTTAGCTTCCACACCTTTCTTCCTCTTCTTCATCAGTCATGTTAGAGATTTCAGGTTGCTTACTAGGTGTTTCTATTTTCTTTCTTCAGGGCATCAATTACTAATAATAATTCTTCACTATGCCCTTTGAATTCCTTCAAACTAATTTTTCAATCCAAACTTATGCAAAAATTTAAAAAATACTACACACTTTTTTTCACTTTGTAGGAGCTCGATATTGAATCTGTTGTATCTCTGTAATTTTGGATCTCCAAGGTTTGAAATTACTTCCTGTGGTAACCCTCTGAGTACTCTTTCTAACCCCGCAAGTCTGATCAAGATTGGATTCTCCAATGAAGAGTTATGTCAAATCTCCCACGATGACCTGATTATAGACCGGTTTAGTAGAGCAATCTTGTACAAAGTGTCACGTGTCATTTTTTTGACCTTAGGATCTGAACCTGATACATAAAAAACTATAGTTCGTTCTCTTTCTCTAACTTCTTACGAAATTTCAATCTGATGCTCAAGAAAAAAAAAAAGGAGTAAAAAGTTATGACAATTTTCCCCGGGTCACCTTTTTGAGATATAATTCGGGATCCTGCAAAAACCCTAACTTCCTTGGATCATATCTCCGAAAATATAACGAGACAAGATCTGAAATTTGGACCTGAGGTTTAGAGAGATTTCGGCTCAAATGGTTTTTTTTTCGCTTCTGAAACATCGCAAAAAAAAATTAAAGCAAAAATTCCACAATTATTTGTTTGGAGCAGCAAAACCCTAAAATCCAAGCTCTGATACCAAATGTTATGAAACCATCTCACAATAAGATAGAAAAGAGAGATAAAAGCCTTAGAATTCAACCTCTTTGAGAGGGAAACCTCCTTTAAATTACAAAAATGAACAATTCTTGAATGATACAAACGATAAAACCTACTTTCTATATATAGGAGTCTAATGGGTCACAATATAACCAAAGTCGACCTAAAAATAATAATATAAGGGCACAAAAATAACAATAGTGGGCTTCTATGGGGCACAATAATAACAATATGGGGACAATAGGGGCACAACAATAACAATAAGGGATACAATGACAATAGTAATGGGGGAATCACTAGTATTATAGGGACCTAACAAAATGACACTCTGATGTATGGTAGTATATCTGTGATGTTTGTATTGTCTCTATGATAATGACTTGCTAGAGAAATATGTTATTGGGAGATCTAATTTCCCTATACTTGTATGCTCCCCGGTTTATCCTAATAGGCCTTATTCAATGTTGAAATATGTGTCTCATACTTATTATACATTGTATCTCAGTTGAGCATTCATGAATATCTAAGAAGAAGAATTTGGTTGGGTTTTCCCCCTTGTTTGGTTTTTCCCTAGTCTCTGACCTAAATCCTGGTGTCTCTATTGTGTATTATTTTCTTCTATTGTTCCTTATTGTTTCATTGCATTATTGATTTTAATGTTCTCTCTACATAATTTCTAATAATTATATGATGTTATGGGGTGAATGTAATGTGAAATTGTTGGAAAAGTTTACAAATTACAATTATTTATAACAGAGAACAATCTAGCTCTAAATATTATCATGGTATTAGAGCTGGGCCGATGAAAATTCAATGAGATTACCCAATAAACACCTATGATGGATTTCTTGAGCAAACAAAGTGAAAGTGTTGAAGATGTCAGAGACATAAAAGAATGATAAGGTTTGAAGGAAACCCTAGGGAATCCTTTGTTCTTGAAAATAAAGTCTAGGGTTTGGGTGAAACCCTTGGATATGGCCTTGGAGATTGAAAAGACTTAAATTCTATAAAATTGGAACCCTGGCATGATTCAGAATTTCTTTATGATATGATATGATCATTGAGAATCCCATGGCAGATTCAGAGAAACCCTAGGAGAGGGTGTGATGCAGATTCAGTGATCATCTTGTAAATTGATAGTCGATCTTGGAAGGATTTGGAATGAGAATATAGGTAGTGATCAAGAGGATGAATTTGTTTTGAAGGCAACATTGAAAATGGTGCCTCATGGAGGCAAGATCAAGAGGTATTTGATAGCTTCCTAGACTCCTCATTAAAGATAAGTACTTTCAAGGCTCATGTTATTTCTTTGTGACACTACTCTTGTTTAGATTTATCATTTTAAACTATTGTTTATTCTTCCTGCATGAGTATTTGAATGCTTCTAACTTATTGAATGAGGATGTGATCAAGGAAATAACATCCTTCTTGAGGATCATCAGGATGCAGATTAATGCAGGAAGAGTTAGCTCCAAGAGGGAGTTAGTGTGGGAAAATGAAGAAGCCACTCTTGTATCTAGAGAAGAAAGTCAGTCTTATCTCATCACCAACTGCACTTTCATTATGTTTATTTAGTTTGCTATTATTTCTCTTGCTCTTTTTCATGGGTCTACAGGTACATCATCTAAATGTAAGGACCTGGATTGAGGAGGATGAAAATTCATTCCATGATTAGAGTGGCGCTTAAAAATGAACAAGAACTCAAACCTTGAAGAAAGGATCACAGTCTCCCAATTTCATGTCTATGATTAAAGAGGCTTCATATTTAGTGGGAGCAGATTTTCAAGTTGAATGCAACAGTCTAATAAGAGAAATATGTCCTTCATGCAAGGAAAATTTTAGATGATAAGATATAGTAGTGGCAGATGCATATGGATGTTAATTCATCAATAATAAGGAATGTGCTCTTAGAGGGAGAAGATTATAGTTCCTATTGCTAGATGCACTATTATCAAATATTTTTAAAATCAGCTACCTCCATGATGTACTTAAGAAAGAAGCATACTTGGAGCTACCTCGGGTCTTTAAGACACATGAAATGAGACTCATGATTACATATTGAAGAAATTTCCATATGGACTCAAGTAAGTCTTTTGGACTTGACATGGTTGGAATGATGGACATCGGATGTGAAATATAAGGTATATTTTTATGTTTGGTTTTATATATTCTAACAACTTATTTCTAACAAGATCAGATCATCTTCGTGTTCAGTGCCAGAGGGAATTGACCTCTAAGCCCTGGTGATAAACTTCTTGAGATCAAAAGTGTATCAGATAGATGATTAGGTCTTCCTTGTCAAGGGAAGCATGTTTTCAAATACTTGGCATGATGGATTACACTGAAGCAGTTGAGTGAGACTCCTCTTCAGATACATATGTGATGGATCCGGCAATGAGCTGGAAACCAGATGGATCCTTGCTTTGCAATGAGTACTATGAGCTAGATAGATCTTGGACTTCTATATTGGGTTACTAATAAACATGTGCTAAGATACCTACTTGAAACTATTAATCAGGACTGAGATACACTACCTGAATTCATGGATACACCAATGTTGACTGAGGTTGAAAATGATGTTGACTGGAAGAGCACGTATGGGTGTTGCTTTAGCTTGGGTTTTGTTTTGATTTCCTGGATGAACAAGAAGTAGAAGTATGTTTCTTTGAGTACAGTAAAAAAAAAATACATTATTGCTAGCAAGGCTAGATCCAAGACAGTGTAGTTGAGAAATCTCTTTAGAGAGTTGGTTGAGCATGTGTTGGACACGAATGTGATATGTTGCATCCAACTTTCATAGTATCCTAAATCAAAGCACATGTAGACTAGATATCACCATATTTAGGATATGGTGTAGAGAGGAGCAATGAGGCTCCAGCACAAAGTGAGCAATGAGGATTTAGCACAGAGGGAGCATTGAGGCTCTAACAATGCTTTGTTGTGGAATTGAAGAAGTGAGGCTTCAGTACATGAGAAAATTGTATTTATTATCTCCATGCCATTCATATTCTTCAGAGAGAAACTTGGACTGATGGACATGACCCTTTCAAGAACATTGATTTATGCTCTTCCCCCTTGTCTTCATACTTCCATGGACAATAGGATGTGTCTGATCCTTACCAGAAATGGTAAGTGTGAATATATATCTCCCCTATTGTCAATGTAGGGATGTGTCTAATCCTTACTAGAAATGGTAAGTGTGTGTCTCCCCCTACTATAAAGTTTGAGACTTGACCGAGTATACCCTAGTATGCATCCTACCCACAAGTTAGGCTTGCTGGAATTTCCACCCATCTGGCCAAGGGTGAGGAGACTTGGGACATGTATAATCCTAACCTCTCATGGTAAGTGGTATCTCCCCCAAGTGATTATATGCATGTGTTCTACCACTTGATTCTTGAGATCAAAGTGAGAATATCAGTCAACAATAGGATGTTTTTTATTCTTACCTTTATTTTAATGATAGGTGTGTATCTCCCCTACTGTCATTGGATATAGGATTGGAGATTGATATCCCCTATGATGATTCTTCTTCTTGAGATCGAGACATCATTGTTTAGTTGAGATGAAGGTCACGGAACTTGACCGGGAGACCATTAGGGTTTGGGCGATCTTTACCATTGTGGTAAATTGGTCCCCCCTACTATCAATTGTGGATTATTCTTCTTCTATGAGACGAGACAAGATGAGATGAGATGAGATGATGCATGATGTAGCAGACATGTACAACTGATATGAGACTTATGATGTTGATGGAAATTCCACCCCAACTGAGAGGGAGTGTTGAAAATTGGGGTAGCTATGGGATGAATTTCCCCATAGGAACCCAACTACCCCAAGGAAAGCCCATCTTTCCCCACAAGAAATAATTCAATTTGGTTAAAGGAAATATTATTATTATTGATATTTTATGAGACATTTTTTTGTGGGCAAGTAATTTATGTTGGTTTCAATTTAAATGCATTTATGATCAAATTATTAAGAACTTCTCCAATTCGGTCTCTCAAAATTGTAGAGACGGCTCAAGTTCAGGTCAAATCCACCTTTTAGAGGCACCCTTTCATTGAAGCACATGCCTATATAATAGACCTTTGTAGGGCTCATTAGAGGAGCAGAATTCGCACATCCAAGAGATATAATCTAAGGAATCGCAGGATAAAAGAGGACGAATTGGAGATGAAGATAAGAGGAAGTTTTGGTCTTGTGTTCTATGTCCAGGTACAAGTCGAAGTTTGGATTACCAAATGTCACTTCTTTGTGGCTTGTATCTATCTAAATGTGCCATCACATATATTACTATGGCTCGTAACTCTTTGTGACTTGTAATTTTTTGTGGCTCACATAATTCATTATGTGGTTTGTGTTCTATCTATCAGTATCCCACACACATATCTCTAAGGCTAGCATTGTGCATTTTGTGATTCACGTTAACTTAGTGGATTGACTCTATATCTTTGATGCTTGCATTATTATCTGTGTCTCATTTTATCTATGGCTTGCAATAGTATCTCTAACTCACAATGTTATACTTTGTGGCTCATAATGTTTTGTGGCTCGTAACCCTTTGTGGCTCATATACCATTACTATGGCTCACAATGTTATTGATGGACAACACACTATACTCATGTGGCTAACATTATTATTTTATGGCTCACACTATACTCTTGTGGCTCTCATTGTTATTTATGGACAATTTGTTATACTCTTGTGGCTCGTATTATTATTTTATGGCTCACATTGTTATTTTTGGACAGTGTACTATACTCCTGTGGCTCACATTATTATTCTATGGCTCGCACTATACTCCTATGATTCGCATTGTCACTTTATGGCTCACACTCTATAACGCAATGTCTCACATCTCAAATTTTGCAATAATTCCTATGTTGCTTGGGCAGTTTTCTGATAATAAATGTTTGACACCTATTATAGTGATGTATGGACGTCAACCTTGACATAACAGTGAACCAATAATAGTGATATAACATAGACCTAGTATATGACAATATGTATGGAATTGACATTTGTATGACCTTAATGTTTGGTATCTACAATGTTGGATGGAAAAGTTTATATGACTTTGATATTTTGTATCTTCAGTATTTATATGACCTAGATGTGTGGCATCTTCAGTACCATTATGACAAGATGTGACAATGATTCATATGACAATGGTGACAATGCCTCTATGACAGTAATGTGTAACAGTGAACTTGGCATAATAGTGACTTTTGATATGGCATTGATCTATATGACAGTGACCTTGATATGGCAGCAAACCTTGACATGACAATGACCCTAATGTAAGACAATGATCTATATGGCAGTAACAGTGAATCTACATGGCAGTACCAGTGAATCTACATGGCAGTGACTTTGATATGGAAGTGACACTCTAATGTATCGCAATATATATTTGATGTATGGCTTGTCTCTATGACAGTGACTTGACGGAAAAATATGTTACTTGGAGATCTACTTCCCTATACTTGTATGCTCCCTGGTTTTCCCTAAGAGGTTTAATGTATTGGATGTTGAAAGACATGTCTCATACTTATTATACATTGTATCCCAGCTGAAGATTTCATGAATATCTAAGAAGGATAATTTGGTTGGGTTTTCCCCCTTATGGGGTTTTGCCTTACCCTTTGACCTAAATCCTGGCGTCTCTATATTGTATGCTTTTCTTTTGTTTTTCTTTATTATTATGTTGCATTATTGATTTTATGTTTCTCTCTACATAATTGCAAATAATGATATGATTTTATAGGGTGTATGTAATGTGAAATTGTTGAAAATTTTAAAAATTGCAATTATCTATAGCAGAAAACATTCTAGCCCTAAGAGGCCTAATGTATTGGATGTTGAAAGATGTGTCTCATACTTATTGTACATTGTATCCCAGTTGAATATTTGATGAATATATAATGTAATAGTCCTAGTGAAAATTCTATGTAATAAAAGTTAAAAACAATAACCACGGTTGATGGGACACTTATTACAAGCAGAATGTTGGACAAGACATCCTAGGGGGTGTTCATTTGGTTGTTTATGGCCAAGGATTTGGAAAGGCAAAATGAAATTTTTGGCACAATGATTTATTAAAATATTGGAAATTAGGAGAAAAAGGAGGTGAAAGGTCGCAGGTTGCATGTGAGGAGAAAAATGAAGGAAAATAATTGAAAATGAAGAAAATAGAGGCCTCATCCATAAAAAGGCTTATGAGGATCAATTTGTAACCTTTTTTTATTTTAGTTTTGGAGCTCTCTCATTATTCTCTCTCACTCACCCACTCTTGGACACTTAGAGTTCTTGGAGCACTTTGGCATTGGATCAAGAAAGGAAAAGAAGGCAAGAGGAAGCAAAGATCAAGCAGGGAAATGTAGGATCAAGTAGCTATAGCAGGCTCCATTGTAGGTATCGACTTGCATGTGTATTTTCCTTGCTAGATTTGACATGCATGGGATTGCATGTGTTTCTTTTCTACCATGGCATGGGTTTTTCTAGGTGTGACAGTATTTTCAGCCTAGCCTTGCCATTTCCTGATAGCCTTGATGAGATGGGTTCTCTCATTCGGTTTATGTGGGATGGTTGGATTGGATTTGAAGCTGAGTGGGGTGGATATTCAAATTGAAAAACATGTGGCCTAGTGGTCCCTAAACCAGACTGTGGATCACGAAGCCACTGGACTAGTAACCTATGAACTAGATTGTGGGTTGTGGTAAAGCCAAATTGTGTGCCTTGGTGGGCCTAGTCATCCTTGTCGATGAATGGTGGGATATATTGTAAAGCTAAGAGGTGGATTTTCTCTCCGTTGGGCCTAGTGATCTCAGGATAGGATGCACGGTAAATCCTGGAGAGCCTAGTGATCCCTGGATCGGACTGTGGATCTGTGGTAAAGCCTGAGAGACTAGGAGGCACTCAAATTCCTCACGGTGTAGGTAGAGAAATTCAGTGGCATCCATGTTGATGGGTGTTTTTGATGCATTCTATGAGTCCCACATTCATGCTTGGAATATGTCATGGGTGTGATTGGATGAAGAGAGACTTGGCTCAGCCAATCTATGTTCGAGTGGAATGTGGTAGTCCCATCTCCGGTTGGTTCATTGCATTCATTAATGAGAAATTTATTCCCTTTATTTTCATGTGTAAATGTATTGATGTATATGTGGATTTTGATGGTTTATATGTTTATGTTATTTTTGCTCCTATTATGATGGTTATATGTATATTTTATAACAGCAACTATGTATGGCTCTCAGCATGTTTTTACTTGTATATGAATGGATAACATGTCTATGACCTAATAAAGGATAATGCAATAATTTACATGAGGGAAAAATGGTTCATAGCGATTCTCAGATAAGTATGAGATCCCTACACTTAATTTTGTTGTATACACATGTAGGTTACATGTTGATGATGTGTTTGACGAAATGCCTGTCATGGCTAGTAGGGGTCTGGTTATGATCTTGTTCAGTTTATTGCTTTTGCATCATTGTTTCCCTGTATTTTTATTGATTCTAAGCTATCACTCCATTCTAGGTAGTGGCCTAGGCTCTGGGACTAAAAAAGTGGCTTAAATCCTGGGATCGTTGGCACAGAACTGGAAACTTTGGTCTCTAGTCACTGCAAGCAAGCCTATGAGAACGACTTTGAGTTTTTAGTTGCTCCCTTGCCCATAGCATGAAAGGGACTATGGCCTAAGAGACCCAAAACAACAGTGGGACCCAGGTACATGCTGCCTGAGTGGTTGACTTGTCTCCTGAGGGTTTTGTTGATGATGTTGGATGATTGTGTGTGATGTTTCGTTGATTCCACTTCCTTAAGTTCACATAGGAGTTCGAATCTAATCATTGTAGCCTCTCATCTCATGTTTACCCCAATCGGCATGGTTACTTGGTTTTATGTGGGAGGAGGTTGTTACATATAAGAAGAAGAATTTGGTTCGATTTTCCCCATTGTGGAGTTTTTCCTTGGTCTCTGACCTAAGTCTCTATATCTCAATTGTGTATGCTTTTCTTTTGTTGTTCCTTACTGTTTTGTTGCATTGTTGATGTTATTGTTCTCTCTACATAATTGCTAATAATTATATGATGTTATGGAGTGGATGTAATGTGAAATTGTTGGAAAAATTTAAAATTTGCAATTATTTATATCATAGAACAATCTAGCCCTAAAAATTAACAAGTTCATGGGATTTTTTTAAATTCCTTTTGTTTTTTATGGTCATTTATCTTCTTCCATGGGATTCTACAAGTCTTTGCCTCATGTCCACTTTTGCCACAACAAACACAATGAAGACCAAATATCTCACCTTGATTGTGCCTACCTTTAAAATTATTTATTCCATGTCCTCTTTTACTCCCTTGTCCTCTAGAATAATTCTATGATTGATGTGAAATTTCCTTAACTAAACCAACTGGAGTTTACTTTTCTAACTTGTTAGTAGTTTATTTTTTTAAGGCAAATAACGAACAAATCCCTGGTGCATTCTTCACAATAAAAACACATTGTGGAATATAAAATTAGGAACTAAGAAATAGATGCGCACACATGAAAAATAGACACCAATATTTTTGGACTAAACGTCCCCAAAAAAACCCCCGAAGGGAAAACCAGTGCAGTAGATGAGGGTTTATTTTATTATGTAGAAATTTGATAATAATTACAAAATTGGTGGTCCAACTAGCTATCCACTAGAAATACACTGGAAAAATAATCTGGAGATCAAGGATTTTCTCTACTAATAAACTCGACCTCCTCTGGCCTACTCGAACTCCGCAATGGATACTCGCACTATAGCCTAGAACTCACATTGTTGGCTTTGGATAACTCGCATTGGCTTGAAATTGGCTGAAGTGAGTCATCTTGCCTTCCTCTATCTCTGGAAGTGACTCGCTTTGCCTCCTGAAAGTTAATCCAGCTTCTGGATATTGAATAAACCCTTTTCCGATAACTCACTCAAGGGTTTTTAGCTATTCGCACTGCTTATACGACCTTCCTACAAATGAATTTCAACCTCCCTTTTCCTACCACTTAGACACTATAAAATCACTAGGAAAATTTTTGGAATCCCGCTCCCAAATTATATGTTTCTACCTCTCTCTGATGCTCTCCCTCTGGCTTGAACTATTCCCTCACTAAATTTGTGAACTGGGTAGCTCCATCTACCTCTCACAACTCGATAACATTGATGCAATTGATGCTCTCCAAGCCCCTCAACTTGCTCTTATAATCTCTCTTGAGTCTTCAATGACCACGATTTAATCTCCATAAATGGATAAGATCAATTAGACTTCATCAATAGAAGACTCTAGAGAAATCTCGAACATCCTCAATTAATTAACTTTAATTTACCATTTTTCCTAAGTTAAGACTTAGGAAACTATTTAATTATGGAAAATTAATTTAATTAAGGTGTTTCCAAAGCTTATCTCACGAAACCTTTTATGGGTTTTGGAGATCTAATGTTCCTTAGCCTCTTAGCATCATCTGAGACTAGACCATCTGTCTCATGTTACCATAAACTCACACTTCCTCTTAGTGACGAAGGTGTTCTCCACTATACCCATTTATTAACTCTATGAGAACATCATGTAGCTAGACTAACTCGTGTTATTGGTGTCTAACATTTGTGATACAACTGGCTCTCATTGTCCACCAAGCTACTCTGCAAACTCTAATTTAGTGCTAAATTTGTAGATGAACCATCCTATTTTATCTCTACACTACTCATATTGTTGTTGCCCCTGCACTATTGTTGCATTGTTGTTATCACTACACTACCATCGAAACTACTACAATAATGAGTTTTAATCTACCTCTAAATAAGAAATGGGATATCTCTCTTGGGTTGGAAACACACTAAAGGAGACTCTCTCCAAATGGAAATGTACCTACTACCTGCTACTGGCCAATTCACACTACCAACCCTAGTTGGAAACTCTCTCATCGAGTCTCTCTCTGGTGGGAACTATGCCTACTACCTGCAACTGGTAAATTCGCACTGCCTATGTCACTGCAACTAGTTCCAAAACTGTCTCCCGAGTATTTGACTGTAGTTATCTTTGTACTGTCTTCCAAGCATCTAGTTGCACCTAACTGGATCTACAATTTTCATTCATACATCTTACTTTAACTAGCTTTGTATTGCCTTTCAAGTATTGATTGTTTCTAGTTCTGGCTCTATAACTATATCTTGAGTACCTGATTGTGCTTTGTTATGGCTCTGCAACTGTCGCTTGAGTATCTAACTGCACCCTTCTTACACTGAACTTGTGTACCTTTGTATCATGATTGTTCCTCCTGCTACTCTACTATTTTGGGCTCTCATAGAAAAGGTATTGATCCATGTGAACAACAATTGGATCTTATCTAGAGCTCCTACTACTCACATATGGACCCTACCCATACTGGTTTATGACGCATCATGCTCCTCCTCCATCTAAAGTTATCATTGCTATCAATGTGAATTTCTCCAATCTATAAATCAACTCGTCGATCTCTACCGAAGTTTTTGTCTATTGTTGCCCCTTCTTTTCCTTCTTTCTCTTGGCACACTGGGTGATGTAATGACCAAATTCACCATATACGAAGCATTTGACCTTCAATAGGTCCTTATTTTTCACTCCTTTTGATATTTGTCCCTAACTAGGACCTTTCTTCATCTTCCCTTTACTTGCAAGGGCTAGATTCTCCTCTTCATTTTCCATATTTGGTCCCTTGCTACTGGTACTGATAGTACCTTAATATTGATCCTTAGGTCCTCATTAGTGAAGCCACTCCATAGGTGCTTCCATCTGGGAAGTGCGTCTTTCCTAGAAATGACTTGGATGAATGTACTCTACTCCTTGGAGAACCCATTGAGAGTCATGCACACTAGCTCGTTGTCTACTGGTTTCTCTCCTACACCTGCAAGTTCGTCTTTGGTTCCTTAAATCCTGGTGAGGTAAGAAGTAACACCCTCTCCCTTCTATGTTTAACTTATCCTTAGCTTCTCCTTGAGAATCATTTTACGATTCTCATATGGATCCTGGTACAACTTCATGATGTCATCCCACATGTTCTTTGTTGTATCCTTGTCTGCAATATGCAAGATAATGTGATCCTAGAACCCATCTAAGGCCATCCTCTTAGTCTTGTCCATCTATTTATTGAAGGTTTCTAGTTTTATGGATCTGTTGGTTATGCCAAGACATTTTTCACAAACTCCTTCAAACAATGTTCATCCAATAGGAATTGCATTTTGGATTTCCAAACGCAAAAATTAGAGACTCCGTCAAGTTTGTCCTAATCTCTGATTATTATTGTGGTCATCTCAATAAAACTCAAATCAACTAGAGAAATTTCTATTAGAAATCTCCTTCTCCTTCCAGCAACTTGGCCTTCTCTCTATTACTCGCACTTTCTTTGGAAATTCACATATCTTAACTTGCACTTGCCTTTAGTGTCCTTCCCGGAATTCGCATTGCCTGATGCTTCAACTGGGTAATTCGCTCTACCTTTTAAAAGTCCTCTGGAATATGGCACATGCACGGTTAACCCTAAAAATAGCACTAGTTGGACTAACAAGTTTTTTATAGCCTTCTCCTACTAGAAATCACAACTTCTTTTCCTGCAACTAAAAAACTAGAAACCCTTCGAGAATTTCAGGAAATTCCCTTTGTGTTATTTTCTCTTCCTTCCCTGCACAAATCTGCAACTTCAAACTCTTATTGAAAATATCTACACCCAGATCTACTCTATGAATCAACTAATATGCTCACCATACCCTCTTTCCGACAAATCCATTGCTTGTTGCTACTGCTTCTAGATAATTCGAACTTTTCCTCCTGTCTAATTCTAGAAATTGATTTTCCTGCCTGCCTTTCCTACATAGATCTATTGAAAGTTCTTTATATATCCTATAAAAATACACTATTTCTATTCCTTTCACCTTTGAGCCTTTGATCTAATCAACAGTGCTCTGATACCATGTGAAATTTCCTTAAACGCACAGATTGGAGTTTATCCTTCTAACTTGTTAGCAGTTTATTGTTTATGGAAAATAGTGAATAAATCATTGATCCATTCTTCAAAATAAAAATATGTTGTGGAATATAAAATCAGGAATTGATAAGTATATGCACATACATTAAAAAAAAAAAAAAAAAAAATCACCAATCTTTTGGAATAAACATCCCTGAAAAAACCCTGAAGGGAAAACTAGTGCAGCAGATGGGTTTATTTTATTATGCAACAATTTGAGAATAATTACAATCTAGATTCCCAAATAGCTATCCTCCAAAAATATACTAGCAAAATAATTTGGAGATCAAGGATCTCATTTTCTAATAAAATGGACCTCCTCTGGCCTACTCGAACCCCACACTGACTACTTGCACTGCAGCATGGAACTCGCATTGTTGGCTCTGGATAACTCGCACTGCCTAGAAACTGGCTCGAAGTGAGTCGGCATCCCTTGCTCTGCCTCTAAAAAAGACTCACTCTACCTCCTAGAAGCTAATCCAACCTCAAAAAATTGAATCAACCCTCTTCCGGAAACTCGCTCAATGGTTTCTAGCTATTCGCACTACTTGTACGCCCTCCCTGTACATGAACTTTAGCCTCCATTTTCTTGCCACTCCAACACTATAAAATCACTAGGAAACTCTCTGGAATCTTGCTCCCAAATTATATGTTTCTCCCTCTCTCTGATGCTCTCCCTTTGGCTTGAATTTCGCCCTCACTGAATCTGTGAACTCGGTAGCTCATTCTGCCTCTCACAACTCAATCACACTAATGCAACTGATGCTCTCTCCAATCCCTTCGACTTGCTCTTATAATCTCCCATTTATTATTCAACGGCCATGATTTAATCTCCATCGATAGTTAAGGTCAATTAGACCTCATCAATAAAAGTCTCTAGAGCAATCTCGAACATCCTTAATTAATTGACACTTACCACTTTTCCTAAGTCAGACTTAGAAAATAATTTAATTATGGGAAATTAATTCAATTAAATTGTTTCTCAAGCTTATTTGTGGCTTATCTCACTAAACCTTTTATAGGTTTGGATATCTAGTGTTCCTTAGCCTCTTAGCATCATCAAAGACTAGAACATCTATTCTATGCTACCATAAACTAACAATAGATTTGTCCCTTTTTTGTCAATAAAATGCATTTTCTGCTACATGAATGGTGTGCAATGTCTGGTTATTTGCTTACTCCTTCTTCCCACAATATTTTCAACTTTTATCTTCAACCTTGATCATAACAAGTTTGATATATTTGACAAGATCAGCACTAAACAATCCATTTACTGGAGATTTGTACATGCAATTTTTGAGATGGTTTCCTCCTTCAGTGCAATTTAGTCGATCATTCTACTCAATGTCCCACTATATCACCAACCTTGATCGGTGAAATAACTAGAAATTAGGACATGCAATTTCTTAAAATAGCTTTCTTGTTTAATGCAATACTAGTGAATAGTATTAATGAAGTGAGCGATGAAATTGATGACAAAAATTCTCAGAAAACATGTGGTCGCATAGTGATTTTTCCAACAATCTTATCAAAAAGAGATAATGACCTTTCTTAACAATAATTCCAATGGTTGTGTTAGTGTCATTCTTTGCAGCCTTCCTCCAATGATCAAACATGCTCTTACAAAGTGGTCTTAGGGTGTCAAGGCCAAATTTTGTCATTTCAGTGAGTCTTCAAGTAAAATTTGGTCACTAGGTATTAGGTCTAGGGTTTGTTTTGACTCCTTTCAAAGTTGTCCAAATGTCAGTCCATGTCACCATTAAGATGAGTGTACCATCACTCAGAGGGTTTTCATAATCATGTCAGGTTCCAGTGGATCATTTTACACCTTTTTCATGCTTCAGTTGTGCCTAGGTAAGGTTCATTTCCCTCTCCTAGGGTTTTGAAGGTAATATCTCTTGGATGGTCAAATCATCAACAAAATTGTATCCTGATGTTCATACACCTTCCCCTATCTTTAATGTACCTTATTAAACACCTCCCATCACTGATATCCCTCAAATTCCTCATTTTCACACAAACCCTAGTTTCTTGCTACAATTTGACAATTTTCTAAGCTAGGCCTGTGTTTTTCCCTTTTGGACCCCTTCCCCTCACTAAATCTTTGAAATTCCACTTTCCCCTACTTCCTAACATCCCTCCCTACTTTCCAAAATTTTCTCAAGAATTTATAAGCCCCTTTTCCCTTTCATTTCACTTCATTTCGACAAATCCCTTGTTCCACACATCAGGATATGTTTTACTCAAATGATGTTTCTGAGCAAGAAAAAATGAATTTGGAAAATGTGAGAGAGTTTTTTGTCCATAATAGGCCAATGAAGAAAAACCTCCTTCACTTTTTACACATGTGTCATGGTTTTAGAGAAATGTCAAAAATACAGTTGCCTCAAGAGAATTGATGCACCTCTAAAGTGACCTTGGGAAAATCAAGATTTCTCCTAGCTTGGTTGGAAAATGACTTTATTGATGAGTCAAATGCTAACTAGAAACAAATAGCTTTCCAATGAGTTATCATGAGCTCAATTTGGAGTTGAGTAAGAGCTTCAAAAGTTGACTGCAACAGCACTCTGCCTTTAGGCAGCCTCATTTTGCACATTTTGACCAGTCTTGGGAGATTTGACTTTTTACAAGGCAAATTAACTCCAAATTGAAAAACTAAATTTGGTTTGGAAATTAGACTCAATAAGCTTTCCAATGAGCTATCGTTCACCCAATTTTGACACCGGGAAGGCCCTCAAAACTGGTCTAAAAAAAGGTGTTATGCACAGAGTTGGCGCTACGCACCTATGACAGGTTTCTAGTGTAAAATTACGCTGGCGCTACGCACAGAATTGGCGCTATGCACCTATTGAAAACAACTCAAAATTGTTATAAAAACACCTCCAAAGCTATTTAATTCTGGTGCAAAGTAATTTTACCATTCCTCCTTGCTAAGAAAGAAGTGTGCTTGATTTCTTGAGTGTGTTTGGCGTCATTTCATAGCAAACCCTATTGGCATTGAGATTTCTCTCATAAACCCTAAATAAGCTAACCTACCTCTCATAAGCCACTAAGGGTCATTGGCTGCCTTTCTCCTCCATTTACACTTGTTTATCAACTCTGCGTCACCATCCATCACTCATCAAACTTCACTCCATTAAACCCTAATTTCTACATCAAACCCTAGCCCTATACCCTACTCCCAAACCCTAACTCCCACATCCTACTCTTTCATTACTCCTACTTCCCTATCAAACCCTTATCCTACATTCTAAAACCATATTCACTCCCCTCATTCCCCTCATTCCCTAAAACCCCAAAACCTCCACTCCCTCAAGTACTCATCATCCCGATACACCTCACTCATCTTATATTTTAAAATCTCTTCATACTCTTCTTGTCCCCACCTCATCCCTTCATTCCTCATCAGCTACTACATCATTAAAACCTATGGAGAAGGACCTCAGATATTTTCATCAGTGCCTCGGGAGGAAGGAAGACCTTCAGGACAGCAGGAGGTCAAAGAGACTGAGACCTTAAGCAACAAAACAAGCAATTGGAGGATAAACAAACAATCATGGAGCTGCAAAACATAAGGGAAAACAAGCAAGCAGCCAAAAGAAAGAAAGTCAAATTTACACCACTTGAGCAAGAAATCAATGTTGACCAGGAATCATGGCTGGAGAAGGTGAACATTCACTAGGAGAAACTACTTGAGAAGGCCAACAAGGAGAAAAATATGTTGTGCCACATGGCTTATCACTACTTGGCCCGAAATAAGATTTGCAAAACAAGGATAAGGAGCCTAAAAGCCAAGTTAAGGAAGACTTTGAGGAGCAAGAAAGAGCAAGATAAGCTCAAGATCTTGGCTGAAGATTCATTGGCCCAGCATAGCACTTGATATAGATCACTCATGCCAAATTTCAATAAATTTGGTAAACTTTTTGACATTTTTGAATTTTTCATGGAAAAAACAAGTTTTTCCGGCAGGTGTGTAGTGCCACCTAGCACTCGCTTTTGATGGGGACCTCCATTTGAAGAAAACTTGGCATTTTTGGATTCCTTATGAAAATTTATGCATGCTCAGAAATTACTAGGAAATTTTGACAAGTTTTGGACTTCCAAAAGGGCCAAAAACACCTAAAAAATGCCCTTTCTGCCACTTTTTGGCCACACAGGAAGCAGTCTTTGGAGATTGCAATTTTGGAGGGGCAAATGGACTCCAAATAAAAAAATTCAAGTTGTTCCAGAAATTAGACTCACAGGGATTTCCAACGAGCTATCCTACACCTGATTTGGACCTCGGGAAGCCTTCCAAAATCAGCTTGGAAAAAGTGCTACGCACAGGAAAAATGGCGTTATGCCCATGATGAAAAAGTGCCAATTTTGCTCAAAAACTTTGTTTTTCACCTAGTTTTCTTCTAGTTTTACTTTTTCTCTATTATGGTCAAATTCATGATGTTACATGATGTAAATTGATATACTATGATGTAAAAATGATAAAAATTGATTTGATGAGGTAGATACATCAGTTCTAGGTGGTTTTGAGTTGAATGAATCAATTTCCTAGGTTTTAGAGGCAAGTTGTTCCACTACCTATTTTTGTGTTCCTAGTTTAGATATGGTTGAAACCACCCCTCTTCTCATGGATTCGACCCCTAATGGATAGATTAGGTGGTTTGGAGGTCTATATCATGTATTTTCTTAGCCATTTGTAAATGTTGGACTCTTGTAAATGCTTTGAGCATTATTGTACATTCATCTCTACAGTTTGGAAAGGAAATAGACCAGGGTTTGCAGCATTTTGTGGGATTCTTGTGGCAAGGGGATTTAGTATTGCTTTTCCTTCTGTGATTCAAGTTATCATGTGTTTATGTGTGCCATTATCTCTCTCTTTTCAGCTTAACTAAATGAATCAAGTATAAAAGTGGAAATCATTGATGTTGCAGTGCTCTACCTTAAGGTTTGTTTAGCTTTACCTGTTTTCTACTATTTGAAGAGGACTCATGACACTTCCATCCCTCTCCAACTCCTCACTAGTCTTAAGGCTCGCCATTACACCTAATTCAAAATACTAAATCATTTTCCTACCTCACCCCACAGAAACCTCTGCAAAATTGAGTTCATTCCCCGGACCCAAAGCTGCCTTTCACATTTGATCCAGCAATCAACCATAAAACTCAATCAAACTCCTCTGAACATATATCTAGCCTAAAATTAGTCTTTACATCAGTCATCTCTTGCATTATTTGTTATATTTTCCTGAGATTGACAAGGAGAGAGCCCTCTCCCGACCTGGTAGGGCTAGCTACCAGGTTAAGCGTGGTTTGATGTTACCCTAGACCTGCCTTTCTCAGCCTGAGGTAGATTTAGGCAATAACAGGTTGAATGATGGCTCTAGATAACACATATAGGTAAGAGTGATAGCATTAGAGTATGCAAAGAGAATAATGATAAGATTGGATCATTCAAATAGAGGAATCATATTATTATAACATACAAAGAAAGGAATTACCCATATGCCAATGGTCAAGTGATACCTTCTTAACGAACTTATTTTCCAACAATAGAGTAATTCTAATGGTATACATAACTAGAGTGGCGTGAAGACTTACGTAAAAAATAAATAAATAAATAAATAAAAATAATAATAATAATTGAAATCAGATGCATGATATGAGGAGGAGAATCCTTGCCCTCGCTTCCTTTGCTTGCCTAAAAATGACATCCATGGTGCGACAACTACTCCATTTGATCAAAACAAATGTATAGAAGTTTCCCTTCTAGAAAATGAAATATACAAGAAGAGTGGTCAAGTACTATGTGGGTTTTACACTAGCTATTGTGAGGGTCACAAGTGAAATGGTCAATAATACCATATTTGGTTTATGGTTTCTCTATCATGTCACTCATTTAGTGAAGGATCACATCGATAAATTCAAATAATGAATTAATATGACCAGTATTTGATTTATTCAAGTTCTTCCCCAACCAACACTGAAAGAAATGTCCTCCCACTGATCAACATTGTTCCATTCATCAGAATAAGAAGATAGAGAAGATACACAAATAATCAAATTCTAAGAAGAAATTTAGCATCCTGGAATATATTTACAAAAGTAGACAATGATTGCTTCATTACATGTTCTTATAAAGTGGTACAAATAGATAAATGATCCAGTTTGGGGCATCAATTCACCAAAAAAATTGTTAAATGACATCCAATGAACCTATTAACATATCTATACTATATGGGTGTGGTGAAGTAAAATTTTGAGTGCGGACACAAACAATTCCTCTAGCCCGATAATGGGTCTAGCCACAACTCATACATTCTATGGAAGATTTCCTTAAGTTAGAACCAATTAAGAGGGCCTATCTCTTAGTATACTTATCCTGTTTGATGATGTCCTTGCTTGCTCACTCCAGCTATCTCTTGCTTCCTTCTTCAAACACCTGAAACAAGTAAACAACAGCAAACAACAACCGTGATAATAGACAAATTGTAATTCAACCTACTTAACAAGTCAAGAAACATTAAGCCATGAACATGTAAGATGACAAATCATGTAGGAAATCAATCGATAGTTGCATATATATTGAATCAAGAAGAGATTACAATCATTGTCTTGATGTTGCCATTCTCCTCCGACAAAACCAGGTTCCCACACACTTCTGCTAACATTCCATGATGGCCTCAATAATAGTAGTTTTAAGGCTTTTCCCTTTAGGCTTCACACTAAACCAAATTCACACTTCTCCCTCACAAAACTAGAGAGCTACAACTATGAATAGCTTGTTGTTTACTCCAAACTTAATTAGCACTAACACACCAACATTAACACTAGCTTGTGCTTGGGAAAAAGAGAGGTTTATATAGGAGGAATGGATGGGAGATGGATCCTCTTCTCATGGGAGAAGGTCTTATCTCTTGAGGTAGTTCCATCATTATAGGAGAAAGGAGCCGAAACTGACATACTCGACCCCATCTAGCCAAACTATTTACCAGACTTCCGTTATGAAGGTTTTAGAGTTGGAAGCTTTGGCTCTTTATTTAAAAAACTTTCCATAAGAGGACCAGCGTGACTAGAACAAAGCTCAGTTGCTCCGATCGGCTAGGGACAATGTTAATCCCTGCATATCGGCACGAGGAGGACAAAGGCCATTAGCTACGGTCTTGTAAACTAGGAAAAATAGAAGTTTTGGGGGAAATGGTGTAAAAGGGAATTGCTCTTCTCATGAAGTGGGACACAATGGGAGTTTCTTCATGAAGGGTAAGAATGTAGGGTTAGCTGTAGAGGTCCTCCAGGATTAAGGAATGGGGAGTATAGGGATAGTGACAAAATGTTGTGTAACAGATGGCCCCTAAAGCGTGAAGGCCGAACTAGATTGAGGGATGAAATGCTTTATGAATCAGTGCGGGGAACCAGAGTCTGTCGTTGAGAAACCTGCAAGCAAGTACAGATACATATACATAACTGAGAACTCCATCAAATGATACATGAATCGTGGCATGGGAACATCCATGCAAAGAATGATCATGCAAATGGATCTAGGTATGGGCGCAGCTATCCATCAAATAGGATCATAATGAAACCAAGGTATGGTCATAGCCATCCAAAAATGAGAAGGATCACAGATGATAACTCATGATATGGTCACAGCCATCCATCTGAAAGAGACATGCATATCAACATAACCATGTCACTTCGCAACCTGGAATTTTTGTGATCTAAGCCCAGGGTCTTGCTCTCCAACACGACCCAACAAAAGTACAAACTCCAACATGTGAATAGATGTGTTGACATCGAACATCCTAGAAAGTCGCTTGATTACCAGTCAATGATGTAAACTGTTAACAAGCGCAAGAGAAACCACCAATAATCACAATGGTCCTCAAGGTACTATCAGCACAATCCATGGAATGTAAATAGAGGAACTGAAGTCGAACACCCGTGAAATCACTCAATCGAAAGCCAATGATGTGAACTTGTCGTCGAGTGTGAAGAACTTGCCATTAGGGCATGCGAACTCTAAGGTACTAGAAGGGAGTCTCTCGGTCAATTTCCCAGATAATGAGTTGAAGTTGACAGGAAGTGACCGTGCTGAAGGAGGGCCATAATGTATCCCACATCATCGAGGTGAGACAGAAGGATGAAAAATTATTTTGGATGATACAGAGAATCAAAGGTAAATGTAACTGCAAAAGGACAACTCTTGAACATATCGCCGACAGAACTGGAAGTTTGGCAGCTTTTGGATCCATAGGATCGGTGGTCATGATGACGTGGCAGAGATCAAATGGAAGGCAAAAATGAATGGCCCAACCTAGGGAGGTCAACAATACAAAGGATGATATCCCAACCCAACAAGAAGCAGAAAGTGTCATGTTCAAGAGTGAGCTTCTGACACAACTGATTAGATTTCCAAATTTTCCCCCACCATTTCTGGCAGGTACCCCAATTATTTTTCATCGCAAGCTTGAAGGGGATAGCATATGCTTGCACTGTAATTTCATCCTTCAGACGAATCCAACCTAGTAAGTTTAACAATCCCTAGGAAGGAGAAGCTCATGTTCGTCATGACGATGAATCTGATGTTGTTTAATATTTTAACGAGTCTGACAAAGGCGTAACTCAGTATCTTTTTCATGTTTAGAGAGTTCGAAAAAGACACGTAAAATAAAACTCCACATGGTCCATTTTCGTATGTTTGTCTCTTGAACCTGAAAAGGTAGAAAATGATACTTCAGAGAACTGCTTGACCATTTCAGTCAAGGAGTACCTTTTTCGTAAAAAGTGCATCCCAACCCGAAAAAGGGGTAAACTTATATTGGGCACACAATGTTTTGCATCCGTTAACAAGTTCGAAACAACAAGGGTTCGGCTATCTTTTCGCTTTTAAAGGGTCGGAAAAGAGCTTGAAAGTGGATCCCCCATTTTGTTCTCTTTAACGAGTCAAAAGGGAAAAATACTCGGCAATATTTTCATTTGAGTTTTACGAGTCAAGAAAAAAGCTTAAAGGTGACTCGTCTTAGAGGAACGAGTGGTATAAAGGGTGGCAACTGGTTCTAGCAATGGTGGAACCGCTCAAAACATGTAATGGTCAAGAGGTTGGCTAACAAAACCACTCATCACTGCATTCCCTCAGGAAAGGAATAACAACCAATTGAAAGCATATGATCGGCCAAAGAGATCGTGGCAATGAAATGAAACAACCAAGGCTCATCTAGCAGAAATTCTCTAATAAAAACGGTAATCACGAGATGTAAATTGGGCATGGGTTCATTTTTACACAAGCTTGAACCATTGATAACTTTGCTTGGATTTGGTTTCATGTTTACACAAGCTTGAAATGAAAAACTATGCTTGCTATGAGTTTGCATGCCCCCAGCATAATGACTCAATCGAAGTACATGCCCCCCAAGCTTCATTTCAGTCAACTAGGTGGATGGAATGAAGGTCCACTTTCGAGATCCAAGAAAGACTCGATTTGGAAAAGGGAGTTGTTTCATTTTTTAATAAGGTTAAAACAGTAAAAGAATTGTCCTCGAGAACCTTGTTTCATTTTTTAACGAGCTTGACACAAGACCAAGAACTACCTCATACATATGTTCATGAACAATACGAGAACATGGCTCCCAAGAGATCTTCATTAGATGAAAGAACCACACTCTAGGAGGAATGCATGTCATTTGGTACCAAAGACAAATCGGGTTCCAATGCCCCTAGTACATAATGTACTATACCATCTATGTGATCATCAGAAGATGCAGAGATGGAACGAGTAGCTACATAATTGAACTGTGGCGGGGAAGGTACTGCTTGTAGACAAGAACCAATAGGGTATGGTGGTTGCAAAGGAGGGACCCAGGGACCAATGAACGACAATTGATCAATGGTCACTATTCTCCCTTTATGTGGAAAACAAACCACATGGAAATGCGAAGAAACAAGAGCTCCCATGACATAAACATAGTCACACCCAAGGATAATATTAAAATCTAAACGACCTTGGACCACCATCACGTCTATATAGATAGTCTTTCCTCCCAAAGTAATAGGAAACTTCGGAAGGATCCCTAAAGGCTTACTGGTTCCTCCGTTGAAAGCTAACAGATTCTCGGTGAGAGGCACAAGTTGTGGGGAGCCCAAAGCTTGCCAAGTAGTAGAAGACATGATGCTAACAGGCGCACCTTCATCTAATATAGTGCCATGTACTACCATATGGTAGGCTTGTACTGTGATATAGAAAGGCACATAAGATGGGAGGCGGAAAGTAGTCAATGGACCCCAATCGAAAGAGACAATAGAACTACTTGGTGGGGGTATCAGATGATTGCCCCCATGCTATATAGGAATAGGTGAAGGACTCTCCTAAACAACTGGGATGGGAGGGTCACGCTTGAATTCATGAGAATTTGAGGAGACGAGAAGAACATGAGCAGTATGATCACCACTCTCTCCTGGAACAAAGTGAGAAACTAGTGGCAGAACCAAGTCGACACTCTTTTCGACCAATGGTTGGTAGGGAATAGACACGAGAGAGTCTTGCTCAGGAAGAGAAGGACGAGCAAGAGATGAACCTAAGTCAATCTCTTGACCAATTAGGAGAGGATCAGAAGAAAGCCTCTGATAACCAATAGGAAGTTGGGGTTGAGGAGCTGCAAGGCTTTCCAAAACTTTGGAAGCTTTGCCCATAAGAGGACAAAGGTGAAGAAGATGTTCTCTTTCACATAACCTACAAGGGAATTTATTTTTTTCCCTCTTCTTACCATCACTAGCCGAGGGTGTAGCATCAACATGATCTCCAGAGGTAGACGAGGATGGTCGATTCAGGTCTTGAGACCATACCCCTAAGACTCTAGGAATGCTAGGATAGTCTCGAAGGAGATGGTCACCCTTACACAACTTGCAAGGGAATCTAACCTTCCGTGGAGGATCTGAAGGTTTGTCTACAACAGGTGCATTTGGATTAATAGTTGCACGGTTGGCCTCTCTCTTATCTGAATTCTTCTTGTTCATCCTCTTCTTCTTCTTCTTAGCCTCCTTCTTACTGGATTTCAAACTTTCACCAGGTGAAGTAGAAGAGGAAGAGGAAGAGGAAGAAACAGGGGAATAATGGGAGAGGTCAACCTTAGAATCAACGTGATGTGATTCAAATGAAGGAGATGACAGGGGAGGAATTGGGACACTCAGGACCACCGAGGTCGAAAATAACCAAACAAGTAAACCAATGGTTAACCAAGGGAGGGAAAACGTTGCCATATAAGGAGCACCAGCATTTCCAAAAGAAGGAAAAGGACCAAGATTCCCATCCGAGGGGAACCCTTGACTGGTGGACTCTGGAAATGTTGCCATTGGAATCGACCCTAAAGAATTACTAAGGAAGATAACTTTTACCAGGAATATTTCATGAGCAGTTAGTTTTAAGACACTAAAACAAAACTTTGCCTTTTCATATTTTAAGAGTCGAGAAAAGGACGAAAGGTGACTCTAGTTGCTTTCAGAATTAACAAGCTTGAAAGGACAAGTGCTTGATGATATTTTAAATTTAACGAGTCAAAAAGACCAAAATGACTGCTCCGAATAATCTAGGCAAAAGGATTACCAGGTAACGTGAACCACATAATACCTCTAGGCGAACAGAGAAGTACGGGCAGGAAATCTCCCCAAATGTTGTGTTCAGTGTATCACGTTTACAAGACTATGGATAAAGGATTGTAGACCTAGTGGGGTCTCCCTTCATATACATGATGCTATGAGGAGCACAAGTCCTTAGAGGCACTGTCTAGTGCCTAAGCGAATGACAACTGCTAGGTTTAAAGACGTCGGAACACGTCTCTAGCCTAGACCACTAAATGTGAACATTAATTTTCAATGCCTCCTTAGGTTAATTTAATAAATTTTAACGGTTGATCTTGAATTAGGTTTCAATTACAAGGCCCTACTGTTGTCATCTGGAAAAATTCCTACATGCAACTATATGAGAAAAGAGATCTTTGTTCAATGAAAGTTAACACTATTTGAGAGATAGGGAACACAAAATCAATGCAACAATCAAAGAATGAAATCTTTCTCTAATAAATCTCCTAAATGCACTTAATCTTCCCTTAACAACAAAAGAAGTTTCATGTCATTTCTCATGCCTATGATGATGCAATTCTAGCTTCTCAATGACGTTACTAATGCAATATTTTCACTTAGGTAAACTAGAATGATGTTCTTCTTGTTATCACTCAGAAGTTTTCCCTAGAAGTTATCAAAAGAAGGAAGCATCTGAGGTAACCACAAACCAATATTTTAGGCTTAGGCTCTAGCCAACGTAAGTCTAGAGAGGGCTCTCTCTTTATAATTTAGCTTTGTTTTTATGGGATTTTAGGCTAGTTCTTAATGTTCATGGGGTTTTGTTTTGAATTGAAGGTTGGGTGGTGGAATTCTTAAAGCATATGGATAGAGCTAGTTCTTCAAGCCATTGGGTTGTGGAGTCAACCAATGGATAGCATAACTGGACCAAATCATTAAAGGGAATGTTTACAGGGCAGGCTAGCAAAGAAAAAGGAAAATCTTCAAGTCTGATGGATGAAATGATTCTAACCAAGGTGAAAGGGCACTTAAGAATCCTTGGACTGGGATCAGAATGAAGAACAAAGGGTGGTCATGAACAAAGGGCAATTTTCTATAGACCAGAGAAAAACTATGGATGCTAAGGAGTACTGAAGGATTCCCTATCTAAGATAGTTTAGGAGAAAACATTCAGAATGTAAAACAGTCAAGACATAGTGCATTCAAGCAATTTCAGAAATATCATTCCTTGTTATACCTTTAGATTTTTGAGAAACAAACAAGATTATGAAGAAACATAAGAAAAACAATAGTAAACATGAGAGAATACTTATTTGTATTTCGCTTTACACGGGAATCCTGTAAAATATTTTAACTTTATTCCTTGATCCAACAAGCCAATCCAGTCATTGATACAATAGAACATTGATTTTAGAGAAAAAGTCTATAGAAATGTCTTGGAATCCACCTGCCTACTTCGAAATGTGAAGTATTTATACAAAAGTATTTACAAAATATCTCAAAACAACTTGAGACTTAATCTAGGAAATAAGAATATCTTCTTGCATGAAGATAGAGACAGATGTTAAATTGTTTCATGTTGTCCCTTTTATTATGGTGTTGTTGGCTATTTCTGTTGAGTTGGAGCCCTTTAAGCTAGCTGATAGTTATGGTATTTCTACATTGGAATCTTATTTAGTTTGATCTTTTACTGATACTCTTTGACTTTGTTACCCTTTGACCCTGTTGATCTGTCTTTTACCTGTTTCACCTAGTTGTCTTCAAATTTATTGTGGTAACTTTCTGATGTAAAACTTTTTCATAGTAAATCTATCATTTTCTCCCACCATTCTGTCTCAGGAAATCTCATTTTCAACATTCTTCTGTAAATTTCGTCTGCCTCTATGTATTTTGCAAAATTGGGTTTGGTGAGAAACAAATGTTTCACCTCATGTTCTAGGAAAAACAGGTTCTCCAATGTATCATATAATACTTTTCCTGTTGGCAAGGCTTTAATGCCTGAAGAGCTGGCTTGTTCCTTGGCCAACCTCCTGAGTCTATCACTATAGTCCAATTGGGTCATGAGTTTGTCATTGATGACCATAGAACTAGGAAGGCCTTTGTGCCTAAAAATTTGAAATTTAGCCATAAACCTGTCAATGGCTACTTGCATGTTATGGCATTTTTCTTCTAAGTTGAGCATGAGGTTTCTTTTGGAAAGAACCTTTTAAATCTCTAGGATGGCTTCAGTCCTATCCTCTATGCCAAGCTCATGGAGCTCATATTTGTTCTTACTATTCAGGAGGTGGATGAGTCATTTGCATCCTCGGGTTTATCTCCTAATTCTTCCCTTACTTTCTGGATAGCTTTAGTGGCTATCTTCACTAATTCTGTTTGCTTAAATATAATTAGGATTGATGGCCAAATATCATTGACAGAGTCAACGATATTGGCCTAGAGCATCTCTTTTGTCTGTCCTAGTGGCTTTTGCAGTGTCAAATCTTTCTCTAGGACTTTGATTTTCTCACCCATCCTTAGGGCCTTCTGTGTCTCTTCTCTTTGTTGAATTTGGACAAGTTTGCAATTAGTTTCCAAACTTGCCACTTTCTCCTTTAATTTTTTGAGCTCTGTAGCTTGGATGGACATCTCCTCCATAGCTTTTACGAGTTATGTTGTTTTCTCAATTGATGTACCTGCTACTGTAGTGGACTCAGTCGTAATTGGCAGTGTTGTGGCATGTGGAGCTGTAGGTGGCAATGTTGCTGCCAATGTGGAAGAAACTGTTGTTGATACTGTGGGGACGATAGTCTTGGAAGTTGTGGCCATGTCATTTTTCTTGGACTGAATCAAAGTGTACAACTCCTTCTCTGTTTCTTCAAGCTGATCATTTAGCTTTAGGACTAGGTCCATAAGCTCTTCATGTCCTTTTTGTGCTTCTAGGACTTCCATTGTTTGAGGGTGATGCAGCTGGGGAATTTTGAGCTGCTTCTTCAGTGTAGCAATATCATCATTCTTCTTTTTAATTAACTACTCTATTGCTTTCACATGCTTGGGATCATGTCCCAATTCTATCACTAACTCCTCTAAGGACTTGATTCTTGTATCTTTGACCTGTGAAGAGGCCTTCTCCAACTGAAACTAAGCTAACATATTGTTTAAAGAGTTCTGCAATTGGTGGGTTGCTATGGCTTTCCCTGTCAATGTAGAATAAATCATCTCACATGTTTGCTTATGCAGCTCAATCTGGTCAATGGGATGAATATCCCTTACCAGTACTTCAAATCCACTTTCTTAAAATATGATGTTGTTCTTGGTTGCTGAGTGGTTGGCTTGATGAAATTCATCTGCATTTTCCCCTCTTTAACATTAAAGGCTGACATAAGCCTTGTTTGAATGGTAGGGGTCATCTTCAGATACTATGCATAGGTTTGGGCTTTCAGCCTCTCATTTCTAGCCTTTATTTCTTTGTATCTCTCCTTGATATCTTGGTCTTTATCTGCTAGCATTCTGAAAGAGGATACCTCAACACTTTGCTACCTTTCCAACACCTGAGTGTGTGATGTGGAAGGTTCTAGAGTGCCTCCAAATGGAGTGGCAAGCCTACTCCCATCTCTTTCTGTGCTTTTAACCTGAATTGTCTCCTCTGTATATTCTTGTTCAGAGACAGGATTCACTCTTTGTCTTTTAGCCTGGCTTGTCTCTGCATAGGCTCGCGATGTTGCTCTCTCTGAAGTAGTGGCCCCTTCCTTGTTTCTCTTGAGGCTTTTCTCCTCATTTAAAGGAGTCTGTAAGACTGGGGGGGTACTCATGGTGGCCTCTGGTCTATCTATTTTCTCTGATTGCTCTGGTATGTCTGATTTCTCTGGTACCTCTGATAGGTCTGGTACTTATGATTCTTTTGGTACCTGTGATTCTTCTGGCACCTGTGATTCTTCTGGAACCTGCAGGAAAGAACCCTCATCAAGTTGTTTCTCTAGGTCAATTAATGTGTTTTCCACAGCAACTTCAGTACTATCCCTGTCCTCTAAAGTATTTTCCACCCATTGCAATTGGTTGGCATACTTTTCTATTTCATGGATGTGGTGATGAATATAAGGAGCCATCTTGTTTTTCTGCCTTCTTTTGCAAATGAAATCCAAGGGATCATATCTCCATATGAAGCTCTGTTTTAGATTTAATCTTTGAAGGATTAGGTCTGCCTCCTTTCCAGCTTCTCTGCTATTACAAATAAAGGGACCTAATTGGTCTTTGATCTTGAGCTAGGCTTTCTTTTTGGCTTTATGCGTGAAAGTCAATTTTGGCAGGTACAAGTGAACAGTGGTCATTTGTCCTGTAGCGGGGTGAACAGTAACTAATTTTTCGTGTAGCGAGCAGGCGGTAAGTGGTTTCCGTCGCACCACTTTTAGGCACTTTGTGGTATTGGCGGGAGGCACCTGATTCTATACATTGAACGACATGTAGCATCAGGGACCCGGTGGAAAACAACTTTTTCAGGCGGGTATTGTTCAGACGTCGAGCCCGTCCGAAATGGATAAAGGTCGTTGGATGTGGAGGGAGGCGATGGTACAGTGATCGAGCGGGGAAGCTGCATGGAGGATAGTGGAGGGCCTGGCGGGTGATTTAGTGCGGCGATTTTTGAGTTAATGAAGGATTAAAGTGGGGTTAAGGCATCGGGATCATTAGCGATGAGTTTAAACAGGGGATTATCTAACTTAATCACAAATCGATTAGTTAGAGGGTTTTCGGGGTTAGGGTGAAATCAAAGATTATATTTTAAACTAGGATATATGGCTAGTTGATATGCAGGAGTTAAATATATATGGGGAAAAAGGGTTTTTATTTACGGGATTTAATAAATAAAATTAGTAATTAATAAAATGAGCGGAAAGGGGCACCATACCCTAAGTAAATGTTTTTTCACATTTTAATGCTTTTCCAACATTAACATAAATACTTAGGATAAGGTGTTTTTCTGGGTTTTTGATATGAAAATGATTTATGTGGGGGGATAAATACTTTTCCTAGGTAAAAGTATTTTAACCTTAGGAAAGGAGTATTATTAGGGAAAATGAATGAAGTGAAGGGGGGGATGAAATTTTATGAGGGGTTTTTTAGTACTTATTGCCTATAAGTCATTGAGCCAAGGGTCAGGTCCCTCCAAAAGTCAAAGAAATGCTCTAAGCCTCTTTGACTTAGGGTTTTTAAGTACTTTGAACTTTATTGTGGGAAATTAGTTAAGTAAAAGGTGAAATGAATGAGGGAAGTTAATTAATTGCCTTTGATATCCAATTTCATGCTTGATTGTCCATTTTTCTATAGAACTTTCATGATGGAAAAGACTATAAACATGCTTTTGTCTAATCAATCACCATACTTTTGCAACCTTTCTTCTACTTACCCATCTACTCATCCTACCATTTTCACTTCTCTTTATTAGGGTGCATTTGAGCTAGCAAACCCTTAGCAAATATTTTTCTTTCTCTTTACAATACTAAACTAACTAAATCTAACCTTATTACATCCAAGGGCTTTGATTGAACAATTGAGCTCCTTTTATTTACTCTACCTATCTAATGATCTACCAAGATTAAACAGTTTGGTCAGATTTTATTCTCTAACTATCAATATGAAATTTAAAGCATGGCATAATCAAGATTAAATAGTTTGATTACCATGGATTGTGGCATGAATAAAAAAATGCACACAATCATTATTATGCATAAAAGTAAATAGTAGTGGCATTTTGGCTTGCTCACTTTCATGGTCTTTTTTCCTTTATGGGGTTCATATTTTTCACTTTTTTGGACCTGTTCTTATTCTTTTTGTCCTTTTTCTTTTAGGACGTACCCTCTTTACATTTTTTACTTTTTTGAATATGGAAAACATTTGCAGAAGGCAAAGGTATGTACATATTACAGGTTTAATCTCAATCATTCAAAAATTATGACTCCTATTGGTATAGGAGCCTAATAGTGGCTCCACTTGGGGATGGCATTTCCTGGTGAAATGTCAAGAACTTTGTAGACCAATGGCCTTCTGCATTGCTGTGATGTTACCCTGCAATTTTTCCTTTTCATGTTTCTGCATTATTACTATTTATGATAGCAAAAATTTCGAAGCTTAGAGCCTTCTCTTCGGGCTTCAACTTCAAAAATCACCATCCAATCAACTCTAGACTTTTTGAAAGTAAAGTATGTACAAATGATCAGTGAAATCAGTAACAAGGTTCAATATAGTGTTTGAGCATTCGACCATTAACTGGTCCTCCTTCTGCTTCTGTGCCATCCATTTCTCTGAGGAAGAAAGAAATATTACCTCTGAAATCGTAAATGATATATGGGCCTTTCCATATGAAATCAAATTTCCATGTTTACCTTTATCCTCTCTCCTTGAATCCCATTTTAGAACTTTGTCCCCTAGGTAAAAATCTTCTGCCTTAGTCCTTTTATCAAAATCCTTCTTAATCCTTTCCTGCACAAGTTGAGATCTAATTTACACTTCTTCCCTAGTTTGTTGTAAGTGAATTGTTTGGTTGATTCTTCTTTGGATGTTTCAACTTGCAACTCTTGGAGCAGCGTCATCACTAGTGTTCCCAAGGAATATGGGAAAACAGCTTCCATTCCATAAACTAATTGATAAGGACTAGTACCAATGGATTTCTTTGTGGTTAGCCTGTCTGCCCATAAGGCATTTATTAGCTTTTTGTTCCATGTTTTCTTGTTATCCTCTAACAATTTTTTGATGATATTTACCAAACTTTTGTTTGAGGACTCCGCTAGTACATTTCCTTGAAGGTAATAAGTTGTGGAGTGGCCCAGGGTTATATGATACTTATTACATAAATCAATCATTCTTCTAGATTTGAAAGTTGCTGCATTATCAATGATGATTTTGGTTGGGCACCCAAATCTTGATAGGATGTTGGCCTCAAGGAAGGTTATTATAACAGTGTCAGTGGCTTGCCTTGATGGTATGGCTTCTATCCATTTGGTAAAATAATCTATAGCAGTGAGGATCCATTTGTGTTGGGCAGAGGAAGGTGGATGGATTTCACCAATGAAGTCAAGACCCCATTGTTGAAAAGGTGCTTCAGTAGAGATTGGTTTTAGGGGTAGGGGTAAAAGATTTTTCTTTCCTTCAAAAATTTGGCATTTATGACATGAGGTTACAAATTTATTTACATCAAAAAACAAAGTAGCCAATAGAAATCGGCTCTAAGAATTTTGTCAGCAGTGGTTTTCCAATAAAGATGTCTTCCACATTCACCTACATGAAACTCTTGTAACACTTTGTCAGATTCTTCTTTTAATAAACAGTTAAGAAGGATACCTTCATGATTCCTCCAAAACAAAGCATTGTCAATTATGCAAAATTTTAAGGATTTCACTTTTAAAAATCTTCTTTTGGTCCTGGATAATTCAAGAGGAGCTTGTAGATTTTGTAAAACATATATGATGTTAGCATACCATGGTGATTCAACAAAGGCTTGGCTGATTGGTGGAGTTGTCATCTCCTCTCCATTATCCATTTCTGCAATAAAATTTATATCTAAGGCCTCACAGTTCGATTCAGCCATGAGCTAGGCTAAACCTTGGCCTTTGATTAACTTTGTTGGTTTGATTTCTAGGTCATATTCTAATATAGTAGCAATCCATTTCCCTCTCTTTCCATTTGGACCATCTTGAGTTAGGATATCCTTGACTACTGAATTAGGGACATAGGCTATTATATGAGAATATAAAATGTAAACTCTAAAATCTTTGATAGCTTTGACCAAAGCAAAGGCTTGTTTTTCCATTATATTGTATTTTAAGGGGGCATCTCTCAGGGCTTTGCTAAAAAAGGCAATAGATTGTTCATAACCCTCATCATTCTTCTGTAGTAGGACTGCAGCAATTGTATGTTCTGAGGCAAAGGCAAATATAATGAAATCTCTATCAAACTTTGGACTGATCAAAACTGGTGTTTTTGTTAAGGCTACCTTAATATCTTCAAAGGATTTCTTAGCCTCAATGGTCCATTTTATGGTCGAAACTTTTTTCAACATATTTTTTAATGATCTAATTAATTCTACTAAGTTAGAAATAAATTTCCTAAGAAAGTTAATTTTTCCTAGAAAGGCTTGTAATTCCCTAATGCTCCTAGGATGTTGTATCTGTAAGATGGCTTCAATTCTTGCAGGATCTATTCGGATACCATCTTTAGAGATTATATGGCCTAATAACTTTCCCTCTTCTAACCCAAATAAAGATTTTTTGGGATTCAAAGAAATTCCATACTTCCTGCATTTGATGAAAACCTTCCTTAGATGATCTAAGTGTTGTTTATCATATTTTGAGAATACAGTGATGTCATCTAAATATATTACTAGGAAGTCATGAATTTCCTTAGCAAAAGCTATGTCCATGGCTCTTTGGAAAGTGGCCCCTGCATTCTTTAATCCAAAAGGCATCTTCACATACATGAATGTGCCCCAAGGAGTAGTAAACGCAGTTTTAGCCTGGTCATCTAGGTGAACTAAAATCTGATTGTAACCAGAAAACCCATCCAATAATGAGATTCTGGTTGACCCTACTACCCTTTATAAGATATGATCCATCTTAGGGAGAGGGTAAGTGTCTTTGAGTAAAACGTTATTAAGATTTATAAGATCAACACAAAGTCTGATCTCACCAGTTTCCTTCCTTGTTGGCACTAAATTTGAAACCCAATCAGAAAATATGATTGGTGCTATTATCTTGGCCTCAAACATCCTTCGAATTTCCTTTTCAATAGAAGGAAATAGGATGGGATTGATCCTCCTAAGCTTCTGCCTGAAAGGTTTCTGGTTTTCTTTTTATGGGGATAGTGTGTTGTATGATGCTGGTGTCATAAGACTTGAGGTCCTCATAACTCGAAGCAAAGACATCTTGGAATTCCTTTAATAGTTCAATGTATTTCACTTTTTCAGTAGGAGGTAAGGACTTTGAAATTTTGATCAATTTTGGGTTTTCCTTAGTGCCTATATTACATTCCTCTATATCAGATTTTAAGGGTTCCATCTTTGGTTTTCTAGTGGCATCATTTGAATCAAACAAGTCTTCCAAAGGGGTCAATCCTTTGGGCAAAAAGTTGTCTTTGAGATTAATGATTTTGGAGTCTTCGTTAATTATCTCATCAATTTCAACTTGCTTTAGGTTTTCTACATCTAATTTTGTAAATTTAGTGGGATGGAATCTATCTATATTTTCATCTTCTATTTCATTAATTTCTATTTCATCTTTAAAATCAATATCTAATGTTATGTCAGTATCTATATTATTATTTACAAATTCTCCCTTATGGTTAAAAAATTGTTTATCTGTTGGTCATTAGCAAATACTTGCCAGTTTTTCAAGTTACCTGGGATAGCAGGTCTGTGCCTAAACTCAGCAGTGTACTAATGGTTAGGTTGAAATGGTAACTTACAAGTGCTTGAAAACATTGCTAAACTATGAGCCTGCATATTATGTTTCCTAGGAATTACAACAACCTTGGTTTCTAGGAAAGTGTTTAATATTTCTATAATGGTTCCTCTGTAACAACTTAATCTAGGGTCTTTGGTCATATATACAACTTTAATCTGTTTTATCACTAATTCAGAGTCTCCCATGATAGAAACTCTTATAGCTCCTAACTTCCTAACTAATTTAAGACCTAAAAGAAGTGCTTCATACTCAGCCATGTTGTTAGTGCATTTGAAATTCAGTCTATAAGAATGGCACTCTGAGTGATCATTCTCTAGATTATATATCCACACTCCTACTCCTGCTCCTAACTTATTCACTGATCCATCAAATTCAAGGTGCCAAAATATCTCATGTCCATAATTTTCACTCTCAGGGGGGAGAAAATTTTCCTTGTTTGCTGCATTTTGATTATCTTGTTTATTGGAAATCTCTTGAGTTTGGACAGTTTCTTTTTTAGCTATAACTACAATTTCTTTTGGTTCTGAAATAATACTGTTTGAAGTGGTTTGTTGTGTTTTTTCAGCATTATACAAAATAAAAGAATCAATGTCCAAATGTAGGGAGTAGATAGGAAAGTTTTGAGGTCTATCTCGGCTACTCACCACATATTTCATTAGGGTCTCTCTGTACAGATTTTTAGGTTGTCCAAAGACTGAGATTGTGGCATATGACATGTCAAGTTGCAAAGATCCTTGGAGTTTAGCCCCCCATGATCTAGACAATAGCATGCCATATTTAGGTGGGATATCAGCGACTACTATATCCATGAGAATGGTCTTAGCAAGATATTGTACTAAGGAAACATACAGGTCTTTGATTAACCCTAGACACTTTACTTGACTTGAGTCAAATGAAAATAATTCCTTGTAAGGTCTAGTAATGTCCAAGTTTAATTTTTCCATAACCGATTTAGGCATTAAATTGTGTGAAGCCCCTGAATCTAACATTGCATTGTGTAAGATTTTATCATGAATGCTAAGGCTAATATAAAAGGGTGGTATCCCTCCTTCTAATGCTTTTCCATTAACATCAAGACCAAATATAAGCTCAGGCTAATCATCAAATAAGTTGACAGAGTCTTCATTCTCAAAAAAGTTTAAGGTTTTGTTTATTTGAGACTTATAGGTTTCACTTTAATCAACTTTGTTAAGGGAACTAAAATTTTCAGTTTAGCTACCTCTGCTCCCAAATTGAAAGGCAAAGGGGCTTTTTCTGTTTGATAGCTTAGAATTTTCATAGCAGGAATTGGAGTAGGTTGCTCTTCTTTTTCTGCATTTGAGGTATTTTTCTGTGGATTTTCTAATATGTTGTCTTGAGATTTCTCCATTGTTTCCTTGGAGGGGATTGAAGTGGATGGTTGATTATTAGGGGGTTGGTCATGGGTTATATCTACAATGGTGGGACCAGGAGGATTCTGATTTGGTCTAGGGAGAATTTGAAGAGTTTTAGTAACTGGAGCTGCTTTGATCTTCTTAGGTTGATTTGGCACTGTTTTCTTGGTTTGGTCAGGAGTGTCAGAATTCTTTTTACTCCTTAAATTGTATTGTTTGTGTACTTCAAAAATGGCAGAATCATAACCTTGTTTATAATCAAATGATTCTCCGAATTGGGTCTGCAATTGCTGCAGCATATGCAGTTCCTGCTCATCTTGGGTCAAGAAGACAGTTTCCTAATCATCTAATCCCATCAAGTTAATGTGTGTGTCTTGTTCAGGGTCATCTGAATGGGATGTTTTAGCACAGTTTTCTTGAAAGGGAGGCTTAATATTCTGATCAGGTCCATTATTCCCAGTATTTTGATTCTGATTCTTTCTAAAGTTTGGATTTCTTACTGGAGGTGCTTGTTGATTATCCCATTGAGGCTTCCTCTAAATTTTCTCTATCCTATCCATCAGTTTCTCCATACCCTTGGTTAGAACATCTATTTTAAGTTCAAAGGGTGATGCTTCATCTTTCGCAACTCCTCTCCTTTCATTCCTAACCCTAGCTCTTTTTGCAAGCAAGTTGGCTTCGACACTAACTGCTACACTCTGCATGTCTTCTAAAGTCTATCTCTAAGTTGGAATGTCATATCAGTATCAAACCCATCAGGAAACTTTATCAATGCTAAGTCAGGTGGGGGTCTAAGATTGACTGGTATTGCATTCTATATATTATTAAATTTGGTACAGTAATCCTGGTCTGTTTCATTTGGTCCTCTTTTGATGTTTTCATATTCTGAAAGGATCTGCAAAGGGTTCTTTTTCTTTTCCCATCTATTTAAAAATTGTTGATAAAATATATCTAAACTATCTATGCTATTAGCAAGTAATGATCTAAACCATTTCCTTACATCACCAGCTAGAGTTTGAGCAAAAAGTCTCATCTGAACATCTCCAATATCAATTTCATGTAATTCAAAGTAGTCTGTCATTTTGTTTACATGATGTTGTGTTGTATAAGGTCCTACGCCATCAAATTGGACAATTTTGTTTTAGTAATCTTGTGGCATGGCACCAAGTGGGGCAGGTAACACAAGAGGAGCATATCTGTTTTCCATGGCTATAAGTTGGGCAGGGTTGAGAAGTGGGGTTGGGGTACCAGGAGATGATACAGTAGTTGATGGAGAACTGGGAGTAATAGGTGATTGATGGGTAATGATAGGTTGGTATGGAAGTGAAGGTATAAATAAAGGTGAGGAATGAACTTCAGAGGTGGAAGGGAACAATGGTAAACTAAGGGTAGTTGAAACTAGTTCAGAAAGCTCAGTGATCTTAGCAATAGTAAGGGATGACTGAGGGGAATTTAGAATATACTCATCAATTGACTGGTTTTCCTTTTGTACTTTGAGGTATGCAATAAATTCTGGATCTAGAACTATGTCATCAAGTGCACTTACAAACCTGGTTCTAAATAGGGAAAGGTCAAATGACTCATCAAAGGGAAGGTCTTCTAAAAACAACCACTCATCGGGGCATGAATCTGCTTTGATTGAAGGTGTTGGAATTACTGAACTTTCTTGTCTTTTGGATCTTCTTGAAATTAGGTTGGGATTATCCACTACTGGGGCATGGTTTAGATCTAGATTAGCCCCAGTATATTAAGTTCTCCTTGAAGCCAGAGTTTCGAGCTTTTCTAATTATTTTCTTTTTGTGAAATTTTGTAAATAGCTTCTAATAAACCCTTCAGGAGGCTCGAAATAAAGATTTGAAATTTTCTCAAAGGTTTTTTAAGACTGAGGGTTTGAGTCCCTAGTATGGTTGCCACTATGTTATCACTCAGAAGTTGTCCCTAAAAGTTATCAAAAGAAGGAAGCATCCGAGGTAACCACAAACCAATCTTTTAGGCTTAGGCTCTAGCCAACCTAAGTCTAGAGAGGGCTCTATCTTTATAATTTATCTTTGTTTTTATGGGATTTTGGGCTAGTTCTTAATGTTCATGGGGTTTTGTTTTGAATTGAAGGTTGTGTGGTGGAATTCTTAGAGTAGATGGATAGAGCTAAGTCTTCAAGCCATTGGGCTATGGAGTCAATCAATGGATAGCATAACTGGAACAAATCATTAAAGGGAGTGTTTACAGGTCAGGCTAGCAAAGCAAAAGGAAAATATTCAGGTTTGATGGATGAAATGATTCTAACCAGGGTGAAAGGGCACTTAAGAATCCTTGTATCAGGATCAGAATGAAGAACAGAGGGTGGTCATGAAAAAAGGGCAATTAAGAATACTTTGCTATAGACCAGAGAAAAACTACGAAAGCTAAGGAGCAGTGAAGGATTCCCTAGCTAAGATAGTTTAGGAGAAAACATTCAGAATGTAAAACAATCAAGACAGAGTGCATTCAAGCAATTTCTGAAATATCATTCCTTGTTATCCATTTAGATTTTTGAGAAACAAACAATATTATGAAGAAACATAAGAAAAACAACAGTAAACATGAGAGAATACTTATTTGTATTTCGCTTTACACAAGAATCCTATAACATATCTAATCTTTATTCCTTGATCTAGCAAGCCAATCCAATCATTGATACAATAGAACTTTGATTTGAGAGAAAAAGTCTATAGAAATGTCTTGGAATCCACCTACATACTTCGAAATGTGAAGTATTTATACAAAAGTATTTACAAAATATCTCAAAACAACTTGAGACTTAATCTAGGGAATAAGAATATCTTCTTGCATGAAGATAGGGACAGATGTTAAATTGTCTCATGTTGTCCCTTTTATTATGGTGTTGTTGGTTGTTTCTGTTGAGTTGAAGCCCTTTAAGTTGGCTTATAGTTGTGGTATTTCTACGCTGGAATCTTCTTTACTTTGATATTTTACTGACACTCTTTGACTCTGTTACCCTTTGACCCTGTTGATTTGTCTTTTACATGTTTCACCTGGTTGTCTTTAGATTTACTGTGGTAACTTTCTGATGTAAAAAAATTTCATAGTAAATCTGTCATTTTCTCCCACAATTCTGTCTCGGGCAATCTAATTTTCAACATTCTTCTGTAAATTTCGTCTGCCTCTGTGTATTTTGCAAAATTGGGTTTGGTGAGAAACAAATGTTTCACCTCATGTTCTAGGAAAAACAGGTTCTCCAATGTATCGTATAATACTTTTCCCGTTGGCAAGGCTTTAATGCCTGAAGTGTTGGCTTGTTCCTTAGCCAACCTCCTGAGTCTATCACTATAGTCTAATTGGGTCATGAGTTTGTCATTGATGACCATAGGACTGGGAAGGCCTTTGTCCCTAAAAATTTGAAATTTAGCCATAAACCTGTCAATGGCTACCTGCATGTTATGGAACTTTTCTTCTAAGTTGAGCATGAGGTTTATTTTGGAAAGAACCTTTTTAATCTCTAGGATGGCTTCAGTCCTATCCTCTATGCCAAGCTCATGGAGCTCATATCTGTTCTTACTGTTCAGGAGGTGGATGAGTCAATTTTCATCCTCGGGTTTATCTCCTAATTCTTCCCTTACTTTCTGGATAGCTTCAGTGGCTATCTTCACTAATTCTGTTTGCTCAAATATAACTTGGATTGATGGCCAAATATCATTGACAAAGTCAATGATATTGGCCCAGAGCATCTCTTTAGTCTGTCCTAGTGGCTTCTGTAGTGTCAAATCTTTCTCTAGGACTTTGATTTTCTCACCCATCCTTAGGGCCTTATGTGTCTCTTCTCTTTGCTGAATTTGGGCAAGTTTGCAATCAGTTTCCAAACTTGCCACTTTCTCCTTTAATCTTTTGAGCTCTGTAGCTTGGATGGACATCTCCTCCATAGCTTTTACCAGTTCTGTTGTTTTCTCAATTGATGTACCTGTTGCTATAGTGGACTCAGTTGTAATTGGCAGTGTTGTGGGATGTGGAGCTGTAGGTGGCAATGTTGCTGCCAATGTGGAAGAAACTTTTGTTGATACTGTGGGGATGATAGTCTTGGAAGTTGTGGCCATGTCATTATGCTTGGACTAAATCAAAGTGTACAACTCCTTCTCTTTTTCTTTAAGCTGGTCATTTAGCTTTAGGACTAGGTCCATAAGCTCTTCATGTCCTTTTTGTGCTTCTAGGACTTCCATTGTTTGAGGGTGATGCAACTTGGGAATTTTGAGTTGCTTCTTCAATGTAGCAATGTCATCATTCTTCTTTTTAATTAACTGCTCTATTTCTTTCACATCCTTAGGATCTTGTCCCAATTCTATCACTAATTCCTCTAAGGACTTGATTCTTGTATCTTTGGCCTATGAAGAGGCCTTCTCCAACTGAAACTAAGCTAACATATTGTTTAAAGAGTTCTGCAATTGGTGGGTTGCTATGGCTTTCCCTGTCAATGTAGAATAAATCATCTCACATGTTTGCTTATGTAGCTCAATCTGGTCAATGGGATGAATATCCCTTGCTAGTACTTCAAAATCTACTTTCTTAAAATATGATGTTGTTCTTGGCTGCTGAGTGGTTGGCTTGATGAAAGTCATCTGCATTTTCCCCTCTTTAACATCAAAGGCTGACATAAGCCTTGTTTGATTGGTAGGGGTCATCTTCAGATACTGTGCATAGGTTTGGGCTTTCAGCCTCTCATTTCTAGCCTTTATTTCTTTGTATCTCTCCTTGATATCTTGGTCTTTATCTGCTGGCATTCTGAAAGAGGATACCTCAACACTTTGTTGCCTTTCCAACATCTGAGTGTGTGATGTGGAAGGTTCTAGAGTGCCTCCAAATGGAGTGGCAAGCCTACTCCCATCTCTTTCTGTGCTTGTAACCTCAATTGTTTCCTCTGTATATTCTTGTTCAGATACAAGATTCACTCTTTGTCTTTTAGCCTGGCTTGTCTCTGCATAGGCTTGTGATGTTTCTCTCTCTGAAGTAGCGGCCCCTTCCTTATTTCCCTTGAGGCTTTTCTCCTCATTTAGAGGAGTCTGTAAGACTGGGGGGGTACTCATGGTGGCCTCTGGTCTATCTGTTTTCTCTGATTGCTCTGGTATGTCTGATTAGTACATCTGATAAGGTCTGGTACTTTTGATTCTTTTGGTACTTGTGATTCTTCTGGCACCTGCGATTCTTCTGGCACCTACAGTAAAGAATCCTCATCAAGTTATTTCTCTAGGTCAATTAATGTGTTTTCCACAGCAACTTCAGTACTATCCCTGTCCTCTAAAGTATTTTCCACCCATTTCAATTGGTTGCCATACTTTTCTATTTCAGGGATGTGGTGATGAATATAGGGAGCCATCTTGTTTTTCTACCTTCTTTTGTAGATGAAATCCAAGGGATCATATCTCCATATGAAGTTCTATTTTAGATTTAATCTTTGAAGCATTAGGTCTGCCTCCTTTCTAGCTTCTCTGCTATTACAAAAAAAGGGACCTAATTGGTCTTTGATCTTGAGCTGGGCTTTCTTTTTGGCTTTATGCGTGAAAGTCAATTTTGGCGGGTACAGGTGAACGGTGGTCATTTTTCATGTAGTGGGGTGAACAGTAGTTATTTTTTCGTGTAGCGGGCGGGCGGTAATTGGTTTCCATCGCACCACTTTTGGGCACTTTGTGGTATTGGGGGGGATGCCGCCCGATTCCATAAATTGAACGACACATAGCATCGGGGGCCCAGCGGAAAAAATATTTTTCGAGCGGGTATTGTTCGGACGTCAGGCCCGTCTGAAATGGATAAAGGTCATTGGATGTGGAGGGAGGCGATCGTACAGTGATCGGGCGGGGAAGCTGCACGGAGGGGAGGGCCCAACGGGTGATTTAGTGCAGCGTTTTTTGAGTTAATGAAGGATTAAAGAGAGGTTAAGGTGTCATGATCATTAGCGACGAGTTTAAACAGGGTATTATCTAACTTAATCACAAATCAATTAGTTAGAGGGTTTTAAGGGTTCGAGTGAAATCATTGTTTATATTTTAAACTAGGGTATAGGGTTAGTTAATATGCAGGAGTTAAATATATACGGGGAAAAAAGGGTTTTTATTTACGGGATTTAATAAATAAAATTAGTGATTAATAAAATTATCGGAAAGGGGCACCATACCCTAAGTAAATGTTTTTTCACATTTTAATGCTTTTCCAACATTAACATAAATACTTAGGATAAGGTGTTTTTGTGGGTTTTTGATATGAAAATGATTTACGTGGGGGAATAAATACTTTTCCTAGGTAAAAGTATTTTAACCTTAGGAAAGGAGTATTATTAGGGAAAATGAATGAAGTGAAGGGGGGGATGAATTTTATGAGGGGTTTTTTAGTACTTATTGCCTATAAGTCATTGAGCCGAGGGTCCGGTCCCTCCAAAAGTCAAAGAAATGCTCTAAGCCTCTTTGATTTAGATTTTTTAAGTACTTTGAACTTTATTGTGGGAAATTAGTTAAGTAAAAGCTGAAATGAATGAGGGAAGTTAATTAATTGACTTTGATATCTAATTTCATGCTTGATTGTCCATTTTTCTATAGAACTTTCATGATGGAAAAGATGATAAACATGTTTTTGTCTAATCAATCACCATACTTCTGCAACCTTTCTTCTACTTATCCATCTACTCATCTACCATTTTCACTTCTCTTTATTAGGGTGCATTTGAGCTAGCAAACCCTTATCAAATATTTTTCTTTCTCTTTACAATACTAAACTAACTAAATCTAACCTTATTACATCCAAGGGCTCATATTGAACAGTTGAGCTCCTTTTATTTACTCTACCTATCTAATGATCTGCCAAGATTAAACAGTTTGGTCAGATTTTATTCTCTAACTATCAATATGGAATTTAAAGCATGGCATAATCAAGATTAAATAGTTTGATTACCATGGATTGTGGCATGAATAACAAACTTCACACAATCATTATTATGCATAAAAGTAAATAGTAGTGGCATTTTGGCTTGCTCACTTTCACGGTCTTTTTTCCTTTTGGGGTTCATATTTTTCAATTTTTTGGACCTTTTCTTATTGTTTTTGTCCTTTGATTTTTCTTTTAGGACATACCCTCTTTACATTTTTTAATTTTTTGAATATGGAAAACATTTGCAGAAGGCAAAGGTATGTACATATTACAGGTTTAATCTCAACCATTCAAAAATTATGACTCCTATTGGTATAGGAACCTAACACTTCTTTTTATAAAATTCAAAATGAATCTTTTACATAAAGCAATTTAATGAAAATTTTCACAATTCCAAACAAACAAGCATCAATCAAATCCAAAGCATGATGAATGAAACTAAAAATAACTTCTTCCCTGAATCGAACCAACCAAACACATAAATGCTTCAATCGAGAAACCAAGCAATGTAATCTAGGCTTGGAAAGAGAAAAGAGATACTCGAAATAAGAGAACAAACAAGACTCCTTCACTCATTCAATTGAACAATGAAGCAAATAAAGCATCCTAGTCACTTCTGGGAGGAAGAAGCGAGTCTAAGGGTCAAGACACACTGGCACTGGAATGGGAGAAATTTTGACTTTTTCTTAACTCAGACACCGGAGCGACTTTTGGGCCAAAAGTAGCGCTTATCAGCACGACCGGCATGACTTTCAAGCTAAAACTAGCGTTGATAGGCCTGATCGGTGTGACTGTTTCGCCAAAAATAGTGTTGATCGAGGGATTCAAAGAAAAAATAAAAAATAACTTCATACGGGGCCAGACTTAACACATCAGAGGGTGGGCTAAACGAGGAAAGCACACAAACCAAGCTTAATGAATCTCTCTAGTCAGGGAGAAGATGGTATAAAAGGATTACAGGGTCGAAATCATGAGAGCAAAACACACTGGCCAAGATTCGGGATAAACCCTAATCTTCACTTACAGGCATCGGCGTGACTGCCTAACTAACAACAAGTGCCAGAGGTCGGTCGAAGAGAGTGTTTCTCATCATATCGCGATGATCAGTGCGGCTGTTAGCAGATTAAGAGCGCTGAGTGAGGGAGCCAAGAAAAAAATAAAAATAAAACAGGGACCAAATCTGCTACTATGAATTTCAAACTCATACCAATAAGCAGAAGAAAAGAAACATAACCAAAGGGAAAAAGTGGAACTAGAAAAGTTCTCACGAAATCATGAAATCTCAAACAAGATAAATAGAAGGATTGGCTCCCCAGCAGAGTCGCCAATTTGTGGTGAAGTAAAATTATGAGTGTGGACACAAACAATTCCTCTAGCCCAATAATGGGTCTAGCCACAACTCATACATTCTATGGAATATTTTCTTAAGGTATAACCAATTAAGAGGGCCTACCTCTTAGTACGCTTATCCCGTTTGATGATGTCCTTGCTTGCTCATTGCAACTATCTCTCGCTTACTTCTTTAAACACTTAAACAAGTAAACAATAGCAAAAAACAACCATGATAATAGACAAATTATAATTCAACCTACTTAACAAGTCACAAAACATTAATACATGAACATGTAAGATGACAAATCATGTAGGAAATCAATCGATAATTACATATATATTGAATCAAGAAGAGATTACAACCATTGTCTAGACGTTGCCATTCTCCTCCGACAAAACCAGGTTCCCACACACTTCTGCTAACATTCCATTATGGCCTAAATAATATTACTTTTAAGGCTCTTCCCTTTAGGCTTCACATTAAACCAAATTCACACTTCTCCCTCACACAACTAGAGAGCTACAACTATGAATATCTTGTTGTTTACTCCAAACTTAATTAGCACTAGCACACCAACATTAACACTAGCGTGTGCTTAGGAAAAAGGGAGGTTTATATAGGATGAATGGATGGGAGATGGATCCTCTTCTCATAGGAGAAGGTCTTATCTCTTGAGGTAGTTCCATCAATATAGGGGAAAAGAGCCCAAACTGACATCCTTGACCCCATCCAGCCAAACCATTTACTAGACTTCTGTCACAAAGCTTCTAGAGTTGGAAGATTCAGCTCTTTATTTAAAAAACTTTCCGTAAGAGGACCAACGCGACTGGAACAAATCTCAATCGCTCCGGTCGGCACTAGGGATAGTACTAATCCCTACATATCAGCACGAAGAGGACAAAGGACATTAGTGGCGGTCTTGTAAACTGGGAAAAACAGAAGTTTTTGGGGAAATGTTGCAAAAGGGAATTGCTCTGCTCATGAAGAGGGACATAATGGGAGTTTCTACATGAAGGGTAAGCATGTAGGGTTCACTGTAGAGGTCCACCAGGATCAAGGAACGGCGAGTACAAGGACAACGACAAAATGTTGTGTAACAATGGGGGAAAAGGGAATCAACTACAATGTTCACAAGATTATCTTCACGAAATGAGGTTTTCTTTTGACAATAGTGAAATTGGAAAGAAACAAATGCATAGCTCCAAATCATGGAGGTATCAATAAATAATCAGTTTTGATACCACTATCAGAATGGGTATTGAATAACTACACGATTGAATTAATTTCAGTAATGTGAGCCATATATAAATACTTTGAGGAGGTGATTCTTGGTTTCATCTTCCAAGACCTCCAATGACTCTTGATATTCACTTATGACTCTTAATATACCTAAATTAATATTTACAATATACATCAATCCTTAGGGATTAGGTATCTAACATATGGAAATCTTGGCTTATAGATTAGATAAGTAACTATGTCGTTGAAACTATCTTTTTAAATTTCAAGAAACCAAGTTTTAGCATCATGTCCTCTTTTGTTTTCATTTTCAAGTATTGATGGCTTAATTTCCTAAGTTCACCTTGCAAGCTACCCAATTCTTGTCCTTTTTTTATGCCTAACAATAGGATACTTTGGGCTAGTACTCCTTGAATTTTTAGATGCACAAAAATTCTTGGATGAATGAGTAGCTGATTAGTGAAGTCTTTGAGCTCTACTATCACTTCTTAAGTGTTTGTATAATTTGTAGTTATCCCTCCTTTCATGAGGTTTCCTTCTTCCTCATGTATTAAAGTTCATCCATTCATCATTTGTCTTTGTAGCTTATTTAAACTTTACAACAAATGAGTACTTATTTGATTTTGTTCCTCTAATGATCTTATTATTCTTTCAATATCAGTTATGTAACTTTGCACTGCTATATTCAAGCTTCTCATAGTCTCTATCAGTTTTATTGGTTCCATGTTACTCTTATGTCCATTAGACTTTGTTTCCTCATTACCTAAATTTTTGTTTAGGCTTTTAGCTTCTCTTTCATGACCACAAACTCTTTGTGCATCTTTCATGTTTCTAATCTATAATTCTTGGGCATGGCTACTTTTTCTTGTACCCCTAACTCTACAAAATGTGCAAGCAACCATTGTTGTTAGAAATTATGCATATATATTTTTTAAATTCATTAATTAGGATACAAATAATTATTGACCTCAACCCATGAAGTGCAAATTCATTAAACTAGATATGATCTCTTGGACACATTCGCCACTAAATCAACTTTCCAATGACTGTATGCCTCATTATGTGTCATGACTTTAAAGTTACATAATTTTGAAGTTTTCTATTTCTTCTAAATTGTGCCCCTTTTCACTATGCAAATATTCTTAAAGGATAAATTATACCACTTACAAAAGTAAATATGTCAAGAACTAGAAAAACTTTTATATTTGGAATAGATAGTGACATTTATTGTGAGTACATAACAAGTTTCATATTAAAATATGGTACTCCAGTCAAATTCTATATCAATTTGGAATTTTCAACTTTATTTTTTTACATTCCTAGAGTTAGAATTTTTAATGAAATTGGTTATCTCCCAAGTAAAGCATTTCTAGAAAATTCTCACCAAGGAACAATTATCTAGATTGATGAGTAGGTAAAATATCAAGTAAAAAAAAAATCCAATTTTGTGATTTGGGGTCACTTTTCCTCTGAAAATCTCCAAAATCTCATAAAAGTGTCCTAAAATAGTGGATTTTTGTCTTTTTATTGTCTCCATTCATACACCTTGGGATTTGGCCAAAATCCCAACTAGGTATATATATACCTACTTTTTGGACTTACCACAAAAATTTCATCAAAAACAAAGTTTTTGTTAAAGAGTGCAACCGTATTTTTAAAAATCACTAAGTTGTCATTTCTAGAAAACTTCAGTAGAATTGGCTAGTGGCTATCACTAACACTTTTTTTATCCCTTGACATTGCATAATTAATCCCAAAAATTCACCTAATTTCTAGTTAATTTGATCATGCTATGTCCAAAACAATATTTTGGCTCTAGATTTTTTTAACATCAACATCTTACTAACATGGAAATTGGTTGATGTGTCATGACACATGGCTATTGATATGGTATTTATGTCCACTTATTAGCTCCTAGTTTGTCCATGTCATCATCTCCCTTAATGAGTTGAAGAATCCTTCTATTGGTAGTCACCCAATTTCTTCCTTCACTAAAAATATCCAAAATTCTTCTTTCCTCAACAACATACAAAATATACTTTGGTAATCACTAAAATGATCTCATTAATGGGTTGAAAAATTCATCTCTTTTGGTGGGCATAAAAGTTATTTTCTATTGATGGCCCTGCCAGATTGCATAAATGGTATTAAACATAGAAAACTTCAATATACATCCTTATTTTCTCCTTTGAATACTTGTTTATTTATGAATTTAGTTGATAAATCTTGTGAATAATATTTTCCTTTACAGTATGAAAAGAAGGAATATTTTGGTGTGATACTCCTAGATTACTTAATGCTAAATCATGATGTGAGTACACATTGATTTTGATAGTATTTGAAACGTTCAACACTAACAAGTTGACCAAACATGGAAAAAATCTTTGAATATTTTTGCATCATTACTATTGAAACATACTTTTAGGAGTCATTAACCCTGTTCAAAACAACCATTCACTTGTTTGGTGATAATTTTGATAACTAGTCAACACTCAACCTCATCCCTCATTTATTGTGGAGCATATGCACAAAAGGATGTTGTTTTCCATTCATTGCTTAAGGCTCAGGTGTATTTTGGGAATGTTCCCAACTATTACAATCAATAAACAATGAAACTGAGTTAACGAAGTTTCTACCCATGTGATGTGTATGCTAATGAATAATGGTGGACCATAGTTTTATTTCAACCAACAATGGATAGCGTTGGGATGACTTGTTTTTGCATTTACTAGTTGTTATACATTTTCTAAAACTAGACATGAACCTTTATTATATAATGTAATACATTTTGATTAAAAAAGGGAGTGGGTTGAACACTAGATTTGTAAGTTGATCGATTCCCTTGATAAAAAGAATTGGTTTGTGCTTAAGTTTGAGTTTCCAACTTGTAGATTAGCAGAGTGTGAGGCAACAAGAGCCTGGAGCCAAGGCCCTCTACAAGGAGCCATGCTACCAATTACATGTATGTTAGTATCCTATTTTGTTGTTATTCTATTAATGTGTATGATTGTAAATGTTGCTAATTTATTGTTTGTTTTCATAACTATCAATATATGGATGTGTGTTGTAGAATTATCACCATAACTTTCTGATCTTTGTTAATTTAAAGAAGAACTTTATCATGTTTTCTAGTTTAATTTTTTATTACATAAGTAGCATTGGGACCTATCTTAAATGGGATTTCTTTCTTTCATGTAAAAGGTTTTTGGCTTAGTTTCAGAGTTGAGTTAGCATATTTGATGCTCAACTTGTATGCATGAATCCAGGGAGAGCCATCAACTAGTCCCAAAACTTACAACTCATTTTATTTCTGAATATTGCATCTTATTTCATTCTACTTAGTTTAATTTACTTATAGTAGGGAATTTTGAAACTGGAACTAGTGTCATCTTATCAATCAATACATGTACCTACATCTTGCATAGATCATGTAAGTGTCTCATCGGAATAAGAGTAACCCAAGTTGATGATTAAATGACAAAGTATTCATAGGATCAAAATAAACCAATATTGAAGGAATATCATTCTTGCCTTTGTTTCCTGGGGAGGCACTAAAGGATGTTAGGATTAATTGTTTTACACTGGGAATAAGAGAAAAGACACCTAGACTAGCTAAGTAGTTATTTTCTTCCAAACTATTACACTTTAGGTTATTTTATGATGCATCACTTGAGGGACTAAAAATCCTCGAGATCCCTCCCCTGGAAAAAAGGAGCCACTTGTGACACTAAAACATTGATAGGAAATGAAAAAATAAGAGTTAACCCCTAGGAATCCTTGAAACCAAACCTAAAATTGGACAAACAACATCTAATAACATAGGAAACCATCCTAGGTGTGAACTCACAATTAACTTTATTATAAACTCTCCTAGTCCAAACCCTCCCCATTCTGAATGTCAAGATGAGGACAATCAGGAAAATTATATTAAAGAAACTAGTACCTCAGTGGGGTCATAAGAGTCTAAATTTTTTAAAGATCCATTCTCAACATGTGAAAAGAATTAGAAGGAATGAGTCAAAAGGAACTAGTCATGTTTGAGTTTCATATCCAAGATCCCAATGGACTTAGTCCAAACAAAAGACATTCCACCATCTACCCTCCCTAATTTCCATGGGTTGGTTAGTGAGGATCTAAAAGTTCTCCTCTTTGAATTTGATGTCCTATGTCAAAGCTATGATTATGACTTTTATGCCAGAAAATAAAGTTATTTCCCGCCACCCTGAAAGAAGCAACACTCCATTGGTTCATGGGGCTTGGTGAGAATTCCATCAAGACTTGGGAAGAAATGAGAAATAATTTCTTAAATAAATACCAAGAATATTATAAAGTATGGGATATCAGAGAAGAAACCTTCAAGATAATAAAAAATGGCAAACGAAATCCTAGTGGAATATGTCAAAAGGCTTCAATATAATCTGCAAAGAACAAAGCAAAACACATTAGATCTTGAAACCTTACACACTATTCACCTTCGCAAAATTAGGAATGATTGACTTATGATAAAATTTCTAAATTAATCGGTGATATTCAAGAGGTAACACCAAATTAGGTAAAGGACCTAGGGATGAAATCACAAGGGAGATTAAGTAATCTAACGAAGGAGTTACTCAACCTAACATAGGGAGTTTATTAGATAATTATATATTCACATTCGTATCTCATTAAGCTCATAGTTGGATACTTTCTAGGAAAAAACAAATAAAGAGGAGGAAAATCTAGCTTTAGCTATCTTTTGTTCCAAATGTAGAAAAAATCATCCTCTACAAGAATGTCCTCTCAATAGTATATACATATGTGGTACATCTATATGTTAGGGCCTAAATCTATCTCAGGCTGAAGGAAGGCAGGTCTATGGTAACATCAAACCACGCTTAACCTGGTAGCTAGCCCTACCAGGTCGAGAGAGGGCTCTCTCCTTGTCAATCTCAATGAAAATATGGCAAGTAAGGCTTGTTATCGAGAAAACTAGTGTCCATTCAAAGCTGCTAGTCCCACTAAGACGGGTAGCTATCTTAGAAACAAACAAACTAAAGTTACTTGTGTTTTCCTTTATGAGAGATAGATGAGAGAGAAGTAAAGAGTACCAACCTCAGTCTTTCGCTAGTCTCCTTACTTGTTTCCTCTCTCCTTCGATAGAGCTTTCGCCACTCCTTTCTCACTTGTCCCGCTTCAAAGAACACCTGTAGAGTCAAGGCAGCAAAATACCATCAAAGCATAGAGATCTATAACCAAAAACAATGTAGGATCAGATGTACATTAACCATACAAATGCATATACAAATACAAGATTCAGAGATACACAAGTATATGGAGGAAAACTCAAATAGCTTTATTGATAGAAGTAGTAGAAGAGAGGATTACAACCAAGCTATCCTCCCAGCATGAAAGCCCTCTTCACCTCATACAAAGCAAGATCACCCAACAATACAATGTCTTCAAAGAGAAACCAACATCACTTCCTTACAAATTACAAAATTCCAGCCTTTGGATCTCTAGGATGAGGGATCCATATATAGATGTTTGCAGGAGAGTGAGTCAGCTTCTAGGATTTTGATTAGTGTCATTTCACTGATAGTTCTTGGTTCCACTTGGAGATTTCATGATCTCTTACTCATCCCTGGGTGAATTCAGAGAGGCAAGTGTCATATGAGCAGTTTCTAGAAGATTCTTTGAGTTTCCACCTATCAAATTGCCTCTGCCATTTGTCTGCTCTCGCTCATCGCACCCTACAAAATGGATTTTCAGTATGCATCACACCCCCCGTGTGTAATAGGTGAGATGCATCGCACCCTCAACATGGAGCAGTCTATATGATCTAGTTTTGACTAGTTCCGAGCATTTTTTCAGGGAGAACTTCTAGGAAATGATGTAATCAACTGACCTTGATCCTTTAGGGTATGAAATGACACTTTTATGGGTTTGAGAGCCCTTGGTTTATGTACATATGTGATTGGGGTTGCAGTGCCCAAATATGTCTATAACAGTAGCCCCCTAAAGCATTAGGTCGTAAATCTTCTGATGTCGGGTGAAATGGTTTATTATGAGGATCTGAGGTTTTTCGAACTAGAAGGTGACCTGTAATAAGATACAATACAATACATTATCTTCATAATGTTTTCATGATCTAGCTGAGGCAGGCATTCCCATGCTCAGCTTTATAAATTCATTTTCATGTACATAGGATAGACAATCATCTATGAGGCAAACTGATGATTCTGGTGGAGCCATCATCCTTAGCTTGGATGATTATCTGTGAAGAAATGATGTACATTTGATGTCTTTATTTTCCTGAATATATTGCAGCCCGGATGGATGAAACTAGATCCAGGGTCTTCAAACTCGTTCAATCTTCGCCTGAAGTACAAGTTGATCCATGTGAAAAGGTGTTCTAATGTTGAACATGGAAATACATCGCCTAATTACCAGCCAATGATGTAAGTTGTTAACAGGTGCGAGAGGAATCACCGATAATGATAATGACCCTCAAGGTACTACAGTACAATTCACGTGGTGTGAATACATGAGTTGATGTCGAACACCACGCAAAATCTTCTGGTCGAAGGCCATTGATGTAAACCTATCACCATAAGTGAGAAACTTTCCATTGAGGCATGCAAGCTTCGAAGTACTGAAAGGGTTGTTCCTAAGTCAACTTCTTGGATAACGATCCAATGTCGACAAGAAGTGACCCGTCGTAGGAGGGCCTTAATGAATCCTACATCTACGACACGGAACGGAGCAAATGATTTTGTGGAGGTGAAAATGATCTGATGATACAAGGTTCAAGGTGGCGGTCATGAAAGAATGGAGCGTTAAGGTATTGCAGCGGATGAGGCATTAGCTGGGTTGGTGAATTCTCTGAGCAACTTCTCTTGAACATATCGGCGACACTGAAATGGATTGGTAGCATTAACCCCAAGATGGATGGTATGGAGGACCAATGGTGATATGACCGGTGAACGGAATAACCCAAACCGACTCAATCATGGTGATGGAGTGAAAGTGTCATGTTCAAGAGCAACCTACTACCAATGAAGTTATTCAAGTTTTCTTCCCTTTTTCCCCAGTCATTTTTGACCAGTACCTCTTTATTTTTTTCAAGCTTGAGGAGGATAACATATGCTTGTTCTATAATTTTCCCTTCGGGCAAACCTATCGCTATGTTTTAACGAGCTTAGCGACAGTGAAACTCGCTCTTTTCTGCATGGACAAGTTTGTCACTATTGCTTTAACGAGTTTAACGACAAAGATAATTCCGTCCTTTTCAATTTTAGAGAGTCTAAAGAGAGACGGAAAGGCAACTCCAGTAGTTCTTTTTTGTAATATAATCCCTTAAGTCTGAAAAAGTATAAAATAATACGTAATGGATGACTTTTCGATAGTTTTTAACGAGCCGAACAGGAAAAACGCTCGATCATTTTGTGTAATGATCCCTCGGGTCCAAAAAGATTAAAATATAGAGGAGGGATCACACTTCTGATCACTTTAACGAGCTGGAGAGGCCAATTGCTCGGCAATCTTTTCATATTTTACGAGTCAGATGAAAAGAGCTTAAAGGAGACTCATTTTTTGAGGAATGAGTGATGTTTTTAGATAGCAACTGGTTCCAGGTAAGGTTTGGAACTTTTCAATCATGGCAGTGTAAAGAAGGTGGCTAATAGAATCACTCGTCGCAGCTGTTCCTCAAAAGGGTAAACAATCAAATGGAGGTGTATGATCGGCTAAAAAAGAGTGGAGGTGATGGTAAGAACACGACCAAGGTTCAAAAGTTGATATATATGTGATCACAAAGATTATTTACCGAAGGTGGGTTCATTTTTTAATGAGCTTAAACTCTAGGGGAACATGTGCTCATTGCTAGGTTTATTTTTTAATGAGCTTGAACTTCGCGTAAACCTACTCGTGCCAGCTGTATAATAAGGATGTCTCTTATCAGGAGGTTCATTTTTTAGGGAGCTTGCCCCATGCGCAACTTTGCTCCGGAGCCTTTTGTATGCAAGCTAGGAATGACCAACCTACGAGGTTAAAGGGTTGAGAGCCTACAAACTAAGAAAATAAAAGGTCATTTTTCACTTGCATGCAAAAAGGTTTGCATGCCCCCAGGTATAAAGAGAAGTAGAGTTTCCAGGTTACCATACGGAAGTTCTTGCATTAGCAAGATTGTTCCATCCGCGTAGCAGACAAAAAACTTCCTCGGCTTTGTCCATCGAAATGGACAAGGGTGACTGTTTTCAGTGCCAATCACATAACCTTTGACGGGGGAATCCTTTTCTAGTCTAATCCCATTTTCCCAAACAGACAAGGGATCAGAATAGTCATATATCTTACGCAGAAACCTACCCTATATCTGGGGTTTTCCTGCCGAAGCAAACCAAGGCGCATGCCCCCTGGGTTTCAGTCATAATCACTGAATCACTCGTGCTCATCAGGTGGACAAATTGGATATTGATGAGACATCCCTTGTGAAAAAAGACCAGTTTGGGATGGCATTTGACTAACAACTGTGTTCGAACCAGGGAATGAAAGCTGGTCAACTAGGTGGACCACTCTACCTTCATGCGGAAAACACATCACTCGAAAGAGTAAGGAAACAATAGCTCCCATGTTGTAAATGTAGTCACACCCAAGGAGTAGATTGTAATCTAGAGGCCCTTGGACTACCATCACGATGAGATGAACAGTTTTCCTTCTCAAAGCTATAGGAAAATTTGGAAGGATCCCTAATGGTCAACTAGTTCCTTTGTTGAAGCCTATCAGATTTCAAATCTCAGGCAGAAGCGATGGCGAACCAAGCGCTTTCCAAGCAGTTGAAGAAAGGATACTCACAGAAGCCCCTTCATCTATGATAGTACCAACCATGATCATTCTGTAATCTTGTACTATGATTCGGAACGATACATTAGATGGTATGCGTGGTCTCCCTAGTAGATTCCAATCGAAGGAAACGACTAGATTGCTTGGAGGAGGGACCGAATAAATGGATGGATAAATCCCTGACGAACTTCCTTCTTGCGGTAAAGGAATGGGTATATTTCCCCCATGTTCATCAGATTCTGTGTTAACAAAAAGAATTTGAATGGTGTCGTTCTCATTCTCTTTGGTGATAGTATCATCTGAAGGTGGACCTTCAGAAGACAAGATTTGGTCAACTGCCATCTCGACCTGTTGGCTTTGGTCCGATGTGGACTCAGAAGGTTTATCTTTAATGATAGGCGCTTCGACCGACAACATAGGTGTGTCAGTCGGATTTTCAACTAGCGATGGACTTGGCAAGAGTTTGCTGTATCCAGGAGGAAGTCGTTGCGATGAAGCAGGACGGTTATCCAAGACTCTTTTAGCTTCGTCTAGGAAAGGACAATGGTGGAGGGCATGATCGCCTTCACACAGTCTACAAGGAAATTTAAATCTTCCTTTCTTTACATTGGTTTCGTTTTCACTAGTTGATGGTGTACTCTCAACATGATCGTCAAAGGTTGAAGACACCAGATTGTGCAAGCGGGGAGACCAGTCCCTCAGGATCCGTGGAATGCAGGGACAATCTCGATGATAGTGGTATCCCTTGCAAATGACACATGGAGATTTAGGTTTGGAAGGTTCAGTGTGTGGATTTTTGCCAAACGATGCATGGTTGCCACACTTCGTCGTTGGCTTCTTCTTCTTCTTCTCCTTCCCTTTCTTCTTCTTCTTAATTACTTGGTTTTAGTGTTACTAGTTTCACCAAGCGAAGAGGAAGAAGGAGAGGGAGAAACAAACGAAGTGGTGGGGGAGAAACTTCAAGATCATCTGGTTGTTGATTCAATTGCCAAGGAATTGCGGTGTTTTGAACGACAGAGGTCGAGAAAAACCATACTGGCAGGCCAATTGTGAATCCTGGAAGGGACAATGTAGCCATGTGTGGAGCACCAACATCTCCCCAAGAGGAGAAGGGACTAGGATTTCCCCCAAGGGGAAATCCTTGATTGGTAGACTCCATTTTCTCAACCTAAGACCAACGAGGGAGCAATGACGTTATTCCGATTAAAATAAATTTTATGACGCTTTGACACAACTTGCTCTTTCAATTTTTAAGAGTCGAGAAAAAGCTAAAGATGACTCTAGTCGCCTTCGATTTTTAATAAGCCTTAAGTGACAAGTGCTCAGATGGACCTTTTCTTTTAAGGAGTTTGAAAAGGAATGAAAGTGACTACTCTAGAAATCTAGACAGAGGGATTACCAAACCAATTGCAAAACTACAGAATACTTTTTACGGTACGGCAGTCAATCTTCCCGAATGTTGTGTTCAGCGCATTGCGATCGATAGGGCGGCAGACACGGCTTCCTAAGGATAAAGGATGTAGTCTATTGTGGTCTCCCAATATATACTCGATGATACGTGGGAGCACAAGTCTGTACTGGCACTTGTCATATCAAAGAGGAGGAATCACCCAACCTACGATGAAAACGATAGTTACCAGGCTTTACGACGCCAGAATATGTCTCTAGCCTAGACTTCTAGATGTTGTGCGTTAGGTTCCAAATAATTTTTATGTTCATTGAGGTTTATTTTACAGTTGATCTTTCTTAAGAAGTTTTCCTTTAAGGTTCATCGCGTGATGTAGATATACAATTCCTAAATGTGCAATCTAAGATGATAAACAATCGTTTACTTTCTTTTAGCAAAGAAAATCCTAGCTACTAAGGAAAGAGAAACGAAATTCTTTCAACATAGAGCAAAGAGCACACACTAAATGCACTTTTCCTAAACCAATTACTGCATGCAGTCTAAATGCAAATGCACATGCATGTATTTATTTTTCAGTTTCCTTAATTTGAGAATGACAAAAAGAAAACTAAGTACAGATCTGAACTATCTTCTTTCAAAGTGACAGTACTAACAATTTTCTCTTCAAAAAACGAAAAGAATACTAAGACGACACTTTGCGATTTTGAATTTAAAACTGTTTTTGACACTTGAAATACTAGTAAATTCTAATCAAATACAATGGCAAAAGTGTAATCGACTATCTAAAAGAGGAAGACTTTGCAACACTCTTTTTCTTGACTAAAAACGACATTTGCGACACTTTCAAATCAAAATACGACAGTTCGATTAAGCTACTATTTGCAAAGGAGAACTGTAAATGATAAAAAACAAAAACAAAAAAAAAAAACAAAAAAACTAAAACTAAAACTAAAACAAAAAACTAAAACTAAAACTAAAACAAACAAACAAACAAACAAACAAAACAAACAAACAAACAAACAAACAAACAAACAAACAAAACAAAACAAAACAAAAACAAAAACAAAAAACAAAACAAAACAAAAAACAAAAACAAAAACAAAAAAAAAACAAAAAAAAAAAAAAAAAAATTCACAATTCCTTATCAGTGGAGGCTGAATAATGCAAAGGAAGATGGTTTCAACAGTGATATACTGATCATAGACAGCAAAACTACTAAATAAAGTTGAAGACAATGAAGAAAAAACCAAAATCTGGAGGCAGAAACAGTCTTACTCAATCATCGCACCTATAACACAGGGAAACAGGGATGCATCTCACCTGCAACACACGAGAGGTGCGATGCATCCAGATTTCCAATGAGAGACAGTGCGATGGTCCAGGGACGAGACTGAGCTTGGTTTTCACTCACAATTTGCAGCTAAGTTCAGGGATTTAGGCTGAGCTAATGATAGTCAATAAACACAAAGTATAGGGGCTGATCTAATGAGGTTATTTGAGCTACCACCAGGGCACTTAGGATGTTTGCAAGTCAGATGTTCAGTTCATAAACCAACACAGAGATTGACTGAAGCAGCGTTGATCTACTTTGCAGTTGCATAGCAAAAGCAGTTTGAAGGCTAGCTGGCTTAACTTCAGGCTCCGACTGTAGTTTATAAAGCAAACAAAAGTAACAAAACAAACAAATTATTTGCTCCCCAGTGGAGTTGCCATTTTTTTATCAGGAAAACTAGTGTCCATTCAGAGCTGCTAGTCCCACTAAGACGGGTAGCTATCTTAGAAATAAACAAACTAAAGTTACTTGTGTTTTCCTTTATGAGAGATAGATGAGAGAGAAGTAAAGAGTACCAACCTCAGTCTTTCGCTAGTCTCCTTACTTGTTTCCTCTCTTTTTCGATAGAGCTTTCGCCACTCCTTTCTCACTTGTCCCACTTCAAAGAACACCTATAGAGTCAAGGCAGAAAAATAGCATCAAAGCATCGAGATCTATAACCATAAACAATGTAGGATCAAATGTACATTAACCATACAAATGCATATACAAATACAAGAGTCAGAGATACACAATTATATGGAGGAAAACTCAAATAGCTTTATTGATAGAAGTAGTAGAAGAGAGGATTACAACCAAGTTGTCTAATCCAGCATCATCCTCCCAGCATGAAAGCCCTCTTCACCTCATACAAAGCAAGATCACCCAACAATACAATATCTTCAAAGAGAAACCAACAGCACTTCCTTACAAATTACAAAATTCCAGCCTTTGGATCTCTAGGATGAGGGATCCATATATAGATGTTTGTAGGAGAGTGAGTCAGCTTCTGGGATTTTGATTAGTGTCATTTCACTGATAGTTCTTGGTTCCACTTGGATATTTCATGATCTCTTACTCATCCCTGGGCGAATTCAGAGAGGCAAGTGTCATATGAGCAGTTTCTAGAAGATTCTTTGAGTTTCCACCTAGCAAACTGCCTCTACCATTTGTCTGCTCTCGCTCATCACACCCTACAGAAGGGCTTTTCAGTATACATCGCAACCCCCATGTGTAATAGGTGAGATGCATCGCACCCTCAGCATGGAGCAGTCTGTATGGTCCAGTTTTGACCAGTTCTGAGCATTTTTTCGGGGAGAACTTCTGGGAAATGATGTAATCAGCTGACCTTGATCCTTTAGGGTATGGAACAACACTTTTATGGGTTTGAGAGCGCTTGGTTTATGGACATATGTGATTGGGGTTGCAGTGCCCAAATATGTCTATAACAAGGCTTGAGATGATTGAAATCAAAAATAATTTTAGGCTAGGTATATGCTCAGAGGAATTTGATTGGTTTTAATGGTTGTTTGTTGGATCAGATGAGGAAGGCAGCTTTGGGTCCGGGAAATCAACTCAAATTTGTAGAGGTTTCTGTGGGGCGAGGTAGGCAAGTGTTTTAGCACTTTGAAATGAATGTGATGGTGAGTTTAAAGACTGGTGAGGAGTTGGAGAGGGCATGCAAGTTTCATGAGTCCTCTTCAAACAGCAGAAAACATTTAAAACTAAATAAACCCCAAGGCAGAGCACTGAAACACCAATGGATTCCACCCTTTAATCTTGATTCATTTAGTTATGCAGAAAAAGATAGATGATGGCACATATACACATAAGAGAAACACTAAATAACACAGGAGAAAACAATGCTAATTCACCTTGCCACAAGAATCCCACAAAATGTTGCAAATCCCTGGTTCATTTCCTTTCCAAACTGCAGAAGTGATTTACAAAGTAACTCAATGCATCCACAAGAGTCCAACCTTGACAAATGACTAAGAAAGTACAAGATATAGGCATCAAACCACCTATGTTAGCCATCAGGAGTCAAATCCATGATTCAAGGAGCTGTTTCAATGAGATCTAAACTAGGAACTGAAAAATAGGCAGTGGAACAGCTTGCCTCTAAAACTATGGAAATTGATTCATTCATCCTCAAACCAACTAAAACTGATGTATCTACTTCCTTAAGTCATTTTTCATCATTTTTACATCATGGTACATTACATTACATCATATCACATTATCAATTTACCCAAGAGAGAAGAAAAAGTCAAACTAGCAGCAAACTAGGCGAAATTCTGAGTTTTTGGGCAAAATTGGCAAAATTTTGCCTAATCCATAGCGCCCTAAGCCTAATGGGTAGCACCACTTCAAGGCTCAGTTTGAAGGCCTTCCACTTCACCAAATCAGGCCCAAGATAGCTTTCTAGAAAGCTTGCATGTCTACTTCTAGGACAACTAGAATTTTTGGATTTGGAGTCCATTTGCCCCTTCAAAAATCATTTCTCCCAAGACTGGTTCCTGTGGGTCCAAAAAGTGGCAGAGAGGGCATTTTTTAGGTGTTTTTTGCCCTTTAGGTGACCCAGATCTCCTCCAAATTTCATGAAACTTTCTTGGTTTCTTTATTTTTCCGTGAGGAATCCAATAATGCAAGCCATTTTGCAAAATTCCTAGCCAACTCAATGCGTAGCGCCGGTGGCGCTGCGCATCAGATGAAAATTCCTGTGTTTTGCATTTAAAAATTGTGAAATGACAAAATTTTCTCAAAATTGCTTCAAATTTGGCAAGAGGCAAGCTTACTAATTTCTTTGCTGAGCCAAGGAAGCTTCAGCCAAAATTTTAAGTTTGTCTTATTCCTTTTTGGCTTTTAAGGCTCTCTTCAACTTAGCTTTTAGGCCATTTATCCTTGCCTTGCAAATTTTATTTCGAGCTAAGTAATGATAGGCCATGTGGCGCAACATTTTCTTCTCCTTGTTAGCCCTATCAAGCAGCTTCTCAAGGTGGATATTCACTCTTTCCAACCATGATTCTCTGTCAGCTTCAATTTCTTGCTCTAGGGATGTCATCTTGATTTTTCTTCTTTTTGCCACTTGCCAATTTTCTCTAATTGTTTGCAGCTCCATGATTGCTTGTTTGTCCTCTAGTTGCTTATTCTCATGCTCAAGAAATTTAATGATCCATTTGGCCCTCTCAAGGTCAAGTGATAAGGCTTGAATTTCAGCCTCCTTCTCTTTGATGATCACATCCTTGAGTCTTGAGCTTTGAGAGCCCAAATCAGTGTCATCTTCCTCAACCAAAACAAAATCTCTATCCTGCCCTTTAGTAGGCCCTTCATCATGCACTTGTTGCTTTCCTTTGTCCTTGTCCTGTACCTATTTAGCTGAAGAAGAAGGAAAAGCCCCTTTCACCCCAGGTGAAGATAGCATTTTCCTGTGATCCGGTGAAGAAAACGAGACCCCTTCCACCCCTGGTGGAGATAATACTCGTTTGGCAGCTGCAAAAAGCCTCCTAGTGCCTTTCTCATAAGTTATGAACACAGGAATGTGAGCCTCTTCAGTTTTGCTTTCAGGCTCTTTTTGTTGCCCGGAAGGTTCACCTTCCTCTTGAGGATCTGCAAAAATTTGAGGCCCCTTGAAGATTTCATGGGCAATGAAAGTTTCCCATGACACTCCCAACTGAGTGAGCTGATGCACAACAATAATTTTGATGACAACAAAGTGATAAATATTATTGAGCTGCTGTGGGTATGGTTTTCTTTTTGCAATCACAGTCATCCTCTCTATGTTTTTGCATATGAAATATGGAATACTCATCATTCTGACCCTGGTGAAGTGCATAAGTAATCTGATATGGTAGGCATAGAGTCTGGAGAACCTACCCTCACATGTGAAGTATTTGATGATAAGTTTCATAAGTGGAACATATCGGTCCTCCAAGAACTTGAAAGGAAACACCCTACTCAGTTTACCATGATATTTGGCCTTAATATATGGTTCATAATGCTGCTTGCTGATATTCTGCCTTTTGTTCCACTTTTCCCCTACATCTAGCATTCTAGTGGCTTCTGCAATAATAGCTAGTGAAAGAGTGAAATTGATCCCAGCAAGGTGTACCACATTATTCTCCATGTTTATGACAAACTGCGTTGCTAACTCATGATAGTACTTAACCCTCTCAACCATCTCACAAAACTCAAAGCAAGACTGGTATCTGAAACAAGTGGTAGCAAGGGGTCAAGCAAGTAGTTCAGTCATGCTAATAGGTTCTGCTCTGATAACTTTTCCACCCTTATGAGGTCTCCTAGGCTGTACATTTCTTTCTCTTGAGCTATCACTTAATGTTTCTTCTTCATAACTTAACCCACTGTTTCTTGCCATAGTGCTTGGTGCTTGTCTTGGGGAAGTGATGTGATGATAATATAGTGGAAAATGGCAATGAGGGAGGACAAGGGAGATGAGTATGAAGAGATTCTACTAATGGGAAACGGAGTTTGGGAAATGAAGGGATAGGTTTTGGGAAACTAGGGTTTTGTGAGGGATTTAGGGTTTGATGAAGGGAATGAGTTGTTTTAGGGGAGTGGGATATGGAAAATGGGATTAATGGATTGATTTAGGGAAATGTAAGATAGAAAAGGGAAGAATGATGTTGACTTTGGTTATGGAGAGAAAGTTGTACAATGAAATGGAAAATGATGAAGACAAGCTAGGGTTTGCCTTTCAAAATGGAAAACTCATGAAGAACACATGTAGAAGATCAAATTCAGCTCAAACGCAATGAAGACTTACTTGTAGAAGAGAAATGTAGCGTTTTTTTTAGGGTTATTGGGCGATTTGGAATGTTTTGGCAGCTTCTAGATTGATGCGCAGCGCAGTAAGCCCAATGTGAAGCGCCCTCCTGATGCATAGTGCCCTTGCAAATTAACATTGGCAGAAACCCACTGATGCGTAGCGCCATTCTGATGCGCAGCACCAGGCAAATTTTCTTGGAAAACAGGGTTTTCAACTTCCTTTGTTGAATTTGCCTCAAAATCGTAATTTTAGCTCTCCAAGGGTATCTTTCACAATGAAATGGATGAATAGCACTCCTTTCACGTTATATATGGATGCCTTTTGATTTTTACTTATTTCAAACCCACTTTTCTAATGTCAAAGTCATTTTTTCTTTAAAACTCTGTTTTTCATTTGAATTGACTTTTCTTGATCACTTAATGAACTAATGCATTGATGCTTTTGCTTTTGTTTGCAATGGCTGGAGTTGGCAAGGTGAGCAAGGGCAACAGTTGGAACTTATTACATATAAAAAACACTTTAAATTACATAAAATAAAAAACCCTGTTTTCACCTCAAAACAGAGTTTTGAGGTAAAAACCATTTATTGAGCATATCATTAGTGAATTTTTGATCTTATGAACTTATAAAACTTCCTCATGTGCCTGCTGACTTTTTATTGAGGTTTGGATGACCATGGTGGCAAACCCTAGACCTAGTGAGACTAAAAACCCTAAAACTGATTTTGGTAAATGAAATGAAACAAAATGACAGTAAATGACCTAATCATGTGAAAACAGGCCAGCAAGTAAATGCCATGAGGGAATTGACAATGAACCACTACCATCAGTTGATCCATGACCTAATGGAATGCAACTGATCAGATTGGGATGCCTAATATGCATGCAAAAAGAGAAATTTGATCATTGATGGAGGGATGAAGATACCGACACTAACACTACAAACAAATCCATGCTACAAAATATTATTCCTCCTTGTGTGAACCTTAAGGAAATTTACCAAGGAATCAATGAACAAACTGAATAGATCTATTTTTTGGCTTAGAAAAGACCATGGATACCTCGACCACCTAGAATGACATAAAAATTAACATAAAGTTTCTCTTCTTACAACATTCACAATAGTGGTATCCTTCTATACCTTGGAAACAATGGTCTCCTCAACCCCAGGGCCAACCTTGGCAACGAGGCTGGATAAGGCCAATACCTAATGGGAGTAAGCCTCAACAATATGTGCCTCAATCATGACCCGCAACCCAACACCAACAAAAATTGGAGTTACCCTCTTCTCAACAACCCTTAATACCACTTCATATTCCTACCCAAAATATACCTCGCCCAAACAAAAAAGTAGCTCATCCCACTTAGAATGTTGAGTTACCACCTTAGTTAACTTATTTTGTCTCTTCTCTGGATTATGATGATATCCAAATTCATTTAGTGAAGGTGGTAAATGGTAGAACTTCACCTCTTATCAGTTAACAAGATCACAAGGAGGGGAGTAATGAGGTGGAAAATAAGAATTTTCCCTTAACCCCACCAACATCCTCCCTACAAAACACAGATCATCATAACTTACCGAAGTATACTCTAGCTACACCATTTCCTAAACGATTATCTATAGATAAGCCTCTGATACAACCTAAATTTGATCTTTTAGGAGAACTTAGAAATGTGTGCGTAAAATTCCTTTGTTTCAAGCAATCAAATATGTCCTGATGTACACAAAGGTTTTTTGAGAGTTATGTTTGAGGAATCTAGGGATAAAGAAAAAGTACCCCCCAATCATTCAAGTTATTGGGAAGATATCAGATTTGATGCTAGGAAAGGTCTTAATGACTAAATATGTAGACCTTGGAAGTCTAGTTGTCAATGTTTATATCATTTAGTATGCCCATACCTAATATATTAATTAAGTTTTGGGGTGTTGATAATGCAATTTCAAAGGAAACAATGGAAAACTCTGATTAACTAAACTCTGAGCAACACCAGCTATCCTTTAATTAGTCAGTAGGTCTACAATTAACCCTGAGGGTATAATAGGTGATGTCATAGTTCCTATGGATTCTTGTGAATATCTAGCATGCTTTATGATCTTAGGTAGATCTTTGTTAGCCACGACAAATTCCTATGTCGGTTTCAAGTTAAGAGATATGACAATCTCCTAGGTAACTCCTCTAAAAATCTCACGCTCTACCCCCCTGTTGAGCCTTCATCTAACCATGTGGAAACCTCTTGGGTAGAACACAGTGACAAGGAAGATCTACTACTTCTCCTCTTCTTAAACCACATATCAATTTTCATAAGATAAATTGAAAATGATCTCCCTCGCAATTTCATAATATATCTAGATCGTATTTTAATATATCCCTATGTGGAGCAAATTATGGGATCACATCTTCAAGAGAGCCTCTAGTCAGAAGAAATGGAGGATCAAAATCATTTAGTCATTCCAGTAGTTAATGCCCCTGCAAATCAAAGAACATCAACTGAAATCTATCTAGGGAAAACTTTGAATATCAAATTCAATATAGATGACCCTAAAAAATATTAACTAATAAAAACATTAGGAAAATACCATAATGTGTTTTCTTGGAGTTACATTTATATGAAGGGAATTCATCTGAGTTTATGTACTCACCACATCTATATTAAAGGTTCTAAACAACACCAATGCAAAATGAATAATCTAGATTGGATCATTATATTGTTTTCCATCCATCTCAATGCATTTAGAGTGGAAAAAGTGGAGGAATCAGTTCATGGGACCATTTTTACTGGTGGGACCCAGTTTGGCAAAAGAGGGTCTAAAACCTTATCGGATCATTTTGAGGTATCAAATGGCATTTTCTAGGGGTAAAACTATATCACTTTAGTGTGACACCTTTTCATGTTGTTCTACACACAGAGAACTTTGCAACGATGCAAGAATCATGTCAATCAGAGGCTGTATGCGGAAGTTATGTCGCTCAGAAGTTGACCTTCCTATTTTCACCACCATAGTTCGAGAGGATGCTACGTCAGCCTGCACTATTCATGGAAATTGGTCTAACCACCTGATTATGATGTAAAATACTCTAGAAGATTTTATATTGTAACTCTGTTTAATATTTGAGGTAGTCAAACCTAACCACTAGCAGGTTATCAGGTTGTGTTATAACCGGGCCACTAAGAGGAAAATGGATTCCATTCTTTCGAGTGCATTTGTTCCATAACTAAGCAAAAATATCCAAGAGGGATAGGAGGTAGAGCACATAGATAATTCTTGCATTGTAGCAACCCATGGGCCACAGGCCATACTTCTTTATACTCACAACCATATTTCTAGATAGAAAAAGAGTGGAGTAGCCTCACCTTCTAGTTGGGTTTTTCTCCCCAAAGGGTTTCCTAGAGTATATTTCATGTCAAATGTGTGTGTGAGATTTTATTTTATCGTTCTCTATTTTCTGCGTAATTTTAATTCTCATGCATGCACTATTAACAATAAATCTACATATCCATAAATCTAATAAAATTGTAATAGTGTAGAATTTCATATTTTAAATGTAATATTATCATATTTATTGTGACGAATTATCCAATGGAATATCCACGGTAGTTTATGAATCATATTGGTATTAGAGTAGGTTTCTTTAGGTATTTTGTGGAGATTTGTAGGGGATCTAGAATGACTTGACTAAAAGTCAAAAAAACCTAATCATGGCTGAGGAACCTATGAATAAACCCTATGATCCTACAGAGTAGAGGTTTTGGCCGCTGGAACAGCAAGTCACTGATATAAGTCTTAATGTAAATCTCCTCCTAGTGGCCCTAAACAATAATATTGGGGTGTTTAAAGAAGATGGGGGTTCAAATGCAAAGGACAAATCAGAAGGGGGTTTAGGAGATCAGGAAGAAACAAAGAACCAATCAAAGAAAGCACCTGTAAAATATCAACCTAGTTCGAGTGTCTTGAATCAGTCTCAACCCCTATTTAAAAGGGAAGAAAAAGTCGATACCAAGCCATAGCATCGCGAGATTGTCGTTTTGAGGCTTAATCACTGGTTGCAGCAAATGGAATGTATTTCAGCGTCTAGTAAATTGAGGAAGGATATAATATTTCATTTGTCCGGTTGAAATTAGAGGGCCATGCACTAACTTTGTGGGAAAGCCACATGAAGACCCTAAGGTTGGAGAGAGGGCCTTTGGTGACTAAGTGGGAGGACTTCAAAACCCTCATTAAGTCACAATTTTACCCTATTAGGTATGTAGTTGACCAATGGATCCAATGGCACTACTTCAAGCAAAAGTTGGGCCAGAGTGTGTAGGAGAACACCATAGATTTTAGAAAGATGGCTATAATGTTGGGTATCTCCCCAAAGAACCCAGATGTGCTTCTTAATTTTGGAGGGTCTACATTGCCATCTATGGGAGCAAGTAATTTTTTTCAAACCCAAATGAGTGGACGAGGCTTGTATACAGGCACAATACCTAGAAAACATAGGCCTAAAGAGAGTGTAATCAAGTGGATCAAAGCAAAAGGAGAAACAAGGCACTTCTAAGGAGGGGAAGAAGAAGAAAAAAGGGGGAAAAGGTAAAAATATGGCAACCACAACACACTAGTGTAAAGATATCATCAATCATTGCAACATTGATGGCCATACAGAGAATAAATGTTGGAAGTTTCATCCAGAGCTCAATCTAAAGAAAAAATTAAAGATAATAAGAAGATGAATCTCATGGCCGTTGGTTTGAGCAACCAAGTTGAAAGCAACTCACACATGGATGAGAAGATCATATGCAAATCAGTGCTTAAGGAGGTCAATCTGACGAGCCTTCAGCAACATGAAGAGAAATAAATGACCAAGATCTTCCATATAAATATACAGGTCAAGATGACCAAGATTGATGTTATATTTGACTTAGGATCATAGGTGAATCTCATTACAGCAGAGCTGGTCAAGAAGTTGGGGCTAGAATTTCATGATCATCCAAACCCATATTCGCTGGGATGGGTAAATAAGAATGCAGAGATGAAGGTAACAAAACAGTGCAAGATTAGATTTGCTATCAGTGTTGATTTTATTAATGAAGTAGAACTAGATGTGGTTCCCCTTGATGTATGTGGATTCGTGTTTGGGAGTCCCTAAATGTACATGCGAGATGAAATATTCATGTAGAGAGCTAACCAGTATTGGCTCGTCAAGGTTGGAAAATCGTTCACCATCAAGGCGCACAAAGGCAAGTTGAAAATTTCACTAGTAAATGCCAACCAAGCCAAGAAATTGATTAGTTCCAGCAAGAATTATATTTTATTATTTTTAAGAGAAATCTAGTCTGCAAAAGAGTCAGTAAGAGGTAAGGCATCCCTAGAGGGGTACTAAGAAACAAAAACAACAACTGGAAGATTTTCTACATGCATACATGGATGTGTTTCGAGAGCCTAAAGGGTTACCACTTAGGAGGTAAGTGGAACACAAGATCCAGCTATTGCCAGACTCCCTATTACTAAACATTGGACATTGGGTTGTATATGAAGTTTGTTATAAAAGCAAGTGAAGTGAAGAAACAGTTGTAGCAGCTACTAGAATAGGGTGTCATTCGATCAAGCACATCGCCATGTGGGTCACCCATCATCGTTGTGCCAAAGAAGGATGGGAATTTCCATATGTGTATAGATTACAGGGTGTTGAATCAAATAATGTTCAGGAATAGATACCCCCTGGCCTAGATAAATGATATGTTGGATCAGTTGTAGCAAGAAAAATACTTCACCAAGTTGGACTTAAAGTTTGGATATCACTAGGTTTGAGTAAAAGACGAAGATACTGGAAGACAACCTTCACAACCAAGTAAGTAAGTCGTGCCATTTGGCCTATGCGATGTACTAGCTATGTTTATGAGATTAATGAATGATGTATTATGCCCTTTTATAGATTCATTTATTATTGTTTATTTGGATGATATATTGGTTTACAGTGTGACATGGGAAGAGAATATCTCTCATTTGATGCAGATGTTGGAGACATTAAAGAAGCACCAGTTGCTAGCCAATCTTAAGAAGTGTGAGTTTTCATAGTAGTATTTCATGTATCTTGGGTCTGTGATAGGTGGAGGTGAGTTGGAGATAGATCCTGCCAAGATGGAGGCCATCATGAAATAGCAGGCGCCTACTAATGTTTCTGAGGTTAGGAGTTTCATTAGGGAAATGCAGTACCTGAGGTAATTCATAGCCTCATTTTCAGCAGTAGAAACACCACTCCACACCATAACAATAGATGACAAGATTTTATAGTGGGGAAATGGTTAGCAGAGGGATTTCGAGCAGCTAAAGAAGAAAATCAATAAAGCACTAGTTTTGGCATTACCAACTTGCAACAACCCTTTGAAGTGGAAACAGATGCGAATGGTTATGTTATGGGGGTGGTCTTAAGGAAAGGATGAAGGCTTGTATGCTACCATTCTGAAGTACTTCATGGGAAAATTCCTAACTACCACAGCTATGACAAGAAGCTCTATACCCTGGTGCAAGTTGCTAAGAAGTGGAAGCATTATCTGATGAGAAAGGAGACAGTAATTGACACAGATCACCAACCACTATAGTACCTACAAGCCCAGATTAAGCTAAAACAAACTAGGCATTACAAGTGGATAGGGTTTCTACAATAGTTTTATTTGGTGATCATGCACAAGAATGGAAACACAAACAAGCTAGTTGACATCATTTCAAGGCCACCCACACCAAATATCACAATTTATACCCAACATTATTTAGAGGATGAGGACTTCAAGGAGGTGTTTTAGCAATTTCAGAATTAGAGTCATGTGCACGATGGAAATAACACCGTTGGCTACCATCTCAAGGATGGGTTTCTCTACATGCTAGATGAGTTATGTGTTCCTAAAGGTGAGAGATTGCATATGATTAGACAAGCTCACACCTCTAAGGTTGTGTTAGCGCTCAAATCTGCCTCAGGCTGAGGAAGGCAAAACTCGAGGCCACATCAAACCACGCTCAGCCTCGTAGCTAGCCCTACGAGGACAGGAGAGGGCTCTCTCCGGGTCTATCTCGGCAAAAGGTCTTCAAAGGGGCTGAGATGACTCCAATTTAATACTGATTTTAGGCTAGTAAAGAGATAGGAAATTTTGCTTTAGATCTTTGAGTTTTTTGTTGGAGAAATGGGAAAACCAATTTTGGGTGCAGGGATTGAGGTCAGATCTTTGCAGAAATCGAGTTGGGGCGAGGTAGGAAATAGTCTTGATGCCTTTGATCAGGTGTATAGATGGATCAGAATGACAAGGAGCTGAAGAGGGCAAAGGAGAACATGGATCCTCTCCAAACTGACGAAAACATGTAAAACTAAACAAATTTTAAAGGAAGAGCACTGTGAACAATGAATTCAACCTCATTTACTCATTCATTTAGTTTCAGAAGCATAAGAAGGAATGGCATACATGTAAACATGAATAAACTTACAATAACTGAGAAAAAACACCATCAAGAGCTAAAAGCCACAAGAATCCCAACAGGTGCTGCAAAATCTTTGATCTTTCCTTAGCCAAAATATGAAAAATATGTACAATAGTGTGTCAAGATCTTCCCAAGAGTCCAACCTTCTACCAAAATCCAACCCCTACACTATGAAATTCATATAATATACACATTTTCTCATCCTTGTACTAAGGGATTGAGCTCAACCATTTTCTTCAAAATAGAATTAGTTACATTAAACTTGGGCCCAATTTCTGAAAATAGGTGCTGAAGATGAACTCGTATATCCTAAACCATAACACCTGTTGCAAAACTGAAAGAGGTTTTTGTAGATAAGGTAGTTCTGGAGAAAAACCTCTCTCAAATTTGGGAAATTCGTTTCCATTAGCTCGTAATCTGTTCCACAAAATCATCTCTAAAACAGAAAATCATTAAAAATTTAATTATGTGAAAATGAGTTGTAAAGATCTAGTCACACATCCCAATCCATGACACCTGTGAATAAACTGAAAGAGATTTTTGTTATATGGCTCGTTCTTAACAAAAACCTCCTTGGGTTTTGCAAAATTACTTTCCATCTGCTGTAAAATGGTCCCACACTAAAATGACTAAAACAGTAAAAAATATGAAAAATTTGCTTTGTTTTAATATAAGCTCCAAATATCACTATATATCTCCCACATAGTAGCACCTGTGCATAAACTGAAGGAGGTTTTTGTTATTTGGTATGTGATGAACAAAAACCTCTCTCACTTTTAAAAAATTCCTTACCATTCTTTTAGAAACTGATTTGGAACTAAACTTGTCATTGTGTGCAGCAACTGACCTTAAAACATGCATAACCAAGAATCACTCATTCATTTCTTCTAATCCAGGAACTGGTTACAGGAGTGTGATATGCCGTTGAAAATATTTTTCCGAGATCCTTCTGATAGAAACACTTGTGACATTTTTTGTGCTGAACATCATGTGCAAAACATATAACAAAACCAGACATAGTAAGAGCTCATGTTGATCCCTGGTGACAGGCTGCGAAGACTGGAACTAACAGGTTGCAAGGCACTTCGGTGTAGGGATGATCGTGGCCAACTTGTAGAGGTATGTGTATTGGTGGAAGATGCAAGATCAGGTAGCTAGGTTCATAAGACGATGGATGCTTTGTTGTACCAGTAAGTTTAACAACAAGAAACATGGTCTATATCATCCCTTACTTGTACCCACTCGTCCTTGGGAAATAATTTCCATGGACTTTATGGGAGGTTTACCAAAAACCATGAAGGGAAATAACTGCCTATTCGTGGCAGGTGATAGGTTTAGCAAGATGTGTGTTCTGATGCCATGTAAAAAAACCATTAGTGGGCAAGATGCAACAAACTTGTTATTTGGGTAGGTCTGTGTGCACTTTGGGATACCAAGGAGCATCATTTCATACAGGGATACAATATTTCTTAGTGCATTCTGGACTACATTGTGGGAGAAGATGGACACGAAGTTGAAGAGATATACATCATTCCATCCACAGACAGATGGGTAGACTGAAGTAGCCAATAGGACTTTGGTGCAGCTTCTGAGGGGATACAACTAAAAGAATCTGAAGACCTAGGATGAAAATCTGGTATATATACAACATTCTTACAATAGAGCGGTCCATACTTCTATAGGAAAGTCCCCATTTGAAGCCTGTTTTGGATATTTGTTGCCTTCACCTTTGGTCATTGCATATGGGCAGCAAGGAGGAGTGAGGTATCTTACGGGAGACACCCTGAGGGCTAAAAAAAATATAGAGAAGATAAGGAAAATCCATCTAGAGGTACAAGAGACACTATAGAAGTCATGCAAGAAATATAAGGTTAGGCATGATCAGCATAGAAAAAAGAAATCATTCAATGTGGCAGACAGAGTATGGCTATAGTTGAACAAGGAGAGGCTATAGGGGCCTGGTAAGAAAATTAAGGCCCTCAGGTATGCTCCCTTTGAGATACTAGAAAAGGTGAGTGATAATTCCTATTGACTCAGTTTACCACCATATATGTACATTTACTCAGTTGTGAATGTATTGAATCTGAAACTCTATGAGACTTCCATGTTAGACTAGGAAGAGGAATAGGTCTTGCCTTTTGTGGAGGATTTGGCACCATATGTTGAGGAAGAGTTGAAAGAAGATATAGTTTTGTAGAAGAGGTCCAGAACTATAAGACAGAGGTAGCATGACCTTTGGCAAATCAGGTTGAAAGGAAAACTTCCAAGCAAAGCTAAATGGTACACCAGAGAGAAGGTGGAGGAAAAATGTTCTCACCTCATTCAGTGGAAGCTTTTTGGGACCAAAATCCTACCGAAATGGGGAGGTGTCATCTAGATTGGATCATTACATTGTTTTTCATCCATATCAATGCATTCAAAGTGGAAAAAGTGGAGGAATCAGCTCATGGGACCTTTTTTACCAACGGGACCTAGTTTTGCAAAACGGGGTTTGAAACTCCATGAGAATTTTTTAGGCATCAAACAACGTTTTTTGAGGCTAAAAATTTGTCGCTTTTATGCGCACCTTTTCATGTCATTCTACACGCAAATATATTTCTAATGACGCAAGAATCATGTTAATTGGAGTATGTATGCGAAATTTATGCCACTCAAAAGTTGACCTTTCTATTTTCACCACCATATTTCAAGAGGATGCCATGTTAGCCCACATTATTCCTGGAAAATGGGCTAGCCATGTGATTATGATGTAAATGAATTTAGAAGAGTCTATATTATAACTCTAGTTAATATTTGATGTAGTCAAACCTAACCATTAGTAGGCTATCAGGTCATGTTATAACTAGGCTATTAAGAGGAAAATAGATTCCATTCTTTTGAGTGCATTTGTTCAATAACTTAGCAAAAATGGCCAAGAGGGATAGGAGATAAATCACACAGAGAATATGCGTACATTGTAGCAGCCCACAAACCACGATCCATACTTCTTTGTACTCATAGCCATATTTCCAAACAGAGAAAAAGAGAGGGGAGCAATCTCACCTTCTAGTTGGGTTTTTATCTCAAAAGGGTTTCCTAGAGCATATCTTATGTCAAATATGTGTGTGTGAGATTTTATTTTTTCATTCTTTGTTTTCATCATAATTTTAATTTGCGTGAATGCACTATTAATAGTAAATCAACAAATCCATGGATCCAATAAAACTATAATAATGTAGAATTTCATATTTTAAATATAATATTATCAGATCCATTGTGACGAACTGTCTAGTGGAATATCCACATCAGTTTATGGATCAATTAATCTAACCCTTAGGGAGAGTTACAAAATTTCTTTATGTGAACTTTATTTATCCCATTTCAAATAGAAAATGAGACTCGTCATTACTAATTATGCCCAATAAAAATGGAAAAATGGCATATATGCATTAACTATAGAGAACTTAACAAAGCGGCCCTCGAGGATTATTTTCCACTACCATTCATTGAGCAGGTCGCAGATACCTTAGCAACAAAGAAATATTTCCCTTTTCTTGATGGATTTAGTGGCTACAATCAAATCTAGATTTCCAATGAAGACCATTAGAATAATACCTTTACCTACCCATGGGGGACTTATGCCTATCAAGTACTACTTTTCAAATTATGTAATGCCCCTACTAATTTTCAAAGGGATGTCGTTGGAATGTTCTCAGACTTGATTCATAATTGTGTTGAGATATATTTGGATGATTTCATTGTCTATGGTGACACTTTCGAAGAAGCCTTGAAAATTCTCAAAACAATTCGGATAAGATGCTCATAAACCAATCCTTCTCTTAGTACTGAAAAATGTCAAATGCTCCTCACTGAGGTAATTGTTTTAGGCCACCACATATCACCTACCAGTATTAGAGCAGATCTCGCAAAGATCAAAGTAATCCTAAAACTTCCAGTGCCATTATCATGGAAATAAGTCCTTAGTTCCTAATTATGCAAGCTACTACTAAAGATTTGTTGAAAATTTTACAAAAATAGTTTCCCATTGTATCAACTACTCTCCAAAACCATAAATTTTCTTGGGATATTCAATGTCTAGAGGCCTTTGAAGCTCTTAAGAATAAACTTTTCACTACACCAATCTCACAGGGCTTGAACTAGTCCACCCTTCCACATCTCGATTGATGCATCGAATACTAAGCAGAAGGAAGAGTAAAAATCACCCCTACTGGACAAAATTATATTGTGAATGAGAAATAATTTCTAGTTGTTGTGCATTTTATTAGCAAATTTTGTCACTATATTACTATATACCATGTGTTCATACATACTGATCACTCAATAATACATTGGTTAGATATGGAAAGGTGACTAAGTGGCTAATTTTGGTACAGGAGTTTAATATTACAATCCTTGATAAACTTGGGAAAGAGAATGTCATTGTTGACTTTCTCTCTAGAATTACAAACGAGAAAAATGATCGTCTAGCGAAAGAAAACTTTTATGATGAACAATTGTTTGACTTATTTATTGACACATGGTGGTTTGCAAAAATTGCTAACTGTTTGGCTACGGGGAAGCTCCCATAACACTTGTCCCCAAAGCAATGTTTAAAGTTCATTACACAAAGTGTTATGTACTTGATGGGCCTCCAAATTAGATACAAATTAAGGCTCATCTAATATTTCCTAATCTCATTTAACCATTCCTTCTGCACTCAATAATGTATTTTAAAGCTTTAATGTGTTCTTAGGAAGGTTAGAGATGATTGTAATATCTTGTGTTCCTAATGCATTTATTGTGAAAAATATTGAGAATATTTGGGACAGATCACAAGGAATCCAATCAAGAGAAAAATATTGGACTTGTCCCCTGCTAAAGTATTATCAAAACTTGGTTGGCTTAGAGAAATTACTACCACTCCCTATAGTTGTGAGGTCATAGGGAGCCAGATCCTATTTTCTAGTATTTTTGGAGGGAAGGAGTCCTCTCTTCAAGGAGTTTTCCCCTTATTTATTTTTGTATATTTAAAAGGCTTGAGTAGCCCATTAGGGAGAGAACTTTTGGGAGATTAGAGTTAGTAGTAGTGAATGCTTGCTACCTGAAATTTTAGTTTTATAAGCTCTCATGTATGAACACATTTTATTATCAATGAGAAGCATTTTTATTTCCTAGATTGTTCTTCCTTCAAGTACTTGAGTCTTCTTGGTTTAGGTCCCAACCCAAGTGCTCAAGCCCCCCTCTTTATATTTTTGCTACACATGCAATAGTTCAACTATATATATATATATATATATATATTTGTGATTTCAATTCTTAATATTGTTTTCTGTAGGTTGATAAGATAGTTTGTTTATAAGTTTTTGTATGCATCTTGTATTAGTGAATTTAGCCACAATTATTTTATGCAACTTAATATTCTTTCTCATGCACTAGCTTGCTTAGAATACTATATTTTTACTTCTTATCATATATTTCTACAATATGTTAGTAAATAAATTCATGTTTTGCATACTTACAGGAACCTCCAAATTTACCCTTTTGAAGAATAAATTGATTCGTAATAAGCACCTGAGCTTGGGAAATACTTCTTGACTCTCCTTTGACCCTCCTTCACCTTCTTCATCCCTCAAACCACAAGGAGAATCAATAAATAATGCTCTCGTTTGTTTCCTGTACCAAAACAGGGGCATCCTATGGTAGTATGTAGATTGCCTTAGAACACCTCCAAATTTGCACCCAAATCTTTTTTATCATTCCTTAACACATTACAATGCTCATTAGACCCTATAGATGGAGTTTAGAGGTTCAAACACCACTTTGAAACTTTACCCTAGTAGTTGTAGCAAAAAATGCCTTCTTTTTGTAATTAGGGTTTACTGTTTGGATGTATTCTTTCAACTGCAACTTGATTTATCATACATTATATAATAGAATTGATTTTTCTCTAGCATTCTTGAAATGATTTTCTTTGATTTCATGCAAATAACATAGGCTTATTTCCTATCATTCACTTTCCTACAATTAGCGTATATTTATTTCCTGTCATTTACTTTCCTACAAAATAAAGTAGGTTCATTTCTTTTCATTTAACTTTTTGCAAATAAAGTAGGGTTACCTTGTGTCATTCACTTTTCTGCAAATAAAATAGGGTTTATTTCTATTGTTTCCTTTTCTACAAGCTAGATTAGGTCTATTTGTTGTTCCCTAGTTTTTTAAGCATTTTTTGTAGCCTAGATAGAAAAAGTGGTCTCTGTACATTTTAACTTCCCTTTAGTTGCATCAAATCGACCAAAAGGAGAATACATTGCATATTGCACATATAGTGCTGACACCTCTTAAGTTTGTACGAACCTTAGGTTGATATTTAAAGTTGAGACCCTCGGGAATTTCAACATTCTTATTGTAATATTGAGGGCCATCAGGACCCATGGGTTGATGGCCACCTTTTTCACATAGGGCCTGATATTATTATTCAATAATGTGTCAAGATGAAATCTAGCCCCGAGGGTTAGCTCAATTGGTCGAGTCACCATTATTAAAGCACCTTTGTTATTGCAAGGTCACATGTTCAATTCTATTGACACCCTTAGGGTCAAGCTTTGTGGTTAAATTTGGCAAGAATTCATCCCTTTGGGTATATCTTTTTGGTACGAATATTCTATGGACGTAGTGGTCACAATATCTCGCGGTACGTGAACCACGTACAAAAAAAAAAAAATAGATGAAATATATGACATTATTAAAGATTGCTATGATAGGCCTTGTGGAGGTTATTTTGCTAACAAAATAATTGCAACACAAAGTACTTCACCTATGATACTATTGGCATACCATTTATAGGGACACCAAGAAGTGTGTTAAGAGTTTTGATAGTTGTCAACAAGTGGGTTGACCAATTCAATTGGATGAAATGACATTACAACCTCAAAATTTGATCAAGCCATTTGATAGGTGGGCCTTGATTTTGCAGGGCCAATAAATCCACCATCAAAGAAAAATATATATATTATCGAATGCACTGACTACATCACTAAGTGGGTCGAGGCCAAGGTTCTACCAAGAGAAATAAAACAGGTTGTAGTAAGTTTTATATATGAAGAAATTTCATTTGTTTTTGAATTCCTCATAAAATAGCCATTGATCAAGGATATCGTTTCACTTCTCAACTCATTCAGAACATTATGCAACAATTAAAAATCAAACACTAAATTACTACTCCCTATCATCCTTGGGAAAATGGTCAGGCAGAGGTGATAAAGAATGCGTTAGAAACCATTGTGACCAAAATTGTTCAACAACATCATAAGGATTAGGAAGATAGTATTCTTGAAGCACTTTAAGATTATTGTACTACTTAGAGAAATACCATGGGATTCACTCCATATGAGTTGGTATACGAAAAACATGTGCTTCTCCTAATAGAATTTGAAATTAAGAATGTGAGAACTGCAGTACTAGTAGGATTGGATCTGTTAAAGGCCCGATGCCACTGGCTAGATCAGATTAATGAGCTCAATGAATTTCGTCAAGATGACTTCCAATATGAAGCCCTCATCCAACAATAAATAGTGAGGTGTCATGATGATTTAACAACTTGCAACTTATATAGCCACTTTAATGGATGTCTTAATACAACATAGGAAATTCTAACAATTGGAGGATGAAATTGGTTGTCTTCATAGAAATTTGGAAGAATTCACCTGTGATAAAACTCTAATGCAACACCCTTTTTCATCCTCTATGTGCTTTGCCTCTTCTTGGCATGTGCATTTTTCTCCATTCCTCCTACACCTACACAAAGAAGCTAGGTAGTAGAGCTAGGAGCATATTTCACAATTTTTATGTGTGGTGCCACTAGTTAGTTATAGTGTTCTTTAAGATTTGTATAATTTTAGGAGCTTTCAATTGATTCTTTATATTTCAAAGCTTTATGTAATGAACTAAAATTAAAATATACAAATTAATTGCATAAAACAATGCTATTAATAATTGACACAAACATTCAATTGATTTAGCATAGAATTTTCGAAAACCATGAGCAGTGAATACTTATTTGTAGAACAAATATTTGTCATACTGTCCATTATGGAGCCATAACGCTAATTGAATCTTGCTAACCGCAACAAACTTTTGGGGACAACTCTCCACCCAACTGTAGCTTCAGCTACACATAATCTTTCTACAATTGGCCACTCTCGAGCCCTCAATCAACTACCACTGCCAGGGAATTCTTTATCTCACAACATTCTCCTCTAGAAATAATGAATGAATGATTCTCATCTCCATTTCAGACATTAAATAAAACCAATTATTCCAAAAATGGAAGGGGATTGGAAAGGGATCCACATGCACACAATCGATGTGTCAACATGCCAAATTTTATTTCTTTGTTTTAAAATTACTTAACTCAATATTTTTTCTTAATTTAACTCTTTCTTGTTTTATGCCTTTTAACTTTTTGTTAACTTTATATATTCTTACTATTTTTATAGTTTATTTATATATATTTATTTAGAACTTCAGTGTATTATTTATTATTTATTTGTTATTATTATATTTTATTTATTATTTATTGTTATATATATATATATATATATATATATATATATATATATATATATATATATATATATAATTATTATTATTATTATTATTTGATTTATTATTTCGGGCTATTACATACTCCCCTTCTTTAAGGAACTTCGTCCCAAACTTAAGTTTAATTTTTTAACTTTTTATTATTTTATGTATTTATTTATTACTTCATGTTTGCCCTACACCCTCTACTGAATTAGTATATGAGCAGACATCAAAAGTTTACACAACACCTGGGAAATCCCGAGAAATCTCTAAGTCCTTTTTCCCAATTTTTGGAATCAGGCATAAAGCCTCATCAGTCTATACCATAGCCCCAAGGCTCAGACCTCATCTGCCCCAAGGCAGGCATCCGATCCCAATACTCAATGACTACAGGTATCTCACAAGGCTAGCCTAACTTCTGCCACACTTACTAAGGTGCACAATCCATGGCAACGAAGTCCTCACACCCCCTATGGACTTTGGCATCCCAATCCAGTATCAGGCACTCAACCTCCTCAAGATGGTCCCATATCACCTCAAGAGCTATACAAGACAAAGGAACCACTAGCATATGTAGTGTTGATTGAGTTTGTCCCCAGCCCATATGGTGTTACATATTCTCCCTCGCAGGTATGGGCTCCCACAAGATCATCAAATAAATCGACCCTCTCGGCCCGTTAGTGGAATTCTTGTCAATCACTAGATCTCAACATGTGACCAATGCATTAATTATAATCATAACATCATAGAAAATAATCCACATGCCACATCATGTATACCATCATGAAAACATAACATCATTGTTATCACAACATTCTAAATAAAAAAGAATTGCATGCTAATGCATGTCATAAAATATGCATGCAATGACTACATGTTTCATATCATGAAATACCATCATAAGTTATAATGTCAACATACTATAAGAAGTGTATGAAAGGTTTTATGATCTATTTTAGACTAATTATAAGTTGCTTCCTTTTCCTTGACATATGGAATTCCTATCTATAAATTTGATATGATTTATGAATGTGAGTTTAATCATATACTCATTTTTTTATGTCTATCTTCTAGGGCATAAGCAACATGTGTGTTATAGTAATTTACCATTCTTTTCCTCTTCAAAAGGCCACGTCCATGGAGTAATACAATACAATAATCCTTAATTATGCCTTAGGACCCCATAATTCAACAACCACTCTTAATCCATCATTTATGTGTATATATATTCTCAATCATTCACACTCTAAACTATCAAATTTTCATCACTTAGTTTCCTTTCCACTATTCTCTTCTCAAGGTTGTGTAAGTAACTAGAGATGATCTCCATTCTTGGATCATCTTTTCACTAAAAAGCATCACAAGCTTAATAATTTATGGTGAATTTCAACTTATCCATTACTCAGCCTTCTTTTGTTACAGATAAGCTTTTCAATTCTTCACTCACACATATATATATATATATATATATATATATATATATATATATATATATATAAAGATATTAATACACCTATTAATAATAATAATAATATTCTTAATGCTAATTACTCATCAATATTATTAATTCTTTATTACCAAAAACTTATTACTATAAACTTATAGAATACTAATAAATATAACCCATTCCATTATTTATCTAAATTAATTTTGCTTCATATAACTAAAGAAATAACCACGTTAAAACAACATTTGTACATGTCTTCTTTAATCGGCCTCCTTTAAGTACTTGTCTATTCTAATAACTAGCATACCCCCAAAGTAGGGGAAGGGAACACTGAAGAGAAAGAGGTTAAATCTTGATTATATGTAAATGTTTTGAATGTAAAATTAGTAATTCATTGAAAACAAGAGTTGCAGGGCAACTTAGCGTCTGCGACTCAAGTTAGAAACGACGCTCCATAAAAAATTACATAAACATTATAACTTGTAGTGGTTAATGCTAAATTAACAATGGTTAATAGGCAAATCGAATCCTATGGTCTTGCTCTATACGGAACTAATAAATTGAGATGTCTACACATTTACAATTTTACTCCTACATAAATAAATGTGGGAAGTAACTCTTGGTAAGTATATTTATTTACATCTTATTCCTATCCTTTTTTTATTCAACACCTTGACCTTTTAAGAAGATAACCACTTCTATAAGTGAATTAGTGATTTCTTCCATTTTTTCTTTATCCTCATCTCTCATTTTAAATATTTCATTCCATTTCTTGTTGGATTCCATCATTAATTTTTCTAATTTGGTATTTAATTCTATAATAGTAACTATTTTTTATAAACCCTAGAGGAGTTCATACCTTTGAGAGATTAAATTTGGTAACTGAGTTTGATATAGTGTTGGAAGTTGGGTGAATAAAGGAATCAACAATTGAACAAATGTGTGATGGAATCTCCATCTAGTAGTTGTTGATATATTTTGAATATGTTTTGTAATGATGGATGCACCTAGTGCTCTCCGAACAAGAGTTTTATCGGTAAATTTAAAGGGAAAAACCTCGTAAACTTCTTCTTTTTTTAATAAGAATGGGTAATGGATATATTGCCAAAGGTGGAGCAAGCTCCTATTACAATCGACTGTAACTTAAAAAAACTGAGCAATGAGAGTGATCTAGGAACGTAGTCCCTTCTCCATTGCTTATATTCAAAAATTCATTGAGATCTTTAGTTATTCTTGAATACTGTCTTACGTATTGTCCCTCTAGAAAAGAAAATTTACATAACATTGGTCGTTCTGCTTGTTATTCCTTCTGCTTACTGTTCCTTCTGCTTGCCGCTTCATCTGCTTGTTGTACCTTCATCTTGCTGTTCCTTATGCTTGTTGTTCCTTCTGATTGTTGTTCCTTCTTTTGTTTGATGTTCCTTTGCCTGTTGTTACTTCGGATGTTGTTCCTTCTGTTGTTGTTCCTTTTGTTTGTTGTTCCTTCGGGTTGTTGTTCCTTCGAGTGATGTTCCCTTTACTATTGTTCCTTCTGCAGTTGTTCCTTATGCTTGTTGTTCCTTCGAATGTTGTTCCTTCTGTTGTTGTTCCTTCGGCTTGCTGTTCCTTCTACTTGTTGTTCCTTCTACTGCTATTCCTTCTGCGTGTTGTTCATTCTAGTTCTGCTTGTTGTTCCTTTCCCTGTTGTTCCTTCTGTTTGATGTTCCTTCTGTTGTTGTTCCCTCTGCTTATTGTTCCTTATGCTTGTTGTTTCTTCTGCTAGTTGTTCCTTCCGCTGATGTTCCTTCTGAAGCTGTTCCTTATGCTTGCTGTTCATTTTGCTTTTTGCTTGGTGTTCCTGAATGTGACTTGTTGAATTCCTAAAACAACTCTCATTCTAAATATTGGGGCCGGTGAGCGTAGATCTGTTAGTTGTAGGATGGTTAAGGCAAGGGATGAGTCGAGCAAGGTCCTCCATTAAGGCTGAGATTTCCTTGGTACAATAGACAAACTTTGTTTGCCAACGAATCTACTTGCTTATTTAATTCTTGCAAAATGTGGTATGAGTCGACTATGTCAAATTCTTTCAATAAGTTTCGAATTTGCTACAAGGTTTTGTTTAAAGCGGGGTTACAAAAATGATCTTCAGAGTATAAGAGATTAATCAGAAGCTCCGATTCTCTGAATATTTGAATTGTTTTATATCCTAGCTCCTTCACAATCTAGCATGCTTTTAAGAGACTGTAACTCTCTGCTTGATTTTTCGAACTTATACCTAAACTAAAGCTAGTTTTATTTGATCTATCTGAGGTTTCAATAGCAGAATTGCATAGGCTGCATCTAAAGGGGCCGTGGAATCCTCTTTTGGTCAAATTTTCTCCTGTTAGAGCCTTCTTGTGCATGAGTAACCAAGTGAAAAATTCACCTTTAGTAGACTAAAGGGGGACCAAACGGATTTCCAGAGCTTCGATGTTAGCAAAGAGGCATGTATAGGTTGTAAAGAGGAGAATCCTTGAGCTACTGTATATATTCCGGTTCTTCCCCACCCCCATTTGTCTTTGGATCAGTGATGGACAGGGGCAAGACCAGAGAGTGTTGCACATAACAAGTTTTTTTTGGATTCCAGGTGGTCGGGAACCCCAGGGAAAGTCCATCCTACCCAGTTCCCTTTGCTATCCCAAGAACAAATATCAGCTAGTCGAAGGAGACCTTTGTTCACTAGCCAGGTCTTTATATCATTGTAGGAGTTTAGGGTGGCCAAAGGGGCATTCCCTTGTATAGTATCCTCTAACAGTAATGTTCTTTGTCCATTGCCTGGAATTCTGTATAAATGTTGTTGTACATGGTCGATGCTTCTTTTGACTAAATTCCATATTGTTGTTCCTATTGGAGTAGATGTTGTTGTGAGGTTTCTCAGTGAGCTTCCCTTTAGGTATTTCTTCCAAAGGATCTTACTGACAGGATGATTTTTATCTGCATACAGTTTCCATATGATTTTTCCACCAAGAGCCAGATTTTCCAGGCTTGGATGTCGTATGTGTAACCCGCCTTGCTGGAGTGGTCTTTTTAGGATATCCCAACTTACCAGATGTAATTTGCTCTGATTGCCCTGGCCTCCATTCTAAAGAAAGTCCTGGAGGAGCTTGGAGATTTGTTCCGTGATAGTCTTGGGTGCTAGTAGGAGTAAAGACTGGAATATGGGGAGGGCGGAGAGGACTGCCTTTATCAAAACCATTTTTCCAGCCTTTGTAAGCCATTGGCCTCCCCAGTATGTTATTTTTGCTTTTATCTTGCTTATTACTTTCGTCCAGAGGGAGGGAGGGCTTTGTCCCAGGGTTAAGGGAAGGCTTAGGTATTTGATATTTTCCCATTTGTCATATCCAGGGAAACCCAATGTGCAGGCAATTCGAAGGACAGTTGAATGATCTACATTCCAGCGGTAGACAACACTTTTCCTTTTGTTCATCAAGGCTCCTGAGATTGAGCAATAGTGATGAAGAATTTCTTTGAAAGCTTTTGCTATCTTAATCGAGGCACCTCCCAAAAGGAGAGAATCATCCGCAAAAAGGGCATGATTTATTGGGTCAACTCCTCTTGTTGCCTTGATGCCTGGGATAGAGCCTGATTTCATTTCCACTTTTAGCTTTCTGCTTAGGGATTCTGCCAACAAGATATAAAGAAAGGGTGACAATGGGCACCCTTGGCGGAGCCCTCTTGAAGCTTGAAAAAAGTCAGCAGGTCTGCCATTGACCAGGGGCGCTATCCAAGGTCTGTGAGTGCAGGCTTTTATCAAATTGACAAACTCAACACTAAAACCGAAGGAGAGAAGGATTTTATAAAGGAATGAAAGTTTAACCCGGTCAAAAGCATTTGACATATCCAGCTTGATGAGCATGCCTTTTTCCTTCCGAGTGTGGCTAGAGTGGAGGGCTTCTTGCACTTGGATCACATTGTCTATGAGGTGTCTTCCTTTGACAAAACTGCCCTGCAGAGGGGAGATTAGGTTCCCTAATAGAGGCTTGATTCTATTGGCTAAGAGTTTTGCAAGGATCTTGTAGGAGGCATTGCAGAGAGAGATAGGTCGGAATCTGTTGAGAATCTCTGGATTAACTTCTTTCGTTATAAGGGCACCCTCCCACTTTGGCTTTCTTTTGAAAGGCTTTTACCATTCTTAGGAGATCGAGTTTTATTACATTCCAGCAAGCTCTGTAAAAATGCATGGTGAAGCCATCCAGCCTAGGGGCTTTATCTGGCTCCATTGACCAAATGACTTCCACTATCTCTTTTTCTGTAAAATGCTTCAATAACCCATCATTTAAATCTACTATGACAAGTGAGGCGATATTTGACAAAAATTCAGTAGCCAGGTCTTCATCGGAAGAACTATCCTCCTAGAACGGATGCTGAAAATGGGATGTGGTGGCCTGTTTTATGAGCAGCTGTCCCCTTACTGGTGGATATTTCTGAAATGTGATTCCGCGAGAGACAAGCTCTGCATTGTCTGTGAAAGAAAGTTGTGTTTCTGTCTCCAACGTGTAGCCAGAGGTTGCAAGACTTAAGGTTCCAGTATTCCTCTTCCTTTCAAAAGGAAAGAAAAGAGTTAAACTGGGCATTCTATTCGAGGATCAACTGAGCTTTGGTGATTTCAGTTCCTTCCATGCCTAACTGAATCTCGGCTAGAGTCTATACAGCCTTTTGTCTAGTTCTCGTTGGAGTGGATAGAGGTTTTTTTTTGCCCAAGATTTTAGAGCAAACTTAGTGTACTTGAGCTTCTGCTCCCACACAAAATTGGGGGATCCTTCAACTGGTTGCGACCAAGCGAGAGTCACTGTGTCCATAAAGCCCTCTCTCGAGACCCATAGAGGGCTGAATCTAAAGGGAATGGGTCCCAAGTCCTCCTCTTTTTCTATCAGCAGTGAGATGGGATTGTGGTCAGATGTTATTTTGGGCAGGATTTTTGAAGAGATTAAATGCTTCCCCTCCATCAAAGTACTTTGAACTAGAAACTAGTCTAGACAAGTAGCAATGTTGGCATTACCAACTCTATTATTGGTCCAGGTATAACGACCTTTCTTGGGTTTGAGCTCAAGTAGGTCCCATGCGAGAATCAGAGACTCCACCGAGACATGGAAGGGATCTTTACCCCATACTCCACCCTTTTTCTCATTTGGATCTAGTGTGATGTTAAGGTCCCCTACCAGAATGATGTTTGGGGGGGAGTGAATTTCTAGGAAATCTGAGAGAGTATGCCAACAGTCCTTCTTTTCCAGAAAATCAACACGAACATATAGGTTGAAGAGAGCTAAAGAAGTCTTACTTGGGAGGTGTAGAATATCTATGTATATCCAATGTTGGGTTGCGAAGGAGCTCTTCAGCTAAAACATATCCTCCGACCATAAAGTTGCAAGGCCCCCTGAAGTACCTCGGGCGTTGACTGCTTTTCCTGAGTTCTTTTTCCACTTGGTTCTACTTAACGATAGAAGAGCATCATCTTCTATCTTTGTCTCTTGAAGCAGGAAGATATTTGAGGGTTCCATTCTTAATAAATATTTTACTGCTTCAACTTTCATGGGGTTCCCTAGGCCCCTACAATTCCAAGAGACAATATGCATTATTTACTGGGGAAGGAAGGAGTAGACCCTCCCTTTGTGGGTCGGGTCCTTGTGTTTCTGCCTAGTGACATTTCAATTGTGGACTGACTGCCCTGCATCTTTAGTCGTTCCACCTCTTCTTCTCTGATCTCCTTGTGAGACTTCCTTCCTGCCTTTTTGTTGGGTCGCTCGAAAGAATCATCTTTGGAAGAACTAGGACTGTCTATTAGCTTTTTCTTTTTAATCATTTCTACATATGAGGGTGGAGAAATGGTGCCTGCTTGAGGATCCTGATTTTCCTGCTGGGTTGCATTTACACAAGGGATTTCTATAGTGGCTTCTCTCGTTTGTTCCTGAGGTCCTGAGTTTATTTCTGTGTCTGCTATCTGTTCCATATTCTGTTGCACCTCTCCCTCTTCAAGTTCTGGTTGGTCATCTAGAGGGATTAGTGCAGCAAAAGGATTTGAAGAGATGGTGGCTTTTGTTGTGTCCTGATCTTCGGGTAAGCTCTTCCCAACAAAGGGTCCTCCATTCTCTCGATTCCCTCCTTTCCTTTTCGCTATGTTGGTCTGTTTCGATGTGCCTAGTTTTTGGGCTTGTGTCCACTGATCGCCCTTTTTCTATTTATTCCTCATCTTTCTTCTTACAGTTTCGAGCGAAGTGACCATAGCTGTGACAGTGTCGGCACTTGAAGGGAAGCTGTTCATAATCAAGTTCTTGAATGTGAGACCAGCCAGCTATGGTAAGCTTGATAGCCTCAGGCAACCCTATCTCCAGATCGACTTCAACACATATTCTAGCACACGAGTATTGTTCTCTCCTTTCAGCCCTATCAAAGTATTTTCCTAGTTTTTTCCCAATTGTTTCCATGGATTCCGAATTCCAGCAATGAAGTGGTAGGTGGGGTAACCTTACCTAGACAAGAATGGCTGAAAGAGTATCCTGGGAAGGATCAAAGTGCGGCGTCCAGTTATTTAAATAGAGCCCTTGGGGGCCCATGAAATATGGACCGTTTCGGAAGATAAGATCTCTATCTTCTGTTGATTCGAAGACAAACACATAATATCCTCTACCTACCAGATGACTTCAGATTCCTTCAAAGACAAGGGGCCTCCAGTTTCTCTGGATCCATCCATCAATCACTTTGGGAGAGGGCCATAGGCTTGTAAATTGACCAATAAGCCCACGTTCTGCTAGATTCAGCGCAGTTCGGCATGGGTGTTCCGCAAGCAGTTCTACAGAGGGGATGGATTCGGCTTTCTTAACAAAATTCTGTTGGTTCAGGGTTGCTTTCCTCTTGCCGCAGGAGGCTACCAATCGTTTGAAGGCAGCGATCTCAGGAGGGAGGGGAGGCCGAGGGCCCCCTCCAGCGTCCATGCTGGAGGACTCAGATTTTTACCAGATGAAGAGGCTAACCATGTAGAGCTTTCTCTACTCTCTTTCTGGTTGGCCTCAGCAGCAGGAGACTACCGAGGGAGGGTTTTGCAGAAGCAGCAGCAGCTAGGTCCCGCAAACTTTTAACAGTGAATTTAAAGGGAAAAAACATGCAAACTTTAATTCTTAAAAAAAATCAAGCTTTTTTATTCTACTAACCTTCGTATCTTTCAAATCTGTAGCCTATAGTGCTCATCCTTTTGAAACCTATGGGGCTCATCGAACCCTTGTAAGTATTCACAGTTAGAAGGGCATGATACATGCAGACCCACAAGGCTTACCTTATGTTGATCTAGATGGATCATGCTTGGTTTATATTATATGGGTTTACATGGGTGATGCCTTTTAGGGTTGTAAGAGGAGCCTTCTCTCTATCTCTCTTTTTGTGTGTGTCCTATAAATATGCTTTAGTTTCCAAAATTTTCAAACATTTTTTTACTATGTAAATTTTGGTAAGTTATAAAATAGTAATTTTAAGACCTTTTCTATAACACAGCTACCACAATCAGCAATCAAGAATTGCAAAAGACAAACTGAACATCCCCTCTAGCATTGTAAAATTATGTGATCATAATGCAAAATTCATTCTACAAATATTAAATATTCACTAGGAAGAATAGAATAGAAAATATTTTAACATCCACAAGGCCAAACGGTCAATGGGACAGAGAGGTTACATTTTTAGGAGGTTATTTATCCTCTTGCACTTTCATAAGGCCATAAAACTTGTATAGGATAGCCATCTCTTTCATGACAAATTCATTCTCCTTTTTACCATAGTGTTTCTCTTTTAGCTAAACTCATTTATCACATAGATTTAGCTTAAAGTGATTCAAAACAAGAAAAAAAATTCATACTCTCCTTTCATGTTCATCATACATGTCTCACAGACCACATTTCATGTCATTCATATTCTACAATTCCATTGTTGATTCCTTCATTCTCAAGGACTTACAACTCGTCCATGGATTTGGTTTTAGTGCCACTGTAAAACTGTACATGTGCCTTTTGACAAATTTATGATTCTGCCAAGTTTTTATACAACCATCACCAAAATCCTTGACCAAATTCCAAAGGTACAATGACCTTGTACAAGTGGCTCCATCTTTTTAGCCATTTTTAGAAGAACCTTTAATTACATGTTATACTTTGATATTAACTAATTGTGTTACAATCATTTCAAAATCCTATAATTCTCATGGTTACAGTTGATATCTTCTTGTTGCATCACAATCATTTCAAAATATTTCTTTAATTTTCAATTCACAGATTGGGGTTTTCAATTTTCATACTGCATTGTTGAAAGCTAATTTCCTTATAACTATAGGGTTAATTGAATATGATTAGTGTCCAAATTATCTTAAAATGTTTTGAAGCAAGAAGAAAGGTTTAGACCTATGAAGCTATAAATCAGGGAGTGACTAATTGGGCCTTTTAGCTGCACTAAAAATAGGAAGTTTTCTTGTTTATGGAGGCAGAAAATGTAACAACTCACAAGAAAACATCCTACTTGAGTATAGCTTAAACTTTTTTAGCTTTCTTGGTCCTAGTCTGGACTCTGAATAGTTAATGATCAAATTGCACAAAATCATTACATGCTTTAATTTAGATGGTTTAAAGTTGGACAAAGTATGACTAAGTAGTACAACTTGTAAATGAATAGGTGAAGAGAATTAGGGACTAACAAACTCCAACTTAAACTTCAATTTTGCAATTTATCTTTATTTCCAAGAGAGTGCACAAATAATTCTAACAATACATAGTGGGTTCAAAAATATCGACAAACCTTGATTTGTGTCTCTTTAAGAAAGGCCAATCTATATAATGTTTGAAAGGTGTACAACCTCTTTGCATATAATAAAATCTTTATTTAGCATGCCCTTCATGTAATATGTCATTTGATGTTGCAGAAATTTTACTTTTAGAGACACGCGTTCTTGCTTTCTTGCTTTCTTTCCAATATTTTCTTATCGAGGTATTTTATTCGAACCAAATTCTGAGTTGATTTGCTTCTTGCAGCTAGTCGATGCTGCCGAGCAGATGGTTTCCCTGAACGGACAACTTCCACTTTCTCATGGTGCTCTGAAGAGCTAAGCTCTCTTGATTTGGTTAAATCAAGAGAAAGGCCCCATTGTTTCTCCAACAAAGGTGTCTAAAGAAGAATTATTTCTCCAACATGTTTTCACACATGCCCCACCATTTCTAGTTTGAGCGGTCTCTTTGGCAATGATGAAAGTGCCAAGTCAAACCCTCGTCGATTTTCATTGCAAATTTACCATATGCTCACTCCCGAACTTCTTTGCAGTGCCTACCTTTGCTCATCTTTGAGAGGTTAGCAATGTGCCGAAGATTAAGGGCAATGGCATACACCAATACCAGCTACTACATGAGTATCTTGCCCACGAGCAAGGTCGAAGCCATATACCTCTATGGCAGCATGAAACTGTTAAAAAAATACAATAAAATATAGACTTGTGGCTTATTCTTATAAGCTATGGACAAACGTCGAACGTCGAAAGTTATTAGAGCAACTTCCCCTTATAAACACCTTCAGTGTAATTAAAGAGGCTTATAATAAAGGTGTGAAATATCATTTTACATTTTTTTATAAAAGCAACCACTATATTATGTCACATCCCAGGTATGGTAATTTTCTCTAAATAAAAGACTTCAACCATTCTATTTTCCCATGATGCTCTTTGCAGTAACTAATCTCCATGTTGTGTCGTGGCTTCTCTCAAATTGTGTTTTCATCAATTATTATTATTATTTATTTATTTTTTTATTTTTTTATTTTTTTATTTATTTTTTATAAGTTTGAGAAAAATATGCGGAAGATGAGATTTGAACACTCAATAACCTCCTAGTCAAAAGGCCTTATTGAGCGGATTTAGAAATTGAAGAGGATTTATTCAACCTATCAAGATATGTTATTAGAATTTGGAGTATGACAAAAAAAATTGTTGCGCGGATCCCCTGAGTTGCTGCGTGCTCGGCCCTGCTCTGCGAGGTCTGCACCCTGCGGCCTCGTCCGCTCCTTCATCCTTCGGCAGCTGCGACTGGGTCCGCCGAGAGGCCCTCCTCCTGGCTGCGGTCGTCCAGAGATCGCCCGCCGATTTCCCTAGCTTCCAGCTGCGGCCCCTAGGGTTAGAGCTGGATCTCCATGGAGGATCCGGATCCCCCCCTGGGATCTTCCTCCCCTCCTCCATCCTCTGCAGCTGAGGCCTTCAGATCCTTGTTGGCATCTCTTCCCAAGAAGAAAGTTGTGGAAGCCGCTAAGTTCGTTAAAAGGCTCGAAGACATCCCTGAGATCGCTCTTCCCCCTGAAGGTCCGATCCAAGTAGCTCTTTCATTGTCGGAATGCGCCCTGGTGGGTCAGTTTACAGGTCTCTGGCCCTCACCGAAATCAACAGAGAACTGGGTCTCCAGAAACTGGGCTCCGCTGATCAAGGGCAAGGTAACATCTTACTTCCTCGGAAGAGGATACTTCCTCTTTGAATTCTCAGAAAAAGAGGACAAGGACCTTATTTTCAGAAATGGACCCTACTTCATGGGACCTCAAGGGCTGTACCTGAACAAATGGACGCCTGATTTCGACCCGGCAATGGATGTTCCTTCAGCAGTCCCAGTATGGGTAAGACTCCCCAACCTTCCGGTCCATTGCTGGAACTGGGATTCCCTGAAACACATCGGAAACACCCTTGGGAAATTTATAGACAGGGCCAACAATAGAGATCAGTATGATTGCGCAAGAATCTGCATGGAGGTGGATCTGGAGTTCGGTCTTCCAGAAGCTATCAAAATAAGGGTGGGTCTGTGGACACATATACAGAAGCTGGACTATGAGCAGCTACCGTTCAAATGCCGGAAGTGTCAAGTCTACGGTCATTTCACTAGAGATTGCCCGTCCAAAGGGGTTGAAGAAAAAGGGAAGGAGGAAGGATGGAACCAGGCGAAGAGATCCAGAACTTCCTTCAGGAAGCCCGCAAATGCTAACACCAGAGCCCCCCAATCGGGCCATGCTCAACAGCCGCCCATGGGAAGTCAAGGGAACAGATTTGAGATCCTTGGATCAGAAACCATAATGACCCAGGAGACAGAAACCCCGAAAGAAGTCTCTCTGCCTAAATCTAAAAGTGAACCAGAGAGATCCAAAGGTAAGATGTCAGAGGACGAGGAGGAAACACAAGAATCCGAGGAATCGGAGGAAGAAGGGGAAATAGGGGAATCGCAGTCCACCCCCAGAAGATCTACAAGAGGCCGAATGTCAACGAAAGAAAAAAGGGAGCAAGAAACATACAAAGACAAGCTCCAGGGCAGCCAGCCTACGCTAGAGAAACTCCTAGCAAAAACTCTGAAGATGAAGAAGACGCAAAACCAGGGCTCCAAAGGAGCTCTCCACAGCAAAAGTAAATAATGAAGATAGTCTCCTGGAATTGCAGGGGAATGGGATCCAAAGCCAAGGAAGAGGCGATGAGAAGCCTGATAAGGCAGGAAACCCCGGACATCCTACTCATCCAGGAGACTAAAATGGAGGAATCAGCCTTCCTCCAAGCAAGTAGAAAGTTTTGGAAAAAAGACGGAGTGCATGCAACCTCGGCGCAGGGAGATTCAGGAGGACTTGGGTCACTCTGGAATCCAAATAAGTTCTCACTCATCTCTAAGTCCCTGAATACTCATTGGATATTATTAAAGTTGCAGCACCTAGAATCTAAAGAAATTATTAGTCTAGTCAGTGTATATGCTCCTAATAATGCAGGTGAAAAGAAGCTATGCTGGGACTCCATCAAAAACCTGGCAGATTCGGAAGACTTGGGGAACATCATCATTGCAGGAGATTCAAACCTCACCCTCCTGTCATTAGAAAAGAGAGGAGGCAGTATTGTCAGAGACCCGGCAAGAGAAACAGTAGAGGATCTCATGCAGGATTGGGACCTGATTGATATCAAGCCAACCACCGGCAAGTATACGTGGTCAAACAAAAGAGTTGGACTAGGGCACATAGCCGCAAGACTGGACCATTTCTTGGTGCAAAGTGCCTTCCTACTCATTGGATTAGAAGCTAGATCGCGCATCCTGCATAGCAGTACATCAGACCATAAGCCTATCAGTTTGGAATTGCTGACCACTAAAGATCTAGGGCCTATCCCATTCAGATTCAGCTCTCTCTGGATCAGGGAGGCGGACTTCATGGATAAGGTCAGAGACTGCTGGAAAAACCCAGTCAAGGGTTCTGCCTTCTTTGTGTGGGAGGAAAAACTCAGAAGAGTGAAAGCCATGCTAAAAAATTGGGCCAAGACCTTGCCCAATCTAGCTGAGGAAAGGAAAAAAATTCAATTAGAACTAGAAAGGCAGCATCTTCAATTTGAAACAGCTGAAATTTCAAAAGAAGATCTGGACAAGGAGGCCAAACTTCAGCAAAACTTCCACAAAGCATGCCTGGCTGAAGAAGAGTACTGGAGGCTCAAATCTAGAAGTCTTTGGCTTAAAGCTGGAGACAGGAATTCCTCCTTTTTCCACAAACAAGCTCAAGCTAGAAAAGGTCGGAACTCCATCATAGAAATAAAAGAAGACAACAGTGTCCTAAGGGACTTTGCAAACATAAAAAAGGCAGCCTCAGAGCATTTTGAGAAGCTGTACAGGGATGATATCAGAGCAGACCAAAATAACAGCCTTCTAGATGCCGTCCCTAAGCTCATCACCTCCAAAATAAATCAGATTCTAGAAAGCAAAATCACGCTCAAAGAAACCAAGGAGGCTCTATTCGCCATGGATCCGGATAAAGCCCCGGGCCCGGACGGTTTCACACCAAGATTCTTACAAACTTGTTGGCAAATAATCGAGAAGGAATTCTTCAAAATGATTCAGAAATCACAAGACTGTCAGAAGATTGGAGGCTGCACAAATTCGGCATTTCTCGCCCTCATCCCTAAGGAAAAAGGGGCAAACACCTTCAGCAGATTTCGTCCAATTTCCCTATGCAACATTGGGTACAAAGTGATCACCAAAGTGATAGCAAACAGGCTGAAAAGATTCCTCCCCAAAATCATCCCAGACAACCAAGGGGGATTCATCAAAGGCAGGCAACTAGTGGATAATTTCGTGCTGGTCCAGGAGGCAATCCATTCCAGCCAACATCGAAAGGAAAAAGGTATGGTCATCAAACTAGATCTAGCCAATGCCTTTGATCGTGTTAGTCATAGGTTTTTGTTTGATGTAATGTTTAAAATGGGATTCGGGCAAGGCTTTATAAAGTGGATAAAAGCCTATATTTCGGAGCCTTGGATTGCTCCACTGGTGAATGGAAGGGTCGCTGAATTTTTCAAAGCCTCTAGAGGACTAAGGCAGGGGTGCCCTCTTTCACCCCTTCTTTTCGTCCTTCGGGCTTCTGTTCTTAGTTTCTATTTGAATAAAAAGCAACAAGATCATGCTATCACCGGGATGCACATAGCAAGAGGGGTGCAGCGCATCAACCATGCCATTTTTGCAGACGATACCCTTCTTTTGGGAGCTGCAACTCCTCAATCAGCTACCAATTTCAAAGCAGTCTTGGATGACTTCTGTAAGACCTCAGGAAGTGAACTAAACAAGGGAAAATGTCAGATATTTTGTTGGAATATTCCCGCTTCCACTGCAAATTCCATAGCTAGATGCCTGGGATTTGCAGCCTCCACTATTTGGTCCTCTTTCAAATATCTTGGGCTGCCAATCTTCAATAAGAGGGCGTCAAGCAAAGACTGGGCTCCTCTCATAGACAAATTCAAAGCAAAGATGCAAGCCTGGGGATCCTCTTGGCTCAACATTGCCAGTAAAGCAGTACTCATCAAGGTAGTTCTTAGCAGTCTTCCGATCTTCAAATTTGTTGTCCTCCTGGCACTTGCGGGAATTATAAAGAAGATGGAAGAATTAATCAGGCACTTTTTCTGGAAAGGAGGTAAGAAAAATGATAAGAGATTCTCTCTAATAAGTTGGGAAACAGTTACAAAGCCATATCTTGAAGGAGGGCTGAACCTCAAAGACTTGAAGGCTCAAAATCTCACTATGGGAGCCAAATTAGTGTGGAAAATAATCGCTCCTAAACCAAACTGGGTTCAGACTGCATTATGGAGGAAGTACTTTAGAGGTTCTAGGCTCAGGTGCTTAGATCACCCAAAAAATTTGCCCAGAATGCACTTCAGCAGCTTCATCAATAGAATCACGCCGATGATAAAAAACCACGCTCATTGGATACCTAGAAACGGAAAGAGAATACAACTATGGAATGACAGGATTATGGATCGATCTCCTCTGGAAGAAGCCGAAGATTTTGCAGCGCTAAGAAACTGGTTGGACACAGCTCACGTCCACACTCTGTGGGACATCTCGCAGTGGACAGAGGACTCTTGGACGGGTTGGAGTCAATTATCGGTGCCCAGCGAACTGCAAAATGAATGGGCAATGTTCAGAGCCCATCTACACGGGCTGGCCCCTATTCACCCAAACAGGAGGGACGCGAGAGGCTGGGGGAAAAGTCATTCAGGTTACACTGTCAAGCAAGGATACTACAAGTTCTTAGAGCGCCCCCACATTCCTCCAAATCCTGCTCCCTGGGCAGGGTTATGGAACTTCCCATCTATTCCAAAAATTGACCATTTTTGCTGGATACTATGCCATCAAAAAATCCTTACTAAGGACAGACTCCAAAAGAGAGGATTTAATGGACCGTCCAGATGTATTCTCTGCAAGGAAAATTCTCAAATAGCCCTCCATATTATGATTGAATGCAATTACACAATCGCTGTCTGGAAGGAGCTGCTGGATACTTGGAACTTCGATCTCAATTTTCCCACCTCAGTTCAAGAGTTGTTCGCAGGCTGGATGGCCAGATACCCAGGTATTCAACCAAAAAACAAAAAGATCAGATCAGCATGGAGTGCTTTGCCAAAATTTACCAGTTGGCAGGTTTGGTTAGAAAGGAACAGGAGGATATTCCGCAACAAAGCCCAAGATCATAGAATAGTAGCCAATTCAGTGAAATGCCAATTAAATGAGTGGCTGGAAGGCATAGGTGACGATTCAAATCTTAGTCAGCAAGACAGAGAGTTGGGTACTGCCCTTAAGCTCAGCTTCCATAAAGCAAGAAGCTCACCTCCAGCTCCTGAAGTTTGGCAAATCAGAAAAAACGAGATTGACTTTCAGAAATGGCTGTCCAAACATTTAATTCCATCTCTATTCTTTGATGGCGCAGCTAAAGGAAATCCAGGGAAGGTCGGGGCAGGAGGACATATTATTATGCCGGACAACACTTCTTCTCATAATTTTGCCTGGGGTCTAGGCCACACATCTATCATGCAGGCCGAGGCGCTGGCCCTCTTGCAAGGGGTAATCTTCCTCAAGGAGCTGGGAATACGGGAAGCTAATATTCTTGGAGACTCCCAAGTAATCATAAGAGCTATGGTGACCAACTCCAACCCAACTGATCTGCACCTAGCAAGGCTACTTACCAGAATTAAAAGCATTTCAAAATCCCTACACTTGACATATTTTCATGTTCTGAGAACAAATAATAAAGAAGCAGACACCCAAGCAAACATTGCAGTCCACTTAGAAGCTGGAACTATTCTCAGAAACAAGGAATCTCTGTGGGCTCCTATTCCGTGAAAAGACATGTTTTACTGTTTTCTTTTAAATCAGTTTGTCTGTATCTTTCATTTAGGACAATCGGCATCAAAAGAACATTTTGGAAATTGTAAAAAGAGGAAGTGGATAAGAGCAAAAGCCAATCCCCTCTTGGTAGAAAGGCATGCTGGAAATTGCTCCCCATTTTGTAACCGAATATGTGGCCATTTGCCAACCAGATAATGAAACACTATAACCGTTCTTGTAAAAAAAAAAAAAAAAAATTGGAGTATGACAAAAGGAAAAAAAAAAAAAAAAAAAAAAAAACCTCATTAAATTGAATAGCGCAAAAAGCCAATATATATATATATATATATATATATATATAGCCAGAGAATACACAAGATTGGTGGCAGGCTATCTGGAAGTTAAAAACCCCACCGCGAACCAAGCTCTTTTTCTAGTGTGTACTTAGCAATAAAGTCCCCACAGGGGATTCCTTAACTCACAGAGCCATTCACGGACCACACTGGTGTGTTCTTTGTAAGCAAGCATTTGAATCGACTAATCATCTTTTTCTTAAATGTGATGCTACGGTCAATCTTTGGAGGTCCATCGCAACTGAGATTCAGTTCACTGGCAGATGGGAGGGGGAAAACATAAACCAAGCATGGAAAAATTGGCACAGCTCGCATCCTGGATCAAATCTGATTTGTCTTCCTCTAATCATTTGTTGGTCTATTTGGCTGGCGCGGAATAGAATAATTTTTGAAGACGGTGTTGTCAGATGGCAGTTTATTACTGCAAAGATCATATCCGCCTATCATGAGCTCCCTGAATATACTATGCCTCATCCCTGAAGACCACTTGCACTCGAACCCATAGATCAATCCATCCCCTGGGCTTTTTTTACGGAGCCACACAGGAACATGGGTGTGGGGGAGGATTTCTACTATACCTCTCTGACCAACATCATTTTAGGGTCAAGATGGGACTTGGAGAAGGGACAAACAATTATGCTGAACTTATCACCCTTCACCATTTACTGCATTTTTCTCTAAGCCATGAATGCAACAATCTACAGATATTCGGGGACTCCAAAATCATTATTAATTGGTTCAATAATATCACTATCTGCCATGCACACACACTTAGAAATATTTTGGATGAAGTGAACATATTCAAAACACATTTTAATTCCATCATTTGTCATCATATTTACAGGGAGCATAACAACAGCGCTGATAGGCTTTCCAAGGAGGCCACACTACTACCCAGAGGTCAGTGGATGATTCAAGAGCATAGGGGTACATCACAGTACCAATATTACCATAGGCCATATATAGATCAGGCATATCATAGGGTAGATGGACCCTAAATTTTTGTTGAAAGTGCTCAGTTATAATTTACACTGTATATATCATAGTTTTATTTGCAGAATATAACTTATGAGAACACCCTGCGTGGTGTATATATTGTAGATATCACAGTATTTGAAAATACTTTTCAAGCTCTCTCATGCTATCACCCTGCGTGGTGAATATGTTTCTTTTTTCCAGCCATTTCAGGAATGGACTTTGATAAATTTTGAGACTTGTACACACTGATATGACTAAGAGTCAATGATACATATGCTGTCATGCATCTACTATATGTAATTTTTCAACACTAATAAAAGATAACGATTTTTCCTGAGAAAACATATATATATTCTTGGAAAATATGTATATATATATATATATATATATATATTATTATTATATTAAATAAAGAAACTCTTTATTTAATAATGTTTAGAAAAAAATAATGTGAATATCTCAATCAGCATATATTTTCACTAAAAGTTCAAACAAAATTACGCCCACGTAGCTTAAGAGGTTGAACCTTCATCCAAATGGGTATATAAATCTCACTATAGGAAATACTCCACCTGTATTTTAGAAGTATAAGATTCTTTACAATTTCCATAATTTTCCATTACTTTAATGAAGTTTATGTATGGAGAGCTATATGTATATACACATGTGAGATAGGTTATCTTCTCACAGTTATAATAATAATACTTTTAAAATGAGGTATTATCTCTAAGATCCTATACAAGGGATTTCTCAACTTGAAAACGTCGTCGAGCGAAACATTCCCATTCCCAAGGTTCTTCATTAATGTGAAAAGACCCTTATAGGTTCACACATAAAATAGGAATTTGAAGGAGAAATGGAAAAGCGAGGCTCAAAATAAGGTTATGTGACAACCACTTAAGTGGATCCCATCACAGCAAAAACAGAGAGAGTGATAAACAAGAATCTTCTGCTTTCTTTTTGAGTTTTACTTATCTTGAATATTAAAAATTTTAAATATATTTTATTGATGCTTGATTTTAGACTTTTGTAATCCATATTAATTTTGATAAAAAAATTCGGATTAATCACATTATGAGTTTTTGGTTGACGTTTCAAACCATCTAATGTGGTTTATCATCAGGAAAAAGGTGAAAAATCAATTAGTCAAAATGTTTAAATAGCAAGGATGCATTTGTTCCAGAGTTAGCTATTAGGAAATAGCTGTTATGAATTAGCCGTTAAAAAATTAGTTGAATAAATTTATTATTATTTTGTTATGTTTTATTTTAATTTAATAATATTTTTAATTAAAATAATATTGAATTCAAAATTAGTTACATTAATTTAATAATATAATAAGAATTGAATATTTGTAAATATATAATTAAAATTAAGTTTAATATGGTTATTATTAAAAATGAATAATATTCAGCAATTATATTTAAATATTATTATATTGAAAGATTGGATAGTATTTTAATAGGGAGGTCAAAGAGGATATAAATTGCAATATAAAATAAAAATAATCAATTATTAATTATTATATTTATTAAAAAAAATTATGAAAAAGGGGTGGAGATCCAACTTCTATTTAACTTCCAACCATCTTCCTTGTTAAAATTAATAGCAATTAAGTCAAATTAGAAATAGGACATTCATCAATTCAAACACGTATGATATCGAATATATATATATATATATATATATATATAGTTATAGTTATAGTTATTTATTAAATGAATAATTTAACTCGTATATATTGAAAAAAATATTAATCAACGATGAAGAAGATAATCCAAAGGTCCAACAAAGTTGAAATCTCATTCTGATACCATATGTAACCACCTGGAATCCAAATATACAAAATAATTACATAAAACGATGTTATTAATAATTAACACAAACATTCAACCGATTTAACATAGAATTTTCGAAAACCACGAGTAGTGAATACTTACTTGTAGAACGAAGATGTGTCTTACAGTCAATTACGAATCATGATGCTATTTGAATCCTGCTAACCCCAACAAAGTTTTGGGGACGAGTCTCCACCCAACCAGAGGCTCAGCTCCACATAATATTTCTACCACTGATCACCCCCGAGCCCTCAATCAACTACTATTATCAGGGAATCCTTTGTCTCACGACATTCTCCTCTAAAAAGAATGAATGAATGTTTCACATCTCCCTTTCAATGATTAAATAGAACCAATTGTTCCAAGATTGAAAGGGGATTGAAAAGAGATCTGCATGCACACAATCCATGTGTCAACATGCCAACTTTCATTTCTTTATTTTAAGTTTTACTTAATATTTTTTCTTAATTTAACCCTTGTTTATTTATTCATTTTTCCTTTTTGTTAATTTTATTAATTCTTACTATCTTTATCGTTTATTTATATATATTTATTTAGAACTTCAAGTTATTATTTATTATTATTATTTTTCTTTATTATTTATTATTTTATTTATTTATATATTAATATTATTTCATTTTATTATTATTATTAATCGATTTATTATTTCGAGGCATTACACTTTAAGTTTATAGAGTTTGGGTTCATTTCCGAACCTATAGGCATTGTTCTTGTTAAAACTAGTGAAAGTCAATCAAATGTTGCAACTTAAATGTACTTCTACTATGAGCTTTAGCCACATGTTTTCATTAATAATATTCTCTAGTTACAGCTAGAAAAAAGGAAGAAATTCAAGTTGGTCTAATGTGTTTATTAGGTAAAAATGTGTTTCTTTAGTATTCATTACTTGCATATAATCTAATGGTCATAAAATGTTCTAGACATAGAGTGATTTGGTGGCTCATATTCTACTTCATACCAACAACAATTGATCTTTGGCTTAGCACCGATTGGCCCATGATCTCTATTTAAAAATTATGGAGGGTTGTTGTTTATGATTGATTGTGATAACTCTCTCGTGCAAAAAAAAATAAAAAAAATTGCATTAATAAAATTTCCTCAAATGGCCAAATTAGCAAAGGCCTTGGACTATTTTCTCCTTAGATGGTTTTAACCATGTAAAAATACTAATGTCATGGTTTTTTATCTGGTTGTGTGAGTGGTTGTTGAAGGTGTTCATCCTATATGGAATACCCTGTTTTCCTGGATAGACTTGCATTTTTGTTCATAGTAGTGATTTCTCTCATCTTGCATAGTCTTTGTTTTTAACTTAGGTTATTCATCATTGTTGTAGCATTGTTTTATTAATATAAACAATCGTTTTTGTAAGAACAAAAAAACTGATGCATCAACTCACCCCATCTCTAGGCGCTAGTGCATCCACCTCTATCCACTAATATCGAAATAATGGCACACATTCCAAATAGAACGTAACCAAGATGGATCCGAAACCGAATTGTTTCAGCCTTCCAGACTTGCACTTCGTAAGTTGGCTCTTCATATTGACCAACAAACGCTCACACCAATTTAAGACTGTGGGACTTAGACAATCAATTGTGTACTAGAAATGAGACTTTGTTGCTTCATGCAACGCCCGAGCGCCAACTATTCGGGCCATAGTATAGGATTGCTCGCAGTGGGAGATTTGTGATGGTCTTTATATCTATCTTCCCACTCTGGGTCTATCAGGTGCTTGGACAATGCCTTGCAATCAACATATCTATGCTCTCTCCTCCAGTGCGAGAACCAAACAACTGAATCCGTTGTCCCTTTCTAGACAAACCGGTAATGAAATAAATTTCTGCGACATCTATTTCAAGTTCTTGATCCCCAATCATGAATAGTTGGCGATCCACATCCCACCGATTAATCAAATGTTGTAGTAACTCTACTTGGATCCTAATCCCAGGAATTCAGAAGAATATCAACAACCCACAGTCTTGAAGGGAAGCAATGCAATTTGGGTCCTGGGCTGCTTGATGGTCCTCGGCTTCGTGTCCTCTTTCTTTCCATTTAATCACCATTTTTGGTTGATTAGCCTGTAAAAAAATCCGTCAAACAACATTCCATGAGTTTCTATGGAAGCAAATCCATAAATAAAGCATTCAATGTGGAGGATTTTCCAAAAAAATTACAACTCCAGCGCGCTGCCACAGTTGGTCGCAGGATGAACAACGCGGGTTCCGATGGGTAAAACCTGCACTGATCGCCCTCAACATAATTTTTTGCTAAACCCTCCATGTAGCCTGCAACGAACAACTCGACGAATGGTGTTCGGGATTGATCGTACTCTCTGCCTGAAGATCAAGGTAAAAGAGGGTAAAAATGCTCTCTAATTTGCAAAATCGTAAAATGGTGAAAATGATTTACTTTTTGGGCCTTTCATAAGTTTTTAAACGACATATTTACCAAATTAGGGCATTTTTCACTTATATTTTAATATTTTTCCTCAAAATTAGTAATGTAAGTTTCACTTGTGCAGCGACAGGTCATAAAACATGGTGACGACGATTAATTATGACTCTGATTCAACGAGTTTTATTTTAACACTTTTTCGGACTTGTAAAAAATAAACGACAAAGCGACTCCCTGGAGTCATCTTTAAGCTCTTTTATGACTCTCGAAATATGAAAGGATCGTCAAGTACTTGTCATTCGAACTCATTAAAGTAAATGAAATGACGTCTACTCAGTATAAGTTTAAACCTTTTCTGGACTGAGATAAAATATTGTACGAAAAAGGAATACCTTAGTTGAACATGGCTAAAAGGTTCTCTTGGATATCATTTTCTACCTTTTGGGATTCAAGAGACGATTTAGGAAAAGGGACCTTTGGAGTTTTCTTTTTCACCTCTTTTTCAAACTCTCTAAACATGAAAAAGATGTCACATTTCACCTCAGTCAGACTCGCAAAACTTAAACAACACTGGACTTGTCATCATTACGAGATCGAGTTTCTCCTTCCTAGGACTCGCTAAACTTACTAAGAAATATTCGTCCGAAGGATGAACTTATATCGCAAGCATATGCTATCCCCTTTGAGCTTACGATAAAAAACTAATGGGGTACTCATTAGAAATAATGGGGGGAAATGAAAGTGAACATCTATTGTATTTTGTGTAAAGGCAACATGTCACTCTTGAACACAACACTTATATGTTGCTTGTTTCGGGTTTGGGATATCCTCACTTCATCACTTGCCTTCCCGGGTTTGAGAAATCCATTTTGCCTCTCATCTGGTTATACCGATTCTTCATCGTGACCTTTGATCACATGTTGAATCAAATGCTCCTAAACTCTGGAGTCGTGTCACTGATATGTTCAAGAGAAGTCCTATCTGCAGTTTTTTACCACTTGTACACTGTTTGACCTTTCTGCCACAGTCTTGAATCAAACTTACCAACTCTATTATATCCTTTATTTCGTGTCGATGATATGGGATACATTGTGGCCTTCCTTCGATGGATCGCTTTCTGTCGACTTCAACTCATTATCCAGGAAGATGATCTAAAAACTCACTTCCAGTACCTTGGAGCTTGCATGCCTCAATGGAAAGTTCTTCGCATTCGATGACAAGTTTACATCGTTGGCCTTCGATCGAATGATTCTTCGAGTGTTTGACTTCAACTTCATTATTACTTGATATCCATTGTCATTGTTGGTGGTTTCTCTCGTACCTGTTAACAGTTTGCATCATTGACCGATAATTAAGTGGTTTTCTATCATGTTCGACTTCGACACATCTATTCACATGCTATAATTCATACATTGATCGAATCGGGACAGAGCTCAAGACCCTCGATTACATCTGATAAAATCCAGGTTGCATGGAGTTGTGAGTTATTTATGGTTGTACACATGATTGTACGGATGGTTGCGACCACACTATGGGTCCATATATATGATCCTTTATATTCGGATGGTTGCGTCCATATTGTGGATCCATGCACATGATCCCTTCTATTCGGATGGCTTCGCCCATGTAGTGGATTCATGTATTATTAGATGCCTATTCATGTATCATTAGGCATGTTTATATTAGAGATGTCAGATATGTATATGTATATGCTTGATTTGCAAGTCTCCTCGCAGTGTTTTTCCGGTCCTTGCCTTGACTTGTAAATCATTTCACCCATCACTCCCTATTTTACCTTCATGCTTTAGGAGGCATCTGTTACAAAGCATTTTGTCACACCTCCTGTTCACTTCCTGTTCCACATCTCGAAGTGCCAAAATGTCGACAACTGTGAAGTGTATTCATCATGAAACACATACTGAAACATCCCTGAAGAATGGAAGAAAAACTGCCCTGAGTCAATTATGGAGAAGGTTGACTGAAACCCTAAATTTCAGGACCAACACTCTTTGCTCCACTACTTGCCCGTGCTGATGGCAAGCTACAGTTCTTTGACCTAGCACTGCCAGCGCGGGTTTTGATATAAAAACCCATGTTGAACCTCTTCTGGCATGTTTTCTCAAAATGGATGAGAAGCTTCATATGATGGAAACTTCGAGAAACAACGAGTTGGATGTTGTTGGGTAGAGATATGGTCGAGTTCTACCATTTGGAGCTCTTGATCCTACCTTTAAGGATCATCCCCTTAACATGTGGACCTTCCTCCCTCTTTTATGGATCCCTAACTCCCTCTCCCTTCCTATAAATCAAATCCCTTCCATCCCCAAATGGTTGCTCATTGATTGCTTGCATTCCTATGCTGAGATTATGCCTAAAATTTGCCCATATAACTTGGAGGAGTGCTTGAAAAGTCTTAGCTTGGACTTGGACATCCGCCAAAAGTAGGTCTCCAACATCAAGGCAATGGTTGTATGCTTCCCTTTTTGATTAATTAATATATACATATGATATTAACTTTCCATAAATGTCTAAATATTTATGCATTTAGCTTGATACTCCTTGATCTATCAAGTAGTTTAAGTTTGATATATACTATGTATGCTCTCGTATCTTATATTGGCCTTTGATCTCTCTTGCAGGTACTTGGACATAAAGAACAAACAAGGAGCGAGCCTAGAAGCTAGGAGATTGAAGCCATTACCAAAGGATTGAGCGATTAGCATCAGAGCGAGGTAGGTTTCTCCTTCTCTCTGAATTTTTAAACGTAAGCTAGGAAAGTTTACATTACTTTGTTCAGTTTTGTGCTAGACCCACTCATTGGGCTAAAGAGATCGCCTCTGTCCGCAGAGGGAATTTATCTTCACAACACTATCTCCCCGTGATTTGACTATAGAAAAGCTTCTTTATTGACCAATCGCTAATTTAATATCAAATGGGGAATTCATTTTCAATATTGACAAAGGGATAATGTTAAGAGAGTTATATGCTATACCTTTCTTCAGAGTCCAAAATGATGATGTTAGGAAAGCTCCTGCATCCTCCAAGCTTGTCTTATCTTTTTTATAGTTGCCTTTGACTATTTTCTTTATCTTTTTTTAGTTATTTTATTGTTACTAATCTTCCACTTTCCCTTTCCTATTACCTTCATCTTCGTTATCGTCTTCCTTTGAACTTCCTTTTGAACGCTTAAATTTCTCCTTTCAAACCAATTTTTTTAGCTAGCTTTGCATAATCCTTCCACACATGAAGCATCTAGTAATGAAGGATTTGGGTAAATTTCCTAGAATCCCTAATTTCAATTTTCTCCGGTAAAACTTCATGTATATCAATTTCTAATAGTGATTTTATCACTTTTTTTTTTTTTATTATTATCAAGTTTTGAGTGGAAGTCTACCTCAAGATCAATGAAACTTCCAATCCTAATATTATTGCTTTCAAAACTTCCACATCCCATAATTTTGATGATAGGATAGGAAATTATATCCACACTGGTTGCATATACAACTACTCATTTCTTGGATCGAATTAGGGTTTCCACTGCCCTAATTCAAGGATCAAAGGACCTGTTTTTTTTATAAAGTAAAGTTATATTAAGATTTAAAAAGACATATCAAAACAATTTATGGTTTTCCTTGGCCTACCACTTGGGAAATCAAATCGATAGCAAAACCATAAATGTTTCCATGATCCAAACAAAATATTTTTTTTTAATTTTATAAAAAAACAAAAATATTGCATTGCTTGGCTAAGAAGTTTGATTTAATAACCAACTTGGAGATAAAAAATGATAAAAGTAACTTAAAAAAATCAAAATCCCGAGGAATCATCATTTGGATTTGGAGGAATTTGAAGCATCCATTGCAATGGGTTCCTTGTTGCTGCCACGAGAGAATATAGGATATGGGGGAAGGACTATATAGTCTCCAATACGACTTAGTTGCCTATACAAGTTCCTCATTGACAATTGTCACTTGTCCAACATAAGAAGGATTCCTTCCCCAACCTCCTTTTGATCCAACAAGACCCCACCTAGTAGGAGCTTGAAATGTTAGTAGATGTCAACAATATACATTTACTCGCTATAAAGACCGCTAGTATGCCAAGTATTAGGCACCGAATAAACTATTTCCCCAAGCACTTTAGAGTCTATCAAACAAGCACTTTCCCCAATTATGTCTCTTTCCACCTATGCAATTTCCTCTTGAATAACCTCTAAAGTGTTAGCCATGTATATTTGTGCTGAAATGGAAGTTATTTGTTGTGTTGGGTGTGGAGCCTGATTATCTTCTTGATTGTTCAGAGGTTTTTTTGTTTCAGCCACATTGGATCCCTGTTCTTAACGGGGCGACAACGCCACCTGTATGATCGTCGTTAAGGGGGGCAATGATGGTTTTATGAGCAACCCCCTAGTGGGGGGTTCGGGGGCAGCACCCCCGAAGTTAAAATAGATGAAAATTTTCCTTGTAAAATATTATAATTTTGTAGTCAATCTAGGACGTTCATTAGGCGGATGAGGCTTCATAGAAAAATGACCGAATACATAAGCAGATGAAGCAACAATCTATCCCATAGGCTATCTTTAGCCTCGTAGGCGTTAAAATAATTTTTTTCTTTCTTGCTTTCTTATTATTTTAGCTTATTTGTCCACCACAACTTTATTTGTCTCGAGAGTCTCTCGTTGAACATTTTTTTTTTTTTTGATAATTTATCTCCAAAACACAATCGACATGTTTAAACTACTTAACGAATCGACATGTTTAAACTACTTAACGTTAGCGTGTCATGTGAAAAGAGAGAGATGGTTAAAAAAAGACTAGAAATAGGATTTTTACATGTTTAGAAAGGACCAAGACCAAAATATGAGGGCGTAAAACATAAGGTCAAAATTCAAACAATTTAAAACATGAAAGCCTAGATTGCGCTTAGGTCGATTGGGACTTCATGTAGTGAGATCTGACGGAAGAACTTTTGCAGAGAGCAGAATAGCGGGCGCGTAACTGAGGCACAGACACTGCTGATGTCCGCATATACATATAGCCCTATATTCTACTCTTTGTGATATATCATCAAACACACTTCAAGTGTGAAACTACTGTTGTTCTTGAAAGCAGAGTGAGAGCGATGGGGGGGAACAAGCGCGGCCGCACGCAGCGGAGGCACTTCAGGCAAGGGCGAGAGAACGTATGGAAGAAGCCGAGAGCACCACCGTCAGCCTCAGAAGCAGCCCAGACTCAATGGGAACCCTTGGTCACACAAAATCTGGTTTTCGAGCAGTATTACAAGGTAGTGACATTCCTATCTTCTTATCAATTTAAGTTTATATGAGCTACATACGTGCATGTGAGTCACATACAGCAATTTTTGTCCCTCTCAGTCTCTAATTATCATTATCATCAGTAGCAAGATTTGACATAACATGATTGATGAAGCCCAACCCTTTCTAATTATCTATCTATAAAGTATACTCAATAAAACAAACTACCCATTTGGTTTGGATTCCTTTCCTCTCTCGTGTCATCTCGCATTTCTGCAAGCACTAATGAACCCCGTCCCTGGAACTCCTAACTATAGGTGGGCAAGCACAACTCAATTTGAATGAATGTGAATGCGGGTCGAGGCACATGCGTAATATGCTTAAAAAAATGAATGGATTCCCCCCTTCAAGCCAAGGACTTTCCCCACTTATTGTCTGGGTGAAATATCTTGGTTTATTGGTATTTACGGAGGACATTCTATTAGGTGTAATGTTTTTAAAAATAATTATAAATCCAAGCTCAGTATTTTTCCACTACGTTTGTAAAGCATCCTGCCCTTTCTAATTGTTAAACCTACGTTGCGAAGCAATTTACAAAAATAAGAGTAAAGGGCTTCCTCTTAAGTTTGCTGTGGTAGCAGTAGGATTTCCCTCATTGTGCTGTATCCTATTGTATTTGCCCGGAGAGAAAAGCTATAATAAGTTCACTACTTGCACCACTATATTTAGTTATATGAAACAATCTTGAGCAAAGCATCTTGCCATAGAGGTGCTGAGGAATTAAATGAAGTTGGTAAACTCAGAACTGTATCACTTGGCAATGCCACGACTTAGTGTTGTGGTTTGTGATGACCATTTCTCCTGTTTGATATCATTCCCTAAACAGTTGTGTGTGACTCGCTAATTTCCCCATCTCTCTACCGATATGTTTCTCACTTCAGCAACAAGTTGGGTGGTGCAAGTCTCTTTGTCCTTTTATCACTACATGACCTTTTTAAACTATCAACTTTTCTTTAGATGTGTCATTTGTAATAAATCCTATTTGTCTGTGTCAGTATTTAAAAGATAAAATGGAAATATGGCTTTTTACAGACAGTAATAAGTATACCTGGAAATCGGTCATTCTACACTGTCACACTTAAAGTAAAAGAAAGATATGTTTCGTAATCTTAATAATTGTTTGAATGCTAAACCAATATCCATAGCCATATTTGCCAAACTTCATATTTGAACCTGGGTCGTTGTCACAACAACCACACTAGGTTACTGCTAGATCACAGCCCAACAGACAACCTGTGTCCATATTTGTACGACTTGATCATGGATATATGTTTTGGATGGATTCCACTCTTTTTTTATGAAATAGTGAGCCACTGAGCAGTGTTGATGTCTTACAACTCTTATTCAAACTGGGAGTTAGCTCACATTAGACCAACGTTTCATCACAGCAGGCGGACAAGTTTCTGCTATGGGAGGGGAAGAAGGGGCCAAATCTTAGGGGATGATATATGGGACGACACTCATAAATTTTTGAAAAAATAGAAAAATGAAAATTATTTTTGTAAAAGCCTAAAACGATGGAGATACATTTTGGTTCTGCTTCTGCATTTGGCTCCCTTCCTACAACTATTGCTGTTGGTTCTTATCATCAAGTTGGAAAGTGAGATGATGTCACATTAGATGGTGTAGAAAGCAGTGGAGTGTACATTGATGAAGACCAATGTTTATTTTTGACTGTTGAGTCTTAACGTTTTGTCATTGTGAAAATTTCAAGCCCTAGGTAACTAATGTTCTTGTGATCTCAATAAAACAAGTAGATTGCTGAATTTAGTTAATCCTGAATTTATATTGTAGATCATAGTATCAATCACACAACAGCTAGAGATTAAATAGTGGAAGCATACAAGTTAATTTCACACACACAGAGGTGAATATTTATTCAAATCAATTTTTTATTCCTTCAAACAACTTACAAGGAAAACTCTGCACACTGCCCCCAAAACAGTACTGCCTGGTTACCAAAAAAACACCCTGAATTGAGCTTGTACATCTTGCTGGGAAATACTAGAAACAACAAAAAACTGCTGTACTACCTGTGGGACAGCTTGTATGGCATATCCACACGATTGTACGGACCTGCCTGTATGACTGTATGGAGTTGTTTCATATTCCTGTACGGAACTGCTCAGAGCATGTAGTAACTGTTGCCTGTTGCCTGGATTCACCTTTGCCTGAATCCCTGCTCTCCCACTCTAGGTTACTCAACCGGTCAACTACTTGTGTGTTTTGAAAGCCTCTACCTTGCCTTGTCTTTTAATTTTGGTGGAGAATCTATTTTTAAAATTACTCTTAGTCTTAAGTCATGCATAAGATACAATTTTAGATTCAGCTGCTTGTTGAATTTCCACGAAAATTCTGCAACTGCTATGATGAACCATCCAAAACTAATTATTTTTCACCAAGACACAGAATTCCTCAACAATAGAAGCAGCGGAATTAAACAAAGAGATAAAGACACAATTACACAAGAGACAAAATAAATTTTTCTAGGGAATCCAACCGGGAAAACCCTCTACTCACTGTAGATTTTATTGAAAGAGTTTGAGCATATGAATCTCTTACAAGGCAAAACTGTTTCACTCAAGAACACACTTGTTCTTGTTGCTTGGATTAAGCTTGAAACTCCCTGCAATCCTCTCAACCTAGCTCCTACTTCCTTGCTCAATCCAGCCCCTATTTCCTAGTGCAATAGTGACTCCTATTATTTAGGAATTCCTCCTAAACCCTAGTGCTGGTCTGCAAGGAAGTCTCCCTCTCAATGCTCTGCGTATTGGCTGCTCCAAGAGTACGCTCTCACTGCAAGATGCTCTCACACACACAACCTGCGCATACAAGAATGAATTACAAAGGTGCCTTTGTCCTCCTTTAGGTTTTTCGACTCAGCTATAACTGGCAAGTTTAAATTTAGAACTCGTACTTGTGACTGATTTGTGAACTGAGTCCAACTGACTCATCTAACTTGTCGTAGCCTCAATGAGATAGCGAGACTCTCACTCGTCCTTTTCCAAAAATAAACTTGCACTTGGAGTTAAACAAAACTGAGCCTCCAACTCCTGCGCATGAGTTAACTGCTCCATGGCTCGTCCTATTTCCTAGGAACTTGTGCATGCTAAAGGAAGACTAAGTGAGGTCTGCCTTGACTAAGGCACAAGTCAAGAAGACCTTTCTCGCTACTATTTTCAACACTCCCTCTTTGTGAGGAAGGTGCTTCTGGAAGAACCTCGTCCGCCTGGATTTGTCTCCTTAACTACCTTGTTCCTCGTTGCTACAGTTGCTCCCCTTGAACTAGATGACTTCCTTGCTTTCTTTTGCGGAATCTATGCTGAAGACCTATTCTTTCCAACCATACTCTGTGAGTCTATCACTTCAGTCATAAGTGCCTTTGTGGTTGTTTCCTTTGGCTGAAGATGACACTGGAAGATTCAATTCTTTCCTGATCTCTCTTAAACAAATCTTTTGCTCACTTGGCTCAAACTTTCCCTATATTAAGAGTCACTGACTGAGTGGCTACCTCCACTCGCCCTGGGCTTTGCTCCTCATCATCTTGTTGGTCAGCCCAACTACTAGCTAGCTTAGACTCAAACCGAGATACCGACTGAGGCTCCATCTTAAGTAGCTTTTTCTCAGGTACTCTAATTTGCTCTTTCTCTAAGGGCTCCTTCTGAGTTTTGCTCTCCTCAACCATGACTTCTCTACTCTGAGCTTTCTCTGCCTTGTTGCTCAAGGTGAACCTGTCTCTACTTGGAACTTATAGATATTCTTCATCCTCACACCTATCTGCTTCTTACATCCAAAAGCTAAGTGCTGGAGGTAAGCCTTACCTCAGCTGAAGATGGCATCATAACCCTTGTCCTCAAGGGTAGCTACCGAAACAAGATTTTGCTTTAATCCTGGAACATAGAGGCCCTCTTTGAGATGAAGAGGATTACTTGACTCCCTCTGAAAACTGACAGTACCAATTCCTCTAACTGCATACATGCCATCATATCCTCGCTTAATCTGAAAATGCATGCCCTTTTCCTTTAGGTGGTTGAAATCCTTCTTATTTCTGGTCACGTGGAAGGATGCTTTTGAATTAATATACCATACACGACTGTCTGCTGAGCTTGCCATACAAGGAATCAATGAGAAATCTTTCTCGAACTGGGCAAAAAATGCATCTACCTCCGTTGATGTAGCTACATGATCCTTACTGGACTTTTTCTTCCACTTAGTGGCACAGTGTCCAAACTCATGGCATTGGAAGCACTTGATCTTGCTTAGATTCTTCTTCTTGCCTTCTAACTGGACTCGGCCACTCCTTGGCCCTCATTGCCCTTGCTACCTTTGCTTGCCATGGAAAAGTTCTCCTCGTCCATTGTTGTAGCTGATCTACCATCTCTAGTCCCTCTCAGATTTCTTCTTGAACGTAGTCAGCCCATAGCCTTTCCCAACTAGGAAAATTTTTTCTGCCACTTTTTGCATCATGTAAATCATACCAATACTTGTGAAGTCCTAGAAGAGCAAAACTCACAAGGTCATGCTCTGGTACAATCACGCCCACACAACCCAGCTTATCTCGTACCTAAGTGAACCATGACAAATATGCGACGATGGGCTCTCCAACGCTCATCCGTATACTCCTTAACTTCTCCTTAAGAGCAAGCTTTCTGGTATCATTGGTACATTGATATAGATCTAAAATAGTTTTGAACATCTAAAAAATTGTCTTCTTCTTTTGGATATGAGGAATTATATGATCTCTGACCCCTTATAGAATAATCCTCCTTGCCTTGATATCATTCTTAGTATGTTGGGTCAACTGTTGGGGATCTTGTGGTGGTGGTATAATGTTCTTGACAAACTCTCCCACCCCATTATCCTCCAATACTATCATGACCCTCCCTTTCCATGAGATGAAGTTAGAGGCTCTCTGTAAATAGTGGCTTGATCTCAACCCTTGGAATGCCATCTTGCTTACCCAAATATCTCTCCTCCACAAATTGATCTTTGTCCTCCACATGTCCCTGCAATCATCAACTAGACAACTTTTGTGCAACTGTATGTTCGCTCCTCCTTGACCCTGTTAGTATTCTCTGCGGTCTCCTTAGGACGACCCTAACCAATGACCATTACAGACCATACAACTTTATGTTTACCCCAATCTTGGACTCTTCAAGTCTGCGTATCACCATGAGGAAATTCAAGCCTTAAACCAACACTCAACCAACACAGTTCAACTCCTTTAAGGGACTCAACGCTCCCTGATGCACTAAAATAGCTTTGCCCTAGTAACAGGAATAAACCATAGTCTTATGCACAAAATACCAGCCCAAGCACTCATCTAACCTGCACAGAAAATTCACCTTATTCACAGAGTAAACTCCTTCACAAAATACTCCTCTCAAGGTTGTGGCCTTTTCTCCTGAGACTAGACGTCCACTTTAGGCATGTCTCACATATGATGAATTGCCTTCTATCTATTAATCAATTTGGTGTTGGTCATTACTCTGGTCCTCGCTCCAATACCATGTTGAATTTCCTCAAAAAATTTGCAACTGCTACGATGAACATTATGAAACTAATTTCTTTTCACTAAGACACAAAATTCCTCAACAATAGAAGCAACATACTTAAACAAAGCGATAAAGACATAATTACACAAGCGACAAAAATGTTTCAATTTCTTTTCCACATTAGCAATCACATCAGCATAAAGTAAACTGCAGATAGAACATAAATATAAATTGCAGAAGACAAGCCAAGACAAGAGGACACAAGATGTGGCGCTAGCCAGGGACAAACCCCAATGTGGGGAAACCCTTGATCAATTCTTCTTTTATGTTCTTCAAAGTTCAGCAGAGAAAGTGAGAGAGATAGTACATTTACAATAGAAGTCAATCACTTTGACTTTTGATATCGGCATGAGATCAGTTGAAGACATATTGCTTCAACTGATTCTCTAAGGTGACTCGTTCACCTATCATAGTGCTGCATCTCGTCTATTTGCTGCACATTACCGTGTGACACCTTGCTGTACTGTCACATGTGTTGAACCTTGATGATTGAGCTGCTCTCATCTTCATGCTGCTCATCATGTTGCATCTTCCATGGTCTTATTCATCATCAAGCTACCCATGCTCATGATCTCATTCATCATTATGCTACCCATATTCATATCATCATGCATCATTATGCTGCCCATGCTCATATCATCATGCTGCTTATTATGCTGCCCATGATCTCATACATCATGTTGCCTTCCTTTGCAGACAGATGCTCCGGCTGTTTTAGCAGTTCCCGGTAGTTCCAGCTTTTCTGGCAGTTTCGACATTTTTGGCTTTTTCGGCTTTTCTGGCTTTTCGGGTATTTCCGGCTTTTCCGGCAGTTCCGACTTTTCCAACTTTTCTGGCTTTTCCGGTATTTTCGGCTTTTCCAGCTTTTCCGGCAATTCTGGCAGTTATGACTTTTTTGGTAGTTCCAATAAGAGGGATCCAATAAAAATATCAGCTGCCATAAATAATACGACCCACATGGAGTTTGGCCCTAGTTGCCAATTTTAACACTCCCTCTCAACTAGGGAGAACTCCATCCGCTGATCCATATGTCCAACTGTACTATCTCTGCTATCAGTGCCCTGCACTGCTCTGCTCAGCTCTGCTGGCTCTGCTCAGCTCTGCTGGCTCTGCTCTGCTCAGCTCTGCTGGCTCTGCTCTGCTCAGCTCTGCTGGCTCTGCTCTGCTCAACTTAGCTCTGCTGAACCATGAAGAAGAAGAATTGATCGAGAATGTGTCATACCATTCTCCACTGACCCGAAGTTAGTCTTAGAGTGTGTACCACTGGTCTCAGACTAGTTCTCAATCGACCCGAAGTCAGTGTCATAGTAGGTACAACTCCTACCACTGGTCCCAAACTAGTACTCTACTGACTCGAAGTCAGTCTCAGAGTATGTACCACTGGTCCCAGACCAGTCCTCAACCGACCTGAAGTCAGTGTCATAGTGGGTACAACTCCTACCACTAGTCCCAAACCAGTATCATTGATCCCAGATCAATGAAGGTCATCCTAGCATAGGGAGTACGGTAGATACAACGATGTGTCCATCGGTACTACTATGGTCCCTATCCTCATTTCCCTGCTCATTGATTAGATGAGAGGTACTTCCCATGAGTCCCAGACTGCATGGGTAGGATGCCTCAACAAGAGAACTTAATCAATCCTGTCCTCACAGGAGAACTAATCATCCTGCTACACAATTGCCATGGAGAACACATCATCTAGGCCTCACAGGAGAATTAATCATCTTGCTACACAATCGTCATGGAGAACACATCATCCAGACCTCACAGGAGAACTAATCATCCTGCTACACAATCGTCATGGAGAACACATCATCCAGACCTCACAGGAGAATTAATCATCCTGCTACACAATCGTCATGGAGAACACATCATCTAGACCTCACAGGAATATTAATCATCCTGCTACACAATTGTCATGGAGAACACATCATCCAGACCTCATAGGAGAATTAATCATCCTACTACACAGGGGAGCGAATCATCTTGTCCCACAAGAGAGCGAATCATCTTGTCCATAGGAGAGCTGTCTCACAAGAGAGCGAATCATCTTGTCCCACAAGAGAGCGAATCATCTTGTCCACAGGAGAGCGAATCATCCTGTCCACAGGAGAGCGAATCATCTTGTCCCACAAGAGAGCGAATCATCTTGTCCACAGGAGAGCGAATCATCCTGTCCACAGGAGAGCGAATCATCCTGTCCCAGTGCGCACCACTAGGGGAGGGTGAGTCACCCTGTGGTCGTATGTTGCTCCAGTAAGAACCACAAGCCCCCAGAGCTCCCAGAGCTCAATGTATACAACATGCAGGACCCTTGTACAAGGGTCTCTTGACAACTCCAAGTTGTTCGGGAAAATCACAGATTTGATCTTTCCCCTGAGGCTTAGACAAAGTGTAGTGACTTGTACATCATCTCATAGCGATGGAGCTTCCTTGCTCATAGACTTACCATATCCCAGATAAGGTAGTATCTGATGTCTATCTGCTAGAGCAATCGTTGAATACGGGATTCCTCAATAATCGAATCCCACCTCTGGTTGTCACAGAGAATCACAATGGTACAAACAGCTCACTTGAAGAGCTTCCCCAACCAGGCAACTTCATACGAGATCATACTCGTAGATATGTATCTGGTCTCAACGGTGCTTATAACAACCAACTTTTGCTTCCTGCTCATCCATGATATCGAAGCAAAATCCAAAGAGAAACAACACTAAGAAGTGCTCTAGTGATCCTCCACATTGCCTGCCCAATCAACATTCGAATAATCATGCAGTGTCATATTTCCGACAGTGTATCTCAATCCATGAGAGGTTGTGCCCCGAAGACATCCTTGAAGATTCTTGGCACCAATCTAGTGAGGTTCAATGAAATGTGAGCTCACCATGCTAACTGCAAAACATATGTCCGGACGGAAGTTCACCAAGAACATCAACGCGAATGAGTTTATGAGATTCAGAGGCATTTCCCAAATCTGGTCCGACATCACTACCATATAACTTCTGAAAGTTAAGATCCTCGAGGTAGTCACAGGCTTGCAGTTCACCATTCCACATCTGGAATCCAACTCCCTCTTACTTCTACAAATGAGAGGGTCTGCACCTGTTAGAAGTAGGTCGTCCTCATAAGGTGCTGGTATGAGAGGTCTATCATCCACAACCTTCGGATGGTTTGGATCCGTTTCACTCCTAGTGAATCTCAGCTTTATCAGACAGCTATCGATCCTCTCATACTATGCCCGGGGTGTTTTGCTTCAAGCCATAGAGGGCTTTCTTCCATCTGCATATGCGAGATTCTTGATTATCAATCTCAGACCCCTTGGGTTGTTCCAAACCTGTGGACCTGCTACATGAGGGGAATGGTCCCTTGTAAGATTTTCCTTTGGTACATCTCAGACATGTACTTTCATGCTCCTTTTGAATTCAGGCATCCCCGTCACCATTTGACTCACAGACTTTCGGTGCTACGTGACAATGGACATGGTCCCCAGTGGACTTCTTGCAATTTGATACAACCCTGAACTCAAAAACATCTTTGAAAATTCTATTTCCAAACACGTACCGTTCCATCGATGAGTGCCACCCTGAAACCTTTGACTTCCGTTTCCAAGATGGACACCAGGTTCTTCTTTCGATCAAGTACATAAAAGTGATTGAGGGTTCCTTGCTTTTTTTGAAGAGTCGACCATTTCCTTGATGACTTGCATTACCTTCGGACACTCCTTCGCATAATGGCCGAACTTATTGCAACCAAGGCATCCACCTTTCCTTCCACCCTTAGATCCGAACTTCCCAATGAAGTGATCTTTAGATGGGCCATTAGAAACTTCTGCTACGCCATTCTGATAATATGTTCTGCTTCGACTTCACCCTTTGTGAACTTAGAAGAGAGATGTGGAACCCATTGATCCTTTTGTCTTGTCCCTATTGTCTTTGGTGATTGCTCTTTCACTCTTGCTTGGGCATTGTCTTCACCTCAGCTCTGATACCATGTTAATTTTAGGTATGTTCTATGCTAGAGCAATTTATTTCAATTTCTTTTCCACATTAGCAATCACATCAGCATAAAGTAAACTGCAGATAGAACATAAATATAAATCGCAGAAGACAAGCCAAGACAAGAGGACACAAGATGTGGCGCTAGCCAGGGACAAACCCCAATGTGGGGAAACCCTTGATCAATTCTTCTTTTATGTTCTTCAAAGTTCAGCAGAGAAAGTGAGAGAGATAGTACATTTATAATAGAAGTCAATCACTTTGACTTTTGATATCGACATGAGATCAATTGAAGACATATTGCTTCAACTGATTCTCTAAGGTGACTCGTTCACCTATCATAGTGCTGCATCTCGTCTATTTACTGCACATTACCATGTGACACCTTGTTGTACTATCACATGTGTTGAACCTTGATGACGGAGCTGCTCTCATCTTCATGCTGCTCATCATGCTGCATCTTCCATGGTCTTATTCATCATCAAGCTACCCATGCTCATGATCTCATTCATCATTATGCTACACACTTGTTCTTGCTGGTTGGACTAAGCTTGAAACTCCTTGCAATCCTCTCAACGTAGCTCTTACTTCCTTGCTTGATTCAACCCCTATTTCCTAGCGCAATAGTGGCTCCTATTATTTAGGAATTCCTCATAAATCCTAGCCGTGGTCTTCTAGGAAGTATCCCTCTCAATGCTCTATGTATTTTCTACTCCAAGAGTATGCTCTCACACACACAACTTGTGCATACAAGAATGAATTACAAAGGTGCCTTCGTCCTCCTTTAGGCTTTTCGACTTAGCTACAACTAGCAAGTTTAAATTTAGAACTCTGACTTGTGACTGATTTGTTGACCGAGTCCAACTAACTCATCTAACTCGTCCTAGCCTCAATTAGACAATGAGACTCTCACTCATCCTTTTCCAAAAATAAACTCGCACTTGGAGACAAACAAAACTGAGCTTCCAACTCTTGTGCATGAGTTAACTGCTCCATGACTCGTCCTATTTCCTAGGAACTCATGCATGCTAAAGGAAGACTGAGCGAGGTCTTTCTTGACTAAGGCACAAGTCAAGAAGACCTTTCTCGCTACTATTTTCAACATTGCTAAATATAAGACTTTCACTTTTTTACCAAAGTGAATTACAAAATAGAATTACCTTTTGAAAATATCTCAAAAATATTTCAAACAACTTCTTGCATGGTCACATTGAACATGTGCAAAAATTCTTGTTTGAGCTATAATTCTCAACACTCCCTCCCATTGAGGAAGGAATTCTGCACCAATCCAAGTTTGTCTTTGAATGCCTCAAACTACCCTTTTGCCAAGGGCTTAGTTAGAATATCAATTACCTGCTGATCGGTGGGAATATCTTGGAGCTTCACTGCTCCCTTCTAAACCTTGTCTCGTATGAAGTGATATCCTATCTTTGTGTGCTTATACCTATCATGAAACGTCAGATTCCGGAAGACTTTGATTCAACTCTGACTATCACAATAAATGACTGTGGGCTCCAACTCCAGATCAAACAATCCTACCAGTAACTTCATAAGCCAAATGGCCTCACAACTAGTACTACTAGCTGCCATGTGTTTTGTCTTTGTTGAACTAAGTGCCATGAAAGTTTGCTTCCTATTGAACCATGATAACATCACTGGTCCCAAGCTAAAGCAACAACCAAAGGTACTTTTCCTATCTGCTACAGTTCTTGCCCAATTTGAGTTTGAATATAGTTGCAACTTCACTTCACCATTTCCAAGATATTTTAGACAATACTTTGCTATGCCCCTTCAAATGTCTGAGCACATGTTTTGTTGCTACCTAATGCTGCCATTTTGCTCCACCATGAACTGACTTAGGTTGCTCCTTGCAAAATATATATTTGGGTTGGTGTTGACCAAATACATCAAGGAACCTTTACCTATCAACTGCTTGTGATCGTGGGATCCATGAACTCTGTGTCTAAAGTTGTCACTTTCTTCATATTAGTGATCATAGGTGTGGCCATAGGTTTGTAGTCCTCCATTTCAAACCTCTTTAGGATTTGCACTACATACCTACCATATCAAGGAACCTTTACCTATCAACCGCTTGTGATCGTGGGATCCATGAACTCTGTATCTAAAGTTGTCACTTTCTTCATATTAGTGATCATGGGTGTGGCCATAGGTTTGTAGTCCTCCATTTCAAACCTCTTTAGGATTTGCACTACATACCTACATACCAAAGGAAAATCTCCCTTGAAACCTCTAACCCCAAGGAGTAATGCATCATGCCAATGCCCATCTCAAACTCAACTTCCATGTCTACTTTGCACCCTACAATGAGCTTCTCTATACCTGTTAAAACCAAGTCATCTACATACAATACCAAAATAAGCGGTTTTGTCTAAACAAATATATAATATATGTTAGGATTTGATTATCTTTTTTGTAAATCCTATATTGTGCGAATATCCATGAATCCTAGAATACCATGCTCTTGGTGCCTGTGTGAGTCTATGTAAGGATTTATTAAGCCTACATAGATGGGACTTCTTCCCATTTAGCTCAAAGCCCTAAGGCTGTTCTATGTACACTTCTTCCTCAATGATCCCATTAAGGAAAGTTGTCTTCACATCCATCTAATGTATCCTCCATCCCATAAATGAAACCAAGGACATAATTGCTCTAATGGAAGTGTACTTGGTGACTGGAGCAAACGTCTCCTCATAGCCCACCCCCCCTCTCTAAGAGAACCCTCCTGCCACACACCTTACTTTGAACTTTCGAATGCTAGAGCCATTTGGAACTCACAATTGAACTTCCCCTCTGGTCTTGGCACCAAGTCCCATATATCATTTTTCATGATGGTGTACTCCTCCACCATGGCATCCTGCCATACTTTCTAGTTTGCTGCTTCCTGATACTTGGAAGGCTCAGAATCTAAAGTGTTTCTCATCAATGCCATATAGTCTAGAAACTTCTTCAGAGGTCGATTATCTCTAAAAGTGCTCCTAAAAATCTCAGCATGCTCCCAAGCATCGCTCAATGCCTGACTGAAACATCGAGGTCTCTTTGTACAAGTAGAAGGGGCTCTTGTCTCCCCGTCTTCACCTGAACACTTCTGTATTGCCTTGGAAATCACTGGTGACCTCGGCTTAACCTTCATAGCTTTTTGTTCCTCATCCTTTGTCTCTAGAATAGGCTCATGAGACTTCCTAGTTGCAAAGTATTTCTCAAACTTTACATCTCGGCTCACTATTGTCTTCCTATGCCTTGGAATATAGATATTGTAAGCCTTTGAAGTCTCATTGTAACCCACAAATAAGCCTTTCGTGCTACGATGCTCGAACTTGGTCCTATTCTCTCCCAGTACATGGATATAAATTGGACAACCAAAGATGTGGAATTGAGTCACCTCTGGCTTCACGCCAACGAATTCCTTCTCTGGTTTCTTGTCCTCCAAGATTTTGCGAAGACATTGGTTTTGTATGTAGATTGTTGTGTTGCATGCCTCTGCCCAAAGAAACATTAACAAGTCTTGTTCATGTATCACAGCCTTAACGACGCTTATGATGGATCAATTCTTCCGCTTTGCCACCCCATTTTGTTGTGGTTTGTAAGGAATTTGTTAGCTCCTTCATTCCTACCTCCTTGCAAAAACCCTCGAACTTCTTATAGGTATGCTCTCTCCCACTGCCTGATCTCAAAACTTTGATTTTCTTCATCGTTTGTTTTTCAACTACAACTTTGAACTCCTAAAGGCTAAAACCTGCTAAAGACCTTAGTAGATCCGAGTCTTGCGAGCGAAACCATCAATAAAGGAAACATAATACATTTTACCTATTATTGATGCTACTGACATTTGGTCCACAAACATTCAAATGTACTAGGTGTTGAAGAATCTAGGGCAATTGGATATAGTAGGATTCTTCTAGACTTGATAACAATTTGTGAAGCACTTTTACAATTTATCTTGTTAGCGTAATCTTCTTCTCTTCTTATTAGTGTATGAGTATTTACTTCATCAAACTGCTACCAAAACACAAGAAGCAAGAACACAAGATGTTGGCTCTCTGCCAGGGCAAAACCTCTCTTTCTCAGAGAGGAAAACTCTTTCGTAAATTTCTCTTATTGAAGCTTTTATTGATCAGTGCCAAACCCTAGACCCTTGACAAGAATATCCTCCAAGCACAAGTCAAATCCTTCCTTCTTCTTGTACTTCGTTTCTAGGTACTTCGTCTCCCTTCTTCTGGCATTTCGTTCTCCTTCCGACAACTAATGATAGTCCTTGTTATGTTAGCTCTTAGAAGAGATGCTTTATCTTTGATCCTTAGCGAGGTCCTTCACTAATGAGGATACCTTCCTTCTCTTGACCAACCGAGCTCCTTCTTGATGTGAGGTTGCAGACTTGATGTGACAATATTGCAGCCCTAGTTTCTCGCATGTGTGAGAGGTTTCCTTGCGTATTTGTTAAAATTGGCAACTAGGGCCAAACTCCATGTGGGTCATCTTATTAATGGCAGCTGATATTTTTCTTGGATCCCTCTCATCGAGAGGTGTAGGATTGATCTAAAGATCATCCGATTCCGATAAGTTTTCGTGGAGATATGAATTTATTTGTGTTATGGGACAATTCGTCAAGGTCGGCGAACAACCAAATAAGCCCCACTTGTGCTTAAGGTTTTAGTATAAATAGAGGTGCCTTGAAAGTCATTTGGACACACATCCTCTTGGTGATCTCTTCCTCTCCACTTGTCTTTGGGTTTTGGTGGGAGGAGAGATCTAAAGAGGATACGCTGCCCTAGATCCTAACACTATCATGGAGGAGATTTTAACGCAGTGAAGAAAGGGTTCTACGTAGCAAGTCAAGGTGCCCTAGATGCAGTTGGAGGGAGGAACACCGAGGAGATTTTAACATAGTGAAGAAGGGGTTCTACGCAGCAAGTCAAGGTGCCCTAGACGCAGTTGAAGGGAGGAACACCTAGCTGCAGTTGAAGGGGATCTAGCCATGCCCTAGCCGTAGCAAAAGAGGGTCTAATGCACCCCTATATTCGCAGTTGAAGGAGGCTCCTATACGCTGTATAGAGGAGGCCTATCCGAGATCTTAAGAAGCCCTAGCCGCAGACAAGAGGGAGGCTCCTATACATAGTAAGCTACATACGCTGTATAAAGGAGGCTCAACTGAGATCTAGAAGAAGGCCCTAATCCGCAGTTAGGAAAGGTCCTAATACGCTGTCCAAGAGATACTAATACGCAGTCATAAAGGAGCCCTAATTCACTGTCAAGAGAGCCCTAAATCCGCAGTAATAAAGAAGCCTAAAGCCACAGTCTATGGAGGCCTAATACGCAGCAAAGGAAGAAGACTTAGCAGCAGATTTGAGGAGCCATAATCTGCAGCCATTGACTGACCCTAGGCCGCAACAAAAGTGCCCTAAATGCAGCAAGAATAATTCTGATAACAACATGAAAGAAGGCTGTTCCTAGGCATGGGTTTAGGCATCGTTTTGTCTGCATTTTCTTCTTGTAGGAGGGCCGAGTTAGAGCAGCTCTAGATCAAGTCTGTTGGAGGAACAAGTATAATGTTTTTGCTGCCTGGAAGCTACAGGAAGACTATGTGTTAGGCCGCAGGCCATAACACCACAGTCAAGGTTTGTTTATGAATGTTTGAGGGCTTATTTATATGCCCAGATCAGCAGGATATCCCAGGAGCTGTCCTAGGCTGTTTTGATGACTGTTGGAGGACTGCTTGGTGCCCTAACCAGTCATCATGATGACAGCTGCAAACTATTATTGACTGAGTCCAATTTCATGAAGCAGAGACAGCTAGTGCAACAACATGATGATATGGTGCAGCAACATGATGTGTGCAGCATGCATTTGGATGCAGCATAGTGCAAGCTCAGCATGGTGCAGCATGAGGAGTGCAGATCAGTGATGAGTGCAGCATTGGGTGCAGATCCGTGATGAAAGCAGCTCAGTGATTGGAGCAACACAGTGACAGGAGCAGCAACATGAAGTGCATAGCATGGTCATTAGGTCCAACACTGTGATGATGAGTGCAACATGGTGCAGCATGGTGAGGTGCAGCATGTGGACGAGATGCAACACAATGATAGGTGAAGGAGTCACCTTGGAGAATCAGTTGAAGCAGCATGTCTTCAACTGATCTCATGTAGAGATGAATCTAGAAAGTCGAAGTGTTGACTTCTGTTGTAAATGTACTCTCTCTCTCTCTCTGCTGAACTATTGAAGAACATATAAGAAGAATTGATCAAGGGTTTCCCCACATTGGGGTTTGTCCTTGGCTAGTGCCACATCTTGTGTCCTCTTGTCTTGGCTTGTCTTCTCCGATTTATGTTTATGTTCTATCTACAGTTTACTATAATGCTGATGTGATTGCTAATCTAGAAATGGTATTGAGCTAAATGTGAAAATTGAAATAAATTGCTCTAAGCATAGAACATACCTAAACTTAACAATATTTGACTCTTTTCTCCTTCGCCTGAGTAGGAGGCCTTATAGGCCTAAGTTTCTAGCCCAAACAATGAGAGATGAGCAACTATGATGTTGCTGCTGTAGTGACCGCAAACAACCCTCCTTTCCTCGCACATGTGAATTGAATTCACCCTAAAAACAGTCCTTTAAACTTCGGTTGTGTCTCCTCCTTCTTCGCTGCATTGGAGGCTCCTTATACTTCTCTTTCCTCACCCTTTACTCGGCTTCCCTTGCTCGCTGATTTCAGAGGTATGATTGCTTGTTGTTGGAGGAGTGGACAACCTCTATATATAGAGGTCTGTCCCTCCTTTAGGCTGACTTGAGGCCGACTTGACTTTTCTTCTTCGAAATTGCTTCTTTTGGTGATGTCGTTGCATGGAGGACTCGTGACTTTGCTTGGAGGTATTATTTTGACTCTTATACAAATATATACATGGTGTAACATGCCCTTAAGGGTCTTCAACATTTTTTTTGACTCTTTGACTTACCTATAGCACTTTGACATGTGCTAGACCTATTTCAATGAGTAAAAAACTCATTGATAAATATAACAAAAATAATATTTCTTTTCTTATATAAATACAAATATCAAAATTACTTTTATGAAGACTGAACCTAGTTACTCTTTCTTCAACACTAGGTCTAGAATCCCCTTGGACCCTATGTCACAAGGTGTTGGCCCTAGATCTTGGGGTTCAAAATTCAACAAACCTCAAAAAAATTGTTTAATTTTATTTATGGTTGGCTTATCTTTCTTTATCATGAACTTTATCTCAAAGTTCAGGTTCCATTTACCTTTGCATTTTGTGCCAGTTGCAGCTAAAAAAATGTCTTTTCTTTGTGCAAAATAAATCTTGCAATCTATGGTCCAAATAATTATGCCTAGTCCCACATGATGCACAACCAAGATTATTCAATAAAATGAGGCCAAGCAACATAGAAAACCCTCGAGGTGAGTAGGTTATGGGTCTAAGTAGGTTACAGATCTGGGTTACGGGTCATGGATTTCCTTTCTAACTTATACATGATAATTTTAAGATGCTATAAAATTAATATATTTATAAATAATAAACTAACATATTTTAGATCATACATAATTAAAAGAATGGGGGCCAATGTTATTATAGATTTCATTAACCTCACATATATTATAAATTAATAAATCTCATATATCATGCAATGGACTAGGGCAATTTGTCCTAGTATTTCTTGTAACAATTTATCTTAATATTGTTGGACACCTAATCCTCAATGGGTTAGTGTGGAAGTCGAATGGACAAAAGCAGTCCAAGAGACCTTGGGATCTGAAACCCAAGAGTCACATAATGTACTATAAATGTATATCTCATGTTAATAAAAAATGAATTGCATGTTTTATCTTTCATATCTCTTGCTGTCCATGTGAGTTTAACATGGTATCAGAGCGGGCGATTGCTGGTCCTGCTCATATTTGAGCCACTAATTTTTGTGGTTTTTGATATGAATTGGAATTGATATTTCTTCTGGGGTGTTGGCCATTTTATTTCAATTAATGAATCCTTGTGCACTCTCCATTTAAACGCTGGTCTGAATTTGCTTCTCAAATCATTCCTTGTGTGTATCCCATTTGTGTCTGAGGGAATTAATTATCTGTCAACGCACTTCTGAGATATGTTCCCTGGTTTTTATTTATCTGTCGCTGCTGCTTTTCTAATACATTTTCCTGCTTCATTAATAAGCTTAAATCAGCTCAAAGTTTATTGTTGGAATGCAAACCAATCAATTGCTGCTTCAATAGGCTCAAAATAGCCCAGAGTTTACTCTTGGATCTTCTACAACAAATCAATTTTCTCAAAGAAAATATAAAGACGAGCCGTTTGAAATTTTAGATGTACAGTATAAGTATAATCACTGGCCCATCTCAGGGAACTCTAATCTGCTACTCAGACGTTGTGGTTGGGAAATAACGTACACCAGGGAGATTATATTTACACTCAGGCAGACAAAGAGGGTATATAACGATTATCTAACTGTGTTTATTGAAAGCATCGCAGGACTTTCTGATCTCTGCCTCGTAGCCTGTTTTAATGCCCACGCTGTCGAGCTTATCCATGGCAAGCGCAATGTCCCGAAAAAAAGAATTTTGGTTGAATGGTGCTGGGAAATAGCGCAGAGAAACACTCCTTCACACAGCCTTATTTGTGCCAGTTCTGTCATACCATTATAAATGTGCTCAATCGTTTCACTTAGCCGTTTCATCTCATTATGTCTCTGCCATTCTGCACTGTTCTTCTAAGAAAAGCGCCTCTACTGCCTGACAATTCACCTGATTATTCTCACCTGCAACACTGAATGTGCTGCCTCTGTCAAGTTAGCGTTACTGAAACAATAACACACCGCATACTTGTAATAGCCATTACACCGTTCTGTCAAGTTACGGTTACCGAAACAACGCATATGCATGCTTGAATAGCCATTACATATGATATGCATGCTTGAATAGCCATTACACCGTTCTGTCAAGTTACGGTTACTGAATTCGAGCGAGAAAGGAGCACGGAATCGCCCTAATTCTGCGGGAAGCGTTGAGGTTTTGAGAATTTGAGGCGTTGTGGTTGAAGCTTGAAGCACATGCAAAGCAGTCAATCGGTCAGCGTAGAAGGTGGATATGTGTAGCGGTCAGTCCATGAGGGAGCTGCGCCTTTGTGCATGGTAACGCCGTTCCATAACCATCGCCATATCGAAGTAAAGACGAAGCAAGCCTCTGTCTCTGCCCTCCTTTATACAGGCTTGATTTTACACGTCAGAGATTGTGTGATAGACAAGCTCGGGTTCTTTCTAACTCATGAGATTACAACGCCATGAAACAAGTTTTTATATGCATGGTAAGGGATTGTGACAAAAAATAAATGTTTGGAATTGCGCATCACAATGAATTGAGATTCGGGAATTGCTGCTTTGCCAGTCCTGGCCCGGCGATTTAGTACGCATGTGGATCATATTTTTGTGAATTCAAGGGAGTAAGTAAGAGTATTCATTGATATGGAACACCAACAGGTTTGCAGCATTCATTGACATGGAACAGCACCAGGCTCGCTGTAATCTTTTGGTCCAGAAACCGAAATGAAAAGGCGGCCCACTCGCCTACAATTTAATGAAAATTTCAAACTCCAAATTTAATTAGAGTCTTTGCTGTCCATGTGTCGGGTTCTCTTTCCTGGATTTGCAAAACCTCGATCCCTCAATCCCTCTTCCTGCCCGGGACCATAAAACACCTAGGTTTCAATGAATAGTTTCATTTTCATTTCCATCTGGCTCTTTGCAATGCCTTGCACTCAATTTCGCCTTTGTTTCTGATTGAAAAAGTGTTGTAGTGTTCTGCGACTTTTTCAAGTTTATGTTATTTTCTGCCGGCCTTGTCATCTGTAGCTGTTTTTGTATCAAAATTGTCATCTTTGGGCAGTATATCAATTTGGGGATTCGCTGTTTGTACAATATCATCCAGGATTCATAATTGCTGGGAGAGAAACCAAGTGTCAAAGACATCCAACTTGCGCTGTAGCTTGATTTGCGCATCAGTAAGTTCAGTTAACTGTAGACTTGAGTTGTCGTGTTTGCAAAGGAGCCGAAGGGCGATATAGATCTATGGTTGAGCAGATTCGTGGTTGTAGCGGCAACGTTTATCTGAGAAGGCACGACGTTGATCGGAGGAGGCATGACGTGGATGTAGTGGCAGCATTCGATCTGTTGGTGGGTCCGTCTGTGTGAGCATTGTCGGCAATTGAATCAGTCACTGTGTGGATCACTATTGTGGAGTCGCTGCAATTCCTTTATTTTTAACAATGCAGTGAACGATTGATAATACAACTTCGAGTCGTATTGCAGCTCGATTGTGATCATTGGTGGATGGGTACAATCGTCGAGATCATGGTATCGTGATCACTGCTATCCTCGATTGTGGCACGTCAGTCGGAGTTTCATTGAGATTCATCGAGAGGGATTTATATTGAGATTCAGTTTAAATGTATCCATGGAGAGGTTATTGATAGGCTCGTGGGTGCAAACATGGTGATGCTATTACTCTCTTAAATAAAAGACAAATATTTAAATGTCCAAGTTGTTTGCGAATGTGTTTTTCAAGTCGATTTTGAAGAAAACAATATTGTTTGAAATTTTATTTATATGTTGTATGGGATATTTAATTGTATGCTAAATCCCTGATATCGTTGGTGATATCGAGAGAGAAGCAACAGAAATTTATTGCCCTTTAGCTCAGGCGTATCGAGGCTGCCAAGGAGATTGCTTCCACCCTTTCTCGGAGCCCTAATGTGGTCTACTTGCCCTCTGGCAACAACATGCTCTTGGGCTTGAACCCTTCGCATTGAACACGAGGCTACTGATCCATCTTTAGATGGTAAGAAGTTGATGATGAGCCCAAGTCACGGATGCGATCAGCATGTCCAGTATTTCTTGATAAATATACAAGAAATTATTTCTGTATATTTTTTATGCGGTGGACGTTTTTTGGGCAAAGAATATTCATATTACCGATTTAGAACTCGACAATATTTCAAATATCAAGATGCAGAGAAATAACAAGCTTAAGCCTTCTAGGAAAAATTAAGCTTTTCGAAAAACGGCTTTGCTCGGATATATATGTTATATGTTATTAATTTATCAAGGTTGGGATGTATATGTTATCTGTTATTCATTTATCAAGGTTGGAGCATTCCATGTATGTTTGAAGACAAAGTTGATGTGACCCATTTTAAAGTAGTGAGTTTAATTTCATACACCTGGCAGTGTATTTAACAGAGTTTGATTTGCTGATAAAATGGGAAGACTTTATAGAGTATTAGAGTTATTGGACACACTAATACATTCTAGTGCCGAAAACATAGTCAACATCAACAAAGACACTCTCTGTGACATTCAGAGTTGCCTGCGTAATGCACAAGAAAAGATTGATTTTTTGCAGCTTGAATCACAGCTACAGCAAGAAGAGCTACATCAAAATAGACACCATTCTGAACCTGTTTTTGTTCAGAACATCGAGACAACCACCCATCAACAGCATGTTAATAATGTTACAGTTCATTCAAATAAAGCAGCAGTTGTATATGCATATGCAGAAACTCAGTCTGCACTTCCCAAGCCCATCATCAGACCTTGGGAACAGCTTGTCCACAACAAGCACAAAACTGGTCTTGGATAGGACAAGGACTTGTCCTTTCATATTCCAGACTATGCCAAGCCCATTCAGTTTCAGAGTGCTGGATTCATTCATGACAGTTCACCTGCTCCTCATGACAGTTCAGCGTCAGCTGTTCCAGATTCTGCCCCTCTTCCACAGCAACAACAACAACAACAGATTGTGAAATGCCAACACTGTGACCGAGTTGGCCATTTGAAAGATCACTGTTTTGATCTTCATCCATGTAAGCACTGTCATAAAACTAGTCATTCTTCACACAGATGCTTCAGAAACAAACGTCCTGCAAGAACAAAGATTCATCTTGGATGGATTGCTTCTTGGCAATGGGCATCAACAACCAAGAAGATATTCCAAACACATGTGAGAACTTGTTCCAGAGTATTGAACAGTCTTGCAGTTGAGTTTTCTCCATCATCTCACCTTGTATCTGACAGGGGGGGAAATGATGGTCATCTACAAGCTTCAAAGTCACATCAAGCGAGCCTGAGCCACAACCTGCCATACCAGATTCAGAGTTGTAGCCAGAAGAAAAGATGCCCCTGAACATGCCTTCAGTTGGCAATCTGGGACACTTCCTCTAGCAGAAGACTTCAACTTCTTGCCAGTTTTGGAAGAGTTCCAGGAACAAAATTGAGAACACTTCCTCTAGCAGAAGACACCAGCTTCTTGCCAGTTTTGGAAGAGTTCCAGGAATTGCATTAAGCATTCCAGAGTTGTTGGTTATCCTTAAACCATCACAGGTTGAGACTTCCATTTTCAGGTTGAAGTTTTACCTTTTATGCGGGGTGAGACCTCCCTTTTATGGTTGAAGGTTTCCCTCTTTAAAACAATAGGATCACTTCCTCTAGCAGAAAACTTCAGTTTCTTGCCAGTTTTGGAAGAGTTCTGAGAACTGCACTAAGCGTTCCAGTGTTGGTGGTCATCCTTAAACCACTGCCCTTTATACCAACATTTCATAGAGCACATTCAGCCTAGTGCTGCCATGCATTTTTTGCACATTTTGTATTACAACTCTCTTCTTGGACTCATACATAACCCTTCGGATTAAGGGGGGGAATGTTGGACACCTAATCCTCAATGGGTTAGTGTGGAAGTCGAATGGACAAAAGCAGTCCAAGAGACCTTGGGATCTGAAACCCAAGAGTCACATAATGTACTATAAATGTATATCTCATGTTAATAAAAAATGAATTGCATGTTTTATCTTTCATATCTCTTGCTGTCCATGTGAGTTTAACAAATACAATGGCTAAATTGTATAAAGATTCAATATTGTTCATTGGGGCAATGAATAGTTCAAATCCTTACTTTAACAATGATATAGACAGTGGCAAAATATATAAAAATCTCAACAATTTATCCAATTCAACGACTCACCAATAAAAAAATCATGCGTATATGAGGACAAAGTTCGATTTCAAAATTAAATAATTCCATTACAGGACCTGATGTCCTAACCAAGTGCCACAATAAAATTATAATTGGAAAATTTAATAATACGTTACACGAGATACTAGGCTTCCTTTTGTTCATGAATTATTGTCTCGACTCAGTGCCATGCGAGGGTTTCCTATTGGTGCGGCTCCCTTTTAAAATGCACGAAAACTTTTGTACCTTCGAAATTTGCGTCCTAGTTATGCCTATGTCCAATGTCTCATACGAATCGTCTACTGCTATTGCACGTGCAGGGGTCGGTCTTTTATGTGGGGACTTTGTTTCCAATTAGAGCGATGACTCTGGGTTGACTGTTATGGGACTCACACCCTTCCCCTGCTTAAAGGGGTAATTGCCTGTAGCCAAAGTTGAAATCCAATCAAGAAAGAAACCTCTTGTCGTCTGAAATGGATAGGACTTACGGTCAGATAAGAGAATTCATCACCTTCCAGATTAGTGCTCGCTACTTTCCAGAGTTAGCACTTGACCCAAACAAAAGTGTGTCTCCAAAATTATGCTGCCTCAGACAAAAAATTAGAATAGAGAGGAAGAATAAAAGGTTATCAACTAGGGTGGAATCTTTCACTGCCGAAATTGACAAGAGAGAGAAGGGGTCTAATAACCCTCAACGCTAATGCTCAAGAACAAATGATTTTATCCACTTTATGATCAAAATGAACTGAATTCTTCTTTATTTATAGATTTCCCAGAGGGCTTCATCTTCCTCGAGTGATTGAGTAAACCTTACTCCAAACCCTAACTTTGGTTTTTTTTAGCCCAACAGCCCTAAAACTTGCCCAACAATGGGTATTTTGGGGTTTTTTCCCCTTTTAGGTGGACTATAGCCTACAGGGATGGATAGGATAATGAGTCCCATTTTTTCTCAATTCGTAGAGGACATCATTGCCCCCTGCTCGAAATTGCTTGCCCTCAAGCAATTGCGAGTTTGGGTGCTGCAAAATCTGTTCCCCTTCCCACGTCGCATCTTCCTCCTGTAAATTTTTCCATCTAATGAGATATTCCAGAATTACTTTTCTCTTAACTTCTTTTCTTGCATGGCCATGATTGTTTCCGAAATCAGTTCCACTTCCAATTGCCCCTCTTCATCTAATGGTGGTAGTTCGACAAAGGTGGAGACTTGCTGACCCACAACTTTTTTGAGGCAGGACACATGGAATACATTGTGGATTTTGTTGTCACTCGGAGCTCCAACTCATATTTCACCTCATCCACTCTACAAATAACTTTGTAAGACCCATAAAATTTCGGCTTTAATTTTTCCGTCCCACTTTTCTTGAGTGTACACTGTCTATAGGTTGTAATCACAAAAAAACATGATCTCCTACCTCAAAACTACGCTCTGCCCGATGTGGTTTGCGTACAACTCTACCAATTTTGAGCAACTTGTATGTTTTCCTTGAGTACCCTGAGAATGTCCTAACTCTCCTGTATCCAATCTTTGGCAAGAGGTGCCTTGCTGTCTCCAAAAATTATATCGATGAAGGATGGTGCATCATATCCATATGGAGCTTTGAAGGGTGTCATCCCAATGGATAAGTGGTAGGTGGTGTTGTAGTTATGCTCCCCAAGGTACAACCACTTAATCCATGCCTCTGCTGACCTGTCACATAGTTGCGTAGGTACCCCTCAATCAACTTATTCACAATTTTTGTTTGACCATCGGTTTGAGGGTGATAGCTAGTGCTAGGGGTCTATTGTCGCACAAAGTGTCTAGGCACCGCGACAACGCTTAGAGTAAGGGCTGTCACTCTAATTCTTACTCACTCCGTTTAGACTCTCTCCTAGACAAGTCAAGGGGGGTAGTCCCTTAGGTGAATGGATGAGGATAACCTATGGAACACATGCTCTAGGAGATTTTAAGGATGAACAACTTGATGAATTTAGAGCGAGTCTCGGTCAATTGAGATAGATAGATTAAAATAAGACACAATCACAAGATATAAAGGACTACAGAGCAGTGCCTTTATATTTGAATTAACCATAGACTAAATAAAACAAGTTATCCAAAAAAAACTTATAAATGTGGCAAAGCGACGATCATGAACAATTAAATGTAAAATGCTCAAAACTTTAGCATACAGAATAGTGTAGCAAAATAATCTTTCTCCAACAGTCAATGTGATTTTTTTAAACATTTACCGCACCTTGACAGTAGAGAAATCACGAAAAATTAAGATTTTGCACTTAACATCAAAAACACCAAGGAACTTTAAATTAGTATTTTCATTATTCCTTAGGCAATTGCTTTAATGTGAAAAATGAAGAAGTAAAAAAATTGAAAAAAAAAAGAAAAAAAAGAAAAAAAAGAAAAGAAAAAGAAAAACTGGAAAGCAACGAACCAAAAAAAATTTCGAAATTTTAAACTAAAACAAATTTAAACAAAGTTTCAAAAAATGAAATCGGATTATTAAGAGAAAGAACTAACCTAAACCCTAGCGAAAAAAAACCTAAAGCGAAACTAAAACAAACATATAAAAAAAGGGAAAACGAAATGCTGGTTTGCTTTGTGCGTATGTAGGACGACGACAGACAACGTATGGAGAGGAGCTCGACGGAGGAGGCTGTGGATCGATGGAAGAGCTGGATACGGTGGACGCTAGAGAAGGAGCTCACGTGGAGAGCAGTGAGAGGAGAGATGCTACACGCAGATGGAGAGGAATGACGGTGAGTTGTTCGAAATAGACGTGGGTAGCAGGCAATGTTTGAGGAACGGAGCAATGAGAAATACACAGAGGGGAGCAAGGGTTATGGACAGGTTAGGGCGAAGAAATCGCAGAGAGAGGGAGCCACATAGAAGGACGAGGGAGCTGCACGGATCTGCAGGGTTTGATGGAGAGGAAGGAGTTGCAGGTATGGAGGGTTTGAAATAACGATGGAGAGAAAGTCGAATGGAGCTGTGGGAACTGCGGGTTTGTGAAATGATGTAGCAGAAAGCAGCGAGAGGTTGAGGAAGAGGAGAAAAGGAATCCAATTTTTTTTTTTAGAAAAATCCCCAAACGCAGACAGTAAAAGAAATTTTTTCGAAAATTTCTGGAGGGGGAAAATGTAGTAGACAGAGAGGAGAATGGTAGTCCAAGAAAACCCTTAAAAGTTTCCTAGAAATTTCTGATTAAAATGTTATACTTTTGCTTTAGATTTATTAGTGAAACCCTTATAAAAAAATTCCAGATTTAAAAAAATTTCAAACCCTTGGACTACAAAAATTTGCTCCTGCAAAATGGTTTTGAGGCCAGATCTTACCCTCCAGGGCCAAAATCTGGCTTCAAGTCAAACTTCACTTTCAGATCTGCAACCTGTACCCAAAAACAAAAACACCCAAAACTCAGATATAACAAAAAATTAAATACAACTCTAGAAACCCAAGTCAGAAAACCAACTTTTTTTACATATCTATGCACAAGATTGGTAGATCTATCAGATCTGAAGAGTATGAGTCCAACTCCGCTCCTAGATCTGATAATCTAAGGCTTTCAACAGCCAGATCTATCAATTTTCTGTACAAAGTTTAATTTTTTAAATTTTAAAGGAGGTGCTTAACTCAAAACCATTCGCATATCACACATAAAATATTATGATAAGCCTAGAGCTAATTTAGTTGGGCTCTTCAGAAAACACAGATTGGGAGTTGGCTGGTCCAACTAAAAGCTTCCCCTAACGCTCGAGGATCTAAAAAATCAAGATTTCCTGGACCATTAAAATAGTGCGAGAAAATGTTAATAAAATTAAAACAAATAGAGATACCTGCTATTACATTCAAAATTTAAATTATTATCTAAACCCCAACGACTGAGCAAGATACCTATACTCAAATCACTCTTCAGAAGCTATCATGAATGGCTAAAAAAAAGTTTATGCATGAAAACAACACATCTTACAACATTTCCATGAAGAATAACACCAACGAAATTTAACTCCAAAGTCTTTCTTTGTTATTCAGGAAAAAATTACAGAAGAGCATTTAGCTTAGCACACGACACAGAGATCCGATGGATCAACTGTCAAATGACCTCCTATTTAAAGATAAATCCTCCAACGGCTAGTTCGAGTGATCGTCGTCAAAGCAATTTCGACTGTTGATGAAGATTAAAATTTCTTTTAATCTTATCCATCAAAATATTTAAAACATTTGGGGAAATTTGAATTTTTCAATTAAATGCATTTTAATTAACTCAAAAATTAAATTTTTGAGTTAATTTCCCCAAAATTTTGACTTTTAAAATTTATCAAAATAATTAATTTACCTTAGTCCTTGGGCCTCTTAACATTTAATTTTTAAGGACCGACAAATTTTGCTTTTGGAGAGTTTAAATTTACCTAGGACCTAGAATTAATTAAATTTTTGATCTAGGATTTTAATTAATTTCTGGCCAAAAAATTTAATTAATGAACTTACAAGGGGATAAATTATTTTTCCAACCCTCAAGGCACTTTACATCATGATTTTCATATTTTCTTACATCATAAAGGGGAAAACCCATTTGTAATAGATCCTCACAGACTGCCCATTTTTGCGACACAAATATAATCCAGCAGATCAAACAATTTGTAATAAAATAACTTAACCAAATAGTTAGGATTATTCCCAAATCACTTTTACATAGAATCAATCTATAATACTAGGACTCGCCTAAGATCTCAGTGACAAAATACATTTCAGCTTTGGGGTGAGACCAGTGTTGTTAAAAGCGCGCTTTTTTCCCTAAGCCGATTTAATCGCGCTTTTTATGGGAAAAAAATGCCTAAATTTTTTTGCCGCTTTTTTCGAAAAAAGCACGTTTTTTTGAAAAAAGCGCGCTTTTTTCGAAAAAAGCCCGCTTTTTTCATAAAAAAGCTCATGGGTCCGTGGCAGCACGATTTATAATGAAAATTTGGATTTATTAATTATTATTTCATGATCTTTGTACAGGTTGGAGTCCTAGCGACTTAATGACATGGTCTACGTCTACTACAATCTTCGATTGTGGGTGAGGCAACTTGAGAGGACACCTAATGTGGATGCCATCTCATTGGATGGGATTGACACCACTGCTGCATGGAGGGTTGAGGCCGAGAGGCCTCTCATGGATTCTACTGATAATTGGTTAGTGCAGGATGAGGGGGAGGAGGAGGTGGAGGAGGAGGAGCAGGAGGAGGAGGTGACACCGCCTACCCGGGCTACCACTAGGACCAGTAGAGGACGTGGTCTACCTCCTGTAGCTCATACTTCTAGTTCTTCAGCATCTAGAGCACATCAGATGATCAGACTCCATTGCCATTTCCACCAGCACAGGCACCAGCATCTACATCTAGAGGGAAAGAGAAAGCTGTGACATTTTCTCACAAGAGGGGCAGAGGAAATCAATAGGATTAGACTTTCATTTTATTGTATATGAGTCTATGGTATTATGACATGATGAGATACATTATCATATTTTTTGTTGATATTTTGAGGCTGAGCTGGGACTCAGGAGTCAGGACTTACTATTCAGGACATGATTCAATGTTATGTGTGATTTTAGCGCTAGAAATGATATTAAACATCTTATATATTAGTTTTCTTATCATATTTATGTGTCAATGTATTTATTTTATGTTGTAGATGGTTTAGATATTAAAAAAATTGAAAAAAAATGAAAAAAATGAATATTTTTGTACCAAACGCTTTTTTCCCGCTTTTTTCCGTTTTTTTCCCCCTTTTTCCGATTTTTTCTGCTTCATTCCCAGCGCCGATTTAATCCTGCTCGCGCTTTTAACAACATTGGGTGAGACTCAAGGAAAACTCTGCCGACCATCCGAGAATGGATCGGTGAGACAAAAAACTTCCCAGAATGTAGATCGTCACCAGAAAAGTAGGTTTACCTAGGCCATTACATACACGACAAAGATCAGCTGAGATTAATTACATCATATACATGCAGAAAGGGTTTACAATATAACATCTTGGAGATCAGGTTGATAACGATAGTTGAACGACACAGACACATCGATCAGGGGCTATCCCTTTTGCGAAAAAGGGGGTATATTGCTATGGGTCGTTGACATGTAGTGGTCAACAGGGTCAATTCAGTTCTCACTAGCCTGAAAAGCTCTTGCCAAAACACACCCATAAATCTACTGTCACGATCATTGACTATATTCTTTGGTAGCTCATGCAATCTAAAGAGCTCTTTGAAAAGAAGTTTTGCCACTTGTTTGGCCGAGTAATTAGCTAAGATGGAAAATAAGTGTGCGAATTTAGTCAGCCTGTCTATCACCGTGTATATGCACTCCTTCCCTTGCACTTTGGGTAACCTTGTGATGAAATCCATTGAGATGCTCTCCCATTTTTGTTCTGGGATTGGTAGAGGTTGGAGAAGGCCTGCAAAATATGTATGCTCAACCTTATTTCGTTGGCATGCCATGCATTCCTTGACACATTTCATCTCATCTTCCTTGAGCCCTTTCCAAGAGAATCATTTCGTAATTTGTCGATATGTCTTGAAGAATCCTTGATGCCCCGCTGAAGGAATATCATGTGCAACCTTCAAAATCTTTTCCCTGAGTTCAGATTCCGGAACTAGGTATATCTTGTAATTTATGATAAATGACTCCATCAACTATTTTGTACCTGTTGCACCCATTTTGTCACAGTTCCAAGGAAGTAGTTGTGCCAATTTTTTCAAAGATCAAGATCATCAACCAACCCTTTATTATGCCATTGTAAAGCCATTCTACATGTTTGTAATGTAAATGATGCTAGTACGATCGTTGAATTATGTAACAACCTAGGTAAGCCTATGATTTTGTCGATGAATTTCATCCTAGGAGGTTTTTTGTCTCACTGATTATTTGTGTTTCTAAACGCGGATTATCGACGAAGCTTTCCCCTCCGACCTCAACCCCAAAGCTAGGGTGGAATTTATCGAAAGGATCTTAGGTGAGTCCTAGTGTTTTAGTCGAGTTTATTGTAAAAATGATTTGGGAATAATTTAAGCTATTTGGCTAAATTATTTTATTACAAATCACTTAGTCTACTAGATCATATTGTGTCGCATAATTGGGTAAGTTTTATGAGGGTCTATAATGAACGAATATTCCCCTTTTGAAGGTTGAATTATTGTAATATTTGATGTAAAATCTAAGTTGCACGAAACGCCGAAACGTTTTGGAGTTTTTGAAACGGGTTTAGAAACGTCACCTTCCAAAAATGGAAAGGTTGGCCAAAATGTTGGCTGAAACGTCATATATGTTTATATATATAAAAATAAATTTAGAAATAAGTGAATAACACATTATCTTGCAAGAAAAAAGGGAATAAGACCCATAGATGACAATTTAGAAAGAAAATCAAGTCTATATTAACGCTCATAGATGATTACATAATGGTTGAGTTTCGGTCAAGTTTCGGCCTAGTTTCGGAGTTTCGGGTATGGGTACGTCTCGAAATGTCAGGTTCCTAGAAGTTTCGTGAAACATAGTGTAAAATTATTTTAGTGCATGATACCCCATACTTAGACAACATGCTAAAATATTTGAGGGTGGAAAAATAATTAATTCCCTCATGAGTCAATTCATTATTTTTTTCTACAAAAATAAAATTAAATCACAAGCCATGAAAATTAATTAATTTTGATTCAAAATTAAAATATTAGAGAAACGAAGTTGCATGATACGGGGAAAAGGGGTACGGGTACGAAACATGACCCCCCCAAATTTTGGAAATGGGGAAACACGATATATATATATATATATATATATATATATATATCTATCTATTAGGACATTTAAGAAATGTTATGTGCAATCATAAAGCATAGATGATACATTCTAATTTATTACATTTAAATTTAAACATTATGATTAAATTGTCCAACGTCAAAGCATAAACTTTAAGTCTCTAAATTTACATCACATTTAATCATGAATGATCACATAATGAAAATAACAATATCGGAATATCCAAAATCAACCTTTATTATATATATGAGGTTGCATGTACAAAAAAGACTATGAGGCTGCAGTATTATAAAGACTAAAGACTAATTCTCATTGTGATAATTGTAATGTTCCTAAGTAGGAATGTAAGTGATATTAAGCAAATAAACTGTGCAGCAGTATATAAAAAATAAACCACATCAAACATCCATGAAAACGTTGCCAATAAGGAACCGCTAAGCCATATTATTAAAAATTTGTAGGCTAGGTACTATATGAAATGGAATGGTGCACCTGGGCTTGTTCCAATGAACAAGCAAGACCAACTCCAGGTGGGAAAATAGTTGAGTTGAAGGCTGCTAAGCTACTGCACCACTCTGCACTGCGTTGCCTTAGTAAACTACTACCCTGCTGAACTTCGACTAGCTAGAAGGTGGTCAAAATCTGCCCAGAAAATTGTGTGTTTTTAACCCCAGACTCCTTGGACAAAACCCAGAAAAACCCAGAAGGGAATGTAGCTCGTTTTGACCTTAGATTTTCAACCTCCTTGGAACCTCTCCCCAGCTTTGACTGCCAATTTCGACTTGTAGGAAACAGCCTGCAAATCCCTTTGCAAACTCATCCAAAGTGCTGGTTTTACTTGTGCTATTCAACTCCAAGCTCCCCAGATGGCTCTTGGCCAAGATCAACTGCTCCGCAAGTCCCACAAATTTGCTGCTGGATGGCCTTTGTGTAGTCCCTTTGTCCAGGAATTCGACTGACTGCTGCGTTGGTCTAGCTGGCTGCAAACTCCAGCGAAAATGCCTTCTCTATACTGCCTCCTCAACTCCCGGATCTCCCAACAAGCAATGAATCCCCTTGCTGACCTCCAACTCCTCCTGCGTGTTTTCTGGCTGCCCAGGAATACCCTGTTCCCTCTCTGCGCTAATGGTTGAAGTGTGTCACTCTCCCTGACTCCCTGAAAGTCTTGTTAGAAGAGGTTCCCTAGGGCGGGCACGGATGGTCCCCTGAAGTAGAGGTTGAATCTCCCGTGTGAGAGATTCGTGGCTAAACAATCGGTAGACCTGCTAAGCAGCAAAGCGTACGAGTGAGTGTTTGTTTGCAAATGTAGAAGATGGTCGAAATGAGAGCTGATCCTCCTTTTATTACCTTGGGCCTCCTTAGCCTCATGTGGGCCCCGCCATCCACGCATTCGATTTCCCTCCAAGCACATTGAATCGCCAAGTTCGAATTCCCCATGTGGGTGGCCCCCACATTCCACTAGCTGCTAAATAAAGTCGAAATTGGCCCATAGTTCCTAAGACTAAGTGTGGGGTCCTCCTCTTAAGTCAAAATTGTGCCAAAAATGTGTAGATGCACCCCTGACCAATGTTTTTGAGAAGGGACATGACAATCCTCTCCTTCGAAATGTTGCTTGCCCTCAAGCAACCTCAAAGCTGGGTGTTCCAATATGTGCTCACCTTCCCAGGTGGCATCTTCATCCGGCAAGTTCTTCCAACGTACCAAGAACTCCCTAATGGTCCTGCTCCTTAGTCTTCTTTCCCTGCTCTCTAAAATGGGCTCTAGTTGTAGCACCAAGTGGCCCTCATCATTCAGCGGTGGTAGATCAACTGTTGCTATCACTTGTTGTCCGAACACCTTCTTCAGGCATGAGACATGAAACACATTGTGGATTCTACTCCCTAGAGGCAGCTTCAGCTCATAAGCCACCTCCCCAACTCGCCTAGTCACCCGGTAGGGCCCATAGAAGCGTGGCTGTAGCTTCTTGACCTCCTTCGGTTTCAACGTGGACTACCTGTAAGGCTGTAGCCGGAGGTGTACTAAGTCCCCCTCCTTAAAGTGCCTCTCTGTCCTATGCCGGTCTGCATAAAGTTTTTGCTGATTTTGGGCTGTCACCAAATTATCCTTGAGAGCCTTGAGGATATCTTCGCTCTCTCGGACCCAGTCTTCGGCATTTGGGGACCGACTGTCTCCAAAAACAATATCAGCAAAAGTCAGTGCATCATATCCATAAAGGGCACGGAAAGGAGTCATACCAATAGACATGTGGTGCGTAGTGTTGCAACAATACTTGCCCAGATGCAACCATCTAATCCATGTCCTTTGTTGACCTGTCACATAGTTCCTTAGGTACCCCTCCAACCACTGATTAACCCTCTCCGTCTGGCCATCAATTTGAGGTTGATAATTGGTGCTAGGAGTGAGCTCTGTCCCAACTAACCTGAAGAGTTCTTGCCAAAAGCCACCCATGAATCTGTTGTCTTTGTCGCTCACTATGTTCTTGGGGAGTCCATGCAGCCTGAAAACCTCCCGAAAGAACAACTCGGCAACCTATGCAACCGTGTACCTAGTGGGGATGGCGAAGAAGTGGGCAAATTTGGTCAACCTATCGACCACTACATATATGCAATCCTTCTCGTGTACTGTGGGGAGCCTAGTGATGAAATCCATCGAAATACTTTCCCAACTAACCTGAAGAGTTCCTGCCAAAAGCCACCCATGAATCTGTTGTCTTTGTCGCTCACTATGTTGTTGGGGAGTCCATGCAGCCTGAAAACCTCCCGGAAGAACAACTCGGCAACCTATGCAACCGTGTACCTAGTGGGGATGGCGAAGAAGTGGGCAAATTTGGTCAACCTATCGACCACTACATATATGCAATCCTTCTCCTATACTGTGGGGAGCCTAGTGATGAAATCCATCGAAATACTTTCCCATTTCCCCTTCGGAATGGGAAGTGGCTGTAGTAGTCCAGCAAGGTGGGTCAGCTCCACCTTGTTCTGTTGATAGGCCTCACACTCTCGTACGTGTTGCAACACGTCCTCCTTGAGGTCCTTTCACGTGAATCTCTCCCGAACAACCTTATAAGTCTTCCGGAACCCCTGGTGTCTAGACAGTGGTGAATCATGAGCTGCCTGGAGTATCCTCTCCCTCAACCGCGAGATGGGCACTACATAAATGCGCCCCTTTTAATAGATGACCTCATCCATCACACGGTGATGCTCATCTGCATGTGTCCTCTCGAATACCTCGCATGCCCTCCTGTGAGTATTCCAACAACAACTGAGCCCTCCAATCCTGACAGATGCTCATGAGAGATAACCCAGCTGGTCTTCGAGATAGAGCATCGACCACCATATTGTGCTTCCCTTGCACATACTCGATGTTGAAATCATAGGCCTGCACCTTGCCTTCCCATGTTTGTTGCCTGTCATTGAGGCCCTGTTTCCCCATGAAATGTCGAAGACTGTTGTGATTAGTCTTCACTTGGAACCGGTTGCCCACCAAGTACTGGCGGAACTTGGCTAATGCATGCATAATGGCCAGCATCTCCTTGTCATATATGGAATATGACAGCTCATGCGGTAGGAGCTTCCGACTCTCGAAAGCTATGGGATGCCCCCTTGTGACAATACCACTCCAACTCCTACCCTGGATGCATCATACTCCACTGTGAATGGCTGGAAAAAGTCCAGAAGTGCCAAGACAGGGCAACTGCTCATCACCTCCTCGAGGTGATCAAAGGCAACCTGTGCTCCATCAGTCCATGCAAAGGCCTCCTTCTTGGTCAAGTCAATCAAAGGCACTGCCAGTTGCGAGAACCCTTTGACAAACTACCTGTAATAGTTGCAAATGCCCAAGAAGCCCCTCATCGTAGTCACGCCTCGGGGTACTGACCAATCTCGGATGGCCCAAATCTTCTCCTCGTGAACTTTCACCCCATCTGCTCCAGTGATATGCCCTAGGTAGACCATCTCTGTCAACCCAAACTCGCACTTGGAGAGCATGGCATACTGTCAACCCAAACTCGCACTTGGAGAGCATGGCATAGAACTGCTGCTCCTCCAAAATGTGCGATACCTCCTCCAAGTGTTGGAGGTGCTCCTCCCATGTCCGATTATAGATCAGGATGTCGTCGAAGAACACTAGTACAAACCTCCTCAGCCGTCCCCAGAAGACATGGTTCATGCATGACTGGAATGTGGCTGGAGTGTTGGTTAGCCCAAATGGCATGACCAAAAATTCAAAGTGTCCATAGTGGCACCGAAAAACTGTCTTCGGGATGTCCTGGTCTCTCACCCTCATCTGGTGGTACCCTGAACACAGATCAATCTTAGAGAAGTACTTGGCTCCTCTAAGCTCATCCATCAGCTCATCAATGCGGGGAATAGGGTACCGGTTCATAAGAGTCTTCCGATTGAGGGCCCGGTAGTCAATACACATCTGAAGGGTTCCATCCTTTTTCTTCACCAGCACTACTGAAAAAGCGAAAGGACTGGAACTTGGTCTGATATGGCCCAATGCAAGTAGCTCCTGGATGGCCTTCTCTATCTCATCCTTATAGGCTTTGGGATGCCTGTAAGGAGTAGTGATCACTGCCTGTACACCCGGCTCCAACTCAATGGTGTGCTCAAATCCTTTGTTTGGTGGCTGCCCTAGTGGAATGTCCCCAAACACTACTGCATACCTGTCCAGTAAAGCCTGTATGTCTGCTGGTGGTGGTTGCGCTTGTCCCCCAGCCTCTGAGATCCTCAACTCAACTGCCCTTGCAATGCCCCCATGTCGTAGATATGCCTCCATCCTGTGGGCCTAAACTGTTTGAGGTGGGTAAGACTACATGCCTCTCAAGACCACCAGTTTTCCATCTGGGCCAATGAACTCCATCTCTGGTTTCCTCCAATCCGCCGTGACTTGCCCAAGCGAATACAACCACTAGACACCCATCGCCACGTTGGTGTCTGGCACATCGACCACAAAGAAGTGGTCCGTCATCTAGTAGTACCCCATAACTACCGTCAAGGAGGGCACATATCTACTGCACTGGATGGTACGGTCACTTGGCACTAGGACTGAGAAACCCTCAAACTCCGCTGTGGTGAGGCCCCTCCTCTGGACCAACTGTGCATCTATGAAATTGTGTGTAGCCCCAATGTCCACTAGCACTGACACCCTCTGTCCCTGTACAGTGCCTCTGATCCTTAGTGTCAAAAACTTAGGAATCATGCATAAAGAAGTAAGGACTCCTCCTACTGGGGCAAGAGATGCCCATCCCTGTGGTGGTGGTGGTGGTGGCCTCTGTTTGCCGAACTCTCTCCATCTGTCCCACCACAATCCTGCTCCACCTCATCCTCCTGGTCACTGTTAGAAAAGACCTCAATGTAGTGTGCTCTACTTGCAGTGCAGCTATGGCCAAGTGCCCAGTGCTCTCTGCATGTGAAGCACAGCTTCCTCCTTCGGAGGTCCTTCCGTGTCTCCTCATCTAACTGTCCCCTCCCCTGTGTGGTCCTCGCTGGTGGGGGTCTAGTCTCATGCCTCTTCTGCGGGAAAGGGGTCTGTGTAGGAAATTGTGCTCTGGTCTTGGGGATGGCCCCCGGTAGATCTCTGGCACACAAGACTGCTTCCTGCAACGTGGAGGGTCTGTGTGACTTCACCAGTCCACGTAGGGGCTCAAGCAAGTCCTCAATGAAGGTATATACCCTCCTTGCCTCAGATAGATCCGGGACCATCACTGACACACATAGAAAATCTGAAAAGTATTGCTCTGGGTTGCCAGTTTGGCATAGTTGTGTCAGCTCCCTGAAATACGCCTCCGGATCCCTTTGATCGAATCGCTCCACCACCCTCTGGTGAAATCCTCATAAGAAACTATTTAGGCATGCCCTAAGGTGGGCAAACCATGGAACTACCAATCATGAGCTTCCCCCTCCAGGTGCAGCATGGCCATCTTAATGGCTTCCTGCTCTGTCATCCAGTTGAGTTGAAAGTATGTGTCCATCTTTTCAACCCAAGCCTTGGCCGTGCACTTGGTAGTGCCATCGAAAGTAGGGAAATACATCCTCCCTATGGTTCTCTGCAGCTCATAGTTCTAGGTCCCTTGTCTTTCGTACCCCTTGTTCCTCTCACTCTGCTTGAGCTTGCAATAATCTCTGAAGGAGAGAGATTCTTTGAAGTCTTCATCCATGGTCTACCACTCTCTGAAGTAATCCCCCATCTGAGGAGGATCTTCCTCCCTTGCAAGCTCGATTTGTGCCACTGGCACGAAAGAAGGTAGTGTGGCTCGAGTCGGCACACTGACTGAAGGGCGCTGCGCTGCTGGTGAGGGGTGATCTAAAGTTTGAGAGGCCTTGAAAGTTTCTCCACATAGAAACCCTCTAGGCCTGGTCCTTTCTCTGTTTTGTGACTTGATCTCCTGCATCATGTCTTTTTGCCCCTTGGCCAGGTCACTCAAGGCCCTCAGGAGGTTGTCGAAAGCCATCTCCTCCCTGCTCTTGGGCTCTGTCATTTCCTCCTCTCCAGCCATTGCTTTTCCTCTCTCCTTTGTATCTGGAGTAATTTCTAACTCCCTTTCTCTACTCATGTACCTCTGCCTATGGTAGGTGATGTTCTGCTGGTCCCCTTCTCTCATAGGGAACAATCCCCACAGCTGAGCCAAGAACTAGGCTCTGATACCACTGTAATGTTCCTAAGTAGGAATGTAAGTGATATTAAGCAAATAAACTGTGCAACAACATATAAAAAATAAACACACATCAAACATCCATGAAAACACTGCCAATAAGGAACTGCTGAGCCATATTATTAAAAATCTGCAGGCTAGATACAATATGAAATGGAATGGTGCACCTGGGCTTGTCCCAATGAACAAGCAAGACCAACCCCAGGTGGGAAAATCGCTGAGCTGAAGGCTACTAAGCTATTGCACCACTCTGCACTGCGATGCCCTAGTAAACCACTACCCTGCTGAACTTCGACTAGCTGGAAGGTGCTCAAAAAATGCCCAGAAAATTGTGTGCTTTTAACCCCGGCCTCCCTGGACAAAACCCAGAAAAACACTAAAGGGAATTTAGCTAGTTTTGACTTTGGATTTTCGAACTCCTTGGAGCCTCTCTCCAGCTTCGACTGCCAATTTTGACTTGCAGGAAACAACCTGCAAATCCCTCTGCAAACTCCTCCAAAGTGCTGGTTTTACCTCTGCTATTCAACTTCAAGCTTCTTGGATGGCTCTTGGCCAAGATCAACTGCTCCCCAATTCCCACGAATTTGCTACTGGATGGCCTTTGCGTAGTCCCTTTGTCTAGGAATTCGACTGACTGCTGCATTGGTCTCGCTGGCTGCAAACTCCAACGAAAACGCCTTCTCTATACTGCCTCCTCAACTCCCGGATCTCCTAGCAAGAGATGAATTCCCTTGTTGACCTCCAACTCCTCTTGCATGTTGGCTGCCCAGGAATATGCAGTTCCCTCTCTGCGTTGATGGTTGAAGTGTGTTACTGTCCCTGTCTCCCTGAAACTCCTGTTAGAACAACCTCCCTGGGGCGGGCACGGATGGTTCCACGAAGTAGAGGTTGAATCTGTTGTGTGAGAGATTTGTGGCTAAACAACTGGTAGACTTGCTAAGCAGCAAAGCGTACAAGTGATTGTTTGTTCGCAAATGTAGAAGATGGTCGAAAATGAGAGCTGATCCTCCTTTTATTACCTTGGGCCTCCTTAGCCTCTTGTGGGCCCCTCCATCCACCCATTCGATTTCCCTCCAAGCACATCGAATGGCCAAGTTTCCCCATGTGGGTGGCCCCTACATTCCACTAGTTGCTAAATAAAGTTGAAATTGCCCCATAGTTCCTAAGTCTAAGTGTGGGGTCCTCCTTCTATGTCAAAATTGTGCCAAAAATGTGTAGTTGCACCCTGTGACTAATGTTTTTGAGAAGGGACATGACAATAATCCTAATTAAAAATAGAAGCAGAAGCATGGTCAACAATGGATGGTGGAGCTGAAGAAGATGATTGGCCAATTCCACTTCTAGGCTCCTGGTCCTCAATATTCAGGGCAACAAGACAGAGCTCCAAATCAGGGCTTTCTAGATCCACGTCCCATTCTTTAGAAGGACCACTGCTATATTTTGGACCCCTACGAGATGTAAGGTGAAGGTTGGATTGCACATAAACAAGATTCTCTGCATTCTGAGCCCAACCTATTGCGCTTCACAGAATGAATAAAACCATAGGTGCTCCAATTCCTTTTAGCTGATGAAGAGCTTGCCACTTGTGAAAGAACACGAATGGCAAGGTTTTGCAAATGTACAACATTTGCTCCATGACAAATCCACCACCTAACTGGATTCATGGTGCTTCTCCCCTCCAAAGCTGATATATTTGAATAATCATCTAATATTGTAGCAATAGTGGCAAATTCTTCCATCACCTCCCTGTGTGATGAGCTGGAAACATTCTCATAAAAGCTTTTTGTTGAAGAATATAGGGCAATTAGAGTTGATTAGATTCTTATTAGCATGGTAACTATTTGTGAGGTGTTTTCAATTTTTTTTCTTATATCAATCCTCACTTATTATTATTAGTGTGTGTCTTCTTTAGTTCATCAAATAGTTACCAAAGCAAAGAGACAATAACACAAGATGTTGGCATCTTGCCAGGGCCAAAACCCCTCCCTCTTGGAGAGGCAAACCCACACAAAATTCTTCTTATAGAGATTCCAATTGACGAATACCAAGACCGTGACCCTTGACCTACTAGGCCACTCCAAGACCAAGACACCAATCCTTTTCTTCTTTGTCAATGCTAAGCTCATCATCATTGCTGCACCATTATTGCACCACTTCATTACTGCTGTAACATCTTTGTTGTCCTTCACTGAGATCATAACCTTTGTGACTATGTCTCCATCAAGAACGAGATCATAACTATGATAGGATCATGACAACAACTTGATGTATGTCGTGATAGAGTGTGTCACTTATGAGATCCTTTCATCATAATTATGTTGAGACTGTGGACATCCTTGTTACCAAGACTATTGAGATCTTCAACGAGAATCATGCTTGTCACTGTCATGTCGAGAATACATCACTGTACTTCATCTTATTATGCCGAGACTGTGAGAGTATGTACCCCTGTAATATTCATCCCAAACTGTAGACTCCTCTAACTGAAACACTGTAATACTGTATTATATTAGTCCAAGATTCCTGTCCTTTACCTGTCTGAGATTTTAGAGAGGTGTACTCATTGTGCCATCTGAGATCCTGCACCTCCTGCACCCATCCAAAATTCAGAGTGTTTGAAATTCTTGTTTTCTGTGGTGACCTCAGCAAGCTATTTATAGTAGTTAGGTCTCTGTAAATAAGCTGACATGTCACCTTGAATTGTTGTGTCTCTTTATTGAGCCGACATAACATTAATATTCATTTTGAGGCCGACTTAGCTATTCTCTTCATCGTTTTGCAGGCAGACTTCTTCGTGCTTGTCTTTGGAGGATTGTGCTTGTCTTGGAGGGCCTTTTAAACTAGTATATATATTTACACATATGCTCAAGAAGAGCTCTTTACATGTCTTTGACTCTTTGACTTTCCTAGACCTATGGAATGAGCAAGAAACTCATTCTTATAATTTACAAAAATAATATTTTTTTTCTTGACAAGTACAAAGATCAAAGTTACATTTGTAAATACCGAACCTAGTTACACTTTTTTCTTAGCCACCTCTCTATCCTTATGGGGTGCCTTCCTCTTCCCATTGCTTTGAGAAATAAGCTCCTCATCATGAAATTTGGGGTTCAAGGCATGTGCTAAAGTGTGCAATGGAGTCTTGAAATTGTTCTACCTATCAACAATGATTTGCTTGACTAAATCAATAAAATGATTATCAACAAACAAAAGCTGTGGAAACTCTTGTGAAATGATTTCCATAGTTTTCTCAACCATGGTATCCATGCCATCATATACCTTTCATAAGAAAGGTTGGTTAGTGTCAGCGTTCCGAAGAAGCTCAAATGTAGGGGTTGCGAACTTTAGCAAGAAATCTATCTTGTTCCACCACTCCTCATCAAGGCACAATCTACACACCATATGTTCCCGCTTTAAATCTGCCTGTCTCTACTCAACCCAAAGTTGACTCACCACCATAGAAACTAATGCTTGCTTAACCTCAACAAGGCGACACAACATTAGGAAGTTTGAGGCATATCTTGTCGGAGCAACTTTTAACAACTCCAATTTAGAGTACTCTCGAAATATTGCTTGAGATTGGTGGTGGTTGGTGATGAATTTAACAATCTCCCTTGCTTCCCCTGTGATTTCCTTTATCCATGGAACTTTATTGTCGATCTCCTCTAAGATCAGATTCAGATTATAGACAATGTAGGGTGTCCAAAAGATGTGGTCATATCTCTACTCAATAATTACACCTGTGGCTTTGCAAATTGGTGCATTATCTGCGATAACTTGCACCACCCTGTTAGGTCCTATTTGTTCAATAGATTTTATAATAACATCGACAATGAACCGTGCATCTTTTACCTCTCTTGAGTAGTCTTCTGCCTTTAAAACCATTGCTCCTTTTGGTGAAGTGGCAATGATATTTATCAATGGTCAATGCCTTGTATCTATCCATTCATCTGAGACTATGGTAACCCCAAAATTACACCAAGAAGAAAGATTGGTGATAAGATATCCTCCAAAGCTCCCTCTCATTTTTGAGAAGTTGAGTTTGACTTTCTCGTAGTTGGGCCCCTTGTACCCTTGAGGAGCTTTGTTAATTGCCCTTATCATATCTTGCCAGTAAGGAGAGCGAACAACATTGAATGGGATACTACATGCATAGATGCACCTAGCCACTCTGGAATCAACTTCTTCTCTCACTTGCACATTCACCATTTTAGCAATTATGCTATCTTGAATTGAAGCGGATGCCCCTATGGTGTTTTTGGATGGTGGTTGTTCTTGTTGTTGAGTGGCTCTCCTCTTCCTTGCTTCAACTACAATCCTTGGCTCAATGTTTGGTGGAGCTTGAGGAGAAGCTTGACTAAGCTCTTCATGCCTTATTTTAATTCCATCTTCATCTTGCTCTCTTTGATATGCCCTCCTCACCAATGGGTCTGTTGTTTTTGTGCAACTTGCAATCCCCTGTTCTCCTCCATGCAAAAGATGTGCCTTCACTCTTGGGTAGGAGCCCTTGTACGAATTATTGCAAAGATTACATCGCCATTCCCATGAGCCACCACCTACACATTTTTGAATCTTCTGAACATGTCTCCAAAGAGGATAATATTTAGCCCTCATGTTGGACTTAGGGCTTGAACTTGCGCCTTGGTTGGAAACCATTTCTGCAAAAAAAAGAAAAAAAAAGAAAAACAAATCTGTAAAGAAAAAACGTTTTTCATATTTTTGGAAGCAAAACCCTCGAAAAGTAGAGAAAATAGTGGGAAAAAACTAAGAAAATGAATGCTTCTTACCCAAATTAATTTTTTGGAGCTGAAACTACCCCAAAATGCCACAAAAGACGAGAAATATGGTTGTAGTTGAGCCAAAAACCAAGAATGCCATAGCCGGAAACTCCCCACTCCAAATCTGCTTGTGAAATCTCTTTCTCTTGCTGCTGAAATCTCCTTTGCTCATTGTTGAAAACGCCCTAGTTGAAACCACTGCTGTCTTCCTCTTTTCTCCTTGCTAAAATCATCTGTTTCCAAGTGAAATGACTTGCTCAATTCGTGTGATGAGGGAATGAGGCGGGAGTCTTTTTATAACTTGCGAGAGCCATCTAGAAACATTCAAAAGATATTTTATTCACCCAAAAAAAACTAAAAAAAAACACCACTTAAAGGTGGAAATGTTGCCGTACAACTTGGAAACTCGTTTTAGGCTGTACTGGGCCATGTTTCCCCCACATGAAACGTGGTAGTATGGCTTGAAACGCTTTTCTAGGCCGTACACACCAAACATGTTTCCGCGTTTCCATACTGTTTTTGCCCAAAAATGACCTCAGGACTAGCATCTCCTGCAACATAGTAGCGAAATTAATTTATCCAAGTGGAAAAATTCGTGGGTCTAAAAGAAGTTAATTTTTGGAGGTCCCCCACCAAGGGAATATTGGAAATTTCAAGAAAATTTGGACCCTTGGACCTTGGTGGTTGAGTCAAAGTCAATTTTTTGAGGAAATTAGTTCAAAATAATTATTTTTGAACTAATAAAAAATGGTTTTAATGAAAAATTCGAAAATTCCTCAAAAATAAGTATTTTCGATGGCAGAGATTAAAAGTTGATCAAGTATTTATCAACGATCGAGATTATTTTGACGGGGATCAAGCCAACTAGCCGTTATTTTCCACTTGGAGGGATTTCTCTATAAATAGAAGGCATTTTGCTTCTATTGAACATCTTGATCTTTGGTCAGATGTAATTTTGTAAACGCTGGTGTGAAGCCACTTTTTTGCTGGGAACGTTTGAATCTCATTGATCTGTGGTATGTGTGTTCCTATATTGTGCTTCAAATATTATATGAATTGCTATTTCATTTGTAGATGATGGGAACATTCTATTGGTAAATTTTAGGCTTATCTTAGGTGATCCGATTTATTGTATGATCTAATGATTTTTCTTAAGAAATATATAGAGTTTGCAGGTTCCCCGACCCTTGGGCTCCAAGTTCACAAATTGTGGGCACAAGCTGACCTTGTTTGGACTTCAGATATTTTATGTGATTTTCTTACTTCGCTAAGGCTGTGGTTAACATCTATCTTTCGAAATACATTAAGCCATTGCCAAAAATTTACAAAAAAATATTCCTCAAAAAATCTTTCAAGCATTATATATTTGTATATTTTGTAAATTAATTTTTTCCTAATCTTTGTTTTGCAGCTGTGGTTTTGGGGTTTTTTGAATTTTTGTATATATATTGGGGTTTTGGATACTTGTATTTTCATTTGTGTAGGTGATATTCAAGAAGATTTGCTGGGTCATAGCTAGATCTAGGCCTTTGAGGGTAAGATCTAGTCTCTAGAAATTTTGCAAGGTCAACAACAAGGAATTTTGTAGTGAAATTGAAGAGCTGAAGCAAAATTCAAATTTTGGGTGAGGGTTTCAAATTTTTTAGGGCCTCCAAGCCCAGCGTCCTCCTCTACCCTAGCCATCTAGCCCTCCTAGCCTGGCTGCAACTCTCTTTTGCCCTCTAGCCCTAGGCCTTAGGCCTATTTTGGCCTTTGTGGCCTTAGCGTGGCCCTTTCCAGGGCTGCTGTCACCCTTTTTTGACCTTTGTAGGCCTAGCTGTAAAGCCTAAGGTCCTCGGCCTCCCCTCCTAGGCCTACCGCAAGCCTTCCCTCTCCTTCGCTGCCCCTTCCAGCCCTCCTTTCCCCTTATCCCAGCCTCCGCTCAGCCTTTTCGACCCTCCTAGCCCTTCCGCTAACCCTCCTCTCCACTCAGCGGCCTCTTCTCCCTAAGCCGCAACCTTCTTAGGGCTTGTGGCAGCCCTTTGTGGGCTCTTCCTACCTTTGGCAGGCCTCTAAGGCCTCTGCAACCCTAGGCCGCAACCCTCTAGGGCCTCTTAGTCCCTTCCTTAGCCACGCGACATCCCTTTCAGAGCTTTCCGTGAGCCTCTTTGGCCTCTCTCCTTACTTCCTTAGCCCTCTTTTCCTCACTATGGGATATGATTATTTTCTAAATCTAATAATTGGTGGGTTTTGCAGAGAAATTGGCAAAAAATTGGTGTTTTCAGGTATCATAGCTCTTGGGAAAATTTTGAGCAAGTGTGCAAGTGAACTTCAAGGCCTAAGGCCTAAGGGTTTGATCTCTTAACCCTTTTTACCTCACTGTTTTGCTATAACATTCTAATCTCTTCATAACAGTGAGAAAATCCACTTTAAATCGACATAAAATTGATTAATGAAATATCTTATTCGTTGATAAGTCACCTAAGCAAATTTGGGCATTGTTCATTTGGCATAGATCCTGTTGTTTTAGTGACTGTCATCTTTGCATAATAAGTCTGATATAACAGTGGCAAGGTGCATCATAATAAGGATAATTCGTCCAAAGTTTCATATTGGCAAACTTACAATTGGGTTCATATTTCTCATATTTGACAAGCACATGCATCATGCATTTTGCATTTAGGAGGCTCTAAAGTGGTTTATCTCTCTGCTGTTATAAAAAATCAATTGTGGTTCATTGAATATCTAACATAAATCCTTTATTTTCATTGTTCTAACTTCTAATAACTAAGTGGCAAAGAGGTTTGTTTTATGGTTTATGTGCTAGTGAAGAACATTGAGCTAACATTGCGTTTTCCTTGTGAGTTCATAAACTATAAAGTTCATAATTCACATCTAATAGGCTCACTCTCTAAAAGCACCTTAAAATCTCAAGTGGTATCTTGTTGAATAATTTAAGTTACATCAATTGTCCTTCTAAAATCTAACGGTCTCCAATCTAATTAGATTGGAGTAACTTGTTTTAATTGTGCATCATTGAGTAATCTGTGATCTAATTGGCATTGTGATAATCTAATTATTGAGAAAAGAATCTAAGTAGCCAAAGGACATGCTGAATCTAATTGAATATATTGTTGATATTGTCTAAAGAGCATTAATCTTGTTGTCTAATAATCATTAGCTAATTGTTTTGAAAAAAAGAAGTGTTCTAGATTGACATTAGAATTGTGATTTAAGGTTAACATCTATTGTGGATCTGTGGCACATTAATGATCTTGCATCTTGTGGTTGTTGAGCAATTGTATCATTGACATCTCTTGTTTATTGCTGACACCTGACAACTTGGCACATTTTCTTGTGGATAAGATTGTATCTTATTGATAAGTACTTGTTGGTGTAACTTAAGATCAAATCATAATTAAGTACTTAAAGAGCACTTAAACAATCTTACTTTAAGAATCACTCATTCACCTTGCATATCATTCTAAGTTAGTCTTACATCTAATAACTTACCTCCAAGCATAAGCTTGGTTGATAGACATTTAGGGCCACCCTTTCTCATCTCGCTTGAGGAGCCTAGCACCTCTTTAGTGGTTAACATGGTGACTTTGTAGTTGTCAGAGCCACAATTTCTGCATCATTGGAGGCATCGGGTGGTTAGAACATAGGGGGAGGTATTGTTAATCAAGCTTCTGCTTGCTTCCTGTTGGCTTCTATCCCACAACCTACTCTAGAGACTAGTTCCAAAATAGTTAGGAGGAAGGTTACATTTAGAATAGGCATCTAACTTAAAATCAACCAAGACTTTGCATTTCACCTAGCTTGTAGCATTTGCATAGCATATATGATAGTCATTCATTGAAGCAACGGTTGTTCATATGGTTACTTGGTCTTTAATTGATCTAAAAGCAAGTAAGTTGACTTTATAAGGCATTGGTTTCATTAATAATTAGATCTAATCCTTTGAACTTGCTAAAATCAACCAAGTGGCTAGGCCATTCAACTTTGTCTCTCAGACTTGTTCATTGCCAACAAGTTTTGCATTTCTATCTTCCATAGGGACTACCCCCCATAGCCTGTTGTTGGGAGACAGCTAGAATGGAGAGGCCGAGGATCAGAATGATAGCCCCCAACTTGAGTCATTGTCGCACCGTGTTTGTACAATCTGAGCGACAACAATACCTGTCATCCTGGATGATCTTGTCGATTAATGCGTAGGTAAACTGGTTCTTGGCATACTTTGCTGAGAGGCGTGCCTTCTAATCTTCTATGAGTTCCATGAGAGCACATGTTGCTGGTTTCTTGGAAAGTGCATTGGCCACAACATTGTTCTTTCCTTTCACATATTCAATATCAAAATCATAAGCTTGGATCTTGCTTACCCATTTTTGCTGCCGCTCGTTTAGGTCCTTTTGCCCCAGGAAATGACGCAAGTTGTTGTGGTCTGTCCTGACTATGAACCTATTTTGTACCAAATATTCTCTAAACTTTGCCAAGGCATGCATGATAGCCAACATCTCCTTGTCATATATGGAGTAAAGCTTCTCTGTGTCTTGAAGCTTCTGACTTTCGAATGTGATAGGGTGACCTTTTGCATTAAGACAACCCCTATTCCTTCCCCTGATGCATCACACTCTAATATGAATGGTTGACCAAAGTCAAGAAGAGTCAAGACTGGACATGAGCTCATTATTTCTTTGAACTTGTTAAATGTCTTGTCAGATTCTTCTGTCCACCTGAACGCTCCCTTTTTAGTTAAGTTTGTCAATGGTGCACTTAATTGAGAGAAACCCTTAACACACTGTCAGTAGTAGCTGTAGATCCCAAGGAACCCTCGTAATTGTGTTAGGGTTTTGGATGTGGGCCAGTCTAATATAGCCTGAATCTTTTCTTGATGAACCTATACCCCCTCTGCGCTAATTACGTGTCCTAAATAAAGAATCTCTGTCAACCCAAACTTGCATTTTGACTCTTTGGTATAGAGAAACTACTCCTGCATAATGCTCAAAATTGTATCCAAATGCTTTAGATGATCATCCCATGTTTTGCTGTAAATGAGAAGGGCGTCAACTCCCCTGACCTTGAAGGTTTAATACTTGGGTGTACCTGAAAGGGTTGCAATCTTGACTTAGGGACGACACTTCCTCTCTCTGTTGGATTTTTCTTCTCCTTTTGTTTCTTTTGGTGGTTCTTCCTTGGAACTGCTAGGTTTTTCTTCTTCTTTTGCTTCCTTCTGTGGTAGCTCTTCTTCGACCCTTGGGGTGGCCTCTTCTTCTTCTTCGTCGTCAAAGAGTACTTCGATGTAGTGAATCTTCTCCTTTCCTAAACAACAATGTTTAGGTTCCCATGGTTCCCTTCAAGTAAAACATGCTTTTTCCTCCTTAGTTCGCTTTGAGTTTCCTCATCTAACTTGTCCCTTTTGGGCCAATCACGCTGAGGGGCCTTCTCCTTATCTTTTGGAGGAATGAAAGGTTTGGGAGGAGCTTTAGATTTGACTGTTGCATTCCCCATATCACGAGTCTTCTTGGTAGTCTCTTGAAGGGTTGTGGGGTTGAATGCTTTTATCCAACCCAACAGTGGTTCGGATAAAGCTTCTGTGAAAGGCACGAGTAATCTTTCTTCGGATATATCTGTTACCATGGCAATAGTCTGTTCAAATTCTGAAATGAACTCTTTATGTGATCTCGTTTGCTTGAGAAGTGCTAGTTTTCTGAAGTGGATGTCTAAGTTCTTCCGGTCAAATCTTTCTATCAACCTTTGCGTAAAATCTTCATAATAGGTAATGTTGGCATGCCCCAATGTTACTAGACCATGATACTGCCATTCATGCGCTTCCCCTTCTAGATGCAATGTGGCAAATTGAATTGCGTCTGCTTCTGTCATAGGGTTGAGCCTAAAGTAGGTGTCCAATTTTTGCACTCAAGATCTTGCTGTACATTTAGATGATCCATCAAATGAGGGTTGAGAAAGTTTACTTACCTTGCGTATTAGATTGGAATTACGCTGTCCCCTGGGCTTGCTTATGAATATGAAATTACTGTGTTCGTTAAAGGTCATAGCAACTCGCATGTTCTCTTCTACTGCTGCATATTCTCGAAAGCAACCGTCCAACAGTCTATTTTGTTCAACAATTTCTTGGTTTGTCGTAGCTTGATTATTTGTGAATTGAGGAAGCAACGGTCAGTGATTCCTTCTATTGGTTTCGCTGGTGTTAGGAGGACTAGGGTTATGATTCCCATTCCCCTCCATATTAGTTACGTTGTTGAAAACAACTCTTTCATTTCCTATGATATGTGTTATTAGTTGAGCAAGTTGTTATTGACCTTGGGCGATTGTTTGCATTAACTGTTGTTCTTGCTGCTGCCCTTGTAATATCAAATTTGATATTTCCGTCTGTCAATATATTAGTACATGTAAGAGATCCTTGGTGTTTGGATCTCCTCGTTCCTCCTTACCTTCCATGGTTGCCCTGTGATTACCCTTATTTTTTCAGACTGTAATGTTACTCGTATCTCCCGGAAACATGCATAAAACTCACAGGTTGGCAAGAGTCCAATGCTCTGATACCATTGTAATGGACTAGGGCAATTTATCTTAGTATTCCTTGTAACAATTTATCTTAATACAATAGCTAAATTGTATAAAAATTCAATGTTATTCATTGGGGCAGTGAACAATTCAAATCCTTACTTTAATAATGATATAGACAATGGCAGAATATATAAAAATCTCAACAATTTATCCAATTTCACAAGTCACCAATACAAAAATCATGCGTATCCCAAGACAAAGTTCGATTTTAAAATTAAATAATTCGACTACAAGACTTGAGGTCCTAACCGAGTGCCACAATAAAAATATAACTAGAAAATTCAATTATACGTTACATGAGATACTAGGCTTCCTTTTGTTCACGAATTATTGTCCCAACTCAATGCCATGCAAGGGTTTCTTGTTGGTACGACTCCCCTTTAAAACGCATGAAGATTTCCATACCTTTGAAATTTGCATCCTAGTTATGCTTGCGTCCAACGTCTCATACAAATCATCTACTGCTATTGCACATGTGTGGGGATCGGTCTTTTATGCTGAGACTTCGTTTCCAATTAGAGCAATGACTCTTGCTTGACTGTTATGGGACTCACCCCCGTCCGCTACTTAAAGGGATAATTTCCTGTATCCAAAGCTGAAATCCAATTAGGAAAGAAACCATTTGTCGTCTGAAATGGATAGATTTGGACCTATGGCCAGACAAGAGAATTTCGTTGCCTTCAAGAAGCTCTTATGCCCGGTTAATGCTCGTTGCTTTCCAGAGTTAACACTTGACACAAAAAAAAGGTGCATCTCCAAAATTATGCTGCCTCGGAAAAAAATTTAGAAAAAAGAGGAAGAATAAAAGGTTGTCATCTAGGGTGGAATCTTTCACTACCGAAATTGACAAGAGAGAGAAGGGCTCTAATAACCTTCAGAGCTAATGCTCAAGAACCTATGGCCAGACAAGAGAATTTCGTTGCCTTCAAGAACCTCCTGTGCTCGATTAATGCTCGTTTCTTTCCAGAGTTAACACTTGACCCAAACAAAAGTGCATCTCCAAAATTATGCTGCCTCAGACAAAAATTTAGAAAAAAGAGGAAGAATAAAAGGTTGTCAACTAGGGTGGAATCTTTCACTACCGAAATTGACAAGAGAGAGAAGGGTTCTGATAACCCTCAGAGCTAATGCTCAAGAACATATGATTTTATCCACTTCATGATCAAAATGAATCAAGTACTTCTTTATTTATAGATTTCCTAGAGGGCTCCATCTTCCGTAAGTGATTGAGTGAACCTTACTCCAAACCCCATTTTTTTTAGCCCTGCTGCCCCAAAACTTGCCCAACAATATGTATTTTGGGGTTTTTTCCCTTTTTAGGTGAACTATAGCCTATGGGGATGGATATGCTATTGAGTCCCATTACCCACCATTTTGTGGGTAATATCCCAAGTAGAATTTTTCTCCAAGATGGTCTTCAGCTGGTAGCCAACAACCCCTTGCAGCCACCAACTAGCTCATTGTGCCATCTTCTTCGCCACCTAAGCCAACCATGTGGTTCCTCGCCCATCTGCCGTGATTGTATGTTTGAAGGTGGGCCTTCCGAATCTAAAGGTATGCCTTCTCATTTGGAAGTTGAGTATTGTAGTTTGCTTATCATGGAAACTTATGGGCATGGATTAATGGGGCGATTTGACGGAAAGAATGGGCTATGTCTGTGCTTCTGTCCCCTAGCCCCTCTTAGGAATTAACTTTGGATTCTAGTCCCGTGGGATCTCTTTTACTGACCATTTGGTTCTAGGGACAATATCTCACGAGAAACCCCAATTTTGGTTGCGTGGTCCCGCTCCCGTATCTGCTTATATTATCCTCTTTTCATTCATTATTACCCCATTCTTCATTTCTCCTCCCTGGGTCCACATTCCTCCGTTGGGTCCACATAGGGTCCCTTCCCTTTGCCCACACCTTGGGTCATGGCATGGAATGAAGCCCGAAGTTTGATGCAGTTGAAAAGAAAGATAAAATCATATATGGCCACATTTAACAGGAAAATGTACCACAAAATGCAAAAGATGGTTGAGACAAATACATTTAGCGCATGGGAAAATGCCAATACATGAGCTCTACCCCATCATCATGGCCATCACCCTGGTCCCTATAGGTTCTATGAGCTTTCTTCATCATATAGGAACCCATGATTGTCCCAACCCTTGGTGGGCAATGAACCTCCCCACCTTAAAAGGGGGAATTCACTGCTATGTCTTATACCATGCTCTAACCCTTTGAGCCCTGAGCAGTTAATTAAAGACATTCATAAAAAGGAAAAAGGCATATAAAGAAGGTGAAAAAAATCAAGGTCGGGGCACTTCATGTACCACGATTGCTCCCTCCTACACGTTATAAACCCACGTGTGGGCTTCCCTCTTATTGGCTAGTCCTGTACCCCAACATGTGACCTAGGGCTGACCCTTCTCATTTCCTACTTCATTCACCTATCTGTCACATGCCACCGCCTTTTGAAGGATGTACCTTGAACATATTATCCTCTTTAGAAGTAGAAACCACCAAATATGATGCTTGGTTAACCCCATTTGGAGTTTAGGAGACATTGGCACATCCCGAAGCCCATTATGGAAGGGCAGGCCATTATGAAGTCCCCACCTGTGGTCCATAATTTGGTAAGTTCATTTACTTGATTTCTCTAATTTGGTAAGTTCATTTACTCAATTTCTCTAATGACTTCTTGTACTGGAAGGCTTGGGGACGCATTGGATCTTATGTAGAATTGCAGATGGTTTTCATCTTGGGTTTGGTCTCCCTATACGGGGTTCTGATTCTCCAGAGGGCTACATTGACACATGTAGGGTGAGCGTTGAGAGCCATGGGCCTCCACAACAACAAATTACACTCCATGGATTCCCACAGCCATTCAAAGATTGCTCGTCGTTCACTTATTGGACAAGGAGGATGCACCTGATCCATCATGCCCAACTGGCCCCAAACTTACGCCATACACTTGGCAGATGATCTAGGACTTATACGATGATGTGGCATCACCTACACCATCATCATAGCCCTTGTAGGTGATTTACAGGCATCTTCGATTTGTTTGGAGACCCATGAGGATACTTGTGTGCCCCCACATGTCATTTGGAGCACCACAAGTTATTACAAGGGGCCAACCCCTTGTCCACTGCTTTTGAGGGTCCTATTCTTCATTGTGGCACCCATGGACTTCATTAGGCCTCTTAGAGGGCCCTATGACATGGATAGATTATTATTTGACTTCTTGAGAGGCTTACTTTTTCATTTATGAGCTAGTTTGGTGGGCTTGTCACCAAAAGTTGAATTATTAGAAAATTATTTTATTTTTGGGGCTTATCTAGGCCAAGGAGGCTAATTCAAACTCCTAAGTTGTGTATAAATACAAGTGAGATGAGCTCATTTGCTCATCATCATTTTGGTTTGGATCTCTTATCTCGCTTGAGATTTTCGCACTTTTTCTAAAGGATGAATTGGAGCTTTACGAATGAGTTTTGATGTGTGGATATTGGTCTATCTTTTCTTGGAGCTTCTCTATTGTCAATTGTGAATGGTTGGATGCACTCTATTACATGTAAGTACATGCTTTTTAATGTTATCATTGTTTACTTTTTTTCATATACGTTGGATTGGGATTCTTGCTGTTCTAGGGCTAATTGCTGCATGCATTTACTGCTTAAAACTATGGAATTTGTCTCTATTATATCATCTTTCAATGTATGGGCCATGTAATACGAGTGAATCTCCTAGGGGTAATTCTATCAAAGAATTTGACCTTGATAAGCCATTCCTTTTTGCACATCAAAGTATAAAGGTTGCAAGGTTGCTTCTTCTTGACCTAGAAGGCATACAAAGTGATGTTGAGGTCTCCTTGACTGGAAACTAAGAAATCTTACTCATATTCATCATAGACTCCATTCTCCCAAAGATTAAGGCATTGATCTACCAAGGATGGTCACGAAAAATCATATTCTTTCACCTCCTTCTAGGTCTATCCAAGTTGGGGTACCTAGGGCATCAATTTCCCGACAAGTTAGCCATAAAAAAAATTCGATCTCCTAGGGTCTCTTGCGCTGGCCTTTCCTCTAGCTCTCCTCCAATTTTGAAGCCATTCTGACAGTGGAGTTGGGAGAAAAGCCAAGCCCTAGCTCCGGGATCAAAACTTGCCTTGCCATCCCCAAGGCTAGTACCTCATAGGGTCAAAACAACATCTTCAAGTGAAATTCTTTCTTTGATCCTTTCCCCCAACTTGTCTAGGGTAAGAATATCTTTGGTTAATACATACTTTCCTCATACCCTAGACTGGGTCCACTTGGCTCCTTGTGGTCTCGCTCCTTTAAAAGATCATTCTTCAAGAACCATCCAGGATACCAATTCTAACAAGGATTTTAAGGATTGGGGAATTCCCTCACAAGTCTTATCCCATAAACCTAACCCTCAAATCCTCTCTTCCTATCCCTAGTATACATAGTACCTTGCTTAGAAAGCAAACAAGCTCCATTCTTCAAACTTTTCTGGGAAAGGGTTTATTTGGGTCACTCATATCCATTGACTTATCATTCATTAGTGACTCCATACATATCGGGTCTCCTCCCATCGGTGAAAGTCCGTAAATAGAAGGAAGCCTTAGCTGAGGTGATAGTGGGCTAAGTCTCCATTTGTTGCCCTTGGCCTAGCATTTTCCCTTTAGGTCCCCTGCTAATTTGAGCAGTAACATTTTGGCATTGTTGCCGAGGACACGAGACGTGTGTTTTGTTCCCCATATGACATATCGACATATCATTATTGGCGACTCCACTGGAAGAACGAGGCCCTAGTTCTTCATTGAGCTTTAAATTTAATGCTTGTAAGGTGAAGCAAGCATCTATCAAGGCACCTTAATTCACCTTGGCGACTCCATTATAATCTTAATATGCAAAATCATAGAAAATGGAGATTTCTCTTGGTCCTATATTTGAAAAACTCAATAACCAAGAGATTCAGGAGCTGCAAAAGAAAGCGGTGGAATATGCAGAATCTTTTCAGAATATGTTGAGAGCATGGATATGGAATTCATGCTTAGGTTTTATAGGTCGCAAGAAGTACAACTCGACATAGTAAGGTGTGCTTATGAAGAGGATCCTAGTCATCTCCTTGACCTTGCTCACATAACTTGTGCTGTGAATATTCTGGATAACCTCATCAATAACAATGTGAAAGGGAATACCTCCTTTGAGGATGGCAAAGAGTTGGATCCCGCGAGCCTCTAAATCACGCAAGAAAGAATGGATGAATATAATAGGTCATGCAGGGAGGTAGTAAGGGAATATAATTCTAATGAAGTTTTCTCTTGCTTATATGATGAAGAAGTGAAGCTTCATAAGATGAAATGTGAATATAAAGAGAACCCTACTAATGCTCTCCTCCTAGAAGCATACTACCAAAATCATGTAACAAATACCTTAGCCATTGTTCTTCAAGAGAAGAGAGAAGAAGAGAGGTCCCACTTTTCAACCAACCAAGATGAAGATGACCTTGAGGATCTCGGTGATGAGCAGGAAGATGAGTCCTCGTTGGGGCTGCAGGATGGACAAGATGATTTTGAGAGCACATGTGTTGAGGAGAATGAAGTTATGGAAAGTAAGGCCAAGACTGACCTTACCTTTCTCAAGGATATCACTCCTGATGACTCTCCTTTTGAAAACCTTGAGGAAGGTGATCCCGTGAGCTCCTTGGAAAATGCCATTGGAGATTATTTCCGTATTGAAAAGGAGAAAAGGCAGATTGTTGGGCCCCAATTTGATTGTGCTCCCATTTATGATGCTGAAGGAAGATGAGATTGAGATTGGTTTTTCATTTATCCCGGACATTACTTGCAATGACATATCCATTGATACCTTTTGGAAGGAGAGTTATTAATTTCCCTTTCATGAAGAAGGACAGTTGGAAGTGATTAATTCTCCTTTTAATGAAAACCCAATCTTTTTTGCTTATAATGAGGAAAGCAATGAGGTTCCTGCCTACCCACCTTATGACTATGTATTCAAATCACTTGAGCCTTTAGATTGTGGGGAAGGAAATCCCGTTGAATATGATACTTCACCCTCCCCTTTGCCTTTTCGCCTTGTTCATCACCTTGAGTCTTCCTCATGTAATTCCCTTGTCTCTTTTGATATGAACTCGAGTGACAATGCCCCTTTTCCTTTCTGAATATGGTGTCAAGGAAGGGCCCTTCATTGAATATACTTTATCCCCTTTGACTCATCCTTGGGGTTGTGATCACTCCGCGACCTCCCTTTCCCAATGTGACCATCAACTTGAGAGACCCGTTTGTTGCACTCCTTCTCTCCCTAGCCTTTCGTTCCCCTCTCATCACAACCTTTTGGCATCTACAAAGCATAATGTTATAGATAACGACCGTGATAAAGAGTTCTTGAGAATGATCATTCATTCCACCATTGTGTACCTAGAAAGAAAGCCCGAGACCTCTAGATTGACCTATTTTCTTTCTCCTAGGACTTCCCTTTACATCAGATGGAGAACATGTTTTTCCACCTCCCACCCGCTTCATCCATCATGTGACTATGTCCACATTCGATTTGGGAGTTGCTCCATGAGTAATCATACTGGCAGGCATATGTATATTGATGTGATGATATGTTGGTTGCATTGGCTTTATGATTACACTTAGTATTAGCCTTACTATTTGCATGTAAGGATAGGATGCATTGCATGCTCATTTTCGCATTAGATATAATATAATATGTTATTTCTCATGATAGATAGGTGCATATCTGCATATTTTATTTTTTGTTGATTTTATGGCCTAACAAATAGCATGTGTGATCATGAGACGTCGGGAAAGCATGCTGCCCCGTGTTTTTCCATCTAGTATATGTGCAGGTGACAGATCTACGATAACCAAGAGATTGCTGGAGTTCTCATGACCTCTCGTTCGAGTAGCTTTGCCCACTTCTTCAAGAGATCACGTTCCAGTTGGAGCTAGATTTTACCCACCATTTTGTGGGTAATATCCCTAGGGGAATTTTTTTCCAAGATGGTCCTCAACTGGTAGCCAACATTGCCTTGTAGCCATCAACTAGCTCATTGTGCCATCTTCTCCGCCACCTGAGCCAGCCATGTGGTCCCTTGCCCATCTGCCATGGTCGTATGTTTGAAGGTGGGCCTCCCGAATCTAAAGGTATGCCTTGTCATTCGGAAATTGAGTATTGTAGTTTGCTTATCATGGACACTTCTAGGCATGGATTAATGGGGAGATTCGATAGAAAGAATGGGCTATGTTTGTGCTTCTGTCCCCTATACCCCTCTTAAGAATTAACCTTGGACTAGTCCCGTGGAATCTCTTTTACTAACCATTTGGATCCAGGGATGGTATTTCACAAGAAACCCCAATTTTGGTTGCGTGGTCCCACTCCCTTATCCGCTTATATTATCCTCTTTCCATTCATTACTACCCCATTCATCATTTCTCCCGCCTGGGTCAACATTCCTCCGTTGGGTCCACATAGGGTTAGCTTGCCCCTTCCCCTTGCCCACACCTTGGGTCATGTCCTGGAATGAAGCCCGAAGGTTGATGCAGTTGAAAAGAAAGATAAAAGCATATATGACCACATTCAAGAAGAAAATGTACCACAAAATGCAATAGATGGCCGAGACAAATACATTTAGCACATGGGCAAAAGCCAATACATGAACTCTACCCCATCATCTTGGTTCTTATAGGTTCTATGAGCTTTCTTCATCGTCTAGGAACCCATGATTGTTCCAACCCTTGGTGGGCGATGAACCGCCCCACCTTAAAAGGGGGAATTCACTGCTATATCTTATACATCATGCTCTAACCCTTTGAGCCCTGAGCAGCTAATCAAATAAAATAATAAAAAGGAAAAAGACATATAAAGAAGGGTGGAAAAAAAATCAAGGTCGGGGCACATCATGTACCACGATTGTTCCCTCCTACACATTATAAACCCAAGTGTGAGCTTCCCTCTTATTAGCTACTCTTGTACCCCAACATGTGACCCAGGGTTGCCTCTTCTCATTCCCTACTTCATTCACCTATCTGTCACATGGCACCAAATTTTGAAGGATGGACTTTGAACATATTATCCTCTTTAAGAGTAGAAACCACCTAACAAGATACTTTGTTAAACCCATTTGGAGTTTAGGAGACATTGGCACATCCCGAAGCCCATTATGGAAGGGCAGGCCATTATGAAGTCCCCACCTGTGGTCCATGATTTGGTAAGCTTATTTACTTGATTTCTTTAATGTCTTGTAGTACTGGAAGGCTAGGGGACGCATTGAATCTTATGCAAGATTGCAGATGGTTTCCATCTTGGGTTTGGTCTCCCTATACAGGGTCCTAATCCTCCAGAGGGCTACATTGGCACATGTAGGGTGAGTGTTGAGAGCCATGGGCCTCCACAACAGCAGATTGCACTCCATGGATCCCCACAACCATTCAGAGATTTCTCGTGGTTCACTTATTGGACGAGGAGGATGCACCTGATCCATCATGCCCAGCTGGCCCCAGACTTACACCATACACTTGGCAGATGATCTAGGACTTGCATGATGATGTGGCATCACCTACACCATCATCCTAGCCCTTGCTGGCAATCTATAAGCATCTTCGATTTGTTTGGAGACCCTTGAGGATAATTGTGTGCCCCCACATGTCATTTGGAGCACCACAAGTTATTACAAGGGGCCAACCCCTTGTCCACTACTTTTGAGGGTCCTATTCTTCATTGTGGCACCCATGGACCTCATTAGGCCTCTTAGAGGGCCCTACGACATGCATAGATTATTATTTGACCACTTGAGAGGCTTACTTTTTCATTTATGAGTTAGTTTGCTCGGCTTGTCACCAAAAGTTGAATTATTAGAAAATTATTTTATTTTTGGGGCTTATGTAGGCCAAGGAGGCTAATTTGAACTCCTAAGTTGTGTATAAATACAAGTGAGATGAACTCATTTGCTCATCATCACTTTGGTTTGGTTCTCTTATCTCTCTTGAGATTTTCGCACTTTTTCTAAAGGATGATTTGGAGCTTTATGGATGAGTATTGATGTGTGGATATTGGTCTATCGTTTCTTGGAGCTTCTCTATTGTCAATTGTGAATGGTTGGATATACTCTATTACATGTAAGTACATGCTTTTTAATGTTATTCTTGTTTACTTTTGGCATATATGTTGGACTGAGATTCTTGCTGTTCTAGGGCTAATTGCTGCATGCATTTATAGCTTAAAACTATGGAATTTGTTCCTCTATTATAGCATCTCTCAATGTATGGGCCATGTGATATGAGTGAAATCTCCTAGGGGTAATTCTATCAAAGAATTTGACCTTGATAAGCCATTCCTTTTTGTACATCGAAGTATAAACGCTGCAAGGTTGCTTCTTCTTGACCTAGAAGGCAAGCAAAGTGATCTTGAGGCCTCCTTGACGGGAAACCAAGAAACCCTACTCATATTCATCATAGACTCCATTCTCCCAAAGATTAAGGCACTGATCTACCAGGGGTGGTCACAAAAAATCATATTCTTTCATCTCCTTCAAGGTCTAGCCAAGTTGGGGTACCTAGGGCATCAATTTCCCGACAAGCTAGCCATCAAAAAAATTTGATCTCCTACGGTCTCCTGTGCTGGCCTTTCCTCTAGCTCTCCTCCAATTTTGAAGCATTCTGATGGTGGAGTTGGGAGAAAAACCAAGCCCTATGTCCGGGATCAAAACTTGCCCTGCCATCCCCAAGGCTAGTACCTCATAGGGTCAAAACAACATCTTTAAGTGAAATTCATTCTTTGATCCTTTCCCCCACCTTGTCTAGGGTAAGAATATCTTTGGTTGCTACATAATTTCCTCATAGCCTAGACCGGGTCCACTTGGCCTTGTGTGGTCCTGCTTCTTTAAAAGATCATTCTTCAAGAACCATTCGGGATACCAATTCTAACAATGATTTTAGGGGTTGGGAAATTCCCTCACAAGTCTTATCCCATAAACCTAACCCTCAAATACTCTCTTCCTTTCCCTAGAGCTAAGTCTCCATTTGTTGCCCTTGGCCTAGCATTTGCCCTTTAGGTCCCCTGCTAGTTTGGGCGGTAACAAGTCCCATTTTTCCTCAATTCTTAGAGGACATTACATATCATATATATTATAAATTAATATAACTTATATTTATAAAAAAATTATAAATTTATTACTATAATATATAATATTAATTATAAATACAAATTAATATAAACCATATATATATATATATATATATATTGAAAATTTGAAATACGTATATGGATGGACCTAATGGTGAACCTTATCTGAACCTCATTACTAAATTCGAATTTAAATCGAACATCATCATTGTCGAACTCATTCGAATTTAAACCTGAATCATGTGACATATAGACCCATGGTTGTTGGTGGGGAAAGAAGCCTTGGCATGCATGCCAAGTTTGTACTCTCTACATATACCATGCTGCTCAATACTGAACTTTGGAAGACTAGTGACTATTTGCCTCACAATAGGCAATGGTCTGTGTTGTAAGTGCCCCATCTTCTTGTGCCACAACTTTCACAAGTTGTAATTGTTATACACCAAATCTCAAACAAGTTCACCTTGCAACTTTTGCAAATTAGCTTTTCTAACCCCTATTATCTTGCGCTGTATCTGGGTTAGAATCCTCGGCTTGATGAGCGCTTGTTGGTTGCTGAACTCCACTGCAAAGCCCCTATCCTCTATGACTATAACTGATATAAAAATTCATCCTAAGGCTTGGAACAAACAAGACATCGTAAAAATCTAAAGAGTTACCTGGATTGAGTTGGAAGGAATAACAACTCCTACTACTGGGTACTTGGGATAATCATCAAGCTCAACATGTACTCCCAAGTCCTGCTTCTTCAAACTCAAAAACAATTGTCGGGTTGATATCATATGTCTAGATGTCCCATTGTCCACATACCATGCACCCCTCGAAATAGTGCTGGTAGAAACGAAAGATATCATTGAGAAATCCTCCTCAAACTTGGTGGCAAACTCGTTCATCTGATTTTTTGTGGAGACTGCTACGCGCTTTTGTTGCTGCTTCCCTTTACCATTCTTCTCTGGACACTATGATGCATAATGACTGTGCTTATGACAAACAAAGCTCTTGATTTTACTTAAGTCCTTCTTTCTTGGTTGTGAGGTTGACTCCTCACTCTTTTGTTTACCCTTGCTATGTCCTTTACCTTTGCCCTTATTAGACTGACCAAATAGAGCTAGGTTCTCATCACCACCCTTCTTGCTGGCCAACTCCATTGAAGTCTCCTCCTGGAAGTAGTCATCCCAAAGCGTGTGAAACTAAGTTGCACGAAATGCTGAAACGTTTCAAAGTTTCTGAAACGGGTACGTTTAGAATCGTAACCTCCCAAAAATGGAAACGTCGCCCAAAACGTCATATATGTATATATAAAAATATAAATATATAAATAAATAAGTGAATAACACATTATCTTGCAAGAAAAAAGGGAATAAGACCCATAGATGACAATTTAAAAGGGAAAACAAGTCTATATTAACTCTGATCGATGATTACATGATGGTCAAGTTTCAGCCAAGTTTCAGAGTTTCGGGTATGGGTATGGCCCGAAACGTCGTGTTCTTTGAAGTTTTGTGCAACATAGGTGTAAAAGTTAGGAAGGTTTTCCTAAGCACAAATACCTTTGAAAAATGGTTCCCATGAAGTTGGGAAACCAATTAGTGTCATGTTCATTTGCTTTGCATCTACAACCTTCTCCCAAGCCACTACAAGCTGATCACAAATCTGTCTGATTTTCATAAGTTAGCTGGTGTTTATTTCTAATCTGGTCATTTCTATGGATATGAGCTTGCTTGGCCAGTGTTGCAGGGGAGCACCCCCTCGATCCCGCTCCCAATCCGCGCTCCGGGCGGGAGCGACTTGGGAGCGGGTCGGGAGCGATTTCGGGAGCGTGCTCCCTAAATTTTTTTTCGCTCCCTGCCTTTTCGGGAGCGTTTTGCCTTTTTTGCAATTTTTTTCGTAGTAATGTTCGAAATGCAATTTTTTATGAAAGAAACAAATAATTTTTGAGTGCGATGATCAAGTCTAGGCCCTAGTATTGATATGCTATTCATGGTAATGTGCAATTTTTTTTGAAAGAATCAAATAATTTTTGAGTGGGATGGTCAAGTATAGGCCCTAGTATTGATATGCTATTCATGGTAAATTCTTAAAGTAAAAGTGACATTCTCCTTAATCTTCATTTTTATCCTTTTACTTAAATTTTTAACATTACCATGAAATGACTCAGGATGTTTGAGACTGGTTCCGGCCTCATTGGATTTCATATGGACAAAGTAGAATTTTAGATTTCATTCAAAATCCAGCAGACTTATCAGTTTTTCAGGATTTCAGGATTGGGGGATTGCAATGTTTCCATTGAATTTTGTCATGTATTAGGGTATGGAACCCATATTTAATCAAGAGCACCAATCCCTCTATGTACCTTGATGCATTGGTTGTCGAACTCCTCTATCATGACCCTTCTAAAAATGTACGCATCACTCAAACAAAATCTTGACTGAACATGCTATGCTTTTTCTATCTTATGTTCATGCTTAGAGGGTGATATTAATGACAAAGATCCCTATATAGATACAGAGGTAATGACAAGGATACCTCTGGATATTAATGCTTAGAGGGTGATATTAATGACAAAGATCCTGATTTTCCAACAAGACTAAAAAATAAGACATTTCTCGTGGTGGCGAGAGGCCCAAGCATAAGAAATAGATAATAGATTTACTTCTCTTTTCTAGTTTCTAGTAGCTTTTATAACTATTGACTCTTTCATATTTATTATGATATTTTTTTAAACAATATATGACAATTTAAGTTTGAAGTTGGAAATTATAACTCATTAGTAATGAATTATGAATATGATGCTTCATGAAAGTTGAAAGTTGTTTCATTTCATTTCATTTTATAACATTTCATTTCATGTTAGATATTATTTGTTGTAATGGTTACACTTAGCTTACAAGTACAACTTTGGTGATCAATGATGATAAATGTTATATATTGAATTTTCAAAGCTTGAAACTTTAAGATCAATAAGTCATGAGACTCAATATGTTGTATGCTACTATGTTACTAACTTGTGGACATGGTTGATGAAGATTATAACTTCTAGATGATTGTTATTATATGGTTCAATCTATGTTTTTTTTTGTTTTTTATATCTAATTCATTATTCTACATGTTTTTGTTGACATATGTATCAAAATATAAAAAATATATATATTATATAAAAAATGCTCCGGAATTCACTCCCAAACCGGGAGCTTCTAAAATGTCGCTCCCGCTCCTGTTTTCGCTCCCACTCCCCGCTTTCGCTCCCACTCCCAAGTAACACTGTGCTCGGCAATATCATCTTCTTGTTTATGATTTGGTTTTGGAAAAGACTAACCAGGGCATCCAAAATCTCCTTCATCATCTTCTTCCTGGATACATGAGGGATCAGATGGTTTTTTATGGCATCCAAGGTTATCTGCTTGGCCTTCACTTCCTTTTTGTTGTGAGCTGCCAAGTCCTGTGGATTTGTAGGCTGAGTCATAGTGTCCTTGATAATATCCTAGAGATGATTTTCTTTTAGTAAGAGTGTAACCCTCACCCTCTATACTAAGAAATCTGAGGCATCATCCAATCTATCCTCAAACCTAAGGCACATTGCTGCAATCTCTGATATCCATTGCACAAGTTCCCAAATCGGAAAATAAAACTTTGAAATTATCTTTCAGTTCGTTCTTCTTCCCTGTAATAGATTTATTGTTGCAAATCCTTGAGAATCTCAGTCAAAGATCAAACTTTGATACACCCTAGGTGACTAATATCTTTATGATCTTAGTCAAACAAGTAGATTTCTGAATTTAATTAATGTTGAAATTAAATTTCAGAGCATAGCATCAATCATACAATAGCTTGAAATTAAATAGTCAGAACATAAAAATTAATTTGACATGTAGTTCATTACTCCAAATTAACATCTCATTCCTTCGAAAAACTTACAAGGGAACCTCCACATGCTGTCCAAAAAATAGCACTGCATGGTTACCAAAAATCATCTTGAACTGAGCTTGTACAGCCTGTTTGAGAAAGTATGGCCTGTTGGAAAAACCAGAAATAGCAGAAAACTGTTGTACATCCTATTCGTATGATTGTATGGACTTATCTGTATGACTGTACATAACTGTTCTGTACACCTGTATGGAACTGCTTGGTGCCTGTACTAACTGCTTCTTGCTGCTCAGATTTGCCTCTGTCTGAATTGTTGCTCTCTCTCTCTCTCTCTTACTCAACTACTCAATTGCTTATTGCCTTGTCTTTATACTTTTAGTGGAGAATCTATTTTTAAGATTATTCCTAGTCCAAGTCATGCCTGAATTTTAGACTCAACTGATAAATATAGAATTTTCAGTTTTTTACTGAAGTGAATTACAAAATAGAACTACTTTTTGAAAATATCTTGAACTGCTTCTCACATGTTCACACTAAAAATGTGTGGAAGTTCGTATTCGAGCTGTAATTCTCAACAGGCATATGCTTTATGAATAAACTATATTTTTTGTTTTGTTTTGACCTTTGAACTTTCTCAGTGCCACCCAAATGATGAATCTCTCTATATTGAATGGTAAATCTTATATGTATTTAATCTCGCTAAGTTATAATTGAATGTATTTTTTTTTCCAAGGGAAAAATCGTAACTTTTTATTATAATAGAAAAGTTACATTCTGTGGATGCATCAAGTGCGTTCAATCCTGTCCAACAGACCATGAAAGCATCATCATAAACATGAGAGACTGGGCTCAAACCCTATAAAGCCCCACTGATCAAAACATAGCATAATCTAATGACTGTGGCAAGAATAATCTAATGACCGCATATAAAGGTCACCCCTGTTATATAAGCTGTATGTGCACAAAGTATGTCTAAGCAAAACTGTAGCTTGTATCAACATGTGCCTTCATAAAGAAAAGTAAACATTATCCTGTATGTGCACAAAGTATGTCTAAGCAAAACTGTAGTTTGTATCAACATGTGCCTTCATAAAGTAAAGTAAACATTATCCTTCTGTAAAAGATTGATGCATAAAATCTTGGACTGCCCCATGCGGGTGCTTCAAAATCTGCCAAAAGCCCAGAGGCTGCCAAGTGCCCTACATAGTGAATCCACTTTTGATTTTGCTCTCTGTAAATGTGGCAGCATGTTATAAGATCAAAAGCATGTTTTAATTGTAAAATCTCCTCCAAAATAGATAGCAATGTGTGATTATGACATGTTTGAGAAGAGTTGAACCAGTTGACCACATTTAATGAATCCTCAAAGACTTGTAGAGTATGCCATTTTTTCTCAAGGGCGTAGCAGAGAAGTAATTTAAGAGAAAGGACACATAATTGTTAGAGCCCCTACCCAGACCAATCTTAGACTTGAAAAAATGCTGATCATTGAAGTAAAGAAGATGACCACCTCCTTGGTTGGCAAAAGAGTATAGATTCTACCAATTTGAGCTGCAATAAGGTCAGGTGCAGAAGTATCCTTGAATATGGCTTTATTTCTGGCCAACCACACCCCCCAACAGATGAGGATCCTGGAGGCATCCCACCAGATCTTCCAAGCTTCCAGGGAAGGAGTCCTCTATCCATTCCAAATTACAGCACAGTGTTGAAAAGTGTAGCGAGAGAAGGTCTTCTCTGGTGTGTGCCTTATCCAGTGAAGACCTCGAGTTGTCCTCATGAATTAGACTTCAGTTAGGATGAGTTATTTCCAGTTTACTCGAATAATCATCAAGTTAGCATGCGTAGAGTTGGAGCTTCAGTTAAGTGGAGTCTTCATCAGTTTGACTGCAGATTGAGGTGGCAATTCGCAGTTCAGTTATAGTGACTTAGTCTTCAGTCTTGATTGAAGGAAAAGCGAGTTGGATCTCCAGTGTTGGTTGGGGAGAGCACGAGTTAACAACTTCAGTGATGATTGGAAGGAGAGCGAGTAACACTCTTAGTTAACTTGTTATCACAACTCGAGTTCTAAATTTGAACCAACCTAATTTAGTGTGGATCGAATCTATAAAGAGAGGACGAAGGCACGAGTAATTACAATTGTTTTGTGCACAAGGTTGTGAGACAAAGCAAGGTCTCGAGTTAGTGAGAGGGACCTTTGCTTGTGGTGTGTATAGCCTTGAGGAGCAAGCACGCATTGGTTTGGTGACCAGACTTGTGCAAAGGTTTAGGAGCTGCATCCTATATAATAGAAGACTTGGTGTGCATAGAAATAGGAGCCTGCTACGGTACAAAATAGGAGTTTTTGTGCGCACAAATATATGCCCTAGTGTGCTAGGAAATAGGGCTGCTGGTGCACAAAGTTTAGGAGCAGGATTCAAGCGAGTTTTGTAGGGTGTTTTAAGCTAGTATAGCAGAGACCAAGTCTGTTCTCAGATTGCCTTGTAAAAGATTGCATTGCTCAAGATTATCAATACATACTACAACAAAGAAGAGGGTTTTCATAGTTGGGTTTCCTAAGAACTAATTGTGTTAGTTTGTGTGACTGTGTTTTTATCTCTGCGTTCATTTTCCGTTGCTTATCAGTTAAGAAATTCTGTATCTTTGTGAAAGAAAGTTTGCAGCTGCTTTAGTTTTTAGTTGTTCACTAAGTAGTTGCAGAATTTCGTGGAAAATTAACATGGTATCAGAGCAGAGATCAGTATAAATACCAACGCCAAGTTGATCAGTGAGGCTAGAGCACAAATTAGTGAGGAACAGAGCAGAGCAGTGAAGAGAGCAAAGCGTTCCATGGAAGAGCAGTATGTTGTTCCTAGGGCTAAGGTCAGATCACAATTTAGAGGGAGCCTTGAATTTTTGTGCATGGAAGGAGTGAATCATAGTAGTGTTGGATGGTAATGGGGTGGGAGAGTTTGTCAAACAGGCAATAGTGCCACCTCTAGATCCCTAACAGTTGGCCCAACATACTAACAATGACACCAAGGCAAGGAGGATCATTCTAGAAGGGGTTAGAGACCATATTATTGCTCATCTCCATGAGAAGAAGACAATGTTTGAAATGTTTAAAACTATCTTAGATTTGTATCAGGGTTCCAATGATGCCAGGAAGCTTGCTCTCAAGGAGAAGCTAAGAAGCATCCGGATGAGCAAAGGAGAGCCCATGATCAGTTATATTTCAAACTTCACTCAGATTCAGGATGAGCTAGGTGGTGTAGGTGTGACTGTAACAGAAAATGACCTTTGAGTCTCGCGCTACTAAGACTGCATAAGTCTTGGTATAGTTTCCTAGATGCATTAAGTGGCAGAGAGCATATTCCTAGTTGGGAAAGGTTATGGAGTGATTGTGTTCAAGAAAAGATCTAGAGAAGAAATAGAGCTGGTAGAGAAGCTTCGACAGAGGAGAACTTTGCCCTAACAGGCAATGGTAGCAGAGCCAAGGGCAAGAGGGGCCAAGGAGAGGCCGAGTCCAGTCAAAAGGGTGAGAAGAAGAAGAAGGATCTGATCAAGATCGAGGGCTTCCATTGCCATGAGTTCAGACACTATGCCGCTAAGTATCCTAATTGGAAGGAGTCCAATAAGGATCATGTAGCTACATCAGTGGAGGTAAGATGCGTTTTCTACCTAGTTCGAGAAAGAGTTCTCATTGATAACTTGCATGACAAGCTCAATAGAGTATGGTATATTGATTCAAGAGCATCCTTCCACATGAATAGGAACAAGAAGAATTTCTGCCACTTGAAGGAGAAGGACATGCAGTATAAGATTGATCTAGGAGATGATGGCATGCATGCAACTAGAGGAGTTGGTATTGTTAGTTTTCAGAGGGAGTCGGGTAATGTTCTCCATCTCAAAGATGTCCTTTATGTTCTAGGACTAGAGCAGAATCTTGTTTCAGTAGCTACCCTTGAGGACAAGGGTTATGATGTCATCTTCAACAGAGGTAAGGCTTACCTCCAACACTTAGCTTTTGGATGTAAGAAGCTGATGGGTGTGAGGATGAAGAATCTCTACAAGTTCTAGGTAGAGACAGACACAATCTTGAGCATCAAGTCAGGAAGTGCACAAAGTAGAGAAGTGATAGTTGATGAGTGCAGAGCTCTCAGGGAGTCCTTAGAACAAGAACAAGTTATAGTATCTATGAAGAAGCTATTCAAGATGGAGCCTTAGCAAGTATCTCAGCTTGAGTCTCGGCTAGTTGGTAGTTGGGTTGGCCAACAAGATGATGAGGAGCAAAGCCCAGGGTGCGTGTAAGCAACCACTTAGTCATTGACTCACAGTATAGGGAGAGTTCGAGCCAAGTGGGCAGAAGATTTGTTTGGGGAGGATCAAATGAGAGTTGGACCTCCCAGTACCACACTCAATCAGAGGAATCAGCCATAGAGGTACACGAGGTACATGGCACTTATGACTGAGGTGATAGACTCATAGAGCATGGTTGGAGAGAATAGGTCTTCAGGTCAGATTTCACAACAGGAAGCAGGTAAATCTTCTAGTTCAGAGGGAGCAATTGCAGTAGTAGAGAATGTGGTAGTGTTGATGATAGATCTAGGTGGATGAGGTTCCTCCAGAAGTACCTTCCTCACTAAGAGGGAGTGTTGAAAAGTGTAGTGAGAGAAGGTCTTCTCTGGTGTGTGCCTTAGCCAGTGAAGACCTCGAGTTGTCCTCATGAATTAGACTTCAATTAGGATGAGTTATTTCTAGTTTATAGGAATAATCATCAAGTTAGCATGCGTAGAGTTGGAGCTTCAGTTAATTGGATTCTTCATCAATTTGACTATAGAACGAGCTGGTAGTTAGTAGTTCAGTTAGAGTGAGTTTGTATTCAGCCTTGATTGAAGGAAAAGCGAGTTAGATCTCCAATGTTGATTGGAGAGAGCACGAGTTAACAACTCCAGTGATGATTTGAAGGAGAGCGAGTAACACCCTTAGTTAACTTGCTATCACAACTCGGATTCTAAAGAACTAGCCTAATTTAGCATGGATTGAATCTATAAAGGAGAGAATGAAGGCACAAGTAAATTACAATTGTTTTGTGCACAAGGTTGTGAGACAAAGAAAGCTCACGAGTTAGTGAGACAAATCTTTGCTTGTGGTTTGTGTAGCCTTGAGGAGCAGGCACACACTAGTTTGGTGAGCAGACCTGTGCAAAGCTTTAGGAGCCGCATCCTATATAATAGGAGACCTTGTGCACACACTAGTTTGGTGAGCAGACCTGTGCAAAGCTTTAGGAGCCGCATCCTATATAATAGGAGACCTGGTGCACACAAAAATATGACCCTGATGTTCTACAAAATAGGAGGTTTTGTGTGCACAGATACAGGCCCTAGTGTGCTAGGAAATAGGGCTACTGGTGTGCAAAGTTTAGGGGTAGGAGTCAAGTGAGTTTTGTAGGGTGTTTTAAGCTAGTACAACAGAGAACAAGTCTGTTCTCAGATTGCCTTGTAAGAGATTTCATTGCTCAAGTTTATCAATAAATAATACAACAAAGAAGAGGGTTTTCCCAGTTGGGTTTCCCAAGAAGTGATTGTGTTAATTTGTGTGACTATGCTTTTAGCTCCACGTTCATATTCTGCTGCTTATCAATTAAGAAATTCTGTATCTTTGTGTAAGAAATTTTGTAGTTGCATTAGTGTTCAATTATTCACCAAGTAGTTGCAGAATTTCGTGGAAAATTAATGCCCAACATCAATTTTGTTTTGGTCCATATACTCAAAGAAAAAGGAAATTGTAGAAACAAGGGACATATTTTTAAACATCCTTTTACATAAGATGCACCAGTTATGCCCTTTGTTGTGCCTTTTTGTAAATTGTCCCAGGTTGGGACTTTATTTCTAATAAGGCACTAGAGGAGAAGTCTTGGCTTTGCTGGGCAGCTGAGTTTCCAAATTTGCTTATACCACCACTCAGGTTTAATCCTTTCTCTAGCCGCAATCTGAAATGCATAACTTGTTTTAGGAGTATAAGCAAAACATATCCTACCTGTCTCTGATTCTGATGTGCGATACTTTAAGGAAATTTATATAATTTGCCCATAATTCTGCAAATTCCCCCTGAATGTGGCCAGCATAACATATCCTTCGTCTCTGATTCTAATGTGCTATAATTTAAGGGAATTTATATAGTTTGCCCATAATTCTGCAAATTCCCCCTGAATGTTCAACTGCACGACTTATTTCCATGCTTGTGACAACAAATCCACTAATTCATGCCGGAGTTTGAAATTTCCAGTACAACTTGACCAGGGATCCAAACCAATACAAAATCTTTCTTTGTTGCCAACCATAGTTTTAAAAACCGGCCGACTTAAACCGGAAACTAGTCAAATAGGACAAAAAACCGGTTTTAAGGGCCTATTTCGCCCAAAATCCACAAAAATCGGCCCGATTTATGGTCAAACCAACCGGTTCCGTCCTGAACTGACCATTTCATTGCCAAGGCCATGGCCGACGGTCACGCATAGTTTTAAAAATTCGCTGGCTTGAACTAGAAATCGGTCAAACCAACCGGTTCATTGGGCGACCAGGTCAAACCAGACAAAAAACCCGATTTAAGGGTCTATTTCGTCCAAAATCCACAAAAATTGACCCAAACTGATTGGTTTAGGACAAAACTGACTGGTTTATGGTCAAACCGATTGGTTCCATCCTATACCAACTGATTCATTGCTAACGCCACGACGGACCTGTTAACCACCATTTTGTAGGTGATATCCCTAGGAGAAATTTTTCTCCAAGATGGTCCTCAGCCGACAGCCAACAACCCCTTGCAGTCACTAGCTAGCTCATTGTGCCATTTCTTTGCCACCTGAGCCAGCCATGTGGTCCCTCACCCATTTGCCATGATCGTATGTTTGAAGGTGGGCCTCTCAAACCTAAAGGTATGCCTTGTCATTTGGAAATTGAGTATTGTAGTTTGCCTATCTAGGACACTTCTGGGCATGGATTAATGGGGGAATTCGGCAGAAAGAATGGGCTAGGTCTGTGCTCTTGTCCCCTAGACCCCTTTTGGGTATTAACCTTGGATTTTAGTCCCATGGGATCTCTGTTACTGACCATTTGGCCCTAGGGTTGGTATTTCATGGGAAACCCTAATTTTGGTTGTGTGCTCTTGCTCCCCTATTTGCTTATATTACCCTCTTTCCACTCATTATTTCCCCATTCATCATTTCTCCCATCTGGGTCCACATTCCTCCACTAGGGCTGCCCCTTCTCATGCCCTACTTCATTCACCTATCTGTCACATGCCACCACCTTTTGAAGGATGTATCTTGACTATATTATCCCCTTTAGAAGTAGAAACCACCTAATAGGATTATTGGTTAACCCCATTTGGAGTTTAGGAGACATTGGCACATCCCGAAGCCCATTATGGAAGGGTAGGCCATTATGAAGTCCCCACTTGTGGTCCATGATTGGTAAGCTCATTTATTTGATTTCTCTAATGACTTGTTGTACTAGAAGGCTAGGGGACGCATTAGATCTTATGCAGGATTGCAGATGGTTTCCATTTTGGGTTTGGTCTCCCTATACAATGTCTTAATCCTCCAGAGGGCTATATTGGCACATGTAGGGTGTACGTTGAGAGCCATAGGCCTCCACAATAGAAGACAACACTCCATGGATCCCCACAACTATTCAGAGATTGCTCGTGGTTCACTTATTGGACGAGGAAGATGCACTTGATCCATCATGCCCAGCTAACCCCATATTTGCACCATACACTTGGCAGATGATCCAGGACTTATACAATTACACCATCATCGTAGCCCTTGCAGGCGATCTACAGGCATCTTCGATTTGTCTGGAGACCCATGAGGGCACTTGTGTGCCCTGACATGTCATTAAGAGCACCAGAGGTTATTACAAGGGGCCAACCCTGTGTCCATTGCTTTTGAGGGTCTTATTCTTCATTGTGGCACCCATGGACCTCATTAGGCCTCTTAGAGGGCCCTACGACATTTATGGATTATTATTTGACCTCTTGAGAGACTTACTCTTTCATGTATGAGCTAGTTTGGTGGGCTTGTCACCAAAAGTTGAAATTAGAACATTATTTTATTTTTGGGGCTTATGTAGGCCAAGGAGGCTAATTCGAACTCCTAATTTGTGTATAAATACAAGTGAGATGAGTTCATTTGCTCATCGTCACTTGGATTGGATCTCTTCTCTCTCTTGAGAATTTTGCACTTTTTCTAGAGGATGAATTGGAGCTTTATGGATGAATTTTGATGTGTGGATATTGGTCTATCTTATCTTGGAGCTTCTCTTTGTCAATTGTGGATGGTCGAATATATTCTGTTACTTGTAAAGTACACGCTTTTAAATGTTATTCTTGTTTTACTCTGTCATATACATTGGACTGGGATTTTCTCTTTTTCTAGGGCTAATTGCTACATGCATTTACTGCTTAACATTGTGGAATTTTTTTCTCTATTATAACATCTTTCAATGCATGGGCCATGTAATGTGAACGAAACCTCCTAGAGGTAATTCTATCAAAGAATTTGACCTTGATAAGCCATCTCCTTTGCACATTGAAGTATATAAGCTGCAAGATTGCTTCTCCTTGACTTAGAAGGCTGGCGAAGTGGTCTTGAGGCCTCCTTGACTAAGAATCAAGAATCTTACTCATATTTCATCATAGACTCCATTCTCCCAAGACTAAGGCACTAAACTACCAAGAGGTGGTCACCAAAAATCACATCCTTTCACCCTCATTCAGGTCTAGCCAAGTTGGGGCACCTAGGGTATCAATTTCCCGACAAGCTAGCCCCCCAAAATGTTTGATCTCTTAGGGTCTCCTGCTCTGGTGTTTTTTCAAGGTCTCCTCCAATTTTGAAGCCATTCCAATGGTGGAGTTGGGAGAATAACCAAACCCTAGCTCTGTGATCAAACTCTACCTTAACATCCCCAAGGTTAGTGCCTCATAGGATCAAATCAACACCTTCAAGTGAAAATTCTTTCTTTGATCCTTTACCTACCTTGTCTATGGTAAGAACATCATTGGTCCCTACTCATTCCTCCTATCCTAGACTGGGTCCACTTGGTCCCGTTCCTTTGAAAAGACAATTTTTCAAAAACCATCCGGGATACCAAATGAATAAGGATTTTAGGGATTGGGAAGTTCCTTCATAAGTCATATCCATAAACCTAACCCTTAAATCGTCCCTTCCTTTCCCTGGAAGACATTTTACCTTGCTTAACAAGCAGACAAGCATTATCTTTCTAACTCTTCCAGGAAAGGAATTATTAGGGTCACTCCACATCATTTCATTGACTTATCCTTCATCGGTGACTTTATAATATACTGGGTCTCATCCCATCGGTGAAAGTCCGTAAATAGAAGGGAGCCTTAACTGAGTTGACAGTGGGCTAAGTCTCCTTGTTGCCCTGGGCCTAGCATTTGCCCTTTAGGGATACCCTGCTAGTTTGAGCGATAACAAGACTCACACAATGTAGTTTAGGAAGCTTCCTGGGTGTTTTGGAGGGAAAGTAAGGGTTGTTTCCCTCCAAAAACACTCTCTCCAAGCCTTTAAAAGGAGCCCACTCCCCTCATTTGCCTCACACATATCATTTGGAGTTTTTGTGAGTTTGATTGGGAGCTTGGAGAGTGTTGAGTTTTTGCTAGACTAGTCATCTTAGAGGCTTGGAGTTGGAGTTGGAGCTATTTTGGATATAGTTTGGAGCTGTTAGTAGAGTTGGCATCTTCAAGAGGATGCTAAGGAAGCTAGTTTTCATTTCCAGGTAAGGATTTTCACTTGAAAATTTCCTCATTTCATTGCTATCTATGTATTAATTTTTTTTATGTGTTATATGCTATCAAATCTCTAGTTCTGTGCTATCAAATTTTTAGGCTACATATGCAATTTTTTTCCTAAATTTATCTTAGGTTTTCCATTTTTCTTAGCTGCAATTTTTTTTTAATGGCAAATTTCTTTGCAAATTTTATTTATTTCAAGCCAACACGGCTCCAAAAGCCAAGGACACTGCATGGGCTCATTGTGATGTGATTGATGGAAAAATTATATGCAAATTTTGCAATAAACGTATTGGAGGTGGGGGTATTCTCAGATTGAAACAACACTTGGCTGGGATAAGAGGCCAAGTAAAGCCATGTGAAGCACCAAATGAAGTGTTAGGTCCTATTAGGGCAGAATACCTTTCCAAGTTTGAAAAGTTTGAGGAGAATAAGGCTAGGGAGAAGGCCATCCAAGATGAAATTTCAAGGAAGAGAGAATTATTAGAAGCCATGAAAGAGAGTGGGTATGATTATTATGAGATTCAAGATTCCTCTTCTATCCCTTCCACCAATGACCCCTTTCACTATGTTCCTCCTGCTCTTGGCCTTAAAGAAACTAAGAGAACAAACATCCAAATTTATTTCTCATCCTCTGTCACCACTGCCTCTTCTAATCCCACTTCCTCCCAACCAAGTCGTCAACCCACTTTGGATCAACATTGGGAAAAAACAATGCAAAAAAAATTCTTATCAATACATTGCTAAATGGTGGTATGATGCAGATATCCCATTTAATGCTACTCGCTCACCCTATTACCAAGCTATGTGGGACTCTGTTATAGTTGCAAGAAAGGGATTCAAAGGCCCTACTATGCATGACTTGAGGGGAGCTCTTTTGCAAAAATAGATTTCTTCCATTGATGAGTATTTGGTTGAGTATAGAGAGTCATGGCTCAAAAAAAGGTTGTTCCATCATGTCAGATGGATGGATTGATGTAAAGAACCGCACTATCATTAATTTCCTTGTTTCTTGCCCTCAAGGAACCATGTTTTTGAGATCAGTTGATGCATCTGATAAGGTGAAGGATGCAACCCTTCTATTTGAGCTTTTGGATGAGATTATTCAGGAAGTGGGGGAGCAAAATGTTGTGCAGGTCATCATAGATAATGCCTCAAACTATGTTCTTGCTGGAAAGATGCTCGAGTCCAAATATAAGACCATATTTTGGACTCCATGTGCTGCACATTGCGTACACCTCATGTTTGAGGACATGGGCAAAGTGGATTGGGTAAAAAACACTGTAGAGCATGCCAAATGCATTACAAAATACATCTACAACCACTGATGGGTATTGAGCCTAATGAGGAAAAACATTGGGGGCAAAGAGCTTGTTAGGCCTGCAATTACGAGATTTGTAGCTCACTTCCTCATGTTGCAATGTCTCTATTCTCAACAAAAAAACTTGTAGAAAATGTTTTCTTCTAATGATTGGACTGAATCTCGGTGGGCTGGTAGACAAGATGCAAAGGCATCAAAAAGAAAGTTTTTGACAATTATTTTTGGAAAAGGTTTGCAGAGCTTGTGAAAATTAACGAGCCCCTTGTTAAGGTGCTAAGGATGGTGGATGGGGAAAATTGGCCATGTGCTACAGGCTATGGATCAAGCAAAGGAGCAGATACAAGCAACTTACAACGATAGGTTAGCTAAATATGGCAGTATATGGGAGATCATTGATAACAAATGGAACAATCATCTCCATCGTCCTATACATGCAGTTGGGTATTTTTTGATCCCAAAGTATCATTACAAAGCTCGACTAGGAGATGTGCAAGATGGGGAGGTCAAAGATGGATTGATTGATTGCTTGGAGTGCATGGTCCCTATCCATGTAGACTAGTTAGACATACATAAACAACTTACTCTTTTCAGTATGGCAGCTGGTACCTTTGGAAAAAACTTGGCAAAGATGGCAAGAGATGTGGATCAACCAGGTAAGCAATTTCAATTTGTTTTTCTGTTCAAGTTAGATTGTTTACAAATTTAAAATTCAAATGATATATAAATACTTGTAATTTGTAAATAAGTAATGAAATGAACTAAGTTACTAATTAATGTCTTTTTCTTTGCAACACATTGGTGGGAGTCATTTGGCGGCCAATGTCCTCAATTGCACAAGTTTGCAATTAGAGTCCTTAACCAAACTTGCAGTGCTTCAGGTTGTGAGCGCAGTTTGTTTGTTTTTGAGTGCATACAGACAAAGAAGAGAAACCGTTTGGAACAAAAACGGTTAAATGATCTTGTCTTCGTGCAATACAACCTTCGACCAAGGAGGAACCAAATGATGAACATAATACTTGATCTAGATCCCATTGTGTTGGACGATATTGATCCAACATCGGAATGGGTGGAGGAGGCTGAAGATCTTGTGTTTGATGCTGATTTTGATATTGACATGGCATTAGGTGGGGATGAAGCAGATTTGGTAGCGCTATCAGAACCTGGATTAGTAGCCGCATCAAGCAAAGGCAAACAACCAATGGAAGGCACTAGTCGTGCAAGTCGACGAACTCATGCTTCAATTAGGTCCACTTCTATTGTTATTGGTGGCAGTGTTACTACTGAGGTTGCAGATGAGGCTAAGGCATCCTCAGACTTTGAACCAAAGGATGTCTATGTAGCTCCTGTTGATGATCTTGTGTCTACTAGTGGTGATGAATTTGTAGTCTTGTAGTAGGCCAATGGCCTCATAGCTTGTAGCACTGTTTTTGGACTTTATAGCCATTTAGAGCCTCATTGCTTATGTATTTTGTCGATGATGTGTATTGCACTCGGTGCCATTTTGATATATTCACCTTTACATGGTATATAGATGAACAAACTTTGCATATTTTGTCTCTATTGGCTTGGAAGCATGGTTTTAAATCTTAAAAATAGTTTTTTTCACTAAAAATTAATTATTTAATGTATTTTTTAAAACTGGTTCATTGAGATCTGACCAGTCCCGGTTTATCAGGTGGACCAGTCCGGTCACCGGTTCCAGTTTTTAAAACTATGTTTCCAACCTTCTATGCCTGTCCACAGTCTATCACTGCAAAGGAAGAGATGACCGCTTTCCAAATAATAGAGGAGTTTGCCGTCTTTTTATTGGGCTTACAGACCCATTCATCAAATGATAGAGGGAAAATATATTTACGGTACACAACTGCAGTCCATAAAGTGTTTGTTGATAAAAATCTCCACCCAACCTTTTCTGCCAATGCTTTTGCAAAAATGGGAAGGTCTTTCAGTCCCCATCCCCCCGAAGCTTTAGGATGGGCAATCTTATCCCATCGGACCACAGCTTCTTCTTTGGATCCCGACCACAGAGTTTTTTGATTGACTTAATTATTCCTCTTGGGACCCACGTAAGAGCCATCCAAATAATTGAATGCATCTGTTATGAATCATTGTTTCATGTTTTTTTGCTAATAGATAAATTTTATTGATTGTTGTTGATTTTTATATTGAATGGTGAATCTTATATGTATGTAAACTTGTTAAGTTATAATTGAATGTATGGATCATGTATCTGTTATGAATGACTGATTCATATTTTTTTGCTAATAGATAAATATTAAATTCTAATGATTGTTGATTACGCTTAGCTCTACAGAATTGACATTTATAGTTTTCTTTTTGAAATATATTTATAATTTTGAAAATATGTATTCTGCCTCAATCATGATTCCCAAATTTGGTTCCATCCCACATTCGCACTGGATCCACAATGGCACTCACATAACATTCTGTGTAAGTTAGCTCAAGTTATCATTGTGTGTTTATAAAGGAAAATTCATCAATCATATATGGATATACAGTTTGAGTGGGCCTAAGGTTAAGAACATGTGTTCCCTCCTGACGGGTAACAGGTTTGAATCTGAAGGTTGGTATGGTCTGTACAACTCCATAGATTTAAGTAGCCAGATCACTGTGCGGAGGAGATCTCTTGTCTCTCAAACAAAGGGATTTTAAACATTAATTTGATGTTTAACTAAACTGTGACACTAATATTAGATTATTATTATTTTTTTCTAATTATAAAGCAATTGTAATATTTATTTGTTTCTTAAGATTTTATCCAGTAGAAATTTGCTTCTTGTAAGATAGGACACAATCAAACAGAAGTGATGTCCCTTTTGCTCTCTCATAGATGAAAACACATGCATGCTCATTCATATTCACCTTCTTTGCGAAACAAGGTTTCTTATTAGTTTATTATTTGGCTACAGGAACAAGGGATTATACCAGAAGAGGAATGGGATGAATTTATATCTATTCTTCAAAAACCTTTACCTGCAGCTTTTCGAATAAATTCTAGGTATAAAGATGAAGTTCCTATTGTGTTGTTTTATCTTTACTTTATTTCATTGTGCACTTTCATAATTGGAAACAAAGTTTTGCACATGAAATAATATTATTTTTATAGAAATTATAATTCAATTTTATGCTGCCTTATTTGTATTAGTTGAGATACGATGATCATTACTTAAGTTAGTTACAAATGACATATAAGACTCAATTCATTCACATATTTTCGGGATGAGTATGATAAGATTCGTATTGCTTTTTTAGTTTTCAGATTAATATCTTTGGAGCATCCTTAGATGAATACCTGTTTGGTGAGTCAATCTTCAAGTTAGACACTGCAAACTGGGGCTCCGTTAAATATGTCAAATAGTGATGCAAAAATGTCTCTGCAGTGTTAACATTCAAATACTATTAAGAGTCAAAGGGGAATATTTAATAATTAACATTAGTTTGTAAGAAAGGTCGTGTGAATGTTAAGTGCCCTCTAGTAAGTTAACATTCTTTGCCCGTTTTACAACTGTCATAGCCAAACCTGGCACACTAGTTAATTAATCCAGAACACTTGGAGTATAAAAGTATCCATTTGGATTAATAGTAATATATAAAATATATGAGTATGAATGATTTGATATGATTGTACAATTAGGGCCCCATATATTTACTTGGGCGAGATGCCCTTTCACGAATAGTCATGTTTTTAGGACATGTCCTTTCATTAAACTAATTATAAGTAATTATTTATGAATTATTTATTTATATTATTTATATATTTATGCTCACAACATTACCTTAAGGCTTATCCTTTAGAAATGCTTTGTCCTCAAAACATATCGATGAAAAGTTTTGTCAACTTTTTCTTTGTCTTGTAATCTATTTGCATCTTTCCGAATTCTTGGAGCTATCATCTTCAAAGATACAAGATGATATGAATCCTTGCACTTACATGATATGGGAAATGAATTGTTATCATAAGATTTAATTGGGCTGACAAAAATATTCTTTGGAACATAGGTTAGTGATTTTTGTCTTAAGTGATTTGGATAGGCTAACTGGTTGAGATGTTTGCTCTTATGATTTGGGTGTCGATAAGGAGTTCATGTGATCGGATTTTCTCTTAATGTTTGTAGAGATATCTTGATTTTCTTCAGGTATATGATTACCCTCATGCATAGATGTTGATTGGTAGATCGTGGAATTGTCACTTGGCATTTCTGTCATTTGTACTACAACATCCGAGTATGGCTTCATTTTGATTGGATGGAAATCCTTTTAAATTGTTATATTATCTGGATTGGTATTTGTTCCCTTCTGAACTTTTTTACCTTACACATATGTCTGGATAAATTGTTCTACTCTATTTTCCATTGATTGCTTATCAATTTTAAGCTTTTTAATAAGTGAGTAGATTTTGGTTATGACGTCGAAAATTTGAAAGTTCTTCAATTTTTGATTTGTTGACTTTATTTTTTAATGTTCATTTTTTTTCCTACAACTTTTGATTAAGGTGTTTTTAAGCGATTATTTGCTTCTGTTAGACATTGGGGAAACCAACGTTCCCCGTGTGTTTTGTAACATGGACTAACCGCCTCTTGTGAATCCATATCTCTGGTGATGTGATCATTGACTAACATTCGCGGGTTTTGGTCTAACAACAATCGTGATTCCCAACAAGTGGTATCAGAGCGTAGGTCATGAGTTTGATACACACCCGACTCACCTTGGGGGGGAGATTGTTGGACTTTGGATAAACCAACGCTCTTCTTGTGTTTCGTGACATGGACTAATGACCTCTTGTGAATCCTTATCTCTGGCGAGGTGATCGTTGACTAACACCTCCGGGTTTTGGTCTAATGAAAATCATGATTCCCAACATTTTCATCTTGTTTGGATAAGTTTCCATTCTGTTTCTTTTCGAGAGCTTCCTTTTCTTATTCTAATTTATGCTTCATAGCTTTAGAATTCTTGACTTGTACAAATAGTTTTTGACTATGATCTTTTAAGCAGGAAATTTCTTCTTTTGACTTTCGTGAGTGATTACCTTTGTATATCATTAAGGTCTTTGAATAAATGTACTATTTAATCTGACTTCATTGTAATGCCCTAAAGTGTCACCTTCTTCTTCTTCTCAAGAAAAGTCATAATTTTTTTTAGTGTTTTATATGAAGCTACCCTGTTTTTCAAAAAAGGGTAAACTGAGAATTATGTTGATCTTTTCTTCAAACATAGTTACAAAACTGAGTTGAGATATACATTCCTAGTCATCAATTGTCACTTGCAAGTTTTTAATTTTGTATTGTTTCTTGCGAAAAATATCTCCCTTTTCACATATATTTGATTTGGAATTCATATTTGATGTCTTGATGATGAAGCACATTAGTTGATTAGAAATGCAATTTTCCTTGTCGGTCACGTTGACAATAATATTAATCTTTTTTCTTTGGATACTCCCTTTTAATGTATATAACTTGCAATCTGTGATTGAAAAACCATGGTAGGAAAATCTTCCTTCATTTATTTCCCTTCAATGGTTGACTCCATTTTGCCTTAATATTAAAGTTCTTCAATGACTTCTTTGCCAATTTTTTTGTGGAACCCCTTTATATGAGCTTGAGAATATAATAATGTATTTTTCTTTGATAGTTTATTACTTTTAATAAAAAGTATCTTAATTGGCTTTTTATATTTTTTGAAACATAGGGAATTAAATTAAATATATATTTTATTTAATGCTTTTATTTATTTTATTTTTAACTTATAAATTAGATTCCAAAAGTTACCTATGACGTTGATCGTACGAATGTGATCCTTGCACACGACACAATTTTCTATTTTTAGCAGCAACTTTACCTGAGGAATGTACGAACAACGTGGAAGCTGACGGCTACACAAACGGGCAGAGCAGAGTGAACAAGATTGTTGGGACTGTGCAACAATTGTGTATGGTAGGGTCAAGGTAAGACAGGTTGACTCGACTTTAAAAAATTAAAGGCGACTGCAGAGTACAAATGATGTGCGGTAAGGTTACATGCTACAATGTACGATGGATGATAGGGTGATGTGTAATGTCCTCAATGATTTGAGGATCAATGGACTTAGTAGCCTATTTGTTCCTGTAGGCTATAGCCCTTCATAAAGGGGATAAAAACCCCAAATACCAATTGTGTAATATCCCGAAGGGAAAATTAACAATAAATATTCAAAGCACAATAGACGAACACACCATAAAATCAGAACAAACAATCAGACCACGAATTTGCATCCAAAACAACGCTGTATACTCATTTTATTAATGGAAAGAGGTGTACAACAAGGTGTTGGAATGAGTGCACCTGGGCTTGCTCTAAGCAAGCTAGCAAAAGCCCAAAATGACCAATGAATCACCCTCCTCCAATCTGCTGTAAATTTGGCCCAAGTGTTGCGCTGTAAATGCCTAGAAATGGTGTTGTTGCCTGAAATGATCTGCTGCTAGAGCCCTCTCTACTGCTCAGAAAATTCTGGGAAATTAATCCCGGCTTCTACTCTAGAAACCTAGAATAGCCCATGAAGCTAAGTTGCAGGAAACGTGGGCAGGGGGTCCGTTTCCCCAGGGGAAACGAAACGAAACTCGTTTCCCCGTACCGTACGGCCTGGAAACGCGTTTCCGGCCGTACGACCACGTTTCCCGAAACGGAAACTTGGCCGTACGGCCGGAAACGCGTTTCCAGGCCGTACGTGCCACGTTTCCCCCAAAAAAACACTTGTTTTTTATTTATTTTTTATTTTTTTATTTTTAGGGTTTCCAGGTAGTAAATGTGATGTAAATTTAATCTTAATGTTTAAATGTTTATGTAAGTAAATGTATCATTCATGCTTTATGATTGCACATATATATAATAATAATTTTTAAAATTTTTTAATATATATATATATATATTATTATATATATTCGCGTTTCCCCGTTTCCAAAATTTGGGGAGGTCGCGTTTCGTTTCGCTTCCGCGTTTCCCCGTTTCGTGCAACTTAGCCATGAAGGGTTTGGCCAAAGCTTGACCCCAGAATTTCGACCCTCTCGGGCTTGGCTGGCTCTCCTGCTGGGTAAATCGACCCACTTGAAGATTCTACTGTTGAATGCTCCAAAAATGTCTGCAAACCCTGTTAGAAGGCTCCCCAAGCCTTCCCTCCTGATTTCCTCCACAAACTCCCCTATCTCCACAACTTCCTGGAGTGCCTCTAGCTATGATTACACAGTCCCTGTGCTGCTATAACTCTCCCTGCTGTTGTAACTCGACTCACTGTTGCTGGTACGAATTGGGATGAAGTAGAACTCCCTCCTTGGGTTGGCACTCGAAGTCCACTGAAGCAAGGGCCGAGATTTCCACTCAAAAACACCCAGTGTGCTGAAAAACACATGCAGACTTGGCTCATTGCTCAAGTGTGCTCTTGTTAAAAGACAAATTCCGAAAATGGTAGATGATGCGCAAAATGAGAGCCCCTCTTTCCTTTTGTCGATTTGCCTCGAAGGCTGCCCATGTGGGTCCACATCGAATTTCCCTCGCCAATTTCGCTCCCATGAGAGCATACTCTCCATGTGGGCCGAAATTCCTTTGTGGTGGCCCTCACTCTCCACCAAAGCCGCAATCTTTCCATCGAACTCTAATGTTGGGGTGCTTCTCATGCCAAAAATTGAATGTGGGTCCCCTAAGCCCACTTCTCCTAAGTGAAACAATGCAATACGTCAAATTTGAGCAAAATTCGATATTCACTTAGTGAAACACTAAGTAGGAATATCACAGTCCTTCGTCCCAAAATGTTGCTTGTCCTCAAGCAACTGGAAAGAAGGATGCTGTAGTATTTGTTCCCCCTCCCAGGTGGCATCCTCATCCCGTAGATTCCTCCATCGAATCAAAAACTCCTTGATGACCCTGTTATGCATATGTCTCTCCCTGGTGTCCAAAATAGCCTTTGGTTCTAGCACTAAATGCCCATCATTGTCCATAGGGGGTAACGTCGTAGCGGCTGTAACTTGTTGTCCTAGTGCCTTCTTTAGGTAAGACACGTGAAAAACGTTGTGCACCTGGCTCCTCGGGGGTAGCTCCAACTCATATGCTACCTCCCCCACCCTCCAAGTGACACGATAAGGTCCATAGAAGCGAGGTTTGAGATTCTCGGCCCCCTTTTGCTTGAGCGTAGACTGCTTGTACGACTTCAGCCTCAAAAATACTAAGTCCCCAACTTCGAACTACCTCTCAACTCTGCCCCTGTTTGCATAACACTTCTGTTGATTTGGGGCCATTTGTAGGTTGTCTTTTAGAGCCCTCAAGATATCTTGGCTCTCCTGTATCCAGTCCTTGGCCCTTGGGGCCTTGCTGTCTCCAAACATAATGTCAGCGAAAGATAACGCATCATAACCATACAAAGCTCGCAATGGCGACATACCTATAGACATGTGATGTGTAGTGTTGTAGAAGTATTCACCCAAGTGCAACCACCATATCCATGCTTTTTGCTGCCTGTCACCTAGTTATGCAAGTAGCCCTCCAACCACTTGTTAACTATCTCCGTATGTCCATCTGTTTGAGGGTGGTAACTGGTACTCGGGGTGAGCTCAGTACCCACCAACCGGAATATTTCTTGCCAAAATCCACCCATGAACCCGTTGTCCCGGTCAATGATGATGGTCTTTGGGAGACCATGTAGCCGAAACACCTCATTGAAAAATGATTCGGCCACCTGTGAGGACGAGTACTGGGCTAGAATGACAAAGAAGTGAGCGTACTTCGTCGGGCGGTCCACCACTACATAGATGCAATCTTTGCCCTGTATTATGGGCATCTCGGTAATAAAATCCATCAATATGCTCTCCCATTTCCCCTCCTGAATGGGAAGCGACTATAATAGGCCTGCGGGGTATGCCTGCTCTCCCTTGTTCCGCTGGCATGTGTCACACCCCTGGATATGCCTCATAACGTCATCCTTGAGGCCCTTACACGCAAAGCTCTCCTTGACGGTCCGATATGTCTTTGGGAACCCCTGATGCCCTACTAATGGTGAATCATGAGCAACCTGTAGAATCTTCTCCCTCAGCGGGGAGTTGGGTACCAAGTAAATCCAGTCTCAGTAGTAGATCACCTCGTTCATCACCTGATATCGATCATCTATCACCGACCCATCCAGGACCTCACATGCAAGCTTGTCCTTGGAGTACTCCACTAGTAACCGCGCTCTCTAGTCCGGGGCAATGCTCATCAAGGAAAGAGTGGCTGGCCTCCTGGACAACGCATCAACCACTACGTTGTGCTTCCCTTTGACATACTCAATGTCAAAGTCATATGCTTGTAGTTTGCTCACCCACTTCTGCTGTTTCTCCTGTAGCTGTTTCTACTCCAAAAAGAACCTGAGGCTGTTGTGGTCGGTCTTGACCTTAAAGTTGTTCCCCACCAAATACTGCCTGAACTTGGCCAACGCATGCATGATGGCCAACATCTCCTTATCATAGTTGGAGTAAAGTAGCTCACGGGGCAGTAGCTTCCGAATCTCAAACACTATGGGGTGACCCCCAACATCAATTTTCTGGGTGGACGTAGATTAGGTAGTAGAGCCATTTCCAGCATTTGGGTACCATCATATTCACCTGGGATCTTGCCTTGCTTGCTGTAGCAAGCCCAGGTTCTTATGTTTCTATTCATTACACTCCCTCTGGTTAATATAATAAAAAAGGCTTAATGTATTGGGTGTTATTTCTGTTGTAATCTGGTATTTCTGCATGTGTGTACAATTTTATATAGCATGTTTATGATTTCACTACTGTTATCACTTAATATTTCCATTTGGAATATTGCACATTGTTACGAACAAAGTTCGTTTACCCTCTGATACCAATGTTACAAACAAAGTTCATACTATGAAGTAATCTTCAGAACACTTGCAACACAAAGACATTCATTGAGGATAAGAAACATATATATTGAATAGCGAATAAAAGAATTGATATGAAATGATGATGATGAGACCGCTACAAATGAGGGCTCGCTTATATACCTAGGAAAATACCTCTTCATGAACGGTCATGTCCTTAAAGACATGCCTCTTTTATACTAATCACTAGTTAATTAATCATTATTATAATTAACATTATTATATATATTTATATTATTTATATATATATTTCATTCGTAACAAAATCATTTTGGCAAAAACACAAAATCGAATTTCCTTGCTTGACTTATTGAATGGAAACATCAACAAAATCCGCTTTTCATATCTCCTCCAAGAAATGGAAAACTATTACATTTCCTCTAGGTTTACTCACGGAAACATATTTAGTAAGAGCTCCCACACTCTCATTAAAACAATTTGATCCCTTTCCCATGTGGTTAAATAATTAAATGGAGATTTAATAATTTAATCAAGTTACAATTTATGACTTTGAAGTCATAATCCTTGAAAATTTACTTGAAGATGTGATTTAGATTCACGCCAAGTGTTGGCTTAAGACAGAAGCAAGTGACAAAGGTGCTACTCAACTCCTTACTTTTATACTCAAAGGAAGCTGAGACCACCCCTTAGTTGCTAGTTAGGAACCACGACCAACACCTGCACCTGCCAAATATATAACTTACTAATTATATACATGCCTAAAAAGGCAGTCTTCCCCAAAAAGCAAAAAAGTGTAAAGTATAACGTTTGGTCGAATCACATACTGGGCCATAATTATAAAAAGCAAAAAAGAAAAAAAAACAAAGGAAGAAGTGCCATTCCAGATCTGGGTGAAAACATTCCCATTGGACTCGCTTTCTTACCAAGATCAAGAACAAGTGGTCAAATCTGATGTGTGGGCCCCTAATGGTCTGAGTATCAAAAAAGCAAAACTTCCCAAAATAGCAGTTTTCCAGAAACCAACGAAACTGGATACAGAAGGTCCTCTCATCGACGGTTATGCCATGAAGTGTCTGGAAATAGTCCAATGTGAATGAGTCTCACTAGACTTTAACCCTTCAGTGGCAAGAAGTCTACTAGGATTAACAGCTGTACATCTCAACTTTGAGATAGCTCTCAGCTAGGATTGAGGAGATAGTTTCTTATCTCAAAATCATAAACAGGACAAGATAGGGGACGTCAAATACACACATGAGAAGACAGCTTGAAAGCTGGAAGAGGACAGAGTGCAGTAAAGGAGAAGAAGAGGGGCAGCAAGTACAGCAGGCTATATAGGGTAGTTTCTTATCTCAAAATCATAAACAGGACAAGATAGGAGACTTCAAATACACACATGAGAAGACAGCTTGAAAGCTGGAAGAGGACGGAGTGCATTCAAGGAGAAGAAGAGGGGCAGCAAGTACGGCAGGCTATATAGGCTGTACCACTGCTGTAGCAGTCCTTTCTTTATGCACAGGTCATACATCCTCAAATCTGGCTGTACACTGCCGTTTGAGGTGACTTTATTGACCATACAACTGCTTGTTCACAACAGTCTGCAGAGGTCCCTTTGTAAGCTTTTGATCAATGGAATGAATTGTTGATTTGAAGGAGAAATCCCTGTGCATGTGTTTTATTTCTTTTTCTGTTCATTTTTCAGATAGTGTGTGGGTGATGCAATGTTCAGAAATTTAGTCATCTGCGGTTAAGTAAATCCTGTTTTTGAGTTATTTAATTAGAGAACATCTGGACTCTTTCTTTCTTATCGAGCACTACTTAGAGGCTGTTTTTAATATTGAAATTAGGGTTTTAACACTGTGTTAAAGCTGTTACAGGTATGAAATTAGGGTTTTTAGCAATCTTTTTTGGACAGCAGCTTTTTTAAAGTTTTTTTAAAACCTTATCTTCACTAGTGAACTCCTTGACAATTGTTTGTTTTCTTGGCAATTTAAAGGAAGGTTTTACAGTTTTGTGCCTCTTTTTAGGGCAATGCATTCGTTCCCCTTATTTTCTAGTTGACACCTTCTGCAATTTTTTCATGGCAATGCTGGTAATGTGTATTACATGGATGGAAAATGGTCTGAACTCTAAGGGAATCTTCATGATCTTGGAATAGGACCAACTCTTCTTTCTATATATGCATCACCTGCACCAACAAAAAAGTGGAGTTTTGGCCAGATTGATGCATTATCAAGGAAATAAATGATGATTTTAAGGTGATTATGTAACCATGAATTTATAGAGGAAATAAGGGTGATAGGAGGATCACATTTGTGGCTTTTAAAGTAGAATACCTTTGATGGTCCTTTCTCTTTAGTCCACTTTTTGCAAATTGGGTAACTCAAATTTCAAGCACCTTGCAGTTTGGAAATCTCAACTGTGGCCATGGACTCCACAAATTTCTGTGTTGTTTTTCTCCATCATAAACAACCATGGTGAATGTGCTTATAGTTTTTGTGATTGTGTCCTTGTTAGCAGAAGCAAGTAGCGGCAATAACAATAGAGGATTATGTTCACCGGCTAGTTTGTTGTGCTAGGTTAGGGTGTTGAACCCTATGTCACACTCATGGGTTGTCTGACACTAAGGTTCATTGGAATTCACTTGGATCAGCCTTGTGCTAGATGCTGAGATGGATATTGGGATTTTCAGCCAGTTTTGTGGAGGTTGCATGTGAATGAGCATGTAGGTGACCTGGAGAAGGCTTCATTGGCAAAATTATTTTGTCATTGGGGAAAGAAGCCAAGAAGCTTAGTGGAGAATGAATGCCAAGTGTTTGATAGAACGATTGCATGCCAAGTGTTTGATATAATGATTTCATGCCAAATGTTTGAAGAAAGGCTTGCTCGACACTGTTTGACGTAGTCCCTGCTTTCAAGGCAGATTTTGAAATCACGCTAAAGTTTCCCACTGGGAAAACCTCTCTATTGTGGGTAACTTCTATTGATTATGTGAAGGATTTAAAGCAGAAATTGGAGCACTCACAAGGGATCCATTGCACTTAATCTTTGAGGGCAAACAACTCGAGCACCATTCACTGTTGTCTGAATACAGTATAATCGAAGATTCAACACTTCTGTTAGCACCGCATCTGTGTGAAGGAGCCTTTTCCTCAAGCAGCTCAAGACCCAATGATGCCTAGTCCTTATTTAGTGAAGAAATCAGATGAGGTTCCTATTTTGAAGGTCACCCATCCAAAAGTCATTGGTAATAGTTATTATTATAAAAAATATGCATTTATATGCTGATTCAATGGGTTTTGGCCATGCAGAGTAAATCCGTTTTATTGGATTTTTTTGATTTGGACCAAAATGTGCAAGATGAATTTTGTTCCAAAGGTTTTTTTGTTTTTCAGTGTCCAATTTCAAATGGGGAAGATTGTGAGAAAGTTATAAGGGGAAGGGTTGGGGGGCTGGTTCTGGGGAAGGACAGGTCTCTTTATGACTCCATGGTTACTTGAATTTGACTTACCCAGAATGGTGTTTCTAAAATGCCAATTTGGGTTCGCCTTTCTAACTTTCCTCTTCATTTTTGGCATACTTCAGTCTTTCAAGGTTTGGAAATATTCTGGGCAGATATTTAAAGGTGAATTTGAAGTGGGCAGAGCTGGGGCTGTTTAATTACACTATAGTACGTGTAGAGATGGATCTTAGTAAAGGTCCTCTAGATAAGTCGAGTTTTAAATAGGCGAAAAACATTGGAGTTAGATTTTGGACTACAAAAAAACAGTTATTTTCTCTAGGAAATTGGGCACCTTCATGACTCTTATCCACATTCAAGAGCTCCTCCAAACTGGCAAATATGTCATCCTCCCAAATACAAAAGCTGGCAGCCATATGAGTCCCTGGATGAGGACGATGAAGATGAACCAGAAGCAGAAATAGTTGTCCACAGCAGAGGGCTCAGAAAAACAGAATGCAGGTTTACAGATGTCCAAGGAATTTCCACAAGTTATGCACCAGGCGATTCCTCAGATAAGGGACATAATTGCCAATGAAACTCTCTCTGGAGACTGGAATGATGAATCTAAATCTTTGGATTGTGATAAGGAGGAAGACTTGATTCAGAATGCAGATCTACAATTAGCTCTTGAAGGTTCTCCTTTAAAGGATTACACATAAGTCTAAAAAAGAAAGGACTATTCATCATTAGTCCATGACTCCACTTTTCAGGTGTTTGTTAGCATATTCATGATGACTTTGGCCATGCTTGTTGGGGTTTTGAAATGCTCAAGTGCATATGAGATTCTGAAGAATGTAATTTTTTCTTTAATGAATAAAATTACGATTTTCTTTTCTAATAAAAGATAATAAATAAGCAAACTTTGCATATTGGGTGCCTAATGGTTTGGATTTACATTAATGTACATGATTATGATTTTGAAAATGGAACCCATCTTTTTAATGGATGGTAAACCCAGAAATAACTTGTCCCACGCTCCTGCACCAGAGAGCAGAATGACTCATTTTGTAATCTCAATAATTGGCCAAAGGCTACATCAATACCAAATCACCAATATCCACATCCAGCAAAGCCCACAAAGGGAGGGTGTATTCCCTCTGTGTTTTGAAGCGGGGTCATTGTCACAAGTTACAACCACTGCTCCACAGTCACTAGTCACACACTACTACTACTACTACTACTATAAATAATTATGTGTTTTTTACTGGACTGATTTTTTGACTAGTTTTTCATCTGGTTCCAGCCTAGTTTTTTTTTTTTTTTTTTCTCAGGTTGGGTCAAACTGGTTCCAGTCCCAATAACTTTGATTTTCTCGACTTGACAAGACGCAATCTAATAGATATAGAAATAAAATAATCAGTGCTAGACTGCTAGTCAAGTGAAAACTTAAAGGACATTTGCGATAGATAAAACCTCATTAAACATAAAAATAAAACCGTCAAAATGTCCTTGAGGCACAAAATCTGCAAAATTTTATGCAAGACCAAATATATACCAAACTTTAACAAAAAAGAGGTTGACATACAAATAATTGACAAATGGGCAATGCTTGAGATGATAAATTGTTTAATCGTAATTGAATGGAATTATGGTGATTCTGATTCTATCCTCGTAAATCATGGATATTTCACCTTTAAGTCATAGATCTGAGATTTCCTTCAAAAATATATGTTCTGGACTTTAAGTTGAGAAAATGAGGATAATCCGGAAAAAGTTAATCAAAAAAGGACTCGAAAATCTTTAGACACCAATTAGAGTAATTGCAATCTCTGCTTGTCACCTTACTGACATCTTAAACACTCCTAGTCAACACAGCAGTTCTTCATAGTGCTTTACTTATTCAACAATAGCAGGTCCTTGATGGCCTTAACAAGTCTGTCTTAATTTGACAACCCCAGATCCTTGATGGCCTTAACAAGTCTGTCTTAATTTGACAACTCTAGGCCCTTGATGGCCTTAATGGCTTTTACTCAATCAGGCAACAACAGATCCTGATGACCTTAACAGCTCTTATTAAATCAAAGATCATATCTTTGCAAAAATGAAACAAAAATGTTAAACTACAAGTGTCTGGTGTGTTGGAAAAACTAGGCAAGGCTATACAATGCTGAATCTAAATCTTAATGCATAATAAGAGTAGTGATCAATAAATTGCAATGATCAAATTTTGATTGCTTTTATGGTGCCTACCTATTATAATTGATAGAAGTAGAAATGTTCTGTATAGCTTAGGTTCTATTTCTATTGTGATTTTTTTTAATTATTATTATTTATCCTAGTTTTAACAGGTTTTCCTGTCACATAAACCAATATAATGAAGCTCATCTAGAGTTGGTTGTGTTCCTTGGGTGTATTTAATAAGTACTGTAAGTACTTGCAAATATTTACTATGCAGCTGTTTATAATTTAATAGTAAAATATAACATGCTTTATTTTGTATGTTGAATTTTTCAGTGGGCAATTTTCTGATGATATTCTATCCCAGCTTGAAAATGAGTTTTTGGCATCTCTCAATGCTGAGGTATATCTTTTTTTTTTTACAATACTCAAAATGTATTTGTGAGACAGGGAAACTTATTCCAATGTTTTAGACTCTATTGGTTTAACTCTCAGTGATTGCTTTTTTTATTAGGATGTAGGTGGCAATGTGGTTGAACATATTAGGCCTTTACCATGGTATCCTGGCAAGCTTGCTTGGCACTTGAACTTTTCTCGCATGCAACTAAGGAAAAACCAAATGCTTGAAAGGTATTTGAAATTGATATATATGTCTGCTCTTTAAGGTGAGAGATGAAAATGCTCAAGATAGGAATATTGCATTTTTAGCTTATGATGGTTCTTTGAATAATGACAACCTTCTTTACTTTTATATGATAATTTTTGTCATAGAAGCCAAGTAATTATATCTCGTTAATCTAAATTCAAGCAGTTTTGCCATGGATTATTCTCATTTTTTTTGATCAACAAGTGAAAGCTAATTGAAATTTGAAATATGTTAGTTTGCTAAAATTTTACAAGAAAGAGATGTATGGAAAAGGAAAACGTGATGGTTTCATGATTATGGATTTAAACATGGAGTTGAGAAAAGAAAATGTGATACTTTCATGGTTATGTTCTTAAGCATGAAGTGCATACATAACAGTGATGATGTCTTGTTCAACTGTCTATTTTGGTGGTTGCCGTTCCCTAACTGTTTACTGAATAATCACTCACATTACTTCATCAATGCACTAGTGACCTTTGTAACCTAAGAATGTCTAAGACCTAACACTTAAATGGTTATTAAACCCAGCAACTCTCATAATGGCATTTGGTTGGCCTTTACATTAAGCATATCAACAAATTTTGCAATTTCTGTTCTTGCTGTGAGGTTTTGAAAAAATGTTGGCTGCATATGTTTTTGGTACAAAAACTGGGTTCTTTGCCCATTTTATAACACTCTGGTTGTCCGAAAATAGTTATGTTGGCCTTTTCTCTTGAACCTGCAAATCATCAAGCAAAGTTGCGTTGGCTGCAATTATGTATTCTGCCTTGTGGAAGAAAGTGCAACTATGGGCTGCTTCTTATCTGATTCATAACATTTCTCCTGAACCACTGCTAAATACATAACCTGTAGTGGACTTCCTGCAGTCCACATTTCCAGCATAGTTTAAATCTGTAAAACCAATCAACCGAAAATTATCTGTCTTTGTGAATTCAAGCTCATAATGATGTGTGCCCTTTACATACATCAAAATCTTTTTTGCTACAGTCCATTGGATTATTTTTGGTTCATTCATAAACTGCGCAATTAATTCAACTAGAACTAAGATCATGCGTGGTGTTGCAAGTTACACTAGACTACCTATCAGCTTCTTAAGCATCCAGAGGGTGAATCATTATTGACAGACAAATTCAAACTGACTTTTAAGGGGATAGCTGATGCTCGTTCAAACCTCCAAAAGTTCATTCCCATATTTTGTCTGAGAAAAATTCCTTTGTCTGCCTGCCAAATATCTAAACCAACACAATGATGAGGCAGTCAAAGATTTTTCATCTCAGAAGTCTTATTTAAATGATCCTCTAGTTCAATTAGAGAAATCTGATTATCTATAATAAGTGGATCATCAATAGTTAACAAATATGAACAAGAGGTTGTTTTCTTGGAAGAAAAAAATAGAATTTTGCATTAAATGTAGTGATTCCAATTTCTCAGAGGGGTACATCCAAATATAATTCACAGCCTATAACTATTGGAACACCATGCCACTGCTCATTTTTTATTCTAGATGACACCTTGTGTACCTATATGTTGCTTTGTTATACATTCCTATTTACCATTATTCTATGTTGCATGGGGACCTGTCCCTGCTGTTCTGACATATTGGGGAGTTTGGAATTCCTTAGAAACATTAATAATTGCTTGGGGACTTTTAATAGACTATTCCCATGTTCTTGGTGGAATTTGGGATACTTTTTTGGGACTGTCTCCATGTGCCCTGATATTTTGGGGACCCTTAGACATGGAAAATATCAATGGTCAAATTTTACCCATGGGCTAACTTTAAATGTTTTTTAATTTTTTCCAAAAGAAGATTGTTCAATATCCAATTTTTTTTCCCAAAGTGATTCGCCCAAATTCTATAGGATAAAAGTATTGTACTCTAAAAATTGCCAAAATCTTCTAGAAACTATATTAAATCCTTAGAAATTTGAATATTTTAACAAAAAGATTGCCAAACATTTTATGGTTGGAATTTTAAGAATTAGTAATATATGCAGAGGTTTCTGCACTTTAAGATAAGTATGGATGCTTAAAATTTTCCCTGCACCTAGATGCCCCTCATGCTGTAGCTTTCTAGTTGGGTTAAAAAATGGTTGAGAAGTTTGTTTGGTTGAGTGGATGGAACATGTTTGGACGACATTGCTTAAGGTTAGTTGCAAACATGTAACTTTTTGTGCATTATAATAATGGTACTACGCTGACACTAGGTTAGAGAGAATTCATATTAATATCCCACGATGCTAACATATTCCTAAAGAGGTGTGAGCAACTTGCTTGACTCTTTTAGTTTCTTTATTGATGGAGATACCAACTGACATTTGCTTTGAATGATTTGACGAGGAGGAGCTCAACATCTGTGTAGTGCTAGGTGTGATAGATGCACCATAACCAAAACTTTATGTTGTTGTTTGTGGTTCGGGTAGGTACTTCCGCATAGACCTATTGTCTAGGCGCGCAAGAAGTTACCCACAAATCTCCATAGAACACTTGTTGTATTGTGAGCAAGTTGCTTTTGTAACTTAACCTAAGTTTTCAACTTTGGAAAGCACATTCTTATTATGTTGGCTAATTGAGCTGAAGTACACTTAGGAAAAGTGAAATAATTACATCAATGATTATGTTTTAATCTCAACACTTGATCTCAAGTGAGGTGAGATCTAATCTCGATCATCAATCACTTTGGATTTTAGAGTTAGGGATCTAGCTCAATGTAAAGTTATAAAAGCAAGGCTAAGGAGAGGGAGAAGACACACCATACAACAACACAAGTCACTGAGAGAGGCATCTCAGTGAGGAGTGTGATGCTCTAGCCTGCCAGGTCTGAGGAAGTGTAGAAGGGAGCATTGGAGATCCAAATTGGCCAAGGAGATTGAGGACCAATCTAGGGCCTGATCTGTTGGATCAGATCCAAGGTATATTGTAATTTGTAATTTTCTCAGTTGGGCCATTATCCTAGGTTGGGAGTGTTCATTTTTGTAGCTTCAGATGTTTTCTAGCCACGAAATTTCATGGACAGGCTAAAATACATTTATTATCCAAAACCCAGAAATCGTTTATGGAAATTCCACTTAGAGACGACTTAATTAAATATATATATATATATGTATGTATATTTTTAATGGTGCCTAAGTCTAAACTTAGGAAAATTGATTAGTTAAAGGGCATTAATTAAGCTAGGGTGAGAATCTTCTAGAAGAAGACATGGATTGAGTTCTAGTTAATCTTAGCCATCTATTATGTTTTAATCTTGGCCGTTGATGTCTCAACGAGAGATTATAAGAAGAAATTCGATGGGGGTTGGAGAATACACTTGGAGCCACCAGAAATTCGATTTTGCTGGGAAATCGATTTCCAGAGTAGCAACTGTGAATTGTTGGAGGTGATTCAATAAAGTTGAAGCAGTGAGGGAGGGGTAGTGATAGTAAGACCGGAAGGGAGTTTCTCCAGTTCGATGAGTGCATAACGGAGAGGCAGCGTAAATGTCGAAATTCAGTGCCTAAAGCCGGAGTGGGAGCCTGGAGGCCAGGAGGATTGATTTTCATGATAACAGCTGATCAGTTAGGGAGAAAGACGCTGGTCCGAGTTGTGGGACGCAAATTTGTGTAGGCTGATGCATAGGTAGTGCAGAGGCAGCAAGGGGCAGCTCATCTTGAGCCAAGGTCAGTGTCAGATCACCGGTGGGAGTGAGATTTTTCTCACTAGATCTCATGTTAGTTATTTCTTTATATGGAAAGCTAGTTTTGTGCTTCCATAGATTTGTACTAAGATTTACCACTGCATAATAAAAGTTGCATCGATTTTCCCAAGTTGGGTTTTTCTAGGGACATTGGTCCAAAAATAACAGTGTATTATTGTGTGTGTGCATCTATTCTTCCGGTGTTTTTATTTCTTCCACAATATTTTTTTTGTGAAGGCTGCAATGTATATGCTTCGATATTTGCCGTAGAAAACTGCAAAGAATTTGTTTAGTTAATTTAACAAATAGAAGAAATAATATCAGTTGCTGCAGTAGGATTCGGGGTTTCCGAATTATCACATGGTATTAGAGCACAGATCATAAGCTGGAGAGCTCAGTAGCAGAAGGAAGGAGGAATTTCGAATCTCTACAGAGGCAACAGTTCGAAACCCTCTAGAGGCAGCACAGTCCTTGGGACAGGAGGGTTAGCTTTTGAGGAAAATTTACTTCGCTGAGAGAGTCGACAGGGAAATTAGATTTTCCAGATCAGAGCTTGCCAGAGGCAGAGGGAGACGTAGTATTTTCCTTGCAGAAGAGATCTTTAACTGGGACACAATTATTTTGTAGCAGTTGCTAGTGCAAAATAGCGCCAGGAGGAAGGAAGAGCACACACTAAGGGAATTCTTTTCTTAGGGGACTTCTAGCCAAGAAGTTCGAATTTTCCTAGCAAAGAAGCAGTAGTTGTGAGCAGATTTGACCACTCCAGTAGGGAGTGCAAAAAACCAGTCAACAGTTGCGTAGAGGAGAAGAGAAGAAATTTGACTTTTTTGCAGAGATGGCATCAACAGGGTTGAGAGCTCAGGATCGGTTGGACGAAGCCTCTAACTACGTGACTTGGAAGGCAAGAATTTCTTGTCTTCTAGATGAGTACGATCTCAAAGCTTATATCAATGGTGTGGTAGCTGTACCCGCAAATGCAGATCCGCTTAAGGCCTACAAGAAGGAGATGGCGAAGGCAAAGAGGCTGATTCTCGATGGGGTTCGAGATCACGTGGTGTCTCACATAGCTGGCAAAGATACTGCCTGACAGATGTGGGAAGTGCTTGCTACGCTATACGAGGGATCTTCCAAGCAGTGGAAGATGTATCTTGAGAAGGAACTGAGATGCACAAGGATGCAGAAAGGGGAACACATAGACCCATTCCTTACTAGGCTTCAGGATATCTGAGATCAACTGTCTGCACTAGGGTTAACGCCTCAGCCTATTGAGTTGGTGTGGTTTGCTCTAAATAGCGTTTCCGAAGAGTGGCAAGTCTTCGTCTAGAGTATCTTGGGTAGAGAAAAGTTGCAAGAATGGGATTTTATGTGGGTTGATCTGCAGCAGGAGGACATGAGGCGAGATTTGGGGAAGGCCACCATCATTGGCAACAACAACAATAGTGGGATGAAGCAAGTAAAGGAAAAGGAGGATGTGGTCCTCGCATCAAAGGGGCAACAGGAGCAACACAAGAGGAAGAAGGACATTTCCAAGGTGAAATGCTTTAGATGTGGTGAGCTTGGCCACTACAACACTCAATGTCCTCTCAGAAAGAAGGACAAGGAGGAGAAGTAGGATCAACAGGCTGCATCCACGAAGATTGATAGGTTGTCCTCCAGATTGGTGGAAGAGTTTGCCATGATCATCGATATACCTCCAGGAGCAAGATGGGGTGATTTGGTTTTGTAGCCCCAAAGAGCTACATGATGGGCACGATTCTTGAGGAAGTCCACCTCATGAATCAATGCCTTGCTACAGGAGCCCAAAACATGTAGTAGCAGGATGGATCAGTGGTAGTTGGTGCAGTTAGGTGCCAAAGTGACAGATGCAGTGGCTATAAACGGTCAGATGTTGGGTAGTGCAGAGCAAAGTTGGCAGTAGTGCAGTTGGCACAGAGCAGAGTCAATAGTAGCGCAAAATGCATCAGTAGCAATGCAAAGTCTAGCAGCAGTCAGTACTCAGGTGACAGATGCATCATACTGACCACAGTTGGTTCAGTATTTTGGATGCTTTTTCGTTGTAGTTGTTGTAGTTGCAACAACAACAGATGGAGAGGGAGTTGTAGTGTAGATGTAGTGTTGGGCAGTAGTTCAATAGGGCCAACAACAGCACAAATGCAACGTTTATCAGAGTTGTGTAGTAGTTGGTGGGCAACAGTAGCAAGACATCAACAATGTAACAAGAGGTGGTACAAAGACAGGGTGTTGCTTCAGTGGGTTGCAACACTAGAACACATTCCTCGCGAAGAGGGAGTGTTGGTTTTTGTAGCATCAGATGTATCCTAGCCACGAAATTTGGTGGAGAGGCTAGAATACATGTATTCTCCAAAACCGAGAAATCGTTTATGGAAATTCCACTAGAGACGACTTAATTAAAATAATTAATATTTTTTTAATGTTACCTAAGTCTAAACTTAGGAAAACTAATTAATTAAAGGGCATTAATTAAGTCACGGTGAGAATCTTCTAGAAGAAGACATGGATCGAGTTCTAGTTAATCTTAGCCATAAATTATGTTTTAATCTTGGCCGAGGATGTCTCAACGAGCGATTATAAGAAGAAATTCGATGGGGGTTGGAGAACACGCTTGGAGCCACTAGAAATTCGATTTGGTTGGGAAATTGATTTCTAGAGTAGCAACTGTGAGTTGCCGGAGGTGTCAAAGTAGTGAGAGAGGGGCATGGATAGTAAAAGACTGGAAGGAAGTTTCTCCAGTTCGGAGTGCATAGTAGAGAGGCATCGCAGAGCTTTAGAGGGAGATCCGTATTTTGCTAAGGAGAAGTCAAAATTCAGTGCCAAAAGACGGAGTGGGAGCCCGGAGGCCAGGCGGATCAATTTTCTTGATAGCAGTTGATTAGTTAGCGAGAGAGACGCTGGTCCGAGTTGTGGGACGCAGATCGACGTAGGTTGACGTAGAGGCAGCAAGGGGCAACTCATCTTGAGCCAAGGTCAGTGTCGGATCACCGATGGGAGTGAGATTTTTCTCACTAGATCTCCTGTCAGTTATTTCTCTGTATGGAAAGCTAGATTTGAGCTTCCATAGATTTGTACTCAGATTTACTACTGCATAATAAATAAAACCCTCAGCTGCTGCACCGGTTTTCCCAAGTTGGGTTTTTCCGGGGACATTGGTCCAAAAATAACAGTGTATTATTGTGTGTGTGCATCTATTCTTCCAGTGTTTTTATTTCTTTTGCAGTATTTATTTTGTGAAGGTTGCAATGTATATGTTTCAATATTTGCCGTAGAAAATTGCAAATAATTTGTTTAGTTAATTTAACAAATAGAAGAAATATTATCAATTGCTGCATTAGGATTTGGGGTTTCCGAATTATCAAAGGGAGCCCAAGTTTGTTCTAAATGTTAATGAAGAGTCATTGATTGGGCATAATTTGTTTGTTTCATTGTGATTGAGATTTGTTAATTTGCTTCCATTGATTAAGTTAAGTACTTAGCTATTCTTTCATTCAATAGATCTGTAATCTGCTAGATCAATGAATTGCCAAGTGCTAGGTTTGCAAGAAAATTAACAGTTTATAGATTGAGGTGATAGACTCAGAGCCTTGTTGCTATAAGGAGGCAACTTCTCAGTAGGTATTGCGAGATGCCATGGAGGAATATTCATCTATCATGTAGAATGAAACCTAGGAGATTGTGCCAAGACTGGTTGGCAAGTCAGTGGTTGGGTCACGTTGTGTGTACAAGATTAAGCATGCGGCTAATGGGAGTGTGGAGAAGCGTAAGGATACATTCATGGCCAAAGGCTAAATATGTTAATGTTTGCATCAATGGCCAAATATTCTGGTGTATTGTTTGTTGTGTGGTTGTGTCTTCGTAAATTTGTTTTTCGTTACTATTATTTTGTTAGAATACTTAACATATTTAGTAAGTGAATTTTGCAGTTAAGTTTTCAGTTCTTGGATCTCAAAATACTTGTTAAATTAGTAGCGGAGTATTAGAAAACTAACACTAGTTTGTCGGGTCTGAGGAAGACCAGAAGGGAGCATTGGCGATCCAGATTGACTAAGGAGAGTGAGGATTGATCTAGGGCCTAATATATTGGATCAGATCCAAGGTATATCATAATCTCTAATTTTCTCAATTGGGCCATTATCCTAAGATGGGAGCCCAAGTAAGTTCTAAATGTTAAAGAAGAGCTATTGATTGGGCATAATCTCTGCGTCATTGTGATTGAGATTTGTTAATTTGCTTTCGTTGATCAAGTTAAGGACTTAGCTATGCTTTCATTCAATAGATTTGTAATTTGCTAGATCAATGAATTGTCGAGTGCTAAGTTCACAAGAAAATTAACAATTTAAATGTGAATCATGTCGATTTGCTTTAGGTGGTTTCACATGGACCTAGAATAGAATGTTCACTTGATGTTTTGGCTTATCACATTTGTAAATCTCAACTTTGATTTAACTCTATCCTCAAAGTGCAACCTTTATCCTCAAAGTGTAACCCTCTAAGACCTAACATTGGTGATTTTTTTTCCCATGAGAAATATCCTTATATTCCATGTGATGAATATATATATTTTGGTCCTTGAGGGATTACTCAGGCTAAAAAACAATGCTCAAAGTATTTACAACACAGCTCTGTTGAAGAATGTGTAGCTACTGTTAGTCTTCATAATTATCATTGTACTTGAGAAGAACAAAATTATTGTTGTTTCTAGCATGTTCTTCATGCTTTTGATTTGGTCAAAATGTATTTTTGGGAAGTACAAAATTATCATTCTAATTATATTTTCAAGTGGCTCCACAAGTGCTAAGTCAGATCACATGATGGCTAGTTGGCTTGCCTAGAAACTTACACATTCGGATCACATGATGGCTATATAGAGAGCTTAATTCGTCCTCCTTTGTATGTTATTGGAACACACATACCTTTCTCATCTGCTCATTATACTCATGATTTGGAGTCAGAGGTTCAAGATCTGCTCATTATACTTATGATCTGATGTCTGGGATTTGAGATCTGCTTATTGTCATTGAGATATGAAGTCTGGTATTTGAGATCTGATTATTATCATCGAGATTTGAAGTCTAATATTCGAGATCTGATTATTATCATCGAGATATGAAGTATGGTATTCAAGATCTACTTATTATCATTAATATCTAAAGTCTGGTATTCAAGACTCGCTTATTATCATCGAGATATGAAGTCTGGTATTCAAGATATACTTATTATCATCGAGATCTAAAGGCTGATATTCAAGATTTGCTTATTATCATCGAGATCTGAAGTCTGGTATTCGAGATCTGCTTATTATCATTGAGATTTGAAGTTTGGTATTCGAGATCTGCTTATTAGCATTGAGACTGGAAGTTTGGTATTTGAGATCTGCTTATTATCATTGTGATCTGAAATCTGGTGTTTGAGATTTGCTTATTATTAGAGTGATATGAAGTTTGGGTTTGCGATCTGAGCTTAGATTTGAGTTCTAATCTGAATGTATTCTGTGATATGATGAGAGGATCAACCTCTCCTTGGTGATCTTTGTTGGACATTCAGTTGTGGAGACTTAGCACTTGTGGAAGCCTTCTTGGGTCAGTATAATCTGTCTTGATGTATTGTTGAAGGATCTCTCTAAGAAAGATTTGGTTGGGTTTTCCCCCTTGTGGGGTTTTTCCTTGGTCTTTGACCTAATTCTGGTATGTCTTGCTAATGGGCATTGTGATCTCTTCTTTCTCCTTATTGTTCAATGAAGTGGGATTAAATCACAAATAAGACCTAATAGATTCACAAGTAATTCGCAGTAGTTCGTAAATTCTCTTGTACTTGGTTTTTCAACAAGCTCATCATGTCACTTGCAGGAATTGAACTTGGGTGGAGAGGATAACAATCATTCTTGCCAACCATTGCAGATAAACCCAATTGAATATCATTTGTGATAATATAAGTGCAGGTTGCATTTTGTTTCATTGCAATTTATTTTATAACTTTGTGTGTGTGTATGTGTGTCTGTATATATAATTTCCATCTCCAACTTGATTGTTGAAAACATTGTGGGTGTGTTCTAATTGTTTCTTGAAAAAATTGGAGATGTGATGTAGTTGTTTTGGACGCTTGTCCTCCCATTCCTTTGTTTTGGAAACTTGTGCATCATAATTTATTTATCGACATTTGGTGAATTGTTGTAAATATTAAGCATTACACTACACATATTTTCGTGAATTGTGTGTTGAACTGAGTGGCCAACAAAGTGTGGCATGAATCTTGTACTATGTAGGCTATGGCTTGAGCATCATTTTTGTTTGTTAAGTAATTGTGCTTTGCACTAGCCAATTTTTTACTAGCCAAATGAATATGATTATCATTGTTATATTCTCTAGATTGTGCATGGATTGCACCAATCGCTATGTTGGAAGGATTTGTGGATGTGAAAGACTATATCCCATTTTGGGGAAACTAGGATCGATGCTTCAATACTCTTTTGCTTTAGTGTGGTTAATTCTCTTTGGCATGCTTCATCCCGTTTGAATCCTATGCCCTTAGCTAATAGCCTCTCTAATTAATGGGTTATGTGAGTGTATTCATAAATAAATTGCGGTGGTAACTTGTGTGGGTTGAAGAAACTATGATGTTTGAGGCAGTGGTTAGTGAAGGCATGTCAATGATAGTCTTCACTTTTGTCGGATCAATCTTGACTTTTTCACCAATAATGTAGCCAATGTTAAAATTTAATAATATTTTGTATTCTCTACATCTTTTACAACATAATTCACGATTGCTCCATGCGACCTTAATGCAAAATCATATGAAAGCCAATTTCAAATAAATTTCAAAAACTTGTTTATAAATGAAGTTTTTAAAAATGTTTAGGATTATCCAATTGAAATCTACAAGTGCATTTGTAAGGCCAAATGTCATGGTGGTATAGCAAACAGACACCCATTCCGTGAGAAAGGTTGTATTGGCCCAATATTCTATTGCTATATTAACATGGTGGTAATTGGATAAATTATTTGTGAACAAGTACATTTCTTATGTTTCCATATTCTAGAGCATCTTTTGTGAATGGTATGCAAAATGAATCCCTCACGTGTTAGTTTTCACCAAGCCCAACAAAATGATTAATGTGCCAGTAATTTTTTTTATACCCAAAATTTTATTTTTACTGAAAACACAGAAAACTCAAATCTGAAATGTACGCACAATTAACTCAACTAAGCTTCTAACAAATTATGCACAACAAAAACAAGAAATCTAAGCACTTTAACGGCCAAACCAAAATTTGATTTCTAAATTCTACCAGAATTTACCGACTACAATTTAAACAAGAATTTATCAATGTAATTCATAGATACAAACTTGACTTCCGTGTTTGAAGTCGATCCCGAGCTGTTGTAGCACCAAATTTGCTTTCGTTACCACACTGACCAAAACCTCCCTGCCAAACTGGGCACAATCTTGGTACCCAACTCAAAAGTACCTCAAATTTGAAGTACTCTGCGCCCATGCCCAAAACTTAAAGAACAATTAAGCTTCAATGAGATTACATGATAGGGTGTTGACCCTGGTCCCACTAGGAGGGGTGGAGGTATTACCCATCGTTTATCTTCCAAAACCTGGAGTCATGGGAGGATTGTGTGAGTCACGCTCGCCTAGACGTGTGATGATGACTACTAGATGCCTACTGCGAAATTAGGTCAATATAGTCGACATTGTCATCCTTGGGGTCTATTAATGGTTAGGCAGTATCGCTGACACCATGACATACTCCAGTAGAGCACGGATAGGATGAGATCAGAGGAGATTGGGAAGGATAAAATGATTCTAGAATATCTTGGGAACCCGACAGGGGCAGGGCATGACTATTATGGTTGTAAAATTTTAAATGTTCAAAACACAAATTTTAAAGTGCCTTCATGTTAAACAAAAATTCAATTTTGAAACACAATTTTTAAGTGATTATACTAATCACTAAATAATCACTGATATACTATATAAACCCTAACTTTAGGACGAAGTTTTCAGAAGGAGGGGTGTATTTAATGACCCACCTACAATTACAAATAGAATGTGGATATTAGCATGCATACGGAGCATCCATATGGTAGCTACATATGCATGAACCAAATGTATTGCACTAGTATACATACTAGCTAATATTGCAGAATATCTAAGTTTTGGTTAATTAATTGATTATTGAAGTAAATTCCCAACTCACCATAATATAATAAATAAAATGAGTGGGGGCTTCGATATATACCACCCATATATATCTATATATATTATTAATCCTTTAATCATATATATATATATATATATATATATAGATATATATAAAATAAAAATAATAAAATATAATTAAATTTATTTGATTTATAATTTAATTAAAGTTAATAAAATAATTTATTTAGATATTAAAATAAAGTGAATTGTGAAATCTATAAATAAAACAAATTAATTAAGTTAATAATTAACATATTCACAAAAATGTTATATTAACTAAATAGAAACAATAAGATAGACATATACAAACGAAAGAAAAGTATTACAAAAAAAATTAATGCTTAAATGGCCCAAGCAAATAGGGGAAATGAAGTAATAAAAAGTGGGCGTTCAAATACTTAAGCGGAAAAGAATATAGGAAATTTTCTAGTGATTGGGTGGCCTATAAAGTTCTCCTTCCTACGTTCACCTGGCCCTTAGAAGGTGGAAAATTGACTAACAAAAGTGGGTGTCGAGACTCTATTTATGTCTTTTACCCTAATAATTACAATATTAAGGGGAAAAAGCAAATGAATCGATTCGCATATCTACGTTTCACTTGTCCTTGTAAGTAATATGGTTTCTTAATGCCCTGCTTTCTTTAGTCCCCTTAGTTCAAATTCCATGGTGCCCCAACTATTTGGAGCACTTAGATGGAAAATATAATTAAATAAGATATCTAGAGTAAAGTCTCAAATATTAATAGAAGGCGGCAACCTCAAATCAATTAACCCAATTATTTTGAGAGGCTCCTCACAGTTTTATACCTCTCTCTCAAACCCTAGTTCACTTAGATGTGAACCCTTTCGAACTATGGCATAGAAGGTATGGACACCTTCATTACAAGATTTTGCCATCTCTAAATCAAATGGTGAATGGCATCCCCAAATTGAAGGAAAAACATGAAGGGACCTGTAAGGGTCGTGCTCTAGGAAAGAATGTAAAGAATCCATTTGCAAAAAGTGATACCAGATCTAAGGAAGTTTTATATGTCATACACTCGGATTTATGTGGTCTTATGGCAGTAAAATCTCTTGGTGGACATCAATACTATGTGACTTTCATTGATGATTTCACGAGAAAAACTTGGTTATACCTCCAAAAGAACAAAAATGAGGTATTCAAGAAGTTTCAAGAATTAAAGAATGAAGTAGAGAATTTGAATGAAAGAAAGATAAAAAATATGAGGTCCGACAATGGTGGAGAATATACCTCCAAAGAACTGATATCGTTTTGCAAGGAACCAGGATTAAGAGGGAGCTAATTGTTCCTTAAAATCCTGAACAAAATGGTGTGGCTGAAAGGAAAAACACAACAATTGAAGAATGTGTCAGAGCTATATGCTTCATGATCAAGATCTCTCTCAATTCCTGTGGGGAGAAGCATGTGTAACAACTGTCTACTTGTAGAACCGAAGTCCTCACAAGATTCTCAACAACGTGACTTCAGAAGAAGCATTTACAGGAAAGAAGCCGAGTGTGGATCATCTTCGTATTTTTTGGTGTCCTGTTTATATGCATATTCCAAAGGACAAAAGGAAGAAGTTGGATCCTACTTGTCTAAAGGGCATCGTTGTTGGATATAGTGCTTCATCAAAAGCTTATAGAATCTATATTAAGGAGGATCATGAGATCGAAGTAAGCAGGGATGCCATCTTTGATGAAAGTATAGCTTACAAGAAATGAAGAGATGTTCCAATTGATTCTCATGAAGAAGAGATACCCATCTTTGAGGATATTGCGAGAGACAATGTTGGTCAAGGTCCAACATCAACTCAAGAAGATGTTGAAGGTCCTAGTGAGCCTGTGCAACAAGTAATTGTTCTTGAAAATTGAAAGAGGCCTGCTTGGTTGATAACTACTCTACAAGAAGCAGAGGGACACACAACAAAGGGGACCTTCAAAGAAAGTAAAAGATCGAAAAGGTATTTTGGATATGCTGCATATATGACAAAGCTTACTGAAGATGAACCTTCATCCTATGAAGACGCAGCTAAACATCTAGAGTGGAGGAATGTGATGCAGGAAGAATACCAATCGTTTATGAAGAATGATGTTTGGGAAATTGTTCTTAGGCCCAATGACAAATCAATAGTCACTTCAAAATGGATATATAAAATAAAGCATGCTGCGGATGGGAGCATTGATAAATACAAAGCAAGGTTTGTAGCAAGAGGCTTCTCACAAAAAGAAGGTATTGATTACGAAGAAACCTTTGCTCCTACAACTAGATATACAACAATTAGATCTCTTATTTCTTTGGTTGCTACTATGGGATGGAACATCCATCAAATGGATGTTAAGACAACTTTTCTGAATGGGACTATTGATGAAGAGGTTTACATTGAGTAGCCTCAAGGATTTGAAATAAATCAAAGGGAGACTTAGACTGAAGAAAGCTCTTTATGGATTAAAGCAAGCACCTAGAGCTTGGTATGCAAGAATGGATGCATAGCTTCTGAGGCTTGGTTTTACCAAGAGTTCTGCAAATCCAAACCTCTACATTAGAGTGGTCTAGAATGAACTATTCATCATACTGTTGTATGTGGATGATCTACTTGTTACAAGTGTAGTGCATCAAATTCAAGAATGCAAGAAGCAGTTAGCAGTCGAGTTTGATATGAGGGATCTTGGGATTATGCATTATTACTTGGGACTAGAAGTTTGGCAGAAACCAGGTGAAATATATCTTGGTCAAGGGAAATGAATCAAATTCAAGAATGAAAGAAGCAATTAGCAGGCGAGTTTGATATGAGGGATCTTGGGATTATGCATTATTACTTGGGACTAGAAGTTTGGCAGAAACCAGGTGAAATATATCTTGGTCAAGGGAAATATGTGATCAAGATTCTTAAAAAATTTGGCATGATGGATAACAAGCTTATGGCGGCTCCTATGATTGCGAATTTGAAGAAGTTGAGGAGTTCAGATTCTAGTCTGGTGGATCCTACAGCAGGACTAACATTCTAGATGCAAAGCTACATGATCAAAGTTTTGAAGCTGCCTTGAAGAAGATCTTGCTGGTGGGTTGACTTGGTGCTTGGGAGGATTTTGGGCTTTGGTTTTTTGGGTCTTGAAAGTCTCATTGTAAGAAGATTCTATAAGAAGAGAAGCTTTCTTTTTGGGTTTTCCCTTTGGAGGGGTTTTGCCCTAGCTTGGAGCTTATATCTCGTGTACTTTGTCTTGTTGTGATCTTTACTCTTTTGGTAATTGTTTGATGAACAAGAAATAATAAGTAGCAAAAGGCCAAGTAATTTCACAAGTAATTATCAAGTTAAGGAAAATCATCTATAATCTACAAGTCTCTTGATTTTCCAACAATTTGAACCAAAGAACAACCACTAGTAGTCGTTGGTGTCAATTATGCCAACTCATGTGTAGGATTATTCATACAAATGGGGTCCAAGACTCAAAATCAGAATTCATGGGTTCCTTGGTGAACCCATGCATGTTGTTTTCAAATGTCTTGTTTGTGTTGATGATGGGAGGGAATGTCGCATGAACTATGAAATAATTGAGTTTCTAACAAGAAACCTAAAACATGTCAAATAGTTTATATCACAATATAACCTTGTGCGTAGAAACAAAGGTTGTCTGCTTTGTTGTGAATTGTTTATGTTAAATAATAATATTGACAAGAGAGTGATAAAACAAACATTTGGCTTCCAAGGCTACACAATTCAGAATATGGAGGAGATTTAAATAAAGATGCTAGAATTTGATTGGAAGGCTTTTGAGTTATTAAAAAAGTACTAAGTACATGTGCATTCGGAAAATTTTGAGAATGTATCGGTGGAACTTCATGAAATATTTGTGGTCAAACTCCACTACGTTTTGTTTCACCAGAAAAATAAAATAACAAGCTTCTGCCTTGTGGCTTTTGTACATTTCACCAAGAGTACCCGATTGATGGAAAACTGGTTGTTGTTGGTGTGTTGGATATAATGCCCATAGGTGTATTGAGTTGTTATTTGTTTTACGATCTAGGCTATGTATTTTTATCTCTGGGGACTTCGAGAGGGATGAGGAGGAAGAAGGAATTTAGGGAGAAGACACATTTGATGGAGGAGAAACGACCGAATGGTGAATAGGTCCAAACAAAAAGAGTAGGGAGGAACCAAAATGTCATTTATGCGGAGGGAACAATCACAGGAAAAATCCAAGGGTGTAGAACTGGGGTAAATAGTGTGAAGGTGCAGACTCTGAGTTGAGGTTGTAGGTAGACTCTACCACCTGATAGGTAGTAGGGTCATGTCAGGCTCACCTGAGGTGACCTCAGCATTGTCTTGTGAGTTGGTTCTTGCCTTGATTTTGGAGAGGTTGGGTAGGGGAGTGACCCAGACCTCCTCCCAATTGGTGAAACTTGGACATTTGTATATTTGGGTTGTAATAAAATATTATGTGGAGGTTACGATTGCCCATCCTATATCTGTGTACTATTACATGTTATGTGGTGCATATGCTATTTCGTTCAATGAAAGTTAATGAATGTTACATATGATGATGAAGTTAAGTGCAATTGTACTTGTGATGGTTACATGTTTATTTCACATAAATTGTTAACAAAACACACAAACATAAGTATATCTATAGAGGTGTAGTGTTCATGATGTGTGTCAACTCCTTTGGCGGCGTGATAGGTGGTATCAGAGCATATTTTGTGGTGGGCTCCACACCACTAGTAGGTGGTATCAGTTGATTTTTGTGTACCATCGAGAGGTATTCTCGCATGCCAAGAGGTATCATAAGTCGGCCCAACCATGAAGGGACATGTCCTTTGGGAAATTTTTCCCCATTTGACTACTATATTTTGATGATGTGGCAGCTCATTTTACACCAAGCAAGCTGCTTCATTTTTTGAGGCCTCTTGGACCGCTGAATGAGGAGCAAGAAGGACTATTTTTTCGTGTGGAAGAGGTATACAAGAAGTTGAGCATGAAGAAGGTCGAGTTAGAAGGTCACAGGGCTTGATTTTTGACAAAGTTGACCAAGGTTGACTAGTATGCATTTGACCAGGTTTGATTGATATTTGGACTTGGATTTTGGCACTGATTTCTAGACAATCTAGTATTGTAAACCTTGCTGAAGAATAATTTCTCCTAGAAGAGAAGTTGCTAGGTTTTCTCCTAAGTTTGGGTTTCCGAGGGAAAATTTGTTGTCTCTATTGTGCATGGCTCTCTTTATGATCTTGATTGTTTCTGCTGCTTTTACTGTTGAAATTTTCTATTTATAATTTTAAAATGATATCTAAAGCAGTAGATCAATTGTTTGATGATCATTAGGTAGTAATTATTAGATCAAAAGATTGGTTTCTACTGTGCATCATTGTAGAAAAATTCAACAGTATCAAAGCGTTTTTTGTTGTGGGCTCCGCACCACCAGGATGTGGATTTTGGAGCATTTTGTGACATGTTCATCGAGACATAAACTCTTCTTATCAATAAGATAGTGTTGGAGCAGGATTATTTGGTTTGCAATTTATCACTTTGAGGAGGTGATTCACGAGGTTTGTAGGTTGCAAGCTTTCTTCTATCTAGGGTCATTGGGGTATGGTATTGGGTTGGCTTTTGGTTTTATTGGGCTTAGTTATTAGGGGAATTTATGCAATGTTGGTGACTAGGTTTTCTTTAGTTGGTTCACATTTTGAGAGTAGTGGTGTAGTGGGGAAGAATTTGCTTAGGCTTATCTCTCAGTTGGTTGAGAAAAGTCAAATTGATGGAGAAAGGATGGATTGACTTGAAGAGAAGGTGAATTGTGAAAATTCATAGACTATAGGAACCCCTACTGCAACAAATCTGAATCTACTTCACCTACTTGATTTTTAAATTACATTTATGAAGTTATTCTCTGAACATTGAAGCAAATTACTTCTGTAGCCTACACTAATTAAATATTTGATCTCATGAAACAAAAAACAGAGCAAAGAACAAGATACGTAGGTCACACTTATTTTTGGACACAATAGTCCTCGAAAAAACCCAATGCGGGAAAAACGGTGCAGTAGTTTTGAGGGTTTATTATTATGCAGGAGAAATATCTGAATACAAATCTATGATGCTCATCTAGCAATCCTTTATAGAGAAAATACTGGCGGAAAATCTGAGTGAGTTTTACCTCACTTCACCTGGTAGAATTCCGGCTGATCCGGCACAAGACTCGCTGACCTTGACTATTTCTGTGTTGGCCCTACGTCAGCCTTTCAGGCTCTATGTTAGCCTTGCGTCACCTTCTCTGCCCTCTGCGTCAACGCACCCGATTGTTCTGGCAGTTCCCGACAGTTTCGCCAGTTCCTGGTAGTTTCGACTGTTTCGACAATTTTGGATTCTGCGTGACAGACAACTTTTCTGCGTCAGCTCTCTCGGCTACTGCGCTGCCTCCACGTCAGCTCTCCTGGCTGTTCTCGCAGTTCTTGACAGTTTCGGCTGTTTCGACAGTTCTGGATTCTGCGTGACAGACAACTTTTCTGCATCAGCTCTCCCAGCTATTGCACTGCCTCTCTGCAAGCTCTCTCCACCTCTTTGTCATTATTCTCCGGAAAGTCCTCCTTCCAGATTTTCACTGCCCCTCTACTGCAAAATCTCCCCATTCGATTTTCCTCCTGAGAACTTCTCACCTTAGAAAATCGATTTCCTCAATATCTGTGTGTTTGTTTCCAAATGAACCCTAAGCCTCCATTTTATACTTTCCCTGTTGAGTCGTCGATGGCTGAGATTAAGTCTCTAATCAACTACTAAGATTAAAACATGACTTGATCCGCCTTCTAGACCATTCTCACCCATATTTTGATTAATACCCATTAATATTTTAATTTCCCTAACTTTAGAATTAGGAACCCCATTAAAAATATTAATTATTTTAATAAAATACAACCCGGGTGGAATTTCACGAAATGGTTTCTGGGTTCTGTAGAACTCATCTGCCTTAGCCTCTCCACCAATTTTCAAGGCTAGAGCACTTCCAATGCTACAAAAAACTAACACTCCCTCTTAGCGAGGAAAGTGCTCTAGCAACAATGTCCACTTGCATCCTGCTCTGTTTCTGAAGCACCTCCTTTCTGCACTGATGCTGCCACCAACACTGTGCTATTGCTGCTACTGTACTGCTGCCTATGACACTGCCACTGCCACTGTTGCATCTGTACTAAAACTCCCTCTCAAATGTTGCATCTGCTGTGTTGCTGCCATTGCTAACACTCCATCCGTATTGCAACTCAGTTGCTCAGAGAAGTAATTGAAAAACATCAAAACTTAGTTGAAATTAACTGTGTTCAGCGTAATACAATGAATGTTGGAATTTGACTGCTGCTGATTCTGATCCTCTGAATCTTTTGCGCTGCTGTTGACTCCTGCACTATGCCAATTGCACTGCTGCCAACCTTGCTCTACGCTGATTAGTCTTTGGTCCCTAGCTACTGCTTTTGTCCTCCAAACACTCCACTGCATCATCTGACACTAAGTCCATCTCGCTACTGCTGAATCTTAGGCTCTTGTAGCAAGGAATTGATCCAAGAGGTGGACTCCTCAAGGATCCTGCCCACATGTAGTCCTCCCGACCACAACTCAATATCGCCCCATCTCTTGCCTGAAGATGTGTGGGCACTCATGGCAAACTCATCCTCATCAATCTTCGCAGATGCAACCTTTGGACAACATGATCTCAAACTCCATCAGGAATGAGCAACTTTGCCTTCCCTTGCTCGGCCTTGTACTTCTTCTTTTGATCGTTGTCAGCAAGAACAACTACAACACTTTTGACGTAGGCCTTGAGATCATATTCCTCTAGAACAACTAAGATTCTGGTCTTCCATATGACATAGTTGGAGGCTTCGTCCAACTTGTCTTGATCTCTGAGCCCATGTGATGACATCTCACCCAACTGTCGAACTGACTCCTCTAGTCACTGCTTAGCACTGCTCAGCCGCTCATAAAGTGAGAAATTCGAACTTTCTAGCCGAAAGTTCTTTGAGGAGAAAATTCCCCTTCTACGTGTCTTTGTTCTTTTCCAGCGGATTTTTGCCCCGGCAGAAATTGTGCCCTTCAAGAAATGTGCTGAGGCACTGCGTCACTCTCTCTGCCTCTGCAAACTAATGAATTGGAAATCGTACCTCTGTTGTCTCACTCATAGAGATATTTCCTCAGATCTGCTTCTCGGCAAGGACTGCGCAATTCCTTCAAGGGGATTCGAATTGCTGCCAAGTGCAGCGTCCAGCCTCACTGCCCAGCGCTTGATCTGCTCTTCCTGTTTCAAAACAATGCTCTGATACCATGTGAAAATTCCTACTCTCAAGGAACCCCTATTGCAACAAATTTGAATCTACTTCACCTACTTGATTTTTAAATTACATTCATCAAGTTATTCTTCTAAATACTGAAGCAAATTACTTCTGCAGCCTACACTAATTAAATATTTGATCTCATGAAATAGAAAACAGAGCAAAGAACAAGATACATAGGACACACTTATTTTGGACACAATAGTCCCCGAAAAGACCCAATACAGGAAAACCGGTGCAACAATTCTGAGGGTTTATTATTATGCAGGAGAAATATCTGAATACAAATCTAGGATGCTTATCTAGCAATCCTTTACAGAGAAAATACTGGCGGAAAATTTGAGTGAGTTTTACCTCACTTCACTCAGCAGAATTTGGGCTGATTCGACATAAGACTGGCTAACCCCGACTATTTCTGTGCTAGCCCTGCGTCAACCTTTTAGGCTTTGTGCCAGCTCTACGTCACCTTCTCTGCTCTCTGTGTCAACTCTCCCAGCTCTTCCGATAGTTCCCGGCAGTTTCGACAGTTCCCGATAGTTCCGACAGTTCTTGGCAGTTTCGGCTATTCTGATAGTTCCCGATAGTTTTGGCTGTTCCAGCAGTTCTGGATTCTGCGTGACAGGCAACTTTTCTACGTCAGCTCTCTCGGCTACTGTGTTGCCTCTGTGTCAGCTTTCCTATCTGTTTTGGCAATTCCCGACAGTTTCGACAGTTCCTGGCTGTTTCGGCGATTCCGACAATTCTGGATTCTGCGTGACAGGTAGCTTTTCTGCGTCAACTCTCCTAACTACTGTGCTGCCTCTCTACAAGCTCTCCCTGCCTCTTTGTCAGTATTCTCTGGAAAGTCCTTCCAGATTCTCACTGCCCCTCTGTTGCAAGATCTCCCCAATTGATTTTCCTCATGGGAACTTCTCACCTCATAAATTGATTTCCTCAATCTCTCTGTGTGTGTTTCCAAATGAACACCAAGCCTCCATTTTATATTTTTCCTGTTGAGTCTTCAACGATCGAGATTAAGTCTCTAATCAACGACTAAGATTAAAACATGACTTGATCTGCCTTCTAGATAATTCTCACCCATATTTTGATTTATGCCCATTAATATTTTAATTTCCCTAAGTTTAAACTTAGGTACCCTGTTAAAAATATTAATTATTTTAATAAAATACAATCTGGGCGGAATTTCACCAAACGGTTTCTGGGTTCTTTAGAATTCATGTGCCTTAGCCTCTCCACCAATTTTCAAGGCTAGAACACTTTCGACGCTACCAAAAACTAACATGAATGATCTCATTGGTTTGGTCAATGAGCAGTCAAAGACGATTATGATATTGTAGAAGGTTGTTGGGTAGAATTCTTCCAACACTTCAATAAAAGTGAAGGCCAAAGAACTATAGACATATGATGGTACTGGGAGTGCAAAGGTACTAGGTGATTTCTACTGGGATATGGAGCAATATTTGGGTTAGATGAGTGGATGCTCAAACGAAGCGAAAGTTGGAACTAGTGCTACATATTTGATAGGGACAACAAAATTTTGGTGGAGATCTAGGATGGAAGATTGGGCAAACTAGTTACATTGATGACAATATCACTACATGGGTAGTAATGAAGGGAGCTTTGTATGTGCAGTTTGGGCCAACAAATTAGCTATGGGTTGCAAGGAACAAGTTAAGAACTAAGTCACAGGACACGTCCTCCAAGGTCCCGTGTCCCGTATTTTACGTGTCGGACACGAAAACGACCCTAAAACGTGTCGAAAACGTTTTTCATCGTGTCCTGTAAAATGTAAAACGTATTCGCCGGTTTTCGTCGTGTCCTGCATCTGGAAAACGCGTATTCCGTTGATAGAAAACGTTCCCAGCATAAGCTGCATTTTTTTTTTTGAAAAAAACAAATAATTTTTGAGTGGGGTAACTTAATGATCAAGTCTAGGCCTTAGTATTGATATGCTATTCATCGTAATGTTAAATTCTTAAAGTAAAAGGATGAAAATGAAGATTAAGGAGAAGTCATACTTTTACTTAAATTTTTAACATTACCATGAAATGACTCAGGATGTTTGAGAGTGGTTTCGACCTCATTGGATTTGGCCCTAAAACGTGTCGAAAACGTTTTTCATCGTGTCTTGTAAATTGTAAAACGTATTTGCCGGTTTTCGTCGTGTCTTGCATCTGGAAAACGCGTATTCCGTTGATAGAAAATGTTCCCTGCATATGCTGCAATTTTTTTTGAAAAAAGCAAATAATTTTGAGTCGGGCAGCTTAATGATCAAGTCTAGGCCCTAGTATTGATATGCTATTCATGGTAATGTTAAATTCTTAAAGTAAAAGGATGAAAATGAAGATTAAGGAGAAGTCATACTTTTACTTAAATTTTTAACATTACCATGAAATGACTCAGGATGTTTGAGAGTGGTTCCGGCCTCATTGGATTTCATATGGAGAAAGTAGAATTTTAGATTTCATTCAAAATGCAGCAGACTTATTAGTTTTTCAGGATTTCATGATTAGGAGATTGTAATGTTTCCAGGTGACACCACCTACCCGGGGTACCCCTGCCACCAGTAGAGGACGTGGTCTACCTCCTATAGCTCCTACTTCTAGTTCTTCAGCTTCTAGAGCATAGCAAACTCCACTGCCAACTCCACCAGCACCAACATCTACATCTAGAGGGAAAGGGAAAGCTGTGGCATTTTCTCGCAAGAGGGGCAGAGGAAATCAATAGGATTAGACTTTAGTTATTTTCTTATGTGCTTGTAAGTTGTACATGAACAATGAATATTCAAGAATCAAGACCAAGCATATCACATTCTAATTTCTAAATAGTAAATTTTGATTCTATTTATCTTTTTAAAGTGAACTATGAACTTTGAGAAGTAATTATATTTTAATTTGATTAGATAAGCTGCAACCTGCAATTTAATATGGATAAAAAACTATATTTCGGTATATATATATATATTATTAAATATATATAAAACGTCTCCCCCGTGTCTTGTTTCCAGGTCGCTGTGTTTCGTATTGAATGCTCGTATTTACGTGTCCTCCGTGTGTCGTGTCCTCGTGTCATGTGACTTAGGTTAAGAATTATAAAACAAACATGAAGCATTCAGGCCTACATCGAAGAATTCTCAATGCTCGTGTTGGAGATTAAGAATATGTCAGAGGAGGATCGATTGTTCAATTTTTTGCTTAAAATGCAACCATGGGCACATGATGAACTAAGAAGAAAACATGTACAATCTATTGTAGCATCTATACCAAAGAAGATAAACTTTTGGATTTCCGTAGTGATGGGAAGACAAATGGACAAGAGCATGATGGTGGAAAGGGCAAGAAGAAGGATGCCAAAGAAAAGGGGAAGTCTTCGAAAGACAATTGACTGAATTAGGAGAAAAAAGAGAGAGAAGAAACATTTTTCATGTTGGGCCTGTGCGAAGGATCATATGGCGAAGAATTTCCCATTGAAGTAGAAGTTAGCTACTATGGAGCAAGAAGGGAAGCCATCTGTGGAGTGATGCTGGTTTTCGGGGCAATGTCTACTAAGAAGGCCATTCGAAAGCATGGCTAGAGTTGAAACCGATTGAACTTCGTGAATGTTGATATTGATTGGAGTTAGTGGATTGCTATGGTAGATAGTGGTGCGACTCACAACTTTATGAGGGAGGACATGGCAAGACAATTGGGTTTTTAGATTGTACTGAATCAAATGTTCTTCAAAGCAGTCAACTTCGAGGAGAGGAGCAGTTAACTCGGAACAGTGAAGTGTGTACCCATCTAGATAAGAAATTAGAAGGGGAAGCTTGACTTCAGTTTTGTACACCTAGATGACTATGATGTTGTATTGGGACTGGAGTTATTGATGGGGGAGAGAGCTGTAGCAGTTTATCATATGGAGAGATTGTTCATACTCTCAAGACAGGATTCAATGGTAGTGCAGACTTTCACAATCGACTGTTATGAATATAATTTATAGTAAAAATAATAAAAATGTAAAAATAATAAAATAATAATTAATTAACTAGTAGTTAATAATGAAGAGGTATTTCCTTAAGGACATAATCATTGTGAAGAGGTACCTGCCTAGGGTATATAAGCAAGCCTCATTCTCATTTGTAATCATCTCACATGAATTCTTTTATACACTATTCAATATACAATTACCATCCTACAATGGATGTCTTTGTCTTCAAAGTATTCTGAAGCTTACTTTGCTGTGTATACGAAGCTTGTTCGTTATATTGGTATCAGAGCCATGTTATCTGATCCCGCCCATTGGCTTTTGAGGTTCTCGTCAACCTTGTTGTCATAAAATTAAAGCATTTCGCTATATAGGATTGGAGCTTCTCCAAGTTGCACATCGTTATTCAAGCCTTTGGTCATTCAAAAAAATTATAAAACAGAAAAAAAAAAAAAGGATTTTAAAGGAAATAGTTAAAAAAAATCAAATATTAAAAAAAAGGGAGAAAAAGGAAAAAATTATATAATTGAATTTTTTTTTTATTAAAAAAAACATATAATACAAATAATCGTATAAAAAAATTAATTAAAATTGTAATAAAACAAAAAAAAGAGGTTGTCGAAAAAAAAGGAGTCTGAGCTACCCAAGGTTACTTGGGAGCGGGAGCGGGCAGCGACATTTTCAAAAGTGGAGCGAATCAGGAGCAAATTTTTATATAATATATATTTTTATATATTTTGATGCATATGTGTCAGCAAAAGCATGTAGAATGATGAATTAGATATAAAAAACATAAAACATAGATTGAACCATATAACATCAATCATCTAGAAGTTATAATCTTCATCAACCACGTCCACAAGTTAGTAACATACAACATATCAAGTCTCATGATTCATCAATCTTAAAGTTTCAAGCTTTCAAAATTCAATACATAACATTTATCATTATTGATCACCAAAATTATATAAAAATAACATGAAATGAAATGTTATAAAATGAAATGAAATGAAACAACTTTCAACTTTCACAAAGCATCATATTCATATTTCATTACCATTGAGTTATAATTGCCAACTTCAAACTTCAAACTTAAATTGTCATATATTGTTTACGAAAAATATCATAATAAATATGAAAGAGTTAACAATTATAAAAACTACTAGAAACTAGAAAAGACAAGTAAATCTATTATCTATTGCTAATGCTTGGGCCTCTTGCCGCCATGTGAGATGTCTAATTTTTGAGTCTTGTTGGAAAATCATGATCTTTGTCATTAATATCACCCTCTAAGCATTAATATCTAGATGTATCTTTGTCATTACCTCTGGATCTGTATAGGGATCTTTGTCATTAATATCAGCCTCTAAGCGTTAACATAAGATAGAAAAAACATTGCATGTCAAGTCAAGATTTTGTTTGAGTGATGGGTACATTTTTCGTAGGGTCATGATAGAGGAGTTCGACAACCAATGTCACTAACATCAAGGTACATAGAGGGATTGGTGCTCTTGATTAAATACGAGTTCCATACCCTAATACATGACAAGATACAATGGAAACATTGCAATCCTTCCAATCCTAAAATCCTGAAAAACTGATAAGTCTGTTGGATTTTGAATGAGATTTAAAATTCTACTTTCTCCATATGAAATCTAATGAAGTTGGAACCACTCTCAAACATCTCGAGTCATTTCATGGTAATGTTAAAAATTTAATTAAAAGGATGAAAATGAATAGAATGTCACTTTTACTTTAAGAATTTAACATTACCATGAATGACATATCAATACTAGGGCCATAGGCTTGATCATTAGGCTGCCCCACTCAAAAAATATTGTTTATTTGAAAAAAAATTGCATTTGGAATGTTTTTGCAAAAAAGGCTAGGGAGCAAAAATTTCGCTCCCGGGGTCACTCCCTGTGTGAGTGATTTCAGGAGCGTGCTCCCAGGGTCACTCCCGAAGGGAGTGCACTTCGGGAGCGAGTTTGAGGGGGTGGGGTTGAGCCGCTCACCTGCAACCTTGGAGATGTCGTTTGACAATAGCCATCAGAGCCACCATAGCTCTGTGATGCCTGACCACCACTGAAAACCTCCGCTGCAGGTCCACTATTGCAGCCGCCGACCAGTTGTGTTCCGCCTGGAGCCTGCTCAGCCGCCACAGAGGATTTCGTAGTCATCCACCATCTTACCCCACTTGCATCAGCTGCACACCACCATTGCATCAACCCAAAGTTACTTCATTTTTTCGCCATCGAAGTTTGTGGAGACCGCTACCATAGGGGCCTTTGGCTGGTCGCCTCCATATCATAATCAGACCGTAGCAAATCCACTTGACGCCATCACTGCTAGACCATTGTGACCGCTGTGACCTCACGACCTCATTCCTCACCAACGGTCAACTATCCTAGCTGTTGCCTAACAACACCAGATCACTGCCTGGTCACACATGCCCCTGTGCACAACTGCACAACCACTGTCAGTGCTGCAAATCTACCTCGCAATCACTTTTTAAACAACACCAAAACACCCCCCTTGCGCCAACACTCCTGTGTGTCGTTGCAACCATCGAGCCTCTAGAAACCATTCCTTCTCACCGCATTTGTTGAATACGCAGTACAGATTATGGTCAATTGTTGTCATCCTATGACAACGTACAGAACGCCTCCCTCTGCTATGTGTTTCGGTGTCTGTTGGAAAAAGAAAATCAACTAATTAAAATTACTGTGCCTCAAGCAATTGTATGGTCGCATATATTCAATTGTACACCCACTACTAAACTCAGTGATAATTAATTGTTGCTAAGGTGTTTGTTAAGGAGAAATAAGTCAAATTTTAAAATATACATACATACATACATATATATATATATATATATATAAAGTGAAAGTGGGTTTGATTAAAGATATTATAATACTAACAATTAAAAAAGGATTTAAGAATTGCTGTGTAAGTTGGATACAGTATTATAGGAAATTTTTGGAGACAATTTTGAGTATATATATATATAAATATAAAAGTTAGAAAAAAAAGTATTTAAAAAAAACAATGTTATTCTAAAACCCTAAGGTCGAGAAAAATGGAGTTTAAGGAAGGGAAATTTTCCATTAAGGGTCTTTCAATTGCGGATTGTAGATTAATTATATTAAAAGGAATACCCAAGGGAAGGAGATTAACATCGCTATTAGAGCAAGTGTCGAGGAAAATTATGTCAATGTTAATTTGGCGAATTGACTATTAATTCCAGAGTCAAGCATAGGAGAATTGAAAAAATATTTTTGGCGACAAAGAATATGAAATTAATGATTTATAAGTAATAAATTAATAATTGACCACTATGAATGTATTTCTCAATTCCGTATCGTAACTATGTTTAACCCAAAGATTGACATCATTTTTGGTCAACCTTGGTTAAAAGAATTGGGTATGTTCATGTTAAACATAGAAAAAAAGATCTTGATGTTTCCTTTTAAGAAGAAGATGATCACCTTCCAGGACATGACGATGAAGTCAAAAATGATAACACGTTCATCACAAGACCTTAAGGAGATTTCGAAATTGATGTTGTAAGAGATTGAATCAGGGAAGCGGAAGGATCTTGAAGAAGTCATATCTAATAAAACCGAAGAAAATTCTCGTTTAAAAGATCATAATAACAAACTACTCGATCAAGTCAAGGAAGCTAAGGCCACAAAGAAGGAACTCAATAAACGCTTATTAGAACAAGAAGAAGAAAATTTACATTTAAAGAATCTTAATCAAACATTATTAGAACAAATCCAAAGTTTAAAAGATGAGGAGGATACTAAGAATAAAGTCAACAATCCAGAAAGCAAAGAGATTTTACGTCTAAGGAATCATAACCAAGCCCTACTTACACAAATAAATAAGCTTAAAAGTGACAAGAAATCACTAAATGACAAGTTAGAACAACTTCTGTTGAAAATAGCAACAAGAAATGCTAAAAATAGAAATGCTATAAATAGCATTGCTATAAATAGCATTGCTATAAATAGCATTTCAGGTACTAGTGTGGAAAATAGCAATAAGGAATGATAAAGTAGAAATGCTAAAAATAGCATTTCAGGATATATTCCAATTTTAATTAGTCCCTGAATTAAAATTCAAATTTAGTCCCACTCGCTGTTTGAAAAATAGTTAATTAATTCATCTTGAGTTAATTAGTTGTAGGAAATCAAACATGAAATCTATGTGAAGACATGCAACAGTTTCTCCATTGATTGAGGAAGTTATCCATTGATTAAAGGAGATCAGGATGAGTTGTACTTTGAGTTGTAATTAGTTAGCTCAGTTAACTGAGTTAAGTTCAGTTAAATTAGTTGAAATAGTTTGTTGAACTAATTGTGAGTTCAGTTAGTTAATGCATGCATGCATGTAATTGTTGCACTTCAGATAACTGAATATTCTCTCATAAATAACTCATGCATGTTAGTTCAATCAGAGACCCAATTGAGATTAGAGGAAGGGACTGTGTACTATCAGTTGGAGGATTTTTCCTATATAGGAAACTCATCCATGCAGAAGGAATTATCTCCTTCAGGATTGCGCAGTTACTTCTGAGTTTAGTGAGCAGTGTGAGAGGCCAATTCACACAGGTGGCAGCATTGGACCCAGAAGAAACTGCGCAAGGAAATAAGAGGTTTGGAGGATAGAGGAGAAGGTTTGTGAGAAGCCTTTGACTGTCTATGAGTAGCAGAGGGATTGTACTGAGAGCTGGATAGCTTGTGAGCTAAAGCTTTGTGTAATTCGGACATATTTCCACTTGTATGATAATACAGAGATCGAGGTTTTTAGCTGAGGCTTTCCCCAGAGTATTCTTTTGTGTTCATATGTGTATGTTTTCTTCTTCTCTGTTATATGTGTTCTGATTGGTCTAGCTCAAATTGATTAAGCTTCTGCAAAGTTTGATTGTAGAAGTAGATCTAATATTTTGCTTTAGTATATTGCATTATTAGGTGATCTACAGTGAGAATTTCTACAACTTCAAGAAGTATTGAAGTCTCTAGTCATCTCAATCCAAGTTGAAGATAAATGAATGAATACCTATCCAGTCAATATCACAACTCAAGAAGAAGAGAAACCTATAGAAGTTAAAACCAATTCAGATGTTGTAGTTCAAACAATGGAAAATTCCAGGTGCTGGTTCAATAACCAACTCAACAACAACAGTACCTGAAGTAAATCGGGAAATCACCACAAATAGATTAGGGCAATATCAAACTGCAAGAGATCCTTATCGACATTCGAATCACAAAAGAAGACAACTAAGTCAGTCTACATATTTGAGCCATTTAGAACGAAAACAATAGATTTATGTTCCAAGGAATACTGAATTTTGCATAATCCAGTCCTATGATAACGATTCATTACAAATTTCCAATGATTAGAAGAGTCCTTAGAAGATTAATCTAGGATGGTCAAATCCATTTTGAGTCCGACAATTATATCGTCTTTGTATCAACAAAGATGAAAGTATTGAGACGAGAAGATATTTGAAACAAGAAAAGAGATCAAGTCTTTCATTAGTAAGCTTTGAGGAGAAAGCTTTTTGAAGAGGAAGACAATGTTATGAATATAATTTATAGTAAAAATAATAAAAATGTAAACAATAATAAAATAATAATTTATTAACTAGTAGTTAATAATGAAGAGGTATGTCCCTAAGGACGTAGCCGTTATGAAGAGGTACCTGCCTAGGGTATATAAGTAGGCCTCATTCTCATTTGTAATTATCTCACAACAATTCTTATATACACTATTCAATATACAATTACTATCCTACAATGAATGTCTTTGTCTTTGAAGTATTCTGAAGCTTAATCCGCTGTGTATACGAACCTTGTTTATTACATCGACATGGATGCATATTTGAGGATGACATCTATTCGTGTGGAGGATATATAGACGAGCATTGAGGCACATCAAGGATTGGAATGTGTAGATCAATTTTGTTGCAACGTACAAAGATTATGGAGACTCTGACAGATAAGGTTCTGAGCTTGTCTTTGGAATCTCATGGCGCAGATGAGGATGGTAGTGATGAAGCATCATTACCCAATGTTGATGATGATGATGTAGAGGACAATGGTGATGATATTCTTGATTATGATGAGGATGTGAGGATTTCATTAGTAGTCCAGGATGATGGCTAGGGAGGTGAGCCTTGGCATAAACAAGCCAACAAAGAGGTGGGTTCGTCTAGAGAGACATCACAATTGGATGAAAGGCCTTAGGAATTGGAGTTGGAGTGTCTTCTTGAGGAGAGCGAAGTTAGGATTGGATCCTACCCTTCTTTGTTGAGATAGGTTACAAAGAGATATGTAGGAGTAATTTGAGGGACGGGAGGTCCTTTTCCAGGATTAGATAGAACTTACTTAGTTTCAGGAGGAGTACATGTAGGAGCAAGAGGAGTTGAGCATGGAGTTGGGATAGGTAGTCCTTGAGGCTACCCCACTTCATCGTCACGTTGAGCCATTTGCGGATGGACTTGCTATCAATTGCTTAGGGTAGAGGGTCCTAGATGTGTGAGAGTGGCTTAGGGTATTTTCTTCATAAGCAATGTTGATGAGGAGGATGTTGGTATGATGATGTGGTTTGAGAGTGTTTTCACTTGTATGGGATGATGTGTGTTCTTGTGGATTTGGTGCGACAATAAAATTAGCTACCTGATTAGCCAAAGACACAGGGGGATCCAACACATGACATTGATGCAAGAGTATTCACAAATTGATGAGATGTAGTGTTAGAGATCAGCACATTCCTCGTGATGTTGTTATATCTTTAGTGATGGACAAATTTCCGAAGGGGGTTTGTTGTCGAGGACGACTACATTTTATTAGTGGGCAAGAGGTTAGAACCTCAGGGGTGAGCACCCACGGTGGAACAAATGAGTTGGCACGAGAGTCGTGTGTGCCCATGGGACTTGCCCACACTGTATGAAGCGACACAATGAGTGACCACACAAATGTCATGTTTAACCGATGATTAGTGCCAAGGCATCTTGACCAAGATGAATATTGGATGAGCACATTTAACCAACATGACAACATGAGTTTACATGTTGGAGAGTTGGAGTGACTTGTATGTCGGCTTGAGTAGTTGAGGGGTTGTGATCCCTCAATCCCCCTCATGCATGGATGGTATAAGTAGTCGAGATTTGGAGAGGGATGAGGACAAGTGTATAAGTCTACCCCACTTATGTACAATAGGACAAGGGTCGCGATTGTGTTGAGAGAAGCCAAGGGAACAATCGTGGGTGTAGTCTGAGGGTGTAGAATCGAGGTGAACAGTCTAAAGGTGCATGTCCATGCAAGTTCGAAGTTGAGGCTGTAGGTAAAGTTTGCCACCTGCCAGGTAGTAGGGTTGTGTCGAACCCAATCAAGATGACTTGAAAATTGTGTTGTGAGTTGGTTCTTGCCTTGATTTTGGAGAGGTCGGTTAGGGGAGTATCCCAAACCTCCTCCCAGTTGATGTATCTTGGACATTTGTATATTTAGGTTGTAGTAAAATATTATTTGGAGGCTACGACCCACCACCCTATATCTTTTGTACTGTTACATGTTATTTGATTGAATGAATGTTACATATGATGATGAAGTGAAGTGCACTTGTACTTGTGATAGTTACATGTTTATTTTGCACACATTGTTAACTAAACACACATACATAAGTATAATTTTAGAGGCATAGTCCAGGTGTAGTACTTGGAAGTTGGTCATGCCATTGTTGAGGAGCCACACTAGAGTTGCACACTCAGAGATGACGACATGCCTTAACTTGTGGGAACGCTCTAAGGGTGTGACAAGAGGCTTCCTTGTATTCACCTATAAGGGTATTTGATAAGAAGGCTCAAGGTGTTATAAATGGCCTTGGAAAAGATACTTTAAAGCCAAAATAGATCCAAATCTTCTTTATAAAGGAACAAGTATTCTAACCCTAGACTAGCTAAGTACTACTACAAGTTAGGGTTTAGTGATAGGCAATGATAAGGAGTATCTAGACATGTAGATGTCAAAGAAAGGATTACCTCAATAAATTAAGTCAACGAAAGGATGGGGGAAGCCTTAAACAATGTTCAAGTTGAAGCTTGGCTAAGGACTAGAGCTTCATTGCCGCAAATGATCTAAAAAAAGATGACATCAACCCTAATTAGGGAGGTTTTACGATAATAAATGCTAGATTTTGTGTTTAAAGGGTTTATAAAAGCAAATGTTTGAATTTCATACAAGCATCCACTGAAGCTCAACTTTATTAAAAATCCTTCCTAGGAAAAACCTATTGGCTTGCCATAAAAGGCGTTGGATAGATAAATAGGATGTCTAGATGGTCAACCCTAAGTGGAAGTGATAGGTCCTAGGTCAACTCTTCAATTCATAGGTGTTTGAGATAATAGTGGCAATGGAGGGGAAGGACTTTGGAGCAAGGTGCCACGACCATGGAACTAGTTGATGGAGGTCTATCATCCCGAGTGTATAGATGTAGGGAAGGAGCAACCATGAAGGCATGAGTTACCCCTTTTCTCGTGTTGATTTTTCCACCCCTCTCGGGTGCCTTTTACTTCTTTTTGGATAATGCTTCGAATGGGAGCATAACTTTGGAGCCCAAGCTTGCTTTTAATGATTTAGCAATTATTTACCCCTTGATGATGAGACGGTTTATCTCTCATTAGGCCTGGGACATGCAAGAGTTCCTTTATTATGTGACAGAGCATCAAGTGCTCAAGGAACTGGGTGATGGCTAATGAGGGTGGTACAGCTCATGCTAGGATTTTTCCCACGTGCTAATTATTGTCGCAACCATCTTTTGCATTTTGACTTTCTTTTTACTTTTTATTGTGGCCATTTTATGCTTTTAATGTTTTTATAGCTGCATCAACCTCCAAGGCAACATTTTCGGCCCAAACTCAAGGATGAGGATAATCGAGTGCCAATCCCAATGAACCAATGATCACAAGCCCAAAGAATGGAGATGAAATCTAGGGAATGATGGAGAGTGGTAAGTATGGAATACCATGGACACACTACTTCAATCCAAGTCTACCAAGCAATGCCCCTCTTATAACCCTAAGGCCTCGGAGGAGGTCCCACTGGATTGTTGAGGAAAGTGTAACTAGGTTCGGTCTTCATGACATTGTAATTATGATTTATAGGAAAATGAATTTATTATGCTTTGTTGCATGGGTTTCATGAGCAAGAGGTTTATTGATTAGTAGCTCCCATTGAGAGCCTTAGGATAAGTCAAAGAGTCAATGCCATGTATTAAGAAGCTCTTCTTGAGCATGAGAAAAATATGAGTATTGAAATGACAAGTAGCCCTCTAAGACAAGCACAATCCTCCAAGACAAGCACAAGAAGAAGTCTACAAGCTAAATGATGAAGAAGACAATCATGTCGGCCTCAAAGCATATATAAATGTTATGTTGGCTCAATAAAAGAGATACATCGGTTCACATTGACACGTCGGCTAAATATGGGAGACATAACCACTATAAATAGGCGTTCAGGTTCAGAATTATAGTCAAGGATTTTCGGACAGCTTTGAAACTTCAGTAAAGTACGGTGGCATAGAATCTCAGCCAAGTATAAGCACAGGGGTTAAGAATCTCGATGAGTATAGTGGCTCTACATTTCGCAGATGGTCATCATGATTCTGGTCTCAGTGTAGGGAAGATCACAGTGCAGGGAAGAACTCTACCACAATCTTGGTGGACCTATCAACTAGTAGTCTTTGCATATATATGATAAGAAAGATATCGAGAAATGTCACTGTCTCAACATACATTCTAGGTGTAATCTCAGTCTTACTGTCGTGGCATAAGGAGGATCACGATGATCCCACAGTTGCACTCACAGTCTCGACATACTCGTCATGAAATACACTCTCGGCATGCTCATAGTAATCACATAAACACAGTCAAGATCTCAATGAAGACAAGGTCAGTATAAAGACCTAGTTGACATGATGATGATCTTAGTAAGAGTGCAGTAATGAAGACAGGGATATGGTACAATAGTCACTCAGTGAAGGTGCAAGAATAATGATCAAGGTGAAGTAGTAGTGTTGATGATGATCTTAGCAGTGAGAAGAGGATTGATGTCTTGGTCTTGGAGTGGCCTAGTAGGTCAAGGGTCAAATTTTGTGCGGGTTTTCCTCTCCAGGAGGGAGAAGTTTTGGCCCTGGAAGGATGCCAACATCTTGTGTTCTTGTCTCTTTGTTTTGGCAGCTATTTGATGAACTAACGAAGACACACTCTAATAATAATAAGAGAAGATTGGCATAAGGAGAAAAATTGAAAAACACCTCACAAATAGTTATCATGCCTAGAAAATTCTCATTAACTATAATTGCCCTAGATTTTTCAACATGGAATCAGAGCTAAGGTGCTAAAGTCAAAAGAAGGGCAACAAAAGACACATACAATGATCGACCTTCAAGAAGGGCATCAAAGCAAGATTGAAGAGATTTGTCAAGATTGAAGGATTAGTCTACAAACCACAGTCTACAACAACAATCAAGAATCAATCTACAACAACAAGAACTTGTGTCTCCACAACCATCATTCAAAGACCAACAAGACTCTTATCAAGATATCCACAAAGCTATGAAACTCAAAGGACCTCAAAATAAAGATCTCATCATCTTGGAAAAGATTGAAGCAATCCTAACCTACTCTACAAAACAAGGTAGAACATATTGAAGGCAAGAAGGCATTGTCATCTTCAAGTTTGTAATCAAGCAAGGATCATTTCCTTATCCAGGAAGAATATCATCCCAGGAAACAACAAATCATCCCTATCAAAAGAAGCAACCTTTTCTATTAAGAAAAGACTTTCTCATTCGAACGAAGATCATTCAAGGAGAAGTCATCATATATCTTCTTCAACCATCATCAAAGCAATCAAAGTGAAGATTTCATCTTCACATGACAAGTAAGTATCTTTTCATTCTATAATCAAATTTTGTTAAATGACTTCATGAATTGCAAGGACATCTATAGGTTGATGGGTCATCAAAATTCCTTGCATGAAGGAGGATAGACATAGTCCTCTAAGTAGCTGAAGTCATTAAACATATCAAAAGGTCTCCTCTGAATTGATGGAAAGGGATACTTATGAAAGATCCCCTCACATAGCAATATTGGAGACATCAAAGTGATGAAGATGATAAACTCATTCTCTGAATGTGCAATGAAGAAGGTCACATGAAATACGATCTACTTGAAAGTAAAAGGCATCAAAGGATGTAGGATATCTTCATAAGGTCTCATATACAAGATTTAGGAAGGAAGATAACCATCATTGATCTATAATGCGCTAAGAAGGTAACAAGTATCCATTAGATAAGAAAGTTACCTCATTCGACAACTTATGGTCTTTATGCTAAATAGAGAAGGACAAGTTGATGGCAAAAATATTGAAAGGACTAAAACATGTGCAGAAAAGAAAGGCAAGCTTTCAATGCTATGGAAAGTTTATAGAAAGAAGCTCATACCACTGATGAAGGAAGCTGAAGAAAAGGGGCGAAGGAAAGAGGGAGTAACAAATCTCTACTATGAGTGAGATGGTATCCCTCACAAAAGGGTCCTATCATAAGCTTTTGTTATAAGATATGACAATGATGATAAGATGCATCGCGACATCATGGAAGCATTAGAAACAAGAGCTCGTGACATCACCATGGTAATCATGAAGAATAAAATCCATGACAAACAAAACATGAAGGATATAACTCTTGGGAACCTCAGTGGACATTGAAGGAAAGAGTCATCTAGGACAAGGCTCATCATACATCAAGTCAAAAAGGAAACATCTGCCAATTGGGGATATACAAGATCCTCAAAATTCTTTGATGGAATCCTCAGCGGAGTGTTCACTAATCTAGAGAGGAAGCAAGTGTTTCAACAAGAACTCCAACTTATGGAATCCATGAGATGATGATGTGATGACATGAAGCAGATCAAGGGATTGAAGATCTTTTCAATCAAGGAAGCTGCTAGAAGAAGCCTCGATGACCTGAAGGTAAAATAAGGTATGTATGCTTGTGTTTAATATTATAATGTCATGTAATATGGTTGCAGGTAACATGGATCATTGCTTCTATCTTGAGAAGCACGATCAAGAGAAAATATCTCCTCCTCTGAAAGGATGCAGGAAGGCATAAGTCGCACTAGATGAAATCAACACAAGATGTCCTCATATGAAGTATGAGGTGGTTGAATACAATTTAGAAACTTTGGTTGAAAGCTTCTGGGAATGGAATGTGCAAGGAAGGAAGATATTGTGAGATATGCAACCATGATGAAGACAATCAACATCCAAAAGACCAAGAAGATTTGACTAGGAAATCTCTTGGAAAGATATGAAGACTCTGATGAAAGTCTAAAAATTGGAGACCCTTGACAATAGATATCTTTGGGAGATGTGTCAACATGTATGCAGGATGCTGATACCTATAAGAAGATGTCATGATGAAGAGGCATCTCGTAAGGTATGATTTGATTTAACATGATGTTTTGATTTCTTGAATAATATCTGGATAATGTAGGGCTACTTGAACAAGAGTTGTAAATACAAGTACAACTAGCATTCATGTGGTGGATGGAAGAAACATGATGAGAAAGAAGTATTCATATAACGAAGGTTCCAGATATGAAGAAGGCCACTTTCCTTGAAGAAAGGAATGACATTATGAACTAAGGAGGAATGTGATTGATGGCTATTACCCTACAAGGAAGAAGCTTAATTGATTTTCATGACATCAAGGAGAGAAGTTGATCAAGTAGTTGATGGACCAACGAAGAAGAAGTTGATGATGTATAGAAGAGTCCCTAGCTAAGAGGGAGCTCTGATAGGTCCCTGATCAAGAGGGAGCTTGGATTGGATCACCCCTGATTAAAAAGGAGTGAAAATTGTGTTTTTCTATTTCACGTGTCATGCACTAGGCCAGGACTAACAACTGTAAGTCTAGGTGAAGCCCATGAAGAGAAGTGTAGACACATGATATCCTCCCTAGTTGAGAGGGAGAGATAGACACAATATTCTTGGCTTCACTTTGGAAGAAATAATGGAGGATTGGGTAATCATCTGGCATGCGATGTTCTTTGAGGATGTGTAGGGCATCCAAGACAAGAGTAGGCAAGAGGATCGATATTCTTTGAGGGCTGGGAACCCAAGATAAGAATAGTCCTAGAAGGTCATACTCATTGAACACCCGGGTGGGTATGTACCTTGAAAGACAATGATGAAGTTTTCTATAGTCATTGGTCTCGCCAACATTGTGCTCTGATCTAATGAGAGATAGAGCTGTCAGTCAAGGCCTTGCTGTGGAAACAATGTTGGTTACTATGATGCTATATAGATGGGTTACCAATCTGATTCTTCTTATAAGAAATTCTTCAGATTGAGAATGACCAAGTACCATCATGAATATCTCCCTAGTTAAGAGGGAGTGTTGAAGAAAGTGTAACTAGGTTCAGTCTTCATGACATTGTAATTATGATTTATAAGAATATGAATTTATTATGCCTTGTTGCATGGGTTTCATGAGCAAGAGGCTTATTTATTAGTGGCTCCCATTGAGAGCCTTAGGATAAGTCAAAGAGTCAATGTCATGTATTAAGAAGCTATTCTTGAGCATGAGAAAAATACAAGTCTATAGAAATGACAAGTATCCCTCCAAGACAAGCACAGTCCTCCAAGACAAGCACAAGAAGAAGTCTACGAGCTAAAAGATGAAGAATACAGTCATGTCGGCCTCAAAGCATATATAAATGCCATGTCGGCTCAATAAAAGAGACACATTGGTTCACATTGACACGTCGGCTAAATATGGGAGATATAACCACTATAAATAGGCGTTCAGGCTCATAATTACAGTCAAGGATTTTCGGACAGGTTTGAAACTTCGGTAAAGTACAGTGGCTCAGAATCTTGGTCAAGTATAAGCACAATGGTTAAGAATCTCGGTGAGTCATTTCTGGGATGGCTCTACATTTCTTGGATGGTCATCATGATTCAGGTCTCGGTGTAGGGAAGATCTGTGCAGGGAAGAACACTATCACAGTCTCGGTTGACCTATCTCCTAGTAGTCTTTGCATAAATATGATAAGAAAGATCTCGGGAAATGTCACTGTCTCAACATACATTCTAGGTGTAACCTCAGTCTTACTGTCTCGACATAAGGAGGATCACGATGATGCCATAGTTGCACTCACAGTCTGGACATACTTGTCGCGAAATACACTCTCGACATGCTCATAGTAATCATATAAACACAGTCAAGATCTCAATGAAGACAAGGTTAGTATAGAGACCTATTTGACATGATGACGATCTCAATAAGGGTGCAGTAATGAAGATGGAGATATAGTACAACGGTCATCTCAGTGGAGGTGCAAGAATAATGATCAAGGTGAAGCAGTAGTGTTGATGATGATCTCAACAGTATGAAGATGGAGATATAGTACAACGGTCATCTCAGTGGAGGTGCAAGAATAATGATCAAGGTGAAGCAGTAGTGTTGATGATGATCTCAACAGTATGAAGAGGATTGGTGTCTTGGTCATGGAGTGGCCTAGTCGGTCAAGGGTCATGGTCTTGGTATTCGTCAATTGGAATCTCTATAAGAAGAATTTTGTGCAGGTTTTCCTCTCCAAGAGTGAGAAGTTTTGGCCCTGGCAGGATGCCAACATCTTGTGTTCTTGTCTCTTTGTTTTGGTAGCTATTCGATGAACTAATGAAGACACACTCTAATAATAACAAGTGAAGATTGGAATAAGAAGAAAAATTGAAAAACACCTCACAAATAATTATCATGCCTAGAAGAATATCATTAACTATAATTGCCCTAGATTCTTAAGTGAGAGAACAAGTTTACAGTCAAGATTGGTCAATCATCCATATCATCCCTTAATTCATGTTAGAATGCTCGAAACATTAAGTCAAAGCACATGATTGCAAGATGGTTAAAGTACCTACTGAAAGATGACGTACCTTCCTTAAAGAGGAATGTTGGATGGGTAAGGTGTTTGACCGATACAAATGGTGGAGGATCCTGGCACATTGTCATGTACTGAACAATGTAGGCTGCTGGCTAGTTGGCTGTCCAAAGAAGGAGAAAATTTTCTCCTTTGGGGTTACCCATGTTTTGGTGGGTAACAATCCTCCCACCCATTACAAGTTAAAATCTTTGAATGCTATTGACTTTTTTTTGCTTATCATGGTCAATGTTTCTTTGGAGAGGGAGAGGGAGTGGGAAGCGGGTTTTCAAAAGCTCCCAGGTCGGGAGCGAATTTTTATATAATATATATTTTTATATATTTTGATGCATATATGTCAACGAAAGCATGTAGAATGATGAATTAGAATAAAAAATCATAAAAACATGGATTAAAGTTTAAACCATATAATATCAATCATCTAGAAGCTATAATCTTCATCAACCACATGTCCACAAGTTACGAGTTCTCATTTATATAGCATGTGAGGGTGTACATAACCAAAATAACATTGAGTGCAATCCATCTTTGAATAAAAAACACATCAACAAATAGGCTCTAGATGGCCTCTAGCACAATGTTGTATGAAACGCCCCCGCGGATCAAAAGCCCGAAACGCGATCCGTGGGCGATCCGTCGTACGAAACAAGTTTCGGAATTTCTGAAATGCAGATCGGTCCAAAAATAATAGTCCCTGCCTTGTCGGAACCCTATCGCCCGATTCGCGTTTCAGAAATTCCGGAACGCGTGTTGTACGGCGGATTCGCAGTACGATCTGCGTTGGATCCGTACAGATCGCGATCGCTTCATCGGGTAGTCGACTGTTTCAGCTGCACAGGCTACATTTTGGCTCTTTTTAATTTTTTTTTTTTCACTTTTATTTGTTGGGGGTGGGTCCAACTTGGGTTAGGGTGAGAAGTGAAGGGATTAAAAGACCCTTTCATCTCTCATTCGCTCACTTCTACTTTATGAGAGGTTGGAGAAGAGAAGAGAAAGAGAGGAGAGACTTGAGGAGAGCTTGGAGGAGTGAAGAAGGAGGAGCTAGGAGAAGGAGGAGGAGCTTGGAGGAATAAAGAAGGGCTTCCATCTACAAGAGCTAAAGAGGTATGGGTAAACCCCAAACTCCCTCACTTTTTTGTCATTGTTTTTTGTATTTTTCTCCTCCCTCTCCTACTCTTTCCCATTCTTTTTACTTGCTCATTTAATTGCAGGTTGGCCACCACTATATCCATATTCGAAGATGGTGTTCGCTTGGCTTCTATGTATCATTCCACTTTTGGTTTTAATGATGGCAAGGCGGAGCAGGAATAGAAGGCAAGAAGAACAAGAGGATAGTGGTCCCCATATGAGTGACCCAATGTATGATGAGGAGGAAGGGTTTGAAGAGGAAGGGGATGAACCTGAAGGGAACACTGAAACAGCTACATTAGCACCCATGTGGAACTATGTGACCAAACTTGAAGGGGGAAAGGGTGGTGGAAGCTACAAATTTTTGTGCCCTCATGGTTGTCATGGAGGAAAACCATTTAGTGGTTCATATACTCATGGGAGGAGGCATCTTTGTGGGGTGATGGACAATGATGATAAAAAGGGTGCTGTGGGGAATATAAATTTGCCCAAACATTTCAGCTAAACAAAGAAAATACATGCAAAAAGAGGAGGTTGCACACAAAAAAGCAAGAAACAAAAAACTCAGTCTGAATCAAGTGCAACCTCTAGATTTGGTAGCTCATCTCCTCATGGTACTTCTGGAAGCTCAGGAGGTAAAAGAACAATAGGGTATTTCCTGAATGTTGTTGGGAGGGATGATGTGGATGGAAAGAGAGTCCGATTTCTTTGTGCTTGTACCATTCAATGTGCTTCGCTCTCCCTATTCGCATGAAATGGTAAAGGCCATCAATGAAGCCCCAAAAGGATACAAGTCCCCCAACTATGAGAAAGCTAGAACAATGTTATTAGAAGGAGAAAAAGTAAGGTTCATAAAGCTTTGACACATTTTACAAATGAGTGGGTGGATTGTGGGGTATAAATTGTATCAGATGGGTGGACAAATATTAGAAACCAACATTTGATAAATGTTCTTGGTGTTTCTGCTAGTGGTGCAATATTTATTACATGTCATGACTCCTCCATCAGTGCATCTTCACAAAACATTGCAGATCTCCTATTACAATCAATCAAAGATGTTGGTCCGAAAAATGTGGTTCAAGTGATCACAGATAATGCAGCAAATTGTAAGGCAACAGGAAAAGTTATTGAGCTTACTCATCCACACATCTTTTGGTTTGGTTGCCTGGTGCACATATTGAACCTTTTGATGCATGATATTGTGAAGCATAAAGAATGTGGGTGGATTAATGAGCTTTACAGGAGAGGGAAGCAACTCATTAAATTTATCACAGGGCATACAAGGGTAAACTACTTCTATGGCACTTACTTTAAGTCGCAGTGGCTTAAACTTGCAAAAACAAGATTTGCAAGTTATTACCTCACCTTTAGGCGGTTAGTGAAGGTGAGACAAGCTTTAACTAATATGGTGACTGCTGAATCATGGGAGGAACTTAACACTGATAGAGATAGTTTTAATGCAACCAAAGACACTATTCTTGACATGTACTTTTGGTCATAGGTTAAATATGTTTTGCAAATCACCAAACCAATTTATTACATGATCAAGTTTGCAGATTCAGATTGACCAATAATTGGGGAGGTGTATGAGCAATTGGATAGCATGTTGGGGCAGAGTAAAGAGATTGTTGAGCCTAGAGATATCACCTTGTACAATTATATTCATGCAGAGGTAGAAAACCGATGGGAAATGCTAAATGTTCCATTGCATGCATTAGCATATGTTTTGATAGCTAGATACTATAATCCATCATGGCTTACAACACCAACACTTGGGGGGGGGGAGGGGAGCAGGAGAAAACCACACCTTGGTCAAGAGGTTCACGAAAAATATATGATTGCATTGAGTAAATTAGTCCCTGATGAGGAGGAGGCTGCCATGGTACGGAGACAGTTGAGTAACTATACACTTAGCACTGGTCATTTTGGGAGCATGCATGCAATTAGAGATCGAGAGACTTTTTCTTCTCTTGAGTGGTGGAACATGCATGGAAGTGCTACTCCACTTCTACAGACTTTGGCAATGTAGGCTATATCACATGTGGTAAACACGTCTTATGCAGAGTGGTGTTGGAGCTCTTATTCTTTCATCCACAGTGTTAAAAGGAACAAGTTGAGTTTAGACTGGACAAAGAGCTTGGTTTATGTTCATTACAACTGCAATTGTTGTCCCATTACTGTGATGATGCAAAGCATAATAAAGACCTTTAGGTTTGGGACAAGAATCCAGAGGAGCCCAATTTGGAGGATGGAGTGTTGCACTTAGAGCAATTAGAGGATGCTCTTTTCGAGGTATGTTCATTGTGGTATGAATTTAAAAATTCAGTGAATAAGTGGTATGCCCAATGAATTCGAATGTGTCAATTTTGCTTATAAAGAATTTCTCTAATTCATGTTTCTACTTTTTTTTGTTAACTAGTGGTTTTTTTTGTATGAATTTTTTGAGCGATTCCAGGATGATGATGATCGAGTTGAGATGCCAACCTATCTGGTCCCTTGGTTCCTAGGTTCCATGGTTCGACACCAACAGCAGGGGGTTCGTCTTCATCAGTTTCAGTGCCACAACTTCCACAGGCACCATCTTCTTCATTGCCACCACGTGGAGGCCCACCGCCACGTTCTCTTTGTGGTGGAAGGAGGAGAGATTATTAGATATATTCACAATTTACTACTTTTGTCATAGACTAATCATTAGACTTGTAGGCTTGTTGTGAATTTGAACCTTTTTGTCTTGGTGGTGGCCAAGTAGCCTATTTTGTAAACATTACTATTTGGATTTTGGACATGACTAATGTTGACAGTTGCTCACTTGCTAGATAATATACTTTATGTTTTATAATATGCTTAAAAATTTGATGTATATTTGTAATTGCTAGAATATAGATGGTTGATGCTCGAATAATTAATCATTGATGTACAATGGAATCATGGATGCCATATCTATCTTGATTTATGTAAAAATATGCATGTTTTCGTGTCTTCTACAACTGATTTGGTATTTGGGATGTTTGTTTTGAATATATATCTATCTATCTATATATATATATATATATATATATATATATATATATAGTAGACGCTTCCAAGACATTTCGCTTCCTAGATTTTTAGAAAGTGAAGCTTTTGCTTTCCCGCTTCCAGAAAACGTCCTCATTTCGTCCCCGCTTCGTGCAACGGTTCTCTAGCATCCAAAAAAGTCATGCTACAACAAATACCTACATATCATCAAAATAATTGCCTATCTTAGGATCTTTGTTATTAATATCACTATCTAAGCATTAACATAAGATAGAAAATTCAAAAAACATAACGTGTCAAGTCAAGATTTTGCTTGAGTGATGGGTATATTTTTAGTAGGGTCATGATAGATGAGTTCAAGAACCAATGCCACCAACATCAAGGTACATAGAGGGTTTGGTGCTCTTGATTAAATACGAGGTCCATACCCTAGTACATGACAAAATCCAATGGAAACATTGCAATCCCCCAAATCCTGAAAAACTGATAAGTTTGCTGGATTTTGAGCGAGATCTAAAATTCTACTTTCTCCATATGAAATCAAATGAGGTCGGAACCACTCTCAAACATCCTCAGTCTTTGCATGGTAATGGTAAAAATTTAAGTAAAACGATAAAAATGAAAGATAAAGGAGAATGTCACTTTTACTTTAAGAATTTAACATTACCATGGATTGCATATCAATATAGGGCCATAGGTTTGAATATTAGGTTGCCCCACTCAAAAAATTTTGTTTCTTTGAATTTTTTGTGTATTTGGAACATCTTTGTGGACTTTTTTTGCGAAAAAACGAGGGAGCGACTTTTTTTTTTGCGGGAGTGAATTTCAGCGCTCCCGATTCGCTTATGCTCAGAGTGTGCTTCGGGAGCGAATTCGGGGGGGGGGGGGGGTGTGCGTGCTCCCCCGCAACCCTGATCATGGTTTTATTTATGCATCCTTTTCTTTAGTGTGAATGCTTTAGTTAAAATCTTATATTCTTCAAGCATGATTATTTTAAAATTTTCAACACAGGGACCTTAGAAAAAAGTCTGAACATTTTTTCACCTCTTTTTATTTTGAAACTTTGAATGAAAACTTGACTTGCCTGTATGTTGTGTGGTTGCTGTCCTTTCCCTTAAGCATGACTTCCAAAATCTTTTATTCTTCAAGCATGATTACTTTAAAATTTCAACACGGGTACATTAGGAAAATGCTGAATACTTTTTCACCTTCCTTTATTTTGAAACTTTGAATGAAAAATTGACTTGGCTCCATGTTGCTTGCATGCTGTCCTTTCTCTCAGGCATGGCTTCCAAAATATTTTATTCTTCAAGCATGATTATTTTAAATTTTCAAGACAGGTACCTTAGAAGAAAAAATGAACATTTTTTCACCTTCCTTCATTTTTTAACTTTGAATGAAAACTTGACTTGTCTCCTTGTAGCTCGTGTGTTGTCCTTTCTCTTGAGCATGACTTCCAAAATATTTTGTGCTTCAAGCATTGTTATCTTGAAATTACAAGACAGGTACTTTTGTAAAAAAGCTGATCATTTTTTAACCATCCTCTATTTTAAAACTTTGAATGACAACTTGGCTTGCTTCGATGTTGCATGTATCCTGCCCTTTCTCTGAAGCATGATGTTCAAACTTTCTCTTTGTTTGGGCAATGAATTCAATCTTCTATAATCTTCTACTCCAGTCATAGGCTCTAGGCCAAGTTGCTTTGATACCACTTTCACATTTTAATGCACACCCATTCACGGGGATACAATAGAATGTTCAATGTTACACTCTCTCATCATGGACCATGAATATTGAGTACATTTACACGTATATGAAAGAGATTCATTCTAATTTTCCCACATGGAATGACTCCACGTAATTGTGACTTTATTATGTCCACTTAACGACTAATATCACCTGGAACGTACATTGATGATATCGTAAGACTTATGACTTAAGTGATACAAAATAAGCGTTATTTTATTTATTTATCTAGCAGATTACTTGGAGCAAATGTATGCATCGGGCATTTAATAGTTCTTTGTTTGTCCTAGAATGGAATCTTTACAGCATTGTTTGGAGGCAAATATCTTGGGAGTTGTAGTTTTTTTGTGGTTTGAATTCTATGCTATTGTATAGTATGGAAGAACAATTGTATTTTAATGGAAGATTCTTGAAACATTGGTAACTGAATTGTGGTTGCTTGGTTAGCATTATCTCATGGTTTATTTATATGTGTGTCCTCTCTCAATCAGGTGGCTTTTTTAATTTCTTTTGACATTCTTTTATTGCATACTTTATTAGGATTCATGAATTCTTAAAGCAAGAAAACGAGGTTGGGAATATAACTCGACAAGAGGCTGTGAGCATGGTAAATAACTTTTATATGCATTTTTGTTTTCTTTGATTATTAAGACATTATGAAGACAACTCAGATTTCTTAGTTTATAGAAGCATTGATATGGGATGTGTATATGTTGTTTGATATACGATTTTTTTGTGAAGTTTGAAATATTGAACTTGTGTGATGCAGGTGCCACCCCTTTTCTTGGATGTACAGTCACACCACTATGTTCTTGATAGTGAGTCATCCCTCTGTCTCTCTGTTGAAAGGCAATGAAGATTTTAGTTTTGTTGTGTCATTTATTTTCACAAACCTAGGTATTGGTGCTTATTCAAGTAAAGAGGTGATTCACTTCTTATATTTTTGTAGATATGCCAATATTGTAATTCAGAAAACATATTTTATTCAACTAGTTGAGTTGATATAGGATTGAAGTGCTATATTTACCTAATTGTTTCTCACTTGTATAATTAGACAATATATAATAGAACAGAATGGGAAGGTTTTCACGTACTAAATACACCCTGAAACTACATGTGAAGTGCACCTAGGGACAAGGGATTTTATAGGTGATAAAGAGATGCAGCCGAATTTTGAGGTCATTAAATAGGCACAATCTTCACCAAAAGATGTGCTATTATTGAAACTATTGCCGATTAATTTAATGGTCTTGACAAGGTCCTTTCGATGTGTTAAGGTGGTACCACACAGGATAAATTTATAGTCACCTTGGCACGAATCCCCACCTTTTAAGCCCAACTGTTACTAAGGCTATGGGAGGGTTCCCTGGCATGTATAAACAACTTCACCAAAGATGAGTAGATCAGTTCCTAGTATTGATACCTAAGGTGAAGTTTCAAGTTAATTTCTTATTGTTACTAATCTAGAAATAAAATTTACTGCATAAATAATGCAGACCAGCAAGCAAAATGTCACTCGAACCTTTCATTATTAAGCTCTAATAACAACAAATGAGTGAGTGGTGAATATCCTTAGTATAATATGACTGTTGTTTTACTGTTCGATAAGTGGTTGTATGTAGACAAATACCTTGCTGTTATATACTTTCAGACCTGCAAAAACAATAAAAAACACAGAAAACCAGCAAGATAATATGCTTTTTGTGGCCACCCACAGGTGTGAAAACACACAAGATTAATAGATTTGTGGGTGCAGAAATTTGGGCAACAAGTTAGTGATAATAAAAACAGCCAACAACTTAAAAAATGCAACTAAATGTAATTTTTAAGCAATCTGGAATTTACTTGCAGTGACAGGGGTTCAATCCCCCATGAGTCAGAACCCAGAAAATTATTCCAGCAGTAAAATCCACTTTCTAAAGCTGGAAAATGTTTATTTTAACTCCAAAAATTAAAGATATACCGTGGAATCAAATTTGGAACTAAGCAAAGGGTTATTACTAATAAACACTTACTTATCAAGCCCTTTTTATGAATATTTTGCAAGATCTGTGTCATATCCTGCTGTAATATACTGCAGATTTGCAAGATACCTCAACAATACCCTTGTGAAATATGAATTTTAAGTGCGGGAAAAAGGATGAAATATTCTTGGTTAAAAGTACAGCTGATGTTAAAATCACAAGGATTTACTATCTTTTCTAAAGATAAAATTTGGCACATGTTAGGAAAAAGAAAGAGAATATTTTTGTATTTTTTACATGGATAAATCTGAAAATAAAAGAGATTTGTATTTTTAAATAAGATGGTAGCTGTAGTGAGGCTTACCTCGGCCTTGCTTTTACATTCTGAGACGTCAGATTGCAATCACAACCCTCTCTTTGTCAGTTGTGATCTTTGGACTAGAAAATGTGATTGGAGTCTAGATGACTGTTGCACCCAATATAGTCTAGAATAGTGGTACATGCTCCCGAATCCCACCAAGAAATATTTCTATTCTGGAAATGTCTCCAATTATTGGGTCAACTATGACATAGAGTGAAATCACTCCCTTATTGAGTTTGATTAGTGATGTGCATGGACAAAGAGGAGATGAGGTCTAGTGCCTTGATCGCCCCTTCTATGTCTCATTGTTCCTCAATGGATCAATCCAGTAATCTTGCAGTAACCCGAAAATACTTGTGTCTATTTTATAGGCATTATTACAACAAGCTAAAAATAAAAAAACATAGAAGAATCTGTTGAAAAATGTGTAACTAGGTTAGGTCTTCATGAAGATGAAATGTACCTATGATTCTTGTAAAGTGTAAAATGAAAGAAAATTATTATTATTATTTTTTGAGCATGGGTTTCATGCTCAAGGTCTTTTATTCTATAGGTCAAGCACCCATTGAGTGCTCCTAGGGTTTGTCCCAGGTCAAGAAGTCAAAAGAGTCATTGTCATAAATTGAAGACCCCATCGGGCACATTATAACTTCTAGAGAAATTTATTTTTGTCTTAAAAAGTGTCGAGATACCCTCCAAGACTAAGTCGGCTTGGCAGCTGGCAAGTCAACCTAAAAGGAAGAGCCACGTCCACCTTGAAGAGCCTATATATAGGAGGGAACTCGTCCTCCTTGAGATTCATTCACTCATCTCTCATTCTAGCAAAGAAGAAGGAAGAAGGCAATGAAGAAGGAAGAGGATGAAGAAGATCTTTGTTTTGGCCATTTCTCTCTCACATGTGCTAAGGAGAACTAGGGTTTCTACAACAAATCTAGAGTTTCTATCTACAAGTTCGATCTTGGAGAAAAGAAGGCAAGTAGGTCAAGCGAAGGTCACCAAGGGTCATTGTCAAGCTCTAGAAGAGAGGGAGAGGCAAGCGAAGGTCAAGGGAAGGCTCAGAGGGCAGATCGAAGCTCACATGTGTGGCAACGACAACTGTTGGAGGGGCTGAAATTCAGATCTGCAGTGGAGGCCGAAATTTTGTAGCTAGAGGTCGAAGAAGTGCTAGTGGAAGAGATTTGACTGGGTTTGACTAGATCAAGGTTAGCACATATCCGGAGAGGTTGGTGTTGGTCTTGGAGGGTTTTGAAGTCAGTCTTAAGGTCTTGGAATTTGTCAATTGAAGAATCTATAAGGGAAAGAGGAGATTTGCGGGTCTTCCTCTCAAGTGGAGAGGTTTTGGCCTTGGCTTGTGTTGTCGCACAGATTGTCGTGACAACGCTCAGACTGGGGGCTGTCACCTTGATCCCCGATCTCTCAGTTTAAGCCTGTCTCTCGTGGCTAAGGGGGGTAGACCCTAAGGGATGATGAAGACCAATTGTGGACCAGTCGGATTGGGAGACACGAGAGAAAACAAACACTTATTTGATTTTAGTAAGTTAATAGACTAGTGCCTTATAGATTTAATGGCTGAATGATTATCTATCAAATACTGCGGAAAGATGAACTCATTAACAATCATTTACCATCAGATAACTCAAGCAAATGCAAGATATTCGATAAACACACAATGCTCTTATAGTGATCCAGCGATTAAAGCTCAATAACGATATTCCAACGATTAAAAAAATTCGAAAGATAAATGCTTTAAACAACCACGTAATTTCAAAAGTTAACCAGAGATCACATTCATATAGCTAATCTTTAAATGATCATTCAAGCATATTTAACCACATGAAAATGATAAACATTAACCCCACATCAAAAATTTAGCCTCAGCGAAAGAGATAAAAAGTAACAGATTCCTGGGCTAAGATTCAAACTGGCAAAATATTTCCAAAATATTTTTATGTTTTCAAATAAAACAAGACTAGGCTAACTAAAGTCTAAATAAATGAGACTATAGAAAAGAAAAATTTTATATCTTTTTTCAATTTTTTTTTTATGATTTCTAATTTTTATACTTTTTTATTTTTTATGATTAATAAAAATAAAATTAAAATCTAAAAAAAAGAAAACTTTAACAAAAACTAAAATCTATTCTAAAACTATATATATAAAAATCAAACTAAACCTAAGTCTAAAGCTCTAACCTAAAAAAATAAATTTATAACTAAATCAAAATAGTCTAATGCGTAAACTTAAACAAAACCTAAATAAAACTTAAATTTAACACACAATAAAAATGCAAATTTAAACCTAAACTAACGTCACCTTACCATCAACGCAATGAAGTAAAACACTGGCCCGTATATGTTTCGTTTTACAGGTTTTTTGACGGCAGACAGATGCATGTAGCAACAACGTGGAAGGACTCACGCAGGTTTGCAGGCGGCCCGATGTCCTTCACGTGGATAGCAGGACGAGGACTTGAAGCACGCGAGAGGAATCAACTTGCAGGTGGTCCGACGGACAGATGCACGCTGATCCAGTGCCCCAAAACAAAAAAAACTTTGAATCGTTTACCTAAGCCCGTGTATGTAAAAAACGTGATTTTCTGCAGTTGGTGTAAGGTGCGTGAGGGAAAGACGGAGCGGATGAAGAGTTTCAACGTGTTTTGCAGGTGCGTGGAGCTCTTCAGCAACTGGAACAACGTTTGGATGAGTTGTAGGTTGATCGATGAAGAGCAGATGGGGTTTGATGGAGCTGCGTAGATAGATGCTGATCTGGCTGTGTGTAACACTGCTCGTGGATAGTTTGCAGGCTTTACGTGAGGGATGAGAGGACGCAAGGCTCCAGGTTTTGAGTGAGCTGGATGGAACAACACAGGGAGAAAGGGAAAAACCAGTGTGCAGGCAGAGGTTACGATTTTCGGACAACGTGGATTTGCTGAGGGAGGACTGACGGCTCAGTGGCAGCGGAATAAGAGATGGGGGCTACGTGGATGAGCAGGAAACGTATAGGAGCTCGAATTTCTTTAGAAAATTTAAAAATCTTTTTGGAGAATGTCCCTGCAAAAAAAAATGAAACCCCGGATGGCAGTCTGCTTTGAGATTATCTGATGAAACCCTGAAAAATTCTCATAGCCTGTGCCTGCAATCCTGCAATGGGAAAACGAAAACCCAGAAAATATATGCAATGATTGAAAATAAAACCCTAAAAACTAGCTACAAAATTACAAAATTATAGCTCTACAACAACCATATTTGTCAGTTATCATCAATAATATTTTAGAACTTCAGATTTACTATGAAAATACTTTAGAAATCTCTCATGAAAATCAGAAAACAAACTAAATGATTAACCCAGGATCCAAACTAGCTAGGCTCTGCAAGAAAATGCTTGTGGGAGTTGGCTGGTTTAGCCAAGAACTTCCCCAAACGCCCACTGATCTTCTTCAATAAAGGTTTCTTGCACAGCTCACTTCAATCATCAATAAAGAGAGAAAAAACAGTACTAGATCTCAGATACAATGGAGATACCTGCCATTATTTCAGAAAACCCTAATACCATTCAAACCCTAGCAAGTGAACAAGATACCTGTGTTCAACAATACTCTACAATAAGCTGTTACTAATGGCTGAAAATGAAAATATGCAGAAAATAAAATAGCTCACAACACTTCCAGAGAGTAACACCAGCAAGATTTCAACCCCAAAGTCTTTCTTTATTAGCACTAGAACAAGTTTACAAGAGAGCTTCTTCAGCACAAGACTCACAGATCGAATGATCTCAAATGACCCCTAGCACCCTATTTAAAGGAAAAATTCCCAACAGCTAGTTCGAGTGATCCATGTCAAAAATGATATCGACTGTCGATGAGGATCAAGATATCTCTTAATCTCATCCGTCGAATTTTTAATGTATTAAAAAATTGAAATTCTGCATTTATTTACTCAAAATATTATTATTTTTAGATTTTTTATTTATTATATATATATATATATTTATTTATTTTTTTATTTTTTATATATTTTTTTAATTATTTTTAAATGGATCCTCGAACTTAGCTTTGAAAAAATCACCTAGGACCTAGGACTTGGGACTTATGAGGGGATTAAAACATTTCTTAACCTTCAAGACACTTTACATCATGACTTTTACAACTTTACATCCAAAGGGGGGAAAACCCATTTGACATAGACCCTCATAAACCACCAAGTTCTGCGACACAACTATAATCTAGTAGATTAACACACTAGGATTCTCCTAAGATTCTAATGACAAAATCCATTCTGGCTTTGGGGTTAGGCTGAAGGAAAACTCTGCCGATCATGGATCGGTGAGACGAAAAACCTTCCGGAACGTAGATTATCACTTAGAAAATTAGGTCCACCTAGGCAATTTACATACATGACTCATATCTGCTAAGATTATTTACAATTTATACATGCAGACTGGGTTTACAACATAAATTGATCAAGCTGTCGATGACTGTCGAATGGCACGGACATGTCGATCAAGCGCTACCCTTTTTGCAAAGAAAAGGGGGTGTACTGCTATGGGTAGTTGACCGGTAGTGGTCAACATCTGGCTCTACTTGGGGACACGTTGCTGCACTGTAGGAATGTGAGAATCCAGAATCTGCATCCACGCAACACACAACAGAAATAAGTAGCGTCCATTCAAAAATCATCATATAACATTTAAGCACATAAAAGATAGAAGCTCTTTAACTATGAAAAGTAAATCTAATCTAAAACAGAAATGAAACGCTGAAATGACAAGGAGTAGGGATAGAAATACAATACAAAGGATGCCCTATGGCATCAGATATCATCTTTGAAGAACAGCTTGAGCATTTGGCCATTCGCTGGTAGATCAAGTGGTTCGCCATCCAGTCTGCTCAAGTGGAATGAGTTTGGTCCAGCTATATCTCGAATGATGTAAGGTCCTAGCCACAAACTGTCAATCTTCTTATGTTTTCTTGGTTTCTCATTCTTGCGGTCCCAAAGCAATACCATATCTCCCACCTGCAAAGATCTAGATCGAGAGAATTTATCAAAGCTTTTCTTAATGTTAGATTGATTTTTACATATAGCATCAAAAGCTGTCCTACGAGTTTCATCTAACTCCACAATCTGATCTATTCTATTCTGAACAACATCTTTATTAGTAGAAAAATTTTGGAGGAGCTGATAAGCTGGCAATTTGAGGTGCACAGGTAAAGTTACATCCAAGCCATAAACTAATTCAAAGGGAGATTTTCCAGTAGCTTTCTTCTTAGTGATTCTGTCTGCCCATAAAGCATACTTGATTTTGCTGTCCCATGATCTCTTATTATCTCCTACTATCTTCTTGATAATGGTTATGAGATTCTTGTTACTTGATTCAGCCAGACCATTACCCTGAGGATAGTAATTTGACGAATGAGATAAGACAATGCCATACTTGAAACAAAAAGATGAAAACTCTAAGGAACTAAAAGCTTTGGCATTGTCAGTAGTGATCTTAGCGGGGACACCAAATCTAGTAATGATGTTATTTTCAATGAAATCCATAATAACCTTTTCAGTGGCATTCTTAGCAGGAATGGCTTCAACCCATTTAGTGAAATAATCTGTAGCAGTTAAAATCCATGAGTAGCCATTGCTAGAATTTTCATGGAACTTCCCTATGAAGTCCAGACACCAATGCTGAAAAGGTGCCTCTGCAATGACAGGTTGTAGGGGCAAGGCAACAAGCTTCTGTTTCCCAGTGAATAGTTGACAGGCTTGACAAGCTTTAACAAACTTGTGCACATCAGAAAAGATTGAAGGCCAATAATAGCCAACTCTTAGGATTTTGTGGGCGGTAGTTCTAGCAGCATAATGACCACCACAAAATCGTGAATGAAACTCAAAGATTAATTTCTTGGACTCAATGTCGTCAACACACCTAAGCACTATGCCCTCAGGATTTCTCCACCCAAGGCTATCCTTCATAAGGCAATACTTAGTGGCTTTTAGTCTAAGAGCCCTTCTCTTATGAGCGACCAAATGGTTAGGACATGCAAGATTCATCAAGTAATAAACTATGTCCTTGTACCACTCATGCTCTCCTAATCTTTGCAACTCCGGTGAAGATAGATCGCTAAGACAGAACAAACCAAGAGTCTTTTCGTTACCTTTAGTTAACATCTGAGCTAAACCTTGGCCTTTGACCAGCTTGGTGGGTCTGATCTCTAAATCATATTCTTGTATTTTAGTAACCCACCTAGCACAAGTCCCTAAGCAATCGGTTTGAGTTAATATATCCTTAACAGCAGAATGTGGGACGAAAGCCATGATTTTAGAATAACCCACATAAGTTTTAAAGTGCTTAAGAGACTTGACCAGGGCATAAGCCTGCTTTTCCATGGTATTGTACTTCAATTCGGAATTTTGAAGTGCTCTACTCATGAAAGCAATAGGCTGCTCGTGACCATCTTTATTCTTTTGAAGCAAGACACCAGCAATGGTATCTTTGGAAGCGAAAGAAAAAATCATGAAATCCTTGGAATAATCGGGACTCAGTAAGACAGGAGCTCTTGCGATAGCACATTTGATTTCTTGGAAAGCCTTTTTGCTGTCTTCTTGCCAAACAAATTTTGCATCTTTCTTTAGAAGATTTTGAATAGGCTTAGTTATTTCTGCGTAATTTGGAATAAACCTTCTAATAAAATTTATCTTCCAGGGAAAGACTGAAGGGATTTAAGATTATGAGGGAGAGGAATCTTTTGGATTGCTTCAATTCTTTCAGGATCAATCTTGATTCCTTCCTTAGAAATGATATGGCCAAGTAATTTCCCCTCCGTTACTCCAAAAACAGACTTAGCTGGATTCAAAGAAATCCCGTATTCTCTACATCTATCGAAAATCTGCCTAAGATGATTTACATGACTGATACCATCTTTAGAGAAAACAGTAAGATCATCTTGGTAAATTTCAATAAATTTCCCGATTAACCCTTTGAAGGCATAATCCATAGCCCTTTGGAATGTAGCCCCAACGTTTATTAATCCAAACGGCATTCTGATGTATTCAAAGGTACCCCATGGTGTGGTGAATGTGGTTTTATGACGATCTTCCTTCTTAACCCATACTTGATTGTACCCAGAAAACCATCTAGCATCGACATCATTCCAGAACCGGTTATTCTTTGCAACAAAGTCTCCATGTTTGGCAAAGGGTAATTATCTTTCTTGCATGCTAGATTAAGGTTTCAGAAATCGACACACAACCTTATCGTACCATTCTTTTTCCTAACAATCACCAGATTCGAACACCATGTCGAATGCCTTGTTTGAGCGATAATCCCTGCTGCAAGCATTTTCGCAAGTTCTTTCTGAACTAAAGGGGCTAATTTAGGATTAATTTGCCTAAGCTTCTGGCGAAAGGGTTTAGCATTTTCATCTTTTAAAGGGATAGTATGTTCCATGACATCTTCCCTATAGCCTTTTAATTCATCATAAGAAAAAGCTAAAACATCTCGATATTCGCGAAGTAAATCAGTTAACTTTTTTCTTTCCTCCACACTAGTATCTCTACCAATTTTAACGATCTTTGGGTTTTCAGAAGTACAAATGTTTATCTCGAGATATTCGCCTGGGTCCATCTTATTTTCTTCTCTCAGCTTCGTGGCATCATGCCGATCAAAATGTTGCTCTAAGGCAACCACATTCCTAGGAGTAGGATTTATGATATGCTCATGATTTAAAGATCCATCCTCCTCAGAAACTATCCGGAAATCCTCAAACTCATCCAAACTATTAAGAAAACGAATGACTTGCTTCTCATCATTGAAGACCTGCCAATGCTCTGAGTTATCAGGAACAGATGGTCTAAATATTACTTCCATTTTGATCTTATCATTAATTAGCTCATCAGATAACTGGAAAGTAGTAGCGGCTACGGCAAGTTCATTTGCCAAACTGTTTTGCTCTCTTGGGATAGCATTGAGGTCAAGAGCATCAAAGTGCTCCATAGTATCCCACACAGCATTTCGATAATTCCTTAATCTTTGATTTTTGCATGTGAATTTATTTTTAAGTTGCATGATAACTAAATCAGAATCCCCTTTAATGCTAAGCAATTTAACCTTCAAAGATTTTGCCAACTCAAGCCCCAACAATATAGCCTCATATTCAGCGGCATTGTTGGTTGCTTCAAATTCTAATCGATAGGCAAACTTGAAAATGTGATCAAGGGGAGATTTAAGCACTATTCCAGCACCTTTACCATGCCTAGACGATGCACCATCGAAGTACATATACCAAACTTTACCCTTGAGATCCTTAATCTTATCATCGGGAGGAATTATAAAATTAGACATGATGGCATAGTTTCCAATGTCAGATTGCTCTTTGATTATTTCGTTGTGAGGTCTCGTAGGATTTTCGACATGAAATTTTCTTTCGGGCTCTCTATTTAGTCTTACAAAACCATCACCCCTAGGAGAAGGAATCATAGCATATGACCAATTCATTTGAATACTACCTCCTAGATCAGAGGCCCGCTTTCTGGATAACAGCATACCCCAGGCATCAGGCACATCCACAACAACAATATCCATGACAATCATGATGTCTAGGTAAACTGATAGATGAACTTGCAAATCTTTGATTAAACCATGCACTTCAATTTTCTTAGAATCCATGGCGCATATGTTATAGTAGGGTCTAGAAACTCTTAGGTTAAGCTGTTCCATGACCCTTTTAGTCATTACACAAGCTGATGCACTAGAATCCAACATGCAATTATTCAATTTATATCCATTAACTAACAAGGTGATAAAGAAAGGCTGGTGATCTTTGTTATCAGCGTCTAAGCTTTGCAGATATATGGGAGCATCGTGATAGTCAACTTCCCGAGTCTTCTGTTGAGAAGTATTTACTTGAAGACCTTGAATAGCTTTTAGTAACTTGTCTCTTTGGGAAGGGATTTTAGCAATCTCGGAGACAGGAACCCAGATTTTTGCATTGTTAAACCAACTTCCCAAATCGACATCTAATCCAGGGTTCATACCAGGGTTAAAAGTTCGAGGGGGAATTTGATTCCCACTTTGATCTTTATCCCTTCTCTAGTATGTCAAACCTTTATCTCTAGCAATTTCCAAGGTTTGCTCGGGAGAGAGCTTTTCACCGTACAACCTAGCCAAAATGTCATCTTCATTTTCAAGGTTATTTATACTAAAAGCTGATGAAGGATTGAACTGCTTTTCCTTTGGGTTCCTTTAGTTTTGTAGCAGCCCTATCGAAACCTGGGATCTCAGACTTCCCAGATGCGGCCTTGTCCTTTTCAAGCTCGATAGCTAAGGCTTGGAAATCTCTATAATCATTAAGTTTAGCACGCCTTAATCATCAGATGGCTCAGGACTAAAGGCATCAATGTAAAAATCTTGGAGAGTTTTGTCTGTAGGTTTATAGTCTTGAGGTAATTCTCTAACAATACCATTAAACCTTTTATTAAATTCTTCAACAGTTTCATCCTCTCTCTTTTTTATTAGGCTAATAGCTTTTACGAGGTGCCTTCCTTCTCTCTTATCTCCATATTTTTCTTTAATGCATTAATGATCGATTCTAAGGAATCAAATGAATTCTGAGGCTTTTCAGTAAACCATTCATGAGCATCACCCCCCAAGGTTAAAATGAAAAGTGTCATTCTAACATCTTCATGATCGAAATCAAGAGACCTTGCGTATTTAGCCATCCATATACTAAAGTCTCTTAGATGCGAATTTGCACTAATAGCATTATCTCCCTGAAAGTTAGGCAATTTATCTATCCCAACTGATGGAAGAGCATTGGGATACCCTGGAATATTAGAAAAATTGCAAGGGGCATACATATCCATGGTGCTGTGCCGAATTTGACTATTAAAAAGCAAATGGATATTAGAGAGGGCTTCTTGTCCAAGGTTAACAAGAAGTGTACGAGAAGAGAGTTTGTGTAATCATACCCTGAGGACCTTTTCAGGATCAGGAGTAGGATTGCACAGACTGCTTGGATGTCTTCTAGTATACACTCTTGAAGATAATATATGAAGTGGAGTCGCCACCTGAACAAGAAGTGAAACACGAAAAAGCTCGAAATGAAAGAACCAAGGACAGAAAAACTCTATCCCCAGCAACGACGCCAAAAAATGTTGTCGCACAGATTGTCGCGACAACGCTCAGACCGGGGGCTGTCACCTTGATCCCCGATCTCTCCGTTTAAGCCTGTCTCCCGCGGCTAAGGGGGGTAGACCCTAAGGGATGATGAAGACCAACTGTGGACCAGTCGGGTTGGGAGACACGAGAGAAAACAAGCACTTATTTGATTTTAGTAAGTTAATAGACCAGTGCCTTATAGATTTAATGGCTGAATGATTATCTATCAAATGCTGCGGAAAGATGAACTCATTAACAATCATTTACCATCAGATAACTCAAGCAAATGCAAGATATTCGATAAACACACAATGCTCTTATAGTGATCCAGCGATTAAAGCTCAATAATGATATTCCAGCGATTAAAAAAATTCGAAAGATAAATGCTTTAAACAACCACGTAATTTCAAAAGTTAACCAGAGATCACATTCATATAGCTAATCTTTAAATGATCATTCAAGCATATTTAACCACATGAAAATGATAAACATTAACCCCACATCAAAAATTTAGCCTCAGCGAAAGAGATAAAAGTAACAGATTCCTGGGCTAAGATTCAAACTGGCAAAATATTTTTATATTTTCAAATAAAACAAGACTAGGTTAACTAAAGTCTAAATAAATGAGACTATAGAAAAGAAAAAATTTATATCTTTTTTCAATTTTTTTTTATGATTTCTAATTTTTATACTTTTTTATTTTTTTATGATTAATAAAAATAAAAATAAAATCTAAAAAAAAGAAAACTTTAACAAAAACTAAATCTAGTCTAAAACTATATATATAAAAATCAAAATCTAAGTCTAAAGCTCTAACCTAAATTTTTTTTTTATAACTAAATCAAAATAGTCTAATGAGTAAACTTAAACAAAGCCTAAATAAAACTTAAATTTAACACAAAATAAAAATGCAAATTTAAACCTAAACTAACATCACCTTACCATCCAACGCATGAAGTAAAACATTGGCCCGTATATGCGTTTTGTTTTACAGGTTTTTGACAGCGGACACAGTGAATGTAGCAGCAACGTGGAAGGACTCACGCAGGTTTGCAGGCGGCCTGATGTCCTTCACATGGATAGCAGGACGAGGACTTGAAGCACACGGGAGGAATCAACTTGCAGGTGGTCCGACAGACAGATGCATGCTGATCCAGCGCCCCAAAACAAAAAAAACTTTGAATCGTTTACCTAAGCCCGTGTATATAAAAAACGTGATTTTCTGCAGTTGGCGTAAGGTGCGTGAGGGAAAGACGGAGCGGTTGAAGAGTTTCAACGTGTTTTGCAGGTGCGTGGAGCTCTTCAGCAACTGGAAAAACGTTTGGATGAGTTGCAGGTTGATCGATGAAGAGCAGATGGGGTTTGATGGAGCTGCGTAGATAGATGCTGATCTGGTTGTGTGTAACACTGCTCATGGACAGGCTGCAGGCTTTACGTGAGGGATGAGAGGATGCAAGGCTCCAGGTTTTGAGTGAGCTGGATAGAACAACACAGGGAGAAAGGGAAAAACCAGCGTGCAGGCAGAGGTTACGATTTTCGGACAGCGTGGATTTGCTGAGGGAGGACTGACGGCTCAGTGGCAGTGGAATAAGAGATGGGGGCTACGTGGATGAGAAGGAAACGTACAGGAGCTTGAATTTCTTCAGAAAATTTAAAAATCTTTTTGGAGAATGTCCTTGCAAAAAAATATGAAACCCCGGATGGCAGACTGCTTTGAGATTATCTGATGAAACCCTGAAAAATTCTCATAGCCTGTGCCTGCAATCTTGAAATGGGAAAACGAAAACCCAGAAAATATATGCAATGATTGAAAATAAAACCCTAAAAACCAACTACAAAATTACAAAATTATAGCTCTACAACAACCAGGTTTGTCAGTTATCATCAATAATATTTTAGAACTTCAGGTTTACTATGAAAATACTTTAGAAATCTCTCATGCAAATCAGAAAACAAACTAAATGATTAACCCAGGATCAAAACTAGCTGGGCTCTGCAACAAAATGCTTGTGGGAGTTGGCTGGTTCAGCCGAGAACTTCCCCAAACGCCCACTGATCTTCTTCAATAAAGGTTTCCTGCACAACTCACTTCAATCATCATTAAAGAGAGAAAAAACAGTACTAGATCTCAGATACAATGGAGATACCTGCCATTATTTCAGAAAACCCTAATACCATTCAAACCCTAGCAAGTGATCAAGATACCTGTGCTCAACAATACTCTACAATAAGCTGTTACTAATGGCTGAAAATGAAAATATGCAGAAAATAAAATAGCTCACTTCACTTCCAGAGAGTAACACTAGCAAGATTTCAACCCCAAAGTCTTTCTTTATTAGCACTAGAACAAGTTTACAAGAGAGCTTTCTTTAGCACAAGACTCACAGATCGAATGATCTCAAATGACCCCTAGCACCCTATTTAAAGGAAAAATTCCCAACAGCTAGTTCGAGTGATCCACGTCAAAATGATCTCGACTGTCGATGAGGATCAAGATATCTCTTAATCTCATCCGTCGAATTTTTAATGTATTAAAAAATTGAAATTCTGCATTTATTTACTCAAAATATTATTATTTTATTATTTTTAGGTTTTTTTTTTACTTTATTTTTTTATTATATATATATATATATATTTTCTTTTAAATTTTATTTTTATACTTTATATATATATATTTTTTATTTTTTATATATTTTTTTAATTTTTTAAATTATTTTTAAATGGATCCTCGAACTTAGCTTTTGGAAAAATCACCTAGGACCTAGGACTTAGGACTTATGAGGGGATTAAAACATTTCTTAACCCTCAAGACACTTTACATCATGACTTTTACAACTTTACATCCAAAGGGGGGAAAACCCATTTGACATAGACCCTCATAAACCACCCAGTTCTGCGACACAACTATAATCTAGCAGATTAACACACTAGGATTCTCCTAAGATTCTAATGACAAAATCCATTCCGGCTTTGGGGTTAGGCTGAAGGAAAACTTTGCCGATCATGGATCGGTGAGACGAAAAACCTTCCGGAACGTAGATTATCACTTAGAAAATTAGGTCCACCTAGGCAATTTACATACATGACTCGTATCTGCTAAGATGATTTACAATTTATACATGCAGACTGGGTTTACAACATAAATTGATCAAGCTGTCGATGACTGTCGAATGGCACGGACATGTCGATCAAGCGCTACCCTTTTTGCAAAGAAAAGGGGGTGCACTACTATGGGTAGTTGACCGGTAGTGGTCAACAGCTTGCAGCCTATATTCTGTGTTCTTGTTCTTGTTTTTGGTAGCTGTGTCATGATGCACGCATATAATAATAAGTAACAAAGTTAATAAGTAAAAATACATCACAAACAGTTATCATGTAAAGAGAAATCACCATATTCATTGCCCTATAGATTTCTCAACATGGTATTAGAGCTAAGGTTGGCTCAGGGCATTATGAAGATCTCTACTACATTGAGGAAGCTTTTCAAGAAGTGTTCTGTTAGAGTCGGTCTAGTAGCCCTCCACCAGAGATCAAAACTCTTTGCATTTCATGATTAGGTGTCCCATCAGTGTGATCATGTTGCATTCCGTTAGGCATGCCATAATCCTGGTGGAGGGAGTTTGTGTCTTTTATTCCCCTCTTGTTTGGCACTGCTGGTTCAGGTTTGTTTAAGTTAATAAAATCTTCAAAGGATCATTCATCTTGCTTTAAGTTTCGAGGTCTTATGTCTAGGGTTGAAGTCAATTTTTGTCTTGAGAGGTCATAAAGGACCAGCAGGCCAGAGGGATGTCCTTCATTAAACATTATTTCAAAAATTCTCATCATTGTACAGCTAAACTTTCACCTTGTTTTCAAAACTCTGTTTTTGAAAAACAAAGGTCACTATCTCGTTTTTGTAAAAAATTCTCAAAATTTCAAATTCTTCAAATGTCGAAGTGCAGCCTTGGTCTCCTTTGCCAAAGCATCCTAGAAGCTATCCCTGCAAAAATTTTCAGAAGAAATCATCATTTCAACCAATTTTTCAAAGAAAAGAAACCAAAAGTCAGAGCTAATTAATTCAAAGAAAGTGTCAACACTCAAACATTATGAAGTGGGTTTTGGGCAAATAAAAATCTAAAGGAAGCCTATAAAAGCACATCACTCCTCATTTGCAACTCATTTGCCTCTCACAAGCTAAGAGAATCCTTGCAAAGGCGATTTTATGAGTCATTGAGCAAATTGGGCAGTTTCAGAGGCGCGCTACGCATCAGGGAGGGCGCGCTACACGTCAGGGGCGCGCTACGCATCAGGCTGCCTTTTTCAGTGTTATTTTGCACGTGCGCTACGCGTCAGAGGGGCGATACGCGTTGGGCGAGGGGCGCTACGCGTTGGGTTTTCTGCTCAACAAACTGCCAGCAAGCTATCAAATCGACTTTTCTCTCAAGCAAATTGCAGGTAGGCCTCTCCTCCATGGCTAAATTTGGTTTTGCAAGTTGAATGAGATATTAATATGCTTGAATGCCATGAAAATGAAAAGTCAAAACCCTTCATTGCTGTGGGAGATTTAAAGTCTTTATGGTGCTAGGGTTTCAAATTTCTTTTGCTGTCCAAGGTTGCCCATTTGTAATCCCTCTTTTCCCTTATTTCCATCAACATTCTCCTTCAAAGTTTCCCATAAAATTTCATAATTTTCCTCTCTAAAATCCCTAAAACTTACTAAATTCCCAAACCCCATTTCCACCTTAAAGTCCCACAATATTATGATTTCTCATGTTTCTTTCCCTAAATTCCTTATTTTTGTTTATTCTCCCTAATTCCCTCATGTTCCCCTTCCCCTAACAATCCCCTTGTATTTATGTCCCCTTGGTGACAGCATTTGAAAAAGTCAAACAACAGTTAATTGGGTGCAAAGTCAACATTACATTTCAGCCATCTTGCCTTCAAAACCATGTAAGAAACCGAATCAGATTATCAGCAGAGTTATGACAGTGAATCAACAGTGGAGGTAGAAGTTCCAAGGAGGCATCACAAGGGTGGTAAGGGTGGTCGGCATGTCAGGGAGGAGCCCACTTCTCTGGCTCATTTGCAAGCTTGTCCACTTGCAATAACATGTTTTCAATATCAATCATGCCTTGGATATTGTGAGCGAATCTCACAAATTCAACATCACAGAGAACTAGTCCGCTTGTTTGTCCTACATTTGCACAATGGTCATGTGAACCTTGCAGGAGTGGATTTCACTCTATCACCTGAAATTGTTGCTCAAGCCACCGGGATACCAAATGTTGGGGAGGAGTGGACCAAGCGCAAGCAGCTAGACAGATTTCATTATCAACCATACATCAAACCTGGATGCATGAGACACTTAACTTCTGTTTTTCCTTTCAGATTCCTAAGGGATGAGTATGCACCCTTGATGAGGCTCATTATGCGCTATTTCACTTGTGAGGGCAGATTTTCACGTTTATATTCGTACCATATCCGTTTGTTGATGCATTTCACCCGGGTACGAATGATGAACATTCCATTTTTCATGTGCCGAAATATAGAGAAGGTGGTGCCCGTAGTGCAAGGGAAGAATCCCGCACAGCAACACAAAAGTATATATCATTATGCACTGATCGAGATCATAGTGATGCATCAGTTGGCACAGCAGGGTATTGCTTGGGAGGATTTCATTTCTCGCGACTTCTTCATGGTGCCACAACCACCTCCTGAGATTGTCCATGATGAGGGAGGGCCTTCACAGCAGTTTCACATTCCAGAGCCCGAGCATGTCAGCACTCCAGCATGTGTTACATACCAGATAGGCCACAGGGCCTTATTTGCATCAGCACGGCGAGTATTATCTCCACACCAGGTGGAAGGGGTCTCGCCTTCATCAGCACATCGAGTGTTATCTCCACATCAGGTGGAAGGGGCCTCGCTTTTGACAGCAGCACAGGTACAAGAGAGAGGCAAGCAGTCCATGATTGATGAGGGACCATCAGGTGATCCAGACATAGACATCATTGACCTTGACATCAGTTCTCTTAGCTCGGAGCCAAAGGAGATCATTCAACAACTAAAGGCTGAAAATCACTTGTTGCAGCAAAAGTTGGAAATGGCAAATTGGACAATCACATACTTAGAGCAGCGCAACAAGCAATTAGAAGATGAACACACTCTTGATGAGTTGCGGAGGATCCGAGAAGACCGAAACTTGGCTCGCAAGAGACCCGGTGATTTGACACCTATTGAGCAAGGGTCTATGCTCATTCGGGTGAACACTCATTTAGAGAGGTTGATAGCCAAGGCAAACAGGGACAAAGATATGCTCCGCCACATGAAAAATCATTATTGGGCCCGCATGCATGTGTGCAAAGCAAAAATGAAGGTACTCAAAGCACGCTTGGCCAAGGCACTAAAACGGAGGAAAAGGCCCGATCCACTTCAAATTTTGGTTGAAGCCACCTTGAAGGAGCATGGTGCTCAATGATACATCCTCGGCTCAAAATTCAAAAAATTTGGAGCAATTTTGTTCAATTTTGAATTTTTTTTTTCTTTCTAAAAACAGGTTTTTGCCCTCAACGCGTAGCGCGCCGCGCGCTACCCTTAAGTTGGGGAGGTCCATTTCACAAAAACTCAGCATTTTTGGATTTGTCATGACAAATTACACTTGCTCAGCCACTGCCAAGACATTTCATGGAGATTTGAGCCCCCAAAAGGTCAAAAAACAAGCAAAAAATGACCTTCTGCCACTTTTTGGACACACAGGAAGCAGTCTTGGGAGATTGCATTTTTGGAGAGGCAAATGGCCACCAAATTGAGAAATTCCACTTGGGTTGGAGAGTAGACATCCAGACCTTTCCAGCAAGCCCACTTGTGCCTCATTTGGATGCCAGGAAGTGCCCCAAAAGTGGGCTCAAAGGCGCGCTACGCGTTGAGAAATGGCGCGCTACGCATCATGACATTTTCTCAATTTTTCACCTTCAGCTCAGGAAAACGCAGCATTTGACCAGTTTTGACTTTTTGATGGGATTTTTCATCCTCCTTGATGTAATTGATGTAATTTCATGTTGACATGACACTTTTTTACCTATTCTAGAAGATTCATTCATAAAATGGCAAAAAATTAATGAATGAATTGGTTTCCTAGCTTATAGAGGCAAGTTGTTTTGATTGCCTAGATTGTAGTGCTCAGTTTAGAATTGGTTGAAACAGCTCCTAAGATGATGAGCTCGACCCTTAGAGGTAAGGGAATGTGTTAGCTTGCCTATATTATGTATTTTCTTAGTCATTTTCATGGTTGGACTCTTGAGGGATAAGCTTAGACTGTATTACTCTTTGTATCTCTGCAATTTTGGCAAAGGAAAGACCAGGGTTTTGCAGCACTATTTGGGATTCCTGTGGTGATTTGTGTTGATGGTGTGTTTCTCTCATGTACTTGTAAGTTTGTTATGTGTACCATTTTCCTACTCTTCTCTTCAACAAATTTTCCTACTTGGAGGTAAATGAAGTGTTAAGGCAGAATTCATGGTTTCTATGCTCTGCCTTTAAGTTTGCTTAATATCTATGTTTTCATCTGTTTAAGGAGAACTTTCGATGGTTTCTTGCTCTTCTTAACTCCTCACCGGTCATATCAATCCATTCACTTATTTCAAAGGCATCAAGACAATCTCCTACCTTGCCTCAAAAAGACCTCTGCAAAAACTGTGTCTCATCCTTGCATCCAAAATTGCCGTGCTCAGTTTTCCAACAAAACCCTAAAAATTTAAAATCCAACTTTCCCTATCAGTTTACTAGCCTAAAATCAGTGTTCTTTATTGGTCATCTCAGCCCTTTGAAGACATTTTGCAGAGATAGACCCGGAGAGAGCCCTCTCCTGTCCCCGTAGGGCTAGCTACGAGGCTAAGTGGTTTGATGTTGCCTTGAATTTTGTCTTTTTCAGCCTGAGGCCAAATTCAAGCGCTAACATGTTCAAAGGTAGCAAGCCATCTCAAGAAAGGCATCAAGGAAGCATGGAATCTTCTATTCACTGCAAAGAAGGAAGTAACCAAGATAAATGATGAAGGACTCTTCTCAGTACTCACTGGCACATTTGAAGATGAGAACGTTTGGGTAATCGATAGTGGTGCATCTAGACACATGACTGGTCATCACAAAGAACTAAGGTCATTATCAAAAGGAAAATCTTCTTACTCAGTGGAACTTGGAGATAATAGGAGCTATCTTGTTAGAGGAATTGGATCAACCTCTATAGAGCTAGAAAATGGAAGCAACATCTATCTCAACAACATCCTATTTGTTCCAGGTTTGCATAAGAATTTACTTTCCATTTCAAGTTTAGAAGATAAGGGTGATAGAGTAGCTTTCATTGATGGAAGAGTTGTAGTTGGATTAAGAACTCAGGAATAGGGAATGCTAGAGTAATTGGTATTTGTGAAGGAAGACTTTACAAGTTGATATCTCCTCTTGCACAAGCTTTGGTTCACATTGAAATCAGCCCATGTGAACTCTGGCATAGAAGATTTGGCCATCTTCATTTCAAAATCCTTCCAACTCTAAGTTCTATAGTAGAAGGAATCCCCAAATTGAAAGAAGATCACGAAGGAGTATGCAAAGGATGTGCATTGGGTAAGAATACCAAGAGACCATTTGGAAGCAGTGCTTCACGGTCAAAAGAAATATTGGATCTTATTCATTCCAAAATTTGGGGTCCTATGACTCCTAAATCACTTGGAGGTCATCTATATTATGTCACATTTATAGATGATCATTCAAGGAAAACTTGGGTTTACTTGATGAAATCCAAGGACGAAGTATTTACAAAATTTCAAGAATTCAAAGCTGAAGTTGAAAACCTTACAGAAAGGAAAATCAAGATATACTGAAGTCCGATAATGGAGGTGAGTATACATCCAAGGAAATTATAGCTTTTTGTAAGGAGTCGGGGATTAAGAGGGAGTTTATGGTCCCATATAATCCGAAACAAAATGGAGTTGCAGAGTGAAAGAACGATCCATTGAAGATGTAAAAACAATGTTTCATGATCAAGATCTACCAAATTTTTTGTGGGGAGAAGCCACGAAGACAACTGTATATATTCAAAATCGAAGTCTCCACAGGTCACTGGAGAACAAAACTCTTGAAGAAATATTCACTGGGAAGAAACCAATTGTAGATCATCTTTGAATCTTTGGTTGTCCTGTATATATACTGAAGGACAAAAGAAAGAAGCTAGATCCATTAGGCATGAGAAGAACGTTTGTTGGCTACAACAACTCCTTTAAGGCCTATAGAATCTATATAAAAGAAGGACACCGTGTAGAAGTCAGTTGAGATTTCATATTTGATGAAAGTATTGCACTCAAGAAATCAAAGGAACTTCCTATGGACTTTGATGATGAGGAACTTGTACTTTTTGAAGAAGAAGTTGACAGGGAAGAAGAAGAATCTCACCATGAAGATGAAGGTCCTAGTGAACCTATTCAACCTGTGGTCAGCCCCGAATCAAGAAGAGACCTAATTGGTTGAAGTCAACACTACTTGATGCAAAAGGTCATGGAGCAACTCAATGCACATTCAGGGAAAGCAAGAAGCCCAAACGATATTCTGGGTATGCACCCTACATGTCAAAACTAATAGAAGCTGAGCCATCCACTTTTGAAGAAGCTGTCAATCATTAAGAATTGAAAGATGCCATGAATGAAGAATATCAATCTATATTGAAGAATGGAGTTTGGGAGATCATGCCTAGGCCCGTAGACAAATCTGTGGTAACTTCCAAATGGATCTATAAGATCAAACATGCAACAAATGGAAGTATTGAGAAATATAAGGTATGATTTGTGGCTAGGGGTTTCTCTCAACTTGAAGGCATTGATTATGAAGAGACATTTACTTTGACAACAAGGTATACAACTATACGTTCGTTGGTCTCTTTGGCAGCATCGATGGGATGGACGATCCACCAAATGGATGTCAAGATTGCATTTCTGAATGGCACAAGTGATGAGGAAGTCTATATAGAACAACCCTTGGGATTTGAAGTTAAAGATAGAAAGGCATATGTTTGAAGATTGAAGAAGGCATTATATGGCCTCAAAAAAGCACCAAGGGCATGGTATGAAAGGGTGAATGCATACCTTTAGAGATTAGGCTTCGCAAAGAGTTCTAATGATTCGAACCTTTATATTAAGGTTGTGAAGGGTGAGTCGGTAATCATTCTTCTGTATATAGATGATCTTCTCTTGACAGGTGTAGAAGGTCGAATTTAAGAATGTAAGAAGCAACTAGCAGCAGAATTTGACATGAAGGATCTAGGCTGATGCATTACTATTTGGGACTAGAAGTTTGGCAAGGACCCGATGAGATTTATCTCGGTCAAGGGATGTATGTGATCAAGATGTTGAAGAGGTTTGACATGATGGATTGCAAACCAATGACAACTTTGATGATCACAAACTTGAAAAGGCTAAGGAGTTCCGAATCAAGCTCAGTGGATCCCTCCAAGAATTGACAACTGATTGGCTCACTGATGTACTTGGTGAATACTCGACCAGACATATGCTTTACGGTAAATGTTCTCATTCAATTCCAAGTGGAGCCGAAGCATGATCATTGGTAATAACGAAACATATTTTGAGATATCTGCAAGGAACCATTCGCTACTGCTTGAAGTACGACAAAAGGAATGATGCCCACCTGATTGGACATATGGAGGCAGTGAGCAAGATGGAAGGAGCGCTACAGGAGGATGTTTCAGTTTGGGATCCTCCGTGGTCTCATGGATGAGCAAAAAGCAAGATACATTGCTTTGAGTAGTGATGAGGTTGAGTATATTGCAGCCTGTGAAGTAAGCAAAGAAGCAGGTTGGTTAAGGAAGTTGCTATCCATCCTGTTTGCGGGACCTATGGACCCTACAGTGATACATTGTGATAACACCAAATGTATACGATTGTCTGAAGACCCAGTATTTCATGGAAAGACAAAGCATATCAACAATAAGTATCACTATATTCGAAAGCTAGTACAAGATGGTGTATTGCAACTACAATATATCTCCACTGATGAGCAAGTAGCTGACATGTTGACAAAATCTCTTCCTAATAAGAAGCTTGTATATTTGAGAGACAAGCTTGGTTTCGTTGATGTATCCTCCCTAGTTAAGAGGGATTGATAGGTACACCATTCTTGTCTTCACTTGGGAAGACAAAATGGAGCATTGGGTAAGCTTCTGGCATCTGATACTCTCTGAGGATGTGGTAGGGCATCCTAGATGAGAGTAGTTATGGAATGATATTCTTTGAGGACTGTCTATCAAGATAAGAATAGTCCAGAGAAGGTCATACTTTGTAAACACCCGGATGGAGTATGTACCTTGAGAGACAATGATTATGGTGTTTATAATTCATTGGTCTCACTAGCATTGTGCTATGATCTTGTGGAGAGATAGAGGTGTTTGTCAAGGCCTTGCTATATGACAATGCCGGTTGGTGTGATGCTAAAACAAATGGGTTACCAATCCAACTCTTCTTATGAGATCTCTTTAGATTGAGAACGTCCATGTACCATATATGAATACCTCCCTAGTTAAGAGGGAGTATTGAAAAATGTGTAATTACGTTCGGTCTTCATAAAGATGAAATGCACTTTTGATTCTTGTAAAGTGTAAAATGAAAGAAAATTATTATTATTATTTTTGGAGCATGGGTTTCATGCTCAAGCTCTTTTATTTTAGAAGTCACGCACCCATTGAGCGCTTCTAGGATTTGTCCTAGGTCAAGAAGTCAAAAGAGTCATTGTCATAAGTTGAAGACCCCATTTGGCACATTGTAACTTGTAAAGATTTTTTTTTTTTTTTGTCCTAAAAAGTGTCCAAATACCCTCTAAGACCAAGTCGACTTGGCAATTGGCAAGTCGGTCTAAAAGAAAGAGCTACGTCCAACTTGAAGAGCCTATATATAGGAGGGAACTCGTCCTCCTTGAGATTCATTTACTCATCTCTCATTCTAGCGAAGAAGGAAGAAGAATGCAACAAAGAAGGAAGAGGATGAAAGATCTTTGTTTGGGCTATTTCTCTCTCACACGTGCCACAGAGAACTAGGGTTTCTATAATAGATCTAGGGTTTCTATCTACAAGTTCGATCTTGTAGAAAAGAAAGCAAGTAGGTCAAGCGAAGGTCACCAAGGGTCATCCTCAAGCTCCATAAGTGAGGGAAAGGCAAGCGAAGGTCAAGGGAAGACCCAGAAGGCAAATTGAAGCTCATACATGTGGCAACAACAACTGCTGGGGGGGCCGAAATTTCAGATCTGCAGTGGAGGTCGAAATTCTGGAGCTAGAGGTCAAAGAAGTGCTACTAGAAGAGATTAGATTGTGTTTGAATGGATCAAGGTTAGCACATCATCCAGAGAGGTTGGTCTTGGTCTTGGAGGGTTCTGAAGTCAGTTTTAAGGTCTTGAAATTCGTCAATTGAAGAATCTATAAGGAAGAGAAGAGATTTGCGGGTTTTCCTCTCAAGTGGAGAGGTTTTGGCCCTAGCTTGTAGCCTATATTCTGTGTTCTTGTTCTTCTTGTTTTTGGTAGCTATTTGATGATACCCACTTATAATAATAAGTAACAAAGCTAATAAGTAAAGAGACATCACAAACAATTATCAAGTAAAGAAAAATCACTATAATCATTGCCCTATATATTTCTCCACAAAATCAACACACAAATTGCACTAGATTTTTTTTTAAAATTAAAATGGCATATGGTGATCTCATAGTTCAACAACAACCTATTTGAGCAGAGGGTCTAACTTTGTATAATTTTTCTTGTAACAACTAGTTAACGTCTAGTAGATCCCTCAGCCAAATAATATTTGTTGATTTGTCATCCACAAGACCAAAGACTAGTCATTTACATTAAAATAATTTTCTGCATTAAAATAATTAATTCACTCACAAAGAGAAAATGAATTGCATGATTTGAAGAGGCAATGAATTGCATGATTTGAGCAATTTCTAGCTTGGTTTGACCTTGAAAACATTTCACTTGATGCAACATGGCCCAACCACTTCGATAGTAAAGCATCCACGACTACTTGGGTAAGTTTCAACCCACTTTAGAATGCTATGCTTGCCTTTTTAGCTCACAACTTTGTTGGGAATGTGCTACAACTTGCTGATTTGACCTTGACTTTCTTGTTTGGTGGGTTGAAACTCCCTTCACGACCCAACCTCTACTTGCCTTAACCTCCACATCTTCAACATTTCACTTGGGAAAGCTTATGGCTAGTTTGACTCCCTTGACTTTCACATGTCGGTGGAAAACACCTTTAATGATTCATTGTTTTCTTGTAGAGTGAAACTTTTAGCGTAAGAAGGATGGCGTTGAGCATGGAGAAGCCAACATCTACTTTAGGATAACCAATGGTAAACCTTTGACCAACCTCAACTTTAAGTGTGTGCCCTTGACCACCCTTACTATCTCTCACCTGTTGGCTTGAGGAGGGTTGATCTTGCTTGCATGGCATGATAACTCCAACATTTTGTGTCTTTTGGGTGCTAGGAGGTGTGCATGTGTGTTAGGAAGCTTCATGCAACTCATTTAATGTAAAACTTAACCCATGCAAACATTAAGTATGATTGCCACCTTTTTATATGCCCATGTCCCCATTTGAAGGCTAATTTTTGCTTGAAATATGTTGTTTTTTCCAGAAACCCAGTGTGGCATGTTATGTAGGCACCATGTTGAACAAAATGAGCCATCGCTGATTTTGGACGTAGGAGCCTTGTGCATTGGGATCTATGAAGTGCCTTGAGAAATGTGAATTTTGCTATGAACTGTGAGACTATCAAGCGGAGAACTGAATTATACTTTACCATGGCCAAGGAGATGCTTACAAACGCTATAGCACATGACCATGTGAGAAAGACATAGGTGCACTCAAGATATGGGCTAGACAAGTCCTACATAGTGCAATCATCCTTACAGAACCAATAGCTCCTAGAAACCATGTTTCTCAATAGATCCATCTCAAAGCATCTGATCTTATCCAAGATGAAAAGAATTTAGAGTGAGGCCTAAAGGGCCTGGGCATGGCTGACCATAAGAGGCCTAGGACACCATATCCATAATCATCACATGGCCTACAAGACTTTGGGACTTGCATCTCTCTGTCCTACAATGGTGTTGTCTTGAAAATCTATTGGGTGCGTCCCAGAAGGTAACAAAAACCACTTCATTGTTATTGGTATTATTCAAAAACTTGGCACAACGCATCACTTATGGACATGGGTGGTATTTTTTGTAGGGTTCACATACTATTATTTATGGATATAGGTGGTATTTTTAGCAGGGTTTGGATGCTTGGCATGAGTGCTATCGCAAGAGGATGTAAAATCTAATTATGATTAGACTTGAAAATACTCAATGCATGAAGATAATTATGGAAAGTGTATTATGGTGAACTTATTTGTAGCTGGTAAAAGTATTGTATCTTCGTAAAAATATGCACACAAAGATCATATAATAGGAGTTGTAACTATGCTCAACATGGACATGGTGCCATGATTATCTAGAAGGAGCCATCTTTCTATGGGAAGCATTAACTATATTGTAATTTTTTGAGTTTTTGAGTGGTTTAGTGTTTGTTGGGCAATTTGTACTTTCTCGATACAGTGGTTTGTGTAGAGTTTGAGTAGTTTTTGCGTTGGGCAATTTACCAAGGTGAAGGTTACCATGCCATAGAGTACACTTTATTGAAGCAACATGTGAAGTGCACCTAGGGGCAAGGGATTTTATAGGTGATAAGGAGGAGACAGAATGGAAGCTTAAGCTCATTAAATAGGAAAAACTTTCACCAAAAGATTGGTGTTTGTTTTTTGTTGGCTTGACCCATGGAGGATTTGGACCTTGAATCACATGGTTTACATAATACTTCATAACATGCTGATCACTGATTGAACTGCTTCCATGGGCAACAACAAACTGGTTATTATTGAAACCACTACATTATTATTGGTATTGTTTAAAAACTTGGCACACAGTATTGTTTATGGATATGGATGGTATTTTTTGTAGGGTTTGTGTAACAAACAAAGTTCGTATACTAGGAGGAATGCTCTGATACCAATGTAACAAACAAAATTCGTATACACAATGAAATACTCAGAATATCTGGTATATAAGAATGTCCATCATGGGACAAATAATATATTATATAAGAATATTTGAATACAAGTGAGATGATTGCAAATGAGGGTGAGGGCCTGCTTATATACCCTAGGTAGGTACCTTTTCACGTACGATCATGTCCTTAGAGACACGCCTCTTCATTATTAACTACTAGTTAATTAATCATTATTTATGTTTTTTATTGTTTACATTTTTATTATTTTGTATAAATTATATCCATAACATTGCCTTCCTCTTCAAAAAGCTTTGTTCTCAAAGGGTATTGCTGAAAAGGCGTGTCATCTTTTGGAATTCTTCGATTTGTTATCTTCGTTGAGAAAAGATGATAAGATCCTTGGAGTGATAAACAAAATAGTCGCACTGAGAAGGGATCTGACCATCCTAAATCAATCTTCTGTGGAATCTAACGATTGCTGGAAACTTGTGATGAATTGTTATAACAAGACTAGATTGTGCAAAATTCAGTGTTTTTTGGAACATAAGTTTGTTTTGAGTGATACAAATACGTAAATTGATTGAGATGTCTGTTCTTGTGATTCAGATGTAGATAAGAAATTGTTTTGGTTTGTCCTTCCCTTTGCAATATTCTGATTTACTTCGGGAACTGATGTTGTTGAGTTAGTTACAAAATCTTCACTTGGAATTTTCATCATTTGAACTGCAACATTTGAGTATGTTTTTACTTCCATTGGTTTGTCACTTTCTTGAGTTGTGATATTTACTTGATCGATATTCGTTCCTTTTTCTTTGACTTGAACATCTACAAATTTCGATGCTTCTTTCTCGATAAAATATTGTACCTCGTTTTCCAACAAGTTCTTGTCTTTCTTAAACTTCTTAATCTGCATTAGTAATTTACTAATTTATCACTATGGTCCATGAGGCGAGTAACTTCTTCATTTTTGTTTGCGATAATCTTTTCAACTTCCTTCTGCATATTTTAGATTACCTTTTGCTTTTGTTGGAGAATTACTTTTGAAATTTCTTTTACGTCTTTTAGAGTTACTGAATTTGGTTTCAATGTAGCAGCCTGTAGCGTTGTTTTTTTCTTTTTGTAGGAAAATGTCAAAAACTTCTTTTTCGTATTTAGGATAAAGGATCCTATGTTTCCATCCAGGGTGAACCCAAAATAATGTCACCTTGATCCTCCCATAGGGTTTGAACAAAGAATTGCAATGTAAATGTATAATCCCCAATGTTTAACTGTAAATTGGTCATGTCATATTTTTTGTTGTTGAAACAGTGTAATTTTTCAATTATATTTGAATCAAGATTCACTAATTGGTTTGTGATTTTAGGTTTTATATACTTTTTATTTACTGTTGGTGAGATAGAAATAGTAACATCTTTCCTGCAATAGACCCTTTAATTCTAAATAGCATTGAAGCATAGTTATGTGAGGTTTCTGAAAATCTTCCCTCAATTCTGAATTAGATGCGATTTTGCTTTGTTGAGATGAACTTAGGGTTTTAAAAGTAACTCCTTTTTTGAAATAATACTTTTTTATAATTCTCTCTTTTTAAAAGAATCCTTAAATACTCTTTTAATTTTCGTCCCACTAAAATAATATTTTAGTAGAATTTCAAAAAACAACTCTTTTAATATTCCAGTCACTTTGTAATGCTTCAATTTCAAATAAATAAATAGATATCAAAATGGATTCGAGGCGACTGCAATGGAAGGGTTGGAGGATTTATATAAATGTGTTTTAATTAGTTTATTTTAATAGTTGTTGGATTTAACAAACAACGAAACAATGGGTGCAACCCTTGGTGATAGTACAATTCGTACGAAAGTGGCAACCCTTTCGAAATAGTGAAAGGCTTCTAAATGTTGGATATCTATATATATATATATATATATATATATAATTTAAAAAAATATGAAATCAACAATAAATAATGAGCTTGATTGCAGTGGAATGATGCGTTTTACTATTAGAATATATCTCTATTTAGTTATATCTCTATTTAGTAATGCTCAGTCTTTTAGATGTTTCTATTCTTATTCTTTTAGCAGTTTCTTAGATGAAACTGTTTGTTCTATATTCTACATAGAAACCTGATGTTTCTATTCTTGTAAATATCTTTGTATTATCATTGAGCTGTTTGCTCCATGTGAATTAATTCATTCAACATTCTTTTATGGTATCAGAGCAAGGTTAAGAGATTTTTTCTTGAACAGTAATTCTCTTTGCATCGAAATCTCTTGAGTCCTTTCTAAGGTCGAGCCCTCTGTAAGCCAGGCAGCCTTCACTGAGTCTTAGCCTCGGCTTTGCTCGCTGTGATAAAAGCTTACAATCGTCCATCTCGATACAGAAATGGATTCTTCTCTTGCATGATCATTTTATTAAAGAAATAACTTTGTGGCGGTGACTATTTTCGTGGGAGCGGGATTTTTTTTTACTGGCCAGTTTTGCTGGGAATCGTGGATCCGGCTATCTTCTTCTTCACCTGGCAGCTACTCGACCACAACGAGGAATTTCTCAGCATTCATGATCCAGGTGTTTTCTCTCAAAACTCACTTGTGTTTTTGAAAGTCAGACTCGTGGTTTGAAAATTCTATCTGCGGGCAAATTCGTGATTTTATTTTCAAGATTGTCAAACCCGTGGATACGCGTGTATTTTTTAAAAAAAACTCGTGGATATTTTTTCTGAAGCCCGAGGATTTATATTTGAAGCCTGTGGATACACATTTGAAACCCGTGGTGATTATATAGTTCCGAAACCCGTGATTATATTTCCGGCCCGTATTTGATAACCCGTGGCAGTTGAATTTTGAAAACCCGTGGTCCATATATATTCCGTTGAATCCCGTGGCAGTTAAAACCCGCTGAGTCGTTTACAGTTGAGACGTGACGTGAAGGCTTGATAGCTCACGTGGGCCAACGTGGTTAGATATTGGTATTTGATTTATCAGCGTTACCAATCCGTGGTGTTTGCCGGAATTTTTTTTTTCCGTGGTTCTGGTTGCCGACATTTTTATCAGCAGTTCTGGTTGCCGGAATTTTTATCAGCGGATTTTTTTTTTTTTTGTATCCTGTCAGCCTTCTTTACAAAGCTATACACGTGTGGTAAACTTGCATGCTCCTGTGGGAAACTAAATTCTCAGAAATATATATTTTGTGCTAGCAGTATTATCATTGATTTAGACTGGAGAGATACCTTTGCTGGGTAAAATTTTTTTTTAGCAGGACAAAGTCTGTCTTTGCTGGGTAAAATTGTTTTTAGCAGGACAAAGTCTGTTCTTTAATTTACACCAGGATAAACAGTCAGCTACATTGTTCTTGTGTGTCATACTTCTGTAGTTTCTTTGTGAAAATGGCCACACTTACCAATCTGATGTTAGAAGGAAATCAACGCTTTAATGGCAGCAACTATAACATTTGGAAACAAAGACTGTTGACCATTTTTGAGTACAGGCGTCTTGATCAACTCATTTTGGGCAAAGAGCTTCGTCCAGGTACAGCCGGGACCGATCAAGATAAATTTGATGATCGAAATCGAGAGGCTGTTATGCTTCTCAAGCTCTCTGTCGCTGATGATCAGTTACCACAGATCCCTTCTGGCAAGACAGCTGCTGAAATCTGGCAACAGTTGAAAGAATTGCATGAGACATCTGATAAAAGCAGAGCTTTTTTTCTCAAAAATCAGTTGTTCTCCATCATGATGGATGAACATATGTCTTTACAGGAACATCTCAACAAAATTAAAGACATTCGAGATCAGCTCGAAACCATTGGTCGGACCATGGAGGAAGAAGATATGGTAGTCATTACTCTGAAGAGTCTACCAAAATCTTATGAACACTTCATTGAAACACTCAACATTACAACCACAAATGTTGATCTGAAGTTTTCAGATTTATGTACCAAACTTCTGCAGCAAGATAGGTGGAAACAGCAGTTTGGTAGTGGTACTTCATCAGTACCCTTGGAAAATGCATTTACTGCAAAATATCAGTCCTCTCAGTCTTTTCAGCAGAAAGGATCATCTCAGTCTTTTGATCCTAACAGGAAGAAAAGTGTACAGTGTAATTACTGTCACAAGTTCGGTCACATGAAGAAAGATTGCAGGCAGAGGATTGCTTCTGAACAAAAGAAACAGGGAGGGTCACATCAGACAGCGAATGTTGCAGAACATTCCAAGCAGACAGATTCTGCCTTTTACGCCTTTATGGCTAAAAGGTCTTCAGAACATGTTCCTTCCTCTGCATGGTACATTGATTCTGGTGCATCACGCCACTTCTCTCACAGGCGTGACTGGTTTATTGACTTTTCACCTTTCAGTGATTCAGTTGTATTTGGTGGAGGTGAAAAGTACACTGTTGCTGGCAGGGGTACAGTTCAAATTCAGTCTGGTGGACGCACGCTCATATTTCTAAATGTATACTATGTTCCTGGTATGGAGATTAATCTGCTCTCTGTCAGTCAGATTATGAGGAATTCTCCTCAGCTTGATGTTGTGTTCAGTGCACACAAGTGTTCCATCATTGACAGGGAGACCAGTCTGACAATTGCTACTGGCCTCGAGGACCATGGTCTATACAGGCTACTTGACACTGGTGACTTTCCAGAAGTGGCACTAGCAGCTCGTGTCTCTCCCATCAGTACTCTATGGCATCAGCGATATGGGCATCTCAATATGCAGTATCTCTCTCAGCTCTCTAGGGAGGGACTTGTGTCAGGATTACCTGATATTCAGACTCAGCAGTTGGGGGTATGCAGCGCTTGTCAAGCGGGAAAGCAACATCGGTCGCCATTCAAAAATGGAGAATCTTGGCGCGCATCCCAGGTACTTCAGTTACTTCATGCTGATATTTGTGGTCCTATGAATACAGCTTCTATCACTGCTTGCAAATACTTTTTACTTATTGTAGATGACTTCAGTTGAAAGATGTGGGTGTATTTTTTAAAAAATAAATCTGATGCTCTTAGTACCTTTCAGAAGTTTAAAACTTTAGTTGAAAACGAATCTGGTTGTAATATCATGACCCTTAGGACCGACAATGGGGGGGAATTTTGTTCCTCAGCTTTTGCCAACTTCTGTGATATTCATGGCATCAAACGTCAATTAACCACACCTTACACTCCCCAGCAAAACAGTGTTGTCGAGCGTCGCAATTGCACGGTTGTTGAAATGGCTCGTTCCATGTTACAACACCGGAGTGTTCCAAACAAATTCTGGGCTGAAGCAGTATTTACTGCTGTTTACCTTCTTAACCGATCCCCTACTCAGGCTGTTAAAGGGAAGACTCCTGAAGAAGTGTGGTCTGGTCGTAAGCCTAAGATCAGTCATCTCAAAGTTTTTGGCTCAGTTGCATATGTTTGGATTCCATCTGCTAAGCGATCTAAGTTGGATTCCAAAAGTCAGAAACTCATGATGACAGGTTACAGTGATCATCACAAGGCTTATAGGCTGATAGATATAGCCACTGGTCGACTTAGCTTCAGTCGAGATGTAGTATTTGATGAAGACAGAGGATTCTTTCAGTCTTCTTCTTCTGAGCAGCGCTCTGAGGATCCGCCTCACAGTGTTCTTCTTCCAGTCAGTCCATCTGATGGGAGGGATGATGTAGCATCAGGATTTGATACTACTCTATCTGAGCTTCCTCCAGAAGCTAATCCCCCTCTTGCTGTCCCTATTGCTCTTGAGCCTGCTTCTCTTCCTCCTGATATTGGTCCCTCTAATCCTGATATTGGTTCTTCTTCTCTTCGGCCTAAATGGTGGGCTAAAACCATAGGTGATCTTCGGGATGATGAGCTCCTTGAAGGTAGAACTTCTAGGCATAAGAACAGACAACAGTCTACAGTCAATTTTGCTCTTATGGCTAACCTTCACAGTACTTTTGAGCCTCAAACATATTCAGAGGCTAAGGGTATATCTGAGTGGGAACAGGCTATGGAAGCAGAATTTCAGAGTCTTCAGAAGAATCACACATGGACACTTTCTGATCTTCCTGCAGACAAAAAACCCATAGGCTGCAAATGGGTATATAAAGTCAAATACAAAGCTGATGGAACCTTAGACAAGTATAAAGCTCGGCTTGTGGCTCGAGGATTTTCACAGAAGGAAGGCATCGACTATGAGGAGACTTTTGCTCCTACAGCCAAGATGAGTACCATAAGGCTTGTTCTTGCCCTAGCAGCTCAGTTCAATTGGAAAGTTCATCAGATGGATGTAAAAAGTGCTTTCCTAAATGGTGATCTCCAAGAAGAAGTCTACATGACGCAGCCTCCAGGATTCAAGGTTGCTGGTCAAGAACAGAAAGTGTGTCGGTTAGTTAAAGCAATCTATGGATTGAAACAAGCTCCTCGGGCTTGGTACATGAAAATTGATCAGTATCTGACAGATCAGGGTTTTCAGCGGAGTCCATCTGATGCAAACCTGTATATCAAGCATACTGATGATGATATCTTGTTTGTAGTTGTCTATGTGGATGATCTTATCATTACTGGCAGCTCTGCACATTTGATCCATGGGATCAAACAAGATCTATGCAGAACTTTTGAGATGACAGACTTGGGACTTCTTCATTACTGTCTGGGGGTTGAAGTGTGGCAGACTGAAAATCAGATCTTTCTTTCTCAGTCCAAGTATGCCAAAAATCTTGTGGAAAGGTTCAGAATGCAGGATTGCAAACCGGCCACGACTCCTATGGAACCAGGGCTCAAACTTTCAGCACAGTCATCCTCTCCTCTTGTGGATGAAACTTTATTCAGGCAATTAGTGGGCAGTCTCATCTATCTTACTGCTACCAGACCTGACATCAGTTTTGCAGTAAGCTACATTTCTCGCTTTATGTCAGCTCCTAAAGCTGATCACTGGATAGCAGCAAAGCGGGTGCTACGATATGTGTGTGGTACGTCTGATTATGGCCTCTTATATACTTGCAGCTCCACTCCTATTCTCAGTGGCTACACTGACTCTGACTGGGCCGGTTCGGTTGATGACCGTAAATCTACAGCTGGGTATGTGTTTAGTCTAGGATCTGGAGCTGTTACTTGGACTAGTAAGAAGCAACAGGTAGTGGCTCTCTCCTCAACAGAAGCAGAGTATCGGGGAGCAGTTAAGGCAGCCTGTGAGGCAGTTTGGCTTCGTCGTATGCTTGCAGATATGCATGTTTTTCAGACAGGGCCTACTTCTTTGTTTTGTGATAATCAGGGAGTGCTCAAACTTGCCAAGAATCCTGTCTTTCATGAACGAACAAAGCATGTGGAAACTCACTGCCACTACATTCGACAGCTGGTTGAAGACGGCTCAGTTCAGTTGCACTATGTTCCCACAACAGAGCAGCCCGCCGATATTTTTACCAAGCCTCTTGGTCCTGATAAATTTGTAAAATTTCGCGGGTCTATTGGTGTTGTAAATAGATTGAGCATTAAGGGAGGGTATTAGAATATATCTCTATTTAGTTATATCTCTATTTAGTAATGCTCAGTCTTTTAGATGTTTCTATTCTTATTCTTTTAGCAGTTTCTTAGATGAAACTGTTTGTTCTATATTCTACATAGAAACCTGATGTTTCTATTCTTGTAAATATCTTTGTATTATCATTGAGCTGTTTGCTCCATGTGAATTAATTCATTCAACATTCTTTTATTTACCAGGTTTTGCGTTTTACCAGGTTTTTCATATTTTTTTAAATTTTATATATATATATATAATTTAAAAAAATATGAAATCAACAATAAATAATGACCTGATTGCAGTGGAATGATGCGTTTTACTAGGTTTGGGGCTATTCCACAACCCAAATGTTGTATGCTGCATATTAGTTAGTGGCAAATGACGATAGCAATTAGCAACAGGGTTGCGGCTGCAGGTACAGAAGGTGGGAGCTGTGGATTTGCTATGGTGGGTATGTCTAAGGATTGCAGTAGTGAGGATCCTGTTGCGGCAACAATTCCACGAAATCTATTAGCTGCGTGGATAGGGGAGTCAGCAACAGTGGTGACAAAGGGTGTGATGGCGGTGACAAATACCGACTGCGAAGTTAAGGTGGTTGTTTGGCGTGCAATAGTGGGTGTGTGGAGGCGATTTCAAGTGTAGTAGTGGTCGATGCGGGGGAACATCCGAGCGAGGTGGCGGTTATGGCGGCCCATCAACGGCTTGTCAGGTGACGCGGCGGCAGTGTAGCCGTTTTTTTAATTTGTTTTAATTTATTTATTTATATTTGTTTTTTGATTTTTTTTAATATGGAGATATATATTTTTTAATTTTTTCAAATAATCTCTTTTTTATTAATTTTTTTAATTTTTATTAATGCCCAAAGGCCTATTGTAGAATGGAGAAACTCCAAAACTTGTATAGCAAAATGCTCAAATCACGGTGGCAGCAAAGTTGATGAAAGTTTGATGGCCAAAGGTCGGATCAAAACTAGTAGAATGGAGAAACTCCAAAACTTGTATAGCAAAATGCTCAAATCACGGTGGCAACAAAGTTGATGAAAGTTTGATGGCCAAAGGTTGGATCAAACTAGTTTTGTGCAGAGGTGGAGCGGCCAGAGGATCAAATAACTCTTATACCAATGTAACGAACAAAGTTTGTATACTCAGAGGAATGCTCTGATACCAATGTAATGAACAAAGTCTGTATACACAACAAAATACTCAGAATATCTGGGATATAAGAATATCCATCATGGGACAAATAATATATTATATAAGAATATTTGAATACAAGCGAGATGATTACAAATGTGGGTGAGGGCCTGCTTATATACCCCAGGCAGGTACCTTTTCACGTATGGTCATGTCCTTAGAGACATGCCTCTTCATTATTAACTACTAGTTAATTAATCATTATTTATGTTTATTATTGTTTACATTTTTATTATTTTTATATAAATTAAATCCATAATAGTTTGGATAGGGTTTTTTATGCACACGGGTGGTATTTTTAGTAGGGTTTGGATGTTTACTGTGAGTGTTATTGCAAGAGGATATAAAGGATAATTATGAATAACTTTGAACATAAATGAACATATAAAGATAATAATGGTAAGTATATTCTGACAAATAATTTATTTGCATCATGTGAAAGTACCCTATCATTAAAAAATATGCACACAAAGACCTTATAATAGGAATTTTAATTAGGCTCAACATGAACATTATAGTGTCACCAATTTTTGGATTGCCTTGTGGTGAGATTAGGAGGGATTTCCAAAGCTTATGTCAGCGAGGTCATAGGAGTAGGATTACATTATTGGTGGGCCTGGAGGGTTATGACTGGGATTGCTTGTAATTTTTCTTCATCAGGATCAGTTCTGCACAGTTTGATCTTGGTTTCGTTGCATTCCGATGATTTCCATAAAACAAAGTTATTAACAGGCATAAATTAATTATGCCTAAGGTGTTGTTTCACGCTGATTAGTTGGAGAAACACCTTAGTGTAATAGCTCGTTCGAATCGAGACAAAAAGATCTACAAGATAAAATGATGAAAAGGGGCTTTGGGAGGCTAGTGTGATCATGGTGGCAGTTTAAGCATTTTCTGGAGATAAAAGTGACTTTAATTAGTAATAAAAAATCACTTATTAAATAAAAGGTGAAAAAGTGTTTTTATCTAAGGGGTAAATAAAAGGGGGCAAAAGCCACTTGGAAAATAGGAGGAAAATGTACTAAGTGGCTTATTAATAAAATAATAAAAGAAGATTTCTAGAAGATTGGAGAAGATCTGACAAAATCTTATAAAAGAGGAGAGAAGGCCATTTCACATTCATTTCGATTTATGATTATTTCTTGTTGATTGATCGGGAGCTCAGGCGAGTTTCTCTCGAGGGTTTCAGGTGAGACTCTCATACTAGTTTTGATAGACATCATTGCTACCCTAGTTGTTACTCACCAATTTCGGTGGCCATCATTGCCACCCTAGTTGGAATTGCGGGGAAATCACACAGGTTTTCCATTTGTGCTTCAATTGCGGGTTATTTGGGAGACATTTCTTTAGTGGGACGAATTATTCATTATTGTCGGGGTTCGAGATTGGATTGTCGCTGAAGAAATTTTCCATAGCTGAAGGTTATTGGTTGAGGTCGAGTTGATTGGAGGGCTGGATTCATTTTCTATTGAGGTCGAATTTATTTGCTGAGGCCAAATTTATCTATTTGGGCTAAGTTTATTTGCTGGAGCCTAGTTTATTTTTCGGGGCCAAATTTATTTGTTGGGGTCGAGATTATTTGTTGGAGATCTATGTTTGCTAGGGTTGAGATTATTTGTTGGAGATCTTTATTTGCCGGGGCCGAGATTATTTTCCGGAGATCTTTGTTAGCTGGGGCCAAGATTATTTGCCGGAGATCTTAATTTACTGGGGCTGAGATTACTTGCCGGAGCTGAGCTTATTTGTTGAGGCTGAATTCATCATTATAGGATGGCCAAGTTGCTAACTATAGAAGTGGCACATTGACTGAGTTATTTCTTGGACTTGTATTATAGGTTCCTAGATTAATATTCTCCATGTAAATCTCTCGATGAAATTAATAAAACTATGGTTGTGCCTTAAAATATTTTTGCTATAAGTGTTTATTTGTTTTGCGTACAAAGTGTTTGAAGAAAAGTTTGCTCACAAAGTGTTTGTTAAAATTCCTAAATGAGAAAATTTAATATTTTTGCAAATTGTTCTAGCATATTTCAGATACTGGATATTACAAACATGATGCGATGGTTGTATAGAAGCAGTTAGATTTTTGTAGGAAACATTTTTTATAACATTAACATTTATTTTTGTTTTAGATGATGATCTAGCAAGAAGCTAGAGGAATGCAAATTACAACACCCAGAAGAGCAATTGATCTTTGCCTCTTACAAGAGAGTTTCAAAATCGAGGCAAAGATGCTAGAATGTATTCTACATAAAATTCTATGCAATCATAGAGGCATGCAGTTGAAGATGGCACAAAATTGTCCACCCAGAAAGATAAATAAGTAATACATCATGTGAAAACAAAGTAAATCTCAAGAGTGATTTCCTTTTGACTGAAGGCAACTGGGTCTCTTGCATGTGGACTTTGTAGAGAACTCATTGATTCTTTCATTACCTGATTGTTCCTCTTTGTCTTCTTCTTTGAAGACCTTGTTGGAAAATCAAGGTCTTTGAGGATTAATATTGATTTTCCTTACTTGATAATTACTTGTGAACTTTGTTGGCTTCTTATAAAATTCTTTGTGTTCTTTTACTTCATCAAGCAATTACCAAAATATAAACATGAATATCACAAGAGACAATGAACACAAGATATAGGCTCCATGCTAAGGCAAAAATCCACAATTAGGGAAAACCCAAACAATCCTCTTCTTATAGAATCAGATCAAATGAGATATCCAAGACTAGGACAACTACCTCCATAAGATCCCCATGTCAGCCCTCCATTCTCATTCATGATTCATCTTCAATAAGATCAACTGGTCTGTCACATGATGCCTTGTCCCATAGAGAATGTTCGTCCTTCTTGTAGCTCTCATTCTTGTCCTTTTTTGCCTTTCATAAAACAATGATTACCTTCCTTCTTTAGTTCGTAAAGCATCACAAAATCTCGCATATAGTTGCAGACTTGTAGCTTCAGAAAACTCGTATTCTTTCATCCTAAGTAACTCACATTCCTTTCAGATTGTATTCCACATGAAATTCACGTATATTGCTTAAGGACTTCAGCGAAATCATTTGAGAACTTCAACGAATTTTTCCACTGAAATTCACACTTTCTTTTCACAGAAAAACTGAATGAACTTATGATCTCTTTGGTGGACGATTTATGCCAATATATAGTTATTCGTCACTATGAAGGATCATGTCTGTTCAGCAGGCCGAACTGACCATCTGGAGCGCCGACTTGGTCTTATGAGGTCAATTTGACTAAAACAAAAATTCTTTTCCTTTTTTTTTATAAGTAGTCCAAATGGACTGTTGCTCAAATTTTATTCTTGTTGTAAAGTTTAACTAGGTTCGGTCTTCATAATGACATGTAATTATGATTTTTGTAAATGATGTAAAGAAGAAAAAAAAATTTATTATTTGCTTGCTTCATGGGTTTCATGAGCAAGAGATTTTATTTAGATGGCTCCCATTGAGAGCCTTAGGATTTGTCATTAAAGTAAAAGAGTCAATGTCATGTATGAAGAACCCTTCTTGCGAATATAACAATGTATATGAGTCTATAAAAAAATCTAGAAGCCCTCCAATGACAAGCACTAGTCCTCCTCTTCATATCGGCCTTCAGATGCATAAGAAGTTAGAAACTCATGTCGACTCACCTTATATGGAGACACATCTATTCGAAATGTTATGTCGACTTATATTGATAGGGAAACAACTATGTATAGGCGTGAAGGCACTTCACATTTCCACAGTTCAGAGTTTGGATTCCTCTTAGATTTTCGGATGATAATTACGGTCAACAATTTGATAGTTCTTTGAGAATTTCGGTGACCAAGGTAGAGACAAGTTCAGATGGAAATCAGATAGGTACAGTGAACAATTCGGATATAAACACAGTGAAGATAATTCGAATCTCTCTGATTCTTCGGGTGACAAAGGATAGTGAAGCTCAGATACATCTCTGAGATTTTTCAGGTGGACCAAGGCAGTAATAGATTTGGGTCACAAAAGCTCGTATCACAAGAAGTTCAAATCTCTGAAGGTCAAGGAATTCGGATCACAGTTGAAGTGACAAAGTACATAAGGAACTCGGATCAACGATGAAAGGATATCACAGTAATAAGGGTTCAGATGTCTGAGAAAGAGTCTCAATGCTACAACATAAGGATACAATTCAGATGAGGGTATATATACCATAGTTAGTGGAGATGATCTCAAGGTCAAAGCTAAAGATGAACTGAGAAGAAGAAGGAGAACTAGTGTCTTGGTCTTGAAGTGGCTAATAGGTCAAGGGTCTTGGTCTTGGTATTCATCATTTGGAATCTCTATAAGGAGTGAGAGGTTTTGGCCTTGGTTGATAGCCTACATTCTGTGTCTCTTGTGTATTTCTGTTCATGCATTGGTCACTGTTTGATGAAGACGGTCACTAATAATCCGAGAAGAAGAAGATTCTAGTCTAAAGAAGTAAAAAGCATTCACAAGTAGTTAGTAATTGAAGATAAGTCACCTAATGCTAATGCCCTAGATTTCTCAACAATTCTTTGACTCTATCAAAACTTAGAAGCATGAAGAACATGCTTAACTAAATAAATAATATTAATATATATATATATATATATATAATTTTTTTTTTCTTTAGTTACAAGTACACAGATAAACATGAAGATCGAACCTAATTAATTTTACAACACTCCCTCTTAACTAGGGAGGTATTCATAATGGCTCAACAGGTCTGTCTCAAGTTGAAATATTCTCATATGAAGGGATCCAGATTGATAAGCATTAATGATGACAATATCATCACAACCAACATTGTCACATTACCAAGGTCTTGACAGGTACAATCTATCTCTCACAAGATCAAAGCACAATGTTGGGAGGCACAATCTATCTCTCCTGGGGATATCACCCACAAAATGGTGGGTAACACGGCCTATGCAAAAGCTCCACAACAATTTTTAGGAAATGTGGGGGGGCATCAGGGTCTTTAACACAAGCGACCACGACATACTAAAAATAGTAAAAACTTATAAATATAAAATATATGATATGTCATTTAAATTTTATAATGTATCCGTCTTTATCATTATATAATATATAACACTTACATCATGAAGCATAATCGATGAATCATATAATTGAAACAAATTTAAAATGAAAAGCATGATATCATATAATCATACATCATACATGTAAGTTTGTAACTATACAGTGTAACTACTAACAATGTACAATGAAAATAAATGTTTAAAGTTTTAAACCATATTGAAGTTCCAACTGTGAATACTGAATATTGAAATAAAAGTCAAGTTTGATACATCAAGAGTCAATTTTTTATAGAGTCAAGTCTAATATATCATATATCAAGATTCAAAATAAACTGATGTCTACAACTGAAGTCTGAAACAGAAAAGAAAAAAAGTTAATAACATAAGAACATATCAAATGATAAATGAGCATAATTGCTTAAGGTAATGCCCCGCTAGTCTCTGCATCCAACTGCTACATGAATAAATTAGGATCAACCATGTCACCATCTGAATCAGAATCACTTGCATTCTCAAACATGCTAAGTGGCACACCAACCAACCCCATCTGTGTCTCTTCAAGTCTCTCCTCCATATCTACTTGTGCATCATCCTCTGGATCAACATCCCATCGTGTTGTTGATCCCTCGGTTGTCTTCCTATGCTCAAGACGTAGGGTGCTGTGCACAATAACTAACTTCTCAATTCTTCTAGAGGTAAGCTTGTTCCTCTTGATAGAGTGGATGAAGCTATATGTGGACCAATTCTTCTCTGTTGCAGAGGAACCAACAATCTGAGACAACAAACACATAACTAGATGTTTGAGCTATGGAGCACCATCCTCATGCATCCTCCACCAACCAATCGGGTCATCTTGGGCTAGATCTATGCGATTTGCCCGAGCACCACGTGTATTGAAGGGGTCACTAAGAGATGCAAACTGAACAAAATGTCTTCGAAATTTTTCCCCCTTCTCATTATACATCTTTGCAATTACATCTAGTAAGCCTTTCTTTACCTCAGGATCATCAATACGAGGCACTCTCCCAAGCCTTTCAACATACCATTTTGGGTTTAATGCATATGCTGCCATGTGCAAAGGTGTGTTCATGTGATCCCACCTACGCTGAATGATGGGTCGAATCTGAGATGTATAGAACTCTAATGAGGGTTCCCTATGTTGAATGGCTGCCTTCACATGACCCAACATGCTATCAAAGGTCTCATATATTTCTCCAATACTAGGAGCATCTGAATCAGTGTAACGAATAACCTCCACAATAGCACCCAAGAATGACACCAATTAGGAACAATCTGCCCACCAATCATTGTCCAACACCTGAAGCCTGACCTTCTTCCTCGAGTCTATCTTTGATTCTGACCACCTTCCCCAGTCTGGATTCACAACCAAGGGTTGTAGTGGTGTTTGTACCTCTAGCATCCTCTCCAATAAGAGAAAATAGCTAGCATATCTAGTATCGGCGGGCTTGAGCAGTTCCTTCCTCGTGTGAACCCTGTACATGGCCAAGGATGTGTGGTGGTTGCAGATAAACATCTGCACATCTCTAGCAGCTGTCACCAGGTCTGATATCCACTGAATTTTGCCAATGCCCTTGAGTACATTATTGAGTGTATGCACACAACAAGGAGTCCAAAATATATGTTGATACTTGCTTTGAATCATTAACCCAACTAATCTACAAGCTGCTGTTGCATTTGTCACAACCTGCACCACACTATCAACCCCAACATCCTCTATAGCTTCTGGAAGAAGCGCAAATTGGAAAGATGCTTCTTTGCGCTTTCCAGAAGAGTGAACAACTTTAAAAAAGAATGGACCTTCTGCAAATGTCACTATGATGTTGATTAGTGGACATTTTTGGATGTCAGTCCATCCATCCATAACAATAGAGCAACCAAGCCTCAACCATTTTTGTCTCATTCTCTCTTTTTGCACATTAATTTTGGACACTTGTTTATGTAAAATTGTTGTTTTTAGCTTATGTTCTCTGGGTGGTACATATGAAGGCCCTATTTTCGCAATTGCTTGGACCATTTCCTTGAAATAACGAGAACGAACAACATGGAAAGGAATTCCATTGGAAAAAAGAAATTTTCGAATTGCATCTTCTGTGTCATCTCGATCTAGAACATTGTACATCCTAGAAATTGTAGCACCCATTACACAAGAACGAGATGTGCTAGTAGAAACCTTTGTCTTTTTTGATGAAGCACTGGATGGAGGCATATTTGTGCATGGATCAACATTTTTGCTAGAAAATAGTCCTTTTCCACTGGCTGACCTTTCTAGCTTCCAAAGTTGCTCTCTTTGAGCTGGATTCAGGTTGTTATAGGGACACATATTGGCTCCCTTACCTGTAATAGCCAAAATATGTTGCGTCACCCTGGTATAATTGCCAACAAAGTGATGCCCACAAATATTGCAAACTCAATCATGTGAGCCACCACCAACTTTGGATTTTTTTCCGAAGTTTGGTTGCATAGATTAGAAGCGGTTTTAGAGGATTAAATGCCCCCTTTGCAACTTTTGCCAGATCTCTTGGTGGGCCTTCAAAATCTACACCATGCAAAGGCCTCTTCTGATTTCCTGCCCTCCTATGATTGCTTTCAATTTCTTCTTGTGCATCATGTGACTCACTACCACTGTAGTTGCTATCACTGTCCCTAGAATAACTCTAACTCATAGTTGTAATTTGTAACTTGTAGGCTGCAACAAGGGTTTTGAAATTTATATAGTGATTTGGTATTCCTAGTGATTACTAGAACTATAGGGGTAACTCAAGTCTGAAAATTTAAAGATACAAATTAAAAAAATTAAAAAAATGCACAACCTTGAAGCTATAGGCATTATTAATTAATTTTAAATAATTAAAAATTTATTAGACAACCGAGAGAGTTTATTTACTGTGCTTGTATTTGACAATTTGTGTGCACTGTATACAATGCCAATGCCTCTACTAGTGCCTCTGTTCTCGCCGCTTGGCATAGCAAAACAACGCTTCATCGTTCAGTGTTCACAATGTCCAACATTTAGCAGCAGCATTATCCAAATCCTTGAGTAATGGATTTGTAGGCAACATTATCCAAATCCGTCCACCGTTCAACGCTTCATCGTTTAGTGGCAACGTTTCAGTGTTCACACTGACCAACACTGACTCTTGAGAGATTGAGAGCAGCTGCGGGCATTGATAGTTGATAGACAATGGCAACAACGATGACTGAGAGCAATAGCGGGCCGTGACAACAGAGAGCAACAACAACGACGATGATGGTTGATGGGCGATGGTCGATGGGTGACTTCGATTTCGACTTGGGCGATGCCATAACGGTTTGGATGACAACTTCGAATGAAATTATGAAACCCTTGCCTGCACTTCATAAGAAATAGAATTTCAATTTTTTTTGTTTTATTAAAAAATTGCGATTTTGTTCTAAGGAAACGACCACAAACGACCCCTTTCGCCTAGGAAACGACCCTGTTTTGAGGAATTGACCCCGAAATTCAACGAAACGACCCCTTCGAAGTTTCCATGCATACCTTGTGTAGTGACCAATCCAGGGGTCTAGATTAGACTAAATTTAATGTCAACCAAGGTAGGTAAACTTAGAGGCACGTGTCTACAATCTATAGACCTAAAAGGATCTCATCTACCTAGATAAGTGTCTACTGTGACAGGCTACAACACTCTGTTACAAGAGATTGGAATATGTTTCCTTTCACAATTCAAACACTTATATCTCCTAATTTAATCAACTGTTCTAAGAAAACAAAGTGTTACTAGTCTGAGTTTTCAATCCTCTTACAAGGATATCATTCACAAAAACTCTTTCCAACTAACACACTAAGCATTCATGAAAACCAAATTTTTTTTTAAGCATACTAAGACTCAAATGCATGAAAACCGAGTCCATAAAGATACTTCGAAATTCAGTGCTCAATTAAATCTTTTACAAGATCTTGTTCAATAATTTAGCAATTGAAGTTTCAAGCTATCACCATGAATCATACAATATCACAAGAACTTCTAATCGAATTAATTAATTCACAAACAAAGAAATGGTATCAAACGCTATTCAGATCTGAAGTCTAAATGCTATGAAAATAAAATGGAAGTATACCAGTCCCCACGTAGGGCCCGTCCACGCGTTGATGGTACACTTAGAAAACTTTAGATGTTGAAACCGTTAACACAAAACACTAGAATGATAAAACGCTGCCTGTGATTAAAGTCTGGAAATCAATTACATGCAGGAGTTCTGGTAACAATACAATACAATATGATACGCAGTCTTAAGTCTGCTCCATGTCTCTTATCACGCAATCCTATTTGCAATCAGATGTACATACATTATCACGCAGATGTTTCTGCTTTTACAGTCAAAAAGGCGATTTTTGTTTTTTTTCTAATCTTAACTGATTTCCAAAACAAAACGAAATCAATTTAGGTAACTCTGGCTTTTTGCTGCTTTTATGACCAAAAAGGCTGGTTTTGACCAGCATTGACCATGTATCCAAGAGCTCCAGATGCGATGCTGAATAGATCTTTCGCCATGTATGTACATCTGTGATCACGTCCCTATATTTTGTTTTGATTTTCCTGCCATGCCACATGTCACAACATAAACCAATTACAAGAAGTCATGTCATCCCGTAATTTTGTTGAAAATTTCTAATTTTTAGCATAAAAATCCACAAATTAAATTTAATGTAAAATAACAATTATAATGCTTAATTGATCAATTTCAATGGACTATGAGGGGTTTATGGGAGAAAATGATAGATGAATGATGGATTTGTAGAAGAAAAGGATGGCAATAAAATAGTACCAACACCTTGTTTTTTGGGAGTGTGGGGAAACGACCCCTAGTCGACCCCAAGTCCCCGGAGTGTGAGGGAGCTAGGGATCTCGACCCCTAGGTGGGGGGACATGACCTCGTGGAACACTGTGTATTTTCTAGCAGAGTTTTGGGAAATAAAGGCCATGAAACCTGTTGTTTCAGGGAAGTGCATGGGAAGAGTATTCCGACAGTCTTATGGTCTTCCTAGAGGCATTTTATTGCAGGTTGGAGATCAATGTTGATGTAAGGAAGAATTTGAAGTGTTTTGCACCATTAAAATTGACCAATTGCTCATTTGAAGTGGACCCGAAGACATAGCCCAGGAATGATGAATTCCTTTATCAATTTGCTCTTATTGGTATTTTCTATTGTTGTTTTTTAATGCAAATAAATATTTTTAATTGCTTATTAAGCTTTATTAATAAAGTTAAAAGAAACTACAATAAGCGTACAAAATAATTTCAAGCTCTAATTTTAGATCAGATATAGTGCTTGTGGTTTTGATCACTTATATGAAAGAATGATGCCCATAGGCTAAACAATGATCACAAGATCACTCAGTCACACAAGATGATATTACATTTGAGTTGCGTGTTTATACACAACAGATGTAGTGCATCTTCTCAAGACGAGTTATGGGCCCACATAAGTAGGATGCACTCAGTAAGAGGGTTATTGAGTTTAGATATCAAAGTTGACTATGTTGTTATACAATAAATGAATGATCACATGAATGACCGAATAAAAGTTGGTTGTGGCAGAATGTGAGATTTGCAGTATTCTCAACAAAATTTCAGCTCCCTGAAAACATTGTAAATGAAAGAAATCCTAATTTCTTGGAAATTGATAAAAAATTTATTTGTTGAGCACCATTGCATCCAAAAATGTGATTAGAGTTTCAGTTGTTCATTTGGCTTCCACAAATGTTGCAGTAAGGGATGTGTGCCTCCTGAGATTGGGTTGCACAACTTGAGATAACACATGGACAATATAAAAGTAATCAAAGTTGACCATGTTGTAAAGTAGGATGCACTCAGTGGTTCCAACCTTGTTGGATTTCACATGGAGAAAGTTGAAGTTTAGATCTCACTCAAAATCCAGTAGACTTACCAGTTTTTCAGTATTTTAGGATTGAGGGGATTGCAACGTTTCCATTAAATTTTGCCATGTACGGGTGTATGTGAATAGTATTTAATCAAGAGCACCAAGCTCTCTATGTACCTTGATGTTAGTGGCATTGGTTGTTGAACTCCTCTATCATGACCCTGCTAAAAATGTACCCATCACTCAAACAACATCTTGACTTGACATGCTACATTTTTTCTATCTTATTTTAATGTTTAGAGGGTCATATTGATGACGAAAATGCCAATATAGGCAATGATTTTGATGATATGTAGCTTTTTGTTGTAGCATGATTGTTTTGGATGCTAGAGGCCATCTAGAGCCTGTTTGTTAGTGTATTTTTGGTTCAGAGATGGATTGCACTGATTGCTATTTTGGTTATGTGCACCCTTACATGCTATATAAATGAAACTTTTGCTTATTTGTGTATAAATAGTTTGGATTCATATAGATTCACTTGAATATATATGTTTTTCCCTAAAATTTGAATATTTTGTGTCTTTGGTCCACTGGCTTTTGGTTTGCTCTGTAGAAAATTTAGGATCTGCATCCTTAACCCAGTTTACAAGTTTGCATGTGTTTGTTTAGGCCCAACTCACATGCTCTGTCATACTGATATAAATTTCAGTATGCATTCATTGAAAACACTATAAGAGTACTACTATTTTTCACTTTCCTATCAGCTGAAAATTAACACATAACTTTGGCAAGCATTCACACATATGAGACACTTATTTTTGGTCAAGTTGACCCCAGAAAAACCGTAGTCTCTTGGGGAAAACCAATCTTCAAAGGAGGATTTTATTTCTTAAGAAATTATAAAATAAGTATAAAAATTCACTGTACTTATCTCTTTTTTCTGCTGTAGCATTAATTGCAATTCCTAGAAATTTGTGCCCACTGAAATTTCAGATTTTCACAAAATTTACATGCCCAAAAATTTAGCAAATTATCTTTGCCCAACTTCTTGAAAATTGTGCCCAAAATCTGCCTCGAAAATAGCACTAAAGTCTAACTCGTTTTTTGTGTAAAAGGTTGACTATACCTCCTCGAAGCTCGTGCCAAACAACCGCTAAAAATTGTCTTGAAAATCATGCTGCCTATAGGTACTAGTCCCGAAATTCGTGCTTCGAATTTCGGTCTAGACTAGCGCTGTTCCTCCTCGAAATTCATCTTGGTCTGCTCCTCGATTTTTCGCCTCCTTGATTTCTTCGCTGTTCTCCTCGAAATTTGTGAAGCCTCTCTCGATTTGTGTTCTTCCTACTTGAAAATTGTGCATCAATACAACTCCCTCCTAGAAATTCGAGCCATCCTTTCTCTGCTGCAATTTCTCCTCGTTCATGAAGTTTCTCCTCTCATGTCCTCTCCTCATGCTTTCTCGTAAGTGTGAAGTGAAGAATGAGATCCCTTTTCCCTCTTTTGTCTCCTTCGAAAAGATTGGATCCCTAAACCTAAGATCCACTGGTTGAGATTTAATATCCAAATTTCAAGATGTGTGGTTGAGATCAATTCTCCCAAAATGACCCCCCTCACACATTGGCCCTCTCACTTAAAAGTCTCGTTGTACCTTTTTCAAGTTGTGTATCCTTTTCTATTTTTCTAATAGAGTGATTTCTTTCAACTCACTTTAATATTAGAAAGCTACACTTAGTACTTTACACATAAAGCACTGTATAACGTACACGTGACTTTAATATTAGATAAAGTACATGGTACAACACTTCTAAGTACCTTTTCCACCCATGACCTTAATATAACTCATAAATGTCACCAAGACAAAAGTAATTAATGTGCTCACTAGGCTAAAAGGGATAAAAGCCTAATAACACCTCTTGGTACTATTTCTAACACTCCCCCTTACCGAGGAAGGTGTTGCTCACCACTCCCATCCCATTTTTGAAAAAAACATGCTTGCCTCTTGGCGAAGACTTGGTGAGAATGTTTGCTACATCTTCGTCAGTGGATATATACTCAAGCTTCATCGCTTCTCGCTGAACCTAGTCTCTGATGAAGTGGTATCTGATCTCTATATGATTTGATCGATCATGAAATATTGGATTCTCAGAATTTAATACGGCTTTGATTATCACAGTTAATCGTAGGTGGTCTTAACATCCGATGAAATAATCTATGAAGCATCTTGCGAAGCCATAATGCCTCGCACCCTGCCTGACTCACTGCCATATACTTTGCCTTTGCGTTGCTCAATGCCACTGACTTTTGTTTCTTGTTGAACCATGACGCAACTGCCAAGCCCAATGAGAAACAACATCCAAAAGTACTCTTTTGGTCATTGACATTGCCAGCGCAATCTGAGTCTATGCAACCAATCAATCTAACTCCATCACATCTGACATAGTCCAAACCATGATCCACTGTGCCTTGTAAGTACCTCAACACATGTTTTGAAACCACCCAATTTACTCCCTTGGGCTCCATCATATACTGGCTCAATGTGCTGATTGCAAAACAAATTTTCGATCTAGTGTTGACCATATACATCAATGAACTGATTAGTTGACGATACAAAGTGGGATCCACCAAGTCAGAATCATAGGAGTAGCCATAGGCCTACAACCATCCATATGAAATCTCCTCAAGATATCTCTTGCACACCTTCCCTGGCCCACAAAGATGTGCCAATCCTCCTGCGAAACCTCCAAGCCCAGAAAGTAATGCATCAACCCCATATCAGTCATATCAGAATCTGAAGCATGATCTCTCTTGCAATGCTGGATGAGATTGTCCTCCCCTGTAATAAACAAGTCATCCACATATAGTACCAGAATAAGTGGACTGTCACCTACTAGGATAAAATATAGGTTCGGATCTGCATCACTCTTTTGGAAACCCATTTGTTGCAAGTAGGCATCTATCCTCTCGCACCATGCCCTCGGTGCCTGTTTTAGTCCATATAAGGCTTTCTTCAGCCTACACACATGAGACGCTCTCCCATGCAACTCAAGGCCATTAGGATGTTCAATGTACATCTCCTCCTGTATAACACCATTGAGAAAGGCGATCTTCACATCCATTTGGTGAATCCTCGATCCCATCTCAGCTGCTATAGATACCATTGCTCTAATGGAAGTATAACGAGCAACCGATGAAAATGTCTCCTCATAGTCAACTTCCTCTACTTGTGAGAACCCCTACGCCACAAATCGAGCTTTGAACTTCTCTACATTGCTATCTGCAACATGTTTGATCTTGTAGAGCCACTTGGAAGTCACAACTGACATCACATCAAGATGTGGTACTACCTCCCAGACATCATTCTTTGTGATCTACTTTCTAGCGGCCTCCTCAAAACTAGCTGGCTCTGTTTCCACAACATTTGCCACAAAGCCACTCAACCTCTCTGGTGGTTTGATCTCCCTCACTAACCACTTGGGTCTCCCTATTGCCTCATGAGCCTCCTTTAGTGTCTCCCGAAGCCATCTTCGCTTCCTCTTCCCTGCAATAGTCTCCTGTGGTGGTATGGGAAAATCCTTAACTGGTGTCTCTCCTCCTGGCGAGAAAGGCTTTGAAATAATCAATGGAGATCGTGAACTTTGAGATACTGTGCCTGATGAGCTTGCAACAGATGATCCTGTACTCTTTGAACCTGTCACCGTTGAAGAAGGTGAATGCCCTGATGTTGATGTACCACTTGATGCCCCTGAAACCTGTGGTGTGGCCCCCTACTGAGGAGCCTGCTACTCTACTTGATCAACCTCCCGAGACCTCCTCAAAGCCCTCTCCTCCTCAAATGTCACATCTTGCTCATGTGCAGGAAGATATATATGGTAGGCTCTGCTGATCTCATTATAACCCACTAGGATACCCCTCTCTGCAGTGGGTTCCAACTTCATCCTCCTCTCCTCAGGGACATGTGAATATGCAAGGGACCCAAATATCTTGATGTGCTCAACTTCTGGCTTCTTGTTGGTATACACCTTCTCAGGGGTATTTCTCCCCAAGACTTTGTGTGGGCTCTTGTTCTGCAAATAAACAACAATATTACACGCCTCGGCCCACAATAAGAAAGCTAAACTCTGATCATGCAACATTGCTCTAGTTGCACCCACAATGGTCTTGTTCTTTTTCTCTGCCACTCCATTCTGCTGAGGGTTATAAGGCACAATGAGCTCCCTCTTGATGCCAACACTCCCACAAAAATCCCTCATCTCCGCAGAAGTGTACTCGACCCCATCGTCTGATCTCAACACCTTGACTTGCCTCCCTGTCTGGTTCTCCACAAGAGCCTTAAACTCTTGGAATCTACGACATACCTCATCCTTGGTCTTCAGGAAATAAATTCAGGTCCTCCTAAAGTGGTCATCAATGAATGTCACATAATACTCATATCCACTCAATGAAACGTGGGACATAGGACCATGTACGTCAAAATGATTCAAGTCAAGGATACCTGCAACTCTGCTGTCACTACTTCTCATGCCCCCATTTTTATTCTTCTTCATAGTACAACCAGGGTGGATTTCCAAGATAGGGGATGGCCATGTCCGTGGAGCAGGTTTATGTCATCAGAAGTCCCGAGGGATTTTTGAGGAGTTTTTATGGGATTTGATGGCATTCGCTTGTCATATTCCATCATCAACATGGGTTGCCTTTCGTTTCGTTGCATTCCGGCAACTTTCAAAAATCAACATTATTATTGCGCATAACTTAATTAATTATGCTCGAGGTGGCATTCCGGGGAGATTAATTGATGGAGCACCTCAGTGTAATAGCTCGTTGGAACTAGAACGAGAAGATCTACATGATGGGACTTTTAGATGTGAGTTTCAGTGCCCTGAGGAGACATGGTGGCCAATTTACTCTTTTTTTGCATTAAAAAGAATATTTTAATTAAAATAAAAGAGGGAAAAGTGCTCCATGATCAAAATAATAATAAAATAGAAGGTTCTAGAGGGGTCCATTAGATCTATAAAAGAGGAGGAGGCGACCATTGGAGGATATCTTGGTTTTGATATTGTTTTTTGTATGAGAGGTTGAGAACCTGATTCTCTACTCCATTGGTAGCCCCAAGACGAAAACCCTCGGGTGATATAGAGAGATTGGGCGAACACCCATCTGTTCCCTTGGTGAATCCATTGAGGGTTCACAGGTTGCAGTGTATTGTTTTTCAGTTGTTTGGAGGCCGATTTGTGGCATTGTTGTAGATCTGTTTGAGGCCAGGTTATCTCAACTATATGGGTTGTATGTGCATGCAAAACCCCAATTATCTAATATAATAAAGCTAGGAGTCTTCTTATTTATTATGTTGTGAGATTACATTGCTCTATTTGTCTATTTTTACATCGCAATATTCTGGTAAATGCATGATCCTTTTATACAAAGTGTCTATTCCAAAAAAAATTTATTTAGGACATTACAGTGGTATCAGAGCTCAGATTTTGGCTTAGCCTAGAGGGTTTGAATTTTTATTGCAGATCAACTCAAGGGTTTCAGGATTTCTTTCATTTTTCCAGAGTCATTATTTTTGCAAAAGAAATTTCTTTCAAAGGAAAGATTGAGTTTCATGCAAGAAGGATGCGTGGCACATGGGTTGTTACTCTTGGTCGAGTTTCGGGCCATATGGAGATTGAGCTGAGAGGAAGCCGTGTGATTTGCAGAAGCTGCTTGCATTATTTGGCCATGAACAAATTGTAAAGGACCGAATTGAAGTGGTGTAGGGTCCGAATAGAAGCTGGGCCGCATATTATGAGAATGAAGTAGAACGTGGGTCTGTTGTGGCTGTAGCAGCATTTCTAGGTGACAAGGCTGACTAATTCTTCCGATGCCAGTGACTGCACGTGGCCGTTGTGTAATGTGATAGCGTGTATGGAGAATCGATTTGCACGCTTGTAGCTTCGTGAGGTTTTAAATGGTTTTGCACCACTCTAAGACAATGTTGGACGACAACTCTTTGCATGCGTTTCACCCCAAATTTGTAACCATCTTAATTACTAGGCCCCGATTGGTTGCCAACTATAGACGGGATCTATCACCTTTCAGGGCGTGTGAACTGTGGCAATTGATGCAACGAATAAATTAAGCCGAGTGCGTGTTGAAGCATGTTATGTTCGCAACATATTTCTGTAGAGCCGACGGTGGTCACTGCGACTTATTCAGGGTTGACGGTTTATGACAGAGTGCGTAGCAGGGGGCCAAATTAGTAGATCCACGAGGTGGATTTGCTGGGTCAATTGCGAACGCGATCACAGGGGCCCTGGTACAGAAGTATGTGAAGACCGCAATTGCCAGAGCAAATTGGAAAATGATCTGTGCACCCTGCGTCTGACCCGTGGAAACATTTCCAAACAACGGTTCGGATGTATATCTAAATTTCTAGTAAGTGGATGCTTTTTTGATGTAATCCTGAGTTTTCTGGGAGCAGGAGCTAGTCTACGTGCTGTGCGGTTGAAGCCATAGTCTGGACCAAGAAACTGAGTTCCATATTGCTAAATCGGGTCGTGATTTGAAATTTCTAGGACCATAACTATTCTTCCCAGTGTGTCTGGGGGCCGAGAGTGCTGACAACATGTTTCCTTTGGGCACATTGCTAGAGCTGGTAAATCATGATTAATAGGGCTCAAAACAAGAGGAGCCGAGCATAATATTATCGGGCCAAGATTATATTTCAGGCGGTGTTGGTTGAATCTTAGTTCACAATGCAGATTGGGTGCAGAGCGTGGTTCCCAACATAGGATGAAGGAGCAGTGAACGATTTCAGTGCACTGAGGTCACGATTTTGGAGCTGGGCAAGAGAACCTTGACTTCGATATGGCGGAGCATAAATCTGTTATAGACATATTTCAAGCCTCTCACTTTACGTCGGAAAGTTTTTCGTTCCAACACTGCATCATTGTATGGAGTGTCACCGTGGAAATTAATTTGGCACTGTGTACTTCTGAACTTGATATACTTTGTTGTTGTTTGAAGTTCTATTTGGGGGTGCTTTGCTAGAGAAGTATAAGCAGATGGAGCACTTTTCCACAGTGGCACGAATCAAATTACATTTCCTTGATGATATTTGCCTTGTGGGAGGTGCCCACTAGTCAATATCATCAGAGGAGAAGAGCTGTGATGAAAATCGACGTCTAAAGGAGCAAACCAGGTTCCTCTACACAGTCTCTTATTTCTTAACGTGTTTGCATTTCCTTGTTGAAGTTTACTAACCTTCTGGAGCAAAATGAAATGTTGGTTTTTTATTGTCTCTGTTTTATGGGACAAAATATGAATATATGTCATTGGTGTCATTGTCTTCAACATTTTCTGAGTATATGATAGGCCAAATTTCACGAGGAAAAGTGCTTAAATGCCTACCATCATATTTTTGAGTTCAACAAGTCAGCTTTGTAGCTACAACAGTTGCTATGCAACAATTTGTCCAAACGCCTCACTGAACTTGTCATCATTAAACATGGGTGCGACCTTCACAACTACCCTTTGAATACTAGAATCTAAAGTCAAAAACACCATTGGTAGTAGTAAAATAATTGAATGTGTTGCTTGGTCAAGCACATTACACAATTGAAGAAGATCATGGGTCAGTGAGAGTGCCAAGTATTATTGGAGAGATGTCAACAATTTGTATCATTGCTGCTAGCATTATTGTCATTTTCATAGATTGTTGGACAATGTATTGCTTATTTATGTAGGGTGATTAGTTGTACCTTGCATTGATAGCCTTGTATTGTTGCAATAAAAATGGAGTATCTAAAATACCTCATAAACCAACACAACAACACCTCAATGTACGATGATATACATTAGAAGACCGAGTATGATAGTAGGCCTTTCTCAAAAGGAGTCTATGCCATTCTTCAAAAGAAAGAGCCGAGGGATCTACAGAAAGAACCAGAGATAGGGCACACAATATTTGCACTTAGGACAACTTTGAAGCACATGAGGGTCACATGGAAAGTTCTCTTCAAACTTGATGAAATGGATGCCCTCCTTTCCAAAGTGAGTCAGTTAGAGGGGAATAAACTAATCTGGGCTCTAAAACCAGCTATGCTTGCTCTCATACAACACAATTTCTTGGAGGAACCTTGTGAAGGGGTTAGACTTCCAGTTGTATCTTGTCTCAGTAATATCATGAGACTAACCACCCCTATAGCTCCTTACAATGATGATGTTATGAGGAGGGTTTTCAGATTTGTGGTAGAAACCTTTTGAGGCTTGGACAACAGTGTATGCTCTACCTTTGGGAAGAAGCTTGATATTCTAGGAGGCATGGCCATGACTAGGATTTATGAGATCCTGTTTGATCGGGAGTGTGACAATTTGATCCTACAGATGTTCCAATGCTTCTTCAGTATTAGGAAACATCATTCTGATAGAGTCATAGCACACATGCAATCCATCTTGTCCTCCTGTATGAGAGGCTGTGATGCCATTTTTCGGGAGTTGCAGTCTCAATTGTTGTCTGTTTGGAGGAGAGAGTAGTTGGTCTCACTTGCTGCTTATGAGCTAACCGAGAGGTTGGTTGAGCAAAACATTGGGCTGTTCAGGAGGCAGTTGACCAGAGAGGAGCAGCTCAAGATTGGAGGATCGTGCAACAAGAATGAGATGAGGAGGAAGGGACTTTGCTTTGTCTGCAAGGGACCTTGGGGACCTAACCACTTATGCTTGAGTGATGCTGGGGAGATGATAGAGGTCAAGTGGGAGGAGATTCCTTCTGACTTTCAGGGTGAGGACTCTTCTTTGGACGAGTCCATGGGTTAATACAATGATACCTTTGAGGAGCACAAGCAGTCATGTGAAGTTGATTTCAGTAGCCCAGTTGTGCATCCATGTGTGGTAGAGGAGTATGACGAGCCACTGATTGTTACCAGGAGGGGAGGAGACCCGAGAGTAGATGAGCGACTGGCGATTCAACATAGGGAGCATGAGACAAATGACACACCCAGTGTGCATGATGGGCTGCTTTTGGAGAGTCAGCTAGTGGCTCACATTGAGCCCATGATGGAGGATGAGCAGACACCCTTGGGGCCAGCCATGTTGGAAATACTAAGAGGGGGGTGAATCAATATTTCTTTTCAATTTTTCTTATTACCAGTTTAGATTCTTTACAATTTTAATCAAAGAAATGATTTTATTAAATATAGAAAAAGATTGAATAGAATATCTGATGAGTTTTGCTAAGCAACAACATGGACTTTGATGAGGCTCCAACCTCTAGGGCTTCGACCCTATCTTACCAAGGCACCAACCTTGAATTTAGGAGAACCAACTCCAAGGACACCAATCCTTCCAATTCTGAGGCACCAACCCCAAGGGCTCCGACCCTATATATTTACTCTGTCAGGAAATGTTTGATTGTATTATCCTGCTTCCAAGGACTTCTTTACAAAACCTTGTCCTTGTAGTCTTTGCAACAGGTCGCTGTCTGCGCTATGGCTTCACTTCGGGTATGTTAAAATTGGCAACTATGGCCAAACTCCATGTGGGTCATCTTATTAATGGCAGCTGATATTTTATTGGATCTCTCTCATTGAGAGGTGTAGGATTGATCTAAAGATCATCTGATTCCGATAAGTATTCATGGAGATATCAATTTATTAGCGTTATGGGACAATTCGTGAAGGTCGGCTAGCAACCAAATAAACCCCACTTGTGCTCAACATTTTAGTATAAATAGAGGTGGCCTTCAAGTCATTTCTACACACACTTGGAATATCTTCGTCTATACTTGTCTTTGGGTTTTAGTAGGAGTAGAGATCCCAAGGGATAACGCTGCCCTAGTGGAGAAAGTCTCTATGCTGCCCTAATGAAGAAGCCCTAACGCAATTAATCAAAGAAGGCTCTACGCATTCAAAGGGAGACCCTCACCACTATCACAAGGAGATTGAAGTAGGCTCCCTTGTTGTCCTATAAGGGTTTACTATATGCCCTAAACTGCTATGCGTTCAAGCCCTAGCCCTAGCCGTAGGTCTAAAGGGAGATCTCTGTTTTGAGGACACAGCATGGGAGGCTAGGGCAGCATGGGTTGGAGCACTGTTTCATGGGTTGAACAAAGTCCAAAGTCTGTTTTAGGAAGCCGTGATGCTTGTTGTGCTAGGCCGAGGCCTTGGGAGTTGAACGCTAGCTTGTTTAAAGGATAACATATGGTTTGTATCATTGTTGGAGGGTGTCGTGAGCAGCAGTGGTGTTGTGTGGTAGGCCACATGCCATACCACTACAACAAACCTAGCGTGGGCAGATTTGAGGGCTGCCTTGAGCCCTTACCTTCAGCATGGAGGAGCATCTTTCCTTGCCTAGTCCGCAGATTTTGAAGGGCTGTTCGAGGATTGTTGGGAGGAACTTAGCGCTCCAGCAGTATGCCTAAGTGCCCTAAAGAGAACAGCTAGGAACAACAAAGTGTCAAGCAGATTTGAAGCAGTGTTAGAGGTGCATTGGGTCAAGGATATTGACCAGATTTGGATCAGACTTGGAACAACCTGTGGGAGCCACATGTTGGGTCAACATGGAGTGTTGAATAGCCCAAAGGAGTGTAGCCTGATGTGATGAATGCCATGACATAGACAACATAGTATATGACAGCTGTATACATAGTACAACATAGTGCTATCAACATACAGTTATGGGTAGCAATGCAACATAATGTAAAAAGGGTGCAACATGGTATGATGCATATTACAACACTATGTATGGTGCAACTACATGGTTGGATGCTACATGTCTTCATGCAACAGTTAAATACAACAAGCTTATACATGGAACAACTGCAATGACACTTGGACAACTGCAAGTGGGACAACTGCAAGTGCGACAACTGCAAGCTTGGTGACACATGGGAGAGCTGCAACATAGGACAGTTGCAAGCATGAAGAATCATGGACAGCAGCAACATGGTAAAGCATGGACAACAACAAGTACAATGCAGCAAGTACATTGGGACAACAGTAAGCATGGTGTAGCAGTGGCACTATGTACAACAGTGCTAAACACTCGGACAACAACAGTATGAGGTCCAACATTGTGATGATGGGTGCAGCATGGTGCAACACGGTGAGGTGCAGCATGATGACGAGATGCAACACTATGATAGGTGAAGGAGTCACCTTGGAGAATCAGTTGAGGCAGCATGTCTTCAACTGATCTCATGTATCATCATCTTAGGAGATGATCTATGCTCTTATCTAGATAAGTCAAAGTGTTGACTTCTGTTGTAAATGTACTATCTCTCTGTGCTGAACTATTGAAGATCAAATAAGAAGAATTGACGAAGGGTTTCCCCACATTGTGGTTTGTCCTTGGCTAGCGCCACATCTTGTGAACTCTTGTCTTGGCTTGTCTTCTGCGATTTATATTTATGTTGTATCTGCAGTTTACTCTAATGCTGATGTGATTGCTAATCTGGAAAAGAAATTGAGCTAACCGTGAAAATTGAAATAAATTGCTCTAGCATAGAACATATCTAAATTTAACATGGTATTAGAGCTGAGGTGAAGACAATGCCCAAGCAAGAGTGAAAGAGCAATCACCGAAGAGAGTTTGGAAAGGACGAAAGGATCAATGGATTCCTCAACCCTCTTCAAATTCACCAAGGGTGAAGTCGAAGCAGAGTATATGATGGCGCAGTGGAAGCTTCTAATGGCCTACCTACAGATCACTTCAATGGGAAGTTTGGATCTCAGGGTGAAAGGAAAGGCAGATGCCTTGCTTACAATAAGTTCGGCCATTATGCGAACAAGTGTCCAAATGGCTGGACCACATCTCTTGATGAAGATAACAATCATTCCAGGGACATCTTCAATGATCAGAGGAATGACAGGTAATGAAGGTCATCAAGGAAATGACCGACTCTTCAGAGAAAGCAAGGAACCCAGTTTTGAAGAATCAAATGTTGTTTCTGATAAGATAAAGAAGTGTTATCTTGTGTTGGCCTTCTCCTTCAGATTCTTTGGCAATTTGGCTTATTAATTGTAGTGCTTCACATAGAAGGGTGATCTTTCTAATTTGATAGAGATGGAAACAATCGTGGGATTATACTTGGAGCCGATGCCACCTATCCCGGAAAGGGTGTAGGAAATGTTACTCCTCAATTGAATGAGGGTAACTCTATTCATCTACAAAATCTCTTTTATGTACCTGATCACAATAAGAACTTGATTTCCATTTCAGCAATGGAAGTCGAAGGTTACATGGAAGCATTCATCGATGGAAAGGTACGTGTTTGAAAATATAATTTTCAAAAGATGCTTTTTCCCATGGGTTCAGGGTTGGCAATTTGTATCAAGCTGCAGGATGGTCCATTGGGGATCTTGTCAATTGACATATCTCATCTATAACACCAGAGTTCTACTTATGGGGCCCTACCCGATGTGAGTCAGATGGTGACAGGAATACCTGAATTCAAGAAGAGCATGAAGGTACATGTCTGAGATGTACCAAAGGAAAATCCTACAAGGGGACCATTCCCCTCATGTAGCAGGTCCACAGGTTTGGAACAACTCGAGGAGTTTGAGATTCATGATCGAGAATCTCATGTATAAAGGTGGAAGAAAGCCCTCTATGGCTTGAAGCAAATCACCCCGAGTTTGATATGAGAGGATTGATAGTTGTCAGATGAAGCTGAGATTCACTAAGAGTGAAGCCGATCCAAACCATTGTTTGAAGGTTGTGGATGATAGACCTCTCATACCGGCACCTTCTAAGAACGATCTATTTCTGATAGGTGCTGACCCTCTCACTTGTAGAAGTAAGAGGGAGTTGGATTCTGGATGTGGAATGGTAAACTGCAAGCCTGTGACTACCTCGGGGATCTTAATTTTCAGAAGTTATATGGTGATGATGTCGGACCAGATTTGGGAAATGCCTCTGAGTTTCATATTTGGTTGAGCCTCACTGGATTGGTGCCAAGAATCTTTTGAGGTATCTCCGAGGCACAATCTCTCATGGATTGAGAATCACTGTGGGAAATATGAAGTTGCATGATTATTCGAATGCTGACTGGGTAGGTAGTGTGGAGGGTCTCTAGGGCACTTCTCAGTGTTGGTTCTATTTGGATTCTGCTTTGATATCATGGATGAGCAGGAAGCGGAAGTCGGTTGCTATAAGCACCACCGAGGCCGAATACATAGCTACGAGTATGATCTCGTGTGAAGCTGCCTGGTTGGGGAAGCTCTTTAGTGAGCTGTTTGTACACATGATGAATACCATTGTGATCCTTTGTGACAACCAGGGGGGATTCGATTGTTGAGGAATCCCGTATCCGATGATTGCTCCAGCAGATAGACATAGATACCACCTTATCTGGGATATGGTAAGTCGATGAGTGAGGAGACTCCATCGCATTGAGACTGATGTACAGGTTGTAGACATTTTGTCAAAGCCCCGGGGAAAGGTCAAACCTGTGACTTTCTCGAACGACTTGGAGTCATTGAGAGACCTTCTTAAAAGGGTCCTCCATATTGCATGCATTGAGCTCTGGGAGCTCTGGGGGGCTTGGGGTACTTACTGGAGCAAAACACGACCATGGCGTGACTCACCCTCGCCTAATGGTGCGCTGTGTACAGGGTAAATGGCTCAGCCTTCCCCTGTGATACCCCGTGGCGACTTTGGGACAGGATGATTAGTTCTCCTATGGGACAAGATGATTAGTTCTCCTGTCAAGGCATCTTACCCATGCAGTTTGGGACTCATGGGAAGTACCTCTCATCTGATCAATGTGCACGGAAGTGGGGTTAGGGACCATAGTAGTACGATCGATGGACGCATCGTTGTATCTACCATACTCCCTATGCTAGGATGACCTCCATTGATCTTGGATCAATGAAACTGATCTGGGATTAGTATGAGTGGTTTGAGACACTCTCTTGTGATATTGATTTGGGACCAATAAAACTGACTTCGGTCAGTAAGAGCGATATGACACACTCCCTTCAGATGAAACTGACTTTGGGTCAGTAGAGAATGGTATGAGACATTCTTGATCAATTCTTCTTCTTCATGGTTCAGCAGAGCAGAGCGGAGCAGAGCTCAACAGAGCAGAGTAATGCAGGGCACTGATGGCAGAGATAGTACAGTCAGACATATGGATTGGCGGATGGAGTTCTGCCTAGTTGAGAGGGAGTGTTAAGATTGGCAACTAGGGCCAAACTCCATGTGGGTCATCTTATTAATGGCAGCTAATATTTTCTTGGATCCCTCTCATCGAGAGTGTAGGATTGATCTAAAGATCATCCGATTCCGATAAGTATTCATGGAGATATGAATTTATTATTGTTATGGGACTATTCTTCAAGGTCGGCGAACAACCAAATAAACCCCACTTATGCTCAACGTTTTAGTATAAATAGAGGTGGCCTTCAAGTCATTTCTACACACACTTGGAATATCTTCCTCTCTACTTGTCTTTGGGTTTTAGTAGGAGCAGAGATCTTAAGGGATAACGCTGCCCTAATGGAGAAAGGCTCTATGCTTCCCTAATGAAGAAGCCCTAACGCAGTTAATCAAAGAAGGCTCTACATAGTCAAAGCAAGACCCTCACTGCTGTCATAAAGGAGATTGAAGTAGGCTCCCTCACTGTCCTATAAGGGTTTACTATATGCCCTAAACTGCTATGCGTTCAAGCCCTAACCCTAGCCGTAGGTCTAAAGGGAGATCTCTGTTTTGAGGCCACAACATGGGAGGCTAGGGCAGCATGGGTTGGAGGACTGTTTCATGGGTTGAACAAAGTCCAAAGTCTGTTGTAAGAAGCCGTGATGCTTGTTGTGCTAGGCCGAGGCCTTGGTAGCTGAATGCTAGCTTGTTTAAAGGCTAATAGATGGTTTGTATTATTGTTGGAGGGTGTCGTGAGCAACAGTAGTGTTGTGTGGTAGGCCACATGCCATACCACTACAACAAACCTAGCGTGGGCAGATTTGAGGGCTGTCTTGAGCCCTTACATTCAGCGTGGAGGAGGAGCATCTCTCCTTGCCTAGTTTGCAATTTTTGAAGGGTTGTTCGAGGACTGTTGAGAGGAACTTAGGGCTGCAACAATATGACCAAGTGCCCTAAAGAGAACAGCTAGGAACAACAAAGTGTCAAGCAGATTTGAAGCAGTGTTAGAGGTGCATTAGGTCAAGGATATTGACTAGATTTGGGTCATACTTGGAACAGCTTGTGGGAGCCACATGTTGGGTCAACATGGAGTGTTGAATACCCCAGAGGAGTGCAGCCTGATGTGATGAACGCTGTGACATAGACAACATAGTATATGACAGTTGTATACATAGTACAACATAATGCTATCAACATACAGTGATGGGTAGCAATGCAACATAATGTAAAAAGGGTGCAGCATGGTATGATGCATAGTACAACACTATGTATGATGCAGCTACATGGTTGGATGCTACATGTCTTCATGCAACAGTTAAATACAACAAGCTTATACATTGGACAACTGCAATGACACTTGGACAACTGCAAGCTTGGTGACACATGGGACAACTGCAAGCATGAAGAATCATGGACAATAGCAGCATGGTAAAGCATGGACAACAACAAGTACAATGCAACAAGTACATTGGGATAATAGTAAGCATGGTGCAGCAGTGGCACTATGTACAACAGTGCTAAACACTGGGACAACAACAGCATGAGGTCCAACATTATGATGATGGGTGCAGCATGGTGCAGCACGGTGAGGTGCAACACGATGACGAGATGCAACACTATGATAGGTGAAGGAGTCACCTTGGAGAATTAGTTGAAGCAGCATGTCTTCAACTGATCTCATGTATCATCATCCTAGGAGATGATCTATGCTCTTATTTAGATAAGCAAAGTGTTGACTTCTGTTGTAAATGTACTATCTCCCTCTGTCTCTCTCTCTCTGCTGAACTATTGAAGATCATATAAGAAGAATTGACGAAGGGTTTCCACACATTGGGGTTTGTCCCTGGCTAGCGCCACATCTTGTGTCCTCTTGTCTTGGCTTGTCTTCTGCGATTTATATTTATGTTGTATCTACAATTTACTTTAATGCTGATGTGATTGCTAATTTGGAAAAGAAATTGAGCTAACCGTTAATATTGAAATAAATTGCTCTAGCATAGAACATACCTAAATTTAACAGGGCCTGATCCTTCCAAGATGAATCAGGTCAAAAGATTGTCCTCCCGCTCTGTCTTCTGCTTCCTTCTTTGCTTGGCCTTCGGCTTCTGCTGCACCTTCGTCGTCTGCTAGACCTTTGGCTTCTCGACCTTCGACTTCCTCTGTCTCTTCAAGTTCGTGAGTTGTGAACTTCTTTAATTTTTTTTTTTTTTTTTTTGTGCTGATTCCCAATCAATCATTAAGGTGAGGTTTTATAACTTGTATTTAGACGGGTTTCCCCAATACTCAAAAGACATGTTCATTTGAAAGGAGAGGCCGACTTATGGATATTTGTCCAATTACTCATAAACTTGTTTTATTTACAGAAGATATTATAGGAGAGACCGTACCCAAAGAGGTCCCACATCCACGTCATCAATCACAATCGCAACTTTTGGAGGTCCTACAATTGCAAGTCTTAACATCACCGATGTAACATGGCCGATATTCAAACTGTCAATGAAACAAATGCGGTATAATATTAAACCATCATCAATAGATCCGTCAGGTCCACAACTAATATCACAATCGCGATCGGGTTCACAAGACTTATGGCAATCGGCGGTCGGGTTCACAAGTCTTATCGCAATCAGCGGTCCGACGGTGACAACCCTTATGATTTGCATACCTTCCCCGATACGTGGATGCGATATTACATAAAGGTATATTCTATGGAGCTACTGAGTCAACGTATTATATCACAATTGACATTTTGACATCCCTTTGAAACTTGCGATCACTGCGGATGCGATATTTCGTTAAGTCATACTATAATGGTGCAATGGATCCGCAATGTTATCGCAAACGGAGGATTTGGATATACATCCCTTATGACTTGCGATATTTGAACATTTTGATAGGCGGATGTGATATTCATTAAGGTGAATTGTAATGGTCCCACGGGTCCGCAATATTATCGCAATCAGAGAATTTAAGTGGCATTCCTTTGTGATACATAACTTCCAATGCATATGTGATATTCTATTAAGGTGTAATATAATGGTCCAGCAGGTCTGCATATTATATCACAATCGGCGGATTTGTATGTGACAAGGTTTTAAGGTCAAGGATATGGCGGATGTGATATTTTTTAGGGCGTGTTGTAATGGGACCATCGGGTCTGTAACTCATATCGCAATCGGGGGTTTGAGTAGTGTTTACATGACTTAATGTAATAGAACTGCCGATAAGATTTCTGCCGATATTATATATTGTCGAAAGGGTTCCCATGATTTATTACTTCCTTCGATATGGCTTTTACTCTTGGCATATGCGATAGATCTGCATTGTCTTGGCTCATCACTCTTGTGGTTTCTCTTTATTCCTATGACTTCCAATACATTGCTCCGATAGCTCTTCCTTCGATTAGCTCTTCTCTGTGCTAATATCTCTTCTTTTGATAACTCTTCTTTTGATAGCCTTCACATCATTATTTACTATCCAGAATATTTCCATATTGACATCAATGAATATCTAGATCAACAATCCCCCCCTTTGTCATTGGTGGCTATATTCTTCTTCTCTCCCCCTTTGGCATCAATGGCAAAGGAGTGCACATGGACTCCCTTTGTTGAACTGCTCCCCCTGTCATGTGGCATCTTTTGACGGAGATGTTCAAATGCTTCTTGAGGAAGAGGTTTGGTGAAAATATCTGCAATCTATTCCTTGGTATTGATATATTCCAACTTGATGTTTTTTTCAGCCACCTGTTCACGGAGAAAATGATACTTGATTGGTATATGTTTGGTTTTTGAGTGCATCACTGGATTTTTATTGAGACTGATAACACTTGTGTTATCACAATGGATGGTGATTGGCTGTTTAGTTTCTATGTTGACATTCTTCAAAGCTTCCTTCATCCATAGTATTTGTGTACAACAGGGAACTACGACTATATATTCGGCTTCAACGATAGAGAGAGATATAGTTGATTGTTTTTTGCTGAGCCAATCTACCAGGCAATCTCCCATAAAAAATGCATTTCCACTGGTGCTTTTACAATCATCCATGCTTCTAGCCCAATCATCATCGGTATAAGTTCTCACTGTAGTATTTGTACTTTTGGGATACCAAAGACCAAACGCAGGTGTTCCTTTCAAGTATTTGAGAATTCTTTTCACAACCAACATGTGGGATTGCTTAGGAGTTGATTGAAATCTTCCCACCATTCCCATTGCTTGCATAATGTCGGGCCTTGTCGCCGTTAAGTATCAGAGAGCTACAATTATTGACCTGTAAAGAGTTGCATCTACGGGGGGGGGATCATCATCTGTGCTTAGTTTGCAATTTGTGGTCATTGGTGTGCTCATAGGTGCACATTCTTCCGTTCCATATCTTTTAAGCATATCTTTGAGATATTTCGTTTGAGAGATAAACATGCCTATTGTGGTTTGCAATACTTGTAGTCCAAGGAACTAGGATAGCTCACCAATCATTGACATTTCGAATTCTTTTGACATATTTTGAGCAAAATCATGGCTCATTTCATCATTATTTCTAGCAAAAATCAGAACATCAACGTATACAAGGGTGATTAGTAATTTATCTCGTCCATCTTCATGTAGAGATTACTTACTGCCAACCCCTTTTTGAAGTTTTGTTGTTGTAGATAGTGATCCAATCTTGCGTACCATGCTCTAGGAGCTTGATTCAAACCGTATAATGCCTTTTTCAACTTACATACAAAGTATTTTCCTTCTGCTAGATCAAAACCTTTTGGTTGCTCCATGTAGATTTCTTCCTTGAGTTCCCCATTCAGAAATGCTGATTTTACGTCCATTTGATAGATTTTGAATCCTTTTGAGCATGCAAATGCCAAGAACATCCTTATAGCTTCCATACAAGCTACCGGTGCAAAGGTTTCTTCAAAATCGATTCCTTCAATTTGTGAATAACCTTTATAGGCAAGCCCTGCCTTATTTATGATGATTTGTCCATCTTCATTCATTTTGTTTTTGAACACCCACTTAGTTCCAATTATATTTTTATCCTTTGGACGAGATACCAGCTTCGATGTCTCATTTTTCTCAATTTCAAACATTTCTTCTTCCATGGCGTCCACCCAATGAGGATCCTCACTTGCTTGAGTAAAAGTTTATAGTTCTGTCATAGATAAGAGAGCAACATCATTTCTCTTTGGTGTACTTGTCATCCTTCTTCGGGTTTGTATTCCTTCATCTACATAGCAAATACTCTGCTCTTGTGGGTGATTCTTTTGGAGGATCTTTAGTTTTAAAGGAGTTTGGGATGATTCTTTTTGTTTTTGTTTTTCTTAATCTTTTACTTCCTTTTCAGGTTCTTCTTCACTTTCTTCAATAAAGGGATCAATTTCATGATCTTCAATTTTCTTTTCTGGAAGCCCTTCATCGATCTTCACATCAATACTTTCCACTATTTTCCGTAGTCGATTATTGTAGCACTTGTAGGCTTTGCTTCTGGTAGAATACCCAAGAAATATTCCTTCGTCAACTCGAGAATCAAATTTTCCTAGTGAGTTGTCATTGCTTTATTAAGCATTTGCTTCCAAAAATCCTGAAGTATTTTACTGAAGCAGGTCTTCCTTTCCATAATTCATAAGGAGTCTTCTCATTATTTGGTCTTAGTTGAGTTTGATTCAAGGTATAAACTGCTGTCCCGAATGCTTCCTTCCAAAATTTTGGTTGCAAGTCAGCTGCTAGTAACATAGTTCTGGCCATTTCTTGAACAATTCAGTTTCTCCTTTCAACTACCCCATTTTGTTTAGGTGTTCTAGCAGTGGAGAGCTCTCTTTCGATTCCATGTTCTTTACAGAATTCATCAAATTCTTTTGATGTGAATTCTCCTCCTCTATCCATTCTAAGACATTTAATTTTGGAATCCTTTTCATTTTCTACAAGAGCTTTAAGATTCTTAAAACATTCAAATGCTTCAGATTTATATTTTATGAAATATATCCACATAATTCTAGTATAGTCATCAACAAATAAAGCAAAATACCTTTCTCGTTGGAGTGCTTGAGTTTTGGTTGGCCCACATTAATCTGCATGAATGGTCTTTAGAGGTTTTGATGTGGAGAACACCTTAGTCTTGTGGCTGGTTCTAGTTTGCTTGCGATGTTGACATGGGCCACATACAACTTGATCTGGTTTTGACATCTTTGGAATGTCCCTTATTGCATTGATTTTGCTGATATTGATCAAGTTATCAAAACTTGTATGCCCCAGTCGTTTATGCCACAACCAACTTTCACCTGTTTGACTTAGATAACATTTATCTTCTTGAATTTTGTTCAGAATGTAGACGTTATTTGATGTTCTAACTCCTTTCGCCACAAGTTCTCTCGAGGAAGAGTTCCTTATTTCACAATTTTTAGTGCTGAAGACAACATTATGTCCTTGATCACAGATTTGGCTAACACTCAAGAGATTGTGTTTGAGCCCATCTACCAGCAAAGCATTTTGAGCCTTTCCTTTTCCATTAATAAGGGTAACGGTTCCTTTTCCAGCAATTTTGGCAGACCCACTCCCAAAGGATACATTTCCTTCCTTTATGTTTAATGAGACAAACTTCCTTTTGTCACCTGTAATATGTCTGGAGCACCCACTATCCATAAGACAGGCCACATTTTTCCATATTCGGATTTTCGTCTTTTGCTTCTTTACTTTTGAGGGGGCAATTTTGTTCGCTATGTCCATTATCATTACATAATGAGCAAATTGGATCAAATTTGGCCAAAGGATTAAACGAGTTGAAAGTCTTGATTTGCCTTGCCCTTTGAGACAACATGGTTTGTTTGTTTGATTATTCAATCATGGTGCTTCATTCTTACGAGCCATGCAATGTTTAGCTTGATGACCAGAATTTTTACAATAATAACACTACCCAAGAAAGATAGTTTGGTACCTGTTATAATAGCCATGATTTGAATAAACCTTCTTCCTTGGAGTTGCTCTTTCTTCATTCTTTGGATTTGAGTCGGGCCTTTGATGAGATGATTTTTCTTCTTTTGGATTTCTGCAAAGTACATTGGCATAGCTTCTTGTATTATCCTTGGCACTTGATGAAAAACCGATCCCAAACTTGTCACTTTGAGATTTTTGAGTGTTGAGAATGTGATCAAGTGTTTGAGAACTTTGCCAAATTCTTTTTATTTGTTCCACTTCCTTTTTGAGAGATACTATTTCAGCTTCATGTCTTTGACATATAATGTCTTCCCTTCTTTTAGCTTCCTCTTTGTCCGTTTTAAGAGAGATATCCTTCTTTTGTAACTCCTCATTTTCTTCAATGGTACTTATTAGTAATTCATTTGTATCTTCCTCGTTTTCTTGTCTTGTTTCATCATTTTCAGTGAATGCCTTAAATAGGACTTCCTTGCTTCCAACATAATCACTCTTCATTTGATTCATCATTACTTTCTTTTTGATGGAAGATATCTTTGGATGATTTCTTCTTGATGACCACATATTCATCCTCATGATATTCATCTTGTTTAGAGAGGAAAATCTTCTTAATAAATCCTTTCTTTTTGTATATCCTTCCTTCCTCATTATCACTGTCATGCTTATGAGGACATTTTGCAGCGTAATGACCTATTCTTCCACAGTTGAAACAAATAAGAGGATGCTTACCTTTTAGCTTGGATCCTTTCTTTAGTCTTCGTACAAATTGCGCCAATTCGGATTCAACATTGGAGTCATCACTGCTGGTATTCCATCCTTTTCCCTTTTTTGATTTTGAGGCCTTGAATGCTGCATCTTTGGAACTTGGGATTCCTTTTCTCAACTCATAAGCAGTGAGGATTTCATGAAGTTCATCCATTTTGAGAGTGTCTAGTTCCTTCATTTATTCTATAGCACTTATTTTGGAGTCAAATCTGTCTGGGAGAGATGTTATGACCTTTTGAACAACAATGCTTTCCTCAATCTTTTCTCCCAATCCTTTAAGAGAGTTGACTACTTCGGCTACTCGGAGGAAGGATGATGTAATATCTTCTTCATCATCCATTTTCAGACTTTCAAACTGCCTCCTATGAGTTTGAAACTTTGCCTTATTAACCTTGGAGTCCCATCATATAGGCTAACCACTTTATCCCATACTTCTTTGGCCAAGTCACAGTTCAAGACTTTCGTAAACTCAGAATCAATAATTCCACTGGTAATGGAATTTAGAGCTTTGGCATTGGCAATGTATGCTTTCCTTTCATCTTGATCAGTAGGAAGAGTGGGAGGGGCATTGTACCCATTCAAAACAACGTTCCAAACTTTAGGTCCAAGGGACATGAAGTAGTAAGACGTTCTCTTTTCTGAGGCACCGATCCTTCCAATTCTGAGGCACCAACTCCAAGGGCTTCGACGCTATAGATTTACTCTGTCAGGAAATGTTTGATTGTATTATATTGCTTCCAAGGACTTCTTTACAAAACCTTGTCCTTGTAGTCTTTGCAACAGGGCGCTGTGCTGTCTGCGATATGGCTTCACTTTGGGTCTGATCCTTCCAAGATGAATCAGGTCAAAAGATTGCCCTCCCGCTCTATCTTCTTCTTCCTTTTTTGCTCGGCCTTCGGCTTCTGCTGCACCTTCGTCGTCTGCTAGACATTTGGCTTCTTGAGATTTGGCTTCCTCTATTTCTTCAAGTTCACGAGTTGTGAACTTCTTTAATTTTTTTTTGTGCAGATTCCCCATCAATCAAGGTGAGGTTTTATAACTTGTATCTATACAGGTTTCCCTAATACTCAAAAGACACGTTCATTTGAAAGGAGAGGCAGACTTATGGATATTGATCCAATTACTCATAAACTTGTTTTATTTACGGAAGATTTTATAGGAGGGACCGTACCCAAAGAGGTCCCACATCCACGGGATCAATCAGAATTGCATCTTTCGGAGGTCCCGCAATTGCAACTCTTAACATCACCGATGTAACATGGCCGATATTCATACTGCCAATGAAACATATGTGATATAATATTAAACCATCGTCAATAGATGCGTCGAGTCCACATCTAATATCGGAATCGACAGTCGGGTTCACAAGACTTATCGCAATCGACAGTCGGGTTCACAAGTCTTATCGCAATCGGCGTCCGACAATGACAACCCTTATGATTTGCTTATCTTCCCCGATGCCTGGATGTGATATTACATAAAGGTATATTCTATGGAGCTATCAGGTCCGTGTATTATAACACAATCGACATTTTGACATCCCTTTGAAACTTACGATTATTGCGAATGCGATATTTCATTAAGTCATGCTATAATGGTGTAGCGGGTCCACAATGTTATCGCAATTGGAGGATTTGGATATACATCCCTTATGACTTGCGATATGAACGTTCCGATAGGCAGACGCGATATTTCATTAAGGTGACTTGTAGTGGTCCCGCGAGTTCACAATATTATCGCAATTGAAGGATTTAAGTGGCATTCCTTTGTGATACATAACTTCCAATGCGGATGCAGTATTTCATTAAGGTGTAATATATTGGTCCAACGGGTCCGCATATTATATCGCAATTGACGGATTCGTATGTGAAAGGTTTTAAGGTTAACGATATGGCGGATGCGATATTTTTTAGGGCGTGTTGTAATGGGACCATCGGGTCCGTAACTCATATCGCAATTGGGGGTTTGAGCAGTGTTTACATAATTTAATATAATAGAACCGCCAATAAGATTTTTGCCGATATTATATACTGGCGAAAGGGTTCCCATGGTTTATTACTCTCTTCGATATGGCTCTTACTCTTGGCATATGCGATAGATTTGCATTGTCTTGGTTCGTCGCTCCTGTGGTTTCTCTTTATTCCTATGACTTCCGATACACTGTGCCGATAACTCTTCTTCCCATTAGCTCTTCTCTGCTACGATAGCTCTTCTTTGATGGCTTCCGATGAACTCTTCCTACCCCTGTTGCTTCATGGATCTGCTATGCTTGGCTTTACATAATTATTTATTATCCTGAATATTGCCATATTGACATCAATGACAATCTAGATCAACAAGCCATTGGAATGGAGTAGACAGATGTGCAAGCAGTCTCCTGGGAGACAGTATTTGCAGACACTTGTCCTCGGGAGATGTTTTAGATTGACCGGATAGTTTGGCAGGAGGATAGTAGACGACAGGAGTTGTTGGAGATGGTGGTGCATCCATGTTTAGACCGACCTATTGATGAGGTGCGGGCTAATGCACAGGCAACTGGCAGCGCCGTAGGACATTCAGGGAGCAACCCTCTTCAGGAGCACATAGATAGGGCTTGCAACATAGTTTGGCCACTCATCAATATGTCAACATAGCATCAGTATGGTGAGACTGACCTTGGGGTATGCGAAGGATTGGATTGGAGAGAGGTGATGAGCTGGTACATAGTTGGTGGGGCAACATTCACAGCTGGAGCTACAACACAACAGGAGCCATGGAGCATTAACGCTTCTTCTTGGTGGCATTGATCCAGGTGGATCTACTGGTAGCAGGTTGAGTCAGAGATGGACATGGGATCCAGGTATTGGAGGATCTAGTCATGTTTCGATAGCTTGGAGACGCGACGTGGACTGGGGGTTCGTATGGGATCCGGGCATTGGGTCTCAGTGGTGTTGGGCTGCCATATTGCTCCACAGATTTTGATTGCTTGAGGGCAAGCAATCTTGGGGCGGGAGATTGTTATGTCCCCATTTTTATTCTTCTTCATAGTACAACTAGGGTGGATTTCCAGGATAGGGGATGGCTAGGTCTGTGGAGCAAGTTTATGTCATCAGGGGTCCCGAGGGAGTTTTGAGGAGTTTTTATGGGATTTGATGGCATTCGCTTGGCATATTCCATCATCAACACAACTTGTCTTTCGTTCCGTTGCATTCCGACAACTTTCAAAAATCAACATTATTATTGGGCATAACTTAATTAATTATGTTCCAGGTGGCATTCAAGAGAGATTAATTGATGGAACACCTCAGTGTAATAGCTCGTTGGACTGGAACGAGAAGATCTACATGATGGGACTTTTGGATGTGAGTTTCAGTGACCTGAGGAGACATGGTGGCCAATTAACCCTTTTCCCGCATTAAAAAGAATATTTTAATTAAAATAAAAGAGGAAAAGTGCACCATGATTAAAATAATAATAAAATAGAAGGTTCTAGAGGGGTCCATTAGATCTATAGAAGAGGAGGAGGAGGCCATTGGAGGACATCTTGGTTTTGATATTGATTCTTGTATGAGAGGTTGAGAACCCAATTCTCTACTCCATGGTAGCCCCAGGACGAAAACCCTCGGGTGATATAGAGAGATTGGGCGAACACCCATCTGTTCCCTTGGTGAATCCATTGAGGGTTCACAGGTTGTAGTGTATTGTTTTTCAATTGTTTGGAGGCCGATTTGTGGCATTGTTGTAGATCTGTTTGAGGCCAGGTTATCTCAGTTGTATGGGTTGTATGTGCATGTAAAACCCCAATTATCTAATATAATAAGGCTGAGAGTCTTCTTATCTATTATGTTGTGAGATTGCAGTGCTCTATTTGTCTATTTTTACATGGCAATCTTTTGGTAAATGCATGATAGTGTTATACGAAGTGCCTGTTCCAATTTTTTTTGATTTGGGACATTACACTACTATGGAAAGCTATCTTGGTGTCCTTTCGCAAAGCACATCCCTTGCACACATCATGATGCTCTGTGGTGAAGTTAGGCAACCCTGTAGCCATGTCCCTCAACATCCTAAAAGCTCCATGGTGCAAGTGGGCCATCCTCCTGTGCCACAACTCACATAACTCATTGCTACTAGTCTGCGCTACCATAGGTCTAAGACGCTGAAATAAAAGTCTGTATAATCTCCCACTGCGAGATCCAATCACACAAGCAGACTCGATATTGGATCCGCTGGGATATATCAACACTTCTCCCTTCCGGAACAGTACCTCATACCCCTTGTCCTGCAAGCTAGACACTGATATCAATCCCTTCTTCAACCCTGGAACGTAAAGAACATCTGCCACTTTCAGAGGAGGTGATGCCTCCATTTGAAATGAAATTGTCCCCAAACCTGTCGCCTTGACTTTGGACTTGTTGCCAACTACAACCTCTAAGTTGATGTCATCCTCCAAAAGGCTTGTGAAATGCTCTTTAAATCCGGTCATATGGCAAGATGCTCCACTGTCTATGAACCATGCACGGGTAGATGTGACATGAATGGCTAAACTCACCACTAAAGCACACTCTGAATCAAACATAGCCACAAAATTATCCACATCTGCTGGAGCCGCAACTCCTTGTTTTTTATTACCCTTCTTGTTGGGACGTTGAACAACATAGTGACCCATCTTCTCACAAGCAAAGAATTTCATTTCGCTCATGTCCTTCTCCTTAGCCTTCTGCTTCCCCTTCTCTTGCTTTGCTCCAATAGAAGACCCCTTCTTGATCTTCTTTCCCTTCTTGCCCTTTGCCGTAATAGCAACATTCTCCTCTTCACCTCCCCCACTACTCTTGCTGCCACCCCTCACACTCCTGATTTCTTGTTGGATGAAATCGACCCACATCCTCCTCCAACCAGGAAAGTGCTCTCTAGCTACAAAGCCGTGGATAAAGCCATCCCACTTCTCGGTGAACCCATCAAAGGAGATCCTAACCTACTGCTCCTCTGGAACAACCTCTCCAATGGAAGTGAACTCATCCTTTACCCGTGAGACTCTAGTGAGGAAAGAAGCGACATTGTCAGTCTTGGTCATCTTGGTGTTGCATAGTTTTCTATTCTCATTAGAACTTTGGTGCAAAGAGGAGACCAAGGAATCCCACATCTGATATGCATATCTCATCCCTGAACCATGAGGGAACAAATGGTCCTTGATGGCATCTAGAAGGATCCTCTTTGCCTTCACATTTTTCTTGTTGAACTCCATCAATTGAGCTGGATCAGTGGGTGCTTGCATAGCTACTTCAACAACATCCCACAGTTCCACCTTCTCCAGTAAAAGAATAATCCTCTCCTTCCATGGGCCAAAGTTTTCAGCCCCCATCAATCTGTCCTCTACTCTCAACCCAGTAGCCATGACCCAACAACCAACAAAATGAAGCAAATCTGGAAGCTAAACCTCCCTCCCTCTGAACTGCTGAAGTCTTTGGGTTTCTGGCAAGGTTTCAAAGATATTGGTTCAATGTTTGAAGACTTTAGATGCTTGCTGCCCTCTTTATCAGGTCACGGAAATTTGAGAGTTGATCCTTGACTTTACTCTGATACCATGTAGAAAATTTATGATCTGCACCCTTTACAATTTTGCATGTGTTTGTTTAGGTCCAACCCATATGTTTTGTCATGCTGATATAAATATCAGTATGCATTCATTGCAAACATTATAAGAGTACTTATACTATTTTTCACTTTCCTATCAACTGAAAATTAACACATAACTTTGGCAATCATTCACACATATGAATCAGTTATTCTTGGTCAAGTTGACCCCGGAGAAAACCCTAGAGCCTCATAGGGAAAACTGGTTTTCAAAAGAGGATTTTATTGCTTAAGAAATTATAAAATAAGTACACAAATTCACTGTACTTATCTCCCTTTTTCTGCTGTAGCATTAATTGCAATTTTTGGAAATTTGTGCCCACTGAAATTTCAGATTTCCACAAAATTTACATGCCCAAAAATTTAGCAAATTATCTCTGGCTAACTCTTCAGAAAACGTGCCCAGAATCTGCCTCGAAAACAGTGCTGAAGTCTGCCTTGTTTTCTGTGCAAAAGGCCGACTGTACCTGCTTGAAATTTGTGCCAAACAGCTTCTGAAAACTGCCTCGAAAATCATGCTGCCTGTTGGTGACAGTCCCGAAATTCGTGCCTCGAATTTTGGGCCAGACCATTGCTGTTCCTCCTCGAAATTCATGCTGCTCTGATCCTCGATTTTCATGCCTCATTTTTTTGTGCTGTTCTTCTCCTCAAAATTCATGCAGCCTCTCGATTTTCGTGCCTCCTTGAAAATCGTGCTGCAAGTACAGCCTCCCTCCTAGAAATTGGAGCCTTCCTTTCTTTTCTAGAGTTTCTCCTCTCATGTCTTCTCCACATGCTCTCTCTCAAGTGTGAAGTGAAGAATGAGATCCCTTTTCCTTCTTTTGTCTCCTTGGAAAAGATTGAATCCCTAACCCTAGGATCCAGTGGTTGAGATTTAATCTCCAAATCTCATGATGTGTGGTTGAGATCAATTCTCCCAAAATGACCCCCCTCACACATTGGCTCCATCTCTTAAAAGTCTCCTAGTACCTTTTTCAAGTTGTGTACGCTTTTCTATTTTTCTCCTAAATGATTTTTTTCAACTCACTTTAATATTAGAAAAATATACAACACTTCTAAGTACCTTTTCTACCAATGACAGTAATATAACTCGTAAATGTCACCAAGACAAAAGTAATTAATGTGCTCACTAGGCTAAAAGGGAGATACTATTTCCAACACCTCCGACCAGTTCTCGGTTTAGAGGGCTTTCCAGTTTAATCATCGATTTTGTTCTGATAACATTGGTCAGAAGAGTTTTTGGAAAAAAATGATAATGACTTGGTTGACACTTGTAGTGATTTCTTGTTTCGAGTTTGACTTGCTGATTAATTTGCAAGTCCTGCAATATCGTAATAAGATGTAATTTTCTCTTTGTTAGATGGTTTAGGGGTTGATAAATCACATTGATTGGGGAATGGGTCTGATATATGCAATCTATATATAGATTGGGACTTAAAATGTCTTCCTTTTAGGACATTTTGGGTGGATACTTTGGTGTATTTTTACATATATCTAGTTTTTAACTTTTTACCTTATTATACACTTTCATCTTATTTCACTCAAATTAAGTATCATTGTTTCATACTTATTTAACTTTGAAATTAAGGTACCTAGTAACGTGATTAATCCTTTTGTACAGTGTGTGCAGCACCTGGATCAAAAACATTTCAACTTCTAGAGATGATTCACAAATCAGCTATGCTTGCATTTCTACCCAAGGGAATGGTACTACTCATTTTTCTTTCTGATATGAGAAGCATTTTATGCTCCTACATAGTTTCTTTTTCCTACCTACTGTGACTGAATATTTATTGTTCATTTTGGTCCATTTTTGCCTTGGTGTTCACATGGGAAGGTCATAGCAAATGATGCTGATGTTCAGCGGTGCAATCTTCTCATTCATCAGACAAAGAGGATGTGCAGTGCTAACTTGCTGGTAACCAATCACGAAGCACAAAACTTTCCAAGTTGCCGTTGCAAAAATAATGGCATGTTGATGCAAGCAATGAATGAGACAGAGGATAATGGTAGTGGAAGACTTGAGATGAATGAAGACCCTAATGCAGAAAGTATGACAGAGTTACTTTTTGATCGCATATTATGTGATGTACCTTGCAGTGGAGATGGAACAATTCGTAAGGCACCTGATATCTGGAAAAAATGGTATGATACAACATAATGATACACACTCTTCTATTTCCCATCTCTAAGTATTATCTTCTCCCATTCCTCAGATTTGAGTAAATGCTGTGACTTTCAGGAATGCTGGACTTGGCAATGGGGTACATCGCCTTCAAGTTCAAATTGCCATGCGAGGTATACATGCTTTTACAGATATTTTATGCAACACACTTTCTTAATTATGTTGCTTTGTGAAACATGTTGATAGCCAGATATTTGTATTTTTACCATCATGCCACTGGCAGTTTTCTAATTGGAGGGCTGATTCTGTTCTTACTATAATATTGATAGGATTTAGTTGCCCTATTTGGTTGGTTTCTTGGTCTAGTTATTATCTCTGTCTCTTCATAGAATCTGAAGATCTAGAAGGGAACCTCCTTTTCAAATTTTTTTATCTGATTATTTCTCCCAAGGTAAGCACATAACCAATGTATCTGAAATAGTATTTTCAAAATCTGTTAAAATGATTGAATAAGGGCTCTGGTTTTTACGTATATGCAGGCACTGATCTGCAACATTCTAAATAATGCCTATCTTGTGTGTCCATATTTCTGACGAAACTTTGTTGCCACATTTTCATATAATTCCTTGTCCTTTTTATAAGAGTTAGGTTTGGGGTGATGTTTTGTCGTTATGTTCTGTTGTTTAAACTAGTTAGGATTGTTCTGGGCCCTGGCATAGTTTTTGTTTATGTTGCTTAGGTAATTGTTACTACTGCATTCTCATCAAAGGTCCAGGAAGAGAGAAGTGTGAAAAATAAACCTACTCAGAAATGAAGGCAAATTTATGAAATTCTAAATTGTCTTTCACAAAATATTGCCTTAAATGATTTTCAATGTATAGATTTTTGACAAACAGTGCAAAAATATAAAGAGAAAAGAGCTTCTAAAAGCAACCTCAGATCCTTGACCAGAGGTCCAGTTTCTTCTGTGAGAAAATCGATATAAATATGAAGATATATACTGATTGTGAAGCACTTTGTAAGTTGATGTTGTATATAATTGTCCCATTGCCATGGGTTGTAATTTGCTAAACAATATGAAGGGCGATAACATTTTCTGAAGGATCAAATTGAAAAGTGGTTGTTAGTAGTGTTGGAAATACTGAGAGGGGGGTGAATCAATATTTCACTTCAATTAGTTAATTTTAACTTCACAGAGCATTAATTATCATTAGCAGTATAGATCAAAACATAAATCAGCAACATCTTTCAACTATGCACAACATAAAAGACAGTACACGAGATTTTTAGGTGGAAACTGTTCTGGGAGAAAAACCACTGAACACTTTCAATATAGGTCTTTGATGATTACATCAACAAAAAGGCTCCAACTTCCAAGCTTTTCCAGCAACAACTAGAAGGAGGTTCTAACCCCCTCATTTATTGGCTCCAACTGAAAAGATGCTCCAACATCTTGATTTACTAGGTCCAACTTGAAGGACGCCCCAATGCCTTGGTTTTATTAACTTTGACTGAAAGGATTCTCCAACACCTTGCACAGGCTCCAACCTGAAGGAGACTCCAATCTTCTTCTTGCACCACCCTGCCACCTTGAATTTAATAGGATTGATTATGCTAATTGCGCTGTCCAGCACTGTACCATTGTACATTACAACCACTGTCCCGATCATTGTCCAAGCGCATCAAGTCATATTCTCAACATGTCAAACCCTAGCAACAACTCAAACTTTGGTAATAGTCGACATACATACTTTGATCATTAATACTATCAAACAGTCATTCAACCAACAACCTGGATTTTGTACAATATTTAGTTGTGAAATCGACAATGCCTTGACCTTCAATATTAGGCTTTAATATCAAACCTTAGCAACAAAACCATTATCATTTGCATACCCCAACAACATCAATCACTGTAGCTCATCAACATATCAAATCATAGCAACAACCTCTGATACAAAAGCACACTCATCAATAGCATGTGCATGTCTCGTGTCTGGAACCCTAGCAACAAATCAAACTCTAACAGGTTCTTTGACGCAACAAACCATATTAATCAAAGACAAGTCAACAAACAACCTTTATTATATTGCAATATAGGTGTTGAACCTTGGTACATGTAATTGCATCAACAACTTAGAGCATCAATTCACTAGGATTGTACAATAGAAACCATTCCAATTGTTGAAGTCTTTTGATTTTCTTGAAAGAGATTTAAAAGATATGTAATGCAGAGAAATCTAGTGAGCTCTAGTATTGCAGCAATGATGCTGCAACTCCTGGGACTCCCTACTTTACTTTTATCAACCTGGTAGTTCATAACAAACTTGGAAGCGACAGTGCTATATGCACAAGTACTAGCTCTTACTGCAGGCTGTCACTTGATCAGCTGACACAAGTTCGCTAGGAGCTTAAGCCAACTTCTATGAGTTCTCAGAAGAAGCTTTTAACTGTGATGGAAGAAAGCTAACTCAAAAGAGGCTAGTCTACTTGCAGAAAGAAGATGAAAACTGAAAGGAAACGCAAACCCTAGCAAACCCTAGTTTTACCCACTAACCCTACTTGTGCAAGAAAAGAGATGGAAACTACTGAAATGGATGCCATTGACTATTGAAAAGGTAAAATGCATGTATTCAAGCTACTTCTGAAGGAAAATATGGAAAAATCATCTTTTTATACTTTTGAGCAATTTTATGTAGAATTATTATGCTTGTGCTTTAACTATTTGTGACTGTGCAGAGTTTAGTGGCGAAAGGAAGATGGAGTGGGCATTTGCAGGAGGTTGGGAAGGTGTGGAGAGGACCTAAGGAGTCCCTAGTACCCTTCTGGAGATTTCCACTGCGATCAGACTTCGAAAAATCGCTCGCATGAACTTCTATAGGAGGCTGCAGGGGATCTACAGGAAGTTCTACAGGAGGTTTTATAGGAAGAGGCTAAAAGTGGTTTTTGGAGGTTTGAAGGTGGAAAAAACTATGGGAAAGGGGAAATGAAGGCTGGATAGAGATGTTAAAGGGGTCTAGGACCTTGTAAATGAAGATCAGGAGTGGAGGAGATGGTTGGATTTGTTCAAAGGTCAAGCAAACAATTTTGCACAAGAACATAGAAATTAAGGAAGTTTGGGAAAGTATGGCGAATGAGTGAAGGAAACCTTGGGAGATGCACTGGAGTAGGTGTGATGGAAGAATGATGAGCTGGGGTGTCTTACAGGTGAGCTGCACACTTCTTTTCAAAATTGACCCAAGCAAGAACTAAGAAAACAAATTTTTACCTAAGAAACCGGATTCGCTCAAAACCATCGACGAATCCCGAATCGGTCGAATCGGACACGATTCTATGCCGATTCGTGTCAGGATTGGAGGGCACGTCGTGTCCAGTAACGTGCCCCAATTTACAAATCGTGTCTCGATTACAGAAAGCGAGTCCTGGTTTTTCGATTCGTTTTGAGGGTTCTGCAACGTTAAAAAGGGGCGTCGAGCTGCTCATTCACTCATTCTTTGTTGCTGTTTGGAGCGGACCGCCGAACGACCACAGTCCACCCAACGTCACTGCGTGCAGCGTCAGGCATCGCCGCATCGTCAAACTGCAGGTAAGCAGGCACAGCCGCACAGGCATCGTTATAATCACCGGTAGAAAACCCGAGCAGTGGCAATGCTATGTTGTAAACCCGTGATTTTTTAAACCCGTGTGGTTGTAAACAGTCATGACCATAAATTATAACTTTGGAGATAAACCAACTATAGATGTATAGTGTCCAAACAAATATAAATGAATCCGGATCTGCTGTGGATACGGAAGGCTGAAAACTTTTGTACAAAGGTTTAACAATGCGGCATGCCCATATTCTGTGATCTGAGCCTTCTATAAGATTACACTTTTGTGGAAACGAGCTTAGAAAGATCGTCATCTTTATATAATACGAGCTACAATAAGAATATCATCTCTGTGTAATGAAAGCAGACCACCATATCTATGGAACAAGGCATTCTATCTTAGTGAATGAACAAATTTAAACAGTTTAAATTTCAATACAATAGTGATTCCAAGGTCAAGCCTTGCACAACTCCTAATCATGAAGAAGTATAGTCATAAGGTGCTGCCGCACTGTTTGAAAAACCATGAACTGAACATATTGAAGTTGTTTACATTAATCATTTAATGGCATGTCTTACAGCTTCAAAAAATTGTAGGTAGTGATGAGTATTATGTCTGCACATTAGGAAAAGATTCAAAGAACGTATTAGTCCATATATAGATAAGTAAATAACTTGTGGGCTGTGGCTGTAGGCTGTCATCAATGAACTAAGCTAAGCATGCCCATAACTCAGTCAAATCCCAGTCCTGAGTCCACTCAAATATAACAAGTTATATATATGTATATAAATTTAGGTAAATAGTTTCGTAATACAGCAGTTTGTTCATTTAAATTTTTACAGCAGTTTGTTCATTTTTTTTACAGGTTGAGGTAACATGGCTCAATCAAAGGCAGGGGCAGCAAGGAAGGGCAAGAATGTCATGGGTAGAGATGCTCTTCCTCCCCCAATATCATCAGAGTCTGCTGCAAGTAATGTTGAGGGCAGAGGACTTAAAGACAATGAAAAATATCCATTGTGGAAATATGTCACAAGAGAGGATGGGCCAAACAACAAGGGAAAGGGAGGAGGCAATGTGCAATGGAAATGCAACTTTTGTAACATTTCTTTCAAAAGCACATATTACCGTGTGAAATCACATTTGTTGGCTATACCTAGTTGTGGGATTGGATCTTGTAAAGTTATTACTTCACAACAGAGAAAAGAATTGGAAAAGGAGGCCAATGTTGGTATGGAACATGTGGCACTGGCTTCAAAATCAAAAGCACCCAAGGGCAAGAATGAAGACCCCCTTCCATTTTTGAGGAAAGCCACCACCAAATTTCCATGTGAGAGTTCTACTTCTACTCGGGGACAAGCATTAAAAAGAAGATCACTTGGTCCAATGGACAGGATTTTCCAAAAAGAGAGACGGGAAGAGCTTGATCTCACCATTGCCTTCTTCTTCTATCAAAACTTCATATCATTTAATGTTGCACGTTCACCTTTATTTGTTGAGATGTGCCGAGCTCTAACTCAAGGGGCTCCAGCAGGGTATGTGCCTCCTGGGTCAGAGAAGCTGAGAACCACATTGTTGACGAAGGCAAAAAAAGAGGTGCAAAAAATGCTCGAGCCTATTAAGTCATCATGGCCAACATCTGGGGTTAGCATTGTTTCTGATGGATGGACAGATCCAGCACGACACCCAATCATCAACTTCATGGTGTCTTCCTTGAATGGTCCAGTTTTCCTGAAAGCAGTGGATACACTTGGCGAATACAAGGATGCACAATTTATGGGTGAGTTATTTATTAGAGTTGTTGAAGAGGTAGGTGTTGATTCTTGTGTGCAAATCATTACAGATAATGCACCTGTTTGCATGGCGGCTGGCATGATTGTGGAAGCTAAATATCCACAAGTGTTTTGGACACCTTGCATTGTCCATTCATTGAACTTAGCACTGAAATCCATTGCTTCTGATGTGCTTTGGATTGGAAGCATTATTGAGGATGCAAGACATATCCGTAACTTTGTGCAAAATCATACAAATGCCCTCACTATCTACAAGGAGTACAACAACCTATCATTGTTGAAGATTGCTGATACACGGTTTGCATCTTCATTCATGATGTTGAAGAGGTTGAGGGAGGTCAAGACTGCTCTTGGGTCCATGGTTATTTCTGAGTTTTGGTCTTTTTGGAGAAAGACAGATCGGGCAGCCTCTAAAAGAGTGAAGGGCACGGTACTAGATGATGCTTGGTGGGAGAGGGTAGATCTAATTATTCAGATCATGGACCCTATCATCTCTTTGCTTCGAGTTGCAGATTCAGACAAACCCATCCTAGGAGAGGTTTATGAGGGATGGGATTCCATGATTGAGTCTGTGAGGAGCATTATTCTACAGAGTGAGTGCCCCCAGTATGAGACATCACCAGAGGCCTTCTGCGATACCATACATGATATTCTTGTCCGCAGATGGGACAAGAATTGTACACCTTTACATTGTTTGGCTCACTCATTGAACCCCAAATACTACAGCCATGAGTGGCTGAATGGTGGACCTTCCCGCAGATTCCCTCCTCACATGGATGGTGAAATCTCACAGGGGAGGAAAGAGGCATTGAAGCGGATTTATCAGGATAGTGCATTGCTTGCTGAGGTGGAGGATGCCTTTGCAGAGTTTTCCACTGGCACTGGTCGATTTGGAGGTTATGATGTGATTAGAGACAGGGGGCTTAAGAAGCCCTACTCTTGGTGGGCAAATCATGGGGCAACAAGCCCTCCTCTTCAGCAGTTAGCCATGAGGCTCCTCTCTCAGGTGACTTCATCCTCTTGTTGCGAGAGGAATTGGAGCACATATGGGAATTTGCATACTGTGAAGAAGAGCAGGCTTGAGCAGTCCAGGGCAGAGACAATGGTGTATGCGCACACCAACCTTCGTCTTATTTACAGGCAGAGGGAAGAGTGGTTGAGGGGAAAGACAAAGATGTGGGATGTCTTTCTGATGATATGGGTCTGGACACCACTGTTGAGTTGGCATTGGCCAACATGGATCTCGGTGATCCAGTGCTAGACCCTATTAGTTTTGATGACTTAGAGGGGTCAACCTCCATACCAGCAGATGCAGAGGCGACTATGGATACAGGGGAGGAGGATGCAGAGGAGAGCAGTGGGGACCATGATGATGGGGACAGTGATGCTAATTCTGATGGTGATTGATGCCTTGAGGCTTGTATACCTATAGTTGTTTTATATTTTCTATTTCTATTTGCCATTGGCATTGCACCAACACTACCTATGTAACAGATTTTGATTTGATGACTTAATGAGAAAACTACAGTTGTCAGTGTGTTTATCTTACTATCTTGTAAGTTGTAGTTGTAAGTTGTCTTTCAGTTATGAATTATGAATCATGATTTAAATTTTTAATAGATTTATCATTTATGTGACCAGTACCACTGACATTTATTTGAATTTTGTATGTACTATGCATGCTAATAGCTATAGATGAAGATCTATGTTTGAAATCAATAAATTTGTATCATTAATTAAAATTTGTGTAAGAAATATGCTAATAACTAATTTTTAATATATATATATATATTTTAAATTTTTAAATATATATATATATATATATATATATATATATTTTTTTTTAAAATAAAATATTATATAACGTGTCCTAACGTGTCTTGTTCCGGGGGTCAGCGTGTCCCGAATCCGACACCACGAATCCCGAATCCTACGTGTCCCGAATCCCCGTGTCAGGTGACTTAGATTTTTACCTATTTTTGACCTAAAAACTAGATAAGTGCTGAATAGAGCTTTATGGACAGGAAGTTATGCAAGAAAGCTATGGAAACTGAACAAGAACAGATCTGAGCATGTAAATACAACTAATATCAACTTCTCCAACTCGAAATCTAACACTAGCAATTGCATTGGAAAGCAAAAATAGTGTTTTGGTGGCAGCAAAAGTGCCTTGGTCTCAATTCATGGTCCCAAGGAGGGAGAAAGGAGATCAAGGCTTGCTTGGTAGCTTTTTTGTGGATCTTTTTTTGTTATCACACTATCTAATCAACTTGAAGCAAGAACAACTATTCTAATCATCCAAAAACAACCTAAGTAACAAAGCAAGATTTAACCTAAATAACAAAAATTATTTCATGAATGCAAGAAAAACACTTATAAATACACAAAGGAGGTGTTGGGCACTTGGGTTGGGTCCAACCCTAAGAGCTACAACCTCCTAGGAAAGATCAGTGCTGGTTCAAATCTGGATTCATCGTCATTGATAAAAGAAAATAATAGTTACATCACAAAACTGTTTGCAAAAAGAGCTCGAAAATGAGCTGAGTACAAGGCTGCACTAAAGTGCCAAAATAGACTATCAAATGGATAAAATCTAATTAAAACCTGACTAAAAAAACTGAGGCCCTAAGCCTTCTTATTTATACAAATGGGGATCTCCAACAGTCCTAAAATCAAGGAACTCGGCTTCCTGGAACTGAAGATAACAGTAGTCCTACTTGACTTTCTTGGCTGCCCCTTGGCTTTGTGCTCCGAGTTTTTGATGGAGAATTCGAGGTAAGCGCTCATAAATGAGGAGGACACCCTCCTACAAATCCTCTCCCTTGTTCTTCCACGAATTTGGCTGCCAAATGTTCATTAAACCTTTGATTTTTGTCTCAAAATTGACCAAAAATCTGCATAAAGCACACATTAGACTTTTGGCATAATGACTAAATCCAATTCACTCTATTAGCATAAATATGATAAAAAACATGCATTAAACTAATGAGAATGGTGGATTAAGTCGAAATAAGACGTAAAATGAGCCCATATAATTACCCATTTCTGGGGCTTATCATCACCCCCTACTGCAGGTGTTGCTCATCCTCTGAGCAACTAATCTATCTCTTCATCTTTGATCGCCCTGGTGGACTCCCTATCATCCCAAGCTTCTGATGTGGTCTACTCATGTGTGCCATAAAATTCTGCCTTCTTGTCCATTTCCTTCCACTGCTCTTATTCTGCTTGTTTGAATTCTTGTGGTTTTCCTAGTCTTGAAAGACATGGAGGCCTGCCTTTTTCTCTTTTCTTTTGGCTTAATTGTTGTGCTCAGGGTAGTGAGACCAGCTACTGCCTCTCTTTCCAGAGTCTCAGGGGACCCTTTTCTTGGTTTTGCCTCTGCTTCCTCTTTTTCTTCCTATTCTGTCTCTTCATCCTTTTCCTCTTCTATTTTAGTTTCTTCCTTCTCCTTTTCTTGTCCTGCTGAGTCATTAGTTGCTTCATCTTCTCCCCCTTTCTGCTCTTCTTCCTCACTGTCAGAAGGACTGATATCATAGGTGAGGGCTTTTATGTCACCTTCTGTTGTCATGTTTCTGAAGACTTCCCAATTAGGGAGTGTGAATGTATGGAGGGCTTCTTCCACTAAAATTTTAATTAACCCATGGTGAGCCAGCTGATCTGGACTCCCTGCCTTAAACTTAATGCTGGAGTCTATGAATCCTTCTGTCATGATGTTTAGTGACTGCTGGAAATTCTCAGGTGAGGAGGAAGGCAACAAACTTTCAAGACCGAAAATAGAGGAACAACTGGGGTTTGTCTTTCTGGAACCAGAGAGGGAACTTTTTGTGTTTTTTTCACAACAACAATTTGTAATTTCCCTCTCTTCAAACTGTTTCCATCCTGAATTTGCTTCTCGGTTTTTGAGAAAAATCAATACTTTTGACAGAACAGAGAATATTTATAACACTGTTTTTTCTTCAGAGAGTGGACAGTCTTGCAAATTTGGTTTTTTTTCACAGGTTGGATTCTATGGTTGCATCCCTTTTTTCAGAAGAATGTGAGAAAGAAGAAGATAGACTTCGAATGCAGAGAAAAAAACATAGAACTGTGTAGAACTCAGAGAAAATATGCAGGCAGACTTTTAAGCTTCATTCTCCTTTCTTTCAACCTAATACTATGTTTTTAATCCACCACCTTATACAAATAGGTCATATGCAGAGGGGTTTCCCGAGCCTACCTCGTTTCAAGCTCGAATTTTGACAAAAATCTCAGGTTTTCCTTCTGCAGAGCTGTTCTTTGCCCTTCCTGTAGAAATTTTCCTGTAGACGGTGTTCCTGCTTCTGTAGACTATGTTTGCCGTTCCTGTAGAACCCGATAAGTAGGAGGGTTTTGAAAAATGGCAGAGAACGACTGGTTCACTACTATGGAGGTGGTATAGAGCTTGCTGCAGCTGCGGGGACGATGATAAAATGAAAACAAAGGTGGTGAGAGTGTTTCAAAGATGAGTTCTTAGGGCTGTTTATGGAGACTTCCGGTGATAGAGGGTGAGCTAGCCAAGTGTACGTTGGCCCTGTGCAGATCGTTGGTCCCCACTGCAGTGCTATTATGAAACTATATGTTTTCTGCCCGTAATCACTTGCCATCATTGGCACCTGAGCTCAAAACAGTTGCCACTACTTGACTGTTAGATTTTTCCACGTGTTGACTAGACACACGTGCAGTGTGATCTCCAGATGAGTGTGATTGAACTAGCTGTGGGTGTCAGTTAACTGGCCACCTTTCTAGCTTAATCCAACCATTTCATTCGTTTATAAAGTTTGAAATCATACAGATGCAAATAGAGGAACTAGTTTAGACACTTACCTGTAAGTCGAAATGTGCGTGCTGCTTGGTTATTTTGCTATTGCATGCTCATATTCAATTGCTGCATGCCTGTATCCCTTCTGCTATATGCTTTTTGTTGTCTGATGTGTGGCTATTTTTCTTGTGCAGGTATCCTCTAGTTGGATCTAAGCTGCAGGAGTCTGCTTCAACCTTCAGATTTGCACCCTTATGCTGCTGATGCTAGACTTTTGCAGGACAGTGATTTGTTTTGTCCATAGCTCCCAAACGGTAGACTGGATTGACCTGAAATTTTCTGAGCATGTTTCCATCATCATTATGCACCTCCCATAGCAAAATTGCGATCAATGGATGCACGGATTTCGAGAAAACTGAAAATGGTTCAAGGTGACGGAGGTTGATTTCTTGGAAACCGTGCACTGGAATTGGCTGAAATTGCTTAGGCAGTTTACTATCACCCATATGCGTCTCCCCATGAAACAGGTTTTTAAATAGATGCACGGATATGGAGAAAATGCAAAAATGGCTGAAAGTGATGGAGGCTGATTTCTTGAAAACCGTGCACTGGAATTGGCTGAAACTGCTTGGGCATGTTGCCATCATTCCCACACAACTCCCCATGAAACAATTTTTTAAATGGATGCATGGTTTTCAAGTTAGGGAAAAAACAAATTTCTGTTCTATGTATTTTTGTGTCAGAGCATTTTGGAGTTTTTTGGACAGTAAGAAAAGATGAGCTTGGGTTGTAATGCAGACTTGGAAATGATGGAAGAGAGTTTTGAAGATTGCAGGGGGATTTATAAACCTTTTATGAAGCTTCCATGTTCCCCAAACTTCTTTTAAAATCCATTTCTAGCTCTTTGTAATTTCTATAGGAGTCGCCTGTAGAAAACACAATTTTCAAAAAAGAAGCACAGTGAGGTGGAAAGAATGTCAAGAATGATGGAGAAGGGTGAGAGATGGTAGGATAGGTGTTGTTATTGGTTTCAGAGCTTTCTTGGCACCTGCTATTGTTTCCTAAAGTCCTCTTGCAAACTTGCAATCCAACTGGAAATTCTTTTTTCTTTTTCTCATTTTTTTTTGAAAAACAACTAGGGCGCCTCAAGGGGGTTTTCACCCTAATTGCCTACCTTGGGTGCCTCCAAGGGAGGTTTTCACCTAGGGATTTTATTCCCTTTTTCTTTTCTCTTCTTTCTAACCCATTGACCGCCTCATGGAGGTTTTCAATCAATGAGCCAATTTGAGGCGCCTCCGAGGAGGTTTTCACCTTAGATTTTTATTTTTCTCTTATTTTTCATTTTTTGTTTTTTTTGCCCCTACCCTACTTGAAAAAAAATCATTTTCAAGTATAAGAATACTTCCAATGGAGCCATGTGCACATCAATATGATAGACAAAATGATGTGGAGGCTTGAAATGCATGCTTTGACAGGTATTCGGATTTCAGAGACCAAATAGTTTGACTTTGAAGGGATCAAGCATAGTTGAGGAAGAGAGTACTACTGCAACTTAGTGATCGTCTGGAACCATATCTCAATATAGTTGTGGTGTCCTTGGTCCTTTTGCTGATCTGGATCATTCTTCATGTCTTCTTCTACCATGACCTTCATATCTTCCTCTTTTTGCTGATTCTCCCCATGAATACATGGAGGATTTTATGGTAACCATGAGGGAGCTCTCTCGATCTCTGATTTTGTTGTCTTCTCTTTATCAAGTGCAGCCCATGGTTCTTTGATCTTCTCTTTTGCATGTTTGTCTGCTGGATGAGGTCCTTCAATGATATCAATATAATCTCTGTTTTGCAATACTCTTCCTGAGCTATGGTGAATATCATTGAGCTCAAGAGGAGTTGTTTGGACATGTTGTGCCTCAGCATTGTAATTGGGTTGAGCTACTCCAATGTGCGGGTTTGGAAATGGTGGTACGGGTAGTTGAGTGGGGGTGTATATTTGAGATGGATGTGGATGCGGTTGTGGTTGGGCAGGTAGTTTTCGACTATATACTTGCTAAGCCTGCCTGTTATTTGGGTTCGGGTTTGGTTGAGCAGGCATTTGGGGCTGCCTTGGTGGAGCAGGAGGTGATGGTTGCGGTTGAGCAGGTGGTGGAGGCAAAGGAGCGGGAGGAGAGTTGTACTGGGGCCTCCACCCGTGATGAGATGCATTCCATTGAGGCTGTCGCTGAGCATAGGGGTGAAATGGATGAGTAGCTGGTTGAGCATGATATTGAGATGGATATGACCAAGGAGGGGGTGTGGACCAGGAAGGATGAGCAGGGGGGACCCCAAGAAGGCATGGAAGTGGCTTGATATGGGTTGTAATAAGTCTGGGATGTCCCTTGCATTCCCTGCTGGTAAGGTTTAGGTCCATGTGGCCTCCTTTGGTTCATGAAATAGAGTGGTTTAGTGGCTCCTTCAGCCCCTTGGTACACAGCTTTAAATCCGGGTAAGGAAGGGCACTGGTTTGTAGGATGGTCTTCTTCACAGACAAAACACACTTCTATAGAGTGCAATGGACATTCGTTCCTAGGATGCTTTCTAGTGCACCTGGGACAAAAGATGGCCAAAGCCCTCTCTACTTCCTCTCGATATCTTTTGATATGCATGGCAAGCATCTGCCTCATCTCGCTCTTGAAATCTTCCCACATGTTTCCAATTTCACCTTCAATGGATGAGTTGGAAGAAAAGGTACTACTCCCAACATTTCTGTTTTCAGCCATTGGCTCCAGAGGAATGTTTTCTTCTTCTTCTCCCCTATAGGTTCTTCAAATATGTCTTACTGTCCACCTAAGGGTTCTTCTTAATCATAGCCATCGAAGAAGAGAGAAGGTTCGCTGTGTGGAGCAGTGGGGGTGTTGGGAATTTTTTTTCCTAAATTATGTCTACTCCTACGAGGCATGAAAGGAAATCTTTTTGGTGATTTTTTTTGTTTTTGTTTCTGCTTGTACCTATAACACTGAAATGGATTGAACGAAAAATTGCAACTAACTGAAATGAACTTGCTGAAATAAAATTGCAGAATTGAAATGAAAGCAAGGAAAGGACTAATCTATCTTGCTGGAATGGAAACTGCAGAATTGAAATGAAAGCAAGAAATGCTTAATCTATGCTTGCTGAAATGAAATTGCAGAATTGAAATGAAAGCAGGAAATGCCTAATCTACGCTTGCTGAAATGAAATTGCAGAATTGAAATGAAGGCAGGAAATGCCTAATCTACGCTTGCTGAAATGAAATTGCAGAATTGAAATGAAAGCAGGAAATGCCTAATTTACGCTTGCTGAAATGAAATTGCAGAATTGAAATGAAGGCAGGAAATGCCTAATCTATGCTTGCTGAAATGAAATTGCAGAATTGAAATGAAAGCAGGAAATGTGTAATCTATGCTTGTTGAAATGAAAATTGCAGAATTTGAAATGAAAGCAGGAAATGTCTAATCTACTTTTGCAGAAAGAAAATTGCGGAATTGAAATTGCATAATTGAAATGAAACAACTACTCTACTTTTGCTGAAATAAACTACTTAGAAGAAGGTTGCAGTAGAAAATAGAAGAAAAGTAGTAATCACAAAGTACTCTGACGCTTCCCCGACAACGGCGCGAAAAAGATGGTGAGCTCCAGTATTGCAGCAATGACGCTGCAACTCCTGGGACTCTCTACTTTACTTTTATCAACCCGGTAGTTCGTAACAAACTTGGAAGCGATGGTGCTATGTGCACAAGTACTAGCTCTTACTGTAGGCTGTTACTTGATCAGCTGACACAAGTTCGCTAGGAGCTTAAGCCAACTTCTATGAGTTCTCAGAAGAAGCTGTTAACTGTGATGGAAGAAAGCTAACTCAAAAGAGGCTAGTCTACTTGCAGAAAGAATATGTAAACTGAAAGGAAACGCAAACCCTAGCAAACACTAGTTTTACCCACTAACCCTACTTGTGCAAGAAAAGAGATGGAAACTACTGAAATGGATGCCATTGACTATTGAAAAGTTAAAATGCATGTATTCAAGCTATTTCTGAAGGAAAATATGAAAAAATCATCTTTTTGTACTTTTGAGCAATTTTATGCAGAATTATTATGCTTGTGCTTTAACTATTTGTGACTGTGCAGAGGTTTAGTGGCGAAAGGAAATGGAGTGGGCATTTGCAGGAGGTTGGGAAGGTGTGGAGAGGACCTAAGGAGTCCCTAGTACCCTTCTGGAGATTTCCACTGTGATCAGACTTCGAAAAATCACTCACATGAACTTCTACAGGAGGCTGCAAGGGATCTACAGGAAGTTCTACAGGAGGTTCTACAGGAAGAGGCCGAAAGTGGTTTTTGGAGGTTTGAAGGTGGAAAAAACGGTGGGAAAGGGGAAATGAAGGCTGGATAGAGATGTTAAGGGGTCTAGGACCTTGTAAATGAAGATCAGGAGTGAAGGAGATGGTTGGATTTGTTCAAAGGTCAAGGAAGCAATTTTGCACAAGAACGTAGAAATTAGGGCAGTTTGGGAAAGTATGGCGAATGAGTGAAGGAAATCTTGAGAGATGGACTGGAGCAGGTTGTGTGATGGAAGAATGATAAGCTGGAGTGTCTTACAGGTGAGTTGCACACTTCTTTTCAAAACTGACCCAAGCAAGAACTAAGAAAATAGAGTTTTACCTATTTTTGACCTAATTCTGACCTAAAACCCAGAAAAGTGCTAAACATAACTTTAAGGACAAGAAGTTATGCAAGAAAGCTATGGAAATTGAACAAGAACAGATCTGAGCATGTAAATACAATTGATATCAACTTCTCCAACTTGAAATCTAACACTGGCAATTGCATTGGAAAGCAAAAATAGTGTTTTGGTGGCAGCAAGAGTGCCTTGGTCTCAATTCATGGTCCCAAGGGGGGAGAAAGGAGATCAAAGCCTGCTTGGTAACCTTTTTGTGGATCTTTTTCTGTTTTCACACTATCTAATCAACCTGAAGCAAGAACAACTATTCTAATCATCCAAAAACAACCTAAGTAACAAAGCAATATTTAACATAAATAACATAAATTATTTCATGAATCCTATAAATACACGAAGGAGGTGCTGGGCACTTGGGTTAGAGCTAGGAAGATCAGTGCTGGTTCAAAGCTGGATTCATCGTCATTGATAAAAAAATAATAGTTACATCACAAAACTATCTGCAAAAGTGCTTGAAAATGAGCTGAGTACAAGGCTGCACTAAGTGCGAAAATAGACTATCAAATGGCTAAAATCTAACTAAAATCTGACTAAAAGAACTGAGGCCTCAAGCTTTCTTAAGGGCTCATAAATGAAGGGGACACCTACAAACTTGTTCTTCCACGAATTTGGTTGCCAAATGCTCATTAAACTTTGATTTTGTCTCAAAATTGACCAAAAATCTGCATAAAGCACACATTAGACTTTTGGCATAATGACTAATCCAATTCACTCTATTAGCATAAATATGATCAAAAACATGCAATAAACTAATGAGAATGGTGGATTAAGTCGAATTAAGAGGTAAAATGAGCCCATATAATTACCCATTTCTGGGGCTTATCAAAACCCTTGCTGCTGTCTTTCAGATTGTCACTATGAAATGGTGTGATGTCAGATTTTGTGATGTAAAGCTTCAAAATTGCTTCTTGTGCACATGTTTAGGTCTTCCATCTTCTTAACCTTTTGACCTTACTTTCTAACTCCTTTTAGGAGCATGGGCCGTGTTGAAATATGTAACTAGGTTTAGTGTTCATAATGACATATGGAATTGTGATTTTATGTATTTGATGTAAAGAGGAAAATAAAATTATTATTGTTATTCTTGAGGCATGGGTTTCATGCTCAAGGTTATTTGATATATAGGTCAAGCACCCATTCACTGCTTCCACAGCTTGTCATCGAATCGAAAAGTCATAATAGTCATTGTCAGGTATTGAAGACCCTTTTGGGCATGTTACATATTGTAAAGAAAATTTATTTGAGTCAAAATAGAGTCAAAGACCCTCCAAGACCTTGTCATGATGCTACAACAAGTCGAACTTCAAAAGGAGCAAGTCGACCTACCTAGAGGGACAAGTCGGCCTATTAGGGCTCTCAAGGAATCTTATATATAGGAGCATTCAGCCTCATTTAAAGAACCATCCAAGTAGCTCACAAGAAGTTCGATCAACAAGATAAGAAGACCTAAGAAGAGGGAGGAAAAGAAGGAGAATAGAAGGCAGAAGTAAAACCGAAATTCTGATATGTTTTGGCCCGGCTACATTTCTTCACACGTGTGAGATCTAGGGCATCACTTTATTGCAATAAGGACGAATTGCAGAGGAAGTCGAATTTTTGTGTGACAAGAAGTCAATTTTGCAAGCCAAGTAATCAAGGGAGAGAAGGTTTACCTAGCGCAGAAGAAAAGGAGCAAAAGTCACCATAATTACCTCACACGTGCCGCCTAGGGTATCTGCAACAAGGGCTGAAAATCGCAGGCTGAAAACTCCAGTTAGTTGCAGGTTCAAATCTTCGTCAAGGGAGAAGTTGTTGGTGTCGTAAGGCATGTTTGACTTGGATTGACTCCGTGAAGAAGTAAGTTCTCAAAGAGGAGTTTTGACTTGGTCTTGGTCAAGGGTCATAGGTCTTGGAATTCGTCATTTGAAGTTCTATAAGAAGAAAAGAGTTCTTGTGGGTCTTCCTCTCAAGAGGAGAGGTTTTGGCCTTGGCTGATCGCCTATATCTTGTGTCCTCTTGGCCCTAGCTGTTTGATGGTAAGAATGCTAACTATAATCAAGTAAAAGGAGAAGCTAATCAAGTGAATGTAAAAATACATTACAAACAGTTATCAAAGTAAGACAAATCACCTAATCTAGTTGCTCTAGATTTCTCAACATGGTTTCAGAGCTAAGCTGACAAGACAAAGAATGGCATCTTGAAGAAGGATCATCAAGAAAGTCAAGACTTCAAAAAGGACATTAAATCATCAAGAAGGAATAGTCTTCACATCATCTTAGAGAAAGGATCTAAGGAGCATCAAGAAGGACTAACCATCTCATCTCAAGGATCACATCATCTAGAAGTAACAAGAAGAAGAAGACGTCAAGGCCTTAGCTCATTCAAGGAAGAGTTTTGCACTTGAAGCATTCTTGGGATGTTCACAATCATCATCACAAGTATAAGAAGACCTCAAGGACCCTGCCTCCACTTAAAGAAGGACTATGCATTGAAGCATCTTGAAGTCTACATTTTAAGGAGAAGTAAGAAGAAGCATTGCTAACATCATCAAAGGAATCAAGGTGTTCTCCCTCTCTTTGAATCAAGAATCTTATCTCAAGCATATTTTAAGAAGGACATCTCTAGAAGAAGAAGTATTGTCATCTTCAAGGAAGCTATCATCATCAACTGTCATCAAAATCAAGAAGAGCATGAAGTTGACAATATCATTGTCAAGGAGCATCTTCACTTGACAAGTAAGTATTTATATCTATGTCTGAATTTACTATCAAAATGACTTCATTTTGCAAGGAGAACAACAAATTGGTTGGCTCATCAAATATTGTTGCATGGAAGAAGAGGACATATTTGATCCTCATAGAAAATGAAGTCATTGGACATGTTAAGGGTTCAATCACTAAACCACCGAAAGAGGAAGCTCAAGATCTAGTGAAATATATGAAGGGGGAAATAAGGGCTCCAAGAATCCTTATAGAATCAATCAAAGATTCCCTCATCCCTTATGTGGCAAAGCAGGAAGATTCAAAAGAAATTTATGATAAGTTGGTAGAATTGTTCTTTGTAAAAGCATCATAGGAGAAGTGATATATTTGAGAACCGACCTATATAAGATGAAGGTATCAAGGGAAGAAGGGATAGCCTCATATCTTATGAGGGTGTAACAAATAAGAGACCAACTGCAAGAGTTAGGGGAAATAATGTCTGACAAAGAAATGACCACCATTGTGCTCAATGCACTACCTGATGAATGGGGCAACTTTGTATCAGGCATCTATGGAAAGTAGGAAGCTACCCCATTCAGTAAACTTTGGTCATTATGTAAGATAAAAGAAACTAGGTTGAAGGCAAAGAGAAATGTAGGATCAAATGAACAAGTTCAAGCATTTGCTGCCATGGCTAGGAGAAAAGGAAAGTTTGGGGAGTTTGGTTCTTAGAAAAAGAAGAAGATCGATATGTCAAAGATTCAATGCTATCGATGTCAGGAATATGTGCATTTCAAGAGAGACTGTCCTAATCTCAAGAAGGATAACAGGAAAAGAAAAGAAAGAATTGAAGCCCATATTACTGAAGAAGTAGAAGAACCTGATGAGAAGAAATCCAAGAAGGAAGGGTTAGATCTTCATTATTAAGGTCTCTCAGGTCCATAGCAAGGAAAAGTAGGAGGTGAAAAGACCTCTACCATGTCTAAAGATTGCTACTAGGATAAGAAATGTTATAAGTATGGTAGGATGCATCATATTAGAAGATGGCATCATGTTAGAAACATACAATTGAAGCAGAAAAGAGCTCATGACATCATTGTAGAAGCTTGAAAGATAGCTGAAGTAGTAGTCTACATGGCGGAAGCAGTCATTATGATGGAAAGGAAGTAGCTCATGGTATTCTCAGTGAAAGCATGGAAAAACAACCAAAGTAGTAATATATATGTTTGGAAGAAAGTCATCTAGCATAGGAAGAAAACATCATACATCATCATCATGAGGAAGGAGCATTTGCAGGATGAGGATAATCAAGATCCTCCATTGGAATTTTCATTAGAAGGTTCACCTCTACGTGGAAGAAGCAAATGTCTCGTTGATAATCCGTCTTGTGTGGGATCCGTTTTTAGAAGAATGATGATATGGTGACAAAGGAGTGCAACACATAAAGATATTTGAAGTATTTTCAAGCAAGGAAAGGAAGCTGCCGAAAGAAGTCTAGATGACGAAAAAGGAGAAAAGAGGTATGTATATATTTGATAGATTAAGTCATGTCATCATATAGTTGCAATAGCATGGTTGAATGCTCTATCTCGTGAGCATGATCGAAAAAGAATGGTCTCTTACTTTAGAAAGATGCATGAAGGCATATACCTTGAACTAGTTCAAATATTTATAAGATGAAATCAACATAATATGTCTTCATATGGAATATGAGGTGGTTGACAAGATGAAAGAACTATGTATAGAAGTTCCTGGGTAATAGTATGTGAAGAAAGGAAGAAGCATCCGTGAGAAATGCAACTATAGTCACGTAAGATAAGATAAGAAATGCGATTTGTGTTACTTCCCGAGTAGAATATGCATATGTGATGTGAGAGAAAATGTTAAAGTTAAAACCAACAAGTCAGTGCGCCCAAGATTCTCTCCCTAAAAATGGAGAGAGAGATGCCAATGGGTAGGCCCACCCTTCCACAACAAAAACATAAATTTTATTATTACAATGTTACAACGAGGTTAGAGCCTCGTTGGGGGCTGCCCAAGGAGTAATTGAAAGATACGATGTGAGATCTTGAAACAAGAAGAGAATCCCTTCAAGCTATGGGAGCCTCAAGAGGGATGAAATGCGTCTACAATTAGAGAATACAAGCTCCAAAATGATGTACGACCTAGAATTCTTCTCAAACTCTCTTAATGCCCAACGACCTCCTTGGAATGAGTCTTGAAGCTTGAGAAGACCTACAAGAAAAGATGTTAGGGCCGCAAAACTAAATCATAGTGTGAAAAGAGAGCATGTAAGTATAATGTTCCTAAGTAGGAATATGAGTGATATTTAAACAAATAAACAATGCAACAACATAAAATAAAAAACATGCATTAGACATCCATGAAAACACTGTAAATCTGGAACTGCTTAGCCATATATTATAAAAATCTGAGAGCTGGGTACAATATAAATAGAATGATGCACCTGGACTTGTCTCAAGGACAAGCTTGACAAAACCCATGCGATGAAATCGCTGAGCTGAAGGCTGCTCAGTTGTTGCACCACTCTGCACTACGCTGTCCCAGTGAACTACTACCCTACTGAACTTCGACCTGCTAGAATGTGCCCAAAAACTGCCTAGAAAATTGTATCCTTTCAGCCTCGAACTCCTTGGACAAAACCTAGAAAAACCCAGAAGGGAATTTCTCAGGAAACAACCTGCAGATCTCTCTGAAAAGTCCACTGATGTGCTGGATTCACCTATGCTGGCTAACCCCTTGCTCCCCTGATGGTTCTTGGCCAAGATGATTACTCCCTCAAGCACCACGAATTAGCTGCCAGAGGCCTCTGCGCAATTCCTCTGCCCAGAGAGTTGTGCTGCTGAAACACTGACCTTGTTGGCTACAAAACACAACGAAAATGCTCCCAACAAACAACCTTCCCCACTCCAAGAACTCCCAACAAGCTGTGGACCCTCCTGCTGGCTCTACCTCCTCCTAATGTTTTTGGCTGCCCAGGAAATACAAAGTTCCTTGCTCTGTGTGGCTGGCTGAGTTGTGTGATTGTGTTGAACATGTAAAAATCCATGTGGAACAACCTCCCTAGGGCGGGCACGGATGGTCCCTCGAAGAAGAGGTTGAATCTCCCGCTTGGAAGATTCGTGGCTAAACAACCGGTAGACTCGCTAAGCAGCATAGCGTACAAAGATGAGCTTGTTTGTAAAATGATCAAGATGCCGCAAAATGAGAGCTCCTTCCTCTTTTATCACATTGGGCCCCCTTAGCCTCATGTGGGCCCCTCCTTCCACTAATTCGATTCCCTCCAAGCTCATGCAATGGCCAAGTTCGAATTATTCATGTGGGTGTGTTAATTTTAGGTATGTTCTATGCTAGAGAAATTTATTTCAATTTTTACAGTTAGCTCAATATCTTTTCTAGATTAGCAATCACATCAGCATTAAAGTAAACTGCAGATAACATAAATATAAATCGTAGAAGAGAAGCCAAGACAAGAGGACACAAGATGTGACGCTAGCCAGGGACAAACCCCAATGTGGGGAACCCTTGATCAATTCTTCTTATATGTTCTTCAATAATTCAGCAGAGAGAGAGAGAGAGAGAGAGAGAGAGAGAGTACATTTACAACAGAAGTCAACACTTTGACTTATCTAGATAAGAGCATAAATCATCTCTAAGAAGATGATACATGAGATCAATTGAAGACATGCTGCTTCAACTAATTCTCCAAGGTGACTCTTTTACCTATCGTTGTGCTGCATTTCGTCATCATGTTGCACTTTATTGCGTTGCACTATGCTGCACCCATTATCACTATGCTGCATCTCATCACGCTTCATTAATCATGACTGTACCCATCACTGTACTGCATTATGTGCCATTGCTGCACCATGTTTCCATCCTGACCTATGTGTTGGCTGCACCTTGCTTGCTTGTTGTCCCTTGCTTGACCCATCACTGTACTGAATTATGTGCCTTTGCTGCACCATGTTGCCATCCTGATCTATGTGTTGGCTGCACCTTGCTTGCTTGTTGTCTCTTGCTTGCTTGTTTTCCCTAGCATGCTTGTTGTTGCATGCTAGTTGTCCCTTGCATGCTAGCTGTAACATTGCATGCTTGGTGTATTTGCTGCTAATTACCATACAACTGTCCCAATGTTAGTTAGCTGTCCCTTGTGTTAGCGCTTGAAATTTCATCTCAGGCTGAAAAAGGTAAACTCCAAGGCAACATCAAACCACTTAGCCTCGTAGCTAGCCCTACGGGGCAGGAGAGGGCTCTCTACGGTCTATCTCAGTAAAGATATTCAATGGGCGAGATGACCAATAGGAAAACACTGATTTTAGGCTAGTAAACTGATAAAAGGTTTGAATTGGAAGTTTTAAGATTTTGGTGGAAAGTTGGGGAAAGGCAATTTTGGGTGCGGGGATTGGACACAGTTTTTGCAGGGGGTTCTTTGGGGCAAGGTAGGAAACAGTATTGATGCCTTTGATAGAGATGGATGGATGAGAATGACTGGTGAGGAGTTAAGGAGAGCAAGCAATAACCTTGAATTCCCCTTAAACAGTTGAAAACATTGATATTAAGCAAACTTAAAAGCAGAGCATGATAGTCATGAATTCTACTTTAACACTTCATTTGCCTAATTTGCAGAAGGAAAAGTAAGGAAATGATTCACATAACACACTTACAAGTACAAAGAGAAACACACCATCAATACATGTGACCACAAGAATCCCAAAAAGGACTGCAAAACCCTGGTCTTCCTTTGCCAAAAATTGCAGAGGTACAGTGAATAATACAATAAGAGCTTCTCCCTCAAGAGTCCAACCATGAAAATGAGCAAGAGAGTACATAATATAGATCATCTAACATCTTTCCCTGCCTCCAGGGGTCGAGCTCACTATCCTAGGAGCTGTTTCAACCAATTTTAAACTAAGCACTGAAAACTAGGCAGTCAAAACAACTTGCCTCTATAAGCTAGGAAACCAATTCATTCATTTAATTTTCACCTATCTCATGAATGAATCTTCTAGAAGAGATACATAAGTGTAAAAGTGTCATAAAATTACATCATTTACAACAAGGAGGATAAAAATCAACTCCAAAAAGTCAAACATAGTCAAAACTGCGTTTTGCTGAGCTGTAGGCTGAAATACTGAGCAATTTGCCTGATGGGTCACGCGCCATTCCTGAACGGGTCGCACGCCTTTGAGAGCACTTTTGGGGTACTTCCAGGTGTCCAAATGGGGCAAGAGTAGGCTTGTTGGAAAGGTCTGGATGTCTACATTCCAACCCAAGTGGAATTTCTGAATTTGGTGGTCATTTACCCCTCCAAAATTGCAATCTCCCAAGACTGCTTTTTGTGTGTCAAAAATGTGGCAGAAAGTCATTTTTTGCTTTTTTTTTTGACTTTCTGGAGGCCCAAAACTTCATAAAATCTCTTGGCAATGGGTGAGCATGTGTAACTTTTCATGACAAATCCAGAAATGCTGAGTTTTCCCGGAACGGAGTAGCCAAATGAAAGGGTCGCGCGGGGGGTGAGACCCGTTGAGGGGACAAAACCTGTTTTTTGCCTAAAAAAACCAAAAATGACCCAAATGCTCAAAATTTCTTGGAATTTGTGCTGGGGCTGAGCTATTTAGTGCCATGCTCCTTCAAGGAAGCCTCAGCCAAGATGTGGAGGGGGTCGGACCTTTTTCTTCGTTTTTGTGCTTTGGCCAACCGCCTTTGGAGCACTTTCATCTTCGCCTTGCACACGTGCATCCGCGCCCAATAATGATTCTTCATGTTTCTAAGCAATTTCTTATCTTGGTTGGCCTTGGCCAACAGCCTCTCCAAATGAGCATTGAGCCGGATAAGCATAGACTCTCGCTCAACGGGTACTAAATCACCGGGTCTTCTTCGATTCAAGTTGCGGTCACTACGAATCCTCCACAACTCATCAAGAGTTTGCTCATCCTCCAACTGCTTGTTGCGCTGCTCTAAATAGGTGATCCTCCACTGTGCCATCTCTAACTTCTGCTGCAACAAGCGGTTCTCGGCCTCCTTTTGCTGAATGACCTCATGAAGCTCCGTGGTAGGAGAGCGGGTATCAAGATCAATGATATCAATGTCGGGATCACCGGTCATTCCCTCCTCGATCATGGGCTGCTTGCCCCTCTGTGCTGCCTGTGCTGCTGAAGAAGGCGAGGCCCCTTCCACCTGCTGTGGAGAAAATACTCGCTGAGCTGATGAAGAAGGCGAGACCCCTTACACCTGCTGTGGAGAAAATACTCGCCGAGCTGCTGCAAATAAAGCCCTTTGGCCTCTCTGATAAGTGACCAATGGAGAAGAGCTGACATATCTAGTCACGGGGGTGTCATGCTGCTGTGATGGTCCTCCCTCCTCGTGAACAACCTCAGGATGTGGTGGTGGTGGTGTTGTGAAAAGCTCACGAGAGATAAACTCCTCCCATGGGATGCCCTGCTGAGCCAACTGATGTATGACTACAAGCTGAATCAAACCATAATGATAGAGGCTCCTATACTGCTGTGCTGGGCTCTTCCTCTGCATCAAGGGCACCATCCTCTCAATGTTCCGGCACAAGAAAACAGGGATGTTCATCATCCGTACCCGTGTGAAATGCATCAACAGGCGAATATGGTACGAATATACCTGTGAAAATCTGCCCTCACAGGTGAAATAGAGCATGATAAGCCTCATCATGGGGGCATACTCACTCCTCAGAAATCTGAAGGGAAATACACCCGTCAAGTGTCTCATGAATGCAGGTCTAATGAAAGGCTCATACTGAACACTGTCCAACATCTTGCGCTTATTCCACACCTCTCCGACATTAGGTATCCCTGTGGCTTGAGCAATCATCTCGGGTGTCAATGTAAAATCCACCCCGGCAAGGTTCACATGTCCATCATGCAAATGCAAAACAAATAAGCGAGCCAACTCCCTGTAATGCTGAATCCGAGAGATCCTCTCGCAAAACTCATAGCAAGACATATAACGGAAGCATGATACTACCATTGGACAAGCCTGCAAATCTGTCAAAGAGGTGGGCTCCTCTCTCCTATGATGACCGCCCTTTCCACCCTTGTGAGGCCTCCTCTGTACCTCAAACTCTGAAGCTAACGCATGGTCATCACTTTGCGCATAATTGGTTTCGGTTTCTGACATTGTTTTAGGAGCAAAGTGGCTGAAATATACTGCTGTTTTTGCTTTGTAAACTGCTGATTAGAATGCTGTTTCAAGGGGACAAGGAGCACGAGGGAAATGTTAGGGGAGGGATACTTTAAAGGGAAAACGGGAATAATAATAAAACAGGGGGTTTAGGGGAAGAATTATTGCATATACATCATTATACAATTTGATTTACAAGGATATTATGAGAGGTAGGGTTAGGGTGTAATTTTTTGATTTCTTGGGAAGAGGGGTAGGGTTTAGGGCTCTTCACATATTTGGAAGGGAAATTTACATAGAATGATAAGGAATATGAAATGGGAGATGAAAAAAAAATGAGAACAATGGGATACCTCAAAACAACATATAAAACCCTAGCAATTTGACAACTTCAAACCAAAAGCACAATGGAGACTTTCACTTGCTAATGGAGACTTTTGCAAATACAATCATGACCTTCTTGAACTATAGCAAGCAATAATTTTTTATGATGGAGGGCCTACCTTGCAAAATTTGGCAATTTGTGGTTCCTTGGCAAGTTTGCTGGCGGTTTTGGCAGAGAGAGTGCTGATGGGTCGCGCGCCTCACCCAAAGGGTCGCGCGCCTTCAACGGGTCGCGCGCGTTATAACTTAACACTGGCACAGGGCGCCTGACGGGTCGCGCGCCTCCAACGGGTCACGTGCCTGGTTCAACGGGTCGCGCGCCTTCCCAACTCACACAATTCGCTCAAACTCTCTTGGAAACAATTGCTCTATCACTTGAATGCACAATGAGGCTTGATGGAGGGAGATTAGGGCTTTTATAGCCTTGTTTGAATTAATTTCATGTCATAACCCACTTTATAATGTTTTTCCATGACACTTTATAAACCTGACTTTTTTGGTTTCCTTTTGTCCTGAAATTGATTGATTTGATGCTTTTCTTTGATAATTTTTGCAGGGATAGCATCTGAGGGATCTTGACAAGGGAGCCAGGGTTACATGCTGTCCTTTGAATCGTTTTGAATTTTTACAATTTTTACAAAATTTTGAGAAATGACCTTGGCAAATTTTGAGAAATGACCTTGGCTTTAAAAACAGGGTTTTTAAATCCAAGGTGAAAATTAACTGTACAAGATAGAATCTTTCGAAGAAATACTTTGAAAATCATCCCTCTGGCTTGCTGGGCACTTATTGACCTTCAGAGACGTGACCTTGAAAACAAACTAGACCTAAACCCTAGACCTAAGACTTTGACCTCAAGACAAGACAAACAACTTTGAAAAAGTTTAATGACTAAAACAACCTGATCCAGCAGTGCCAAGAGGGGAATAAAATACCAGCTCCTCCATCAGGGTTATGGCATGCCTAATGGAATGCAAGGCACTGATGAGACACCTACTTATGCAAATGCAAAGAGCTTTGATCGCTGATGGAGGGCTGCTAGACCGACTCTAACACCTTGCATGCTGCTCTCCTTTGGAGACAGATGCTCCAGCTATTTCGGTAGTTCCCGACAGTTCTGGCAGTTGAGGCTGTTACCAGCAGTTCCTGGCAGTTTCAGTTGTTTCCGACAGTTCCGGCTTTTCCGATAGTTCCGGCTTTTCTAGCAGTTTCGACTTTTCCGGCTTTTCTAGTAGTTCCGGCTTTTCTGGCTTTTCCAGCATTTCCGATTTTTCCGTCTGTTCTGGCTTTTCTTGTAGTTCTGGCTTTTCCGGTAGTTCTGGTAGTTCCGGTTTTTTTGGCTTTTCTGTCAGTTCTGACAGCTCCGGCAGTTTCGGCTTTTTCGGCAGTTCCGGCTTTTCTGGCTTTTTGAGCAACGTAGAGCTTATTCTCCCATGACTGCATTTAGATCTAGGGCATGTTATCTAGGGCAGCGTATACCCTAGGGCACTCCCTCTAGCTCTCATCTTCATCGAACCCAAAATAGGATGAAGTGAGATCACAAGAGTGAGTGTGTGTGTGTCAAATGACTTCAAGTCCTCTTCTATTTATACTAAAACGTAGAGGTTGAATAGACATGACTGTTGGGCTTCTAAGCCTACATAAGTTGCTGGCCAACTTGACAATTTGTCCATAATCAAAATAAATTCATATCTTCATAAATACTTATCGGAATCGGATGATCTTTAGATCAATCCTACACCTCTCGATGAGAGGGATCCAAGAAAAATATCAACAACCATAAATAAGATGACCCGCATGGAGTTTGGCCCTAGTTGCCAATTTTAACAAGGTGGCCCCCACATTCCACTAGCTGCCATAAATAAAGTCGAATTCCCTATAGTTCCTAAGTTTTGCGTGTGGGGTCCTCCTTCTAAGCCAAAAATGATGCCAAAAATGTGTAGCTGCACCCCGTGACTAATACATTTGAGAAGGGAACTGACAGTCCTCCCCTACCAAATGTTGCTTGCCCTCAAGCAACCTCAACGCTGGGTGCTCTAGTATGTGCTCACCTTCCCAGGTGGCATCCTTATCCGGCAAGTTCCTCCAGCGTACCAAGAACTCCCTAATGGTCCTACTCCTCAGTGTCCTCTCCCTGCTCTCCAAAATGGTCTCTAGTTCCAACAACAAATGGCCCTCATCATCCAACGGGGGTAGATTAGCTGCTGCTGTCAATCGTTGCCCCACCACCTTCCTCAGGCACGGGACATGAGATACGTTATGGATTCTACTCTTCGGAGGCAGCTCTGGTTCATAAGTTACCTCCCCAATGCTCCTAGTCACCGGCGGGGCCCATAGAAGCGTGGCTGTAGCTTCTCGGTCCCCTTCTCTTTCAGTGTAGATTGTCTGCAAGGCTACAATCAGAGGTATACTTAGTCCCCCTCCTTAAAGTGCCTCTCTATCCTGTGCCCATTTGCATACATTTTTTGCTGATTTTTGGCTGTCGCTAAATTATCCTTGAGAGCCTTGAGAACATCTTGGCTATGTTGGACCCAATCTTTGGCCTTTGGGGCCTGACTCTCTTTGAAAACAATATCAACAAAAGTTAGTGAATCATATCCATAGAGGGCATGAAAAGGAGTCATACTGATAGAAATGTGGTGTGTGGCGCTGTAGCAGAACTCGCCCAAGTGCAACCATCGAATCCACGTCCTCTGCTGACCTGTCACATAGTTCCTCAAGTACCCCTCCAACCATTGGTTGACCCTCTCTGTCTGGCCATTCGTCTAAGGGTGATAACTGGTGCTAGGAGTGAGCTGCGTCCCAACCAACTTGAAGAGCTCCTACCAAAAGCCACCCATGAATCTGTTGTCTCTGTCACTCACAATGTTCTTTGGGAGCCCATGTAGCCTGAACACCTTCCGGAAGAACAACTTGGCAACTTGTGCAGCCGTGTACCTAGTGGGGATGGCAAAGAAGTGGTTAAATTTGGTCAACCTGTCGACCACTACATATATGCAATCCTTCACCTATACTGTGGGGAGCCTAGCGATGAAATCCATTGACATACTTTCCAGTTTCCCCTCTGGAATGGGAAGTGGTTGAAGTAGCCCTGCAGGGTGAGTCAACTCCCCCTTGTTCCGCTGGAAGGCTTCACACTCTCGTATGTGTTGCAGGCTGCAGCACGTCCTCCTTGAGGCCCTTCAACGTGAACCTCTCCTGAATAGTCATGTAAGTCTTCCGGAACCCTTGGTGTTCGGATAGTGGTGAATTGTGAGCTGCCGGAGTACCCTCTACCTCAACTTCGAGTTGGGCACCAAGTAGATGCGTCCCTTGTAATAGATGACCTCATCCATCACACAGTAACACTCATCTTCATGTGTCCCCTACAACAGCTCGCATGCCCTCCTATGCTTGGAGTACTCCACCAACAACTGAGCCTTCCAATCCTGGCAGATGCTTATGAGAGATAACCCAACTGGTCTCCTAGATAGAGCATTGACCACCACATTGTGCTTGCCTCGCACATACTCAATGTCAAAATCGTAGGCATGCACCTTGCTCACCCATCTCTGCTGTCTGTCATTGAGGCCCTGTTGTCCCATGAAATGTCAAAGACTGTTGTGATCAGTCTTTACTTGGAACCAGTGGCCCACCAAGTACTAGTAGAACTTGGCCAATGCATGCATAATGGCCAACATCTCCTTGTCGTATATGGAATATGACAGCTCATGCGGTAGGAGCTTCGGACTCTCAAATGGTATGGGATGCCCCTCTTGTGACAATACGACTCCAACTCCTACCCCATATGCATCACACTTCACCATGAATGGCTGGGAAAAGTCCGGAAGTGCCAAGATAGGTCAACTGTGTTGATTTGGGGTAGCATCGGATGTGCTCTAGCCATGAAAATTGGTGGAGAGGCTAAAGCACATAAGATCTCCAATACCAAGAAATGGTTTGGGCAGAATCTAACCAGTTTGGGAGATATTAAAATAATTAATATTTTTAATGGAGTCCCTAATTTTAAACTGAGGGAAAATAAAATATTAATGTGAATTAATATAAAACTAAGTTAGAATGGTCCAAAAGTCATGGATCAAACCAGATCTAATCTTAGCTATTGATTAGGGACTTAATCTCGGCGGTTGAATTGTCAATGAGAAAAGTATAAGAGGAGGCTTGAGGGTCACTTGGAGAATACATCGAGTTGATCAAGAATTCGATTTTTTGGGGCAGGGCTCGTTGAGGAAATCGAAGGAGTGATCAGAGTTGCAGTTGAAGGGCAGTGAATGCAGTGGTAGAGAGGCAAAGGCAGTACCAGGAGCATCAACGTAGAAGCGGGGAGAGGGTTAACGCAGAGCCAGCTAGAGGCCACCAGAGGCCACGCAGAAGCAGCGAGAGGCCACGCAGAGGCAGCCAGGAGCTGCGTAGAGCCTGAGGAGGGCCGACGAGGGACATGCAAAGTCTCCAGAGGTTGATGTAGAGCCTCGAGAGGTTGACGTTGGGCCAAAGAGGCTGGCATTGGGCTAGAGACGTTGACACAGACCCTAGAGGCTAGCCTTGGGAGATTTCGTGGGGCAGATTGGGGCTGATATCTGTCTCTTACTGAGAGGTACTACTGCCGGGGGCATTCTGTATTGGGTGAGCCATTTTTGGCACCCAGATTGTATTCTGAAACTGCTTGAAAATAAAACCCTCAGATGATTGCACCGATTTTCCTGCATTGGGTTCTTTTGGGGACATTAGTCCAAAAATAACGGTGTCACTTGTGTGCTTGTATTTTTTCCTTCAGTTGATGATCTGTATGTGTTGAGACTATACTTGTATTTATTTTCAGTGTTTACATGGTAAATAACTTGTTAGTTAACAGAACAAGTAGGAAGAAATAAATCAGAAGGTATAGTAAGGATTTCTAATAGTTAGACTTAGAAATTCCAACATGGTATCAGAACGTGGTTGCAGATCACAGGAGAACTGAGGGCATTATCCAAGTAGAGCAATAACAACAAAAACAACTGTCCTGAGTGACAGAAACTGTTCCTAGCGGAGAAGCAGCAAGGGAGGGTTAACGCAGTGCCTGCTCATCAAGTTTGAGCTGAGAGGAGGATCAACGTAGTGGCAGAAGGGAGCAGACTTGACCTACGCAGTGCCCAGTGATCTTACTCAGTCAAGAAGTATTGATGCCCGTGGCCAGGAGGTGTGGATTTTGCTGCTTCCGAGATTGTGTAGAGTCTAGAGGCTCTAACCTTTAGTTTTCTAGGGCATAGGAGGTTGTAGAGAAGTTGCGGAGTGACGCTGGTGGGGTACTGTGGTCAGAACAATGCCTAACAGGGCAAGACCAAGGAGGAGGGAGTTGCTACTGAGGATTTCTAGCCAAGAAATCTGGATCAGTGGTGCAATTGCACTAATGATTGGAGTGGGGGCATGTCAATATTGGCAGAGGGATTTCCAGAAGGGAAATCAAGGCTCAGAGTCAGTCACACCAAGAACTTCCAGGAGGGAAGTAGAGAGACACGGAAGAGTCGAAAAAGGAGCAGCGAGATGGCAGTGAACGGGGTAAAAGATCAGGACAGACTAGATGGAACCTCAAACTTCGTAGTCTAGAAGGGCCAGGATCTTATCCGTTCCAGACAGGAATCGTCTCAAGGACTTCGCTTTGAAAACGATAGCGATCCCAGTTGACCCGGTTGAGAACTATAAGTACGAGGAGGCAATGACAAGGCCCAAGAGCATCATCCTTGATGGGGTCAAGGACCATGTAGTACCACATATTGCCGAAAATGACACGGCAAATGCGATGTGGGAGGCCCTGACGAAATTGTATCAACATACTTCTGTGCAAATGAAGACGCTACTAGAGAATCAGCTCCGGTCATATCAGATGCAGAAAGGAGAACAGATCGACATCTTCCTCGGTCGATTGAAGGAGATTCGGGATCAGCGAACCTCCATAGGGGCCACACCAGATCAGGAATTAATGGTGAGGACCGCATTGAACGCAATCTCAGAGGATTGAGAGGTATTTGTCCAGAGCATACTGGGCAGATCTACCCTTCCAATTTGGGAGGAACTGTGGGCGACTCTTTGTTAGGAAGGGATCAGAAGGCTAACCAAGGTAGGAAGCAACGACAAGGGGGTTAGAATCAAGAAGCAGGAAGAGGAGGATGCTGCCCTAGCATTTGAGGGAAAGCAGGAGAAACGAAAGAAGAAGGACCTCTCCAAGGTCAATGCTTCCACTGTGGAGAACTAGGTCATTATGCGAGCTAGTGTCCAAGGAAGAAGAACAAGGGAGAGGCTTTTGAGACCAAAGCTGCGCTAGCAAGGGCGAAAAAAGAAGTGGAGACAGATGATGAATGTGCCATGAGTGCTCATGTACCTCGTGAGAGGAAGTGGGGAGATATCGAGATGTAGTCAAACAAACTATAGGCGATGAGGGGCAGGATCCTTGAGGTACCGAACCTCTTGGATTATACCTTGCTACGGGAGCCTCAAAGAGGAGTAGCCGAACTGACGGAGATGTCAGAGTTGGGAGATCAGTTACTTACTTCTCAGTAACTGAGTTGCAGTGGCAGTGCTATGGGTAGCACGATGTAGCATGATGAGAGGGATTGCAGTGCAGATGCAACAGTGGCAGTGGCAGGGCCATGGGCAGTAACACAGATGCAGAGGGAGTTGTTGTACAAATGCCGCAGTGGCAGTGGCAGGGCCATGGGTAGCAGTACATGATACAATAGTGCAGAGGATGTTGGCCAACGAGCCTAGCATCAACACAAGGACCGATGCTGAATGATCAGGGTGATGCTCAGTGAGGAGTATTACTAGAGCACAGTACTTGCTAAGAGGGAGTGTTGATTTGATGTAGCATTGGATGTGCTCTAGCCACAAAAATTGGTGGAGAGGCTAAAGCACATAAGATCTCCAATACCCAGAAATGGTTTGGGCATAATCTAACTAAGTTGGGAGATATTAAAATAATTAATATTTTTAATGGAGTCCCTAAGTCTAAACTTAGGGAAAATAAAATATTAATGTGAATTAATATAAAACTGAGTTAGAATGGTCCAAAAGTCATGGATCAAGCCATATCTAATCTTAGCCATTGATTAGGACTTAATCTCGGATGTTGAATTGTCAACGAGAAAAGTATAAGAGGAGGCTTGAGGGTCACTTGGAGAATACACCTGGTTGATCAAGAATTCAATTTTCTGGGTCAGGGCTTGCTGATGAAATCGAAGGAGTGATCAAAGTTGCAGCTGAGGGGCAGTGAATGCAGTAGCAAAGAGGCAGAGACAGTACTAGGAGATCAGCGCAAAGGCCGAGAGGGGTGGACGTAGAGCCAGCTAGAGGCCACGTAGAAGCAACCAGAGGCCACGCAGAAGCAACCAAAGGCCACGCAGAGGCAACCAAGAGTTGTGCAGAGCTTGAGGAGGGCCAACGTGGTACACGCAGACGCTCCAGAGGCTGACAGAGAGCCCCGAGAGGCTGACGCTAGGCCACATAGGCTGATGTTAGGCTAGATAGGCTGACGCTAGGTTAGAGAGTCTAACACAGACCCTAGATGCTGACGCTGGGAGATTTCGTGGGGCAGATTGGGGCTGATATTTGTCTCCGACTGAGAGGTACTACTGCCGGGGGCATTCCTTGTCGGGTGAGCCATTTTTGGCACCCAGATTGTATTCTGAATCTGCTTAATAATAAAGCCCTCAGATAGCTGCACCGATTTTCCCGCATTGGGTTTTTCTGGGGACATTAATCCAAAAATAACAGTGTCACTTGTGTGCTTGTTTTTTTTTCCTTCAGTTGATGATTTGTGTGTGTTGAGACTATACTTGTATTTATTTTCAGTATTTACATGGTAAATAACTTGTTAATTAACAAAACAAGTAGGAAGAAATAAATTAGAAGGTACATGAAGGACTTCTAATAGTTAGACTTAGAAATTCCAACAAACTGCTCATCACCTCCTTGAGGTGATCAAAGGCAACTTGTGCTCCATCAGTCCATGCGAAGGTCCCCTTCTTGGTCAAGTCGGTCAAAGGTGCTGCTAGCTGCGAGAACCCTTTGACAAACTTCTTGTAATAGGTGCAAATGCCCAAGAAGCCCTTCAACTTAGTCACATCTCGGGGTACTAGCCAATCCTGGATGGGCCGAATCTTCTCCTCGTGAACCTTCACCCCATCCTCTCCAATGATATGTCCGAGGTAAAGCATCTCTGTCAATCCAAACTCACACTTGGAGAACTTGGCATAAAACTGCTGCTCCTCCATAATTCGCAATACCTCCTCCAAGTGTTGGAGGTGCTCCACACACGTATGGCTATAGATCAGGATGTCATCGAAGAACACTAGCACGAACCTCCTCAGACGTTCTCGAAAGATATGGTTGATGCAACACTGGAATGTCACTGGAGTGTTGGTCAACCCAAATGGCATGACCAGAAACTCAAAGTGCCCGTAGTGGCACCAGAACGTTGTCTTCGGGATGTCCTGATCCTGTACTCTGATCTTGTGGTACCTTGAACGCAGATCAATCTTATAAAAGTACTTGGCTCCTCTAAGCTCATCCATCAGCTCATCAATTCGGGAATGGGGTACCCGTTTTTAAGAGCCTTTAGGTTAAGGGCGTGGTAGTCGATAGACATCCGGAGGGGTTCCATCCTTCTTCTTCACCAGCACTACGCAAGAAGCGATACACTGGAACTTGGCCTGATATGCCCAACGGAAACAACTCCTGGATGGCCTTCTCTATCTCATCCTTATAGGCTTTGGGGTGCCTGAAAGGAGTAGTGATAACTGCCTGTGTTCCAGGCTCCAGCTCAATGGTGTGCTCAAACCCCCTATCTAGTGGCTGCCCTGGTGGAATGTCCCCGAACACTACACCATGCCTGTCCCCCAACCTTTGAGGTCCCCAACTCGATTGCCCATGCAATGTCCCCATGCTGAAGATCTGCCTTCATCGTGTGAGCCAAAACTATCTGAGGCGGATAAGACTACATGCCTCTCAAGACCACCAGTTTGCCATCTTGCCCGTTGAACTCCATCTTAGGTTTCGTCCAATCTGTCGTGACTCACCCAAGGGGATACAACCACTAGAAACGCATCACCATGTTGGTGTTAGGCACATCGACCACAAAGAAGTGGTATGTGATCGAATAGTTTTCCATAACTACTGTCAGGAAGCGCACGTATCTGGTACACTGGATGGTACGGTCACCTAGTATTAGGACTGAGAACCCCTCAAATTTTGTTGTGTTGAGGCCCCTCCTCTAGACCAGCTGTGCATCTATGAAATTGTGGGTTGCCCCACTGTCCACCAGCACCGACAACCTCTGTGCCTGTACCATACCTCTGATCCTAAGTGTCAAAAACTTAGGAATCCCACATAAAGAAGTGAGGACTCCTCTTGATGTGGCAAGATATGCCCCTCCCTGTGGAGGTGGTGGTGGTGGCCCTCTGTCCACCAGACTCTCTCCATCTGTCCCACCACAATCCTACTCCACCTCGTCCTCCTGGTCACTGTTAGAAAAGACCTCAATGTAATGTGCTCTACCTGCAGTGCACCTATGGCCAGGTGCCCAAGGCTCTCTGCATGTGAAGCACAGCTTCCTCCTCTGGAGGTCCTTCCATGTCTCCTCATCTAACTGCCCCCTCCCTTGTGTGGTCCTCGATGGTGGGGGTCTAGTGCCATGCCCCTTCTGTGGAAAAGGGGTTCGTGTAGGAAATGGCGCTCTGGTCTTGGGGATGGCCCCCTGTAAATCTTTGGCACAGACAACCGCTTCGTGCAGCATGGAGGGTCTGCGTGATTTTACCAATCCACGCAGGCGCTCAAGCAAGTTGTATACCCTCCTGGCCACGGACAGATCCGGGAGCATCATTGACACACACAAAAAGTCTGAGAAGTACTGCTCTGGGTTGCTTGTTTGGCGCAGTTGGGTCAATTCCCTGAAAGATGCCTCCGGATCCCTCTGATCAAATCGCTTCACCACTCTGCAGGTGAAGTCCTCATAAGAAACTATCTGGGCATGCCCCAAAGTGGTCAGGCCGTGAAACCATCAGTCATGGGCTTCCCCCTCCAAGTGTAGCGCTGCCATTTTAATGGATTCCTGCTCCGTCATCTGGTTGAGTTGAAAGTATGTGTCCATATTTTCAACCCAAGCCTTCGCTGTGCACTTGGCAGTGCCATCAAATGTAGGGAAATACATCCTCCCTATAATTCTCTGCAACTCATAGTTTTGGGTCCTTGTCCTCCATACCCCTTTTTCCTCTCACTCTGCTTGAGCTTGCAGTAATCTCTAAAGGAGAGGGCTTCTTTGAAGTCTTCGTCCATCCCCTGGCCACTCTCTGAAGTAATCCCCCATCTGAGGAGTGTCTTCCTACCTTGCTGGTTCGATTTGTGCCACTAGCACAAAAGAGGGTAGTGTAGCCCTAGTTGGCACACTAACTAAAGGGCGCTGCATTGCTGGTGAGGAGTTTCTCCACATAAAAACCCTCTAAGTGTGGCCCTATCTCTATTTTGTGACTTGATCTCCTCCAACATGTCTTTTTGCCCCTTCGCCAAGTCACTCAAGGCCCTCAGGAGGCTATCGAAAGCCATCTCCTCTCTGCTCTTGTGCTTTGCCATTTCCTCCTCTCCAGCTACAGCTTTCCCTCTTTCCTCCGTATTTGGCGTAATTTCTAACTCCCTTTTTTTGCTCCGTATTTCTGCCTCTCGTAAGTGATGTTCTGTTGGTCTTCTCCTCTCATAAGAAACAAACCCGAAAACTGAGCCAAGATCTAGGCATTGATACCACTGTAATGTTCCTAAGTAGGAATGTGAGTGATATTTAAACAAATAAACAGTGCAACAACATAGAATTATAAACATGCATAAGATATCCACGAAAACATTGTAAATCTGGAACTATTGAGCCATATATTATAAAAATCTGAGATCTGGGTACAATATAAAGAGAATGGTGCACCCAAGCTTGTATTAAGGACAAGCTTGACAAAACCTAGGTGATGAAATCGCTGAGCTGAAGGCTGCTCAGTTGCTGCACCACTCTGCACCTAAGTTGCCGGAAACGGCTACCCTAACCCCCAAAATGGCGTTTTCCCGTTTCAGATCCGGATCCTGGAACGAAATGCCGGAAAAACGCCAGAAAACCGTTTTGGTGCCGTTTTTTGTTTTTGGATACATGACGTTTTTTTCAAACAGCGTTTTTGTAGGAAAAACGTGCCGTTTTAGAAATTTGAAAACGTTTTCTGAAATTCTGAAATGTATTTGGAAAAATTTGAAACGTTTTACAACAAAAAAATGGTTTTGAAGTCTGCCCACCGGGAACAACAAACTTAAAATTGAAAATTGGCTACACGACTAACTTGTATAATATTTGCATTACGACAACCCTCGTACTCATGAATTTTTTAAAGCTCTCCTGGCATATATTGTGAAAGAAATTGCAATACCAACAGCCACACAAAAGGAAATTGCATTGTAGATAAATTATAATCTCTACAGGTGTTAGATGGAGATTTCTATATTTTACATCTACCAATGTTTTTAGTAGACGGCGATTGCACAACACAAAAACATAAACTGATGAGTCTTGTATGGAAAAATGCTTCTATTTTTTTCAGTAAAAAAAACTTGCTTCTATTCCTATCAACTTAGCCAAAAAATACCAAGATGATAAAACAAACTCCATTAGAGTCAATTTCAAAGCAGCTTATACACCACATGTCAGTATATACTTTAAACGTTTAGTGAATGGTTATTTAATATTTTATGTACTTAGATTATGTTAATGATAGTGCATTAAGTTATTAATTAAGTACTTCAGTAATAATTAAGAATAAATAAAAAATAAGTTATACAACCTCTCTCATCTCTCACGTGTAAAAGAAGTTTTTGAATTATCTTCTCTCTCTCCTAGGTTTTTCCTGTCCATTTCCTGTGTATGTAAATCTGATGTGAGAATGCAGGCCTATTGCCCTCTAAGTTCTAACTTGGACCATAAATCAGATCTGAAATTTCTTGCAGATCACTGTGATATTGCTAAGAAATTAGCTTTTATGAATAGGACAGCCAAGCATGAGGTAAAATGAACCTCTGCAAGTGATTTCCAAGAAGGTTTAGGTCATATTGCCACTGAATTAGTCCATATCAGTGCTGTTTTGAAGAATCAGGAAGGCAAGATAAGACCATCTTGGTTTTAGCCAAGATATTTGATGATGCTCACTTGGATGAGATTCCTTAGCCAAGGCCTGATAACAAAATTTCAATTTTCATCATTTCAAATTTTCAAAACATGAAAAAAGAAATGAAATCTGCTCATTGCTATGATATTTGGACAGGGTTTCGTTGGCTCTTCTAAAGCATGAAACAAATATTTTTCAAGATATTCACCACTGGGATGTGTCATTTAGCTATTTTAGAAGACAGAAACTAAGAATCACGGAGCACTACAAAATAAATTAACTTGTTGTAAAGTTTCGGAGATGTTCTATGCTAAGAGCAATTTCACTTTTCTCACAGCAATCATACAAGTAGATAAGCAAAATGCAGATAGAACATATAAGCAGATCTTACAGAAGACAAATCAGAAACAAGAAAAATGTATGTGTTCGTTTCGGCGGTCAACAGGATGCTTCAACCAGCAAAGTCTCCTTTGGTCAGCCAGCCCAGCATGTGTCACAACAACCCTCCAACCAGTAGATGAGTCAACCCAAGTCAGTTCTACAAAAGTCAACGCTGTCCTGAAAAGTCAACGCAGGGGGAGCAAGCTAAAAGTCAATGCAGTAGCAAAACGGTCAACCCTTTGACCTCGATTTTTGTGCCAGGTAGTACGGCCTTCAAAAATCGAACCTCCCACAAGTTTTCAGCTTGTTTGGACCAAGCGTTGACCAAAGTCAACGCTGGTCAAACTTCTGCGAAACCCTAGCAGCAGAAACCCTAGCAGTAGAAACCCTAGCAGCAGAAAAATCCTCTTCGTCCTTCCGACGTGTGGCTGAAATTCGTCCTCCAGGTAGCTCGTACTTTTTAGGATGAGAGAGGAAGATGTGTGTTGTGTTGTCATCAAATTCTCTCCAACTTTTCCTGTATATATATCCATCAATGAGGGTGTGTGACACATCTGTTGGGCATGTGAGCCTACATTACAAAACTGGCTGACCTTGCACATACAATTTATTAAGAATAATAAATTCAAAATATAAGTTCTGCTCATCGGATTAAGACTATTCTTATATGGATTTTATACCTCTCAGAAAGAGGAATCCAACAAAAATATTAGCCTCTTAATCTGAGCATCAAAACATGGAGTTTGGACCTAGTTGTCCAAATTTAACACTCCCTCTCAACTAGGGAGAACTCCATCTATTAGTGCAATTAACATCGTGAGTCATCCCGCCGAAACTTGCTTTGCTGGCTTCTTTATTTCAGAACAGAAGTGGGTCAGTCACAAAGACATCATTCCCTGACTGACATAATCAGTCCAGAGGTCCCAGACCTCACAAATCTTGATCCCAGATCAAGTGGTTGGACCATGCCATCCTAGATAGAGAGTACGGCAATCTCTGATGCGTCCATCAGTCTTTGCTAATAGTCTCTAGCTTTTCCACACCTCATTGGCCAAATGAGAGGTACTTCCCATGAGCCCTGAACTCAATGGGTAGGATGCATACGGGGCACAGATTAAATGAGTGGCGAACCAGTTCAATAATCACAAGGGTGGGGCAGAAGCATTATGAGTGCTTATAGCTCCGAGAAGCTATCCCCAAAGCCCCCCAGAGCTCCCAGAGCTCATCGTCCAACAGGACCCACATCATAGGGTCTTTCCACGACACCAAGACTCTCACGGAAGGTTAGGAACTTGACCTTCCCCAGGGGCTTAGTGAGAATATCCGCGACCTGCTCATCAGTTCCTATATGATCGAGCCTTACGGCGCCTCGCTGTACCATATCCCGGATAAAGTGGTACCTGATATCAATATGCTTGGATCGGTCGTGGAACACAGGATTCTCAGTCATACGAATCCCACTCTGATTATCACAGAGTATTACAGTGGTATCTAGCACATGTTGGAACAGCTCACTAAAGAGCTTCCTCAACCAAACTGCTTCACAACAGGCCATACTAGCAGCAATGTATTCGGCCTCCGCGGTGCTCAAAGCCACCGACTTCTGCTTCCTGCTCATCCATGAGATCCAAGCAGAACCAAGATTGAAACAGCATCCAGATGTGCTCTTACGATCCACCACACTGCCAGCCCAATCGGCATCAGTATATCCCCGGAGTATCACACTCCCGGTAGTGTATCTCAGCCCATGGTTTATCGTGCCCCGAAGATATCTCAAAAGATTCTTGGCACCAACCCAGTGAAAATGATGAGGCTCAACCATCTGTTGACTCAAAGTATTCACTGCAAAACATATGTCCGGACGGGTGTTCACTAAGAACATCAAAGCTCCTATGAGTTGATGATACTCAGTAGGATTGGCCAAGATAGGCCCTGCAGCGCTGCCACTCAACTTCTTAAAGTTGAGTTCCATGGGTGTCGACACGGACTTACAGTCCACCATCCCAAATCTTTCCAGAAGCTTCACAATATACTTTCCTTGAGAAAGGAAAATCTCTCCAGGTCTCTGCCAGACCTCCAGGGCTAGGAAATAGTGCATCAGTCCTAGGTCTTTCATTTCGAACTCAGCAGCAAGCTCCCTCTTACATTGATGAATGAGAGGGTCATCACCTGTCAGGAAGAGGTCGTCCACATACAGCACTAGAATGAGAGGCTTTCCTTCCTCAACCTTAAAGTAAAGGTTTGGATCAGCATTGCTTCTAGTGAAGCCCAGCTTCATCAAGTAACTATCCATCCTCTCATACCAAGCTCTGGGTGCTTGCTTTAACCCATAGAGGGCTTTCTTCAACCTGCAGACATAAGTGTCTCGATCTCGAACTTCAAATCCCAGAGGTTGTTCTACATACACCTCTTCCTTTATTGCATCATGCAGAAAAGCGGTCTTGACATCCATCTGATGAAGACTCCATCCTTGCGTAGCAGTAAGGGCTATGATGGATCGGATGGTGATATATCGAGTCACAAGTGCAAATATATCGTCATAGTCAATTCCTTCCTTTTGAGAGAAGCCACGGGCAACAAATCTTGCCTTAAACTTTTCAGCACTCCCATCAGATCCATGTTTAATCTTGTAGAGCCATTTAGCGGTGACAACAGATTTGTCCTTCGGTCTCGGGACCACATCCCAGACATCATTCTTCATAATAGCCTCATATTCTTCATGCATAGCATCCTTCCAGACTTGATGCTTGATGGCTTCCTCAAAAGATCCAGGTTCAGATTGTATAATAGTACTCATGGCAGCTAGATACCCTTGGTATCTACACGGCTTCTTGCTTTCTCGGAATGTTCCCCTTGGGGCAGCATGACCCTCAGCATCTTCGAGGGTGTCCCTGAGCCATGATGGCCTCTTTCCTCGAGAAGGGGAAGGATCAATAGGGTCCATTGGCCCTTCAACATCAGGCATAGTCTCATCCTGGGGTTCTTCTAGATTTCCAGGTCTTTCTTCATGGTTTTCTTCAGATCTAGGAAGATCTACTACTTTCTTCAGGGAAGCATCTTCGTCAAAAGTGACATCATGGCTTATCTCTACTTTCCTTTGACCAGGTACATAGACTCTATATGCCTTAGAAGTCTCACTGTAGCCCACAAACATTCCTTTCTTCCCAGTAGCATCCAGCTTACTTCTCTTTTCTTTCGGCACATGAAAATAGACAGGACATCCAAAAATTCTAAAATGTGAGACATCAGGTTTCTTACCAGAGAAGACCTCTTCGGGAGTTTTGGAGTCCAAAGCGGAATGAGGGCATCGGTTTTGAATGTACACAGCAGTATTTGCAGCTTCTCCCCACAGAAACTTTGGAAGACCCTGGTCACATAGCATGGCACGGGCAGCTTCCACAATAGTCCTATTCTTGCGTTCAGCAACACCATTCTGCTCAGGAGTATATGCAGTGGTAGTCTCCCTCTTAATGCCAGCTTCTCTGCAAAAGTCTTTGAACTCATTTGACTCATATTCAGTGCCATTGTCAGTCCTCAAAATCTTGATCTTCTTTCCGGTCATATTTTCCACCAAGGCTTTGAAGGTACGGAAACACATGAAAGCCTCATCCTTCTTCTTCAAGAAGTATATCCAGGTTTTGCGAGAGAAGTCATCAGTAAATGTCATATAGTAAGAACATCCCCCCAGGGATGTTACAGGCAACATACCGGAAAGATCAGAATGGACCAGTTGCAATATCTCAGATGTCTAGGTCTCCCTCTAGCCCTTCTTTGATGTCTAGGTCTTCTGATTAAACAAACCGCATTAATCAACATACATTAAATCAACCGGCCACATTAACAGCAATAATGACGCTTGCACCAAAGTATATGGAAGGGCAACTCAAACCCGAGTTCGCCCAGCAGTGTTTTATTAAACTCTTACAATTTGTTACAAACAGTGCGCCGGGCTCAACCACGGCCGCACCAAATACCAGAGTTTACAATAGACAACCAGAGTATGCTGCCGGTCAATTCCGCAGCCAACTTTAGTTCTTTTATTGGAACCAGACAGTCTGCTATACATACAAACTCCGCGTCCTGCACGCTTGTACGTTTCACTACTGTCCCAATTTGTTAACAGAAATCCAACACGTCTTCCACTTCCGCGTTATTGACTTAAGTGACCAGCACTTATACAATCTGCGCGTTCGTATGTCCACGTGTGGTCTCAGTAGACCTGCGCAATTCTCGTCACTGTTTTACTCCAAACGCACCGGCGTATATATATAAACCTGCATATATATATCACAGCCCACGCGTCGTCTCGACAGACCTGCGTACCACTTCGCTGTTAGCTCCAAACGCACCGGCGTATATATATAAATCTGTATATATATCACATTCCACGCGTCCATCCACCAGCGATCCTGCGGTTATTGTAGATCCTTATTCACGTGTCTACCCACCGGTAGACCTGCGTAACCTAACTACGGATCAATCTTCAGTTTAACCACTCGACCGAAGCATCAACCCGACAGCCCATAATATATGTAGATCTCTACGCTGTAGATATCTGTCCACGTGACAGCCCAACGAATGACCTACGTTCTACCGCTGGTCTCTGTCCACGTGCCAAACCGTCAACAAACTTGCGCGATTTACATACTCAGAACCCGACAGCCTGTTCTCACATAAATCTCTGCGCGTTAGTCCAAGAGAGGACACCCAAACACCGCGCAGATATATGTTCGAACCACTGCTCCAGTCTTGTTATAATTCGCCGATGTAACCTCCAGTCCAAGCCTGAACTCGTTACCGAAACCAATTTCAAACCTGCGGCCTTCGCCCGGCCCGCGGGCTCATCTTCCAACCTCCCAATCGAGCTGCGTCTCCTTCTTATGCGAGAGACCGATAGAAGACCCGTTGAGTTGATTGACCTTCGATGATTATTGCTATAGATAGAGTTTGTCTTCACCTCAGCTTCGATACCATGTAAAGTTTCGGAGATGTTCTATGCGAAGAGCAATTTCACTTTTCTCACAGCAATCATACAAGTAGATAAGCAAAATGCAGATAGAACATATAAGCAGATCTTACAGAAGACAAATCAGAAACAAGAAAAATGTATGTGTTCGTTTCGGCGGTCAACAGGATGCTTCAACCAGCAAAGTCTCCTTTGGTCAGCCAGCCCAGCATGTGTCACAACAACCCTCCAACCAGTAGATGAGTCAACCCAAGTCAGTTCTACAAAAGTCAACGCTGTCCTGAAAAGTCAACGCAGGGGGAGCAAGCTAAAAGTCAATGCAGTAGCAAAATGGTCAACCCTTTGACCTCGATTTTTGTGCCAGGTAGTACGGCCTTCAAAAATCGAACCTCCCACAAGTTTTCAGCTTGTTTGGACCAAGCGTTGACCAAAGTCAACGCTGGTCAAACTTCTGCGAAACCCTAGCAGCAGAAACCCTAGTAGCAGAAAAATTCAAAATATAAGTTCTGCTCATCGGATTAAGACTATTCTTATATGGATTTTATACCTCTCAGAAAGAGGAATCCAACAAAAATATTAGCCTCTTAATCTGAGCATCAGAACATGGAGTTTGGACCTAGTTGTCCAAATTTAACACTTGTTAACTGGCATTCGAATGTTGAAAAAGAATCAAGCATAGGCCACCTAGTTAGAGAAGTATAACAAATAACATTGGACTTGAATGTTTATGGCATATGTTGAATTGATGATGATGAATCATGATAGATCATAGATGATAATCTAGATTTTGAAATATGAATAGTAATATGAAATTTTTATTTTTAACACACACACACACACACACACACACACACGCACACATATATATATATGTGCCGTTTCCTGCCTTATCGTATCCATATATTTTGAAAATTTGCTGTATCTGTTTCAAACCCCGTACCCGTATCCATTCCCATATCTGTTTTCTGGTAACTTAGCTCTGCACTGCATTGTTCGAGTAAACCACTGCCTTGTTGAAGTTCGACCTGCTGGAATGTGCCCAAAAATTGCCCAAAAAATTATATCCTTTCAGCCCCAAACTCCTTAGACAAAACCCAGAAAAACCCAGAAGGGAAGTTCTCTGGTTTTGAATTTTGGTTTTCGGCCTCTACCTAGTTGTTGCTGCCAAATTCGACTTGCAGGAAACAACTTGCAAATCCCTTTGAAAACTCCACTGATATGGTGGATTCACCTGTGCTGGCTAGCCGCTTGCTCCCCTGATGGTTCTTGGCCAAGATGATTGCTCCCCCAAGCACCACGAATTAGCTGCCAGAGGCCTTTGCGCAATCCCTCTGCCTATAAAGTCGTACTGCTGAAACACTGGCCTTGCTCGCTGCAAAACCCTGCGAAAATGCTCCCAACAAACAACCTTCCCCACTCCCGAAACTCCCAACAAGCTATGGACCCTCCTGCTGCCTCCAAATCCTCTTGCGTGTTTCTGGCTGCCCAGTAAATATGCAGTTCCCTTCTCTGCGTGGCTGGCTGAGTTGTGTTACTGTGCTGAACTTGTAAAAATCCTTGTGGAACAACCTTCCTATGGTGGGCAAGGATGGTCCCCCAAAGAAGAGGTTGAATCTCCCACTTGGAAGATTCGTGGCTAAACAACTAGTAGACTCGCTAAGCAGTAGAGCGTGCAAAGATGAGTTTGTTTGTAAAATGATCAAGATGCCGCAAAATGAGAGCTCCTTCCTCTTTTATCACATTGGGCCCCCTTAGCCTCATGTGGGTCCTTCCTTCCACTAATTCGATTCCCTCCAAACTCATGTAATGGCCAAGTTCGAATTAATCCTGTGGGTGGCCCCCACATTCAACTCGCTACTAGAAATAAAGTCGAATTCTCTATAGTTCCTAAGTTCTGCATGTGGGGTCCTCCTCCTAAGCCAAAAATGATGCCAAAAATATGTAGCTGCACCCAGTGTTGCACACATCGCGATAAAATCGCGATAAAATCGGAAAATCGCGATTTTTTAAATTTGCCGATTCAAAGCGCGATTTTTATCGAAAAAATCGCCCATTTTTTTTATAGCGATTTTTATCGAAAAAATCGCGATTTTTTCGATAAAATCGCGATTTTTTCGGTTAAAATCGCGGGGGGCGCGGGCAGCGGGGTTTTATATGGAAAAAACGATTTTTTTTTTATTCATTCAGCAGTCCGCCGCGGAGGAGAAGGAGAAGAAGGGAGGGAGAGGGTTGCCGTCGGTTGTGGGAGCGAATCGAAGCGATTTTAGGAGGAATCCAAGCCAAGATCGCCAATTTGTCCATAAACCAGGTATGTAGATTAATTTTTTTTTGTTTTGGTTCAATAAAAACTTTGTTTTTCATTGTTTTTAAAGAATTTTTGGAAATTTTTCATTGATTTGGGATGGGTTATTTGTTATGACTATGAGAACCAATTTTTGATTTTTATTTTCTCATTTTCTTTAAACATTGTTTATTTTTTTTTATTTTTCATTGTTTTTTGGCATTTGGTTGGGTGACTTGGGTTTAGAAATTGGGATTTTGGAAATAATTAGCTTGTAATTTTGCAAATGCTAAATTGTAATTTGTATTTACTATTATCATTTATGTAATCCTAAATTCCTATTTCCTAATCCTTATTTTTCCATAGGTTTGCAAATTCAAAATTCAAAAACAAACATGCCAAGGAAATTGGATCCTTTCTGGGAATATGGTGACCCTAAAACTCCGAATGATAGACAAAACTTGTATTGCAAGTTGTGTGGAAAGGAAATATTCGGGGGGGTGTACAGGTTGAAGTTCCACCTTGCACAAATCCCTGGACGTGATGTGGGGCCCTGTCTAAAGACAAATGCTGAAATTATCCAAAAAGCCATGAGAGCATTGGGAGAATTAGAGCACACTAGAGACGCCAAAGAAGAACTCAAAAGGCAACTAAAAAGGTCAGTTGAAGGAAGTGGGCCAAGTGGCACAGGTTCTACTGCAGCGTCAGTCAATCCGTTTGCTGCATCATCATATTTTGTTCCTCGAACCACACCTGGTTCACAACCAACTATCGGTTCAATGATGAAAAGAACTGAAAAAGAAAAAGCTGACAAGTTGATGACAAAATTTCTCCTCTGGAGTTATATTCCTTTCAGCATTATAAGGAATAATCCATTTTTCCAACCTACTCTTGATGCTGTTGCCAGTGTTGGCCCGGGGTACAAACTCCCTTCTCTTCATGATTTCAGAGGCCGGCTTCTTCAAGATGAAAAGCGTGACTGCACCCAAAGATTGGAGGATTTTAGGGCATCATGGGCACAAACAGGATGCACTGTTATGTCAGATGGTTGGACTGACCAAAAGGGGAGAACCCTTATAAACTTCTTGGTTAGTTGTCCCTTGGGGACTATGTTTATCAAATCTGTTGATGCAACTCATCAAATCAAAGATGCAAAAAATTTATGTGATTTGCTGGATGTGTTTATTTTGGAGGTGGGTGCAGAAAATGTTGTCCAAGTCATAACGGACAACGCTGCAAATTATGTTGCTGCTGGTAGAATGCTTATGGACAGGCATCCTACTTTATTTTGGACACCTTGTGCTGCCCATTGTATTGATTTGATGTTAGAGGACATAGGGAAAATTCCCTTTGTCAAAGAGGCTGTTGACTCATCAAAAACCATCACAAAATTTATTTACAATCACACATCTGTGCTTAGCTTGATGAGAAAATGCACCAACAACAAAGAGTTGGTGCGCCCCGCCATTACACGGTTTGCGACGAGTTTCATATCTCTTCAATCCCTCTTGAATTCTATGTGGGATTTGAAGAGAATGTTTGTTTCAGAGGAGTGGCGTTCTTCGCCAATGAGCCGCAAACCAGAAGGAGAGGCCGTCTGCAGACTTGTTTCATACCAAGAAGACTTCTGGGCGGGAGTGCAGGAGGTGTGCGCTGTCACTGAACCTTTGGTAAAGGTTCTTCGGTTGGTAGATGGTGAGAAGCCCGCAATGGGCTATTTGTATGAAGCCATGGACAGGGCCAAAGAAGCCATTCGGTCCTACTATGATGACAAGGGAGATGATGGGTTCCAGAGACAACTCCTTCTATGGAAGGTCATTGATGAGCGATGGAACAACACACTCCATCGTCCCATTCATGCTGCTGGGCTTTTCCTGAACCCTGCATTTTCTTATGCATGTGGGTTTAATTTTGATGTTGAGGTCGTGGAAGGATTATTAACCTGTGTCCAGAAGATGGTGAGATCTTCAGAAGAACGTATGGAGATCTCTAGACAAATTGAGCAATATAAGTTGTCAGGTGGCTTATTTGGCTTTGATATGGCTGTCATTGATAGGACGGTTAAAATGCCAGGTATTTTTTAGTTTGTAGTATGTACTTTGTAACTTTGTTTCAAATTTCATTGTTTCTTCAAATTCCATTTTTTTCTTATGTTTATTTAAAATTTTATTTGTAATTTTGTTGTAGACGCATGGTGGAAGATGTATGGTGGCAGAGTACCCCTTTTGCAAAATCTTGCCATACGCATCCTCAGCCAAACATGCAGCTCCTCGGGATGTGAGCGCAATTGGAGTGTATTTGAAAAAATACACAACAAGAAGCGCAATAGGTTAACACTTAAACATTTAAAATATTGCAAATTTCCAAATAAATTTTTGAATTCATTAAAGTTTTAAACAATATTTTTTTTATAATATTAATTATTAATTATTATTTCATTTCATGAACTTTGTACAGGTTGGAGTCCCATAGACTTAATGACATGGTCTATGTCTACTACAATCTTCGATTGTGGGTGAAACAACTAGAGAAGAGACACCTGATACGGAAGCCATCTCATTGGATGGGATTGACACCACTGCTGAATGGAGGGTTGAGACCGAGAGGCCTCTCATGGATCCCACTGAGGATTGGTTAGTGCAGGATGAGGGGGAGGAGGAGGGGGAGGAGGAGGAGGAGGAGGAGGAGCAGGAGCAGGAGCAGGAGGAGGAGGAGTTGGAGGAGCAGGAGGAGGAGGTGACACCGCCTACCCGGGCTACCCGGGCTACCACTACCACCAGTAGAGGACGTGGTCTCCGTCCACCTCAGCCTCCTATAGCTGCTACTACTAGTTCTTCAGCTTCTAGAGCACGTCAGACTCCACTGCCATTTCCACCACCACAGGCACCAGCTTCTACATCTAGAGGGAAAGAGAAAGTTGTGCCATTTTCTCGCAAGAGGGGCAGAGGAAATCAATAGGATTAGACTTTCATTTTATTGTATATGACATTATGACATGATGAGATACATTATCATATTTTTTGTTGATATTTTGAGGCTGAGTTGGACTTGGGACTCAGGACTTACTATTCAGGACATGATTCAATGTTATGTGTGATTTTAGCGCTAGAAATGATATTAAACATCTTATATATTAGTTTTTTTATCATATTTATGTGTCAATGTATTTATTTTATGTTGTAGATGGTTTAGATATTAAAAAAATTGAAAAAAATTGAAAAAAAATGAATATTTTTGTGCCAAACGATTTTTTCCGTTTTTTCCGATTTTTTCCCGATTTTAACGATTTTTTCCGCTTTTTTCCCGGCGCCGATTAAATCCCGATCGCGATGTGTGCAACACTGGCTGCACCCCATGACTAATACATTTGAGAAGGGACATGACAGTCCTTCCCTCCCAAATGTTGCTTGCCCTCAAGCAACCTCAAAGCTGGGTGCTCCAGTATGTGCTCACCTTCCCAGGTGGCATCCTCATCCGACAAGTTCCTCTAGTGTACCAAGAATTCCCTGATGGTCCTACTCCTCAGTTTCCTCTCCCTATTCTCCAAAATGGCCTCTGGTTCCAACACCAAATGGCCCTAATCATCCAACGGGGGTAGATTAGCCGTTGTTGTCAACTGTTGTCCCAACACCTTTTTAAGGCATGAGACTTGAAATATGTTATGGATTCTACTCCCCGGAGGCAGTTCTAGCTCATAAGCCACCTCCCCAACCTGCCTAGTCACCCAGTAGGGCACATAGAAGCGTGGTTGTAGCTTCTCGACCCCCTTTTGTTTCAGCATAGACTATCTACAAGGCTGCAATCAGATGTATACTAAGTCCCCCTCCTCAAAGTGCCTCTCTATCCTGTGCCGATCTGCATATAGTTTTTGTTGATTTTGGCCTGTTGTTAAAGTATCCTTGAGAGCCTTGAGAATATCTTGGCTCTCTTGGACCTTCTCTTTGGCCTTTGGGGCCTGGTTGTCTCTGAAAACAAGATCAAGAAAAGTTAGTGCATCATATCCATAGAGGGCACAGAAAGGAGTCATATCGATAGACATGCGGTGCGTGGTGTTGTAGTAGAACTCGCCCAAGTGCAACCACCAAATCCATGTCCTCTACTAACCTGTCACATAGTTCCTCAAGTACCCCTCCAACCACTGGTTGACCCTATTTGTCTGGCCGTCGATCTGAGGGTGATCACTGGTGCTAAGAGTGAGCTGCGTCCCAACCAACCTGAAGAGCTCCTGCTAAAAGCCACCCATGAATCTGCTGTCTCTGTCGCCCACAATGTTCTTGGGGAGCCCATGTAGCTTGAACACCTCTCGGAAGAACAACTGGGCAACTTGTGTAGCCGTGTACCTACTGGGGATGATGAAAAAGTGGGCGAATTTGGTCAACCTGTCGATCACTTCATATATGCAATCCTTCCCCTGTACTGTGGGGATCCCAGGGATGAAATCCATTAAAATACTTTCACATTTCTCCTCTGGGATTGGAAGTGGCTGTAGTGGCCCTGCAGGGTGAGTCAACTCCCCCTTGTTCCACTGGCAGGCCTCACACTCCGTACATGTTGCAACACGTCCTCCTTAAGGCCCTTCCATGTGAACCTCTCCCGAATAGCCATGTAAGTCTTCTAGAACCCTTGGTGTCCGGATAGTGGTGAATCATGAGCTGCCTGGGGTACCCTCTCCCTCAACTTCGAGTTGGGCACCAAGTAAATGTGCCCCTTGTAATAGATGACCTCATCCATCACATGGTAACATTCATCTGCATGTGTCCCCTCCAGCACTTCGCATGCCCTCCTGTCCTTGGAGTACTCCACCAACAGCTGAGCCTTCCAATCCTTGCAGATGCTCATGAGAGATAACCCAACTGGTCTCTTGGATAGAGCATCGACCACCACATTGTGCTTGCCTCGCACATACTCAATGTCAAAATCATAGGCCTGCACCTTGTTGACCCATCTTTGTTGTCTGTCATTGAGGCCCTGTTGCCCCATGAAATGTTGAAGATTGTTGTGATTAGTCTTCACTTAGAACTGGTTTCCCATCAAGTACTGGTGGAACTTGGCCAATGCATGCATAAAGCAATCTGTGCTCCATCAGTCCATGCGAAGGCCCCCTTGTTGGTCAAGTCGGTCAAAGGCATTGCCAGTTGCGAGAACCCTTTGAGAAATTCCTGTAATAGACGCAAATGCCCAAGAAGCTCTTCAGCGTAGTCACATCTCGGGGTACTGGCCAATCTCGGATGGCCCGAATCTTCTCCTCGTGAACCTTCACCCCATCTGCTCCAATGATATGCCTGAGATAAAGCATCTCTGTCAATCCAAACTCGCACTTGGAGAGCTTGGCATAAAACTGCTGCTCCTCCATAATGCGCAATACCTCGTCCAAGTGTTGGAGGTGCTTCTCCCATCTCCGACTATAGATCAGGATGTCATCGAAGAACACTAGGACGAACCTCCTCAGCTGTCCCAGAAAGATATGGTTCATGCAAGATTAAAATGTGGTTGGAATGTTGGTCAGCCCAAATGGCATGACCAAAAACTTAAAGAGCCCATAGTGGAACCAGAACGTTGTCTTCGGGATATCCTGATCCCGTACTCTGATCTGGTGGTACCTTGAATGCAAATCAATCTTAGAGAATTACTTGGCTCCTCTAAGCTCATCCATCAACTCATCAATGCGGGGAATGGGCTACCGGTTCTTAAGAGTCTTCCGGTTAAGGGCGCGGTAGTTGATACACATCCGGAGGGTTCCATCCTTCTTCTTCACTAGCACTACTGAAGAAGCGAAAGGACTGGAACTTGGCTTGATATGGCCCAACGCCAGCAACTCTTGGATCACCTTCTCTATCTCGTCCTTATAGGCTTTGGGGTGCCTGTAAGGAGTAGTGATAACTGCCTGTATACCGTGGTTGCAGTGCAGTGGTGTGCTCAAACCCCCTATCTGGTGGCTGCCCTGGTGGAATGTCCCCGAACACTACCTGTCTAGTAAAGCCTGTATGTCTGCTGTTGGTGGCTGCGCCTGTCCCCCAACCTTTGAGAACCTCAACTCGACTGCCCATGCAATGTCCCCATGCCGAAGATTTGTCTCCATCATGTGGGCGAAAACTGTCTGAGGTGGATAAGATTGCATGCCTCTCAAGACCACTAGTTTTCCATCTGGCCCATGAAATCCATCTCAAGTTTCCTCCAATCTGCTGTGACTCGCCCAAGGGAATACAACCACTGGACACCCGTCACCACATTGGTGTCTGGCACATTGATCACAAAGAAGTGGTCTGTCATTGAGTAGTTTCCCATAACTACTGTCAAGGAGGGCACATATCTGGTATACTGGATGGTACGGTTACCTAGTACTAGGACTGAGAACCCCTCAAACTCTGCTGTGGTGAGGCCTCTCCTCTGGACCAGCTGTGCATCTATGAAATTGTGGGTAGCCCCATTGTCCACCAGCATCGACACCCTCTGTCCCTGTACCATACCTCTGATCCTAAGTGTTAAAAACTTAGGAATCCCGCATAAAGAAGCAAGTACTCCTCCTGATGTGGCAAGAGATGCCCCTCCCCTTGGAGGTGGTGGTGGTGGCTCTCTGTCCGCCGGATTCTCTCCATCTCTGTCCCACCACTGTGCTGCTCCACCTCGTCCTCTTGGTCACTGTCAAAAAAGACCTCAATCTAATGTGCTCTACGTGCAGTGCAGCTATGGCCAGGTGCCCAAGGGTCTCTACATGTGAAGCACAACTTCCTCCTCCGGAGGTCCTTCCGTGTCTCCTCAGCTAACTGCCCCCTCCCTTGTGTGGTCCTCGGTGGTGGGGGTTTAGTGTCATGCCCCTTCGATGGAAAAGGGGTTCGTGCAGGAAATGGTGCTCTGGTCTTGGGGATGGCCCCCTGTAAATCTTTGGCACACATAACCGCTTCCTGCAGCATGGAGGGTCTGCATGACTTCACCAGTACACACAGGGGCTCAACAAATCCCTCAATGAAGGTGTATACCCTCCTAACCTTGGAAGAATCTGGGACCATCACTGACACACACAAAAGTCTGAGAAGTACTGCTTTGGGTTGCCTGTTTGGCGCAGTTGTGTCAATTCCCTGAAAGATGCCTCCGGATCCCTCTGATCCAATCGCTCCACCACCCTATGGGTGAAGTCATCATAAGAAACTATCTGGGCATGCCCCAAAGTGGTCAGGCCATGAAATGACCAATCATGGGCTTCCCCCTCCAATTGCATTGCTGCCATCTTAATGGCTTCCTTCTCTATCATTCGGTTGAGTTGAAAGTATGTGTCCATCTTTTCAATCCAAGCCCTGGGTGTGCACTTGGCAGTGCCATCAAATGTAGGGAAATACATCTTCCCTATAGTTCTCTGAGGCACATAGTTTTGGGTCCCTTGTCTTCCGTACCCCTTGTTCCTCTCACTCAAAAATTCAAACATCATGGCTATATGGCTTGCCATTTTCTTGTTGTTGGTTTATTTTTTGGTTATTATGGTGCTGGAGAGTAGAAGAAAGAGGGTTGATCATGATGAAGAAGAGGATGAAGAAGTGGGTTATAGTGGATTTGATGAAAACCCCGGAGAGGAGTACCTTGGTGAGGAGGAGGAGAGTGGACGTGATGAGGCCCCAAAAACTAAACAAGACCAAACCCCATTGTGGAAATATGTTACTAGGTCTGAACCAATGAAAGGGGGTGGAACCACTAAATTTACATGCAACTATTGCAACAACATTTACACAGGTTCATACATTCGTGCCAAAAGGCACCTTTGTGGGAAAAAGCTGTGGGATGGAGATAAACCAATGGGAATGAAAGCTTGTGGAAGTGTGTCAGCAACAGAAAGAGCCAAATACGTAAGGGAAGAGGAAGAAGCCCAATACAAATCTAAAAAATCAAAGTGTTTCTTTGAACATAACTCACAATCACATGAACAAAGAACTCCATCAACATCCGCCCATGGCAGTAGATATGGAGGCACAGGAACAAAACATCTCTTTAAGGCGTAGAATCATATCAGATTTGCTTGATGAAGAGTGTAGGAATGATGTGGATTAATTTTTTACCAGTTTCTCTATGCAAGTGGGATACCATTCAATGTTCTTCGCTCACCTTATTGGCATGAAATGGTGTCTGGCATAAATGATGCCCCCAAAGGATACAAGAGCCTTGGGTATGACAAGCCTAGAACCGTTGGACTTGATTATGAAAAAGCAAAAATATCATATTCTTTGAGTAAAATGACAAATTCTTGGACTGAGCATGGGGTGCACATTGTATCTGATGGATGGACAAATGTAAAAGGCAAGCCATTGATAAGTGTTCTTGCTATGTGTTTTAGTGGTGCCATCTTCCTTTCAACATATGATGACTCAGAGATGTTCAAGACCGACATCAAAATTGCAGAACCATTACTTGACACAATTGAACGTATTGGGCCATACAATGTCATCCAAGTCATCACTGATAATGTTGCTGATTGTAAGGGAGCAGTAGCAATTATTGAGGATAAATACCCCAACATATTTTGGTTTGGGTGTTTGGTTCACACAATGAACCTTTTGATGCATGATATTATTAAGAACAAAAACCAACAATACAAATGGATTGGTGATTTGTACAAGAAAGGTAAACAAATGATAAAATTTATTACAAATCATAGCAATACGCATGGGATTTTCCGTAGTCACTCATGATTGGAGCTGTGGAAGATTGTGAAGACTAGATTTGCTAGCTATTACCTCACCTTCAGGTGCCTTTTGAAGGTAAGAGAGTCATTGGCTAGCATGGTATCAAGTCAACACTGACAGGTATTAAAGGACATGGCTACAATTGCAACTAATAAGCAAGGTTTTGAACATGTGGAGGAGACCACTCTTGATGGTCTGTTTTGGTCACATGTGAGGGAAGTATTGCAATTCATCAAGCCCATTTATAACGCGATTTGTTATGCAGATACAGATAAACCAGTGATTAGGGTGGTGTATGAGCAGATGGATACCATGTTGGGGCAAACAAAAGATATTGTTAAGGAAAATGATCCCAACTTGTATACAATGATTCACAATTGTGTGTGTACACGATGGAATAAACTTAATGTTCCACATCATGCCTTGGCGTATATCCTTATGCCAAAATACTATTCTCCATCTTGGTTGGGCAAACCTACACCTGGGGTGGGGTTAGGGCCAAACCCCATATAGATCCAGAGGTACAAGAGGGATATATGAAAGCGTTAGATAGGCTAGTCCCTGATAGGGAGGAGTGTGCTAATCTGTGTCTTGAATTAGGCAAATACTTCAGTTGTACTGGTTTGTTTGGTTCTTTGCATGCAATGGAAGATAGAGATAGATTTGATGCTCTCACATGGTGGGAAGCATATGGCAGCATGAGACTTTTGCCAAAATTCGCAAACAAAGTTCTCTCACAGGTTGGAAATAATTCTTCTGCAGAGAGTTGTTGGAGCACCTACAACTTCATACATAATGTGAGAAGAAACAAACTCAATGAAAACCGGGCAGAATGCTTGGTTTATGTGCACTACAACTTGAGGTTGACTTGAGGTTTTTGAGTCATTATTGTGATCGGGCTTATGAGGATCCAATATATAAAATTCGGGACAACCACCCAGAGGATGATAATTTGGAGGATGACATTATACATCTTGAAGAAAGCATAACTCTTGAGAGATGATGATGAAGCAACAACAACCATGCCACCCCCACCATCCAGTAGCAGTTCCAGTGCTCGTGTTCCTAGTATTGTTCCTTTGCTGCTGCCGTCTCCATCTATATCCTCACGTGGAGGGCATGTGCCTTTTGGTTCTTGTCGTGCGACTATGCAGGAGGAGACTCCTAGAAGACCACTAGTACCATGACCTGCTTAGAAATTAGACATTGCTCGTTACAAGAGGCCCAAGAATTAGCATTAGATAATAGATTTACTTGTCTTTTCTAGTTTCTAGTAGTTTTAATACCTGTTGACTCTTTTCATATTTATTATGATATTTTTTGTAAACAATATATGACAATTTAAGTTTGAAGTTTGAAGTTGGCAATTATAAGTCATTGGTAATGAATTATGAATATGATGCTTCGTGAAAGTTGAAAGTTGTTTCATTTCATGTTAGATATTCTTTGTTGTAATGGTTACACTTAGCTTGCAAGTACAACATTGGTGATCAATGATGATAAATGTTATATATTGAATTTTGAAAGCTTGAAACTTTAAGATACATGAATCATGAGACTCAATATGTTGTATGTTACTAACTTGTGGATGTGGTTGATGAAGATTATAACTTCTAGATGATTGATGTTATATGGTTCAATCTATGTTTTTATGCTTTTTATATCTAATTCATCATTCTAGATGATTTTTTGACATATGTGCATCAAAATATAAAAAAAATATATATTATATAAAAATTCACTCCATGATTCGCTCCCCAACCCGGAGCTTTTGAAAATGTCGCTCCCACTCCGACTTCCGCTCTCGCTCCCCGTTTTCGCTCCCGCTCCTAAGTTACCTTATCCAAAACACATTTTTAACCCCTCAAAGTGTGTCATAGTAAAAAGTTGAGGGTGAGAGGTGCAATTTTTATTACTCGTACCCCATACAACTTCTCTAGACAATGAGACATCACTTATTACATTTCGGATACAAATTGTATTCCAATTTCTGCTCTGTGGGAAATTAAAAGAAATAAGAGATGACCCCCTAGACCTAACCAAATTCCACGAAACTTTATGAGTGATCTAGTATGGTAATATACAATGACTCTAGACACTAAGACTCACCCAAGACCTCACTATCAAGCCGTACTTTGGCTTTGGGGTTATGCTTGGAGGAAAATACTCAAACTCATCATACTAGCATCTACATCATCCCCGTAGGGCTTGTGGAATCTGGGTACAACAGAAAATGATAAGAAGAAGTAGAGTTAAAAAACTCTGATAATATGATGATCTCTAATGGTACAAGCATCCTTTGGTACATCCTTGGGTATGGAGTCTTCAGATAATCCTCAAGTGCCACTCCAGTGGTCAACATTTGGCTTCATATGGGGATGCATGCTAGATAGGAAGTGATAGTGTGCAAGAACCTAGAATCTGCATCGATTGACAAAAGACACATATTTGCAATACCCATTTAAAATACCATCACATGAAATCAAGTACAAAAATGAAGAAATGGAAATTTATTATCTTTGTAGAACAATTTGAGTAGTTGGCCATTGACAGGTAGCTCAAGTGATTCTCCATCCAAGGTGCTCAAATGGTAGGAATTCTGTCCAGTTGCTTCTTTAATGATGTATGGTCCAAGCCACAAACTGTTAAACTTACCATGGTTACCTGACTTTTCATTCTTGCGATCCCATAACAAAACCATATCACCATTAGAAAAAAATCTATTCCTAGATGGTTTGTCAAAATTCCTTTTAATCTTAGATTGATTTTTACAACAATTTTCAAAGGCTCTTCTCCTCATTTCATCCAATTCTACAATTTGATCAATTCTCTTTTGCACAACATCTTTTTTTGATGTAAAACTTTTTAGAAGTTGGTAAGCTGGTAGCCTCAAGTGCACGAGAAGGGTGACATCCAAGCCATAAACTAACTCAAAGGGACTCTTTCTTGTTGAACTTTTCTTTGTAATACTATCAACCCACAAAGCATATTTACTTTTACTATCCCATGCCCTTTTGTTATCCCCTACCATCTTTTTGATGATGGTGATCAAATTTTTATTGCTAGATCCAGCTAGGCCATTACCCTGAGGATAGTAGTTTGAATAATGGGATACGACAATACCATACTTAAAGTAAAATGATGAGAATTCAACAGAGCTAAAAGCCTTGGCATTGTCAGTTGTAATTTTAGCAGGGACACCAAAATAAGTGATAATCTTATCTTCAAGAAAATCCATCACTACTTTGTCGGTGGTGTGTCTTGTAGGTATGACTTCTGCCCATTTAGTAAAATAATCAGTGGCAGTCAAGATCCATGAGTAGCCATTACTTGAATTTTCGTTAAATTTCCCTATAAAATCAAGCCCCCAATGTTGAAAGGGAGCTTCCATTACCACAGGCTGAAGAGGCAAAGAAGCTAACTTTTGCTTCCTAGTGAAAAGTTGACAAGCTTGGCAACCTCTAACATACTTGTGCACATCAACAAAAATGGAAGGCCAAAAATAACCAACTCTCAAGATTTTGTGGGTAGTACTCTTAGCAGCATAATGCCCTCCACAAAATCCTGAATGAAACTCAGTGAGAAGCTTCTTGGCTTCAACTTCATCAACACATCTAAGTATCAACCCCTCTAGATTTCTCCAACCCAGACCGTCCTTCATAATGCAATAATTAGTTTCTCTAAGCCTTAATGCTCTTCTTTTATGGCCACCTAAATGGTTAGGACATGACAAATTTTGCAACTAATAAACAATGTCTTTATACCATTCAAGTTGGCTTAACTTTGATGTTCTAATGAAGTTGATTCCAAGTCATTTTGACAAATCATTCCTATCGCCCTCTCATTCCCCTCAGTCAAGATTTTGACCAATCCTTAGCCCGTCACCAACTTGGTAGGTCTAATATCTTAATCAAATTCTTGTAACTTTGAGACCCACCTAGCTCTAGTTCCTAAGCAATCAGTTGAGTTAAAATATCTTTCATAATAGAGTGGGGGACAAATGCAATTATTCTAGAATATCCCACATAAACTCTAAATTGCTTAAGAGACTTGATAAAGGCATAAGCCTGTTTTTCCATGGTGTTATACTTCAACACAAACCCTTGAAAGGACCTACTCATAAAAGCAATAGTTGCTCATGCCCTTCATTATTCTTTTGAAGCAACACTTCAACAATAGTATCTTTAGATGCAAAAGAGAAACTGAAAAATACCGTTGAATAATCAGGGCTAACAAGAACAAATGCTTTAACAATAGAATCCTTAATTTCCTAAAAACCTTTTCCTCCTTCATTCCCCAAACAAACTTGGCATCATTCTTTAAAAGTGTTTGAATGGGTTTAACCATTTCAACATAATTTGGAATGAACTTTCTAAGAAAGTTAATCTTTCCTAGGAAGGATTGATGGGATTTAATATTGCGAGGCAAAGGAATTTTTTGAATTGACTCAACTCTTTCAGGGTCAATCTTGATCCCATCCTTTGAAATGATATGACCAAGCAACTTCCCCTCAGTTAGTCCAAAAATAGATTTAGCAAGATTTAAGGATATTCCATATTCTTTACATCTATTAAAAATTTTCCTTAGATGACCCACATGAGAAATTCCATCTTTAGAAAAGAAAGTTAAGTCATCTTGATAAATCTCAATGAATTTCCCAATAAGACCCTTGAAAGAATGGTCCATAGCCCTTTGAAAAGTTGCTCTGACATTTGTTAATCCAAAAGGCATCCTCAAATTTTCTAAAGTACCCCATGGTGTGGTGAATGTTGTCTTATGTCTATCTTCCTTCTTCACCATGACTTGGTTATAACCTGAAAATCCATCCTATAAAGACATCATTCCAGATCCTATTACCCTTTGTACTAAGGTCTCCATGTTAGGTAAAGGGTAAATATCCTTCTTACAAGCCAAATTAATATCTCTAAAATCCATACATAGTCTGATTGATCCATTCTTCTTTCTTACAATAACCAAGTTTGAACACCATGTGAAATGCCTAGTGTGAGCTATGAGTCCAACTTGAAGCATCTTTTGCAACTCCTTTTGCACCAAGGGGGCTAACTTAGGATTTATTTACCTAAGTTTTTTCCTAAAGGGTTTGGCATTCTCATCCTTAAGAGGGATAGTATGTTCCATAACATCCTCCCTATATCCTTTTAACTCCTCATATGAAAAGGCCAAAACATCCCTATATTTTTGAAGTAAATTTATCAACTTTTTCCTTTCATCCTCATTGATACCCTTCCCTATTTAAATAATCTTTGGATCAAGAGGGGTACCAATATTTACTTCAATGAATTCTCCTGGGTTGATTTGCCTATCTTCTTTTCTCTTCACAACATCATGTCTATCAAACATTTGCTCCATGGCTACATGATCCCTAGTAGTGGGATTTGACATAACATTACACTCCTCACAACCTTCTTTGTACCCAACCTTAAAATCAGAAAATTTCTCCATATTATTTAAAAATCGAATCACTTGGCTTTCATCATTAAAGACTTGCAAATGCTCAACATTATCAGGAACTGATGGTTTGAAAATAATTTCCATCTTGATCTTATCATCCATCAAGTTCTCTCCAAGCTATAAAGTAGATGCAGCAACAACCAACTCATCAACTTGTTTATTTCCTTCTCTTGGAATTGTTTGAAGATCTAATGGATCAAAATACTCCATCTTATCCCAAACATCATTACACTTCTTTAATATATCATTCTTGCATGCAAATTGACTCTTTATTTAAAGAATGACTAAATTAGAATCCCCTTAATACTAAGCATTTTAATTTTCAAGTCCTTTGCCAACTCTAGACCTAACAATAAAGCTTCATATTCCGCTACATTGTTAGTTGCATATAATTCCAATCTATAGGCAAACTTGAATGTATGACCAAGGGGAGGGTAAGGACAATTCCAACACCCTTACCAAACTTTGAATGAGCACCATCAAAATTCATATGCCAAACCCAATCTTTCTTATTTTCCACTTTCTTCTCTAAAGGAGCAATAAAATTAGCCAAAATAGCATAATTCCCCAAGTCATTAGATTCACATATAATTTCATCATAAGGCTTCTTGGGGTTTTCCACATGATACTTTCTCGCCCACTCCCTATCCAACCTAACCATGATGCCCTCACTATTAGGGATGGTAGCATAACTTAGATTCGTTTGTAAACTACCCCTTATATCAGCTCCCCACTTTCTAGACAATAACATCCCCCAAGTGTCAGGCACATCAATCAACACAATATCAATAGTGATTGTAATATCAAGATGTACTGCCAAGTGGACTTGAAGATCCTTTATCAAACCAAAAACTTCAATAATTTTTGAATCCATGGCACAAACATTGTGATAAGGTCTAGAAATCCTCAAGTTCAATTGATTCATGACCTTTTTAGTCATGACATAAGATGATGCCCTAGAGTCAAACATACAATTGTGCAAAAGAAAACCATTGACCAACATAGTGATGAAAAAGGGTTGATGGTTTATGTTATCTTTACACATATAACTACTTTGTAGAGTGATAGGGGCATCCTCATATCTATCCTTAGAAAAATTTGACATTTCTTTCCCATGAGGTGCATCAATAGCTTTCAACAACTTATACCTTTGGGAGGGAATCTTCATGATTTCAGTCACACGTACTAAAATCTTTGCATTATTTATCCATCCTCCCAAGTCAATATTTAAACCAGATGTAGGTGGAGTGAAAGTTTTATGGGCATTTTGATTTCTTTCCCTATTTCTTGCCCTTTCTCTCTCTTTGGCCATTTCTAACATTTGCTTTGATGAAGGCTTTTCTCCATATAATTCAATGATCCTATCAACCTCTTCAAAGTTATTCACACTATGGGAGGATGGAGACTTCTTACTTATCTTTTGGCTATTCTCCACAACTCCCATCCAATTCTCCATGGACAAATGATGCTCTTTGCCAACCACATTGATTTGCTCACTTGTCCCAACCATTCCTCCTAAAATCCTCATGGCATAAGGACAAGTGTCTTCATCATGCATTTCATCACAAGGTCTACAATATGGGATTGGATCATCAACTAAATTAGTAGACTCAAGTGGATTTGGTGGCCTATGTTCATTAGGAGGTCCCTTCTTTTGCCATCTATCATTGCCTCGATTTTGGAATCTCCCAGCTTGATTCCTCTCCATGGCCACCAATCTATTTTGGATGGCATTCATTTGATTAGTGTGATTTGCTTCCATTGTCTTAATAAGTTGAGTTAACTCCTTAATAGGATCACGTGCACTTTGTTCTTTTGGCTTCCCCTTAGAACCATAAGATTTTGATGGGTCTCTATTGAAACCAGGAATTTCAGGTTTTCCTAATTGCTTTCTAGCCTTTTCCATCTTCAAGGTTTCAGTTTGGGCTACACCCAAATTCGCAGGCTCTTTCCTCCTCAACTCATAAGCAGTGTTAGCATAAAAAGCATCCAAATATGAGCACAAAAGAAATTCATCAAGAGGTTTAACAATAACAAACATGCTTTTCACCAATTCATTAAATCTCTTGTTAAATTCCTCCATGGTTTCATTCTCATTTTTCTTCATGTTGCTAATGGCATTGATCAAGTGACTATTTTCTTTCTTTTCTCCAAATTTTTCCATGAAAGCATTGATGATTGCTTGCGAGTAGTCTTAAGAGTTAGTAGGTTGCTCAGTGAGCCAATCAAGAGCATCCTCTTCTAAAGAAAAAACAAAAAGTCTCATCTTTACATCCTCAAAATTAGCAGTGTTACACCATTTAAAGATGCAAACATTGAAGTTCTTGACATGTGATGCAACACTAATGACATTGTTACCTTGGAAGGAAGACAACTTTTCAATAGCCTTGTCAGGGATATCGTGGGGATAGCCATTTATGTTAGTAAAATTACAAGGAGCAAAAAGATCATTCTTGATGCTTGACTCTACTTGTTCTGTAAAAAGAAAATGAATATCAGAAATAGCCTCTTGCCCAAGATTAGCAAGGGTTCTACTATGAGAAAGTCTATTTAACCTCTCTCTAAAAACCTTTTCAGGATCAGGAGTGGGGCTAACTAGACAACTTGGATTACTCCTAGTAGAAACGCTTGCAAAATTTGAATTCAATGGAGTCCTCACTTGAGCAAGAAACTAATCCTAAAGTTCAATAGGCAAAAACCAAAAGTTAGTCGATTTTCCAAGTACAAGAAGGCTTGTCCTCAACAATGGCACCAAATGAAATGTTGTCGCCCGTCACACATACTTACCAGTTAGTGAGAAAAGCCCTTAACAAAAACCTGATTGGTCATTCTCAATCTGAAGAATTTCTCATAAGAAGAGTCGGATTGGTAACCCATCTGTGTAGCATCATATCAACTAGCATTGTCACATAACAAGGCCTTGACTAACAACTCTATCTCTCCACGAGATCTGAGCTCAATGCTGGCGAGACCAATGATGTATAGACACCCTCATCATTGTCTCTCTCGGAACGTACCCCACCCGGGTTCTTAGGGTGTGTTCCACCAAGACTATTCTTATTTTGGATTCCCAGTCCTCAAAGAATATCGGTCCTCTACTACTACTCTTATCTTGGATGCCCTAACACATTCTCAAAGAGCATCCAATGCCAGATGTTTACCCAATCCTCCATTCTGTCTTCCCAATTGAATACAAAAATGATGTGTCTATCTTTCCCTCTTAATTAGGGAGGACATATCGATTCCAATAAAGGAATGTACTCATTCTTATAGAAGGAATGTACCTAAGCTCCATCTTGGATTAGGAATTTTGCTTCCAAGTTTCTACCAAGTAAGAAACTTGTTTCCAAGCTCCCTCTTAATTAGGGACCTACAACAACTCCTTAGGTGGAGATGATGGGACAACCAGTTGCTGAACTCCTCCTCACGATGTCAGGAACTTCTTTTCGTTATCTGGGAGTCTTCATGTTTGGGTCTTCTTCATAGGGCACAGACCATCCATCACTTTCATCCATGAGTCAGTCATGTCATCAAAGGAAAGTGATACATCAGTCCATATCTGGCCTTCCTTCATGCCATGCTGCCTTCTTCATGCCATATTTCCTTAAGGATCTTTCATACTGCTACATGGGCATCGATGGTGGAAGACATCCATACATCTTCCCTCGACAAACCTGCATAAGCCCATCCAGATATTTTTTCAAAAATAAGAAATGAACAAATCAAAATTATCTTTGTGATGGTCTTTCATCATGACATCTTCTAGTTTGTATCAATATCCTACATACATATCGATATGTCCTATAAAGATATATATTGTCAAGGGTCTCTTTCCTTTTTAGACTCCATTAGGGTCTTCATATCTTTCATGGAGATATCCTAGTCAAATCTTCTTGGTCTTTGGATGTTGCATATCCCATGATTTCTTCCTTCCTTTCTTCACACATTTCATTCGCAGGAACTTCCAATCAGAGTTTCTCCATTATAGTCAACCACCTCATATTACATATGAGGACATATTATGCTAATTTTGTCTAGTGAATGTGTGACCCATGCATTTCTTGAAAGGAGGAAATCCTTCCATTGATTATGCTCTCAAGATAGAGCATTGATCCATGTTACATGCAACCTTATGACATGACGCTTCAATATAGACTGTAAACATACATACCTCATTTTCCTTTGGGTCATCCAGACTTCATGCAACAACTTCCTTGATTGAAAGAGCTTCAATCCCTTGATTTGCTTCTCCTTTTATGTCATCATACCATCATCCCATGAATTGCACAAGTTTGGAATTCTTGACAAGCCACTTGCTTCTTCGCTTGATTGGTGAACCTAATGAAGATTCCATCAGAGAATCTTGAAGATCTAGAGTATCCCCATCCAACAAATGTTTCCTTTTGACAGATGTATGATGAGCCTTGTATTAGATGACCTTTTTCTTTCTTTCCATAAGTGCCACCTATGTTACAAATGAGGTTTCCAAGAGCTATATCTTTCCATAGTTGACTGCCATGCTTTTCTATGTTGATGTCATGAGATCTTGCTTTCAATGCTTCTATGATGCCATGATGCATCCCATCATTTTTCTTAGTGAATCATGATAGCCATATCTTACAACAGAAGACTTAAGAACTTGAGAAGAATTTAGGTGAGGAAGACTATCTCAGTCATAGTAGAGATCTCTTACTTCCTCTTTCTTAAACTTCTTCTTTTTAGCTTCCTGCACTTCCTCGGTGATGTGGGCTTCTTCTCTTCCTCTTTTGTTATTGTCGTTCTTGATCTTAGGACAATCTCTTTTCTAGTGCCCATAGTCTTGATACCCATAGCATTCGATCTTTTAGACATATCCCTTTTCTTTTTTGGAGAACCAAACTTTCCAAATTTCCCTTTCTTCTTGTCATTGTAGCATAAGCTTGATTTTGCTCACCTGCTCCCACACCAGATTTGGCCTTTAGTCTAGATTCTTCAATCTTGCACAGTGACCATAGATCCTGGAATGGAGTAGCTTCTTTTGTCCCATAAATACTTAAAGTAAAATCGCCCCACTCATTCGGTAGTGCATTTAATACAACTGTAGTCATTTCTCTATCAAACATGACTTCTCCTAGATCTTGTAGCTGATCCTGGATTTAAGATATCCTCATAAAGTATGAGGCTATTCCATCTTCCCTTGACATATTCAGTTTGTAGAGTTCTTGTCTTAATGAGATGACTTCTCCAACAGTGCTTATGGAATACAACTCTGCCAGTTTGTCATAGATTTGTTTTGAAGTTTCGAGTTTGGATACATATGGGATGAGGGGATCCTTGATAGATTCTATGAGAATACTTTGAGCCGTAACTTCCCCTTTTATATACTTTGCAAGAGCTTGAGCATCTTCCTTTCTTGGTTTAGTGTTAGATCCTTTGACATGTTCTATAACCTCATTTTCAATGAGATTCCGATCTGTCCTTTTCGTCCATGCAAGATAGTTTGAATCCCCAACCAATTTGTTGCTTTCCTTGCAAAAAGACATTTTGACAGATTCAAATGTGGACATAAATATACTTACTTGATAGAATGCTCGTTCTTCTCGCTGCTTCCTTGATGTTGATGATGATATAGAGAATATAAAACTTCTCCTTGATGAATATAGTTTTCTTCAATAATGATCCTTGATCTCACAGAGAGGAAGATTCCTTAGGATCTTTTGACTGTGGAGTCTTTGTTGATGAAGATCGCTAATGACTTCTTGATGATGTGTCCAATGGTAGGAATATTGCTTCAACGAGAGAGAGATTGCCTTAGAATCTTGATGATAACATCTTTTGATCTAGCTTCCTTTGGATGAATAGCCTTCAAGATACTTGATTCGTAGATCTCTTCAACTTGAGTAGATGTAATGTTTTGGCTGCCTTGTCTTGATGATGATCCCAATACTTCTTTGTAGACTTCTTGTTTGGTCTAGGGTTATGATGCTTTCTTTGTAGAACTTGACTTCAAGATGATCTTCGCTTTGATGCCTTCCCTGAGATTTGATCCCTGAGAGCCCTTGATAAGATGCCCTTCCTTGACTTAGTCACCTTAGCTCCGATACCATTTTGAGGAATCTAGAGCGTCGAGATTAGGTGATTTCTCTTCTATTAGTAACTGCTTGTGAGTGCTTTTTACTTCTTTAGATTAGGATCTTCTTTTACTTAGGTTATTAGTGTTCTTCATCAGAAAACTACCAATGCATAAACCATATAAAGACAAGAGACATAGAATATAGGTTATCAACTAAGGCCAAAACCTCTCCCACTTGAGAGAAAAACCCGAACAAATTCTTTTTCTTATAGAGATTCCAATTGATGAATACCAAGACCAAGACCCTTGACCTATTTTCCACTCCAAGACCAAGACACAAGTTCCCTTGATGATAGTCACCTCTTTGCTCCTTCCTCTGTCTCGTCTATTCTTCCACTTCGACCATCTTCTATTTCAAACCTTCAGCCTCCTTGAATTAGGTCTGCAATCCTAATTCAGAAACCCTAAGTTGTACATAAGACCTCTTCTTATGCCTTGATTTCCTTAGCTTGGGATGGAGTCTCCTATCTTGACTCGACCTCCCTTATGACTTGAACTGCTTCCAACTCGGCTGCCTAAGAGGACTGTAATTCCTCTCAGTTCTTTCTGCAGCAAAAGTCCTCTTCTTTCTTCGCATGTGTGTCTCAAAACAGACCCCAAAAACAGATCCAAATAATACCACAAACCTCGCTCTCCCTTTGCTTCACTTCGCTGGCTATAGGACTGTCTTTCTTGACCCTTTCGCTGATCTTCACACCACTTGCTGACTTCAGAACTTGACCAAAAATTGCTTACTCTGAAATGAGGTCGAGTGGCCTATTTATAGTTGTTTGCCATCATAATAAGCCGACATGATTGCAAGCTGGGCCGACGTGTCATTTGGAGAGGTATTATTATCTTTCTTGAAGCTGACTTGAAGGGAGATGCCTTGTGCTTGTCTTGGAGGGCTTTCATACTTATCTAATGACTCATACAAAATGTAACATGCCCAAGAAGGGTCCTTCATACATGACATAGAATCAAATTGACTTTTATGACTAGATGACAAATCCTAAAGGCTCACAATGGGAGCCATCACTAGAATAAAATTCCTTGTTCATGAAACCCATGAGACAAGCATTACAATAATTTTATTCTTCATTTTTTCATCAATTATATAAAATCACAATTACATCTCATTATGAAGACCGAACCTAGTTACACTTTTCAACAAATGGCTCTGAGAAATTAATCAAACGAGCAACAAACTTGAAAATTTTAGTCGGCATGGAAATTGAGGCAACCTTCTTTGCAATCTGCACGATTGTACAAAATCCGTATGACTGTACGTAATCTGAATGAATGACTATACAACCTGCTCTGCTGGGTTGCATGGCTGGTCTTTTCCTTGCTGCTCACTAGCTGCTTTCTCCTTGTTCAAGACCATGTAATGTCCCCTATGGATTAATTTCCCAAGGGAGGGTGGACTAGCCTATCCAACCCTGTAGACTATAGTGTTCGATAAAGGGAGAAACTCATTATCCAATGTTTTGGGGCAACTTTGGGTAAATTTTGGGTTAGCTGGGGCAAAATGCCCAAAATTGGGGTTTGCACATGAACCCCTCACATTAGATTAAGGAAGAGAAACCCCCAATTAAGAATCTATAAATAAAGGAGAGATCGAATCATTTCATCATCATCGATTTGGACTGGGATATCTCTGTTCTTCTTGAGCTGAGGCTCTAAGGGTTTTAAGACTCCTCCTTCTTGATTAGTTTCAGTGGAGGTGATCCCACCCTAGCTAATCCCATGTCTAGTTTTGGTGGAGCTGATCTGGCCCTAGCTAGACTTTTTTTAGTCCTGTTATAGCTTATTTTTTTTTGAAGCAACTCGCTTTTGTTCTGGTCTGCAGGGAGGAAGTCCTTTCTATTAATCTGATTGGCACAAATTCACTGAACTATTTTGGTAAGCAAGGGATTTCTTAGGGATCAGAGCACTCTGTGACAATTTATGCATTCAAACAAAGCAAAGAATTTGAGATGTTGAGCTGTTACTGACTTATCGAAGTACGTGACCTTTTTGGAGTAGCAAATGAAGTCTCGGTCACACAGTCTGACGCAAGCCTAGGCCTTGTCTCATTATTCCTAGCTTGATTGAAATTCTATTGTAACTTGTAAATCTGTGGTCAACTTTACAAGAGGTGATCTAAGCCAACAAGTGTTCACTGTTAAAACCTTGGCAGTCGAGTCATCATCGTATCTAAAGTGGAGGAGGACCAATTCATAACACATCAAGTGATTCTAGACCACGGCCCTGGTTAGGGTTTGTGCATCATAAAAAGGAGACTCCAACATACACGCGCATTCTGTCTTTGAACAATAAATAATAGGGACCAACAGAAGGAGCTATTCCACCATTGGTGGCAACTCAAAAGTACTTTAGTGGCAGAACAAATAAGCTGTAGTTAAGCAAAGGATAGTTAATTAGACTAGCAATCACATAATTGATCTTGTGGATTCATTGATGTTGATCATTATTGTGGATATTTGATTGATAGACAACCTCTGTTGAATACTCGGGATCTCTGGTATATCAGCTTAGTGGCAGAATTGATATATTGATTTGCTATGAGATCTATTATTGTGATATCTCTGCTTACAATCAAAAGAATGCTGTGGAAGTTGTTAGGGCTAATTATATTGGTGAAACATTGGCTAAATAAATCTATTGTGCAGCCCTAACTCATTATGGTTGGCTATATTGCTGTTGGACATATTCTTTATTATTCATAGAAAAGATACCCACTGTTATATATGAAGGAATGAATATGTTTTGTTTCTTATTTATTAGAACCCTAGACAAAAAGAAAGAACCCTAGGACAAAAAAATTACCTTGAGATCTTACAGATTCGTTGCTTTTTCCTTGTTGAACCACTGTTCAAATACTCACCAATGGCTGAAAATCAGATTTCTAATTTTCTCCTTCACTCACGTGATTTGTGAAATGAATGCTTTCTGTGTGTCTTTGTCGTTTGCCATCTCTTTAATTTATAACTTGGACATGAGCCAATAACCTAATCTTCAATGATTAAGATCTAATTGTGAAATCTCTGGCTTTCTTTGAGTTAATTCATTAAGTGACCCACTTTTTTCACTTTATTAATTAAATGTCACTTTAATAAAAAAAAATCACGTTGTTAATTAATTAATAAAATGAACTTCTAGAAAAAACATAGGATATATTTAATGATGATTTTCATAAGTAGACACCCTCATGGAAATACCTGTCTAAGCTACCTAGACTAACACTCCCTCTTATCAAGGAAGGTATTCTCCACGACTCCAAGCTTGTCTTGAAACTAGACGAACTTGCCCTTTGCCAAGGGCTTGGTGAAAATGTCTGTCAATTGCTCTTCTGGAGAAATATATTGGAACTTGACTACTCCCTTTAGTGCCTTGTCTTTGATGGAGTGGTATTTGAGCTCAATGTGTTTTGACTTGTCATGAAACAATGGATTCTCTTATATTTTAATATAGCTTTGGTTATCGCAGTGAACCATTGTCGGTTCAAGCTTTTCCCCAAACAATCCTGTGATTAGCTTGCAGAGCCAAATGGCTTCGTAACTAGCTAGACTGGTCGCCATGTACTTTGCCTCTGCCGAACTCAGTGCTAATCAGGCATGCTTCCTGCTGAACTAGGAAATGACTTCTGATCCCAAACTAAAGTAGTACGTAGAGGTGCGCTTCCAATATGTATCATTTCCTTCCCAATTTGAATTTGCGTGTCCCTGCAACCTCACACCATCTCCACCAAGGTATTGCAATCCATATCTTATTGGGCCTTGCAAATATCTGAGCACGTGCTTTGCTGCAATCCATTGAAAGTCCCTCGGTTCTACCAACAGGGTGTTAAGAAAAAAGATGATGTCTAGTTGAGTGTTGACGAGATATGTCAATGAGCCAATCAACTACCTATACTATCCATAGTCTGCCAACTGTGAAACTTAAGAATCAATCTTCTTCATATTGGTCATGGGAGTGGCCATCAATTTTCTATCCTCCATCTTGAATCTCTTCAGGATCTCTAGTGTGCTTCCCATGTCTGAGGAAGATCTCACTTGGTTGTTGCCAAACCTCAAGTCCCAAAAAGTAATGCATCGACTCGATATCCTTCATCTCAAATTCTGAAGCTAAATCTGATTTGCAAGCTGTAGTGTTTCTCTGCTCTTGTTAGAATGAGATCGTGCATACACAACATCAAAATGAGGGGCTCAAATCCAAACAATAAGAAGTATAGGTTGGGATTTGCTTCACGCTTGGTGAAGCATACTTGCAGATAGCTGTCAAACCTGGCATAGCAGGCCCTGGGCGACTGTTTGAGTTCATATAAGGCTTTCTTAAGCCTTCGTACATGCATCTCTTTGTCATGGAACTCAAACCCCCATGGCTACTCAATGTAGATTTTAGGCTAAATGATGCTGTTGAGGAAGGCGATTGTTATGTAAAAAATTAGTTAGATTAGGTTATTATTTAATTTTCAGTTAAATTAGATGAAAGGGCACGATCATAAGATCATGCCCTTTCCCCAATGGGTGTCCATGGCGGTATATAAGCCAGGCACCCGCAATTGTAATAAGCATCATCGGTATTTCATCATTTTAATAAAGTATTTATTCATATATATATTCTGAGTATCAAGTTTTCTGTTTCATATGGTATCAGAGCCTGTTCGGTTCTCTGGCAAGACGCTGGACATAACCCAGTATCTGCTGCCCAAACCTCTTTCCCTGCATCGTATTAAGTGCCGCCTCCCGGCTCCGGTGGGCTTGCCGCTTCACGGCCGTGTCTGGGCGCTCCAGTGATCCAGCACCCACTCATCTGCTCATCGTGTAGCAGCCACAATACGACAACCTGCTGCTGTCCAGACGTACCGGCTACGTGGAATAACATCTGCGGTGAGTCGACGGTGTAACCGTGTATCTGCTCGAAGGTGTTTTTGTGATAGGTCAAACCCTCGGTTCATTCCGCCGTGCCTGTAATTTCCGCTGTCCAGTTTTTACTGCCGTCCGATCACGTCTGCGGTAATCCGTCACAAAAAAAAATCAAACTTTCAATTAATGTAATGATAATAAAAAAAAAGGGAGGACGAAAAATATTTTAGCTGGCAAATAAATACACGCCTCCGCAAACCCGCTCAATGTCGACAATGACAATGGCGGATTTCCAAAAGAAATTGTTGGATGCAGAGCATAAGATAAATAACAACCACGACAAGGTCAGTAAAAGATTAAATGAAGTCGAGAACAAGCTTGGGGAGCAAGCAGACAAAATAAAAAATCTTCAAGATACGACGAATCGAATAGAAATAAAGATGGAAAATTACCATGTCCAGACAGAAGCAGGGATCAGAGAGGTCTTAACAATGTTGAAAAGTCTGTGTAAAAGGTTGCTTGTACACCCGAACAACTACTAAAAGAAGGTGAAGAGAATCAAGAACACATCTCGTTAGATTCAACTGAGTCCACAAACTCTCATGACAAAGTTGAATCCCCAAAAAAATCAACGACACCCCACCAAGAAGCGAGTAACACAGCCTTTACAAACAAGCAACTCTGGGATAACTTTACCAATCAACACCCTTTTTTCGCTCAACCAGTAGCAACATACCAGCGACGGGCAAAAGTCGAGATGCCTAAATTCGATGGAAACGAAAAAAAACAATGTTGCATGGACAAATAAAGCAGAAGAATACTTTGAGATATATGACATCAATGACGATGACGAAAAGCTCAGGCATGCATCCTTGAAAATGGAAGGAGAAGCATATAACTGGTATATGTGGTGGAAAAAGATAACACACATCATTAGCTGGAGAAAATTTAAAGATGCATTCTTCAAAAGATTCCAAGGTGTAAAGGAAGAAGAATTCTTTTCAAAACTCATCAAATTACGACAAAAGGGAAGTGTGGATGAATACACTCAAGAATGGGAGGCCTTAGTAACACGAGTACCTGGGTTATCAGAATCTCGTCTAATTCAGTCATACATCTCGGGACTCAAAACCCATTTACAAGCAGAACTTGAGATGCATGACATTACATCTATAGAAGTAGCAAGACGAAAAGCAAAAATAGCCGAAAAGAAATCTGAACCAATATTTTGGTCAACAGCGGAAAAAGCTTATGCAAGACGAAGGACACCCCAGTATGTGGACTCAAATAATACAAGATATGTTCCACCACATCATCGTGAAGATGAAAAATCTAATGTGGAAATGCAAAGGATAAAAGAGGGTAAATGTAAACGTTGTGGTGAGAAATGGGACCCCAAACATAGATGTGCTAAAGGAAAAGAACCAAAGAACTTATATAATTGTGAAGCAACCAATGATTCAAACAGTGAAGATTATGACATAGAAGACAGAGAATACGCCCCAGAATTCTCACCAGAATTAGATGACGGAAGTATTCCGCAAGTGTCATTATCAGCTATGACAGGTATATCACAACCTCAAACTTTAAAGTTAAAAGGACACATAAAGAAGAACAACGTAGTGGTTCTCATCGACTCTGGAAGCACACACAATTTTTTAGATGCAACCGTGGCAAAGAGACTCAATATCTTTTCATTTCCCTTACCAAACATGAAAGTGATGGTAGCTAATGGTAAGAAGATTGAAAAGGTAGGGAAATGCCATAAGGTCAATTTGCAGATTCAAGACTTTAATTTAGAGTCTCCATTCTTCACAGTACCGTTAGGAGGAGTAGATGTAGTCTTAGGTATCCAATGGTTACGAACTTTAGGTACTTATGCCGCCAACCATCAAGTACAATTTATAAAATTCAAATGGGGAGGTCAAAAGTACAAACTACACAGATTCCAAGCACCAGAAAATCCAGTTGTATCATCATCTCAGATGATGAAGCTGAGTCGAAGAAGAGCACCTGCTTATGTAGTGCAATGTCACCAATTAGAAACGTTATCTGCAAATATGACTAGAAAAGAGTCATCAGAGATACAAGATCTGATTCGGAAGCATGAAAAAATATTTCAAGACCTACCTATGAAGATGCCACCTAATAGGGAAATTGAGCATACAATAGAAGTCAAGGCAAGATCAGACCCCATCAACATCAAGCCATACCGATATCCACATCACCAAAAAAGGGAACTTGAGAGATTAATCCAAGACCTTTTAAAGTGTGCGACCTTGATCATCTTGGAATATCTGATCAAGTGGAAGGACTTACCCGAAGAAGACGCTTTCTGGGAGAATGAATCATTTTTCAACAACATCCGTCGTTACTTATGCTTTGAGGACAAAGCATTCTTTCGAGAGGAAGGCAATGTTATGTAAAAAATTAGTTAGATTAGGTTATTATTTAATTTTCAGTTAAATTAGATGAAAGGGCACGATCATAAGATCATGCCCTTTCCCCAATGGGTGTCCAATGCGGTATATAAGCCAGGCACCCACAATTGTAATAAGCATCATCATTCTTATTCTTATTCACATATTTAATATAATATTTATATCCTTAATGGATAATTTGATATTCCAAGTTTTCTGGAATAATTAATTAGTAGAAGGAACTTTGTCTCTTCATTTGGTATCAGAGCCACGTTTGGCTGATCACCAAGCCTTTGGCTATCAACCTATCATCAACCTTGTTGCTGTCATAATTGAAGCGTTTCGCTATATATTGGGAGATTCTCCATTTTTTAGGCCTTTGGCCATTAAAAAAGAAAAATTAACCAAAAAAATAAAAATAAGTGAATAAATTAAAAAAAGAAGAAGAAAATAAAAAGTAAAAAAAAAAACAAAACGGATACAAAATCTCATACCAAGTATATTTAAAGCTTTTTACGTGGAGAAGCCCGTGGTTTTAAAAACAACCCATGGTATTTTAAAAGTAAAAGATATTTTGATAACATTGGAGAAAAAAAAGTGTGATCTAAATAATTTTAATCGTTCAAATCTAAAGATTGTGACAGTACCAAGAGTCACGTCTCATCCAAATTTTCCGAGAAAAAAATATTATTATAATTATAAAAAAAGATACTATATAAGCCTTATATAGTTACATATAAAAGGAAAAGTGGGTCTCAAAAAAGTATATATAAATTTTATATAATTATAAAGTATATATAAATTTATATAATTATAATTTTATAATATATATATATATAAATTATTATTATATAAATTTTTTATTAAAAGAGCGAACCAAAAAAAGAGGAAGAAGAGGAGAATATTTGAAAAATATATATAGGAGAAATAAGTGATATTTTATAATAAAAATAGCTCCAATTGACATATTGTTTACGTAAAAACATCAAGGAAAAGATGGAGACTAGTGATGAAAGGTTTCCTGAAACCCGTAGTACATGTGTTCGCACACTATTTAACATCAAAGGATCACTCGCAGGAAGAGACATCATAATCTCTATCAGTCCTACTGAAAGAAGTAATTATGTTAGTCCTAAATGTGCTAATCAATTGGTGATTCCTGAATCAAATATAGTTTAAACAAATTTTTTTGGCAAACAATACGATATAAGCAATTTACACCTAAATATTGGAGATTATACTTTTACCTCACAATTCACCGTGCAAACCCTATCTTTTAACGATAGTGACATTGTTTTGGGATCACCATGGATGAAAACTTTAGGTTCCTTTATTCTAAATACTAAGAAAAAGTTTTTAACATTTTCTTACAAGAAGAAGAAAATAACGCTCCAAGATGTTACACTGAAACCTAATTCAGTAACGCCAGAAGATATATCAGATATTTCAAAAGTAATTTCTCAAGAAGGTAAAAAAGTATTACAAAATATGCAAAATGAAATTGACAAAATCACTATTGACAAAATGAAGAAGTTTCTCGACTTAAAAACCATAGTGAAAAATTGCTGACGCAAATTAAGATACTAAAGAAGGATAAGAAGTCATTAGAAAACCAGGTACAACAACTTATCAAGAAGGAAGCATCAAATGTAGGAATTCAAGTTGATAACAAAACAACACATACCGATTCAGTGAATGTCACAACTCAGGAAGGAGACAAGCAAGTTGAAGAAAAGACACGCGTGGATGTTGCAACTCAAACGATGAACATCCCCAATGAATGTTTCATAACAAACTCAATGAATGTTTCATCACATCCATTTAGTGGATGCTCCATCCCATTTCAAATGCTATTGAAAGAATTGCTCGAATAGAGGAGTGTTTGGCAACAAGAGCAAAAGTCTCATGGTAGTCTACTCTGTCTTTCTGAGAGAAGCCACAAGCCACAGATATGGCCTTGTATTTCTCCACATTGCCATCTGCTGCATGCTTTACCCTGTAAAGCCACTTAGAAGTGACAGTTGACTTCCCCTTTAGTCTTGGCACAATCTCCCAAACATCATTCTTCATGATGGATTTGTGCTCCTCCAACATGGCATCTCTCCACACTTGCTAGTTGGTTGTTTCCACAAAGCTGGAAGGCTCTGATTCTATGATTCTGGGGATCAAAGCCTTGTACTTTGAAAACTTCCGCGGAGGTCTGCTCTCCTTGAAAGTGGTCTTGGGAGCAATGTTGCACGAAGCGGGAGCGAAGCGGAAGCGTTTTTTGGAAGCGGGGACGCCGAAGCGTCATTTTCCAAAAATCTAGGAAGCGAAACGTCCGCGGAAGCGTCTGCTATATATATATATTTTTATATATTTTTTTGCATTTATACTCAAAACAAACATCCCAAATACCAAATTAATTGTAGAAGACATGAAAACATGCATATTTTTGCATAAATCAAGATAGATATGGCATCCATGATTCCATTGTAGTTACTAGTATGTACAACAATCATCTATATTCTAGCTATTACAAACATACATCAATTTTTTAAGCATATTATAAAACATAAAACATTTAAGCATATTATAAAACATAAAACATAGAGCATATTATGATTTATCTAGCAAGTGAGCAACTGTCAACATTTGTCATGTCCAAAATTCAAATAATAATGTTTACAAAATATGTCACTTGGTCACCGCCAAGCCAAAAAGGTTCAAAATTCAAATTCACAAGTCTACAAGTCTAATGAGTAATCTATGACAAAAAGTAGTAGATTGTGAATATATCTACTAATCTCTCCTCCTTCCACCACGAATAGAACGTGGTGGCGGGCCTCCACGTGGTGGCAATGAAGAAGATGGTGCCTGTGGAAGTCGTGGCACTGAAACTGATGAAGAAGAACCCCCTGCTGTTGGTGTTGAACCATGGAACCTAGGAACCAAGGGAACAGATGGGGGTGGCGGTGGCATATCAACATGGTCATCATCATCCTAGAATCGCTCAAAAAATTCATGCAAAAAAAAAAAACACTAGTTAACAAAAAAACTAAAAACATGAATTAGAGAAATGCTTTATAAGGGAAAATTGGAAAATTCATACCACAATGGACATACCTGGATAAGATCATCCTCTAATTGCTCTAATCGCAACACTCCATCCTCCAAATTGGGCTCCTCTGGATTCTTGTCCCAAATCAACAAGTCTTTATTAGACTTTGCATCTTCACAGTAATGGGACAACAATCGCAAGTTGTAATGAACATAAACCAAGCTCTCTGCCTGGTCTAAATTCAACCTGTTCCTTTTAACACTGTGGATGAAAGAATAAGAGCTCCAACACCTCTCTGCAGAAGAAGTGTTTACCACCTGTGATAGCACCCGCAATGCCAAACTCTGTAGAAGTGGAGTACCCCCTCCATGCACGTTCCACCACTCAAGAGCAGAAAAAGTCTCTCGATCTTTAACTGCATGCATGCTCCCAAATGGACTGGTGTTGAGCGTATAGTTGCTCACCTGTCTCCATACCAATGCAGACTCCTCCTCATCAGGGATTAATTTACTCAATGCAGCCATATATTTTTTGTGAACCTCTTGACCTTGGTGTGGTTTTCTCTTGCTTCCCCCCCAGGTGCTGGTGTTGAAAGCCATGATGGATGATAGTATTTAGGTGTCAAAACATATGCTAATGCATGCAATGGAACATTTAGCGTTTCCCATCGGTTTTCCACCTCTACACGAATATAATTGTACAAGGTGGTATCTCTAGGCTCAACAATGTCTTTAATCTGCCCCAACATGCTATCCATTTGCTCATACACCTCCCCAATTACTGGTCGATCTGAATCTGTAAACTTGATCATGTAATAAATTGGTTTGGTGAATTGCAAAACATATTTAACCTGTCCCCAAAAGTAACTGTCAAGAACAGTGTCCTTGACTGCATTAGCACCATCTATGTCAGTGTTAATTTCATCCCATGTTTCAGCACACACCAGATTAGTTAAAGCTTGTCTCACCTTCACTAGCCGCCTAAAGGTGAGGTAATAACTAGCAAATCTTGTCTTTGCAATTTTAAGCAATTGCAACTTGGAGTAAGTGCCATAGAAGTAGTTTACCCTTGTATGCCCTGTGATGAATTTAATGAGCTGCTTCCCTCTCCTGTAAACCTCAGTAATCCACCCACATTCTTTGTGTTTCACAATATCATGCATCAAAAGGTTCAATGTGTGAACTAGGCACCCAAACCAAAAGATGTGTGGATGAGTATGCTCAATAATTTTTCCTGCTGCCTTACAATTTGCTGCATTATCTGTGATCACTTGAACCACATTATTCGGACCAACATCTTTGATTGATTTCAATAGGAGATCTGCAATGTTTTGTGCAGATGCAGTGATGGAGGAGGAGTCATGACATGCAATAAATACTGCACCACTAGAAGAAACACCAAAAACATTTATCAAATGTTGGTTTCTAATATTTGTCCACCCATCTGATACAATGGATACCCCAGAATCTACCCACTCATTTGTAAAACGTGTCAAAGCTCTTTGAACCTTAGCTTTTTCTCTTTCTAATAACACTGTTCTAGCTTTCTCATAGTTGGGGGCCTTGTATCCTTTTGGGGCTTCATTGATGGCCTTTACCATTTCATGCCAATAGGGAGAGCGAAGCACATTGAATGGTACACCGCAAGCACAAAGAAAACGGACTATCTTTCCATCCACATCATCCCTCCCAGCAACATTAAGGAAATCCCCTATTGTTCTTCTACCTCTAGAGCTTGCAGAAGTACCATGAGGAGATGAGCAACTACCAAATTTAGAGGTTGCACTTGATTCAGAATGAGTTTTTTGTTTCTTTTTTTTTTGTTGTGCAACCATCTCTATTTGGATGTATTTTCTTTTTTCTTCAGTTGAAATGTTTGGGCAAATTTGTACCCCCACAGGACTCTTTTTTTCATCACTGTCCAACACCCCACAAAGATGCCTCCTTAGACGGGTATATGAACCACAATATGGTTTTCCTCCATGACAACCATGAGGGCACACAAATTTGTAAGATCCACCACCCTTTCCCCCATCAAGTTTGGTCACATAGTTCCACAAGGGTGTTGATGTAGCTTTCCCATCTTGTGTTTCAGTGTCCCCTTCAGGTTCATCCCCTTCCTCTTCAAACCCTTCCTCCTCATCATACATTGGGTCACTCCTATTGGGACCATCACCACTGTCCTCTTCTGTTTCTTCCCTTCTATTCCTATTCACCTTTGCCATCATTAAAACCAAGAGTGGAATGATACATAGAAGCCAAAAGAACACCATCTTGGAATATGGATATAGGTGGTGGACAACCTGTAAATAAAGGAGCAAGTAGAAACAATGGGAAAGAGTAGGAGAGGGAGGAGAAAAATACAAAAAAATTGTCAAAAAAACAAGGGAGTTTGGGGTTTGAACTTACCTCTTTAGCTCTTGTAGATGAAGTCCTCCAAGCTCTTGCTCCAGCTCCTCCTCCTTCTCCTAGATCCTCTTTCTTCACTCCTCCCAGCTCTCCTCTCTTCTCCTCTCCTTTCCTCTCTTCTCTTCTCCTCTCCTCTCTTCTCTTCTCCAACTCTCATAAACTCAAACTGAGAAAATGAGGAATGAATGGGGGCTTTATTCTTTTCATTCCTCACCTTAACCTCACTCTAACCTCACCCTAACCCACCCCCTTAATGCTGAGTTAACATAACTTAAAAAAAAATTAAAAAAAGAGTGTCTTTTTCCCTTGCGCGCGCCCTGTTTGGCCGAAGAGTACGGAAGCGTGCGCTTCCTGCTTCGAAGCGCCGCGCTTCTGAGGCCCGAAGCACCGTACGAAGCGCGCTTCGGAGGCATGGAAGCAGCGCTTCCGTCCGGCGCGTCGGAAATTCCAGGAAGCGGCTTAAAAATCCGAAGCGCCGCTTCCGAATTCGGAAGCGCCGCTTCCGATGAAGCTTCCTAGGCGCTTCCGTACGGGACGCGCTTCGGAGCTTCGAACCGCGGGGGGGGGGTGCTTCGTGCAACACTGCTTGGGAGGTTCAACATGCTCCTGAGCATATCACGAGGTTTTCTTTGCCCACCCGGGCCTCTTGACTGGTTGTCAGAGGAGTTGATTGGTCCTCCTGTACTGAGGGTTGACTATCTCTGCTCTTGGATCCTACTTTGGTTCCTTCTCATGAGGCCCCTTTGTAACTGTTGGTAGGTCTTGAGATTTCTTAGATGCCAAGTTCTCCTCGAACTTGACATCTCCGCTCAATACTGTCTTTGACTAATCTATCCAGAAAATTCTACATGCGTTCAAATCCTCACTGTATCCCCACCAAGATGCCCCTCTTGCTTAGGGCTGCGCCTTAATCCTCTTTTCCATTGGTAAGTGGATGTAGAGTAGTTAACCAAATATCCTGAGGTGTCCTATCTTAGGCTTCTTTCCTGTGAATGCTTCCTCTTATGTCTTGCCCTCTAGAATTCAGTGTGGGTTCCTGTTTTGCAAATACACAACTATGTTGCATGCCTCAAACCATAGAAACACTGGCAAACTCTGATCAGTTGTCATGTCCCCAATTAACAATTTTGCTTAGGAAATTCTCAATTTCACAATTTTGGCGATTAATATAATATTTGATAAATAAAACTTAGGAGGAATAAATTGTGGAGGCTCAAATTTGATTTTGATAAGAAATAAAGTTTGCACTTAGGAGAAAAAGGAAAAAAAATTTAAGTGAAGTTAAGTTGTGGGGGTCACTTAGGAAGGGAAATCAAATTCCCTAGGAGAAATCAAACCACATAAAGAGGGGGTAAAGCAAGGGAGTCGAATTGGTGGAGCCCACAAGTATGATTTAGCAACAATTATAAAAGGAAGGGAAGAGCTTCATTTTGGATCATCTTGGCATTTTATTTTCAGAATTAGAGAGTTTGCTTGAGCTGCTTAGCTAAGTCAACCAGTGCTGTTTAGCACAAGGGATATCCAGGCAGAATTCTGACTCTTCTTCAAGGGACTTCGAGTGCCACTCAAGGAGAGAGAGATTCAAGGGAGATTTTAGTGTTTTGTGTGTGGATTTTGTAGTTTTATCTTCAGCCTGTGTGGGTTTTTGGAGGATGCAGTGTAGGATTTCTCTGGGGTTTGAGGAGTTAGCATTTGTTGTTTTCTGGGCTAGATATTTTGTGGAGATTCACCATTGAGGAGGACGAGTTGATTTTGGGAGGTTTCAGGGCTAAAATTGTTGGAGATTTGTGGGCTGAATTTCTTCTTCCTTGGTCCTATGCTAGGGTTTACTATCTATTTCTTGCACAAGGGTTGAGTGGTATTATTGTGTCGGATATTGGAGCTGATTTTGCCCGGGAGATTGAGGAAGGAAGTTCGTTGGGTTTTGGAGGGGTTTCCCTTTGGGAAAATTGAGCATTTTACTGCAGATCAATTTCTGAAGTTCATTAGCAAAATGAGAAGGGCTACACACAAATTTTGGGGCTCCATTGACTGATGGATTCAACTCGAGATTTTCTGGGTTTTGCTAGATTGGGTGTGAGGAGCCTTGCTCCTAATTTTTCAGAATTTTTGGAGCATTATTGGGGGGTCATTTAAGAGTTTGCCTCCAGAAATAGCAACAATAGTAGAATTTTCTGGGCAGTGCATTTGGATTGATTGGGCCTATTCCAGTGGTTGTTTTGCTTAGATATTCACTTGGGTATTGCATGCTTGCAGTAGCAAGCCCAACTTCTATCATTCTACCCCATTGTATTAAGAAATATTGAGTAAAATGGGTTAGATTTGTTGTTGCTACTCTATATTTTACTGATCTATTTCTGCAATTGTGCTTGCATGGTTGGATTTTCTTTCTATAACTTAGTGCATGCTTTAGATATTCATTATATTTCCTAGTTTGGGATATTACAACATGGATCATGGCCTTAATTGTACTGATGAGAGATTGATTCTTCCTCTTTGAAACCCCATTATGTTGTGGGTCGTAGTTCATAGTTTTCTCCCTCTTGATCCTTGCCTCCTTGCAGACATCGATGAACTCTTTAGAGGTGTATTCATCCTCATTGTCTATCCTCAACACCTTGATTTTCCTTCTTGTCATGTTCTCCACCTGAGCTTTGAAAGCTCTGAAATGACTGAAGACCTAACCCTTGGTCTGCGTGTAGATCCAACTCTTCCTGGAGAAGTCCTCATCGAAGGTCACATAGTAGGATCAGATCCAAAATGCCTTTAGATTGAGTCTTGTTGCTAGGGAAAGATGCCTTGACATTCTTTCCAAGTGCACACCTTATGCACACCTCGCTGGTCTACACTGAAGTCTGGAAGCCCAGTGGAGATTTGTCTTAGTAATGGTATAGATTTGTGATGGAGATGCCCCATCCTCTTGTGCCAAAGCTCGCATGTGTTCTCACTAGTGTGCACTAGTGTCTGAGTAGGATGAGCCTGAAGTCTGTATAGGTTCCCCTATCAGACTCAAATCATCATTACAACCTTTGGATTGTCTCCCTTTGGGAAGATGAACACTAGCCCCCTCTGGAAGTTAACCTCCTAAACTTTGTCCTCCATGACTAAAATGAACAAAAGGTTCTTCTTTAGGCCAGGTACAGAGAGTACGTCCTGTGCATTAAAGGACCCTCTTGTCTCAAGATGGAATTGAACTGTCCCTTGTCCCCTCAATGTATACTTGGCATCATCACCATGCCCAAGTCATCCTTTGGAAACATATTGAATAGATGTTTAGCCTCTGTCATGTGGTGGGAGGTGCCATTGTTTGAGTACCAAGCACTTCTAGCAATAGTGCCAGTGGAAAGGCAAGACACGAGTGAAAAATCATTCTCGAACTTGGAAGCAATCTTGCTTAACTGTGTCTTTGTTGTCCCTGCAATTGTCAGGGGCTTCCCCATGCCCTTCTTCTTTTATGGACACTGAGAAGCAAAATGGCCATTCTTATGCCAGATATAGCATTTGATCTTGTTGTCCCTCTCCCCGATGGGCACCCTTTTTGATGGAAACTTTCCCTTTGGTTTTCTTCATGTTGTTGACTAGGACTAAGTTTTCATTTGTTGCTCCTCCTTGCTTGCTAGTCTTGGACTCTTTACAAGTCTCCTCTTGGATGCAGTCATCCCAAAGTCTTTTCCACTTGGGAAGATGCTCTCGGGCATAGATGCCCATGATGAATGGTTCTCAAACCTTGGTGAATCCATTTATAGCAACACTCACTAGCTCTACATCTATAATACAACTTCTCCAATCGCTGCAAGTTGGCCAGAGATTTGTGTGATGCCGTTGCTGACTAGGGATAATTTTTCGTCTGCTACTCCTCGCTTGCTGGTCCTGAACTCTTTACAAGTCTCCTGTTGGATGCAGTCATCCAAAGTCTCTTCCAGTTGGAAAGATGCTCCTGGGGATAGATGCCCATGATGAATGGTTCCCAAGCCTTGGTGAAGCCATTTACAGCTCTCACTAGCTTTGCATCCAATACAACTTCTCCAATAGCTACAAGCTAGCCATGGATTTGTGTGATCCTCACAAGGTAGCTGGTCACATTGTGAGAGGGGTTCATTCATTTTTCGACCCATGTTATTGCTTTGAAAAAGTGATACGAGGGCATCAAACATCTCCTTTGATCTGGTCTTCTTTGCAACATGTGGAATCAAATAATTCTTAATAGCTTCAAGGATCACACTCTGTGCCTTTATGCCCATCTTATATGTTATGTATAAATAATAAAAAAATTAATAAACAATAATAAAATATTAAATAATTAATAAATAAATAATTAGTAGTTATGAAGGGAAAATTCAAATGACATGAGCATTCACCTTCGTGAGCAGTCAATGCCTATTTAGGCACACCATCACGATGACATGTATCATCAAGCATTGATTCTTTAATAATAAATAATATTTATATACATATTCTACACAACTGTGTTTTTTGGAACTTTGTTCTTTCTACTACATTGGTATTAGAGCATCACGATCCTCTGGCCAAGACGCTCAATTATGTGGCTTGCTTGCTTTGGAGGCAAGGTTTAAATCTCTCAAGGAAGGGCTTAAGGAGAATTTCAAGGTTTAGGTTTAGGGTATGTATCTTATGATGGAGGTTCCTAAGCCTTGAAATTCTTGTGAAAGCTTGGATTCCCAGTGATCCTTGAAGAGTTACCTTTAATAGTGTATGGGACCACATGAGACCAAATGGACCCGGGGGATAGGGTTTAGAAAACAATGATATGTTGGACCTATTCTGTAGGGGGAAAGGGACCAAAGAAAGAGTTTCTTATGCAAGACAATGTGAGGGTTCCAATGAGGCTTCTAGCCTAAGGAAACCAAGGGAAAGATTCAATCGCGAGGTTAGGACTTGAGATATCTCAAAATCGCACCGTCAAAATTTCTTCAAAATTGGAGGGCACCTAGGAGACACACCAGCGCAGTAGGGGCCAAGAGATCGAACTTTTTTGATGGGTGGTTTGCAAGATAAATGATGCCCTAGGAGACCTAATGGGCTAGGCCTAGAAAAGGAGAGGGAGTTGGATGAGAAAGGTTTAAGATGATCACCTTTGGGTCGACCAATGCCTAATGCTTTGGGGAGAAATGGAGTCAGGTAGAATTATGACTATGGACCTTATAATTTTCTAGGTTAAGGAGGCCTCAAATACAACTTCGCTTGGCACTAGGCCAGCAACAAAAGCAACTTCAAAGACTTTATACTTTGTTTTGCAAGATGCCTTATCAAGATGAATTTCAGTAATGAAACATCCCTAGGAACATTCATTCATTATACATGGCCCATGCATGAAGCATTCACTATCCAAAAACAAAATTTCCACAACTTCGCATAAGAGATGCAGCCTATAACCCTGAGTATAGTGAAATCCCAGCAACAATGTATATGACAAAATTAGAAAGAAAGAATATTAAAATGTACTTACATGTATAAGAATATATCCAACCATCCAAAAACTTGCCATCAAGAAGCTCCAAGACATCAAAATTATCCAAACTTCAAAATTCATTTCATGCTCCAAAATTCGTCCTCCAAAAAGGATAGCGAAAATCTCTAAAGAGATACAAGTTCCAAATCCAAGTGATGATGCTAAAATGAATCCTCATCACTTCTATTTATATGCCTCTAATGAGTTCGATTTAGTTAATTAGGTCTACATTAGCCCCTGAAATAAACTAATGTGCAAGATAACTATCTTTTGGGGACAAGCCCACCAAACTAGCTCATAAACAAAAGAATAAGCCTCTTAAGAGGTTGAATAATCAATAATACATTTCGTTGGGCCTTCTAAGAAACCTGATGAAGTCCATAAGTGCCATAATGATGAATAAGACTCCTAAAAGTAGTGGACAAGGGGTTGGCCTCTTGTTCTCCAAACAATAAACCTGTGGTGCTCCCAATTGGTGTGGGGGTAAACAAGTAACCTCATGTGTCTCCAAGTTGAACAAAGATGCCTGTAGATCATCTGTAAGGGCTCAAATGTTAATGTAAGTGATGCCGCATCAGCATACAAGTCCTGGGTTATCTGCCAAGTGCATGATACAACTGTGGGGCTGGCTGGGCATTGTGAACCAGGTGCATCTTCCTTGTCCAAAAAATGAAACTCGAGTAATCTCTGAACATCTTTGGGGATCCATGGAATGCTGTCTACTGCTATGGACACCCATGGCTCTCTACACACACGTTACATGTGCTAATGTAGCCTTATGAAGGGTTAGGATGCCGTATAGGGAGACCAAACCTAAAATGGTGACCATTTGTAATCCTGCATAAGATCCAATGCATCCCCTTTCATTCTAGTACAGGAAGTCATTTTAAGAAATCGAGTTAAATAGCTTACAAACCATGGACAACAAGTGGGCACTTCATAATGGCATGCCCTTCCATGGTGGGCTTTGGCATGTGCTAATGTGTCCAAGCTCCAAAGGGGGTTAACCAAATGCTCTATTTGATGGTTTTTACTGTTAAAGGGGATGATATGTCCAAGGTACATCCTTCAAATGGTGGTGGCATGTGATAATGTGATGGAACGGAGTAGGGGCTGAAGGGGGCAATCTTGGGTCACATGCCAAGGCACAAGGGTAGCTAATAAGGGGAAGCCCACACTTGGGTATATAATGTATAGGAGGGAGCAATCGTGGTACATGAGTTACCTCGAACTTGATTTTTCCACCCTTCTTCATTTGCTTTTTGCCTTTTATGTTTTTTTTAGGTTAACTGCTCGAGGCTCAAGGCGTACGAGCATGATATGTAAAGTATATTTGTGGATACCCCCTTTGGGGTGGGGCGGTTCATTGCCCACCAGGGGTTGTAACAATCATGGGTTTTTGAATGATAAAAGAGGTTCATCTAGGGCATATAGGAACTAGGGTGATGGCCATGAGAATGGGGTAGAGCTCATGCATTGGCTTTTGCCCACGTGCTAAATGTGTTTGTCTCGGCCATCTTTTGCATTTTGTGGTACATTTTCCTGTTGCATGTGGCCAGTTATGCTTTACTTTTCTTTTTAGCTGCATCAACCTCGGGCATTGTTCCAGGCCCGACCCAAGGTGTGGGCAAGGGGAAGGGGAAGGCTAACCCTATGTGGACCCAGTGGAAGAATGTGGACCCAGGTGGGAGGAATGATGAATGTGGTTATAATGAGCGGAATGGGGGTGATATATGTGGATGAGGGAGCATGACTACCCAACCAAAATCAGGGTTTCCCATGAAGTACCATCCATAAAGCCCAAAGGTCAGTAAAAGAGATCTCACGGTACTAGGGTCCAAGGTTAACATCCAAAAGAGATCTAAGGGACAAGAGTACAGACCTAGCCCACTCTTTCCATCGAATCCCCCCATTAATTCATGCCCAAAAGTTTCCATGATAAGCAAACTACAATACTCAATTACCAAATGACAAGGCATACCTTTAGGTTTGGGAGGCCCACCTTCAAACATACGATCATGACAGATGGGTGAAGGACCACATGGCTGGCTCAGGTGGTGAGAAGCGGCAAAACGAGCTAGTTGGTGGCTGCGAGGGGCTATTGGTTGCTGACTAAAGACCACCTAGGAGAATTTTTTTCTCCTAGGGATATCACTCACAAAATGGTGGGTAACAAATATTACTCTAGAATCTTAGACAAGAACCATCAACGAATTAAAAATGAACTACCAAAATATGATGGTAAAGATCACAGAGGAGCAATTGTTTGGATCAACAAGATGGACAATTTTTTTGGAGCAAATCCACTGTAAGGTGAAAGAGAGAAGATAATGACTGCTTCCAATACCTTAGAAGGTGAGGCTTATGATTGATTCCTTTGGTGGATGAAAAAGTGTGATGTTCGTTCCTTTCCTTTGCAAGGGTTCACTACAACATTATTAAAGATATTTAATGACAAAAATGATGACTATCTATACATCTACACAAGTAGAAAGGAGTTGTAAGTGATTATACCCACAAATGGGAATTATTGGCAACACTGTTGGAAATACTGAGAGCGGGGGAGGGGGGGGAATCAATATTTCTTAGCAATTAGCACTTTATTAAGCCTTTTCAGAGCATTAGTTAATCTTCAATTATTATTGTTATTGTTTAGTAAGGGCAGTAAACAACAATGCGAAATATAGATAGTAGGCACAAGATTTTTAGGTGGAAAACCCCCTCTGGGTCAAAAACCGCTGAACACTTTCCTAATAAGTTCTTTAATCTTCAGTCCTAACTGAAAAGAAAGCTACAATTTCCTAGAACTCTAGAAAAACATTCTTCTCCAGCTCCCACTGGAAGGACGCCCCAATGCCCTAGTTTTATCAGCAGTCAACTGAAAGGATGCCCCAACACCCAAGTGAGCTACAACTCACCCTAGCACCACCCTAGCACCCTGAAGTGTTTACAAGCCCCAACTTGAAGGTGACTTTATTCACCAGCATAGCACCACCCTACCACCCTATAAAGACAAAATGAAAAATGTGGGCTCCCATACCAGGGACAATGATCCACGTTACAATGATTTTCAATAAATGACAGACAACACTTGGACCAGACCCTTATCCTTATTGACATTGACAATAGGACTGACTCTCCCCAACAATGCTTTTACAACTCTCAGGCAACTTGACTCTTTAAATAATATGGGCTCCTGGACCATGATAATGGCCTAGTTACAATGATTTGACTCTTGAGTCTTGACATTTTACAATGCTTCTCAATACATGGACAATTGTTGATGATATGACAAGATGGTTGTTTTGTATTCAATAATTGTTCTGTTGTAATGCTTCCTTCAAGTGATGATGATTTGTCATTTCAATTCTTGGATGTCCTTGAGTCTTCTTCTACCTGCAATCAAATTTTCCTAACAAGGCCAAATCCCAAAAGTAAAACAAAATACCCTTCAACTTACCTCTGCCTGCAAAACCCATGTATGTACAATGTACATAATAATGAATGTACAAAATTAAATGATTACAATGCGTACCTGAAATGTGCTTGTGTTTTGAGTTTGTCTCTTTTGTTGTTGACTTGTTGCAGCAGTTGCCACAATTGGAAATTAACCTAAACCTGGACTCCCAACCTTGACATAGACCTAGATTTTATGCAAGACTATATACAAAAATTCCTTATGAACTTTAGACTCAATGTTGACTATATACACTAGTATTAACCTCAACTAGCCCTTAACTGGATGACAACAAATTTTTGATCCAAGACTCAACTCTTAATATGACAGGAACATTATACAATTTCAGACCTTGACTAAAGGATAGTACACAAAGCAATCCTTGAATATAGTCCTAACTAACTTAACACAGTCACTAACTAACTAAATACAGTTCTAACTAACCTCTGGTCTAAACACACGACCAACAATGACAATCCGAATCACTACGTTCATACAACCCTATACTCTTAATGCACATGTAAAACAAGGCAAAAATGTAACAATAATACTTATAGTTTTGTAGCAAGTCCTTTGCTCAGACCTTCAAGACTCTTCAGTAGTTCCTCAACTATCCTTCGCTTGTTTTGGAGTGGGGGTTCCAAATTCTGATCCAATACCTTCACATTTTTCTTTGCTGGACTTGTAGGATATTTCCCAGAGCCTAAAAACCTTGGACAAAGACCGTTAAGTAGATGATGTAGATCTTATACTTAGATTGTAACTTTACAGTTGAGGTTGGAGGCCTTATGATGGAAGACAACGACGAAGACCTCCTAAATTGTGACCTGAAGCTTCACTTTTCTTTCATTCAAAGTTCTGTACGTGAAAGCCTAGACAAAGACCCTAAATTGCAGGCCGAGGTCTTATATTTGATTCTTTGAAGGACTGGAATTTTAAAACCATTTCCTTGCTCAAATTTCGCTTGAAAAAAGGAACCGAAACCTACCCTACAATAAAGCGCGGACATGTAATTGGCTTATTATAAGTTGTAGACTGAACTAAGGGAAAGATTCTTCCACTTGTAGTTTTGAACCCTTCAACAAATCCAAACCCACAAGTGCTTTAACTAGACCTGCAATGGAGCCCGAACCCCTAAACTTAGTGTTCTTCGTTAATATTTTTAGGGTAACAAAATTCAGAGAATGAATATTTGTTAAGCTCTTTCGCAACTCATCTACATCAAAGATCTTCATTATATAGGAAGGTATTCACTTGAACGTTGAATATGTCTCCTTGTTTGTAGGAGACATAAGTTGCTTAAGAAACATTGGACCTTTTGACCATAGAAGAGTTTTTAGATTAATTAATTGAGGGAATGTGATTTGATTGTTGGCTTTGCAACCTAAGAATTATCTCTTTTGATGTGCAAAATGTTGAAGAATCTAGGGCAATCAGTTAATGAGATTCTTCTTGACATGATAACTGTTTGTGAGGTATTTCATTTTTGCTTATTAGCACAATCTTATCTTGATATCATTAGTGTGTGTATTTCTTACTTCATCAAACAGTTACCAAAATACAAGAGACAAGAACACAAGATGTTGGCTTTCTGCTAGGGCCAAAACCTCTCCCTCTTGGAGAGGAAAATCCGCACACAATTCTTCTTATAGAGATTCTAATTGACGAATACCAGGACCTTGACCCTTGACCTACTAGGCCACTCCAAGACCAAGACATCAATCCTCTTCCTTGTTACTGCTAAGATCATCGTCATTACTGCTGCAATACTGAGGTCATCTTTGTTGCATCACTGATATCATTACGACTTCACCATTGTCACACCTTAACCGAGATTATCACTATGTCTTATTGAGGTCATCTTCTGCTGCACCACTGAGATATTGATTGCTGTTACTTCTCTGTTGCAACACTACTACATCTTCTTTAACAATGAGGTATTGATATACAGATAGGAGTGTTGTACGAATATCATTATCAAGATTATGATCTTTAAGCAATGTCTTCATTGAGATCATGGTCATTATCGTCCAGAATACATGCTGAGACAGAATGTCATTATAGGATAACCAAGATCCTTCTTGTGACAATGATGACCAAGATCCTTCTCCCTCTTTTATCGAGACTATGAGTGTGCACTCCTTGCACCAAGTTCATTCTTTTCAATCTGCCAAGACTATCATCATTGTGATGCTGCTTCGAGACTGTACCTAGATACATTGATCATGATGACTACCCGAGAAACACATAACCATTGTACTTACCCGAGATCTGAAGGCACTGCATCATCTGAAATACTGTAGGTGTCCTTCTCCTGAACGACTGTGTCTCATTACTTGTCCGAGATTACAAAAGGGAATGCGAAGATGTCATTGTGTTGATTACCGAAATTTCAGAGCTTCGAAATTTCAGAGCTTCTGTCCACTTCCGCAATTACAGAGGCTTGTTCGAATTCCCTTACTTTGTGGTGACCCTAGTTGCAAATTTATAGGTGTTATGCTTCCATAATAAGCCGACACGGCAGTGAATCGTTGTGACACTTTATTTGAGCCGACTTGACATTTCTTCTAATCCATTTGCAGGCCGACATTACTGTTCTCTTCATTGTTTTGCTAGCTGATGTCTTTAGGAGGATTGTGCTTGTCTTGGAGGACCTTTTAGACTAGAATACATTTACACATAGGCTCAAGAAGAGCTCCTTATACATGACTTTGACCCTTTGACTTTCCTAGACCTATGAAATGAGCAAGAAACTCATTTTTATAATTTACAAAAATAATATTTCTTTTTCTTGACAAGTACAAAGATCAAAATTACATTTGTAAATATCGAACCTAGTTACACTTTCTTCAACGCTCCCTCTTAACAAGGGAGGTATTTACAATGGTACCTGGTTATTCTCAATCTGAAGAAATTTTCATAAGAAGAATTGGATTGGTAATCCCATCTGTATAACATCATATCAATCAACATTGTCATAGTGCAAGGTCTTGACTAACAACTCCATCTCTCCATGAGACCATGAGCTACAATGTTGGTGAGACCAATGATTTATAGACACGTTCATCATTGTCTCTCAAGGTACATACTACATATCCACTCGAGTGTTCACTGAGTATGACCTTCTAGGACTATTCTTATCTTGGGTTCCCAACCCTCAAAGAACATCGGTCCTCTTGCATACTTTTATCTTGGATGTCCTACACATCCTCAAAGAGTATCAGATACTAGATGATTACCCAACCCTCCATTCTTTCTTCCCATGTGAAGACAAGAATGATGTGTCTACATTTCTATTCATGGCCTTCATCTAGGCTTACCGTTGTTAGTCCTGGTCTAGTGCATGACACATGAAATAGAAAAACACAATTGTCACTTCTTTGTAATCATGGGTGATCTAATTCAAACTCCCTCTTAGCTAGGGACTTGTCCATTCATCAACAACTTCTTCTTAGTGGGTCCTTCAACTACTTGATCTTCCTTCTTTGATGTCATGAAGTCTTTTGTTTAGACTTCTTCTTGGTAGGGCTCCGACCATCGATCACTTTCCTTCTTGGTTTGTCATGTCATTCCTTTCTTCATGGAAAGTGGCCTTCTTGATACATATCTAGAACCTTCGTCATATGGCTACTTCTTCTTCATTATGTTACTTTCAGGAATTTCCATCCACCACATGAATGTTGGTTATACTTGTACTTACAATTCTTGTTCCAGTAGGCTTGCATGAACTCATCTAGATATTACTCAAGAAATCAAAACATAACATTAAATCAAATCGTACCTTTTGAGATGGCTCTTCATCATGACATATTCATGTAGGTATCAACATCCTGCATACACGTTGACATATCTCCAAAGATATCTATTGTCAAGGGTCTCCATCTTTTCCAAACTTTCGTCAGTCTTCATATCTTTCTGGGAGATTTCTTAGTCAAATCTTCTTGGTCCTTTGGATGTTGATTGCCTTCATCATGCTTGCATATCTTACGATCTCTTCCTTCCTCACACATTCCTTTCCTAGGAGCTTTCAATCAGAGTTTCTCAATTGTGGTCAACCACCTCATTCATATGAGGACATATTATGTTGATTTCATCTTAGTGTGACTTTATGCCTTACTGCATCCTTTCAGAGGAGGAGATCCTTTTCCTCTAGATCATGCTTCTTAATATAGAAGTAATGATCCATGTTACCTGTAACCATACAACATGACATTATAAAATTACATATAGGCATACAAACCTCATTTTACCTTTAGGTCATCTGGGCTTCTTCCAGCAGCTTCCTTAATTGAAGTTTTTTCAATCCCTTAATCTGTTTCTTTTCTTATGTCATCATAACATCATCCATGAATTCCATGAGTTGGAGTTCTTGATGAAACACTTGCTTCCTCTCTAGATTAGTGAATACTCTGATTAGGATTCTATCAAAGAATCTTGAGGATCTTGTATATGCTCATTTGGAAAATGTTTCCCTTTTGACTTTATGTATGATGAGATCTATCCTGGATGACTTCTTCCTTTCCTTGTTCATGTTTGACTGTCATGGATTTTGTTCTTCATGATTTCCATGGTGATGCCACGAGCTCTTGCTTCCACTGCTTTCATGATGCCATGATGCATCTTAATATTATGGTCATATCTAAATATTTAGGAGCTTATGATATGACCCTTTTGTGAGGGATACCATCTTAATCATAGTAGAGATTTGCTGCTCCCTCTTTCCTTGGCCCCTTTCTTCAACTTCCTTCATCTTTTTGACGATATGAGCTTTCTTTTCATAGCATTGAGTCTTTAACTATACCAGACTTTCCTTTCCTTTCTGTAGATGTTTGAGTTCTTTCACCTTCAACACTTCTGCCTGCAACTTGTCTTTCTCTATCTGGCATAGAGACCACAACTTCTTGAATGAGGTAACCTTCTTGTTCATGGACATTTGTTACCTTGCTTATCATTTAGTTAATGATGATTGTCTTCTTATCATCTCTCCCAGATCTCCTAATTGAGATCTCATGAAGATATTTCTTTATTCTTTGATACCTTCAATCAGGTCTAAGTGATATGACCTTCTTCACTGCATTTCAGAGATTATATCTTCTAGCATTTTATATATCTCTTTTATGTCTCCTTTCTTGCTACATAGGGATGAGAGGACCTTAAGAGTTCCTTCTTATGAATTCAAAAGGAGACCCTTTTTCTTGATTCTGACTTCTTTTTATCTATGAGGATTATGACAATCCTCCTTACTTCATGCAAGGACTTTTGATGACCCATCCAATCCATAGATCTCCTTGCAATCATGAAGTCAATTAACCAAACTTGATTATAAAAATGAAAGATACTTACTTGACAAGTGAAGATGAACTCTTCTACTTGTTCACTTAGATGCTGGTTGGAGAAGATGTATTGGAGTTTCCTCTTGGATGATCTTCTCTTTGATGGAAACCCTTTCTTCAATGGAAAAGGTTGCTCCCTTTGATGAAGATGATCTGCTGCTTTTCTTCGATGATTTTCTTCAAGGAAATGATTTTTATAAACTTGAAGATGATGACAATGCTTTTTGTCCTTCAATATGCTTTGCCTTCTTTTGTAGATCAGGATTGCTGCTAGGGTTTCAACCTGTTTTTTGATTTTGAGATCCTCTGAGTTACCTTGCTTTGTATACATCTTGATGAGGGTCTACTATGGAGACACAAGTTCTTGCAGTTGGAGACTGCTTGATGTAGATTCGATCCTTCAATCTTGGACAAAACCCTTCAACTTACTTTGATGCCCTGCTTGACACTTGATTTTTGAGAGTCTCTTTTCTTCCCTTCCTTAGACTGTAACCATAGCTCGGATACCATGTTGAAGAATCTAGGGTAATCAGTTAATGAGATTCTTCTTGACATGATAACTATTTAGGAATTAAGACTTCTGTGATCCATAACATTGTTTAGAAAATCTTCGGCAAAATCACATAACCAATCTTTTGTCGACGCGTTTCGAACCAACCAGTGTGGTTCATCGTCAGGACAAGTTGAAGAACCAATCCGGCTTAGCTTGATTAAATAGAGTGTGCAGAGACTCCAACGGCTATAATGCCAACGGCTAATTTTGACCAGAGGTCCTAGTCAAACCACTAATTTTATTATTAATATTCTTAGAAATAGCTAAAACTTATAATTCATTATTATTAGTTCATATATTAAGAAAGTTCATTAGTTAATATGAGTATATCTAAAATATAAAATCTATTAATAATAATCTATATTTATATAGATTATTATTAATAGATTTTATATTTTAGATATACTCATATTAACTAATGAACTTTCTTAATATATGAACTAATAATAATGAATTATAAGTTTTAGCTATTTCTAAGAATATTAATAATAAAATTAGGGGTTTGACTAGGACCTCTGGTCAAAATTAGCCGTTGGCATTATAGCCGTTGGAGTCTCTGCACACTCTATTTAATCAAGCTAAGCCGGATTGGTTCTTCAACTTGTCCTGACGATGAACCACAATGGTTGGTTCGAAACGCGTCGACAAAAGATTGGTTATGTGATTTTGCCGAAGATTTTCTAAACAATGATAACTATTTGTGAGGTATTTAATTTTTGTTTATTAGCACAATCTTATCTTGATATCATTAGTGTGTGTATTTCTTACTTCATCAAACAGTGACCAAAATACAAGAGACAAGAACACAAGATGTTGGCTTTCTGCCATGGCCAAAACCTCTCCCTTTTGGAGAGCAAAATCCTCACACAATTCTTCTTATAGAGATTCCAATTGACGAATACAAAGACCTTGACCCTTGACCTACTAGGCCACTCCAAGACCAAGACATCAATCCTCTTCCTTGTAACTGTTGAGATCATCATCTTTACTGCTGCAATACTGAGGTAATCTCTTTTGCATCACTGATATCATTATGATTTCACCATTGCTACAACTTAACAGAGATTATCACTGTGCCTTTATTGAGGTCATCTTCTGCTGCACCGTTGAGATATTGATTGTTGTTACTTCTCTATTGCAACACAACTACATCTTATTTAACAACGAGGTAATGATATACAGATGTGAGTGTTGTGCAAATATCATTATCAAGATTATGATCTTGAAGCAATGTCTTCATTGAGATCATGGTCATCATAGTCCAGACTACATGCTGAGATAGAGTGCCATTATAGGATAACCAAGATCCTTCTTGTGATAATGGTGACCAAGATCCTTCTCACTCCTTTATCGAGACTACGACTGTGCACTCCTTGCACCAAGTTCATTCTTGTCAATGTGCCAAGACTGTCATCATTGTGATGTTGCTTCGAGACTGTACCTATAGACATTGATCATGATGACTACCCGAGAAACACATAACCATTGTACTTACCCGAGATCTGGAGGCACTGCATCATCCGAAACACTGTAGGTGTCCTTCTCCTGAATGGCTGTGCCTCCATCCGCAATTTCTGTGTCTCATTACTTGTCCGAGATTACAAAAGGGAATGCGAAGATGTCATTGTGTTGATAATCGAAATTTCAAAGGTTCTGTCCAATTTCGCAATTACAGAGGCTTGTCTGAAGTCCCTTACTCTGTGGTGACCCTAACTGCGAATTTATAGCTTTTATGCTTCCATAGTAAGTTGACATGGCAGTGAATAATTGTGACACTTTATTTGAGCCGACTTGACATTTATTTTAATCCATTTGCAAGCCGACATGACTATTCTCTTCATCGTTTTCTAGCTGATATCTTCAGGAGGATTGTGCTTGTCTTGGAAGACCTTTTAGACTAGAACACATTTACAGATAGGCTCAAGAAGAGCTCCTTATTCATGAATTTGACCCTTTGACTTTCCTAGACCAATGAAATGAGCAAGAAACTCATTTTTATAATTTACAAAAATAATATTTCTTTTCTTGACAAGTACAAAGATCAAAATTACATTTGTAAATATCGAACCTAGTTACACTTTCTTCAACACAAGAATGCTAAGTGACCTTTAATTTAATTAATTATTGACGATTATTAATATTTGTCTAGAAATATTATCAATTCTTTTAGAAATTTGAAATCAATGATTGGCTTAGTGCATATGGTCCTATGGTCCTACTTGGTGGTGAAGTGAATGATTGGCTTATTGCCTTTGGTTCTTGAAGTTATTCAACTTATAGATAATGAGAATGCTGCAAGAATTATTGTCATATATTGACAACGTAGGTGAATAAGGTGTCATGTCACTACCCCATGGGGCTTTAGTGCACAAAACTGGGTTTTCAACTTTAAATGAAGATAACTTTCGTAGTGTAAAGCATTGTGTGGGGTACCACATATCATCGGAAAGATCTTTTTGAAGGGAAATCGACTAAAGTGATTTGGATGCGAGAAACCACAAATTTCTATTCCCAATTTGCCATCGAACGTCAGGGTAGCCCCTAGTGCTGCTTGGGTTGACATCAATGACCACCACCTATCAAAAATCACCTATCAACAAAAACGACATAGAGGATTCACTGAGGAGTAACTATTAAAGATGTTTATATGTGGACTCAAGGATATTCATGTTGAATTGAAACTATGCAAGCCAAACACTATTGAAGACACTACACATGTGACAAGGCTTATTGAACAAAAAAATAGATACAATAAAATCTCATTCACAGGTTTTGAGAAATGAAGCAAATATTCAAAAGAAAAATCAAGTAATTTTTTTTAGATGAATATAACAAGTATATACAACCTCCATTACGAGAAGAAGGTTACTGCCAACCAATCCAGAGAAGAAGAAGGAAGGAAAATGCTGGACATGTGGAGACAAATATGCACTAGGTCATAGATGCAACACACAAAACTCTACTCTTGTGAAGCAGAACAGGAGGATGACTCAGCTAGCGGTGACTCAGATGAAGAGACTAAGGAGGAAAATGAATCCCCAAACACAACACCAGAAGAAGAAGCCATGCCTATGATTTCTCAAGCTGCAGTAACATGGATAACACAACTGCAAATTCTAAAATCTAGAGGGCGTATAAAAGAAAGAGAACTTTACTATGTTAGTAGACATAGGAAGCTCTCATAATTTTATAGATGTAAACATTGCAAGGAAACTAAACTTATTTGTGTACCCGACAACATCATGGTGGCAAACAACAAAAGAATAGATGGAGTTGAGAAATTTTGCAAGGCTAAATTACAATTAAGGGATTATGAATTGGAATCTAGTTTCTACATAGTAACCCTAGGAGGAGTAGATGTTGTTTTGGGAATACAATGGCTACAAACATTGGGAATATACTCCGCAAATCTTCAAAAGAAATTTATTAAGTTCAAATGGGCTGGTAGAAGATATAAGTCGTTTGGATTCCAACCACCTCCTACTCAAATTGTATTTGCACAACAAATGAAGAAACTTATTCGAAAAGGAGCGCCGATATATATTGTACAATGTTAACAACTAGAATTATTAATTACAAATGTAGTTCAATCACAACAACTGGAGATTGCAACTCTAGTCCAAAAGTATAACACAACATTTTAGGAATTGCCTATGAAGTTACTAACACAAAGGAAGATAAAACACATTATAAAAGTCAAGCCAGATGCGACGCCTGTTAATACCAAACCATATTGCTATCCTCATCATCACAAAACAAATATAGAAAGGTTTATTCAAGATTTGCTAAAATATGGAGTTATTATAGAAAGCACAAGCTTGTATGCAACTCCAATGTTTTTGGTTCGAAAGAAGGATGGAATTTTTAGACTATGTATAGACTATATAGAGGGTTAAACAAAATAACTATCAAAAATAAATTTCCCATTCTGTTCATAGATGAGTTGTTAGACAAACTCCATGACGCATAGTACTTTTCAAAGTTAGATTAGAGGTTAGGTTATTATCAGATACGCCTAAGGCTAGAAGATATCGAGGATTGCGTTTAGAACTCATGAAGGACATTATGAATTCAAGGTGATGCCATTTAGATTAAGAAACGCTCCAACTACATTCCAAGCAACTATGAATGAGCTTTTTCATCCATACTTACAGAAATTTGTATTAGTTTTCTTTGATGATATCCTTATCTACAACAAAAGCTTGGAAGGAGCACCTCAAGCACCTGGAAGAAGTACTTTCCTTACTAGAAAAGAATTAGTGTTATGCAAATTTATGGAAGTGCACTTTTGGTAAAAAGGAAGTCAAATATCTCTGTGAGATCACATCCAAGGAAGGAGTCAAGGTAGACCCCAATAAAATCAAGGCAATCAAAGAGTGGCCAGAACCAAAAAATGTATTGAAACTAAGAGGGATTTTAGGATTAACATGATATCATAGAAGATTTATCAAAAACTATGTGCACTTGACTGCACCCCTTACAAACTTGTTAAATAAAAATGCCTTTCAATTGGGTAGGAAATCAAAAGAGTGCTTTGAGACATTAAAAGAAGTAATGTCATCTACTCCAGTACTAGCAACTCCAGATTTTTCCAAGCCCTTTGTGGTAGAATGTGATGCTTTAGGGTTCAGAATTGGAGTAATATTAATGCAGGGAAACCACCCAGTAGCTTTTGAAAGTCGAAAGCTCAACTAAAGGGAAAGGTTTAAGTCTACTTACCATAAAGAAATGCTTGCCGTCATACATGCATTGGATAAATGACATCAATGCCTTTTGGGAAGGAAGTTCTCGATTCGTATAGATCACACCAATCTTCAATTTTTGCTATAACAAAAGACATTATCTACAAAACAACAAGTGGATGTAGAAACTCTCCACATTTGACATGGAAGTATGACATAAAAGAGGAGAGGATAACATAGTTGTTGACATAATTTCATGAAAGGATGAAGACATAACAAAATGCACAACATTAATAGTAGTTCCTAAATGGTTAGATGAGATTCGAATTGAATATGCTAAAGATCCAAACTCTTGTTCTATGGTCGAAAATATCGATCACCATCCAAACTTTGAATAGAAAAATGATATATGGTTTAAAGGTAGAATCTATCTAATTCCATCATCCAAATTTAAAATGAACGCTTTAAAGGAAACACAAAGTTCCCATACAACAAGATATGTCGGGTTCTTCAAAACATACTATAACACTCGTCAATCGTTCTATTGGAAGGGAATGAGTAAAGGAATCCAAAAATTCGTTGCTAAATGTGATGTTTGACAATGAAATAAAAATGAGAATGTCTAAACACCAATATTACTTCACCCCTTACATATCCCAAATCAGAAATGGGAGGAAATCTCAATGGATTTTATTGAAGGGTTGCCTATGTCTGATGGAAAGGACAATTTTTTTTGTTTGTTTGTATTCGGTGGTGGATAGACTAACCAAAGACGCACATTTCATGGCAATTTAGAAGACATATTCAACAAAAAAAATTGTAGAAGTCCTCTGCAAAAACATCTATAAATTACACGGCCTTCCAAAAGTCATCATAAGCAATAGACAAGCAAAATTTAAAGGGAGTTTCTGGAAGTATTTTGTAACCAGGTTGGAATATCCCTTAACATGAGTTCAACTTATCATCCACAAACAGATGGATAGACAAAAATAGTTAATAAATGTTTGGAAACATATCTTTGTTGTTTTGTAACAAATAAGCAAAATAAATGGTCTCAATGGTTACATCTAGCTGAATGGTGGTACAATTCCACCTACCATACATTAGCTAAAATGACCCCTTTTCAAGCCTTATATGGTTATGAACCTCCAAAACGGAAGGACTTCACATTAGGTGATTCCAAGGTTCAAGTAGTGAAGAATCAATTGGAGGAAAATAAAAAAATCATTAAGATATTGAAATAAAATCTAACAACAACCAATAACCGATTGAAACAACATGCAGACCAACATCCTTCAAATTTCAGAAAGAGTGTTTGAAGAAGGCGATTGGGTTTTTGTAAGACTTGAACCCTACAAGAAATTATCTCTGAAGCAACGAGGAAGGAACAAGTTGGCTCCAAAATTTTATCGACCTCTTCAAATAATTAAAAAAGTTAGTGAAGTGGCTAATGTGTTGAAATTACCAGGTAATTGTTAGATCCATAATGTGTTCCAAACTTCCATGTATCGTGTCTTAAAAAAATGCTAGGACGAAATCAATCAGCTCAAACAGAAATACCTGAGGTTGATGACGAAGGAAGAATTGTTTTAGAACTTGAAGGTATTCTTGCTACAAGACAGAAGGTATTAAGTTCCAAAACTATTAAAGAATACCTCATTAAATGGAAAAAACTTCCAGAAGAAGATTCTTCATGGGAAACAAAAATTTCGACAACAATACCCATCATTACCTCTGCTTTGAGGACAAAGTATCTTTAAGGGAGAGGCAATGTTATGAATAAATAATAAAGTATATAAATAATAAAAATTAAAAAATAATAATAAAATAAATAAATAGTTAATAAATAAACATTAATTAAATAATTAATAGTTATGAAGGGAAAAGCCGACCGACATGACCATTCACCTTCGTGATGAGTCAATGCCTATTTAGGCAATTCGTCAGGAAGGCATGTATCATCAAACATTTATTATTTAGTAATAAATAATATTTATATACATATTCTACACAACTGTGTTTTCTGCACCTCTATTACTTCTGCTACATTGTACCACATTGCCTTCAGTTGGACACAACTTCCTACAAGTCTTGCTCCTTTAAGACACTGAGATTCTTTCCTTCCATGGCAAGAAATTAGAAACCGTATCAAGTCAATCCTCAACTTTCACATTGGTTACTGATATGGATATCCTGAGATTTATCTCTCAAGCTTGCTGAAGTAAGCTTGAAAATGATAGATTAGCTTTTCTCTCAGAGCGAGAGCTCCGATACCCTGTTAAATTATCCTAAAACAATCTATCTAAGCAAAATGATGAGATCTAGTTACTTGTTGGAATTAGTAACTCTTGTATGCAACGGAAAACGAGAAAAAAATTACACAAGGTGCATAATTATTTATGATCTTCTATATCAGTTATCATTTAAAATTGTCTTCAGAACTTACAAGAGCTCCCTTACAGGGAAAATAGCTCTGAGAAATTAATCAAATGAACAACAAACCCAAAAATTTTAGTTTGCATGAAAATGGAGGCAACCTGCTTTGCAATCCACATGACTATAGTGAATTTGTACGATTATACGGAATCAATATGTATGGCTGAACAACCAGATCTGCTAGGGTGTATGATTGGTCTTTTCCTTGCTGATCATTGGCTACCTTCTACTTGCTGAAGACTGTTTGCCTTCTCTTTGCTGAACTATTGTGGAAATCCTAGCCATTGGGTAAAAAGCAGATCTCTTATTTTCTCCTTCACACACATGATTTGTGAAATGAATGCTCTCCGTGTGTCTTTGTCTGTTGCCCTCTCCTTCTCTTGTAACTTTGACATGAGCCAAAAACCTAATATTGAATGGTTAAGATCTAACCATGAGATCAATGGCTCTTTTTTAATTAAACCATTAAGTGACACACTTTAGTCGCTTTATTAATTAAAAGTCACTTCAATAAAAAAATGTTCACTTTATTATTAATAAAGTGAACTTCTATAAAAAGCATAGGATACATTTAATGACGATTTCCATAAGTAGACATCCTCATGGAAATACCTGTCTGAGCTACAAACACTAACATATTTTCCTTATGTTAAGGCTTTGCAATGTTAACTTATTCTTCTTATTAGGAATTCTTTGTAGGGTTGCAATAGATGCTTACCATTTGAAAGGCTCAGAGTCCCCAAGTATTTCTAGGCCTTTTGCGAAGGTTAATGTTATTGAGTAAATTGTTTTATTCTTAAGAGTGGAGATTGCTGAAGGGGTTGTTTTGTATATTTAAAGGTATAATATTGCAGAAGGACGTTTGTGGAATTTGGTCCAATAATTTGATTTGGCATTAGATTTTTTGAAAATATCTTATTATTGATTTCAAATCTTGCAAAAATAGGGTCTTTATTACATGAGATATTTTCATAATATGTTGAATTCGGTGGAATGCATCCAAGAGGATAAACATAAATCAATAAATATAAACCATTGCATTGCTCATCGCTTGGAGACTATAATAAACGTAAATAAAAAAATTGTAAATAATAATAATAAATAATAACTAATGCAATAAATCAAATTACACATCATGACTAAAAGGACATGAGCTAGTCAGGAGACTTGACCTATGAACCATTATGACCAATCAACACTATAAGTACACCGTGACATGACATTGTAATCATATTGTCTTTCATTACTTATCCATAATGGATTTTAACTTGTTCTTTTTAAATTGGATATTTAGTAAATGAACATTGTTCATATTTTCTTAAATGAACTTCGTCCATTTTAAATTTCCTAACTCTATCGTTGCTTTACATTTCCTAGCGAATCAGATCTATTGAATAAAAACACGACTAGAGTTTTAACCTAAACATTCAATGGAAGCAAATTAATGAACTAATCTCAATCACGCATGCACACAAATTTTCGCTAAATCAACAGTTCTTCATTAAAATATCTTTAGAACCTACTCAGGCTCCCTTATTGGGAAAATCACCCTATGAGGAAATTACATATACAACAATAAACTTGAAGTTACCCACCTGATCATGCCTTAGATCTATCCTTCGATCTTCCTCGACTAATCTGGATCTGTCTCCCTTGTTTCTCCTTGCACCTTCTTCAAACTTGACACTTTTGGATGGAAGTCCTTCTCCACCCAACCACTGATATATCTTTCTCTCAATGTCTTGTGCTTACTGTGTCTCTTGTTCATTGGCCTAGCCTTTCTTTTATAAGATTGAGTTATGACCAAATCCCTATCCCTAGCCTCAAAATTGATTGTAGTTGAGATTAGATCTCAACATCACTTGAGATTGACTGTTGATATTCATCGAATTCATTCATGCAAACAACCTTTAATTTAGATTAGATAAAATTCAGTTTTATCTTGTAAAAGAATTCCTTTAATCACTAAAACAATTGTTAAGGTTCAAGGTCTATTGGGCGACTTCTGCATGCTTAGACTCTTAGAGTTGTGCCAAAGTAGCTACTTGAGCTATAAACATCAATAGTTCATTTCAAAGGCACATGACATTGATTTGTTCGTTTGATATGAAAGTGATATAAGAAGGTGACAGTGCAAGAGAGACAAGAGGTAATAAGTTTTCCATAGTGGAAGTAAAAGAGAGTGGGTATATGATGACACAACCTAATACAAAAGTGGACCCATACCAAACTGTTCATCTAATATGGAAAAATTGTTGTTAGTCTTCTCATCTAATGGAGGAGTGTCGGAAAATAGATCCCTGTTGAACTACACATCTATTGGGAGAGTGGCACCATTTAATTATCCACATTTGATGGAGGAGCATTGGACAAAGTGTCTTGTATAAGAATCAAGAATGTAGTCGTTGATCTGCTTAACTATTGCGAAAAAATGTCATGGACCTGCTTATCTAATGAAGGGCAGTGATAAGATAATAGATATATCCCTACAATCCTACATCCACTAGGTGAGTGGTACTATAGAATTTCCCATCTAAAGAGGTGTTGGAAGATACATCCTATATAGTAATGATAAATTTAGCAACTGATCAACTCATTTGCTAGAAACAACTGTCACTAACCTACTCATCCAATGAAGTAGGGTGGGAAGATATATGCCTACCATACTATGTGTTTATTTGGAAAATGGAACTAAAGAGTCCATTTGAAGAGGTGTTGGAAGGAACATTATGTAATAGAGAGGAGAATGAAATATCCAATTCATCAAAGATCAACAATGGTAACTTGATCTAGCATGGTCAAGAGAAACAACTGTGTGGGCTTATGGATACCTAGTATAGTTGCACTTGATAGAGCATAACTCATAACTAGCTCAAAACAAAAAGAAGTGAAAGGGTTCTATGGACTTATAGGTGGAAACTACATCAAAGTGATTGAGAGGGGTTTCTTGTCACAACCAAGTGGCCATAGGCTTGTTAGAGTCACTATGGGTTTGGACTTGTAGTTGAGAAGTCCACACATCACCAACAAGGCTTGAATCCAATACAACTTGATCTATAAAGTGCATTGACATAGAAGGGTCCATCTAATCATATAAGATAAAGATAGAGAGTGCCAATGTGAATACATCAAGATTGGGTTTGAAATTTGAAGTAAAGGTGATCCAAAAACCTTAGATTTATAGTTCGTACAACAAATACCATTAAAAAAAGTCTTTAAATCAAAGAGGTAGGTTTCATAGAAATCCTAGCGAGGAAACATGAAAAAAAAATTGGTTTCTCGATGAGTATGTAAACATTGAATAGCCTCCAAAAGACATCAAGAAAATTTCCAAAAGGGTGTGGAGGAGGGTGCATGGGTATTATGCTTGTAGCAAGGCCATAGATGATGATTACCATCACTCCAACGCTTAGGCCATGGAGAATTAACGAGATGTTCCAGTTTTGATGTATTATACCTTTTTGGGATCTATTGAGATTCCTTTCTGAGAATTAACGTGTACGAGGTACTTTTTTATTTGGGAAGGAATTTCACAAAGTTTGGCTTTTTACAACTAATTTTGAGGCTTCTTTTAGATTCTTCAGTTGTTGAGGCTCCCCTTTCTTCTAAAAGGTGTTTTTGGGGGCGAGGAGGGGTGGATTTGAAGGGCCTAACGATTTTATTGTGGAAACTAGGTCTCTAGAGTCTTTTGTTACCAATGCTATGTGAAAGGAATTTTAATAAGGTATTAGGTTACAAGGAAGCTATAACTTGATATGAGATATCAAATGTCCAATCTGTAGAAAATTTTGAAAACATGACTTCATGAACAATATGTTGATTGGATGAACAAGAGTGCTGGTACACTATTTTAGTTTTAAAGCTATGAATTTTGCAGTTTCTCTAGTTTGTAGTGTACAAATATCTCAATAGAATGATGCTTTCTTGGACTATAGAATATGTGCAAAAAAATGCTTATTCTTATTTTTCTATAAAGTGATTGTTTCATTTATCTCTTTTTAGTAATTTTGTCTAGGTTAGCTGTGGTGATTTGGATGCTTATAAGTTCTTTAAGCTTTTACAATCTTACTGATTAGTTTTCTTTTGCATGGTGATAATGCCAATTGTAATATTTTTTTGGAAAGCCATGCATCTTTTGTTATAGAAAACATGTTCGACATCTTAATTTCTTTTAATCCTTCAAGCTACTTTTGAATGAGTTGAAAGAAAAACCCAATTTCTTTTAATCCTTCAAGGTATTTTTGAATGAGTTGAAAGAAAAACCCATTCTTAATTTTCTCTGAAGTGTTTGTTTCATTCCTTTGTTTAAAAATAATATTACTTAGGTTAGCTACAAAGTGTTTTGGATGCCTTGATAATCTCTCTGATTTGTTTTCTTTTGGAAGAATGATAATGGGTGTAATATTTTTTTCTTTTCAAAAGTTTGTATCTTAATGATTTAGTGAACATTTTCAACATCTTCATATGTTTTAATGCTCCAAGATGTTTTCTTTCTATTTTCTTTGATAATTATTATCAACCTAAGTTTTGTTTCTAAGCATCATATCTTGTTGAATATTCTATTCATACAATTTATTACTTGTATATATATTTCAGGTGTTGCATTGCTGAAAGTTGGAGGAAAATTAGTTTACTCTACTTGCTCAATGAATCCAGTTGAAGATGAAGCTGTTGTTGGGGAGGTTAGAAACCAGACATTTGAGAATTTTGAACAATCACATGCACATTGTTGCTTTTCTTGTTTAGTTCTAAAAATGTCTTTAATGGATTTGGAAAAGTTTACATATTATTGTACTAGAAATGGGTAGTGTTGCTGGCTAAAGCCACACCTAGGTTAATGTGGAGAAAATATTTAATTCTACTTGGTGTGGCCTTCGGGACAAGTCTCGAGTTGAGTTACTGCCACTCAAATCTCAACTCCTCCATCTAGGCTAACACCTAGTGAAGCCATGTTGAAGAAAGTGTAACTAGGTTTGGTGTTCATGATGACATGATCTTTGTATTTGATGTAATAAAAGGAAATAAATTATTTTGTAATCTTGCTACATGGGTTTCATGAGCAAGAAGTGTCTCTAGGTAAAATACTTCTTCTTGATGTCTTTAGGATTTATTTCTATGTCAAAGAATCATGTCATGAGTCCATGTAAATGTATACAAGTCTTCAAAAAGTGTAGCAACCCTCCAAGACCAAGATCAATGCCTCAAGAACAAGCACAAGAAGTCTGCAAGCGAAGATGATCACGTCGGCTACAAAGAAATATGAATTAAATATATAAATACAAGTTATGTCGGCTTGGTATAAAGACACATCGGTTCATGAAGTTATGTTGGCTCACATATGAGCCCTCACCACAGGCAGACAAGAACTCGCATAGAGGAGCCACAGTCAAGGGATGAAGCTGCAGTCAGTTAAGAGAAGGAGCTGCAGTTAAGATGGAGCCACAGTCAAGTGAAGCCGCAGTCAAAGTGAGCCCGCAGTCAAAGCCAGCCGCAGTCAAGGTAAGCCACAGTCAAGGTCATGAGGCTGCAGTAAGGAGGATGAGGTCTAAGGGTTCAGTTGTCTCCTCGGATGGGTTAAGGAGCAGCAGAACTAAGGTCTATACTTCCTCGGCGTACCTGTGACTTGAAAGAAAAAGCCCTCGGATGGGTATGACTGTGGAAAGAAGCACAGCATCATCATGTGATCTGGGCTAGATATAAATCTGTGACTACAACTTCAGGATCTTTGTTTTAGGATACGGATTTGCGTAGACATATCACCTCAGCATAGCTGATGATCCCGGTGGAAACATTACAGTCAATGTTTCATTGAAGATTAGAGAGAAAGCCCTCATTGCATGGAGTTACAATCACTGATCATAGTACAGAAAAGAACCTCAATCTCAGTAGCAATCTTGATTAAGAGAAGGATCTTGAACTATGATGTCAGTGCAGTGAAGTGCATCCATATAGCTTCCAGTCATGCCTGTGATGAGGATCTCGGTAAAGGTGCAGCATTGTTGTTGCAGCATGAAGATCCTGGTGTTGTAGCAGTGACAAAGGTCATGGTTTTGCAGTAGTAATAAAGATGGTGATGACCTCTGTGGTACAGCAAAGATAATGATCTCAACATTGACAGAAAGAGGATTGATGGCTTGGTCTTGGAGAGGCAGATTGTGTCAAGGGTCATGGTCTTGGTATTCGTCAATGGAATCTCTATAAGAAGAATTTACGCATGGGTTTTCCTCTCCAAGAGGGAGAGGTTTTGGCCCTGGCAGAAAGCCAAATCATTTGTGTTCTTGTCTCTTTTGTTTTGGTAGCAGTTTGATGAAGTTAACAAACACATGCTAATAATGAAGTAACTATCAAGCTAATATAAATTGTTTAAATGCTTCACAAATTGTTATCATGTTAAAGAAGAATCACCTTAATATGCATGCCCTAGATTCTTCAACATGGTATCAGAGCAATTGGTTCAGCAGTCAAGGAAAGGGGCAGAAAAGAGACATTCAGAGGACAAGACATCAAATCAATTGAAGAGACCAAGATCTGCAAAGCCTAGATCTAAGAGATAGTCTCCAACAACAGTCTACTACAGCAAGGATTCATAAGGATAACAGTCAAAAGATGAAGCTGCCAGATCTTAAGATTCATGGTAACACCTTCACAGTTTTGATCTAGGTTATGCCTCTCGCCAAAGAACAGAATCAGATTATCTACAACATAGTGTTCAAATTCGAATGGACAACACTAAATATAAATTATAAAATGAAGGTGTTTGATAACACTATTTGATGGGTGCTGCATAGACTCCTCACACATAAATCGAGATAGCTCGAAGGCAAAGATCTCAGTCAAAGGAAGCACCTATGTGCCTACTCCTGCCAACTTGATCAAAGTGAAGACTTCATCTTCACAATCAAGTAAGTACCCTTTCTTATTTTATAATCAAGTTTGTTTTTTATGACTTCACAACTGCAGGAAGACCTACTGAATGGGTCATCAAGGGTCTTGCATGGAATGAGAACGATTGTTATTATCCTTAGAGAAGTCAGTACATCAATGTCTCCTTTGAAGCCATAAGAACTCGTAGGGTTATATAAAGCAAGAAAGGAGACATAGGAAGAATGCACGAAATACTAGAGGACATACTATCTGAAATGCAGTAAAGAAGAATGAGGCAAATTCTTCATGAGATCTCAGCTACGAGATCTGGGAAAAATGGTGAGAAAATAATCATCATTGATATTGATAAGCAAGAAGGTTACCTTGATCAGCAGTCTGTGGTCTCTATGTCAGATAGAGAAAGGCAAAATGATGAGTCACATATAAGTGCAAGGAAAGTTGATAAGCCAAAACTATGTTCTAGAAGAGGAACACATATCGCCAGAAGGATGGAGGAAGCTGAGGAAAGGATCAGTGAAAGAGGGAGCAATGGATCTCCTATATGGATGAAATGGTATCCCTCTCAAAAGGATCCTATCAGAAGTCTCTACAGATATGAACATAGTAAGATGCATCGTGGCATCATGGAAGCAAGAGCTCGTATGAAATCATGAAGAACATCGCTCTTGGGAATCTCGTTGAATATTGAAGGAAAAGAAGAAGTCATCAAGGTCAAAGGAAACATTTGCCAGATGGAGATATACTAGATTTTGAAGGATCTCTGATAGAGATCTCAGCGGAGGATCTCCTAGTCCGGGAAGGCAACAAATGTCTCGTAAAAAATTCCATCTCTTGGAACTCATGAGATGGTGGTTCAATGACATGAAGAATGAAGCAGATCAAGGGATTGAAGAATCGTTCAATCAGGGAAGCTGCTGAAAGATACCTGAAGAAAAATAAGGTATGTATGATTGTATTTGTATTTGCATTTGATATTATAATGTCATGATATGTGGTTGCAGATAAAATGGATCAAGCATGATCAAGAAGAAAAAGATCTCCTCCTCTGAAAGGATGCAAAAAGACAAAAGTCAGATTAGATGAAATCAACATAATATGTCCTCATAATGCAGTATGAGGTAGTTGATGACCATTGAAGAACTATGAGAGTTCCTGGGAATAAAAGATATGAGAATGGAAGAGATCGTGAAGCATGCAACCATGATGAAGGCAGTCAACATCCAGAGGATCAGGAAGACTTGACCAGGAAACCTCCCAGAATGATGTGAAGACTCTGATGGAAGTCTGAAAAGATCAGGACCCTTGACAACATATATCATTGGGAGATGTGTCAACATGTGTGTAGGATGATTGATGCCTACAAGAAGATGTCACTGAAAGAAGGCCATCACCAAAAGGTAATATGTAATTTGTTTTTGGTGTCTGACCTCTTGGTACAGTCTGGGTATGTGTGCAGGATCTAGGAAAGGAGAGTTGTGAAGGATGTCACAACTATGTACCTTGTGATCCATAGCAATCATTGTTGATGAAAAGTGAAGACAGATGAGCTGATAAAGGAAGCCCCAAATGTAAAGCCAAGGAGGATACTTTCCGAGAAAGAGGGAATGACGTGACGAAGGAAAGTGATGGATGACTACACCCTACATGTGAAGAAATTGATGACATCGAGATCATGGATCATCATTCAACTAGAAGACCCTATAAAGTATTGATGACAGAGTCCCTGTGTAAGAGGGAGCTCTGGGTGGTTCTTATGAGTAAAGGAACTCGAACAAGTTTCTGAGTAAAAAGAAACTTGGAACTCGTCCCTGGTTAAGAGGGAGAGTTAGACACAACATTCTTTTCTTCAGTGTGGAAGAAAGAATGGAGGGTTGTGTAATCATCTGGCATCCAACACTCTTTGAGGATGTGGTAGGGCATCCAAGACAAGAGTGGGCAAGAGGACCGATATTCTTGAGGGCTGGGAACCCAAGATGAGAATAGTCCTAGTAGGGCATACTTGGAGAACACTCGGGTGGGTATGACCCTAAGAGAGACAATGATGATGCGTGTTTATCAGTCATTGGTCTCGCCAACATTGTATGCTCTGATCTTAGTGAGAGATAGCGCTGTTAGTCAAGCCCTTGCTAAATGGAAACAATGTTGGCTGAAATGATGCTATAACAGATGGATTGCAAATCCGATTCTTCTTATGAGAAATTCTTCAGATTGAGAATGACCAAGTACCATTATGAATACCTCCCTAGTTAAGAGGGAGTGTTGAAGAAAGTGTAACTAGGTTTGGTCTTCATGATGTCATGATCTTTGTATTTGCTATAATTAAAGGAAATAAATTATTTTCGTAATCTTGCTACATGGGTTTCATGAGCAAGAAGTGTCTCTAGGTAAAAGACTTCTTCTTGATGTCTTTAGGATTTATTTCTATGTCAAAGAATCATGTCATGAGTCCATGTAAATGTATACAAGTCTTCAACAAGTGTAGCAACCCTCCAAGACCAAGATCAATGCCTCAAGAACAAGCACAAGAAGTCTGCAAGCGAAGATGATCACGTCAGCTACAAAGAAATATGAATTAAATACATAAATACAAGTTATGTCGGCTTGGTATAAAGACACATCGGTTCATGAAGTTATGTCGGCTCACATATGAACCCTCACCACTATATATACCCACGAAGGGTCAACTCAAAAGGTAGATCTTCGCATTCCCTGTCTGAAATTTCGGGTGAAGTATTGGGTGCAGGCAGGTGCATTTGCATATGGGTGCAGGAAGCTTAATCTCGTGTCACTGCAGGCAGACAAGAACTCACATAGAGGAGCCACAGTCAAGGGATGACGCCGTAGTCAGTTAAGAGAAGGAGCTGCAGTTAAGATGGAGTCGTAGTCAAAGTGAGCTGCAGTCAAAGGCAGTCGCAGTCAAGGGAGCCACAATCATGGTCATGAAGCTGCAGTAAGGAGGATGAGGTCTAAGGGTTCAGTTGTCTCCTCGGATGGGTTAAGGAGCAACAAAAATAAGGCCTATACTTCCTCAGCATACTTGTGACTTGAAAGAAAAAGCCCTCGGATGGGTATGATTGTGGAAAGAAATGCTGCATGATCATGTGATCTGGGCTAGATATAAATATGTGACTACAACCTCAGGATCTCTATTTTAGGATACAGATCTGCGTAGACATATCACCTCAGCGTAGCTGATGATCTCGGTGGAAACATTACAGTCAATGTTTCATTGAAGATTAGAGAGAAAGACCTCATTGCATGGAGTTACAATCACTGGTCATAGTGCAGAAAAGAACCTCAATCTCAGTAGCAATCTTGATTAAGAGAAGGATCTTGAACTATGATGTCAGTGCAGTGAAGTGCATCCATATAGCTTTCAATCATGCCTGTGATGAGGATCTCGGTAAAGGTGCAACATCGTTGTCACAACATGAAGATCCTAGTGTTGTAGCAGTGACAAAAGTCATGGTATTGCAGTAGTAATAAAGATGGTGATGACCTCTGTGGTACATCAAAGATAAGGATCTCAACATTGCCACGAAAGAGGATTGATGGCTTGGTCTTGGAGAGGCAGTTTGTGTCAAGGGTCATGGTCTTGGTATTCGTCAATGGAATCTCTATAAGAAGAATTTACGCATGGGTTTTCCTCTCCAAGAGGGAGAGGTTTTGGCCCTTGGCAGAAAGCCAAATCATTTGTGTTCTTGTCTCTTTTGTTTTAATAGCAGTTTGATGAAGTTAACAAACACATGCCAATAATTTAGTAACTATCAAGCTAATATAAATTGTTTAAATGCTTCACAATTGCTATCATGTTAAAGAAGAATCACCTTAATATGCATGCCCTGGATTCTTCAACAAGCAAAGGGGGTGGACCCTAGGAGACAAAATAAACTAAGGCTCGATTAAGTTAAGCTAAACTAAATTGAGTTCTAGGAGTTAAAAGAAATTAGACAAGATACAATCCCATCAACAAAATGAACCATGACATATACTTCAAAGCATTCACAAGTAAATAACCATAAGTATCATGAATCATATATAAACCATAGATGTAACAATGATAAACAAATGAATGAAGTAGCTGATAAACAAAAGATATGAACAATGCGACCACTGCCAAGAGAGTGCTTGCCAAAGTAGATGCTTGAAATAAAGTACTTGAAAATGTCAAATGCTAGAAAGTAAAGTACTTGGAAAATAAAGTGGTTGAATTGGAATGTACTTGAAATTGGAAATGTCAATTACCTAAAAGTAAATAAGTACTTGGAAAATAAAGTGCTTGAATTGAAATATACTTGAAATTGGAAATGACAATTGCCCAAAAGTAAATAAGCTTGTAAAGTAAGAATGTAATGAGATAATAATAAAGTACAAAAAATGCTACAAGGTAGAATATGATGGAGTGTACTTGGTTGATTTTAGATTAAGATTAAATTTTCACTTGAGATTAAGTTAATTCAGTTTGTGTATGCACAACATGCAAATGTGTGAATGCAAAACTTAAAACCTAAGTCACATGACACGAGGACACGAGAAATAGAGGACACGTAAATATGAGTATTCGACACAAGACACAATGGCCCCGAAAATAAGACACAAGGGACACATTATATATATATATATATATATATATATATAAGTTGCACGAAACGGGGAAATGGGTACGAGTTTCGGAAACGGGAAGCGATACGAAACGCGACCTCCCCAAATTTTGGAAACGGGGAAACACGAATATATATATATATATATATATATATTGAAAATATTTAAATATATATATATATATATGTGCAATCATAAAGCATAAATGATACATTATAATCTATTACACTTAAACATTAAGATTTAATTTACATCACATTTACTCATGAATGATCACATAATGAAAATAAAAATATCGGAATATCCAAAAGCAACTATATATCCAAATCTCAAAAGCAGCGTTTATTTATATTAATATATGAGGCTGCAAGTACAATAAAGACTATAAGGCTGCAAGAGAGATCGAAATCAGGATTTTCTGCATCCACATCCTATTCTTTAGAAGGAGCACTGTTGTATTGGGAGTCTCCTCCTACATAGTCGAACGACCTTAGTGCTCTTGATTAAATACATGTTTCATACCCTAGTGCCCTACATGATCTTGATTATTGGGAGTTTCCTCTGCATAGAGGGCTTAGTTCTCTTGTTTAAATACAAGTTCCATACCCTAGTACATGATAAAATCCAGTGGAAACATTGCAATCCCTCCAATCCTGAAATCCTAAAAAACAAATAAGTCTGCTGGATTTTGAGTGAGATCTAAAATTCTACTTTCTCCATATGAAATCCAATGAGGGCGAAACCACTCTCAAACATCCAGAGTCATTTCATGGTAATGTTAAAAATTTAAGTAAAAGGATGAAAATGAAAAATAAAGGAGAATATCACTTTTACTTTAAGAATTTAACATTACCATGAACTGCATATCCCTCAAACTTCCTGATGAATTGCATATCAACACTAGGGCAAAAATTCACTTTTATAACTTTAGACACGCATCTAGAAGCAACAAGAAGTCACTAACATACCCTAAAAGTAAATTAAAAAACGAATTAAAAAAAAATTTAAAAAACACAATTTAATGAGGAAACGTGGGTCGTACGGCCTTGAAACGCATTTCCGGCCATACTGGCCACGTTTCCGTTTCGGGAAACGTGGCAGTATGGCTAGAAACGTGTTTCACGGCCGTACCAAACGTGTTTCGTACCCGTTTTCGTACGGAAACGGACCTCTATACCACGTTTCCTGCAACATATATATATATATATATATATATATATATATATATATATATATATATATATATATATATATATATATATATAGAATACTGAAATATAGTTCTTGATCGTGTTAATTTTTGCAACTGCGGTAAAATTCCACATTGGACAGTGCAAATGACCAATATAATGATTGCATTAGATTCCTCTTTTCGAGAGGACCAAAATCGACCTAAAGATCACCTAATTTGGTTAAGCAGAAGTTGAGTTATGAATTATTTTATTCATACATGTATTATGGAATGGGTTAGCTCTAACCACTTGAGTAACTACTTGGGTCAGTCTTAACCCCAAGTGACCCCTCAGGAAATCCTATAAATAGAAGATACGTCAAGATCATTTGGACACATCTTCTCTTCTCTTTTGTATTGGTTCGCACAGGTTCGACAGAAGGAGTTCGCTCAAGGGTTTGAAATTACAGGTGAAAGGTTCACTCTGGGTTAGGATCTTTTGATCTTGGTTGCTGGGACATAAGCCTATGAGAGCGATTATGGACCCTTGGACGCTGGCACAAAGGCTTATGGGAGCAACTCTAGGTTTTTAGAGGTAGATCGGAGGGTTCCAGTCCCTGGTCGCTCGCACAAAGTAGTATTGGGAGCAACGAGGACATCAGGGTCGCTCGCACAGGTCGACAAGGGAGCGACTTTGGGTCTTTGCAGTTTAGTGCCAGAGTTGCACGCATAGAGACCTCCTCCTAGGAGCGACTTTTCAGTCACCGTCGCTCGCATACTGTATTCGTGAGGGAGACTCAGAAGTTTCAGTCGCTCGCAAACAGTGTTGATGAGAGTGACCTAGTTCAGATCTAGTGTTTTGACATCTTGACTTCAGTTGATTTCAGGGATCAGGTAGATCTAGGGTTCTCCCTTCTAGTATACAAATGTGCAGGTCTGTAGATATGATTTGTTAGTTTGTGCTGCAAACATATGTATTGGGCTCATTGACAGTGACATCAATACTCAACAGTGATCGACACAGTGACAACAGTACCCAACAATGTTCGGCATAGTGACAACAGTATACAACAATTGACATCAGTTTGTGACAACACATTACAACCATTAGTATGAGGGTTTTGATTCCTAGCATGATTAGATCTGTTTCATAGATATCATTATTGTTTTGCTGCATAGACAAAGTTATGGATCATTGTACTCTCTTTTGCTGCATCATTTGATGACGATCTAAGAAGAAGAAGATTTGCAAGGGTTTTCCCCATAGTGGGTTTTGCCCTGGTCTTGGACCAATCTTGGTGTCTCTATATGTGTGCATTGCTTTCTTCTACTGTTCCTTTTATGTTCCGCTGCATTGATGATGTTGTTTCTTTCTATGTAATTGCATATGTTGATGTATAATGGTGTAGATCTGAATAATGCAATGATGATATGGGGTGAACTTAATGTATTAATGATGAAATGCAACTATCATAGCAAAGAACAATGTCGCCCTAAGAAAATTTAACATATCCATATTAAGTTACTGAAACAGTGAAATATAGTATTAGTCTATTAATTTACTAATCAATGATGTCCAATGATTCAGTGCATTGAGAAATCAATGCTAGTAGAATTAGGGTTAGATTTCTCTTCTTGATAATTACTTGTGAATTATGTTGGCTTCTTTTACTTATTTGTTATATTATCTTTCATCAAGAAATTACCAAATTATGTTTGTATGAAGATCACAAAAACACAAAACATAAGATGTAGGCACTTTGCGAGGGCAAAACACCTATCTAGGGGAAAACCCAGTCAAAATCTCTTCCTTCAATAGTTTTATTGAGACTCTTCAACCTAGACATAGACCTCCTCCAACCACCAAGTCAGCCTTCTCATGCAACAACTTCGACCTGAAGTAGCAACACTTTGACCCAGTAAATGGTAACAACAACAACAACAACTTCGACTTGACAAGAAAGACTTCGATCTCCTAGAGGAAGCCACATGAGAGAGAGAGATAGATAGCCCAAAATTTCGATCTTGCCTTCTTCTTCCTTCTTCAAAATCACACTCCTTTTAGCATCCTTTTCTACTTCGCACTTTCCCAACTCTTTCTTCTACATGTCAAACTTGTGTGTGAGTGAATGAATGCTCCAAATGAATTCGATCTCCTTGTATATATAGGCTTGAGGTGAGGTCAAATTGCCCTGTTTGAGGCCGACTTGATTTCCTTGAGGCCAACTTGGTGTGTAGGTGTCAAATACCTAATTTGACTCAATAACAAATCTTTTTACATGATCTAAGAAGAGTCTCATAAAATATACAATGACTCTAAAGACTCAATATAAATCCTAGGAGTCCTTAATGGAAACTTTGACTAATAAAATATGACCCAAGCATGAAACCCATGCTTTAATAAGTCGTTGTAATAATAATAAAAATTCTTTTTCATTCTTTTGACAAGTACATTACAGAATGACTCAAATACATTTACGAAGATCGAACCTAGTTACATTTTTCAACACTCCCTCTTAACTAGGGAGGTATTCATAATAACATATACAAGTACAAGGGAGATTTGAAACCATATGAACTATGAAGAGTTTCGGCACCACAATGCCATGGACTAGATTCTTGACCAGGGAAATCTATCCAAGGTCGTTCTATAGTTTAGGCATTAATGATGCCATGGACTAGATTCCTGAGCAGGGCAATCTATCTGGGTGGGACTAAGATGGACTAAAACTTTCAGCCTCTCTAGGTACCATCAGGCTTACTTGCTAACCATCAACCTAGGGATCTAGGTGCGTATCCGAGGTCAGAGCTCTATGACCAACACCACCGTCGCTACTTCGGGATCTAAACATCAACACATAGTGCCGGCCAGATGTCTTCCCAAACAATGTGTTTGACACAAAGCCTACACAATTCTCTTCCAAACTTTTATCATCATCAACAAGATCAACAATATCAACTAAACTAGGCATGCTTCTAAGATATTCAAACTTCTTATTAGGAAGAGACTTTGTTAGTATATCAACTACCTGATCATTTGTCGGGACATACTGTAGCTTCACTATCCCATCTTGCACCAAGTTCCTAATGTAGTGGAACTTATTGTTGATATGCTTCGTCCTAGCATGAAACACGGGATCACCAGATATCTTGATGCAACTTTGATTATCACAATTTATCACAATAGGATCCAAAGGCTTCTCGAACAAATCTGTCAGAAGCTTCCTAAACCATACAACCTCCTTTCCTACTTCAAATGCAACCACATACTCTGCTTTAGCACTACTCAAAGCAACATGATCTTGCTTTCTACTAATCCATGAGATCATGGAAGATCCCAAACTAACGCATCCACCCATAGTGCTTCTTCCATCGGTCTCGCAAAGATATCTCAAAATATGCTGGCAACTATCCAGTGATCATGACGAGGCTCCAATTGAAACTGGCTAAGAATGTTCACAAAAAAGCATATATCTGGCATAGTATTTACCAAATACATTAGAGAACCCACCGACTGACGATAGGAGGTAGGATCTACGAGACTTGAGTCAAAGCTCCTTAACTTCTTGAGATTGGTGATGATAGGTGTAGTCATGGGCTTGGAATCCATCATCCCAAATTTTTGCAACAACTTGATGATATACTTTCCTTGCCCCAAATATATATCCCTAGGATTTTGCCATACTCCCTGACCTAGGTAATAGTGCATCAGTCCTAGATCCATCATCTCAATTTTGGTTGCCAACATCTTCTTGCATTCTTGTATCCTTCGCTCCGCACTTGTAATGAATAGATCATTCACATATAGTAGAATAATGATTGACTCATTATCTACAACCCTGATGTAGAGATTTGGATCAACAAAACTCTTCACGAACCCAATTCTTAGAAGGTATGCATCCATTCTTGCATACCATGCCCTAGGAGCTTGCTTCAAACCATATAGGGCCTTCTTGAGCCTACAGACATGAGTTTCTTTGCTATTTACTTCAAAGCCTTCGGGTTCTCAATGTATACTTCCTAATTGATGGTCCCATTCAGAAATGTTGTCTTCACATCCATTTGATGGATATTCTATCCCATTGTGTCAGCCAATGAAACCAAAGATCTAATGGTAGTATACCTTGCACTAGGTGCAAAGGTTTCTTCATAATCTATGCCTTCCTTTTGAGAGAAACCCCTTGCAACAAATCTAGCGTTGTATTTGTCTATACTTCCATCAACAACGTGCTTGATCTTGTAGATCCATTTGGAGGTGACAACCGTTTTGTCAGTAGGTCTAGGAACAATTTCCCAAACCCCATTCTTCATGATGGATTGGTATTCTTCCTGCATTGCCTTCTTCCATACTTCTTGATGAGTAGCTTCTTCAAATGTAGATGGTTCAGCTTCAATCAGTTTTCTCATATATGCAGCATATCTAGAATATCTTTTTGGCCTTTTACTTTCTCTAAAGGTTCCTTTCGTAGCTCCATGTCCTTCAGTGTCTTCAAGAGTAGTTTTTAACCAATTTGGCCTCTTCCTTGTGTTCGGTATGATCACAAGTTGAGTGGGCTCACTTGGTCCTTCTTCTTCTTCTTGAATTGTAGATGGATTGTCGTGTTGTACTTTCGAATATAGGTATATCTTTGTCATCGGAATCAATAGGAATGTCCTTGGATCTTTTGTATGCTTGATTTTCATCAAATATAACCTCCCTGCTTACTTCAATATGTCTTCCTCCTTGATGTAGATTCTATATGCCTTTGATGAGAGACTATATCCAATGAAGATCCCTTTGATGCTTGTAGAATCTAACTTCTTTCGTTTTTCCTTTGGAATGTGGATATAGGCAGGAGTCCCAAAAATTTGGAGATGGTCCACACTTTGTTTCTTCCCTGTGAATGCTTCCTCCAGTGTCATATTCCCAAGTATTCTACGAGGACTTCTATTTTGAATATATACTGCTGTCATTGCTGCTTCTCCCCATAGAAATTTAGGTAAGTCTTGATCAAGGAGCATTGTTCATATACCTTCTTCAATTGTCCTCTTCTTTCTTTCGGCCACTCCATTTTGTTCTGGATAGTAGGGAACAATAGGCTCCCTCTTAATTCCCGCTTCTTTACGATATGCAATCAATTCTTTAGAAGTATATTCCCCACCATTGTCAGATCTCAAAGTCTTTATTTTTCTTTTAGTCAGGGTTTCCACTTCAGATCTAAACTCCTTGAATTTTTCAAATATTTCATCCGTTTTCTTGAGTAGGTAGAGCCACGTCTTTCTAGAGTGATCATCAATGAATGTTACATAGTAAAGATGACTTCCAAGTGAATTGTCAGACATAGGCCCACACAATTCAGAATGAATGAGGTCTAATATTTCTTTAGACCTTGTTTCACTATTTGAAAATGGTTTTATTGTATGTTTACCTAGAGAGCATCCCTTGCAAACTCCTTCATGATCTTCTTTGATATCAAGGATGCCATGAACTAGTTGATTAAGAGTGGGAATAGCCTTGTAGTGAAGATGACCATATCTTCTATGCCATAGCTCAATGGGATTGATTTCTATATGAACTAGAGCTTGAGGAGGTTGTGTAATGACTCTATGTATGTTGTTGAGATGTAGTTTAGCTCCATTCTCTAGCTTCAAAGATGTTGATCCCAGGCCTCTAACAACATAGCTTTTGCTGTCTCCCAATTCCACTGCATGAGAAGATGGTTCTTTTGATAGAGTTTGAAGTTGTGTACTTTCCCCTATCATACGCCTTGATGCTCCACTGTCATTGATCCATGCATTATCATCATTAAGTGAACCTGTAAGTGCAACTAAGAACCCTTGACTTTTGACCTTGTTGAATAGGTAGTAGAAGATCTTCTTGATCCAACTTCCTGCAGTATTGAATCCCATTCTTATCATAGAGGGAATAATCATTTCCTTCAAGCCAACGAAGTGATCTTCAATCTTCTTTGACCTTAGCTCTGATTCCATGTTGAGAAATCAATGCTAGTAGAATTAGGGATAGATCTCTCTTTCTTGATATTTACTTGTGAATTATGTTGGCTTCTTTCACTTATTTGTTATATTATCTTTCATCAAGCAATTACCAAATTATGTGTGTATGAAGATCACAAAAACACAAGAGACAAGATGTAGGTACTCTACTAGGAAAAACCCCTTTCTAGTGTTGAAGAAAGTGTAACTAGGCTCGGTCTTCATCAATGTAATTTTGATCTTTGTACTTGTAAAAGAAAAAATATTATTTTGTAAATTATAAAATGAGTTTCTTGCTCATTACATAGGTCCAACACATGTTGAAGTGCTATAAGAAAGTTAAAGCGTCAAAGAAAATGTTAAAGAGCTCTTCTTGAGCATATATGTAATGTATATGAGTCAATCTAGAGTCTAGATCAACCCTCCAAAACAAGCACGATCCCCTTGAAGAATACAACAAGCAAAACAATGTAAAATACAATCATGTCGGCCTGCAAATGAATTAAATAAGCTAAAGAAGTCATGTTGACTTGCAAATAGAGACACATGGAGGACAAACAACTATAAATACCAAGCTGGGGTCACCACAGGAAACACAGAAAACTCGGACTTCTCTGCAACTTTGGATGAGGACAGAGATACAAAACTTCAGATGGGTACAAGGTCTCAGACATCTCTGTTATCTTGGTGATAATGACAACAACGACAGGGTCTCCTCGTCGGTACTGATCTCGATGAAGGATGAAATCACAGTCATAGTTTCGGTAATGAAGGTGAACTCAGATCCCACTGCAACACATACATTCTCAACATTCTAGACAGTCACAATCTCGACATGATGGTGACTTCACAGTCATACATTCTTGACATTCTAGACAGTCAAGATCTTAGTGAGGTAGCAATCATGGTCTCGTTCTTAATGAAGACAAGGTCATGATCAAGTCCGCGGTCCAGCTCACATCCAAGTAGAAACACCTCGTTGACATGATGATGAAGCAGGCAGTGGTGCAACTAAAGACCTCTGTGGTAATATGATGATGATCTCGGTGAAGCAATAATGATGATGATGATCTAAATAGTAAGAAGAGGATTGTTGTCTTGGTCTTGGAGTAACCTAATAGATCAATGGTCATGGTCTTGGTATTCATCAATTGGAATCTCTATAAGAAGAATTTTGTGTGGGTTTTCCTCTCCAAGAGGGAGAGGTTTTGGCCCTGGCAGAAAGCCGACATTGTGTGTTCTTGTCTCTTTGTTTTGATAGCTATTTGATGAAGTAAGAAATACACACACTACTAAGATCAAGAAAAGATTGTGCTAATAAGCTAAAGATAAAATACCTCACAAATGTTTATCATGCTAAGAAGAATCTCCTTAACTCTAAATGCCCTAGATTCTTCAACATGGTATTAGAGGTAAGGTGCTGAAGTCAAAGGAAGGGCAACAAAAAGAGCCTTACAAGGATCAGTGTTCAAGAAGGGCATCAAAGCAAGGTTGAAGAGCTTTGTCAAGATTGAAGGATTAGTCTACAACAACAAGAACTTGTCTCCACATCACCATCACCAAAAGACCACCAAGACTCTCATCAAGATGTCTACAAAGCAAGGTAACACAAATGACCTCAAAATCAAAGATCACCTCATCTTGGAACAGGTTGAAACCTGAGCAACAATCTTGATCTACACTACAAAAGAAGGCAAAGCATATTGAAGGCAATAAGGCGTGGTCATCTTCAAGAAAGGATCATCTCCTTGCCCTAGAAGAAGATCATCCGAAGAAGCAGCAAATCATCCTCATCAAAAGGAGCAACCTTTTCTATTGAGGAAAGATTCTCTCATTCAAAAGGTCATCCAAGAAGAAGTACTAATACATCTTCTTGAACCATCATCAAAGCAATCAAGGTGAAGATTTCATCTTCACATGTCAAGTAAGTATCTTTTCATTCTATAATCAAATTTGGTTAAATGACTTCGTGTTTGCAAGGAGATCTATAAATTGGTTGGGTCATCAAGATTCCTTGCATAAAGGAGGATAGACATAGTCCTCTAAGTAGCTAAAGTCATTGAACATATCAAAAGGTCTCCTCTGAATTCATGGAAAGGGATACTTATGAAAGATCCCCTCATATAGCAATATTGGAGACATCAAAGAGATGTATATGATAAACTCATTCTCTGAAGGTGTAATTAAGAAGGTCACATGAAATCTAATGTACATGAAAGTAAAGGGTATAAAAGGATGTAGGATATCTTCATAAGGTCCCATCTACAAGATCTAGGAAATAAGATAATCATCATTGTTCTAACTGATAGGCAAGGTAACAAATGTCCATGAACAAGAAGGTTACCTCATTCAACAATTTGTGGTCTCTATGCTAGATAGAGAAAGACAAGTTGATGGCAAAAGTGTTGAAGGTTAGAGGATTCAAACATGTGCAGAAGGGAAAGGGAAGTTTGGTTCTCAAACAAGACAAAATAGTATAGCTAAGATTCAATGCTATGGAAAGATTATAGAAAGAAGCCCATATCACCAGAAAGATGGAGGGAGCTGAAGAAAAGGGCCAAGGAAAGAGGGAGTAATCGATCTATACTATGATCTAGATGGTATCCCTCACAAAAGGGTCCTACCATAAAATCCTAAATCTTGTGTTATAGATATGGCCAAGATATTAAGATACACTGTGGCATGATGGAATAATTAGAAACAAGAGCTCGTGACATCACCATGGGAATCATGGAGGAAAAAATCCATGGTAGTCAAACATGAAGGATATAGCTCTTGGGAACCTCATTGGACATTGAAGGAAAGAAAGAAGTCAACTAGGATAAGGCTCATCATACATCAAGTCAGAAAGGAAACATCTGCCAGATGAGGATATACAAGATCCTCAAAGGTTCTCTGATGGAATCCTCATCAAAGGGTTCACTAATCTAGAGAAGAAACAAGTGTTTCATCAAAAACTTCAACTTGTGGAATTCATGGATGATGGTGACATAAAAGAAGAAGAAAATCAAGGGGTTGAAGACACTTCAATCAAGGAAGTTGCTGAAAGAAGCCTAGATGACCTAAAGATAAAATGAGGTTTGTATACTTGTGTTTAATATTGTAATGTCATGTCATATGGTTGCAGGTAACATGGATCATTACTTCTATCTTGAGAAGCATGATCAAGGGAAAGGGATCTCCTCCTATGAAAGGATGTAGGAAGGCATAAAGTCACACTAGATGAAACCAATGTTACTTGGGAGCGGGAGCGGAAGCGGGAGCGCGAGCGACCATTTTCAGAAGCTCCCGGTTTGGGAGCGAATCCCGGAGCGATTTTTTAAAAATATATATATTTTTTATATTTTTTAATTTTTGATACATATATGTCAACAAAAACATGTAGAATGATGAATTAGATATAAAAAACATAAAAAAGCATAGATTGAACCATATAACAACAATCATCTAGAAGTTATAATCTTCATCAACCACGTCCGCAAGTTAGTAACATAGTAACATACAACATATTGAGTCTCATGATTCATCAATCTTAAAGTTTCAAGCTTTCAAAATTCAATATATAACATTTATCATCATTGATCACCAAAGTTGTACTTGTAAGCTAAGTGTAACCATTACAACAAATAATATCTAACATGAAATGAAATGTTATAAAATGAAATGAAATGAAACAACTTTCAACTTTCATGAAGCATCATATTCATAATTCATTACTAATGAGTTATAATTGCCAACTTCAAACTTAAATTGTCATATATTGTTTAAAAAAATATCATAATAAATATGAAAGAGTCAATAGTTATAAAAGCTACTAGAAACTAGAAAAGAGAAGTAAATCTATTATCTATTTCTTATGCTTGGGCCTCTTGCCACCACGAGAAATGTCTAATTTTTTAGTCTTGTTGCAAAATCAGGATCTTTGTCATTAATATCACCCTCCAAGCATTAATATCCAGAGGTATCTTTGTCATTACCTTTGTATCTATATAGGGATCTTTATCATTAATATCACCCTCTAAGCATTAACATAAGATAGAAAAAGCATAGCATGTCAAGTCAAGATTTTGTTTGAGTGATGCGTACATTTTTAGAAGGGTCATGATAGAGGAGTTCGACAACCAATGTCACTAACATCAAGGTACATAGAGGGATTGGTACTCTTGATTAAATATGAGTTCCATACCCTAATACATGACAAAATTCAATGGAAACATTGCAATCCCCCAATCCTGAAATCCTGAAAAACTGATAAGTCTGCTGGATTTTGTATGAAATCTAAAATTCTACTTTCTCCATATGAAATCCAATGAGGACGAAACCACTCTCAAACATCCTGAGTCATTTCATGGTAATGTTAAAAATTTAAGTAAAAGGATGAAAATGAAAATTAAAGAAAATGTCACTTTTACTTTAAGAATTTAACATTACCATGAATAGCATATCAATACTAGGGCCTAGACTTGATCATTAAGTTGCCCCACTCAAAAACTATTTGTTTCTTTCAAAAAAAATTGCATTTCGAACATTACTACAAAAAAAAAAAAATGCAAAAAAGGCAAAACGCTCCCGAAAACGCTCCCGAAAAGGCAGGGAGCAAAATTTTTTTTAGGGAGCGCGCTCCCGAAATCGCTCCCTTTTCGGGAGCAATTTCCGGAGCGCGCTCCCGACCCGCTCCCGAGTCGCTCCCGCCCGGAGCGCGGATCGGGAGCGGGAGCGAGGGGGGGGGGGGCGCTCCCCCGCAACACTGGATGAAACCAACATAATATGTCCTCATATGAAGTATGAGGTGGTTGACTACAATTAAGAAACTCTGATTGAAAGCTCTTGGGAATGGAATGTGTGAGGAAGGAAGAGATCGTGAGATATGCAACCATGATGAAGGCAATCAACATCCAAAGGACCAAGAAGACTTGACTAGGAAATCTCCCGGAAAAGATATGAAGACTCTGATAAAAGTCTAAAAAGATGAAGACCCTTGACAATGGATATCTTTGGGAGATGTGTCAACGTGTATGTAGGATGCTGATACATACAAGAAGATGTCATGATGAAGAGCCATCTCAAAAGGTACGATTTGATTTAATGTTATGATTTCTTGAATAAATATCTGGATGAGTTCATGCAGGGCTACTGGAACAAAATTTGAAAGTACAAGTACAACTAGCATTTATGTGGTGGATGGAAACTTCTGAAAGAAACATGATGAGGAAGAAGTAGCCATATGATGAAGGTTCCAGATATGAAGAAGGCCACTTTCTATGAAGAAAGGAATGACATGACAAACCAAGAAGGAAAGTGATCGATGGATGATGCCCTATAAGGAAGAAGCTCAACTGAATTTCACGACATCAAGGAAAGAAGTTGATCAAGCAGCTGAAGGACCCATGAAGAAGAAGTTGCTGATGAAACGACAAGTCGCTGATTAAGAGGGAGCTTGGATTAGGTCACCCCTAATTAAAAGGGAGTGACATTGTTTTTTTTTCTATTTCACGTGTCATGCACTAGGCCAGGACGAACAACCGTAAGTCTTAGTGGAGGCCATGAAGGGAAATGTAGACACATGATGAATGTATCCTCCCTAATTGAGAGGGAGAGATAGACACAACATTTTTGTCTTCTCTTTGGAAGAAAGAATGGAGGATTGGGTAATCATCTCACATCCGATGCTCTTTGAGGATGTGTAGGGAATCCAAGACAAGAGTAGGCAAGAGGACCGATATTCTTTGAGGGTTGGGAACCCAAGATAAGAATGGTCGTAGAAGGTCATACTCAGTGAACACCTGGGTGAGTATGTACCTTGAGAGACAATGATGAAGGTGTCTATAGTCATTGGTCTTGCCAACATTGTGCTCTGATCTGATGAGAGATAGAGCTGTCAGTCAAGGCCTTGCTGTGGAAACAATGTTGGTTACTATGATGCTATACAGATGGGTTACCGATTCGATTCTTCTTATTTGAAATTATTCAGATTGAGAATGACCAAGTACCATTATGAATACCTCCCTAGTTAAGAGGGAGTGTTGATGAAAGTGTAACTATGTTCGGTCTTCGTATATGTAATTTTGATCTTTATACTCGTAAAAGAAAAATATTATTTTTGTAAATTATAAAATGAGTTTCTTGCTCATTACATATGTCCAACATATGTTATAGTGCTATAAGAAAGTCAAAGTGTCAAAGAAAATGTTAAGCTCTTCTTGAGCATATATGTAATGTATATGAATCAACCTAGAGTCTAGATCAGCCCTCCAAGACAAGCACAATCCTCTTGAAGAATGCAACATGTAAAATAATGTAAAACATAGTCATGTCGGCTTGCAAATGAATTAAATAAGCTAAATAAGTCATGTTGGCTTGTAAATGAATTAAATAAGCCAAATAAGTCATGTCGGCTTGCAAATAGAGACACATTGGTTCACTCTGACATGCCAGCTAATTATGGAGGACAAACAACTATAAATACCCTGTTGGAGTCACCACAAGGAACACAGAAAACTCAGACTTCTCTGCAACTTTGAATGAGGACATAGGTACAGAACTTTTGGATGAGGAGGAGGACTAAATGGTCTCCTCCTCGGTATTGATCTCGATGAAGGATGAAATCACAATTATAGTTTTAGTAATGAAGGTGAACTTAGATCCCATTGTAGCACATACATTCTCGACATTCTAGACAGTCACAATCTCGACATGATGGTGATTTCACAGTCATACATTCTAGGCATTCTAGACACAGTCAAGATCTTAGTGAGGTAGCAAACATGGTATCGTTCTTAATGAAGACAAGGTCATGATCAAGTCCTCAGTGCAACTCACATCCAAGTAGAAAGACCTCGTTGACATGATGATGAAGCAGGCAGTGGTGCAACTAAGGACCTCTGTGGTACTATGGTGATGATCTCAGTGAAGTAGTAATGATGATGATGATCTCTACAATAAGAAGAGGATTGATGTCTTGTTGTTGGTGTGGCCTAATAGGTCAAGGGTCATGGTCTTGGTATTCGTCAATTGGAATCTCTATAAAAGAATTTTGTGCGGGTTTTCCTCTCCAAGAGGGAGAGGTTTTGGCCCTGGCAGAAAGCCAACATTGTGTGTTCTTCTCTTTGTTTTGATAGCTATTTGATGAAGTAAGAAATACACACACTAATGATATCAAGAAAAGATTGTGCTAATAAGCTAAAGATAAAATACCTCACAAATGGTTATCATGCTAAGAAGAATCTCATTAACTCTAACTGCTCTAGATTCTTCAACATCTAGGGGCAAACCCAATGAAAGTCTTTTCCTTCGATAGTTTTCTTGAGACTCTTCAACCTAGACATAAAACTCCTCTAACCACCAAGTTAGCCTCCTCATGCAACAACTTCGACCTAGAACTTCGATCTGAAGCAACAACACTTCGTCGTAGCAAATGATAGCAACAACAACTTTGAATTGACGAGGAAGACTTCGATCTCCTAGAGGAACCCACACGAGAGAGAGATAGATAGCCCAAAATTTCGATCTTGCCTTCTTCTTCTTTCTTCTTCAAACTCACAATCCTTTTAGCCTCCTTTTCTACTTCGCACTTTTCCAACTCTTTCTTCTGGATATCGAACTTGTGTGTGAGTGAATGAAAGCTCCAAATGAATTTTATCTCCTTGTATATGTAGGCTTGAGGTGAGCGTGAATTGCCCTCCTTGAGGCTGACTTGGTATGGAGGTGTTAAGTACCTAATTTGAGTCAATAATAAATCTTTTTACATGATCCAAGAAGGGTCTCATAAAATGTACAATGACTCTAAAGACTCAATATAAATCCTAGGAGTCCTCAATGGGGACTTTGACTAATAAAAGATGAACCAAGAATGAAACCCATTCTTTAATAGGTCATTGTAATAATAATAAATTTTTTCTTTTTCATTCTTTTGCCAAGTACATTACATAATGACTCAAATACATTTTTATGAAGACTGAACCTAGTTACATTTTTCAACACATTGTTCACAGTTCAATGTTCATTCTTGTATTTTCAATGTTCATGTTATAACTTATAACTTATTAACTTATTGACAATTGTACAAGGCTACAAGCACATAAGAAACTACTAACTAGAAATTTAGAAGAACTTAGATATTAAAACCATAAAATGCAGATTTTCCATTAAGTCATCAAAATCAAAATGTATTACATAGATACTGAGGGAATGCCACTGGAAAATACAAAAGAGTAGATACAAAATAAGTAGGAATATCATAGCTCATCATTGTCATCAGTGGTACTAGTCATGACTCACTAGCCATGAGTTCATGACTCATCACTCTATCAATAGTCCATGTCCTCCTCCATGTCATAATCACCATCACTGCCACTGCCATCTGACTCTACTCCATCCTCCTCCTCTATGCCCAATCCAAGATATGCTACTGCATTTGTTGGTGTGGAGGATGACCCCTCAAGAGACTTATCATCAAAAGTCATTGGCTCTAGCACTGGGTCATTAAGATCCATGTTGGCTAACGCCAACTCAACACTGTCATCTAAACCCATATCATCAGGAAACAAATCCCACATCTTTGTCTTTCCCTTCAACCACCCCTGTCTCTGCCTGTAACTAGGACAAAGGTTGGTGTGCACATACACCATTGTCTCTGCCCTACTCTAAGTACATCATACCCCCCAAATCTCCTAGTGCCAGTGGAGAACTATACAAAGCATTCATCCACCTCAAGAAAAGATGCTCTATCTTGAAATATCCTTCAGAATGCTATCTTCCTCCCTTGTGAAATATCTCCTTCCATGTGAGGAGGGTATCTGTGTGAGGTCCCACCACGGAGCCACTCTTGACTGTAGTACTTGGGATTCAAAGAGTGAGCTAAGCAATGCAAAGTTGTGCAATTCTTATTGCACCTAGAGATAAGAATATACTGTATGGTGGACCATATGCTCTCTGCTGGTGTCTTGTATCTAAGGCACTCATTCTCTGTAACAATAGTCTTTACAGGCTCAATCACGGAATCACAACCCTCATAAACCTCTCTTAAGATGGGCTGGTCCGTGTCTGCAAACTGCAAGAAAGAAATGATAGGGTTCATGATTTTTATGGTAAGATCCAACCTCTCCCACCAACCATCATGTAACACTGTGTCCTTTACCTTTCTTGAAGCAGCTTGATCTGTCTTTCTCCAAAAAGACCAAAGATTTGAAATAAACATGGCCCCAAGAGCGACCTTTACCTCCTTCAACGTCTTAAGCATGATGAATGAGGAAACAAACCGAGTATCTACAATCTTCAACAATGATAGATGTGTGTAATCTTTATATATTGTGAGGGCATTGGTATGGTTTTGTACAAAATTTTGACTATGGCGTGCATCCTCAATAAGATTACCAATCCATGTCACATCTGAAGCAATAGATTTAAGTGCTAAATTCAAGGAATGAACAATGCATGGTGTCCAAAATACTTATGGATATTTAGTTTCCACAATCAATCCAACGACTTTGCAAACAGTTGCATTAACGGTGATGATTTTCACACAACATCAATGCCTACATCTTCAATAACTTTAATAAGCGACTCTCCCATATATTGTGCATCCTTGTATTGTCCAAGAGCATCAACTGCTTTCAAGAAACCGATCCATTTTGGGAATATACCATGAAATTGATGAGAGGATGGCGTGCTGTATCTGTCCATCCATAAAAAACAATACTGGCACCAGATGAGATCCATTATGATTTAATAGGTTGTAGAATTTTATCCACCTCCTTCCTTTCCTTAACCAACAATGTGGTTCTAAGCTTCTCTGAACTTGGAGGCACATACCCAATTGGAGCCATATGAACTAGAGCCTGACACATCTCAATAAACAAAGGAGACTGTGCAACATTAAAAGAAATGAAGTTGACTCCTCATCTCAATTGTAAGATCAACCTCATCTCGCTTCTCACGCTGAAAAATCTTGTCCATTGGACCACAAGTTTGGGCTTCCCTCTTTTTTGTTGGCTGAATTTCAGCCCCACTCCCAAATCTACTAGTAGTAGTATTGCTCAAGAATGGAAGAGGATCTTCATTTTTTCTAATTTTCTTGCTTGCTTCCACCACATTCCCTAAGCCAACTGCATCCTCCCTTTCCAAATCCATTCTTTCTTTAGCACTAATCTTTTTGCATGCTCCAAGTCCACAAGGAAGGTCCAACAAATGGCCCTTAACTCGAAAGTAAGTGCTCTTAAATTCACCCTTGTAGAAATTACAAGACCAAAGCACGTTTCGTCCCGCACCAACCTTTGGCCCTTGTTTCTTGGTTACATACTTCCATAGAGGGTATTTTTTTAGTTGTGCTTGTTGTCTTGCGACAACAACATCATATGTGGGTTGAGAAGCACCTCAATGTTGCGAACATTGACATTTGGATAAAATCTGCAATTGTCCGGAAAACTAAAAAAATCGTATAAACCAGGAAAATATCGGTAAAAATCAGCAAACATTAGCAAAATTAAGATACCATAAAAATATTGGTAAAAATCAGCGAAGATTGGCTAGGCCAAAAAATCGTGATTTCGAGATGAAATCGAGATGTTATCGAGATGTTCGCAACATTGAAGCACCTAAAGCTTCACTTGAAGCACTTGGGACACTATGACCAATAGAGGTTGAAAAACTTGGAGGTGGGGAACACGAAAAGAACCACCCTTGTGTTTCCTTTGACCTCTGCCATCTGCCTTGGATGATTGAGCCATTAATCTTCTTCCTGTTATAAAGTCCATAGGTGTAATAAAAATGACTTGCAAGTGGAAGTTGCAAGTTGCAATAGTCGGCAAATCCTTCACCTACAAAGAAAAAATGATTAAACAAATACGAAATTTCTTGAACAACAAAAGTTAAAAGTTAAAACTTAAAATACATGCCTTTTCTAATAGTACATGACAATTTGATTATGTTCTAGGAAGCTTCTGAAATAGGTATTAAATTTTAATCTGAATTTCAGAAATGTATTTATCTTGCACACAATCAATTGATTAGAGAACTAACACATCCCAAGGATGTCAGGAAGATGAGGAGATAGAGGGAAGGAGATGATGATCCATTATAAGTTAAATTCACTTTATTTAATTGGCACAAGTGCATGTGCATCTTGGAAGAGGATTTGTTGGGCCGCTGAGGTTGGTGTATTCCTGGAAAGATGGCCATTTACAGCTACACAGAAGACAATTCTATATTCAAAGTTGAACAAACTTATCCTAGAATTGATTTGTTGTTTCTTCCTTTAAACATCCTCAAAATCAATTGGCACTTTCAAATCTAAACCTAGAGAAGCCTTGACTAGCACATGCGTATCGAGAACAAGAGGAGCCTCGACAAACAGATTCAGGTTGTTAACAAGAGGAGCGTTTAGTCGCAGATTTAGATAAGGAACAAGAGGATCCTCTTCTAGCAAATTTGGACTGGGGATGACTTAGTGTTTGTGTTAAAATTGGCAACTAGGGCCAAACTCCATGTGGGTCATCTTATTTATGGCAGCTGATATTTTTCTTGGACTCCTCTCATCGAGAGGTGTAGGATTGATCTAAAGATCATCCGATTCCGATAAGTATTCATGGAGTTATGAATTTATTTGTGTTATAATACAATTCATCAAGGTTGGCCAGCAACCAAATAACCACACGTGGTCAACGTTGTGGTATAAAAGGAGGTGACTTGATAGTCATTTCTACACACATTTCACTCTTGATTTCTCTCCACTTGTTTTGGGTTTTAGTGGCAAGAGAAATCTAGATGATGAAGCCCTAGACACAGGAGGAAAGGAGACTAAGGGAGCTGCCCTAGAGATGATGCCCTAGCAAGGAAAACACAATCCTAAGGAGGATGCCCTAGCCACAGTCCTAAGGAGGATGCCCTAGCCACAGCCCTAGAGTGGAGATCTAATCCTAGACGCTGTGACAGAATGAGCCCTAATTGCAGACACCTATATGCTGCCCAAATAGGTCTTATCCGTAGCAAAGTCATGGGTCTTTTGGAGGTCCGAGTTGCTGTAAAGGAGGCCGAGGAGATTTTGGGACAGTGTGGACAACGTGGGAGAAATCTGTGGTCGAAGGTCGAGTTGTTGAAGCTACAGTGGATGTATTTTGAGCACTGTTCACACTTGCATGGAGGCTGAGTTAGGAAAGAAGAATTGCAGATTGGTTGAGGGTAGCATGAGGTAAGGATTGATTGGTTTGGAGGGCTGTTAGGGTGCCGCAAAGATCTGTGGTAGGCCGCAGGCCTAGCCACTCCAAAACAAGGCTGCGTGTAGACTTGAGAGGTTGCCATATGCCCAGAACAATAGTATGAGGAGGCATCACTCTTCCTTGACTAGGCTGCAGTCATTTAGAGGGCTAGTCTTGCTGTGTGTTGGGTTAAGGGTAGTGGCACATGCCCTAACCAGAAGTGCAGGCACAACAATGCTAACAGTGGGACAACAACAATGGCATGATACGACAATGTTACAATGGGACAACAACAATAGCATGGTGCTGCAAACAAATTTGGACAACAACATGGTACAACAATGTTACAATGGGGCAACAACAATAGGATGGTGCTGCAAACACAATGGGATAGCATGGTAAGCATGGTGCTGCAAGCACATTGGGACAACAATATGGTAAGCAAGGTGTAGCAAGCACATGGTGGCAAGTATGGTGCAACAAGCACATGGGACAACAATGATAAACATGGTGCAACAATGGCACATGATGCAGTATAGTGATGGGTACAATCATGATTGGTGAAGCATGATGAGATGCAACATAGTGATGATGGGTGCAACATGGTGCAACACAATGAGGTGCAACATGATGATGAGAAGCAACACAATGATAGGTGCAGCATGGTGATGGAGTCAGCTAGGAGAATCAGTTGAAGCAACATGTCTTCAACTGAGTTCAGCGACCTCATGTATCATCTACTTAGAGATGATCTATGCTCTTACTTAGATAAGTCAAATTGTTGATATGTACTATCTCTCTCTCTCTCTCTGTTGAACTATTGAAGAACATATAAGAAGAATTGATCAAGGGTTTCCCCACATTGGGGTTTGTCCCTAGCTAGCGCCACATCTTGTGTCCTCTTGTCTTGGCTTGTCTTCTGCGATTTATGTTTATGTTCGATCTGCTTTTTTTCTATCATGCTAAATGTGATTGCTAATCTGGAATTGATATTGAGTTAATGTGAAAAATTGAAGTAAATTGGTCTCAGCATAGAACATACCTAAAATCAACAGTTTGCTTTTTTCCTGCAGTATTAAATTGTGCTTCCTTATGTTGAATATGGATTTTTGTATTAATACTTCTTTCCATCCTATTATTCTTAATTTTCATATTTTCATGCTAGAAGGCTGCTAGGAGTTGTTGTTTGGGTTTGGTTTGGACCCTCAAGAAAGGTGAGAAGAGGGATCCGATCCTTTCAATGGTCAAGGCAATGAACCTCAATCACATTGTTGAGCTTGCTTTTTCAATTGAAATGAGAGATGGGTTTTAGTCCCTTTCATTTCCAATCTAGATGTAGAACCAACCCAATAAAGACGTTGACTCCACATGTTTGTATTATTTGCAAGTATGGTTTGAGCTCTCATCTTTCTTATTTTTTTCTTGTAACGCCCTTTCAAGAAACTGTATAATAGGGTGAGCACTGAGCTTCAATGCTTCTAGATGAAAACAAGAGGATATTATTGATGGAAGTCGAGGAATGATTTCGTAGGCGATGCAAGGTCTAGTACCTTTGATGCTAAAGCTCAGAACAAACAGGAATTTGGACAAGGTTAGGGTTAGGCTCAGAACAAACAGGAATGGTGAAAATGCATACCTGGCCCCATTTAAACAATGACCACTGACCAATGAATCAACGAGCAAATAAATAATCTGCAACGATACGATGACTCCAACGAGCTTCGACGGAGAAAAACGACCCAAAAAACCGAAAAAATGAACCTTGCGTGGGCTTTATGAGCGATTTTTCGTGGGACACGTGTCCAAAGAGGAAGAAACGCTAGGGCACGTTTTCTCCACATCCAACACGTGTGTTTCGATTGGAGGAAACGATCAAAATGTATTGACCACGTTTTAGGTATTGAAGGACACAATCAAAACCGTGTTGGATACGTTTTAGGTCATATTTTGTGTTTGACACGTGAAATATGGGACACGTGACCCTGGGGGACATGTCTTGTGACTCAGCTTATAACTAATCTAAGATTAGATCTCTCTTTAGGCCTTATCCTCATTGGGTTAAGGAATGCAACAAGGAGATCCAAAAGGAGGAAGCTAAGGCTTTGTGCACTCCCCTCATTTCACGAGTCAACCCATCACAGGGAGACCCAAAATTGGGTAATCTAATCTGATTTTGCAAGTCGACATTACCGATTTCCCCAATCTCAAAATAAGAAGACATAGAAGAGAAAGGATCCCTAATTAATCTACTTCAATCAGCAAACCATTGGAACTTGCTGGAGGTTAGTTACTCATTGCAAGAAAATGGAATCTAACTAATGTCAAGAAAATAAATCTAGCTCTAAAGCAAAAAAATTACAATTGGTCTAATCTAAGAACAAGAAAATAAATTTATCTAGATTGCATTTAGTCTATTCAAATCGAAAGAAATTAAAACTAAATTAAATTTGCATGTGTGATTATTCTACTCTAGGTTAATTTTAGATCCAACCACGAAAGCAAACCACCAAAAACACCACCACAAGAAGATCCCCAAATGGGGAGGAGGGATGCATAGGAGAAATCTCCCAACTCCCCAAAAAAGATTACCATACTTGATGAGATCCGTTGTGAATAAAGGGATGAAAATCAAGAGGAGAACTTACTTGTAAAATAAGGGATAAAGAAAAGATTGAAAGAGTTACAAATAGATTACTTTGAAATTGAAGGAATCAGAAAGCTCTTGAAGGGGTCACGATAGTGAATTTATTGGTTTTTACAAGGTAAGAGGTTATAGTTCTTCTTTGGATGCTCCCAATCTTCAATGTTGATGAAAATCCGCCAACATCTCCCCTTGCAAGACCTTGGGCCTACTAAAAGCCAACAAGCAAGTTAGCTTAGAATGTGATAAAAATGAGATTAAAACACTCTAAAATTACTAGGATGTGTTAGTAAAAAATACTAAGTAAAAAATTTTATGATTAGATCTAGGTTCCTACTCTATTTAGCCAAGGGAAGACCAAGGAAACGTGGTCTTTTCTTGACTAAAACTACTGCTGTTAGGACAACAGTCCAAATAAAGCCTTAGATGCTAGATATAACAATGCAAAGATTTTACAGATAGAACCAAGGAACTTTGATATTTAAATGAGGAAGGAAAAATGAGACTTGGGGATCCTTGAAGTCATCTTAAGGTCTTTTTTGAAGCCCTTTGGGGATCGCTTGGTGTTGCAGGACTAGTGCTTTCAGAAATAGCTTGAAGATGGTTGGTTCAATGGAAAATGCCCCCAACTCCAACCTGGAGTGTAACCTGTATCACACTAAAGGAAATCTTGCAAAGCAATATCAATAGCATAGGTGGTGACTTTCACAATGATAAGATTAAAAATGCAATTCAACTGAGAATTACAAGTGTTGCTAGGTCCCTATAATACTAGTGTAGCCCCTTTATTGTTATTGTTAGTGTAGCCCCCTATTGTTAATGTTGTGCCCATGTAGCACCCATATTGTTATTGCTGTGTTCTTACATTATTATTGTTATGTAAACTCTAATTATATTGCAACCTCTTAGACTCCTATATATACCAAGGAGGTCTTGTCATTTGATGTTGTTTGAATCATCTAAGAATTGTTCATTTATGTGATATAAAGGAGGTTGCTCCCTCGAAGATGCTAATTTCAAGTCATTGATTTATCCTTTCTTCTGTTTTGTGATCTGGTTGCATAACATTTGGCATCAGAGCTTTGTATTCTAGGGTTTTGTTGCTTCAAACATGCCATCTTGGCATTTTTGCTATAACTATTTTTCTACGAAGCTTCAGAAGTTGAAATTTCGACCCCATAGAGCAGAAATCGTGGTGAACTTTGTGTAGAAATTTCATATCTTAGTTCGCTATATTTTCTAAGAAATGGTTTTTGCATGCTCTAGAATTTAGCCTCAAACATGTGACCTAGGGAAATCGTCATAGCTTTCTCTTCAAGCATTGGATTTGAATTTCATAAGAAGTGACAAAAATTGCACGGTCTGTAGTTTCTCAAGTATCAATTTCAGGGCCGAATGAGGAAACAATGACATGTGGCATTCCATACAAGTTCTCTTTATTGAACCAGTCCATAATCAGGTCATCGTGGGAGATTTGGAATAAATTTATCTTGAGGAATCCAATCTCTTTACTTGTGGCATTGGAAAGAAGTCTCAGAGGGCTAACACAGGGCGAAATTTAAGACCTTGGGAGTTTGAAATTGCAAAGATAAAACAATTTCAATATCGAGCTCCTAAAAGCAAGAAAAATGTGTGTATCGTTTTAATTTTTTTGCATAAATTTTGTTTAAAAAATGAGTTTGAAGTGATGATTCAAAGGGCATAGTGAAGCATATATATCGTTGTTTGATTCTAAAATGCCTTGAAACAAAAAATGGATACACCTAGTAAGCAACCAGAAAACTCCACTATGACGCATGAATAAGAGGAAGAATTGCAACATTATATATCAAAATTACAAGACCAAGTGCAACAAATTTCGCTCTCGCAAAGAGTAACCAAACATGAACTGTAAGCTAAGATGGATGGTTTAGAGATAAAAATGAAAGGCAACATGGAAGATTTGAAGGATGATTTAAAAGCAAACATGGAAGCTAAGATGTATGGTTTGATGAATGGTTTAAAAGCATACATGGAAGGTTTGAAGGAAGGTTTGACAAAGCTGTTACAAAAAATGCTTCGTAATGGTGACAAGGTACTCCATGAAGATCATGATGAGGACAAAAGGAATATGAATTATGATTTTAGAGACTCTATTGTAGGGTTTAAGAATCACCACATTGCAAAGATAAATATGAGGAAGTTTGATGGCAAGGATCTGGTAACATGGATACTACAGATGGGGCAATATTTTGATCTACATGATGTACAACACACACAAAAGGTACACATTGCATCTTTCTATTTAGAACCCAATCAATTTGTATGGTATCGATGATTTTGTTCCGTAAACCACTTGTCACTTGGTCAATTTTTATGGAGGAAATGATAGCACATTATGAGGATACAAAGAGCAACACCTTCTTTAGCCAATTGATAAGTCTCAAACAAAAGGGTTCAATGGTGAAGCACATTGAGGACTTCCATAAATTAAATATCAAGGTAACTGATATTCTAGAGGAGCATAGGATTGATGTCTTCATAGGGACTTTAAAGGATAACATCCAACATGAGGTTCGCCTTTGGGAACTTGATTCATTGGAGAAGGTATTTAGGGTGGAAAGAAAAGTTGAAAGCAAAATTATGGCAACAAGGTGTCTACCATTCACAACTATAAAGATGGAAGTGTTGTTGCTCCTAGTCTTCCAGATCCTACAAGGTTGACACCACAAGAATTGGAGGAAAAACAAGCAAAAGAGCTTTGTTACAGTTGTGATAGCAAATACACTAAAGGTCGTAAGTGTGTTGACAAGGAAGAGAAGGAACAAGAAACATTAAAAGAAGAGGATATACATTAGGAACCAACCCCAAAGATAGAGGAAATGAATTCGACTATATCTTGTAATGCATTGGCGGGAATTACCACTCATCAAATTCTCAAGATAGAAACATATATCAAGAAGAAAAATGTAATAGTGTTGATTGATTCGAGTAGTACCCATAATTTTATTCATTGTAAGATAGCAAAGGAATTAAATTTCTTCCTATATCTAGCACCAGAGTGTCAAGTGATGATTGCAAATGGAGGAACTATAAATTTCTTTGGAAAGTGCCATAATATCAAGCTAATCATGGGGGAATATATATTGATTAGTCTAATGCTTTCCATTCCATTGGGCGGTGCTGATGTTGTATTAGGAGACCAATGGTTACAATCTTTGGGGATGATAACTTTTAATTTTCAAGAACTTTTCTTGAATTTGTTTTGGGAAGAAAAGGAAATTGAATTTAGGGGTATTGCAGGGAAACCAAGGAATATAATCAACTCTAATGGCATGACAAAGCTTTTTAAGAAAGAACGAGGCGTAATTTCACAATAATGCTAACTAGATTATCAAGCATCGAAACCATCTATTTGTCCAAATCTCTAAAAAGCCTTGGACAATCATTCCAAGGTATTTGAGACTGCCAAAGGCCTCCCACCTATTCATGATTATGATCATGCTCTTCATTTGATTCCAGGAAGTGTTCCTCCAAACATCATGCCTTATAGATATCCCTATGCCCAAGAGAGTGAAATTGACACTATGGTTGTAGAAATGTTAGAGGTCGGTATAATTCAACCTAGTCAACGTTCTTTCTCTGCTCCAGTAGTATTGGTGCACAAGAAAAATTGATCATGGCTTATGTGTCCGGATTATAAGGACCTCAATAAGTTCACTATTAAAGATAAAATTCCCATTCCTGTCATTGATGAATTATTGGATGAATTACATGGAGCAATTTACGTGACCAAGCTGGATCTTCATTCAGGATATCATCAAATTAGAATGAAGACTGAAGACATTCCAAAACCAACATTTAGAACTCATGAAGGTCATTATGAATTTTTGGTCATGCCTTTTGGCCTTTCTAATGCACCTTCCACATTTCATGGTTTGATGAATTCCATTTTCAAACCCTTTCTTAGAAAATTCTTGTTAGTATTTTGATGATATAGTAATCTACAACAAGTCTTGGAGGATCGTGTTCAACATGTTGACAGAGTGCTCAAATTATTAGAGGAGAAACAATTATATGCAAAACCTCCAAATGTTTCTTTGGAGTATATGAGGTGGAATATTTGGGTCATATTGTATCTCATGAGGGTGTTAAGGTAGACACTAACAAAATTAAAGCCATTAAGGAATGGAAAATCCCCAGAACCCTGAAGCACCTTTGAGGATTTCTCGGCTTGACAGGGTATTATTGCAAGTTTGTTAAGAATTATGGGAGAATAACAGTGCCTCTAACAACATTAATGAAGAAAGATGGGTTTTCTTGGACTCGAGAAGCAACTAAGGCCTTTGAACATCTTAAAGAGGCAATGTGCCAAGCATCGGTCTTAGTTACACCATACTTCACAAAAACCTTTGTTGTGGAATGTGATGCGTCAGGAAATGGAATTGGTGTTGTTTTAATGCAAGAAGGAAGACCCATTGCTTTTGAAAGTCGTCCAATCAAGGGAAAGTATTTACACAAGCCTATTTATGAGAAGGACATGTTGGCAACACTACATGCACTAAAGCAATGGTAACCTTACCTAATGGGAAGACACTTCAAGGTAAAACAAATCATGATAGTCTTAAATTCTTTTTGGAGCAAATATTATCTTCAGAAGAACAACAAAAATCTTTATAAGAAATCCCAACTCAAACAAAAGATTCTCTTTCAAAACTTACTATAGGGTCAAGAAGGAAATTTTTTGGGATGACCTTAAATTTGATATTCAGAAGTTTGTGGCAGAATGTATAGTTTGCCAACAAAATAAAGTTGAGACAATTAAGACCTCGAGTCTGTTACAACCTTTAGCCATTCCAAGTCAGCACTAGGAGGTGGTCCCAATGGATTTTGTCACAGGGTTACACAAGTTTGAAGGAAAGAGTGTCATCATGGTGGTAGTTGATAAACTAAGTCACCTGAAACGAGGATTTGGGATTCGACAAATACAAGGATTCGAGTGTCGGATACGGACACGTTGACCCCCTTGAATAGGACACGTTCCAATATATATCTATATATATAGATATTAAAAATTAGATATTTCTTACACAAATTCTCATTCATGATACAAATTCATTGTTTTCAAAATTAAACCTTCATCTAGATGTAAGTTTTACAAAGTAACATTATGCATACAAATACAATTGTGACATAAATGATAAATCATAATACATATTCAATTCATCAATGATTCAATAGGAGAAAGACAAGATAGTAAGATAAAGATACTACAGTTTTTTCATTAAGTCATCAAAATCAGAATGTGTTACATAGGTAGTGCAATGCCAATGGAAAATTGAAATAAAAAATACAAAACAACTACAAGTGTACAAGCCTCAAGGCAGTTGGTACCTCATGACTCATGAGTCATCAATCCTCATAGTCATCATCAAAATTAGCATCACTGTACTCATCATAATGGTCACCACAATTCTCCTCTGCTGCATCCTCCTCCCCTATATCCAAAGTCATCTATGCATCTGCTGGTGTGGAGGATGACCCCTCTACAGTATCATCATCATCAAATGTGGCAGGCTCCAACATTGGATCATTGAGATCCAAGTGGGTCAATGCCAACTCAACTATGTTGTCTAGACCCATATCATCAGGAAAGACATCCCACACCTTTGTCTTTCCCTTTAACCACTCATCCCTCTGCCTGTAAATAAGACCAAGGTTGGTGTGCACATACACCATTGTCTCTGCCCTGGATTGCCCAAGCCTGCTCTTCTTAACACTATACAAATTCCCATATGTGCTCCAACTCCTCTCGCAACAAGAGGATGAAGTCACTTGAGAGAGGAGCCTCTTGGCTAATTGTTGTAGAGGAGAGCTTGTTTCCCCGTGATTTTCCCACTAAGAATAGGGCTTCTTAGCCCCCTTGTCTCTAATCAGATCATATCCTGCAAATCGACCAGTGCCATTAGAAAACTCTGCAAAGACATCCGCCACCTCATTAAGGGATGCTCTATCCTGAAAAACACGCCTGAATGCATCTTTCCTCCCCTCTGAGATTTCACCATCCATGTGAGGAGGGAATCTGCGGGAAGGTCCACCATTTAGCCAATCATGGCTATAGTATTTTGGGTTCAATGAGTGGGCCAAACAATGTAAAGGTGTGCAATTCTTGTCCCATCTGATTACAAGAATATCTTGTATGGTGGTGAAGAAGGCCTCTGATGATGTCTCATACTTGAGGCACTCACTCTATAAAATAATGCTCCTCACAGACTCAATCATGGAATCCCATCCCTCATAAACCTCTGCTAGGATGGGTCAGTCTGTATCTGCAAATCGAGGCAAATAAATGATAGGGTCCATGATTTGAATAAGTAGCTACCCTCTCCCACCAAACATCATCTAACCCTGTGTCCTTCACTCTTTTAGAGGCTACTTGATCTGTCTTTCTCCAAAAAGACCAAAACTTTGAAATAACTATGGCCCCAAGAGCAGTCTTGACCTCCCTCAACCTCTTCAACATGATGAATGAAGAGGCAAACCGTGTATCTACAATCTTAAAAAATGATAGATTGTTGTACTCCTTGTAGATAGTGAGGGCATTTGTATGATTTTGTACATAGTTACGGATATGCCGTGCATCCTCAATAATGTTACCAATCCAAAGCACATCAGAAGCAATGGATTTCAGTGCTAAGTTCAATGAATGGATAATGCAAGGTGTCCAAAACCTTTGTGGATATTTAGCTTCCACAATCATGGCAGCAACCTTGCAAACAAATGCATTATCTGCAATATTTTGCAAACAAGGATTAACACCCACTTCTTCAGTAACTTTAATAAACAACTCACCCATATATTGTGCATCCTTGTATTGTCCATGTGCATCCACTACTTTCAAGAAAACTAGACCATTCAAGGAAGACACCATGAAATTGATGAGTGGGTGCCGTGCTAGATTTGTCCATCCATCAGAAACAATGCTAACCCCAGACGTTGGCCATGATGCTTTAATAGGCTCAAGCATTTTTATGCCTCTTTTTTTGCCTTTTTCAACAATGTGGTTCTAAGCTTCTCTGACCCAAGAGGCTCATACCCTGATGGAGCCCCTTGAGTTAGAGCCTGACACATCTCAATAAATAGAGATGAGCATGCAACATTAAAGGATATGAAGCTTTCATAAAAAAAAAGGCAATGGTGAGATCAAGCTCTTCTCGTTTCTCCTTCTGAAAAATCTTGCCCTTTAGACCAAGTGAAATTGCCTTTCTTTTTGCTGTTTGTTCCAATGTTGCACACATCGCGATCGGGATTTAATCGGCGCCGGGAAAAAATCGGAAAAAATCGTTAAAATCGGGAAAAAGTCGGGAAAAAATCGGAAAAAAATCGTTTGGCACAAAAATATTCATTTTTTTTCATTTTTTTTCAATTTTTTTAATATCTAAACCATCTACAACATAAAATAAATACATTGACACATAAATATGATAAAAAAACTAATATATAAGATGTTCAATATCATTTCTAGCGCTAAAATCACACATAACATTGAATCATGTCCTGAATAGTAAGTCCTGAGTCCCAAGTCCAACTCAGCCTCAAAATATCAACAAAAAATATGATAATGTATCTCATCATGTCATAATGTCATATACAATAAAATGAAAGTCTAATCCTATTGATTTCCTCTGCCCCTCTTGCGAGAATATGGCACAGCTTTCTCTTTCCCTCTAGATGTAGAAGCTGGTGCCTGTGGTGGTGGAAATGGCAGTGGAGTCTGACGTGCTCTAGAAGCTGAAGAACTAGTAGTAGCAGCTACAAGAGGCTGAGGTGGACGGAGACCACGTCCTCTACTGGTGGTAGTGGTAGCCCGGGTAGCCCGGGTAGGCGGTGTCACCTCCTCCTCCTGCTCCTCCAACTCCTCCTCCTCCTGCTCCTGCTCCTCCTCCTCCTCCTCCTCCCCCTCCTCCTCCCCCTCATCCTGCACTAACCAATCCTCAGTGGGATCCATGAGAGGCCTCTCGGTCTCAACCCTCCATTCAGCAGTGGTGTCAATCCCATCCAATGAGATGGCTTCCGTATCAGGTGTCTTCTCTAGTTGTTTCACCCACAATCGAAGATTGTAGTAGACATAGACCATGTCATTAAGTCTATGGGACTCCAACCTGTACAAAGTTCATGAAATAATAAATTAATAATTAATATTATAAAAAAAATATTGTTTAAAACTTTAATGAATTCAAAAATTTATTTGGAAATTTGCAATATTTTAAATGTTTAAGTGTTAACCTATTGCGCTTCTTGTTGTGTATTTTTTCAAATACACTCCAATTGCGCTCACATCCCGAGGAGCTGCATGTTTGGCTGAGGATGCGCACGGCAAGATTTTGCAAAAGGGGTACTCTGCCACCATACATCTTCCACCATGCGTCTACAACAAAATTACAAAGAAAATTTTAAATAAACATAAGAAAAAAATGGAATTTGAAGAAACAATGAAATTTGAAACAAAGTTACAAAGTACATACTACAAACTAAAAAATACCTGGGATTTTAACCGTCCTATCATTGATAGCCATCTCAAAGCCAAATGTGCCACCTGACAACTTATATTGCTCAATTTGTCTAGAGACCTCCATACGTTCTTCTGGAGTTTTCACCATCTTCTGGACACAGGTTAATAATCCTTCCACGACCTCAACATCAAAATTAAACCCACATGCATAAGAAAATGCAGGGTTCAGGAAAAGGCCAGCAGCATGAATGGGACGATGGAGTGTGTTGTTCCATCGCTCATCAATGACCTTCCATAGAAGGAGTTGTCTCTGGAACCCATCATCTCCCTTGTCATCATAGTAGGACCGAATGGCTTCTTTGGCCCTATCCATGGCTTCATACAAATAGCCCATTGCGGGCTTCTCACCATCTACCAACCGAAGAACCTTTACCAAAGGTTCTGTGACAGCGCACACCTCCTGCACTCCCGCCCAGAAGTCTTCTTGGTATGAAACAAGTCTGCAGACGGCCTCTCCTTCTGGTTTGCGGCTCATTGGCGAAGAACGCCACTCCTCTGAAACAAACATTCTCTTCAAATCCCACATAGAATTCAAGAGGGATTGAAGAGATATGAAACTCGTCGCAAACCGTGTAATGGCGGGGCGCACCAACTCTTTGTTGTTGGTGCATTTTCTCATCAAGCTAAGCACAGATGTGTGATTGTAAATAAATTTGTGATGGTTTTTGATGAGTCAACAGCCTCTTTGACAAAGGGAATTTTCCCTATGTCCTCTAACATCAAATCAATACAATGGGCAGCACAAGGTGTCCAAAATAAAGTAGGATGCCTGTCCATAAGCAATCTACCAGCAGCAACATAATTTGCAGCGTTGTCCGTTATGACTTGGACAACATTTTCTGCACCCACCTCCAAAATAAACACATCCAGCAAATCACATAAATTTTTTGCATCTTTGATTTGATGAGTTGCATCAACAGATTTGATAAACATAGTCCCCAAGGGACAACTAACCAAGAAGTTTATAAGGGTTCTCCCCTTTTGGTCAGTCCAACCATCTGACATAACAGTGCATCCTGTTTGTGCCCATGATGCCCTAAAATCCTCCAATCTTTGGGTGCAGTCACGCTTTTCATCTTGAAGAAGCCGGCCTCTGAAATCATGAAGAGAAGGGAGTTTGTACCCCGGGCCAACACTGGCAACAGCATCAAGAGTAGGTTGGAAAAATGGATTATTCCTTATAATGCTGAAAGGAATATCACTCCAGAGGAGAAATTTTGTCATCAACTTGTCAGCTTTTTCTTTTTCAGTTCTTTTCATCATTGAACCGATAGTTGGTTGTGAACCAGGTGTGGTTCGAGGAACAAAATATGATGATGCAGCAAACGGATTGACTGACGCTGCAGTAGAACCTGTGCCACTTGGCCCACTTCCTTCAACTGACCTTCTTAGTTGCCTTTTGAGTTCTTCTTTGGCGTCTCTAGTGTGCTCTAATTCTCCCAATGCTCTCATGGCTTTTTGGATAATTTCAGCATTTGTCTTTAGACAGGGCCCCACATCACGTCCAGGGATTTGTGCAAGGTGGAACTTCAACCTGTACACCCCCCCGAATATTTCCTTTCCACACAACTTGCAAATCAAGTTTTGTCTATCATTCGGAGTTTTAGGGTCACCATATTCCCAGAAAGGATCCAATTTCCTTGGCATGTTTGTTTTTGAATTTTGAATTTGCAAACCTATGGAAAAATAAGGATTAGGAAATAGGAATTTAGGATTACATAAATGATAATAGTAAATAGTAAATACAAATTACAATTTAGCATTTGCAATTTCTAAACCCAAAAAACAATGAAAAATAAAAAAAAATAAACAATGTTTAAAGAAAATGAGAAAATAAAAAACAAAAATTGGTTCTCATAGTCATAACAAATAACCCATCCCAAATCAATGAAAAATTTCCAAAAATTCTTTAAAAACAATGAAAAACAAAGTTTTTAGAGAACCAAAACAAAAAAAAATTAATCTACATACCTGGTTTATGGACAAATTCGCGATCTTGGCTTGGATTCCTCCTAAAATCGGCTCCCACAAGCGACGGCAACCCTCTCCCTCCCTTCTTCTCCTTCTCCTCCTTCTCCTCCGCGGCGGACTGCTGAATGAATAAAATAAAAATCGAATTTCCATATAAAACGCCCGCTGCCCCCGTGCCCGGCGATTTTTTCCTTAAAAATCGCGATTTTTTCGAAAAAATCGCGATTTTTTAAAAAATCGCGATTTTTTCGATAAAAATCGTTAAAAAAAATTTCCGCCGATTTTTGGATAAAAATCGCGATTCGAATCGTCATTTTGAAAAAATCGCGATTTTCCGATTTTATCGCGATTAAATCGCGATGTGTGCAACACTGGTTTGTTCCCCACCAAAACTCTCAAATGTGATTTTTTTGTCGTTTTTTGTCAAGAGTGGAAGGGGTCCATCATTCTTGGTTTTTTTAGATTTTGCAGCCACATTTTCTATATTAACATTGGACTCTCTTTCCATTTCTTTCCTCTTTGGTAAATGCACTTTTGTACACACTGCAATTCCACAACTTGGTAAAGCCAACAAATGACCTTTCACACGGAAATATGTGCTCGTGAAAGTAGTGTTGCAATAGCTGCATTTCGAACTCACATTGCCTCCCCCCTTCACCTTGCTGCTTGGCCCTTGCTCTCTTGTGACGTATTTCCACAAGGGGTATTTGTTATCTTGAGGAGGAAGTCTTCCCTCAACATTTGAAGCTGCTGTTGCAGCCCCACTTGCAATAGAGGGAACACTTGCGATAGACCTTGATGAAATTGGGAGAGAAGGGGCATCTCTAATGGGGACATTCTACCACTTCCTTTGCCCCTTCCTTGCATCCCTTGATGGAGGCATGAATGCTGTAAAAAAATAAAAAAGAAATGCACATGTTTGTAAAAGAAATGCACATGCAAAATGTTGTAATAAAAATGCAAAAAATAGAGAGAAAATGCAGTTACCTATTGCTTGAATCTACTTGAAAATGCTCCCACACCCTTTGTTCCGTGCTCCCAAACACCCACAAAAACCTACAACAAACTAAACAAGTCAATGTGAAAATAGAATGCCAAAAACTGCCTTTATAAAGCCGCGAGGGTTGTGTTAGCGCTTGAAATTTCACCTCAGGCTGAAAAAGGTAAACTTAAAGGCAACATCAAACCACTTAGCCTCGTAGCTAGCCCTACGGGGCAGGAGAGGGCTCTCTACGGTCTATCTCAGTAAAGATCTTCAATGGGCGAGATGACCAATAGGAAAACACTGATTTTAGGCTAGTAAACTGATCAAGAGGTTTAAATTTGGGATTTTTAAAGTTTTGGTGGAAAATTGGGGAAATGGCAATTTTAGGTGCGGGGATTGGACACAGTTTTCGCAGGGGGTTCTTTGGGGCGAGGTAGGAAACAGTATTGATGCCTTTAATAGAGATGGATGGATGAGAATGACCGGTGAGGAGTTAAAGAGAGCAAGCAATAACCTTGAATTCCCTTTAAACAGTCGAAAACATTGATATTAAGCAAACTTAAAAGCAGAGCATGACAATCATGAGTTCTACTTTAACACTTCATTTGCCTAATGTGCAGAAGGAAAAGTAAGGAAATGATTCACATAACACACTTACAAGTACAAAGAGAAACACACCATCAATACATGTGACCACAAGAATCCCAAAAAGGACTGCAAAACCCTGGTCTTCCTTTGCCAAAAATTGCAGAGATACAGTGAGTAATACAATAAGAGCTTCTCCCTCAAGAGTCCAACCATGAAAATGAGCAAGAGAGTACATAATATAGATCATCTAACATCTTTCCCTGCCTCTAGGGGTTGAGTTCACTATCCTAGGAGCTGTTTCAACCAATTCTAAACTAAGCACTGAAAACTAGGCAGTCAAAACAACTTGCCTCTATAAACTAGGAAACCAATTCATTCATTTAATTTTCACCTATCTCGTGAATGAATCTTCCAGAAGAGATACATAAGTGTAAAAGTGTCATAAATTTACATCATTTACAACAAGAAGGATAAAAATCAACTCCAAAAAGTCAAACATAGTCAAAACTACGTTTTGCTGAGCTGTAGGCTGAAATCCTGAGCAATTTGCCTGATGGGTCGCGCGCCATTCCTGAACGGGTCGCGCGCTTTGAGAGCACTTTTTGGGCACTTCCAGGTGTCGAAATGGGGCAAGAGTAGGCTTGTTGGAAAGGTCTGGATGTCTACTTTCCAACCCAAGTGGAATTTCTAAATTTGGTGGTCATTTACCCCTCCAAAATTGCAATCTCCCAAGACTGCTTCCTGTGTGTCAAAAATGTGGCAGAAAGTCATTTTTGCTTGTTTTTTGACTTTCTGGAGGCCCAGAACTTCATAAAATCTCTTGGCAATGGGTGAGCATGTGTAACTTTTCATGACAAATCCAGAAATGTTGAGTTTTCCCGGAACGGAGTAGCCAAATGAAAGGGTCGCGCGGGGGGTGAGACCCGTTGAGGGGACAAAACCTGTTTTTTGCCTGAAAAAACCAAAAATGACCCAAAATGCTCAAAATTTCTTGGAATTTGTGCTGGGGCTAAGCTATTTAGTGCCATGCTCCTTCAAGGAAGCCTCGACCAAGATGTGGAGGAGGTCGGACCTTTTTCTTCGTTTTTGTGCTTTGGCCAACCGCCTTTGGAGCACCTTCATTTTTGCCTTGTATACGTGCATTCGGGCCCAATAGTGGTTTTTCATGTTCCGGAGCAGGCTCAACTTCTGGTGTTGACTCACGATCATCACTTTGCTCATAGTCGGTTTCGGTTTCTGACATGGTTTCAGGGGCAAAGTGACTGAAATGTACTGCTGCTTCTGTTTTGAAATCTGTTGTTTTAACTGTTTTGAAATGCTGTTTCAAGGGGACAAGTAGCACAAGGTAAATGTTAGGGAAGGGAGACTTGGAAGGGAAATTGGGAAAAATATATGAAACAGGGGTTAAAGAGAGGAATCATGACATCAACATCATCATACAATTTCATTTGCAAGGATGTTATGGAAGGTAGGGTTTAGGGTTTGATTTTTGATTTCTTAATATTTTTGGTAGGGAAATTAAATAACAGTGATAAGGGAGTAAGAAATGGGAGGTGGGAAAATGTAGGAACAATAGGAATGAAAAGGAATACCTTAAAACAACAAAACAAACCCTAGCAACTTTGATATTTTGAAGCAAAAGCACATGGAGTCTTTACTTGCAAATGAAGGGTCTTAAAATATTATCATGATCTTCTCAAGCTTTAGCAAACCATAATTTATATGATTGAAGGCCTACCAGACAAGCTTGAACAATTTGTGGTCGCTTGGCAGCTTGCTGGTAATTTTCTGTGGAGGAAACCCTGATGGGTCGCGTGCCCTCAACGGGTCGCGCCTGTGTAATTTCTGAACTAGAGTGGGCAGCCTGACGGGTCGCGCGCCTCCAACGGGTCGCGCGCCTGGTTCAACAGGTCGCGCGCCTTCCCAACTCACATAATTCGCTCAAACTCTCTTGGAAACAATTGCTCTATCTCTTGAATGCGCAATGAGGCTTGATGGAGGGAGAGAGACTTTATAGCCATTGTTTTGAATAAATTTCATGTCACAACCCACATGGTTTCCTTTTATCCTGAAATTGATTGATTTGATGCTTTTCTTTGATAATTTTTGCAGGGATAGCATCTGAGGGATCTCGACAAGGGAGCCAGGGTTACATGCTGTCCTTTGAATCATTTTGAATTTTTACAAGTTTTACAAAATTTTGTGAAATGACCTTGGCTTTAAAAACAAGGTTTTTAAATCCAAGGTGAAAATTAGCTGCACAAGATAGAATCTTTCGAAGAAACATTTTGAAAATCATCCCTCTGGCTTGCTGGGCACTTATTGACCTTCAGAGACATGACCTTGAAGATAAATTTGACCTAAACCCTAGACCTAGAAATTTTGACCTCAAGACAAGACAAATAACCTTGAAAAAGCTTAATGACTAAAACAACTTGATCCAGCAGTGCCAAGAGGGGAATAAAGACACCAGCTCCTCCATCAGGGTTATGGCATGCCTAATGGAATGCAAGACACTGATGAGACACCTACTTATGCAAATGCAAAGAGCTTTGATCGCTGATGGAGGGCTACTAGACCGACTCTAACAGGTTGCTCAATTTCGGATTCGAATTCGAAAATCAAGACACGTCATGTTCGATCGAGACAATCCGAATTCGATTGTGTCCCGATCGGACACGTTTGGAAGGACACGAATCCGACTGAATCGTGTCCGATTTGCCTTATTTGGGACACGACGGGCCTGGGGGATGAATCTGTATTCATAGTTGATAAACTTACCAAGTATTCACACTTTTGTGCATTATCTCGTCCTTTTAAAGCCAATACAATTGCTAATGCATTTATGGAAACAATTCAAAAGCTATATGGAAACCGAGACTTCTTGTGAGACTTCTGTAACACTGAACTTGACACCTTCTTCTGGGACTTCTGTAACCCTGAACTTGACCGAGATTTCAGAGAGGAGTGCAAGGATATCTTTGAGATTGTGATTACCTACTGTAATCACCACCGAAACTTCAAAGACATCGACAATGGTTTTCTGCGTATAATGTTGATACTTTCTGCGCCTATATATAGTAGTTAGGTTCCATAAATAAGATGACATGACCATTGAACCGGTGTGTCATCTTTTATGAGCCGACTTGATAGTCTTTTAATTTGATTTCCAAGCCTACGTGACAGAGAGGATGGTGCTTGTCATTTGGAAGGCTGCTAGATTCTAGGTTGACCCATTTTCATTACATAGATGCTCATGTAGAGCTCTTCAATATAATCTTGACTCTTTGACTTTCCTAGACTGATGGAATGAGCAAGAAACTCATTCATATTAATTATAAAAATAATAATTGTTTTTCTTGACAAGTGCAAAGATCAAAATTACATTGACAAATACTGAACCTAGTTACCCTTTTTTTTCAACACTAGGCATCCCCCCTCAAATTTGTCTAATCACACTTAATATAAGAAAAAACGAAATTTCACGTATTAAAAAACTGTAAAAAAAATAAAAAAAATGAAAAAAATTTAAAAAAAAAAAAAAAAAAAACTAAACTTAAAAAAAAGAAAAATGAAACAAAACTAAAAATTAAAAAGTTAAAACTTACATGGTTTAACTTATTCATTTCCCAAATTCTCTTGCCCGTTGTCGAGCTCTTTTGAGTGCTCTGTTGCTGCCGCCGAGTTATGCTCTCTTACTCACCGTCAAGTTGTGCTCTCTTGCCGCCATCAAGCTCTGCTCTCTTGCCCACCGTTGAGCTCTTCTAGAATGATGAATGATGAATTTAATTTTTAAATCAATGTAGATTATATAGTGATGAAAGATGAATGATGAATGATATGGATCAATGTATTTGAATATTTCATTATTGAATCTCATGGTATGGATGAATGATGAGTATGTCATATGAATGATGTATGTATCAAAATGAATGATGAGGATGGATCAATGTATGTCATTATTTAATTCAATTATGAATTTAAATTTTATGTGTGGATCAATGTATTACTATTAGTCTATTTATGCTTTCATTATTGAATATGAACTTGAATTTTCTATATATATAAAGTTAAAAATTATATACCCCGACGTCCCCTCACACCCCTGAAACTTCCCTAAAATTTGAGGGTACTCCCACACGTCCCCTCTGTCCGTCTCCCCTCACCCGCGTCTCACTGCACCAGAGTCTTAGTGGAACATTACAAATAAGTGCAATGTTCCACAAAAGATCGAATTGGGATGGTTAGATCATTTTTTGGTTTAACTGTTTTGTTCATCACCTAGGGGTTCATAGCGTCTTGTGTTATAAATTATAACAACTCTAAAATTGAGAAAGATGCAATGACATTACAAGACAAAGAAAATGGTATGAAGCCTTTCCGTAAATATGCTTTGAGGACAAAAGATATCTTAATGGGAAGGCAATTTAATGAATATAAAAATAAAGATAACATTAAATAATAATTAATAATTAGTATAATGAAAGGTCAACTCAGATCCAGGGTAGGAAATATGGAGGCTAATTGGGTCATGCGCCTCACTAGATACATTTATTTTTCTTTTTATTTTGATTTTATATTGATAATATTTTTTAGAGCTTGTGGTACTCTAGTCTAAGGTAAAATAATTTATTGTTGTGGTTCTAGCATCTTATTAGGGGGCATTGTTTAAGACTTGATAGGTATTGGATTCAACTGGGAGTTCTTCCTCGACATGATTATATGTGGATTGATTGCACTTTGCCAAACACATACATGGCCCTTATCATTGTCGTTGGCAGCAGTCTGCATTAGCTTATGCCTTACAAATCATTTTCATCTTGGACTAACATTCCTGTTTATTATTTGCATTATTATTTTTAGTCAATGCCCCAATGGGTGCTTGTTAAGGATGGATTTAATTAGTGGTCTATGGTGAATATTACAATTATTAAAAAATGTAAAGGTTTTTAAGGTGATAAATTGTTTCTTAGATGATAAAATTGTATCATATTTCCTAATGAATAGAAGCTATTTAACACTTTATGAATATTATTTAATGAATAGAAGCCATTCAACATTCTATGAATGTTATTTAATGAATAGTTATGAATAGAAGCTATTTAACATTCTATGAATGTTATTTAGTGAATAGAGATACTCGTTCATGAACCATGATTTGAATTGTCTAGAATTAGTGCATGAGTATTGATGTCCTAGATGTTTTGTTTTGAAGTAACCTTGAGAGCTGTGCTTTTGTTTTTTCTATCATTTTGTGATTTTAAAATTCTCATTGTAGTGACTCGTATGATCCTATCTATATGCTTGGTTTGACACTCATATCTTTGTTTAGTAACATAAGTTGCTACATATTCAACATTTTATTATAGATTTTGTTAGACAAGATGAGCGGTCTGATTTGGTTCTCCTTGCTTTACAGGTGCTTAGGCAAAGTGGGGGATCAGTAGAGCTTCTAGATGTGTCTTCCGAGTTTCCTGAGTTAAAGCGTCGCCCTGGCCTCAAGAGTTGGAAGGTTAATTACTGGTTGTTAGAGAATTATGATGCAAATTACCATAGATGGATTATATAACAAGAACGTTAAATTTTTGTATTTTGATGCTTTTAACATGAAATTGCAGCATATAAAATACATGCAATTGCAGAGAAAAGAGAAGTATATTCAAATTTTTGGTAATTAAAATGGTGTACATAGAAAGTATGCTAATGAAAACGAATATCAATTACTCGTTAACTAGCTACGTAAGGTTAGGACACTATTGGTGTCATTTTATTATGTTAATAATAATTATAACATTAACCACAATAAGCACAATCACAATGTGACCATTATTCAATACTGATTCCACTGCCCTCCCTTGATGATCATATTGAACTTAAAACCAGGCTTGTTTCTAAATTTTACGAATGTGAATGAAATGATTTGGTGAAGATTTTTGTAGTGTTCCCTTTGTGCTGCACAATATTGCAGCAAATCTTACCACATTAAACCAGCTTTAAAATGTTAAAATGTAAAATGTAGTGACGATGAAACTCCACATGGTTTTATCATGCATGGAATGTTTGATTTTCAGAATAAAGTACAGTTGCATGGAATTGTATCTTATAAGAGTCATCTGGAGCGAACAAAGTTCGTTCTTCAGATTAAATTAATTACTCCAAAAGACTTGGAATATAAAGATATCCATGAGGATACAAATATTATATATTAAATGTGTGAAATAAGAATGATAATAAGAATGAATTACAATGAGAACAAGAGGCTTGCTTTTATATCAGGCAAGTGTCTCTTCACGAAGAGTCATGTCTCATTTAGACATGCCTCTTCAGCCTAATTACTAGTTTAACTAATCATTTTTTATGATTATTATTGTTTACATTATTTTACATTATTTATATGTATTTTATTCGTTACATTGCCTCCTTCCTCAAAAAGCTTTGTCGTCAAAGCTTGTCGATGAAAAAGGCTTGATCTCTTTTTCGGCTTCGAAAGTCTTTCTGTCTCAGAACAGTCATCTTCGTCGATACAAGATGATATGATCTTCTAAGTGAAACAAAATTGTCGCACTGAGAAGGGATTAGACCATCCCAGATTAATCTTCTGTGGAATATTCTGATCACTGGAATTTTGTAACGACTTGTCATCGTAGGACTGGATTGAGGTTACATTACTCTTCTCCGGAACATCAATTTATTGTTTCTGGTTTGAATGGTTCAGATATGTAGCATGGTTGATTCGTCTATTCTCATGATTCGAATGCCGATATGGGACTCTACTTTTCCTTATTGGGCATGTGGCAATTTTTATATTTTCTTCTGGTGAAGATGTTGTTAAGTTGGTTATGGAACATTCACTTGGGATGTTCATTCTCTGAACTGCAACATCTAAGTTTGTATTTTCCTCAACTTTCTTCTCTTCTTCTTGAGTTGTGATATTCATTGGATCGGTATTCGTTCCCTTATTTTCCACTTGAATTCCTACATTTGATGCTTCCTTCTCGATAAGTTTTTGTACCTTGTTTTCTATTGACGTCTTATCCTTCTTAAGTTTCTTAATTTGCGTCAATAATTTTTCACTATGGTTTTTAAGTCGAGAACTTATTCATTTTTGTCAACAGTGATTTTGTCAATTTCATTTTGCATATTTTGTAATACTTTTTTACCTTCTTGAGAAATTACTTTTGAAATATCTGATATATCTTCTGGTGTTACTAAATTTGGTTTCAGCATAACATCTTGGAGTGTTATTTTCTTCTTCTTGTAAGAAAATGTTAATTTTTTTTTTTTTTTTTCGTATTTAAGATGACAGATCCTAGAGTTTCCATCCAGGGTGATCCCAAAACAATGTCACTATTGTCAAGAAATAAGGTTTTCACGGTGAATTGCGAGGTAAAAGTGTAATCTCCAATACTTAGGTGTAGATTGCTTATGTCATATTGTTTGTCATATTCGCCAAAAATATTCATTTCAACTATATTTGATTCAGGAATCACCAATTGGTTAGCACATTTAGGACTAACATAATTACTTTTTTCAGCAGGACTGATAGAGATTATGATATCTCTTCCTGCGAGTGATCCTTTGATTTTAAATAGTGTATCAACACATTTACTAAAGGTTTTAGAAAATCTTCCCTCTTTCATTTCTGAACTACACTCAATTTCTTTATCGTCAACGGTTGACTCCATTTTTACTTTGTTAAGATGAACTTGGGATTTTTTTTAAAGTAATTCCTTTTATAAAACTTCAAAACTTTGTTACTTCTTTGAATCTCGGAATTCACCTTTATATATATATATATATTTTTTAATCTTCCCTTATATATATATATATTTTTTTTTTAATTTTTTTTTTGTTCTTTAAATTAATTAATTAATTAAAATATGCTATTTTAATTAATTAATGTTACTTACATATATGTATATTTTTTTTCAATAAATACCCTTTCTATATATATATATTTTCCAAATATTTTCTTTTTTTTTAAATAACCTTGACTCTAATAAGTTCCTCTTAATATATATTTTTTAATAAATTAAATATATATAACTACACAATATAATTATATAGTATATATAATTATATTAACTCTATGGCCCCCAAGATTATAAATACATCTTGCGGCTAAATACGTTGTTGTAATTTGTTAGTGGTTCAACCAACCTACAATGACGGTCAACCTACAGGTTGGAACGACGTGATGAATCGATTAGAATGAATCGGCAGCAACAAAGGCTGTTGGAACGATGGAATGATTCTGAGGTGGTAGAATGACTCGGATAGGAAGGCGGAAGCAATGCAGACAGACAACGTGGATCGATGGAGGGACAGGTGGCAGAATGACTCAGATAGGAAGGCGGAAGCGATGCAAACAGACATCGTGGATTGATGAAGGGACATAATCTATCTTTCTTAGCCAACGAGTGTCGGGAAGCTATCCTTCTGAGCGAGCAAGTGGCTGGAATATAATTTCCTGAGGCAGCAACGAAAGGTAAAGGGAAACACTGCGACTTTGCAATGGAGCTTCGACGGTTGTTGGATGGACTTTGACCCGATTGGATGTCAACTACTGCGGATGTTTCTGCTAACGTAGTCGACTTGCTCTGACAGTAGCAACGGTCTAGCAAGGTATCAATTTCTGGTGGCGGTCGCAGTAGGATGCTCGACGATTATTGGATGCGATAACGACAAGGTAAGGTTTTGATTTTTGTTGTTTTGTTTCTGTTTTTCTTTTAATTATGAATATATTTTTTTTAATATTTTTTTTTTGTTCTTTCGATATACATTGATCTTTTTATTTATTAATATTCTCTTTATCTTGACTCTTTTTTTTTTCTTTCTTTTTTTAAATATAATTTTTTTAATATAAAACCTTTTTTTCTCTTCTCTTTTTTTTATTCTATTTTTTTTCTTTTCTTATATATATATCTATATCTATATCTATATCTATATCTATATATATATATATATATATATATATATATATAGATTTTAGTTTTTCCGTATCTTTTTTTGGTAATCCTTGTAATTTTTTTTTTTGAAAGAATAACTTCGGTGTAAATCACATGTAGACATACATTTGACAAATGTATGTCTACATGTGATTTACGCCGAAGTTATTCTTTCAAATATTATGGATCACAGAAGCCTCAATTCAACTAATTTTTTTTTTTAAATGGCCAAAGGCCTCACGGTTGAATGGAGAATCTCCAAATTCTTGTAGCGAAACACTTCAATGACAACAATGTTGATGAATTTGACGGTCAAAGACCTGGATCGAAGAACATGACTCTGTGCAACAGTGGAGCGGCCAGAGGATCCACTGCTCCAATACCAAATGAAGCGAACAAAGTTCGTTCTTCAGCTTAAATTAATTACTCCAAAAGACTTGGAATATAAAGATATCCATGAGGATACAAATATTATATATTAAATGTGTGAAATAAGAATGAATTACAATGAGAACGAGAGGCTTGATTTTATATCAGGCAAGTGTCTCTTCACGAAGAGTCATGTCTCATTTAGACATGCCTCTTCAGTGTAATTACTAGTTTAACTAATCATTATTTATGATTATTACTGTTTACATTATTTATATATATTTTATTCGTTACATCATCCTACGCTGGGAGAATGATATATGAAAATGTTGGAAAAGTTTGAAAATGCAATTACCTACATCAAAGAACAATCTAGCCCTAAACATTAACACAATGCCTTAAGTGATCTTAGAAAAACAACGAAGGAAAATTGTATACTCGAAGAAGAAGTTGCTGTCTTAAGACATCAAGTGCAGGAAGCAAAAAGGAAAGAGAAAAACTTCACAAGTCAATTAGAGGAAGCTGTTAAAAAGTACGAGGAGAAATTTAGTCAATTGCAAAAGGAACTTGATGCAGCTCTAGATGAAATAAACAGGCTCAAGGAATGGTAGGAGCAATTGCAAGTTGTCGAAAGGAAAAATCATGTCATTAATGAGAAGGGTCAAGAAATTGCTCGCTTGAAGATGAAGGCAAAAGAAACAGGTAAAGCTCCATGCAATGAAGGCACATGCTCCAAGCCCCTGCAAAGCAAGGTTGAAGAGATGCGTTATAGCAAAATCCTTCAAAGGCCAAGTTGATGTGAAGGACAAATGAAGTTAGAAAATGTTGCTGCTCCAAGAAATAATGCTGAAGTAATCAAGGACAAGTATCAACAAAGGGCTGTACCACCCCCAAGGAAGAATGTCTTCAGAAGATCAACAACATCAAGAGCTTATGACAGGGATGATTATCAAGGCAAGTATCAAAACCCTAGAAGCAAGCTTACAGGATCACAAGACAGATATCCAAATGGCTTCATCAGAAGAAAGTATATGTTACTTACTCCATCATTCAGATATCATGTAGAATGCTACAGATGCAATAACTATGGACATATAGTTCGTGATTGCAGATACATTGTGGATTTTTCATGAAGGAGAACTCTAATATCATGTACAAGAAGGTCTGGAGAAGAAAACAAAAGCAAGAAGATCAAGTGAATAAAGAAATCTCAGCTGTCATTCTCTCAGGACTTGTGAAGTTGCAAAACCATGATGAATCCTCTGATTAGAAGGAAGATGTCAAGGTTCAAAATAATCCTGCAGCAGAGCAGGTTCATATATTGTTCTGAACAATCTAAGCTTGGAGACTCCCTGTCCTGTGATTGTTGACTTGATCTAATCATGCTTGAGTATATCTGGTCATTCAGTATGCTTAATAGTGGGTGAGTTGGATTGAGCTTGGTCTTGGTCAGGTTGACCTGTCCATTGTGCTGAAGACTACAAAATGTTGTAACAGAGATACACCATTACGCTGTTGTGAAGGTCAAATGGCCGAGACAAAAATGAGTGTTTGGTAGAGATTGAAGACAGGGTGTTGACAGAGCTCTCATGTGCTAACATTATTGTGTATCCAGGGGCAGATACTATGTATTATTTATGCTGACAATGTCTTTGCAGATCAGCGACAGAGGTACTAATGTTGGTTGAATGTATATCCCTGCAATGACATAGATGAGTATGGTTATTTGTTGGAGATTGTTATATTGCTGCCAAAACATGATGTGTTATGTATTTTCATGACTTGATTGCATGAACATTGTGAGTGAGTAGATTAGTTATTGCGGAGAAGGTTAAATTTAAAATTTGTATTCAGTTTGCTGCTTGTTAGAGTGTGTGAGATCAACCTGATGACAAAGTTATGTACACAAAGTGTGTTACCTGTAGTGTTTGGCAGAGGATCAAGAACACAGTGATTTGATAGATCAAGCTAACATTGAGATTGGCAATGCAATCTGAGGCCTGTAAATCAGTGCATTAGAAAGCTAAATCTAGTTGTACTTGTGACAAGTACATTTTCCAGAGATTGGTGGTGTTTTAATATGTTGTCTCTAGGATGACCACACTGTGATAAAGTTATGGTGTTACAAAATATGAAGTGAGTTTGGACAACTTGAAGAACTTGTCAAAAGAGAGAGAGTGAGTGAAAGATTGGATGATGAGGCTGATGATATAAAGGTCTCCTGAGTCTAATGGCTGAGGGTCTGCCTCAGATTCACCATTTCTCTTTCCTCAGATTCCTCCTCCTTTTGCTCAGATTTGTCGTTTCTTCTTTTGTTCAGATGGTCCGAATTGCTCTTGTACAGATGATCATCAAACTGCCCTTTGGAGGAGCTCAAAGCCCTCTATTTATACTTGTGTAGGAGGCTGAATGGGTATGACCATAGGGGCAAGCCGACCTGACTTCTTGAAGGGTTGACTTTACAATTTGGAGGCAAATAACTTAATTTAAAAAAATCAAAATTTCTCTTTTGAAGCCGACAGGAAGAACATGTCTCACATTTTCATTATATATATTTCAAGGCCTAAATAATTATGAAGACCGACCGTAGCTACAATATTCAACATTCCCATGTACCTGTGTCACTATGTGCTGGAAACGTGGTGTTAACATATGCATTTTTTCAGTCTAATTATATAATTTGATAGATTTTTGGTTCAAATCTGAATTTAAAATATATATGTAAATATAAAGTGACAACAATTTTAGCATATTTTCTTTGTTGATCTGACTGGCAAATCTAGTCTTATTTTTTTACACTGGTAATGTTTGTTTTAAAATCACATACAAACATGAATGAGGTGACTCAGGTTTCAGGTGACATAAAATCAGGGGAATATGGATTGTAAGATCCTTTGTGGTGTCAGTATTGCCCAGTGTTTCCGATGTTTGTTGAAAATTTTCCAAATGTAAGATATCCTTGTATTAGTGAATACTGGTAAGGGTTTTGATACACTATAATTAATTATATTGGTGTACAGTTTAGAACAGTTACCTTCTGCAAATTGAATTGCTGAATTTTGAAGTATTGCTTGTAGCACTGCTTGTGAATGACAGGAATTATGTTTTCTGTTTTTTTCATGCTAGGTTCGTGATAGAGGCAATTGGCTTACATCTTACAGACAGGTTGATAAACACCGGAAGACTACAATAGTGCCTAGCATGTTTCCTTCTGGTAAAGCCTGGAAGAATTGCGGTATTTCTGATGCTACACAAGATTGCAAGAAAACAGAGATTGAAGTGGGATCAAAAGTAAATAATGGTTCAGAAAAAGAGGCAGAAGAAAAATCTGTCAAGAATGATATGCCTTGTGAAGGTTTAAAAGCTTGCGGCTACACAGGGCAAGATAGCAGTGATGGAAACACTGTTTCAGAATTGTTAGAAGTACCATTAGAGGGGAATGATGTAGAGGGTGAGAAGGTTGAAGCAGAGGTAGAAGTATCCAGTCTTCCTTTAGAGCGATGTATGAGGATTGTTCCCCATGATCAAGATACAGGAGGCTTTTTTATTGCTGTTTTTCAGAAGGTTTCTCATTTCTCTGGTTAGTTCTAAACCTACAAGACATGGCTGTTGTTTTATGAAGTTCAAATATTTTATGGTCACTCTTTCTTTAGAAAGAATATGGTTGTTCTTTCCTTCTCTTCCAAGGGAGAGTAATATAGGATGCAAGTCTATCCATGAAACAAAGAGCTTCAATGCTTTTAAAATTACTCATAGTTTTACTTGTTATTGATTTGTGTGTTAATTCATGTTTGTATTTTAATAAAGACTTCTTTCCTAAAATGCCTGACCTTTTCTATCTAACTGTCTAACCTAAAAATTGATTTCCACAGTTGAACAACTTAAATCAAATGAAGCACAGAGAAGAAGAAATTTAACTTGTACACAAGGTTTGAAACAGTCCTTGCTGAGCGAAATTGGAATCAATAAAAATAAGAATCACATCCAGAGAGGAGAAATTTGTGTTTCACCTGATTCTCTTCCTGCAAATGATGGCCTTCTCAGGCAACAAGACATTGAAGAGACAGAACTAGAGGCATTGAATAGTGATCTTCATTCAAGTGCACTCAATGGCATTGATTCAATCCCAAGTGAAGGGGGAAATGGTGAACATGAGATAGAAGATGGCCAGAAGAAAGCTAAATTGGATAGTGAGGATAGAAAAACTAACAGGATTGGAAGCCAAGGAGAAAAAAGGCAAATTCAGCAGCAGGGCAGGTGGCGCGGCATTGATCCTGTTTTATTTTTCATGGATGAGAATGCTATTAAGAGCATAGTAGCCTTCTATGGCATTGATGAGTCATTTTCTTTGCAAGGTCATTTAGTATCACGGAACAGTGACACTCTTCATGTCAAGAGGATTTATTATGTATCCTCATCTGTTCATGATGCAATAAAATTGAATTTATGCACTGGTCAGCACCTCAAGATAACTTCCGTTGGTCTAAAAATGTTTGTAAGTACTTTCACACCTCTTGCACTAGTTTAGCCTCATTTTTCAGGGTGATTTTATATTTAACTGCCTTTTGTTGCTTGTGTGAAAGTGTTCGTGCCGAAGATTGTAGTTTGCAATGAATATATTATCTCTCTGGTGGTTTTCCATTCCAGAAAGGTTTTTAAAATGCTAAATGTTCAATGGAGGAGGCTACTTTACCACAGCATATTTTATAATCAATGAGTCAATAACATAGGCTTTATGAATATTGAAGATATACACCATTCATTTCCAGAATGGAATCTGCACGATTCTGTATATGATAGCTACAGATGTAAACTCCATATTTCTTTTTCAGTAAAATCTCCCCTGCAATAATGTAAAAATTATCCTTACAGAAATGAAGATCATCTTCATGGTTGTTACTAAAATGCAGAGTGAAGTGTGTAGTGCGAAAGGGGGTGGAAGCAGGGACCAGGAAGCAGTTCTTCCCAAATATATCCCGTCAGCAAAGTGTTCCTGGGAGCATTCCATACCCATATATATCACTATATATTTTTATGTATTATAATTTATGATGGATATATATTAAAAAAGAAGCTGTAGAAAACCAAATTAGTTGCAGAAAATTTTAAAAAATAGACTAGAGTGGCACCTGTACATAAATATCACATTGTTAAGAAGCTATCCATAATGGATTAGGGCATCAACCATTTACTGCAAGTCTTGAGGTTCTGTTAGAGTTGTAGTAGTGAAGTTAGAGTTGCTGCAATGTTGCTAACAATAGTAGTAGATGGGGGTTGCATCTAAAGATGATCAACATTCTCAACAAAGAGATTGGCCTCCCAAGTCCTCTAGATTGTTGGCCTAATTCTTAAATGTGTTTTTATTTTTCATATTCTCAGGAGTCAGGATAATGTGGCAACAACCTCAAGTTACAGTGCACATAAACCAGCATGTCTGCCTAGTCTATATTTAGCCTGTTTCTCTTCATGTTGTGGATAAAAGTTGGAGGTGCTTCAACTCCAACTTGCAGAAATAGTTTAATCAACGTGATAAAACATCTTCATTGCAAAATACCATAGTTGTGGGAAGCCAGCACTGTACACGTTTGATGAAGGGATAGAAGCTATCCTATCCATTGTTTTAAAACTTCGGCTGACTGAAACTCAGAGTTAGTTGAGTTGATTGAGTTGGTCACAAACTGAATAGACTTGACCCTCTGCTTGGTTCAGGGACTGGTTTTGTAACGAACTCATCCAACTAGGCTGAGTCTGTACATGCTTGCTTGAGTTGGTCCTTAACCTCACCACAAAGTAGTTTTGAAGGAAAAGTTAATTTATGAAAAGAATCTACCTAGACCCTAAATCCTAGCACCCTAAACCCTAAATCATAGTAGCAGCTCGTGCTTCTACTCGTACTACTACTATAGTTGTAGATGTCCCTAAGGAGTTTTACAAGCACAAAGACTTTGAGCTAGAGGAATATCTTGTAGCTCATTCTGAAGATCCCTTTTCTAGCAGTGGTGATAAGCAGTTTTGCGAACATCTCGATAACATCCCGATTTTATCTTGAAATCATGATTTTTTGGCTTAGCCGATGTTTGCCAATTTTTAAAGAAATTTTTATGGTATGTTAATTTTGCCGATGTTTGCTGATTTTTATCGATATTTTCCTGATTTTTATGTTTTTTTGGCTTTACGGACCCTTACCGATTTTATCCCGATGCCAATGTTCACAACATTGGTGATAAGTTCGATAATCGATCATGTTGATCAATTATTTGTAGTAGGCCATTAGCTTGTAGCATATTGTTTGAACTCTAGAGTCCATTTAGAGCCTCATTGATTATGTATTTTGTTTCTCATATGTATTGCACTTGGTACCATTTTGATATATTCACACTTGCATGGTATATACATGAGTAGACTTTGTGTGTTTTGTCTCTGATGGTTTGGAATGTATAAAATATATTTTTTTCATTAAAATTTAAATCTTTTGTGTATTTTTTCAGTATACTAAGTCATTATATTCAAACTGATCTGAGTCATGGCCAAGTTTGAGTTGACCTATGTCCAATTTGAAGTCTCGATACATTAATCCTATCTCAATATTTAAACCTTTGAACCAAATGCCCCCTTCCCATTGATATATGTCCTCAATTGGTGTTGTATGACATCATGCACAACCTCATTACTATAGGTATTGTTTTGTGTAATATAGCCATATATACAATTCGAACCTAAATCTTTGTGTTTCATGTTGATTTTTGGGTAGCTGCAGGAGATATTCCCCAACTACAAGTCGGCCCTAAAAGGAAAAATAAAAAGAAGGGAATTTAAAATTAAAATTTGAATTTATTTTTCCTTTGAAAGTTAAGTCGGCTCCAACTATTCAAGTTGGCCCAACCAAGGAGACACACTACTTGGGGCACTGTAGATCACTATAAAAAGGTCACTCGACCTCCTCCATTGGGCATGAATTCGGGTCATCATCTATCATTTGTTCACTCATGTGAGGAAGAACAGGGAAGTCTCTACTGTATGCTGCTTCAAGAAGACTGAAATTCTATTCATAAAAGTCTTGGATCTGTTCTATATTGTGAAAATGGGTGTTAATTTTAGTTAACATGTTATTTGCTTAGGAAAATTACTTCAATTTTCCATATAAGCCCAAATTTAATTCCATTTCTTTTATTAGCAATCACATAAACCATTATCACATTGACAGTAATTGAAGAAAGAACATAAACAAAAATGCAGAAGACAAGCCAAGACAAGAGGACATAAGATTTTGGCTCAAGCTAGGGAAAAACCCCAAGATGGGGAAAACCCTTGATCAATTATTCTTATTATTAAAATCAAATGTTCAACAGAGAAAGAGATATAGAGTACAATCAAAGTCAAAATTGACTTTCCAATACGATGATCAGTACCTCTGCCCAAATGGCAAAGAAACTGCCCGATCAAGTCTGCAATTTTGCCTTCAAACAATAGTAGACAAACTCTGCCCTAACCAATGGTCAACGGTAGTCAAAGCATCAACAAAACAATTCCTCTCAAGGTCGGTTTCCTTTAGCAACAGTCTGAATCCTTGTTAGGGTTTATTGGCTCACTGCTACAACTCCTCTACTGTTAAATTGGAAACTAGGGCCAAACTCCATGTGGGTCAGCTTATTTATGACAGCTGATATTTTTATTGGATCCCTCTCGTCGAGAGGTGTAGGATTGATCGAAAGATCATCCGATTTCGATAAGTATTTATGGAGATATGAATTTATTTTGTTTATATAATTATTGTCAAGCCGACCAGCGCTTATGTAGGCTCTAGAAGCCCAACCGACGTGTCTATTCATCATCCTCATTTTTAGTATAAATAAGAGAAGACTTTAAGTCATTTGATACACATTCATTATGGGATCTCCTCTCCACGTCTTGGGTTTTTTGGAGAAGGAGATGCACTAATGAAGGATGCCCTAAAATGATGACCTAATCCATCATAGATCAAGGAGACTTATACGTTGTTCATGTCGAGATATATATGCTGCTCATGGAGACATATATACGCAGGACATGAAGACAGTTACACGCAATACAACGCAGTCATGGTAACATCTTAACGTTGTTCACGGGACACTTATACGCTGGGTAACCATAGGCACTTATATGTTATCATAAAGGGAAGTCGCAGAGGTATTGGGTCAAGGCATTAAGCCACAACCAGGTATGAAGCCGCAGAGAGCTGCAGCCACTCTAAACGCTGTTATAAACACTCCAATTCGCACAGCTGGGAGACCTTACGCAGTTAATAGATGGAGACATTACGCAGTTACTAGAGGGAGACCTTACGCAGTAAATAGAGACATATACGCACAGACCTTACGCAGTAAATAGAGACACATACGCACAGACCTTACGCAGTTAATAGATGGAGATATTACGCAGTTAATAGATGGAGACATTACGCAGTTACTAGAGGGAGACCTTACGTAGTGAATAGAGACATATACGCACAGACCTTACGTAGTAAATAGAGACACATACGCACAGACCTTACGCAGTTAATAGATGGAGATATTACGCAGTTAATAGATGGAGACATTACGCAGTTACTAGAGGGAGACCTTACGCAGTAAATAGAGACATACGCACAAACCTTATGCAGTAAATAGAGACACATACGCACAGACCTTACGCAGTTAATAGATGGAGATATTACGCAGTTAATAGATGGAGACATTACTCAGTTACTAGAGGGAGACCTTACGCAGTAAATAGAGACATATACGCACAACGTTCAAGGGATACATACGCAGCAATATATAAATATGCACAGCGAGGACTCCTTCACACAAAACGAAGACACTAACCCCCTACACGCAACGCAGATCATGAGGACTCCTTCATGCCAATTTCAAGAGAGATGAAGGAGCTGAAGATATGCATTATAGTGGGCTATGGCAGTGTCCCCATGAAGCAGCCACAGTAAGGGTTGACTGCACCTGAGGTTTAGGTGCAGTCACAACCTCGATACATGAAGTAGTGAATAAATCACTGTATGATGTCACCGCAGCAAGTCAAAAGTGATAAAGAAGCCTAAAGACGGAATCTATGAAGGCCTAATTCGCGGCTAAGGAAGTAGTATAAGCAGCAGATCTGAGGAGCCATAATACACAGTCATCGACTGACCCTAAGCCGCAGCAAAAGGAGCCCTAAACGCAACAAGAACAATTCTGTTGACAGCATGAGGTAAGGGACTGTTTAGGCATCATTTTGTGACTGTGTTTTCTTCTTGTAGGAGGGCCGAGTTAGAGGAGCTCTAGATCAGATCTGTTGGGGTATCTTTGAAGGATCAAGGATAACGTTCTGCTGCCTGGAAGCTACAGGAAGACTGTGTGTTAGGCCACAGGCCATAACACCACAGTCAAGGTTTGTTCATGAGTGTTTAAGGGCTCATATATGCCCAGATCATCAGCATAATCTAGGAGCTGTCTTGTGAGTTAATACTACTAAGGTTAAAGGCTGTTTTGATGACTGTTGGAGGACTGGTGCTGTAATGTTTCGTGCTCTAACTGCTAAAGCAGTGACAGCTAGTGCAGCGAAAGACATCAGAGTTCTGGGAGATGTTTTGGGTCAAAGGTTGATCATGATTGGCTTAGTTTGCTGAACATCCTGTTGATACCAGATGTATGATCTTCAGAGGAAAATTCTGTCCTGTACGACCAGCATTGTCTTCTCTGGTCACGTCTTTTCTACTGCTGTCATAAATATCAGTCTTGTATATTTGTACTATCTTCTCTCTGCTGAACTTTGAAGATAAAAGAAGATTTGATCAAAGGGTTTCCCCACACATTGTGGGGTTTGTCCCTGGCTCGCGCCATATCTTGTGTCCTCTTGTCTTGGCTTGTCTTCTGCGATTTTATATTTATGTTCTATCTGCAGTTTATTGTAATGTTGATGTGATTGCTAACTATGAAAATTTAAATAAATTGCTCTAGCATAGAAGATACCATAAAATTAACATGGCATCAGAGCTGAGGTGAAGACAATGCCCAAGCAAGAGTGAAAGAGCAATCACCGAAGACAGTTGGGACAAGATAGAAGGATCAATGGGTTCCTCATAATTCACCTAGGGTGAAGTCAAAGCGGAGAATGTTATCAGAATGGCGCAGCGGAAAATTTTGATGGTCCATCTTAAGATCACTTCATTGGGAAGTTCGGATCTAAGGGTGGAAGGAAAGGCGGATGCTTTGTTGAAATAAGTTCGGCCGTTATGCGAAGGAGTGTCCGAATGGCAGAGACACATCTCTTGATGAAGATAATAATCATTCCTGGGACATCTTCTATGATCAAAAGACTGACTGGTAATGCAGGTCATCAAGGAAATGGTCGACTCTTCCACGAAAGCAAGGAACCCCAGAATCTCTTTTATGTACCTGATCGCAAGAAGAACCTGATGTCCATCCGAAAATGGAAGTCAAAGGTTACAGGATGTAACTTATCAATGGAAAGGTACGTGTTTGAAAATTGAATTTTCAAAGATGTTTTTTGAGTTCAGGGTTGTATCAAGTTGCAGGAAGTCCACTGGGGACCATGTCCATTGAGACAACACCGGAGGTTTGTGAGTCAGATGGTGACAGAGATGCCTGAATTCAAAAAGAGCATGAAGTTACATACCGAAGAAAAATCTTACAAGGGGACCATTCCCGCTCATGTAGCAGGTCCACAAGTTTGGAACAACCCGAGGGGTTTGAGATTGATGATCAGGAATTTTAAGTATGCTGGTAGAAGAAAACCCTCTATGGCTTGAAGCAAAGCACCCCCGGCATAATATGAGAGGATTGATAGCTGTCAGATGAAGCTGAGATTCACTAAGAGTGAAACCGATCCAAACCTTTACCCGAAGGTTGAGGATGATAGACCTCTCATACCGGCACCTATGTCTGACAGGTGCAGACCCTCTCATTTATAGGAGACAGAGGGAGTTGGATTTTGAATGTGGGAAGATAAGATGCAAGCTTGTGACTGCCTCGAGGATCTTAACTTTCAGAAGTTATATGGTAATGATGTCGGACCAGATTTGGGAAATGCCTCTGAGTTTCATAAACTCATTCGCGTTGATGTTCTTAGAGAACCTCCGTCCGGACATCTGTGTTGCAGTTAGCATGGTGAGCTCATATTTGGTTGAAGCCTCACTTGATTGGTGCCATGAATCTTCTAAGATATCTTCAGGGCACAATCTCTCATGAATTGAGATACACTGCCGGAAATATGAAACCACATGATTATTCGAATGATGAGTGGGTAGGAAGTATGGAGGATCACTAGAGCACTTCTCAGTGCTGTTTGGAATCTGCCTTGATATCCTGGATGAGCAGGAAGCAGAAGTCGGTGACTCTGAGCACCACCAAGGCAGAATACATTACTGATAGTATGGCCTTCTGTGAGGCAGTCTGGTTGTTGAAGCTCTTCAGTGAGCTATTTGTACACATGATGAATACCACTGTGAATCTCTGTGACAACCAGAGATGGGATTCGATTATTGAGGAATCCCGTATTTGACAATTGCTCCAGCATATAGACATCAATTACTGCCTTATCTGGGATATGGTAAGTCGATGATCAAGGAGGCTCCATCACACTGAGATGATGTACAGGACAGAACCCTGAGGAAAGATCAAATTTGTGATTTTCCCGAACGACTTGGAGTCATCGAGAGACCTTTGTAAAAGGGTCCTGCATGCTGCATACATTGAGCTCTAGGAGCTTTAGGGGGCTTGCAGTTCTATTGGAGCAACATACGACCACATGGTGACTCACCCTCCCCTGGTGGTGCGCACTGAAACAAGATGATTCGCTCTCTTGTGGGACAAGATGATTCGCTCTCTTGTGTAGTAGGATGATTAGTTCTCCTGCGAGGCTTGGATTGATGTGTTCTCCATGGCGATTGTAGCAGGATTGATGTGTTCTCCTGTGAGGCCTGGATTGATGTGTTCTCCATGGCGATTGTAGCAGGATTGATGTGTTCTCCTGTGAGGCCTGAATTGATGTGTTCTCCATGGCTATTGTAGCAGGATTGATGTGTTCTCCTGTGAGGCCTGGATTGATGTGTTCTCCATGGCAGCCTGGATTGATGTGTTCTCCATGGCGATTGTAGCAAGATTGATGTGTTCTCCTGTGAGGACATGATTGATTAAGTTCTCCTGTCGAGACTTCCTACCCATGCAATCTGGGACTCATGGGAAGTACCTCTCATCTGATCAATGAGCAAGGAAATGAAGTTAGGGACCATAGTAATACCGATGGATGCATCGTTGTATCTACCGTACTCCCTACGCTAGGATGTCCTCCATTGATCTGGGATCAATGATACTGGTCTGGGACCAGTGGTAGGAGTTGTACATGCTATGACACTGACTTCGGGTCGGCTGAGACTGGTCTAGGACCAGTGGTACATACTCCGAGACTGACTTCGTGTCAGTGCAGTACTGGTCTGGGACCAGTGAGAGTGGTACATACTATGACGCTGACTTTGGGTTGGTTGAGACTGGTCTGGGACCAGTGGTACACTCTTTGAGACTGCGATACTGGTCTGGGACCAGTGGTAGGAGTGGTACTTACCAGTGTTGCACACATCGCGATAAAATCGCGATAAAATCGGAAAATCGCGATTTTTTAAATTTGCCGATTCAAAGCGCGATTTTTATCGAAAAAATCGCCCATTTTTTTTATAGCGATTTTTATCGAAAAAATCGCGATTTTTTCGATAAAATCGCGATTTTTTCGGTTAAAATCGCGGGGGGGCGCGGGCAGCGGGGTTTTATATGGAAAAAACGATTTTTTTTTTATTCATTCAGCAGTCCGCCGCGGAGGAGAAGGAGAAGAAGGGAGGGAGAGGGTTGCCGTCGGTTGTGGGAGCGAATCGAAGCGATTTTAGGAGGAATCCAAGCCAAGATCGCCAATTTGTCCATAAACCAGGTATGTAGATTAATTTTTTTTTGTTTTGGTTCAATAAAAACTTTGTTTTTCATTGTTTTTAAAGAATTTTTGGAAAATTTTCATTGATTTGGGATGGGTTATTTGTTATGACTATGAGAACCAATTTTTGATTTTATTTTCTCATTTTCTTTAAACATTGTTTATTTTTTTTGATTTTTCATTGTTTTTTGGCATTTGGTTGGGTGACTTGGGTTTAGAAATTGGGATTTTGGAAATAATTAGCTTGTAATTTTGCAAATGCTAAATTGTAATTTGTATTTACTATTATCATTTATGTAATCCTAAATTCCTATTTCCTAATCCTTATTTTTCCATAGGTTTGCAAATTCAAAATTCAAAAACAAACATGCCAAGGAAATTGGATCCTTTCTGGGAATATGGTGACCCTAAAACTCCGAATGATAGACAAAACTTGTATTGCAAGTTGTGTGGAAAGGAAATATTCGGGGGGGTGTACAGGTTGAAGTTCCACCTTGCACAAATCGCTGGACGTGATGTGGGGCCCTGTCTAAAGACAAATGCTGAAATTATCCAAAAAGCCATGAGAGCATTGGGAGAATTAGAGCACACTAGAGACGCCAAAGAAGAACTCAAAAGGCAACTAAAAAGGTCAGTTGAAGGAAGTGGGCCAAGTGGCACAGGTTCTACTGCAGCGTCAGTCAATCCGTTTGCTGCATCATCATATTTTGTTCCTCGAACCACACCTGGTTCACAACCAACTATCGGTTCAATGATGAAAAGAACTGAAAAAGAAAAAGCTGACAAGTTGATGACAAAATTTCTCCTCTGGAGTTATATTCCTTTCAGCATTATAAGGAATAATCCATTTTTCCAACCTACTCTTGATGCTGTTGCCAGTGTTGGCCCGGGGTACAAACTCCCTTCTCTTCATGATTTCAGAGGCCGGCTTCTTCAAGATGAAAAGCGTGACTGCACCCAAAGATTGGAGGATTTTAGGGCATCATGGGCACAAACAGGATGCACTGTTATGTCAGATGGTTGGACTGACCAAAAGGGGAGAACCCTTATAAACTTCTTGGTTAGTTGTCCCTTGGGGACTATGTTTATCAAATCTGTTGATGCAACTCATCAAATCAAAGATGCAAAAAATTTATGTGATTTGCTGGATGTGTTTATTTTGGAGGTGGGTGCAGAAAATGTTGTCCAAGTCATAACGGACAACGCTGCAAATTATGTTGCTGCTGGTAGAATGCTTATGGACAGGCATCCTACTTTATTTTGGACACCTTGTGCTGCCCATTGTATTGATTTGATGTTAGAGGACATAGGGAAAATTCCCTTTGTCAAAGAGGCTGTTGACTCATCAAAAACCATCACAAAATTTATTTACAATCACACATCTGTGCTTAGCTTGATGAGAAAATGCACCAACAACAAAGAGTTGGTGCGCCCCGCCATTACACGGTTTGCGACGAGTTTCATATCTCTTCAATCCCTCTTGAATTCTATGTGGGATTTGAAGAGAATGTTTGTTTCAGAGGAGTGGCGTTCTTCGCCAATGAGCCGCAAACCAGAAGGAGAGGCCGTCTGCAGACTTGTTTCATACCAAGAAGACTTCTGGGCGGGAGTGCAGGAGGTGTGCGCTGTCACTGAACCTTTGGTAAAGGTTCTTCGGTTGGTAGATGGTGAGAAGCCCGCAATGGGCTATTTGTATGAAGCCATGGACAGGGCCAAAGAAGCCATTCGGTCCTACTATGATGACAAGGGAGATGATGGGTTCCAGAGACAACTCCTATGGAAGGTCATTGATGAGCGATGGAACAACACACTCCATCGTCCCATTCATGCTGCTGGGCTTTTCCTGAACCCTGCATTTTCTTATGCATGTGGGTTTAATTTTGATGTTGAGGTCGTGGAAGGATTATTAACCTGTGTCCAGAAGATGGTGAGATCTTCAGAAGAACGTATGGAGATCTCTAGACAAATTGAGCAATATAAGTTGTCAGGTGGCTTATTTGGCTTTGATATGGCTGTCATTGATAGGACGGTTAAAATGCCAGGTATTTTTTAGTTTGTAGTATGTACTTTGTAACTTTGTTTCAAATTTCATTGTTTCTTCAAATTCCATTTTTTTCTTATGTTTATTTAAAATTTTATTTGTAATTTTGTTGTAGACGCATGGTGGAAGATGTATGGTGGCAGAGTACCCCTTTTGCAAAATCTTGCCATACGCATCCTCAGCCAAACATGCAGCTCCTCGGGATGTGAGCGCAATTGGAGTGTATTTGAAAAAATACACAACAAGAAGCGCAATAGGTTAACACTTAAACATTTAAAATATTGCAAATTTCCAAATAAATTTTTGAATTCATTAAAGTTTTAAACAATATTTTTTTTATAATATTAATTATTAATTATTAATTTATTATTTCATGAACTTTGTACAGGTTGGAGTCCCATAGACTTAATGACATGGTCTATGTCTACTACAATCTTCGATTGTGGGTGAAACAACTAGAGAAGACACCTGATACGGAAGCCATCTCATTGGATGGGATTGACACCACTGCTGAATGGAGGGTTGAGACCGAGAGGCCTCTCATGGATCCCACTGAGGATTGGTTAGTGCAGGATGAGGGGGAGGAGGAGGGGGAGGAGGAGGAGGAGGAGGAGCAGGAGCAGGAGCAGGAGGAGGAGGAGTTGGAGGAGCAGGAGGAGGAGGTGACACCGCCTACCCGGGCTACCCGGGCTACCACTACCACCAGTAGAGGATGTGGTCTCCGTCCACCTCAGCCTCCTATAGCTGCTACTACTAGTTCTTCAGCTTCTAGAGCACGTCAGACTCCACTGCCATTTCCACCACCACAGGCACCAGCTTCTACATCTAGAGGGAAAGAGAAAGTTGTGCCATTTTCTCGCAAGAGGGGCAGAGGAAATCAATAGGATTAGACTTTCATTTTATTGTATATGACATTATGACATGATGAGATACATTATCATATTTTTTGTTGATATTTTGAGGCTGAGTTGGACTTGGGACTCAGGACTTACTATTCAGGACATGATTCAATGTTATGTGTGATTTTAGCGCTAGAAATGATATTAAACATCTTATATATTAGTTTTTTTATCATATTTATGTGTCAATGTATTTATTTTATGTTGTAGATGGTTTAGATATTAAAAAAATTGAAAAAAATTGAAAAAAAATGAATATTTTTGTGCCAAACGATTTTTTCCCGCTTTTTTCCGATTTTTTCCCGATTTTAACGATTTTTTCCGCTTTTTTCCCGGCGCCGATTAAATCCCGATCGCGATGTGTGCAACACTGGTACTTACTATGAAGCTGACTTCGGGTCAGTTGAGAGTCGAGACTGGTCTGGGACTAGTGGTATGCACTCTGAGACTGACTTCAGGTCAGTGGAGAATGGTATGACTCATTCTCGATCAATTCTTCTTCTTCATAGTTCAGCGGAGATGAGCAGAGCCAGCAGAGCAAAGCTAGCAGAGCTGAGCTGAGCAGCGCAGAGCCAGTAGAGCCGAGCAGAGCAGAGCCAGTAGAGCTGAGCAGAGCAGAGCCAGCAGCGCTGAGCAGAGCAGAGCTAGTAGAGCCAGCAACGCTGAGCAGAGCAGAGCCGAGCCAGCAGAGCTAAGCAGAGCCGAGCCAGCAGAGCTGAGCAGAGCAGAGCAAAGCCAACAGAGCTGAGTAGAGCCAGCAGAGCTAGGCAGAGTAGTGCAAGGCACTAATGGCAGAGATAGTTCAGTTGTACACATGGATAACCGAATGGAGTTCTCCCTAGTTGAGAGGGAGTGTTAAATTGGCAACTAGGGCCAAACTCCATGTGGGTCAGCTTATTTATGACAACTGATATTTTTATTGGATCCCTCTCGTCGAGAGGTGTAGGATTGATCGAAAGATCATCCGATTCCGATAAGTATTTATGGAGATATGAATTTATTTTGTTTATATAATTATTGTCAAGCCGACCAACGCTTATGTAGGCTCTAGAAGCCCAACCGACGTGTCTATTCATCATCCTCATTTTTAGTATAAATAAGAGAAGACTTTAAGTCATTTGATACACATTCATTATGGGATCTCCTCTCCACGTCTTGGGTTTTTTGGAGAAGGAGATGCACTAATGAAGGATGCCCTAAAATGATGACCTAATCCATCATAGATCAAGGAGACTTATACGTTGTTCATGTCGAGATATATACGCTGCTCATGGAGACATATATACGCAGGACATGAAGACAGTTACATGCAATACAACGCAGTCATGGTAAAATCTTAACGTTGTTCACGGGACACTTATACGCTGGGTAACCATAGGCACTTATATGTTATCATAAAGGGAAGTCGCAGAGGTATTGGGTCAAGGCATTAAGCCACAACCAGGTATGAAGCCGCAGAGAGCTGCAGCCACTCTAAACGCTGTTATAAACACTCCAATTCGCACAGCTGGGAGACCTTATGCAGTTAATAGATGGAGACATTACGCAGTTACTAGAGGGAGACCTTACGCAGTAAATAGAGACATATACGCACAGACCTTACACAGTAAATAGAGACACATACGCACAGACCTTACGCAGTTAATAGATGGAGATATTACGCAGTTAATAGATGGAGACATTACGCAGTTACTAGAGGGAGACCTTACGCAGTAAATAGAGACATATACGCACAGACCTTACGCAGTAAATAGAGACACGTACACACAGACCTTACGCAGTTAATAGATGGAGATATTACACAGTTAATAGATGGAGACATTATGCAGTTACTAGAGGGAGACCTTACGCAGTAAATAGAGACATATACGCACAGACCTTACGCAGTAAATAGAGACACATACGCACATACCTTATGCAGTTAATAGATGGAGATATTACGCAGTTAATAGATGGAGACATTACGCAGTTACTAGAGGGAGACCTTACGCAATAAATAGAGACATATACGCACAACGTTCAAGGGATACATATGCAGCAATATATAAATATGCACAGCAAGGACTCCTTCACACAAAACGAAGACACTAACCCCCTACACGCAACGCAGATCATGAGGACTCCTTCGTGCCAATTTCAAGAGAGATGAAGGAGCTGAAGATATGCATTATAGTGGGCTATGGCAGTCTCCCCATGAAGCAGCCACAGTAAGGGTTGACTGCACTTGAGGTTTAGGTGCAGTCACAACCTCGATACATGAAGCAGTCAATAAATCACTGTATGATGTCGCCGCAGCAAGTCAAAAGTGATAAAGAAGCCTAAAGCCGGAATCTATGAAGGCCTAATTCACAGCTAAGGAAGCAGTATAAGCAGCAGATCTGAGGAGCCATAATACACAGTCATCGACTGACCCTAAGCCACAGCAAAAGGAGCCCTAAACGCAGCAAGAACAATTCTGTTGACAGCATGAGGTAAGGGACTGTTTAGGCATCATTTTGTGACTTTGTTTTCTTCTTGTAGGAGGGCCGAGTTAGAGAAGCTCTAGATCAGATCTGTTGGGGTATCTTTGAAGGATCAAGGATAACGTTCTGCTGCCTGGAAGCTACAGGAAAACTGTGTGTTAGGCCACAGGCCATAACACCACAGTCAAGGTTTGTTCATGAGTGTTTAAGGGCTCATATATGCCCAGATCATCAGCATAATCTAGGAGTTGTCTTGTGAGTTAATACTACTAAGGTTAAAGGCTGTTTTGATGACTGTTGGAGGACTGGTGCTGTAATGTTTGGTGCCCTAACTGCTGAAGCAGTGACAGCTAGTGCAGCGAAAGACATCAGAGTTCTGGGAGATGTTTTGGGTCAAAGGTTGATCATGATTGGCTTAGTTTGCTGAACATCCTGTTGATACCAGATGTATGATCTTCAGAGGAAAATTCTGTCCTGTACGACCAGCATTGTCTTCTCTGGTCACGTCTTTTCTACTGCTGTCATAAATATCAGTCTTGTATATTTGTACTATCTCTCTCTTTGCTGAACTTTGAAGATAAAAGAAGATTTGATCAAAGGGTTTCCCCACACATTGTGGGTTTTGTCCCTGGCTCGCGCCATATCTTGTGTCCTCTTGTCTTGGCTTGTCTTCTGCAATTTTATATTTATGTTCTATTTGCAGTTTATTGTAATGTTGATGTGATTGCTAACTATGAAAATTTAAATAAATTGCTCTAGCATAGAACATACCATAAAATTAACATCTACTCACCTCCAGATCTCCTTTTAGGACTGCGGCTCCTCTTCTAGTATCTTTGTCCACACTCTTAGGCTGATCTGGGTTAGTTCAACCCTCAAGGTTGCCACAAGACCCACCTGTTGTCCAATTCAGAGTCTGCTGCCTACCCTGGGTAGTCTCTTACCCTTTTGACCCCTGTCCAAGCTTCTTTAGGCCTGTGGCCTGCCTGAAACAACCTCCCAATGCTGCGGCCCATCTGCACAAGGGAAACCCCACACAACAACACAAACATCTTCCAAACAACCCTCAAAACTGCGACTGCCTTCCTGTAGGATGTCGGCATGCAAAAGAGGATAAACACAACCCATAACAATCCTTAAATTAGCTCAGACTTGCCCCTAACAGCCTTAGCCTCCTGCCTAAGGAACTCGGCCCATCAAATAGCCCAACAATGATGTCAACCTTTCCCTTCCTCCTTCACTGGAGTCATCTTCCTTCTGCGGCTATTTTAGAGAGAAGAAATATGTGTTGTAAATTTGTCAAATGAGGTTGGAGGTGACTTCTTTTTATAGGCAAAGGAGACGTGTTCAACTTGACTAGTTAAGCCCAAGCCGACCTTGATAAATTGCACATGTGTGGGCTTGAATCTGAAAACATATTTCTCCTTGTCCAAATTTAGTGATATTTAGGTCAATTTCGGTCCTCTCGAAAAGAGGAATTCAATGCCATAATTATCTTCTTCAAATGAGCTGCCCAAAGTGGAATTTGGCCCTAGTTGCCAATTTTAATAGGGGGACAAAGCCCTAGAAGGAGGCCTCAGTTAAGAGAAACTTCGTGAGATGACAAGACCAAGAGATGTCTGCAAGTATGATGCTACAAATGATAAAGGATGTCTTTTATAAATATCTCCTTCAAACCCTAAATAATCCTTGAGAACAATCTTAGATCAACTTTGAGATATTTTACAAACAATAATAGTGTTGAGAAATCTAGGGCATAAATAATTTAAAAGATTTCTTTTCTTGATAATTGGTTGTGATATACTTTTACTTCTTAGCTTATAGTTTTTGCATCTTTATGTTATTATTGTGTTATTTTCATCAAGACAATTACCAATATGCACAACAAAAGACAAGTGACACAGTATGTAGGCTTGCCAGCCAAGGCCAAAACCCCTCACCTCTTGAGAGGAAAACCCGATCAAAACTCTTCTTCTAGATCTTCAATTGATGAGTACCAAGACCATGACAAAGATGCTTGACTCTAGTATCCTCTCGAGAACCTTGTCACTAATGTTGATGCTCTGACTCTTCCCTTTCTCGACTTTCTTCTTAATCTTGAACTGCTTTCCTCGTCTCCTTCTAGAGAAACTCGGTCTCTATACTTTGTTGGAAATACTGAGAGGGGGGTGAATCAGTATTTCTTTTTCTCACTATTGTTTTACTAGTTAAAACATATATGTTCAGAACACAAAATGAACAGCAGGAATAAATACTTTTATTAATATAATTGTGCAGTAAAATAAATACAATAAATAGATTGTCACAATTGGTTGCCAAGCTCCAACTTGGACTTTGGTGAGGCTCCAACCTCCTGCGCACCAACTCTATTTTGCCAAGACACCAATCTTGGACTTAGGAGCACCAACTCCCAAGGACTTCAATCCTGTTCAATTCTGAGGCTCCAACCTCTTTGGTATACACTGGTGTGCTGCTGCGCTCTTTTCAGCTTCCACTGCTTCTGCTGCCCCCTTTTCTTCTGCTGCTTTCACTATCTCATGGTCAAGTTATATCGTTCACGAACAACCACTATAGTTCTCTGTTTTTGCTGCTTTTATATGCTCCATGCACCTGTCCATTTGTTTCCTCTTACATGCTGGCTCTTTGGCTTCCTCCTCACTTGATCGCTTGACACTTCGGCTTCCATTCCTCTGCTTCTTTTGTCTATACAAGTGTTCCAAAATCTGAGTAGAAAAACCCAAACTCCCCTTTCTTAAATAAAACTCGGCCCTTGACCTGTGGTTAATACCTTACAGGCTTTATCGGAGGCGTTTAATCACCCATCGGAAGCCACCACCCGAGCGTTTTAATCAACCATCGGAAGCCACCACCCGAGCGTTTTAATCACCCATCGGAAGCCACCACCCGAGCGTTTTATCAACCATCGGAAGCCACCAACCGAGCCTTTAATCAACCATCACCGAGCGCTTTAATCAACCATCACTGAGCGCTTTAATCAACCATAGCACAGGTTTTAATATATATCTTAACCCCGCGGCCATGTATCATATAATACACGGAAAACATTATAAACCCCCGCTCTAATTCAAATTCCGAACTTCAATTATTATGCACCCGCCTTTACAATTATCGGCGGGTCCGGATTTCGGCGGTCGCAATAACTCTTAAGCCCAGACCTCCGACTAGGTGCGGACCCGATATGGCTTTAGACTCCCTTTAATATTGTTTCGGGTTCGATGAACATCAATGTTCGCTGTAAACAATAGACCCATTCCTCCGATGTAACGCGGACCCGATGCCTCCTTACATTTCTTCCTAAACTGAATTCGGATCCGTCATATCGGCGGATTCCTTATCGGCGAGTCTTGATGGGTTGCGGACCCGATCTACTTTAGGCTACTCCAAATATAATTTCGGCTCCGGATGATTTCGACGATCGCAACCTCCGCTGCTTCGATGCGATACAAGAGTTCTGCGGACCCGATATGATTTTACACTTCACTTGATAATAGTTTCGGCTCCGGATTTTGCTGATGCGATAAGGATTCTCTGCTCCGCGGACTCGATATGCTTTCTATTTTGCTTGATAAGAGTTTCGGCTCCGGATTTCGGAGCTTGCACCTTGAACAGTTCCGACATTCTGGATGCGATATATTATAGACTGTTTTTAATAAGTCCATCGGGTCCATGCCTCTATCGCAATCGGCAGATTATAGCGCCATCCCTTATGACTTACGATCACTGCGGATGCGATATGATATTAAGCCACAGTGTATATGCCTGTCGGGTCCGCAGCCTTATCGCAATCGGCGATCGGGAGAGTGTCATGCCTTTGTGTGTTGTTGCGATGGGCGGATGCGATATAGCATTCAACCATAACATAATTCTGCATCGGGTCCGCATTATTATCGCAATCGGAGGTTTCAGTGGTGGCACATAGCTGAACCGCCGATTAGTGATGTCGTCGATATATATATATATATATATATATGCCTTTATATATAAACTTCTTCGCCGATAGTGTGTTTGTAATATGTGCCCGCCGATAGTTGTGAATGCATATATATATGATTTCTGGCCGCCGATAGTGTTATCTGTGGCATATATGGCTCTGTTTGCTGCATTTGCTCCTCCGATGGCTCCTCTTGCTCCTCTTGTTCCGATAGCTCCTCTTCTTTGGCATATATATGGCATATATATATGTGGCTCCTCCTATAGCTCCTCTTTGCTCCAATGTGGCTCCTCTGGCTTGGTTTGCTCCTCTTGGCTCCATTTGCTCCTCTTGGCTCCGATATGCTCTGTCTCCTCCTCTTGAATATTGCCATATTGACATCAATGACAATCTGTGTCCAACATACTTCACACTGTTTCGTCTCGACTTCTCCTATAGAAACTCGGTCTTTATGATCTCACTGGCTTCCTCTAGAGAATCTCGGTCTCTAGATCTCTATCTCGGTCAGTGTTGATAATATCAACAATATAATTGCGATATTTGAAAATATCGCGATATTTTTGGCAAAACGATATACCATTGAGTAAATATTGTGATATTTTCCGTTTTGAAAATATCACGACGTCTTCAACATATCGGCAAAATATTGTGATATTTTGAAAATATCGACTAAATATTTGAAAATATCGACTATGTTTAAAAATCTGAAAAAATTGATTTTTTATGTTTGCTGATATTTGTTGATAGTTTGCCGATAAGATGTTTTCAGGACCCTCGCCGATATTTGTTGATAGTTTGCCAATAAGATGTTTTAAGGACCCTCGCCGATATTTTGCCGATACTGATATTTTCAACACTGATCTCGATTACCCAAAACAAGTGTCCCAGACGAATCCTTTCTTCACTGCCCAAGAAGAAACCCCCTTCACTGCCCCAGAAGAAGCCTCCTTTGTTGCCCCAAAAGAAACTTATCTTCGCTGCCCCAAAAGAAACTTATCTTCGCTGCCCCAAAAGAAACTTCTCCTTCACTTGTCAAGAAGAATTCTCCTTTGTTGACCCCAAAAGAATCTACCTTTCGCAATAATCATAAGAATCCTTCTTCGCTATACCTTCTTTGCACTTCTACTGTTGGAATCCACTTCGCACTTTTCCTTGATCGAATGCTTGTCGAGTTGTTTCCTTTAAGTAAGACTGAGTATGGCTATATATGCACTTCATCTCATGTCCTTTAGGCCGACATGATCACAAGAGTTAGGCCGACCTCTTCTAGCATGTTCTTCCATCGTTGTAGGCCGACTTGAAGAGGATAAGTGACAAGGTCTTGGAGGATACTTTACATAGACAAGTTTGATTCTAGACAAAGTGTAACATGACTTCATTACATGGCAATGACTCTATCATTTTAGGACTAGATGACAAATAATTCCTAAAGACTCTCAATGGAAGTCTTTACTCAAAAACGAAATCTCTAGCTCATGAAACCCATGAAGGAAGTCAATACAATAATTTTATTTTTCTTCTGTACATCTCATTACATAAAATCATAATTACATGTCATTATGAAGACGAATGTATGAAATGACAATCAGTGATGTATGTATGGATTGTGGCAGAAAGGAATGAACAAATGGTGTGACAACATTGTGTGGTGCTGGTCAATGATGCCTTGGTTGTTGGTCGCCGTCTTCAGCAGGGTTCAATGGTCAAATTGTATGGAGACGTGTGTTGGAAATATTAAGAGGGGGGTGAATTAGTATTTCTCTTCAATTAGTGTATTTTTAACTTTACAGAGCATTAATTAACGTTAACATACGATGTAACATAAATCGATAATAAACAACACCATTCAACAATGCACAATAGTTAAGACAATAGACACAAGATTTTTAGGTGGAAACCCCTCTGGGACAAAAACCATTGAACACTTCTTAGTATTTGTCTTCAATTAAATGTACATCAATATTTTTAGCTCTAGCTGAGGGAGGCTCCAACCCCCTGGTTTACAGGCTCCAACCTGTAGGATGCTCCAACACCCTGTTTACTAGCTACAAATGGAAGGACGTTCCAATGCCCTAGTTCATAGGCTTCGACTTGAAGGATGCTCCAACACCCTGCTTACCAGCTACAACCGAAAGGATGCTCCAACGCCCTGAGCAGGGTCCATTATGCCCTCGCATCACCCTGCCACCTTGAAGTGTTCTCAGGCTCCAACTTGAGGGAGACTCCACTCTCTTTCCTTGCACCACACTACCACCCTTATTAGCCGACGAACCACGTTTCACAATTTTTAGACTAGATCCCCCTATGCTCAGTAAAATAAATAACATCAAATAAATTGTTGGATTTTGTCGTTCTACAATACTACACAAAGCCGTCAGCAAATGCAACAACTTCTTATTTTCGATGATCAAACCCTACTTGTAATCCCAATGCTATACTTCAACTTTTGCAATTGAAACCAAACACTACTTGTTGTTTAGATATATCTGTTAATAACCCTAGCAATAATATGTCCAATCCACTAACACAGTGATTTGCATTGTATCTGTTCTGGCATCACAATCTTGTTATATTGCAATTGTTATCGCTGTTTTCTTATGCCCATGAGCGCAAACCTAGATGCCACCAATCTGACCTATGCCAATCTGTAAGCTGTATCCTTGACGAGCTTGGAATCATAGGATGCTGAAACAAAATGTTGCAACAAAACCCTAGCTGCTCATATTGGTGTCATCAACTAGTGCAAATGCTTATGATCTTAATGTTTTTCTCGGTTCTTAATTTGGATCAATAATGCTTTCAAAAATCATGTTAAACCAGTGAACTAAGAACTCTACAAATTGCCTAGCGCATTCTAGTTCCCAACTTGGATCCAAAATAACTATATATGACCATATATATGTTCTACGATTTGATTCTTTTAGTCATCCTTCAAATGACTTGCTAGACGACTTACATTTGTTAATTATGCGACAAAACGTCAAATTAAGAAATCAAAGTTCTTACCGCCAAGGCCCAATATTCATATAATATAAATATACAATAGTGCCCAACATACAACATGCATCCCTTAACAAATGAATCCAATGTATAAAATGAATTCAGTGTATTCAAGTTGGAGGGCTATAAGTGATGACAAGCTTCGTAATGACCCATGGCTGTAGTAAAGGGTGTATCTATACTAATTGCTACCGACACAATAGTTCTTGTAATTTATTCAACCCTCTTTCGTTGCAATGAAAATTAGCTGTAATGTGATAGTCTACTTGCCTCTCTTCTGACCCAATATTTGTTTGTATTTGGCCCTTCGACAACCTTATCAAATACAAAAATGAATGGCGGTGGAGGAGAGTCACATGCAAAAACCAAATTGAATATACTAGTATAATTTGAAGCCTTTCTTGATATGAATGTCGTCTGTCACCAAGGATCTGGAAAATGGTTTCAAAGCTTGTTTTGTTCATCCCAAGTTGCACAAAGCGCGATCGAGATTTAATCGGCGCCGGGAAAAAAGCGGAAAAAATCGACAAAAGCGGGAAAAAAGCGGGAACAAAGCGTTTGGCACAAAAATATTCATTTTTTTTCAATTTTTTTAATATCTAAACCATCTACAACATAAAATAAATACATTGACACATAAATATGATAAAAAAACTAATATATAAGATGTTTAATATCATTTCTAGCGCTAAAATCACACATAACATTGAATCATGTCCTGAATAGTAAGTCCTGAGTCCCAAGTCCAACTCAGCCTCAAAATATCAACAAAAAATATGATAATGTATCTCATCATGTCATAATGTCATATACAATAAAATGAAAGTCTAATCCTATTGATTTCCTCTGCCCCTCTTGCGAGAAAATGGCACAACTTTCTCTTTCCCTCTAGATGTAGAAGCTGGTGCCTGTGCTGGTGGAAATGGCAGTGGAGTCTGACGTGCTCTAGAAGCTGAAGAACTAGTAGTAGCAGCTACAGGAGGCTGAGGTGGACGGAGACCACGTCCTCTACTGGTGGTAGTGGTAGCCCGGGTAGCCCGGGTAGGCGGTGTCACCTCCTCCTCCTGCTCCTCCAACTCCTCCTCCTCCTGCTCCTGCTCCTGCTCCTGCTCCTGCTCCTCCTCCGGCTCCTCCTCCTCCTCCCCCTCCTCCTCCCCCTCATCCTGCACTAACCAATCCTCAGTGGGATCCATGAGAGGCCTCTCGGTCTCAACCCTCCATTCAGCAGTGGTGTCAATCCCATCCAATGAGATGGCTTCCGTATTAGGTGTCTTACTCTTCTCTAGTTGTCTCACCCACAATCGAAGATTGTAGTAGACATAGACCATGTCATTAAGTCTATGGGACTCCAACCTGTACAAAGTTCATGAAATAATAATTAATAATTAATATTATAAAAAAAATATTGTTTAAAACTTTAATGAATTCAAAAATTTATTTGGAAATTTGCAATATTTTAAATGTTTAAGTGTTAACCTATTGCGCTTCTTGTTGTGTATTTTTTCAAATACACTCCAATTGCGCTCACATCCCGAGGAGCTGCATGTTTGGCTGAGGATGCGTACGGCAAGATTTTGCAAAAGGGGTACTCTGCCACCATACATCTTCCACCATGCGTCTACAACAAAATTACAAATAAAATTTTAAATAAACATAAGAAAAAAATGGAATTTGAAGAAACAATGAAATTTGAAAGTTGAAACAAAGTTACAAAGTACATACTACAAACTAAAAAATACCTGGCATTTTAATCGTCCTATCAATGACAGCCATCTCAAAGCCAAATGTGCCACCTGACAACTTATATTGCTCAATTTGTCTAGAGATCTCCATACGTTCTTCTGGAGATCTCACCATCTTCTGGACACAGGTTAATAATCCTTCCACGACCTCAACATCAAAATTAAACCCACATGCATAAGAAAATGCAGGGTTCAGGAAAAGCCCAGCAGCATGAATGGGACGATGGAGTGTGTTGTTCCATCGCTCATCAATGACTTCCCATAGAAGGAGTTGTCTCTGAAACCCATCATCTCCCTTATCATCATAGTAGGACCGAATGGCTTCTTTGGCCCTGTCCATGGCTTCATACAAATAGCCCATTGCGGGCTTCTCACCATCAACCAACCGAAGAACCTTTACCAAAGGTTCTGTAACAGCGCACACCTCCTGCACTCCTGCCCAGAAGTCTTCCTGGTATGAAACTAGTCTGCAGACGGCCTCTCCTTCTGGTTTGCGGCTCATTGACGAAGCACGCCACTCCTCTGAAAGAAACATTCTCTTCAAATCCCACATAGAATTCAAGAGGGATTGAAGAGATATGAAACTCGTCGCAAACCGTGTAATGGCGGGGCGCACCAACTCTTTGTTGTTGGTGCATTTTCTCATCAAGCTAAGCACAGATGTGTGATTGTAAATAAATTTTGTGATGCTTTTTGATGAGTCAACAACCTCTTTGACAAAGGGAATTTTCCCTATGTCCTCTAACATCAAATCAATACAATGGGCAGCACAAGGTGTCCAAAATAAAGCAGGATGCCTGTCCATAAGCATTCTACCAGCAGCAACATAATTTGCAGCATTGTCCGTTATGACTTGGACAACATTTTCTGCACCCACCTCCAAAATAAACACATCCAGCAAATCACATAAAGTTCTTGCATCTTTGATTTGATGAGTTGCATCAACAGATTTGATAAACATAGTCCCCTTGGGACAACTAACCAAGAAGTTTATAAGGGTTCTCCCCTTTTGGTCAGTCCAACCATCTGACATAACAGTGCATCCTGTTTGTGCCCATGATGCCCTAAAATCCTCCAATCTTTGGGTGCAGTCACGCTTTTCATCTTGAAGAAGCCGGCCTCTGAAATCATGAAGAGAAGGGATTTTGTACCCCGGGCCAACACTGGCAATAGCATCAACAGTAGGTTGGAAAAATGGATTACTCCTTACAATGCTGAAAGGAATATCACTCCAGAGGAGAAATTTTGTCATCAACTTGTCAGCTTGTTCTTTTTCAGTTCTTTTTAGCATTGAACCAATAGTTGGTTGTGAACCAGGTGTGGTTCGAGGAACAAAATATGATGATGCAGCTACCGGATTGACTGACGCTGCAGTAGAACCAGTGCCACTTGGCCCACTTCCTTCAACTGACCTTTTTAGTTGCCTTTTGAGTTCTTCTTTGGCATCTCTAGTGTGCTCTAATTCTCCCAATGCTCTCATGGCTTTTTGGATAATTTCAGCATTTGTATTTAGACAGGGCCCCACATCATGTCCAGGGATTTGTGCAAGGTGGAACTTCAACCTGTACACCCCCCCGAATATTTCCTTTCCACACAACTTGCAATACAAGTTTTGTCTATCATTCGGAGTTTTAGGGTCACCATATTCCCAAAAAGGATCCAATTTCCTTGGCATGTTTGTTTTTGAATTTTGAATTTGCAAACCTATGGAAAAATAAGGATTAGGAAATAGGAATTTAGGATTACATAATACAAATTACAATTTAGCATTTGCAAAATTACAAGTTAATTATTTCCAAAATCCCAATTTCTAAACCCAAGATACCCAACCAAATGCCAATGGCAAATGCCAAAAAACAATGAAAATTCAAAAAAAATAAACAATGTTTAAAAAAAATGAGAAAATAAAAATAAAAAATTGGTTCTTATAGTCATAACAAATTACCCATCCCAAATCAATGAAAAATTTCAAAAAATTCTTTAAAAACAATGAAAACCAAAGTTTTTATAGAAGCAAAACCAAAAAAAATTAATCTACATACCTCTTTTATGGACAAATTGGTGATCTTGGCTTGGATTCCTCCTAAAAACGCTTGGATTCGCTCCCAAATCCGACGGAAACCCTTCAGCTCCTCTCCCTCACCTCTTCTCCTCCTCCTTCGCGCGGCGACAACACAATGAATTAAAAAAAAATCGAATTTGCCATATAAAGCCCCGCTGCCCGCGCCTCCCACGATTTTTACGCAAAAAATCGCGATTTTTTCGAAAAAATCGCGATATTTTCAAAAAATCGCGATTTTTTCGATAAAAATCGGTATAAAAAAAAAGTGGCGATTTTTACGGATAAAAATCGCGATTTGATCGGGCAGAGGAAAAAATCGCGATTTTCCGATAAAATCGCGATTTTATCGCGATTTTAACAACACTGGTTCATCCTCAAGATAAATTTATCAGATTGTAATCAAACAAACACCTAAGTATCAAACGAAGTGACCCTCCAAAGGAAAATCTGATGCTTCAAATCAATCTCATTCATTATTGAATTAAATGCGCGTCTGCAAGCTGAATCATTAAATTATAATGTTTGATTGCAGTCGATTCACCTTTTTCCCATTCGAATTAAGTGAGAGAGGCTACGCTATTTGATGGTGAGACTATGACGCTTGCATATAATTCTAGGTGGTTGCGTTGTAATCATATAAATACACTTTCTTCTACTTTGCTATCAAATCTGAACCATGTCCACGTGGAAACTAACCAATGCAAATTGAAATTGGCTTTGACTTGTGCTCGTTCGAAAGAGAACTAGATCGTGGAACTCTTCGCTAGTCTATGCTGCCGATTTGTATATTAATTATGTATTTAGAGGGACCTCAAAACATGACATGGGACCCAAATTTCAAGTCCAAGGTGTAACAATCCTATATGAGTTGTTTGTGACAATTTGAAATGCTAACGATCCTTGCTGTCATGAATCACACTCTGAAACCACAAGTTAACTTTGAAACCGAAGATAGCTCATAATACCTTGGCGAAAGCCATGATCAAACCATATGCCCAAAATTGTTAAGCCTTATCTCACTGCTTCAGATCAACTTGCAGGATGCGCATTAAAACTAAGCGAATGCCATGCCCAGTAAAAAACTACAATCCATAAACCCTTAATGTTGTAACAAAGATTGGAAATTCGTGCCTCTTATGATCTGTCTCAGAGTTGAAGACAATTTCAGAGAACATTACTTTAGATGATGTGCATTAGACTCATGTCTTAAAGGCGAGATATGGTGGCCTTTTTATGGTTATCTTTTAGGATGAAAGGGTGCCTCCCATGGGTGAGCCATCTTAACATTTGGAGACCTGATTTGGAGGAAAAATTTAATTTGAATTTTAAATTTTAAATTGGAGGGACATTCAAATTTAAATCCATGGAGCCTAAAACCCTTTATGAGTTTGACTCAAAAATATTCCTCCCTTCCATAAGATCTTTCTCCATAATGAAATTAGTTTACTTCTCAATGAGGGACCTTATGACTAGATCATTATCTTAGCAAAAGAGAAGTTGCCACGTCATCAACTAGAATGGGGTTTTTGCGCACAAGTTGGGGTCTTCATCTTCAAATAAGGATATCTCCCAAACTGTGAAGGCTCTCGTGGCATGCCACATACCACCGGAATTGGCAACGAGGTGAATCAACTGATGATTGTGAGTGAGGCAAATTCACTGATCTTCGTCCTCAAAAGTCTTCAACAAGTACGAGGTTATTTGGAGCTTCAAGGGCTTTTAGGGTTTTTCAATCATTTAGAGCTTCAATTAATGCAAACTAGACAAATATTAAGAGCGTTCAATCACTAATGTTGGCATCAATGACAAAAACATTCAACAATCTCTCCCTTTGTCATTGATGACAACACATACTCCTTCTGCGATCATTGTCCCCCTAACTCCATGCCTCTGGTCTTCTCTTCCTGATTTCTCTACCCCTTTGACATTAATGGCAAAGGGTGAATCCCCCTAACACGCTGCCTACTTTTCTTTTGGAGCAACATGCCAATACCCTCCTCTGTCTTGCTGCAAGATGACTATCTTCCTTTAACTGCTTCTCTTCCTTAATGCTTGCTGCAATAGGCAAGCTATCTCCCCATGACATGCTATGCTTTACATGGGTTGCCATACTTGATTCTACCCGTCAATATGCATTAATGACATGGGTCATTTTGCGATTCGGTCCTTAACCTTTCTTGCCAAAACTACTACTTCACTGAAACTGCTCATATTGTTGAATGTTGTTCTAAAGATTTCTTCATCTCTGCTAACTGTCAACCTGTCAAATGATAGATCTTCAAAACTACAATCGCTGCTACATAGACTCCCCCTTTCAATGTTTACAGCGAGTCAACATGTTGGATTGTTTAGAATAATGTATGAACCATCTCTTCGGCCAGATCATCCTAAAGCTTGACATCTTCCAATGTACGTGTTGATTCATCACGACCTTTAACTTCTACAAAACCTGAAAGCATGATTGCATAGATTTTTTCATTCAGTTGATCTTCTTGCATTTGCTTTCTTCTCCAGACCTTCCTGTACCCTATGTCACACGGTTCGGGTTTGAATTCGAGTTCGACAACGATTAAGTTCGATTCGAATTCGAATTTCCGATGAGGTTCGACATTAAGTTCGATTATACATATTTTTCAACATATATAAATATATATGACATAAAATAATAAAAATCAAAATCAATCAATAAAGCTATATGAGTAGCAGTGAGCACCCGCGAGCCACAAATCACGACCACTATTCACATCATGCTCCAGGTGGTGGGGACAAGCAACATCTAGAAATTGAATTCATGAAATTGCAGAGAATACAATAGGTAGCGGCAACACTGACACAATAGAGTGAGTACACTCGTACTGAAGTTGGCTTGTGAAAATCTATTGATAGCCATGGTAAATAAAGCCAAACTAGTGGCCACTGCGGGAAACTAACTGGCAAGAAGCGAAACAAGAGAAAACCATGTGTTGCCCATGGCTTTTCTCATAAACCTTAAAACAACTGACAAAAACAACCCAAACTCTAATCTCAGACGCTAAAAAAAATTTAAAAAATTATAAAATTTGTCTTCAGGTTCGTCTTTAGGTTCGCCTTGAGGTTTGAATTCCTTGAGGTTCGACTATCAGGTTCGCCGAACTTGAACGAATTTGAAATATTTTTTTGGGTTCGCCGAATTTCGAACCTAAAGGTTCCCTGTGACATAGCCTCTACCTGGTGTTAGGGTTGAAAGATTCCATCTTGAACCTCCAATCACAAGCTATATGCCCATAGTTATGGCATTTGTAACATTCAATGTCGAGCTTGAATGATTGAATATAATTTCTGCTGACAAACTTTGTTTGAAATTTGTCCTGCGATCCTGCAAACTTGCTTCTAGGGTTTTGATAATATCTTTGATGATTTGCCTTGCTATATATATTGCAATCCCTGGCCATATGCCCGAAGTTGGAACATGAAAAACAATGACCATTAAACATGCTAGGGTACCTGGATGAGATGTCTTGTCTCGATGATCTTTTGTAGTCATTCTTCATTGGAGGAGATGCAACATTTTCAACCTTCTTCTGTCCTTCATCTCAATTTAGACTTTGAGGGATCCTGTTGTCAGCCTTCTCATCAATCTTGCTTTACGAAGACTTGGAGCTTGTGCCTTCATTGCATGTAGATTTTCCTATTTCCCTTTCTTTGATCTTCAATCTGGCCATGTCATTGTTCTTCCTTTCATCATACAACAATTTCTCCTTCCTGAGATTGTCTATTTTAGATAGGGCAATGTCAAGTTCTCCTTGCTTTTGAACAAGGTCTTCTTGAAATCTAACTTTCAACAATTTCCTTCTTTCTTCTGCTTCTTCTATTTGCAATTTTAGAAGAATGACCTTTTCATTTAGTTTGTTGAAGTCTTGTATTTGTTCCTTTTGCCTTTCACTTTCTTTCTTGAGCTTGTCTATTTTTGCAATAGTTGCATCAAGTTCCTTTTGCTTTTGATCGACTTTTGCCTCACGCTTTTGAACATACTCTTCTAATTGGCTTGTTAAAATTTTCTTTTTCTTTGCTGCTTCCTGCACTTGATGCCTTAGAAGGGAAACCTCTTCTTCGAGTGTTCGATTTCGCTTTCTTGCTTTGCTTAGGTCACATAAGGCGCTGATCAATTTTTCCTCTACTTCAGCGAGTTCTTCCTCATTTGCGTCATTGGAATCAAAATCATCATTATTATTTTCATCTTGACTTGGATAGAGATCATCAAGCTTCTTCTAAAGACTTCTCATGGATGAGCATCGATCAACTTTGGCTTTTCAAGGATTTGGCATAGTAATAAGAATTATTCATGGCTTTCACATTGTAGTTTCTAGATTTTTCGATAGATGTGTCCTCAGATACAATAGATTGCCATACACAATATCCATTGGCTTGTAGATAGGCTTCCATTTTAGCTTTCCAGAATACAAATTTTGATTCATTGAAAAAAGGAATTGGACCACCCTGTTTCTCTTCGTCAACTATAGTAGGTTTTAAAAGTATTTCAATATTAGGGACTTCCTTTGATTCCTTTGAACACTTGGCATGTTGCTTTCTTGACTTTCCCATCTTGATTCATCTAAGATCTGCCCTCCAGTTGTTAAGTTGCAACTAAAGGAACCTACTTTGATACCTATTTTTGGAAATATTGCTGGGCTCTACGTAGCTTGCACTGACTACTGCTCTAGCTTTCTCCGCTTATGTGTTGGTCTCCCGGTATTGTCCCTGCCTCTCTACCTTGTACTCACTACCCCTCGCTGCTGATAACTGATTCAACTTTGCTTAACAACCCCGCTCTAGCAAAATGAATGATTGATCGCTCTAGTGTGTTCTCTAACTGACCCTCATGTCCCTTCTTATACTTTTCTCATTGGTCCATCAACGGTCGAGATTAAATCTCTAATCAACGGCTAAGATTAGATTTGGATTGATCCGTGACTTTTGGAACCTTCTAACCTAGTTTTATATTAATACCCATTAATATTTTATTTTTCCTAAGTTTAGACTTAGGATCTCCATTAAAAATATTAATTATTTTAATATCTCCCAAATGGTTAGAATTTGCCCAAACCATTTCTAGGTCTTGGAGATCTCATGTGCTTTAGTCTCTCCACCAATTTTCATGGCTAGAGAACATCTGATGCTACCCCAAATCAACATGCAAAATGTCATCAACAGATGCAACTTCTTATTTTCAACGATCAAACCTTAGTTGTCAATCCCAATGCTGTACTTCAACTTCTGCAATTAAAACTCAACATTGCTCGGCGTATAGATATATTTGTTAATAACCCTAGTTGTAGTATGTCCAATCTACTAACATAGTGATTTGCATTGTATCTGTTTAGGCATCAGAATCTTGTAATATTGCAATTGCTATCACTGTTTACTTGTGCACACGAGCTCAATCCTAGATGCTGCCACCAATCCAAACTTATGCCCAACTATAAGTTGTATCCTTGATGAGCTTGGGATCATAGGATGTTGAAACAAAGTGTTGCAACAAAACCCTAGCTGCTCATATGAGTGTCATCAACTAGTGCAAATGCTTATGATCTGAATGCTTTTCTCGGTTCTTAATTTGGATCAATAATGCTCTCAAAAATCACGTTAAACCAGTAAACTAAGAACTCTACAAATTGCCCAGTGTCTTCCAATTCCCAATTTGGATCCAAAATAAATATATATGACCATATTTGTGTTCTACGATTTAATTCTTTCAGTCATCTTTCAAATGACTTGCCAAACCACACACATTTGTTAATTATGCAACAAAACGTCAAAATGAGAAATCAAAATTCTTACCGTCGAGGTCCAATATGCATATAATATAAAATATATAATAATGCCCAATGTTGTCTCTCAGATTGTATAGGCACAGTGCAACACGACTCATGTCGATGGTTGTACTCTGATCTCCGACCTCTTCGTTTTAGTGGTCTCCCAACAATAGGTTATGGGGGGTTGTCCCTATGAAATGTGAGAATGTAAGACTCATTCGCAACCAACAAATCTAGGAGACACGATTTAATGGCCTAGCCACTTGGTTGATTTTGGCAAGTTTTTAGAGATCAGATTAAATTACTTTGTGAGACCAGTGCCTTATGGAGTCAACCACTTGCTTTATATCAATTGAAGACCAAATGATCGGATGAACAACCACTACTTAATGGATGCTTGACTATCCTAGATGAAATGCAAATCCTACAAACTAGGTGAAATGCAGGAATCTTGGTTTATTTTAATTAGATGCCTAACTAAGTGTATCCCTTGATCTTTATCTATATTGAGCCTAGTCTCTAAAGTAAGTGGCAGAGAGAAGTCAAGGTGAAGCAAGCAAGGGCTTGGTTAACGATCCCTCTCCTTGAAATCTAACGTACCCAATGCCTCCAATGCTGCAGAGACTGTGGCTCTGATGACTGCAAGGTCACCGTTTTAAATACTAGAGGGACTAGACTTCTCAAGCAAAGATGAGAAGGGTGTTCCTATCTTTCTATCAACCAAGCTTATGCTTGGAGGTAAATTATTAATGCAAGACTAATTCTAGGATGAGATGCAAGATTATTGAGTGTCTTCTTAAGGTGAGATTGTTTAATGTTCCTTTAAGTACTTAGTTATGATTGATCTTAAGTTATGGCAATAAGTACTTAACAATGGTAAATAAGAGACAATCTCAACCACAAGGAAATGTGCTAATTTTACAAGTGCCAACAAGATACAAGAGATAACCAAGATGTAATTGCCCCAATATGAAACAATAAGATAGATGCTCTTCACAATGATTCACCAATATAGATATCCACTTTGAACATGAACCATAAATCTAATGACAATTAGAGCACTTATCCACTTAGAACAATTAGCCAATGGTTCTTTGTAAATAATGTAAGATGCCAATGATGATTACTTGAAAGAGGCAATAAAATTATCCATGTTTTTATACAATTAAAAGCTTTCCAGATAATTGCAATTAGATTCCTCAATGCCAATTGTTCAAGAGATATTCAATTAAATTAACAAGTCCTCGAGTGAAGACCACTTAGATCTTTAATGCCAATGTGTAAGAGAACAAGAGACAACGATATCCAATAAATTTTTAGATTTATTCACTTAGGAAACCATTCAACAAGATTGTGGGATTATGTCAAGTGCTTTAGAGAGTGAGCTTATTAGTGTAAAGATTGAAACAACTCACAAGAAACATTAATGTGTTAGTGTTCTTATAAAATCAACTTGAATAATCACCAATTTCTCTAGTAATCCAATTTATGAATTCTTTTAAAAATATACTAGGCTTATCGTTAGAGCATGAAACAATGTAAATCCTTATATCACTTATGTTCAATGAGCATTAATCAGACTTCTATGACAGCAGTGAATTAATTTAGATTGGAGCTCTTAAGATGCCAATTGTGAAGTACATACAAATGAGATAACCCAATTGAAATAAACTGCTCCGCCAATACTAGATTTTCAATGAATTTATCTCTTTTAGGTACCATTGCCACTGTTATGATCAGACCTTAGCATGCAGTCTCAAAGAGTATAACAGTCATCATTAGATCATGAAACAAGTTAAGTGAACTTTACCCAATTTGTGCAATGAACTTAGGATGGTTTTAGCGCATCCAAATTAGATTTTTTACCACTGTTATCCAATGATTAATTAGCTGTAAGTAAACAGTGAAGAGATCAAGGGGTTTGAGGGTAAACCACTTAGTCTCTAGGCCTAGAACATTCGTGGAGGATTTGCCCAAATTTTCTCCAATGAAGAGGCTAGCTGCAACCACAAAATAAGACCAATATCTCTACAAAACACCCAAATATTAGCTCAGAAATCAAATGATAACCCACAGAGATGACTGAGAAAGGCAAATGAGGCAAGGAAAGAGCTAGGATGAGGGCTGGAAGGAAGGCAGCAAGGCCTATTAGGCCCGCAACTAGGGCTATAGAGGCCTAATGAGGCTTGCGACAAGGATAGGGAGGCCCCAAAGGCCTGCCGCAAGCCCTAAGAGGGCTGCGACCTAGGGAGGACAGTCCCTAAGGAACTGTGGCCAAGGGGAAAACCCACAAAGGGCAACGACAAGGGGATAAGGAGGGGCCAAGAGGCCTACAACCTAAGGAAAGGCAGGCCGAGGCAAGGAGAGGGCTAATAGAGGAGGACAAAGAGGAGAAGAGGCTGAGCGGAAGGGAAGAAGGGAGGCTAAGGAGGAAGAGAAGAGGAAAGGGGGCTGTGAGAAAGCCTTAAGGCTTGTGGCCAGGGCTTAGAGCCCTAGAAAAGGCTGCCACAAGGCTTGCGGCAGAGGGGAACAACCCCTAGAGTGTGACGACAGGGGTTAAAGGGGCCACACTAGGACCTTAGAGGCCGAAATAGGCCTGTAGCCTAGGGAAAAAGGGAAAAATAGGGAAACAACTAGGGTTCGAGGGGAACACTGGGCCTAAAGGCCCTAAAGAAGTTTGAAACCCTTGTAAGGGAAAAAGGGAAAACTAGGGAAACAACTAGGGTTCGAGGGGAACATTGGGCCTAAAGGCCCTAAAGAAGTTTGAAACCCTTGTAAAATTTGATTATCACTTAATATTTTCAATAATTGTCCAAATCACTGCAAAATCTTTTGATGCCGACCCTGCAAAATTTTCATAGACTAGATCTTACCCTCAAGGGCCTAGAGCTAGTTCAAACCCCAACAAATCTTTTTGAAGATCACCTGCACAATTGAAAATAAAAATATACCCAAAACCCCAATATTCAAAAAATTTAAATAAAAACCCCAAACTCCAATTGCTACAAAACAAGGGTTAGAAATTTATTTACTAAAAAATTATTTTACTGTCAAATAATAATAATACTCTCAAGCTTATATTTAATATTCTGTTGCTGCCATGTGTGTGTTTAACATGGTATCAGAGTGGGCGATCCCCTGCCCTGCTCAAGTATGAGCCACTTGTTTATGTGAGCTTGTTGTTCTATGGCCTTTCTACACATATCAGTCCTGTACATCTGTTCGAGATTGCCATCTCTGTAAAATCTCTGTTGTCGAATGAGTTGGTCAAGAGTTAAATGTTATACCATACCCTGAATTTCGTGAACCGCCTTAATACACTTTCCAGAATCTATCTGCACTGGTCATAGCATAGGTCTCAAATTAGTTTTATATAGAGTAACTCCTCTGACATTTCTATTCCTGGTATATACGTTCTTTCTCTGTGCGTTAATTGAAGTTCAAGGTTTATATGCTAAGTTATAGCGTTACTCCTGCAGTAAATTTCGATTGTATTTATATATCCGTTGAGATTATTGTGAGCACTATATCATCTGGTTCATAGCTGCTCCAATCTGAGTTTGGTTTGGAATTGACTTGTGGTCTCGTCAAATTTAGGGCTCTGCCATCTAAGCCTATCTGTCTATTACCTCTAAGGCAGCCTTGAATTTTTCCTCTAGTAATGGCAAGCATTCCTTTTGAATACGGAAGCATACCTACGCTAGAAAAGGCATCTTCAAAGTCTTGAATACTTGTCTGGTTCACTGTTCTATTCTATTTCGATTCATTCCAATTCCAATTCCAATGGAAGACGTGAATCACTAGCCATGCATTATAAGCAGAAACTCTAGTACATCATTGTTGTGTGTTTGAAGGTTAGTCCATTCAAATTCGACTGAGAATTTTATTCTCTACACATTGTATTGAATGTTTGTGTTGACACATTGACCATAGCCCCAACTCGAACATCAAGTCGCTGCCTAGAGGTGTTGTGCAAGAAGGGCGTTTGTGTGAACCAATGACAATCATCCTCAGCCTATGCATTGTCAGCTCCGTTGAAGCGAACCGCCATTCGTGGCTCTCCAAACCACTTGTCTAAACTGTGATTTGGTGTTGTGTGTCAGACTTGACTTGTGGTGTTGTCTGTCGGGCCTGATTATATCATTGCTCGCTCCTCCGTGGTATTACCTCGTTCACACTCCGGTCCCTACCACTTTGGTTCACACTCCGGTATCAGAGCTCCTCCATACCACGACTCCAATATAAACTGGCAGAAGTGTTAAATTTATAGTGGAACAGAGGAAAACCCAACAATTTTGAGTCAAAAGCTGAAGGGGAGCAACAACCGTCCGATTGATAGATCGACAGATCTAACGGTCATCGCTTGGAAAAGGCGCGCGGAAGATAGCCAGCGAAAAAGGTGGTCTTCGCACAGGAAACGGTATTTCGAGGGCATAAAAAGTGGTAAGCGGTAATCTTGTGAGTCTACGTGATTCCACTCATTGTTCGACACGTAGCCACTAGAGGAGAGAGAAAAACCGCCCATTTCGGACGGGTAATCATCACGCAAGTTTTCCTTCTGAAATCGCCGAAGACTGTCGGATCCTGTGAGTGCAGATCTACGGCGGAGGATGGTCGTGCAAGTTTTGATTGATCGCGTAAAGGATATCAACTGTCAGATTTTGGGGTTGAAATCTATGGTGGAGAATGAACCCAATAAAGTTAAACCTCTAGAACTGTGCGAAAGCTGCGTATTGGTGAAAAGGTGAGTTTACGTGTATTTCGCTATTGGTTGATTGATCGGGTTCTTTGGGAATTAAAACGCATAGTCCTTGTACGTGGTGCTCTGTGGTCTTCATATACAAAGAACGCCGATATACATTATACCTCTATGGTCTCTGCTTCAAACTTTTGGTATCCATTGAACGCTGCTCCGTCCATCAAGTCTACGAACGCTGCTAAACCAATTGCCCCAGCAAAGAAGCCAGTTGCAAAGAAGGCTGCTCGAGGTTATATACATTAACACTGTCTAGATATATACGCTGTTGATAAGTTGAATGTTGTTGGTATAACACAGTTTGTAGAGATAGTATAATGCTGTCCATTGTATTGTTTCAACTGCGTTTCCATCATAATAACGCTGTCTGACATGATATAACACCTAAAGGCCAACAGGGTTGACAAGTGGATGTGAAATCTTTGAAGTTTCTTAACATTGGCATGAGCATTTTAATGTTGAGCGTTGAGCATTGCATAAGGCAATCCCCTTGGTGTTGTATTATTCAAAATTGAGTGGGGACGATTGAAATTCCACGGCCTGGAACTACTGTATGCTGCTTTGAATGCATTGAAGGCTATTGTGCACGGGTGTTATATGGTGTATGGTAGATGAAATATAGAAGCTAATCTCATTTCTGTTGGGGTCTTGTTATTGCTGGAAAAGAAGAGCCTGTGGGCTGCAAACCTGTCAAGCTGGACATTCTGTTAAGGCAGCAATATTGGGCTTGCTGCGTAGAAATTGAGGCACAAGACACTGTGAAGTGAGAACATGAGCAGACATCAATGCAAATTAATTCGTGTTGGCAAATTAATTTTCTAAAACCATTATTATTTCTACAAGTGCATTTTTGGTCTGATTGTTTGGAAAATGGATAAAATTGGTGAAGTATTAGAGTTGTTAAATACTATAATACACTCCACAGTTCATGATACAATGAAAATCAGCAAGAACACTCTCTGTGATATTAAAACCTATTTGCAGTATACACAAGACAAGATAGAATTTTTGGAGCTTGAATCTCAACTACAACAAGAAGAATTAAAACAGAGGAGTCATCATTCTGAACCTGTTTCTGTTCAGAACAATGAAATAGACTCCCATAAGTAGCAAGTTGATTCAGATAGAGTGCCCAATAAAGCAACAAGGTTACGTGCAGATGTAGAAATTCAGCCAACACTTCCCAAGCCAATCATCAGACCTTGGGAATAGCTTGTCGATAACAAGCACAGAACAGGTCTTGGATATGAGAAGGATGTGTCCTTTCATATTCCAGATTACTCAAAGCCCATCCAGTTTCATAGTGCTGGATTCCTTCATGACAGTTCACCTTCAGCTTCTGCCCCTCTTCCACAACAACAACAACAGATTGTGAAATGCCAACACTGTGACCGAGTTGGCCATATGAAAGATCACTGTTTTGATCTTCATCCATGTAAGCACTGTCATAAAACCAATCATTCTTCAAACAGATGCTTCATAAACAAACATCTTGCAAGAACAATGATTCATCTTGGATGGATCACTTCTTGGCAATGGGCTTCAATAGCCAAGAAGATATTTCACTCATACAATAGGGTTTTTTCTCGAGTATTGAACAGTCTTGGAGTTGATTTTTCTCCATCATCTCACCTTGTATTTGACAGGGGGGAAATGATGGTCATCTGCAAGCTTCAAAGCCACATCAAGCGAGCCTGAGCCACAACCTGCCATACCAGATTTAGAGTTGTAGCCAAAGACAAAGATGCCCCTGAGCATGCCTTCGGTTGGTGATGCATCTTCAAAGAATCATGGACACTTCCTCTAGCAGAAGACTTTATCTTCTTGCCAGTTTTGGAAGGGTTCCAGGAATTGCATTAAACATAATCAGAGTTGTTGGTCATCCTTAAACCATCATAGGTTGATACCTCCCTTTTCAAGTTGAGGTTCTCCCTTTTATGCAGGGTGAGACCTCCCTTTCATGGTTGAAGGTTTCCCTCTTCAAAACATCAGGAGCACTTCCTCTAGCAGAAGACTTGAGCTTCATGCAAGACTTGGAAGAGTTTCGGGAACTGCACTAAGAATTCCAGTGTTGGTGGTCATCCTTAAACCACCTCCCTCTATACCAACATTTCAGAGAGCACATTCAACCTAGTGCTGCCATGCATTTTTGCACATTTTGTATTACAACTCCCTTCTTGGACTCATACATAACCCTTCGGATTAAGGGGGGAATGTTGAACACCTAATCCTCTAAGGGTTGGTGTGGAAGCCGAATAGACTAAGGAAGTCCAAGAGATCGTGGGATGTGGAACCCAACGGTCACATGAATGTACTATAAATGTATATCATTGTCAAATAATAATAATACTCTCAAGCTTATCTTTAATATTCTGTTGCTGCCATGTGTGTGTTTAACGTTTACAAAATATATTTACATAAATACAATGTTTGAAAATAAAGTATTTTTTGAGAAATAATTTTTTTAGATGAAAATGACAATGGATTAGATGTGTTTCAAAAGTTATGGTATTTCCCATAGCCTTAGTGAAGTAAGAAAATCAAACAAAAATTCTCGGAGCCCAAACTAGGTCAATTCTTCTCCAAAGTTTGTGAACTTGGAGCCCATAGGTTGGTGTACCTGCACTCTATATATTCCTTCAAGCAAACTTGTTAAACAAATGGTGAATTAGATCACCTAAGTGTTGGGAATCACGATTGCCGTTATACCAAAACCCGCAGGTGTTAGTCAACAATCGCATCGCCAGAGATAAAGATCCACGAGAGGCTGTTAGTCCATGTTGCGAAACACACGGGGAGTGTTGGTTTATCCAATATCCAACAATCCCCCCCCGCAACAAGAGCCGGGTGTGTATCGAACTTGTGACCTATGCTTTGATACCGCTTGTTGGGAATCACGATTGTTGTTATACCAAAACCCGCACGTGTTAGTCAACGATCACATTGCCAGAACTAAGGATCCACGAGAGGCGGCTAGTCCATGTTGCGAAACACACGGGGAACATTGGTTTATCCAATATCCAACACTAAGATAGACCAAAAATCTACCAATAGATTGCTCTTATCACCGACACATGAATAAACAAGTTTATAAAAAATTTAAGCATAATATAGGAAAACACATAACCAACACATACCACAAATCATCGGACAAAGAACACCATGAATTGAACCCCAAATTCTTTTTATAATGAAATTCAAACGATCCTAGCAGATTAGTGGATCAACACGAATGTTACAAAATTACCTAGACTAGAGTCAGAAATTATCATCATGACTTGGAAAGAAAAATGGCTTCTAATTTATAGATAAATCCTCCAAGTGGAAAATAATGGCTAGTTGGCTTGATCCCCATCAAAATAATCTCGACCGTTGCTAAATATTTGATCGTCTTTTAATCTCTAACGTAAAAAATATTTACTTTTGAGGAATTTTCAGATTTCTCATAAAAACCATTTTTTATTAATCCAAAAATAAATATTTTGGATTAATTTTCTCAAAAACGCTGACTTTGACTTAACCACCAAGGTCCAAGGGCTCAACTTTTCTTAAACTATCCATTTTTTCCTTGGTGGGGGACGTCCGAAAGTTAACTTCTTTTTTCCCACGAATTTTTTGGTCATTTTCGACTTGGAGAAATTAATTTCTCTAGAATTAATTTTTTGACTCTAAATTATTTAATTTTCTGTCTTGGGATTTTTTTTTGCCAGAAAAATTAATTAGTTAACACTTTATGGGATTAATTATTATTCCACCCTCAAATACTTTAGTCATGTTGTTTGATTGTGAGGGAGCATGCACTAAAATATCTTTTACATCAGATAATTACAAACACAACCCTGAATGGGGGAATACCCATTCCTTATAGACCCTCAAAAAAATTATCCAAGTCTGCGACAAAATATGATCTAGTAGACCAAGTGATTTGTAATAAAATAATTTAGCCAAATAGCTTAAATTATTCCCAAATCACTTTTACAATAGTTCGACTAAAAACACTAAGACTCACATCAGGCCTTGTCAATGAATTTCACCCTAGCTTTGGGGTTTAAGCTGGAGGGAAAAACTCTGCCTATTATCTGTGTTTAGATACACACATAATGCGGTGAGACGAAAAACCTCGTAGGATGAAATTTGTTGCCAAAATCAATGGCTTACCTAGGTTATTACATAATAAAACGGTTGTACTAGCATCATTTACATTACAACTTCAGAAATTGGGTTTACAATGACATAAGAACTGGCTGGCTGATGATTCTAAACTTTGAAAAGGTTTGTACAACTCCTTCCTTGGACTTGTGACCAAGTAGGTGCAACACCCAACATACAACATGTGTCTCTTAACAAATGAATTTAACGTGTAAAATGAATTCAATGTATTCAAGTTGGCAAGCTATAAGTAATGACAGCCTTCGTGATGACCGATGGCTGTAGTTGAGGGTGTATCTATACTTCTTGCTATCGACACAATAATTTTTGTAAATTATTCGAGCCTCTTTCGTTTCAATGAAAATGAGTTGCAATGCAATAGTCTACTTGCCTCTCTTTTTACCAAATATTTGTTTTGTATTTGGCCCTTAGACAACCTTATCAAATACAAAAATTAATGGCGGTGGACACCAAATTGAATGTAGCAATAGAATTTGAAGCCTTTCTTGATCTAAATGTCGTCTTCCACCAAGGGTTTGTAAGATGGTTTAAAGCTTGTTTTGTTCATCCTCAAGATAAATGTGTCAAATTGTAGTCAAGCGAATACTGAAGTACCAAACAAAGTGTCACTCCATGTTGAGAAATCCAATAGGGAAGCATTAGGGAAACTTATTCTCTATTTCTCTTACTTGACATTTACCTGTGATTATATTTTTCTTCTGTTGATTATGTGGGTATTCTTATCATCAATTAAAAGCCAAAAACATGAAGATCACAATAATACAAAATGAAAACAAAATGTAGGCACTCAACCAGGGAAAAACCCCTTTGTATGGGAAAACCCAAAGAAATTCCTCTTCTTTTGAATCAGATCAAAAGAGACAAATTAGACCTTTTGACCAAGAGATAGGCTTCCTCCAATCCATCAAGTCAGGCTCCCATGTAGTCAAGTCAAACTTCAGTCCAATTCTTCACAAGTCAACACAAATTATTCTCCAAAATCTTATTCAAACAATGTCTCGACCCTCTCTGCAACATTTGAAGTCTCGACCTGCAATAGAATAAACCTGCAGAAACCCTAGCTCACACGTGTGGCAGAATTTCGGCTCCCAAAGGTCTCTTCCTTCTTCGTTGTGGTTATTTCTTCTTTTGTAATGATAAAGACTTCTCATTAGACTTCTTCGCACCTCCTTCTTTACTTGTAAAATTGCAAATCAAATGGATGGATGATCATAATAGGTCGAATGCTCAGCTATTTATAGTGGTTTGGGACTCGTCTATGAGGCCAACATAAAGAGGTGGGTAGGCCGACTTGATGGAGGAAGCTAATCTTACAATATTGACTCTTTTACAAATTAATTTCTCAATATACAAAGTCCAAGAAGGGTCTATAACATGGTGACATAAACAATGACTTATGACTTAATCCTAGAAACCTTCAATGGAGGCTTGACCTAGAAACAAAATGTTGAAGAAAGTGTAACTAGGTTTGGTCTTCATAAATGTAATTTTGATATTTGTATATATACAAGAAAAGAAATATTATTTTTGTTATATTTATCAATGAGTTTCTTGCTCATTGAAATAGGCCTAGCACATGTCAAAGTGCTATAAGTAAGTCAAAGAGTCAAAAGAAAATGTTGAAGACCCTTAAGGGCATGTTACACCATGTATATTTATGTATTAGAGTCAAAGATATCCCTCCAAGCAAAGTCACAAGTCCTCTCCATGCAACGACATCACCAAAGAAGCAAAAACGAAGTGGAAAAGTCAAGTCGGCCTAAAGGAGGGACAATCCTCTATATATAGAGGTTGTCCACTCCTCCAACGACAAGCAACAACTAACTCTGAAATTAGCGAAGAAGATAACCGAGAAAAGGGTGAGAGAAGTCGAGCATAAGTAGCCTCTAGTGCAGTGGAGAAGAAGGAGACTAAACCGAAGTTTAGAGGACTGATTTAATGGTGAATTATAGTCACACATGCAAGAAAAGGAGGGTAGTATGCGGTCACTAGAAAAACAATATCACAATCATATATTTCTCTTTTCTTGGGCTAGAAACTTAGGCATATAAGGCCTCCTACTCAAGTGAAGAAGAGGCTCTCCCAAGCGAAGGTAGAAGGGGTCAAATACACAAGGAAACCTCCCACACATGTGAGAAACTAGGGCTGCAGTGCTGTCATATCAAGTTTGCAACTACACATCAAGAAGGTGCTCGGTTGGTCAAGAGAAGGAAGGCATCTCCATAAGTGAAGGGCCTCACTAAGGATCAAAGATAAAGTATCTCTGCTAGAGCTCACATAACAAGGTCTATCACTAGTTGCCAGAAGAAGGAGGACGAAGTGCAAGAAGAAGGATGGCAAAGTGCCGAGAAACAAAGTGTCGGAAGAAGGAAGGACTTGACTTGTGCTTGGAGGATATTCTTGTCAAGGGTCAAGGGTTTGGCATTGATAAATAGTAGCTTCAATAGGAGAAATTTACGAAAGGGTTTCCTGTCTAAGAGAGAGAGGTTTTGCCCTGGCAGAGAGCCAATATCTTGTTTTCTTGTTTCTTGTGTTTGGAAGCAGTTTGATGAAGTAAACACACATACAATAATAATAAGAGAAGAAGATAAAGCTAACAAGTTAAATTACAAAAGTGCTTCACAAATTGTGATCAAGTCTAGAAGAATCCTACTATATCTAATTGCCTTAGATTCTTCAACATGGTACCAGAGCTAAGGTGATACCAATGAAAGGTCATCTCAAGAACACTCATAATCTAACTCATCAAGGAAGGACATCTCAAGAACAACTACAAGGTTGAAGCATCAAGCCAAGAAGTCTCAAACACATCAAGGACAAGAAGGTCTACCATCTACTATTCATCAAGGACTACAAAGCAAGAAGCCTTTCATACAAAGACACCTACAAGAAGATCAAGTCAAAGAAGGACCTACATCAAGCTACACCATCTTCAAGGGAAGAAGCACTACAAGTCAAGTCTTACTCTCCAAGAAAATCTCATCATCAAGCAAGTCTATTTGAAGGAAGCAATTTGAAGATCCAGGAAGGCAAGCCATCAAGTCTTCAAGAAGAAAGCAAGACTACTACATCACAAAACTCTATCAAGTAAGTATATGTCCCCTCCTGAATATACCTCAATGTCTTTTTGCAAGGAAAGCAACAAATTGGTTGGGACCACTAACTTCCTTGCATGGAAGAAGAGGACTGATTTACTTCTCAAGGAGAATGAACTTCTAGACCTCATCAAAGGGAATATCACTATCCCTGCTAAGGAACAAACTCAAGCCTTAGCCAAGTACAATAAGGATGAGACAAGAGCTCAAAGGATTCTAATAGAATCTATCAAGGACTCTCTCATTCCTTATGTCTCCAAATTTGAAACATCAAAAGAAATCTATGATAAACTAATAGAGCTATTCTTGGTAAGCACAGCTGGAGAAGTGATATCTCTACGAAATGATTTGTACAAAATGAAGATACCAAAGGAAGGAATAGCTCCCTCCTTCATGAAGATCTCTGAGATGAGAGATCATCTTCAAGAACTAGGAGAAGTAATGCCTGACAGAGAAATGACAACTATAGTACTCAATGCTCTACTTGAGGATTGGGGCAACTTCACATCAAGCATATATGCCAAGAAGGAAGCTACCCCGCTAAGTGAAATATGGTCTCTATGCAAGATAGAGGATGTTGAAGAATCTAGGGCACACATAAATTAGAATGATTCTTCTTTACATGATAACAATTTGTGAAGTGTTAATGCAATTTTATCTCTAGCTTTATTGTTTACTTCATTATTAGCATGTGTAAGTTAACTTCGTCAAACTACTACCAAACAAAGAGAGACAAGAACACAAATGGTTGGCTATCTGCCAAGGCCAAAATCTCTCCCTCTTGGAGAGGAAAACCCATTTGTAAATTTTTCTTATAGAGATTCCATTGACGAATACCAAGACCATGACCCTTGACACAATCTGCCTCTCCAAGACCAAGATATCAATCCTCTTCTTCCTCGCTTCTGGAATCATCATCCTTGCTGCACCTCTAATATCATCACTACGTCATTTCCAAGAACTCCATTACTGTTCCAAGATCATTGCTTCACCATGGAAGCCATTACTTGTTGAAACCTTCACTGCTGCTTTTCCATCATGTCAGCAAGGTCAATTGGGACTTTCACGGTGACAATCATCGTGATGAATGATTCATCATACTCATTTAGATCATGTCGAGAATGTATTTCACTTTGTTCTTATTATGTTGAGACAATATTGTTTCTCACTGTGTTGTAACCCTCTTTATCTTCATAAGGTCTCCTTCTCATTATACCGAGACCACCACAGTGAAATCGTTTGGATCCTCTTTAGTATTACAAGGCTATAGCAACGCTATACTGAGATATACATCAAGATCACAAGGAGACGGATGTAATGTTCACCGAGACTGTATGTATAAACTGTATTCCTTCATTCAGAGAGAGTAGAAATCACTGTTATTGAAATTCCTTTCAACAGAGTATATGTATGCCGAGTTCATAACTGGAACGGTATATACATAAGTCGAGGTTGATCCATCCATAGATGTTTGCGCTTCTGGAATAGACTTCGAGTTGGTGTGCTGTTGAAGGGTTACCGAGATACACAATTCTATACACCAAGACGACTCCTTGTAATGCGAGATCCTTTCTGAGCACATTCATTCATCCGAGTTCTTCCTCACACCCATCCGAGATCCTTATAGAAGTCTGCCTGCACCTTATACCCATCCAAGGTGCAATCAGACTCTTTGCCCTAATGCCATGCGGATATGTTCCTCTTTTTCTCCATGTGAAATCTCAGAGAAAAGCGAGTTCTACTCATTCACCTTTTCGGATCCTCTGCACCCACAAAATTTCAGAGAAAAATGCGGATTTCTTATTGTTTTGTTTGGCTGACCCTTTGTGGGTATTTATAGTAGTTTGCCCACATATGTAAGCCCCCATTTATTCATTAATTTTTGGAGCCGATATTAATATTCCTTTGATATTTTTGCTTGCAGAGTTTGGTAAGCTAGCTAATGAGATATGGATCTTGGTATTGGAGGGCTGTTACACAACTTTGAGGACTTGTAGACATTTACATAGGCTCATGAAGAGCTTTCATTACATGACATGACTCTTTGACAAATAAATCAAATCCTAAAGATATCAAGAAGTCTTTGACCTAATTACACTTCTTGCTCATGAAACCCATGTAGCAAGGAATACAAAAATAATTATTACATCATTTACAAAGATCACGTCATTATGAAAACCGAACCTAGTTACACTTTCTTCAACACTCTCTCTTGAGTCTTAACTAGTGAGGTATTCATAATTGTACTTGGTCATTCTCACTCTGAAGAATTTCTCATAAGAAGAATCGGATTTGCAATCCATCTGTTATAGCATCATTTCAACCAACATTGTTTCCATATAGCAAGGCGTTGACTAACAACTATCTCTCAGATAGATTAGAGCACACAATGTTGGTGAGACCAATGACTGATAGACACACATCATCATTGTCTCTCTTAGGGTCATACCCACTCGGGTGTTCTTCGAGTATGCCCTACTAGGACTATTCTCATCTTTGGTTCCCAGCCCTCAAGAATACCGGTCCTCTTGCCAGATGATTACACAATCCTCCATTCTTTCTTCCAAACTGAAGAAAAGAATGTCGTGTCTAACTCTCCCTCTTAACCAGGGATGAGTTCCAAGTTTCTCTTCACTCAGACTTTCTTGAGTTCCTTTTACTTAAAGGAACCTCCCAGAGCTCCCTCTTACCTAGGGACTCTATCATCAGTGCTTTATAGGGTCTTCTAGTTAACTGACGATCCAAGACTTTGATGTCATCAATTTCTTCACCTATAGGGTTCAACCATCCATCACTTTCCTGCATCATGTCATTTCTTCTTTCCAAGAAAGTATCCTCCTTGGCTTTACATCTCGGGTTTCCTTCATAAGGCCATATATCTTCACCTTTTCTTCAATGGTGATTCACAAGGTACATAGTTGTGACATCATTCACAATTCTCCTTACCTTGGCCCTGCACACATACCCAATCTTTTCCAATAGGCCAGACACCAAAAACAATCACATATTACCCTTTGGGGATGGCCTTTTTCCAGTGACATCTTCTTGTAGGTGTCAACATCCTGCATACATGTTGACTCATCTCCCAACGATATATGTTGTCAAGGGTCTTCATCTTTTCAGACTTCCATCAGAGTCTTCACATCTTTCCGGGAGATTTCTTGGTCAAGTCTTCGTGATCCTTTGGATGTTGATTGCCTCATCGTAGTTGCATGCTTCACAATCTTTTTCATCGTCATGTCTTTCATTCTCAGGGGCTCTCAGAGTTCTTCAATTTTAGTCAACTACCTCATACTTCATATGAGGACATATTATGTTGATTTCATCTAGTTTGACTTATGTCTTACTGCATCCTTTCAGAGGAGTTGATCCTTTCCCTATTGATCATGCTTGATCCATTTTATCTGCAACCACATATCATGACATTGCAATATCAAATGCAAATGCAAATACAATTATACATACCTTATTTTCCTTCCGGTATTTTCCTATAGCTTCCTTGATTGAAAAGATCTTCAATCCCTTGGTCTGCTACATCCTTCATGTCATTGAAACACCAACTCATGAGTTCCAAAAGCTGGAATTTCTGACGAGACATTCACTGCCTTCCTGGACTAAGAGATCCTCTGATGAGATCTCTATTGGAGATCCTTTAGGATCTAGTACATTCCCATCTGGCAAATGTTTCCTTTGGATGACTTTTTCCTTTCTTTAATGTATAACGAGATTCCCAAGAGCTATGTTCTTCAAGATTCCAGACGAGCTCTTGATGCCACAATGCATCTTACTATGTTAATATCTACAGGGACTCCTGATAGGATCCTTTTGAGAGGGATATTATTCCGTCCATAGTGGAGATCCATTATTCCCTCTTTCCCTTGATCCTTTCCACATCTTTCTCCATTTGTCAGGTAATCCTTCCATAGTACTCATCTTGTCAACCTTTCCTCCGCTTCCCTGCACTTATTTGTATTCTATACAACTTGCCTTTCTCTATCAAACTTAGCGACCAACGACTGTTGATCGAGGTAACCTTCTTGTTTATGGACATTTGTTACCTTACTTATCAATATTAATATCAATGATGATTACTTTCCTAGATCTCTCCATTGATATTTCATGAGGATATTTGTTCACTCTTTGGCATCTTCTGCACTTTATTTCAGAGAATATATCCTCCAGCATTTTATGTAATCTTCTTGTGTCTCCTTTCTTACTTCATAGAACCTTAAGAGTTCTTATGACTTAAAGGAGACCTTGATTTGCTGCCTTCACTTCTACATAAGGATTCTGTCAATCCTATTGCAAGAGCTTTATCTAACCCATAGATCTTCTTGCACTAATGAAGTAAATAAACCAAAACTTGATTATAGAATAAAAGGTACTTACTTGATACGTGAAGACAAAATCTTCACCTTGATCATGTTGGCTGTAAATACATTGATGCTTCCTCCGGATAGGATCCTTGCTGAAGCTTATCTTCAAACCTTCAAAATGATTGTCCTGAATATCTGATCCTTGCAGCATCGACTTGAGGTTGATTGCGATGATGTGGATTGTGAGAAACACCGAAATTGCTGCTATAGATTAGACTTCGTCTTCAGACTTTAAAACGCTTGCTGAAGATGACTGAAGTTGTGAACTACTTTATTGGACCTTGATCTTCTTCGATACGATGTAGGTAGATTGTCTCCTTGATCATTTTTGTGTTTACATACTGCTGACTTATCCTTTGATCTAGGGTTTGATCAAGGTATCGTTCTTGATCTTCTTTTAGTTTTCTATGCTTGAATCTTGATGTTGGCATGTCTCTTTTCTGCCCTTCTTTGATTGTTGAACCAATCCCTCTGATACCATGTTGAAGAATCTAGGGCACACATAAATTAGAATGATTCTTCTTTACATGATAACAATTTGTGAAGTGTTAATGCAATTTTATCTTAGCTTGATTGTTTACTTCATTATTAGCATGTGTAAGTTAACTTCATGAAACTGCTATCAAACTAAGACAGACAAGAACACAAATGGTTGGTTATCTGCCAGGGCCAAAACCTCTCCCTCTTGGAGAGGAAATCCCATGCGTAAATTCTTCTTATAGAGATTCCATTGACGAATACCAAGACCATGACTCTTGACACAATCTGCCTCTCTAAGACCAAGATATCAATCCTCTTTTTCCTCGCTTTTGGAATCATCATCCTTGCTGCACCCTGATATCATCACTACGTCATTTCCAAGAACTTCATTACTATTGCAAGATCATTGCTACACCATGGAAGCCATTACTTGAAATCTTCACTGCTGCTTTTCCATCATGTCAGCAAGGTCCATTGAGATCTTCATTGTGACAATCACCATGATGACTGCTTCATCATATTGATTTAGATCATGTCGAGAATATACTTCACTTTGTTCTTATTATGTTGAGACAATATTGTTTCTCACTGTGTTGTAACCCTCTTTATCTTCACAGGGTCTCCTCCTCATTATATTGAGACCACCACAGTGCTTTATCTTCACAGGGTCTCCTCCTCATTATACCGAGACCACCACAGTGAAATCGTTTGGATCCTCTTTAGTATGACAAGGCTATAGCAACACTATACTGAGATATACATCGAGATCACATGGAGATAGATGTAATGTTCACTGAGATTGTATGTATAAACTTGTTGTAGCGGCTACAACGACCCTCAAAAATTTTGGCCCGCACCCAATTTCGGAGTCTCCCTTGAGAGTTTCACTTGATGACTGCACACACTCGGGTTCACTTCGTGAGCCTGTGTCTCTTTGCATCCGCCTTGCTTGTTCATTTCATCCAAGTTTTTGCATGTTGGTATCGAAGTCATGCTTGCGACCATGTTCTGGTCATGATCAAGGTCTTCGCTTCGTGTGTACATGTTGTGTTTGCTATGAAAGCATTTGTCGCACTCACACACAGAGTCACACTCACTGTTGCACAAACATCGTCACGGTCGATCAACGATCAATTACAAGTGTCGCGCTTGTCGCTCACACCGTCGGTCAGTCATGTTGAACATGTGTTTGGATGGTTTCAGTTGTCTCATCGTCAAGTCATGATTGGTGTGTGTTTGCAAGACCACATGTGCATCTTTCACTCATTCACACACTTAGTCATTTGCTGAAGTTTCGACTACCAGACTCCCCTCTGACAGCCAGACCATCACCCCACCATCGACTTGATCGACTGTCACCCAACACAACGCAGAAGCACCAAGCAAGTCATTTCAAGCTACCTGCCCGCAAGAAATCAATCATCTTCTAGCTGGTCAAAGAAAGGATTTGACTCGGTAGCCACCTCGGGACTCATTCCCCTCAAAAATTGCGCAGAGGCTGCAGACCTTGCCTGCTCCGCTGGCTGGAAAAATTGCGCAGACAGGGCAGATAGACACCTAGTGCCTGTCCTTTTCTCCCTCAGAAAATTGCGTAGTTTTTCTAGCTAGTCCTCCCGACAGTCGACTGGCTGCTCATCTAGAAAATTGCGCAGTTTTCATGAGCAGGCACTCTACTGCCCAACAGTTCGCTCGGCTCAGAAATTGTGCAGAGATGATCAGCAGGCCAACCTCTTAACCTCACTGCAGTTTTTCTTGCCAGTAGCTCCCAGCAGCAGACTGCCAGTTCCCTCCAGGAATTGCGCAGTTTCTACTGCTCAACTCCCGACAGTTGACTGCCAGTTCCCCTCAGGAATTGCATAGTTTCTGCTGCCAGTGACCCAGCAGCCAACTGCCAGTTCCCTCCATGAATTGCACAGTTTTCGCTGCTAAGCTCCCGACCCGTTTCCTTGGAAAATTGTGCAAATCCTGTCTGCCAATCCTCCTTGTAGCCCAACCTGTCCTCCAAGAAATTGCGCAAATTTTGTTGTCTAGCCCCCGCTGCCACTCATTCCGGAAAATGCACAGATTTTGTCTACCTTGCCTCCCTGCAGCCCAGACTGTTCCTCTCAAAATTTGCACAGTGTTGCCTTCCAGCCGAGCTAGACCTTGTGGACAGTCACTGTTGACTTAGATTGTCCATCTTCATCACCTAGTGACTGTTGCGCAGTTTTCATCAGCAGTGCTTGGAGCCATCATCCCGCCTCGCAACCTTGCTGCCTCTCCCGGTCACCTGCATCCAAAATGATCATGTGTGATGGTAGACTAGGAGGTTTTTGGATTTGATGTCGTCTCATCATGAGTAACTGCAAGTACAGGTACACCAACAAACATGGCGCAACGATGAATGTGATGAATGAAGGGAGCACATGCAGAAGGACAGGTTCACCAACGGACAAACGAATGATGCATGCGAAGAGATGTGCTATCGAATGGATGATCATGCAAAGATGTGTTCGCGGACAGATTGACGAGCAAACATGCAAGATGTGCTCATGGACGGACGAACGGACAAACATGCACCTTTCACGAATAGACGAGCCTGTCAAGCCTGCCAACATATAAGCAAGGAGCAATGTGCCCAGGCAACATCAAGCGATCCAACGACCATTGAAGACTCCATGCACCTTGCCATGCAGAGGTGAAGTTGACACACCATGAAGACATCCATCACCAACAACACTGCAACTCGACATGCACTCCAGCAGCAGCGTGAATGTACCAGCACTGTCATGTCGAGTCGTGTTATGAGTCATGTCGTTCACATGTCTACTGTGGGCCATGTTGTCAACCAATGTAATGTAATGTGGAAGTCCAAGAGACCCACTTGTTGTACAAAGAGCCATGTAAATTCGAAAATTCATGGAAGTCAAACAGTCATGAGGGTAGTCGAACAGCCACAAGGATCAGTTTCACCCTTGGCTATAAATACGCCCTCATTTGTACATGAAAAGGACTTTTCACCTCAACTCCTCCCACATAGCCAAGAGAGTCTGTAATCTTTTCTTTGAGGAGTAAGTAGTGGCTCCAATGCCCTGCACACGGGGTTAGTGATGTATGGTGTAACGATGTGTCTTGGAATTTTTGCTTAATTCAGAAGTCTGCTAATAGGCCATCACATTTTCACACATGTATTGTAACTGTTGTAAGACTAATCTTGAACACTTATTATGCATGTTGCTTTAACCATGTGTTGAACACTTGAACTTATTTTACTTGTTGTAATACATAATTTGTTAATGAAAATGGGTTGTGTAAGCTGTTAACGCTGTCTCGCCCGTGGTGGCTACCTCCCCAGACATTAGACAAACCTTTCACATAAAACTTGTTGTAAACCTTGCACTCGCACAGACTCATCCGCTGAGTGTTGTACGTGTTATCTTCCCTTGTGTGTTGTGACTGTCGCATCTGTGTGGACTGCTCCTCCAGAAGCTGTGCATGTCCTGTTGTGTTGTGTGTTCCTAACAGAGTTGGAGCTTCCTCCCAACTGACTTGGGACTCACTCTCACCCTCTCCCTCTACAGAGAAAGAACCATTGACACAAGTACACTAGCAATCACCAGGCACGTGAACATAACTTCTCGAAGACAAAGCAGACCACTCTCTTGTGCTGACAAGCAAGAGTTGAGGCAAATCCTTAAGACAATGGCAACTGGGCCATCATACTGGATGGGACTCCGACACCAAATGGTGTGAGGTCTAGTTGGGACATTATACCAAGGTGATCCCCTGAATGTTGACAGGTCCAGCACTGTTAACAAAACTGCATTCCTTCATTCATAGAGACAATAGCAATCACTGTCTTTACCGAAATTCCTTTCAACAGAGTATATGTATGTCGAGTTCATAACTGGAATGGTATATACATAAGCCGAGGTTGATCCATCCATAGATGTCTGTGCTTTTGGAATAGACTCCGAGTTGGTGTGTTGTTGAAGGGTTACTAAGATACACAATTCTATACACCAAGACTGCTCCTTGTAATGCGAGATCCTTTCTGAGCACTTTCATTCATCCGAGTTCTTCCTCACACCCATCCGAGATCCTTATAGAAGTTTGCCTGCACCTTATACCCATCCGAGGTGCAGTCAGACTCTTTGCCCTAATGCCATGCAGATCTGTTCCTCTTTTTCTCCATGCGAAATCTCAGAGAAAAGTGAGTTCTGCTCATTCACCTTTTCGGATCCTCTGCACCCACGAAATTTCAGAGGAAAATGCAGGTTTCTTATTGTTTTGTTTGCGTTGACCCTTTGTGGGTATTTATAGTAGTTTGCCCACATATGTAAGCCGACATGAAGGGATGAAACGACATGTCTATTGTTCCAAGCCGACATGATTTCCATTTATTCATTAAATTCATTTTTGGAGCCGACATTAATATTCCTTTGGTACTTTGCTTGCAAACTTTGGTAGGCTAGCTTTTGAGGTATTGATTTGGTCTTGGAGGGTTGTTACACAACTTTGAGAACTTGTATACATTTACATAGGCTCATGAAGAGCTTTCATTACATGACATGACTCTTTGACAAATAAATCAAATCCTAAAGACATCAAGAAGAAGTCTTTGACCTAATTACACTTCTTGCTCATGAAACCCATGTAGCAAGGAATACACAAATAATTTATTACATCATTTACAAAGATCATGTCATTATGAAAACTGAACCTAGTTACACTTTCTTCAACAGAGGAAACTAGACTCAAAGAAAAGGATGATGTGGGATCAAAGGAGAAAGCATTTGCTACCATGGCTAAGAGAAAGGGAAAATTTGGAAAATTTGGTCCACGAAGAACAAGCAATAGAGATATGTCCGAAGTCCAATGCTACGAATGCCAAGAATATGGACACTACAAAAGGGATTGTGCCAAACTTAAGAAGGACAACAACAACAAGAGAAAAAGGGAAGAAGCTCACATAACTCAAGAAGTGAAAGAAGAAGACAAGGAGCAGAAGAAGGAGGATCCTCTAGATCTCTACTATGGCTAAGTCAACCTCCTTACTTAAGTCTTCTTTCAAAGTTTTGAATAGCATAGGAGCATATATAGATAGGATAGAATGCATGGTTAAGTAGCATCTTCTAGAATATAGGAGCATGCTGTAGATATAGCTCAATATATTCATATAGAAGGAGCATACCTATTATAGGACCTCATCCACAATGAAAGAATAATTGATGATGATTAAGAATCTTAGAAGGCTTCTATCATCAAAAGGAAGAAATATTTGCAGGATAAGGGTCTTCAAGATCCTCTAATAGAATCTTCAAAAGAAGGTTGATAAATAAGAGTAAATATCTCGTTGGGAGTCCCATTCATGGGATTCAAGAAAGGATGATATGCAGGTAAGAAAAGATGAAGCAAGAAAGGCTACACCAATCAAGAAGAACCATCAAATGAAGCCAAGATGATTAGGTAGAATCAAGATGAGGTATGTATACATCAAAGTTTAAGTCATGTCATCATATATATTATTGAGTCATGGGAATAGTTCTAAAACATGATTAAGCATAAAAGGATCTCTTTCACCAATGACATGCTCGAAAGCATGTACTACAATACAAAGAAGGTCAACATGAAGAAGTGCTCCCATAAGGAGTATAAGGTGGTTGACTAATCAATCCAAGAAGAAACAAATGAGGAAAGAGATCGAGCATGTGAAGAACACCATGGTCACAAGGAATCACTAATTGACATGATCCATTAATGACATCTCCCAAAAGAAGGCATGACAACTCTGACAAAGGAAGAAAAAGATCAAAGGACCCTTGACACTTATGAAGGCCTTGGAGATATTAAGGCACAGATAACTGATTAAAATCTACAAATATTTCATGATGAAGAAGCCATCCAAGCACTATTTGATGTTGAAGCAATATTAGGATGAAGTCATGAAGGGCTACTAAATCAAAGTATGGGAACAAGCAAGTACAACTAAGCATCTATGTGATAAATATTCCGAAGCATAGTCAGATGACAAAGGAGTAGCCAAATGATGAAAGAACCTGACATATATCAAGAAGGCCACTTTCCACGAAGGAAGCAATGACATGACAAGCTAGGAAGGAAAGTGATCAATGGTCGGCACCCTGCCAAGAAGAAATTCAAACAGAGACTTCATGACATCAAAAGAAACAAGGAGATCAAGCAACTGAAGGACCCACGGAGAAGAAGTTGCTGATGAATGGACAAGTCCCTAGCTAAGAGGGAGTTCTAACAAGTTCCCAATTACAAAGGAGCTTGATCAAGTTTTTGGTCAGAGGAAACTTGGGCATGTCTTCCTCAATTAATAGGAAGAGATGGACACGACATTCTTGTCTTCACTTGGGAAGAAAGAATGGAAGGATTGGGTAATCATTTGGCATCCGATACTCTTTGAGGATGTGTAGGGCATCCAAGATACGAGTAGGCAAGAGGACCGATATTCTTTGCGGTGCCCTACCAAGAAGAAATTCAAATAGAGACTTCATGACATCAAAAGAAACAATGAGATCAAGCAACTGAAGGACCTGTTAGCGCTTGAAATTTCACCTCAGGCTGAGAAAGGCAAACTCCAAGGCAACATCAAACCACCTAGCCTCGTAGCTAGCCCTACGGGGCAGGAGAGGGCTCTCTCCGGTATATCTCAGCAAAGATCTTCAAAGGGTGGAGATAACTAATAAAGAACACTGATTTTAGGCTAGTAAACTGATAAAAGATTTGATTTGAGATTTTTGGGATTTTGGTGGAAAATCGGGGAAAGGCAATTTTGGGTGCGGGGATTGGACACAGTTTTTACAGGGGGTTCTTTGGGGCAAGGTAGGAGACTGTATTGATGCCTTTGAAAGAGTCAGATGGGCAAGAATGACTGGTGAGGAGCTAAGGAGAGCAAGTAAACACCTTGAGTTCTCCTTAAACAGATGAAAACATTGATATTAAGCAAACTTAAAAGCAGAGCATGGCAATCATGAATTCTACTTTAACACTTCATTTTCCTAATTTGCAGAAGGAAAAGTAAGAAGATGATGCACATAACAAACTTACAAGTACAAAGAGAAACACACCATCAATACATGTAACCACAGGAATCCCAAAAAGGACTGCAAAACCCTGGTCTTTCTTCATTTGCTAAAATTGCAGAGATACAATGAGTAATACAATAGAAGCTTTCTCCCTCAAGAGTCCAACCATGAAAATGACCAAGAAAGTACATAATATAGGCAATCTAACATCTTTCCTTGCCTCTAGGGGTCGAGCTGACTATCCTAGGAGCTGTTTCAACCAATTCCAAACTGAGCACTAAAATCTAGGCAGTCAAAACAACTTGCCTCTATAAGCTAGGAAACCAATTCATTCATTAAATTTTTGCCTATTTCATGAATGAATCTTCTAGAAGAGATAAATAAGTGTCAAAGTATCATAAAATTACATCATTTACATCAAGGAGGATGAAAATCCACTCCAAAAAGTCAAACCTAGTCAAAACTGCGTTTTGCTGAGCTGTAGGTGCATTTCTGTGAAAATAGCCTGATGCGTAGCGCCCTAAATCTCAACGCGTAGCGCGCCTTTGGGCCTACTTTTGAGGCACTTCCCGGTGTCCAAATGAGGCAAAAGTGGGCTTGTTGGAAAGGTCTGGATGTCTACTTTCCAACCCAAGTGGAATTTCTGAATTTGGTGACCATTTGCCCCTCCAAAATTGCAATCTCCCAAGACTGCTTCCTGTGTGTCAAAAAAGTGGCAGAAAGTCATTTTTTGCATGTTTTTTGACCTTCTGGAAGCTCAAAACTTGATGAAATCTCTTGGCAATTGCTGAGCAAGTGTATTTTTGCATGACAAATCCAAAAATGCTGAGTTTTCATGAAAAGGAGTTGCCCATCTTCAGGGTAGCGCGCGGCGCGCTACGCGTTGGGGAGGAAAACCTGTTTTTTGCCCAAAAAATTCACAAATGACCAAAAATGCTCAATTTTTTTTTGAAATTTGTGCTGTAGGTAAGCCATTTAGCACCATGCTTCTTCAAGGAGGCCTCAGCCAAGATGTGGAGGGGATCAGGCCTTTTTCTTCGTTTTAGTGCCTTGGCCAACCGTCCTTTGAGCACCTTCATTTTTGCCTTACATACGTGCATTCGAGCCCAATAATGATTTTTCATGTTCCGGAGCATGTCCTTATCTTTGTTAGCCTTGGCCAGCAACCTCTCCAAATGAGCATTGACCTGGAGAAGCATAGCCTCTCGCTCAATGGGTACCAAATCACCGGGTCTCTTACGAGCCAAGTTGTGGTCTTCATGGATCCTCCGCAACTCATCAAGAGTATGTTCATCTTCTAGTTGCTTGTTGCACTGCTCTAAGTAGGTGATTGTCCAATTTTCCATTTCCAACCTTTGCTGCAACGAGTCATTGTCAGCCCTCAGTTGTTGGATGATCTTCTTTGGCTCTAGGCTAGGAGAACTGATATCGAGGTCAACAACATCTATGCCTGGATCACCTGATGGCCCCTCATCAATCTTGGGCTGCTTGCCTCTCTCTTGTACCTGTGCTGCTGTTGGAAACGAGGCCCCTTCCACCTGGTGTGGAGATAACACTCATGGTGTTGATGAAGAAGGCGAGACCCCTTCCACCTGATGTGGAGAAAATACTCGCCGAGCTGATGCAAATAAGGCCCTGTGGCCTCTCTGATATGTGATCAATGAAGGGGAGCTGACATGTCTGGGCTCAGGGATGTCATACTGCTGTGAAGGTCCTCCCTCCTCATGAACAACCTCAGGGGGTGGCTGTGGCACTGTGAAGAAATCTCGAGAGATGAAATCCTCCCACGGAATACCCTGCTGTGCCAACTGATGCATGACCACAATCTTGATCAAAGCATAATGGTAGATGCTCCTGTGTTGCTGTGCTGGGCTCTTTCTCTGCACCAAGGGCACCATCCTCTCAATATTCCGGCACATGAAGAAAGGAATGTTCATCATCCGTACCCGTGTGAAATGCATCAACAAGCGGATATGGTACGAATACAAACGTGAAAATCTGCCCTCACAGGTGAAATAGCGAATGATGACCCTCATCAAGGGTGCATACTCATCCCTCAAGAATCTGAAAGGAAATATACCAGACATGTGCCTCATATATACAGGTTTAATGTAGGGCTCATACTGAAATCTGTCCAACAGCTGGCGCTTGTTCCACTCTTCTCCAACATTGGGTATCCCTGTTGCTTGAGCAACAATCTTAGGTGATAATGTAAAATCCACCCCTGCAAGATTCACATGCTCGTTATGCAAATGTAATACAAACAAGCGGACCAATTCCCTGTGGTGCTGAATTTGAGAAATTCTTTCGCAATATTCATAGCATGCTTGATGACGGAAACATGTGACTGCAAGTGGACAAGCTTGCAAATAGGCCAAAGAGGTGGGCTCCTCTCTCACATGCTGACCACCCTTACCACCCCTGTGAGGCCTCCTTGGCACCTCAACCTCCGGTGTTGACTCACGGTCATCACTTTGCTCATAGTCTGTTCCGTTTTGTGACATGATTTCAAGAGCAAAATGGCTGAAATGTACTGCTGCTTCTGCTCAAATGACCTGTTGTTTTGACTGTTTGAATGCTGCTCCAAGGGGACAAAAAACACAAGGGAGATGTTAGGGAGGGGGACTTTTAAGGGGACTTAGGGGAAATATATATAAAAGGGAATTTAGGGAAGGAATTATGCCACATACACCATCACATAATCACAGTTTGCAGGGGTTTGATAGGAGGTAGAGTTTAGGGAGATTTTATTGAATTTTAGGGATAGGTAGGGTTTTAGGGCTTTTGATTTTTTGTTAGGGAAATTAGGTGAAGATGACAAGGGAGGTGATAATGGGAATGTGAGGAAATGAGGGAGTGAAAAAGATGACCTTGGGCAGCAAACTCAAAGCCCTAGCTTCACTTGCAACTTGAAATTTTTAAACATAATATATATGAATTTCATCATACTGCACCCTTGCTGGTATTTGACACATTTTCCATGTTCATTTTCTTTAGGCAAGCAAAAAAATATTGATGATTGGAGGCCTACCTGAACAATTTAGGAAATTTGAGGTCGTTTTGAAGCTTGTTGGCAATTTGCTGTAGGTGAAACCCAACGCGTAGCGCGCGGGTTCTGATGCGTAGCGCCCGCTCTACGCGTAGCGCCCGTGCTTTTTTAACACTGGAACTTCTGCCCTGACGCGTAGCGCGCGCCCAACGCGTAGCGCGTGGGCCCTGATGCGTAGCGCACAGGTGTTGTCACTCAATTCGCCCAGTTTCACACTAAATCGCCTTTCACACTTGCTCTTGGAGTCTTGGAGGCAAATGAATTGCAAAATGAGGAGAGAGGGGCTTTTATAAGCTTGATTTAAATTTATTTCCCTTCAAACCCACTTTATAATGTTTATAAAATGACACTTTTTAAAACTAATTGCTGCTGACTTGTGGTTTCCTTTTTGTCATGAAATTGGTTGAAATGATGCTTTTTCTTGAAAATTTTTGCAGGGATAGCTTCTGAGGAGTCTTGGCAAAGGAGACCAAGGCCGCATGCAGACTTCTGGAGAATTGGAATTTTTTACAAGTTTTTACAAAAATGAGAAAATGACCTTGCCTTCAAAAACAGGGTTTTTGAACTCAAGGTAAAAATTAGCTATACAATATGAAATCATCTGAAGTGATGCTTTGATGGACATCCCTCTGGCCTGCTGGGCACTTATTGACCTTAAAAGACATGACCCTAAAAGACAAAATTGGACTAAGCCCTAGACCTAGTACTTTGACTTCAAGACAAGACCAATGACCCTGTAAAGAATTTATTGACTGAAACAAACTTCATCCAGCAGTGCCAAGGGGAATAAAAGACACAAGCTCCTCCATCAGGGTTATGGCATGCCTAATGGAATGCAATAAGATGACACTGATGAGACACCTACTTATGCAAATGCAAAGAGCTTTGATCGCTGATGGAGGGCTTCTAGACCGACTCTAACAGGACCCATGGAGAAGAAGTTGCTGATGAATGGACAAGTCCCTAGCTAAGAGGGAGTTCTAACAAGTTCCCAATTACAAAGGAGCTTGATCAAGTTTTTGGTCAGAGGAAACTTAGGCATGTCTTCCTCAATTAACAGGAAGAGATGGACGCGACATTCTTGTCTTCACTTGGGAAGAAAGAAAGGAAGGATTGGGTAATCATTTGGCATCCGATACTCTTTGAGGATGTGTAGGGCATCCAAGATACGAGTAAGCAAGAGGACCGATATTCTTTGAGGGCTGGGAACCCAAGACAAGAAGAGTCCTAGAAGGTCATACTTAGTGAACACCCGGGTGGGTATGTACCTTGAGAGACAATGATTAAGGTGTCTAAAGTCATTGGTCTCGCCAACATTGTGCTCTGCTCTTATGAGAGATAGAGTTGTTAGTCAAGGCCTCGCTATAAACAATGTTGGTTACTATGATGCTATAACAGATGGATTGCCAATTTGATTTCTCTTACGTGAATTCTTGAAGATTGAAAAATAGCAAAACACCTTGTAATGATCTATGAATACCTCCCTAGTTAAGAGGGAGTGTTGAAGAAAGTGTAACTAGGTTCGGTCTTCATAAACCTAATTTTTATATTTGTATTCATACAAGAAAAGAAATATTATTTTTGTTAAATTTATCAATGAGTTTCTTGCTCTTTGAAATAGCTCAAGCACATGTCAAAGTGCTATAGGTAAGCCAAAGAGTCAAAAGAAAATGTTGAAGACCCTTAAGGGCATGTTACACCATGTATAGTTATGTATTAGAGTCAAAGATGTTCCTCCAAGCAAAGTCACAAGTCCTCTCCATGTAGCGACATCACTAAAGAAACAAAAATGAAGTGGAAAAGTCAAGTCGGCCTTAAGTCCTTAAGTTTGCCTTAAGTCCTCAAGTCGGCCTCAAGTCAGCCTAAAGGAGGGACAATCCTCTATATATAGAGGTTGTCCAATCCTCCAACAACAAACAACAACTACCTCTGAAATCAGCGAAGAAGATAGCCAAGAAAAGGGTGAGAGAAGTCGAGCATAAGGAGCCTCTAGTGCAGCGAAGAAGGAGACTAAAACGAAGTTTAGAGGGCTGATTTAAGGGTGAATTATAGTCACAAGTGCGAGAAAAGGAGGGCAGTCTGCGGTCACTACAACAACAATATCACAGTCATATATTTCTCTTTGTTTGGGCTAGAAACTTAGGCCTATAAGGCCTCCTACTCAAGCGAAGAAGAGGCTCTCGCAAATGAAGGTAAAAGGTGTCAAATACACAGGAAACCTCCCACACGTGTGAGAAACTAGGGCTGCAGTGCTGTCATAGCAACTCGACAACTACACATCAACAAGGTGCTCGGTTGGTCAAGAGAAGGAAGGCATCTCCATAAGTGAAGGACCTCACTAAGGATCAAAGATAAAGTGTCTCTTCTAGAGCTCACATAACAAGGTCTATCACTAGGTGCTAGAAGGAGGATGAAGTGCTGGAAGGAGGATGAAGTGCCGAGAAACAAAGTGCTGGAAGAAGGAAGGAATTGACTTGTGCTTGGAGGATATTCTTATCAAGGGTCTAGGGTTTGGCATTGATCAATAAAAGCTTCAATAAGAGAAACTTACGAAAGGGTTTTCCTCTCTAAGAGAGAGAGGTTTTTCCCTGACAAAGAGCCAATATCTTGTGTTCTTGTTTTTTTGTGTTTCTATAGTAGTTTGATGAAGTAAACACACATACAATAATAATAAGACAAGAAGATCAAGCTAACAAGTTAAATTACAAAAGTGCTTCACAAATTGTGATCCAGTGTAGAAGAATCCTACTATATCTAATTTACTTAGATTCTTCAACACAAAATACATAGAGCATGAAACCCATGCTCATAAAGAACTTTTATTTTATAAATAATTTTCTTTTTCTTTATTTTTGAGAAATACATTACATCATAACTCAAATACAATTATGAAGACTGATACTAGTTACATTTCTCAACACTCCAAAGGAAACTCTCATGCTTCAAACCAATTTCATTCACAATTTAATTAAATGCATGTTTGCAAGTTGAATGATTAAATTATAATGATTGATTGCAGTGGATTCACCTTATTCCCATTCAAATTAAGTGATAGAGGCTACGCTATTTGATGGAGAGGCTATTATGCTTTCATATAATTCTTGGTGGTTGCATTGTAATCACATAAATACACTTTCTTTTATGTTGTCACATATGAACCATGTACGTGTGGAAATTATCCAGTGCTAATTGAAATTGGCTTCGACCTATGCTTGTTCGAATGAGAAATGGATCGTGGAACTTTTTGCCAATCTATGCTACTGATTTGTATTTTAATTATGTATTGAGTGTTAGAAAATCAGAAAGGTAGAAAGATTTTCTTATTCTTGATAATTACTTGTGATGTTTCTTATTATTACGATTCTTTATATCTTCTTTACTCTTTAGTTCATCAAGAAATTACCAAGGCAGCAACACATAAAACAATAGACCCTAGATGTAGGCACTATGCTTAGGCAAAACCCCCTTCGAGGGGAAAACCCAGTCAAGAAATTCTTCCTTTCAATAGGGTTCTTTGAGACTCTTCACCCTAGACCAAGACAAGACCTTCCCTCCACACCAAGTCAGCGTCCAGAATTTCGACCCCTTTCCAGCAATCTCGACTAGGCAACAGCTTCTGGCAACTGGTAGGTTCCGGCAACAAAGAAACTTGGAATACTTAGATCTCCCAATCCAGAGCACGAAGCAAAGAGAGAGAGGCACAAAAATTTCAATTTTTCCTTTCTCCTTAGACTTCCTCAAACTTGCATTCACTTCGGCTTCCTGGCAACAGACTTCGCACTTTTCCCAGGTACAAGAGATATCGAACTTCTTGTGAGAGAGTTATGCTTCAAATGAATTCGATGTGCTTGTATTTATACGCTCCATGTGAGGTCGAATAGGGTCCTTAGGCTGACTTGATCTTCTTCTAAGCCAACATGGTGTGGAGGATACATAAATCATATTTGACTCAATACTTAAACTTTTTACATGATTCAAAAGCCCAAGAATTGTCTCTTTAAAAGTACAATGACTCTATTGACTCAGAATAAATCGTAGAGGTTCTCAATGGGGACTTTGACCTAAAACATGGTGACCCAAGCATGAAACCCATGCTTTAATAAGTCACAATAATAATAAAACTTCTTTTCTTTATTCTTTTGACAAGTACATTACATGATGACTCAAATACATTAAATGAAGACCAAACCTAGTTACATTTTCCAACACTCCCTCTTAACTATGGAGGTATTCATAATGTACAAATACAATGGAAGATCTCAAACTATATGAACCATGAAGAACTTAAGGCACCGCAATGCCATGGAATAGATTCCTGACCATGGCAATCTATCCATGTTGTCTCTCAACAATTTAGGCACCATAATGCCATGAACTAGATTCCTGACCAAGGCAATCTATCCATGTGGGAATAAGATGGATTGAAGCTTCCAGTACCTCTAGGTACCATCAGACTTACTTACTAATCACCAACCCAAAAATCCAAGTGCGTGTCAGAGCTCAATGACCAACACCACCTTCACAACTTCGGGACCTAGACATCAACACAAAGTGCCAATCAGATGTCTTCCCTGGCAATGCTTCATTCACAAAGCTTCAACACTCCTTCATCCAGTAGATCAAGGAACACAAATGTCACTCGATCAAATTGATCGGTAACCAACATGCTATCAAAACCTTCGAGAGATTTGCTTGTACAAGCACAACCCCAATCAATAATATACTTTCGCATGTGCATCATCAAATATAGACCTCTAGGGTATTTCTAGATGTTGCTCCTTAACTCAGTAGGACTATCAACTGAATCTTTGACAGAAGATTGCTCAATCATATGCTTTCCTTTCCTACTTCCCATGTAGCAACATATCCTCCGAAATTCATTCTTCAATTAACACCAAGCTATGCCCTCCCTCTCAACCAGGAAGCACCTCTTCATCCAAACTCCCTCTTAATCTTAGGGATATTTCTTCTATGCAGGCTTCCTCCGGGAGCTTCTTCTTTTCGTCATCGGAGAATCATTCGTGGCTTCCAACCATTTCATTAGAGTTATTATTATCCTCATCATGCTTGTCACATTGAGCATCTTCACAAAGTTGAAGATTGTGGACCTGCACAACTTAGATAGCAAGTACAACCAAATCTATAGAAGCATGAAGTTAGCCATATCAAAATCACGAAAGTATTTCAACTTTATACATATCATATACCCAAACTTAATTACAAACAAGAGACATATACTCTTCAACATCTTGCTAGGGACTCTGTCATAAACTCGAGACTTCTTCACAATAATTTCCATTCCATCTAGGGTTTCAATGTTTCTTCCAAAGGTATGAGTCATGACATACCTTACTACAACATATAGCAAACCCTAGAAACAATTCAAACAAAATTATATCAACAAAGCATCTAACAACTTTTAGAATTCATATGTTAGACTTTTCACTAGGGTTTCATACAAATCCTAGATTTCATACAAAAGAATCATTCACAGTCAATCATAACTTAGTCATTAACATGACCAACTTCCACTAGGGTTAGTTACAAACCCTAGATACCCAATCAACCGTCAATCCCAACCAAAACTCAGATTTCAACAATCTCAAACTATGATATTGTCATCATACATCAGAGATTTTTACTTCTACTAAGGTTCAACTCCAAAACCCTAGAATTCCATTTCCACAATCTCAACAATCATTATATAAATAGATCTCAGATTGTTATATCACACATACTGGACATTTTAAGCACTACTGGGGTTTAGCTGCAAATGCTAGATTTCCTAATATCATCATCCTAGAATGCCTTACAAGGACTTCCATTAAATCCTAAGACTTATGACCATCAATAACTAGGTCAACACATATATCTAGGAATTCATTGTCATACATAAGCATATCATATGTTTGACAACATTAATACATATGACCTAGATCAAGCTAGGGTTTCAACCAAAAGGATATATTTATATATGCCTAGATTTCATAAAGATATTTCATATCATGTGTTAGTCAAACCCAACTTCAAAAAAATATCAAATAAGAGTTAGATATACAAACTTGATTAGACTAGGGTTTGATTAGATAAACACACCCATACCAAGGAAATCATTTCTAAGACATTATAAGGGTCTTACTCATACATTCCACCAAACCCTAATAAGTTAGGGTGTCAATGTAGAAACATAGCAAAACCAACATTACCAGAACTTCAAAGGTTCAAGATTTGAGACCTTATCATTCAACCCTAACAAGTTAGGTTTTCTTGATCATACCAAAATCCCAAACATGACATCATCAATAAAACTTCAAGTAACATTTCACAACATCCCTAAGCAATTTTAGGGTTTCAGACATTCACATTAGCATAACCTTCGAGGAGGTATTCATAATGTACAAATACAATGGAAGATCTCAAACTATATGAACCATGAAGAACTTTAGGCGCCGCAATGCCATGGAATAGATTCCTGACCATGGCAATCTATCCATGTTGTCTCTCAACAATTTAGGCACCATAATGCCATGAACTAGATTCCTGACCAAGGCAATCTATCCATGTGGGAATAAGATGGATTGAAGCTTCCAGTCCCTCTAGGTACCATCAGACTTACTTACTAATCACCAACCCAAAAATCCAAGTGCGTGTCAGAGCTCAATGACCAATGCCACCTTCCCAACTTCGGGACCTAGACATCAACACAAAGTTCCAGTCAGATGTCTTCCCTGGCAATGCTTCATTCACAAAGCTTCAACACTCCTTCATCCAGCAGATCAAGGAACACAAATGTCACCCGATCAAATTGATCGGTAACCAACATGCTATCAAAACCTTCGAGAGATTTGCTTGTACAAGCACAACCCCAATCTATAATATACTTTCGCATGTGCATCATCAAATATAAACCTCTAGGATATTTCTAGATGTTGCTCCTTAACTCAGTAGGACTATCAACTGAATCTTTGACAAAAGATTGCTCAATCATATGCTTTCCTTTCCTACTTCTCATGTAGCAACATATCCTCCGAAATTCATTCTTCAATTAACACCAAGCTATGCCCTCCCTCTCAACTAGGAAGCACCTCTTCATCCAAACTCCCTCTTAATCTTAGGGATATTTCTTCTATGCAGGCTTCCTCCGGGGAGCTTCTTCTTTTCGTCATCGGAGAATCATTCGTGGCTTCCAACCATTTCATTAGAGTTATTATTATCCTCATCATGCTTGTCACATTGAGCATCTTCACAAAGTTGAAGATTGTGTACCTGCACAACTTAGATAGCAAGTACAACCAAATCTATAGAAGCATGAAGTTAGCCATATCAAAATCACGAAAGTATTTCAACTTTATACATATCATATACCCAAACTTAATTACAAACAAGAGACATATACTCTTCAACATCTTGCTAGGGACTCTGTCATAAACTCGAGACTTCTTCACAACAATTTCCATTCCATCTAGGGTTTCAATGTTTCTTCCAAAGGTATGAGTCATGACATACCTTACTACAACATATAGCAAACCCTAGAAACAATTCAAACAAATTATATCAACAAAGCATCTAACAACTTTTAGAATTCATATGTTAGACTTTTCACTAGGGTTTCATACAAATCCTAGATTTCATACAAAAGAATCATTCACAGTCAATCATAACTTAGTCATTAACATGACCAACTTCCACTAGGGTTAGTTACAAACCCTAGATACCCAATCAACCATCAATCCCAACCAAAACTCAGATTTCAACAATCTCAAACTATGATATTGTCATCATACATCAGAGATTTTTACTTCTACTAAGGTTCAACTCCAAAACCCTAGAATTCCATTTCCACAATCTCAACAATCATTATATAAATAGATCTCAGATTGTTATATCACACATACTGGACATTTTAAGCACTACTGGGGTTTAGCTGCAAATGCTAGATTTCCTAATATCATCATCCTAGAATGCCTTACAAGGACTTCCATTAAATCCTAATACTTATGACCATCAATAACTAGGTCAACACATATATCTAGGAATTCATAGTCATACATAAGCATATCATATGTTTGACAACACTAATACATATGACCTAGATCAAGCTAGGGTTTCAACCAAAAGGATATATTTATATATGCCTAGATTTCATAAAGATATTTCATATCATGTGTTAGTCAAACCCAACTTCACAAAAATATCAAATAAGAGTTAGATATACAAACTTGATTAGACTAGGGTTTGATTAGATAAGCACACCCATACCAAGGAAATCATTTCTAAGACATTATAAGGGTCTTACTCATACATTCCACCAAACCCTAATAAGTTAGGGTGTCAATGTAGAAACATAGCAAAACCAACATTACCAGAACTTCAAAGGTTCAAGATTTTAGAACTTATCATTCAACCCTAACAAGTTAGGTTTTCTTGATCATACCAAAATCCCAAACATGACATCATCAATAAAACTTCAAATAACATTTCACAACATCCCTAAGCAATTTTAGGGTTTCAGACATTCACATTAGCATAACCTTCGATTAGGGTTTTCTGAAACATGTCTAGGGTTCTACAAAATCAGTTAAGAATATGAGTGGGGTGGGTAGATTTATCAAGTGATGAATCACCCAGAACAAGAATCATTATGATTCAATATAACTAGACATAACAATGTTAGTATTAGATTGTCAAATGAATGTATTTAAAGCATACCTTTGTTTCTTGGAAAACCTTGTCTTGAGAGGTCTTCCTTCATACTTCTTGCAGATGTTTTCCTAATCAAGACAATAGAGGGAGAATGGTGATTAGTATTTAATATAATCAAAACTAAATGAATACATGAAACTAAAAACTGAAAGGAAATGAGATACTTATCTTAGGGAGTTGCTGGGGGCTCCCTTCAAAGCTTGAGGGATACCTAAAAGCAATAAAAATGTCTTTTCCAAAATATGTTAAAAACCTATAAATTCTAAAACATATAAAACAAGATATCTAAAGCTATAAGCAAAGGACTTAGTAGTGCAAGTCCCTAATGTCAGATTCTTCAGGCTTGGCTTTCTTTGAGTCTCCTTCCTCAGCAAAGTTAGCATGATCTCTATCTCTCTTCTTATTCTTTGGATTGTCGGGACAATCACTCTTGTAGTGACCCTTCTTATGGCATTGATAACATTCTATGTTGGACATGTCAACTTTCTTCCTTGGTCCTTTCAATTTCTTTCCCTTATGTTGAGAAATATAGGCATTTGATACTCCTTCAGGGTTGGAAACTAATGAGATCCTTAATTCTTCTTGACTGCAGGCAGTCCATAGTTCTTCAAAAGTGGGAGCTTCCTTTCAACTGTTAAGACCTGCAACAAATGCACCCTATTAGGGTCATTTGTTTCATCGTCAAATGTATTTTCCATGTCCTTTAATTTTCAGTTTTTGAATAATTTGAGCCTATGACCACTAGTACTCATAGTCTCAAAGGTCACTATCCGACATTGTCAAATTTCTGTGATAAAGGCTTCATTAAAAGCATGGAGTGTCAAGTTAATGGGAGTCATGGTCGTTGCGCAAGTGGGTATCAACAATTTAGGAGGTTTGCAAGAGTTGGAGAGCCTACTTAAAGAGTTCTACACCATCACACAAAAATTTCAAGCCTACCCATTTGATCCATTTTCCAAAGGAGGTGTGCAACCATACAAAGCATGGAGGGCTACTCAGACTGTTCACTGCACAGTGATGTGCAAAATACCTTGTTTTAGCCATCATTTTGAAACGTTGTTTTTGACCGCATGGAGCCGAATTTCAAAAAACTAAAAGAGGTTTTCCTCAAGCACATACCAAATAACAATAACCTCTTCTAGTTTCTACACAAGTGTCAGATATCGGGAGTTTGGAATGTATCTTTAAGGTCTATTTTTTGGACTGTGTATTTTCCTGTTCTAGCCATGATTGTGCAAAAACATTTTTGAGGAGTTGGGGAAGAAGTTGAAGAAATTGAGAGAGGGTTTTCTTGACAACAAGCTCATCTACAAAAAATTATCTCATATTTTACATAGGTGCTACTGTTTGGGAGTTACACGTGTCATTTGGTGGCCCATTTTCGCAGTTTTTGTTGACAAAATGATGAAATTTTGCTGCGCAGCGCAGCCTAAGCTGCCTTTTCTATTTTGATCATCAGTTCAAGCTTTTAATGATAGGATGGGATCTTATGGAAAAATTATTTTATCTAGATGGGGTTAGTTGGATACGCTAAAGTGTTTATGTTTTTTTTAAAGGATGAAAAGAAGCGACTTTTATTATTAGTTTTATTTAGTTTTTTTGGTTAAAAAAAACAGTATGTGGATAAATCATGCAATGTATTTGGTCATATGGGCATGTTGTGTTAAAAATGTATTTAAGGCCACACAGAACATGAAGAAAAGGTTCGGATTTGAGTAGTGTATGTGTGTTCATTTTGTTGGATAAAGTTATCAGTGTTGTGTTTGCCATATTAGCCAGAGATTCATGTGGTATGCATTTTGAGTTCTGTGCTATTTTCTCATGTGTTATGCTATTATTCATATATCTATTTCTTTTTCATTCTTATGCTGCTGCTGAAACATTTGTTTATAATTCATCTTATTTGATGTCCTAAAGGATTGTTTATCTTTCAAAACTATAATGGAATACACTTTAAGTGCTCCATTCGCACCTTCTTCTCGATATTTGATCAAGATTTACGTTACAGAATTCAGAACTTGTTTAATGCTCTGTGCATGTGATTAAATATCAATGTGTATGCTTTATTTTTTCAAATTCGTTCACTATACCACTTCAGATCTTATAGCTTGGGATCTTACCTACCTTGCCTCTGTTACAATAGGCTTTCATGTATGCTCTGATACTTTTGTGTTGGGATCTAAATTATTATTCCATATAGTGGCCCTCCCTCTCAAGTTTTCCAACCACCATTTTCAACAAAGTTACCTATACAAACCTGGTCTTTGCAGTGCCTGAGCTTAAGTGTTATTTACCTTCAAACTGTTTCTAGTGAGGGAGCCCCCTTCTGTTAGAAAGGATTAGTTTCTAACCCAAAGAAGATTGTGGTTACCTCAGGGATTTCTCTCTTCAGCCTAAGGAAATTTATAGAGTGCTAACATAGTGTTGCCGTTGCCGGGGAAGGAAAGGTTTTATTTTCTCCGGGAAAGATCTTCAGAGTTTCAGATTTCGCTGTTGATGGTGGACAACAGTTAGACATAGTAAGGTTGAACCATTCCCCTAGCAACTCCAAATCAAATTTCAATCCAATCCAAAGACTCCATCGCCAACAAGATTTGGAAATTCAGGGTTGCTAGCAACTCTATTGGCTTGAGATGGATCTCAGATCTGCCAAGTTTGCCCTATGAATCGTGCTCATATACCCGGCTTTCCAAATCGTATTAGTTGTATAGATTGACAATCATATTTTCCAAATTTCAAAGATGAGAATGGTGATGATGCTGCTTTACATCTTATCAAATTTCACATGCATTCGTGCAAGCTGAGGGTTCAATTTCTTGAAGATTGTCTCATGAAGATGTTCATGGCTACTCTGGAAGGAAAAGCGAGATCTTGGTATGAAGGTTTGCCATTTGCTAGTATTTATTCTCTTAAAGATTTTCATTCAACATTTTTTGAAGAATACAAAGAGTCTCATCCTTCTTTGTCTTTGGTTGAGAATTGTTGTAATCATTTTGAAGATTTCATTCAAAATATGGAAAATTCTTATGGTGATGAAGAGTTCATGGATGAAGAGATCCTAGAGGCTTTGTATGAGAACCCTTTTCGTCACCAAGAAGAAATGGTAACCTCTCTTGGATGTAAATGAGACTGAGCAAGATTTTAATGATTATAGTCATGTTCCATTTGGTTGAGAATTGTTGTAATCATTTTGAGGATTTCATTCAAAATATGGAAAATTCTTATGGTGATGAAGAGTTCATGGATGAAGAGATCCTGGAGGCTTTGTACGAGAACCCTTTTCATCACCAAGAAGAAATGGTAGCCTCTCTCTTGGATGAAAATGAAACCGAGCAGGATTTTAATGATGACAGTCATGTTCCATCCTCTGAGTTTGATGATAATTTGTAGCAGTCTTGTCCATCTTTTCATGATCAATAGTATGAGAATCCTTTCCAACAACAGGAGGAAATGGTAGAGGATAGTTGCTATAATGTTCAGGTGGAGGAAGAAATTTATTCTTCATGCCATTCCTTGTCTCAGTTTATAGCCAATGAAGAAAATCATGAAAAAGCAGATCCATGAAATTTGACGCATAAATATTTTAGGTAGCGAAAACATTCACGCTGATAGCTACCCAGAATTGCAAGAAACTAATGAAGAAGAGCAGGTTGTTTTAGACCCCATGGATGTGGACATTTTTGCTGTTGATAAGCTAGCGGCTGAAAACAAAGGGAGTGCTTGTCTTTTTGTTGGCTTTCAAGATGGGGTAATGCTTCAGATTATTAAAGATCCTTTTGCTGATTTGCTGCAGCCATCAAAGGAGGTGACTTTTCATGTTTTTTAAGATCCCCTGGCTGGTCTATCATGGTCATTAGAGCAAAAGAAAGTTATGTAATTTATGGATCATGAGCAGAGGTTCATTGGAAAGTTTGAGTCACCATTTTCTAGACTTTTCTTTATGTATGGTGCAGCTGAATACAAGCATAAGTCAGACAGTCATTTGCTTGATTACTTACATTGGTGGGATCATTTCACACGAGTGCATATATATCTTCAGCAGGTGTGAGCAATTACCATTGGAATTTGAAGCCCGAGAAGGCCCTGAGATTCCGATGATCTGCTGCTATATGTAAGTTCCATCAGTTACATTTTCAGTTTTTATGTTTGACTCCATTGCCCAATGGTTTGGTTAGGCTACTAGTCTGCGATTTTTGTTCTTGGCACCTCGCTAGGAGGCTGCCATTCTTATTGGAGCCAATGTTAGGGTCATTAGTTTCATTGTCAAATGTATTTTCCATGTCCTTTAATTTTCAGTTTTTGAATAAGTTGAGCCTATGATCACTGTTGCTGCCATAGTCTCAAAGGTCACTCTCCGACATTGTCAAATTTCTGTCATAAAGGGTTCACCAAAAGCATGAAGGAGTGTCAAGTTAACGGGAGTCATGGTCGCTGCGCAACCGCTGCGCAAGTGGGTATCAACAATTTAGGAGGTTTGCAAGAGTTGGAGCACCTACTTAGAGTTCTACACCATCACACAAAAATTTCAAGCCTACCCATTTGATCGATTTTTCTAGAGGATGTGTACAACCATACAGAGCATGGAGGGCTAATCAGACTGTTCGTTGCACAACGTTGCTCAAAATACCCTGTTTTAGCCATAATTTTGAAACACTGCTTCCGACCGCATGGAGCCGAATTTCAAAAAACTGAAAGAGGTTTTTCTCAAGCACAGACCAAATAACAATAACCTCTTCTAGTTTCTGACCAGGTGTCATATATTGGGAGTTTGGAATGCATCTTCAAGGCCTATTTTTTAGACTGTGTATTTTCCTATTTTTGTCATGATTTTACAAAACCGTTTTTGAGGAGCTAGCGAAGAATTTGAAGAAACTGAGAGAGGGTTTTCTTCATAACAAGTTCATCTACAAAAACCTATCTCATATGTTACACAGGTGCTACTGTTTGGGAGTTACACGTGTCACTTGGTGGTCCATTTTCACAGTTTTTGTTGACAAAATGATGAAATTTTGTTGCACAACGCAGCCTAAGTTGCCTTTTCTATTTTCATCATCAGTTCGAGCTTTTAATGATAGGATTGGATGTTATGGAAAAATTTTATTATCTAGATGGGGTTAGCTGGATAGGATAAAGTGTTTATGTTTTTTTTTTAAAGGATAAAAGCAACAACTTTTATTATTAGTTTTATTTAGTTTTTTTGGTTAAAAAAAGTAGTATGTGGATAAATCATGCAATGTATCTGGTCATATGGGCATGTTGTGTTAAAAATGTATTTAAGGCCACACAGAACATGAAGAAAAGGTTCGGATTTGAGAGAAGACTAGTGTATGTGTGTTCGTTTTGTTGGATAAAGCTATCAGTGCTGTGTTTGCCATATTAGCTAGAGATTCATGTGGTATGCATTTTGAGTTCTGTGATATTTTCTCATGTGTTATGTTATTCATATATCTATTTCTTTTTCATTCTTATGCTGCTGCTGAAACATTTGTTTAGAATTCATCTTATTTGATGTCCTAAAGGATTATTTATCTTTTGAAATTATAATGGAATACACTCTGAGTTAAGTGCTCCATTCCCACCTTCTTCCAGATATTTGATCAAGATTTATGGTGCCGAATTTAGAACTTGTTTAATGCTCTATGCATGTGATTAAATATCAGTGTATCCTTTATTTCTTCAAATTCGCTCACTATACTACTTCAGATGTTATAGCTTGGAATCTTACCTACCTTGCCACTGTTATAATAGGTTTTCATGTATGCACTAATACTTTTTGTGTTGGGATCTGAATTATTATTCCATATACAATGGCCCTCCCTCTTAAGTTTTCCAACCACCATTTTCAACCAAGTTACTTCAACAGACCTGGTCTCTGCAGTCCCTAAGCTTTAGTGTTATTTACCTTTAGACTTTTTCTAGTGAGGGAACCCCCTCTGGTTAGAAAGGACCAATTTCTAACCCAAAGAGGATTTCTAACCACTGGGATTTCTCTCTTCGGCCTAGGGAAATTTACGGAGTTCTAACACACCCCAAGATGATGGCAATCCTAATAGAGCAATGATCACAAGTTCTTTGTCTGGAACAATTTCATCAATGGCCAAGAGATCATCCCTGATTCTAGCTATCTTCACAAAGAAGGATGCCACAGTGTCTTCTTTAGTCATCTTTGTGGTCCTTAGCTCATTCTTCAAACTTGCTACTTGACCAATGTTCTTAATAGTAAATAACTTTGACAAGGCTTCATACATTTCCTGAGCATGATTGATGTTAGCTATGAATGGGACAAGGTTGTCCTTTATTCCTTCTACCATCAGAGTCATGGCCACCAATTCTAATTCCCTGTATTTCACTTTGTCAGCATCATTGGAATCCTCTGTAGGCTTCTTTACTTTTCCTTTGACCAAGTCTAGTACCTTGTTCTTCTCAAGGATTAGGTCAATACTCTTCTTTTGGGACCTGTAGTTAGAGGCCCCTTCAAGTTTGTTCTCTCCCTTGATTATGTTAGACATCTGCCTCGAATATAGTAGATTCCTTCCTTGAGATGGTCTTTTTCAATGGTTCCCTAATCAAGTGCTTGAGACTGCCTTTTACTTCCTTCTTCACCAAAGCTCTGTTACCATGTTAGAAAATTAGAAAGGAAGAAAGATTTTCCTATTCTTGATAATTACTTTTGATGTTTCTTATTATTACGATTCTTTATATCTTCTTTCCTTTAGTTCATCAAGCAATTACCAAAGCAGCAACACATAAAACAATAGACACTAGATGTAGGCACTTATGCCAGGGAAAAACCTCCTTCGAGGGGAAAACCCAGTTAAGTAATTCTTCCTTTCAATAGTATTCTTTGAGACTCTTCACGCTAGACTAAAACAAGACCTTCCCTGCACACCAAGTCAGCCTCCAAAATTTCGACCCCTTTCCAACAACTTTGACTAGGAAGCAGCCTCCAGCAATTAGCAACTTCTGACAACAGAGAAACTTGGAAGACTTCGATCTCCCCATCTAGAGCACGAAACAGAGAGAGAGAGGCACCAAAATTTCAATTTTTCCTTTCTCCTTAGACTTCCCCAAACTCGCATTCACTTCGGTTTCTCAGCAACAAGCTTCACACTTTTCCCAGCTACAAGAGATATTGAACTTCTTGTGAGAGAGTGATGCTCCAAATGAATTCGATGTGCTTGTATTTATAGGCTCTATGTGAGGTCGAATAGGGTCCTTAGGCCGATTTGATCTTCTTCTAGGTTGACATGGTGTGGAGGGTACATAAATCATATTTGACTCAATACTTAACCTTTTTACATGATTCAAAAGCCGAAGAAGGGTCTCTTTAAAAGTACAATGACTCTATTGATTCAGAATAAATCCTAGAAGCCCTGAATGGGGGCTTTGACCTAAAACATGGTGACCGAAGCATGAAGCCCATGCTTTAATAAGTCACAATAATAATAATAAAAATTCTTTCCTTTATTCTTTTAACAAGTGCATTACATGATGACTCAAATACATTAAATGAACACTGAACCTAGTTACATTTTCCAACATTAAGTGGGGCGCCAAAACATGACATGGGACCCAACTGTCAAGTCCACGGTGTAACAATCCTGTGTGATTTGTTTGTGACAATTTGAAAGGCTATCTATCCATGTAGTCATGAATTGCACTTTGAAACTACAAGCTAACTTTGAAACCAAAGATAGCTCTGGATACCCCAACGAAAGTCATGATCGAACCATACGCCCTAAATCTTTAAGCTCAGTCTCACTATTTCAAATCAACATGTAGAATGCACATTAAAACCCAACAAACCCCATGCTTAGAAAAAACTACAATCCATAAACCCTTAACATTGTCACAGAGATCAGAAATTTGTGCCTCCCTTATGATTTGTCTCAGAGCCGAAGAAAATTTCAGAACACGTTACTTCAAATGATGTGTGTTAGAGTCATGTCTTAGAGGCAAAATAAGGTGGCCTTTTTATAGTTATCTCTTATGACAAAAAGGTGCCTCCCATGGGTGAGTCGGCTTAATATTTGGAGAGCCGATTTGCAGGAGAAAATTAATTTGAATTTTAAATTGAAAATTGGAGGGATATTCAAATTTAAATCCATGGAGCCTAAAACCCTTTATGAGTTTGACTCAAAAATATTACTCCCTTCCACAAGGTCTTTTGCCATAATTAAATTAATTTACTTCTCAATGAGGGACCTTATGTCTAGATCATTATCTTAGCAAAAGAGAAGTTGCCACGTTATCAACTAGATTGCGGTTTTTGCCCAAAAGTTGGGGCCTTCATCTCCAAACAAGGATATCTCCCAAACCATGAAGGCTCTCATGGTGTGTCGCATACCATTGGAATTGTTTTGATGAGGAGAATTAACTGACAAGGGTGATAGAGGCAAATTCACCGATCTTTGTCCTCAAAAGCTGTCAACAAGTATGGGGCTATTTGGAGCTTCAACGATTTTAGGGTTTTCGAGTCATTTGGAGCTTGAACTAATGCAAACCAGACAAATATTAAGAGTTTTCAATCACTAGCATTGGCATCAATGACAACACCATTCAAGAATGTGTTGGTGCTAGTCGACTGTAGGGAGTGCTAGTGGTGTTGGTCAACAACAACTTAGTTCGCTATCGGGGCAAATGGTCTGTGGCAACGGTTGTAACATGTGGCGTGTGGCGGTGCAATGGTCAGTCTACTTTTTCGTTCTTCTCTCTTTTTTTTTTTTAAATTAACCTTTTCCTTTTTATTTTTTAAATAATATGTAATTTACAACAATCTCTTTTTCTTCTTTTTAATTTTAATTTTTTTAAATTCTAGTGTGTGTGTGTGTGTGTGTGTATAATATTTTTTTTAATGGCCACAGGCCTGATGGAAAATTTGGAGAATCTCCAAAGACTGTGTAGTGAAACACTATGGTTGCTATGGCAACGAAGTTCATGCATAATTGATGGTGAAATGTTAGGATCAGAAAACGTGGCTTTGATACCAAATGTTATGAGCAAAGTTCGTATACACAACAAAATATTCAAAATATCTGAAATATAAGAACGTCCATCATGGGACAAATACTATTTATATAAGAATGAGTGATATGAGATATGATTGTTACCAATCATGGTCCGTTTATATATCTAGGCTGGTGCCCCTTCATGAACAATCATGTCTTTTGAGACACTCCTTCTCAGTACACTAATCATTGTTTAACTATTAATTATTAATTATTTACATTCATAACAATATAATAGCACCAAAGTTCCATAGCACCTTTAGTTTTTCAATTAAACGCCTTTCTAACATTCATTTGTCTCTTATTGGTCCAAAAAGATAGGTTAAAGGGATCAACGTTGAAAATTGGTTAAACAAACTTCAATTTAAAAAAAGGATTGAACCATGAGTTCTTGATGGATAGTTTTCTTTCATGGAAGTGCCAATTTGATGATGTTTATGTGATATTAATGCTATTTAGACCTTAGGAACAATGTTCCACAAAGCGGGGACCCTTTTTGGAAGTGGATATGCAAAAGCATCATTTCCCAAAAATCTAGGAAGCAAAAGTGTCTCAGAAGCATCTACTATATATATACATATTATTTTTTTAGCATTTATATTAAAAAAAATCCAAAATACCAAATTAGTTGTAGAAAATATGAAAACATGCATATTTATAGATAAATCAAGATAGATATGGCATCCATTGTGCATTCATGGTTAATTATTCGAGCATCGACCATCTAGATGCATCAACCATCTAGAATCTAGATTCTTCTCCTCTTGTCTCGCCTTTGCCTCTACCTCGATTGTTTAGGATATTAGTCAACATTGCCCAATTTTGATCAAACTACCTAATTCAAGCCTTAAAATATGGTGGAAAAAGCTTAACATGCTTGATCAATGATTTTGACTTGATTGAAAGGTAATTTTTTGCTAAGGCCATGACAAAGGAGTTCAAAAATTAACACCACCAATACTAGGGTACATGAGCACATATAGGGCTTGGTGCTCTTGATTAAGTGCCAATCACATACCCTCATACATGATATAATCTAATGAAATGCCACAATCTCATTGATCCTGAATTCCTGAAAACCGTTAAGTTTGTTGAATTTGGAATAGGATATTAAATTCTATTTTCTCCATATGAAGTTCGATGAGGCTGGAACCACTCTCAAATAGGGTTGAAAACTAAAGGTTCCATTCTTAAACATCAAAAATTTAAGTAAAAGGATGAAAATGAAAGATAAAGGAGAATGTCACTTTTACTTTAAGAATTTAACATTACCATGAGGGAGCATCTAGGAAGCATCTAAGGAGCATCAAGGGAGCACCTTGGGAATGTCTTGGAAGCCCCAACCCAACTTAAGTCAAAGAAAAAATAAATAAAAATTTTGAACCTCAAGGAACCGCTCACCCCCCTTGGGATCTGTAGGCGGTCCGAGCAGATCTGTGCTTGAACGTCCATGGATCCGCGACAGATCCTTTTCTGGATCAGCGGATTGAGAATCCGGAATTGCAGATCGAGCTCGCGCAGTTCCAAATTTCCAGGAATCGCCTCAAAATAGTGGAACCGCGGATCCAAAAATCGAATCTGCGATATCGCCAGAGGATCGCCCAAGGATCTGTACAGGACGTGGTTCTGGCCTTAGCTCCTTGGGGGAGGGGGGAAGGATCGTGCAACATTGCTTGGGAAACAATTGTCTTGTGAGGTCATGTGCTTAAAAAATCTTGCCACTAAACTTCAATAATCAAACCGATTACTCATAGAAGCCATTTGGAGGTGATTGTCCGATGCCATTGATTATGCCTAAGCTCATTAGACCACAAGAAACATTGAATTGGGTTACCCATGATTGTTAATTAATTGTTGTTCCCAAAGTAGATTTGTGTTCAAAAAGTCCTCTTCTCGTAATTCTTTGGGCATCTTCTTCTTCCTTGATGTATTTTTCTTTGTCTTCCTTTAATGCATTGGGGCAGGCTTCCTTTCCTTGATTGCTTTTTGTTGGAGAATGTAACTAGATTCGGTCTTCATAATTATCTTTGTACTTATGACATTGTATATATTTATAAAAAGAGTAAAAGAGTTATTATTTAAGCATGGGCTTCATGCTCAAATTGATTTCTCTCTAGGTCAAGCATGTTCTTCAGGCTTCTAGGGTTTATTGAGTCAAAAGAGTCTTTGTCATATGTATAAGATCCATTTGGGCAATTTGTAACAAGAAAGAGAAATTATTTTTGTCTTGAAAGCAGTGTTGCACGAAGCGCCCCCCCCCCCTGGTTCCAAGCCCCGAAGCGCGTCCCGTACGGAAGCGCCTAGGAAGCTTGGCCGAAAGCGCGCTTCCGAAATTCGGAAGCGCGCTTCCGAAATTTTTAGACGCTTCCTGGAAATTTGGAAGCTTTGGCGCTTCCGAAGCGCCGAAGCGCGCTTCTTATGGCGCTTCCCAGACGCTTCCCAGACGCTTCCCAGGCGCTTCCAGGACGCTTCCAGGATGCTTCCAGAAAAGCTTCCAGAAAAGCTTCCGGAAAAGCATTTAGAAAATCGTTTTTTTTCAATTTTTTTTTAAATTTTAGGTGAGTTTGCTTGTTGGGGGTGGGTCCACCTTGGGTTAGGGTGACAAATGAAAGCAAAAAAAAATATAAATATAGCAGATGCTCCCTCATGGTAATGTTAAATTCTTAAAGTAAAAGTGACATTCTCCTTTATTTTTCATTTTCATCCTTTTACTTAAATTTTTAACATTACCATGAAATGACTCAGAATGTTTGAGAGTGGTTCCAGCCTCATTGGACTTCATATGGAGAAAATAGAATTTCATATCCTATTCAAAATTCAGCAGACTTAACAGTTTTCAGGTATTCAGGATCAATGGGATTGTGGCATTTCATTAGATTATATCAAGTATGAAGGTATGCGATTAGCATTTAATCAAGAGCACCAAGCCCTATATGTACCCTGGTGTTGGTGGTGTTAATTGTTGAACTCCTTTGTCACGCGGCACACCCTTAGCAAAAAATTACCTTTCAATCAAGTCAAAATCATCGATCAAACATGTTAAGCTTTTTCTACCATATTTTAAGTCTTGAATTAGGTAGTTTGATCAAAATTGGGCAATGTTGACTAATATCCCTAGACAATCGAGGTAGAGGCAAAGGCTAGACAAGAGGAGAAGAATCTAGATTCTAGATCATTAATGTACAATGGATGTTATATCTATCTTGATTTATGCAAAAATATGCATGTTTTCATGTCTTCTACAATTAATTTGGTATTTGGAATGTTTGTTTTGAGTATAAATGCAAAAAAAGATAAATATATATATATATATATATATATATATATATATATATATATATATAGCAGACGCTTCCGCGGACGCTTCGCTTCCTAGATTTTTGGAAAATGACGCTTCCACGCTTCCGCTTCCGCTTCCGCTTCGCTCCCGCTTCGTGCAACATTGCTTGAAAGTCAAATTGACCTCCAAGACCAAGTCAACCCTGCCAGTGAAAAGTCGGCCTAGAAGAGGCCTATTTGACCTCTTGAGAAAGGTATATAAAAGAAGAGAACTTGAATCATTTGGACACACTTCAAGTTTGATCTGAAGTAAGAAAGAAGCAAGAGGAGTGAAGGTCAAGAAAGCAAGAGAAGTCAAAGAAAAGGAAGAAGATATGTTTTATGCTTGATTCTCTTACATGTGTGAGATTAGGGTTTTGGTTGACTGCAACAAGCCAAAAATTGCAGGTCCGAACTGCAGGTCTTAAATAGGGGGCTGAAACTCTGATTTGACCATAAAATTTGAATTTCGACTTTCATTGTCCTTGTTGATTGAGCTTCTTTTAAGAAGGATCCTTTGGAGGGCTTTCTTGGTGCTTGGAGGAGGTCTTGGCTTTGGTCTTTGGTTCCTGGATATCTCATTTGATCTGATTCTATAAGAAAAAAAGAGATTCTTTCTAGGTTTTTCCCTAGCTTGGAGCCTACTTCTAGTGTCCATTGTCTTTTATGATCTTCATGGTTTATGCTCTTGATCAATGTTGCACGAAGCGGGAGCGAAGCGGAAGCGTTTTTTGGAAGCGGGGACGCCGAAGCGTCATTTTCCAAAAATCTAGGAAGCGAAGCGTCCGCGGAAGCGTCTGCTATATATATATATATATTTTTTATATTTTTTTGCATTTATACTCAAAACAAACATCCCAAATACCAAATTAATTGCATGAAAACATGCATATTTTTGCATAAATCAAGATAGATATGGCATCCATGATTCCATTGTAGTTACTAGTATGTACAACAATTATCTATATTCTAGCTATTACAAACATACATCAAATTTTTAAGCATATTATAAAACGTAAAACATTTAAGCATATTATAAAACATAAAACATAGAGCATATTATGATTTATCTAGCAATTGAGCAACTGTCAACATTTGTCATGTCCAAAATTCAAATAATAATGTTTACAAAATATGTCACTTGGTCACCGCCAAGCCAAAAAGGTTCAAAATTCAAATTCACAAGTCTACAAGTCTAATGAGTAATCTATGACAAAAAGTAGTAGATTGTGAATATATCTACTAATCTCTCCTCCTTCCACCACGAATAGAACGTGGTGGCAGGCCTCCACGTGGTGGCAATGAAGAAGATGGTGCCTGTGGAAGTCGTGGCACTGAAACTGATGAAGAAGAACCCCCTGCTGTTGGTGTTGAACCATGGAACCTAGGAACCAAGGGACCAGATGGGGGTGGGGGTGGTGGCATATCAACACAGTCATCATCATCCTAGAATCGCTCAAAAAATTCATGCAAAAAAAAAAACACTAGTTAACAAAAAAATTAAAAACATGAATTAGAGAAATGCTTTATAAGGGAAAATTGGAAAATTCATACCACAATGGACATACCTGGATAAGAGCATCCTCTAATTGCTCTAGTCGCAACACTCCATCCTCCAAATTGGGCTCCTCTGGATTCTTGTCCCAAATCAACAAGTCTTTATTAGACTTTGCATCTTCACAGTAATGGGACAACAATCGCAAGTTGTAATGAACATAAACCAAGCTCTCTGCCCGGTCTAAATTCAACCTGTTCCTTTTAACACTGTGGATGAAAGAATAAGAGCTCCAACACCTCTCTGCAGAAGAAGTGTTTACCACCTGCGATAGCACCCGCAATGCCAAACTCTGTAGAAGTGGAGTACCCCCTCCATGCATGTTCCACCACTCAAGAGCAGAAAAAGTCTCTCGATCTTTAATTGCATGCATGCTCCCAAATGGACCAGTGTTGAGCGTATAGTTGCTCACTTGTCTCCATACCAATGCAGCCTCCTCCTCATCAGGGATTAATTTACTCAATGCAGCCATATATTTTTTGTGAACCTCTTGATCTTGGTGTGGTTTTCTCCTACTTGCCCCCCCAGGTGCTGGTGTTGAAAGCCATGATGGATGATAGTATTTAGGTGTCAAAACATATGCTAATGCATGCAATGGAACATTTAGCATTTCCCATCGGTTTTCCACCTCTACACGAATATAATTGTACAAGGTGGTATCTCTAGGCTCAACAATGTCTTTAATCTGCCCCAACATGCTATCCATTTGCTCATACACCTCCCCAATTACTGGTCGATCTGAATCTGCAAACTTGATCATGTAATAAATTGGTTTGGTGAATTGCAAAACATATTTAACCTGTCCCCAAAAGTAACTGTCAAGAACAGTGTCCTTGACTGCATTAGCACCATCTATGTCAGTGTTAATTTCATCCCATGTTTCAGCACACACCAGATTAGTTAAAGCTTGTCTCACCTTCACTAGCCGCCTAAAGGTGAGGTAATAACTAGCAAATCTTGTCTTTGCAATTTTAAGCAATTGCAACTTGGAGTAAGTGCCATAGAAGTAGTTTACCCTTGTATGCCCTGTGATGAATTTAATGAGCTGCTTCCCTCTCCTGTAAACCTCAGCAATCCACCCACATTCTTTGTGTTTCACAATATCATGCATCAAAAGGTTCAATGTGTGAACCAGGCACCCAGACCAAAAGATGTGTGGATGAGTACGCTCAATAATTTTTCCTGCTGCCTTACAATTTGCTGCATTATCTGTGATCACTTGAACCACATTATGCGGACCAACATCTTTGATTGATTTCAATAGGAGATCTGCAATGTTTTGTGCAGATTCAGTGATGGAGGAGGAGTCATGACATGCAATAAATACTGCACCACTAGAAGAAACACCAAGAACATTTATCAAATGTTGGTTTCTAATATTTGTCCACCCATCTGATACAATGGATACCCCAGAATCTACCCACTCATTTGTAAAACGTGTCAAAGCTCTTTGAACCTTAGCTTTTTCTCTTTCTAATAACACTGTTCTAGCTTTCTCATAGTTGGGGGCCTTGTATCCTTTTGGGGCTTCATTGATGGCCTTTACCATTTCATGCCAATAGGGAGAGCGAAGCACATTGAATGGTACACCGCAAGCACAAAGAAAACCGACTATCTTTCCATCCACATCATCCCTCCCAGCAACATTAAGGAAATCCCCTATTGTTTTTCTACCTCCAGAGTTTGCAGAAGTACCATGAGGAGATGAGCAACTACCAAATTTAGAGGTTGCACTTGATTCAGAATGAGTTTTTTGTTTCTTGTTTTTTTGTTGTGCAGCCATCTCTATTTGGATGTATTTTCTTCTTTCTTCAGTTGAAATGTTTGGGCAAATTTGTATCCCCACAGAACCCTTTTTTTCATCACTGTCCAGCACCCCACAAAGATGCCTCCTCAGACGGTTATATGAACCACAATATGGTTTTCCTCCATGACAACCATGAGGGCACACAAATTTGTAAGATCCACCACCCTTTCCCCCATCAAGTTTGGTCACATAGTTCCACAAGGGTGTTGATGTAGCTTTCCCATCTTGTGTTTCAGTGTCCCCTTCAGGTTCATCCCCTTCCTCTTCAAACCCTTCCTCCTCATCATACATTGGGTCACTCCTATTAGGACCATCACCAATGTCCTCTTCTGTTTCTTCCCTTCTATTCCTCACCTTTGCCATCATTAAAACCAAGAGTGGAATGATACATAGAAGCCAAAAGAACACCATCTTGGAATATGGATATAGGTGGTGGACAACCTGTAAATAAAGGAGCAAGTAGAAACAATGGGAAAGAGTAGGAGAGGGAGGAGAAAAATACAAAAAAATTGTCAAAAAAACAAGGGAGTTTGGGGTTTGAACTTACCTCTTTAGCTCTTGTAGATGAAGTCCTCCAAGCTCTTGCTCCAAGCTCCTCCTCCTTCTCCTAGCTCCTCCTTCTTCACTCCTCCAAGCTCTCCTCTCTTCTCCTCTCCTTTCCTCTCTTCTCTTCTCCTCTCCTCTCTTCTCTTCTCCAACTCTCATAAACTCAAAGTGAGAAAATGAGGAATGAATGGGGGCTTTATTCTTTTCATTCCTCACCTTAACCTCACTCTAACCTCACCCTAACCCACCCCCTTAATGTTGAGTGAACATAACTTAAAAAAAAAATTAAAAAAAGAGTGTTTTTTTTTCCCTTGGGCGCGCCCCTTTTCGCCGAAGCGTACGGAAGCGTGCGCGAAGCGGCCGCTTCCTGCTCCGAATCGCCGCGCTTCGAAGGCCCGAAGCGCCGTACGAAGCGCGCTTCGGAGGCATGGAAGCGGCGCTTCCGGCCAGCGCTTCGGAAATTCCAGGAAGTGTCTAAAAATGCCGAAGCGCCGCTTCCGAATTCGGAAGTGCCGCTTCCGATGAAGCTTCCTAGGCGCTTCCGTACGGGACGCGCTTCGGAGCTTTGATCCGGGGGGGGGGGCGCTTCGTGCAACACTGGTTTGAACTGGAAATCGATCAATGCAACCAATTTGAATTGGAAACTGGTCAAACTGGTTGGTCAGATAGGGCCAGGTAATGAACTAGTAGAAAAACCTAGTTGGGGGGCTGGTTTGTACCGGTTAGGTACCGAAATTGGTCAGCTTGGTACCTAACTAGTATAAAGCAGGCCTAACTAGCTAGTTCCAACCCTAGCTAGATCTTTCCAACCTTAACTGGCCTAGTTAGATCTCACATGCATGGGAAGGGCGGTCTGGGACCCCTAGTGGCATTAGGTGGTTTTGGAGGAAACCAAGGGTCGTTTTTGCCCCCGCTTGGTTGTAAATCCAACCACCCCCCTCCTAAACCCTAAATCTAAACAAAAAACCTAACTCAACTCTAGTAATGTTGGCAATCAATGGTAATGATAAATTCTTAAAGTAAAAGTGACATTTCTTTTATCTTTGATTTTCGTCTTTAATTTTTAACATTATCGTTAATTGTTTTAGGATGTTTAAGAGTGGTTCCAGCCTCATTGAATTTCATATGGAGAAAGTAGAATTTTGGTTCTCACTCAAAATCTAACAGACTTAACAGTTTTTAGGATTTCAAGCTTTGGGGAATTGCAATGTTTCCATTTGATTCTGTCATGTACCTTGATGTTGGTGGTGTTGATTTTTGAACTCTGCTGAAGTTGGTGGTATTAATTGTTGAACTCCTCTACCATGGCGTTAATAAAATTGTACCCTTCACTCAAAGCAAAATAATTGTTTAGGCATGCTAAGCTTTTCCTACCAGATTGTAAGGTTGAGAAGATGAACCCTTCACTCAACCCAAAATCATTGGTTAGGCATGTTAAGCTTTTCCAAATTGTACCATATTATAAGGTTGAGGAATCTGAGTTTGAAGGCTTTGAGTTAGATTATGTTTATGTACCTCTTGGCTATGATCCCATTTCTAGCAGTCGTGAATCAATGATGAGTTTGATGACTGATCATGTTGATCAATGATTTGTTGTAGGCTAGTGGCCCAAAAACTTGTAGCATTGTTTTTGGACTCTAGAGGCTACTTAGAACTTCACTGATTATGTACTTTGTTGCTAATATGTATTGCGGTCTGTGCCATTTTGATATATTCACCCTTTCATGGTATATAGATGAGAAAACTTTGCATATTTTGTCTCTAATGGTTTGGAATCATTGTTTGAAATCTTAAAAATATTTTTCATCAAAAAATAATTATTTTTATGTAATTTTTCAAATTTAGTCCATTGAATCTGGTTTGAAACCCAGTTAGATAGGTGTGTAGTTCAATACCTGGTTCTGGTTTTTTAAACCATGAATATTCCTATAGGCTAAGTTACCAAGAAATGGAAATGGATCCGGATTCTGATATGGATACAGATCCACTAGATTTTTGAAAAGCCAAGATCCGGATACAATGGGGAAACACATTCAAAGTTAAAAATCAAAACATTCATGAATGACAACATTAGAGTTGAAATCATTAATTAATTCATAAATCTGAAGATTGAAATCATGATACACCTTGCTTTATACAAAAGGTATAACTGTTAATACAAAATTGAGTTTCTCATCAATGATCACTCTATTGATATGATGATGTACAGTAGATCTAACTACATGTTAAAAAATAGCTAGTTGACACAAACTTTTACCAGACTTGACTTGGGACAGATTTGACTATTGACTCATCATTTGATATTGGTTCGTTGACTTTGTTGGATAGTCAAAGGATCGACTTTGACTCATTGATGAATTGGACCATTCTACTCTCTTTGCTGAATGTTTTATGACAATCTAATAAGAAGAAGAACTTGAAAGGGTTTTCCTCCTTGTGGGGTTTTTCCTTGGCCTTTGACCATTCCTGGTGTCTCTTGTCATTGCTTCCGATTGTCTCTTTTTGTACATTGCATTTACTGTTCTATCTACAATTGTTATTGATTACTGGAAAATTGAAATGATTGCTAATTAAAGTTAAGAATTGGGTTAAAATGATTGTAACAACACAAAACAGTGGAAAATTAATACTATATTCAAAGTATCCATTTACGTGGTGGATCCTATGTGGATCTGTATCTGTATCCGTATCCGAAATGGGGATCTGCGAATCCAGCATCAAGACCCCATGGATCTGGGACATAATTAGGCTTCATGGACAAATACCATAACAGCTTAAGTTCTCATAAAAAGGATGAAAGATTTTGATGAGAAATTTAGGGCAATGTTATGGCCCTAACACAACGTACACATATAATGTGTGACTTTTACTATGTTATGTAGGTCCACAGGTGTTAGTTGAACCATGTGATGGATCACAAAGGTTATTTTATATGTTTCCCCATTTTGTTAGGTACAGATAGTTCTATTTTATCAGGATGCTCATCATAAATATCACCCTCTAAGCATTAAAATAAGATAAAAAACTTAACATGTCAAATCGAGATTTTGTTTGAGTCATGACAGAGGAGTTCGACAGTCACTGCCACCAACATCGAGGTATATAAGGGGCTTGGTTCCTTTTGATTAAATGCTAGTTCCATGCTCTCATACATGACAGAATCGGATTGAAATGTTGCAATCCCTCAAATCCTGAAATCCTGAAAATTGTCAACTCTGTTGGATTTTGAATGGGATCTAAAATTATACTCTCTGTTTGAAATCCAGTGGGGTTGGAACCATTCTCAAACATCTTGAAACAATTAATGGACTGTTAAAAAAGTTCAAGTAAAAGGATGAAAATGAATTTAACGTTGTCATTAATTACATAGCATTAGTAGGGCCTAGATAAATCCACTTTCCAGCACTTGGAATCCCTTCTAACATTGATTTATCTCCCTTAGCTAGACTCCAAACACTCTGAGAGCTCCAAACCTGTGACTGAATTGCACGAGAATGAGGCAAAAAATCAATTTTAGGAAGCCACAAGCTCGTTTTTCGGCAGTCACGTGTCTGAATTTTGCGATGAGTTGGGCTCGTGTCTGACACAATTCAAGAGTCAAACTCGTGTTGGACACGTCATGCATGTGTCATGTCCAACATGTGAAATACGAGACACAAGGGGGGCTAAGGACATGTCAAGTAACTTAGATGTGCAGTGTCATTTCATTTGACAACCTGTGGAAAATGGAGAAGTTGTGCCGAAATATTGCCCAAGTCAGGACCAAATTGTAGATATTTTCACTGTCTCTTGGCCCAGATAAATTTGTAAAATTTAGAGACAAACATTAAGGGAGGATGACCATTATGGGAGGATGTTAGAGTTATTTAGGTAATAATGGTCAGCTATACTATAGACTCCGGCATATTAATAAAGTCACTTGTTGACTTAGTCTGAATCTTACTTTAGTGTTGTATTAATGACTTAAATAATATTTAAGTCATTTAGGGATTCATGCTTCTAGGGTTTAAGAAATCTCTCATTTACTATAAAAGGTCATGTGCTTTCTTACTCCATTATCTAGACAACATTTCTCTTGCAAGTTCTCTTCTGTTCTTGGTTTCTTTGTGTTCAGTTTCTTTTTGTTACAATGAATCAGTAAAATAGAAGAACTGTCAGCAGCTGCTGGTGAGCAAAGATATGATGTCATAACAAAGGAGTGAATACTAAATTTACTGGGACCTATTATTGAGGGTATACAGTGATGAAATTTATATTTCTAAATTTTCTGAGGCCTAGAACTTTCCTTTCACACTTTCGGTATGAAAAGAGTTGATATAGCATATATTAAGAGACAAATGGATGGTAAACCTATTGAAGTCTATTGTTGATTTCTATTCAGGGACTAAATCCCTTCATGCACTTATTGCTTTTCTTGTCATACTTGTAGCGTGTTTTTTGGTATCCTGTATGAAGCGGTTGATTATGCTTGTTTTTCTTATGCTTATTTTGACTAATTAGTAATTTCTTTGTTTTTCAGGAGCGGCAAACAGCAAAGGAAGGTGTATCACTCTGTTCCTATAGAATATCATCAGAAGGATTGCCATTGCTTCTTCCTTATCTGAGAAAGCAGGTCATTTATGCATCAAAAGAAGATTTCAAATTGCTGTTGTCATCCAGGACGGTGTCTTTTGCAGCCTTTCAAGATCCTGAATTTCGGACAGAAGCATCAAATTTAGTACCTGGATGCTGTGTCATCGTACTAAAAGAAGGTAACTGAGCACTGGACTGGAGCATGCTAAAATGGCTTTGGCATCTCCCACATTTTATTTTATGACTTTCCTTCCATCACAATCTATCTTACTCATCAGGAATTTGGCCTGTGTACACTGTAGACCACATAATTTTTCCTTCAAACAGTTGTGGTTGCAGATGAAGAAGATGTGGATAATTGTGGTCCATCAAATGTGTCTTCCAGTAAGAATGCTGCTATTGCAATAGGATGCTGGAAGGGAAGGGCAAATTTAACCCTCATGGTTTCACAAATAGAATCCGAAGAGTTGCTTGAAAGATTATTTTTCAAGTATGGTAGAGAAATGCCAGATGACCCGATATCCAAAGGTAATGATATTCATGAGGAAGCGGATAAAGCCGGGAATATCTTGGATAATGATACCCCAAAAGAATCTTATGAAACAAGTAATGTCTTAGAAACAGAAATAAACAGTACATGAGACGAGTAAGATATGGGATGAGTCAATTGATCAATTTTTCTTTTAGCTCTAAAGAAATGCATTTGTTGCTCTACGATGGCAAAAGTGGACAGCGTTTTATTGATAGCAAACCTGGTCCACTTATTTGACAATTTATATGAGTGGGACAACCTGTTCTATTTGACTCTAAGTTTTCCTAAATCTAAAGGATTATATTTGCAAAGGAGGGTTTATGATATCCAGAACCACATGACAGATAAAATAGCTGTCATGATATGATAGAGTTAGTTCAGGAATTTAATAATTAATATAGTTTGGAAGGCTATATTTGGTAAACATCATGTTGAGTCATTTTTATGTCTCTTTCTATTAGCAATATGACAGTTTTGTAGTGCTTGACAGTTTTAAAGGTGGAAAATTAATTATCCAGTATTAAATCTGGTAACCTCGTGGCCTTCGACAGTCATTTTTCTAAACTATATAGTGTTTTGGGAGATGTTTGCGGAGTTGGTGATGATGAGAATGGTTCACTTGACTTTTTTGTGAAATCCATCAAATCAAGAGAACTTTCGTTTTTGTTGCTTCCCAGAAACAAAGTTATTGCTATGTTCGTTGATGGCTATACGGCAGAATTAACATTTGCAAATGTGGAGTGTCCTGCTGCAAGATCCTTTCCTTCCTTTGGCACATAAACATGTCTAGAATACTTTATAGAACACACAATGGGAATTTTCACCTGTAAACATGAAAAATCCATATATAGAGCTACTACAGTGTAAGATGTGAAATATTATTGTGGGCCAACAGTCCTACATATCTAGATTGCTTGTCCTATATGAGACACTGAATTACTTGTAGTGCTGTATCGCGTATTTGTTTTTGTGTTCTTCTAGATTCTGAAGTTCAGTAAGATGATTCTCATACACTTTCTAATTATCTAGTAAAATGAATGTTTTGTACAAGTGGAAGATGACTCTCTTTTAAAAACATTGTTAGAATGAGTTTACCATGCTACATTTGAGGTCTGCGATTGTGGAGTTTTTATGCATCCTTCAAACAGGTCTATTTATTATGTTGTTTATTGCTCATTATGGGTCTATGTTTCTGTTTTTTCCCCAACCGTTAGATGTTTCCCAAGTCCATTATCTTATTCTAATAATGAATGGGAATGGAAATTATGGTATATTCCAACATTCTTAAATTTATCTTCACACTTCTTATTAGGACCTTCCATTCCTCTACTTAACACATGTATTGGTAAGAAGCTTTTCCTTGTTTCTGCGTCATCACAAGGGAAGGGAATTTTCTTGATGTTTGGTTGGATTCTGTACTCTTTTGAAGTTGGGCATGCCTGTTCTTTATACCCAATCTGTCAAATTTTTAACCAAATCCCTTGACAAATATTCTCAAACTGTTGCTGCAACATCACCAACAGTGTACATCTCTGGATATGACTATGATATGGTGTCTCCTAGCTTATATTCCAAGCTGGAATATTTTTGGGAGGCCCTAACAGAAGACTAAGGGAATACAATGAGAAATTTCATCTCAGAAGCTCTACAAACATGGGCAAACTGGAAAATTGATATCAATGAGTTGAAGTTACTTGCCGCTCACATAAATGAGGTAAAAGAGTTCATGTTGTAGTTTAAGCACATGGAACATATGAGTGAGACTAAGACTCATAGACAGCTTGGGATTCCAACAACAAGCTCATGGAAGATGAGCCCTTGCTCAAGGAGAAATATCTGCCAACTCCAACTACATTTTAATGCTTCATTGGGCACCCCAGGATGAGAGTTTCCCTTCTGGTCCTCTATCTCAACACAATATCCTTATAGTGGTACCATTAGATCAAGAAGACAAAGCTCTTGGGTGTGAGTTACACTTGGATGAAATTTGTGTGACATCATCAAATGTATGAGAGAAAAGAATACTTCAGCGAATTAACCAAGGCCATAAAATCTTGGCTTGATGGACCACATGCTCCAACAATAGATGTTGGCTAGCATAGATGAAGTCTTGAGCTATGAATACTTACTTGAGCTCCATGGTGGGAATCAATGAAGAGAATCATCATGAAGTGAGGATCTTGGCCCCACAAACATATTTGTAGTCAGCAAGTCATCGTGCCAAATCAAAGTTATGATCAAGGTGCCACACAAACACATCACTCGCACAACAAATTAGGTTTACTGAATTAACAACACCAAGCTCCCCACTTATATGATCACACTTAAGGAATTGATAAAAAGGTCAGCTAAGGGTCTTTACCTCTGATGCAACAAGTGGTTCAAGGGACAATTTTCTTGAGAAGCAGCTCTTTATCGTGGAGGATGGTGTGAGGAGATGGAAGAGGAATGATTAGAAGAAGATGCTTAAGATTTAGAATACGAGGATGAAGTTCTACTATGTCGTTTCCTTTGTTAATAGGATTGACTATCCCATATAATTTTAAGTTTGAAGGTTTCATAATGAATATAAGGGTTATCATCGTCATCGACTCAAGTAATACACAATTTTATTCATAGGAAGCTAATACCATAACCGAACAATTTATAAAATCAGAAAAGAACTAGTGACTATCCTATTGGTTGTCAAGGTTGACAGATTCATAATGAAGAAAAGGGATATCATCCTCATTGACTCAATTAATATGCACAATTATTGATATAAAGTTTACAACATAATTAACTGTTATTTTACTCTAACTATTAACAACTATGAACTTTGTCTACCGTACTTATACAAAGGATCAAATACAGTGGTTAATAAATACCTTGATCCCTTAGTTGCTTTTCTCTTGATAGACAAGCACAATAGTATAAGTGACACTCGTTCCTTGAATGCTGGTATAATACTGCACACCACACATAATCAAGACGACTCCCTTTGATGCCCTTTATGATCATCCATCCTTGAAGTTGGAATTTTCTTTTGAAGTCCATCAAAAGGAACAAGCAATGGAGGATCCCCGACAATGTGTTGGAAATATTGAGAGGGGGGTGAATTAGTATTTCTTTTCAATTGTTATTATTACCAGTTTAGATTCTTTACAATTTTAATCAAAGAAATGATTTTATTAAATATAGAAAAAGATTGAATACAATATCTAATGAGTTTTGCCAAGCACCAACTTGGACTTTGATGAGGCTCCAACCTCTAGGGCTTCAACCCTATCTTACCAAGGCACCAATCTTGAATTTAGGAGTAACAACTCTAAGGACACCAATCCTTCCAATTCTAAGGCACAAACCCCAAGGGCTCCGACCCTATAGTTTTACTCGCCCAGGAAATTTTAGATTGTATTATACTACTTTTCAAGGACTTCTTTACAAAACCATGCCCTTGTGTTTGCAAGAGGTTGTTGTTTGCGCTATGGTTTCACTTCGGGTCCAATCCTTCCAAGATGAATCAGGTCAAAAAACTGACCTCTCGCTTTGTTTTTTGCTTCCTTCGTCACTCGACCTTCGGCTTCTGCTGTACCTTCTGTGTCTTCTCGACCTTTGGCTTCCTCTGTCTTTTCAAGTTCACGTGTTGTGAACTTTTTAATTCTTCTTTGTGCCCTGATGCCTGATCGATTCCTTTTAGTGAAATGTTTTAACTTGTACTTATACAAGCTTCACTAGTGACTTGAGAGACACGTTTATTGGAGGGAGATTGACTTGTTTATTTACGAAGAGACCAGAGAGGCTTATAACCATATTATAATAGAACTCTGGCGATCCCCACATGCCACGTCACCGCTAATCGCAATCGCAACTTTCGGAGGTCTCTTGCTACACAATATATTGGAGAGGCTTTTTTTAATATTCATCAAGGACCCGCATGGATGTCCCACATGATATGTTGTTAATTGTAATCGCAATCTTTCGAAATCCCGCAATCGCAAATTTTGACATTACAAATGTAACATAGCCATTACTAATATTGCCGATGAGGCAGATGCGTTATAACATTAAACAGTTGTCAATAGATCTGTCAAATCCACAACTTTTATCGCAATCGCAGGTTTAGGGGTTTAACGCAATCAGTGGTTCGGGGGTGACAATCCTTCATGATTTGTGTAACTTCGATACCTGGACGCGATACTACATAAAGGTGTATTTTAATGGAGCTATCGGGTCCGCATATTATATATCAATAGGTGTTTTTATTGTGACATCCCTTTATGACTTGCGATATGGTGGATGCGATATTGTATTATGGTGTACTGTAATGGAACCATCGGGTCCGCAGTGTATATCGCAATCAGGGGGTTTTACGTGGTAACAACTCTTTAAGACTTGCGATATGAAACTTCTGATGCGGCGAATGCGATATTTCTTTGAGTTGTATTACAATGGTGCAACGGGTCCACATTGGTATTGCAATCGCAGGTTTTGGGTGGTGACATTTAAGACTATCGATATGTGATTTCTGATAGTGGCAAACACAGTTTTACATTAGAGTTGTTCTATTGGAACAGTTGGGTCCGCAGCTCAAATCACAATCACAAATTTTCAATGTGACATATAATAAAGTGATAACGCTGTCGATAAACTGCTGATATGTTAACTTCGATGCGTTGTGAACTTTTGTTAAGGGTTTCCACGATTTGTTTATGCTCCTCCGATAACATTGTTTATGCTCCACCATCGATGTGTTCCTCTTTGCTTCTCAATGGCTTCTTCTCTTTCAATTCTTGCTCCTATTGTTTCACGGATCTGTTCTGCTTGGCTTTACATCATTATTGATATCCAGAATATTGCCATATTGTCATCAATGACAATCTAGATTAACAATCTCCCACTTTGTCATTGGTGGCAATATTGTTCTTCTCTCCCCCTTTGACATCAATGGCAAAGGAGTGGACAAGGACTCCCCCTGTCGAGTTGTTCCTCCTGTCAAATTGCTCCCCCTATCAAACTGCATTTTAAGAATCGGTTTAGTGTGATGCTAGAGCAATAACCCCCATCTTTTGACGAAGATGTTTAAATGCTTCTTGAGGAAGAGGTTTGGTGAAAATATCTGCAATCTGTTCCTTGGTATTGATATATTCCAACTTGATGTTTTGTTCAACCACCTATTCACGGGGAAAATGAATACTTGATTGGTATATGTTTGGTATTTGAGTGTATCACTGGATTTTTACTGAGATTGATAGAACTTGTGTTATCACAATAGATGGTGATTGGCTATTTAGTTTCTATGTTGACATCCTTCAATGCTTCCTTCATCCATAGTATTTGTGTACAACAATCAACTGCAACTATATATTCAGCTTCAGTTGTAGAGAGATATAAATAATTGTTTTTTTCTGAGCCAAGCTATTAGGCAATCTCCCATAAAAAATGCATTTCCACTGGTGCTTTTATAATCATCCATGCTTCTAGCCCAATCAACATAGGTATAAGCTTTTACTATAGTATTTGTGCTTTTGGGATACCAAAGACCAAAGTCAAGAGTTCCTTTCAAGTATCTGAGAATTCTTTTCACAACTAACATGTGGGATTCCTTAGGAGTTGATTGAAATCTTCCCACCATTCCCATTGCTTGCATAATGTCGGGCCTTGTAGCAGTTAAGTATAAGAGAGCTCCAATTATTGAACTGTAAAGAGTTGCATCTATCGGGGGATTCATCATCTTTTCTTAATTTGCAGTTTGTGGTCATCGGTGTGCTCACATGTGTACATTTTTCCATTCCATATCTTTTAAGCATGTCTTTGAGATATTTTGTTTGAGAGACAAGCATACATGCTGTGGTCTGCGACACTTGTAGTCCAAGGAAGTAGGATAGCTCACCAATCATTGACATTTCGAATTCTTTTGACATATTTTGAGCAAACTCATGGATCATTTCATCATTATTGCTAGCAAAAATCAAATCATCAACATATACAAGGGTGATTAGTAACTTATCCTCATCCATCTTCAAGTAAAGATTACTTCCTAACACTCCCTTTTTGAAGTTTTGTTGTTGTAGATAGTGATCCAATCTTGCGTACCATGCTCTAGGAGCTTTGTTTCAAACCATATAATGCCTTTTTTAACTTACATATAAAGTCTTTTCCTTCTACCAGATCAAAACCTTCTGGTTGCTCCATGTAGACTTCTTCCTTCAGTTCCCGATTCATAAATGTTGATTTTATGCCCATTTGGTAGACATTAAATCCTTTAGAGCATGCAAATGCCAGGAACATCCTTATAGTTTCCATACAAGCTACTAGTGCAAAGGTTTCTTCAAAATCAGTTCCCAGTTCCTTCAATTTGTGAATAACCTTTATAGACAAGTCTTGCCTTATTTTTGATAATTTGTCCATCTTCATTCATTTTGTTTTGAACACCCACTTAGTTCCAATTATATTTTTATCCTTTGGGCGAGGTTCCAACTCCCATGTCTCATTTTTCTCGATTTGAGACATTTCTTCTTCCATGGCTTCCACCCAATGAGGATCCTTACTCGCTTGAGTAAAAGTTTCTGGTTCTATCATAGATAGGAGAGCAACATCATTTCTCTTTGGTGTACTTGTCATCCTTCTTCGGGTTTGTATTCCTTCATCTACATTGCCAATAATCTGCTCTTCCGGGTGATTCTTTTGGATGGATTTCACTTTTAAAGGAGTTTGAGATGATTTGTTTTCTTTTTTTTTTCTTGATCTTTTAGTTCCTTTTCAGGTTCTTCTTCACTTTCTTCAATAAAGGGATAATTTTCATGATCTTCAATTTTCTTTTCTGGAAGCCCTTCATCAATCTTCACATCAATACTTTCCACTATTTTCCGTAGTCGATTATTGTAGCACTTGTAAGCTTTGCTTCTGGTAGAATACCCAAGAAATATTCCTTCGTCAACCCGAGAATCAAATTTTCCCGGTGAGTCGTCATTGATCTTTATGAAACATTTGCTTCAAAAAATATTGAAGTATTTTACTGAAGCAGGTCTTCCTTTCCATAATTCATAAGGAGTCTTCTCATTATTTGGTCTTAGTTGAGGTTGATTCAAGGTATAAACCGTTGTACCCACTGCTTCCCTCCAAAATTCCGTTGTAAGTTAACTGCTAGTAACATAGTTCTAGCCATTTCTTGAACAGTTTGGTTTCTCCTTTCAACTACCCCATTTTGTTTAGGTGTTCTAGCAGCGGAGAGCTCTCATTCGATTCCATGTTCTTTACAGAATTCATCAAATTCTTTTGATGTGAATTTTCCTCTATCTGTTCCAAGACCTTAATTTTGGAATCCTTTTCTTTTTCTATAAGAGCTTTAAGATTCTTTCTCCTTGGACTGTTGTAGTTCTGGTTGACCCACATAAATCTGCATGAATGATCTATAGAGGTTTTGATGTAGAGAACTCCTTAGTCTTGTGGCTGGTTCTAGTTTGCTTGACATACAACTTGCTATGGTTTTGACATCTTTGTAATGTCCCTTATTGCATTAATTTTGCTAATATTGATCAAATTATCAAAACTTGTATGCCCCAGTCGTTTATGCCACAACCAACTCTCACCTATTTGACTTAGATAACATTTATCTTGTTGATTTTATTTTTTTTCAGAATGTAGACATTATCTGATGTTCTCCCTCATTTCGCGACAAGTTATCTTAAGGAAGAGTTCCTTATTTCACAATTTTTAGTGTTGAAGACATGTTGCAGCAGCTACAACCACCTTCCAAAATTTTGCCTTAGTCTGTCTTGGAGCCTCCCAACCAACTTTACACAACACTTTGTCTTGCTTCGTCAAATACTTAAACTTCAAAGTGTTGTTCTCGCACAAAGGCAACTTGTTGATCACAGTTGATTCATTCCCCTCACAGGCTGCTCACCCGGATTTGGTCTAGCTGCAGGCTAAGCAACTTCCCCTTGAAAATTGCGCATTTTTGGAGGGCAACCAACCTTCCCTCCAGGAATTGCGCAATCCTCTTTGACAGCCTGCTGGGCTCCAAGATTGCGCAACCCTGCCAGCCAACCCTCCCAGTAGGATTTGCGCAAATTTTCCCAGCAGCACACTGTTCAGCCTGGGATTTTCGCAAATCTGGGCAGCAGTTCGCTGCTCTGCCCAGAAATTGTGCAAATCTCCTGGGAAGCCAGCCTAGTTCCCAGCCAGAAATACACATTTTTCTCTAGCAGTCAAGCAGTCTCCTGCATGTGCAACTGAGTTGACCGGTTCTCTCCGGGACTGAAAAAAACTGACTTGCATGCATGGGCTGCTTCTCCCAAGGTAGCATGCAAAGGCATCTCTTGTCTCAGGGATCTATGTTTAGCAGTTGGAGGTTACATGCAAGGAACAATTTCGAAACCTCCCACCAAGTGTCGCTTCCCCTAGATTCATGGCATGCATGTCACAACTTCGATGTTATCAAAAGTCATCAACCGGACGTTGCAGATCTCATCCCTCACATCAACCTTGCAGCTCTGACATCCCACATCAATCCTAGGAGTAGTCGGCTCATTCAATTGAGCTGTTTTGGGGAAGCCTGCTTCCCATGCCTTGTGCTGCATTTCTGTCGCTTTTTGTGTTTTCGCTTGTAAGAGTACTATTTACTTGATTTCTTTGAATGCTTGCTGTCGTTTACATATATACTAGCCTGTCCTAGCTTTGTTTCAGTTTTCATTGCTATCTCACTGCTGTCGCATGCATGACACTGTTTTTCACGGACGATCGCCCAACTGGCGAACTGCCTCACCCACATGCATGTTGATCTGTTTGTTGAATATTTCATTTATGTTTTGCATGCACTGTCAATCACTTCTGCTATCACTTAGTGTCGCCATGCATTCACTGACTTGCTTTCAGTCGCCTGTCAGCGAGTCGGGCCAACCTTGGCCCGAGCTCTGCCTTCACCAAGGCTACATTGCGCAATTTGGGAAAGGAAGGCTCACCTTCCTCTCCAGATCTGCGCATTCCTGCCGACATTGGCCTCCAGGAATATTTTATGCATTTCTGGAGGACAATGGTTGCTCGGCCCAAGAAATTGCACAAATCTATGCCTAGCCCCAACAGTTCTTCCTAGCTAGAATTGCGCATTCCTAGCTAGAATTGCGCATTGCGCAATCCCAGCAGTCAACAACCATATTGAACTGTGCATTGCACAGTCATCCAGTCTCCCAGCAGCCCAGATTGTGTCTTGAGCAGTGTTGGTAGTCGGTTTCCCAACCTCTTGGCCAAAATTGTGCAACCTTCATAATCATTCACCCAGGTATGTTGCAAGTCAGTTCTCATGTTCATTTTGGTTTTCCACTGACAGATTTCTTGCTACGAGTGTTGCCATGTTTTCAAGTATCGCAAGTGTTCATCTACCTCTCAGTAATACATGTATAATGGTTTCCAGGAGAGAAGAGATGAGGACACTGTTCAGAGCACACTTGGGGATGCATTTGATCAAGTTCTATGAGCTTGCCTACCCACGAAGACATCAAGTTGTTCGTAGACAAGGACATCAAGCGACAACATCATGAACAACAACTGAAAACAACATACCAAATGCAACGAATGCAAGAGGAGGGTTGTTGACAGCACAGAGGTGGAACAAGGTTGCAAGCTCAAGCATGTCCATTAATGATGAAAGTAACTTTTGAGACTTCGGCTCTGGAGTGACAGCGTGACGTGAAGATCATGCGAAGGAAGAAGATGTAACAAAGAAGGAGTTGCACTGTTGAAGCAACAACTTAGGAAGAACATGAAGTTGCACAAACAGAAGAATGAGTTGCAGTAGGATTAGGAACAATAGTGAGCACAACATGCGCTCACGGATGAAACTACACTCGGACAAGTTAAAGATCCATTCTAACAGCTAACACGAAGTAGACATGGTGAGCAGTGTTGTTGATCGCGTGCAAGGGATTCAACAACATGCATGTCATTGCGTGCACGCATGCAATCCAACGCATTCAACACACTCACCAAGGCAAAGACAAGAAGCAAGTCCAACTGGAGCCGAACGGGTACTTCTGAAAGTTGATGCGCATGACCACCAGCACACACTTGAAGATCATCGCGGACACTATGCATCATTGTGCTGCTGGTTCAGCCACACCCAAGAAGACCATGCACATGTTAAAAAATGAGTTGGATGAAGGAGTTGAACTAATGCACCGGTTGCAACGAAAGCAAGAGTTCGCTTTAGCAAGATGCCACCATGAGGTGCATGCACACTATCATAAACGACCAAGCTTGGCATCAACTCACCAGCTTCACCATCATAGGCATGTCAAAGAGTTGGTCTCACCATAATGGACCGAGTGTTAGTGATGTCTTGCAAGGTTTGCTCAAGCCATGTTGTCTCACATGAATACATGTGCATTGTAATGTTGAGTCATGTCAAGTGTAATTCAAGTGTCAATAGTTGGATGTAACAGTCATAGAGTAGGTGAAGAGTCACGAGGGTAGTTGAATTATCACAAAGGGTCAAGGGTCACCCCACCCTTTGCTATAAATAGTGCATCATAACTCATTGTATAGGCTTTTGGTCAGCCAAGCTTCTACTAAGACTGTTTTGAAGAAAGCTTGGACAGTGTTGTAACGCGCCTTGGCTTCTCCACTGCACGGAGCTAGTAGATCTCTTTGGAGGAGCAAGCGGATGTGGCTGTAACATTCCACTGTTGGGGCTAGCAGGTTTACATGGATGTATTGTATGATTGTAACTTACACTTCTTTATATAATAAGAGCCAACACATTTTCATGCATATGTTGTTATTTGTAGTTGGACTGTTCTGGTTGCCTTAATGATATATGTTATTTAACTTACGTAGTTGTGTATGAACTGATTTGTATGCAATTATATGAATCTTGTTGTTAATGTGTTGGATATGTTATTAATGTTGTCACCATCCATGTCAGCTACTCTGCTGGACATTAAACAAGCCTTTCTCATGAACCTTGCTATACCAATCGTCACACTCGTCTCAGACTGATCCGTGAGTGTTGTTCATGTTATCTTACCTTGTATGTTGTGGCTATCGCATCCGAGTGGACTGCTCTACTGGACGCTGTGCATGTCCTTTGTGTGGTGTGTTCCTAGCCGAGTTGGCACTGATCCCTTTCAACCTGGAACTCACCTTCACCTTCCTCTCCCTTCGAAGTGTTGGAACCTCTCATACACATTCCTTGACTCTCTGCATCAGTCACACCCTTGCTACTGACATAGTTACCTTACATGCCTCTGTGCGACATCGCGGTAAAGGCATTACCTTACGACCCACTGCTGGGACTCTTACACAAAACAGTCTGAGGTCTAATTGGGACTTCTTATCGAGAAGATCCCCTTGACATGTTGGCGGGTCTAGTACCGTCAATATTTCTAGTGCTAGAAGGAGGGTCTGATGACAAGTAGTGTCCTCTCATCCAGTTTTGAACCTTTGCATATCTTCCATGGAATTTTGCATTCTTCTTCTCCGAGGTGTTTTTCAAATCATGAAGATGTCTCCATCTCGGGGAAGCTTTTCAATCTCTTGTCCACTCACATGTATGATGGTGTAGGCGAAGTGGCCTGGCCTGAGCACTTACATAACTTTATTTCCATGATTTATGAGGAAGATGAGTTTACTGACAAACAAGCTAGGTTGTTGCTCGCATACACACTTCACGAATCTCAATTTCGTTGGGTGCTCAGCTTACCGGCTGACACCGTGCACTCATGTGAGCACTTCTGTGATCTTATCGAAGACACATTCTATCATTTTGATCCAGACCATCTTGATCGGAAACTGTTACAACAACGGAGAGCTCCACATGAATCTGTTATTGATTGTTGGCAGTGCTTCCATTACTTGCAGTTTCAAGCTTTGAGGAGCTAGATAAAGTTCTCTTATCTTTGGGACTGGTTCGAGTATTGTCTTAAGAAATTTTTCCGTCCTAAGAGAAAGCTTGATGTCAAGCCTCGCTCAACCTTCTTCGTTGATGGAACTGCCCAATCCCATGTGGGAGCAGGCACTGTCTCAACCGACTGTCCACCTCCCTCTCATTCAACAGTTCCAGCATCACCCTGTGATGCTGAGGATCATGTTCGCACATTTGTTCACCCTTCACAACCTCCCAACATCACTCCACTCAATTTTTGAGCAAAGTTGGGTGTGAGCCCTTCGAGTTCCCATATGCATTCTTTTCTTCGACCTCCGTCTTCGCACTTAGGTGTTCCTTCGAATATTTTTTTTTGTGTTTGTCCATTCCGGACTCTTCACTTGTTGTGAACGAGGAATAACCCACTGATGAAGTTGGTGTTGCAAAACCAACATGCGCTGTCATTCATGAAGAGTGAGTGGGAGCTTGAACATCAACACTCAGCAAAGGATGACTCCCTTTCATCCAAGTCCCCTCCGTTCTTTCCTAGCTTCTTTGGTGAATCTTCCATCCATGATTTTGAATGTGTGTCTTCATCCACAGATGCACCCATTGTTGATCACTCGTAAGACTCACTAGATGTTAGTTTACCATTCGACAACGGAGAGGATAAGTTATTCATTGAAGATCCACTTGATCCTTCATCTGTCTTTTCTAGAAACACATAGGATGAGTTTGTTCGCTTTTCATCTACCCCTCTGTTTGATTCATCTGATCATGAGAATGTCGAAGAATTCATTGATTTTTCTGATCATGGTGGTCATGATCCATTTGATTCCAATTTTGATCACGATCACGAATCTATCGTAGTTTATTTTTCGAAGCCACTGGTGTATGATGATCTACCTGATGATGAAGTTGAGACACCCAAGACTGTCGAGGCACTTCAGCTCGAGCTGATGGTTATGTCAGGCCCTCGCTCTCTTGAGGTTAGTCTTACTTCCGATCATGAAATTGTTCAATCACCCAAGGCTCCTCATCACTCATCTGTATGCATTGAAGATCCATCTCACTCACATATCACACTTCCTCCACTCGAACTGCACGATCCCATTGTTCATGCATTGGAGGAGTCTTACATTGCAAGCACTCGTTCGCGACACAAGTTATCTTTGTTTCTTTTGTTTGCTTGCATGTGTCAGTTAAGAGTGTGCTTTTGCTTCAGAGTTGCACGTTGTTTCGCACAACACCATGATAAATCCACAGACTGTCCGTCATGCAGATGCACTCACTTATGTACCGTGGGCACTTTGAAACAAGAAGTGTGGCTTTTTTCACTCTTATATCTTTCTTGTATGCTGGTCTGCACAACTGGGTTACTCGCGGACCAAGCCTTCACCCACATGGGTCTATCAATGCAGTGGTGTTTGCATTGGAAGTATCACTTCACGTGATCAGGCCTATGCACCGTTAGTGTAGGAGTAGGAGTAGTGTTTGCTTTCAATTGTTTGTTTGCATGCTTGTTTTCTTTCATGCTTTGGTTGCTTGATTGTTTGCTTACTTGTTTGTTTTCTTGCTTTTCTCTCATTTTTGCTTCTACTTTTGCTTGGCTTTGTTGTTAGTTCATTCATTTGTTTCGTTCGTAGGTTAGTTCGCATGAAACCACGTGTGACTCATCAAACAAATTGGGTAAAGTACACGAGGGTTTGTACAACTATCACTACTTGTTTATCTGTAATCTTGCCTCTGTATGATGAAATTTTTACTTTTAGTCCATGACACGTCGAAGGAAAATGCGTACTGTTTGAAGTCAACCTTGGTGTAAACACAATGCTTGCACGCTAACTAGTGTCACATTCTCTAGTTGATTGTTTTTGGGTTAACCCTTGTCAGCTCAATCAAGTAGAGAAGGTGAGGGGGAGCACCTTAACAGGCACATCAGAGATACAATAAACTACTTCTCTGCTAGAACAACCTCTTCTGCTCTCAATAAGTCAGGATCCCTTTTTCGCCTCTGAAATGAATAAGTGCTATGCATAGTGGAAATGAAAAATGAAAAATATGAAAAGTCAAAAAATTCAAAATGAAAAATGAATAAGGCGAAAGAAGAGAAAGGCTTGCAGTGCAGGGAGGTGATGCAAGTAACTCCACTAGGGTACTGACCAGGCTCGCTGGCAGCAGAGCCATGCTTGTGTTCCAATGTGACTCCACTGGGGTAATGTTTAGGCCTGCTGGCAGTGGAGCAACACGAGAGATGAAACTAAGACTCTGACGACTATACTGCTTGTGCATCTATATACCCCTCAACCCCAACCGAAATAGTTGTGTTGCCTTGGCTTGGAATGTGTGTCAATCGACCAAGAGTCTAGCATATGCTACATCTTACATCAAGCTAGTGTGAAGCCAAGATGAACGAAGAACTAAACAATACTTTCAGAGGTGTTAGACTCGTTTTTCACAAACAAGGTCCATTCAGAGAGTTGGAGTTCTACCAGTGTGTTTCCAAGTGTTGTAGCGGCTACAACCACCCTCCAAAATTTTGCCTAAGCCTATTTTTGAGCCTCCCTACCAACCTTACACAACACTTTGTCTTGCTTCATTATGTATTCGAGCTTCAAGTGTTTTCCTCGCACAAAGGCAGCCTGTTGATGACAATTTATCTATTCCCCTCATAGGCTGCTCACCCAGACTTAGTCCAGATGCACGCTGAGCAGCTTCCCCTTGAAAATTTTGCATTTTTGGAGGGCAACTGGCCTTCCCTCCAGGAATTGCGCAATTGTCTCTGACAGCCTGTTGGGCTCCAGGATTGCACAATCCTGCCAGCCAACCCTCCCAACGGGATTTGCACAAATTTTCCCAGCAACATGCTGTTTAGCCTAGGATTTATGCAAATCTGGGCAGCAGTCAGCGGCTCTACCTAGAAATTGCGCAAATCCCCTGGGAAGCCAACCCAACTCCGAGCCAGAAATGCACATTTTTCTTCAGCAGTCGAACAATCTCTTGCATGTGCAACTGAGTTAATCGGTTCCCTCCGGGACTAAGAAAAATAGACTTGCATGCATGGGTTGCTTCTCCCAAGGCAACATGCAAAGGCATCCCTTGTTTCAAGGATCTATGTTTAGCAGTTGGAAGTTACATGCAAGAAACAATTTCGAAACCTCCCACCAAGTGTCGCTTCCCCTAGATTTGTGGCATGCGCGTCACAACCTCAATGTTATCAAAGCTCATCAACCAGACGCTGCAGATCTCATCCCTCACATCAATCTTGCAGATTTGACATCCCACATCACATCAAGGCGCAGTCGGCACATTCAGCTCAACTGTTTTAGGGGAACTCGCTTCCCATGCCTTGTGCTGCATTTCTGTCGCTTTTTGTGTTTTCGCTTGTAGGAGTGTTGTTTGCTTGATTTCTTTGAATGCTTATTGTCGTTTACATATACACTAGCTTGTCCTAGCTCTGTTTCAGTTTTTGTTGCTATCTCACTGCTGTTGCATGCATGAAACTGTTTTGCATAGACGATCACCCAATCGCCGAATTCCCTCAACCACATGCATGTTGATATGTTTGTTGAATATTTCGTTCATGTTTTGCATGTACTGTCAATCACTTTTGCTTTCGCCTAGTGTCGCCATGCATTCAATGACACTTGCTTTCAGTGGCCTGTCGGCGAGTCGGGCTAACCTTGACCCGGGCTTTGCCTTCACCAAGGCTGCATTGTGCAATTTGGGAAAGGAAGGCTCAGCTTCCTCTATAGATTTGCGCATTCCTGCCCGACACTGGCCTCCAAGACTATTTTGTGCATTTCTGAATGACAATGGCTACTTTGCCCAAGAAATTGCACAGATCTATCCTTTTTCTAGTAGTCCTTCTTAGTTGGAATTGTGCATTGCCTAATCCCAACAGTTAGCACCCAGAATGGACTGTGCATTGTGCAGTTCTAACAGTGAGCCAGTCTCCCAGTAACCCAGACTGCACCTTGAGCAGTCTTGGTAGTCGGTCTCCTGACCTCCCAGCTGAAATTGCGCAACCTTCATGATCATTCACCCAGGTATGTTGCAAGACAGTTCTCATGTTCATTTTGGTTTTTGACTGACAGATTGCTTGCTATGAGTGTTGCCATGTCTTTAGGTATCACAGGTGTTCATATGCCTCTCAGTAGTACAGGTACAATGGTTTCTAGGAAAAAAGAGATGAGGACACCGTTCAGAGCACGCTTGGGGATGTAGTTGATCAAGCATCTATGAGCTTGCCTACTCACGAAGACATCAAGCTGCTCATAGACAAGGACATAGAGTGGTAGCATCACAACGAGTAGCGTCATGAACAACAACTGAAGACAACATACCAAATGCAACGAATGCAAGAGGAGGGTTGTTGAAAGCACGAAGGCGGAACAAGGTTGCAAGCTCAAGCAGGTCCATTGATGATGAAAGCAACTTTGGAGAATCTGGCTATGGAGTGACGGTGCGACATGAAGATCATGCGAAGACAGAAGATATAACAAAGAAGGAGTTGCATGTGCTGAAGTAACAACTCAGGAAGAACATGAAGCTGCGCAGATAGACGAATGAGTTGCAGCAAGATCAGGAACAACAGTGGGCGCAACGTGCCCTCACGGATGAAACTGTGCCCATACAAGTTAAAGATCCATCCCAGAGGCTAACACGGAGTAGACATGGTGAGCAATGTGGTTGATCACATGTAATGGATTCAACAACATTCATGTCATTGTGCGCACGCATGCAATCCAACCCATTCAACACACTCACCAAGGCGAAGACAAGAAGCAAGTCCAACTGGAGCCGAACAGGTACTTTGGCAAGTTGATGTGCATGACCACCAACACACACTTGAAGATCATCTGGACACTATGCATCAGTGTGCTGTCGGTTCAGCCGCACCCAAGAAGACCATGTGCATGTTAGCAAATGAATTGGATGAATGGGCCAAACTAATGCACTGGTTGCAACAAAAGCAAGAGTTCGCTTCAGCAAGATGTCACCATGAGGTACGTGCACATTATCACAGATGACCAAGCTTGGCATCAGCTCACCAGCTTCACCATCACAAGCATGTCAAAGTCTTGGTCTCACCACAGCAGACCAAGTTCCAGTAATGTCTTGCAAGGCTTGCTTAAGCCATGTTGTCTCACATTAGTACCATTGTAATGTTGATTCAATTGTAAGTCAAGTGTCAATAGTTGGATGTAACAATCATAGAGTAGGTGAAGAGTCATGAGGGTAGTTGAATTGTCACAAAGGAGAATGTCAAGGTTCACCCCACCCTTTGCTATAAATAGTCCCTCATAACTCATTGTATAGGTTTTTGGCTAGCCAAGCTTCTATTAAGACTATATTGAAGAACGCTTGGACAATATTGTAACACACCTTGGCTTCTCCACTGCACGGAGCTAATACATCTCTTTGGAGGAGTAAGCGGATGTGGCTATAACGTTCCATTGTTAGGGCTATGTTACACAGTATTTTGTCACCAACCCTGCATCTCGTGATCTCGGGTAGAGTCGGTCCCTAAATGGCATCTGTTCTGTCATATATCAAAATATGTGTCCACATCTTCCATATCAATCAAGAAGATTAACCATGCTCATTAATCCTGAAGTTGACCCTTTTAACCTATGTTTCAAGATCGTCGCAGGACATCAATATCTTGTTTGCGACAATGGACCAGAGTGAATAACAACCTCGCGACATCGTCGCAAGAGTACATATGTTTTCTGTGACAGTAAGATTTTAGGGATCATCGCAGGTCATTGGTATTCTGCCTACGAAGATAGCCCTGAATGCACTAACGCCTTACAACGTCATCTCTGAGTCTCAGTGTTTGACCTGCGACGACCTAGATATGGCAAATTAGTTCAAACAGAATGCTTCTAGGTGGTTCTGGAACTGGTTGTTGGGTCAAGGAAGTTCGCCTCTCCCCATTTGAGATGGTGGTTCCGCCTTTTGAGTAACCTTCTTTGAAGATAAGCTTCCTCTCCCCTCATTTATGGATGCCCCTCCTCTTATAAAAGCATCCTCCATGACTATGATCAGCTAATTGGGAATTCTGAGAGTGCTAGTTGAGTTTTGGTGTGCTAGTTCTTAGCTTTTTGGATTGATAGCTTACAGTTTGGATTGCCTTTCATGTTGTGAGAGTGTAAAATGGTTTTGTAAGAAGGAAGCCTCAGTTTTATATTTGTGCTTTTGGGTGAGAGAGAGAGAGTCATCAGTCCTTCTGGGAGACCTTTGAGAGTGAATGCTTATGAAGACATACTGATCAGACCCTTTCAAGGAAGCTTGCGATGTCAAGGTGTGGTTGTAAGCGTTAATATTGTTCATATTAATACAATCAATGGTTATTTCCTATATCATGTATGAAATGTATGTTGAAATCTTATGGTTCCTTGACTCTATAAGTAGATAGTTCGTTGTTGTGCTCTATTATGTGTTTTGTCATTTTCTTATGTTGTTTTAGGTGCACCATTCATTAATGAGAAGAGAGCGATAGTTGTAGCGACATAACAAAGACTTCATCGAACACCGGTTTAGGGTAGGTCTCTTCAACGAGAACTATTTAAGGAATTAACTATTGTCTTTTTTTTGCTGTGACTAGACCCACTCTAGGGCTAGAGGGGTTGCCTCTATCTGCAGAGGGAACCTAACTACATCACATGTTGGCAACTCTGCTGGGGAGTCTTTTGTGTGTTGTCTCTTGTTTTTGCTCTTGATTTGTTTTTGATTGAATTACATCGTGCCTCTTTTCTTTGAGACTGAACCATCAATGTTCTAGATCACTTGAGTCGCTTTGGTAGTCCACCTCACTATCTGAGTGATAAGCCTGGTGTCTTTCAACTGTTTTTTTCTTGTTTTCCTTATCTATTGAGATCATTGTTGTTTAATTCCTAACAGCTGCGACGAATTTCTCCTATCCTCTTTATCCAAGCTGTACATCACGGATATCTCGTCATACAGCTGCAACGATTCCTGAAATCAGACCGTCACTGAGAACATGTGTACCCTTGCGACGACGTTGCTCAGTTACTAGTGTAGTGCTTGCGACGATTTGGCGATCGTCTCAGGTTGTTAGTCTTACCCCTATGATGATACCTGTAGGGTTGCTTTTTACAGCCCTGCCTCCTGAACATGCCAGTGTAGCTTGTCCTTTGCTATCTCTTACATCTTATTAAGCATGTTTTGACTATGTTTTCTAAGGCATATCCTCCTTTATTTCGTTTGTATGAATTTTTGTTTTTTTGGCTGTGTGACCTAAGTCTTTTAGGATTTCGTCAAGAATTCACTTGTTTTGGGTTGCTTGTCCTTCCAAGGTTCTGCACTACATCCACAACAGTCTTGTTGATTTGTTTGAAGCCGTTCTCTTGCTATTTGTCCATCTTCTTGGTTGATCCATAGTAGTTGGTTATTAAACTAGCTTATTGTTTTGATTTGATTTCCATTCACTATTGAAGCATAGATTACATTTTCTTTTTGATCAGTCAAGTTGTGCATTAGCTTGCTTGTTATTTATTCCAAAAAATAAAAAACAATTGCACTCATAGAGTATACGAAAATTAAAGCATGTTTTCATTAGTAGGTTCTTTATGATTAGGAATTGAAAAGTAAAATTTCAATCTTTCATTTTTTCGTCATAGTATTTGTGAGATAAGCGGAAATTGACGCATTGTGTTTTCTATTGATTGGATTATTTGCTTGCACTGCTGTTCTTACATCTGCTTGTTGGAAATGAACTCCTTACCCTCATTAAGGTAGTCATTCATCGAAAAGAATGGTTTTTTCTCATCTAGTTGCATTCTAGGAGTGTTAAATATATATTCGATAAGGCCTTGAAATTGAAACTTAACTCAAGATTCACTGTTAAAATCTATTGAATGAACTTAAAAATGCATTGGAACCTAATGCTTACATATCTAGAGGTCTAGGTTAGAGACGTGTTCCGACGTCGTTAAACCTAGTTGCTATTGTTTTCACTAACGTTGGGTGATTCCTCCTTTTGTGATTCAATAGGTACTAGTACGGATTTGTGCTCCCCGTACCGTCGCGTATATATTGGGAGACCCCACTAGGTTATTATCCTACTATCCTGTTGTGCTCTACAACAACCCCCCATTTCATAACATTTTCATTTGCACATAAAATTAATATATGGAATGGGTCCCTTTTAAAATTTAATTGGCATCAATGCTTTTGTGTTCAAAAAGGTATGATAATCAAATGAGTTTATGTATTTAAGCCTTTTTGAATAGTAGTGTTCCAATAATAAAACAATCTTTTGTCATTGCGATAAAGCGATCGCAAGATCGCATATCGCAATGACATGAGAAATACATTAAAACAACACCTTGTTCTCCGCCGATGCGATATCGCTATCGGCGATCGCCGATATTGCATGCACACCTAAAAAGGGCACATAACTCACGCCCCGACGTGACGTGATATCGGCGATCGGCTATCGGCACTCCCTCATGTGGGAAGAAACACTTTAAGTTATGCACCCCGACCCGATGCGATATCGCTATCGGCCATCGGCAGGATCTCATGCACTTTGATAAGACGTTCGGGTCTTACCCCCGATGCGATGCGATGTCGCAATCGGCAGTCGACAGGATCTTTTCCTAATAGTTGTGTACCATCTATTCCCCGATGCGATGCGATATCGCTCATCGGCGCTCGGCATTCTCAAAAAACTCATCGCTCGAAGCCTTAAAGTTATATCGCCATCCGGTTGATAAAGCGCAAATTTCAAAATACCGTTAAATGCAGGGATAAGGTGATGCATGTGTATTTAAAACTTTGCCCCTTCGATTAACGAACACTTGCGTTTAACCGCCAAAATATCTGTCGCATGCTTAAGGGGGTCATTCAGCCGGATAACGGTGTGATACTCATTTAATGGGTAGCAGGCCTTAAATCACCATTAATGCATCTGCAATATTTTCCCAGTGATTGGATTCGCAGCCACTTTTGAGAATTAATATCACCATGCTTCAAATGATATATCTTTCCCTTTATGGATTGTCATTGTTATTTCCTTGTTACGATTTCTCTTGCCTTTGTGTAGAATTCATCTGTTGAGAGAAGTCTGAGCATGATGGGGAAGAAATCCAAGAGGACTGCGGGCTCCGCTGCTGCATCTGTTGCAGGACAAGCTGCCGCAGATAAGAAGAAAGGCCTAATTTCAGACACTACGTGCACTGGTCTCACTAGGACTTCATGGCATGGCACATATAATCTATTAGAGGCTGAGGAACCAAAAGTGACAGTGACAGAGGCTAGTGTGGATGTACTAAAGAAGTCCGATGCTACTCTCAAAGACTTGGCCGACTCCTTTCTTCACAGGATAGCAGCCAGAGAGAAGGTCCTTCCCTACACTGATGTAGTGCGCTGGGCAATCGAAGAAATTCCAATCATTGATAGAACGTTCCACACAAGAGATGGAAGGATTTTCGGGTCGTTCAAGCCAGAGAACCTAAGGAAAATGTATCATTTGCCCGAGCCGGAGAAAATCTATAACAAAGACTTCGTGGAGAAATTTGCAGCCGAGAATGAGGTACAATCTGAGCCCATCCGGGATTGGAGGCTGAATCCGGCCAAACACAAACACGAAAGCTCGGGTAAGTACTCCGTCGATTCTTGGGCTTCTCCCTATTGCTATGCGGGGATTATGATGTGTAGACTATGGGGGTTACATGACTCTGCTAATTTCGACATAGAAATGATTCCCCTGATGGAAGCAGCTGTTAATAGTATAATCATGGATTGGGCCACCATTCTTTCCGATAAGTTGGCCGTCGCTGTTCGTGACTTTAGAGCCAAATCCAGAGTTTCCGAAAGGAAAATCCCACCATTTTATTATAGCGCTTACATTATGGAAACTTTATGTTTTAATTCTGAATTTCCTATCCTCGGTTGGAGGTGGACCACCCAAGACCCTTCACCCATTCATTTGTACCATCATAAATTGTGGAAGCCCTCTTACAATGACCATTTGTATCAAATCTGCAATGGTTTTATGGTTCCCATTCATTATTTCATTTTTGATCGGCCTATTCCCAAAATCTCCTATCAGGCTTCCTTCAACTTACCAGCCGTGGCAAGTTGGTTCGGAGAGGAGCATTTTACCTATATTAGGGTTTTTGGGAGCCAGGCCAAACCGCATGTTCTCCCTTTATATGTTCCAGACAAATTGTTGGCCCGAGAAATCTCCTACCAGATTATGGCCGAGAGTGTCACACAAACTCTCAAGAAAGAAAAGAAGAGGGGCTGGCCCTCTTTTACCTTGAGAATTGGTGTTTTTACTCTGCATGATCTCAAGCATGCAGAAAAAGAGGCAACAAAGATGCAAGCTTTATCCCTGGCCACTATCCCAAGCAGACTCTATGATCCACATAAAACTGCTTACACTGCCCTAGAACAGGCCAAATTAACAAAAGTTGACCATCAAGAGGATATGTTTGATGACATGTTCATCGCCGCTGAAACAATAGGCGGTGCCAAAGAGCTTGCTAGAATGAAATACAATGATGAGACGTTAACTGAGTTCAATAAACTTAGAGAGCAGAGGTTGCAAACTCTGCCTCTAGATTTATTGACAACAACCCCAGCGTCTTCCTCAAGCAAGCCTGTTCGGCAACAGACGAGCCAACCTCCTGTTACAACTAATGAACAAAAGAAACAACAGGAGGAAAGGCAAAAGAAGCTGCAGGCAGAAAAGCAAAGAAAGGAGCAAGCTGAGAGGCAGAAGAAGGAGCAGATAGAAAAACAGCAAAAGGCGCAGAAGGATCAAGAACAGAGAAAGCAGAAAGAGATAGAGGAACAGAGGAAGAAGGAAGAAGAGGAGAAACAAAAGAAAGAACTGGCAGATAGGCAGAAAAAGGAATTGGCAAATAGGCAGAAAAGGGAGCAAGAAGAGAGACAGAGAAAAGAGTTAGAGGAGCAGCAGCGAAAAGGACTAGAGGAGCAGCAGAGGTTAGAACAAGAAAAAGAGCGGAGCAAATCCCACACAGAGCAACCTAAACAGACCTCCATTGATCCTGAATTGCTTAAACAATGGAACCAATTCGATTCCATTATCAGTGGAAAGGAAGGCTCCAAAGATACAGACACCTCTAAGACAAGCGATGCACTAGATACCACTTCTTCTCAGGTTCTAAGCGGAACCAGCGGCCCACCCATTTCAAAGGATGTCGAGGTAATTACTAAAGACCCTTCCGATCAAATTGTTCTCCAGGTGGAAGATATTCCTCCCTTGGATGTTTTCTACAGTCCAAAGCATAAAGCCGTTGTTAAGCGCTCAAGGAAGAGACGAAGGCTTGATCAACCTTCTATCTTTCCTGAGCAAACAGTCACGGGCAATGTAGTCTGGAAGGAGGAATTCGATCCCTCCGATGATCTAACAAAGCTGTCGCAGTATGCGGGAGCTTATTCTGCAGCAACTATTGACAAGGCATCGGAGGTAAGTCTTCTATTGAAGACTAAGGACCAGGAGATTTGTGCATTACAGGAAGAAGTAACCGAGGCGAAAAACAGGGCAGCGCAGGTAGAAGAACAGTTGCTGGCACAACAGCAAGAAAACAATGTATTAACCCTACAACTGCAGGCCGAAAAACAGAGGATAGACAAGAGCGCAATCCAGAGGCAGAAAGAATTGTCGGAGGCATTGGCACAGTTGAAAGAGGCGAATGAGCTGATGACGAAATCAAAAGACGAGCAAATAGCTCGACTATTAGCGCAACTCGAATACATCAAGGGCACCCGGAAAGTGGAGGATTTCAGAGCAGAAGCAGCTCAAATAAATGGCGCATTAATATCTCAGATTAGACTCCTATGCCAGCAACTTACTGAGGCTGAGCCATTATGCGAAATATCTACAGCAGTATGTCAGCGGATAGAGCAAGCCAGAAATGAGCTAGATCAGGCCGAAGAAACCATAACCGGATATCTTGAGTGGCAAGATACTGATGTGGGGAAGGAAGCGAACTTGCCCAGAATCTATGAGACGTACAAGGACATACTATTCATGGAATGGAACACTCAGATGATGAAAGCGGAAAGGGCAGCTTCAAGGTGTAAAATGATTGCCAGCAATATGATTGATTTAGTCAATAACACACTCTATTTGGCAAACATGATTTCCCAGTGCACACCTGGAAGCATAACAACAACAAACATGATTGAACAAACAAGTTATCATGACTTGGAGGAGAGGGGAAGGTTAATCGCTGGAGTAAATACTTTAACCTCCGAGGCATATTGGCTCTTTCTAATCAAGCCACACGCTCAAAGGTCGGCCCTCAAGTGTTTGACAGATGCTCTTGGATGCCTGATCCCCGACATTCAGGATGCCACATATGATGCCCAGCTCACTTCGCGTCTCAACACTCCACCGGAAGTAGAGCCAATGCTGGCGATATGTCAGCTGAGGTTTAAAGGCAAAGAGCCCACCGAATGAAGCATTGCTGCCGACTGCCAGATCGCCAAAGAAGATGGAAAAATATTTATTGATGCCAATTTAATAGCTTTTCAGTTTTTCTTAGATATTTAGATTAGATTAGTATTTATAGGCCCTTTCATTGTTTTGGAAAGGGTCGTAAAATTTTGTAATAGACTTAAAGGCTGAAGTTTGCACCACTGTGCTTCAACCTATATTCTTTTATGAAACTCGACCGATAGTTCTTAATTTAACGAGAAGGCTGTTTTATACAATTGTGCACTATTGTCTCTTGTTTGGAATGCTTTCTGGTTTGAAGGAAGGAGCGATTAATACACCGGATTGTTAAGCAGCTTACATGGTACTTTTATCTGCATCTGTTTTCTTTCCTCTTATATGAATTGCTGTGTTATTATTTTTGCTATTGTTGAATACATGTATAAGCTGTAACAACAAATCTTCATTTCATTCCACTATTGGATGTTTTGTGATATGCCCATTCTTTTAATCATGCATGTAGCAATGATATGAATGACGAAGTGTAGTAATTCGCTATTATCGCTCTGCATAACTAATTATGCAGAGCAATCTTAAATGGTTTAAACATCTATGCTTTAACGTTAGAGTCATCTATATGCCTGCCTTAAAGCACAGATTATCAAATGCTACGCTTTAACGATTGATAAGTCCTGGGATTAGATTATAGTTAATATATTTCGCCAATAAGTTTTAGTTGTTCGCTTACCACCATCATACATCTTAAGTTACTCATCTATCCCACTTTTATCCATTATTGGGAAACTGGTCCCATTATCCCCAGTCGGAGCCACTATTCCAAACGGAAAAGGAGCTGTACTAAGGTCCGGACCGGGTGGTTTCCCCTATGTTGTTGCAACGATTTTCGTCGCCTCAACATAATTGGCGCTAGAAGGAGGGCCATCAACTGTGAATGGCACATAAGTCCAAACCTATAAGCCATTCCAAGAGTATTTCCCCCTCCGAATCCCCTCGACCTTCCCATTTGCATACTGGTTCGCCGGTATCCAAACAAGGAGAAGGGGAATCAATTACCACTGCTTAAACCCATCATACCACAGAACAATTAGATCTTGAATCACCTGAAGTCCAGTCTCTAATCCATAAACTTCAGAGCTTCTCGATTTCACCACAGAAATCTGAGGTATCAAAAAGCAGTGCGACTTCGCAGTTCAACTTCACTCACCCTCTCACCAGACTTCAGAGCGAAAAACTCGGTATTGAACCCACTGAGTTTCCTTTACCTAAAAGGAAAAAGGCGAAGAAAATTACTGAAGGATCTGATAGTGAAGAGCTTTCATCTATGTCCTCCATTGCATTTTCTCCCCTGCGAGGTCAACCATCCACTCCCCCGTTACAAATTGTCGTTCATCAGGGATCAGAAGCCTCAATATCCCAACCTATTCACTCCTCATCTTTGATCCCTTCCCATACATCTGGAATCCCAACAGTAGTGTCAACCACTGTCGCTATCATAATGGCAGACCCATGGACTAGGCCAGGAGCAGTCAACATGCCTGCACCATTGCATGATCTACCAGACGCTCCCGAAAAATGGCTGCCTAAATTTAATCCAGATGACGGGACCCAGGCTGAAGAACACATCAACAACTTTATGTTAACAGTTAACCTAAAAGGAGTGACAGAGCAAGATGTTGTTGTAAGACTCTTCCCTTACACCTTACAAGGATCAGCAGGATCCTGGTATTTTTCCTTACCTTCTGGTTCAATTACCAGTTGGAACACATGCCAAGAGCAGTTTCTCACCAAATATGGAGATGATAGGTCCTTAGCTACTTTAATAAACGACCTCTCCAATCTGAGAATAGAGCACAGGGAACCAATAAAAGAGTTTAATGCTAGATTTAAGAAACTCCTGAATAAAATCCCCACCGCTTCTAAACCAAGTGAACAAATCCGAAGCGAATGGTATATTACAGCCCTACCTGCCAACATAGCCATTTTTGTAGACAGGGCTGGCAAACCTACCTTAGCTGAAAACATGAGAGAGGCACTTGCTGTTGAAAAGCGCATCAATGCTCTAGAAAAGAAAGCTGCTTTGGAAGATAGAAAAGCTAAAAAAGTCTCGTTTAAAGAAGATTCCAAGAAGAAAACCCCAAAGGACCCGTATGACATGGAAGGTTTACAAAAGGTCCTTAAAACATTGTCTAACGAAATGGTGGAGATAAAGAAGCAGGTGGCCGAAACTTCAAACAAAAGACCATTTAGAACTTACAAGAAAACTGAATCAAAGCCGCCCAATGTTATATCTAACGCAGATTCAGACCAAGAAGAAGAGGAAGAGGAAACAACTTCACAAACCGATGATGAAGAAGAAGTAGCTGAATGCCACGGAATGTGGGATTTTATACTCCCAAATTCTGATACCGAGAATGAAGAAGAAGCCTTTCCGGTTACTACAAGAAGTAAAAGTACTTCTGAACCTGCCCAGGAAACTTCAAAGAAGAGGAGCGCAGGTGCTGCTACAGCAAAGGAAAAAGCCCCCCCGAAAAAGTCGCCTGTAGTAGTTCCCCAAAACCAGCCTTCAACTTCTAATTCTCCTTCAACATCCAAGACACTAGTGGTATCCGATTCAATGGAATATAACATTGTTGATGACATGAAGAAAACTAAGGCAAATATAACCATGTTTGAACTTAGCAAACTAAAGCATCAACAAAAGTTACTTCTTAAAGAATTAAATGATGTTCCCTCTACTCCCCTTCCCAGTGCAAGAGCTGCCAATGACTCAGGTCAGCCTCCTGCAGGTATGGTTGAAATTACCGATTCAGTTTTAATTGGAGATAAATCAAATTCTCACACTCCACCCTTCCTGCTGACTTATGAGATTTATAATAGAAACCTGCACAACTGTTTAATTGATTCATGGGCCTCATCTAATATAATGCCAGCTTCAGTTTGCTCTAAGCTGAACATTGAACCCCAAAAGTCTGCCATTCATATTGTACAGTTGGATAGGAGTAAAGTGCAGGTTGTGGGAGAAATTAATTCTGTAACCATCAGGTTGTCTGCCGACCCCAGAATTGTTCAGAGGATTGACATCTTAATTGCAGACATACCTGAATTTTATGGTTTAATTTTAAGCAGAGATTGGTCCGAAAAACTGCATGGGTATATTTCCACAGATTGGTCACATATGTGGCTTCCCTATAAGGGAAAGCCGAATCAAATAAGGATCGATCGGGAGAAGCATATGACCCACACAGTTACTGAATTTGAGCAAGAAAACCAACCTGTAGCATTCAACAACAATATTTTGGGGAACTATTCGTCAGAATCATTCTTTGGCAACTTTGTTGCCCAACCATCTCCTTTTTCAGTCAATCATTTTACATCTCAGATTGAAATTTTTTCACAAACTGATAAGTCCAGATGTTTTAATGATGCTGAGAAAAATGTAAATATTTTTGTTAATACTCCTTTATTTTGGTCTTTATATTTTGATGGCTCTAAGTCCAGCGAAGGCTCAGGAGCAGGTTGCATTTTGGTTAGACCGCAAGGAGAAAAGACAATGCTGTCTTGTAGGTTAGAATTTGAATGTACTAATAACACAGCCGAATATGAAGCTTTAATCCAGGGTTTTTATAAAGCAATCGGCCTTAAAGTGCGATATCTAAAAGTGTTCGGTGATTCAGAAATCATTGTCAAACAGGTGAGGAATGCAATTCATTGTCTTTCAAGTCACCTCAAGCATTATCAATCACTAGTACAGGATCTTACCTCACACTTTTCAGCATTCAACATTTCTTCTATTCCTAGGTCACAAAATTTAGCAGCCGACCTACTAGCCAATATAGCTTCTAAGCTTCTACCTTCTGAAGACTACAGCCTTGATAGATTTTCTGTAGAATTACTTTTTAGGCCTTCAATTCCTGACAATGTCACTAATTGGAGAGTATTTAACCATGACGAAGATATCTTGCAGTTTCTAACTTCGGAAAAATCCTATGACAATCAAGTCATTGAGGAAGATGATCACGATCTACAGATGAAACAAGCACCTCAAGAAAATTCAATTCCCAAACCTGTGGTGAAGCTTGAAGACCTTTATGATATCAAAGACAGGTTTAAACCTGTAATTAATACAAAGCTTCAAAGTTCCACCCTTAGGTTTGAATTAATAAATCTAGGCACTGACGATGCTCCTCAAAACATCAACTTAGGAATAGGACTTTCCCAGGAAGAAAAGGAAGCATTTATTAAACTATTGAGAAAAAACAAACAGGTCTTTGCTTGGAAATATGATGACTTAAAGACATATGATACATCTATTATCCAGCATACCATTCCTATGCTTCCTGATCAGAAACCAATTCAGCAAAAGTTAAGAAAAATACATCCAAATTTGGAGAGCCAGATAAAGTCGGAGCTTAATAAGCTCTTGAAAGCCAAAATTATTTTTCCGGTCCGACATTCAAACTGGGTCTCTAATATGGTGCCAGTCAGGAAGAAAAATGGTGACATTCGAATCTGTATTGATTTCAGGAACCTGAATAAAGTGAGCTTGAAAGATAATTTCCCATTACCTACTATGGAGCAAATTCTCCAATCAGTAGCAGCTCTGAATTGATGTCATTTCTTGATGGATTCTCAGGATATAACCAAGTTTTGGTTCATCCTGATGACCAACTTAAAACCACATTCAGAACAAAATGGGGAACATATGCATATCAGAAAATGCCTTTTGGACTCATAAATGCGGGAGCGACATTCCAGAGAGCCATGGATATAGCTTTTAAAGGGTTGATTAATCGATCAGTAGTCATCTATCTAGACGATATTACTGTATATTCTAAGAAGAGATATAATCATTTGCATGACTTAAATCAAATCTTTCAGCGATGCAAAAGATATGGTATTTCTCTAAACCCAAAGAAGTCTTTCTTTGCTCTTAATCAAGGAAAACTGTTAGGTTTTATAGTATCCAAAGATGGCATTTATATTGATCCTGATCGGATTAAGGAAATTTCTGAAATCCCTTTCCCACACAATAAAAAATCGATGCAGTCATTTTTGGGTCAGATTAATTTTGTCAAACGATTTGTTCCAGATTTTTCTCAAATTGTATTACCACTTCAGACAATGATCAAGAAGAATTCGGTCTTCAAGTGGGGATCAGAAGAAAAGCAAGCTTTTGATGTTATCAAGCAATCAATAATCAATGCCCCAGCCTTGAATACTCCGAATTTTTCTAATCATTTTACATTGTATACCGTTGCGTCCGATGTATCCTATGCTGCAGTTCTCACGCAGCCAAATGCTCACAACTTAGAGGCACCCATTTCATTTTTTAGCTCAAATCTTCAGGGTGCCGAATTAAATTATTCCGATGTGGAGAAACAAGCCTTTGCTGTATTCAAAGCAGTCAAACATTACAGACCCTTCCTTTTGAAAACTCACACAAAAGTTATAGTCCCTTTCCCAGCGGTAAGGCAACTATTAATTCAAAAAGAACTAGGTGAAAGAAGGGCCAATTGGGTCACAACGCTTCAAGAGTATGACTTAGAAATAAAGCCAGCAAAGATTGTTAGGGGCCAAGGTTTTTGCAGGATATTGGCAGGAGCATCAAACATTCCTGAATCAAGCGATATGGATCAGACTGAATCAATCAATCAGATAAGTGCCACTGATTCTGAATCCCAATATGCAGATTTAATATTCTATTTGAAGAACGGTTATGCTCCTCCAAATTTATCTTACAAAAATAAAAGGGCCATTAGGTTAAAAGCCAAGAATTTCACTCTTATTGATGATGTGCTTTTCAGACAAAATTATGATTCTATCCTATTAAGATGTCTTGAGAAACCTGAAGCTCAAAAAGTTTTGCAGGAGCTACATGATGGACCAACAGGAGGACATTTTGGAGCAGACACAACAGCTCACAAAGTTATTCATGCTGGATATTATTGGCCTACTCTGTTTAGAGATGCTCATGAATACGTAAGAAAATGCTTCAATTGCCAAACTTCTAGTGGAAGACAACGGAAATCAACTTTCCCTCTGCAACCTGTCAACATTGAACAACCATTTGAACAATGGGGATTAGATATCATCGGGGAAATTACTCCTCCATCTTCCAAACAACATAGGTATATCCTCACTGCTACCGATTATTTTACCAAATGGGTAGAGGCTATTCCTTTGAAGGCAGCAAATTCAGAGGCAATCATCGAGTTCATAGACCAATTCATCATTACCAGGTTTGGCGTCCCAAACGCTCTCGTTTTTTATAATGCTTCCTATTTCTCAGGAAACGCTATATATGATTTTTCTATTAAGAGGGGGTTTAAACTGAAATATTCTGCTAATTATTATCTCCAGGGAAATGGTTTAGCCGAATCTACTAATAAGAATCTCATCAAAATCATTAAGCGAACTGTTGAACAGAATCATAGAAACTGGCACAAATCTTTAGTGTTTGCATTATGGGCTGATAGGATTACACAAAAGGATTCTATAGGTTCCTCCCCATTTAATCTAGTATATGGAAAAGAAGCAGTATTGCCTACGAATCTTGTTCTACCCTCTTTAGCCCTAGTACAGTACATTGAAGAGACTCCTTCTTCTTCTATCCAATTTAGACATGACCAAATTCTCAAATTAGAAGAAGAAAGGGAAAAAGCCAAAATCACTCATGCCAAACATCAACAAATCATCAAAGCATCCTTTGACTTAACCTCATCCGGTTCCAAACAGTTTCAAGTTGGTGACTTGGTTCTCAAATGGGACAAGGCCCATGAAGATAAAGGTAAGCATACCAAATTTCAGAAAATGTGGCTTGGACCATTTCAGATCTGTGAGAAGATAAGCCATTCAACCTTTATGTTGCAAGACTTATCAAGGTTGAGAGATTCTCTCCCTGTTAATGGCCTGATCCTGAAGAAATTCTTTAATTGAGAAGGTAATCCCTTCTCCTCTTTGTAGATTTGTGTAGTTTGTAGGATCGGTAGGAAATAAAACTGTAAGTATTCACATTGACCTTTTGTTGTGTTTGAAGAAGCTGTCTCACAAAAAATAATAAGAATATTTGCTTTTAGATAGTAGAACTCTCAATCAAAAGGAATAATTTTTAGGAAACTAGATATCCTTGTGTTCTGAAATTACAATCTTACTTTTGAAGACTCTTCTCTAGAGGTAAAAGTTCTGTGAATCATTTTCTGTTTTCAAAACTGGTCTCCAAAGGTTATCCATTTTAAGATAGAAGCTAACCCATTTTCAGCATCTTCAACTCTTCACCTGTCATCCATCTGCTCTTAAGGAGAAAATTGTTCACCCCATTCACTAAAGTTTATGGTTACTCAGAGTGTAATTCTAAAATATAAAAGATTAAAGATAAGAGGTCTTATTACAAGCCTGCTTACCATGTTCATAGGAAAATAGTTTGACTGACATTACCAATACTGCCTACCAAAATAGGGTAATGGCTTGGAATTTCAAGACAAGAGGTCTCATCACGAGCCAGCTTGTTCAGTTAAATTATTACCAGTGAATGGCATTGTCAACAGCTGGCCACCAAACCAGGACAATGGCTTTTTATCTTATCAATCACCAAGAAAAAAAAAAAAAAAACAGGTAAAAAATAAAATATGAGAACATATTTTGGATTCATTCTGTTGACTACACTCTTATGTGAATGCAAAAGTGAACAATACTATGGTTAAAAGGTATCCCTGTCGAGACTATAAACGTTTGCTGGCAACAGAGGCTCTACCTATGACAGAGGGGTTAATTATAAAAGCTGATTTGGGAAAGTTTTCGTTTTATCATTATAAACCAATAAAGGCCTATTTTAAAGACTTAGAATGTATTTATTTTTCTTGAAACCAGAAGGAAAGAAGTTAACAGAATAAGTTCACTTTGTTCAGAACGCATGAATATCCAGTTAAATTAGAAGTTTTCCCTTCTGATTGAGTTTCTAGTTTTGAAAAGCTTAAGTGTTTGTATTTGTTTCAGAGATAACTGGTTCTTCCAGCGAATCGCCAATTGTTGTGCTCTACAACAACCCCCCATTTCATAACATTTTCATTTGCACATAAAATTAATATATGGAATGGGTCCCTTTTAAAATTTAATTGGCATCAATGCTTTTGTGTTCAAAAAGGTATGATAATCAAATGAGTTTATGTATTTAAGCCTTTTTGAATAGTAGTGTTCCAATAATAAAACAATCTTTTGTCATTGCGATAAAGCGATCGCAAGATCGCATATCGCAATGACATGAGAAATACATTAAAACGGCACCTTGTTCTCCGCTGATGCGATATCGCTATCGGCGATCGGCGATATTCCATGCACACCTAAAAAGGGCACATAACTCACGCCCCGACGCGACGCGATATCGGCGATCGGCTATCGGCACTCCCTCATGTGGGAAGAAACACTTTAAGTTATGCACCCCGACCCGATGCGATATCGCTATCGGCCATCGGCAGGATCTCATGCACTTTGATAAGACGTTCGGGTCTTACCCCCGATGCGATGTGATGTCGCAATCGGCACTCGACAGGATCTTTTCCTAATAGTTGTGTACCATCTATTCCCCGATGCGATGCGATATCGCTCATCGGCGCTCGGCATTCTCAAAAAACTCATCGCTCGAAGCCTTAAAGTTATATCGCCATCCGGTTGATAAAGCGCAAATTTCAAAATACCATTAAATGCAGGGATAAGGTGATGCATGTGTATTTAAAACTTTGCCCCTTCGATTAACGAACACTTGTGTTTAACCGCCAAAATATCTGTTGCACGCTTAAGGGGGTCATTCAGCCAGATAACGGTGTGATACTCATTTAATGGGTAGCAGGCCTTAAATCACCATTAATGCATCTGCAATATTTTCCCAGTGATTGGATCCGCAGCCACTTTTGAGAATTAATATCACCATGCTTCAAATGATATATCTTTCCCTTTATGGATTGTCATTGTTATTTCCTTGTTACGATTTCTCTTGCCTTTGTGTAGAATTCATCTGTTGAGAGAAGTCTGAGCATGATGGGGAAGAAATCCAAGAGGACTGCGGGCTCCGCTGCTGCATCTGTTGCAAGACAAGCTGCCGTGGATAAGAAGAAAGGCCTAATTTCATACACTACGTGCACTGGTCTCACTAGGACTTCATGGCAGGGCACATATAATCTATTAGAGGCTGAGGAACCAAAAGTGACAGTGACAGAGGCTAGTGTGGATGTACTAAAGAAGTCCGATGCTACTCTCAAAGACTTGGCCGACTCCTTTCTTCACAGGATAGCAGCCAGAGAGAAGGTCCTTCCCTACACTGATGTAGTGCGCTGGGCAATCGAAGAAATTCCAATCATTGATAGAACGTTCCACACAAGAGATGGAAGGATTTTCGGGTCGTTCAAGCCAGAGCACCTAAGGCAAATGTATCATTTGCCCGAGCCGGAGAAAATCTATAACAAAGACTTCGTGGAGAAATTTGCAGCCGAGAATGAGGTACAATCTGAACCCATCCGGGATTGGAGGCAGAATCCGGCCAAACACAAACACGAAAGCTCGGGTAAGTACTCCGTCGATTCTTTGGCTTCTCCCTATTGCTATGCGGGGATTATGATGTGTAGACTATGGGGGTTACATGACTCTGCTAATTTCGACATAGAAATTGTTCCCCTGATGGAAGCAGCTGTTAATAGTAGAATCATGGATTGGGCCACCATTCTTTCTGATAAGTTGGCCGTAGCTGTTCGTGAATTTAGAGCCAAATCCAGAGTTTCGGAAAGGAAAATCCCACCATTTTATTATAGCGCTTACATTATGGACACTTTATGTTTTAATTCTGAATTTCCTATCCTCGGTTGGAGGTGGACCACCCAAGACCCTTCACCCATTCATTTGTACCATCAGAAATTGTGGAAGCCCTCTTACAAGGACCATTTGTATCAAATTTGCAATGGTTTTATGGTTCCCATTCATTATTCCATTTTTGATCGGCCTATTCCCAAAATCTCCTATCAGGCTTCCTTCGACTTACCAGCTGTGGCAAGTTGGTTCGGAGAAGAGCATTTTACCTATATTAGGGTTTTTGGGAGCCAGGCCAAGCCGCATGTTCTCCCTTTATATGTTCCAGACAAATTGTTGGCCCGAGAAATCTCCTACCAGATTATGGCCGAGAGTGTCACACAAACTCTCAAGAAAGAAAAGAAGAGGGGCTGGCCCTCTTTTCCCTTGAGAATTGGTGTTTTTACTCTGCATGATCTCAAGCATGCAGAAAAAGAGGCAACAAAGATGCAAGCTTTATCCCTGGCCACTATCCCAAGCAGACTCTATGATCCACATAAAACTGCCTACACTGCCCTAGAACAGGCCAAATTAACAAAAGTTGACCATCAAGAGGATATGTTTGATGACATGTTCATCGCCACTGAAACAATAGGCGGTGCCAAAGAGCTTGCTAGAATGAAATACAATGATGAGACGTTAACTGAGTTCAATAAACTTAGAGAGCAGAGGTTGCAAACTCTGCCTCTAGATTTATTGACAACAACCCCAACGTCTTCCTCAAGCGAGCCTGTTCGGCAACAGACGAGCCAACCTCCTGTTACAACTAATGAACAAAAGAAACAACAGGAGGAAAGGCAAAAGAAGCTGCAGGCAGAAAAGCAAAGAAAGGAGCAAGCTGAGAGGCAGAAGAAGGAGCAGATAGAAAAACAACAAAAGGCGCAGAAGGATCAAGAACAGAGAAAGCAGAAAGAGATAGAGGAACAGAGGAAGAAGGAAGAAGAGGAGAAACAAAAGAAAGAACTGGCAGATAGGCAGAAAAAGGAATTGGCAAATAGGTAGAAAAGGGAGCAAGAAGAGAGACAGAGAAAAGAGTTAGAGGAGCAGCAGCGAAAAGGACTAGAGGAGCAGCAGAGGTTAGAACAAGAAAAAGAGCGGAGCAAATCCCACACAGAGCAACCTAAACAGACCTCCATTGATCCTGAATTGCTTAAACAATGGAACCAATTCGATTCCATTATCAGTGGAAAGGAAGGCTCCAAAGATACAGACACCTCTAAGACAAGCGATGCACTAGATACCACTTCTTCTCAGGTTCTAAGCGGAACCAGCGGCCCACCCATTTCAAAGGATGTCGAGGTAATTACTAAAGACCCTTCCGATCAAATTGTTCTCCAGGTGGAAGATATTCCTCCCCTGGATGTTTTCTACAGTCCAAAGCATAAAGCGTTGTTAAGCGCTCAAGGAAGAGACGAAGGCTTGATCAACCTTCTATCTTTCCTGAGCAAACAGTCACGGGCAATGTAGTCTGGAAGGAGGAATTCGATCCCTCTGATGATCTAACAAAGCTGTCGCAGTATGCGGGAGCTTATTCTGCAGCAACTATTGACAAGGCATCGGAGGTAAGTCTTCTATTGAAGACTAAGGACCAGGAGATTTGTGCATTACAGGCAGAAGTAACCGAGGCGAAAAACAGGGCAGCGCAGGTAGAAGAACAGTTGCTGGCACAACAGCAAGAAAACAATGTATTAACCCTACAACTGCAGGCCGAAAAACAGAGGATAGACCAGAGCGCAATCCAGAGGCAGAAAGAATTGTCGGAGGCATTGGCACAGTTGAAAGAGGCGAATGAGCTGATGACGAAATCAAAAGACGAGCAAATAGCTCGACTATTAGCGCAACTTGAAGACATCAAGGGCACCCGGAAAGTGGAGGATTTCAGAGCAGAAGCAGCTCAAATAAATGGCGCATTAATATCTCAGATTAGACTCCTATGCCAGCAACTTACTGAGGCTGAGCCATTATGCGAAATATCTACAGCAGTATGTCAGCGGATAGAGCAAGCCAGAAATGAGCTAGATCAGGCCGAAGAAACCATAACCGGATATCTTGAGTGGCAAGATACTGATGTGGGGAAAGAAGCGAACTTGCCCAGAATCTATGAGACGTACAAGGACATACTATTCATGGAATGGAACACTCAGATGATGAAAGCGGAAAGGGCAGCTTCAAGGTGTAAAATGATTGCCAGCAATATGATTGATTTAGTCAATAACACACTCTATTTGGCAAACATGATTTCCCAGTGCACACCTGGAAGCATAACAACAGCAAACATGATTGAACAAACAAGTTATCATGACTTGGAGGAGAGGGGAAGGTTAATCGCTGGAGTAAATACTTTAACATCGGAGGCATATTGGCTCTTTCTAATCAAGCCACACGCTCAAAGGTCGGCCCTCAAGTGTTTGACAGATGCTCTTGGATGCCTGATCCCCGACATTCAGGATGCCACATATGATGCCCAGCTCACTTCACGTCTCAACACTCCACCGGAAGTAGAGCCAATGGTGGCGATATGTCAGCTGAGGTTTAAAGGCAAAGAGCCCACCGAATGAAGCATTGCTGCCGACTACCAGATCGCCAAGGAAGATGGAAAAAATATTTATTGATGCCAATTTAATAGCTTTTCAGTTTTTCTTAGATATTTAGATTATATTAGTATTTATAGGCCCTTTCATTGTTTTGGAAAGGGTCGTAAAATTTTGTAATAGACTTAAAGGTTGAAGTTTGCACTACTGTGCTTCAACCTATATTCTTTTATGAAACTCGAACGATAGTTCTTAATTTAACGAGAAGGCTATTTTATAAAATTGTGCACTATTGTCTCTTGTTTGGAATGCTTTCTGGTTTGAAGGAAGGACTGCGACATAACGATTAATACACCGGATTGTTAAACAGGTTACATGGTACTTTTATCTGCATCTGTTTTCTTTCCTCTTATATGAATTGCTGTGTTATTATTTTTGCTATTGTTGAATACATGTATGCGCTGTAACAGCAAATCTTCATTTCATTCCACTATTGGATGTTTTGTGATATGCCCATTCTTTTAATCATGCATGTAGCAATGATATGAATGACGAAGTGTAGTAATTCGCTATTATCGCTCTGCATAACTAATTATGCAGAGCAATCTTAAATGGTTTAAACATCTATGCTTTAACGTTAGAGTCATCTATATGCCTGCCTTAAAGCACAAATTATCAAACGCTACACTTTAACGATTGATAAGTCCCGGGATTAGATTATAGTTAATATATTTCGCCAATAAGTTTTAGTTGTTCACTTACCACCATCATAAATCTTAAGTTACTCATCTATCCCACTTTTATCCATTATTGGGAAACTGGTCCCATTATCCCCAGTCGGAGCCACTATTCCAAATGGAAAAGGAGCTGTACTAAGGTCCGGACCGGGTGGTTTCCCCTATGTTGTTGCAACGATTTTCGTCGCCTCAACATATCCATAGGAAACCGAGTCTACCGCCTTACGATTCATAATGCACTGAACATAGCATTCGGGAAGATTGACTGCTGTACGGAAAGTCCTTGGTCATTTCTCTTTCATTTTATTATCAAGGTGTATATGCGGTTTTACGATTTGTCTGGTAAACCTCTTGCTTAGAATTCTAGAGTAGTCACTTTCGTTACTTTTCGACTCTTTAAAAGTAAAAGGATCATCTGAGCACTTGTCCTTTTAGGCTCATTAAACTTCGAAGGTGACTAGAGTCATCTTTAGCCTCTTTTCTCGACTCTTGAAACATGAAAAGACAAAGTTTCGTTCTAGTGTCATAAAATTTATTTGCCACGATAAAATTTTACCTATTAATCTTGGCCACGTTGTAATCGCATCTTGATAAATTTTTTGCAACCTTATTGATTTTCTCCGAGACCTTTTGAGTTAATCCATCCTAGCAGATTCACCGATCCTATCCTCTTTATCGAGCGACAGAGACTCTACATCCCCTGTCCCTTCTGAGGCATCGACTATTGGTGGTACCCTTCCCATTGTCCCAAGTGTTCAACCTCTTGACTCTCGAGCTCCAGGAGAAGAACCTTTTGATTTTGATTGGGCTCCTCACTGCGAGTATTTAGACGACGATCTCCCATCTACTCCTCTTGGTGTTTTTGGTTGTAATGGCATCTTCCAACATGGATGAGACAAGTCCCGTTAGCAGTGAAGAGAACCTTGTGTCAAGCGGAGAACTTCCTCTTCCTTCGGAGGGTTTCCCTTTTAGCACTCCTCTTGGTGTGTCATTACCATTACGCTATCGTGGCTTGTCTGACGTCATGAGTTCCATGTCTCTAAATCGGAGTTCTGTGTGGTCTCGTACTATAACCCCGACTTTAGGGCCTTTCATGGCTTTAACTTCCACACCTCAAACTCAGGTCATATTGGGCACGTTCATTCCGTCAATGCCCACTGTTTGTGTGGCTTCTACAACTCCTTCCGTTAGTGCAGCTACTGTGTCCTCGGTGGTTACTATTGTTGATGGGACCTCTTTTGAGCCCGCTAACAGTGGTCCCTCATCCTTGGCGTCCGGAGTTATTCACCCTACAGGTAATATCCCACTTTCCTCCGGTTCCATTCTGGCAGGGTGGTCATATGAGCAATACTTGTTTGCTCTTCAAAACCCGAATCATAACCCTCTGGGCTCCCAACCACCCTCCTACCCGCATAACCCGTTGCACTATTATGATCCTCGAGGGGCTCATATTTATCACACTGGGTTTCTCCCTCCGGAGCCCACAGTCGAAGTTTCCGTTCCACTCTTAGTTGCCTAGAATCACACCATTTATCATGGCCTGTAAAGCCTACCTTTTCAAGGGAAATCGTTTCAAGGGCAACCTTCAGGCCTACAAGGCCTTTCAAGGACAACCCTTTCAAGGACAACCTTTGGCCACCACAGGTGCCTCTTTTGTTTATTTAGGGTAGCCTTGTAGTTAATCAGGTCAGGCTTAATTCCAGCCAGGCCAACCGGTTGCCCAGCGAGGTCAGCCTACTGTCTAGCAAGTTCAACCCTCTAGTCAAATGGGCCAGCCTCAGGTCCAGAAAGGCTAGCCTACTGTCTAGCCAGTTAAACCCTCTGGCCAAATGGGCCAGCCTCAGTTTTAGCAAGTTCAACCTATTACCCAGCAAGTTCAACCTTCTGGGAAAATAGGTCAACCTCAATACCAACAAGGCCAACCTTCTAGCCATTTGGGTCAAACTCAATACCAACAAGGCCAACCTTCTAGCCAGTTGGGTCAACCCCAGTTTCAACAAGGACATCAATCCGGTCAAATTAATCCACCCTTTAGTCAACCAAGCGTTCAAACGCTAGCTGTTTCTCAAGCCCCACCCAGTTTCTAGACTCAGGCTGGACTCCAGACTCAACTCGTTCTCCAAACTCAAGTTGGATTTCAAGCCCAACCTGTTTATCAAATGCAGCCTAAGCCTTAGGCGCAGTTTGGAGTTCAGCCGCAACATGGTCTTCAGGTACTTCAGCAACCCCAAGGGCAACCTTAGGGTGCTCCGTATCAAAATTATCAGCAACCGCAGGTCAATCCTTATCAAAATTTTCAGCAGCCCTATGTTGCCCTTGTTAGTCAAGCTGGTAACCAATGGTTTGCTGGTGGTTAAAATCCGAGACAACAACCAGGTTATGGCATTAACCCGCCTAACTATAACCCTTATGGACCAAATCCTTATGGACAAAATCCATGGGGGCAACAAGGATTTGGTTGGAACCCTAATGCTGGCCCTTATCAGAGGCCTATGATGTCCTTTAATCCTCAATTACCTTTTTTCGCATCCTTGGAACTACTCGATGTGTCCAAGCTGACGAACGATCCAATCCTTCATAATCCATATTGGCCACTAGTTCTGACCAAAATTCCCAGTGATTGTCCTCACTTTGATGGTAAATCTGGAGAGGACCCTCAAGCACATGTCATGACTTATCACCTCTGGTGCTCATCTAACTCATGGCTTGATGATTCTATCCACCTCTGTCTTTTACAAAGGAATCTCACTGGTTCTGCTATGAAATGGTATATTGAGCTTGCTCGTGGAACTTTCCAGGACTTCAATTCGCTTGCGATGGCATTTATTACCCATTTTCGGTTACCGATTCATTATGAAACAGGAACACATCTCCTTACTTCTTTGAAATAGAACATGTCTACTCACATCTCTGATCATATTCATGAATGGAGAAGGTGGCATTGTCTGCTTAAGTTCTGGATCCCTGATCAACTTCTGACTGACTAGTTTACTACCTCTTTTGTCAGTCCGATAGCTCGAGATATTGCTATGGGGGCATTGTTACTAAAGAGAAAGCTATTGTGCGTGCTCAGTATCTTGATTTGGTTTATTCCCAATCTAGTACGTTGTATGATGTCTTGCTTGATGCTCTGCGACCTGGGAATTCTAAAGCTCCATCGACGGTGTTATTGGTTCCGTTGCTTCATCTTCCTGAAAGTATTCCATGACCCCTGCGAAGCAAAAACCTACTGCTCCTAGTGAAAATGCTTCTCAGACCATCGCTAATACTGGTAAAACCTTCGAAGTCAATGCCGTCCAGTCCACCACGACAGATAAAGCTTCAAAATGTAAGAAGAAGGGGAAAGGAAAAAATAATGCTGATCCACTGAAGCAGGACCCTCCTAAGCCTCCGACCGATGATGGTGCTAAACGAAAACCTAAGTATCCTTGTCTTATTTGTGACAAGGATCACTACACTAAAGACTGTCCTAGATGGTTTGAAATTAGTCGTTTTCTTAAGGTGACTCCAGGAACTCCTGTTGTATTTAAAGATCCTTTTCCCTCTCAACAAACTCAAATGGTGGTCGATCAACCTCAATCCTATTCCACTTTTCGCTCCCAAGTTTTTATGGCTGGGACTATCCCTATCCATGTGATTTCTCGAGTGAAAGAATATCCTCCATTTACTGGCAAGGAACCTGAAGTCCCTTCAAATGTTCCTTCGTCCAGTTCTGGTCCTCTTCATATTGAACGACCTAGCACTGAGTCTGTCATTCGGCCTCCTACTAAGGGAGTCCTCCGGAAATCTTCTTATAATCCCAATGCTCGTGCCGCACATCACTATAGTATTGTTGAAGACTTACCCCAAGCTCCTTCGGCTATGTCCGCTTTGGAATTTCTCTAGAGTTGTCCCTTCCAACAGAAGTCTTTGCTATCAGCCATTGGTGGCATTGACCCGACCGATTTAGAATTAATTACATTTGATCTTGAGAACCATGTGCCACGATTGGCTCATCAAATTTCTTTTCTCATTCAAGTCATCATTAACTTGAAGAATATTCATTGCATTGTTATTGATGAGGGCGCCTCCACTTGCATCATGTTTGTTGCTTGTTGGAAGGCCATCACCTCACCGTCTTTGAGTCAATCTCCTAATACTTTGGAAGCCTTTGATGGAAGAGATTCTCATCCATTTGGTATTCTCCCATGCTTGCCTATCACCTTGGAAGGGAAGAGAATCGAGGTCAAAGTTGAAGTTGTTGATGCTAATTTGACTTACAACCTTTTGTTGGGGCGAAGCTGGACATATGTTATGCATGCCGTGGCTTCATCATTATTTCATGTATTCGTTTTCCTCATCAATGGAAGATCATCACGGTCGATTAATTGTCTTTCCTCGCTTCCTCTTCCTCGGATGGCGATGTTCCATTTGTGGAGCATAATAGTATTACATATGAGAGTGTGGGTGTTGGACTCTTTAAAGATCCTGCCCTTATGGGTGTTTTTTCACTCTCGCCTCCAAATGTCTCCTCGGTTAATATGATTTCTATTAATCGTGATCCTTGGGTGATTCCTCCCATCGATCAGGTCGAGATATGGGGTGAAGTTATGTTGTTGAGCTCTGCTAAGATCAATTATGTTGAAATCATTTCAACTTTGGTTTCATCTTCCGACTCTGCTCCTATGAGTGGATCTCTCGACGCGTATGTGAAGTCTCCTTGGCTTGGAGACATTGTTTCTCTGGACTATTACAAGAGACATTTCCTTCCGATGAAGCAATTCTTGAGACTATGTCTTTTGAGGATCCTCCTTGGTTTGATCATCATCATTGTTCCTCGTTTCTCCCAAGCCATGGGGCCATGCCTACCTATCTAGAGAATTTTGCTTCCTATATTCCCTCTCAACCACTTCAGATGCCTATCCTAATTCATGAGGTTTTTTCTGAGGGAAATATGGGGAATATTACGCAAACCATGCCCATCAACATCTCTGTTAAATCATGGATTGTTGAAAATATCCACATTGGAGTTACTTGTTCTCCAGAGGAGATCCAGCTTTACACCGACCTTTTCTGCTAGTTCCGTGACGTGTTCGCATGGTCATATGAAGAAATGGCCAGTATTGATCCAAGTATTGAGGTACACGAGATACCTATGTACCCTGGTGCCAAGCCAGTTTGACAATGTTTACGCCCCATGCACCTGAGAAAAGACGCGGCCATCAAAAGAGAATTTGAGAAACTTCTCAAGGCAAGGTTTATTTATCCTATCCCACTGACAGACTCGGTATCTAACATTGTTCCTGTGACCAAAAAGTAGGGCACCATTAGGGTTTGTGTTGATTATCGTGACATCAATCGTGCATGTCCGAAAGATAACTATTCTACTCCCTTCATTGACCAGCTTATCGACAATTGTGTTGGGAGTGAGATATTCTCTTTTATGGATGGCTTTTCTGGTTACAACCAGATCAATATTTCCCTCGCTAATCAACACAAAACTGCATTCATCTACCCATGGGGTACTTTTTCTTACAAAAAGCTCCCTTTCAGCCTGAAAAATGCTGGTGCCACTTTCCAGCAAGAAATGTCCTACTCTTTTCATGACATCCGTCACATTGTTCAGCCATATCTGGATGATCTTTCGGCTCATTCAGCAAAACACTCTGACCATCCGAACCACCTCCGCGAGATTTTTCTTCGCTGTAGACATTACCGTATTCGTCTTAATCCACATAAGTGTGTCTTCTGCGTCGAATCCAACAGACTCCTTGGGTTTTTCATTTCTAAAGAGGGAATTCATCTCAACGCCCTCAAGGTTGAAGCTATACTGAATCTCCCGCCTCCTGCTTCTTTGCATCAGTTGCAGAGTTTGCAAGGAAAAGCCAATTTCCTACGTCGTTTTATCCCTAACTACACCGAGATTGCTAAATGTTATACGTGTCTCCTTAAGCGTGACACTCCATTTGTTTGGGATGACATCACCCAAAGGTCATTTGAGCAACTCAAGACACTTCTTGTTTCTGCTGCTTTGTTGCATCCACCCGACTATCATCGTGACTATTCGCTTTATTTCACTGCTGCTGATGGTACTATTGGTATGGTTTTGGTTCAAGATGACAACGATGGTTTCAAGCACGTTATCTATTATCTTAGCCACAACCTTCTCGACACTGAGACTTGTTATTCTTATGTTGAGAAGCTCGCCTTGGTAGCTATCCAAGCTGTCCAACACTTTCATCATTATATTTTGTTGTGTACAACGACCATGACTTCAGATTGCAATCCCATGACATACATTTTGTCATGCCAATTGTTGGGGGGCAAGTACTCGAAATGGATTGTTATCCTTCAAGAGCTCGATTTGGAGTTTACTACTGCCAAGCCTAAAAAGTCACTAGTCTTCGATGAGTTAATTTGCTCTTTACCATCTGCTTCCGCTCCCTCTCGGATAGAGGACCGCATTCTGGATGACACACTTTTCTTGATGAGTACCCTTGATCCCTGGTACGATGACATTATTGTTTACCTCCAGACATCTTCTTTCCATCCTGATTTGTTAAAGGATGCTCGACGACGCATTCATCACCATTCTCATCCTTATCGTATTGTTGGAGACACTTTATACCGTCTCGACATTGATTTTGTTCTCCATCGTTGTCTGACTTTCAAGGAAGCTGAATGAGTCTTGAATGACTGCCACTCTGGTGCATGTGGTCGTCATATGTTTGGTTATGCTGCTGCCCAAAAAATCCTTTGTATTGATTACTTTTGGATCTCCATTTTTAAAGACTACATTCTGGCTATCCGTTCTTGTCACGCATGCCAAATTTACCAGCGGAAGATGCGTGTGCCACCTTCCCTTTTGCATCCTGTCATTACCATAGGCCCTTTTGCTAAATGGGGCATTGATTTTATGACCTTTAACCCTCGTTCATCGGGGGGGGGGCATGGGTATATCATCATTGCCATCGATTATTTTATGAAATGGGCCGCAGCGATGCCTACATTGTCTAATGACGGTAAGACAACTGTACAGTTCCTATTCAATCATGTGATTACCTGGTTTGGAGTCCCTTAGGCTATAGTCACTGATCATGGTTCCCATTTCCATGGTTATATGATGACTGAGTTGACAACCTAGTTAGGCTTGCATCACGATAGTTCAACGCCTTATTACCTTCAGGCCAATGGCCAAGTCGAAGCCGTCAACAAGGTGTTGGTTACTATGCTTCAGCGTACCATTGGAATGCACAAGTCCAACTAGAATTTAATGTTGCTTTCCGCCCTATGGGCCTACGATACCTCGGTTAAAGATGTGACTAGATTCACACCATTTCAACTGGTTTATGGTTTGGAAGCTACACTCTCAATTGAATGCGAAATCCCTTCTCTCAAATTAGTTGTCGAGTTGCTCCTGAATACTACTTCGGTGGAAGAACGCCTTCTTTATCTAGAATGGTTGGACAAGACTCATTGGCTTGCTTCTTTAGTTATTGAAGCACAGAAGAAGAGAGTCAAGACTCACTTCGATCAGATAGTCAATCCACGTTCCTTCACGGAGAGGGATTTAGTCTTGCTGTATGATCAAGCTATTGACAAGCTGGGGGTAGGAAAATTCGAACCCATGTGGCATGGGCCCTATATAGTCAAACGAGTATTGCAAAAAAAGGGGCTTATGATCTAGTTGATTTCGAAGGTAACCCTTTAGATAAGCCCCAAAATGGGCTTTATCTTAAGAAATACTATGCATGAGTCTTTCGTGCATTATTGTATACATAAGTGTGTTTTTCATTTTGTACATGATTGGCTTGGTGTGTAAGCATTTTCCACTTATTGTGTCCTTTTTACTTCTTACGCAGATGTCTGTCGCACCTTATATCGGTCTCGCTGATGGTGCCTGTTGCAGTACCCATAATATTTCCTCAGCAACATGGGTTATCTACGATCCTCATGTGAGTTAGTGGATGTTCAAGGTGTTTGTATAGGGTGTACCACAAACAATGTCGTTGAATATAGCATTGTTATCAAATTATTGGCTGAGGCTATTTACCCTAATATTCATGCATTGATTGTGAATCTAGACTCCCAGCTTGTTGTTCTTTAACTTAACGAGCGTTATTCCATTCAGAAATCCTCAAATTTTAAGGTTGTATTTACGAGTTCGCTTACTAGAAAGGAATTTTGATTATATCACATATTGACACATTCCTAGAAGGCTATTGGCGAATCAAGTATTAGATAGACATTTGCGCAATTTATAGAAATCATAAGCAAGCATTTAGACACAATAAGTAGATGCAGTAAAACGTAGATAGATGTATATCGTGTGTTTCACTCCATGGCACTCAATATATATATATATATATATATATATATATATATATATATATATATATATATATATATATGTCCAAAAAATATGTGTTCAGTTACATCGTGAGACACATGTCTCTCAAAACTCTGCAGAAAAGAGACCTAGAAGTTTTCTAGGCATTATGCTCCCTATAATAGACTACTGCTCGGACCACGCGTCGAAGAAGCCGATGTATCCTGTTCAACACACCCATGGTGTGTCACTGGTACTGCCTAGGAAACTCCTCGAACCCTCTATAGTCTGGGATCCCCTCAGTCAAGCCCTCTAGGTTTCAGGCTATTTCCTCCTCAGCATTTCCACCCAGAGGTGGTAAGTCAATCTCTCTGGCAGCCCTTCGGGCAGTACGAGCGAGACCTACTGGTCTCTCAGGACCAACATCTACAAAGAATTGAACATAATAGTTAGGGCATGTATATTTAAAATCCAAAAGCAACAAAAAATTACAAAACATTTGTCGGTCAAACTGAGTATTTTACCTCTTTCATTCCACTGTTCACCCAGTGGAAGCAGCATGTCTGGATCTCCCCTAAAGTCCATCCCATTGTATGGCCAATCCTCGACTACAACTTGTTGGCGGTTCATCCACTTAACAAATTCTGGACCCCATGATGTAGGCTAGCCACTGCCTCCTTGTAGCATCATGAGCGCCCATCGAGTTATCCGTGTCTGCCGTGGCCCTGGCCATCCCAACATCACGTCCTGTCTCTGCAGGATGGGTACTCACTCCAGCATGAGGTATCAAGATAGAGTCGTATCCGAACTACTTTTCCTCACCTCGATGGAACTTGGTCAGTTGTCTCTTCATGTTGAGAGACACAGCCTCTGCCCAGTTAAACATAGTAGGGTTCAAGCAATCTTGGGCTAATCGTAACTAGGTCTTGGTTGCCTCGTGCTGGGCTTGGGAGCCAACTGCTCTGGTTATGTTAAATAGCAGTACCCGTAATGAAAAATCATTTACAGTGACAATTTGTAGCTTGCCACTTGTTGATGATTTCTGTGCTCCTGGGGGGCATAGTCGTGCAATAAAGGTGTCCATCAAGTCTCCAATGACCCGAGTTCCCACCATGCGGGGCATCTCTCCTCTCCTTGACAACCCAATCAAGAAATAGATGTCTGTGGCATCAAATTCTATTTCTTGCCCATGGATGATGAACTTGCCTTCGTTTGGATTCCTTGCTCGGATTAGGTACTCCAGGAGAACCAACTGTGCTCTTAGCAGTGGTGTCAGGAAGAACTTCAGTAACCCACAGTTCTGCAAGATATTCCGACACTGAGGATCCGCCATTCCCATCTCATCATCATGGTCATGGGTACGTTCTTGCCATACAAATGCCATTGTTTATCCCTGCATGCATAAACATCCCATTGTTAAAATCCATCCACCTCTTTCACTGTTTAAAACTGATTATAAATGAAGTTTTTTGGATTCCAGCACTTGTCACAGCTGTTCCTAAAACTGCTGCAATAGGTTGATTTGCATAGTTCAAAAATTCCCAGGTCGTCACAGGGGTACATCACTTTCCTGCGACAATCCCATTTTTTCCCTGTGCAAATTTCTTGGTCGTTGCAACCCTGGGGGGGAACTTGCGACGACTGAGGTGGATTTTTTTGTCCAAGAAACCCCTTTAAATACCGGTCTAAAACATGAAATTGCATCTAAATTAGGTGAAAAAATAAAGCTAGGGATGGGGTATTTACCTGGAGGAAGCACGAGAGACAATGGATCACTGAGTTTCTCGGAATCGATCGTCCAGTTTCACAAGGTACACAATGTTTGAAGCTTTTTACCACAGTCAAAAAACAAAAGTAAAATGGTTTTTCACCATAATGTCTCTTTTATAATTTTTTTTTTTTTTTTTTTTCAATTTAGGGTTTTCCTTAAGGTTTGAAATTAGGGTTTTGGCTTATATGAATGTTTTTGTGAAGCAGATCTTATGCTTGCGTTTTCTTGTGTAGTGACAAGTGTTTTTAGCACTGGTGATGATCGATGCATGAAGTCTATACTCAAGAAGTATTGAGAAAACCTTTTCCAAGTCAACTTTAAGCTCTTTTCTGACTCTTGAAACGTGAAAATATTGTCAAGCCCTTGTTGTTTCGAGCTCATTAATGGTTATGAAACGTCGTGTCCTTAGAAAGTTTTTTACTTTTTTAGGCTGGAGGCACTATTTACAAAAAGTACTCGTTGACTTAAATGGTCAAGCGGTTCTCTCGAGTATCGTTTTCTACCTTTTCGGGCTTGAGAGACACAAACATACGAGAAGGGCCCCTTTGGAGTTTTCTTTCCATGTCTTTTTCAAACTCTTTAAATGTGAAAAAGACTCCGAGTTTTACCTATGTCAGACTTGTTAAACCTTGACGACATTGGACTCATCGCCATGATGAGACCTGAGCTTCTCCTCCCTAGGGCTCGTTAAAATTTCACTGAGTTGGATTTGTGCGAAGGGCAAACTTATATTGCAAGCATATGTTATCCCCTTCAAGCTTGTGTTTCAAAAATAATTGGGGTACTCACCGGCAATGGTGGGGGAAAAATTTTGGAAAAATTTTGTTGATTATCTACGTTAGCTTGTCACTCTTGAACATCAACACCTTTGTTGCTTCTCACTTGGTTTGGGATATTTTCACTTCGTCATTGGCCTTCCGAGGTTTGGGTTCTTCATTTTTCCTCATTCCATTCGATACCTGCTGTCTCCACATGCCCTTCGATTCCTTGGTACCAAAATGCTGCCATATTCCAGAGTCATGTTGTCGATGTGTTCAAGAGCTTAATCCTTCTGCAGTTTGTGCCCTTACATCCTCCTCTGATTCTCTGTTTCATCCGTCTACATCTTGTTCCTTTGTCTCGCGTCGTTGATGTGGGAAAGATTATGGCCCTCTTGTGACAGATCGCTTCTTGTTGACATCAACTCATTATCCAAGAAGTTGATCTAGAGACTCCTTTCGGGTACCTTGGAGCTTGCATGCCTCAATGGCAAAGTTATTTGCATTCGATGATAGACTTGTATCATTGGTCTTCGATCAGGTGATTCCACAATTGTTCAAATCCAGGTCATTCTTCACACTTTGTGGATTGTACTAGCAGTACCTTGAGAACCATTGACATTACTGGAGGTCTCTCTCGCACTTGTTAATGGTTCACATTATTGGCCGGTAATCAAGCGATTTTCTAGTATGCTCGACTTCAACACATTTATTCACATATTAGAAACTGTACAATGGACAGGTTGGGATTCAAGACCCTGGGCTCAGATCATACAAGTCCAGGTTGCGTGGATTGGTTATACGTGACTCTTTTGATTGGATGGCTGCGACCATACCTATGTTTTCATATGGTTTTTTCAACTGGATGGCTACATCCATACCACAGACCAGTTCTATTTGTCTTTTGGATAGTTGTGCCCATACCTCGACTACATGTATTTCTTTTGCTATCAGAGATATCAGTTGTACTTGCATCTGCAGGTTCTCCACGATGGTGTTTCGATTCAGTTATGGTTTTGTAAAGCATTTCACCCCTCTCACTCTCTCAGCCTTCATGCTTTAGGGGGCATTTGTTAACATAGTATTTTGTCATCGACCCCGCATCTCCTGATCCTAGGTAGAGTCAGTCCCTGAGTGGCATCTGTTCTGTGTCATATATAAAAATATGTGTCCACATCTTCCATATCACTCAAGAATATTAACCATGCTCATTAATCCTAAAGTTGACCCTTTTAACCTATGTTTCAAAATAATTGCAGGACATCAGTACCTGTCTGAGACGATGGACCAAAGTGAACAAGAACCTTGCAACACCGTTACAAGAGTACATTTTTTCTTTGCAACGATCGGATTTTAGGGATCATCGTAGGTCATTAGTATCCTGCCTGTGACGATAGCCTTGAATGCACTAACACCTTGCGACGTCATCTCTGAGTCTCAGTGTTTGACCTGTGATGACCTAGATATGGCGAATTAGTTCAAACAAAATGCTTCTGGGTGGTTTTGGAACTGGTTGATGGGTCAAAGAAGTTCGCCTATTCCCATTTGAGATGGTGGTTCCACCTTTCGAGTAACCTCCCTTGAAGATAAGCTTCATCTCCCCTCATTTATGGAGGCTCCTCCTCTTATACAAGCATCCTCCATGACTATGATCAGCTAGTTGGGAGTTCTGAGAGTGCTAGTTGAGTTTTAGTGTGCTAGTTCTTAGCTTGCTGGATTGATAGCTTACAATTTGGATTGCCTTTCATGTTGTGAGAGTGTAAAATGGTTTTGTAAGAAGGAAGCCTTAGTTTCATAGTTGTGCTTTTGGGTGAGAGAGAGAGTCATTAGTCCTTCTGGGAGACCTTTGAGAGTGAATTATTATGAAGACATACTGATCAAACCCTTTCAAGGAAGCTTGCGATGTCAAGGAATGGTTGTAAGATTTACTGTTGTTCATATTAATACAATCAATGGTTATTTCTTATTCATGTATGAAATTTATGTTGATATCTTATGGTTCCTTGAATCTATAAGTAGATAGTTCATTGTTGTGCTATATTATGTGTTTTTTCGTTTTCTTATGTTGTTTCAGGTGCACCATTCATTAAGGAGAAGAAAGCGATAGCTAAAGTGACGTGACTAAGACTTCATCGAACACCGGTTTAAGGTAGGCCTCTTCAACGAGAACTATTTAAGGAATTAACTATTGTCCTTGTTTTTCTGTGACTAGACCCACTCTAGGGCTAGAGGGGTTGGCTCTGTCTGTAGAGGGAACTTACCTGCATCACAGGCTAACAGTTTTACATGGATGTATTATATGATTGTAACTTACACTTCTTTATATAATAAGAGCCAACACATTTTCATGCATATGTTGTTATTGTAGTTGGACTGTTCTAGTTGCCTTAGTGATATATGTTGTTTAACTTACGTACTTGTGTATGAACTGATTTGTATGCAATTATATGATTCTTGTTGTTAATATGTTGCATATGTTATTAATGTTGTCACCGTCCGTGTCGATTGCTCTGCCAGATGTCAAAAAGACCTTTCTCATGAACCTTGCTATATAAACTGTCACGCTCGTCTCAGACTAATCCATGAGTGTTGTTTGTGTTATCTTAAATTTTATGTTGTGACTACCACATCCAAGTGGACTGCGCCACCGGAAGCTGTGCATGTCCTTTGTGTGGTGTGTTCCTAGCTGAGTTGGGATTGATCCCTTTCAACTTGGAAGTCACCTTCACCTTCCTCTCCCTTCGAAGTGTTGGAACCTCTCTTACACATTCCTTGATTCTCTGCATCAGTCACACCCTTGCTACTGATAGAGTTATCTTACTTGCCTTTGTTTGACATCGCGGTCAAGGCATTACCTTATGACCCACTGATGGGACTCCTACACCAAATAGTCTGAGGTCTAATTGTGACTTCTTACCGGGGAGATCCCCATGACATGTTGGTGGGTCCAACACCGTCAACAAGACAACATTATGTCCTTGATCATAGATTTGGCTAACACTCAAGAGATTGTGTTTGAGCCCATCTACCAGGAAAGCATTTTGAGCCTTTTCTTTTCCATTAATAAGGGTAATAGTTCCTTTTCCAACAATTTTGGCAGACCCACTCCCAAAGGATACATTTCCTTCCTTTTTGTTTAATGAGACAAACTTCCTTTTGTCACCTGTCATATGTCTGGTGCACCCACTATCCACACACCAAATATTTTCTTCACTATGAGCACATAAATCTAGACCGCATTTATCCATATTAGGATTTGCATATTTTGCTTCTCTACTTTTGAGGGGGAAATTTTGTTTGCTATGTCCATTATCATTACATAATGAGCAAATTGGATCAAATTTGGCCAAAGGATCAAATGAGTTGAAAGTCTTGATTTGTCCTTGCCCTTTGAGACTACATGGTTTGTTTGTCTGATTTTTCAATCTTGGTGCTTCATTATGTTGTAATAGCCATGATTTGAATAAACGTTCTTCCTTGGAGTTTCTCTTTTCTCATTATTTGGATTTGAGTCGAGCCTTTGATGAGATGATTTTTCTTCTTTTGGATTTCTGCAAAGCATGTCAGCATAACTTCTTGTATTATCCTTAGCAATTGATGAAAAACTGATCGTGGACATATCACTTTGAGATTTTTGAGTGTTGAGAATGTGATCAGTTGTTTGAGAACTTTGCCAAATTCTTTTGATTTTTTCCACTTCCCTTTTGAGAGATACTATTTCAGCTTCATGTCTTTCACATATAATGTCCTCCCTTCTTTTAGATTCCTCTTTGTCTGTTTTAAGAGAGATAACCATCTTTCGTAACTCCTCATTTTCTTCAATGGTACTTATCAATAATTCATTTGTATCTTCCTCATTTTCCTGTCTTGGTTCATCATCTTCAGTGAATGCCATAAATAGTACTTCCTTGCTTCCATCATAGTCATTCTCTTCCTCTGATTCATCATTACTTTCTTTGTGATGGAAGATATCTTTGGATGATTTATTCTTGATGATCACATATTCATCCTTATCAGATTCATCTTGTTTAGAGAGGAAATTCTTCTTAATACATCCTTTCTTTTTGTATATCATTCCTTCCTCATTATCACCTTCATTCTTAAGAGGAAATTTTGTAGCGTAATGACCTATTCTTCCACAATTGAAACAAATAAGAGGATGCTTACCTTTTAGCTTGGATCCTTTCTTTAGCCTTCATACAGATTGCGCCAATTTGGATTCAAAATTTGAGTCATAATTGCTAGTATTCCATCCTTTTCCCTTTTTTTGATTTTGAGGCCTTGAATGTTGCATCTTTGGAACTTGGGATTCCTTTTCTCATTTCATAGGTAGTGAGGATTCCATGAAGTTCATCCATTTTGAGAGTGTCTAGTTCCTTCATTTCTTCTATAACGCTTAATTTGGAGTCAAATATGTTTGGGAGAGATCTTAAGACCTTTTGAACAACAATTCTTTCTTCAATCTTTTCTCCCAATCCTTTAAAAGAGTTGACTACTTCGGCTACTCAAAAGAAGTATGCTGCAATATCTTCTTCATCATCCATTTTCAGACTTTCGAACTGCCTCCTATGAGTTTGAAGATTTTCTTGCTTAACCTTGGAGTCTCCATCATATAAGCTAACCAATTTATCCCATAGTTCTTTGGCCGAGTCACAATTCAAGACTTTTGTAAACTCAAAATTAGTAATTCCACTGGGAATGGAATTTAGAGCTTTGGCATTGGCAATGTATGCTTTCCTTTCATCTTGAGCAGTAGGAAGATTGGGAGGGGCATTGTTTCCCATTCAAAACAATGTTTGAAACTTCAGGTCCAAAGGACATTAAGTAGCAAGACATTCTCTTTTTCCAAAAACCAAAATTAGTACCATCGGACAAGGGAAGCCTTCCTGCTGTCATTTCTTGATTCTTCATTGTAACTAAGAATCCTTCTTCCAGCTATTAGGTTGATTCTGAAGAATTCGCCTCTGATACCAACTGTTAGAAATATTGAGCGGGGGTGAATCAATATTTATTTTCAATTTTTATTATTACCAGTTTAGATTCTTTACAATTTTAATCAAAGAAATTATTTTATTAAATATAGAAAAAGATTGAATACAATATCTAATGAGTTTTTCCAAGCACCAACTTGGACTTTAATGAGGCTCCAACCCTATCTTACCCAGGCACCAACCTTGAATTTAGGAGAACCAACTCCAAGGACACGAATCCTTCCAATTTTGAGGCACCACCCAAAGGGCCCCGACCCTATAGATTTACTCTGCCATGAAATGTTTGATTGTATTATACTGCTTTTCAAGGACTTCTTTACAAAACCCTCTCCTTGTAGCCTTTACAATAGGGTGTCGTCTGTGCAATGGCTTCACTTAGGGTCCGATCATTCCAAGAAGAATTAGGTCAAAGATTGAACTCCTGTTGTGTCTTCTACTTCCTTCTTCGCTCAGCCTTCGAATTTTGTTGTACCTTATGCATCTTCTCGACCTTCAGCTTCCTCCATCTTTTCAAGTTCATGAGTTTTGAACTTTTTAATTCTTCTATGTGCCCCGATGCCTGATCGATTCCTTTTAGTGAAACGTTTTAACCTGTACTTATACAAGTTTCACCAATGACTTGGGAGACACGTTTATTGGAGGGAGGCCTACTTGTTTATTTACAAAGAGGCCAGAGAGGCTTATAACCATATTATAATAGAAGTCTGGCGGTCCCCACATGCCACGTCATCGCTAATCACAATCGAAACTTGTAGAGTTCTCTTGTTACACAATATATCGGAGAGGCCCTTTTTAATATTCATCCAATACCCACATGGAGGTCCCACATGCTATGTTATTAATCACAATCGCAATCTTCCAAAATCCTGAAATCACAAATTTTTATGTTACCGATGTAACATAGATGATACTCATATTGCCGATGAGGCAGACGCGATATAACATTAAACTGTTGTCAATAGATTCGTCGGATCCACAACTTCTATCGCAATCAGAGGTTTAGGGGTTTATCACAATCGGCGGTCCGAGGTGACAACCCTTTATGATTTTTGTAATTTTTGATATCTGGACGCGATACTACATAAAGGTGTATTTTAATGGAGTTGTTGGGTCCTCATATTATATCGCAATCGTCATTTTTATTGTGACATCCATTTATGACTTGTAATGCAATATTTTATTATGGCGTATTGTAATGGAATCATCGGGTTTGCAATACATATCACAATCGGGGGGTTTTACGTGGTGACAACCTTTTCAGACTTGTGATATGAAACTTCCGATGCGATGGAAGCGATTTTTCTTTGAGTTTTATTACAATGGTGCAACGAGTCCACAATCGTATCGCAATTGTAGGTTTTGGGCGGTGACATTTATGACTATCGATACGTGACTTCCGATAGTGGCTGACACAGTATTACATTAGAGCTGTTCTATTGGAACAATTGGGTTCGCAGCTCAAATTGCAATCACAAATTTTCAATGTGACACATAATAAAATGATAAAGCCACTGATATGTTAAATCTGATGCACTGTGAACTTTTGTTAAAGGGTTTCCACGATTTGTTTATGCTCCTCCGATAACATTGTTTATGCTTCGCTGATGTGTTCCTCTTTGCTTCTCGATGGCTTCTTCTCTTTGGCTCCTTGCTTCTCTTGCTTCACAAATCTGCTTTACTTGGCTTTACATCATTATTTATATCTAGAATATTGCCATATTTTCATCAATGACAATCTAGATAAACACAATGCACTTAGGAAACTTTGAAGTTACTCGAGGACAACCTCTCATTCAAATGAAACAAGATGAAATTGGCTAACCAATGACAATGAAAGGAAACTTGTAAAAGGTGTTTGGGTTTATCGTAGTCTATGGCATAAAAAATAACCATAACTCAAGCATTTGGGAAAACAAATGTTGGATATTTTTCTATATGGGCTCTACATTGTCCTTTGTAGGATAGGTCAAGTTAGATATGCTTTAGAGCTAGCTTCCACTATACATCTCCACAAAATTGCCGATGTTTAGAGTCTTAAGGAGGAGATTGGGAAACATATAAGTGCATGCATAGAATTGTTACATCACTAAGCACGTGCTGAAATATGGTTGTCATTGATGTCAACCCAAGCAACACGAGAAGATGCCCCACCTTTGTTGACCAAAATGACATGGAAAATCATGGTTTCTCGAGTCAAGACCACCTTCGTTGGATTCTCCTTGTCATGACAATTTCAATGGCATGTGGCACGCCATGATTATCCTCACAATTTGAGAGATATGATTTTTCAAAGATGAAGCCCCATCTCGTGGTAAATAGCCCCAGACAAGTTGATGATGTGCCAACTTTTCTTTAGCTAAGATAATGTTCGAGTCATAAGGCCTTTCATTAAGAGTTAAATTAATTTTATTATGGAAAAAATATCTTGTGGAAAGGATCAATATTTTTGAGTTAAACTCATGAGGGGTTTTAGGCTCCACAAATTTGAATTTCAAAACTTGAATATCTGTCTAATTTCAAGTCAGCCTCAAATCAAATTTGAAATATTTTTCCCTCCTTTTCAATTTTGGCTAGCCCTCCTAAGAAAACTATAGGAGGCTTTTTCTCCCTTCAAATGCAAGGGTTCGATGCTCATCTTATGAAAGAAACTTTGTGATACCCTTACGGTTAGGTGGAGTCTTGAATATCAAATTGAAGAGGTTAAAGGTCTAGAACAATCTTGGGTTTAAGGCTCATATCTTTAATGGGATTCGTTGGGGTTTAAGCATGCTTTTGCAGGTAGCTCTGAAGATTAATGCCATGACTCTTTGCAGTTTTTGAAAGTTAATTATGAGCAAGCTCGCTAAAGGCCCTATTCGGTCTGTACACTTGTTAAAATCTCTAATTAGGTCTATGCTTTATGTGTAATTTTTGATCTTCAAAAATAAGGATTTGTGGCATGAACTAAGGCAAAATTATGAAGCAGAAAGTGAGACTAGAATCTCACTATAGTGGTATGCCTCTACAAACCTTCTGAACTTATTCACTTGCTTTTACTTTGATCTGGGCTATTAGTTGGTCAATGAACTCGCTAGAAGATTGATTTAAAGCCACACCTTAAGTGCAGATTATTCAAGCTTTGTGACGACATACAAACACACACATAGACACACACTTTGCGACCTTATTGTCAAGCGACCTATCCTTTGTGGTAGACCAAAAACTGAATACTTGATATTCACTATGACATCTAAAGTAGTACCAGCGTATTTGTGTGTTGCAAAACCTCTTGAAATCTGCCCACAGTTCTGTGTCACCTTTGGTAAGCATCTTGGCATCATTTGAGGCTTTTCGCTTTATAGTGGTATGTCTCTACAAACATTCTGAACTTATTCACTTACATTGATATGGGTTATTAATTGGTCAATGAACTTTCTAGAAGATTGATTTAAAGGCACACCATAAATGTGGATTATTCAAGCTTCACGACAAAATACACACACACACACAAACTGCGACTTTGTTGTCAAGCGATCTATCCTCTGTGGTAGACCAAAAATTGAGTAATTGATATTCACTATGACTTCCAAAGCAGTACCAGTGTATTCTTGTGTTGCAAAACCTCTTGAAATCCTCTCATAGTTTTGTGTCACCTTTGGTAAGCATATTGGCATCATTTGAGGCTTTTCGTGTCGACTAGGGCACATTTGTTATTACATACATAAAACATGTTGTGGAGGAGGTTCGGCCCTACAATAGGAGCCAAAATTCGAAGAATTTAAAAAGATTTATCATAGGGAAATTGACACACGTTTTGAAATTAACTATGGTCTGAACCCAAATTTCTATTTTGATGACTGATCTCTGTGCCTTTATGCCCTAATTTTAAAGCTTTATCTTGGTTAGTGTTTGGGGCAACATTATATTTCCTTGAACAACGTACTAAGGACAAACATTGACATAATTGTTGCAAACAACTTGTGTAACATGTAGGAGGTTCTTAAGTAGCACATTTGTTTAAGAAAGAAGGCAATACACAGAACAATAAAGGCATCAGTAAAGGACTTCCACAAAGAGGCAAGGAAAAAAGGCATCATTACAAATTATTGCTCAGTTTCATTGGCACATTGTTTGGCAACTAATTGAAGAAGTCAATTTTTCTTTGAAGTTGGGCTTCATTGCACTACTACAATACTGAACATCTTGTAGGTCAGAGGTACATGTATTTTACTAATTTACATCAATAGTGAAAGAAGTCTAGTCTTTTACATATAAAGTTCATATCAACAATAAGGGTTACCTAATCATTATTGAAGAAGTAAATTTGCAGTAAGGGTTTTTGTGTCATATCATTTGGTCACAAAGAGTCGAAGATCACTTTGTTGGCATAGATTCTCCCTCTATGATGAACTATATAAGAATGGGTATCAACATTGCTGGAAGCTGGATCAAGAAGGTCATCTACTACTTATTCAACAAGGTCAAGAGTCAAGGGTTCTTTGTTGCTCTTATATGTTCTCTTACTGATGACAATGCATGGATCATTGATAGTGGAGCATCGAGACACATAACAAGGTGAAAGTAAAAAAATTCATACACTATCAAAGGAGCCATATTCGCATGCAATGGAATTGGGTGACAACAAAATCTATGATGTTAGAGGCCTGCGATCAAGATCATTGAAGCTGGATAATGGATTGAAGCTACGTCTTAACTACATTTTACATGTTCTAGGTCTGAAAAATAATTTTCTTTCCATTTCTTGTTTATAAGACAAAGGGGAAATAATTGCTTTTGTTGATGGAAAAGTAATGGTTTTGAGAAAAGACTATAACATTGATAAAGCTATGTTATTAGAGTTTGTGAAGGAAGTATTTATAGAGTCATTACACCATCTCCTCAAGATTTGGTTCATATGGAAATAAGTCCCACTGAGCTGTGGCATAGGATGCATGGCCATCTACATTATAAGTTCATCCTTACTCTTAGTCAATTGGTTCATGGTATGAAGTTAGATCATGAATTTGTGTGCAAGGGATGCTCTTTGGGAAAAACATACAAGACAACCATTTCAAAATAGTGAAACTAGGTCTAAAGAGATATTAGTTCTCATCCATTCCAATGTGTGTGGGCCCATGTCTGACAAATCAGTTGGAGATCATCTCTACTATGCGACATTCATTGGACCATTCTAGAAAGACATGGCTCTACCTCCTCAAAACAAAAGATGAAGGGTTTGATAAGTTCAAGGAGTTTAGGGACGAAGTGGAAACCCTGACCAAAAGAAAGATAAAAACTCTAAGGTCTGTCAATGGTGGGGAATACACTTCTAAGGAATTGATTACATATTGATTTGGAAGTCATCTACTATGTCTTAAACAAGTATGGAAGAAATCCACCCAAGGAAAGGTTTGTCAAGAAACAAATGTATGCCTTAAACTACAAAACATTGATTTCTTTATATTATAGGTTCATTCATTTGACAATCTATTACTAGCATTGTTATGTCTAGCTACATTGAATCATAATGATTCTTGTTTTGGGTGATTCATCACTTGATAAATCTACCCACCCCACTCATATTCTTAGCTGATTTTGTAGAACCCTAGATAGGTTATGGAAAACCCTAACCTAAAGGTATGCTAATGTGAATGACTGAAACCCTAAACTGCTTAGGGTTATTGAGAAATGATATTCGAAGTTTTTGTTGATAATGTCATGTTTTGGATTTTGGTATGATCAGGAAGACCTAACTTGTTAGGATTGAATGATAAAATCTAAAATCCCGAACCTTTGAAATATTGGTAATGTTCGGTTTTCTATGTTTCTACATTGAAACCCTAATTCATTAGGGTTTGTTGGAATGTGCAGGCAAGACCCTTATAATGTCTTAGAAATGGTTTCCTTGGTATGTGTGTGTTGTTCTGATCAAACCCCAATCTAATCAAGTTTGTTGTGTATCGATATTTGTGAAGTTGGGTTTGACTAACACATGATATGAAATGGCTATGCATGATGATGAAGTCCTAGATGTATGAGTTGACCTGTTTTTCAGCGACCACGAATTCTAGGGTTTGGAAAGAAGCCCTAGTCAAATTTTGTCTTTCTAGGATGATAGTATTTGTGAAATTCTAGCGTTTTGGAATTAAGCCTTAGTACAAGTTAAAATATCTGATGAATGATGACAATATAATAATTTGAGATCTGTGTAAGATTGTTGAAATTTGATTTTTAGTTGGGATTTATGTTTGATTGAAAATATAGGGTTTGCAACTAATCCTAGTGGAAGTTGGTCATGTTAATGACTAAGTTGTGATTTGTTTTGATTAATTCTTTTGTATGAAATATAGGATTTGTATAAAACCCTAATGAAAAGTCTAACATATGAATTTTGAAAAGTTGTTAGATGCTTTGTAGATCTATATTTGTTTGAATTGTTTCTAGGGTTTGCTATATGTTGTAGTAAGGTATGTCATACCTTTGGAAGAAACATTGAAACCCTAGATGTAATGAAAGTTGTTATGATGTAGTCTAGGGTTTATGAAAAAGTCCCTAGCAAGATGTTGAAGAGTATATGTCTCTTGTTTGTAATTAAGTTTGGGTATTTGATATGTATAAAGTTGAAATGCTTCCGTGATTCTGATATGGCTAACTTCATGCTTCTATAGATTTGGTTGTACTTTCTATCTAAGTTGTGCAGGTACACAATCTTCAATTTGGTGAAGATGCTCATTGATGTGATAAGCATGATGAGGATGATAGTAACTCTGATGAAATGGTTGGAATCCATGAAATATTCTCCGATGACGAAAAGAAGAAGTAGAATTCCTTAAGTTAAGAGGGAGTCTGGATGAAATCTCCCTAGGTTAAGAGGGATTTTGAATGGAAGGAATCTCCCTAGGATAAGAGGATGCTTAAGAATATTCCTTGTATAGGAATGATTAGATCCTCTATGTTTAAGAGAGAGTGACATATATGATTCTTTGCTTCATGTGTCATGTACTAGACCAGGACTAACAACCATAAGTTTTAGTGAAGGCCATGAGTAAGAGAAGGAAATTGGAGAATGCATTTTGAGGTGTTGCTGAAAGAAGGAAAACATGATCCAATTGAAGAATATGTTGCTGCATATGTAGTAGGAAGGAAAGTATATGATTGAGGAGTATTTTATCAAAGATTCAGTTGATAGTCCTACAATTTAAAGTTGAGAAGCAACACCAAGTTGTCTGGAAGACCCCAAAGGTTTGTATTTGATTATGTACATGTGAAATTATATTATTGATTGGGGTTGTGTTTGTACTGGTGAATCTCTCGAAGGTGTTGGTAACATGCTGGTTACCAATCAGTTTGATTGGGAGAGATTGGTTATACTTGATTTACCGGATCTAGGAGTGTTGAGGCTTTGTGAGTGAAGCATTTCCCGGGAGGACATCTGGCCAACACTTTGTGTTGATTTTTAGGTCCCGCAGTTGGAAATGTGGTGTTGGTTATTGAGCTCTATTTTTGGATACCGACCTGGATCTTTGGGTTGGTGGTTAGCAAGTAAGCCTGATGCTACCTAGAGGGGTTGAAATCTTGAGTCCACCTTATTCCCAATTAGATAGATTGCCCTGGTCAGGAATCTAGTCCATGGCATTATGGTGCCTAAATTGTTGAGAGACCAATTGATATAGATCCCTGGTCAGGAATTTAGTTCGTGGCATTGCGGTGCCTAAATGATTGAAATACCAATAGATTGATTGCCCTGGTCAAGAATCTAGTCCATGGCATTGTGGTGCATAAAGTTCTTCATGGTTCATATAGTTTGAGATCTTCCATTTTATTTGTACATTATGAATACTTCCCTAATTAGGAGGGAGTGTTGGAACATGTAACTATGTTCGGTCTTCATTAATGTACTTGAGTCATCATGTAATGTACTTTTCAAAAGAATAAAGAAAATAATAATAATAATTATTATTGTGACTTATTAAAGAATGGGTTTCATGTTTGGGTCACCATGTTTTATGTCAAAGTCCCCATTAAGGACTTCTAGGATTTATTCTTAGTGAATAGAGTCATTGTACTTTTAGAGAGACCCTTCTTGGACTTTTGAATAATGTAAAAAGGTTTAGTATTGAATAAAATATGATTTATGTATCCTCCACATCAAGTCGGCCTAAGGACCCTATTTCGACCCATAAGAAGCCTATAAATACAAGCTAGTTGAAGTCATTTGGAGCATCATCTCTCAAGCTAGTTCGATATCTCAAGAGTAGCTGGAGAAGTGTGAAGTCTGTTGTTAGTGAGTCGAAAGAAGTGTGAGTTTAGTGAAGTCTACGGGGAGGAAGAAAATCGATCTTTTGGTGCCTCTGTCTTTGTTTCGTGCTCTGGATTGGGAGATCTAAGTCTTCCAAGTTTTGATGTTACCGAAAGCTGCCTGTGCCAGAAATTGTTGTCTAGTCAAAGTTATTGGAAAGGGTCAAAGATATGGAAGGATGACTTGGTGTGGAGGGAAGGTCTAGTCTTGTGCTGGGGTGAAGAGTCTCAAAGAATACTATAGAAAGGAAGAATTATCTTGACTAGGTTTTCCCCTCGAAGGGGGTTTTGCCCTGGCATAGTGCCTATATCTTGTGTCTCTTGTTTTGTGATCTTTATACACACATAATATGGTAATTTTTTGATGAAAGATAAGATAATAAAGAAGTAAAAGAAGCCAACACACTCACAAGTAATTATCAAGAAAGGATAATCAAACCCTAATATAACTACTTTGATTTTCCAACATTGAAAAAGTCCAATTTTCACTATCATATCATTTGGAGTAGCTTTGTTTGTTTAGAAGTAAGGGTTTCATTGAATTTTATTGTAAGTGGGTCATTTTCCCTATGATAGGAGCCCATAATTGTTGGTCTATTTTATTATCATTTTTCAAGGTGGTTGGGTGATGCAAGGTAGGTGACTGAAGTCACCTTCAGGTTGTAGCCTGAAAACACTTCAGGGTGGCAGGGTGGTTCTAGGGAAAGTTGGAGCTTGCAAAGGTGTTGGAGCATCCTATCAATAACAGTTGATAAAAATAGGGCATTGGAGCGTCTTTCCAATTGGAGATGGAAAATTGAATGTTTTTATAGAGTACTAGGGAGTTGGGGCTTCCTTTTTAGTTAGAGATGAAGCATATTATGTACTCATAAAATTATTAGAAAAGTGTTTGGTGGTTTTCTCCACCTAAACATCTCAGGTGCACTATTATCTAATGTGTTGATGTTTTATGCTTATTATTAATGCTCTGAAAATTTAATAATTTCTAATTGATAAGAAATATTGATTCACCTCCCTCTTAGTATTTCCAACAATAGGAATGTAAACTATTATTAGATTTTGTATAATAAATGAAGAAAATACACATTATATAAGTTATGTATTATTACAATATAAAACAATGCTTCCTTTGAATGTTATTAATAGGAAATATGTACAAGTTTATTACACAAAAATAGGTTATCGATGCAACATCCAAAAAAAAAGTAGTACTCAAATGCTAGGTTAGCAAGCCAAAACACCCCATCCAAAATTCAATGTAAAGAGTGGGTTGGAAAAGAAGGGGTTGGCTTATTCCAAAATATCCCAACAAACTACTAAGGCCAAATGACAAGGGCTTATGTGTTGAATACAAGTAAACTAAATGGTGACCATGATAGTGGTAGGAGGTGAGCATGGTTGTTAGGGGTCTTCCTTGAACCTATAGTTTGGAGGATTAACATGTTCCTACCCATTAATGAGGGACTCAAGAGGTATGGGCCCTGAAAAAATAAAAAATGCAAGTGTAGGGAATTGTGTATCCATTCGTTAGGGTCTAGGTTTATTGATATCTTAGTGTTGTCATTGCTTCTAGCCTCGTCATTCCTCCTTGTGTGAAGGATGACTTTGGGCAAAGCAGGCTGAATAAATTTTTTATTCATTAACATAACTAATCACACCAAGAGAAAAAAGTGCTCTTACAACATAGTTTGGTGTCTAACTTTTCTTTGTCTCATTAATAAAATAAAATGGAAAATATAAGTCAAATATTAGCAAGAATGAAATAAAGTATGAATGATAATAAAATACAAAAACTAGCATACATGCATCTTAACCATAGATTATGAGCACCAATAGTTTTGTTCCTATTTTTTCCCCAATTGGTGCTTAATAATCTGAGTTTGAGAGAAATCTATACTTTTCTAATTAAATGACACAAAGTACTTGTGCTTGTTGGATGCAACATTTTTTAATTACATTTATATTATATTTAATTTATTTAGGACAAACAACATTTTGTAGTGATTACATACATACTATATTAATTTTGTTAAGGATCACATAATAAGGAAGATCTGCATATCCAAATATCCACTTGGCTAATGGGACAAGGCAACGAGGGTTGTCCAACTAAGGGTATGCAATGCACTATACATTGATCTAATCAAAGCTAATTTAGTGTTGGTTTTGATGCTAAATTCATGCTATGATACATCCTTTTCTTGTGGTAGTGGTATGTGATGCCCTTAATGGAGTTGAGGTTGTAGGTGTCGTTTTTCTAGTAACAAGATAGACTAGAACAATTTTCAATTTGATAATTAATTCCAATGATACAAATATTCTTCTTAGAGCATTCAAATCATTAAGAAATTATACTTAGAAAACTTCAACCATAAAATTTAGTAGAGAAATAGAGATCACAATGAAACAATGATACAAGGGACACCAAAATTTTCTTGGGACAAAACCCCACAAAGGGGAAAACTTGGTAATCTTTCCTTATGAGAAATTGTTCAATTCATCCAATTTGTACATCTAATTTTCAGTCAAAATGTTAACTCTTGACCATAATAAATGCCAAGTCCAAATTAGTCAAAAGAGAGATACAAGTCAATGATATTCTTACTAGTTAAAGCTTGATCAAGGGGCCAAATTTCAGCCTATAGTTGTTGGTCAAAGGGTTGAAATTAAGTCTTGTAATTCTAGAAAGAAAGTTCAGTCAAACCATAGAGTTTGACCTATGGTCAAACCTTAGTCAACACCCAAAAACAAAAGTAGAAACTAAGTCAATGAATAGTCAAAGATACATAGAATATTTGTCGTCCAATCCATAGTCAGCAAGTTGGTCAAACAATAGAGAATCAAGTCAAGTCAATGTTGGTTAACAAAAGTCAAAACTAGTCGGTCAATGCAAAGAGAAATATTCTTTTTCTTCTTCGCACATGTGAGTATATCTCCTTACTAGATAGGTCGAATGATGAGTTGATGCGATTCCCAAATGAATTCCAATGAATGGCAATATAAAAGAGTGTCAACAAGGTGGGTTTTGACCTTGGGTCAAACCCCTTCAAGTGGTGGGGTTGACTTGTCATGTTAGGGCCAACTTGGATAGCTGGAAGGAAACTTATTTCTCCTTTGATTTTGCTGATGAAAATACTAACTGTAGCTACAATTTATCAACACTCCCTCTTAGCATGGAGGTACTTTTCATTCTCTCTCTCAATAGATGTACAAATTTCATCATAAGGAAAGGTTAATAACATTAAGCGCATCCCATAAGACAAAACCAATGGCATCAAGGTCAGAACCAAATTGACCATGGGATCGATCAATATCATTCATGCTGCTTAACTCTCCATTCATATGGAATGGTTTATTAGTTAAGCACAGTGACCCAAGGGAGTACTCAAAATCAATCTTCCCAACGAAGCCCACTAGTCTCTCAATCAAACATAGTGACTCAAAGAAGAGAGAATTCAAAGTCATTGTCCCCGACAAAACCCACTGGTTTCTCAGTCAAACACAATGACCTAAGGGATCACTCCAAGCCTAAAAACCAACCTCCCCAACCATATTGGTTTCTTAGTCAATCTCAATGACCCAAGGGAATAAATAGGACAATCTTCCTGACCATAGACCATGGTCTCTCATCTAAGCCCAAGGAATATTGTAAGTCTCATGATGTTATAAAATCAATTCTCCCTCTCTCTAAGATAGGGATTCTTAGTCACTCCAATATTTTCTTTGAAATAAGAAAACTTCATCTGGGATAGTGGCTTTTTCAAAACATAAATAACCTACTCATCAATAGGGATGTATTCAAACCTCACAACTCCACTCTAGATAATATTCCAGATGGAATGATACTTGATATCAATGTGCTTTGACTTGTCATGAAAATTTGGATTTTCAGAAAGCTTTACACAACTTTAATTATCACAATATACCATGGTCACACTCAATCAAACAAACTAACAAACAATTTTTGAAGCCAAATTGCGTCACAACTGGCTGAATAGGAAGCTATATACTCAACCTCATATGTACTAAGAGCAATAGAGGTCTATTTATTACTTGTTCATGATATCACAACAAAGCCCAAGCTATAACAAAATCTATAAGTGTTTTTTCTATCCTGAGTGCATCCATTCCAATCAACATTTGTAAAACCACGCGGTTGCTCAAACCATAATTAATTGTACCACATAAATATCTCAATATATGTTTCGCTGCAACCTAATTCACATGTTAGGGCTCATCCAAGAATTGGCTGAACATGCTCACAACATAACAAACATCAGATCTGGTGTTAACTAGATAGTTCAATGAGTCAATCATTTTTCAATACATAGATGGATCAACTAGATCATAATCAAAGTTGTTTATTTCTAGTGCTAAATAGACAAGCACATATTTCTACATCTGGTAATTACTTCCAACGATATATGAACATCATTAAGTAATTACACATGAAAATTTCTACTTCTTAGAAAACTTTTGCCTCTTCCCTATATCTACTTCCATGTGTGTGAGAGAGAGAAGAATATGTGAGTGATGTGTGTATTATGATGGTATTAAGTGTCTTTTTATAGTGATATTAAATTTCCCCAAAGAGACGTCTCTTTGTAAAGTAAATTTTAAATTAACTTTATTTTTCTTTCTTTTAATTTAACTTAAATTTAAATTTAAATTAATTTTTTTCTTTCTTTTTATTTTAACTTGTGTAGTTGGGGAATACCTCTTGCCGCTACCTAGAAATAAACAATCCCTCTTAGCTAGGGAGATATTCACATTGGCTTCCTCAGACGTATCTCTTTGTTGAAATTTTTCTTTAAGAATAAGGTTTCACAACTCACAGTATCAACATCACAATTATCCAGGTCAACACACTTGACCTATAATAATCATAAAATTCACTCAGTACCGTTTCTGAGGTTAACACAACTAACCCATGGTACTAGGTATCATCATCTAGGTTAGAACACCTAACCTATGGTACATCATCAATATGTACTAGATACCATCATCTAGGCTAGCACACCTAACCTATGGTACAACATCACTATGCACTAGGTACCATCATCCAGGCTAGAACACCCAGCCTATGGTACAACAACTAGTCACCATGATCTGAACGGTATGACAACCTCATGGTATACAAACTAGTACAAGTTTTCCATCACCACGATCAAGGCTTGGGGAACATCCATGTTCCCACTTCATAAGGTCGGCCAAACCCTAGAGGACATCCACATCCTCACACCATAGAGTTTCCATCACCATGGTGTTGTAATGGCTGCAACACCCTCCAAAATTTTGGCCTGCATCCAATTTCAGAGCCTCCCTTAGGTTTTTACTTGATGTTTTCAAGCACTCGGGCTCACCCTGTGAGCTTGTGTTGAGTCTTTGCACTCTCCTCGTTTGATCATTCAACAAACATCCTTTTGCATGTTGGTCAAAATATCACGCTTGCAGCGATGTTCTGGTCATGCACAAAGTCCTGCTTCGTGTGTACAAGTTGTGCTCTCTATGTAAACATCCGTCACACTCACACATGTTGTATGCACTGTAGTGCAAACGTCATCGCGGTTATCACAAACATCGCGCTTGTTGCTTGCCCCATCGGCCTGTCACAGTGAATATATTTTGTCTTGATGGTTTTAGGCATCTTGTCGTCAAGTCATGTTGAGTGTGTGTTCGCAAGATCACATATGCACAAGTTCAATCACTCACACACTTAGTCATTTTGCTAAATTTTTGACGACTGGATCACCATCCAACAACTGGACCCTCAGTGAGATGCATTGTGTAGTGTCAGCACTCAGTGAACATGTACTGCTGCCTAGAATTGTGCAGATCTTGAGGCTGTCTCCCAAGTAGCCTGCATTGCGCAATATTGGAATTGACTGAACAGACTACCACCCAGAATAGTGCAGAAGTTTCTCAGCAAGCCATATCAATCTGCGTTGCCCATAAGCGAATCAACTAACCCTCCAGCTGGTCAACCAGAGAGTTTGACTGGGCAGTGACCTTGAGACTCACTCCCCCAAAAATTTACACAAAAGTTGTAGACCTTTCCTGCTCCGCTTACTGAAGAAATTGTGCTAACATGCTGGGCAGACACCTTCTGAATGTCCTTGTCTCCCTCAAAAACATTACGCAGTTTTTCCATCTAGTTACCCAGACAGCTGGCCTGCTATTCACCTAGAAAACCGCGCAGTTTTCATGAGCATTCACCCAGCTTCTCGACATCTCGCTCAGCTCAAAAACTGTGATGGGTTGTCCAATAGCCCATCATCCCGCTCAACTCAAAAAATATGATGAGAAGTCCAGCATCCCAACATCCTGTTCAGCTCAAAAATTGCGATGGGATGTCCAACAACCCAACATCCCGCTTGGCTCAAAACCTGTGATGTGATATCCAGCAGGCCAACCTCCTAACATTTGTGTAGTTTTCACCAGCATCACTCCTGTAGCTCGTTGTCAGCCCCCTGAAAAAAATGTGCATTTTTCCTGCCAAGCCTACTGTAGCCTGTTGCCAACTCTTCGGAGGAATTGCACATTTTTTGCTGCTAAGCCCCTCTGCTGCCTGCACTGCTTCCACCAAAAAATTTCACAGATCTGCTTGCCAGCTGAGCAAGACCTTGCTTATAGTCGCTGCTGATCTGGATTTTCCATCTCAGTCTCCCAGTGACTTATGCGCAATTTTCAACGGTAGTGCCTGGAGCCTGCATCCCAACTTGAAATCTACCTTGTGCAGTTTTGTAGCCTTGTCCTCTGTCCCGGTCACCTGCATCCGAAAGTGAACGACAATGCATCATGGTAGACTAAAAGGTTTATGGCTTTGATGTCGTCTTGTCATGAGTGATTGCAGATACAGGTACATGGATAAGACATGACGCGATGACGGACAAGATGAACAAGGAGAGCACATGCAAGGAGATTTGTTCGCGAATGGACAAATGAATGATGCATGCGAGGAGATTTTATCGCAAACGAATGATGCATGCGAGGATATTTTATCGCAAACGAATGATGCATGTGAGGAGATGTTTTTGCGAATGGACGAACATGTGAACCATGCCAAAGCACAAGAAAAGGAGCGACGTGCACATGAAACATCAAGCGAACATCAGGACCATTGAAGACTCCGCATACCTTGGCATGCAAAGGTGAAGCTATGATACACCAAGAAGACATCCATCACTCAACAACATTGTAGCTCAACATGGACACCAGCAACAGCATGAGCATACTAGCATTGTCGTGTCAAGTTGTGTCATGAGTCATGTCGACCACATCACTACTGTGGGCCATACTGTCGTAAATCAATGTAATGTAACATGGAAGTCCAATAGACCCACATGTAATCTGAAGAGTCAGGTAATTTGAAAAGTCATGAAAGTCAAATAGTCATGAGGGAAGTTGAACAGTCACAAGGGCCAATTTTACCCTTGGCTATAAATACCCCTCATTTGTACATGCAAGAGACTTTTCACCTTGGCTCCTCCCACATAGCTTTAAGAGTCTGTAATATTTTCTTTGAGGAGCGAGCAGTGGATCCAACGCCCCACTTACGGGGTTAGTGATGTATGGTGTATTGATTTTTCTTGTAACTTTCGCTTAATTTAGAATCTTTTTAATAGGTCATCACGTTTTCACACTTGTATTGTAATTGTTTGTAAGACTATTCTTTGAACACTTGTAATGTATGTTGCTTTAACCTGTGTTAAGACAATTGAACTATTTCAGTTGCTCTAATAAATATGCTTATGAAAATGTGTTGTATAAGTTGTTAACACTATCTTGCCCATTATTTTGGAGAATTTGGTATCTATGGATAAATACTAATTCCCTAGATAAGTAGTCATATCTAGAACAATAGTTTAAAGAACTTTAGCCTTTTCCTATAAGCAATAGATAAGACAAAGAGAATGAGAAGACGTACTTGTAGTTCCACTTTCCTCTTGTCTCCTTTGTATTGATCTTGTTGCTGCTTCCCATACTTAACACACTTGAGAAGTACCTGTAAACATTAATAGAAGACAAAGAATCGATAAAAGCAAAAGATCTATTGATTACATGTAAATGGAATCAGATACATTCACACATATAAGCATCATATAACAAGATAATCTTATGGGAAAAAGGTTCAAATACTTTATTGAATAGAAGAAGGAATTACAACCATGAAGTCTGATTCAAAGTCACTCCTCCAGCTTTGATCCCATCCACAACACATCAAAAGCATCAAAAACTTGTAGCATAACAATACTTGTCTCAAAGTCAATTCTCATGGCAACATTATCTCCTTACAATTCAACATAGTCTAGCCCTTGATCGCTGAGATGAGTGTTCAATTTATAGGAAGATGGAGGAGGTTATGTCATAAATGGGGGTATTGAATGGCCTTCCATACTTAGAATTAGTTCCATGGACGAAGGGATGAGAGGATAGGATGCATCTTAACTCATTCCTCATCCATTTTCGAGCTCATAGGAGTTGATAAGTGAGGGAAACTTCTAGAAGACTCCAAGAGATAAAAATATTCCCTAAACCCTATGTGAATTTCGCTCAATATCTCCCAGCGCAGGTCAAAGAGGGCCTAAGTTCTCTGCAGAGCACCCTGGCATGGAATCAACTGCTCTGTAGCGCACCCTTACATGGGCCTACCTGTGCTGGTCCCTTTAGAGATCATTTCAGGATGTCTTCAAGTCATGAAACTGTCTGGGAAGGAGGAATTCAAAAGGTTGAATTGTTTAGGGCATGTAGAACCTGAAATTAGGGTTTGATGAGCCCTAAAACATTGATCTGGATGATGGGAGTGATATGCCCAAATGGATCTATAATAGCTTTCCCCTAAAGCATGAAGTCAAAAAATGTAAATGTCGAATGAAATGCTTTACGATTTGATGAGGAGGTTTCAATGTGGAAGGTGACCTGCATCAATTAAAATACATATATCATGATATTTTGATTTTTACATGAATTGTTGAGGGAGGCATACCCATGCTCAACATATAAACTTTCATTACATGTAAATAAACAGTCATCTGCAGATATAGACCCATGAATGGATGACCATCAGTGTAAGGCCATTGTACATATGACTTAGTACTCCTGAAATCATAGCCAGGATGGATGAAACTAGATCCAGGGTCTTCTATCTCGTTCAATCGTTCACTCAAGTACGAGTCTAACCATGTGAATATGTGATCTGAAGTTGAACATGGGAAGAAACCGTCTGATTTGCAGCCAATGATGTGAGCCGTTAACAGACGCGAGATAAATCACCGATAATGATAATGATCCTCAAGGTATTGCAGTACATTCTGCATGGTGTGAATGGATGTTTTGATTTCGAACACCATACAAAGTCTTTTGGTCGAAGGCCAGTGATGTCAACCTATCGCTAGAAGTGAGAAACTTTTCATTGATGTATGCAAGCATGAAGGTATTGAAAGGATGTTTCTAAGTCAACTTCTTAGATAATGTGCTGATGTCAACAAGAAGCGACTCATCGCAAGAGGGCCTTGATGTGTCCCACATCAATGACATGAAATGATTGTAATGATTTTGGAGATGAAATTTGACTGACGACAAAAGGTTCAGGAATGGTGGTCATGAAAATTAAGGTTTATGGTATTGCAAAGGATGAATTTTAATTGGATGACTTCTCTTGAAAATATCCGCGACACTAAAATGAATTTGTAGCATTGACCCAAAAAAAAGTGATGGATGGCATGATAGACCAATGGTATGATAACCATCAAGCTGATAATCCAACCCAAGTAGTCACATTGATGAATTGAAAGTGTCAGGTTCAAGAGCGACCTGCTACTATAAAGTGGTTTTACCCCTTTTTCCCATTTTCCCCAGTCATTGTTGACCAGTACCTCTTTATTTTTTATCAAGCTTGAGGAGGATAACATATGATTTTTGTATAATTCCACACTTCAGGTGAATCCATCGCTATGTGATGTTTTAACAAGTCTAGTGAAGGTGAAACTTGGTCTTGTCTAGATGGACAAGTTTATCGCTATTTGATGTTTTAACGAGTTTAACGACAAATATAACTCAATGCTTTTCATGTTTAGAGAGTTTGAAAAGGGAAAAAAGAAAAATACACAAGTTATTTTTTGTATATTTGTCTCTTAAACCCAAAAAAGCGTAAAAAATACGAGAGAGAACCTATGACCATGTTCGATCAACGTACTCCTTTTTCATAGTTAATCTATCTCAGCCCAAAAAAGGGTTAAACTTATACTGAGTAGATGTCGTTTCCAATTCGTTAATGAGATGAAAAGGACAAGCGCTCGATAATTTTTTCATATTTAGAGAGCCTGAAAAGAGATTAAAGAGGACTCCAAGGGGGTTCCTTTTTCGTTATTTAACAGAGCTCGAAAAAGAGATAAAAGTATGCTCTGTGGTCAAAGGTACAATGTACAATCGAGCATGCCAAATTCAGTAAGTCAATTGTAAAACCTGCTCAAGACACCACCAAATGGATTAAAAATACCTATTTCATAGGTAAAAATATGTAAATACTAATGTTTACTCAATTAATGAACATGAAATAAACATAAAACAAGTTTTTACCATGTAATTTTTACCATTTGATACTTACCATTCAGTTTTGTGCTCTGGGCTAGTTTTTTACCTCGAACTTCATCAGCTAATTGCGAGAGATTCTGTGGACCATTTCTCATGCCATTTGGACCACGTAGGAGATCTATCCCTCTTCTTTCTTTTCAGGTCATTCTTTTACTATTTCATGCAAGTTTTAGGGGTTTTGGGGCCTCTGGGGTTTGATTTTTTCACCCTCCAATCAGCGTAGGCTTTCACATCGAAAATTGTGCTAAAGAGAACCCTAATAGAAGGTTGCACACTGTCTCTGTGCCTGGGATGTGCTAGGCAAGTTTCCCAAATTTGATTTAGTTGTTTGCTCAAAAAATTGTCCTATTTTTTGCATGGAAAGGATCCTAACTAAGCTTATGATTGGATTTCAGGCTTTCATCAAATCAGAATGTCGATTACATGGCAAGAAAGAGAGCATGAAGAACAAGACATGGTTTCCCTAAAAAATCCAGGTACAGTTGAGGCCCTCAAAAACCGTGGGTTACTCAAATACTTCAAGTTGTCCGAAATGAGGCAACAAATAGAACTATTACAATTCCTTCTTCATGCATGGGATCCGATAGATCAGAATTTTCACATAAGGGAAAAAATGGTCCTTATTACCATTGATGATATTTACTTTCTTACTGGACTATTGAGGTGAGGTGCCTCCATCTCACTTTCTAGATTTACCTGTGGAGGTGAATCAGTGAGGGATTACCTTCGATAGCTTTGTCAGCCAGGTACACAACCTAGCAAGGATGGGAAAATAAACATCAAGTATGTAGGTGATTTTCCTTTGAGAACGATCCTCTTCACAATCGCAAAGTTGGTTGGAAATGTGACACTTCATCTAGTGAAAAGATCATATATGCAGTATGCACTTGAGTGTCTAGAGCCAAAAGTATTCAACTTGTTTGAGGCCATGCTTTCTTCATTGAAAGAAAAAATGACCAAGGTAAAAAGTGGTAAGATGAAGAATTTCTGCTATGGTTCGATCTTAATCGCTTTTACCTTAGAGAATTCCATTGATGCAACCATAGCATGTATCACTAGGTGTAGCTGGTCCTAGAGATCCATGTATGCAGAGGTGGGTCGAATTGATGGCTCGACATGTGGGTCAGTCAATAATCATTTTTTCCACTGCATTATTTAGTTGGCTCAATCGACAACACCTTGTCATCGAGGAGTATCCATACTCAGGTATGGATTTTTGTGGAGATCCAGACTTGATTCTACCAGTTGGAGCACAATGGGGTGCTATAGGTAAATTGTTTGACCAAAGTGTTTTTTGATTTTCAAGTTTCTACATGTTTTTGTGTTTTTAATGTTTCCAAGACTAAACTAAAATCATTCTCATGCATGCAGATGTGGGTACTGTTTGACCTGTGGGACACCAACAGGGGGCAGGTGAGTCAGCGCAGAGAAACATTGGGAGAGTGGTCCTCCAAGACTTGGATTTGGCCAAGACCTTGGCAGAGTTGCAAGATCACATAGAGGGATTAACCCTTGGTATTCTGGATGTCCGGATCGAGGAGTTACCTATAAGGATGCAGCACCACACTATTGGTGTTCCTAGCCACTTGATGAGGCTTTTGCACATGATAGCACAGGCTGTGACCTGTTATCATGAGCATCACTAGGTCTACATAGGATGTTTTTTGCATGCATTTTGATTTTTTGGGTTAAATGATCAAACTTGTCTTGGACACAAATTTTGTAAAAACTTTTAAACATCTATCTATTTTTACTTTTAGAGTTTTCTAAGGTTATGTGCAATCCTATTCAACTAATGATGTGAATTGAAAATGTTACTTTTACATGTGTCGCAAATGTCTATTTAACACATAATTCACTAGAGAATTAGTTAATGTGTTAAAGTTTCTAGAAATATGTTGATATTGAATGTATTCAAAATGCCTTTCCAAAATACGAACTGTAAGGAACATACGAAGAATTGTTGGGTTTTAGATGGTATACACACTTGTAAGTTGTAGTATGACAAGTTGTGCATCCAGCCTAACGATGATTCGGTGAATGCCAAGTGAAATGGCATCAGAGAGAAGTTCGATCAACGTGATATACTCAACGATATTGTTTGTTTAACAATCGATACAAATCCCTTGAAAACTCACTAACTCGCCACTTGGAGCTAAAATAGGCCATGCTGCAGAAGGTAGGTTCTGCGTACTACGACTAGCACCATTGGCGTAACCAACAATGGTTTCGAAGATTCCAACATCTGCAACAAATGCAAAGCGAATTACTAACCAGATAAAAAACTCTAAAAGACACACTGACACACACACATGCAATGAAATCATATATACAGTGAGTTTTACTACACTCAATTAAGCATAGTAATGTTTGAGGTACAACCCATTTCAGGGTTGCGACAATGGAATCCCATCATAATCTACTAACTCGTAGGCACCTTTTGCCAAAACACGCTTGACAATATAAGGACCCATCCACATTGGTTCAAATTTCCCTGCTCCAAGTTTATCAGCTTCCTGATCATAAACTAAGACCAGCTTTCCTTCTGAGAAGATACGAGGCTTGACATTTCTATCATATTGTGCCTTGATTTGTTTCTTATGCACTTCGTTAGCCAATGTGGCATCACGACGGGTTTCATCCAGATGGATAAGTTCCAAGAAACGTGCTTCTTCTTCAGAAGTGTCGGGTAACAGGTCAATCACGAGTTTGAGAGATGAAATTTCACATTGTATCAGTAAGATTGCTTCCAAACCATACACCAACTGAAAGGGTGTGAATCCAGTTGCATTTCTCACTGAGGTTTAATATGCCCACAAGGTAGAGTACAGGATTAAATGGCAGTTTCGTTTATGAACCCCTATCATTCTTTGAAGCATTCGCTTCAGAACTTTGTTGATGGCCTTGACTTGTCCATTCACTTGCGGGTAATAAGGAGTAGAACTATCATGTGACAGTCCTAACTTGGAAGTTAACTCACTCATCATGTGATTGCGAAAGTTCGACCCATGATCTGTAACTATGGCCTGTGGTACACCAAACTGAGAAACCACATGGTTGAAAAAGGAAAAGTGTAGCCGTTTCACCACTGTTGTTTAATGTTGGCATCGCCTCGACCCATTTGGTAAAATAGTCAACGGTGACTATAATATACCCATGCCCCCCGATCGAGGTGGGGTTACATGTCATGAAGTTAATGCCCCATTATGCAAATGGTCCAACAATAATGACTAGATACAATGGTGCAGGTGGTAATCTAGCTTTACGGTCATAGATTTGGCATGCATGACAACTTCTGACGGAAATTATGCAATCTTTAAATATACTAGGCCAAAAGTAAATGGCACAGAGAATTCTTTGCGCGGTAGCATAACCTGATAAGTTTCCACCACGAGCACCTGAATGACAATCATTCAATGCTTTCTCGATTTCCTCATTTGTGAGGCACCTCCGTAAAATTGTATCGATACTACGACAGTAAAGGGTGTTGCCAATGATCAGATAATCTTTGGCTTGGTATCGGATATGTCGTTGTTGCGAGCGAGAGGTATCAGGCTGGAAAGTTTGGGTCTGGAGATAAATCTGTATATATCCATACCATGGATTAGATGACAATATTAGGAATAGAGACTCATCCTCAATAGATGGTTCAGACGTTGAATCAATGGAGGTCGAGGGAAGGTCACAAAGTAGATCGGCGAAAACTAGATATTTCTTTGACTTGGACTTGATGAATTCCATATCAAACTCGTGTAGAATGACTATCCATTTTGAGTATTTACCCCCCAGCAATTGATGTGACACAATATATGTCATAGGGTTGCAATCCGAAATGACAGTGGTCTTCCAGAGCAGGATGTAGTGGTGAAATCTCTGAACAGCTTGCACAACTGCCAAAGCTAACTTTTTGACATAAGAGTACTTACTTTTTGTATCATTGAGATTGTGGCTCAAATAATATATTGGATGTTCTATCCCATCTTCCTCTTGGACTAAAACCATGCCAATGGTTGTATCTGCAGTGGCGAGATACAGGTAATAGTCGTTTTGATAATTCGGAGAATACATTAATGATGCTCTAATCAAGGTACCTTTAAGAGCATCAAAGGAAGCTTGTGCAACCTGATCCAAATGGAAGGGTATTCCCTTTTTCAAAATACGTGTAAAACCTTTAGCCATTTCAGCGTAGTTGGGAATGAACCTCCTCAGAAAGTTAGCCTTCCCTTGGAGTCTCTGTAACTGTAAAAGATTTGAAGGTGGAGGCAAGTCAAGAATTGCCTGAAACTTTAGAGGATTGAGTCAAATTCCATCTCTAGACACTATGAATCCAAGCAATCGACGAGAACCAACACAAAACACACATTCGTGTGGATTGAGTCGTATCTTGTAGTGTCGGCACCATAAAAATATTGCTCTTAGTTAACATAAATTTTCAAAATTAATCTTTAAAATTATATACATTCCTGTAAAACAATTAACAAATAGTTAGCATCTTAAACAAATAATATATATTTCAAATAAAATAAACAAATAAATAAATAATTAAAAAAAGAGGAGGGAAGATAATAATAATAATTATAATAATAAATAAATAAAAATAAATCAATAAATAAATAATAATAATAATAATAATAATAATAATAAAATAAATAATAGATTTATTTTATTTGAAATTTAAATAATATATATATATATATATATATATATATATATATATAAACAATAATATAATAAAATTAAAACTAAATAAATAAACAATAATAATATATAATAAATAAAATAAATACTTATTAATTAATTTATCATTTATAAACCGACTACAAATGAAGACAACAGAAATATTTTTCAAATAACTATTAATAAGCTCCGTAATTTCACGCTCTCTCTTCTCAAATACAAATCTCATTGCCCTGATGATGGACTCACTAAGCTAGTCTGAAACATTGGCTTCAAAACTGTTCACAGGTTTTTCCTCAAAATAAAAATTGCTCTTAAATGTTGCTGGTGATCAATCCGCTTTCGTGAATGAGCAGATAAATCGTCAAGGTAAGGTTGAAAAATATGATTGATTTCATGGAAGGCATAGTTCATTGCCCTCTGAAATGTGGCCCCTACATTCTTCAAACTGAAAGGGAGTTTCCTATAAGTGAATGTGCCCCATGGACAAATAAAATCTGTTTTATATTGGTCCTGTGGGTGGATATTGATTTGATTGTAACTGGAAAAACCATCCATAAATGAGAAAATTTCGCAGCCAGAACATTCATCAATAATCTGGTTGATAAAAGGAGTAGGATAGTTCTCTTTTGGACAAGCCTAATTTACATCCCTATAATCGACGCACACTCGAATTGTCCCTTGTTTTTTCATGACAGGAACAATGTTGGAAACCAAATCAGTAAGAGGTACAGGGTAAATGTAACCAGCATGCAAAAGTTTTTCAACTTCTGCCTTAATGGTGGCAGCTTTCTTTGGATGAACAAGTCGAAGACGCTGTCATACTAGTTTGACATTAGGATACATTTTGATTTCATGTTTAACAGTACTAGAGTTAATGCCTGACATCTCCTCGTATGACCATGCAAATATATCTCAAAATTCATAAAAGGGAGTATGGTAATTATCATGTTTTGATGGAGAACAAGCTTTTTCGACATGAATGTTTTCTACAACATTAGGTTTGGTTGAAATATTAATAGAAATCGTTTCTTCAATATTTGATAGGTTTCGCTCAGAATCTACTGTATCTATGAAAACATAATTCTAAAGGAAATCAAAAACTGAAGGGTGGTTAAGTTCATTTGAATAATCTTCGATGTTATCTGGAAGATGGGAACAATGATGATAATCTTCCCAAGGTTCTTCTCCTATCATCATTGATTGGATGATTCCTTCATCCGTAGAAAATATACGTGAAAAAGGATCTGAAGAATTACCATATTCTAATGAACAATCTACCCATACAATTGGTGAAAATGAATTTGGGTTTGTTGCGAAAGCCAGAAAAATTGATTGCTATGCAAGCTCAATAGGGCTTAGCGGCATAACCCCAGGATTACTATCAACTTCAGAACTGTTGGTAATCGTCCTTAAATCAGATGAGGGGGAGGAAATCATGTTGCAAGTCTCTACTCTTGCCACTTCCACCAAATTAGATGGTGGCAGTAGTGTAAAAGTACCCATTAGGGAAGGATCTTTAAAGAGACCTACACCAACATTTTGAAGTGACAGCGGGGGTCCATGTACCAATGGAATGCTTCCAGTAGCCTAAGAACTAGATGCAAAGAAGGCAAGCTGATCGATAACTGTGATTCCATCTTTATGAGGAAATGCAATTGTATGAAAGTACGTGGAAACCACAGCAGCCATAGCTTATACCCATGGCCTTCCCAGTAAAATTTTGTAGTTGAGGGGTCCGTCAACTACCTCAACTTCAAAAGTAACTGTTTTTCCCCCTAGTTCAATTTGCAGGTTACTCAAAATCCCATAAAGTGTATATGTACATCCATCAAAAGTTTTTAATGTTGTTGGTGATCGTGACAATGGTGGTGAACCAAGTGTTTTCTAGTAGCTCATTAACATAATGAAAGTAGATGCCCCCTCATCAATAATAGTTTGGTGAACATTTTTATTGAGAGCTTTTACTTGAATTAAGAAAGCTAATTGTGCTGGTAACTGTGGTGTATATTCCACATGGTTGAAAACCACAAGATTGGAATCCGTAGAGTCTATTCCACAAATTGCTGAGAGCAAAGCCTACTTCTGGGAGGTTTAATTTTGTAACACCTCAAGCATTGACATAGCAGAAGGTGATTGAGCAAGGTCTTCTACTATGTTATAGTTCTGAGCTGCTCGAGCTCGAGGGTTAAATGTCGATTTATGTAAAACTCCCTTTGGTGGTTTTATTGTCAATTTTTGCATGATAGGCGGTGGAATATTTTCAGATGAAGACGAAGTCGAAGGATTAGGTCGATTAGTGGCCTGATTATTCGACGATGACGGTGGATTTCCACAATATTTATTTTTTGTCGACACAAAAACTTCATTTTGAGGCTTTGTGATGGATAACATAAGTACTTGGGATGTGGAAGCATGGTATGTCGTAACCAAATGTGTCTCCGGGTTTGGAAACGGATTAGTCAACACTGCAGGTGTGTTAGAAGTCTTTATAAGCTTAGAGAATTATGAGGAAAATCTATTGTAAAATGCTCGTCATTACATATTAGACATGGATAATGAGGTTTCCTTGCCGAATTATAGGAATCAGATGATTTCTCTTAAGGGAGATTATCTTTTTTCTTCTTGTTTTTCCCCTTCTTCTTGTCTCCTGGTTGCTTTTGATTCTTGCCTTTGTCAGATGACACGACATTGACTTCAGAAGCAAGAGCGTTTTTGATGCATTAGAAGTTTTATTGGAAATGGAAAGTGTTTGACCAGATGGTCTACTTGCTGTTTGTGTGCTCGAAGAACCAATCACACCGTCACCGACATGAGAGTCCTTCGCCGACATGAGAGTCCTTACTCGATGGTGGTGGAGGAATAGTGAAAGTTAGTCGTGGTGCATTCAGTATCTTGTCATAGAGTGTGCCAGACTGTGTATAAATCAAATCCAAATATTGGGCACGAGCAATTACTTGCTCTTCTGTGATAACTCCACCTTTCACCACCTCCTCGGTGATTTATGGTAGAAAGGATTTTATAAACCACTAAGCCAAAAGCTGATTAGGAACATAAGTCTTAACCATTTGACGACGACGTCACCACTCATGAATATGATCTGATATATGAGTAGAATTTGTTTGTTTAAAGTTGGTTAGGAGTTCCGTTCTAGTCTCGTATTTGATAGGTAACTGGAAATGGGTCAAAAATTTGGTGGCTAAAGTTGTAAAGTTGTCGAAAGACGCTCGTGGTAACTCAATGTACCAATTCACAGCTAGACCAGTAAGCGTTATTTGAAAAAGACGAAGTCTAACTGAGTCATCATTCAAGGAGTTTGATGAACACCACAAATGAAAAGTCATGACATGATTTGATGGGTCTTCTCCAGGATTTCCATTGAATTTCAGAATGTCAGAAGGTAACTTATGTGGAATTACCGGCCACCAAGGTGCATATAAAATTGGATCATTAGTGAGCTGGTTTAAATCTGGTAATTCAAGAGTTGCTACAAACGGAAACTATCGATTCAAGTCAGGTTGAGCATACCTAGGATATGATGGAATTTCTTGAGCAATAGGTCTTTGCATACCAACATAGGGCATCTGCATTTTGTAACCTTGATAAGGTGGTTGTTGAACAAATTCGGTATAAGGTGGTTGTTGATAAGTAGGTTGAATTTGCGGTTGTCCATAACCAGTAAAGCCTTGTTGACCAGGACCTTGGTAAGCTTGATATTGTCCAAACCCAGGTTGAGCTTGTTGGGCAAGTCCAAATTGGGGTTGGAATTGCTGGAATTGAGGCTGTTGATATTGGGGTTTCCATGGTTGTTGAATCAACTGTTTTTTTTGTTGGTACAACGGTTGTTTATTTAAAGGTTGTTGCTGCCCAGTAATGTAAGGTTGACTAGGTTGTGAATAAACTATACTAGTGTAAGCCTGAGTCGCTCCAGATAAAGGTACACTAACCTGAGGTTGTTGAACCCCGGACATAAGCGGTTGTTGTACAACAACCTGAGAAACTTGGGTCTCCTGACCTGAAACTTGTGGTTGCGAGGTAGAAGGACCAGTTTGTACAAGTTGAGATACAACCGTTTGAACTTGTGACTGCGGTATAGTGGTAACAATAGGTCTAGTAGGAATCGCTGACACAGTTTGCATTGGTTGTGTTGGATATACAAGCCTTGGTTGAACTGGCATTGTTGGTTGCCATTGACAGTCTCGCATTTTAGACTGACCTGAATATGGCGGGATATTACCATATGATGGTCCTCCAGGATATGGAGGATAAGGTGAATAGGCATATTTCTCTCCATATGGTTGGAATCCAGTATGTAATGGATACATAGGTCATTGTTGAATAGATTTCCAAGTTTGATATTGATATGAAGGACCAAAATATTGAGTTCCCGTAAATGAAGAACCAGGTAAAATTTTGATTGAGGACATGGGTGATGACCATGGTGTAGAAGAAACCCCTGAGTGGGTTCCAGATAAATATTGGTAACGAACCGGGACGGATGGTTCACCCTATAGATGTGACTCAGGAGTAGTAGAAAACATCAAAGAGGTTGTTATAGAGAATTCTGCCGTAGTTGCATCAGATGATACAGTCTGGGATGTTGACGATTGTTCAGCCATAGTTAACTGACCCAATAGATGTCCTAAAGAATTAATGAGTACTTGAAAAGAAGCAGGATCAAAAGGAGCAGTAAAATGAGGAGTATAAGGGTAAAGATAAAGCCATGTTCCAAAATGGAATGGGTTTCCATGTGTAGTATCTTCTTCAAATCTTCCTCAACAACAATTAAACCAGGTGGAAGAACTTCACTGTCAGGTCCGTAATAGACTTCTGGTGTTGGTAAAGTGGAAGTTTCAGTAGTTACTGATGTTTGAGGGTTAACCAGTTGATCGTCTTCTAGTAAAGTAACAACTTCTGAATGTTCAAATTCGAAGTCCTGATGCTCCGGTAAAAGAACAATAGTTTCAGGGAGAGGTTCTTGAACAACTTCAAGTTCATAATTAACTTTTGTTTGAACTGTGATAGGTTCTGGATTAACTTCTGGTTGAACTAATTCAAGTTTAGAAGTAATTTCTTGTTGATCAACTTCAATTTGAGGATCAACTTTTTGTTGAAAAACTTCAATTACTGTTTCACTAGTGTCAGTTATAGTGTCCTCAGGTAATTGTGAAACTTCTTCTTCAGTAACAGATGTACCAAAAATAGTTGGAGTAACTGGAGTCTCAGTACTTACTGGAATGGGTGACTTTGGTAATTCAGATGAATAACCAGAAGTTCTTGATGTACTTGACTCAGTTAAACAAGACCACTTTGACCGAATAGGTGTAGCTTCGAGCGACAAAGGTAGTTTTCTATCTGTTCTCTGTGAATGATAGGGTAAGTGTTGATGTTCCTCCATGATTGATGATTAATTTTATTACAAAAAAGAAATAAACAAAAAGGGGCAAGCTAGGAAAAAGGTTTACCAATCAATTGTGAACTGCAGAATACCTCTTGGCGAACCAAGAAGTACGGGCAGACAATCTCCCTGAATGATGTGTTCGGTGTATTACAGTGTACAAGGCAGTTGACTCGGTTACCTAAGGATGGATAGCAACCTAGTGTTGTCCTCCCATATATACCCGAAAGTAGTGGAGGCCCAATTCGTATAAGCGCTGTCTAATGCAAAATTGCACAGTGAGAGAATTCCCATATACTTTACGTGCTGTAACACCGCCCTATATACCTGAAGGTACGTGATGAGGTATGATATACTCACGTACGTGGAATGAGGTATCACACTCGGGATGTATTTTAGACAAGTTAGCGACAAATGCTTTGTTTTACGACGCTGGAACACGCCTCTAGCCTAGAAACACTAAATGTTTTTCGTTAGGTGACAATGCTCCATTAGGTAAATTGAGGTTAATTTTAAGTTGATCTTTCTTAGGAATTTGACTTTCAAGTTCACCACGTGATGTATTATGAAATTCCTAGGAATGTAATTAATATGATAAGCATTCTTTCCATTCAATTTAACAATGAAAATCTTAGCTAATAGGGATAGAGCAATCATATTTCTTTTGATCAAAGAGCAAAGAGCACAATCTAATGCAATTTCCCTAAACTATTCCTATGAGCACACACAAACTTTTTCAATGCAAAATGCATGTATTTATTTTCAATTTCCTTAATGTGAATATGAACAAAAAGGAAACTAATGCACATACAATCAATCAATCTTTAACAAGAACAAAGACTTTACGACAGTTCTGTTTCGAAGGAAAAGAATACTTTTACGACACTTTCTTTCGAACAAAGATCAATCGACTATAATATAAGTTTGACTATGGATTGATAATGACAAAGAAAACATTTAAGAAAAATTAATCAACCAAATCAAAGTAGGGCTAGCAAAGGATATAAGAACTTGTTTTCTGAGACATGACATTCATTGACCAATCAACAAGAAATCAAACAAAGAAAATTTGGCTAAAACTCAATCCAAAGGTGGGAAATTGACCCTAGGAGGACCAACGCAGCCCTAAATGGGAGACAATGCACTTCAGAGCACTATCCCTAAGCTAAGGGTGCTTTGCAACACACTGTGTCCCTCACAAGCCTACGCTGGTGACAGTGAGCCATTTCAAGAGGCAAATTGACACAATTTTGGACCAAAATTCAATGCAATAGAGTTGAAATACAATCAATGAAAACAAGTAGGGTTTGTAAGAGTGTCCTAGGAGGTGGATAAGCTACTAGGAAGTATGATATCCCCCATTGGAGTTGCCAATTTGTTTTGGAAAATTTTGTATCTACAGATAAATACTAATTCCCTATATAAGTAGCCATATCTAGAACAACAATTTAAAGAACTTTAGCCTTTTCCTATAAGCAATAGATAAAACAAATAGAATGAGAAGACGTACTTGTAGTTCCGCTTTCCTCTTGTCTCCTTTTTATCGATCCTGTCGCTCCTTCCCATACTTAACACACTTGAGAAGTACCTGTAAACATTTACAAAAGATAAAGAGTCGATCAAAGAAAAAGATCTATTGATTACACGTAAATGGAATCAGATACATTCACACATATAAGCATCATATTACAAGATAAGCATATGGGAAAATGGTTCAAATAATTTATTGAATAAAAGAAGGAATTACAACCATGAAGTCTGAGTCGAAGTCACTCATCCATCTTTGATCCCATCCACATCACATCAAAAGCAACATCATCTCCTTACAATTCAACATAGTCTAGCCCTTGATCACTTAGATGAGTGTTCAATTTATAGGACTATGGAGGAGGTTATCTCATATATGGGGGTATTGAATGGCCTTCCATACTTAGAATTAGTTCCATGGAGGAAGGGATGAGAGGATAGGATGCATCTTAACTCATTCCTCATCCATTTTCGAGCTCATAGGAGTTGATAAGTGAGGGAAACTTCTAGAAGACTCCAAGAGATAAGAATATTCCCCAAACCCTATGTGAATTTCGCTCAATATCGCCCAACGTAGGTCAAAGAGGGCCTAAGTGCTCTGCAGAGCACCCTGGCATGGACTCAACTACTCTGCAACACACCCTTACATGGGCCTACCTGCGCTGGTCCCTTTAGAGATCATTTCAGGATGTCTTCAAGTCATGAAATTGTCTGGGAAGGAGGCATTCAAAAGGTTGACTTGTTTAGGGCACGTAGCAACTTAAATTAGGGTTTGATGAGCCCTAAATCATTGATTTGGATGATGGGAGTGATATGCCCAAATGGATCTGTAACACTCGTATGGGCTACCTCGCCAGACTGTTAGAAAATTATATATTACGGAGCAATGGAACACATAAAATCTTGCAGAAATATAAACATAGAAAAAGCATAAAACAAGAGAGACACAGATATACATGGTTCACCTAGTTTGGGCTATGTCCACCCTGAACAGCCAGTCCTTCCTTTCTATTATCTAGCAAAATGAAGAGACACAACCTACAGCAGATCCGCTGTAATATCCTCTGTTTCTCTCACAGTCTCATCTCTCTGTTTCTCGCTCAGAGGATACACATCTATTACATAGCCCCAAATACAATTGCCTCATACAAAGAGAGGGGTTGCCTTCTAGGGAAAAAAACCCTAAACTAAACATAAGATCTACCTTCAGATCATCCGCCTAATGAATGGCCTAGATTGACTAGAAATTACTATACTTTTACAAGGAAATTTTACATCTATTTTTAGATTCGGGGGCGCTGCTCTCGAGCCCCCGCTGGCCTCTGGACCCCCAGTCAAGGGGGATTGGCCCCCCCGGATCTCGGCGGTGGGGACAAGTCCCCCCCGCAACCCCCCACGTGGAGGGGTGTACAAACTTCCTAAGGTATACATTTGGCTAAAACAAAGACCTCTGAACAATCATGCTCCACATCCAACACGGACACTAGAAAAAACCATTCCCATAAACTTGTTATAACGACTATCGCACTCGCATGGACTATTCCGCTGGGTGTTATACGTGTTATCCATCCATTGTGTGTTTTTGACTGTCAAATCCGTGTGGAATACTCTGTCAGAAGCTTCACATGTCCTGTTGTGTTGTGTGTCTCTGACAGAGTCAAGTCTCTTCCCTTTCGACTAGAGACTCACTTCCACCCTCTCCCTCTGTGGTGAAATAACCTTGACACAAGTAACACTAGCACTCACCAGGCACATGAACCTCGTTGTTCGAAGATAAAGAATACCACTCTCACGTGTTGACAAGAAAGAGCTAAGGCATATATTTAAGATAATGGCAACCAGACCATTGTATCGGATGGGACTCCTACACCAAACGGTGTGAGGTCTAGTTGGGACTTCATACCAGGGAGATCCCTTGAATGTTGGTGGGTGCAGCACTACCAACACATGGTCAAACCCTAAAGGACATTCACATCCTTAAACTCAACATGTCTCATTCCAGGCCATGATGCTATATGGGCTCACTCAATGAGTATATGATCCTGATGCTGAAAGGGCACACACTCTTAGAGAGTGATCAGACAAAAACACTAAAAGGAACCAACTTTGTCGAGTATCCTCCACCATACCATTCTCCCTAATTTCAATCATAGTACTTAACACATGGATAATATCCATAATTCTTGTCAGAATACTTGACATAGGGAGAGTGTATGTCCACCATACCATTATTCCTAATTTCAGTCAATGTACTTGATACATGGATAACATCCCTAATTCCATTCATAGTATGTGACACAGGAATAATATATGTCCATGATGTTATCAAATCTATCAACCCATTCTCCCTAACTTCGGTCAATGTACTAGACACATGGATAACCTCCCTAATTTATGTTAAAGTACATGACATACGGAGAATCCATATCCATGATGCAATATTATCATCACCAAAATCATCAAACAACCAATACCTCACAAACATGGTACTCATATACATGGTCTATCAAAGAGACATCAATCAAACAAGCTCTCTCTAGAAAGAGATCTGAGCATGATGCTCAGAGGCTCCAACTCAACTTCTAGGACCATTCTCCCTAATTATGGTCACCATACTTGACACAGGGAGAATGACTATCCTTTTCTAGACTATTTTCCTAATTTTGGTTAGTGTACTTGACACAGGGATAACATCCCTAATTTTGGTCATACTACATGACATGGGAAATTGTCTATCAACCAGACCATTATTCCTAATTTTAGTCAATGTACTTGATGTAGTGATAACTTCCTAATTCTATTCATTAGTACATGACATAGGAAGATGCCTATCCAAACCCATTCTTCCTAATTCTGGTCAAAGTGACACGAGGATAATATCCTTAATTTTGATCAAAGTGACATAGGAAGAATAAAGATGTTGTCTAATATGTTAAACAATTCTTCCTAATTCTGGTCAACTTGACACAAGGATAATATCCCTAATTCTGGCCAAGTGACATAAGAAGAACATCATCTCTCAAACCATTCTTCTTATTTATGGTCAACTTGACACAATGATATCCGTAATTCTAATAAGGACATAGGAATAATATATATTTTGTCTAATCTGTCAAATCGTTCTTTCTAATTGTAGTCAACTTGACACCAGGATAATTTCCCTAATTCTAGTCAAGTGATATAGGAAGAACATCATCTCTCAAACCATTCTTCCTAATTATCGTCAACTTGACACAAGGATGATATCCCTAATTCTGATCAATTGATACATGAAGAATAAATATGTCGTATAATTTGTAAAACCATTATTCCTAATTTTGATCAACTTGACATAGGGATAATATCCCTAATTTTGGTCAAGTGACATAGGAAGAGAATCATCTCTCAAACCATTCTTCCTAATTCTTGTCAACTTAGCATAGGGATGATATCCCTAATTTGGTCAAGTGACATAGGAAGAATAAATATGTTGTTTAATCTGTCAAACCATTCTTCCTAATTCTAGTGAACTTGACACTTGGATAATATCCCCAATTCTGATCAAGTGACATAGGAAGAATATCATGATGCAGGAAATATCACTACTCCCTCTCATCTAGAGAGGCATGCTTCACAAGTCCCAACTTATCTTTGAAAAACAAAAATCTCCCTTCGGAAGGCATAGTCAGAACATCAACTTCTTTCTCATTAATGGAGATGTACTGAAGCTTTCCTACTCCCTTCTACACCATGTCACGAATGTATTAGTACTTGATACCAATTTTCTTTGCCTAGGCATGCAACTTTGACTGTCACAAAATATCATGGTCGATTCCCCCACCTACTCGAACACTTCAGCAAGCAATTTCTGAAGCCAAACTGCTTCACAAAAAAGTGCATAGTTTGACATATATTCAGCATCAACAATACTATTTGCCATAGAATATTGTTTCCTTCTAATTCAAGAAACCATTGTTGAGCCTGTTAGCGCTTGAAATTTCACCTCAGGCTAAGAAAGGTAAACTCCAAGGCAACATCAAACCACTTAGCCTTGTAGCTAGCCCTACGGGGCAGGAGAGGGCTCTCTCCGGTCTATCTCGGTCAAAATCTTCAATGGGCGAGATAACCAATAGGGTAACACTGATTTTAGGCTAGTAAACTGATCAAAAGGGTTGATTTGGGATTTTTAGGGTTTTTTAATAAAATGACGGGGTTTTTCTGGGCTGCATGGGGCAAAGAAACAGCTTGAACAGAGAAATATAATAAAAAACACAGATTATCGACTGAGGCAAGGTAGGCAAGAAATTTAACATCAAATTGAGATTAAATGGGATGGCAAGACTGCTGAGGAGCTGACAAGGGCATAGAAGATGAATCCTTGTCAAACAGAAGAAAACATGAAATATTGAACAAACTTAAAGGCAGAGCATACAAATGATGAATTCTACCTTAACACTTCATTTGTTCAATTAGAAATGATCATGAAGTGAAATGAAACATAACAGTTTACATATGAAACAGAAGAAAAACTTATGCTAACTTTCATACCACAGGAATCTCAGAAGTCAGAGCTGTGTAATTTCATTAAAAATCTCTGTCAAAAACTGTACAATGAAGCTCTGTTACACACACCTCTCAGCACTCAGAATTCTCTCTCTCACTCACACTCTAACCTTTCTAATGATTATTTTTAATACATTAAATAATCTCTGCTAAGGGAAAACAAATCGACCCCAAAACAGGGGCGCTGTTTCACCTGAAGCTACAAAAATAGAAAAGAATCTCTAAAGATAGAAAAGCCTTCCATTATTCCAGCTTCAATGACCCATGAAAACTAATCCTGGAGCGTAGACTAACTAAAGACAGAAATAGGCAATCGAACCTTTGAATGCCACTTTGCAACTGCAGTCAAAAAATAGATCATCGGTTCCTGTTTCTCTGCTATGACAGGTGTCTTTGTTTAAATATAAAACTGATCCTTTAAATAAGTTTCCACCTGAACAATCGCAGCTGCAGTTTACCAACCTCACCACGTGTTTTCAGTTTGAAGACATTTACCTGTGTCACCACCGTTTGATTACCAGCTTGACATGTGCAACACCATTAGCGATAACATTGCTGAGGTGGAACGTTATGAAACGTTGTTTCAAACCGCCATTCACTCTCTGTAAAGAACTTGAATAATTATCCCAATTACAAGCCTTGGAATTATATAGCCAACTTTCCCCATAATGCACGAGTGGAAACCGTAAGTTGTCAGTATCCAGAAGAAAAATGCGATTTCAAAAGCGTTCTTCTACAACAGTGTGCTTCTCTGCAACTTCTTGGGCTAGCTGAGTAATGATATGCTCCAGTTTTGTACTTACAGCTTCTTGAAGTCAGCTTCAAGTGTTCTCAACATGTACTTGTGAAAATCAAAATTTGGGTTTGAGCTGCAATGTTTCTGAATGAAGCCCAATCGTAGAGTATTGTAATCTGTCTTTGTTACTGAGCCATAAAATTGCTTAAAAAATGAAACCATCCAACTTAGTAAAGCTGACTTGTTGATCAACATTGTTGCCCTTGTTTACTCAGAAACAATGCAACTCTGCTAATTTTTTGTTGTGAAAATCTCCTAAATCACAAGTAACATCCCCAATACTGAGGAATATCCCAAGTTTCGTTCACTGGAAAGAAAGTTGGAAATTAAAGGTATGTCCTCACAGTAGGAGACTGAAGCACATTGCTAGAAAACCATGCCACTGCTGGACATATTTGCGGGGGCCAGGGACAACCCCATATTCTGTCGCTATACGATGTGGGCATGTTATCGTGGTGCGCCCAGGCTGTTTACCCAAATCCTGGTCAAAACCAAGATTAGAATCCATATTTTCAACACCTTTGTCATTCTTTCCTCATCCATTTTCTCAAAGAGCCAAAATTCTTCGTCACTACGAGTAGCAAGGCGATTTATTTCTTTTTCGCTAGACACATCTGTTCCTAAAGAATTAGTTCCCCTCTGCATGATCTCCTCCAGCATCTCTCGTCTATCTTGAGCCGTGGAAGTGTTGTTGAAAAGACCAGCCTGGATAACCTTAGCATCAATCCCCATTTTATGTTTTGCGCGTTCAAGGATTTCTTCCTCGATAGAACCAACACTAACCAAAACAAAAACACGAACCTCCTTCTTTTGGCCAATTCTATGGACACGATCCTCTGCCTGCTGATCCATTTGAGGATTCCAATCACTATCAAATAATATCACAGTATCAGCAGTCTGTAAGTTGAGACCAAGCCTCACCAGCCCGGGTGCTCAAAGAAACATGAAGTATGGTGAATCTGGCTCATTAAACTTCTGAAGTAAAACCCCCCGTTCTTCTGTAGGCTGAGGTGTTAAAGATATTTTGGAATACGATGGAACGGTAAAGTTCTGCCCAATAACAACATTGAAAGATAAGATGAAACCAACGCCTTCCAAATTTTCTAATTCTCTCACCTCCACACTATTTCATCTCATTTTTCTTCTTTTCAAAGAGATGTATGGCATCCTGGACACTCAATCTTCGAGTGTGCTCAGGCTTTTGAGCAGACCCTGATATATTGTTGTCAATATTATCGCTCTCAGCATCATCACTGTCACTGCTTCTCAATTCCCTAAATGAACCCGTGTCTTTGATAGGCAAATCTTGAAAATAGCTTATACTTTTAATCACTACAGAGTTAGATCGACGTGATCCTGTTCTCCCGATTTGAACTTGTCGTGTTGGAGAAGATGACCTTCTCCTGTGAGGAGACCTTACTGAATGCCTATTTCTCTCAGCTTGAGATTGATTAGCATTATCAGAGGAAACTAAATCTGTATTAACAGTGAGAGTTCTCTTCATTTCAAACTTACCATTTATGCTGGCCAAGCTATTGGAAGTTTCTTTACTACCAGCACCTTCACTTACCATGACTCCAACAGGTTCCTTCATTGATAAATCATTTCTATATTTCCTGTGTGTATGGTCCTCTGTGTTTTGTGTGTCAACGAGAGAATCCTCATTTAACCATTCATAAGCGAATTCATTGCCGGATTTGACTGATGTATATAGAGCTATGTCACCACTACTCTGACTGACTGTTTCAACAGTAAGGTCTTTGTTAGTAATGACTTTATCCGAGTGGCCTGTGTTATTCTGGTGAGAAGCATGATTTGTGAAGTCAGTAGCAATATCTACTACGAGATTCTCCATACTCACATCACCTACCCCTCCTCCATCATGTGGGCCCTCTTGAACTCTGATATATGTTTGAAAATCTGTGTCATTTGCATTACATTTTCTACAGATATCATCACTCCTTTTATCAACACAATCCATTTCAAACTCTTCTGATGAAATTGCCTGGGCTTGATCATTACAGTTATCAGTTACAACCAAAAACCATCTTTCCTTATTACTTCTGCGTTTTCTGTCTCAATGCTCGATTGTATCGAACAGGGTTCCTCCTCTTGATCCTTGATGAGGAATTTTGTCACTACCAAGATGCCATTTTCTTCTGCAATCTCTGTGTTAAGAGTATTTGAATTACCTGTTTCATCCTCCAACCTTGTTATCCTGGATACAGAAGAATCGGTATCATCGGTCATGCAAATGATATTTGTACTGGTAGGAATCCCACCTCTACTATTACAATCAGTCTCTCTATTTTCTCCTACCATCCAGCTGGCATAAATGCTCTTCAATGGAAGAGCAGAGTAGGTGACTGCCAACTGTTTTGACAGATTTTTCCTTTAGCGATTAATAAATTTTGATGAATTTGACTTTGATGGAAGACTGACAATACAGAGTCTAACAAAGCCCAATCAAAAGAATCCTCCAAAATTACTCTTTTCATTGACAACACTTTCAACTCAATCAGATTTAGAGTATCCCAACAACCTAAGTTCATTATCTGCCACATACTTCAATCAATAATTAGCAATACCACAAGAGTATCCAGTGATCATACTTTGGATTCATTTAATTTAATGAGTTCACAACAAATTAAATATTTAGAGAAAGTTGATTAAAGAACCAATGAGCTACCTATCATCATCAAACGTTTGCAAATATGATTTCATCATGTTTTATTTATTCCATATCACATTCAATGGCCAACTCCTTAATTGAGACATATTCTACTATGATCATTTCGTGCTCCCTCTGAAGCTAACATAAGTTTTTCTATCTATCCCTTCTTTGGTACATCATATCATAATTGCTCCACATGAGTCCTTAAGGGATTTCTATTAAATTTTATAATTGTTCTATGTTGTATCAGTTACTTTATCCCAATTTATAATTTCATTAACAATGCATCCAATTATTAGTAGTATAATCAATCATAAACGTAACTGAAGAATGAAAAATATATGTATTGATAGAGAAGACAACAACACAACCATAAGAGACAACAAATTGGTCCAAGGCCAGGGAAAATCCCCACAAGGGGGAAACCCTTTCAAATCTTCTTCTTTAGTAGATCGTCATAAATATTTCATCAGTGAGTACAATGAACCCCATACATATTATTTGCAACAGATAACAATAAATCATATCTACAGATCTACATATCTTTTATAACAACAGAGAGAAACCCATATCTACCATATCTCTGAAGTCAATTGAATCCAATATGTCAAATCTTCGATATAAACTCTGGTCGCCCTCATCATCGCTTACTCTATGCGACTAAAACTCCTTGGTCACTCTCTTGTCAATGTATGCGAGCGACCGTGACTACAGGGTTGCTCTCCGGAGGTCTTGATGCGAGAAACTATGCCACTTAACAACTAAAACCCAAATTCGCTCCGTTACCATTGTTGTGTGAGAGAAAATGATGGCAGGGTCACTCCCTTATTGATGTTGTGTGAATGTCTGAGATGGCAGGGTCACTTCTAGGGCTACCTTATGCGAGTGACCAGGAATTGAAACCTTCTGATCTGCCTCTGAACCCAAAGTTTCTCTCACTAAACTGTCTCCGAGTGACCATAGAGCTAGATTCACTCTCTTGCCTACTTTGTGCTTGCAACTGTGTATGGAAACATTATGTTTTGTGTTAGCTATTGAGATCTAGAAAACCCTAACCCAGAGCAAACCTTTCACCTGTAATTTTGGAACTTGTGCAAACTCCTTTCGACGAACCTGTGCGAGCCAAAACAAAATAGAAGAATAGAAACATGTCTTGATCAAGTGTGTTGAAATGAACTTAGGTTTATTCCTTTTATATGCTTTCTTGAGGGTTTACTTGGGGTTGAGATTGACCTAAGTAGTTACCAAAGTGGTTAGGGCCGACCTGCTCCATAATGAATGAATGAATAAAATAATTCAAAACTTAAATTCTGCTTAGCCAAATTAGGTGATATCTGGGTCGATTTTGGTCCTCTCAAAAAGAGGAATTTAATGCAAGCATCATATTTGTCATCTAAGTTTTTCAATGTGGAATTTGAGCCTAGTTGCAAAAATTAACACTACCTCTCAACTAGGAAGAATTCCACCTACTAATTTCTGTCAGTTGATATTTGCATCATCCTGTAATGATTTGACTGTGTCTGCTCAACTCTATCTGCTGAAACTTTATTGGATCTAGAAGAAGAATAAGAATTAGGCAGAAATAATTTCCACCCATACCAAGCAATAGGATTATATATCATAAAGGGGAGCACATCTCCAACCCAATCCTATTGCCTACTGATCTTCCCAATGATGACCCTTAATAGTCATGTGGTAGAACATCTACATCATAAGTGACCTGGGTTATACACCCCAAGTATACTCTCAATTCATTGGCCAAAATGAAGAGAGGTATTCCCATCAAGCTCGATTGCTTTATGGTATGATTCCAACTAGGATATACTCTGCAAAGACCAACAGAGGAGCAACATTTTGGGACCATATAAAGATAGGGAAGCAACATTATTCTACCTTGGGTAACATATAGGGTAGTGCCCTATTATCTAGAGTTCCCTCAACCCCAAGAGCCCTTTATCTCAATTCCTCACCTTGAGAGCTCAAGCGGGGTGGAAGAGTATGCTCAGTTTCCTTTATCAATGTTTCCCCTTATCTGGAGGGGCTACATCCATTAGTCGAAGTTGTTATATGAAAATCAAGAACTTTCTCTTTGTTAATGCCTTGGTGAGAACATCTGCAATCTTTTCATCTGTTGATATGTGATGGATCTTTAAAACTCCTCTCTATGCCATGTCTCGAATGAAGTGATATCGAATCTCAATATGCTTGGAATTGTCATGAAACACAAGATTTTTTGTCAAATGGATTCCACTCTTGTTGTCACAGTATATCATTGTTGTATCTAGGACCTGCTCAAATAGGTCTCCAAAGAGATTTCTTAACTAGACTACCTCACAACTAGCCATGCTAGCAACAATATATTCTACTTCGACTTTACTCAATGCTACAGACTTTTGTTTCGTGCTCATCCAGGATATCATGGCAAATCCAAGGCAAAAACAACATCAAGATGTACTTTTCCTGTCGATAACATTTTTGGCCCAATCAACATTAGAGTATCCATGAATTTGAACATTTCCCACAGAATATCTTAGGCCAAGTGTGATCAACCCATGCAAATATCTCAATATGTGTCCGGCAGCTATCCAATATGAGTGGCGGGCTCGGTCATGAATTGACACAATGTGTTTGCTGCATAGCATATGTCTAGATGGGTGTTCAAAAGGAACATAAGAGCCCTAATCAGTTATCTGTACTGGGATGCAATTTCTAAGTCCAGTACTACATCATCTCCACATAACTTCTTGAAGTTCATTTCCATTGGTGTAACCATGGATTTACATTCAGTGATTCCAAATATTTCCAACAACTTTACAACGTATTTTCTTTTTGAAAGGAAAATATCACCATGTTTTTTCCATACTTCAAAGCCCAAAATGTAGTGCATGAGACTAAGGTATTTGATCTCAAACTCAGAGGCTAGCTTCCTCTTACATTCGTTCATCAGGGACTCACTAACTATCAAAAATAGATTGTCAACATATAAAACCTATTAATCTAGGTTGTCATTGATGTCAATAGTTAATCATCGATATGGCAGTGACTGGGATGGAAAATATTCTTGAATATGACAGAGGATGACTATAGCTCTCGTTAATATATCAAGACAAATGAAGTAACAATCTTGTACCTTGATGATGATAATGAAGGATTACCATATCACTGCACTTGATGAAGGTCTAGAAAATATACATGATGATGACATGTTCTACCTCTAATATGGACCATAATGATGACTAATAATTGGAAGACTACCCTCTATGCCTAGACTGTGATGACTTATCTTACATTGAAAGACTGGATTATGATGATGACCTTATCCTGAAGAAGTTAAGTAATAAGGCAATCAAGAACATGTAGAGGGAAAATGCATAATGACATGAAGACAAGGACATGATCAAGGGCATAATGATGGTGGCCCTATATTGAAGAAGACAAGGACATGAATTGTGAAGACAATTAATGAAGTAATCATCCATGAAGAAGAAGCCCATCTATGAAAGAATGTTATTGTCCTACATTTCTGCACTCATAAATAACCAGTCACATTAAAATAATATTTTTTACTACCTTAGAAGCATAATTTCTCTATGAGACCTTCACCATCCTTTAGAGCATATTTTTAGCTTTCCAATGAGCTCTTACTTGGTCGAAAACTCCAAATAGTTTGGGAGATATTAATCTTTTAAGTTAGGAATATTAATTTGGTCCTTGAGCCAACCTGTGCTAGGCCTCTCAAGTCGGTTTGCTCCCAAAAGACATTTCCCTTCATTTGGAAGATGAAATCAATATAAATAGAAGTTCGTACTACTCATTTTAAGCATCACTTTCTGTCAAGAAATTCAGAGATAAGGCAGAGAGATAGAAAAGAGGTCGAGGAATATAGGAGATCATGTTTTGGGTTAGTTCTATTTTTGCTAATTGGGCATACTTCTATGAATATCCCTTTCAAGCTCAAACTACAGGACATGGCCTGTATCTGAGCTACGAACAACTATGAGGGTGTGGTTTTTCAAGCCTATGGTACATTAGATAGGTGTGAAAAGTCACAACTCAGACCTTGAGTGACAACTATCTGTGGGGAACCAAAACCAAGGAAAATTACCACTATAGAAGCTCAAAATTTTAAGGACAATCATCACCATAGTTTGGTTTTTTCTGGACAATAAGTAGCTCAGATTACAAATTGTGTGGACAGTCATCCCCAAGGGCTCAGATTATTTCTAAACATACATATACCTCCGATCAAGCATCTTGAACCTTTGAACAAGAACAAAGAACAATCATCCTTCAAGCCTCGGATTTGGTGCTACTTTGAATAATAGTCCAACGAGAGTATTGCAGAATGACAAACTCCTATATTAGCTTGAACTATGGTGTAGATATCTTAGACCTGAGAAGACTTGTGACTTCTTAAAGGCACTTTTTGGACCTACAGTAGAATCTTCCTCAAAACTATGGAAACCATCATTTCAGACCTGTGAATATTACACTTCAGAATTTTGTTGGATTGTTGCAGACCTTCAGTGTTGTCACAATGTTTGGATTGGTCCTGCAACTACAAGCACATTTTTGACATTTCTTTTTCAAACCTTATTTCAAGGATTGGAATCCTCAAGTATACAATGATCTTCGAGTCTTGCACAAGTAAAGGGATTGAAGATCTACTTTGAAAGCAATTTTGAAGCCTAGGCTATAGGAGCAGTTTTAAGGAAAAACTGAAGAAAACCTTGAAGAATACTTTAAGTGGACAAATCCTATTGCTGGAGAAGGAACTTGAAGACTACTCTGGAACCCTGGAACCTTCATAGAAGGAGCAGGAAATTGGAGTACCTTTTGAATTACTCTTGGAGAAGTCTATTAAAGACACCTTGATAGATTCTTGAAGAGATTTGGAAGACTTGTAGAAGTTGTTCCTAAAGGCACCCTTGGATATGATGACACATTGAAGCTGTCATGACGTGACCTTGAGGAATTTTATTTGGGTATCATGAAGGACAACAGAGACACCTTCATGTGAAGATCAAGGTTGTCATTAATGACATAGTGTGAAGTCTACAATGAAGCTGAAGATTGACAGGGCTCAATGAAGAAGATTTTGGGAGCCATGAGTTACTACCAAACATATCTTGATGAAGTATTGTAGTGGGTTGGAGCCTAAGGGTTTGGAACCTCGGAAAGATAAGGTTGGTTCCTTGGAGGATAGGGTTGGAGCCCTAGAGGACGGGTGTCCTCAAGAAACTATGTCGGAGCCTGTACTAGAGAAGGGTTGGTGCCCTAGGGGTTGGAGCCTCTAAATGCAAGGTCAGTGCCTTGAGAAGATAGGGTCGATGCCCTAGAGGTCAGAGCCTCACAAAAGTCCAAGTTGGTGCTTGGCAACAGGTTGGACCCTAGGAGTTTAAAGATCAATGTCTTCATTTAGGGTTGGAACCCTATATACATTGTACTTGATTTATAGTGAAAAATAAATCAATAAAATCATTTATTCCTAATGTTCATTTTGTGTTCTAAATATAAATGATCTAACTGGTAAAAGTAAAAATTAAAAATAAATATTGAGTCAGCCCCCCTCTCAATATTTACAACAATTAGTATAAGAGCCAGTACCTTCACTCAAAGCCTAACAACTTGAAGGTTGATCATTAGAATACAAATGGTGAAGCAAAAGAAGAAAGGCTCGGATCCTCCTAAATATGTGTCTCCCTCAACCACTGAAATTGAAGTCAATAAATTTTTGGAGGCTCCATTGTTCAATGGAAACTTTGATATATGGGAAGCAAGAATGAGGAATTTCTTAAAGACGCAAGGCATTGAAGTCTGGAAATCAGTGATTGCTGATTGTATGATGGATGGTGAATCCAAGGAACATAATGCAATGAAAGAAATCTTGAATGGTCTACCTGATTCTATGAAGGTCAATTTTGAAAAATTTTCGCCAACAAAAGGCATATGGGATAAACTTCATGATCTTCACTCAAAAGGAGAATTGACAATGAACTCTAGTCAAGAAAATGATGGAAAACAAGAAGGAAATCCAGAGCCCATCAAGGACACTAAAGATAAGAGTGATGAAATCAAGGCTAAAGAAGACCTAGAAGATGAAGAGAATGAAGAATATTGCCTCACTAAACTTATGGCTTCCATGGAAGAGATTAACAATCTAAAAAAGGAAAACGAGGAACTTAAGAAGAGAGTGCAAGTTGGTGACCAGGAAAAGACAAGGAAGGAAGTTGACCTTGTCAAGCTTCAAGTACAAGAAAGAGATGAGGAGCTCACCAAGATTAAGGAAGAATTTCATCAAAACAAGAGAAAGCATCATGAAGAATTCATATCCATGACAAATGAATTGGATTAGCCAAAGAAATGGGAAGATACATTGTCAAGCCACCTTGAACAAAGGCACAAGAGCTTGAACCAACTTGGAGAAGAGATTGGTCAATACAAGGAAGATGTCTCCTCCCTTATATCTCAACTAGAAGAAGCAAGGAAACAAGCACACGGAGTTGAGAAGGTGATGGAAGCTTTGACATTGATAGAAGGACAAGTTGATGAAGCAGAAAAGGAGAGAAACACTATGATGTGCCAACTAGAAGAAAAGGATGATGACATCACCAAGTTAAGATTATAAATCGCTTCGCTTAAGGCCCAATCATGTGAAGAAACCAAGATGAAAGAAGAAATGGAGATCATTCTATCAAAGAAGGATGAAGAATGAAAGAAAATGAAGGAAAAAATTGTCTTTCTTAAGAAGGAAGTTGACTTGTTGAATACAAACTTGGAATGTTCTCAAACCCTAGATGACATCCTAAGTCATCGAAGGTATCCCCTCGATAAATCAGGTTTTCGCTATGTAGGTGAATCCTCAAGCAAGAATGATGAAAACCCTAATGCTTCAAACAACAAGGATGTGAGGAAGCCTAGAAGAAATGTTGATGCTCTCAATTCCAACAAAGGCAAGGATAAGAGTCAAGATAAATATGGAAGAAACCCTCCTCCAAGAAGAAATGTAGATGGTGTCAAGGATGCAAGAAGCAATGGTTATCATCAAAGGATCCCAAGGCAAAAAGACTTCAGAAGTACATCAAGGAAACCTTCTTCTCCCAGGTACCAAAGTATATTTCTTGGTTATTACTATTCTTGTACAAACTTTGGGCACATGGAAAAATATTGTAGGGCATATCACAAAGATAATTATCATGGTCCCCGTCAATCTCTGACAAGAAATTTTGCAAGAAGAAGTTATGAATTTTTATACATGAACAATATAGAGTGCTTCAAGTATCATAACATTGGACACATGGAATGTGATTGTAACTTGAATTGGGCCCCTACACAAGCTAGAACCATGCAAGAGAAGAAAGTTACACAAATATGGAGAAGGAAGAAAATACAATTCAAAAATATCTTGAACTCTCCAGCCAACAACACATGTTGTTGACGCGATCCTCAACAATCCAAGTATTTGATGGGAAGACTCCGCCAAAAAGAAGACCATGCATACAATCAGGGAAAGCTTATGATGATTAAGAATTCTTCCAGAATCTATTTATGGATGGACCCTATGAAATCCTTGATGTGCCAAATGGAAAATCATCCTTTGATAGATCATCTCTCAGGAACACTCCATTAAATAACATAATCCTTATTCATTTGATGGATTATTGTTGAAGATCTCTTCCACTTGATCACTAAGAAGGTAATCTTTCATGAGCTACAGGAGGTTGTGCATGATAAGGGGAATAACATACCCATGAATATCTATTATTCATGAATAAAAGAAGCAACATGACAGGGGGAGCTCTTCGACTTCCCATTTTCCATTGATGTCAAAGGGGGAGAGAATATTTGAAAGGGAAAGAATATTGCCATCAATGACAAAGGGGGAGATTGTTAATCTAGGTTGTCATTGATGTCAATATGGCAGTGACTGGGATGGAAAATATTCTTGAAGATACTAGAGGATGACTATAGCTCTTGTTAAGATATCAAGACAAATGAAGTAACAATATTGTACATTGATGATCATAATGAAGGATTACCATATCACTGCACTTGATGAATGTATAGAAAATATACATGATGATGACACCACAAGATGACATGTTATACCTCTAATATGGACCATGATGATGACTAATAATTGGAAGACTACAGTCTATGCCTAGACTATGATGACTTATCTTACATTGAAACACTGGATTATGATGATGATGTTGAAGAAGTTAAGTAATAAGGCAATCAAGAACATGTAGAGGGAAAAGACATAATGACATGAAGACAAGGACATGATCAAGGGCATAATTATGGTGGCCCTACATTGAAGAAGACAAGGACATGAATTGTGAAGGTAATTAACAAAGGAATCATCCATGAAGAAGAAGCCCATCTATGAAGGAATGTTGTTGTCCTACATTTCTTCACTCATAAATAACTAGTCACATTAAAAAGTATCTTTTACTACCTTAGAGGTTGAATTTCTCTATGATACCTTCACCATCCCTTAGAGAAATTTTTTATCTTTCCAATGGGCTCTTACTTGGCCCGAAAATCCAAATATTTTGGGAGATATTAAATTTTTAAGTTAGGAATATTAATTTGGTCCTTGAGCCGACCCGTGCTAGGAATATCAAGTCGGCCTGCTCCCAGAAGACATGTCCCTTCATTTGGAAGACGAAATCACTATAAATAGAAGTCCTTAATCCTCAATTTAAGCATTATTTTTGGTCAAGAAATTCAGAGATAAGGCAGAGAGACAGAAAAGAGGTTGAGGAATATAGGATATCACATTTTGGGTTAGTTCCATTTTCATTGATTGGGCATACTTTTGTGATTATCCCTTTCAAGCTCAGACTATAGGTTAGGGCCTGGACCTGAGTTACAAACAAATGTGAGGGCTTGGTTTTGCAAGCCTATGATACATTAGACAGGTGTGAAAAGTCAACTACCTATGGGGAACCAAAACCATGGAAAATTACCATGGTAGAAGCTCGAAAGTTTAAGGACAATCACCATCACAGTTTAGTTTTTTCTGGACAGTAAGTAGCTCAGATTACAAATTGTGTGCACAGTCATCCCTAAGGGCTTAAATTATTGTTGAACACACATATACCTCGGATCAAGCAGCTCGAACCTGTGAACAAGAATAGAGAAGAACAATTATCCTTCAAGCCTCAAATTTGGTGCTACTTTGAAGAACAATCCAGTGAGATTATTGCAGAAGGACAACCTCCTATATTAGATCGAACTATGGTGCTCAGACCTAAGCAAACTTGTGACTTGTTAAAGGAAATTTTTGGACCTATAGCAGAATCTTCCTCAAAACTCTGGAAACCATCATTTCAGACTTGTGAAGATTACACTTCAGACTTGTGTTGGATTGTTGCAGACCTTCAGTGTTGTCACAGTGTTTGGATTGGTCTTGCAATTACAAGCACAATTTTGACATTGCTTTTGAAAACATTATTTCAAGGATTTGAATCCTCAAGTGTACAGTGATCTTGGAGGCTTGCACAAGTAAAAATCTTGAAGATATACTTTGAAAGTAGTTGTGAAGCCTAGGCTATAGGAGCAGTTTTTGGGACAAACTGAAGAAAACATTGAAGAAGACTTGAAGTGGACAACTCCTGTTGCTAGAGAAGGACCTTGAAGACTATTTTGGAACCTTGGAACCTTGATTGAAGGAGCAGGTATTTGGAGCACCTTTTGAAGTACTCTTGGAGAAGTCTATTAAAGACATCTTGATATATTCTTGAATACATTTGGAAGACTTGCAGAAGTTGTTCCTGAAGGCACGCTTGGAGATGATGATACATTGAAGACATCATGATGTGACCTTGAATAATTTTATTTGGGTATCATGAAGGACAACAGAGATTCCTTCATGTGAAGATCAAGGTTGTCATTGATGTCGTATCGTGAAGACTACAGTGAAGCTCAAGATTGACAGGGCTCGGTGAAGAAGATTTTGGGAGCCGTGAGTTACCACCAAACATATCTTGATGAATTATTGTAGTGGGTTGGAGCCTAGGAGGTTGGAACCTCTAAAAGACAAAGTTGGTGCCTTGGAGGATAGGGTTGGAGCCCTAGAGGGTGGGTGTCCTCAAGAAACTAGGTTGAAGCCTGTACTAGAGAAGGGTTGGTGCCCTAGGGGTTTATGCCTCTAAATGCAATGTTGGTGCCTTGAGAAGATAGGGTTGGTGCCCTAGAGGTTGGAGCGTCACAAAAGTCCAAGTTGGTGCTTGGCAACAAGTTGGAGCCTGGGAGTTTGAAGATCAATGTCTTCATCTAGGGTTGGAGCCCTATATACATTGTACTTGATTTATAGTGAAAAAGAAATTAATAAAATCATCTATTTTTATTGTTCATTTTGTGTTTTAAATATAAATGATCTAATCGTTAAAAGCAGCAATTGAAAAGAAATACTGATTCACCCCCATTCTCAGCGTTTCCAACAAAACCAAAATCAGTGGCATACCTTGAACTACCTTGAAGTAGAGGTTGTGATCAACATTTCTTCTTTTGAATTCAAGCTTCACTAAGTAACTCTCAATACGAGCATATCAATGTCGGGGAGCTTGCTTCAATCCATAAAATTCCTTCTTCAATCTACAAACATGTGTTCTTCGATCTTCTACTTTGAATCCCCATTGTTGTTCAACATATACCTCTTCCTGTAACATGCCACGATGGAATGCAGTCTTTACATCCATTCGATGAAGAGTCCATCCCTAAATCACAACAAGGGAAACTATAGAACGAATGGTTTTATATTGAGCTACAAGAGAAAATATGTCATCCTAATCTTCTCCATCTTTCTGAGAGAAGCCTCAAGCTATGAACCTTGCTTTATATTTCTCAATGCTGTCATCAATTCCATGTTTGATTTTAAATAACCATTTTGATGTCACAATAGACTTCCCTTTTGGTCTAGGTACAATATCCCATACATCATTTTTCATAATTGATATATATTATTTAGGATTAACATCTTTCCAAACTTGTTCATTTACTACTTAGAATGTGGATGGTTCGACATGAATCATAGTAATCATACCAGCAACATATCCATGATACCTGCATGGTTGTTTCCATTCTCTAAGTGATCTGCGAATAGGGATAGCTTTTTCAGAATCTTGTAAAGTATCGCGAAGCTAAAGTGGTCTCTTCCTAGAGAGAGGATCACTTGGAGGAGGATCTAACGGATCCATAGGTTTTATGGGATCATCAACCATATCAGACTCATGTACAAATGTACCATCCAGAATATCATAGTCATCATTCTCTTCCTTCGAGGAGGAGGTGGGGGAAGATCTCTTTATTTTTCAAGCATTGCACCTTCATCAAATGTTACTTCCCTACTAATTTTGATCTTCCTCTAACTAGGAATTTAAATTCCATATGGTTTAGAATTTTCATAATAACCCACAAATGTACCTTTTTTGCTAGTAGCTTCAAATTTGTTCCTTTTTTCTTTTAGCAATGAAAATATACAGCGCATCCAAATAGATGAAGATGGCCTATATTAGGCTTAATGCCTGTAAATATTTCTTCAGGAGTCTTGTTTTCTAATGCTTGATGAGGCACCCTATTTGGAACGTCTATAACACTAGATGTAGCTTTGGGCCAAAGCAACTTTGGCACCTTTTGATCATGGAGCATAGCATGAGATACTTCTAATATAGACCTGTTCTTTTCAGGAGTATATGGAAAATATTTTCCTTCTTGATTCCATCTTTATTGCAAAATGCTATGAATTCTTTTGATATGTATTCTACTCCATTGTTGGACCTGAAGACTTTGATTCTCTTTCCTGAATGATTTTCGATGAAGGCTTTGAATTTATTGAATGTTTCAAAGGCTTCATCCTTGTGCTTAATATAGTATATCCATGTCTTTCTTGAGAAGTCATCAATAAATGTAATGAAGTATAGATGACCACCAATAGAATGTACAAGAATTGGACCACATATATCAAAATGAATGAGATGGAGGATGTCATGAGTTTTTTTCTTACTAGAGGGAAATGGTCCCCTTGTTTTGATTCCAGTTGCACAACTTAGGAAAAATCCATAATGACGAGCTTGAACATCGGGAATACCAGAGACTAATTTATTCAATTTCAGAAGTGTATCATATTGAAGATGTGCCAACCTGAAGTGCCATAATTCACTCAAATGATTGGTATTATGGACCAGTGCTAGGAGAGGTCTTCCCATGACACTATAGATTCCTTCAAATCTCGATCCTAGTGTGAAGGCATCCCTCATAGGTGAATTGGCAGGCCAAGTTATAACCTTAAACTTGATGAAGGCCACCCTCATCCCTTTATCTTCTAGTGCATATATAGACACCATATACTTCATTAATCCTGGTACATACATAACATCATGCAACAAAACTGATTTCCCAGAATTCAATTGAAACTTGACAGACCCAAAGCCTTTCACAAGATGAGTAGAGTTGTCTCCAAGAATGATATTTAGCTTAGTCTCCCTCTCTACCAGATTAGAGAGGACTTCCTTATAACTAGAGAAATCATGAGTGGCCCCACTATCAACCAACCAACTATCCCATGAATCTGGTGGAGAAGAACTAGTAAGAGTAGAAATGAGAATGTATTTGGCTTTATTTATGACATTAATTTCATACCTAGGAGCCCTTGACTTATTTTTAGGATGATGATCTTCTTCAGCTTGAGGAGTCTCCCTTTCTTCTGCCATATTTTTTGTTATGGTTATTCCCTTGATATTCTTTTCTTATTTTGTTATTGTAGTTGTCTCTAGTGTTGTAGTGTGGCCTCTTTCCTATCTCAGGATAGTCTTGTGCATCATGACCCTTTTGTGACAATTGAAGCATTCAACATCAGATGTCAATCTGTCATTCCTTCTTTTTGTATTTTGAGAAGGATGCTTCCTTGATGAACCTCTTCTTGTCTTATTCCTATTACCGTGAGTGATCTATGCGGCTGGCTATCGCTCTTCATGCTTTTGAATCCTTCCTCTTGCTATCATTTTAGATTATTCTTGAGTGATTTTTTGAATGATCTCATCATATGACAGAAGGACATTACTATTGATGATAGTAGTAATGACGGTTTCCCAAATAGGAGGGAGACCTCTAAGAGTCACAACTACTAGCTCCCTATCAAGTCCATTTTCTCCAACCCTCTGCAATTGATCTTTAAGATGAGAGATCCTCATAATGTAGGATTGGACAATGCCTCCTTTTTTCATATTAACTTCCTTGAGTTGATATTTCAAGGTGATGATCTCATTCAGGTTGTTGACTTCATACATGTCGGTTATCTTGTCATACATATCTTTAGACTTTCTTAAATTCCCAACATAAGCAAGTAAATGATCTTGTAAACCATCAACTATAATTTGCTTTGCTTTAGACTCACATTTCTTGTACCTGTTCTTGAGAGAAACGGAAGCATTTTCTGGAGGCTTAGGCATCCTTCCTTGAATGTATTCTAGCACATCATTGTTGTCCATTATTATTCCCAACCTGACTTTCCATGCAACAAAATTTGATGCATCACCCAACTTTTCATGCTCCTTGAAGGTAGAGGCAATCTGCTTTCTGAAGGAGAGGGTTTCAAATATTGTCTTCTCTTGGGCTTGTCTTTCACCTTAGCTCTAATTCCATGTTAAATTTTCTGATTGTTCTATGTTGTATCAATTACTTTATCCCAATTTATCTTTTCATTAACAATGCATCCAATTATTAGTAGTATAATCAATCATAAACATAACTGAAGAAAGAAAAATATATGTAGTGATAGAGAAGACAACATCGCAACTATAAGAGACAACAGATTAGTCTAAGAGCAGGGAAAAACCCCACAAGGGGGAAGCCCTTTCAAATCTTATTCTTTAGTATATCGTCATAAAATATTTTAGTAGAGAGTACAATGAGCCAATACATATGATTTGCAGTGGATAACAATAAATTAGATCTATAGATCTACAAATCTATTATAACAACAGAGAGAAAATCAGATCTACCAGATCTCTAAAGTCAATTGGATCAAAGATGCCAAGTATTAGATCTAAACTCTAGTCGCCCTCATCACGATTGACTGTGTGCGGCTGAAACTCCTTGGTCACTTTGTCTGTCATTGTATATAAGCGAATGTGACTATAGGGTCGCTCTAAGGAGGTCTTGATGCGAGAGACTGTGGGACTAAACAACTAAAACCAAAATTTTCTCCCTTACCATTGTTGTGCGAGTGAACGAGATGGTAGGGTCTCTCCCTTACTGATGTTGTGCGAGTGACTGAGATGGCAGGTTCGCTGCCAGGGTTACCTTGTGCAAGTGACCGGGGATTAGAACCTTCCAATCTACCTTTGAACCCAAAGTCACTCTCACTCAATTGTCTCTGAGTGATCATAGAGCCGAATTCACTCTCTTGCCTACTCTGTGCCTACGATCGTAGAAAAAAAAATTATATTATCTGCCAATGAACGAGATCCAGAAAACCCTAACCCAGTGCGCACCTTTCACCTGTAATTTCAGACCTTGTGTGAACTCCTTCCGACAAATAGAAGAATGAAAACATGTCTTGATCAAGTGTGTTGAAATGAACTTGAGGTCTCTTCCTTTTATAGGATTTCTTGAGGGTTTACTTGGGGTTGAGATTGACCCAAGAAGTTACCCAAGTGGTCACGACCGACTTTCTCCATAATGAATGAATCAATAAAATAATTCAAAACTTAACTTCCGCTTAACCAAATTAGGTTATATTTGGGTCAATTTTGGTCCTCTTGAAAATAGGAATTTAATGCAAACATAATCTTGTTCATCTGAGTCGTTCAATGTGGAATTTTACCCTAGTTGCAAAAATTAACACCTTAAATTATGAGACTTCTTTAAATTCTCAGCAAATGGAGAAAAAACATGATCTTCCTCTTACTTGGAGAATCATCTATTCTCTCATATCTAGTCACAAATAAACATATTTAAAATTTTCTTATTTGTTTGATCCCTCTTAAGCTCATATATTCAAATCTCGATTCTGGGACAAATCCTTTTATCACAAGATTTTCTTTGTTCTTCCACTTCTTCTCCCTATGTTTCCAGAGCCATGGGAAACCATCAACACGTACCTGGAAGAAAAGTTTTTGAAAAGAATGTTAGCTCCCTCTTGATCTTGGCCTTCCTTTCATCGATTTCATCCACAATGTTATCATGATGTCATATCTTCCTTATGTGAACTAAGATTTATATCTTCATGGGGAATGAACAATTCAAGGTATTGTTGCTTGCTAGGGTTTACAAAGTATAAAAACCTATATTTTCATTTTACATATTGTATGTCCAATTTTTTCTGTAACGTGTATAATTATCATTTTCATATCCATTGTCCAAGCATACTAGAGAATTACTAACAATTTTTTCTTGATATTTTCAACCCAAGTAGCCTACACACATTTATTTATGAAAATCATTAAATTTATTAAGAGAAATTTAAACTTTGAAAGAGAACTCAACCACTTTTTCATTGTGATCTTATCATGTTAATGCTTTTCCTTCATCAAGGTAAGATATAATACAATGTCCTGCTTCTGAATCACAAGGAAACACAAAACCCTAAAATATATAAGTCCCTTTAGAATTTTATATATTCTTACAAGGTTTGATCCTTATGCTTGAGTAGTTATTTAGGATTTCTTAATCAAACTATAGATCCAGAATCATCTTGTCAATGCAAGACATATCACTATAGTATGTGGAATTACATACTTTACATTTTCTAGTCATTTGTTTTTACACTCACTTGGGTTTCCAATACCATATACCACAATGGTTAATATGTTACACATTAAGAGCTATCCTTGAAGGATTATTAAAGGATTTCTTTATAATTTCATACAATTTGTAGATCATTGACAAAATCCTCTAATGTATTTTTCATTCTTCAAGTCTTTGACATAGACCTTTGGTATATCAGAATATTATGATGCAAGTCTTTAGACTTCTGACAAAGCTTCTCTTATTATGATAAGATATTATCTAAGAATACTTCAAACAAGACTGTAGTGATGATGTGTAGTTGTCATTCCAACGATTCAAGAAGTCATCAATATTTAAACTTAGTTCTCACATTATAATATGTTATGCATGGAAACCATCAAGCTAGGAAATAAGAAATATGTCAAGTTGAAAGCTCTTCAATCTTGTAACCTCTTTAATATCAATACCACTTAAGGTTTATGAAAGAGGGTATTCACCAATTTTATTTGAGAAAATTGGCTTTAAAAGACACATGCTTGAATCACAGACTTTCTATTATGCCTTATGACTTATTCCATATTGACATATATAGTAGTTTTCAAACAAGAAATACTATTATCATATACATACTTTATATTTCTATAATTAGACGTATTTATGAAGAAATATTGCCCACCATAATTTATGGAATTCTTTGCATAAATTTAGGTAGGAGTAAAAGTTAAATATGTTGTACATAAATATTGTAACAAACAAAAACATTTAACACTTCATTAAGGCATTTCTCCACCAAAGCTTTGATACCATGTTGATTTTATAGTGACAAGCACAAATTTATGCATCTAGTAATTACTTCCAATGATATATGAAAATCATTAAGAGAGAGATAGAGAAGAAGAAGCATAATATGTAAGGGATGTGCATGTTATGATTGTTGAATTTCCACGACCTTGGGTCTAGGTGAGAGTCTTAAAATCACTGATGATACCAAACCAAGAATCACAACCATAAACTACTTTAAACAACAGAAATATAAAGTAGTAAATCACACATGCACAGAACATAGACAACTTTTCAATTTTTCAACCCAACTTCATTATATTAACAGCATATAATACAACCATTAGGGGAATTTTGAGGTCTAAAATGGGCCTCCTAAGAAAAATGTACAACCAAAATAAACTTTATAAAAACCAATAAGATTCAAGATGATGATGTCAACCATGGGGGATGATTCACCATTTTTGGAGTAAAAAAGTAAAAATATTAAAAAATAATAAAATAATTTTTTCAACTCGTATTTTCAACTTATCTCCCTAAGGTTTTACTCAAATTTCGAGAGAGATTACTTGTTGGATGCGAAATTTAATTCCTCATCCAAGGAGTACCCATGCTTCATACTTTCAATGGACCCTGCTACATGAAAAATAAGAAATACATGGAAAAATGTGATTGCAATCATGTTTTTCATGTATTTCTCATTTTTCTTGTAGTAGGGTCCATTGAAAGTATGCACAATGGGTACGCCTTTGATGAGGAATCAAAGTTTTCATCCAACGAGTGTTGTTGCTTGAAATTTGAGTAAACCAATAGGGAGAAAAGTTGAAAATATGAGTTGAAAAACTAGTTTTTTTTTCTTCCCTCTAAAATTTGATGACGTAATGTAATCTTATTTTATTATTTCCACTAATATTTTATAATTTCCTTAGGAGTCCCATTTTAGACCTCAAAATTCCCCTAATGAGTCTAGGGCTCTCATACCATGGATAGTGACCCTTAGTACAAGATACAAAACTAGGGTGTGGTGTCAGTCCATCAACAACCAATCTACCCTCAACAAGATAATTTGACCAGCTGGTTGATGTAGCGCACTCTCTCAACTCCTCTCATTTGTACCATGTACCTTCTCATTCCTTCGGCTCTCACTCCATAACTCTTGCCTCTATCAATGCTCTAAGTTCACATGGCCACTAAATTTGGGCTATCCAATCTACTCTCTAGTTGTGCCTTCATCCATCAAGGTTAGAACACATCGAGACTCATGTCGAGTTGTTCACAAATCCACTTGTGAACAACTCTTAATCTTCCCATTGCTGCTCCTCAACTACTCAGGGACTTCAACCCACTATGGTATTCTTGTGATGCATCAATGGAGACAAACATAGGGCATAGAGGGTTGCCACCTATCATTGCAAGATGTCCTTCTCCCACAATGAACATGGGTTAGGAGGAATGCCCATCATTTGTTATAGAAGTCCTTCTCCACTCACAAGTCTCAAGCTCCACAACTGCTCTTATGGTTCGTCAACCCTTGAGCTCAACAACTTCCTTTCTCGCAACTACCTTTGTCCATCAAGGTGTTTCTCACCGGGCTCCAACTTGTACACTATCATGATGTCCTCCAGCAACCCATAAGTTCCCAATCTCATACGCACTTGGTATTCTCTCATGCTTCCCTCCAATAGTCCATGATAGACCAAGTGCACACTGTAGCATCTACACCTAGTTAGGGCATCCCCACTATTAGTGTGAAAATTCCTAGAAGGTGTACCAAGCATCCTCACTTAAGTCACTAGATGACAAGTGACCCTAAGAACAATTTGATGGCTACTGTCATTCTAGATCTACAATACTAATGAAAAATTTGCAGTAAAAGAAAACAAGATAAAAAAAAAAATAACAACAAAATAATGTATCCAGAATAATAACCCAATTAGAAAGACAATTTTCAATGAATAAATCTTTACTGATAACACTTGGTGAAGGAAATTTACAGATTGTTCTGTAAGTCCCTCTTTGTGGGATGGGTCCTTTGATATCCTTGATGCTTCAGAAATAGAATTCCCTCTCTCAATCATGTGAAAAACCCAAACAAAGTGAATAACTCTAATGGGAGCTCAAGAAAATGACAATAATGTTGACGATGATAGTGATCATGGTGAGGAATGAATGAAAAAACCAATTTATATAGCAAAGCATGGAGTTAATCTAAAAAATGGAGAATAATAAAATATTGACCAAATTCAGATCTAACTACTTGGAATAATTTATTATATTTATTGGAGAGGGAAAAGGAATTTAAAATGGTTAAATTATTTTATTTAGAAATAATTAACAAATAAAATGATTTATTAACTATTTTGTGAGAAACACGAAAGGTGTGAAATCAAAATAATTATTAAATAGTGACTTAATAATTATTTTAATAATAGAAATAAGGAAATTCAAACAAATAATGATTTATTTAAATATTCCTAAGGGGTTTAGTCAAATGTGACAAAGAATAATTATTAAATAATGAATTAATAATAATTCACAGAGAAAATTATATAAATAATGATTTATCTAATTATTCTCATGGGGTTTTTTATTTAAATTAGAAAATAATTTAATAAAAGTGGTTTACTAAATTATTTTCCACAATGAAAGTGATTTTACTATGGTAAAATTAAATCCACATGGTGTATTTCGATCCACCTAGATAGAAATGGCCAGGTGATCATTTTTTGGTGATAACATATTGCCCCCACACGTATTAGGAGAAAATCATATGATCGAAGTACGTTGTAGATTACACTTCCAAAAGACACCAAAAGGGGAGTCACACAGAGAGAGAGAGGTCTCAAGAAAGTCAAGGATGGACAAATAATGGAGGGGGCGAGACCTACAATATTGATAAAATCTCCTTTTATATGGTAGTACATGATCTCAAATGAAGCGGGGGAAGCATACCCATACCTACCAAGATAATTGAGTACAAATAAGCTACATGATACATGATACATGATACACTAACATCAATGGGCTAGAAAATAATATAATGGATCCCATATACAAAATGCGCTTGGAAAAACATAGGCTAGGACTTAATACAATAACATGTGATTACATGAGATATAATGCCCCTCAAACTGACATGTGGATGGGGGGATCACAATTGAGGAAGCCCCGCTGAACAGGGAAGGGGTCTGAAGATCTGAATGGATCATCTGAAGGAGACATGCATGTTGTGGGTGCTGCAAGCGTCAGAAATCAAACCCATAAAATCTGTGGAACTGCATCTGAGGCTGGATCAACATATGTGATCATCTGGGCATGTGGGGGGCTACCTAAAAGGCCTTCCCCTCATGAGGTTTGAAACATCTCACACAAACCTGGGAAACACTAGGCTAATCATCTAGATCACCAAACCATTAAGCGTATGAATCACAATCGTGTGATAAGGATTTGATGTCGAGCACATGAGAAACAACCAAGTCAAAGGGAAATAATTAGTCCCTTTTCTTGATATGAGGTATTGAACAAAGATGAGATTTGGGACCAAGGGACACTGCCCTCTAGAATACTCTTTTGGAATAGCTGTGTTGAGGTCAATAGAAGAGAGCCCACCAATATTGAAGCAATGAGGAATCCTCAACAAAGGCACGAGGGAACATAATAGCTTGACTGATGGACTGAAAACAGGGATGATGATGTAAGGAAACATGATGGACGGTGGACTGATGAACTTGCTTGTCAAAACATAATAAAAATGGTTGACTTGGTAGCGACTGATGAAAATCATGAGGGGATGGTCAATGAATCAAAGAGGGGTTTGACAAAGATGGAGCAGAAGGACTGGAGGAAAAATATAAGTATAATGGAAGAAATGTGACATGATGAAGAATGAAACAATGTAACGGGACAAAATGTGGACTTGAAATAGATTCCATAAGTACAAGGGTGACACATCTTAGATGTTCTGAACAAGGGTGAATCGATGATGCTACCACATGAGGGAGGACCAGTGGGGACCATAAAAACATGAGTAAATGATGGTTACTCATGACGAAAAATCGACATGAGAGTCAACCTGAACAGGTGGCTCAAATGAAGAGATTTGATTTTAAAGGGCGGTAAAGTGAAACTTCATGGAAAAAATGGCTTCCAGGTGAAGTGAAAATTACCAAAGCAAAGAGAGACCCATTATAGAACTCGATGAGATATTTTCAACGGTGCTGACAATTCGTCAAACAGAGCTATGGTTTGGTCACAATGGGTGATAGAAAAAACTAGGGTTTTTCCGATAAAAGGGTTTTTTTGCCTCCATATCCGATTCATTTTCATAGTGAGCTGTGGATAATTTGGACGGAAGGAGAAGGCCCTAAATCTTGTGGAGATCGTAGTGGGGAAACCAACTATTGTAATAAGGATTTGTGAGTTGGAGGTATGTGGCTTAACAATACTCATCAATTTCAGTGGTTTAGATTTTCATATTAGCTCCTCAGTTTTTGTTGGGAGACCCCTGCCTTCCCTTACAATCGCAATGCATTATTTGGGGCCAAATTTGTGCTCTGAAGCGCAAAAATGGGGCCCACAAGTGCGTTCAGCATAGTTTTTGAGGCAACAATTGTGCTTTGGACTGAGAGGGTGGGCAAGGTTGTGGTCTACTTGAAACTAAGGTTAAGTGAATCCATGATTATCTTTTGTACTCTGAAATGACAAAAAATAGTGGTGTATTGCATGTATGGAGAGTTAAAGATATCATGGTGAGAAAGAGAGTTTGATACCCTCGGTGTTGTGATTTAAGGGAATCAATCAGTGAGACAGATACTGGCATGATGTGGCGTGCTAAAGTTCTTGGAGAACCCATTGATGAGGGCTGGTGAGCCCTTGTGTTATGAGGAATTTTGTATCTATGAATAAATACTAATTCCCTAGGTAGGTAGCTATACCTAGAACAACATATTTAAAGTGCTTATCCTTTTTCTATAGATGATATATAAGACAAGGGAAACAAATGACCTACTTGTTCTTTCACTTTCCTTTTGTCTCCTTTGTATGTCTCCTGTCGCTCCTCTTCGAACTTAACTCGCTCAAAAAAGTACCTGCAAGCATAAACAGAAGACAGAGAACCAATCAAATCAAGAGATCTACCGACTATAAGTAAATGGAATCAGATACATTCACACATATAAACATCATATATCAAGATAAGAATATGGAAAAAGGTGTAAACAACCTTATTAAGTAGAAGGAAGAACTACAACCATGAAGTCCGATCCATTGTCACACTTCTAGCTTGGTTTCCAATCAACATCACATCAATAGCATAACACTCCAGCAACATAACAATACTTACTTACAATCTTAATCCTCACACCAACAGTATCTCCTCAAAAATTCTCAAAGTCGAGCCCCTGATCACTTAGATGAGTGCTCAATTTATAGGCCAATGGAGGAGGTTTGGTTATAAATGAGGGTATTTAATAGCCTTCCAAACTTAGAGTTAGTTTCCATGGAGGAAGGGATGAGAGGATAGGAGGATACTTAACTCATTGCCTATCCAATTTCGAGCTCATAGGAGATGATAAGTGTGGGAATCTTCTAGATGGCTCTAGAAGATAAGAATATTCCCAGAACCCTATGATGATTTCGCTCAAACTTGCCCAACGTAGGTCAAAGTGGGCCTAAGTGCTCTGGAAAGAACCTTGACATGGGCCTACCTACACTAAAGCGCACTTACCCCTAACCAAGGCTGTGATGGTCCCTCGAGGAGGCATTTTTGGAGGGATTCAGGACAAGAAACTTTCGGGGAAGGAGGAATTCAAAGTGTTGACTTGTCTAGGGCATATAGCAACTGAATTAGGATTTGATGAGCCCCAATGGCACTGATTTGAATGAGGGGAGTGATGTGCCAAAATGGATTCGTAAAAACTGCCCCCTAAAGCATGAAGTCAAAAATAATGATGTTGAGTGATATGCTTTATGATGTGGTGAGGAGGTTTCGAAGTGGATGGTGACCTGCATTGATTACAATACATAATATCATGATATTTTGATTTTTTCTCATGAATTGCTGAGGGAAGGCATAGCCATGCTCAACATATAAAATTTCATTACAAGTACATAGACAGTCATCTATAGATATAGACCCATGATAGGATGACCATTAATGTAAAGCCATTATACGAATGACTTGGTACATTTCCTAAAATCGTAGCCCGGATGGATGAAACTAGATCTGACGTCTTCTATCTCATTCAATCATTCGCTCAAGTATGAGTCTAACCATGTGAATATGTGATCTGAAGTTGAACATGGGAAGACACCGTTTGATTACCAGCCAATGATGTAAGTCGTTAACAGACGCGAGATAAATCACCGATAATGATAATGATAATGATCCTAAAGGTGTTGCAGTACATTTTGCATGGTGTGATTGGATGTTTTGATGTCAAACAACATACAAAGTCTTTCGATCGAAGGCTAGTGATGTCAAACTATCGCCAGAAGTGAGAAACTTTCCATTGATGTATGCAAGTCTCAAGGTACTGAAGGGGTGTTTTTAAGTCAACTTCTTGGATAATGTGCTAATGTCGACAAGAAGCGACTCGTCGCAAGAGGGCCTTGATGTATCCCACATCAACGACACGAAATGAGTGTAATGATTTTGGAGACGGAATTTGATTGACAACACAAGGTTCAGGAATGGCAGTCATGAAAATGAAGGTTTATGAGTATTGAAAAGGATGAATTTTAACTGAGTGACTTCTCTTGAACATGTCGGCAACATTGAATGCATTGGTAGCATTAATCCAAAACAAAAGTAATGGATGGTATGCTAGACTAAGGTATGATGACCATCAAGTAGATAACCCAACCCAAATAGTCACAGTGATGAAGTGAAAGTGTCATGTTCAAGAGCGACCTACTGCCATAAAGTGGTTTACCCCTTTTCCATTTTCCCCAGTCATTGCTGATCAATACCTCTTTATTTTTATCAAGCTTGAGGAGGATAACATATGCTTGTTGTATAATTCCACCCTTTAGGTTAATCTATCGCTATGTGATGTTTTAACGAGCCTAGTGAAGGTGAAACTTGGTCTTGTCATGATGGACAAGTTTGTCGCTATTTGATGTTTTAACAAGTCTAACAACAATGATAACTTGGTCATTTTCATGTTTAGAGAGTTTGAAAAGGGACAAAAAGAAAATTCAACAAGTTCTTTTTCGCATATTTTTCTCTCAAGTCCGGAAAAGCGTAAAAAATACAAGAGAGAACCTATTGACCATGTTCAATCAACGTATTCCTTTTTCATAAGTAATCTATCTCAGTGCAGAAAAGGGTTAAACTTATTCTGAGTAGATGTCATTTCCAATCCGTTAACGAGCTAGAAAGGAAAAGTGCTCAAAAACCTTTTCATATTTCGAGAGTCTGAAAAGAGCTTAAAGAGAAATCCACTTTGAGGAATGAGTGGTGTCTAGGATAGCAACTGGTTCTAGTGATGTTGGAACTTCTCAAAACATGTTGATTTATGTGAAGAGGCTAGCTAATAAGACCACTCATTACAACTGTTCCTCAAAAAGGGTAAAACAACCAAGTGAAAGCATATGATCGGCCAAGCAGATAATGACAATGGAAGGAGAAAAACCAAGGCTCATTTGTCAGAAAAGGCTGATAGAATGCAATCACGAGGGTTAAAATGGAAATGGATTCGTTTTTACACAAGCTTGAAACCAAAAACTATGCTTGGATTCAGTTTCATTTTTTGACAAGCTTGAAACGAAGAACTATTCTTGAATTCAGTTTCATTTTTACACAAGCTTGAAACGAAGAACTATGCTTGAATTCAATTTCATTTTTACACAAGCTTGAATCATTAAAAACTATGCTTGAGATTGGTTTACATGCCTCCAACATGATGACTCAATTTTAGATGCATGCCCCCCAAGCTTCATTACATTCACCTAAGTAGACTACTCATGGTTATCAGGTGGATGGAATGAAGGTTCATTTATGAGATCAAGTGAAAGAATCAACTGGGATTTTATGAGATCTACACAAAGACTCGACTTGGAACTTTGCTCCAAGGACCTTGTTACATTTTTTAATGAGCTTGACACAAGACAAGGAACTCTGCTTAGATTCCTTGTTTCATTTTTTAACGAGCTTGACACAAGACAAGGAACTATGGTCAGACTCCTTGTTTCATTTTTTAACGAGCTTGACATAAGACAAGGAACTATCCTCGTATTCCTTGTTCATGACCCATAAGAGGTCATGACCTCCAAGAGGTTCTCATCAGATGGGAGAAAAATGCTCTGTAAGGGATCCGTAACAAGGAATTCGAGATCTGGTTCTAATGCCCCTAGTACATAATGTACAACATCACGAAATTGATTGTCAATTGATGTAGGCATGGAATGGGTTGCCACATAATTGACCCATGGGGGGGAACATACCATTGGGACAAAGGACCATTTAGGGAAGATGGTTGACTACAAGCCATATTTGGACCAGGAAATGAAATTTGGTCAAGGGTGACAATTTTGCCTTCATGCTTAAAACAAATCACTCGAAAGAGTGTTGAAATAATAGCTCCCATGTCATAAACATAGTCATGCCAAAGAAGTAAATTGTAATCTAAAGGGCCTGGGACTACCATCACATTGAGATATACAATTTTTCCTCCCAAAGTAATAGGTAACTGAGGAAGGATCCCTAATGGTTGTCTGGTTCCTCTGTTAAAAGCCAAGAGATTCTGGGTAACAGGCACAAGTGGCGGTGAACTGAGCACTTGCCAAGCAGTGGATGAAAGGATACTCACTGATGTACCTTCATCTATAATAGTGCCAAGTAAAATCATATTACAAACCTGTACTATGAATTAGAAAGGCACATAAGAAGGAAGATGACATCCTTCCAGTCTATTCCAATCAAAGGAAGTGACCAGACTACTTGGAGGGGGTACCGTAAGAATGGGAGAATTATACCATTGAGTTATGAGAATAGGAGGATTTTCTTCTTGTCTTGATGGAACAGAAGGATTGCCCCCAAGCTCATTGGAATCTAAAAAAATGAAAAGAACATCAGTGGTATCATACTCACTCTCTACGGGAAAGGTACGATTAACCGAAGGTGAAATCGGGTCAATTGTTTCCTTGACCTGTGATGGGTCAGGTATAGACTCATGGGATTCACATTTAGAGAGAGTGGGTTTGACCGACGGTTGATTTGGGTCAGTCAGTTTATCAACTAGTGAAGGATTGAGGGTGAGTCTCCTGTAACCAGATGGAAGTATCTGTGGAGAAGAAGGATGGTTATCCAACACTTTTTGGGATTCATCTAGATAGGGGCAAAGGTGAATGGGGTGATTACCTTCACATAACCTACATGGAAACTTAAATTTACCCTTCTTTCTAGGAACTTTACTACCACTAGTTGATGGTGTGTCACCAACATGATCTCCAAAAGTTGATGACACAGGAAGATGTGATCGAGAAGACCATTCTTATAATATTTGAGTAATACTAGAACAATTTCGAAGAATATGGTCTCTCGTACAAAGTTTGCATGGATATCGAAACTTGTGAGGCTTATGGGATAGTTTCTCATCAAAAGTTGCATTCAAAGCAATCGTTTCTTGGTCGCCCCTTTTCTGAATTGGCTGCTTCTTCTTCTTCTTCCCTTTCTTCTTCTTCTTAGCCACCTGGTTACTAGTATCAATACTTTCACCAGGAAAAGAGGAAGAAGGGGAGGAAGAAACAACCGACGAAGAAGGAAAAGGGTCAACTTTGGAATCAACTAGAGGTTGATTTTGTCCAGTTGGAGGAGTACTCGATTGTGGAGAAACCATGACATTTTGAACCAAGGAGGTTGAAAACAACCATATTGGCATGCCAATGGTAAATCTCGGAAGGGATAATGTATCCATATAAGGAGCACCAATATTTCCAAAAGGAGAAAAAGGACTAGGATTCCCATCAAAAGGAATTCCTTGATCGGTGGACTTTGGATTTGTCGCTATATGTCTCAACCTAAGATCAACTAAGGAACGAGCATGGAGGATGTTATCCACATTCAATTAATTTTATTTTAATCAAAATAACATAACAAAACAAAAAAGGGATGATCTAGGAAAAAGGAATACCAAGCAATTGTGAATTGCAGAATACCTCCCGATGAACCAAGGAGTACAGGCAGGCAATCTCCCCAAATGTTGTGTTCGGTGTATCACAGTGTACAAGGCGGCCGACTCAGTTACCTAAGGATGGATAGAAACCTAGTGTTGTCCTCCCATATATACCTGAAAGTACGTGGAGGCCCAATCTATATTAGCGTTGTATAATGTGAAACTGCACAGTGAGATCATTCCCATATACTTTATGCAATGTAACACCGCCCTATATACTCGAAGGTACATGGACAAGCTATGATATAATCACGTACGTGGAATGAGGTATCGCACTCGGGATGTATCGCAGATAAGTTAGTGACAGCTGCTATGTTTTACGATGCTGGAACACGTCTCTAGTCTAGACCTCTAAATGTTATGAGTTAAGTTACAATGCTCATTAGGTTAACTGAGATAACTTTTAAGTTGATCTTCTTAAGAATTTGCCTTTCAAGGCTCACCACGTGATGTATTTGAAATTCCTGGAATGAAAATAATATGATAAGCATTATTTTCATTCAATTTCAACAATGAAAACCTTAGCTAGTAGGGATAGAGCAATCAGATTCTTGTAATCAAAGAACAAAGAACACATCTAACGCAATTTACCTAAACTATTCCTATGAGCACACACAAAACCCTTTCAATGCACATTACAAGTTTTTCTTTTCAATTCCCTTAATGTTATGATGAACAAAAGGAAACTGATGCACATACAATTAATCAATCTTTTGCAAGAAAAAAGACTTTATGACAGTTTCGTTTCGAAAGAAATGAAGACTTTTATGACACTTTCTTTTGAACAAAGATTAAACGACTGTAAACTAACTTTGACAATGAATTTCTAGTGATAAAGAAATAAGTTATGAAATACTAAACAATCAAGGCCAAAGTAGGGTTGGGAGAGGAAACACAAATTGATTTCAGAGAGACAAACATCATTAGATCATTCAACAAGCAGAAACAAAAGTAAATTTTGGAAAAAATCAAATCAAGGAAGGGATTTTTGTTCTAAGGAGGATCAATGCATCCTTGAATGGGAGACAGTGCACTTCAGAGCACTATCCTCAAGCCAGGGGTGCTCTGTAATGCTTTGTCTCTTGACCAGATCTGTGTTGGTTCTGGAGAGGCCATCCTAAGGGCTTGAAAGCACAATTTTTTTCAAAAAAAACTCTTCTAAAAGTCTGAAACAAGATCAATGGAAGTGAGTAAAGTCTACTAGGGTGTACTAGGATGAAGGTAAACTACCCGAAACGATGATCATTCCTCAGCGGAGTCACAAATTTGCTATGAGGAATTTTGCATCTATGGATAAGTACTAATTCCCTAGGTAGGTAGCTATACCTAGAACAACAGATTTAAAGCGCTTATCCTTTTCTATAGACGATAAATAAGACAAGGGAAACAAAGGAGCTACTTGTTCTTTCGCTTTCCTTTTGTCTCCTTTGTATGGCTCCCATTGCTCCTCTTTGAACTTAACTCGCTCAAAAAAGTACCTACAAGCATAAACAAAAGACAAAGAACCAAATAAAGAAAGAGATATCGACTGTAAGTAAATGGAATCAGATACATTCACACATATACACATCATATATGAAGATAAGCATATGGAAAAAGGTGTAAATAACTTGATTAAGTAGAAGGAAGAATTACAACCATGAAGTCCGATCCATTGTCACTCTTCCAGCTTGGGTTCCAACCAACATAACATCAAGTGCATAGCACTCTAGCAGCATAACAATACTTACAATCTCAATCCTCACACCAACATTATCTCCTTAAAAATTCTCAAAGTCCAGCCCCTGATCACTTATATGAGTACTCAATTTATAGGCAAATGGAGGACATTTGGTCATAAATGAGGGTATTGAATGGCCTTCCAAACTTAGAGTTAGTTCCTTGGAGGAAGGGATGAGAGGATAGGAGGTTACTTAACTCATTCCCTATCCAATTTCGAGCTCATAGAAGATGATAAGTGTGGGAATATTCTAGATGGCTCTAGAAGATAAGAATATTCCCAGAACCCTATGATGATTTCACTCAAATGCACCCAACACAGGTCAAAGTGGGCCTAAGTGCTTTGGAAAGCACCCTGACATGGGCCTACCTACACTGAAGCGCACTTACCCCTGACCAAGGCTGCGCTGGTCCCTCAAGAGGGAATTTCTGGAGGGATTCAGGCTAAGAAACTCTAAGGGAAGGAGGCATTCAAAGTGTTGACTTGTCTAGGGCATGTAACAACTGAATTAGGTTTCGATGAGCCCCAATGGTACTAATCTGAATGATGGGAGTGTGTGCCCAAATGGTTCTATAACACATTTCTATCGATGATAGTGAGATATTGGGATCTAGATCAGGAGGCCTTTGTAGTGCAAGGGCATAAGATCGAGCTCACGATCTAGGACATATAATTTTTGACAAGACTACCCCCCTTGGGGGTGGGAGGGGAAATACATCCAGTGCTTCCTCGTGGGAGACATATTGAGGAGTTTGTTGAGCATCATTGTATACGAGGTAGCCATGCAACAAGAAAGACTATCCTAATTTATGACTTGGAGAGATTGGAGACACGAGCTATAGCTGCAGTGGTGCTATGAATTTGTTGTAGCCATGCCTTCCACCATATCACTGGAGGGAAGACGATGTTGGTGGAGATAATTTTGGGAGGGACCTACTATGGGTGGGCCCAAATGCTTCTGTCATCGTTGAAACGACAGTTGACATTGTGTAGACAGGGAACCAATGATAATTATTGATTTGGGACAGTTTGTGCTCACTCTTCTTTGAGAAGACACCCACGATACAACCTCATGTTCAGATTCGGAATGGGGGCTCGTAGGAGCCCAGGATGCATTACTGGGGGAAGTTACTGCGATAAGGAGGTGGCGGGGGAATGAAACATGTGTTCCAACCCGTGTGTTTTTCTCCTTGGGACTAGATGCCTCTATATATAGATGACTATCCATGCAACGACATTAACTAACAGTGGGATCCTAACTTACCACTTCCACCAGGACAAGCATGGGGCCCAGATGGTAAGTGAAAGTTGCTATATATTTGATGCATTTATAGTTTAAAAATATGTGTATGTGGTACTGATCTCTAAACTAGGTGGTATGCAAATATAGCATCGGTGAGGCCGACAGGATATTCAGGACGAGCTACAATGCCTGGGGCTACAGATCAGGGCGAAACCTCATCACAAGAGAGACTAGATGATATGGCTCTATTGGAGCATCTTTGACATAGATGTGATGTACCACTGTCTAGGGTGACTGAGCGCAGGTGGGATGAACTTGAAGATCGGTACATAGATGAGTGTACGGGTCTTCCCTCGGAGTGGTGAGGGATCATGCGGTGCATGCTAATGGACGGATAGGGTATATAAGATCTATGCGATGGTGGGATGGAGCCGTTGGCTCAAAAATATCTAGATGGTAGTGATTAGGCATAGGGACATGTGGGTCCCCATTTTTGTTTTTTTCTATAACATGCGAGTGGGCATGTCAGATGTATTTAGAGTAGTAGACTCAAAACACTGTATGACGATACATATATATATGATTTTGCATGTTTTTGTGACGATTGTGGTCGCCATTTGTTTTATGGATGTCCTCATACATGTGATAAATTCCAATTTAGAATGTTATTAGCAATGGTATCTACATAGTGATTTTAGTCTCTAGGTACATGATTGAATGAAATGGATTCACATTCATGCATCAAAAGATTAACTTGTAGATGTTTTCTAAATAGGACAGGATTATGCACACGATAAAAACCATTCAATTGAATGATAAGTAGCAAGGAATATATAGAAACTCGAAGGTGAAGGATGCGATGATCAAGGGCATCGAATAAAAAACCTATCGCTGCATCATATTTAGCCTGGTTATTGGTGGTAGGTCCAATGCAAACATCGTTGGAGTGGACTAATGAATGCATGGAGGTAAAAATGGCCCAAGCTATCATGGAAAGATACTTGGTGAAGTGACTCACATCATCAAAAAAACCAATATAAGGTGTGGATGATGGATCCATCTGAAAGATGCAAGAAGAAAATGTGTAAGAAGGTGGGGGATGCAAGGTACCTAAATGCAAGAAGAAAGACAAAGATACATGCATTTTGATGGGAAATTCTATGGGTGCAATTTCTTGAGGTAGAGTGCATTTTGAGGATTAGGAATGATTTCTCCTTCTGGATCCTCTAATAGGTATGCCCCTTGCCCAAACATTGAGTGGAAATGTAATGGCCATAAGGTGTATGTGGTTCAAAGTAAGGGGTGATTGGACCAATCGACCTCACTATGGATGAAGTCTTTGCACTCCACAACATATTGGTCATGGCTCTGCTGTGGAAGTAAGTATGCACAATGGTGCATATTATCCCAAGGGTAATCAGGGGTGGTCATAGCTTCCATAATGTATTCATTAGAATGGAATATGGGCAGATTGTAGGAAGAAAGAACACATGATGGGGAAGAGCTACATGAAGCCTCTTCATGAGAGACAAGGTTCACATACGAATTTTCAACAGTGTGAGATACATGACTAGTATATGAAGTATATACTGATGTTGAGACTGATTTTTCTGCTGAAGGAGGTTCAACAGAATCACAAGAGGAGATATATAGGCAGTTCTCATGGAGCGATCTCATGAATGATGATAGATAGAGGATGGGAGAAGAACTTTCCATCATCTTGACATCAGGGGCAGGGATCATGTGGGTGGTTGGGAGACCTCCTCTTCTAGAGTAGGGGTGGGATCCAACTCCGCAGGTAAATCAGAAGTGGACTCATTACGAGCAGCCTCTATTTCATGAAGTACTTGAAGTGTATTGCAAAAGTATTCAATACGAGGAGAATGATAAGAATAATCGTCGTAGTTATCATACAAAGTGCAAGGGTGGTTTGTGCATAATGATCAGATTCTCTTAGCCGATTCAAGAAAGGTTACATGGACCTCGGGGATGTTAGGATGGAGAAAGGTATTTGTGACAACCTCTTTAATGTGAAGGAGTTTATGACATTTATTGATGGCATGAACGAAAACATCACATAAAGTGCAAGGAGGAAGAGGCTTTGGGGGCTTAGGGGCAGATGGAGTTGCTAGGGGATCCTTGTCTTGGGATATCTTCTTTTAGGATTTTCCCCCCTCATCAAATGCTTTCGCAATAGGAGTAGGTTCCTATTGAGGTTGCTATGGAATTGAAGCAAAGGTAGGGGTAGGAATGACTGGTTGGACCGGGATCAAAGTGGTGTAAATTTTCAACTGATGAGGTGGAGTGTTTGCAGGGGGATCAATGTACTAGACTGGGACCCCTAGGGTGATATTAGGTAAACCCAATGTAGCCATGACAAGTGTAGAATAAACTCTGAGAGGTGGAAACAATAACAATATCTGACAAAAATTGTAATGACCTGGAGGAATAACTCTTGAATGGTTAAAGGCTAGGGGAATGGATCCTGGTGGAAAAAGATTAGTAGAGACACCAACAAAAGGAGGTGGTCCTTGAGGAGTTGTACTGTTAGGTGTGGTTGAGTTAGGCACAACAGTGTAAACTGTTGTGAATGCATAGTGACCCGTTTGTGGGCTTCCCGCGATGCTTGGAGCATCCAAACACTCAATGAGCTAGGCTCAGAAGGATTAGGAGGGGGGGCATAGTAAGCACCAAGTAAAGAGAAATATTTATAGAGTCCTGGAGAAATAGACAAGACAGTGTTATTGTCAGCCACAGAAGAAATGTTGGTCTAAGGCAAAGTCTAGGCTTTTGGTTCGTAATACGTCAATTGATCAAAGGTGATGATCTTTCCATTATGGGGAAAGAACATCTTACAGTGAACCAAAGATGTGACAACTGACATGGCATAATTATAACTACGAACCAAAAGGATGTTATAGTCAAGGGGCACATCAATGACTTCGATATAAATACAGATGGTCTTTCCAGAAACTGTGACTAGGTAGATGTGGTATAAGCCAAGGGGATGTGAAGGATGACCATTCCATACATGCAAAGTGGTGGTGGACGGGGATAGGTCAGGGGATCCAAGTTGTTTCCAAACACTGGCAGACATCACATAGGTGGGGGTGCCTTCATCAATAAAACATCACTGGATAGTGGCGTTTCAAATGGAGTCTGGAATTTGGAAAGAAACAGATGAAGGTAAAGGAGGGTTATCTGACTTGTCAAAATGGAAGACAATCATCTGATCATCTTGAGGATCTATGGTGCCTAAAGTAGATAGTAAAGATTTTCATTGTGATGGACACATATGAAGGACTTCTAGTGTTGACATGGTAGTAGGAGACTACGCCAAGTCATCTACTATGCTATATATATGGGCGGCTTTGGTAGAAGCAACATTTTGACGTAACGGTCCTTTGGGGATCTTGGGTATGGTCTCAACCTTAGGTTGAGGGATCTGTAAGGTATCGTTGGGTGACAATAGAGGCTCGATAAACATTTTGGGTTGGGACTTATTCCTAGACTTAGCAGATGGCTTGACATACTGACGCGATTGAGTCTGGAGGTTGACTTGTTCGATGTTTACCTCATTAGAATTCATCAAGAGAATATGATAATCATGGTGACTAGATGGAGGATCTAGTTGAGAAGCATGAACTTGTGAATGTTGGGAACCCATATACCCTTGGTGGGGAAAAGGGTTGGTGATCATATCAGTTTGAGATGAAGCAAGGAGGGAGAGGAGTAGCAGAGGGTTGCAATCCTCGAGAAGTTGATTGAGCTTCCCATGCTTGACACATTTGAGGTAACAGTGGACTCTCATGAGTATAATGACCATAGACTCCACAACAATCACAAGGTTTGTTTTTACAAACACCGTTTTTCTGCTTGGGCTAACTACCCTATTGTTGGGTTGTGGGGTTAGGTGGAGGACCCTAAGGGGCATTTGGTGGAGCACCTTGGTTGCCTTGATTACCTTAAGGTTGCTTTTTCCTATTACCCTTCCCCTTGTTCCATTTCTTTGGATTCATGGGATTAGGACCACTCTAATGAGCACACACTTGTCCTTGTGGAGGAGGTGCTTACTGCGGCAGAGGGGGAGTAGGCAAGGGTGGCTGGGGCGCTGGTGGCGAAGGAGCTAGAGAGTTAGGTTTTATGTAAGGATAATATGGAGATGGGACAACATTGGTATAAGAAGGTGGTGCAACAGTTGGCCCTGACATCATTTGATGCATATGGGGATATGCATATGGTTTGCTGGGACCTAGATAAGGAGCGCCCTGAGAAGGATTGGGGGAGGGATAATTGTACATGGGACTGGTCCCTCCCCGAGGTTGACCATAACTAATATGAGGAGGAGCATATGGTTGTGGGTGTGAAAGGGTTCCAACAATTCCATCCATGACATGAGATGCCCCTAGCGCATTAGCAACACTGTTGACCTAGGTTGTCATTGATGTCAATATGGCAATATTCTATATACTAGATGATCCGTGAAGAGACAAGAGCAAGGCCATTAGGATAGCCAAGCCATGAGAAAGACTCTGTTAATAGAGGAGTTAACAAAGGAGGCATATCAAAGCTATCGCTTATGCTTAAGAGTATTGTAGAATATCAGAGCAAGAGAGGCATATTGGAAAAGGTAGAAGCCATCAAAGGAGGTTATTGTAAAGCGAAAGGAAGAAATTGGAGTAAGAGGAGCCACATCAGAGGAGCATTGCATGTAATACATGCCCAAGAAGAACCGAGATGAAGAAGTCATAAAAAGAGCTATCAGAGCTATCATAGGAAGAAGAGAGCAAAACAGAGCTATCGAAGAGCATATTGGAGGAGAAAAGAGAAAAAAAGAGCTATCGGAGAGCATATCGGAGCAAGGTATGTCAAAGAATACAATATCAGAGCAATGGATGTGAAAGAATACACTATCGGGAGCTATCAGAGCAAAGTATGTCAAAGAATACACTATTGGAGCAATGGATTCCAAAGAATACACTATCGGGAGCTATTAGAGTAGAGTATGTCAAAGATTGCACTATCGGGGGCAATATATGCCACAAAAGAATTATATGCATGCAAATACACTATAGGAGGCGGAAGAGTTAAAAGAGCCGAAAATCATGTATATAGGATATATACACTATAGGAGGCAAAAAACATATATATATATATAGGCTATATACACTATCGGAGGTGGAAAACATAGGTATATCAATATACACTATTGAAGGCGGAATATATATATATATATATATATATATATATATATATATATATATATATATATCGACGATATTGTAATCGGTGGGTTCTACATCGAGCCACTACCCGAAATCCCCGACAGGGACATATATGTGTGGACCCAATGACAACATTATGCAATGGTTAAATGTTATATCACATCCACCCATCACAATAATACAAAGGGGTGTCACCCCTGAAAGCACCGATTGCGATATATGTTGTGGACCTGATGCAACATTACAATTTGGATTAATATCATATCACATCCGTAGGTGAATCGACCATCGGGAAGCTGCGACTGTCGATTGTGATATATGTAGCAAACCTGATAAAGTTATAAATGCGGGCGTAATAAATTTGAAGTCCAACCTTTATCGTTTCAGTCATTTTTTCATATATTCCTGTGTATTTGAATATCTATATTGCGTGGGGTTTTGAAGGCCAAAATGCATAAGAAACGCTCCCAATAGTTCAGGGGGCCTGAACAATGCCAATTGCGATTGCAATGGTGACATGGCAAGTGGGGATCCCTGATTGGTACAGTCTCTCCGTAAAACAATAAAGTCCTGTGTATTAACATTATTAAATAAAAAAGGGACCTCTTTGATATGGTTTAATAAACATCATTTCCTTTATAATTTGGCCTACTCTTCTGATTTAACCTGTTTGTGAGGCATTGGTTAATTCGAATAGGCAGAGGAAACTACAGTGACCAAGGAGGAAACCGAAGGATCAAGTGAGCATAGAGGAAACTACAATGATCGTGGAGGAAGCCGAAGAGCAGCAGAAAGAGGAAATCGACGGTCAGAGGCATCAGGAAGATACAAAAACAAAGAACAAGGAAAGTATGTGGTTGTTGAAGAAGCTGGAGGAAACAGAGGCAGCCATAGGGTCCAGCAGAACAGAAAAGGGTCAAAGGACCAACAGGACAGAAGGTATTTGAAGAGTGAGCTTCTTAGCTAATCGTGTTACCCTATGAAAGAATTAATTAGGTATACGATGCAATCTGAAGAATAATTTTGTGATGTAATGAATAAAGTTTTATCTAACATTGTTTGAAGGGAGAGCAGCTAGCAGAGAAGCAGTCATGCTGAAGCACTTATTGTGACAACTAGATGAAATGCTTGAACAGAAAGTTGGTTCTTATACAGAGCTTAGTGCAGCTAATAGTAGACTCACTAAAGCTATGTGGAGACATTATTGAGACCATCAAGGCTATCGGAGACTCTGTGTGGACAATATGAAGAGTTGTAAAGATTGCTTCATTAGAAGACTGGTTTTCATTGATGTTGTAGCATGGAGACTATAGTGAAGTTGTAAACAAACAGAACTCAGTAAAGAAGAGTTCTGAGAGCAGAACATTACTATCAAACATGCCTTGACAAGATTGGGTCAGAACCCTTAGGGTTGGTGCCTCAAAAGTAAGAAGGATTGGAGTCCTTGGGGTTGATGCCTTAGAAGTAAGAAGGACTGGAGTCCTTGGGGTTGATGCCTTAGAAGTTAGAAGGATTGGAGTCCTTGGGATTGGTGCCTAAGAAGTAGGAAGGATAGGTGTCTTTGGCACTGGTGTCTCAGGAATTGGAAGGATTGAAGTCCTTGTGAGTTGGTGCTCCTAATTCCAAGATTGTAGCCTTGGTGAAACATAGTTGGAGCTCTAGAGGTTGGAGCCTCACAAAAGTCCAAGTTGGTGCTTGGAAACTGATTGCAACCATTTATATATTATATATATTTTATTGCAAATATTATATTAATAAAAGCATTGATACTTGTTGTTCATCTTGTGTTTTGAATATAAATGTTTTAACTGGTAAAATAATAGTTGAAAAAGAAATACTAATTCACCCCCCCACTCAGTATTTCCAACAATTGGTATCAGAGGTAGTACCTTCATTCAAAGCCTAACATCTTGAAGGTTTATCTTTAGAACACAAATGGCGAAGTCAAGGAGGATCCATGGTTCAATGGGAACTTTAATATATGGGAAGCAAGAATGAGGAATTTCTTACAAAATCAAGGCATTGAAATCTGGAAATCAGTGATTGATGATAGCACGATGGATGGATAATCCAAGGAGTACAATGCAAAAGCAATGAAGGCAATCTTGAATGGACTACCTGATTCTATAAAGAACAATCTAGGAAAATATTCATCAGCAAAGGGTATATGGGTCAAACTTCATGACCTTCACTCAAAACGAGCATTAACCATGACCATCAGTCAAGAAGATGATGAAAATCAAGAAGGAAATCCAGAACCCATCATAGAAGCTGAAAATGAGAATAATGACATCAAGGCTAAAGCAGACCTAGAAGATGAAGAGAATGAAAAATATTTGTAGAAGATCTCCTAGCTCAACTCATGGCTGCCATGGAAGAGATTAACATTTTGAAAAAGGAAAATGAGGAACTTAAAAAGATAGCACTAGCTGGTGACCAAGATCAAACAAGGGAGAAAGTTGACCTTGTCAAGCTTCAAGTACAAGAAAGGGATGAAGAGCTTGCCAGGCTTCAGAAGGAATTTCATCAAAGCAAAAGAAAACATCATGAAGAAGTCATATCCATGACAAATCAATTGGATAAAGAAAAGAAATGAGAAGATACCTTTTCAAGTCAACTTGAACAAAGGCACAAGAGCTTGAACAAAGCTGAAGAAGAGATTGGTTAGTACAAGGTAGAGGTCTCCTCTTTGAAATCTCAACTACAAGAAGCAAGGAAACAAGCACAAGGAGTTGAGAAGAAAATGAAAGCATTGGAAGTCATTGAAGGACAGGTTGATGAAGTAGGAAAGGAAAGAAACACCATGATATGTCAACTAAAAGCAAAGGATGAATAAATCTTCAAAATGAAGTCAGATATCATCTCCCTTAAAATAGAAGTAGATGAAGCTACTCGTATCAAGGAAGAAACTAAGAAACAACTTGCTAAGAAGAATAATGAGTGTGAAATATTGGAAGAAGAGATTGTCTTCCTTAGAAAAAAGGTTGAAGGGATGAACAAAATCTTGAAGAGCTCTCAGGCCTTGGATGACATGCTCAGCTATCACATATGTCTATTTGATAAATCAGGTCTTGGGTATGCTGGTGAATCCTCAAACAAGAATGATAATGCTTCAAACAAAAGGGATGTGAAGGAGCCAGAAAGAAATGGTGATGCTCCCAGTTCCAGCAAAGGCAAGGATAAACATCAAGGCTACAATGGAAGAAATCTTGGTCCAAGAAGAAATGTAGATGATGTCAAAGATGCGAGAGGCAATGGTTATGATCAAAGAATCCTAAGGTAGAAAGGCTTCAGAAGTACATCAAGGAAATCTCCATCTCCCAGGTACCAAAGTTCATTTTTTGGTTATTGTTATTCTTGTACAAACTTTGGTCACATGGCAAAAGATTATAAACCATCTCATAAAGATAGATATTATGGTCCCCAACAATCTCCAAGAAACAATTTTCCACGAAGAAATCATGAATTCTTATTCATGAACAATGTAGAATGCTTCAAGTGTCATAACATTGTATGAAACATTGGTCATACAACACATGATTGTAACTTAACTTGGGCTCTTACACAAGCTAGAACCATGCAAAAGAAGAAAGTTGCACAAGTATGGAGAAGGAAGCAAATACGATCTGAAAGTCCCTTGAACTCTCCAGCCAACAACACATGTGATTGGCCTGAATTTTGACAATCTAAGCATTTGATGGGAAGACTCTACCAAAATAGATGGTGCATATAGTTAGGGGGAGACTATGATTCTTGATCATTATTGCAGAAGCTATTAGTGAAAGGGTCCTTATAAAATCCTTGCTGAGCTATATTAACAATCATTATTTGATAAAGATCATTTCTCAATAATAATCCATAGAAGAACATGATCCTGTAACCATTCTTTGGACTGGTGCTAATATTACAGATGTTAAATGTCTTGACTCAAGGATTTAATGTGAGAATAGGTAAATTATGGACACAAATAGAGGCAACCTTCAAACAAACAGATACATCTAGAATGGAGTTTGAAGAAAGAGCGGTTGACAACATAGAACAAAACTGAAGCATTGCATGAAGATGCAAATCAATGAATGTATTTAAAAGACAGTCACAGACTGGATATCTAAATCTGCTAGCGGAAATAACTTGCAGAGATATGTACAAGAACACAAGGAAAAGATGGCTCATAGAAAGGAGAATGTTGTGCAGTCAAATATAACTTATGCTAATATTGGTCACTTAGAAAATATAGCAACAATCCTTAATATGACATCGTATCCGTGTTCAACAGCTAACTGGTGGGTTTGTAACAGTGGCGGCGGTTTTCAGGTGGACTCAAGGCTGTAAGTGGTATTGAGGGCTGATCAACCGATACCATTCATCAACCGACACATGGCAGGAGAAGGAGAGAGGAAACCGCCTTATTGGGCGGGTAATCCTCGTGCATGTAGCTCACTTGATATCGTTGTCGAGTGTTGGATCAAATACGGTTTTGATCTATGGTGCAAGATCACCGAGAAGCTTTGTTGGTCGGGTGTAATATCAACCATCGGATGGGATGGTAGGATCTATGGTGGAAGATTGATCCGGAAAAAGGTAAGCATCGATAAATGTGCCAAGGCTATGGAAAATTGGAAAATGCAAGTTCCCGTGTGTTTGGGTATACTTCCATTATACGAGGGTTATAATAAAATTAAAGGGAAAATTGCTGGACACGATATAGTTTTAAGCTATATAGCAACAATGAGGCACAACCTGTCCCCATTTCATCCAAATGAAATGATGTTGAACACTGGATGGTAGTGACTTAAGGAGAAGCACAGAAACACAAAGGAACTCGGATCTGAAGAAAGATAACAAGAAAGAAAATTTTAGTGGCATTCTCTCTTGATTTGAACTATGAAGGCCTCTCAATTCTGAATGTGGAGACAACAATATGAATTGAAGCATAAAAACCTGGACTTGGACAATTGGTATATTGCTATTTGCAATCTGATTGAAAGCATTGAAGTAGAGCATCTTAAGAATTTTTTAATCCATGATAAAGTAGTTCTGAGACATGAAGAGGGAAAAATGTGCTAATTGATGATAAAACATCAATCCTTTTATCTTGAGTAAAAAGAAGAGCACTATGATAGGGGGAGTCATAGACCCATGAAGACCTACCATTCATGAAGAATAGAGGCAGTTTGATAGGGGGAGTCCTATAGCACTCCTTTGCCATTGATGTCAAAGGGGGAGAGAAGAAGAATATTGCCATCAACAACGAAGGGGGAGATTGTTGACCTAGGTTGTCATTGATGTTAATATGGCAATATTCTAGATACTAGATGATCCATGAAGGGGAAGCATAACAGATCCATGAAGAGACAGGAGCAAGGCCATCAAGATAGCCAAGCCATGAGCAAGAGTCTATTAACGGAGGATTTAACAAAGGATGCATATCAAAGCTATCGCTTATGCTTAAGAGTATTGAAGAATATCAGAGCAAGAGAGGCATATTGGAAAAGGTAGAAGCCATCAGAGGAGGTCATTACAAAGCCAAAGGAAGACATTGGAGCAAGAGGAGCCACATCAGAGGAGCATTGCATGTAATAAATGCCCAAGAAGAACCAAGAGGAAGAAGTCATCAAAAGAGCTATCGAAGCTATCAAGGAAGCAAAGAGCAAAACAGAGCTATCGGAGAGCATATCAGAGGAGCAAAGGGAAAAACAGAGCTATCAGAGAGCATATCAGAGCAAAGTATGTCAAAGAATACACTATTGGAGCAATGGATGCCAAAGAATACACAATCGGGAGCTATCGGAGCAAAGTATGTCAAAGAATACACTATCAGAGCAATGGATGCCAAAGAATACACTATCGGGAGCTATCGGAGTAGAGTATGTCAAAGAATTCACTATCAGGGGCAATATATGCCACAAAAGAGTTATATGCATGCAAATAAACTATAGGAGGCAGAAGAGTTAAAAGAGGCGGAAATCATGTATATAGGCTATATACACTATAGGAGGTAAAAACACACACAGAAATATATAGGCTATATACACTATCAGAGGAGGAAAAAATAGGTATATCGATATACACTATCGAAGGTGGAAAAGATATATATATCGGAGTACAGAGGCGGAATATATATATATATATATATATATATATATATATATATATATATATATATATATATATATATATATATATATCGGCGATATTGTAATCGGCGGGTTCTACATCAAGCCACTACTTGAAATCCCTGACAACGACATATAGGTTTGGACCTGATGACAACATTATGCAATGGTTTAATGTTATATCGCATCCACCCATCGCAATAATACAAAGGGATGTCACCCCTAAAAGCACCGATTGCGATATATGTTGCGGACCCGATGCAGCATTACAATTTGGCTTAATATTATATCGCATCCGTAGATGAATCGGCCATCAGCCATCGGGAAGTTGTGACTACCGATTGCGATATATGTAGCGGACCCAATAAATTTATAAATGCGGGCGTAATAAATTTGAAGTCCGGCTTTTAACGTTTTAGTTGTTTTTTCATATATTCCTGTTTATTTTAATATCTGTATTGCATGGGGTTTTGAAGGCAAAAATGCATAAGAAATGCTCCCTATCATTCAGGAGGCCTGAACGATGCTGATTGCGATTGCGATGGTGATGTGGCAGGTGGGGCCCCTTAATTGGTACAGTCTCTCTGTAAAACAATAAAGTCCTATGTATGAACATTATTAAAGAAAAAAGGGACCTCTTTGATATGGTTTAATAAACATCATTTCCTTTTTAATTTGGCCTACTCTTCTGATTTAATGTGTTTGTGAGGCATTGGTTAATTCGAATAGGTAGAGGAAACTACAGTGACTAAGGAGGGAAGCCGAAGGATAAAGCGAGCGTAGAGGAAACTATAGCGACCATGGAGGAAGCCGAAGAGACAGCGGATAGAGGAAATCGATGGTTAGAGGCATCAAGAAGATACAAAAACAGAGAACAAGGAAAGTGTGTGGTTTTTGAAGAAGCTGGAGGAAACAAAGGCAGCCGTAGGGTCCAGCAGAATAGAAAAGGGCCGAAGGACCAATAGGACAGGAGGCATTCGAAGAGTGAACTTCTCAGCTAATCGTGTTACCTTGTGAAAGAATTAATCAGGTATACAATGCAGTCTGAAGAATAATTATGTGATGTAATGAATAAAGTTTTATCTAACATTGTTTCAAGGGAGAAGTAGCCAGTAGAGAACCAATCATGTTGAAGCACTTATTGTGACAGCTAGATCAAATGCTTGAACAGAAAGTTGGTTCTTATGCAAAGCTTGGTGCAGCTAAAGTAGACTCACTAAAGCTGTGTGGAGACATTATCAGAGATCATGAAGGCTATTGGAGACTTTGTGTGGACAATATGAAGAGTTGTAAAGAATCCTTCATAAGAAGACTGGTTTTCATTGATGTTATAGCATGGAGACTACAATGAAGCTGTAAACAGACAGAACTCAGTAAAGAAGAGTTCTGAGAGAAGAACATTACTATCAAACATGCCTCGACAAGATTGGGTCAAAAGCCTTGGGGTTGGTACCTCAGAAGTAAGAAGGATTGGAGTCCTTGAGGTTGATGCCTCAGAAGTAAGAAGGAATGGAGTCCTTGGGATTGGTGCCTAAGAAGTAGGAAGTATAGGTGTCTTTGGGACTGGTGTCTCAGGAACTGGAAGGATTGAAGTCCTTAGGAGTTGGTTCTCCTAAGTCCAAGATTGTAGCCTTGGCAAAACAGAGTTGGAGCTCTAGAGGTTGGAGTATCACAAAAGTCCAAGTTGGTGCTTGGCAAATGATTGCAACCATTTATATATTGTATCTATTTTATTGCAAAGATTTTATTAATAGAAGCATTGATACTTGTTGTTCATCTTGTGTTCTGAATACAAAATGTTTTAACTGGTAAAATACTAGTTGAAAAGGAAATACTGATTCACCCCCCCTCTGAGTATTTCCAACAAGCACTAGGCTGAGGCAGATTAAGGATGACAGTGTAAATGTAACTCGACTGGGCGTAAATCAGATCAAATTTAAGAGCTATCTAGAGATCTTCTTCCTCGGAGTGAGGAAAGTGAGAATCAACATATTTCGCAATGGGGGCCAACAACGATATAAGAAACCAATACATATAGACTTGGTCTTTGAAGTCAGGACCTCGACATACACTCCTCCTCCTACGCCATTGATGAACATGGTCGGAAAGGCGAGTGGCAGAAGTTTGACGGAATGAAGTCAAAATTTCAATATGGTATCATAACAGAGAGGTAACTGGAAATATGAAAGGAAGGATGTGAAAAGAGTCACTAAAGTGGAACGGGTTTCCCTACGCTGGTCTACATACCACTTTGCAGCAACTCCAATGAGCGTGCGTTGGAACAATTGAAGATGAATCGAGTCATTGGTAGTAGATTGGATGAACACCACATATGAAAGGAGCGAACATGATGATGGACCTCTAAATTAGACATAAATTAAGACATATGCCTCTAAATTAAACATAAATTAAGGCCCATCTAACCATCCTTTAGCACATTAAACCTCTCTTTTTGCATTAGATAATGTATTTTTAACTTTAATATGTTCATTAGGAAGGTTTATGAATAATTGCATATTTGTGCCTAATATTATTTATTTTTGTGGAATATTATGAGAATATTGGGCAGATTATGAAGATTTGAAGGAGGAAATAATTTATGGACTTGCTTCCTACTATAGGAGGATCAATATTAAATAATAAATCAACAAGATATTATGGAAATATGGCACCAATTGTGGAAATCCAATGATTGAGAAAATCTAGGAATGTGTTCCCTGCCATTTAATGTATATTCATAGTATTGGGAACTAGATCCACTAATCAAGGGATTTTGGTGGGGAAAGCTTCCTCCTTTCATGGGGAATGATTCCTAATAATTTTTTATAAGTACCAAATCAAATTTTCCTCTCTATATATTTTTTATTAGTCTTCTTGTGAAGAGAATTCGTATCTTTGAAGCTCCATTGTATTTTATTGCAGAGATGTAATTGTATTGATGAAAATAATGAAGATTGGTGTCATGATCAACTTCTAAATCTTTTTCTCCTCCATAGGTCTCTAAGTTTCCTTGGGCTTGGCCATCCTAGGATCCTCAGGGCCCTTTTGTATCATGTTTTTATTCTTTTTACTTCTTATTCACATGCATACCTTGTTCTTGTTTCTTTCTATTTTTGCATTTAGTATTAATGATATATTGTTGTGGGATTGGGTTAAATGGTTGACGTAAGTTATTTTGTAGGATCAAAAGCATTACTTAATCCTTGAAAAAAAATTGGAAGGTCATAGTAATCATTGAGCTACTTGGATTAGTCTTCTTATTCCCAAATCTAGATTTCTGGAACTCCTTTGTAGCAAAGAATAGTAAATTTCTGCTATTTTTTAGAGCATGCTAATGAGATTCAATCAGGTTGATTCCACTTGCATTAGATAATAAAAAAAAAAAACTATTTAATAACAAAATTTACCCCATTGTATTTTCACTTTATTAGGTTAGATATTTGATAGATTTACTAGCTCACTAGTTCTCGAATTTCTGGATTTTAGACTAGTAATTTTCTATTGTTTAATAAATCTTTCCCATGTATAGATGAATTTGTGGATAGATGTAGACAATAATGTGTATTGTTTCAGAAGTTTCTACATTGCAGGGATACATCCTGTCGTTTGCCTCATCCAAGCCTCATCCACCCATGTTGCCAAAATCCATTAAAATCTCAATCCAAATTCTTATTTTATAAGAAAAATTACCATTTCCATTGAGCTAATCAACCCATCTTGAAGCCCTTGCTTGAGTTCTAGGTAGTGTCCACCACATCCATTCTTTATTCTTCCATTATCCACATTTCCAAAGCTTCATTCCACCTTCTAGACCACTTCCTATGCATTCGGCCTGTTTTTGTAATAAAATAGTGGATCCTATAGGAGAACCAGTACATCCTGTAGGAAATCATGTAGCAGTCTGTTTTGAGCTGAATTGAGAAAAATCATCATTGAAGCTAGGATTCGGCCTCCACTTGACCTCCAATCCATCAAAAATATTGTACCCCTCTTCCTCCACACCTGTCTCCCCTGCCAAATAATAAGGAAAGATTAGCATTTCCATTTATAAAATGAAAAGATAAAGAAAAATAGTTCTTTTTATTTCTTAATTAGCACATGCATGCAATAGTTAATACTCCCTAGATCAGATTCCATGCTCAATTAGTTTAAATCATCACATGCGATACATAGGGCTGAGTTAGGTTTCTTTTACATTTAGTTCATGATCTTTATGCAATTAGAATATGTTTCTTTTCTTGTACTTTATTTCTTGCAATAGGTTAGGGTTTCCATTTCAAGCAGTTCATTTTCTGCAATTAGTTTAGGATTTGATTTCAGTACACACTCCATTACATCATGATAGAAAAGGAAAGACACAATGTATGTTTCACATATAATGTCGATACCTCTTAAGTTTGTATGAAACCTAGGTTGATAATTAAATTCGATATCCTTGGGAGTTGCAACATTCTTGTTGTAATACCAAGGCTCATCACTTTTTAGTGCCATTACTGGGGAGGTGTCAAAGTATGCATTGTTTTCTTCCCTAGTTGATTCATTTATTTTTACTTTTTGTAAAAACAAAAAATACTTGCATTAGGCATATTTCATTTCAAAAACAGAAAAGTGCATTGCATTAGTGTTTTCATTCAATCATAAAAACAAAAAAAATCTCCAACACTAATCCACTCCCCGATTTGTTCACGTGGTACAGTAAGAGCCACATCACCATTCACTTTTGCAGGTAGAAGAATAATATGGAAAATAATGTAGAAAAAATGGATGGAGATAGCCATCATCCAACCGCCCGTAGGGGTGGCCGGGAAGTGGCTATGCAATTCTTGGAATCAAATAGCCACCGCCCGGCCGCCCATGGGGGCAATGGCCGATAAAATTGTTTTTTTAAAATAAAAAATAAATTTTGTTTATATCTATAAATTTTAAATGTTTTGGAGTCATAACAAAACCTTTTACACCATTATTTCAAAATGTTGAAAATTTACCCAAAAAAAAGTGTTATTCGAACATCAACACTTTTCGTTTTGAGGGTGTTTTTTGCACATAAAAATTTAGTTTTACAAGCATTTTTTTAAAATGTTGAAAATTAACCCTAAAAAAAATCCATCATTCCATTATTAGCACTTTTCATTTTCAGGCTGGTTTTTGCACAATTTTTGCACAAAAAATTCGTTCTCATTGCCATTTTTAAAACATGTTCAAAATTGACCCTAAAAACAAAAACCATCATTCTAGTATACACACTCTTCGTTTTTAGCATTGTTTTTCATGTTTTTTGGGGGTTTTTTGGGCAGAGTTCTCGTTTCAAAGTTTACATTGTTGACCCCTTATGAATTGTGATCAAAGGTCGTCAGAGGATAGCTCGTTGACTTGTGTCAACCTCATTAAAAAATGAAACCAAGGATCTGAGCAGAGTTCCTTGTCTTGTGTCAAGCTCGCTAAAAAATGAAACAAAGCTTACCAAAGTTCCAAGTCGAGTCTTTCACTTGATCTCGTAAAGGAACCTTCATTCCATCCACCTAATTACTGCGAGTAGTCGGGTGAACGTAACGAAGCTTAGGGGGCATGCACCCTTGTCTATTTGGAAGACGAACCTGGCTGAAAAGATAGGTTTCCCTGTAGGTTATGTGATTGGAAGTGCCATCCCACACCATGCACTTTTGTCCACTCTGTGGACGAAGCCAAGGAAGTGTTTTGTCTAACCACTGACGAAACCATCCTACCATATGAATGTCCCTGTAAGTTAAGTGATTGGTTGGACATACCACTCACCTTTGTCTAATTGGCAGACAAAGCCAAGGAAGTGTTTTTGTCTAGCCGCTGACAAAAACAATCCTGCTTAACCACAGTGATTCCCATATGGTTACTGGAGACTCTCCTTTTCTCGATGCCTGGGGGCATGCAAACCTTTGTATGCAAGTGAAAAACGACCAATTTCATTTTTTAGCTTGTTAGTTTTTTTAGCTTTTTATTTTTTCAACTTCTTAGGTTAGGTGATTAGTCTGACAATGTCTATGTCGCAGACGGAGGAAAGGAAGGGTCTTGTCTAAACTGCTGACAAAACCATCCTACCTAACCTCAATAGTTCTAGTTTTTCTAGCTTTTTTTAGCTTTTTAGTTTGGTCGTTTCTAGCCTACATAAAAAGGCAATGAGCATTTCCGCAAGGTTCAAGCTTGTTAAAAAATGAACCTGCCGAATGAGTAATGTTTCCGCAAGGTTCAAGCTCGTTAAAAAATAAACCTACCACTGAGCATATGTTTCCCTAGAGTTCAAGCTCTTTAAAAAATGAACCCACCTTCGGTAAATAACTCTTGTGATAGCAATTATATCAGCGTTTTTGAACCTTGGTTGTGTTTCCTCCATGACCTCCATCCATTTGGCTGATCATATGCTTCCACTTGATTGTTTACCATTTTGAGGAATAGCTGCGACGAGTGGTCTTGTTAGCCACCCTCTTCACATCACCATGTTTTGAGAAGTTCCAAGCTCACCCAAAACCAGTTGCTACCCTGAAACACCACTCGTTCCTAAAAAACGAGTCCACTTTAAACCCTTTTCAGACTCGCTAAATATGAAAAGATTGTCGAGCAATTGGCCTCTCCAGCTCGCTAAAGTGATTGGAAGCGCCATCCCTCCTGTATATTTTAAACTTTTCAGACTTGAGGGATTATCTCATGAAAAAGTTCGAGTGCTTGTCTTTTTCGGCTCGCTAAAGTGATCAGAAAAGTCATCCCTTTTGTATTATTTTAATCTTTTTCGGACTTAAGGGATTATGCTACGAAAAATAACTATTGGAGTTTTCTTTTCGTCCCTTTTCAAACTCTCTAAACATGAAAAGGACCGAGTTGTCTTTGTTGTTAAACTTGTTAAAACAATAGCGACAAACTTGTCCACCTAGGCAAGAATGAGTTTCACTGTCATTAGACTCGCTAAAACATAGCGACAGGTTTGCCCAAGGGAAAATTATAGAACAAGCATATGTTATCCTCCTCAAGCTTGACAAAAATAAAGAGGTACTAGTCAGCAATGACTGGGGAAAAAGGGAAGAAAACTTAAAGAATTTTATGGTAGCAAGTCGCTCTTGAACATGACACTTTCACTCCATCACCATGATTGAGTCGGGTAGGGTTATTCCGTTCACTGGTCATATCACCATTGGTCCTCCATACCATCCATCTTTTGGGGTTAACGCTACCAATACATCTCAGTGTCGCCAATATGTTTAAGAGAATTCATTCAGAGAATTCACTATCCAGTTAATGCCTCATCCACTGCAATACCTTCACCCTCCATTTTTCATGACCACCATTCCTGAACCTTATATCATCAGATTGTTTTCACCTTTAGAAAATCATTTGCTTCGTTTTGTGTCGCAGATGTGGGATACATTAAGGCCCTCCTATGAGGGTCACTTCTTGTCGACATGGGCTCATTTTCCAAGAAGTTGACTTAGAAACAACCCTTTCAGTACTTTGAAGCTTGCATACCTCAATGGCAAGTTTCTCACTTCCAGTGACAGATTCACATCAATGGCCTTTGATCGAAATATTTTGCGTGGTGTTCGACATTAGATCATATATTCACACCATGTGAATTTTACTGTAGTGCCTTGAGGGTCATTACCATTATCAGTGGTTCCTCTCGCGCCTGTTAACAGCTTACATTATTGGCTGGTAATCAGGCAATGTATTTCCATGTTTGACTTCAGGACATCTTTTCACATGGATCGACTTGTACATCAGGCGAAGATTGAACGAGTTTGAAGACCTCGGATCTAGTTTCATCCATCTGAGTTGCGATATATTCAGGGATATAAAGACATCAAATGTACACAGAAGCTGCATAGATAGTCATCTAAGCCAGGGAAGATGACTCTTCATATGAAGAATCACCAGTCTACAACTGTAGACGATTATCTGTCCTATGGACATGAAAATAAATTTATAAAGCTGAGCATGGGAATGCTTGCCTCAGTTAGATCATGAAAATAATATGATGATGATGTATTGTATTGTATCTTATACAGGTCACCTTCCAGTTCGAATACCTCAGATCCTCATGATAAAGCATTTCACCCGACATCAAAAGATTTATGACTTCATGCTTTAGGGGGCAACTGTTATAGACATATTTGGGCACTGCAACCCCAATATTATATGTCGATAAACCAAGGGCTCTTTAACCCCTAAAAGTGTTGTTTCATACCCTAAAGGATCATGGTCAACTGATTACGTCATTCCCTAAAAGTTCCACACGAAAAACCACTCAGAACTGGCCAAAACTGGACCATACTGACTGCTCCACTGTCAAGGTGCGATGCATACTGACTTCTACACTAGCCAAGTGCGATGCATACTGAAGAGGCCTTCGGTGGGGTGCGATGAGCGAGGATGGACAAATGTCCGAGACAGTTTGCTAAGTGGATGCTCATGGAATCTTCTAGAAACTTCTCCTATGACACTTGCCTCTCTGAATTCGCCCAGGGATGAGTAAGAGATCCAAGAAATCTTCAAGTGGAACCAAGAACAACAAGTGGAATGATACTAAGCAAAAAACTAGAGATGACTCACACCCTTGCAAACATCTATAAATGGATCCTTCATCTGAGATATCTGGAGGTTGGAATTTGGTAATTTGTAAGGAAGTGCTGATAGTTTGTCTTTGAGAAAAGGCATTGTATTGTTGGGTGATCTTGCTTTTCATGAGGTGAAGAGGGCTTTGATGCTGGGAGGATGATGTTGGATTAGACAGCGGGTTGTAATTATCCCTTCTACTATTAATAAAATTCTTTGAGTTTTCCTCCATACAATCGTGTATTTGTGAATGTTGTTATTTGTGAATGCCATTGTATGATTAATGTATTTTCGATTCTTCATTGTTTATGATATAATAGATCAAGATGCTTTGATGGTGTTTTGTTACTTTGTCTCTACAGGTATTCATTGAGCAGGATATGTAGGAGAAGAGGTGCAAGTTCTATCAAGGGAGAGAGAAATCAAGCAAGGAGTCAAGCAGAAGATCTTGGTTGGTCCCTTTGCTTCTCTCTTATCTATCATACATAAAGGAAATTACAAATTACTTTGATTGTTTGTTTCTAGGATAGCTACCAATCCTAGTGGGACTAGCAGATTGAAAAGGCACTAGTTTTCCCGGAAACAAAAGGCCAAGTCACCACAACACTCCAAGCCCTCCATCCACTTCATATTCACTATTTATCTATCATTCATCCATCCCATTTCATGATTTCAAGAACAAACCCTACACTCTATCTCACCCTGAAATTTCTTGTAAAAGACAAAAAGAGCATCCTCTCCATTTTCACAAACCTACACTATTCCCTCTGAGCCCTAGCATTATCATACAAGCCCTCTTCATCATTTCTCATCACTCTGATACAGTTAGAATACCCTGAAAGAGGAGGAATGACTGCTACAGGAAGGCAAAATGCTACTACAAGAAGGAAGAAATGAAAAAATTATGCTAAAGCCCAAGAGGGCAGGGCTTAAGAGAGACTTAATCAAAATAGAGAACTCCAAGGCCATTAGGAAATCATCTAGGCCACAAGAAAGAAGAAGAAGGCAACAAAAGGAAATGAGGCATTCATAATCAAAACAAAACCCAAACTATAGTGATGAAAAGAGGCTTTCCAAGAGGTCTCTAATCTCTTTCTAGCTTTTTTCCAAGGTCTAAAAGATGTTATAGAAATGAGAGAAAGGCATGGAAGTCAAGTGAAGGTCCTACCCTAAGCTCAAACTATCATTTATGCTCAAAATGGGTTTCCTGTAGTTTTAACAGGTTTTCCTGTAGTTTTGACAAGAATTACTACAAGATGTCCTAGTTCTCATCTAAAAGCATTTTGAAGGTTTTAGAGGTGTCCAGATGGTGGAACAAGGTAGGAGAAAGTTGATAAGGATGTGGAAGACCTTGCCAAACTAAAAAATATACAAGAACCTATCTTGAATAAGGGGAAGAAAGAAAGTTGATGGTCTCAAGAAACAATGATTTTTCTATGCACAAATAGATTTTTGGGCTTGTCCTTGCACAACTTACAACCAATATTCTTAAGAGAAAGGATCGATGAATGCACAAGAGAGAGGCCACAAGGGCCATGAATGAGGCACAATGAGGTCACTAAGTTTCTCATAGGACGAGTAACACTTTCAGTGGGGAGGTATGATGGGTCTCTAAATTAGACATAAATCAAGGCCCATGCCTCTAAATTAAACATAAATTAAGGCCTATATAACCATCCTTCAGTACATTAAACCTCTCTTTTTGCATTAGATAATGCATTTTTAACTTTAATATGTTCATTAGGAAGGTTTATGAATAATTTCATATTTGTGCCTAATATTATTTATTTTTGTGGAATATTATGAGAATATTAGGGAGATTATGAAGATTTGGAGGAGGAGATAATTTAGGGACTTGCTTCCTACTACAGGAGGATCAATATTAAATAATATATCAACAAGATATTATGGAATTATGGCACAAATTGTGGAACTCCAATGATAGAGAAAATCTAGGAATGTGTTCCCTGCCATTTAATGCAAATTCCTAGTATTGGGAACCAGATACACTAATCAAGGGATTTTGGTGGGGAAATCTTCCTCCTTTAATGGGGAATGATTCATGATCATTTTGTATAATTACCAAAGTCAAATTTTCCTCTAGATATAATTTTTTATTAGTCTTCTTGTGTAGAGAACTCGTATTTTTGCAACTCCATTGTATTTTCTTGCAGGGATGTAGTTGCATTGATGAAAATAATGAAGATTGGTGTTATGTTAAGCTTCTAAATCTTGTTCTCCTCCATAGGTTTCTGATTTTCCTTAGAATTGGCCATTCCAGGAGCCTCAAAGCCCTTTTGTATCATTTGTTTTTATTCTTTTCACTTCTTATTCATATGCATCTTTTGTTCTTGTTTCTTTCTATTTCTGCATTTAGTATTAATGATTTCTTGTTGTAGGATTGGGTTAAATGGTTGATCTAAGTTCCTTTTCAGGATCAAAATCATCATTTCATCGTTGGAAAATATTTTTAAGCTCATAGTAATCATTGAGCTACTTGGATTAGTCTTCTTATTCCCAAATCTAGATTTCTGGAACTCCTTTATAGCAAAGAACAATAAATTTATGTTTTTCTTAGAGCATGCTAACGAGATTCAATCAAGTTGATTCCACTTGAATTAGATCAAAAAATAATTCTATTTAATAACAAAATTTACCTCATTTAATTTTCACTTGATTAGGTTAGGCATTTGATAGATTTATTAGCTCACTAGTTCTCAAATTTCTGGATTTTAGACTAGTAATTTTCTGTTGTTTAATAAATCTTTACCCATGTATAGATGAATTTGTGGATAGATGTAGACAATAATTTGTGTTGTTGCAGGAGCTTATACATTGCAGGGATACCTCCTTTTGTTTGCCTCATCCAAGCCTCATCCACCCATGTTGCTAAAATCCACTGAAATCTCAATCTAAATTCTTGTTTTATAAGAAACAATTTCCATTTCCATTGAGAAAATCCAGCCATATTGAAGCCCTTGATTGAGTTCTGGGTAGTGTCCACCACCTCCATGCTTTATTCTTCCATTATACACCTTTCTCAAGCTTCATTCCACCTTCTAGACCACTTCCTAAGCTTTCAGCCTATTCTTGTAATAAAATAGGGGATCCTGTAGGAGAACTAGTACATCCTGTAGGAAATCTTGCAGTGGCCTGTTTTGAGCCTGAATTGAGAAAAATCATCATTGAAGCTAGGATTATGCCTCTACTTGACCTCCAAGCCATCAAAACCATTGTACTCCTCTTCCTCCACACTTGTCTCCCCTACCAAATAACAAGGAAAGATTAGCATTTGCATTTATAAAATGAAAAGATAAAGAAAAAATAGTTCTTTTTATTTCTTAATTAGCGCATGCATGCAGCAGTTAATACTCCCTAGATCAGATTCCATGCACAACTAGTTTAAGTCATCACATGTGATAAATACGGTTGAGTTAGGTTTCTTTTACATTTAGTTCACGATCTTTATGCGATTAGAATATTTTTCTTTCCTTGTACTTTATTTCTTACAATGGGTTAGGGTTTCCATTTTGAGCAGTTCATTTTATGCAATTAGTTTAGGATTTTATTTCAGTACATGCACTCCATTACATCATGACAGTAAAGGAATGACACATTGTATGTTGCACATATAGTGTCGATACCTCTTAAGTTTGTATGAACCCTAGGTTGATAATTAAAGTCGGTAGCCTTGGGAGTTGTAGCATTCTTGTTGCAATACTGAGGCTCATCACATGATTGGTTGGGTCTTCTCTAGGATTACTCTCAAACTTCAGTATGTTTGAAGGGAGTTTTGTAGGCATTTCTGGCCATGTGGGATCATGGAGAAGGGGATAATTGATAAGCTAGTTAAAATCTGGGAGACTTAGAACAACGACAAAAGGAAGTAAAGGAGTCAGATTGACCACACCAGTTGAGGTTTTGCTAGTGGGGGTACCTTGGTTGGCACATAGGTTACCACCATGGGTTCCTGTACCTGCATTGATGCCTAACATGATGGGGATATGAGGATGAGGGGACTCATAATAAAAAAGATAAATGAGACAAATTAGTAGAATCAGAATTAGAACCAGAATCATGATTCGATGGAGGACTGGGAGGATGAACTAGCACTTGATGGGGAGGAGTGATATGGCTTAACGGGAACTGAGGGTGAAGCCCTAGAATTCGATGCGAAAAATGATTTGGAGGTGTTATGATGTCTAGACTAAGTGATAATGATAGGAAGAAAAGAGTGACAAACAACAAGCAAACACTTAGTGCAATGGTGCCAAGTGTAAAATAACTATGTTAAGGATGTTACTCTAAGGCAAGAAAATAGATCCTATCAAATAAAAAGGACCTCTAGCCTATAGGTGATTTGATTCCTCAAACACTCCTAAATCCATTGTTTCAGATGGACTTCCAAAGAACTTCTTACTTGATGGAATCTCATCCCCGCAAGTAGATTTTTCCAGAGAAAGGTGGGGTAGAGGACCAACTGCTTCCCACATCCAATCTTATAAGGTGTTTTCCTAATATTGGTCACTATGGTTACCTTCGTCCCATGGGGGTGGTCGAGCCTTGAGCTTCTTGGTTGTCAGCCACTGCACATAATTCCTTGCCACCAGTTGGGTAGCCCCAAGGAGAATTTCTCGCACGATGACCTAGCCTAACCCCCTTTGAATCAGGTTTCTGATGCACTCCATCTTTGACCATGGGACGGTGAAGTATTTTAAGCTCCCTAATATGAGAACTTCTATTTCTCAATGAAAATTGGCCGATGGGTGTTATTGGAAGCTTATCCCACCGACCCTACACCTACACTACAAATATCGTTTGGCCCTGATGCCCAAGTGGGCTTAATCTATGTGTGTTGATTTATTAAGGTGTGGTGTTTAAAGTCTTGGATTGGTAGTGTTAACCAAGCTATTGTTCACTTAAGGTGTGAGTGTGTGAAAAAGATGTGTCAGGTGGATGACTTAATTGAGCATGTTTCATGATGCCATATGCTGCTGAAAGTAAAATGTTGAAATACTGTAAATGAATATGAAATGATAGAAAATTGAATAGTCAATCAAGCATACACAACCCCACCCACAAGGGATACTAAATAACTAACCAAGAGAAGGAGAACAGGCTACTCAAAGAAACATAAAGAGGCCAAAAAGATCTGATGTTAAGGGATTGGGATTTAAAGGCCCTTAACTACTAGAAATGGTGTAGACAAACAACAAAAATCAGAAGTGAAAACTGTTGTAAAGGACAGGTATGAAGCTCTAAGACCTAGGATGCTTTAGTGGATCCTAATGGGGAGAAGGTAAACCCAAACTCTAAAGTGAGGAAAGGTAAAATAAACCTATCGAATCTAAAAAACAAAGGCTAAAAATGCTGAAAACCCTAGGCTCCTAACTCAACAAATGTCTTCCTAACAATGTGGAAGAGTACTATAAACCCTAGGGGGTTGTTTCCTTCCTCAAAGAGACAAAACAAGTGGATCTAGGCCTAAGGGAGACTGATTAACAAAGTTAAAAACCCAAACTACTCTGCAGATAACATTATCGACAAAACTATAAAAAAAAATTGATTTTTTCAGAAAAGTTGTAGAACACATGTACTAACCTATTTTCAGTGAAAGCATAGTTCCTGGGCTAGAAAGTGTGCTTTGGAGTGCACTAAAGGGGCAAAAAAGTTCCCTCTATCCCCAAGAGTCTCGGTCGGTAGATCTCGGATAAATGTTTCCGTCTCCTGCTTGGATGGTACCTGTGACCTACAGAAAAGACTAGAAACCCGACATAATCTAAAAAATTAACAAAGTAGGGCTTAAAAATGGAAATAAAAATTGAGAGGCCTAAAAAATGGTTGAAGAAACCCTGAAATTTCTAAAACATCAGTTACCCAAAAACTTGGTTATTAAACCAGTGGAGTCATCATTTGTTAGTGTGGAAATTCCTGGAAGGTGTACCAAAAATCCTCACTTAAGTCGCTAGGTGACAAGTGAACCTAACAACAATTTGATGGCTATTGTCATTCTAGACCTACAATGCAAATGGAAAATCTGTAGTAAATGAAAGCAAGATCCAAAACAAATAGAAACAAAATAATGTATCCAGAATAATAACCGCATTGGAAAGATAATTTTAAATGAATAAATATTTATTGATAACACCTGGTGAAGGAGATCTAGATATTGGTCTGTAAGTCCCCCTCCGTGGGATGGGTCCTTTGATATTATTGATGCTTCAAAAATAGAATTCCCTCTCTCAATCATGTGAAAAACAAAAACAAAGTGAAGAAATCTAATGGGAGCTTTAGAAAATGACGACAATGTTGACGATGATAGTGATCATGGTAAGGAATGAATGAAAACCCATCTTTATATAGCGAAGTGTGAGTTAATCTCGAAAATGGAGAATAATAAAATATTATTGACCAAATTCAGATCTAACTACTTGGAATATTTTATTACATTTATTGGAGAGGGAAAAGAAATTTAAAATGGTCTAGGCAAGGAGAGATACTCCTCTTTCACGCTGAAGGTAAGGGCACAAAACAACCCTCAAAACTGGCCATGCTAACCTGGTTGTTGTGATATGGCTTGCAGCCTACCACACATCACTACTGCTACTTACAACACCCTTCAAACAACTCATCCATTATCCTCGAAACAAATTTGTTTCCAGCCCTTAAGGCCTTGGCCTAGGAGCCAACAAAATCAACATCCAATAACAATCTTTGATCCCTTTTCTTGCCCTAGAATAGTCTTGCAACACACGCTGCCCTAGCCTCCCTTGCTATGGCCTCAAAACAAAGATCTCCCTCTCGAACAAGATGCTTCCTTAAGGCATGCATTCACAAATGGATGGTCCAAATGCCTCACACTCACCTCTTATTTATACTCAATAAGAGGGCTCCAAAACATCACTTTCTAGGGGCTATCGAACTGTCACATGCCTAAAATATCCTCAGGCCGACCTTAAACTTAATTCATAACCCCAACACATAACTTAAAAAATTCATAACTCCTCAACAATAACTCGAAATCAAATGATTCACGTTGTGTTAGAATCATCTCACTAAGAGCTATCATCTTCATCAATCACATGTTGAAGACTCATCATGGCTTTGGCCAAAATCAAGATGCGTACAAAACCCCCCACTTGGGTTCCAAGCCCACAAGCTTCCTTTGTGGTGCTTTGCCCTCCAAACCCTGAACCCTAGGGCTTGGAGTACCTCCTAAGCTACAAAAATAAACACTTCCTCTTAGTGAGGGAGGTACTACCAAGAATAGGAAGTAACCATCATCATCTGACAACACTAGCCCATCTAGCATCCATCACTACAACATACCATGTAGATGAATCTGACAATCTCAGTAGTGCCTCTGCTTCTTCATATCTGAACTTGAAGATCCCAAACCTCCATAAGGGTGCTCCCTCTAAGGTTAGACTCCCTCTGAGCCTACACGATCTCCACTGGCTCAATCCTGCAAGTACTCATCCTCCTGGATCAAATACCACTCATGAAAATCCCACCAATCTTGGATATGTAACGTCACGATCCAATGACGACTCTAACCTGCCAATCTATAGTCCATCACATGAAGCCATCTCGATCAACCTGATCTCATCCATGCCAAAGAAACCCTCGAGTTGTCCCAACCATCCATGACAAGCCATAGGAATTCCATGATCTACAAACCACCACACAACATACTAGAGTGCACCAGGTTCACCATCGATCCACCAGAACTCCCATCACATCTCATCATGTAGTCTATCGAGACCACATTTCCATGTCTTCAGTTGAACCCTCTGCTCCATGATTTAGACACCCATAACTCCCTCTGAGTTGCTTAGTTGTGCACACTTTGATTCATTGTCCCTAAAAGTAGCTCACATACCCTCTGATACCATGTTGAATTTCCATGACCTTAGGTCTAGGTTAGAGTCTTAAAATCACTGACGCTACCAAACTGAGAATATCAACCATAAACTACTTTGCATAATTAAATAAAGTAGTAAATCACACATGCACAGAACATAGACAACTTTTTAATTTTTCAACCCAACTTTGTTATATTAAGAACATATAATACAACAGTCTAGGGATCCCATACCATGGATAATGGCCCTTAGTACAAGATACAAAATTGGGGCTTGGTGTCAATCCATCGACAACCAATATGCCCTCAACAAGATACTCTGACTATTTGGATGATGTAGGAAGCTCTCTCAACTCCTCTTGATTGTACCCAATACCTGCCCAGTCCTTTGGCTCCTAATCTGCAGCTTCTACCCCTGTCAATGCTCCAAGTCCATTTGGCCACTGAATCTCGGATATCTAATCTTCTCTCTAGTTACACATTCATCCATCAAGGCCAAAATACATCGAGACTCTTGTCAAGTTGTTCACAACTCCACTTGTGAACAAATCTCAATATGCCCACTGTTTCTCCTCAACTACTTAGGGACTTCAACCCACTATGGTCTTCCTGTGTTGCACCGATGAAGACCAACATAGGGCATGGAGGGATGCCACATTTAACTGCAAGATTTCCATCTCCCACAATGAACATGGGCTAGGAGGACTTCCCATCATATGCTGCAGAATTCCTTCTTCACACACAAGTCTCGGGCTCCACAACTGTTCCTCTGGTTCTTCAACCCTTGAGCTCAAAAATTTCCTCTCTTGCAATTACCTTTTTCCATCAAGGTGTTGCTCAATGGGCTCCAACTTATACACTATCACACTGTCCTATAGCAAACCATAGTTCCCAATCTCATCCACACTTGGTGTTCTCTCATTTTTCCCTCCAATAATCCACGAGAGACCAGGTCCATGCTATAGCATCTGCACCTAGTTAGGGCATCCCCACACTTGGGATACCCTTACACGTGGTTTCCCACAAAATTCTCCAATCCGCCCTTTGATTCTACAATTGAGGAGATATTGCACAAATTTTGGCACATCAATGTGTCCTCGCCTAGGACACCATCAATCCATCATACACAGGTCCATTTGCAACACACCTTGTTGCAGTCCTCTTGCATTCTAATCTAATGTGTTGTTGTCACCTTGGCTACTTAGTAGGCCTCCCAATAGTCCACGTGGGCTCCTCCAAACAACTCCTAAGGCCTCCTACAAGCAACCCACAAACTGACCCAAGCAATGGTCAACACTTTGACCCAATGCACAACAATCTTCTGCTGCAAGTCCGTTGCTCAATCACTGTGAAATATATCACTTGTGTAGGGAATCTAATCACCAGATTTCCCCTCCTTGAATTCCATAGGATGCCCTATCATGATCCAAACACTAGTCAATATCCTTGACCCAATGCACCTCTAACACTGCTCCAAAATTTGCTTGTCACTTTGTTGTTTTTGACTGTTCTGGTTAGGGAACTTTGGCATATTGTTGCATCCCTAAATTCCTCTTAATAGTCATTGAACATCCATCCAAAAACTTTGTTCTAGGAAATGCGAGCTACTCCTCTTCCATGCTGAAGGTAAGGGCACAAAAAAACCCTCAAAAATTCCCACACTAACCTTGTTGTTATGGTATGGACTTCGGCCTACCACACATCACTACTTCTACTGATGACACCATTCAAACATCCCATCTGTTAGCCTCCAAAAATACTTGTTTCTAGCCCTTAAGGCCTCAGAATAGCATCCAACAAACTTGACCTCCAACAACAATCTTTGGTCTCTATTCTTGCCCTAGAATAGTCCTCCAACCCACACTGCCCTAGCCTCCCTTGTTGCGGCCTCAAAACAAATGTCTCCCTCTCCAACGAGTTGCTTCCTCAAGGTCTGTGTTGCACAAATGGATTATCCAAATGCCTCACACTCACCTCTTATTTATACTCAATAAGATGGCTCCAAATCGTCACTTTCTAGGGGTTGTCGAACTGTCACATGCCTAAAATATCCTTAGGTCAACCTTAAACATAAGTCATAACCCCAACACATAACTTCAAAAGTTCATAACTCCTCAATGACAACTCAGAATCAGATGATCCTTATTGTGTTAGAATCCTTTCACTGAGAGCTATCATATTCATCCATCACATTTTAAAGACTTGTCATGGTTTTGGCCCAAATCATGATGGGTATAAAACCCCACGCTTGGGTTCCAATCCCACAAGCTGCCCTTGTGGTGCTTTTACCTCCAAACCCTGAACCTTAGGGCTTGGAGTACCTCCCATGCTACACAAATCAACAATTATTGTATCGATTATGTTTTTATGGCGATATTAGGATGCCCCAAAGAGACATGTCTCTCTGTGAATTAAATTTAAAATTAAATTTTATGTTCTTTCTTTAAATTTTAAGTTAAATTAAATTTAAAATTAAATTAACTTTTCATTTCTTTTGATTTTAACTCATATAGTTGGGGACTATCTCTTGCAACTACCCAAAAATCAAAAAGAGTCTCACAACTTCTTCAAATTTGGCACCATAGGAGTATTGATGGACTTACAATTCATCATGCCAAATTTCTAAAGGATCTTAATGATGTACTCTCCTTGTCTAACAAAGATTTCACCAAGATTTTTCCATATTTCCAATCACAAATAGTAATGCATAATACCAAGATCCTTCATTTGAAATTTAGAGATTATATCCCTCTAACACTGGATAATGAGATTCTCATCCCCTGTTAGAAATAGATCATCAAAATACAATAGAAAAATCAATGGCTCACCTTCAACTACTTTGAATTACATATTTGGATCCACACTACTCTTTGTGAAGCCAAGACTCAACAAATAGCCATCAATTTGAGAGTATCATGCACGAGGATCCCATTTAAGCCCATACAAGTCTTTCTTCAATTTACAAATATGAGTCTCTCTATTATGAATCTCAAAATCTCGATGTTGTTTAATATATACTTCCTCCTCAATGAATCCATTAGGAAATATAATTTTAACATCAATTTGATGTAGTTTCCAACCTATAATAGAAGCAAGAAAAATAACAGTGATGAGCCCCGGAAATGGGTAACTATATGGGCTCATTTTGCCTATTATTCTCATTTAATCCACCATTCTCCATAGTTTTATGCATGCTTTTGAATATATTTATGTTAATTGTGTGAATGGGAATAGTCACTTTACCACAAAGTCTAATACGTGCTTATTGCAGATTTTTGGACATTTTTGGACGAAGATTAGGCATTTATGAGCACATTGGCAACCAAATACGAAGAAACAAGCCTAAGGATTTGTAGAAGGGGTGTCTCCTGCACTAAATGACCCCTTCCTTGAGTTCTCCACCATCAGCTTGGAGTTCAACAGCCCACCAAAGATGATTTCAAGGGGCAGCTGAGCAGGTCTAGTGAAGTGGCTGATTAACTGCAATTTTGGGCAGCCAAGTTCCTAAAGTTTGGAGTCCTCATTTACATAAGTAGGAAGGCTTCAAGCCTTAGTAGTTTAGTCATTTGTTAGTCTATTTTCGCACTTTAGTGCAACCTTGTATCAACACATTTTTGAGCTTCTTATTGTAGACATTTTTTGGGATGTAACTATTATTTTTTGATAAATGAATATGAATCCAGCTTTGCACCAGCTATGATCTTTCTTAGGAGGCTGTAGCTCTTGGGTTTGGGCCCAACCCAAGTTCCCAGTACCTCCTCTATGTACTTTTATGTGTTTTTCTTGCATTCATAGAATAATTTCTATTATTTAGGTTAAAATATTGCTTTATTACTTAGGTTATTTTTTATGATTAAGATAGTTGTTCATGCTTCAGGTTGATTTGATAGTTTTGTAACAGAAAAGATCCAAAAAAAGGCTACCAAGAGGTCCTTGATTTCATTTCTCCTTCCTTGGGACCATGAATTGAGACCAAGGCACATTTGCTGCCACAAAAACACTATTTTTGTCTTCCAATGCAATTGCTAGTGTTAGATTTTGAGTTGGAAAAATTGATATCAGTTGTGTTTTCATGCTTAAATTTGCTCTGGCTTAGTTTCCATAGCTTTCTTGCATGATTTCCTATCTATAAATTTCTTTTCATCACATTTCTGGTTTTTAGGGCAGATTAGGTCAAAATAGATAAATCTTTGTTTTTTTAGTCTTTGTTTGGATCAGTTTGGAAAGTAGTGTGCAGAGCACCTGTGAGACACTCCTACCTACCCTTCCTCCATCATACAACCTACTCCAATCCTTCGCTCAAGATTTCTTTCCCTCACTCTCCACACTTTCCCATCTTGCCCTAATTTCTAGATTTTTGTTCAACATTGCTTTCTTCATCCTTGAACAAATCCAACCATCTTCATCACTCCTGAACTTCATTTACCAGGTCCTAAACCTCTTAAAACCCTTATCCATCCTTCATTTCCACTTTCCCACTATTTTTCCACCATCGATCCTCTAAAAACCACTTTCGGCCTGTTCTTGTAGAATTTCCTGTAGATCCCTTGCAGCCTCCTGTAGAAGGTCATGCGGGCGATTTTTCAAAGTCTGATCGTGGTGGAAATCTCTAGAAGGGTGCTAGGGACTCCTTAGGTCCTCTCCACACCTTTCCAACCTCTTGCAAACACCCACTCCATTTCCTTTCGCCAATAAACCTCTGCACAGTGAAAAATAGTTAAAATACATGCATAATAATTTTACATAAAATTGCTCAAAATTACAAAAAGATGATTTTTCCATATTTTCCTTCAAAAGTAGCTTAAACACATGCATTTTACATTTTCAATAGTCAATGGCATCCATTTCAGTAGCTTACATCTCTTTTCTTGCACAAGTAAGGTTAGTCGGTAAAACTAGGGTTTGCTAGGGTTTTCATTTCCTTTCAGCTTTCATCTTCTTTCTGCAAAGTAGACTAGCCTCTTTTGAGTTAGATTTCATCCATCACAGTTAAAATCTTCTTCTATGAACTCATAGAAATTGGTTTAAGCTCCTAGTGAACTTGTGCCAGCTGATCAAGTGACAGCCTGTAATAAGAGCTAGTACTTGTGCATATGGCACCGTCACTTCCAAATTTGTTACGAACTACTGGGTTGATAAAAGTAAAGTAGGGAGTCTTAGGAGTTGTAGCATCATTGCTGCAATACTGGAGCTCAACATATTTTTTGCACCGTTGCTAGGGACCCATCAGAGTATTTTGTGATTACTACTTTTCTTCTATTTTCTACTACAACCTTCTGCTAAGTAGTTCATTTCAGCAAGTGTAGATTAGTATTTCCTGCTTTCATTTCAATTCACCAATTTCATTTCAGCAAGCGTAGATTAGAATTTCCTGCTTTCATTTCAATTCTGCAATTTCATTTCAACAAGTGTAGATTAGCATTTCCTGCTTTCATTTCAGCAAAATAGATTACTCTTTTCCTGCTTTCATTTCAGCAAGATAGATTTCAGTTAGTTTCAATTTTGAGTTCAATCTATTTCAGTTTTTGCAGGTACAAGTAGAAAAAAAAAACAAAAAAATCACCCAAAAAAGGAGATTTCATTTCATGCCTCGTAGGAACAGAGACAATTCAGGAAAATTCCTACCCAACACCCCCACCACATCACTGATTCACCCTTCTCTCTTCTTTGGTGGCAGTGATCCTGAAGAACCTACAGGTGAACCTTCAGAGATATACGAAGATCCTATAACAGAAGAAGAGCAAGAAACCATTCCTCCTAAGACCATGGATAAAAATAGAAACGGTAGAGGAAATGGGGAGAGAATAGAAGGTACCTTTCCCATCCGAGAGACCAATGGGGACACAAAAATGAAAAACATAAGTCCCTCAGCCTTAGCTCACTTCCATGGATTGACTACTGAAGACCCTAATACCTTCTTGTTTGAGTTTGTTGTCCTTTGTCAAACTTGTTACTATGCAGAAGATGAGCAAAAGTTGAAACTCTTTCCTTCTACCCTCAAGGATGCAGCACTCTGCTGGTTCATGGGGCTACCTGGAAACAGTATCACAACTTGGGCTCAAATGTAGCAATCCTTTAACAACAAATACCAGGACTACTATAGGTCAAAGGATACAAAGGAATAAATCTTTCGATTGACCATGGGAAGTGATGAATCTTTAGAAGACTATGAAGAGAGGTTTCAACTCAGTTATAAAAGGGCCAGGTGCACACTTGACCCCGAATCTCTGAAGTTGGTTCTGCTCAGAGGAGTCCCTAAAGACCTTCTAGATACCCTCCATTTGTTGGCTGAGGGAGACATCTACTAGCTACCTTATGATGACATAAATACTGTGTTTAGAAACCATTCTAGGGCAGCTAGAAAGAGAGGTTGGGGAAGTCAACTTTTAGCCAGTACCCCCTTATATAGTTCATTCCTTAAAAATGAGTTTGCAAATCAGATGGAAGGCTTCAAAAGTGAGATGAAATAGACCATTGCCATGCAAATGGATACCTTGCGAATCCAAAAAAAACAAGAGGAGGCCGGGAGGGCTTTGGCCATCTTTTGTCCCAGGTGCACCAGAAAGCATTCTAGAAACAAATGTCCATTTCACTCTATAGAAGTGTGTTTTTTCTGTGAAGAAGACCATCCTACAAATCAGTGCCCTTCCTTGCCCGTATTTAAAGCTATGTACGAAGGGGCTGAAGGAGCCACTGAACCATTCTACTTCATGAACCAAAGGAGGCCACATGGACCCAAACCTTACCAGCAAGGAATGCAAGGGACATCCCAGACTTATTACAACCCCAATCAAGTCATTTCCATGCCTTCCTGGGGTCCCCCTGCTCATCCTTCCTGGTCCACACCCCCTCCTTGGTTGTATCCTCCTCAATACCATACCCAACTAGCTGCACACTCGTTTCATTCTCACACTCAGCCACAACCTCAGTGGAATGCACCTCATCAGGGGTGGAGGCCCCAATACAATTCTCCTCCTGCTCTTTTGCCTCCACCACCTACTCAACCACAACCATTACCTCCTGCTCAACCGAACCCGAACCCCAATAACAAACAGGCCCAATAGGTATATACTAGAGAAACCACATGCCCTACCTATGCTGTGGAGATTCAGGAGATCAACCTACGATCTGGGAAGGTCCTCCCAGATAGCCAACCTCCTCCTAAGGAGGATGAGGAAGAGAAACGGGGAAGTGAACCCAAAGCCATTCCACCTTTTCTTGAGAGACTAACTGGAACCACGCAACCAAACCCAGGAGAAACTAAACTTTTGGGAGAACTTAAACAGTTATGTGTGAAAATACCACTTCTCCAGGCCATAAAAGACGTACCAATCTACAATAAGTTGATCAAAGAGAAGTGTTTCAGGCACCCAGGTAGGCACAAGAGAGATGCCCCAACTATCAATGTCATAGGAAAACTGTCTGACCTGATGTTGGGACAGGTAATCTGTCCAAAATATCTGGACCCTGGGAGTCCTATAGTCAATGTCCACATCAATGGCACCATAATCCCCCACACTTTGATTGATCTAGGGGCTGCCATTAATGTAATGACCAGGGACACTATGCTCAAACTCAACCTTTAGAGTTCCCTAAGAAAGACCTCAACAGTACTGTAGTTGGAAAATCGCTCCACTGTGGCTCCTGAGGGGATTGTGGAAGATGCCATGGTCTCCGTTGATTCCTGGGAGTACCCTGCTGACTTCTTGGTCCTTCAGCCAAAGGCAAAACTCATTGGGTATCCCCTCATCTTGGGAACGCCTTGGTTAGCTACTGTACATTCTTACATTAGTTGTCGAGCTAGGAGCATCACCATCAAGAATGGGCATATGTATAAACAGCTAGTCCTATATCCTCTTGCCCAACCTCTGCTAGAACATGACTTATCTCTCTAGTTGGAGGAGGAAGATGAGGATGAAGTCTACTCTGCGCCATTGTGCACAGTGGAAGCCACTGGGGGAGGTCCTCAAACTGAGGATGATCTTATTGAGAATTTGATTCAAAATCCACCCCCCAGTGTGTTGCCATTAGAAGAGTTGGTGGAAGAAACCCAAGCCAGTGCTTCAGTTGATCTCTGTATGGCTGATCCAACCTCTCTCTGAGTTAAGAATGTGGAATTTGGCCCTGAAAGAACTTTGAAGATCAACTCATCCCTATCCCCCTCTCAGGAGAAAGAGCTGTGTAGCTTATTGAACAACCATTTGGATGCTTTTGCTTGAAGCTATAAGGAGATGAAAGGAGTCCACCCTTCAGTCTGTACCCATCAAATCTACATTAAAGAGGATTGTAAACCAGTCAGGTAGCCTCAAAGGAGGATGAATCTCACCCTTAAGGACATTGTCAAAGAAGAACTGCAAAAGTTGTTGGATGCAGGATTCATCTACTCCATCTCTGACAGTGATTGGGTTTCCCTTTGGTGCTTCTGCCCAAGAAAAACAGGAAGTGGAGAATCTGTGTAGATTATCGAGAACTTAACAAAGCCACCAAGAAGGACCATTTCCCTTTGCCTTTCATAGATCAAGTGTTAGATGGCCTGGCAGGGAAGAAGTTCTTTTCCTTCCTAGATGGGTTTAGCAGGTACAATCAGATCCAAATCAGCCCGGAAGACCAAGATAAGACCACTTTCACTTTTCCATGGGGTACCTTTGCCTACCGGGTCCTTCCCTTTGGGTTATGCAATGCTCCTGCCACTTTCCAGAGAGCAGTACTGAGTATATTCGCTGAGTTGGTTCATGATTCAGTGGAAATATATATGGATGACTTTACCCCTTATGGTTCTAACTTCCAAGAAGCTCTGACTAACCTGAGGAAAGTTTTAGCCAAGTGTATTGAGATGAACCTGTCCCTCAGTCCTGATAAATGTGAATTCCTAATGACTGAAGGGACCGTGCTAGGTCATACAATTTCTCAGCGAGGTTTACAGGTGGATCCTAACAAGATTACTATCATCCGAAGGGTTCCGCCTCCTCAAAAAGTAAGAGATGTTCGAAGTTTTCTAGGCTTAGTAGGATATTATAGAAGATTCATTAAATATTTCAGTAAGATAGCCTCTCCATTGTTTGGTATTTTGGGAAAAGATGTTGAGTTCATATGGATTGACAACTGCCAAGAGGCTCTGGATGCTTTGAAAGGTAAGCTGATAACTGCCCCAATCCTGAGAGGTCCAAACTGGGTCCTACCTTTCCACATTCACACAGATGCCTCGAACAAAGCCATAGGAGTAGCCTTAGGAAAAGTTGAGGAGACGCTATCGTATGCCATATATTTTGTTAGTAAAAGCCTATCCAAGGTAGAGTTAAACTATACTGTAACTGAGAAAGAGCTCCTGGCTGTAGTCCATTCCCTAAACAAGTTTAGACACTACATCATTGGCTATCAAACTTTCGTGCATACTGATCATGCTGCAATTAGGTATTTGATGAATAAACCTGATGTAAACACTCATATCATTAGATGGTTACCTTTATTGCAACAATTTGATTTGACCATTGTTGATAAGCTAGGTAAGGAAAATGTTGTTGCTGATTTTCTGTCTAGACTAGATTTGCCTACAGGTGAAGAAGGGATAGTGGATGATCAAATTCGAGATGAACACCTGTTTTCTATTTCAGTAATCTCTCCATGGTTTGCTGATATAGCAAATTATTTGGTTTTAGCACAGTTTCCGCCATACCAGTCCTCAAAAGAGAAGAGCAAGATCATGAGGAAAAGTGCCCCATTCACTTGGATTGGGGGCAATCTTTTTAAACTTGGCCCAGATCAAATTTTGAGATGATGTGTCATGGAGGAGGGAGTTTTTGACATCCTCTTAACCTATCATGATGGGCCCTGTGGAGGCCACTTTGCAACAAAGAGAACCGCCTTCAAAATTCTACAAGCAGGGTACTATTGGCCCACTCTTCATCAAGATATCAGGAGATACATCAGCCAATGTGACAGATGTCAAAGGATGGGGAAACCTACTCCAAAGGGTGAGATGCCCTTGCAGCCTCAAGTGACTTTCGAGTCATTTGAGAAGTGGGGCATGGACTTTGTAGGTCCTATCAATCCTCCTTCAAAATAGAAGTCCTACATCATTGTGTGCATGGATTACCTGACAAAGTGGTCGGAAACAAAGGCAATCAAGGCAGCAACAAAAGAAAAAGTATCTGAGTTCTTGAGGGAAAATATCTTCTACAAGTTTGGCTACCCAAGAGAATTAGTCACAGATCAAGGAAGTTAGTTGACCTCTAACCTGATTGAATACCTACTCACTCATCACAAGATTAAGCACAGAACTTCCACCCCTTATCATCCGCAAGCAAATGGACAGGTGGAAGTTACTAATACGGCTTTGGAAGGGATTTTGAATAAGGTAGTGAGCAGAAGCAGAAAATATTGGGCAGATCGCTTGGTTGAGGCCACCTGGGCCTATAACACTAGGAAAACTACAACAGGTTTCACACCCTATGAGCTGGTCTATGGGAAGAAGGCTTTGCTGTCCATAGAGTTTGAACATAACACATTGAGGGTGGCAGCTCAGCTGGACCTAGATCTCAGCCATGCACAACAGGAAAGATTGCTTTAGTTGAATGGATTATATGAACGGAGAATGCACACCCTTCTCCACTCAGAGGTAATCCAACTTCAAAGAAAGATATGGCATGACCGGCACCTCAAAGAGAAACAATTTCAGCCAGGAGATTGGGCACTGCTATAAGATTCAAGATACAAGGATTTCAAAGGCAGGCTAAGGAAAAGATGGTTGGGACCATATACAATGGAAACATGCAATGACAATGGTTTAGTCCTTATTCGAACCATTGAAGAATAAGCCATCCCCATGCTCGTCAATGGGCATAGATTGAAGATCTACAGGAATCCCCTTTCCAAGCAGGAGTTCATTGAGGCTCTTGGTAAATCAGTATTGGTAGTGGAGCAAGTCCTTGTCTCCACTCCACCTACACCATGAAAAAACAAACACCAAAAAAAAAGGAGAAAAAATAGGAAAGAAATAGAAAAAATAAAAAAAGGAATAAAAGATCCTTGGGTGAAAACCGCTTGGAGGTGCCCAGGGTAGATAGTGAGGGTGAAAACCTCCTTGAGGCACCCCAGATATCTCAGACAAAAAGAAAAAAAGAAAAAATAAAAATAAAAGGAAGAAAAAAGAGAAAATAAACCTAATTTATGTTGAATAAATTGCAGGAAGCAGGAAGGTCATTATAGGTTTTAGGAGGATCGCATAAGAAAAAAGACAGATGACATGACTAGGATGCATGCATTCCTCAAAACCCATTCCTCCATCATCGTTACCCTTTCCCAAGATCTAGTCTCATTTGGTCTGAAATTCCACATCCTACAAGAAGCTCTGTATCTTCTATAGGAGGATCCCGTAGAAACTACAGAAAAGCCAAAATTGATCTCAGAAGAGGACCCGAGGGTTTGAAATTGTCTATGAGGCCTATGAACCTCCATACCTCCATCCCTCATTGTATGTCACCATTTTCCATCTCTATACACCTCCATTACACTCGTTTTTATGTCCCTTCACAGTCACCCACAAAAATCCTGTTTTTTCATGCTGCAAACAAATTTTTAATGAAAAATCAAAGCAGCAGTTTTTTTCACTCACCATACCTGGTACCCTGCATTCGTGATTCCTTTTTAGCCGAGACCCTCATCAGTAGATGTAGCCCTACTCATTTTAGCTTGAATTTCAGAAGGAGAAGTAGCTACAGGAAATCCTACAGGATTCTTGTAGCAGCTGATCCCTCTGAAAAACATACTACAGAGACAGGGACAACAAAGTATAGAACATGAAACATGCATGGAGCTCTGTTTGAACATGTGAACATCATCAACAGCCCGAGGCCAAGCATGAAAAGTGCGAGCAGCAACAACAATGAAGAAATGGGTTCCAAAATCTGAAAAATGCATAACACGGCCGCGACTACACAGGTAAGTGCCTAAACCTATTCCTCAATTACATGAATCATATTTAAAGGCTGCGTGACTATGGGAATGGTTCGGATCGAATGGAATAGGTGGCCAGTTAACTGGCCACCCTCGGTCAATTATACATCCTCCTGGAATCCAAACGAGCCCCGTCAAATTCAAAAATGTTGATCAGATACGCAGCCAACACGTGTGGAATGTCCATTCAGAAAGAAATGTTCGGGACTGGTAGTGGTGGCAGCAGATAACAGGAGTAAGGGAGGTGATGGTGGTCAGATGGCATGCAGAAACATTATGACCATGATGTATGATCAATGGTCCGGTCCGGCCACCTCATTTCGTCACCATGAATCACGCCCGCAGTTAAAATACAGCTCAGTTAAGACATTCACCACCCTTCGTTCATTTTGCCTTCACGATGTTCTTGACTGGAGTACGCATATACCACTTCTAGATTAGCTAACCAGTCGTTCTTCGCTATATTTCTGCCTGTTTTTTGAAAATCTCCTACCTATCGAGCTCTACAGGAAGCACAATTTCATTCTACAGGAGCCATGTGACTTCTAGAGGAAGGGTTCCTAAGGAAAGGTAGAGGACAGCTCTGCAGAAAGAAAACCTGGGATTTTCGTCAAATTTCAAGCTCAAAATGAGGTGGGCTCAGGAAAACTTCTCTGTGCATGATTTGTTTTAAGTAAGGTGGTGAATTGAACACGACGTTAGATTGACAAAGAGAGTAAAAGTTTGCCTACACATTGAAAAAAGTAAAAGTCTCCCTGCATATTTCACTGAGTCTACACAGTTTCTTTCTTTCTTTGCATCCGAAATCTCCTCATCATTTTTCAATTTCTCCTATAAGGAAGATACATGCATCAGTAGAGGTCAGCCTGTGTGTGTGCGACAAAAAACTGAATTTGCATATATATCTATGTGCTGAGAAAAGAACCTATGTCCTTATTGTTATAGACAATTTTGTGCCTTGCAGCAACAAGCATGAATTGTCAATAATCCAAGGGATCCAAAGTTCCCTAAACATGATGTTCCTACCCCTAGAGGAACAAGGTCAGCAAACCAACAGCTCTCAGATCAGTTCTCCACCTGAAAACACTCAAAAACAAGCAATCCTGAAATCAAAGCAGGTGCTCCACTGGGTTTCTGCGCTGAAACACAACTGCTCCATGGTGTACCTGCGTTGCAAAGCAGGCAGAACAAAGCCCACCTGCGTTGGGCGAGTTTGGACATGTGGCAGAGTGAGTCATAGCTTTGGAATCTTCCAAAATTGACACTTGGATCAGGTATTTCGCCTTGTGATGAGTCAGAGGCTTTGTTTCTCCAAGTGGAAGCAAGGTTCACCAAGTGGACTCAAGAACTGAAGATCAACTAAAGATTAACTGAAGAGAGAGAGGACACAAGGCAGCTACACATCAGTTGCAAGCTGACTCATCCTTTCTCAATTCATCTATATATTGAGCTCTCTCCTATGAGCTCAGGGGGCTGGAATTTTGTGCAAAGTAATGATATGCTGTTGGTTTCATTCTTGAGTTATTGGGTGATTGTTTGAGAGAGGTGAAGAAGAGCAATTCTTTCTGCTGGGAGGTGTTGCTGGGTTGGAGCCTGCAATGGTTGTAATCCTCTCAGAACCTTTATTTCTTCATTAATAAAAGCTATTGAGGTTCTTCTATGTGCTTTTGTTCAATTATATATTGTGATGATTGCATGTTTGGTTTACACTAATCCATAAACCAGTTATGATTGCATGCCTCTTGTAGTTTCCTTCTTTGTCATTGTGCAGGATCTCATTGTAGCTGGGCGAGCAGAAGGACAAAGAGCTAGGAGCAAGCGGCCAAAGAGGGGAGTTTGGATTCGACATTAAGCGCAAGGCAACGGTTAGTGCTTCCTCCATTCTCTTTTGCTTTCATAAAGAAGTAAACTTTCATTAGTTTGTTTTACAGTTGTTGCTAAGGAACTGTCACCCTTAGAGTGGGTTAGGGTCATCCGAGTCGGATACTTTTCCCTACAACAAACTGGCGACTCCACTGGGGATCGTATCCGTTTGATTGTGTTTGTAGTATCTTTGCTATTCATTTCCTGAACAAAAGAGTACCAAATCGAAAAGCTTTTGACTATATCAAAAGCGAAGTAGAGGGGCAGCTACTCTTGCTCATTTTCTGAGCAGTTTCATGATTTGAAGAGCTGATCTACAAAGATCCTTGTAAGCTCTTAGTGATAGCTTTGCACCTTCTAAATCATCCCTTTGAGTATGCTTGACTGAATGCTTCTGATTTGAGCAAAAACCGTGCATTTTTGAGAAAATTATGACCCGGAGACTGTGAAAACGCAACTCTCGTTTTCCAAAGCAGGTAGTACACAGGCTACCTACTTTGCAACACAGGTCCCGAACTAGCTACCTGCGCTGAGAGCCAGTTTGACTGTGCAGAGCCTGCGTTGACCCAAATTTGCTTAGTGCATTTGGGGTTTCCTCTTTTCTCTTGCCTGTTTTCACTTAGTTTTGCTGCTAGGTGTCAGACTTGTGCCTGTTTTGAAACCAATATTACTTGCCATCATTCTGCCTCTGTTATATAAAAAATTGTACTTGTTCTTTGTATTTCTTGCTCATTTACAATTTCCCATAACGAAAAGTAAACTAGTCATGCTTTTGGCCTCTTAGATCTGAACCTGTGTTAGGCGTTTTGCTGGTCTAAAGAGTTAGCTTGTTTGCTGTCCATAGCTGGTTAGTCATTTTACTTTCGTTCATATGGTTTGATTTCATGTATTTCCAGTGATTAAGCAAGTAAATCTTAAGGTGTCTTTTGATTTTGGACAAGCTTGTTTACTTTCGCTTTAAATCGAAATCAAAGTTATATAACCACTTTCTTTTTGTATCCATCCACATTAAGAAAGGGAAAAGAAAATACATGCATTGTGCATTTTGCATTTGACTGTGTGCTTGACGATTTAGAAAAATTTGCATTTTAGTGTGTGCTCTATGATCTGTGTGAAAAGATTTGCCTTTCTTTTCCCTCAGTAGTTAAGGTTTTCAAAGTTGAAAGATTGAAAAGTTTGCTTCTCATCTTAGACTGCATTCAGGAATTTGTTATATACATCTCGTGGTGATCCTTAAAGGCAAACTGATAAGCAAGATCAACATTAAAATAAATCCAATTTACATAACAACACTTTGTAACATAACGCAAACACATAGAGGTCTAGGTAGAGACGTGTTCCGGCGTCGTTAAACATAGTGACTGTCGATCTCTACAAAGGTGGGTGATTCCTCCTGAGAGTCGGTGGCACTAATACGGACTTGTGCTCCCACGTACCGTCGCGTATATATTGGGAGACCCCTATAGGCAATTATCCTTTATCCATAGGAAGCCGTGTCGACCGCCTTACTGATCGTGATGCAGTGAACACAGCATTCACGAAGATCGACCACCCGTACCGTAAAACGTATTCTGTGGTTTCGCGAAAAGTTTGGCACACCCTCTGCCTAGAACTCCAGAGCAGTTTCTTTTGGCCTTTTTCAAACTCTATAACTGAAAAAGTCCATCCGAGCATTTGTCACTTCGGGCTCGTTAAAACATCGAAGGCGACTAGAGTCATCTTTAGCTTTTTCTCGACTCTTAAAACATGAAAAAGCAAGTTTGTGTCTAAAAGCGTCGTTAATAAAATTTATTTTAAGCGGAACAAAATCACCTGTTATTCCCACGTTGATCTTTCAGTTGAAAAGTATGGAGCCCACCAACCAAGGAGGCAACCTTGGCGGAAGTCCAAATCCCTTCTCCTCTTGGGGAGATGTTGGTGCGCCTCATATGGCAACATTGTCACTTCCAGGATTGACAATTGGCCTACCTGTATGGCTCTTTTCAACTAATGTAGTCCAGATCGCCACTAATCCTGAGCAGTCGAATCAACAATCAGACCAGTCTAGGACTACCCACCAGCCTTCCACTTCTTACAATACTTCCTCTGATCCTTCATCTTCGCGAGGTAGAACTGGCAAAAGTCAGCCTCCCAAGGAGAAGGAGGAAAGGAAGAAGAGAGAAAAGAAGCAGAAGGAGCCTATGGCGAAGGCGACTGGGGGCAAGCAAAAGACAGCTGACAAAAACCCACACACTGCACCGACCGGGCCTAAATCGCCATGTGTCATTTGCGAAGGGGCCCACTTCCATCTTGATTGTCCTTGTATTCCCCGGATACTAAGGGACTGGTCCCCAAGATTGCACAATCCGGTAGCATCAACCTCTGGCAGTCATGTTGATTGCAGTCCGTCAACTAGCGAGAGTGAAGGACGAAGAGGGAGACCAAGATCACCCTGTATATTGTGTGAAGGCGAGCATGCCATCCAAAAATGTCCATTCTTAGATGAGGCAAAGAGAGTTTTGGAAGATCGTCCGGTTTCGCCGTTACGACTTCCTCCTGGATACCAAAAACTCGCGCCTAATCCCTCGATAGTTGAAAATCCAGCTGACCCGCCCAAGTGGTCAGCTGAAGTGTCGGTCATTGAGAATGAACCTACTGAATCCAGACCAGACGAAAGTCTAAAGGTCGAAACGGCAGTTGACCCGGTTCTTCCTTCAGAGGTTTCATCGTCCAATGACTCCGTCATTGAAGATCCATCTTCAAATGACACCCTCACTGAGGAGGATAAGGATGACACCATCCATATTCTTTTCATCAACACAGACTCTGATGAGCATCAGGGCAATGCGCCCATTCCTTTATCGCAGGAAGGAACATCGTCAGGGTCGTATCCGGCCGTATATTCGGTCCCACCACCAAGCAACCTAGTTGTATCCTTTGATTGGAATCAACTAGGCAGACCCCGGTTACCAGCCAGTATCCCATTCAGAATCATAGTCCAAATCTACAGAATGGTGATGGCTGGAACTATCATTGATGAAGGGGCATCTGTGAGTATCCTTTCCTCTGTTGCTTGGAAAGCACTGGGTTGCCCGGCGCTTTTACCTGAGATGAGAAATCTATCAGGTTTTGATAAAGGAACCAGTCACCCGTTAGGGATTCTCCCCAATGTTCCGCTTACATTGAAAGGGAAGTCAGTTCGCATGAACATCATGGTCGTCCAGGGACCCTTGGCATATAACTTACTCCTTGGACGAGACTATATATATTGCATGGAGGCAATAGTGTCCTCGCTCTTTAGAGTCATGTGTTTTCCGCATGAAGGAAGAATGGTCCAGCTAGTAGACCAACTTTCATTTCCAGGATCACGCATTGCAAATAGTCAAATACCATCCCTTAACGGTTTATTCACTCAAGGAATGCCACCGCCTCCGGTTCTACTCCCCGATGAATGCGAGTAATTCGGAAAGAAAGAACTGGAACCCAGGGGGCATGCACCCTGGCCTGCCTCGGGCAGAGAAAACCTTGGGTATAAAGTTAATTTCCGCAGAAGAATGGACTAGTCCGTACCCCGTCCGGCAGTGGAAGAGAGGGTTGTTCTAGGGTAAAATTCTTTTGTCAAAGTTATGTGAGCGAAGCGGTCGCTCCCTTTGTCTAAAGAAGTGGGCTCTCCTAAGGAGGGGGTCTATTTGTGGCAGCAAGAAGCCACCATCTTTGAATGTCAAGCCTCACCCATTAAAACAAGCTGTTTTGAAGGATAAGTAGGGGCAGTCTTCAAAGAAAGAGATGAAATTGCTGCAACAAGTGGTCACCATCCTTAGCAACCTAATGATAGACATCGCCGAAAAGAGAGTTTAGTTTGCGGCAGCAAACAAAACCATTTTTCGGATAATAAGTAAGAGATGGCAGAATCTCGAAATTATTCTTTATACCTGGGGGCATGCAAACCTTTTGGAGTGCAAGCACGGGACGACTATTTATTTTTTTTTAATTTTTAGGTCCTCCCTTTAAACCTGTAGGTCTAACCCGTTAAACTCGTAGGATTAGCCGTTTCTAGCTTGCATAAAGAAAGGATGAAGGGCAAAAGTTAAAACCTGCCAATTTGGAGTAATTAGTGAGGTATCGCTCCTTAAATAAGATTACCTCACCTAAAGCATTCCTTGTATTAAGACTGGTATAAATCGAGCAGTTTTAGCAATGTTCATGCTCGTTAAAAAATAAACGCGAGAATCGAGCAGTTTTTGTGCAGAAGTTCATGCTCGTTAAAAAATAAACGTAGATTGTGAGCAATCTTTCCCTAGCAGTTCAAGCTCACCCAGAAAAATGAACCGGTAAACAACCTCGAGAAATGTAACCTTTGAAAGCCATATTAAAAGCCCTTGGTCGTGTTTATATGCCATCACCTCCATCTGTTCATTTGGCCAATCGTTCACCTCCATATGTTTGTTTACCCATTTTGAGGAACAGCTGCGAAGAGTGATTTCACTTAGCCATCCTTGTGACACTGCCGTGATTGGAGAATTCCAACCTGTACCTGGAATCTGCTGCTATCCCTGTTCATCACTCGTTCCTCAAAAGACGAGTCTTCTTTGAGCTCTTTTCACTGACTCGTAAAATATGAAAAGTTTGCCGAGTTTTGGCCTTCCAGCTCGTTAAAGCGACCGGAAAGCTATCCCTCCTCTAGATTTTAATCTTTTTGGACCTGAGGGATTATTGCACAAAAAGATCGAGCGCTTGTTTTGTTCGGCTCGTTAAAGCAACCGAAAATTCATCCCTTCTGTATTGTTTTATACTTTTTCGGACTTAAGGGATTAGATGACGAAAAAGGAATTTTGGAGTTAACTTTTCGTGCCTTTTCAGACTCTCTAAAAATGAAAAGGACCGAGTTTTCCTTGTCGTTAGACTCGTTAAAATGATTAAATAGCGACAAACTTGTCTTTAGACGAGAACGAGTTTCCCTATCGCTAGGCTCGTTAAAACATAGCGATGGGCTTGCCCGAAGGGCAGGTTATAGAACAAGCATATGTTATCCTCCTCAAGCTTGACAAAAATAAAGAGGTACTGGTCAGCAATGACTGGGGAAAAATTGGGAGAACCTCACAGTATTAATGGTAGCAAGTCGCTCTTGAACATGACACTTTGTCCTCCGTCCGCTTCGGGTTGGGTTGTTTCATTCACCGATCGCAGAATCATGGTCCTCGCCACACCATCCACAATTGGGGTAATGCTACCAATCCATCACATCAGTGTCATTATATGTTCAAGAGATGTGGTTCTGTAAAGAGTCAACCCTGTTCCACCCACTGCCATACATTATCCTTCATCCACTTCATGACCGCCACCCTGAATCATACATCACAGTTTGTTTTCACCTCATCATTATCACTAGCTCCGTTCCGTGTCACTGATGTGGGATTCACTAAGGCCCTCCTTTAACGAATCGCTCCTTGTCGACATCAGCTCATTATCCAAGGAGTTGATCTAGGAACACCCCCCTCAGTACTTTGAAGCTTGCATGCCTCAATGGCAAGTTTCTCACTTCCGGCGACAGGTATACATCAATGACCTTCGACCAGAAGATTTTGCATGGTGGTCGACGCCAAGTCCTTTTTCCCACCATGTAGATTGTACTGCCGTACCTTGAGGGTCATCATCCTTATCGGTGATTCCTCTCGCGCTTGTTAACGGTTTACATTATTGACCGGTAATCAAGCGATGTCTTTCCATGTTCGACTTCAAGAAATTCTCACATGGATCGACTTGTACATCGAGTGAAGATCGGAAGAGATTGAAGACCCCGGATCTAGTTTCATCCATCCGGGCTGCGATATATATTCAGGACATAAAGACATTTGATATGTACATCATTGCAACAGATGATTATCCTTCTCAAAAGATGATAAATTCGGCAGAGAATTATCAGTGAAGGATGATAAATTCGGCAGAGAATTATCAGTCTAGCATCAGACGATCGTCTGTTCTATGTACCAAAATGTATTTATAAAGCTGAGCATGGGAATGCCCGCCTCAGCTAGATCATGAAAAATGTATGAAAAATAATGTATTGTATTGTATCTTATTACAGGACACTTCTCAGCAGATTGAATGAACTTCGGATCCTCTCAATAAAGCATTTCACCCGATAAACGACCTCATACTTTAGGGGGCATCTGTTATAGACAATTTTGTGCCTTGCAGCAACAAGCATGAATTGTCAATAATCCAAGGGATCCAAAGTTCCCTAAACATGATGTTCCTACCCCTAGAGGAACAAGGTCAGCAAACCAACAGCTCTCAGATCAGTTCTCCACCTGAAAACACTCAAAAACAAGCAATCCTGAAATCAAAGCAGGTGCTCCACTGGGTTTCTGCGCTGAAACACAACTGCTCCATGGTGTACCTGCGTTGCAAAGCAGGCAGAACAAAGCCCACCTGCGTTGGGCGAGTTTGGACATGTGGCAGAGTGAGTCATAGCTTTGGAATCTTCCAAAATTGACACTTGGATCAGGTATTTCGCCTTGTGATGAGTCAGAGGCTTTGTTTCTCCAAGTGGAAGCAAGGTTCACCAAGTGGACTCAAGAACTGAAGATCAACTAAAGATTAACTGAAGAGAGAGAGGACACAAGGCAGCTACACATCAGTTGCAAGCTGACTCATCCTTTCTCAATTCATCTATATATTGAGCTCTCTCCTATGAGCTCAGGGGGCTGGAATTTTGTGCAAAGTAATGATATGCTGTTGGTTTCATTCTTGAGTTATTGGGTGATTGTTTGAGAGAGGTGAAGAAGAGCAATTCTTTCTGCTGGGAGGTGTTGCTGGGTTGGAGCCTGCAATGGTTGTAATCCTCTCAGAACCTTTATTTCTTCATTAATAAAAGCTATTGAGGTTCTTCTATGTGCTTTTGTTCAATTATATATTGTGATGATTGCATGTTTGGTTTACACTAATCCATAAACCAGTTATGATTGCATGCCTCTTGTAGTTTCCTTCTTTGTCATTGTGCAGGATCTCATTGTAGCTGGGCGAGCAGAAGGACAAAGAGCTAGGAGCAAGCGGCCAAAGAGGGGAGTTTGGATTCGACATTAAGCGCAAGGCAACGGTTAGTGCTTCCTCCATTCTCTTTTGCTTTCATAAAGAAGTAAACTTTCATTAGTTTGTTTTACAGTTGTTGCTAAGGAACTGTCACCCTTAGAGTGGGTTAGGGTCATCCGAGTCGGATACTTTTCCCTACAACACTTATGCTTTGTTCTGTAATTTTTTTTTTCATAAATAGATAGTCAAATTCAGGGTGACAGTAGTTTAAAATAGGGGAATTATTGTCATTTGATGTTGTAAGAAAGCACATGGTAAATTCCTTCTTGGGTTCATAAAAAACTAAATTCAACTATCCTCTATTTTGGTGATTGACTATGTTTTTTTTTCCACCTGAGCATTTTATTTTCTAGTTAAAACACAAACTCAACACCATGCCAGGAGGATTCATGAGGAAAGAACCCTTAAACTCTAGCAAATTGTATGAGCACCCTAAGGTGGTGGACCTTTTCACCAGGGCAAATTGGATATCCTTCTTTGACAGAACTCAGGGTTATGATAAGGAGGTGACTGAAGAGCTTTTGATGTCCCTAAGACCACATTCGAAGGCACATGCCACAGTTAGTTTTAGGGGTTTGACCCTAGAACTTACCTTGATTTCATCAGTAGGATTACCGATCTACCATTGGGGCTCCCTTAGAGAAAAGAGGAGAAATCATTGGGACAAGTGGCTAAGAAAACATTTTTTCCACCTAAGAGATTTCTACAGGAAGTGAAGGCAAAGAACAATAGAAAGAGAAATCCCCTAAAATTTTGGCAAGGGGAGCAACAGTTGTGCTTGCTGCATTAAGAACACCTACAAAACAAAAAGGAAAAAGAAAAAGGCAGAACTCCATGTACTTTAAAGCCAGAAAAAGCACAAGGATCAAAGTGGGCAAACCCTAGCCACCATCCAAGGAACCAATTGTCATTGAGGACTCACCCAATAAAAAGAAGAAAGAGTCTCCTTCCACCTATGAAAGAGGAAGCCCAAAAACCTCCACATGGAAAGAGAAAATTAAGTTGATGGACTCAAAGGTAGTTCTACAGGAAGCTGAAACATCTCTACAGGAAACTCTATCCAAGTTAAAGGAGATTGACAAATTGGAGGAGAAGGTAGCCAAACAGTCACAGGGGGAGAGAAAGGCTAAAGAAATACCTGAACCTAACCCTCAGCCTAATTTGGGCTCATATTACAATCTGTTAGAGGGTGGGAGAATCATTCCACAGAAATTTGTTGTATCGTTATTTTTCGAATTAGAGAAAGAGAGGGTCAGAACACACACATGGATGCAAATTGCCAAATCTAAAGGAGTGGAGGACATAGGTCACATGGAGGATAAGCTAAAAGAATTAAGAGGGGAATTTTCCATGGTGAGGAACATAGAAAGCTACAAAAGAGCCCAGCTACAGGAGGAGAATGAGTTGCTGAAAAAGCAGTTACAGCTACAGGAAGTCCATAAGGAAGATAGGCTGTCCATTTTGGAAGGGAAGCAGTAGCAAGAAGGACCTCCAACCGACAAGGAAACAACTGAGAAACAACAGATAGAGGGAGAGCTACAAGCTAATGTGGAGATGCTAACAAAACTGCTGTAAGAACAGGAGTCTCAGGCAGCAAAAGAAATACAAGTTTTAAAACAGCAGTTGCAAGAAAAAGAAGCCAAAATGGCCTGCATGGCTAGTTGGGCAGTAGAAGCCTTACAATGTAGGAAACCTGCTAAATCCTATGCATTATATCTTAAAGACAAATGGTTGCAATTTCAAATTAACACATTGGCCCAAAGGGGCACCACTCCATTTCAGAATTATGACCAGTTTCTACGTGTGACAGTAGCTCAGCTGAAGATAAGGCCAAGTTAGTAGAATTCTATTTACACAACTTGGTGCTTCCTAACATGAATCTATGGGACCCAAATACTGTATTAGGAGATCTGCAACTCATGGCCATGGCTTCTTGGTTAAGCCATGAGGAAAATAGGGCAGTAGAGATTTAGAAGATTATGGCCAGGGAACTAAGTGAGCCACTCATGATCAGGGAAGAACTAGAAGATCCCTCAAGTCTTATATATTCCCATCGGTACCTTGCAAACAACCCTCACATCGCACCTGAATATGTTGAAAGGCAATATCAGGCCATTGCTCACTTTGAAGACATGGAAAGATTGTTTGGTGATAATTGCATTCATGCTTGCACAAGGAGATGGAACACATTGTCCCATAGTATGAAAATAAGAGAGTACCACTCCCCAACCAGAATGAGGGAGGCTATGAGAAGAGTACCCCTATACAAACAATCAATGCATAACTTGAAAGCCAATTGGATCGGCCTTAAGTTCAGCCCTCCACTACTGCTAGGGCTGTTAGAAGGGGTCAAGGAAGAAGAGCAGCAAAGACAATGGGAGGAAGTAGACAGAAAGGTAGGTTTTCATGATAAAGAAGAGAACATCACCTTAGAGGCCTGAGATGTTAGAGGGGTAGTCAAAGCGATCAAAGATGATGAACTGGATTAGTTTCTCAGAGGATGAGCAACACATTCAGCAGGGGGTTATGATGAGCCCTAGAAATGGGTAACTATATGGGCTCATTTTGCTTATTGTTCTCATTTAATCCACCATTCTCCATAGTTTTATGCATGCTTTTGAATGTATTTATGTTAATTGTGTGAATGGGAATAGTCACTTTACCACAAAGTCTAATACGTGCTTATTGCAGATTTTTGGACATTTTTGGACCAAGATTAGGCATTTATGAGCAGATTGGAAGCCAAATACGAAGAAACAAGGCTGAGGATTTGTAGGAGGGGTGTCTCCTACACTAAATGACCCCTTCCTTGAGTTCTCCACCATCAGCTTGGAGTTTAATAGCCCACCAAAGATGATTTCAAGGGGCAGCTAAACAGGTCTAGTGAAGTCGCTGATTAACTGCAGTTTTGGGCAGCCAAGCTCCTAAAGTTAAGGAGGACTGTTGGGAGTCCTCGTTTGCATAAGTAGGAAAGCTTAAAGCCTTAGTATTTTAGTCATTTGTTAGTCTATTTTCACACTTTAGTGTAGCCCTGTATCAGCACATTTTTGAGCTTCTTATTGTAGACAGTTTTTGGGATGTAACTATTATTTTTTGATCAATGAAGATGAATCTAGCTTTGCACCAGCTCTGATCTTTCTTAGGAGGCTGTAGCTCTTGGGGTTGGGCCTAACCCAAGTGCCCAGTACCTCCTCTGTGTACTTTTATGTGTTTTTCTTGCATTCATAGAATAATTTCTGTTATTTAGGTTAAAATATTGATTTATTACTTAGGTTGTTTTTGATTATTAAGATAGCTTTTAATGCTTCAGGTTTATTTGAAATTTTGGTAACAGAAAAGATCCAAAAAAAGGCTACCAAGTAGTCCTTGATTTCATTTCTCCCTCCTTGGGACCATGAATTGAGACCAAGGCACACTTGCTACCACAAAACACTGTTGCAATTGCTAGTATTAGATTTTGAGTTGGAAAAGTTGATGTCAGTTGTGTTTTCATGCTTAGATATGTTCTTGCTCAGTTTCCATATCTTTCTTGCATGATTTCCCATCTATAAACTTATGTTCATCACATTTCTGGTTTTTAGGGCAGATTAGGTCAAAATAGATAAATCTCTGTTTTTTTAGTCTTTGTTTGGATCAGTTTTGGAAAGTAGTGTGCAAAGCACCTGTAAGACACTCCTACCTACCCTTCCTCCATCATACAACCTTCTCCAACCCTTCGCTCAAGATTTCTTTCCCTCATTCACCACACTTTCCCAACTTGCCCTAATTTCTACATTTTTGTTCAACATTGCTTTCTTCATCCTTGAACAAATCCAACCATATTCATCACTCTTGAGCTTCATTTACTAGGTCCTAAACCTCTTAATACCCTTATCCATCCTTCATTTCCACTTTCCCACCATTTTTTCACCATCAATCCTTTAAAAACCACTTTCGGCTTGTTCTTGTAGAACTTCTTGTAGAATTTCCTGTAGATCCCCTACAGCCTCCTGTAGAAGTTCATGCGAGTGATTTTTCGAAGTCCGATCCCGATGGAAATCTCGAAAAAGGTGATAGGGACTCCTTAGGTTCTCTCCACACCTTCCTAACCTCCTGCAAATGTCCACTCCATTTCCTTTCGCCAATAAACCTCTGCACAGTCAAAAATAGTTAAAATATATGCATAATAATTTTACATAAAATTGCTCAAAATACAAAAAGATGATTTTTCCATATTTTCCTTTAGAAGTAGCTTAAACACATGCATTTTACCTTTTCAATAGTGTTTCTAGGAAAACTAGTGTCTATTTAGAGCTACTAGTCCCACTAAGATGGGTAGCTATCTTAGAAACAAACAATTCAAAGTAACTTGTGTTTTCCTTTAAGAGAGATAGATGAGAGAGAAGCAAAGAGTACCAACCTTAGTATTTTGCTTGGCTCCTTGCTTGTTTCCTCTCTCCTTTGATAGAGCTTCACCACGTGCTTCTCACTTGTCCCACTTCAAAGAACACCTGCAGAGTCAAAGCAGCAAAATACCATCAAATCATAGAAATCTATAACCATAAACAATGTAGAATCAGATCTACATTAACCATACAAATGCATACACAAATACAAGATTCAGAAATATACAAGTATATGTAGGAAACTCAAATAACTTTATTGATAGAAGTAGTAGAAGAGAGGATTACAACCCAGCTGTCTGATCCAGCATCATTCTCCCAGCATGAAAGCCCTCTTCACCTCATGAAAAGCTAGATCACCCAACAATACAATGTCTCAAAGAGAAACCAACAACACTTCCTTACAAATTACAAAATTCCAGCCTCTGGATCTCTAGGATGAGGGATCCATATATAGATGTTTGCAGGGGAGTGAGTCAGCTTTTGGGATTTTGATTAGTGTCATTTCACTGATAGTCCTTGGTTCCACTTGGAGATTTCATGATCTCTTACTCATCCCTGGGCAAATTCAGAGAGGCAAGTGTCATACGAGTAGTTTCTAGAAGATTCTTTGAGTTTCCACCTAGAAAACTGCCTCTGCCATTTGTCTTCTCTTGCTCATCGCACCCTACAGAAGGGCTTTTTAGTATGCATTGCACCCTTTGTGTGTTCTAGGTGAGATGCATCGCACCCTCAGCATGGAGCAGTCTGAATGGTCTAGTTTTGACCCGTTTTGAGCAATTTTTCAGGGAGAACTTCTGGGAAATGATGTAATCAGTTGACCTTGATCTTTTAGGGTATGAAACAAAACTTTTAGGGGTTTGAGAGCTTTTGGTTTATTGACATATGTGATTGGGGTTGTAGTGCCCAAATATGTATATAACAGTTTCCCCCTAAAGCATGAGGTCATAAACCTTCTGATGTCGGGTGAAATGCTTTATCATGAGGATTCGAGGTTTTTCGAACTGGAAGGTGACCTTAATAAGATACAATACAATACATTATCTTCATAATATTTTCATGATCTACCTGAGGCGGGCATTCCCATGCTCAACTTTATAAATTCATTTTCATGTACATAAGACAGACAATCATTTGTGTGGCAGACTGATGATTCTGGTAGAGCCATCATCCCTTAGCTTGGATGATTATTTGTGCAGCTATGATGTACATTTGATGTCTTTATTTTCCTGAATATATCACAGCCTGGATGGATGAAACTAGATCCAGGGTCTTCAAACTCGTTCAATATTTGCCCGAAGTACAAGTCGATCCATGTGAAAAGATGTTCTGATGTCAAACATAGAAAGACATCACCTGATTACCAACCAATGATGTAAGCTGTTAACATGCACAAGAGGAACCACCGATAATGATGATGACCCTCAAGGTACTGCAATACAATTCACGTGGTGTGAATACATGAGTCGATGTTGAACACCACGCAAAATCTTTCGGCCGAAGGCCATTGATGTAAACCTGTCGTCAGAAGTCAGAAACTTGCCATTGAGGCATGCAAGCTTCAAAGTACTGAAAGGGTTGTTCCTAAGTCAACTTCTTGGATAATGAGCTGATGTTGAAAAGAAGTGACCCACCATAGGAGTTCTTTAATGAATCCCACATCTACGACACATAATGGAGCAAATTCTTTTGTGGAGGTGAAAACAATCTGATGATACAAGTTTCAGGGTGGCAGTCATGAAATAATGGAGCGTTAAGGTATTGCAGCGAATGAGGCGTTAATTGGGTTGGTGAATTCTCTGAGCGACTTCTCTTGAACATATCGGTGACACTGGAATGGATTGGTAGCGTTAACCACAAAATGGATGGTACGGAGAACCAATGGTGATATGACCGGTGAATCAAATAACCCAACCCGACTCAATCATGGTGATGGAGTGAAAGTGTCATGTTTAAAAGCGACCTGCTACCAATGAAGTTCTTCAAGTTTTTTTCCCTTTTTCCCTAGTCATTGCTGAGTAGTACCTATTTATTTTTGTCAAGCTTGAGGAGGATAACATGTGCTTGTTCTATAATTTTCCCTTTGGGCAAACCTGTCGCTATGTTTTAGCGAGCCTAGCGACAATGAAACTCGCTCTTGTTCGTATGGACAAGTTTGTCGCTATTGTTTGAACAAGTTAAACGACAAAGATAACTCAGTCCTTTTTAGTTTTAGAGAGTCTAAAAAGAGACGGAAAGAAAACTCTAGTAGTCCTTTTTTGTAGTATAATCCCTTAAGTTCGAAAAGGTATAAAATAATACGAAAGGGATGACTTTTCTGATCACTTTAGCGAGCCAAAAAAGACAAGCAATCGATCTTTTCGTGTAATGATCCCTCAGGTCCAAAAAGATTAAAATATAGAGAAGGGATGGCACTTCCAATCACTTTAACGAGCTGGAGAGGCCAATTTCTCGGCAATATTTTCATATTTTACGAGTCTAAAAAGAGCTTAAAGGGGACTTGTTTTTGAGGAACGAGTGATGTTTTTGGGTAGCAATTGATTCCAAGTAAGGTTTGGAACTTGTTATGAAACCAACTCACAAAAAGATAGAAAAGATAGATCAACGCCTTATAATTCAGCCTCTTCGAGGGGGCAACCTCCTTTACATTACACAAATGAATGATTTCTTGATGATTCAAATGACAAAATCTCCTTTCTATATATAGGAGTCTAAGGAGTCACAATATAACCCAGTCGACCTAACAATAATAATATAAAAGCACAAAAATAACAATAGAGGGATTCTATGGGGCACAATAATAACAATAGGGAACAATAGGGGCACAACAATGTTAATAAGGGATACAACTATAATAGTAATGGGGTAATCACTAGTATTATAGGGACCTAACATGCCCCTCTCCTTCAAAAAAGTGTTGTCATCAACGCTTGAGTAGTTCTGGATGCTTCTGTATAAAATTCTCATCCTCCCATGTGGAATCTTTAGTGGATAAGTTCTTCCACTTTATGAGATACTCTGAAATTGATCAATTTCGTAGCTGTCGAGTTCTTGTTTCTGTGACTGCTTCCGGTTCCAATATAATTTTTCCTTCCTCGTCAAGTTCTAGCAATATTGTTTGAACTGGGAGCTTGTCGCCTATAACCTTCCTTAAACATGAAACATGGAAAACTGGGTGCACTCAAGAAGCTGTAGGAAGCTCCAATTTGTATGCCATAGTACCAATCTTTTGCAACACCTTGTACGGACCATAATACTTTGGTGATAATTTATTATCCTTCTTAGCTTGCTTGAAGGACATTTTTTTATATGGTTGTAGCCATAGGAATACCTAATCACCTACATCAAAACTTCTTTCACTGCTATGTTGATCTGCCTGTTGTTTCATTCTATTCTGCACCAACATGAGGTTTTCCTTTAAGAGTTGGAGGACTTGTTGTTGATGCTCGATGTGATGTTCCACTGCTTGAACCTTAGAATTTTCTCTTAAATATGATGTGATGGATGGTGGTTGATATCCATAAAGTGCCATAAATGGGGTCATTTTTGTTGCTGTATGGAAGGAAGTGTCATACCACCATTCAGCCAGAGGCAACCATTTGACCCATTGTGTCTGTTTATCAGATACAAAGCAATGAAGATATCCTTCCAAACATTTGTTTACTATCTCAATTTGCCCATCAGATTGAGGATGATAAGATGAGCTATGAGCTAACTGAGTATCGAGACAAGAAAATAATTATGTCCAAAAATTTCCAGTGAAAATGGGATCTCTGTCACTTACAATAATCTTTGGTTTTCCATGTAGCTTTTGAATTGTTTCCATAAATGTAGTAGAAACTATACTAGCTTTAAATGGATGTGATAATGCACAAAAGTGTGCATACTTGGTAAGTCTGTCAACTACCACCATGATGACACTCTTTCCCTTAGACTTGGGTAAACCTGTGGTAAAATCCATTGAAACCTCCTCCCAACATTGGCTTGGAATGGATAAAGGTTGTAATAGACCCGGGGTCTTAATTGTTTCAACTTTATTTTGTTGGCAAACTAAACATTCCGCCACAAACTTTTGAATATCCGATTTAAGGCCATCCCAAAAAAATTCCTTTTTAACCAAGTGGTAAGTTTTTAAAAATCCTGAGTGCCCTTTGTTAGATACCTATACCAATAGGTTTCATATTTCATGATTGGCAAAAGAAGTTCCAAATATGCTCTGCTTTTGTGATGCAAAGATCCCATATTTCCAAGAGAATGCAATATGTGTACATAGCTTGATGTTGACTGAATTTTGGATGGATGATCCAACAGCCTAATCTAGATCATGCCATGTTTCAATTTCTTGTCATTACAATAGAGAGAGAAGCCTATCCAAACTGTTTAATCTTGGCAGGCTAGTAGTTAGGTAGAGAATTAAGGTTCCCAACTGCTAAATCTGGGGCCTTGGAAGTAATAAGGTTAGTTGTAGATAGAAAATCAAAAAGAAAAAGCCAAAGGAAAAGAAAAAGGTACATAAGGGTTTGCAAGTCCAAGTGCACCCTCCTTGAAGTAACAAAAAATGCTAGGCAGTAGATGGGTAGGTAGATAGGGGTTGCAGAAGCATGTTTCCTTTGTCACTGGCTCAAGCAAAGAAAAAAACATGGTGCCAGTGCAGGTCTCTTATTCAACAGTTTTTGCAGCAACTCAATGAAGCATGTCTAACTTCCGGATCATCCCCTATCACACTCATTGCTAACATCCCACTACTGCCAATGTTCATGAAAGAAAGTCTAACTTTTGTGTTGATTCTTATCTCTTTAAAAGCCACATTTCTTGTGTAAAATTCTTTTCATTTTGATCTACTTCCTAAACTAGGTTGATTCCATGTAAAACTTAGTGTTTTTCCCCTTCATCCACCTCCTCCACTCATATTGACTCCTAACTTCTTATTATCTAAATCCCCTATGTTCCCCTTTTCCCTACTATTATAAACACTATGGTGTATAAACCCCAAGCAATGTATAAATATTCCCTCTCCCTGGCAATTATAGCCATATGCCCAACAACAGGGATTAAATTGACCTCTGGTCAGTTTGATAACCTAAGCTACACCCCTTTCCCCTTCACAAACCTTTGAAATCATTTACCCACTCTATTTGCAAAGAAGCCCTGTAAAAACCCACTTTTACCCTTTATCCAAAGTTTATTTGTAAATGCGCTCTTTTACGAAAAAACAGTGAAAAAACCCGTAAATCCGCCAAAACCCAAAGTTCCGCCCGGGCGCGCGTTTCAAAAAATATATTAAAATATGCCTAGCCCGCTGTCGTATTGTCCTGGCACCTTATCAACCCGTCGACCGTCGGATCTGGGCTTTCCCATCCGACGGCCCACATCCATATCGGACGGGCCCCGAAGACCGGACGTTACCTCCCGAAATTTGTCAGAGGGTGACGTCAGGCCTCTGCCACGCGTCGCCCCCAAATCTTATCGGGCCGCCCTCTAACAATCCCGCTTCCGTATGAATAGCGGTGCGATATCATACCGCTTACCACTCCCGGTTTTCCGCTATCCTGTCATGCCAGCGTCACGCCACTTCACCGCCGCATCAGCACCCCCGCCCGCCTTCGCTCCGAGCTGTCACGCCACCTACGCAGTCCCCGTGGACCAATCACAGGCCGCCACGTCACCCGATGATGTCATGCTGACGTCACCCGACCCTGACCCCACCTGATGACGTCATGCTGACGTCATCCAAATTTTCGCGCCAACGCCCAAAAGTCCATATTTGGCCGAATTTTGCCGTTTTTGCGCATTTTCATATGTTTTTCTGCTCTGCCTCCTGCATGCATTTTCACGTCCTTTGCTGCCGCCAACCTACCAAGACCATTCCAGAGCTGCTGCCACTCAGCGTTTGACTGCAACCAAGCTCCTCCATCGTTATAACACCAGGTATTTACCAATTCTCCGACTGCACACTCTGTTACGTCCTGCATTGATTAAAAACCAGGAAATTGACCATTTTCACCTGAGAAACAGGCCTGCTACACCTTGAAACTAAGTTAAATCCTTCTTAAACCAGCCAATTGTGCCCAATTACACCCCTGTTGCTCTGAAACGGACTGTAATTCAGCAAATTACCTAACCTACCACGCAGGACGGTATTTCTCCCAGAAATAGTCAAAATTCAAACCAAATTCACTGGTAAAACATGGATACACCAGTAGCACCTGTTGCCCTGAATGTTGCTCCATTGAATGCCCCCCAGAGAGAGTTGGAGTGGAAACCATTAGCAGATCAAGATTACCAAATATCAAAGGAAATGCTAATGCATAACAAGTATCACATTCACTTGCTAAATGAATTGAAACTCAAGCATGACAGTGGAATGGATATATTGGGCATTTGGGACTCTTTCCTCCCCATCTTGAAGCTCCCTCAGGTCAACCAGTTCCCTGACCTAATCCACCGATGTGCTGACTGCTATGACCCCACTCAGAGGGCTGTGCTTGACCCTTCAGGCTCAGTTGTTTTTTATGTCACCCCTGAAGCCATCAGAGAGATGCTGAACTTCAAGACTGATAAGAAATTAGTCCCTTTGTCACTATTGGATCTGATAAAACAAGGAGCTAAACTGACAGATGCTCAAATCACTAAGATAAATCAATTTTTCATTGATTCAACCTCTGAGACCATGAAGTACCCTCCCATTTCTCATGTATACCTGAATCAATTAGGCAGAGACCTTGTAGATATGATTAGTCCCGTACTGGGCTATAATTCAATAGAATTTGTTGATGAAACTGTGCTGGTAATGATGGCCATGTTTTCCCCTGGTAAGCCCCTAATATGTTATGATTATGCCACTAACATCTCCAATAAAATACATGAGCAATTGATAAACTTGGCGAGAGAAAGGCTGTTCAGATACACCTCCTATATCTACCATTTAATCCTATACTATCAGCATGAGAAATTTCCTTTCCCTGTGAGAAGAGTGGATGCACAAGGCAATCCAAGGTCAGTGGTCTATTGGTCCTCTGCTTTCCACTGCAGATCTTATTCCCCATACACTTATTATGAGTTTATAGACCTCTTCATCCACCTAGCCATGTCTCTGCTTCTGAGCTCGCCTCCTCCAAGACTAACTGATGAGATGCAGAGGATTCTTCAGTTGTCCAAGGTATACAGCATTGGGGATTGGTATTTTTACCAAAACCACACAGTTATCAGAATATATGAGTGTGAGTTTCCCCCATACAGATTGCCCAGATATGTGCCCATGAGATTTTTTGCCCTCGAATACTTCAGGCAATTTGGGAATGCTGATGTGCTCCATTTCTCAAGCAGGGGAAAGAAAGCACAGATTAAAGTTAGAAATCAATTAGGCCACTTCATTTACAATAAAAGTGAGGAAGGTTGGCAAGAGGCAGATAGAATGTTAGAAAGCCTTGGCTTACAAACCAGTTTCCTTTGGAAACCATACGACCCAACTCATTTCATAAGCTTAAGAAGGATCAGATATAGGCTGGCCAGTTATGGTCACTTAAGGTTGCCTCACATAGAAAAATATGCAAATCAACTAGAATGGAGGGAAGGCACCTTAGAAGAAGCTACAACACAAGAAGAACTAGCTCAAAGAGGAATAAGAAATCTCCAAAAGTTGGCTGACTTGGAGCTTTGTTCACAGGTATTTTCTCTTCCAGGCACTCAAGTGGGAGCATCTGCCTCATCATCTACAGCTCCACAAAAGACAGTCCAAGCCCCAATCACAGCAGAAACTTCAGCCAAGGATAAAGGCAAGGAAACAGAACAACAAGAGGCCCCTGAAGAGCAACAATCAACCCAAGATCAACAGCCTGAAAATCATCCTGAACAGCAGGAGGAAATGGCAGAGGCTCCTAGTCCTAATGATGAGCAAACGCAAGAAAAGGAGGCCTCAGTGCAGAATGTTATAGTGGAGACTTCGGTGCTCCAAACCCCTACAAATGAAGAGAGGGGTAAGAAGAGAGATAGAGAGGAACAAACACCCCTTAGCACCGCAGCATCACAGCAAGGGGAAAAGAGACAAAGGCTTGATCCTTTCTTAGAGGAGGAGATGCCTTTTGGTCAAACGCAGATGGGTCCCCCCAGCACAGAGGTATCAGCTAGCTCATTACAGCAAGAGCAACAAAGAACACTTGGAGGAGAGGTCTGCTCCTCAGGGCAACAAAGAAAGGGTGAGTCTAGCATAAAGAAACAATTCATAGACATCAAGACCAAAAATGAGCCATTGAGGTTACAGCTATACAACCACTTGTTGGAAATGGCTCCTACAAACCAGCAGAGGTTGATGTCTGCATATGATGTGCAAGAGGGAAAAATGATAATGAGCCATTTCAAGCCCACAGCGCTGCAGCCACAGTGTGCAGCTGATTATATAAGAACAAACTTGGAAATCCTGTCCAAGTAAATCCACCCAATGGATCAAATCGAATTGCATAAACAGACGGGCGAGATGGTGTATGCTACCCTAGCAGATAATACATTGACAAATTATAGATTGTAGAATTCTTTGAATAATACCACTGTACAATTGGAGTTAGAAAAGGCATCCTCCCAGGCTAAAGACAACAGGATAAGGTCTTTGGAGGATATAATCATAGAGCTTTGGCATGACCCAAAGGACCCTAAAGCTGTGCAGGCACTGCTAAAGACAAGAGATGCAGACATTTCAGCTCTAAGGAAGATGATAAAGGTCCCAGCAACTCTTCACCCTCAAACAGAGGAGGTTTCCCAACAAAGGAAGGACCAGGATACAACAACATTGCTGGTAACACTACACAAACAGTTGGTGCAGACTGAAGAAAAATTAATAGAAACAGAGGCTGCATTGCAGGCAACCCTACAGCAGAAAGAAGGAGGCCAAACAGTTCAACCCCCTCCACAAGTAATCAACCTTGAGGAAACCCCTCAAATTGTCACTCCTCCTGTAGCGCAAACAGTTGAGACAGCTCCATCAACATCAACACCAGCAACAACATCAGAGCAGGCTCCAAGCCTGGACATGCAGAAGCTGATGAATGAGATTCAAGCCCTGGAAGCCCAAATGGCAGAGCTAAATGAGGCCAAGGAGAATTTAGCTAAGCTAAATGAAAAATATGAAAAATCCAAACAAAGTGTAGCTGAAAAGGGAAGGGAAATAAAGGCTCTCAAGGAGAAGATAAAGGAGCTGGAGAAAGAGCTCACCCTTGACAAGGTTGTAACTGAAATCAAGAAAGTTTTATGGGCCAATATTGGCCAATCAATCACAGATCAATGGCAGTATATAGAGACAATTCATGAACAAATGGAGCTCATAGCCAAAGCACACAGGGAAGTCCAAAGGGCAAGGGCATCTCTAGGAAATATGCCTGAGATAGCCAATAGAATGATCAACGTTCTCAATAACCACACAGGTCCTCAGCTGGCAGCAATTGGGATCCCCAATAGAACTGAAACCATCCTGCTGATAAAGAGGGTCCTCACACTGAGAAGCCTGGTACAAACACTGGATAGAAGAAGCCAGGACATGCAAACAGAAGCAAACAGATTCATGGATAAGTTTGCAGCATTACAGAGCAGAGGCCTTCCTGGCTTGCTGAACAGCGCAGGGAGGCTACTATCACATGAAAATTATGCCAAAAGGGTGAATACATTTGCCACTAACGAGATCACTGCAGGAGCAAGTACTTCAGAAGAAACAGGACCAGCATCTGGGCAAAGTCTCTATGACAGAGTAGAGAACTTATTTTTTATTATGAATGAGATCAAACATTTGTTTGAAGTGCCTCCAAACTTCTACAAATATACAGAGGCAGATGAAACCTTAGATGCAATTTTGAGGCATCAACTGCCTACACAGGAATGGTGGACCAAAATGATACAGTTGTTATTGTAAACAAAAGGCTCTCATCAAGTTTTTTCATCAAAAAACATAAGTCATCATGTGCAGGAAAATTTGATGCATTCAGTATGTCTGGAGAAGAATGGACTGAGCCAGCTCAGCAAACCAATTCGGCCACTAAAGCAATACTGATAGCTGCAAATGACAAGGCTGAGAAAGCTACAACATGACAAAGCCATAAAGACACATCATTCAGCATTAATACAGAACGCTCAACCGACTTAGTGGCCTCCAAAGGTCAAAAAGACTTCTGACAGCATTAAAGAGTATTCATTTTGTATTTAGAGCAGTAATAACTTCCTTATCTGCTATTTTGTAAAGTTGGTGAGCGCATTTATTTATCAAGTGACTCAGCGGTTCAGATATTTTTGTATAACCGATTGTATATATTCCCCCTCGCATAAGCTTGCAGGGGTTGTTGATTTTCTCTTCAGGAGATACTATGCTGTAAATATTCAGAGTTTTAATACAACAAAGCTGATGGAATTTCCAAAGTTCTGTGTTGTCTGATGCGTTTTGGTGTGCTTGCTGAATGCTACAGGATTCCTGCGTATTTCATGGAACAATAAGTTTCTTTAACCTGTTCGTTATGTTTGTTATTTTCTTCATAATCCATTCATGTTCTGTTTCACAAGTTTAATGGCAAAGAAAAAGAATAGCTCCAGGATTTATTCATGGAATACCCTGAGCTCAGTCTAAGCTATTATGTATGTTCTCCTCAGTTATAGTTATAAAAGTGTAATTCTTAATTGCTGCACTTCCAAACTATACCTTTCACAGTGATTATCGTTCAGGAATTCAAACCTGCTCCTGGTCAATACATCTCTTTCTCACACCACCAGTTTAGTGGAAAACTCTTAATTGCCTTCCACTGGCTAATCATATTTCATCACCACGATTTAAAGTTTGTTTCATGGAATATTTAAATGGCCCTGCAGTTTAGACAATCCCACTCAACACTTCAAACAACCTGTAACCACAGACTCCATTGCCCAATGGTCTAAAACTGTATGAAGATATCACCTTAGGTACTGAGAGACATCATTCAACCAAAACTTTCAAACCAAACCCTCACCTCATATCTAGCCTAAGATTCTTAAGAACAAAGTTAAACAGTCAAAGAGAGAGCCCTCTTTGATTACAGGTTGGCTAGAACCTGTGATCCAAAGCTTGGTTAGTGGTTACCCCGGCCGTATTCCCTCAGGAGTCAAAGGGAACAACCTGGGTGTTAACACCCTTCTAAGGGAGAAGTGTGCAATTCCATAATAATTTTTTGTTTGAGTTAGGAACTCTTACAGAGGTATAAGCGATCTTTGTACCATAACGAATCATTTTTCTAGCTAAATGTATCAGATGTACTGGAATCTTGTTGTAACTTTCGAATAAGTGCCCATACTTCTTCATCATTCTTCCATTCCTTCCTTGATTCGTTTATCCGATCTGGTTGGATAATAGAAATGACGCACAACAATGCTTCCACATCCTCATCCTTTCTTGAGAGTGCATCTGCCACCACATTTTGCTTCCCTTTTTTGTAGATGATTTCAAAGTCATAACCCAACATCTTTGTGACCCACTTTTGTTGCTCTTCAGAGGATAATCTTTGTTCTAAAAGTATTTAATGCTATCATGATCCGTTTTTACCTTGAAGTGTCTTCCCATTAGGTAGGGTCGCCATTTATTAAGTGCATGTAGTATTGCCAACATTTCCTTCTCATAAATAGCTTTGTGTAAAAACTTTCTCTTGATTGGACGACTTTCAAAAGTAATGGGTCTTTCATCTTGCATTAAAACAGCACCAATTCCATTTCCTGAAGCATCACATTCCACAATAAAGGTTTTTGTGAAGTCCAGTGTAGGTAAGACTGGTGCTTGGCACATTGCCTCTTTAAGATGTTCGAAGGCCTTTTTTGCTTCTAGAGTCCATGAAAATGCATCCTTCTTTAATAACGTTGTTAGAGGTGCTACTATTCTTCCATAATTCTTAACAAACTTGCGATAATACCCTGTCAACCCAAGAAATCCTTGTAGATGCTTTATGGATGTGGGGATTTTCCATTCCTTAATGGCTTTAATTTTGCTAGGGTCTATCTTAACTCCCTCATGAGATACAATATGACCCAGATATTCCACCTCTTGTACTTCAAAGAAACATTTGGATCTTTTTGCATATAATTGTTTCTCCTCCAATAGTTGTAGCACCTTGTCAACATGTTCAACATGATCCTTCCAAGACTTGTTGTAGATTAGTATATCATCAAAAAATACTAACACAAATTTTCTAAGGAAGTGTTTGAAAATGGAATTCATCAAACCTTGAAATATAGAAGGTGCATTGGTAAGGCCAAAAGGCATGACCAAAAATTCATAATGACCCTCATGGGTTCTAAATGTTATTTTTGGAGTGTCTTCAGTCTTCATTTTGATTTGATGATATCCTGAACAAAGATCCAACTTGGTGAAGTAAATTGATCCATGCAATTCATCCAGTAATTCATCAATGACAGAAATGGGAAACTTATCTTTAATAGTGAGCTTGTTGAGCTCCCTATATCTGGACACATGCGCCATGATCCATCCTTCTTGTGCACCAATACTATTGGATCAGAGAAAGAACTTTGACTAAGTTGAATTATACCAGAACATTGTAAACTTTGAAATGGGAACTATAAACTCAAAACGAGAACTCCGCCCAAAAAACACTGAAAAGCCATGAAAAACAGTCCTAAAAATGAAAAGTTTGTATACTAGAACGATGATTTTTTTTGGGCCAATTTTGAACATGTTTTAAAAATGGCAGTGAGAACGAATTTTTTGTGCAAAAATTGTGCAAAAACTAGCCTGAAAATGGGAAGTGCTAATAATGGAATGATGGATTTTTTTTAGGGTTAATATTCAACATTTTTAAAAAATGCCAGTAAAACCAATTTTTTATGTGCAAAAAACACCCTCAAAACGAAAAGTGTTGATGCTCGAATAACATTTTTTTTTTGAGGTAAATTTTCAACATTTTGAAATAATGGTGTAAAAGATTTTGTTATGACTCCAAAAAACATTAAAATTTCAAAAAAATAATGAAAACATAAAATTAAGAATAAAAACAATGAAAAAAACATAAAAAAAAGTAAAAAAAAAAAACACCAAAACGTAAATAACAATATATATTAAAAAAAAAAATAACCTATAAAATATAAGGATTAAAAATTAAAAAAATTTAAAGAAATAAGTAATAAGAAAAATATAATTTCAAAAAAATAACATTTTTTTAATGTAGTAAACCATAAAAAATTTTGAAAAAAAAAATTAAGTAAAAATAGGAAATTTTGAAAAATCATTAAGAAAAACTAAAAAACTAAAAAAAGATTATAAACAAACTAGATTAAAAAAAAAAAAGAAAAATAACAAAAAAAACGAAAAAAAAAAAACTACAAAAATTAAGATTAAAAACATTTTCAAAAAACGATAAAAAACAAAAATATGCCGAAATTAAAAATAAAACAAAAACTCGAAAAACAATTAAAATTTAAAAAAAATACATATTTTCAAATTAAACATAATTTTCAAAAAAACATTAAAATTAAAAAAAGCTAATATTTTTGATATTTTTTTAAAATAACATATATATATATATATATATATATAATTAAAAAAAACATATATATATATATATATATATATATATATATATATATATATATTTTAAATACAAGAAACATATTTAACAAAATTTATTTTTTATTTAAAAAAACACAATTTCATCAGCCACCACCCCCATGGGCGGTCGGGCGGTGGCTATTCGATTCCGAGAATCCAATAGCCACTTCCCGGTTACCCCCACGGGCGGTTGGGCGGCGGCTATCCGATTCTTGGAATCAGATAGTCACCACTCAACCGCCTATGCAGGTGGCCGAGTGGTGGTTATCTGATTCTCAGAAGGCGATGGCTATCCGATTCTCGGAATCAAATAACCACATCCTAACAGCCCTTGATGTGGATATCTGATTCTCAGAATTGGATAGCCACCGCTCGGTCGTCCGTGGGGGTGACCAAGCGGTGGCTATCCGATTTTGAGAATTAGATATCCACCTCAAGGGCTGTCAGGGGGTGGTTATCTGATTTCGACAATTGGATAGCCACCGCCTGACCACCGTTGCGGGTGGTTATCTGATTCTCAGAATTGAATAGCCATCGCTCGACTACCAGTATGGGTGGCTATTCTATTCTCAGAATCGAATAGCCATCGCCCAGATGCCCGTGGGGGTGGCTATCCAATTCTCGGAATCAAATAGCCATCGCCCGGTTCCCCATGGGGGTGGCTATCTAATTCTTGGAATCGGATAGCCACTGCCCAGCTACCCGTGGGGGTGGCCGGGCGGTGGCTATTTGATTCTTAGAATCAGATGGCCATAGCTCGGCCGCTCGTGGGGGTGGTCGGGTGATGGCTATCTGATTCCGAGAATCGGATAGCCACCCCCATGGGCAGTCGGGCGGTGGTTATTCAATTCCGATTACAAGAACTGATACTCTTATGCGTTTATTATTTGTAATATGTGACTTTCGAATTAATTTTTAAGTTAATCATTAATTTTTGAAAAAAAATGATTATTATTATTTTTTTGACATGAAATTCATAAAAGAAACTATTATTTAACCATTTTTAGTTAAAATTTTCGTATACAAATTGTGATTTTGACATGTCAATTATAGCAAAAAAATATCAAAATGTGTAGTTTTTTAGTTATATTTATGTTAAAAATGGTTATTTTTGTGTCCATTGTTAAAAAATATTGTTTTTTAGAAACAATTATTTCATGTGGATTGAAAAATTAATTAAGGATGTATAAATATATAGAATATCGAAATTTCAAAATATCGACCTTCTAATTTAAACATGCAAAACAATAAAAACCTCACTACAAAAAAATTAAAATTAAAATAAAAACAAGAAAATATGAAGAAAACGACCACTTCAAACATTATTAAATTTATAAACTAATTATTTACATTTCATATATTAGAAAATTTAAAGTCAAAAAATAGGTCTTTTAAAAAAAGGGTCTGATGCAGAATTACCACTTTTTAAAATCAGCATGAAAATCACTACCATTCTGAAATGCAATGTACATAAAAAATATTAAAGTGCCAAAAACTATGCTCTAAAAATACATGTGTGTTCTGCATCACCCCTTTTCAAAATCAGGTCACTTTTTTGCTATCTCTACGAAATGGGTAATAGTATCAACTCCCGTTTCAAAGTTTACATTGTTCCAACCTCTAGCATTTCTGCAACCATACGTTCAATTTCACTCTTTTGGGCATAGGGATATCTGTACGGCCTGATGTTTGGAGGAACACTTCCTGGAATCAGATGAATAACATGATCATGATCACGAATAGGTGGGATACCTTTGGGAGTCTCAAATACCTTGGAATGATTGTCCAAGACTTTTCGGAGATCTGGAGAAATAGGTGATTTCGATGTGGAAACATTTAGCGAACATAATTGTGCAATTACACCTCTTTGTTCCTCTTTTAGAAGCTTTGTCATATTGTTAGACCTGATTATCTTTCCTGATTTCCCTACAATACCCCTTAATTCAACTTCCTTTCCTTCTGCAGAAAATTTCATGAAAAGTTCTTAAAAATTAAAAGCTATTGTACCTAAGGATTGAAGCCATTGGACTCCTAGTACAACATCAACACCTCCCATAGGAATGGAAAGCATTGGGCTAGTCAATACATATTCTCCCATAGATAGCTTGATATTATGGCACTTTCCAGAGCAATTTATTGTTCCTCCATTTGCAACCATCACTTGACACTCTGGTGCTAGATATAGGAAGCAATTCAATTCTTTTGCTACCTTACAATGAATAAAATTGTGGGTACTTCCTGAATCAATCAACACTATTACCTTTTTCTTCTTGATTTGTCCTTCTATCTTGATGATTTGAGGAGTGGTAATTCCATCTAATGCATTAAAAGATATGCTCGGATTCATTTCCTTTTTATCTAGGCTTTGTTCTTAGAGTATATCCTCTTCTTTTGACCTTTCTTTCTCTTTTTCTTCTTCCTCTTCACAATCTATGTAGAATAATTTCTTCTCAGCACACTTATGACCTTTAGTGTATTTTCTATCGCAACTGTAACAAAGCCCTTTTTCTCTTTTTTCTTCCAATTTTTGTGGTGTCAACCTTATAGTTGTGGAAGACTAGGGGCAAAAAAACTTCCATCTTTATAGTTGTGACTGGTATGCTTCCTGGTTGCCATAATTTTGCTTTCCATTTTTCTTGCTAACCTGAATGCCTTCTCTAATGAATCAGGTTCCCAAAGGCGAATATCATGTTGGATATTATCCTTTAAAGTCCCTATGAACACATCAATCCTATGATCCTCTGGAATATTTTTTACCCTTATATTCAATTTTTGGAACTCCTCGATGTGTTCCATTATTGAACCCTTTTGTTCGAGACTTATCAATTGGCTAAAAAAAGTGTTGCTTTTTTAATCCTCATAATGTGCTGTCAATTCTTCCATAAAAATTGCCCAAGTGATAATTTGTTTACGAGAGCAAACCATTGATACCATACAAACTGATTTGGTTCCAAATATAAAGTTGCAATACGTACCTTTTGTGTGTTTTACACATTATTGAGATCGAAAAATTGCTCCATCTGTAATATCCATGTTGCGGGATCTTTTCCATCAAACTTCGTCATATCGATTTTTGGAATATGGTGGGTCTTCTATCCAACATTAGAGTCTATGAAATCATGATTAACATTTCTTTTGTTCGCATCATGAGTTTCCTTTACTACCCTTTCACCATTATTAAGTATTTATTGTAGAAAATTTGTCAAATTTGTCTTCAAATATATCTTCAAATAGTCAATCTTAGTTTCCACGCCCTTTATCTTAGATTCCACGCCATTTATCTTAGCTTCTGTTAGCTTTTGTGAGAGTGAAATTTGTTGCACTTGGTCTTGTAATTTTGATATATCATGTAGCATTTCTTCCTCTTCTTCATGAGTCATGCTAGAGCCTTCAGGTTTCTTACTAGGTGTTTGCATTTTCCTTCTTCTGGGCATCAGTTACCAATAATAATGCTCTACTATGCCCTTTGAATTCCTTCAAAATAATTTTTCAAACCAAGCTTAAGCAAAAATTTAAAAAAATCTACACACCCTTTTTCACTTTATAGGAGCTTGATATTACTTCTGGTGTATCTCTTGTAATTTCAGAACATCCAGTTCTGAAATTGTGATCTATAGTAGCCCTCTATGTCCTCTTTCCAATTCTACCAGTATTATCCCAATTGGATTCTCCAAGGAAGAGTTATGCCAAATCTCCCACAGTGACCAGATTATAGACTAGTTCAAAAGAGCGAAATTGTATGATGTGCCACGTTTCCCTATTTCAACCTTTGGCTCTGAAAAATATATACAAGAAACTACAGTCTGTCCTCTTTCTGTGCCTTCTTACGAAATTTCAATCTGATTCTTAGAGAGAAAGTTATGATGATTTTCCCCAAGTCACCTATTTGGAATGTAATTCAGGAGTCTGCAAAAAGACCAACTTCCTCAGATCATATCTCCACGAATATAGAACAAAAAGCTCTGAAATTTTGACCCAAGGTTTAGCACTATTTCGTCTCAAATGGGGTTTTTTTCACTTCTGAAACGTTGCAAAAAAAAGGTTATAGCGAAAATGCCACGATAACCTATTTGGAGCAGCGAAACCTTAGAATCCAAGAGCTCTAATACCAAATGTTATGAAACGAGCTCACAAAAAGATAGAAAAGATAGATCAACGCCTTAGAATTTAGCCTCTTCGAGGGGGCAACCTCCTTTGCATTACACAAATGAATGATTCCTTGATGATTCAAACGAAAAAACCTCCTTTCTATACATAGGAGTTTAAGGAGTCACAATATAACCCAACCGACCTAACAATAATAATATAAAAGCACAAAAATAACAATAGAGGGATTCTATGGGGCACAGCAATAACAATATGGGGAGAATAGAGGCACAAAAATGTTAATAAGGGATACAACTACAATAGTAATGGGGTAATCACTAGTATTATAGGGACCTAACAGAGCTTTTCAATCACAGTAGTATAAAGAAGGTGGCTAATAGAATCACTCGTCACAGTTGTTCCTCAAAAGGGTAAACAATCAAGTGGAGGTGTATGATTGGATAAAAAGGTGGAGGTGATGGTAAGAACATGAACAAGGCTTAAAATATGATAGCAATGCGATCACAAAGGTTATTTACTGAAGGTGGGTTCATTTTTTAATGAGCTTGAACTCTGGGGGAACATATGCTCATCACTAGGTTTATTTTTTAACGAGCTCGAACTTCGTGTAAACCTGCTCGTTCCAGTCGTATAGTAAGGATGTCTCTCATTAGTAGGTTCATTTTTTAGGAAGCTTACCCCATGCAAAACTTTGCTCTGAGACTTTTGTACGCAAGCTAGGAATGACCAACTACTATCCTAAGGGTTAATGAACTACTAAGGTTAGGTAGGATGGTTTCTTGACGGGAAACCTTTCCTTTACTTTGTCGTCGCCACCGGTCCTGACAAAGGTGAATGGTGCATCAGACCAATCACCTAACTTAAGCAGTTGAAATTAGTAAAAATACGGGGTTAGAGTTACGTTGGTCGCTTTTCACTTGCGTAAAAAAGGTTTGCATGCCCCCAGGTATAAAGAGAAGTAGAGTTTCTAGGTTACCATATGGAAGTTCTTGCATTAAAGCAAGGTTGTTTTGTCCATGTAGCAGCCAAAACACTTCCTTGGCTTTTTCCATTGAAATAGACAAAGGTGAATGGTGGGAGCTTCTAATCACATAACCTTCGACGAGGAAATCTTATTCCAGACTGATCCCATTTTCCTAAACGGAAATGTGTGTCAGACTAGTCATATATCCTACGAGGAAACCTACCTTATATCCAGGGTTTTCCCATTGAAGAAGACCAGGGTGCATGCCCCCTAGGTTTAGTCACATTCATCGAATCACTCGCACTCATCAGGTGGACAGACTAGAGGTTGATGAGACATTCCTTGTGCAAAAAGACCATTTAGGGATGGCATTTGACTAGTAGCCATGTTTGAACTGGGGAATGAAAGCTGGTCTACAAGCTAGACCATTCTGCCTTCATATGGGAAACACATCACCTGAAAGAGTGAGGAAACAATGGCTCCCATGCTGTAAATGTAGTCACGTCCAAGGAGTATATTGTAATCTAGGGGCCCATGGACTACCATCACGTTTAGATGAATGGTTTTCGTTCTCAATGTTATAGGAAAATTTGGAAGGATCCCTAATGGTCGACTAGTTCCTTTATTGAAGCCTGATAGATTTCGAATCTTAGGTAGAAGCGATGGCGAACCAAGAACTTTCCAAGTAGTTGAGGAAAGGATACTCACAAAAGCCCCTTCATCTATGATAGTACCAGCCTTGATCATTCTGTAAGCTTGTACTATGATTCAGAATGGTACATCAGATGGTAGGTGGGGTCTGCCTAGTAGATTCCAATCAAAGGAAATGACTAAATTGCTTGGATGAGGGACTGAATAAACGGCCGGATGAATCTCTTAAACTGAGGAATTCCCTTCCTGCGGTAGAGGAACGGGTAGATTGCCCCCATGTTCATCGGATTCTATGTTAACAAAAAGAATTTGAATGGTGTCGTTCTCATTCTCTTTGGTGATTGTATCATCTGAAGGTGGACCTTCTGAAGACAAAATTGGGTTGACTGTCGTCTCGACCTGTTGACTTTGGTCCGGTGTGGACTCATAGGGTTTATCTTCAATAATAAGCGTTTCTATCGACAACAGGGGTGTGTCAGCCAGATTTTCAACTAGCAATGGACTTGGCAAGGGTTTCTTGTATCCAGGAGGAAGTCGCTGTGGTGAAGCAGGACAGTTATCCAAGACTCTTTTAGCTTCGTCCAGGAAAGGGCAATGGTGGAGGGCATGATCGCCTTCACACAATCTACAAGGAAACATAGATCTTCATTTTTGCCCATTGATTTCATTTTCACTAGTTGACGGTGTACTCTCAACATGATCGACAGAGGTTGAAGAGACCAGATTATGCAAGCAGGGAGACCAGTCTCTCAAGATCTGCAGGATGCAGGGACAATCTCGATGATAGTGGTCTCCTTTGCAAATGACACACGAAGATTTGGGTTTGGATGGTGCAGTGTGTGGATTTCGCCAGATGATGCATGGTTGCCCCCTTTCACCGTTGGCTTCTTCTTCTTCTTCTTCTCCTTCCCTTTCTTCTTCTTCGTAGTTGGTTTTTAGTGTTACTAGTTTCACGAAGCGAAGAAGAAGGAGAGGGAGAAACAAGCAAGGTGGAAGGTGGGTGAGCAACTTCAGTATCATTTGGTTGTTGATTTGATTGTTGAGGAATTACGTGTTTTGAACGACAGAGGTCGAGAATAGCCATACTGGCAGGCCAATTGTGAGTTTTGGAAGGGACAATGTAGCCATGTGTGGAGCACCTACATCTCCCCAAGAGGAGAAAGGATTAGGATTCCACCCAAGGGGAAATCCTTGATTGGTAGACTCCATTTTCTCAACCTAAGACCAATGAGGGAACAATGATGTTATTCCGAATTAAAATAAATTTTATGATGCTTCGACACAACTTGCTTTTTCAATTTTTAAGAGTCGAGAAAAAGCTAAAGATGACTCTAGTCACCTTCGATTTTTAATGAGCTTGAGGTCACAAGTGCTCAGATGGACCTTTTCTTTTAAGGATTCTTAAAAGGAATGAAAGTGACTACTCTAGAAATCTAGACAGAGGGATTACCAAACCAATCACAAAACTGCAATATACACCTTGGTGGCAAATTATAGAGAAATTACTGAGGACTTTACATACGGCAGTCAATCTTCCCGAATGCTGTGTTCAGTGCATTGCGATCGATAGGGCGACAGACACGACTTCCTAAGGATAAAAGATATCAGCCTATTGTGGTCTCCCAATATATACTCGATGGTACGTGGGAGCACAAGTCCATACTGGCACTTGTCGTATCAAAGAGGAGGAATCACCCAACCTACAATGAAAACGATAGTTACCAGGCTTTACGACACCGGAATACGTCTCTAACCTAGACTTCTAGATGTTGTGTGTTAGGTTCCAAAGTGTTTTTATGTTCATTGAGGTTTATTTTATAGTTGATCTTTTTAAAGAATTTTTCCTTTCAAGGTTCACCGCGTGATGTAGATGTATAACTCCTAAATATGTAATCTAAAATGATAAACAGTCGTTTATTTTCTTTCAGCAATGAAAATCCTAGCTAGTAAGGAAAGAAAAATATGATTCTTTCAACATAGAGCAGAGAGCACACACTAAATGCACTTTTCATAAATCAATTTCTTCATGAAACCTAAATTCAAATGCACATGCATGTATTTGTTTTTTTAGTTCCCTTAATGGGAGAATGAAAAAAAGAAAACTAAGTACCAATCTGAACTACTTTTCTTTAAAGCAACACTTTAACGATTTCTTTTCAAAATACGAAAAGGAAGACTAAGACGACACTTTCTCTTTCGAATGGAAAACTGCTTTCGACACTTCAAAGAATTGATAATTCAAATCAAAATATAATGGCGAAAGTGTAATCGACTATCTAAAAGAGGAAGACTTTACGACACTCTTTTTCTTGACTGAAAACGACAGTTGCGACACTTTCAAATCAAAAGACGACAGTTCGATTAAGCTATTGTTTGCAAAGGAGGACTGTAAATGATGAAAAATACATAAAAAAACATTCACAATTACTTATCAATGGAGGCTGAATAATGTGAAGGAAGAAGGTTTCAACAGTGATATACTGATCATACAGCAAAACAACTGAATATAGCTGAAAACAATGAAGAAAAAACCAAAATTTGGAGGCAGAAACAATCTCATTCAATCATCAAACCTTTCCTTAAGGAAAATAGGGATGCATCTCACCTGCAACACATGGGAGGTGTGATGCATCCAGATTGCCAATGAGAGACAGTGCAATGGTCCAGGGACGAGACTGAGCTTGGTTTTCACCCACAGTTTGCAACTAAGTTCAGGGATTTAAGCCGAGTTAATGATAAACAGTGAACAAAAAGTATAGGGGCTAATCTAATGAGGTTATTGAGCTACCACCAGGGAACTTAGGATGTTTTCAAGTTAGATTTTCAGTTCATAAACGAACCCGGAGATTGACTGAAGCAGCGTTGATCTACTTTGTAGTTGCATAGCAAAAGAAATTCGAAGGCTATTTGACTTAACTTCAGGCTCCGTCTGTAGTTTATAAAGCAAACAACAATAACACAAAAACAAACTATTCATTCCCCAGTGGAGTCGCCATTTTGTTTCTGGGAAAACTAGTGTCTATTCAGAGCTGATAGTCCCACTATGACGGGTAGCTATCTTAGAAACAGACAATTCAAAGTAACTTGTGTTTTCCTTTATGAGAGATAGATGAGAGAGAAGTAGAGAGTACCAACCTCAGTCTTTCGCTTGGCTCCTTGCTTGTTTCCTTTCTCCTTTGATAGAGCTTCGCCACCCGCTTCTCACTTGTCCCACTTCAAAGAACACCTGTAGAGTCAAAGCAACAAAATACCATCAAAGCATAGAGATCTATAACCATAAACAATATAGAATTAGTTGTACACTAACCATACAAATGCATACACAAATACAAGATTCAGAAATATACAAGTATATGGAGGAAAACTCAAATAGATTTATTGATAGAAGTAGTAGAAGAGAGGATTACAACCCAGCTGTTTGATCCAGCATCATCCTCCCAGCATGAAAGCCCTCTTCACCTCATGAAAAGCTAGATCACCCAACAATACAATGTCTCAAAGAGAAACCAACAACACTTCCTTACAAATTACAAAATTCTAGCCTTTGGATCTCTAGGATGAGGGATCCATATATAGATGTTTGAAGGGGAGTGAGTCAGCTTTTGGGATTTTGATTAGTGTCATTAAACTGATAGTCCTTGGTTCCACTTGGAGATTTCATGATCTCTTACTCATCCTTGAGCGAATTCAGAGAGGCAAGTGTCATATGAGCAGTTTCTAGAAGATTCTTTGAGTTTCCACCTAGCAAACTGCCTTTGCCATTTGTTTGCTCTCGCTCATTGCACCCTACAGAAGGGATTTTCAGTATGCATCGCACCCTTTGTGTGCTGCAGGTGAGATGCATCGTACCCTCAGCATGGGGCAGTCTGTATGGTCCAATTTTGACTAGTTCTGAGCAGTTTTTCAGGGAGAACTTCTGGGAAATGATGTAATCAGTTGACCTTGATCTTTTAGGGTATGAAACAACACTTTTATGGGTTTCAGAGCCCTTTGTTTATTGACATATGTGATTAGGGTTGCAGTGCCCAAATATGTCCATAACAAATATTCAATGGCATCCAATTCAGTAGCTTACATATATTTTCTTGCACAAGTAGGGTTAGTCGGTAAAACTAGGGTTTGCATTTCCTTTCAGATTTCATCTTCTTTCTGCAAAGTAGACTAGCCTCTTTTGAGTTAGCTTTCATCCATCACAGTTAAAAGCTTCTTGTAAGAACTCATAGAAGTTTGCATAAGCTCCTAGTGAACTTGTGCTAGTTGATCAAGTGACAACTTGCAGTAAGAGCTAGTACTTGTGCATATAGCACCATCGCTTCCAAGTTTGTTACGAACTACCAGGTTGATAAGAGTAAAGTAGGGAGTCCCAGGAGTTGCAGCATCGTTGCTGCAATACCTTAGCTCACCAAATAGATCTAATAGAAAAGTACCTGGCAACAAGAGAAAATGTGTTTTCATAATATTCTCCCTCTTTTTGGGAGAATCCATGGGCAAAAAATATTTCTTTGTACTTCTCAATGCTTCCATCAGTTTCATGTTTTATTTTGTAGATCCATTTGGAAGACAACATATTTTCCTTTAGGTCTTGGCATGATTTCCCAAACATCATTCTTCAATATGGGATTGGTACTCTTCAAGCATAACATCTCTCCAAAATTGATGTTCAACTTCCTCTTCATAGGTGTATGGTTTAGAATCAATGATCTTACACATCAATGTTGCATAAACTAAATACTTCTTTGGCCTCTTGCTTTCTCTAAAGGTTCCATGAAGTGTTTCATGTCCTTTTTCTTATTTTAATTTTCTTTCAATCCATGCTGCTCTTTTTATAGTCTCAGGTACAATGACTCTTGGTGGATCAATATATTCATGTGGTTCATCTGACTCTTCTAGAGGAATTTTTTTCCATAGGTTCAGAGTCTTTAGGTTTTGGTTCCACTTTCATAGTAGCCACCTACATCTCATCATCAGAGTCCAACTGTGATACTTGGGACTTCTAGAAAGAAACATCCTAAAAAATGACATCCCTGTTAGTTTCAATTGCTCATTGTACTGGTACATAGATTTTGAAAGCTTTTGAATTGTAGTTGTAGCCAACAAAAGTTCCCTTCTTCATGGAAGGTTCCAACTTTGTCCTTTTGTCCTTGGGCACATGAACATAAATAGGACAACCAAAAATTCTTAAATGTTCAACATTGGGATTGTCACTTGTGAAGACTTCTTTAGGAGTCTTATATTCCAATATTTGGTGTGGAAATCTATTTTGAGCATAAAAAATTGTCTTTGAAGCTTCTCTCCATAGAAATATAAGAAGCTCTTGATCATGAGGCATGGCTTTGGAAGTTTCCATAAAAGGTTTGTTTTTCCTTTCGAAAAATTCCATTCTATTGAGGATTGTAGGGAACTATCATCTCCCTCTTAATTCCAACATCCTTATCGAAAGAAATGAGCTCCTTGGATATGTATTCTCCTCCAGTGTAAGATATTAATGTCTTGATTCTTCTTCCTGTAGCATTTTCAAATTTTCCCTTGAATTCCAAAAAATTTTCAAATGCTTCATCCTTGTACTTTAAGAAATAAATCCATGTTTTACGAGAGTAATCATCAATGAAAGTGACATAGTACAAATGACCACCAAGGTATTTGTTAGACATAGGTCCAAAAACATGAGAATATACAAGGTCAAAGATTCCTTTGGACCTACTACCACTGCAAATAACTTGGCCTTTGACATTTTCCCAAGAGCACATCCTTTGAAAACTCCATCATGTTCAATCTTGATTTCAGGAACACCTTTAAAAAAATCCTTCATTCTAGTTAAAGCTTTGTAATGAACATGAGAATAATTTCAATGCCATAGTTCACAAGTCCAAGGTTTTATGTACCAAGGATTGAATTGAGTGTCCAAGGAGATGATATAGGTCTCCTATTCATAGATCACTAACTTTGGAAGATTTAAAGGAGGAGTCTTTCTTCCAACTATAGCTTGACCATCAACAAAGGAAATTCTATATCCTTTGTCTTGAAAATGAAATAGATAACAAATTATTCTTCAAACCAGGAGCATATCAAATATTGTTAATAAAGATATTAATTCCTGATTCCAATTGGAAGTATGATGAACCAATTCTTTTGACTTCGTACTTTCAATTGTCTTGACACTCCAGCTTTTGATATATCTTCTTTTCAACTAATTCAAAGAGATTATCATGACTTCGCGACATGTGCCTAGAGGCACCACTATGCACCAACCAAATTTCTTCATGAATTGCAATAGATCCCAATGTGAGATAATTGAATAAAAGGAATAATTATCATCATCAATATCTTTATTCCTAGGCCTCCTCTTGTATGAAGATTCATTACGATAAACTATGGAAGAATGTTGCTTCCATTTCCTTTTTTGATCATTATACTTTTGAGGACCCCTATTTGATGGTGAACATATGCATGGTAATGAAAACATTGAACAACTGACATGTACCTTCTCTCTTGAGAGGGAGGAAGAAGTCTTCTAAGTTATTTGTGGAGCAAGTCCTCGTCCTGGAGTAGGCCTTGAAGTAGGTCTTCCTCTACTTCTTTGAAATCTTCCAAAACTTCTTCTTCCCATGTTATTCTTTGTGTGGGCTACAAAAGCTTGAGAATATTTGTCTGGATTTCGAATATTTCCTTTGGACATGAGACTATATGCTTCTTGAGTGCAAGCAACTCAGAATTTTTCAAAAGTAGATACATTTTATCTACCACTGATAATTGAAGCAAAAGAATCCTAGGAGTAAAGCAGGCCATTGAGTTTTGTAGTTACAAGTTCCTTATCAAGTATAATCTTATCAATAGGTTTTAGTTGATCTCTCAATTAAGAGATCCTTATGAAGTATGATTCCATTATATCATTCTTTTTAATCTTAACATCACAAAGTAGCTTCTTTAAAATCATAGATTGTCCAATGTTGTTGACAGTGTATAATCCAATGACAACATCATACATTTCCTTGGAATATTTATGATCAACAATATAAGGAATTAGATGATATATAACAGATTCCACAGTGATGTTCATGGCCATGATTCCATCTTCTTTGAAATTTGATTTTTTTGCTTCATCATCTGGTTCAATAACTTTTCCTTTCACAATATCCAAGACCTTATTCCTTGCAAGAACAAGGAAAATTCTAGTCTTCCAAGCTTTGAAGTTTATAGCTCGTTCAAACTTGTTTTCTGCCTTCATGAAGGAATTCATGATGCATATGGTCAATCAAGACAAAAGATGTAGGATAAGGTCTCTTCAAGGTGATCTCAATGCTCTTTTCCTTCAACAAAGCTCTGATACCATGTTGCTTTTCTAGTAACAAGATAGACTAGAAAAATTTTCAGTGTGATGACTACTTCCAATGATACAATTTTTCTTCTCAGAGAATTAAAATCATAAAGTAGTTATGCTTAGAAAATTTCAACCATAAAATTCAGTAAAGCAACATAGATCACAGTGAAACAATGATACAAGAGACACCAAAATTTTCTTGGGACAAAACCCTGTAAAGGGGGAAATTGATAATCTTTCCTTATGAGAAATTGTTTAATTCAACCAATTTGTACACCTAGTTTTCCTTTCAAAATGTCAACATTTGACCACAATAAATTCCAAGTCAACAATAGTCAAAAGAGAGAGAAAAGTAAACAATTTTCTCACTGGTCAAAGTCTAATAAAGGGGCCAAATTTCAACCTGTAGTTGTCAGTCAAAGGGCCAAGGTTTGGTCCTAAAATTCCATATAAAAAGTTCAGTCAAACCACAAAGTTTGAATTGTGGTCAAACCTCAGTCAACACCTAAGAAGAGAAGAAAAAACTTGGTCAATGAATAGTCAAATATCAAACTAATATTCAACCTCCAATCCATAGTCAACAACTTAGTCGAATATCATAGAATCAAGTCAAATCAACGGTGGTCAACATAAGTCAAAACTAGCTTGTCAATGCAGAGAAAAATATTCTTCTTCTTCTTCCCACGTGTGATTAGATCTCCTTTCTAGATAGCTTGAATGATTATTTTATGTGATGTATGAATGAAGTTCAATGAATGCAAATATACACTAATACACACATGTAGAAAATCTGACGAAAAAATATGATGGAACGGATAAAATAAAAAAAAATGTTAGAAGTTAAATGTAGTTTTTTGTTTTTTTTTTTAAATCCTTATGGTCGTCGGATATCCAATGAGAGTTCCTTTATTGTGTGATATCTGACGAGAGTTCCTTAACCATCGGATATCAGATGGGGTTCCTTTAATGTCGAAGATTCGATGTTTGCTTGAATATTCGACGAATGCCAGGGAATCGTTGTATAACTTTCAATTGCACCATTAAAGGCTATTTCCCATTGGACAACGTCAACTAATATGGGACTACTTTACGTTGAATAGTTTAATAATTATTATAAATGTAAAATTAAAAATTATATATATTTGTATGTATATATATATATGTATATATATATATATATATATATATATGTATATATATGTATATATATATATATATATATATATATATATATATATATATATATATATATATATATATATATATATATATATATGTATATATATATGTATATATATATGTATGTATATATATGTATATATATATATATATATGTATATATATATGTACATGTATATATATATATATATATATATATATATATATATATATATATATATATATCTATATATATATATATATATATATATATATATATATATATATATATATATATATATATATATATATATATATATATAGATGCATGAATATCATATAACTTTGACATAGTTTCTAAAATAATTTGCAATTGGTGGGGAAAGATGTCATATAACATTCCTCAAGGAGGCCAACGAGATGAGAGATCGATTTCGGGGGCTTTGAACAATTGATGCAAGGGCTTGAAGACAAGGAAACTTCTAATAACAAAAAAAATGGCATTGTAGAGACTATGGACATGCTGAAGGCAAGCATGAATATCATCCATTAGTAAGTTATTCATTATATGTCTTTGTATTGTAGATTGTTTTTGTAAATGTTTATATGTATATTGTATTTTAGATTGTATGTCTTTGTATTGTAAATTGTATTGTCTTTCTATTGTAAATGTTTATATTCTTTTGGGAGATATTTAACCTATGTTGTCATCTTGATGTGGAGAAATATTATTTGATTATTATGGTTAGGTTCGATTGAGGGGTTAGGTCGAGTTAGGGGTTAATTAGTCTATGGTCTTATGGATAATGGGTTATTGTTTAAGGGGTTTGGGTTCAAGGGCTTAGGGCTTAGGCGTTTAAGCGCTTAGGGGAATGGGGTTAATGTGTTAGGGGGTTAATTAGGACCTAGAGGATTTATAGGTTAATGGGTTTTTAGGGAGCATTATTAATAATTTTTTAAAATATATTATGGATATTTAAAATGTTATGTTCCTAACCACATGTATTTGGATCATAAAAGAGACTCCTCATTTTTTAAGGAAAAAAGTATGGGACACAAGCCTTGCACTTGGTGTTTCAAAATGTTTTATTAGGGGACAATGAAATTTTTAAGCCCAATTGATATGGAGTGAAGAATTATCTATATAAATTCTCCTTTGTGATAAGTAAAGGGTCTCATTTGTTGTAAATTGTGAGAAAACTTGAAGTAATATCAAAGCTATAATAGTTCTAGGAAAATGGCAGATTAATGAAATATTTGATAAATCATTAATGGATATTTTTTTCCAAATTTATCTTATTATGACACATGCAAGGTATAATATTTCATTTTGAATGTCCTTTGAAGTAGGCACAATGTTGTTATGCTATATATAATATTCACTTACCACTAAGTACAAAGGAGTGAATTTTTGACATTTTGGTCAAATCAACTAAGTAGTCAAAAAGAAAGAATACCCCATTTTGTGTAGAAGGAGAGATAGATGTCGTGCCTTAGTAAAAGGGGTTTCCTATGGAAATGTCTTTAGTGGGTTCCTTACCACTTGTCTAAAGAAAAAATGGGATCCTATCTAATTTTCTTACATAGGTTATTTATTCAAAGTTTATAAGTGAAAACATCTGGTGAAAATACAAAATAAAATGCAACTAATAACTTAGATCAACAAACACATTGTTGTCTTGATTTGGATAAGCTAACCTAGACAATATGAGACCTACCTATTTAGGAGCAATAATGCAAAAGATAGGAAATTGATAATAAAAGGGTATAGAAAGAATATTTAGAGACAAACACGAGACCAAACAATAAAGAATAAGAAAGATTTATCTTCATCCTGTACATTCCTATACCCATCTAGCCACCAAATAATTTTATTAGTAACTTTAATTGTGAGAATACCTTTCATGTAAGATTAAAAGTCCAAATCCTCTTTAGAAATAATTTTTTTAATTAAAAAATGAATTAAAAAGATAATATAATATAAACCCTCCACTTGTCATAATCGAATATTTGAGAGAAAATGGAGATAAAATACATTTTGTGTCCTTTCCCCCCTCATTCTCTTGCCTTACGGAAGCCATTATGAACAATATTGTAGTATTTACCTTAAGGTTTATCTACTTGAACTTAATTGGTATTTCCTAGATTCTTTGGTATTATTGTTTGAGTCTTGTACTTTGAGTACATTTGAAAATGTGATGGAATGAAAAGGGGTTGATGATTGTTAGGTGTTTGTTCCTAAATTGTTTCAACATAATCTTAAACATTTTTCTAAATTTCACAAGATTCATGATCACATTGATTTGTTGTATTTGTTTCTTGCTCTCACCCAAGTTCATGGTTGTTCACCTATCCTCTTAAGACTTCTGGTCTCTAACTGAAATCAAGAAATAATCTGAAATTATAATGATGAATTCAAAATAAGATCAATATGATTTTTATTATGGTTGTGATTATATATCTCAGAAAGTTTTTCTCTTCCTACATGTCAAGAAAAGTAACAATTTTCCTAGATTTTTTCAACATATTCTTAAATCGGAAGTATTTTCGGTTCTGCGGCTATCTCCATGAGTGGTAGATCGGTTATGCGGCTATCTGCGGTAACCATTCATACATGGGGAAGAGCCATATTATATCTGCGGCTATCTCCGTGAGTGGTAGATCGGTTCTGCGGCTATCTGCGAGGGCGTTCTGCGCTATTTCTCTGTGGCTCCAGATCGCCTCTTCTGCGGTTAGTTTTGATTACTTACATAGTTCCAGATCGCCTCTTCTGCGGCTCCAGATCGCTTGCAGATCGCTTTAGTGGCTTCCGATCTTTGGCTCCTGCGGCTCCTGTTCGCTGTGGGCATACCTGCAGTTATCACCGTGCCTGCAATCCTGTGATCGGCGCCTGAAATATGAACAGAGACTGGTTTTCCAGAAGGGGTCTGGGGCAGCCTCTTCGCTGCGCTTTCATTTGAGGTTCTAAAGTTCTTCAGCCTGGCCATCGGGGGTGCTGGGATTAGGGTTCGGGTTTGGTCCAGTGTCCACTGCAGTGAGCTCAGCTGAGTTCTCTTGTTTTAAGCTGGAATAATTGATTGGTATAATTAAAGTGGGTAACACATGGTCAAAATTTAACAAATCAAGTAGTTAACGGCTGGGTTGTCTTGTTCCCGAGTTCGTCTCTGCTACTGTTTGTGATTGCAGATCTAATATTCTACACTATTTTTCTGTGGCTGAGTTCTAATCCTCTATAGCTAGATCTAGATCTAACTCTGGGGCAGCGTTCTAGATCTAGATCTAATCTTTTCCGACTAGATCTAGATCTAATCTTTTGTCTTATAACTGTACGGTTGGGTTCTACAGGCAAGTAAAATATGGCTCCCAGCTTCGCGAAAATAGCTGTTGGCTCAGTGCCGTCAGCTCCTGGAGGGCAAGCTCTTGCCCATATTGTTAGTGAAGCCCCAGCACCCACTGTCCAGGTGGTCCAGGCCTCACTCGATGAGGCTTTGAAGTTTTCTGAAAGTGCCCTAATTTGTCGATTCAATGGTTTTTGGCTGCGACTAACAGCTCTCCACAATTGGATCTCGGAGGTATGGAAGCCTGTCATTTCTGATGAAATTAATATCTACCCCTGTACTAGGGGTTTCTTTATAGTAGATTTTGAAAATCCTGAAAGCAGACAATGCATTCTGGATTCTGGCCCTTGGTTTTGGGAAAAATCAGGCCTATTCATGAAGCCATGGAACCCATCATTCGATCCCTCAACAACAGTGATAACCTCAGCACCAGTTTGGGTGAGATTTCCAAGCCTACCCTTGCATCTATGGAATCTCTCCTCGCTAAAAGCCATTGGAAATGCGATTGGGAAATTTTACTGCAGGTGTCTAGAAACAGAGGAATATGCCAGAACCACCTATGCACGCATTTGTGTGGAAATGGACTTCAGTGTCGGATTCCCAGCGGAAATAAACCTAACAAGTAAATATTATGTGTGGAACCAGAAACTCGATTATGAAAGTGTCCTCTTCCGATGTCGATCCTGCTTTGAGACAGGCCATCTAGCCAAAAATTTCCCAAAAGCCTCCCAGAAAAATCCTGGTAAAAAAAACCACCACAGATCTACTTGGTGGGAAGGAGCACAAAAAGAGCACTACACTGTCATCAAAGAAGAATACTCTAGAGAAAACTCTAAATCACAAGAAATTGGGCAAGACAGAAACAACTCTCAAGACAAGCATGGAGAAAGCCCTGCCCAACAACAAAAAAGTGCACTCGACAACCCCTCAAGTATCGACAGTTATGAGGATTCGAATATCGTGCAAAATAAATCTTCATTTAACAACAAAGCAGATCTCCTAGACCAAACTTCTTCTCCGACCATCTTCAAAAGGACGAACACAATTGATCGCGAAGCTAAAACACCATTGTCTCAAGAACCAGAAGAGATGAAGGAGATGCAAGATAAAGGAAGTTGGAAGACCGTAGAGAAAAAAAAGAGAGCTACAACACCAATCTCACCAAGAAAGACAAGGAGCCAGACAATTAAAAATTAAAACTATTTTAGGTCTGATAGACCAATTTGGTCTCAGTGGACGGTAACCACTATCATCATCATCATCATCATCAAATATAATCTTTATAAATTGCAAAAGCATCATCATTGATTTTTTTCTTCATTTCTCTCTCTCACCTAAGTTGTATTTTTCTTTGTCTTTTTTTCTTTGTTTTCTTATATTATGTTTGTAAACGTTTGTATCAATGTTTAAATATTTTCTATATATGCCAATATTACTTTATTGATTGTAATTGCATAGTATGGGCCCCGTAGGGAATTCCTCGAGGAGGAAGAGGTGGTTGTAGTACAAGCATTGTTCAAGAACATGCAACAAATGTTGAGGATCAAGCTAATGATCGTATGGTAGAAGACAATGATTATGATAACATTGTTGAAGAAAATGGGACACATATATTGATCTAGGAGATATTTAATAATGTTAAAATGAATGATGATGACAACCAGTATGATGGTCCTACTTTTGATAAAACTGTACTTAAGAGGGAAATTGAACCTCTTTATGAAGGCTCGAAAACATCTCCTCTTTGTTCTATTGTCACTGGTCAACTTAAAGGTGGTGAATGGTTTTTCAAACACATGTGTGGCATAGGGGCATAAGGTATATTATATATTTTGTGACATTAATTAGTACTATATACATGATAAAGCAATACTTGTTTCCTTTGGTTTTAATTTAATTAGTATGTTAATCATCATTAATTTGTAACATTTGGATGCAATATGCATGATTAATATTGTTTAGTACATTAACCAGAACTACTATTTTTCTATGTTGTAGATTGTTAGGTGAATTTATGTTACCACCATCAAATGTTTTACCTCGTACGTACTGAGATTTACATGCCATTATGAAAGATATGGGAATGGAGTATCAAGATATTCATGCATGTCCTAATGATTATATTCTCTATTATAAAGAACATGCATTGAAATAAAAATGCCCAAAAATGTGATGAGAGTAGATATCAAACCGATAAAGTAACAAAAAAGGTGCCTCACAAGGTTCTTCGTTATATTCCCATAATTCCACGTCTGTGAAAATTTCTCAAGTGCAAAAACACATCACAACTTATGGATTATCATGCAAATAATAAAAGTCAAGATGGTGTTCTTTGTATTCCTGTAAATGGATTTGCATTTAGGAATATAAAAGAAAGGTAGCTAGAGTTTAAAACAAAACCGCGTAATCTTAGGCTTTCATTAGCAACTTATGGTGTCAATCCATTTGGAGAGCTCAAATCTAGTTACTCGGTGTGGCCCATTTTTGTTATCAACAATAACATTCCTTTGTGGAAGTCAATAAAGAGGGATCACATAATTTTGACAATGATTGTTCTAGGTATTAATTTGTTTACTCATATATGTTCAATTATGTCTTGTATTTTTTTATTTACTCATATATGTAGTAACTATGTATTGTATGTTCAATTAATTGAGTAAGTACCAGGTCAAAGATATGAATTCATATATCGAGCCTCTTATGGATGAGTTAATGGATGGAACAATGTCACTATGTATGATATCTTTAGAGCAATAGATGCATAAAGGGAATTTGAATTCCATGCAATTCTTGTATGGACAATTTACAATGCTCCAAGGCTAACACATTTTTGTGGTATGTTATAATGTTACCCTACATTTTAATAGTATTTAAGTTTATGAAGTTCGTTTCATGTATGTTTTTTAAAAAGTCCCTTCATTGTACATACATAAAATAATTTCTATAAAAATTATGCTGTCTCTAGCAGGTCTTCAAACAAAGGGTACATTTGCTTGTCCAGTTTGTGGTCCTAAGATTAAATCTCATCGTTCAAGAAGTTTAGGAAAGAAGGTGTTTGATGAGTATAGGCACTTCCTTAATAACCGTAGGTACCAAAGTTCCGAAAAACATATTTTAATGGGAAAGAAGAGACTAGATTAAGACCACGGAGAATGACACCTCGTGCATGGAAGTTGCAAAATAATAGAGTCTCTCAAGGTATGGGTTGAATTTTCTATGTATCAATATACATGATATGTTTTGATTATTTTATATTTTTGTGGAATTCTCTTCACTGTACTAATTGATAGGTTATATTGTTTTTATACATATTTAACTATGATTCATCTTGTAGGTCATCAAGGCATTAATAACAAGCAACTTCCATGAGGAATGAAAAGTTATCCTGAACAATTAAATAGAATCCCCTACTATGAGAAACTAGAAATTATTCATTTGTTTGATACTGTTAATGCTCAAATCTGCCTCAGGCTGAGGAAGGCAAAACTCGAGGCAACATCAAACCAAGCTCAGCCTCGTAGCTAGCCCTACGAGGACAGGAGAGGGCTCTCTCCGGTCAATCTCAGAAAAAGGTAATCAAAGAAGCTCGAGATGACTGAATTGATGACTAAATTTAGGCTAGGTATTAAGTACAAGGACTATGGAATTGATTTTTTGAAGTTTTCTTGAATTCAAGGGAAAGGAAATTTTGGGTGCGGGGATGAGGCACAGTTTTTGCAGAGGTCTACTTGGGGCAAGATAGGCGATTGATTTTATGCCTTTAAAATGATTGAATGAATAGACCTGACAGGTGAGGAGCTAAGGAGAGCAAGGAAGTCTCAAGGATTCTCCTTAAACTGAAGAAAACATGGAAAATTAAACAAACTTAAAGGCAGAGCATAGCAAATTTATGGATTCTACCTTAACACTTCATTTGTTTAATTACAGAAGATTAAATAAGAAAAATGGTACACATACACAACTTACAAGTACTGAGAGAAACACACCATCAACACATAAGGCCACATGAATCCCAAATAGTGCTGCAAAACCCTGGTCTATCCTTTGCCAAAAATGCAGATAAAATATGTACAATAGTGTATCAAGCTATTCCCAAGAGTCCAACCCTAAAAATGACTAAGAAAATACATAATATAGGCAATCTAACACATTCCCTTGCCTCTAGGGGTCGAGCTCATCATCCTAGGAGCTGTTTCAACCAATTCTAAACAAAGCACTACAATCTAGGCAGTCAAAACAACTTGCCTCTATAAGCTAGGAAACCAATTCATTCATTAATTTTTTGCTATTTTATGAATGAATCATCTAGAATAGGTAAATAAGTGTCAAGTCAACATAAAGTTACATTAATTACATCAAGGAGGGTGAAAAATCCCATCACAAGTCAAAAATGGTCAAACTGGCTTCGTTTCCTGAGCTGAAGATGAAAATTATGCCAAAAAACCCTGATGCGCCGCACGCCTTTCCACCTGCTTTTGGGGCAATTTTCGGCATCCAAATTGAGCTCACGATAGCTTGTTGGAAAGGTCTGGATGTCTACTTTCCAACCCAAGTGGAATTTTCCAATTTGGTGTCCATTTGCCCCTCCAAAAGTGCATTCTCCCAAGACTGCTTCCTGTGTGTTCAAAAAGGGGCAGTGAGGTCATTTTTTGCATGTTTTTTGACCTTTTGGGGACCCAAACCTTGATGAAATGCCTTGGCAATAGCTGAGCAGGTATATTTCATCATGCCAAATCCAAAAATGCAAACCATTTGTGATTTGGACCTCTCAATCTTATGGGTCGCGCGCTGCGCGCTACGCATTGAGCCAAAAAACCTGTTTTGCAAGCCAAAAATTTCAAAATAACAAAATTTTCTCTAAATTCTTTGAAATTTGGGCTGAAGGTGCCTCATCAAGTGACATGCTCAGCCAAAGAGGCTTCGGCCAAGATTTGGAGTCTATCCTCCCTTTTCGACATTTTAGTGCCCTCCCGGTGCATGCAATTCTGTTGTAGAGTTGTTGTCTTGGTCATATGATGTATTGGTGCCTGCCTCCATGGTATTGAAAGTCTATGCCAAGTGTATGTTAGATTTGTTGAAAATGAGGAATGAAGGCTTGATGTCTTTGTCTTCAAGTGCCAAATATGCCAAAGGGAAATGAGGAAGAATACAACCTTGGTAACACACTGTTTTCAAACCCTACAACACTTTTTATATTGACAAAAGGAGTGCTTCAAACTTGGATATCCATGACAAACTTTTCATGAACCCATTACATTTATCTTTCAAAAGCCAAGCACAAGTGGTGGATGTGAGCCTACCTGCAAATTTGTACGGAGAGGAGGCGATTTGATGGCTTTCCAAACAAATTTCGGGCTTAATACCCAGTGTGCCGCGCGCCTCACCCAACGCACCGCATGCCTCTGATGCGCCACGCACATGTAATTTTTCACTGTGTTTTTGTGCATGATGCGCCGCGCGCCTTACCCAATGCGTCGCGCGCACCCAGCTACATAGTGCATTTTGCAGGAGGCTTTTGGAGGCCTTCCCCGTGTCAAAATCAGGTGCAGGATAGCTCGTTGGAAAAGTCTTTGAGTCTACTTTCCAACCCAGCTATATTTTTTCAATTTTGAGTTCATGTACCTTGTCAAAAATCAAATCTACCAAGACTGGTCAAAATGTGCCAAATGAGGCTGCCTCAAGGCAGAGTGCTGTTGTAGTCAACTTTTAAATGCCTTCACTCCAAATTAAGCTCATGATAGCTCATTGGAAAGATATTTTTGGCGAGTTATCCTTTGACTCATCAAGAAAGTTATTTGGCCAACCAAGCTAGGAGAAAACCTAATTGTTCCAAGGTCACTTCAGAGGTTCATCAATTCTCCCGAGGCGATTGTATTTTTGACATTTCTCTAAAACCATGACACATGTGTAAAAATTGAGGGTGGTTTTTCTTCTTTGGCATGTTCTGGACAAAAAATTCTCTCAGTTTTCCAACATTCATCTTTGATTGCTCTGAAACATCTTTTCAGTGAAACTTATCCCGATGTGTGAAACAAGGAATTTTGTGGAAATGAAGCGAAATGAAGGGGATGAGGGGCTTCTAAATTCTTGAGAAAATTTTTGGAAGTAGGGAGGGATGTTAGGAAGCAGGGAAAAGTGGAATCTCAGAGATTGAGTGAGGGGAAGGGGTCCAAAAGGGCAAAACACAGGCCAAACCTAGAAAATTGCCAGGTTGTAGCAAGAAACTAGGGTTTGTGTGAAAATGAGGAATTTGGGGGATCTCAGTGATGGGAAGTGTTTGATAAGGTAATTTAATGATAGGGGAAGGTGTATGAACATCTGGATACAAATTTTTCCGATGATTTGACCCTCCAAGAGAATTTACCTCCAAAATCCTAGGAGAGGCAAATGAACCTTGCCTAGGCGCAACTGAAGCATGAACAAGGAGTAAAATGACCCAATGGAACCTGACATGATAATGAAAACCCTTTGAATTATGGTACACTCAGCTGAATGATGACATGGAGCAACATTTGGACAACTTTAGAAGGAGTGAAAGCAAACCCTAGACCTAATGCCTAGTGACCAAATTTTGCTTGAAGACTCTTTGAAATGACAAAATTTGACCTTGACACTCCGAGACCACTTTGTTAGAGCATATTTGATCACTGGAGGAAGGCTGGAAAGACTGAAACTAATAGATACAATGCACATTTGGAAGAATGTAACAAAGGCCTTATGGAGAATCTTAGATGGAAGGAGAGATAAAGAAAAAATTGTCAAGATTTGTAATAACATTAAGGGGGCCAATCATGCAATGCAAAGTGTGATTCATTCAAATAGCAATGGAGATGGCCAAAATATAAGTGACCTTTTGTGGTTATTGATAGAGAAAAAAAGAAAGGATGTTAAAGAGGTTATTGAAAAAATTAAATTTCCAACTGGAGTTTCTTCAAACATAAAAAAATATCCTAACAAATAAAGGTGGATTAGCTAGGGTAAAAACTCATTATTGGCATACATTCATTACGGTAATTATTTTGGTGTATATATTTATACATTGGTGAAACATCTTGTTAGAGTTTTTTTTCTACTAATTTGGGAGTAAATAATGATTGACCATTATTTTTGTTACAATATGTTCTACCTCTATCTCTCCCATACAACTTTGACAGCAATGTCAAACAAGTTATATATGATTTTGGAAAATCACGAGGTAAGTGGAGATTTATGTGAAAAGTGTAATTTTCTCAATAATTTGTTGTACAATTTATATTTGGCTGCATGTGTTTTAATTTTCATCATGTACTATATACTTTATTTTTGAAACCCATGATTTTCTTGCTTCATTTATAGATGGTTGTCATCTAAAGAAATCGATAAAGAAGATATAAAGTATTGGAGGGAACAAATTCCTCATCTAATGTGTGAAATGAAAAAGTATCTACCTCTAACATTTTTCAATGCACAACAACACTACCTCATACACTAAATCAAGGAGATTGAAAAGTGTGGACCTATACACACAAGATCAATGTGGATGTTTGAGAGGAACTTGAAATCATTGAAGGCTTTGGTCAAACAAAGAGCACGTCTTGAGGGTTCTATGGTAGAGGGATATATGGTATATCAAACCATGGTTTAGATTTTTCAATATAGTATTGCAATATGAAAAATTATTAATGTATTAGATCACATTTGGGATGTCAAATCCATGAACAAATTTGAAGGGGAGCACCTATTGGGGAAAGGTAGAATGAGGAAAGTGAGATGTAAGTAGATAGTGGATATTTATAATACATTTTACTTTTTTGTTTTTATGTATATCATACTTATTTAATTTTTAGTCTTCCTACATAATCCATTATTATGAAGGTATAACATGGTAACTAATTATATATATGTGAATTGTTTTATTTTAATACAGTCGGTCAAGAGTGGGACGCAATACATTTATACATTGCGAACAATCTTGATTGGATGAAGGTATGGATTGAATGATGCAAACAAGCTAATAATGGTAGATTATCATGGTATGGTGTGTCTACATTGGTCAAAGAATATCAATGTAGTGGAGATACCATTCTTGCATAGAGGGAAATTGATTTATCATATGGTTTTAAATATTATCAGATAAGCATATCATCCATACTAAGTTTTTTTTACAATTATATTAATGCATATGGCATTTTTTTTCTTAATTTGAAAAATTTCCAAGTATAAATATGCTTATCAATATAAAGTGCATTTTTTTTATGCGTTTGATATATTGCAGTTGAAACACCACAACAAAATGTGGGGTGATGGTCGCAAATTTCACATCAAAAGGTTGGATGAAAAGATGGAAACTTCTAATAGTGGGATAACTACAATAATTCAGGTTATCAATGTTGCCTCTAGAGGTGACAAACATCTGGAAGTCTCTGAGAATCGATACTATGGATATCTGCATGATATACTTGAGTGTGACTTTAAATCCTTGAAAAATAGTTGTGTTCGATGCCAAATCGTTTAGGCTACGAATCCATGAATGTGACCCTAATAGAAATTTTATTGAGAATTCTAATGAATTTACCATGGTTGATACAAGGAATGTTGAGCTAGGATCAGAGCCCTATGTTCTTCCAAGCTAATGCAAATAGGAATTTTACATAGAGGTTCCAGGTAAAGCAGGCTAGTCATATATTGTTAGATATGATCCAATAGGAAGGTCGGTAAAGTATAATGTAGTGGATGAATGAGATGAGATTGAAGAAAAAGATGATGTATAGGAGTAGGGGGTTCATGTGTGAGATGAAGATGTCGAAGAAGTTTAAGGATATGTTAATCAAGACAGAAAATGTTAATTTGGATGGACTAGATGATATATTTGATGTTGTGTTAGACGAATAACTTAAAGAAGTGGAACCAAATGTAGAAGAGCATGCTCTAGATGATGCTGATGTTGATGATATGGAAAATCCTTTGAACATGGATTTTGAACTGGTGATACAAATGATGAGTTTGATAAGGAATAAGATCAATGATATCAAAATGTTGAAATGTACGAAGTATGTATTTATATGTTTTTAGTTGGTTTGTTTTCTTTCGATATTATTTTTGAAATGAATAGAAGCTCATTTAGGTTTATATCATCGTCTCCAATTTTAACTTTGGTTTGTCTAATAATTTCCAAGGTTTTACATTTACTAATTAGTGAAAATTATTCTTTTACCTCGTATAGAGTGGCCTATGAATGGGGTGAAAGACAAACCTAAGTTCAAATGACTAATTCGTAGATTCCATAAATGAAAAACCTAAGTTCAAATCAAAATGTCATGACAAATCTATGTTCGCATCATCGTCATCATCATCGACATCATATTTTTCATCATCATCATCATAATCATTCTCATCATCATCATTTTCTACCATATCCCATTGAGGAAAATATGTCTTAAGTAGAAGAGTTTTCTTGTCTTATTCAATCATGGATTCTTGAAGGAAGATGATATGTGGGTATTTTAGCTCAATCAATATTTTGATTGCTAGAATTTTGGAAGGGTTGGAAATACCCCTATAGTTTAAAGAAAGGATTTTCATTTTGAAACTGAAGAGGGCCCTAAGATATAAGGGCCCTTACGAATGACCTTTGTTTCCCATAGTGGATTTCAAAGTTTGCTTTCTTTTGTGCCAAGTATAGGATTTGGGGTCCATCATAGATATAACCAAGACCACCCTCAAGGTAAATGAGAGGGATATCTATGGACTAGAGATGGAAGAGTGGAGATAGAAGAGAACAAATTATGATGGGGGGAGTAGGAGAAGAGAGGGGGAAGTGGACAAGAGACCAGGGGTAGTTTCATCCATCCAAAAATTAGCTTGCATTCCCTTTTACCATCAGGATCACAAGCATCATATATGGGAGGACCCTCAAAATAAAACATGTATGATTTGGGATCATTATGTGCCAAAATTACTATCCTTGCTTCAAGGTATAACTCAAAATGATCACTAGAAGGAAAAGGAAAGAAGTTCATTGCATATGTTTCATCACATGCATACTTGTCATCATTTCTATCACATAAGACTGCAAAATTTTAATCCTAAACATTTTTATTACTGTAGACCTATGTGTTAGTGTTTCCTCACCTAAATGACTACAAGAACTAGTTTTCACTTTCCCAACTCCTAAAAAATATGTGCAACCCTCTTCTTCATTTTCAAGGAATTTAAGGGCACTTCGACCAGTTGGCCATAATCCTCCTAGTTGTTCTAGCACAAGCTCCTCATAAAACATTCTATATGCCTATGCCATGATTTGAAGCTAATGACTTCTCCATCTCAACTATTGCACTATCTTCTTGAATAATATCTACATAAAATGACTCCAAAAATATAAATATCATTAAAATGATTCCCATCTACCCCAAAAATAGTGATAGATCATATTAGGAGGCTACATTTTGGTTCTACACTACATTCTCCAATGATTCTAGTAGTTTTCCCTCTTTCAATCCTTTACAAATATTTAAATCTATAGTACCATGTTCAACAAGACATCCAATAATTCTATCATAAAAATCATATACATAAGTCCCTAAGGCAATTCTACTCTCATCATCACCAAGATATTGCATAATATTGTGATCATAGTCTTCATGGTCACCTTCATTTGTGTGGTTAATAGGGTTATATTTTCCAAATTATGAGCATAAACCTTCCTTTAGAATAGTAAATTTATCATCGGAAGGTATTTCAATATGATTTCCTTCAAGGTAAACAAGAATACATTCCTTTTATAAGGTTGCCAATAGCTTTCAATGGATGTAATCAAAATTTCCAGTGTCTTGAGCCACAATTCCTGAGAAATATTTCACTCGAATCTTTGATAGAAGGTATACTCTCCAAACTACCAGAGTGCTTGAGCCAGCCTTGTGATTCATACCCTAAAAAACCCAAAAATAATCTCATCATGGAATCTTCATGTCTTTCTTCAAATTGTGAAATATGCAACCCTATAACTATTCCTAATCACCTCATTGTACATATTGATGAAATATTAATATTTAATATTCCTTAAAAATATTAATGTATAATATATCATATAATAAATATTATATTATATATATTTTATATATTATTTATAAAGTATATATTATATATTATATATTATATAATAGGTATATGAGTAATTTGGTATGAAAGCATGATTCGAAAAACCAACAATCATTGTAAACCATGCATTAAACATAAACCCATCATGGGGCAGAGCATTAAGCGATTAGGGGCATTCAAGTAGGGCATGAGAGCACGAGGGAATTCAATAGCAAAGCAAATTCAACAACACGAGGGCAGGTGGTTGTGGTAGGTGTGGGTAGGTGGTGGCACATAGGCACAAAGGCGTTGACAAATATGGTGGTAAGGTCTTATCTTTTTTTCAATGAAGGCTCCCTCTTGCTATTGTATAGATCTAGACATCATTCAAGGATTTCTTCCACTCATTGATCATAATGATAGATTCTTTAATAAGGGGTAGAACCGCCTATATGGTGGATCGTGTAGGTAGAAAAACCTAGTTGTTATGCTAGCTTGATCCTATTTAAATGCTTAACCTCTATGACGCCCTAGCTTCTTCTCTAAACATGGGAATTTAATTGGAAAAAATATAACTATTCATTCTTCTGACCATTTCTGGTTTCACACAAAATAATGTAGATCAATACCGTAGCATTCCATTTGAATCTATTTTTAGTATGAGGTACAATAAAATGAAACAAGCTATTGAATTAGATTTAAAGAGTTTAAGTTTTGGGCTTTAATTTTATATTAAACTCTTCAAGAAGGCATAGGCGGGGGAAAAAGAATTTTTTTCATCCATGAAAATTATTGTTCTCCTCCCACAAAGTCTAGTCATCCATGAAAACCACAAATTCCTCTTCTTACAATTTTTAGCCAATGAACCATTAGTCAATCTAGTAGTGGAATTCAACCCTTCTCTTAGGGAATGTTTGGGTCATTGACAATTGTATGACCAAAATTCTTTCCTAAAAGCTCATATTTGGTGGAGGCAAGGCTTTGCTGGAGATGTCCATCAATTGGTTGCCTACCTAGATCTATATCTTCTGGTCATTGTTTCTTTCTTCTGTCGAGATGAAGCTTTATACCTTGAGAGGGCCGGTTCAAATTCTTGTAAGCTATGTTCGAGAAATGTGGAATTTTCAGTGGTTGACAACTGTTATGGTTAGAATTTAACACAAAAATGGTTAAGAATGATAAATTTGTATGTTCATAAGGTCAATTCTAGTCCAACAAGATCCAAACTAGTTGAAGGTCTATATAAAAGGTAAAAGGATGTTGCATTTATGAGATCTAACACATTTTTTTATTGTTTTTTGTTGTTTACAAAAAAAAACCATCCCTGGTTTCACTGAAATTGGGTGGAATTAAAGAGATCCTCTAATACCCCTCACCCTTCTAATGCCTTCACCTTTCTACATCCATAGGACAAGAATTGTTCATGACTTATACCCACTCCACTGCCTTATTAGATATCACCTTTGGAGAACTATAGGTACCTTCGCTTGAATAAATAGGGGAAATATGGTTTCTTTACAGCGAACATAGACATAATTATTGTTACTTATCATAAGTAAGATCTCTGTAAACATGAAAATAATAATCAATGAGTTATCTTGGTGGGCATATGCCCATTACTCACACCATTGTCCTAAGTTACCTCAATTTAGAGATGCTCTTGTGGATTATCAGACAAACCAAACTACAACACCTGTCACACCTACATTACCTATACCTACCTTCTCCCTAGAACACTTAATTAAGGATGGTGGCAAGGAAAAATGGAAAAATCCCATGTCACCATCTGTCAAATGTTTTTTTTTTCTCGTTAATACTATGCTATTCTATTATATACATGAACAGGAAAACAATTACAGTCATTGAGTCATACTGCCAAAGGCCACGGATGGCACTTTGGACTGGAAGTTATCAGAAAGAGCAGCCCACGCAGGGGTTTTAAACCACCGAAGTGCTATCAGAGCAAAAATTGACAACCCGCGCAGGGGCTCAAAAAGGAAAAAGGAGACCTTCATTAGGAACCCTCGCAGGGGCTTCAAAAACCATTCAACAAGATTTCTTTTGAACCATACATAAACAGCAAAAACATACAGTAGGCCATTGTAACAGACATAGTAAAACATGGGTGAACCTGAGCAGCGTCTGAGAGAGTGATGCTGAGCAAGAGGACGGCTAATCGTCCGGCTCCTCCTCGATAATTGGGTACCAGCCATATTCTTCAGGGAGAGGGTCCGGTTCTTTCTTGTCCCCCGTTGGAGAAGGCGCTGCCTGAGACGGAGGTGGATTGACAGCACGCTCTGGGGCAGCCTCTGGCGATCCCTCGACATCCCTTGAGCTTCCTGCCTGGTGCATCTTCTTGCTGGGGTGTTCCTCGCCCTCATCCTGCGGTTCTTCAAGGAAAAGGACCGAGACATGGGCGTTGATGCGGGAATTTTCCTGGGAGCTACTGAAAGAGAAGACGGCAGTGCCAAACGCAGGTAGAGGTGCCGAGTCCGGTTCTGGGCTTCTAGAGTCCAAGAATTGGCTCGCTTGGATGGGATGGGCTTCTGCAACTCGATGGCAGAGGCATCGACAGCAGCGGGATTGGGGAGTTGCATCTGAGGGGCGTGAAGACCCGCCTCGGCTAGTGCCTCGACGGCTGAGAAGGCGCTGTCGAGGCCTGACCATTTTTCCACAAATAACCGGGGGGAAGAACAGAGCAGAATAGGAGGAATTGGGGAGATTGAAGCACCCTCCACCCGCTCTTTCAGACTTGATGCCGCAGTCAATTGACAGAGGAGTGGCGTGAGCAGTAGCTCCGCGAACCATAAACCAAGCAGATGCACACTCCCTAAACCATAAACCAGTCTCCAGTTTCTGAGCGCGAACCAACACAATGCGATCCACCCCCTCACCATTCTTAAACTCCTCAGCTTTTCCTCGAACTCTACATGCCATAACTGCGCTCTGTAATCGCACCTGAACCCCGGACAATGCATTGAATTGTCGTCCATGATCGCACCTGAACCCACGCTTATATTCCTTGGCGGCGGATCGCATTGAATGCCTGTCTCAGGCTTGAGGCCACACATGGCTTCCATGTGGCTCCTCGCCTTCAACCATGGTGTCACCCGCATCCGGGGAGGCAGCATCTCTTTGGACCAGCCTAGCGAAGTCCTGAGCCTGGGCATTATTTGGTATAATGGTCGTGGTTCCTGTAAGGAGAGTATGTTCATTATCTGCTCCTATGTTAGCTAAGAGGTCTGCGACCTTGTTGCCCTCTCTTTTTGTGTGATTGAAGGTGAGGGCTCTGTTGCTACGGAGAGCTTGTTCGATGGCTTCTAGTCTGGCTGCGAGCCTCCAGCTGTCTGCGATTTTTTTTGCTTGTGAGCCATTCTGCAGTCGCTTGGCCATGTTTATGAGAATCTGAGAGTCTCCTTCCACGATCAAGGGTTGGAGATTGAGATTCCAAGCGAGAAGGAGCCCTTGCCATAATCCTTCAAGCTCACCCGAGTTCTTGGTGTCCCAAGTATCCGAAGTATATCTGCAGGGGGGTGCCTTCGTGATTCCTCAGAATACCTCCAAAACCTGCCATACCAGGGTTACCTTTGGATGCCCCATCAAAATTGAGCTTATAAGAATGCTTAGGAGGGGCAATCCAAGTGCCTTTGTTTGTATTGCTGCTTTTGGAGGTGCTGATCTTGTGTAGATTCTGAGGTAGGAGCAATTGCCAGTTGCTTAGAATGCCTTTCTCGACGTCTAGAGATGGAAGATCTTCCTGGGTCCAGGAGTGGAGCAGCAGCGTCTCGTTGAGGTTCCCACAGAGTCTGGTCCAGATGTCTTCGATCGTAGAGCGCTGATTTTTGAATATACGTTTATTCCTTTCCTTCCATATACCCCATAGGATAAGTCCAGGGAGCAAGTTCCACAGACAGTTGAGTAACTCGCTCTTATAAGGATTCTGCGGCCATTGTCTTAGGGAGTTGATTATGTCGTTCTCTGTTCTGCATCTTTTTTGACATCTGAAGCTAGCCTTTTCCCATAGCTGATTGGCTAGGGGGCAGGTGTCCAGGAGGTGTTGGAGCGTTTCCTCATTTTGATTGCAATTGGGACATATCGATGGTCCATGAAAATTTCTTCTTCTTAGTTTGTCCCAGGTGAGGATTCTTTTGTGGCTAACCAACCATAGGAAGTAAGAGACTTTGGGCCAGGATCCAAGACCCCATATTTTGCTCCAGATTGGATCAGAAGGGGTGGTGATGTTGCATACAATCTTGTAGGCCTCAGAAGTAGTAAAGTCACCCTTTGGTCGGTATCCCCATCTTAGGATGTCATTGCCTTCGTCGTGTCTGATGCTTCTTTTTTCGAGCTCCTTCTCCAATTCCTCGATATCCTATAGGTTTGTGATGGTAATTAACTGATTACCCTGTTTCCATTTCCTGAATCCGTGCTCCGTTTCCTGCACCCAGTAGTGATGGATCTTTTCTTGTTGCTGCTCCGTCCTAACGAGATCCGGGGGTGATTGAAGAATGTGGGTGAGTTTTGGCAACTGGTTCCATGCATCAGTCCAAAATCTTGCAGTCTTGCCATTCCTGACCTCCCAAAAACTGTGCTGTTGAATTATCTGGAAGTGTTGTTTGGCTGCGTTCCATATTAGCGAACCTTTTTCCGTAGGGGTGAACCGGATGAGCTCCGCCTGAGGTCTGTTATTAGCGTATTTATCTGTCCAGATTATTGCCCAAGGTTTTCCTGGATTTGTGATCCAGTGCCACCATATTTTGGCGCTCATGATGGAGTTGCTGTGCCCCGGATCTCTCAGACCAATACCCCCTTTGTCTTTGGGCAGACAAACTGTGGGCCATTTGACTAAAGCCCATTTACGATTAGTTGCTGAACCGCCCCATAGAAAGTTGCGCTGAAGATTCCTGATTCTTTTTAGAACCCATTTGGGCGCAGCAAGGATTGAGAAAAGATACAGTGGCATTGCCTGAAGGACAGACTTAATGAGCACTACCCGACTGGCTAGATTGAGAGATCTGTGCGTCCAAAGGTTAAGTCGAGATTCAAGCTTCTCAATGAGGGTTCGCCAAGAGGAGTGCTTTATAGCTGAGGCAGTGAGGGGGGCTCCGAGGTATTTGGAGGGAAGGGAGGCTGTGGGAAAGCCAAGGATTCGAGCAACCGCCGTTTTAACAAGAGGAGGCGTATGAAAGAAGAAGATCTGCGATTTGGTACAGTTGACATCAGTGCCTGAAGCTTCAGCAAAGTCATTGAGCAGGGATTTGAAGCATGCGGCTTCCTGGACCGAGGGATATCCAAATAGCATGGTATCATCAACAAATTGCTGATGAGAGGTAGCTGGGGTGTTGTGAACTGAAAGGCCTTTGAGATGGTGGGATTGTAGGGCATGTTTAATGTGACGGCCAAGCCCTTCTGCCATGAGAACAAAGAGGAAAGGGGATAGGGGGTCCCCTTGCCTAATTCCTCTTGATGGTTTGAAGGGGCGGGAAGGGATCCCATTCACAAGGATGGAGAATTGAGTGGAATTAATTAAGCTCATGATCCAGCGAATCCACATAGAACAGAAACCAAAAGCCTTTAGCATTTGCTGAATGTAAGTCCAGCTGAGTTTGTCGAAAGCCTTAGAAAGGTCCAGTTTAAGAAGCATACCTGCCTGTTTTGATTGTTTGAGGGAGTGTATTATCTCGTGCGTGAGGAGGATGCCGTCCATGATCTGTCTTCCTTCTACGTAACTCGACTGTTCCGGTGATATGAGCAAGGGTAACAGGGGCTTTAGCCTGTTAGCAATAACTTTGGATATCACTTTGTAAATGACATTACAAAGTGCAATCGGCCTGTATTTGTCGGGAGTGATTGAGTCCTCCTCTTTGGGGATCAGGGCAATGAAGGTGGAGTTGAGAGAGGGAAGAAACCAATGGAGAGCTCTCGATTTTTCAATGATTTGCCAGACTTCTTGTTTTATCATCTCCCAGAAAGTGTGGAAGAACGTGGTAGTGAATACGTCCGGTCCAGGGGCTTTTCCTTCCTTAAGCTGGGACATTGCCTCGTCCACCTCCTAAGGCTGAATTGGGCGGAGGAGAAGCTCATTGTGTTCCTTCGTAATAATCCTTGGCACATTGTTAGTAATCCTTTCAATTGCCTGTCGCCTATCTCCCTCCGGCTCTTGAAGGACCTGATTGAAGTGATTGAGAAATTCCTCCTCGATTTCCTCATGCTTTTCTACTTTTTCCCCTCCTTGCTTTTGGATGAAAGGAATGCTATTGTGCATTCTTCTTTGAATAGTAGTTCTGTGGAAGAATTTGGTATTACGTTCGCCCTCCTTCAGCCATCTTATTCTGGATTTTTGCTTCCAGTACACTTCCTCTTGCTTCTGCCTTTCCTCAAGCTGTCTGTGGATACGTCGTTCCTGTTCCAGGGTCACTTCCGTGTGTCCCCCTGTGGTTACTCTTTGTTGGAGATCCATCAGTTCCCGATTTAGATCTTGTTGCGCTCTAAAGATATCTCCAAAGGTTTCCCTGTTCCAGCGCTTTAGGTGATTTTTTAGGAACCTAAGCTTCTGTTGGAATTTATACATCTTAGACCCTTCTGGTGGGATAAAGGAGGTCCATGTAGTTTTGACAAAGTCTTTAAACTCGGGATGCGAGAGCCAGAATCCTTCGAAGCGGAAGGGCCTCCTGGTCAAATCGCCTGGTCTTTGCCATTGGAGGGCAATCGGCCAATGGTCCGAGCCTGTGTGCGGAAGAATTGCAGCTGTGATATCTCCTCCAAGGTGAACCGCGTTATCAGAGATAAGGAAGCGGTCTAGTTTGGAAGCGATTTGGTGTTTTCCCGCTCTGCGGTTGCTCCATGTGAAGGTTCCATTGCAGAAAGGCAAGTCTATGAGGGAGGTGTTTTGAATGAAGTCCTTGAAATGGGTGTTTTCTTGCTCCAATCTGTTTCGCCCCCCAATCTTCTCCTCTAGCTTGGTAATCATGTTAAAGTCCCCTCCGATGATCCAGAGTGGGTGCCTCCTGTTGTTGTTCAAAGCCTCTATGGTGTCTAGAAGCGCAATTTTGCTTCCTGTATCCTGCGGGAAATATACATTTGATAGGTTTCCATGGATATTCGTGCCTAAAATGTGGAATGCTGCCTGTATGAGATGATGAGAAGCGTGGAAATCTGAGAGATTTAACGCTTGAGTATTCCATGCAATGGCCAGCCCTCCTGAAGCTCCAGAGGCATCTACTGCTACCGAACGACATCCTGGCCATGCTTTGGAGAGAATGCTACCTAATGTAGATCCATTGCATTTGGTTTCCTGGAGAAAGCATAGTTGCGGCTTTTCCATTTTAATCATGTTTTTTAACATTCTTAGTTTCCCTGGGCTATTGAGCCCTCTTAAGTTCCATGATACAAGCTTCATGGTTCAACTATTTGCAGAGGGTTTATAGTACTTTGTCAATTTTGCATACCTGCCTGAGTCTACCAGGAGTTTCCCAATCTCGATCGTTCTTTGTAGATCTGTTCTTCGTCCTCTCTTTTTGGTTTCTTTTGGGGGGTGGTTTCCATCCCACTGGCTTCCTGGTTGAATACCTAGTTGCTGCTGCTGATATGCTCTCGAGATGACCACTTCCAGCTTGCTGAGTTGGGTTTCGGATATGCTGTCATATGCTTTCTGTTTGCATGCTAGCTCTAGTTCCAGAATGTCTAGGCCATGCAGATCTATGCTTTCTGGTTCTTCTTCCATCTGTTGCACTTGACTGCCTCCTTCCACAAAAATCTCTGAGCTAGAAGGGGGGTCTAGCTTTCCATCGATTTCCATGTCCTTGTCTTTCTCTGTCTGAGCTTTCAGATCTCCTGAGGGAGAATCATTGAAGATTAAGGGGGTTTGGCATTTGGAGGGGGAGGCTAAGGGGGGGGGAGGGGAGGAGGAAGAGGGATGGGAGGGGTTAGACTCAGAGCTCGGGGGGAGTTCATCAGAGGATTGAGCTAGGATTTCGAAACTGTTTTTAGAAGCTGGGCCATTGGTGCTGATATGCTGGGGCTTATTCCCATTGGAGGGTTTCTTGTGCGCTCGCCTTCGGCTAGGGGCTTTGGTGAAGCCGTCCTGGGTTGCGGGATCAGAAGGGTCAGGAGAAGTGGCTTTGGTGTTCAGAGGGCAGTCACGGAAAAGATGCCCAAGAGCGTGGCATCTCCTGCAACGGAAGGGAACATGCTCATAGTCCAAGGGTTGGATCCACTCCTCGTCACGGTGGGAGAGACTTACCGATTCTGGTAGAGCTTCATTCAAGCGCATGAAGACGCAGATGCGAGCATAGGAAATGAATCTGCGCAGTTTGGTTTCTTCTGCAGTCCTGATGTACTCCCCTAGTCCATTTCCTATGTTCTTGAGAATGTCCTCGTCCCAATATTCATCTGGAAGTCCATACATTCTGATCCAGACTGGTGCCCAGGTGAGGTCTTCCTTGTCCGGGTTGAATCTAGGTATCCAGTCTCTCATATACAGGCCCGCTGAGTTGAAGAAATGGGGCCCTGTTCCCAGTACCCTGAGTTTGTCCTCAATACAGTAAAAAATTGCTGTGAAGAAACCCTTCGGCCCTAGCTGCAGGGTAACGTCTCCTTTGGGCTTCCATTTCGCTGCGATCCACCCGTATAAGGCTCTTTCTGTCGGCCAGAACCCTATAAACTTCCCAATAATGGCGTGATCCCTCATGAACTCGATTCGCGCATCAATCTTGTGTCCAGGTAGCTCTATTCGTGGCCGTTCTTTGGCTATTGGTTTGCATGTTGTTGAGGAGACCTTCGGGATTTCCTCCGGATTTTTCCCTCTGTCTTGGGTGACGCTGGCTTGGTCCTTCCGTCCTCCTGTCTTCTTGTTTCCCTGCGGATGCCTGTTCCCATTGATCAGGATCTCCCTGTCAATCGATCCAAAGAGGAACGCCTGCTCAGGATCGTGCTGCGATGGGGAGGGCTCTGACGCCCTCCCCTGAGGAGATTCCATTGAGCTGCTCTAGTACTCTGTTTTTCCGCTGCGCAACAGTTGATTTGGTCTGGTTTGCGTACAGATCCAGAGCTGTACTGCCTGCGCCGTCGATACTTTCCTCAGAACCCTAATCGCCGTCCTGAAAAACACCATCTGTCAAATGTTACTCTATTTGCACAAAATCATTTGTATAAGTATATAAGTACATATATTTTGTTTAACAAATCTATCCCTGAGGTAAGATGCCTTTTTATGCATGTACATACTGTTGCCAGTTTGAAGAAGTACATAGCTCAATTTACATTGATTCTTTCAAAACTCATTCCCTTTGGAGGTGATACCTCAGATGTAAATTTTATCCGTGGAGGATACACCATGTTTGGATAAGAATAAAAAGGAGGTTTGTGACTTGAATGGAGAGCTTCTAATACATATTGATGGCACTAGAATTATATATGAACATTTGGCTTCATAATTCCCAAAAAATGTATTTGAAGGAAAACATTTAAGCAATCGGATTTCGAAGGCCTACCCCTTTCTCATTTAGTGTCATCTTTTTTACAATGGCTATGCAATCAAAGGAACATTTCTTGTCAACATAGTATTTCCATGTGAAACGATCCATTTTTGAGAGTCAATGATCAAAGTTGAAACATATGACAATTACATTCGTTACCCAAGTATCAACTCCTTGAAAATCTATGGAACCAACTATAAGTCGAACACAACATCCCTTTCAAGGTGTTTTATCGCATTTCTTACTTATCGAGGGGTTCCAAAATATTTCTTCATTGAGATTATAATCAATGCTATAGAAAAAAATCAGAATGAACTTAAATATTAAACAAAATCTTGGAATGCTGTAAAGAAATATAGATATTTATATTATGGCCACATATATCATAGAATGTTATAATTTGGAATTCCTTTGCATGAATGAATACTTATTGGATTGAATACAACCACTCCTAGGGTACTACGAATGAAATGTAAAGCAATGACCTCCAAATGGGTATTTGGCATAAGCACATGCTACTAGGGTTGATGCAGGGGAAAAACTATGTCTAGCTATAGACATAGAGCTAATTGGAGTTTACCCAAAACTACGCCATTAGTTAGTCCCTTGATGCCAATAGGAAAGAGAGGGGAAAAGCGTATAAGCCCACCAACTAGCAAAAGATTCCCATGCTTATGGTAAAATACCCTAATAATTAAATATAAGGTTAGTCAATGTATTGCTTTTCTGGTACCTTTATCTGCTACATTTCACATGTTATTCAAACATTTATGATCATTCAATGTACAAGAATTGTATCGATTTCATTTGAATGAATCAAATTGTCTATGTGAAGTCATTTTTGGCTCTGTTTCATGCATGTTGACTCAATCATAAAATACAAGCTCCTGGGGAACTCTTGATCAACTCAGAGCTTTATTGAGGTGTTTATTCTCTAATTTCCTTTATTAGTGTAGTATTTATTCATGATTAGTCATAGTTAACATTTACAGTATGGTTCAGACTTATTTTTGGCTCTTTCTCTCATGTCCTGTGGCTCATGAATAATATGATTTTTAGGCAATATATAACTAAATGAAAGATTCACTATGCATATAAACAACCTCCCTTACAATATTATATGAATCCTATATTCCAAAGATTACTTTAAGCATGCACTCTTAATATTTCACACAATCATCTAATTATTTGTATCCTACAATGAGATTTCAACTTGACCGAATGCATTCCTTTACCCTTTTCAAAGTATCGTTTCTATACAATATGGAATATATATTGATCCCGTCAAATGCCTCTTCCGAGACACTTCCAAGATGATGACTGTTACAGGATCATAATGATCCATATTATCAAAATGACTTCCTCTAACATAATGTCAGATAATGTATGGATTAATATTTATGCAAAATGGTCCCCAAGTTTTTTATTCTTAAATTACTAGATGATTTCAAGTAACTCAACTAAGTAGACTTTTAAACATGTTACTATCACATGCTTCTATCCATGATGCCACACAAAATCAAGATGCTACATTCTCTTTAGGGATCTTCTAGCCTTTCGTCCTTTCCAAGAAAACCTGTAGCACTTACTACAATTTTGGACCTGAGGTAACCCTAGACTTCCATATAAAAATAAATTTTCTTTCTTTGATACAAGTGCCCAAGATATAACATGAAGTTTCTATATAAATTTAGACATATGTTAGTAGTGGTTTTCTTATTAATATAATGATGAATAATTTTGGATTAATTGCTTGATTTTTTTTAATACGTGATAATTAACTTTCAAGATATCATAATATTTACAAGCAAGTATTTAACTCACTAAACTTCCCCACTTATGTAAAAAATGGAAATTTTTATTGATATTAAATGTCTCATCAAATTCAAATCTTTGAATGTTTATAGTTGAGGATGGTGGAATAAAATTACAAATTACACTTATTTGATAAACAGGGTAAGGGGAAGACACTAGTCTCATAGCAGTCCATAGATGCTCCTGAGGAATTTCTTAGTTAAGAAGCAATTTTTTTGTCCACCAATCCAATCCAAACAATAAAGAAGCTTCAAATGAAATTAAACAAGAAACTCATTTCTTTAGTTCTGACTGAGCCAAAGATGTAAGAGACCAAATCAAAATGATTATGGGCCAAATTCATGACTATGGGGTGAGAAACTCATTTAATTATCCCATTTATTTATTTATGATTTTAATTATCTCATCCTTTATAAAAACTCTTTAGTTTATAGGAGTTTTTGAGGGAGTATGATCCTCATGCCATGACTATGGGGGCCATCATTGGTAGCTGTTTTGATGCTCTGCATGTGAGTGACACACTAGTCACTGAGGCCAGTACACTGGATGAACCACATGCATCAGGATATGCACCCCCTGAAAAAAATATGCCAGGATCTATGCATGATGCGGTGGAGGTAGAGCATGATCCCATCCCACAATTTGAAGTAAGATTTCCTGGATATTACCATGTTACTAGAATGGGAACACTACTGATTTTGTTTTTGGTAAATGATGACCATGCTCCCATGAAATTAGAGAAACTTCTAGGTATTTAAGAAGTGTTTTAAATATTAAGTACAATATGATTGAAATTAACATATAGTATTTGATTTGTGTGCTTTGTAGTTGGTATCAGAGCAGGTGTAAAGTATTGGTTATGGATAATTTTTCTCCATCTCGAAGTTCTCTTCATGAGTTTAGTGATCAAAGTTTTGATGAAATTCTTAGAGAAGAAGAAGAAAGAGAATTTAATGAAAAAATACAATCTGGTTTTCACACTGTCGTCCATGATAAATCTATTACATTATTAAATGAACAGATTAAGTCTGGTTCTTGGTCTTTACCAAAAATAGACACCAAAGATGTCTATACAAATCTGGGATTATTAGACACTATACAATACTGGAGATATAAGGTTAAAGAAGAAATTCTACAAACCTCTAGTAATAATCGTTTGCATCAAACAATGAACATTTTGAAGCAATCTGAGTTTATAGCTGCACTAAAACCTGGTCTCAATTTTGCTCATTTTGGTCATATCCAAATTGGAATTCAGCCAATACATAGAAAAGGTCAAGGCGTTGCTGTCTTCTCTTGTGTTTTTGATCGCCGATGCAAAACTTTTCATAAAGCTTTAATTGGACGATGTCAAGGAACATTAGCCTACGGTCCAATTTCTTGGTGTTGTGTTCCTGATTTTTCTATTTCCTTAGATGATCCTAATGCAATCAATGCTCTAATGCTCGACATCCAAACACATGGATATGATGATTTTGAAGATAATAGCAATAATGTTGCTATTCATTGGTGATGTGTTGTCAAATTTTATAAGAATACCACTCCTTTTGTTGTCCAACAAGTTTCTAAAACCTTTGAGTTCACTACTCTAATCACTCATGACTATGGCTTAAATCTTGTTGCTCCTCAAATGATATCTCGTCGAGATCTTAAACCGCCAAAAGAATGGGTCACAAATTGGGCTTCTATTCATACTTCTCCCTATCCACAACCTATCACTTCTCAAACTTCTATTCAAGAAGATAATGGGTTTGTTCGAACTCGTTTCTTTCCCATTCCAGAGCATCCACAGTCTGAGCATGGTGGACCTCCTCCTCCTCTTGTTATACAAAACCTTGTAAAAACTAAAGTCGCTATAAAACCACAAATGTCCTCAATTGCATCTATTCCTGAAGGATCACCAAGTCCTTCATATGATCTTACTTTTGATCCAAACTTCATGCATATGTTATCAAATATGATTGCACAAACTCTTCAGTCTTCGCATTCAAATATTGTTCCTCCTAGAACAATTAATATGCAATCAGCATTCCAAATTCCACAATTTCCACAACCATCTGTATGTAATCATCCTCATTGTTCTCCTAGCTTTTGTCAGCAAACTCCTAGTCTTCCAAAACCCCTTGAAAAAGAAGAACAGGATAAAGACAGAAGAAGAATAAACATGATTTGTTTTGTTCCAAGTTCTGGAAATCAAACATAGGAACATACAAAGTGTACTCCTTTATCATCTCATGAAGAAATTTTGCTTCAATCAGTAGGAAAATATGCTACAAAAGGCTTAGGATATCGAGCAGAAATCCCCAGCCGTAGATTGTATCCTAGGAATAAGATTCCTAGTTAAATACAACTTCCTTCCAATCAAGAAATCATTCAATTTCGTAAGATATATAAAGGAATAAGTCCTTATGATCCCTCAAATGAATGGTATAAGAAAATGTTTAACTGGGATCTGTATACTCATCAACAAGAGTATAAATACTATGAAGAAATGAAAACCTATTCAAAGAAAGATAGGTCAACAATCAACAAAGTCAAGAATAAAAATTGGAAAGCTTGGATGGAACAAAATAACCAATGGATTTCTTTTTATGAATTTTATTATCCAAGTACAAATGAAGTAGAAATGGCTTTCATCAAAAAGTTCAAGAATCTATCTTGTGAAGATATAAAAACAAAGATTAAGGAAAATCCAGTTGAAATTCCTGGACCTCTTATCATCCCTCACATAGATGATAAATATAAAAATATGTCGCAAAAATCAAATGTTCCAAAACATTTACAGTCTGTTAAGATGAAAGGGCAGCTTTTGTTAGAACACACCTGTCAAACCCTTAGAGTGAATATGATGCAAGGGTCAACCTTACAAACAGAAGTAGTGGTTTTCTCATTAATATAATGATGAATAATTTTGGATTAATTGCTTGATTTTTTTTAATACGTGATAATTAACTTTCAAGATATCATAATATTTACAAGCAAGTATTTAACTCACTAAACTTCCCCACTTATGTAAAAAATGGAAATTTTTATTGATATTAAATGTCTCATCAAATTCAAATCTTTGAATGTTTATAGTTGAGGATGGTGGAATAAAATTACAAATTACACTTATTTGATAAACAGGGTAAGGGGAAGACACTAGCCTCATAGCAGTCCATAGATGCTCCTGAGAAATTTCTTAGTTAAGAAGCAATTTTTTTGTCCACCAATCCAATCCAAACAATAAAGAAGCTTCAAATGAAATTAAACAAGAAACTCATTTCTTTAGTTTTGACTGAGCCAAAGACATAAGAGACCAAATCAAAATGATTATGGGCCAAATTCATGACTATGGGGTGAGAAACTCATTTAATTATCCCATTTATTTATTTATGATTTTAATTATCTCATCCTTTATAAAAACTCTTTAGTTTATAGGAGTTTTTGAGCGAGTATGATCCTCATGCCATGACTATGGGGGCCATCATTGGTAGCAGTTTCAGTACACTGGATGAACCACATGCATCAGGATATGCACCCCCTGAACAAAATATGCCAGGATCTATGCATGATGCAGTGGAGGTAGAGCGTGATCCCATCCCATAATTTGAAGTAAGATTTCCTGGATATTACCATGTTACTAGAATGGGAACACTACTGATTTTGTTTTTGGTAAATGATGACCATGCTCCCATGAAATTAGAGAAACTTCTAGGTATTTAAGAAGTGTTTTAAATATTAAGTACAATATGATTGAAATTAAAATATAGTATGTGATTTGTGTGCTTTGTAGTTGGTATCAAAGCAGGTTGAAAGTATTGGTTATGGATAATTTTTCTCCATCTCGAAGTTCTCTTCATGAGTTTAGTGATCAAAGTTTTGATGAAATTCTTAGAGAAGAAGAAGAAAGATAATTTAATGAAAAAATACAATCTGGTTTTCACACTGTCGTCCATGATAAATCTATTACATTATTAAATGAACAGATTAAGTCTGGTTCTTGTTCTTTACCAAAAATAGACACCAAAGATGTCTATACAAATCTGGGATTATTAGACACTATACAATATTGGAGATATAAGGTTAAAGAAGAAATTCTACAAACCTCTAGTAATAATCGTTTGCATCAAACAATGAACATTTTGAAGCAGTCTGAGTTTATAGCTGCACTAAAATCTGGTCCCAATTTTGCTCATTTTGGTCATATCCAAATTGGAATTCAGCCAATACATAGAAAAGGTCAAGGCATTGCTGTCTTCTCTTGTGTTTTTGATCGCCGATGCAAAACTTTTCATAAAGCTTTAATTGGACAATGTCAAGGAACATTAGCCTACGGTCCAATTTCTTGGTCTTGTGTTCCTGATTTTTCTATTTCCTTAGATGATCCTAATGCCATCAATGCTCTAATGCTCGACATCCAAACACATGGATATGATGATTTTGAAGATAATAGCAATAATGTTGCTATTCATTGGCGATGTGTTGTCAAATTTTATAAGAATACCACTCCTTCTGTTGTCCAACAAGTTTCTGAAACCTTTGAGTTCACTACTCTAATCACTCATGACTATGGATTAAATCTTGTTGCTCCTCAAATGATATCTTGTCGAGATCTTAAACCGCCAACAGAATGGGTCACAAATTGGGCTTCTATTCGTACTTCTCCCTATCCACAACCTATCACTTCTCAAACTTCTATTCAAGAAGATAATGGGTTTGTTCGAACTCGTTTCTTTCCCATTCCAGAGCATCCACAGTCTAAGCATGGTGGACCTCCTCCTCCTCTTGTTATACAAAACCCTGTAAAAACTAAAGTCGCAATAAAACCACAAATGTCCTCAATTGCATCTATTCCTGAAGGATCACCAAGTCCTTCATATGATCTTACTTCTGATCCAAACTTCATGCATATGTTATCAAATATGATTGCACAAACTCTTCAGTCTTCACATTCAAATATTGTTCCTCCTAGAACAATTAATATGAAATCAGCATTCCAAATTCCACAATTTCCACAACCATCTGTATGTAATCATCCTCATTGTTCTCCTAGATTTTGTCAGCAAACTCCTAGTCTTCCAAAACCCCATGAAAAAGAAGAACAAGATAAAGACAGAAGAAGAATAAACATGATTCGTTTTTTCCAAGTTCTGGAAATCAAACATAGGAATATACAAAGTGTACTCCTTTATCATCTCATAAAGAAATTTTGCTTCAATCAGTAGGAAAATATGCTACAAAAGGCTTAGGATATCGAGCAGAAATCCCCAGCTGTAGATTGGATCCTAGGAATAAGATTCCTAGTAAAATACAGCTTCCTTCCAATCAAGAAATCATTCAATTTCTTAAGATATACAAATGAATAAGTCCTTATGATCCCTCAAATGAATGGTATAAGAAAATGTTTAACTGGGATCTATATACTCATCAACAAGAGTATAGATACTATGAAGAAATGAAAACCTATTCAAAGAAAGATAGGTCAATAATCAACAAAGTCAACAATAAAAATTGGAAAGCTTGGATGGAACAGAATAACCAATGGATTTCTTTTTATGAATTTTATTATCCAAGTACAAATGAAGTAGAAATGGCTTTCATCAAAAAGTTCAAGAATCTATCTTGTGAAGATATAAAAACAAAGATTAAGGAAAATCTAGTTGAAATTCCTGGACCTCTTATCATCCCTCACATAGATGATAAATATAAAAATATGTTGCAAAAATCAAATGTTCCAAAACATTTAGAGTCTGTTAAGACGAAAGGGCAGCTTTTGTTAGAACACACCTGTCAAACCCTTAGAGTGAATATGATGCAAGGGTCAATCTTACAGACATAAGTGACACAACACAAATAGGAATTAATAGATGGCACTATTCTTAGCACCGAGACAACAATTCCTCCTTGGAAAAATCTTGTTATCAGACAAGATGATAAGATATTTAAGTTACTTCCACTTTAGTCTAACCAGTCTCATCTTTCAGCTAGGGAATCAATTGTGGCAACAAACTAGACAAATCTTGCTCTAGATAGTTTGATTAAACATCTAGAAAGAAATCATCAATATGAAGCAAGAGAAAATAAAAGGCTCCAAGAAATAATTGATAAAATTCTTCAAAAGGTAGATTTTACGAGAGATCAATTACAAGATGGAATAAAAACTCTTGGATCAAATGATTTGCATATTGCTAAAACTATTGAGGTTTTAGAAAAATGGATTAATGATAATTCCAAATGGATTTGAAAGTACATTCAGTAGCAGATAAGAATCAGGATATGATGACAAGCTTAAAAATGTCACTTGAATAGTAAAGAAACAAGTTTGGGTTGTCTCTACTTCTGTTGAAAGTTTGAAAAAGAAAAACACTCATGATCCTACTTTTAAAGCTACTACTTATTTCTCAGATCATCAAGATAAATTGCCTTTCCATGTTGTTCCTACTACTCTTCAATAAAAAATGAAGAATCCTGGTGATATCATTTTTCCTAAACCAGAAACTACCTCTGTCTATGCTCCTATGGCTAATCCTGGCATGTTTTCCAGTCTAAACTCTTCAAGCCTTGGACATAAAATGACAGTTTCTGAGTGGTTGAAATCAGGAGATGATCCTGATAAGCCTTCCAGTTCTGATACAGTACTCAACAAATTTGAAGTAGCGCCCTCTGCTCCTCCTAGTCTAGAAGATTTAGAGTTTCTTGTGAATAATTTTTCTCCTCCTGATAAAGAAAATTTTCAGATAGCAAAAGGCATTCCTGATCTGATTTCATTTTCTGATGAAGAAGAACCCAAAGATACAACTGTACATAAAGTATATGATAGAAGTTCTTGGTCACCTGCTCCTGATAAAAGAGATGTCATGAAATTAGAATATCATTAATATTGGTCTAGTTCTTCCACATATTCATGGAATATTGACAATTGTTCTGAAGCAGAAATATTATCTACATTAAGTTCCATGTTGGTTTGCTACCGCACATATTTAGCATATGACATTTCTCCAATAAATGCAACCAAGAAAATCATCAGTGGATTCGAAGGACTCCTTTATTCTTTGCTTAAAGAAGAAATTCATTATGATCCTGTCCTCATTCCTTCTTGGGAAACGTCTATGGTAATGAACCCAGATAAGACTACATATATGGATCCACAGACTTCATTACCTGTGAATAACATGATTGGTTGCTTAATGCATGGCATTCTTTTCAATTTTTGTGGTTATCCTCAGATCAATAATGAATTTGTTGTAGTCACACTTACATCCATGAAGCTTACTAATATGCAGCATTTTGATGAATATTTTATGGAATATCTCCATCGTCTGCATACTCTTTCTTCTGACATGATTCTAGATCCCAAATGGAAAGAAATCTTCATTGCTTCTTTACCAAATTGGGTAACTACTGCCATTTTGAATAAGCTTCCTGGAAATATTGGTGCCTATAGATTTGGTGTTATAAAAAAAGCTATTAAGGCTGTCATTGTTGAACTCTGCTCTTAGATGAAAGTTGCTCGAGCTGCCACCAGCTCCACTAAACTACATGGCTATCAACAACTATGTAAACAATGGCATTTACATGGCTCTAAAAGTTTAGGGGGATATGATCGTCATCGCTCTAAAAAGAAAGCTTACTCTAAGCAAACTTTTAGATCCGCAGAAAACAAAAAATCATTCATAGAAGGCCTTCCAGAGAATACAAAAAAACATGCCAGTTTCATCAAAGGCCAAAACAGAAGCAATTATTTTGCTTCCATTGCAATAAAAAAGGACATATTGCTCCAAATTGTCCAAAACTAAAACAACAATCTGGGAAGAAGAAATAATTTAGCTATAAGAATAAATTTGGCAAGGTAAATATTATTGATCTCCCTTCTAGTTGTGAAGAATTAACAGATTCAGAAAATTATTATGATCTAAAAATGACCAGAAACATGTTTATGAAGAAGAAGATTCCGAAGTTGAATATTGCAAAGATCCACACTGTAATGAATGTTCTCAAGAACTTTGTGAATGCAGTGATCTTGACATTTGCAAATGTAATGCAGTCAGGATGTTCAGACCACTATCAAATGAAAGCTTAGATCATGATAAGCTTGCTAGAAATCATTTTACACAAATGGTTAATGCTGATGATCCAAAACTCAAAGAAATGTATAAAGGATTGCTGATGACCCATCTTCAACAGTCCAAGTCACAGCAATATCAAGAACAACAAAAGTCACAAATAAATCATCAACATAGCTATATTCCTACTACAACCTTATTTTCAGTTGATGGTCTAACAAGGCAATTCAGACTACAAACGATTGAAGATGATATTCCTCAAACACTTCCTGCAATTAGTCAAGCTATCAAAGATCTCAGAAAAGAAGTCAGAGAGAATAGAAGGCTATGCATTGAAGCACATCAGGGGCACAATATACATTCTTTACATGCACAACCCACAAAAGGAGAATATTCACAGACAGAACAAAAAGAACTAGAAAGACAGCCTGATCCATATCATGATCCAATGAAAGGGATTTTCAAATCTGAAGACTCTGAAATTCCAAATGAAGAATTTGAAGGTCCTAGATCTGGATTAGGAATGAATGTAATGAACACATATGTAATGTACTGTGTAAAAATGAAAATCAGAATTGGCTCTTCCATAGAATGCTGGAAGGTTCTAATTGATACAGGTTCAAGATTGAACATAGTAAGTGGTGCTGTAATTCCCTATCCTCAAAGACAAAAGAAAAAGTGTCCAGTAGTTGTTATTGTAAGTGGAGAAATCAAGACAACGGAAGAAGCTATAATAGATGTCTTCATTTCTCAATCTGAAGGAATTCAAGTTCATGCTCCATTAGTCACAAGGCTTGATTGTGCTATGTACTTAGGAACTCCTTTCCTAAGCAATTTCAGAAGACATGCAAGCACTTATGATGAAAAATCATGGAAATGGGGATATTTTCTTCTCTTCAAAGGTATAGATTATTTCTATCCTTTTATTCATTCGAATTCTCCTAATAGATTGAGCAGAATTGACAGGTTACAGAATACCTTGGCAAAGATGGAGAAGAAGAAATAAATGCTCAAGATTGATGAAAATATTCTGAAAGGAAAATTTGAAAAAGAAATAAGTGAGATCTCTTAGAAACTAAAATCTTGTTGTTCTGAAGATCCAAATTCCTTTTGGCATATTCATAAACATGAAGTAGAATTACCTTTGAAAAAGGAATTTCATGGAAAAATCAGAAGATCAAAAGCAATATTGATGAATTTTGAACAACTCAGGTATTGTAGAGAAGAAATAAAATCCTTACTGCCAAAATTTTTTATAAGAAAATCTCATAGCCCTATTGCTTGTTTTGGATTTTATGTCAACAAACATTCAGAGATTATCAGAGGAAAACCAAGATTGGTAGTAAACTACAAGTCTCTGAATAATATTCTTGATTATGATGCTTATCCCTTGCCAAAGCCCTCAGTGCTTTTGTCTCAGATATCACAGTCAAAAATCTTTTCCAAGTTTGATTTAAAGTTTGGTTTCTGGCATGTATGGATAAAAGAAGAAGATAAGTGGAAAACAACTTTTTCAGTACCAGAAGGACATTTTGAATGGAATATTATGCCCTTTGGACTAGTAAATGCTCCATCCGCCTTCCAGAGGATTACGGATGAAACTTTTGAAGGTATGGATGATTTCTTGAAGAAATATACTGACGATGTTCTAATTCATTCTGCAGATATTCCCTCTCATATAAATCATCTTAATATATTCTACAAGAGAGTCAAAGAAAAAGTTATAGTTTTATCAGATTCAAAAATGAAGTTATTTAAGACTATGATAGATTTCTTGGGATATGTGATTCAATATGGATCATATTACATTATGCAACATAGTCTTGATTTCATAGATAGATTTCCAGACAGAATCACTGATAAAACTCAACTACAAATATTCTTGGGTAGTTTGAATTACATCTCCAAATTTGTCAGACATTGTGCCCAAGATATGAGTCTTATTGAATAAAATATTGCAAAAAGATCCAATTCCATGGACAGAGGATTTAACAGAGGTAGTAAGAAGAATTAAAGGAAAAATTAGGAATATTTCTCCTTTAAGCACAATCAATGAAGAATGGCCTAAAACCATCATTACAAATGCCAGTGATATCGGATGGGGTGCAATTTTCCGCCAACATGATCCTAATAAAAAGAAAATGGAATATGAAATTTGCCAGTATGCCTCTGGAATCTGGTCAACTACACAAAAAAATTGGTCCAGCCTAAAGAAGGAACTTAGAGCTGTCTGCCTTGGCATTGGCAAATTCAAAGATTTTAAGATCTATAAAAAATTTATAGTCAAAACAAATGTCCAAGCCCTTAAGTTTGCTATCCATAAATGTGACTTTGAAGATGCAGCAATGGTTAGATGGATAATGACATTGGCCCAGTATCATTTTGATGTAGAGTTCATTTCTGGAGTTAAGAATTCCTTCCCAGATCTTCTCAGCCGGGAATTTTTATAGAGAAATGATGTAAATAATCTTAGATGTAACATCATAAGAAGATTAGAAAATGATATTCACATTAAATGTGGTGATGGTTCTCACACTTTGAATCTGCAGAAACCTCTACTCGATTACCAAGTAGATTGGTTTGCAATAAAAGAAATCAAATATCGGCATGGAACTGGACAACATTATTTCTCATGGGATGATCAAATGTAAAGAAGTGATGAAGCTTTATAAGCTTTAAGCTTTCTTCAAGATTTGAGAAATCTTGATTTCACATTACACAGAGATGCAGATGAAAATATAATCTGTTGTGAAATCTACATTGATCGCTTCCTATTGCCACCCAACTTTCAGAACTCTGAAGATCATGAATGCCAAGAGAAAGCTTGGTATACAAGTATGCATTTTGAAACTAAAACTAACTCGTTTTTCTATAATGTGTAGTTTTCTTTTAGATATCATGGGATGCAAGTTACACAAATCGAAGAACAAGACCCGACACCTGAATGGTTTAAAGAATGGTTGAACATTTATGGTATCAGTCCTCTATGTTTTTACCCATTCTCTCTCTGGTTATTACAACTTCCTAGATTTACAGAACCATGGGCACATCAATCAGGAATTTTATACAAAATGATTTTGGATATCAGCAATATCACCAATTATCACATGCATGCAGCACTTCGCGCCAATGGATCCTTTCATTGGTTTATTACACGAAATATTTTCTTCATAAGATTCAGGGGAAATATGAATGGATCCTCTTCACATGACTATGATTCATTTCATGCCACGACAGGTCTTGATTTAAATCCTTTTGGCCCACTACTTTTTCAGGACGAAGTACTAGAATATGTTGAAGTACCAATTTGGGAATGCGAGGAAAAAATTTACTCACAATATTTTAATAATGACTCCTTGACTAGGTTCAGAGAACATCATTATTCTCGTGAAAAACTAGAACATTTTTTCATTTTGTAATGTCTTTCTGTTCGACTTTGGTGGCAGAAAGGTTTTTCGTAAGGTTCCCTGAAAAATAATCTCTTACAGTGTAATCAATCCGACATATATAATTAAATAAAGGGATAAGAATAAATATAAAATATTTTAAGATTGACTTACTGTGTGAATGTCCTCCGAGTTACCCAAAAGGAAGATTCTCTGATATCTTATGCTAGGATTTGATTTTGATGTAAAGTAAGATACTGTGCGGATGTCCTTCAGGTTACTCGAAAGCAGGATTCTCTCTTATCTGATGTAAGGATGGGATTCTCTCTTATCTGATGTAAGGATTTGATTTTGATGTAAAGTAAGATTCTCTCATATCCGATATGGAGGTATCACCAAACCCAGAACTGGGAGGATCTATAAATAGATGAAGACTAGGGAAGAGAGGCATTCGGGTTTTGAGAAATTTAGAGAGCCTTCCTGCTGGAGAAGTAACTTGATATTGCTTGAGAAGCAACTTTGTAATACTTGAGTTTTGAATTTCATCAATAAAGATTCCTCAATTTCTGTAAATCTATGTCTTCTTTGTAAATTGTTTTGGATTCTATTCTCAAACTTGTATGAGCCTTTTTAAGGTTGAAGAAGTTGCAGAGATGCAGAAGTAGACCGTTGGGCTAGAGTTTGTGTTTCAGCACGAGGATATTGTTAAGAAGAATTGTCAGATATTGGAGCGATTAAGCAGACCTGGTATTTATTATAAACTAATACTCTTGCTGGAATTCGTATTCAAATATATTCAAAAATAGATTCGTGATGCTAGATTACGTAGTAGAAGAGTCTCTTCCCTCTCTGTGATTAAAGTATCAGTAATGGATCTTGTTTATTTCACCATTTCCACATTCTCGCTTTCACTGTGTGCGCTTTGTCATGGTCATTTACATCCATGAAGCTTACTAATATGTAGCATTTTGATGAATATTTTATGGAATATCTCCATCGTCTGCATACTCTTTCTTCTGACATGATTCTAGATCCCAAATGGAAAGAAATCTTCATTGCTTCTTTACCAAATTGGGTAACTACTGCCATTTTGAATAAGCTTCCTGGAAATATTGGTGCCTATAAATTTGGTGTTATAAGACAAGCTATTAAGGCTGTCATTGTTGAACTCTGCTCTCAGATGAAAGTTGCTTGAGGTGCCACCAGCTCCACTAAACCACATGGATATCAATAGCTATGTAAACAATGGCATTTACATGGCTCTAAAAGTTTAGGGGGATATGATCATCGTCGCTCTAAAAATAAAGCTTACTCTAAGAAAACTTTTAGATTTGCAGAAAATAAAAAAATCATTCATAGAAGGCCTCCCAAAGAATACAAAAAAACACACTAGTTTCATCAAAGGCCAAAATAGAAGAAAATATTTTGCTTCCATTGCAATGAAAAGGGACATATTGCTCCAACTTGTTCAAAACTGAAACAACAATCTGGGAAGAAGAAACAATTTAACTATAAGAATAAATCCGGCAAGGTAAATATTATTGATGTCCCTTCTAGCTGTGAAGAATTAACAGATTCAGAAAATTATTATGATCTAAATGACTAGATACAGGGTATTTATGAAGAAGAAGATTCTGAAGTTGAATATTGCAAAGATCCACACTGTCATGAATGTTTTCAAGAACAATGTGAATGCAGTGATCCTGACATTTGTAAATGTAATGTAGTCAGGATGTTCAAACCACTATCAAATGAAAGCTTAGATCATGATATGCTTTCTAGAAATTATTTTACACAAATGGTTAATGTTGATGATCCAAAACTCAAAGAAATGTATAAAGGATTGCTGATGACCCATCTTCAACAATCCAAGTCACAACAATATCAAGAACAACAAAAGTCACAGATAAATCATCAACATAGCTATATTCCTACTGCAGCCTTATTTTTAGTTGATGGTCTAACAAGACAATTCAGATAACAAACAATTGAAGATGATCTTCCTCAAACACTTCCTACAATTAGTCAAGCTATCAGAGATATCAGAAAATAAGTCAGAGAGAATAGAAGGCTATGCATTGAAGCACATTAGGGACACAATATACATTCTTTACATGCACAACCCACAAAAGGAGAATCTTCACAGACAGAATAGAAAGAACTAGAAAGACAGCCTGATCCATATCATGATCCAATGAAAGTGATTTTCAAATCTGAGGACTTTGAAATTCCAAATGAAGAATTTGAAGATCCTAGATCTGGATTAGGAATGAATGCAATGAATGCAGATGTAATGTACTGTGTAAAAATGAAAATCAGAATTGGCTCTTCCATAGAATGGTGGAAGGTTCTAATTGATACAGGTTCAAGATTGAACATAGTAAGCGGCACTGTAATTCCCTATCCTCAAAGACAAAAGACAAAGTGTTCACGAGTTGTTACTACAAGTGGAGAAATCAAGACAATGGAAGAAGCTATAATAGATGTCTTCATTTCTCAATCTGAAGGAATTAAAGTTCATGCTCCATTAGTCATAGGGATTGACTGTGCTATGTACTTAGGAACTCCTTTCTTGAGCAATTTCAGAAGACATGGAAGCACTTATGATGAAAAATCACAGAAATGGGGATATTTTCTTCTCTTCAAAGGTATAGATTATTTCTATCATTTTATTCATCCGAATTCTCCTAATAGATTGAGCAAAATTGGAAGATTACAGAATATCTTGGCAACGATGGAGAAGAAGAAAGAAATGCTCAAGATTGATGAAAATCTTCTGAAAGGCAAATTTGAAAAAGAAATAAGTCAGATCTCTCAGAAACTAAACTCTGGTTTTTTTGAAGATCCAAATGACTTTTGGCATATTCATAAACATGAAGTAGAATTGCCTTTGAAAAAGGAATTTCATGGAAAAATCAGAAGATCAAAAGCAATACCGATGAATTCTGAACAACTCAGGTATTGTAAAGAAGAAATAAAATCCTTACTGTAAAAAGGTTTGATCAGAAAATCACATAGCCCTATTGCTCGTTTTGGATTTTATGTCAACAAACATTCAGAGATTATCAGAGGAAAACCAAGATTGGTAGTAAACTACAAGCCTCTATATAATATTCTTGATTATGATGCTTATCCCTTGCCAAAGCCCTTAGTGCTTTTGTCTTAGATATCACAGTCAAAAATATTTTCCAAGTTTGATTTAAAGTCTAGTTTTTCGCAAGTAGGGATAAAAGAAGAAGATAAGTGGGAAACAACTTTTTCAGTACCAGAAGGACATTTTGAATGGAATATTATGCCCTTTGGACTAGTAAATGCTCCATCCACCTTCCAGAGGATTATAGATGAAACTTTTGAAGGTATGGATGGTTTCTTGAAGAAATATATTGATGATGCTCTAATTCATTCTGCAGATATTCCCTCTCATATAAAGCATCTTAATATATTCTACAAGAGAGTCAAAGAAAAAGGTATAGTTTTATCAGATTCAAAAATGAAGTTATTTTAGACTATGATAGATTTCTTGGGATATGTGATTCAATATGGATCATATTACATTATGCAACATAGTCTTGATTTCATAGATAAATATACAGAAAGAATCATTGATAAAACTCAACTACAAAGATTCTTGGGTAGTTGAATTACATCTTCAAATTTTTCAGACATTGTGCCCAAGATATGAGTCTTATTGAATAAAAGATTGCAAAAAGATCCAATTCCATGGATAGAGGATTTAACAGAGGCAGTCAGCAGAATTTAAGGAAAAATTAGGAATATTTCTCCTTTAAGCACAATAAATGAAGAATGGCCTAAAACCATCATTACAGATGCCAGTGATATCGAATGGGGTGCAATTTTCTACCAACATGATCCTAATAAAAAGAAAATGGAATATGAAATTTGCCAGTATGCCTCTGGAATCTAGTCAACTACACAAAAAAATTGGTCCAGCCTAAAGAAAGAACTTAGAGCTGTCTGCCTTGGCATTGCCAAATTCAAAGATTTTGTGATCTATAAACATTTTACAGTCAAAATTGATTTCCAAGCCCTTAAGTTTGCTATCCATAAATGTGACTTTGAAGATGCAGCAATGGTTAGATGGATAATGACATTTGCCTAGTATCGTTTTGATGTAGAGTTAATTTCGGGAGTTAAGAATTCCTTCACAAATCTTCTCGGCCAGGAATTTTTACAGAGAAATTATGTAAATAATCTCAGATGTAATGTCATAAGAATATTAGAAAATGAGATTCACATTGAATGTGCTGATGGTTCTCACACTTTGAATCTGAAGAAACCTCTACTCGATTATTAAGTAGATTGGTTTCCAATAAAAGAAATCAAATATCGACATGGAACTGGACAACATTATTTCTCATGGGATGATCAAATGCAAAGAAATGATGAAGCTTTTGAAGCTTTAAGATTTCTTCAAGATTTGAGAAATCTTGATTTCACATTACACAGAGATGCAGATGAAAATCTAATCTGCTATGAAATCTACATGGTCGCTTCCTATTGCCACCAAACTTTCAGAACTATGAAGATCATGAACGCTAAGAGAAAGCCTGGTATATAGGTATGTGTTTTGAAAATAAAACTAACTCGTTTTTCTATAATGTGTAGTTTTCTTTTAGATATCATGGGATGGAAGTTACACAAATTGAATAACAAGATCCCACACCTGAATGGTTTAAAGAATGGTGGAACATTTATGGTATCAGTCCTCTATGTTTTTACCCATTCTCTCTCTAGTTATTACAACTTCCTGGATTTACAGAACCACGGGCAGATCAATCAGGAATTTTATACAAAAGGAATTTGGATATCACCAATTATCACATGCTTGCAGCACTCCGCGCCAATGGATCCTTTCATTGGTTTATTACACGAAATCTTTTCTTCAGAAGATTCGGGGGAAATATGAATGGCTCCTCTTCACATGACTATGAGTCATTTCATACAATGATAGATCTAGATTTAAATCCTTTTGGCCCACTAGTTTTTCAGGACGAAGTACCAAAATATGCTGAAGTACCAATTTGGGAATGTGAGGAAAAAATTTACTCATAGTATTTTAATAATGACTCCTTGACTAGGTTCAAAGAACATCAATATTCTCATGAAAAACTAGAACATTTTGTCATTTTGTAATGTCTTTCTATCTGACTTTGGTGGCAGACAGGTTTTTTGTAAGGTTCCCTAAAAAAGAATCTCTTACAGTGTAATCAATCCAACATATATAATTAAATAAAGGGATAATAATAAATATAAAATATTTTATGATTGAATTACTATGAGTATGTCCTCTGGGTTACCCGAAAGCAGGATTCTCTCATATCTGATGCTAGGATTTGATTTTGATGTAAAGTAAGATACTGTGTGGATGTCCTCCGAGTTGCCCGAAAGCAAGATTCTCTCTTATCTGATGTAAGGACAGGATTCTCTCTTATTTGATGTAATGATTTGATTTTGATGTAAAGTAAGATTCTCTCATATCCGATATGGAGGTATCACCAAACCCAAAATTGGGAGGATCTATAAATAGATGAAGACTAGGGAAGAAAGGCATTAAGGTTTTGAGAAATTTAGAGAGCCTTTCTGTTGGAGAAGTAACTTGGTATTGCTTGAGAAGAAACTTTGTAATACTTGAGTTTTGATGTTCATCAATAAAGATTCCTCAATTTTTGTAAATCTATGTCTCCTTTGTAGATTGTTTTGGATTCTATTCTCGAACTTGTATGAGCCTTGTTAAGGTTGAAGAAGTCAGAGAGACACAAAAGTAGACTGTTGGGCCAGAGTTCGTGTTTCGGCATGAGGATATTGTTCAGAATAATTGTCAGATATTGGAGCGATTAAGTAGACTTGGTATTTATTATAAACTAATACTCTTGTTGGAATTCATATTCAAATACATTCAAAAACAAATTCATGATGCTAGATTGCACAGTAGAGGAGTCTCTTCCCTCTCTGTGATTAATGTATCAGTCACGGATCTTGTTTATTTCTGCATTTCCGCATTCTCACTTTTGTTATGTGCACTTTATAGTTGGTATCACAGCAGGTTGAAAGTATTGGTTATAGATAATTTTTCTCTAGCACGAAGTTCTCTTCATGAGTTTAGTGATAAAATTTTTGATGAAATTCTTAGAGAAGAAGAAGAAAGAGAATTTAGTAAAAAAGTACAATCTGGTTTTCACACTGTCGTCCATGATAAATCTATTACATTATTAAATGAATAGATTAAGTTTGGTTCTTGGTCTTTACCAAAAATAGACCCCAAAGATGTCTATACAAATCTGGGATTATTAGACACTATACAATACTGGAGATATAACGTTAAAGAAGAAATTCTACAAACCTCTAGTAATAATTGTCTACTTCAAACAATGAACATTTTGAAGCAATCTGAGTTTACAGCTGCACTAAAATTTGGTCTCAATTTTGCTCATTTTGGTCATATCCAAATTGGAATTCAGCCACTACATAGAAAAGGTCAAGACGTTGTTGTCTTCTCTTGTGTTTTTGATCACAGATGGAAAACTTTTCATAAAGCTTTAATTGAAGGATGTCAAGAAACATTAGCCTACGGTCCAATTTCTTGGTCCTGTGTTCCTGATTTTTCTAATTCCTTAGATGATCCTAATGCCATCAGTGCTCTAATGCTCGACATCCAAACACATGGATATGATGATTTTGAAGATAATAGCAATAATGTTGCTATTCATTGGCGATGTGTCATCAAATTTATAAGAAGACCACTCCTTCAGTTGTCCAACAAGTCTCTGAAACCTCTGAGTTCACTACTCTAATCACTCATGACTATGGCTTAAATCTTGTTGCTCCTCAAATGATATCTCGTCGAGATCTTAAACCGCCAACAGAATGGGTCACAAATTGGGCTTCTATTCATACTTCTCCCTGTCCACAGCTTATCACTACTCAAACTTCTATTTGAGAAGATAATGTGCTTATTCGAACTCGTTTCTTTCCCCAATCAGAGTATGCATAGTCTGAGCATGGTGGACCTCCTCCTCCTCTTGTTACACAAAACCCTATAAAAACTGAAGTCGCAATAAAACCACAAATGTCCTCTATTGCATCTATTCCTGAAGGATCACCAAGTCCTTCATATGATCTTACTTCTGATCCAAACTTCATGCATATGTTATCAAATATGATTGCACAAACTCTTCAGTCTCTGCATTCAAATATTGTTCCTCCTAGAACAATTAATATGCAATCAGCATTCCAAATTCCACAATTTCCACAACCATCTGTATGTAATCATCCTCATTGTTCTCCTAGCTTTTGTCAGCAAACTCCTAGTCTTCTAAAACCCCATGAAAAAGAAGAATAGGATAAAGACAGAAGAAGAATAAACATGATTCGTTTTGTTCCAAGTTCTGGAAATCAAACACAGGAATATACAAAGTGTACTCCTTTTTCATCTCATGAAGAGATTTTTCTTCAATTAGTAGGAAAATCTGCTACAAAAAGCTTAGGATATCCAGAAGAAATACGCAGCTACAGATTGGATCCTAGGAATACTATTCCTAGTAAAATACAACTTCCTTCTGATGAAGAAATCATTCAATTTCTTAAGATATACAAAGGAATAAGTCCTTATGATCCCTCAAATGAATGGTACAAGAAAATGTTTAATTGGGATCTGTATACTCATCAACAAGAGTATAGATACTATGAAGAAATGAAAACCTATTCAAAGCAAGATAGGTGAACTATCAACAAAGTCAACAATAAAAATTGGAAAGCTTGGATGGAACAGAATAACCAATGGATTTCTTTTTATGAATTTTATTATCCAAGTACAAATGAAGTAGAAATGGCTTTGGTCAAAAAGTTCAAGAATATATCTTGTGAAGATATAAAAACAAAGATTAAGGAAAATCCAGTTGAAATTCCTGGACCTCTTATCATCCCTCACATAGATGATAAATATAAAAATATGTTGCAAAAGTCAAATGTTCCGAAACATTTACAGTCTGTTAAGATGAAAGGGCAGCTTTTGTTAGAACACATATGTCAAACCCTTAGAGTGAATATGATGCAAGGGTTAGCCTTACAGACAGAAGTGCCACAACACAAATGGGAATTAATAGATGGCACTATTCTTAGCACTGAGACAACAATTCCTCCATTTAAAATTCTTGTTATCAGACAAGATGATAATATTTGTAAGTTACTTCCACTTCAGTCTGACTAGTCTCATCTTTCAGATAGGGAATCGGTTGCAGCAACAAATTGGACAAATCTTGCTCTATATAGTTTGATTAAACATCTAGAAAGAAATCATCAATATGCAGCCAGAGAAAATAAAAGGCTCCAAGAAATAATTGATAAAATTCTTCAAAAGGTAGATTTTACCAGAGATCAATTACTAGATGGAATAAAAACTCTTGGATCAAATGATTTGTATATTGCTAAAACTATTGATGTTTTAGGAAAAGGGATTAATGATAATTCGAAATGGATTGGCAAAGTACATTCAGTAGTAGATAAGAATCAGGATGTGATGACAAGCTTAAAAACGTCACTTGAAGTAGTAAAGAAACAAGTTTGGGTTGTCTCTAATTTTGTTGAAAGTCTGAAAAAGAAAAACACTCCTGATCCTATTTTTAAAGCTACTATTTATTTCTCAGATCCTCAGGGTAAATTGCCTTTCCATGTTGTTCCTACTACTCTTCAATAAAAAATGAAGAATCTTGGTGATATCATTTTTCCTAAACTAGAAACTACCTTTTTCTATGCTCTTATGGCTAATCCTGGCATGTTTTCCAATCTAAACTCTTCAAGCCTTGGACATAAAATGATAGTTTCTAAGTGGTTGAAATCAATGGATGATCCTGATAAGCCTTCCAGTTCTGATACAGTACTCAACAAATTTGAAGTAGCGCCCTCTACTCCTCCTACTGTAGAATATTTAGAGTTTCTTGTGAATAATTTCTCTCCTCTTGATAAAGAAACTTTTTAGATAGCAAATGAAATTCTTGATCTGATTTTATTTTCTGATGAAGAAGAACCCAAAGATACAACTGTACATAAAGTATCTGATAGAAGTTCTTGGAATTCTTCTTGGTCACCTGCTCCTGATAAAAGAGATGTTGAAATCAGAATATCATAATGATTGGTCTACTTCTTCCACATATTCATGGAATATTGACAATTGTTCTGAAGTAGAAATATTGTCTACATTAAGTTCCATGTTGGTTTGCTACCACACATATTTAGTGGATGAAATTTCTCCAATAAATGCAACCAAGAAAATCATCAGTGGATTCGAAGGACTCCTTGATTCATGGCTTAAAGTAGAAATTCATTATGATCCTGTCCTCATTCCTTCTTGGGAAACATCTATGGTAATGAACCCAGATAATACTACATATATGGATCCACAGACTTCATTACCTATGAATAACATGATTGGTTGCTTAATGCATGGCATTCTTGTCAATTTTTGTGGTTATACTTAGATCAATAATGAACTTGATGTAGTCACACTTACATCCATGAAGCTTACTAATATGCAACATTTTGATGAATATTTTATGGAATATCTCCATCGTCTGCATACTCTTTCTTTTGACATGATTCTAGATCCCAAATGGAAAGAAATCTTCATTGCTTCTTTACCAAATTGGGTAACTACTGCCATTTTGAATAAGCTTCCTGGAAAGATTGGTGCCTATAAATTTGGTGTTATAAGACAAGCTATTAAGGCTGTCCTTGTTGAACTCTGCTCTCAGATGAAAGTTGCTCGAGCTGCCACCATCTCCACTAAACCACATGGCTATCAACAACTATGTAAACAATGGAATTTACATGGATCTAAAATTTTAGGGAGATATGATCGTTGTCGCTCTAAAAGGAAAGCTTACTCTAAGAAAAATTTTAGATCCGCAAAAAAAAATCATTCATAGAAGGCCTCCTAGAGAATACAAGAAAACATGCCAATTTCATCAAATGCCAAAACAAAAGCAAATATTTTTCTTCCATTGCAATGAAAAAGGACATAATGCTCCAAATTGTCCAAAATTGCAACAACAATCTGGGAAGAAGAAACAATTTAGCTATAAGAATAAATTTGGCAAGGTAAATATTATTGATCTCCTTTCTAGCTGTGAAGAATTAACAGATTCAGAAAATTATTATGATCTAAATGACCAGATACATGCTGTTTATGAAGAAGAAGATTCTGAAGTTGAATATTGCAAAGATCCACACTGTAATGAATGTTTTCAAGAACTCTTTGAATGCAGTGATCTTGACATTTGCAAATGTAATGCAGTGAGGATTTTCAGACCACTATCAAATGAAAGCTTAGATCATGATGAGATTTCTAGAAATTTTTTTACACAAATGGTTAATGCTGACGATCCAAAACTCAAAGAAATGTATAAAGAATTGTTGATGACCCATCTTCAACAGTCCAAGTCACAGCAATATCAAGAACAACAAAAGTCACAAATAAACCATCAACATAGCTATATTCCTACTGCAGCCTTATTTTCAATTGATGGTCTAACAAGACATTTCAGACAACAAACAATTGAAGATGATCTTCCTCAAACACTTCCTGCAATTAGTCAAGCTATCAAAGATCTCAGAAAATAAGTCAGAGAGAATAGAAGGCTATAGATTGAAGCACATTAGGGGCACAATATACATTCTTTACATGCACAACACACAAAAGGAGAATCTTCACAGACAGAATAGAAAGAACCAGAAAGACAGCCTAATCCATATCATGATCCAATGAAAGGGATTTTGAAATCTGAAGACTTTGAAATTCCAAATGAAGAATTTGAAGATCCTACATCTGGATTAGGAATGAATGCAATGAACACAGATGTAATGTACTGTGTAAAAATGAAAATCAAAATTGGCTCTTCCATAGAATGGTGGAAGGTTCTAATTGATACAGGTTCAAGATTGAGCATAGTAAGCGGCACTATAATTCCCTGTCCTCAAAGACAAAAGACAAAGTGTCGAGGAGTTGTTATTGCAAGTGGAGAAATCAATACAACGGAAGAAGCTATAATAGATGTCTTTGTTTCTAAATCTGAAGGAATTAGAGTTCATGCTCCATTAGTCATAGGGCTTGATTGTGCTATGTACTTAGGAACTCCTTTCCTGAGAAATTTTAGAAGACATGGAAGCACTTATGATGAAAATTCACAGAAATGGGGATATTTTCTTCTCTTCAAAGGTATAGATTATTTCTATCCTTTTATTCATTCGAATTCTCCTAATAGATTGAGCAGAATTGGAAGGTTACATAATACCTTGGAAAAGATGGAGAAGAAGAAAGAAATTCTCAAGATTGATGAAAATCTTCTGAAAGTCAAATTTGAAAAAGAAATAAGTGAGATCTCTTAGAAACTAAAATCTTCTTGTTCTGAAGGTCCAAATGCATTTTGGCATATTCATAAACATGAAGTAGAATTTCCTTTGAAAAATAAATTTCATGGAAAACTCAGAAGATCAAAAGCAATACCGACGAATTATGAACAACTCAGGTATTGTAAAGAAGAAATAAAATCCTTACTGCAAAAAGGTTTGATCAAAAAATCTCATAGCCCTATTGCTTGTTTTGGATTTTATGTCAAAAAACATTTAGAGATTATCAGAGGAAAACCAAGATTGGTAGTAAACTACAAGCCTTTGAATAATATTCTTGATTATGATGCTTATCCCTTGCCAAAGCCCTTAGTGCTTTTGTCTTAGATATCACAGTCAAAAATATTTTCCAAGTTTGATTAAAGTCTGGTATTTGGCAAGTAGGGATAAAAGAAGAAGATAAGTGGAAAACAACTTTTTCAGTACCAGAAGGACATTTTGAATGGAATATTATGCCCTTTGTACTAGTAAATGCTCCATTCACCTTCCAAAGGATTATGGGTGAAACCTTTGAAGGTATGGATGATTTCTTGAAGAAATATATTGATGATGTTCTAATTCATTCTGCAGATATTCCCTCTCATATAAAGCATATTAATATATTCTACAAGAGAGTCAAAGAAAAAGGTATATTTTTATCAGATTCAACAATGAAGTTATTTAAGACTATGATAGATTTCTTGGGATATGTGATTCAATATGGATAATATTACATTATGCAACATAGTCTTGATTGCATAGATAAATTTCCAGACATAATCACTGATAAAACTCAACTACAAAGATTCTTGGGTAGTTTGAATTACATCTCCAAATTTGTTAGACATTGTGCCCAAGATAGAGTCTTATTGAATAAAAGATTGAAAAAAGATCCAATTCCATGGACAAAGGATTTAACAGAGGCAGTAAGAAGAATTTAAGGGAAAATTAGGAATATTTCTCCTTTAAGCACAATCAATGAAGAATGGCCTAAAACCGTCATTACAGATGTCAGTGATATTGGATGGGGTGCAATTTTCTGCCAACATGATCCTAATAAAAAGAAAATGGAATATGAAATTTGCCAGTATGCCTCTGGAATCTGGTCAACCACACAAAAAAATTGGTCCAGCCTAAAGAAAAAACTTAGAGTTGTCTGCCTTGGCATTGCCAAATTCAAATATTTTGTGTTCTATAAACATTTTACAGTCAAAAAATATTGCCAAGCCCTTAAGTTTTCTATCCATAAATGTGACTTCGAAGATGCAGCAATGGTTAGATGGATAATGACATTGGCCCAGTATCGTTTTGATGTAGAGTTCATTTCTGGAGTTAAGAATTCCTTCGAAGATCTTCTCAGCTGGGAATTTTTACAGAGAAATGATGTAAATAATCTCAGATGTAATGTCATAAGAATATTAGAAAATGAGATTCACATTGAATGTGTTTATGGTTCTCACACTTTGAATATGCAGAAAACTCTACTTGATTATCAAGCAGATTGGTTTCCAATAAAAGAAATCAAATATCGGCATGGAACTAGACAACATTATTTCTCATGGGATGATCAAATGCAAAGAAATTATGAAGCTTTTGAAGCTTTAAGCTTTCTTCGAGATTTGAGAAATCTTGATTTCACATTACATAGAGATGCAGATGAAAATCTAATCTGCAGTGAAATCTACATTGATCGCTTCCTATTGCCACCCAACTTTCAGAACTCTAAAGATTATGAACTCCAAGAGAAAGCTTGGTATACAGGCATGTGTTTTGAAAATAAAACTAACTCATTTTTCTATAATGTGCAGTTTTCTTTTAGATATCATGGGATGCAAGTTACACAAATCGAAGAACAAGACCCTACACCTAAATGGTTTAAAGAATGGTGGAACATTTATGGTATCAGTCCTTTATGTTTTTACCCATTCTCTCTCTAGTTATTGCAACTTCCTGGATTTACAGAACCACAGGCACATCAATCAGGAATTCTATACAAAATGATTTTGGATATCACCAATATCACCAATTATCACATGCTTGCAACACTCTGCGCCAATGGATCCTTTCATTGGTTTATTACATGAAATATTTTCTTTAGAAGATTTGGGGGAAATATGAATGGCTCCTCTTCACATGACTATGAGTCATTTCATGCCATGACAGATCCAGATTTAAATCCTTTTGGCCCACTAGTTTTTCAGGACGAAGTACCAATTTGGGAATGTGAGGAAGAAATTTACTCACAATATTTTAATAATGACTCCTTTACTAGGTTCCGAGAACATCATTATTCTCGTGAAAAACTAGAACATTTTTTCATTTTGTAATGTCTTTCTGTCCGACTTTGGTGCCAGACAGGTTTTCCGTAACGTTCCCAGAAAATAATCTCTTACAGTGTAATCAATCCAACATATATAATTAAATAAAGGTATAAGAATAAATATAAAATGTTTTATGATTGAATTACTGTGCAGATGTCCTCCGAGTTACCCGAAAGCAAGATTCTCTCATATCTGATGCTAGGATTTGATTTTGATGTAAAGTAAGATACTGTGTGGATGTCCTCCGGTTTACCCGAAGGCAGGATTCTATTTGATCTGGTGTAAGGACAGGATTCTCTCTTATCTGATGTAAGGATTTGATTTTGATGTAAAGTAAGATTCTCTCATATCTGATATGGAGGTATCACCAAACCCAAAATTGCGAGGATCTATAAATAGATGAAGACTAGGGAAGAGAGGCATTTGGGTTTTGAGAAATTTAGAGAGCCTTTCTGCTGGAGAAGTAACTTGGTATTGCTTGAGAAGAAATTTTGTAATACTTGAGTTTTGAAGTTCATCAATAAAGATTCCTCAATTTCTGTAAATCTATGTCTCCTTTGTAGATTGTTTTGGATTCTATTCTCAAACTTGTATGAGCCTTGTTAAGGTTGAAGAAGTTGTAGAGACGTAGAAGTAGACCGTTGGGTCAGAGTTCATGTTTCAGCACAAGGATATTGTTCAGAAGAATTGTTAGATATTGGAGCGATTAAGTAGACCTGGTATTTATTATAAAATAATACTCTTGTTGGCATTCGTATTCAAATATATTCAAAAATAGATTCGTGATGCTAGATTGCGTAGTAGAGGAGTCTCCTCCCTCTCTGTGATTAAAGTATCAGCCACAACTCTTGTTTATTTCCACATTTCCGCATTCTCGCTTTCACTGTGTGCTCTTTGTACTTGGTATTATTTTAAACTAATGATAATATCGTTTTATAGGAAATTATGCATTCTATAGGAGTTTGTATGACCTAACCTTGGAAATATTTGGCCCCACCATTCACCCAAAATAGAAATCCCAAAGTTCCAAGTTGAAGGATGTACTTATGAACAAGATGGTTGACCTGTTAGGTGAGGGTGCCTTCAACAAAACTGGAGTTACCTCGAGGGAATGCTTACATTTAAATAATTTGTGAGACTAATATAAGTTTCATTTAGAAATAAATAGGTCATATGAGCTCCCTCCAAATTTTCTAGAGAGGGAGTGAAAATCCCTCGTGGCAGATGCAACCGAGAAGTTGTTTTGAAAAAACAGGAAGACACCACCCAAACCAGGAAGGTATGAGGCACTTTTAATAATGTAATTATGATGCGTTATCATCATTGTGACATCTAATTAAGTTTTTCAATATTTTCAATATAGGCTTCCAGATACATCCAAATCCACGATGATTAAAATAGCTAAACATGGGCCACATCATCTTAGCCCACTGGGTACTCAGAATTGGCCGCAAAAAATGTAAGTACAAAAAAAATAAAATTGCATCCAGATTATAAATTCTTAACAATTTTAATTTAATATCATAGAAGAAGAAAAATTCATGTTCTCATGCAAAATTACACTGGTCACAATTAATTGAGGTTGCCATAGAGGAAGACTTCAAGCTTTCTTACAAGCATGACTATCAAGCCATGGTTGAACGTAGGACAACTTTGGCGTCTTCACAACCTTATGGAACCTAACCTAACACTCAGGTAAATAAAAACAACAAAGAGAATTTATAAGTTATTACTTGTAAAATCTATTGGTTAGTATTTTTGGCCATAAAGTAATGTGCTTGATTGTAAAAGGTAGGAAAAAATGTAGATACAACGCATGAGCCTAGTGACAGTGGAGTCCCTCTTGAAACTGATGTTCAAGTCAGTATCAAAGGTATTTCATTCGTTATAAATAAATTGTAGTATGGATTAAAATTAAAAATATTTAAATGAAAATGGTGTATTTATTATAACCTTTATCGTTTCTACTCTAGAGCATGTACATGATGAGGCTAGATAAGAGGAGAAACATATGGTCTTGTTTGAAAGTATTTCGCATCCCTCCAGTATCGAAGTAGGTAAGGAACACTCTACTACTCCTTTTATTAATAAAAACTTGTAATAATAATAACTATAAATATGAATTTAATGTTTCTTTATTATTGCAGTTGATGCTCCACCCCCTTGGAGAAATATATATATATATATATATATATATATATATATATATATATATATATATATATATATATATATATATATATATATATATATATATATATATATATATATATGACCAGGTTGGGAGAAAGGCATACAAAGTGCATAACAACTGAGGGGAAAGATCAAGATGTCCTTGCAAAATACCTAAAAAATAGAAAGAGACTGAATAATAAATGGCTATAATTTTTTATTTAGAGCTCATTTTTTTGAGTAGCACATTTTTTACTGATAGGTTGAATGCCTCATGGCATGTGCACATGTAATCTTAATAGAAAGTTGTGATTTTTCTATTGGAAAAAAATAGAACTAACTTGTTTGTGTTCTTATCACCAAATAAATGCCAAAACAGAAATACTGCAAGCATTAAAATAATTTATAATTTCATATTATACATCAAAGAACTTTTGGATCTAATACATTGGAAGCTTTGTGAACTTTCTTGCGCTAGGAATAAATTTGATCTGTACATTCTAGTACCTGCTAATTGTAGGTGCTATAATACCTGAATTGAAATGACACTTTTGAGTGAATTGGAATCTTCTAACCTTGTGTAGATATTAATTTAACAAGAAGACAAGGAAGTCAAGTTGGGAGAAGCAACAACTATATGCTAGATTTAGGAGAAACAAATGATGTCATTCCTTTGAAGTGATGAGACAATTAGGTCTTACAACCACTAGGGCATATAGAAACATATGTGCCATGGATTTTAAGAAAATCAGGATGGGAAGAAGAATAACTCCATATTTTTATGATATTCAGTAACTCAAAGCATACATATATAAAAAAGGAAGTGGCTACTTTTTGCACATTCCATGAGGAAATATTGTTATTTCTTAATATTGTTAATTTCACATACCTTTAAAGTATTTACAACAACAAAAAATCCAAAGTATTATATATATAGCATTCCCCACTTAATTTGAATGGGTGTTTTTTAGTCCAGACATGATTTTAAAGTTTTATCATCTGAGTGATTTGGTGAAGATGTCAACAATTTTCTCATTTTTGGAACAATGCCTCAAATGAATAGTATTACTCTCTACATGATAATGAATCAGATGGTGCTTTACCTTGATGTGATTGGTTTTCTCATGTAATATGGGATTCTTGGCCACCTTGATTGCAAAAGTATTGTCAACCATAAGAAGAGTAGAATTCACTTGTTTCTCCTTCACTTCACTTCATCATAAGTTAAGGTAGGCACATTGCATGGGAGTGGTGCCTCCTTTAGGAGGATCAAAGTTCTATAAAGTTAGTTTTAATGGCTATTGTTTGGTAGAATTTGTATGATAGTAATAAATAAAGCTTCATCTCTATCTCATATTTACTTCTTGCCTTGATATCTATACTATATGCAAGATAGGTTATTGCAATATATTTATTTCACTACTTCCAAGAATGTTTACGACAGGAAAATAAAATGTTTTCTTTCGCTGAAGATATATTTCAAAAATATTGGTAAGGTTTGAAAAGAAGGTAGGAGATTATTTTTTTAAATAATTGAAATAACTTTATGTGAGATTGATTATTTGTTTAGATAATTGAAAAAACCTTTCTTTTGTTTAAATATGTAGTCGGGGGGACATGATGACAATTATATTGATTGGTTTGATGATTATGATTTGTTCATTTCTCCTGACCTAATTGTAACAGTCAATACGCTTGTGGTTAGAATGAATGAAGAACTTTTTCATTTGATTCAAATTAGAAATACAATTCTTAAGATTAAGGATAGGATCAACATGTTCAACCAAAATCTTCAGAGATATCAGGTAATAACTATATTTTAAAGTAATTTTTTTTACGTCATAAGTTCAACTATGAATGTTTGTTTTTTAGTTTTTACATTATCTAATCGAAAAGAAAGATTGTTTCTTATATAGGATTTTTTGGCAGAGATCACACCACAAAATACATAAACCATGAGCTAGCTTTTAATGGAAGAGAATGTCATACATGAGGATCCTGTACCAGAATAGGGGCACAGGGAAACCATTCGATTAATGTCAACTAATGCATGAGTTAAAGAAAAATTTAATGTTTTTTTAATTAATGAAATACTTGCAATAATAATAACAAAAATATCAATTTAACATTTCTTTATTGTTACAGTTGATAACCCACCCCTCTTGCGGAAACCTCGACAATGTCATGAGACATGGACAAGTTGTCAAAAATAAAGAAAAATAAAAATAAATTATTATATTAGTTATATCATTAGAAACATCATTTACCATAATATCAAAACTTATTTTTTGATGACAAAATTTATTGAGACGAATTAGTTTTCATCTATGATTAATGAATGAATGAGTGAATCTTATATTTTAATGAATAATTTATATATGTTTCTTTATTTACATGACCTTGTTTCATATTATGTAAGCATTTTTTAATGATAAAATTTATTGAGATTAAAAATGTTGTGGATCTATGAATGAATGAATTGATGAATGTTTTCTATTCATTTTTTTTATGTATCTTAATGTATTTCTTTCAACTATTTCCTATATAGTAGATAGATTGGGTACTAGGGAATTGAGAGTGATGTGGGGTGGGGGGGATGGTGTTGGAATTATGATGTGCATGGTTCCAGCTATCTGATGTTGGAATTAGTTTATGATGGAAGATAGCTCATGTTGGCATTGATGTCAACCCTATGTAGACTAGCTGATCTTTGGATGTATTCCTTGTAGGATGGTTGCAACTAGTTGAGTTGGCATTGAGTTGGTTATGTTGGTGTTGATGCCAAATTTGATGACGTAGCTTGTTGGTTATATGGTGTTAATTTATTGAGTTACCACACTTTATGAGTTGGCATACTAGGTCTTAATCTAGGTCTTCATGCTTATGCTCATGAGGATGACTTGTTGCAGCAATGTGCTGGTTTGATGATGATGTTGCAAAGATGCTTCAGTAGTGTACACATGTGTTACGTATTGTGTAGATGTTTTTATAGAGTGGAAGACTTGTTGGCATTCTTTCCAACTTTGTTTGTTGCCCCTTTAGGTAAATTTGGTAGTGGCACTTAGGAGACAAGTTTGATTCATTTGCAGAGATGTAAAAGGACTTGGAAGAGGTTTAGAGGCATGCAAAAATGCTGGAGAAGGTAATCCAACATGTGGCAGAGGTTCTGAGCTGAGGGTTTGTTGTTTTTTCTTATGATCTACCCCAATTACTCCCATGCAGTCTTATGCATGCAACTGAGAGGCTCCAGTCGCTGGGAGATGGGTCTAGGCATGCGACTGAAGGGATCCATTCAAAATGAACTAGTGTTGTGCCAGAGACTAAGGCTTTTTCATGAAAAAACCTTTGCATTCTTCACACAAATTGGTTGAAAATTGGCATGGAAAAATCTAGAGACCTCTAGATTAAGTTGTAATGGTCAATAATGGTTTGAAAAGGTCCTCTAATGATGTGAACGCATTTAATGCATAAGTAGTGGTGTTAGTGGATTGATTTTGTCTAATTTTTTCACTCTTGATCCCATGCCTACGGTGATTTTTTCCCTCCATGTTTTATAGACTTGACTTTGGGCTAAGTGATGGTTGATGGTGTGTGTATGTCAGTAAGAGAAGGATTCATTATGTGAGTATGCTTTAGACCTAGTTTTCATCTTAGATGCTTTAGTGTATGAGCTCTAATGACAATAGAATGATCATATCTATTTGTTGAAGAAAAATATTGATTCAAAACTTCAGATTTGTTGACACCTAATCATTGAGATTGGGTGAACATATGTAAAATAGTGTAAATAGAAAATAAGGAGAATAGGAATAAGAAGAGACAAGGGGAGGTGAATCCCAAGAGTCTCTCCCTCCATGTATATATCCATGAGCAATCTTAATGCAAAATCACAATTCACATTGTGGAGCTACCTCCAAGCCTAACATGGTATCAGAGCCAACTTCATTTTTAGCTTTTCTACCCTTGTAACTCCCTTATGCCATTTCTAAAGTCTGCCATATTATTCATTCCTATGCTCTCTGTCCTCTGCGTGTTTTATAATCTAGTGTACATCCACATTTTTTTAACACTGCCTCACCACTAGTTTACTATGCATTTGGTATCAAAGGCTCCTAATCTCTCCTAGCATAACACTTCCACTTGCACAGGTCCATCTCCCAACTGTGCACTACATCCATTGTGTTATTATCAAAATCAACTCCCCATTGTGGTCCACTCACACCCCTCCCCAATGTGCAACCGTAAATGTTGTCCCATGCACAGTCCAACGTCTTCATCTCCTCCCATGCACAGTCCAATCTCCCTCAACCTCAACAACCTTGGCACCCTGGCTATGCTATTGGTCTCAGTCCCTCTCACTATCGACTCCATAGTCGATTCCCTATACACCACTCCAAACAATGTGTAATACCTCTGGACCACTGCTCGCTACTCTGGTTACGTTGTTGCTGTCATACGTGACCCCTCGTCCATCCCTCCATACGCTAGCCTCTATCCATACATTGGTAAACCAACATCTTCTCATCATAATGTTTTAATATACCTACATACATTTTTAATATGTGTTAATAACTACTGTCATACAATGCTCCCTCCATACATCGCTCCCTCCTTACAAAGTTTATATTGAGCTCCTGGCTAGTTCTCCTATCACACCGGTCACTCTCCTCACTTCGCCTCCCATACTATATTCCTCGTATACACCCTCCATATATGCACTCTCCCCACATACCACCTCCCCCAAGTAATAACTCCCTAAAGTATTACTCTATCCTATATATCAGAGTGATTTTGTTTTTACAATTTTACACCACAACTACCTTTTTTTACCACTAGGAGTGAAATTTTTTATATATATTGGAATCAAAGTATATTTTTTACACAATACATATTCTTTAATATGCATTCACCGGTACCAATTGTTGGAATAGTCCTCTCTAGAAAGAGAACTATCCAGAATGGTCAAGGAAGATTAAACACACTCTCATTTTTAATGAGTTGTGGAAAGGAGTTTGTGTGGGAGAAGGAGATGATGAACCTGCAAAGCCCACCTCAAATAAGGATATCACCATTTGGGAAAAAAAGAACAACAAGACCTATGCCTTGATTGCAACATCTGTAAATGAAGAGGCGAGTCACCACATTTCACCATTTTCAAATGCTTTGAATCCTTACAGAAGTTGAAAGAACTATATGACTCACACTCTGAACTTGAAGTTGTCCAATTTATGATTAAATTTTTCAGTCTTGAATTGAAAAATGATGAACCTCTTGCTTTAGCATCAAAAGTAAGATCTATTATGTATGATATCAAAACCATTGGTGTTCAATAGACATTCCTCTCATATCTTATGTTAAGGCACTATATCCCACTTATTCAAATTATCTTGAGTCATTGTAAACAAATAGAAACCTCAAGGAGATTACCTTTGAATCCCTTGATAAGAAGGTTGCAGAGAGAGACAAAATTTGGGAAGAAGACAACTCCTCAGTATTTTGAATAGGTTGTGTGTATTGCACATAGAGAGAAGAATCATGCTCAAGATTATTCTAGAGGAAGAGGTGGCCAAAGAGGAAGAGAAATAAGAAATTTTAGAGGCAGGGGGGAAGACATTTCCAAGGGGAAAGTATTATATTCATTGCATACGTTGAAATAGAGATGGAAATGATGCATCCACATGTAAATTTCCTTGGGACAGAATTGAGAAAGAAATAAATTAATCCAAATGTAACACCCATGACAAAGATAAAGGTAAAGCACCTGAATCCACTCACTATGTTGTGGCGCATTGTAATATTGGAGTAACTAAAGGCTTGCTTAATGCTTCACTTGCTTCTTGGAAAAATGATTGGTTGCTTGATTTAGGATAAAATTGCCACATGAATTTTAGAAGAGAATTTTTTGAAGAATTTACTAACAATGTTGATGGAGTAGTATACTTTGCAGACAAATCAGAACTCAAGCCATCAGGGCTTGGCACAATCAGGCTCAAATTGCCTGGTCTTCCATACTTTCTTCTACATGATGTTTATATATTTTAGAGATGAGGAGAAATTTGTTGTATTTGGTCCACATCTGCCAGTAAGGACACTCCATTCATATGTTGGATGGTAAGGTTGAGGTTAGAAAAATATCATATTGTTCACTTGTCATGATGGGAACATAAGAAGAAATACTTCTCAAGTTGAAAGGTACCTCTGCTCGTGCACAAAAATTCTCATACAGTTCTCATTATGATGAAGGTAAATTTCCATTAATTCTTTTATGACATGCTCGATTTGGACACTTGAATTATGACAACCTTCATTTGTTGAAAAAAAGTGGTGTTATTAGGTCAAAAAAACAACATCGCTCCGAGCTGCCGCGCTGCCCTAGCCGCGCCTTCTGAGCGATCTGCAAGCGCCCTCCCTCATGGAGCCTGGAGGTGGCCCTGCGGCCCCTCCCCCCTTCCCTCCGGAGATCGAAGCCTTTAAGGCTCTGGTAACTGCAACAGGAAAACGCCAGGTCGTAGGCCCACAGCAAAAATTTGTCAAAAAATTGGACAGCATACCCAAGGTTGCCTTACCAGAGGAGGAAATCTGCAGATCTGCGCTGAACTTAGCAGAAAAAGGTCTGATCAGCCAATTCACCGGTTTGTGGCCATCCCCGAGAGCAGTCGAAGAATGGGTCAAAAGGAACTGGCTACCCTTGGTAAACGAAGGAATCAAGATCTATTTTGTAGGCAAAGGGTACTTCGTTTTCTTGTTCGACAGTACAGAGGATAGAGGTCTGATTTTCAGAAACGGGCCATACTTCATGGGGCCCCAAGGACTCTACTTGAACAAATGGTCTACCGATTTCGATCCAGCGCAAGATGTGCCCAAGGCGGTCCCTGTTTGGGTACGTCTCCCGCATCTTCCCTTGCATTGCTGGAATCAAAGTTCACTTCAATCCATAGGAAACGCACTTGGAAAATACATGGACCAGGCCCCAAGGAAGGATCAATACTCTTGTGCCCGGATCTGCGTGGAGGTCGACCTGGAAACAGGACTACCCGAAGCGATTCAGCTATCGGTGGCAAATTGGACACATATTCAAGAGCTCGATTACGAACAGCTGCCTTTCAAGTGTCGATTCTGTCATGAGTACGGGCACTTTGCAAGATACTGCAAAAAAAGAACCGAGGAGGCAACAGAGAAGGATAAAGAAGATCAATGGAAACAGGCAAAGAAGACAACATTCAGCAGACAGAGTAACAAAAACAAGGCTAAAGGGGCAGAGAACAAAGTAGATAATGGAAGCACAAGTAACCAAAACGCTGGAAGCAGTGAAACAAAAGGCAACGAGGGGGATAAAAACCCCTTTGAAATCCTCACTCCTCCTTCAGATCCTCCGGAAGCAGGGGAAGAAGAACCACCACAGCAGGAGAATATTGAAACCATGGAACCAGGTAATAACCCAATCCACATTCCAAGCAATATTTCTTCCCCTTCATACGCAGAAATAATCAAAAAAAAGAAGAAAACCATAGAGAATATGGGATCATCAGACGATGAAACATTCGAAAGGACAACAAAAAGGGTTGGACGAAGATCAAACAAGGAAACCAGAGAAGAGGAGTCAGAAAGACAAAAAACCCTTGGCAGCCAAGCTACCATTGAAATGACACTAGGGAGGAATATCAGGCCTAGGGCCTCCAAAGGAGGAGGGTCTACCCCTTCAAGTGGTAAATGATGCAGTTGATCTCTTGGAACTGTAGGGGTCTGGGTAATCCCAACAAGGCAGATGCTATCAAAGACTTATTGAAGATGGAGACCGTGGACATCCTTATGCTCCAAGAGACCAAAGTAGAAGGGGAAACCCTTCTAAACACCAGCATGCTGAAATGGAAATTCGATTCAGGAAAGGCTGTTAGTGCAAGGGGATCGGCCGGTGGAATAGGCACGTTTTGGTCAAAAAGCTCATTCACTTTGGAACGATCCACAGAGACCCAACATTGGATCCACACAGATCTGCGACACACGGTAAGCAATCTCTCCTTGGCTCTGTTTAATTTGTATGTCCCTGTCCACTATGAAGAAAAGAGAGAGTGTTGGAGGACACTAATGGCCTATATAGATCAAATCAACCCTACGAACATAGTCATTGGAGGTGATCTGAATATCATTCTAGATCCCAAAGAAAAAAGAGGAGGAACATACTCTAGAGACCCCTTCGTCAACACTGTGGGAAATCTGATTACACAGTGGGACTTAGTTGACTTCAAACCTATAAGAGGAAAATACACCTGGTCCAACAATAGATCAGGGGAAAATCAAATCTCAGCCAGGCTAGACAGATTCCTTATCAGTAGCACATTAATGTTGGACAATAGAATGGTCTTTTCCAAGATCCTCCCCAAGCTAACATCGGACCACAAGCCAGTTCTCCTCTGTATCAAAAAAGAAGAAGATCTCGGTCCTCTCCCTTTCCGCTTCAACCCTCTCTGGGCAGGCAAAGACGGATTCTATGAAACTGTCCAAACGGCCTGGAGGATAGCTGTTTGCGGCTCCCCAAGTTATGTGTGGGAACAAAAAATAAAAAACACCAAAAAAGCTCTGAAAGACTGGATTAAAAAATCTCTGCAAACCCCAACTAGCCAAAGGAAAGAAGCAGTTCTTCAACTGGAAAGAGTCCAACTCGAAATGGAGGAGAAAGATCCCACTCCCACAGATTTAGACATAGAAAAAACTGCTCAAAGGAAAGCATATTGTTGTTTCAGAACTGAAGAAGAATACTGGCGCTTAAAGTCCAGAAGCTTGTGGCTCAAATCCGGAGACAGGAACACTAAATACTTTCATAGACAGTGCAGGGCAAGAGTTTCCCGTAATCACATAGCAGAGATAACAAGCACAACCGGACAGGTGTATAGTGGATTCACACAAATCAAAGAAGCAGCTGTTACTCATTTTCAGAATCTTCTAAGTGCGGAAAGTAATGGAAATGAGGAGGACGCAGAGGAGTTCCTCTCAACTATCCCAAACCTAGTCAAAGAGGAGGACAACGATTCTCTGTTGACCCCAGTCACGGATGAGGAGATAACTGATGTAGTTTGGTCCATGGAACCGGATAAAGCTCCAGGACCCGATGGGTTCTCAGCTCACTTCTACAGAATCTCTTGGGAAATCATCAAAAACGACCTTTTCAGATTGGTAAGAGGAATCCTGAGGAAGGCAAAAGTAGGTGGAGGAATAAACTCTACATTCCTAGCCTTAATTCCCAAGGAAACAAACCCAAAGACCTTCGACAGATATAGGCCAATTTCTCTCTGCAACACATCTTACAAGATTGTGGCCAAGCTGCTGGCCAACAGAATCAAGCCTCTACTCCCAAAGCTCATCTCTCAGGCACAAGGAGGATTTGTAAAAGGCAGACAAATTCTGGATAATGTCATTCAGATTCAAGAAGCTCTTCACTCCAGCCTAATCCGGAAAGAACAAGGTATGATCATTAAATTGGATATGTGTAATGCCTTTGATCGTGTTAATCGCTCCTTTTTGTATAAGGTTCTTGCAGCATTTGGCTTCAAACAGGACTTTATAAACCTCATCAAGGCCTGTACAGAAAATGTATGGATCGCCCCAATGGTGAACGGCAGACCAACGGATTTCTTTCAAGCAACCAGGGGATTGAGGCAGGGCTGCCCTCTTTCGCCCTTTCTATACATCCTGATGGCAGACGTCCTAAGTCGCAAGCTAACCCAAGAGAAGCAAATCGGTACCATCCCAGGGATAAGGATAGTTCAAGGCATAGCCCCGGTGAATCATGCGCTATTCGCAGATGATTCAATTCTGCTGGGGGGCGCATCCATTAGAATTGCAAGCGCTTTCAAAACCATTCTTCAACAGTACTGCGACATCACTGGTGCATTAGTCAGTGAAAGGAAGAGCGCAATTTACAGCTGGAATATCGACCAGCACGCCACAGACAGAATAGCCAACGTTCTGGGGTTCAAAGGATACGCTTTGTGGGAAAAAATCAAATATCTCGGCTTACCACTGACAAGGGGATCCAATCGAAACCAACTGTGGGAAGAAGTCATATCTAAATTCAAAAATAAGATAACAGCGTGGGGCGGAGTCTGGCTCACCACCGGAGGCAAACTCACCCTCATTCGATCTGTGCTCTCTGCCCTGCCCACATATCAAGCCTCGCTGCTGCTGGCCCCAAAACAAATTACTGATCAAATATCCAGTATCATTCGAAATTTTCTCTGGAGCGGAGGGAAAGGTAACAAGGAACGCTTCCATCTCATCAAATGGGAGACAGTGAAACGCCCAATAATTGAAGGCGGCCTTCAGATCCGCGATCCCCAACATGCAAACCTGGCACTGGGAGGTAAACTCCTGTGGCAATTAATTACAGAACCATCACACCCAATCAGTCAGCTGCTAAATCTCAAATATTTACAAAAGCATCCAATATCAACTTACAATCCTGTGCAACCTCAAAAAGGAACGCAGGCCTGGAGGCTGTGTTGCAGAGGGCTCGAATTTTTCCGAAACCATTTATACAAAATCCCTGGGAATGGCAAAAATTCGATGTTATGGAAAGAACGTATCATGAATCACTCCCCTCTATCCACCATCAACGAAATAGCAGAGCTGAGAGCCTGGTTAATTTCTAAAGGGGTAAGGAAAATTGAAGACATAGCACAGTGGGACCACAAAGGTAACTGGCAGCGCTGGAAGTTGTCAGCCATCCCAAACCACTTAAAAGATCAGTCAAAAATCCTGTTAGAGGCAATAACAGATTTTACTCCTGTGCATAAGGAAGAGGAAGATCAATGGGGATGGGGGAAAACAGGAGAGTATACGGTCAAACAAGGCTACTTTCAAATGCAAGGAAAACAGGAATCACAGTATCCGGATTCAGTTTGGAAACAGATATGGGAAAGTTTCAGCATCCCCAAGATTAACTTCTTCAGCTGGACCTTATTCCACAATAAAATCTTGACTGGTGACAACTTGTGCAAAAGGAACTTTGCAGGCCCGCACCGTTGTGTCCTCTGCAAGAACGCTTCAGAAACAGTAGATCATTTGTTCATTGACTGTGAGTACGCTCAGAAAGTGTGGAACAGCTTCTTAAGAGGGCTGAATGTGAGCCCCCCAACACGCTGCCAGATCACAGATTTGTTTTTGACATGGAAAACTCAGTACCCCCACAGCATCAACGAAAAATCTCTTTGGCACAAGTTATGGATTGCTGCTCCGAAATACGTTTGTTGGAAGTTGTGGCTCTCCAGGAATGAAGCTGTCTTCAATCACAAAGATACAAAGGCAGAAGCAGTAGCAAGGCAAGCCAAGGATCTCCTCCTAGAAACTCTGAGACAAACTAGCGTCAAAGACAACAACCTCATAAATGAAGAAAAGGCGTGGCTGGAAGGTTATACTCCCATGCCAACCACTCAAGCCATCATCCGTCCAAAACACAAGGAAAACTGGCAGTACAGAGACAACTTGGACAATTTTCAAAATTGGTGGAAGTCACAAGGTAAATGTACAATCTTCTTTGATGGGGCTTCGAAAGGAAACCCAGGCAGGTCAGGAGCAGGAGGCGTCATTTACTTTCAGAATGGCGGAAAAGAGGAATTTAGTTGGGGACTTGGGATAAAAACCAACAATCAAGCGGAAGCACTCAGTCTACTAAAAGCTTGTCAACTGACCAGAAAAGGAAATGCAAGTGAAATCATAGTTTTGGGAGATTCAGAACTGTTGATAAGGTCGTTACTTCACAAGAAAAGTCTCAAGGATCCAGTTCTAAACAAGCAGCTCGCAAGAGTAAACAGACTATTGAAGGAATTCTCATCAGCACAGCTCTTCCATATCCTCAGAGATTTAAACACTGAAGCAGACAGTTTAGCAAATGTAGGATGCAATCTTGAAAAAAGCATGATCAGCATAAATGCAGAGACTCCGAAATTGGCAATCATTCCTTAGGAGCATTAGGGAAACAGAGGAAAGCAATGAAAGTGATTTGTAATACTAGCTTGGCTTTGGCCTTTAATAAATAAAATACCCGTTTCAGTTAAAAAAAAAAAAAAAGTGGTGTTATTGGTTTGCCTACGATTCCTAGGAAACTTAAGCAATGTGATGCTTGTATTCTAGGAAAGCATAAAAAATAATATAAACAATATTTTCATGATTCACATTCCAGAGCACATAGAAAAATTGAACTCATTCATTTAGATTTATGTGGCCCAATGCCTATTCCTTCTACAAATTGAAATAAATATATGATCACATTTACTGATGACCACACCAGAATGTGTTGGGTTTATTTATTGAAGAACAAATATGATGCTTTTCAAACATTCAATAAATTTCATGCATGGATTGAAAATGATGGCACAATCTCATATTGCCTCTATTCACATTGGTAATGGAAAATAATACACTTCAAATGAGTTTGAAAACTATCTTCACTAGCATGGGTCAAACATCAAACAATTGTGCCTTACAATCCCCAACAGAATGGAGTAGCTGAAAGAATGAACATGACAATCTTAAATATGGTACATTTGATGATTTTTTTCAATAATGTAAAACTGATGTTTTGGGATGATGCAGTTCTATGTGTTGTGTATGTAAAGAATAGAGGTCCATCTAATGCTATTAGAAACAAGACTCCTTATGAAATGTGGTATGGCCACATTCCTTCGATAAAGCATCTCAGGGTCTTTGGTTCCATCTGTCATGCTTTGATACAAAAGGAACAAAGAAACAAACTTGGTGCAAGGAGTTGTAAGTGTATATTCTTGAGTTATTCAAATACCTCCAAATCATACCATCTCTATGATGAAGTTAATAATAATTTTTTTGTACCTAGAGATGTGATCTTTCTTGAATATTCCAAAGAGGACAAGGTTATTGAGTAGCAACTTGATCGCTTGGATAGATTCATACATGAAAATTAATTTCAAGAATTTTATAATCACATTCCACATCTTGAAGGGGGATTCCTATACTAGATCAATCTATGGAATCTTATTCTGAAGCACTTTGTCCCCCACATGAAGCTCCAACCAATGATGATACTTTGAGTGATGTGATTGACATAATTGGGATACTCAATCTTGATTCAGTCCCAAATTAGTCAACGAAGAAGCCTATTCCATCTCAAAAATGTCCTCTAAAATGGATGACAAAGACACTTGAAAGTTTTCATCTTGATGAGGTTGGAAAGACAGGAACAAGAAATTCAACTGGGCAAAATGGAAGTGATGTAGACGATTCTGATTCACCTATTGATATGAATGTTTCTTATGATTGTGAACTGAATTTGTCTACAGATTTTGAACCAAATTCCTTCAAATAAACCACTTCTCCTAATGAATGGAAAGAATTGATGCAAAAGGATTATGATGCCTTAATAAATAATGGAACTTGGAAGCTGGTTGATCCCCCATTGGGAACCAAACTAATTGGATGAAAGTGGGTCTACATGAACAAGTATAAAGTTGATGGCTCACTTGAAAAGCACAAAGTCGGGCTTGTGTCAGAGGGTTTTAAATAGAAAGAAGGGGTCGATTATGAGAATACTTTCGCCCCATAACAAAATGGGCTACCATCTAGACACTCTTTCCCTTGGTAGCTCAGAATGGTTGGAAAGTCCATCAAATGGATGTAAAAAATTCTTTCTTGAATAGAGATATGAAAGAGAATGTTTTTATGTCCAAAATAGAAGGATTTGTTGTGAAGGGCCGAGAACAAAAGGTATGAAAGCTTGTGAAATCCTTGTATGGCCTCAAGGAAGCACCACTAGCCTGGTGTGAAACGTTAAATGAGCATCTTCTGAAACTCAACTTCAAACATTATGATCTTGATGATGCAACTTTGTTTGTCAATAAAGTCGAAAAAATAGTTGTATATATTGTGGTGTATGTAGATGATCTTTTGATGACAAGGAACAATGAGAGCTACATTGCATCCATAAAGAAGGAATTGAGGAAAGGTTTTGAAATGAATGACTTGGGCTATGTTCACTACTATCTTGGAAGTAACTAGACATCCAAAGTTTATATTCCTCTCTCAAAATAAGTAGATTGGAGATCTGTTGAACAAGTCTGGCATGGATGAGTGCAATCCTTTGACTACTCCAATGGAACAGAACTTGAAGCTCACATCCATTGAAGGAAAATAATTGGAGGATGCAATAAAGTATAGACAACTTATAGGAATTCTCAACTACCTGACTACTACCAGATCAAACATCTCATTTGTTATTGGAATCCTCTCCAGGTTTATGCAAAAGCCTTGTGAGGGACATTGGCCTACAAAGAGTTCTAAAGTACTTGAAGGGAACTCAAGGCTTTGGACTGAAGTATACATAGATGGGTGACTTCAGCTTGATTGGATACTCTGTTTTAGACTTCAATGGGGATAAATAAACTGGGGTATCTGCTTTAGGCTATGCTACGAGTCTTGGATCAAGAGATATCTCCTAGAGGTCATGCAAACAATTAGTTCAAGTAGATTCCACAACAGAGGTAGAATATGTGGTAGCAGCTGAAGCAACAAAGGAAATTGTGTGGCATAGGAAAATTCTAGAAGATTTACAGGTGAAACAAGTGCATTCAACTCCACTTATAATTGACAACACTTCTGCAATAAAGATTGCCAAGAACCTAAATTTCCATGATCAAACGAAGCACATCAATACAAAATACCATCTGATTCGACATCATGTTGAGGCCAAGATGATCCATCTATGTCATTGTTCCACAAATGAGCAGATTTCATACATCTTCATGAAAGTGCTTGGAAGAGAAAAGTTCAAAAGATTCAAAATGATGTTTGGACTCACCAACATCCCTTCAGATTAAGGGGGAATGTTTACACCTAATCATTGGTATTAGCTGAATATATGTAAAATAGTGTAAATAGAAAATAAAGAGAATAGGAATAAGAAGAGACATTGGGAGGTGAATCCCAAGAGTCTTTCCCTCCATGTATATATCCATGAGAAATATTAATGCAAAATCACAATTCACATTTTGGAGTTACCTATTGGACTAACAATATTGTAGATCAAATATGCATAGAATTGTAGCAAAGGTGTTGGTAGAGATGGAGAGCTTGGTATAGCTCCATGATTGTGTCTCTCACTTTTGTTTTGTAGGTTTTGCTAGTGCATTTAGCACATAGCCATTGTGTTTTATGTTGCTAATTGTATTATGCAAAAATCATAGCTTGGAGTGAGGGTTTGATATTATGGTTGAGTGAGAGATTTGTTTTAGATGTTGGTGATTATGTTATTTAGATTTGATGGTTGTATTGTGGCCACTGTTTTTCTTGTGTGGAGAGCATATGTTTGTGGTGTTTTTATTTGTTGATGATGTCTTGTTGTTTGAGATCGTATTGTAGAGATGAATTGAGTTGAGAAGAAGTCTTGGATCTAGTATGAAAATAGATGAATCGAGGTCCACAGAGAGTAGAGGAGCAGTGACTTCATGGGTGTGGAGTGGTGATTGCAAAGTTTCAGCGAAAGGAACAATTTATCCATCCAATTGTAGTTGGATAGTACAATAAGAGTTGGGTGAGGATTGATTGATCGTGGTGGCTTTCAACGGATGATAGTCCATAGTTTTGTATGAGAACATAGTCTTCCAAGCTGATTAGTAGAATTGAGTCTCCAAGTAGATGGGAGTAAGCTAATTATATATGAGGTCAAGACTCCTAGTTGATCAAAATCAACAATCTATGCAAAAGAATATATTTTTTTAATAAAAGATTCAGAGCAAGCAACAAAAACATGGGTGTTTTTTTCCCAGTGAAGGGTTTTACACCAGATATCTTATGTGTCTTGTGTGTATGGTCTTTGTGGGTTTTTTAATGGTTTTTTTGTGTATTATTTCTCTCATGGTTTTTTGTTTAGCTTCTTATATTGTTTATATTCATTTGATGATATAATATGTTGTTGGTTAATGGTGCATGATTTAGTAGAGAAGTTTAAAAGGGTAAAAAATGATAATTAGACGCACTACTGATTCACCCCCCCACTCATAGTAGTGCTCAAAGGTTTCCAAAAATCGGTATCACAACAAGGCTCTTAGTTGCACCTTTAATGTTGGAGAATAAATCTGGGATTTTTGGTAAATTTTGATTTGTTTCTAGAGTGGATATCCTCACTATTTCAAATTACAAGTTATGGCACAAAAATTTTAAATCTCAATTATTGTCTAGTGGATCTAACATTTGGAGATTAGTATGTGAAGATTGTGGCAATTATCCAATTATAGATAAAGTTTTGAAGGAGGATGCATAATCTACACGAATCTTTATAATGATGATATGAAGAGGCTAGTAGGTTTGAAATACACTAAAGAAATGTGAGACGAGCTAGAATCCATATTTGGAGATGGTACGAATAAAAATAAAGAAAATGAGAAAAAGAGAAAAAAAAAAAAGAACGAGAAGATGAATAAGAAAAGGGGCCATCAAAAACAAGAAACTCAACCACAAGAGTTGCATTCTTGTAGTGCACACGATTCAACGGATGATGAGAAGAAATCAGAAAATCCTGAACCCAAAGGTATCAATATTAATGATTTTATGTTAAGTTATAATTTTGATGATTCAAATTTTGATCATGTTGAAGTGCATGGTGAAGATGAGAATGATTTTAAGGTTCTTAGAGCTCATATTTCTAGACTAACATCTACATGCAAGGATCAAGAAAAACTATTGTAGACTTGTGATGATAGAGAGGCCAAACTCAAGGAGGATATCATCATCTTAGAGATTAAATTGGTAGAATAAAAAAGAGTTGAGGAAGGCATGAGGAAGCAGTTAAATAGAAGGAAGATGAGTGTGAAGTATTAGAAGTTGAAGTGATGTCCTTGAGAAAGCAATGGAAGATGGAGAAGAGCACCATGGCCTTGGATAGTTTTCTTGAGATCCAGAGATCACCATTGTATAAATATGGTCTTGGATTTCAAAAGGGTGAGTCTAGTTTGCATGTAGGCAAAAAAAATAAAGAAGAACCCAAGAAACCTGTAGAAAACAATACCAACAACAAGAATGAGAACCAAGGAAACAAGAAGCAGAACCAATAGTAGATCAAGCAGCAAAACCAACAACAACAAAGAATAAAATCTCAAGGAGTTCCTCAAGGATAAAAACCAACTGCACAATCATAGCTTATAGCAATTTCAGTAGCCAAGGAGATTGGCCAACATGTATAATCATGGTTTTTGTGGTTATTGTTAGGCATGCTATCTATTTGGCTATAAAGCATCTTATTAAAAATCTAGCCAATGGAGAAGAAGCATGTTGCATGCAAGGTTTAGATATGGCATGAACAATAATAGATTTGATCTTGTTGCTTCTTATCTTGGCCATGTGGAGTGCTACACAAATCATAACTTTGGCCATATGGAAACAGACTATTTTCTGCCCCATTTTTCAAGGCAAAATTCAACCAAAGAAGCAAAAACAAAGTGGAGGTATAAGAAAATTAGTGAAGGAATAAAAGAAGCAGCTAAATACTGTGTGGAGAAAAAAGGATCCATCACTCTTCAAGTAGTGAAGAGCATTCCCTCCTACAATCCATGGTTACTTTCTACATATTCATGAGAGGATTGCAGAGTTCATGAGAGGTTCACAACCTTAGGGGAGAGTATGGTAGTAGTATGATATTTTAATGAGTATGAGTTATTGTAGTAGCACTTGATGAGTTCATTTGGGCCTCATCTGCTTTCAGGTCCACAAGATCAACCTGTCTATTGGAGGTATATTGAACTCAGGGGGAGCTATGCAGGGTATGATATTTGGAATATTCTTTATTGTTTTCACTTAGTTATTTGTAGTTTCTTTACATATGTTTAGTAGTATATTTTTCGGCCATATATATGCTTTTTGATTCATTGACAAGTTCGTTGAAAATATGGTACAACCATGCATAGAAGGAGTTCATTTGGAAATGGATGCATAGAGATAACTTGAGACAAAGATCAACCATGTATGAACTATTATATGATGATTAATACAACCATGTACTTGTTATTTTTTCTTCATGTTACATTGGTATTGAGTCTAGTCATTAGTGATTTAAGTTGCCATGGTGATAGGCAATTTTATTGAGTCATTTGGCAGCCACATGTATGGGCTAATGATGTTTTAATAGTCACGTTATATTATGTTTTGAGTCATTGGTCCATAAAGTATGATCATAGCATCCATGTATTCATTGATACGTTCATTTAAAATGCTCATGAAGCCATGTACTTATCTTGTACTATCTTTGGGTCATTTAGTCATGAGTCATGAGGTCATGTTATGGTCATATGAGAGTATATATGAGCTCTTATGTTGCTCCTACAACCATGTATTTTTCAATGTAAATGTCATTAAGTCATGGTTATGTGGAGTCTTGTCCCACCTTATGCTTCTGTCCTTTGGCAAGGAAGCAATGTTGAAACAAACACGGCTGACTATAGCCTTGAGATGATATTAAAGATGGCACGTGTTCAGGGGGAGAGTCATTTTCTCTTGTTTACTTCAACCATACATTGTTGGCATTATAATATTCTTGAAGGTGTTCATGGTGTGCCTCATGCTATGCTATGATAATTGGAGTTGTTGACCTCATGTTTTGAGCAGAGAGGTTGATTGATGTTGCTACTATGTGGTTTATATGGAGAGTGTTGATTGATGCTCATGTGCATATTGTTACACATACTTGATGCTGCTCATGGTTACTATTATCTTGTTTCTCATTGATGTTGCTTGTGGTTGCCTTAGGTAGGCATATTGATGCTTTCTACTAGAGGTTGTTGTTTGGTATGCTACTCTAGATGATGATTGGTACAATTGTTGCTTGATACTACTGATATGAGAGCCATGGATGTAGAGATTAGTTGCTTAATTTTTTGTGTTTAAGTTCTTAGTACCTTATCAAATGGGTTGTCCCTTTTACATTGATGTCAAAGGGGGAGTGATAAAGGAGATTGGTATGAAGTTTGTGTATGGTTTACATCAATGCCAAAGGGAGAGATTGTTGGCATCATGATGTGCATGGTTCTAGCTAGCTTATGTTGGCTTTGGTTCATGATGGAAACTAGCTCATGTTGGCATTGATGTAAACTCTATGTAGACTAGTTGATGTTTGGATGTCTTCCTTGTAGCATGGTTGTAGCTAGTTGATTTGGTATTGAGCTGGTTATGTTGGCATTGATTTCAACTGTATGATATCAACTTTGATGAGATATGTTTTTGGTTGTATGGTGTTCACGGATGGAGTTGCCACACTTGATGAGTTGGCATACTAGGTCTTCATCTAGGTCTTCATGCTTATGCTCATGAGGATGACTTGTTGCAACAGTGTGTTGGATTGATGATGATGTTGCATAGATGCTTTAGTAGTGTACACATGTGTTGCAACTTGTTTAAATGTTGTTGGAGAGTGGAGGACTTGTTGGCATTTTTTCCAACTTTATTTGTTGGCCCTTTAGGTCAATTTGGTAGTGGAACTTAGGAGACAAGTATGATCCATTTGCAAAGGTGTCAAAGGACTTGGAAGAGGTTTGTAGGCATGTAAAGACATTAGAGAAGGTGATCCAATAGGTGGAAGAGGTTCTAAGCTGATGGTTTGTTGTTTTTCCTTATGTTCTTCCCCTATCGCTCCCATGCAGGCTTGTGCATGTGACTGAGAGGCTCCATTCATTGGGAGGCAGGTCTGTTAATGTGACTAAAGGGATATAGCAAAAATCAGTTAGTGTTGTGCCAATGACTAAGGGTTTTTGACGAAAAATCCTCCACACTCCTCATGTAAATTAGTTGAAAATTGGCATGGAATTACCGAATACTTCTATATTAAGTTGTAATGGTCAAGAATGGTTTGAAGAGGTCCTCCAATGATGTGAACACTCTTAGTGCACAAGTAGTAGTGCTAATGGATCGATTTTGTCAAATTTATGCACTCTTGATCCCGTGCCTAAGGTGAATTTCTCCCTCCATGTTTTATATACTTCACTTTGGGGTTGAGTGATGGTTGATGGTGTGTGTATGTGAGTAAGAGAAGGCTACATTGTGTGAGTATGATTCAGACCTAGTTGTGAGCTTATATGCTTTAGTGTATGAGATCTAATGGTAGCAGAATGAGATCTATTTGCTGAAGAAAAATATTGATTCAAACTTCAAATTGCAAATAAAAGATGCAGAGAATTGTAGTAGAGGTGTTGGTAGAGATGGAGAGCTTGGTATAACTCCATGATTGTGTCTCTCACTTTTGTTTTGTACGTTTTGTTGGTGCATTTGGAACATAACCATTGTGTTTTATGCTGCTAATTGTATTATGCAGAAATCACAGTTTTGAGTGAGGGTTTGATATTATGGCCGAGTGTGATATTTGTTTTAGCTATTTGTGATTATGTTATTTGGATTTAATAGTTGTATTGTGGACACTATTTTTCTTGTGTGGAGAGCATATGTTTGTGGTGTTTTTATTTGTTGATGATGTCTTGTTGTTAGATATCATATTGTAGATATGAATCAAGTTGAGCAGAATTCCTGGATCCAATATGAAAATAGATGAAACGAGGTCCACATAGAGTAGAGGAGAAATGAATTCATGGGTGTGGAGTAGTGATTGAAAAGTTTCAATGAAAGGAACAGTTTCTCCATCCAATGGTAGTTGGATAGTCCAATCAGAGTTGGGTGAGGATCGATTGATCATGGTGGATTTTAGTGGATGGTAGTCCATAGATTCATGTGAGAACATAGTCTTTCAAGCTTATCAGTAGAAATAGGCCTCCATGCTAATGTGAGTCAGATGATTTTATATGATGTTGAGTCTCCTAGATGATCAAAGTCAACACTCTATGTAAAAGACTATATTTTCTTAATAGAATATTCAAAGCAGTGCAACAACAACAAGGGTGGTTTTTTGCCTGGTGAAGGGTTTTCCACTGGATATTTTGTCTCTTATGTGGATGGTTTTTATGGTTGTGCTTGATGGTTTTGTTGTGTATTGTTTTTGTCATGGTTTTTGATTTAGCTTCTTATATTGTTTAATATATTCATGTGATGATATGATATGTTGTTGGTTAATGGTGCATGATTCAGCAGAGAAGTTTAAAGTGGAAAAAATCGATAATAAGACACATTACTAATTCAACCCCCCCTAGTAGTTCTGAATTGTTTCCAACTGATGGGCCATGAGATATTCCACCTTCACGTGGTTGGTCCTTTTTAGTAGAGAATAAATTAAGATTTGGATAATATTCGAGAATAAAACCCTTGATCCAACAAAGTCAATGTTGACTTTGCTACTACTTCATTGAGTGGAGGGAGGTTTGATCCACGATTAAGCTACCCCAATAATTTATTCTTGAAACTGAGAGGAGCTCATTCAAGTATCCATGCACTCAATTCTTTTTAATTATTATTTATTCATGCAATTAAATTTAATATTTGGTCAAATTTAATCTAGGTTTTCCTCATTGGTCTCATGAATATGTGTAGGACAACTAATATCATTCAAATGTTGAAGTGGAACAAATATCAGAAGGAAATAGCTCAAATGGTAACATTACATTTAACATTAAAGGTAATTTACTTTCAAGTTGATGCCTTTTTGCTTTTGCATAATGCACTGCACTACTTATTGTATTTTTAGTCATATGAGTGGTAGATATTTGAAATAACTTTACATTTCTTCTATATTCTAAAGGGAGATGTTGTACAACTTGGTAATTCCAACTTACAAATTTATTTATATTTTCAAGAACACACTGCCACAGATGAAAGAAGGTATGATAAATGGTAATTCAATGGTGTATTATTTGTTTTTATTTGTCACTATCTAGTTAGAAGTGATGGAACATGGTTGATATCATGAATAGCAACATGAGGGATACATGTAGTTGTGATCTTGTGATGTTTCCCATTTCTTACATGATCCAGGTGGATATTGGTGGCCACCTGCCAAGTCCACCTGGACCCCCACCATTGTTCCTCTCAACATTTTCAGTTTCCTTAATTATAGCGCAGTTTACTATTTTTAGCAGTTTTTCGGGTCCTAAACTTCCGGAGCCGTTTTGAGGCCCTAAACGACGTTTTTTGGGAAATCTAGCTCCGCAATTTTTTAGATAAAAAATCGTCTTTTCCGTTGTAGTCCTCAGAGAGATCTTTCCAACGGGCTATCATGCGCGTAAAACGGAGATCGTATGCCAAAGTTACGACCCCGGGAAGTTGATGTACCAATTTACCCAAACGGGGCCCATAGTTTGGCGTTTCATCTTCTAGGGTTAGGTTTTGGAATGTTAAGGGTTTTCCATTGTTTCTCAACAATAAATAGGCCTTCGAGCCTCATTGTAAGACAGTTCAGAGGCATGTAGCCGACACATCTCTTCTCAGAGATAAGCTACCATCGCCCTAACTGGGTTATTTCTATTTCTATTTGTAAGCATATTTCAGTATTTTACAGTAATGAAATGAAGTATTATTTCCGCTGCATATTTGTCTTTATGGTTATCTCTGTATTTTATTGCGTTCTTGTTTAAATCCGGATCATTACATGTTCAATTTATATTTAGTTATTACCTTAGACAAAAATAATACAAGCATTAAAATCATTTATAAATGTATATTATGCAACAAAGAACTTTTGTATCTAATATATTGGAAGCTTTGTGAACTTGCTTGCTCTAGGAAGAAATTTAATTTGTACATTCTAGTACTTAATAATTATAGGTTTAACAATACCTTAAGTGAAATGGCACTCTTGAGTGAATTTCAATCTTCTGATCTTGTGTAGATACTAATTTATCAAGAAGACAAGGGAGTCAAGTTGGGAGAAGCATTTAGAATTGATAACACCAATTGGGGTGTGATAAACTATATTTTTGTCACTATATGCTTGGGTTAGTTATCTTAATATATGATGCCATTCTTTAGAGATTCAATAAATATAAATATTATTGACATTTCTATAAGTAATCTCTTACCTTTTCGCTACCTCTCAAAAAGTTTCTTCTCAAGAAGTATTCCTTTTGGCAGTGTTCATGTTGGGAAAAATAAATATGATAAGCATGTTTTAAGTCCATGTCATTATAGCACATAGATCTAGGCACATTCTAGGCTCACTTCCAATCTAGGTATCATCAGGCTACAACAAAGATATCGATCCACCAGGGTACCATCTAGGCTATCTTTCAAGGTACCCACTCAATTCATCAATGATCCAAGTGTCATTTATATATATGTACACAAGAACACAAAAAATAATGTACAAGAGCATGAGATTAAATTTACCAAATGAGAGTTATCATGTAATAACAAAGAGAACATCTAGGGTTATCAAAACCTTAAATAAGAAATTAAACATTAGATATTCAATACATAGTTAGGCTCACAATCATAGTGTAAGAAATCAACTTGGGTTACACCTTCATACCCTAGACACTTACAACAAACTTTTCTAGGGTTTTGTTACAAACCTTAGATATTATAATCGAAGTTTTAATATTAAACTTTAGGTGTCCAACAACTGAGCCATGTTATGGTTTCAACCATAATGGAAGCATCAAAGGTTTCTTTCTCAAGTCCTAGAATCTCATTTCATATTTTACTAGGGGTTTTATCATAAACCCTAGATAATATAATCAAATACTAACAAGCTAGGGTTTTATCATATGCCCAAGAAACCCTAAAAATTAGGGTTTCACCAAAGTGAATAAATAACAAATGATAGTTATTACAAGGGTTGATTTAATATAAAGATGAAACACTTATCAATAAGAATCTCTATTATTCTATGGAAAAACCATAGAGATGAGAGAGTCATTACCATAAATAGATTTTAAAGACAAAATGATCATACATGCTCATATGATGGGTACCTACTACAAATCTTATAATTTTAAACAGAAAACGAGTTGCTTCTTCTAAAAACTTTGACAGGACTCCCTCTTGAAGGGCTACCTCTTATCATGACAACTTCTTCATGGTCCATCTTCGTATGGGTCTACTTTTATTAAAGTGCCCAAGGATCCAACTTGATTAAATATTGTAGTGGCTACAACCACCGACCAAAATTTTCCCTTAGCTTTGTTTTGGAGCCTCCCTACCAACCATCCTTAGCTGCATGCCTTGCACTATCCAAGTACAAATGCTTAAGTTGAGTTTCAGTGGCTTACCAGCTTGTGTGTGACAACTTGTTTGCCTCCTACTCGCAGGCTGACATTCCGGGACTTAGTCATTTTATGGTTTTCATGTTCACCTGGAAAATTGCACAATTTTGGAGGGGAACCAACTTTCCCTCTAGAAATTGCACCATCCATATGGTCCGCCTACTAGGCTCTAGAAATGTACAATCCATCCAGGAAACATTCCCTCTGAAAGCTACACAATGCAACCCAACACTGGGCTTCATCTAAAAAATTGTGGAATTCTGACTGACAGTTAGGGCTTCAATCCATAAATTGTGCAATTCTTGAGGGACAACTAGACTTTCTCAACCCAAAAAATGTGCAAATGTCATTCCCAGGCTTGCAGAATATTACATGCACTCCCAAGTTGAGCAGTTCCCCCCAGGACCAAGAAATCTTGATTTACGTGCATGGACTGCTTTTCTCGAAAAAAGAAAAAAGAAAAAAGCATCCTTAGATTTTAGGGATCCATTTTTAGTAGCTGGAGGTTACATGCAAAAGCTGTTTTAGAAACCTCCTGCCAAGTGTCGCTTTTCCTAGATTTGTGGGATGCGCGTCATAAGCCTTGATCTTATTAAACTTATTTATTCGATGCTACAGAGCTCATTCCTCACATCGATCTTGGAGCTCTGACATCCCACATCACATATAGGAGCATTCTGCACATTCAACTCAGCTTTTTCTGGGTAAGTCCACTTTTCATGTCTTTTGTCATTTTTCCGTCGCTTTTTATATTTTGATTTGTGTGAGTTTTGTTTTCTTGATTTTGTTGAACGCTTGTTGTTTTAATGCATGTCAGCTTGTAGAAGCACTGTTTCAAGTTTTTTATTGCATCTCACTGTTGTCGCATGCATGACACTGTTTCTGCACTAACAATCATCGTTGTGGTGACTCACTTCACACACTTACTTGTTTTCCCATTTTATGAATTCTGTAATCACTATTTACATGCATGATCATTCACTCTTGTTTTCACTTGGCTTCACCATGCATTCAAACTTTTCATGTTTTCAATTACCTGTCGGTGGGTCTGGGCTACCTTGGCCTGAATCTTGCCTTGCTCGGCTAGAAATGCACATTTCTAAGAGTGAAGGCTCTGCCTTCCCCCCAAAAATTGCATAAAGCTGAACCAACACTGGCTTCTAGGCTTGCTCTATGCAATTCTAAGAGCCAATACCTTGCTATCCCCAAAAATTGTGTAAATGCAATTTGCTGGTTTGTAGTCACTATTAACTCAAACTACACATTTCATAGTTCAGTCCTCAGCAAGCCAGGCTACACTATCAATTACGTAGTTTCAGCAGTCACTTATCCAGCTGACTGTCAAGACTGTGCCTTGTGAAGTTTTTCCATTCAGTCTCCCAGCCTCTCGGTGAAAATTGCGCAATCTTTCAAGTCAGTCACCCGGGTATGTTGCATGTTAGTCCTCAAGTTGTTTGGTTTTCAAACTCACATATTTATTACCATGAGTGTTTCTCTATCTCCAGGTATCATAGGTGTTCATCCGTCTCTCAGCAGTACAGGCTCAATGGACTCCAAGAGAGAAGGGTCAAAGGACACCGTCGAGAATGAAACTGGAGATGCATTTGAGAAAGTGTCTATGAGCTTCCCTATCTATGAAGACACCAAGATGTTCATAGACAAATATATAAAGATGAAATGGAAGGAAATCAATGACACCTTCTTAGGCACATTTGATGAAAATCTGGAAGACCGCAAGGTCTATGTCAACATACATAAGTCTGGCTTGTATCGGATTGGATGCAGGTATCTCGCGTTCCCATGCACAGACATGATCCATCGGATTGTCTCTCATACTGATCCAGAGACAATGGTGATGACCAGTGTCAGTGGAACAAAACTTTCTACCTTCAGGGTGAAGGACTTTAAGGAGATGTAGCACTTGCCACAACTGGTGATCATGTTAGATACACCCTTCACTAGAACCGACAACAATGCAAACTCGATAGATATCTTGAAGAGCTAGGTGAAAGAGCATCCAAGTTCAATAAAACACCCAACCAGGTTTACAAGATGAATATATTGTGGAAGGAATATCAAATCTTGGTCATCTTTGCATTCCTCTTATATGGCCAAGAGAGCACAAAGACCTTCCCGCAAAATTGGGTGATCATGTTGGATCAAATGGCTAGTGAAGGAAGACCTTGCAACTAGTTCGACATGTTGGCGCTTAGGTTGAAGGAACAAATAACAAAATCCTAACATCTACCCAAGGGTCAGTAAGTGAATATATACATGTCTGCTTACATATTGGATACAGTCTATGCCCATCAGCAGTTCCCAGTCTTGGGTTGGGAATGGACACCTTCAGAAACCTTTGTGCACACTTATTACAAGTTATTCTCTCAATGCAACTTCTGTGGATTTATCATATAGTTATCAGACCAATTCTTCACCTCACTGTACATGATGATCTTATAGTATTATCCACCTTGCATGTTGCAGGCAGTGATGGAGATATTGATCGACATAGCAGATTGGTATGCCTCACCCGTTGGAACCTTAATATAGATGTACATCACGTAGAAGGCTCCATATGTTTTACTGAAGTTTTCCATTGATAAGCTCATCATGCAAGAGGTGTCATATCACATCTCGATAGGGTTGTCAACAATATTGCATAGGAAGAAGAAGGCACCTTGGCCCTCTGTTACTTTTCATATCAGGTTGTATGAGATCCAGAATCTCAAGCATGCTGAGGTTGAGACGAAGGAATTCAAAAGATTCACCTTTGGCACCAGAAGTTTCAATCCATATGACTTGCATTACTTAGTGAAGGACCACTGTTCAAGAGTGAAACATCCTTGGATCCATGGGGTCTATCAATTACCTAAGGAAGACCCATGGAGATACTGCTATCACTTTTCTAGGCTCAATGAACCAATCAGCATAGCCATAGAGTGGTGAGAAAAATAGAAGGAAGCAACATCTTAGAGAGTAGCATCATCATCAACAACAAAGGGTAGCAGACCTACATGTGAAAAAGGAAAGGGAAAGGTTGTTGGCAGTGCAAAGCTAAAGAAAAGTTGCAAGTTCAAAGCAGATCCACTTGTGTTGAAAGCAACGTTGATGATTGAGGCTAAGAGGTGACAATGTGATGAGAGGATCGCACAAAGGCAAAGGGAGAAATAGAAGATGGAGGAAATAGAAAAGGAGTTGCAAGAGTTGAAGAGACAACTTAGGGGAGAACAAGAGTTGTGCAGAAGAGAGAAAGAAGTGTAGCAGGAACATGTACAATAGATGGCAAAACATGCACATATTGATTAAACTACGCCCATACAAGTTATAGACTCATCTGAGCAGATGACACAAAGTAGACAGGGTGAGCAGTCAAAGGAGTAGGACCTTGCTCAAGAGATTGAATAGATTCTAAAGCAAATGGACACAAACATAGTTTTTCTAGATTCAAATCAGGATACTGGCCTCATGCCTCAGAATCAAGAGATCACCCCACCGACTTCCCTAGATCTTGAATCAGAGCAAGTCCCAATCAATCAAGGACACACAAATATCCTTGAAGACAATCCGTAAGTGGATATGCACAACATATCCTTTGACGAGTCACAACATAGAGTTGTGTACTCGCACAGAGTTCCTACTCCAAATGTCCATGTATCTCCTGCGTAGTTTGAAGAACGAGTGATTGTGTCCAATGTGTGCAAGCATCCAACAACATTAGCCAATGCTATCAAACCATATGCCGAAGCCAGCAGCTCGAGTGTCAGATTCTTGATAACTGAGAATGAGCATATGGCTAAGGAGTTACAAGTGGCCAAGTAGGGAGGAGAATAGGTTACAACATCCACCAGAGCGGAGTTGAGGAGAGTGATACTGGATGAAGTATCGTCTCTCGAGACAGTCATGTGGAAGTTGTATTCCATATTAATCACCTTGCAAACATGGAAAATGAAGTACAGGGGAGCCCCATTGCACTTGCCAAAGATGATGAACCCAAAGGTGGTAGAGTTGAAGGAATGTATTCAGAGTAAGATTCAAAACTATGAGGAACTCCCACAGCTCATCACAATTTTGTAGGCTTCACATGCATGGGTAATCAGGAACATGGATGTCATTTTGCACACGCATTCGATCCCATCTATTGGCACATTCAACGAGGAAAAATCAAAGAAACAAGTTCGACTAGAGCTGGACATGTACTTTGATGAGTTGATGTGTGTAGCCACCAACACAAACTTGGAGACTAGTGTAGACACTATGTATCAATATGTTGTTGTTTCAGCTACACTCAAGACTATGATGCACATGTTATCAGACAAGTTACACAAAGGTGCTAAATCAATGTACCCAAATGCAATAGAGGCAAGAGCTCGCTTTCAGAAGGATGTCACCATAGACCACGTGGACACCATAATAGACTACCAAGCTTGGCATCAGTTCGCCACCGTCGATCATCACAAGGATATCAAAAAGTTACTCTTCCCATAATTTTCTGAGTCTTAGTGATGTCTTTCAAGGCTTACTAGAGCCTATTTTTTTGTCTCACACGGGTACATGTACAAATTGTAATGTAACATGTTGTAAAAGTGAAAGACCAAGTGTCAATATTAGAATGTACGATCATGTAGTAGTTGTAGAGTCATGAGGGTAGGTGAAGAGTCAGAAAGGGGGATGTCAAGGGTCACCCCAAAATTTTCTATTTATAGAACCTCATAACTCATTATAGAGGCTCTTGGGAGCCAAGATTCCTATAGGTGTAACTTAGAGAAAGCCTGGAGTGTATTGTAATGAGCCTTGGCTTCTCCATAGTGCAAAGCTAGCACATCTCTTTGGAGGAGCGGGCGACAGTGGCTATAATGTTCCGCTATCGGGGTTAGTGGAATTCTTGGCTATATGTATGATTGGATCTTTCACTTTCTTAATATAACAGAGCCAGCACATTTCATGCATATGTTGTTATTGTAGTTCAACTATCCTGGTTACTTTAATGATGTATGTAGTTGCTATTTACACATGTATGTATGGAATATTTCGTATGTGTTTGTATGAATCTTATTGAATCATGTTGCTGATATAAACCATCACTTTGGATCGACGACTATCCTACTTTCCATATCGTCTAGTCTTACTCCTCGTGTGTTCCCTTTCAAGTTGCGTGCTATCATAGGTTTCTAAGGGGCACACTCACTCCCCCTTTCATGTGTTAGAGACATTCATGCACCTTGCTTGACTTGCTGCAAGGTCACACCCTTCCTACCAACAAGGACATCTTACTTATGTTTTCTTGCAACCGAGGTCAAGGCGATACCATACTACCCATTGTTGGGACTCCTACACCAAATGGTTTGATGTCTAGTTGGGACTTCTTATCGGGGAGATCCCCTGACATGTTGGTGGGTCGAGCACCGTCAAAATTTCTCGCGCTAGAAGGAGGGCCAAATGACAAGCTGAGCCCTCACATCCTATTTTGAATTTCCGCACATCTGTCATGGATATCGTTAGAGTTCTCACTCCACAATGTCTATCTAATGCTCAACCCTATAACATAATGGAGTTTTATGATTTCTTGTCGGAATTCATGTATGACGGTGAAGGTGAAGTGGCATGGCCTGAGCACTTACATGACTTCCTTGCATTCGTAGACGATGTAGAGGAGTTTGATGAAGTTGAGGTCAACACGCTACTTTCACACACACTTCACGAATCCCCAGAATGATGGTGCCGCAACCTACCTCACAATTGTGTGCACTCATTTGATCAGTTCTATGATCTAATTGAATCTACTTTCCATCATTTTGATCATGAGCCTCTTGAAAAAAAACTGTTAAAACAAAAGAAGGCTCTACATGAATCACCTATGAATTTTTGGCAGTGCTTCCGTGTACTTCAGTTTGAAGCTCTGAAGAACTAGATGAAATTCCAATATCTTTGGGACAGATTTGAATATTTCCTTCACAAACCATTCTATCCCAAAATTAAGTTGAAGTTCAAACCCCGATTAGCATACTTTAGCGATGGAGCTATGCAATCACAGGTGGACACAGTTGCTGTCACAAGTGACTATCTTCATTCCCCTCATCAGACAACTCCACCACCGCAGGGTGATGTGTGAGAACATGCACACATTTTTGTTCAACTGTCACATCCTCCCATCATAACTACTCTAAATTTCTGTGCATATTTGGTTGGGAAGCCCATGGGTTGTCACATGCACTTGTTACCTCAACCTCTGTCTTCATGTTCTACTGATCCTCCAGATTTCACTGTCTTGTGTTCTTTCATTCCTAACTCTACACTTGTTGTGAACGAGGATCAGGCCATCGATGGAGTTGGTGTTGCAAAAATAACCTGAACTATCAATTATGATGAGTATGACTGGAAGCCTAGACATCAACCCGCGAAAAAGGATGACCTTCTTTTGTCCACGCCTCCTTCTCTTTTTCCTGACATCTTTGGTGATTTTTTCATCTTTTATTTTCCTTGTGTAAATCCATCCACAGATGCACCTACTATTGATCATTCGTAGAACACGTCGTATGTCAGTCCATCATTCGATAGTGGAGAGGACAAATTATTCATTGAAAATCCACTTCATTTTTTATCTTCTTTTTCCAGAAGGGCATAGGGTGAACATGCTTGCTTCTCATCTACTGCTCTGTTTGATTTATCAGATTATGAGGATGCCGATGAAATCATTGATTTTTATGATCATAGCTGTCATGATCTATTTACTCCTGTATTTGATCACGATGTTGATTATATCATTGTTGGTATTTCAAATCCACCTGTTAATGATGATCTATCTGTTGATGAATTTGAAACCCTGCAGGCTGTTGAGGCACTTAAGCTCGAGCTGATGGTTATGCCCGGCCCTCAATGTCCTGAGGTTAGTTTCACTTCTGACCAGGAAATTTTTGAAACACCCAAGTCTCCTCATCACTCATATGTATGCATTGAAGATCAATCTAACACACAGATTTCACTTCCTCCACTCAAATCACATGATCCTATTGCTCAAGCACTAAAGGAATCTTACACAACAAAAACATTTGCGTGATGTAAGTTGTCTATGTTTCTCATGTTTTCTTTCATGTAAGAGTCAATAGAATGCATATGCTTAACGTATGCATGTAGTGTATCACATAACCATGGCAAGTCCACAGAGTGCATGTCGTGCACTTTCACTTTTTTCTTTTCTGTGGAAACATTTAAACTTGGAGTGTGTTTGTCTTCATTGTTTTCTGGTTCATCTAACTATGCTCTTCACAAACCATGCCTTCACCAACATGGGTCAACCATTGCACCGATGGCTACATTGGAAATATCACTTCACGTGATCAGACCCATGCACCATTAGGTTAGGAGTAGGAGTATTGTTTGATTCTTTCTTGTTTGCTTGCATGCATGTTTGCTTTCTTGCTTCGCTATTTGTTTTCTCGCATGCTTTCTTTGCTTACTTGCTTTTCTTTTGCATTTGCTTCTCCTCTTCATTTTGTTTTGTTTACTTGTTTACGTTCGTAGGTTAGTTTCCCAAGAAACCGTGTGTGACTCTTGAAACAAGCAAGGTAAAATACAAGAGGACTTGTGCAATTATTAATACTTAGTTATATGTTGTCCTATCTCTTTATGTAGAACTTGTTGTCTTCAGTCAATGATACACCAATGGAAAATATGTTCTGTTCGAAGTGAACCTTGGTGAAAAAATAATGCTTGTGCACTAACTAATATCACCTACTCTAGTCGGTTGTTTTTGGGTTAACCCTTGTCAGCTCAATCAAGTAGAGTAAGGTGAAGGGGAAAACCTTCACAAGTATGTTAGAGGTATATGAAAAATACTTCTTTGAAGGAACAAACGCTTCTGCTCTCAATAAGTCAGGATCCCTCTTCCACCTCTGAAATGAATAAGTGCTATGCACAATTTTTGAAAAATGAAAAATGAAAAAAATGAAAATGTGAAAAATTTTGAAAAAATAAAAATGAATGAATAAGGCCAAAGAAGAGAAAGGCTTCCTGTGCAGAGAGGTGATGCAAGTAACTTCGTCGGGGTACTAACCAGGCTCGCTGGTAGCGAAGTGATGCTTGTGTTCTTGCGTGACTCCGTCGGGGTACTGTCCAGGCTCGTTGGTAGCGAAGTGATGCTTGTGTTCTTGCGTGACTCCGTAGGGGTACTGTCTAGGCCTGCTGGAAGCAGAGCAACAACAGAGATGAAACTTAAAATCTGACTGTAATATTTCTTGTATACCAATATACCCCTAATCCCCAATCGAAACAACTGTGTTGACTTGGCTTGGAATGTGTGCTAACTGACCAAGTGCATGGCAGGTGCTACATCTTTCAATAAAGTTGGTGTGGAAACCAAGATGATATAAGAATCGAAAAATACTTCCAGAGTATTTAGACTTGATTTTCATGAAACAAGGTCCATTCATAGAGCTGGAGTTCTACCAGTGTGTCGCCAAGTGTTGTAGCAGGTACAACCACCCTCCAAAATTTTTCCTTACCTTCGTTTTGGAGCCTCCCTACCAACCGTACTTAGAAGCATGTATTTCACTATCCAAGTACAAATGCTTTAGTTGTGTTTTAGTGGCTTACTAGCCTATGTGTGATAGCTTATTCGCCTCCCACCCATAGGCTGACATTCCAGCACTTAGTCATTTTCTGGTTGACATGTTCACCTAGAAAATTACATAATTTTGGAGATGAACTAGCGTTCCCTTTGGAAATTGTGCAATCCATCTGGGCTACCTATTGGGCTCAAGAAATGCGCAATCCATCCAGGTAGCCTTCGCCCTGAAAATTACACAATGCAACCCAACACTGGGCTTCGTCTAAAAAATTGCACAATGCCTGAGGGACAACCATACTTGCTCAACCCAGAAACTATACAAATTTCATTCCCAGGCTTGCAGACTGTTGCATGTGCTTCCAAGTTGACCAGTTCCCCTTAGTACGGAGCAATATTGATTTGCATCCATGGGCTGCTTTACCCGAAAAAATTAAAATCAAAAATCAAAAAGCATCCCTAGATTTTAGGGATCCATTTTTTGTAGTTGGAGATTACATGCAAAATTTGTTTTAGAAACTTCCTGCTAGGTGTCGCTTTTTCCTAGATTTGTGGCATGCGCATCATAAGCCTCGATCTTATCAAACTTATTTATTCAACACTGAAGAGATCATTCCTCACATCAATATTGGATCTCTAACATCCCACATCGCATCTAGGAGCATTCAACACATTCAACTTAGCTTTTTCTGGGTAAGTCTGTTTTTCATGTCTTTTGCTGCTTTTATGTCACTTTTTATATTTCAGTTTGTGTGAGTGTTGTTTGATTGGTTTTGTTGAACTCTTGCTGTCATTTTAATGCATGTTAGCTTATAGAATAAACGTTTCAAGTTTTTTATTACATCTCACTGTTGTCGCATGCATGACACTGTTTGGTTTTTCAACTGACATACTGCTTTCCATTAGTCTTGCTCTATCTCCATGTATCACAGGTGTTCATCTGTCTCTTAGAAGTACTGGTTCAATGGTCTCCAAGAGAGCAGGGTCAAAGGACACCGTCGAGAGCGCAACTGGAGATGCAGTTGAGAAAGTATCTATGAGCTTGCCTATCTATGAAGACAATAAGCTATTCATAGACAAAGATATCAAGATGAAATGGAAAGACATCAATTACACATTCTCAGTCACATTTGAGGAAAATTTGGAAGACCGCAAGGTATATGTCAACATACACAAGTCTGCCTTGTACCGGATTGCATGCAGATATCCTGCATTTCCATGCGAAGACATGATCCACTGGATTGTCTCTCATACTAATCTAGAGACAATGGTGTTGACCAGTGTCAGTGGAACACAATTTTCTACCTTTAGGGTGAAGGAATTTTAGGAGATGTATCACTTGCCACAGCCAGTGATCACGATGGATACACCCTTCACTAGACCCAACAACAGTGCAAACTCAAGAGATATCTTGAAGAGCTGGGTGAAAGAGACATCCAAGTTCAGGACAACACCCAACCAGGTTTACAAGACAAAGATACTACGGAAGGCATATCAGCTCTTGGTCATCTTTGCATGCCACTTATATGACCAAGAGAGCACAAAGACCTTCCCGTAGAGTTGGGTGATCGCGTTGGATCAACTGGCTAGCGAAGGAAGACCTTCCAACTGGTTCGACATGTTGGCACTCAGGTTGAAGACACATGTAATAGAAGCCTGACATATACCCAAGGGTTAGCAAGTGAAGATATACATGTCCGCTTACATACTTGATGTGGTTTGTGCCCGTCAGCCGTTCCTAGTCTTCAATTGGGCATGGACACCTTCGGAAACCTCTGTGCACACTTATTGCAAATTATTCTCTAAATGTAGGTTATTTGGAGTTATCATACAATTATCATACCACTTTTTCACCTCGGTGTATAGGATGATCTTTGAGAAGGATCCACCTTGCATGTCACAGGAATTGATGGAGACATTGATCAACATAGTAGATTGGTATGCTTCACCCATTAGAACCTTCATATAGATGTACAACATGGAGAAGCCTCCATATGTTTTACTGAAGTTTTTAATGGATAAGCTCATCATGCAATAGGTGTCATATCACATCTTGACAGGGTTGTTAGCGAGACTGCACAGGAAGAAGAAGGTGTCTTGGCCCGCTCTTCCTTTGTGGATTGGGTTGTATGAGATCTTGAATCTCAAGCATTCTGAGGTTGAGACAGAGGAATTTAAAATATTCACCTTTGGCACCAAAAGTTTCAATCCATATCAACCACATTGCTTAGTGAAGGACCACTATGCGAGAGTGAAACATCCTTGGATCCATGGGGCGTGTCACTGGCCCAAGAAAGACCCATGGAGATACTGCTATCACTTCTCCAGGATCAATGAACTGGTCAACATAGCTGTAGAGTGGTTAGCAAAACATAAGGAAGTAGCATCTTAGAGAGAAACATCATCAACACGAGTAGAGGGTAGCAGACCTACACGTGAAAAAGGTAAGAGAAAGGTTGTTGGTAATGCAGAGGTAGAGCAAAGCCGCAAGTTCAAAGCAGATCCACTTGTGTTGAAAGAAGATTTGGAGATTGAGGCTAATAGGCAAAAACACGACATGAGGATCACATAAAGGTAGAGGGATAAACAAAAGATGGAGGAAACATAAAAGGAGTTGCAAGAGTTGAAGCAACAACTCAGGGAAGAACAAGAGCTGCACAGAAGAGAGAAGGAAGCGCAGTAAGAATAGGTACAACAGGAGGCACAACATGCACAAACTGATGAAAATGTACCCATACAGGTTATAGACTCATCCAAGTAGCTGGCACAAAGAAGACATGGTTAGAAGTTGCAGGAGCAGGACCTTGCTCAAGAGATTGAATAGATGTTAGAGCAGATGGACATAGACATGGTTCAACTAGAGTTAGATCAGGATATTAACCTCATGCCTCAGAGCCAAGAGGTCACCCCACTGGCTTCACCAGATCTAGAAGTAGAGAAAGTACCAAGAGATCAAGTAGAAAAAGAGATCCTTGAAGACAATATGGAAGCAGAGATGCACAACATATCTTTTGATGAATCACAACACAGAGTTGTGCAGTTGCACAGAGTGCCTAATCCAGATGTCCATGTATCTCCTACGTAGTTTGAAGAATGAGTGATCATGTCTGACGTGCGCAAGCATCCAACATCATTGGCCGATGCTACCAAAGCATATGTTGAAGCCACCACCTCGAGTGTTCAATTCTTGATATCTGAGAATGATCAAATGGCTAAGGAGTTACAAGCGGCCAAGCAGGGAGGAGAATAGGTTACAACATCTGCCATAGTGGAGTTTAGGAGAGCTATATTGGATGAAGTATTGTCTCTCGAGATATTCATGTAGAAGTTGTATTCCAGATTTGTCACCGTGCATAACTCAGTTGTCCATCTCAATAATTGGCAGTAGCACTGTGCTAGGAGAGCACATAACTTGTCATATTTTCACAGTGCCATCGATCACATGAAAACATGGAAAATGAAGTACAAGGGAGCCCCATTGCACTTGCCAAAGATGATGAAGCCAAATGTGATAGAGTAGAAGGCATGAATTTGGAGCCAGATCCAGAACTATGAGGAACTCCTGCATCTCATTACTAGTCTGCAGGTTTCACATGCACGAGTGTTCAAGAGCATGGATGTCATTATGCGCATGCATGCAATCCCATCCATTAGCACACTCACCGAGGTAAAGTCAAAGAACCAAGTATGACTAGAGATGAACATGTACTTTGATGATTTAATGCGTGTAGCCACCATCGCAGACTTGGAGATTAGTGCAGACACTATGCATCAATATGTTGTTGGTCGGGATGCACTCAAGACTATGATGTGCATGTTATCACATGAGTTGGATAGAGGTGCCAAAATAGTGTACCCAGATGCAATGGAGGCAAGAGTTATCTTCTAGAAGGATGTCACCATAGAGCATGCAGACACCATAATAGACTACCAAGCTTGGCATTAGTTCACCACCGTCAATCGTCGTGAGTATGTCAAAGAGTTATTCTTCCCACAACTGTCCAAGTCTTAGTGGTGTGTTACATGGCTTACTCAAGCCTATTTTTTTTGTCTCACATGGGTACATGTGTAGATTGTAATGTAACATGTTGTAAAAGTGAAAGACCAAGTGTCGATAGTAGAATGTAATAGTCATTTAGTAGTTGAAGAGTCATGAGGGTAGGTGAAGAGTCATGAATGTGGATGCTAAGGGTCACCCCACCATTTTCATTTTATAGAACCTCATAACTCATTGTAGAGACTTTTGGGAGCCAAGATTCATATAGGTGTAACTTAGAGAAATCTTGGAGTGTATTGTAACGAGCCTTGGCTTCTCCTTAGTGCAGAGCTAGTACATCTCTTTGGAGGAGCAGGTGACAGTGACTATAATGTTCTGCTATTATGGCTAGTGGAAGTCTTGGTTGTATGTATAATTGGATATTCACTTTCTTAATATAATAGAGCCATCACGTTTCATGCATATGTTGGTATTGTAGTTTGGCTATCCTGATTACTTTAATGACATATGTAGTTGTTATTTACACATTTATGCATGGACTATTCCATATGTGTTTGTATGAATCTTATCAAAGCATGTTGCTGATATAGCCCATCACTTTGGATCGTCGACTATCCTGCTTTCCATCTCGTGATGTCTTACTTCTCGTGTGTTCCCTTTCAAGCTACGTGCTATCAGAAGTTTGTAAGGAGCGCCCCCACTCCACCTTCCGTGTGTTAGAGCCATTCATGCACCTTCCTTTGATTTGTTGCAAGATCACACCCTTTCTACCAACAAGGACATCTTACTTACCTTTGCACATAAGTGCAGTCAAGGTGGTACCATACTACCCACTGCTAGGACTCCTACACCAAACAGATTGAGTTCTAGTTGGGACTTCTTACCAGGGAGATTCCACGACATGTTGGCAAGTCTAACACCATCAACATTTCTGGCACTAGAAGGAGGGCCAAATGACAAGTTGAGTCCTCACATCCTATTTTCAATCTTCACACATCTGTCATGGATATTGTTAGATTTCTTCCTTCATGATGTCTGTCTACTGCTCAACCCTGTAACATAACGAACGAGTTTTAAGATCTCTTGTCGGAATTCATGTATGATGGTGAAGGCGAAGTGGCCTGGCCTGAGCACTTACATGACTTCCTTGCATTTGTAGATGATGTAGAGGAGTTTGATGAAGTTGAGGTCAACATGCTGCTTTCACACACACTTCACAAATCCCGAGAACGATGGTGCCAAAACCTACCTCAGAATTGCATGCACTCATTTGAGTAGTTTTGTGCTCTAATTGAATCTAATTTCCATCATTTTGATCTTGAGGCTCTTGAAAAAAATAGTTAAAACAATGGAAGACTCCGAATGAATCACCTATGGATTTTTGGCGGCACTTCTGTGTACTGTACTTCAGTTTGAAGCTTCGAAAAACCCGATGAAATTCCAATATCTTTGAGACATAATTGGATATTCTCTTCACAAATCATTCTATCCCAAAATGAAGTTGAAGTTCAGACCCCACTCAACATACTTCGGTGTTGGATTTGTGTAATAACAGGTGGAAATAGTTGTTGTCACAAGTGGTTGTATGCCTTCCCCTCATTAGACAGCTCCACCACAGAGTGATGTGGGAGAACATGCACACAAGTATGTTCAACTGTCACATCCTCCCATCATCACTACTCTCAATTTATATACAGATTTGGTTGGGAAACCCATGGGTTTTCACATGCACGTGTTACCTCAACCTTCGCCTTTGTGTTCTTTCATTCTGGACTCTACACTTGTTGTGAACAAGGATCAAGCCATCGATGGAGTTGGTGTTGCATAACCAACCTGCGCTTTCATTTATGATGAGTATGACTGTGAGCCTAAACATCAACCTGCAACGATGGATGACCTCCTTATTTCCTCACCTCCTCTTCTTTTTCCTAACATCTTGGGTGATTCTTCCATCTCTAATTTTCCTTGTGTAAATCCATCCACAAATGCACCTACTGTTTATCATTCGCAGAACACACCAGATATTAGTCCATCATTCGATAATGGAGAGGACAAATTCTACCTTTCAAAACATCAACCCTAGAGTTTTAATTTAATTTCCAATTTTACCTTTACTGGGGGTAGTAATTTCTCCATAGACTACCTACAAATCCTAGAGACCAAAAGCTAGAGTTTCTATGAGGAAAAAAATAGAATAGGGTTAGGGTTTCTCTTTAGGGTTTTCAAATACTAACTAAGGTTTACAAAAAACTTATATGCTAACAATCTCCAACAATATGAAGACTACAGACCCCAAAATCCTACTCGAAATTAGAACTTACATGAATGAATAAATTATACATACCTTAAGAACTACATACCTCTGTTCTCTAAGATTACCAGATGTTTGCTGCAAATGTTTCTTCAAGAGGCCATGATCTTCTTGCTGTCCTTAAGAGAGATTAAACTTCCAACTATGCCAAAGCCATATGCCTCCTTCAAAGGTTATATAACTTCCATTGATATCATGATTCTTCCAATGGTAATGTCAACTCAATATGCTCTTCTTTAAGATGAAAAGATACTTTCTTGTGAGAAACAACAAATCTTATAATTATTCCTAACTCATTGAGTTTAGGGCTTCATCCATGTCACACAAAATTATTTTTTTAGTAATATATGTTGGGAATCATGATTATCATTAGACCAAAACCCGTAGGTGTTAGTCAACGATTGCATCGCTAGAGATAAGGATCCAAGAGAGGCGGTCAGTCCATGTCATGAAACACACAGGGAGCGTTGTCCTATCCAATGTCCAACAATCTCCCCCCCCAACGTGAGGCGGGTGTGTATCGAACTCATGACCTACACTCTGATACAACTTGTTGGGAATTACATTTCTGTTAGACCAAAACCCGCAGGCGTTAGTCAACGATCGCATCGCTAGAGATAAGGATCCAAGAGAGGTAGTTAGTCCATGTCACGAAGCACATGGGGATCGTTGGCTTATCCAATGTACAAAAATATATTTGGTACCTGTTATCACTTAGAACTATAAGCATATCTATATAATCCTTTGTCCAAGTTAAATGTCAAAAGTTGGTGTCAAATGGTTTTTGTCCTATTTTTCTTACTTAGGGTTTAAGTTTTAAAAGGTGTTTGATGTAAATCATTCTCTAATCCTATTGGTCATCCTCCATCATGAGTGCAAAAGCCATGTCTTGTCTTGTTCATGTCACCGGTCCTTTCCGTATTTTCGCAGCGCAGTCTCATTGGTTAATTTTGCAGCGTAATTATTGTTTAGCCATTTCGCAGCGCGTCAGCATCCAGCCGTTTCGCAGCGCATTTTGCCAATTTATAACTATCTGCGCTACGAAATCGCGGATTCGGGCGTTTTGCAGCGCAGATTCCTAAAAGGGTCACGTCTGTGGATGAGTCATTGTTTCCGTCCGGTCATGTCAGTGGGCGTATCTTCCCAAACACTCATGAACCATCACTCCACCAATAGATTTGCATGCATGCACATAAATATTATTCAAATGGGTTTAACCGTGCATAGATTCTTTATGATGTTTGTAAATGATGCATAAGTGACCAGCCTGTACGATGAGGTATTTGAATTTGCAAGCAAGCTCGAGTTTTTTCAAGGGATCCTGATTACAAGCGAGCTTGCGTTCAAAAGAATTGAATTATCTTTTGAGTTGAAGCTGTTGGCAATTGACTGTGCGGAAATTTCAAAGACAAAATGGAGCGGAAAGAACATAGGTCTGGGAAATGTCAGAGAACAGAGCCTGTAGGTTTGGACCTTGCATTAAAAGATGAAGGTGTGAAGAAGGCCTTCAAGGATGCTGGCTGTTGGAATTTCTGTGAGAAGCTGCAGGGAGGCCATGCTCAGGTAACAAAAGAGTTTGCCTTAAACTTTACGGGTTTGAATTCTAAAATATCTATGTTAGAAGTTCAAGTGTCTCCAGAGGCAATTGCTACTGTAACTGAGATTCCAAGAGGGGGGCAAGAATGGTTCAAGAACTTCAAATTTGATATGAACCCCTGCAAAGAGTTCCTAAAAGAGGCATATGTGAATGAAGATCTAACAAAGGCTGTGCCTAGAAACTATGTTAAGGAGCACTATGCCCTTCTTCTCACCTGTATTCAAAAGTACTTAACCTGTGAGGGGAGATATAATAAGGTCTAATCCTATCACTTTAAGTTGTTGTTGCATTTTACGGGTAAAGCATCTATAGATATTCCATTTTACTTGTTTCGCAGTCTCAGCAAGATGTGTGACAAAGTACAATTAAGGAAGGATGATTGTGAAACATCATTATTTCACCATGGTTTAGTTAAACTGTTAGTGCTGGATGGTCTTCAGAAAATTGGTAGAGATTGGAACTCTTTTATCTTCATGGCTGGTTTCCAGAGTAAAACAGGTCTTACTCAAAGCCGGTTAGAGAAAGAGAAGAATCAGTTGAGGAACCCACGATAGCTGAGCTTAGAAAGGAGGCAAAGGATAAAAAGAAGGCCAAGTCACAGTTGAAAAAATCAGTGAAGCCCTTGGTTATTAAAGAGCAGCCTCAGTCATCATCAAAAGAAGAGGTTAAGCACAAGAAAGATGTACCTGGATCAAGTGGGTCTGAAAAAGTATCAAGAGTTAGGACAAGGAGTCAAATAAGCAAAGAAAAGGGCAAAGCATTAGCTATGGAGGAAAGTCCAATATTTAAGGCCAGCTTGAGTTATTTGCTTGAGGCCATTGAGTTTGAGCAGGTTGAACCGGTGCATATTGAACCAATGCACATTGATTTAACTCAATCATCACCAGAAAGCACTAAAAAATCTAAAGCTTCAAAGAGACTGAGGTTTGATGAACCAGGTGAGGAATTTATCTTCAAACCAAGGAGACCTGTTACAAGAAAACAAGTAAGGGAAGCTGAGAAACTGCCTAGAGCAGAGGAAGTTGAAAAATTGCCCAGAACAGAGGTAGCAGAAGAATTGTCCAGAACAGAGGAGGCAGAGAGAATTAAACAAAGAGGCAAGAATAGAACAGTCATTATTTCCCAAGGAGGTAATATTATAGCCATAAAGAACCAGTTGGAGGCAGCAAAAAATGAAATTGCTAAGGTGACAAATGCCACTAGGGAGTTTGCAGTCAGGTATGCAAATTATCGAAGAGCTGTGTTAAAAGGAAGTAAAAACCTAGTAGGTCAGGTGGATTCAGTAGCTGATGTTTATACATGGACAGTTCCAGCTCTCAAACAAGCTAAAGTCATCAGAAAAATGAACATGAATCTAAGAGCTGAAAACAAAGCCCTGAGGAGGGAGATTGCAAACTTAAAAGCACAGCTAGGTTAATTAGCTGCTCATTGATGGTGAGAAAGGTCATGTTCTAAGTTTTGTCAAATTTTGTTTAGTTCCATTATTTTAAAGACATATAGGTCTCTGCCACATGTAAAGGGGGTTAAAATAATCAAAGGTCCAAGCAGAAAATTCCTCAAGGTAAATATACATTGTTTTGGCAAATTCAGCAGTTTCGTAGCGCGCTACGAAACTGCTGTAGGTGTTGTTTTTGAACGAAGACAAACAGTTTGATGGGAAGATCAGAAAATTGTCAAAGTAAACACCTAAGGGACATTAAGGAGACCACATGAAGCCAGCATAAGCCATTCAAATGATGACAAGTGTGCCTTTTTTGTAAAGTAAAGTGTTTTTGTCTCAAGTTAAAGTCTTCATTATAAAGGCACTTTATTTTCGGTTATTAGGGTTTGGAAGGAGGTGCATACGAGGAGTATTGTTTTGGCTTGTACACCTGCCCATCAACGAAGCCTCCAACACATCTGAAATATGGTGATGCTCATCAGTTTTGGGGTATTAAAGAACTGGAGACATGCTGCTACATTTTCGAAGAGTGGTGAAAGACAAGGACCGGAGAAACAGGGGTTTTATCCTAATATTATTGAACCATTAACGCATTCAGTATCCAAAGCTAGCTTGGAACATTGCATCCTCCTCTCAGCTATCTCGGCCAAACTGAAAGGAGACAGGTGTCAAAGAGCAAAGAAGAATCATTCTACGAGGAAGATAGAATTAGAGATTTAGTTTAATTAGGACTCTTTGTAATTCCAGTTCAGCACTTATTGTATTTAATGAGTCAGTTAATTAGTAGATAGGGGTAATTAGTAGCAGTCATCGAGCTCCCCTCATGCTGGAGGAGGAAGCTCAAAGTAGTTAAGGATATGTTTCTATATATAGATCAAACTTGGATGTAAGGAGGGTTGGATATTTGAGAAAACAGAGTTTATTTTGGCTTGTGTAAAAACTTATTTTCAGTAATACAAATGACTGCTTTCTTCTCAGGATTCACACAGTGTTTCAAATGCTCAAGATATATGTGGTTTTGTTTTATCCTTTATGTTTTACAACTATATAGATACACAATCACTCAGAATTCACTTTGCTGCTTTGATTTCCTGTGTGTATTTGTAAGTTGAGGTTTCTATGAGAGGTATTTTGAGTGTTTAAACATTACATGCCCTGACTTCTATGAATGAGTAGTTTTATAGTTTGCTGAAATGATGATTAACTCCATGAGCCCAATGGAAGTCTTTGTAATGTCTGTCCAGCCAACATATGTGTTGAGTTTACTTTGCAAGAGTTAGCCATCTCATCAATATTTAAAATCAATAACCCTTTGAGAGAGCCCTCTCAGGCTAAGGAGGCTAAGCCTTAGTCAAAAGTCTGGTTTGAAATAGTTACATAGAGTCTAACTGATCAGCAGCCTTTCAGTGCTTGATTTTGTGATAACAATACCTTTGGACACTAGAGATATGTTATATTTGTAGCCTTCCATTGCAATTTGGATCCTCAAGATAGGGCTTTCAGTTATTATATAAGTAGCTTTAATACTTTCCCAAAGACTGTGGATTTGATTCTTCTTCGATGTACCACATTTGTAGGAGAGAGGGGCTGATATTAGCCTTGGTGATGAATGATATATATATATATATATATATATATATATATATATATATATATATATATATATATATCAATATATATCATAATTTTATAAAAATGGCTATGACCCTCTTAGGGTTACTGCAGGTTTGGATCAGACCTTCCATGTAGGCTTAAAATGCCTCTTTACAGTTTAGTCTTGTTTCTTTTCAAGTCATTTTCTTGATGGTTGTTAGGACTTATTTCTCTTCGAAAAATATATATCTTAAACTTGTAATCTAGTTACCCTTATAAGATTGCATAGAACCTTACTATTTTTAAGATGATTTCAAGACACTTAGACAATGCACAAACCTTCAGTCTCTTTTTCAAGATACTTGGTCTTCATTGGGCTTGTCACTTAGTTTATTCTAAATAATAATGATCATTTTTCTGCCTATTCCATTAACCTTAGCTTGGATACCACGTTTATAAATCCTTAGGGAAAAATTAGGTTATTTGTTAACTTGATTTCTCTTTACATGAAAATTCCTATTCCTTGTCAGATAGTTCAAAATCTAAACCACTATCTTCATCGAATTTGGAATCAAAGGTGAGGAACTTGTTTTTAAAATAAAACAATATTTATTTCCTTGAATCTGTCATGGTGATAGATAAAAATGAAGGAAGAGTTTCTCATTCCAGAAAACCCCTCAAATTTGACCATGTCACTCTAATTTTCTTGGCCATCAAAGAAAATTCCCTTTGTAAACTTGTACCTTTCCCCTTCATGGTATTGTAAGGTAATTTGAAGGCTTCTTCCTTTCTTTCACACTATAATTCATGGTTTTCCATAAATATTTCATGGTGATTTCCTATGCAAGAAAAGATCAAGTTAGGGTTATTTTTTAATTCTACATTTTCTTATTTATCATTTATTTGTCATCTTCAAACAAAGAGTTGGAAATAGTAGCAGTAAAATCATCTTCTTCAAAAGTGAATCTAGGGGCTTCTCCCTTCAAATATAGGTTGGAAACTACTTCAATATTGGTTTCATCATCTTTAAGAGTTGGTCCTAGACTGGGTTCAATTATCCTTTGTCCATCCAAAAATTTCTTGATATCTTGAATAATGGGAAGGAATTGTTTAGGAACAAAGTCCCAACATGTGAAAAATGCTTGAATAAAATACTCTAAAGATGAAAACATTTCCTTTCCAAAGCTACTAGACCAATTCCTTGCATTTCCATTTAGACTTATTTAAAAAAGAAAAAATTAAAATATCTCTATCAAAGAGTATGTCATTGTTGTTAACTTCCATAAATGAAAAGAGATGCTATGTGACTAAATCAATTTACCCATGGACTCTTGTAAAGTCCTCTACATATATCCTAGGATGTTCATGAGGAAAACATTGGGTCTTTGAGAAATCAATCAGAACATACCATTGTTGTGCCCATGGGGGGAATTCCATGGTGGAAGGCAATAATGAACGATCAATCATTACCCAATTAGGATCAATACTAAACTCAAGGTGTACAATAAGGGGCTTCAATGGAATACTATTCTTCATCCTCTAAAACCAACTATGACTTGATAAAATGACTTAATACTTAAACCAAACAAGCATAAGGAAAATCAAAGCATGATATCAAATACATACCAAATAAACAAAGGAAGAATGAGAAAACCCTAAGTTTCTCCCTTCCTTGTGATATTTTCTATCCCTCAATGGATCAATTTGAAAGGCTTGTAAATAACTTGAACATTCCACCATTAATATTTACGCACCAAAATAAAACCAACTAAGACAAGCTTCAAAAATTGAGACATTCACCACAAAGAAAGAACCCTTAACACCATATATGCTCCACGAAAGATATATTTATTGGGGTATAAGAGGAGAGAGCTCTGAATTACCTAACTATAAGTTCAAATTAAAAGGTGCATATTATCATAGAATACACATCTCTTCCTTTCACAATAAAGCTCAATTTTCATGTGATTCGTTAGATATAGCCTAGGAAAATTAACTAAATAATTGTAAAAAAAACATTAAAGAAAAAGTGGTCAAGCCACATGTACAATTAATAGGATGAAGTAAATGAGATGTCCTCCCCTTCAAATAAGGGTGAATGATGCTCATTGAGGCTCAAAAGGATCTCTGACATGTGTATATGATCCATGACTATCTCCAAGTTTCAAGCTAGTCCTCCCAAGATACCTCCAAAGTGGTTAAATATGCCTCCAAGGTCAAAAAATTACTCTGTCAAAATAAAGACCTCCAAAGAGGGAAACTCCATCAAAAAAACTCCATAAATTTTTCAATATAATGCTACAATACCTCCAAATAATGTATCAAATGAATATCCAAGGTCATATCTTGGGTTAAGGGACCTCCATGAAGCATGGGAGTAACTTCCCAAGCTCAAAAATAAGTCATAAACCCCTAAAAATCCACATTGATGTCAAAATAGATGGGGTTTACCCCTCAAGTTTAGCTCATTGGTCTTCAAATGGTGTCCTTTAAGTCACCTCCACATATTTGAACTTGAGTGAGCGCTAAGTCATATCTTCAATATAGAATGTCACTCAACTGACCCCCTTTACATCATATCGTGCACTAGTAACCATACAATTTTCATAGCATCGACATGTGTGGGTTGGCCTTCACAATAAGTGAAAATAAACTCGATAGATGATCAACTAAGAAAGCACTCTAGAGCCTTGCATGTCGAAATTCAATAAAAGGTCAAAGTGTGTAGAACAAGCCTAAAAATTCCTCAAAAATTGTGGACGGTGCCTTGAGAAATGTGAGGTTCTTTGAAAAATGTGGAAACATCCAAAAATCATAATAACATCAAGATTGTGTGTAAATACCCTTGCTTGAAGGATAGGTAATAGTGGCCTCCATCTTGGGGACTTGTGCTCTTCTCTAAAGTGCATGAGGATTCCAGAATATTTTCATTGTACACATCAACTCCATAATACAAAATCAAATGCTCAAAGGGCTTATTCTAGCTAAACTATTATTCAAATGAACTTATTCTATTCCTACCCTAATGTAGATTATCCAAGTGTTGTTGCTAAGTGAAATCTAATAACTAATGTGGCCACCTCAACATCTCCAAAGTATAATGTCCTCTTCCACTATGTTTGTTCATCATGCAAAATATGGTAATGCTAAAATATAGATGATTATAGGCTAGTGTCTCCACTATTGATAGGTTGAATATGAAAATAAACTTGCATATATGCTCCTCAATGACATCTTTAGAAGGGTTCCAACACTGAATACTACATGCTTCCTATATGTATTCTTGAAGAGGGTTCCTATACAAGGACATTGAACATTTTTGTAATATTTGTTGTGATGGAAGGAAACAACCCATGATCTTTGAGAGGTTGTCAACAAATGCCTACCCTTTGGTCTTTGTTCTTGTATAGGTTTTCACCATAATTGTTATAAAATATAAGGGACATTCCTTAATTTTTTAGTATTTTTTTATTGTATAGGTTGCCACCATCATTGTTATACTATACAGGGGATATTCCTCATTTTGGAAAAAAAAAAATAGGACTTCCATGTTCTATTTGGAAAAATTATGGCATACACCATCATAATGAAAACCACTAACATTATCTATGATTCCCTCTGTTGTGACAAGAATAAATTCCAAAGGAAAGCATAGTTGAGGACTCATATATAATTAAGATTAGCTGATTGGTATTGGCATGTATCCTCAAATCTGCATGAGATATATCAATTGGACAATAAACATCAATGTTTAAATTATATTTGGAGACAATGTGAATAGAGGGTTTTCCACCATTTTTTTACAAATATGGAAACTCGACATCACCTAAGTACCATCACATTCCAGGTCATTGTTGGGTGACACACTTACACTATCATCTTTAATAATTTTGGTGCCCCCCATTGAGGTAGAATCTATCTAATCTATATGGGAAATTGAATTTCCTCCTATGGAAGGAATCTTATAGGTTTGAATGCCTAAAGATGATGATGCAAGAGTATTAAATACCCTTTCAATTTTTTGCAATGTGAGGGTATTCAACAATATGAGCATGAAGTACGTGCTCATGCCAAATATAATCCAATAAAATAAGAATGATATGCTTGTGGCTCACATATTTTGGAAGGTGAATCTAACACAATATTGTTTTTGTTGTGTGATACTCCTTTACTTTCATTGGTACACAAATCAGATCTAACAATGAGAATACTTGTATCTATATCAAACGTTTTATCAACCAAAAACTAATAGCCATTTTAAGTGCCTACAATTAGGTAGGGATAATCCCTTGTATCTATTTCATCCTATTGTAACCCCAAGGACAACCTCTGGCTAAAAGGAGTCCAATTCCTGGGACATCTATTCAATATAAATATAGATATTTGTTTTAGATTTTTCTTAAATAATGGTTCCCAGAGATAACCCTTTTGGTGTAATGTGAATTTAACTCTTGGAAAAAATAAGCCAACTCTCCAAATGGCCTCTGTATCTGTGACTACAATTTTTTTTGGAGTTGTAATGTAGTGGGAGAAAGATTGAGAATGAAGATTCAATGTATAGGGTAGTAAATAATTTGATACACCAAATCTTAGTAGAAACTATGGGATGAAGGAAAATGAAGTGATGAAAATGTGGAGTGCTTTATTAAGGCTTCTTTAAGTAAATTTTACAGGTACCCTCTGTTATTATCACAACATTAGTAAGTTTGCTTATAAAAATAAACCAACTACTTCATAACACATATTTCAATGGAAGAATAAATACAATGATTAACTTACAAAGATAGGAAACACATACTATAGCCAACACATATGAGGAATCACTTGAAAACTTTTATTAATTCTCCAAGAAAATTTTCAACACATTACACAACAAAATATCCACTCTCTAGGCCAAAATTTGGAACCCCTACAATGGTTCCTCTATCTTATTTTAAAGAAAAATTACAAAAAAGATAGTTATGGGTAACTTTCAACTATTTAACTACTTCTTAACTATTCATGACTAATCAAGTTCTTTAAAAACATTAAGGAACTATTACAAAATTACAAAAATGAATTTTTTTCAATTTCTGAAAAATGAAAGTCATTTACACTTTCAGGACTATTGATCCTTTGATGTAGCTCCTTCCTTTGATGTAGCCCTAGGTTATATAACTCGAACATTCAATGGAACTATCAGGTTTTAACATTTTTTCCAAATTTCCAAGTCTAGGATAGGAGACTAGACCATTCTATTGTAAGCCATTTTCAAATTAGTGAGCTTAGCATAATTAGGCTTATTTGTAAACAAAGTCTTGACCTACCACAATAATTGAAAATATCTTTGAAGATAGTTCACTATTTTTGAACGTTTTAAGGTTGCATTACTTTCATGTGATAAGTAAATATTTCTTTTGGCTTCCACTAGAAGAGACTGGTACTGCTCCCATGCTAGTTGGTCCCAACAATTGGGCATGCCTACTCTAACTCTTTGATGAAAGTGAGAATTAAAAAGTGCCACTGATTCGTTGAATTCCATCAATATATTCTCTTCCTATTTCTTGTACATATTCGTCTGCACCATTTTACTTATTTCCATCACCACAACTGCTTTATCTCTAATCTCTACAACTCTTAGCTCTTGTAAAGATTTAGTATTTAAATAGTCAATAATTTTCTTATCCATTTGGGTGCTCTCCTGTGCTTTATTTTTATTTGCAGTAATAATTGCTTTGGTGGCCTTTATTATGTTTTTTTCTTCTGCAATAACATTCATATGGTCCCAAATAACTCGAATTTGTTGAATTATACATCCCAAATAGAATGCCTTCCTTGAGTTAAGGACATGTTACCTTTGAGCTTGGCCTTCAGTTCCTTAAATTTTGTGCTTGTTGTTTGATGCTTGAGATTTTCCTGATTCAAAATTTCCTTTGCTAAACAAAGCTGTCTCTCTTTTGTACTGAATTGTCCTTTGGCATCCTCCAGGCTCCTTTGCAACTTATTTAGTTCATCTTATGATATTTTTAACTTGGTCATAACCTTGGTTACTTTCTCTGTAGGGTCTTCTAAATCAGCTGACATTACCACAATACATACATGCTTATCTATTTTTTCTTGCAATTTCACATTTTGTTGCTTGAGGACTACTAACTATTGATTTCTTCCCAACAATTCTTTTGTCAAAATTTCCTTTTCTTTCTCCACCTCATCCAAATCAGGTGTCTGTATATGTTCAGATGTAGACATATTTAATTTATTCCTCCATGTTTTAACTAATTCTGACTCTGTACTTTGTAACAAGGCTTGAATCACTGTTATGTCCTTGGGATTTACTCCCAGTTTGAGGATTGACTTCTTTAATTCTTCATTTTGGGTATGCAGGGATATGAAATTTTCCCTTTCCTTTTTAAGCTAGTATATCAATTTTTCTAGGAGCACCTCTGCTTTACTAGCTACCAAAGAAGACTTGCCAAGATCATTATAAATCAATTCACCTATTTGCCTATGTAGATTTATCTTGTTAGGAAAAGGAATGTCTTTAGTATCCATAGACAAATTTATTGTCTTGAAATCTATGCCAGATGAAAAATTCTAAGAAATTGGATGAGTAACAAATACTTTGATATGATTCCTTTCCAAGTCCATGGTTGATAGAAGTCTGGTCTAGTAATTTGGGATTGATTGAGCCTCTAGCTGTGTTGTAACATTTCCCCTTAATTTTACATTTCTCTCCTCAATTTGCTAGAAATATTTCTACAAAGCATTGAGGGAAGAAGCCTCCTCTTTAGTAGGAATTGGGGATGAAGGTGAACATCTTGTATCTCCCAATTGTACTTGGAATCCTACTTCTCTTGAGGGCTTTTCAATCAATTGTGAATATTCAATTTATCCTCCATGGATCTTAGATTTCTGGTTATATTGTGAGCCTTCAGTATCAACATCCATAAATTTAGGGACATTCCTTTTCAAGCCTTTTTCCTTAGGAAGAGGAGTTTATACATCTATATTTTGTTTTGAATCCTCCATGCCAAGATTTTCCAACTTTTCCAACTCTGGTTTTGCTTCATGGGTATATGGAGTGCATGTTATTTCCATTCTTCTTTTGGAAATTACTTGATGAGGATCATAGTTCCATTTTTCTCCTTGTCTAAAACCCAATTCTTGCATCATATTTTCAACTTATTTTGCAACATGTCTATTATTCACAATAAAAGGACCCATTGTTCTAGGTAATTTAAATAAGAAACCCTTCCAAGCTAGGACAAAATGAATCTGGTCCACATTTAGGCTCTGTTTGATAAATTCCAAAGAAAAAAATTCTCATTAGTGCAAATACAAGCAACTTGTAGGGTGGAATTTCTGCACCATATAACCCTATTTCTAAACAATCCTTCAAGATGTACCAATCACCAACTCTAAAATATTTACTCAAATGAAACAAGGACTTAGCTTGTGGAAGGATTTTTGGATAAGGCTGACTGTTTACGATCTTACATACACTTGACATAAAATAAGATATATAGTAGGAAAATCCTTCATTATTCCCTCTCCTTCTAACAATATCAGTCCAATTAATTACATGCTACTTCTGTTTATTGGGATCAACAATACTCAACCCCACACTAATAAATTGTTCATCATGGGTGTATAGGAAAATATATACAAGGCAAAGATGGAAATCTGAAACATCCAATGATGCTAAAATTATGGAATTGAAGGTTGTTGGAGTGCTCCCAGTAAAATGGAATGTCTAATATAGTGTTTGGTTGTACCATTAGATTGAAAAACCCCAAATCCCAAAAATTGAAAATCATTGTATCATACTTCCCCAATATTCTCATAATAATCGAAATAATTGTTTTAGAGGTTTTAGAAAATAGGGCTATGGGAAACTCAATAATAGTTGAAGAAAGAGAAGAGTTGGTGGGGGGGGGGGGTGGGGGCGGTGGAATGAGTTCAAATAGCTTCTTCTTATCCTAATCAGAAATAGATTTATAAGTGGCTAAAAGAGAGTTATATATGAAAGTGGTATAGCTATCAGAATTTGGAAAACTTAAGGCTTGATGAATTAATTGAGTAGAGACATGTAAAAGGTTCTCCCCTAAAGAATTCATTATGAAATTTCATTGGGGGTAGAGAGATGATGTCAACCAATTGATAAACTTTGGAAGGGATAAGTATGGGGAAAAAAAATAACAAGACTAGACATAACTACTCGAAAGGGGTTCTCTAACTCAATTAGGCTAGCAAATAGGTTTTGTTGAATTTGCATGAGGTCTAGTGAACAGACAGGGTCAAAAATGTCCCTCTATATCCATTAGAGGAATGTGTGTTGTTGATGCAAACATAGCAACTTTCTTGGAAATTTTAGCAATTTTCCTTTTAATTAAAAGTAGATGAGAGGGAGGATGTTATTATCTAGATGATTTGGAGGAGGATATTTTAATTTTGAGTCGAGAGTAAGAGTGAAGTGAATTTGGAGTGATAAGGATATAATGGAGAGGGGTAGAGATTTTTTCAACGATAAATCAGGAGAATGAAAATGATGAGGATATGAATGAAAGAGTACGGAGTATTGTGGTGGAAGGTGACATGGAAGCAGAGGATGACATGAGGTGGGTGAGTTGGCTCACTGGTTACATGCTTAACTACCATCGTGAAAGGTTTCAATAGAAACCCTTTTCTGTCCTTAGGGGCTTCTGTGATGGTAAACAATTTTCCCTTGAGTGGTAGTGGGGAATATCTGAGCTATAGATCTCCCAAATAGTTGTTTGGAGAGACCAACCCTCAAGGGTTCCTCCCTGCATAACCTCTAATTTCTTTATACCTTCGAGTTTGGATATGGAAATAACTCAGTCCAAAATCATGGTGATGCACTTGAAACATGCACACTTTTTAATCCTCCGTTGGTGTGGGGTGGCCCACCCTTCAATTTATTCATATAACAATTCTCCACTTTATAGGCCTAAAATGTTAGGCTACTCAGAATATATAGCATAAAATTTTTGTGAAGGATTTTAACCATACTTTGGCTATATTAAGCCCTATACAACATTTATATATATATATATATATATATATATATATATATATATATATATATATGGTATTTTTATTTTTGAAAGAAAAATGAAAAATGAATACAACACATCCCATGCATGGATTAACACTATTAGATCACAATTTCACTTTTTTATCACATGAAAATATTTTAGTAAAATCAACTCTTGTGGGTTCCCAAAATTTAAATTCTATCAAATTTAATTCACGTTTCCTTTTGATTTGGTAGTTCTTAATGTAGTGATATCAGTGAAGTGTGTTGCCAAATCAAAAGGTAGCGAAGGGCCAATTTGACAAGGAGATAGGAAAAAAGGTGAAAGTGAATTTTTTTTAAAATGTGTGTAGTTTAAAAGTCTAGATCCCAGGATGTGTGACATCAATGGTGAATATGCATTATGGATTCAAAATTTCTTGAAGTTTAAAGCATCATTCAAATTCCCAAACTCCCCATGAAGTGACACTTGTCCATTAAAGATTATGTGTGGGGTTCTTTCCTGTGGATAAAGGTAATGTAGTTTGTCACCTCCACACTCATCACCACCGTCAATCCATCATGGTGCTTGAAGAAGGTGAAATTGGAAACAATTTCAAATTCACATAGTTTAGTTGTCTAGATCGTGGGATGTTTGAGATCAGTGTTAAATATGCATTGCAGATTCAAACTTGCCCGAATTTTAAAGCATAATTCAAATTCCTGCATTCCCCATGAAGTGACACCTGTCCATTAAATATTTAATGTGGGGTTATTTCCTGTGGATAAAGGTAATGAAGTTTGTCACCTTTGCACTCATCACCACCATCGATCTGTCAGGGTGCAACATAATTCCTTTAGAAACAAACCTGAGAGTTTTCAATGAAATTATGGGGCTTATTGGGTTTACTAGGATTCACATATATCATTAGTCTCCTATGTTGCCACTAGGCTTGTCTCGATCCAGATGCTCGTGGCATAGAGTCTAATGTGAGTTATTATTATTACCTAAAGACATCCAGTTACTAACTTTAGTGATCGAGATCGACTACCAGTTAGTGGAATATTTCTTTGTTGCATAGAAAAAGAAAATTATTATTTATTTTTAGGTCAAAAGTATCCTTGATGGATATAGTGTGCCTAATGAATGCACTACTTTTATGATACAACATTTCCCAACATAATCGACTCCAATAATTGCAAAGTGGCCTCGCATCACAATAAAAAAAGCAACGAGTGGAAAACTTCCAACCAACCTTATATTATATATTTCATTAATAAAATACTCTTTCTCCATCATCAGCTAAAGAAAGCCCCCTTTAACAAAAGTAAATCATCTACTTGAGAGAGATGTGTCCCCAAACAATTAGTCCCTAGATCATTTTTTTAATGCTTTGGAACCTATCGGCTATTTGACGTTAGGTTAAAATGTAGACTATCTTACACCATTCCGATGGAACAGATTATCGGATATCTAATTCTAATGATGGACGAATGAGTCAGTTCAATAACACTCCCATTGCCTTAAACTATTACAATGTCGCTTGTCTGACGCCACACCATTGGACATCCCATTCTATTTTGATGAAAACAAATGTTAGATGCCATCGAACTAAACTAATAAGATGTCAATTAGCTGACAGTACGAAGGTGTTGGCATCGAATATTTGACTTGAAAGTTTCAGAGGGTGAAACTCGTTTTTGGAATCTTGGATGACAAATATCTGACATTGAACCCATCACATATCTGACACCTGTTGGTGTCGCAAAACTAACCACAAAGCATCGGATTATTAAAGGCATTTTTGGACACATTGTGTATCGGATATTCGACAATAGTCTCGTTGAATATCTGATGATTTATGAAGGGTTGACTGTTCGACATAATAATAGCAATGAAATTTATGACCCTAATGTGTCAAATAGTCAACTGTAATGCGTCGAATATCTGAGAATGTACATCAGATTTTTATCCCATTTGGCTAAATGATACAGGAGTGTTAACAAGGTGGGTTTTGACCTTGGGACAAAACCCTTCAAATGGTGCGGTCGACATGGAAAAATAGAAGACAACTTATTTCTCCTTTGATTTTCATGATGAAAATATCGCCTGCAACTACAATTTCTCAATAGTAGGCATGAGGGACCTTGCATTTTTTTAAATTTGTGCTAATTCTATCTTACTATCATCATGAACTTATTTTAAAGCAATTGGTGCTCCCAAAGGAATTAAGTTTCTTTGATCATCTTATCAAATTAGTTGCTTGAATTATCATTGAAAACAAATGATCCATTGATGACTTTATGCATTGAGGAAAACAATGATTTCAAAGCCCTCTTTCTCATGAATATCTTATTAGATGCCTTTTTTTATGCTTTTTGAATGTCTTCTTATAATTGTGAATGCCTTATGCACATGTGTTTAGGCTTCAAATGTGTAGATCATCCATGCCATTAAAATCATTTCATTTTAAGAAAAGGTTTCAAATCAAGTCATATTGCATCAATATTAACCAACTATAACTTTTAAAGGTGCTCATTGAAGTTTTTAGATGCATTTATTGTTAGATTATATAACTTATGTTGGAATTATGACTATGTGTTGTCCTTGATGGCAACCTAGTTGATAAATATGCCAACATGATGGTTATGTAGATGCTACACAAGAGATAGAAAAAATAATCTTAGTTGAGATACAAGGAATGAAAAAGGTGAAGTTTGGAAAGTATACATGGCCCTATGAATAAAGGCCAGGTACATACATGGGTATGGTGAAGAACATTTTCATACAGTTTCTGCACCATGGTATTGTCAATACTAGGGATCTTTACCATGGTATTGGCCCATAGTAATGAGCGCAAAAATGAATATTTTATCCCGTCAAAGGATACGATTGGCATTACTAAGGGATTGGTCTAAGGTATTGGAAAAGGCATACATTATATAAGGAGATGGAGATAAAAGAGTTAGGAGTGCAAGTTTTTTGTTTTTCTATGAATGATTCGATCTAAAACCGATGTGAACCAAGGAGCAAGGAAAATACACAAATATGAAAAATATTAAGTATGGTGTTAGGTCCCTATACTACTAGTGTAGCTCCTTATTATTATTAGTGAAACCACCTTATGGTATTGTTGTTTCCATGTAGTCCCCATGTTGTTATTATTGTGCTCCATAGAAGCCCACTATTGTTATTTTTGTGCCCCTACAATATTATTCTTATGTAGGCTCTGATTATATTGGGACCACTGAGACTCCTATATATAGAAAGGAGGTATTGTCATTTGTATCATCGAAGAATTTTTCATTTGTGTAATGTAAAGGAGTTTTCCCCCTCAAGGAGGCTAATTTTGAGGTCATTGATTTATCTTTTCTATCATTTTGTGAGCTAGTTTCATAACATTTGGTATCAGAGCTTTGGATTTTAGGGTTTCGCTACTCCAAACAAGTAATCATGGTAGTTTCACTATAAATTTTTCACTACGAATTTTAAGAAGATAAAAACAAAAACCCATTTGAGCCGAAATATTTTTGAACCTCAGGTCCGAATTTCAGATCTTGTCTTGCTATAGTTTCGGAGATATGATATGAGCAAGTTAGGGTTTTTGCAAGCCCCAAAATTCGGTCTCAAACAGGTCATCGTGTCCTTTTAGCTATACTTATTTTTTTATTTATTTATTTTTTATTTTATTTTATATTTTATATTTATTTATTTTTATTTTATTTTTATTTTTATTTATTTATTTATTTTATTTTTGCGAAGGTTCAAACTCTGAAATTAAAACCCACTTGAACCAAAATCTTGGTGCCACTTGGGTACAAATTTCCGATTTTGTTTTGCTATACTTTCGGTGATACGTTCTAAGACATTTATGGTTTCAACAGGCTCTCGAATTAAATCCAAAAAATGTGACCTTGGGAAAATCGTCATAAATTTCTCTCTGAGCACCAGATTGAAATTTCATAAGAAGTTATAGAAAGAGGACATACTGTAATGTTATGTGTATTTTTTTAGGTCTGAAGGCCAAAAAAATGACACGTGGAACTTCGGACAAGTTCACTCTATTGAAACAATATATAATCAAGGCCATCTTGGGAGGTTGGGCATAAATCTTCCTTGGAGAATCCTATTTCGATCAGACTGGTGGGATTGGAAAGAGGATGTAGAGGGCTACTATAGATCACAATTTCAAACCTTGAAGATCCAACTTTCAAAGATATAATAGATTCAATATCAAGCTACTAAAAGAAAGAAAAAGAAGGACTCGAATCAAGAAAATAGAAACACCTAGTAAGAAAAATTGGATGGATGATTTGAAGAATGTGATCGAAGCTAAGATAAATAGTTTTATATGTTCCATGGAAGCTAATATCGATGGTAGGGGATTATATTTGAAGAAATGCATGAAATATTTGAAGAAAGACATGGAAGGTTTGAAGGAAGGTGGGACAAAGTTACTACAAGAAAGACCTCCTAATGATGAAAAGGTAGTAGAGGAAACTCATAAGGAGAAAAAATAAATGTTAATCATGATTTCAAAGAATATAACATTGGATTGAATACCCTCCATATTCCAAATTTATATATGAGGAAGTTTGATGGCCAGGATCCCATAACATGGATATTACAGATGCAGAAATATTATGATCTACATGATGTGCAATTGTTACAAACGGTACGTATTGCATCTTTATATTTAGAATTGAATCAATTTTTATGGTATAAAGGGATTTGTTCTCGTAAACCACTTGTCACCTGGTCAATTTTCACGGAAGAAATGATAGCACATTATGAGGATACAAAGAGTAACACCTTCTTTAACTAATTGATAAAGCTCAAACAAAAGGGTTCAATGGCAGAGCACATTGAGGACTTCCAAAAGCTGAATATAAGGTTAATGATATTCCAGAGAAGCAGAGGATTGATGTCTTCAAAGGGACTTTAAAGGATAACATTCAACATGAGGTTTGTCTTTGGGAACCCGATTCATTGGAGAAGGCATTCAGGTTGGCAATAAAAATTGAAAGAAAAATTATGGCAAAAAGAAAACCTACCACTCACAATTATAAAGATGGAAGTGTTGCTACTCCTAGCCTTCCACAACCTACAAGATTGACACCACAACAATTGGAAGAGAAAAGAGAAAATGACCTTTGTTACAGTTCTGATAGAAAATACACTAAAGGTCATAAGTGTGCTGAGAAGAAATTATTTTACATTGATTGTCAAGAGGAGGAAGAAAATGATCATGAAACATCAAAAGAAGAGGACATGTTACAGGGAAAAGTGTCTACTCAGAACTGCTTATCCCACTAAGGTGTGATAGCTTCCTTAGAAACAAACAAAGTAAAGCTACTTTCATTTTTCCTTTATGAAGTATAGATAGAGAAGAACAAAGAATACCAACCTCTGTCTTGTGCTAATCTCCTGATTCGATTCTTCTCTTTCTTGATAGTCTTTCGCTACTTGTTCCCTTGCACGCCTAGCTTCACAGAGTACCTGTAAGATCACATTAGCATAGCACTATACAAGAACATGGATCTATAATCATAAACAATCTAGGATCAGATGTAAATTGACCATACAAATGCAGCAAACATAAATGACACAAGAGTATGGAGGAAAACTTGAATAGCTTCTATTGATAAACAAGAAGGAGCCAAGGGAAGTTACAACCAGTTGTTCTGACCCAGCATCATCCTCTCGGCAAGGAAGCCCCTCTTCACCTCATACAAAGCTTAGATCACCCAAAAATCTGATGTTTTGTCTCAAGAAACCAACAACAATTCCTTACAATATGCAAAATTCCAGCCTCTGGATCTCTGGGATGAGGGATCCATATATAGATATCTGTAAGGGAGATGAGTCAGCTTGTGATTTGATTAGTGTCTTCTCTCTGATAGTTCTTGCTTCCACTTGGAGATTGATGATCTCTTACTCATCCTTGGTCGAATTCAGAGAGGCAAGTGTCACAGGAGAAGTTTCTGGAAGCTTCCATTGCCTCTCCACCTCGCGGAATGACACTGCCATTTGTCACTTCTCGCCCATCGCACCCCATAGAAGGGTTTTTTGAAATGCAACGCACCCACACAGTGTGTTTAGGTGAGATGAAATGCACTTTGCCTATGGAGCAGCTGAAATGATCCTGTTTTGACCAATTATGAGCAGGTTTTCATGGAGAACTTCTGGGAGAAGCTGTAATCAGTTGACCTTGTTCCTTTAGGGGTTAGAACAACACTTTTAGGGACTTAGGAGCCCTTGGTTTATGGACATTTCATACTTGGGGTTGCAGTGCCCAAAAATGTCTATAACAGTTGCCCCCTAAAGCATGAGGTCGTTAATCTTTTGATGTCGGGTGAAATGCTTTATTATGAGGATTCGAAGTTCTTTCAAGATGAGAGGAGACCTGTAATAAGATACAATACAATACATTATCTTCATAATATTTTCATGATCTAGCTGAGGCGGGCATTCCCATGCTCGGCTTTATAAATTAATTTTTATGTACATAGGACAGACAATCGTCTGAGTGTAGACTGATGATTCTGGTAGAGCCATCATCCCTTTGATTGGATGATTATCTGTGCAGAAATGATGTACATTTGATGTCTTTATTTCCCTGGATATATATATCGCAGCCCGGATGGATGAAACTAGATCCGGGGTCTTCAATCTCATTCGATCTTCACTCGAAGTACAGGTCTATCCATGTGAGAGATGTTTTGGAGTCGAACATGGAAAGACATCGCTTGATTACCAGCCAATGATGTAAGTTGTTAACAAGCGCGAGAGGAATCACCGATAATGATAATGAACCTCAAGGTACTGCAGTACAATTTACGTGGTGTGAATAAAGGACTTGGCATCGAACACCACGCAAAGTCTTTTGGTCGAAGGTCATTGATGTAAACCTGTCGCCGGAAGTGAGAAACTTGCCATTGAGGCATGCAAGCTTCAAAGTACTAAATGGGGTTTTCCTAGATCAACTTCTTGGATAATGAGCCGATGTCGACAAGAAGCGATCCGTCATAGAAGGGCCTTAATGAATCCCACATCAATGACACGGAACGGAGCAAATGGGTTTAATAGAGGTCAAAACGATCTGGTGATATAAGGTTCAGGGTGGCGGTCATGAAAGAATGGAGTGTAAATGTATTGTAGCGGGTGTGACACAGGTGAATTCTCTGAATGACTTCTCTTGAACATATCGGCAACACTGACATGATGGATTGGTAGCATTAACCCCAAATGTGGATGGTGTGATGGGACCATGGTGATGTGACCGGTGAATGAAACAACCCAACCCGACTTGGATGCGGAGTGAAAGTGTCATGTTCAAGAGCGACTTGCTACCAACAAAGTTTCTTCAAGTTTTCTTCCCAATTTTTCCCCAGTCATTGCTGACCAGTACCTCTTTATTTTTGTCAAGCTTGAGGAGGATAACGTATGCTTGTTCTATAATTTTCCCTTCGGGCAAACCCATCGCTATGTTTTAACGAGCCTAGCGATAGTGAAACTCATTCTCGTCTATAGACAAGTTTGTCGCTATTAAGTTTTAACGAGTTTAACGAAAAAGATAACTCGGTCCTTTTCAATTTTAGAGAGTCTGAAAAGGAACGTAAAGGAGACTCCAAAATTCCTTTTTCGTCATCTAATCCCTTAAGTCAGAGAAAGTATAAAACAATACAGAAGGGATGAATTTTTGATACTTTTAAGGAGACGAACAAAACAAGCGCTCGATCTTTTTGTGTAATAATCCCTCAGGTCCAAAAAGATTAAAATTTAGAGGAGGGATAGCACTTCCGGTCCCTTTAACGAGCTGGAGAGGCTAATGGCTCGGCAATATTTTCATATTTTACGAGTCAATTTGGGTAGCAGCTGATTCCAGGTAAGGTTTGGAATTTTCCAATCACGGCAGTGTTACAAGGATGGCTAGTGAGATCACTCTTCGCAGCTATTCCTCAAAAAGGGGTAAACAAACAAATGGAGGTGAATGATCGGCCAATACAGAGTGGAGGTGATGATGAGAACACGACCAAGGCTTTTAAAAGGCTGAAATACTACATTCATGATGGTTATTTACCGGGAAATCAGTTCATTTTTTTATTGAGCTTAAACACTGGGGGGAAACATTTGCTCATGACTTATGTTTATTTTTTAACGAGCTTGAACTATGTCCTAAAACTTCTCGATACAATGGTCTCTTCTTGACTTTACCATAAATAGCTTTGTTCTTTCAAAGATTGTACTGTATTTTCAATTGCGTCATCAAACTAGTCAAAAATGAACAATATATGTTTGAAAAACGAGTTAGAACACTAATATTTCACTTCGAACTACGTAAAAAGTAATGTAAAAGTGCTTTTACCTCTCATTTTACCATTTCATTTGAACTTTGGTTTGTTGGAGCTTTGGAGTTGCTTTCCCCCTTTGATTTTCATCAGCTGATTTCAGGAGATTCTGTGGACGATTCTCGGCGCCGTCTGGACCAGGTAGGAGCTAAACTTGAGCTCTTTCATTTCATGCTTTCCATTTTGCATTCTGAGCTTGGTTCCTGGTTTTTTTGAGCCTCTGGGGTTTGAAAAACTCGCTATGCCTTCAGCGCACCCTCTGTGTATCGAAAGGTGCGTTGGATGTTGGCCTGTCTACTGGCCATCTAACATGCAATGCACCCAGAGCACAACTGTAGGTGCGATGGGCGCAAAGAAGGAATTTTATGCACAGTTTTTGATGGAAATTTTGCCTGTTTCTTACCAAAATCAGGATCTAACTCTTCTCTTGTTTGTTTTTCAGAGATCTTTAGAGTAAGATGACTATTACATGGCAAGAATGTGAGCATGAAGAATAGGACATGCTTTCCCTACATGATCCGGTTACAGTAAACGCACTGCAGAACTGTGGCTTGCTGAAGTTTTTCCGCATTTCTAGCATGAGACAACAGATCAACTTACTGCAGTATTTTCTCGATGCTTGGGATCCTACCAACCAGGTGTTCCAGATCAGGGGCAAATCCATCCCCTTGACTGTAGTGGACATCTATTTCTCTACTGGCTTGTCGAGGCGAGGTGCCCCCATCTATTTATCAGGTTCGGCTCGAGGAGGTGAATCTGTGAGAGATTATGTTCGCCGGTAATGCAGAGAGGGATCTCAGCCGAGTAAAGACGGCAAGATCATCATCTGTGATGTCACTGACAGGTCCCTCAGGACTATTCTGTTTACTTTTGGTAGGATGGCTGGTGGTGCGGCTCTTCATGTAGCCAACCAATCTTATATGCAGTATGCCTTGGAATGTCTCCAACCGAAGGTGTTCAACTGGTGCGACGCAGTACTTCTTGTGATGAAAGAATAGTTGACGAAGGTAAAGAGTGAGAGGTTGAAGAACTTTGGGCATGGTTCTATTTTGACTGCCTTTGCCTTGGAAAAGATACCACTGATGCAGCCGCAGTAAATTGCACTCGATTTACCTTCACCGACTAAACCATGTATGCAGAGATGGGTCGACCATATGTTTAGGCATGATGGTCAGTCTCAGATTTCATTTTATGATACCTTCTTCGGGTGGTTTGATCGTGAGGAGATGGTTTATTCTGAGTACCCATACGCTGGTATGGACTTCCGAGGTGATCCAGATTTAGTACTGCCTGCTGGCGAACAGTGGGGTGCCATTGGTAAATTCTTTGACCATTCTTGTTTATCGTTTTTCTCTTATAATGTCCTTGTGCTTTATTCTATCAAGACTTAATCAAACTCATGTGCTCATGCAGATGTTGGTCCCGTTTGGCCAGTAGTACGCCTAAGAGCGCCAACTGCTGCCCCAGTAGGAGAGGCTGTTGGAAGGGTTATCCTTCGTGACCTCGATGTGGCCGAGACTCTCACAGCATTACAGGAACAGGGTGAGGGCCTCACTCTTGGTATTCCAGATGTGAGGACTGACGAGCTGCCCTTGAGGTTGCAATGACATACTACTGGTGTGCCAAGACGATGGACTCGGCTCTTACGCATGATCGCACAGGCTGTGACTTGCTATCATGAGCATCATTAGACTAGGGTGCCCCCTAGCGTTTTGAGTTTTTGGTCATTTGACCAATTTTGTCTTGGTTATAGAACATTATGTGTAAACCATAAACAGTTATATATATTTTTGATTTTCGGAGTTTTATTTTGGTTAAGTTACATGATCCACATGCAAATATCGATGGTATGCTTCTTTTTATAAATGTTGCAAATGTCTATCTAACACATAATTTGCCAATGAGTCAGTTAATGTGTTTAAGTTTCTGGAAATATGCTAATATTGAATAAAATCAAATTGTCTTTCCAAAATCTTAACCCTTAGGAACATGCGATAAATAGCTGGATTTCGGACAGAGTAGATACTAGTGAGTTGTAGTATGACGAGTTGTGAGTCTAGCCTGACAATCAGTCGGCGTATACCATGTGTGATGGCATCAGAGAGAAGTTCTATCAACACGCTATATTCAACGATGTTATTCATTGATCGACCAATACATACCCCTCTGAAACTTACTAACTCGCCACTTGGATCAAAAATGGCCCAGGCCGTGGAAGATAGGTTCCGTGAACTACGACTCACTCCGTCGGCATATCCAAAACATGACTCCAATAGGTTTGACATCTGCAATAAATGTAAAAAGTGGATTACTTGACCAAAATAAACACTTTAGCAAAAACAAAAACATAACAAAAGCATACATGTTACTATACTGAATCACGCATAGTAACACTTGAGGTATAACCCGTTACGGGGTTGTGCCAGTGGAATTCCATCATAATCCATTAACTCGTAGGCTCCTTTTGCTAACGCTCGCTTAAAAATATAGGGGCCCATCCATAAAGACTTGAATTTACCTGCTCCCAATTTATTGGATTCTTGGTCATAAAGCAAGACCAAGTCACCTTCTGAGAAGACACAGGGTTTGACATTTTTGTCAAACTGCGCTTTGACTCGTTTCTTATGGGCTTCATTAGCCAAAGTGGCATCACGCGCTTCTTCTTCTGAAGTTCCGGGGAGGAGGTCAATTGCGAGTTTGAGGGACGAGATTTCACACTGGATTGGTAAGACTGCTTCTAGCTCATATACCATTTGGAAAGGTGTAAACCCGGTTGCATTCCTTACCGATGTTCGGTAAGCCCACAAGGCTGAGTACAGGATTAGGTGCCACCTTCTTTTGTGAACTCCAATCATCCTTTGTAGCATGCGCTTCAGGACCTTGTTGATTGCTTCAACTTGTCCGTTGGCTTGCGGGTAATATGGAGTAGAGCTGTCGTGAGACAACCCTAGTTTGGCAGCTAATTCGACCATCATGTGATTGCGAAAATGCGATCCATGATCTGTGACTATAGCTTGTGGGACGCCGAATCTGGCGACTACATGATTGAAAAAGAAGAGGGCAGTTGTTTCACTAGTATTATCTAATGTAGGCATCGCCTCGGCCCATTTGGTAAAATAGTCAACTGCGACTATGATATACCCATGCCCCCCGGTCGAGGTGGGGTTACATGTCATGAAATCGATGCCCCATTTGGCGAATGGCCCGACAACAACTATTGGCTGCAGAGGTGCGGGTGGTCTTCTGGTTTTGCTATCGAAAATTTGACAAGCATGGCAACTTCTGACTGCGTTTATGCAATCTTTAAACATTGTTGGCCAGAAGTATCCTGCTCGTAAGATTTTTTGCGCTGTAGCATAGCCGGATTGATGCCCCCAACATGCGCCTGAATGGAAATCATTCAGGACTTTTTCGGCTTCCTCATGGGTGAGGCACCTTCTCAGAACTGTATCGATACAACGACGGTAAAGTGTATTACCGACGATCATGTAGTCTTTTGCTTGGTATCAAATACGTTTTTGTTCGGAGCGAGAGGTATTTGGCCTATATTTTTGGGTTTGGAGATAAATGATTATATCCCCATACCACTGATTGCTTGAAGATATCAGAAACAAATTTTCGTCCACGATCGTTTCTTTAGATGTTTCATCGTTGGACGACGATGGGAGATCGCATAATAATTCTGCGAAAACCAGAGCTTTCTTTGACTTGGATTTTACAAATTCCAGATCAAACTCTTGTAAGATTGCTATCCATTTTGAATATTTTCCCCCCAGCAATTGTCGCGACAATATATAAGTCATGGGGTTGCAATATGATAGAATGGTAGTTTTTCGAAAGAGGACATAGTGTCGAAATCTCTGTATCGCTTGAACAGCTGCGAGCGCTAGCTTTTCAACATAAGAATATTTGCTTTCTGTATCATTTAAGTTCTTACTTAAATAATATATAGGATGTTCAATTCCGTTGTCTTCTTGAACTAAAACCATTGCGATGGTCGTATCCGTTGTAGCAAGATACAGGTTAAAGTCTTTTTGATAATCAGGAGTGTACATTAATGATGCTTTCATTAGGGATTCTTTTAAAGCATCAAAGGAAGCTTGCGCAACCCGATCCCAGACAAAGGGTACTTCCTTTTTCAAAAGATGCGTATAACCTTTAGCAAGTTTGGCGTAATTTGGAATGAACCTCCTCAGAAAGTTTGCTTTCCCTTGGAGTTTCTGAATCTGAAGCAAATTTGAAGGTGGAGGCAAATTTATGATAGCTTGAACCTTACATGGGTCGAGACAAATCTCGTCCTTCGAGACTACAAAGCCAAGTAAACGACTAGAACTTACATAAAATACACATTTGTGTGGATTGAGTCGTATCTTGTAGTGTTGGCAACGTAGAAATATCTCTCTTAAATGCTGCGGATGATCAGTCCGCTTTCATGAATGAGCCGAAAGGTTGTCGAGGTATGGTTGAACGATGTTTTTGATGTCATGGAAGGCATAACTCATTGCCCTCTGAAATGTTGCCCCTGCGTTCTTTAAACCAAAGGGTAATTTTCGATATGCGAATGTGCCCCACGGACAAATAAATGCAGTCTTTGACTGGTCCTGTGTGCAGATATTTATTTGATTATACCCGGAGAATCCATCCATAAATGAAAAGATTTCATATCTGGTGCATTCATCAATTATCTGGTCGATGAAGGGTGTAGGGTAGTTGTCTTTCTGACAAGCTTGATTTACATCCCTATAATCGACGCACACTCTAATGGTTCCTTGTTTTTTCATAATAGGGACAATATTCGATACCCAATCGGTTAGAGGAACCGGGTAAATGAAACCAGCATGGAGAAGTTTTTCAACTTCTGCCTTAATGGCAGTGGCTTTCTTGGGGTGCACCTGCCGTAGCCGTTGTCGTACTGGTTTGACATCTGGATACATCTTGATTTCGTGTTCAACGATACTAGAGTCAATGCCTGGCATTTCACTATATGACCAAGCAAAGACATCTCTGAATTCGTGAAAAAGAGCGTTATATATTTCCAGTTCTGAAGGAGAAAAACATTTGCCAACATAAATATTCTCTACAACATTTGTTTTGGTCGAGATATTTATGGCGATAGTCTCTTCAATGTTGGACAAGTTTCGCTCGGAATCCACCGTGTTTACAATATTTGATAGAAAATCAAAAACTGAAGGATGATAAAGGTCATCAGGAGTATTTTCTTCACAATCCGGAAGAATGGAACGATGGTGGTAATCATCCCATGGTGCTCCTTCAATTACCATTGATTGAACAATTCCTTCGTCAGTGATATGCACTCGCAACCAAGGATCTGAAGGGGTACCATATTCCTCAGACCTATCTATCCAAATGCTTGACGAGTGTTGATTTGGGTTTGCCTCCCAGGCTAGGAACATTGATTGCTACAATATTTCTGTTGGGCTTGGAGGCAAAGCCCACGCATGATCCATGTCGATATCATTTTCTGAGATCTTTTTAGAAGATATCATGTTGCAGGTTACTACTGATGCTACTTCCACCAAATTGATTAGAGGTGGAAGGGCAAAAGTTCCCATTAATACAGGGTCTTTTAGTAGGCCTACTCCGATATTTTGAAGCGAATGGGGGCTTCCATGGATCATAGGAATGCTTCCCATAACTTGAGAACCATTGGGGAGGAAGTTTTGTTGATCGACGATTGTAATCCCTCCTTGAAAGGGAAATGCAATCTTCCTAAAATAGGTCGACACAACAGCAGCCATGGCATATATCCATGGTCTTCCCAGTAGGATGTTGTAATCGAGATTTCCGTCGATTACCTCAACATCTATTTCTACTATTTTTCCTCCTGGTTCAACCTTCAAGTTATTTAGAATACCATATGGGGTATATGTTCATCCGTCAAATGATTTTAATGTCATCAAAGATCGCGACAAGTTTGGAGATCCTAAATTTTTCCAGCAACTCATCGACATAATACATGTAGATGCCCCCTCATCAATAATTGTTCGATGAACAGTTTTGTTTAGGGCTTTCACTTGAACGAGGAAAGCTAGTTGAGCTGGTAATTGAGGATCGTATCCTTTATGATCGAAGGATACAAGATTGGAATCCTTTGGGTCTATCCCACCAATGGCTGATAATAAAGCTTGATTTTGGGATTGGCAATTTTGTAGTACCTCAAGAGTCAACATAGCGGATGGCGATTGGGCCAAATCTTCCACTATATTATAATGTTGTGCTGCTCTAGCACGAGGATTAAATGTCAATTTGTGTACTACTCCCTTTGGCGGTTTTATTGTCAGTTCAGGAATGATGGGCGGTGCAACTTCTGTCGAAGTTGTTGTCGAACTACTAGGTTGATCTTTATCCTTGTTGTTCGACAGCTGTGGATTACCATAATCTTTGTTCCTTGTCGATATCAAAGCATCATTTTGCTGTTTTGAAACCGACAACATTAGCACTTGAGACGGGGAAGCATTTCCACTGTCAACCAGATTTGTTCCTGGGTTTGGAAATGGATCAGTTAACACTGCTGAGGTGTTGGAGAGGTAAATCCCCTCTGCGGACAGAGGCGATCCCACTAGCCTAAAACAGAACTAGCCACAATCAAACCACGCTGCTACGCAAGTTCCTAGTTATGCATCAAAGATGAATTAAGAAGACCAACCTGGAGTCCAATGCTATGATTGAAGCAGAGTTGATATCCCCGCTCCCTCGCTCTAGCAGATCATAAATGAACACCTGCACATGCAAAGGAAGAGACAGATACCAACATAACATCTACCAAGGCACAACTATATTTCAGTCAGAAAGGAAATAAATCAACACATCACCATAATAGACAATGAGATTGGAACTATAATAGCAGTCACTCATTAATTAATAATAAACAGGAAAAGTTACAACCATGGTTCTGACGTCGAACCTCTCCTGGCTGGGCGAGTAACTATATGTGTCTTGCAATGCATCTCCTCTCTGGCAGCATAACCTCTCTAGCATTCACTAGCATTCCTCCAAGAACTCAAGAACTCAACATCCAACACTCCATGACTAATGATTATCACTACTATCACTAGCTTGTCCAATGCATAATGACAAGCTTATATAGATGAAGAAGGGAGGAGGATACGATGAACCGGGACACCTTTTGTGGATTAACATTATGCCCAAAAGCCATTAAAGATGGAGATAGGATAGAGCTCGACATAAGACTGATTTTTTATCCTCAAAAAGCTCCATGTAATGAAGGAAACAAGAGTCGGGCGTGCGTTAAGGCAAAAAGCATGACCAAACTTGGTTGGCGCGACTGTTGCTCTAAGACAGAGCGCCAATGGTCGCGCCCTCTTTTGAGGATCTCCATGATTGGCACGGGTAAGATACTGTGGACTTGCGCCAATGGAAAAAGAGCACTTTTCAGGGATAATCTGCAAGAGGTGTCTTCAGGGAACATGAAGTACATACTCAGGGGAACATAATGCAAGTGTTTTTAGACTTTGTCACTTCTTATAACTCCCGGGATGAGTCCTCCAAGGTATGACAAGAGGAGTAACAGGGATGGTGACAAATTACTGTGTAACAGATGCCCCCTAAAACATGAAGTCCGAGAGGTGGAGAGGGGTGAAATGCTTTACAAGAACACACAAGAACACATAAGAGCACATATAGTTACTGTCGCCGAGGATCTGTATTAAGAGACATGACTGATAGTTCAATTACATGTTGTACGTGGTATGGTCGCAACCATCCATAAGAGAGTACATAAATAATCTAGATCCATAGTATGGACGCAGCCATCTGGTTTGGATCAATGAATTGACTCAGGTATGGTCGCAGCCATCCAGTGAATGAGTCAAGTATCAAGAATCACGCCTGGATTACAACAGACACAATCCAGGGTCTTGCGCTCCATCTCGCCCCGAACAAGAGTACAAGTTCAAGCATGTGAATATATGAGCTGAAGTCGAACATGCATGAACATCGTCTGATTACCAGTCAATAGTGGAAACTGTTAACAGACGTGAGAGGTACCACCAATAATGACAATGGCCCTCAAGGTACTATAGGTACAATCTACGGTGTGTGAATCAATGATCTGAAGTCGAACACCCATAGAATCATTCGATTGGAGGCCAATGATGAAAACCTCACGTCGAACACGAAGAACCTGCCATTGAGGCATGCAGGCTCCAAGGCACCGGAAAGGAGTCTCTAGATCAACTTCCTGGATAAAGAGTTGAAGTCGACAGGAAGTGACCTTGATCGAAGGTGGGCCATAATGTTTCCCACATCATCGACATGAGACAGAGAGATAATGTTGTGAATCGAGATTGTGCGAACTATCAGAGAGAGGTTGTTTCTTTGCAGAGGTCAACTTCTCTTGAACATATCGGCGGCACATTAATGGAATCGGCAGTATTTGACATCAATGTATCAAAGGTCATGATGACGAGGCAATGAGTGGATGAGAGGTCAAATAAGGTACCCAAGTCCATGGAAGCAAGTGAAAGATATGAGATGAAATATCCCCACCCTGGACACGAAAGCAGAAAAGTGCCATGTTCAAGAGCGACATACTGCCGTCACGGTAATAATTATGGTTCAAAAATTTTCTTTTTCCCCCGCCATTTCTGGCGAGTACCCCAGTTATTTTTAACAAGCTTGATGGGGATAGCATATGCTTGTGTTGTGACAAAATCCGATGTCATTAAGTTTTAACGAGTCTGACAAAGGAAGAACTCGGTGTCTTTTCATGTTTAGAGAGTTTGAAAAGACAGCGGAAAAGGAAACTCCAGGGATGTCCTTTTTCGTAAAGTTGTGTCTCTCGGGCCCGAAAAAGTATAAAATAATACCCGAAAGAACCGCCCGATCATTATGATCGAGGAGTACTTTTCATAATTAGTGATTTTGACCTGAAAAAGTAAAAAAGCGGTCAAAACCACGTCATTTCGTAACCATTAACGAGTTTGAAATGACAAAAACCCGGTAATCTTTTTATGTTTTAACGGTCGTCAAAAAGAACTTAAAACGACCGCCCCTTATTAACATTTAACGAGTCAAGAGGAGTGACTCGGCAATCTTTTCCTCTTTAAATGGTCAGAAAAGAGCTGAAAGCGGACCTTGAAGTAACCTTTTCTCGTGTTTTACCGAGCTCGAAAAAGCCGAAAAAAGGAGCTCGTTATGTTGCTTGAGTGGCACTAATCCCTGTCAACATACAAAAACAACGTAAAACCCTACTTTGACATAAAAACATTCACAAAAACATGATTTTAATGTATTTTTTAAGCCAAAAGAAGTTATAAATAGTGAAATGGTAAAAAATAAAATTACTTTTCACTTTTTACCTTGTAAGTTTACCGTTGGAGGGTTTTGGGTGCAAACTTCAACTGCTGATTGCGATCAATCCAGGAAACCATTCGAGCCGCCGTCTGAAGCAGGTAAGGGGCCTCATCCTTAGCTTCATTTTTATTCCATTCTTTCAGTTTTCCATCCACAGAATGATCCTCTGCAAGGGGTATTGCAAAAAATAGGGTTGCGCCCATTGGCGCGAGTTTCCCGTGCGGGTTCGCGCCAATGGGCTATTTTCCTAAAAGGAGTCGCGCCATTTTCGCGACTGTTTGGAAAACAGTCGCGCCAATTGCGCGAACCAATTTTCACATAATTTTGACCGTTGAACCTGCAATTTTCCTTGATTTTTGGTTTCACCATTGATCTTATGATGACATTTTGGTGTTTTGGTTGCAGGGATTGGTCAGAATGGCTATAGAATGGAGAGAAAGGGAACATGAGGCCATAGATGCTTTGGCATTGGAAGATGACGCATGCATGGATGCTTTGCGAGATTGCGGCTTGAAAAAATTCTTCCTTACCTCATACTTACGTGCACAACCTGAGTTACTGAGATTTATTGTGGATGCTTGGGACATAGAGGATCAGGTATTCCGCCTGAAGGACCAGACATTGGAGTTGGATGTCTCTGATGTCTACTTTATTATGGGATTATCACGGCAGGGTGCACGGCCCATCTTGACCGGTAGCAGACCTTCTGGGGAAAAGATGGGGGAGGTAATGGCCAGAGTTTGTCCTGGGGCCCATTTTGGATCCAACAGTGCCAAGGTGGACATTGTCACTATCCCAGATTTGGTGCTACGAGTGGTACTATTCACTATCACTCGGACGGCTGGGGTACAGGCACCCCACGAGGCCAGCAAGAATCACTTGCTGCTGGCAACTGAGTGCCTACACACTACATTATTTGATTGGGCCACGACAGTAACAACAAATATCAAGAGGCAGCTTACCAAATGTAAGCGTGATGGCAATAAACAGTTTGGATATGGATCCATCATAGTATCGTTTTTCCTGGAGCGACTACCGATATTCCGGATCCCAGGAGGTATAGTGGCAGATCCAGCGCCATGGGAGCCGAGGTTGGCTCGATGGGCACCACTTATGCCCAGAGGGGGCGGGGGCCAGCAGATGGCCTGGAGGCCCGAGTTCTTCATTTGGCTCCAACACCAGATGATTGTCGTGGAGGACTGGCCCTATGCGGGCACTGATTTCACTGGAGATCCAGACCTCCCGTTGCCTGAGGGAGAGGATTGGGACGAGGAGCTAGGTAAGGACCCTTTATGTTTTTAATATTTTAACATATTCAAGTTTTTATAATTCATGTCTGTTTCTTACAGCACCTATATATATGTATGCAGATGTTGGTGCAGAGCGACCAGCCGACTTGCCTCACAACGTACGGAGAGTACAACCTGCAGCGGACCCTCAGGCAGAGGGTGACGATGATGACCTAGTACAGAACCTCGAGGCACTTACTCGAGGGATCCCAGATTATGGCAGACTGGCAGACGTGCCTAGAGCGTACCAGAGGCATACGGTGGGAGTATCTACTCGCGTCCATCGTCTGTTGAGACGTTTGGTGCAGGCGGTGACATGCTATCATGAGCATCACCGCGATTAGACGCCTAGGTTTCATTTTTGCACGTTTTTGAGAGACATGTTGTCGACGGCTGTATGAGTTTTGGACATGTATTATTTTTTGGATTATGTAATGCGCGGGGCGCAAACATTTTGACACACACGTATATATATACATATGTTCATGGTTCATTATTGTGTTTTCATGTGCTTGCTTACATAATGTTTTAATTACAAATTATGCAGATGTCTATCTAATACATGATTGGCCAATGCATCAGATAATGTGTTTAATTGTCTCGGAACATGTTGATATGTAATAAAATCAAAATGCCTTTCTAACAACCTTACACGTAAATACAACCTTAGTGTATGATGGTTTCTGATGGAATATTGCTCGTTGAGCTGGTGGACAACAAGTTGAGAGTCCAGGTTCACTATCAATGCGCGAATACCGAAATTAATTGCTCTAGCAAGTAGCTCGATTACAGCACAGTATTCGGCGATATTGTTAGTAGTACGGCCTAAACACACACCCTGGCAATCTATTAGCTCGCTATGAGGGTCGTAGATTACCCATGCCGCAGAAGACAAATCGCGGGTACTGCGGCAGGCACCATCAGCGAAACCAACATAAGGTGCATCCGACATCTGCACAAGAAGCGAAAAACACAATAAGTGGTAGCTATGTCTCGAAAACCGACACACAATACACTAAAGTACATGTATGTACACAATAAAATGTACCAGCATCACGCATAGTACTTTTTCAAGTAAAGCCCATTTCGGGGCTTCCCAAGAGGGTTTCCTTCATAATCAATCAGCTCGTAGGCCCCTTTCTGCAGGACTTTCTTGACAATATAAGGGCCTAGCCACATAGACTCGAGCTTTCCTGCGCCTAGCTTATCTTTCACTTGATCATAGAGTAGGACTAAGACTCCCTCAACGAAAGAACGTGGATGGACGGTCTGATCGAAGTGAGCCTTGACTCGCTTCTTTTGCGTTTCGATGGCCAAAGAGGCCAAGGCGATGAGTCTCATCTAACCGTTCTAAGTAAAGAAGGTGTTCTTCTAACGGGGTGGTGTTAGGAAGCAGCTCGACGACTAATTTCAATGAAGGAATCTCACATTCAATTGGAAGGGTAGCCTCTAGTCCATAAACTAGTTGAAATGGAGTGAAACCAGTGGCATCCTTCACGGAGGTTCGGTAAGCCCATAAGGCAGGGAATAACATCAAATGCCAGTTAGATTTATGCACACCAACGATACGTTGAAGCATTGTAACCAAGATTTTATTGACAGCTTCAACTTGACCATTGGACTGAGGGTAGTATGGAGTTGAACTATCGTGTTGCAAGCCTAGCTGGGTTGTTAATTCCGACATCATATGATTACGGAAATGCTTTCCGTGATCAGTGACAATGGCTTGAGGGACGCCGAATCGCGAAATAACATGATTGAATAAAAATTGCGCCGTAGTGTGACCGTCTTCAGTTAATGTAGGCATCGCCTCGGCCCATTTAGTAAAGTAATCAACGGCAACGATGACAAACCCATGCCCCCCGGCCGAGCGAGGGTTATAGGTCATATAATCAATGCCCCATTTTACAAAAGGGCCGACGGAAACCACAGGGTGAAACGGAGCAGAAGGCGCTCGCATTTTCCGCTGGTATATCTGGAACTCATGACAAGAGCGGACGGCAAGGATGAAATCCTTGAAAATAGAGGGTCAAAAATAGCCAGCACGAAGGATTTTTTGGGCTATAGCATATCCGGACATATGTCCGCCACAAGCACCAGAGTGGCAGTCATTTAGAACCCGTTCAGCTTCCTCTAGAGTAAGACAACGGCGGAGAACGGAGTCGGCACCAAGACGATATAATGTATCTCCAATGATACGGTAGGGTTGAGATTGATGACGAATCCTCCGCCGAGCGTCTTTAGACACACCCGGGCGGAAGGAGGACGTTTGCAGATATGTGATTATATCTCCGTACCATGGATCGAGGGTGCTAATGAGGAACAGGGTTTCATCTGGAATTTGATCTTCTACAGGCGAGGTCGAGGAAGAAGATGGCAAAGAGCAAATTAACTCAGCAAACACAAGGGATTTCTTAGACTTGGCAGTGGTAAATTCCAAGTCAAACTCTTGGAGGATAACAATCCACTTTGAGTATTTGCCCCCTAGTAACTGGCGTGACAATATATACGTCATGGGGTTGCAATCAGAAATCACAGTAGTAGTACGCAAAAGAATATAATGACAGAAGCGTTGTACAGCACAAACTGCGGCTAGTGCCAACTTTTCGATATAAGCATATCGAGTTTCCGTGTCTAACAGGTTGCGGCTGAGATAATAAATAACATGTTCAGTGTTATCATCATCAATTTGAACAAGAACCATGCCGATAGTGGTATCGGCGGTGGCTAAATACAATGTGTAGTTGCGATAATAATTCGGAGGACGAAGCAATGGAGCAGAAACAAGGAGACTCTTGAGATGCTCAAAAGATTCCTGAGCTGTGGTATCCCAATGGAAAGGGATATCATGCTTCAGTAAGCGTGTAAAACATTTAGCCACCTCGGCATAGTTGGGAACAAAACGGCGTAAAAAATTAGCTTTCCCCTGCAAACTCTGCAACTGATGCAAAGAAGTTGGGGGAGGGAGATTGACGATAGCTTCGACTTTAAGGGGATCCAAACAGATGCCTTCTCTAGAAACGATAAACCCGAGAAGTCTGCCAGATTCAACACAAAAGACACATTTGTGAGGATTTAGCCTAATTCTGTAGTATCGGCAGCGAAGAAAGATTTCGCGAAGGTGTTTAGGGTGGTCCTGACGTTTAGCTGAATGAGCAGGAAGATCATCCAGATAAGGTTGCACAATATGCCAAATGTCATGAAATGCATAAGACATTGCACGCTGGAAGGTAGCACCGGCATTTTTAAGGCCGAAAGGGAGCTTCTTATAGGCAAAAGTCCCCCATGGGCAAATAAAAGTAGTTTTGTGATGATCAACGGGAGCAATATTAATCTGGTTATAACCAGAGAAACCGTCCATAAAAGAATACATTTCACTGCCGGCGCAGTCGTCAATGATTTGATCAATGAATGGTGTTGGAAAGTTATCTTTAGGACAGGCTTTGTTTATATCACGGTAATCGACACAAACTCGGATCGTACCCTGTTTTTTAGTGACGGGCACAATGTTAGAAACCCAATCTGTAAGAGGAATAGGGTAAATAAAACCGGCGTTAAGAAGCTTTTCTACTTCGGCCTTAATCGCTGCAGCCTTCCGGGGGTGTACAGGGCGTAAACGTTGACGAACAGGCTTAGCATCTGGGTACGTGATTATTTCATGCATCACTATACTAGAATCAATGCCGGGCATTTCTTCATAGGACCATGCGAAAACATCACGAAATTCGCGAAAAAGTTTGGAATAAAGTTGAATCTCCTCTGGAGTACAAGTGACTCCGATGTGAAGATGCTCGACTATCCTGGGTTTAACAGAGATGTCGAGGGGTTGGGTTCGTGTAATGTTTGCCATATTCCCTTCAGAAAAAACCTGATCAATTTGAATAGGCGTTTGAAGGATTTGTGATGGGAGACAAGGAGCAAACCGCTCGAGGCATGTCAGAAAATGCTGCGAGGCAGGGAGAAATGAGGAACGATGGTGAGAACTATACCAGGGAGGTTCCTCCAGAGACATAGTCTCAATAATAGCTTCGTCGGAGAGGAATATTTCTCCTAGAGAATCCGAAGAAGCCTCATCTAGAAGTCCTGAGGGTGGAGTAAGCGCAGAAGAGGAAGCCGAGGCAGCAATGATTTCAACATAATTAAACTCGGCAGGACTCAACGGCATCCGGTCGCCCCAGGAATCTACTTGGTCTGTGGGGGGTACGAGCCACAGATCAGAGCCAGTAGCGATCATATTGACAAAGGCGATATTTAGAGGAGGGAGTGGAAAAACACCCATAAGATCAGGATCTTTGAAAAGTCCAGCTCCCAGACTCTTAGGTAATTTGGAGGTATGCTCCACAAACGGGATGGTGCCTTCGGAAGAAGAAGAAAAAAAGGAGAGCTGGTCAACGGTAACGATCTTCCCTTGATGAGGGAAACGGATAATTCGGAAGAAAGATGAAGCAACAGCTTGCATCGTGTATATCCAGCTACGTCCGAGAAGGAGGTTGTAGGTTAGAGTAGCATCAACGACTTCAACTTCCATCTCGACCGTCTTCCCTTCCAAAGAGATTGGTAAACGTTGGAGTATACCGTAAGGACGGGATGCTCTTCCATCAAAAGCTTCCAAGGTAGTGGGAGATTGGCTCAACGTCGAAGATCCAATAGCTTTCCAACAGGCAACAGACATGATGCAAGTTGAGGCACCTTCATCAATAACTGTACGATGAATCGTCTTGGAATCAATAATTACCTGTATGAGGAAGGCGATTTGGGGAGGCAGTCTTTGAGTGTGGCGTTCTAAGTCAAAAGTTATTAAATCCGAATCGGCCGGGTCTATGCCACCAATGGCAGATAGCATGGACTTCCTCTGAGAAGGGCGGCTCTGGAGAACCTCTAAAGCAGACATAGCCAACGGAGTCTGTGCTAAGTCCTCAACGATGTTGTAGTGCTATGCAGCACGAGCATTCGAATTATACGAGGATTTCCGGAGTACTCCTTTTGGAGGGGGTCGAAGAGGCGTTTCAGTGGTAGGTCTCTCGATGTGGAGCGGACCTGAACTGAACGGGGGAGCGCTCGGGGGAACCTCAGGCTCCTTCCCGGCAGATGACGGATAATCTTTCGTTCGAGTACTGATATTAATGGGTACTGTACCAGCCATAAACACTTGAGAACCAAAGGAAGAGGGAGGCTGAGTAGGGTCAGCCACCATTTGAGTTTTTTGAGTGTGTTGGGTGGGAAAGGGCTCTTTGAGCACCGCAGGAGTCCTAGAGGTGCCTTTTAACAGACAACTAACTTTGGACCGCCTCGGGAAATCCTTGGTAAAGTGATCCTCATCGCAAATAAGACAAGGATATTTGGGTTTGCGTTTAGTGCCGTCCTCAGGTTGAGGTTTTGGGGTTTCCTGCTTAGGTTGTTCTGGCTTATTTTTCGCTTTCCCTTTTTTCTTCTCTTTCGAAGCCTTGTTTTCCATATTAGATTGGACGGCATTAACCTCAAAAGTAACATTCGAACCAGGCGATGCCTGGGAAGGTTGTCCATTCGAAGCAGATGTTTTTTGCTTTGCAGGGTTCGCCGGATTTTTCTTTGAGGATGAATTAACCGAACCAATGATACCGTCAACAGTGGGTGTTGGCGGGGCTTTAGACGTTCCTTGTCTTGGGACATCAGGCAGATAATCATATAATGTACCTGACTGAGAATAAACCAAGTCAAGGTACTGAGCTCAAGCAATAGCTTGCTCTTCAGTGACACACGCCCCCATGGCGATATCCCGAGCTATCGGAGGCACGAACGAAGTCGTAAACCAATCGGTAAGAAGCTTGTCGGGAATCCAAAATTTGATCATACGTCTACGCCGTCTCCATTCATGGATATGATCAGAGATATGCGTAGCCGTCGTTTGTCTTAAGGAAGTGAGGAGGTGCGTACCCGTTTCGTATCGAATGGGTAACTGGAAGTGAGTGAGAAATGCCATAGCCAAAGAATTGAAATCTTGAAAGGACCCGCGATGAAGTTCGATATACCACTTAGCGGCAGAGCCAGTGAGAGTCCTTTGAAAAAGGCGAAGCCGAATTGAATCGTCAAGCCATGAATTAGATGAACACCACAAATGATAGGTCATAACATGGGCTTGTGGGTCTTCATTGGCTTTACCATCGAATTTTGGACAGTCACCAGGTATTTTAGTTGGAACTGGAGGCCAATAAGGATTATGAAGAATAGGATCATTGGTTAACTTGGATACATCCGGTAATTCTAAAGTCGCTAAGAATGGTAATTGAGGATTGAAAGGCATCTGGGGCTGTTGGTAGGGTGGAGCACCAGGGTTCCAACCAGGTGGTGGTTGCCCCCATAGAGTTTGTCCGGAAGGATTTGGCCCCATAGTGGATTGGCCATAGGGATTTGTATATTGCCCCCCAGCATAAGGATTACCAAATGATGCTGCAGATGTGCCATATCGCTGTTGATAAGTTTGCGAGGGATTCGCTTGCGGTTGCTGGTAGTTCTGGTACGGGGCAAATGAAAATTGCCCTTGAGGTTGTTGGTAGCCATACGGTGGTGGGGCTCCAAATTGAGTTTGAGGACCAGGCTGGGTTGGATAAAAAGTTTGTGATTGAGACCCAGCCTGCATTTGAAGACCAGATGGGTATTGGGGTCCCATTTGGGGCCACGGACCGGATTGAGCAGGGCCAATAGACTGTCCTATAGGTTGTGCTATCTAGCCAGAAGGAAAACCTTGTTGATAGTGAGGTTGGCTGATTTGTCCAGAAGGTTGTACCTGCTGATACTGAGGTTGGCCTACCTGTTGGAACTGTTGTTGCGCAGCTGAAGGTTGTCCTAGCAGACTAGATGGCTGAGGAGACTGGGCAGTTGGTTGGCCCAACTGTGTTTGAGGCTGACCAGCCTGCCCAGAGGGTTGTGAATACTGGACAGTAGGTTGACCAAGTGGTTGAGTAACTTGTCCAGACATTCGACTATACTGGACATTGGATTGGTTTGGGTTAATAGTTTGTTGACCACTTTATCCAACAGGATAGCCCTGCTGGATACCAGGTTGGACTTGTTGAAAAGACGACTGACCTGAGTTACCAGAAGGTTGCATATAAGAAGAGGAAAAAGGAGCAGCAGTAACGAAAGGGTTTCCATGAAAGGATTGCCCTGGTTGGTCTTGAGGGGGTTGTCTTGGAGATTGCGCAGATAAAACTTGACCACCATGGAAAGAGGTGGAGGTCCAATCAATTGACAATGGGACCGATACCTCAACAACCGGTTGAGATGACAAATATGGATCATATGGCTCCTGTATTGGGACATTTGTCATGGGGTCAAGGACTCCAAACAAAGAAGCTGAGGGACGACTAGAAATGGGAGTCGAAGAGGCTGCACAAACCGTCGGAGCGGTTGTGATGGAGGTAACAGATAGACTGCGACTTGGTGGACTAAAAGGCTCCGTAGTAGGAAAAGTGTGTGATGACCAAATGGGACCTGTGAACGGAGTTCCAGAAGGTGTAGCATCTCTTAAAGCTTTATAGCCCGGTGGTAAGTTTGTAGTAGTAGGTGTACTACTAACATGTATAGGGTCCGTTGAGGTGGGAATTTCACCGCTCGTTGCAACGGACTCATCGGTCGTTGTCGGGGACAAATCATCCATGTCAGATGAAACAAGTGGGACTGACACACGAGGAGAAGTATGGTCCCAAAAAGGGGCACCGTCCTCAAAAGATTCCCACGTAGGGTTCCAATGAAACTGGTAAGTCTCGTCACCTGGGGCACGAGAACTAAGTGGTTGTATACTTAGAACCACAGGGAGACTCACAACCAATGTTTCGGTAGAAGACAAAACTGTCGATTCTGCCAGGATGAAACTTACGAAATCTACCGAGACAATCCCTACTTCGGACTGACACAAACAAAAGCTAATTGGGTAGATGTTATCATGGCCAATAAATTTTAAGACGCTGAACTTAACCTTTTCATTTTTTAAGAGTCGAGAAGAGGATAAAAGATGACTCTAGTCTCCTTCGAATATTTAATGAGCACGAAGTGACAAGACGCTCACAGGCACCTTTTCGTTTAGGGAGTCCGAAAAGGATCAAAAGTGACTGCTCTGGAATTCTAGGTAGAGGGTGTGCCAAACTTTTCGCAAAACCACAGAATACTTTTTAGGGTACGGGTGGTCAATCTTCGTGAATGCTGTGTTCACTGCATTGCGAATCGTAGGGCGGATGACACGACTTCCTATGGATAAAGGCTTTATTCCTATAGGGGTCTCCCAATATATACGCGACGGTACGTGGGAGCACAGTCCGTATTGGCACCTATCGTTTCACCGTGGAGGAATCACCCAACCACTCGACGATAAACTACCAGGTTTAAAGACGCCGGAACACGTCTCTAACCTAGACCTCTAGAGTATTTGCGTTATGTTCCAATGCGTTGTTATGTTCATTGAGTTCATTTTAAAGTTTATCTTCGATTATGTTTCAGTTTTTGGTCCTACCGTATGTGATATCTCAAAAACTTCTTAAATGCAAACTATATGCCAAAATTATATCATTTGATTCGATGAATTCTATCTACAGGAGGGTTGAGATTTTTACACAAACGAAATGATCACTCAACCAACAACAAAGATCCTAATGCAGCTAATAACAAGAAATGAAATTTTTTCTTTTTCTTTTGAATAGCAACAAATAACAATAAATGCTAACTAATATGATGCAAAAGATTTTTTGTTTTTCTTTCCTTTAATATGGCATGATGCATGTAAACAAATTTTAAGAGATATGCACAATCCAAGTTCACTCAATGAAATAGAACCAATTCTGAAACACCAAAATGAACCATGCAAGCAAGGAAAAACATAAAAGACTTTCACTGAACCATGTAATCTAAGTTCGAATGAAGTCAAGTGAAATCCAAAGAGGCTAGAAGTGAAGCACTCGGAGTATAGAAGATCAAGCTTTAACAAATCACTGGATAGGTGCAAAACACAACCAACAAGTTGACTGGATAATCAAGAGATCGAAACTTCCCACAGAAGGCTAGACATGCAAAGTCACTAGATGTTCTAGGGCTGAGACGAAAATCAATAGAAATAAGCAAACAACTGAAGGATAAAGGCTAAGACCAGTCAAGCAGAGGTTCAACACACTTCCAGAGGCTGTAAGAGATATAAAAAGAGACTGAAAGAGCTTTCCACCCACACACAGGCAAAATTTACAGGGTTGGCGCGACTGTCAGCCTGCAACTTGCGCTACCACAGGATTGGTGCGAGTTGCTTTTGAGCAACATGCGCCAACTGGCGCGACTGTCAGAGAAATAACCGCGCCAATTAAGCTTGTCGGCTAGAAAAATAAATGATACGACCTTAGGTTGGGTTGACAGTGCTCAGATGGGTCAAACAGTAAAGAATATACTCAAAACTGACTCAGGAAGCTCATTCACTCAAGCAAGCAGAAGAAAATTAACATGCAAGACAAATTCTAAATAGCTTTTCCCCAGCGGAGTCGCCAAATTGTTGGAGAGGTAAATCCCCTCTGCGGACAGAGGCGATCCCACTAGCCTAAAATAGAACTAGCCACAATCAAACCACGCTGCTACGCAAGTTCCTAGTTATGCATCAAAGATGAATTAAGAAGACCAACCTGGAGTCCAACGCTATGATTGAAGCAGAGTTGATATCCCCGCTCCCTCGCTCCAGCAGATCATAAATGAACACCTGCACATGCAAAGGAAGAGACAGATACCAACATAACATCTACCAAGGCACAACTATATTTCAGTCAGAAAGGAAATAAATCAACACATCACCATAATAGACAATGAGATTGGAACTATAATAGCAGTTGCTCATTAATTAATAATAAACAGGAAAAGTTACAACCATGGTTCTGACGTCGAACCTCTCCTGGCTGGGCGAGTAACTATATGTGTCTTGCAATGCATCTCCTCTCCGGAAGCATAACCTCTCTAGCATTCACTAGCATTCCTCCAAGAACTCAAGAACTCAACATCTAACACTCCATGACTAACGATTATCACTACTATCACTAGCTTGTCCAATGCATAATGACAAGTTTATATAGAGGAAGAAGGGAGGAGGATACGATGAACCGGGACACCTTTTGTGGATTAACATTATCCCCAAAAGCCATTAAAGATGGAGATAGGATATAGCTCGACATAAGACTGATCTTTTATCCTCAAAAAGCTCCATGTAATGAAGGAAACAACAGTTGGGCGTGCGTTAAGGCAAAAAGCATGACCAAACTTGGTTGGCGCGACTGTTGCTCTAAGACAGAGCGCCAATGGTCGCGCCCTCTTTTGAGGATCTCCATGATTGGCGCGGGTAAGATACTGTGGACTTGCGCCAATGGAAAAAGAGCACTTTTCAGGGATAATCTGCAGGAGGTGTCTTCAGGAAACATGAAGTACATACTCAGGGGAACATAATGCAAGTGTTTTTAGACTTTGTCACTTCTTATAACTCCCGGGATGAGTCCTCCAAGGTACGACAAGAGGAGTAACAGGGATGGTGACAAATTACTGTGTAACATGAGGTTTTTGAATTCTTGAAGAATTTTTTAAGCTCAGCTTTGTGTGGACAATCTGTTGTCCGATGATCCTCATCACATATCATGCATGGATATTTTAGTTTCCTATTTCCAGGAGGGTTTGCAGAAGATTTTTCAGGTGATGATTCTTCATGTTTCTTCTTCTGCCCTTTGCCTTTCTTCTTGCCCCCTGGTTGCTTGGTTTCTTTGCCTTTATCTGTCGATACGGCATTTACTTCCGAGGCAAGAAGTTCCTCTTTTGCATTTTGACCGGAAATATTACGGGCCTTTTTAGATGTAGCCTTTGTCAATTTCGTGTCTGTTGTGCCAATCACGCCATCGCCGACATGAGAGTCATTGTTTGATTTAGGAGGAGGAGGAACTTAGAATTCCGGTCTAGGGGCGTTAGGTATTTTATCGTAGAGCGTGCCGGACTGAGTGTAAATCAAGTCCAAATATTGCACACGAACGATAACTTGCTCTTCTGTGATGATTCCCCCTTTTCCCACATCCTCTGTGATGGAAGGCAGTAATGACTTAATAAACCATTCAGCTAGAAGCTGATCGGGAACATACGTTTTCACCATTCTATGACAACGTCGCCACTCATGTATATGATGAGATATGTGAGTGGCCGTCGTTTGTTTGAAGTTGGTAAGAAGTTCCGTTCCCGTTTCATACCTTATCGGTAACTGAAAATGGGTTAAAAAGGTTGTGGCTAGGGTACTGAAGTTGTCGAATGAAGCTTTAGGCAATTCGATATACCATTTTGCTGCCGGACCAGTTAACGTCCTCTGAAAAAGGCGAAGCCTAATCGAATCATCATTTAGGGTGTTTGATGAACACCATAGATGAAAGGTCATCACATGATTCGACGGATCTTCGCCCAGATTTCCATTAAATTTAGGAATATCTGATGGAAGTTTATGCGGAATCGCTAGCCACCAAGGGGCATAAGCGATTGGATTGTTTGTTAACCATTTAAATTAGGTAACTCTAAAGTTGCCACGAAGGGTAACTATTGATTCAGGTTAGGTGAAGCATACCCAGAATAAGATGGGATTGCCTGAGCAGTTGGTCTTTGCATACCGGCATAATGCATTTGATGCTGGTAACTTTGGTAAGGTTGGTGGGCATGACCATTGTAAAATGGTTGATTTTGACCGTTTTGAATATACGGTTACCCACTATTTGCAAAGATCTGTTGCTCAGAACCTTGGTATACTTGTTGGAACTGTGATTGTTGGTATTGCACTAGCCATGGTTGTGAAGCCATGTGCTGTTGCCCGATACTAACTGTTTGACCGAGATGAGGGGTAATTGTACCCATTTGAACCTGTGTCATTCCACTAGTCAGCGATTGTGGTTGAGTTGCAGGGTCAAGGGGCTATTGCATTACTGTTGTTGGGAAAAGTATCCAATACGGAATGACCCTATCCCACTCTAAGGGTGATAGTACCTCAGCAACAATCAAAGCAAAGCTATTCGAGATTACTTCTTTATGAGATGTAAGAGAGGGGAGAAAGAGATCCACTAACTGTTGTCTTCCACTAATGATTGATCCAATCTTCTCTCTTTGCTGCTTGCTCCCAGCTCCTTGCTCTTTCACTGGCCCAGCTACACCAAGATCCTGCAAAATGGCAAGAGAGGGAAACTACAAGAAGCATACATTCATAAATGATTCAAGGATTAGAATAAATCAAATATACAAGCATAACAATACACCATTGAGATACATGCATATAGAAGAACCTCAAATGCTTTATTAATGGAAGAAGTAAAGTTCAGGAAGTGATACAACCATAAAAGGCCCAATCCAGCATCACCTCCCAGCAGAAAGAAATCTCCTCTTCACCTCCTTCAAGCAAATCACCCAATAGTTCTATACTCAAACCAACAGCACTTCCTTACATTCACAAGATTCCAGCCCCCCTAGACCTCATGAGAGAGATCTATATATAGGATTTTTGGAGAAAGGATGAGTCAGCTTGAGCTTGGCATGGAGCTGACTAGTGTCCTCTCCCACTTCAGTTATTCTTCAGTTCTTGAGTCCACTTGGAGGTTCTTGCTTCCACTTGGAGATTTAGACCCTCTTACTCATCACAAGTCGAATTCCCTGATCCAAGTGTCATTTTGGAAGCTTCCTGGGCATTGACACCTTGAGGAATGACTGTGCCACTTGGCCAAACTCGCCCAGCGCAGGTAGCCTTCTTTGCAGTTGACATTCAGCGCAGGTACACAGTGGAGCAGTTGACATTCAGCGCAGATGCTCAGTGGAGCAGTTGACATGATCCAGAATTAGCTTGTTTTTGAGTATTTTCAGGTGGAGAACTGATATTCAGTGCTGTGGTTTGCTGACCTTGTTCCTCTAGGGGTAGGAACAACATGTTTAGGGACTTTGGATCCCTTAGATTATTGACATTTCATGCTACATGCTGTAAGGCACAAAAATGTCTATAACAGTTGCCCCCTAAAGTATGAGGTCGTTTATCGGGTGAAATGCTTTATCAGGAGGATCCGAAGTTCATTCAATCGCTGAGAGGTGACCTGTAATAAAATACAATACAATACATTATTTTTCATTCTGCTTTCATGATCTAGCTGAGGTGGGCATTCCCATGCTCAGCTTTATAAATTCATTTTGGTACATATAACAGACGATCGTCTGATGATAGACTAATAATTCTCTGCTGAAATTATCATCCTTTGAGTAGGATGATCATCTGCTGCAATGATGTACATATCAAATGTCTTTATTTTTCCTGAATATATATCGCAGCCCGGATGGATGAAACTAGATCCGGGGTCTTCAAACTCGTTCGATCTTCACTCTAAGTACAAGTCGATCCATGTGAGAATTGCGCTGAAGTCGAACATGGAAAGACATCGCTTGATTACCGGTCAATAATGTAAACCATTAACAAGCGCGAGAGGAATCACCGATAATGATAATGACCCTCAAGGTACTGCAGTACAATTCACGTGGTGTGAATAAAGGACTTGGCGTCGAACACCACGCAAAATCTTCTGGTCGAAGGTCATTGATGTATACCTGTCGCCGGAAGTGAGAAACTTGCCATTGAGGCATGCAAGCTTCAAAGTACTGAGGGGGGTGTTCCTAGATCAACTTCTTGGATAATGAGCTGAAGTCGACAAGAAGCGATCCGTCAAAGGAGGGCCTTAATGAATCCCACATCAGTGACACGGAACGGAGCTAATGATTTTAGTGGAGGTGAAAACAATCTGTGAAATATGATTCAGGGTGGCGATCATGGGTGGATGAAGGATAATGTATGGCAGTGGATGGGACACGGTTGACTCTTTCTGAACAACATCTCTTGAACATATAACGACACTGATGCGATCGATCGGTAGCATTACCCCAAATGTGGATGGTTTGGCGAAGACCATGGTGATGAGACCGGTGAATGAAACAACCCAACCCGATGTGATACGGAGGAAAAGTGTCATGTTCAAGAGCGACTTGCTACCATTAAAGCTTTGAGGTTCTCCCAATTTTTCCCCAGTCATTTCTGACCAGTACCTCTTTATTTTTGTCAAGCTTGAGGAGGATAACATATGCTTGTTCTATAACCTGCCCTTCGGGCAAGCCCATCGCTATGTTTTAACGAGCCTAGCGATAGGGAAACTCGTTCTCGTCTAAAGACAAGTTTGTCGCCATTTAATCATTTTAACGAGTCTAGCGACAAGGAAAACTCGGTCCTTTTCATTTTTAGAGAGTCTGAAAAGGTACGGAAAGTTAACTCCAAAATTCCTTTTTCGTCATCTAATCCCTTAAGTCCGAAAAAGTATAAAACAATACAGAAGGGATGAGTTTTCGATAACTTTAACGAGCCGAATAAAACAAGCGCTCGACCTTTTTGTGTAATAATCCCTCAGGTCCAAAAAGATTAAAATCTAGAGGAGGGATAGCTCTTCTGGTCCTTTTAACGAGCTGGAAGGCCAAAACTCGGCAAACTTTTCATATTTTACGAGTCAGATGAAAAGAGCTCAAAGAAGACTCGTCTTTTGAGGAACGAGTGATAAACAGGGATAGCAGCAGATTCCAGGTACAGGTTGGAATTTTCCAATCACGGCAGTGTCACAAGGATGGCTAGGTGAAATCACTCTTCGCAGCTGTTCCTCAAAATGGGTAAACAATCATATGGAGGTGAACGATTGGCCAAATGGAATGGAGGTGGCAGGTGAAAACACGACCAAGGCTTTTTATGGCTAATAAATTTACGATCACAGTGGTTATTTACCGGGGTATGTTCATTTTTTAATGAGCTTGAATGCTCAATCTTATGTTTATTTTTTAACGAGCATGAACTATGTGCTAAAACTGCTCGGATCTCGCTTTTCTATTTTTTAACGAGCATAAATTCCGCGGTAAAACTGCTCGATCATATGGTCAAATTTTGATTTTTTTTTTTTTTTACCATTACTAGCTTTTCTCTTTTCAAGTATAGTACTGGATTTTCAATTGCTGCAATCAAAATTTGTTAGAAATGAATAATATTTGCATGAAAATGAGATTATAACCCGAATATTTCACTTTGAACTACGTAAAAAGCCATTAAAAGGTGTTTTTACCTCTCATTTACCATTTCATTTGCATTTGGTTTGTTGGAGCTCTGGAGGTGCCTCTTCTTCCTTGATTTTCACCAGCTGATTCCGGGAGATTCTGCGGACGATTTTCGGCGCCGTCTGGACCAGGTAGGAGCTAAACCCTAGCTCTTTCTTTTCATGGTTTCATTTTCCAGTTTCATGCCTGTTTTTCAGTCTTTCTGGGCCTCAGGGGTTTTGCAAAAACGCCCTAACTTCAGCGCAGGTTCCCCTTTCGAAACCTGCGCTGAATGTCAAGCTGCCTTAAGGCAGCCTGACCTTCAGCGCAGGAGGGACACTCTCTGCCTACGCTGGGCTCAGAAAACTGAGTTTTCAGGTCATTTTTTGATGATTTTTCGCCAGTTTTTCATCAAAATCAGGAACTTACTCCTCCTCTTGTTTGCTTTTCAGGGAACTTCGAACAAAATGTCCCTTACATGGCGAGAACGAGAAGATGAAGAGGAGGACATGATTGCCCTCCATGACCCGGTCACGGTGAACGCGCTGCAGAACTGTGGCCTGCTGAAGTTCTTCCGTATCTCTAGCATGAGAGCACAGATTTCTTTGCTGCAGTATATGCTTGATGCTTGGGATCCTGTTAACCAAGTATTCCAGATTAGAGGAAAGTCCATCCCCTTGACCATAGAGGACATGTACTTCTTGACTGGTTTGTCAAGACGAGGTGCCCCCATTTCTTTGTCAGGTACGGCCCGGGAACTGATTCCACCAGAGATTATGTCCGCCAGTATTGCAGGGAAGGTTCTCAGCCGAGCAGAGACGGCAAGATTGTTATCCGTGAGATCACTGACAGATCTCTCAGGTCCATTCTGTATACTATTGGTAGGATGGCCGGCAGCGCAGCTCTACATGTTGCCAACAGATCTTATATGCAGCACGCCTTGGAGTGTCTCCAACCGAAAGTATTCAACTGGTGTGATGCAGTACTTGTTCAGATGAAAAGTCAATTGACCAAGGTAAAGGACGGGAAGCTGAAGAACTTTGGATTTGGTTCTATTCTGACTGCCTTCGCCTTGGAGAAAATCCCACTGATGCAGCCTCAGTACATCATACTCGACTTGCCTTCTCCGACCGAGCCACGCATGCAGAGGTGGGTCGACCACATGTCTAGGCATGCTGGTCAACCTCAGATTACTTTTACTGAGGCCTTCTTCAGGTGGTTCGAGCGCCAGGAGATGGCGTTTTCCGAGTATCCATATGTGGGTATGGATTTCCGAGGTGATCCAGATTTGGTGCTACCGGATGGCGAACAGTGGGGCGCCATTGGTAAACTCCTTGACCATATTACTGTTTACTGTTCTTATTTATAATGTTGTTGTGCTTTATTCTATCAAGACTTTTAATTGTACTCTTGGGTGCATGCAGATATTGGTCCTGTCCGTCCAGTAGTTCGTCCGAGACCGCCAGTTGCTGCCCCGGCAGTGGAGCCTGCTAGGAGAGCTGTTATTCGCGACCTTGACGATACTGAGACCCTTACAGCTGTGCAGGAGTAGGTTGAGAGCCTTACTCTCGGCATTCCCGATGTGAGGATTGATGAGTTACCTTTACAGCTGCAGCGACACACTACCGGTGTGCCCAGACGATGGACTCGTCTCTTGCGCATGATTGCACAGGCCGTGACGTGCTATCATGAGCACCACTAGGCTAGGGTGCCCCCTAGCATTTTTGAGTTTTAGGTCATATGACCAATTTTGTCTTGGTTACAGAACATTATGTATAAACTATAAACAACTTATATATTTTGATTTTCGGGTTTTATTCTGTTTGAGTTATATGATCCATATGTACAATCTTTGATGATGTGTCCTTTTATAAATGTTGCAAATGTTTGTCTAACACATAGTTTGCTAATGAGTCGGTTAATGTGTTTAAGTTTCTAGAAATATGTTGATATTGAATTGAATCAAATCGTCTTTCCAAGATCTTAACCTTTAGGAACATGCGATAAATAGCTGGATTGCGAACGGAGTATATACCATTGAGTTGTAGTATTACGAGCTGTGAGTCTAACCTGACAATTAGTCGGCGTATGCCACGTGTGATGGCATCAGAGAGTAGTTCTATCAACGCGCTATACTCAGCGATGTTATTCGTTGATTGCCCAATACATACACCTCTGAAACTTACTAACTCGCCGCTTGGATCAAAAATGGCCCAGGCTGCGGAGGATAGGTTCTGCGAACTACGACTCGCTCCGTCGGCATATCCAACACATGTCTCCAGAAGGTTCGACATCTGCAACAAATGGAAAAGGTGGATCACTCGACCAGAACAAATACTTTAGCGAAAACAAAATACAACAAAAGCATGCAGGTTACTATTTAAGCATAGTAGCGCTTGAGGTACAACCCGTTGCGGGGCTGCGCCAGTGGGATTCCATCGTAATCCATTAACTCGTAGGCTCCTTTTGCTAACACCTTTTTAACAATATAGGGGCCCATCCATAAGGACTTGAATTTACCTGCTCCCAATTTATCGGATTCTTGGTCATAAAGCAAGACCAAATCACCTTCTGAGAAGACACGGGGTTTGACACTTTTGTCAAACTGAGCCTTGACTCGTTTCTTATGAGCTTCATTAGCCAAAGAGGCATCACGACGGGTTTCATCCAATTGGATTAGTTCCAAGAAACAAGCCTCTTCTTCTGAAGTTCCGGGGAGAAGATCGATTGCGAGTTTAAGCGACGAAATTTCGCACTGGATTGGTAAGACTGCTTCCAGGCCATACACCAGTTGAAAAGGTGTGAACCCGGTTGCGTTCTTTATCGACGTTCGGTAAGCCCACAAAGCTGAGTACAGGATTAGGTGCCACCTTCTTTTGTGAACCCCGATCATCCTTTGCAACATATGCTTCAGGACCTTGTTGATTGCCTCAACTTGTCCGTTGGCTTGCGGATAATATGGGGTAGAGCTGTCGTGAGATAGCCCTAGCTTGGCAGCTAATTCGACCATCATGTGATTGCGAAAATGCGACCCATGATCTGTAACTATAGCCTGTGGTACGCCGAACCTAGCGACTACATGATTGAAAAAAGAAAAGGGCAGCTGTTTCACCAGTGTTATCCAATGTAGGCATTGCCTCAGCCCATTTGGTAAAATAGTCAACAACGACTATAATATACCCATGCCCCCCGGTCGAGGTGGGGTTACATTGCATGAAATCGATGCCCCACTTGGCGAAGGGCCCAACAGCAACTATCGGCTGTAAAGGTGCGGGTGGTCGTCTGGTTTTGCTATCAAAAATTTGACAAGCATGGCAACTTCTGACTGCGGTTATGCAATCTTTGAACATGGTTGGACAGAAGTATCCTGCTCGTAAGATTTTTTGTGCTGTTGCATATCCAAATTGATGCCCCCCACACGCGCCTGAATGACACTCATTCAGGGCTTTTTCGGCCTCCTCATGGGTAAGGCACCTCCTCAGAACTGTATCGACACCACGACGGTAAAGTGTATCACCGACGATCATGTAGTCTTTTGCTTGGTATCGTATACGTTTTTGTTCGGAGTGAGAGGTTTTAGGCCTGAACTTTTGGGTTTGGAGATAAACTATGATATCTCCATACCACTCATCGCTTACAGATATCAGAAACAAACTTTCGTCCACGATTGACTCTTCCGATGTTTCATCGTTGGATGACGATGGGAGATCGCATAATAATTTTGCGAAAACTAGAGCTTTCTTTGATTTGGATTTCACAAATTCTAGATCAAACTCTTGAAGGATCGCTATCCATTTTGAATATTTGCCCCCCAGCAACTGTCGCGACAGTATATAAGTCATGGGGTTGCAATCTGACAAGATGGTAGTTTTCCGAAAGAGGACATAATGTCGAAATCTTTGAATCGCTTGAATAGCTGCAAGCACTAGTTTTTCAACATAAGAATATTTACTTTCTGTATCATTTAAGTTTTTACTTAAATAATATATAGGATGTTCAATTCCATCGACTTCTTGAACTAAAACCATCGCAATGGTCATATCCGCTGCAGCCAGATACAGGTTAAAATCTCTTTGATAGTCTGGGGCGTACATTAATGATGCTTTTACTAGACAATATTTCAGAGCATCAAAGGAAGCTTGCGCCACCTAGTCCCAGAAAAAAGGTACATCCTTTTTCAAAAGACGAGTATAACCCTTAGCAAGTTCTGCGTAATTTGGAATGAATCTCCTCAGAAAGTTCCCTTTCCCTTCGAGTTTCTGAATCTGAAGCAAATTTGAAGGTGGAGGCAAATTAATGATTGCCTGAACCTTGCAGGGGTCGAGACGAATCCCATCCTTAGAGACTACAAAGCCAAGTAAGCGAGCAGAACCGACGCAAAACACACATTTGTGTGGATTGAGTCTTATCTTGTAGTGTCAGCAACGTAGAAATATTGCTCTTAAATGCTGCGGATGATCAGTCTGATTTCGCGAATGAGCCGGAAGATCGTCGAGATAAGGTTGAACAATGTTCTTGATGTCATGGAAGGCATAATTCATCGCCCTCTGAAACGTCGCCCCTGCGTTCTTTAAACCAAAGGGTAATTTTCGATAAGCGAATGTGCCCCACGGACAAATAAATGCAGTCTTTGACTGGTCCTGTGGGCGGATATTTATTTGATTATACCCGGAAAATCCATCCATAAATGAAAAGATTTCACATCCGGCGCATTCATCAATTATCTGGTCGATGAAGGGTGTAGGGTAGTTGTCCTTTGGACAAGCTTGGTTTACATCCCTATAATCGACACACACTCTAATCGCCCCTTGTTTCTTCATAACAGGGACAATATTCGATACCCAATCGGTTAGAGGAACCGGGTAGATGAATCCAGCATGGAGAAGTTTTTCAACTTCTGCCTTAATGGCAGCGGCTTTCTTGGGGTGTACCTGTCGAAGCCGTTGTCTTACTGGTTTGACATCAGGATACATTTTAATTTCATGTTCAACGATACTCGAGTCAATGCCTGGCATTTCATCATATGACCAAGCAAAGACATCTCTGAATTCGCGAAAAAGAGCGTTATATATTTCCAGTTCTGAAGGGGAACAACCTTTGCCGACATAAATATTCTCTACAACATTTGTTTTAGTCGAGATATTTATGGCTATAGTCTCTTCAATATTGGATAGGTTTTGCTCGGAATCCACCGTGTTTACAGTATTTGTTAGGAATTCAAAAACTGAAGGGTGATAAAGGTCACTTTGAGTATCTTCTTTGTATTCCGGAAGAAGGGAACGATGGTGGTGATCATTCCATGGTGCCCCCTCAATCATCATTGATTGTAAGATTCCTTCGTCAGTCCCATGTACTTTCGACCAAGGATCTAATGAGGTACCATATTCTCTAGACCTATCTACCCAAACGCTTGACGAGCGTTGAGTTGGGTTTGCCTCCCATGCTTGAAACATTGATTGCTACAATATTTCTAAAGGGCTTGGGGGCAAAACCATTGCCCGATCCATGTTGACCTTCGTGGAAGATATCATGTTGCAGGTTGCTACAAATGGTATATTTCCTATGTAAATAGGGGGTGGTAGCGCGAAAGTTCCCATCAATGTGGGGTTTTTCAATAATCCTACTCCGATATCTTGAATTGAATGGTTGCTCTCATGGATCATGGGAATGCTTCCTGTAACTTGTGAACCATTAGGGAGGAAATTCTATTGGTCGACGATCGTAATCCCTCCTTCAAACGGGAATGCGATCTTCCTAAAATAAGTCGACACAACAGTTGCCATGGCATAAATCCATGGTCTACCCAGTAGGATGTTATAGTCAAGATTTCCATCAATGACTTCAACGTCAATTTCTACTGTTTTTCCTCCTAGTTCAACTTTCAAGTTATTAAGGATACCGTATGGGGTATAAGTCCTTCCGTCGAAAGCTTTTAATGTCGTCGAAGATCGCGACAGGGTTGGAGATCCTAAAGTTTTCCAGCAACTCATCGACATAATACATGTCGATGCTCCCTCATCAATTATTGTTCTGTGAACAGTTTTGTTGAGGGCTTTCACTTGAATAAGGAAAGCTAATTGAGCTGGTAACTGAGGATCGTATCCTTTGTGATCAAAGGATACAAGATTGGAATCCTTAGGATCAACCCCACCAATAGCTGATAACAACGCCTGCCTTTGGGATGGACAATTTTGTAATACCTCAAGAGTCGACATAGCGGATGGCGATTGCGCCAAATCTTCCACTATGTTATAATGCTGCGCCGCTCTGGCGCGAGGATTAAATGTCGACTTGTGTACTACACCCTTTGGCGGTTTTATTGTTAATTCAGGAATGATGGCTGGTACAACTTCTGTCGAAGTTGTTGTCGAACTACTTGGTTGATCTTTACCTTTTTCGTTCGACAGCTGAGGATTCCCATAATCTTTGTTCCTTGTCGAAATCAAAGCATCATTCTGCTGTTTTGAAACCGACAACATAAGCACTTGTGACGGGGAAGCATTTCCACTATCAACCAGATTTTGACCTGGGTTGGGAAATGGATCAGTTAACACAGCTGAGGTTTGGGAACTTTTAAAGAACCTCTTTAACTCAGCTTTGAATGGGCAATTCTTTGTGCTATGATCCTTATCATCACATATTAGACATGGATAATTTTTTTTCCCTTTCCCAGGAGGGTTTGAAGAATTTTTTCCAGGGGATGACTCACCCTGTTTCTTCTTCTTCCCTTTGTTTTGCTTCTTCTTGCTTCCTGGTTGATTGGTTTCTTTGCCCTTATCTTCTGATACAACATTTACTTCCGAAGCAAGAATTTCTTCTTTTGCATTTTGATCCGAATTCTTATGGGCTTTCTTTGATGAAGCCTTTATCGATTTCGCGTTTGCCGTGCCAATCACACCGTCACCGGCATGAGAGTAACTATTTGATTTAGGAGGGGGAGGAATTGAAAACTCTGGTCTAGGGGCGTCAGGTATTTTGTCATAGAGTGTGCCGGACTGAGTATAAACTAAGTCCAAATACTGTGCACGAGCAATCACTTGCTCCTCTGTTACGACTCCCCCCTTGGCCACATCTTCTGTAATAGCCGGAAGTAACGACTTTATAAACCATTCAGCTAATAGCTGATCGGGAACGTACGTTTTCACCATCCTACGACGACGACGCCACTCATGTATATGATCAGATATATGGGTGGCAGTTGTCTGCTTGAAGTTGGTTAATATTTCTATTCCCGTTTCATACCTTATCGGTAATTGAAAATGGGTTAAGAAAGTCGTGGCTAGGGAACTAAAATTGTCGAAAGAGGCTCTTGGCAATTCAATATACCATTTAGCCGCTGGACCTGTCAATGTCCTCTGAAAAAGGTGAAGCCTTATCGAATCGTCGTTTAGGGTGTTCGAAAAACACCACAGATGAAAAGTCATCACGTGATTCGATGGGTCTTCACTTGGATTTCCATTGAATTTAGGAATGTCAGATGGAAGTTTATGAGGAATTGCTGGCCACCAAGGGGCATAAGCAATCGGATCATTGGTTAACCGGTGTAAATCGAGTAATTCTAAAGTTGCCACGAATGGTAACTGTTGATTCAGGTTAGGAGAAGCGTAACCAGGGTACGATGGAATCGCTTGAGCAGTGGGCCTTTGCATACCAGCATAATGTAATTGATGTTGGTATGACTGATACGGTTGGTGGACTTGACCACTATAAAGTGGTTGATTTTGACCGTTTTGGATATACGGTTGTCCACTGTTCGCAAAGATCTGCTGCTCAGAACCTTGGTACACTTGCTGGAATTGTGGTTGTTGGTATTGCACTAACCATGGTTGAGAAGCCATGTTCTGTTGTGCTATGCTAACCGTTGGACCGAGGTGTGGGGTAATTGTACCCGTTTGTACGTGTGTCGCCCCACCAGTTGGCGATTGTGGTTGTGACCCATGGTCAAGTGGCTGTTGCATTACAACCTGAGAAATCTGAGGTTGACATGCAACAGGTATCGCTTGAACTTGTGACACAGTTACAATAGCTGGTGTGGTTGGGATGTTCGTCACAGGTACACATTGTTGCATAGAATATACAACCCTTGGTTGTTGAGGTAGCATAGGTACCCAACTACTTGACGCAATTCCAGTATAACCTGAACATTGTTGTGAACTCACATATGGGTACCCTCCTGGAGGGGGTAATGAAAGGGCATACTGCCCCCCATACGGTATCAATCCAGAACTCAAGGGGATTGATGGCCCAGATTGACCTCCAAATGGATCAATTTGGCGAGTTTCAACATAAGAGTTACCGGGTATTACTCCAGATGAACAAACTGGAACAGACCATACTGTCGAAATAGTCCCTTGGTGGACTCCTTCTAGCGGTTGCGAGCTAGTTGGGACAGCTGGTATGCCGGCAAACATTGTCGGAGTGACGGCAGGGGCTTCTGCTGTCTCTGTGTAATTTGACACAATCCTAGATGATGACGGTTGTTCAGACATCTCAAGTCTAGCCAATAGATTGCCTAGCGATTCTACAAGGACTTCCACTTGTGGTGGATTAACTTCTGATGAAGGAAATAGAGTGACCCCGACTCCAAAATGAGTTGGAGTACTTGCTTGCGGATCCTCTGCAATTTCCTCTATCGCAATCAAACCCGGTGGAAGAGGAAGACCGTCAGGTCCGTAAAATATTTCTGGTGCCGAAGAAGTGGTTGCTTCGACAGCGACAGTTGTTTGAGGAACAAAACTCTCTGGACCGGTTACAGATGGAACTGGTTCAGTTATACAAGTATTTGCCCCCAGACTAGGATCAATATTACTGTCCTTCTGTGGCTGTTGAACTTCTTCTATAGAGGCAGGGTTTCCAGAAATGTTAGGAGTAACCGGAACCTCAGATGCAGTTGGAACACTTGTTCTAACTTTTATAGGAGATTTTGAACCGGTTAAACGAGTTCGCTTTGTCCGTACTGTTTTCGATTTCGGAGACAAAGACGGTTGACTCGTAAGCCTCCGCGAACGACGGGGTTTCAATTGAATTTCTTCCACGATTGCGGATTACTCGATCAACTAAAATTTTAAAAGGGGAAATTTGTGTTTCCGAATTGAATGAATTTTATTAGACGCTTTTAGACACAACTTGCTTTTTCACTTTTTAAGAGTCGAGAAAAAGCTAAAGATGACTCTAGTCTCCTTCGATGTTTTAACGAGCCCGAAGTGACAAATGCTCAGATGGACTTTTTCAGTTATAGAGTTTGAAAAAGACCAAAAGAAACTGCTCTGGAGATCTAGGCAGAGGGTGTGCCAAACCTTTCGCAAAACCACAGAATACGTTTTACGGTACGGGTGGTCGATCTTCGTGAATGCTGTGTTCACTGCATTGCGATCAGTAGGGTGGCCGACACGGCTTCCTAAGGATAAAAGATATATGTCTATAGGGGTCTCCCAATATATACGCGACGGTACGTGGGAGCACAAGTCCGTATTAGTGCCACCGACTCTCAGGAGGAATCACCCACCTTCGTCGAGATCGACAGTCACTACGTTTAACGACGCCGGAACACGTCTCTAACTTAGACCTCTATGTGTTTGCGTTATGTTTCAAAGCGTTTTTAGGTTCATTCAATATATTTTAAGTTGATCTTTTTAAAGTTTGCCTTTCAAGGTTCACCACGAGATGTATTGATACAAATTCCTAAATGCAGTGTAAGATGAGAAGCAAGCTTTTTCAATCTTTTCGACTTATGAAAATCTTAACTACTGAGGGAAAAGAAAGACATCATCTTTTCACACAGATCAAAGAGCACACACTAATGCACTTTTCCCTAAATCAAAATACAAACTTATCAAATGCAAAATGCAAAATGCAGGTATTTCTTTTCTCTTCCTTAATGTTGATGTAATACAAAAAGAAAGCTGTTGTATAATTCCGAATTCAATTTCAAGCGAAAGCAAACAAGCTTGTCCAAAATCAAAAGACACCTTAAGATTTACTTGTTTCGACACTAGAAATATATAAATTCAAACCATATGACGAAAGCAAAAGCTCAATCAGCTATGAACAGCAAATAAACTAACTCTTAAGATCAAAACGACACTTATCCACAGGTCTAGATCTAAGAGGTCACAACAAGACTAGTTCACTTTCGTTATGGGAAACTGCAAATGATATAAGAAATACACAAAGAACAAATACAGTTTCTTTATACAACCGAGGCGGAATAGTGGCAAGGAAAGTTGGTTTCAGATAGGTACATTAACTGGTAACAGACTGCAAAAACAAGAGTGAAAACAGGGCAATAAACAGGAGGGAACCCCAGTAGCACTAGGCAAAACTGGTTCAGCGCAGGTAGTACACTGGCAGTTTGACCTTCAGCGCAGGTAGCCCCTTCGGGAACTGCGCTGAAATGCAGACTGCCTTCACAGTGCCTGCACTGAAGAGATAAACTTGCGTTTTTCTCAGTTTCCGGGTCACAGATTGCTAAAAAATTCACAGTTTTTGGCCAAATCAGAAGCTATCAGTCAAGTACACACTAAGGGATGAAAAGGAGGATGAAAAGCTATCACTAAGAGCTATTTAGAGTCTTTGTGGATCAGCTCTTCAAATCATAAACTTGCCCAGAAACTGAGCTAGAGTAGCTGCCCTCTACTTTGCGTTTGAAAGATCCAAATGTAGTTCGATTCGGTACTCCCTGTGTTTATGAAATGAATAGCAAAAACACAAACAACCAACAAGATACGATCCCCAGTGGAGTCGCCAATTTGTTGTTGGGAAAAGTATCCAATACGGAATGACCCTATCCCACTCTAAGGGTGATAGTACCTCAGCAACAATCAAGGCAAAGCTATTCGAGATTACTTCTTTATGAGATGTAAGAGAGGGGAGAAAGAGATCCACTAACCGTTGTCTTCCGCTAATGATTGATCCAATCTTCTCTCTTTCCTGCTTTCTCCCAGCTCCTTGCTCTTTCACTGGCCCAGCTACACCAAGATCCTGCAAAATGGCAAGAGAGGGAAACTACAAGAAGCATACATTCATAAATGATTCAAGGATTAGAATAAATCAAATATACAAGCATAACAATACACCATTGAGATACATGCATATAGAAGAACCTCAAATGCTTTATTAATGGAAGAAGTAAAGTTCAGGAAGTGATACAACCATAAAAGGCCCAATCCAGCATCACCTCCCAGCAGAAAGAAATCTCCTCTTCACCTCCTTCAAGCAAATCACCCAATAGTTCTATACTCAAACCAACAGCACTTCCTTACATTCACAAGATTCCAGCCCCCCTAGACCTCATGAGAGAGATCTATATATAGGATTTTTGGAGAAAGGATGAGTCAGCTTGAGCTTGGCATGGAGCTGACTAGTGTCCTCTCCCACTTCAGTTATTCTTCAGTTCTTGAGTCCACTTGGAGGTTCTTGCTTCCACTTGGAGATTTAGACCCTCTTACTCATCACAAGTCGAATTCCCTGATCCAAGTGTTATTTTGGAAGCTTCCTGGGCATTGACACCTTGAGGAATGACTGTGCCACTTGGCCAAACTCGCCCAGCGCAGGTAGCCTTCTTTGCAGTTGACATTCAGCGCAGGTACACAGTGGAGCAGTTGACATTCAGCGCAGATGCTCAGTGGAGCAGTTGACATGATCCAGAATTAGCTTGTTTTTGAGTATTTTCAGGTGGAGAACTAATATTCAGTGCTGTGGTTTGCTGACCTTGTTCCTCTAGGGGTAGGAACAACATGTTTAGGGACTTTGGATCCCTTAGATTATTGGCATTTCATGCTTCATGCTGTAAGGCACAAAAATGTCTATAACAATTACAACCTGCGAAACCTGAGGTTGGCATACAACAGGCAGCGCTTGAACTTGCGACACCGTCACAATAGCTGGCGTAGTTGGTATATTTGACATAGGTAAGCATTGTTGCATCAAATATACAACTCTTGGTTGTTGAGGTAGTATCAGTACCCAACCGCTTGAAGTAATTCCAGCATAACCCGAATTTTGTTGTGAACTCCCGTATGGCTGTCCTCCCGGAGGGGATAATGAAAGGGCATACTGCCCCCCATACGGTGGCAATCGGTACTTAAGGGAATGGTTTGCCCTTGAGGGCCGGACTTCCCAAATTGACCTCCAAATGGATCAATTTGTTGAGACTCAGCATAAGAGTTTCCGGATATTATTCTGGATGAACAAACAGGAACAGACCATACTGTCGAAATGGCCCCTGAGTGGGCTCCTTCTAGCGATTGAGAGCTAGTTGGGATAGAAGGTATATCGGCAAACATTGTTGGAGTGATAGCAGGGAGTTCTGTCGTCGCTGTGTCAGACGACACAGTCCTAGATGTTGACGGTTGTTCAGACATTTCTAGTCTATCCAAAAGATTACCTAGCGATTCTACAGGAGCTTCCGCTGGCGGTAGACTAACTTCTGATGAAGAAGGATACAGAGTGATCCTGACTCCAAATTGCGATGGAGTACTAGATAGAGGATCTTCCACAATCTCTTCTATAGCAATCAGACCAGGTGGAAGGGGTAGATAGTACTCATCCAGGTTTTGGTGTACTCGATCCAGGATTCTTTTCCACTAGTCGATCCAAGGTTCAATCATTCACAGGAGGTGCCGATTGATGCTTGCCGATAGATAGTAGTTGCTAGTTGCCGATACCCAAGAGCCTCCTCATTCCCACACGGTAAATGATTTGATTATGACTCAAACATGCCTTTTTAGTCAGTTTCCCTAGGTACGTTTAGTGGTTCGACTAAAAGGAGAGGATTTCCAGGTGTAGCATTGCCGCCAATCATCGGAGTCCTTGACTTACGTCAGGTCTGTAGAATATTTTTGGTGCCGAAGAAGGTATGGAATCGGCACTGACAGATGTTTGAGGAGAAACACTCTCCGAACCGGTTGTAGATGGAACTGGTTCAGTGACACAAGTGTTTACCTTCAGACTAGGATCAGTACCACTGTCCTTTTGTGGCTGCTGAACTTTGTTATAGATCTAACCCAAAGATATTATGATAATAGAAATAACCCAAGAATAACAAAATAGAAATAAATAGAAATGATTCACTTTATTGATCAAACCCTTAAGGTAGGGCAACACCTTACATTCACTCCTTAAGGAAGGAGAACACTCCACAAACCATATGCTTGTTCATGCAATATTCCTTCACTTTTTCCTTGACATGGAGTCTTTAGCCTCTATATAGGCCTCATACATACAATACCATCGGTCATTACCCTGGTTCCCTCATACCATCAACTAATACCATGGGCCCATTACATTATTATTAACTACTTGTGGTCCCTTACATGATATGGGTTAACCACCTTATTTATTACTATGGCCCATCCCATTATTACATTATTACCTTGGGTACCTCCCTTGGTACCCCATATTATCCCCCCTAGGTATATAACATTCCACCCCCCTAAGCATGTTTCGTCCCTGAAACATGGGAAGAACACAAATAATAAGATCTACTCAAAAGAGTAGTCCACTGATACCATGCACGTGCATCTAGCCATCCAAGAGAAAGGTGAACCCTCGATCTCGCTGGTGCCTCGCTCGCTTGAGATGGAAGTTGACCGTGGCAGCTCTTCTGTGTTGATGTGTAGTGGGTGGATCTTCTCTCCTCGCTATCCGTCATGTGACTACTTGGTTTCCATTTTGATGGTTGTCTTGCGGGGTGATGTGGGTGATGATATGTTGAAGTTTTAACCCACAATGTCTTTTTCTTTAATTCACCCTGCTGTGGTGCCTGTTGTGGTGTCTTCTTTTCCAATATGACTTCAACCACTGAACCCTCATTAGATGTGTCAGCACCTGTTACCTTTTCGGCTTCAGCCTCTATTTTTGTTTGATTGTCGACCATCAAATGCTCATCATCTGATATGTCAGTCCCTGTAACATCTTCTGCTTCAACCTCCTTGGACTCTACCTGCTTATTAATGGAAATATCCTGTAATGTAATTTTCTTCTTTTTATACCAGAGCTTCAGGAATTTCTTCTACACATTAATATTTATAGTACCCACTAATTCCATCCAAGGGTATCCCAAAACAACATCCATGTTATCCATATCTGAAGCATAAAAATCACCATGAAGCACATACTTATCCATAGAAAGTTTCAAATCCTTATAAATTTGAACATCCTTATCATAAACCTGTGTATTTTCAATATGTTTTGCTGAGACTTGCAATTTTTTTGCCAAATTAACATTGATAAAATTATGTTTACCATTAGGATTGATAGAAACAATGATCTTCTCTTTCTGAATCAATCCATGAACCTGCAGTAAGGAGACACCCATAGAAATTAACCCCTTATGTGTCTCATTCTCCTTTTTTCTAGCCCGAGACCATTTGTCCAAAAATATTTTTTCAAATTCTGCATCTGAAAGTGTGATCAACTGCTGGTAGTCAAGTGATGAATTCCATTTTTGAGCATCATCTCTCATATTAAACAGCATTGGAAGCTTCCAATATGTCCCATATGTGGACTTGTATCTATGTATGAATTCTTCAATAGTAGGACCATCATCTTTTCCTGTAAAATATAGAGTCGTCATGAAGAGGGTTTTGAGAAAAAATTCGCTGACTTGGCGAAAATTTGAAATTGTCACAGTTTCGTCAATATTGCTCAGAATCCTTATTATGACCTGTTTTCAGAAATGGAACAATCATTCTGCATCTGCCCATGTGATAGAAATCCTGATCCAGGCACTAGAATTCCAGATCTGCGCTGCTACTCTCCCGCCGTCACCCAAAATTTCTGAAAAAAAGCTGATTTTAAATCGGCGATATCTCCCTCATCCGGACTCCGATTCGACTGATTGTTTTTTTGAAATTAGGTATGTTTTCACCAAGATTCCATATCTGCAATTATATTTTGCAGATCTTGCACCAGGACGTCCATATATGCGCCGCAAACTCACTGCCCTGAAAAATTGTCTGCAACCCCACTGATTTTTAGATCAGCGATATCTCCTTCATCCGAACTCCAATTCAACTGATTTTTTTTTCTGAAATCGGCTATTTTTTCACAAGGAATTCATATCTGCAATTATATTTTTCATATCTTGCACCAAAATGTACAGATCTGATCTGCAAACTCGCCGCCCCCGAAATTCCTACAAAAATAAAAAAAAATTCTCCACTTTTGTGCCCAAGAAAGTGCTCTAATACCACTTGTTATAGCTCTGATACCACTTGTTGTAGCTTTGATACCACTTTTTATAGATCTAACCCAAAGATATTATGATAATAGAAATAACCCAAGAATAACAAGATAGAAATAAATAGAAATGATTCACTTTATTGATCAAACCCTTAAGGTAGGGCAACACCATACATTCACTCCTTAAGGAAGGAGAACACTCCACAAACCATATGCTTGTTCATGCAATATTCCTTCACTTTTTCCTTGACATGGAGTCTTTAGCCTCTATATAGGCCTCATACATACAATACCATGGGTCATTACCGTGGTTCCCTCATACCGTCAACTAATACCATGGGCCCATTACATTATTATTAACTACTTGTGGTCCCTTACATGATATGGGTTAACCACCTTATTTATTACTATGGCCCATCCCATTATTACATTATTACCTTGGGTACCTCCCTTGGTACCCCATATTATCCCCCCTACGTATATAACAAACTTATTTTGTAGAGGCAGGGATACCAGAAATGTTTGGAGTAATCGGAGTCTCTGATGTTGTTGGAAAACTTGTTCTAACTTTAACAGGAGATTTGGAACCAGTTAAATGAGTTCGCTTTGTCCGTACTAGCTTCGATTTCGGAGACAAAGACGGTTGACTCATAAGCCTCCACGAACGACGGGGTTTCAATTGACTTTCTTCCACGATTGCGGATTACTCGATCAACTAAAAATAAAGGGGAAGTATGTTTCCGAATTAGATGAATTTTAGACGCTTTGACACAACTTGTTTTTTAAATTTTTAAGAGTCAAGAAAAAACAAAAGATGACTCTAGTCGCCTTCGATTTTTAATTATCCTGAAGTGACAAGTGTTCAGATGGACCTTTTCCATTAAAGAGTCTGAAAAGGAATGAAAGGGACTGCTCTGGAAATCTAGGTAGAGGGATTACCAAACCAATTGCAAAACTGTAGAATACTTTTTACGGTACGGCAGTCAATCTTCCCGAATGCTGTGTTCAGTGCATTGCGATCAATAGGGCGGCAGACACAGCTTCCTATGGATAAAGGATTAAGCCTATTGTGGTCTCCCAAAATATACTCGACGGTACGTGGGAGCACAAGTCCGTACTGGCACTTATCGTCTCAAAGTGGAGGAATCACCCAATCATTAGTGAGAACAACAGTTACCAGGCTTTACGACGCCGGAATACGTCTCTAGCCTAGACTTCTAAATGTTGTGTGTTAGGTTCCAAAGCGTTGTTAGATTCATTGAATTTATTTTATAGTTGATCTTGTTTATGAAGTTTGTCTTTCAGTTTCACCGCGAGATGTAGTATAATTCCTAAAATGCAATCTAAGATGATAAACAATCTTTTTATCTTCTTTGTGCAATGAAAATCCTAGCTACTAAGGAGAGAAAGACATAATTCTTTCACAAAGAGCAAAGAGAACACTCTAAATGCACTTTCCTAAATCAAACCAATCAGACTGTCTAAATGAAAATGCACATGCATGTATTTGTTTTCGACTTTCTTAGTATGTAAATGATAAAAATAAAGTTGATGCACAAATCTGAATTACTTTTCAAGCGACAGTTATCAACAAGTTTCTTTTCGAAATAAAAAATGGAGGCAATCACAACACCTTACGATTTGGAAATGAATACTTGTTTTCGACACTAGAAAAATTACAAATTCAGACCAAAAACAATAGTAACAGGATAATCGACTATCTACAGCAATCAAACTCTTTCCTATGATTGAAAACAACACTTGCGACACTTTCAAATCAAAGGACGACAGTGCAATTATGTTACTTTTTGCAAAGGAGAACTGAAAATGACTCAACAAACAAACAAAAACATTTATAGTTCTTTTGTACAAAGGAGGCAGAATAACAGCAAGGAAAAGGGGTTTCAAATAGAGATATACTGATCATAGGCAGCAAAATTCATGAATAGAACTGGAAAGAATGAATCACAGAAACCAAAACTGCACAATGCCTAGTCTGATCAGCGGACCTGTAACACAGGGACTTTGAAATGCAGTGCACCTACTACACTCGGGAAGTGCGTTGAATTTCAGATTCTCAGAATAGTACTTGTGCTGGGCCAGAGACGAGACTTTGCTTGGGTTCCGGGCCAAAGTTTGCAGTTCAGTTCATGGGTTTTGGCTGAGCAAATGATAATCAGTAATGCAACAATCAAGGGTAGATCTAAGGAGGATCTAAGAGCTACCACAAGGGGCAATCAGAGAGTTTGTGAATCAGTTGTTTAAATCATAAATAGATCCCAGAGATTGACTGAAGCGACATTTATCTACTTTGCATTTGCATAGCAAATGTAGTTCGAAAGCTACCTGGCATGACTTCAGGCTCCGTCTGTAAGTTTATGAAATAGACAACAAGGAAGATAAAAAAACAAACTAATTCGTCCCCAACGGAGTCGCCATTTTGTTACAGGGAAAAGTGTATACTCAGAACTGCTTATCCCACTAAGGTGTGATAGCTGCCTTAGAAACAAACAAAGTAAAGCTACTTTCGTTTTTCCTTTATGAAGTATAGATAGAGAAGGACAAAGAAGACCAACCTCTGTCTTGCGCTAATCTCTTGATTCGATTCTTCTCTTTCTTGATAGTCTTTCGCTACTTGTTCCCTTGCACGCCCAGTTTCACAGAGTACCTGTAAGATCACAGTAGCATAGCACTATACAAGAACATGGATCTATAATCATAAACAATCTAGGATCAGATGTAAATTGACCATACAAATGCAACAAACATAAATGACACAAGAGTATGGAGGAAAACTTGAATAGATTCTATTGATAAACAAGAAAGAGCCAAGGGGAGTTACAACCAGTTGTTTTGACCCAGCATCATCCTCTCAGCAAGGAAGCCCCTCTTCACCTCATACAAAGCTTAGATCACCCAACAATCTGATGTTTTGTCTCAAGAAACCAACAACAATTCCTTACAATATGCAAAATTCTAGCCTCTGAATCTCTGGGATGAGGGATCCATATATAGATATCTGTAAGGGAGATGAGTCAGCTTGTGATTTGATTAATGTCTTCCCTCTGATAGTTCTTGCTTCCACTTGAAGATTGATGATCTCTTACTCATCCTTGGTCGAATTCAGAGAGGCAAGTGTCACAGGAGAAGTTTTTGGAAGCTTCCATTGCCTCTCCACCTCGCAAATGACACTGCCATTTGTAACTTCTCGCCCATCGCACCCCATAGGAGGGCTTTTTGAAATGCTACGCACCCACATAGTGTGTTTAGGTGAGATGAAACGCACTTTGCCTATGGAGCAGTTGAAATGATCATGTTTTGACCAATTATGAGCAGTTTTTCATGGAGAGCTTCTGGGAGAAGCTGTAATCAGTTGACCTTGTTCGTTTAGGGGTTATAACAACACTTTTAGGGACTTAGGAGCCCTTGGTTTATGGACATTTCATGCTTGGGGTTGCAATTCCCAAAAATGTCTATAACAGGACATACACCAAGAACCAACCCCAAAGAAAGAAGAAATGAATCCAACCATATCTTGTAATGCATTGACAAGAATTACCACTCCTAAAACTCTCAAGATCGAAGGACATAAAAAGGATAACATCACTTTCGCGTAGAATGGAATGAAACAAAAGGTAGATCAACATTGCAACGAAAGAAGTTTTGGCATATGTGATTGGGTATTTTTATGACTACAACCATACAAACAAATGTCCCTCAAGCAAGCTAAGAAGGATAATAAATTATCACCAAAGTAGTGTGGTCCTTATAAAGTGCTTCAAAATATTGGTACTATGGCATACAACTTGGAGCTTCCTGAATCTTCCTGAGTGCCCCCAGTTTTCCATGTTTCATGCTTAAAGAAGGTTATAGGTAACAAGGTCACAGTTCAAACAATATTGTCAGAACTTGATGAGGAAGGGAAAATCATATTTTAATTTGATGCAGTTAGGAAAACAAGAACCTGAAAGCTATGAACTCGGTCATTTTCATAGTATCTCATCAAGTGGAAGAAATTACCCACTGAATATTCCACATGGGAGGATGATAATTTTATACATAAGCATCTAGAACTACTCAAGCACTAAGGACAACACATTTTGAAGGCGAGGGGCATGTTAGGTCCCTATACTACTAGTGTAGCCCCTTATTGTTATTATTGCAACCCCATTATGGTATTGTTGTGCCCATGTAGTCCCCATGTTGTTATTATTGTGCCCCATAGAAGCCCACTATTGTTATTGTTGTGCCCCTACAATATTATTGTTGTGTAGGCTATGATTATATTGGGACCACTTAGACTCCTATATATAGAAAGGAGGTATTTTCATTTGTTTCATCGAAGAATTGTTCATTTGTGTAATGTAAAGGATGTTTCCCCCTTGAAGAGGCTGATTTTGAAGTCGTTGATCTATCTTTTCTATCTTTTTGTGAGTTGGTTTCATAACATATGGTATCCTATGTACTCGTTTAATTTTCTTGCTAATATCTAACTATGATAGATCTATGGTGTTAATGATACTTTTACATGAATATGAGATAGTAAGGGTTGTGAATTATATTTTTTGGTTGCAGCGAACATGACTCACTGATTTCAGATATGTACACTAGTTTGCCTCTGAGAGATCAAATGATTATGTGGATCTTCTTCTAACTGGTAGTGTATATATTTTGTAGTATGGACAAATATGTATGCATGTGTCAAGTATGAAAAGTGCATACATACGTGGAATTTCTTTATAAAATTCACATACATCTACTAGGGTTTTGCAGTATGAAATATTAATGATGTCTGATTAGTTTTGTTATGTTTTCTGTTGTCTATTGATGATGTCTCTCTCATGATAAACTATGTTTACCAATCTATTTGGGTTGAATTGTTTATGAAATTATCTATTGACTAGTAATGACACTATTGTGTGATGATCTGTATTAGGTTCAATGATTTATGTTGGCTTCAGTAGCTGATTGGGTGATTGATTCAGTAGAACAATGATTCAGATTTAGTTATCAATATTTTGAGATATATACATGTGTATTCTTCAGTAGAAGCACGTACATATGCAGGTATGATCAGTAACAATAGTGTATACAATCTAATGCATGTTTTACTAGGGTTTGTTGTGGCAAAAATTGGTTTTTGTGATGGGTGATAATTTTTGATTTTCTATATTGATGAGTGTAGTTATTGAGAGTGGGTCTAGTTTGAAACATTCTGAAAAGTGATCCACAAAGACCTAAGGATAACAATATTCAGAAAGGGGGTTTTAGCCCCCTTCTAGTAGGAGTTGGAAAAGAAGAGAAGGTTGTAGTCTTTTACAGGTAGGAGCCCGTGTACTGGTTAAATTCTGCACCATGACAAGATTGTAAGAATAGTATTTCTAATAAAAGAAGAAGACATAGACAAAAACAATGGTGGTTTTCTCCCACATTAGGTTTCCACCTAAAACTCCTGGTGTTCATATGGTTGTGTGTGTTTATCTTAACTACTCATACTTACTATTTAAGTGATGAATAATAGAACAATAATGCACTTATTAATGTTTTATAGATGATCAAATGAGTTATCTAGATATACAAGGGTTTCTATAGTAACAATTGTGTAAATACACTAGTTGTCTTGACAATAGTCACATATAATAATCAAAAAAAGAAATTGAAATTGAAAGTGTGTAAAATATTGATTCACCCACCTCTGCCCTTTAGTATTTTTCCTAATTGGTATTAGAGCAGGTCCTTCAGAAGAAGCTTGATCTCTTGAAGGAAGATTCATTCAGATGAGAAACCAAGAGGGAGTAGCATTTATCAACCCACCATTGTTTAATGGAACCAATTTAGTTTTCTGGAATGTTAGAATAAGAGATTTTCTATAGTCACATGGAGCTGATGTTTGGGCAATCGTTGAAGGAGGCTAGCAATATCCATCCTCCATTTGTACAGATGAAGCATACAAGAAAAAATATGAGACCAATGCAAAGGATTTCAACGCTCTTTTGGGAAGCTTGTCTGAATCAGAATTTGTGAAGGTTATGCAACTGAATATAGCAAAGGATATATGGGACAAGATCATCCAAATTTATGAAGGTGATACTAAGGTAAAGAGTGCCAAACTTTAAAAATTTAGAATTCAATATGAAACTCTTAGAATGCATAGTGATGAAAGTACTAGGGTAGATGAGATTGTTAATTCAATGAGAAATATTCATGGTGAAGTAATAGATTCAATGCTTGTTGAGAAAATCCTAAGATCTCTAACCCCAAAATTCGATTCAAAAGTATCTTCCATTGAAGAAATACAGGATTTGAAGAACCTTATTGTTGAACAACTTTATGGGATCATAACAACTTTTGAAATGAGAAAGGGGGGTCCCTTAAATATCATAGAAGAAACATTCAAAGCTACTTCTTAAGGAAAAGAAAAGGAGGACCTTAAGGAATCAAGCTACATATTAGATTAATAAGAGGCAAACTTCGTAAAGAAACTCCAAGTAGGAATTGGTAGATTTAGAGGTAAGCTTCCTTTAAAATTATTTTCTTGTGGAAGGTTTGGTCATTATGTTGATAATTCCATTATAAAGAAAACCATGAAAAAGGGAAGAATTTTGCAAAAGTAAACTTTAGAGGAGGGTTTGAAAAAAAGAAAATTTTCTAGACACGTGAAGATAGTGATAGTCTTTCGAATGGTGAAGAAGGTGAGTTTGATCAAGAATATCAATTACTTATGACATTTGAAGATAAATGTAATGATGAGTTTGATGATGTTTTTATGGATGCGATAGAAGAAAAGTAAAATATCATTGAAGAAGTAACTCAACTTAAAATTCGTCTAGAAGAAGCTAAATTAGCAGAAGAGGCACTAAAGAAACAAATTATAGAAAGGGACAAGTATAATGAAAAATTAAAACTAGAAATAGTAATTCCAAGAATGGAACTTGAGAAAACAAAAGATCTAAACATGATATTTTCCAAAGGATCTAAGACCTTAGAAGAAATTATTAAAATAAAACACTCTCCTATAATAAAAACAGGCCTTGGATACAATGAAGAATCATAAAATTCTGTAAAATATTCTAAAAAAAGTATAGGAATCTATCTCAATGTAATGAAGGAAAGAAGTCAAAAAAATGCTATCTCTAGCAAAGGAATGAAGGATCAAATGTATCTTAGGTAAACCATCCTTACCACACTCAAAAGGGAAACTATACAAAAAGGTACTATACTCCTAGGAATTCCTACTTCAATGGTCAATGCTTCACTTGTCATAATTTTGGTCATAAGGTTGTTCAATGTGTTGCTTATAAAACTATCATAACTAGAGAAGCAAGAAAACAAAAGAATGAGATTGGATTAAGTAAATACTCTTACAATACTTTCTCACCTCTCCAATAAGAAACATAAATTTCCTTTTGCAATAACTTTGGGAATAAAGAGAATGAATGTGGAAGAAAAATGAGACCAACTCTTTAGAATGAACAAAAGGCAACAACATCCAAGGTATGGAAAAAGAAAACCATAGAATCTGAAAATTATGGCTTTACTTTGTATGAAGGAGATCAAGAAAATCTATGGTACGTTGGAAATGGATGCTCAAAGCATATGACAGGTGATAAAGATAAGTTTATGTCCTTTAATGAAATAATGAAATAACTCACCTGTTGCTATTAAAGGGAAAGAAACTATTTTGCTAAATGATAAGGTTAAATATGGAAATATTTTGTTTGTTGATGGATTAAGACATAACTTGTTGAGTGTTAGTCAAATGTGTGACCAAGTGCATGAAGTGGTTTTCAGATCAAAGAATTGTGTGGTAAGAAATATCGATACAAGTAAGATCTTAATAAAGGGAACAATAACTCCAGGTAATGTCTATGTCTTAGAAGTGTTATGCGAACTTATCCCTCTTGCGTACAAGAGCGATCTCCATAGCCCTCAGCGAAATCTAGTAACAAATAACAATGAACTGCTACCTTTCCGTAGACTACAATTGACTAAAACAAACACTATGATAGAGGTCACTTACCATTTAATAAAAATTCTTGATGACATCCCTTTTAGATATTTCGACCATCGGCTCCTCCTCGATGATTTAGAGATCTTCCAATTGCTTCCTGCAAATTCTCCATGACGTACCGAAGGAGATCTGCATAGACTAACAATGCTTCTAGACTTTACTTTTTATTTTTACATGCGTTAAGTCATGTGCTTAGGCCACAATGTAAGACAATTCACACTTCTGTGCAATTTCTAATAGACTCTTCTACATATGCGCAGAGATTGATTAGGGAACTATGCAAGGGAGCCAAAAATTGGGTTTTGAACCATGGGATCCAGGAATTTCATTCTCTTTGGGATAATTTGGTTTCTATATTTGCAAGGGGATGCTTTGGAACAAATTTATAGATAGCAAAAGATCCAAACTGATGGTCATTTTCCTAATGTGATAAAATGACATGTAACAAATTTCCCTCTAAAGTGAAAAGTTATAAGGGATGTTTGATGACTGAAACACTTCATCATGACAAGGTTTGGGTTAGACACTGTAGTCAGAGACCTGAAACAATAAGTAAAATGTTATAATGCAATATATAATCATTGCTGAGGTAGGCATTCCCATTCTCATAACATAAATGTCTCAAAGAACCAATATGAAATACATCTGAAGATTCATATCAATAGAAGACATAGTATGGACGCAACCATCAATGTATCTATGTTTACAATCATGAATATTTAATAACTCCATGCAACCTAGATGGATGAAACTAGATCTAGGGTCTTGATCTCTATCTCTCGATCTGTAGTATGAATCTAGCCATGCGAGTGAATTTCTCGTAGTCAAACATGGTAGAAACCCCTTGATTACTTGTCAATGATGTGAATCATTAACAAGTACGAGAGGAACCACCAATAATGACCGTGGCTCTGAAGGTATTTCTAGTACAATCTATGAAGTACGAATAGATGTGTTGATGTTGAACACTCATAGAATCATTCGATTGAAGGTCAATGATGAGAACCTATCATCGAAGGTGGGAAACCTACCATTAAGGCATGTAGGCCTCAAGGTATTGAAGATTTCTATATCAAATTCCTAGATAATGATCTGAAGTTGATAGGAAGCAATCTGTCACATGAGAGCCTACGACACAAAACTCATGTCAAGTTTTGAAGAACAATAATTTGGAGTAACCAAGATTGACTTAGGGACGGTTAATGCAACTAAATACTATGAATGCAAAGTATTTTGACATGAGGTTGGACTTCTTTTGAACATATCAATGACACGACGTTTTGAATTAACATAATTTGACCCAACAAATAATACCCAAACCAACTGAAGAGTTTCAATGAGGTATGGTCAACTGAGAGGCAAATAGATTTCCCAACTCGGACATAAAAGTGATGGATTTTCATGTTCAAGAGCGACATACTACCTATTAAAATAAAAACAAAGGTTATTTCTCACTTTTCCCACACCATTATTGGAAATTACCTCTTTATTTTTTACAAGCTTGAGGAGCATAACATATGCTTGTCCTATAATCTCATCCTTTAGATGAGTCAATCGAAGTATTTTTAACGAACTCTAAGAAGGAGTGATTTGGTTCCATTATGCTTAACGAGTCCTGCAATATTTAAGTTTTACGAGTCCAGTGAAGGGGTAAATCGATGTCATTTTCATGTTTAAAGAGATTGAAAAGAAACAAAAATAAAACTTGTTTAGTTCTTTCAACGTAAAGTTTAACGAGCTCGTTGAATGTGAAGCTAAATATTTTTCAGTTTTAGGGAGTCAGGAGAAAAACATAAGTAAACTCCACAGTTCCCTTTTTCATAAATTTAGTCCCTCAATCCTGAAAAAGGGTAAAATAATGTAGGGGAGAACTCTATTGACGATGATTAGTCAACATATACCTTTTTCATAAATAGTCTAGTTTAGCTCGTAAAAGGGGTAAACTTATACTGAATATATGATTGTTCATTTTCTTTTACGAGTTCGAACAGTCAAGTACTCAATGATCTTTTCATGTTAAGGAGTCTGAAAAGGGCGTAAAGAGAACTCCTTGTTTCACTTTTTCATAAGTTTTAACGAGTTTGAAAAAGTGATAAAACTATACTCAATGTCAAAATGATTTTTTTTCATAAATAACCTATGATCTGCACACTTAAACTCAGAAATCATCATCACTGCTAAAAAATATAGTCAAAAAGATTATCAATTTGGATTTTAAAGGCTATTGGGCAAAAAATAATATTTTAATAGACCTAAAAACTTATAAAAACCCAAAAAAGTAAAAACTTTTTACCATTTCTATTTTTTACTTTTTGAGAGTGATAGAGTTCATTTTTCACCAGGAACTTCAGAGGTAGATTCTGGGCAAACCATTGGACAAAATCACAAGTCGTAGAGTTGAGGCTTCTGTGATCCATATCAAGTTTACAAAAGGTTTTTCGGCGAAAATCACATGAAATATCATTTGCCGACGCGTTTCGAACCAACCAGTGTGGTTCATCGTCAGGACAAGTTGAAGAAACAGATCCAGCTTAGCATGTTAAATAGATTGAGCAGAGTCTCCAACGGCTAGTTTGACCAACCGCTAATATTGACTAATGGACCGGGATCAAAACATTTTAATAATAAAAAGGAGATAAGTTATAAAAATAATTTAAATTAGTGATAATAGTTTATTAATAAATAGTTAAAAATTAGTTGCAAAGGACCACTTCTATGAATAAATTAAATGTGAATATGAGTTAAATGAGAATAAAAATAACTAAATAATAAAAATAATAAAATAAAAATAGTAATAAATAAACAAATAAAATAATAAATAAATAAATAATAATAAAAATAATAAAAATAAATAACCTTAGACGTAGGCGAACTAAGTCTTCCGCTTTAGCTGAGCATGCTGAGAAAACCAATCATCATGTCTGTATTGAGGAGGCTAGTGTTATTGCTAAGGTTGCGCACTTCCATCATCGGAAATTTAGGGAAGCACTTGAGATTGAAAAGAGACCTAACAATCTCAATAGAGAAAATGGCTGGAAAATCAGTAGGTGTTGGGTCCCGGCACTCCTGTCTTAGTCATTTTTCCGCCTCCTTCATCCTTCCTTCTTCTTTTTTTTTTGTATTTTATTTATTTATTATTATTATTATTATTATTATTATTATTTATTTATTTATCTATTTTATTATTATTATTATTGTTTTTCTTTATTTAGTATTTATTTTTTTTTTTTTTTTTTTTTTTAGTTAGTTTATCTTAATTTATTTATTTTTATTTTTATTTTTATTACTTTTATTTTTATTTGTATTTTTGTTTATTTGTATTTATTTATTTATTGTTATTTATTTTATTATTATTTTTATTATTATTATTATTATTTATTCATTATTTTATTTATTTATTTAGTTTTTTTTATTTTTATTTTATTTATTTATTTATTTTATTGTTATTTATTTTTATTATTTTTATTATTATTTATTTATTTATTTATTTATTATTTTATTTGTTTATTTATTACTATTTTTATTTTATTATTTTTATTATTTAGTTATTTTTATTCTCATTTAACTCATATTCACATTTGATTTATTCATAGAAGTGGTCCTTTGCAACTAATTTCCTTTTAAAGAATAATTAACCTATAATTTTTAACTATTTATTAATAAACTATTATCACTAATTTAAATTATTTTTATAACTTATCTCCTTTTTATTATTAAAATGTTTTGATCCTGGTCCATTAGTCAATATTAGCGGTTGGTCAAACTAGCCGTTGGAGACTCTGCTCAGTCTATTTAACATGCTAAGCTGGATCTGTTTCTTCAACTTGTCCTGACGATGAACCACACTGGTTGGTTTGAAACGCGTCGGCAAATGATATTTCATGTGATTTTCGCCGAAAAATCTTTTGTAAAATCACAAGTCGTCTTCTCCATGTAAGTTATTTCTCCGAGATCTTCATTTTTATGGTTTTTATTTCACATTTCACCACGTGTTTAGTTTTTTTGGGGAGGGATTTCAAATAGAAAACTTCCCTCGATGTGCATAGTTCACCCTTATTGGGTCCGCACTCATCGATTGAGTTTTTCACACTAAAAATCAGGATGTGCACAGTTTCTAAGGCTAGAACTATGCACATACACACTATTTTGTTTAATCAGCTATGCACATCTCCAAGGGCATACACATTTTAATAGAAAAAACCCAAATTTCTTGCAAAATTTTACCATGATATTTTCTAATGATCCTCCATGTTTGTTTGCAGGGTTTTGAGCCACACAAATGGAGTGGAGAGAGCGTGAACACTAAGAACAAGACATAGTTACTCTAAACCATCCAAAGACCATACATGCATTCAAAAACTATGGTTTGTAGAAGTTTTTCACTATTCCGGGCATGAAGGCCCAACTAGACTTACTAGAGTGGATATTGGGCAACTGGAATGTACAAGAAGAATGCTTCATAATTGGAGACCATAGGCTCATTATTGATGCTGATGACATTTACTTATTATCCTAGCTCCCACGCCATGGGGTGGTAATTTCTCTGTATGGACATAGGTGAGGTGGCGAAACAAATGCCACCTATTTGATACAAGATTGCACTCGAAGAGCTACTCTCAAAGATGTGAGAATTGACATTATAACCATAGTGAGGTTTCCTTTGAAAGATATTGGGTTCCTTTCTACACGACTATGTGGAAGTGTAGCTCTTCACTTGCTTAAAAAAGCTCATATGCAAACTGCCAAAGAGTGTTTGCAACCTACTATATTCAACTGTTGCAAGGTAGTAGTTGCCACTCTGAAAGGGCAACTAACTAGAGTCGAAACTGGAAAATTCAAGAATTGTGGGTATGGTGCCTTTTTCATCTCATTTTCTCTAGAGCAGATCCATATTATTGCTCCTCGAGTATTTATATAGAGAGGAGGACCGTAGGACCCTCACATGTTGAAATGGGTCACATAGATGGAACGATATGGAGGTGCTAAAGGACCAATGATCTGGTTAACTCCTGATTTCTTTGGGTGGCTGGAAATCAAATCATCATGTTTGAAGATTTTCCATATGCCAGCATGGATTACACAAGTGATTTAGATATGCAATTGCCAGCTGGGATGCAGTGGGGTGATCTAGGTAAAAACTTCACACTTTGGTTGTTTTTGAAATTTTGAAATTTTTGTTGTTTTTTGGCATCCAAAACTAATTTTCTGAAATGATCATGTAGATGTGGTCCCCGTTAGACCGACAGGGTTATGCATATATGAGAGACATGCTGAGAATCCAATGGATCCCATAGTGAAAAACCTGGTCGCAGCACATGAATTGACTGAGTTGGAGCATAACCTTGAGAGGTTGACCCTGGATATCCTGAATGTCAGGATAGATGACTTGCCTCTCCACTATCGTAGGTACACTATTGGGGTTCCCGAACCTATTAGTCGCTTGCTATGATGAGTAGCTCACGTTGTTGTTTGCTACCATGATCATCATGCATAGCCACTAGTCTTAGGGCTATATTTATTATTTTTGATGATGTACTAGCATGTTAGGAAAATAAAGGCCACAGAGCCTCATGTCTTTGGATGACATTTCTGTAAAATCATACTTTTCACATAAATTTTACTTAATGAAAACTACCTCTTCTATCTCAGTCTATCTTATACAATATATGGATGAATATTTATTTTACTTTCTTACAGATGTTTACCAATTTCAATGCATTAGTAATCAATTGTAATGCAAGATAAATATGAAAGGTAATAGAAAATCATAAAAAGATGCTAAAAATATTGTTGCACACAAAACATAATTATAATGTACCCATGAAGAGGCACATGCCCCTCGAGTTTTGTTTGATCTACTTAAGTAATCAATATAGGCATATGAAATAAAGGTTTATTGATAAACTCACATAAAATACTTGGTTTAAAAAGGGATTTGTTTCATTTTTAACGAGCTTTAAATAGAACTATGCTCATGAATTTCATAAAGTGGTTTCTTTTTTATGCGATCTTGAAACGAAAATAACTATGCTCAAAGTTTGCTTCATTTTTTAGCGAGGTTGACATAATAAAAAACATCCTCACAGCCAATTGTTTAATTTTTTATCGAGGTTCACATAATAAAAGAAGCCTCCTCGTAGGCACTTGTTTCATTTTATAACGAGGTTGACATAGTAGAAGAACCATCCTCACAAGTATTTTCTTCATTTTTTAATGAGGTTGAAATAGTAAAAGAACCATCCTCATAATGACTTTTTTCATTTTTTAATGAGGTTGACATAGTAAAATAAATATCCTCATGGGTAGTTTCATGTTTATGTGAGCTTGAAACAAAAATAACTATTCTCATATGAACCTAATTCATTTTTTAATGAGGTTGAGATGGTAAAATAACTATTCTCTCAGGGACCAGTTTCATTTTTTAACAAGGTTGAAATAGTAAAAGAACTATCCTCTCAGTCACCTGGATCATGGCTTCCATTTGGAAGAAACACATTCTAAGGGATGTTTCCTGACCATGGCTTCCAAGAGATCTTGATTAGAAGGAAGAATAATTCTCTGGAAGGAATACATGTGAAGAGAATAAAAAGGTGTAAGAAAATCCATTCCAAATTCCCCCATAAGGTTACCTATGTTAATTACCCGATCTAAGTCATAAGAAGTCGAGAAAACACTGAGAGGCTCACTTATATTAGTAACTTAATACATGGGAGTGGTTTCCACATAATTAACCTGTGGTGGGGTAGATACCACTTGCAGATAAGGAACATTCAAGGATGTCAGATGGTTGGTAGTCGAATCAAGATCAATGAATGAAAGTTGGTCAATAGTCACAATGTTTCCATTGTGAGGAAAAGACATCACGCAAAAGAGTGTCGATATGACAACTTCCATGGCATATACATAGTCTCACCCAAGGAAAAAATTGAAATCTAAGGGATCTTGGACTACCATAAGATCAATACTGACAGTTTTTACCTTCTAGAGTAATAGGTAACTTAGGAAGGATCCCTAAAGGCTCACTAATGGTTCTATTAAAAGCCAAAATATTATGTGTAATAGGCACAAGTTGAGGGGAACCCAAAGCTTTCCATGTAGATGAGGATAAAATACTGACATAAGCACCTTCATCTACATTTGTGTGCCTCAAATTATTACCATATGCTTTCACAATTATTCGGAGGGGGGGGGAAGAAGGAAGCCATGGTCCTATTAGTATACTCCAATCAAAGGAAGTGGCCTCATAACTTGGAGGGGGATCAATGGAAACAAGTGAAATGCCCCCATGTGTAAAAGAATATGAAGTAACAAGAAGAACCTGAGCAGTATTAAGTTCACTCTCTAAAGGGAGAGTGGGATCAACTGAAGATAGAATTGAGTTGACCGCTTGAACAACTAATGGCTCTTCAACTTGAGTGATATGTGTTTCACTCTCTAATGGAAGAGTGGGATTGAATATACTTGGAATTATATCAATCACTTCATTAACTAATGGTAGTTTGAGACAAAGTTTACATAACCAGTTGGAAGTTATTGCTGTGAAACCGTAAGTTTTTCTAACAATTTTGAGGCTTCCTCCATATGAGGGAAAATGTGAATATGATGAATTCATTTGCATAACCTACAAGGAAACCTAATTTTACCCTTTTTCCCATGAACCTCACAATCACTGGTTGATGGATCAACAATAAGTTGATAATAATTTTTTGACCATACTTCCAAGGCCTTAGGAATTCAATGATAATAAATAAGGAAGTGGCCACCCTTACAATTATTGCAAGAGAATTTTGGCTTGTGATGCATACTGGAAGTTTCCTCAACATTACCATTACCTATAACCATGGTTGGTTGGTGCACTTATCTCTTATTTCTTATCTTGCTTCTTCTTCTTCTTCCCTTTCTTCTTCTTCTGAGTCACCTGGTTACTAGCATCAAGGCTTTCATCAAGTGAAGAAGAAGAAAGGGAGGAAGACATGTTAGGTAAAGAAGGTGAAGGGTCAATAAGAGGCTGGTGATGTTGAGATGATATCCTTGGTTGAGGTGAAAAACTCAGTTTAGGTGGAATATTTTGGGTATTTTAGATCAAAGAAGTTGAAAATGACCACGCTGGTAAACCTATCATGAATCCAAGAAGTGAAAATCTAGCTATATAAGGAGGACCAAGATTTGAAAAATCAGGGAAAGGATTAGGGTTCCCATTAAAAGGGAGGTCTTTATCTGTAAATCCTGACATTGTTCACATTAGATTCAACTTATATAAATTTACTATCAATATTAACAATGGAGAATTACAATCCACACCTAAGGTCTTTAAAAATGTAAAAACAAATAATTAACATGCGCTCAAAGAATATAAGGATTCAAACCATGCAAAAAATCTTTTCATAGTGAAATCATTAGTTGGTGATGAAACCTAATGTCATATAGATCAAAGTGAAAAGTGGCTATAGATAGAGCGGGTGGAACCAGTTACACTAACAACTTTCTTAATGTACACGATCTGGTGCAAGTAAACTTCATTTATGCCATCTCAAATGAAGAATACCCTCCAAAAAGGTCCAAGTGAGTCTAGCCAACGTATGTTCTAGGTACAACAGAGACTTCCCCTCCGTCATCACCTCGAGTAAAAGCCCTGAGATTATAGTCTCAAAGGTTACCATGTAAAACAATTTAACCTGGGGGATAGTCGCAGATCAGACGTACACGCAAGGGTAGAGTAACAAAGCTCAATCCCTATGAAAGTTCCTCAACATGGTTAATCTGAGGTTTACTTCCAAGTGACTCCCATGTACCTTTCGACACCATTTTTAATACTGTAAATCAATCTACCATAACCAATGAAGTGGGGTTGATCACTTCATTGGGTCTGATATGGTCTCATGCTTGACTCCTTTGTAAGGGGAGCTTCCCATAGCAAAATTGCAGTAAATGGATTTATCTCCCTATCACAAGATGCTAATGTTTTTTTGTAGCTTTGGAAAGTTAACTCACTTCCCTATTCCAAATCCCTACAACTTGATCTAATGTAGGTGGAAAATATCCCTAAGATAAAAAATTTCTATATTGATTTTATTAACGTTGATTTTAAGAGTTGTTGTTTAATCACAAGGTAAATGGATGTGAAAGGGATGGTGTGTTGGAAATAATACTGAGAGGGGGGGTGAATTAGTATTATCGCAACAATTATTTTTCATTTCAAAATCAGATTTGTATATGCTACTTCAGTTAGTAAATACCGCATATGTACGCAACTTCAGTTAAGGAAACAAGCGTATATAAGTAGACTTGTAAATTAAATTATTCTTCAGATGTTGATCATTAATCTATGCATCAAACCATATGAGCAATAACCAAGAATAGTAAAACAGAACAAGAAATGCCACATAAGAACACAAGATATAAGGTGGAAACCCAATGTGGGTGAAAACCACCTGCTGTAATTCGTCTCTATCGTCTTTTAATTAGAAACTTATTTTTACAATGTTTCTGTACTTGTGCAGTCTTATACTAGTACGCATCCTGATACTTGCAGAATGCTACAACCTTCTCTCGTTCTCCAGCTTCTCCTGAAAGGGAGCTGCAACCCCCTTAGCTCTTGTACTAGCTGAGGTACTACTACGTAGGTGTTGACCTATAGAAGGCTACAACCTTCTCTTTTCTTCCAGGGACCACGTTTCATAAATTTTCAGACTGGATCCATGAATAACATCAATCAAATATCAAGTATATATACATCAACCAATATCTATTGCACCAAACAAACTAAATCAAATAATCACTTTTCTGAAATGCTATACCTAGAAAACAGTAGCAGTGACCAAACACCAATTCTGAACCCAGAACTCTGCAGCAATAACCAAAAGTAGCTAAAACATATATTCAAGAGATGTATCCTACTTCAATGTGTACCACCTGTGTGCATACGCTTCTGAATCAAAGCCAACCTTGGTATACGCTATTTTCATTCACAAAGCCAGTGTGTATATGTGCCTTTTCTTCACTTAACCTGCGTACAGATCTATAAAAGATAATACATCCTTTTCACTTATTCAGACATCAATTATATCCAGATTATCAAATTTATAGATCAAGTCATGCGCCAAAATAATAGATCAAAATCACACAAAGATACTACTATTCAAGCCTTAAGATCTTGACCCATCAATAATACTTATCCATCTTCTTGTGCTCAGGTTCCTCCTCCTTGATTCAGATTCAGCTATGCACCATAAATTAATCACTAGTATTCCAGATCTTGCTCTTCCTCAGATATTCAATCCTTCCTTTTCAAAAATTGTCCATGCCTAATGATCTCCTTCCCCTTTTATAGACTTAGGCCTTACAATACCATGGTCCAAAACCATAGAGAACCAATACTAGGGACCCAATACCTGGGTTCAATACTTCGGATGCAATACTGTTATCAGGAAATCTAGTGTCTATGCAGAGCTACTAGTCCCACTAAGACGGTTATCTATCTTAGAAAAAAATATATTAAAGTAACTTGTTCTTCCTTTACGAGAGAGAGATGAGAAAGAAGCAGAAAGTACCAACCTCAGTCTTCCGCTTGGCTCCTTGCTTGTTTCCTTTCCCCTTTGATAGAATCTCGCCACTGATTCCTTACTTGTCCAACTTCAAAGAGCACCTGTAGATTCACAGTAGCATAATACCATCAAGGCATAGAGATCTTTCACTGTAAACAATATAGGATCAGATATATATTGACCATGCAAATGCATATAACAAAACACAGTATTCATAGATACACAAGAATATGGAGGAAAACTCAAATAGCTTTATTAGTAAAAAGTCATAGAAGAGAGGATTAGAACCACTTGGTCTGACCCAGTGCCATCCTCCCAGCTTGAAAGCCCTCTTCACCTCACACAAATCAAGATCACCCAACAATGTCTTCAAAGAGAAACTAGCAGCACCTCTTTGCGAATTACCAAATTCCAACCCTTGGATCTCTTGGATGAGGGATCCATTTATAGATATTTGCAAGGGGGTGAGTCAGCTTCTGGGATTTTGATTAGTGTCATCTCTCTGATAGTTCTTGGTTCCACATGGAGATTTTAGATCTCTTACTCATCCCTGGGCGAATTCAGAGAGGCAAGTGTCAAATGAACAGTTTCTAGAAGATTCTTTGGGTTTCCACCTAGAAAACTGCTTGTGCCATTTGTTTGCTCTCGCTCATCACACCCTATAGAAGGGCTTTCCAGTATGCATTGCACTTTTTACATGTGGTAGGTGAGATGCATCGCACCTTTAGCACTGAGCCGTTTGTATGGTCCTGCTTTGACTAGTTCTGAGTAATTTTTCATGGAGAACTTCTGGGAGATGATGTAACTAGCTGACCTTGATCCTTTAGGGTATGAAAAAACACTTTTAGGGACTTAGAAGCCCTTGGTTTATGGACATATGCAATTGGGGTTGCAGTGCCCAAATATGTCTGTAACAGTTGCCCCCTAAAGCATGAGGTCGTAAATCTTTTGACATCGGGTGAAATGCTTTATAATGAGGATCCGAGGTTTTTCACACTGGAAGGTGACCTGATATAGGATAAATACAATACATTATCTTCATAATATTTTCATGATCTAGCTGAGGCGAGCATTTCGATGCTCAGCCTGATAAATTCATTTTCATGTACATAGGACAGACAACCGTCTGTGTGCAGATTGATGATTCTAGTAGAGCCATCATCCCTTAGTTTGGATGATTATCTGTGCAGCAGTGATGTACATTTGATGTCTTTATTTTCCTAATTATATCGCAGCCCGGATGGATGAAACTAGATCCAGTGTCTTCAAAACTCGTTCAATCTTCACCTGATAGTACAAGTCAATCCATGTGAAAAGATGTTCTGATGTCGAACATGGAAGGACATCGCCTGATTACCAGCCAATGATGTAAGCTGTTAACAAATGCGAGAGGAATCACCGATGATGATGATGACCTTCAGGGTACTATAGTACAATTCACGTGGTGTGAATACATGAGTTGATGTCGAACACCACGCGAAATATTTCGATCGAAGGCCATTAGTGTAAACCTATTGCTGGAAGTGAGAAACTTGCCATTGAGGCATGCAAGCTTCAAAGTACTGGAAGGGTTGTCCCTAGGTTGGCTTCTTGGATAATGAGATGATGTTGACAAGAAGTGACCCGTCATAGGAGGGCATTAATGGACCCCACACCTATGACATGGAATGGAGCAAATGATTTTGTAGAGGTGAAAACAATCTGATGATACAATGTTCAAGGTGGTGGTCATGAAAGAATGAAGCATGAAGGTATTGTAGCGGATGAAACACAAGCTGGGTAGGTGAATTCTCTAAGCGACTTCTCTTGAACATATCGGCGACACTGAAATGGATTGGTAGAGTAAACCCCAAAAGTGGATGGTATAGTGGATCAATGGTGATATGACCAGTGAATGGAATAACCCAACCCAACTCAATCATGGTGATGGAGTGAAAGTGTCATGTTCAAGAGCGACCTGCTACCAATAAAGTTTCTTCAAGTTTTCTTCCCAACTTTCCCTAGTCATTTCTGACCAGTACCTCTTTATTTTTGTCAAGCTTGAGGAGGATAACAGATGCTTGTTCTATAATTTTCCCTTCGGGAAAACTTGTCGCTTTTTTTAACGAGCCTACCAACAATGAAACTCGTTCTTATCTGAATGGACAAGTTTTTTGCTATTTTTTTTATGAGTTTAATGACAAGGATAACTCGGTCCTTTTCAATTTTAGAGAGTCTGAAAAAAGACGGAAAGAAGACTCCAATATTCCTTTTTCATAACATAATCCATTAAGTCCGAAAAAGTATAAAACAATGTGAAAGGGATGACTTTTCGATAGTTTTAACGAGCCGAACAAGACAAACTCTCAATCTTTTTTGTGTAATAATCCCTCAGGTCTAAAAGATTAAAATCTAGAGGAGGGATAGCACTTCCAATCACTTTAACGAGCTGGAAAGGCCAATCGCTCAGAACTATTTTCATATTTTACGAGTTAGATGAAAAGAGCTTAAAGGAGACTCGTTTTTTCGAGGAACGAGTGATATTTTCAGATAGCAGCTAGTTCCATGTAAGGTTTCGAACTTTCCAATAACGACAATGTAAAAAGGTGGCTAATAGGATCACTCGTCACAACTGTTCCTCAAAAAGGGTAAACAATCAAATGGAGGTGAATGATCGGCAACAACAGAGTGGAGGTGATGGTAAGAACATGACCAAGGCTCAAAAGTTGATGAAAATGCATTCACAAAGGTTATTTAAACTCTGGTGGAACATATGCTCATTGCTAGGTTTAATTTTTAACGAGCTTGAACTTTGCATAAAACTGCTCATGATAATGGTCATCGATATTTGATTCACTGTTGACACTATGTTCTTTCGACGGTCGTACTACCTATTCAATTGCTCCATCAAACTAATTAGAAATGAGGACATACACTTGAAAAACGAGTTAAAAATCTAATACCCTACTTAAATTACATGAAAAGTAACTTAAAAATAGTTTTTTACCCCTCATTTTACCATTTCATTCGGAGTTGTGACTGTTGGAGCTCTGGAGGTGTTTTCCCCTTTGATTTTCACCAGCTGATTCTGGGAGATTCTGTGGACAATTTTCGGCGCCATCTGGGCCAGGTAGGAGCTAAACCTGAGCTCTTCAATTGCATTCTTTCCTTTTTGAATTCTGAGCATGTTTCCTTGCTTTTCTGGGCCCCTGGGGTTTGAACATTTTGTTTTGCCCCCATCGCACCTAGTGTATATCGAAAGGTGTGATGCATCTTAAGCTATCCACTAGCCAAAATGTATGCATCGCACTATGTACCTAGCCAGGGTGTGATGGGCGCAAGGAGGAAAATGTTTGCACTAATTTTTCATGGAAAATTTTCCTATTTTTTGCCAAATCAGGATCATGACTCTTCTCTTGTTTTTTTTTCAGAGATTTATTAGAGAAAAATGGTCATTACATGGCATGAACATGAGCATGAAGAAGAGGACATGGTTTCCCTACATGATCCGGGTATGGTAGCTGCATTGTGGAACTGTGGCTTGCTCAAGTTCTTCCGCATTTCTAGCATGAGGCAACAATTCAATTTGTTGCAATATTTCCTCGATGCATGGGATCCTACCAACAAAGTGTTCCAAATAAGAGGCAAATCCATCCCCATGACTGTTGAGGACATCTACTTTTTGACCGTTTATCGAGGCATGGTGCCCCTCTCTCACTTTTAGGTTCTGCTTGTGGGGGTGAATCCGTGAGGGATTATATTCGCCGATACTGTAGGGAAGGATCTCAGCCGAGCAGGGACGGTAAGATCAACATCTGAGATGTCACCGACCAACCCCTGAGGACTATTTTATTCACCTTTGCTAGATTGGTTGGCAGCGCGGCCCTTTACTTGGCCAACAGGTCCTATATGCAGTACGCCTTAGAATGCCTCGAACCTAAGGTATTCAACTGGTGTGATGCAGTACTTCCAGTTATCAAAGAACAGCTCACCAAGGTGAAAAATGGAAGATCCAAGAACTTTGGCTATGGTTCTATTATGACTGCTTTCGCCTTGGAGAAGATCCCACTGATGCAACCACAGTACATTTCACTTGGCCTACCACCACCGGCTGAGCCATGGATGCAGAGATGGGTTGACCTTATGGCTAGACATGCTGGTCAACCACAGGTTTCATTCTCTGATGCCTTCTTTGAGTGGTTCAACCGTCAGCATATGGTTTATGCCGAGTATCCATATGCTGGGATGGATTTACGGGGTGACTCGGATTTGGTGCTGCCAGCTGGCGAGAAATGGGGTGTCATAGGTAAAAATCTTTGACCACATCTCTGTTTATTGTTTTTATAATGTCCCTGTGATTTTTAAATTTTTATCAAGACTAATCAAAAATCATGTGATTGTGAAGATATTGGGCCAATGCGACTAGCATCGCATTTGAGAGGAGCAGCTGCCATTCCAGCAGGAGAGGCTGTAGGGAGGGCCATTCTTCGCGACCTGGATGTATCTGAGACCCTTGTAGTGTTGCAGGAGCAGATCGAGGGTCTCATCCTTGGTATTCTAGATGTGAGGACCAATGAGCTTCCTCTAAGATTACATCACCATACCACTGGCATGCCGAGCCGATGGACCAGGCTCTTATGCATGATTGCACAGGCGATGACTAGTTATCACGATCACCATTAGACTAGGGTGCCCCCTTGCATTTTGAGTTTTTGGGTCATATGACCGATTTTGTCCTAGACACAGAACACTATGTACAAACTATAAACAATTATATATATATTTTTGATTTTCAGAGCTTTATTTCGGTTAAGTTATATCATCCTGATGCAGTTTATTGATAAAATGCTTTTCTTTTACAAATGTTGTAAATGTCTATCTAACACATAATTTGCTAATGAATCGGTTAATGTGTTTAAGTTTCTGGAAATATGTTGATATTGAATAGAATCAAACTGCCTTTCCAAAATCTTGACCCTTAGGAACATACGATAAATGGCTAGATTCTGAATGGAATAGATGCCTGTAAGCTGTAGAATGATGAGCTATGAGTCTATCCTGACGAAAAGTTGGCGTATGCCATGCACGATGGCATTAGAGAGGAGTTATATCAACGCGCTATATTCAGCGATGTTTTTCGTTGATTGACCAATACACACCCCTCTGAAACTCACTAACTCGCCGCTTGGATCAAAGATGGCCCAAGCTACAGAAGATAGGTTCTGCGTACTACGACTCGCCCCGTCGGCATATCCAATAAATGATTCCAATGGATTCGACATCTGCAACAAAATGTAAAAGTGGATTACCTAACCAAAACAATCACTCTTAACGAAAACAAAAATGTAACAAAAGCATATGAAGAGGTTACCATGCTGAGTCAAGCATAGTAACGCTTAAGGTACAACCCATTTCGGGGTTGTGACAGTGGAATCCCATCATAATCCACTAGCTCATAGGATCCTTTTGCTAATACACACTTAACAATATAGGGACCCATCCATAAAGACTTGAACTTACCTGCTCCCAAATTATCGGATTCCTGATCATAGAGCAGACCAGGTCACCTTCCGAGAAAATGCGGGGTTTGACATTCTTGTCAAATTGTGCTTTGACTCGTTTCTTATGCACTTTGTTAGCCAAGGCGGCATTATGAAAAGTTTCATCTAGTTGGATTAATTCTAAGAAATGAGATTCTTCCTCTGAAGTTCCAGGGAGGAGGTCAACTTCGAGCTTGAGAGACGAAATCTCACACTGAACTGGTAAGATCGCTTCCAAGCCATACACCAGTTGAAAAGGTGTAAACCCGGTCACATTTCTCATTGATGTCTGGTATGACGATAAGGCTGAGTATAGGATTAGGTGCCAACTCCATTTATTGACTCCAATCATCCTTTGAAGCATGTGTTTCAGGACTTTGTTGATCGCTTCAACTTGCCCATTTGCTTGCGGATAATACAGAGTAGAGCTGTCGTGGGACAGTCCTAATTTAGCGTCCAATTCAACCATCATGTGATTGCGGAAATGTGATCCATTATCTATGACTATAGCTTGTGGGACGCCGAACCTGGTGACTACATGATTGAAAACAAAAGAGCACCCATTGCACCGCCGTTGTTTAATGTAGGCAGCACTTCGGCCCATTTAGTAAAATAGTCAACTGCGACTATGATATAGCCATGCCCCCCGGCTGAGGTGGGGTTACATTGCATGAAATCTATGCCCCATTTGGCGAATGGCCCAACAACAACTACTGGCTGCAGAGGTGTGGGTGGTATTCTGGTTTTGCGGTCGAAGATTTGATAAGCATGGAAACTTCTGACTGGGGTTATGCAATCTTTGAACGTTGTTGGCCAGAAGTATCCTGCTCGTAAAATATTTTGTTCCGTAGCATAACCAGATTGGTGCCCCCCACATGCGCCTAAATGACAATCATTCAGGACTTTTTCGGCCTCCTCATGGGTGAGGCACCTTCCTAGAACAGTATCGACACCACGATGGTATAGTGTATCATTGACGATCATGTAGTCTTTCGCTTGGTATCGAGTACATTGTTGTTCTAAGCAAGAGGTATTAGACCTACATGTTTGGGTTTGGAGATAAATGATTATATCTCCATACCACGGATCGCTTGAAGATATCAGAAACAAAGATTCATCCATGATTGTTGCTTTGGATGTTGAATCGTTGGACGATGATGGGAAATCACATAGTAACTCTGCAAATACCAAATATTTCTTTGATTTGGATTTTACAAATTCCAGATCAAACTCTTGCAAAATTGCTATCCATTTTGAATATTTTCCCCCATGCAATTGTCGCAACAAGATGTAAGTCATGGGGTTGCAATCTGACAAAATGGTAGTTTTTCGAAAGAGAACATAGTGTCGAAATATTTGTATTGCTTGAACAGCTGTGAGAGCTAGCTTTTCAACATATGAGTATTTTCTTTCTATGTCATTTAAGTTTTGACTTAAATAATAAATAGGATGTTCGATTCCATTGTCTTCTTGAACTAAAACCATTGCGATGGTTGTATCTGCTGCAGCCAAATACAGGTTAAAGTCTATTTGATAATCAAGAGCGTACATTAATGATGCTTTTATTAGGGATCCCTTTAGAGCATCAAAGGAAGCTTGCGTGACCTGATCCCAGTTGAAGGGTACTTCTTTTTTCAAGAGATGCGTATAACCTTTAGCAAGTTCAGCATAATTTCGAATGAACCTCCTCAAAAAGTTTGCTTTCCCTTGGAGTTTCTGAATCTGAAGCAAATTCGAAGGTGGAGGCAAATCGATGATTGCTTGAACCTTGCATGAGTCAAGACGCATTCTATCCTTTGAAACTATAAAGCCAAGTAAACGACCAGAACCGATGCAAAACACGCACTTGTGCGGATTGAGTCTTATTTTGTAGTGTCAGCAACATAGAAATATTTCTCTCAAATGCTGTGGATGATCGGTCCGCTTTCATGAGTGAGCCGGAAGATCGTCGAGGTATGGTTGAATGATGTTCTTGATGTCATGGAAGGCATAATTCATTGCCCTCTGAAAATTTGCCCCTGTGTTCTTTAAACCAAAAGGTAGCTTATGATACGCAAATGTGCCCCACAGACAGATAAATGCAGTCTTTGACTGGTCCTGTGGGCGGATATTTATTTGATTATACCCGGAAAATCCATCCATAAACGAAAAGATTTCGCATCCGGTGCATTCATCAATTATCTGGTCGATGAAGGGTGTAGGGTAGTTGTCCTTTGGACAAGCTTGGTTTACATCCCTGTAATCGATGCACACTCTAATTGTTCCTTGTTTTTTCATCACAGGAACAATGTTCGATACCCAATCGGTTAGCGGAACTGGGTAAATGAAACCAGCATGGAGAAGTTTTTCAACTTTTTCTTTAATGGCAACGGCTTTCTTTGGGTGCACCTGTCGAAGTCGTTGTCTTACTGGTTTGACATCTGGATACATCTTAATTTCTTGTTCAACTATGCTCGAGTCATTGCCTGGAATTTCTTCATATGACCATGCAAAGACATCTCTAAAATTGCGAAAGGGAGCGTAATATGTTTCTAGTTCTAAAGAAGAACAATATTTGCGAACATGAATATTTTCTAAAACATCTGGTTTTGTTAAGATATTTTGGCGATAGTTTCTTCAATATTGGACAGATTTCGCTCGGAATCCATCGTATTTATAGTATTTGATAGGAAATAAAAAACTGATGGATGATTAAGGTCACTGGAGTAATCTTCGTTGTAATCCGGAAGATGGGAACGATGGTGGTAATCTTCCCATGGTGCCCCCTGTATGTTCATTGACTGAAAAATTCCTTCGTCTATAGAATGTACATGCGACCAAGGATCTGAAGAGGTACCATACTCCTTAGACCTATCTACCCAAACACTTGACGAGTGTTCATTGGGGTTTGCCTCCCATGCCGAGAACATTGATTGCTACAATATTTCTATTAGGCTTGGAGGCAACACCTGGTGACGATCCATGCTAATATCATTTTCAGATATCTTCTGAATGGAAGATACCATATTGTAGGTTCCCACTGTTGCTACTTCCGCTATATTGTTTGGAGGTGGCAGGGAAAAAGTACCCATCAATGTAGGGTCTTTTAGTAGGCCTACTCCGATATTCTCAAGCGACTGAGAGTTTCATTGGATCATCGGAATGATTCTCGTAACTTGCGAACTGTTGGGGAGGAATGTCTATTGATCAACGATTGTAATTACCCCTTGGATAGGAAATTTAATCTTTCTAAAGTATGTCGACACAACAGAAACCATTGCATAAATCCAGGGCCTTCCCAGTAGGATGTTGTAATCGAGGTTTCCATCGATAACTTCCGCATCAATTTCTACTGTTTTGCCCCCCAGTTCGACTTGTAAGTTACTTAAAATCCTGTATGGAGTGTATGTTCATCCACCAAATGCTTTTAACATCGTCGTTGATCGCAACAAGGGTGGTGAGCCTAAATTTTTCCAGTAGCTCATTGACATAATGCATGTAGATGCCTCCTCACCAATAATTGTTTGATGAACAGTTTTGTTGAGGGATTTCACTTGAATGAGGAAAGTGAGCTGAGCTGGTAACTGCGGGTCATATCCTTTATGATTAAAGGCCACAAGATTGGAATCTGCTGGGTCAATCCCACCTATTGCTGATAATAAAGCTTGCTTTTGGGAGGGGCAATTTTGCAGTACCTTAAGTGTTGACATAGCGGACGACGATTGGGCCAAGTCCTCCACTATATTATAATGTTGTGCTACTCTGGCACGAGGATTAAATGTCGATTTGTGTACTACTCCCTTTGGCAGCTTTATCGTTAGCTCAGGAATGATGGGTGGCACAACTTTGATCTAAGTTGTTGTCGAACTACTAGGTTGATCAGTAGCCTTGTTGTTCAACAGCTGTGGATTCCCGTAATCTTTATTCCTTGTTGATATCAAAGCATCATTTTTCTATTTTGAAATGGACAACATAAGGACTTGGGATGGAGAAGCATTGTCACTAGCAACCAGATTGGTTCTGGGGTTTGGAAACGGATCAGTCAATACTGCTGAGGTTTTTGAATTCTTAAATAATTTCCTAACTTCGGCTTTATATGGAAAATCTCTCATCCAATGATCCTCATCGCATATGAGGCATGGCTGAGTGGGTTTCTTTTGCCTAGAAGGGTTTGCAGAATATTTTTCAGGAGACGAATCATCATGTTTCTTCTTTTTTCTCTTCCCTTTCTTCTTGCCCCCTGGTTTCTTTGGTTCTTTGCCTTTTTCAGTCGACACGGCATTAACCTCTATGAGGCTAGAATTTCTTCATTTGAATTTTGATCAGAAATCTTACGGGCTTTCTTAGATGTAGCCTTTGTCAATTTCATGCTCATCGTACCTATCATGCCATCGCCAACGTGAGAGTCTTTGTTTGATCTAGGAGGAGGAGGAATGAAAAAATATGGTCTGGGAGCATCGAGGATTTTGTTGTAGAGTATTCCAGACTAAGTATAGATCAAGTCTAGATATTGTGCACGAGCAATAACCTGCTCTTCAGTGACGACCCCTCCCTGTGCCACATCTTCTGTAATGGAAGGTAACAACGACTTAATAAACCATTCAGTTAGTAGTTGATCAGGAACATATGTTTTCACAATTCTACGACGACGTCGCCATTCATGAATATGATCAGATATGTGAGTGGCCGTCATTTGCTTGAAATTGTTAAGAAGCTCTGTTCTTGTTTCATACCTTATTGGTAATTGAAAATGGGTTAAAAAGGTTGTGGCAAGGGCTCTGAAGTTATCGAATGAAGCTCTAGGCAACTTGATATACCATTTTGCTGCCAAACCAGTTAACATTCGGTGAAAAAGGTGAAGCCGAATCGAATCATCAGTGAGAGTGTTGGATGAACACCATAGATGAAAGGTCATCACATGATTTGACGGGCCTTCACTCGTATTTCCATTAAATTTAGGAATATCTGACGGAAGTTTATGAAGAATCATTGGCCACCAAGGGGCATAAGCAATTGGATCGTGTGTTAGCAAATTTAGATCTGGTAACACTAGAGTCGCCATGAAGGGCAACTGTTGATTCAGGTTCGGCGAAGTGTACCCAGGATAAGATGGGACCGCCTGAGCAGTGGGTCTTTGCATACCAGCATAATGCATTTGATGCTGATGAATTTGCTAAGGTGGTTGGGCATAACCAATTTGATACCATTGGTTATAACCATTTTGAATATACAGCTGCCCATTACTTGCAAAGTTTTTTTGCTCAAGTCCTTGGTAAGCTTGTTGGAATTGCAGTTGTTGATATTGCACCAGCCATGGTTGTGAAACCATTTGTTGTTGCCCAATACTGGACATTTGACCAAGATGAGGGGTAATAGTACCCGATTGAGCCTGAGTCGCTCCAGTTAAGGAGCCACTAATTGGCAATTACAGTTGTGTCGTGGAGATAAGAGGTTGTTGTACAACGACCTGGGAAACTTGAGGTTGGCATATAACAGGAAATGCTTGTACTTGCGACACCGTCACAATAGCTGGTGTAGCGGGGACGGTCGACACAAGGAGACTCAGTTGCATTGAGTATACAACTCTTGGTTGTTGAGGTAGTATTGGCACCCAACCGTTGGATGTGATTCCAATTTGACCTGAATTCAGTTGTGAACTCTCATATGGCAGAAATCTAGTGCTCAAGGGAATGATTGGCCTTTGGAGACTAGACTGCCCAAATTGATGTTGTGAAGGATCAATTTGTTGAGATTCAACATAAGAGATTCCAAATACTATTCCGGATGAACAAACGGGAACAAACCATATTGTCGAAATAGTCCCTGGGTGGACTCCTTCTAGCAGTTGAGAGCTAGTTGGGATAGATGGTATACCAGAAAACATCGTCAGAGTGGTGGCAGGAAGTTCTGCTACCGCTGTATCGGATGAGACAGTCCTAGATGTTGATGGTTGTCCAGACATATCGATTCTATCCAAAAGACTTCCCAGTGATTCTATAGGAACTTGCGATGAAGGGGTATTAACCTCTGAAGTAGAATGATAAAGGTGGATCTCAATCCCAAAATGCGATGGAGTACTAGATGGAATATCATTCATAATCTCTTCTATAGCAATCAATCCAGGTGGAAGAGGCAAACCGTCAGGCCCGTAAAATATTTCTGGTGTCGAAGAAGGTATAGATCCTGCAGCAACAAATGTTGGAGGGGTAACACCTTCTGAATCAACCCTGGATGGAGCTGGTTCAGGAATAGAAGTGTTTACTGTTACACTAGGATTAGTTCTAATGTCCTCTTGTAACTGCGGGACTTCTTTTGTAGAGGCAGGGATACCATAAATGGTTGGAGTAACTAGAGTCTCAGAGGATGTTGAAACACAAGTTTCAAGCAAACCAGGAGACTTTGACCCAGTTAAACGAGTTCACTTGACTCGGAATGGTTTGGTTTTCGGAGTCAAAGAAGGTTGACTCGTTAGTCTTTGTGAATGACGGGGTTTTGATTGAATTTCTTCCACGATTGCGGATTTATTTGATCAACTCAAAATAAGAGGGGAAAATGTTATTCCATATTAAATGAATTTTAGACGCTTTGACACAACTTGCTTTTTCACTTTTTAAGAGTCGAGAAAAAGATAAATATGACTCTAGTCACCTTCGATTTTTAATGAGATTGAAGTGGCAAGTGCTCAGATGGACCTTTTCCTTTAAGGAGTTTGAAAAGGAATGAAAGGGACTGCTTTGGAAATCTAGATAGATGGATTACCAAACCAATCAAAATACTACAGAATACCTTTTACAATATGGTAGTCAATCTTCCTGAATGTTGTGTTTAGTGCATTGTGATCGATAGGGCGGAAGACACGACTTCCTAAGGATAAAGGATATAGCCTATTGTGGTCTCCCAATATATACTCGACGGTACGTGGGAGCACAAGTCCTTACTGACACTTATCATCTCAAAGAGGAGGAATCGCCCAAGCTACGATGAAAACAATAGTTACCAGGCTTTACGACACCGGAATACGTCTCTAACCTAGACTTCTAGATGTTGTGCGTTAGGTTCCAAAGCGTTTTTATGTTCATTAAATTTATTTTACAGTTGATCTTTCTTAAGAAATTTTCCTTTCAGGTTCACCACATGATGTAGATATACAATTCCTAAAATGCAATCTAGGATAATAAACAGTGATTTAATCTTCTTTTTGCAATGAAAATCATAGCTACTAAGGAAAGAGAAATGAAATCCTCTCAACATAGAGCAGAGAGCACACACTAGATGCACTGTCCTAAATCAAAATCAACAAGCAATCTAAATGCAAATGCACGTGCATGTATTTGTTTTCCGCTTTCTTAATGTGTGAATGACAAAAAGAATGCTAAATACAAATCTGAATCTTCTTTCAAAGCGACAGTACTAACGATTTTCTTTTCAAAAAACGGCAGGAAGGCAAGATGACACTTTGCAATTTTGAATTGAAAATTGCTTTTGACACTTGAAATACTTATAAATTCAGATCAAATACAAGAGTAATAGTACAATCGACTATCAAGAACAATGGGATTCTTTTCTTTGACTAAAAATGACACTTGTGACACTTCCAAATCAAAAGACGACAGTTCGATTAAGCTACTTCTTTGTAAAAGAGAACTGTAAATGGCACACAATACATAAAAACATTCACAATTCTTTGTATAATAGAGGTTGGATGATGCAAGGAAGGGGGTTTAAATAGTGGTCTACTAATCACAGACAACAAAACTCCTGAATAAAACTGAAGATAGTGAAGAAAAAACCAAAATCTGGAGGCAGATCCAGACTTGTTTGATCATCGCACCTGTAACACAGGGAAACAGGGATGCATCCCACCTACTGCACATGGGAGGTGTGATGCATCCAGATTTCCTAAAGGAGAGGGTGCGATGGTCAAGGAACGAGAATTTAACTTGGGTTTTGGTCACAATTTGCAGTTTAGTTTAGGGATTTAGGCCGAGCAAATGATAGTCAGTAACTACAAAGTATAGGGCTGATATAATGAGGTTACTCAAGCTACCTCTAGGGCACTTGGGATGTTTGCAATTCAATTGTTCAGTTCATAAACAAACCCGGAGATTAACTGAAGCAATGTTGATCTACCTTGCACTTGCATAGCAAATGCAGTTTAAAGGCTAGCTGGCTTGACTTAAGGCTCCATTTGTGGTTTAGGAATCAAACAAGTAGAGAAAAGCAATCAAACTAATCGATCCCCAGCAGAGTCACCATTTTGTTATCAGTAAATCTAGTGTCTATGAAGAGCTGCTAGTCCCACTAAGACAGGTAGCTATCTTAGAAACAAATAGATTAAAGTCACTTGTTCTTCCTTTATGAGAGAGAGATGAGAAAGAAGCAGAGAGTACCAACCTCAGGCTTTCGCTTGGCTCCTTGCTTGTTTCCTTTCCCCTTTGACAGAATCTCGCCACTTCTTCCTTACTTGTCCAACTTCAAAGAGCACCTGTAGATTCACAACAGCATAATACCATCAAAGCATAGAGATCTTTCATTGTAAACAATATAGGATCAGATATATATTGACCATACAAATGCATATAACAAACATAGTATTCGGAGATACACAAGAATATGGAGGAAAACTCAAATAGATTTATTAGTAAAACGTCATAGAGGAGAGGATTACAACCACTTTGTCTAACCCAGCACCATCCTCCCAGCTTGAAAGCCCTCTTCACCTCACATAAAGCAAGATCACCCAACAATGTCTTCAAAGAGAAACCAGCAACACCTCTTTGCAAATTACCAAATTCCAACCCTTGGATCTCTTGGATGAGGGATCCATTTATAGATATTTGCAGGGGGGTGAGTCAGCTTCTGGGATTTTGATTAGTGTCATCTCTATGATAGTTCCTGTTTCCACATGGAGATTTTAGATCTCTTACTCATCCCTGGGCGAACTCAGAGAGGCAAGTGTCAAATGAACAGTTTCTAGAAGATTCTCTGGGTTTCCACCTAGCAAACCGCTTGTGCCATTTGTCTGCTCTTGCTCATCGCACCCTATAGAAGGGCTTTCTAGTATGCATCACACTTTTTACATGTGGCAGGTGAGATGCATCACACCTTTAGCACTGGGCAGTCTGTATGGTCTTTCTTTGACCAGTTCTGAGTAGTTTTTCATGGAGAACTTCTAGGAGATGATGTAACCAACTGACCTTACTCCTTTAGGGTATGAAACAACACTTTTAGAGACTTATAAGCCCTTGGTTTATGGACATATGCGATTGGGGTTGTAGTGCCCAAATATGTCTATAACAAATACCAAGGTCCAAAACCATAGGTCCAAATACCGTGGACGCAGAGATAAGCTTTCCCACATGTACGCGTTTTTCCGTGCATGAAAGTGCGTGCATACGCATACGTGACTTTTGATTGGAAATACCGCGTGTATACGCGACTTTGTCAAAGGAAACCTGCGTATACCTCTTTTTCTTTCATTCTGAGAGCCTGAACAGTGATCTGCCATCTGAGTGAGTTGCCATCAAGTACAACACCTATGCCATAGTGCCAAACTTGTGTCATAATGCCAACAATCTCCCCCTTTGGACTTGATGGAAACCCCAAATAATTCAAGGTCATTCTCCCCCTTTGACATCAAGGGAAAAGGGCTATGCTCCCACTGAATACATGCTGAAACCTCTGCTCTGCTGCTGTCCATGCTCCCCCTGACTATAGGCAAGGTCTACAGAAAAATGATCTATAAGAATGACCATGACTCTATACATCATAAGCGACCTTCCTATCACCAAAGACTCAAACATACATACATCTCCCAACCAAGTGGGGATATTTCAGTATTTACTCATCCACCCAACCAAGTCGAGATACACCAAAAGTTTACACAAGATAAAACAAGAACATTACATCAACCATCCCAGGCATAGTGGGGAAATCAAAGAAGGTCGTTACATGACCTTGATAAGAAAAGAAATACATGACATAGAGACAAAATATCTATAACCAGACTATGATAGTTATCAACAACTATCATCAGCAACATCTATCAATCATCATCCAGCAACCATGTTCTCCTTCTGCACTTGTTCCCCCTGAAACCAAAACACTGTGATCTTGAACCAAGATCTTCTTGGATAATGCCAACAATGCATTATTAGAAGAATATATATGCTCCCCTTGAACCAGTGCTAGATGGTCTTTGTCAGACCCATATCAGACTCCTTTCATCCTGAGCCTGGCCCATTGTTTGTCTTCAAACCAACATATACGCGACTGCACCCATATAAACCGACGTATGTACGTGGATCCTCCTCATGAAACTCATGTACACCCACTTTTCTTAGACAAGTTTCAACAGCAAGATGATGCATCGACAACTCCCAGCTTCTATCTGAGGTATTCAAATGTTTCCCTAGGCAGTGGTTTGGTGAGTATATCAGCAACTTGTTCCTTGGAGGGAACATATTCTAATTTGACCTTTTTTCAAGAACTTGTTCCCAGAGAAAATGATATTTGATAGGTATGTGCTGGGTTTTTGAATGCATGCCGAGATTCTTTGAAATACTGATTGCACTTGTATTATCACAAAAAATGGAGATAGGTGGAGTACAAGAGATTTGCATGTCTTGCAATGTTTGCATCATCCAAAGGAGTTGTGTGCAGCAAGATGCAACAACTACATATTTCGCTTCAGCTGTAGATAATGCAATTGAACTCTGTTTCTTGCTAAACCAAGATACTAATCTAGGACCCATGAAGAATGCACCACCACTAGTGCTTTTTCTGTCATCCATGCTTCCTGCCCAATCTGCATCTGTATATGCATGAAGTGTGAGATCTATACCTCTAGAATACCATAAGCCATAATTTTGAGTTCCTTGAAGATACTTGAAAATTCTCTTAACTGCTTGAACATGAGTTTCCTTTGGATTTTCTTGAAACCTTCCAACTATTCCCATTGTATGCATAATGTCTAGTCGAGTACCTGTTAGATAGATCAGACTACCAATCATGGATCTATAGGTTGGTTGATGCACTGCTGCTAATTCATCATTGCACTGAGGCTGCATCCTGTTACCATAGGGGTACATACTGGTTTCGATCCTCCATCCCATATTTCTTCAAGATCTACTTGAGATACTTGGTTTGTGATAGAAAAATACCGTCTTTGTTTTGTTGGACTTGTAAACCAAGAAAATATGTGAGCTCACCAAGCAGGGACATTTCAAATTCTTTTTGCATCACTAAGGCAAAGTTTTGACTCATGTCTTCTTCATTGCTACCAAAGATGATATCATCAACATATAAAACAAGTATTAGAAACTTATCATTGTCAATTTTTATATATAGATTGCTGTCTGTTGATCCTTTTGTAAAACCTTGTTGATGGAGGTGCTTATCCAACCGATAATACCAAACCCTTGGAGCCTGTTTAAGGCCATAGAGAGCCTTTTTGAGTTTTCATACAAGTTTTGGATCATTTCCAAGAATAAACCCATCTGGTTGCTCAATATACACTTCTTCATCCAAGTCTCCATTTGGAAAGGCAGACTTCACGTCCATTTGAAATACTTTGAACTTCTGAAAGCTAGAAAGAGAAAGGAACATTCTTATGGCCTCAAGTCTAGCAACTGGAGCAAAAGTTTCTTCAAAATATATGCCTTCTTGTTGAGCATACCCTTTACAAACAAGTCTAGCCTTGTTTCTAATAACATCTCCATTTTCATTCAGCTTGTTTTTGAATATCCATTTTGTTCCTATGACATTCTTATCTTTTGGTCTAAGAACCAACTCCCAAGTGTTATTCTTTTCAGTCTACTCAAGTTCTTCCTCCACGGCCTTGACCCAGAATTCATCTTTGCATGCCTCTCTTACATTTTGTGGTTCAGTTGAGGAGAGCAATGCTAGATAGCTTGAAGATTCTGAAATGGTTCTCCTTGTTTGTACACCTGCTTCTTTCTATCCCAAAATTTGAGTTTCTAGATGATTCTTCTGAACGTACCTGGATGGAGTCTTTTCTTCTATCCTTATCTGTTATTCTGGTGCCTCATGGGTTTCTTCTTTATCATGAATCTGTTTTGATGTTGAAGGATAGTAATCATCATCTTCGAAATCTTCAGATTTTATTTGCCTAGGAGTGTTTCCTTCTTCATCAACCACTACATCAATACTTTCAACAATTTTTCCAAGTCTTTTATTGTAACACTTATATACTTTGCTGTGGGGAGAGTAACCAAGGATAATGCCTTCATCTACTCTAGGTTCAAACCTACCAAGGTTTTCATCAGTCTTTTTGATGTAGCATTTGCTTCCAAAAATTTTGAAGTATTTTACCGTGGGAGTCTTACCATACCAAAGTTCATGAGGAGTCCGAGTGTTGTTTACCCGGACGTTTGTCTTGTTGAGAATAGTAATTGCAGCAAATGTGGTTTCACCCCAGAAGGTTGAGGGAGTTCCAGACTCATTAAGCATAGCAAAAGCCATTTTTTGAACTGTTCTATTCATCCTTTCAACTACTCCATTTTGCTGGGGATTCCTTGCAGTAGAGAATTCCCTTCTTATTCCATGTTCTTCACAAAAATCGAAAAATTCATTCGAGGTAAATTCCCCACCTCTATCAGACCTAAGGCATTTGATTCTGCGATCTGATTCATTTTCAACCTAGGCTTTGAATGCTTTGAACTTTTCGAAAGCTTCGTCTTTATGCTTCATAAGTCCTAACCAACACACCCAGGAAAAGTCGTTAATGAACAATATAAAGTATTCTTCTCCTTGAGGTGATCTTTTCCTAGATGGACCACATACATCAATATGGACAAGTTCAAGTGGCCTACTAGCTGATCCTTCCTTCTCAGGGAAGTTAGTTATGGTTTGCTTACCAAACTGACATGATTTTCATATTGTATTTTTTGGAATTCTGATGTCAGGGAGATCACGAACTGCTTGATATTTACATTCTTTTTTTATCTGAGAGAAGCTTAGATGCCCTAATCTTCTGTGCCATAGCCAGTGTTCATCATTCTTGCTAAGATAGCATTGTTGTTGTCCTCCCTTGAGTATGTATAAATTATTTGGAGTTCTTATGCCTTTGATCACTGTTTCTCCTGTATCAAGCTCACGAACAATACATCTATTTGATCGAAATATTACCTCATTTCCTTGATCACACATTTGACTGACACTTAATAGATTATGATTTAAGCCATCAACATACATAACATTCCCAACCTTGACCTTTTCTTTCAAAAGAACAAAACCTTTACCTTTGATGAATGCATGGGTGTCATTTCCAAATGAGACCTTCTTTTCCTTTTCTAAGGCACTATATGATTGAAGTTTTTCTTTATCACTTGTCATATGTTTCGAGCATCCACTGTCGATGTACCACTAATTTTCCTGCCCTTCCACATATAAGGCTATGCCACATCTTTCTGGTTGCGATTCTTTCTTCCTCCATGTTTTGGGGCTCAATGAAGCTTGCTCCTTCTGATTTGTTTGCCGAAACCTACTCCTGCATTCAGAATCTTCATGACCAAAGCTGTGACAGATAGAACATTCTATTTCATTTTCAAGAGCAGAAAATTTATTGTAGGTTCTTTTCATGATTCCAGTCACACTCCTTTTATTTCATGCTTCTCTGGTCATGATGGTCTTGTACACAATGCATTGAGCTGCTTTATGTCCAAAGTTATGACAGGAGAAACATTGGCCATTGAAGAAATTCTTGCGATCATCAAACCTTCCATTGTAATAGCCATTCATTCTTGAGGTAAATTGAGAATGATTTACCTGTGGTTGGTTGTAGCTTATGTTCATCCTTGAAGTAGATTACCCTCGATTTACTTGGTGATTTTTGTTCATTATTGAAGTAAATTGTCCCTGATTTACCTGGTGATCTTCATTGTGCCTTTGTTGTTAATTGTCAACCTGTTCACTTCTCCTTGTAGCTTCAAGATAACTTTTGGAGGTAGATGGCTTCTGTGCTTGAGATGTTTCTTTAGTATACCCAAGACCTTTCTTGATTAGAGGAGAATGTTGCACTTTGATAATCTCATATAAAGTTTCAGATCCTTTAGCAAATCTAAGATTAAGAGCTTTCGTTTTCTCAATGTCCTTTCTAAGTCCCACAATTTCACATTCTAACTTTTCATTGTGTTTCTCCATTTCAGCAAGTTGGAATGTCAGAGCATCTATAATCATATTTTTTTCTTCTAAGCAAATTTTGAGTTTAGAAATTTCTTCATAAAGACCTTATTCATCTATAGCATCCAAGAAATCATCATCTTCCTGTTATGAAAGCAGCTCAAGAAAAGATAGAAAAGATAGATCAACGCCTTAGAATTCAGCCTCTTCGAGGGGGCAACCTCCTTTACATTACATAAATGAACAATTCTTGGATGATTCAAATGACAAAACCTCCTTTCTATATATAGGAGTCTATGGAGTCACAATATAATCCAACCCACCTAACAATAATAATATAAAGCCACAAAAATAACAATAGAGGGATTCTATGGGGCACAGAAATAACAATATGGGGGTAATAGGGGCACAACAATATAAATAAGGGGTATAACTACAATAGTAATGGGGTAATCACTAGTATTATAGGGACCCAACATGCCCCTCTCCTTCAAAAAAGTGTTGCCTCAATGCTTGAGTAGTTATGGATACTTCTGCATAAAATTCTCATCCTCCCATGTGGAATCTTCAGCGGATAAGTTCTTCCACTTGATAAGATACTCTAAAATTGATCGATTTCATAGCTGTCAAGTTCTTGTTTCTGTGACTGCTTCTGGTTCTAATATAATTTTTCCTTCCTCGTCAAGTTCTGGCAATATTGTTTGAATTGGGAGCTTGTCACCTATAACCTTCTTTAAACATGAAACATGGAAAACTGGGTGCAATCGCGAAGCTGCAGGAAGCTCCAATTTGTATGCCATAGTACCAATCTTTTGCAACACCTTGTATGGACCATAATACTTTGGTGATAATTTATTATCCTTCTTAGCTTGCTTTAGGGACATTTGCTTATATGGTTGTAGCCGTAGGAATATCCAATCACCTACATCAAAACTTCTTTCACTGCGATGTTGATCTGCCTGTTGTTTCATTCTATGTTGTGCCAACACGAGGTTATCCTTTAAGAGTTGGAGGACTTGTTGTTGATGTTCGATGTGATGTTCCACTGCCTGAAGCTTAGAATTTTCTCTTAAATATGATGTGATGGATGGTGGTTGATACCCATAAAGTGCCATAAATGGGGTCATTTTTGTTGTTGTATGGAAGGAAGTGTTATACCACCATTCAGCCAGAGGCAACCATTTGACCCATTGTGTCTGTTTATTAGATACAAAGCAATGAAGATATCCTTCCAAACATTTGTTTACTATCTCAGTTTGCCCATCAGATTGAGGATGATAAGATGAGCTATGAGCTAACTGAGTACCAAGAAAAGAAAATAATTCTGTTCAAAAATTTCCAGTTAAAATGGGATCTCTGTCACTTACAATAATCTTTGGGTTTCCATGTAGCTTTTGAACTGTTTCCATAAATGCAATAGAAACTGTACTGGCTTTAAATGGATGTGATAATGCACAAAAATGTGCGTACTTGGTAAGTCTGTCAATGATGACACTCTTTCCCCCAGATCTGGGTAAACCTGTGATAAAATCCATTGAAACCTACTCCCAACGTTGGCTTGGAATGGATAAAGGTTGTAATAGACCCGATGTCTTAATTGTTTCAACTTTATTTTGTTGGAAAACCAAACATTTCGCCACAAACTTTTGAATATCTGATTTTAAGGCCATCCCAAAAAAATTCCTTCTTAACCCTGTGGTAAGTTTTTAAAAATCCTGAGTGCCCTCCTAAGGGAGAAGTGTGCAATTCCATAAGAATCTTTTGTTTTAGCTGGGAATTCTTACAGAGGTATAAGCGATCTTTGTACCATAACGAATCATTTTTCCAGCTAAATGTATCAGAAGTACTGGAATATTGTTGTAGCTTTCGAATAAGTTCCCACACTTCTTCGTCATTCTTCCATTCCTCCCTTGCTTCGTTTATCCAATCTGGTTGGATAATAGAAATGGCACACAACAATGCTTCCACATCCTCATCCTTTCTTGAGAGTGCATCTGCCACCACATTTTGCTTCCCTTTTTTGTAGATGATTTCAAAGTCATAACCCAACATCTTTGTGACCCAATTTTGTTGCTCTTCAGAGGATAATCTTTGTTCTAAAAAGTATTTAAGGCTATCATGATCCATTTTTACCTTGAAGTGTCTTCCCATTAGGTAGGGTCACCATTTCTTAAGTGCATGGAGTATTGCCAACATTTCCTTTTCATAAATAGCTTTGCTTAAAAACTTTCCCTTGATTGGACGACTTTCAAAAGCAATGGGTCTTTCATCTTGCATTAGAACAACACCAATTCCATTTCCTGAAGCATCACATTCCACAATAAAGGTTTTTGTGAAGTCCGGTGTAGCTAAGACTGGTGCTTGGCACATTGCCTCTTTAAGATGTTCAAAGGCCTTTGTTGCTTCCGGAGTCCATGAAAATGAATCTTTCTTCAATAATGTTGTTAGAGGTGCTGCTATTCTCCCATAATTCTTAACAAACTTGCGATAATACCCTGTCAACCCAAGAAATCCTCGCAGATGCTTTATGGATGTGGGGATTTTCCATTCCTTAATGGCTTTAATTTTTCTAGGGTCTACCTTAACTCCTTCATGAGATACAATATGACCCAAATATTCCACCTCCTGGACTCCAAAGAAACATTTGGATCTTTTTGCATATAATTGTTTCTCATCCAACAGTTGTAGCACCCTGTCAACATGTTCAACATGATCCTTCCAAGACTTGTTGTAGATTAGTATATCATCGAAAAATACTAACATAAATTTTCTAAGGAATGGTTTGAAAATTGAATTCATCAAACCTTGAAATGTTGAAGGTGCATTGGTAAGGCCAAAAGGCATGAACAAAAATTCATAATGACCGTCATGAGTTCTAAATTCCATTTTCGGAATGTCTTCAATCTTCATTCTTATTTGATGATATCCCGAATGAAGATCCAACTTGGTGAATTAAATTGATCCACGCAATTCATCCAGTAATTCATCAATGACAGGAATGGGGAACTTATCTTTAATAGTGAGCTTGTTGAGCTCCCTATAATCCAGACACATGCGCCATGATCCATCCTTCTTGTGCACCAATACTACTGGAGCTGAGAAATAACTTTGACTTGGTTGAACTATACCAGCCTCTAGCATTTCTGCAACCATACGTTCAATTTCACTCTTTTGGGCATAGGGATATCTGTATGGCCTGATGTTTGGAGGAACACTTCTTGGAATCAAATGAATAGCATGATCATGATCACGCATAGGTGGGAGACCTTTGGGAGTCTCAAATACCTTGGAATCATTGTCCAGGACTTTTTGGAGATCTGGAGAAATAGATGATTCTAATGTGGAAACATCTAGTGAACATAATTGTGCAATTACACCACTTTGATCCTTTTTAAGAAGCTTAGTCATGCCATTAGAGCTGATTATCTTTCCTGGTTTCCCTACAATACCCCTTAATTCAACTTCCTTTCCTTCCGTAGAAAATTTGATGAAAATTTCTTGAAAATTAAAAGCTATTGTACCCAAGGATTGTAGCCATTGGACTCCTAGTACAACATCAGCACCTCCCATTGGAATGGAAAGCATTGGGCTAGTCAATACATATTCTCCCATGGATAGCTTGATATTATGGCACTTTCCAGAGCAATTTATTGTTCCTCCATTTGCAATCATCACTTGACACTCTGGTGCTGGATATAGGAAGCAATTCAATTCTTTTGCTACCCTACAATGAATAAAATTGTGGGTGCTTCCTGAATCAATCAACACTATTACCTTTTTCTTCTTGATTTGTCCTTCTATCTTGATGGTTTGAGGAGTGGTAATTCCCGCTAATGCATTACAAGATATGGTTGGATTTATTTTTTCTTCATCTAGGCTTTGTTCCTGGAGTATATCCTCTTATTTTGACCTTTCTTGCTCCTTTTCTTCTTCCTCTTCACAATCTATGTAGAATAATTTCTTCTCAGCACACTTATGACCTTTTGTGTATTTGCTATCACAACTGTAACAAAGCCCTTTTGCTCTTTTTTCTTCCAATTGTTGTGGTGTCAACTTTGTAGGTTGTGGAAGACTAGGGGCAACAACACTTCCGTCTTTGTAGTTGTGAGTGGTATGCTTCCTAGTTGCCATAATTTTGATTTCCATTTTTCTTGCTAACCTGAATGCCTTCTCTAATGAATCAGGTTCCCAAAGGCGGACATCATGTTGGATATTATCCTTTAAAGACCCTATGAACACATCAATCCTATGCTCCTCTGGAATATCTTTTACCCTTATGTTCAATTTTTGGAACTCCTCAATGTGCTCCATTATTGAACCCTTTTGTTTGAGACTTATCAATTGGCTAAAAAAAGTGTTGCTTTCTGTATCCTCATAATGTGCTATCAATTCTTCGTAAAAATTGCCCAAGTGATAAATTGTTTACGAGAACAAAGCCATTGATACCATACAAACTGATTTGGTTCCAAATATACAGTTGCCATATGTACCTTTTGTGCGTTTTGCACATTATTGAGATCGAAGAATTGCTCCATCTGTAATATCCATGTGGTGGGATCCTTGCCATCAAACTTCCTCATATCGATTTTGGAATATGGTGATTCTTCAATCCAACATTAGCGTCTATGGAATCATGATTAACATTTCTTTTGTTCTCATCATGAGTTTCCTTTAGTACCCTTTCACCCTTCGGGACCATTTCTTGTAGCAACTTATTCATATTTATCTTCAATTCGTCCATGTTTGCCTTCAAATCTATCTTCAAATTATCCATCTTAGCTTCCACGTCAATCATCTTAGCTTCTACACCTTTCTTTAAACAGTCCATATTAGCTTCTACACCTTTCTTTAAACCATCCATCTTAGCTTCTACATCTTTCTTTAAACCATCCATCTTAGATTCTATTCCTTTTTGTGCAAGGGACAGTTGTTGCACTTGGTCTTGTAATTTTGATATATCATGTTGCATTTCTTCCTCTTCTTCACGAGTCATGCTAGAGCTTTCAGGTTCCTTACTAGGTGTTTGCATTTTCTTTCCTCGGGGCATCAGTTACTGATAATAATTCTCTACTATTCCCTTTGAATTCCTTCAAAATAAATTTTCAAACCAAGCTTAAGCAAAAATTTAAGAAAATCTACACACCTTTTTTCACTTTGTAGGAGCTCGATATTGCCTCTGATGTATCTCTGTACTTTCCAATCATATAGTTCTGAATTTATGAGCTGTGGTAGCCCTCTATGTCCTCTTTCCAATGCCACAAGTTTGACCCAAATTGGATTCTCCAAGGAAGAGTTATGTGAAATCTCCCACAGTGACTTGCTTTTAGACTAGTTCAGTAGAGCGAACTTCCACGACATGCCACGAGTCACTGTTTCAACCTTTGGATCTAAAACACACATACAAGAAACTAAAAGCCGTCCTCTTTCTGTAGCTTCTTACGAAATTTCAATCTGATCCCCAGAGAGAAAGTTATGATGATTTCCCCCAGGTCACCTGTTTTGAATGTAATTCAGGAGTCTACAAAAAGACCAACTTCCTCATATCATATCTCCACAAATATCGCTCGAAAAGCTCTGAAATTCGGACCCAAGGTTTATCATGATTGCTTCTCAAATGAGTTTTGTTTGTGACTTCTGAAACGTCATAGAAAAGATGTTATAGCGAAAATACCACGATGACCTGTTTGGAGCAGCGAAACCCTAGAATCCAAAGCTCTGATACCAAATGTTATGAAACCAGCTCAAGAAAAGATAGAAAAGATAGATCAACGCCTTAGAATTCAGCCTCTTTGAGGGGGCAACCTCCTTTACATTACATAAATGAACAATTCTTGGATGATTCAAATGAAAAAACCTCCTTTCTATATATAGGAGTCTATGGAGTCAAAATATAATCCAGCCGACCTAACAATAATAATATAAAGCCACAAAAATAACAATAGAGGGATTCTATGGGGCACAAAAATAACAATATGGGGGTAATAGGGGCACAAACAATATAAATAATGGGTATAAATACAATAGTAATGGGGTAATCACTAGTATTATAGGGACCCAACACTTCCAAAGCCATCAAAAGTCTATAATCATTACCTTGTTCATCTTCATCACTATTTGACAGTCCATCACTGTCTTCATGTGTGTAATAGCTCTTCTTACTTACATTCTATTTTCTATTCCATATAACTGGTTCCTTACCTTTGTCAAGCTTATCTTTATGAGGAAACTTGGCAGCATAGTGACCGACTCTTCCACAAGCAAAACATTTGAAAGGTAGCTTACCTCTGAATCTTTCAGAACCCTGTTGAAGATTCTTGACAAAATTTGATTCTTCCTCTTCTTCCAACATATGTACTGAGTCATTGTAATCTCCTTTTCCTAAGGCTTTGAATGTGACTTCTCTCTTGTCTGATGGTCCCCCTTTTCTCATTTCGTAAGCGGTTAGGATTCCATGTAGTTGTGACATGGTAAGGCTTTGTAGATTCTATTTTTCTTCTATGGCAGAAACTTTTGATTCAAACTTAGAAGAAAAAGATATTAGAACCTTTTCAACCAAAACAACTTCTTTTATTTCTTCACCCAAATTTTTCATACAATTAACAATCTCATCTATATGTAGGAAATAGTTAGCCACACTTTCATCATTGTACATTCTGAGATTTTCATATTGAATTCTGAGAGTTCGTAGTTTTGCTCGTTTTACCTGATCATCTCTTTCATAGCTCAGAATGATCTTGCCCATATTTCTTTTGCGGTTTTGAGCTGCATAACCTTGACGAATTTTGATTGAGATAGAATCCCTAATAGAGTACTGACAACCTTTGCATTTGTTTCATACTGCTTCTTACCAATCGTATTTGTAGGGGTTGCTGATGGAAATGTGTATCCTGTTTCCACGATATCCCAGACTTTTGTACCAAGAGATGGAAGATATGTTGTGATTCTTACCTTCCAAGAAACAAATTTCTCCCATAAAAAATTGGTGGCTTGATCGATGCTTCTTTCGCGTAATTGCTCATGATGATGGATCTTCCTTCAAGCAATCAAGCTTCTTCTGAAGGACCTGCTCTGATACCAATTGTTGGAAATAATACTGAGAGGGGGGGTGAATCAGTATTATCAGGTCAATTATTTTTCATTTCATAATCAGATTTGTATATGCTACTTCAGTTAGTAAATACCATGTATGTACGCAACTTCAGTTAAGGAAACAAGCATATATAAGCAGACTTGTAAATTAAATTATTCTTCAAATGTTGATCATTAATCTGTGCATCAAACCATATGAATAGTAACTAGGAGCAATAAAACAGAACAGGTAATCACACATAAGAACACAAGATATAAGGTGGAGACCCAATGTGGGTGAAAACCACCTGCTGCAATTCGTCTCTATCTTCTTTTAATTAGAAATTTCCTTTTACAATGTTTCTGTACTGGTGCAGTCTTATACTAGTACGCAGGCTGCTACCTGAAGAAGGCTACAACCTTCTCTTTTCTTCCAGGGACCACGTTTCATAAATTTTCAGACTGGATCCATGAATAACATCAATCAAATATCAAGTATATATGCATCAACCAATCTCTATTGCACCAAAAAAATTGAATCAAATAATCACTTCTTTGAAATGTTGTACCCAGAAAACAGTGGCAGTAACCAAACAAAAATTCTAAATCCAAAACTCTGCAGCAATACCAGGAGTAGCTAAAACATATATTCAAGAGATGTACGCTACTTCAATGTGTACCACCTACGTGCATACGCTTTTGAATCAAAGCCAACCTACATATACACTATTTTCATTCACAGAGCGAGCGTGTATACACGCCTTTTCTTCGCTTAACCTGCGTATAGATCTATAAAAGATAATACATCCTTTTCACTTATTCAGACATCAGTTATATCCAGATTATCAGATTTATAGATCAAGTCATGCGCCAAAATAACAGATCAAAATCACACAAAGATACTACTATTCAAGCCTTAAGATCTTGACCCATCAATAGTACTTATCCATCTTCTTGCACTCAGGTTCCTCCTCCTTGATTCAGATTCAGCTATGCACCATAAACCAATCACCAGTATTCTAGATCTTGCTCTTCCTTAGATATTCAATTCTTCCTTTTCAAAAATTTTCCATGCCTAATGATCTCCTTCCCCTTTTATAGACTTATGCCTTACAATACCATGGTCCAAAACCATAGAGAACCAATACTAGGGACCCAATACCTGGGTTCAATACTTCGGATGCAATACCAAGGTCCAAAACCATAGGTCCAAATACCATGGACCCAAAAATAAGCTTTCCCACATGTACGCACTTTTCCGTGCATGAAAGTGCGTGCATACGCATACGCGACTTTTGATCAGAAATATCGCATGTATATGCGACTTCGTCAAAGGAAACCTGCGTATACCTCTTTTTCTTTCATTCTAAGAGCCTGAATAGTGATTTGCCATCTGAGTGAGTTGCCATCAAGGGAAACAACTATGCCATAGTGCCAAACCTATGTCATAATGCCAACATGGTGTTATGACCTCTCTCAAAATTTTAATGCAATCGAACATGATATTTTAATATTTTCATTTCGATGTATTCTAGCTAAAGTAAGGAAAGAGTTACATCTTTAAAATATTAACTCCAAAATGAACCACTTTTAATTTTCCAATGCAATTCAAAGCCCTAAGTGCCAAACAATACAATGTAATATATGCACAATTTTCTTGAAAAGTATGAAAATGTAATCTATGCACAATTTCCATTCTTTTTATGAAAATGAGAATTCTAACCATGCAAATGTAATCTGTGCAAGATAATTTTTCAAAATAAACACACGATGATTCCAAATTAGCGAAAGAACAATAAGACTATTTTCCTTCAACAATATAACTAAAGAACCAATTGAGTGTAAGTAAAGTAAATTGGGTGAAAATTCCAAAGATCAAAAGTGAAGACACTCAAAGGAGATTAACACTTAGACATAATTCAACCCCCCGATTGAGGAGGAAATTGTTTTGCAAAAATGAAAGAAATATTTTTTAAGAAACTAACACAAACCTCTAAGTAATGACCAATGGAAATCAAATTAATAATTTCTCAAAAATAAAATTCAAAACACCCAATCAACTTGACACAGACTCTAGGAAGGTACAAACAAGTCTAATAAAATAGGAAAAACCCAAAAATCTGGAGTTGATGAGGATAAAACTGAAATTTTCAAAAAATCTAGGTATGTGCGCAGTTCATAGAGCAAACCAGTGCACATACACATTGTTGCATAAATAAAAGTGCGTAGAAGTGTGCATTGTTCCTAAAGATAAAGTGCACAGAAGTGCGTACTGTGCCTAAAGATAAAGTGCACATAATGGGAAATTTTGGAAAAAAAAGAAGTCAAATAAAATCGAAAATCCATATTTTTAAGATTTCCAAACACTCAGAGAGGGCTTCTACAAGAGGTTCAAAAGGTCCAACAAGGAAAATAATGGAGAGTGAGACGAATCCCCAATGGAGTTTCTAGTTTGTTATGCGGACTTATCCCTCTTGTGGAAAAGAGCAATCTCCCTAGACCTCAAAGAAATATAGTAACAAACAACAAGGAAACAAACACTATGACAAAGTTCACTTACTGTTTAATCAAAATTCTTGATGAAGTCCCTTTTTGAGCTTTTAACCATATGCTCCTCCTTGATGCTTTAGTGATCTTCCCATTTCTTTGTACAACTTCTCCATGGTGTCTTGAAGGAGATATGCATAAACAAAAACATACACAAGATCAAAGCATCTAGTATATGGAATAAGAGATAAATGAACTAATTAACTCGATCATATATCATAAATTGATCAATATGAAATCATAATCTATGTAGGTGATCAAGTAATCCCACAAATTGTATCAACAAAGACATAATTGATAAATAACAGTTGTTTTTTTATTAATAAAATGGATAAGAGACTTACAACCTTGAAACCTTGATGTTGCAATTCCCTTCCCATAGTCTCCGACCCTCTCCTGGAATGAGTAGCCTTCCAACCTTATTTCTACAATATAAGCCTACTTCCAACAATCCTCTTAAACCCTCAGGGCTGTGTTATATTTATAGGCCAAGGAGGGGATGTTTGGGACACATTTCCCAAGGGATGAGATCCACCAAAGGTGGGATACATGTTCAATAATTAGAGGGAGTAGCTCCATGATGGGAGGGATCAGGGCTAAATAAGCATCCATTCAAAGCATGTTACTTGGGAAATATATGACTAACAATTCTTCTAGACTTTACTTTTTATTTTTACATGTGTTAAGTCATGTGCGCTCACCACAATGTAAGACAGTGCACAAATATGCGCAATTTCTAATGGACTTTTCTGCGTATGCGCAAAGATTGACTAGGGAACTGCAACGAAAGCTAGAAACATTGTTTTAAACCATGGGATCTAGGAATTTCATTCTCTTTGGGAAAATTTGGTTTCTAGCTTTGCAAGGTGATTCTTTGGAACACATTTATGGATAATGGAAGATCCAAACCAATGGTCATTTGCCTAATACGACAAAATGCCATGTAATAAGAGGACAACCAAGAGCATTGTTACTTAAGAAAATACGATGAAAGATGGCTTTGTCATAGAAGATTAGGACATATAAGTTTCACCCAATTACACAAATCAAGCAATCAAAGACGAAAGTTGGGTTAATCAAATGGATGAATAACTTGATCAAATAGAAACAAACCATACATGGGAGTTAGTACCAAGACCTCATGATAAAAATATTATTGGGACAAAATGGGTGTTCAAAAACAAACTAAATGAAAATGGAGAAGTAATTAGAAACAAAGAAAGACTTGTTTGCAAAGGCTACGCTCAACAGGAAGGAATATACTTTGAAGAAACATTTGCACCTGTAGCTAGACTTGAAGCCATAAGAATGTTTCTTGCACTTTCAAGCTTTCATAACTTCAAAGTATTTCAAATGGATGTTAAATCTGCATTTTTAAATGGGGATCTAGAAGAAGAAGTTTATATTGAACAACCTAAATGATTTATTCTAGGAAATGATAAAAATCTTGTTTACAAGCTTAATAAAGCTTTGTATGGATTAAAACAATCTCCTCATGCATGGTATTCTTGTCTTGACAAGTATATTCAACAACAAGGTTTCAAAAAGGGGTCAGCAGACAAAAACCTATATATAAAATTTGATACAAATAAAATTTTAATAGTTGTTGTTTATGTAGATGACATCATATTTGGAAGTAATGTAGAAAGTATGAGTCAAGAATTTGCTTCTGTTGCACAGCAAGAAATTGATGTCTCTACTTAGTGAACTAACATACTTTCTTGGTCTTCAAGTTCAATAAAAAAATAATGGTATATTTCTCTCACAAACCAAGTACCTTAAGCATATTTTGAAGAAATATGGAATGGAAGACTGCAAGCTTGTATGCAAACCAATAGTAATAGGATGCAATGTTAGTTCACATGATGATTCTCCTTCAGTAAATCAATGAAATACAGATCTATGATCGAAATATTGCTCTAGATTACAATCACAAGACCAGATATTATGTATTTAGTTGGGATTGTTGGACAATTTCAAGCAAATCCTAAGAAAAATCATCTTCATGTAGTCAAGAGGATATTCAACTATTTACAAAGAACTCAATATTTTGGTCTATGGTATCCCAAAGATGAATATCTTTCACTTCATGCTTACATAGATGCAGATTGGACAAGTAACATTGATGATCGAAAGAGTACGAGTGGAGGATACATTTATTTGAGACCTCGCTTGGTATCACTATTCATCAAAAACAAAGCTCCATTGCTTTATCTACTGTTGAGGAAGAATATGTTTCTAATGCATCTTGTTGTACTCAACTTTTATGGGTGATGCAAACAATGCAAGACATTCACATCAATTATCCTCAACCTATACCTATTTTATGTGATAATACTAGTGCCATAAGTATTTCGAAAAATCTTTTCATGCACTCAAAAACCAAGCCTATTCCCATGAAATATCACTTTTTGAGATAACAGGTGCTTGAAAAAAGGTCAAACTAGAGTATGTTCCTTCAAATGAACAAGTTGTAGATATATTTACAAAACCACTTCCATGTGATTCCTATGAATATCTCACACATAAACTAGGAGTGGTCTCTGCCTCCTCATTTTGTTAAATATTTTGATAGATATTTCATGTTTAGGGAAGCTATAACTGCAAATTATTACAGTATACTTTATGTATGCATATCTCATGAAGGACAATCATGTATATACATGAGTATGGTTCTAAAAAATAACATATGTTTCTCTATAATGAAGAAACAATTGGACAATCTCAGGGAGAGGTTCTCGCATATTTCAGTCAGTTGTCTTGTGTCTTGGTTAGTTATAGTCTGTTGATATTCAAATGCTATTTAGAAGTGATATTGGCTTATGATGGTTATCCGTTTTTTCTGTTGTTTTTGGATTTACTAATTGATGATTTGGATGTGATCAGACTTGACAGCGAATAAGTTGGCACAGGTTCAGGGGGAGCATGGTCATTGTTCAGATTCAACATATTAGACCTACAATTATCCTCTCTACAACGGGATAAATAAATCTTCATTCAACATTAGTTAGCCCTTTTCCCTTGATGTCAAAGGGGGAGAGTAGCTTGGTGTTTGGAGAAGAATGCTTGGAGAGAAGCTTGGTATGTCTACAGATGTGTTTACAGGTATCTAGAGGTACTGGTAACCAAATACCAAAGTGGTTTCCATCAAGTCTAAATAGGTAAATTGTTGGCATTATGACTATGTTTTGTCCTTGATGGAAACTTGCTTGATAAATATGTCAACATGATGGTTATGTAGATGTTATAGTGGATATAGAAAAAGGAAACTCAGTTCAGAGACAGAGGAGTGATAAAGATGAAGTTTGGAAAGTATACTGGGTCATGTGAATAAAGGATTTGTACATACATGGGTATGGTGAAGAAAAGTTGTGTACAATTTCCACACCATGGTATTTTCAATACCATGGGTCTTTACCATGGTATTGACCCATAGTAATGAGCATGATAATGGATATTTGATCCAGTCAAAGAATACCATAGACATTACTAAGGGATTGGTCTAGGGTATTGACTAACGTCTAAGCTATATAAGGAGATGGAGATCAAAGTCTTAGGAGTGAAAGTTATGTGTTTTTCTATGAAGGATTCGATCTAAAACAGATGTGTGCTAAGGAACAAGGAAAAGACACAGATTTGAAAAATATGAAGTATGGTATCATATGTACTTGTTTAATTTTCTTGTTAATATATAACTATGATAGATCTATGGTGTTAGTGATACTATGACATGAATATGAGATAGTAAGGATTAAAAAGTATATTTTGTGGTTGCAACGAAAGCATGACTCACTGATTTCAGATATATACATTGGTTTTCCTCTAAGAGATTTCATACATACACATATATTCTTCTAAATAGTAGCGTATATATTCTGAAGTATGGATAGATCTATATGTAGGTGACAAGTATGAAAAACACGTACATACGCATAAGTTCTTTATAAAAGTCACATACATATACTAGGGTTTTGCAGTATGAGCTATTAATGATGTTTGATCAATTTTGTTATGTTTACTACTGTCTGTCGATGGTGTCTCTCTCATGATAAGTTGTGTTTATCAGTCTAGTTGGGTTGAATTGTTTATGGAATGATATGTTGACTAGGGATGATGCTACTCTGTGATGATCTATATTAGGTTCAATGATTTATGTTGGCTTTAGTATCTGATTGGGTGAATGATTCAATAGCACAGTGATTCAGATTCAGTTATCAATATTTTGAGCTCTATATGCTGTTATTCTCCAGGAGAAGCACATACATACATGGGTATGATCAGTAACAATAACATATATAATTTGATGCATGTTTGATAAGGGTTTGGAGTGGCAGCAGCTGGTTTCTATTATGGGTAACAATGTTAGACATGGTATATTTATGAGTGGAATATTTGAGACTAGATCCGGTTTGAAACATTCTAAAAAGTGATCCAAAAAGAGCTGAGGATAGTAGTCTTCACAAATGGGGTTGTAGTTCCCTTCCAGTAGCAGCTAGAAAATGAGAGAAGGTTGTAGCCTTCTGTAGGTAGGAGCCTGCATACTGGTTAAACTATGCGCTAATACAATATTGTAAAAAGATTATTTTTAATAAAAGAAGAAGTAATAGACAACAACAACTATGCTTTTCTCCCACATTGGGTTTCCACCTAAAAATCTTGGTGTTCATATGGTTTTGTGTGTTTATGTTTTATCTGCTTCTTAACTTCTCATGCTTACAATTTAATTGATGAAAAATAGAACAATAATGCATTTATTAATGTTGTATAGATGATCATATGAGTTATCTAGATATACACGGATTTATGTAGTATTAGTCACGTACATACACTAGTTTCCTTTACAACAGTCATGTATAATAATCCGAATATGAAATTGAAATTGAAAGTGTGTAAAATATTGATTTTCCCCCCCGCACCCCCCATCAGTTTTTTTCCTAACAACTTAATATTGATGAGATTCAATGTGTTAATTATTACACTCAATTATTGAAATGACATCCCTATTACTATGAAACATGTTGAACTAGCACTATTAACAAACTTAAAGGATATGCATGGGGAGAGTCAACAATAAAGAGATTTGAGTGGTAAACAATGCATCAACATGTTTGTTTCAATAATGAATTGTTTGTCTTGTTAAATGTAATAATAACATGAAAAAACATACAATTTAGTGTCATAATACTAACATGAGAAGAAAGGGCCTCCTTGTGTCATTTTGAAGAAAATAATGTCGCACAAAATGTTGTCTCAATATTGCAACAACAAAAGTCTTGATGATCAATTCTAAAAGAGAAAAAATATTATAGGATTATATTAAAACAATTGTGATTTGATATTGTAAATTTATTGTTTAACATGAATAAATTTCATACATGAGTGTTATTAAATGGATGAAGTCCAAGAAATTGATTTTTTCACCCATGGGGCCTCTTAAAATTGTTGATTCAAGACCATGTATGGAAATGTGATCTTCTCAAAACATTCAATCATTGTGTGTTACCATTTTGGACTACTGAATAATATGTGTGTGACTTCAATGTGCTTGAACACGTATCACTTTTACGTAGATCCCTTTAGGCAATTTCTATATCGAATGGTGAAACTTATAGAAAGAACTAGCATTTTTGTACTCCCTATTGTTATAGACATTTTTGGGCACTGCAACCCCAATCATAAATGTCCATAAACTAAGGGCTCCTAAGTCCCTAAAGGTGTTGTTCCAACCCCTAAAAGAAGAAGGTCAACTAATTACATCATCTCCCAGAAGTTCTCCTTGAAAAACTACTTAGAACTGGTCAAAACTAGATCATTTCACTTGCTCCAAGGCTAGGGTGCGATGCATCTCACCTTGTACACACGGGAAGTGCGTTGCATTTCAAAACACCCTTCTATGGGGTGCGATGGACGAGAAAATACAAGTGGCAGAGACAGTTTGCGAGGTGGATGATCATGGAATCTTCCAGAAACTTCTCCTATGACACTTGCCTCTCTGAATTTGACCAAGGATGAGTAAGAGATCATCAATCTCCAAGTGGAATCAAGAACTATCATAGAGAAGACACTAATCAAAAACCCAGAGCTGACTCACACCTCTGCAAATATCTATATATAGATCTCTCATCCCAGATATCTAGAGGCTGGAATTTTGCATCTTGTAAGGAATTTTTGTTGGTTTCTTGAGACAACATCATAGTGTTGGGTGATTTAAGCTTTGTATGAGGTGAAGAAGGGCTTACTTGCTGAGAGGATGATGTTGGGTCAGAACAACTAGTTGTAACTCCCTTGGCTCTTTCTTGATTATCAATAAAATCTATTCAAGTTTTCCTACATACTCTTGTGTCATTTATGTTTTATGCATTTGTATGGTCAATTTACATCTAATCCTAGATTGTTTATGATTATAGATCCATGTTCTTGTATAGTGTTATGCTACTGTGATCCTACAGGTACTCTGTGAAGCTAGGCGTACAAGGGAGCAAGTAGCGAAAGACTATCAAGAGAGAGAGGAATCGAACTAGGAGATAAGCGCAAGACAGAGGTTGGTCTTCTTTGTTCTTCTCTCATCTATATTTCATAAAGGAAAAATGAAAGTAGCTTTACTTTGTTTGTTTCTAAGGTAGCTACCACAACTTAGTGGGATAAGCAGTTTTGTGTAGACACTTTTCCCTGTAACAAAATGGCGACTCCGCTGGGGAGCGACTAGGTTGTTTGTTTATCTTCTTTGTTGTTTATTTTATAAACTTACAGACGGAGCTTGAAGTCGAGCCAGGTAGCTTTCGAGCTGCATTTGCTATGCAAATGCAAAGTAGATAAATACCGCTTCAGTCAATCTCCCAGATTTGTTTATGAATTAAACAACTGATTTACAAACTCTCTAATTGCCCTCGTGGTAGCTCTTGGAACCTCCTTAGATCTACCCCTGATTGTTGGTTTACTAATTACCATTTTCTCGGCCAAAACCCCTGAACTGAACTGCAAACTATGACCCGGAACCCAAGCAAAGTCTCGTCTCTGGTCCAGCGTAGGCTCTGTTCTATGAATCTGAAATTCAGCACACTTCCTGAGTGTAGTAGGTGCGATGCATTTCAAGTTCCCTGTGTTACAGGTGCGCTGATCAGACTAGGCATTGTTCCTCAGTTTTGGTTTTTGTGTTCATTCTTTTCAGTTCTATTCATGAGTTTTGCTGTTTGTAATTAGTATATCTCTGTTTGAAACCCCTTTCCTTGCTGATATTCCGCCTCCATTGTGCAAAAGAACTGTAAATGTTTTTGTGTATTTGTTGAGTCATTTTCAGTTCCCCTTTGCAAAAAGTAACGTAATTGTACTGTCGTTCCTTAATTTGAAAGTGTCACAAGTGTCGTTTTCAGTCATAGGAGAGATTTTGGTTGCTCTTGATAGTCGATTACCCTGTTTCTATTGTATTTGGTCTGAATTTGTAGTTTTTCTAGTGTCGAAAGCAAGTATTCATTTTCGAATTGTAAAGTGTTGTGATTGTCTCCATTTTTTATTTTGAAAAGAAACTTGTTAGTAATTGTCGCTTGAAAAGTAATTCAGATTTGCGCATTAGCTTTCTTTTTATCATTCACATACTAAGAAAGCCGAAAACAAATACATGCATGTGCATTTTCATTTAGACTGTTTGATTGGTTTGATTTAGGACAGTGCATATAGTGTGTGCTCTTTGCTCTTTGTGAAAGAATATTGTCTCTCTTTCCTTAGTAGCTAGGATTTTCATTGCACAAAGAAGATAAAAGGTTGTTTATCATCTTAGATTGCATTATAGGAATTGTACATCTACATCACGCAGTGAACCTGAAAGGCAAATTTCTTAAGCAAGATCAACTATAAAATAAATTTAATGAATCTAACAACTCTTTGGAACCTAACGCACAACATCTAGAAGTCTAGGCTAGAGACGTATTCTAGCGTCGTAAAGCCTGGTAACTATTGTTCTCACTGATGGTTGGGTGATTCCTCCACTTTGAGATGATAAGTGCTAGTACGGACTTGTGCTCCCACATACCGTCGAGTATATTTTCGGAGACCACAATAGGCTTAATCCTTTATCCATAGGAAGCCATGTCTGCCACCCTATCGATCGCAATGCACTGAACACAGCATTCAGGAAGATTGACTGCCGTACCGTAAAAAGTATTCTGCAATTTTGCGATTGGTTTGGTAATCCCTCTACCTAGATTTCCAGAGCAGTCCCTTTTGTTCCTTTTCAGACTCCTTAATGGAAAAGGTCCATCTGAGCACTTGTCACTTCAGACTCATTAAAAATCTGAGGCGACTAGAGTCATATTTTGTTTTTTCTCGACTCTTAAAAATTGAAAAAACAAGTTGTGTCAAAAGTGTCTAAAATTCATTTAATTCGGAAACATACTTCCCCTTTGATTTTTAGTTGATCGAGTAATCCACAATCGTGGAAGAAATTCAATTGAAACCCTGTCGTTCGCGGAGGCTTACGAGTCAACCATATTTGTCTCCAGAATCGAAACTATTACGGACAAAGTGAACTCGTTTAACCAGTTCCAAATCTCCTGGTAAAGTTAGAACAAGTGTTCCAACAACATTAGAGACTCCGGTTACTCCAAACATTTCTGGTATCCCTGCCTTTACAGAAGAACTTCAGCAGCCACCAGAGGACAGTAGTACTGATCCTAGTCTGAGGGTAAACACTTGTGTCACTGAACCAGTTCCATCTACAATCGGTTCAGAGAGTGTTGTTCCTAAAACATTTGTCGCTGCAGATTCCATACCTTCTTCGACACCAGAAATATTTTACGGACCTAACGGTCTACCCCTTCCACCTGGTCTGATTGGTATAGAAGAGATTGTGGAGGATCCTCCATTTAGTACTCCATCACAATTTGGAGTCGGGATCACTTTGTATCCTTCTTCATCAGAAATTAGTCTACTGCCAGCGGAAGCTCCTGTAGAATCGGTAGGTAATCTTTTGGATAGACTAGAAATGTCTGAACAACCGTCAACATCTAGGACTGTGTCATTTGACACAGCGATGGTATAACTTCCTGCTATCACTCCAACAATGTTCGCCGGTATACCATCTGTCCCAACTAGCTCTCAATCGCTAGAAGGAGCCCACTCAGGGGCTATTTCGACGGTATGGTCCGTTCCTGTTTGTTCATCTGGAATAATATCCGGGAACTATAATGTTGAGTCTCAACAAATTGATCCATTTGGAGGTCAATTTGGGCAGTCCGGTCCTCAAGGGCAAACCATTCCCTTAAGTACCGGATTACCGCCGTATGGGGGGCAGTATACCCTTTCATTGTCCCCTCCGGGAGGACATCCATACGGGAGTTCACAACAAAATTTGGGTTATACTGGAATTACGTCAAGCGGTTGGGTACCGATACTACCTCAACAACCAAGAGTTGTATATTCGATGCAACAATGTTTACCTATGTCAAGTATACCAACTACGCCAGCTATTGTAACGGTGTTTCAAGTTCAAGCGCTGCCTGTTGTATGCCAACCTCAGGTTTCTTTGGTTGTAATGTAACAGCCTCTTGACCCTGCAACTCAACCACAATCACCGACTGGTGGAATGACACATGTTCAAATGGGTACAATTACCCCTCATCTTGGTCAAACAGCTAGTATCGGACAACAACACATGGCTTCACAACCATGGCTAGTGCAATACCAACAACCGCAGTTCCAACAAGTATACCAAGGTTCTGAGCAACAAATCTTTGCAAATAGTGGACAGCCGTATATTCAAAACAGTCAAAATCAACCATTCTACAATAATCATGCCCACCAACCTTACCAAATTTACCAGCATCAAATGCATTATGCTGGTATGCAAAGACCAACTGCTCAGGCGATCCAATCTTATCCTGGGTATGCTTCACCTAACCTGAATCAACAGTTACCATTTGTGGCGACTTTAGAGTTACCTGATTTAAATCGGTTAACAAACGATCCAATCGCTTATGCCCCTTGGTGGCCAGCGATTCCGCATAAACTTCCGTCAGATATTCCTAAATTTAATGGAAATCTCGGTGAAGATCCATCGAATCATGTGATGACCTTTCATCAGTGATGTTCATCAAACACCCTAAACGATGATTCGATTAGGCTTCGCCTTTTTGAGAGGACGTTAACTGGTCCAGCAGCAAAAATGGTATATAGAATTGCCCAGAGCTTCATTTGACAACTTCAGTACCCTAGCCACATCCCTTTTAACCCATTTTCAGTTACCAATAAGGTACGAAACGGGAACGAAACTTCTTACCAATTTCAAACAAACAATGGCCACTCACATATCTGATCATATACATGAGTGGCGACGTCGTCGTAGAATGGTAAAAACGTATGTTCCTGATCAGCTTTTAGCTGAATGGTTTATTAAGTCATTATTTCCTTCTATTACAGAATATGTGGCAAAAGGGGGAGTCGTCACCGAAGAGCAAGTCATTGCTCATGCACAATATTTAGACTTGATTTATACTCAGTCTGGCACGCTCTACGATAAAATACCTGACACTCCTAGACCAGAATTCTCAGTCCCTCCTCCTCCTAAATCAAACAATGACTCTCATGCCGGCGATGGCGTGATTGGTGCAACAGACACGAAATTGACAAAGGCTACATCTAAAAAGGCCCGTAAGATTTCCAGTCAAAATGCAAAAGAGGAACTTCTTGCCTCGGAGGCAAATGTCGTGTCGACCGACAAGGGCAAACAACTGAAGCAACCAGGGGGCAAGAAGAAAAAGAAAGGGAGGAAAAAGAAGCAGGATGAGTCATCTCCTGAAAATCCTTCTGCAAACCTTTCTGGGCAAAGGAAACCTCCTGCAGGGTGTTAGATATACGATGAGGATCATTGGATGAGAGATTTTATACATAAAGCTGAAGTTAAGAAACTCTTTAAGAGTTCAAAAACCTCAGTAGTATTGACTGATCCATTTCCAAACCCAGGAACCAAACTGGTTGCTAATCAAAATGCTTCCCGATCCCAAGTGGTTATGTTGTCTATCTCAAAGTAGAAAATGATGCTTTGACAAGGAATAAAGATTAAAGGAATCCATGGCTGTCGAATAACAAGGCTAATGAAAAACCTAGTAGTTCGACAACAACTTTGACCGAAGTTGTGCCACCCATTATTCCTGAACCAATGATAAAAATGCCAAAGGGAGTAGTACACAAATCGACATTTAATCCTTGTGACAAAGTAGCACAAAATTATAATATAGTAGAGGACCTGGCCCAATCACTGTCCGCTATGTCGACACTTGAGGTACCGCAAAATTGGCTCTCCCAAAAGCAGGATCTATTATCAGTAATAGGTGGGATTGACCCAACGGATTCTAATCTTGTATCCTTTAATCACAAAGGATATGACCCTCAGTTACCAGCTCAACTAGCTTTCCTTATTCAAGTTAAAGCCCTCAACAAAACTATTCATCAAACAATTATTGATGAGGGGGCATCTACATGTATTATGTCGATGAGTTGCTCGAAAAATTTAGGCTCAACACCCTTGTCGCGATCATCAACAATGTTAAAAGCATTTGATGGACGGTCATACACTCCATACGGGATTTTAAGTAACTTGCAAGTTGAACTAGGGGGAAAAATAGTAGAAATTGATGTTGAAGTAATTGATGGAAACCTTGATTACAACATCCTACTGGGAAGGCCCTGGATATATGCCATGGCCGCAGTTGTGTCGACCTACTTCAGGAAGATTGCATTTCCCTTTCAAGGAGGAATTACAATTGTCGACCAACAAACATTTCTCCCCAACAGTTCACAAGTTATGGGAAGCATTCCAATGATCCATGGAAGCAATCATTCACTTCAAAATATTGGAGTAGGCCTCCTAAAAGACTCTGCCTTAATGGGTACTTTTTCCCTACCGCCTTCGAGTAATTTGGCGGAAGTGGCCACAATGGAAACCTGCAATATGAAACATTCTATATCTAATGGATTCAGAAAATTCCTAAACATTTTGTCAGCATGGATCATCACCATTTTATAAATATTGTAGCAATCAATTTTCTTGGCTTGGGGGGCAAACCCAAATCAACGCTCATCGAGTGTTTGGATAGATAAGTCTAAGGAATATGGCACCTCTTCAGATCCTTGGTCACATGTACATTCTACATATGAAGGAATCATTCAATCAATGATGATAGGAGAGGCACCATGGGAAGATTACCACCATCACTCCCATCTTTCGGATTACCATGAAGATTATTCCATCAACCTTAATCATCCAGCAGTTTTTGATTTTCTATCAAATACTGTAAATACGGTGGATTTCGAGGAAAGTTCTTATCTCGTGTCGACCTCGTTAAAAAATGAAACAAGGAGTCATGAGGATAGTTCTTTTACTGTGTCAACCTCATTAAAAAATGAAACAAATCCCTTTCTAAATCGAGTCTTTGATTACTATCTCGTAAAATCAAAGTCGAGTCTTTCGGAGATCTCGAAGGTAAACCTTCATTCCAACCACCAAGATGAATGCAATGAAGCTTGGGGGACATGCACCTCGATTTGCGTTATTATGTTGGGGGCATGAAAACATATCACGAGCAATGTTACTGCAAGGTTCAAGCTCGTTAAAAAATAAACCCGCCATGAGCAGTGTTACCACAGGGTTCAAGCTCGTTAAAAAATAAACCCGCCACGAGCAGTTTTACTGCAGGGTTCAAGCTCGTTAAAAAATAAAAACGCATCGAGCAGTTTTAGCACATAGTTCAAGCTCGTTAAAAAATAAACATAAGTCATGAGCAAATGTTTCTCCCCGCATTTAAGCTCATTAAAAAATGAACTATTTCTCGGTAAATAACCATCGTGAATGTAGTACTTCAGCCTTTAAAGCCTTGGTCGTGTTCTCATCATCACCTCCACTCTGTATTGGCCAATCATTCACCTCCATTTGATTGTTTACCCCTTTTGAGGAACAGCTGCGAAGAGTGATCCTGCTAGCCATCCTTGTAACACTGCCGTGATTGGAAAATTCCAAACCTTACCTGGAATCAGCTGCTACCCAATTTTATCACTCGTTCCTCAAAGACGAGTCTCCTTTAAGCTCTTTTCAACTGACTCGTAAAATATGAAAAGATTTCTGAGCCATTGACCTCTCCAGCTCGTTAAAAGGACCGGAAGTGGTATCCCTCCTTTAGATTTTAATTTTTTTGGACCTGAGGGATTATTACACAAAAAGATCGAGCGCTTGTTTTATTCGGCTCGTTAAAAGTATCGAAAATTCATCCCTTATGTATTGTTTTATACTTTTTCAGACTTAAGGGATTAGATGACAAAAAATGATTTTTGGAGTTCCTTTATGTCCTTTTTCAGACTCTATAAAGTTGAAAAGGACCAAGTTGTCTTTGTCGTTAAACTCGTTAAAACCTAATAGCGACAAACTTGTCCATAGCAGACAAGAACAAGTTTCACTATCGCTAGGCTCATTAAAACATAGCGATGGGTTTTCCTGAAGGGAAAATTATAGAACAAGCATATGTTATCCTCCTCAAGCTTGACAAAAATAAAGAGGTATTGGTCAGCAATGATTGGGGAAAATTGGGAAGAAAACTTGAAGGAACTTTGTTGGTAGCAAGTCGCTCTTGAACATGACACTTTCACTTCGCATCCAAGTCGGGTTGGGTTGTTTCATTCACTGGTCACATCACCATGGTCCCATCACGCCATCCACATTTGGGGTTAATGCTACCAATCCATCACGTCAGTGTTGCCGATATGTTCAAGAGAAGTCACTCAGAGAATTCACCTGTGTCTCACCCGCTGCAATACATTTACGCTCCACTCTTTCATGACCGCCACCCTGAACCTTATATCACCAGATCGTTTTCACCTCCATTAAAATCATTTGCTCCATTCCATGTCATTGATGTGGGATTCATTAAGGCCCTCCTATGACAGATCACTTCTTGTTGACATCAGCTCATTATCCAAGAAGCCAATCTAGGGACACCCCTTTCAGTACTTTGAAGCTTGCATGCCTCAATGGCAAGTTCCTCACTTTCGGCGACAGGTTTACATCAATGGACTTCAACCGAAAGATTTTGCGTGGTGTTCGACGCCAAGTCCTTTATTCGCACCACGTGAATTGTACTGCAGTACCTTAAGGGTCATTATCATTATTGGTGATTCCTCTCGCACCTGTTAACAGCTTACATCATTGGCTAGTAATTAGGCGATGTATTTCCATGTTCGACTCCAGAACACCTCTCACATGGATCGAATTGTACTTTGAGTGAAGATAAAACGAGATTGAAGACCTCGGATCTAGTTTCATCCATCCGGGCTGTGATATATGTTGGGAATAATACTGAGGGGGGGGGTGAATCAGTATTATCAGATCAATAAAACTTTTCAAATTTCATGCCAGAAACATATACGCTACTTCAGTTAAGTGAACCAGCGTGTACACGCTACTGTGTCTAAAGCAACTAGCGTATATCCAGAAATCTTATGATTCAGTTAGCTTATCTTCAGTAAATGCATCAGAACATTATTAACCATTTTAACAGTAAACAGGTGCAGTATAACAGAACAGATCATCACACAAAAGCCACACACATGAACACCATGATATAAGGTGGAAACCCAATGTGGGTGAAAACCACCTGCTACAATTCATCTCTTTCTTCTTTAATAAGAAACTTCTTTTACAATGTACTGGTGCAGTCCTTTACCAGCACGCAGGCTACAACCTGCAGAGGGCTACAACCCTCATAGCTCTTGTACTAGCCGATCCATTTACTAGTACATAGGTGCCTGCCTACAGAATGCTCCAACCTTTACTCGTTTTCCAGCTGCTACTCGAAGGGAGCTACAACCCCCTGGTTCTTGTACTGGCTGATATGTTTACTAGTACGTAGGTGCCGGCCTACGATCTTCCGAGGACCACGTTTCATACATTTTCATACTGGATCCATAAGATAATCACCATTGTAGTACAACCTGCATCATCAATCACTGAAACACCCAATACTGAATCACTGAAACCCTGTCAACAACATCATAACAACAACCAGATCCAACTCCATCTTCAAATATCATACTTCACATTGTCAATGCTACTTGGATGAACCCAACCTGCGTGTATACGCTCTTTTACCAAAACCAACCTGCGTACAGATCTGCAAATTCAAGCTTAAAACTCCGCAGCTATATCAGACATCAAAACATACCCAGATCATAATAATAAACATGCGTCAGTAGATCTAGTCTATCCACAGTCAAACCATATGAAGATAATCATTCCAAGCCTTGAGATCTCGTTCCATCATCCTCCACATGAGTGAAACCTTGGTTCAGATCACCAACCCATAACCAGCATTTGGATCTCACACTTCCTCAGATTTTCATCACTCACACACACTCACTTCATCATCTGGCCTAATGATCTTCTCCTTATATAGGCTTAGGCCCTTCACAATACCACGGTCCAAAACCATAGTAACACAATACCATCAACTTCAAAACTAGGGATCAACACGTCCGTCGAGACACCATGGTCCAAAACCATAGGCACAACTTCCAAGGACTAACCGCCATGTACCAAAGATAAGTTTTCACATGTACGCACTTTTACTGAAGCCAACCTGCGTGTACACGCTGATTTTCCTTATTGAACCTGCATATATCGCTTTCTTGTCCTGCTGTGCTAAGATCTGTCCTCTGATTAAGTTGCCATCACCTGTACCTGCCTCTGAGTGAGTTGCCATCAAGGACAACACTTGTATCATAATGCCAACAATCTCCCCCTTTGGACTTGATGGCAACCACCACACCAAGTCACTCTCCCCCTTTGACATCAAGGGCAAAGCGCGGACCAAGATATTCTCCTCTTTGGTATACCTTTTGTTGTACATACTCCCCCTGAGTACCTGCTGAAATCTCCAAATGTGCTCCCCCTTTGTATATGCCAAAGTGTACCAATCTATCCATGCTCCCCCTGAGCATATGTTGAAGTTTCTGATTTGGCTCCCCTTTGTATTAATCCATCCATGCTCCCCCTGAGCAGATGCAGGTTCTAAGACCAACAATTCATTCAAGACCATGACTATCATTCATCATATATGATCTGTACCATAAGCATCAGCCTGCAATACCATTCCTTTGATCAAACAACAAGATGTATCATTTAGCTTCATAGACTTTATCAACAACTTGTAACCATAATGCCAACAATGCATTATTTGAAGTATATGCTCCCCCTGAGCTTCTGCCATCTGTTTTCAGTTAGATCTGATCATGCATACATCAGTAATAAGCATCAAGATATCATCATCATCAAGTTAGGATTAAAACACTTCTAGCATCATAAGACATTTCCAGACCTCCTCAGCAGACTGTAACTGTTAACCAATAGAGCATATACTGGACTGAAACATATTAGACCCCTTTTCTGAGTCTGTTCCCACTGCTTTTTCACAAACTGACATATACGCGACTTTGCAGTGTAGAAATCACGTATATACGCGGCTTCCCTTCATTAAACTTGTGTATGAGAATTAGAACGCTGAAGTTTTACACCTTCAGCTCCCCCTAAGTCTGTTATGTCTGTGCTGTGCTGAGTACCCTGTGCTATGCCACATCTTTCTGACTGAACTTCCTTCTTCTTCCATATCTTCAGGCATGTTGATGATTTTTTCTTATCATGAGCTTTGTTCCTGCAATCCTTTGCTCTATGTCCAAAATTGTTACATGCATAGCATCTTACATGTTTCATATTCCTCCTATAGCAATCAGCAGCTTTGTGGCCAAACATATTGCAAGAAAAGCAATATCCATTAAAGTACCTTGAATGTGATGATCTTTCTGCATGATGGTCTTGAAACCTTCTTCTTCTACATATGGCTGCAACATGTCCAAGATTATGACATACATAACATTCAACATTATTCATGGGAGGAGTAAAAGATTTTCTTTGAGGAGTCTCTTTCCTTGATTGTTGATGGGGTTGTCCTTTTATCTCCTTGTAGAGCCTTTCAGATTTTGCATTAGAGATTCTTGTCTTACTTTGTGAACCAGATTCACCTTCAATAGACTCATGAAAACCAAGACCAGTTTTGATAGCAGTGGACCTTTGACTACTAAGAATATCATCCAAGATCTTAGTACTATCTTGAAATCGTAATAGTTTATCTTTTTCTTCTAATTTACTTTTCAAGATATTTACCTCAACTTGATGTTGTTCTTCTTTTTCCAGACATTGCTTCTTCAAGGTCTCTTCAGCTTTCCTTCCTTCATCCAGCTGATTCCTTAGTTTGAGGATCTCGTTTTCTTGCTCTTTATTCAGCACTAGCAGCATTTGTCGAATTCTGGAGGCACATTCCAACTGATCTTCTAATCTGATGATTTCTTCTTTGAGGGCATTCTCCTTTTTTCTAGGTAGATCTTGCTGATCTATGATTTGATCTGATGCTTCATTTGCTTGTCCATCTTCAATCTGAGGTGATTCAGGATCTGAATTCTTGCTTCCACTCAACGGCAGGTTGTCATTGTTCCTTTGAGCTGTTTTCTTCTTCTGACGCACTTTCTTCCCCATTGTTCTACGAATCTCCTTCAAGCGATCAAGCTTCTCTGAAGGACCTGCTCTGATACCAATTGTTGGAAATAATACTGAGAGGGGGGGGTGAATCAGTATTATCAGATCAATAAAACTTTTCAAATTTCATGCTCAGAAACATATACGCTACTTCAGTTAAGTGAACCCGCGTGTACACGCTACTGTGTCTAAAGCAACTAGCGTATATCCAGAAATCTTATGATTCAGTTAGCTTATCTTCAGTAAATGCATCAGAACATTATTAACCATTTTAACAGTAAACAGGTGCAGTATAAAATAGAACAGATCATCACACAAAAGCCACACACATGAACACCATGATATAAGGTGGAAACCCAATGTGGGTGAAAACCACCTGCTGCAATTCATCTCTTTCTTCTTTAATAAGAAACTTCTTTTACAATGTACTGGTGCAGTCCTTTACCAGCACGCAGGCTACAACCTACAGAGGGCTACAACCCTCATATCTCTTGTACTAGCCGATCCATTTACTAGTACGTAGGTGCCTGCCTACAGAATGCTCCAACCTTTACTCGTTTTCCAGCTGCTACTCGAAGGGAGCTACAACCCCCTCGTTCTTGTACTGGCTGATATGTTTACCAGTACGTAGGTGCCGACCTACGATCTTCCGAGGACCACGTTTCATACATTTTCATACTGGATCCATAAGACAATCACCATTGTAGTACAACCTACATCATCAATCACTGAAACACCCAATAATGAATCACTGAAACCCTGTCAACAACATCATAACAACAACCAGATCCAACTCCATCTTCAAATATCATACTTCACATTGTATACGCTACTTGGATGAACCCAACCTACGTGTATACGCTCTTTTACCAAAACCAACCTGCGTACAGATCTGCAAATTCAAGCTTAAAACTCCGCAGCTATATCAGACATCAAAACATACCCAGATCATAATAATAAACATGCGTCAGTAGATCTAGTCTATCCACAGTCAAACCATATGAAGATAATCATTCCAAGCCTTGAGATCTCGTTCCATCATCCTCCACATGAGTGAAACCTTGGTTCAGATCACCAACCCATAACCAGCATTTGGATCTCACACTTCCTCAGATTTTCATCACTCACACACACTCACTTCATCATCTGGCCTAATGATCTTCTCCTTATATAGGCTTAGTCCCTTCACAATACCACAGTCCAAAACCATAGTAACACAATACCATCAACTTCAAAACTAGGGATCAACACGTCCGTCGAGACACCATGGTCCAAAACCATAGGCACAACTTCCATGGACTAACCGCCACGGACCAAAGATAAGTTTTCACATGTACGCGCTTTTACTGAAGCCAACCTGCGTGTACACGCTGATTTTCCTTACTGAACCTGCGTATATCGCTTTCTTGTCCTGCTATGCTAAGATCTGTCCTCTGATTAAGTTGCCATCACCTGTACCTGCCTCTGAGTGAGTTACCATCAAGGACAACACTTGTATCATAATGCCAACAATATATATTTAGGAAAATAAAGACATCAAATGTACATCATTGCTGCACAGATAATCATCCAATCAAAGGGATGATGGCTCTACCAGAATCATCAGTCTACACTCAGACGATTGTCTGTCTTATGTACATGAAAATGAATTTATAAAGTTGAGCATGGGGATGCCCGCCTCAGCTAGATCATGAAAATATTATGAAGATAATGTATTGTATTGTATCTTATTACAGGTCTCCTCCCAGCTTGAAAGAACTTCGGATACTCATGATAAAGCATTTCACCCGACATCAAAAAAGATTAACGACCTCATGCTTTAGGGGGCAACTGTTATAGACATTTTTGGGCACTGCAACCCCAATCATAAATGTCCATAAACTAAGGGCTCCTAAGTCCCTAAAGGTGTTGTTCCAACCCCTAAAAGAACAAGGTCAACTAATTACATCATCTCCCAGAAGTTCTCCATGAAAAACTACTCAGAACTGGTCAAAACTGGATCATTTCACTTGCTCCATGGCCAGGGTGTGATGCATCTCACCTTGTACACACGGGAAGTTCGTTGCATTTCAAAAAGCCCTTCTATGGGGTGTGATGGACGAGAAAATACAAGTGGCGAAGACAGTTTGCGAGGTGGATGATCATGGAATCTTCCAGAAACTTCTCCTGTGACACTTGCCTCTCTGAATTCGACCAAGGATGAGTAAGAGATCATCAATCTCCAAGTGGAATCAAGAACTATCAGAGAGAAGACACTAATCAAAAACCCAGAGCTGACTCACACCTTTGCAAATATCTATATATAGATCTCTCATCCCAGAGATCCAGAGGCTGGAATTTTGCATCTTGTAAGGAATTGTTGTTGGTTTCTTGAGACAACATCATAGTGTTGGGTGATATAAGCTTTGTATGAGGTGAAGAAGGGCTTACTTGCTGAGAGGATGATGCTGGGTCAGAACAAATGGTTGTAACTCCCTTGGCTCTTTCTTTATTATCAATAAAAGCTATTCAAGTTTTCCTACATACTCTTGTGTCATTTATGTTTTATGCATTTGTATGGTCAATTTACATCTAATCCTAGATTGTTTATGATTATAGATCCATGTTCTTGTATAGTGTTATGCTACTATGATCCTACAGGTACTCTGTGAAGCTGGGTGTACAAGGGAGCAAGTAGCGAAAGACTATCAAGAGAGAGAGGAATCGAACTAGGAGATAAGCGCAAGACAGAGGTTGGTCTTCTTTGTTCTTCTCTCATCTATATTTCATAAAGGAAAAATGAAAGTAGCTTTACTTTGTTTGTTTCTAAGGTAGCTACCACACCTTAGTGGGATAAGCAGTTCTGTGTAGACACTTTTCCCTGTAACACCTATGGTATATGTATCTTCTCGACATCATTAACAATAGTTTTAGGTTTTTGGAGAATGATTTGCAAACCTTGGGGATTTTCTGTAACACTTAGAGGAAAAATATTATAATTCAAGGGTAAAATAAGCCTCCAGTGAAGGTATCACTACCTACAAGGTAATGACCTTATGATACATACATTGATTTGGTGAAGGGAATTAGTGAGAGGTTAATGAAAACTAAAAAATGTATTGGTGAGGGAGTTGTAGCAAAAAATAAAAACATTAAATGATATTTTTCGACCATGGAGGCCTCATTAGAGCCATAGGAAGTGAAAAAAACACTCAAGGAAAAAAACGCATTAGTGAGGTAGTTATAGCAAAAACATAAAGCATCAACTGATATGTTTTTTGCTTGGATACTTTGTTAGATCCTGAAACAAGTAAAAAAATGCCTAAATCCTAAAGAACATTAGTGAGATAGCTACAACAAAAAATAAAGCATCAAGTGACGCAATTTCCCTTGGAGGCATTGTTGGACCCCACAAGTGGAAAAATGCACTAGAGGAACAAAAATAGCCATTGGGGAAACTTTAATAACAAAGGAAGACAAGAAATGATACATTTTCCCTTAGATAACCTATATTGAGCCCCATATACACCAATAAATGTGGTTAAGGAAAGTTGTAGCACTAGGGTAATTGTAGCAATGTGTCAAGGAGGAAATTGATACATTTTTCCTTAAGGAAGCCTGACTAGTCTCTCAGTAAGCTATAAATTGTTACGAGGGAAAAAAAACACATCAGTGAGGCTACTACAACAAAATTCAAAACATTAAGTGATGTATTTTCCCTTGGAGGCATTATTGGGCCCCCAAGGGAAAAACATGCACTATATGAGCAATCATAGCCATTGACACAACCATAACAATGAAGTAAGACAAATTTATGCATTTTTCCTTGAGGAATCTCTATTGAACCCTAAATATACTAAAACATAAGATAAAATATGTGGTGAGGGAAAACACACACGAGATATGTAGCTGCACAATTTTTCAACTGATTATAAGATTTCTTGGAGGATTACTTGGAGACTAATCATGTTTAATCTCAATTGGATATTATTTGGTTTTGTGATAGGGGAATTTTCTTACCAAATTTATTGTGTCACTTTGAGAGGATGTTGGAAGGTTTTAACTCCATTTCATTTATGGTAACAATGTTTTTGAATGTAAAAAATATAATGATCTAGTATTCCTCTAATACCAGCATAATCCAAGATCTTTCCTTCGGTTTTTGTTAGCATAATTGCATAAAAGAGCATGTAAAAACTATGTAAGCAAATACTTAAAGAAGAAGCAACATAATGGATAACATAAAGATAATGCACACTGTTGGCTAGTTGAATTGTTTATGAATTAAACATTCAAGTACCACATTAATTGTCAACCAGGGAAAGTCTTTTTATTTCAAAGGCTACTGCGTACTGTATGTACTTAAAGTCTAAAAGCATCGAAAAGCTGTAGTATATGTAATTCTTACGCTATGTCATTACAGTACTTGTTAAGATGAAAGCAATTAATTAAAACTATGAATCTGGAAAGCAAAATAATGGATGCTCTGTTGGCAGAGGATCAGGACCCTATCCTCCAGATGGGGACGTTCAGCACCTGCCCCTGTAATCAGATTTACTAACGCACACTGCACTCTCATTCACCGGTGAGAAACAAACTCAAGTGATTAATGAAACAGAGTACTAGCAAAACAAAGAATACCAGAGGTAATGCTATCAAATCCAAACAGAGTACCAGAAAGAAATTACTGCACACTTACACACTTGACAAGAAAGTAAATGGGTGAATCTTGTGAGGAAGGTGGGCCCAGTCCCTCTCACAAGATTCCCCAGGAAAACGAAGACGGGATTAAGTGCTCAAAACAGTATTATATTCATCTGCCAAGAAGATTAAATACAATAGAGTTCAGACTTGCTGATGTTCTCAGAATCTCGATTACAAACTGACCGTAGACACCGACTAACTCCTGTTTCATGTAGATGTCTCCTCTTTATAGAGGAGACATCTATTACAATAGAGTATTACAGCCTATTCAGTTAACCCATCTTGTCAAAAATAAGCAATTCAGAGTGCTGTTACAACAGTATGATAATACATTCTTTTCTTGAGCTTTAGCTGTTACACAGCGGGTAACTGACTTTGACCGTCTTCTCGGGATCTTCATATTCCTTCGCCATTTCCCCATGCTTGTTCATGCTGACTGTGTTCTTCTTTCTTTAGACTTCCGCTTGATTATGCCACGTCAAGATTCTTTAGATAGCTGCCATCTGTTGTTCGTGGCTGTTACAAAATAGCTTGCTTTAGGTAATTGCTGTTGCTGACTGTAGCAACTACGGAGTTGCTGCTTCTGGTGTTGCAGCAACTGCGTAGTTGCTATTTCTGGTGTTGCAGCAACTGCGTAGTTGCTGTTTTTGGTGTTACAACAACTATACATTATAACTCCTGCAAGCTTAAGACGATTATTTGACAATTTAGTCAGCGTTTCCAAGGATAAGTATAAAGATATTCACGAATATGAAATAAACAATTAAACATAGATATGCGGAAGGTTACTTCATACCTTGGGGTTAATATGTCATTATAAAATAAAAGCTTTCAACTTATGACTGCAAAAGGGTAATAATACGGCAAAAGATAAGGTCAAAAATAGGTCAATTGTGAGTCCCAACACACACAAAAGTTTGATAATGAAGTTCATCCAATGTGGACTACGTCTTTGGGCGCTACTTCAGTAGTGGGGAGGTTGATTCATTCATCTCATAAAAAGGAAAGGAAAGTACATGGAAAATACATCATTATACCTCCAATTCAGGGAGTGACTTGAAATTTGAATCCTAAAAACACAATAATCATAGCACCAACTAGTTCATCTCATCCTCCTAAGACTTTTGACTGTAAAGATGACCTACTTCTCAAAGTTACATTGTTGTCTAGAACTTTATGCCTAGAAATTAATGAATAATACGAGTTGTTGTCGTGACCCTTGAGATCTACTACTCAAATGAAAAAATAGACTGCACCATTGTGATACTTGTGAAATTTTGGTTAAAATGAGTATAAACTTGGCTATATTCTATCATTGTCGTCCTTCAACCCCGAAGGAATATTTAAGATTCCTCATGGCATCAAAAAGAATATTCTTTGAGAATATTCCATGGAATATTCCCCTAAAATATACCCATATGGAATTGTGCCATTAGGGTTACGTGCACACCGTTCCATGGCTCCAGGTTCTGTTTCGCTAGGTTATGGCCCTACACGGATTACTCACAACTTCACTATGTTGGCATTCTTTGTTGAATGATTTGAAATGGGTTTAAATATCAAAAGTGCCAAAGAATAAAACAAAGTCGTCTGTTGGTGTGTCGGTCACTGTGTTATGTTTAAGTCGTTGAATTGTGGGTGGCTCAGGTTCAAACTCCTGCAACCCTCATTTTTACGTTATAACAAACATTGATATATATCTATATCTATATCTATATATATATATATATATATATATATATATATATATATATATATATATATATATATATATATATATATATATATATATATATATAGATGTATATAACATGTTATGTCTGTTACATAACAATGAACCATATGTATAACCATCAATTTCGGTGCATCATTAGTATTTAAAATAGATTGCTGAATTTCTGTATAAATTCACCACTGTTACAACATTTTTTTTATCCGCATACCGATTTGAACATTGACAAACCATCGTTGAAATATTTCGTTAACAGTTGTTACAACTGTTGACAATATATGGACTTTGTTATCACCTAGATTGACCTTAGGCTGAAGGGAGGCAATTCCAGGGTAACCACAAACCAAGCTTAGCCTGGTAGCTAGTCCTACCAAGTCAGGAGAGGGCTTTCTCCATAAGGATCTCAGTCAAGATGATTGGATCAGGTAAAGGATTTTTGGCTAGGTATAGTAGCTCTAAAGGTTTTGATTTAATTTGTTGGTGTTTTTCTAGATCAGATGGAGCTGGGCAGTTTAGGTCTAGGAAATTAGGTCAGAAATGCAAGGTGTTCTACGGGGAAAGGTAGGCATAGGCTTTAGAACTTTAGGCTTAGTGGTGTGAGCTGTTTAAGACTAATGAGGAGCTAAGGAGGGCATGTATGGATCCTTCTCAAACAATAGAAAATATGGAATATTGAATTATTTCCCAAGGCAGAGCACTGTTACAATGGATTCTACCTATCAAACTTGATAAAATTCAATAAGAACCAATGAAATGGATGATTTCATACATAAAACATGTAAAAAAATGATTACAAAAGAAGAAACTGTGCTAAAACTCCATACCACAGAGATCCCATAAAAATAGCTGCAAATCCTATTAATCTCTTTGCCAAACTACTTACAATGATGTACAATCAAGCTCTGAGCATTCAAGTGAGTCCAACCTCAACAAATGACTATGAAAACACATGACATAGGCATAAAAAAACATCATCCTAGCCTCAGGGGTCGAATCCATGAGAAGAGGAGCTGTTTCAACAAACTCTAAACAAGGAACTGGATTCCAGGCCACCTAACAACTTGCCTCTAAAAGAGGGGAAACTGATTCATTTCCCTCAAAACAACATTTAATCTAATGAATCTACCCTCTATCACTATTTACCTACCATAATTAAATGAAAAATCATCATTTACATTGCTAAAATATCCATCATGAGAGAAAATCCACAATCATAGTGAAAAATTGGAAAAATAGGCATCCTGAGCAAACTTTGCCCTACCCGCAGGGCCACTAGCTCAACGCGTAGCGCCACTTTCAAGTCACTTTGTGAGACCTTTCCGGCATCCAAATTGAGCCCATGATAGCTCATTGGAAATGTATTCAAGTCTATTTTCTATAACACCTAGAATATCTATATTTAGAGATCATTTGACCCCTCAAAACGTGATTCTCCTAAGGTTGCTTTTGTGTGTCCAAAAAGTGGAAGAAAGGTCATTTTTGGAGTGTTTTTGGACCTTTTGGTGGACCAGTTCTGCTCCAAAACTTTTGCAAATTGCTAGGGTGCATGTCCTCACTGCCCTAAATCCAAAAATGTAATCCATTCCTCCATTGGATACCCCTAGGAAAAGCGCAGTGCCACGGGCTGTTTTCCTGTGTATTAAAATTCAAAATTTGCCTAAAACTTGCCCAAAATTTGTGTGAAGCACCACCATCATGTGCTTTGATGAGCCAAGGAAGCCTCAGCCAACATTATAAGTCTATCCTCCTCTTTCTTGCCATTCAAGGCCCGCCTTAACCTAGCTTTCAACTTCTTGATTCTTATGCTGCAAATCCTATTACGAGTCCTGTAATTATAGGAAATGTGTTTGAGCATATGATTATCTTTGTTGGTCTTTTGTAGTAGCTTCTTGAGGTGTAGGTTGACCCTCTCAAGCCAATTTTCTCTATCCTCTTCTATCTCCTGCTCAATAGGGGTCAAAGTGACTTATGTTTCTTTGTCACTTTGTCGTTTTTCCTTGAGAACTTGCAGCTCCATAAGGACTTGTTTGTCACTCAACTGTTTGTTTTCCTGCTCTAAATATGTGATGACATACTTGGCCCTCTCTAAGTTGTCCATCAAAGCCCACACTTGAGCCTCCTTTTCCCGTATGATGATGTCTTTTATTGTCTCCCTCTCCTGAGCCTCTAAGTCGATGGTCTCAATGTCATGCTGCTCAAGTTCATCATGTTTTGCCAGGTCAAAGTCCCTTTCCTCCTCATCATCATCTGGCATGTTTTCCTTTCCATTGTGCAATTGTTGTACCTGTACCTGCTGTGTTTATGAAGAAAGCAAATCCCCTTCTACATCTTGTGGAGCTAGCATTTGCCTATGGTATGATGAAGAATGCAAGGTCCCTTCCCCATCTTGTGGAGCAAACGCATGCCTAGTAGCTGCAAACAATCTCCTTGTGCCTCTATGATATGTCATGTAAACGGAAACCTTAGTAGTTCTTGTCTCATTAGCATCCTCATCTATCTTCACCTAAGCACTGTTGGAAGGTCTTCCTTGTCCATGTTTGCAAAGTTGAGGTTGTATGGAGGGAATGAGTGAAAGTGTTTTAGGAATGAGGGGAAGGGAGATGAGCTTGTGGCTCGGAAATGAATGAAGGATTGAGGAAATGAGAGGGAAGACTTGTTTTTAGAAATTTCCCTTATGGAAGAGGCATAAAATGAAGGAATATAGATGAAGGGACCGGTAGTGATATAAAGAGGGGCTTCTAGCTCTAATGATAGGTGATGGGAAGAAATAAAGGGGTTTATGGTTTTTTAGAATAAATAGAGAAAACTAGGGTTTAATTTTAATCATGAAGAATGGCGCTTATGACTTTCATGTGCAAGCAAAAAATGAAGGTGAGGATGGTAAATTACTTGGAAAGAGGAAAAGAGCAGACAATTTGATGATTTTTAGATAGGAGGAATGACCTGTTATAGAGTTTTAGTGAACCCAACGTTTCGGACTACCAGGTGAGTCCATCATCAGGGGATGCGTCATTGAGGGTTTGGAGGCTTGCTACTCAACATGCAACACCTTTGACCAGATGCGCACCACCTAGCTCTACGTGCAGTGCCAATGTAAAAATACACTGTGAAAATTTTCTAGACGCGCAACGCCGACCTCTATGCGCAGTGCCACCTCTTGAATGCGCAATGATTTTTACAGTCCACTTTTGGAGTCCTTCCTGGTGTCCAAAGTGTGAGTGGGATAGCATGTTGGAAATATTGTCGAGTCTACTTTCTAGAACATCTTGAATTTTTCAATTTGGAGCTCATTTTCCCTATCAAAAGCTCAATCTCCCAAGACTGGTCAAAATGTGCAAAATGAGGCTGCCAAAATGCAGAGTGTTGTTTCAGTCAACTTTTGGAGGTCTTCCTCAACTCCAAATTGAGCTTAGGATGGCTCATTGGAAAGCTCTCTATGTCTCATTATCATTTTACTCATCAAGCAAGTCATTTGGTCACTCCAACTAGAAGAAATATTGATTCTCCCAAGGTCACTCCAGAAGTGCATCAACTCTCCTGAGGCAACTGTATTTTTGACATTTCTCGAAAACCATGACACCTGTGTAAAAAGTGAAGGTAGTTTTTCTTCCTTAGCCTATTTTGGACAAAAACCACTCTCACTTTTTCCAAATTCTGCCCTGTTTGGTCTAGAACATAATTTGAAGAAAAATCGGCCCTATGTGTGGCAAATGATTTGTCCCTTGGAATGACTAATTGAAAAATGATAGAGACATGATGTGTATGAGTTGGGATGGCCTCATACTCGCTAAAATGACCTCTCTTATGCCTCATATACTCAGATGTCTCTAATTCCATAGCCAACCCTAGCTCAATGGGTGAGGAAATTATGGTTTAGTGCTTGTGGAAAATGATGGTTTGGACACCCTTAGGAAAAAAAACAACTCCCTTTGGCATGAACTTAACCCTTTGAAACTTTACCCTTTTTCTTGACTATTTCCTTTGAGAAATTTATCTTTTGATGGTTTGGCATCTTTGGAACATTGATTTAAAAGCTTGGGATGGTGAAATTATTACATTTGAAAGAAATAAAATACATAATGAAATAAGCATTTCTCTTTAAAAATCATCTTCACATGGTGAAGGGATGTTATTTGATCACCCTTTACCTGCTGGTCTTATGCAATGGAATGAAACCTTGGCAACCCTAATGACCTAATGAAACCTTGAAAAACCCTAAAGACCTAATGAGACCTTGAAGGACTGAATTTCAAGACGACATAATGACCTTAAGACTGATATAAATGGCATGATAAAAATAACTTTATGGATGATTTACAATCAACAAGATATGAAACTATGCCAACAAGTAATCACATTTAGGGAAGAGTGATGCTTTTGGACTAGGACTACCATCAGTGACTAATTTTTTTTGCATGACCTAATGGAATGATAAAAAATTTCTGAATCAGACCCTTAAAATGATATGAAAAGAGGATTTTTGATCAATGATGGCTGGATGCAAATATTGACACTAACATCAAACTTATTGGTGATGGAAGCTCCTTAGAGGTGTCAAGAACACTGTAGAACAAGTGCCTAACCATGTGGGCCAATACGGTCAAAAACTTAAATTAAAATGCATGACTGAAAACTGACCACTTGGCGACACAAATTGACTTTTACTCAACTAAAAACTGACTCAATACTAAAACACAACTGAAAAACTGGAAAAGATGCTGAAAATGGAGCTTATTCAATAAAACCTACTCTAATTGTTCCATTCATCACCTGATCAAGTGAAATGAAACAACCAATTCAACCAAGTAAGCATTCTTCTGCTGTTTGAATTCTCCGCAAGTGCTTGTTTATGAGCAAGAAGAAAGAACTACTGAAATGCAACTCCCTTGAAAACTTGTAAACAGATCCAAATTTTCCCAAATTGAATAATATGGATTCTCTATCTGACTCCAAAAATACTGCATAAGGATCTTGAAATTCGTGTGCACTAGGACTTAGCTCATCCAGTGGATTAGTTTGCTTCTCCTCATACCATGAATGCAAACTTTCATCTGAGCTTTGCGATGAGACTCCTGAAAATGAAAAAGAAACCGACTGCCAGATCAAGTTTGTATCAATACTTTTTCCAAGCTCACATTTAGCTAATGGAGAAGGACTTTGACTGCAAACATCATCCAACACATCAACTATTATATCGTGAAAAACTTGAAAAGACTGTTGCAACCCATTTTCTATTGGTTCTAATGAGATTGCATGGTTTTCTATAGGCTGCTCATTTGAAGATATACTATGAAAAATTCCTTTCAAAAACTTAAATGATTCAAAACATAATGGTATGGAATCATCTTGCATCATTTGATCATATGTTCCAGTTTCTGAGTCTTCATCTGCAACCTGACATTCAATGGCATTCAGAGGCTGCAAATCTAGATATGAGAAGTCTTGAGTAAGGATTTCATTGCCCTCTAGATGGTCAAGATCAAAACTTATCGATGGTTGATTCTTGATTGCACGAAAGTTGTCTCTGATGAGTTGAAATGAAGTAAAACAAAAAATCAAAGATCCTTCACTTACTTCAAAATTTTCTGCACTTTCATCCTCACTTCCATAGCTGATATGTAACAGTTGATCACTGTATTCGAGTTGCTGAAAGTGAACTTCCTCCTTCCACAAACTAGTTGTTGGTTTATTTACAATATTAGTTTTTGTTTGGAGAACATAATCATCATCATACTGATCAAACTTAGGGAAATCATCCGTGTAAAACACATCATCAAGAATACATGTCATATCAACATATCTCTCTTCTCCAAGATGATTTATAAAACAATCATTAGCAGGTCTATGACAACTGGGATAAGAAAGAAAATGTTTTGGATCAGCAACTTGTTTTTCTTCAACCACTGAGCCGTGGTCTCGAATATCATACTCTTTCCTTGTGGTGATTTTTTACATCATCTGTTCCACTGCACTTACCAAAATGTCGAGCTTTACCTCTAATGATGTCCATTCCTCTGGATCTATGTTCTTCATATTTTCTTCCTTCAACTTTTCCCTTCTGATCAACAGATTAGCCTCTACATCTACTGCACTGTTTTTCATCTCTTTAAGTGTTGCAAGGTTTCTTTTCCTCAGCTAAAACTCCATTTCCGGATCAAAGGCTTCCAGGTAGTGTAAGAGAGTGGATCCAGGAGGAGGTCTTATATTAACTGGCATTGAAAAATAGACTTGGTTAAACCTGGTAGAAAATTGTTGTATCGTCTCCCCTGACAGTGTTTTCAGCTGGTTATATTCTTCTAGAATCAAGAAAGGGTTCTGTATGACCACCCACTTGTTGAGAAAAACTTTGATGAACTGCTAGAAATTTGAGATGCTCACATCAGGCAAGGTTTTGAACCAACTCTTGACTTTTCCTTGAAAAGAAAGAGCAAAAATCCTAATACTGACATCCTCTTCATCAACTTCAAAAAGGTCAAGAAAAGACTCAAACTTCAGTACATGTCTCTTAGCAGTGATGTTGTCACATTCACCATCAAATGTTGGTAGATATAGGTAATGATTTTTAGGGAAATCATGGGATATAGGAGGTAAAATTAGAGGCTTGTATCTATTTGGAATTTTACAAGGTATAGGGGTATATACAAAAGTTGTAGAATCAATCTTGGTCTCTTTAGGCTCATCAGGTTTAAGACGGTCATCATAAGATTCGAAAGAAGGGTCTTGATCAAGATCAAAGGCATGTGAATATTTGATATTCACAATCTTCAAAGGGAAATAATCAAATGCAGGTCTAGGATCTTTTCTTGAATACAATATACTTTGTAAAGCCTTCTTGACATTCTCGGGAAAAGAGAATAAATAATTTATAACAAAGAACATAATGTCTTGGATGAAATTCCAACTTGAATACCTGATCTTTCCCTATTGTCCTTTCATGTTTTTGTTGGTTGGGTTCATCTTCCAGTGGAGTCCTTGGATCTGATCTCGAAACTGATTTGGAGTCTCCAGGTGAATGATTTCAGCCTTCTTGTGTCTGATAATTTTCCACCATCAACAATCAAATCTAGACTTGATACATTTTTCTAAGGAACATAAAACTAAGTTCCCCAGTATGGTCACCACTATGTTATCACCTAGATTGACCTCAGGCTAAAGGGAGGCAATTCCAGGGTAACCACAAACCAAGCTTAGCTTAGTAGCTAGCCCTACCAGGCCGGGAGAGGGCTCTCTCTATGAGGATCTCATTCAAGATGACTGGATCAGGTAAAAGTTAGGCTAGGTATAGTAGCTCGAAAGTTTTTGATTGAATTTGTTGGTGTTTTGTTGGATCAGATGGAGCTTGGCAGTTTAGGTCTGGGAAATTAGGTTAGAAATGCAGGTGTTCTATGGGGCAAGGTAGGGATAGGCTTTAGCACTTTAGGCTTAATGGTGCGAGGTGTTTAAGACTAATGAGGAGCTGAGGAGGGCATGTGATAATCATGGATCCTTCTCAAACAGTAGAAAACATGGAATATTGAATGATTTCCCGAGGTAGAGCACTATTACAATCGATTCTACCTATCAAACTTGATAATATTCAATAAGAACCAATGAAATGGATGATGACATACATAAAACATGTAAAAAAAAATTACAAAAGAAGAAACTGTGCTAAAACTCCATACCATAGGGATCCCATAAAAATAACTGCAAATCCTATTAATCTCCTTGCCAAACTGCTTACAATGATGTACAATCAAGCTCTGAGCATCCAAGTGAGTCCAACCTCAACAAATGACTAAGAAAACACATGATGTAGGCATCAAAACAACTCATCCTAGCCTCAGGGGTCAAATCCATGAGAAGAGGAATTGTTTCAACAAACTCTAAACAAGGAACTGGATTCTAGGCCAGCAAACAACTTGCCTCTAAAAGAGGGGAAATTGATTCATTGCCCTCAAAACAACCTTTAATCTAATGAATCTACCCTATATCACTATTTTCCTACCATAATTACATGAAAAATCATCATTTACATTGCTAAAATATCCATCATGAGAGAAAATCCACAATCATAGTGAAAAACTAGAGAAATAGGCATCCTGAGCAAACTTTTCCCTACGCGCAGCGCCACTGGCTCAACACGTAGTGCCACTTTTAGGTCACTTTTGGAGACCTTCCCGACATCCAAATTGAGCCCATGATAGCTCATTGGAAAGGTATGCAAGTATATCTTCTCGAAAACCTAGAATTTATGCATTTGGAGCTCATTTGACCCCTCAAAACTTGATTCGCCCAAGGTTGCTTCTCTGTGTCCAAAAAGTGGCAGAAAGGTCATTTTTAGAGTGTTTTTGGACCTTTTGGTGGACCAGTTCTGCTCCAAAACTTTTGAAACTTTCTAGGGTACATGTCCTCACTGCCCTGAATCCAAAAATGTAAGCCATTCCTCCATTGGATTCCCCTAGGAAAAGCGTGGGAAGTTTTCCTATGTATTAAAATTCAAAATTTGCAAATGACAAAATTTGCCCAAAAATTGTGTGAAGCACCACCATCATGTGCTTTGATGAGCCAAGGAAGCCTCAGCCAACATTCTAATACTATCCTTCTCTTTCTTGCCATTCAAGGCCTACCTTAACCTATCTTTCAGCTTCTTGATTCTTATGTTGCAAATCCTATTACGAGTCTTGTAATAATAGGCCATGTGTCTGAGCATCTGATTATCTCTGTTGGCCTTCTGTAGTAGCTTCTCGAGGTGTAGGTTGACCCTCTCAAGCCAAGTTGCTCTATCCTCTTCTATCTCTTGCTCATTAGGGGTCAAAGTGACTTGTGTTTCTTTGTAACTTTGTTGTTTTTCCTTGAGCACTTGCAGCTCCATAAGGACTTGTTTTTCACTCAAATGTTTGTTTTCTTGCTCTAAATATGTGATGACATAGTTGGCCTTCTCTAAGTTTTCCATCAGAGCCTACACTTGAGCCTCCTTTTCCCATATGATGATGTCTTTTATTGTCTCCCTCTCTTGATCCTCTCAGTCAATGGTCTCAATTTCATGCTGCTCAGGTTCATCATGTTCTACCAAGTCAAAGTTCCTTTCCTCCTCATCATCATCTGGCATGTTTTCCTTTCCCTTGTGCAACTGTTGTACCTGTACCTGCTGTGTCGATGAAGAAGGAAAAGCCCCTTCCACATCCTGTGGAGCTAGCATTTGCGTATGGTCTGATGAAGAAGGCAAGGTCCCTTCCACATCCCGGGGAGCAAACATCTGCCTAGCAGCTGCAAACAATATCCTTGTGCCTCTATGATATGTCATGTAAACAGGCACATCAGTAGTTCTTGTCTCCTTGGTCTCCTTATATGTCTTCACCTGAGCACTGTTGGAAGGTCTTCCTTGTCCATGTTTGCAAAGTTGAGGTTGTATGGAGGGAATGAGTGAAAGTTTTTTAGGAATGAGGGGAAGGGAGATGTGCTTTTGGCTAGGAAATGAATGAAGGATTTAGGAAATGAGAGGGAAGACTTGTTTTGAGAAATTTCCCTTGGGGAAGAGGGATAAAATGAAGGAATATAGATGAAGGGACTGGTAGTGATATAAAGAGGGGTTTCTAGCTCTAATGATAGGTGATGGGAAGAAACAAAGGGGTTTAGGGTTTTGTAGAATAAATAGAGCAAACTAGGGTTTAATTTTAATCATGAAGAATGGCGCTTATGAATTTCATGTGCAAGAAAAAAATGAAGGTGAGGAGGGTAACTTACCTAGAAAGAGGAAAAGAGTAGATAATTTGATGATTTTTTGAAGTTATGGAGGGTTTGGAGGATTGTTGCTCAATGTGTAGTGCCTTTGACCAGACGCGTAGTGCCTAGCTCTACACGCAGCACCAGTGTAAAAATACATTGTGAAAATTTTCCAAACGCGTAGCGCCGACCTCTACGTGCAGTGCCACCTCTTGAACGCAAAATGCTTTTTACATGCCACTTTTGGAGGCCTTCCTAGTGTCCAAATTGGGTGTGGGATAGCTTGTTGGAAATATTGTCAAGTATAATTTCTAGAAAATCTTGAATTTTTTAGTTTGGAGCTCATTGGCCCTATCAAAAGCTCAATCTCCCAAGACTGGTCAAAATTTGCAAAATGAGGCTGCCAAAATGTAGAGTGTTGTTTCAGTCAAATTTTGGAGGTCTTCCCCAACTCCAAATTAAGCTCAAGATGGCTCCTTGGAAAGCTCTCTATGTCTAGTTATCATTTGACTCATCAAGAGAGTCATTTGGTCACTCAAGTGAGGAGAAATATTGATTTTCCCAAGGTCACTCCGGAAGTGAGTCAACTCTCCTTAGGAAACTCTATTTTTGACATTTCTCTAAAACCATGACACCTGTGTAAAAAGTGAAGGAATTTTTTCTTCCTTGGCCTACTGTGGGAAAAAGCCCCTCTCACTTTTTCCAAATTCTGCCATGTTTGGTCTAGAACATAATGAAGAAAACCGGCCCTATGTGTGGCAAATGATTTGTCCCTTGGAATGACTGATTGAAAAATGATGTAGACATGATGTGTATGAGTTGGAATTTTCTCATACTCACTGAAATGACCTCCCTTATGCCTCATATACTCGGATGTCTCTAATTCCATAGCCAACCCTAGCTCAATGGGTGAGGAAATTAGGGTTTAGTGCTTGTGGAAAATGATGATTTGGACACCCTTAGGAAAAAGAAACAACTCCCTTTGGCATGCACTTAACCCTTTGAAACTTTACCCTTTCACTTGAATATTTCCTTTGAAAAATTGATCTTTTGATGGTTTTGTATCTTTGGAACACTGATTTAACAGCTTGGGATGGTGAAATTATTACATTTGAAAGACATAAAATTACATAATGAAATTACCATTTCTCTTTACAAATCATCTTCACATGGTGAAGGGATGTTATTTGATCACCCTTTACTTGTTGGTCTTATGCAGTGGAATGGAACCTTCACAACCCTAATGACCTAATGAAACCTTGAAAACCCTAAAGACCTAATGAGACCTTGAAGGACTGAATTTCAAGATGACATAATGACCTCAAGACTGATACAAATGGCATGATAAAAGTAACTTTATGGATGATGTCAGTCAAAAATATATGAAACAATGCCATCAAGTAATCACATTTAGGGAAGAGTGATGTTTTTGGACTAGGACTACCATCAGTGACTAATTTTTTTTGCATGACCTAGTGGAATGATAAAAATTTTCTTAATCGGACCCTTAAAATGATATAAAAGAGGATTTTTGATCACTGATGGAAGGATGCAAATACTAACACTAATAGACTCCACTGAACTTCCCACATAAAAAATGTGGTATATATTTTAAATTTCCGCTAAACAACATGGAACTCATAAAACCATTTTCCATTTTATATAATGGTCTGTCGACTATATAATATATGTCGACTATATAGACGAAATTGCAAACTGTTGACTAGTTGCCATGTAATGACATTAATTGTGGTTACCAATAAAACAAAATCATTGGTTATATATTTTTAAGCACTACTACCAACATATTTTATTTTTTAATTGTTGATTCATGGGTTGGTTGGGCCCAAATGGATATCCATAGGGTGCCACATGGTACCATTTGGTTGGTCCATGTTGTTTTGGAGAATTTGATATCCACGGATAAATACTAATTCCCTAGATAAGTATCCATGTCTATAACAATAGTTTAAAGTGTTTTAGTCTTTTCCTATAAGCAATAGATAAGATGAGAAGATGATAAAACCTAATTGTAGTTCCGCTTTCCTGTTGTATCCTTTGTATCGATCCCGTCACTCCTTCCCATTCTTAATATGCTTGAGAAGTACCTGTAAACACAATAGAAAACAAAGAATCAATCAAGGCAAAAGATCTATTGAATATAAGTGAATGGAACCAGATACATTTCACACATATAAACATTAACAAACAATACAAACATATGGGATAAAGGTTCAAGCACTTTATTGAATACAAGAAGGAATTACAACCATTCGTTTTTTATTCAAAGCCATTCCTCTAGCTTGGATCCCATCCACATCACATCAAAAGCATGACAAACTTGTAGCATTATAATACTTGCTTCAAAGCCAGATCTCATAGCAACATTATCTCCTTAAAATTCAACATAATCCAACCCCTGATCACTTAGATGAGTGGTCAATTTATAGGAAGATGAAGGAGGTTTTGTCATAAGTGGTGGCATTGAATGGCCTTCCATACTTAGAATTAGTTCCATGGAGGAAGGGATGTGTTATGAAACCAGCTCAAGAAAAGATAGAAAAGATAGATCAACGCCTTAGAATTCAGCCTCTTTGAGGGGGCAACCTCCTTTACATTACATAAATGAACAATTTTTTGATGATACAAATGACAAAACCTCCTTTCTATATATAGGAGTCTAAGGAGTCACAATATAATCCAGCCGACCTAACAATAATAATATAAAGCCATAAAAATAACAATAGAGGGATTCTATGGGGCACAGAAATAACAACATGGGGGTAATAGGGGCACAAAAATATAAATAAGGGGTATAACTACAATAGTAATGGGGTAATCGCTAGTATTATAGGGACACAACATGCCCCTCTCCTTCAAAAAAGTGTTGTCCTCAACGCTTGAGTAGTTCTGGATACTTCTGCATAAAATTCTCATCCTCCCATGTGGAATCTTCAGTGGATAAGTTCTTCCACTTGATAAGATACTCTGAAATTGCTCGATTTTGTAGCTGTCGAGTTCTTGTTTCTGTGTCTGCTTCCGGTTCCAATATAATTTTTCCTTCCTCATCAAGTTCTGGCAATATTGTTTTCACTGGGAGCTTGTCACCTATAACCTTCTTTAAACATGAAACATGGAAAACTGGGTGCAATCGAGAAGCTGCAGGAAGCTCCAATTTGTATGCCATAGTACCAATCTTTTGCAACACCTTGTACGGACCATAATACTTTGGTGATAATTTATTATCCTTCTTAGCTTGCTTTAGGGACATTTGCTTATATGGTTGTAGTCGTAGGAATACCCAATCACCTACATCAAAACTTCTTTCACTGCGATGTTGATCTGCCTGTTGTTTCATTCTATTTTGTGCCAACACGAGGTTATCCTTTAAGAGTTGGAGGACTTGTTGTTGATGTTCGATGTGATGTTCCACTGCTTGAACCTTAGAATTTTCTCTTAAATATGATGTGATGGATGGTGGTTGATACCCATAAAGTGCCATAAATGGGGTCATTTTTGTTGCTGTATGGAAGGAAGTGTTATACCACCATTTAGCCAGAGGCAACCATTTGACCCATTGTGTCTGTTTATCAGATAAAAAGCAACGAAGATATCCTTCCAAACATTTGTTTACTATCTCAGTTTACCCATCAGATTGAGGATGATAAGATGAGCTATGAGCTAACTGAGTACCAAGACAAGAAAATAATTCTGTCCAAACATTTCCAGTGAAAATGGGATCTCTGTCACTTACAATAATCTTTGGGTTTCCATGTAGCTTTTGAATTGTTTCCATAAATGCAGTAGAAACTGTATTGGCTTTAAATGGATGTGATAATGCACAAAAATGTGCATACTTGGTAAGTCTGTCAACTACCACCATGATGACACTCTTTCCCTCAGACTTGGGTAAACCTGTGATAAAATCCATTGAAACCTCCTCCCAACATTGGCTTGGAATGGATAAAGGTTGTAATAGACCCGGTGTCTTAATTGTTTCTACTTTATTTTGTTGGAAAACCAAACATTCCGCCACAAACTTTTGAATATCTGATTTAAGGCCATCCCAAAAAAATTCCTTCTTAACCCTGTGGTAAGTTTCTAAATATCCCGAGTGCCCTCCTAAGGGAGAAGTGTGCAATTCCATAAGAATCTTTTGTTTTAGCTGGGAATTCTTACAGAGGTATAAGTGATCTTTGTACCATAATGAATCATTTTGCCAACTAAATGTATGAGACGTACTGGAATCTTGTTGTAGCTTTCGAATAAGTGCCCACACTTCTTCATCATTCTTCCATTCCTCCCTTGCTTCGTTTATCCAATCTGGTTGGATAATAGAAATGGCGCACAACAATGCTTCCACATCCTCATCCTTTCTTGAGAGTGAATCTGCCACCAAATTTTGCTTCCCTTTTTTGTAGATGATTTCAAAGTCATAACCCAACATCTTTGTGACCCACTTTTGTTGCTCTTCAGAGAATAATCTTTGTTCTAAAAAGTATTTAAGGCTATCATGATCCGTTTTTACCTTGAAGTGTCTTCCCATTAGGTAGGGTCGCCATTTCTTAAGTGCATGGAGTATTGCCAAAATTTCCTTCTCATAAATAGCTTTGCTTAAAAACTTTCCCTTGATTGGACGACTTTCAAAAGCAATGGGTCTTTCATCTTGCATTAGAACAGCACCAATTCCATTTCCTGAAGCATCACATTCCACAATAAAGGTTTTTGTGAAGTCTGGTGTAGCTAAGACCGGTGCTTGGCACATTGCCTCTTTAAGATGTTAAAAGGCCTTTGTTGCTTCCGGAGTCCATGAAAATGCATCTTTCTTCAATAATTTTGTTAGAGGTGCTGCTATTCTCCCATAATGCTTAACAAACTTGCGATAATACCCTGTCAACCCAAGAAATCCTCGTAGATGCTTTATGGATGTGGGGATTTTCCATTCCTTAATGACTTTAATTTTGCTAGGGTCTACCTTAACTCCTTCATGAGATACAATATGACCTAGTAATTCATCAATGACAGGAATGGGGAACTTATCTTTAATAGTGAGCTTGTTGAGCTCCCTATAATCCGGACACATGCGCCATGATCCATCCTTCTTGTGCACCAATACTACTGGAGCAGAGAAAGAACTTTGACTTGGTTGAATTGTACCAGCCTCTAGCATTTCTGCAACCATACGTTCAATTTCACTTTTTTGGACATAGGGATATCTGTACGGCCTGATGTTTGGAGGAACACTTCCTGTGATCAGATGAATAGCATGATCATGATCACGCATAGGTGGGAGACCTTTGGGAGTCTCAAATACCTTGGAATGATTGTCCAGGACTTCTTGGAGATCTGGAGAAATAGATGATTCCGATGTGGAAACATCTAGTGAACATAATTGTGCAATTACACCTCTTTGCTCCTTTTTTAGAAGTTATGAAACCAGCTCAAGAAAAGATAGAAAAGATAGATCAACGCCTTAGAATTCAGCCTCTTCGAGGGGACAACCTCCTTTACATTACATAAATGAACAATTTTTTGATGATACAAATGACAAAACCTCCTTTCTATATATAGGAGTCTAAGGAGTCACAATATAATCCAGCCGACCTAACAATAATAATATAAAGCCACAAAAATAACAATAGAGGGATTCTATGGGGCACATAAATAGCAACATGGGGGTAATAGGGGCACAACAATATAAATAAGGGGTATAACTACAATAGTAATGGGGTAATCACTAGTATTATAGGGACCCAACGGGATGAGAGGATAGGATGCACCTTAACTCATTCCTCATCCATTTTCGAGCTCATAGGAGTTGATAAGTGAGGGAACCTTCTAGATGACTCCAAAAGATAAGAATATTCCCCAAACCCTATGTGAATTTCGCTCAATATCACCCAGTGTAGGTGAAAGGAAGCCTAAGTGCTCTGCAGAGCACCATGACATGGACTTAACTACTCTGCAACACACCCTTACATGTGCCTACATGCGCTGGTCGCTCTAGAGGCTATTTTGGGATGTCTTCAAGTCATGAAATTGTCTGGGAAGGAAGCATTCAAAGGGGTGACTTGTTTAGGGCATGTAACAACTCAAATTAGGGTTTGATGAGCCCTAAAACAATGATCTGGATGATCGGAGTGATGTGCCCAAATGGATCTGTAACATCTGCCCCCTAAAACATGAAGTCGGAAAGATTCCAATATCGAATGAAATGCTTTACGATGTGATGAGGAGGTATCAAAGTGGAAAGTGACTTGCATCAATTACAATACATATATCATGATATTTGATCTCACATGAATTTCTGGGGAAGGAATACCCATTCTCAGCTTATAAACTTTCATTACATGTACATAAACAGTCGTCTACAGATATGGACCCATGATCGAAATGACCATCAATGTAAAGTCATTGTACATATGATTTAGTACTCTTGAAATCATAGCCCGGATGGATGAAACTAGATCCGGGGTCTTCTATCTCATTCAATCTTTTTCTCAAGTACGAGTCTAACCATGTGAATATGTGATCTGAAGTTGAACATGGGAAGACACCAACTAATTACTAGCCAATGATGTAAGTTGTTAACAGATGCGAGAGAAATCACCGATAATGATAATTATCCTTAAGGTACTGCAATACATTTTGCATGGTGTGAATGGATGATTTGATGTCGAAAACCATACAAAGTCTTTCTGATGAAGGCCATTGATGTCAACCTATCGCCGGAAGCGAGAAACTTGCCATTGATGCATGCAAGCCTCAAGGTACTTGAAGGGTGTTTCTAGGTCAACTTCTTGGATAATGTGTTGATGTCGACAAGAAGTGACTCGTTGCAAGAGGGCCTTGATGTATCCAAAATCAATGACACGAAACGAGTGTAGTGATTTTTGAGATGGAATTTGACTGGCGACACAAGGTTCAGAAATGATAGTCATGAAAATGAAGGTTTATGGTATTGCAAAGGATGAATTTTTACTGAATGACTTCTCTTGAACATTTCGGAAACACTGAAATGAATTGGTAGCATTGACCCAAAAAAAAGTGATGGATGGTATGATAGACCAACGGTGTAATAACCATCAAGATAATAACCCAACCCAGATAGTCATGATGATGGAGTGAAAGTGTCATGTTCAAGAGCGACTTGCTACCATAAAGTGGTTTCCCCTTTTTCCCATTTTCCCCAGTCATTGCTGACTAGTACCTCTTTATTTTTATCAAGCTTGAGGAGGATAACATATGTTTGTTGTATAATTACACCCTTTGCGTGAATCCATCACTATTTGATGTTTTAACGAGTCTATCAAAGGTGAAACTCAGTCTTGTCTAGATGGACAAGTTTGTAGCTATTTGATGTTTTAACAAGTTTAACAACAAAGATAAGTCATTCCTTTTCATGTTTAGAGAGTTTGAAAAGGGACAAAAATAAAACTCCACAAGTTCTTTTTCGTAGATTTGTCTCTTAATCTCGAAAACACATAAAACAATACGAGAGAGAACTTATTGACCATGTTCAGTCAACATATTCCTTTTTCGTAAATAATCTATCTCAGTCCATAAAAGGGTTAAACTTATATTGAGTAGATGTTGTTTCCAATCCGTTAACGAGCTTAAAAGGATAAGCGCTCAACAATGTTTTCATATTTCGAAGTCTAAAAAGAGCTTAAAGAGGACTCCACTTTGAGGAATGAGTGGTGTCTAGGGTAGAATCTGGTTCTGGTGATCTTGGAACTTCTCAAAACATGTTGATTTATGTGGAGAGTCTGGCTAATAAGACCACTCATTGCAACTGTTCCTCAAAAAGGGTAAAACAACCAAGTGAAAGCGTATGATCGGCTAAAGGGATGGTGGCGATGGGATGAAAACAACCAAGGCTCATCTAATGAAAAAGGTTGACAGAATGGCAATCACGAGGGTTAAAATGGATATGGGTTCATTTTTACACAATCTTGAACCATAGGTAACTATGCTTGGATTCAGTTTCATGTTTACACAAGCTTGAAACTAAAAACTATGCTTGGATTAAGTTTCATTTTTAGACAAGCTTGAATTGACAAACTTTGCTTGGATTCAGTTTCATTTTTACACAAGCTTGAAATAAAGAACTATACTTGAAATTGGCCTACATGCCCCCAACAAGATGAAAGGGAGAGTCTCTTGTAACTAGATGGAAGTCACTGCGGTGAAGTAGGATGGTTATCCAACTCCTTCTTGGCTTCGTCCAGATAGGGAAAAAGGTGAATGGGGTGATTCCTATGGAGTACTAAAAAGGTATGTTTTTAATGATAATTTCAGTGGCTTTTTAGGAGAACTTGTAAACCTTTTTGCATCATGAATTTGGAAAATGATAAAGAATTATAACAAAACATGTGAGATTAATATGCAAGACTTAACCGCTAACAATTGTCATTCCCTCGTGCAGGAAGGGGTGAAAACAAGGAGTTTTTGTTCCAAAGGTAAGGACAAGGATGAGGTAACCGCTATCCTTTTGACGAGAGACCGAATGAAAACAAGGCTAAGAAAATCAAAGCAAATTGGCCCTGAAAAGGAGGTGAAGATACCAGCTCGGCACAGGAGGGAAAAGAGATGATTAAGGATTAACGGTTTGGCGAATCCCTCAGGATCCTTGATCCCGAGGGATCGCTGCTTTATCTATTTTTATACTTAGACATCTCCGCCATCACCCATACAAAAGGGACAACATTGTTAGCTCGGGGAGAGAGTTCGACATGATTATGCTTTTATGTAAAATCTGTTAAATATCAAAACTTTGATCATCGAGTCTCGATAAGAACTGGTTTATTGTAATTTTGTTTCATGCATTAATACAAACTTGGTGATTATTTCATCTCTGCGTCTGGATTAACCTCAAGCGGTGTACCCCTGGAGGCTAAGGGCCCGGCCCTGGAGGACACTTGCTCCTGTATTATTACGATTTGATTTATGCGTGATTTGCTTATCGTCGTTATTTGGTAATCTGATATGCTTTCTAAGTTTACATCGCATGCTCTGTTAAGTTTAATTCATTAAGATTTCTATGGACAAAACTATTGTATTGACTCTGCATCATACTATTGTTCCTTTCAGAGTTGATTGAATATTTAGTCTTAACTGAATACGGTTACTATTTTATTACAAAGCTTTTGTGCTGTACATTCATGTTACAGGATTCATCTTGAAAGTTTTGTTCTTTACGATTGTTGGATTCAGAAGCAATGTTGTTCCATTTTGAAATGCAATCATATTCCTTTTGATTGGGACTGGTGCTTAGATCATATTACTAGTTACGTGTGTTGTGTGCGTATATGGTTTCCAAGCGCTGTTCCATAACTTATCAGTAATCAGTGCTGTTCCATTAGTGTGTGCTGTTTGATCTGCCTTAAGAGTGAAAGATTGTTGTTTGATTACGATTAATGCATTTGAGTTAGTAGATTAAGTTTGATTACTGCTTGTGAGACTTAGTTGTTTAGCTGTTGTTCCTTTTAAGAATTGTTGTTCCATTTCAGAATTGTTGTTCCATTACAGACTTGCTGTTCGATTTCTTATTTTTCGTTCCATTTTCTTATCTACCGTTCCATTTACTAGCATTTGTTGTTTTGGTGTGGGAGACTATCTAAGGCTGTAGTGAGCCTCGACATTTACTGTCTGGTTCCCAGATCCGTGGTTTCTTCTCTAATTTCCTTTCCACCAGTTTCCAAAGGGATGGGTTATCGCTATCGAACCCTTGACTAATAAGTTGCCTAGTTTGCTGAGTGTGTGATTTACTCTTTTGAAGTAGATTAGTTGTAGACAAGCATCCTTTTACTCTTGTATTTCTGAATGCTGTACTACTAGCATTACTCTGACAAATGATAGCCTCAGACTGAGACACTCTTTGAAATAACAAAACGCTCCCGGATTGACATATTAATGTGAGGTAATTAGAGGTGAAAGAGACCCTTTTTATAGCTCTACATTTTGGCATCGTTGCCGGGGAAAGAGTGTAGCCATTTGTCCTTTTTGCAGAGTAGTGTACGAACCTACTAGGGAAGAGTTGGATTTTAAAAACGGAAGGTAAGAACCTACGTACAGAGCATGTAAAAGCCCTGCTCCTCTGTCCGCTTTCCTAACAAATTTGCTATTGATTTGTTTGAATAGAATTTAGTAGTTCATTTGAGTGCATGACTAAGCAGAAAAAACCAGAAAAAATACCAAACCTCCACCCAAGCTTGAAAAAGCTAAGGGGTCGGTGACCCTTGGCCGAACGACCTTCATAGACGAAATCTACAAGAAAGCAGAATCTCAGCCATCAGTAGAACCCAGGAAAATCATTTCTAAGCAACCTACTAGTTCCCTTCAGGCCACAAGATCACCATCTGTAGCCTTTGCTGAGGTGCATAGTCAAACTGAAGAGCAGGACTTTCAAGAAATTGAAAATTCTACTCCAGAACTATTTCAGGAAGGGAAGGTGAAGGAGAAGGAGAAACAGGGGAAACCAAGGAACCAAGATCTCCTATTGGAAAAAATCAGCCATTAAATAGCCCAGACAAGGGGAGTGCTGCAAAAATCATTGTTGAAGGAACCCAATCTCCTCAGACATAAGGCATTCTCATTATCCTAGATAGAGGAAGTGCTATTAAAACTATTTCTGTCAAAGCCATTCCCTCTCAACCTAGGAATACCCTCCTAGATATCCCAGAAGGTTATTGGCATATATTCGACCCTATGGCTCAAAATCAGCCAAACACTCAAACCTCTACATTACAATACCCTATAGTGGATTCTGCAGCAAATGCGCCTATGAAAGCAATCCATCTTCAACATATCCCTACATTTCACGGTCTCACATCGGAAGACCCGGATGCATTTTTACTTGAATTTTATGTGTTTTGCAGGGGATATGATTACACCATTGACCCCCAGAAACTGAAATTATTTCCCTCTACATTAAAAGGGGCTGCTTTGAGATGGTTCATGGGATTAGGTGGTGGGGTTATAAATAACTGGGATCAAATGAAAGAATCTTTCCTAAAAAAATATCAGGATTATTGCAGGTCTAGAGAACTGAAGGACGAAATATTCCAAATGACAGCTAGACCGAATGAAACATTAGAGGAGTATGTGGAACGTTTCCAGTACAATCTACAAAGATCTCCTTATGCATCACTACCTTTACCTGATAATGTGTTACAAACTGCATTGATAAGGGGAATGAAGGAACAATGGATCGAAACATTAAACATCATGGGGAAAGGGGATATTTATCAAGAAAATTTTGCTGACATTATTGATTTATGTATCAGGAGCTCGAGAGGTAGCACAAGAGTAAAACCGGCAGAACATGATCGGTTTGTAACAGATAATAAAATTTCAACAGAAGGAGTAACACGGGTAGAAATTGGAAATTTATTGGAAAATTTTAAAACTGATATTCCGGGGACACTAACTACACAACTTGATATTATGCAGGCTAAACAGAAGCAAATGGAGGCAGAACAGAATCTAGCCATCTTTTGTCCCCGATGTAGGAAAAAGCATAGTCACAAGGAATGTCCACTGGATACAGTCCAAACATGCGCCATCTGTACAAAAGATCACATTACGGAGAGCTGCCCCTCACTTCCTGGATTGAAAGCGGTATATAAGGAAGCGGAAGAAGAACCAGAATTGGTGTACTTGATCAACCAGCACCGTCAGTGGTAGCCGAGACAATCTAGTATGTTTTCAGACCCAACTTCTTCTTTTCAGCTCCCACAATATAATGCTCAACAATATAATATGTGGCAAAGTCAATCCCAACCTATGTTTCCAAACTGGTCACCACAGTCGTTCCTTCTTCAAACCCGTGGCTGAATCAGGCAAGCCAATATGGTTGGCCGAATTTCCCTTACACTCCACCATATTCGCAAAGTAGCCCATACCCTCCACAATGGACTCCCCCTACTTCACAAAGTTCAGCCTGGCAGACAAACTGGCAGTGACCGATGCATCAGCCAGTAGGAACTATTCCACTCCCTCAACCTACACTGCCAGCCTTACAACAAAATCCCCAGTCTAATCTAAGACCACAACTCCCAGCCCAACCCAACCCCAATCCAAACAACAGACCGGTCCAATCTGTCCAAATTATAGAATCACCAGAAATAGGACCTGACCTGAGGGAGTGTAATGATCTTCAGTTAAGATCTAGACGTGTTATTGAAACTGAGGGAGATAAAACAGTTCATATTGAAGATCAGTTACCAAGAGAACATCTGTTGCAACAAGAGGATGTGAATAAGCAACAGACTCATAATCAAGCAACCATATCCTCTCCTCAGTTCCCAGAACGATTAGTCATACCTCGACCTTTACAATATCCTGATTTTGACATTCTCGGAGAATTAGAAAACCTGTACATAAAAATTCCATTCCTCCAAGCCATTCAAGACATTCCCATATACACAAAAACCATCAAAGAATTGTGCATAAAGAAGCCAAGGAGGAATATAACAAATAATCCAAGAGTCCAAATAGTCGGCACTTTATCTGATTTACTATCAGGGAAAGAAACACCCATTAACTATGAAGACCCAAGAAATCCAATTGTAACTGTTAAAATTTATGGTCAGACCCTGTTTAATGCCTTAGTTGATCTAGGAGTTGCAATTAATATTTTAACAACCACTACTTGCCAAAAGCTCGGCATTACATCTGTAGAACCCACCTCTACTTTGCTAAAATTGGCTAACCGATCTATGGTTAGGTCGGAGGGTACTCTACATGATGTCATGGTCTCTGTTGATTCCTGGGAATACCCAACCGATTTCCTGATAATCAATCCAAAAACCCGACTTGATGGACACCCGCTGATTTTAGGTAGACCTTGGCTTGCCACTGTCGATGCTTACATTGGTTGCTGGCAAGGAAATATGACCATAACCAAAGGAACAAATATCAAGAATTTAGTTCTATATCCTCCAGTGCAGCCAAGTGTCACAATAATTAAAACTAATAAGCACCCTGTATCATACCTTACTGATAACATTAGATCTCCATTAACTATACAAGAGGCACCTGATTTTAAAAACCAAACAGAAGATGATGCCATTAATAATTTTATTAGCCAAACTAGATCTTGCACATAGTGTCACATGATAGAAGCAACATTTGATAATGAATTAGAAGAAGATCCTCTGAAAGATACACATGATCAAACAATACCTGTTACTTCTGTTGAAAATAGTAAAATTGTGGAAATTGAACCAGGAAAAACCTTAAACATTAATGCCAACCTCACACCTGAACAAGAAATGAAGCTCATCGAGTTGCTAACAAAATATAAAGAAGCATTTGCATGGGATTACCCTGATATGAGAGGAATTGACCCCCAATTATGTACACACCACATTTATATAGAAAAGGAAGCCAGACCTGTTCGTCAACCTCAAAGGAGACTTAATCCTCATCTAAAAGATGTGGTAAAAGCTGAACTTCAAAAACTTTTAGATGTCAATTTTATTTATCCTATCTCTGACATGAAATGGGTCTCTTCGCTTGTGGTGGTACCAAAAAAGAATGGGAAATGGAGAATCTGTGTGGATTACAGGGAGTTAAATAAAGCAACACAAAAAGACCACTTTCCTCTCCCATTCATAGAACAAGTATTAGATACTCTAACAGGAAAGAAATTCTTTTCTTTCCTGGATGGCTTCAGTGGATGCAATCAGATTCAGATTGCCCCTAAAGACCAAGACAAAACTACTTTTACTTGTCATTGGGGAACATTTGCCTATCGAGTTCTACCTTTTGGCTTATGTAATGCTCCTACCACATTCCAAAGGGCTATCCTTAGTATTTTTGCAGATTTAATAAATGACGGACTTGAAGTATACATGGATGAATTTACACCATATGGAGATGATTTTGATCCAGCATTGGACACCCTAGAAAAAGTCCTACAACGCTGCATTGCTACCAGGCTTTGCTTAAGCCACGAAAAATGCTATGTGATGATGACTGAAGGACTTATCCTAGGACACTATGTTTAAGCAGCTGGCATTCAGGTAGACCCGGCCAAAATCCAAATACTAATGCTTATTCCCACTCCTACTACTCAAACAGAGGTACGCAGTTTTCTTGGATTTTCTGGTTATTATAGGTGATTTATAGAACATTATTCGCACATTGTTGCACCTCTGTATGCACTAACTGGTAACGTTGATTTTCTTTGGACAGACAAATGTGAACGTGCTTTCAAAGATCTGAAGGAGCTCGTATCCACAACCCCAGTCCTTCGAGGACCAAATTGGGATTTGCCATTCCAGATATCATCTGATGCCTCAGACACAGCCATTGGAGCAGTCCTCGGGCAGGAAGAGGATAAAAAACCATATGCTATTTATTACATCAGCAAAATCCCCTGCTGAATTAAATTACACTGTTACTGAAAAAGAATTTCTAGCTATAATACATGATGTCAATAAGTTTAGACATTACATTACTGGATACCCTGTTATCTTGTATACAGATCATTCTGCCATAAAATATTTAGCAAATAATCCTGTCACAAACAAAAGAATAACTAGATGGTTGATTCTATTGCAGGAATTTGATATCACAATCAAGGATCGACCTGGCAAAGAAAACCCGGTAGCTGATTTTCTCTCAAGAATGCCAAAGCCAATCGATGCAGCAGCAGTTGAAGATCAATTTCCGGACGAGCATCTGTTTGCTTTTGCTGTTCAAACACCCTGGTATGCTGATGTTGCCAATTACCTTGCAGTAGGTAAACTACCAAAACACCTAACCCCTAATGAACGCAAACAGATTGTTCAAAAGAGTACTCGATTCTCGTGGATTGGGGGCTATTTGTTCCACACAGGGGCAGACATGCATATCAAGAGATGTGTTCGCGAAGATGAAATCTTTGACATTTTAAAAGCCTATCATGATGGACCATGTGGTGGAAATTTCACTGAGCGCAGAACTAGACATAAAGTGCTACAGACAGGGCATTACTGGCCCACGATTTTCAAAGATGCAAAGAAATTTGTCCAAGGCTGTGACAACTGCCAGCGAGCAGGACGTCCTGGTCATTCTGACGAGATGCCTCTGCAACCACAGTTAGTAATTGAACCATTCGAGTGATGGGCTCTTGATTTCGTTGGACCTATCAACCCATCATCAAATTAGAAAACATATATTTTGGTGGCAACAGAATATGCCACCAAATGGGTTGAAGCAGAAGCATTGCCTAGAGCTACAGAGGACTCTGTCATACAGTTCCTGTTCCATCTATTTGTACGTTATGGTCTTCCAAGAGAAATAATTACAGATGGTGGACCACAATTTGTTGGGAATAGATTAGCTACAACACTCAACAATTATCACGTCCAGCATAAAATCACTACTCCATACCACCCACAGGCGAACGGACAGGTAGAAAGCAACAATAAAATAATAGAAGCAATTTTAACAAAAACTATTGCATCCCATAGACGTGATTGGGCTTCCAGATTACCTGAAGCACTTTGGGCTTACAAAACAACATGGAGAAGCACCACTGGTTACTCACCTTATCAATTAGTGTTTGGAAAACAACCCATTTTGCCTATAGAATTCGAAATCCAAACATTACGGACAGCACAGGAAGTTGGCTTAGATTTAAGCGAGGCACAGATTAATTGATTGCAAAAGATCAATGAGTTGGACGAAATTAGGCTCTCTACACTTCAAAATACTGCCCTGATCCAACAGCAGCGAGCTAAATGGCATGATGATCTCATTAAAAACAAAGTCTTCCACGAGGGAGACTGGGCTCTGTTGTACGATTCCAGGTTTCAGGACTTCCCTGGGAAACTCTAGAATCGTTGGTTGGGACCATACGAAATCCAGAAGGTACATGATAATGGGACCCTTACTCTAATCACTATTTATGTTTCTGGATATGCCTTCAAGGTAAATGGCCACCGAGTTCGTCTCTATCGCAAACCACTCACTCGGGAGTCCTTGTGCCAGCAGCTACGCTGAGACACTGATATGGAGATTCTGGGAGAGGAAGAGATGTCTTCCTCACTTGTAATTCATTAAGGAATTCATTTCTTTTTACAGTTTGTACATAAGTTCTTTTCTTTGAGTCATTTTTGTACATATGTTTGAACTAATCTTCCTTTTTTTCAAAAGAACAGCATTTTTTATTTTTGCCGTTTCTTTTCCAAAGGAATGGCATGTGTGTGTTTCTGCTGTTCCTTTTATAAAGGAACAACATTCTTGATTTTCTGCTGTTCCTTTTCCAAAGGAACAACATCCTTGATTTTCTGCTGTTCCTTTTCCAAAGGAACAACATCCTTGATTTTCTGTTGTTCCTTTTCCAAAGGAACAACATCCTTGATTTTCTGCTGTTCCTTTTCCAAAGGAACAACATCCTTGATTTTCTGTTTTTCATTTTCCAAAGGAACGACATTTGCTTGTTCTGCTGTTCCTTTTCTAAAGGAACAACATTTCGATTTTTGTTGTTCCTTTTTCAAAAGGAACGGCATTTCCGTGTGTTTACTATTCCTTTTCCAAAGGAACATCATATTTTTTATTTTTTTGTTCCTTTTTCAAAAGGAACGACATTTCCGTGTGTTTACTGTTCCTTTTCCAAAGGAACAACATATTTTTGTGTTATTTTTTATTTTGTTGTTCCTTTTTCAAAGGAGCGACATTGGAATGTTCTGTTGTTCCTTTTTTAAAGGAATGGCATTTGCACTTTCTGCTATTTTGAGGTCTCCTCTTGGTCCTTTCCCCAAAGAACGTCACTTGCATGCTTTTGCTCTCCCTATGAAGCAGCTTGTCCCTTTTGCTGATCTAAATTAAGGATGCTTATTTCTCCTGTTCTTTCAAGTATTTTATAATACAACTATGCATTTATGCAATGGATACAAAATCTCAACATACTGAAATTTGCTAATCATAAATCGCTATCTTTATAAGGCTCTACATTGGTAAGAGGACAAAAGGAAGGACACACTTATTTATCATCTTTTGTTGTCATTGTTCTACTAATTCTGCTATAATTGTTCATCTTCATCATGACGACCTTTTTTTCCCTCTTTGATTATTATTCAGGAATAAGAACAAAGGATTTATATCTTCCTATTGAGATGTTAAGACTTCTTCCACCATTCCTACTCTTAAGGAGTGCTGAACCACCCCTTGTGTATAAGAAAAGGGGAAGGTACTTGCAAAAAGAAAGAAAAAAGTAAAAATGACTTATAAAGTTGTCAAATGCAGGATAGGGGGTCTCATCAAGAGCCAGCCTACCATGATCATGAGGATGAACATGAAGTGGCATTCCCACTATGGCCACCACACCAGGGATATGGTCCAAACGGTATATCAAATAAACAACCCTTGGAACAGGAGGTCTCATCACGAGTCGGCCTACCCACCTTTCGCTCATTCCTTGTGAATGGCATTATGGTTAACTGGTTACCAAGCCAGCATAATGGCCTACATTTTGACATTACACTCCCTAACATATACACAAAGGATCATGGTTACATGGGTGAAATAAACAACTCTGCCAAGGTTATGGACACCTGTCGGCAGCAGAGCACTGTTAATGGTATCAAAGTCACATTATTTACACCAATAGGTGAGTTATGAATACCCTTTTGTTTCTTACACCTTGGTAATTGATCATATATCATTTCCCGAATTATATATAGTGCATGCAAATCTATTATCACCAATCATGGCAGAAGTAATTGACAATGACTGCAGGAGATTTAGAAAGTACGACAGATGTCCTCTCCTCTCAGCCTCGCATCATATCACAACAGCCTCTTACGTAATACGCGATCCAACTTTACGCCTCGATTTCGGTAATTTGTTGTTTTTCTAAACATGGCATATTTTCATACGCTGTTCCTTTATGACTCTATTTCAGATCGGGTGCTGCTCCTTTATTTGACGGCTGGGACATCCTATCACATTGCGGGGGGGAGGTTAACCTCATTATTCCCTGGATTACATGTCAGCTCACTATTCGGCAAAGTTGTGTACTAGGGTATGGCATGGCTTAACGACATGCTGTTTTTTATTTTTGTAACACGAATTTCTGTTCATAAGCCATTTCTGTTGTATACCCTATTTTTTTCCAAACAAGTCTTGCGTCTATTACCCTCTCTGTGTTTCAAACAGCACAAACAGTTGTTGTTCCATTGAGAATTCACAGTGAAACCATGGGAGGAAGAGCGATCCGAAGGGAACCACAGGTGTTGATAGTCTCTGCTGCTGCCCGGGAAATCCTGGCAAGAGTAGGGTGACTGACTTATCTCAACCACTTGTAGGAGTCTAACGAGACAGTGGCAATTGAATTCCTACAGAATTTGTAGGAGGATTACTCCATGGTAAGGGGGAGACAGATAACAGTCACCGATGACATAATCACACAAGTCTCGGGACTACCAGCCACCGGACCTGTATGGATGTTGAAAAAGGAGAGATTACAGAAGATTATAGAAATCTTCCAGGACGAAGGCCAGAGCTTGGCAATTAAAGGAAAGGGAGTTCTGCCAACAACGCTAGGAGAGCCCTGGGCAGAATTGGCAAGAACCGTGCAAAGCTACATCACCTGCGAGGGTAGAAAAGACGTGGTAAGACCACGACATCTTAAAATCTTAGTTGTTATAAAACAGAAATGCTCTATAAATTTACCTGCACTTTTGAATTCGTTACTTCATGACATTGTACGGAGCTTAGAAAAGGCACAACATGTAGAGTTAGTTGTTAGTCATCATGGGTTAATTCGATTAATTGTCAGTCATAGCCTCGCCCAACAGTAGAGCAGCTCGGAAGAGCTAATTGAAATGATTGAAGGGGGGTTGACAGCATCATCCCCAAAACATAAGCATGCCACCAACACACCTGAGAGTCCAGAAAAATGCAGAGAATTAGCAAAACAGAAACATGTCACTAGTACATCCGAGCGTCCAGAAAAATGCAAGGAATCGGCAAAGTGTAAGCATGCCACCGGTACACCCGAACAGCCAGAAAAACAAAGGAAATTAGTCCGGTTAGAATGAATACAAGGGAGGCTGGAACAACTCCAGGAAAACACTAGCCAGCCAGTAGAAATTGAAGATGAGCAACCCTCACGGCCAGAAGAAGAGGCCGAGCAATCTGAAGGAGAAGAGAAAGAAGAGGCCGAGCAATCTGGAGAGGAGGCCGAGCAATCCGAAGAAGAAAATGAAACAGAAGCTGAGCAGTCTGAAACAGAAGCTGAGCATTCTGAAACAGAAGCCGAACAATCCAAGCAGGAGGAGGAAATGGGACAGCAGGAAGGTAGCCCACCACAGGACCCAGTAGGAGAAGATGAATTGGCCGAAGTCTTGGCCAATATGGGTGAATATGGCCAACCTTCCAGTCCATCAGACCTCCATGACAAACCCCAGGAGGAAAATGCACCTGAAAAACCACATGCAAAAGAGGCAGAAGAAGAAAATCTGCCTGTTCATGATGAAGAAAAAATAAGAGATACTGAACAGGAACAATCCGTTCCTAAGACACCGGAAGAAATTCTGGAGGAAGCAGGGGTAGAAAAAGAAGTTGCCCAAGAATTGACAGAACCAGTTAGGGTTCCTACCCTAGAATAGCTAGAGCAGAATAATGAAGAAACACCCCAGGAGGAAGATCCAGGGACTAGTCACGGCCCAGGTTGTAGCAGACAGCCTGTTGTTCCTTTTAACGAAATTTTGGAAATTAAAGAATTGCGAAAGGAACAACAGAGATTATTGAGCATAATAGCCTAGCTCCACCAGTAGATTAGGATCCTGAAAGCAAGGCAGAGGGTAAGAAAGACTGTAGGAAAGAAAAAGGTGACCACTCCAGCAAAACCCCGCAAGGAAAAAAGGCGGAGGATCAGAATTCATCCTGCTGTTCAAAACCCTGTTGAAAATCTAGCTGCTGTTCCGAATGATGCTGAAGAATAGACTGCTGTTCCATTTGAAAAGGAACAGCAACAGACTGATATCCACGTTAAAATAGAAATGGATGATATGATGACCTGTGACAAGGAAATTCAGACGGAGGCACCACTCTCGGGGGTGATAAGGGTTCTGAGCTCTAAGCAATGTAATAAGAAAGTTCAGGTAAAACTCCCGGCCTCCACTACTGCATGGAGAAGAGATCCAAAAACAGTAACCTTGTGCAAGGTGTTGAAGCAAGCTCAGCAAGAAGTAGAAAAGCTTAGAGAGCAAACGGTTCCTCACGAAAAATATGAAGAGCTACAACAGCAACTTAGGAACGTCAATCAATCCGAAAGCCAGGCCTTTGAAGGTTGGCGGAAGGAACAAGAGAAAGTTGCAAAGGTAACTCATAGGCTAGATATTGTTATCAAGCAGATGGATAACTTGTGTTCTTTATAAAATGACGTCTTAGCATGTAGGGCCCCTGCAAAAAATTATGCCTCGTTTTTACTGGAACGGTATTTGCAATTAAAAATAAAAGCTGTTAAAGCAGGTGCTCCCATACAAATTAGCACTGTCAATGACTTTATAGACTGTTGTAAACACTACGGGGTAAAAGTCCAGAGACTGCTGTGCGAGTTCTATTTGCATAACCTTGTACTAGACCAGGAGACTGAGCTGAACCCTGGCCCCTTTGTTGGAGACATCCAATTGCAAGCATTCATCTCATTTAGGGTTAATCAGATTAAATGGTTCAAAGCCTATAATACTTTCCAGAGGCAAGAAAACGGCCTAGATTTGTGGGTAAGGGTTGAGCCTAGGAACCTAGTACAGTTGTGGAAAGCACATAGAAACCTCATGAAGACTCTGGGTGTCATTGAAACATTAGGACCCATGCATGAGGCACTCATTTGACAGGGATTAGAATACTTTCTTTCTATCAAATACCTTTCCATTGATGCAGCTAAATTTCGGTATCAAATCTCTAATCCGAATATCCAACTCAGGGAACCGTTTAAGTATGAGAATTTTAAATTAGCTGCTAATCGTTTGCACCTTTATGGCAAAAGCATTCTGAGAGCAGGGCCATCCTGGTTAGGATATAGGTTCCGGAGTCCAATTATTTGGCACCCTGCACCCGGATACCAAGCCCTGTATGAGATGCCTGAGGGTCAAACAGGCCATTTCTTTGACTACCTAGTTACTCATCATGGCTGTAGGCCTCCACATGAGATTCCTTCTCCAGCCTATTCTCTCACTACCTTGCATGTCAACTACAACGTTTTCATGAGGGCATGAAACAGGGTAAGCAGGGGGGTGTGTGGAGTACTAAAAAGGTATGTTTTTAATGATCATTTCAGTGGCTTTTCAGTAGAACTTGTAAACCTTTTTGCATTAGGAATTTGGAAAACGATAAAGAATTATAACAAAACATGTGAGATTAATATGCAAGACTTAACTACTGACAATTTTCATTCCCTCATGCAGGAAGGGGTGAAAACGAGAAGTTGTTGTTCCAAAGGTAAGGACAAGGATGAGGTAACCGCTGTCCCTTTGACGGGAGACCGAATGCAAACAAGGCTAAGCAGATCAAAGAAAATCGGCCCTGAAAAGGAGGTGAAGACACCAGCTTGGCGCAGGAGGGAAAAGAGATGATTAAGGATTAACGGTTCGGCGAATCCCTCAGGATCCTTGAACTTGAGGGATCGCTGCTTTATCTATTTTTATACTTAGACATCTCCGCCGTCACCCATATAAAAGGGACAACATTGTTAGCTCGGGGAGAGAGTTTGACATGATTATGCTTTTATGTAATTTCTGTTAAAGATCAAAACTTTGATCATTGAGTCTCGATAAGAACTGGTTTATTGTAATTTTGTTTCATGCATTAATACAAACTTGGTGATTATTTCATCTCTGCGTCTGGATTAACCTCAAGCAGTGTACCCCTGGAGGCTAAGGGCCCGACCCTGGAGGACACTTGCTCTTGTATTATTACGATTTGATTTCTGTGTGATTTGCTTATCGTCATTATTTGGTAATCTAATATGCTTTCTAAGTTTACATCGCATGCTCTGTTAAGTTTAATTCATTAAGGTTTCTGCGGACAAAACTATTGTATTGACTCTGCATCATACTACTGTTCCTTTCAGAGTTGATTGAATATTTAGTCTTAACTGAATACGACTACTATTTTATTACAGAGCTTTTGTTCTGTACATTCATGTTACAGGATTCATCTTGAAAGTTGTGTTATTTACGATTGTTGGATTCAGAAGAAATGCTGTTCCATTTTGAAATGCATTCATATTCCTTTTAATTGGGACTAGTGCTTAGATCAGATTACTAGTTACGTGTGCTGTGTGCGTATATGGTTTCCAAGTGCTGTTCCATAACTTATCAGTAATCAGTGTTGTTCCATTAGTGTGTGTTGTTTAATCTGCCTTAAGAGTGAAATATTGCTATTTGATTATGATTAATGAATTTGAGTTAGTAGACTAATTTTGATTACTGCTTGTGAGACTTAGTTGTTTAGCTACTGTTCCTTTTAAGAATTGTTGTTCCATTTCAGAATTTCTATTCCATTACAGACTTGCTGTTCGATTTCTTATTTGCCCTTCCATTTTCTTATCTGCCGTTCCATTTACTAGCATTTGTTGTTTTGGTGTGGGAGACGATCTAAGGCTGTAGTGAGCCTCGGAATTTACTGTTTGGTTCCCAGATCCGTGGTCTATTCTCTAATTTCCTTTCCATCAGTTTCCAAAGGGATGGGTTATCGCTACCGAACCCTTGACTGATAAGTTGCCTAGTTTGTTGAGTGTGTGATTTACTCTTTTGAAGTAGCTTAGTTGTAGACAAGCATCTGTTTACTCTTGTATTTCTAAACGTTGTACTACTAGCATTACTCTGACAAATGATAGCCTCAAACTGAGACACTCTTTGAAATAGCAAAATGCTCCCGGATTGACATATTAATGTGAGGTAATTAGAGGTGAAAGAGACCCTTTTTATAGCTCTACAATTCCCTTCACATAACCTACAGGGAAACTTAACTTTACCACTAGGTGCATGCCCCCAAAGCTTCATTCCATTCACCTAAGGAGACTACTCATGGCTATCAGGTGGATGGAATGAAGGTTCGTTTACAAGATCAAGTGAAAGACTCAACTAAACTTTGCTCCAGGGGACCTTGTTTCATTTTTTAATGAGCTTGACACAAGACAAGGAACTCTGCTCATATTCCTTGTTTCATTTTTTAATGAGCTTGACACAAGACAAGGAACTATGCTCATGGGCCTGTTTCATTTTTTAACGAGGTTGACACAATAAAAGAACTATCCTCATATACCTGTTTCATTTTTTAACGAGGTTGGCATAGTAAAAGAACTATCCTCATGGACTTGTTTCTTTTTTTAACAAGGTTGACACAAGACAAGGAACTATCCTCATAGGAGTTGCTTCATTTTTTAATGAGGTTGACACAAGACAAGGAACTATCCATTAGAGGGATCTGTTTCTAACGTCCCTAGTACATAATGTACAACATCACTGAATTGATTGTCAGTTGATGTAGGCATGGAACGGGTTGCCACATAATTGGCCCGTGACGGGGAAGATACCATTGGTACAAAAGTACCATTTAAGGAAGATGGTTGATTGGAAGCCATATTTGGACTAAGAAATGAAAGTTGGTCAATGGTGACAATTGTGCCTTCATGCAGGAAACAAATTACTCGAAAGAGTGTTGAAACAATAGCTCCCATTTCATAAACATAGTCGTGCCGAAGAAGTAAATTGTAATATAAAGGTCCTGTGACTACCATCATGTTCAGATAAATGATTTTTCCTCCCAAAGTAATAGGCAACTGAGGAAGGATCCCTATTGACTGATTGCTTCCTCTATTAAAAGCCAACAAATTCTGGGTAACAAGCACAAGTGGCAGCAAACCAAGTGCTTGCCAAGCAGTTGAGGAAAGGATACTCACAGATGCACCTTCATCTATAATAGTGCCATATACAATCATATTACAAACCTATACTATGATCTGGAAAAGCACATAAGAAGGAATATGGAATCCTGCCAATCGATTCCAATCAAAGGAAGTGACCAGACTACTTGGAGGGGGTACGTAAGAACAAGAGAATTATCCCCTTGTGTTATGAGAATAGGAGGATTTTCCTCTTGTCTTGATGGAATGGGAGGGTTGCCCCCAATCTCATTGGAATCTAAAGAAATGAAAAGAGCTTGAGTGGTATCATATTCACTCTCTTCGGGAAAGGTACAATTAACTGAAGGTGAAATCGGCTGAACTGTTTCCTTGACCTGTTGATTTGGGTTAGGTATAGACTCATAGGATTCACTTCCAGAGAGAGTGGGTTTGACCGATGGTTTATTTTGGTCAGTCAATTCATCTGCTAGTGATTAAGGGAGAGTCTCTTGTAACTAGATGGAAGTCGCTGCGGAGAAGAAGGACAGGTATCCAACACTTTTTTGGATTCATCCAGATAGGGACAATGGTGAATGGGGTGATTCCCTTCACATAACCTATAGGGAAACTTAACTCTACCCTTCTTTCCATGAACTTTACTACCACTAGTTGATGGTGTGTCACTAGCATGATCTCCAGAAGTTGATGACACAGGACGATGTGAACGAGAAGACCATTCTTCTAAGATCTGAGGAATATCAGAGCAATTTCGAAGAAGATGGTCTCCTGCAAAACTCTTGCATGGATATCGAACTTTGTGAGGCTTGATGGATGGTTTCTCATCAGATGTTGCATTCAAGGCAATGTTTTCTTGGTTGCCCCTCTGCTGAATTTGCTTCTTCTTCTTCTTCTTCCCTTTATTATTCTTCTTAGCCACCTGGTTACTAGTACCAATACTTTCACCAGGCAAAGAGGAAGAAGGGGAGGAAGAAACAACTGAGGAAGAATGGAAAGGGTCAACTTTAGGATCAACTAGAGGTTGATTTTATCTAGTTGGAGGTGTACTTGATTGCAGAGAAATCACAACATTTTGAACTAAGGAGATTGAAAACAACCATACTAGAAAGCCAATGGTAAGTCCCGGAAGGGACAATGTAGCTATATAAGGAGCACCAATATTTCCAAAAGGAGGAAAAGAACTAGGATTCCCATCAAAAGGAATTCCCTGATCGGTGGGCTCCAGATTTGTTGCCATATGTCTCAACCTAAGATCAACTAAGGAGTGACCGTGGAGCATGTTCTTTGCAGTCAATTAATTTCATTTTAATCAAAGTAACATAACAAAACAAAAAATGGATAATCTAGGCAAAAGATTTACCAAGCAACTATGAACTGTAGAATACCTCCTAGCGAACTGAGAAGTACGGGCAAGAAATCTCCCCGAATGATGTGTTTGGTGTATCACAGTGTACAAGGCGGTTGACCCGGTTACCTAAGGATGGATAGAAACCTAGTGTTGTCCTCCCATATATACCCGAAAGTATGTGGAGGCCCAATCCGTATAAGTGTTGTCTAATGCAAAACCACACAGTGAGAGAATTCCCATATACTTTACGTACTGTAACACCACCCGATATACCCGAAGGTACATGGACAAGCTACGATATACTCACATACGTGGAATGAGGTATCACACTCGGGATGTATTGTAGACATGTTAATGATAACTGCTTTGTTTTACGATGCCAAAACATGTCTCTAGCCTAGAACCACTAAATGTTTTTCATTAGGTGACAATGCTCCATTAGGTAAATTCGGATAAATTTTAAGTTGATATTCTTTAGAATTTTACTTTCAAGGTTCACCACGTTATGTATGTTTGCAATTCCTAAAATGCAACTAATATGATTAGCATTATTTTCATTCAATTGAATAATGAAAACCTTAGTTAGTAGGGATAGAGCAATCAAATATTCTACAAAGAGCAAAGAGCACATCTAATGCAATTTCCCTAGCTATTCCTTTCAAGCATTCACAAACTACAATGTGAGTGATGAAAGTTTTTCTTTTTGAATCCCTTAATGTTATGATGAACAAAAAGGAAACTAATGCACATACAATCAATCAATCTCTTTATAAGAACAAAGACATTACGACAGTTCAGTTTTGAAGGAAAAGAACACTTTTACGACAATTTCTTTCAAACAAATATTAATCAACTATATTATAACTATACTATAGACTGATAATCACAAAGAAAACATTATAAGAAACATTAATCAATCAAGTCAAAGTAGGGCTAGACAAGGAGAAGAAACTTGTTCTCTGAGACATAACATTCATTGATCAATCATCAAACAAACAAACAGAGAAAAGTTGGCAAAAACACTTTCCAAAGGTGGGAAACTAGCCCTAGGAGGATCAACGCAGCCCTGAATGGGAGACAGTGCACTTTAGAGCACTGTCCCTAATCCAGGAGTGCTCTACAGTGCACTGTGTCCCTCACAAGCCTGCACTGGTGACATCGAGCCATTTCAAGAGGCAATTTGACACAGTTTTGACCAATTTTTCAATGCAAAGAGCTGAATTACAATCTATGAACACAAGTAAGGTCTGCAAGGATGTCCTAGGAGGTGGATAAGCTACTAGGAAAGAGGATCTTTTCTAGCAGAGTCTCCTATTTGTTTCAGAGAATTTGGTATCTATAGATAAATACCAATTCCCTAGATAAGTAGCTATATCTAAAACAACATTTTAAAGTGTTTTAGTCTTTTCCTATAAGCAATAGAGAAGATGAGAAGATGAGAAGACCTACTTGTAGTTCCACTTTCCTCTCGTCTCCTTTGTATCGATCCCGTCGCTCCATCCTATACTTAATACGCTTGAGAAGTACCTGAAAACACAACAGAAAACAAAGAATATATGAAAGAAAAAGATCTATTGAATATAAGTGAATGGAATCAGATACATTTCACACATATAAGAATTATAAAACAATACAAACATATGGGAGAAAGGTTCAAACACTTTAGTGAATACAAGAAGGAATTACAACCATTCGTGTCTGATTCAAAGCCATTCCTCCAGCTTGGATCCCATCCACATCACATCAAAAGCATGACAAACTTGTAGCATTACAATACTTGCTTCAAAGCCAAATCTCATAGCAACATTATCTCCTTTCAATTCAACATAATTCAACCCCTGATCACTTAGATGAGTGGGCAATTTATAGGAAGATGAAGGAGGTTTTGTCATAAATGGTGGCATTGAATGGCCTTCCATACTTAGAATTAGTTCCATGGAGGAAGGGATGAGAGGATAGGATGCACCTTAACTCATTCCTCATCCATTTTCGAGCTCATAGGAGTTGATAAGTGAGGGAACCTTCTAGATGACTCCAAAAGATAAGAATATTCCCCAAGCCATATGTGAATTTCACTCAATCTCGCCTAGCGCAGGTGAAAGGAAGCCTAAGTGCTTTGCAGAGCACCCTGGCATGGACTTAACTGCTTTGCAGTGCACCCTTACATGGGCCTACCTACGTTGGTCCCTCTAGAGGCTATTTCTAGATGTCTTCAAGTCATGAAACTGTCTGGGAAGGAAGCATTCAAAGGGGTGACTTGTTTAGGGCATGTAGCAATTCAAATTAGGGTTTGATGAGCCCTAAAACACTGATCTGGATGATGGGAGTGATGTGCCCAAGTGGATCTGTAACAGAGAAAGGCTGCACCTTATTGGGCCACTTGTCCTCCCACAAACTTTGGTGGGGTGCCACTAGATTTGGTGGTGCCTTAAAATTTAACTACAACTAAACTCCTTTAGTAAGTTTAGTCGAGGCCTGCGAACTTTATTTTATCTTTTGGATGGAGCACCAAAATGGCATTGCTCCAAATTTTTTTGGCTTCATGCTAAATTTATCCCTTGGACGAAGTTTGAACAAAACTTTTACTGGGCATAACTTCTACATATGAAGTCATATTGAGACATCATCTATGCTATTGGAAAGCTTGAAACAAGATCTTTGATCTGGTTCTAGTTTCACTACAATCCAAGGACTTTTATTTTTGGGACATTAGGGATCCACCTGGATCACATAAATATATAATATAATTAATAATTAATTGCTGATATTTTTAGCTTGGGAGGTACTCAAAACCCTAGGGTTCAGGGTTGTGGAGGAATTAGCACCACAATGTCTCTTGTGGGCTAAGAACCCAAGGTTAGGGATTTTTCACCCAAAGGAGTTGGCCAAAACCAAGATGTATTTTGTTGATTTTACCCTTGTAGATGAAAGAGTACCCTTAAAGGTGCAAGGAGCAACTTAAAGCACCAAGATAGGAGGTCAACAACGTGAGATATTAATTTTTTTATGTCTCACATGGGATAATTGGCTAATAAATCAAGTTAGCCTTGACTTGAGGAGACACCATGCATGGGATGCTAGTTAACTGTAGGAGGCATATAAATAGAGGAGAGTGGAGAGCTCATTTGGATCATCCAAAGTGAAAACACATAAAGGAAGGATCTATGAAATATCCATAGAAGAAAAAGACCCCATTGAGGAGGAGAAGGAGCTTCGTTTTGTATCTTCTCATGATTGTTAGGAGGGTCGAGGTTAATATGCAACTGACTGAGGGCTGGAAGGAGATATATGGGAAAATATTGTGCATAATAAAGGTACATTTCTTCATTTGATTGGGCCATATGTATTCTGCGATATTTGTAGGTAGAAGGGTGTACATTTGAGGAGGGTTGAGAGGCCTAGAGACTCTCCAAACTCTCGACTACATTCATAGAAGTGACAATGAAAATTTTTGGAGGATAACATATGGCTTAAGGGAGGGTTTGTAGTAGTTTTTTATGGCTAATGTGTACCCTCATTAGGTATGTGAAAACTCAGATAAATTCTACAAGTTCCAAGGACAAGTGGAGCAGTAAACCAGGTATGTTTTTCTCCTGTTGTTGATGTTTTTCTGGTATATGAGTTGTCCTAGTTTGGATAGATTATGAAGAAAATATTGAGGCTTTTAGGGAGGGTGGAAATCAAGTGTTCTTTGTAGCCCTAGATTAGTGGAAAGAAGGACATTTATAGTTGTAAGGAGGGTGAAGTTTGCAGGCCTAGTGATTGATCCCTTGAAGGAAGAAGTGGCAACCTAAGTGGGCTAGTGAATCAACCCTAAGTTGATAGTTGGAGAAGGACATTTGACAGTCATAGTGGGAAGCCCTCCATGCCAAAATCTTGTCTTCATTAGAGAAACATAGGAAGGCAATATAGGGAAGAATTCTTAAAGGAGCCGAGGAAAAACAATGGGAAATATAGAGTTGTTCATAAACAAAGTTGTGAACAACTCAACAGGAGTCCCTATGCCTTGATGCATTGATGGACGCATGATCAATTAGAGGGAAAAATTTTGAGCCATGTTCAGTGAAATAAAGGACAAGAAACATTGATAGAGGCAATGCTATAGATTGGTAGTAGAATAACCAACAATATTGTCCAGGGTACAATCAAGGAAGTTGTGATTATTGACTAGATCTATTAGATGGTTAGTGTATCTTGTTTAAGATAGTTTGGTTGTTAGAGTTGTTGAAAACAAGCCATAATTTGTATTATTTTATCAACGGATGTATGAGGGCCATTATCCCTGGTATGGGAGCCCTAGATAGTTGTATTATAGCTTTTTAATATAGAAAAATTGGGTTATTGAAATTTGTAAAAAGTTGTCTTTTTTTGCATTAGTTGATGCAATTTTGTTTATATTACACTATGCAAAGTAGTTTGTTGTGACATTTGTATTGGTAGTTTCATATATTCTAAGATCCTAACCTAGATTCCAATGCCATGAAAAAACACCATTAATAAGTATAAATTAATAAGTTATGAAAGGACATGTCTGCTAGTTGTGACACGTCTATTCATGAAGTGACATCTTGCTTTGTATATAAGCAGGGTCCTCATTTGTAAATATATCTTCTTTTGTGCATTTTATCATTCTATACACACACACACACACACACACACACACACACACACACACACATATATAGCACTACACTCATGATAACCACATCAATATCCAGTCATAGTCGTAACTACATTTTCCATCACTACCATTGTCGTATATCAATTGATTCATCATGACAAATGGGTGAAATACAAAACCTTCTATGGGAATAAATTACTTGTTATTTCCATAATTTAGGAAGAAATTATACATTGTTGTTGAAAATTGGAGGTACACCTCTAAACCTATAAACAAACAAAAACATTATGCACATAAGAGTCTATCCTTGTATAAAAGTCTTTGTTCAAAATCATATCATAGTATCTATTTCAAAATTATTCAAAGTAACAACAAAAAAAAATAGTGTGGGAATAAATACTTATAATTATAACCAGTCTACTTGTGTGGGATCAAATATTTGGGCCTCACTTGGGAAAAAAAATCACCGCCATCAACCTCTATAATCCAACTTCCTACCATAGTTGTAGTATGTATAAACTTATTTCATCTTCACTATCCATAAGAAAATCTTGTTAGAATCCATACATAGTTTAATTTCTCTTTTGGAATCAAATTTTCATACAAAGGTGTAAGAGAAAATGACACGATCCTATATTATATGGCATAACTTTTTAAATCCAAAAGTTGGGAAAATTAAAGGAGAAAAACTTATATTATAAAAATATAAGTGAGTTTGAAATGTAGCTAAATAATATAATATATATAAGTATTTAAAAATTTTATTTTTTCATAGGGATACATTGTTCTTTGCTTTCATAATTGCATTTCTTCATTAACACATTGAGTTCACCCCATAACATTATAACATTATTATTCATCAACATATGTAACTATGCAGAAAGAATAATATAATCATCATCTATGTAGTGGAATATAAAGGAACAATAGAAGAAAACATGCACACATAAAGACACCAAGATTGGTTTGGAGACCAAGGAAAAACCCACTATAGGGAAAAACCTTGGGAATTCTTCTTCTTCTTAGATAGTCATCAAATGATTCGACAAAAGAGAGTACAATGATCGATATATTTATCTATGCAACATAACAACTAGATCATCCATAATATGACTTTAAACATGCTTATAGTTAAGGACCTTGATTCTAAGAACTGTGTTGTATTGTCACTGGCTATAGCCAATTGCTAAATATAGCTGTCATTGATCATAATCTTCGGAATACTGATACTTCATATTTTGGTCTCAGATGCATGTAGAGATACTATGTGCAGGCATCTAAGACATATATAGACACTCTCTAGGGAATTGGATGAGTGTGTCTAGGACTGATCTGGACGCTCCCAAGAGAACTACATGCAGGCATCCAGGGCCTAACTGTAATTTGGAAACCCTAGCCTCTCAGACACTCTCTTAGACACCTTGTGCGAGTATCTGCGACTTCCTAGATGCTCCCTTGACCATATTGTGCGAGCCTATAGGGAAAACAATCCTTAGTTTTGTGTGAGTGTCTGAGCCTCAGAAACCCTAGGTACGTGTAGGCTTCGACCCTATAGCTTTGAACCCTTTGAATGAGATTTCCTCAGTCAGACCCGTGCGAACCAAACAATAGAAGAGGGAAGAGATTGCTTGATGATATTTCCCAAATGAGCTTTAGGTATCTTTTATATACAGGCTTTCATGAGGGTACACTTGATGTTGAGGCCGACCTGACTAATTGTACATGTGCTTAGGGCCGACCTGATCCAATATACATGAGTAAATAGATAAATTCAAAAACCAACTTCTGCTTGTCCAAATAAGGTGGTATTTAGGTTTATTTTAGTCATCTCAAGAAGAGGAATCTATTGAAATTATAATCTAAATTATATGAGGTATCTAAATTGGAATTTGACTGAGGTTGCATAATTTTAACACTCATGCTCAACTATGGAGAATTCCACCTACCAATATATGTATATCGATCAATATGCCATTCTGGTATCTTCATGTGTCATCACTATCATCATATCTATCATGTAGTTGTCGTTCCATGAACATCTCAAGTGTCTCATCATCACAAATCATCAATGTACATCTCGATCTATCCCTTGCTTATTCTTGCTTATCTCTTGATTCTTTTTGCTCGTATTTTGAACATTCTTGAATCTAAAGGAAGAAAAATTTGTTACTCGAGGGGAGCTTAAGCTACCACCCTCTCTCCATTAGGCTAGTACCCAAAATATCTACCAGCGGGCTACTACCCGGAATATCATCATCAATCATCATCAAAGAGCATATCATCAAGGAGTACATCTCAACCTAGAACCATATCAAGGAGCACATCTCGACCCAAAATATCATGGGGGAGTTATAGATCTACAGCCCCATATCGGACAATAGGATATCCAAACACATAGGGGATCACATCTTGACCCTGGGATCACATCAAGGACTTCAATCTCAACCCAAAACTACATAGGGTTATCTCAACCCCTCATGATATTCCCATCGATGACCATCAATAGCCATGTGGTAGAACACCTGAATCATAATTGAATTGGGTTTTACACCCCAAGTACACTCTCATCCCATTAGCCAAATGGGGAGCCGTATTCTCGACAAGCCCTACTTGTGGGTATGATACTAATTGGGGTATACTCTGTAAAGACGAGACACTGGAGCCACATTCTCTGACCCTATGAAGATATGGGAGAAACATGCCCAACCCTATGGGTAACAGATAAGGGTCATATCCTATTTTCCTTAGTTCCTTCAACCCCAGGGACCCTCTATCTCAATTCCTCACCATGGGAGCTCAGATAAGGAGGAAGAGTTGGCTCAATGTCCTCAGTCAATGTTTCCCTTATCATACTCAAATTTGGTATCTGCTTGTCTCAATAACATTTTTTTCTTGTTCATACATGAAATCAAATCTAATATCATGTTAGATCATAAATAATCATATAAATCACAAAAGGATAGCATAATCATCCTTCCTCTCAAGGAGGTGTCAATCACAAGCCTAATCTTGTCTCTAATAGTTATATTGTCTCAAAATATGGGAGTATCTCAGTCCCAAATATATATATATAGGATTCTTTTTCATCACAATGTATCCATGCCATATTCATATCTTGATCATACAGATATTGAAGGAGCTTCTACATCCTACCTCTAAGCTAGTCATGCTAGCAACTTCATACTCAATTTCGGTCAAGTGTAAGGCTATGGACCTTTCATGAATAATATCATGGCATGTCCCGTACTGAGGCAGCAATCATAAGTGCTCATCAACAATAATCTCTATTAACAACAATATATCCAAGTAGTCACATATCATAGGAGAAATATCTCAGCCTTAAAGGTAGAACATATCATGCAAATATTTCAAAGGATGTTTGGTGGCAACTCTATGTGAACAAAGCAACTCAATCATGAATTTATTTAGGTTCTATTCATATCATATATATGGAAGGATCTTTAAAAACTAAACATCAATGCTTTAATCAATTTTCGGTTTCCAAGCCAAGTTTAACATCTTGTAATTCAATTAGAGTATCCAATGATTTTCATTTCCATTATTCAAAAACATTTTTCAACAAATTTGCAATATAGAATTTATTTCCCAAATTATAGAAATTGATTCAACATGCCATGATACATCATTTTGAGCTTCACAAGCCATCTCCCTCTTACTTAGATCATTAGAGGCTCATCAACTGTAAAGAGTAGACCATCGGTATGTAAAACAAAAACCATAATCAAAATCAAAGCCATACCTTGGAACTCATCATCCTAACTTCATCGGATAACTTCCAAATATAGACATATCTGGATCAGGGAGCTTGCTTCATGCAATTCTCTTTGCAAGTATAATGTCTTACTAATCCAAAATAACCAGCCTTACATGAATAAATGTTGTACCATCACATCCACAAAGTCAACTCATCAAAGTTTAGAAGTCTAATTAAAAATATTATCAAAGTCATCAATATCACACTATCAATTCTTTCAACCAGGTGATAGGTAGAGCTCATATTAAGTATTAACTTCATTTATTATCATGCCAAGAAGTCTGTCATCTATCATGCAATATCAATCAAAAGATTATCAATACAAGTCATTTATGTCACTAGATGCAAATGCATACACCAAATATAAGTCATGCGGGTTCCATCTTCATACTAAATCACACTATCGATACTTCAACCATTGTGCTATGAACAAGGAGGCCCATACAAAAACCATTTTTCTGAATACTCACATAATTCATTGAAGGTTAATACACCCACATCGCATTGATATCAAGGAAAATCAACAAATGTCAAATCAAATCATTAGTCATTAGGTCAAGTCTAAATTTGTTATCGTAGAGAGATCCAAAACATATCTCAGTCATTAAGGTCAAAGTTCTAAGTCATTGTCAAGCATTATGTCAAAGCTGCAAACACATCTCATCTATATCAATCAGACAAATCATGCCAAATTCTTGTAGCACAAGCCTCAAACATAAGTACATATCTATATGTATGTCCTGATCATCTGCAAAAACAAGTTCAGTCTTCATGTTCATATTATGGCCAACATTCATGTTTTTCCTGCTTTCAGATCTTACAGTTATCTACAAGACATCTGTAGTACTAACATCTTCCAAGAGAATATCATATTTCATGCACAATACTTCATTTTTCTGTGATCATCAATTTTTCCCAACAACTTCAGAAATTCTTTATGGTGGAAGAATATGCCAGAGACACCTTAATTCAGAGTTCAAACAACATAAAACTTTGAATGATGGTCAAATATAGTCAAACCCTTGGACACTCCCTTTAGGTTAGCATGGGAGCATCTTTAGCTTCCTAGATGCTAACTTAGCCTTAGCATGCGTGCATCCAGGGATGAAATATCCCAATTTTGTGCCTACATCTGGAACAAAACCCCTAATTTTGTGCGAGATTCAAATTTGTGACTTGTTGTAGTTCAATAATGTCAGATGCACATAAATAATACTTCAATCATATAGAATGAAAATAGTAATATCAGTAAGAATTTTGAGAAGAGATCCTCCCTCTCACTGGGAATATACTTCATTCATCTTCATTCATGTCACCAAACTGTCTCTACTATTGTCATGCAATAACAGATCTTTTAGATCATAAACATATATCTGTCATGTTCATCAACATCATGTTATCAATCTTTCATCACAGGTTTAGACTTGAAATATTAGGGAAGTAGACATATGTGACATCATATCTCAAAGATTATGAACACAATAACACTTTCTATCAAGACAATCCATCAAGTTAGGGCATTCAGTTTTACCATATCCCATCAAGTCATGACCACAGGTAGTAAGAGATATAGAATATGAATCTCATAGTTATACCTCCAACATCAAGGTTACCATGCTTATCATGATCAATAGGATCAAGTTAGGTCCTTCAATAAAACTTTACCAAAACAACAAGAGTCTCTATCTCTCTTTCCATTAGTTTTCATCATGCGTATCATAAATATTATCAATAATATCATGTATAAGAATTAATGAGCTAACCTTCTATTTGAAATCCATCATGTCTTATGCACGACAAGTATTAAGAGTATCATCTACTGGAGTCAAGGTGATAGTCGTCTTTATAGGATCAAGATATATAACAGATATATGTTAGCCAAACATTAAGTATGTAAATGTATCAACATTAGATAACCTCATATAATTCAAGAAGATCAAAACGTTCAACACCAGGTGCATCATTTCATCATAGGAAACATAGATCCAAGTCACTTTCATATGCATGTATGAGCCATTAAAGAAAGATATATTCTCATCATACCTAGGGGCTTACCTAGCCATCAATGTTACTGCTAGAATACAACATATCATGCTTACCTTGTGGTATTACCTGTGCACCGTTTTATTAGACATAGGCAGCCTGTAGCACTTTTTCATATTTTCATATAGTGCCCCTTAACCTTTTCTAGCTCTAGCCATCTTTCCTGCATTTCATCTAGGAGGTTAGAAACATCCATATACTCAAATACTTATGTAGGTAGTATAAACAATAAACATAATAATCAGATCCATAAGCCTAAACAAAAATAAGAGGCATCATAAGTCAAGAAATACTTATCTTCAATGAGAAGTGATACTCTCCCTCTAGAACTAGCCATCACCATCCATAGTCCACATAACATTGTTACCTTTAATCAACCAACCAGGATTTATAGGAATTTTCCCATCCGGGGCTTCATCAAATCTTTCACACGTGCTTGAGCATCTTCACATTGACCATACGAGGTTTCATATCTCGTAATGTTTCCATAAACCAAGGTTTCTCTCAAACCCTAACTTCATAGAATCCATCAAACCCTAACCATCAAGTTTCCTATTGTTTTCTTTAAACCCTAGAATTATTTTAGGTATTCACCATCTTCTTCTTGCTTCCATCAATGGTGTCATCATCGAGGTGATATCCATGGCTTTTATTCAGCCCAACTTTGAAACCATGTTAATTTTTCATAGGGCTACATTGTTCTTTTCTTTGATAATTGCATTTCTTCATTAACACATTGAGTTCACCCCATAAAATTATAACATTATTAAGATTTACATTATTATTCGTCGGCATCTGCAACTAAGTAGAAAGAAAAATATCATCATCATCTATGTAGTGGAATATAAAGGAACAATATAAGAAAATCATGCACATATAGAGACACCAAGATTGGTCAGAGACCAAGGGAAAACCCACTATAGGGAAAATCCTTGGAAATTCTTCTTCTTCTTAGATCGTCATCAAATGATTCAGAGAAAGAGAGTACAATGATCCATATATTTATCTATGCAACAAAATAACTAGAACATCCATAATATTACCTTAAACATGCTTATATTTAAAGACCCATAGTATGACCTTAAACATGCTTATACTTAAAGACCCTAATTCTGAGAACTATAATGCACTGTCACTGGTTGTAGTCAACTTCTGAATATGGTTGTCACTGAGCGGAATCTTCGGAATATTGATACTTCATCTTTTGGTCTGAAACACATTCAAAGATACTATCTGCGAGTGTCTAAGACAGATCTTGATGCTCTCTGGAGAACTAAATGAGTGAGCTTGGGAATAATCTGGATGCTCCCAGAACTACATGTGGGCGTCCGAGGTCCAACTATACTATAGAAACTGTAGTCTCCCGCACGCTCCCTTAGACACCCTGTGCAAGTGTCCGAGACTTCCCAGATGCTCCCTTAACAATATTGTGCAAGTGTATAGGGACAAAAACCCATAGTTATGTGCGAGCGTATGAGACTTAGAAACCCTAGACATGTGTGAGCTTTGACCCTATAATTTTGGACCCTTTATGCAAGCTTTCCTCTGCCAGACTTGTGCGAACAAAACAATATAAGAGAGAAGAGAGTGCTTGATGATTGTCTCCAAATGAGCTTGAGGTCTCTTCTATATATAGGTTTTCATGAGGGTCCACTTGATTTTGAGGCCGACCTGACCAATTGTACATGTGCTTACGGCAGATCTAATCCAATATACATGAGTAAATAAATAAATTCAAAAACTAGCTTCTGCTTGTCCAAATGAGGTTATACTTAGGTTGATTTTGGTCCTCTCAAAAAGAGGAATATATTGAAATTATCATCTTCATCATATGAGGTGTCTAAAGTGGAATTTGACTACAGTTGCATAATTTTAACAGAAAATAAATTTAAAATAAAGATATGAAAATCAGAGGAAAAGTGGATTATTGTAAGGTTTAAGGATTATTTTATCATATAAAATATTGTTTTATAAACATAGAAAACAATCATATTTAAAAGGTATTTTTTCTGGAATAGTATGATCCGGATTATCCACAGTACTATGTTCATTATGTCGACGTTTCAAACCCTAAAGGGGGTCCATTATCAGGACATAAAATGAATGATAGATTATGAATGATAGATTGAGAGAAGAATCTTCCGACCAGAACTGATAAATAAAACATAAAGTATGATAAATTCAAGTAGAAGCTGACTAATTTAAAGACTAACCTACATATATTATTCAATTTTCATTATTTTAGTTTTAATTATTTTAATTTAATTTAAATTTATTTTAATTAACCTAATATGAATTAGTGAATAATAATAAAACTAATTAAATCTAATGAGATAATGAATAAATAGATTAAATGTAATAAGTTTACTTTTATAGTGTAATAAGTTTATTTTGTATGATTAGTTTCTATTTTTTATTTTTATATAATTAGTTTTTTAATTTTAATTTTAATTTTTCTTTTTTTTTAATTTAGTAACCTAATTAAATATACTTAGTTTATTTTAATTTTAATTTAAAATCAAATTTTATTTTAACCTAATATGGATTACTAAATTATAAATTTTTAATTTTTAATTTTATATATAAAAATATAAGTCTAATTAATTTCTTTATTATTGATTAAATTATTTTATTCATATTTTATTTTTATGATTTATAGATTAATTTCATTTATAGATAATTAAACCCTAAGTACCTAACTAACAAAGAAGTAAATTATTTAATTAATTTATAATTTTTAATAATGTTAATTTTAAAATCTATTGTCACTATAATAAATTTTTTATATTAGTTATCTTAAAATAATCTTAATAACTATTTATTATTAAGATTTAATAATAGATCATTTTGTTTAACCCTAAGTACCTAACTAGCAAAGAAATAAATTATTTATAGTTTAATTAATTTATAGATTTTAATAATGCTAATGCTAAAATATATAATCACTAGAATATTTTTTTTATTAGTTATTATTAATAATAATCATTTATTTACCTATTTAAAGATAAATGGTTATTATGTCAAATAAATACTTATTAATTCCTAATTTTTTTTATATCAATAAGACATCTATTAATTAAGGAATGGGGAGGAAGACACCAGTGATACTACACCTCGAAAGATCTGGAGGGATTTATATGTCTAATCAGGGGAAGTCAGTTTCTCTTAAAAAAGTTAAGATAATTAAATTTTCCTAATTTCCATACAAGTTATTAAAAAAAAACCAAAAAAATATTATTGTATAAATTAAAAGGGAGGCTTGAAGTGATATATATATATATATATATATATATATATATATATATATATATATATATATATATATATAAATTAAAAAAATTGTAAATTATTGACAAAGGTGAAATGGAGTTTAGCAATGGAGGATTTCCTAAAAAAATTAGCAAAATTGTTCACGCACTATTTAAAATCAAAGGAACAATTGCCAGAAGGGATATTATTATCTTTATCGCTCCTAGTCAAGATACTAGTTATGTTAGCACTACATGTTCTAACCAATTAGTGATTCATGAGTTAAATATAATTGAAAAAATGGATTCAATGAATAAAAAATAATATGATATAAGAAATTTAGAGTTGAATATTAGAGACTATACTTTTGTCTCACAATTCATCATTAAATCTTTATTTTATGATTATAGTGACATATTTCTAGGATCATCCTCAATGGAAACAGTAGGGTCCATCATAAAACATAAAGAAGAAGTTCTTAATGTTCTCCTAGAAGAAGAAAAAATAACATTACAAGATACTACATCAGAGCTAAATTCAGTGACACTAGAAGACATACAAGATATATCAAAAGTAATGTTTCAAAAAAGTCAAAATTCGATGCAAAATATGAAAAAAGAAGTTGAAAAAATGATTGCTAAGAAAATGAATAAATTTCTTGGCTTAAGGACCACAGTAGAAAATTACTTACTTAGATTAAGAATCTTAAGAATGATAAGAATTCATTGGAAACCAAAGTAAAATGACATATTGAGAGGAAACCATCGAAATATTTAGATGTAAAAAGAAAGTTGAGGAAAAAGGAATGAATATTTATCAAGTCAATATCACAACCCAAGAAGATGAAAAACTAATTGAAATAAAACCATATTCAAATGTTGTAGTTCAAATGATGGAGATTTGAAGTGAAGATCCAACAATTAGCCAAGTACCTCCATACGTTGAGAAAATTAGATACTTCAAGTAAATCAAGAAATCACCACAAACATGATAAAGGGAAATCAGATCACAAGAACTCCTTATCAACACCCAAAAAATAAAAGTAGACATCTCAACCAGTCTACAAATTCATATAACTTAGACGTAAACAAGTGACTTATGTTCACAAGAATTTGATGTTACCATAATCCATTCTTATGATAAAAAATCATCCTAGGTTTCCAGTAAGTGTAGGATTCCATAGAAGTTTAATCTATGATGGTTAGATCATTTCAAAGTACAACAATTCTATACCACACTTAGAAGTTCATATCATCGTGTATCATTGAAGATGATAGTTCCAATATGAGAAGACATTTGATACAGAAAAAGATATCAAGACTTTTCATCAATAAGATTTGAGGACAAATCTTTTCTTAGGGGAGAATGCAATGTAAAAAACATAAATATATATTATAAATAATACTTATTAGGAATAAATTAATAGGTTATGAAAGGACATGTTTTCGGGTTGAGACATTTCTATTCATGAAGGGCCACCTTGAATTGTATATAAGCAAGGCCCTCATTTGTAAATATATCATCTCTTGTACATTCAATCATTCTATATATATGTATCTATGTATGCATGCATTTTACAATACATTTGAAATAAAAATAGAACATTGTTTGTTTATTACATTGAAGTAAATATCATATAATAACTATCAATTAGATATTAGACATAGGAATTAATATATTCATTTTCCATTTAGGTTATTTTATACTTTTATGCTTTATTTCACTTTAGTTTTCCTTTTATTCTACCCCACATTCATAAAATGGATTGACTTGACACTCTTGTAACTCAATAAGAAAGTTTTAATTTTCTCATTATTAATGCAATCTTGATTTCCTTTATGTGTCCATGTGCTATATGGTATCAAAGGTCGAAATTCTTGCATTCATATCAATAATCTTGGGCCTTTAAATAATAAGGTTTCCACTCTTGTGACTTTTGTAGTCAATGCACCATGGAGTTTGTGACATAGAGAGTCTTACTAATAGAGACAGATTGAGGGATCACTAGCATGAGGACTTCACCTTGTTGACCAATGTATTATGTTCATTCATAAAGGAGGTTTTTTAAATTGTGAAAAGTAAAGTCAATATTGTAATATTTGGGGGGGAAATGTAGAGTATTAGGGAGTAAAAATGGGTATCTAGTAAAAATAAGGTTTTCTTAATTAGAAAGTTGTACTGTAGGTGGGGGGTTTCATTAAAAGGATTTTGGCAAGTATTTATCAAAATCTAGTGAAATTAGGGGTATTTTTTTAATATCCCATGATGCACATGCTATGTTGTAAGTTAATTTAGTGAAAGCATCATGATTGCAAGTGTAACACATCAAAGATCCAAAAGGGATTTAGGACATTTGGAGCAAGAGTTAATTGAATTTTAGTTTTAAAACTTGGGTTTAAAAGTTTTTGGTTTAAATAAAGGTTAAGAAAAGGTTGTACGAACTCAACTATATGACCATATAGTCATCACATATGGGGTGTACAACAATTGTATAATTTCCACACAAGATTGGCTATATATCCTAAGCACCCTATGATAAAATTGAATCATACAAACAACATGTTCAATTATACAATAGTTGCATGATTGTATTGATTGATTATATGAGCTAGCCATAAAATCTTAGAGTTGTATAGATTTCTATTGGCATTATGATATATGTGTTGTTCTTGATGGAAACTCAATTGTAACAGAACAAGTATATGATAACTAGATGCATCCACAATCTAGTACAGAGGTTATAGAATGATGGAACAAAATACCAAAATGATGAGTCAAAGGTTTACAGATCAGAATTAGAAGTTTTGATACAGGTGAATATTTGAAAATCGATACACGGGTTCATCAAGGCCAAGTTGCGTATACACGTGAGTTTGGTGAAGAAAAGTAGCGTATGGTTTTTACACCATGGTATTATAAATACTAGGGGTCCTTACCATGGTATTGGCACATAGTAATGAGTGCGATAACATATATTGATCCTGTCAAATATTGCCACCAGCTCTAGTGTATTTTTGACCTGTGGTACTGAATAAGGGTTAAAATATATAAGGAGGTGAAGATCAAAGTGCTAAGTGTGCAAGTGAAATGATTTTTGATGAATACTTCAATCTGAAGTATATTTTCATTGTAAGGGCCATAATTGTCACATAAATTTGAAATAATTATGCACCAACGAATACAATGATGGATCAGGATCATGAGACCTGAAATGAATTTGAATTGTATGATCTTCTCATGGATTGACTAGATCTCAGTATTGATGCATGGTTTTATCTCTAAACATTATGAAATGGGTCTTTTTGAAGTTCTGAAGAGCTGCGCAATTTTAGCTCAAAATTTGCAGATCTATACGCTAGTTGGTCTCAGGAAAAGCGTGTATACATGTGGGTTCGTTTCCTCAAAGTCGCATATAAAGTAAGGGTTTATGTTCATAAATGACTAATCAACCTAATCAATGTAGCTATTTCTCTGGTTTCTATCAATGATGTCCTCATGTTGATCTAGGTTGAGTGATAATGCGTGAAGTAGAACTGATTCAGTTGAATTTGTTTACATGTTGATTGGTTGAAAATATTATTGATGTTGCTGACTATATGAGGATTCTGTAAGCTAACAAAATATTTCAAAATATCTTTGGTCAACTCTGTGTCTGATTCATAATTACAAGTTTTCAGTTTTCAGTATATTAAGACCTGTACGTGGGTTTCTCTATAGAAAAGCGCATATACATGCGAGTTTCCTTAAGTGAAGTAGCATATAAATTTTGGCATTTGAATGATCAAGGTTTTAGTTAATTATGTGTGTTGAAGCAGTATTCTGAGTTCAATTTTTTATACTGGTTATAGTGGTTTGATTGTTCAAATTGATTGGTTGAGTTTTGATTAAGTGTCAGTTGATTGGGTTTCAGTGATTGGTTGATTAAGTTGTGTCAGAGATTGATGATTGTATTACAGTCATGAGTTACAATGTTGATATTGGATCCAGTGTGAAAATTTATGAAATGTGGTCCATTGATGTTTCAGAGGGTTGGAGCCTTGAGTGAGGAAGTTAAAACTTCATGCCAGTAGTAGTTGGTGATCAGATCAGGGGGTTGGAGCTTCCTTCCAGTAGGAGCTGGAGAACAAGTGAAGGTTTTAGCCTTCAACACGTGGGTTCTTGTGTACTGGGAGTCTACACCAGTACAATAATGTAATATGATTTTGATATTAATAAGTTTTTAAGACTGAGACGACAACAACAATGGTTTTCTCCCACATTGGGTTTCCACCTTAAATCCTAGTGTTCATGTGTGTTACTTATGTGTGATACTTTATTTTGTTCTTACTACACCTGTTTACTATTGGAAATAATACTGATGGGGGGGGGGGGGGTTAAATCAATATTATAAAATCAATAACTTTTTCATTTCCATACTTTGATTCATATATGCTACTTCAATTTAGGGAACTCGCATGTACATGCAACTGTATTTAATGCAAATAGCGTATATCCAGCAAAATTATGATTCAGTTAATTCATTATATGTTGATCATTAATCAGTGCATGAGTACTTCATTAACCATATAAATAGACCATCACACATAAGAAACACACATGAACACCAAGGTTTAAGGTGGAAACCCAATGCGAGACAAAAACCCCCTACTGCTGTCTTCCTTTAATATAATAAAAACCTGTTTACAATCTTGTATTGGTGCAGACTCATACTAGTATGTAGGCACCCACCTGCAGAAGGCTAAAACCTTCTCTCATTCTCCAAATTCTACTGGAAGGGACCTAGAACCCCCTGGATCTTGTACTAGCGGATATATTTACTAGTACGTAGGTGCCGACCTACTGAAGGCTACAACCTTCACTCGTTTTCCAGCTACTATTGGAAGGGAGTTACAACCCCCTGGCTCTTGTACTGGCTGATATGTTTACCAGTACGTAGGTGCTGGCCTACAGAAGGCTACAACCTTCTCTCTTCCTCTAGGGACCATGTTTCATAAATTTTCAGACTACATACTTCAGGATCACAACACCATAAACTGAAGGCCATGTTTCATACAATTTTTATACTGGACCCATCAACAACATTGAAGCTCAAAATCAATCACCACTGCAATACAACCATTGCATTAACCAATCATTAAATACTTAATCATCAATCTCTAAATCACCCACAACTGAATCACACATTCACCAGAACACAGAGCAGAACCCAGAACTCTGCAACAACCACTAGAACCATCTGCAAATTCAGATATCATATTTCATAATGTATATGCTACTCTAATGAACTGAACCAGCGTGTATATGCACTTTTACCAAAGCGAACCTGCGTACAGATCTGCAAATACTAACTTAACAACTTCACAGCTATTTCAGAACTCAGTCATACTTGGATCATAACATTTTCAGAATAAAACATGCATCAGTATGCAGATCTAGTCTATCCATGATCAAACCGCATAATGATAACACATTCCAAGCCTTAACATCCCGATCCATCATCCATCATCATCCACAAAGGTGCATCCTTAGTTTAGATCAAGCAAAGCATCACAAACCCATAACTTGCATACTGGATCTCACACTTCATCAGATATTCAATACTTGCACACCCTGGCCTAATGATCTTCTCCTCCTTTTATAGTTTTATGCCTTTCTCAATACCATGGACCAAAACCACTTAAGACCAATGCCTTGGACCCAATACCTGGGCTCAATACCTTGGACCAAATACATTGGACTAATACCATGGATCAAAATACCATGAACCAAATACCACGTACCAAAAACTTAGTTTTCCAACATATACGCGCTTTCCCTCTTGTGAAAGTGTGTGTACGTTATATGCTCCTTTTAGTCTGTTGACCGGCATGTATATGATTCTTTGTCAAGGTGAACTTGCGTATACCTCTCTTTCTTCATTCTTTGTAGTCTGATCATGCTACACCGTGAACTATCATCTGAGTGAGTTTCCATCAAGGACAACACCTGTATCATAATGCCAACAATCTCCCCCTTTGGACCTGATGGCAACAACAACACCAAGTCACTCTCCCCCTTTGACATCAAGGGAAAAGGGAAGACCAAGATATTCTCTCCCTTTGATATACATTATGTTGTCCATACTCCCCTTGAGTACATGCTGAAATCTCTGATTGAGCTCCCCCTTTGTACATGCTAAGATGTACCAATCCGTCCATGCTCCCCCTGAGCACATGTAGAGTCTGCAAAAAATATTTTTCAAAAGGATAAGATGACTCTACAACTCAACTAAGTGAGTATGACCTTCCTATCATGAATGACTCATACATACATCAATCTCCCAACCAAGTGAGGATACACCATTTTTGACTCATCCACCCAACCAAGTGGGGATATACCAAATGTTTATACATGACTGGAATAGAAATTATTACATCATCCTTCCCATGCAAAGTGGGGTTACAAATTAGGTCTTTGCATGACCTTTACATCAAATGATATACATGACTTTTATAACAATGACCAACAATCTAAACAAGACCATGATATTCATCAAAAACTATCATACACCATATATGATCTCCACCATAAGCATCTGTCAACAACATCCAGACTTGTAACCTGCAATACCATTCTCTTGGCCAACCAACAATAATATGCTACTTAAGTGATCATCCATGAATCTGATCTGAACACCAAAAATGTGATCCCAAGTATCACAACAAGATGTATCATTTAGTCACATAAGCATCATCACCAAAAACTTTTAACCATAATCCCAACAATGCATTATTCGAAGCATATACTTCCCCTGAACCTGTTCCATATGTTCACTGTCAGATCTGATCATGCATATATCAGCAAGAAGTATCAAGTCATCATCATCAATAAGATATTTAACTTGTGAGGATCAAAATCACTTCTAAATAACATCTTATGAGTACCAACACATTTCCACACATCATCAACAGATTGTAACCATCATTAAACAAAGAAAATAATTGATTGAACCATATTAGACCCTTTTTCCTGAGTCTGTCCCACTGCTTTTCTTCAAACCAACATATATGCAACTGTGTAGCTTCGAACTCGCGTATATACGTGACTTTTCTTCATGAAACTTGCGTATGAGATTTAGAACACTGAAGTTTCACACTTTCAGCTCCCTCTGAGTCTGTCATGTCTGTATACTCTGCTATGCCACATATTTCTGATTGTACTTCCTTTTTCTTCCATATCTTTGAGTGTGATCATGTTTTCTCCTTTTGGTATGGTTCCCAAAATCTTCTCCTGCATTCCTTTTCTATATGTCCAAGCTTGTTACATGCATAACATCTTATATGTTTCATATTCCTTCTATAGCAGTCAATGGCTTTGTGACCAAACATATTGCAAGAAAAAAAATATCCCTTAGAGTACCTGGAACGTGGTGATATTTCCGTGTGACGGTCTTGAACTATTCTGCTTCTACATCTCGTTGTAACATGTCGAATATTATGACATACATAACACTCAATATTATTCATCTGAGAAAATAACTGACTATCACTTCCATAGTTTGGAGTAAAAGATTTTCTTGGAAGGATTTCTTTCCTTGGTTGTTGATGGGGTTGACCTCTTATCTCCTTATTGAGCATTTCAAGTTTTGCATTAGAGTTCCTTGCCTCACCCTGTGAACTAGATTCACCTTCAACATATTCATAAAAGCCAAGACCAATTTTTATAGCAGGAGATCTTTGACTACTAGTAATATCATCCAAAATCTTAGTACTGTCTTGAAATTATAACAGTTTATCTCTTTCTTCTAATTTACTTTTTAAGATATTTACCTCAACCTAATGTTTTTCTTCCTTTTCCAGATATTACTTCGTCAAGATTTCTTCAGCCTTTCGTCCTTCTTCCACTTGTTGTCTTAATTTGAGAATCTCATTTTCTTGTTCTTTATCTGCTTGACGTAGTTCTTCATTCTTCTTATTTTTTAATGATATCACTTCATCCTACAACATTTGACATACTTTTAAGCCACAATCCAGCTAAGATTTTAATCTGGTAACTTCTTCTTTGAGGGCACACTCCCTTCTATTAACTAGATCTTATTGATCTATGATTTTATCTAATGCTTCATTTGCTTGTTCATCTTGAGGTGATTTGGAATCCAAATCCTTGCTTCCATCTAACGGCCAATTGTCTCTCCTGCTATCACCATTCCTTTGAGCTGTGTTCTTCTTCTGAAGTTCTTTATTCTTTAGCTTCTTTCCCATTGTTCTATGGATCTCCTTCAAGCGATCAAGCTTCTACCAAAGGACCTGCTCTGATACCAACTGTTGGAAATAATACTGAGAGGGGGGGGTGAACTAGTATTAGCAAATCAATAAATTTTTCATTTCCATACTTTGATTCATATATGCTACTTCAATTAAGGGAACTCACGTGTACACGCAACTGTATTTAATGCAACTAGCGTATATCCAAAAACTTATGATTTAGTTAATTCATCATATGTTGATCATTAATCAGTGCATCAGTACTTCATTAACCATATAAATAGACCACCCCACATAAGAAACACACATGAACAACAAGGTTTAAGGTGGAAACCCAATGTGGGACAAAAACCACCTGCTGCTATCTTCCTTTAATATAAGAAAAACCTGTTTACAATCTTGTAATGGTGCAAACTCATACTAGTAAGCAAGCACCCACCTGCAGAAGGCTACAACCTTCTCTCATTCTCCAGCTTCTACTGGAAGGGAGCTACAACCCCCGAGCTCTTATACTAGCTGATATATTTACTAGTACGTAGGCGCAATTCTACTGAAGGCTACAACCTTCACTTGTTTTCTAGCTGCTACTGGAAGGGAGCTACAACCCCCTAGCTCTTGTACTGGCCGATATGTTTACTAATACGTAGCCGCTAGCCTACAGAAGGCTACGACCTTCTCTCTTCCTCGAGGGACCACGTTTCATAAATTTTCAGACTCGATGCTCCTAGATCACAACACCATAAATTGAAGGCCACGTTTCATCCAATTTTCATACTAGACCCATCAACAACATTGAAGCTCAAAATCAATCACCACTACACTACAACCATTGCATTAACCAATCATTAAATACTCAATCATCAATCTTTGAATCACCCACAACTAATCACACAGTCACCAGAACACATAGTAGAACCCAGAACTCTGTAACAACCACTAGAACGATCTGCAAATTCATATATCATATTTCATAATGTATACACTACTTTGATGAACTGAACCAGTGTGTATACACGCTGTTACCAAAGCGAACTTGTGTACAGATTTGTAAATACTAACTTTACAACTTCACAACTATTTCAGAACTTAGTCATAACGAAATCATAACATTTGTAGAATAAAACATGCGTCAATATTCAGATCTAGTCTATCCATGATCAAAACATATAATGATAATACATTCCAAGCCTTAAGATCCCGAACCATCATCCATCATCATCCACATAGGTGCGTCCTTAGTTTAGATCAAGCAAAGCATCACAAACCCATAACCTGCATACTATATCTCACACTTCATCAAATATTCAGTACTTGCACACCCTAGCCTAATGATATTCTCCTCCTTTTATAGTTTTATGCCTTTCTCAATACCATGAACCAAAACCACTTAAGACCAATACCTTGGACCCAATACTTGGGGTCAATACGTCGGACTAGATACCTTGGGCCAATACCATGGATCAAAATACCATGGACCAAATACCACAGGCCAAAAACTTATTTTTCCAACATGTACACACTTTCCCTCTTGTGAAAGTGCATGTGTATGTTATACGCCCCTTTTGTTCTGTTAACCTGCATGTATATGCTTCTTTTTCAAGTTGAACCTACATATACCTCTCTTTCTTCATTCTTTGTAGTCTGATCATGCTACACCGTGAACTATCATCTGAGTGAGTTGCCATCAAGGACAACACTTGTATCATAATGCCAACGTTTATTACTTATCAAATGCCTGATAAATCTCTTACATTCTGGTTCAAGTTTAACAAATAAACAATTAACTGTTTTAAAACTTTACTGAGCATACACTAGTTTCTTTTATAACAGTCGTGTATATACTCTAGTTGGGTTTAGTCAAGTCGTGTATACATTTCAGAAAAGAAAGTTACTATTGTAAGTTTTTTAAATACTGATTCACCCTCCCAGTATTTTTCCCAATAATTGATATCAGATAAGGTCCTTTCAAAGAAGCTTGATTGCTTGAAGGAACATCTCCCAAGATGAGCAATCAAGACGGAACAACGTCTATCAGACCACCACTCTTCAACGGAAATAATTTTATATATTGGAAGACAAGAACCAAATCCTATCTTCAGTATCTTGGAGTAGATGTTTGGGCAATTGTGGAAGGAGGTTACAAGTATCTAGCTCATGGAAAATTTTAGGGGCTAATGTTCACCCAGTGGGATAATTTTCCATGATTTTTGCACAAAAAAGATTCGCTAATTTCCAATTTTTATAAAAGATGATTCACCCAAATTTTAGAATATAAAATTATTTTACCTTAAAAATTGCCAACGTTATATAGATACTATATATAAAATCATTATAAATTTGAATAATTTTGCAAATATACCAATAAACATTTTATATTTTTCATATTAGGGATTAGTGAGATTCGCCAATGTTTTTAAAATTCAAGATAATTTTCAATCCTTAAAATTTTCCTTGAGATTCCAGCTGCAGTTCTCATAGATGCAGTAGAAAATAAGATGTGTGAAACCAATGCCAAAGCTATCAATGCATTATTAAGAAGTTTGATAGAATTAGAATTTGTCAAAGTTATGTAGCTAAAAACAACAAAAGAAATATGGGACAGAATCATTCAAAGCTATGAAGGCGATACCAAGGTAAAAAGTGTTAAACACAAAACTCTCAAAATTCAATATGAAACTCTCATAGTGCATAATGATGAAAGCATTTCTAGTTTCTTTCTATATATAGATGACATTGTAAATGACATGAAAAATCTAGGTGAAGAAATAAAGGACACTACTTTAGTAGAGAAAATCTTAAGATCTCTAACTCCTAAATTCAAGTCAAAAGTGTCTTTCATTGAAGAGAAGCAAGATCTGTAGACTCTTACTATTGTTCAACTTCATGGGATCATGACTTATTTTGAAATGAGGAAAGGAGGTCCCTTAGAAATCAGAGAAGTCGTATTCAAAGAATCTGCAAAAGGAAAACAAAAGGAAGAACACAAGGAATCACAATACGTATCAGAAGAAGATGAGGTGAAATTTGTAAAAAAAATTCAACTCGGCACCAGAAGGTTTAGAGGTAAGCTCCTGTTCAAATGTTTTTCTTGTGGTAGAGTTGGTCATTATGTTTCTAAATGTCCTCATAAAGACAACCTTGAAAAGGGAAGGATATTGCAAAAGGTAATAGGAGACGGGTTGACAATAGAAGAAGTTAATATGAAGATAGTGATGGCTTGTCAAATAGTGAAGAAGGTGAATCTGATCGAGATCTTAAATTGCTCATGGCTTTTGAGAAAAATACTAATGAGTCTAATGATAAATTTGTGGATTATTTAGAGGAAAAATATTTCTTTGGAGAAATTTCTCAACTCAAAATTTGCTTTGAAGAAAAGAATTAGCCATAGATACTTTGAAGCATCAACTCATAGAAAATGAAAATCATAATGAGAAGTTAGAATGTGAAGTAGTAAGTCCAAGAAAGGAACTTGAGAAAATAAAAACTCTGAATCTTAGATTTGCTAAAGGATCTGAAACCTTAGATGAAATTATCGAGGTACAACGCTCTCCTCTTATGAAGACAGGTCTTGGATACACTATAGAAACATCCCAAATAGAAAAGTCATCAGCCACCACCATAAGCTATCTAAATGCAGCAAAAACCAATCAGCGAAATTTTAGTAATGCAACAAAAACCAATCAGCAAAGCTTTCATCCTCAACAAAAGAATACAGAAATTCACAGGTAAATCATGTTCACTCCAATACAAGGATGAACAACAAAAGAAGCACCAGTCAAAAGGTAAACAACACCAAAATATTCTATGATCACAAAAAATATTCTTTAATGGACAATGTTTCTCATGTCATAATTTTCGTCATAAGGCTGCTCAATGTGTTGCATAGAAAACTATCATGACTAGAGAAGCAAGAAAACAAAGTAATGAGGCACGAGTCAAGAAGAACACTTATAACATCTTCTCACCTCTTATAGATTAAATTGAATGCTCATTTTGCAATAAATTTAGACATGAAGAATTTGAATGTGAAAGAAAATTACAACCAACATCTCGAAAGGATAAAATATAAACAAATTCTAAGGTATGGAAAAGGAAGGAGTTACAATTTGAAAGCTGTGTCATAAAATTGTTTGCAGAAGGACAAGAAAATCAATGGTACATTGATAACGGGTGCTCAAAACACATGACAGGTGATAAAGATAAACTTATTTCATACAATGCTTTAGAGAAAGAAAAGAATGCCACTTTTGGAATGAATCACCTGCTGTCATTAAGGGTGAAGGTTATGTTTTTCTTAAAAAAAAGTTAAAGTTGGTAATGTTATGTATGTTTATGGATTAAAGCATAAGTTGTTAAGTGTTAGCCAAATGTGTTACCAAGGAAATGAGGTGGTATTCTGGTCACAAGAATGTGTGGTTCGTGAACTTGACACATGAAATACCATAATAAAAGGAACAAGAACCCCGAGCAATCTGTATATATTAAAGGGTGGCGAGGAACAATGTTACCTAGGCAAGGCAGAAGAAAATTGGTTATGGCATAGAAGGTTGGGACATCTAATCTTCTCTCAAATAAGAAAATCAAGCAGGCTCAAAGTTGTTCGTTTTCTACCCTACATCACCACACTAGAAAGTACCATATGTAAGTCATGTCAATTCGGTAAGAGAACCAGAGTTCAATTCAATGCCAAAGAAGGATCAACAAGTAAGACTCTTGAACTTATACATACTAATTTGTGTGGATCAGTAAGGAAAAAGTCACCTCGTGGAGAACAATACTATATCTTATTCATTGATGAATTTTTTAGAATGTGCTAGATCAGTTTACTGAAACACAAAGATGAAGCATTGGATAAATTTAAATCCTTCAAGGCATTAGTTGAAAATGAATTAGATCTAAAAATCAAATGTCTCAAATCTGGCCAAGGAGGATAATACATATCAGATGAATTCTTTGATTTTTGTGAACAACATGGCATAAAAATACATTTTTTTGTAGCTAAAACTCCTCAACAAAATGGCATGGCAAAAAGAATGAATAGAATTGTTCAAGAAATGGCTCATGCTATGCTTGATGAGTTTGAAACTCCTGGAATCTTCTAGAGTGAAGATGCACATACTGCAGTAAATATTCTCAACAAGGCTCATGTTCATGTGAATAGTGATAAAACTCCATATGAACTTTGGTATGGTAAGTCTCCCACTGTAAAGCATTTTAGAGTTTTTGGAAGAAAATATTTCATAAAAAATAATGATGAAAAACATGGTAAGCTTGAAGCTAGAGTAGATGAAGGAATCCTTCTTGGTTACTCATCTAGAAGCAAAGGATACAAATGTTACAATAAGAGACTTTGGAAAATTATTAAGTGCATTGATGTTGTGATTGATGAAGAATGCATAGGGCCCAAAATGGTAACATCAACAAAAGAGGATGATGATGATGAATGCTTTCCCACCTTAAATTGCAATGATATGGAAGAATAAACTAATGAACCAACATAAGAATATACATTAGGAAAATAAAAAGCTCCATCTGAGTATGTTCAAAAGAATCATCCAAAAACTCAAATTCTAGGAGAAAAGGAATCTGCGGTACAAACAAGAAGAACCCTTGTAGGATCTTCTAGTTATCTAGATTTATTGTCCACCATTGAACCACAAAATGTAAATCAAGCTAGTAAAGAAGAATGTTAGGTTAAGGCCATGAACGAAGAACTTGATCAAATTGAAAAGAATGATACTTGGGAATTGGTTCCAAGGCCCCATGATAAAAATGTTATTGGGACGAAATGGATATTCAAAAATAAGTTGAATGAAAATGGAGAGGTCATTAGGAGCAAAGCTAGACTAGTTTGTAAATGTTATTCTCAACAAGAAGGTATAGAATTTGAAGAAACATTTGCACCAGTAGCCAAACTTGAAGCCTTAAGAATGTTTCTTTCATTTTCAAGTTTTCGAAATTTCAAAGTTTATCAAATGGATGTAAAATCTGCTTTCCTTAATGGAGATCTAGAAGAAGAAGTATATATTGAACAACCAAAAGGATTCATTTTGGGGAATGATGAAAACCTTGTATGCAAACTAAAAAAGGATTTATATGGGCTAAAAAAATCTCCACAGGAATGGTATTATCATCTTGACAAATATCTTCAACAACAAGGTTCCACAAAAGGATCCACAGACAACAACTTGTAAACAAAAAATGAGGGTGATAAACTGCTAATTATTATTGTTTATGTTGATGATATCATCTTTGGCAGTAATGAAGAATCTATGAGTCAAAAATTTGCTTTTGTTATGCAGCAAGAATTTGAAATGTATTAACTTGGGGAACTAACCTATTTTCTTGGTCTACAAGTGCAATAAGCAAAAGATGGCATCCTTCTCTCACAAACAAAAGATCTCAAATAGATTCTGAATAAGTATGGGATGGAAGATTGCAAACCTGTATGTACTCCCATGACGACAGGATGTAGCCTTAGTTCTAATGAAGATTCTCCTGCAGTAAACCAACCAGAGTACAATTCTATGATTGGAAGTCTACTTTATCTAACAAGTACCATACTAGATATCAAGCATGCATTTGGGATTGTTGTATGTTTCCAAGCCAAACCAAAGGAATCACATCTTTAGGCAACAAATAGAATATTCAAACATATCCAAGGAACCCAATACTTTTCTCTATGGTATCCTAAAGATGTAGATCTTACCGTTCATGCATACACATATGTGGATTGGGCTGGAAATGTTGATGACCGGAAAAGCACTAGTGGAGGTGCATTTTACATGGGGCCTTGATTGGTATCTTGGTTCAACAAGAAACAAAGTTCCACTGCTTTATCTACAGTGGAATAAAAATATGTAGCTGTTGCATCTTATTGCACACAACTTCTCTGGATTATGCAAACATTACAATATATAAAAATCAAATGTTCTCCACCCATCTCCATCCTATGTGATAATATAAGTGTTATTAGTATTTCAAAAATTCTTGTTATGCACTCTAAGACCAAGCATATTCCCATTAAGTATCACATGAGAACAAGCACTTGAGAAAAAGGTTAAATTGGAGTATGTTCCCTCCAAATAACAAGTTGTTGATATATTTACTAAACTCCTTCCCATAGAAGCATTTGAATTTCTCAGATAGAAATTGGTAGTTGTCTCTACCTCATTTTGTTGTTAACCCAGTTTGCTCAATCTACAGGTTAAAATTCAGAAGGTTGATGTCTATACATGATTTTCCTGAAGTGTAGTCACGTATATACGTGAGTTTATTTGCAGACAATCGTGCATGTTTTTCTATGATAGAAAAATAGTGGGGCAATCTTAAGATCCACTGATGACATGCTTCTGACATCTATGATTTGATTGCTCTTGGTCTAGTGTTGATGGGTACAATCTGTTGATATGGTACTGTGTTATGTTTTTCTCATTGATATTTATTTGATTAATGAATATGCTTTAATGAATGAGTTGTTGAAAATGAATAGGTAGCATAGGTTTAGGGGGATCATTAGCCTTTCAGAATATAATGCATTGTTGGCATTCTGGTTTCTGAATTATGCTACTTTTGGTCTCAGTTATTAATTTCATATCTGTCATTTGATGTAAAGGTAATGTGAATACCTATGATGTAATAATTTTCATATTCAGTCATGTATGGAATTTTGAGGTCATGTCGAATATGTAATCCCACTTGGTTAGGTGGTTGAGTAAAATATGTAACCCCAATTGGTTGGGTGATTGATGTAAGTATGAGTCCTTGGTGGTAGAAAGGTCATACTCAGTTGATTTATAGAGTCATGTTCTTATTTGAAAATCTTTCTGAAGATTCAACATGTGCTCAGGGGGAGCATGGATAGTATAGTGCAAACCAGATCCAAAAGGGGGAGCATTGGTCCACCCTTTTCCCTTGATGTAAAAGGGGGAGAATATCTTGGTGTTTGAATAATGTTATTTGGTGTATGTAACAAGTTTCAATAGGTTGAGTTGATCAACACCAACATGGTTTCCATCAAGTCCAAAGGGGGAGATTGTTGGCATTATGATGCATGTGTTTTCCTTGATGGAAACTCACTTGTAACATAAAAAGTATATGATAACTAGATGCATCCACAGGTTAGTTTAGAGGTGACAGAATGATCGAACAAAATACAAGAATGATGGGTCAAAGGTTTACAAATCAGAATCATAAGTTTGATATAGGTGAATATTTGAAAATTGATATGCGGGTTCGTCAAGGCCAAGTCGCGTATACACGTGAGTTTGGTGAAGCAAAGTAGCATATGGTTTTTTCACCATGGTATTCTAAATACCAGGAGTCCTTAACATGGTATTGGCCCATGTAATGAGTATGACAACGAATATTGATCCTGTCAAATATTACCATCGGCTCTAGTGTAGTTTTGACCGATGGTATTGGATAAGGGCTAAAGTATATAAGGAGGTGAAGATAAAAGTGCTAAGTGTGAAATTCAAAGGATATTTTATGAAGATTTCAATCTAAAGTATATTTACATTGTAAGGGCCATAACTGCCGCATAGGTCTGAAATAATTATGCACCAATGGATACAATGATGGATCAGGATCATGAGACCTGAAATGACTTTTCATTGTATGATCTTCTCATGGATTGCCTAGATCTCAGTAATGAAGCATGTTTTTATCTTTGAAGATTATGATCTAGGGCTTTCTAAAGTTCTGAAGAGCTGCGCAATTTTAGGTCAAAATTTGTAGATCTATACGCTGGTTGGTCTCGAGAAAAGCACGGATACACACAGGTTCGCTTCTTTAAAGCCGTGTATATAAAGTAAGGGTTTATTTTCATAAATGACTAATCAACCTAATCAGTGCTATTGTTTCTCTTTTGTCTGTCAATGATGTCCTCATGTTGATCTAGGTTGAGTGATAATTCCTGAAGTAGAACTGATTGAATGATGAAGTTGAATTTGTTTACATGTTGATTGGTTGAAAAGATTATTGATGCTGCTAACTGTATGAGGATTCTGTAAGCTAACATAATATTTTAGAATATCTTTGGTCAACTCTATGTTTGATTCATAATTACAAGTTTTCAGTTTTTAGTATATTAAGACTTGCACAAGGGTTTCTCTGTAGAAAAGCGTGTATACACGCGGGTTGCCTTAAGTGAAGTAGCATATACATTTTGGCCTTTGAATGATCAGGGTTGCAGTTGATTCTGTGTGTTGAAGCATTATTCTGAGTTCAGATCTATGTACTAGTTACAGTGATATGATTGTTCTAGTTGATTGGTTGAGTTTTGATTAAGTGTCAGTTGATTGGGTTTTAGTGATTGGTTGATTCAGTTGTGTCAGAGATTGATGATTGTATTACATTGATGAGTTACAATATTTATATTGGATCAAGTGTGAAAATTTATGAAATGTGATCCATGGATGTTGTTGAGGGTTGGAGCCTTTAGTGAGGAAGTTGAAGCTTCCTGCTAGTAGTAGCTGGTGATCAGATCAGGGGGTTGGAGCTCCCTTCCAATATGAGCTGGAGAACAAGTGAAGGTTGTAGCCTTAAGCAGGTGGGTGCTTGCGTACTGGTATGAGTCTACAACAGTACAAGAATGTAAGAAGTTTTTGATATTAATAAGTTTTGAAGACTAATATGAAAACAATGGTGGTTTTCTCCCAGATTGAATTTCCACCTTAAATCTTGGTGTTGATGTTTGTTACTTATGTGTGATACTTTATTATGTTCTTACTGCACATGTTTAATTCTTATCAAATGCCTAATAAATCTCTTACATTTTGGTTCAAGTTTAACAGATAAAGAATTAATTGTTTTACAATTTTACTGAGCATACGCTAGTTGGGTTCAGTCAAGTCACGTATACATTTCAGAAAAGAAAATTATTATTGTGATTTCTTAAAATACTGATTCACCCCCCCACCCCCCTCTTATTATTTTTCCCAACAAATTCTATGGAAATTTTAGGGAGTTTATTCAACAATATTTTGATTATATAGTTTGTTTAACAATTATATTTTCTATTTTCTCTGATTTCTAAACCTTGTAAAGGAAATGGAAGAAGTTTTGAGCTATTTCTATCTATATCGTTTCCCATATTTATATATTTAGAAACATATCTTTTGATTTATTACTTTTTTGTAGATCAAATTAGAAATTGACTAATTTAGCATTGGTCGTTAGTAAATTTGATTGGATGAAAACCATTTGAGAGTAGATCTATGGTTTTTTGGGTTATTTTTGGAGAAAATTTGACAGATTATATATAGTTTTGGGTAGATTGATCATTAACATACATTTTTTAAAGTGACATCTAGTCATTACATTTAGATATAGTATTTAGGGGGTCTCACACTAGGGAGGGAGGAAGAACATGATCTTTTCATCAATTTTCTTTATTTTTGTATATTTTTCTACATTATTGTCTTGTATCTATGGCATGTTTATCCAACCTATTCATGGAAGGTAGTTATAAGTTCTATAATAAGAAATTTAATACATGGAAGAAACACACGTTGTTCATTCTTGAGTATAGGTGCTTATATAGTATTGTCCTAAGAAATGATACTTAAAATAAAGCTATGGGTAAAGACCACGATAAGTTGATGAGTGAGATAAAGAAGTAGTATTGTTTCTTAAGTTGTCCATGGTAGATGAAATTCTTCCTAAGGTCTATATAGGTAATACTTTAATATATATTTGGAAGTATTTGAAAGAGTTGCATTTGACTTTAGACAAGGGAAGAGCCTTCTTCTTAAACTAACATTTTTTTTTATTACAATGGATGAGAGTGCATCATTATAGGATAATTTATTGAAGATAAATGATATTGGATAACAATTGTCTGCCAGTAGATAGAATAAGAGGAAATGGTGGTAATCATGATAAAAATATTACCACATGCTTACATGTACTTTATTGAGACACTAAAAATTACCAATGCAATTGTTCACCTAAATTTTGATGAGATATGCAATATGATATTACAATAGGATGAATGGAAGAAATATTTCAATAGAAACAATGAGATAGAGGGTTCATAATAGACCTTTACAAATAATTTCAAAGGAAAATAAAAATTGGAAAAGAATATGGGTTAAGAGATTGGTGAAGATGTGACCAAAACCCTAAAGACTATCACTTGTCATTATTATGGAAAGGTGGTCCATATTAAGAAGCATTCTAAAAAAAGGTTGGTCAATTCAAAAACCAACTAGGGAGGACCTTATTAAAATTCTCATGTCAAGGAGAATGCCAAGGAGAAAGAGTCAACCTTCTTTTCCTTCATGGCTAAGAAGAAAGTCAATTAGAATATATGATTTTATTGGTACATTGGTTTAGGTGCATTATAACATTTCACCAATATGAAAGACTTGTTCATGGAGTAAACTATTTTTTCTTCAAAATATTTAGTGATCTTTGGTGGCGGGACTGAGTACATAATGTTCAACAATGGGAATGTGCATATTTCCTTTAAAGAAAACATGTTTATTTTCCTCATTGTATATTATGTGCTAGGTATGGATCTTAATCTACTTTCAGTGAATCAAATATGAGGCACTTTCCCCATATAAATGTTAATTTAGCAACTATAAATGCTATATAATTAACCAAGTGACGAAGAGGATTATTACTATTGATGTGGAGGATTATGGAAAGTACATATTGGTTGACACTAGGCAGGTCAAGTAGGATGCATTGGAGCCAAGGGTTCATTAGAGATCACTACACTTTAGCATTGGTCGTATGTGCACCTTAACTTGACCTACCTCTCTTAATTAACTTGAGATAATCCAGAAAATGGAATTCCTAATTTAACAACTAATGCATATCTTGTGAGGTAGGGAATTGACATAGGGTTCCATTTGATGAATGAAAACCTTGGAGAATTAAGAGACCCAGTCAATTGGTTGATTTATATGTTTTTGGGCCAATGAAATTGACATCCATAACTAGTGCTATATTTCCTTATTTTTCTTACTAACTGTAGTAGGAAGATGTGGGCATGTTTTATTGAAGTAAAATATGAATTTTTTAATGATTTTGAAAGTTCAAAGCCTTAGTAGAAACATATTTAGGTTGTCACATTATCACTCTTAAGCCCAATGAGGGTGGGGAACTATGTTCCAAATAATTCAATAAAATTTGTGCGAAAAAGGGGATCAAAAGGTAGCTCATTACACACTACTCTCCATAGAAAAATGTATTGGTTGAGAGGTGGAACTATAAAATCATAAAAAATGTTAATTTGGTAGCTCATTGACAAATTCCAATCATTAGACTAGATTCCTCTTTTTGAGAGGACCAATTTTTCCTTTTGAAGCATTTGATTTGGACAAGGGAAATTGTATTTTTGAATTGAAGTCCACATGTGCACAAAAGGACAGTTTGGCCCAAAAGAGAAATTGGGCACCCTCATATGGCTATAAATATAATTCAAGTGACTCATGAGTGCAGTTGGAGGGTTTCATCTGCACACATGCACACTTTATACATCGAGTTGGAAAATAGGGTTTTATTTTTCAGTTGGCCACAAGCTACCACAAAATTTAGCAGTAGACTGCAAACAGTGACAGTTGACCACATGATTTTAATTAGGGCTTTGATTTTTATCATTGTTGGGTTCATCTCTTGAATGTTGATTGGTTAATTTTTCTGGATAGTTTTATGGCTGAAGATATGGATCATTTTAATCTCTCTTTACTAAACATTTTATGACAATCTAATAAGAAGAAGAATTTGAAAGGGTTTTCCTCGTAGTGGGTTTTTCTCTAGTCTTTGAGAAATCCTGGTGTCTCTATGTGTGAATTATTTTCTTCTATTGTTCCTTTATATTCCACTGTATTGATGATGATATTAAGTATTGAGGTGTTTTCGCAGTGCATTATATTAGATATCATTTTTTGGTTTTCAACTGCATTAAGTAAGTCATTCATCTATGACCATTTCCATGAGAGGTAGTCGTCACTAACTAATTTCTCATTGATGATTATATTGTTATTTCTATATAATTTCTTATGTTACTGAATAATGTTATGATTTTGTCGAATGAATTTAATATATGTATGAAGAAATTCAATTATCTAAAGCAGTGAACAATATATCCCTAATAAAAATTAACATGGTATCAAAGATGGGATTAAGAAAAGTCATTAAGATCGCCCCTATGAATGCACCTTTATTCTAAGCAAGAGAAGATGGTGGAGACCTAAAAGAATGCTAGGTTTTGAAGGAAACCATAGGAAATTTAACTATTAGGGTTTGATGGATATTATGAGGTTAGGGTTTAGAAGACACCCTGGATTATGTCATATATTTAAAACCCTAGCATGATCAGTGTGGATATGTTCTAGAACTTGTGATAGGTTTGATGTAGCACTAGATGGGGTAATCTCAATTAGGCCTAGTTGCTAATGAAGTTGGTTGAAATATAATGAAGCCAAAAATGCTATATGGAAAATGGAAAATCATGTCTCTTGAAGGCTGGTTCAAGAGGGAGATGATCACCTCTCATTGAAGATAATTACTTTTTCAATTTGTGTCAGTTCTTTATGTCTTTACTTTTTTTTAGACTTATTGATTTGATCATTAATTATACTTCCTGCATGTATATTTGAGTATTTGGATTCTTCTAACCTCCTAATGAGATGTGATAAGTGGATCCTTCTTGAAGATCATCTGAGCTGCAAGAAATGATAGCTAGTGCAGGAATAAAAGAGCTATAGTTTCACATGACATGTAAGTGACACAAAGTGAAAAGGTATCTAAATGTTATAAGTTATGTATAGTATATCGTTTTAGCTACAATATTGTATGGCAAGGTAATCCCTAATGCATGGTGGGAATATCACCTTCATGAATGACTCATATATGCATATGAAAGTAAGTTTGATTTATGGAACATGTGATATATTGGAGCACTTGATATTTGAAAAGCATCTTACATTTTAGAAATCATGGATTTCTTGATTTTATGAAGCAAGCTACATACATTTTTTTTATATATGGTGAGTTGATACTATTGTTAATTCTTGTGATAAACATGATACCCTTGATGATAAAAATGTAAAAATAAGATTGATACTCAGGACCTTCTTGTTAGGTTTTGATAATCTTAGAAAGTATCAATGGATTCCCTAACTTAAAGAAGTGATGTAGTGATTATGATCCTTCAAGTATGTTGATACACTTGTTAGCTGCCCTAATTATATGACACTAAACCTTGATGAAATCTTGATGTCATATTCATATGTGATGATAAAATAGTTGATGCTAACATGTTATGACCATGATAGATATATGTTTTAGAACATGATATAATTTGATTTCATGATTTCATAGTTCTACTAATGCATGATGTATTATGATATATAGGTTAATGTTTTGAATGATGATGACTAAAGTGGCTTCCCATTTAGAGGGAGAAACTTTTCATGATATGTTAGCACCTATTATTATTTGAAAAGAAGGCACTTGAATATTGGAGGAATGATTCTAGACATGAATAACATATGATGTTGTGGAAAAACGTTTTGGCAGAGAAGGGTGTGGTTATAAGCTTCCCAACTGTGCAAACGAAGGCTTATGGGTGAAATTATTCCCGTAGGACACAAAAAATGAAGCCTTATGCATGAGATCAGGACTACACTAGGAGTATGATAGACCTACAAATATGAAGCGAACAATAGAAAGTCTTATGAGAAGGGAAGTTTGAATTTTTTATTTACTATACAGAATGTGAATGTGTTGACTAAACTTTTGTTTGTAGGGGTCTAGAATTTACATTTCAATATGTTATTTTGATTCGATAGTTGAAACTAGTATATGTCAGTATTTGATAACAATTGCAAGGGTTTGAGAATATTTTGGCTTATTGGTTTAATATAGATGACAAATATTGGAATTTTGACATGATGCTTAACAATTCATAAATATGTTTTGTCTTATGGATTGATTGAAGTCACTATGACAATGAATTAGGGTTTTGAGCAAATTTGGTTCTTAGCAATGGAGATTTACCTTGATGATTAACATTGGTTGAAGTGTAAAAAGTTGTGATTCAGTATGAAGTGATATCACAATGAATGTATACATTTGCATCTAGTGACATAAATGATTTATATTGTGATTGTGAGGATGGCTTGACAAAGTTTGGCTTGATATTGCTTGGTAAATAATAGTTGTTGACATGAAAATAGGTAAGACTGTAACTTGGTATTTGGATGTGAGCTCTTCCTGACACCTAGTCTAAAGAGTTTTATTGGTAGGAACTTTAATATATTTTTTATTTGTTATGGTTTGACAAGTAGACTTGGTTGATTTGATTGAACAATATTGATTTGTTTGAGACTGAGCATATTGGTTTGGTCAAGTATTATGTTTTCAAAAAGCATTGTATGAAGCAAGCTTCACGAGCCTGATATGTTTGAATTGACAATTACCTAGTAAAGCCTGAAATATGCGCCGAACCAAACCTCTACCTCAAAGTGGTCCAAGATATGCCTTTGATTTTGGTTTTATATGTTGACGATCTATTCTTGACAGGTATCAAGCCTCTAATAATCAAAGTAAGAGGGAGTTATTCTTTGAAGTTTGAAATGAAGAACTTGGCATGTTGAAAAGGGAAATATATCATGAAGCTATTAAATAAATTTTGTAAATTGGGAATGAAAATCCTTGGACACCCCGATGGAACTAAGTTATCCAGAGTTATTTTTGAAATTGACTTGGAAACTGATAGTTGATTGAAGCATTGATATTCTATCAAGATATTTTTTTTGCAAAGAAAAACTTAAGTCAATTCATGATTAAGTTGCTTCATACACATTGGGTTACCACTGAGCACCCTTCAAGATAATTGCATGGGATGATCAATTTTTGGTCTAGGACATTCTTCCTATGATATATCATTGCATGGATGTATTATGTTGTTTGGGCTTGTTATTGATGAGATAAGCACATCTAGGTGTTGCTTTAGTATGAGATTTGCCATAATATTTTGGATGAGAATTTCATAGCTTTAAGCACGACCAAGGTTGAGTATGATGTTGCTAGCATGACAAGCTGTGAGGAAGGTTGAAGAAACTCTTTGGAAATCTATTTTGAATAGGTTCTAGATGTGACAATGATACATTGTGATAATACAGAGTGGTATCTGATTGGTAGGGAATACTTTATATCGATAGGACTAAGATATATCCATATATTGAGAAAGTGCTATTGTACAAGACAAGCTTCGGCTTATGGTTGTTTCCTCCATAAAAGGGAGGATGAATAAGGTATCATTTTCTGATATATATATATATATATATCTATATATATATATATATATATATATATATATATATATATATATATATATATATATTTCTAGTATAATATTTGATTTGATGTCTTGCATAAACAAGAGATTGTTGATATTAAGACATTATGATTGAACTCTTCAGTGAGTTGTTTAATATGGTACCATATATGAGCACGTTGATATGTTTCTGATCTAAATAGAGCATGACCGATCAAGGATACTGAGTTAGCTCTTCCCCCTTGCCTGATCTCTCATGGTGTGGAATTGAGATGGAGGGCTCTTAGGGTTGAGGGATCTCTGGACAAAAGGGTATCAACCCTATTTTCTACCCACAGTATGGAAGATTTTTCTCCCCTATCTTGGTCTATGTAGAGTATACCCCATTTGGCATCATACCCACAAGTTGGGTTTGTTGGGATTATTGCTCCTTGTCTAACCAATGGGTTGAGGGAGAGATTGTGGGTGTGTGATCCTTACCTTTGGTAAGTTGGGTATCTCACCTAAGTTTATTATGGTGTAGGTGTTCTACCACATGACTCCTTAGGGTCATTACTGGCAAGATCACCAAGCAATAGGATGGTTGTGATCCATACCTCATATAGCAAGTGGTATCTCGCCCATTGATTGCACAATGGGATTTTTTTGATCCTTTCTTGGTAATTTGTATCTCACCTATTACTCGATGATATGACTTGGGGTGAGAGTGTCCCATAGGATCTTCCCCACTGTCATAGACATGAGGTGATAGTATCGCCTAGGACCTTCCTCATTGTCATTAGATTCCATGTGGTAGTAGTGGCTCCCCGATGGATAAAGAGTGGTAGCTTGGGCTCCCCTCTGATGTCTTCTTCGTTTAGATTCAACAATGTTTAAAATATGAGCATAGAAAATCAAGGATAAGAAGAAATGAACCAAGATGAGCAATGCCAACATTTTATGATGAGATAATTGAGATAGGATGTGATTTGATGACATGATACTTGCGATGATCATACATTATTTAGTTGGAATTTCTCCCTAACTGAGAGGAAGTGTTAATTTGGAAACTTAGTGACAAATTCCAATCTTGGGACTAGATGCCTCTTTTCGAGAGGAACGATTTTTCCTTTTTAAGCAATTGATTTGGACAAGGGAAAGTGTATTTTTGAATTGAAGTCTACATGTGCACAAAATGATAGTTCAACCCAAAAGAGAAATTGGGCACCCTCGAATGGCTGTAAATACAAGTCAAGTGACTCTCATTTGGATGTCATCATGATCATTCTTCTTTATTTAGTTTGTCTCACACAGGTCTGAGGTGGTTTCAGGGATATAGGTTCATACAGGTCCAAAATTACAGGGTCCTAAGCTCGCACATGAGATATAGGGTTTTGGTTTCCAGTTGCAGGGATGACACAAGCATTTTTCAGTTGCAATCGTAGGTTCATGAGTGTGGTTGGAGGGTTTCAGCTGCATGCATGTACACTCTCTACGTGTGGTTGGAAACTAGGGTTTTATTTTTTAGTTGAGCACAGTTGACCACATAATTTAGTAGTAGACCGTAAACAGTGACAGTTGATCACAAGCTTTTCAATCAAGGTTTTGATTATTAAAATTGTTGGGTTCCTCTTGAAAGTTGATTGGTTTATTTTGCTATATATTTTTATGACTGAAAATATGGATCATTGTACTCTCTCTTTGCTGAAAAATTTATGAAAATATAATAAGAAGAATAATTTGAAAGTGTTTTCCCCATAGTGGGTTTTTCCCTGGTCTCTGACCAATCCTGGTGTCTCTATGTGTGAATGATTTTCTTCTATTGTTCCTTGATGTTTCGTTGCATTGATGATGATATTATTCTTTCTATATAATTTCATAAGTTGTTGAATAATATTATGATTTCGTGGGGTGAATTTAATAAGTAAATGAAGAAATGCAATTATCTAAAGCAAATAACAATATAGCCCTAAGAAAAATTAACAAAAATTACTAGGTGTATGATAAAAAACAACTTTGTTCTAAACATCTTTGTGGTTGATGCAATATTCATAATAGTATAAACACTATATTGATATCCAATAACGGCTATGAAGCATAAGATTCCAAAGGAAGCATAGTATATAAGGAGGAAGCCAAATGTCAATGGTATTAAGTTCTTTGGTTCTATTCTTTATTCATATATTCCATATGAAAAGAGCACTATGTTACACATGAAGAAAAATAAATTGATCATCACATGATATAATAGTCATAAAGTGTATAGATTGGTTGATTTTAGCACCAATTAATTGAGCTTCAATAGAGATGGGAAGTTGGGCCTTTCTAGAATTGGAGATAAAAATCATAGAATAATAACTTCTTGTGCCTAAGGATTCAAGTATCAAGATTTAGGAAGCTCCACCTAAAATCGGGGAGGATTCTCAAAATGAGGAGTTTGCAAGATTTGATTTTGATGATACCAATATAGTACAAGTAACCTAGATCACAATGACGAATTCATTGGGGAAGATCTTAAGAAAAGACCAAATTTGTGGCATAACACCATTGGATATGTTTGAACATTGAAATTATTGGGGGATGTGTTTAGCATAAAAATCACAATCACAAGGAGATATTTCTCCGTAATCCTTGCCTAGGGATCACCATGCAATCAAATGTGTGCAAATATGTGATTTAAACAAGTGATTATATCATATATACCCTAACATACCATTTAGAAAGAAGGTGAAACATCATACTTGTCCAATAATATTCTGGTGGCCAATTGATGTAGCTAGCTTAGGGGATGCTCCACCTCTTGATCTCTAATCTCATGCACATAACAACCAACATAAAAACACCCAAAACCTTCCTTCAAGATCATACCTATGAAAAACATTGATAACGATCATTGATAACAATATGATAATAATCATTGATGATCTATGAACAACATACATGACATGAACATCACATTGATTGCAAGAGAACATCAATAACATAATGGAAATGGAATCATAATTGTATTAAACAAAAATTAAATATACAAATAATATACCCAATTGACACAACAATAGCCTCTCATTACACCTAGTAGCTTAGCATCCTTCAAATCCCTAACTATAATGACAATAGGTCTCAAAATATAATTGAAAAACTAGCCTGACCCTTTGATGAGATAAGTATATATAGGCTTCTAGGCCTCCCTTGGAAACTAAATATGGGTAATTAGGCGGAAGAGAGTTTAGGAAATTTCCACAATAATTTTCCCCTATACAAGTCATAAAGGTAGTCTGTTGTTGGGAAAAGTATCCATTCGGAATGCCCCTATCCCACTCTAAGGTGTGATAGTGCCTTAGCAACAAACAAGGAAAACTAATTGAGTATTTCTTCTTTATGAAATGTAAATGAGGAGAAAGGATGTAACTAACCTGTGTCTTCCGCTAGTTTGTTGATCCAATCACTCCTCTCTTCAGTGGCTCTCAGCTCCTTGCTCCTTCACCGGCCCACCTTCACCGAATTCCTGCAAGATCACAAGAGAGAGAAACTACACGAAGATATAGATATACATTCATAAAAAGCTCAAGATCAGATTAAGCTAAACATGTAAGCATAACAAAACATCATTGGTACACAGCATGTAGGAGAAACTCAAATAGTTTATTGATAGAATAAGAAAGTCCAAGAGGAGATACAACCAAGTGAGTTCCGATCCAGCATCTACCTCCCAGCAAAGGAATCCCTTCCTCTCCTCCAACAAAGCATAAATCACCCAATGTACTAATCTCAATCTCAAACCAACAACAATTCTCTGCAAAGTACAAAATTCCAGCCTCCTGAACCTCTGGGTGAGAGATCCATATATAGATGTAAGCAGAGAGGATGAGTCAGCTTATGTTTTGACTTGTGGCTTCTCTCTGTCAGTTCTTGCTTCCACTTGGAGGTTGAGAGCCTCTTACTCATCACTAGTCGAATTCATTGAGGCAAGTGTCATTGGAGAAGATTCTGGAAGCTTCCAGGGTCTTTCCACCTCGTTGAATGAGTTTTCCATTTGTCATTTCTCTCTCAGCGCACCCTGGTAGTGCTTTTAGGTGCGTTGCAACGCACCCAGCTAGTGTACTGGGGTGCACTGCAACGCAGGTAGCTAGAAGAGCTTCTGAATTGATCCTGAATTGACTATTTTTGAGTTTTTTTTGGTGGAGAACTTCTGGGAGAAGCTGTCATTGGTTGACCTTGTTCCTTTAGGGGCAGAAACAACTCTTTTAGGGACTTTGGATCCATTGGATTATGGACATTTCATGCTCAATGCTGTAAGGCACAAAAATGTCTATAACAGTTGCCGCCTAAAGTGTGAGGTCGTTTATCGGGTTAAATGCTTTATTAGGAGGATCCAAAGTTCTTTCAATGCTGGGAGGAGACCTGTAATAAGATACAATACAATACATTATTTTTCATACTGTTTTCATGATCTAGCTGAGGCGGGCATTCCCATGCTCAGCTTTATAAATTCATTTTTCTGTACATAGGACAGACAATCGTTTGATGGTAGACTGATGATTTTGATGAAATCATCATCCTTTTGGTAGGATGATTATCTGTGCTGCATTGTTGTACATGTCAATGTCTTTATTTTTCCTGAATATATATCGTAGCCCGGATGGATGAAACTAGATCTAGGGTCTTCAATCTCGTCCGATCTTCACTCTAAGTACAAGTCGATCCATGTGAGAAATGTTCTGAAGTCGAACATGGAAAGACATCGCTTGATTACCAATCAATGATGTAAACCGTTAACAAGCGTGAGGGGAATCACCCATAATGATAATGACCCTCAAGGTACTGCAGTACAATTCACGTGGTGTGAATAAAGGACTTGGCGTCGAACACCACGCAAGATCTTTCGGTCGAAGGTCATTGATGTATACCTGTCGCCGGAAGTGAGAAACTTGCCATTGAGGCATGCAAGCTTCAAAGTACTGAAGGGGTTGTTCCTAGATCAACTTCTTGGATAATGAGCTGATGTCGACAAGAAGCGATCTGTCAAAGGAGGGCCTTGATGTATCCCACATCAGTGACACAGAACGGAGCAAATGATTTTGATGGAGGTGAAAACGATCTGATGATATATGGTTCAGGGTGGCGGTCATGAAAGAATGAAGGATAATGTATGGTAGTGGACGGGACACGGTTGACTTCTCTGGATGACTTCTCTTGAACATATCGGCGACACTTATGTGATGGATTGGTAGCATTTACCCCAAAGGTGGATGGTATGGCGAGACCATGGTGATGTGACCGGTGAATGAAACAACCCAACCCGACTTAGGCACGGAGCAGAAGTGTCATGTTCAAGAGCGACTTGCTACCAATAAAGTTCTTTGAGTTTCTTCCCAATTTTTCCCCAGTCATTGCTGACCAGTACCTCTTTATTTTTGTCAAGCTTGAGGAGGATAACATATGCTTGTTCTATAATTTGCCCTTCGGGCAAACCCATCGCTATGTTTTAACGAGCCTAGCGATAGTGAAACTCGTTCTCGTCTAAAGACGAGTTTGTCGCTATTAATGTTTTTTAACGAGTTTAACAACAAACATAACTCAGTCCCTTTTCATTTTTAGAGAGTCTAAAAAGGTACATAAAGATAACTCCAAAAGTCCTTTTTCGTCATCTAATCCCTTAAGTTCAAAAAAGTATAAAACAATACAGAAGGGATGAATTTTCGATAGTTTTAATGAGCCGAACAAAACAAGTGCTCGATATTTTTGTGCAATAATCCCTCAGGTCCAAAAAGATTAAAATCTAGAGGAGGGATAGCTCTTCCGGTCGCTTTAACGAGCTGGAAGGCCAAAACTCGGCAATCTTTTCATATTTTACGAGTCAGATGAAAAGAGCTTAAAGAAGACTCGTCTTTTGAGGAACGAGTGATAAAACGAGTAGCAGCTGATTCTAGGTACGGGTTCGAATTTTCCAAGCACGACAATGTCACAAGGATGGCTAGTGAAATCACTCTTCGCAGCTGTTCCTCAAAATGGGTAAACAATCATATGGAGGTGAATGATCGGCCAATGGAAAAGTGGAGGTGACGGTGCAAACACGGCCAAGGCTTTAATGGCTGATAATGTTACATTCACGGTTGTTATTTACCGGAGGATAGTTCATTTTTTAACGAGCTTAAACGCGGGTTGAAACACTTGCTCGATCTTATGTTTATTTTTTAACGAGCATGAACTATGTGCTAAAACTGCTCAATTATCCAGTCATATGATAAGAATGTCTCATGTAAGATTCCATTTTTTATGGAGCTTGCACCTTACAAAGCTATGCCCCGCATCCTTTCGTTATGCAAGTTTGGAAACGACTAATCCTACGAGTTTAAAGGGTTAGACCTACAGGTTTAAAGGGAGGACCTAAAAATTAAAAAAATAAATAGCCGCCCCTCGCTTGCACTCCAAAAGGGTTGCATGCCCCCAGGTATAAAATAGAGTTTCAAGGTTACCCCTACTTTAGTCCGATAAAACATTTGTTTCAGCGAGAGAGGCCTACCTCTTACAGGTCACCCAAAGATTGTTCTATTAATATTTCAAACAAAACACTTCTTCGGCAATGTCTACCGAGATAGACAAAGGTGATTGACTCAGTTCTGTCAACTCACATAACTTTGACAAGAGAATCTTATTCTAGAACAACCCCTCTTCCAATCACGGACAGGGTATGGACTAGTCATATTCTCCCGTGGAAACCTACCCTATACCCAAAGTTTTCCTGCCGAAGCAGACCAGGACGCATGCCCCCTGGGTTCCAGTCATATCCCTCCGAATTACTCGCGCTCATCGGGAGGACGGACCGTGGGTTGAGACATTTCTTGCGTGAAGAGACCATTTAGGGAAGGTATATGACTATTTGCGATGCGTGATCCGGGAAATGAAAGCTGGTCCACGAGCTTGACCACTCTTCCTTCATGCGGAAAACACATTACTCTAAAGAGTGAGGAGACGATGGCTCCCATGCAATATATATAGTCTCGTCCAAGGAGTAGGTTATAATCCAAGGGTCCTTGAACGACCATCACGTTCATTTGAATGGTCTTCCCTTTCAATGTTATGGGCACATTGGGGAGGATCCCTAAAGGTCGACTGGTTCCTTTATCAAAGCCTGTCAGATTTCTCATTTCAGGCAAAAGCGCTGGCGAACCAAGCGCTTTCCAAGCAATAGAGGAAAGGATACTCATAGATGCCCCCTCATCAATGATGGTGCCAGCCATGACCATTCTGTATATTTGGACGATAATTCTGAATGGTATGCTTGCTGGAAAACGGGGTCTGCCTAGTTGGTTCCAGTCGAAGGAGACAACTAGGTTGCTTGGTGGTGGGACCAAGTAGACGGCCGGGTATCGCTCTGACGAACTTCCTTCCTATGATAAAGGAATGGGGGGATTACCCCCGTGCTCGTCGGAGTCTGTGTTGATGAAGAGAATTTGGATGGTGTCATATTTATCCTCTTTAGTGACTGTATCATTTGAAGACAAAACCTCTGAAGGCAAGACTGGGTCAACTGCTGCCTCGACCTTTTTACTTTCGTCGGGTATGGATTCAGCTGGTTCATCTTCAATGACAGGCGCTTCAGCTGACCACTTGAGCGGGCCAGCTAGATTTTCAACTAACGAAGGACTCGGCAAGAGTTTTTTATATCCAGGAGGAAGTCGTAACGGTGAAACCGGACGATCATCTAAAACTCTTTTTGCTTCGTCTAAGAAGGGACAACGGTGGATAGCATGATTGCCTTCGCACAGTCTACAGGGATATCTAGCTCTCCCTTTTTGTCCAAGGACTTCACTTTCGCTAGTTGACGGTGTGCATTCAACCTGGCTATCAGAGGTTGATGCCACCGGATTGTGCAAACGGGAAGACCAGTCCTTTAGTATCCGAGGGATGCAGGGACAATCTCTGTGGAAATGGTATCCCTTGCATATGACACATGGCGATTTAGGCCTAGTCAGTGTTGTGTGTGGATTTTTGTCAGACGACACTTGTTTGCCCCCAGTCGCTTTTGGCTCCTTCTTCTTCTTCTCTTTCTTCTTCTTTTCCTTCTTCTCCTTAGGAACTTGGTTTTTTGTTTTCCCAGTTCCGTCAAGCGAAGAGGAAAGAGGAGAGGAAGAATTAGAGGAAGTAGAAGGCTGGTGGGTAACTCTGGACTGGTCTAACTGTTGATTCGACTGTTCAGGAATAGTGGTGTTCTGAACGACATTGGTTGAGAAGAGCCAGACCGGCAAGCCAATTGTCAGTCCTGGAAGCGACAATGTGGCCATATGGGGCGCACCAACATCTCCCCAAGAGGAGAAGGGACTAGGATTTCCACCAAGGGGAATTCCTTGGTTGGTAGGCTCCATTTTCTCAACCTAAAGATCAACGCAGGAAAAAGGGTATAAATATTCCGTTTAAAATAAATTTTAACGACGCTTGGACACAACTTGCTTTTTCAATTTTAAAGAGTTGAGAAAAAGCAAAAGATGACTCTAGTCTCCTTCGATGTTTTAACGAGCCCGAAGTGACAAATGCTCGGATGGACTTTTTCCATTATAGAGTCTGAAAAAGGCCAAAAGGAACTGCTCTGGAGTTCTAGGTAGAGGATGTGCCAAACTTTTCGCAAAACCGCAAAATACTTTTTAAGGTACGGGTGGTCAATCTTCCCGAATGCTGTGTTCAGTGCATTGCGATCAGTAGGGCAGTCGACACGGCTTCCTAAGGATAAAGGTTTTATGCCTATAGGGGTCTCCCAATATATACTCGACGGTATGTGGGAGCACAATCCGTACTGGCGCTTATCGTCTCTCAGGAGGAATCACCCAACCATCAGCGAGATCGACAGGACTCACCAGGTTTTACGACGCCGGAACACGTCTCTAGCCTAGACCTCTATGTTGTGCGTTAAGTTACAAAGCGTTGTTAAGTTCATTCAATTTATTTTAGGTTGATCTTTCTTAGAAGTTTGCCTTTTTGGATCACCACGAGATGTATGATACAATTCCTAAATGCAGTCTAAAGATGATAAGCAAGCTTTTATATCTTTTCAACAATGAAAATCCTAGCTACAAGGGGAAAAGAAAGACACAATCTTTTCTCAAAGAGCATAGAGCACATTGTAAATGCACTTTTCCTAAATCAACATACAAACTATCAGAATGAAAATGCACATATGCATGTATTTGTTTTTGCTTTCTTAATATTGATGCCTAAAAAGAAAGCTGTTGTACAAATTTGAATTCGATTTCAAGTGAAAACATAAACAAGTTTCTTTTTGAAAACAAAAAGACGATTACGACACTTTATGATTTTGAAGTAAACACTTGTTTCGACACTAGAAATGCATAAATTCAAACCAAAAGACAAAAGTAAAAGCGCAATCAACTGTCAACAGCAAACAAACTTACTCCTAAGATCAAAACGACACTTACGACAGGTCTAGATCTAAGGGCGACAGTATGACTAGTTTACTTTTGTAATGGGAAATTGCAAATGATGTAACAAATACACAAAGAAAAAATACAGTTTCTTTATACAACTGAGGCGGAATTGAGGCAAAGAAAAGGGGTTTCAGATAGTTACACTGACTGATAACAGGCTGCAAAAAACAGAGATAAAACTGAGCAAAAGGAAGCAGGGAACCACAGCTGCACAAGGCAAAGGCTGATCAGCGCACCCTCAGCACAGAGAAACTGAACTTCAGCGCAGGTAGCCTTCACGGGACCTGTGTTGAAATGAAAAACCTCTTCACAGAGTCTGCGCTGAAGCAGAAACGAGAATTGTCTCTGGGTTCTGGGTCACAGTTTGCAGTTTAATCTACAGTTTTTGACCGGATAAAAGCTATCAATTAGGTAAAATTAGAGGGATGATTTAAAGGAGGACTAAGATCTATCACAAAGGGCTGTTAGAGCACTTGTGGATCAGCTGTTCAGATCATAAAAACATGCCCAGTGAGTGGACTAGAGTGGCAGATCTCTACTTTGCATTTGAAAATGGCAAATGCATTTCGATTCGGCACTCCTGAGTTTATGAGAAGAACAACAATAGAAACACAAATAAACTAACAAGATACGATTCGCAGCGGAGTCGCCAATTTTTTGTTGGGAAAAGTATCCATTCGGAATGCCCCTATCCCACTCTAAGGTGTGATAGTGCCTTAGCAACAAACAAGGAAAACTAATTGAGTATTTCTTCTTTATGAAATGTAAATGAGGAGAAAGGATGTAACTAACCTGTGTCTTCCGCTAGTTTGTTGATCCAATCACTCCTCTCTTCAGTGGCTCTCAGCTCCTTGCTCCTTCACCGGCCCAGCTTCACCGAATTCCTGCAAGATCACAAGAGAGAGAAACTACACGAAGATATAGATATACATTCATAAAAAGCTCAAGATCAGATTAAGCTAAACATGTAAGCATACCAAAACATCATTGGTACACAGCATGTAGGAGAAACTCAAATAGTTTATTGATAGAATAAGAAAGTCCAAGAGGAGATACAACCAAGTGAGTTCCGATCCAGCATCTACCTCCCAGCAAAGGAATCCCTTCCTCTCCTCCAACAAAGCATAAATCACCCAATGTACTAATCTTAATCTCAAACCAACAACAATTCTCTGCAAAGTACAAAATTCCAGCCTCCTGAACCTCTGGGTGAGAGATGCATATATAGATGTAAGCAGAGAGGATGAGTCAGCTTATGTTTTGACTTGTGGCTTCTCTCTGTCAGTTCTTGCTTCCACTTGGAGGTTGAGAGCCTCTTACTCATCACTAATCGAATTCATTGAGGCAAGTGTCATTGGAGAAGATTCTGGAAGCTTCCAGGGTCTTTCCACCTCGTTGAATGAGTTTGCCATTTGTCATTTCCCGCTCAGCGCACCCTGGTAGTGCTTTTAGGTGCGTTGCAACGCACCCAGCTAGTGTACTGGGGTGCACTGCAACGCAGGTAGCTAGAAGAGCTTCTGAATTGATCCTGAATTGACTGTTTTTGAGTTGTTTTTGGTGGAGAACTTCTGGGAGAAGCTGTCATTGGTTGACCTTGTTCCTTTAGGGACAGGAAAAACTCTTTTAGGGACTTTGGATCCCTTGGATTATGGACATTTCATGCTCAATGCTGTAAGGCACAAAAATGTCTATAACATAGTCCATGGATCTGATCTCCTACGGAAAGCATCGTTCTATAGAAAAATTGATGAGCACTGGATGTAAAGGGCTAATCTAACACTCACAACCTAGATTATACAATTAGAAACAAGTGAGGTAGTAGATTGGATGTGCAAAACCATTGTTTGTGCATAAAAATTCTCAGATACAAGGGTACAAGCTATGCAAAAGGGTCAACAATATAAGGATGACTACAATTGACTAAAGGGTTGGAAAATAGGATGATAATAGGATGATCATTGAGAAACAAGATCAAGAAACCTTATACCATAAAATTTTCTCTAATGACTAATGCTTATGAAGTATGTGAGCCATAGATGTTTGGGGAAGAAGAAGCAATTCTTGAATATGGTATGGCCATGCTAGCTCAACGTGAGAGTTTTATGAAAAATGAAACTTGTGATATTGCAACTCTTCCACCAAGGAAGAAATCCATTAGCTTGAAATGGGTGTACATGGTTGAGTACAAGAAAGATGGTGCACTTGGAAATATGAAGCATGGTTGGTTGCTAATGGATTCTCTTAGTGAGGGGGAATTGACTATTAAAAGGAAGAAGAGGTGTTAAATGCACTTGCTACACTAATTCGTGAGAGAAAAATGCGAACAAGCTTAGAACATAATAGTTGAAATAAATATCAAATCATAAGCAATAAGATTTCCCCGGGAAAATAATTTTGGGTAAAAAATCCACACTCCAAAAAATGCTAAAAGTATACCTCCCCACACTTTTATAGTTGTGTTCTTAACAGGAGTAAATAACAGAAAGTTCATTCTTTCCTTCCCTCCATCATGCTACATCTTACACTAAAGACCACACTAACCATCCATGGCTCTATTGATCAACAAGAGGAATATTTCAATGGAGTATCAAATGGTATTAAACAGGCTTCATCATATGTAATACCATGGAAAAATACCATGGGTTACTAAATATGATGGTATCATAAATCACCAATGGTAAACCCATCGATGACTGAAAGAAGGTTATGTTCACTACTCTATCACCAAGTCAAGATTAACCCAAAAACTATGAGGATACCTTTGCTCCTATGGAAAATATGAGCAACATCTAATAAATTCATTCCACCGTGGCACAATTTGGCTATAATGTCCATTATATGGACGTGAAGAGTTCCTTCCTCAATGAAGGTTTAGAAGAGGAGGTATATATCTTTCCACCAAAATGGTTTTAGTTTCTAGGGAAGTAATATCTTGTTTTCAAACTTAAGGATGCTTCATATGGCCTAAAGTAGTGACCTTGGACATGATCCATTAATATTGATAATTACTTTGATGAAGTGGGGCAACAATAGAGTCATTCAAATTCTAATCTATACATTAAAAGTGTTGGTGATGATATCATTCTATTGGTTTCTTATTTATATGACACCATTACTATACGTAGAGAGGCAATTTCTATCAAAGAAATTAAATATAATATGAGTAAACCATTTGACATGGTAGATCAAGGTCTCTTACATTATTGTCTAGGTGTAGAAGTTTAGCAAGCATGTAGTAGACTATTTATTTCACAACAAAAATATGTCAAAAGTTTTCTTGACATTTTTAGAATGACATATTGCAAAATCTCATCTACACCTACGGAGAAAGGCTTGAATGTTTCATCCATGTCCAAAGCTAACATAATTAATGAATCAACCTATAGGTATTTATTGTAGAGATTGATATATCTTATAGCCACTATATACACTTTATGTTGTGAGATTCATTTCCATATTTATAATAGTGTCAAACATAGAGCATTGGATTACAATAAATTGATTAAGATATGTGAAGGGTACACTTTACTTTGACATTATTTATCTTAGAAGCAAATATCCTCAATTGTGTGGTTTATAGATTTAGATTGGATAACATGCATGGATAATATAAAATCAACATATAAATGTGTTTTTAGCTTTGGCACAAGTCCAACCAAATGGAAAAACAAGAAGTAGCATGCCATAACCCTTTCATTGAAGAAGTAGAATATCAAGGGGAAATATTGAAAGGATTATGTGAGATAGTTTGGTATTATAGGATGATTTTATACGTGAGGTTGTAGTAGACATGACCAACACCCCCAATTTGTGACAAATCAAGGGTGCTCAATCTAGCAAATAATACAATCTTAGTATGAATATTTTCAAAATCAGTAACTTGATGTAGTTTACGCCTTCTGGTAAATTGTGTTGTTATTGATCTGTCTGATGTTTCATGTAAACACTTCACCCATCTTCAGGGACATCAATATTTTGTGATGATGTGAAGAATGAAAAACCAAGTTAAAAAGAGAAAAAAATTATAATATAGTCGTTATGGAGTTAGAATATAGTCGTTACGATGGGTAAAATTGATGAGACCAATGATTAAGATTGACTAAAATGAAAGAAAATAAATATAAGAAATTAGTTTAAAGGATTAAATTCAAATTGGGTAAAATGATATAGTCAATATTTTTTTTAAATTAAATTGATTTAGTTTGACTTAATTTATTAGAACGAATGAATTTAAATTCATGAAATATTATATTGGAATAAAATATAATAATAATAGTAATAGTAATAATAAAGATATGGTTATGAAACTAGTCAAAGTTGAAACAATTATATAGTAAATATTAGATAAGAAACAAGAATAAAGTCATATATATGTGTGTGTGTGTGTAGGAAACGATTTGTTGATGACACCTTTGTTATTTGGTCCCATGGTTTACATTCTCTCAAAGTCTTCCTTTCCCATATCAATAACTTTTCTGCTCACATCCAGTTCACTATGGAGATCAAAGAAAACCATTCTAGTCCATTTCTAGATGTCCTTATCTCTCACCTCCTTGATGATTCCCTTACCCACCAATTCTATCAGAAGAAGAATCACACCAATATGCACCTTCATTCCATCTCCCATCATCGTCCTGCTCACAAGTATGTCATGCTTAAAGACGTTGTCACTAGATCCATTTAGATATCCTCTTCCCATTCCTGTCCCTTTGAAAAATGTCATATCACTAAATCCCTCAAATCCAATGGTTACTCCTCATCCCAGATCAACAAGGAATTCCAATATGTTCTCAACCCTCAACCTAAACACCTTTCCAATAACCCTCCCTTAGTGAAAGTAACTTTGCCATACCTTCAAGGGGTTACTGATAATTTATCTAGAATCTTGTCTAAAATGAACACAAAAACTTTTTTAAACTCCAAAAAACCCTTAAACAACTCATTATATTGGCCAATGATGCGAAGGACGTTGTGATAGGTCCTAGAGTCTACAAATATGGTTGACACCTTCCATAACCATATTGCTAAATCCGTGATTATTGAACACTCCCATAATACTAAGCATCTCATTTGTTTAGATAAAACCTAAATCCTTGCCTTCACCCCCTTTGCTTTCAAACATGTCATTAGGGAAGCTCTTGAGATTACAAAGCATCATAAAAAATTTAATCAAGAATATGGGTACCATTTAAGCCATTCTCAGAAACCTACTATCCATTTCTTGTCATCTAAATCCGACCCCACTAATACTAATTATAACCAATATTAACCCCCTTCTTCTGTTCCTTTCCATTCCTTTCTTTCATTTAGTTTTGGCTCTTTTAATTAAATTTCTTGAAGTCCTATTTATTCATATACTTCAAGCCTATCAAATTTTAGTCATATTTTCTTGGTTAATATTAATTCATTTTAATCTAATTTCTTGTTTTTATTATTAATCATATTACCTTTATCTCATTTCAAAAATTAGTTCAACTCTCATTAATTCCGTATTATTCCAGTTTGGCTAACTTGACCAATTCTAAATTAATTAATTCTTAATCAAAAACATTCTCAGTCTATCCCTTTACTAATTTACACACACCCCACACCCCCACACACACACATATAATTTTGACTTGTTATTCATGTTTCTTATCTAATGTTTAGTAATTCAATATTTATTGTTTAATTAATCCTTATTAATTTTTTCTTTCTTTCAACTTTGACTACTTTCATAACCATTTCTTTATTATTATTATTATATTTTATTCAAATATAATATTTCATGATTTCAAATTCATTCATTCTAATTAATATAGTCAAACTAAATTAATTTAATTGTTTGACTATATCATTTTATCCAATTTAAGTTTAATCCTTTAATCTAATTTCTTATATTTATTTTCTTTCATTTTAGTCAAGCTTAATCATCGGTCTCATCAATTTCACCCATCATAATGTCTATATTCTAGCTTTTTTCTCTGCTTAACTTGGTCTTGTACTCTTCACATCATCAAAAAATCTTAGTGTCCTTGAAGATAGGTGAAGTGTTCACCCGAAACATCAAGCAGATCAATAAAAACACACAATTTACTAGAAGGCTTCAACTACTTCAAGAATCCAATCTTCCATAAGCATATCAATAATTCTAGGATACATTCCCACTTCACCAGACAACTTGTAAAGGATCAATCTATTGAGTTGTAGTATTTTTTTATAATAGACATTTTCATTAAGTCTTTGGTTCATGAAAATTATGTAAAATTATGAGATAAGCTCGGTGTAGCTTGTAATAGTCCAACACTTAACCCCATTCATATTATAATTATATTAGTTATGTTAATGATACTTGTATGGGCATATATAGATAAATGGTTTAAAAAACTTAGAAAATGTAATAATATTGTAATAAAAACTAATATAAAGGTGAATCCTTGATATAGACCATGAGAATCCATGAGAGGAGGGAAGTCAAAAAATGGGAATTGGAGAATTACTCTTTTCCAATGAATTATTGGTTGTGCTAAACGATCATGTGATCTAATATTGACAAACTTTCCCTGATAAAATATTGGGTGGAAAGGTGTGGAAATAACTTCACTATTTATATAAGTCATGGGTTTGTACCCCAACTATCTTATCCAGGGTATTGGTAGTGTACCAATAGAATAATTGTGAGGTGTGAATACAATCCTTTGATTTGAATGAAGTATAGCCATGATAGAAATCTATCAAGGAAGATGGCCAAAAAATAGAGATAGGGAAGTGTGTGAAGGAAGACTCGTGTGCATGAAGGTGTTGGCATTGATGTTGCATGTGTTGTGTTGCAATGTTTGATGGTTGGAATTGATGTCAACCTAGGCATGCTTTGACCATTGTGATGATATATCTATGTGTGTGGAGTAGATGTTACCATGGTATAGGTGTTGGGTAGGGGTCCCCTACATCCAAGTTTTGTATAATTCATGTATAGTCTTCACATTTTGAGGAGAGGAGCATGATTCGTACAGAGTTATAGGAGTCAAAGGGGCTTTAGGGCAGGTCAAATCCCTTTATTTTGTAAATTTATGGGATGAATTCGACTATTTTCAGCTTCGCCCATGGTTTGTGGACCATGGTATTGTAAGGGAAAAGGATATATAAAGGGTTGTGTTAGTGAGTCAAAAGAAATAATTCATGTTATGTTATGATTTTGAGTCTGTAATTGTGTTATCTTTCTATATTTGGGCGAAGGGGAAGGCTCCTGCAACTGTGTGCATAGATACCTTAGTAAGTCTGCAGTTGTGTGTGTAGGCCCCTGCAGCTGCATGCGCAAGGTCAACAAGATTGTACCAGTGAATATTTGAAATAATAAAGAAGAATTTGGAATGGATCTGTGTATTTTTATATGTTCACATAGTTTTTGTATTTTTCCCTGATTAGGGTTCTCTTTTGTATATTTCTTCTATAATTGCATCACGAAGGTTCAAATACTGCTTTATATGATGAATAATGCATGTTAGACTAGTTACGCGCAGCTTGCAAGTATGTTAACTAGGAATACACTCTACGACTGTAACAATAATGTTAACAGTTCGTGAAGGTTGGATTAAGCCATAAAATGAAAGAAACCTTAAAGCCACACTGCATAGCCCCTCTAGATTCAGAGATGTGGTTCTAGCATCCCCTAATATTGCCTCGGGTGAGATTGTGATCTGCACTACGTGGATCATTGTCGAAAGGGTTCGTAGTATAGGGTTTTGTTGGTTAATTCATACTAACTTTGAACCTAGGTCTAAGCTCCTGAAGCCAAAAAAATGTTTCATTGTCGGGACTGGGATCTATCTAAGGGATGTGTGATGTGGTGACCGATAAGAAAAGAGGTCCAAGATTGGGTAGATTTGAAGCTGCAAGAATTTGCAGCACAGGAAAATAGAAAACTGCGCTAGCTGATAGAAAGGTGGTTACAGAGGTATATCTATACAGAAAAACATGAGATATTTTTTGCATCATTCACTAATGAGTTTCACGAGTAGCTTTCAAAACTAACTGCAAACGAACCCTGTTAGAAACACTACGATCCTACTGTGTGGACCCCATAGTTGATTAAGTGACTTAAGGAGACTGCAAATAAGGCCATAAGAGTTGTTGACTATTGGATCGATAGTATTTTCAGAGGCTTTATTACTGAATTCATGATTGACACATCAATATCCTAAAGTGAAGCTAAGGGTTGATTTTTCAAAGGTCAACGAAAGTACCTGAATTATTTAAAGTTGTGGATTAAGATAATGTTGTGTGAAAAAGGTGTATTGCCTATGAATTGATGTTTAAAATAGGGCAAATTGGATCTATGCGAAGTGGAAAAAGGTTCATAACAGACCTTGATAAATTCGTTGAGGGTGAGTACAGTCCATTATTAGTTGAATCTAAAAGTGAAGAAGAAAGGAGTAGCCCTAATATGCCTAAAGGTGTGTCACAGTAAGATAATCAAAGAACTTATGGGATTCCCCATCTGACCACTCCATCTCCACCTTCTCCTCCACCTCGTACACCTACACCTACACCTCCACATCCACCTCCACCTCCACCTTCGCTTCAACCTCATACACCTCCACCTTCACCTCCAACATTTAACATGGCTAACGCAGTAAATATGCCTATTTTTAAGGGTCAGGGATCAGAGGATCCTGATCAATTTTGCTTTGTTGTAGAAGCTCTGTGGAAAGAAAAAAAAAGAAATGATGAAGATATGAAGAAAGCACAACTTGTCACAGTGCTAGAGGATAGAATTCTTTCATGGTATATCAAGTACAGTACAACTCACCTAGCTGAGACAAAGAGCGCACTGAATGCGAAGTTCAAGAAGCCTATGTCGTAGTCACAATGCATTACAAAAATAAAAGAAATTAAGAAATCAGTCAATGAGACTACCTGGGATGTAGATCAGAGGTTAAAATTCTTGCTGGGACAAGTCAACTTCTAGATCTCTGATGAACAACACAAAGAGTGGTATATAGCTGCGCTATTGCCACATCTCAGATTACCATTATTGCAACAAAAGATTGGGACGCAGGTGGAAGCATTAGAAATCATGATGAAGTTGGAAGCTTCACCAGTACAAGATACTCACATAGGGGTTTAGTAGATGCAGTCCCTATTAGCAATCTTGCATATGGTTCTGCAAGATTTGAAGAAAGGAAATGAATCTTGGTCTAAGATGCACTGAGATGTTTGGTGTACAAAGTGTAAAGTGGAGGGTCACTATAAGGAACAGTGTCCTGTTTATCGTGATTACATGGTTGTTGGAGATTCGAATCCTTTGAAGCTGAACCCTAGTGCTGGACGAAGTACCAGAATGAGTGTCTATTGTAGTATTTTCTGAGTTGTCGGCCAGCACCCGACTCATAACTATTATTTGTTATAGAAATATGTGTAGTTTCCAAGGCAATTATTTTGTAACTTCTGTCGATCAGTAGGACATGACACGAAGGATTGTCATAGCTATGATTTGATGATGGATCAAACTTCGAGATATAGGATGTAAGGTGAAGGTTATGCGCAAGAAGATCATGGTTCACCTGTGACCCACAGAGGATTTCAAGGTCGAGGACGTGGTCGAGGAGGGGGCACCGGACAAGGTCGAGGTTAGATCATATGCTATAACTATGGCAAAGCTAGACATTTTGTGTAGGATTGTCAGAACCCCACTCACCCTTCCTGTCAGTATTGTAGACAATTTGACCATGTGATAGAGGATTTCCCTATTTTAATGGCTAAGATGCAGGAAAAGAAGAATCAACAACCTGCGTAGAATTTACAAATGATGAGATCCAAACTACGCGAGGATGATCGAAGCATTAATATAGTGACACAAAGTTGTGTAGCTACAAGAGAAGATAATGCAGAGGGTAAAAAGCCTATGGAAGATGCATGGGTTAGGAAGACATGAGAAAAGTGTACTGGGTTCAATATGCAAATGGAGAAAGAAAATTTCATGGAAGAAAATAATAGTTTCATGGAACCGGGAGCTTTGACATCAAGGACAAAGACGCACTTAGTGCCACGAAAGAATAATTCTAAAGTCACTACGAAGATGGAGAATTCTGATCCAACTGTTTTGAAATTATTTCTACAGACACATATGAAGTTTCTCAGAAATTAGAAAGCAGTAGAAGGATTGCAAGAGCTAATTGATAATTGCACTGGTAAAGAAAAGCCACAGCCTGAACAATGCACAGTAAACAAGGTAAACAAAAATAAGAAAAGAATTGGCCGAGAGATGTGATTAACTATGTAGATTGGTGAATTCAAAATGGATCAAGTAATTCTTGATTTGGGATCTGATGAAAATGTAGTGCCAAAGAAAACTTGGGAGCGAATGGGGTAACCCAAGTTGTAATGGTCACTGATTCAGCTGTGCATGTCCAATCAATAGAAGATCATCCTGATGGGTTGATTGCATGGAGTTGTTGTGGATATTGAAGGAGAAAGCGTAGTAGCATACTTTGAAGTTATTAATATTATGGATGATAACAATCTGTATCCATCATTACGTGTACTTGATTGGGATTTTGATATGGATGCGATAATCAATTTGAAGAGGAGGAGTATGGTGTTTGAAAAGAATGGTACTAGGGTCGTTTTTCCTTTAGATCCCTTTGAAGGAGCGTGATATACATAACCCATCTGTGAATAATATTGTCATGAAGATATTGACCACATCTATAAGTTAACTATGTGAGACGAGGATTAGATCAACCCCACCAAATATGGAAGGATAAGATGAGAGAAGGATAGTTCATGTCATTTAGACTTGGATGAAGAATTTGAGAACTGACAGAACTGGGTGTATGAAGTTTCTACTCTGTGCTATAATAGACTAACAAAATCTCTTTGCTACATATCAATAGTGATATGTAATTTTACATCTTATGATGGGATAGGTGATGTCAGTGTATTTATTTATAGTTTTGAAAGGGATGTACCAGAAGAACAACAATTCCAGGCCTTGGATATAGCTTTGAGGGCTACACCTACGTGATGGTGGGGCACACATAAAGATAATATAGGAGATTGGAGGGAGTACCACTGATTGATGAGGCTCAGGTTTGGTTATGCAAACACAAGGATTGCCGAGAAATATAATGGTAAGGATGATCCTCGAGAACATTTTTCTCATTGGGCTAAAGCATGGGGCAAAGAACCTCAACCAGAGTGGGTACACATATTTTATCATACTTTGGATGTAATACCAATGAATTGGTATATGGAAATGGAGTTGTGTCATGGCACTGCTGACTGGTATGATATGAAGGAAAGATTCCTACTGACTTTTAGTTTCCATGATGTGTTTTAGTGTATAGATGATGCACTTCAGGAGATCAAAGCAGCAATTTTTTGGAGACAGAAAGAGCCTGTGACTTAGGTACAAACTGACTGGAACACACAGTTGCAACATGCAATAGAATGTTATAATATAACCGTGGAAGAAAGTGAGGAAGATACGCACAACATCATCATCCCTAAATCAAAAGGATAATGTGAGGTTACGAGACCAAATGTTGAGATACTTGATATATTGCATCCTGTTAAGATGAAACAAGTTAATATAGGTTCAAAAGTGGAGCCCAAGTTTGCATGCATCGGTGATTACTGGGATGAGGATACAATAGGAAAGGTTATCAAATTATTGCATGAGTACCAAGATCTATTTTCCATGAAGTTTTCAGAGCTGAAATGCATTGTAGGCGATCTGGGAATAATGAAGATCAATTTAAAGCCTAATGTAAAACCTATCAAACAACGACCATATAGGCTAAACTCAAAATACAAGGAAAAGGTGAATTAGGATCTTGATAAGATGCTTGTATCCAGAAGAATTAAACCTGTGGAATAATTTGAATGGGTAAGCCCAATGCTAGTGTAAGAGAAAAGGACCAAGGGAGAAATAAGGATTTTTGCTGATTTCAGAAAGTTGAATGATGCATGCGTACATGATCAATTTCCAAACCCGTTCACTGATGACATTTTAGAGAATGTTGGAGGACAAGAGGCCTACTCCTTCACATATGGGTTTTTAGGGTACCATCAAATCAAGATCGTGCCAGAGGATAGGAGCAAGACCACTTTTTCTACTGAATGAGGATCATTTTAGTATACATACTGTCGTTTGGGTTGAAGAATTCACCTGCAATATTCTCCATGGTGGCTGTCACAACGTTTAAGGAATTCATCCACAAATTTATGGATTTTACTTCGATGACTGGACAGTCTTTGGACTGGTAAAGAAACATGTTTCAAGTCTCTACTTTATGTTAGATACCTGAAAAAATTTCAGATTTCATTGAATCTGAAGAAGTGCATTTTTTGTGTACCATATGGGATATTATTGGGACATGTTGTTTTCAAACAAGGGTTTATGGTGGACCCTACCAAAATTACTGTTATTATCAATTTTGATTTGCTGAGGAACGTAAAGAAGCTACGTGCAACTCTAATACATACTGATTACTATCGAAAGTTCATAAAGGCTTACACGCAAATCACTGCACAAATGGAAAATTTACTAAAGAAAGATGCTACCTTTTTTTGGGATGATGAATGTCAGGAGAGCCTTAACATCTTAAAGGAAAAAATGGGCACTGTGATGATTTTGGTATTTCCAGATTGGAAGAAGGAATTTCGTGTACATGTAGATGTGTCATGCATAGCTTTGGGGATTGTCTTAGCACAACCAAGAGAATGGGATCTTGATCACCCCATCACATTTGAGAGTCGAAATTTATCTAAGGAAAAAATAAATTATTACACAATGGAATGATAGGGATTAGCTACGGTGTGTGTGCTCCAAAAATTCATATATTACTTATTAGGTGCATAGTTCAAGATGTTCATGAACCATTCTGCGCTAAAGTACTTGGTGAACAAGACTGTGTTGGGGGGGAAGATCTGTAGGTGGCTATTGTTGTTCGAAGAGTACAATTTTGAGGTAATAGTTAATCCAGGATGATTGAATGTTGGGCCAGATCACTTGCCTAGAATTGAGAAAGGTGAAGAACCAATAAACATTGAAGAAGGATTGCCTGATGCGCATCTTTTTGCAGTAAGGTTTGTTGATGATAATTTTATTGATATCATCCACTTTTTGTCTATCAGAATAGCCCCAGCGGAGTATACAACTCAACAGAAGAAGGAAATTGTATGCCAAGCTGCCAATTTTTCTCTGATTACCAGACATTTGTATAAAATGGGCACTGACGAGATATTGCGTAGATATGTCCATGAGAATGAATGACATAGTATTTTGGTAGAAGCACATGATGATGTTGTGGGAGGACACTATGTAGGGAAAGCCACTGTGTAGAATATTTTAAGAGCAAGACTATGGTGGCCCATGGTGCATAAGGATTCCAAATAATATTGTGGTGCTTGCAGTGTCTGCCAAAGGACCGGAAGGTTGTTGAGAAGGGATGAGTTTCCGCTGAATCCAAAAGTCACCTAAAGGCCTTTGATAAGTGGGTGATTGAATTTTTTGTATCGATCAATCCGCCAGAAAAGAAGAATGGTGCACGATACATTATTACAGCGACATATTATCTAATCAGGTGGGCTGAAGCACAATCGGTAAAGTATTGCAGTGCAAACACTACTGTGCACTTCATATTTGAGTATATATTGTTGAGATTTGAGAGCCCAACAATCTTGACATGCGACATAGGCTCACATTTATTTCACAACACTACTGAATCATTAACAGAGGAGTTTCAAGTACATCATCAAAAATGAATGCCTTATCATCCTCAGGAAAATGGCACAGTTGAGGCTTTCAACAAAATTTTGGAGAACACTTTGATTAAAGTATGCAATGTCAACAAGAATGATTGGGATGTGCACATACCAGCAATTTTATGGGCATATAGGAGTACTTGCAAGAAGTTAATAGGACAGACTCCATTTAGATTGGTGTATGGACAAGAAGTCGTAATTCCTATGGAATACATAGTGCCCAGTCTTTGAATTGCGACCATTACATATATGGTGGACATTGATATTATGGAGGAGATATTGGAACAACTGATCATGCTGGAAGAATATCGATTTCCTGTAGGATTTCAAAAACAATTATAAAAATCCTGGGAAAAGGCATGGCACAATCGACATATTAAGTAGTGAACTTTTAAGAGCAAAGATTTAGTTATGTTGTATGATAGTAAGTTTTGTTGAAAAGTGGGCAACAAGAAATGCTAAATTTAGAATGTGCTAAAAATAACATGTCTAAAAATAGAAGTTTGGCTAGTGAGGTCATTGGCCACATTGGGTGAGAGGTGAAACTGCTAAAAATAGAAAGTTCTAAAAATAGCATTTCTGGGTCCCTTCCTATTTATAGCAGTCCCTGCTCTATCTATAAGAAGTAAAATGGAATTTGGTCTTAACAACAGTTTAAAATATTAACTGATTAATCTCCATGAGTTAATTAGTTGGAAAAATTAAACTTGAAGTCTTTGTGAGAGCATGCAAATTAGTTGTCCCACTAATTGAGGAATTAAGTATGAGTTCTATAATGAGAGAATCAGTTGACTTACTTCTAACTAGTCAAGTCTAGTTAGATTATTTTAACAAGTTGTTAAAATAATAAAATATAGTTTGTTAATTCTTGCATGCATGTGACAACTATTATTCTAGATAACTGAGGATTCGCTCATGGATAAATGTTACATGTCAGTTCTGTCAGAGACCTAGTTGAGATCAGATGAGGGACAATGTACTATCAGATGCTTGGATCTTCCCATGGAATATTCCTTGCATGCAGGAGGAACTAGTGTCCTCAAGGATTGCTTAGGTTGACCTATGGTTGACAGCAGGTCTAATTTGGGGCTAATGCTCATATGTTATGAATTGGACCCCAATCAAAATTGTGCAAGGAAATAAGGGATTGGTGGACTTGAGGCCTACATATTGAGGCATAGTGAGTCTATGATCTTCATCTTTTGATTGTAGAGAGTAGAGGATAGCTCTTGAGCTGATATTTTTTGTAAACAGAAGAGGATTTCCACTTGATTGATAATACAGTGTTGGGGGTTTTATGCTGGTGCTTTCCCCAGTGATATATCTGTGTTATGTGTGATTATTTCTCTTGATCAGTTATATGTGTTTATGGTTGACGTTGCTCATGAAATAGATTTTGCTTCCGCTTAATGTTTTGTAGAAGTAGACCATGTGTTTTGATTTAGTACATTGCATTACTAGTTTTATCTACAAGTGAAATTTCTACATGGTATCAGAGCACAGTTAATCAAGCAAGGAACAATATACAAGAAAGAGAAAGAAAGTCGAAGTTTATTATTTGGGATATAGATATCTAGTTCTCATCACAATTCAGATTTCATCCAAATGGCCTTCACTGGGTTGAGGCTTGAGTATGCCCTTGATGGCAGCTCAAACTACATAGCTTGGAAGGATCGCATGGAGGCAGTATTGGAAGATAATGGCATTAAGGAATTCATTGATCAATATGTCCCTAAGCCTACTGATGCTACTTAGGTTGCAGACTGGAAGAAGAACGTGGCTAGAGCTAGGAGAATCATCCTAGAGGGAGTTTGAGATCACATAGTATCGAGCCTCCATGGGAAGGAGACTCCATTTGCAATGTGGAAAATTGAAATATTTATATCAGAATAGCAGTGATTAGAGGAAGTTTACACTAAAGGAAAAGCTTCAAAAGATCAAGTGTGAGAAGGGCGATATGATCACTACATTCCTGAACAAGCTCACCAACTGTAGAGATGAGCTTGCAAGCGTAGGGGTCACTACTGCTGATGATGATATGGTGAGTCTAGCACTCCTTTTCCTTCCTAAGAGCTGGCATAGCTACTATGACTCAGTGAATGGAAGGGAAAAAATGCTAGATTGGGAATGACTGTGGTTGGATTTGATGCAGGAGGAGATTAGACGGAACACAAGAGATGGAAATGCTTCATCAAAGAATGATGATGAAGAGAACTTGGCTCTAGCATCTAAAGCTAAGAAAGGGAAAGGGAAGGCATCCCAATCCAAGTCTTCTCAAGGACGGAATAAGTTTGACAGGTCGAAGGTGAGATGCTTTCATTTGCATGAGTTGGGTCACTATGCTACTAGTTTCCCAAAGAGGAAGAAGTCCAAGAAAGGTTCCTCCAAGGAATCTGATGGTGATACTCTAGATTCACAATTTGATATGGATTTCTCACTTATTTCATGCATGGTTTTTGTTAGTTCCTAGATTTAACTCAGGCTGAGAAAGGTAGGATCCGGGGCCAACATCAAACCACGCTTAACCTGGTAGGTAGCCCTACCAGGTTGGGAGAGGTCTCTCTCCTGGTCAATCTCAGCAAAATGTGATCACTAAAGGCCTGAGATGACTAATATAACTACTGATCTTAGGCTAGGTATATGTGAAAAGAGTTTGATTGAATAAAATGATGTGTTGTTGGTTCTAATGGAAAGGCAGATTTTGGGTGCGGGGAATGAAGCTCAGTCTTGCAGAGATCTCAATGGGGCAAGGTAGGCAACTAATTTTGGCACTTCAAATCGAATGATATGGAGGGATTAGATAGGCGAGGAGTTGAAGAGGGCAAGGGAAACCATGGATCCTCTCCAAACAGATGAAAACATCAAGAAGCTAAAGCAAACCTCAAGTAGAGCACTGCAATTTCAATGGATTCTACTTACACTCTTGTTTGATTTAGTTAGGAAGAAACAAGATAGATAATGTCATACATAACACATAAAAAAATATAGAAGAAAGCATTGTACCAAAACAAAATTCCACAGGGATCCCAAAGAGTGCTGCAAACCCTGGTCTCAATTCCTTAGCCAAACTGCTGATATGAGTGTACAAGGAAGCTCAAGGCTTTCTCAAAAGTCCAACCATGCTAATGACTGAAAAGCCACATAATATAGAAAAATCACAACTCATCCTAGCCTCTAGGGATCGAGCTCACAAGTTTAGGAATTGTTCCAACTAATTCTAAACTGAGAACTAGAAATCGTGAGTGGAACAGCTTGCCTCTAGAAACTAGGGAACTGATTCATTCAGTTTCAAACAACTTTTTAATAGATGAATCTACCTCCATAAGTAAAAATTTGACATATTTACATCAAGATCCAAAATTTTACATTAAATTACATCACAAGTTTGACATTGAGGAAGAGAAAAAGTTAAACTATCAAAACTAGGCGAAATATAGAGCATTCTTGGTCAAACTAGGCCAAATTTCCTCTATGTGTCGTGCCTGATTTCTCTATGCGTAGCGCCTATTTGGAGCCACCTTTGGAGGCCTTCCTGGTGTCCAAATTTTCTCCAAGTATGCTTTTTGAAAAGGTATGCCTGTCTACTTTCCAACCCAAGTGGAATTTTTGAATTTTGCCTCCATTTTCTCCTCCAAAATTTAGTTCTCCCAACACTACTTCCTGTTTGTCAAAATAGGGGCAGTAAGGTCATTTTTTGAGTGTTTTTGACCTTTTTGACGGCTCAAAACCTATCAAAATTTCTTGTCTATTGGTAGGGAAGCATATTTTTCCATGCCAAATCCAAAAATGATGAGTTTTTGTCATTTGGAGGATCCCATCAAAAGCAATCGCCAGGCGGCGCAGCGCATAGAGCAGAAAATTCTGTTTTTTGAGCAAAAATTTCCAAAAATGCAAAAAGTGCCCCAAATTTTTTGAAATTTGGGCTAGGTCTTCTCCATCAAGAGCTATGTTGAGCCAAGGAAGCCTCAGCCAAGATCTGAAGTTTATCTTGCACTTTTTTCCTTCTCGATCTCTTCTTCAATTTCGCCTTCAAGCTCCTGATTCTATCTTGGCACACCATATTCCTTGGAAAATAATGGTATGCCATGTTTCTCAACATATTCTTCTTGTTGATGGATTTATTCAACCTCGTCTCCAAGTGGATATTAGTCCTCTCCAACCAAGACTCACGATGCTTGTTAATGTGTGAGTTTTCTTGATGAGTATGAAGAGATTTATGGTGATTAGTTTTCTGCCACCAAGGGTAAGAATGTATGAGGGACTGTGGAGGGAGAGGGTAAGAGGAGTTTTAGGGATAGTTTTTTGATTTTGGGAAAATAATTAGGGTTTAGGAATGTGTAGCTAGGGTTTGAGATAGTGGGAGTTAGGAATATGGGGTTAGTGAATTTAGGGATATGGGAATTAGGTATATGGGGATGAAACTAGAAAATGAATGTGGGAAACATAGAGTGTGGGAGTGAGGGAATGGAATTTTGCAGCAAAAACACAAACTACAAACCCCAAGCACTTGTTTCTGAGCAAAAATTGCAAGGAAGTAGGGTTTGAGTTTTGTCTCACTAAACCACCATAAATTTTAAGAAAAACTCATTCACTAGCAAGGGAAGAAAGCTTGACTTACTTGCACACCATAGGATTGAGAAAATTTGGAAGTTTGAGAGATTTTATGGGTGAAATTGGGCTTACAGCTCTATGCGTCGTGCCACAAACCCAATGTGCCACGCCCCAAACCCAATGCGTTGCGCCTCCACACCCTATGCGTCATGCTTTTTGTAGGAGACTTTTGGAGGCCTTCTCGGTGTCCAAATTAGGTGCAGGATAGCTCGTTAAAAATTTTATTGAGTCTACCTTCCAACACAACTAGAATTTTTCAATTTGGAGTTCATTTTCCTTGTTAAAATTCAAATCTCCCAAGATTAGTCAAAATGTGCCAAATGAGGTTTCCTAAAGGCAGAGTGTTGTTGCATCCAACTTTTGAAGGTCTTCCTCAACTCCAAATTGAGCTCATGATAGCTCATTGAAAATATATTTGTGTATAGTTATCTTTTTACTCATCAAGCAAGTAATTTGGCTAACCAAGCTAGGAGAAAACTTGATTTTCCCATGGTCACTTCAAAGGTGCATCAATTCTCTCGAGGCAACTGTATTTTTGACATTTCTCTAAAACCATGACACCTGTGTAAAAAGTGAAGGAGGTTTTTCTTCCTTGGCCTATTTTGGATTAAAAAATATCTTATTTTTCAAAAATTCATCTTTTATTTCTCAGAAACAGCATTGGAGTAAAACCTATCCTAATGTGTGGAACAGGGGATTTGTCGAAATGAAGTGAAATGAAGGGGATAAAGGGCTTCTAAATTCTTGAGAAAATTTTGGGAAGTAGGGAAGGATGCTAGGAAGTAGGGGAAAGTTTAATTTCAAATATTGAGTGAGGGGAGGAGGTCCAAAAGGGAAAAACAAAGGCATAGCCTAGAAAATTTCCAAGTTGTAGCAAGAAACTAGGGTTTGTGCGAAAATGAGGAATTTGAGGGATATCAGTGATGGGAAGTGTTTAATAAGGTACATTAAGGATAGAGGAAGGTGTATGAACATCAGGATATAGCTTTTGCTAATGATTTGACCATCCAAGAGAAATTTCCTTCAAAACCCTAGGAGAGGGAAATGAACCTTACCTAGGCACAACTGAAGCATGAACAAGGTGTAAAATGACCCATTGGAACCTAACATGATGATGACAACCCTATGAATGATGGTACACTCAGCTGAATGGTGACATGGACCAACATTTGGACAACTTTGAAAGGAGTGAAAAGAAACCCTAGACCTAATACCTAGTGACCAAATTTTGCTTGAAGACTCACTGAAATGATAAAATTTAACCTTGACACCTTAAAATCACTTTGTAAGAGCATGTTTGATCACTGGAGGAAGGCTGCAAAGACTGACACTAACAGTTTCATCTAGCATGGGATGTGTTTGGTACTTGTATAGTGGAGCTTCTTTCCACATGTCAGGTGACAAGACTATTTTCAGCACTTTGGAGGAGAAGGATCTCCAGATACGGATCGAGATGGGTGATTACGGAAAGTACCGTGTCTCAGGTGAAGGTAAGGTTGTGTTTCAGAGGGAGCATGGTTCTCCCCTCTCTCTTTCTAATGTTATGTATGTACCAGGGCTGAAAAAGAATCTTGTGTCTATTGCTATTCTTGAGGATAAAGGCTATGATGTAGTCTTTAGTTTGGGAAAGGTTTTCCTAAGGCATATAGGCACTGGACAAACCAAACAGATAGGGATTCGAGTGAAGAATCTCTATAAGTTACAGGTAGAAGACTATGCTGCTTTGAGTTCCAAAGCAGAGGTGATGCATGGCCAAGATATTGGCGAGTTATGGCATAAGAGACTGGGTCACTTGCATCATGGGGCCTTGAAGATCATACAACAAATTTCTACCGGATTACCCAAGTGCAAGCTAGAGCAAGTGAGCACATGCAAAGGTTGCACTTTGGGTAAGTATGCAAAATCTTCTTTTCATGATTGGGAAGGTAGAGAAAGAGCAGTTTTGGAGCGAGTTCATTCAGATGTATGCAGACCCTTCTCTATAGCCTCCATCGGAAAGCGAAGGTATTATGTTATTTTCGTTGATTATTTTTCTCGTAGATGTTGGATCTACTACATGCAAAAGAAGGATCAAACTTTCTTGAAGTTTTGTGAGTTCAAAGCTTTGGTAGAGAAAGGATTAGGGATGAAAGTAAAGGCCTTGTGAAGTGATAATGGTGGAGAGTATATTTCCCAGCAGTTTAAGGACTTTTGTGCTTCAGAAGGAATTAAATGGGAACTCACGGCACCTCATAACCCACAACAGAATGAGGTGGCTGAAAGGAAGAACAGATCTATTGTGGGTGCAACTCGATCGATGTTGCATGACCAAGGCCTACCACTTCATCTGTGGGCTAAGGCATGCAATACAGTAGTATATCTTCATAACAGAAATCCTCATCATATTTTGGGGATGAAGACACCTATGAAGGCTTTTTCAGGGAAGAGATCAGATGTGAGTCACTTTTGCATCTTTGGATCACCAGTCTTCTGTCATGCGACCAAAGATGCTCAGAAGAAGCTAGACCCAACAATTGAGTTGGGAATACTTGTGGGGTACATGAATACACCTCACAACTATCGTGTGTTTCTTCCTACCAGTCAGAGGACCGTAGTGCATAGGGATTTGAAGTTCGATGAGCAGTGAACCATGCGAGTATCAATTGAGAGGGAGCTCAAGTTGCATGGTGATGATGAGGAACTATTAGTTCCTAAGGAGTAGGAGCCTCCTAATGATGTGGATCAACCACATGCAAAGATTCCAGTAGTGGGTATCACCATTGCTAGAGAGTCTTCCAGAGATGGGCATAAACGCTCATGGGAAGCTGACAGATTGATGCAAGATTTGAGAGAGAATGTGGGGCAGCCATCCTCTCAGCGCAAACAAAGGAGATCTCCTTATAGATACACTGGCTACATGGCCCTGGTTGGGGAGTGTGTAGTGACCGAGCCTTCTTCTTTCGAGGAGGCAGTGCGGCAGCTCGTTTGGGTGGATGCGATGGTAGAGGAGTATGATTCTATCATGCGGAACAATGTACAATGTATGGGATGTTGTTCCTAGACTAGGGTACAAGTCAGTGGTTACTTCCCGATGGCTTTACAAGGTAAAGCAGGCAGCTGATGGTAGTATTGAGAAACACAAGGCAAGGTTTGTTGCCCATGGTTTGTCACAGGTTGAGGGGATTGACTATGATGAGACCTTTGCTCCTATTGCAAGGTTCTCATCGATTAGATCGATTCTAGCACTATCAGCACAGATGGGTTGGCAGATCCATCATATGGATGTGAAGACAGCATTCCTCAATGGAGAGATTGAGGAAGAGGTATACATAGAGCAGCCAGAGGGATTTGATACCTTTGATCGTGATTAACATGTGTGTCAGCTCAAGCGAGCATTGTATAGGTTGAAGCAAGCACCTCGTGCTTGGTATACTAGGATCGACAACTATTTCACCAGGTTGGGCTTCACCAAGAGTGAAGTGAATGCGAGCCTCTACCACATCATTGTAGATGGTAAGCTATTGATTATTGTACTTTATGTCAATGATCTAATTTTGACAGGTGATGATCGGTTGATCGAGTCTTGCAAGAAGAATCTTGCAAGAGAGTTTGAGATGAAGGACATGGGCCTCATGCACTACCTTCTAGGCATGGAGGTGTGGCAGAGAGATGGGGAAGTATTTGTGTCTCAAGGCAAGTATGCAAATGAGATACTCATGTGCTTCCACATGGAGATGTGCAAGTCCATGGAGACTCCTCTAGCAGGTAACTGGAGGAAGGAGGATGTTACTTCAAGTGAGGTAGTAGTTGCTACTGTTTATAGGTAGCTTGTGGGTTCACTCATGTATTTGGTGAACACACAACCAGATTTGTACTTTGTGGTGAACCAGCTGAGTCAAGCTATGGTTCAACCAACCAAGTTATTTTGGAAGGTGGCAAAGCATGTGCTGAGATATCTCAGAGGCACTACATAGTATGGATTATGGTACAGGCAGACAAGGGGAGTGAAGCTCCAAGGCTTCACAGATGCAGATCGGGCAGGTAGTCCATTAGACAAGAAGAGCACTTCTGGGGGAATATTCAACCTTGGGTTAGCTGCAGTTTCTTGGTATAGCTGGAAATAGAGATTAGTTGGACTTAGCACAGTGGAGGCAGAGTACATGGCAGCTAGTCAGGTTGCATGTGAGGCCATCTGGATGTGGAAGATTCTAGTGGGATTGTTTGGTCAGATGATGGATTCTATAGTGATATATTGTGATAATCAAAGTTGCATTAAGCTCTCTGAGAATCCAATGTTTCATGACAGGTCCAAGCATATAGATATCCTCTATCATCATCTACAAGATTGTGTGGTCAAGAGGATCATGATGTTGCAGTACATTTCGACCGAGGAACAGGATGCAGATATTTTTACAAAGGCATTGTCAAAAGGAAAGTTTGAGTTCCACAGAGATAGGATCAGGGTTGCTAATCATCCCTTTCTTGTTGAGAGGGAGTGTTGAAAAGTGGGCAACAAGAAATGCTAAATTTAGAGTGTGCTAAAAATAGAATGTCTAAAAATAGCATGTCTAAAAATAGCAATTTGGCTAGTGAGGTCATTGGCCACATTGGGTGAGAGGTGAAACTGCTAAAATAGAAAGTTCTAAAAATAGCATTTCTGGGTCCCTTCCTATTTATAGCAGTCCCTAGTCTATCTATAGGAAGTAAAATCGAATTTGGTCTTAACAATAGTTTAAAATATTAACTGATTAATCTCCATGAGTTAATTAGTTGGAAAAATTAAACTTGAAGTCTTTCTGAGAACATGCAAATTAGTTGTCCCACTAATTGAGGAATTAAGTATGAGTTCTATAATGAGAGAATTAGTTGACTTAGTTCTAACTAGTAAAGTCCAGTTAGATTATTTTAACAAGTTGTTAAAATAATAAAATATAGTTTGTTAATGCTTGCATGAATGTGACAACTATTATTTTAGATAACTGAGGATTCACTCATGGATAACTGTTGCATGTCAGTTCTGTTAGAGACCCAGTTGAGATCAGATGAGGGACAATGTACTATTAGATGCTTGGATCTTCCCATGATGCAGGAAGAACTAGTGTCGTCAAGGCTTGGATAGTTGGACCTATGGTTGACAACATGTATGATTTGGGGCCAATGCTCATATGTTATGAATTGGACCCCAATCAAAATTGCACAAAGAAATAGGGGATTGGTGGACTTGAGGCCAACATATTGAGGCATAATGAGTCTATGATCTTTATCTTTTGATTGTAGAGAGTACAGGATAGCTCTTGAGCTAACAATTTTTGTAAACAGAAGAGGATTTCCACTTGATTGATAATACAGTGTTGGGGGTTTTATGCTGGTGCTTTCCCCAGTGATATATCTGTGTTATGTGTGATTATTTCTCTTGATCAGTTATATGTGTTTATGGTTGATGTTGCTCATGAAATCGATTTTGCTTCCGCTTAATGTTTTGTAGAAGTAGATCATGTGTTTTGCTTTAGTACATTGCAATACCAGTTTGATCTACAGGTGAATTTTCTACAAGTTCGTGAAGTTCCATGGTAAGTGTTGGGTCTTGAAAATGTCATTCATTTCCATTACACTTTCACTATTATGTCCATTATATCACCTCCATTTCACCTCCATTTCACTACTATGTCACTACATTCATCCCACTTTCATTATCATTGGGGCACATTTATGTTTTTCCAAACTTTATTAATTATTAGCCTTTTTAAGTGAATTTGTGGTTAAAAATTAGAAAATAATGTGCATATGCTTATACCTAACAAGTGGGTTGAGATTGTTGACATGTGTAGGTCAAAAGGAGACTTCTAAAAGACCCTTATGTGGCACTCTAAGGCCAAATTCGAATTTGAGTGGAAAGAATCATGGGATCATGAGGATATGTGTCACATATCCTAATTGTATTGAAACTTTAAGAAGACATGTGTCTTATCAGTTCCTATTTTGATTAGGACTCTAGAGGTAGAGGGAGAGATTCATGGACTCTCATTAATGAGATGGCTTCTCATCTTTTTGTATAAATAGGAGATCTTTCTCCTTCATTTGTTAGCTTAGAGTTTAGAGCTTAGCTTGTGAGTCTTAGCTTAGCTTGGAGTTTGTAGTTCTTCCTTGATGGCTTTTGAAAGCTTTGGAGAGCTTTGTTGTACTTTGTAATTTTGAAGAATTTGAATAAAGCTTTGATGTTCTCAACATGGAAGGAGATGTGAAGTAGATGTCATGGAGCATATTAGAATGTTAGGTAGAGTAGATTTCATTTTATAATTTTGCTTTGATTTCATTATGTCATTTGATTGCTTTCAAGTTTGATAGATTATATTTTCCATTAATGCAATTTTAATTCATGTAAGTGTGTTCAACCGGTTGATTGTAGATTAGTTTTTCTTTACATGTTTTTGCATCAAATAGTGACATGAGATTTGTCTCTCTGTTGACTTTGTTTTTTAGATTTTCAATTTCAGTTATGCTTTGATTTTAGTATTATTCATTTGCTTTGTTAGTTAGTTTAGATATCAATTTCCTCATATCATTGACGTTATCTCCTAAAGCCATAGCTTAGACTACATGGCAAGCTATCAGACTATGAATAATGTGGTTTGATTTTAGCTTTATTTTTCTACAATTAGATATCAAATTCCTCATATCATTGACGTTATCTACTAAAGCCATAGCTTCGACTACCTGGTGAGCTATCGGACTATGAATGATGTGATTTGATTTTAACTTTATTTTTCTGCAATTAGATATCAAATTCCTCATATCATTGACGTTATCTCCTAAAGCCATAGCTTAGACTACCTGGCGAGCTATCATACTATGAATGATGTGATTTGATTTTAGCTTTATTTTTCTGCAATTAGATATCAAATTACTCATATCATTGACATTATCTCCTAAAGCCATAACTTGGACTACCTGGCGAGCTATCGGACTATGAATGAAGTGAATTGATTTTACTTTTATTAATTTGCAGTTTTTGATTTGTTGAGTGCAATAGCTTAACTTTTATTTTTGTATTTAGATAATCAGCAGAGATAGTGATTTCATGATCAGTAGTTCATCATTTGTTTGATTTGAATAGCAGCACATTTCCATTCTTGTTTAAGTACTAATTTCATCAATAACATGTGTTTGAGATCTTTTGAAGTGCTAAGTTTTGGAAGTTACCATTAGGGACATAAACCTTATCTTGAAATCTACATCCATACTTGACCTTTAAAAGTATTCTTAAGACCTTAAAATAGAATTTCCATTTGCATTAGACACTTTATGAGGTCAACAAGAACAAAACCCCAAAAACAACATAAACTATAAAACAACAAAGTAAGAAAAAGGTTAACTAAGCACATATGGTGCACCACACTTCATCAGTTTACAATACCCGGATTGATAATTTATGTAGATCAATCTAAGACGTTAAATTGACTAGACAATAAGTTAAAGATGCATTGGCTAGTACTGTACTTTATCAGATATATCTCAGATAGTGGCACAATATAGCTCATGAAGCTGAATGGAAAATTATTTGTTGAATGAGTAAATGGGAGTAGGTTGAAGCTCTACAGGGATGATTCTGTCCTTGGGATTGTGCAATGAATATATGAATGAAGGAAATTCTTAGTGCTACAGTCAATTGAAAGGATGATGCAGATCGAGGAATATGCGATGAAGAAGTGGTAACTGCGCTGCAGAGAAAGGTCTGACACAGTTCTCCTAGAATATGACCATTGGGATTGCTACAATTGATTTGACAGGGAAATTTCCGTTAAAACCAGTGGGGTGGGGGGCACATTTAAGGATCATATCTGGGAAAATTTGGCACCAAATTTTCTTTTATGAGGAGGATTCAAAGGAGATTGAGCAGTTTTAATTTGAAAAAGTTTATAGATATGGAACCCCGCTCCACATTCATACACTTTTCTTGTCGAGAATTTGAAGTGTGATTTTTCGCCTAAGTGCGAGCCGAGCATTCTACTGCATGTCTAGTTTGAGTTGGGAGGAGATTGAGAAAGAGTTTATTAGATGAGGACTAGGATCCATTATGACTGCTACACTGCCAGTGCATGCCACTACACCAATATCACCAAGGACAAAGCCTACTACCACAACAACTGCAACCAAGAAGTAGAAGAAGCCACAAAATCCTTCAGTTAGGCAATCACCGAGGAAAATCCCCATGGAACAATGGACTAAGGAGAGAATGGATAGGCCGAAGCAACCGATGGAGCCCCAAGATTTGGATGAGTAAGAAGTGGCCAAAAGAATATAGGATATTAGTGCAGACGAGGTGGAACTGATCTCCAAGTTTCCACCCTATATGTCACCGTGGAAGCCAATCTCAAAGGTGACTGGGGACCTATATGATATAAAATTTAAGGTATTTACACCCCTATTACTAAAGCACCAATTGAGGGTGACTTGTTGACCAGGTGCCACAACTGTGCATGGATGACTAGGATCTTAACAATCGTAGAAAATATCCCTAGTTCAAGTTCAGCAAGTATTTGAAGTCGCTTTACTATGAAGAAGTTGGAGTCACAAGGGTCAAACTACTACCATGGGTAAAAGGAATTCAACTTGATAGGTTGTTGAATATGTTGTATATTCCACACTTTGGGTGCAGTAACATAAATACAATTTGTATGCATCAGTTGTTGGCATTAGTGCAAGATGGGTGTTTGTGGCTCGGGATGAATATTCTGATTGATGAATTGTTAATTACAAGGATCACTGCATTGCCTTACCAAGGAACGAACCCTGCCTATGCATTTGTCAGGAAGTCTTAGCAGAAAAGGCTAGCTGATCAGATGAAGAACGAATTTGGTTTTATTTGAATGATTCCTGCATTTGTTTTGATTGCATGCATCACCATTCACTCATATCTGCACCAACCATACCTCACACATTTAGATCTGCTCATTTTCATGTTTCCCTTGGGAAGGTCTAAGCTTCCTTAGCCTAGATCTAGCAACTTCGCGGCATGCACTAGGCATTTCTGGATCCCAAGGCTCTACCTTGGTTCTAGGAATTACATAAAGGTTGTTAGTGATTGGCTTTAATTATCCATTGTGCAATTCCAGGATCCATTCCTAGAGTCATTCCCGTTGGGATTGTGTAATGCGTAGTCCCAACCAGCATCAAAACCATACTGACTTGTGCATTACGCAGTTCCAATCATCAGCAATCTACACTAGACTGCACATTGGATAGTTCCAGTCATCAACAAGCCACACTAGACTATGCATTGCGTAGTTCCAGTCATCATCACCTCTCATTGGTAGTTGGGATTGCACAATGTGCAGATCTAGCTGACAGTCCCTCACCTTTAAAACACAAAATTGCGCAATCTTGCCCAACAGTTGCCTAGTTTTCTTGCTTGGTCTGTCTTGAAGTGCTTTTGATTTCAGCTAACATTTGTATGCCATGAGTGTCCTCTCTATCTCTAGGTACAACAGTTGTTGAGCAGCTTCTCAGTAGTATAGGTAACATGGTTTCCAAGAGAGCTAGATCAAAGGTTACTGTAGAGAGTAGCACTGGAGATGTAGTTGAATAGGTGTCAATGAACTTTCCTGTCTATTCAGACACATAGTTTTTCATAGAGAAGGACATGAAGATAACATGGAAATAAATTAAGGATATATTTGTAGGCAGCTGCAAGGAATATCTAGAAGATTGAAAGGCCTATGTCAATGTCCATAAGTTAGCCTTTTATAAGGTTGCATGAAGGTACCCCACCTTCCCATGTGCAAAAATCATTCACTAGATTGTCTCACATACCGATCCCAAGACGATGACATTGAGTAGTTGTAATGGAACACATCTTTCTACCTTTAGGATGAAAAACTATCATCAGATGTATCACTTGCCACAACTGGTGAACCGCGTGGATGCACAGTTCTATACCCCCATCAACAATGTGAACATTAGATACATCATGAAACATTGGCTAAAAGAGATATCGAACTTTAGGTCAACACCCAATCATGTCTACAAGACTAAGTCACTCATGAAGGCCTACCAACTCTTGATCATCTTTGCATTTTGCTTGTATGGTCAAGGGAGCACAAAGACCTTTTTGCAGAATTGGGTGGTTGTTTTGGATTAGTTAGAAAATGAAGGAAGGCCACTCAATCGGTCGAATATGGTTGCTCTTCAACTGAAAGTGCATTTGACTAATGCCCAGAATCCACATAAGGATGAGCAAGAGAGATTCTATATGCTCGCGTACCTACTTGATACAATGTTTTCCTAGCATCAGTTTCCTGGCATGGGTTGGACATGGACACCATTAGAGAATGTTATGAACATTTAATGTAAGTTTCTTTCTGAGTGTAATTACCAAGGATTCATGGCAAGGCTATATGACCATTTCATCACCCCGGTTTACAAGATGATCTTTCAGCAGGATCCACCTTGCATGTTCCAAGAAGCGATGTAGGCATTTCTTAACATTGCAAATTGGTATGCCTCACCTAGTGGCACCTTCATTAGGATGTTTGGTAGAGAGAAGCCTATGCATGTGCTACCAAGGTTTTCCATGGATAAGTTGGTCATGCAAGAGGTTGCATAACACATCTCCATAGGGTTATCAACAAGACTGCATAGTAGGAAGAAGGCATTATGGCCTGCTCTTCATTTGCGGATTAGATTGTACAAGATCTAGAGCTTGAAGGGTGTGGATGTCGAGGTCAAGGACTTAGAGAAGTTTGAGTTTGACTCTAAGGATTTCAATTTGTATGATCCCCACTGCATATGAAAGAACCACTGTGTGAAGGTGTATTATCCATGGATCCACGAGGCATGTCATTGGACAAAGGAGGGCCCTTGGAGGTATTGTTACAACTCCTCTAAGCTCAATGAACTAGTCAACATGGATATAGAATGCAAAGCAGCTCTGTAGATGTTGTACTACGAAACAACCCCCCATTTATAAAGAACAATAACTAAGGTTAGAATTATAAATGGGGACCCTTTAAAATTTTTAGGCTTAGGATAATAATACCTAACTCTAAGAAAATACCTAGCAAAAGCTTACAAAAGAAACTAAGGATGAAATCCACCTCGCAAATCGAAAATCACACTTTTCCACATGACTATCTTAAAACAACTTCAAAAAATTATGATTTGCGATTAGGTCTCCCGCTGCGATAACCCGATAAACACCACCTTGTCATTTTACGATCGCATTTCGCACTTCGTAGACTTTGCAAGAAACTTAGCCATGCCATTAGAATGGCTGTTAGTGATTTGTGAAATGTGATATTGCGATATCTACAATCACATTTCACTTGATGCATCTAATAACACTATACTGTATCCCTTTAAATATTACGATGCACAATTAAGAGCGATAAAACGTGTGAAATAATTACATTGTAAATACCAAAATGAATGAATTGACAGGTTAATAAATATTTAGCAGCTCGAGGAAGGATAATCATTTTCCAGGTTATGGGTAGTTAACATCGAGTATCTCATTAAACCTTTCTCATGATCCAAATTCATTTCAGAGAATCTTTCAGTCTTAATTACCTAATATTGTCTGTGCTAATATATCTTGTCTATTTTAGGCAAGCTACAAAAGACATGTCACTAAGAAAGGTGATGCAGAAACAGAGCAAGCAGACCATTATTGAATCCAAGTTTATACAGATGGCTCATATCTTCGTTGATACAATTCGTGATGTTGTCAGAGTCGCAACAACTTGGGAAGTTATTTACAATAATTTGGAGGACGAACGTCCTAAAATCACTATTACAAGAGAAATAGCTGACTCAACAAGGCCTTGAGGACTTCAATGTAGAGATGCTTCCTGTTATTTCCTTCATAGGATAGGAGAAAGAGCTAAAATTCTCCCATACATGGATATGATCAGGTGGGTGATCAAAAACCTTATCATTGAAGATATGCAGTTCAAGAATTCAAGAATGGAGCTCATAGGGTCATTTAGAGCATAGGACTTGAAGAAAATGTACCACATACCTAACTCACAGGATATCTACGATAGCACATTTGTGGCTAATTTTTCAAAGAAGAACCTAGACCCCTTCAAGCTAATTTAGGGTTGGAGAGTGTTGGACAACAAATTCAAATATGAAAAATTGGGTATGTATGCTATAGCCTCCTTGGCAAACCCCTACAACTATGCAACAACAATGTTATGTAGATTGTATGGGCTACCCAATAATACTAAGTTTTCAATAGAATGGATTCCTCTAATTGATGCCTATGTTAATTCCCATATCATGAATTGGCCTTCCATCCTATCTGACAACCTAGCCACCACCATTACCGAATATCAGCAGAAGAAAGCCTCCTCTTCAGATAACCTCCCTCTGTTCTATTTTGTTGCCTACATTATGGATGTTATTTGTTCTTGCACGACATTTCCAACCATGGGTTGGAAATGGAGCTTACAGGACTCCTACCCAATCCATCTCAGTCATAAAAGAATATGGGAATCGCATTACATACCTCACTTCTATAAGATATTTCATGCTATTGTGTTGCCCCTACATTAAATACTTTTCAGTAAGAAAGACCCTAGGTTTTCCCAAGAAGCCGCAACATGCCTGCTTACTGTTAGCAAATATTTCATTGAAGAATGGTTCACCTACATTAGGGTTTTTGGTAGCACAGTTGATCCACATATCCTTCCTTTATATGTTTCTGATAAATTATTAGCAAGAGAGATTGCCTACCAGATCGTGGGAAGGGACCTGACTAAAGTTCTGAAAGACGACAAGAAGGCATTATGGCCCCCTTTCCCTGTCAAATGTGGTTCTTTTTCTTTAGCAAATTTTTTTCATGCTACTAAAGAGTCAAAACATAGGGAAGCCCTTAGGATTCATATGTTGCCTAAAAGGAAATTCGACCCAAGCAAAGTGGCATATAATGTCACTACTGGAGTAAAGCTCAAGCCATACAACCATGAAGATAATTATTTTGAAGACTTTCTATAGTCAAAGTTGAATATGAAACCTGAAGATTTTCAAAGCTTTCAGGAATTCAGAAATGAGAGGTTCAAGGTGATCCCAATGCATCTATTAAAGCCCCAAGATAAGCCTACACCAAGTGTCACTCTTAATAGTGGAGGTCCTAGCTCTCAAGTAGACTCTCAGGTAAACAATTAGAAGACACCAGACAGAGGGAAACCCCAAGATGCAGACAACACAGCTAAGTCTAGTAGGAAGTCAACTAAGAAACAAGTGATGAGCACCCCAACTATAGAGATTAGTTTAGAGGTCAAAGGTAGTAGTTTGGAGAAGGAGTGGGATTAGTTTAATCAAAAATTGCAAGGCACTCCTGTTACCAGGAAAAGTGTCTATTTAGAACTACTCTATCCCACTAAGGTGTGACAGCTGCCTTACAAACAAACAGAGAAAACTACTTTTGTATTTCCTTTATGAATTAAAGATAGAGGGGGATAGAAAGAACCGACCTGTGTCTTGCGCTAATCCTTTGATAAAATCCCTCTCTTCTTTGATAGCTTCCAGCTACTTGCTCCCTTACTTGCCCAGCTTCACCAAGTTCCTGTAAGATCACAGAAGAAGAAAACTACACAAAGACATGGATCTATATTCATAAAAAGCTTAGGATCAGATTTAAGCTAAACATACAAATGTAACAAGCATCAATGATACACAAGCATGTAGGAGAAACTCAAATAGTTTTATTGATATAACAAGAAGATCCAAGAGGAGTTACAACCTATGATTCCTGATCCAACATCAACCTCCCAGCAAAGAAGCCCCTTCTTCACCTCCAACAAAGCATAAATCACCCAATATTCTGATCTCTATCTCAAAACCAACAACAATTCCTTGCAATGCACAAAATTCTCGCCTCTGGATCTCTGGGATGAGGGATCCATATACAGATGTATGCAAGGAGGATGAGTCAGCTTATGATCTGACTAGTGTCCTCTCTTTGTCAGTTCTTGCTTCCACTTGGAGACTGAGAGCCTCTTACTCATCCTTAGTCGAACTCAGTGAGGCAAGTGTCATTGGAGAAGATTCTGGAAGCTTCCATTGTCTTTCCACCTCGCGGAATGGCACTGCCATTTGTCATTTCCCGCTCAACGCACCCTGATAGTGCATTTAGGTGCGTTGCAATGCACCTAGCTAGTGTATTTAGGTGCTATGCAATGCAACTAGCCAGTGGAGCAGCTGAAATGATCTTGATTTGACTGATTCTGAGCAGTTTCTGGTGGAGAACTTCTGGGAGAAGCTGTAATTTGTTGACCTTGTTCCTTTAGGGGTCGGAAAAACACTTTTAGGGACTTAGGATCCCTTGGTTTATGGACATTTCATGCTTGGAGCTGCAAGGCACAAAAATGTCTATAACAGTTGCCCCCTAAAGTATGAGGCCGTTAATCAGGTGAAATGCTTTATTATGAGGATTCGAAGTTCTTTCAATGCTGGGAGGAGACCTGTAATAAGATACAATACAATACATTATCTTCATACTGTTTTTCATGATCTAGCTAAGGCGGGCATTCCCATGCTCAGCTTTATAAATTCATTTTAATGTACATAGGACAGACAATCATCTGAGTGTAGACTGATGATTCTGATAGAGCCATCATCCTTTTGGTAGGATGATTATCTGTGCTGCAATGCTGTACATTTAATGTATTTATTTTCCTGAATATATACCGCAGCCCGGATGGATGAAACTAGATCCGGGGTCTTCAATCTCGTCCGATCTTCACTCGAAGTACAAGTCGATCCATGTGAGAAATGTTCTGAAGTCAAACATGGAAAGACATCGCTCGATTACCAGTCAATGATGTAAACTGTTAACAAGCGCGAGAGGAATCACCGATAATGATAATGACCCTCAAGGTACTACAGTACAATTCACGTGGTGTGAATAAAATACTTGGCGTCGAACACCACGCAAAATCTTTCAGTCGAAGGCCATTGATGTAAACCTGTCGCCGGAAGTGAGAAACTTGCCATTGAGGCATGCAAGCTTCAAAGTACTGAACGGGGTGTTCCTAGACTAACTTCTTGGATAATGAGCTGATGTCGACAAGAAGAGATCCGTCAAAGGAGGGCCTTAATGAATCCCACATCAATGACACGGAACGGAGCAAATGATTTTGATGGAGGTGAAAACAATCTGATGATATACGGTTCAGGATGGCGGTCATGAAAGAATGAAGTATGATGTATGGTAGTCGATGGGACACAGGTGACTTCTCTGGATGACTTCTCTTGAACATGTCGGCGACACTTATGTGATGGATTGGTAGCATTTACCCCAAATTTGGATGGTATGGCGTGACCATGGCGATGTGACCGGTGAATGAAACAACCCAACCCGACTCAGACACGGAGTGGAAGTGTCATGTTCAAGAGCGACTTGCTACCAATAAAGATTCTTTGAGTTTTCTTCCCAATTTTTCCCCAGTCATTGCTGACCAGTACCTCTTTATTTTTGTCAAGCTTGAGGAGGATAACATATGCTTGTTCTATAATTTTCCCTTCGGGCAAACCCATCGCTATGTTTTAACGAGTCTAGCGATAGTGAAACTCGTTCTCGTCTAAAGACAAGTTTGTCGCTATTAATCTTTTTAACGAGTTTAACGACAACGATAACTCGGTCCTTTTCATTTTTAGAGAGTCTGAAAAGGTACGTAAAGGTAACTCCAAAATTCCTTTTTCGTCATCTAATCCCTTAAGTCCGAAAAAGTATAAAACAATACAGAAGGGATGAATTTTCGATAGTTTTAACGAGCCGAACAAAACAAGCGCTCGATCTTTTTGTGCAATAATCCCTCAGGTCCAAAAAGATTAAAATCTAGAGGAGGGATAGCACTTCCTGTCCCTTTAACGAGCTGGAAGGCCAAGGACTCGGCAATCTTTTCATATTTTATGAGTCAGTTGAAAAGAGCTTAAAGAAGACTCGTCTTTTGAGGAACGAGTGATAAAAAGGGTAGCAGCTGATTCCAGGTAAGGTTTGGAATTTTCCAATCACGGCAGTGTCACAAGGATGGCTAGTGAAATCACTCTTCGCAACTGTTCCTCAAAATGGGTAAACAATCAAATGGAGGTGAATGATCGGCCAATGGAAAAGTGGAGGTGATGGTGCAAACACGACCAAGGCTTTAATGGCTGAAGTACTACATTCACGGTGGTTATTTACCGGGGGAATAGTTCGTTTTTTAACGAGCTTAAACGCGGGTGGAAACATTTGCTCGGTCTAGGTTTATTTTTTAACGAGCTTGAACCTCGTGGTAAACACTGCTCGATTGGGTGGTCTTGTTCAGATTTTACCATAAATAGCTTTGTTCTTTCAAAGATCGTACTGCATTTTCAACTGCTTCATCAAACTAGTCAGAAATGAACAATATTTGCTTGAAAAATGAGTTAAAACGCTAATATTTTACTTTGAACTATGTAAAAGTAATTAAAAAGTGTTTTTTACCTCTCATTTTACCATTTCATTTGAACTTGGTTTTTTGGAGCTTTGGAGGTGCTTTTCCCCCTCGATTTTCACCAGTTGATTTCGAGAGATTCTGTGGACAATTCTCGGCGCCGTCTGGACCAAGTAGGAGCTAAACCTGAGCTCTTTCATTTCATGGTTTCCATTTTGCATTTTGAGCTTGATTCCTAACTTTTCTGAGCCCCTGGGATTTGAGGAACTCGTTCTGCCATCAACGCACCCTCAGTGTATTGAAACCTCCACTGAATGTTGGCCTGTCTAAAGGCTATCTGGCATTCAACGCACCTAGAACACTGCTACAGCTGCGTTGGGCGCAGAAAGGGAATTTGATGCACAATTTTTGATGGAATTTTTTGCCTTTTTCTCACCAAAATCAGGACCTAACTCCTCTCTTGTTTGTTTTTCAAAGGTCTTTGGAGTAAGATGACCCTTACATGGCGAGAACGTGAGCATGAAGAAGAGGACATGGTTGCCCTACATGATCCAGTTACAGTGAACGCGCTGCGGAATTGTGGCTTGTCGAAGTTCTTTCGCATTTCTAGCATGAGACAACAGATCAACTTACTGCAGTATTTGCTCGATGCTTGGGATCCTACCAATCAGGTTTTTCAGATCAGGGGCAAATCTATCCCCTTGACTACAGTAGACATTTACTTCTTGAATGGCTTGTCGAGGCGGGGTGCCCCCATCTCTTTGTCAGGTTCGGCCCGAGGAGGCGATTCTGTGAGAGATTATGTTCGCCGGTATTGCAGAGAAGGATCTCAGCCGAGTAAAGACGACAAGATCATCATCTGTGATGTCACTGACAGGTCCCTTAGGACTATTCTATTTACTTTTCGTAGGATGGCCAGTAGTGCGTCTCTTCATGTAGCCAATCGATCTTATATGCAACATGCCTTGGAATGCCTCCAACTTAAGGTGTTCAACTGGTGCAACGCAGTACTTCTTGTGATGAAAGAACAGTTGACCAAGATAAAGAAAGGGAGGTTGAAGAACTTTGGGTATGGTTCTATTTTGACCGCCTTTGCCTTGGAGAAGATACCACTGATGCAGCCGCAGTACATTGCACTCAATTTACCTTCTCCTACTGAACCATGTATGCAGAGATGGGTTGACCATATGTCTAGGCATGCTGGCCAGTCTCAGATTTCATTTTCTGATACCTTCTTCAGGTGGTTTGATCATCAGGAGATGGTTTATTCTGAGTATCCATATGCTGGTATGGACTTCCGGGGTGATCCAGATTTAGTATTGTCGGATGGCGAGCAGTGGGGCGCCATTGGTAAAATCTTTGACCATATTGCTGTTTATCGTTTTTTTATTGTAATGTTCTTGTGCTTTATTCTATCAAGACTTTAACCAAACTCATGTGTACATGCAGATGTTGGTCCTGTTCGTCCAGTAGTTCGCCTGAGAGTACCAGCTGTTGCCCCAGCAGGAGAGGCCGTCGGAAGAGCTGTTCTTCGTGACCTCGATGTGGCCGATACTCTCACAGCTTTGCAGGAGCAGGTTGAGGGCCGCACTCTCGGTATCCCAGATGTGAGGACCGATGAGCTACCTTTGCGGTTACAGTGGCATACTACTGGTGTGCCCAGACGATGGGCTCGTCTCTTACGCATGATCGCACAGGCTGTGACTTGCTATCACGAGCATCATTAGACTAGGGTGCCCCCTAGCATTTTGAGTTTTGGGTCCTTTGACCGATTTTGTCTTGGTTACAGAACATTATGTGTAAACCATAAACAGTTATATGTATTTTTGATTTTCAGAGTTTTATTTTGGTTGAGATACATGATCCACATGTAAAACATTGATGATATGTTTCTTTTTATAAATGTTGCAAATGTCTATCTAACACATAGTTTGCTAATGAGTCAGTTAATGTGTTTAAGTTTCTGGAAATATGTTGATATTGAATAAGATCAAATTGTCTTTCCAAAATCTTAACCCTTAGGAACATGCGATAAATAGTTGGGTTTCGAACGGAATATATACCATTGAGTTGTAGTATTACGAGTTGTGAGTCTAGCCTAACAATTAGTCGGCGTATACCATGAGTGATGGCATCAGAGAGAAGTTCTATCAATGCACTATACTCAGCGATGTTATTCGTTGATCGACCAATACATACACCTCTGAAACTTACTAACTCGCCTCTTGGATCAAAAATGGCCCAGGCTGCGGAGGACAGGTTCCGCAAAGTACGACTCGCTCCGTCGCCATATCCAACACATGGCTCCAATAGGTTTGACATCTGCAACAAATGTAAAAAGTGGATTACTCGACCAAAACAAACACTTTAGCGAAAACAAAAACATAACAAAAGCATGCTGGTTACCATTACGCATAGTAACGCTTGAGATACAACCCATTATGGGGTTGTGCTAGTGGAATTCCGTCATAATCCATTAACTCGTAGGCTCCTTTTGCTAACACTCATTTAACAATATAGGGGCCCATCCATAAAGACTTAAATTTACCTGCTCCCAATTTATCGGATTCTTGGTCGTAAAGCAAGACCAAGTCACCTTCTGAGAAGACAGGGGGTTTGACATTTTTGTCGAACTGCGCCTTGACTTGTTTCTTATGGGCTTCGTTAGCCAAAGCGGCGTCACGACAGGTTTCATCCAATTGGATTAATTCCAAGAAACGAGCCTCTTCTTCTGAAGTTCCGGGGAGGAGATCAATTGCGAGTTTGAGAGACGAGATTTCACACTGGATTGGTAAGACTGCTTCCAGGCCATATACTAGTTGGAAGGGTGTGAACCCGGTTGCATTCCTTACCGATGTTCGGTAAGCCCACAAGGCTGAGTACAGGAGTAGGTGCCATCTTCTTTTGTGAACTCCAATCATCCTTTGCAGCATGCGTTTCAGGACCTTGTTGATCGCTTCAACTTGTCCGTTGGCTTGCGGGTAATACAGAGTAGAGCTGTCGTGAGAGAACCCTAGTTTGGCAGCTAATTCGACCATCATGTGATTGCAAAAATGCGATCCATGATCTGTGACTATAGCCTGTGGTATGCCGAATCTGGCGACTACATGATTGAAAAAGAAGAGGGCAGCTGTTTCACCAGTATTATCTAATGTAGGCATCGCCTCGGCCCATTTGGTAAAATAGTCAACTGCGACTATGATATACCCATGCCCCCCAGTCGAGGTGGGGTTACATGTCATGAAATCGATGCCCCATTTGGTGAATGGCCCAACAACAACTATTGGCTGTAGAGGTGCGGGTGGTCTTCTGGTTTTGCTATCAAAAATTTGACAAGCATGGCAACTTTTGACTGCGGTTATGCAATCTTTGAACATTGTTGGCCAAAAGTATCCTGCTCGTAAATTTTTTTGTGCTGTAGCATATCCAGATTGATGCCCCCCACACGCGCCTGAATGACACTCATTCAGGACTTTTTCGGCCTCCTCATGGTTGAGGCGCCTTCTCAGAACTTTATCAGTACCACGACGGTAAAGCGTATCACCGACGATCATGTAGTCCTTTGCTTGGTATCGAATACGTTTTTGTTCAGAGTGGGAGGTGTTTGGCCTAAATTTTTGGGTTTGGAGATAAATGATTATATCTCCATACCACTCATTGCTTGTAGATATCAGAAACAAACTCTCATCCACGATTGATTCTTCGGATGTTTCATCGTTGGACGACGATGGGAGATCGCATAATAATTCTGCGAAAACTAGAGCTTTCTTTGATTTGGATTTTACAAATTCCAGATCAAACTCTTGTAGGATTGCTATCCATTTTGAGTATTTTCCCCCCAGTAACTGTCGCGACAATATATAAGTCATGGGGTTGCAATCTGACAGAATGGTAGTTTTCCGAAAGAGGACATAGTGTCGAAATCTCTGTATCGCTTGAACAGCTGCAAGTGCTAGCTTTTCAACGTAAGAATATTTGCTTTCTGTATCGTTTAATTTTTTACTTAAATAATATATAGGATGCTCAATTCCATCGACTTCCTGAACTAAAACCATTGCGATGGTCGTATCTGCTGCAGCCAGATACAGGTTAAAGTCTCTTTGATAATCAGGGGCGTACATTAATGATGCTTTCATCAGGGAATCTTTCAAAGCATCAAAGGAAGCTTGCGCAACCTGATCCCAGACAAAGGGCACCTCCTTTATCAAAAGACGTGTATAACCTTTAGCAAGTTCGGCGTAATTTGGAATGAACCTCCTCAGAAAGTTTGCTTTCCCTTGGAGTTTCTGAATCTGAAGCAAATTTGAAGGTGGAGGCAAATTTATGATTTCCTGGACCTTACATGGGTCGAGATGAATCCCATCCTTGGAGACTACAAAGCCAAGTAAATGACCACAACTGACGCAAAATACACATTTGTGCGGATTGAGTCGTATCTTGTAGTGTCGGAAACATAGAAATATCGCTCTTAAATGCTGCGGATGATCAGTCTGCTTTCGCGAATGAGCCAGAAGGTCGTCGAGGTATGGTTGAACAATGTTTTTGATGTCATGGAAGGCATAATTCATTGCCCTCTGAAATGTCGCCCCTGCGTTCTTTAAACCAAAGGGTAACTTTCGATATGCGAATGTGCCCCACGGACAAATAAATGCAGTCTTTGACTGGTCCTGTGGGCGGATATTTATTTGATTATACCCGGAGAATCCATCCATGAATGAAAAGATTTCACATCTGGCACATTCAGCAATTATCTGGTCAATGAAGGGCGTAGGGTAGTTGTCCTTTGGACAAGCTTGATTTACATCCCTATAATCGACGCACACTCTAATTGTTCCTTGTTTTTTCATAACAAGGACAATGTTCGATACCCAATCGGTTAGAGGAACCGGGTAGACGAAACCAGCATGGAGAAGTTTTTCAACTTCTGCCTTAATGGCAACGGCTTTCTTGGGGTGCACCTGCCTTAGCCGTTGTCGTACTGGTTTGACATCTGGATACATCTTAATTTCGTGTTCAACGATACTCGAGTCAATGCCTGGCATTTCACTGTATGACCTGTTATAGACATTTTTGTGCCTCGCATCACTGAGCATGAAATGTCAATAATCAAGGGATCCAAAGTCCCTAAACATGTTGTTCCTACCCCTAGAGGAACAAGGCCAGCAAACCACATCAATTCACAGAAGTTCTCCACCTGAAAACACTCAAAAACAAGGCAATTCTGGATCATGTCAACTGCTCCACTGAGCATCTACGCTGAATGTCAACTGCTCCACTGTCTACCTGCGTTGAATGTCAACTGCAAAGAAGGCTACCTGCACTGAGCGAGTTTGGACAAGTGGCAGAGTCATTCCTCAAGGTGTCAATGCCCAGGAAGCTTCCAAAATGACACTTGGATCAAGGAATTCGACTGGTGATGAGTAAGAGGTTCCAAAACTCCAAGTGGAAGCAAGAACCTCCAAGTGGACTCAAGAACTGAAGTGGGAGGGGACACTAGTCAGATCTCAAGCTGACTCATCCTCTCTCCAAAACATCTATATATGGATCTCTCCTCCATGAGATCCAAGAGGCTGGAATTTGGTATTTGCGAAGAATTGTTGTTGGTTTGTGGCTAAAAACATTGGGTGTGTTATGCTTTGAAAGGAGCTGAAGAAGGAATTCCATTTTGCTGGGAAGGAGATGCTGGATTGGAGCCCTATGGGTTGTATCTCTTCCTGAATCCTGTTACTTTCAATAAAGCTATCTTGATTCTTTCCTATATGCTGGTGTATTTTGTATGATTGCATTAGTATATTTGATTTACTTCTAATCCTGAATCATTTATGAATATGTGTATTTGCCTTTGTATTGTGTTCTTCTCTTGTTGCAAGTAGTTGTTCTCTTGTCACAGGTAGCTGTTCTCTTGTGATCTCGTGGGATTCAAGTAGTTGTTCTCTTGATCAAGCGAGGAGGCAAGTAGCTGTGGACACACAAAGAGAAGAGGATCTAGTTCGAGGGACAACCGGAAGACAATGGTAAGTCTGCCGATCTCCTCTCTTTCATATTTCATAAAGGAAGTAATCATGATAGCTGTATTCGTTTGTTGCTAAGGCGCTGTCACACCTTAGGTGGATAGGATCGTCCTGCATAGGCATTTTTCCCCACAACAAATTGGCGACTCCACTGGGGAAGAACTTGTTTATTCATTTCATTTGTGTTTCCGTCATTTGTTTACTTCATAGACTTGACAGCTACTATTGAACTGCATCTTTCCTGGATGCAAAGTAAAAGTTGCTGCTTTGATCCAGTGTGTTGGACTTGTCTATGATCTAAACTAGATCCACAAATGATTTGATTGATCCTTGTGATAGTCTTTAGTACCCTATCAAAGCATCCCTCTGTTTATACCTTGCTTGTGTTTCTGATTTGGCCTGAAACAGTTGATTTTTGAGCATTTTGTGACCCAGAAACCAAGGGAAATGAGAGTTTCTCTCTTCAGTGCAGGCACTGTGAAGGCAGTCTGCATTTCAACGCAGGTCCCGAAGGGGCTACCTGTGCTGAATGTCAAACTAACAGTGTTGGACCTGCGCTGAACCAGTGTGGCCTTGTGCAGCTGGGGTTCTTTGTCCTTTTTGCCCTGTTTTGATCTCTGTTTTTGTAGCCTTTAACCAAGTATAGGTGCCAGTCTGATAACCCTTTTCTTTGCTTGAATTCCACCCCATTTTTGTACAAAAAGATTGTGAATGTTTTTATGTGTTTGTGGCGTCATTTACAATCTTACTTTGTATGAGTGAAGTAATCTTTCTGTAGCCTTTGATTCAGATCTGATTGAGAGTGATCTTAGAAGAGAGTTCATTGGTTGTTTGTTCAGATTGATTATAGTTTTACTTGTGCTTATTGGTTTGAATTTGTCTCTTTTCAAAGTGTCAAAACAAGTCTTTATTTCGAAAATCGCAAAGTGATTGTAATCTCTTCTACCCTTGTTGATTTCGGAGAAAGTGAACTTGTTTATTTTGATCATTGTAAAAGCAAATTCAAAGTTGTGCAAAAAGCTTTCTTTGTAGGCATTTATACTAAGAAAGTTGAAAAACAAACACCTGCATTGTGCATTTTGCATTTCATAAATTTTCATGTTGGATTTAGGGAAAGTGCATTAGAGTGTGCTGATTTCTCTTTGAGAAAAGATAGTCGCTCTCTTTTCCCTTAGTAGCTAGGATTTTCAAAGTTGAAAGATAATAAAGCTTGCTTATCATCTTAGACTGCATTTAGGAATTTGTATCATACATCTCGTGGTGAACCTTGAAAGGCAAACTTTAAAAAGATCAACCTAAAATAAACTGAATGAATCTAACAACGCTTTGTAACATAACGCACAACATAGAGGTCTAGGCTAGAGACGTGTTCCGGCGTCGTTAAACATAGTGACTGTCGATCTCGAAGAAGGTGGGTGATTCCTCCTGAGAGTCGGTGACGCTAATACGGATTGTGCTCCCACGTACCGTCACATATATATTGGGAGACCCCTATAGGCATATATCTTTTATCCTTAGGAATCTGTGTCGGTCGCCCTACTGATCGCAATGCAGTGAACACAGCATTCACGAAGATCGACCACCCGTACCGTAAAAAGTATTCTGTGGTTTTGAGAAAAGTTTGGCACACCCTCTGCCTAGATCTCCAGAGCAGTTTCTTTTGGCCTTTTTCAGACTCTATAACAGAAAAAGTCCATCCGAGCATTTGTCACTTCGGGCTCGTTAAAACATAGAAGGAGACTAGAGTCATCTTTAGCTTTTTCTCGACTCTTTAAAACTGAAAAAGCAAGTTGTGTCTAAAAGCGTCGTTAACAATTTATTTTAAACGGAACAATCACCCTTTAATCCTGCGTTGATCTTTAGGTTGAAAAGATGGAGCACACCAACCAAGGAGTTCCCTTGGGTGGAAATCCTAGTCCCTTCTCCTCTTGGGGAGATGTTGGTGCGCCCCACATGGCCACATTGTCGCTTCCAGGACTGAAAATTGGCCTACCAATTTGGCTCTTTTCGACCAGTGTCGTTCAGAATACCACTGCTCCTGAACAGTCGAGTCAACAGTTAGATCAGACAAGAGTTGCCTCCCAGCCTTCCACTTCATCTTCCTCCCCTCCTTCCTCTTCGCTTGACGGAACTGGTCGATCAAAAAATCGGGTTCCTAAGGAGAAGAAGGAGAAGAAGAAGAAAGAAAAGAAGGAGAAGGAGCCTAAGGCGACTGGGGGCAAACAAGTGTCATCTAACAAAAATCCACACACCGCACTCGTAAGGCCTAAATCGCCATGCGTCATATGCAGGGGAGACCAATTCCATAGAGATTGTCCCTGTATCCCACGGATACTAAGAGACTGGTCCCCCCGTTTGCACAATTCGGGAGCATCGACCTCTGATAGCCATGTCGACTGCTCACCGTCAACTAGTGGGAGTGAAGCTCCAGGACAGAATGGGAAAGTTAAATTTCCCTGCAGACTGTGTGAAGGCGATCACGCCATCCACCGTTGTCCCTTCTTAGACGAGGCAAAAAGAGTCCTGGAAGATCGCCGATTTTACGATCGAATCTTCCTCCTGGATATCAAAGACTCCTACCAAGTCCCTCACTAGTTGAGAATCCGGCTGAACCACTTAGATGGTCAGCCGAAGCACCTGTCATTGAAGAAGAACCGTCTGGATCCATGCCTGACGAAAGTCAAAAGGTTGATACGGCAGTTGACCCGGTTTTGCCTTCAGAGGCTCCATCTTCGAATGACACCATCACAGAGGAGAATACAGACGACACCGTCCAAGTTCTCTTCATCAGCACTGACTCTGATGATCAAGGGGGCAATGCCACCATTCCTTTGTCGCAGGAAGGAAGTTCATCGGAGCGCTATCCAGCCGTATATTCGGTCCCACCACCAAGCAACCTGGTTGTGTCCTTTGATTGGAACCAACTAGGCAGACCCCGGTTGCCAGCCAGTGTGTCATTCAGAATTATTTGTCAAATATACAGAATGGTAATGGTTGGCACTATCATTGATGAGGGGGCATCTGTGAGTATCCTTTCCTCTATTGCTTGGAAAGCGCTTGGTTCGCTGGCGCTTTTACCTGAGATTAGAAATCTATCAGGTTTTGATAAAGGAACCAGTCGACCTTTAGGGATCCTCCCCAATGTGCCTATAACATTGAAAGGGAAGACCGTTCAAATGAACGTGATGGTCATCCAAGGACCCTTGGATTATAACCTACTCCTTGGACGAGACTATATATATTGCATGGGAGCTGTAGTCTCCTCACTCTTTAGAGTAATGTGTTTTCCGCATGAAGGAAGAATGGTCAAGCTCGTAGACCAACTTTCGTTTCCTGGATCACACATCGCAAATAGTCATGTGCCATCCCTAAATGGTCTTTTCATGCAAGAAGTGTCTCAACCCACGGTCCGTCCTCCTGATGAGAGCGAGTAATCCGGGAGGATATGACCGGAACCCAGGGGGCATGCATCCTGGCCTGCTTTGGCAGGGAAACTTTGGGTATAGGGTAGGTTTCCGCGGGAGAATATGACTAGTCCGTACCCCGTCCGTGGTTGGAAGAGGGGTTGTTCTGGAATAGGATTCTTTTGTCAAAGTTACGTGCTTGGCACCAGTCATTCACCCTTGTCTATTTCGGTAGACATTGCCGAGGAAGTGTTTTGTTTGAAAGATTAACGAGACAATCTTTGGGTAACCTGAAAGAGGTAAGCCTCTCTCGATTAAAACAAATGTTTTGGCGGAGGGTAAGTAGAGGTAACCTTGAAATTCTATTTTATACCTGGGGGCATGCAAACCTTTTGGAGTGCAAGCAAAGAGCGGTTATTTACCTGTTTTTTGGGTTAGCCGTTTCCTAACTTGCATAAAGAAAGGAGAGTGAGCATAGCTTTGGTAAGGTGCAAGCTCTATAAATAATGGGATCTTTCATGAGACACTCTTATCTTATGACTGGGTAATCGAGCAGTTTTAGCATAAAGTTCATGCTCGTTAAAAAATAAACGCAAGATCCGAGCAGTTTTAACGCGGTCTTCATGCTCGTTAAAAAATAAATATAAGCAGTGAGCAATGTTTCCTCCAGAGTTTAAGCTCATTTTTATCTAAAAAATGAACCTATCCCGGTAAATAACCACTGTGAATGTAATTTATCAGCCATAAAAGCCTTGGTCGTGTTTGCACCTGCCACCTCCACTTTCATTTGGCCGATCGTTCACCTCCATATGATTGTTTACCCATTTTGAGGAACAGCTGCGAAGAGTGATTTCACCTAGCCATCCTTGTGACACTGCTGTGATTGGAAAATTCCAACCTGTACTTGGAATCAGTTGCTATCCCTGTTTATCACTCGTTCCTCAAAAGACGAGTCTTCTTTAAGCTCTTTTCAACTGACTCGTAAAATATGAAAAGATTGCCGAGTTTTGGCCTTCCAGCTCGTTAAAGGACAGGAAAAGCTATCCCTCCTCTAGATTTTAATCTTTTTGGACCTGAGGGATTATTGCAAAAAAAGGTCGAGCGCTTGTTTTATTCGGCTCATTAAAGTTATCGAAAACTCATCCCTTCTGTATGGTTTTATACTTTTTTGGACTTAAGGGATTAGATGACGAAAAAGGAATTTTGGATTTAACTTTATGTACCTTTTCAGACTCTCTAAAAATGAAAAGGACCGAGTTATCCTTGTCGTTAGACTCGTTAAAATTATTAAATAGCGACAAACTTGTCTTTAGACGAGAACGAGTTTCACTATCGCTAAGCTCGTTAAAACATAGCGATGGGCTTGCCCGAAGGGCAGGTTATAGAACAAGCATATGTTAACCTCCTCAAGATTGACAAAAATAAAGAGGTACTGGTCAGCAATGACTGGGGAAAAATTGGGAAAAATCAAGAAAACTTTGATGGTAGCAGGTCGCTCTTGAACATGACACTTTTCCTCCGTATCACAATTCGGGTTGGGTTGTTTCATTCACCGGTCACATCACCATGGTCTTGCCATACCATCCATATTTGGGGTAATGCTACCAATCCATCGCATCAGTGTCGCCATATGTTCAAGAGAAGTCGTTCAGAAAGAGTCAACCGGGTCCCATCCACTGCCATACATTATCTTTCATCCATTCATGACCGCCACCCTGAATCATATGTCACAGATTGTTTTCACCTCCATTAAAATCATTAGCTCCGTTCCGTGTCACTGATGTGGGATTCATTAAGGCCCTCCTTTGACGGATCGCTCCTTGTCAACATCAACTCATTATCCAAGGAGTTGATCTAGGAACAACCCCTTCAGTACTTTGAAGCTTGCATGCCTCAATGGCAAGTTTCTCACTTCCGGCGACAGGTATACATCAATGACCTTCGACCAGAAGATTTTGCGTGGTGTTCGACGCCAAGTCCTTTATTCACACCACGTGAATTGTACTGCAGTACCTTGAGGGTCATTATCATTATCGGTGATTCCTCTCGCGCTTGTTAACGGTTTACATCATTGACCGGTAATCAAGCGATGTCTTTCCATGTTCGACTTCAGCGCAATTCTCACATGGATCGACTTGTACTTAGAGTGAAGATCGAACGAGTTTGAAGACCCCGGATCTAGTTTCATCCATCCGGGCTGCGATATATATTCAGGAAAGATAAAGACGTTTGACATGTACATCATTGCAGCAGATGATCATCCTACTCAAAGGATGATAATTTTCACCAAAATTATCAGTCTACCATCAGACGATTGTCTGTTCTATGTACAAAAATGAATTTATCAGTCTACCATCAGAGCATGGGAATGCCCACCTTAGCTAGATCATGAAAGCAGAATGAATCATAATGTATTGTATTGTATTTTATTACAGGTCTCCTCCCAGCAGATGGATGAACTTCGGACCCTCCTAGATAAAGCATTTCACCCGATAAACGGCCTCATACTTTAGGGGGCAACTGTTATAGACATTTTTGTGCCTCGCATCACTGAGCATGAAATGTCAATAATCAAGGGATCCAAAGTCCCTAAACATGTTGTTCCTACCCCTAGAGGAACAAGGCCAGCAAACCACAACAATTCACAGAAGTTCTCCACCTGAAAACACTCAAAAACAAGGCAATTCTGGATCATGTCAACTGCTCCACTGAGCATCTGCGCTGAGTGTCAACTGCTCCACTGTCTACCTGCATTGAATGTCAATTGCAAAGAAGGCTACCTGCGCTGAGCGAGTTTGGACAAGTGGCAGAGTCATTCCTCAAGGTGTCAATGCCCAGGAAGCTTCCAAAATGACACTTGGATCAGGGAATTCGACTGGTGATGAGTAAGAGGTTCCAAAACTCCAAGTGGAAGCAAGAACCTCCAAGTGGACTCAAGAACTGAAGTGGGAGAGGACACTAGTCAGATCTCAAGCTGACTCATCCTCTCTCCAAAACATCTATATATGGATCTCTCCTCCATGAGATCCAAGAGGCTGGAATTTGGTATTTGCAAAGAATTGTTGTTGGTTTGTGGCTAGAAACATTGGGTGTGTTATGCTTTGAAAGGAGCTGAAGAAGGAATTCCATTCTGCTGGGAAGGAGATGCTGGATTGGAGCCCTATGGGTTGTATCTCTTCCTGAATCCTGTTACTTTCAATAAAGCTATCTTGATTCTTTCCTATATGCTGGTGTATTTTGTATGATTGCATTAGTATATTTGATTTACTTCTAATCCTGAATCATTTATGAATATGTGTATTTGCCTTTGTATTGTGTTCTTCTCTTGTTGCAAGTAGTTGTTCTCTTGTCACAGGTAGCTGTTCTCTTGTGATCTCGTGGGATTCAAGTAGTTGTTCTCTTGATCAAGCGAGGAGGCAAGTAGCTGTGGACACACAAAGAGAAGAGGATCTAGTTCGAGGGACAACCGGAAGACAACGGTAAGTCTGCCGATCTCCTCTCTTTCATATTTCATAAAGGAAGTAATCATGATAGTTGTATTCGTTTGTTGCTAAGGCGCTGTCACACCTTAGGTGGATAGGATCGTCCTGCATAGGCATTTTTCCCCACAACATGACCAAGCAAAGACATCTCTGAATTCGCGAAAAAGAGCGTTATATATTTCCAGTTTTGAAGGAGAACAAAATTTTCCAACATAAATATTCTCTACAATATCTGTTTTGGTCGAGATATTTATGGCTATAGTCTCTTCAATGTTGGACAAGTTTCACTCGGAATCCACCGTATTTACAGTATTTGATAGAAAATCAAAGACTGAAGGATGATAAAGGTCATTTTGAGTATCTTTTCCACAATCCTGAAGAAGAGAATGATGGTGGGAGTCATTCCATGGTGCTCCTTCAATTACCATAGATTGGACAATTCCTTCGTCGGTGACATGCACTCGCGACCAAGGATCTAAAGGAGTACCATATTCTCTAGGCCTATCTATCCAAACGCTTGATGAGCGTTGATTTGGGTTTGGCTCCCATGCTAGAAACATTGATTGCTATAATATTTCTATTGGGCTTGGGGGCAAAACCACTGCATGATCCATGTCGATATCGTTTTCTGAGATCTTTGTAGAAGATATCATGTTGCAGGTTCCTATCGACGCTACTTCCGCCAAATTGATTGGAGGTGGGAGAGAAAAAGTTCCCATTAATATAGGATCTTTCAGTAGGCCTACTCTGATATTCTGAAGCGAATGGGGGCTTCCATGGATCATGGGAATGCTTCCAGTAACTTGAGAACCATTGGGGAGGAAGTTTTGTTGATCGACGATTGTAATCCCTCCTTGAAAGGGAAATGCAATCTTTCTAAAATAGGTCGACACAACAACCGCCATGGCATAAATCCATGGTCTTCCTAGTAGAATGTTGTAATCAAGATTCCCATCGATGACTTCAACATCTATTTCTACCGTTTTTCCCCCTAGTTCAACTTTCAAGTTATTTAGGACACCATATGGGGTATATGTCCTTCCGTCGAATGCTTTTAATGTCGTCGAAGATCGCGACAAGGTTGGAGATCCTAAATTTTTCCAGCAACTCATCGACATAATGCATGTAGATGCCCCCTCATCAATAATTGTTCGATGAACAGTTTTGTTGAGGGATTTCACTTGAATAGGGAAAGCTAGTTGAGCTGGTAACTGAGGATCGTATCCTTTATGATCGAAGGATACAAGATTGGAATCCTTTGGGTCAATCCCACCAATGGCTGATAATAAAGCCTGCCTTTGGGATGGGAAATTTTGTAGTACTTCAAGAGTCGACATAGCGGATGGCGATTGGGCCAAATCTTCCACTATGTTATAATGCTGTGCCGCTCTAGCGCAGGGATTAAATGTCGACTTGTGTACTACTCCCTTTGGCGGTTTTATCGTTAATTCAGGAATGGTGGGTGGCACAACTTTTGTCGAAGTTGTTGCCGAACTACTCGGTTGATCTTTATCCTTGTTGTTCGACAGCTGTGGATTCCCATAATCTTTGTTCCTTGTCGATATCAAATCATCATTTTGCTGTTTTGAAACTGACAACATTAGCACTTGAGACGGGGAAGCATTTCCACTTTCAACCAGATTTGTTCCTGGATTTGGAAACGGATCAGTTAACACCGCTGAGGTTTTCGAATTCCTAAAGAATTTTTTAAGCTCAGCTCTGTGTGGAAAATCTGCGGTCCAATGATCCTCATCGCATATATAGCATGGATTTTTTGGTTTCCTATTTCCAGGAGGGTTTGAAGAAGATTTTTCAGGTGATGATTCCTCCTGTTTCTTCTTCTTACCTTTGCCTTTCTTCTTGCTCCCTGGTTGTTTGGTTTCTTTGCCTTTATCTGTCGATACGACATTTACTTCCGAAGCAAGAAGTTCGTCTCTTGCATTTTGACCTAAAATCTTACGGGCCTTTTTGGTTGTAGCCTTTGTCGATTTCGTGTCTGTCGTGCTAATCATGCCATCACCGACATGAGAGTCATTGTTTGATTTAGGAGGAGGAGGAATTGAGAATTCTGGTCTAGGGGCGTCAGGTATTTTGTCGTAGAGCGTGCCAGACTGAGTATAAATCAAGTCCAGATATTGTGCGCGAGCGATAACTTGCTCTTCTGTTACGACTTCCCCCTTTGCCACATCTTCCGTGATGGAAGGCAGTAATAACTTGATAAACCATTCAGCTAATATCTGATCGGGGACGTACGTTTTTACCATCCTACGACGACGTCACCACTCATGTATATGATCAGATATGTGAGTGGCCGTTGTCTGTTTGAAATTGGTAAGGAGTTCTGTTCCATTTCATACCTTATCGGTAATTGAAAATGGGTTAAAAAGGTTGTGGCTAAGGTACTGAAGTTGTCGAATGAAGCTCTAGGAAATTCAATGTACCATTTTGCCGCTGGACCCGTTAACGTCCTCTGAAAGAGGCAAAGTCTTATCGAATCATCATTTAGGGTGTTTGATGAACACCATAGATGAAATGTCATCACGTGATTCGATGGATCTTCACCCGGATTTCCATTAAATTTAGGAATATCTGATGGAAGTTTATACGGAATCGCTGGCCACCAAGGGGCGTAAGCAATTGGATCGTTTGTTAACCGATTTAAATCAGGTAACTCTAAGGTTGCCACAAAAGGTAACTGCTGATTCAGGTTAGGTGAAGCATACCCAGGATAAGATGGTATTGCCTGAGCAGTTGGTCTTTGCATACCAGCATAATGCATTTGATGTTGGTATGTTTGGTAAGGTTGGTGGACATGACCATTGTAAAATGGTTGATTTTGACCGTTTTGAATGTACGGCTGTCCACTGTTCACAAATATTTGCTACTCAGAACCTTGGTATATTTGTTGGAATTGTGGTTGTTGGTATTGCACCAGCCATGGTTGTGAAGCCATGTTTTGTTACGCTATACTAACCGTTGGACCAAGGTGACGGGTAATTGTACCCGTCTGGACCTGTGTCGCCCCACTAGTTGGCGATTGTGGTTGGGTCGCAGGGTCAAGGGGCTGTTGCATTACGACCTGAGAAATCTGAGGTTGGCATACAACAGGCAGCGTTTGAACTTGTGACACCGTCACAATAGCTGGTGTAGTCAGGATATTCGACATAGGTACGCATTGTTGCATCGAATACACAACTCTTGGTTGTTGAGGTAGTATAGGTACCTAACCACTTGAGGTAATTCCAGTGTAACTTGAATGTTGTTGTGAACTCCCGTATGGATATCCTCCTGGAGGGGATAATGAAAGGGCATATTGCCCCCCATACAGTGGTAATCCGGAACTCAAGGGAATTGTTTGCCCTTGGGGACCAGACTGCCCAAATTGACCTCCAAATGGATCAATTTGTTGAGACCTAACATAAGAGTTCCCGGATATTATTCCGGATGAAAAAACAGGAACGGACCATACTGTCGTAATAGCCCCTGAATGGGCTCCTTCTAGTGGCTGAGAGCTAGTCGGGACAGATGTTATGCCGGCGAACATTGTAGGAGTGATAGCAAGAAGTTCTGTCGTCGATGTGTCAGATGACACAGTCCTAGATGTTGACGGTTGTTCAGACATTTGTAGTCTATCCAAAAGTTTACCTAGCGATTCTATAGGAGCTTCCGCTGGTGGTAGACTAACTTTTGATGAAGAAGGATATAGAGTGATCCCGACTCCAAAGTGTGTTGGAGTACTTGTTTGAGGATCTTCTACAATTTCTTCAATAGCAATTAGACTAGGTGGAAGGGGAAGACCGTCAGGTCCGTAAAATATTTCTGGTGCCGAAGAAGGTATGGAATTGACAGCGAAAGATGTCTGAAGAGCAAGACTCTCCGAATCGGTTGTAGATGGAACTGGTTCGGAAACACAAGTGTTCACTCTCAGACTAGGATCAATATCACTGTCCCTCTGCGGCTGTTGAACTTCTTCTGTAGAGGCAGGGATTCCAGAAATGTTTGGAGTAACCGGAGTCTCTGATGTCGTTGGAACACTTGTTCTAATTTTAATAGGAGATTTAGAACCGGTTAAATGAGTTCGCTTTGTCCATACTGGTTTTGATTCCGGAGACAAAGACGGTTGACTCGTAAGCCTCCGCGAATGACGGGGTTTCAATTGAATTTCTTCCACAATTGCGGATTACTCGATCAACTAAAATAAAAAGGGGAAGTGTGTTTCCAAATTAAATGAATTTTAGACGCTTTTGACACAACTTGTTTTTTCAGTTTTAAAGAGTCGAGAAAAAACAAAAGATGACTCTAGTCTCCTTCGATTTTTAATGAGCCTGAAGTGACAAGTGCTCAAATGGACCTTTTCCGTTAAAGAGTCTGAAAAGGAACGAAAGGGACTGCTCTGGAGATCTAGGTAGAGGGAGTACCAAACCAATCGCAAAACTGCAGAATACGTTTTACGGTACGACAATCAATCTTCCCGAATGTTGTGTTCAGTGCATTGCAATCGATAGGGCGGCAGACACAGCTTCCTATGGATAAAGGTTTTAAGCCTATAGGGGTCTCCCAATATATACTCGACGGTACGTGGGAGCACAAGTCCGTATTGGCACTTATCGTCTCAAAGTGGAGGAATCACCCAACCATCAGTGAGGACAAGAGTTACCAGGCTTTACGATGCCGGAATACGTCTCTAGCCTAGACCTCTAAATGTTGTGCGTTAAGTTCCAAAGCATTGTTAGATTCATTGAATTTATTTTAAGTTGATCTTTCTTATGAAGTTTTCCTTTTGGGTTCACCACGAGATGTAGATGTAATTCCTAAAATGCAATCTAAAGATGATAAGCAAACGTTTATCTCTTTTCAGCAATGAAAATCCTAGCTACTAGGGGAAAAGAAAGACACAATCTTTTCACAAAGAGCAAAGAGCACACTGTAAATGCACTTTCCTAAATCAAGCCAAACAGACTGTCAATATGCAAATGCACATGCACATGTATTTGTTTTCGACTTTCTTAATATTGATGCTAAAAAGAAAGCTGATGTACAAATCTGAATTTGCTTTCAAGCGTCAAACACAAACAAGCTTCTTTTCGAAATCAAAAGATAAAGACGATTACGATGCTTTACGATTTTGAAATAAACACTCGTTTTTGACACTAGAAAAACATAAATTCAGACCAAAGGCAAAATTAAAAGTATAGTCGACCATCAACAGCAATCAAACTTTCTCCTATGATCGAAATCAACACTTGCGACAGATCTAAATCAAAGGATGACTGTACGACTATTATACTTTTGCAATGGAAAACTGTAAACGACGCAACAAACACACAAAAACATCTACAGTTCTTTTGTACAAAGGAGGCAGAGTTACAGCAAGGAAAAGGGGTTTTTAAACAGACACATACACTGATCACAGGCTGCAAAAATCAGAGACAAAACTGGAAAGAATGAAGCACAAGAACCTCAGCTGCACAGGGCAAGTCTGATCAACGCACCTGTAACACAGAGAAATTGGATTGCAGCGCAGGTTTCCCTCTCGGGAACTGCGCTGAAATGCAGGAACTCTTCACAGTACCTGCGCTGGGGCAGAAACGAGAATTCTATCCGGGTTCTGGGTCACGGTTTACAGTTTAGTCTTTGGTTTTTGGCCGAGTAAAAGCAATCAGTAATGCACGATCAGAGGGTAGATCTAAGGAGGGTCTAAGAGCTATCACAAAGGGCAATCAGATCATTTGTGAATCATCTGTTCAAATCATAAACAGATCCAGTGAATGGATTGAAGTAGCAGATGTCTACTTTGCATTTGCTATAGCAAATGCAATTCGAATGCTACTTAAAAGTTTATGAAACAAACAACAAAAAGATACACAAACAAACTAATTAGACAATCGTCCCCAGTGGAGTCGCCATTTTGTTACCGGGAAAAGTGTCTATTTATAACTGCTCTATCCCGCTAAGGTGTGACAGCTGCCTTAGAAACAAACAGAGAAAACTACTTTTGTATTTCCTTTATGAATTAAGGATAGAGGGGGATATGTCACACGGAAAGAGTCGTTAGTGCGGACACAACTGACCTCCCTAGAAGCCTAAGACTTTCTAGTGACAAACAAGACAAATGAGAGCAATCCTTCTCTAAATATGCTTTTACAATATGAGAAATCAAGTGTTTAGATCCTACCTGTAACCCAACGCTGTTGTAGTAGTCCAGCTTCGTTGATCCGGATGAGCTCCTCCTTCCCTTCAAAACCTGCATTCACTAACAATCAAACGATTAAATAGCACTTGAATATCACATAAAATAAAACATATTTAACATATAGACCAAGGAGTATATGAAACAACTCATAAATAACAAATTGTTGAGAAGAATGGACTAATTTGTATTAAAAGGTAACAAAAGGAACCATTACAACCTGAGCCTTGGTGTTGTGCAAGTCCCTCCCAGGGTCCACAAGAGTTCTCCTTTACTCTGATCAGCTCACCCACCTCCAAATAGAACAAGCAAAGATGGTAATCTCTCCTCACAAGCTTCTACAAGGAAGTCCTAATTCCAGCAGCATCTACCCTTAGGAATGTTCAGCTTTCAACCTCCCCTCCCTCTGGCCCAATGCCTGTATTTATAGTTCTCTAGAGGAAGTTATTCAAGTCCACCATCAATGGGATAAGCCCCTCTTTGGTTGGGATAGCTCCCCTCTTGATGGGATAAGTTCCTCTTTGGTAGGGATACATGAACCATCTGGAGGCACTTCATACACATCAAACAAGCTTCTAGAAGACTCTAGAAATGACCACAAGTAACTTTTTTAGAGTGAAACTTGCGCCTTTTGACCTTTATAGGAGTACGCACCCACCCCTTTACATACAGAGCGTACAAGTACGCAGGTATTGTGAACTTGGGTTGCGTACACGCAGGTAAGGCTAAGAGAAACTGCATACCAGAGATAATTGACTTTAAATGACTTTTCTCTCTTTCTTGAAGTTTGACATGAAGAGCAGAGGCATGAGACTTGCCAAGGAGGATAGTATGACAGTGGATGGAGCCATACTAACTGCAAATAGTCATGGTGACATTTTTTAGTGTAACAGATTGCCCCCTAAAGTGCGAAGCCTGTAGTAGATTAGGGTTATTATGATCTAGGAAGGGTGAAGTACTTTATCATTTCAAGGAGTATCTTGCGGAGAGCCCGGTCAGAACCTGAAAATATTCAACACAAAATACGTATATAAGATGCTATCATCGCTGAGGTAGGCATTCCCATACTCAGATTGAAAACTTTAACTAACAATCTAACTACTGCTCTGATACAAGAATGATTTTGCAGTACATCACAATCGTAAACTTTTGTAGACACGGTATGGACGCAGCCATCTGTTTATGGTTAGTCTACTATATAATGAATACAAAACTCCTCGCAGCCTGGATAGTGGAAACTAGATCCAGGGTCTTCATCTCTACTTCCTGAATTGGTACGATTCTATCCATGCGAATAAATGAGTTGATGTCGAACATGGTAGAAACCACTTGATTACCAGTCGATGATGTAAACTGTTAACAAGTGTGAGAGAGACCACCAGTAATGTCAATGGTTCTCAAAGTACCCAGTACAATCCATGAAATGTGAATGAATGGGTTGATGTTGAACACGTCACGGAATCCTTTGATCAAAAGTCAATGATGTAAACTGTCGTCAAAGGCGAGAAACCTGCCATTGATGCATGCAGACTTCAAGGTACTGACGATTTCTAAGTCATCTTTCTAGATAATGTGTTGATGTCGATAGAAAGCGACCCGTTGCAGGGAAGCCCACAACACGAAATCATTGTTCAAGTTGAAGAAATGTTGTTGTAAGGACTGACTCAGGGATGGTCAAATGGATGACAAGTATTTTGCATATGAATGGTTTATTTGCAGAGACCTCTTGAACACATAACGACACGACAGATGGCTTGGTGACAGTTGACCCAAAGTTAATACCCAGAAACGGTTGAAGACTTTCAGAGTGGTTTTATCAGCTTTAAGGCAAAGGATTTCCCAACCCAGGTGAATGAAACGTGTCGTGTTCAAGAGCGGTGATAAGGTTCTTCTGTAACAAAGGATAACAAATAGGTTCATTCTTCTATCTTTTCCCCCACCATTTCTGGCAAGTACCTCTTTATTTTTTACAAGCTTGAGGAGGATAACATATGCTTGATTATAAGCTCATCCTTCGGATGAGTCCAACTTAGTTTAGATTCGGACCCTAAGAAGGAGTGGTCCGTTCCTATTTGTAATCGAACAGGTCCTTTGCTGTGAAATTTTAACGAGTCCAGTATAGGAGAAACTCGGCGTTTTTCAATTTTAGAGAGTCTGAAAAAACTAAAGAAGACTCCAAGGTGAACTTTTTCGTAAATTTGTGTCTCCCAAGCCCGAAAAAGTATAAAATAATACCTGAGAGAACCGCTTGATCTTGCAACCAAGGAGTACTTTCATGATTAATGCCTTTGACCTGAAAAGTAAAAATCGGTCAGAGGCATGTCATTTTATTTCCAGTATCGAATTTGAAACGACAAAAATCCGACAATCTTTTCCTATTTTTACGGTCAGAAAAGAGCTATAAGGGGACCGTCTTTTAATTCCGTTTTAACGAGTGTAAAAGAAACGATCGGCAATCTTTTCATGTTTTAGGAGTCAGAAAAGGGCTTAAAAGATGACTCTGATGTCTTGGTTCGTGAAAAATGACGATTTTACCCTAAAGTCCTTTTGTCCTGCACAAAAACAACACATTACTCATACCTGTTTAAGATTGGCAAAAATACATTGAAAAATATCCCTTCATGGTGAAAAATAAACAAACTTAGCATTCATTTATCCAAAAAACCTATAAAAAGACTTTTTACCATGTCATTTTTACCATTTTACTGTTGAGGGTGAGAAAAGAGCTTTTGGCAAGAAACTTCCCGTGGACTTTGCGGAGAATCCGACTGTCGGAATCGAACGCCGTCTCTTTCAGGTATTTCACAACATCCTCCTCTTCAATTTCATCCATTTAGAATTCCATTTTAAGTTTTAGTTTGATTTTTTGGAGGGTTTGGGGTTTTAGGGTCCGTTTTTCGGGGGACGCAGGTGCCCCATGGGTGACCTACGTACCTCGACATTTTCGTATATGGGAAAATGGTCGGGGTATGTAGCCCACCTTCAGAACAGCTGCGTCCCCACGCTCTGTTTTCTGAATGTGGGGTGCGTACTCCGCGCAAAACGGATTTTCAAAACCCAAACTCAAAACCTAACCATCAAAATTTGATTTAATGAATTCTAATCAATGTTTTTTGGTGTGTAGATTGCCCACCATGCTAGATTGGCGTGAAAGAGAACACGAAGATGTCGATTTGGCCGCAATAGGTCATCAACCTTCCATTGATGCTTTAAAGGCATGCGGTCTCTACAAGTACTGGGCCATACCTGGCATGAGGGACCAGGTGCCATTCTTAGAGTGGCTGGTTGAAAGGTGGAACATTCAGGATCAATGTTTTTACATCGGAGAATACCAGCTCGAGATAGAGTCCTCCGACATATACTTTCTCACTAGCTTGCCTAACAGGGGCGAGCAACTTTCTCTATTCGGGACTAGGCCGGGTGGCCAATCCCTTGCTAGTCTCCGGCTAGAGTGGTGCAACAATCAAAACTAGGATAAGGGGATAGAAATCAAATAAATATCCCGACCTGAACTTATGGTAATTTCCTTTACAGTTACCAGACTTTGCGGTGCTGCCGCTTTGCACATAGCCACTGGTTCCCAAATGCGGATGGCTATAGATTGCTTCCAAGGCACCATTTTCAACTGGTGCGATGTTGTGTTGGCCAATATGAAAGGCCAACTGACTAGGGCAAAGAACAGACAATTGAAGACCTTTGGATATGGGCCTTTAGTTGTGAGCTTTGCCCTAGAGAGAGTTCCAATGCTGATCCCCCAGCATCTTACTGTTCCAGTTGGGCCTCCTCGGGAGCCTAAGTTGACGCGGTGGGTTTCGGTAATGGCCCGGCATCCTGATGAGGGAGCGGGAGTTGTCCGATTTCCTGTGGGTTACTTTCACTGGTTGGAGAGCCAGGTCTTTACGATTCAGGATTTTCCTTATGCCGGAGTAGATTTTCGCAATGATCCGGACATGGTTCTTCCACAGGGAGAACAATGGGACGACAGAGGTACTTGATTTTTCACAAGTTTTTAAATTATCTATTTTTTTGTTTTTTATATATCGTCTCAAAACTGATAGCACAAAATTTCAAAATGCAGATGTAGGCCCACGGCGTCCGGCCAATCTCCAGGCTTTTGAGAGAAGAGTACCAGCTGTACCAGCACCAGCCCCACAGGATGCGGCCGCAGAGACCTTAGCCGAGCTGGAACAGGACCTAGAGCGTCTCACGGCAGACATACTAGAGACGACTATAGACGATATTCCTATCCGACTTCAACGCTATGTGGTCGCAGTCCTAGGACCTTTCAGGAGGTTCCTGTGTAGGGTAGCGCGGGCAATGGTCTCATATAGAGAGCACCACCAGTGATTGGCTAGTCACTTTTTGTAGACACATGTGACATTTTTGGTTTTTTGTACTTATCATTTTTGTCGATCATAAGGTGTTTTTCAACCTATGATCGAAGACGATGTATATTTTTTGACACACACCTATCTATATATATCATTATTACCGGCTTATTTTGTTAAACATGTGTGATGAAATGTTTATAAATTTACATTTATGATTGTTACAAATGTCTATTTAACATTCGAGACGCCATTGCATCTGCTAATGTATTTAAAGACCTTGGAATATGCTGATATTCAATGTAATCAAATTCACGTTCCAAGAGACGCACCCTCAAAAGCAATCTTAATAACACTAGATTTCTAATGGCATAGACTCTATTAAGCTGTAGTACAACGAGTTCAGAATCTAACCTCACTATCAAACTCTGAATCCCAAATGAAATAGATTCAGATAATAATTCAATCACTGCACTGTATTCTGCAATGTTGTTTGTTGTTTGACCGAGGCTCACCCCATGCATAGAAACTAACTCGTCAGAGGGCGAATAGATAACCCAAGTTGAGGAAGAGATATTCCGTGTACTATGACAAGCACCATCAACAAATCCAATGTACGTTTGGAGAGGCGTCAACATCTGCAATATCAAGAGTAAAACCAAGATAAGCCAGAATAACAAGGAAAAACACACTCTCTAAGCTAAGCACACTGTCTAAACTAACAAACATACCGGCTAGAAAGAAAAATTAACCTAACTAAACTAACTGAATCTCCATACCCACCATTTAAGCATAATACCTCTTTAGGTAAAGTCCATTTCTGGGCTTACCCAAAGAGTCCCCATCAAAATCTACCAGCTCATAGGCCCCTTTTGCTAGCTTTCGCTTAACAATGTAGGGCCCATGCCACATGGGAACGAATTTTCCAGCACCTAACTTATCGTTAGCTTGATCATACAATAGCACTAGGTCTCCTTCCGAAAAATTACGAGGGGTCACGTTGCGATCATACTGAGCTTTCATCCTTTTTGCGTGAGTCTCGATTGCCAAAGCAGCGTCACGTCGAGTCTCATCTAATTTAGCAAAGTATAACAGACGCTTCTCCTCTTCGGAAGTAGCTGGGAGTAATTCGATAGCCATTTGAAGTGATGGGATTTCGCATTCAATGGGCAACACTGCTTCCAAACCATAAACTAGTTGGAAAGGAGTGAACCCTGTTGATGTTTTCACTGAGGTTTGGTATGCCCAAAGCACTGAAAATAACATGTTATGCCAATTCGACCGATGAATACCAATGATTCGTCGGATCATGATAACTAGAACTTTGTTGATGGATTCAACCAAACCGTTTGCTTGAGGATAATAAGGAGTAGAACTATCATGGCATAAACCAAGCTGGCTTGTAAGTTATGTCATCATAATGTTTCGAAAATGGTGCCCATGGTCAGTGATTATCGCTTGTGGGACACCAAACCTAGCAATAATATGATTGAATACAAAAATCGCAGCTGTCTTGCCATCTGCCTCCAATGTAGGCATCGCCTCGGCCCACTTAGTAAAATAATCAACCGCAAGGATGATATACGCATGCGCCCCGGCCGAGTGAGGGTTACATGTAATAAAATCGATACTCCATTTAGCAAAAGGACCAACGACAATTATAGGGTGGAGAGGAGCAGGTGGTGCGCGCATCTTGCGATCAAACACTTGACAGTTGTGGCATTTTCGGACCGCAATGATACAATCTTTAAACATGGACAGCCAGAAATAGCTAGCACGCAACACCTTCTGAGCTGTGGCATACCCAGACATATGACCACCACATGCTCTAGAATGGCAATCATTCAGAACCCTTTCTGCCTCTTCATGAGTTAAGAAACGATGAAAAACCAAGTCCGCCCCACGACGATAAAGATTATCTCCAATAATTTTGTACTGTTGGGACTGGAAACGAATTTTCCGACGTTCCGACTTTGAAGCTTCGGGCCGAAAGGATTGGGTTTGGAGATAGACGATTATATCTCCCTACCACGGCTCTAAAGTGCTAATGAGAAACAGAGATTCGTCCGCAATGGGTTCCTCTACTACAGTTTCCGTGTCAGCATGCGGGAAGTCACACATCAATTCCGCAAAAACTAAGGATTTCTTAGACTTAGACTTCTCGAATTCCAAATCGAACTCGTGCAGGATAACAATCCATTTGGAGTACTTGCCCCCTAGCAATTGTTTAGTCAGAATATAAATCATAGGGTTGCAATCTGAAATCACTATAGTTTTACGGAGAAGAATGTAATGACAAAAACGCTGGACAGCCTGAACAGCTGCCAGGGAAAATTTCTCCACATGCGAATATTTTAGCTCGGTGGGATTTAACGTCCTACTAAGATAATATATCACATGTTCCATTCCGAATTCGTCTTCCTGAACTAAGACCATTCCAATGGTGGAGTGGGAGGTGGCGAGATACAAAAAGTAGTCCTGGTTGTAGTTGGGAGGATGCAGCAACGATGCATGGGTCAACGCGTGTTTAAGTGCATCAAAAGATTTCTGAGCTATCTCATCCCAAGATAATTGAGCGTTTTGTTTCAACAACCGGGTGAAACCCTTTGTAACCTCGGCGTAGTTAGGAATGAATCGACATAAAAAGTTTGCTTTCCCCTGCAAACTTTGGAGTTGACGCAAACTCGAAGGAGGAATTTGATGATAGCTTCGACCTTCGAGGGATCGACGCGGATACCGGATTTTGAAACGACAAATCCTAGCAATCGTCCCACTTCTATGAAGAAGACACATTTGTGTGGGTTCAACCGAATTCGATAATGCCGACACCTCATAAAAATAGTGCGTAAGTGAACAAGGTGATCAACTCGATGTAAAGAATGAGCAGGCAAATCATCGAGATACGGTTGCACAATGTGCTTGATGTCGTGAAACGCGTAAGACATTGCCCGTTGGAAAGTGGCTCCGGCATTCTTAAGTCCAAAAGGTAATTTGCAGTAAGCAAATGTCCCCCAGGGACAAATGAAAGCCATTTTTGGTTGATCGGCAGGTAGAATATTGATTTGGTTGTAACCAGAAAAACCGTCCATAAAGGAAAATATTTCACTGCCGGCACAATCATCAATTATTTGATCGATATAGGGCGTGGGATAGTTGTCTTTTGGACAAGGACGATTTATATCCCTATAGTCGATGCATATTCTTATTGTTCCTTGTTTCTTGTTAACCGGAACAATATTCGATACCCAATCCGTTAACGGGATCGGATAAATGAAACCTGCTTTCAGCAGCTTCTCGACTTCTACTTTAATCGCAGTCGCTTTCCTAGGGTGTATCTGACGCAGACGTTGCCGAACGGGTTTAGCGTCCGGGTAAGTCTTGATTTCATGAACCACAATGGAGGGATCAATTCCTGGCATTTCCTCATAGGACCAGGCAAACACGTCGCGGAATTCTTGAAATAGGACCTTGTATGTTTGAATTTCGTCATCTGTACACGAGGCACCTATATGAATGTTCTCAATAATTCCGGTTTTGACTGAAATGTCAATGGCAATAGTTTGGGAAATGTTTCCCAAATTCAACTCTGAATCAGGATGTTTCATGGGATTCTGAGCGTCCTTGACATATTCATCTGTAAAAATTGATGAAAAATCATTTTCAATGTCATCACCCTCAAGTAAAAACGAAGATCGATGATGAAGATCTTCCCATGGTAGATCATCTACACTTAGGATTTCGCGAAGTTGTTCGTCAGATGACACAACTTCAGGAAACGTTATCCGTTCTGAGGTTGATGTGAAAAGTGATTCCTCACGGACCACATTCATTTGGTCGATTTGGGTTGAACTTGAGTCGGAAAAAGACTGCACGGCCTCATAAGCAATTTCATATGGACTCAAAGGCATTGCATTACCGAATGAGTCTATCTCAGATTCAGATGGGACAATCCAAAGATCATCATAGATAATAGTGTCTGAAGTAATCATATGAATGGTTGTGAATGAAGGGTCTGCGTTGATTGGAGGGAAAGGAAAAGTTCCTAGTAAACCGGAATCTTTAACCAATCCTACACCAACATCCTTGTAAGGGATAGTCGTTTTACCGACATGCTGGATACTCTCTGAAGAGGCTGGGTCGGATGAAAAGTAAGCCAGCTGGTCTATCGTCACGATATTACCATTATGTGGAAACTTTATAACTCTGAAGACCGATGACACGACCGCTGTCATAGCGTAAGACCAACTGCGACCCAAAAGAAGGTTGTAGTCTAGAGGGGCATCAACCACCTCCACATCCAGACTAACAGTTTTTCCTTCAACCCCTATAGGCAAATCTTGTAGAATGCCAAACGGATGGAACCCACGACCATCAAAGGCCTTAAGAATCGTCGGGGATTGGTTCAGTGAAGGAGAGCCAAGCGATCTCCAACACTGAATCGACATAATACACGTAGAAGCTCCTTCATCAATTACAGTCCGATGGATTGGCCTGTTTTTGACTATCACTGGAATCTGGAAAGCCATCTGATGAGGGAGACGCGGTGTATTATTTTCTAGATCAAAGATTATCAGGTTCGGGTCCTGAACATCAACAGCTCCTATAGCCGATAAAAGTAATTTTCTCTGTGCTGGGCATGATTGCAGGACTTCTAAAGCCGACATTGCTGAGGGTGAAACAGCTAAATCCTCAACAATGTTGTAATTCTGGGCCGCTCTCGCATGTGGATTGAAAGCAGACCTTCGAAGTACACCCTTGGCGGGCGGTTTTATTACTAAGTCAGGGTTAGGTTTCTCGATCTGTAGTGGATCGGAATCGGGAGCTGAGGTTGATGGATTTGAACGAGAAGATTCTGCTTCTTTCGATCCATCAACAGGACTTTTACTACCATAATCTTGTGATCGAGTCACAATCCGTACATGAGACATCATCAATATGGGTTCTTCACTGGCACTCGAGGAAGAACCTATCATTTTACTCTCCTGCTTTGGAAATGGATCTTTCAAAACAGCAGGAGTTGGGGAACCTTTAACGATTTTCACAACCTCTGCCCGATGAGGGAAATCTCTTGTGAAATGATCTTCTTCACAAATTAAACAAGGATAGCGAGGTTTGCGCTTTTCGTCGTTAGATTCCGACTTCTCTTTTTTCTCCTTTGGAGCCTTGTCTACTTTGTCCTTCTTCTTGCCTTTCTTCTTACCACCGTTTTTTGATTTAGCCGTAGATGACTCTACAGTGTGAATGTCGGCGGTAATTTCAGGAGAAGACTCTCCTGTCGGGGAGTCTGGTAAGGTTATTATTGGAGAAGAATTCTTTGAGGATTTCTTCTTACTTTTAGTATTCATCGTACCAATCATGCCATCAGTAGCATGAGACCCCGAAGGAGCAGCAGCGATTTGATTCGACTTAGGAAGATCTGGGATCTTCTCGTGCAACGTACCCGACTGAGTATAAACTAAGTCAAGGTACTGGGCTTGAGCAATGACTTGCTCCTCAGTAACTACTCCGGCCTTAGCTACATCTTCAGTAATCTTCGGTAATAATGATTTTACAAACCATTCAGCTAAGATTTGGTCCGGAATAAAAACTTTCACTAATCGCCGTCGACGTCTCCATTCATGAATATGATCGGAAATATAAGTGGAGGTCGACTGTTTTAATGAAGTTAATAGTTCCATGCCGTTATCGTATCTGACCGGCAACTGAAAATGAGTTAGGAACGAGGTAGCTAGCTGGCTGAAATTGTAAGCGGATCGAATCATCCAAGATGGAATTTGAAGCACACCAGAGGTGGTAAGTCATCACGTGATTGGACGGATCCTCTCCAAACTTACCTTCGAACTTGGGTATATCACTGGGCAACTTATTTGGCATTGGCGGCCAGAACGGAAGATATTGTATTGGATCATTCGTTAAGCGCGTCAAGTCGGGTAAATCCAAAGTTGCGATAAACGGTAATTGCCGGTTAGGATCTCTAAAACTTTGGGTCACAAGACCAGTCCCAGGAGGAGGATATCCAGGATAACTTGGGACAGGAATCGCATTTGGGATATTATATCCTCCTGGAAAACCAGGATTAACCGGATTGTACTGGGGTTGTTGAGGTTGTTGATAAGTGTACCCAGGATACGGTTGATACTGGTAAACCAGTTGTTGGGCAGCAGGACCGAATTGGTACTGTCCCTGGTACTGTTGATAGGTAAATTGAGGTTGACTTGTTACAACAGTACTCAAACCAGGCTGCCCTACAGGCATCTGGACCGTGGTTTGAATCATAGATCCGGACAACAGTAAAGATGTCTGAGGAGTGGTTGCAGAGACAGTAGAACCCAGAGCTGTCGATACTCCAGAAGGAAGTGCGGTAGATGCTGCGGTAGTTGCAGCAGTCGTTTGAGATGGAGTACTAGGTGCAATTGGCGGTTGAGTAACTACCGAAGTTACATAAGTTTGAACATTTGACTGGACAGGTTGCGGTTGCTGGGGTGAACCAGAAACTACGGGTTGTCCAGTTTGAGGTAACAACTGTATACTTGGCTGCAACACCTGTTGACCTTGTGATGGATCCCACACTATCATCCCGGGGTATTGACCCGTAACAGGTTGAGGATACTGAGATCCATAACCGGATTGAGGATAGGATTGATAACTGAAAGGCACAGTTCCCATACCTTGAACATATGACTGACCTTGAGGTGGTTGATAACCTTGACTTGAGTATTGACCTTGAGGTTGATAACCTTGGGGTAAATACTGATACTGGGGTTGACCTTGACCTTGAGGTTGATACCCTTGAGGTAAATATTGATACTGAGGTTGACCCTGGGGTACATATTGAGGCTGGGGTTGACCTTGAGGAATGTATTGTACTATGGGTACATACTGTCCTTGAGGTTGCCCCCCAGACACGATTTGTGTACCTTGAGGTTGCCCCCAGGCGTTAATTGAGGCTGCCCCCCAGGCGGTAATTGGCCACCTTGAGGTTGAGAAATGGGAATTGAACCTAACATCATGTAAATGTCCCCTACGCCCAACAGTTTATTACCATTGTTTCCAGTTAATAACCCATGTTCAATGGGTTGAGGAGATGCTCCCGCAAAAGTACCAGAAAGTGACTGATACCCGGAAGGAACAGAAGGACCACCGTACAAGTAAGATTCAAGAGATTGAGTGAACACGGACGACTGACCAAACATATTTACAGGAGTATAAATACCTCTAGGTGGAAAAGGAGTTCGAGGTGGAGAAAAACCTATCCCTGAGTTTTCTAAATAATTGGTTAACGAAAGGTACCAAGTAGTACTTCTAGGAGGACTGTAAAAGATATATTCATGCTCTCTTAGATCAATACTAGGTTGATCTTCAAGGATAGATACACCTAATTCTTCCTCTGGAGCAAGTTCTTCAATAGCAATCAAACCAGAAGGAAGATTTTCGGTAATGACTGCTTCTACCCTAGGTGAATCAGGTGCACTAGAAGTTGGAGTAACAGGTTCAGATACTTCAGGTTCTTCGCCTATATCACTAGTAGATGAAAAAATACCAGCAAGCTCAGAAACTGCAACAGCTTCGGGATTATAACCTGTTTCTAGACTTTGGTAAACCGGATGGACTACCAAGGACGATTCTCCTTCTGCAGGTGAACCTACTTTACTGCCACTAGGAGTTACAAGGACCTTTAAACCTTCGTAATGACTTGGGACGTCTTGAGGAGGCTCACCCCGAAGTCTATGGGATTTCCTCAACAATTCGGCCACAGTAACAACCTCAGGAGACTTGCCCCGAAGTCGACGGGACTGTCTCGGTAATTCCGCCACAGTTAAAAACTTTTAACTACTGCACACGCAAACAAAGTAAAATCTCAAAGAAAACCACCTAAAGTCTCTAAAGAACCAAACAAATTTGAAACACACGCCTAAAGAATCTAGGGCGTCAAACTAAGCACAAACAGTAGCCTTCCGAACCAAAAACGCTAGTTGGAGATGAAACCCAACATCGCCGGATTCAGTACAGAAGTGGCGGGTGGAACAGTTACCCCGGCAACCTGCTTAATGAATAGACCGGCACAAGTTCCTCCACTTTAACCATCTCGAGTGAAGTGAACCCCCCGGAAAATCCAAGTGAGTCTAGCCGACATCTACTCCAGGTATAGTGGGATCTTCCCTCCACCGTCACCTCGGTATAATCCTAAAGATAATGGTCACTAAGGTTACCAACAGCAACAAATGCACCTGGGGGAACAGTCTACACTCTGACAGCACGCAAGGGCAGAGTATCAAGCTCAATCCCCTTGCCGGCTCCTTGACAATAATCCAAGGTTTACTGACAAGTGACCCCTGGCTCCTCGACAATGGTTAATCCGAGGTTTACCGTTTGTAATACGTACGTGTCTAGTGTCGTTCCCAACGATGGAGGATTGATCCCCTCACTGGTTCGAACACGAGCTCGTGCTTCTCCTTTAAGAGGAGCTTTCCCAGAGTACAAATGAAACAATTGGATTTATTCTATCGCAAGATAAGCTACTTGTTTGGTTTTGTTGTCTTGGAGAGTTAATTACTCTCCTACTCCAAGACACTAGCCTGATCTAAATTGGTGTTTCATAGCCCTAGTAAATAAAAGTTACTAAGTTGATTTTACTTTAAGCGTTAATTTTATGGTTTTTCTTAAAGACAAAAAGGTAGTGGAGATGAAACTGGTGGTGTGTAGACTCGACTCGCAACCACTACAAAAATGCACCTAAGATGATTTACACTACTTTTTTTTTTCAATGAATCTCCTAACTAAGAGAGTTGGAAAATGAAAATTTTATAGAAAAAAACTTTCTTAGTAAAGACAATCAAAGAAACAATCTCTTTATCTTTTCAAAACATATAACTCATGACCACTAATTACTCTATGAAATTTCCTTTTTCTCCCAAAAGTCTACAAATGCTACCAAAGCATGTAAAAACTATTTATCAAATGAAATCTAACAAATCTAAGACAATCAAATCAAATTCACTCAAAAGAAAATTAAAAGGAAATTTACCTAAAATCAAAAAATAATGAGGACAAAAGCCTACAAGGATAATTCCCGGATGTTTTACTCAGTCAAAATGCAACTAAGGATCAGTTCATGCAGAATCATAAACTAATCAAAAAACAAAATCGAAATCTTTTTGTTCTTTTTTCTCAAGAATGAAATTCAAGGTTTTAACAAACAAACTTTTTGAGATTCGCAAAGAGAAGACACAAAGGTAGGTCTCTCACAAAGGTGAATTTTATGACAGGCCCGACTCCTAAGAGGACTGACCAAAACCAAGGAGATCCAAAGTTTGACAACCTCTAACGCCAAAGTCACTACAGGACCAGTTAAAAATCAAACCCTAAGGCAAAATCCCTATGAATTCCACCAAAACCCTCGACACTAACGGGACAAGTTCAGGTGAAGATCTCTGACAGTAAACTAATGGATCTGGGCAGTAAAAACAAAGTAAAAACAAAATCTAAAGAGCAAAAAGAGGAAAAATGAAATTTTCTCAAATTTGACAAGGGTACGCAGGTGATCTGTTGACACAGGCGCGGGTACGCCCTGTGCACAAAGACGCAGTGCGTACAAGTACGCATTGTGCCTAACTCAGAGACTGCGTACTGCTGGCAAAGCTAAGAAAAATAAAAATCTAAATTGACTCTAAGCTAACCCACCCAAATACACAGCTAGACAGCCAAAAATCAGAAAACAAGCGATTTTTCTCAGACCAAAATATCAAATCAAAAAGAACTCAAACACATTCATGGAGTCCCCAGCGGAGTCGGCATTTTGTCACACGGAAAGAGTTGTTAGTGCGGACACAACCGACCTCCCTAGAAGCCTAAGACTTTCTAGTGACAAACAAGACAAATGAGAGCAATCCTTCTCTAAATATGCTTTTACAATATGAGAAATCAAGTGTTTAGATCCTACCTGTAACCCAACGCTGTTGTAGTAGTCCAGCTTCGTTGATCCGGATGAGCTCCTCCTTCCCTTCGAAACCTGCATTCACTAACAATCAAACGATTAAATAGCACCTGAATATCACATAAAATAAAACATATTTAACATATAGACCAAGGAGTATATGAAACAACTCATAAATAACAAATTGTTGAGAAGAATGGACTAATTTGTATTAAAAGGTAACAAAAGGAACCATTACAACCTGAGCCTTGGTGTTGTGCAAGTCCCTCCCAGGGTCCACAAGAGTTCTCCTTTACTCTGATCAGCTCACCCACCTCCAAATAGAACAAGCAAAGATGGTAATCTCTCCTCACAAGCTTCTACAAGGAAGTCCTAATTCCAGCAGCATCTACCCTTAGGAATGTTCAGCTTTCAACCTCCCCTCCCTCTAGCCCAATGCCTGTATTTATAGTGCTCTAGAGGAAGTTATTCAGGTCCACCATCAATGGGATAAGCCCCTCTTTGGTTGGGATAGCTCCCCTCTTGATGGGATAAGTTCCTCTTTGGTAGGGATACATGAACCATCTGGAGGTGCTTCATACACGTCAAACAAGCTTCTAAAAGACTCTAGAAATGACCACAAGTAACTTTTTTAGAGTGAAACTTGTGCCTTTTGACCTTTACAGGAGTATGCACCCACCCCTTTACATATAGAGCGTACAAGTACGCAGGTATTGTGAAATTGGGTTGCGTACACGCAGGTAAGGCTAAGAGAAGCTGCGTACCAGAGATAATTGACTTTAAATGACTTTTCTCTCTTTCTTGAAGTTTGACATGAAGAGCAGAGGCATGAGACTTGCCAAGGAGGATAGTATGACAGTGGATGGAGCCATACTAGCTACAAATAGTCATGGTGACATTTTTTAGTGTAACATGATAGAAAGAACCGACCTGTGTCTTGCGCTAATCCTTTGATACAATCCCTCTCTTCTTTGATAGCTTCCAGCTACCTGCTCCCTTACTTGCCCAGCTTCACCAAGTTCCTGTAAGATCACAGAAGAAGAAAACTACACAAAGACATGGATATATATTCATAAAAAGATTAGGATCAGATTTAAGCTAAACATACAAATGTAACAAGCATCAATGATACACAAGCATGTAGGAGAAACTCAAATAGTTTTATTGATATAACAAGAAGATCCAGGAGGAGTTACAACCGATGATTCCTGATCCAGCATCAACCTCCCAGCAAAGAAGCCCCTTCTTCACCTCCAACAAAGCATAAATCACCCAATATTCTGATCTCTATCTTAAAACCAACAACAATTCCTTGCAATGCACAAAATTCCCGCCTCTGGATCTCTGGGATGAGGGATCCATATATAGATGTATGCAAGGAGGATGAGTCAGCTTATGGTTTGACTAGTGTCTTCTCTCTGTCAGTTATTGCTTCCACTTGGAGACTGAGAGCCTCTTACTCATCCTTGGTCGAACTCAGTGAGGCAAGTGTCATTGGAGAAGATTCTGGAAGCTTCCATTGTCTTTCCACCTCGCGGAATGGCACTGCCATTTGTTATTTCCCGCTCAACGCACCCTGATAGTGCATTTAGGTGCGTTGCAACGCACCTAGCTAGTGTATTTAGGTGCTATGCAACGCAGCTAGCCAGTGGAGCAGCTGAAATGATCCTGATTTGACTGATTCTGAGTAGTTTCTGGTGGAGAACTTTTGGGAGAAGCTGTAATTTGTTGACCTTGTTCCTTTAGGGGTCGGAAAAACACTTTTAGGGACTTAGGATCCCTTGGTTTATGGACATTTCATGCTTGGAGCTGCAAGGCACAAAAATGTCTATAACAACTCCCAAAACCACAAATACTCAAGAAAGAGAGGAATGTAAAACTCCTCTGCATGTTCATAAGGATAAGAGACCAAGTCCATCGACGAATAGTCCACGCCTATGGAGGAACAAGCGACAACATCCCAGCATACAAAAATTATCCCTGCTCTGCCCACATCAGAGATTTTTCTGAGAGTAACTGAAATACCTCCCCTTGATGTGTTTTATAGCCCTCTCCACAAGGTTGTAGTTAGAAGGAGAAGAAAAAGGAGAAGGGTAGACACACCTGAATTTCCACCTGGAAGCAAGATGATGGATGTTGTTTGGAAGGACATTCCTTTCAATCCGGCCAAGAACTTGACTAGACCATCACAGTTCATAGGAGCATATGCATTGGCCACTATAGAAAAGGCCACCGAAGTCTCTACTTTACTAAGGGAAAAAGAGGAGAGGATTACGCAACTTGAACAAGAGCTAAAAGCGGAGAAAGCAAGCACAAACAGGTAGGTTGCGGAGCAGCTCGCACAATTGCAGCAAGATATGGAGGTCTTGAAAATAAGCCATGAAGCTGATATATCAGTCAAAAACATGCAACTCCAAGAAATGCACCAACCCATCGAAATATACAAGGATGTTCCCACTATTTAGGAGTTTATTAAAGAGGCCCTGGAGCTAAATTCCCTTCTAGTGAAACAACAAGAGTATTTCTGCCAAAATATGTCACACATTACTCCCTTTCTGACTTCTAGTGACCAGCTAACAGATAAGGCAATCAACCAGAGAATGGAGTTTAATGATTCAAACACCAGAATCTCTGAGTTCATTGAATGGCAGGAAACAGAAGACGGAAGGAAAGCCAATATACTCAAGATTAAGGAAACCCATAAAGACATTCTCTTCATAGATTGGGATCCAAGAATCAAACAGATTGAGCTAGTAGTTGCAAGGGCAGCCGAGGTATCAACGAATATCATTAAGGTAGTGAATCACATCCTGTTCACCACCAATCTCATTAAAGAAGGAAATACGAAAGAAATTCTCGATTTAAAAGCTCTGTATAAAAGCTTACAAGAAAAGGCGGGGATTCAAAGAGAGGAAATTATAAAACTTACCATGACCAACTAGGATTTGTATTGGTAGTATCTTGTTAAGCCACATAGCTAGATTATGACTCTAAACTATTCCCTTCATATGACTCAACAGATGCTGCCACATCTCACTGATGCGATCTTCACGGGATAGCTCAGGACACATTTCGGGTCACCTCCTCAAATTCAATTGATGATTGATATTTGTGATTTAAAGGACAGGTTGGCAGACAGCAAGTCATCCTCTTAGTTCGGTTCATTTAGCCTCTATTTATTTTTGGAGTTAGTTACCTAGTTAGAAGGAAGGTTGTTTGAAACCTCCTCAAATTTTGTATAATCTATTTTTTCATATTAGTTAGAATAGTATTTATACCCTTCTCATGCATTTAAAGAAGGGTCTAGAATTTTATAAAAAAAAAATTGCAAAAAATGCACTATTGTAAGTTTGTGAATGCTTTGGTGAAATTATGGAACATGATCGTTTCTTTTAGATATCATACTTTCGTTTATCGATGCACTTTTGTATTCTTGGGAGACAATTTGATTTGAACAAAGAAGTCAGTCCATTTCATTTGTCAAATGAGCAGGACTTCACACATATGGTACTATTATCTTATATGATTGATTCTGTTTACATTTAGTTAGTGACAAAACTTTACTTTCATGAATTGTATGTGAGATTTATTGTTTCTGTTAAGTGCTAATTGCACTTGTGTATGATTCCTAGCTGGAATTGTGATTTTCATATATAAATCATCATATATGTGATATATTTTATAAATTTCTTTGACTAACTATTTCGTCAAAGCTATTATCTTTTACGTTATCATCTTTGTTTATTTGTGTTCAATCTTCATTATCACATGTTAAACAGATATCTTTGTAGATCGCATACCACACAGGAACACCCAGGGTTATATTAGAATAAGTTAGTTAGAGAAATTGCATCATAGAATAGGTCATTTATATTATCATTATTCTATTGCAAACACTCATGAACCACCCACTCTCATCTTAAAACCCACACTGGGAAACTAGTCTCATTATACGTAGTCGGAGGCACCACTTTAAATGGAAAAGGAGTTGTCTTAAGGTCCAGATTAGGTGGTTATACCCCATGTTTCGGTAGCATAATTCTAAGGCCGCAACATTTTGGTGCTAGAAGGAGGGAATTCAACTTTGAATGGCATATAAACCTAAATATTATTCAAAAAGCATTCATAAGAGTCAAAACCCCTCCACCATTTCTACACCTTTTGAAACTCGTTCAGAATCTCCTAATCAAAAGTCTAAAGTTGTAGAAACATCTCCCTCATCTCCTAAAGTAGTAAGGAAACCAACCTCTCCAGATTAAACTATCGAGTCTCCCAAAGTTCATTCTTTAATACAAAAATTGGAATAGATATCCATTTCTTCCGAGAAACCATAGAGATCCGAAGTTTCTGAAGAAAGTGTTACCTCCTTATTAAAACAAAATGGTGTATTGACTAGACTGCAAAGTGAAAGACCTGGGGTCAACCCTTTCAAGGTCTCCATCCCTACATGACGTAGGAAAGTCATTTCATCAAGATCTGAATTAGATACCAGCAAGATCACATCACCTTTCCATCCTTTCACTTCGCCATCCACTTCTACTCAATCCACGACTTCTCACCTATCCACTTCTCCAATTAGTACTACAATTAGTAGTACTAATCCAGTAGTAAGTTCTTCGCCATCTATACGTGCTTCTGGGCCGACCTTCCCATATTCTCAGCCCCCAACTCAAGTTATGGCCAATCAACCTTGGACAAATCCTGGTGCTATCCTAGTTGCAAATCCAAATGCACTCCCAGCAAGCCCATAAAAATGGTTGCCTAAGTATAACCCTGACGATGCTCTCCCAACTGAAGAACATCTAAATAATTTTATGTTAGCCATGAATCTCAATGGGGTTGCACATGAAGATGTTGTAATTAGACTGTTTCCTTAGACTTTCCAAGGATCTGCTGCGTCTTGGTATTTTTCCCTTCTAGAGGGCTCAATTAGAGACTGGGATACTTTTCAAGAAGTATTTCTTGCAAAATTTGGTGATGATAGGACCATAGCATCCTTGATCAATGATCTTTCTAATTTTAAAGCTAATCTAGATGAAAAGATCAAAGATTTCAACTCCAGATTTAACAAATTTCTAAATAAAATCCCATCTACCTCTAAACCTATTGTAGATGTACAAATATAATGATATATATCATATCTCTTCTAATATTGCAACTTTTGTAGATAGATCCAATAAGGCTACCCTTGTAGAAAACATGAAAGAAGCCTTGTCTGCAGAAAGAAGAATCATAGCTTTGGAATAGAGATCACAAACAGGTGAAAGGAAGTCAAAGAAAGCAAAATTTAAGGATGGCTCTAAGAAGAAAGCTTCAAAGGGCCCTTTTGATCTTGAACGTCTTCAGAAAGTGTTAAAAAAAATGTCTAATGAAATGGTCGAAATCAAAAAACAGGTCGCAGAATCCTCTGCTCTCAAGAAACCTTTTCGATCATTCAAAAGGAACCCTTCATCTGCATCACAACCTCCAAACACCATTTCAAATGTTGATTCTGACCAAGAAGCAAAAGAAGATTCACCAAACGAAGAGGAAGCTGAAACGAAAGAAGAAATTAAACTAAATGGGATGTGGGATTTCATCCTCCCAACTGAAGAAGAGACACAATAAATTCTAGTGACTACAAGGAGTAAAAGCTCTCCTGACATGTCTTTCACAAATCAGAAGCAAAAAGTTGCTACTCCTGCAAAGGAGAAAACAATGGCTAAGAAATCTAAGACTAGCCAAACCGATCCTATTCCTCTAGATTCCCAAAATGCCTAAAGAACATTGGTAATCCCAGATACAGTCGAATACAATATAGTGGAAGACATGAAAAATACTAGAGCTAACATCTCATTGCATGAGCTCACTAAACTCAAGCAGCAACAAAAGATTCTATTAAGAGAGTTAAAGGTATTTCCAGTATCTCCTCGACCATTTTCTATAGTTACTCAAGCTGCCTATGATATGGGAAAACCTCCCTCATCCTCAGACAAGGTAGATCCCCCAGATCTAGTTCTGATTGGTGATAAGTTTATTTCTCATGTTCCTCCATTTGTGCTTACTTATAAAATTTTCAACATAAATGTTCATAAATTCCTGGTTGATTCAGGAGCCTCCTAAAATATAATGCCAATATCTGTGTGTACCAAATTGAACATTAGACCTCAAAAATCTGTAGTACACATAGTTCAGTTAGATAGGACAAAGTAGAGGTTCTTGGAGAGATAACACCAATTTCAATTAGGCTTTCCTATAATCCAAAAGTTTCACAAATAATTGATATTTTGGTGGCTAATATACCTAAATTTATGGTTTGATTCTTAGTAGGGATTGGTTTGAAAAGTTGCACGGTTATTTCACAACTGATTGGCCTCACATGTAGTTGCCACACAACGGTAAACCAAACCAAATCAGGGTAGATCGAGAGAAATTCATGAAATATATAGTCACTGATCTTGAGGGAAGCAATGAACCTGTTGCCTTCACTAATAAAATCATTGTAAATTACTCAGCTGAGTCCTCTTTAGGATCCTTTAATGCTCAGTGGTCTCCCTTTTTAGATAGCGTTGTAGTTTCTCGAATCGAAATTTTTTCACAAACATACGCTTCCAAATGTGTAAATTTAGTAGATAAAGTTTCTAATAACTCTGTGTTCTAGACTCTATTTTGACGGTTCTAAATCAGAAGATGACACAGGTGCAGGATGCATTTTGATCAATCTGCAACGAGAGAAAACCATGCTAGCCTATAGACTTGAATTCCAATGCACTAATAATATCGTTGAATATGAAGCACTGATCCAAGGACTGTATAAAGCCATCGGTCTTAATGTAAAATACCTGCAAGTCTATGGTTATTTTGAAATAAATGTGAAATAGGTGAGAAATACAATTCATTGTGTCTCTGGGAACCTTAAAAACTATCAATTGTTAGCTCAGAAATTGACTTCTCATTTTTTTGCTTTTAACATATCTTCAGTCCCTATACTGCAAAATGCAATTGCTGACTTACTTGCTAATGTGGCATCCAGGCTCATACCCTCAGAAGACTTTAGTCCAGACAAATTTTCAATAGAGTTAATATTTAGACCATCTAGTCCTGACAATGTAACAAATTGGAGAGTATTCAATAACGATGCGTATATAGTTAATTTCCTTACATTAGAAGGGTCATATGAAGAACAAATAATAGATGAACATGAGAATTATCTAGAAATCAAACATAATCATGATCAAAAACCAATCCCAAAGTTTGTGGTTAATATGGAAGATCTCTATGATCTAAAGGATAGGTTCAAGAGAATTACTAACTCCAAAACTCAAAGTTCTACTATGAGATTTGAAGTAGTAAACCTAGGGCCAACTGAAAAACCTAAAAATGTCAACCTAGGTCTTGGCCTATCATCTGAAGTAAGAATATCATTCATTAAGTTGTTGAAAACATACAAAGGTGTCTTTGAATGGGATTACGCATATCTTAAGACCTATGATCGCTCTGTAATTCAACATACCATACCTATGACTTCGAATGAAAAGCCAATTCAACAGAAGCTTCGCAAAATTCACCCAAACCTTGAGAGTCAAATCAAATATGAATTGAACAAGCTTCTGAAGGCCAAAATAATCTTCCCTGTTAGACATTATAAGTGGGTATCGAATATGGTACCCGTAAGGAAAAATAACAATGATATTAGGATTTGTATTGATTTTAAAAACCTGAATAAAGCTTGTCAAAAAGATAATTTTCCCTTTGCCTACTATGGAATAGATATTGCAATCAGTTACAAGTTCAGAATTAATGTATTTTCTAGATGGATTCTTAGGATATAATCAAATTCTTATGCATCCAGATGATAGATTAAAGACAACATTCAGGACCAAGTGGGGAACATATGCCTACCAGAAGATGCCTTTCAGACTCATTAATGTTGGTGCCACATTTCAACGTGCTATGGACATTGCCTTCAGAGGTATAATTAATAAATCAGTTGTTATTTACTTGGATGACATCAAAGTCTATTCTAAGGATAGGAACAATCATTTAAGTGACGTAAAGCACATTTTCGAAAGATTCAAGAAACATGGCATTTCCTTAAATCCCAAAAAATCTTATTTTGCTTTACCAGAAGGAAAACTCCTTGAGTTTATAGTATCCAAGAAAGGAATTTACATTGATCTTGATAGGGTCCAAGAGATTGAAAATATTCCCCTCCCACACAACAAAAAAAACATGCAATCATTCCTAGGTCAGATAAATTTTGTAAAAATATTTGTTCCAGATTTTTCACAAATTGTCCTACCCGTTCAAGCAATGATAATAAAAAACACAGTTTTCAAATGGAACAAGGATGAAAGAGAGTCATTTGAGTTGATTAAAAAATCCATTATTAATGCTCCTTCATTAACAACCCCTGACTTTCTCAAACCTTTTGTATTATATACTTTTTCATCTGATACATCATATGCAGTAGTTTTGACACAACTGAACGATGAAAATATCCAGGAACCCGTCTCCTTTTTCTGTTCTAACTTGCAAGGCATTGAATTAAATTATTCAGCTGTCGAGAAACAAGAATTTGTTGTTCGTAAAACTTTGAAACATTTCAAACCTTTTCTTCCTAAAACCCATACAAAAATAGTTGTACCCTACCCTGCAGTAAGACAACTATTGATCCAAAGAGAAGTAGGGGAGAAAAGAGCTAATTGGGTGACTACACTCCAAGAATATGATGTAGAAATCTAGCCAACTAAAATTGTCAGGGGCCAAGGTTTTTGAATGATGTTAACATGAGCTTCCCAGTTACCACTAGAATAAGATCGAGGTAATGAAGTGAAAATGACAAAGGTAAGCCTCAATGCTACGCAATCACAATATGCTGATCTGAAATTTTATCTAAAAAACGGATATGCTCCTATACATCTTAACTATCAAACAAAGTGAGATTTAAGAGTGAAATCAAATCAGTATGAGCTAGTAAAATATGTATTGTTTAGGAAAATTATGATTCAGTATTTCTAAGATGCCTGGAGAAACCTGAAGCTGAAAAGGTCATGCAGGAATTACATGATAGACCAGCTGGAGGATATTTTGGAGGAAATACCACTGCTCACAAAATCCTCCATGCAGGATATTATTGGCCAACGGTATTTAAATATACACATGAATATGAAAGGAAGTGCAAAACTTGTCAAACCACATATGGAAGAGAAAGAAAGCCACCATTCCATTTACAACCAGTTAACATCCAACATCCATTCAAGCAATGGGGATTAGACATAATCAGTGAGATTGTTCCTAACTCTTCCAAAAAACATAGGTACATCCTTACAACTACTGATTATTTTAAAAATTGGGTACAAGTTGTCCCATTAAAGATAGCTAATACATGAAACATCACAGACTTCATTGATTAGTACATAATTACCAAGTATGGCTTACCCTTAGCTTTAATGTTTGACAATGCATCTTACTTTTCTGGAAATACAATGGTAGAATTTTCTCTAAAGCGAGGTTTCAAGATGAAATATTCAGCCAATTATTTCCACAAGGTAATGGATTAGCAGAATCAACAAACAAGAACATCATTAGAATTATCAAAAGGACTATTGATCAAAATCACAGGAATTGGCATAAAGCATTAACATTTTCTCTATGGGAAGACAAGATTACTCAGAAAGCCTCTATTGGTTCTTCTCCTTTTGCTTTATTTTATGGAAAATAAGATTTTCTTCCCATAAATGTAGCAATACCATCTCTTTCCCTAGTACAATTCATCAATGAAAACCCTTCATCTTCTCTCCAGGCTAGACAATTTAAAATTCTCAAGCTTGAAGAAGAAAGAGAAAAGGCTAAAGCAACCCACTTCCATCATCAACAGTTAGTCAAATATTCTTTTGACACAACTTCTGCCAGTCAAAAAACTCTTGAAGTAGGTGACTTGGTTTTGAAATGGGACAAAGCACACGAGGAAAAAGGTAGACATACCAAATTCCGAAGACTATGGCTTGGCCCTTTTCAAATCATTGAAAACATTGGACAATCAATGTTTCTTTTACAAGACTTGTCAGGCAAGAAGGATTATTTGCCCGTTAATGGGAAAATTTTGAAAAAATACTTTTCTTAGGAGATAACCTCTTCCAATTTTGTACAAATTTATTTTTAGGAAAATAATGGTTAACTAGTATTTATTTTTGGCTTTTCAAAATAAAATCTTTGATAACATTTCTGTTTTTTCGCTTTTATAAGAAATCAAGAGTTGAAAGGAATAATTAGGGCATTTGAGTACTAAAGTAAACTTGATTTCTTTTGAAAAACTTGATCTTGCTTAAAACATTGATTCTATGAACAAAATCTTATCTTTATAGAATATGAAGGTTTTGATATCAGTCAAGAAAAGAATCTTTAACCTAGTAAGGACTTTCTGCAGGTCAGTATCTTAAAAACTCTATCATTGTCACCCAAAATTCTCAGAAGAACCAATGATTCACCCCATCTGTTAAAATTTTCCTTTTTCAGAGTGTAATTCTAAAAGATATAACTTAGAAGATAAAAAGCCTCATTACGAGCTTATTTACCATGTTGATAGGGAAGTGATTAAACTGATATTACCAATACTGCATATCAAACATGGTAATAGCTAATGATCTCCTCGATCAGAAGACAAGGGGTCTCATCAAGGGATAGCTTGTTTAGTTTAGTTAAAACCAGAGAATAGAATTATCATTAGTAGGTTACCACACCTAGACAATGTCTTTTAAGAAACCATAAATGAAATAGATTACATTCAGAAAATGAAAAAAGGGACAAGGTCCAAGTGAGATTTAATCCAAGTGAATATCATTTTGAAATTTGAAAATTCATACAGATGGGATAATGAATTGTTGTTGGTTAAAAGATAACCTTGTCGAGGCTATAAACGCCTGCTGGTAGTAGAGGCTCTATCTGTGATAAATGAGTAAACACCAAAAAACTAATCTGCAAAAGGTACCTGCTATATTACTTTAAACCTTATTATTGGATAATGCGAACGTTTATATTTCTATCATTACAAAAGTAAAGTAATTAAATAAATAAACTGAGCAAGTAATGATGATTCCAGAGAAATGTTGTTTACCTTATAACTCATGTAAATCATTATTCTTATAACTCTAATTACTTTGAAATTTTTAAGAAATTTCAAAAAACTACTCAGAGATAACTAGTTCTCCCAAGTGAATCGCCAATTGTTGTACTATGAAACAACCCCACCATTTATAAAGAAAAATAAATAAGGTTAAAGTTATAAATGGGGACCCTTTTAAATTTTTAGGCTTAGGATAATAATACCTAACTCTAAGAAAATAGATAGAAAAACTTTACAAAATAAACTAAGGATGAAATCCACACCACAAATCTCAAATCACACTTTTTCGCATGACTATCTTAAAACACCTTCAAAAAATTGTGATCTTCGATTAGGTATCCTACTGCGATAACCCGATAAACACCACCTTTTCATTTCACGATCACATTTTTCACTTTGCATACTTCATAAGAAACTTAGCCATGCCATTAGAATGACCGTTAGTGATTTGTGAAATGTGATATTGTGGTATCCACAATTGCATTTCTCTTGATGCATCTAGTAGTGCTATACTGTATCCCATTAAAGATTGTGATGCACGATTAAGAGCAGTAAAACATGTGAAATAATTACATTTTAAATACCAAAATGAATGACTTGACAGGTTAATAAAAATTTATTTACCTCGATTATGGGTAGTTAACATCGAGTATATCATTAAACCTTTCTCACGATCCAAAGTCATTTCAGAGAAGCTTTCAGTCTTAATTACCTGATATCGTCTGCATTGATATATCTTCTCTATTTCAGGAAAGCTACAAAAGACATGTCACTAAGAAGGGTGATGCAGAAACAGAGCAAGCAGACCATTGTTGAATCTGAGTTTACAGAGATTTCTCCTAACTTTGCTGGTATAGTTTGTGACGTTGCCAGAGGCACAACAGCTTGCGAAGTTATTTACAATAGGCTGGAAGACAAACATCCTAAAATCACTGTTACAAGAGCAAATGCTGACTCAACAAGGCCTTTAGGACTTCAGTGTAGAGATGCTTCATGTTCTTTCCTTCATAGGATAGGAGCAAGAGCTAAAATCCTCCCATACACGGATATGATCAGGTGGATGATCAAAAACCTTATCATTGAAGATAGGCGGTTCAAGAATTCAAGAATGGAGCTCATAGGGTCGTTCAAAGCAGAGGACTTGAAGAAAATGTACCACATACCTGACCCAGAGGATATCTACGACAAGACATTTGTGGCTAACTTCGCAAAGAAGAACCCAGACCCCTTCAAGCTAATTCAGAGTTGGCGAGTGTTGGAAAACAAATTCAAATATGAAAAATCAAGTATGTATGTTATAGCCTCTTTGGCAAACCCATACAACTATGCAGCAACCATGTTATGTAGATTGTATGGGCTACTCAATAATACTAAGTTTTCAATAGAATGGATTTCTCTGATTGATTCCTATGTTAATTCCCATATCATGAATTGGCCTTCCATCCTATCTGAAAACCTAGCCACCACCATTACCAAATATTGACAGAATTAATCCTCCTCTTCAGATAACCTCCCTTCGTTCTATTTTACTCCCTACATTATGGATGCAATCTGTTTTTGCACGACATTTCCAACCATGTGTTGGAAATGGACCTTATAAGACCCCTACCCAATCCATCTCCGTCATAAAAATATATGGGAATCACATTACATACCTCACTTCTATAATATATTTCATGCTATTGTGTTACCCCTACATCAAATAATTTTCAAAAAGAAAGCCCCTAGGTTTTCCCAAGAATCCGCAACAGACTTGCTTACTGTCGGAAAATATGTCATTGAAGAATGGTTCACCTACATTAGAGTTTTTGGTGGCACAGTTGATCCACATGTCCTTCCTTTATATGTTTTCGATAAATTATTAGCAAGAGAGATTGCCTACCAGACCGTGGGAAGGGGGTTGACTAAAGTTATCAAAGACGGCAAGAAGTCATTATGGCCCCCTTTCACTATCAAATGTGGTTCTTTTTCTTTAGTAAATTTTGTTCATGATACTAAAGAGTCAGCACTTATGGAAGCCCTAAGGCTTCATACGTTTCCTAAAAGGAAATCCAACCCAAACAAAGTGACATATAATGTCACTACTAGAGTAAAGCTCAAGCCATACAACCATGAAGATAATTATTTTGAAGACTTGTTATAGTTGGCTGTATCCTTCGAATAAGCGTTCGAATGGGAAAAGGTGAATATGAAACTTGAATATTTTCATATCTTTCAGGAATTTATAAATGAGAGGCTCCAGGTGATCCTAATGCATCTATTAAATCCCTAGGATAAGCTTACACCAAGTGTCACTGTTGATAGTGGAGGTCCTAGCTCTCAAGTAGACTCTCAGGTAAAGACTCAAAAGACGCTAGACACAGGGAAGCCCCAAGACACATATAACAAAGCTGAGATTGAGAAACAAGTGATGAGCACCCCAACAACAGAGATCAGTTTAGAGGTCAAAGGCACTAGTTTGGAGCACGAGTGGGATTACTTTAATCAGAAATTGCAACGCACTCCCAAAGCCACAAATACCCAAGAGATAGAGGAATGTAAAACTCCTTTGCATGTTCATAAGGATACAGAGCCCAAGTCTATCGTCGAAAATTCCATGCCTATGGAGGAACAAGTGACAACGCCCCAGCATACTAAAATTATTGCTACTCTGCCCACATCAGAAATTGTTTCGCAAGTAACTAAAATACCTCTAATTGATGTGTTCTATAGCCCCTTCCACAAGGCTATAGTTAGAAGGCATAAAAAAGGAGAAGGGTAGATACACCCAAATTCCCACTTGGAAATGAGCCAATGGATGTTGTTTGGAAGGAAATTCCTTTCAATCTGACCGAGAACTTGAATACACTATCACATTTCATAGGAGCATACGCATCAGCCACTATTGACAAGGCTACTGAAGTCTCTACTTTACTAAGGGAAAAAGAGGAGAGGATTGCACAGCTCGAACAAGAGCTCGAAGCAAAGAAAGAAAGCACAAACAGGAAGGTGGTGGAGTAGCTCGCACAATTGTAGCAAGACATGGAGGTCTTGAAAATAAGCCATGAAAGCCAATATATCGGTGAAAAACATGCAACTCCAGGAAATGCAGCAACCCATCGAAAGATACAAGGATGTTACCACTATTAAGGTCTTCATTAAAGAGGCACTGGAATTAAATTCCCTTCTGGTGAAACAGTAGGAGTATTCCTTCCAGAAGATGTCACACATTATTCCCTATCTAACTACTAGCGACTAGCTGACAGATAAGGAAATCGACCAGAGAACGATGTTTAATGATTTAAACACAAGAATCTCTGAGTTCATCAAATGGCAAGAAATAGAAGATGGAAGGAAAGCTATTTTACCCGAGATTGACGAAACCCAGAAAGACATTCTCTTCATGGATTGGGATGCGAGAATCAAACAGGTCGAGCTAGCAGTCGCAAGGGTAGCCAAGGTATCAAAGAATATCATTAAGGTAGTGAATCACATCCTATTCGCCACCAATCTCATTAAAGAAGGCAATCTGAAAGAAATGCCCGATTTAAAAGCTCTGTATAAAAGTTGGAAAGAAAATTTGGGGAGTCAAAGAGAGGCAATTACAAAATTGACCACAACCAACTGAGAGCCGTATTGGAAGTATCTTGTTAAGCCACACAACTAGATTATGACTCTCAACTATTCCCTTCATACGACACAATGGATGCTACCACCTCTCACTGATGTGATCTTCACAAGACAACTCAGGAAGCATTTCGAGGCACCTCATCAAATTCAACCGATGACCGATATTTGTGATTTAAAGGAAAATTTGGCAGACAAAAAGTCATCCTCTTATTTCTTCTCATTTAGTCTCTGTTTATTTTTGGAGTTAGTTAACTAGTTAGGAGGAAGGTTGTTTGAAACCTCCTCAGATTTTGTATAATCTATTTTTTCATATTAGTTAGAATAGTATTTATACTCTTCTCATGCATTTAGATAAGGGTCCAGAATTTTATCAAAAACGTTTTCAAAGAATTCACTATTGTAATTTTGTGAATGCTTTGGTGAAATTATGGAACATGAACATTTCTTTTAGATATCATACTACTTTCCTTTGTTGATGCACTTTTGTATTCCTGGTGTTAACTCTCGAATTTGCCCCAGGCTGAGGAAGGCAAAACTCAAGGCAACATCAAACCATGCTCAGCCTCGTAGCTAGCCCTACGAGGACAGGAGAGGGCTATCTCCGGGTCAATCTCGGAAAAATATAATCAATGAGGCTCGAGATGACTGAAATTGTAACTAATCTTAGGCTAGGTATTAAGTGCAGAGGTTTAAAGGTGATTTTTTGGGGTTTTTGTTGAATCAAAGGGAAAGGCAATTTTGGGTGTGGGGATGAGACACAGTTTCTGCAGAGGTCTGATTGGAGCAAGGTAGGCAATTTTTTGATGCCTTGAAAGCTAATGAGGTGAGTAGATCAGATAGGTGAGGAGCTAAGGAGAGCAAGGAAACCTCAAGAATTCTCCTTAAACAGATGAAAACATAGGAGATCAAACAAACTTAAAGGCAGAGCATTACAGATTATGAATTCTACCTTAACACTTCATTTGTTCAATTGCAGAAGATGAGAGAAGGAAAATGATACACATAATAACTTAAAAGTATTGAAAGAAGCACACCATCAAGACATAAAGCCACATGAATTCCAAACAGTGTTGCAAAACCCTGGTCTTTCCTTTGCCAAAATGCTGAAGTAAAATGTACAATAGAGTCTCAAAACCTTTTCCCCAAGAGTCCAACCCTGAAAATGACTAAGAAAATACATAATATAGGTAAGCCAACCCATTCCCTTGCCTCTAGGGGTCGAGCTCATCATCCTAGGAGCTGTTTCAACCAATTCTAAACAAAGCACTACAATCTAGGCAGTCAAAACAACTTGCCTCTATAAGGTAGGAAACTGATTCATTCATTTAATTTTCACTTTTTAGTGAATGAATCTTCTAGAACAAGTAATAAAGTGCCAAAATTACATCATGTTTCATTAATTACATCAAGAGGAGTGAAAAAATCACATCACAAGTCAAAACTGGTCAAATTGGCTTCGTTTCCTGAGCTGAAGATGAAAATTGTGCAAAAAAACCCTGTGCACCGCGCGCCTTTCCACCTGTTTTTAGGACACTTCTCGGCATCCAAATTGAGCCCAGGCTAGCTTGTTGGAAATCCATGGATGTCTACTTTCCAACCCAAGTGGAATTTTCCAATTTGGTGTCCATTTGCCCCTCCAAAAGTGCATTCTCCCGGAAGTACTTCCTGTTGGTGCAAAAGGTGGTAGAAAGGTGATTTTCATGGTGTTTTTGAGCCTTTTGGTCACCCAGAACTTGATGAAATGCTTTGTCCATAGCTTAGCATGTATATTTCATCATGAAAAATCCAACACTACAAGCCATTTGTGATTTGGACCTCCAAATCTTATGGGTCGCGCGCGACGCGCTATGCGTTGAGCCAAAAACCTGTTTTTTAGGACAAAATTTTCAAAAATGACAAAAATTTCTCTGAATTTGCTCAAATTCGGAGTAAAGACCCTCTATCATGTATTGTGCCCCGCCAATGAATCCTCAGCCAAAATTTGGAGTGGATCGGGCTTTTTCCGCCGTTTTAGTGCCTTGCTCAATCGCCTCTTAAGGATCTTCATTTTTGCTTTGCAAACATGCATGCAAGCCCAATAGTGAGTTTTCATATGACGAAGCATGTCCTTGTCTCTGTTTGACTTCGCCAACAATTTCTCCAAATGAGTGTTCATCCGGATGAGCATAGACTCTCGATCAGTCGTTGTCAAATCACCGGGTCTCTTTTGGGCCAATTCTCGGTCTTCCCGGATTTGTCGTAGCTCATAAAGTGTATGTTCATCTTCTAGCTGTTTGTTGCACTGCTTCAAGTAGTTGATCATCCACTTAGCCATCTGCAATTTCTTTTGCAGCGAGTCATTTTCTGCCCTTTGCTGTCGGATGATCTCTTTTAGCTCCGAGCTAGGAGAGCTCGCATCAAGATCAATGATATCCGTGTCTTGACCTCCTTAAGGACCCTCATCAAACATGGGCCTCTTGCCCCTATCCTGGATCTGTACTTGTGCTGAAGAAGAAGGCGGGACCCTTTCCACATGATGTGGAGATAATACTCGCTATGCTGATGAAGTCAACGAGACCCCTTCCACCGCGGCTGGAGATAGTACTCGTCGTGTAGATGCAAATAAGCCCCTGTGGCCTCGCTGGTATGTCACATATGGAGGAGCACTTATATGCTCAGTCTCGGGAATGCCTGGCTGGTGTGAAGGCGCTCCCTCATCATGAACTATCTCGGGAGGCAACTGTAGCACTACGAAGTAATCACGGGAGATGAAATCCTCCCAAGTAATGCCCTGCTGTGCCAACTGATGCATCACTATGATTTTGATCAACGCATAATGATATATGCTCTTATGCTGATGTGCTGGGCTCTTCCTTTGTACTAAAGGCACCATCCTCTCTATGTTGTGACACATGAAAAACGGAATGTTCATCATACGTACCCTCGTGAAATGCATCAACAAACGGACATGGTACGCATAGAGACGCGAGAATCTGCCCTCGCAACTGAAATATCGAATGATGAGTTTCATCAATGGTGCATACTCATCCCTCAGGAATCTAAAAGGAAAAACTGCGCTCAAGTGTCTCATATACCCGGGTTTGATATATGGCTCATAGTAGAATCTGTCTAACAGCTGGCGTTTACTCCATTCCTCCCCTACATTTGGTATCCTGGTGGCCTGAGCAATAGTCTCGGGTGACAAGGTGAAATTCACTCTGGCATGGTTTACATGACCATCCTGTAAATGTAGAACAAATAAACGGACTAGTTCCCGATGATGCTGGATTTGTGAGATCATCTCACAGTATTGGAAACATGATTGATGCCAAAAACAATCCATTGCAAGTGGGCAAGCTAGCAATTGGGCCAAAGAAATAGGCCCCTCCCTGACATGCTGACCACTTTTGCCACCTTGTTGATACCTCCGTGGCACATTTGGCACATTTACCTCTGGTGTAGAATCACTATCATACTCCTGCTCATAGACTGACTCGGTCTCTGACATGTCTTTGAAAACAAGATAGTTGGAATATATATGCTGATGTATAAACTGCGTGCACAATTGCCTGTAAACTGTTCTTTTGCTCTAAAAATGTTGTGACCAAGGGGACAAAAATGCACAAGGGAATATTAGGAAAGGGGAAACATTAGGGAATTAAGGAATTTGGAAATAAAAACAAGGGACTTAGAGAAGGGAAGGGAAATGATAAGGATAATGTGTTTTGTAATAGAGGTGAGGGACTAGGATTTGAGGGATTATAGTGTAGGATGAAGGAGGGAATTAATGGGAAAAAATAATGGTGAATTTGGGAATGGGAAACAAAGGGAAATGGAGAAATAATGACAACCTTGGTTACACTCTGTTTTTGAAACCCTTACAGCAATTTTTTGCATTCAAACCCTACAGAAATTTCATTGACAAGGAGGGCTTTCCACTTGGATTTCTAAGGCAAACATATCATGAACCCATTACATTTATCTTTCAAAAACCAAGCACAAGTGGTGGATGTGAGACTACCTGCAATTTTTTGCGGAGAGGAGGCGAGTTCATGCGTTTCCAAGAAAATTTTGGGCTTAAACCCCAGTGCGCCGCGCGCCTCACCCAACGCGTCGCGCGCCTCTGATGTGCCGCGCGCGTGTATTTTTACACTGCGATTTTTTTCCTGATGCGCCGCGCGCCTAGTCCAATGTGTCGCGCACCCCTGAAACTGCTCCAACTTCCTCACAAACTCACTATTTCTTTTTGGAATGATGTTCTTCACTCTTGGCATGCAACATGAGTTGAAAATGTCATGAAATATCTTTATAAAGACTCCCTTTTGATTTTTGCTTGGTCCATGACCCATTTTGTAATTTTTTGTCGTTGACACTTTTTCAAGGATTAATAGACTTCTGACCTTTTTGGTTTCCTACTTAAATTTGGTTGAAATAATGATTTTCTTTGCATTTCTTTGCAGGGATAGCTGTGATATGATCTGGAAAAGGAGACCAAGGTTGCACTTGGACTATTCAAGAACTAAAATTTTTGAAGATTTTTACAAAAATGAGATGACGACTTATCTTCAAAACAGAGTTTCGAAGAGAAGTCCTAATTTATCTGTATAATGATGAAAATTATTGAAGTAACCACCTATCGAGGACATCCCTCTGGCCTGCCGGTCTTCTTAGACTTTGCAAAACAAGACTGACTCAACCCAAGACCTAATGACCAAGAACCATTATTATGACCCAGAAATTTGAAATAGGACTGTACATGACCTTTGAAGACTTGTTTTTATGAATAGACCTGAACCAACAGCGCCAAGCATGAGGGGAATGAGTAACACAAACCATTCCGTCAAAGTTATGGCATGCTTAACGAAATGCAACTAATCAAAACTAATGGGACACCTAAACATGAAATGCAAAAACGAGCTTTGATCTCTGACGGAGGGATAACTAGACTGACTCTAACACCTGGGAGACAATTTGATTTTAAGAAAGGATTCGGTCCATGTCATTTGTCAAATGAGCAGGACTTCACACATATGGTACTGTTGGAGAGGTAAATCCCCTCTGCGGACAGAGGCGATCCCACTAGCCTAAAACAGAACTAGCCACAATCAAACCACGCTGCTACGCAAGTTCCTAGTTATGCATCAAAGATGAATTAAGAAGACCAACCTGGAGTCCAACGCTATGATTGAAGCAGAGTTGATATCCCCACTCCCTCGCTCTAGCAGATCATAAATGAACACCTGCACATGCAAAGGAAGAGACAGATACCAACATAACATCTACCAAGGCACAACTATATTTCAGTCAGAAAGGAAATAAATCAACACATCACCATAGTAGACAATGAGATTGGAACTATAATATCAGTCGCTCATTAATTAATAATAAACAGGAAAAGTTACAACCATGGTTCTGACGTCGAACCTCTCCTGGCTGGGCGAGTAACTATATGTGTCTTGCAATGCATCTCCTCTCCGGTAGCATAACCTGTCTAGCATTCACTAGCATTCCTCCAAGAACTCAAGAACTCAACATCTAACACTCCATGACTAACGATTATCACTACTATCACTAGCTTGTCCAATGCATAATGACAAGCTTATATAGATGAAGAAGGGAGGAGGATACGATGAACCGGGACACCTTTTGTGGATTAACATTATCCCCAAAAGCCATTAAAGATGGAGATAGGATAGAGCTCGACATAAGACTGATTTTTTATCCTAAAAAAACTCCATGTAATGAAGGAAACAACAGTCGGGCGTGCGTTAAGGCAAAAAGCATGACCAAACTTGGTTGGCGCGACTGTTGCTCTAAGACAGAGCGCCAATGGTCGCGCCCTCTTTTGAGGATCTCCATGATTGGCGCGGGTAAGATACTGTGGACTTGCGCCAATGGAAAAAGAGCACTTTTCAGGGATAATCTGCAGGAGGTGTCTTCAGGGAACATGAAGTACATACTCAGGGGAACATAATGCAAGTGTTTTTAGACTTTGTCACTTCTTATAACTCCCGGGATGAGTCCTCCAAGGTACGACAAGAGGAGTAACAGGGATGGTGACAAATTACTGTGTAACAGATGCCCCCTAAAGCATGAAGTCCGAGAGGTGGAGAGGGGTGAAATGCTTTACAAGAACACACAAGAACACATAAGAGCACATATAGTTACTGCCGCCGAGGATCTGTATTAAGAGACATGACTGATAGTTCAATTACATGATGTACGTGGTATGGTTGCAGCCATCCATAAGAGAGTACATAAATAATCTAGATCCATAGTATGGACGCAGCCATCTGGTTAGGATCAATGAATTGACTCAGGTATGGTCGCAGCCATCCAGTGAATGAGTCAAGTATCAAGAATCACGCCTGGATTACAACAGACACAATCCAGGGTCTTGCGCTCCATCTCGCCCCGAACAAGAGTACAAGTTCAAGCATGTGAATATATGAGCTGAAGTCGAACATGCATGAACATCGTCTGATTACCAGTCAATAGTGGAAACTGTTAACAGACGCGAGAGGTACCACCAATAATGACAATGGCCCTCAAGGTACTATAGGTACAATCTACGGCGTGTGAATCAATGATCTGAAGTCGAACACCCGTAGAATCATTCGATCGGAGGCCAATGATGAAAACCTCACGTCGAACACGAAGAACCTGCCATTGAGGCATGCAGGCTCCAAGGCACCGGAAAGGAGTCTCTAGATCAACTTCCTGGATAATGAGTTGAAGTCGACAGGAAGTGACCTTGATCGAAGGTGGGCCATAATGTTTCCCACATCATCGACATGAGACAGAGAGATAATGTTGTGAATCGAGATTGTGCGAACTATCAGAGGGAGGTTGTTTCTTTGCAGAGGTCAACTTCTCTTGAACATATCGGCGACACATTAATGGAATCGGCAGTATTTGAATGTATCAAAGGTCATGATGACGAGGCAATGAGTGGATGAGAGGTCAAATAAGGTACCCAAGTCCATGGAAGCAAGTGAAAGATATGAGATGAAATATCCCCACCCTGGACACGAAAGCAGAAAAGTGCCATGTTCAAGAGCGACATACTGCCGTCACGGTAATAATTATGGTTCAAAAATTTTCTTTTCCGCCCGCCATTTCTGGCGAGTACCCCAGTTATTTTTAACAAGCTTGATGGGGATAGCATATGCTTGTGTTGTGACAAAATCCGATGTCATTAAGTTTTAACGAGTCTGACAAAGGAAGAACTCGGCGTCTTTTCATGTTTAGAGAGTTTGAAAAGACAGCAGAAAAGGAAACTCCAGGGATGTCCTTTTTCGTAAAGTTGTGTCTCTCGGGCCCGAAAAAGTATAAAATAATACCCGAAATAACCGCCCGATCATTATGATCGAGGAGTACTTTTCATAATTAGTGATTTTGACCTGAAAAAGTAAAAAAGCGGTCAAAACCACGTCGTTTCGTAACCATTAACGAGTTTGAAACGACAAAAACCTGGTAATCTTTTTATGTTTTAACGGTCGTCAAAAAGAACTTAAAACGACTGCCCCTTATTAACATTTAACGAGTCAAGAGGAGTGACTTGGCAATCTTTTCCTCTTTAAATGGTCAGAAAAGAGCTGAAAGCAGACCTCCATTTTTATTTTCTTTAACGAGTCAAAAAGGAAAAATACTCGGCAATCTTTTCATATTTTACGAGTCAGAAAAGAGCGTAAAGGCGACTCGTCCTGAAGGAATGAGTGGTATAAAGGGTAGCAACTGGTTCCGGTAATGGTGGAACTTACTCGAAACATGTAAAGGTTAAGAGGCTGGCTAATAAAACCACTCATTGCTGCGGTTCCTCAGGAAAAGAGAAACAACCAAGTGAAAGCATATGATCGGCCAAAGAGATGGTGGCGATGGAATGAAACAACCAAGGCTCATCTAGTAGAATTTAGCAGATAAAAGGCAATCACGGGATGTAAATCAGGTGTGGGTTCATTTTTACACAAGCTTGAACCATGGAGAACTTTGCTTGTTAAAAAAATTTTGTTGCATGCCCCCAGCATGAAGATGCAAAATCGAGGTACATGCCCCCCAAGCTTCATGGCATTCGCGGAGTGGATGGAATGAAGGTTTACTTGGAAAGACTCGATTTTGAAGGAGGATGCATGCCCCCCAGGCTTCAGTCACGCACTCGGGTCAGCTGCCGTCATTAGAATGACGGGGTGGATGCTGGGGCATTTCCTGTGGAAATAAGACCATTTAGGAATGGTAGATGACTATATGTGAAGTGTGAACCGGGGAAGGAAAGTTGGTCTACGACTTTGATCGTTCTTCCTTCATGCGGAAAACACATCACTCTGAAGAGTGAGGACACAATAGCACGTATGCGATAAATATAGTCTCGTCCAAGGAGTAAATTGTAATCTAACGGACCTTGGACTACCATGACACCCATTTGAATAGTCTTCCCTTCTAAGGTGATAGGTACATTGGGAAGAATTCCTAAAGGTCGAGTGATTTCTCGATGGAAACCTGTAAGGTTTCTCATCTCAGGTAGAAGCAGTGGGGAACCAAGTGCTTCCCAAGCTGTTGAAGAAAGGATACTCACAAGAGATCCCTCATCAATAATTGTACCGGCCATAACCATGCGGTAGACTTGGACTATAATTCGAAATGGTATGGATGCTGGTAACCGAGGATTGACTAATTGATCCCAATTGAAGGAAACAACTAGGTTGCTTGGAGGTGGGACTGGATAGACAGCCGGATATGATTCTGATGGACTTTCTTCCTGGTGCGAAGGAATGAGAGGGATGCTCACTTGATCATTAGAGTCTATGTTGATGAATAGAATTTTGACGGTGATATCTTAATTCTTTGCAGTGATAACATCATCTGAGGGGGTAACTTCTGAAGGCAAAACCGGGTCACTTGTAAGCCGGACCATTTGACTTTTGTCTGGTTTGGATTCAGGTGTAAGATCATTTAAGGTTGGAAACTCTGAAGGCAAAACTGGGTCACTTGTAATCTGGACCTTTTGACTTTGGTCTGGTTTAGATTCAGGTGTAAGATCATCTAAAGATGGAACCTCTGTAGGCAAAACCGGGTCACTTGTAATCTGGACCTTTTGAAAGACCGGGTCAACTGTAATCTGGAACTGTGGACTTTCGTTTGGTTTGGACTCAGATGGTTCATCTTTGATGATAGAGTGGTGCGTAGATGATGAATGTAAATCAACACTCGTTTCGACCAGGGACTGGTCTGGAATAGGCGGAGCGCAGGTAGGTTCAGGAAGAGAAGGCTGGACTAAAGAGGAATCATGTTTGATCACTTGGTTAGCGGAGAGATGATCTGCAGTTGCAAAGAGACGCTGATATCCAGTAGGTAGTTGGGGTAAGGGAGCCGACAGACTTGCCAAAAGACGGGAAGCTTCATCCATAAGTGGACAAAGGCGAAGGAGATGATTACCTTCACAAAGTCGACAAGGGAAACGAACCTTCCCTTTTCTCTTACCAACTAGTAAGGTATCGTCGATCTGCGACGACAAGGGGCGAGTCGGGTCACGGGACCATATATCTAGGATCCGGGGAATACCAGGACAATCAGAAAGAAAATGGTCCTCCTTGCATAATCGACAAGGAGACCTAGCCTTCCGCGGAGGGGCAGAAGGTGGTTCCACTTCAGATATTTTCGTGGTAGATGCGACCTTTCCCTTAGGAGACTTCTTCTTTTTGGTCTTCTTCTTCTTCTTCTTAGCCACCGGGTTACTAAAATCCAAGGTTTCACCAGGCGAAGTAGAAGATGAGGACGCGACAATGGGCGAAGAAGGGAAGGGGTCCACCTTAGAATCAACATGGTGTTGTTCGGGTGGAGGAGGTGGTGGCAGAACAGGAGTCATCACACTTGAGACCACCGAGTTTGAAAACAACCATACGGGTAAACCAATGGTCAACCCAGGAAAAGACAGTGTTGCGATATACTGAACACCGACATTTCCAACAGAAGGAAATGGACGAGGGTTCCCATCAGGAGGAACACCTTGGCCGGTGGGCGCCGGAAAGGCTGCCATTGAATGAGAAATAATCCTACTCAAGCTAACGCAAACAAAATCTAATTGGGTAGATGTTATCGTGGCCAATAAATTTTAAGACGCTGAACTTAACCTTTTCATTTTTTAAGAGTCGAGAAAAGGATAAAAGATGACTCTAGTCTCCTTCGAATATTTAATGAGCACGAAGTGACAAGACACTCACAGGCACCTTTTCGTTTAGGGAGTCCGAAAAGGATCAAAAGTGACTGCTCTGGAATTCTAGGTAGAGGGTGTGCCAAACTTTTCGCAAAACCACAGAATACTTTTTAGGGTACGGGTGGTCAATCTTCGTGAATGCTGTGTTCACTGCATTGCGAATCGTAGGGCGGCTGACACGGCTTCCTATGGATAAAGGCTTTATTCCTATAGGTGTCTCCCAATATATACGCGACGGTACGTGGGAGCACAGTCCGTATTGGCACCTATCGTTTCACCGTGGAGGAATCACCCAACCACTCGACGATAAACTACCAGGTTTAAAGACGCCGGAACACGTCTCTAACCTAGACCTCTAGAGTATTTGCGTTATGTTCCAATGCGTTGTTATGTTCATTGAGTTCATTTTAAAGTTTATCTTCGATTATGTTTCAGTTTTTGGTCCTACCGTATGTGATATCTCAAAAACTTCTTAAATGCAAACTATATGCCAAAATTATATCATTTGATTCGATGAATTCTATCTACAGGAGGGTTGAGATTTTTACACAAACGAAATGATCACTCAACCAACAACAAAGATCCTAATGCAGCTAATAACAAGAAATGAAATTTTTTCTTTTTCTTTTGAATAGCAACAAATAACAATAAATGCTAACTAATATGATGCAAAAGATTTTTTGTTTTTCTTTCCTTTAAGATGGCATGATGCATGTAAACAAATTTTAAGAGATATGCACAATCCAAGTTCACTCAATGAAATACAACCAATTCTGAAACACCAAAATGAACCATGCAAGCAAGGAAAAACACAAAAGACTTTCACTCAACCATGTAATCTAAGTTTGAATGAAGTCAAGTGAAATCCAAAGAGGCTAGAAGTGAAGCACTTAGAGTATAGAAGATCAAGCTTTAACAAATCACTGGATAGGTGCAGAACACAACCAACAAGCTGACTGGATAATCAAGAGATCGAAACTTCCCACAGAAGGCTAGACATGAAAAGTCACTAGATGTTCTAGGGCTGAGACGAAAATCAATAGAAATAAGCAAACAGCTGAAGGATAAAGGCTAAGACCAGTCAAGCAGAGGTTCAACACACTTCCAGAGGCTGTAAGAGATATAAAAAGAGACTGAAAGAGCTTTCCACCCACACACAGGCAAAATTTACAGGGCTGGCGCGACTGTCAGCCTGCAACTTGCGCTACCACAGGATTGGCGCGAGTTGCTTTTGAGCAACATGCGCCAACTGGCACGACTGTCAGAGAAATAACCGCGCCAATTAAGCTTGCCGGCTAGAAAAATAAATGATACGACCTTAGGTCGGGTTGACAGTGCTCAGATGGGTCAAACAGTAAAGAATAAACTCAAAACTGACTCAGGAAGCTCATTCACTCAAGCAAGCAGAAGAAAATTAACATGCAAGACAAATTCTAAATAGCTTTTCCCCGGCGGAGTCGCCAAATTGTTGGAGAGGTAAATCCCCTCTGCGGACAGAGGCGATCCCACTAGCCTAAAACAGAACTAGCCACAATCAAACCACGCTGCTACGCAAGTTCCTAGTTATGCATCAAAGATGAATTAAGAAGACCAACCTGGAGTCCAACGCTATGATTGAAGCAGAGTTGATATCCCCGCTCCCTCGCTCCAGCAGATCATAAATGAACACCTGCACATGCAAAGGAAGAGACAGATACCAACATAACATCTACCAAGGCACAACTATATTTCAGTCAGAAAGGAAATAAATCAACACATCACCATAATAGACAATGAGATTGGAACTATAATAGCAGTCGCTCATTAATTAATAATAAACAGGAAAAGTTACAACCATGGTTCTGACGTCGAACCTCTCCTGGCTGGGCGAGTAACTATATGTGTCTTGCAATGCATCTCCTCTCCGGCAGCATAACCTCTCTAGCATTCACTAGCATTCCTCCAAGAACTCAAGAACTCAACATCTAACACTCCATGACTAACGATTATCACTACTATCACTAGCTTGTCCAATGCATAATGACAAGCTTATATAGATGAAGAAGGGAGGAGGATACGATGAACCGGGACACCTTTTGTGGATTAACATTATCCCCAAAAGCCATTAAAGATGGAGATAGGATAGAGCTCAACGTAAGACTGATTTTTTATCCTCAAAAAGCTCCATGTAATGAAGGAAACAACAGTCGGGCGTGCGTTAAGGCAAAAAGCATGACCAAACTTGGTTGGTGCGACTGTTGCTCTAAGACAGAGCGCCAATGGTCGTGCCCTCTTTTGAGGATCTCCATGATTGGCGCGGGTAAGATACTGTGGACTTGCGCCAATGGAAAAAGAGCACTTTTCAGGGATAATCTGCAGGAGGTGTCTTAAGGGAACATGAAGTACATACTCAGGGGAACATAATGCAAGTGTTTTTAGACTTTGTCACTTCTTATAACTCCCGGGATGAGTCCTCCAAGGTACGACAAGAGGAGTAACAGGGATGGTGACAAATTACTGTGTAACAGGTACTATTATCTTTTATGATTGATTTTGTTTACATTTAATTAGTGTCAAAACTTTACTTTCATTAATTGCATGTGAGAATTATTATTTATGTTAAGCGTTAATGCCACTTTTGTATGATGCCTAGCTGGAATTTTGATTTTCATATATAACTCATCATATATGCGATATATTGTATAAATTTCTTTGACTAACTATTTATTCAAAGGAATTATATTTTACGTTATCATCTCTGTTTAGTTGTGTTCAATCTTCATTATCAAATGTTAAATAGATATATTTGTAGATCACATAACACACAGGAACACCCGGGTTTATATTAGAATAAGTTAGTTAGAGAAATTGCATCATAGAATAGGTCATTTAGATTATCATTATTCTATTGCAAACACCCATGAACCACCCTATCTCATCTTAAAACCCACACTGGAAATCTGGTCCCAGTATCCCCAGTCAGAGCCACCACTTTAAATGAAAAAGGAGCTATCTTAAGGTCCGAACCGAGTGGTTATCCCCCATGTTTCGAAAACAAAATTCTGTGGTCACAACAACAGACAACAACACCACAAGAAGTAGCAACAACAACAGTAGTGAGAAAAAAAAACTAGCACGTGACAAAGGCGAGAGGATGATTGTTGAGAACCCATAGGCTGAGAAAAGCTACAAGTTCATAGAAGATCCTATTATTGAGAGAGTAGCTTTCAAAATAGAGGTGAAGAGAAAACAACATAAAAGGAGAGTAGAAAGGAGGAAGAGTGAGAAGCAAAGGTTGGAGGATGCAGAGAGGAAGTTGCAAGAAATAGAGAAGAAGCTAAAAGAAGACCATGAGCTAAGAAGGAGAGAAATGGAAGAGAAGTAGAAACAGGAACAAGAAGAAAGGCAAGGCACAATGATAGAGAAAGCTACACTTATACAGGTTGAGGAATTAGAGAAGTCATCAAATGAAGAAGAGGGTGAGCAGGTGCAGATTCGGGAACTTTGCTTAGTAGATTGAGAAAATGGTGGAAGCAACAAACATGGAGTTGGAACTAGGAGACACAGGACAAAGATACTAACGTCATGCTGAGAACATTTGAGGTCGCACCCTAGTCTCCACCACTTCCATAATCAAATTCAGTCCCGAGCGAGCAAGGAGAGGTTGTTCTCCTTGATGATGATACAATGATGGATGTGTACAATCTGTCATTTGATGAATCATAACAAAATATTGTACAGGCACGAAGAAAGAAACTCCTAGATGATCACGTGTCTCTTGCACATATAGAGGAAAGGATGATTGTGTCAGATGTTAAAAGACATCCAGCTACCATGGGCGGTGCCTCTAAGGCTTATGAAGAATCCATGAGTTCAAATGTCAAGTTCTTCTTAGCAGAGAATGATCAGGTGGCAAAGGAATTGCAGGAGGCCAGGCAGAGGATTGAACAATCCGCAGGATCCGCTATGGAAGAGATGATAAAAGTGATACGTGTTGAAGTATCCACTATTGAGACCACCATGTGGAAATTGTATGACAAATTTGTCACTATGCACAAGTTGATTGTCAGGAGCAGTGCATGACGATTGCCCAAACTCTCAAATACATACACAGTACTATTACGAATGTACAGGAATGGATAATGAGGTAGAAGGGAGCCCCACTTTACTTGAAGAATATAATGAAGCTGTAGGAAGAGATAGATAAAGCATGGATCCATATGTTGATCCAAGACTATGAGAAGCTCCCTCTGCTCATCACTAACATTGAAGCTCCCTATGCATGGTTTCTTAAGATTTTGGATATCACAGTGAGGACACACAGGATCCCTTCAATCAGATCCCTCACTCAAGTCATGAGGAAGAACCAAGTCCTGTTGGAGGTCAATAGGTACATGGAATAGTTGATGTGATAGGCCACTAGCAATGACTTGCAGTTGAGTGCAAAGAACATGTAGAAGTACATTGGTGGTCCAACCACAACCAGGAAAATGTTGTGCATTCTCTAAGCTAAGTTTGAAAAAGGTTCCAGAACCATATATGTGGAATTCATGGAGGCATGAGTCCGTTTCTAGAAGGACAACACCAAACAATACGGGGAAGCAATAGTGTAGTACCAAGCTTGGTATCAATTCATCACCAAAGACCATCAAGAGGATATTACTGAGTTGGTATTTCCACAAGATTTTGAGTGATGGTGTTTGTCTTGTTAGGTTAACTCAATCTTATTTTTTCCCACATGGGTTTATGTGGAAATTTTATTATTATTTGTAAGTATATTGTAAGTGAAATTCCAGGCATCATTAGTGGAATGTGAACAATCACTATGTAATGTAAAGAGTTATTTGTAAAGGAGTTGAAGAGTCATGAGGGCAGTCAAAGAGTCAAAGGGGAATGTCAATGGTCACACCACCCTTTGTTATATAGAACCACATAACTCATAGAACGAGCTTTTGGGAGCCAAGCTTTTAGCTAGGCATTGCTTAGAGAAGGCTTGGAGAGTATTGTGACGAGCCGTGGCTTCTCCACAATGTAGGGTGAGTACACTTCTTTGGAGGAGCAAGCATTGTTGACTGTAGTGTTCCACTATTGCGGCTAGTGGCTGTCAATGGTGTATGTATGGATGGAACTTTCAATTAATAATATAACCGAGCCAACATATTTTCATGCATATGTTGTGATTGTAGTTGGACTATTATGGTTGTTGTAGCAATTTATGTTATTTAACATAGGAATTTGTGTATGAACTATTTTGTACGCAATTGTATGAATCTTTTTGAAGAGGTGTTTTTGTATTCACCCATCACTTTGGTTTGTGGACTATTCCACTTTCTAGCTTGTGATGTCATTATGCTCGCGTGTTCCTTTCAAGCTGCATACTATTACAGGCTTCTAAGGGACACACTTCCTTTTCCCCTGAGTGCGTTAGAACCCCCATGCATCTCACTTGAGTCACTGCAAGGTCACACACTTACTTCCCACCAAAGTCATCATACTTACCTCTCCGCGCTACCATGATCAAGGAACTACATTACCACCCACTACTGGGATTCCTACTCCAAATGGTTTGAGGTCTAGTTGGGGCTTCTTACCAGGGATATCCCCTTGACATGTTGGTGGGTATAGCACTTTCTTTTTTTTTTGTTGAAGCAAGAGTCAATCCTTCTATATCATTAAGCCAAAAATATTTTACATAGTGTACAACCGTCCACCAAGTACTGTGGACTCAGAAAAAAGATTGCTAACTGCCTAAGGCATGACCCCCCAACCCAAAAATGTAACCTCTGAAACCTTTAGAATATAAACAGTGTATGTGCTAAAAGGTTAGTAGGATGTTTACGAATCCATGGATTTACCGACGCAATCGCTCACCAGACTAACCTCTTTAATCATGACTGTCCATTCCATTTTCTCAATCTGATTGTGGAGGAGGATATCGCTCCAAGAAGGCACCCAATGATTATTTCCTCGGCCCCACCAAACTGCACGACCATTCCTGATCGTTGATCTGCACCGCGAAATCCAACGGATGAGAGAGATATCGCGCAGTTCAAGGGAACCAAACTTTAGTATGCGATAAGGGCGGTTTACAAACCTGGCCCCCCACCACATGTCGGAAGTTGTATGGAATTGCTTCCAAATCGCAAAAACCACTTCCCACTTGAGAGGGGTGCGATCAACGACAAACCACTTGGGAAGCAGTTTTGCCTCCCGAAAAGGGAAATAAAACAGGAAAAGATAGGATTCCCATCCATCGCCATCTTACCACTAATCCTGAACCCGAAACCATGATTAGTGTTAATCCTTCCCATAGGGCGACCACCCACTAAACTGAGAAATCCATCGAACAAACACCAGGGATTTCTGAAGTTGAAATTACCAGTGCTGCTGAGGTTGACCAAGGCCTGCTTCTCACTAAAGACCTGTCTGACAAAAATTAGTGAAACATATAGAGAAATAATCATTGAGACCTTGTCTCTATAGATTTATTTCGATACACTTCTCTATCCTCTTCTGCTTGGCTGTTACAGAGTACTTTTAGGCTACCCTGAGGAAATAATTTCCAACCCATTGAAACTCTACGTTCATTACAATTCACACCTTGTTTGGCCAGAATATCCGCCAGCTTGTTGGCCTTTCTACGCACACGGTTGAACCTTACCGTGCGTAGTCCCTGAAGGTGACCCTGAATTATTTGGAATACCTGGATTAACCTCCAATGTTTTGAGACTTTCTCCGGCCCTATTCCACAACTAATTCTCTTGACCGAGTTAATAACTAACTCAGAGTTAGCTTCTATAATCACATTTAGGCAGTTATCCTGCTTCAGAAATTCTAAACATTGCTCCAAAGCCATTCATTCAACCATGTTGTTAGTGGATTTTCCTAAATGAAAATGGAAGAGGAAGAGAATACTTCCATCCTCATCCCAAAGAACTCCTCCAAAACCCACAGTTCCCAATTTTCCTTTTGAAGCTCCATCTATGTTATATTTTAAAAAACCTTTTGGGGGAGGATACCAAAACTCCTTCTCAGTTTCCATTTGGATTACTTTCCTATCCAGGCCTTGTGGAATGAGCCCTTGCATGCCCAACTACCTGAGAATTCTCTTTTCAGCTTTTAAGGGAGGATTTTTAGGGAGATTCCTCACTGTGGAGCTGACCGTCTCCTTGATCTATTTTAAGATTTACTCAAACAAGTGAAGAGAGGGATTCTTTTCATTTTTGAAGATTCTCTTGTTCCTTTCTTTCCAAACATTCCATATAATGAAGCTTGGCATACGAGCCTAAGTATAGTTAAGAACTTCATTATTTGAAAAATTTCTTCTCTAACTGCTTAAGGTGTTAGTGATACTCTCTTTTTCCCTATCAGTCTATTGGAAAATGGTGGCAAATGTATCCCATAGCCTGGATGTGAAAATGCAGCTATTGAGAAGATGTTCCATTGTCTCCTATTGGGTTTCACAGAGTTGGCATCTAGAAGGCCCCAACACACCCATCTTCCTTATATTGTCCTAAGTCCAGATTTTCTTGTGATGCACTAGCCACATGAAGAGTTTGATCTTCATCCAACCTTGGTGTCTCCATAGGTTCTGCCATATCCTATTCAGACCGTGGGACTCTAGCTCAAGGAGAATACTTTTTTCTTCCTTAATATTAAAGGTGTCTTCTTCATTGTTCCCCCATATTAGTTGGTCCTATCCCCTAGTTACTAAAATCATCCTTTGTTCCAATATTCTCATAAGCGGCTCTGCTTTTGTTTTTAGGGGTTTATCATCCATGCACTTTATGTTTCTCCAGGTTCTCCATTTTCCTAAATTGTGAGTATGATCCCAAAAATATTTTACCTTTATTAATCCTTAGGTATCTATCTCATGCTTAAGGCCCAAAAAGTCCTCTTTTAAGAGTGTTGGTTCTTGTTGCCATTTATCCTCCCAAAATAGTGCTAGATCTCACTCTCTGATTTCCCAAAAATTGTTTCTTTGTACTAAGCCTTTATTCTCCCAGGTCTTGTTCCAGATGGGTGAGCCCCTTATATTTCTAGACATCCTTACAAGATCTATATATTGCCAAGAGCTGGCATATTTTTCTTTCCAGATACTAGCCCATTGAGCCTTTGGATCTTTAACCCAATGTCACCATAGTTTGGCCCCTAAAACGTTGCTGAGAATCTCCTAATCATCCAAGCCTAGGTCCCCTTGGATCTTGGGTTTATAGATCTTTTCCCATGAGACTAAGGCCCATTTCTTCCTTTTCTCCTCCTTGCCCCAGAGAAAGTCTCTTTGGATGTTTCTGAATTGTTGTTAGACTCCTTTTGGAGCTAGGAGAGTTGATAGCATGAAAACTGGGATATATTGGAGCACCGTCTTTGTTAGTACTAATCTACTAGCCAATTTTAAAGATCTTATGGTCCATTTCTTGACTTTATCCTGCATCTTATTGATCAACGGTTCCCAAATGCTCTTGTGAAAAGGTTTAGTAGTTAGAGGAACTCCCAAATACTTAGAAGGGAGGGAATCCCTTTGAAAGCCTAGAATTCTGGAGATATTTCTTTGAATAACAATATTGGTATTAAAGAAAATGATTTTTGATTTGGACAGATAAACTTCCATACCTATGGCCCTAGCAAAGTCATTCAGTATTTGTTTGTACGCTAGAGCCTCCTTGACTGTGGGGATTCCCTATAACATAGTATCATCTACAAATTGTTGATGAGTCAATACCTATCCATTCTCCAATAGTTGAAGGGCTTGGATTTTACCTGTTACTCTAGCATGCTTGATAGACCTAACAAGTCCTTCCATCATGAGGATGGAGAGAAAGGGAGAGAGCGGATCTCCCTGTCTGAGGCCTCTTGAAGGAAGAAAAATCTCAGACGGAGAGCCATTAACCAGTATTGAAAAGCTGGAAGAAGTCACTAGGGCCATGACCCATCTAACCCAATTATGTTCAAATCCAAATGCAATAAGCAATTTCCTGATGTAGGTCCAGTTCACTTTATCATATGCTTTGACTATGTCCAGTTGCATGATCATTCCAGCTTTCCTCTTGCTATTTAATGAGTGAACCACCTCATGCACTTGAATGATGTTATCAAGAATTTGTTTGCCTTCTACATAACCAGATTGTTCCCCCGAAACTAGAGTGGGAAGGAAAGGTTTGAGTCTATTGGCCACTACCTTGGATATTATCTTGTATACCACATTGCATAAAGCTCTATACCTTTCTGGTGTTTGAGCATTGTCCTGTTTAGGGATCAGGGAGATGAAGGAGGTATTGAGCACCTTCAAAATAGTCCTGTTCAACCTGTAATCCTCTACTACATTTAAAATATCCTGTTTAACAATATTCCAACAAGCTTTAAAGAAATCCACATTGAAGCCATTCGGGCCTAGTGCTTTGCCATTCTGCATATCTTTGAGGACCTCGCTGACCTCCTTTTCAGTCACTGGCCTATTAAGGTTGAAATTTTCCTCTCTAGACACCAGCTTAGGTATGCGTCTTGTTAAGTCCATAATGAAATGTTCTATTTCTAGATTGCCTTCCTGAGCTATGCCTTGGAACTGCTAAACTAACACAGCTTCTATGTCCTCATGGGATTGTTGAATCTACCCATTCTTGTCCTTGATCGAAGAGATCCTATTGTGAGCTCTGTTTTCCATGGTGGATCTATGGAAAAATTTGGTATTACACTCTCCTTATTTTAGCCATTGAACTCTAGATTTTTGTCTCCAAAATATTTCCTCTTGTTTACACAAATATTTCCAGTCTTGATGATGTTTCTCAACTTGATCACTTTTGTATTTATCAAAGCCTTCCTTGATCATGGCTTGGTTGAGTTCCTGCATTTCATTTTCAACATATTTCTTTCCAACAAAAATGTTGCCAAAATCATTCTTGTTCCAATCTTTAAGCCTTAGCTTGATGTGCTTTAATCTTTTGTGTAGAAGGAACATTCTTGTTACCTGAATCTGCAAATCTTCTACCAACCATTTTTCATTATTGCTAATGAATTCTGGATGTGAAAGCCATATATTCTCAAATTTGAAAGGTCTATTACTGGGGGTACCTATGCCTTGGATCTCCATTTGAACTAGCCAATGATCCGAGCCTCCAAAGGGAAGAACTCTTGCTATTATTTCTTTATCTAAGAGCATAAGGTCCTCAAAGATAATGAATCTATCTAACTTGGAGGCTACATGAGACTCTCCTCCTCTTTTGTTGTTCCATGTAAAGAGACCATTATTTGTTTCAATGTCAAATAACTTCATATTATATGTAAATATTTGAAAGGATAAAGAGTCTTTACTTAGATCTCTGGTTCCCCCTTTTTTCTCCGAAAGTGATTTGATCATATTGAAGTCCCCTCCCATGATCCAAGGTATCCCTGTGTGTCTGTCCCTGAGATCCATAAGGGAATCTATAAACCAGAGTTTATCATCTATCCTTTGAGGGCCATAAACATTTGTGACTAGATAGGTATCCTATTTTCTACAGGCTGAATGACCACTGATAAATAATTCCTAGATGCCTCAGCATCTATTATGCCAATTCTTTGGGGGTTCCAGAGAGTGACAATGCCTCCTGCTATATTCTCTGCTTTAACTTCTAGAAACTCAAATCTACTGAGTGATTTGCTATGTATTTGTCTTAACTTTTGAATGGAGCATTTCGTTTCTTGGATAAAAATTATATCCGGAGCTGCATGTTTCAGTCTATTACTAAGCATTCTCTATTTTCTTTTACTGCCTAAACCTCTAATATTCCAAGATGTGAACTTTGTAATTAAATATTTGTAAAGGAGTAGCTGGCTAGATCTTTCATCTTACCTGAGTCTATCATAAGCTTTCCACATTCCATCAGTAGCTCGTTCTGCTTTTTCCTGCCTCTTTTCTTTCCTGGGTTTCTAGGTGCTAATCCTGGAGTTGTTTTTATCATTCTCACCCCTTCGCTACTCGGCCTGTCAATGTTTTTCCCCCTCCAAACCCTTAGCTTGAGTTTTCCATAAATACAATTGATGTATTCTATTGAACTCTTCTTGGGGTAACGATTATACCCCACCGGTTGTTCCCTGAATTAAGAACCCTTCTAGATCTAGGTGTTCTCTGTCAAGAATCTCTTGTAACTCACGGTCCTCCAGTTCCATCTCACTCTGTGTCATTTCTTGATCCATCTCCAGTTCTATATCACTCATCATGATCCCTTTCTGTTTATCATTTTCCTATGTTTGTTCACTATTTTCTTCTTTCTCCTTTTCCCTCGGACTTCCTTCTAATGCTTGATCTTTTGTTGTTATTTCATCATCCTTTTCAAGAACTTGAAACCGGTTCTGACTAATCTATTGTCCTTCCTTTTTTTGTTGCTTTGGCCCTCCTTTTCCGCCTTTTCCTCTATGTATCACTTTTTGAAAACTATCAATGTATTTCATTGTATTAGTTTTGCTCTTGTTCTCTTCTTTATTGAGAGGTTAGTCTCTGCGTAGGTGCCCATGTTCATGGCATCTGTGACATCTAAATGGAATATTCTTGTAATCTAGTGTTTGCACCCATTCTTCATCAAAAACTTCCAAGATTACCTCATTCGGAAGAGCTCCAGATAGATCCATCTCCACACATATCCTTGCAAAGGAAGTGTATTTTCCCCTTCTTGTGGCTTCAGAAGCATTGACAAACTGACCTAATTTGTTGCCTATAGCAGCTAATGATACATTTTTCCAATAATCAAAAGGTAGAGAATAGAGTCTTACCTAGACTGGGACCGAAGTAAATGTCTCATGCTCCGGTACAAAATTCATCATCCATGGCCTCATATAGAGACCTGCTGCTACGTAGAAGTAGGGCTCTCCTTCAAACACTTTATCTTTATCTTCAATATTTGTGAACACCACAGTAAAGAATCCCTTTGAACTAAGATGTAGATCAATGCTCCCTTTAGGTTTCTAGTGGTATATGATCCATGTTTGTAAAGCTTTTTCAGTGGGCCATAATCCCATGAATTTACAGATGATTGCATAAGTCCGCATGTGATCTTTGAGTGCCTGCAGCTTAGGATCATTTAAAACTACTCTGGGTGTGATTTCAGCTTTGGGTTTACAAGGTCCCTTTTGTCTTTTGCCTTTTTTTCCCGGCTTCTTGTCATATTCCTCCTTGTCTTTTGTGCTATTATTCTCCTTCATTTTGGTGAAATCTATTTCCTCTTCAATATTTTTTCTTCCTTCCTCCACAGTACCTCTGCCATTTTTTGGAGGTTTCTTGCCCTTATTGGCCATGGCCTCCTTATAGGAGGGAGTGGAGCTCCCTCCTCTGTGTCCTTCCATGGAAAAAAACCCCTTCAGCAATCTGAAACCCTAGTTGTTCGCTCTCCGCTCCCCGAAGTCAACCCCCTATTTCTTTCCATATTTTCATTGGTGTACAAGGAGAAAGATAAAATGATCTATGGGTCTAGCACTTTCAACACTTGAGGACATTTATAAAAAGCTCAGAGACAATTCATCCTTTAGTAATGGAAATGCTTAGATGGAATGATATTTAAAGGAAGTTATTTCTCAAGGCAAGGATAAAATTGAAGGAAGGTGGCAAGTTTTAAATAAAATTAGTAACTTTTAAAGTGTCGAAAAAAGTTACAACAAATTCCCCAAGATATGTAAAATATTGAGAAAGGGAAGTTACCCTACGGAATGTTTTTCTGTTGACTTTTATAAAAAGTTTGAATTATAAAGTACCATAAGCTTGAGACTGCTTTATCTATTCCTAAAATATCAATGTACAGTTGAGATATTAAAAATGAAAATTTATTGAATAAAAATAGTTTAAATTCATTGTTTATTAGACTTGTTGAAACATAAGTTTAATATGTTGGAAATGTGCTCACTACTGGGGGGTGAATCAGTAGTGATAAGGATTATACTTTTAAATTACTTTTCAAACTATTGATTCACAGCCACACATAAAGCCATTATTAGATTATATCATATAATGCATTAACCAACAAAGTAAATAACATATCTAAATACCATCATCATCACACAAAAGCCATAAAACAATCAAACAATCATGCACAATATGGAACAGGATGTTTCTGGTGGAAAACCCTTTCCAGGGAAAAAAACCAGCCACTGTTGCTACTGCTCAAATTTCTATTATGTTGAACAAATTTTCACATAGAAGAACCAACACCCATTAGCTGGAAGACTCAACTAATATGAAAACCTGCTAGAAATACCAAATAGAAAGACTCTTCTCTCACGAATCCCATCCATTGGAAGCCACCATGATTAATGAGCCTCACCCAACACTATTAGTCTCTGGAGAAATTTTCTTCCTATTTTGACCTTTTGACTAGAAGGCCCCTACCTTCTCTACTCATTGTTTACTGTAAAGCCTCAACACCTTCAAAACCGCCATGTGAACCATGTTTCATGCATTTTCAAACTAGGATCTCAAACCTACTCAACATGAGAAACCCAATACCTTCTCTGATTTAAAAATAAAATATGATATGAGTTATCTAAACTCATCTATAAATGTACAATTATCTATGCAAGGTATTGTAGAGTCACTCATTGCACCCATACACTCACTACATCCATACACTCACTCCATCAATCACCCAACTCAATGCTCACTAATGAGGCTTATCATTGGGTAAAATATATAGACCTTAATACACCTCCAAGCTTACTAAAATCAACTTCTCTCATAATTCCTTACATGTTTTAATTATATTTTTCTTAATGAGATGAGTAAAAGTAAGATGTTATGTCTAGTGGTCTAATGTGTATTGATTGCAAGTTTTTGGGAGAAAATTATGGAAAATTATGGCTAATTAATGTGTAGGAACTCGAATGAGAAAAGATGGAGAGATTATAGTAGATGGATCTTCCTCATCAAATCCTCACTCATTTGAATATCCCTCAATCAAATCACACCAACTCGAAGTTGTAGGCAGCCAAGTCATGATGATCATTGGCAGCCGATACAGTGATAGTTACGTACCAGTTTATCTTGAGATTGGGAGCCAAGCCTCCCTAGATTTAAGGAAGTTGTTGGCAACTTCAGTTGTTGGTAGCTTCAATTGTATAAATAAGGAGGCCTAGAGCCTCATTAGGATTCAGATTCTTTATGCAAGATAACTGAGCACTTTCAAGTTGAAGGACTACGACAAAACACTGTTGTGTATTTTTTGATATGCTAATGAAAATAAGCATTCCCTTGATCCAACACTGAGTTGACTTAGAGGGCTAAATATCTTGGGTTAGGGCCCAACCATAGTAGCAGAGGTTCCTCTTATTGTACTTGTATGATTAGGTTATTTCATAGATTACTTATTGAATTGATTTTGGCAGTGTTACATTACAAGTATTGGTGAATTTGATTAGTTTGCTTCCATTTGTGCATAGCTTTAACAATAGCTTTAGAGAGACAAAGAAATACCAAAAAGGGTGATAATAGATGGATCTTGCCTCATTCCTCCCATCAGGGACCATGTTTTGAGGAAAAATCTTCATTCAAATCAAAAAGATAGAATTTTGGTTTCTTATGAAATTTAGGGTTTTTCTGCTAACTAGTTCAATATATTTCAGTTTTCAAAGATAGGTTGCAGTTTTCATTTCTGATATCTTTAGATTTTTATTAGAATTTGTAGCATTTTCACAATAGGTTGCAAGAATTCCTATGCATTAACTAGGCAAATAAATGATGAAATTATTCTTTCCTATGTTGATGTAAACCTCTCTTGTTTTGACATGATTTATGGGTAAATTCCAACAATGATGTGTATATTGTAGGAGTTTCAATACTGCAAGAAGACATGATATCAACAACATCAACCTAACCTTACCCATCCATGATTTCCAAAAGCCACTAATTCCATAATCCGAGTTATCATTTCACAAGGACAACTTGCCATGCTTGTTGAGCAAATCCAACCATCATACAACTTTGGTTTGAGTTCTGAGGGAGTCCTAACCACTTCCTTGCCTTATTCCTTCCCTCACTCACCTTCCCTAAGCCCCATACCACTGTCCAAATCACTCCTTATGCTTTTGGTCTGTTCTTGTAGGAAAATAGGGGATCTTATAGGTGAATTAGGACATCGTGTAGACATCCTGTAGGACAACATGTAGTGGCATGTTTTGAGCCCGATTTGTTAGTAATGCATCACGAAAGATAGGAGAATACCCCTGCTTGCCTCCCAAGCCTTCTGATCGATCACATCCAGCTCTCTCCACACCTAACCCACTTGCCATACAATGAAGAAGAATTAGCATTCATGTTTCACAAAAAACGACAAAAATAAAAGGGTTGTTATGCTTATTCACGTGCACAAAGGTGAAGTGTTTGATTAGAATAGATAACATGCTTAGGTTAGTTAGGATTTCACATGTGCTAGCTTAGAATTCTTTTGAAGTAAGGTATCTTAACAAATAGCTAGATGAGTTGTGTGTTTTAATAATCTATTTCAGTCTTTCTTTACTACAGTAGATAGCATTTCAATTCTCTCAATTAGGGTAAAAATTTCCTTTCTCAATTTGTAATCAAACTTCTTATAAATAAATAGAAGGCTGGTTTGAGAAATCCTAGTGGTCTATCACTCATCTCAGCAATCACAAAAGAGTGGACCCATTGCATCTACTTGTGTATACAACACTATCACCTCCAAGTTTGTACAAACCTTGAGTTGATGAAGTAAAGTTGGTAGCCCCAGGAGTTACAACATTCTTGCTACAATACTTGTGCTCAACACTCACAGACAAGTATTTACCAAAATATCCTCAATAATTATCCAAGCAAATACCATAGGAAAATACCATGGTTATCCCAATACCATGGACATATGTACCATGGTAATATCCAAGTCAATACCACAAGTAAATACCATGGTTATTCCAATACCATGGACACCTATACCATGGTAATATCCAAGCTAATACCATAGGAACATACCATGGTAATACCAATACCAAGTGCACCTCAGCACCATTCCCATTCGACCAACCAACCATTTAAGCCATATACACCTCCACAACCTTAGTGGAACCCACCACCCCAGGGGTGGAGGCCCCAATACAACAATGTTGTAGCTTTATTTCCTTCACCCCCTACTCAACCACCACTTTTACACCTTGATCTACCTAAACAAAGTCAGATGCTTGCCCAACCATATCTAAACCCAAACAACAAACAAGCATAGCAGGTCTACAGTGGAGAGACATCCTACCCTACTTATGTTGTGGAAATTCAGGAAATCAACCTCAGATATGGGAGAGTGCTTCTGGATAATCAACCTCCATCTCCACCTAGGGAGAGTGAGGAAGAAAGAGAGGAAAATATTCCTAGAGTGAATCCACCACCCTTTCCTAAACTATTAACTCATCCAGTCTAGCCTACCTTAGAAGAGAATGAACTTCTGGGTGAATTGAAAAATCTATGTGTCAAAATCCCACTTCTTCAATCTATAAAGGATGTACATATTTACAAAAAATTGATTAAAGAGAAGAGTTTCAAACATCCAGGGAGGCGAAAAAGAGACACCCCTACCATTAATGTCACTGGATAGCGGCCCGACTTAATGTTGGGACAGGTAATTTTCCCAAACTATTTAGACCTTGGAAGCCCTATAGTAGATGTACACATAAATAACACCATTGTCCCACATACCTTGATTGATCTTGGGGCTACCATTAATGTAATGACTAAGGACACCATGCTTAAGCTGAATCTCCAGGGTTCATTAAGAAAGACCACGACAATCTTGTAGCTTGCAGACCAATCCACAGTAGACCTTGAGGGGATTATTGAGAATGTGATGGTCTCCATTGAATCCTGGGAGTACCTTGCACACTTCTTAGTTCTCTAGCCTAAGACCAAATTTAATGGTTATCCTCTCAAACTTGGGAGGCCTTGGTTAGCCATTGTCGATGCCTACATTAGCTGCAGATCTGCAAACACGACTATAAAAAATGGTCATTTATCTAAGAAGTTGGTCCTGTACCCTCCTACTCAACCATCTCTAGAAAATGACTTACCTTTATGGATAGAAGAGGAGGAGGAAGATGAAGTCTAGTCCACCCAACTCTATACCCTAGAAGCTATCATGGGAGGAGGACAACCTAATGAAGATGATTTGATTGAACACATCTTGAAAAATCCAACTCCCAAAACCTTGTCCCTAAAGGAAGTAGTGAAGGAAACCAAGAACAACAGTCAGAATGATCAATGCTTAGTTGATTCAAACCATACTCATGTCAAGACAATATAATTCTGCCTTGAAAGAGCACTAAAAATAAACCCCTCTCTTTTTGTACACCAAGAAGAAGAGTTATGTACTATGCTAAGAGATCATTTTGATGCATTTGCTTGGAATTACAAAGAGATGAAGGGAGTGCACCCCTCGGTGTGTACTCACCACATTTATATCAAAGAAGGTTGCAAACCAGTCTGACAACCCCAAAGGAGAATGAATCTAGATTTGAAGGATATAGTCAAGGAAGAGTTAGAAAAGCTGTTGGATGTAGGATTCATCTACCCTATCTTGGATAGTGATTGGATGTATCCTTTGGTGTTGGTTCCAAAGAATAATGGGAAGTGGAGGATCTGTTTTGATTACAGAGAATTAAACAATGCAACAAAGAAAGACCATTTACCTCTACCTTTCATTGACCAAGTGTTAGATGGCCTGGCAGGGAAAAAGTTTTTCTCTTTCTTAGATGGGTTTAGCGGGTACAACCAAATCCAGATTAGCCTAGAGGACCAGGATAAAACCACCTTCACCTATCCTTGGCGTACTTTCACTTATAGGGTCCTTCCTTTTGGTCTATGTAATGCCCCTGCCAATTTCTAGAGGGCAGTCTTGAGTATCTTTGCAGAGCTAGTACATGATGCAGTAGAAATTTATATGGATGACTTTACACCCTATGGGTGTGATTTCTAGGAGGCTCTCTCTAACCTGGGTAAGGTGTTGAACAAATGCATTGAAATAAACTTATCCCTTAGTCCTGAAAAATGTGAGTTCTTAATGACAGTAGAGACTATTCTAGGTCACTTAATATCTTAGGAAGGATTGCGGGTAAACCCAAATAATATAGCCATCATAAAAAGGGTCCTGTCTCTACAAAAACAGAGGGATGTCATAAGTATTTTAGGTTTAGCCAGATACTATAGGAGATTTATAAAATATTTCAGCAAGTTAACTTCTCCTTTATTTAGGTTATTAGCGAAAGACTCTGAATTTTTATGGTCAGAAAGCTATCAAGAAGCCTTGGACACCCTAAAGGACAAGTTTACTATTGCAACTATTCTTTGAGGCCCAAATTGGGCTCTTCCTTTTCATATACATGTTGATGCCTCTCAAAAATACATAGGAGCAGATCTAGGTGAGATAGATGACAAGCTACCTTATTCCATTTACTTCATCCGCAAGAATCTGTCAAAAGTCAAACTAAGCTACACAGTGTCTGAAAAAGAGCTCTTAGATGTTGTGAAATCATTGAATAAATTTAGGCATTACATTACCAGTTACCAAACATTTTGACATACTGACCATGCTGCAACTAAATACTTGATGAAAAAACCTGATGTAAATGCATATATTATTAGATGGTTACTTTTATTGCAACAATTTGATTTAACTATTATTGATAAGCCTGGCAAGGAGAATGTTGTTGTAGATTTTCTATCCAAATTGACTTTGCCTATAGGGGAGGAAGGAATGGTTGATGATCAATTACCAGATGAACATTTATTCGCCATTTCAGTTTTGTCTCCATGTGTTATAGACAATTTTGTGCCTTGCAGCATGAGGCATGAATTGTCAATAATCCAAGGGATCCAAAGTCCCTAAACATGATGTTCCTACCCCCAGAGGAACAAGGTCAGCAAACCAACAGCTCTCAGATCAGTTCTCCACCTGAAAACACTCAAAAACAAGCAATCCTGAAATCAAAGCAGGTGCTCCACTAGGCTTCTGCGCTGAAACTCAACTCCTCCATGGTGTACCTGCATTGCAAAGCAAGTGGAACAAAGGCCACCTGCGCTGAGCGAGATGGGACAAGTGGCACACTGAGTCATTGCTCTGGAATCTTCCAAAAATGACACTTGGATCAGGTATTTCGCCTTGTGATGAGTCAGAGGCTCTGTTTCTCCAAGTGGAAGCAAGGTTCTCCAAGTGGACTCAAGAACTGAAGGTCAACTGAAGAGAGAGAGGACACAAGGCAGCTACACATCAGTTGCAAGCTGACTCATCCTTTCTCAATTCATCTATATATTGAGCTCTCTCCTATGAGCTCAGGAGGCTGGAATTTTGTGCAAAGTAATGGTATGCTGTTGGTTTCACTATAGAGCTATTGGGTGATTGCTTGAAGGAGGTGAAGAGGAGAAATTCTTTCTGCTGGGAGGTGTTGTTGGATTGGGGCCTTCAATGGTTGTAACTCTCTCAGAACTTTACTTCTTCATTAATAAAAGCTATTGAGGTTCTTCTATATGCACTTGTTTCAATGATATATTGTGATAATTGTATATTTGATTTATGCTAATCCTTGAATCAGTTATGATTGCATGCTTCTTGTAGTTTCCTTCTTTGTTATTTTGCAGGATCTCATTGTAGCTGGGCCAGCAAAAGAGCAAGGAGCTGGGAGCAAGCAGCCAAAGAGAAGAGTTTGGATTCGACATTAAGCGCAAGGCAACGGTTAGTGCATTTCCTCATTCTCTCTTGCTTTCGTAAAGAAGTAAACCTTAAGTAGTTTTCTTTACAGTTGTTGCTGAGGTACTATCACCCTTAGAGTGGGATAGGGTCATCCGAGTCGGATACTTTTCCCTACAACAAACTGGCGACTCCACTGGGGATCGTATCTGTTTGATTGTTTGTAGTATTTTGCTATTCATTTCCTGAACAAAAGAGTACCAAATCGAAAAGCTTTTGACTATATCAAAAGCGAAGTAGAGGGCAGCTACTCTAGCTCATTTCTGAGCTCGTTCGTGATTTGAAGAGCTGATCTACAAGGATCCTTGTAAGCTCTTAGTGATAGCTTTTCATCTTCCTTGTCATCCCTTAGTGTGTGCTTGACTGATAGCTTCTGATTTGAGCAAAAACTGTGAATTTTTGAGAAAATTGTGACCCGGAAACTGTGAAAACGCAACTTTCGTTTTCCAAAGCAGGTAGTACACAGGCTACCTGCTTTGCAACGCAGGTCCCGAAGGGGCTACCTGCGCTGAGAGCCAGACTGGCTGTGCAGCACCTGCGTTGGCCCAATTTTGCCTTGTGCAGTTGGGGTTTCCTCCCTTTTTCTTGCCTGTTTTCACTATAGATTTTGCAGCCAGTTATCAGTCTTGTACCTGTTCTGAAACCAACCTTACTTGCCATCTTTCCGCCTCTGTTATATAACGAAATTGTACTTGTTCTTTTGTATTTCTTACATCATTTACAATTTCCCATAACGAAAGTGAACTAGTCTTGCTTTGGCCTCTTAGATCTGAACCTGTGTTAGGCATTTTGCTGGTCTAAAGAGTTAGCTTGTTTGCTGTCCATAGCTGATTAGTCCTTTTACTTTCGTCATTATGGTTTGATTTCATGTATTTCCAGTGATTAAACAAGTAAATCTTAAGGTTTCTTTTGATTTTGGACAAGCTTGTTTGTTTTCGCTTTAAATCGAAATCAAAGTTATATAACAACTTTCTTTTTGTAATACATCAACATTAAGAAAGGGAAAAGAAAATACATGCATTGTGCATTTTGCATTTGACTGTTTTCATGCTGATTTAGGAAAATTTGCATTAGTGTGTGCTCTATGATCTGTGTGAAAAGATTTTCCTTTCTTCTCCCTCAGTAGTTAAGATTTTCAAAGTTGAAAGATTGAAAAGTTTGCTTCTCATCTTAGACTGCATTCAGGAATTTGTTACATACATTTCGTGGTGATCCTTAAAGGCAAACTGCTAAACAAGATCAACATTAAAATAAATTCAATTTACATAACAACGCTTTGTAACATAACGCAAACACATAGAGGTCTAGGTAGAGACGTGTTCCGGCGTCGTTAAACGTAGTGACTGTCGATCTCTACGAAGGTGGGTGATTCCTCCTGAGAGTCGGTGGCACTAATACGGACTTGTGCTCCCACGTACCGTCGCGTATATATTGGGAGACCCCTATAGGAACAAAGCCTTTATCCATAGGAAGTCGTGTCGGCCGCCCTACTGATCGCGATGCAGTGAACACAGCATTCACGAAGATCGACCACCCGTACCGTAAAACGTATTCTGTGGTTTCGCGAAAAGTTTGGCACACCCTCTGCCTAGAACTCCAGAGAAATTTCTTTTGGCCTTTTTCAAACTCTATAACTGAAAAAGTCCATCCGAGCATTTGTCACTTCGGGCTTGTTAAAACATCGAAGGAGACTAGAGTCATCTTTAGCTTTTTCTCGACTCTTAAAACATGAAAAAGCAAAGTTGTGTCTAAAGCGTCGTTAATAAAATTTATTTTAATCGGAACATAATCACCTGTTATTCCCACGTTGATCTTTCAGTTGAAAAGTATGGAGCCCACCAACCAAGGAAGTCACCTTGGCGGAAGTCCCAATCCCTTCTCCTCTTGGGGAGATGTTGGTGCGCCTCATATGGCCACATTGTCACTTCCAGGATTGACAATTGGCCTACCTATATGGCTCTTTTCAACTAATGTAGTTCAGACCACCACAAATCCTGAGCAGTCGAATCAACAGTCAGACCAGTCTAGAGCTGCCCACCAGCCTTCCACTTCTTACAATTCTTCCTCTGATCCTTCATCTTCACAAGGTAGAGCCGACAAAAGTCAGCCTCCCATGGAGAAGAAGGAAAAGAAGAAGAGAGAAAAGAAGCAGAAGGGGCCTATGGCGAAGGCGACTGGGGGCAAGCAAAAGACATCTGACAAAAACCACACACTGCACCGGCCGGGCCTAAATCGCCATGTGTCATTTGCAAAGGGACCCACTTCCACCGTGATTGTCCTTGTATTCCCTGGATACTAAGGGACTGGTCCCCCAGGTTGCACAATCTGGTAGCATCAACCTCTGGTAGTCATGTTGATTGCAGTCCGTCAACTAGCGAGAGTGAAGGACGAAAAGGGAGACCAAGATCACCCTGTATGTTGTGTGAAGGCGATCACGCCATCCACTGATGTCCATTCTTAGATGAGGCGAAGAGAGTTTTGGAAGATCGTCCGGTATCACCGTTACGACTTCCTCCTGGATACCAAAAACTCGTGCCTAATCCCTTGATAGTTGAAAATCCAGCTGGCCCGCTCAAGTGGTCAGCTGAAGTGTCAGTCATTGAGAATGAACCTGCTGAATCTAGACCAGACGAAAGTCTAAAGGTCGAAACGGCAGTTGACCCGGTTCTTCCTTTAGAGGTTTCATCCTCAAATGACTCTGTCATTGAAGACCCATCTTCAAATGACACCCTCACTGAAGAGGATAAGGATGACACCGTCCATATTCTTTTCATCAACACAGACTCTGATGAGCATCAGGGCAATGCGCCCATTCCTTTATCGCAGGAAGGAATATCGTCAGGGTCGTATCCGGCCGTGTATTCGGTCCCACCACAAAGCAACCTAGTTGTATCCTTTGATTGGAATCAACTAGGCAGACCTCGGTTACCAGCCAATATCCCATTCAGAATCATTGTCCAAATCTACAGAATGGTGATGGCTGGAACTATCATTGATGAAGGGGCATCTGTGAGTATCCTTTCCTCTATTGCTTGGAAAGCACTGGGTTCCCCGGCGCTTTTACCTGAGATGAGAAATCTATCGGGTTTTGATAAAGGAACCAGTCACCCGTTAGGGATTCTCCCCAATGTTCCCATTACATTGAAAGGGAAGACAGTTCATATGAACGTCATGGTCGTCTAGGGACCCTTGGTATATAACTTACTCCTTGGACGAGACTATATATATTGCATGGAGGCGATAGTGTCCTCACTCTTTAGAGTTATGTGTTTTCCGCACGAAGGAAGAATGGTCAAGCTCGTAGACCAACTTTCATTTCCAGGATCACGCATCGCAAATAGTCAAATACCATCCCTTAACGGTTTATTCACTCAAGGAATGCCTCCACCCTCGGTTCTACTTCCCGATGAATGCGAGTGATTCGGAAAGATGTAACTGGGACCCAGGGGGCATGCACCCTGGCCTGCCTTGGGCAGAGGAAACCTTGGGTATAAAGTTAATTTCCGCAGAAGAATGGGACTAGTCCGTACCCCGTCCGAAGGAAGGAAGAGAGGGTTGTTCTAGGATAAAGTTCTTTTGTCAAAGTTATGTGAGTGAGATAATCAGCTTCTCGCTCCCTTTGTCTAAAAAGTAGGCTCTCCTGAGGGAGGAGATCCATTTGTGGCGGCAAGTAGCCACCATCTTTGAAGGCAAGCCTCACCCATTAAAACATATGTTTTGAAGGATAAGTAGGGGCAGCCTCCAAAGAAAGAGATGAAATTGCTGCAACAAGTAGTCACCATCCTTAGCAACCTAGTAATAGACATCGCCGAAAAAAAGAGTTTAGTTTGCGGCAGCAAATAAAACCATTTTTCGGATAATAAGTAAGAGGCCGATCCTAGAAATTATACTTTATACCTGGGGGCATGCAAACCTTTTGGAGTGCAAGCACGGGACGACTATTTATTTTTTAAATTTTTAGGTCCTCCCTTTAAACCTGTAGGTCTAACCCGTTAAACTCGTAGGATTAGCCGTTTCCAGCTTTCATAAAGAAAGGATGTGGGGCAAAAGTTAAAACTTGCCAAATTGGAGTAACTAGTGAGGTATAGCTCCTTAAATATGACTACCTCACCTGAGGCGTTTCTTGTATTAAGACTGGTATAACCGAGCAGTTTTAGCAATGTTCATGCTCGTTAAAAAATAAACGCAAGATCCGAGCAGTTTTAGCACATAGTTCATGCTCGTTAAAAAATAAACATAAGTTGTGAGCAATCTTCCCCTAGAGTTCAAGCTCACCCAGAAAAAATGAACCGGTAAATAACCTTGGTAAATGTAACCTTTGACAGCCATATTAAAGCCCTTGGTCGTGTTCTTGCAGTCTCACCTCCATCCGTTCATTTGGCCAATCGTTCATCTCCATATGTTTGTTTACCCATTTTGAGGAACAGCTGCGAAGAGTGATTTCACTTAGCCATCCTTGTGACACTGCCGTGATTGGAATATTCCAACCTGTACCTGGAATCTGCTGCTATCCCTGTTTATCACTCGTTCCTCAGAAGACGAGTCTTCTTTGAGCTCTTTTCTCTTGACTCGTAAAATATGAAAAGTTTGCCGAGTTTTGGCCTTCCAGCTCGTTAAACGACCGGAAGAGCTATCCCTCCTCTAGATTTTAATCTTTTTGGACCTGAGGGATTATTGCACAAAAAGATCGAGCGCTTGTTTTGTTCGGCTCGTTAAAGCAATCAAAAATTCATCCCTTCTGTATTGTTTTATACTTTTTCGGACTTAAGGGATTAGATGACGAAAAAGGAATTTTGGAGTTGACTTTATGTACCTTTTCAGACTCTAAAAATGAAAAGGACCGAGTTATCCTTGTCGTTAGACTCGTTAAATTCATTAAATAGCGACAAACTTGTCTTTAGACGAGAACGAGTTTCCCTATCACTAGGCTCGTTAAAACATAGCGATGGACTTGCCCGAAGGGCAGGTTATAGAACAAGCATATGTTATCCTCCTCAAGCTTGACAAAAATAAAGAGGTACTGGTCAGCAATGACTGGGGAAAAATTGGGAGAACCTCACAGCTTTAATGGTAGCAAGTCGCTCTTGAACATGACACTTTGTCCTCCGTATCACATCGGGTTGGGTTGTTTCATTCACCGGTCTCATCACCATGGTCCTCGCCACACCATCCACATTTGGGGTAATGCTACCGATCCATCACATCAGTATCGTTATATGTTCAAGAGATGTTGTTCTGCAAAGGGTCAACCGTGTCCCATCCACTGCCATACATTGTCCTTCATCCATTTCATGACCGCCACCCTGAATCATACATCACAGTTTGTTTTCACCTCATCACAATCACTAGCTCCGTTCCGTGTCAATGATGTGGGATTCATTAAGGCCCTCCTTTGACGGATCGCTCCTTGTCGACATCAGCTCATTATCCAAGGAGTTGATCTAGGAACAACCCCTTCAGTACTTTGAAGCTTGCATGCCTCAATGGCAAGTTTCTCACTTCCGGCGACAGGTATACATCAATGACCTTCGACCAGAAGATTTTGCATGGTGGTCGACGCCAAGTCCTTTATTCCCACCATGTGAATTGTACTGCCGTACCTTGAGGGTCATCATCCTTATCGGTGATTCCTCTCGCGCTTGTTAACGGTTTACATCATTGACCGGTAATCAAGCGATGTCTTTCCATGTTCGACTTCAAGAAATTCTCACATGGATTGACTTGTACATCGAGTGAAGATCGGAAGAGATTGAAGACCCCGGATCTAGTTTCATCCATCTGGGCTGCGATATATATTCAGGACATAAAGACATTTGATATGTACATCATTGCAGCAGATGATCATCCTTCTCAAAGGATGATAATTTCAGCAGAGAATTATCAGTCTATCATCAGACGATCGTCTGTTCTATGTACCAAAATGTATTTATAAAGCTGAGCATGGGAATGCCCGCCTCAGCTAGATCATGAAAAAGAATGAAAAATAATGTATTGTATTGTATCTTATTACAGGACACTTCTCAGCAGATTGAATGAACTTCGGATCCTCCTAATAAAGCATTTCACCCGATAAACGACCTCATACTTTAGGGGGCATCTGTTATATACAATTTTGTGCCTTGCAGCATCAGGCATGAATTGTCAATAATCCAAGGGATCCAAAGTCCCTAAACATGATGTTCCTACCCCTAGAGGAACAAGGTCAACAAACCAACAGCTCTCAGATCAGTTCTCCACCTGAAAACACTCAAAAACAAGCAATCCTGAAATCAAAGCAGGTGCTCCACTAGGCTTCTGCGCTGAAACTCAACTCCTCCATGGTGTACCTGCATTGCAAAGCAAGTGGAACAAAGGCCACCTGCGCTGAGCGAGATGGGACAAGTGGCACACTGAGTCATTGCTCTGGAATCTTCCAAAAATGACACTTGGATCAGGTATTTCGCCTTGTGATGAGTCAGAGGCTCTGTTTCTCCAAGTGGAAGCAAGGTTCTCCAAGTGGACTCAAGAACTGAAGGTCAACTGAAGAGAGAGAGGACACAAGGCAGCTACACATTAGTTGCAAGCTGACTCATCCTTTCTCAATTCATCTATATATTGAGCTCTCTCCTATGAGCTCAGGAGGCTGGAATTTTGTGCAAAGTAATGGTATGCTGTTGGTTTCACTATAGAGCTATTGGGTGATTGCTTGAAGGAGGTGAAGAGGAGAAATTATTTCTGCTGGGAGGTGTTGCTGGATTGGGGCCTTCAATGGTTGTAACTCTCTCAGAACTTTACTTCTTCATTAATAAAAGCTATTGAGGTTCTTCTATATGCACTTGTTTCAATGATATATTGTGATAATTGTATATTTGATTTATGCTAATCCTTGAATCAGTTATGATTGCATGCTTCTTGTAGTTTCCTTCTTTGTTATTTTGCAGGATCTCATTATAGCTGGGCCAGCAAAAGAGCAAGGAGCTGGGAGCAAGCAGCCAAAGAGAAGAGTTTGGATTCGACATTAAGCGCAAGGCAACGGTTAGTGCATTTCCTCATTCTCTCTTGCTTTCGTAAAGAAGTAAACCTTAAGTAGTTTTCTTTACAGTTGTTGCTGAGGTACTATCACCCTTAGAGTGGGATAGGGTCATCCGAGTCGGATACTTTTCCCTACAACACCATGGTTTGCTGACATAGAAAACTACTTGGTGTCTGCAAAGTTTCCACGAAACTTGTCCTCCAAGGAAAAAAGCAGGATCATAAGAAAGAGCATGCCATTCACTTGGATTGGGGGAAATCTATTCAAGCTAGGTTTGGATCAAATTCTAAGAAGATGTGTCAAGGAGGAGGAAGTATTCGACATCCTTCTAGCCTATCATGATGGGCTTTGTGGAGGTCACTTTGCATCCAAAATAGAAACATTCAAGCTATTGCAAGTTGGTTATTGTTGGCCCACTCTTCACCAAGATGTGAGGAGATATACCAATCAGTGCGATTGGTGCCAAAGGATGGGCAAACCTATCCCAAGGGATGAGATGCCTTTGCAACTTCAAGTGACTTTCGATCCATTTAACAAGTGGGGCATGGATTTCATCGAGCCCATTGACCCTCCATCCAAGCATAAGCATTACATCATTGTGTGCATTGACTACTTAACCAAGTGGGCTGAAGCCAAAGACATCAAAGTAGCAATAGAAGAAAAGGTGACTGAATTCTTAAGGAAAAATGTGTTTTATAAGTTTGGGTACCCTAGAGAATTGGTCATTTATCAAGGCAGTCAATTTACATCTCACATGATTGAAAATTTGTTAAGCCAGCACAAGATCAAGAACAAAACATCCACTCCTTACCACCCATAGGCTAATGGGCAAGTGGAGGTAACCAACAGAGCGCTAGAAGGCATTATGATCATGGTGATTAGCAGCAATAGAAAGGATTGGGCAAATAGATTAGTTGAGGCCACCTGGGCCTACAATACCACTTGGAAGACCACCACTAGCCTTACCCCTTATGAGATGGTCTATGGGGAGAGATACCTATTGTCTATTGAATTTGTATACAACACCTTAAGGATGAAAACACAACTAGATATGGATATCAACAGGGCACAACAAGAAAGGTTACTCCAGCTGAATGGGTTAGATGAATTTAGGATGCAGACCCTCTTGCACACAGAAGTGACTTAATTTCAAAGGAAAATTTGGTGTGAAAAGAATATAAAAGACAAACAGTTTCAAGAAGGTGATTGGGCTTTGTCGTATGATTCCCGGTACAAGATTTTAAAGGCAAGTTAATAACTAGATGGTTAGGGCCTTATGTAATAGAGACATTTCATGATAATGGTATTGTGCAGATAAGAACCATTGATGCAGACGCTATCCCTTTGCTTGTCAATGGGTATAGATTAAAGATCTACAGGAAGCCCTTGCCAAAACAAGAATTCATCAATAACATCAGCAAGATAGTGATGGTGGTGGAGCAAGTCTCAACTTCCATCCCACCAAGTCCTTGAAGAATAAAAAAGAATGAAAAAAAAAAAGAGAAAGAAATAAAGAGGCTCGGGTGAAAACCTCCATGAGGCACCTGAGTCCCATTGTTGGGTTGAAAACCTCTTGAGGCAGCTCAAGGGTGTTTTTTTTTTAAAGAGGAAAAATAAAAAGGATGTATGGGTGAAAGCCTATTTTGAGGCACCCATGGAAGGAAACTAGGATGAAAACCTCCTTGGCGGTAGACTAGTTGTTTTACAAAAAATAAAAAGAGAAAAGATACAAAAGATGGAAATTCTGTTTTGCAGGTCAGCAAGAGGAGGATAAGCAAAGCATGAGATGGATAGTAGGACCCACAAGAGCCATGTTTTCATCTACCCATCTCATATATTCCACTATTCACCTAGTCTTCCATTTATAAACCCCTCCATCTCATCTCTCAAACTCTGTGTTTTCTACGGGATTCCTTATAATCCTACGAGAGTTTCCTATAGGAAAGACAGTGACCTTGAAAACCATAGGAAGGATAGTCCAAGGGCAAGGTGATGAAACAAGCCTGTGACTAGATGAAAAAACCATTTACTCCCACCACACCATATCCGTTCCTTTAATCACCATGTCACCCCTTCATCCATCAAAGAAATCAATTCAAAAAATTATAGATTACAATAAGAAAAAAGAGGAAAAAAACAATAGAAGAGAGAGAAAAGAGGGAAATAGGAACCACACCAAGATGCAACATCTCTCACCTACCATTCCCTACCACCATTCTCCACTCATTTCAACATCCCTTATGCTTTAGAGTTGAGAAAAAAAGTATGAAAGTTTAAGGGAGAGGCAGCTACATGACATCCTGTAGGTATCCTGTAGGATTTCCTATAGCAACCTATCCCGCAAAGAAAACCACATAGTTTGCAGCCATCTTCAGAACAAGGACTCCAAGGATGAATAACCTCCTCTAGAGCTCAGTAGTAGTAAGAAGATCACTAGCAACAAGGTCCAACGCCTACACATCAAAAGAAAAAAGCATCAAAAGAGGAAAATACACAGAAAAATATGCAGATTGAAAAGCACATCAAAGAGGCACCACTCTCCAGCATGCAACATCAATGAATCACCTTACCCAAATGTATGTCATCTTACTCATTCTCTCTCATTAGTATGATATGATCAAAACTGTAGGATTATGTGAGAGTTGATTTTATAAGTAAAGTTGGCCAGTTAACTTGGCCACTTTTGGCCAGTCAACAACAAGAAAATAGTTAGACCACTCCACATGTGGCACAAGTCAAATCAAGAAAAAAAGGAATAAAGACAAAAATGGTTAGGTTACAGAGGAAAGGAATGGGAGATGATTTCGAGGTAAGGTGGAATGATGGACTGATAGTGGGACCAACGGTCCAAAATGAGGTGATCATACTTAGACAACTAGCACACCACCCCACATGATCATCCATTTATGGAAATAAAACATTGATTCACATACAAAGAGAGAAAAAACAACTTCAAGAATTCATCGAATGAAGAGGTTTCTCTCGGCCTTCCTGAAGCAACAATTATAGGAAATTGTCATCATCTACAGCACAAGAAACTTACAGGAAGCCTACAGGATACAGAGGAAGCAACCTACAGGGTTGTCAATGGGAACTAAGGGAGGTCAAATCATAGTTATCCTCATAAGAACATGGAAAACTGAGGTAGGAGCCATAACCTCCATGTTTTCTATTTTGGAAGAAAATAAAATCCTCGATTTGGTTAGGAAATTGCAGCGCATCTCAGGATAGGAGAATTGTATTGCATGTCACTAAAAGTTAACATTCAAAACTCCCTCACCTACCAGAATTCTTGAATTGTGTCCACAAAAGCCTCCACAATTACCAGGGAAAGATGACAGGAGGTTTCAACAAGAGATAACCCAGAAACATAGCAAGGATGCACTAGCATCCTCCTGTAGTGTAAATTTTCACAAGGCACCAATGGATGGGGTTATTTGAGAGGATGAAAGGATATGATGATGATGTGACCAGAGAATTTGCCCTCTCACTCATACCCCTCACTAGGACCAGTGCCACTGCTGTGGTGAAAGGTTTATCAGTATCAATTACCCCTAAAGTTATAATCATAATCACTACACTCCTATTAGGGTTACCATGGAGAAAAGAAGACAAGGGTAACAACACCCTTACAAATATAATCTTCTTTTTGGAAGGAGAAGAGCCAATGGAGGACAAAAATGGGGTTAGGAGGGAGAGCATTCCATACCCTTGGAATGAAGTTAGTCACCACCTCATTAAATACATTTCATGTGAAGGGGGATACAGTGTAGTGTAGGGGTACCACTTTAGACTCATCCAAGAATTAAGATTTGGAGAGGACACACCTCCTCAAAACATATTGAGTATACCCTATTTTCTTCTACAATCAATGATAGACATGAGCCTCAAATTACAGGATGGAAAACATCAACAAATAGCCAATCATGGGTCGATAAAACTCATCCTTGAAGAAGCTCTTCAAAACTTAAGACTCCTTATTTCATGGAAAACATTTACAGATATGCAGGCAGAGGGAGAAATTCAAGCTATTGAATATGACAAAAGCCCTACTACTAGTGAGGGAGAAGAAGAAACAGAAGAGGGAAAAGGAGAAGAAACATATGAGGATATTGAACAAGAAACAAATGAGGAAAATGTGGAAGAGATAGAGGAGGAAACGAAAGTAGAAGCATATGAGTAGAGTGAAGAAATAGAAGAAGAAAAAGAAGAGGAAGGAGGAGACAAAGAATAGGATGAGAAAGAAAATGGAAAAGAGGAAAGATGACAGGAGGATGAACAAGGGTCTACAACTCAAGACATAGAGGAAGAATAATCACCAAGGGTATCCCCAGAGCCTACAGAGAAAGGGGCAACAAATTCTCTTACTTCCCTAAGTACACCTATCAAATAAAAGGGGAAGGAGTAAAGAAAAACTTCACTATACTTTTGGACAAGAAAGAGCACTAGGATTAAACAATGAAAACCTCAAACCCCCACCAAAACTCCAATTGTCATTGAAGATTCACCAAACCAACAAGAGAAGGCAACAACTCTAAAGAAAAATAAAGGAGAAGGATCATCAAAACAAGCTTCTCCCAAGTCTCCAATTACCTATGTTAGGAGGCCTATCACAAGGTCAGCCTCATCAAAAGGAAAAGGTCTCCTACAGGAGATACAAACAAACCTATAGGAAGTAGAGGCCATCCTACAAGAAACTCTACCAAACCTACAGGAAACACAGAAAAGTGACCTGGAAGGTATCATTCAACAAGAAACAAAGGAAAAAGACCAAGAAATGAGAGAACCTAGTCCATAGCCAAACCTCATCTCCTACTACAGGTTCATTGAAGGAGGTAGGGTGATACCACAGAAGTTTGTCGTTCCCCTATTCTTTGAACTTGAAAAAGAGAGGGCAAGGACACACAAGTGGATGCAAATTGTAAAATCAAAAGAAGTGGAGGATATAGGCCACATGGAGGAGAAATTGCAAGAGATGGGCAAAGAACTGAGCAGCATAAGAGACAAAGAAGCAAAGATGAAATATCATCTAGAGGCCGAGAACACATGGCTAAGGCAGCAATACAAGAGAGGAAAGTCAATTGGAAACTATGGCCAATTTGTCCATGGAAGCAATCCAATGCAGGATGCCAACGAAGTCCTATGCCTTGTACCTCAAGGAACAATGGCTGCAATTCCAAATAAATACCCTAGAAGAGAGGAACTATTCCATTCCATGACTATAAACAATTCATTGATCTCTGTGACCAAAGCACCTTGGAAGATAGAACAAACATATCTGTGTTTTACCTACACAAATTGGCCTTGACAGATTTAAATATGTGGGACCCAAATCCCAAGATAGGAGACTTTCAATTGATGGCCTTAGCATCATGAATGAATCATGAGGAGGCAAGAGCTACAAAGATGAAAAACGTAATAGAAAAATAAGAGACAAAACCCCTTATGATCAGAGCAGAGCAATCTAACCCAATGGTTGTTAGCAGCACCCACAATCTCATTGCAAATTATCCCAAGCTTGCACCAAGGTACCTTGCTGTAGAAGAAAAAGAAGTCATGCACTTTGAAGACATGTTCAAATTACTAGGAGATGACAGCTAATAAGCTTGCTAGAGGAGATGGAACGTCTTGCCTTACAACCTAAAAATTAGAGAATATCATTCTCCTGAAGGAATAAGAGAGGCACTGAATAGAACCCCAATGTATAAGAAGGCACTACAAAGACTCAAAGTCAATTGGAATGGCTTGAGGCTCAATCCACCATTTCTTTTGGGAATGTTGGAAGTAAGGAAAGAAGAAGAAGAAAGAAAGAAATAGGAAGATATAGAGAAGAAAGCAAGATTTTATTCATAGGAGGAAGAGACTACAGTAGAAGCATGGGATGTTAGGGAATCCACCAGAGCAATGAAGGACATCAACATAGATTGAGTTGTTAAGAGGATGAGAAATAATTTCAGTAGGGGGTGATGATGAGGCTCATCATTGAGTAAAATATATAGACCTTAATACACCTCCAAGCTTACTAAACTCAACTTCTCTCATAATTTCTTACATGTTTTAATTATATGTTTCTTAATGAGATGAGTAAAATTAATACGTTATCTCTAGTGGTCTAATGTGCATTGATTGCAGGCTTTTGGGAGAAAATTACGGAAAATTATGGCTAATTAAGGTGCAGGAACTCGAACGAGAAGATAAGGATAGATTATAGGAGATGGACCTTCCTCATTAAATCCTCACTCATTCAAAGATCCCTCAATCAAATCACATCAACTCGGAGTTGCAGGCAACCGAGTCATGAGGATCATTGGCAATCGAGCCAGTGATAGTTAAGAACCAATTTATCTTGAGATTGGGAGCCAAGCCTCCTTAGATTTAAGGAATTTTTTGGAAACTTAAATTGTATAAATAAGGAGGCCTAGAGCCTCATTAGGATTTGGATTTTTTATGCAATATAACTGAGCACTTCCAAGTTGAAGGATTGTGACAAAACATTGTTCTGTATTTTTTTCTATGTTAATGAAAATGAGCATTCCCTTGATCCAACACTGAGTTGACTCTAAGGGCTAAAGCTCTTGGGTTAGGGCTCAAACCTAGAAACAAAGGTTCCTCTTGAAGTAGGTGACTTGGTTTTGAAATGGGAAAAAGCACACGAGGAAAAAGGTAGACATACCAAATTCCAAAGACTATGGCTTGGCCCTTTTCAAATCATTGAAAAAATTGGACAATAAATGTTTCTTTTACAAGACTTGTCAGGCAAGAAGGATTATTTGCCCGTTAATGGGAAAATTTTGAAAAAATACTTTTCTTAGGGGATAACCTCTTCCAATTTTGTACAAATTTCTTTTTAGGAAAATAATGGTTAACTAGTATTTATTTTTGGCTTTTCAAAATAAAATCTTTGATAACATTTCTGTTTTTTCGCTTTTATAAGAAATCAAGAGTTGAAAGGAATAATTAGGGCATTTGAGTACTAAAGTAAACTTGATTTCTTTTGAAAAAATTGATCTTGCTTAAAACATTGATTCTACGAACAAACTCTTATCTTTATAGAATATGAAGGTTTTGATATCAGTCAAGAAAAGAATCTTTAACCTAGTAAGGACTTTCTGCAAGTCAGTATCTTAAAAACTCTATCATTGTCACCCAAAATTCTCAGAAGAACCAATGATTCACCCCATCTGTTAAAATTTTCCTTTTTCAGAGTGTAATTCTAAAAGATATAACTTAGAATATAAAAAGTCTCATTACGAGCTTATTTACCATGTTGATAGGGAAGTGATTAAACTGATATTACCAATACTGCATATCAAACATGGTAATAGCTAATGATCTCCTCGATCAGAAGACAAGGGGCCTCATCAAGGGCTAGCTTGTTTAGTTTAGTTACAACCAGAGAATGGAATTATCATTATTAGGTTACCACACCTAGAAAATGTCTTTTAAGAAACCATAAATAAAATAGATCACATTCAGAAAAGGAAAAAAGGGACAAGGTCCAAGTGAGATTTAATCCAAGTGAATATCATTTTGAAATTTGAAAATTCATACAGATGGGATAATGAATCGTTGTTGGTTAAAAGATAACCTTGTCAAGGCTATAAACGCCTGCTGGTAGCAGAGGCTCTATCTATGATAAATGAGTAAACACCAAAAAACTAATCTGCAAAAGGTACTTGCTATATTACTTTAAACCTTATTATTGGATAATGCAAACGTTTATATTTCTATCATTACAAAAGTAAAGTAATTAAATAAATAAACTGAGCAAGTAATGATGATTCCAGAGAAATGTTGTTTACCTTATAATTCATGTAAATCATTATTCTTATAACTCTAATTACTTTGAATTTTTTTAGAAATTTCAAAAAACTACTCAGAGATAACTAGTTTTCCCAAGTGAATCGCCAATTGTTGTACTACGAAACAACCCCACCATTTATAAAGAAAAATAAATAAGGTTAAAGTTATAAATGGGGACCCTTTTAAATTTTTAGGCTTAGGATAATAATACCTAACTCTAAGAAAATAGATAGAAAAACTTTACAAAATAAACTAAGGATGAAATCCACACCGCAAATCTAAAATCACACTTTTTCGCATGACTATCTTAAAACACCTTCAAAAAATTGTGATATTTGATTAGGTCTCCTACTGCAATAACCCGATAAACACCACCTTGTCATTTCACGATCACATTTTTCACTTCGCAGACTTCATAAGAAACTTAGCCATGCCATTAGAATGACCGTTAGTGATTTGTGAAATGTGATATTGTGATATCCACAATTGCATTTCTCTTGATGCATCTAGTAGTGCTATACTGTATCCCATTAAAGATTGTGATGCACGATTAAGAGCGGTAAAACGTGTGAAATAATTACATTTTAAATGCCAAAATGGATGACTTGACAGGTTAATAAATATTTATTTACCTCGAGTATGGGTAGTTAACATCGAGTATATCACTAACCCTTTCTCACGATCCAAAGTCATTTCAGAGAAGCTTTCAGTCTTAATTACCTAATATCGTCTGCATTGATATATCTTCTCTATTTCAGGAAAGCTACAAAAGACATGTCATTAAGAAGGGTGATGCAGAAACAGAGCAAGAAGACCATTGTTGAATCTGAGTTTACAAAGATTTCTCCTATCTCCGCTGGTATGGTTTGTGACGTTGCCGGAGGCACAATAGCTTGGGAAGTTATTTACAATAGGCTGGAAGACAAACATCCTAAAATCACTGTTACAAGAGAAACTGCTGACTCAACAAGGCCTTTAGGACTTCAGTGTAGAGATGCTTCATGTTCTTTCCTTCATAGGATAGGAGCAAGAGCTAAAATCCTCCTATACAAGGATATGATCAGGTGGGTGATCGAAAACCTTATCATTGAAGATAGGCGGTTCAAGAATTCAAGAATGGAGCTCATAGGGTCCTTCAGAGCAGAGGACTTGAAGAAAATGTACCACATACCTGACCCAGAGGATATCTACGACAAGACATTTGTGGCTAACTTCGAAAAGAAGAACCCAGACCCCTTCAAGGTAATTCAGAGTTGGCGAGTGTTGGAAAACAAATTCAAATATGACAAATCGAGTATGTATGCTATAGCATCTTTGGCAAACCCATACAACTATGCAGCAACCATGTTATTTAGATTGTATGGGCTACTCAATAATACTAAGTTTTCAATAGAATGGATTTCTCTGATTGATGCCTATGTTAATTCCCATATCATGAATTGGCCTTCCATCCTATCTGAAAACCTAGCCACCACCATTATCAAATATCGACAGAATTAATCCTCCTCTTCAGATAACCTCCCTTCGTTCTATTTTACTGCCTACATTATGGATGCAATCTGTTTTTGCACGACATTTCCAACCATGTGTTGGAAATGGACCTTATAAGACCCCTACCCAATCCATCTCAGTCATAAAAAAATATGGGATTCACATTACATACCTCACTTCTATAATATATTTAATGCTATTGTGTTGCCCCTACATCAAATAATTTTCAATAAGAAAGCCCCTAGGTTTTCCCAAGAATCCGCAACAGACTTGCTTACTGTCAGAAAATATGTCATTGAAGAATGGTTCACCTACATTAGGGTTTTTGGTAGCACAGTTGATCAACATGTCCTTCCTTTATATGTTTCCGATAAATTATTAGCAAGAGAGATTGCCTACCAGACCATGGGAAGGGGCTTCACTAAAGTTATCAAATATGGCAAGAAGTCATTATGGCCCCATTTCACTATCAAATGTGGTTCTTTTTCTTTAGTAAATTTTGTTCACGCTACTAAAGAGTCAGTACTTATGGAAGCCCTCAGGCTTCATACGTTGCCTAAAAGGAAATCCAACCCAAACAAAGTGACATATAATGTCACTACTGGAGTAAAGCTCAAGCCATTCAACCATGAAGATAATTATTTTGAAGACTTGTTATAGTCGGATGTATCCTTCGAATAAGCGTTCGAATGGGCAAAGGTGAATATGAAACTTGAAGATTTTCATATCTTTCAGGAATTTATAAATGAGAGGCTCTAGGTGATCCTAATGCATCTATTAAATCCCCAGGATAAGCTTACACCAAGTGTCACTGTTGATAGTGGAGGTCCTAGCTCTCAAGTAGACTCTCAGGTAAACACTGAGAAGACGCTAGACACAGGGAATCCCCAAGACACAGATAACAAAGCTGAGATTGAGAAACAAGTGATGAGAACCCCAACAGCAGAGATCAGTTTAGAGGTCAAAGGCACTAGTTTGGAGCAGGAGTGGGATTACTTTAATCAAAAATTGCAACGCACTCCCTGTTGTGGTAAAAACACAACCCCCCATTATTGATGTGTTCACTTCAAATAATGGGGACCCTTTCTATTAAAATTTTGGCCAAACACCTTTTTGGATTTTTATTTAGTTGATTTCCCTATGCTTTTGTTAATTTTTCGTTTTCTTTGGATTCTTGTTTTGATTGCTTTGTTAGAATCGATTTTTTATAAGCTTCCCATTGACGCTTGTTTTGCCTCATTTGGTCAACTGGTTTGAAAATGGCACTCCTTTGAAGTCTCATCATTTATCTAGCCTGGGTTAAAAATGCATAAAATGTATAATATTGCATTTTGTAAATAAATTAGTTCAATAACGCATTCATTTTAAATATTAACTCATAGCGAGCTTTTACTAACATTTTTCTATTTTTAGTTATGCAGCCAAATCATTAATTATCGGGATTTTAAGAAATATACTCCAATTTCCAAATCAATTACTAATCTTAAAAACCCATAACATTCAAGTGGCTGTAGTTTATTTTTATTCTTTTTTTTTTAAGTGGCTGTAGTTTTAATAATTTCACAACTTAACTAAAATAAGACCAAAATAAAAAATAATATTAAATATTAATTTAATTAAATTTAATTAATATATAATTAATTAAATTAAATTAAAATTTAATATATATATATATATATATATATATATATATATATATATATAACTTATTTCGCAATCGGGAGATCGCATCGGAAATTTTGATCGCACATATTAACAAATCCCAATACCTGCCATACCCTCGATGCCGATGGCCGATACCCTCATGTCCCCGATCGCCGAATGGCTTAAGTCATTTAAGCAAAAGTTCTTTTATAAACTTTGTTTTAAAGTTTCAACTCACTTTTACGACGAGTGAGTGAATGAAGAAAGGAATGGAACGAATAAGTGGAGGGTAGTTTATATTTATTTATTTATTTATATTAGTTTAAATAATTAATTTTAAATTAATTAATATATGTAATATAATTAATTTAAATAAATTAAATTGTAATTATTATTTAGATTAATATTATATAGTTTGTAATTAGTTAATTATAATAGTTAGTTAGATATTAATTAATAAATAGTTTATTAATAATTAGTTTAATTTATAATTAGCAATTAAATTAGAATTAATTAGAGACTAATTTAGGATTAGTTTTTAATTATAATATTTTTAGCCCAGCAACAGAATTTCCAGATTCATGCCAGATTTGACCCATCAACTTTGGAAGCTCATAAATTGAATTATACTTGGCCAAATGAGGCCCAGGACGGCTCATTGAAAAGAGAAAATCAAGGAGAACATTTTTGAGGAGGTTTCACTAACAGATTTAATCATTTATTGGGTCAAAAATCAGGCAGAAGATCAAGCTCCGAATTTTGAAAAGGAAATCAATTTTCTGAGTTATTTTCTTCATTTTCATTTTTCCAAAGCCTCTTCTAATGACAGATCCATTGGTTAATAATATCTTTGGCCAATTAAACCACCCCAAACATCAATAGAGAGCTTATATCTTATGTTTAATTAGTTATTTAAATAGAATTTGATTGGATTTGATTTAATTGCCAGAAATGATATTTTAATTGCATCTTAATTTATTTTGATTTCTTTTTGCAGGAAAACAGTGGAAGAAATATGGAGAAAAGGATCTCAACCAATGAGAATGCTACAACAATTGAAGATCAGGATTTTTGAGCAAATAAAATTAGATTTGGCAGATTTCTCTTCACCAAACTTTCCTCTCAAGAATTCCTTCACAAATAGTAATAGATTGCAGAATGTAATAAGGGGTTGCTCTCCTTTGCAATTCTAGATTTCTAAAAGCACTACAGTAATAAGAATTTAGAGTTGTAGGAGACAGGAGTAAAAATTTCAGATCTGGGGATTATTGAGGATTTTTCCTTTGCATCTTGAATTATGTATGAGGGGTAGAGTTTGCACAATTGTGGCTCTAGTTTTGAAAGCAGAAGTTCAAGCAATGTAAAGGACTGTTGGAGACCAAGATCAGAGAAATTGATGCAATAAATTGGTATTTTTAATACTATTGTTTCAAATATCAGTTTCATTTTTATGGTAACAAAAATGTGTCATTTTATTCATGTTTGTGCACTATTGTCAATATGGGTAATTTGTCTCAATGTTGTTATTATATATCTCTGTTCTTATGAATTAATTTCTCATTTTTAAGTAACTACTTACTCAGAAATCTGTCTTATAAAACTGATTTATTGAATGGTAATGTGTTGTGAACTATTTCCACATATCATTATTCAATTATTGGATTTATTGATTTGATAATCAATATCATTTTTGTGAACTACTTCTTGGAATATTATTGGTTTATCATTTCAAGTTAAAAGGTCTCAATAGGATGTGTTTTGATATCCATAATGTCAGTTAATTGAACTACTTCATTAACTGGATATTCATTATAAACAAGACATATTTAAATCCCAATACTTTAATTATCTTGCTCTTAGTTGGGTTAGATTTATATCTGCCTAATTAAGATAGGATTTAGATTAGTTTCTTTTGCTTGCATCATAGAAGAAGCTTGCATTTAGAGTAAATTCTACATTCTTTTAAGTCCTCTCCTTAAAGAGGCAAAATTTTAGTTGTGGCTTGGCTGAACCCAAATCATCTTAAGGGTCATTATCTTGCCTGATCAGCAAGAATAAGTGATCTGATATCCCTGTCTATTGGTAGTTAAAGATACATTATAAACCAATAGCAATAGGAAGAAGGTAACTGGACCTAGTTAAACCAGTCAGAGCCACCACACCAAACGGAAAAGGAGCTGCTTTAAGGTTCGGACCGGGTGGTTATCCCCCAATGTTGTTGTAGCGATTTTCGAGGCATCAACATTTTTGGCACTAGAAGGAGGGCCTGAGACTTTTTGTCTATTGGAGTCTTTTCAATTTTAACATTTTGTTTATGGCTCCTCTTAAGCTTCCAATTTGGAGTTGTATCCATGGACGTGCATCCTCCAATACCCCACCTGAAGTGGTAAGACTCTTATCTCAGGTAAAATTCGATGGTAAGGGAAATTCTTTTGCTTTTAATCATGTCCTTCAATTTATTCAAAACGTTTCAAAATATGATTTTGAAGGAATTGATGAAGGCATTTTATGCAGAATTTTTACTCTCACATTTGCGGCAAAAGCCAGAAGCTGGTGTAGAACTCTTCCAGTTGCTTCAATCCACATTTGGGATCAATTTGTTACAATTTTCATTTGTAAATTTGACGGCTATGATTATGAACAGGTATGTGAAGAAATTGAATATCTACGAAGGTTTGAAAATGAGTCTGTTAATGATTTTAATATTCGATTTTATTTGAATTGCTTAAGATTCAAGGATGAAGATAAACCTACGGAAGAAGAATCATTAGATTGGTTTGAATATATTTGTTCTCTTCCACCCATTCCCAATCCATATGAAATTAATTCAAGCTTTGTTCCATCCCATTACAATATAAATGAAAATTTCAATTTGGATGTAAAAATAAATTGTGATGAAATGGTTTCACAAAGCTTGGAAAATATTTTCATTCAAATGCAAGAAGACAACAACAGCAATTTTGGAGAAAGAACTGCTTTGGAATATGAAAATTACTCTGCGATTAATTCGGAAAATCAAATCGCAAATCAGCAAGTACAAGCAGCAATCAAAGCAAGTAATAAAATGCAAAATGCTGTACAAATTTCTGAATTTTTCCATGATGAACAAATGCCGAAATCAAAACAGCAAAGTAGCCTTCTTCAAGAAAGCATGAGTACACAAAGGAATAATTTAGAATCTGAAATTTACAATGAGCATAATGCACAAGAGTTCTCAAACAGAGACAGTTTTAGATGCATTGTTTCAGGTTCGCATTTTTTCGTTTATCTTGATATTTTTAATGATGGTAATTTTTCCCCTCTTAGTATTAATGATAGTTCAGAAATTAAAGAGGATGTTTTAAATGAATTACCAATAAATTTTTATCAAGATAAAGAAACAATAATTGATCATTCTTTTGCCACTAATGAACATGAAATTCTTGTTCCGCCTTGTTTGGATATATTGGATGAGATAGAAGGGAATTGTAGAGAATATTGTGAAGTCATTTATGATAATTACTCTGACATTGAGGATGTTGATTTCTATTCTTTTCAAGAGAATCCTCATGATAAATTTCAGATAACATTTGAGAATGGGGAACGCTTCAATTTAGAAATTATCCCAACCAATCCTCATTTTAGAGCAGCAAATTATCTTCATGATTTCACTATTCGAGAAAACATCCCAATTTATGATTCATATCAGGATCAAACTCCCATTCCTATTCATAATCATAATTCATTTTCTATTTCACAAGTTGGAATTCGAAATTACCCAAATTTCATAATTCTAGCTAATCCTTGTGAAAGAGAAATTATTTCAAAAAAATCCCAATTGTGGTATAACATTAGTTGTACAAATAGTGATTTCATTTTAGTTTTTCTTTCACAGTTATTTTGTTTAAATTTAGATTTCTTTTCTGATTTTATTTTGCAAAATTTTCACACTTTTCGCTGGCATATTGAACAATTTATTGTCAAACACTCAATTTATGAATTGCTTTATTGGGAAATTGAAGTCTCATATTATAACCATGAACATCAAGAGCTGTTAACATATCAATGTCAATCCATGTTCATTGCTTACCAAAAGCTTCTATCTTCTCAAAGGCAATGTCAACAAGAGAATGTATTTTTGCAATCTGGCCAGCTATTCAATTCAATTAATAATTTTCCATTTCATTTGAAAGATTTCCATCCATTTTTCATTAATTCATTTGAAAAATATTTAGAAATTTTTCTCTCAAAGGAGATTGTTAATAGCTTAACATTTGTACATAACACTAATGATTTTTTCCAGGTCTTTGAATTTAAAAGCTCATTTTCACAATCTGGCCTGTTATCTCTTCCTTTGAACATTTCTCAATTTTTAATAGATATTCATCCAGATTTCTATGATCCGATTGGTATTCAATTGGAAAGGAAAATTCAAGAGAAATAGATTTTAAATAAGTTACTAACAATAACAATAATTGTACATTCTGATTTCATATTTAATTTTCTTAGTTTAATTAGATCTGTATTTTTATTACTAGCATTTGAACTGTACATATATGCGGGAATAAAAATGAGAGAATTGTTACACTGGAAATATGACTATACCTAGTCATTTCCATGTATATGGTTAGAATAGGAGTAGAATTAATTTAGTTAGTTTATTTTATGTAGTTAATTTATTTTCAACAGTCCTGTAGATTAAAAATAAAACAAAGCAATCAGCGATTCTCATACAGGTTCAGTGAAAACATTTTTTCCTATCAGAAAATTTAATTATTGCTTTCTTTTTTAAATTTCTTACATAAATACCTCTACTCTACCTATTTTGAATAATCTCTTGATTAAATTCAATTAAGATTGCACTTGGCATCAATCGCTTCAAAGCCACTTTTCTTTATTTCGAGATTTCCTTCTAAGATTTTCTTTTGAAATTTATATGGCAAAGATTTGAGGATATAAAAGCTTCATGATCCCATTATCCCATGAAATGTATGACTGTCTATCATAAGCTTAATTCTAATTCAATCATTATTAGTCAGTCTAGTCTTTCACGGTAATCATATGAAGTTCATATTATCTTTCTTGAAATTTACTAAGGATGTCCATTCGGCTCTGTGCACACATTCAAATCTGTGTTGATATTCTTCCACAATTAGTGGCTTTATCCCATTCTGATCTTTAGTTGATTATTTGATACTTCCATACGTATCATATTTATTTACTAAAGGCATTATTAAATAGTCGCTATAACAATATAGATTCTTCTCAAGTTATTCAGAATGAGCAGAGGTAATAAATTGTTGTAGTAATTCAAAAGGGAAGCCTATTTTTATATTTATTTCTGGTAAATTCTATATTTCCTGAACATGAATAAACAGATTTTATTTAGGCTGATTGCACACTTAGATTTAGAATAAATAATGAGATGATTTTAAACAAAGGAAAAATTTTGATAAATCAAAGGAAGAATTTCAAGATTTATGAGGTAAAATCTGCAGACAATTTCCTTCCAGGTACGCATTTACAAGTTCGTCCTCGTCTCTTATTAGTTTCTCTTTTCCTTAGTTTATTTTTAATTCGTGTTCTATTTTATTTACAGGTTTTCATTTGTTTTCAAAAACGTGAAGTAAGCAGTAAACCCATTTCAAATTTGCAACAGGTTCAGGGAAATTTTACTTTTGATTCATTAGAATTTGAACATTCTTTAACTTTTCTTTTATTTACTTAGAAAACCCAATTGAAATTTCAAGGAATATCGTAAGACCATTCGCATCATAAGATTTCATCGGAAGTAGTTCTTAGCATTTCTTTTGATAACAAATTGTTCATAAAATACCTCCGATGTATTATCTTACTCACATGCGATATCGTATTTTGCATATCGGAGCTTTGCAGTTCAAGTATACTTCCATTATCGTGAATCACCGATCTCCGATAGTTGACTTTACCAATATTGCGACCACCACATAATTATGGACCAGATATGAAATTCGAATCAAGTTTATAAAAACTATCGCATCCACTCAATCGCAATAATGGTAGGAGCATAACTTTAAAGCGGTCAATGTTTTGAATCCGATACATTATTAAATTTTTATCATAAAGTTATCGGGTCCACTCTTCATCGCATATCGGCGTATCGAGAACTTTTACATCATGTGCTTAAGATTGCCGATTGCGCCGATTTCCGATCGCCGATTAGCCATGTCATTCATCGCAAGAATCATATTGTGTTACATCGAGTACCAAAAGTCTGCTCATCGCCGATTAGCAGTCACCGATATCGCAATCGTCTCATCGCATTTTTATTTATGCTCATATCATATCTCCGAATTTGCGATGTGCGATGTGGGAAGCACAGTGTAAATATGCCCCGACCCCCGACATAATATTTCTTTAATGATGTGATCGCTTCATCTCATAGCACAACTTCTCATCACATATTTTCATATCGACGATTCGCCATTGCAACCTTTGATGCGAGAACTTCCAATGCATGCCTCTAAGCCGTTAACATTTAATCAATATATGGCATAGCAATAAAATTGAAGTCTTGCAAATTAAACTTAAAGCATGGTGAAGAAACATGTTGTGTGGATCATTCGATGAGGCGATGTGTTAAAGCGAGCTTGGGTATGGGAAAAAGGCAATTGATGACAAATTTGCAGCATATAAAAATCATTTCAATTTCTCATACATTTTAGTTTTAAATATATAATTCCATAATTAAAAATGGAATTCAAGACCTCTATCTTCATATTTAAATTTTATTATCTTGGATTTGGTCTTGATTCTGGACAATTTATCAAATCATGGAGTTTATATGAAACTTATAATATTTTGAGGAATAGTCATTACTGCAAATTCTCATTCTCATCTCTGATGCATTTCTTTTAATTTCAATTTCCTTGAACACTAAGCATTCCATTTTTACATTTTACTGCTTGCTTTAGTTTAAATAAAATAAATAATGATTTTGGGTTATAGGATTTTGGTTAGTTTGACTTCTTTATGTTTTTAATGATAATTAAAATAAGAAGTCAGCTAGTTTGGAAAAACTGATACCTTTCAGGTAAGATCAAAAGAAATTATCCAATGGTAAGATTCATGCACCCACTTTCATTAATTTCCATTTCGTTACTTTAGTTTCAGTTTTGTTTTTGCTGATATAAAAAAATCTGTTTTGCAGTTCTCCATTTGAAGCTTTCAATCCTCTGCCGAATCAGATTTTCGAGGTCTTATACTCTTCTCCTGGCTTTATTTCAAGAAGCAGCGATAATCTTCGTCAAAACAGCTACACTAGGGAATTTCTGAACCTTTAGTTTGTTTCTTTAAGCATTCCTTTTTAGAAAATGATTAAGATGATGCTTGGAAACAAGAAGATTCATATCAAATAGAAAGTATTCATTGTGGCTGAATTTTACAATTACTGTTATCTAAAAGCCTAAAGCATTCACAACTCTGCAAGGTATGATTTTCATAAATCTCAATATAAGAAAGATTGATTACATTATTATTTTCTTTTTCTTCATATTGTTGAGACATTGGTATAAGCATTCTTGTTTGAGTTTATCTTTTGAAACTTGGATTTTCCTTCATTTTTTACATTTCTTCATTTTAGTTTCGTTTGTTGATTTCTTTTCTCACTTTAGCATAAGACTTCTTTTCTTTTGTTTTTCAATTTTGATTTTGGTGACTTTGTCATTATTTATATGGAAGGCCTACTTGTTACCTAACAATGGTCAGCATACATGGAAAAAATTGTTAATAGTCACCTATTAGCTTTTTCTTAAATCTCTTAGTGAAGTTTGATTTTCCTATTATAAAGGTAGACATACTTAAGGAAGAGATTACCAATCAAGAGAAGTTGGAAAAGTATCATAAAATCTAAAAATTTCTTTTTCATCAAATTGTAATCATTTTGAGATTTCAAAATTTTATTAAGATCTTTCAAAGTTTTATTATCAGTCAAGAAAAGTTATTTATAACCAAGTAAAGACACTTTACAGCAAAGCACCTTTAACTCTGAAATTGTCATTCTTAACTCTTAAGGATTCAATGATTCTCCCTGCCCCAAAGAGTCTTATTTTTCTAGAGTATAATCCAGAAATATATTTAAACTTAAAAGATAAGAGGTCTCATCACGAGCCTGCTTACCAAGATCATAGGGGAAAAATAGGCTGACATTACCAACACTGCTAAACCAGGGTAATGGCTTATGATTACAAACAATTATAAGACAAGGGTTCTCATCACGAGCCAGCTTGTTCAGTCCGATTATAGCCAGTGAATGGCATTGTCAACTATCTAGCCACCAAACCGGGACAATGGCTTTTAAGATTTATAACAAAAATAAAATTCAAAGAAAATAAACATATATAAATGGATTTATCTCTAGATCAATAATTCTTAAACAGATGGGATTCTGAATCATTTATGATTAAAAGGTAACATTGTCGAAACTATAGATGTTTGCTGGCAACAATGACTCTACCTATGACAAAGGAGTATATTTTAAAAGCTAAGCTGTAAAGTGACCCCTGCCTTATCTCTACAACTAATTAAGGACTGATATAGAGTTTTGAAATATTTTAATTTATGAGAAATTTTGAGAAAAATTACAGTTAGATGATTCTTGTTTTTATTAAGATTAATGAACCTAGTCAAGCATTCCAAAAAATAATTCTCTCTTCTTTAATTATTTTTACTTTAATTTTAGGAAAATCTCATTCATATCAAAGAGAGATAACTGGTTCTTCTCCCGTGTGTCGCCATTGTTGTGGTAAAAACACAACCCCCCATTATTGATGTGTTCACTTCAAATAATGGGGACCCTTTCTATTAAAATTTTGGCCAAACACCTTTTTGGATTTTTATTTAGTTGATTGCCCTACGCTTTTGTTAATTTTTCGTTTTCTTTGGATTCTTGTTTTGATTGATTTGTTAGAATAGATTTTTTATAAGCTTTCCATTGACGCTTGTTTTACTTCATTTGGTCAACTGGTTTGAAAATGGCACTCCTTTGAAGTCTCATCATTTATCTAGCCTGGGTTAAAAATGCATAAAATGTATAATATTGCATTTTGTAAATAAATTAGTTCAATAACGCATTCATTTTAAATATTAACCCATAGCGAGCTTTTACTAACATTTTTCCATTTTTAGTTATGCAGTCAAATCATTAATTATCGGGATTTTAAGAAATATACTTCAATTTCCAAATCAATTACTAATCTTAAAAACCCATAACATTCAAGTGGTTGTAGTTTATTTTTGTTCTTTTTTTTTTTTAAGTGGCTGTAGTTTTAATAATTTCACAACTTAACTAAAATAAAACCAAAATAAAAAGTAATATTAATTATTAATTTAATTAAATTAAAATTTAATATATAATATATCTATATATATATAACTTATTTCGCAATCGGTAGATCGCATCGGAAATTTTGACCGCACATATTAACAAATCTCGATACCTGCCATACCCCGATGCCGATGGCCGATACCCTCATGTCCCCGATCGTCGATACACTCATGTCCCTGATCGCCGAATGGCTTAAGTCATTTAAGCAAAAGTTCTTTTATAAACTTTGTTTTAAAGTTTCAACTCACTTTTACGATGAGTGAGTGAATGAAGAAAGGAATGGAACGAATAAGTGGAGGGTAGTTTATATTTTTTTTTTTTTTATATTAGTTTAAATAATTAATTTTAAATTAATTAATATATGTAATATAATTAATTTAAATAAATTAAATTGTAATTATTATTTAGATTAATATTATATAGTTTGTAATTAGTTAATTATAATAGTTAGTTAGATATTAATTAATAAATAGTTTATTAATAATTAGTTTAGTTTATAACTATCAATTAAATTAGAATTAATTAGAGACTAATTTATGATTAGTTTTTAATTATAATATTTTTAGCCCAGCGACAAAATTTCCAGATTCATGCCAGATTTGACCCATCAACTTTGGAGGCTCATAAATTGAGTTATACTTGGCCAAATGAGGCCCAGGACGGCTCATTGGAAAGAGAAAATCAAGAAGAACATTTTTGAGGAGGTTTCACTAACAGATTTAATCATTTATTGAGTCAAAAATCAGGGAGAAGATCAAGCTCCGAATTTTGAAAACGAAATCAATTTTCTGAGCTATTTTCTTCACTTTCCTCAAAGCCTCTTCTAATGACAGATCCATTGGTTAATAATATCTTTGGCCAATTAAACCACCACAAACATCAATAGATAGTTTATATTTTATGTTTAATTAGTTATTTAAATATAATTTGATTGGATTTGATTTAATTGCCAGAAATGATATTTTAATTGCATCTTAATTTATTTTGATTTCTTTTTGCAGGAAAACAGTGGAAGAAATATGGAGAAAATGATCTCAATCAATGAGAATGCTCCAGCAATTGAAGATCAGGATTTTTGAGCAAATAAAATTAGATTTTGCAGATTTCTCTTCACCAAACTTTCCTCTCAAGAATTCCTTCACAAATAGTATAAGTAATAGTTTGCAGAATGTAATAAGGGGTTGCTCTCCTCTGCAATTCTAGATTTCTAAAAGTACTACTGTAATAAGAATTTAGAGTTGTAGGAGAGAGGAGTAAAAATCTCAGATCTGGGGATTATTGAGGATTTTTCCTTTGTATCTTGAATTATGTATGAGGGGCAGAGTTTGCACTATTGTGGCTCTAATTTTGAAAGCAGAAGTTCAAGCAATGTAAAGGACTGTTGGAGACCAAGATCAAAGAAATGGATGCAATAAATTGGTATTTTTAATACTACTATTTCAAATATCAGTTTCACTTTTATGGTAACAAAAATGTGTTATTTTATTCATGTTTGTGCATTATTGTCAATATGGGTACTAATTTGTCTCAATGTTGTTATTATGTATCTATGTTCTTATGAATTAATTTCTCATTTTTGAGTAACTACTTACTCAGAAATCTATCTTATAAAACTGATTTATTGAATGGTAATGTGTTGTGAACTATTTCCACATATCATTATTCAATTATTGGATTTATTGATTTGATAATCAATATCATTTTTGTGAACTAATTCTTGGAATATTGTTGGTTTATCATTTCAAGTTAAAAGGTCTCAATAGGATGTGTTTTGATATCCATAATGTCAGTTAATTGAACTACTTCATTAACTGGATATTCATTATAAACAAGACATATTTAAATCCCAATACTTTAATTATCTTGCTCTTAGTTGGGTTAGATCTATATCTGCCTAATTAAGATAGGATTTAGATTAGTTTCTTTTGCTTGCATCATAGAATAAGCTTGCATTTAGAGTAAATTTTACATTCTTTTAAGTCCTCTCCTTAAAGAGGCAAAATTTTAGTTGTGGCTTGGTTGAACCCAAATCATCTTAAGGGTCATTCTCTTGCCTGATCAGCAAGAAGAAGTGATCTGATATCCCTGTCTATTGGTAGTTAAAGATACATTATAAACCAATAGCAGTAGGGAGAAGGTAACTGGACCTAGTTAAACCAATCGGAGCCACCACACCAAACGGAAAAGGAGTTGCTTTAAGGTCTGGACCAGGTGGTTATCCCCCAATGTTGTTGCAGCGATTTTCGAGGCATCAACACTCCCAAAGCCACAAATACCCAAGAAATATAAGAATGTAAAAATCCTTTGCATGTTCATAAGAATACAGAGTCCAAGTCTATCGGCGAACATTCCATGCCTATGGAGGAACAAGCGACAACGCCCCAGCATACTGAAATTATCGCTACTCTGCCCACATTAGAAATTGTTCCGCAAGTAACTAAAATACCTCTAATTGATGTGTTCTATAGCCCCTTCCACAAGGCTATAGTTAGAAGGCATAGAAAAAGGAGAAGGGTAGATACACCCAAATTCCCACCTGGAAATGAGCCAATGGATGTTGTTTGGAAGGACATTCCTTTCAATTCGACTGAGAACTTGAATACACTATCACATTTCATAGGAGCATACGCATCAGCCACTATTGACAAGGCTACTGAAGTCTCTATTTTACTAAGGGAAAAAGAGGAGAGGACTGCACAGCTCGAACAAGAGCTCGAAGCAAAGAAAGAAAGTGCAAACAGGAAGGTGGTGGAGTAGCTCGCACAATTGTAGCAAGACATGGGGGTCTTGAAAATAAGCCATGAAAGCCAATATATCGGTGAAAAGCATGCAACTCCAAGAAATGCAGCAACCCATCGAAAGATACAAGGATGTTACCGCTACTATGGTCTTCATTAAAGAGGCCCTGGAATTAAATTCCCTTCTGGTGAAACAGTAGGAGTATTTCTTCCAGAAGATGTCACACATTATTCCCTATCTAACTACTAGCGACTAGCTGACAGATAAGGAAATCGACCAGAGAACAATGTTTAATGATTTAAACACAAGAATCTCTGAGTTCATCAAATGGCAGGAAATAGAATATGGAAGGAAAGCTATTTTACCCGAGATTGATGAAACCCATAAAGACATTCTCTTCATGGATTGGGATAAGAGAATCAAAAAGGTCGAGCTAGCAGTCACAAGGGTAGCCGGGGTATTAAAGAATATCATTAAGGTAGTGAATCACATCCTATTCGCCACCAATCTCATTAAAGAAGGCAATATGAAAAAAATGCCCGATTTAAAAGCTTTGTATAAAATTTGGAAAGAAAATGTGGGGAGTCAAAGAAACGCAATTACAAAATTGACCACAACCAACTGAGAGTCGTATTGGAAGTATCTTGTTAAGCCACACAGCCAGATTATGACTCTCAACTATTCTCTTCATACGACTCAATGGATGCTACGACCTCTCACTGATGTGATCTTCACAAGACAACTCAGGAAGCATTTCGAGGCACCTCCTCAAATTCAACCGATGACCGATATTTGTGATTTAAAAGAAAATTTGGCAGACAAAAATTCATCCTCTTATTTCTGCTCATTTAGTCTCTGTTTATTTTTGGAGTTAGTTACCTATTTAGGAGGAAGGTTGTTTGAAACCTCCTCAGATTTTGTATAATCTATTTTTTCATATTAGCTAGAAAAGTATTTATACTCTTCTCGTGCATTTAGATAAGGGTCCAGAATTTTATCAAAAACGCTTTCAAAGAATTCACTATTGTAATTTTGTGAATGCTTTCGTGAAATTATGGAACATGAACATTTCTTTTAGATATCAGACTACTTTCCTTTGTTGATGCACTTTTGTATTCCTGGGAGACAATTTGATTTTAAGAAAGAAGTTGGTCCATGTCATTTGTCAAATGAGCAGGACTTCACACATATGGTACTATTATCTTGTATGATTGATTTTGTTTACATTTAATTAGTGTCAAAACTTTACTTTCATGAATTGCATGTGAGATTTATTATTTATGTTAAGCGTTAATGCCACCTTTATATGATGCCTAGTTGGAATTTTGATTTTCATATATAACTCATCATATATGCGATATATTGAATAAATTTCTTTGACTAACTATTTATTCAAAGGAATTATATTTTACGTTACCATTTCTGTTTAGTTGTGTTCAATCTTCATTATCAAATGTTAAATAGATATCTTTGTAGATCACATAACACACAGGAACACCCGGGTTTATATTAGAATAAGTTAGTTAGAGAAATTGCATCATAGAATAGGTCATTTAGATTATCATTATTCTATTCAAACACTTATGAACCACCCTATCTCATCTTAAAACCCACACTGGAAATCTGGTCCCATTATCCCCAGTCAGAGCCACCATTTTAAATGAAAAGGAGCTATCTTAAGGTCTGAACCGAGTGGTTATCCCCCATGTTTCGGAAACAAAATTTTTTGGTCGCAACAACAGACAACAACACCACAAGAAGTAGAAACAACAACAGTAGTGAGAAAAAAACTAGCACAGGACAAAGGCAAGGGGATGATTGTTGAGAACCCATAGGCTGAGAAAAGCTACAAGTTCAGAGAAGATCCTATTATTGAGAGAGTAGCTTTCAAAATAGAGGTGAAGAGAAAACAAAATAAAATGAGAGTAGAAAGGAGGAAGAGTGAGAAGCAAAGGTTGGAGGATGCAGAGAGGAAGTTGCAAGAAACAAAGAAGAAGCTAAAAAAAGACCATGAGCTAAGAAGGAGAGAAATGGAAGAGAAGTAGAAACAAGAACAAGAAGAAAGGCAAGGCACAATGACAGAGAAAGCTACACTTATTCAGGTTGAGGAGTTAGAGAAGTCATCAAATGAAGAAGAGGGTGAGCAGGTGCAGATTCAGGAACTTTGCTTAGTAGATTGAGAAAATGGTGGAAGCAACGAACATGGAGTTGGAACTAGGAGACACAGGACAAAGATACTGACGCCATGCTGAGAACATTTGAGGTCACACCCTAGTCTCCACCACTTCCAGAATCAAATTCAGTCCCGAGCGAGCAAGGAGAGGTTGTTCTCCTTGATGATGATACAATGATGGATGTGTACAATCTGTCATTTGATGAATCATAACAAAATATTGTATAGGCACGAAGAAAGAAACTCCCAGATGATCACGTGTCTCTTGCACATATAGAGGAAAGGATGATTGTGTTAGATGTTAAAAGACATCCAGCTACCATGGGCGGTGCCTCTAAGGCTTATGAAGAAGCCATGAGTTCAAATATCAATTTCTTCTTAGCAGAGAATGATCAGGTGGCAAAGGAATTGCAGGAGGACAGGTAGAGGATTGAACAATCCGCAGGATCCGCTATGGAAGAGATGATAAAAGTGATACGTGTTGAAGTATCCACTATTGAGACCACCATGTGGAAATTGTATGACAAATTTGTCACTGTGCACAAGGTGATTTTCAGGAGCAATGCATGATGATTGCCCAAACTCTCAAATACATACACAGTACTATTACGCATGTACAGGAATGGATAATGAGGTAGAAGGGAGCCCCTATTTACTTGAAGAATATAATGAAGCTGTAGGAAGAGATAGATAAAGCATGGATCCATATGTTGATCCAAGACTATGAGAAGCTCCCTCTGCTCATCACTAACATTGAAGCTTCCTATGCATGGTTTCTTAAGATTCTGGATATCACAATGAGGACACACAGGATCCCTTCAATCGGATCCCTCACTCAAGCCATGAAGAAGAACCAAGTCTTGTTGGAGGTCAATAGGTACATGGAATAGTTGATGTGATAGGCCACTAGCAATGACTTGCAGTTGAGTGCAAAGAACATGTAGAAGTACATTGGTGGTCTAGCCACAACTAGGAAAATGTTGTGCATGCTCTAAGATGAGTTTGAAAAAGGTTCCGAAACCATATACGTGGAATCCATGGAGGCACGAGTTCGTTTCTAGAAGGACAACACCAAACAATACGGGGAAGCAATAGTGTAGTACCAAGTTTGGTATCAGTTCATCGCCAAAGACCATCAAGAGGATATTACTGAGTTGGTATTTCCATAAGATTTTGAGTGATGGTGTTTGTCTTGTTAGGTTAACTCAAGCTTATTTTTTCCCACATGGGTTTATGTGGAAATTGTATTATTATTTGTAAGTATATTGTAAGTGAAATTCCAAGCGTCATTAGTGGAATGTGAACAATCACTATGTAATGTAAAGAGTTATTTGTAAAGGAGTTGAAGAGTCATGAGGGCAGTCAAAGAGTCAAAGGGGAATGTCAGTGGTCACACCACCCTTTGTTATATAGAACCTCATAACTCATAGAACGAGCTTTTGGGAGCCAAGCTTTTAGCTAGGCATTGCTTAGAGAAGGCTTGGAGAGTATTGTGACGAGTCGTGGCTTCTCCACAATGTAGGGCGAGTACACTTCTTTGGAGGAGCAAGCATTGCTGACTGTAGTGTTCCACTATTGTGGCTAGTGGCTGTCAATGGTGTATGTATGGATGGAACTTTCAATTAATAATATAACCGAGCCAACACATTTTCATGCATATGTTGTGATTATAGTTGGACTATTATGGTTGCTGTAGCAATGTATGTTATTTAACTTGGGCATTTGTGTATGAACTATTTTGTATGAAATTGTATGAATCTTTTTGAAGACGTGTTTTTGTATTAACCCATCACTTTGGTTTGTGGACTATTCCACTTTCTAGCTTGTGATGTCATTATGCTCGCGTGTTCCTTTCAAGCTGTGTACTATTACAGGCTTCTAAGGGACACACTTCCTTTTCCCCTGAGTGCGTTAGAACCCCCATGCATCTCACTTGAGTCACTGCAAGGTCACACACTTACTTCCCACCAAAGTCATCATACTTACCTCTGTGCGCTACCATGATCAAGGAACTACATTACCACCCACTACTAAGACTCCTACTCCAAATGGTTTGAGGTCTAGTTGAGGCTTCTTACTAGGGAGATCCCCTTGACATGTTGGTGGGTCTAGTACTTTCTTTTTTTTGCTGAAGCAAGAGTCAATCCTTCTATACCATTAAGCCAAAAATATTTTACATAGTGTACAACCGTCCACCAGGTACTATGGACTCAGAAAAAAGATTGCTAACTGCCTAAGGCATGACCCCCCAACCCAAAAAATGTAACCTCTGAAACCTTTAGAATATAAACAATGTATGTGCTAAAAGGTTAATAGGATGTTTACAAATCCATGGATTTACCCATGCAATCGCTCACCAGACTAACCTCTTTAATCGTGACTGTCCATTCCATTTTCTCAATCTGATGGTGGAGGAGGATATCCCCCCAAGAAGGCACTCGATGATTATCTCCCCGGCCCCACCAAACTGCACGATCATTCCTAATCGTTGATCTGCACCGCTAAATCCAAAGGATGAGAGAGATATCGCGCAGTTCAAGGGAACCAAACTTTAGTATGTGATAAGGGCGGTTTTGTTGGGTCCCTATAATACTAGTGATTACCTGTTATAGACATTTTTGTGCCTGGCATCACTGAGCATGAAATGTCAATAATCAAGGGATCCAAAGTCCCTAAACATGTTGTTCCTACCCCTAGAGGAACAAGGCCAAGTAACCACAGCAATTCACAAAAGTTCTCCACTTGAAAACACTCAAAACAAGGCAATTCTGGATCATGTCAACTGCTCCACTGAGCATCTGCGCTGAATTTCAACTGCTCCACTGTCTACCTGTGTTGAATGTCAACTGCAAAGAAGGCTACCTGCGCTGAGCGAGTTTGGACAAGTGGCAGAGTCATTCCTCAAGGTGTCAATGCCCAGGAAGCTTCCAAAATGACACTTGGATCAGGGAATTCGACTGGTGATGAGTAAGAGGTTCCAAATCTCCAAGTGGAAGCAAGAACCTCCAAGTGGACTCAAGAACTAAAGTGGGAGAGGACACTAGTCAGCTTCATACCAGCCTCAAGCTGACTCATCCTCTCTCCAAAACTCCTATATATAGATCTCTCTCATGAGGTCTGGGGAGGCTGGAATTTGGTATTTTCAAAGAATTGCTGTTGGTTTGTGGCTAGAAACATTGGGTGTGTTATGCTTTGAAGGGAGCTGAAGAAGGAATTCCATTCTGTTGGGAAGGAGATGCTGGATTGGAGCCCTATGGGTTGTATCACTTCCTGAACCCTGTTACTTTCAATAAAGCTATCTTGATTCTTTCCTATATGCTGGTGTATTTTGTATGATTGCATTGGTATATTTGATTTACTTCTAATCCTGAATCATTTGTGAATATGTGTATTTGCCTTTGTATTGTGTTCTTCTCTTGTTGCAAGTAGCTGTTCTCTTGTCACAGGTAGCTGTTCTCTTGTGATCTCGTGGGATTCAAGTAGCTGTTCTCTTGATCAAGCGAGGAGGCAAGTAGCTGTGGACACACAAAGGGAAGAGGATCTAGTTCGAGGGACAACCGGAAGACAATAGTAAGTCTGCCGATCTCCTCTCTTTCATATTTCATAAAGGAATAAATCATGATAGCTGTATTCGTTTGTTGCTAAGGCGCTGTCACACCTTAGGTGGATAGGATCGTCCTAAATAGGAATTTTTCCCCACAACAAATTGGCGACTCTGCTGGGGAGAAGAACTTGTTTATTCATTTCATTTGTGTTTCCATCATAGACTTGACAGCAATTCTTGAACTGCATCTTTCCCGGATGCAAAGTAAAAGTTGCTGCTTTGATCGAGTATGTTGGACTTGTCTATGATCTAAACTAGATCCACAAATGATTTGATTGATCCTTGTGATAGTCTTTAGTAACTTATCAAAGAATCCCTCTGTTTATACCTTGCTTGTGTTTCTGATTTGGCCTGAAACAATTGATTTTTGAGCATTTTGTGACCCAGAAACCAAGGGAAACGAGAGTTTCTCTCTCCAGCGCAGGCACTGTGAAGGAAGTCTGCATTTCAACGCAGGTCCCGAAGGGGCTACCTGTGCTGAATGTCAAACTAACAGTGTTGGACCTGCGCTGAACCAGTGTGGCCTTATGCAGCTGGGGTTCTTTGTCCTTTTTTGCCCTGCTTTGATCTCTGTTTTTGCAGCCTTTAACCAAGTATAGGTGCTGGTCTGATAACCCTTTTCTTTGCCTGAATTCCGCCCCAATTTTTGTACAAAAAGATTGTGAATGTTTTTATGTATTTGTGGCATCATTTACAGTCTTCCTTTGCATGACTAAAGTAGTCTTTCTGTAGCCTTTGATTCAGATCTGATTGAGAGTGATCTTAGAAGAGAGTTCATTGGCTGTTTGTTCAGATTGATTATAGTTTTACTTTTGCTTATTGGTTCGAATTTGTCTCTTTCAAAGTATCAAAACAAGTCGTTATTTCGAAAATAGCAAAGTGATTGTAATCTCTTCTACCCTTGTTGATTTCGAAGAAAGTGAACTTGTTTATTTTGATCATTGTAAAAGCAAATTCAAATTTGTGCAAAAAGCTTTCTTTGTAGGCATTTATACTAAGAAAGTTGAAAACAAACACTTGCATTGTGCATTTTGCATTTGATAAGTTTGCATGTTGGATTTAGGGAAAGTGCATTAGAGTGTGCTAATTGCTCTTTGAGAAAAGATAGTCGCTCTCTTTTCCCTTAGTAGCTAGGATTTTCAAAGTTGAAAGATTGTAAAGCTTGCTTATCATCTTAGACTGCATTTAGGAATTTGTATCATACATCTCGTGGTGAACCTTGAAAGGAAAACTTTAAAAATATCAACCTAAAATAAACTGAATGAATCTAACAACGCTTTGTAACATAACGCACAACATAGAGGTCTAGGCTAGAGACGTGTTCCGGCGTCGTTAAACATAGTGACTGTCGATCTTGAAGAAGGTGGGTGATTCCTCCTGAGAGTCGGTGGCGCTAATACGGATTTGTGCTCCCACGTACCGTCGCGTATATATTGGGAGACCCCTATAGGCATATATCTTTTATCCTTAGGAAGCCGTGTCGGCCGCCCTACTGATCGCAATGCAGTGAACACAGCATTCACGAAGATCGACCACCCGTACCGTAAAAAGTATTCTGTGGTTTTGCGAAAAGTTTGGCACACCCTCTGCCTAGATCTCCAGAGCAGTTTCTTTTGGACTTTTTCAGACTCTATAACAGAAAAAATCCATCCGAGCATTTGTCACTTCGGGCTCGTTAAAACATCGAAGGAGACTAGAGTCATCTTTAGCTTTTTCTCAACTCTTTAAAACTGAAAAAGCCAGTTGTGTCTAAAAGCGTCGTTAACAATTTATTTTAAACGGAACAATCACCCTTTAATCCTGCGTTGATCTTTTGGTTGAAAAGATGGAGCACACCAACCAAGGAGTTCCCTTGGGTGGAAATCCTAGTCCCTTCTCCTCTTGGGGAGATGTTGGTGCGCCCCACATGGCCACATTGTCGCTTCTAGGACTGACAATTGGCCTACCAGTTTGGCTCTTTTCGACCAATGTCATTCAGAATACCACCACTCCTGAACAGTCGAGTCAACAGTTAGATCAGACAAGAGTTGCCTCCCAGCCTTCCACTTCATCTTCCTCCCCTCCTTCCTCTTCGCTTGACGGAACTGGTCGATCAAAAAATCGGGTTCCTAAGGAGAAGAAGGAAAAGAAGAAGAAAGAAAAGAAGAAGAAGGAGCCTAAGGCGACTGGGGGAAAACAAATGTCATCTAACAAAAATCCACACACCGCACTCATAAGGCCTAAATCGCCATGCGTCATATGCAGGGGAGACCACTTCCATAGAGATTGTCCCTGTATCCCACAGATACTAAGAGACTGGTCCCCCCGTTTGCACAATTCGGGAGCATCGACCTCTGATAGCCAAGTCGACTTCTTACCGTCAACTAGTGGGAGTGAAGCTCTAGGACAGAATGGGAAAGTTAAATTTCCCTGCAGACTGTGTGAAGGCGATCACGCCATCCACCGTTGTCCCTTCTTAGACGAAGCAAAAAGAGTCCTGGAAGATCGCCCGATTTTACGAGCGAATCTTCCTCCTGGATATCAAAGACTCCTGCCAAGTCCCTCACTAGTTGAGAATCCGGCTGAACCGCTTAGATGGTCAGCCGAAGCACCTGTCATTGAAGAAGAACCGTCTGGATCCATGCCTGACGAAAGTCAAAAGGTTGATACGACAGTTGACCCGGTTTTGCCTTCAGAGGCTCCATCTTTGAATGACACCATCACAGAGGAGAATATAGACGTCACCATCCAAGTTCTCTTCATCAGCACTGACTCTAATGATCGAGGGGGCAATGCCACCATTCCTTTGTCGCAGGAAGGAAGTTCATCAGAGCGCTATCCGGCCGTATATTCGGTCCCACCACCAAGCAACCTGGTTGTGTCCTTTGATTGGAACCAACTAGGCAGACCCCGGTTGCCAGCCAGTATACCGTTCAAAATTATTTGTCAAATATACAGAATGGTAATGGCTGGCACTATCATTGATGAGGGGCATCTGTGAGTATCCTTTCCTCTATTGCTTGGAAAGCGCTTGGTTCGCCAGCGCTTTTGCCTGAGATGAGAAGTCTATCGGGCTTTGATAAAGGAACCAGTCGACCTTTAGGGATCCTCCCCAATGTGCCAATAACATTGAAAGGGAAGACCGTTCAAATGAACATGATGGTCGTTCAAGGACCCTTGGATTATAACCTACTCCTTGGACGAGACTATATATATTGCATGGGAGCTGTAGTCTCCTAACTCTTTAGAGTAATGTGTTTTCTGCATGGAGGAAGAATGGTCAAGCTCGTGGACCAACTTTCGTTTCCCGGATCACACATCGCAAATAGTCATGTGCCATCCCTAAATGGTCTATTCATGCAAGAAGTGTCTCAACCCACGGTCCGTCCTCCTGATGAGCGCGAGTAATCTGGGAGGATATGACTGGAACCCAGGGGGCATGCATCCTGGTCTGCTTCGGCAGGAAAACTTTGGGTATAGAATAGGTTTCCGCGGGAGAATATGACTAGTCCGTACCCCATCCGTGGGTGGAAGAGGGGTTGTTCTGGAATAAGATTCTCTTGTCAAAGTTATGAGAGGGCGGGGGGTCATCACTCACCTTTGTTTATTTCGGTAGACACTGCCAAAGAATTGTTTTGTTTGAAAGATTAACGAGACAATCTTTGGGTAACCTGAAAGAGGTAGGCCTCTCCCGATAAAACAAATGTTTTATCTGCAAATTGAGGGGTAACCTTGAAACTCTGTTTTATACCTGGGGGCATGCAAACCTTTTGGAGTGCAAGCAAGGGGCGACTATTTATTTTTTAAATTTTTAGGTCCTCCCTTTAAACCTGTAGGTCTAACCCTTTAAACTCCTAGGATTAGCCGTTTCCGAACTTGCATAAAGAAAGGATGGGGAGCAAAGCTTAGTGAGATGAAGCTCCATAAAAAATAGAATCTTGATGAGACACTCTTATCTTATGACTGGGTAATCGAGCAGTTTTAGCATAAAGTTCATGCTCGTTAAAAAATAAACGCAAGATCCGAGCAGTTTTAACGCGGTCTTCATGCTCGTTAAAAAATAAATATAAGCAGTGAGCAATGTTTCCTCCAGAGTTTAAGCTCATTTTTAACTAAAAAATGAACCTATCCTAGTAAATAACCACTGTGATCGTAAATTTATCAGCCATAAAAGCCTTGGTCGTGTTTGCACCTGCCACCTCCACTTTCATTTGGCCGATCGTTCACCTCCATATGATTGTTTACCCATTTTGAGGAACAACTGCGAAGAGTGATTTCACCTAGCCATCCTTGTGACACTGCCGTGATTGGAAAATTCCAACCTGTACCTGGAATCAGTTGCTATCCCTGTTTATCACTCGTTCCTCAAAAGACGAGTCTTCTTTAAGCTCTTTTCAACTGACTCGTAAAATATGAAAAGATTGCCGAGTTTTGGCCTTCCAGCTCGTTAAAAGGACAGGAAGAGCTATCCCTCCTCTAGATTTTAATCTTTTTGGACCTGAGGGATTATTGCACAAAAAGGTTGAGCGCTTTTTTATTCGGCTCGTTAAAGTTATCGAAAACTCATCCCTTCTATATTGTTTTATATTTTTTCGGACTTAAGGGATTAGATGACGAAAAAGGAATTTTGGAGTTAACTTTATGTACCTTTTCAGACTCTCTAAAAATGAAAAGGACCGAGTTATCCTTGTCGTTAGACTCGTTAAAATGATTAAATAGCGACAAACTTGTCTTTAGATGAGAACGAGTTTCCCTATCGCTAGGCTCGTTAAAACATAGCGATGGGCTTGCCCGAAGGGCAGGTTATAGAACAAGCATATGTTATCCTCCTCAAGCTTGACAAAAATAAAGAGGTACTGGTCAGCAATGACTGGGGAAAAATTGGGAAAGATCAAGAGAACTTTGATGGTAGCAGGTCGCTCTTGAACATGACACTTTTCCTCCGTACCACAATCGGGTTGGGTTGTTTCATTCACCGGTCACATCACCATGGTCTTGCCATACCATCCATATTTGGGGTAATGCTACCAATCCATCGCATCAGTGTCACCATATGTTCAAGAGAAGTCATTCAGAAAGAGTCAACCGGGTCCCATCCACTGCCATACATTATCCTTCATCCATTCATGACCGCCACCCTGAATCATATGTCACAGATAGTTTTCACCTCCATTAAAATCATTAGCTCCGTTCCGTGTCACTGATGTGAGATTCATTAAGGCCCTCCTTTGACGGATCGCTCCTTGTCGACATCAGCTCATTATCCAAGGAGTTGATCTAGGAACAACCCCTTCAGTACTTTGAAGCTTGCATGCCTCAATGGCAAGTTTCTCACTTCCGGCGACAGGTATACATCAATGACCTTCGACCAGAAGATTTTGCGTGGTGTTCGATGCCAAGTCCTTTATTCACACCACGTGAATTGTACTGCAGTACCTTGAGGGTCATTATCATTATCGGTGATTCCTCTCGCGCTTGTTAACGATTTACATCATTGACCGGTAATCAAGCGATGTCTTTCCATGTTCGAATTCAGCGCAATTCTCACATGGATCGACTTGTACTTAGAGTGAAGATCGAACGAGTTTGAAGACCCCGGATCTAGTTTCATCCATCCGAGCTGCGATATATATTCAGGAAAAAATAAAGACATTTGACATGTACATCATTGCAGCAGATGATCATCCTACTCAAAGGATGATAATTTCACCAAAATTATCAGTCTACCATCAGACGATCGTCTGTTCTATGTACAAAAAATGAGTTTATAAAGCTGAGCATGGGAATGCCCGCCTCAGCTAGATCATGAAAGCAGTATGAATCATAATGTATTGTATTGTATTTTATTACAGGTCTCCTCCCAGCAGATGGATGAACTTCGGACCCTCCTGGATAAAGCATTTCACCCGATAAACGGCCTCATACTTTAGGGGGCAACTGTTATAGACATTTTTGTGCCTGGCATCACTGAGCATGAAATGTCAATAATCAAGGGATCCAAAGTCCCTAAACATGTTGTTCCTACCCCTAGAGGAACAAGGCCAAGTAACCACAGCAATTCACAAAAGTTCTCCACCTGAAAACACTCAAAACAAGGCAATTCTGGATCATGTCAACTGCTCCACTGAGCATCTGCGCTGAATGTCAACTGCTCCACTGTCTACCTGCATTGAATTTCAACTGCAAAGAAGGCTACCTGTGCTGGGCGAGTTTGGACAAGTGGCAGAGTCATTCCTCAAGGTGTCAATGCCCAGGAAGCTTCCAAAATGACACTTGGATCAGGGAATTCGACTAGTGATGAGTAAGAGGTTCCAAATCTCCAAGTGGAAGCAAGAACCTCCAAGTGGACTCAAGAACTAAAGTGGGAGAGGACACTAGTCAGCTTCATACCAGCCTCAAGCTGACTCATCCTCTCTCCAAAACTCCTATATATAGATCTCTCTCATGAGGTCTGGGGAGGCTGGAATTTGGTATTTGCAAATAATTGTTGTTGGTTTGTGGCTAGAAACATTGGGTGTGTTATGCTTTGAAGGGAGCTGAAGAAGGAATTCCATTCTGCTGGGAAGGAGATGCTGGATTGGAGCCCTATGGGTTGTATCACTTCCTGAACCCTGTTACTTTCAATAAAGATATCTTGATTCTTTCCTATATGCTGGTGTATTTTGTATGATTGCATTGGTATATTTGATTTACTTCTAATCTTGAATCATTTATGAATATGTGTATTTGCCTTTGTATTGTGTTCTTCTCTTGTTGCAAGTAGCTGTTCTCTTGTCACAGGTAGCTGTTCTCTTGTGATCTCGTGGGATTCAAGTAGCTGTTCTCTTGATCAAGCGAGGAGGCAAGTAGCTGTGGACACACAAAGGGAAGAGGATCTAGTTCGAGGGACAACCGGAAGACAATGGTAAGTCTGCCGATCTCCTCTCTTTCATATTTCATAAAGGAATAAATCATGATAGCTGTATTCGTTTGTTGCTAAGGCGCTGTCACACCTTAGGTGGATAGGATCGTCCTAAATAGGCATTTTTCCCCACAACATTACCCCATTACTATTGTAGTTATACCCCTTATTTATATTGTTGTGCCCCTATTACCCCCATATTGTTATTTCTGTGCCCCATAGAATCCCTCTATTGTTATTTTTGTGGCTTTATATTATTATTGTTAGGTCGGCTGGATTATATTGTGACTCCTTAGACTCCTATATATAGAAATGAGGTTTTGTCATTTGTATCATCCAAGAATTGTTCATTTATGTAATGTAAAGGAGGTTTCCCCCTCGAAGAGGTTGAATTCTAAGGCGTTGATCTTTCTTTTCTATCTTTTCTTGAGCTGGTTTCATAACATTTGGTATCAGAGCTTTGGATTCTAGGGTTTCGCTGCTCCAAACAGGTCATCGTGGTATTTTCGCTATAATTTTTTTTCTGTGACGTTTCAGACATCACAAACAAAACCCATTTGAGAAGCAATTGCGCTGAATCTTGAGTCCGAAATTCAGTGCTTTTCGCGTGATATTTTCGTAGATATGAGCTGAGGAAGTTGGTCTTTTTGCATATTCCTGAATTACACTCAAAACAGGTGACCTGGGAAAAATCGTCATAACTTTCTTTCTAAGCATAGGATTGAAATTTTGTAGGAAGGTACAGAAAGAGGACGGACTGTAGTTTTCTTTTATATATTTTTTAGAGTCAAAGGTTGAAGCAGTGACACGTGGCACTTCATACAAGTTCTCTCTACTGAAATAGTCTATAATCAGGTCACTGCGGGAGATTGTGCATAACTCTTTCTTGGAGAATCCAATTTGGATCAGACTAGTGGCATTGGAAAGAGGGCATACAAGGCTACTACAGGTCACAATTTCAGAACTGGATGATTCGAAATTACAGAGATACATCAGATTCAATATCAAGCTTCTACAAAGTAAAAAAAGGTGTGTAGTTCTTTTTTAATTTGTGCATAAGCTTGGTTTGAAGGAATTCAAAGGGAATAGTAAAGCATTATTATCAGTAACTGATGCCCTAAGGAAAGAAAATGCAAACACCTAGTAAGGAACCTGAAAGCTCTAGCATGACTCATGAAGAAGAGGAAGAAATGCTACATGATATATCAAAATTACAAGAACAAGTGCAACAAATGTCACACTCACAAAAGCTAACAGATGCTAAGATAAATGGCATGGAATCTAAGATAAATGGTGTGGAATCTAAGATAAAGGGCATGGAAGCTAAGATGGATGATCTGAAGACAGATTTGAGGACAGATTTGAAGACAGACATGGCAGATTTGAAGACAGATTTGACAAATTTTCTACAAGAAATACTTACTAATGGTGAAAAGGTTGTAAAGGAAACTCATGATGTGAACAAAAGAAATGTTAATCATGATTCCATAGACTCTAATGTTGGATCGAAGACCCACCATATTCCAAAAATCGATATGAGGAAGTTTGATGGCAAGGATCCCGCCACATGGATATTACAGATGGAGCAATTCTTCGATCTCAATAATGTGCAAAACACACAAAAGGTACGTATGGCAACTTTATATTTGGAACCAAATCAGTTTGTATGGTATCAATGGCTTTGTTCTCGTAAACAATTTATCACTTGGGCAATTTTTACGGAAGAATTGATAGCACATTATGAGGATACAAAAAGCAACACTTTTTTAGCCAATTGATAAGTCTCAAACAAAAGGGTTCAATAATGGAGCACATTGAGGAGTTCCAAAAATTGAACATAAGGGTAAACGATATTCCAGAGGAGCATAGGATTGATGTGTTCATAGGGTCTTTAAAGGATAATATCCAACATGATGTGTGCCTTTGGGAACCTGATTCATTAGAGAAGGCATTCAGGTTAGCAAGAAAAATGGAAAGCAAAATTATGGCAACTAGGAAGCATACCATTCACAACTATAAAGACGGAAGTGTTGTTGCCCATAGTCTTCCACAACCTACAAGGTTGACACCACAACAATTGGAAGAAAAAAGAGCAAAAGGGCTTTGTTACAATTGTGATAGCAAATACACAAAAGGTCATAAGTGTGCTGAGAAGAAATTATTCTACATAGATTGTGAAGAGGAAGAAGAAAAGGAGCAAGAAAGGTCAAAAGAAGAGGATATATTCCAAGAACAAAGCCTAGATGAAGAACGAATAAATCCGACCATATCTTGTAATGCATTGGCGGGAATTACCACTCCTCAAACCATCAAGATAGAAGGACAAATCAAGAAGAAAAAGGTAATAGTGTTGATTGATTCAGGAAGCACCCACAATTTTATTCATTGTAGGGTAGCAAAAGAATTGAATTGCTTCCTATATCCAGCACCAGAGTGTCAAGTGATGATTGCAAATGGAGGAACAATAAATTGTTCTGGAAAGTGCCATAATATCAAGCTATCCATGGGAGAATATGTATTGACTAGCCCAATGCTTTCCATTCCAATGGGAGGTGCTGATGTTGTACTAGGAGTCCAATGGCTACAATCCTTGGGTACAATAGCTTTTAATTTTCAAGAACTTTTCATGAAATTTTCTGTGGAAGGAAAGGAAGTTGAATTAAGGGGTATTGCAGGGAAACCAGGAAAGATAATCAGCTCTAATGGCATGACAAAGCTTCTAAAAAAGGAGCAAAGAGGTGTAATTGCACAATTATTTTCGCTAGATGTTTCCACATTGGAATCATCTATTTCTCCAGATCTCCAAAAAGTCTTGGACAATCATTCCAAGGTATTTGAGACTCCCAAAGGTCTCCCACCTATGCGTGATCATGATCATGCTATTCATCTGATTCCAGGAAGTGTTCCTCCAAACATCAGGCCGTACAGATATCCATATGTCCAAAAAAGTGAAATTGAACGTATGGTTGCAGAAATGCTAGAGGCTGGTATAATTCAACCGAGTCAAAGTTCTTTCTCAGCTCCAGTAGTATTGGTGCACAAGAAGGATGGATCATGGTGCATGTGTCCAGATTATAGGGAGCTCAACAAGCTCACTATTAAAGATAAGTTCCCCATTCCTGTCATTGATGAATTACTGGATGAATTGCATGGATCAATTTACTTCACCAAGTTGGATCTTCGTTCGGGATATCATCAAATCAGAATGAAGATTGAAGACATTCCGAAAACAGAATTTAGAACTCATGAGGGTCATTATGAATTTTTGGTCATGCCTTTTGGCCTTACCAATGCACCTTCAACATTTCAAGGTTTGATGAATTCAATTTTCAAACCATTCCTTAGAAAATTTGTGTTGGTATTTTTTGATGATATACTAATCTACAACAAGTCTTGGAAGGATCATGTTGAACATGTTGACAAGGTGCTACAACTATTGGAGGAGAAACAATTATATGCAAAAAGATCCAAATGTTTCTTTGGAGTCCAGGAGGTGGAATATTTGGGTCATATTGTATCTCATGAAGGAGTTAAGGTAGACCCTAGCAAAATTAAAGCCATTAAGGAATGGAAAATCCCCACATCCATAAAGCATCTGCGAGGATTTCTTGGGTTGACAGGGTATTATCGCAAGTTCGTTAAGAATTATGGGAGAATAGCAGCACCTCTAACAACATTATTGAAGAAAGATTCATTTTCATGGACTCCGGAAGCAACAAAGGCCTTTAAACATCTTAAAGAGGCAATGTGCCAAGCACCGGTCTTAGCTACACCGGACTTCACAAAAACCTTTATTGTGGAATGTGATGCTTCAGGAAATGGAATTGGTGTTGTTCTAATGCAAGATGAAAGACCCATTGCTTTTGAAAGTCGTCCAATCAAGGGAAAGTTTTTAAGCAAAGCTATTTATGAGAAGGAAATGTTGGCAATACTCCATGCACTTAAGAAATGGCGACCCTACCTAATGGGAAGACACTTCAAGGTAAAAATGGATCATGATAGCCTTAAATACTTTTTAGAACAAAGATTATCCTCTGAAGAGCAACAAAAGTGGGTCACAAAGATGTTGGGTTATGACTTTGAAATCATCTACAAAAAAGGGAAGCAAAATGTGGTGGCAGATGCACTCTCAAGAAAGGATGAGGATATGGAAGCATTGTTGTGTGCCATTTCTATTATCCAACCAGATTGGATAAACGAAGCAAAGGAGGAATGGAAGAATGACGAAGAAGTGTGGGCACTTATTCGAAAGCTACAACAAGATTCCAGTACTTCTGATACATTTAGCTGGAAAAATGATTCGTTATGGTACAAAGATCGCTTATACCTCTGTAAGAATTCCCAGCTAAAACAAAAGATTCTTATGGAATTGCACACTTCTCCCTTAGGAGGGCACTCAGGATTTTTAAAAACTTACCACAGGGTTAAGAAGGAATTTTTTTGGGATGGCCTTAAATCAGATATTCAAAATTTTGTGGCGGAATGTTTGGTTTGCCAACAAAATAAAGTTGAAACAATTAAGACACCGGGTCTATTACAACCTTTATCCATTCCAAGCCAACGTTGGGAGGAGGTTTCAATGGATTTTATCACAGGTTTACCCAAGTCTGAGGGAAAGAGTGTCATCATGGTGGTAGTTGACAGACTTACCAAGTATGCACACTTTTGTGCATTATCACATCCATTTAAAGCCAGTACAGTTTCTACTGCATTTATGGAAACAGTTCAAAAGCTACATGGAAATCCAAAGATTATTGTAAGTGACAGAGATCCCATTTTCACTGGAAATTTTTGGACAGAATTATTTTCTTGTCTTGGTACTCAGTTAGCTCATAGCTCATCTTATCATCCTCAATCTGATGGGAAAACTGAGATAGTAAACAAATGTTTGGAAGGATATCTTCGTTGCTTTGTATTTGATAAACAGACACAATGGGTCAAATGGTTGCCTCTGGCTGAATGGTGGTATAACACTTCCTTCCATACAGCAACAAAAATGACCCCATTTATGGCACTTTATGGGTACCAACCACCATCAATCACATCATATTTAAGAGAAAATTCTAAGGTTCAGCAGTGGAACATCACATCGAACATCAACAACAAGTCCTCCAACTCTTAAAGGATAACCTCGTGTTGGCACAAAATAGAATGAAACAACAGGCAAATCAAAATCGCAGTGAAAGAAGTTTTGATGTAGGTGATTGGGTATTCCTACGGCTACAACCATATAAGAAAATGTCCCTAAAGCAAGCTAAGAAGGATAATAAATTATCACCAAAGTATTATGGTCCGTACAAGGTGTTGGAAAAGATTGGTACTATGGCATACAAATTGGAGCTTCCTGCAGCTTCTCGATTGCACCCAGTTTTCCATGTTTCATGTTTAAAGAAGGTTATAGGCGACAAGCTCCCAGTTCAAACAATATTTCCAGAACTTGATGAGGAAGGAAAAATTATATTGGAACCGGAAGCAGTCACAGAAACAAGAACTCGACAGCTACGAAATCGATCAATTTCAGAGTATCTTATCAAGTGGAAGAACTTATCCGCTGAAGATTCCACATGGGAGGATGAGAATTTTATGCAGAAGTATCCAGAACTGCTCAAGCGTTGAGGACAACACTTTTTTGAAGGAGAGGGGAATGTTGGGTCCCTATAATACTAGTGATTACCCCATTACTATTGTAGTTATACCCCTTATTTATATTGTTGTGCCCCTATTACCCCCATATTGTTATTTCTGTGCCCCATAGAATCCCTCTATTGTTATTTTTGTGGCTTTATATTATTATTGTTAGGTCGGCTGGATTATATTATGACTCCTTAGACTCCTATATATAGAAAGGAGGTTTCTTCATTTGTATCATCCAAGAATTGTTCATTTATGTAATGTAAAGGAGGTTGCCCCCTCGAAGAGGCTGAATTCTAAGGCGTTGATCTTTCTTTTCTATCTTTTCTTGAGCTGGTTTCATAACAGGTTTACAAACCTGGCCCCCCGCTACATGTCGGAAGTTGTATGGAATTGCTTCCAAATCGCAAAAACCAGTTCCCGCTTGAGAGGGGTGTGATCAACCACAAACCACTTGGGAAGCAGTTTTGCCTCTCGAAAAGGGAAATAAAGGGTACCACTACTACCGGAAAAGACAAGATTCCCATCCATCGCCATCTTACCACTAATCCTGAACCCGAAACCATGATTAGTGTTGATCCTTCCCACAGGACGACTACCCTCTAAACTGAGAAATCCATCCAACAAACACCAGGGATTTCTGAAGTTGAAATTACCAGTGCTGCTGAGGTTGACCAAGGCCTGCCTCTCACCAAAGACCTATCTGACAAAAATTAGTGAAACATATAGAGAAATAATCATTGAGACCTTGTCTCTATAGATTTATTTTGATACACTTCTCTATCCTCTTCTGCTTGGCTGTGACAAATTACTTTTAGGCTACCCTGAGGCAATACTTTCCAACCCATTGAAACTCTACGTTCATTACAGTTCACACCTTGTTTGGCTAGAATATCTGCCAGCTTGTTGGCCTTTCTACGCACATGGTTGAACCTTACCGTGCATAGTCCCTGAAGGTGACCCTGAATTCTTTGGAATACTTGGATTAACCTCCAATTTTTTGAGACTTTCTCCGGCCCTGTTCACAACTATTTCTCTTGACCGAGTTAATAACTAACTCAGAGTTAGCTTCTATGATCACATTTAGGCAGTTATCTTGCTTCAGAAATTCTAAACATTGCTCCAAAGCCATTAATTTCACCATGTTGTTAGTGGATTTTCCTAAATGAAAATGGAAGAGGAAGAGAATACTTCCATCCTCATCCCAAAGAACTCCTCCAAAACCCACAGTTCCCAGGTTTCCTTTTGAATCTCCATCTATGTTGTATTTTGAAAAACCTTTTGGGGGAGGATGCCAGAACTCCTTCTCAGTTTCCATTTGGATTACTTTCCTATCCAGGCCTTGTGGAATGAGCCCTTGCATGCCCAACTACCTGAGAATTCTCTTTTCAGATTTTGAGGGAGGATTTTTGGGGAGATTCCTCACTATGGAGCTGACCATCTCCTTGAGCTATTTTAAGATTTACTCAAACAAGTGAAGAGAGGGATTCTTTTCATTTTTGAAGATTCTCTTGTTCCTTTCTTTCCAAACATTCCATATAATGAAGCTTGGCATAAGAGCCCAAGTAGAGTTAAGAACTTCATTATTTGAAAATTTCTTCTCCAACTGCTTAGGGTGTTAGTGATACTCTCTTTTTCCTTATCGGTTTGTTGGAAAATGGTGGCAAATGTATCCCATAGCCTGGATGTGAAAATTCAGCTATTGAGAAGATGTTCCATTGTCTCCTATTGGGTTTCACAGAGTTGGCATCTAGAAGGCCCCAGCACACCCATCTTCCTTATATTGTCCCAAGTCAAGATTTTCTTGTGATGCACTAGCCACATGAAGAGTTTGATCTTCATCCAACCTTGGTGTCTCCATAGGTTCTGCCATATCCTATTCGGACTGTGGGACTCCAGCTCAAGGAGAATACTTTTTTCTTCCTTAATATTAAAGGTGACTTCTTTGTTTTTCCCCCATATTAGTTGGTCCTGCCCCCTAGTTACTAAAATCATCCTTTGTTCCAATATTCTCAAAGCGCCTCTGCTTTTGTTTTTAGGGGTCTATCATCCATGCACTTTATGTTTCTCCAGGTTCTCCATTTTCCTAAATTGTGAGTATGATCCCAAAAATATTTTACCTTTATTAATCCTTAGGTATCTGTTTTTTGCTTAAGGCCCAAAAAGTCCTCTTTTAACAGTGTTGGTTCTTGTTTCCATTTATCCTCCCAGAATAGTGCTAGATCTCACTCTCTGATTTCCCAAAAACTGTTTCTTTGTACTAAGCCTCTATTCTCCCAGGTCTTGTTCCAGATGGGTGAGCCCCTTATATTTCCAGACATCCTTACAATATCTATATATTGCCAAGAGCTGGAATATTTTTCTTTCCAGATACTAGCCCATTGAGCCCTTGGATCTTTAACCCAATGTCACCATAGTTTGGCCCCTAAAACGTTGCTGAGAATCTCCTAATCATCCAAGCCTAGGTCCCCTTGGATCTTGGGTTTACAGATCTTTTCCCATGAGACTAAGGCCCATTTCTTCCTTTTCTCCTCCTTGCCCCAGAGAAAGTCTCTTTGGATGTTTCTGAATTGCTGTAAGACTCCTTTTGGAGCTAGGAGAGTTGATAACATGAAAACTGGGATAGATTGGAGCACCGTCTTTGTTAGTACTAATCTACCAGCTAGATTTAAAGATCTAATGGTCCATTTCTTGACTTTATCCCGCATCTTATTGATCAACGGTTCCCAAATGCTCTTGTCAAAAGGTTTAGTAGTTAGAGGAACTCCCAAATACTTAGAAGGGAGGGAATCCCTTCGAAAGCCTAGAATTTCGGAGATATTTCTCTGAATAACAATATTGGTATTAAAGAAAATTATTTTTGATTTGGACAGATAAACTTCCATACCTATGGCCCTAGCAAAGTCATTCAGTATTTGTTTGTACGCTAGAGCCCCCTTGACTGTGGGGATTCCTTGTAACATGGTATCATCTACAAATTGTTGATGAGTCAATACCTATCCATTCTCCAATAGTTGAAGGGCTTGGATTTTACCTGTTACTCTAGCATGCTTGATAGACCTACCAATTCCTTCCATCATGAGGATGAAGAGAAAGGGAGACAGCGGATCTCCCTGTCTGAGACCTCTTGAAGGAAGAAAAATCTCAGACAGAGAGCCATTAACCAATATTGAAAAGCTGGAAGAAGTCACTAGGGCCATGACCCATCTAACCCAATTATGTTCAAATCCAAATGCAATAAGCACTTTCCTAATGTAGGTCCAGTTCACTTTATCATATGCTTTGACTATGTCCAGTTGCATGATCATTCAAGCTTTCCTCTTGCTAGTTAATGAGTGAACCACCTCATGCACTTGAATGATGTTATCAAGAATTTGTCTGCCTTCTACATAACTAGATTGTTCCCCCGAAACTAGAGTGGGAAGGAAAGGTTTGAGTCTATTGGCCACTACCTTGGATATTATCTTGTATACCACATTGCATAAAGCTCTATACCTTTTTGGTGTTTGAGCATTGTCCTGTTTAGGGATCAGGGAGATGAAGGAGGTATTGAGCACCTTCAAAATAGTCCTGTTCAACCTGGAATCCTCTATTACATTTAAAATATCATGTTTAAGAATATTCCAGCAGGCTTTAAAGAAATCCACATTGAAGCCATTCGGGCCTGGTGCTTTGCCATTCTGCATATCTTTGAGGACCTCACTGACCTCCTTTTCAGTCACTGGCCTATTAAGGTTGAAAGTTTACTCTCTAGACACCAGCTTAGGTATGCGTCTGGTTAAGTCCCTAATGAAATGTTCTCTTTCTAGATTGCCTTCCTGAGCTATGCCTTGGAACTGCTAAACTAACACAGCTTCTATGTCCTCATGGGATTGTTGACTCTGCCCATTCTTGTCCTTGATCAAAGAGATCCTATTGTGAGCTCTGTTTTCCATGGTGGATCTATGGAAAAATTTGTTATTACACTCTCCTTATTTTAGCCATTGAACTCTATATTTTTTTCTCCAAAATATTTCCTCTTGTTTACACAAATTTTTCCAGTCTTGATGATGTTTCTCAACTTGACCACTTTTGTAATTATCAAAGCCTTCCTTGATCATGGCTTGGTTGAGTTCCTGCATTTCATTTTCAACATATTTCTTTCCAACAAAAATGTTTCCAAAATCATTCTTGTTCCAATATTTAAGCCTTAGCTTGATGTGCTTTAATCTTTTGTGTAGAAGGAACATTCTTGTTCCCTGAATCTGCAAATCTTCTACCCACCATTTTTCAATATTGCTAATGAATTCTGGGTGTGAAAGCCATATATTCTCAAATCTGAAAGGTCTATTACTGGGGGTACCTATGCCTTGGATCTCCATTTGAACCAGCCAATGGTCCGAGCCTCCAAAGTGAAGAACTCTCGCTGTTATTTCTTTATCTAAGAGCATAAGGTCCTCAGAGATAATGAATCTATCTAACTTGGAGGCTACATGAGACTCTCCTCCTCTTTTATTGTTCCATGTAAAGAGACCGTTGTTTGTTTCAATGTCAAATAGCTTCATATTATCTGTAAATATTTGAAAGGATAAAGAGTCTTTACTTAGATCTCTGATTCCCCCTTTTTTCTCCGAAAGTGATTTGATCATATTGAAGTCCCCTCCCATGATCCAAGGTATCCCTGCGTGTCTGTCCTTGAGATCCACAATGGAATCTATAAACCAGAGTTTATCATCTATCCTTTGAGGGCCATAAACATTCGTGACTAGATAGGTATCCTATTTTCTACAGGCTGAATGACCACTGATAAATAATTCCTAGATGCCTCAGCATCTATTATGCCAATTCTTTGGGGGTTCCAGAGAGTGAGAATGCCTCCTGCTGTATTCTCTGCTTTAACTTCTAGAAACTCAAATCTACTGAGCCATTTGCTATGTATTTGTCTTAACTTTTGAATGGAGCATTTCGTTTCTTGGATAAAAATTATATCCGGAGCTGCATGTTTCAGTCTATTACTAAGCATTCTTTGTTTTCTTTTACTGCCTAGACCTCTAATATTCCAAGATGTGAACTTCATAATTAAATATTTGTAAAGGAGTAGTTGGCTAGATCTTTCATCTTACCTGAGTCTATCATAAGCTTTCCACATTCCATCAATAGCTCGTTTTGCTTTTTCCTGCCTCTTTTCTTTCCTTAGTTTCTAGGTGCTAATCCTGGAGTTGTTTTTATCGTTCTCACCCCTTCGCTACTCGGCCTATCAATGTTTTTCCCCCTCCAAACCCTTAGCCTGAGTTTTCCATAAATACAATTGTTGTATTCTATTGAACTCTTCTTGGGGTAACGATTCTACCCCACCGGTTGTTCCCTGAATTAAGAACCCTTCTAGATCTAGGTGTTCTCTATCAAGAATCTCTTGTAGCTCATGGTCCTCCAGTTCCATCTCACTCTGTGTCATTTCTTGATCCATCTCCAGTTCTATATCACTCATCATGATCCCTTTCTGTTTATCATTTTCCTATGTTTGTTCACTATTTTCTTCTTTCTCCTTTTCCCTGGGACTTCCTTCTAATGCTTGATCTTTTGTTGTTATTTCATCATCCTTTTCAGGAACTTGAAACCGGTTCTGACTAACCTGTTGTCCTTCCTTTTTTTGTTGCTTTGGCCCTGTTTTTCCGCCTTTTCCTCTATGTACCACTTTGGGAAAACTATCAGTGTCTTTCATTGTATTAGTTTTGCTCTTGTTCTCTGCTTTATTGAGAGGTTAGTCTCTGAGTAGGTGCCCATGTTCATGGCATCTGCGACATCTGAACGGAATATGCTTGTAATCTAGTGTTTGCACCCATTCTTCATCAAAAGCTTCCAAGATTACCTCATCCGGAAGAGCTCCAGATAGATCCATCTCCACACATATCCTTGCAAAGGAAGTGTATTTTCCCCTTCTTGTGGCTTCAGAAGCTTTGACAAACTGACCTAATTTGTTGCCTATGGTAGCTAATGATACATTTTGCCAATAATCAAGAGGTAGAGAATAGATTCTTACCTAGACCGGGACCGAAGTAAATGTCTCATGCTCCGGTACAAAATTCATCATCCATGGCCTCATATAGAGACCTGTTGTTACGTACAAGTAGGGCTCTCCTTCAAACACTCTATCTTTATCTTCAATATTTGTGAACACCACAGTAAAGAATCCCTTTGACCCAAGATGTAGATCAATGCTCCCTTCAGGTTTCTAGTGGTATTTGATCCATGTTTGTAAATCTTTTTCAGTGGGACATAATCCCATGAATTTATAGATGATTGCATAAGTCCGCATGTGATCCCTGTGTGCCTATAGCTTAGGATCATTTAAAACTACTCTGGGTGTGATTTCAGCTTTGGGTTTACAAGGTCCCTTTTGTCTTTTGTCTTTTGTTCCCTGTTTTTTGTCATCTTCCTCCTTCTCTTTTGTGCTATTATTCTCCTTCATTTTGGTGCAATCTATTTCCTCTTCCATATTTCTTCTTCCTTCCTCAACAGTACCTCTGCCATTTTCTGGAGGTTTCTTGCCCTTATTGGCCATTGCCTCCTTATAGGAGGGAGTGGAGCTCCCTCCTCTGTGTCCTTCCATGGAAAAAAATCCCTTCAGCAATCTGAAACCCTAGTTGTTCGCTCTCCACTCCCTGAAGTCAACACCCTATTTCTTTCCATACTTTCATTGGTGTACAAGGAGAAAGATAAAATGATCTGTGGGTCTAGCACTTTCAACACTTGAGGACATTTATAAAAAACTCAGAGACAATTCAACCTTTAGTAATGGAAATGCTTAAATGGAATGATATTTAAAGGAAGTTATTTCTCAAGGCAAGGATAAAATTGAAGGAAGGTGGCAAGTTTTAAAGAAAATTTGTAACTTTTAAAGTGTCGAAAAAAGTTACAACAAATTCCCCAAGATATGTAAAATATTGAGAAAGGGAAGTTACCCTATGGAATGTTTTTGTGTTGACTTTTATAAAAAGTTTAAATTATAAAGTACCATAAGCTTGAGACTGCTTTATCTATTCCTAAAATATCAATGTACAATTGAGATATTAAAAATGAAAATTTATTGAATAAAAATAGTTTAAATTCATTGTTGATTAGACTTGTTGAAACATAAGTTTAATATGTTGGAAATGTGCTCACTAATGGGGGCTGAATCAGTAGTGATAAGGATTATACTTTTAAATTATTTTTCGAACTATTGATTCACAGCCACACATCAAGCCATTATTAGATTATATCATGTAATGCATTAACCAACAAAGTAAATAACATATCTAAATACCATCATCATCACACGAAAGCCATAAAACAATCAAACAATCATGCACAATATGGAACAGGATGTTTCTGGTGGAAAACCCTTTCCAGGGAAAAAAACTAGCCATTGTTGCTACTGCTCAAATTTCTATTATGTTGAACAAGTTTTCACATAGAAGAACCAACACCCATTAGCTGGAAGACTCAACTAATATGAAAACCTGCTAGAAATACCAAATAGAAATACTCTTCTCTCATGAATCCCATCCGTTGGAAGCCACCATGATTAATGAGCCTTGCCCAACACTACTAGTCTCTGGAGAAATTTTCTTCCTGTTTTGATTTTTTGACTAGAAGGCCCCTACCTTCTCTACTCATTGTTTACTGTGAAGCCTCAACACCTTCAAAATTTCCATGTGAACCGTGTTTCATGCATTTTCAAACTAGGATCTCAAACCTACTCAACATGAGAAACCCAATACCTTCTCTGATTTAAAAATAAAATATGATATGAGTTATCTAAACTCATCTTTAAATGCACAATTATCTATGCAAGGTATTGTAGAGTCACTCATTGCACCCATACACACTACATCCATACACTCACTCCATCAATCACCCAACTCAATGCTCACTAATGAGGCTTATCATTGGGTAAAATATATAGACCTTAATACACCTCCAGGCTTACTAAAATCAACTTCTCTCATAATTCCTTACATGTTTTAATTATATTTTTCTTAATGAGATGAGTAAAAGTAAGATGTTATGTCTAGTGGTCTAATGTGTATTGATTGCGGGTTTTTGGGAGAAAATTATGGAAAATTATGGCTAATTAATATGTAGGAACTCGAATGAGAAAAGATGGAGAGATTATAGGAGATGGATCTTCCTCATCAAATCCTCACTCATTTGAATATCCCTCAATCAAATCACACCAACTCAAAGTTGTAGGCAGCCAAGTCATGATGATTATTGGCAGCCGATACAGTTATAGTTACGTACCAGTTTATCTTGAGATTGGGAGCCAAGCCTCCCTAGATTTAAGGAAGTTGTTGCCAACTTCAGTTGTTGGTAGCTTCAATTGTATAAATAAGGAGGCCTAGAGCCTCATTAGGATTCAGATTCTTTATGCAAGATAATTGAGCACTTTCAAGTTGAAGGACTACGACAAAACACTGTTATGTATTTTTTGATATGCTAATGAAAATAAGCATTCCCTTGATCCAACACTGAGTTGAATTAGAGGGCTAAATATCTTGGGTTAGGGCCCAACCCTAGTAGCAGAGGTTCCTCTTATTGTACTTGTATGATTAGGTTATTTCATAGATTACTTATTGAATTGATTTTGGCATTGTTACATTACAAGTATTGGTGAATTTGATTAGTTTGCTTCCATTTGCGCATAGCTTTAACAATAGCTTTAGAGAGACAAAGAAATACCAAAAAGGGTGATAATAGGTGGATCTTTCGTCATTCCTCCCATCAGGGACCATGTTTTGAGGAAAAATCTCATTCAAATCAAAAAGATAGAATTTTGGTTTCTTATGAAATTTAGGGTTTTTCTGCTAACTAGTTCAATATCTTTCAGTTTTCAAAGATAGGTTGTAGTTTTCATTTCTGATATCTTTTGATTTTTATTAGAATTTTTAGCATTTTCACAATAGGTTGCAAGAATTCCTATGCATTAACTAGGCAAATAAATGATGAAATTATTCCTTCCTATGTTGATGTAAACCTCTCTTGTTTTGACATGATTTATGGGTAAATTCCAACAATGATGTGTATATTGTAGGAGTTTCAATACTACAAGAAGACCTGATATCAAAAGCATCAACCTAACCTTACCCATCCATGATCGCCAAAAGCCACTAATTCCATAATCCGAGTTATCATTTCACAAGGACAACTTGCCATGCTTGTTGAGCAAATCCAACCATCATACAACTTTGGTTTGAGTTCTGAGCGAGTCCTAACAACTTCCTTGCCTTATTCCTTTCCTCACTCACCTTCCCTAAGCCCCATACCACTATACAAATCACTCCTTATTCTTTCGGTCTATTCTTGTAGGAAAATAGGGGATCTTCTAGGTGAATTAGGACATCGTGTAGACATCCTGTAGGACAACATGTAGTGGCATGTTTTGAACCCGATTTTTTAGTAATGCATCACGAAAGATAGGAGAAGACCCCTACTTTCCTCCCAAGCCTTCTGATCCATCACATCCAGTTCTCTCCACACCTAACCCACTTGCCATACAATGAAGAAGAATTAGCATTCATGTTTCACAAAAAACGACAAAAATAAAAAGGTTGTTATGCTTATTCATGTGCACAACGGTGAAGTGTTTGATTAGAATAGATAACATGCTTAGGTTAGTTAGGATTTCACATGTGCTAGCTTAGAATTTTTCTGATGTAAGGTATCTTAACAAATAACTAGATGAGTTGTGTGTTTTAATAATCTATTTCAGTCTTTCTTTACTACAGTAGATAGCATTTCAATTCTCTCAATTAGGGTAAAATTTTCCTTTCTCAATTTGTAATCAAACTTCTTATAAATCAATAGAAGGCTGGTTTGAGAAATCCTAGTGGTCTATCACTCATCTCAGCAATCACAAAAGAGTGGACCCATTGCATCTACTTGTGTATACAACACTATCACCTCCAAGTTTGTACAAACCCTGAGTTGATGAAGTAAAGTTGATAGCCCCAGGAGTTACAACATTCTTGCTACAATACTTGTTCTCAACACTCACACACAAGTATTTACCAAAATATCCTCAATAATTATCCAAGAAAATACCATAGGAAAATACCATGGTTATCCCAATACCATGGACATATGTACCATGGTAATATCCAAGTCAATACCACAAGTAAATACCATGGTTATTCCAATACCATGGACACCTGTACCATGGTAATATCCAAGCTAATACCATAGGAACATACCATGGTAATACCAATACCAAGTGCACCTCAGCACCATTCCCATTTGACCAACCAACCATTTAAGCCATATACACCTCCACAACCTTAGTGGAACCCACCACCCCAGGGGTGGAGGCCCCAATACAACAGTGTTGTAGCTTTATTTCCTTCACCCCCTACTCAACCACCACTTTTACACCCTGATCTACCTAAAAAAACTCAGATGCTTCCCCAACCATATCTAAACCCAAACAACAAACATGCATAGCAGGTCTACAGTGGAGAGACATCCTACCCTACTTATGTTGTGGAAATTCAAGAAATCAACCTCAAATATGGGAGAGTGCTTCTGGATAATCAACCTCCATCTCCACCTAGGGAGAGTGAGGAAGAAAGAGAGGAAAATATTCCTAGAGTGAATCCACCACCCTTTACTAAACTATTAACTCATCCAGTCTAGCCTACCGTAGAAGAGAATGAACTTCTGGGTGAAGTGAAAAATCTCTGTGTCAAAATCCCACTTCTTCAATCTATAAAGGATGTACATATTTACAAAAAATTGATTAATGAGAAGAGTTTCAAACATCCAGGGAGGCGAAAAAGAGACACCCCTACCATTAATGTCATTGGATAGCGCCCCACTTAATGTTGGGACAGGTAATTTTCCCAAAGTATTTAGACCTTGGAAGCCCTGTAGTAGATGTACACATAAATAAAACCATTGTCCCACATACCTTGATTGATCTTGGGGCTACCATTAATGTAATGACTAAGGACACCATGCTTAAGCTGAATCTCCAGGGTTCATTAAGAAAGACCACGACAGTCTTGCAGCTTGCAGACCAATCCACAGTAGACCTTGAGGGGATTATTGAGAATGTGATGGTCTCCATTGAATCCTGGGAGTACCTTGCACACTTCTTAGTTCTCCAGCCTAAGACCAAATTTAATGGTTATCCTCTCAAACTTGGGAGGCCTTGGTTAGCCATTGTCGATGCCTACATTAGCTGCAAATCTGGAAACATGACTATGAAAAATGGTCATTTATCTAAGAAGTTGGTCCTGTGCCCTCCTACTCAACCATCTCTAGAAAATGACTTACCTTTATGGATAGAAGAGGAGGAGGAAGATGAAGTCTAGTCCACCCAACTCTATACCCTAGAAGCTATCATGGGAGGAGGACAACCTGATGAAGATGATTTGATTGAAAACATCTATAAAAATCCAACTCCCAACACCTTTTCCCTAGAGGAACTAGTGAAGGAAACCAAGAACAACATTCAGAATGATCAATGCTTAGTTGATTCAAACCATACTCATGTCAAGACAATATAATTCAGCCTTGAAAGAACACTAAAAATAAACCCCTCTCTTTTTGTACACCAAGAAGAAGAGTTATGTAATATGCTAAGAGATCATTTTGATGCATTTGCTTGGAATTACAATGAGATGAAGGGAGTGCACCCCTCGGTGTGTACTCACCACATTTATATCAAAGAAGGTTGCAAACCAGTCTGACAACCCCAAAGGAGAATGAATCTAGATCTGAAGGATATAGTCAAGGAAGAGTTACAAAAGCTGTTGGATGTAGGATTCATCTACCCTATCTCGGATAGTGATTGGATGTATCCTTTGGTGTTGGTTCCAAAGAATAATGGGAAGTGGAGGATTTGTGTTGATTATAGAGAATTAAACAATGCAACAAAGAAGGACCATTTACCTCTACCTTTCATTGACCAAGTGTTAGATGGCCTGGTAGGGAAAAAGTTTTTCTCTTTCTTAGATGGGTTTAGCGGGTACAACCAAATCCAGATTAGCCTAGAGGACCAGGATAAAACCACCTTCACCTATCCTTGGGGTACTTTCACTTATAGGGTCCTTCCTTTTGGTCTATGTAATGCCCCTGCCAATTTCGAGAGGGCAGTCTTGAGTATCTTTGCAGAGCTAGTACATGATGCAGTAGAAATCTATATGGATGACTTTACACCCTATGGGTGTGATTTCTAGGAGGCTCTCTCTAACCTGGGTAAGGTGCTGAACAAATGCATTGAAATAAACTTGTCCCTTAGTCTCGAAAAATGTGAGTTCTTAATGACTGCAGGGACTATTCTAGGTCACTTAATATCCTAGGAAGGATTGCTGGTAAACCAAAATAAGATAGCCATCATAAAAAGGGTCATGTCTCTACAAAAACAGAGGGATGTCATAAGTATTTTAGGTTTAGTCGGATACTATAGGAGATTTATAAAATATTTCAGTAAGTTAGCTTCTCATTTATTTAGGTTATTAGCCAAAGACTCTGAATTTTTATGGTCAGAAAGCTATCAAGAAGCCTTGGACACCCTAAAGGACAAGTTTACTACTGAAACTATTCTTAGAGGCCCAAATTGGGCTCTTCCTTTTCATATACATGTTGATGCCTCTCAAAAATACATAGGAGCAGATCTAGGTGAGATAGATGACAAGCTACCTTATTCCATTTACTTCATCAGTAAGAATCTGTCAAAAGTCAAACTAAGTTACACAGTGTCTGAAAAAGAGCTCTTAGATGTTGTGAAATCATTGAATAAATTTAGGCATTACATTACCAGTTACCAAACATTTTTACATATGGACCATGCTGCAACTAAATACTTGATGAAAAAACCTGATGTAAATGCCTAGATTATTAGATGGTTACTTTTATTGCAACAATTTGATTTAACTATTATTGATAAGCCTGGCAAGGAGAATGTTGTTGTAGATTTTCTATCCAAATTGACTTTGCCTATAGGGGAGGAAGGAATGGTTGATGATCAATTACCAGATGAACATTTATTCGCCATTTTAGTTTTGTCTCCATGGTTTGCTGACATAGCAAACTACTTGGTGTCTGCAAAGTTTCCACGAAACTTGTCCTCCAAGGAAAAAAGCAGGATCATAAGAAAGAGCATGCCATTCACTTGGATTGGGGGAAATCTATTCAAGCTAGGTTTGGATCAAATTCTAAGAAGATGTGTCAAGGAGGAGGAAGTATTCGACATCCTTCTAGTCTATCATGATGGGCCTTGTGGAGGTCACTTTGCATCCAAAATAAAAACATTCAAGCTATTGCAAGTTGGTTATTGTTGGCCCACTCTTCACCAAGATGTGAGGAGATATACCAGTCAGTGTGATTGGTGCCAAAGGATGGGGAAACCTATCCCAAGGGATGAGATGCCTCTACAACTTCAAGTGACTTTCGATCCATTTAACAAGTGGGGCATGGATTTCATCGAGCCCATTGACCCTCCATCCAAACATAAGCATTACATCATTGTGTGCAATGACTACTTAACCAAGTGAGCTGAAGCCAAAGCCATCAAAGTAGCAATAGAAGAAAAGGTGACTAAATTCTTAAGGAAAAATGTGTTTTATAAGTTTGGGTACCCTAGAGAATTGGTCATTGATAAGGGTAGTCAATTTACATCTCACATGATTGGAAATTTGTTAAGCCGACACAAGATCAAGCACAAAACATCGACTCTTTACCACCCATAGGCTAATGGGCAAGTGGAGGTAACCAACAGAGCGCTAGAAGGCATTATGATCATGGTGATTAGCAGCAACAGAAAGGATTGGGCAAATAGATTAGTTGAGGCAACCAGGGCCTATAATACCACCTGGAAGACCACCACTAGCTTTACCCCTTATGAGATGGTCTATGGGGAGAGATACCTATTTTCTATTGAATTTGTATACAACACCTTAAGCATGAAAACACAAGTAGATATGGATATCAACAGGGCACAACAAGAAAGGTTTCTCCAGATGAATGGGTTAGATGAATTTAGGATGCAGACCCTCTTGCACACAGAAGTGACTTTAAGTTCAAAGGAAAATTTGGTGTGAAAAGAATATAAAAGACAAACAGTTTCAAGAAGGTGATTGGGCTTTGTTGTATGATTCTCGGTACAAGATTTTAAAGGCAAGTTAATAACTAGATGGTTAGGGCCTTATGTAATAGAGACGTTTCATGATGATGGTGTTGTGCAGATAAGAACCATTGATGCAGACACTATCCCTTTGCTTGTCAATGGGTATAGATTAAAGATCTACAGGAAGCCCTTGTCAAAACAAGAATTCATCAATAACATCAGCAAGATAGTGATGGTGGTGGAGCAAGTCTCAACTTCCATCCCACCAAGTCCTTGAAGAATAAAAAAGAATGAAAAAAAGAGAGAAAGAAATAAAGAGGCTCAGGTGAAAACCTCCATGAGGCACCTGAGTCCCATTGTTGGGTTGAAAACCTCTTGATGCAGCTCAAGGGTGTTTTTCTTTAAAGAGGAAAAATAAAAAGGATGTATGGGTGAAAACCTATTTTGAGGCACCCATGGAAGGAAACTAGGATGAAAACCTCCTTGGCGGTAGACTAGTTGTTTTACAAAAAAAAGAAGAGAAAAGATACAAAAGATGGAAATTCTGTTTTGCAGGTCAGCAAGAGGAGGATAAGCAAAACATGAGATGGATAGTAGGACCTACAAGAGCCATGTTTTCATCTACCCATCTCATATCTTCCACTATTCACCTAGTCTTCCATTTATAAACCCCTCCAGCTCATCTCTCAAACTCTGTGTTTTCTACGGGATTCCTTATAATCCTACGGGAGTTTCCTGTAGGAATGGAAGTGACCTTGAAAACCATAGGAAGGATAGTCCAAGAGAAAGGTGATGAAACAAGCTTGTGACTAGATGAAAAAACCATTTACTCCCACCACACCATATCCATTCCTTTAATCACCATGTCACCCCTTCATCCATCAAAGAAATCAATTCAAAAAATTATAGATTACAATAAGAAAAAAGAGAAAAAAAACAATAGAAGAGAGAGAAAAGAGGGAAATAGGAACCACACCAAGATGCAACATCTCTCACCTACCATTCCCTACCACCCTCCTTGTTATAGACATTTTTGTGCCTTACAGCTATAGGCATGAAATGTCCATAATTCAAGGGAACCAAAGTCCCTAATGATGTTGTTACAACTCCTAAAGGAACAAGGTCAACCAATGACAGCTTCTCCCAGAAGTTTCCACCAAAAACCACTCAGAAACAGTCAATTCAGGATCAATTCAGAGGCTCCACTAGCTGCCTGTGTTGAAATGCAAACTCTGCACTGGCTAGGTGCACTGCAACGCAGGTGGAAGCACTACCAGGGTGCGCTGAGCGGGAAATGACAAATGGCAAGCTCATTCAACGAGGTGGAAAGACCCTGGAAGCTTCTAGAATCTTCTCCAATGACACTTGCCTCAATGAATTCGACTAGTGATGAGTAAGAGGTTCTCAACCTCCAAGTGGAAGCAAGAATTGACAAAGAGAAGCCACAAGTCAAAACATAAGTTGACTCATACTCTCTGCTTACATCTATATATGGATCTCTCACCCAGAGGTTCAGGAGGCTGGAATTTTGTACTTTGCAGAGAATTGTTGTTGGTTTGAGATTGAGATTAGTACATTGGGTGATTTATGCTTTGTTGGAGGAGAGGAAGGGATTCTTTTGCTAGGAGGTAGATGCTGGATCGGACCTCACTTGGTTGTATCTCCTCTTGGACTTTATTACTCTATCAATAAACTATTTGAGCTTCTCCTACATGTTGTATACCAACGATGTTTTGTTATGCTTACATGTTTAGCTTAATCTGATCTTGAGCTTTTTATGAATGTATATCTGTATCTTTGTGTAGTTTCTCTCTCTTGTGATCTTGCAGGAATTCGGTGAAGCTGGGCCGGTGAAGGAACAAGAAGCTGGGAGCTACTGAAGAGAGGAGTCATTTGGATCGACAAACTAGCGGAAGATACAGGTTAGTTAGATCCTTCTTCCTCACTTACATTTCATAAAGAAGAACACTCAAATAAGTTTACCTGTTTGTTGCTAAGGCACTATCACCTCTTAGAGTGGGATAGGGGCATTCCGAATTGGATACTTTTCCCAACAACAAATTGGCGACTCCGCTGTGGAGAGTATCTTGTCAGTTTATTTGTGTTTCTATTGTTGTTCTTCTCATAAACTCAGGAGTGCTGAATCGAAATGCATTTTCCATTTTCAAGTGCAAAGTAGAGATCTGCCACTCTAGCCCACTCACTGGGCCTGTTTTTATGATCTGAACAAACTGATCCACAAGTGCTCTAACAGCCCTTTGTGATAGATCTTAGTCCTCCTTTAAATCATCCTCCTAATTGTACGTAATTGATAGCTTTGATCCAGCCAAAAACTGTTGATTTAACTGCAAACCGTAACCCAGAACCCAGAAACAACTCTCGTTTATGCTTCAGCGCAGACTCTATGAAGAGGTTCTGCATTTCAATGCAGGTCCCGTGAAGGATACCTGCGCTGAAGTTCAGTTTCTCTGTGCTGAGGGTGTGCTGATCAGCCTTTGCTTGTGCAGCTGTGGTTCCCTGCTTCCTTTTGCTCAGTTTCATCTCTGTTTTTGCAGCCTGTTATCAGTCAGTGTACCTATCTGAAACCCCTTTTCTTTGCCTCAATTCTGCCTCAGTTGTATAAAGAAACTGTATTTGTTCTTTGTGTATTTGTTACATCATTTTCAGTTTCCCATTACAAAAGTAAACTAGTCATACTGTCACCCTTAGATCTAGACCTATCGTAAGTGTCGTTTTGATCTTAGGAGTGAGTTTGTTTGCTGTTCACAGTTGATTGAGCTTTTACTTTTGTCATTTGGTTTGAATTCATGCATTTCTAGTGTCGAAACAAGTAAATCATAAAATGTCATAATCATCTTTTTGATTTTGAAAAAGGAACTTGTTTATGTTTTCACTTGAAATCGAATTCAAATTTGTACAACAGCTTTATTTTTAGGCATCAATATTAAGGAAGCGAAAACAAATACATGCATTTGTGCATTTGCATTTTGATAGTTTGCATGCTCTGATTTAGGGAAAAGTGCATTACAGTGTGCTCTATGCTCTTTGAGAAAAGTTTGTATCTTCTTTTTCCCCTTGTAGCTAGGATTTTCATTGTTGAAAAGATATAAAAGCTTGCTTATCATCTTTAGACTGCATTTAGGAATTGTATCATACATCTCGTGGTGATCCAAAAAGGAAAACTTCTAAGAAAGATCAACCTAAAATAAATTGAATGAACTTAACAACGCTTTGTAACATAACGCACAACAGAGAGGTCTAGGCTAGAGACGTGTTCCGGTGTCGTAAAACCTGGTGACTGTCGATCTCGCTGATGGTTGGGTGATTCCTCCTGAGGGACGATAGTGCCAGTACTGATTGTGCTCCCACGTACCGTCGAGTATATATTGGGAGACCCCTATAGGCATAAAACCTTTATCCTTAGGAAGTCATGTCGACCGCCCTACTGATCACAATGCACTGAACACAACATTCGGGAAGATTGACCGCCTGTACCTTAAAAAGTATTCTGCGGTTTTGCGAAAAGTTTGGCACACCCTCTACCTAGAACTCTAGAGCAGTTCCTTTTGGCCTTTTTCAGACTCTATAACGGAAAAAGTCCATCCGAGCATTTGTCACTTCGGGCTCGTTAAAACATCGAAGGAGACTAGAGTCATCTTTAGCTTTTTCTCGACTCTTTAAAATTGAAAAAGCAAGTTGTGTCTAAAGTGTCGTTAAAATTTATTTTAAACGGAACAATCACCCCTCTTTTCCTGCGTTGATCTTTAAGTTGAGAAAATGGAACCCACCAACGAAGGAATTCCCCTTGGTGGAAATCCTAGTCCCTTCTCCTCTTGGGGAGATGTTGGTGCGCCCCATATGGCTACATTGTTGCTTCCAGGACTGACAATTGGCTTGCCGGTCTGGCTCTTCTCAACCAATGTCGTTCAGAACACCACTATTCCTGAACAGTCGAATCAACAGTTAGACCAGTCCAGAGTTGCCCACTAGCCTTCTACTTCCTCTAATTCTTCCTCTCCTCCTTCCTCTTCGCTTGACGGAACTGGTAAAACAAAAAACCAAGTTCCTAAGGAGAAGAAGGAAAAGAAGAAGAAAGAGAAGAAGAAGAAGGAGCCAAAAGCGACTGGGGGCAAACAAGTGTCGTCTGACAAAAATCCACACACAGCACTGACTAGGCCTAAATCGCCACGTGTCATATGCAAGGGATACCACTTCCACAGAGATTGTCCTTGCATCCCTCGGATACTAAGGGACTGGTCTCCCCGTTTGCACAATCCGGTAGCATCAACCTCTGATAGCCATGTTGAATGCATACCGTCAACTAGCGAAAGTGAAGTCCTTGGACAAAAAGGGAGAGCTAGATCCCCCTGTAGACTGTGCGAAGGCAACCACGCCATCCACCGTTGTCCCTTCTTAGACGAAGCAAAAAGAGTTTTGGATGATCGTCCGGTTTCACCGTTATGACTTCCTCCTGGATATAAAAAACTCTTGCCGAGTCCTTCGTTAGTTGAAAATCTAGCTGGCCTGCTCAAGTGGTCAGCTGAAGCGCCGGTCATTGAAGATGAACCAGCTGAATCCATACCCGACGAAAGTCAAAAGGTCGAGGCGGCAGTTGACCCGGTCTTGCCTTCAATGGATTTATCTTCAAATGACACAGTCACTGAAGAGGATAAAGATGACACCATCCAAATTCTCTTCATCAGCACAGACTCCGACGAACACGGGGGCACTCCCCCCATTCCTTTATCGCAGGAAGGAAGTTCGTCAGAGCGATACCCGGCTGTTTACTCGGTCCCACCACCAAGCAACCTAGTTGTATCCTTCGACTGGAACCAACTAGGCAGACCCCGTTTGCCAGCAAGCATACCATTCAGAATTATCGTCCAAATATACAGAATGGTCATGGCTGGCACCATCATTGATGAAGGGGCATCTATGAGTATCCTTTCCTCCACTGCTTGGAAAGCGCTTGGTTCGCCAGCGCTTTTGCCTGAAATGAGAAATCTAACAGGCTTTGATAAAGGAACCAGTCGACCTTTAGGGATCCTCCCCAATGTGCCTATCACATTGAAAGGGAAGACCGTTCAAATGAACGTGATGGTCGTTCAAGGACCCTTGGATTATAACCTACTCCTTGGACGAGACTATATATATTGCATGGGAGCCATCGTCTCCTCACTCTTTAGAGTAATGTGTTTTCCGCACGAAGGAAGAGTGGTCAAGCTCGTGGACCAACTTTCATTTCCCGGATCACGCATCGAAAATAGTCATATACCATCCCTAAATGGTCTCTTCACGCAAGAAATGTCTCAACCCACGGTCCATCCTCCCGATGAGCGTGAGTGATTCGGAAGGATATGACTCGAACCCAGGGGGCATGCGTCCTGGTCTGCTTCGGCAGGAGAACTTTGGGTATAGGGTAGGTTTCCGCGGGAGAATATGACTAGTCTGTACCCCGTCCGTCTTGGAAGAGGGGTTATTCTAGAATAAGATTCTTTTGTCAAAGTTATGTGTTTGGCGCTCGTTGTCACTCACCTTTGTCTATCTCGGTAGACATTGCCGAAGAAATGTTTTGTTTGAAAGATTAATAGAACAATCTTTGGGTAACCTGAAAGAGGTAGGCCTTTCCTGGTAGAACAAATGTTTTATCTGCAAATTGGGGGGTAACCTTGAAATCGTACTTTATGCCTGGGGGCGTGCAAACCTTTTTGAGTGCAAGCAAGGAGCGACTATTTATTTTTTAAATTTTTAGGTCCTCCCTTTAAACCTGTAGGTCTAACCCTTTAAACTCGTAGGATTAGTCGTTTCCGAACTTGCATAAAGAAAGGATGCGGGGCATAGCTTTGTAAGGCGCAAGATCCATAAGAAATGGCATCTTACATGAGACATTATTATCATATGACTGGATTATCGAGCAGTTTTAGCACATAGTTCATGCTCGTTAAAAAATAAACATAAGATCGAGCAGTTTTAGCACATAGTTCATGCTCGTTAAAAAATAAACATAAGACTGAGCAGTGTTTTTCCGCATTTAAGCTCGTTAAAAAATGAACTATCTTCCGGTAAATAACCACTGTGAATGTAACATTATCAGCCATTAAAGCCTTGGTCGTGTTTGCACCGTCACCTCCACTTTTCCATTGGCCGATCATTCACCTCCATATGATTGTTTACCCATTTTGAGGAACAGCTGCGAAGAGTGATTTCACTAGCCATCCTTGTGACACTGCCGTGATTGGAAAATTCCAACCCTTACCTGGAATCAGTTGCTAACCCATTTTATCACTCGTTCCTCAAAAGATGAGTCTTCTTTAATCTCTTTTCATCTGACTCATAAAATATGAAAAGATTGCCGAGTTTTGGCCTTCCAGCTCGTTAAAGCGACTGGAAGTGCTATCCCTCCTCTAGATTTTAATCTTTTTGGACCTGAGGGATTATTGCACAAAAAGATCGAGCGCTTGTTTGTTCGGCTCATAAAAACTATCGAAAATTCATCCCTTCTGTATTGTTTTATACTTTTTCGGACTTAAGGGATTAGATGACGAAAAAGGACTTTCGGAGTTGACTTTACGTACCTTTTCAGACTCTCTAAAAATGAAAAGGACCGAGTTATCTTTGTCGTTAGACTCGTTAAAAACATTAAATAGCGACAAACTTGTCTTTAGACGAGAACGAGTTTCACTATCGCTAGGCTCGTTAAAACATAGCGATGGGTTTGCCCGAAGGGAAAATTATAGAACAGGCATATGTTATCCTCCTCAAGCTTGACAAAAATAAAGAGGTACTGGTTAGCAATGACTGGGGAAAAATTGGGAAGAAACTCAAAGAACTTTATTGGTAGCAAGTCGCTCTTGAACATGACACTTCCACTCCGTGCCTGAGTCGGGTTGGGTTGTTTCATTCACCGGTCACATCACCATGGTCTCGCCATACCAACCACCTTTGGGGTAAATGCTACCAATCCATCACACAAGTGTCACCGATATGTTCAAGGGAAGTCATCCAGAGAAGTCAACCGTGTCTTATCCACTACCATACATTATCCTTCATTCTTTCATGACCGCCACCCTGAATCATATATCATCAGATTGTTTTCACCTCCATCAAAATCATTTGCTCCGTTCCGTGTCACTGATGTGGGATACATTAAGGCCCTCCTTTGATGGATCGCTTCTTGTCGACATCAGCTCATTATCCAAGAAGTTGATCTAGGAACACCCCCTTCAGTACTTTGAAGCTTGCATGCCTCAATGGCAAGTTTCTCACTTCCGCCGACATGTATACATCAATGACCTTCGACCGAAAGATTTTGCGTGGTGTTCGACGCCAAGTCCTTTATTCACACCATGTGAATTGTACTGCAGTACCTTGAGGGTCATTATCATTATCGGTGATTCCTCTCGCACTTGTTAACGGTTTACCTCATTGACCGGTAATCAAGCGATGTCTTTCCATGTTCGACTTCAGAACATTTCTCACATGGATAGACTTGTACTTAGAGTGAAGACCGAACGAGTTTGAAGACCCCAGATCTAGTTTCATCCATCCGGGCTGCGATATATATTCAGGAAAAATAAAGACATTGACATGTACAACATTGCAACACAGACAATCATCCTACCAAAGGATGATGATTTCAGCAGGATCATCAGTCTACCATCAGACAATTGTCTGTCCTATGTACATAAAAATGAATTTATAAAGCTGAGCATGGGAATGCCCACCTCAGCTAGATCATGAAAACAGTATGAAAAATAATGTATTGTATTGTATCTTATTACAGGTCTCCTCCCAGCATTGAATGAACTTCGGATCCTCCTAATAAAGCATTTCACCCGATAAATAGCCTCATACTTTAGGGGGAAACTGTTATAGACATTTTTGTGCCTTACAACTATAAGCATGAAATGTCCATAATTCAAGGGATCCAAAGTCCCTAATGATGTTGTTACAACTCCTAAAGTAACAAGGTCAACCAATGACACCTTCTCCCAGAATTTCTCCACCAAAAACCACTCAGAAACAGTCAATTCAGGATCAATTCAGAGGCTCCACTAGCTGCCTGTGTTGAAATGCAAACTCTGCACTAGCTAGGTGCACTGCAACGCAGGTGGAAGCACTACCAGGGTGCGCTGAGTGGGAAATGACAAATGGCAAGCTCATTCAACGAGGTGGAAAGACCCTGGAAGCTTCCAGAATCTTCTCCAATGACACTTGCCTCAATGAATTCGACTAGTGATGAGTAAGAGGTTCTCAACCTCCAAGTGGAAGCAAGAACTGACAGAGAGAAGCCACAAGTCAAAACATAAGCTGACTCATACTCTCTCCTTACATCTATATATGGATCTCTCACCCAGAGGTTCAGGAGGCTGGAATTTTGTACTTTGCAGAGAATTGTTGTTGGTTTGAGATTGAGATTAGTACATTGGGTGATTTATGCTTTGTTGGAGGAGAGGAAGGGATTCTTTTGCTGGGAGGTAGATGCTGGATTGGACCTCACTTGGTTGTATCTCCTCTTGGACTTTATTACTCTATCAATAAACTATTTGAGCTTCTCTGACATGTTGTATACCAACGATGTTTTGTTATGTTTACATGTTTAGCTTAATCTGATCTTGAGCTTTTTATGAATGTATATCTGTATCTTTGTGTAGTTTCTCTCTCTTGTGATCTTGCAGGAATTCGGTGAAGCTGGGCCGGTGAAGGAACAAGAAGCTGGGAGCTACTGAAGAGAGGAGTGATTTGGATCGACAAACTAGCGGAAGATACAGGTTAGTTAGATCCTTCTTCCTCACTTACATTTCATAAAGAAGAACACTCAAATAAGTTTACCTGTTTGTTGCTAAGGCACTATCACCTCTTAGAGTGGGATAGGGGCATTCCGAATTGGATACTTTTCCCAACAACACTTCTCCTCTCATTTCAACATCCCTTATGATTTAGAGTTGAGAAAAAAAGTATGAAAGTTTAAGGGAGAGGCAGCTACAGGACATCCTGTAGGTATCCTGTAGGATTTCCTATAGCAACCTATCCCACAAAGAAAACCACATAGTTTGCAGCCATCTTCAGAACAAGGACTCCAAGGATGAATAACCTCCTCTAGAGCTCAGTAGTAGTAAGAAGATCACTAGCAACAAGGTCCAGCGCCTACACATCAAAAGAAAAAAGCATCAAAAGAGGAAAATACACAGAAAAATATGCAGATTGAAAAGCACATCAAAGAGGCACCACTCTCCAGCATGCAACATCAACGAATCACCTTACCCACATGTATCTCATCTTACTCATGCTCTCTCATTAGTATGATATGATCAAAACTATAGGATTATGTGAGAGTTGATTTTATAAGTAAAGTTGGCCAGTTAACTTGGCCACTTTTGGCCAGTCAACAAGAAGAAAATAGTTAGACCACTCCACATGTGGCACAAGTCAAATCAAGAGAAAAAGGAATAAAGACAAAAATGGTTAGGTTACGGAGGAAAGGAATGGGAGATGATTTCAAGGTAAGGTGGAATGATGGACTGATAATGGGACCAACAGTCCAAAATGAGGTGATCATACTTAGACAACTAGCACACCACCCCACATGATCATCCATTTATGGAAATAAAACACCGATTCACATACAAAGAAAGAAAAAACAACTTCAAGAATTCATCAAATGAAGAGGTTTCTCTCGGCCTTCCTGAAGCAACACTTATAGGAAATTGTCATCATCTACAGCGCAGGAAACTTACAAGAAGCCTACAGGATACAGAGGAAGCAACATACAGGGTTGTCAATGGGAACTAAGGGAGGTCAAATCATAGTTATCCTCATAAGAACATGGAAAACTGAGGTAGGAGCCATAACCTCCATATTTCTATTTTAAAAGAAAAATAAAATCCTCGATTTGGTTAGGAAATTGCAGTGCATCTCAGGATAGGAGAATTGTATTGCATGTCACTAAAAGTTAACATTCAAAACTCCCTCACCTACCAGAATCCTTGAATTATGTCCACAAAAGCCTCCACAATTACCAGGGAAAGATGACAGGAGGTTTCAACAAGAGATAACCCACAAACATAGCAAGGATGCACTAGCATCCTCCTGTAGTGTAAATTTTCACAAGGCACCAATGGATGGGGTTATTTGAGAGGATGAAAGGATATGATGATGATGTGGCCAGAGAATTTGCCTTCTCACTCATACCCCTCACTAGGACCAGTGCCACTGCTGTGGTGAAAGGTTTATCAGTATCAATTACCCCTACAGTTATAATCGTAATCACTACACTCCTGTTAGGGTTACCATGGAGAAAAGAAGACAAGGGTAACAACACCCTTACAAATAAAATCTTCTTTTTGGAAGGAGAAGAGCCAATGGAGGACAAAAATGGGGTTAGGAGGGAGAGCATTCCATACCCTTGGAATGAAGTTAGTTACCACCTCATTAAACACATTTCATGTGAATGGGGATACAGTGTAGTGTAGGGGTACCACTTCAGACTCATCCAAGAACTAAGATTTGGAGAGGTAACACCTCCTCAAAACATATTGAGTATACCCTATTTTCTTCTACAATCAATGATATACATGAGCATCAAATTATAGGATGGAAAACATCAACAAATAGCCAATTATGGGTCGATAAAACTCATCCTTGGAGAATCTCTTCAAAACTTAAGACTCCCTATTTCATGGAAAACATTTACAGATATGCAGGCAGAGGGAGAAATTCAAGCTATTGAATATGACAAAAGCCCTACTACTAGTGAGGGAGAAGAAGAAACAGAAGAGGGAAAAGGAGAAGAAACATATGAGGATATTGAACAAGAAACAAATGAGGAAAATGTGGAAGAGATAGAGGAGGAAACGACAGTAGAAACATATGAGTAGAGTGAAGAAATAGAAGAAGAAAAAGAAGAGGAAGGAGGAGACAAAGAAGAGGATGAGAAAGAAAATGGAAAAGAGGAAAGATGACAGGAGGATGAACAAGGGTCTACAACTCAAGACATAGAGGAGGAATAAGCACCAAGGGTATCCCCAGAGCCTACAGAGAAAGAGGCAGCAACTTCTCTTACTTCCCTAAGTACACCTATCAAATAAAAGGGGAAGAAGTAAAGAAAAACTTCACTATACTTTTGGACAAGAAAGAGCACTAGGATTAGACAATGAAAACCTCAAACCCCCACCAAAACTCCAATTGTCATTGAAGATTCACCAAACCAACAAGAGAAGGCAACAACTCTAAAGAAAAATAAAGGAGAAGGATCATAAAAAAAAGCTTCTCCCAAGTCTCCAGTTACCTATGTTAGGAGGCCTATCACAAGGTTAGCCTCATCAAAAGGAAAAGGTCTCCTACAGGAGATACAAACAAACCTATAGGAAGTAGAGGCCATCCTACAGGAAACTCTACCAAACCTACAGGAAACATAGAAACGTGACCAGGAAGGTATCATTCAACAAGAAACAAAGGAAGAAGACCAAGAAATGAGAGAACCTAGTCCATAGCCAAACCTCATCTCCTACTACAGGTTCATTGAAGGAGGTAGGGTGATACCATAGAAGTTTGTTGTTCCCTATTCTTTGAACTTGAAAAAGAGAGGGCAAGGACACACAAGTGGATGCAAATTGTAAAATCAAAAGAAGTGGAGGATATAGGCCACATGGAGGAAAAATTGCAAGAGATGGGCAGAGAAATGAGCAACATAAGAGACGAAGAAGCAAAGATGAAATATCATCTAGAGGCCAAGAACACATGGCTAAGGCAACAATACAAGAGAGGAAAGTCAATTGGAAACTATGGCCAATTTGTCCATGGAAGCAATCCAATGCAGGATGCCAACAAAGTCCTATGCCTTGTACCTCAAGGAACAATGGCTGCAATTCCAAATAAATACCATAGAAGAGAGGAACTATGCCATTCCATGACTATAAAAAATTCATTGATCTTTATGATCAAAGAACCTTGGAAGATAGAACAAACATATCTGTGTTTTACCTACACAAATTGGCCTTGACAGATTTAAATATGTGGGACCCAAATCCCAAGATAGGAGACTTTCAATTGATGGCCTTAGCATCATGAATGAATCATGAGGAGGCAAGAGCTACAGAGATGAAAAAGGTAATAGCAAAAGAAGAGACAAAAACCCTTATGATCAGAGTAGAGCAATCTAACTCAATGGCTGTTAGCAGCACCCACAACCTCATTGCAAATTATCCCAAGCTTGCACCAAGGTACCTTGCTGTAGAAGAATAAGAAGTCATGCACTTTGAAGACATGTTTAGATTACTAGGAGATGACATCTAATAAGCTTGCTAGAGGATATGGAACGCCTTGCCTTACAACCTAAAAATTAGAGAATATCATTCTCCTGAAGGAATAAGAGATGCACTGAATAGAACCCCAATGTATAAGAAGGCACTACAAAGACTCAAAGTCAATTGGAATGGCTTGAGGCTCAATCCACCATTTCTTTTGGGAATGTTGGAAGTAAGGAAAGAAGAAGAAGAAAGAAAGAAATAGGAAGATATAGAGAAGAAAGCAAGATTTTATTCATAGGAGGAAGAGACTACAGTAGAAGCATGGGATGTTAGGGAATCCACCAGAGCAATGAAGGACATCAACATAGATTGAGTTGTTAAGAGGATGAGAAATACTTTCAGTAGGGGGTGATGATGAGGCTCATCATTGAGTAAAATATATAGACCTTAATACACCTCCAAGCTTACTAAACTCAACTTCTCTCATAATTTCTTACATGTTTTAATTATATGTTTCTTAATGAGATGAGTAAAACTAATATGTTATCTCTAGTGGTCTAATGTGCATTGATTGCAGGCTTTTGGGAGAAAATAATGGAAAATTATGGCTAATTAAGGTGCAAGAACTCGAACGAGAAAAGAAGGATAGATTATAGGAGATGGACCTTCCTCATTAAATCCTCACTCATTCAAAGATCCCTCAATCAAATCACATCAACTCGGAGTTGCAGGCAATCGAGTCATGAGGATCATTGGCAATCGAGCCAGTGATAGTTAAGAACCAATTTATATTGAGATTGGGAGCCAAGCCTCCTTAGATTTAAGGAATTTTTTGAAACTTAAATTGTATAAATAAGGAGGCCTAGAGCCTCATTAGGATTTGGATTTTTTATGCAATATAACTGAGCACTTCCAAGTTGAAGGATTGTGACAAAACATTGTTCTGTATTTTTTGATATGTTAATGAAAATGAGCATTCCCTTGATCCAACACTGAGTTGACTCTAAGGGCTAAAGCTCTTGGGTTAGGGCTCAAACCTAGAAACAGAGGTTCCTCTTACTGTACTTGTATGATTTAAGTTATTTCATAGATTACTTGTTGAATTAATTTTGGCATTGTTACATTACAAGTATTGGTGAATTTGATTAGTTTTATTCCATTTGTGAATAGAGTTAACAATAGCTTTAGAGAGATAAAGAAATACCAAAAATACTGATAACAGGTGGATCTCGTCTCATTCCTCCCATCAGGGACCATGGTTTGAGGAAAAACCCTCATTCAACCCAAAAATATAGAATTCTAGTTTCTTATGAAATTTATGGTTTTTCTACTAACTAGGTCAGCATATTTCAGTTTTCAAGGATAGGTTGTAGTTGTCATTTCTAATATATTCATATTTGTATTAGATTTCATAGTGTTTTAACAATATGTTGCAAGCATTCCCATGCATGAACTACGGAAATAAATGATGAAATTCAGCTTTCCTATGTTGATGTAAACCTCTCTTGTTTTGCCATGATTTATAGGTAAATGCCAACAATGATGTGTATATTGTAGGAGTTTCAATAGTGTAGGAAGACCTCATATCATCAGCCTTAACCTAACCTTACCCATCCATGATCACCAAAAGCCACTAAGTCGATAATCCGAGTTATCATTTCACAAGGACAACTTGCCATGCTTGTTGAGAAAATCCATCCATCATACAACTTTGGTTTGAGTTCTGAGCGAGTCCTAACCACTTCCTTGCCTTATTCCTTCCCTCGCTCACCTTCCCTAAGACCCATACCACTATGCAAATCACTCCTTATGATTTCAGCCTATTCTTGTAGGAAAACAGGGGATCTTGTTGGTGAATTAGGACATCGTGTAGACATCCTATAGGACGACCTATAGTGGTCTTCTTTGAGCCTAATTTGTGAGTAATGCATCAAAAAATATAGGAGAATACCCCTACTTTCCTCCAAATCCTTCTGGCCCATCACATCCATCTCTCTCCACACCTAACCCACCTGACATATAATCAAGAAGAATTAGCATTCATGTTTCACAAAAAAAGACAAGAAAGAAAAGGTTGTTATGCTTATTCATGTGCACAATAGTTAAGTGTTTGATTAAAATAGATCACATGCTTAGATTAGTTAGGATTCCACATGTGTTAGACTAGAATTATTCTGAAGCAAGGTATCTTAACAAATAGCTAGATGAGTTGTGTGTTTTAAGCATCTATTTTAGTCTTTCTTTACTTCAATAGATAGCATTTCAATTCTCTCAATTAGGGTAAAATTATCCTTTTTCAATTGGTAATCGAACTTCATCTAAATCAATAGAAGGCTAGTTTGAGAAACCCTCCTGGTCTATCGCCCAGCTCTGCAGTGACAAAAGAGTGGACCCATTGCATCTACCTGTGTATAAAACATTGTCACCTCCAAGTTTGTATGAACCCCGGGTTGATGAAGTAAAGTTGGTAGCCCCAGGAGTTGCACCATTCTTGCTGCAATACTAGTGCTCAACACTCACACACAAGTAGTTGCCAAAATATCCTCAATAATTCTCCAAATGAATACCATATGAAAATACCATGGTTATCCCAATACCATGGACATTTGTACCATGGTAATATCCAAGTCAATACCACAAGTAAATACCATGGTTATGCCAATACCACAAATACCTGTAACATGGTAATTTCTAAGCCAATACCATAGGAAGATACCAAGGTAATACCAATACCAAGTGCCAACCTGGACCACACATAAACCAATACCAAGGTAATGATCTACTCATAATTAGACCTACAACCACACCCATAAACATGCATCTGTTTGGTTAAGGGCCTACAAACGGATGCATAAGACTAGCTCCATGTGGTTGTGGCAGAGTATATGGAAACCAAAAAAAATTCAGCTCAATCCTCTACCAACCTAATCCATATCTCTTCCAACACCTGAAAAATTGTCAAAGCATTAGTGACATACTTTTCAACTAACATGGCAACCATCTGCCATAGAAACACACACCATAACAAATGACACAAGCCATACATGCCAAGGTACCACGTACAACACAAGCATCTTCCATACATTCCCAGGTTTACATAAATGCCATAAATTGCTGCAACCAACAACTGCACTAGAAATTGCAAAATCAATGCTAATAATAACCCCCCTTGCATTGATGGCAACCCCGTCTGAACTATCTAACCAGTACTGACCTCTGAAACTCATCTTCATAGACACTCCCCCTTCGACATCAATGGCAAAGGGATAAACTCGTCAACCACTCTTTTTCAAATATAATAACTCCCGCTGCACATGAGCTAGATCTAACGACAATACAACTCTCTCACTCTTCTATGAATGCATGAAAAAAATCAGAACAAAAAAAACACTCTCTCCTGAATCAATAAAACTAAACTAAACTCTCATCCGAATCAGCAACAAAAAAGACTGTAGTCCAACAACAACAAAACCAATCAACAACTCCAACTACCTCAACAAAAATAGTACATTATAACCAACAACAAAAATAGCAACACTCAACTCAACAACAACATGAGCATCAGTAACAATATACCATGAGAAACAACACTCTCTCCATCAATAACACATAATAAGCATCAATATCAATCATTATGCATTCACCAAAATGTTGTATCATCACCTACATAGTAGTAATCATGACCATCCATATCCATCAAGAAACAACATCTGAGTAGTAACTAGGCATATCCCTCATGAGCATCATTATCATCCTACAAAGAATATCTTCTTGTTGATGGCTATACTACATGAACCAAAAGACTAAATTTGCATAACATGACTGATACATAGGATAACATCAGCTCATGGTTGTAACAATCAATTGACATTAATGATTCTATGGACCTGACCTATCCAACCAAATACTTCACATGACCAGAAAATTGTGTACATATGTTACAGGGTCTTATAAATGAGATACATGGTTGTAAATGAAAGTACATAGATGGCATTCATGAGCCTACTTGATGACAAAATTGACAAGATCATATATAGCTATGTCATAATTCTCTCCTTTACATTTTTCAAACATTAGACCATGCATCAGGGGTTTTGACCAGTTCCACTAAGTATAAACACAAAAGAGATGAGATACTAAAATGCTAGGAACAACATCGAGATAAAGCTAACAAAATTGAGTTAAAAAATTTCTCGAGTATCCACTAGAAATTGTCATCTCATAACCTAGAAACATGCATATTCTCATGATCTCCATTGTGATCCTAAGCACTGCTCCCCTCTACAATCATCTATTCAGTGAAAAATAATGTTTCATTCACCATAAGTGATAGTGAAGTCCCATTGTTACTAAGTAAACTAGAAAATTCAGGATGATTGGGCATATCCAGGAAAATATGACAACCGATTTGTCTGGTTTCATCAAGAATTTGTTCAAAACTTTCAAAGTTATTTTTATACCTATTGATACAAGTTGTGGCTTTAGTTTCCTTGTCAATTCAAACACATTTTCTAGTCACACCAAAAATTGCCATAGGTAAGTCCTACTCCAGCATAAAAACTCTCCATGCACACTGGAAAGGAAACACTTAGCTTCATAATCATCTTCACCATATCGTTGTTCCTACCACCGAGATTTAATTAATTTTCACTCGATCACAATAGTTGAGAATAATTAGGTAATTGGGAAATGAATATATTGGTGCCGACCTCTATCTATAATATAATTTTTTGAGATTCTTCCAATAATTAACAATCGACTAGCCCAGGAGGCCCCACAATCAGTATTCTATGAACCTATAAATATGATTTCTTGTATGCAAAATCTTCTATGTTCATCACTGGTGCATCTCTTTCACAACCGATGGGAAACTCATGAAAAGTAGAAGGTTTCATTTCTTGGACTTTGTAGAAATTTGATGTGTAGATTCAAAATTTCTCATGAAATTTACTAGATCACAAGACTTGAAGCTACTCTACTCATCTGCAAAAATAAAATCATGATCAAGAACAAAAGTCATTAACATGCATCATGATTCAACACACACACAAAGATTTATCTACGGGAAAGCAACTACTCAAAATCCCTTACTATCTGTATTGCATTAATCAATGAATCTCGATGAATATAATATGCTATGCTCAAGCTTGAGCTCAACCTACACCTGTAGCTTCTATCCTCTGCCTGACTGACTAGACTTTGCCAATACTTAGCCAAAAGTTTGAGCATCCAAGCCCCTATTTCCTTGAATTTTTCCTTGTAGAAATACACCCCTATTTAATATGATTTTTCCTCTATTGGATTGTGAAATTCCTTTAGGTTAATGCTTGGACTGCATGCACCACCTGCACAACTTGAACTAGTTTAAAAATGATAGTGCAATGCCCTTGAACTCCAATATCAACTAGGTAAACTGAATTCTCTTCATCCATGAGTTAATTTAGGTTGATTTATCAGTTAACTAGATGTTTACTCAGTGTGAAAAATTTTACACCCTCTTGACTGATCCTCCATTAGTTCTACTAACACTTAGAACTAGTTACACTGACAATAACTCAAATTAACTAAAATAGATTGCTACAAATTAGCAATCAATCATGTAGAATTGAACTCAAGTGTCTCCAACTTGAATTTACTAAGTTAACTGAGTGACAAGAGCCATGAAACCTCATTTAACTACTTCCAAGTATTTTACTGAAATTGAAATTTGAATTTCTCCAAATTTAATCAAGGGAAAATTAAATTAGGAATTTATTGTTGCATTTTCAACACTCCCTCTCAACAAGATAAGGATTATCAGATACCCCGATCTAACACCTTTGGAATATACTGCATGCAACACTTCTCTCTCTCTTTTTTTTTACTTCAACATCTGCAACTGAGAAGCATCCAAGAAAAAATAAAAAACAAATTGAATCAACTGTGTCTACAGCTGTCTACTAGGAAAATTGTGTTTTTGTTCACTCTGCTACTGAGCCTCCTATTATTCTATCAACACTCCTCTCCACTCCTTAGTATATGATGAAAACTGATCCTCCTGCTACTAAATATCATGGGGCCCTATAGCAAGGTAATGCTCCAAGAGACAAACACACCTCAATGGACCTTGCCCAATTTTATGCAATCTCTTGGACTAAGGATCTACATCACTCCACCTCATTCCTAAAGGTATAACTACATGTCATCCCTCTACACACTTGGATCAAAATCTCCCCCCTATTAGAGGTCTCAACTTGAGTGGATGTCTCCACTCTTCATCCTATCTACTTCTCCATTTGTGGTTGCTCCACAACTTCCTAAGGCTTCTCCTGAGGTTGTATGTTGAGAGGTCTAGCATGCTACCTCTCAACCACCAAATATTTGGTCTCATCCTTGCTCCTCAAGGCATTGCATCCATCTTCTACCTCAAGTGCATATAGTTTCTTAACTCTAACATAAATCTTCTTCACCTATCACGTGGCTATGTGTCTTAGGAAATCCTTCCCTTTGTTGAATATCACATCATAGCCATGGTCTTCCAACACAGCTATGGAGACAAGATTATTGTTTATACCTGAATCAAACATTACATCCTTGAGCCTGAGAGGGGATCCAGACTCCCTATGAAAGGTGACAGTACCGATCCTGGTCGCATTGTACCTTCTGTAATCTCCAAAATCAATGTTCATTGAGAGATATTTCTCCCATAAGTCACTGAAAAATTATTTATTCCCTGTCATGTGGAATGAAGAACCACTATCCAGGTACCACATGCTCCTGATCACTGTTATTTCCATGCATTTTATGAGAGTGAAGTCAAGATCGAACTGTGAAACTAGAGCTTCACATCTTGCTACTATTGTAGGCTCCTTCTTGCTTGCCTTTTTCTGTGGACATTTCATGGCATAGTCCATGAATTCATGATAGTGAAAGCACTTGGTTTTAGATAAGTCTTTATGCTTTCCCTCTTGGCTGGAATGAACCTCACCTTGGGAGTTCTTCCCTTTGGCCTTATTTCCCTTGTTGACTAATGAAAATTACTCTTCCTCTTCTTTGGAAGAGGTCCCATCTCTAGTATTCTGACTTATTTCCTCCTTAACCAAATTAGACCAAAGGAATTCCCAATTTGGTAGCTTCTCCCTCCCATTTACCGAGTACTGGTAGCTATGCCAGCTCTTAGGAAGGCCTAGAAGTGCTAGCCTTACTAGATCATCCTCTACTACAGTAACACCAACTTGACCATGTTCATCATGACATTGTGTGAACCTGCTGAGGTACTATCGTATTGTGTCGTTCTTTTGCATCTTGATATTCTGAAGCTTTTCCTTTAGTGCCAACTTCCTATGGTCACTACTGTTCTAGAACAAATCTATCAAGACCTTCCACATTGCATCTGGAGTCTCTTTCTCATGGATATTTGAGACAATATGGTCTCGAACTCCCTTCAAGATGACCCCCCTCACCTTTGATACACACTTATTCCATTCTGCTAGATATTGAGCATCAGATGTTGGAGGCTTCAGGATATCATTATCTATGAATTCTTTCAGCCCATTATCTCCCAACACTACCTTCATCCTATCCTTACAAGCAACATAATTCGAGCTACCCTCAAGGGCATACTCAAGTCTCATTCCATAGAAAGCCATCCTACTAGCTCTGAAGAATTTATATTGCAAATTTAGTCCACCTGTAAAGACAACTTTGAATTCTCTTCTCTATTGTGATTCTAGCTTTGATACCATATAGAAATTTAATGCGTAGATTCAAAACTACTTATGAAATTTACTAGATCATAATACTTAAAGCTATTCTACTCATCTATGGAAAGAAAATCACGATCGAGAACAAAAATCATTAACATGCATCAAGATTCAACACACATACAGATAGATTTATCTAGAGGAAAGAAGCTACTCAAAACCCCTTACTATCTGTATTACATTATGTTGGGTGTGTGTTATATTCTTTCCACGACTAGTCACACATGCAAGGGGGTGGTATCTCCCCCTTTTCATTGCATCAAGCGTAGTAGGCAGACAGTATCCCCCCAACACCGGGTCTAGTGCAGTGCCTCAGGAAATTTTGTTTGGACCCCATACTAGGTGGGCGGACCTACCTATGGTTTTGTGCATGGGTTTTGCACATGGTTTTAGGCATGATGATTTTCTTCCCATGGTATTTTGTAGATCTAATTAAGGGAACTATGGTTATGTTATAATCTAGGGTTAATGGATTGGGGCTTATGAATGCTTCGTCATGTATATATATGTATTGTAACATTGAAAGGAAAATAACAAATTTTTTTATCTAGTAGTCCCAATTTTCGGATCCAGGGGAAATTTTTTTTGTATTTGTTTTATATTCCTGTGATTGTTTATTTTCTGCTTTTTTAAGAATTCGTCTGCTAGTAATTTCTGTACAGGGTTAAAACCTACATTAATCAAAGAATCTTGATGAATACAATATGTTATTCTCAAGCTTGAGCTCAACCTGCACCTGTATCTTTCATCCTCTACCTGACTGACCTTAGCCAATACTTAGCCAAAATTTAGAACTTCCAAGTCCCTATTTCCTTACATTGGTCCTTGAGGAATTAGGCCCCTGTTTAATAGGAATTTTCCTGCATTGGATTTTCCAATTCCTTTAGGTTAATTCTTTGACTACATGCACCACTTATACAACTTGAACTAGTTTACAACTAATAGTACACTTCCCTTGAAATCTAATCTCAACTGGGTAACTCAAATTCTCTACATGCATGAGTTAATTTGGGCTTATTGATCAGTTAAATGGATGTTTACTTAGTGTGAAAAAGGTTACACACCCTTGACTAAACCTCCACTAGTTGAACTAACAGTGAGAACTAGTTACACTAACAATAATTCAAATTAACTGAAATAGATTCTTACAAATTAGTAGTCAACCATGTTGAATTGAACTCAAGTGTCTCCAACTCGAATTTATTGAGTGAACTGAGTGACAAGAGCCATGTCACCTCAGTTAACTACCCCCAAGTATTTTACTGAAATTGAAATTCCAATTTCTCCTAATTTTATCAAGGAAAAATTAAATTAGAAATTTCTTGTTGCATTTTCAACAGACTTCACTGTTATTTCCCTTCTCTCTAGTCTTTGGACTTTGTATAACCAAAATATATCATCCATAATTTCACACTCTTGAAGATCAGATATTAGTTTTTTATTAGTGCTTCATATAACAGTTCTACATATTGCCTTCACACCACATCCTGATTATCTTCAAATATTTTCGCCACTATTGAAACAACCAAGTTCGCGTTAAGTTCTTAAAATGGAAATGGATAACGATAGTCTAGACCATCTAACAATCGGTGGAAATAGTATACATGAATTTCTTCACATGTGCTTGGGAGACAACACACTGATGGAAATAGCCTACATGAATTTATTCACATGTACTCAGGAAACAAGACTCATTCATCTCCTTCACTCCTGAAATGTGCATATTACTGTTGAACTATCTCACCTTGAACCCACAGACAAGGTACACAAATGACTGCATGTTCTAAATTATTTGTCTAGAGCATCCATTATTATCCAATGTGTTATGATCCACTCTTTCTAAGGTGTAAGCATGGAAATTGAAATTATTAAATGAATTGGAGGGGTTACACCCTTTTCTATTTTGATATATTAATTTTCCTTGGTTTTTGCTCATCTTTACAAGTGTGCATGTATCCTTAAAAAAAAATTCATCACACTAGGATACCATACGATTTTACATAGTGGTATTTACATTGCCTTAATGTTCTTGCAATATGTCATCACAACATAAACAATTCCCAATGATATCACACTAAGCTTTGTAACTGAATTCTATAATCAACCTTAGATGCACTAACACTATTCATTACATTCTTGGAGAACTCCATGCACAATTCTACATTCGACCTCATTCAAGGCCAAATAAAGATTATCCATAACCTTCTTAATTTTTTCCTCAAATTATGATGTGCGCTCATATTCCATGATCAATAGAATGTACTCCTGCAACATCTCGACAATACTAAACATGGCCACAGTTTCCCATTGTGCACACTTCCCAATGATCCAAACATGTTGCTCCCATCAAACGACTACACGTTCCTTGACATAGAGGCCCTGGCTATGAAATAAATCATGTGGCCAATGGTTGAGTTGCTTAGCTAACATTATTTTCATCAAAAACCTTGATATGATACCCAAACTTGTGATGGCCCTTCAGAGAACCATTACGTGCAGACATGATACTAGCACCATATTTCCTATGATGCTACAAGGCATGCAGTGTCAGGTAACAGAGTCACCCTACCTCCTATGATGAAAATCTAGTGCCAAAACCACAACCTTCAGATCTTGAAAAAAAGACCCATCCCTAAGTTGTGGCATATCATTTCACCATTTCCAATTCTATCGATAATTCCAGTAGCTGATAACTTCACCATCAAAGGCTTGTTAGGAATTTATTGCAAAGAGATAAGTTTTTTACCGAGATTTACCAAGAGAAATAATAAAATAACCAACAACAATACACATAAACACACATGTTTGTCTAGGAAAACCCCAAATCCGGGGAAAAACCCAACCCAATTAGATCTCATTATCCTTAGCCAAAATATTGGCCAAGATGGCTAAGTGAGCCTTCGCCGCTCACCTAATATGCCTCTCTTACAATGAATTCTTCCCAACCTTTTATAGGTTCCATTACATGCAATAACATGGGAAAAAATACCAAGGGTACACTATACCATGTTTCCAAACCACTATTGATTACCCTGGTCAACTTTGACTCAAACCCAAAGTAAATTTACCTAAAAATCCCCCCATTAAACTTGACTTGGGCTTCCTTGACTAAATCCAACCAAAAAATGCTATTTGAGACAACCCTGCTCACTCTAGCCCTAATCCCCCTCAAATTTTTTACCCAGGGTATTGTTAACCCGATATCCCCCCTATCACCTAGGTCTAACCCAGTCTTTACTGGTAATTACCCAGGGGTACACATGCCTTACCCTGTCTTACAACAGTATGCCCATTTACATGCAATATAATTTGACTCCATTGCAATAATATTTTTTTTTTTTTTTGTTTCCTTGTTTCTTTGTATAATCGCCATCTCAACTTGACACAGTTTATGCTCACCTAGCGCAACTAAATTCTATGGCTTCCTTCACTAGTATAAATAGATCATATTACTCCATTATCTTTTCAATCCACCACTTCATGATTTCATTAGCGTTTTGCAGTGTTTGAGCATAACACTTTCTAGCTCTTACTGCAACCCGCATGGTATCCACCAGGTACCTTTATAACTAATAACCAGTGGATATCTATTAACTATGCCTTCAAAGCCTATACCTCGGGATCGAGTTCCATGCTTCTAGTTAGCTCTTTCACAAACCCTGGAAATTGGATTCCCATAAGTCGTTTTGGCTCATCATCCCAACGGGTCTTTCATTTCCTAATGGACCCGACGTTATCCTACATTTCCCCCTCAACTTCTGTCTAAGGACCCCAATAGGATCACCACTTTCTTCTCTTCGTCATGATATGGATCTCTCTTTGGAGATCCTCTCTCAACAGGTCACAGGGACGATTCCTGATCCATCGTCCTATCTAGTCACTCTAAATTCCCCCACTCTTGTTGATTTCACGGATAATCTTGATCCATTCATGCTTAGCCAGCAAGCCCCAAGTAGCTGTATTGACACCATATGGAGTCACTTCAGTAAAACTACCCACCAAGGATAGATCCTTGGATCTCTCAGAACCTACCTTTGAATCTTCTACTGCTACTAGAATTAAAATAATTTTGATTGAAATCGTTTTAAAAATAGGTTAAAATATCTCATCAAAGTCTATACCTCTTTTCTATGAAACCCCTTCACAACAAGTCTATATTTATACCTTTTTCTACCTCCATATTCATCCTTCAACATTTAAACCAATTTATTCTATAATGATGTTTTACTTGCAGGCAGCCTGACTAAGTCCCAAGTTTGGTTATGTACCAAGGAGTTCGTCTCTTCTTTCATAGCTACCTCCCACTTCTTCCTAGTTTCTACCTGCACTGCTTCTTCATAACATTCTAGTTCACCACAATTAGTCAACAATACATAATATAATGAAGGATAGTATCGTTCAGGGGGTCTACTTATCCTGGTATATCGTCTAATACCACTTTCATGTGTTTGAGGTGCCTGTTGCTATTGTGGTTGTTGTTTTTGTTCTGGTTGTTGATAATTATGATTTTCAGGCACCCTTACTTTTTCTGTGATCTCATCAAGCACTTTGTATTCTCTGTTTTCTTTATTAATGTGGACAAAGGCTTCACAACCAAAAGTATTTAAAAATAAGTAGTTTAATTTTTTACTTGTCCATGCCTCCTATGGAATACCACCATCCAAGGAATCTGAAGGCCCTTTGTTTATTAGATAAACAATAGTATCCATAACATCTACCCAGAATTGTAAAGGAAGTCATGCATGAAATCTCATGCACCTTACATGATCCATGATTGTCTTGTTCATCATTTTTGAAACACCATTTTCTTATGGTGTTCCAGGAACTTCCTTCTCTTTACGAATTTCATTCTTTGAAAAATACTTATCAAACTCTTTGCTGCAATATTCAACTCCATTCTCTGATTTGAGATACTTCAACCTTTTTCGTGTCTCATTTTCAAACAAAGCTTTCCATTTCTTGAAAGTAACAAATATATCAGATTTATTTTGAATACAATAAATCTAGGTTTTTATGGTTACGTCATCAATAAAAGTAACATAATAACGAGAGCCTCCAATAGATGATACCTGAGTAGGTCCCCATACATATGTATAAACAAGCTCTAATTTTTCACTCTTCTTTTCTTTCCCAACTCTGAGGAATTTGACTCTCTTCTGTTTTCCATAAACACAATTCTCACTGAATTCCAAATCAACATGCTTCAAACATGGCAAAAAATTTCTTGAGTGAAGATTATTCATCCCCTTCTCACTCATGTACCCGAGCCTATGATGCCACAATGTTATATATGTTCTTATAGAGGTTAAAAAATTAACAGAATTAGAAATACCATTGCATAAATAAAATGTACTAACATTTTCTCTACTTTTTTTCTATTACTAGAGCTCCTTTAGTGACCTTCCAAGTTTTATCTATAAAAGTAATTACACAACATCCACCTTCCAACTACCCTGCTAAAATTAGGTTTTTCTTCAGATCTAGAACATGCATTACCTCCTTCAATAGCCATTGGTTTCCATTCTGCTGTTTTATGAAAACTTTACCCATTCCAATTATTTTACAGGGTTTATCATCAACAAAATGAACTTGTCCAAAATCTCTTTGAACATAATCATGAAAATGTTTCCTATCAAGTGAGACATGGAATGAGGCCCCTGAATCTACCATCCAGATATCAATAATATTTTCTAATGAAAGAACCAAAGCATCTTGTAACACATCACCTGTGACATTCACTTCATGATTATTTTCTTGTTGCACATCTCCTTCTTTTCCCTTCCGAGACTTACAGTCTTTATTCAAGTGTCCTTTCTTCCCGAATTTCTAGCACATATCTGTTGGCCATGGAATCCCCTCCAAGGAATGTTTTGGGACTTAAAGCCCAAGTTTTGACCAAATTTTGTTGTAAAATTTCCACGAATTGTGGGCGCGGAGTGCAAAAGTATGATAGATTCACAAGGTTGTCTGCCCTAGTTTTGTAATGTAATGTCGGATGGATAGACCTACCCATGGTCTGTGGACCATGGGATTGTGTAAATAGAGAGAGGCTCTAAGTGTAAAAGGAGATAGAAAAGGGAAAAAGAATGAAGGAAGAATAAGAATTTTAAGTGGTGGAGTCGCAGTGTGAAGTGTGTGTTTGGGTTGTAGAGTAGGAAAAGGATCTGCAGCTGAGTGTGCAAAGGCCTAGTAGTCCGCAGACCCTTGTACCTAAGTGCGTAGGGTGAGTTGAGTTTATAACCATGGAAAGAATCAATAAAGAGAATTTTTATTATAAGTTTGTGTATCTGTTCTTGTTTTAATGGATGATTGATATAATTTGCAAACATCCTATTTATTTACTGCACGCACCTGTATAAATATTTCATGTTGTTAAGTATAACTTAAAGCACTCAAGTAGGAAAAGATAATTAACTAACATTGGAATATAAGCAATGTCTTGGGTAATAACACAGAGTGTGGTGCTCAGCCCCTGGGTAGGGTTGCGGAAAGGTAGAATATTAGGTCGTGAGGAATGGGAAAGTGCACGAAGCAACCTGTGCACAGGGACAAACTACGGACCAGTCAAATTCATCAGACATCTCCAGGGTGCGAAAAAATAGTTCTAGCACCCTCCCATACTACTTCAGGTGAGACCTCAGTCCGCACTCTGCGAAATTTTGCCGAAATGGCTAGAAGTACCGGGATTTGTTTGGCTAATTAAATTTGAACTTGGGTCAGGCCCCAACAAGCCAACAAATGGTTCTGTTGCCAGGACTGCGATTTGCATAAAGATGTCTGATGTCGTATCACTAGAATCTGAAAAAGAAAGGAATTGAAAAGTGGTTTGATAGAAAGATTCACAAGTTCAATGCATAGGAAAAGAGGAATATGCGACTGTTAAAAGTAGAGTGGTTAGATTACTACTTATATACGGAAATTCACAAAACTTTCTTTGCATCCTTTTCCACTGAGTTGTACGAGAGGATCATGAGGCTAGCCGATACCCAAGGAAGGTGTAAACTCGACAAACCTATTATGTGGACTCCATAATTGGTGCGCAGACCAGAAGCATCAGAAGATAAGATCGCGCATGCTATCGATCACTAGCTGGATCAAATCATATGAGGATTCATCACTGAATTCACAGTCATATATAGCAAGGAAGAACGACTCTTCCTTAAGGGACCATGAGGTAAGTACGTTAAATCTTTGATACTTGGATTAAAATGCTACTATGTTAAAAATGGGTTATCCAAATAAATTGATGTTTGGGGCTACGCAGAGTGGGAGGATCTACATAAACAAAGGTAGCACAGAACTAGAAACTAGCCCCTTGATTTCACCTCCACGTGGAGGTGAATAAGAGCTCGTGAAGGTTTCACCAAGAAGTGCAATCAATCTAATAAAGCAAAGAATTCCGTGCATACCACCCCCACCCACACCACCACCAGTTTCACCATCTTCACCCCCGACTTCGCCCATACCACCTCCGCCACCACCGCGAAGCAGAATGGTTAGCGCGATAAAGCTACCAATGTTGAAGGGAGTAGGGAATGAAGATACGAACCAGTTTTGGTTCGTGATAAAAGTTGTATGGGAAGCACAGAGTGTCACAGTCGACAATATAAAGAAGGCAATGTTGGTCAGTGCTCTGTAGGATCGTGCGCTGACCTGGTACATTAAGCATTCCAATGACAATCCGAATGCAGGGATAGTGGATATCCAAGCTACGCTAAACAAGGAATTTAGGAGACCAAAATCGGAGGCACAGTTGATCATTGGATTCAAGAAAATCACAATGCTACCAGGAAAAACCCCATGGGAACTGGATCAAAGACTGAAGTGCACAATTCGTGAAGAAAACATGACCTTAAGAGATGGGCACCATCGCGAATGGTCTATAGCCTCGTTAACAAAGCATCTATGGAACGCGCTGTCGCAACAAAGGCTAACCACTCAGGCTGAAGCTTTGGAGGTCATGATGAGATTGCACGAGACATCGATACAAGATCCTAACCTGGTAGTCCAACAGATTCACGTGCAGTTGAAGAACTTGTGCCTTGAGATGCAGAGTTTCAAACAAGACATGACGACTCATCTAGAAGTGCTCGACGAGGTATGGTGCATAAAGTGCAAGGGAGAAGGGCACGACAAGGACCACTACCTAGTTTTCAAGAATTACCTCGCAGGAGGACAAATTCCATTGAGACCAGAGGCATAAGTAGGACCAATCGTGGCTCTTGCATTGTGGTCCACAATTTGTCAGATAGGAGGTAAGAATGTTACAGATAACTACCATCTATTACAGAAGTATATGCAGAATTCCCAATAGTTGTTCTGTAATTTTTGCAGGTTAGTAGGCCATGATGAGTGCACTTGTAGAAGTTATGAACTAATGATGGATCAGACCCCTACCTATAGAGTTCAGGCCGAAACATGGCCTCTTGACCAAAATGGAAGAATGGCATGCACTGGATTTCAGGGGTGTGGATGAGGGTAAGGTGGAATGGGACCAGGAAGAGGTCGAGGACAATTGATATGTTATAATTGAAAAGGACCAAGGCATTATTCCCATGATTGTACAAATCCAATGAGACCATCATGCTTATATTGTACGCATTTTGATCATGAGATGGAGGAGTGTCCCACATTGATAGCAAGGTTTTGCAATAAAGGAGCACACCAACCTCCCCTGACCCAGAACCTACAAATGATGAGGTTTGAGCCATGTGAGGAAGACTCGAATGTAAATATCATGCTTCGAAGTGGTATCACGACAAGATATGACAAAAGCAAGTAACTCAAAGAAAGTACCTGGGTTCACAAGGCTCTAGTATTGAAACCATAATTTGATTTGGAGCACACTAAGGAGACATTCATGGAAGCTAAGAAGAGCTTCGCGGATGCCTCCACTTCAGGAAGTAAAGACATACTGGAGTTGGAAATGGACCCACCGATGCTCACTACATTCTTGGAGACATGCATGAAGCTGCTGCATGACAGAAAAGCTATGAAGGGGCTGTGAGAACTCATCACTAGATGTGTTGGGACTATGCCAGGAGAGCCATGTGTAGTCTGAAAGCTCAAGAAGCACATGATGTGAATAGGAAGGGAGATTTCGGGAAATATGAGATGGATCATGTGATTTTGGATCTAGGATTGGATGCGAACGTCCTGCCAAAGCAGACATGGGAGCACATGGGTAGGCCTGCACTGCAATGGTATCCTATCCAACTGCAAATGGCGAACCAGCAAAATATCATACCTATGGGAAGATTGTAGGGAATCATAGTAGATATCGAAGGTGCGAGCGCACTAGTAGATTTCGAAGTGATAGAGATTGTTGATGAAAATAATCCCCATCTTGCGGTACTGGGAATAGATTAGGCCACTAACATGAATGGAGTGATAAATCTAAAGAAGTGCAAGATGATTTTTTAGAAAAAGTCACTGCGCGTAGTGGTACCTTTAAACCATGGAGAAGGATCGCGCTACACAGAACCAGTGCGTGACAAAAATAGTGATGATGATCTGGACTGCATCTACAAGATAACTACGTGGGAGCATGATTGGGTAAATCCAACCATGAATGGCCAAATATCTTGGGAGTGCGAAAGCTCCTGCACATCGGATTCTGATGAAGAGATAGAACGATGGCAGAACCAATTACACGAGGTAACCATGCTTGAATGTAACATGATGACAAGGTTGTTGTGCTGCATAGAAATAGAGGAAATGGATCTACCTATGTACGATGGGTTAGGTGAAGTGGAGGAGTTCCTAAATAAATTTGAAAAAGAAGTGTCAGAACAACTGTGGTTCGACGCTCTAAAATCGGTACTGTGAACTACGCCTGCAAGGTGGTGCGGTATGCACCAGTAGTGTTTGGAGGACTAGCATGAAAGCAAAAGGATGATGCACCTATGATTTGGGAAGCCTCAGATGCGATTGAAAGACATGTATGATGGACAGGATGATCCACGTACGCACCTCGCAAAATGGACGAAGGTCTATGGGGAAGAGCCAAACCTGAGTGGGTGCACCTGTTCTGTCACACCCTAGATATTATACCCATGAATTGGTATATAGAGACGGAGCTTCACCATGGCATGAATGAATGGGATGTATTGCACAAAGGATTCCTATTAACCTTCACGTTTGAGGATCGTTGGTGGGATACTGTTGATGATGCACTACAAGCACTAAAAGTAGTTATCTTTAAAATACTACAAGAGCCAATGGAAGTGCTTCACCCTGAATGGGTGACCCAGTTGAGCTGTGCGCTGGAGCGTTACAATGTAAACATTGAAGAAGATGGCGAAGATCTATGCAAAGTTAACATTCCTGAAACTGAAGGCTATCGTGAGGTTCAAGGGCCATTGATTGAAGACCCTGACATTACTGCATCGGTAAAAACAAAGCATGTAAACATTGGTACAGAGGATGAACTGAAGTATGCAATGCTCAGTGATTACTGGGATGATGCCACAGTGGATAAGGTCGTTGAGTTACTCTGCAAGTACCAAGACTTATTCCCAACCAAGATCACGAACTTAAAGGGGATGATTGGCGATTTTGGGATGATGAAGATCACCCTAAAACCTGACGTGAAGCTAGTTAATCAAAGGCCTTACTACTTGAATCTGAAGTACAAGGAAAAGTTTGATGTAGAACTAGACAAAAGAATCATTGAGCTATTCAAAGAATCTGATTGGGTAAGCGCTATGGTAATACAGAAGAAGAAGCAGAAGGGCGAGATAAGAATATGCGTGGACCTCAGGAAATTGAATTACGCCTATGTGTATGACCCATTCCCAACTCCATTCACAGACGAAGTATTGGAAAATGTTGGCAGGAAAGAAGCATATTCGTTTATTGATGGGTTCTCCGGGTACCACTAGATCAAAATCGCGCTGAAAGATAGGAGAAATACCACCTTTTCCACTGAGTGGGGCTGCTTTAAATACACCATTATGCCATTTGGGTTAAAGAACGCATTGACCATATTTTCGCACATAGTTGTTGTAGCATTCAAAAGGTATATCCACAAATTATTGGAGGTCTATCTGGATGATTGGATTATATTTGGATTGGTTAAGCACCATGTAGCAAGCTTACGCTTGATGTTGGATACTTGTTGATGACACCAAATTGCGTTGAACCTCAAAATGTGCACATTCCTCACTCCCTTTGGGAACTTGTTGGGACATGTGGCCTGCAAATAGGGACTAATGGTAGAGCCCATGAAGATTGCAGTAATTCTGAATTTGGAAGCATCGCAAAGTCTTAAATAGTTTAGCGCTACCTTGGGACATACGAGGTCCTACAGGAAGTTCATCAAAAGCTATTCCCAGATCATCATGCCAATGGAGAAACTGTTGAAAAAGGATGTTACGTTCTGCTGGAATGATGATTTCATGAAGAGCCTGGATGTACTAAAAGACAAACTAGCCTCCACCCCAATCCTAGTCTTCCCGAAATGGGATGTGGAGTTTCATGTCCATGTGGATGCATCATAGTGCTAGGAGCGATGCTCACACAAGTAGGCGGAGAGGGCTTGGACCACCTTATCACGTTTGCAAGTCACAGGTTGTCCGAAGCTAAAAAAAACTATTCCACAATCGAACACGAGGGGCTGGCTATGGTGTACGTGCTCCAAAAATACTGACACTATTTGCTAGGAGGACATTTCAAGATGTATATAGACCATTCTGCACTGAAATACTTGGTCAATAAGCTTGTGTTGGGGGGGCACATATGAAGGTGGTTCTTATTGTTCCAAGAGTATGATTTTTAGGTCGTGGTAAAGCCTAGATGCCTGAATGTAGGACTAGATAATTTGTTGCATATTGAGACAGGTGAGGAACCTACTAGTTTGGAGGAAGGATTACTTGATGCACAACACTTTGAAGATATAATCCACTTTCTAACAACATGGACTATGCCGATGGAATACTTCGTCCAACAAAAGGAGGAACTGGTAGTGCGCGTAGCTGACTTTTCTGTCATTGCAGGGCACCTGTACAAAATGGGGAATGATTAGATACTACAAAGGTACATACATGAATTTGAACGAAGTTAGATCCTTACGGAAATGCATGGCGGCGCTGCAGGAGGACACTATGCAGGACAAGAAACCATGCAAAATATTCTTTGTGCAAGGTTGTGGTGGCCAACCCTTCAAAAGGATTCAAAAGCACATTGTAAGGCCTGTGATATATGCCAGAGGACAAGTAAACCATAGTGTAGGGATGAGATGCCTTTGAATCCACAAATGATGTTGCAGCCCTTCAAAAAATGGGCAATCAACTTTGTAGGATCTATCAAACCTTAGGGAAAAATGGGCGTGCGATATATTATCACTGCGACAGAGTACCTGACGCGGTGGGCAGAAGCACAGTCGGTCAAAGACTGCATGGCCGCCATGGCTACGAAGTTTTTGTTTGAACACTTGTTGACTCGATTTGGCTGTCCGAAAATCTTAATGAGTGATCGCAGTACACATTTCCTGAACAAAACCATCAACGCGCTAACAAAAGAGTTCCAAGTGTATCATCAGAAAAGCACACTGTATCACCGACAAGCCAATGGGAAAGCAGAATTATTCAACAAAATATTGGAGACTGCGCTAACCAAAGTATCCAATGTTCATAAGAGCAATTGGGACTTGCACGTACCTGCAGTACTATGGGCTTATAGGACAACATGAAAGAAACTGGTGGGATAGACACCTTTCCTGTTAGTTTATGGTGTGGAAGCTGTCATGCCAATGGAGTATATTGTCCCTAGTCTGTGCATAGCAGCACTCACAAGAATGATAGACTACGAAGCCCTAGAAGAAAGAGTTGCGCAGCTAGAGTTCCAGACTTTCTTTCATCAACAGGTGAAAAAGCAGCGTGATAAGGCCTCGCACAATCGCCATATTAAGTTGCGCACCTTTAAGGTAAATGATTTAGTGTTGTTGTATGATAGTAAGTTTGATAAATTCCCGAGAAAGTTCAGAATGCATTGGTTGGGACCATATGTTGTTAAGGAGGTCACAGATGGAGGCACAGTACAACTAATAAAACTAAATGGAGAGCCTTTCCTAAGAAAAGTGAATGGCAGCCACTTAAATCCCTACATGGGTCACCCAGCTATCTGACTAACCAGTCGAAGCACCATTTTCGTGCTCCAAGGGTCCGGAAAAAGGTGCAGGACTATAAACAAATGCAAGGGATACCTACACAGATGCAGAGAAGCACTCTCGACACGGAGGTTTCGAAACAGCGTACGCAACAGATCTAGCAAGCAACAACTCAGTGTGCTGCTGACCTCTACGCAATTAGAGAACAGCTGGAGGGACTCTTTGCAAAGATCATCGTGCTGACAGAGTGACTCGAGGGCAAGTCACGATGTTTGTGTTGGGGGCCTGTTGGGCATGGAATCCCCCCCAAGGCATGTTTTGGGGCTTAAAGCCCAAGTTTTGATTGAATCTTGTTGTAAAAGCTCCGCAAATTACGAGCACGGGGCGTGAAAGTATGATAGAGTCACAGGGTTGTCCACCCTAGTTTTGTAATGTAATGACGGCTGGATAGACCTACCCATGGTCCGTGGACCATGGTATTGTATAAATAGAGCGAGGATCTAAGTGTAAAAGGAGATAGACAAGGGAAAAAGAATAAAGGAAGAATAAGAAGTCTAAGTGGTGGAGTTGTAGTGTGAAGTGTGCCTCTAGGTCGTAGAGTAGGAAAAGGCTTTGCATTTGAGTGTGCAGAGGCCTAGTAGTCTGCAGCTGAGTGCACAGGGTGATTCGAGTCTATAACCGTGGAAATAATCAATAAAGAGAAGTTTGATTACAATTCTATGTATCTGTTCTTGGGTTAATGCATGATTGATATAATTTAAAAATATCTTGTTTATTTACTACGTGCACCTGTATAAATGTCTCATGGTGTTAAGTATAACTTAAATCACTCAAGTAGGCAAAGATAATTAACTAACATTGGAATATAAGCAAGGTCTTGGGTAATAACATAGAGCGCGGCGCTCAGCCCCTAGGTAGGGCTGCGTGAACACAGTATATCAGGCTGTAAGGAATGGGAAAGTGCGTGAAGCAACCTGTGCGTAGGGACAAAACGCGGACCAGTCGAACTCATCAAACATCTCCAAGGTGTGGAAACCTTGTTCTAGCACCCTCACATACTACTTCGACTGAGACCTCTGTTTGCGCTCCCCGGACTGTTGCCAAAAGGGCCAGTAGTAGCCGGATTTGTTTGGCAAATTAACTTTGAACCTGGGTCAGGCCCCAACAAGCCAACACTATCCTCGATATGGAATTGGATCTTCCTTTCCTTGAATTACTATGATAGCTTGGGCTCTTTCCTCTTTTCATTTTTCTTCCCCTAGTCTTTGTAGTCAAAGCATTTTCTTTTTTAAATTACATATTATAGAGCAATGGAACACCTAAAATGTTACAAAAAATATTAACACATAAAACACATGAAACAAGAGAGACACAAATATATGTAGTTCACCCAATTTGGGCTACGTCCATGGAGAAACAACTAGTCCTTCCTTTATATTATCCAGCAAAATGAAGAGATACAACCTAAAACAAATTTGTTGTAATTTCCTCTTCACTCTCACATAATCTCCTCTCTCTTTTTTTGCTCAGAATACACATGTGCATAACTATAATACAATTCCCTCATATATAGCGAGGGGTTTCCTTATAGGGAAAACAACCCTAAATTAAACATAACTTCTACTGCCATATCGTCCACCTAATGAGTGGCTTAGATTGACTACGGAATTACTTTTACAATTAGTTGTCGCCCCATTACGAACTGGGATCCAATGCAGTGATACCTTTGAATAAAGAAAATAATCAGGCTCCACACCCAACAAGCCTTTATAGGCTGATAACTTCATGCAAACCACTTGAAAAAAAATGATCATGTCTAGATCAACGAAATTCTAAAAGTCAATTAGACCAAATTAGTAATGCATTAATAGAACTTCATTAATAATAGTCGAATGAATAATACCAGAGTCTACCAGAGACAACTAATCAAATGCACAATGCTAAAAAATTTGGGCCCGATCTCATCAATATATTATTCCATAACTTCTTTGACCATATTGTTTTTGGCACATAACTCACAACTTCCAATTTATAAACTTTCTAAGCCTTACTTCATTAGTAACGCACAAGAAGAATTGATCAATTGTAGACATAGTGTACTTCTTTCTTTCCCCTTTTAAATTTCAATAGCTAATAATTGGTTTTTATTTTTGTTTTCTACAGGGAGAAGCTTGGAACCATGAGATCATCCTCAACTCATAAGTTTAGATCCAATACCATTACACAAAGATAACTTACATGAATAGAAATTTTCACTAGTTGCTAATGAGATTCTCTTTTCTTGGAGGAGCTCTCCCTGAAGATATGCACATATGCATCATGCTCCCCTAAGGCTAGACTAGCCTCAATTTTCATTTTCCTCTTTCTTTATCCAAGTCATTATGTACCACTTCCTGCTTGGATATTCCTTTGGTTCATTTTTCCTACTCTAGTTCCTCCTTTGTTGATTAGATCCCTAGAGGGCTACAAGAATCAATAAATCTTTGTCATTATGGTCTAAATTATCACAGATAAAACATCTAATATGTCTAAGATATAGTGGAAATGGATTCCTTTTACACTGAATACTTGTATGACCAAATTTAGTACACAAATAACAGTGGCCATGAAAGAAATGTTTGTACTTTGGAAATTATGGGGTTACTTGTGAATTCTCCTTATTCAACTGCAAGATTTTACCGTAATGATTTGTCTTCTTGTTTCTGCAATTTGCTGATGTGTGCCCAAATTTATGACAACAAAGACACCTTACATATTTCATATTTTTCTTTGGCACATCCTTTGTCTATTGATTTCGATGTTGGTTTCCTTCATTTTTGTTGCGCGAAATTTCTTCTTTGACCTCTTCAATTGTTGCCTCATTTTATTTATTTAGACTAGATCTAATTTCTTCTAATTCTGCTTCTAATTTCTCATAATGACTAATCTAAGTTTTGAGTTGATTTCCAATGTCCTCTTCAATTCTCCTTGCTCTCTCCAACTGATTTTTTAGATCATAATTTTCTTATTTGAAAGCATGCTTTCTCTCTTCAATAATATGAAGAAGTTTCTTCATATCTTTTTTCTCCGTCTTAAGTTCTTCTATTAATATTGCTTGAGCTTTGTTTTTGGCTTCTAGGGTCACTATTCTCCCAATATCTTCACCTTTAGATTCCTGTGTTGGAAACACACCTTCCTCACATCTTGAGGAATTAACTTCTATTAAAATTGGAAACTCGGGCCAAACTCCATGTATGTCATCTTATTTAAGGTAGCTGATATTTTTCTTGGATCCCTCTCATTAAGAGGTGTGGGATTGACCTAAATATCATCCAATTCTGGTAAGTATTCATGGAGTTATGGATTTATTTGTGTTATAAGACAATTCATCAAGGTCAACAAGCAACCAAATAACCCTCACATGTGCTCAACGTTTTAGTATAAAAAGAGATGACTTGAGAGTCATTTCACACACACTTCACTCTTGATTTCTCTCCACTTGTTTTGGGTTTTAGTGGAAGAGAAATATAGGAGGATGATTCCCTAGTTGCAGTCGTAAAGGATGCCCTAGTCACAGTCCTAAAGTGGATGATCTAGCCGCAGTCCAAGGGAGGAGACCCCTAATTCTATACGCTGCCCAACCTTCCCTCTACGCTACCTAAAGGAGAGACATAGCACGGTGGAGAAGACCTATTCACACTGCCCAAATACGAAGGTCTATCCCTCCCTAGCCGTAATAAGGAAGACATAATAGCGTGGGTTTTTGGAGGATGTTTCAGGATCATATATGAAGGCTTAGTTGCATTAGGAGGACCGAGATATCTTCCTACAGGGTCGAGGCAGAGGAGGGTTGTTTGAGTTTTATGTGTGGGCCGTAAGCTACAAGAAAGATACATGGGACAATGTGGGATGTTTTGGGGTCATGTTATACCCTCATCTTTAGTGTGGAGGTAGATGGTTCACAATAGGGTAGGCTGCATTTCATAAGGGAAATTGTGGGCCATATTTGAGGATGGTTAGGGATTGTTGTGTGCCCTAACGAATCCCAGAAATTACAATAGTAATGAAGTGACAAACAACATCGTTTGTATGGTGTGTTGGCAACAAGATAGATGGGACAACGTAGTCATATGATGCAGCAAAGGAAGATGGGACAAGAAGGTCACATGGTGTAGCAAGATAGATGGAACAACAAGGTCACATGGTGCATCAAAGGAAGATGGGACAAAAAGGTCACATGGTGTAGCAAAGGAAGATGGGACAACAAGGTCACATGGTGCAACAAAGGCAGATGGGACAGCAAGGACATGGTGCTTGCATGGGACAACAAGCAATCATGGTGCAATAATATGAGTAGTGACAACATTGTGATAAGGGTCAGCATGATGTGAAATGCTACAGCATAATGATAGGCATCATGACAAAGTAAACTGTAGCATGTTGTTTGCAGCACTTGCTAGTATAGTACAGTGATATTAAATGCTAGAATGAGATGCAGTACAATGATGGGTACAGTCATGATTGGTGAAGCATGATGAGATGCAACATAGTGATGATGGGTGCAGCATGGTGCAACACGGTGAGGTGTAACATGATGATGAGGAGCAACACAATGATAGGTGGAGCAAGGCGATGGATTCACCTTGGAGAATCAGTTGAAGCAACATGTCTTGAATTGAGTTCAACTACCTCATGTATCATCTTCTTAGAGATGACCTATGCTCTTATTTATGTAGGTTTTAACCCTATACAGAAATTACCTGCATACGAATTCTAAAACATAGAAAAAAACAATGCGAGAGCATATCACATAAAAAACATATACACAGAGATTTTCCCCTGGATCCCAAAACCAGGACTACCAGCTTGATTTTTCATTATGTTCCTTTCAATGTTACAATACATATTTATACATGCCAAAGCATCCAATACCATGGACTGTAAACCATCGCATCCAAAACCATGGACCGAAAACCATTGCATCCAAAACCATGTGCGAAAAATGCACAAAACCATAGGTAGGTCCACCCAAACTAATATAAGAATATAACACAACCGAACATTCTCCCACTTGTTGTTTTCTTTCCACAGGGGGCCACAGGAGAGCTTAGTCATTTATTCAGCCCCGCAACACCTATTGTTTCTCTACACCAAGATAAATTCTGAGAGCTCACAGCTTTTGTCAATGCATCTGCAGTATTCTTCAAAGTGTCCACCTTTACCAACAACACCTTTTTGTCTTCTATCATATCCCTCACAAAGTGAAATAAACATCAATGTGTTTTGTCTTTGAATGATAAGAAGGGTTCTTTGCCAAGAAAATTTCACTTTGGCTATCACAGTCTATCCTTATAGCTCCCTATACTAACCCCATACTTGAACACAATCTCTGCAACCAAACTACTTTCTTGCTTGCATGAGTGGCTACCATGTATTCTGCCTCTGTAGTTGATAATGCCACTACAGATTGTTTCTTACTCATCCAACTGACTGCACCTCCAAATAGGTTAAACACATACCCACTTATAGATCTTCTATGATCCAGATCTCTAGCCTAGTCTACATCAACAAAGCCGTGAATATCCAACACTCTGTCCAATCCTAGTCTTCCCTGGTAGCATAAACCATAATCACTAGTGCCACGCAAATACCCGAAAACCCGCTTCACTGCTATCCAATGTTCCTTTACTGGTTTTGACATAAACCTACTTAATACTCCCACTGCATGTGCAACGTCTGGCCTAGTACAGACCATCGCATATATTAGGCTACCGAATGGAATTGCATATGGAAAACGAGACATTTCCTCTTCCACTTCTTGTGTCTTGGGACACTGTTCAGTAGATAACTTTACACCTATAGGAATAGGAACCTTCATCAGTTTACTATCCTGCATATTAAACCTCTACAATATTGTCTCAACATACTTCCTCTGGTTTAACCAGAGCTTCCTCTTTGCCCGATCTCTTTTAATTTCCATGCCCAAAATATAGTTTGCAACACCAAGATATTTCATGTCAAATTTGGAGGACAATTGGGTCTTCAAATCCTGGATAATTTCTTTGTCATTTCCGACTAGCAACATATCATCCACATACAAGACCAAATAAATAGCACGGTCACCAATTAATTTAAAATACACACAGTGATCTGCTTCACTTCTGGTGAAGCCAAAACCCCATATAAATGTATCAAATTTCTGATACCACATCCTTGGTGACTATTTTAACCCACACAGAGACTTATTCAACTTGCATACCAGTTCTTTCTTACCCTTCACCGCAAAACATTTATGTTGCTTCATGTAGATCTACTCTTCTAGATCCTTGTGAAGAAATGTTGTCTTCACATCCATCTGTTCTACCTCAAAGTCAAAAGTAGTAGCAACAAATAAAAGTAATCTAATAGAAGCTACCTTGGCAAGAGGAGAAAGAATATCACCAAAATCAATTCCTAGCACCTGGGAATAACCTTTTTCTACCAACTGAGCTTTGTATTTCTCCACCTTTCCTTCTGCATTTGTCTTCTTCTTGAACACCCATTTGTTGCCAATGGGTTTCCTTCCAGCCGGAAACTCCACCAGATCCCAAGCCTCATTTTTGTGCAAAGATGCCATTTCATCAACCATGGCCTCTTTCCAGAGTTTGCCACCCTCTGAATCTACTCCTTCCTTCATAGTTCTGGGATCATCATCAATAATAGATAAAGAAAAATTTTAACAGAAACCAGATGGAAAACTAACCTTTCTGGCTACCTTCTTTCTCGAACTTATCTTCTCACACCTGGAGTTTGTGGCTCTTCATCTTCTGATTCCTCTTTTGTTGTATAGTCTGATTCTTCCTCCTTTAGCTCAAACACTATCTTCTCATGTTCCTCTGGTTGGAATTCATGTTTAATAACATCTTTCACCTCTCTGAACACCACATCTCAGCTGTACACAACCTTCCTTGTTACTGGGTTCCAAAGCTTATAACCCTTTAAACCATCCTTATACCCAATAAAGATGCGCTTTTCAAATTTACTATCCAACTTGGTTCTTTTCTCCTTTGGAACATGTACATATGCATCACATCCAAATACCCTCAGATGTGAAAGAGAGGGTTTCTTACCAGTCCATACCTCCTGTGGAGTCTTATCCTCCAACGCTGATGAAGGTGATCTGTTGACCATGTAACATGCTGTCTCCATCACCTCTGCCCAGAATTTTTGTCCTAACTTGACACCATTGAACATGCTTCTTTCTGTTTCCATCAACTTGTTGTCCATTATTTTTGCAACTCCATTTTGTTCAGGTGTGTATGGAGTAGTCTTCTGTCATGCTATACCACACTTCTTACAAAATTCTTCAAATTCCTTGCTGCAAAACTCCTCACCGTTATCTAACTTCAACGTCTTTATCTTCTTCTCTGTCTGGTTTTTCACCATAGCCTTAAATTATTTATACTTGTCAAAGATTTCATATTTCTTCTTAAGGAAATATATCCATGTATTCCTTGAGAAATCATCTAAAAATGATACATATTACATAGACTTACCCAGTGATGGAACCTTCATAGGTCCAAACACATCACTGTGCACAAGCTCTAATATTTGTATCGCCCTCTTACCACCAGAGGGGAAACTCACACAATTTTGCTTCCCATATACACAATTTTCACAAAAATCAAAATCCAGAGAGTTATTACTCATACCTTCTACCATACCTTTACCATGAAGTATTTGAAGACCCTTCTCTCCAATATGTCCAAGCCTTTGATGCCACAACATGGTCTTCTCTCTAGAGACTACTAGATTGTTTGCTCCACTTTCAGGAACCACAGAACTGTTGCACCCATCAACAACAGTGCTACCTTGCGGCTTGTATAGAGTTCCAATCCAAACTCCCCGCATCAATACTATTTCTCCCCAAACCATCTTGTAGGTATCCTTCTCAAACACTGTTTTTACACCTGCATCATCTAGCTTGCTTATAGAAATCAGATTTCTGGCTAATACAGGAATATGCAGAACACTCAGAAGTGTTCTAACCCTTCCACCTTACAACTTCAACTTTACATTTCTGTGACCAACGATCCTAGCCTTCCTATCATCCCCCAAGAAGACATCACCACCATCATATTTCTCATACTCGCAGAACCACTCTCTATGGGGATTGTAGTGAAAGGATGCACTTGAGTCAATAAATGATGCCTCATGATCTACATGTGTACTTGAAGAATCCAAGTACACATCCCCACCTTCATCTAAGGTGGTTTGCACCTCTGTAGGAAGAGCATCACCAGATCCCGTTCCTTTGTTAGGAGCTTTAGATTTACAGTCCCTTTTGTAGTGCCCTTCTTTTCCGCATTTCCAACAAACTAACTTTACAGGTTTTCCTGGAGATTTAGGTCTCCCTCTATATTTAGATCTCCCACTCAATGACTTATTTTTGTTTCTGTTCTAAGACTGTCCTCATATAGACAAGGCATCACCATTATGGTTCTCCATATTTTTTCTGCCTTATCTCCTTCATCAGCAAGGATGAGACTATTTCATCAAACTGCAAGGTAGTTGCATTGGTACCTATTGCAATAACCAAACTATCCCACGAATCTGGTAGAGAACACAAGAAACTGATGCACTTATATTCATCTGAAATTTTAATATCAACTGATAATAACTAACTTACCACAATATTACATGCGTTTAGATGCTTTGTCACTAAGTCTCCATATTTCATCCTCAGGTTATACAACTTTTTCCATAGGAACAGTTTATTCACCAAAGACTTAGATTGGTACAAAGTCCCTACCGTGTCCCACAAATCCTTAGGCATAGCTTCCCCTGATACATTCAACAATACTGAATTTGAGACACACAATCGTATTGTGCTCTTTGCCTTTTGAACCAACTTCTTCCATTCTTCATCGGACACTCCCGTTGGTTTAGTACCTGGATCTATCGTGATCCACTGATCTTTATCCACCAACAGATCCTCCATCTTGAGTTTCCATAACTCAAAACTCTGACCATTGAGTTCCTCGCTCTCTATCTTTCAACTGCTCACCATCTTCTTTCACCACCAGAATTGATCCTGTAGATCTCCCATTGAACAGGGTCTACCACAGGCCTGAGAAAAACCCCTCAGCAACAAAGGCGTCCCCTTAAAGCCAAAAAAGATCTGATGCCAAATGTGGGTTTTAACCCTATACAGAAATTACCTGCATATGAATTCTAAAACACAAAAAATAAACAATGTGAGAGCATAACACATAAAACACATATACATAGAGATTTTCCCATGGATCCAAAAACTGGGACTACCAGCTTGATTTTTCATTATGTTCCTTTCAATGTTACAATATATATTTATACATGCCAAAGCATCCAATACCATGGACCGAAAACCATCACATCCAAAACCATGGACTGAAAATCATCGTGTCCAAAACCATGGACTGAAAATCATCGCATCCAAAACCATGTGCAAAAACCATTTACAAAACCATAGGTAGGTCTGCCCAATCTAATATAGGGTCCAAAAAAATCTTTACGGGGCTGCTGCCCCCAACCCCCTAGTTAACTATGTGGGCTAGTCGTGGAAAGAATATAACACAACCAAACAATTTAGATAAGTCAAAGTGTTGACTTTTGTTTTTAATGTACTATCTCTCTCTCTCTCTCTGCTGAACTATTGAAAAGCATATAAGAATAATTAATCAAGAGTTTCCCCACATTAGGGTTTGTCCCTAGCTAGCGCCACAACTTGTGTCCTCTTGTCTTGGCTTGTCTTCTACGATTTATGCTTATGTTATATCTGCATTTTACTTTAATGTTGATGTGATTGCTAATATAGAAAAGCTATTGAGCTAAAAGTGAAAAATGAAATAAATTTATCTAAGCATAGAACATACCTAAAATTAACATGGTATCAGAGCCGAGATGAAGACAAAGCCCAAGCAAGAGTGGAAGAGAAATCACTAAAGACAATTGGGCAAGGACAAAAGGATCAATGGGTCCCTCATCCCTCTTGAAATTCGCCAAGGGTGAAGTCGAAGTAGAGAACATTATCAAAATGACGCAGTGGAAGCTTCTGATGGCCCACCTAAAGATCGCTTCAATGGGAAGTATGAATCTAAGGGTGGAAAGAAAGACAGATGCCTTGTTTGTAATAAGTTCGGCCATTCTACAAAGGAGTGTTTGAATGGCAGGGACACATCTCTTGATGAAGATAACAATCATTCCAGGGACATCTTCAATGATTGAAGGAATGCAGGTCATCAAGGAAATAGTCGACTCTTCAAAGAAAGCAAGGAACCCCAGGTATTAAGAATCAAATGTTGTTTCTAATAAGCTAAGAAGTGTTGTCTTGTATTGGCCCTCTCCTTCAGACTCTTTGGGAATCTGGCTTATTGATTGTAGTGCTTCAAGGCACTTCATCGAATAGAAGGGTGCTCTCTCTAATCTGGTAGAGATGGAAACAGTCGTTGGACGATACATGGAGTCAAGGCCACCTATCCCGAAAAGTGTGTAGGGAATGTTACCCCGCAATTGAATAAGGGTAAGTCGATTCATTTACAAGAATCACTTTATGTACCTAATCACAAGAAGAGCCTAGTATCCATTTCGGAAATGGAAGTCAAATGTTTCATGGTGGCATTCATCGATGGAAAGGTATGTGTTCGAAACTGAAATTTTCAAAGATGCTTTTACTTATGGGTTCAGGGTTGGAATTTTGTATCAAATTGCAAGATGTTCCATTGGGGACCATGTCAGTTCATACATCTCATCTATAGCACCGGAGGTCTACTTATTATGGGGCCCTACACGATTTGAGTCAGATGGTGATAGGGATGCTTGAATTCAAGAAGAGCTTGAAGGTAAATGTCTGAGATGTACCGAAGGAAAATCTTACAAGGGGACCATTCCCCTCATATAGCAGGTCCACACGTTTGGAACAACCAGAGGGGTTTGATATTCATGATTGGGAATCTCATGTATGCAGGTGGAAGAAATCCCTCTATGGCTTGAAGCAAAACACCCCAGGCTTAGTATGAGAGGATTGATAGCTGTTTGATGAAGTTGAGATTCACTAGGAGTGAAGTCGATCCAAACCATTGATTGAAGGTTGTGGATGATAAACCTCTCATACTGACACCTTTTGAGGGTGATCTCTTTCTAACAAGTGCAAACCCTCTCATTTGAAAAAGAAAGAGGGAGTTGGATTCTGGATTTGGAATGGTAAACTGCAAGCCCGTGACTAATTTGATGGAGCTTAACTTTTAGAAGTTATGTGGTAGTGATGCCAAACCAGATTTGGGAAATGCCTCTGAGTTCCATAAACTCATACTAGCATTGATGTTCTTGGTGAACTCCCGTCTGGATATATGTTTTTCAGTTAGCATGGTGAGATCATATATGGTTGAGCTTCACTCGATTGGAAACAATAATCTTCTCAGATATCTTCGAGGCACAATCTCTCATGGATTGAGATACACTGCTAGAAAAATGAAGCTGCTTGATTATTCGAATGCTGACTGAGTAGGTAGTGTGGAGGATCTCAAGAGCACTTCTAAGTGCTAATTCTCTTTGGGTTCTTCTCGATATCCTGGATGAGAAAAAAGCAGAAGTAGGTTGCTATAAGCACCGTTGAGACCGAATACATAGCTACGAGTATGATCTCATGTGTAGCTGCCTGGTTGTGGAAGCTCTTCAGTGAGCTATTTGTACACATGATGGATACCACAGTGATCTTCTGTGTTAACTAGGGGGGCATTTGATTGTTGAGGAATCCAGTATTCTATGATTTCTCCAGCATATAGACATTAGATACTACCTTATCTGGGATATGGTATGTGGATGAGTGAGGAGGCTCCATCATGTTGATATTGATGTAGGTCATAGACATTTTATCAAAGTCCCAGGGAAAGGTCAAATTTGTGACTTTCCTGAATGACTTGGAATCTTTGAGAGAAATTCTTATTAGTGTCCTTCATGATGCATGCATTGAGCTATTGGAGCTCCGAGGGGCTTGGGGTAATTCTTGGAGCAACAAGAAACCATAGGGAGACTCACCCTCCCCTAATGGTGTGTTGTGTATAGGGTGAATGGCTCAGCCTTCCCTAGTGATACCCCATGGTAACTTAGCGACAGGATGAGTGGTTCTCCTATCGAGGCATCCTTCCCACGCTATTTGGGACTCATGGGAAGTACCTCTCATCTGTCCAATGAGCAGGGAAATAGGGTTAGGGACCATAGTAGTACTATCGATGGATGCGTCATTGTGTCTATTGTACTCCCTATGCTAGGATGACCTCCATTGATATGGGATCAATGAAATTGATCTAGGATTAGTATTAGTGGTTTGAGACACTCTCTTGTGATATTGATCTGGGACCAATGAAACTGACTTCGGGTTAGTAAGAGTGGTATGACACACCATCTTCATATGGAATTGACTTTAGGTCAGTAGATAATGGTATGAGACATTCTTGATCAATTATTCTTCTTCATGGTTCAATAGAGTAGAGCAGTGTAGGGCACTAATGGCAAATATAGTATATTCTGGTAGATGGATCAGTAGAAGGAGTTATCCCTAGTTGAGAGGGAGTGTTTAAATTGGCAACTAGGGCCAAACTCCATGTGGGTCATCTTATTTATGGCAGCTAATATTTTTCTTGGATCCCTCTCATCAAGAGGTGTAGGATTGATCTAAAGATCATCTGATTCCGATAAGTATTCATGGAGTTATGAATTTATTTGTGTTACAAGACAATTCGTCAAGGTTGGCTAGCAACCAAATAATCCACACATGTGCTCAACGTTTTAGTATAAAAGGATATGACTTGAGAGTCATTTCACACACACTTCACTCTTTATTTCTCTGCACTTGTTATGGGTTTTAGTGGAAGAGAAATCTAGGAGGAGGATGACCTAGCCGTAGTCCTAAAGTTTATGATCTAGCCATAGTCCAAGGGAGGAGACCCCTAATTCTGTACATTGCCCAACCTACCCTCTACGCTTCCTAAAGGAGAGACATATCACAATGGAGAAGACCTATTCACGCTTCCGAAATACACAGGTCTATCCTGCCCTAGCCACAGTAAGGAAGACATAAAAACGTGGGTTTTTGGAGGCTATTTCAGGTCATATGTGAATGCTGAGGTGTTGTTAGGAGGGCCGAGATATCTTCTTAGAGGGCCGAGGTAGAGCAAGGTTGTTTGGGTTTGATGTGTGGGTTGTAAGCTACAAAAAAGATACATGTGATAGTGTGGGTTGTTGTGGGATCATGTTATACCCTCATATACAACGTGGAGGCAAAGGGTTCATACTAAGGTAGGCCGCATTTCATAAGGGGCAATTCCGGGCTAGATTTGAGGATGGTTAGGGATTATTGTGTGTCCTAACTAGTTCCATAAATTACAGCAGTAATGAAATGACAAGCAACATCAATTGTATGGTGTGTTGGCAGCAAGATAGATGGGATAGCAAAGTCACATGATGTAACAAAGGAAGATGGGACAGAAAGGTCACATGGTGCAGCAAGATAGATGGAACAATAAGGTCACATGGTGCAAAAAAAGAAGATGGGACAGCAAGGTCACATGGTGAAACAAAGGAATATGGAACAACAACGTCACATGGTGCATCAAAGGTAGATGGGACAACAAGGACATGGTTCTTGCATGGGACAACAAGCAATCATGGTGCAGCAATATGAGCAGTGACAACATTGTGATAAGGGGTAGCATGATGTGAAATGCTACAACACAATGATGGGCATCATAAAAAAGTAAAGTGTAGCATGTTGTGTGCAGAACTTTCTAGTATAGTACAGTGATATTAAATGCTACAATGAGATGTAGTACGGTGATGGATACAATTATGATTGCTGAAACATGATGAGATGTAGCATAGTGATGCTGGGTGTAGCATGGTGCAGCATGATGATTAAGACCAACACAACAATAGATGCAACAAGGAGATTGAGCCACCTTGGAGAATTAGTTGAAGCAGCATGTCTTCAATTGAGTTCAGCTACCTCATGTATCATCTTCTTAGAGATGATCTATGCTCTTATTTAGATAAATCAAAGTGTTGACTTCTGTTGTAAATGTACTCTCTCTCTCTCTCGGTTGAACTATTGAAGAACATATAAGAAGATTTGTCAAGGGTTTCCCCACATTGGGGTTTGTCCCTGGCTAGCACCACATCTTGTGTCCTCTTATCTTGTCTTGTCTTCTGCGATTTATGTTTATGTTCTAGCTGCAGTTTACTTTAATGCCGATGTTATTGCTAATCTAGAAAATATACTGAGCTAAATGTGAAAATTGAAATAAATTTCTCTAAGCATAAAACATACCTAAAATTAACAACTTCAAAACATTGATCATCTACTTCTTCAATAACCCCAAAATTAGCATTACAAGATTGGCAAGAAAATGTCCACGACTAAAAATACTATTTTCCATATCTTTACCAAAAAAAGAGGTTCTTTATGTTTTGCAACATTCTTAACCTATTTGTAGCCCTTCTTCTTAATTTTTTTTCCTCTTTTTTTCTAGCCATGGTCCAATGATCTACCCTTAAGGAATCAAGCTTCACCAAGAGAACCCCCCTCTGATACTAATTTATGGAAATGTGCTAACTACTGAGACCGGGGGGAAGGGGGGCATTGAATTAGGAGTAACATGGATTATATATATACTTTTAAATTATTTTTTGAATTACTAATTCACAGTCACACATTAAGACAATAGTAGATTATCTCATATAATGCATTAACCAAATCAATAAATAATAGATCTAAATACCATGATCATCACATGAAAGACATAAAATAATCAAATAATAAAACTACTCACTGTTGTTTCTGCTCAAATATTCTATTATGTTGAACAATATTTTACATAAAAGAGCTAACACACATTGTTGGGTGTGTGTATATTCTTTCCATGACTATCCCCATGCACGAAGCCAAGGGGTTAGATGGGGGCGGCTAGCCCCCCTTCGTTGCATCGAGTGCAGCAAGGGGGTGGAATCCCCCCTTGACGAGGGGTTTTCATAAGGGCGGTAGCCCCCTTTCACGAGGTCTAGGGCTACGCCCCAGGGTTTTTTTTTGGACCCTATATTAAGTGGGTGGACCTACCTATGCTTTTGTGCATGGGTTTTTTCACATGGTTTTGCGCATGATGGTTTTTTTCCCATCGTATCTTGTAGATCCGGTCAAGGGAATTATGGTTATGTTCTAATCCAGGTTTAATGGATGTTTCGACATGTATATATATATATATATATATATATATAGATATATATATATATATATATATATATATATATATATATATATATATATATATATATATATATATATATATATATATATATATATGTATGTATGTATTGTAACATTGAACGGAAGATGATGAAAAATCAATCTGGTAGTCCCAGTTTTGGGAACCAGGGGAAAATACCCATGTATATCTGTTTTATGTTTTATTCTCTCACCATTGTTTATATTTTGTCTTTTAAGAATTTTTTTCCAGGAAACTTTTGTAGGGAGTTAAAAACTACATTTGGTATAAGAGATTTTTCAGCTTCACGAGGATGAATTTGTTGCTTAGGGGTTTTTCTCGGGCCTATGGTAGACAAAGTTCAATGGGAGATTAGTGGTATCAATTCTTGTGATGAAATAAAATGGAAAGCAGTGGAAAGATAGAGATCTATAAATTTAATTGTCAGAGTTTTCAGTTGTGGAAACTCAAGATGGAGGATCTCCTAGTGGATTAAGATCAACAGATCATAGTAGATTTGAGTACTAAACCAATGGCAATGTCTGATGAAGAGGAGAAGAAGTTGGATCGAAAAGAAAAGAGCCTAACATGGTTTTGTATCTCTGATTTAGTATTGTTGAATATATCAGGGGAAGCTTAGATGAAAGCTTTGTGGGACAAGTTAGGGATTTTGTACCAATCTAAGTCTCTAGTGAATAAAATGTTCCTACTGAAAAAATTTGTATAACTTGAGGGTGAAGGATGGAGACTTGGTGACAAAGAATCTAAATGCCTTTAATATTGTGGTAATCCAGTTGTTATCTCTTGATATTAAAATATCATATGAAGATAAGTGTATCAGTTTGTTGTGTTCTCTACTAGATTTGTGGGATAGTCTGGTTGTTGCAATAGGTAGAAATACAACTACCTTGTAGTTTGATGAAATAGTCTCATCCTTACTGTCAGAGTGCTGTGTAGGTAAATCCTCTCTGTGGACAGAGACGATCCCTCTAGCCCAATGAGTGGGTCTAGTAACAAATGAGACAATCTACAAGACACTTTCCTAAATTACAAATGAAATAAGATAAGAGGAAGGAGACCTAACTCGCTTTGATGCTATAATGCACTCCTTTGTTGAAGATATTGATCACTTTATCCTCAGGCTCAATCCTTGCTACTTACAGTGTTTGAATACCTGCATAAGAGGCCAAAAACACAACAAAAAATAAAAGTGTAACACGCATAATCACATGTAATCCACTTAACATATCAACGAACATTAAGATAAATGAAGCATTGACACAAACATTTATGAAAAGTGAATCAACATTTGTATATATTAATAAACAAAAGAGGAAGCATACAACCCGGGCCTTGATGTTAGTAGCCCTCCTTGAGTGAATGTCCAAGTCCAAGCTCACGCTCTCCAAGCACTCCTTATCCAAGCCAAAGTGAATAGCATGTAGGCAGTATCTCAACATAAGGGTGCAATAATCAGAGACCAACTATTTGGGAATGGGAGAGGATGAATATATAGGTAGGGAGAGGGAGCTAGGATCTCTCCAAATATAGGGGAAGGCCCTCATCTCAAGGAGGTATCTCATAACAAGGATAATATAGAAGGGAAATATTGGGAAATTCGGTCACATCCTCAACAAACAACCTCTAGCTCGTCATTCTAGAAGCCTCTAGATCACAAAGCTTCTTGTCCTCTTTGGGAAAACATGCATTTTAGGGATTAGCGTGAGTATCCAAGTAAAACATGCACTTGAAACGCAAGGCTAGTATAGTGCAACTGGCCATCAACACTAGTTGTGGGTGTCAAAGTCGTGTTGGTCCTAAAATTAGGGTTTTAAAGCTTACCTCTTCAGGGAAGGATCAAGGCATGTTTCCATCAGTGTTTCAAGGAGGACTTTCACTACATATCAGGATGAGTACACTCCATAATTTCCAAGTTTCAGGCACTTCGAGGTATGACACAGGGAAGTGTAGGAGCTGTGACAAAATATTGTGTAACACGGAGGAGATGAGATGAAAAAATATGGAGGGTCAGAAAGGTGATGCCTTGTCTATACGAGGATGGTCCCAAAATAGAAACAAAAATAAGTCCTCAAGTGGGAGATCTAAATCTCCAGGAAAGCCTGTAAATGTGTGATGGAAATGTGGAAAGGAAGGGTGTTATAGACATTTTTGTGCCTTACATCTCCAAGCATGAAATGTCCATAAACCAAGGGCTCCTAAGTCCCTAAAAGTGTTGTTCTAACCCCTAAAGGAACAAGGTCAACAAATTACAGCTTCTCCCAGAAGTTCTCCACCAGAAACTGCTCAGAATAAGTCAAAACAGGATCATTTCAGCTGCTCCACTAGCTAGCTGCATTGCATAGCACCTAAACACACTAGCTGGGTGCGTTGCAATGCACCTAAATGCACTATGAGGGTGCTTTGAGCGAGAAATGACAAATGGAAGTGCCATTCCGCGAGGTGGAAAGACAATGGAAGCTTCCAGAATCTTCTCCTATGACACTTGCCTCACTGAATTCGACAAAGGATGAGTAAGAGGCCTTCAGTCTCCAAGTGGAAGCAAGAACTGACAGAGAGAAGACAATAATCAAATCACAAGCTGACTCATCCTCCTTGCATACATCTATATATGGATCCCTCATCCTAGAGATCCAGAGGCTGGAATTTTGTACATTGTAAGGAATTGCTGTTGGTTTTGAGATAGATATCAGAGTATTGGGTGATTTATGCTTTGTTGGAGGTGAAGAGGGGCTTCTTTGCTGGGAGGTTGATGCTGGGTCAGGAATCATCAGTTGTAACTCCTCCTGGATCTTCTTGTATATCAATAAAAACTATTTGAGTTTTTCCTCCATGCTTTTGTATCATTGATGCTTGTTACATTTGTATGGTTAGCTTAAATCTGATCCTAAGCTGTTTATGAATATAGATCCATGTCTTTGTATAGTTTTCTTCTTCTGTGATCTTACAGGTACTTGGTGAAGCTGGGCAAGTAAGGGATCAAGTAGCTGGAAGCTGTCAAAGAAGAGAGGGATTGGATCAAAGGATTAGCGCAAGACACAGGTCGGTTCTTTCTATCCCCCTCTGTCTTTAATTCATAAAGGAAATACAAAAGTAGTTTTTCTCTGTTTGTTTCTAAGGCAGCTTTCACACCTTAGTGGGATAGAGCAGTTCTAAATAGACACTTTTCCCGGTAACAAAATGGCGACTCCACTGGGGATATTGTCTAATTAGTTTGTTTGTGTATCTCTTTGTTGTTTGTTTCATAAACTTATAAGTAGCATTCGAAATGCATTTGCCATAACAAATGCAAAGTAGACATCTGCTGCTTCAATCCATTCAATGGATCTATTTATGATTTGAACAGCTGATTCACAAATGATCTGATTGCCCTTGTGATAGCTCTTAGACCCTCCATAGATCAACCCCTGATTGTGCATTACTGATTGCTTTTACTCGGCCAAAAACCAAAGACTAAACTGCAAACCGTGACCTAGAACCCGGACAGATTCTCGTTTCTGGCCCAGCGCAGGTACTGTTAAGAGTTCCTGCATTTCAGCACACTTCCCAAAAGGGAAACCTGTGCTGCAATCCAGTTTCTCTGTGTTACAGGTGCGCTGATCAGACTAGCCCTGTGCAGCTGAGGTTCTTGTGTTTCATTCTTTCCAGTTTTGTCTCTGAATTTTGCAGCCTGTGATCAGTATATGTCTGTTTAAAAACCCCTTTTCCTTACAGTTATTCCGCCTCCTTTGTACAAAAGAACTGTAGATGTTTTTGTGTGTTTGTTGCGTCATTTACAGTTTTCCATTGCAAAAGTAGAATAGTCGTACTGTCGTCCTTTGATTTAAATCTGTCGCAAGTGTCGATTTCGATCATAGTAGAAAGTTTGATTACTGTTGATGGTCGATTATACTTTTACTATTGCCTTTGGTCTGAATTTGTGACTTTCTAGTGTCAAAAACGAGTATTTATTTCAAAATCTTAAAGTGTCGTAATCGTCTTTATCTTTTGATTTCGAAAAGAAGCTTGTTTGTGTTTGTCGCTTGAAAGCAAATTCAGATTTGTACATCAACTTTCTTTTTAGCATCAATACTAAGAAAGTCGAAAACAAATACATGCACATGTGCATTTGCATATTGACAGTCTGTTTGGCTTGATTTAGGAAAGTGAATTTACAGTGTGCTCTTTGCTCTTTGTGAAAAGATTGTGTCTTTCTTTTCCTCTAGTAGCTAGGATTTTCATTGCAGAAAAGAGATAAAAGTTTGTTTATCATCTTTAGATTGCAATTTAGGAATTACATCTACATCTCGTGGTGAACCCAAAAGGAAAACTTCATAAGAAATATCAACTTAAAATAAATTCAATGAATCTAACAACGCTTTGGAACTTAACGCACAACATTTAGAGGTCTAGGCTAGAGATGTATTCCGGCATCGTAAAGCCTGGTAACTGTTGTCCTCATTGATGGTTGGGTGATTCCTCCACTTTGAGACGATAAGTGCCAGTACGGACTTGTGCTCCCACGTACCGTCGAGTATATTTTGGGAGACCCCTATAGGCTTAAATCCTTTATCCATAGGAAGCTGTGTCTGCCGCCCTATCGATCGCAATGCACTAAACACAGCATTCGGGAAGATTGACTGCCATACCGTAAAAAGTATTCTGCAGTTTTGCGATTGGTTTGGTACTCCCTCTACCTAGATCTCCAGAGCAGTCCCTTTCATTCCTTTTCATACTCCTTAACGGAAAAGGTCCATCTGAGCACTTGTCACTTCAGGCTCATTAAAAATCGAAGGAGACTAGAGTCATCTTTTGTTTTTTCTCGAATCTTAGAAATTGAAAAAACAAGTTGTGTCAAAGCGTCTAAAATTTATTTTAAACGAAATATCCATTACCCTTTCCTGCGTTGATCTTGGGTTGAGAAAATGGAGTCTACCAACCAAGGAATTCCCCTTGGAGGAAATCTTAGTCCCTTCTCCTCTTGGGGAGATGTTGGTGCACCCCATATGGCCACATTGTCGCTTCCAGGACTGACAATTGGTTTTCCTGTATGGCTCTTCTCAACCTCTATCGTTCAGAACACCACTATTCCTGAACAATCGAATCAGCAATTAGACGAGTCCATAGTTGCCACCAGCCTTCTACTTCCTCTAATTCTTCTTCTCCTCATTCCTCTTCGCTTGATGGGGCTGGTAAAGCCAAAAGTCAAGTTCCTAAGGAGAAGAAGGAAAAGAAGAAGGAAGAGAAGAAGAAGGAGGAGCCAAAGGCGAATGGGGGAAAACGAGTGTCGTCTAACAAAAATCCACACACTGCACCGACCAGGCCTAAATCGCCATGTGTCATTTGCAAAGGAGACCACTTCCACAGAGATTTTCCTTGCATCCCTCGGATATTAAGGGACTGGTCTCCTAGATTGCACAACCCGGTGTCGTCAACCTCTGATGATCATGTTGAAAGCACACCGTCGACTAGTGAAAGTGAAGTCCCAGGACAAAAAGGAAAATATAGATTTCCTTGTAATCTGTGTGAAGGCGATCATGCCGTCCACCATTGTCCCTTCTTAGACGAAGCTAAAAGAGTTTTGGATGATCGTCCGGTTTCACCGTTACGACTTCCTCCTGGATATAAAAAACTCTTGCCGAGTCCATCACTAGTTGAAAACCCGGCTGGCCCGCTCAGGTGGTCGGCTGAAGCACCTATCATTGAAGATAAACCATCTGGACCCATACAAGACGAAAGTCAAAAGGTCGAGGCGGTAGTTGACCCGGTCTTGCCTCCAGAGGTTTCATCTTCAGATGATACAGTCACTGAGGAGAACAAGGATGACACCGTCCAAATTCTCTTCATAAGCACAAACTCCAATGAACATGGGGGCAATTCACCCATTCCTTTACCGCAGGAAGGAAGTTCGTCAGAGTCGTACCCGGCCGTCTATTCAGTCCCACCTCCAAGCAACCTAGTTGTCTCCTTCGACTGGAATCAACTAGGCAGACCCCGTTTACCGGCAAGCATACCATTCTGAATTATCGTTCAAATATATAGAATGGTTATGGCTGGTACCATCATAGATGAGGGGGCTTCTGTGAGTATCCTTTCCTCAACTTCTTGGAAAGCGCTTGGTTCGCCATCGCTTTTGCCTAAGATGAGAACTCTTACAGGCTTTGATAAAGGAACCAGTCAACCTTTAGGGATCCTTCTCGATGTGCCCATAACATTAAGAGGGAAAACCGTTCACCTGAACGTGATGGTAGTTCAAGGACCCCTAGATTACAATCTACTCCTTGGACGAGACTATATTTATTGCATAGGAGCCATTATCTCCTCACTCTTTATAGTAATGTGTTTTCCGCACGAAGGAAGAGTGGTCAAGCTCGTGGACTAGCTTTCATTCCCCAGATCATACAGAGCAAATAGTCATATACCATCCCTGAATGGTCTTTTCACGCAAGAAATGTCTCAATCTCCAGTCCGTCCTCCCGATGAGCGCGAGTAATTCGGAGGGATATCACTGAAACCCAGGGGGCATGCATCTTGGTCTGCTTCGGTAGGAAAACTTCGGGTATAGAGTAGGTTTCCACGGGAGGATATGCCTATTCTGTACCCCCATCCATGAGTGGAAGAGGGGGTTATTCTAGTACATGATTCTCTTGTCAAATTTATGTGAGTTGGCGAGCGCCACCACTCACCTTTGTTTATCTCAGTAGACATCGTTGAAGAAGTGTTTTGTTTGCGCCGTGAATAGAACAATCTTTGGGTAACCTGTAAGAGGTAGGCCTCTCTCAGTAAAAAAAATGTTTTGGCGGATAGATGTAGAGGTAACCTTGAAACTCTGTTTTATACCTGGGGGCATGCAAACCTTTTGGAGTGCAAGCAAAGAGCGATTATTTATCTGTTTTTCTTGGATTAGTCGTTTCCTAACTTGCATAAAGAAAGGATGTGGGGAAAAACTCTAAAAATTTCCATTTTATATGAGACATTCTTATCATATGACTGGATTGATCGAGTGTTACCGCAAGGTTCAAGCTCGTTAAAAAATAAACCCGCACCGAGCAAATGTTTCCACCCGCGTTTAAGCTCGTTAAAAAATGAACTATTCCTCGGTAAATAACCACCATGAATGTAGTACTTCAGCCATTAAAGCCTTGGTCGTGTTTGCACCATCACCTCCACTTTTACATTGGCCAATCATTCATCTCCATTTGATTGTTTACCAATTTTGAGGAACAGCTACGAAGAGTGATTTCACTAGCCATCCTTGTGACACTGCCGTGATTGGAAAATTCCAAACCTTACCTGGAATCAGCTGCTACCCATTTTATCACTCGTTCCTCAAAAGACGAGTCTCCTTTAAGCTATTTTCAACTGACTCGTAAAATATGAAAAGATTGCCGAGCCATTGGCCTCTCCAGCTCGTTAAAGGGACAGGAAGTGCTATCCCTCCTCTAGATTTTAATCTTTTTGGACTTGAGGGATTATTTCACAAAAATATCGAGCACTTGTTTTGTTCGGCTCGCTAAAACTATAAAAAATTCATCCCTTCTGTATTGTTTTATACTTTTTCGGACTTAAGGGGTTAGATGACGAAAAAAGAATTTTGGAGTTACCTTTACGTACCTTTTCAAACTCTCTAAAAATGAAAAGGACCGAGTTATCTTTGTCGTTAAACTCGTTAAAAAGATTAATAGCGACAAACTTGTCTCTAGACGAGAATGAGTTTCACTATCGCTAGGCTCGTTAAAACATAGCGATGGGTTTGCCCGAAGGGAAAATTATAGAACAAGCATATGTTATCCTCCTCAAGCTTGACAAAAATAAAGAGGTACTGGTCAGCAATGACTGGGGAAAAATTGGGAATAAAACTCAAAGAATCTTTATTGGTAGCAAGTCGCTCTTGAACATGACACTTCCGCTCCGTGTCCTAGTCGGGTTGGGTTGTTTCATTCACCGGTCACATCACCATGGTCACGCCATACCATCCACATTTGGGGTTAATGCTACCAACCCATCACATCAGTGTCGCCGACATGTTCAAGAGAAGTCATCCAGAGAAGTCACCTGTGTCCCACCCACTACCATACATTATACTCCATACTTTCATGACCACCACCCTGAACCGTATATCATCAGATCGTTTTCACCTCCATCAAAATCATTTGCTCCGTTCCATGTCATTGATGTGGGATTCATTAAGGCCCTCTTGTGACGAATCCCTTCTTGTCGACATCAGCTCATTATCCAAGAAGTTGGTCTAGGAACACCCCATTCAGTACTTTGAAGCTTGCATGCCTTAATGGCAAGTTTCTCACTTCCGGCGACAGGTTTACATCAATGGCCTTCGACCAAAAGATTTTGCGTGGTGTTCGACGCCAAGTCCTTTATTCACACCACGTGAATTGTACTGTAGTACCTTGAGGGTCATTATCATTATCGGTGATTCCTCTCACGCTTGTTAACAGTTTACATCATTGACTGGTAATCAAGCGATGTCTTTCCATGTTCGACTTCAGAACATTTCTCACATGGATCGACTTGTACTTTGAGTGAAGATCGGACGAGATTGAAGACCCCGGATCTAGTTTCATCCATCCGGGCTGCGATATATATTCAGTAAAATAAAGACATTAAATGTACAACATTGCAGCACAGATAATCATCCTACCAGAAGGATGGTGGCTCTATTAGAATCATCAGTCTACATTAGACGATTGTCTGTCCTATGTACATGAAAATGAATTTATAAAGCTGACCATGGGAATGCCCGCCTCAGCTAGATCATGAAAAACAGTATGAAGATAATGTATTATATTGTATCTTATTACAGGTCTCCTCCCAGCATTGAAAGAACTTCGGATCCTCATAATAAAGCATTTCACCTGATTAACAGCCTCATACTTTAGGGGGCAATGTTATAGACATTTTTGTGCCTTACATCTCCAAGCATGAAATGTCCATAAACCAAGGGCTCCTAAGTCCCTAAAAGTGTTGTTCTAACCCCTAAAGGAACAAGGTCAACAAATTACAGCTTCTCCCAGAAGTTCTCCACCAGAAACTGCTAAGAATAAGTCAAAACAGGATCATTTCAGCTGCTCCACTAGCTAGCTGCGTTGCATAGCACCTAAACACACTAGCTGGGTGCATTGCAACGCACCTAAATGCACTATGAGGGTGCGTTGAGTGAGAAATGACAAATGACAGTGCCATTCCGCGAGGTGGAAAGACAATGGAAGCTTCCAGAATCTTCTCCTATGACACTTGCCTCACTGAATTCGACAAAGGATGAGTAAGAGGCCTTGAGTCTCTAAGTGGAAGCAAGAACTGATAGAGAGAAGACACTAATCAAATCACAAGATGACTCATCCTCCTTGCATACATCTATATATGGATCCCTCATCCCAGAGATCCAGAGGCTGGAATTTTGTACATTGTAAGGAATTGCTGTTGGTTTTGAGATAAATATCAGAGTATTGGGTGATTTATGCTTTGTTGGAGGTGAAGAGGGGCTTCTTTGCTGGGAGGTTGATGCTGGGTCAGGAATCATCGGTTGTAACTCCTCCTGGATCTTCTTGTATATCAATAAAAACTATTTGAGTTTTTCCTCCATGCTTTTGTATCATTGATGCTTGTTACATTTGTATGGTTAGCTTAAATCTGATCCTAAGCTGTTTATGAATATAGATCCATGTATTTGTATAGTTTTCTTCTTCTGTGATCTTACAGGTACTTGGTGAAGATGGGCAAGTAAGGGAGCAAGTAGCTGGAAGCTGTCAAAGAAGAGAGGGATTGGATCAAAGGATTAGCGCAAGACACAGGTCGGTTCTTTCTATCCCCCTCTGTCTTTAATTCATAAAGGAAATACAAAAGTAGTTTTTCTCTGTTTGTTTCTAAGGCAGTTGTCACACCTTAGTGGGATAGAGCAGTTCTAAATAGACACTTTTCCCGGTAACAAAGGGCACTTCAAAAGGGACTATAGATCTAAATGATCTAAATTGGATCCATGAAAATTATCAAAGTATCATGATTGTATCAAATTAGGACCGACTTTGAATTTATGAACATAGAGCGATCAGGAAGACCTTTGGATAGTGTCATTTTGTAGCCAGCAAGGAACGATGAGGACCTCAGTCAAAGCGCACTAACTGAGGCCCATGGAGACCACACAGGAGGCAAAACTGGCAATTAGGAAGCCTGGATCGGAAAAAAAATGGAATTTCTGATGCACGATTAGCACATTGCTGGGAAAAACCCCTCGAAAAGGAGAAGACCTGAGCGCTCGGTCGCATGGGAAGACGGGAAACCATATGGTAAGCGCTAAGATGAAAGGTAGGACCCGCACTCCAAAACCGACAGTATATCGGAGGCATCCTCATACAGTAAGTGGATTTGGCGAAAAATGAGCAATTCGATACACTGCGCGATGCGTATCTGGAAAATGAGAGAGAAAACTGCCTCTCATTGCACGCTAATGGTTGAGCAAGTCAACTGCGTGAAATGAGTGAATATCATAGAATCTAGGGGCCCCAGATCTGATGGTGGAGATTGCGCCCGATGGAGGAACCAGATTTGATAGGGGATTAAGCCACGGCATAGAGAAGTTTGACGTCTAATTTGACCGCTGAGTCAGCAGATGAGTCATTCCATAGTATAACTAAAGACCCGAATCGTTAAGGAAGAGCCGGCGCAATTCATGAGAGGACAAGTGGCCACTCCCTATGAGACGTTGGCAATGATGCAGAGGCAGGGAACTCCAAGAGAACAGTAGCAGGAAAACCGAAGGGGTGAAAGAGGAAACGAACAGTTGAGGAAAAATTGGCTTTAAGCCATGAGCAGACACAGAACAGAATACGAAGACTGAGAGAGGAGAAGAAAAATAATGAAATAAAAGGTGAAATAGATAGTGAAGTAAGAAGTAGAAAACAGAGAGCCAAGCTGACCTTAGGCAGCATCGAGCAGATATAAAGCTTGAGAGGTTAAAGCAATCCCTGAGAGGATCTTTTGGGAATTGAGCAACACATTATGCTCCTCCCATTAAAGACTAGATAGGTCAAGACTTGGTAAGGAAAAGAGTCTGTGCACTCTAGTGGCTTGGGGGATCCAAGAACCACCCTACCAAACCTTATCTATTTCAGGAGACTCAAATTGAGCTCCTCATTGTAAATATCTCCTTTAAAGACAGCATAAAAAGAAGGCCACCACAGGGAGCTGGACTGGAGATGTAGACCTAGAGAATAGGGTGAACTCCTTATTACTTGTTGTGTTCTTGCATTTGCTTACTATGTTTTCCTTACTATTTTATGTTTTCTAGTGTCCGTGTATTTTGCAATCTGATCGATCCATTGCCTAAAATAACATAGACACACACACTAGCACATGAGTCTATAATACCTTCATTAATTAATTAATTAACTGAGGTCACTCACGAGTGATTTTCATATCCAGTGGTATCAGAGCTCTAGGCTATAAGGTTAGACAAGCTTGTGTTGTTTTAGCTGTTGAATGCTAACTAGATCAAAGCTCAAATTAGGAGGAGAGTTGGTCGAAACCAATCCTGAAATTGGGAGAGTCTATCCTCGGAAGATAATGTCAGAGGAAGGTTCTATGGGACCAAACACTTAATTCATAGATAGTTTCCTAGCCATAAAGTCCATGGTAGAAGAAAAGTATAAAGACTTTAGAAAACATAAGGATGAAGATTCATCAGGCTCTAAACAAGACAAAGGAGAAGATGAGTCTCATTTCCATGACCACTCAAAAGGCAAGGGGAAAGAAGAAATCTTCGTCACACCTCCTAATAGCCCTATACATAACAAGAAGGCATCTTTGATTAAACTATATGTTAAATTTGATTTATCTATATATGATGGAGAGTTGAATGCAGAAAATTTGGATAATTGATTAGGCAAATTGATTTTTATTGTAGAGTGCAGAGTATCAACTCAGACAAGAGCAAGATTCAGCTAGCAAGCCTACGTCTTGGAGGCACTGCCTTGGTTTGGTGGGAAGGCAAAACCCAAGCTGACATGAAAAGACATGGTAAGACTATCTCTGTCTGGAGTGAATTTGTTTCTACAATCAAAAAGCAGTTCTCTCCATTGGCCTACATGTAGCAAGCCATGATGAGTTGGCAAACTATTCGACAGTTGAAAGGGAAAAGTGTGCAAGGGCACAATCAAGAATTTAGAAAGAGATCATTGATTCTAGGAATCTCATTAGACTCACCTGAGACTTTGTTGAAGTACATTGGTGGTCTACACAGCTACATGAGGCGCACTATGCTCATGTTTAATCCCAGTAGTATAGATGAGGTATCTATACAAGCTACTCATCTAAAAGCTAGAGGAAGGAATGGAAGTCCAGAAGTTGGGGGATCATCCCAACTCACTGCAAGCAAGAATAAGGAGAAAAGAAAGTAGAAATGGAAAGCAAGGAAGGCTAACACTGCACAAAAGAACAAAGCTTCATGCACTCACTGTAAAAAGGATGGGCATGATGACGAGCACTATTGGATTTTGCATCCAGAGCTGAGACCTAAGAAGTTCGAGGGCAAGAAGAAGAAGACTGCTGCAGCTATTCAGAAAGATTTGGGGTCAGACTCAGGAGATGAAACAACTATTGCAGCCACAAGTATAAAAGGTAAGAATTCTGAAGCATCTACTAGTAATTCTGCACAATTTACTATTGATGAAGAAAATGAGAGAAAAAGACATGAGCTTTTGCATATTCGAGTTATTTCCAAACATCAAAAGATTGATACTTTGTTTGATAGTGGCTCAAAAGTAAATTTAATTTCTGAAGCAATTGTAAAGAAGTTGGGATTATTAACTACACCTCACAAGAAACCATACCCATTAGGATGGTTGAATGATAAAGCACAACTACAAGTGACCAGACAATGCAAACTCAAGTTTTCTTTTGAGTCAGCATTTGTAGATGAGGTTGAGTTAGACATAATTCCTTTGGATATATGTGGAATTGTTTTAGGAAGTCCTTACTTGTATGATAGAAAAACTATTTTCTATAGAGCTGAGAACAAGTATCTACTTGTTAAAGAGGGAATCGAATACTTTGTAAGAGCTCATAAGCTCAAGAATAATTATACTGTCATAAACTTAGAGCAGATGAAAAGAATGATAAATTCATGCAAACAATTCTTACTAATGGTTGTAAGGGAAAAGAAACCTGATAAAACCAATGTATTTGAAGGCTGTAATGCTGAACAACAAGTTGATTTAGAAAATTTTGTTTCAGAGTATGATATCTTATTTCAATAACCTAAAGGTCTACCACCCAAAAAGGAAATAGTACATGATATTATTTTGTAGCAAGATGCTCCATTGCCTAACATTGGAATGTACAAGTTGTCTGCTTTAGAGAATGCTAAAATCAAGAAGCAGGTGTAGGGGTTTCTTGAGAAAGGGTTCATCAAACCTAGCACATCACCATGTGGGTCACCAATCATTTTGGTGACAAAGAAAGATGGCTCATGGAGAATGTGCATTGATTACCGAGCACTTAATAAGATAACAATCAAAAACCGTTATCCCCTTCCTTGCATAGATGATCTCTTGGATCAATTGAAAGAAGTTGTTTATTTTTCCACGTTAGACTTGCATTGTGGATACCATCAAGTCCGAGTTGCAGAACAAGATGCATGGAAGACTACTTTCAAGACAAAGCAGGGATTGTATGAGTGGCTAGTTATGCCTTTTGGCTTAACTAATGCTTCTGCTACTTTCATGAGAGTAATGAATGATGTACTCAGATCTTTTCTTGATGATTTTGTTATTGTGTATCTGGATGACATTCTGATATTTAGAAGAACATGGGAAGAACACTTAAAGCATGTTAAGCAGACACTAGATGTTTTGAAAAGAGAAAAACTTTATGTTAAACTCTCAAAATGTGAATTTGGAAAAACATCTCTAAATTATTTGGATCATATAGTAGGGGGTGGTGAATTGAAGATAGATCCCTCTAAAGTGGCAGTCATTGGGAACTGGCCTAAACCCAAATCTACTATAGAAGTTAGAAGCTTCTTAGGAGCAACACAATATTGGAGAAAGTTCATTTCTAACTTTTCCTTAATTGCAGCTCCCTTACATGCTTTAACAGGATTGAACAAGGTGTTTCAATGGGGAGGCAAACAGCAGAAAGCCTTAGACACCTTGAAAGAAAAGATTAGTACAACACCTGTACTAGCACTGCCTAATCTTCAAAGACCATTTGAGATCCAAACAGACGCCAGTGACTATGCCATGGGAGCAGTGTTGACAAAGCATGGTAAACCCATATGTTATCATTCTGAGACATTAAATTCTGCAGTAGTTAATTATCCTACATATGATAAAGAATTGTATGCATTAGTACAGAGTGTGAAAAATTGGAAACATTACTTAATGGGCAAAGAGACAGTAATACATATTGATCATCAACCACTTCAATATCTACACTCCCAAACTAAGTTGCAACAATCAAGACACTATATATGGATGGGGTTTCTACAACAGTTTCATTTAGTCATCAGATATAAAAAGGGCATACATAATAAAGTTGTAGACATGTTATCTAGACCGATTATAAATGCATCTACTATACTTAAGCATAATTTTGTATTACATGAGAGTTATATTGAACAATATGCTCAAGATATAGACTTTAAAGATGTATATGCAACTTTAAGTCAAGGCAAAAGAGTAGAAGAATTGGACTATCATGTAAATGATCGACTCTTATACCATTGTGGGAAGTTATGCATTCCACAAACTGTAAGAGAAAAGATAATTCGAGAAGCACACACTTCTCTGATATCAAGTCACTTTGGGATAAGTAAAACAGTTGCACAACTGCAAAGATTTTGTTATTGGCCAAAAATGAATGAGACAGTTTCTAGATATGTAAGAGGGTGTACTATGTGTGCTAAAAGCAAGCCCAACAATAGAAAACTAGGCTTGTACACACCATTACCAGTTCCTTCTCACCCTTGGGAAAGTGTTTCCATGGATTTTGTCGGAGGACTGCCTAAATCTAGGAAAGGCCATGATTATTTGTATGTTGTTGTGGACAGGTTCAGCAAAATGTGTATTTTGATACCTTGTAAAAAACAAATAATAGCTGAACAAACTGCAAAACTATTTTTTGAACATGTATGGCTTCATTTTGGATTACCCACTTCCATTGTATCTGATTGAGACACCCGATTTGTGGGGAAGTTTTGGTAAAATCTGTGGGAATTGATGGACACCAAACTAAAGAAAAGCACAGCTTTTCATCCACAAACTGATGGCTAGACAGAAGTAGTTAACAGGACAGCGATCTAGTTGCTCATGGGATATTGCAGCAAACATCCTAAGTTTTGGGATGAACATTTGTGTTATGTGCAGCATGCTTACAACAGAGCAAAACATTCTTCTACACAGAGATCTCCTCTTGAGACCTGTTTTGGTTTCAGCCCAAGGTCTCCTTTGGATTTTGTCTTTGGTAAAGACACCACAGTTGAGGGACACAGTGATGTGGACAGGGAAACTAGGTTCATTGAACAAGTCCAAGAGATCCACCAGGCAGTACAGGAACAACTGGAAAAGAGCCAAGCAAAATACAATGCAAGGCATGACAAGCATCGGATGGATCATAGTTCGCAGGTTGGTGACCAAGTCTGGTTGTACATCAACAAGGACAAGATGCAAGGTGAAGGTAAAAAGCTAAAGCCTATCAGGTATGGACCTTTCAGGATACTTGAGAAGATTGGTGAGAATTGTTTTAACCTTTATCTACCAGCTTACATGCACATCTACTCAGTTCTAAATGCAGATTGCTTGAGATTATTTGAACCCTCACTAATTGAAGATCCCGAAGAGCAGATTCAATTGCCTTCTATTGATGACTCGCGACCTGAATATCTTAATGAATTGTAGGAAGACATAGTTTTGGATAGGAAGGTGAGGACGACACACAGGGGAGATGTTGAGTACCACAGAATTGGGCTCAAGGGTTCAAAGCCAAGTAGTGCAAAGTGGATAGAGATTAGACAAGTGAGACAATTGTACCCTCACTTAGTCGATGCTTAAAAACCAACTTTTGGTGGTCCAAAATCTTTTTCAGTGGGAAGGTCGTGATCCGAATTGGATCCATGAAAATGATCAAAGTACCATGACTATATCAAATCAGGACCGACTTCGAATTTATGAACATAGAGCGATCAAGAAGACCTTTGGACAGTGGTAGTTTGCAACCAACAAGGAACGACGAGGACCTCGGTCAAAGCGCGCTGACCGTGGCCCATGGAGACCGCGCAGGAGGCAAAACTGGTAGTTAGGATGCCTAGATCAGGAAACAGAGGGCATTTCTGATGCGCTAGGAAAAACCCCTCGAAAAGGAGAAGCCTAGGTAAGCGCTAAGGTGAAAGGTGGGGCTCGTGCTCCGAAACTGGTAGTATATCGGAGGCATCCTCGGGCGGTAAGTGGATTTGGAGAAAAATGAGCGATTCCATACATTGCGCGATGCGTGTCCGGTGGATGAGAGAGAAAACCGCCTCTCATCATGCGCTAACGGTCGAGCAATTCAACCACGTGAAATGAGTGAATGTCATAGGATCTGGGGGCCCCATATCTGATGGTGGAGATTATGCTCGATGGAGGAACTAGATTTGACAAGGGATTAAGCCACAACATAGAGAAGTTTGACATCTGATTTGACCATTGAGTATGTAGATGAGTCATTCCATAGTGTAATTGAAGACCCGAACCGTTAAGGAAGAGTTGGCACAGTTCGTGAGAGGACAAGTGGCCACTCCTTGTGAGATGTTGGAAATGACGCAGAGGCAGGGAAATCCAAGCAATCAGCAGTAGGCGAACCGAAGGAATGGAAGAGGAAACAAACAGTCGAGGACAAACTGGCTTTAAGCCATGAATAGACACAGAACAGAATACAAAGACCGAGAGATGAGAAGAAAAGCAGTGAAAGAAAAGGCGAAAGAGATAGTGAAGCAAGAAGTAGAAAATAGAGAGTCGAGTTGACCTTAGGCAACATCGAGTAGACATAAAACTTGAGAGGTTCAAGCAATCCCTGAGAGGATCTGTCAGGAATTGAGCACCACATTAGGCTCCTCCCATTAAAGACCAGAGGTCAAGACTTGGTAAGGAAAAGAGTTTGTGCACTCTAGTGGCTTGGGGGATCCAAGAACCACCCTACCAAACCTTATCTGTTTCAGGAGACTCAAATTGAGCTCCTCATTGTAAATCTCTACTTCAAAGACACAATAAAAAGAAGGCCACCACTGAGAGCTGGACCAGAGATGTAGCCCTAGAGAATAGGGTGAACTCCTTATTAATTGTTGTGTTCTTGCATTTGCTTACTGTGTTTTCCTTACTGTTTTCCATTTTCTAGTGTCTGTGTATTTTTCAATCTGATCGATCCGTTGCCTAAAATAACATAGACACACGCACCAGCACATGAGTCTGTAATACCTTCATTCATTAATTAATTAACTGAGGTCACTCACGAGTGATTTTCAGATCATTAAAGCTCTTGAGTAGGGAAAAGGATCTGATGATGCTCCTTTTGTAGAGGGGGAAACCACCTCATATGGAGGTGGGGATGTGTACTTGGCTTCTTATTCAAGCACACATGTAAATCATGAGGCATGGTTGATTGACTCAGGTGCATCATTTCACTTCACTCCCCATAGTGTGTGGTTCTACGATTATGAGAAATATGATGGTGGTGATGTCTTACTAGGTGATGATAGAAAGGCTAGAATAATCAGACACATAAAATTCAACCTGAAGTTGCAAGATGGAAGGATTAGAACACTTCCAGGTGCTTTGAATATTCCTGCATTAGCGAGAAATCTAATTTTTGTAAGCAAGATGGATGATGCATGTGTAAAAACAATGTTCGAGAAAGATACCTCCAAGATGGTTTGGGGAGCACTGGTATTGATGCAGGGAGTTCGGATTGGAACTCTGTACAAGATTCTGGGTAGTATTGTTATTGATGGATGTAATAGTTCTGTGGTTCCTAAATGTGCAGCCGAAAATCTAGTGGTCTCTGGAGAAAGGACCATGCTATGGCATTGAAGGCTTGGACATATTGGAGAGAAGGGACTTCAAATACTTCATGGTAATGGTATGGTAGAAGGTACGTCTAATTTCTCTTTGGATTTCGATTTTTTTTAACATTGTGTATATGGAAAAATATCGAGTGAGTTTCCCCTCTGATACTGAGAGGGTGAAAAGGATATTAGAGGTTGTGCATAGTGATGTGTTTGGACCTGTGTTAGTTCCATCACTGGGTAATTTTTTGTATAATGTATCATTTATAGATGACTTCTCAAGGAATGCATGGATATATTTCCTTAGGAATAAATCTTAGGTCTTTGACAAGTTTAAATAATTTAAGGCTTTGGTGGAAAACCTGATAGAGAAGAAGATAAAGGTTTTGAGGATAGATAATGGTCGAGAGTTCTGCAAGAAGGAATTCGAAGAGTTCTGTAAGAGGTGTGGTATAGCATGACATAATACTACTCCATACACACATTTGAAAAATGGATTTGCAGAGAGAATGAACAGGACATTGATGGAAAATGAAATAAGCATGCTTAGTGGTGCCGAGTTAGGACATGAATTCTTGGAGAGTCGGCAGAGACTGCATTTTACTTGGTTAATAGATCACCTTCATTAGCATTGGAGGATAAGTCTCCACATGAGGTATGGACTAGTAAGAAACCCTCTCTTTTACATAGTCGAAAGGAGAAAAGAACCAAGTTGCATAGTAAATCTGAAAAGCGCATCTTTATTGGGTATAAGGATGGTTTAAAAGGTTATAAGCTTTGGAACCCAAAAACAAGGAAGGTTGTGTACATCGGAGATTTGGTGTTTAGAGAGGTGAAAGATGTTATTAAACATGAAGTCCTGCCAAAGAAATATGAGAAGATAGAGTTTGAGCTAAAAGAGGAAGAATCAGACTCTATAACAGAAGAGGAATTAGAAGATGAAGAGCCACAAACTCTAGTTGTGAGAATATCAGTTTGAGAAAGAAAGCAACTAGAAAGGTATAGTCCATCTTCATTTTGTTCAAATTTTTCTTTATCTATTACTGATGATGATCCCAGAACTGTCATGGAGGTAGTAGATTCAGAGAATGGAAAACTACGGAAAGAGACCATGGTTGATGAAATGGCATCTTTGAACAAAAATGAGGCTTGGGATCTGGTGGAGTTGCCGGTTAGAAGGAAACCCATTGGGTGTTTAAGAAGAATATAAATGTAGAAGGCAAGGTGGAGAAATAAAAAGATCGGTTGGTAGTAAAAAGATATTCCTAGGTGTTGGGAATTGATTTTGGTGATATTTTTATCTTGTTTCCAAGGTAGGTTCTATTAGATTAGTTTTATTTGTTGCTCCTGCTTTTGATTTTTAGGTAGAACAGATGGATGTGAAGACAAAATTTCTTCATGGGGATCTAGAAGAAGAGATCTACATGAGGCAACCTGAAGGATTTGTTGTGAAGGGTAAGAAAGAACTGGTATGCAAGTTAAAAACGTCTTTGTATGGGTTAAAATAGTCACCAAGGATGTGGTATTATATGGGGACTTGGCTTAACCAGAAGAAAAGTGAATCATTCTGTGCATTTTAAATTATTTTGTGACTATGCTATTTATTTTATCTTGTATGTGGTTGATATGTTGCTAATTGAAAATAACAAAGAAATTATCCAGGATTTGAACACCCAATTATCCTTCAAATTCAACATGAAAAATCTTGGTGCTACAAACTATATTTTGAGTATGGAAATTAAATAAGATCGGGAAAAGAGGAAGCTCTTGTTAAACCAGAGGAAGTATGTCAATACAATATTGTAGAGGTTTAATATGTAGGATAGTAAACTAGTGAAGGTTCCTATTCTTCTAGGTGTAAAGTTATTTGATGAATAGTGTCTCAAGACACAAGAAGTGGAAGAGGACATGTCCCATGTTCCATATGCAAGTATAGTCGATAGCCTAATGTATGCAATGATATATACTAGACTAGACATTACACATGAAGTGGGAGTATTGAACAGGTTTATGTCAAAACCAGGTAAGGAGCATTGGATAACAGTGAAGTGGGCTTTCAGGTATTTTGTGGCACTAATGATTATGGTCTTTGATACCAAGGAAGACCAGGATTGGATATAGTTTTGGACATTTGTGGCTTTGTTGATGCATACTAGGTTGGAGATATGGATCAAAGAATATCTACAAGTGGGTATGCGTTTAACCTATTTGGAGGCACAGTGAGTTGGATGAGTAAGAGACAATATGTAGTGGCACTTTCAACTACAGAGGCAAAATATATGGCAACCACTCATGCAAGCAAGGAACCAGTTTGGTTCCAGATATAATGTTCAAGTATGGGGTTAGTTCAATGATATATAAGGATAGACTGTGACATCCAAAGTGCAATATTCTTGGTAAAGAACCCTACTTATCATTCAATGACAAAGCACATTGATGTTTAGTATATATTTGTAAGGGATATGGTTGAGGAAAAAAAGGTGTTTCTAGTAAAGGTGGACACATTGAAGGATACTGTAGATGCATTGACCAATTCTGTGAGCACTAAGAATTTCTCTTGGTGTATAGAAACAATGGGCATTGCAGGATTAGAACAATGACTAATCTCTCCTGTGGCCCCTTGTGGAAAGAAAACAACAAGTGCGAGAATGTTGGGTGTGTGTTGTATTATTTCCAATACTAGCCCCACATGCGAAGCCGGTGTGTTAGAGGGGGGACAACCAACCTCCCCTTCATTGCACTGGGGGGTGACAAGGGGGGCGGTATCCGCCCTCCATGAAGCCTAGAGTAGCGCCCCAAGATTTTTTTTTTTTGGACCCTATATTATTTGGGTGGACCTAACTATGGTTTTGTGCATGGGTTTTTTAACATGGTTTTGGGAAGGATGGTTTTCTGCCGATGGTATCTTGTAGATCTGGTCAAGGGAATTAGAGTTATGTTCTAATCCAGGGTTAATGGATTGTGGTTTATGGATGCTTTGAAATGTATATATGTGTATTGTAACATTGAAAGGAAAATAAATAAAAATCAATCTAGTAGTCCTGGTTTTGTGATCTAGGGGAAGACCTCTCTGTATATATGTTTTATGTTTTATTCTCTTGCCATTGTTTATATTCTATTTTTTAAGAATTCGTTTCGAAGTAATTTCTATACAAGGTTAAAACCTACATTTGGTATCAAATATTTTTCGGCTTAAAGGGGATGCATTTGTTGTTGAGGGGATTTTCTCAGGGCTGTGGTAGAACCTTTTCAGTGGGATATCTATGGGATCGATTCTTGCGGTGAAACAAGATGGCGAGTAGTAGAAAGATAAAGATCGAGAAATTTCATGATCAGAGTTTGGAGTTGTGGAAACTCAAGATGGAGGATCTTTGATGAGCCTCATTAGTGGGTAATTATATGGGCCTTAATTCAGCTCCTAGCTTAGTCAAGCCAACTATTCTCACAACTTATTGCATACTTTTGATCATATTTTTTTTATGAGATGAGTTAGAGTTGGATATTTGGCTTTGTGGTCTAATGTGCATGTAATGTAGGATTAAGGGATAAAAGCAAGGAATTTTAGCAAAGACCTTGGTCAAAACTGGAATTGGACAAGGGAGAGGAATTATAGGAGGGAAACCCTCCTCATTTACTACCCTCGCATTCAAATATTCCTCCATCAGCTTGGAGTGCAACCAGCCAAATCATGAGGACTAGAAGGCAGCCGAGCAAGTGGAAGTCAAAGCACTAGTTTATCTCTAGTTTGGGAGCTGAGCCTCCTTAATCTTAATGAAGTCTTTGGAGACTTCAGATGCATAAGTAGAGAGGCCTAGGACCTCAGTAGGATTCAAACTTTTGGTTGTAAAAATTTACTTTATTTTCGAGCTGCAAGACTTATGACATTTGTTGATGTAATCCATTGTTTTGATAACAAGAATGAGTTTTGTCTCGAGCCAGCACTGAGTTAACTCAGAGGGCTAAAGCTCTTGGGTTAGGGCCCAACCCTAGAAGCTAAGGATCCTCTTTATTGTACATGTATGTTAGCATGGATTCATGGTTTAATCGTTCATTTTCTTAAGTAGTTGCATTTCCATTACAACAGGGTAGCGCATAGATTCATGGTTTAATCGTTCATTTGCTTAAGTAGCTGCATTTCCATTACAACAATGTAGCATAGATTGGTTGTGTTTTAGTTTGCTTCCGTTTGTGCCTTTTCTTCAGTTAGCAGGTTAGCAAGTATTATACCCGTAGATTTCCTTTCACAACAACCTTGACCAACCACCATCAACCATGTGTCACATAGCTTCTTTGTATTCATTTCAATGTTTGACTTTATGCGCTCCAAATCTCTAGCATCGATTTGTCTAGCTTGATATAATGGCTATTGCATCATCTCAATACTTTATGCACTCCAAATCTCCACCATTGATCTGTCTAGCTTGATTCAACGGCTATCACGTCGTCTCGATACTTTATGCACTCCCAATATCCACCATTGAACAAACCCACATGATCTGACGGCTATAGCGCAATCTCGCATGATTTCTTGCATGGCCGATATCCGCTCGAGAGCACGCAATAAAAGTGGTTTTCTTGTGCTACGTGTCACCCAGTTAGGCTAATCACGTAAAATTTTGGAATTATGCTTATAGCTTTTATGGCACACGAGAAAATGCTTACTGCCTATGGAAACTCACTCCATCATTCCACACATTTTTTACCCTTTTGTCACCACGTGACTTGAATCATGTGATCTATCCATCTATTCACTTCATCTCTATGATAAGGTCTCCACCATTCATCTCTCATTTAACCCTGTTCATCCATTTATTCACTTAACCTACGCGATAAGATCTCCACCGCGCATCTTCTGTTAGTCCTATTCGTTCATCTATTCACTAAATCACCCGTGATAAGATCTCTTCCACTCATCTTTCCCTAACCCTATTAGTTCATCTATTCACTAAATCGCCCATGATAAGATCTCTGCCATTCATCTTCCGATTAGTCATGTTCATCCATCTTGACTTAACCTCCCGTGATAGGATCTCTGCCATTCATCTTCCGATTAGTCTTGTTCTTCCATCTCTTGACTTAACCTCCCACGATAAGATCTCTGCAATTCATCTTCTGTCAATCTTATTCATCCATCTATTCATGTAATCTTCTGCGATAAGATCTTCGCCGCTCATCTCCCATTAATATTGTTCCTGATCGATCCAACAGTTCCTATGCACTTCTGCTTCGTTACATCCTCCTTTCACTGATTTCAATCTTCGCTTGCTCTTTCGCTTGACTCCTTGCATGCTTGATTTTACCAAAACACCAAAAATGTGAAAGCAGACTTAGTTTAGTTTCCTTGCCTACACATTAGATTGGTTTGATACTCTTTACTTCTATAACTTAGATACTAGCATTAGGTTAGTGTTGATTTAGTAATTCTTCTTAGTTTAGCTGTTTAAATGGTTAATTAGGATATGGTGTGATTTATCATTACATGTTGTTTTCTTCATTACCGTAGTAGAGTAGCTCTCTTAGAATAGATTTTCTCTTCTTCCATCAACAAATAAAGCTTCTTCTGACTCTATAGAAGTCTGTCTTGGAACCCCTGGGGTCTCTTGCCAGATGAACAAGTGACAATAGGCAGGACCTTCACTTCTACTTGTGCATATAGCACTGTCACCTCCAAGTTTGTATGAACCCCGAGTTGATAAGTAAAGCTGGTAGCCCAAGAGTTGCAAAATCCTTGCTGCAATACTGGTGCTCATCACTTTTTGGCACCGTTGTTGGGGAGGTGTCTGAGTAGAATGTGATTACTGATTTCTTTTCTTCTATTTCTAGTCTGCTTTCTTTTCTTCTACTTCTTATCTTCAATTTTCTGCCATTAGTTTATTTTTGCAAAAGTAATCTAGTAGCTTCCTTTATTTTAGTTGTCATTATCTGCTTTCCTTTCCATTCTGCAAGTAGAATTTCAATTCAGCAAGTAGTTTCTTTCTGTCTGTAATTTTCATTTAATCAACAATTTCATTTCTGCAAAGCACTTTCTTGCTAAAGAAATATTCCAAAAGCCAACCCAAAAAAATTTCCTTTCATGCCTCGTAGGAGAAGGGAAAATTTAGGAAAATTCTTGCCAAATACCCCCACTGCATCTAATAGCCAACCTTCTCCCTTCTTCGGTGGCTGTGAACTAGAGGAACCCTTAGGTGAGCAACCTGACATATTTGAAGAACCTATAGGGAAAGAATAAGAAGAAGAAACCATTCCTACTGAACCAATGGCTAAAAACCGAAATGAAAGAGGGAATAGAGAAAGAGTTGAGGGTTCCTTCACCATCAAGGAAACCAATGGGGATACTAAGATGAAGAATATAAGTCCCTCAGCTCTACCTCATTTCCATGGCCTGACCACAGAGGATCCTAACACTTTCCTATTTGAGTTTGTTGTTATATGCTGAACCTATGACTATACAGATGATGAGAAAAAGTTAAAACTATTTCTGTCTACCCTCAAGGATGCAGCATTGCGCTGGTTCATGGGTTTACCTAGAGATAGAATCACAACTTGGGCTCAAATGCATCAGGCTTTTAACAACAAATATAGGGACTACTATAGGTCAAAGAATACTAAAGAATAGATTTTTAGGATGACCATGGGACAGGATGAATCCTTAGAAGACTACGAAGAAAGATTCCATCTCAATTACAAAAGGGTCAGGTGCACACCTGACCCCGAGTCAGTAAAGTTGGTCCTGCTCAGAGGAGTAAAGGAAGATCTTTTGGATACCTTACATTTGTTAGCAGGAGGGGATATCTACCAATTACCCTATGAGGATATCAATACTATCTTTAGAACCATTCCAGGGCAGTGAGGAAAAAGGGTAGGAGTAGTCAACCTATGGCCAGTACATCATCTTCAAACTCATTCATCAAGGGTGAAATTGGAAAGATGCTGGAAAATTTCAAAAATGAGATGTTGAAAACCCTTGCCTTACAATTGGACACCATGAACACCAAAAGGAAGAAAGAGGAAGCAAAGAAAGCCTTGGCCATCTTTTGTCCTACATGCACTAGGAGGCATCCTAGGAACGGATGTCCGTTGAACTACATTGAGATTTGCTCGGTCTGTGAAGAAAACCACTCCACAGATAAGTGCCCTTCTTTACTCGAACTTAAAGCTATATATCAAGGAGTTGAAGGGGTCACTGAGTAGATTTTCTATATCAACCAAAGGAGACCTCTTGGGCCTAGACCATACCAGCAGGGTATGCAAGGGTCATCCCATGCATATTACAACCCCAACCAAACCACAACTATACCTTCTTGGGGACCCCCTGCTCATCCTTCCTGATCTACACCCCCTATTTGGTCCTATGCATTTCAGTGTCATTCCCAACCAACCAACCAGTCATTTCAATCTTATGTTCCACCACAACCTCAGTGGAATACCCCACACCAGGGGTGGAGCCCCTAATACAACAATGCTCCAGCTCTATTTTCTCCACTACCTACCCAACCACAACTCCTGCACTTTGCTCCACCCAAGCAACCCTAGATGCCTGCCCAACCAAATCTGAACCCAAATCATAGGCAGGCTCAACAAGTATACAGTGGAGAGACATCATATCCAACTTATGCTATAGAAATCCAGGAGATCAACCTAAGATTTGGGAGAATTCTCCCAAATAACCAACCTCTCTCTCCACATAGGGAGGTTGAGGAAGAAAGAGAGGAAAGCAACTTTTAAGTAAATCCACCCTTTCCTAAGATATTAGCCCAACCACTCTAGCCTACCCCAGAAGAACTTGAACTTCTGGGAGAATTGAAAAATCTATGTGTAAAGATCCCCCTTCTCCAAGCAATAAAAGATGTTCCCATTTACAATAAGTTGATTAAGGAGAAATTCTTGTTAAGAAAATTACGACAGAGAGATAAATTATTACTGATATTTACTGAGATTTACAGAGAGGAATAATAAATTAACCAGAAACAATACACATAAATATTATGCACATAATATTTATCCAGGAAAACCCCAACCCAATGAGATCTCATTAGCATTGGCCAAAACCCAGGCCAACCCAAATGCGGGAAAAACCCAACCCAATGAGATCACATTAGCATTGGCCAAAACCTAGGCCAATCCAGCCAAGTGAGCCTTCACCACTCACCTCTAGCCCTACATTACAATGAAGTATGCCTAACATTTTATAGGCTCCATTTTATGCAATACCAAGGACCATAATACCATGGGTACACTATTCCATGTGCGCAAAATCACTACTATTTAACCAGGTCAACCTTGACTCTAACCTCGAGTCAATTTTACCTAACAATTCCCCCTTCAAATATTTTAACTGGGATTTGTTAATCCAACATACATACCCCTATTACCTAGGTCTAACCCAGACTTTACCGATAATTACCTAGGGGCATGCCTTACCATGTCTTACAGTAGTATGTCCATTTACATGCAAATTAAAAATTTCACTCCATTATAATAAAAAAAAAAAAAAAAATTTACCCTTGTTATTGTCTTTGTACATATGAAATCAATGTCCATATAAAGATAACTCATCTACTAAATAAATTGTTTACCCTTGTTGTTGTCTTCGTACATATGACATCAGTGGTCGTATAAAAAGAACCCATCTACTAAATTACATGGGTCACCAACCATTGTAACCGCCTCAGGTACATGGTTCATCAATTGATTAATCCACTGGAATCTCTCATGACCCAATAGCGTGCAACTTTGCTTCATAATATATGGCTTTTGATCTAGATTTGCAAGAAAAACTCAATTATCTCTCCATCTAACATGCCAATACAAACCCTTGGCAACAAAAAAGTGTCCTTCACAAGCCAACATTGTTAGGCCCCTGCACTACTAGTGTAACCCCTTATTGTTATTAGTACAGCCCCCTTATTATATTGTTGTACCCATGTAGTCCCCATATTGTTACTATTGTGCCCCATAGAAGCCCACTATTGTTATTATTGTACCCTTACATTATTATTGTTATGTCAGCTCTGATTATATTATGACTCCTTAAACTCCTATATATAGAAAGGAGGTCTTGTCACTTGTAGCACCCAAGAATTGTTCATTTATGTAATGTAAAGGAGGTTGGCCCCTCGAAGGGGCTGAATTCTAAGGCGTTGATCTATCTTTTCTATCTTTTTGTGAGCTGGTTTCATAACATTTGGTATCAGAGCTTTGGATTCTAGGGTTTCACAGCTCCAAATAGGTCCTCGTGGAATTTTTTCTATAACTCTTTTTCTATGACGTTTCAGAAGCGAAAAAAAACCCATTTGAGACGAAATCACACTGAACATCAAATCCGAATTTTAGATATTTTTGCGCTATATTTGCAGAGATATGATCTAAGGAAGTTGGTCTCTTTGCAGACTCCTGAATTACATTCCAAACCAGTGACCTGGGGAAAATCGTCATAACTTTCTCTCTGAGCATCGGATTGAAATTGCGTAAGAATTTATAGAAAGAGGATAGGTTGTAGTTTCTTGTATATATTTTTTGGAGCCAAAGGTTGAAACAGGGACATGTGGCATGTCGTACAAGTTCGCTCTACTGAACTAGTCTATAATCAGGTCACTGTGGGATATTTGGCATAACTCTTCCTTGGAGAATCCAATTTGGATCAGACTGGTGCCATTGGAAAGAGGACACGGAGGGCTATTGTAGGTCACGATTTTAGAATTGGAAGAGCATAAATTATAGAGTTATAGTCATTTCAATATCGAGCTCTTAAAATTAAGAAAAGGCGATATGAGGAAGTTTGATGGCAAGGATCCGGTAAATTGGATACTTCAGATGGAGCAATATTTTGGTCTGCATGGTGTACCACTATTACAAAAGGTATGTATTGCATCTTAATATTTAGAAGCAGATCAAGTTTTATGGTATAAAGGGCTTTTTTCTCGTAAACAACTTGTTACGTGGTCAATTTTCACGAAGGAAATGATATCACATTATGAGGATACAGAGAGAAACATCGTCTTTAGAGCAACACCACAACAATTGGAAAGAGTAAAAGGGCTTTGTTGCATAATGGAAAGTAAAATTATGGAAACAAGGAAGTCTACCTCTCATAACTATAAAGATGGAAGTGTTCTTTCTCCTAGCCTTCCACAACCTATAAGGGTTACACCACAACAATTGGAAGAAAAAAGAGAAAAAGGGCTTTGTTACAATTGTGATAGCAAATGCACTAAAGGTCATAAGTGTGCTGAGAAGAAATTATTTTACATAGAGTCTGAAGAGGAGGAAGAAAAGCATCAAGAGACATCAAAAGAAGAGGATATATGCTAGGACCCAACCCTAGAGAAAGAAGAAATGAATCAGACAATATCTTGTAAAGCATTGGCAAGAATTACCACTTCTCAAACTCTCAAGATAGAAGGACATATCAAGAAGAAGAAGGTGCAAGAAGTGAAATATCACATCGAGAAAGAAGAAATGAATCCAACCATATCTTGTAATTCATTGGTTGGAATTACCACTCCTCAAACTATCAAGATAGAAGGACATATCAAGAAGAAAAATGTTCAAGAAGTGAAAGATCACATCGAACATCAAGAAATGAATCCGACCATATCTTGTAAAGGATTGGAAGAAATTACCACTCCTCAAACTCTAAAAATAGAAGGACATATCAAGAAGGAAAAGGTTCAAGCAATGAAAAATCACATCGAGCATCAACAACAAGTTCTCCAACTTTTAAAGGATAATGCCACTTTGGTGCAAAATCGAATGAAACAACAAGTAGATCAACATTGTAGTGATAAAAGTTTTGATGTAGGTGATTGGCTATTTTTACTACTACATCTCAAGCAAGCTATTTATGAGAAGGAAATGTTGGAAATACTACATGCACTTAAGAAATGGCGACCTTACCGAATGGGAAGACACTTCAAAGTAAAAATGGATCATGATAGTCTTAAATACTTTTTAGAACAAATATTATCTATAGAAGAACAGAAAAAATGGGTCACAAATATATTGGGTTATGAGTTTGAAATCATATATATAAAAGGGAAGAAAAATTTTGTTGCAGATGCACTCTCAAGAAAGGATGAGGATGTGGAAGAACTGTTTTGTGCTATTTCTATTATCCAACCAGATTGGATAAACGAAGCAAGGGATGAATGGAAGAAGGACAAAGAAGTGTGGCCACTCATTCAAAAGTTGTAGAAGATCCCAATTCAAACAATATTTCTAGAACTTGAAGAGGAAGGAAAAATCATATTGGAACCTGGAGCAGTCAAAGAAACAATAACCCAACAGCTACGAAATCGATCAATTTCAGAGTATCTCATCAAGTGCAAGAAATTACCCCCTGAAGATTCCACATGGGAGGACACGAATATTCTATAAAGCATCAAGAACTACTCAAGCGTTGAGGACAACAATTTTTGAAGGAGAGGGGCATGTTAGGCCCTTGTACTACTAGTGTAACCCCTTATTGTTACTAGTACAGCCCCCTTATTATATTTTTGTACCCATGTAGTCCCCATATTGTTACTATTGTGCCCCATAGAAGCCCACTATTGTTATTATTGTACCCTTACATTATTATTGTTATGTTGGCTCTGATTATATTATGACTCCTTAGACTCCTATATATAGAAAGGAGGTCTTTTCATTTGTAGCATCCAAGAATTGTTCATTTATGTAATGTAAAGGAGAATGCCCCTTGAAGAGGTTGTATTCTAAGGCGTTTATCTATCTTTTCTATCTTTTTGTGAGCTGGTTTCATAACAAACATGGTATCAGAGCGTGATTGAAGATCATAGGAGGACTAAAAGACATCAGTTGAGCGGAGCAATAACAACAGAAAGCAAATGTACCGAGGTGACAGAAGCTGTTTCCTGCAACGCAAAATCCAAGAAGTGTGACACAAAGCTAGCCAGAGCCACGCAGAAGAAGTCGAGAGTTGCGTAGAGCCTCAAAGAGGCTAGCGTTACTAACACAGAGGGCAGAGGGCTGACGCAAGGCACCCCAGGGCTAACGCAGACCCATCTGGGGTGATGCAAAACCAGGGTGAGGCAAAGAGGGGCTAATGGAATTCACAAAGAGGCAGTTGCTGGAGTCTAGAAGGTTGCAGAAATATTGCAGAGTGGATATGGTGAGGTACTATAGTCAGAACAATACCTAACAGAGCAGGAATAGATGATTTGTTACGGAGGGTTTCTAGCCGAGGAACCTAGATCAGCAGTGTAGTTGCACAAGGCGATTAGAGTAGGGGGCATCTCGACAAGTGGAAGAAGGATTTCAAAGAAGGAAATCAGGACTCAAAGGGAGTCCAAAATAGAACTTCCAGACGGGAAGTAGAGACTCAGAGGAGTCGAACAAAGAACTTTGAGGAGGGAAGTAGAGGAGCATCATGGCACTACATGGGGTAAGAGACCAGGATAAAATGGACAAAGCATCGAACTTCGCAGTTTGGAAGACAAAAATCTTATCAGTGCTTGATAGGAATTGTGTCAAGAACTTCACCTTGAAGGTTATAGCTATCCCAGTCGACTCCAATGACAACGACAAGTACGAAGAGGCAATGGCGAGGTCCAAGTTCATTATCCTTGAAGGGGTCAAGGATCATATGGTACCACATATAGCTGAGAATGAAATGGCAGTTGAGATGTGGGAGGCTCTTAAGAACCTATACCAACATACTTCTGGGTAGAGAAGAATGTTGATCAAGAACCAGATGAGGTCGTATCAGATGAACAAGGGTCAATCAATTGACACCTTCTTCAGAGGACTGAATGAGATCTGAGAGCAGTTGACTGCTATAGGAGTGACACCAGATGAGGAGCTTATGGTGAGGACAACCCTGAATGTTGCCTTAGAAGATTGGGAAGTGCTTGTCCAGAGTATCCTGAGCAGAGGGATTCTCCCACCTTGGGACGAGATGTGAGCAGCTCTTCGCCAGGAAGAGATCATATGGCAGTCGAAGATAGGTAGCAGCAACAAAGGGATCAAGGTCAAGTAGGAGGAGAAGGATGTGGCCCTAGCATCTGAGGGAAAGCAGGAGAAGTAGAAGAAGAAAAATCTCTCCAAGATCAAGTGCTTCCACTGTGGGGAGATGGTTCATTCTGTGACCCAGTGCCTAAGTAAGATAGAGTTTGAGCTAAAGGAGGAAGAATCAGACTCTACAAGAGAGGAGGAATCAGAAAATGAAGAGCCACAAACTTCGGGTGTGAGAAGATTAGTTTGAGAAAGAAGGCATCTAGAAAGGTATAGTCCATATTCTTTCTGTTTAAATTTTGCTTTATCTATTACGGATGATGATCCCAACACTGTGATGGAAGCAGTAGATTCAGAGGATGGAAAACTCTGGAAAGAGGCCATGGTTGATGAAATGAAAACTTTGCACAAAAATGAGGCTTGGGATCTGGTGGAGTTACCGACTGGAAGGAAACCCATTGGCAGCAAATGGGTGTTCAAGAAGAAGACAAATGCAGAAGGAAAGGTGGAGAAATACAAAGCTCGGTTGGTAGCAAAAGGTTATTCCTAGGTGCTGGGAATTGATTTTGGTGATATTTTTTCTCCTGTTGTCAAGGTAACTTCTATTATATTTCTTTTATCTGTTGCTGCTACTTTTGATTTTGAGGTAGAACATATGGATGTGAAGACAACATTTCTTCACGGGGATCTGGAAGAGGAAATTCTATGTTGGGTAGGCTCTTCAAGAATCTAGGAAGAAGAAAAAGGGATGCCCCTACCATTAATGTCATTGGGAAACTGTCTGACTTAATGCTATGGCAGGTAATATGTCCAAAATATTTGGACCCTAGAAGTCCTGTAGTAGATGTGCACATCAATGGCACCATTGTCTCACACACTTTGATTGATCTGGGGGCTATCATTAATGTGATGACCAAGAACACCATGCTCAAGCTCAACCTCCAAGGATCATTAAGGAATACCACAACAGTTCTGCAACTTGCAGACCATTCCATAGTCACCCCTGAGGGAATTGTGGAGGATGTGATAGTTTCCATTGACTCCTGGGAGTACCCTGTAGATTTCGTAGTTCTCTAGCCTAAGGCTAAGCTTACTGATTACCCTCTCATCCTTGGGAGGCCATGGTTGGCCAAAACTGATGCTTACATTAGTTGGAGAAATGGGAATATGACCATCAAGAATGGGCATATGTCCAAGCATTTAGTCCTATACCCTCTTGCTCAACCTTCTCTAGAGCATGAATTACCTTTATGGTTGGAGGAGGAGGAAGAAGATGAGGTTTATTTAGCCCAACTTTATGCTTTGGAAGCAACCATAGGAGGAGGATAGTAGGATGAGGATGACTTAATTGAACACCTTCTCCAAAGTCCAACTCCTAGTCCATTACCATTAGAAGAGGAAGTAAGGGAAACCCAGAACAATCATCCAATTGACTTATGCTTGACCAATTCCAACCCTCTCCGTGTCAAAACCATAGAATTTGGCCCAGAGAAAACTTTGAAAATCAATCCATCTCTTTCTACTCTTGAAGAGGAAAAGCTATCCAACATGTTGAGAGAAAACCTAGAAGCCTTCTCTTGGAGTTACAAAGAAATGAAGGGAGTACACCCCTCAGTGTGTACTCACCACATATCCATCAAAGACGGTTGCAAGCTAGTCTGGCAACCACAAAGGAGGATGAATCCAGTTGTTAAAGATATAGTTAAAGAAGAATTGCAAAAACTACCAGATGCAGGATTCATTTACCCTATCTCTGACAGTGAGTGGGTCTCTCCTGTAGTGTTACTTCCCAAGAAAAATGGTAATTTGAGGATTTGTGTTGATTACAGGGAATTGAACAAAGCCACAAAGAAGGATCATTTTTCCCTACCTTTCATTGACCAAGTGCTAGATGGCTTGGTAGGAAAGAAGTTCTTTTCTTTCCTAGATGGATTCAGTGCGTAGAACCAAATCCGAATCTGCCCAGAAGACCATGATAAGACCACATTCACCTACCCTTGGGGTATTTTTGCCTATAGGGTCCTTCCTTTTGGCCTATACAATGCTCTTGCCACTTTCCAGAGAGCATTCTTGAGTATTTTTGTCGAATTAGTACATGATGTAGTGGAACTCTATATGGATGATTTTACACCTTATGGCTATGATTTTCAAGAAGCCCTGACTAACGTAGGCAAAGTATTGTACAAATGCATTGAAATGAGCCTGTCTCTTAGTCTAGAAAAATGTGAATTCTTAATGACTGAAGGGACTATGCTAGGTCATTTAATATCTCAACAAGGATTGCAGGTGGACCCAAACAAAATAGCAATCTTCTAAAGGGTCCCACCTCCTCAAAAGCTGAGGGATGTTAGAAGTTTCTTGGGGTTAGTTGGATACTACTGAAGGTTCATAAAGGACTTCAACAAGTTGTCACCTCATTTATTTGGGTTTTTGGCCAGAGATTATGAGTTTATATGGTCAAAAAGCTATCAAGAGGCCTTAGACATTTTAAAGGTTAAGTTAACCACTGCAACAATTCTTCGAGGCCCAAACTAGGACTTCCCTTTTCATATTCATGTTGATGCCTCACACAAAGCTATAGGAGTAGCATTAGGTCAGGTAGAGGAGAAATTGCCCTATGCCATCTATTTTATCAGTAAGAACCTATCAAAGGCTGAGCTAAATTATTCTCTGACCAAAAAGGAACTCTTGGCTGCTGTGCATTCATTAAACAAATTTAGACATTAAATTACAAGCTATCAAACATTTGTGCATACTGACCATGCTGCAATCAAATATTTAATGAACAAACCAGATGTGAATGATAGAATTATAAGATGGTTTCTCTTATTACAACAGTTTGATCTAACTATTGTTGATAAGCCTGGTAAGGAAAATTTTGTTGTAGACTTTCTATCTTGGATGAATCTGCCTACAGGTGAAGAAGGAATGGTCGATGACCAGTTACTAGACGAGCATTTGTTTGTTATTTCAGTTCTCTCCCCATGGTTTGTTGATATATCAAACTATTTGGTATCATCACAGTTCCCACCAAACTTGCCCTCGAAAGAAAAGAGCAATATAGTCAGGAAAAGTGCCCCCTTCACTTGGATTGGGGGCAATCTTTTCAAACTTGGTCCAGATAAAATCTTGAGAAGGTGTGTAAGGGAAGAGGAATTTTTTGACATCCTTTTGACCTGTCATGATGGGCCTTGTGGGGGTCACTTTGCAGCAAAGAGGACAACATTCAAAGTGTTACAAGTAGGCTATTATTGGCTCACTCTTCATCAGGATGTGAAGAAGTACGTTAGTCAGTGTGATCGGTGCTAGAGGATGGAAAAGCCTACTCCAAGAGATGAAATGCCCCTAAAACCTCAAGTGACTTTCGAGCCATTTGACAAGTGGGGCATGTAATTCATTAGGCCTATCAACCCTCCTTGAAAGCAAAAACAATACATTGTTGTGTGCACTGATTATTTGACTAAGTGGGTTGAAACCAAAGCGATTAAGGCAACAACAGAAGAGAAGGTGGCAGAGTTCCTAAGGGAGAATGTATTCTACACATTTGGGCACCCTAGAGAGCTAGTCACAGACTAAGGCAGCTAGTTTACCTCCAACATGATTCAAGAACTGCTCAGCCATCACAAAATCAAGCATAGGGCCTCCACTCCCTATCATCACAAGCTAATGGGCAAGTTGAGGTGACCAACAAGGAACTGGAGAGCATCTTAACCAAGGTAGTATGAAGCAATAGGAAGGATTGGGCAGAGAGACTAGTCGAGGCCACTTGGGCCGATAATACAACATGGAATACCACCACTGGATTTACACCCTATGAGATGGTCTATGGGAAAAAGGCTTTGATGTCCATTGAGTTTGAATATAACCCATTGAGGATGGCAGCGCAACTAGATTTGGATCTCAATCATGCACAAAAAGGAAGATTGTTCCATTTGAATGGCTTGGATGAATTCAGAATGCAGGCCCTCCTACATACAGAGATAGTTTAGCTTCAGAGGAAGATCTGGCATGATAGACATATTAAGGAGAAACAATTTCAAGAGGGCGATTGGGCATTGTTATATGATTCTAGGTATAAATATTTCAAGGGCAAGCTAAGGACAAGATGGCTCAGACCTTATGTGGTGGAAAGATGCCATGATAATGGTTCAGTGCAAATCAGAACTATAGATGAAGAAGCCATTCCATTGCTCATTAATGGACACTGATTGAAAATGTACAAGAGGCTGTTATCAAGACAAGAGTTCATTGACAATATCAATAAGACAGTGATGATGGTGGAGCAAGTTCTAGCTCCCCCCTCATCAAGTCATTGAAAAAATAAAAAATAAAATAAAAAAGAATAAGGATTCAGGTGAAAACCTCCATGAGGCGCTTGAGTCCCATCTTTGGGTTGAAAACTTTGTGAGGCAGCCCAATGATGAAAAAGTAAAAAATGAAAAAAGAATAAGAAGATCCTTGGGTGAAAGCCTTCCTTGAGGTGCCCAGGGAAAACATCTAGGGTGAAAATCTCTCTGAGGAAGCCTAGGTGTTTTTCAAAAAAAGAAAAAAAAAGAAAAGAAAAGAGAAAAAAGACATAATCGCTATTTGCAGGTAGGTGAGGAAGACAATCAAGGAGCAAAGAGAATATCCAAAGGGAACCCTACCTCACATATATTCATCTCCTCCACTCCTTACCATGCATCCCTCCATCAATTCCATTGTTTTTTCACTTCATTGCTTCAATTTAGGCGAAGATTGTGTTTTCAAAAAGAGATCAGTTTCTGGCAGTTATTCCCTTGCTCCACACACAGTCATTCATTGCAGCATCCTCATAGCCCTAGCCATTAACATGGTTCATAAATTCTAAGGGAGGAGCAACTACAAGACATCCTATAGGAAATGCTATAATAGCCTATCCCATAGCATATCAATCATCAGCTATAGGTCTTCACTAGGATGATCCAGGAGCTCCACAATAGCAGCAACATCAGTTCTTTAGTCATAGACAACGGAGGAGGAAGAAGATTGACCTTGCAACAAATAAACAACGTAGCACATCTGATCTTTGACAACTGTAACATGGCATTGAGACCATAGGTAGGTATCCTACCCACTCACTCATATGCATAATCTGATCAAAAGTTGTAAAGGTTACGAGGTAGTTGGTTTATAAGTGAAAAGGTGGCCAGTTAATTTGGCCACCTTCGACAAAGCAGACAGTTAGGTGGCAAAAAGAAAATTCTTTTTAAAATCAAAAGAGAATGCAAGAGTCTGAAAATAATGATTTATTTTTGATGGCATTCAAATTTGATGTAAGGTGGGGCCCCGATCCATATTAAATTTCGAGCGATAGGACAAGATTTAAGTAAGTGTGGGTTCAGGAGGCAGATAAAGTGCTCTGAGGGGAACAACGAGCATGAGTTATAACTCAGGCTAAACCCCCATAGTTGACCATGACGTCAAGGTGTTTGATCGAGATCTACACCCTGAGATTGTTGTGGGGGATTCAAGCCTGATGAACATCCCGTACACTCCCTACCCCCACAGTGGGCCGCCCCAATCGCTCCACGACATCTCATCTCCTCCACGTCATCCACCACCCTCATTCATTACCATCCACCTCATTCACCGTAACCCATCACCTCATCTGCCATTCTATAGATATAGTGTTGTTTATGGCTACCATCTTAGGATGCTTGAAGAATTAAGATTTGGAGTAGAAACACCAGTTCACCAAAGACTCAACATACCTTATTTCTTGATTCAATCACTCGTAGACTCCAACAACAAAGTAAAGGAAGGGAATTCTCAACAACTGGCTCACCATGGGTTGATCAGGATCCTCATTGAGGATTCCCTCCAAAACCTCTGGATCCCTATAACATGGTTGGTCTTCAAATACTTACTAGCAGAGGATGACATAAAAACCCTCACCTATGATGTTAGTCCTTGTGCCAGTGAGAAGGAGGAAAAAAAAAAAAAAAAGATACAGAGCTAGATGGGGATGAGATGGATGAGGACAAAAATAATACAGAGGAACATGATGAAGCATAAAAGAAGGAGGATGATGCTGAAACAAAGGAGGAAATGAAAGAAGAAACTGATGGAGATAAGAAGAACAACAAGAGGAAGAAGATAAGAAAAATAGAGAGGAAGAAGGCATTGAAACAGAAGGGGAAGAAGAGGAGGAGGAGTCACTTAGGGTGTCTCTAGAGGCCCCTGAGAGGGAGGTAGCAACTTCCTTCACTACTCTCAGCAACCCAGTGAAGAAAAAATGAAAAAGAAGGAGGAAAACCCCTCTATATTTTAGAACAAGAAAGAGGAAAAGAATCAAACAAGGGAAGCCACAAATATCAACAAAAATCTCTATTGAGATTGAATATTCCCCTACACCAAGGGATAGATAAGAAATAATGGGAGATTGACTTGAGAGGGAAAATGTATGGCTAATAGGACAGCTGCAGGAAAGGGAAAACCAACTAGCATGTATTGCCAACCTCTCCTTGGAGGCCATCCGATGTAGGATGCTAACTAAATCCTATGCTCTATACCTCAGAGAACGGTGGCTGCAATTTCAGCTTAAAGCGCTAGCACAAAGGGGCACCATGCCATTTTAGGACTACAAGCAGTTTATTAATCTTTGTGATCAAATTACACTAGAGGATAGGGCCAAAATGGTTGAGTTTTACTTGCACAACATGGCCCTCATGGACATGAATGTTTGGGATCCTAATGTTGAGCTAGGAGATCTACAATTAATGGCTTTGGCATCATGGATGAACCATGAGGAGTCAAGGGTTGTAGAGATGAAAAGAATATTAGCTAGGGAGCAAAATGAACCTCTTTTCATCAGAGCTGAACACTCAAATCCGAAGGCCCTAATCAACACCCATAATATTATTGCAAATGATCCTCAGCTAGAACCTAGATATCTTGCTACCCAAGAGCAAGAAATTTCACATTTTGAGGATATGTCTAGGCTGCTAGGGGATGATATTATACATGCCTACTCAAGGAGATGGAACACACTACCACACTACTTGAAGATCAGAGAATATCACTCCCCTCAAAGGTTGAGATAGGCACTCAACAGGATACCAATGTATAAGTAATCAATGCAAAGGTTGAAGGTCAATTGGATAGGCCTAAAACTCAGTCCACCACTACTACTAGGAATGGTAGAAGGGAGAAAAGAAGAAGAGGAAAAGAGGCAGTGGGAAGAAGTAGAAAGGAAAGTAGGCTTCTATGAGCAAGAAGAAGAGACCACAGCAGAGGCATGGGATGTCAGAGAGGCTACCAGAGCCATGAAGGACATGGACATTCACTAAGTTTCTCAGAGGATGAGAAACACTTTCAATAGGGGGGTGATGATGAGTCTCATCAGTGAGTAATTATATGGGCCTTAATTCACCTCCTAGCTTACTCAAACCAACTATTCTCACAACTTATTGCATACTTTTGATCATATTTTGTTTATGAGATGAGTTAGAGTTGGATATTTTCCTTTCTGGTCTAATGTGCTTTTAATGCAGGATTAAAGGGTAAAAGCAAGGAATTTTAGCAAAGACCTTGGTCAAAACTTGAATGGGACAAGGGAGAGGAATTATAGGAGGAAAATCCTCCTCATTTAGTACACCCCCATTCGAATATTCCTCCATCAGCTTGAATTGCAGCCAACCAAATCATGAGGACTAGAAGGCAATCGAGCAAGTGGAAGTCAAAGCACCAATTTATCTCTAGTTTGGGAGATGAGCATCCATAATTTTAAGGAAGTCGTTGGAGACTTCAGATGCATAAGTAGAGAGGCCTAGCACGTCAGTAGGATAGGTAATTTTGATTGTAAAAGTTTACTTTATTTTCAAGATGCAAGACTTGTGACATTTGTTGATGTAATCCATTGTTTTGATAACAAGAATGAGTTTTGTTTCGAGCCAACACTGAGTTAACTCAGGGGGCTGAAGCTCTTGGGTTAGGGCCCAACCTTAGTAGCTAAGGCTCCTATTTATTGTACATGTATGTTAGCATAGATTCATGGTTTAATTGTTCATTTTCTTAAGTAGTTTCATTTCCATTACATCAGGGTACCGCATAGATTCATGGTTTAATCATTCATTTGCTTAAGTAGTTGCATTTCCATTACAATAATGTAGCGTAGATTGGTTGTGTTTTATTTTGCTTCCATTTGTGCCTTTTTCTTTAGTTAGCAGGTTAGCAAGGATTACACCCGTAGAATTCCTTTCACAACAACCCTAACCAACCACTGTCAACTGCATGTCACATACCTTCTTCATATGCATTTCAACGTTTGATTTTATGCGCTCCAAATCTCCACCGTCGATCTGTCTAGCTTGATCTAATGGCTATTGTGTCGTCTTGATACTTTATGTTCTTCCAATATCCACCATTGATCAAACTCACATGATCTGATAGCTATCACGCAATCTCTCCCGAATTCTTGCACGACTAATATCCGCTTGAGGGCATGCAAGAAAAGTGGTTTTCTCATGCTACGTGTCACCCAGTTAGGCTAATTGCGTAAAATTTTGGAATTCTTCTTACAACTTTCAGGGCACACGAGAAACTGCTTATCGCCTATGGAAACCCACTCCATCATTCCTCACATTTTTTACCCTTTTGTCACCATGTGACTTGATGTGATCCATCCATGTATACACTTCACCTCCGCAATAAGATCTCCGCCATTCATCTCCCATTTAACCTTGTTTGTCCATCTATTCACTTAACCTACGCGATAAGATCTTTGTCTCTCATATTCTGTTAGTCCTATTCGTTCATCTATTCACTAAATCACCCGCGATAAGATCTCCACCGCTCATCTTTCATTAACCCTGTTCGTTCATCTATTCATTTAATGTCCCGCGATAAGATCTCCACCATTCATCTTCTGATTAGTCTTGTTCGTCCATCTCTTGACATAACCTCCCATGATGGGATCTACGTCATTCATCTTCTGATTAGTCTTGTTCGTCCATCTATTGACTTAACCTCCCACGATAAGAGCTTCGTCATTCATCTTCCATCAGTCTTATTCATGCATCTATTCATGTAATCTTCTGCGATAAGATCTTGACCACTTATCTCCTATTAATATTGTTCTTGATCAATCCAATGGTTCCTATGCACTTCTGCTTCTTTACGTCCTTCTTTCACTAATTTCGATCTTCTCTTACTCTTCCTCTAGATTCCTTGCATGCTTGATTTTACCAAAACACCAAAAACGTGAAAAAAGACTTAGTTTAGTTTTCTTGCTTACACATTAGTTTGGTTTGATTCTCTTTACTTTTGTAACTTAGATAGAAGTGTTAGGTTAGTGTTGATTTAGAAATTCTGCTTAGTTTAGATGTTTAAATGGTTAATTAGGATATGATGTGATTTAGCATTAAATGTTGTTTTCTTCATTACCACAGTAGAGTAGCTCTCTTAGAATAGATTTTCTCTTCTTCCATCAACAAGTGACAAGTGATAATAGGCAGGATCTTCACTTCTAGTTGTGCATATAGCATTGTCACCTCCAGGTTTGTACAAACCCCAAGTTGATAAGTAAAGCTGGTAGCCTAGGAGTTGCAACATCCTTGCTGCAATACTGGCGCTCATCAATCTGTTGGTGGATAAAGATTAGTGGATCATGATAGATTCAGGTACTAAACCAACGACAATTTCTGATGAAGATTGGAAGAAGTTGGATTGAAAAGAAAATAGCACAATACGGTTTCTTATCTTTGATTCAATATTGTTGAAAGTATTAGGGGAAGATTCAACGAAGGCTTTGTGGGACAAGCTAGGGATTTTGTACCAATCTAAGTATCTGGTGAATAAATTATTCCTATGAAAAGGGTTGTATAACCTGAGGATAAAGGATAGAGACTCGATGAAAAATCATATGAACGCCTTTAATACTGTGGTAATCCAATTGTTATATGTTGATATTTATCATATGGAGGTAAGTGCATTATTTTGTTGTGTTCTCTACCATATTCGTGAGATATTCTGGTTGTTTCAATAGGTAGAAATACAACTAACTTGCAATTTGATGAAATAGTGACATCCTTACTATAGGAGGAGATGAGAGTATTGCAATTTGACGAAATAGTGACATCCTTACTATCGGAGGAGATGAGAGTAAAAATTATGGAGGGCCAGAATGTTGATGCCTTATCTATACGAGGATGGTCCCATAACAGAAACAAAATAATTCCTCGAGTGGGAGATCTAAATCTAGAGGGAGATCTAGATCTCCAAGAAAACCTATAAATGTGTGTTGGAAATGTGGAAAGGAAGGGCACTTCAAAAGAGACTATAGATCTAAAGCTCCCGAGAAAGGAAAGAGATGTGACAATGCTCCTTCTGCGGAGGCAAAAACCACTTCAGATGAAGATGGGGATGTGTACTTGGCTTCTTCTTCAAGCACACATGTAGATCATGAGGCATGGTTGATTAACTCAGGTGCATCCTTTCACTTCACGCCCCATAGGGAGTGGTTCTACAAGTATGATAAATATTGTAATGTCCCTCCCTTAATAATAAATAATAAATAATAAAAATAATAAATAACAATAATATTAAAAAAATACAAGAAAATAAATAATAGACAATGAATAAAAAAATAATAAAAATAAAAATAGTAATAAATAATAAATAACCATGCTAAAGCTCTAAATAAAAATAAATAGAAATAAAACAAGAAAATAGTGAAAAAATAAGTAAAGATATCAAAAAGAAATAAAACAAGAAAGCAATAAAGTTGCACGTAGACACATGGAGTGTGTGCATGTGGTTCCCCTTCCAATGTTTGCTCTATTTATTAGATGGTGAGGAAGATGAGAGGCATTCCATCATTCCAAGATTCTATCATTCATTCTCTTGGGAGAATAGTGTTCTAAGACAGAGGATTCACTGGCAATAGTACGTTGATTAAGGGCTCGAGGGTGACCAGTTGTAGCAAGACCTTGTGCAATTGAGCCTACAGTTGGGTGGAGAGTCATCCCCAAAACCTTGTTGCAATTAGTAAACTTCAACTGAGATCACAGGTAAGGGTTCTACCCATAGTTGTGAACATGAAGTTAATTAGTGATAATTGCACGTTGAATATAAATTTCTTGGTTAATTACATGTTTATTTTGGGTTGTTACAAATATGATGGTGGTGATGTCTTTTGAGGGGATGATGGTGTTATCACAAAATCAAGCACTGAAGGGCTGCTGATCAGGTAGACTCTGTGTAACTATTGCAGACCAAGCTTTTGACTAAGGATTAACCTCCCTAGCCTGAGAGGGCTCTCTCAAAAAAAAAAGGTTATTGATTTTGAATGTTGATAAGAGGGCTAACTCTTGTACGATAGATTTAATGAAAGCATAACTGGTTGGAAACACACCAAAAGATATCTCATTGGGCTATGGAGTCTATAATATCAAGTAAACAAGAAAAACACAGTGAACTCATAGAAATCAAGGCTCTTAGCATTACAAGTCAAACATATTCCACCACACATAGCTTGCTGTATACACAGGAAGTCAAAGCATATAAGTATGAATTCTGAGTGATTGCATACAACAAAACCATAAAATAACATAAGGTATAACACATCATCACTTCATTTGACCATGACAATCCTTCGAGAATCTTGAGAAGAGAATAACTCTGTTTAACTATTACTGTCAAAAAAGATCTTACAGTGGCCCAAAACAACACACTTTTTCTATTAAGTATCCAACCTTTTTTACATCTAAGTTATTCCTATATATAGCCTATCAAAACACTGCTGTACGAGACTCCTCATCAAGCATGAAGGGAGCTCGGGCTTTTGACATAAATGACCTTAACAATAACATAAACAAACTAATTTATTACAAGAGATATGATGCTACGAAAACAGAGGATTCCATCATATTGGCACTTTAAGTCTTCTTCCTTGTATACCCTGCTGTGTCCTTAGAGCTTGCCACCTGTAGTACTGCAATAGTAACCATATCCAAGCTTAAAACAGATTCAATGTACATACAGCTCCGGATACTTGATGCATAGATGACTCAACAACCGAAAAGAAAATGAAGCCTATATTCTTGGTTGCTGCCTCCCCTCGGTGTTCATATATTAATGATCCATCTTTAAGCCATTTAAACCTTGGATAGTCCCGTGTGACTGAAGAGAACTCATAACCCAGCCATCCCACAACTGGACAAGTGTATCATTTAACACCTCAGCAGCTCTATCCAAACCCTAAAATTTCGGAGATAAAGTGACTTTTAGGCAAAAGACAAAACTTCGGCTTTTTCTTTGAATATTTACACCTGGCCTCCTTTTCAAAATATCTGACTGATCTTCTATAGTCTACATGCTGATATTAAACCATCTCTTTAAATATATGCTGATCTCAGCATTCCAACTCAAGCTTTAACCTAACCAGTCATCTACAGCAGTTTCGTAGCGCGCTACGAAACTGCTGTAGGTCATCAAAATTAAATATATGAACCTCAAAACAGCAATATTTCAAATCTATGATTCCTTTAGTCTTTCCATACAGGTGTGAAGACACAAAAAAGACTCAAAAACTTTTAAAAAGACAATGGCCCAAAATATATCAAAATTTGAGAAAACACATTCCTCCTTGAATCATTTAGCTAGCTTGTCTAGCTTTTCTTTCAGGCTGATGACTTCCTCCTTCAACTTCTTGTTCTGTGCTCTTAGACTTGCATTCATTTGTTTCATAGTTTTTGCCTGTTTTAGAGCTGGTACTGTCCATACATAGGCGTCAGATACCGAACTAGCTTGACTGATCAAACTTGTTTTACCTTTCATCACAGCTTTCTTATAACTAGTATATCTCACTGCCTTCTCTTTAAAAATATTATGAACCTGAGGTATCTCCTTACTTGCTCCAGCTTGTTTTTTAATGGCAACCACATTTCCACTTTGACTAATAACCACCTTATTGTCCTTATTCTTGTTTTTAACTGCTTGGACTATTCCAGAGAAGATTTCAAGTGCCTCTGTCCTAGGCATGTCTGAAGGGACTTTCTCTTTTTGAGCCTTTTCTGCTTCCTTCATTTGCCTCCTAGTCATTGGTCTGCGAGGTTTAAAGGCATACTCTTCACCTGGTTCTTCAAACTTTAACCTTTTGGAAGCCTTTGACTTCTTAGAACTCTCAGGTGAAGATTGTGTTAGGTCAATATGCATAGGTGACACCAATTGATCTGGTTCTATTTCAAGTGGTTCAACTTGGATTGGATGTTCTTGTTCTAATTCAATGGCTTCCAGCAAATCATTTAGACTACCCTTAGAAACAGGACTCTCTTCCACATGAGCTGATTTTCCTTTTTCTTTGTTCAGCTGGCCTCTAGTTCTTGCTCTTGAAACTCTTTCAACTTCACTAGACTTAATTTCATCTTTTCTTTTGTGAGTCTTCTGTTTAGATGATTCTGGTGTTTCTTTAAGCGGCAACTTAGAAGCTTCTTTTTCAGATACTTTGGATGATTTTGAAGTTTTGACTACTGATGCCTCAGGAGTTTCTTTAACTGCTAACTTAGGAGTCTTCTTTGTTGATGCTTCAGGTGTTTCTTTGACTGTTACAGACCTCTCTGGCTTCTTTGTTTTAGCTTCGGGCTTCTTATGGTCTGTTATTTCTTTCCTAATCTCAGCCAAAGTAGTATCCTCACTCCTATCTTCTCTTTCTCTTACAGGTAATGGAGTGAGGCCCGTTTTACTAGGGAAACCGGCCATGAATACAAACGAATCCCAGTCTTTACCAATTTTATGTAGGCTATCCAACACCAATAATTTAACCAGACCATGATGAAAAAGAGATGTTTCATAAGCTTCCTTTTTCAACTGAATCTTGTCACACATCTTAGAAATACTCCTGAATAAGTAAAAAGGGATGTCTATTGAGCTCTTACCAGTGAAGTGTAGTAGCAGCTTGAAATGATATGAGTAGACTTTGTTGTACCGACCTTCACATGTCAAGTACCTCTGGATGCATGTCAATAATGTAGCATAATTCTCCTTAAGATAGCTCCTTGGGACAGCTTTAGCAAGATCTTCGTCTACATATGGTGCCTTTAAGAACTCCTTACACGGACCCATATCAAACTTGAAATTCTTGAACCATTCTTGGCCACCTCTTGGGATTTCTGTGACTGTAGAAATGACTTCAGGGGAAACCGGAAACTCCAGCATGGCCACCTTTGAATTTAATCCCGTGAAGTTCACTGCAAATGCCTTGGTCACTTCTGCATGTCCACCTTTGAGTTTTTCACAGAACCGCCAACAACCAGCACCTCTGAACGCCTTTGCTACTTCCTCATCCCTGAGGGTTACATCTAATCCCTCCGGCTCTGTTCTCACACATCTACCCGAACGGTGCTCCTTTCTTTCCATGTTTCTTTGCACAATTCTACACAAGGAAATGACGGTGGTTTGCAGCACGATAACACTCTTTGGCTGTAGAAATCAGGCTCGCTTGCAGTAGTCTGTTTAGAATAAAGCTCACGCTTTTCATAGAGCAGAAGACATTCATATGTTATGAAAAACACATTATGGAATGACCACTTCCTATAACGTCCTCCAAACTGACACCTAACTCAATGAAATCAGACCTGATGGCAAAGTAATGGCTAATCATGACACGTAAATGGTGTGAGGAAACAATCATAACCGGACTCGTGACTCACCACTTCTCGGATTAGACATTCCAGGAAAAAAAAACTAGACAACAGCCCGAAACCCCGATTTCGTAGCGCGGGCAGTTCAAATTTAAAGGAATGCGCTACGAAATCGCTGGCAAACGGGCCGCTACGAAAACACGCAAACATTATTTAGCAGCAGAACTGACCAATCACACTCGCGCTACGAAACTGCGCAAGTACCTAAGAGATCATACCCGCGCTGCGAAACTGCGCAAGTACCAATGACATGACATGACATAACTAACCATGATGGAAGATGACTAATGCCCTTGCCTTTACACGAATTTCATTCATAACTCTTGAATTTCAAAATTTGAAATTGACATAAGTTAACAAACTTATTTACAAGACCTCAAGACTTTATAAAAACTTATGGATAATTAACATATACATGAACTATAGATTCTAGTGATAACAGATGGGAAGGCTAGAATCATCAAACGTGGAAATGTCAAGCTAAAGTTGCAAGGTGGAAGGATTAGAACACTTCCGGGTGTTGTGCATATTCCTGCATTGGCCAAAAATCTAATTGTTGTAAGAAATATGGATGGTGCAGGTGTAAAAATAATGTTCAAAAAGATACCTCCAAGATGGTTTGGGGAGAACTGGTATTGATGCGAGGATTTTGGATCAAAACTCTATACAAGATTTTTTTTAGTACTATTATTGATGGATGTAATAGTACTATGGTTCCTGAAAGTGGAGCAGAAAATCTAGTGGAATTTGGAGAAAATACCATTGTATGGAATCAAAGGCTTGGAAATATTGGAGAGAAGGTCCTTCGAATACTTCATGGTAATGGTATGGTAGAAGGTATGTCTAATTTCTATTTGGATTTCGATTTTTGTGAATTTTTTTTATATGAGAAGCAAAATCGAGTGAGCTTCCCCTCTAGTGCTAAGATGCCGAAAGGGATATTATAGGTTGTGCACAGTGATGTGTTTGAACCTGTGTTGGTTCCATCACTAGGTAATTCTATGTAGTATGTATAGTTTTAGATGACTTCTCAAGGAATACATGGATATATTTCCTTAGGAAGAAATATGAAGTCTTTGACAGGTTTAAAGAATTTAAGGCTCTAGTGGAAAACCAGATAGAGAAGAAGATAAAGGTGTTGAGGACAGATAATGGTGGAGAGTTATTCAAGAAGTAATTCAAAAATTTCTGTAAGAAGTGTGGTATAACACGACAAAATACTACTCCATAGACACCTTAGCAAAAATGAGTTGTAGAAAGAATGAACAGGACGTTGATGGAAAAGGAAATAAGCACGCTCAGTGGTGTCGGGTTAAGATAGGAATTCTAGGCAGAGGTGGTGGAGATTCCATGTTACCTGGTTAATAGATCACCTTCATCAGCATTGGAGGATAAGTGTCCACATGAGGTATGGACTGGTAAGAAACACCCTCTTTCACATCTAAGGGTATTTGGCTATGATGCATATGTACATGTTCCAAAGGAGAAAAGAACCAAGTTGTATAGTAAATCTGAAAGGTGCGTGTTTATTGGGTATAAGGATGGTTTAAAAGGTTATAGGATTTGGAATCCAGAAACAAGGTTGTGTACAGTTGAGATGTGGTGTTTAGAGAGGTGAAATATGTTATTAAACATGAAGTCCTACCAGAGGAACCTGATAAGATAGAGTTTGAGCTAAAAGAGGAAGAATCAAACTCTACAACAAGAGAGGAATTAGAATATAAGAGCCACAAACTTCAGCTATGAGAAGATCAATTCAAGAAAGAAGGCTGCCAGAAAGGTATAGTCCATTTGCTTTCTCTTCAAATTTTTCTTTATCTATAACTGATGATGATCCAAGAACTATCAGGGAGGCAGTAGATTCAGAGAATGGAAAACTCTAGAAAGAGGCCATGGTTGATGAAATGGCATCTTTGGACAAATATGTCGCTTGGGATCTGGCGTAGTTGTCGACTGGAAGGAAACCCATTGGAATTAAATGGGTGTTTAAGAAGAAGATGAATGTAGAAGGAAAGGTTGATAAATACAAAGCTTGATTGGTAGAAAAAGGTTATTCCTAGATGTTGGAAATTGATTTTTTTGATACTTTTTTATCTTGTTTCCATGGTAGCTTCGATTAGATTAATTTTATATCTTATTGTTTCTTTTGATTTTGAGGTAGAATAGATGGATGTGAAGATAACATTTCTTCATGGGGATTTAGAAGAAGATATCTACATGAAGCAACCTGAAGGATTTGCTATCAAGGGTAAGAAAGAACTAGTATGCAAGTTAAAAAAGTCTCTATATGGGTTAAAACAATCACCAAGGATGTGGTATCAACAATTTGATACATTTATACAGGGAGTTGGCTTCACCAGAAGAAAAGTGGATCATTGTGTGTATTTTAAATTAATTGGCAGATGTGTTATTTATTTTATCTTTTATATGGATGATATGTTGCTGATTGGAAATAACAAAGAAATTATCTAGGATTTGAAGACACAATTATCCTCCAAATTTGACATGAAAAATATTGTTGCTGCAAACTATATTTTGGGCATGGAAATTAAATGAGATTAGACAAAGAGGAAACTCTAGTTAAACCATAGGAAGTATGTTGAGACAATACTATAGAGGTTTAATATGCAGGATAGTAAACCAGTTAAGGTTTCTATTCCTGTAGGTGTAAAGTTATATCCTAAACAGTGTCCCAAGACACAAGAACAGGAAGAGGACATGTCATGTGTTCCATATGCAAGTGTAGTCGGTAGTATAATTTATGCAATGGTATGTATTAGACTAGACATTTCACATGCAGTGGGAGTATTGAGCAGGTTTATGTAAAAACAAGGGAAGGAGCATTGTATAACATCGAGGCAGGTTTTTAGGTATTTGCGTGACACTAGTAATTATGGTCTGTGCTACCAAGGAAGACTAGGATTGGATAGATTTTTGGAAATTCATGGATTTTTTGATGCAAACTAGGTTGTAGATTTGGATCAAAGAAGATCTACAAGTGGGTATGTGTTTAACCTATTTGGAGGTGCAGTCAGTTGGATGAGTAAGAGACAAAATATAGTGGCACTTTCAACTATAGAGGCAGAATACATGGAAACCACTCATCAAGGCAAGGAATTAGTTTGGTTGTAGAGAATGTGTTCAAGTATGGGGTTAGTACAACGAGCTATAAGGATAGACTGTGATAGCCAAAGTACAATTTTCTTAGGAAAGAACCATGTTTATCATTCAAAGACAAAGCACATTGATGTTCAGTATCAATTTGTAAGGGATATGGTTGAGGACAAAAAGGTGTTGCTAGGAAAGGTGGACACTTTGAAGAATACTATAGATGCATTGAAAAATTTTGTGAGGACTAAGAATTTCTGTTAGTGGAGAGAAACAATGGGAATTGTGGGGAGGGACCAATGACTAAGCTCTCCTGTGACCCCCTATGGAAATAAAACAATAAGTGGTAGAAAGTTGGATGTGTTTTATATTATTTCCATGACTAGCCCCATGTGCGAAGTCGGGGGGTTAGAGGGTGGGAAGCCAACCCCCCCCCCCCCCCGTCATAGGGGGGTGGTAGCCCCCCTTGTCGGGGGGTTTGTAGGGGGGGGGTAGCCTCCCTGCATGGGGTCCAGGGTAGCACCCTGAGGTTTTTTTTTAGACCCTATATTAGGTGGGTAGACCTATTTATGGTTTTGTTCATGGGTTTTTGCACATGGTTTTCGGCATGATGGTTTTGTACCCATGGTATCTTGTAGATCTGGTCAAGGGAACTACGCTTATGTTCTAATTGATAGTTAATGGATTGGGGTTTACGAACACTTTTGCATGCATATATATCTATTGTAACATTGAAAGGAAAATATTGAAAAATAAATCTGGTAGTCTCAGTTTTGGGATCCAGTGGAAATCTCTGTGCATATATGTTTTATGTTTTATGCTATCACCATTGTTTATATTATATTTTGTAATTATTGGTTTGCAGGTAATTTTTTTACAAGTTTAAAACCTACATCCATTAGTTGGAAGGTTTAACTACTATGACAGACTGCTAGAAATACTATTTATAAAGACTCTTCACTCACAACTCTACAAACACCCATCCGATGGAAGCCACCATGACCAATGAGCTATGAAGCATCAGTTCCTTCAACACCTCCATGTGGACCACATTTCATGAATTTTAAAACTGGGCTCTCAAACCTTTTCAACATGAGCAACCCAATAAATTATTTGATCTAAAAATAAAATATAATATGTACTATTTAAAATCATTTACAGATGTACAATTATCTATGCAAGATATTGTAGCACTTACTCCATCAATCACCCAACTCAATGCTCACACACAAGTATTTTCCAAAATATCCTCAATAACTATCCAAGCGAATAGGAAAATACCATGGTTATCCCAATACCATAGACATTTGTACCATGGTAATCTCCAAGTCAATACCATAGGTAAATACCATCATTATGCCAATACCACAGACCCTTGTACCATGCTAATCTCCAAGCCAATACCATAGATAAGTACCATTGTAATATCAACACCTTTAATTCCAATACCAAGTGTCGATTTGGGCCAAACACAAAGAAACACCAAGGTAATGATTTACTCATAATTGAACCTGCAACCACACCCATAAAATTGCATTTGTGTGGTTAAGGGCCTACAACTGCATGCATAATACTGACTCCATGTAGTTGTGGCACATTATAGGGAAATCAAAATCTTTTCAGCTCAAACCTCTACCAACCTACTCCATAAATCTCCCAACACCCACACAACTATCAAAGTACCAGTGACTTACTCTGCAACTAACAAGCCAAGCATTTTCCATATAAACACCATAACATCTAACACAAGCCATATATATGAAGATTCCACCTACAACAAAAGAATCTACCATACATTTCTAGGTTGACATCAATTCCATCCATCAATCATTGGAACCAACAACTCCAACATCAATGCTAACATAATATTATTTTGACTAATAGTTGATGTACGAATGAAATTGTGCATCAATAAAATATGTTGTCTATTCTTAGGATTTATGATTGAACGGCCACTTATTAAAATGGTACTTGAGGCAAGGACTTACCTTTATCCATTGAAATAAACACAAAGACAATGACAAAGGAATGCAAGGATAGAGAAGGAGCTAGATGGAAACCCTTGAAAAACTCATCAATTGAGTGCATGGTAATGGAAGTCATGTAAGAATGAAATTCATTGATACTACAACAAGAGGTAATTTTAAGGAATGGGTAAGCATGTCTTCATGGTTGAGTTGTAATTTTATTGATATTAATGATGACTAAAGTTACATGAGTTATAAATATCTAAGAGGGATATAGTAAAGGTATAGAGATGTCAGCACATAATATTTCGTAAAATTGTAGAAATTTGTATGAGTTGTCCTAATGGGAAACAATTATATACGTGAGTAGTAAACTCACTAGTCAAAGAGAATAATGGTGCATTATGTAAGGAACATGTGAGCTTGTCGAACTATAAATCCCTTGGGAAGAAAATATAATCTAGACAAGAGGATGTGAGTGTGACTTTGACAAGGGGATGAAAAAGAATCCATTGTCACAACAACCTGGGTGGAATTTTGATTTTAATCTTGTTGGTTAAGGAGGTCATTGAAGAAGCCTTGAACATAGGTCAAGGGCCTGAAGGAAGTTTTGAAATGTTGGTTTGACTAAAGCATTTAGGGAACCAAGAGAAGGAGAAGCACAAAGGGACTGTTAGACCAATGAATGACTCACTTTTGTGTTTTGTATGCTTTGGGTGGCCATATTTTTCTATGTTAATGAGCCTTAACTCAACACTTGAAGTGAAAAACGTTGAATCATGTATGTGAGGTAGGGAGTGAAGATGAAACTCTTGGTCTTGAGAAATTTTATTTGTTTACATAAAAAATTTGCTTGCCATATGGTTTTCTAAAGTAAGTGTGTTGTTATGGAATGAATATGTAGTGTAATTATGTTTTCTTTTAATTTTATTGGTATGCAAGTGAACATGATTAAAGTGTTGTCAATGTGACGTTTTTGAAATAAATTGTGTGGTTATTGTAAATGGTATACATAAAATATTTTATGCCTAATAAATTAACATGTTGCAGTTGAAAAAGAATGCAAATTGTAGGTACTGTGGTTTGGGTACACCATGGGACACAAGACCATAAAGAAAATTGAATATATGACCACTTGAAAATAGCTAAGCACCATGAGAAGAGTCCCATGTTTGTGAGACTTGGCTTCTGTTTGAAATAATTGTGACAAGAAATTAATTTTTGATTGAAAGTTTCGTAATTATATTTCATATAAATTAAATGTTTTGATATATGTGAAATGGTGAATCACCCGAGAAGGGTAGATAAATAGTGTGAAGTAGATATCCCAAGAACAAGGCCATTGAAATGACATTGGACCCTATGACAAGTACACCATATCAAAGCAAGATAGAGGGATGCCTTGGCTATAAGACTCCATGATTAATGGCATGTAAATTATGCCAGAGCAAGCAGGTGGGATGTCATGGCCATGAGATAAAAAATTCTTTCATTATTCCTATGAAGAAAGGCCTCAGTCATGTAGATCACCCTATGCAAGGGGATTGCATAAACCTAAAATGTTGAGAAACTTCTGGTAAGAGGAGACTTGTCACACACTCATCATATTGGAAGTGTGCATTTGATCTAAGTGATGAGTTGAAATTGTTACCTGTAGAACCCTAATGAAGGGAAGGATAACCATACATATAAGTATTATGGTTGAATAAATATTTTTTTTATATTTCTAAAAATTCAAGAAAATGCTTATGCATAATGAATTTTTTTAATAGTCATGCTCATTGATAATTATTCTAGGAATTCCAAAGGTTTGGAGGTGGCCAAACAATGTTGACATATGACAAGGAAGAATGGATGAAGAGGACCATGTTGTTGGTGTAGATGAGGATGCATTCAAGAACACTACTACAGAGACAGAAAGCACCTAAAATGGTGTATGTTGTTGAAGGTAACACCTGAAAGTGTGTGAACATCGAGGATGGTGTTACTTTAAGGGGAAAGGGGTTGTAACACCTCAACACCTAATACCACTAATATTTCAATTATACTATTTATGTTAATGATATATCTATGGTCATGTATAAATATATTAAAATACCCAGAATAGTGGTAATTATGTTGTAGTAACAATTGATTGATAGGTGAAGCCTTGATATGAACTATGAGAAGCCATGAGTGTTGAGAAATGGAAACAAGAAATTATAGTTTAATGTGTCGTTGAACTAAATTGAGAATTAAAATCAAATTCTATTCTCATAGCAACTTGTAAATACTTAATTAGGTTTAATTAACTTTATTATCTTAAGAATTTCGAGTTGGAAGTCTTTCTGTAGTCATGTATATGTTCTCCCTAAGTTTTAGGGTTCCAGTATGAGTTTAAATTGAGCTGGAAATTAGATCACTTAGTTTACTAAGATAAGTTTAGTTAAATTAGTTCCAAACTGTTTGAGGAACTAATAGAGAGTTAATAGTCAGTTGGTGCACTAGTGAATCCACTAGTGCTACTCCAATAACTGAAGATTCCATCATGAGAAACTCATGCATGTAAGTTCAGAGAAAGACCTAGTTAAGACTATATTGCAAGGACAATGCGCTATCAATTGTATGATTTACTGTAGTGTAAATATCATGCATGCATCATAGATTGATCCTATTTTGGATTACGCAGTTTTGGAAGCATGAATTTCCTTTAACTACGAGCTATTCATCCTAGGAATTACGCAAGAGATTAGGGGCTTGGAGAGCTATTGAATAGGCTAAGGATTTGGATTGAGCTAGCTTGTGAGTTGAGAGAGTAGAGAATACTTGTACGGAATTGTTCTAGTGAGAAAAAGCTTTGTATCTTCACCCATGTTTCTGAAATATGAAATACAGATAACATGGTTTTGAGCAATGGATTTCCCCAGATACAACTTGTGTTACGTGCCATTGATTTATCTTCTTCTTTTTCATATTGTTTTTATCGATCTATTGGTTTCCACTGGTTGAAAGTAGGAGTAGATTCTTGTCTTTTGCTTTAGTACATTGCATGAGCTTGTGAATCTACAAGAAAATTCTACATGGTATCAAAGCTGAATTCAATATACTAGAGGAGATTATGAAGTTTTGAGTTTTGGGTTATAGGTGAAATTCAAATTCGCAATACATACTTGAAGTTTGGAAAATGGCGTTCTGCGGTTTGCGGCTCGAGTATGCCTTGGAAGGCAGCTCAAATTTTATAGCATGGAGGGACTGAATAGAGGTTATGCTAGAGTATATTGTCTTGAAGAAATTCCTAAGACAGCAGCATCGGATGCACAAAATTTGGCTGAATCAAAGAAGTGCGTGGAAAAAGTAAGGCAGATAATCCTTGAGGGGGTTCGAGACCACATTTTCTCGAGTCTCCATGTAAAGGAAACTTTGTATGCAATGTGGAAAACATTGACGAAATTGTATCAGAACAACAATGACCAATGAAATTGGAACTAAAGGGAAAACTTAGAAAAATCAAAATTGATAAAGGCGAGACGATTCCAAAATACTTGACCAAGTTCACTCATTGTCGTGATGAACTTTTAAGTGTTGGAATCACAGTTTCCGAGGATGATATGGTGAGTCTTGCTCTTCTAAGACTCCGAAAGTGTTGGCATAGTTATCAGGACTCTATCAATGGTCAGGAGAAGCTTCCATATTGGGAACAACTGTGGTCGGATTTGATGCAGGAGGAGATCAGGAGGAACACCAGGGTTGGCTCTTCATCAAAGACTAATGATGAAGAGAACTGCGCCTTAGCAATTAATGCAAAGAAGTGGAAAGGGAAATCTTCCCATTCCAAATAGGATTCTTATCATGGACGTAAGAAGAAAGACATGACAAAATTTAAATGCTTTCATTGTCATTAGCTGGCCATTTCGCTACAAATTGTCCACTCAAGAAGTCTAAGAAGAAGTCCTTAGGAGGAGCGGTGGGTGAGATTTTGGCCTCTCAATTCGAATTGTAATTTTCCATCATTGCATGCATGGTGTCATTAATTATGGGAAGTGTATGGTACTTAGACAGTGGAGCTTCATTCCACATGACTGGTGATAAAGAGTTATTCAGTGACTTGGAGGAGAAATATCTCCAGATACATATCGAGATGGGTGACGAAGGGAAGTATGGTGTTACTGGATTGGGCGCGATTACTTTTCAGAGGGAGCATGGACCTCCACTCACCTTGAAGAATGTTATGTATGTGCTTGTGCTGATGAAGAACTTGGTATCTGTTGCCATGCTTGAGGGTAGAGGCTATGATGTGATCTTCTCGAAAAGAAAGGCATTTTGTCGACACATATCCATGGGTCAAATAAAGAAGATAGGGATTCAGGTGAAGAATCCCTATAATATGGAGGTAGAAGAGTTTTTTTCTTTGAGCACTAAAGCCAAAAGGGTCTAAAGACGAGACGTCGGCGAGTTGCAGCATAGGTGATTGGGCCACTTGCATCATGGGGCTTTGAATATATTGCAACAGTTCTCTACCAGTCTTCCCAAAGGTATGCTTGAGCAAGTTGATATATGCAAGGGGTGTACTTTGGGAAAATACACCAAGTCTTTCTTTCATGACAGAGACAGTCTAGTAGGGACTATTGTAGAGTGAGTCCATTCAAATGTGTGTGGACTATTCTCAAAATCAGCCATTACCAAACAAAAGTATTATGTTATATTTCTTGATGACTATTCTCGTACATGATAGATATTTTTCATGCAATAAAAGGATCAAACTTTCACAAAGTTTCTTGAGTTTAAAGCATTGGTAGAGAAAGATTTGGGAAAGAAATTTAAAGCTCTACAGAGTGATAATGGTGGTGATTATGTCTCAAACGAGTTTAAGAATTTCTGTGTAGTAAAAGGGACTAAATGGGAGTTGACGAAACCCCATAACCCTCAACAGAATGGGGTGTCCGAGAGGAAGAACAAAATCATAGTAGGGGAAGCAACGACAATGTTCCATGATTAGGGACTACCACTACATTTGTGGTTTGAGGCATGCAACACAACGAATTATGTTCAGAAGCATAGCCCACATCAAATACTTGAGATGAAGACACCAGAGGTGACTTATTCCAGTAAGAGACCAGATGTTGGTCACTTCAGGATTTTTGAGTCATCGGTATATTTCCATGTGATCAAAGATGCATGGAAAAATATTGAGCTAACAATAGAGTTGGGGATATTTGTGGGGTACACTAATACACCTCACAACTATCAAGTGTACTTTCCAACCAACAGAATGAAAGTGGTTTGCAGGGATCTTAGATTCTATGAGGAGAAGGCCATGCGAGTTTCCCTTGAGAGGGAGCTTGAGATACATGCGGATGAGAAGCTTTTAGCTCCTAAGGTTGAGGAACCTCAGATTGATGTGGAGAAAGCACATACAGAGGATCCAAGAGTGGAGACATCCACTCAGGTGGAGTCTTCCAGAGAGGGAAGAAAGCACACCAAAGAGGCTAACAAATTGTTGGATGATGTACAGGAGAATGTGGGAGCACCCACTTCTCAGCGTAGGCAAAGGAGGTCACCTGAGAGGTACACTAGATACATGGCTCTTATGGGTGAATGTGTTGTGATAGATCCATCTGCCTTTAAGGAAGCAGTGCAACATCCGATTTGGGTTGATGCCACGGTGGAGGAGTATGACTCTATAGTTCGTAATGGTGTTTGGGATGTGGTCTAAGACTGGAGGATAAGTCAGTGGTGAGATACCATTAGATTTACAAGATAAATAAAGCTATAGATGGTAGTGTGGAGAATAGTATAGCTATATTTGGGGCCTGTGGCTTTTCACAGGTAGAGGGGATTGTCTATGATGAGATCTTTGCTCCTGTTGCAAGGTACTCGTCAATCAGATCTATATTGGCACTATTGGCACAAATGGGTTGGAAGATACATCATATGGATGTGAAGACAACCTTCCTTAATGGAATTATTGAGAAAGAGGTGTACATAGAGTAGCTTGAAGGTTTTGAGACCTTGGATCATGAGTCGTGTTAGTCCCTTATAATTTCCTAGGCTAAAAGGAGATCGAGAGGGGTAACCTCAAACCACTTCAACTCAGTAGCTAGCCCTAATACGCAAGAGAGGGATCTTTAAAAGTATTTTGTCAGTGAAATGACTTTAAAGCAAATAAGTTTTAGGCTATATATGTATAATTTTTTGTGCGTTGGTGAAATTTAGAATTTAGGGTTTGCTGGAGCTATTGGAGGATCCAGAATACACTTTGATTTGACCGGACTAGGGTTTGGAGCCACAGATAGGTCTAGGCTATAGGAGTGTAGAAGAAAATATGAAAAGGAGATAGATACCAAAAGACCATGGTGTATTTGGAATATCGTCAATGTATTATATAAGAGAAAGTGTAGAAGAGACTAATGAGCATAAGTAAACATGACTTCATTAGCATTTAGAAGAAATAAAAATAGCTATGAAAACCATATAAACAGAGCTTGAGATCAAGAATTATGTCTATTTAACGGCAATGCATCCATAGAAATAAGAGATATAATGTAGATAAATATGTTTGAACAATTAGAAAACAAATAAAAAGAAGAAAAAAATCCATGAAATCATAGAGCTAGAGTTCCTTAAAAATAGTTGCAATTTTCTCTGTATTAGCTGAGAAGATCATTACATGCAAGCCTCCTCCACAAAAAGTCCAACCCTTCTCTCTGAAATAGAAATGATACATATGGACTCTCTTAGACCACTTTTCCACCTTCATGAGTCGAATTCCTAGGTGGTGGAACTGACTCCAATATTCTCTCAACCAACAGGTGAGAGTGAGAAGGTGAAACTCAAATACTTATTGGAGAGTTTGTTTTGGAGTTTGTTTCGTTAATGAGGCCTATTAAACATTGAAAACAACCTATCATGTACATTTATTCATGCCTACATCATCTAGCCTTGAAAAAAGTACCATTACATAAAGCATTTTGAATTTGACTAAGTCAAACTGAAAACTAGAAATTTTATAGAGTGAAATTTACAACTTAAAACACAAGAAATTACAGAAGCACAACGCCGCCTGTGATCTCACTTTCAAGTCCCTTCCTGAGGTCCAAATGCAGATCTGAGAGAATGATCAACTATATTTTCAAGTCTAGTTTCTATAACACTTTAAACTTTTTAAAATGACCAATGGGAAGGCCTTCACAAATCCATTCTCCCAAGGTCACTCCAAGAGCGTAGCACCTGTCAAAAAAGGGTACAAAAAGCTAGTTTTTGGCCACTTTTTCCACTTTTCTCAAAATATGAGCCTCCTCTAGAAAATATGAGAAAATGGGTTTTTAGCGTATGGCAAGAGATTTCCAAAAAAGTAAAGCTTTCCTTAAATGGATACCTGAAGAAAACGCGTAGCACACTCCTGGAACTGCTGAATTTCTGAATTAGGCCTTAAAATTTGCAAAAAACCAAAAATGTTCAAAATTTTCTCAAAATTGGCCAAGAGTGGTAAAATGATGCATGTTAATCCCTCATAGAATCTTTAGCAAGTATATCCAAGTTTCCTTCATCGTTTTGGTTCTTTTGGGCTCCTTTGAGCTTGTTCTCCAATTGCTTGACTTTGACGTTACAAATCATGTTTTGGGCTTGTTAATGGTGTGCCATGTGCCTTAGCAGCTGGTTGTCTCTATTTTATTTCTCTAGAATCTTCTCCAAGTGATCATTTACCCTGTTGAGCCAGTACTCCTTGTCTTGATTGACCTCTAAAGCAATTCTATCCTCTAGGTCTAGCTCTTCATTCAACAAAATGTGTTCCTCTTCTTCTTGTAATTCCTTCTTTAGCCCTTTTGTTCTTGGAATTTTTCTCTTACACTTACCTTGTGTTCCTTTAGGCTCACTTTTCTCTATGACTACTTTTCCCTTTCCAACCTGCTGCAATAATTTAGTTTTCTCTTTCTCCATGATTAATTGCTTCGCTTTCAGCTGACTATTTTCCTGTTCTAGGAATGAAATGATGTACCTTGCTTTTTCCATGTTATCTATGAGTTAATTGATATCATATTCTTTATCTCTGATCATTTGCTGCATGTTTTAAGTTTCATCGTCTACCTCTAATTAACCAGCTCAAATTCATGCTCAACCATGTCTTTATCTCGTGCTGTCGAATCCTGTTTTGCTGATGTAGAAGGCTTGGCTCCTTTCTCACCATGAGAAGAAAAAACAAGCCTCTTTCCTCTCTTGTACATCCTAGTCACCTCATGCTTAGGTGCTTTGGTTCTTTCCACTGATTTGCTAGAGGACCCCACTCTCATTTGCTGTGTTGGCATGCTAGAAGGTTCAGTCGCCACATTGGTTTCATGCCATTTTAGAGTTGTTTCCAAAAAATATTCCCAAGTCATATCTTTCTCTAAAAGTTGATGAAGGACTATAGTCTTGATCAAGATATGATTAAAAGGACTAGGGTAGTGCTCCTTGTTCTTCATCTAAATCCTCTATGACATTTTGGCAATGCTCCTACACAGGTAGTTGCACATATTGAGTGGCTTCTGAGATGTAAAGTGCATTAGGAGGTGAATATGATAGGCATATAATCTAGAGAATATTCCTTCACATGTAAAGAAGTTCATGACAATCTTCATCAAGGGGGAATACTTCTTCAATAAGTACCTGAAAGGCATAATATGAGCATGTTTTTCCCTCTATGGTGAATACTGGTTCAAGCTCATCCCCTTGAACCAGTATTCACCATTATCTGGTAGCCCTATAGCAGGTGAAATGGAGGCCACTCAAAAAGTGAATTCAACACCAACAATAACAACACTTTCATCTTTCAACTGAGTTGCAACCCAATTTGTCAATTTCTCATTGAAACCCACTTCACTCACCCTTTTGCAAAAATCCAAGCAATTCACATCTTCAAAGAACTATTTGAAAAAGGGAGATGATTTGATTTCATTGCAATTTGATGGCTCATATTTAAGGATTTTTACCCCCTTGTGATGTCTCTCTCTCTCCAGTGAAGATTCTCCTTCCATGATGACAGAAACCCTAGTAGCAGGAAAATGAGAAAAACAATGAGGTATGAGTGAAAAGTAGAATGATGGGTAGGTGAAGTTGATAAAATGGTAAAGGAGGTTTGAAAGAGGTGGATATGGATTATGGAAAACTGATGAAAATGAATGGAAAAGGAATGGAGGAGCAATGCCCTTGTGAAAAGGAAAAAATAGAGTTTTTAGGGAAAGTACCCAAAACCCCTAGGAATGAACTAGGGTTTCACTTTTAGTGAGGTAAATTTATGTTTTGAGGTTGATTGAGTGGTTTACATAGCATATCAAACATGTATATAGGTGTAGGGTAAGATTTTACATGTTAAAAATCAAGAGAGGAAAATGGCCATCATCAACCCTATCATTTTTGCATGAGAAATTCACTGAAAAACCCTAATTGAAGATATCTTTGGCATGAATTGATTTTGAAAAACAAAGAGATAAGTAAAATGGTGTACTTACTTGTAGCTCAGCTTAGGATGCAATGAAATTAGGTAAGAAAGCTTAAAAATCGATTTTGGGAGAGTTTCGGGCGATTTTTGGCTACTCTGGCCCAAGTGCTGCGCGGTTAGCCTGACCGCAACGCCCAAGCACAATGCAGTGTTCCTGAGCGTAGAGCTAGGCCTCCTAGCACCTTGATTTTTTTGCCAATTTTTCCTATGGAATCAAGTTTCTCTTGCTTTTGGGAAGGAGATCTCGATGCACAAGAGTGAATGAGAGGTAAATAAGACAAGTTTGGGGCTTTTTAGTTTATATAGGAAAATTAATTTCTCCTTTTGAAAAGAAATGGGACCCACAAACCTTTGAAAAACTGATTTTTCACTTTTGAAAATAGAGTCACCTTTAAGGTTGAAACCTGAGCTATCTTTTCACTTTCCTGAGCACTGGAACTTCTTCTTCTAGAGCTTTCAAACTGAAAACATGATGAATTTGTGATAACTCAACAAATCAATGTCAAAGAGCTGCTTGTCATGCTCTATTCACTGTTGGATTTATACATGGTAATGGTGGACCTTGGAAACCCTAATGACCTAATGGAAGACCTGAAACTGAATGGAATGATGATGATGACTGACTTTCTTTTATTATGACACCTTCATAGAAATGAGATAGGTGACCAACATAGGTGAATTTTCCAAAAGACAGAACTCATTCCTAGATTGACCAAATAGTGACCAAATTTTACTGTGTAAACTTAGTGACATGACAAAATTTGATTTTGAGAGTCCTGACAAGCCTAGTAAAAGCACATTTGATCCTAGTGACAAGAAAACAAGACTGACACTAACAAGTCGCATGTGTGTCAGCTCAAGAGAGCGTTGTATGGGTTGGAGTAAGCAATCTCATGCTTGGTACACTAGGATAGATAGCTACTTCATTGGGTTGGGCTTCACAAAGAGTGAAGCAGATGTAAACTTGTACCACATAGTGGTGGAAGGTAAACTATTGATCATTGTACTTTATGTTGATGATCTCATACTGATAAGTGATGATTCGCTAATCAAGTCTTGCAAGGAGGACCTTGCAAGATAGTTTGAGATGAAGGGCATGGGGCTTATGCATTACTTTCTTGGCATGAAGGTATGGTAGGGAGATGGGGAGTTGTTTGTGTCTCAGGGCAAGTATGCCAATGAGATACTCAAGGGATTCTGCATGGAGAGCAAGAAACCCATCGAGACTCCTCTTATAGGTAACTGGAGGAAGGAGGATGCTACTTCAGGGGAAGTAGTGGAAGCTATTGTTTACAGGAAGCTTTTGGGTTCACTCATGTACTTGGTGAACACATGACCAGATATGTGGTATGAAATTAACCAACTTAGTCAAGCGATGGTTATCCCTACCAAGCTTTATTAGAAGGAAGCAAAGCATGTGTTGATATACCTCAGGGGCACTTCTCAGTATGGATTATTGTACAGACAGACAGAGGGAGTGAAGCTTCAAGGCTTCACCGATGCAGATTGGGCACGGAGTCCATTTGATGGGAAGAGCACATTAGGAGGAATCTTCATTATTGGTTCAGCGGCAATTTATCGGTACAATAGGAAACAAATATCAGTTGCACTCAGTTCAACAGAGTTAGAGTACATGACTATGAGTTAGGCAATATGTGAGGCCATCTGGATGAGGAAGATCCTAGTTGTTTTTTGGTCAGCAGATGGATCCAACTGTGATTTAATATGATAATCAAAGTTGTATCAAACTCTCTGAAAATCTATGTTTTCATGATCGGTCCAAGCATATTGATATCCAATATCATCATCTCAGAGATTGTGTATTGAGGCAAATTATGTTGTTACAGTACATTCCCATGGAGGAGAAAGATGCTAAAATTTTGACAAAGGAATTGTCAAGATGTAAATTTGAGCTTCATAGAGGCAGGATCGTGATCGCTGATAATCCATTTCTTCTTGAGAGGAAGTGTTGAGAAATGAAAACAAGAAATTCCAATTTAATTTGTCTTTGAGTTAAACTGAGAATTAAAATAGAATTCTATTCTCATAGAAACTTGTAGATGGTTAATTAAGTTTAATTAACTTAATCAGCTTAGGAATTTCGAGTTGGAAGACTTTCTATAGTCATGTATATGTTCTCCCTAAGTTTTAGGGGTCCAGTATGAATTTAAATTGTGTTGGAAATTAGATCACTCCATTTTCTGAGTTAAGTTCAGTTAAATTAGTTCAAAATTGTTTGAGGAACTAATAGAGAATTAACAATCATTTGGTGCACTAGTGCATCCACTAGTGCTACTCCAGTTAATTGAAGATTCCCTCATGAGAAACTCATGCATGTAAGTTCTAAGGAAGACCTAGTTGAGACTAGAGTACTAGGATAATGTATTATCCATTGTATGATTTACTGGAGTGTAAATATCATGCATGCATCAAAGATTGATCCTATGTTTGGATTGTGCAGTTTTGGAAGCATGGATTTCCTTTAAATACGGGCTATTCATCTAGGAATTATGCAATAGAATAGGGTCTTGGAGAGCTGTTGAATAGGCTAAGGGTTTGTCTTGAGCTAGGTTCTGAGCTGAGAGAGTAGAACATACTTGTGAGGAATTGTTTTAGTGAGAACAAGCTTTGTATCTTCACTCATATTTTTGATATATGCAATATAGATAGTGGGTTTTTGAGTAGTGACTTTCCCCAGATACATCTTGTGTTATGTGCCATTTATTTATCTTCTTCTTGTTCATATTGTTTTCATCGATCTATTGGCTTCCACCTGTTGAAATTAGAAGTAGATTCTTGTCTTTTGCTTTAGTACATTGCATGAGATTGTGAATCTACAAGAAATTTCTACAATGAGAGGAGGGAATCCAAAAAATTGGAAGTGTAGAATTAATATTATCAATTAATTATTGGCTATGCCAAAGCATCATGAGATATGAGATTGAAAAACTTTCCCCAAGAAAATATTTGGTGGGAAGGTGTGAAAATATCTTCCCCAGTTAGGGAATTCATAAGGTTGTACCCCAACTATGTTATCCAAAGTATGTGTGGTGTAATAATAGAATAATTCCAGGGTTATAACAAAATAATATGATCTAACAAAAGGATATCCTTGACAAAAATATGTCTAGGAATGTGACTGAAAAAGAGACATAGGGAAGAACATGTAGGAAGTGCTTATGCACATGATGGAGAATGAACATTCAAAGGAAAAATGGAATTAATGAAGGAATGCACCCATGGTAGCGAAGAGAAGAGTAGAAGAACATAACAAAGAGACAAGAGGACACTATCATGTGAACTCAAGGAAATCCCTATGAGTGGTTGAGTCCACTTGGTTGTGAGTGAGGAAAATATTTGAATCCTCAACATTACCTAGTGGTTCAACTAGAATGCTAAATAATTTTTCTAATTTATGCATAAATAATGTAGGGGAAACATTATGGAACTATTGGATTAGGGAAGGAATTTATTTATGTTGTGCAATCTAGTACAACTAGTTACTAAGAAAGCTTGTTGAACCCATGCATAAGAAGCATATAATGTAAGCAACGAGAAGTTCTCTCTTTGTGTTGTCTAGGCCCTTGAGGGCCATGATATGAATGAAAATAGGTCATGGATCATTAAGTTGAGAGATATCATACTAAATTATGTGTGGATGTAACACACTCAATTAAAGCTATGGGGTTTAATTAAACTCAACCTTCAAGGTTTACTGTGAATAGGGTGTTATCAAGTTTTCTCTTTGATCCATCATATCAAATCATAATTCATAATAAAACCATTGTATTCTACTCATCAAGATATTTCTAGTTGTGTGAATTTCATCTCATTGTGAGCTCTAAGGAAAAAGTTATCCCATTTGAAGTTTTACCCCTTAAGAGACAAATCATGAATTATTCATGTGGTGGAACTTTTCCACATCTTTGGATGGAATCTATCATATTAGCCCTAACCAATTGGTGTTTCCATGAAATGGGCCTTATCCAAATCTTTGAGGGTTTTGATATGTCGATAGTGAAGCATAGTTGAATGTTGATACATTAATATGGGTTGTAGTTGCTAAAATCTAACACACAGGTACACTTATATGGAGATGCGGCCATCCCTTAATCCATAAATATGTTGATATATGATATCCTCTAATTTCATAATACTATAAAATTTATAATTTCCTTATAACTATAAATCATTGCAATTCATCGATAGGCAAATAAGCCTATGTCCAACTCTAGTGTTGCCAAGGAATGTACTTCGTTAATAGAATTTTGGCCATCAAATAAAGTCCATTGAGTGGAGTTGTGCCATACCAAAGGTTTCCCCATAGATATTTCTTTTGATTTTTTATGGCGCAGTGTCCCAATAAGCCCTCTTATGGCTGCCTCTAGGTCATAGCCCTTGTATTAACCATGTAAATAGGGGCTAAGGCCAAGGCCTCCAAACTAACAATTCTATAGAATTTTGTGTATGGGAAGTTGTCCCCAAATTCTATTTAGCATGAAAAAAATGGGTCAAACTCCAAATTCTCTCTTGAGTGGGGTTAACCACGCAAAAAATCCTTTACTCTTCCTAAAATGTGATTAGATATTTTTTGACATGGTCTTGACATACATATAAGGCTCTTGATGACACAAAGATATCCACTAGCTACAACATTGACCAAGTGCCTCCATTTTAATACCAATTTACTAGGTCGTCCTTCCAAGAATCCAAAGAGACCTTTATACCTAGTTTGTTCCATCTAAATTTTCCAAGCTTCTCATTCCCTCTAGGTAAAACCTTCCCATTGGTCAATATTCTATACTAGTATAGATGTGGCTGATTTAAACCTTTTGTTGGCTGCAAAAAAATCTATAGTTCTTTAATGAACTCTTTCATGTTTCCATCAAATTTTCTAAGAAGTCTAATCCCCTTGAGTCTCCCATTTTGAATCAAGGATTTTGTCCATGCCTTTGATATCCACATCACCCACAAGAACCTTTGACTACTTCAGTTGGTTTGGAGCTTCTCTAGCCTTTCCGATGACAACCTATGAACACTATCCATGGTTGGGACTAAAAGTACTTCAATCCCATGCGTAATGTGACATTTACTGCTTTTCCATAACATTAAATGCATGCACATAAATATATTAAATATTAAATATGTACACATGAGTATTATCCAATGATTTTATCCATATCCACTACACATCATAGATAGACATCAAATAAACCATATTTCCAATGAAGTAGACAAGCACATAAACACAACACTTTTCAACAAAGATCATTTCTTTCTCATTAGAAAAGTTCACATTACAAAGATGAAGTACCAAGGGTACTTATCTGATCAATATTCTATGATGTCTATAATTTATTAAGGGTGATCCACATTCCATCCCACCATAGGCTTAGTTGGACTACAATATTTTTTGCAACTAACCAGCCCCACGCTAGACCAAGAAGTTATGAGGGAAATTTCTACTCAACAATATAGGTTGGAGGCATGAAGTCAATTCTCTTTCATGAAATTAACTCATTAGATCCCTTAGATCACACCAAGCCTAGATTTTTTCTTAGCTTCTATGGATGGTTTCTGAGGTGCCTTACACAAAAATAAATCTAACGTAGTATCTACCAAGATGCTAGTGTTTTAAGGATGAATAGTAATCTCCATTATCTATTCAGAGGATAGAATGAAGTCTCTCATCCTATAAGGCTAGGGCCTAATCTCATTTTCAATGTTGTCACAATGGAACCTTCAAAGCACAAGGATAGTCCTTTACTCAGCCAAGAGTTCATCAATGCCTCTCTCAGATGCTCAAGTTCATGGATTCAAACATTTTACTTACTATATGAAAGAAGCCTTTCATTCAATCCAATATTCTCTCGATGCTTCCTTATAACGTCTTTGTGCATTAATAATTCTCAAGAACCATTCGTCCCTTTCGCTCATGGTAAGACTCACCCCTTAACCTTGCTCACCAAATTACGTGAACCATAAATCATTCACATTTTTTACCTTATCATACACACAAAACCCTCCATGAGTGATGATTAATTTTTTATTTGCACCCCCTTTCACTATACTTTGCTTTGCTCCCTTCCTCTTTCTCTTCTGCTTTATTCTCTCTCTTTGATATTTTCTATCTTTTCTTGTCTTTCATCATTAGCTTACTTAGGTTTATTCTTTTATAACCTTCCTATTATCTCTTCCCATGTTGTTCAATGGTATATTTCCTATAACCTTGAGCAATTTTGGTACTACTTCCCACTCCTCTCATACTTGCTAGTAGTTATTTCCACACCTTCCCTCCATATATCTTTTTGGAAAATAGTGACAATATTGATCCTTATGATCATTTGGCAAAGCCAATAATCCATTGGAAACTATTAATCCTCCACTTTCCCTTCTCTATATTCCCTCCTCCTCATGGAATCACATGATTTGTATCATATCAAGGCTTCGCTGCTTCATCATTTTGCATTTTAGTTTTAATTACAATTTTTTTTGGAAAATTTCCCATTTACATTTAGATGCCCATACAAGGATCAATAACATTACTAATTGCAATTGAAATATTAGTGGGGATTAGAAAAAGGGATGTTATAATTCCATCCCTCTTGAAGGAACATCTTCCTCAATGTTCACATCCTCTCAAGTGTTGTCTTTGAACAACACTGTACCATTTCAAATGTTTTTGTTCATTACAATAGTCTATGGACTGCTACCTTTTTGTTGTAGAAACATCTCTACTCCATATTAGCATCATTTTTCATGTTCTTTATTCTTTCCACCACTTCAATGCTTACATTCTTCTTCATGGCTTGCTCACTTTCAGACCTTTGTCATTCCTACAACACTTATCAATAAACAATTATCTTAAAAATTTCTTCTAATCATGAGCATTTGCTTAAATTTTCTCAAATATGATAAAAGTATTTACTTAAACATAATACTTATATGTATGTCTATTATTTACTTCATCAGGCCTCCACATGTAACATATTTAGCTCATTGTTTGCATAGGACATACCCATTCACACTCCCGACTTGGTGAGTGTGTGATAAGTCTCCCCTTCCTAGTAGTTACTCACCATTTTGGTGTCTAGAAAATATCCTTAGGAAATATGAACAAGATACTCTAGTCTTGGAGCCTAATATAACATCAGTGGCCTTGTTCTTGGGATATTAGTTTTATATGCTTCAATTTTTCCAACTAGGGCATCTTCTATATCCCTTCAATGAGGCATTACATGGAACACTTCAAACTTTTCATCAATGGCCTTCTTATTTAAAAGCATCATATATCCTACTTGGATAGATTCATCAAATCACTTGTATCACATGTATATTTCCAATTAGATTTATAATCAAAGATTTTATTTTCAAGACTTTCTTCATATAAAAGCCAAGTCTCACAACCAGGAGACTCTTCTCACAAACTTGGGCTCTTTGCAGTGATAATGTTTCCATCCTTCATCGAGGGTTTGAATTCCATTCCATACCAAAGAAAGTATACCTACAATTTGAATTTTCCTTAAGGAGAACAATATTAGTTTCCCATGCATAAAATCTATTTCAATTATCATTTATAGGAGCTTTTAAATATGTTCCAAAACCATAAAAAAAGTCAATCATTTAATCATGTCTAACTACATTTTAAGAAAATTGAAAGGAAATGTCATTGCATTGGAAAAGTCATTCAATATCATGTTACATCCCTATATAAAAACTATGGCACTTATGACTTTCATGCCAATAGTTTAGATTAACTCAAGGTTGATAGTTTCATGATCACTCTCTCCCTTACATACATGATTTAATATTCAACATTTGAAATGTTGAGATAGGACCCATTAATGTAGAAACACATGTCCACTCAGGGATGCCATAACACAAAAGGGATCCCTTCAGTCATCTCATAGTCCTTGAACACCTATCCTTCCTCTAGTGCTTTACATGTAATCAACATTTCAGAACTTTCTTCAGGATTTTGACTAGGTTGAAGGCTTCTTCACTAACATCCTTAATCGACAAGATTAAATCAAAATATAGCTTGGGTTGTTGTGACTCAACGAGTTCTAATCCATCTGTTTTTTAGAGTCATAATCATAGCATTTAAAAGTGATATCATGTGTCGCAAATGTGGTGATGAAAATACAAATTTTAATTTTAACATAGTTACTGATCAAATGGGAACTATTACCTCAAAATAGGTACTCTGGCCCAAAAACCCCAAAAAAAACATGAGAAAACAGGCTAGAAACGAAAAGTGTTGATGCTGGAGTAACAATTTTTTTTTTTGAGGTAAATTTTCAACATTTTTTAAAAAATGACAGTAAAAACCAAATTGTTTTGTGCAAAAACATCTTAAAGATGAAAAGTGTTGATGCTGGAATAACATGTTTCTTTTTTCAGGGTAAATTTTCAACATTGTTTAATAATCACGTTAAAAATAAAATATCATGATGCTGAAAAACTTTAAATTTCCAACAATTTTCAAGCATGACATTAAAGATAAAATATCATGTCTTTGAAAAGCCTTAAAATCCAATGATTTTAGGCATAACATTAAATTTAAAATATGAGGTCTTTGAAAAACCTTAAAATTCCAACAACTTTCAGACATGGTGCTAAGAAAAAATACTTATCACTGTTTTCAACCATAGAATTAACCATACAAAAACATAGAAAAACATTAAAAACTTGACAATTTTTCAGCTATGGAATTAAAACCAAAGATTATGACTACAAAAAAATCTCAAGTTTACAAAATATTTCAAGCATGACAATATGGAAAAAATTTATGGCTAAAACAACTTTAAAAATGAACACTTGAAAGAAAGAGTTATTATACCAAGAGATTTTTTTTTAAATGCTAAATGTACAATGATTTTAAAATCTTAGCCTAAGACAACTTGATACATTGCAACAAAAATTTAAAAATCAACCATCGAATTAACATGCAGTGTAGGGCCCCGGATGTGGGTGCCACCTCGCATAGCCAGGAAGAGCCACTTGCCACGGCCGATAGGACACGCGACGGACGGAGCTCTTTAAGGCTCCTCGCTGCCACCTCCCTTCGCCAAGCAATGCAGCATACCAGCCTTAATGAAGGCGCAGGGACCATAGCTGAGGTTGATGGCCGCATTCAATGCGGGAGAACTTCGAAAGAATGAGGGGGACGATAAAAATTGCGATTTGGGGGCAGTTGATACCCAAAGCGATGGTGTTCATGCTCAGAATTCTGAGAATTACGGGGTTATTGTTGATTTGGGGGAGGCTGGCCGACTGCTGGTCCTCCCTGGTTCTTGCCTGCGTACATTTGTGTGCTACCCGGAGCCGAATTGGAAGGGAACTCTGTCTGAGGAAGAAGTTACTGGAAGAATGGTGTGGGAAAGAATGCCATGTCGAAGAGGCAGAGGTTCAGGGCGAGCCAGATCCTCTCGCGGGCCTGCAGCTGATTCACATCACCACTGCTGCTGCTGTTACTGCCATCAACGTGTGGGAGCTCCTCCTGTGCAGGCTAGCCAATTTGTGGAAGCTGGAGGGTCCAACAATGGCGAGCCAAGGCTACCTGCGTTTGGCTCGGTCATTTTCACACTGGGCAATTCCAGAGAAAATTTGGGTATCAATGCCCACATATCTGTGTTATTCACCAGGATCCCTGAGGAGAATGAGGATGGCTTGCCTCGGCCACCTGCAATGGAAAATCCCTTGGACAACGAGGGGGGAATTCCCCTGGAGCAAGAAGGAAGATTGCCACAGGCTCTGGCGGAAGAATGTCGGGTGGTTGACAAAGGTAAGCGGCCACAGGGTGAGGCTTCAAGCTCAAGGGGCACTGCATTGCGGGAGCACCACCACCCATCCAGCCATATGCGCGAACCTGAATTGCCAGCCTTCATGGACGGCTTACCAGAGGGACATGGATGGGCTTGGATTCGTGAGGCTGAGCCAGAGGACGAGCCGGAGGAAGATGCGACCGAGGACTAGGCCCAAGTGGCTCTCCCGCATTCTGCCTGGATGCGTGTGGGATCGTGGACGGTTCTGTTATCTCTCCTGTTGTCTTGTGTCTTTCTAGTGTTTTCTGTTCAATGATGTTATTGGGTCTCATGTGTCTACTGTTGTTACTTGTTTTCTCTTCTGATATGGATAGTAGCTTTTTTGTTTTGGGCCATAACCACATGCCCTGTAGATGTCTGAGTAATCCAATTGGCAAACTCTGCCCCTGCGTGGGTTTTACAGAGATGTTTAGGGACTTTTTTTGTTGGTGGTTGCACTGGTTAAAATTGGATACATTACCAGGTGTAATTGGTTTTTGGACTATGTCACAGCTGCCCATGGAGCCACAAATGGACATGGGCAGCAAGAAATCTCGAATGTAAAGTTTCAGCTGTAAATATTAATACAATAGTAGGTAGTGTTGCTTAGAAAAAAAAACATGCAGTGTAGGGGAACTCGACCCATTGTAATGAAAATTTAAAGACCAACCATGAAATTCACACATTGTGGGGACATACTCAATTCATTATAACAATTTTTTTCAAATCAACTATCAAATTGCACATAATGGGATCGGGTTGCTAGACGAGCATCAACACAAACCCTGGAATATATATATATATATATATATATATATATATATATATATATATATATATATATATATATAGAGAGAGAGAGAGAGAGAGAGAGAGAGAGAGAGAGAGAGTACAAAAGAAAACAAAAATTCAAATATTGAAAAAAAATAAAAACAAGAAAAAACACAATTTAAAAAAAATAGTAATAACAAGCAATACAAAAAATAATGACAAAAAAAAACCAAATATATAAAATACATTTAAAAAAACAAAAAAACCTATATATATATATATATATATATATATATATAATAAAATAAAATAAAAAAGGGAAAATATTTCAAAAATACACATAATTCATGAAAAATTTAAAAAATAACTCAAAAATCTAAAAATCAAAAACCATATTTTTTGTAAGTTAAAATAAATAAATAAATAAAAACCAAAAAAAAAAATAAAACATTAAAATTAAATAAAATTAAAAATTAAAAATTAAAACAAAAAAAATAAAAAAATAAAAATAAAAAATAATAATTAAATAAAATAAAAATAAAAATTGAATTAAAATTTAATATATATATATATATATATATATTTTAATTTGTTTTTTATTAAATTTTAATTTTTAATTTATTTTTTTTAATTTAATCTTTTATTTTTTATTTTTTTTTTAACTTAAAAAAATTGTTTTAGATTTTTCTTCCTTTCAATTTTATGTTTTTTGAAATATTTTCTTTTTTTATGTATTTTTTGATATATATATATATATATATCTATATATATATATATATATATATATATATATATATATATATATATATATAATTATAATTTAAATGTTTTATTTTTACAAGTTAATTTTTTTTATATTTTATTTTACATTTTCATGGTTTTTTCTATGTTATACTACCAACATGAAAATCACCAACATTTAAAAAAAATCCACACTTAATACATTAGAATATCTAAAGTGTAAAAAATAAGCCCTCTAAACATAAAGAGTTGATGTTGGATCAACACTTCTCAAAATCAAGATGAAGGTCACTGACAAAAAAAAATGTTCATATAATAATAATAATAATAATATCCATTTTTAAGGTCACGACCAAGCCAGACACCAGATTGGTGTATGAGACCCCCTTGTTTGTGGGACAAGGGACCCACCTCTGCGCAACGATTTGAATGCTAAGTCTACGAAGGCATGCATACTCTACCCCCTCTGGTTTTGAACTTGTGACCTCTTAGGAGGAAACACATGCTCTTAACCATTAGGCCCACTCATACTGGATACATAAGAAAAATTGAAGTGTCAAAAATAAGCCCTCTAAAACAATGTGTTGATGCTCCATCACCACTTTTCAAAATCAACATGAAAATCACTAACATTTAAAAAGAAATGCTCATACTTGAGACATAAGAAAATTTAAAGTGCCAAAAATATGCTCCAAAAAAAGGTGTATTTTGAATCCCCACTTTTCAAAATCGAGCGATTTTTTGCTACCTCAAAAAAAAAAAAGACACTAGGTATTTTTCTTGTTTGATCGGTAACTATGTTTTTTTAAAAGAAGGTATTCTTGCAGGGTGCAATAATGGATGCTACTAATGAACATGATTTATGCTTCGAACTCGAAACATGGAAATCAATAATATATATGAAAAGGAGTGAGTTTGTGATTCCTAGGAAGTCTATTCAACCATTGGGTCTATTAGACACTTATATGTCATGGTTAGTTGAAGGCTTGGAACACCCAGAAAATGTAAATGATGAAATAAGACATGAGATAAGGATGTTACTTGTTGAAAACAAGTCAGCCTAGGCTTCCAAGTCAATACATTGAATCATCTGTGTGGCATTTTTTCCTTTTGATATGGGAAAGGAATGATTTATTAATCAATTCTCTTATTTTGGTTGAATAAGTTAAGGCCAATGATTGTTATGGACCATGTGACAAGTTCAAGCAAATGTTATGTTTTATAAAATTTAATGACATACATTATGTTATTTAGGTGATTACACATATCAATGGCTACATGTTAGGTGTAATGATTAACTTCAATATAGTTGCAGTTGGTGTAATGACCCCCTTCATGAAGCTATTATTGTCTTTGAAAGAATATGAATACATTTTAAGTGTGATGTTGTTTATCTTATCCCTCATAATAATTTCGGCCTAAAGAGTAGAAACCTCCTCATGAGTGATTCATGGTTTTCTTCTATCCATGGTCGCAATATATGAAGGTGGGAATAATACTCTGTCATTTCAAATTCAAAGTCTCGACCATTCGTGGTTTCCTTCACTCTAAAATAAAAGCACCTTAAAATCTAAAGAAGGTTTTTGAAAGTGATCTCCTGGAGGCTATCCCAAAGTTTGCAACACCGAGGAGAAATATCGGCAATATGCAGTAGCCCAACATACCCAAAATAGTTTTTGAGAAAGTGTAATGAAGCATAAAGTGTCTTCAAATATAGATTGAAGATAATCCCTATCCCTTAGACATTTCCTAAGCTAGAATTATAATGTCTCTTGGCCTCAACAATGGTCCTCTGATGAAAAGAATGATGAGGAACTAAAATATAAACCTACAATGAAAAGCCAATTTAATTTCATTATCGAGGCCCTAGATAAGCCAAACAGAGAGGAATTTTTTCTTGAACTATCAAAACTCTCTACATATGATGATGTTGTGGAGAGAGTTGCAGCACAACTTGGAATAGATGATTCTTCAAAATTCATACTTATTGGATTCCTTTACTGCAAATCACTACCACATGTAACAATTGAATCCCATCTCCTCTCTATCATTACATAAGAGACTAAGCCCTCATCCATCCACTTTCCCAAAATAAAAGTCCCTCAGCTGATCTTAGAACCACTCAATTTCATCTAGATACAACTCATCATATTGTAACTTATGTCATTAAATTGTGACCTCCCCGCTCAGAAATCTCATTGCAATGCTCTTCAAGACAAGATCATTGATGATTCATCTGCTTGTAATGATTAAAGCGAGGATAAAACCCTCTATGCTCTACCAAAAGAATTAACATTATGAGGAATGTTTTTCACTCTCCCAATGTAAAGGATTTCATTTCAAGTGATAATATGATTCTTTGATTGGATTAACTTCAGTTATAACTGATACTAGTGCTAATGGTATGAAAATATAGAGTGAAAGCTCTCCATGTCACATGAGAAATTTTTGATGGAAAATGACTCCCACTCTATAGATTATATGTACCACCCCCATCCTTATTCTTAGGGTAAAGGAAAATACAAGCAAAGAAAAATATGGAATTATTTCCATGGTTGGTACAACGGCATGGTCTGATAGACTTCTTAGAAGATTTGGCGCTTTCCTAATGAGCGTCCCTATGTACATGTAAAGTCACTTCCAGGTTTCCATGGATATGGTGATTTAGCCATGCGAAACATTTTCTCCTTTATGGAATTTGGCAAGAATAGTTTCATTAAGTCTAAGAGGAAATACCAAGGTTTGGTTCATAATCCTTATCAAATAAAGTTTCATGTCTTTTGCAAAGTTTTTTGAGGTATTTTACACATGATGGGATTATCATTATGAAAAGTGGGTTCTCATTGTTAAATAGGTTGACAAAGTTTATAAGCAACAAAGGCTCATTCAATAAGGACCTGTTGTACTATTGAACAACCCCCCTATTTATTAATTTAATAGTTACTATTCTATTAATAAACGGGGACCCTTAAAAATTCACCCAAAAAAAGTTAGCAAATAAGAGCTTCCTTCTTGTTGAATTATTAGAACTAAAATTTTGAAAAAACTCAAGATATCAAGCCAAAATCCCTTTGTGACTAGGAATTCTCGCTTTATCGCAAATTGCTAAACCTTGCATAATAAAGGATAATTCACAATCGGAATCTGCGAATTGTGATAAAAGGGATCACCGTAGTAGATTTATGATATCATTAACCTTTTCATTAAAACTAAGGCTTAAATCATTTCTTACAAAATAAATACAATCACAATTGCATAGCGGCATTCATAAAAGCACAAACAAGCAAAACCTTTAGGATACATGATTTGCGATCTTGTGACATGACAAGTCAAACACTCATGGCATCGCGACTTTTACACAAAAGCCAAACATGTGAACCATGAAAAGTTGCGAAATGCGAAATGACCCAGACCTGATGGAATTATGTGAAAATTGTTATAACATAGATCAGGTCCAGCGCATAGTAAAAATCCACTTTATGCAATGATTATTCATTCAAATGAAATGCGCTCAAAAGGATAAAAGGTATGCCACTCGCATCGCATATCACAAAATACTAAATAACTTCGAAATAATACATAACCGATATTGCGATGTTGGGATTTACGATATTGTGATAATGTTTAAATTGCAATCGCATAATCGATATCGCATGCTTTAACACATCAAATTGAAGTACCACTTACAAATTTGCAATGCGATGGTTTAAATGAGTCATAAAGGAAATAATGAAAAGACCTTAGTGCGTAATTAATAATTTTTAATGGCATTTATTTTTAAAACAACTCAATGTGGTTTGATATCTTTCATTTGTATTTTTGAAATAAAAGCTTCTTCCTTGTCATCTTTCAAAATTAACTGTATCATTTCATTTTCACTGTCATTTTCTCTCCATGTGATTATATGATAATCTCCATTGCTTAATTTTAGGTAACCTATGAAGGAAACAATGTTTGGAAAGATGGCAAAGAAAGGAAAAGCTACTATGTCCAAGAAATCAGACATGACCCCACTTTTCTCTAATACCACCTGTAACAAAGATGGAGGAACGACATCGTGGGAAGCCATGTATAACTTACTGGAGGAATAAAAACTGAGACCAATGGAAACTAAGGCGACAATTGATGCGAAAGAATCATCTGACGCTTCCTACTTTGAGGCAACATGTTCGTTTCTACACAAAATAGCTACAAGGCCTAAGATATTACCATACACAGATATGGTGAAATGGGTGATTGATAATGTGAATATTTCAGATAGAACATTCAGAAATTCAAGATATGAGGTCATGGGGTATTTCACACTAGAAATTTTGTGCTAGATGTATCATCTACTAGAGCCTCAAAATATTTATGATAAAGATTTCCTTGAACATTTTCCCAAATAGAACGAGGACCCATTGGATGTTACACAAAATTGGAGGTTAGGCTCAGGAAAATTCAAATGGGAGAAATCTAGTATGTACCCAATTTCATCCCTCTCAGCTCCACGTAATTTCGCAGCTGCAACGAGGTGTAGATTATTTGGGAAGGCTGATAGTACCAAATTTTATATAGAGTGGATTCCATGGATTGATGCAGTAGTTAATTCAATGATTATGAATTGGAGTCATATTTTGTTAGATAATTTAGTTATGGCTATTAGGGAATATAGGCAAAAGAGAAATATCTCATCAAGAGCTATTCCACCTTTTTATATGAGCACTTATGTAATGGATGCCATTTGTTTTTTAATCAATTTCCAAACATGTGTTGGAAGTCGACTACATAGAACCCTCTCCCCATCCACGTGTATCATAAAAACTTTTGGGAGTCCCAATTCAATTCCCATTTTTACTAAATTTTCCAAGGTATTATGTTACACATTTATAAAACCATTTTTGATAAAATGGACCCCAGGCTTTTCGAAGAAGCAATAATAGACCTCTTGCCAGTCGCAAGATGGTTTGGTGAAGAAAAATTCACTTATACAAGAATTTTTGGGAGAATTGCAGCTCCGCATGTCCTCCCATATTATGTTCCAGATAAACTTTTGGAAAGAGAGATAACTTACCGAACAATAGGGGATGGTTTAACCAAAGCCCTAAAGGAAATGCACTGTGGTGCTTTCACACTGCATGACTATGGGTACGCAGTAAAAGAAATAGAGAATATTACATCTCTATAATTAGCCACGATTCCAGGTCGACAATATGACCCAAATCAAGTTGCTAAAGAGATCACTGCCATGCTTAAAGTCAAATAGTTTACTCATGAAGGGGATCCATTTGATGACCTCTTTCAAGGAGCCGAATCATTTTCACAAGTCCTACATTTAGCATTGCTACAGTTAAGCCGAGATGATATCGACGCTTTTCATGTTTATAGAAATAAAAGATTGTTGAAGGTCCCATTGGACCTATTACAATTTGAAAAAATAAGAGAACCTACTCCTAGCATGAGCTTAGAGGGAAGTTCTAAGGAAAATTATGATTAATAAACACAATAAAAATCATATCAGGAGTCAGAGAATTGAGAGCAACAATCTCAGAATGGAGAAGAAAGTCCTAATAAAGGCTCTCAGAAAAATAAAGAAGGAAATATTGAGGAAACAACCGAATAGACCTTGGCCAAAAAACAGATAGAGGTTGACTCCACATCAACTCAAACATGGAATATTCTAGTTGTTGTCCTGGACAAGGAATGGGAGAAATTTAATCAAAATCTCCAAACAAGCACAAGTCTTGAAGAGACATCTGTATTCCAGACCTCGAAGCAGACTCAATAGGTAACAAATCCAGGGAAAACAAAGCAAGGGGCCACAAACACTCAAGATATTGAGGTCATTCTTGCTTTCCCCACTTCTAAAATTGTCTTAAAAATTGAAGAAATACCCCCGCTCGAATATTTTATAGCCCTACACATAAGGTTGTGGTAGAAAGGCAAAGAAAGAAGAGGAAGTTGGACACAACTATTGTTGCAACTCTTGAGAACGAATCAATGGAAGTACTGTGGAAAGACACTCCTCTTGACCCATCTGAAAACCTTACGAAGTTGTCACAGTTTGCAAGCGCCTATGCCACCACAACCATTGATAAAGTAACAAAGGTTTTAATGATTCTTAAAGCTAAAGAACAAAGAATACAACTATTGGAACAACAATTGGAATAAGAGAAGCAGAGTACCATTCAGCAAGCATAACAATAGGTAGCTCAAATTCAAAGGGATTTTGAGAAAATTAGGTTACAACACCTGGCAAGAATGTCAGAGAAAGACTCACAAATTTTCCAAATGCAGGCCATGGTAGACAAATTCAAAGATAACCCTCAGATAGATGAGTTCATCAAAGAGGAAATCAAGCTAAATTCCCTTTTGACACAACAACAAGAGATGTTCTGCTGGAAAATCGTACAGATCAATCCTTACTGTGAAAGAAGTAATAAATTGACAAATTAAGTGTTTGATCTAAGATTTGAATATGAAGAAATCCATAAAATGATTTTGGAATTTATTTCCTATCCAGAATCTGATGAGGGAAGAATGGCTGATCTACCAAAGATAGAAGAATCCCATAAAGATAGTCTATTTGCAGATTGGAATACACAGTTAAAGAAGGAAGAAATGGAAACATCGACAATAATAGGTACAACAAAAAATGTAATTGAGGCCATTAATGAAAATCTTTACAGTGCCTACCTTGTTCAAAAATGCATACCAGGGGCTCTCCCAGATATTAAACAACTAGAACAACGGTGGAAAGAAATAGCTCAAACGAAAGAGGAAGCAATCAAACAGCTGACCAAAATTAATTGGGAGACATACTAGCAATATATGGTAAAACCACATAGCCAGTGGATGACTCTACAATGCTTAAATAGTTCTGCACAAAAAATGGTGCCATCTCTCTCTCAGATGCCATATTTGTAGAACAGTTAAAATCTAGAATTATCCAACTAGCCCAGTTAAACCAATGATGGATATCAGCAATCTCAAGGATCAAGTGGCCGACTAAGATAATTCAAAATTAAAAGAAGCTTGTCATCAATTATTTTCTATTTTTCATTTTTATTTTTGCTTACTCTGAGGAAGGTTGTTTGAAACCTCCTCAATTTTTTTTTGTAATAATGTATTATAGTATTTAAACCCCTCTCATGCATTTAGAGAAGGGTCCAGGATTTTATTAAAAAATATTTGCAAGACATCGCACTTCTATATTTTTGTGAAGGTTTTGATGAAATAATTGGAACATGATCTAATTTTCTTCAATGTCGAAGCATACTCTAATGATATTTCACTTTTGTACTCTTAGAGTGTATTTGATTGGATGAAGGTGGATCAATATTGTTGAGCCCATGAGCAGGACCTTTCATCTATGGTACTTTTATCTTATGATTGTGTTTTATTTATGAATTAGCAATAGTTTTTCTTATATTATGTTATGTTGAAAATCTGAGTTATAACTCCAAATTATGGCACCTTTGTATGATGTTTAAGCTCTAATTCCTTATTGAATACACACACAATTACTTTATGTGATAAAGTTTTCTTAATTGCTTTGTCTAACTATTTAGCCAAAAAAATTACCATTTACAATTTAATTTCTTTTAGCAGTTGAATAATCTTCATTACCAGTTTCTTTGAGACATCTTTCTAGATCGCATATTATTCTGGGGTATATTTATAGTAAAATAATGTTAGAATAAGATAGATGCATGTGTTTATTGTTTAGATTAGATCATTTTTTGTTGAATCATTCTTCGTTATATCTTATATCACCCCAACATCATTATCAAATCAACCCTCTCTAGGAAACTGGTCCCATTATCCCGAGTCAGAGTCACTACACCAAAGAGAAAAGGAGTTGCTTTTAAGGTCTGGACCAGGTGATTATCCCCCATGTTTTCACAGTGAGTTTTGAGGCTTCTAGAAGGAGGGCCTCCACTGTGAACGGCAAGAAAATATAAATCAGAAAGCCATTCTAAGAGTAAAAATCTCTCGCCATCACCTCCAACTTCTCGGTCACATTCCAAATCCCCAAATCCTAAATGTGAAGTTGTGAAAATATATTTACAATCTACTAGTGTTTCTCCAAAGAAATTAGATCACCCTTCATCTGTAGAAACTCATGAAGTTCAGTCTTTGATTCATAAATTACAAGGTATTTCTCTATCCCAAGAAGAATCTGAATTATCTCAAGCCATTGTTTCTTCACATTTTCCTTCCTCTCGAAGATTAACTATATTGCAGAGTGAAAAAATTGGAATTCCTCCATTTCAGTTTCCAATACCTCCTCCTTGAAGGAAAAATAATAAATCTGAGTCTGAGACTCATAGTGAGATTCTTTCACCATTACCACAAACTCCCACATTCATTCCATTATCTTCATCACAAACCCAATCATATGCCTCTCAGATTGTGATTTACACTGGTACAGGAGCACAATCTTCCTCTACCCAATCACCTTCAACCACTAGTGCATATTCTTTCATATAGATACCCATAATGGCTCAAAAACATGGAAAAATCTACGGGTCATTCAAATGGTAGGACCATTGCATCCATTACCTTCTCATCCATTGAAATGGTTACCAAAATTGAATCCCAATGATGGTCTTCCTTCCAAAGAACATATAAAAAACTTCATGTTGTCCATAAATCTAAATGGAGTTGTAGAAAAAGATGCAGTTGTAAAATTATTCCCTTATACTTTACGAGGATCAATAGTATCTTGGTACTTTTCATTACCATCTGGTTCCATTGATAGTTTGAATGCATTTGAGGAATAGTTCCTAACCAAGTTTGGAGATGACCGCTCAATGGCTACTCTTCTTAATGATCACTCCAACTTGAAAGCTGAATCTAAAGAACCAGTTAAGGACTTAAATTCCAATTTTAACAAATTATTAAACAAAATTCCAGTGGATTCCAGACCAAGCACTAAAGTTCAAAATGAATGGTACATTTCTCCTCTTCCCTCAAATGAAACTATTTTTGTTGATAGACTTGCCAAGCCAACCTTGATTGCAAACTTGAAAGTAGCTATAGCTATGGAAAAATGGATTTTAGCTTTAGAAATGAAAAATGCATTAGAAGAAAAAAATCCAAAAAGGTCATCTTTAGGGATGAATCCAAGTAGAAAGCACCTAAAGATCTTTTCAATATTGAAGGTTTGCAAAAGGTACTTAAAACCATGTCAAATGAAATAGTCAACATTAAAAAGCAAGTAGCTGAAACTTCTTCTAGGAAATATTTTAGACCTTTCAAATGAAATACCCCCTCTAATCCTAAACCTCCAAATATAATTTCAAACGCTGAATTAGAAGAGGATGAAGAAGAAGTATCAACAGTTGAAGAACAAATTGATGACAAAGAGAGAGTTGAAGTACATGGAATGTGGGATTTCATTCTTCCTTTGTCAGATAATGAAGAATTAGAAGAAGCTTTACCTATTGCTACCGGAAGAAAGAGAAATGTTGATTTGCCAGAAAAAAATCAAAGACAAAAATCAAACTGATGTTGTTAAAGATAAAGCAATAGGTAAGAAATATTCTCCCAAATATACTCAAACATCTGCTCTTTTATCTAATTCGTTACCTCTAGCCACAACCTTGCTAGTGTCTGATGATATGGAATACAACATTGTCGAAGACATGAATAAGACCAGAGCTAATATCGCATTTTATGATCTTATCAAGTTAAAACATCAGGAGAAGCTATTTCTCAAAGAATTAAAAGTATTCCCCACTTGTCCTCTTCGTGCTGTTGTGATTTCCTAGGCTGCTCAAGAAATGGGTAGGCCTCCCAGTACTTCATAAGATAAAATGAGTTCAATTGATGCTTCTTTAGTTGGTGGTAGATTTAATTTCAATACTCCTCCTTTTATTTTGACTTATTAAGTCTTTAATAAGAATTTTCACAAATGTTTAGTTGATTTTGGAGCCTCATCCAACATTTTGCCAAAAACTATTAGTGTAAAATTAAATGTCATACCCCATAAATTTGTTGTTCGCATTGTATATTTAGATCGAACGCAAGTCGAAGTCATAGGAGAAATCAATTAGGTTAGCATTAGACTCTCACCAAACCCGAAAGTATGTCAAGTGATTGACGTTCGTATCACTGATATTCCCAAATTTTATGGCTTGATCCTTAGTAGAGATTGGTCTGAAAAGCTTCATGGCTATTTCGAAACAGACTAGTCTGGTAAGCCAAACCAAATAAGGGTCGATCATGAAAAACATTTAAAGTATATCGTGACTGAACTGGAAGGAGAAAATGAGCCCATTGCATACAATAGTAATATCATTGGAAATTATTCAGTTGAATCATTTTTGGGCAATTTTAATGCACACACTTCACCCTTTTTGGAAAATTTTGTTACATCACAGATTGAAAATTATTCACAAACAGATTCTTCTAAATGTATCAATTTTGTAGATAAACCTATAGTCAATTCTTTATTTTGGAAATTATTTTTTGATGGATCTAAATCTAATGATGGAGCTGGGGCAGGTTTCATATTAGTTAGCCCTGAAGGAGAAAAAACTATGTTGGCATGTAGACTTGAATTTGAATGCACAAATAACACTGCTGAGTATGAGGCATTAGTTCAAGGATTGTATAAAGCCATAGGCCTTGATATCAAATACCTTCAAGTCTTTGGAGATTCAGAAATTGTAATCAAATAGGTAAGGAATACTATTCATTGTCTTTCTGTACATTTAAAACATTATCAATCATTAGTCCAAGGCCTCACCACACATTTCTTAGCATTTGACATTTCTCCAATTCCAAGACTTCAAAATGCAAGTACTGATCTTTTGGCTAACATTGCATCCAAGTTCATACCACTAGGAGATTATAGTCCTAATCGATTTTCTATATAATTAATTTTTAGACCCTCTATTCCTGATAACATTACCAATTGGTGAGTTTTTAATGATGATTTGGATATGATAAATTTTCTAACATCCGAAGGCTCATATTGTGACTAGATAATAGATGAAGACCAACACGATAACCAGGAAAAATAAAAAACAAGTGTAAAGCCCATACCTAAATCTGTAGTTAAGCTAAAATATTTGTATGATCTTAAAGATAGATTCAAGAAACCAACTAACTCAAATCTTCAAATTTCAACATTGAGGTTTGAATTAGTAAATCTTGGAACTAATCTTAAACCACAAAATATTAATCTAGGTAAATTGGTCTTACACCCGATGAAAGATTATCCTTCAATCATTTGTTGAGAAGATATAAAAATGTTTTTTCTTGGAATTATGATGATCTTAAGACATATGATACTTCCATTATCCAACATACAATTCCTATGATATCCAACCAAAAGATTGTACAATAGAAGTTGAGAAAGATTCATCTAAATTTAGAAAATCAAATCAAATATAAATTAAATAAACTTCTCAAAGCCAAAATATTTTTTCCTGTCATACATTCAAGGTGGGTTTCTAACCTAGTTCCAGTCAGGAAAAAGAATGGTGATATTCAAATTTGTACAAACTTTCATTATCTCAACAAAGCTTGTCAGAAGGAAAACTTTCCACTGCCTCCTATGAAACAGATACAGTAGTCAGTTGTAGGCTCAGAGTTAATATCTTTTCTAGATGGATTTTCAGGTTACAATCAAATTCTTATACATCCAGATGATTGACTAAAGACCAAATTTAGAACCTAATGGGGAACAAACGTGCATGAAAAGATTCCATTTGGATTAATCAATGTTAGCAAAACATTTCAGAGAGCCATGGATATATTTTTCAAAGGTTTGGTGAATAAACAATGGTCATTTATTTAGATGATATAATTGTATTTCAAAAAAATGAAGTAACCATTTAAAGGACTTAAGACAAATGTTTGAACATTGTAAAAGATATAGAATTTCTCTAAATCCAAAGAAATCTTTCTTTTCTTTAAGTGAAGGTAAAATTCTTGGATTTATTATATCTAAAGATGTAACTCACATAGATCTTGATAGAATAAGAGAAATTTCTGAAATCTCTTTTCCTCAACCCAAAAAATCCATGCAATCTTTCCTAGCTCAGATAAATTTTGTTAAAATATTTGTCCCTGGCTTTTCACGAACTATTTTACCCCTGTAATATATGATTAAGAAAAATTTTGTTATTAAATGGGGACATACTAAGCATGAAGGTTTCAATCTTATCAAACAAGAAATTATAAATGCTCCCTCTTTAGCAACTCCGAATTTTTGTAATCATTTTATTTTATATACTTTTTCTTCCAAAACATCATATGCAACTATTTTGACACAAGTCAATGATGAGAAATTTGAATCACCAATTTATTTCTTTAGCTCCAATTTTCAAGGTGCTGAATTGAATTACTCAAACGTTGAAAAGCAGGCTTTTTCTATTTTCAAATCAATAAAATATTTTAGACCTTTTCTTCTTAAAACTCACACTAAAGTAATAGTTCCATTCTCATCTGTGAGAAATTTACTAATGCAAAGAAAATTAGGTGAGAAAAGAGAAAATTGGGTAACAACACTGCAAGAATATGACATTGAAATTAGACCAGCTAAAATTGTTAGAGGTCAAGGTTTTTACAGAATGTTAGCTGGAGCATCCAACTTACCAACACTAGAAGATTCAAGTGATGATATACAAATATGTGAGGTAAGCCTCAACGATACTAAATTTAAATATGTTGATATCATATTTTATTTGAAAAATGGCTATGCCACTATGCAACTCAGTTACAAAAGCAAAAGGTATTTTATATTAAAAGCTAAGCAATATGAAATCATCAATGATGTTTTGTTCAGGAAGAATTATGATTCTGTTTTACTTAGGTGCCTTGAAAAATCTGAGGCATAAAAGATTCTACAGGAACTCCATGATGGACTAGCTGGTGGACATTTTGGAGGAGACACAATAGCACATAAAATCCTACATGCTAGCTATTATTGGCTAACCTTATTAAAAAATGCACACTAATATGTAAGGAAGTGCAAAACTTGTCAAATAGCTGTTGGAAGACAAAGGAAACCCGTATTTCCATTACATCCGATCAACATTGAACAACCATTTGAGAAATAGGGACTAGACATAATAGGTGATATCGTTCCTCACTCCTCAAAGCAACATAGATATATCCTTACAGCAACTAATTACTTCACTAAGTGGGTGGAAGCAATTCCACTAAAGGTAGCCAATTTTGAAAACATTATTGAATTTATTGATCAATTTATTATTACCAGATTTGGTCTACCAACTACCCTCATGTTTGACAATGCATCCTATTTCACAGGAAATGCTATGACATAATTTGCTCTCAAAAGAGGTTTTAAACTTAAATATTCTGCTAACTATTATCCTCAGGGAAATGGTTTAGCTGAATCAACAAATAAAAATCTCATAAGGATCATCAAATGAACTATTGATCAGAGTCAAAGAAACTGGCATAAATCTTTAACATTTTCTCTATGGGAAGATCGGATAACACAGAAGGCCTCAATAGGCACTTCTCCTTTTAATCTAGTCTATGGGAAAGAAGTTTTCCTTCCTACAAATGTAGCTATTCCCTCTCTAGCCCTAGTTCAATTAATTGAAGAAACTCCTTCCTCTTCTATGTAATTAAGGCAATCACAAATCCTCAAAATTGAAGTAGAAAGAGAGAAGGCCAAAATCATACATGCACATCATCAACAGTTAGTCAAATATTCCTTTGATGCAAATTCTATAAGTCCTAAATATTTTCAACTTGAAGACCTTGTATTGAAGTGGGGATAAAGCACACAAAGAAAAAGGTAAGAATACCAAATTCCAAAGAATGTGGCTTAACCCATTTCAGATTACAGAACAAATCGTCCCATCAATGTTTCTATTGCAAGATTTATCACGCAAGAGAGATTCTCTATCTGTGAATGGGTAGATTTTGAAGAAATATTTTTCATAGAAGATAACCTCTTCTATCTCTTGTACACTATCACCTTTATTTTTCCTAGGAAAATAAAAGTTAAATAGTATTTACTTTTGGCCTTATAATAAAAAATATCTTCAAATATTTTCATTTTTCGCTTGTATAAGTAGAGATTGTTAATGAAATAATTATGATATTTGAAAATAAGCAAAGTTCTATCTCTTTGAAATTTTCTTATTTCCACCAAAATTATTTATTCCTTGTGAAACCAAAACTTTATAAAGAAACCTTTTGTTCTATTATCAATCAAGAAAAGTATCTCTAACAAAGTAAAGACCCTGTGCAGATCAACACCTTTAACTCTATAATTGTCATCCAGAAAATCTTAAGGAGTCAATGATTCTCCCCATCCAGTAAACTTTTCTCTTTTTTTTAGAGTGTAATTCTAAAATATACTAAAACTTAAAAGTTAAGATCTCTCATCAAGAGCAGGCTTTCCGTGTTCATAGGGAAATAATAGACTAACATTACCAATACTGCACATCAAAACAGGGTAATGGCTTGAGATTATTTTAATAAAACAAGACAAGGGGTCTCATCATGAGGTAGCTTGTTCAGTTGAATTACAACTAGCGAATGACATTGTCACTATTTGGCCACCAAACCAAGACAATTACTTTTAAGTAACAAAACAAAAAAAAAGATAGAAAAATTAAACTCTTTAAAAAATAAAAGAAAATAATAAGTATATGATTTTAAATTTATCTCTAAAAATTGCACTCTTATCTAGATGGGACACTGAATCATTGATGGTTAAAAGGTAACCCTGTCGAGGCTATGGATGCATGCTGGAAACAGAGGCTCTACCTGTGACAAATGAGTACATCTAAAAAGATAATCATCAAGATCCCCCTACTTTATCTTTTATCTAAGTAAAGGCTGATATAGACATAGGAATTTTCATTTTGAAGAGGATATCAAGTGGATGATAATTAGGTGAGTTTGTGTTCTTATTCAAAGAAATGTTACTTATCTTAAATTTCATGTAATTCCTATTTCCTAAACTATCATTATTTTGGAAGTTTTATAAGTTTCAAAAATATCAGAGATAACAGGTTCTTCCAATGAATTTCCAATTGTTGTATTGTTGAACAACCCCCTATTTATTTATTTAATAGTTAATATTCTATTAAAAAATGGGGACCCTTTAAAATTCGCCAAAAAAATTTAGCAAATAAGAGCTTCCTTCTTGTTGAATTATTAGAAATAGAATTTTGAAAAAACTCAAGATATCAAGCCAAAATCCCTTTGTGACTAGGAATTCTCGCTTTATCATAAATCATTGAACCTTGCATATTGGAATCCACAAATTGTGATAAAAAGGATCACCATAGTAGAATTATGGTATCATTACAATTTTCATTAAAACTAAGGCGTAAATAATTTCTTACAAAATAAAGATAATCGCGATCGCATAGCGGCATTCATAAAACAACAAACAAGAAAAACCTTTAGGATAAGCGATTTGCGATATTGTGACATGAGAAGTCAAATACTCATCGCATCACGAATTTTACACAAAGGCCAAAATTGTGAACCATGAAAAGTTGTGAAATGCAATATGACCCAAACCCGATGGAATTATGCGAAAATTGTTATAACTTAGATCAGGTCCGACGCATAGTAAAAATCCACTTTATGTAATAATTATTCATCCAAACGAAATGTGCTCAAAAGGATAAAAGGTATGATGCTTGCATCACATATCAAAAAATACTAAATAACCTCGAAATAATACATAACCAATATTGTGATGTTGTGATTTGCAATATTGCGATAATGTTTATCATAATCGCATAATCGATATCGCATGCTTTAACACATCAACTTGAAGTAACACTTACAAATTTGTGATGCGATGGTTTAAATGATTCATAAAGGAAATAATGAAAAGACCTTATTGTGTAATTAATAAGTTTTAATGGAACTTATGTTTAAAACGACTCAACATGATTTGATATCTTTCATCTATATTTTCGAATTAAAGCTTCTTGTTCATCTTTCGGAATTCACTGTATCATTTCATTTTCACTGTCATTTTCGCTCTATGTGATTATCCGATAATATCCATTGCTCAATTTTAGGGAACCTCCAAATGAAACAATGTTTGGAAAGATGGCAAAGAAAGGAAAAGCTACTACATCTGAGAAATTGGACATGACACCACTTTTATCTAATACCACCTGCAACAAAGACAGAGGAACCACATCATGGGAAGCCATGTATAACTTATTGGAGGAAGAAAAACCGAGGCCACTGGAAACTAAGGTGACAACTAATGCCCAAGAATCATCTGATGCTTCCTAGCTTGAGGCAACATGTTCGTTTCTACACAGAATAGCTGCAAGGCCCAAGATATTACCTTACACAGATATGGTGAAGTGGGTGATTGATAATGTGAATATTTCAAACAAAACTTTCAGAAATTGAAGACATGAGGTCATGGGGTCTTTCACGCCAGAAAATTTGCGCCAGATGTACCACCTATCAGAGCCTCAAAATCTCTTTTATGAAGATTTCCTTGAACATTTTCCAAAAGAGAATGAGGACCCATTGGAAGTTACATAGAACTAGAGGTCAAGCTAAGGCAAATTCAAACGGGAGAAATCCATTATGTACCCAATTTCATCCCTCTCAACTCCACATAATTTCCACCTTGTGATGATGTGTAGATTATTTGGGAAGGATGATGGTACCAAATTTTCTATAGAGTGGATTCCATTGATTGATGTAGTAGTTAACGCAATGATTATGAATTGGAGTCACATTTTGTTAGATAATTTAGTTATGGATATTAGGGAATATAGGCAAAAGAGAAATATCTCATCAAGAACTATTCCCCCTTTTTATATGAGCGCTTATGTAATGGACGCCATTTGTTTTTTCTTTCAATTTCCAAACATGGGTTGGAAGTGGATTACACAGAACCCTCTCCTCATCCATGTGTATCAGACAATCCTGTGGGAGTCCCAATTCATTTCCCATTTTTACCAAACTTTCCTAGGTATTATGTTACCCATTTATAAAGCCATTTTTGATAAAATTCTCCCCAGGCTTTCCGAAGAAGAAAAGATAGACATATTGCCAATCGTAAGGTTATTTGGTGAAGAAACATTCACTTATATTAGAATTTTTGGGAGCATTGCAGCTCCGCATGTCCTCCCATATTATGTTCCAGATAAACTACTGACAAGAGAGATAGCTTACCAAACAATACGGGATGGTTTAACCAAATCCCTAAAGGAAATCAAAATCTTTTTTGGCCAACATTTCCGCTACAGTGTGGTGCTTTTGCACTACATGACTATGGGCACACAGTAAAAGAAATATAGAATGTTACATGTCTAAAACTAGCCACGATTCCAGGTCGATAGTATGACCCAAATAAATTTGCTAAATAATTCACTACCATGGCTAAAGTCATACAGTTTAATCATGAATAGGATCCATTTGATGACCTCTTTCAAGGAGCCGAATCATTTGCATAGGTCCTACATTTAACATTGCTAGAGTTAAGCCCAGATGATATCAATTCTTTTCATGTTTACAGAAATAAAAGATTGTTGAAGGTCCCTTTGTACTTATTACAAATTGAACGAATAAGAGAACCTACTCCTAGCGTGAGCTTGGAGGGAAGTTCTAAGGAAATTTCTGATGAAGAAACACAAGAAAAATCAACCGAGGAGTCAGAGAATTCATAGCAACAATCTCAGAATGGAGAAGAAAGTCCTAAAAACGGTTCTGAGAAAAACAAAGAAGGAAATACAGAGGAAATGACCAAACAGGCCTTGACCGAGAAACAGATAGAGGTTGACTCCACATCAAATCAAACAGGGAAGATTCTAGTTGTTGACCTAGACAAGGAATGGGAGCAATTTAAGCAAAAGCTCCAAATAGGCACAAGTCTTGAAGAGACATCTAGATTCCAGACCCCAAAGCAAAATCAATAGGTAACAAATCAAGAGAGAACAGAGCAAGGGGCCACAAACACTCAAGATATTGAGGTCATTCCTACTTCCCCACTTCTAAAATTGTCTTAAAAATTGAATAAATACCTCCACTGGACATATTTTATAGCCCTACACATAAGGATATGGTAAAAAGACAAAGAAAGAAGAGGAAGTTGGACACAACAACTATTGCAACTCTTCAGAATGAATCAATGGAAGTAGTGTGGAAAGACACTCTCGTTGACCCTTCTGAAAATCTTACGAAGTTGTCACAGTTTGCAGGTGCTTATGCCACTGCAACCATTGATAAAGCAACAGAGATTTGACTTCTTCTTAAAGAAAAAGAATAGATAATACAACTACTGAAACAACAATTGGAAAAAGAGAAATAAGGTACCAATCAGCAAGCAGAACAACAAGTAGCTCCACTTCAAAGGGAGTTCGAGCAAATGAGGTTACAACACCAGGAAAACATATCAGAGAAAGACTCACAGATTTTCCAAATGCAAGTCATGGTAGACAGATTCAAAGATAACCCTCAGACATATGAGTTCATCAAAGAGGCAATCAAGCTAAATTCCTTTTTGACATAGCAACAAGATATGTTCTGCTAGAAAATCGCACAGACCAATCCTTACTGTGAAATAAGTAATAAATTGACAAATCAAGTGATTGATCTAAGATTTGAATATGAAGAAATCCATAAAAATATTTTAGAATTTATTTCCTGGCAGGAGTCATATGAGGGAAGAAAAGTTGATCTCCCAGAGATAGAAGAATCCCATAAAGGAACTATATTTGTAGATTGGGATACACAGCTAAAACAGGCAGAAAGGGCAACAACTACAATAACGGGTACAACTAACAACATAATTGAGGCCATTAATGAAAATATTCATAGTGACAACCTTTTTAAATAATGCATACCAGGGGCTCTCCCAGATATCAAACGGCTTGAACAATAGTGGAAAGAAACAACTCATACCAAAGAGGAAGCAATCAAACAGCTGACCAAACTTGATTGGGAGACATACTAGCAATATTTGGTAAAACCACATAGCCAGTGGATGACTCTACGATGCTTAACTAGCTCTGCAACAAAAATGGTGCCAACTCTCTCAGATTCCATATTTTCAGGACAATTAAAATCTACAATTGACCAGCCGCCCTAGTAGATATCAATAATTTGAAGGATCAAGTGATCGACTAAGATAATTCAAAATTGAAGGAAGCTTGTCATAAATTATTTTCTATTTTCAGTTTTTATTTTTTCTTACTCTGAGGAAGGTTGTTTAACCTCCTCATTTTTTTTTGTAATAATCTCTTTTTGAAACATGTATTATATTATTTAAACCCCTCTCATGCATTTAGAGAAAGGTGAAATATTTTATCAAAAACACTTTGTAAGACATTGCACTTCTGTATTTTTGTGAAGGTTTTGATGAAATAATTGGAACATGATCTAATTTTCTTGAATATCAAAGCATACTCTACTAAAATTTCATTTCCGTACTCTTAGAGTGTGTTTGATTGGATGAAAGTGGATCAATATTGTTGAACCCATGAGCAAGACCTTTCGTATCTGGTACTTTTATCTTTTGATCATGTTTTATTTATGAATTAGAAATAGTTTTTCTTATATTGTGTTATGTGGGAATCTAAGTTATACCTCTACTTTATTGCACTTTTATATGATGTTTCAGCTCTAATTCCTTATTGAATATATGCACAATTACTGTATGTGATAAAGTTTTCTCAATTGTTTTGTTTAACTATTTAGCCAAAACAATTACCATTTATGATTTAATTTCTTTTAGCAGTTGAATAATCTTTGTTACTAGTTGCTTTGAGACATCTTTCTAGATCGCATATTATTCTTGGGTATATTTATAGTAAGATAATGTTAGAATAAGATAGATGCATGTGTTTATTGTTTAAATTAGATCATTTTTATTTGAATCATTCTTTTTTATATCTTATATCACCCCTGTTAGCCTCCTGTTGCAACAGGTGTTCATCTTTCATGATTGACAGTTGAAAGTGACAAATATGTCATACTTTGCATGTTGCAAAGCTCCATATTTCCAAAAGAGGCCAAAGAAAAGGCCATGAAAGTGTGCCATTCTAAATGCCATTTCTGTATTCCAATTTTGATGAGTTATTCCTTTTTGAAGAATTTTATGTTAAGGGAAAGCCAAACAGCTTAATCTTGGCTTCCCTAGGTTTCAATTTTCTGTTCTAGAATGTAGAGAATGAAAATCTGTCCAAACAGTTTAATCTTTTCAGATTTGTAGGTAGGTAGAGAAACAAAGGAGCCTAACTACTTAATCTAGGTCCTTGGAAGAAATAAGTGTAGATTTAGATAGGAGGACAACAAAAAGAAAAAAGGATAATCAGGGTCTGCAAGTCCAAGCGCACCCATGCAAAAAGAAGAAAAAATGCTAGGTAAGTAGTTTTGTGGTTGCAGAATCAAGCTGTGTGATCCATTTCATGTTTTCAAGTGTTATATCTATTCAGATCACAAGTGCAAGGAAATTCCCCTTAGGAGGAGCTCAAGCGAGGCATGTCTAACTCCCTCTTCTTCTCATTCCCCAAATCACTCACTAACATCCCCTTGAGGACCTTGGGATCTGCCCAACCAGTCCTGTTATCACTTCATTTTTGTAAAGCACCAAGTCAAGCTTTGACTTTCTTCAGCGAAAAGAAGCCACATTTCTTGTGTAAAATCATGTCTCCACAGTCCATTCACTTCCTATGTCTAAGTTTCAGCTCACAAACTTAGCCTCTCCCCTACACTTCACCTCACCAATTCATATTAACTCCTAACTCTACTATCTAGCTCCCTAGATCATTTCCCTACCCCCTATTTTACAAAAAACTATATAAAACCCAAAAAATATTACATATCCCACCCTATAGCACTATAGCTATGTACATACAGTTCTGGGATATGATAGTCCACCTGGGACTATTATGAACCCATCCGTGTCATAACCCTGGGATTGGTCTAAACCTCTGGTTAGGCCAATAACCTATATCCACCCCTTTACCCTTAAAAACCTTATAATTCTACCTCCGCAATCATTTCCCCAATGTCCAATGTTTAATAGTTTTTTGGTTAAACATTAAATTAACCCGCGACCCACATTAACCAAGTTTTTTGACCCCCTCGGCACATTTTTATTTAAAAATGTCGGGCGGGTCCCATCCCTAACCCCCTATCACCTCACCTTTACCGCCAGCCGTCCGATGGACAGCGCCCAAGATCAACGGTGGGTGGTTATTCTTGCGCCCCGATCTGCCGGAGGTTAACGTCTGGGGGATGGGCAGTTTCCCCGTTGTACCCCCGCCACGTGTCAGCCTCCCAGTGTGTTCGGAGGCCCCTTCCCCAATACCGCCTGTGCCAAAAGGTGGTGCGGGGAAAACCGGATACCGCCTTCTGCCCTCCTACGTCAGCACCACGTCATCATGACGTCATCATCCTGCGTCGGCCTCCTGCCATTGTTTCCTTGCCACATCATTGCCACGTCGCTGCCACCATACTGCCACGTCATCACCCCTACCATACCGCCACATCACTGCCGTACTAGGACCCACCGCTGATGTCATGATGATGTCATGCTGACATCATCATCAAAAAGGGCGAAGCGCAAAATCTGCACAAAGGATGCCCGGAATGAAAAACTGAGGCACTTTTTGATGTGTGATTAGCGTTTAGCGCTAATCGCACATCGCTAAGGGAAATAGGCCAAAATGGAAGCCCCCTCATGGCTCGGCTACCAACAGGCCCGAAATTCACAAATTCACAGGAATTTCTTCACATAGGTTTGGAAAAGGGGCAAAGACAGTTCTAAAGGCAACAGAGGGCTGAACAGCAGCCATAAAATGTCGATGGGACAATTTAAAGCATTCAGAAGACATTAAAGAGCCCAGGTTCAGTGAAAGTGTATCAGAGGAAGCGGCGAAGACTATCAGTTAGTGTTTTTGGTGGAAATCCGTATTTCCAAAGCAGGAGAACATTGAAGGCCCCAAGCAAAGTCAAAGAAAGCGGTGAAGCTATTTCAAAACTCTCAAATCACAGTTAATGCACCTCAGAACCACTCAAGAGCAGGGGATCAAAACCCAAAGCACAGTTATGGCTAAGTGATCAGCACAGAGCCATAAAGACAACACATTAACTCTTTTGATACAGCTGCCCCCAACGCAGCTCGAAGATATTTTCTTGCATTTATTTCAGGCATATGTTAGGTTAAAGACACTTATTATATCAGATCTATCTCAGATCTGATTCTTGTAGATATTTTACTTATAAAACCACCCTAATTTACTGTTTAGGGGGTTGGTTGGTTAATGCACTCCAAGAGAGACTCGCTCTGTATATCTGATATGTTTTCTTTAATCAAAGACTACTAAAAGCTTGGACGACGGACTGTCTATTGTGTTATTAATGTTCTGAAGAATGAATATGGAATTCTTGTGCTGCAACATGACTCAATAAGTGTTTCGTATCTCTGTTTTAAATTCATATATGTTTATATCATAAATATATCACCATCTAAATAGTAGAAAGAAAGATTAGCTTATAACTTGCTTGGCTACACTCTATGCTCAATTGTTGCTGTTTCTTTATGTTTTCATCTGAATTGGTAATGAATATGAATTCCTTTTGGCTCATATTCCCCCTAATTCACTCGTGTTTGACAGTTATCTAGGGATTCTTGACTGCTCCTAGATAGAGCTCATTCACCTTCCCTCTGTTAAGCTGAATGAGAAATTATTAATTGCTTCTCATTCCTTAGCCCTCATTCCATCCTTTTAGCTTGAATCATTGTTTCATGTGCAGCTAGCTTGCTCCATATTCTTCTTGTGACCAAGAAAATGCACCAACAGTCCTAATCCTTGACTCCATGCCCAATGGTTTGAAACTCTCACAGTATACTTACCTCTCTACTTGGAAGCCTCATCCATCCCACCAAACTCAAACAAAACCCCTTGAACTCAATAACTAGCCTAAAATCATCATCAACAAAATTAAATTATAAAGAGAGAGCCCTCTCTGATTACAGGTAGGCTAGGACCTGTAGTCCAAAGATTGGTTTGTGGTTACCTCGGCCGTATTCCCTTGGGAGTCAAAGGGAACAACCTGAGTGATAACATAATGGCAACTCCACTGTGGAACAATGAATTTTCCAATTGCTGTATATTCCTTAAAACTACAAATGAAGCCTGAATGTCAGCCAGGGAGCCTTTGAAACTGTTCTTGCTTTGCATTTATAGGAGTAAATAAATGCTGCTTCAGTCAATCTTCATGCTAGTTTTAAGTTATACATATTCATTCCAACATTTGATGAGTTCCTTGCTAATTCTAAAAACATTCACAAAAAATACCAAAACAAGTTCAGAATCTGGCTCCCAAAAGGAACTCACATTATACAAGGTCAAATCCAAACCCAAATCCCCCAGCTGCTTTTCAAAATCCCAATTTGATCCAAAGAAACCTCAGGAAGCTAGAACGAAGAGAAGATTTTGCTGATTCTAGTCCTGAAACAATCCAGCCAAGCTATGTTCCAACCCCTGTCAAAGTTTTATTTCATTCAACCCCTACTTCCCCTGGTTCATCATCCACCTCTCAAAGCACTCCTTCCACACCTCCATTCACTGCACATACTCCCATTACCACCACTGTTGTTACAGCTGTTCTGGTTGTTCCTGTTGTCCCACTTATCCCTGTGAATATGGCGAATAGATATGCTCTGTTACAGTTGCCTGCTAATCCAGGGGCTATGCCTCAGGATTACCAAACTAAAATCACATATTTTGATGGAACTGGTTCTTGCACAACCCTTCAACATACCAAGAAAATGCAAGACTATTTTGAGAACTACGAGATTGATGATGATAGCGTGAGAATGAAGATTTTCGTCCAAAGTTTGTGTCAGGACTTGGTTTAGAGCACTCACAACCAATTCCATAGCAGACCCAGAAGCCTTATACCAGTCATTTATCAACAGATGGGAGAAAAAGAAAGACCCCTTGCATATATTATCTAAATATGACACCATCAAAAGAGGCCCTCAAGAGTCTATCTTGGACTATTGTGCAAGATTCAATAATGTTTATAATGTAATACCACAAAACTTAAGACCTCCACCTAATCTTGCTTTGTATAAATTCCCTGATGGTTTTGATACTGACATGGCTTATCAGTTAAGGGAAAGAGCCCCTAAAACCCTTGCAGACATGCAAAATGTTGTTGTTAGCATAGAGGCAAATCTAATTGCCAAAAGAAACAGAGCTAGAACTGAGAGAAGAACCACCTTTAAAGAGGAACCCTCAGCCTTAGATCAAAAGCTGGATGCTATTATTAGTGGCATGCACATGCAGGGAGACAGAGTGGAGAGTGTTGAGAGGAAGTCATCATGGGAAGGACAACAACCTAATACCATAAGGAACCCAAATTTCTGGAAAACTCAGAACACAAATGTTGGTAGGTCTAGCCCAGACCATGATGTAAGGCCTCCTTTTCATGAAAATTATGTTGAAGCATCTGCATCTAGTGAACAGACAGAAGACACTCACATGAACCTAGTGGATTTGAAGGCTGAGCAACAAATTTTCCTAACCCAAGCAAACCAAGATGAGCATGACTTTAATCAATTTCAAACTAAGTCTGGTGAGTCTTTTGACTTTAAAAAAGTTTATCATTCAGCTGTTTATGAGGTCCAAAAACAGTATAAGTTGAGGACAAGAACCATAGATGTGCCCGAAAAGGTTAAACCAAGTGATACCAAACAGCCTAAGAAAATCAAAGAAAAGGCTGCCCCCATAGAAACTGTTGATAAAACAATTCCAAATCAAAAGGATGTCACTGTAGAGGATGTCACAGACATGCAACCCTTTAATGATCATTCTCTGCCACCTTCTTCCTCAAAACAAGATTTGAACATCTATCCTAAAAAACTTTCCAAATCAGAAATAGTTCAAGAAATCAACGAAGAACAAGAAAAAACCGCTGAAAGTGCAATTGAAAAGAGAAAATCTGCCAGTCACAATATTAAATCACAGTAAAAAAAACCTTTTTATTTAGAGGCAGAAATAGGTAAACTGAAGATATCCATCCCTTTATATGAACTTGCCAAACATGATATCTATAGGCAGCAAATCAAAAGATCACTGCAAATGCCAGAAAATAGGGATCATGTGAATGTATTAGATGATCAACCTGAGCTCCTTTTCGGTCCTGAAGTCAATGGTAAAACAGGACATGGAGCTGTGTTACCATTCTATGTCAGTTTGCACATTCATGATAAAGTATTGCATAATGCTATGTTTGAATCAGGTGCCTCACACAACCTTATGCCCAAAGCTGTAATGGAGAAGCTAAACCTTGATGTTACAAGACCCTACAAAGACTTATTTTCCTTTGACTCAAGTCAGGTCAAGTGTTTAGGCTTAATCAAAGACTTATGTGTCTCGTTAGTCCAATATCCCAACAAGACAATCCTCATGGATGTGGTGGTTGCTGACATTCCACCAAAGTATGGCATGCTATTGTCAAGATCTTGGGGAGCAAAACTCCAAGGATATCTCCAACTAGACCTCTCTTATGCCACTATATCTATCTTTGGGCAACCAAAGAGACTGTATAGACAAACATTGATGAAATATGTGGTAACTAGTGAGGACAAGCCCCAAAATTTTCCTATTTTTTCAATCCATTCTGATATGGATTCTTTTATTCTATTTAATGATGAAACAAGTCCTCCCACTGATGATAAGCCATTGGCTTTAGAACTGGACACACACACCAATGAAGAATTGGTTGCCCATACAGATGAAACTGTTAAAGCAATCAAGGCAACCAGCATACAAGAAGAACCTCCCCAAATAGAAAATTCAAATCTGCCCACTGCAAGAATGACTGAAACTCTTGATACTAACCACAAGCAAGAAATCACATGGTATTTAGAGTTTGATGGCTCTGTCAACAAGTTAGGAGCAGGGGCAGGTGTATGGATTCACAATACACATAACAATCATGCAGAAGGCCATGCCTACAGATTGAATTTCAAATGCACCAATAACATGGCAGAGTATGAGGCTCTCCTTTTAGGCCTTAAACTGCTCAAAGCTCTAGGAGCTGCGAAAGTATCCATTCTAGGTGACTCAGATTTAGTCATACAGCAAATGAAAGGCAACTTTGTTACTAATGACAATAGAATGAGGGCCTATAGGACTGCTGCCACTAATATACTCAATGCATTCACTGAATCCAAGCTTGCCAAGATCTCAAGAGATCATAACATTCATGCACATAGCCTAGCCACTTTTGCTAGTACATGCAAGCTGCCCTTTGAGCCAAATCACCATTTCACTGCTGAGATAAAACATAGGCCTGCTATCCCAAATAATGTTAAAAATTGGCAAGTGTTTGAAAATGATACCCAGATTAACTATTTCCTCACTCTTGAGCATGAGTTTTCAAATAGTAACATTGACATGGATGCTATGACGGATGAACAACAGCAAACAAATAAAAATCAGCAGGCTGTAACCGCTGTAACATCCAAACAAATGCTAAACCCAACTGTTTTTGACAATGCAAACATAGAAGAGCTGAAACAGATGCATTTGGAGGAAATAGCCGAAACAGAGGCCGAGATCGTTGATCTAAAAGATAACTTTCTCCCTGCTGGCCTCACTCCATTAGAAGATATGTTTGATGCAAATGATGTTCCTAAAAAACCAAAAATGTAGCCCTTAAATGCTACTATAGAAGAACACAACATTGGGACAGTAGAGAAGCCCAAAATGATCAAACTATCTCAATCTTTGCCACATGATCAAAAGCCCAAATATGTTGATTTGTTCAAAGAATTCCAATATGTATTTTCTTGGAGTTATGAGGACTTGAAGTCCTATGACACCTCAGTGATCCAAAACACCATTCCCTTAAAACCAAATCAAAATCCCTTCAAACAGAAACTAAGGAGAATCAATCATGTGCTTCTCTCGTTGATTGAAAAGGAAGTGAAAAGAATGTTTGAAGCAGGCATCATAGCACCCATCAGATTTTCTGAATTGGTATCCAATCTTGTTCCCACAAGAAAGAAGACAGGTGAGATTAGGCTATGTGTAGATCTAAGAAATTTAAACCAAGTCTCTCTAAAATACCACTACCCATTGCCAAAAATGGACCACATCCTACAAAGAGTAGTGGGGTCATCTAGAATCTCTTTGATAGATGGCTTTTTAGGTTTCAATCAAATACTGGTTCACCCAGATGACCAAGACAAGACAACCTTTACCACACCGTGGGGAACATTTAAATATGTGAAGATGCCTTTTGGACTTAAAAACACTGGTGCTACCTTTCAAAGGGCAATGGATATTGCATTTGCCAAGGAAATGCATGATTTCCTAGTTGTCTACCTCGATGACTTAACCCCTTTCTCCAAATCTGATCAAGAGCACCTAAAACATTTGAGGAAAATATTCATGACATGTAGGAAATATGGCATTTCCTTGAACCCCAAGAAGTCTCTCTTTGGCCTTGAAGAAGGTAAATTACTAGGCCATATCATATCAAAAGATGGTATTAGAATAGATCCGGAAAGGATCCAAGCCATTTTGCAAATCCCATATCCAAGAAACATAAAAGAGTTGCAAGCATTCCTTGGAAAGATCAATTTCCTAAGGAGATTTATCCCAAATCTAGCCGAGCTGATAAGACTGTTAAGCAACATGTTAAAAAAGGATGCCAAGGTAAAATGGTCTCTCAAAACCAATCAAGTCTTTGAGAGTATCAAAACTTCCTTAACCCAAGCCCCAGTCCTCACAAGTCCACAATTTGATAGGGACTTCATCATATTCTCATTTACATCTGAGCACACCATAGCTGCTATCCTTTTGCAAAAGGATGATCAAGGAGCTGAAAATCCAATTGCATTTTTCAGCTGAGCCTTAAGAGATGCTCCTTTGAAGTACCGAATCATGGAGAAGCAGGCCTATGCCCTTTTTAAAAAAATCAAAGATTTCTGAGTTTACGTTTTATATTCACATGTGATTGCCTGTGTCCCAAATGTTGTTGTAAAAGACATATTAACCCAAGAGGGTCTAGAAGGAAAAAGAGGCAAGTGGATTGCTAACATCCTTGAGTATGACATAAAAATAAAACCAACCAAGCTCATAAAGGGACAAGGTTTAGCCAAACTGATGTCTGAAACAAACTTTCAAGCCTTAGACATTAACCAACTGGACAATGAACAGGAGCTAGCGACTCCACAGATCAGTGAAACCTTTTTGCAATCCCCATGGTATGCTGATATATGCTTTGTATTGTTAAACTTGTTTGCTCCCCCAGGATTGTCTAGAACCAAGAAAAGGTTTTTAAAGATGAAAGCTTCAAAGTTTTGTGTCATAGATGGTGCTTTATTTTGGAAAAATCATGAAGGCATATTGCTTAATTGTTTAAACATGAATGAAACTAACAATGTCATGAAAGAATTCCATGCAGGGGACTGTGGAGGACATCTATATTGGAATTCCACTGTAGATAAAATTTTAAGGGCTGGTTTCTATTGGCCCTCTCTATTTGCAAATGTAAAGAAGTTTGCTATCTCATGTCATAAATGCCAAATCTTTGAGGGCAAAAGAAATCTGTTACCTCTACCTCTTAAGCCCATCTCAACCAAAAAGCCTTTTCAACAATGGGGTCTTGACTTCATTGGAGAGATCAACCCCTCTTCCTCAGGCCAGCATAAGTGGATTCTAACAGCCACCGACTATTTCACTAAGTGGATTGAAGCCATCCCATGTAGACAGGCCAATGACTCCATCATTATCCAATTCCCTGAGACCAACATCCTATCTAGATTTGGCTGCCCTGAGAAGATCATTACTGATAACGCCGCTGCCTTCAAATCCCAAAAGATGATCAATTTTTGCCATAAATTTCACATTACCTTGGGCCACTTCACAGCCTATTACCCTCAAGGTAATGGCTTGGCCGAATCATCCAAAAAAAGCCTCATCAACATCATAAAGAAACAGCTAGAGGAAAAAAAAATAACTGGCATAGAAAGCTCACAAATGCCCTATGGGCAGATAGACTTTCAACAAAGAAATCCATTGGGATGAGCCCTTATGAGCTGGTGTATGGCATGGAGGCCAGATTTCCATCTTCCTTGGGCATTCCTATAATCAAACTGTTACAAGAGATCCAAGCAGAACCAAATGATATTCAAAGAAGAATAAACCAGACTATTCATCTTCAGCAAATAACAGAGCTCAAATTTTTCAAGAGAAGCTAAAAAAGATGTTTGATAAGAGAGCTAAGGCTGAAGATTTCTGTGTTGGCAACAAAGTTCTAAGGTGGGACTCATGAAGAGAAGACAAAGGCAAACATGAAAAATTTGAGTTTTTTATGGAAAGGTCCATTTGTTATCAGTGTTGTGCAGGGCAATAACACATATTTCCTCAAATCTGTAGAGGACGACATAACTGAAGAAGGCCCTGTCAATGGTTGAATGCTAAAGCATTATTATGATCCCTGTTGTTGAACACAACGCAACAGTATTATATTTGTACATAAATACTTGTATTTTCAGCACTTTGTTTTTTTTTTAGCAGGCTGAATAATGGAACAGTGCAGCAGAGTTTTTCTAAAGGCAGAACCAAAGCAAGTCCTCCATCCAGATCTCTATCATTTCATCAATCACAACAAAAGAGTAGGCAGTTCTTTCCATCAATGGTATTAAAAAGAGAAGAAGATTTTCAGCTTACATCAGCACCCTTTTTCAAGACAGAATCAAGGGAAGTGCTCCAGTTTTGTTCCCCTATGTTGTGTTTATTTCAAAGGCAGGTTCTTAGGCATAGGTGCATGTAATAATAGAGCATGCAGAAGAAAGCAGGGGATGCTGCTATGGTATAAAAATTCAGTTGATGAGAATGTTGTGTTCAGGTTTCAAAGTTTCAATCATTTGACAGCCAGCACAAGGGAAGTTTCAGTCTACAACAACAATAGAAGATCAAGGAAGTCTGACCTATTGTTCTTGGCTTTTCGCAAGGAAAAGCCATCCCCAAGTGGAGCCACTGTTAGCCTCCTATTGCAACAGGTGTTCATCTTTCATGATTGACAGTTGAAAGTGCCAAATATGTCATACTTTTCATGCTGCAATGCTCCATATTTCCAAAAGAGGCCAAAGAAAAGGCCATGAAAGTCTGCCAGTATAAATGCCACTGCTGTATTCCAATTTTGATGAGTTATTCATTTTCGAAGAATTTTCTGTTAAGGGAAGGCCAAACAGCTTAATCTTGGCTTCCCTAGGTTTCAATTTTTTGTTCTAGAATGTAGAGAATGAAAATCTATCCAAACAGTTTAATCTTGGCAGATTTGTAGGTAGGTAGAGAAACCAAGGAGCCTAACTGCTTAATCTAGGCCCTTGGAAGAAATAAGTGTAGATTTAGATAGGAGGACAGCAAAAAGAAAAAAGGATAATCAGGGTCTGCAAGTCCAAGCGCACCCATGCAAAAAGAAGAAAAAATGCTAGGTAAGTAGGCTGGTAAGTAGTTTTGTGGTTGCAGAATCAAGTTGTGTGATCCATTTCATGTTTTCAAGTGTTATATCTATTCAGATCACAAGTGCAAGGAAATTCCCGTTGGGAGGAGCTCAAGTAAGGCATGTCTAACTCCCCCTTCTTCTCATTCCCCAAATCACTCACTAACATCCCCTTGAGGACCTTGGGATCTACCCAACCAGTCATGTTATCACTTCATTTTTGTAAAGCACCAAGTTAAGCTTTGACTTTCTTTAGTGAAAAGAAGCCACATTTCTTGTGTAAAATCATGTCTCCACAGTCCATTCACTTCCTATGTCTAAGTTTTAGCTCACAAACTTAGCCTCTCCCCTACACTTCACCTCACCAATTCATATTAACTCCTACCTCTACTATTTAGCTCTCTAGATCATTTCCCTACCCCCTATTTTACAAAAAAACTATATAAAACCCAAAAAATATTACATATCCCACCCTATAGCACTATAGCTATGTACATACAGTTCTGGGATATGATAGTCCACCTGGGACTATTATGAACCCATCCGTTTCATAACCCTGGGATTGGTCTAAACCTCTGGTTAGGCCAATAACCTATATCCACCACTTTACCCTTAAAAACCTTATAATTCTACCTTCGCAATCATTTTCCCAATGTCCAATGTTTAATAGTTTTTTGGTTAAACATTAAATTAACCCGCGACCCACATTAACCAAGTTTTTTGACCCCCTCGGCGCGTTTTTATTTAAAAATGTCGGGCAGGTCCTATCCCTAACCCCCTATCACCTCACCTTTACCGCCAGCCGTCCGATGGATAGCGCCCGAGATCAACAGTGTGCGGTTATTCCAGCGCCCCTATCTACCGGAGGTTAACGTCCAGGGGATGGGCAATTTCCCCGTCGTACCCCTGCCACGTGTCAGCCTCCCGGTGTGTTCAGAGGCCCCTTCCCCAATACCGCCTATGCCAAAAGGTGGTGTGGGGAAAACCGGATACCGCCTTCTGCCCTCCTACGTTAGCACCACGTCATCATGATGTCATCATCCTGCATCAGCCTCCTGCCACCACGTCCTTGCCACATCATTACCACATCGCTGCCACTGTACTGCCACGTCATCACCCCTACCGTACCACCACATCACCCGACCATACTGCTGATGCCACCCTGCCACATCACCGCCATACTAGGACCCACCGTTGACGTCATGCTGATGTCATCATCAAAAAGGGCGAAGCGCGAAATCTGCACAACGGATGCCCGGAATGAAAAACCGAGGCAGTTTTTGATGCGTGATTAGCGCTTAGCGCTAATCGCGCATCGCTAAGGGAAATAGGCCAAAATGGAAGCCCCCTCATGGCTCGACTACTAGCAGGCCCGAAATTCACAAATTAACAGGAATTTCTTCACATAGTTTCGGAAAAGGGGAAAAGACAGTTCTAAAGGCAACATAGGGCCGAACAGCAGCCATAAAATGTCGATGGGACAGTTTAAAGCATTCAGAAGACATTAAAGAGCCCAGGTTCAGTGAAAGTGTATCAGAGGAAGCGGCGAAGACTATCAGTTAGTGTTTTTGGTGGAAATCTGTATTTCCAAAGCAGGAGAACATTGAAGGCCCCAAGCAAAGTCAAAGAAAGTGGTGAAGCTATTTCAAAACTCTCAAATCACAGTTAATGCACCTCAGAACCACTCAAGAGCAGGGGATCAAAACCCAAAGCACAGTTATGGCTAAGTGATCAGCACAGAGCCATAAAGACAACACATTAACTCTTTTGATACGGCTGCCCCCAGTGCAACTCGAAGATATTTTCTTACATTTATTTCAATCATATGTTAGGTTAAGAACACTTATTATATCAGATCTATCTCAGATCTGATTCTTGTAGATATTTTACTTATAAAACCACCCTAATTTACTGTTTAGGGGGTTGGTTGGTTAATGCACTCCAAGAGAGACTCGCTTTGTATATCTGATATGTTTTCTTTAATCAAAGACTGCTAAAAGCTTGGAGGACGGACTATCTACTGTGTTATTAATGTTCTGAAGAATGAATATGGAATTCTTGTGCTGCAACATGACTCAATAAGTGTTTCTTATCTCTGTTTTAAATTCATATATGTTTATATCATACATATATCACCATCTAAATAGCAGAAAGAAAGATTAGCTTAGAACTTGCTTGGCTGCACTCTATGCTCAATTTATGCTGTTTCTTTATGTTTTCATATGAATTGGTAATGAATATGAATTCCCTTTGGTTCATATTCCCCCTAATTCACTCGTGTTTCACAGTTATCTAGGGATTCTTGACTGCTCCTAGATAGAGCTCATTCACCTTCCCTCTATTAAGCTGAATGAGAAATTATTAATTGCTTCTCATTCCTTAGCCCTCATTCCATCCTTTTAGCTTGAATCATTGTTTCATGTGCATCTAGATTGCTCCATATTCTTCTTGTGACCAAGAAAACGCACCAGCAGTCTTAATCCTTCACTCTATGCCCAATGGTTTGAAACTCTCACAGTATACTTACCTCTCTACTTGGAAGCCTCATCCATCCCACCAAACTCAAACAAAACCCCTTGAACTCAATAACTAGCCTAAAATCATCATCAACAAAGTTAAATTATAAAGAGAGAGCCCTCTCTGATTTCAGGTAGGCTAGGACCTACAGTCCAAAGATTGGTTTGTGGTTACCTCGGCCGTATTCCCTTGGGATTCAAAGGGAACAACCTGAGTGATAACAACCCCAACATCATTATCAAATCAACCATTTCTGGGAAAATGGTCCCATTATCGCCAATCAGAGCTGCTACACCAAACAAAAAAGGAGCTACTCTTAAGGTTTGGACTGGGTGGTTATCCCCTATGTTGTTGCTGTGAATTTCGAGGCTTCAACAGAACCTAAACCTTTGTTGGAAAAGGATGAAGAAATGGTAAAAGAAGATAAGCCAGGTGCAAAGAAAGCACATTATTGTGCACAGTTTTGGGTTGCTACCCCACTTACAACAAAACCTTTTTGTTGTCAACAACGAGGTATAATTCAGATTCTTTGGGTATGCTACATGAAATGATAATTGTGACAGAGGTCACTATGAATCAAAGATAACATAACAGATTTGGATGTGGGCAAAGATTATATTTCTATTTCTAATGATAACCATGCCATCACTATAGCATCAATTTGATACCATTACATAGTTCTATGTTTTAGCTTTACCTCCTCCAACTTGTTGTAGATGTTTTGGAATCAAAATTGTTGGTAGTCAACTAAGTCAATCTTCACAGCAACAAAACACTCCATGAAATCAAGAGAATGTTAGTGAAATAGAATCATCTTCCAACAAATTATAGATAAAATGGTTTGAAATTGTTTCATGTTTTCATCTTTACTTCTGTACAATTGCTTCAGAAATACTCTATGGTATATCTGAATGTACATGTTGCATTTATCGACATTTGGAGAAGGTTTCCCTTGTTGTATTCTAAGAAGGTTTAGTGAGACCATCTAATACTACTTTCTCAGATAAGGTGTTTTTTATTAAAATTTTAACATGATAAATTAAATTATGATACAATTCGCTCTTGGTATATCATCATTTTAGTGGGAATTTTGTGGAAAATTTGCAAGCTATGGTAGGATATCTCAGGTCATTGAAATGCATCTAAATAGTACAATTTCTCAAAGACTACCCTTAGAAAATAAACCGACTAGAAAAGGGGAAAAACGTATTGATGATATCGAACATAAACAAATATATTAGATTTCTAGGAGTATCGAATTTGCAAGGAACTTCCTGGATCCAAGAAGATAAGGCAGATATGCGTCATGATGAAAATATGAAAATATATTATGGAAGAATTCATCCATAAAATGTGAAGAGGTAATAATAGGTGACTGGGATGACTATATGCAATATTTTCTCATTAAGGAGGACATGTGCTTCTTCAAAAGAGTGCATCTCTTTCTTTGACCCTTGAAGCATTAGAGTATGAGCTTTGCATTATCACACTAATAAATAATTTGGAAACAACTATTTCATTTGCTTCACTAGGTTTGATTAATTTGTTCAATGTTGGAGGGGCTATTAAGACATTAGTCTATGATATAAGGGGAAAATAAGTAGGACTATAAATTCCAACAATGAATATCAAAGTGCCTAGTGGGATCTTTAGTCACAAACTTCTCTTTGATCTCACCCTTGACCTTTTGACTATGATGTTGTAAAAATCTATTGAAATCTAGCTCTGGAACCTCATTCATAATGGAAATATTGTCAAAAATTACAAGTCATTTCCATATGGAATATATTATTTTGTAATATGTATGAAAGTATAAAATGATAAAAGTTAGATTGGATTTAAATAGAATAGGAAGAGTCACAGGGAATTGAAAAAGGTCATGGGAAGGTGAAGGATCACCCCCCACATTTGTATAAATACATCCACATGACTCTAATGTTGGGTTACAGGTGAGGGGCTTAAACGCTTAAGTCTTTTAGCATAACTATTAATACTTAGAGCTTGGAGCACTCTTTCTCTTGGAAACTTTTGAGCTTGAGTTTTGGTGAGGCTAGGAGCCTATCTTAGAGATGATATTTGTATCCTACATTCCAATACTATATTTTGGTGGGCCTGTAGTACTTGTATTTGTATTTGCAACATTATTAATGAGAAGATCCTCACTTTTGGCATAAATTCCCATGTATTCCTTTGTTGATTGTAATGGATAATTGATACTCCAATCATGTGTGCATGTGTGATTTCATATTGGTTATACATTTATGAACTAATTTAGAGACTATTTCTTATACATTTTCTTTGAATATTTTCTCTCACATTCCACACTAATGCTAATAACTAATTGTGAACTAACATGCAACTAACATCTAGTACTTATGTCTCAGATGGTTTTGGGCAACTGACTCCTCTTTGAGATGTAGTTCTTCTTGTTGTTTTTCTACTATATTCTTGCACAATGATTTGCGATTTTGTCAAGTGTGGGTTGATTTTGTCCTCATTCTTTGGGTTTTTCATACTTTTCTTGATACTAACCTCTCTTCACTTGACATCCAAGAGGAAAAAAATCATATGTGGTATCCAAACCCACATACCAAATGGGGTTCCTATCAAAAATTGTGTGAGGTATGATTGGGACTTCACACTAGGGAGATCCACTTACTCTTGGAAGTACATTTTTCCTCGTCAATAGATTTTGTGTTAGATGGAGGGTAGATGACATGCTAACCCTCTGGAGCTTACGTCTTAAGTTTTATTTTAAATGGCTCCTTCCCAAATCTCTATTTGGGGTTGTTTTTCTGGAAGTGTAGATATTGGTATCCCCGTTAAGATAATTGATATCTTGTATGAAAATAATATTGATGCACGATGGTGAAATATTTGCATTTAAACATATGCTTCATTTTCTTCAACATTGTGTTTCTAATGATGTGCATTGTAAACATGTCATTTGTATACTTTTCATTTTTATGCTTGAACATCATTCCAAAGCATGGTTTGTGTTAGCCTCCTGTTGCAATAGGTGTTCATATTTCATGATGGGCTGTTTGAAAGTGCCAAATATGTCATACTTTGCATGCTGCAATGCTCCATATTTCCAGAAAGAGGCCAAAGAGGAGGCCATGAAAGTGTGCTAGTCTAAATGCCACTGTTGTTTTCCATTTTGATGTTTTAATCAAGTTTTGAAGAGTTTTCAGTTAAGGGAAGGCCAAACAGCTTAATCTTGGCCTCCCTAGGTTTCAATTTCTTGTTGTAGAATGTAGAGAATGAAAATCTATCCAAACAGTTTAATATTGGCAGATTTGTAGATAGGTAGAGAAACAAAGGATCCCAACTGCTTAATCTGGGCCCTTGGAAGAAATAAGTGTAGATTTATATAGGAGGACAGCAAAAAGAAAAAAGGGTAATCAGGGTTTGCAAGTCTAAGTGCACCCTTCCTAAAGTAACAAAAAATGCTAGGTATATTAAGCTGGGTAGGTAGCCTGGGGTTGCAGAAGCAAGATCATCTTCAGTTTTGGCCTTGACAAAGAAAGATCATCTCATCAGTGGCAGAAGTACCAATGCTGTGTTATGATGGAAAGGTTTGGAAGCATGTCTAATTCCCCTTGACTCACCCTAAAATTCTCTTACTAACATCCCCCTAAAGGACCTTGGGATCTGCCCAACAAGTCCTAGTTTTACTTCATTTTTGTGAAACATCAAGTTAAATGTTGGCTTTCCTCAAAGAAAAGAAGCCACATTTCATGTGTAAAATCAGTCTCTCACTCTCATTGACCCCTATGTCTAAGTTTTACTTTTGAAACTTAGCCTTTTGCTCTACTTTCACCTCCTAAACTCATGTTAACTCCTAACTCTACAATATAGCTCCCTAACTACTTTCCCATCCCTATTGCTACTAAAACAATATAAAACCCAAAAATAATAATATCCCCACCCCTTGGCACTTATATTTAACCCTTTTGCGTCTGCCCCTTGGAATCAGTTAACCTCTGGTTGAACTAATAGCCATTTGTTTTCCCCCCCTTCATTAACCATTTTCTATGTCACTTCGCCTTCACATTTCATGATAGATTTGTGCAAAACATACTCATTGTTGTATAAAACCCATTTAAACCCTCATTATTAAAGTTTCCCACCCCCCCGCCGTATCAAAATACATAACAAAATGTGCGCGGGCCCCGTCCCTAACCATTTGTCACCTTATCCGTCCCGTCGACCGTTAGATCTAGCCCATCCAAGATCTGCGATGGGCGGGTCTTTTCCTGTCCCGATGTGCCGAGGGTTAACGTCTGGGAGATGGGCGGTTTTCCCGGCCGTACTCCCGCCACGTGTCGCCCTCGCGGCTGTGTCGGGACCCCCTCTGCAGAAACTGCTTCTGCGCAAAAGCGGTGCGATACGAAACCATATATTGCTTCCCCTGTGTGACGTCGGCGCCACGTCTTCCCATGACGTCACCTCCGCACCGCCGATGCTCTGCCACGTTGCTGCCACCTCACCGCTATGTGCTCGCCCCCTGCCACCATGTCATTGCTACGTCACTGCCCCGTCAGCTGCCACGTCACCCGTCTGAACCCGGGACCCGTCGGTGACGTCAGGTTGACGTCATCCCAACAAAAGAACCAAAAGCGCTAAAATGTCATTTTTTGTATAAAAAGCGCACAAACGACCATTTTGGGTCATTTTCATTGGTCAATTTGTAAAGTTCTGGTTCGCTGTTTTCACCATTTTTACTCCCAAAGCTCGGATTCAACCAACCAAGCCATTGCAGTCTGTAATTCGACTCAATAGCTTGCCATTGTACCAGCTCGTCCACCCTCAGAGCCCTTTTAACCAAGTATTTGCCAAATTTCCCCCTCTTCGCCCCTGTTTTTCCCGTTTTTCTCCATTTTTACATACTGCAAACCTGCAAATTCCTCAATTAGAAACTTTACTGCACCTAACACTTCCCCATAATCCACTGATAAGCCTTCACCTCAGAAGGAACCTTGTAAACTTGCGCCCATTTACAATTGCACTGTCAAAAAGCTCCTTTTAAAGCTCGGCCTCCAGACAAAATCTTGTAACAGCCCAGCATTGCCTAATTCTGCCTCATCCTACTGGAAATGTCAGTCCTTTAAGCTGCAATTATCCTTTTCCCTTATGCATTTTTCCCCGCAGTCCCCAAATCCAGAGAATTCACTAAGGAGAAGGGAAATTGGCCAAAAAACTCTGCAAAGGTTGCCTCTTTCATCATACTGCCAAACAGTCATAGCCATTGTTACATTTGAATTCAGTCCCAGGTTCCTCTGCTAGTCTTCACAAACAGGCTTGTTTAGCCAACTGTTGCCTTGATTTTCCTTCCAAGCTCAAACATTGAAAGGTTGCACAATGGCCACTCCATTAGCTCTAAACATCACTCCCATGAATCAACCAAGCAAAGAGCTTGAGTCAATGGCCTTGGCTAACACAGATTATCTTATTCAAGACCTAGTTGGGGACAAGAATCATTTTCATACCTATTTCCAGCTAAGAAACAGCTTTATAAACAACTCTGACAGGTATGGCATATGGGATTCCAATTTGCCACATTATTTCCTCCCTTCTGTCAACATTTTTCCTGAGATTATTCACCTATGTGCTGAAAACTATGAGCCAAATCAGAGAGTTGTCAAGTCTCCATCTGGGAGCATACTTTTTTATATCACTCTTGACTCCATCAACAAGATGTTAAATTTCAAATAGACTGAGCTACTATTTCCTTTCTCCATGAAGCACTTGCTGGATGAAGCCTCCTGGCTCCCCAGCCCCAAGGTTGAAAGAATTGCTAAGACATTTATGAGGGCAGATTGCCAACCTCAGGACCCACCTCCATTCCTATATGTCCATTTCAATGAGGTTGGCAAGCTACTTGTAGACATGATATCCTATGTGTTAGGCTTCAAAACAAGTGAACATGTGGATGGGACAGTGCTGGTTCTGTTGTCTTCATTCAGCCAAGGACAACCTCCTGCTATCAAGTATAATTATGCCAAGTTCATAGCAAACAAGATTCATGACCAGCTCATAAAGCTAGATAGGGAGGGAGTCTTCAAATATTCCTCATACATCTATCATTTATTCATGTATTATCAATCTAAAAGCTTCCAGTGTCCCATCAAGAAATTGGATTCAAAAGGAGAAAGAAGATCTGTTGTCTTCTGGTCATCAGTGTTTCATCAAGTACAACATTCTCCTTACTCTTACTATGAGTTCATTGACCAGTTTGTCTATCCAATCTCTTGCCTCTTAATGAAAGACCCTCCTCCCAGAATAGCTTATGAGATGCATAAGATATTACAGCTATATAAGAGCTACAAATTAGGTGATTGGTACCTATACTAGGATCACACTGTCATCAGAATCTATGGTTGTGAGCTTTGTCCTTATAAGCTCCCAAGATATGTACCAATGAGGCTATTTGACTTGGAATACTACAGGCAGCTTATCAATTCACATCTGACTCATTTTCATAGCACCAAGAAGAAGGCTCGCCTAAAATTTAAAGACCACCTAGGCCCCTTTATCATGAACAAGAAGGAAGGTTGGCAAGATGCTGACCTAATACTGAAGGATCAACTTAAGTTGAAAAGAAGTTTCTGGTGGGTCCCTTATGACCCACTTGGCTTTATTAGTGCCAGAAGAGTCAAATATAGATTGACACCCTATGAACACTGCAAAATCCCACATATTGAAAAATATGCTAATCAAGATGTGTGGGCACAAGGCACATTAGTTGAAGAATTCACTCAGGAGGAAATTATGGAGCACAATACTAAAGATCTTGAAAAAACTCTTGACTTGGATTCTGCTGACCAGGTAACTTTCAAGCTGCCATACCAAGTTGAGGAGGGTACATCTACAGCTGCAGCTTCACAAGCTACCCAAGGAGCATCTACATCAGCAACAGGTACAGCTAAAGGAAAAGAGCCAATGGATACAGAACAGGTGATCATAGAGCAGCCTGCCACTTCAATGGAACACTCCCATGAACAGGCTCTTCCACAGCAAACAGAGGCACCCCAAATGCCAGTTTTACAAACTCCTGCCCATGAGGAAAGAGGCAGAAAACGAGACCGAGAAGACTCCACACTTGCTGGTGGATCTACGCAGCAGCCTGAATCTAAAAAGCAAAGAGTTGATCCTCCATTTGAGGAGGAAATCAGTGAAGAAGTCATAGAAAGCCTGAGAAGGGAAGCGAGCCAGCATACACCTACAAGCTCTTTTCAGCAAGAGAAAGACATATAGCATGCCATGGAGGTGTCTTCCTTGACACAACAAAGCAAGAGACTAGCTAGCATCAAAGCCACTTTTAAAGAGATCAAAGCTCAAAATGAGCTGCTAAGAGTGTAATTGTATTACCAATTCCTAAAGGCAACACCTGCCAAGCAGGAAATATTGATGGCAGCATATGATATTAAAGAAGAAAGGATGATTCTCACCCACTTCAAGCCCAAGGTTCAACAGCCACAGTTAGCTGCAGACTATGTCAAGACAAGATTAGAAATCCTGGCCAAGGACATTCACCCCTGTTACAAGGAAAAGTGTCTACACAGAACTACTTATCCCACTAAGGTGTGATAGCTACCTTAGAAACAAACAAAACAAAGCTACTTTCATCTTTCCTTTATGAAGTATAGATGAGAGAAGAACAAAGAAGACCAACCTCTTTCTTGCGCTAATCTCCTAGTTCGATTCCTCTCTCTCTTGATAGTCTTTCGCTACTTGTTCCCTTGCACGCCCATCTTCACAGAGTACCTGTAAGATCACAGTAGCATAGCACTATACAAGAACATGGATCTATAATCATAAACAATCTAGGATCAGATGTAAATTGACCATACAAATGTAGCAAACATAAATGACACAAGAGTATGGAGGAAAGCTTGAATAGCTTTTATTGATAAACAAGAAAGAGCCAAGGGGAGTTACAACCAGTTGTTCTGACCCAGCATCATCCTCTCAGCAAGGAAGCCCCTCTTCACCTCATACAAAGCTTAGATCACCCAACAATATGATGTTGTATCAAGAAACCAATAGCAATTCCTTACAATATGCAAAATTCCAGCCTCTGGATCTCTAGGATGAGGGATCCATATATAGATATCTATAAGGGAGATGAGTCAACTTGTGATTTGATTAGTGTCTTCCCTTTGATAGTTCTTGCTTCCACTTGGAGATTGATGATCTCTTACTCATCCTTGGTCGAATTCAGAGAGGCAAGTGTCACAGGAGAAGTTTCTGGTAGTTTCCATGTCTCTCCACCTCTCGGAATGACACTGCCATTTGTCACTTCTCACCCATCGCACCCCATAGAAGGGCTTTTTGAAATGAAATGCACCCACACAGTGTGTTTAGGTGAGATGCAATGCACTTTGCCTATGGAGCAGCTGAAATGATCCTGTTTTGACCAATTCTAAGAAGTTTTTCATGGAGAACTTCTGGGAGAAGCTATAATCAGTTGACCTTGTTCCTTTAGGGGTTGGAACAACACTTTTAGGGACTTAGGAGCCCTTGGTTTATGGACATTTCATGCTTGGGGTTGCATTGCCCAAAAATGTCTATAATAGTTGCCCCCTAGAGCATGAGGTCGTTAATCTTTTGATGTCGGGTGAAATGCTTTATTATGAGGATCTGAAGTTCTTTCAAGCTGGGAGGAGACCTATAATAAGATACAATACAATACATTATCTTCATAATATTTTCATGATCCACTCAACTTTATAAATTCATTTTCATCTATATAGGACAGACAATCGTCTGAGTGTAGACTGATGATTCTGGTAGAGCCATCACCCCTTTGATTGGATGATTATCTGTGCAGCAATGATGTACATTTGATGTCTTTATTTTCCCAAATATATATCATAGCTCAGATGAATGAAATTAGATCCAGGGTCTTCAATCTCATTCGATCTTCACTCGAAGTACAAGTCAATCCATGTGAGAGATGTTCTAGAGTCGAACATTGAAAGACATCGCCTGATTACCAGCCAATGATGTAAGTTGTTAATAGGCGCGAGAGGAATCACCGATAATGATAATGACCCTCAAGGTACTGCAGTACAATTCACGTGGTGTGAATAAAGGACTTGGCATCGAACACCATGCAAAATCTTTTGGCCGAAGGTCATTGATGTAAACCTGTCGCCGGAAGTGAGAAACTTTCCATTGAGGCATGCAAGCTTCAAAGTACTGAATGGGGTGTTCCTAGATCGACTTCTTGGATAATGAGATGATGTCAACAAGAAGCGATCCATTATAGGAGGGCCTTAATGAATCCCACATCAATGACACGGAATGGAGAAAATGATTTTAATGGAGGTGAAAACGATCTGGTGATATAAGGTTCAGGGTGGTGGTCATGAAAGAATGGAGCGTAAATGTATTGTAGTGGGTGAGACACGGGTGAATTCTCTGAATGGCTTCTCTTGAACATATCGGCGACACTGACGTGATGGATTGGTAGCATTAACCCTAAATGTGGATGGTGTGATGGGACCATGGTGATGTGACCGGTGAATGAAACAACCCAACCCGACTTGGATGCGGAGTGAAAGTGTCATGTTCAAGAGCGACTTGCTACCAACAAAGTTTCTTCAAGTTTTCTTCCCAATTTTTCCCCAGTCATTGCTGACCAATACCTCCTTATTTTTGTCAAGTTTGAGGAGGATAACATATGCTTTTCCTATAATTTGACCTTCGGGCAAACCCATTGCTATGTTTTAACGAGCCTAGCGATAGTGAAACTCGTTCTCGTCTATAGACAAGTTTGTCGCTATTAAGTTTTAACAAGTTTAACGACAAAGATAACTCGGTCCTTTTCAATTTTAGAGAGTCTGAAAAGGAACGTAAAGGAAACTCCAAAATTCCTTTTCCGTCATCTAATCCCTTAAGTTCGAAAAAGTATAAAACAATACAGAAGGGATGAATTTTCGATCCTTTTAACGAGCTGAACAAAACAAGCGCTCGATCTTTTTGTGTAATAATCCCTCAAGTCCAAAAAGATTGAAATTTAGAGGAGGGATAGCACTTCCAGTCCCTTTAACGAGCTGGAGAGGCCAATGGCTCGGCAATCTTTTCATATTTTATGAGTCAGTTGAAAAGAGCTTAAAGGAGACTCGTCTTTTGAGGAATGAGTGATAAAAATGGGTAGCAGCTGATTCCACGTAAGGTTTGGAATGTTCCAATCACGGCAGTGTTATAAGGATGGCTAGTGAGATCACTCTTCGCAGCTGTTCCTCAAAAGGGGTAAACAATCAAATGGAGGTGAATGATCGGCCAGTACAGAGTGGAGGTGATGGTGAGAACACGACCAAGGCTTTTAAAGGCTGAAGTACTACATTCACGATGGTTGTTTACCGGGAAATAGTTCATTTTTTAATGAGCTTAAATGCGGGGGGAAACATTTGCTCATGGCTTATGTTTATTTTTTAACGAGCTTGAACTATGTGCTAAAACTGCTCGATAAATCCAGTCATATAATAAGAATGTCTCATTTAAAAACGGCAATTTTTAGAGTTTTGCCCCACATCCTTTCTTTATGCAAGCTAGGAAACGACCAATCCTACGAGTTTAAAGGGTTAGAGGACCTACAAATTTAAAAAATAAATAGTCGCTCTTTGCTTGCACGCCAAAAGGTTTGCATGCCCCCAGGTATAAAACAGAGTTTCAAGGTTACCGCTCAATTTGCAAATAAAACATTTGTTTTATGAGGAAAGGCTTACCTCTTCTAGGTTACCAAAGATTGTTCTATTCACGTTGCAAACAAAACATTTCTTCAGCGATGTCTACTGAAATAGACAAAGGTGAGTGGAGGAGGCTACTCCAAACACGTAACTTTGACAAGAGAATCTTGTTCCAGAATAACTCCCTCTTCCAATCACGAACGGGAGTACAGACCAGTCATATACCCCTTGCGGAAACCTACCCTATACCTGAAGTTTTCCTGCCGAAGCAAACAAGGGTGCATGCCCCCTGGGTTTCAGTCATGTCTCCTGAATCACTCGTGCTCATCAGGTGGACGGAATGGAGATTGATGGGACATTCCTTGTGTGAAAAGACCATTCGGGGATGGTATATGACTATTTGCTCTGTGTGATCTGAGAAATGAAAGCTGGTCTACGAGCTTGACCACTCTTCCTTCGTGCGGAAAACACATCACTCTAAAGAGTGATGAGACAATGGCTCCCATGCAATAAATATAGTCTCGCCCAAGCAGTAGATTATAATCTAAGGGTCCTTGAACTACCATTACGTTCATGTGAACAATTTTCCCTCTCAGTGTTATGGGCACATTGGGAAGGATCCCTAACGGTCGACTGGTTCCTTTGTCAAAGCCTGTTATATTTCTCATCTCAGGCAAAAGCGATGGCGAACCAAGCGCTTTCCAAGCAGTCGAGGAAAGGATACTCACAGAAGCCCCTTCATCTATGATGGTACCAGCCATAACCATTCTATATACTTGAGCAATAATTCGGAATGGTACACTAGCTGGTAAACGGGGTCTACCTAGCTGATTCCAGTCGAAGGAGACAACTAGGTTGCTTGGAGGTGGGACCGAATAGACGGCCGGGTATGACTCTGACGAACTTCCTTCCTGTGGTAAAGGAATGGGTAAATTTCCCCCATTTTCATCGGAGTCTGTGCTTACGAAAAGAATTTGGACGGTGTCATCCTTATTCTCTTCTGTGATTGTATCATCTGAAGACGGAACCTCTGAAGGCAAGACCGGGTCAACTGCCGCCTCGACCTTTTGACTTTTGTCTGGTATGGGTTCAGATGGTTTGTCTTCAATGATAGATGCTTTAGCCGACCATCTGGGCGGGTCAGTCGGTTTTTCAACTAGTAACAGACTCGACAAGAGTTTTTTATATCCAGGAGGAAGTCGTAACGGTGAAACTGGATGATCGTCCAAAACTCTTTTAGCCTCGTCTAAGAAGGGACAACGGTGGATGGCATGATCACCTTCGCACAGTTTACAAGGAAATCTGTATTTTCCTTTTTGTCCTGGGGCTTCACTTTCACTAGTCGACGGTGTGTTTTCAACATGATCATCAGAGGTTGACGACACTGGGTTGTGCAAACGAGGAGACCAGTCCCTTAAGATCCGAGGGACGCAAGGACAATCTCTACGATAGTGGTCTCTTTTGCAAATGACACATGGTGATTTAGGCCTGGTCGGTGCAGTGTGTGGATTTTCGCTAGACGACGCCTGGTTGCCCCCTTTCGCTTTTGGCTCCTTCTTCTTTTTCTCTTTCTTCTTCTTTTCTTTCTTCTTCTCAGGTACTTAATTTTTGGCTTCACCAGCCCCATCAAGCAAAGAGGAAGGAGGAGAGGAAGAATTGGAGGAAGTAGAAGGTTGGTGGGTAACTCTGGACTCGTCTAGTTGCTGACTCGATTGTTTAAGAATTGCGGTGTTCTGAATGACAGAGGTTGAGAAGAGCCATATGGGCAAGCCAATTTTCAATCCTGGAAGCGACAATGTGGCCATATGGGGTGCACCAACATCTCCCTAAGAGGAGAAGGGACTAGGATTTCCTCCAAGGGGAGTTCCTTGGTTGGTGGGTTCCATTTTCTCAACCTAAGATCAACGTAGGAAAGGGTTATGATTATTCCGTTTAAAATAAATCTTAGATGCTTTGACACAACTTGTTTTTTCAATTTTTAAGAGTCGAGAAAAAAAAAAAGATGACTCTAGTCGCCTTCGATTTTTAATGAGCCTGAAGTGACAAGTGCTCAGATGGACCCTTTCCGTTAAGGAGTCTGAAAAGGAACGAAAGGGACTGCTCTGGAAATCTAGGTAGAGGGATTACCAAACCAATCGCAAAACTGTAGAATACTTTTTACGGTACGACAGTCAATCTTCCCGAATGCTGTGTTCAGTGCATTGCGATCGATAGGGCGGCAGACACGGCTTCCTATGGATAAAGGATTAAGCCTATTGTGGTCTCCCAAAATATACTCGACGGTACGTGGGAGCACAAGTCCGTACTCGCACTTATCGTCTCAAAGTGGAGGAATCACCCAACCATCAGTGAGAACAATAGTTACCAGGCTTTACGACGCCAGAATACGTCTCTAGCCTAGACTTCTAGATGTTGTGCGTTAGGTTCCAAAGCGTTGTTAGATTCATTGAATTTATTTTATAATTGATCTTGTTTATGAAGTTTGCCTTTCAGGTTCACCGCAAGATGTAGATGTGTAATTCCTAAAATGCAATCTAAGATGATAAACAATCTTTTATCTTCTTTGTGCAATGAAAATCCTAGCTACTAAGTAAAGAGAGATAGTATTCTTTCACAAAGAGAAAAGAGCACACTCTAAATGCACTTTCCTAAATCAAACCAATTAGACAGTCTAAATGCAAATGCACATGCATGTATTTGTTTTCGACTTTCTTAGTAAGTAAATGATAAAAAGAAAGTTGATGCACAAATCTGAATTACTTTTCAAGCAACACTTATCAACAAGTTTCTTTTCGAAATAAAAAATGGAGGCAATCACAACACCTTACGATTTGGAAATGAATACTTGTTTTCGACACTAGAAAAATTACAAATTCAGACCAAAAAACAATAGTAACAGGATAATCGACTATTTACAGCAATCAAACTCTTTCCTATGCCTGAAAACGAAACTTGCGACACTTTCAAATCAAAGGACAATAGTATGATTACGTTACTTTTGCAAAGGAGAACTGAAAATGACTCAACAAACACACAAAAAGATTTACAGTTCTTTTGTACAAAGGAGGCAGAATAACAGCAAAGAAAATGGGTTTCACACAAAGATATACTGATCACAGGCAGCAAAATTCATGAATAGAACTGGAAAGAATGAACTACATAAACCAAAACTGAACAATGCCTAGTCTGATCAGCACTCCTGTAACACAGCGAATTTGAAATGCAGCGCACCTACTACACTCGGGAAGTGCGCTGAATTTCAGATTCTCAGAACAGTACCTACGCTGGGCCAGAGACGAGACTTTGCTTGGGTTCTGGGTCACAGTTTGCAGTTCAGTTCATGAGTTTTCTCCGAGCAAATGGTAATCAGTAATGCGACCATCAGGGGTAGATCTAAGGAGTATCTAAGAGCTATCACAAAGGGAAATCAGAGAGTTAGTAAATCAATTGTTTAATTTATAAACAAATCCTGGAGATTGACTGAAGCGACATTTATCTACTTTTCATTTGCATAGCAAATGTAGTTCGAAAGCTACCTGGCTCGACTTCAGGCTCCATCTGTAAGTTTATAAAATAGACAACGAGGAAGATAAACAAACAAACTAATTCGTCCCCAGCGGGGTCGCCATTTTGTTACAGGGAAAAGTGTCTACACAGAACTGCTTATCCCACTAAGGTGTGATAGCTACCTTAGAAACAAACAAAACAAAGCTACTTTCATCTTTCCTTTACGAAGTATAGATGAGAGAAGAACAAAGAAGACCAACCTCTGTCTTGCGCTAATCTCCTAGTTCGATTCCTCTATCTCTTGATAGTCTTTCGCTACTTGTTCCCTCACACGCCCAGCTTCACAGAGTACCTGTAAGATCACAGTAGCACAGCACTATACAAGAACATGGATCTATAATCATAAAAAATCTAGGATCAGATGTAAATTGACCATACAAATGCAACAAACATAAATGACACAAGAGTATGGAGGAAAACTTGAATAGATTTTATTGATAAACAAGAAAGAGCCAAGGGGAGTTACAACCAGTTGTTCTGACCCAGCATCATCCTCTCAGCAAGGAAGCCCCTCTTCACCTCATACAAAGCTTAGATCACCCAACAATCTGATGTTGTCTCAAGAAACCAACAACAATTCCTTACAATATGCAAAATTCCAGCCTCTGGATCTCTGGGATGAGGGATCCATATATAGATATCTGTAAGGGAGATGAGTCAGCTTGTGATTTGATTAGTGTCTTCCCTCTGATATTTCTTGCTTCCACTTGGATATTGATGATCTCTTACTCATCCTTGGTCGAATTCAGAGAGGCAAGTGTCACATGAGAAGTTTCTGGAAGTTTCCATGCCTCTCCACCTCGCAGAATGACACTGCCATTTGTCACTTCTCGCCCATCGCACCCCATAGAAGGAATTTTTGAAATGAAATGCACCCACACAGTGTGTTTAGGTGAGATGCAACGCACTTTGCCTATGGAGCAGCTGAAATGATCCCGTTTTGACCAATTTTGAGCAGTTTTTCATGGAGAACTTCTGGGAGAAGCTGTAATCAATTGACCATGTTCCTTTAGGGTTTGGAACAACACTTTTAGGGACTTAGGAGCCCTTGGTTTATGGACATTTCATGCTTGGGGTTGCAGTGCCCAAAAATGTCTATAAAAACCCCATGGATCAAATAGAGTTACACAATCAGACAGGGAAAATGGTCTATACCACACTGGCAGACAAGGCCACATTGGCCCATGAATTGAAGGAATCATTGAGGAACACTAACACTTAGTTAGATTTGGAAATAATGTCCTCTATAGCTAAATATAACTGAATAAAAACATTGGAGGACATTATTGTTGACTTAGGACATGATCCTAAGGATCCTAAAGGTGTGAGGGCACTTATGAAAAAGAAAGATGATGATATTGCTGCATTAAAAAATGATTGAGGTTGCTTCCTACTGAACACCCTCAAACTGCTGAGCTAGCTCAACAGAAAGAAGCTGAGGATACACTGGATTTTCTTATGCAAATGAATCAAAGAATTATACAAATGGAGGAAGAATTAGAAAGAGCAGCCCAGAGCAAGCAAGGAGAGTCGACCTCCCAGCCTTCTCTAGTAGTTCCAACTAATGTCCCTGTTCCTCCTACACAGCCAGCAGTCATCCCAACAACTACAGATGCTACAGCAGCAACAACAACAACACCTGAATCAAGCATGAGCATGGATGAAATGGTAAAAGCTATCAAGGAACTAGAGCTTCAAGAAACAGAGTTAAAAGAGGCCAAAGAAAAGTTGGCCAACCTAGAAGGAAAATATGATAAGTCCAAAATGACAGTAGCTGAAAAAACAAGGGAAATCAAGGCCTTGAATGACAAAATTAAAGCCTTGGAGAAAGAGTTGTCTTTGGACAAAACCCTGGCTGAAATAAAGAAGATTCTGTGGGCCAAGATTAATCAGTCAATCACTAGCCAATGGAGGTCAATTCAGGCTATGTATGAACAGGTAGAACTGATTGGCCTAGCTCAGTTTGAAATTCAGAGAGCCAAACAGCATTAGGAAACATGCCTGAGCAGGCCAACAAAATGATCAACTTCTTAAATCATCAGACTAAGGAAGAGTTGGCAACACTGCATATCATGAACAAAAGAGATGCCATATTGACAACAAAGAAGGCACTCACATTAAGAAGCTTTGTGCAAACTCTAGAAGCAAGGTGTTCGGAAATTCAAAAGGATGTAGACAATTTTGAAATAAAGCTTGCAGCACTACAGACTAAAGGATTGCCCAACCTATTGACCAGCGCTGGAAGGTTATTGACACGTGACCAATATGCAACTAGGCTCAATAATTATGTCACAAATCAACTTACTGCTTCATCAAGTTCTACAGCACAAGCAGGACCTCCTTCAGGACAGACTCTCTATGACAAGCTGGAAAACTTATTTTACATGGAACATGAAGTTAACCATCTGTTTGAGATGCCACCCAACTATTACAAGTATACAGAGGCTGATGAGACACTCGTCAAAATACAGAGGCATCAGCTTCCTCCTGAGGATTGGTGGCAGGCAATGCTGACCATTTTGCCCAGGTGATATTAGTCCTTTCGCTCCTTTTTCAATTTTCAAATTTCATGTCAGCTACAGGTCAGCAATTTTGATTCCCAAGCACTGGATAAAGCAGAGAAACAACAGGTAGAACAGGTCAGATCAATGACAAAGTAAAGGGCTGAGATAAAAAGCCCAAAAAGCGCGAATTTTTGGAAGTGCAGCCCCAACCGACTCAATTGGGTTCAGAAGTCAAATTTCTCTGACAGAAAGAACAACTATTATATTTATCTTTACTACGCTCCTTAGGAGTTGGTGAAATAATTTATGAGTCAATAACTCATCATCTAAATATTTTGTATCTTGTTTTTGTATATATACCGCCCCATAGAATGTATTTGGGGTTGGTTGATGATTCTCTCTGAAGAGTTGCGTTGTAAATTTTCAGACTTTAATGCAAAGAGCTGTTGGAGTTCCTGATTTCTGCTTGTCTGGATCAAATTTGATGAGATTGCTTGCTGCTACAGAATTCTTGTGTCATTTCATGCTACAATAAGTTTCCCTAAACCGTGTTTTTTTATTTCTTCGCTTACAGAATTCGCATATGGTATATGTTTCATGGTCTTAGCAATAGAGAAAATGAATAGCTCAGGTTTTGTTTAAGTACACCCTAAGCTCAATCTCTGTCACTAATTATGTTTTCTTTAGGATTAGTTATGAATGTGAAACTCTTAAATGCTCATGTTTACACTGATTCTTCTATGGTGAATACTATCTAGGAATCCTTAGTTGCTCCTGGATATTGTTCCCACTTTTCCCCTCTGTCAGCATAATGGAAAATCCTTAACTGCCTTCCACTGCTTGGTTTCATTCCATCACCTTTCAAATTTAAAAATTGGCTCATGGATGCCTCCCGGCTTTGTAGTATCACTATTTTCACCAAGCACTTCCAGCAGCACAAAATCACTAACTCCAATGTGCAATGGACTAAACCTTTCTGAATACTACACCACCTCTGTGAGAAGACATCACCCAACCAAACCAAAATTCAAAACAAAACTTTGTATATCATAACTAGCCTAAAAAGTCACAAAACAAAGCTAATCCTAAAGAGAGAGCCCTCTCTGATTGCAGGTGGGCTAGAACCTGCAGTCCAAAGATTGGTTTATGGTTACCTCGGCCGTATCCCTTTAAGGAACTTTAGGGACAACCTGAGTGTTAACATACTATACTGGCGACTCAACTGGGGAAAATCCTTAATTAATTTCACAAAAAATGTTGAAAAGCTCTGCTGAGAAAGAATCAGACCTTATAAAAGTTTCTTTCTAACCCATATATTCTTAGAAAAATCCCCAAAAAACAAGCTAGAATCTGGCTCCCAAAAATAATTCACGTTATGCAAGGTCAAATCCAGACCCGAATCCTCCATATGTTTTTGAAAATCCCAATATAATCTCTAGAAACCTTAGCAAACAAAAACAAGAAGATTTTGCTGATTCCAGTCGTGAAACAGTTCAGCCAAGCTGTGTTCCAACCCCTGTCAAAGTTTTATTTCATTCAACCCCTGGTTCCCTTAGTTCATCATCCACCCCTCAAAGCACTCCTTCCACACCTCCGTTCACTGCACATACTACCACTACCACCAATGTTGTAACAATTGTTCCAACTGTTCCTGTCGTTCCACTTATCCTTGTGAATATGGCTAATAGATATACTCCCTTGCAATTACCTGCTAATCCTGGGGCTATGCCCCAGGATTATCAAACTAAAATCACATATTTTTATGGAATTGGTTCTTGTACAGCCCTTCATCATACCAAGAAGATTCAAGACTATTTCATAACTACGAGATAGATGATGATAGCGTGAGAATGAACATTTTTGTCCAAAGTATGACAGGTGATGTCAGGACTTGGTTTAGAGCACTCACAGCCAATTCCATAGCAGACCCCGAAGCCTTATACCAGACATTTATCAACAGATGGGAGAAAAAGAAAGACCCCTTGCACATATTATCTAAATATGACACCATCAAAAGAGGCCCTCAAGAGTCTGTATTGGACTATTGTGCAAGATTTAATAATGTCTATAATGCAATACCACTGAACTTAAGACCTCCACCTAACCTTGCTTTGTATAAATTCCCTGATGGTTTTGATACTGATATGGCCTATCAGTTAAGGGAAAGAGCCCCTCAAACCCTTACAGACATGCAAAATGTTGATGTTAGCATAGAGGCAAATCTAATTGCCAAAAGAAACAGAGCTAGAACCGAGAGAAGAACCACCTTTAAAGAGGAACCCTCAACCTTAGATCAAAAGTTGGATGCTATTATTAGTGGCATGCACAGGCTGGGATACAGGGTAGAGAGTGTTGAGAGGAAATCATCATGGGAAGGACAACAGCCCAATACCATAAGGAACCCAAATTTTAGGAAAAGTCAAAACACAAATGCTGGAAGGTCTAGCCCAGACCATGATGTAAGGCCTCCTTTTCATGAAAATTATGCTGAAGCATCTACATCTAGTGAGCCCACAGAGGACACTCACATGAACTTAGTGGATTTAAAGGGTGAGCAACAAATTTTCCTAACCCAACAAGACCAAGATGAGCATGACTTTGATCAATTTCAAACTAAGTCTGGTGAGTCTTTTGACTTTAAACAGGGTTATGATTCAGCTGTTTATGAGGTCCACAAATAGTATAAATTAAGAACCAGAACCATTGACAGTCCTGTACCTAACAAACCAAAGGAGGGCAAACAGCCCAACAAGATTAAAGGCAAGGCTATCATAACAGAACCTGCTGATATGACTGTCCCAAACCCACAGCAAGTAACTGTAGAGGACATAACAGACGTGCAGCCTTCTATTGATCAGACTCTGCCACCTTCTTCCTCAAAAGAAAACTTGAACAACACCCCTAAAAGCCTTCACAAAATAGAAATACTGCAAGGTGTCACTCACCATAACTCTGATAATCAAGAGGAAAACGCAGAAAATACACTTGAGAAGGGGAAATCTGCTACTGCCAACACAAAGACTCCATTGGAGAAACCATTTAACTTAGAAGCAGAGATTGGCAAAGTTAAGATATCCATCCCTTTATCTGAACTTGCTAAACATGATGTGTATAGACAACAAATTCAAAGATCACTTCAAATCCCAGAGAATAAGGATGATGTGAATGTTCTTGATGATCAGCCTGAGCTGCTGTTCGGTCCAGAAGTTAACGGAAAATCAACATATGGATATGTTCTACCCTTTTATGTCAGTCTGCACATACATGACAAAGTCTTGCATAATGCTATGTTTGACACAGGTGCCTCACACAATCTTATGCCCAAAGCTGTGATGGAAAGGCTAAACCTTGATGTCACTAGGCCATACAAAGATCTATTCTCCTTTGACTCAAGTCAAGTCAAGTGTTTAGGGCTCATCAAACACTTGTGTGTCTCCTTAGTTCAATATCCCAACAAGACAATCCTCATGGATGTGGTGGTTGCTGACATCCCACCAAAGTATGGCATGCTCCTATCAAGATCTTGGGGTGAAAAAATCCAAGGATCCCTCCAATTAGACCTCTCTTAGGCCACTATATCTGTCTTTGGGCAACCAAAGAGACTGTATAGAGAAACACTGACGAAATATGTGGTAACTAGTGAGGACAAGCCCCAGAATTTTCCTATTTATTCAATCCATTCTGATGTGGATTCTTTTATTTTATTTAATGATGAAATATGTCCTCCCACTGATGATAAGCCGTTGGCTTTAGAACTGGACACACATATCAATGAAGAATCGGTTGCCCATACTGATGAAACTGTCAAAACAATCAGGGAAACCAGCATACAAGAAGAACCTCCCCAAATAGAGAATTCAAATCTGCCCACTGCAAGAATTACTGAAACTCTTAATACTAACCACAAGCAAGAAATCACATGGTATCTAGAGTTTGATGGCTCTGTCAACAAGTTAGGAGCAGGGGCAGGTGTATGGATTCACAATACACATAACAATCATGCGGAAGGCCATGCCTACAGACTAAACTTCAAATGCACCAACAACATGGCAGAGTATGAGGCTCTCCTTTTAGGCCTTAAGCTGCTCAAAGCTCTAGGAGCTGCAAAAGTGTCCATTCTAGGTGACTCTGATTTAATCATACAACAAATGAAAGGCAACTTTGCTACTAATGACAATAGAATGAGAGCCGATAGGACTGCTGCCACTAGTATACTCAATGCATTCACTAAATCCAAGCTTGCCAAGATTTCAATAAATCATAACATTCATGCACACAGCCTAGCCACTTTTGCTAGTACATGCAAGCTTCCCTTTGAGCCAAATCACCATTTCACTGCGGAGATAAAACATAGGCCTATTGTCCCAAATAATGTTAAAGATTGGCAAGTGTTCGAAAATGATGCCCAGATTAACAATTTCCTCACTCTTGAGCATGAGTTTTCAAATATTAACATTGACATGGATGCTATGACGGATGAACAACGACAAACAAATGACAATTCAACCTCAACCCTATTTATCAACTCATTTCTCTCTCTCCTTTGTAAATCAAGTCCTGATGATGAGTCTTGGTCTAGACTCGAAACGTCGACAAAGAAAGAATGAAAACTGTGGATTATCCGAGTTCAGATTATAAAAAACCAAACCACAGAAATCTGCAATCCATTAAATGAAAATCAGCAGGCTGTAATAGTTGTAATAGCCAAACAAGTGCTAAACCCAACCGTTTTTGACAATGCAAACATAGAAGAGCTGAAACAGATGCATTTGGAGGAAATAGCCAAAACAGAGGCCGAGATCATTGATTTAAAGGACAACTTTCTGCCTACTGGCCTCACTCCATTAGAATATATGTTTGATGCTAATGATGTTCCTAAAAAGGGAAAAATGCAGCCCTTAAACACTGCTATAGAAGAACACAACATTGGGACATCAGAGAAGCCCAAAATGATCAAACTATCTCAATCTTTGCCACCCGATCAAAAGCCCAAATATGTTGATTTGTTCAAAGAATTCCAATATGTATTTGCTTGGAGTTCTGAGGACTTGAATTCTTATGACACCTCAGTAATCCAACACACCATTCCCTTGAAACTAAATCAAAAGCCTTTCAAATAGAAAATAAGGAGAATCAATCCTGTGATTCTCCCTTTGATTGAGAAGGAAGTCAAGAGGATGTTTGAAGCAGGTATCATAGCACCCATTAGATTTTCTGAATGGGTATCCAATCTTGTTCCCACAAGAAAAAAGACAAGTGAGATTAGGCTATGTGTAGACCTAAGAAATTTAAACCAAGTCTCCCTAAAAGACCACTACCCATTGCCAAAAATGGACCACATCCTACAAAGAGTAGTGGGGTCATCTAGAATCTCTTTGCTAGATGGCTTTTTAGGTTTCAATCAAATACTGGTTCACCCGGATGACCAAGACAAGACAGCCTTTACCACACCGTGGGGAACATTTAAGTATGTGAATATGCCTTTTGGACTTAAAAACGCTGGTGCTACCTTTCAAAGGGCAATGGATATTGCATTTTCCAAGGAAATACATGATTTCCTAGTTTTCTACCTCGATGACTTAACCCCTTTCTCCAAATCTGATCGAGAGCACCTAAAACATTTGAGGCAAATATTCATGACATGTAGGAAATATGGCATTTCCTTGAACCCCAAAAAGTCTCTCTTTGGCCCCGAAGAAGGCAAACTTCTTGGCCATATCATATCAAAGGACAGGATTAGAATAGATCCGGAAAGGATCCAAGCCATCCTCCAAATCACATATCCAAGGAACAAAAAAGAGTTGCAAGCATTCCTTGGAAAGATCAATTTCCTAAGGAGATTTATCCCAAATCTAGCTGAGCTGATAAGACTATTAAGCAACATGTTAAAAAAGGATGCCAAGGTAAAATGGTCTCTTGAAACCAAACAAGCCTTTGAGAGTATCAAATATGCCTTAACCCAAGCCCCTATCCTCACAAGTCCTCAATTTGATAGGGACTTCATCATATTCTCATTTGCATCTGATCACACCATAACTGCTGTCCTTTTGCAAAAGGATGATCAAGGAGCTGAAAAGCCAATTGCATTTTTCAGCCAAGCCTTAAGAGATGCTCCTTTGAAATACCAAATCATGGAGAAGTAGGCCTATGCCCTTGTTAAAGCAATCAAATATTTTCGCGTTTACATTTTATATTCGCATGTGATTGCCTATGTCCCAAATGTTGTTGTAAAATACATATTAACCCAAGAGGGATTAGAAGGCAAAAGAGGCAAGTGGATTGCAAATATCCTTGAGTATGACATTGAGATAAAACCCACCAAGGTGATAAAGGGACAAGGTTTAGCCAAACTGATGTCCGAAACAAATTTTCAAGCCTTAGACATTAATCAACTAGACAATGAACAGGAGCTGGCGACTCCACAGATTAGTGAAACCTTTTTGTAATCCCCATGGTATGTTGATATATGCTTTGTATTGATAAACCTGTTTGCTCCCCCAGGATTGTCCAGAACCAAGAAAAGATTTTTGAAAATGAAGGCTTTAAAGTTTTGTGTTTTAGATGGTGCTTTATTTTGGAAAAATCATGAAGGCATATTGCTTAACTGTTTAACCATGAATGAAACTAACAATGTCAAGAAAGAATTCCATGCAGGGGACTGTGGAGGACATCTATATTGGAAGTCCATTTCTGATAAAATCTTAAGGGCTGGTTTCTATTGGCCCTCTTTGTTTGCAGATGTAAAGAAGTTTGCTATCTCATGTTACAAATGCCAAATTTTTTAGGGCAAAAGAAAGCTACTGCCCTTGCCCCTTAAGCCCATCTCAACCGAAAAACCTTTTCAACAATGGGGTCTTGACTTCATTGGAGAAATCCATCCCTTTTCCTCAGGCCAGCACAAGTGGATTTTAACAGCCACTGACTATTTCACCAAGTGGATTGAAGCCATCCCATGTAGGCAAGCCAATGACTCCACCATTATCCAATTCCTTGAGTGCAATATCCTTTCTAGATTTGGCTGCCCTGAGAAGATCATTACTGACAACGCTGCTGCCTTCAAATCCAAAAAGATGATCAATTTTTGCCATAAATTTCACATTACCTTGGGCCATTCCACAGCCTATTACCCCCAAGGTAATGGCTTGGCATAGTCATCTAACAAGAGCCTGATTACTATTATCAAGAATATCTTAAAAGAAAACAAGAAGAACTGGCATAGAAAGCTCACAAATGCCCTATGGGCAGACAGACTTTCAACAAAGAGATCCATTGGGATGAGCCCTTATGAGCTAGTGTATGGCATCGAGGCCAAGTTTCCATCTTCTTTGGGCATTTCCATTATGAAGCTATTACAAGAGGTTCAGGCAGAACCAAATGATATTCAACGAAGAATCAACCAGACCATTCATCTTCAGCAAACACGAGAGCAGGTCTATGACAGAGCTCAAATCTTACAAGAGAAGCCCAAAAAGATGTTTGATAAGAGAGCTAAGGCTGAGGATTTCTTTGTTGGCAACAAAGTTCTAAGGTGGGACTCATGAAGAGAAAACAAGGGCAAACATGCAAAATTTGATTTTCTATGGAAAGTTCCATTTGTTATCAGTGCTGTGCAGGGCAATAACACTTATTTCCTCAAATCTGTAGAGGGCGGCACAACTGAAGAAGGCCCTGTCAATGGCCGAATGTTAAAGCATTATCATGATCCCTATTGTTAAACATAAAGCAACTGTATTATATTTGTACATAAATACTTGTATTTTCAGCACTTTGTTTTTCTTTTATAGCAGGCCAAATAATGGAAAAGCGCAGCAAATTTCCTTAAAAGGTAGTTTTTCGGTCAACAGTGTCAAAAGAAAGGAGGATTTTCAATTTACATCAGCACCCTTTTTTAAAATAGAATCAAGGGAAGTGCTCCAGTTTTGTTCCCCTATGTTGTGTTTATTTCAAAGGCAGGTTCTCAGGCAAGAGGTGCAGGTAATGATAGAGCACGCAGAAGAAAGTAGGCGGTGTTGCTATTGTATAAAAATTCAGTTTATGAGAATGTTGTTTTAAGGTTTCAAAAGTTTCAAATCATTTAGTAACCAGCACAGGGAAAGTTTTAGTCTACAACAACAATAGAAGATCAAGGCAGTCTGACCTGTTGTTCTTGGCTTTTCACAAGGAAAATCCATCCCCAAGTGGAGCCACTGTTAGCCTCCTGTTGCAACAGGTGTTCATATTTCATGATGGGCTATTGAAAGTGATAAATATGTCATACTTTGCATGCTGCAATGCTCCATATTTCCAGAAAGAGGCCAAAGAGGAGGCCATGAAAGTGTGCTAGTCTAAATGCCACTGATGTTTCCCATTTTGATGTGTTAATCCAGTTTTGAAGAGTTTTCAGTTTAGGGAAGGCCAAACAGCTTAATCTTGGCCTCCCTAGGTTTCAATTTATTTTTGTAGAATGTAGAGAATGAAAATCTGTCCAAACAGTTTAATCTTGGCATATTTGTAGATAGGTAGAGAAACAAAGGAGCCCAACTGCTTAATCTGGGCCCTTGGAAGAAATAAGTGTAGATTTAGATAGGAGGATAGAAAAAAGAAAAAAGGGTAATCAAGGTTTGCAAGTCTAAGTGCACCCTTCCTGAAGTAACAAAAAATGCTAGGTATATTAAGCTGGGTAAGTAGCCTGGGGTTGCAGAAGCAAGATCATCTTCAGTTTTGGCCTTGACAAAGAAAGCTCATCTCATCAGTGGCAGAAGTACCAATGTTGTGTTATGATGGCAAAGTTTGGAAGCATGTCTAATTCCCCTTGACTCCCCTAAAAGTCTCTTACTAACATCTCCCTAAAGGACCTTGGGATCTGCCCAACAAGTCCTAGTTTTACTTCATTTTTGTGAAACATCAAGTTAAATGTTGGCTTTCCTCAAAGAAAAGAAGCCACATTTCTTGTGTAAAATCAGTCTCTCACTCTCATTGACCCCTATGTCTAAGTTTTACTTTTGAAACTTAGCCTTCTACTCTAATTTCACCTCCTAAACTCATGTTAACTCCTAACTCTACTATATAGCTCCCTAACTACATTCCCATCCATATTGCTACTTAAACTATATAAAACCTAAAAATAATAATATCCCCACCCCTTGGCAGTATAGCCATATATTCAAAAAGTTTGGGAAAATATTAAATCCATCTGGGACTTATATTTAACCCTTTCGCGTCTGCCCTTTGGAATCAGTTAACCTCTGGTTGAACTGATAGCCATTTCTTCCCCCCCCCCCTCCATTAACCATTTTCTATGTCACTCTGCCTTCACATTTCGTGATAGATTGGTGCAAAACATACTCATTGTTGTATAAAACCCATTTAAACCCTCATTATTAAAGTTTCCTGCCCCCCCACCGTATCACAATACATAACAAAATGTGCGCGGGCCCCGTCCCTAACCATCCGCTGCCTTATCCGTCCCATCGGTCATTAGATTTGGCCCATCCAAGATCTACGGTGGGCAGGTCTTTTCCTGTCCCGATGTGCCAAGGGTTAACGTCTGGGAGATGGGCGGCTTTCCTGCCGTACTCTCGCCACGTGTCGCCCTCTCGGCTGTGTCGGGACCCCCTCCGCTGAAATCGCTTCTGCGCAAAAGCGGTGATACGAAACCATAAACCGCTTCCCCTGTGTGACGTTAGTGCCACGTCTGCCCATGAAATCACCTCCGCACCGCCGATGCTCTGCCACGTTGCTGCCACCTCACCGCTATGTGCCCGCCCCCTGCCACCGTGTCATTGCTACGTCACCGCCCCGTCAGCTGCCACATCACCCGTCCGTACCCGGGACCCACCGATGACGTCATGCTGACGTCATCCCAAAAAAAGTGCCAAAAGCGCTAAAATGTCATTTTTTGTATAAAAAGCACGCAAACGACCGTTTTGGGTCATTTTCATTGGTCAATTTGTAAAGTTCTGGTTCGCTGTTTTCACCATTTTTACTCCCAAAGCTCGGATTCGACCAACCAAGCCGTTGCAGTCTGCAATTCGACTCCATAGCTTGCCAATGTACTAGCTCATCCACCTTTGGCGACGTTTTAACCAGGTATTTGCCGAATTTCCCCCTCTTCGCCCCTGTTTTTCCCGTTTTTCTCCATTTTTACATACTACAAACTTGCAAATTCCTCAATTAGCAACTCTACTGCACCTAACACTTCCCCATAATCCATTGATAAGCCTTCACCTCAGAAGGAACCCTGTAAACCCGCACCCGTTTACAATTGCACTGTCAAAAAACTCCTTTTAAAGCTCGGCCTCCAGACAAAATCTTGTAACAGCCCGGCATTGCCTAATTCTGCCTCATCCTACTGGAAATGTCAGTCCTTTAAGCTGCAATTATCCTTTTCCCTCCTGCATTTTTCCCCGCAGTCCCCAAATCTAGAGAATTCACTAAGGAGAAGGGAAATTGGCCAAAAAAACTCTGCAAAGGTTGCCTCTTTCATCATACTGCCAAATAGTCATAGCTATTGTGACATTTGAATTTACTCCCACGTTCCTCTGCTAGTCTTCACAAACAGGCTTGTTTAGCCAGCTGCTGCCTTGATTTTCCTTCCAAGCTCAAACATTGAAAGGTTGCACAATGGCCACTCCATCGGCTCTAAACATCACTCCCATGAATCCACCAAGCAAAGAGCTTGAGTCAATGGCCTTGGCTGACACAGATTATCTTATTCAAGACCTAGTTGGGGACAGGAATCATTTGCATACCTATTGCCAGCTAAGAAACAACTTTATAAACAACTCTGACAGGTATGGCATATGCGAGTCCAATTTGCCACATTATTTCCTCCCTTCTGTCAACATTTAGCAGTGCCCTGGCCAACGCCAGGTCCAATGGAAGCAAGCCCTACAGATAATCCAGCAGCAATAATGGAAGCAGTAGAAATTAAGGGATCCATGGTAATCTCCTCTTACTAAGGTTGGGAAATAGTTGATAATACGACAGTTTCATCTATTTTCCTGAGATTATTCACCTATGTGCTGAAAACTATGAGCCAAATCAGAGAGTTGTCAAGTCTCCATCTGGGAGCATACTTTTTTATATCACTCCTGACTCCATCAACAAGATGTTAAATTTCAAACAGACTGAGCTACTATTTCCTTTCTCCATGAAGCACTTGCTGGATTAAGCCTCCTGGCTCCCCGGCCCCAAGATTGAAAGAATTGCTAAGACATTTATGAGGGCAGATTGCCAACCTAAGGACCCACCTCCATTCCTATATGTCCATTTCAATGAGGTGGGGAAGCTACTTGTAGACATGGTATCCTATGTGTTAGGCTTCAAAACAAGTGAACATGTGGATGGGACAGTGCTGGTTCTATTGTCTTCATTCATCCAAGGACAACCTCCTGCTATCAAGTATATTTATGCCAAGTTCATAGAAAACAAGATTCATGACCAGCTCACAAAGCTAGATAGGGAGGGAGTCTTCAAATATTCCTCATACATCTATCATTTATTCATGTATTATCAATCTGAAAGCTTCTAGTGTTCCATCAAGAAATTGGATTCAAAAGGAGAAAGAAGATCTGTTGTCTTCTGGTCATCAGTGTTTCATCAAGTACAACATTCTCCTTACTCTTACTGTGAGTTCATTGACCAGTTTGTCTATCCAATCTCTTGCCTCTTAATGAAAGCCCCTCCTCCCATAATAGCTTATGAGATGCAGAAGATATTATAGCTATCTAGGAGCTACAAATTAGGTAATTGGTACCTGTTAGTGCTTGAAATTTCACCTCAGGTTGAGAAAGGTAAACCTCAAGGCAACATCAAACCATTTAGCATTGTAGCTAGCCCTACGGGGTAGGAGAAGGCTCTCTCCGGTTTGTCTCATAAAATCTTCAATAGATGGAGATGACCAATAGGGTAACACTGATATTAGGCTAGTAAACTGATCAAAGAGTTTGATTTGGGGTTTTTTGGGTTTTTGGTGGCAAATTGAGGAGAGGGAAATTCTGGGTGCGGGGATTGGACACAGTTTCTGCAGGGGGTTCCTTGGGGCGAGGTAGGAGACAGTGTTGATGCCTTTAACTGAGGTGGATGGTCAGGAATGAAAGATGAAGAGCTAAAGAGAGCAAACAATAACTTTGAATTCTCTTTAGACAGAAGAAAACATTGAAATTGAACAAACTTAAAAGCAGAGCATGGCAAGCATGAATTCTTACTTTAACACTTCATTTGTTTAATGTGCAGAAGTAAAAGAAAGGAAATGAATCACCTAACAAGCTTACAAGTACATTGAGAACCATACCATCAACACATGAGTCCACAATAATCCCAAAGAGGACTGCAAAACCCTGGTCTTCCTTAGCCAAAAATTGCAGAGATACAGTGAATAATACAATAAGAGCTTCTCCCTCAAGAGTCCAACCATGAAAATGAGCAAGAAAGTACATAATATAGATGATCTAACCTCTTTCCCTGCCTCCATGGGTCGAGCTCACTATCCTAGGAGCTGTTTCAACCACTTCTAAACTAAGCACTACAAACTAGGCAATCAAAACAACTTGCCTCTATAAGCTAGGAAACCAATTCATTCATTTAATATTTACCCTTTTCATGAATGAATGTTCTAGAAGTGTTACATAAGAGTAAAAGTGTCTAAAAAGTACAATAATTACATCAAAGAGAATCACATTTCATCCCAAAAAGTCAAACTGAGTCAAATCTGCGTTTTCTGGGCTGTACAGTGCATTTCTGGACAAAACTGCCTGACGGGTCGCGCGCCCCTGCCTGACGGGTCGCGCGCCTTTGGAGCAATGTTTGGGGCACTTGCAGGTGGCCAAATTGAGCAAAAGTGGGTTTTTTGGAAAGTTCTGTGAGTCTACTTTCCAACCCAACTGGAATTTCTGAATTTGGAGTTCATTTGCCCTGTCAAAACTCAAATCTCCCAAGACTGCTTTCTGCAACTCAAAAAAGTGGCAGAAAGTCAATTTTTACTAGTTTTTTTACTTTCTGGAGGGGCAAAACTTCACCAAATCTCAAGTCCATCCATGAGCATATGTAACTTTGCATGACAAATCTGGAAATGCTGAGTTTTGGTCAAAAGGAGTTGCCCTGATGAAGGGTCGCGCGGGGGGTGAGACCCGTTAATGGGAAAAACCTGCAAATTGCCAAAAAATGCCAAAATTCACCCAAAATTCTCAAAATTTCTTGGGATTTGTGTCGTGGCTAGGCTATTTAGTGCCTTGATCCTTGAGTGAAGCCTCAGCCAATATACGGAGGGGATTAGGCCTCTTTCTCCGTTTTAGTGCTTCGGTCAACCGCCTTTGGAACATCTTCATTTTTGCCTTGCACACATGCATCCTTGCCCAGTAGTGGTTCTTCATGTTCCTCAGCAATTTCTTCTCTTGGTTGGCCTTAGCCAATAGCCTCTCCAAGTGTGCATTTACCTGGATGAGCATGGACTCTCGGTTAGCGGGAAATGGGTCACTGGGTCTTCTTCGGTTCAAGATTCGGTCACTACGAATCCTCCATAGCTCGTCAAGTGCCTTCTCCTCCTCCAACTGTTTGTTGCGCTGCTCCAGGTATGTAATGGTCCATTGTGCACCCTCTAATCTCCTCTGTAAGGCATCATTTTCAGCTTTGAGATGCTGAATGACCTCCTTTGCCTCTTGGCTCAGAGAAATGGCCTCAAGATCAACAAGCTCAATATCTGGAACTCCTGATGGCCCCTCATCAATCTTGGGCTACTTGCCCCTCTGTGCTGCCTGTGTTGCTGAAGAGAGAGAGGCCCCTTCCACCTGATGTGGAGATAACACTCGTTGAGCTGATGATGAAGGCGAGACCCCTTCCACCTGCTGTGGAGATAGTACTCGCCTAGCTGCTGCAAATAAGGCCCTCGGGCCTTTCTGATAGGTGACCAGAGGTGAGGAGCTGACATGTCTAGTGACAGGGATGTCATGCTGCTGTGATGGTCCTCCCTCCTCATGAATAATCTCAGGATGTGGCGAGGGTGGTGCTGTGAAAAACTCACGAGAGATGAACTCCTCCCATGAGATGCCCTGCTGAGTCAACTGATGCAATACTACTAGCTGAATCAAACCATAATGATAAAGGCTCCTGTACAGCTGTGCCAGGCTCTTCCTCTGTAACATGGGCACCATCCTCTGAATGTTCTGATAGAAGAAAACAGGGATGTTCATCATCCTCACTCGGGTGAAGTGCATCAAGAGGCGAATATGATATGAATACACCTATGAAAATCTGCCCTCACAGGTAAAATAGTGCATGATGAGCCTCATCATGGGAGCATACTCGCTCCTGAGAAACCTGAATGCAAACAAACCTGCCAAATGTCTCATGAATGGTGGCCGGACAAAAGGCTCAAAGTGAACATTATCTAGCACCTTGCGTTTATTCCACACCTCCCCAACATTAGGTATCCCAGTGGCATGTGAGATCACCTCGGGTGTCAATGTAAAATCCACCCCTGCAAGGTTGACATGTCCATCATGCAAGTGTAAAACAAAAAGGCGAGCCAACTCTCTGTGGTGCTGAATCCGAGAGATCCTCTCACAAAACGCATAGCAAGACATATACTGAAAACATGTGACTGCCATAGGACAGGCCTGTAACTCTGCTAAAGAGGTGGGCTCCTCTCGCTTATGATGTCCACCCTTTCCACCTTTATGAGGCCTCCTCTGTACCTCAATCTCTGAAGCTGATGACTGGTCATCACTTTGCTCATAGGTTTCGGTTTCTGACATGTTTAAAAGAGCAAAGTGGACAAAATGTACTGCTGCTTCTGCTTTATAAAATGCTGATTTGTATGCTGTTTCAAGGGGACAAGGAACATGAGGGAAATGTTAGGGGAGGGGTATTTTTACAAGGAAAATGGGAAAACAATGTATACAGCAGGGAATTTAGGGAAATACACTGTAAACATCATTGCATATACATCATCAAATTCATATGTTTACATGGGCATAAGGAGAAGTAGGGTTAGGATTTCATTTTTATTTTTAAAGGGAAAAGGGGATAGGGTTCATTTGCTTTACAAATTTAAAAGGGAAATGGACATAGAAATATAGGGAAAATGAAATGGGAATGAGGAAAATAATTACAAGGGAAAAAACCATGAAACAACACTAAACCCTAGCATTCTTTTGCAATGTAACATGCAACCATATGGAGGTCTTGCTCTTGAACATTTTGATCATTAAAAACACATTCATAATATCCATCAACCATAACCAGCAATCATTCCAAGCTTAGAGAACCTACCTCAAGCGATTTGATGGCTTGGAGGGCGTTTGAGCAAATTTGAAATAGGTTTGAAGGGAGACAGCTTGACGGGTCGCGCACCTCGCCCAACGGGTCGCGCGGGCCTGACGGGTCGCGCCCGTTGAAAATTTACACTGCAGGGAACCCTCTGACGGGTCGCACACACCTGACGGGTCGCGCGCCTAGCCTGACGGGTCGCGCGCCTGTCACTCGCCCGAACTTGCTCTGCTTTCGCTCCTTTCACTCTATCACTCACTCAAACTTCTCTTGCAAGTATTTTGGATGCACAATGAGAGTGAAAGGAGGGAGATTGAGCTTTTATAAGTTTCATTTGAAAAAATTTCATGCTCAAACCCACTTTCTAATGTTTCTCTTTGACACTTTATAAAATTGACCTTTTGGTTTCCTTTGTCTTGAAATTGACTCATTTAGTGCTTTGACTTGATTCTTTTTGCAGGTAGATCATCTGAGGGATCTTGGCAAGGGGACCAGGGTTGCATACTGTCCACTGAAGTCTTTTGAAATTTCATCACTTTTTACAAACATTTGAAAAATGACCTTGGCTTTAAAAACAGAGTTTTTAAATCCAAGGTGAAAATTAACTGTACAAGACTAAAAATCTCGAATAAACATCTTTACAATCATCCCTCTGGCTTGCTGAGCACTTATTGACCTTCAAAACATGACCTTTTAGACATTTTTGACCAAAACCCTAGACCTAGGAAATTGACCTCAAGACAAGACAAGACAAGCTTTGAGAAAGCTTAATGACTGAAATGACCTGAGCCAGCAATGCCAAGAGGGGAAAAATATACCAGCTCCTCCATCAGGGTTATGGCATGCCTAATGGGATGCAAAAAATTGACACTGATGAGACACCTATATATGCAAATGCAAAGAGTTTTGATCGCTGATGGAGGGCTCAAGACCGACTCTAACAGTACCTATACCAGGATCACACTATCATTAGAATCTATGGCTGTGAGCTTTGTCCTTATAGGCTCCCAAGATATGTACCAATGAGGCTATTTTCCTTGGAATACTACAGGCAGCTTATCAATTCAAGTCTGACTCATTTTCATAGCACCAAGAAGAAGGCTCGCCTGAAATTTAAAGACCACCTAGGCCCCTTTATCATGAACAAGAAGGAAGGTTGGCAAGATGCTGACCTAATATTGAAGGATCAACTTAAGTTGAAAAGAAGTTTCTGGTGGGTCCCTTATGACCCACTTGGCTTTATTAGTGCGAAAAGAGTCAAATATAGATTGACACCCTATGAACACTGCAAAATCCCACATATTGAAAAATATGCTAATCAAGATGTGTGGGCACAAGGCACATTAGTTGAAGAATTCACTCAGGAGGAAATTATGGAGCACAATACTAAAGATCTTGAAAAAAGTCTTGACTTGGATTCTGCTGACCAGGTAACTTTCAAGCCGCCATACCAAGTTGAGGAGGGTACATCTACAACTGCAGCTTCACAAGCTGCCCAGGTTGCATCTACATCAGCAACAGGTACAACTAAATGAAAAGAGCCAATGGATACAGAACAGGTGATCACAGAGAAGCCTGCCACTTCAATGGAACACTCCCATGAATAGGCTCTTCCACCGCAAATAGAGGCACCCCAAATGCCAGTTTTACAAACTCCTGCCCATGAGGAAAGAGGCAGAAAACGAGACAGAGAAGACTCCACACTTGCTGGTGGATCTACACAGTAACCTGAATCTAAAAAGCAAAGAGTTGATCCTCCATTTGAGGAGGAAGTCAGTGAAGAAGTCATAGAAAGCCTGAGAAGGGAAGCGAGCCAGCATACACCTACAAGCTCTTTTTAGCAAGAGAAAGACAGACAACATGCCATGGAGGTGTCTTCCTCCACACAACAAAGCAAGAGACCAGCTAGCATCAAAGCCACTTTTAAAGAGATCAAAGCTCAAAATGAGCTGCTAAGAGTGCAATTGTATGACCAATTCCTAAAGGCAACACCTGCCAAGCGAGAAAGATTGATGGCAGCATATGATATTAAAGAAGAAAGGATGATTCTCACCCACTTTAAGCCCAAGGTTCAGCAGCCACAGTCAACTGCAGACTATGTCAAGACAATATTAGAAATCCCGGCCAAGGACATTCACCCCATGGATCAAATAGAGTTACACAAGAAGACAGGGGAAATGGTCTATGCCACACTGGAAGACAAGGCCACATTGGCCCATGAATTGAAGGAATCATTGAGGAACACTAACACTTAGTTAGATTTGGAAAGAATGTCCTCTGCAGCTAAAGATAACTGAATAAAAACATTGGAGGACATTATTGTTGACTTAGCACATGATCCTAAGGATCCTAAAGGTGTGAGGGCACTTATGAAAAAGAAAGATGATGATATTGCTGCATTAAAAAAACGATTGAGGTTGCTTCCTACTGAACACCCTCAAACTGCTGAGCTAGTTCAACAGAAAGAAGCTGAGGATACACTGGATTTTCTTATGCAAATGAATCAAAGAATTATACAAATGGAGGAAGAATTAGAAAGAGCAGCCCAGAGCAAGCAAGGAGAGTCAACCTCCCAGCCTTCTCTAGCAGTTCCAACTAATGTCCCTGTTCCTACTACACAGCCAGCAGTCATCCCAACAACTACAGATGTTATAGCAGAAACAACAACAACCCCTGAATCAACCATGAGCATGGATGAAATGGTAAAATCTATCAAGGAACTAGAGCTTCAAGCAACAGAGTTAAAATAGGCCAAAGAAAAGTTGGCCAACCTAGAAGGAAATATGATAAGTCCAAAATGACAGTAGCTAAAAAAACAAGGGAAATCAATGCCTTCAATGACAAAATTAAAGCCTTGGAGAAAGAGTTGTCTTTGGACAAAACCCTCGCTGAAATAAAGAATATTATGTGGGCCAAGATTAATCAGTCAATCACTAGCCAATGGAGGTCAATTCAAGCTATGTATGAACAGGTAGAACTGATTGGCCTAGCTCAGTTTGAAATTCAGAGAGCCAAAACAGCATTAGGAAACATGCCTGAGCAGGCCAACAAAATGATCAACTTTTAAAATCATCACACTAAGGAAGAGCTGGCAGCACTGCAGATCATGAATAGAACAGATGCCATATTGACAACAAAGAAGGCACTCACATTAAGAAGCTTTGTGCAAACTCTAGAAGAAAGGTGTCGGGAAATTCAAAAGGATGTAGACAATTTTAAAATAAAGCTTGCAGCACTACAGACTAAAGGATTTCCCAGCCTATTGACCAGCGCTGGAAGGTTATTGACACGTGACCAATATGCAACTAGGCTCAATAACTATGTCACAAATCAGCTTACTGCTTCATCAAGTTCTACAGCATGAGCAGGACCTCCTTCAGGACAGACTCTCTATGACAAGCTGGAAAACTTATTTTACATGGAACATGAAGTTAACCATCTGTTTGAGATGCCACCCAACTATTACAAGTATATAGAGGCTGATGAGACACTCGTCAAAATACAGAGGCATCAGCTTCCTCCTGAGGATTGGTGGAAGGCAATGCTGGTCATTTTTCCTAGGTGATATCAGTCCTTTTGCTCCTTTTTTCAAATTTAAAATTTCATGTGAGCTACAGGTCAGCAAGTTTGAGTCCCAAGCACCAGATAAAGTAGAGAAACAACAGGTAGAACAGGTCAGATCAATGACAAAGCAAAGGGCTGGGACAACAAGCCCAAAAAGCGCGAATTTTTGGAAGCGCAGCCCCAACCGACTCAATTGGGCTCAGAAGTCAAATTTCTCTGACAGAAAGAACAGCTGTTATATTTATCTTTACTACAACATTTACTTCTTCATCAGCCGCTCCTTAGGAGTTGGTGAAAGAATTTATGAGTCAATAACTCATCATCTAGATATTTTGTATCTTGTTTTTGTATATATACTGCCCCATAGAATGTATTTGGGGTTGGTTGATGATTCTCTCTGAAGAGCTGCGTTGTAAATTTTCAGACTTTAATGCAAAGAGCTGTTGGAGTTCCTGATTTCTGCTTGTCTGGATCAAATTTGATGAGATTGCTTGCTGCTACATTTCTCTTGTGTCATTTCATGCTACAATAAGTTTCCCTAAACCGTGTTTTTTTATTTCTTCGCTTACAGAATTCGCATATGGTATATGTTTCATGGTCTTAGCAATAGAGAAAATGAATAGCTCAGGTTTTGTTTAAGTACACCCTAAGCTCAATCTCTGTCACTAATTATGTTTTCTTCAGGATTAGTTATGAATGTGAAACTCTTAAATGCTCATGTTTACACTGATTCTTCTATGGTGAATACTATCTAGGAATCCTTAGTTGCTCCTGGATATTGTTCCCACTTTTCCCCTCTGTCAGCATAATGGAAAATCCTTAACTGCCTTCCACTGCTTGGTTTCATTCCATCACCTTTCAAATTTAAAAATTTGCTCATGGATGCCTGCCTGGCTCTGTAGTATCACTATTTTCAGCAAGCGCTTTCAGCAGCACAAAATCACTAACTCCAATGCCCAATGGACTAAAATTTTCTGAATACTACACCACCTCTGTTAGAAGACATCACCCAACCAAACCAAAATTCAAAACAAAACTCTGTATATCATAACTAGCCTAAAAACTCACAAAACAAAGCTAAATCCTAAAGAGAGAGCCCTCTCTGATTGCAGGTGGGCTAGAACCTGCAGTCCAAAGATTGGTTTGTGGTTACCTCAACCGTATCCCTTTAAGGAGCTTTAGGTACAACCTGAGTGTTAACAGTTTGAAACATTTCCAACCACATATATTCATTATTTGGATGAATTCATTCATTAATTTAAATTTTCTTTAGATATATATATTTGTAAAAATTTATTTAATAAGATCAATGAACTTAGAATGAAATCAGATGAATAATGGAAATATTTTTCTAATATATTTTTAAATATTTCCTAAGAGGGATGTGGATTGGAATCATTTGTACAAAAATTTACCATATTTGTTTTACCTCTCTAAATCTGAATTGAATGTTGATAATCAATCAAAAATTGATTCTAAAAATTTTCCATATATTAATCAACCTAATTTTGTACCTAATTTTTCCATACTAGCTTTTTACCTTTTTTTAATATGAGTCAAGGAGAACCCTAGGCCTTGGAGGGGGAAAGTGTCACCTTTTCTTTCTCATCATCCTCCATATTCATTACCCAATGAACTAAGTTCTTGTGCAAATTTTGAAGTCTTGGTTATCCATGAATCAAGTATTGAAGAAATTTTGCATGAAGATAAGAAAAGTTGTCTTTCTTTACAAACTATTATAAATCCATCAAAAGTAGGACAAGCTGAATATTCCATTGGTAAACCATCTCTTAATTATAATGTTGATGAAATTCACATTTATTTGGTTAATCTTCCACCTCCCTATGATATTCCTTTAACTTCGCCTCATTTCCATGACCGAGGCATTGCCTTGGGTGAAAGTCAATGTTAAAATGATTCCATGGAGCATAACATGTGTGTTCATTTTCTAATTCCTCAAGTTGATATGGATATGAAAAACCTATATTTTAAATCACATGTGATGGAAAATGATGTTGCTTCAAGAGAGTCTTTTCTTCTTATTTCAACTTCTACTCACTACTTGTATTCAAACTTGCTTTCCCAACCAGATACACCAAAAATCATTTTAAATCCTCTTGATCCTCATTGTCCTTGGATAAATTGTAATAAGATACAAGGTAGTGACATTTAGAAAATGAAAGTAATAAATTTTCAACCCATCTTTCTTTTGATTTCCAATCCTCAACATGTGAAGAGGAATATTACAAAACTCAAATCATTCACAAAATCCCTCTGGTTGATTCATCCCCATCCTTAATAAATGAAGAATATTTTGTTTTGAATGATCAAGACTCTAATAAAATCAGTGGCTGTAATATCCGCCATCTCGTTGATAATGAATTCACTGACATATCTAATGGTATTTTTCCATTTTCATATGGTGACCTTACTAAGCCATCAAAATTTGATCCCTCGACATTTGAAAATTTAGAGACTTATCAGGAGAGTGAGGTACTTTAGCCTTTGTTGATGGTTATGACATCACGATCTTGATAAGATTCCTGAACTAGGTAAAATTAGGGTTTCATCACAATATTATCTTCATAGATCAATTTCACTTAATGAATGCTCATATTTAAATGTTTTTCATGTTTTTTAGGCTGATCATTTTGTTTATCATGATAGAATCATTGATTATTTGGAAGAGTCCTTTCTAGAAAACTATTCTACAAGACGGTGACCTCTCATTTCTCTTTTACTTGATACAAATATAAATATGAATGAATGCACATATTTGAGATGCTTCTAGGGATTTCATGTTTATCATCATATCTATCAAGATATAATGGTGGTCTGGTTAGAGAAATCTCTCCTAGCAAACTTTTCATCCAGCAGATGAGACCTTCTATCTCTTGTGCAAATTACAAAGGTAAGTATCATTATTTTTGCATAGTACTTCATACTAGTTTTAATTGTCAATATATTTGTATTCATGGGCATGGAAAAAATCTATTCGTTAGATTGGAAGTTTGAATTCAAATCAACCCGTTCTTCTTTTCAACTAGATTAGGATTGAGGTTTAGTTTCAATTATTAGAGTAGTTATGCACAATAGTTTGTTTTCGTAGATATTGTTATTTCAGTGAATCCAATTAGCTATACCATATTACTCTATTATTACTCTGTTAGTTTCATTTCTTTCATTTCTTTCTTATTTCATTTCCATCCCTCTTGCATTACTTTTTATTATGTTTCCTTTGCTTCAAGTTAGCAATGTTTCCTCACATTTCTCTTTTAAGCTACACCTAGCTTTGTTTATCTTGCACTACATGGTTCACTTACCATTTTCATTTATCCTTGTTCATATTCATTGTACATAAATAAAACTCGAGGAAATCTTATTTTCCCACCTTGCCCTAATGATGACATCCTAGTAAGTGGTTGTGTGAGGGATGTGATGTTAGTTCCAAGAGGCAATCAACTGTAAATTCTAGTATTGAAACTCCACCCTAGACATATTTACTCTAATTCTAATCTTTTCACAAAAAAAATATGATTGGGTGCTTGTGGGTAACCCTAATTAGTTTATAAAACCTATATCTACAACCCAAACTCTATTTTTGGTATGTTCTTGGTCATGTGATTTTGTGCTTCTATTTTCCACCTTTGGGTTGAGGATGTGATGTGGAGATATGGAATGAGGGAAAACCTAAGTTAGAAAATATTTTAGTTTCTATAAAACAAGAAATGACCTCTCTTGCTCATAAAATAAGTCAGGATCCCTCATCCACCCTAGCGCAAAGAAGACCTATTTTGTAGGAATTTACAGGGTAAGTTCCTTAGACTGAACACCAAAGGATACCGCTCACAAACAGATCACAGATCAATACACCAGTATTTTTGACGTGGTTAAAACCCTCAACAAGGGAAACAGTCCACGGCCTGAGCCAACACGGCCACTTCAGGCAACATATTAATAAAAAGAATGAAAATTTACATAAGCTTTTCTCATGAACAGTTACCCTACAAATGACCCTCCATGCTCCTTAAATAGAGATCATGTACCAATTGGGTTTTAAGCCACGAATCAAGTGTCGGTAATACCGAGGAGAGAATGAACCATCGGATCACTACATATCGTGACCATTGGATTGTAAGTTACAAAAAGTACATAGTAAAGAAACACACTTTACCTAACTCTATACTAGACCAAGTTATACTTAACTAATTCGTATGTGTCGGAATATCCTAACATCCCCCCTTAATAACAACTTGGGATAGGATTGAAGGATGTACAAATATGACACAATAGGAGAAGGAAGGAGGCACTAGAGCCTATCCCCCCTTAGTGACAACTTCCTGAACTCCAACCATAAATCGAAGTTTAGTAAAGTTCACCTCTATGAGAGCCTTTGTCAAGATGTCTGCAACTTGATCATCTGTTGAACAATATTTCACCTCAAGAACATGGTCATGAATGAGCTTTCTGATGAAGTGCATGTCCAATTCAATGTGTTTGCTGCGCTGATGTTGGACTGGATCTTTGCATAGTTGAATGGCACTTTGATTATCACACCAAAGTGTAGTCGGATGTTGCTGCTGAAAGCCAAACTCTGACAGGATCTGACGAAGCCACAAGGCTTCCTTACTAGCTTCTACGACACCACGATACTCTGCTTCTACTGAAGAAAGAGAAATGGCACCTAGTTTCTTGCAAGCCCATGTAACAGGTCCTGAACCAAGAGTGAACACATAACCTGCAGTAGACTTCCAATCATCAGGGTCACCAGCCCAATCGGAATCAGTGAAACCAACCAATAGAGGAGTTGCTTCGGCACTGTAATGAATCCCAAACTGAACTATACCTCAAACATAACGAAGTATTCTTTTAGCTACTTTCCAATGACTTTCATGTGGGTTTTGCATAAACCGAGCAACAAGGCGAACAACAAAGGAAAGGTCAGGACGAGTATGGGTTAGATATAAAAGTTTTCCTACAAGTTGATAGTATAAGGTAGCATCAACTTCAGGAGAAGTACAAGTGACTGAAATTTTGACTCTAGACTGAAAGGGAGAAGGGGCTGGCTTACAGTCTTCCATGTGAAAATGGCGTAGAATATCACATGCATACTTGGACTGGGAAAGGGAAATACCTTCCTTAGATTGCAAGACTTGAATACCAAGAAAATAATGTAAGTGTCATAATTCTGTTATTTCAAACTTCTTTTTAAGGCTGGACTTCGCATGGTTGATAAGGTTGGGATCACTACCAGTGAGGATAAGATCATCAACATAAAGAACAAGAATAATAAGAGACTTGCCCACTTTCTTGGTGTAGACAGTATTTTCAGAATGACACCTAGAAAAGCCAGATTCTAAAAGAAAGCTATCCATTTTGGCATACCAAGCCCGAGGAGCTTGCTTGAGACCACAAAGGGATTTCTTAAGCCGACATACAAGGCTGGAGTCTGTTTGTATAAAGCCAATAGGTTGTTCCATATAGATTTCTTCATGCAATTCCCCATGCAAGAAGGCATATTTAACATCCATCTAATGGACTTCCCATTTGAAAGAGGCAGCAAGGGAAAGAACAAGGTGGATAGAGTTCATTTTGGCGACAGGGGAGAAGGTTTCAGTGTAGTCAATGCCTTCAACTTGTGAAAAACCCTTAGCAAGAAGATGAGCTTTATGTTTATCAACTTTCCCATCTGGTCCATACTTGGTTCTGTAAATCCATTTGCATCTAACAAGTTTTCATCCCTTTGGTAGAGGAACAACATCCCATGTATCATTTGCCAATAATGAATGATATTCTTCATTCATAGCTACTTCCAAATCTGGATGGCCTGAAGCTTCTACAAAGGTGTCAGGATCATAATTCACTGAAGCTTGAGCTAGTAAAGAAGAGGCTCTATCAAACTGAGAACGTGTACATCACTGATCTGTAGGATCACTGGCAAGATCACCTGCTGCATCTCGAGCAGCGCGGACCCATTTTTGAAGTTGCGGAGCTGAAGGAGGATCCTGAGAAGGTGGGGGAGGATTTTCATCCTCGCTTTCATCATCTGAAGAAGAAATATTTTCAAAAGTAGAAGAGATAGGGAGAGGTGGCACATCCGCTGAACTAGGCTCGTAGGCCGATATATTTTCAGCAAACTTTACATCTCTTCTAATGATAACATTTTTGGACATAAGTGGAATAAGTCTATATCCTTTGACATCTTCCGAATATCCAACAAAAATACATTTTTCACTCTTAGGTTCTAAAGCTTTATGTTTCTCATTTGGAATATAGGCCCATGATTCACTTCCAAAAACACGAAAGTGACTTACATCTGGTTTAATTGAGTTCCATGCTTCTTCTGGAGTGATATTCTTTAAAACCTTAGTAGGAGTGTGATTTATTATGTAATTTGCACAGTTAATTTCTTCTACTCAAAAATTAAGACCAAGTCCTTTAGATTGAAGCATACAATTAGCCATTTCCTTTAAGGTGTGATTCTTCCTTTCAGCTACACCATTTTGTTGTGGAGTATATGGAACAATATGTTTCATTTGAATTCCATTATTAGTGCAAAAGTTGATGAATTTGTTGTTAACATATTCTCTACCATTATCAGATCTTAGCTTAAGAATTTGATGTCCAGATTGTTTTTCAAGAAAGGCCTTAAAGGCCAAGAACATGTTAAATACTTCACTCTTGATTTTAAGAAGTATACCCAAGTGCGTCTAGAGAAATCATAAATGAAAGTTAAGAAATACTTGTAGCCAAAGAATGAAACAACTGGAAGTGGACCACATAAATCACTATGCACAAGCTGTAAAGGGGCTGAGGCGTGCCAAGAGGCACATTTTTCAAAACTATCCCAATTATGTTTTCTGAGTACACATCCGGAACAAACACCATCTCTGCAAGATACCATTGGAAGACCTGTCACCATATTTTCTTTACATCGATAATGAAGGGAGAGATAGTTTAAGTGACCGAATTGCTCATGCCAAAGTTTGCTCACTTCATCGTTATGAGCAACAAATATCGAGGGAAGATTTGATGACCCAAAGTTGTGAAACTTATACAACCTTGTAGAATCATCAGCAATGCTAGTAGCTAAAATCTGTCTAGGATCTCTTAGGTCCTTAATTACAACATCATGAGGTGAAAATTCAACGATTTTACCTTCACCTGAATGAGTTATCTGATATACAGATAGAAGGTTGTAGGATAAGGTTGGAACACATAATACATCATTAAATTGACCATTGTCTATATGAATAGTTCCAGTCCCTACAACACTAAGAGATCTATCATCACCAACATATATAGTTTTGGTGTTACAATCATTTAAAGAAGAAAACATGGCTTTGTTTTTGGCCATGTGATAAGAAGCTCCAGAATCAATGAGCCACTCATGAGAATGAGAAGAAGAAGATACATTTAGTGCATAGCCAGACCGAGATGCTTGACAACCACATGCAGAAAGTGTTATTCCTGAAGATGAAGTTGAAGTTGAAGAGTGATCCAAATGGATGTTATGCTTCTTCATTGCTGCTTCCAAGGCTTCCATCTTCTTAAAGCATTTGGATTCTAAGTGGCCATCTCGATTACAAAAGTTGCAATGTCTATCCGTCTTCTTCTCTTTGTTTTTATTTGTCTTATCATTTTGTTGAAATGATTTTTTATTTTGAGGCTGAAATTGCTTAGGACCCTTGTTTGGTTTAGGACCATTCCTTTTAGGATACAAATTCTTAGGATTCTTTGAATTTGGTTGTTGTTGGGTAGCTAACACTTTCTTAGAAGAGTTTCCAAGATTAAGAAGAAAAAGGTGTAAGAGTTTTTCTTGTTCTCTTATTAACGAATCACAAAAGGAACCAAAGGAAGGGGACTTATAGGCTTGTCCTTGAGAAATGAAGGCTTCTCTTGTAGAATGGAAGGTGGAAACAAACACAGAATAGGATGGTCCCAACTTAGTAAGAATGGAATAGATAAGGTTACTATCTTCTTTCTTAACCTTAACACCTTCCAAGAGAAGTCTAAGGGTCTTGAACTTGGACAAACAATCTTCAATGCAAGAAAAATTATTGGGGTCCAATGTAAGCAACTCATTTTCGAGTTGATGGGCTTTAAGTTCATTTTTAATTCCAAAAACTTTAGTGATCTATTTCATTGCTTCCTCAGGAGTATCAAGTTCTGCAATATGGAATCTAAGATCTGGAGAAATAGACATCCCTATTAACCCTCATGCTTCATCTTTCCTATTTTCCCATTTAGATACCCTATCTTCATCTTTTGGTTTGGTTTCTTGGCCTGAGGCTATTCTATAGAGACCTTTACTTCTAAGTAAATCCACAATGTAGGACCACCATTGGAAGTAGTTGGTGCTGTCAAGAATAACTTGGCATGGAATTTACATTTTAATAGAAACTGAAGCTATAGATGCTAAAACTAAGTGTTCCAATGGAAAGATCTCGAAAAATTAGGCTGCTTAAAAAAAACGGCTCTGAAAACAGCTTCCGAATGAAGAAGTTATGGCTTTTTGAAGAAAATTTGATGAAGATGCCAACGAAGTGCGGGAATGTACGGAAATGAATGATAATGTTAAAAAAAAAATCCGCCCCCTTTCCAAACTTAATTTAATTAGCTCAACAAAAAGAAGACTTGAACTCAAGACCTCTACTCTCATAAAGTAGCTTTGGACCAAGTGAGCTAAACTAAAAGTTTAGTAATTTTTGGAAAAGAAGAAGGGGTTTTTTTTTGTTTCTTAGTCGCTGAAGCTTTGGGCTACGTGCTTACTTTGAGAAAGCTCTTTTTCCCTACAAAACAAAAAACACAAAACCCAACACGGACATACAAAAAAAATGAACCTTACGGCTCGAAGTTAGCTTTAGCTGGAAACTAAATATTTTCCTCAATGTTTCTGATTTTCCGAGATCACACTAAGGCGTAGCGAAAAAGAGCATACGCATGACAAAAATCCTTCCCTTTTGTTTTTGATTTGCCCAGATCGCACAGAGTCGCGGGGCAAAGAGCATACACATAAATGAAAGGTATAGATCTGGTAATAAAAAAAACAATAAGCTAAATAAACAGAAACCGAAATAACATAGAGAAAATAACTATAAACTGCAAATAAACACTGTATACCTCCAGATCTTAAAAATGACGTAGCTAGGGCTACCAGAAACCTTTTCGCGTGAAACGAAAGGGGTTCCTCACTGGAACAAATGCTCCCAACACAATAGAGCAGTCCTCTCGGCCTGAAAGTAGTAAGAAACAATAGATATAGGAAACGACAGTCGGATGAAGTTCTACCGGCTTCAGATTTGGACACCAACGGACACAGACCTCAAATAGCTCTGATACCATGTAGGAATTTACAGGGTAGGTTCCTCAGACAGAAAACCAAAGGACACCGCTCAGAAATAGATCACAGATCAATACACTAGTATTTTTGACATTGTTAAAACCCTCAAAGAGGGAAATAGTCCACGGCCTGAGCCAACACGGCCACTTCAGGCAATATATTAATAAAAAGAATGAAAATTTACGTAAGCTTCTCTCATGAACGATTACCCTACAAATGACCCTCCATGTTATTTAAATAGATATCATGGACCAATCGGGTGTTAAGCCACAGATCAAGTGTCGGTAATACCGAGGAGAGAATGAACCGTCGGATCACTACATATCGTGACCGTCGGATTGTAAGTTACAAAAAGTACATAGTAAAGAAACACACTTTACCTAACTCTATACTATACCAAGTTATACTTAACTAACTCCTATGTGTCGGAATATCCTAACATATTTAATTCCTAATTGCATAAAAAAAATAAAATTATCAAATGAATGGTTAAAGGCACGAGAAAGGCTTCTTGCATAGAGAAGTAATGCAAACAACTTAAATGAGGCTATGGATGCTCACTGGTAGTGAAACAATACTTGTGATTCCTTGAGTGACTCCACTAGGGCTATGGATTCTCATTGATAGTACAGAAACACTAGAAACTAACTTTAAGTTCTTAATATAATCAACCCTCTGTCATGTTATATATATCATCATCAAAATATTATGGGTGTGAGCACTTCTTTGGTGTTTTTGAGGACTAATAAGACCTAATTGTGAGATAGATGGGTGGAAAATTTATAAATGGCCAAATAGGTCAAAGAGATACCCACATAATTGATTCAATACTTCCTTGCATCCCTTTTAAAACTCTTTATTTTGAAGGGACAAAGGAAGAGAGGTTAGATGTTAGGTGCCTATAATACTAGTGTATTACCTTATTATTATTTTCATTTTAACCCATTATTGTTATTGTTGTGCCTATGTTGTCCCCATACTATTATTATTGTGCCCCATAGAATCCCATTATTGTTATTGTTGTGCCCTTACATTATTATTGTTATGTCGGCTATGATTATATTGTGACCCCTTAGACTCCTATATATAGAGAGGAGGTCTTGTCATTTGTATAATCTAAGAATTGTTCATTTGTGTAATGTAAAGGAGGTTTCCCCCTTGAAGAGGCTACTTTTGAAGTCATTGATCTATCTCTTTCTTCTATTTTGTGAGTTGGTTGCATAACAATTGGTATCAGAGCTTTGGATTCTAGGGTTTCATTGCTTCAAACAGGTCAATCGTGGAATTTTCGCTATAAAATTTTTTACACGAAGATTTAGAAGTGTAAATTAAAACCCATTTGAGTTGAAATCATGATGAACCTTGTGAACGAATTTCAGATCTTGTATCGCTATATTTTCGGATATATGAATTGAGTAAGTTAAGGTTTATGTAGGCTCCCCAATTTGATCTCAAACAGGTCACCTTGGGAAATGCGTCATAGATTTATCTCTAAGAATCAGATTAAAATTTCATAAAAAGTGACAAAAAGAGGACGGACTTTAGTTTTTTGTGTATTGTTTTCTGAGCTGAAGGTTGAAACAAAGACATGTGGCACATCGTACAATTTCGCTCTACTAAACTAGTCTATAATTAGGTCATCGTGGGAGATTGGGAATAAATCTTCCTTGGAGAATGAAATCATGATCAAACTTGTGGGGTTGGAAAAATAACTCAAAGGGCTATCATAGGCCAAAATTTTAGAACTTGGAGATCTGAAATTACAGAGTTATAATCATTTAAAGATCGAGCTCATACAAAGAAAAAAAAGAAAGGTGTGTATTTTTTTTTAAATTTGCATGTTTTGTTTGAGAAAGTAGTTTGAAGTAATTCAAAGGGAATTATGAAGCATAATTATCATTCATTTATGACTTGAAGAAAAAAATGGAAACACCTAGTAAGAAACCCGAAATCTCTACTATGACACATGAAGAAGAGGAAGAAATGCAACATGGTACATCAAAATTACGAGACCAAGTGCAACAAATTTCGCTCTCACAAAAAGTAGTTGAAGCTAAGATGGATGGGACAGAAGATAAGATGGATGGTATAGAAGCAAAACTTAAAGGCAACATGGAAGATTTGAAGATAGATTTGACAAAGTTTCTACAAGAAATGCTTACTAATGGCGAAAGGGTAGTAAAGGAAACTCATGATGAGAACAAAAGAAATGTTAGTCATGATTTCATAGACTCTAACATCGGATTGAAGACCCACCGTGTTCCAAAGATTGATATGAGGAAGTTTGATGGCAAGGATCCCGTAACATGGATACTACAAATGGAGCAATATTTCAATCTCCATAATGTGCAAAAAACACAAAAGGTACACATTGCAGCTTTATATTTGGAACCCAATCCGTTTGTATGGTATCGATGTCTTTGATCTCATAATCACTTGGGAAATTTTTACAGAAGAAATGATAGCACATTATGGGGATACAAAAAGCAACACCTTTTTTATCCAATTTTTAAATCTCAAACAAATGGGTTCAATGGTGGAGCACACTGAGGACTTGCAAAAATTGAATATAAGGGTAAAACATATTCCAGAGGAACATAGGATTGATTTGTTCATAGGGACTTTAAAGGATAACATCGAACATGAGGTTCACCTTTGGGAACCTGATTCATTGGAGAAGGTTCAGGTTGGAAAGAAAAATTGAAAGCAAACTTATGGAAAAATGGAAGCCTACCACTCATGACTATAAGGATGGAAGTGTTGATGCCCCTAATCTTCCACAACCTACAAGTTTGACACCACAACAATTAGAAGAAAAAAGAGAAAAAGGGATTTGTTACAATTGCAATAGAAAATACACTAAAGGTCATAAGTGTTCTGAGAAGAAATTATTTTACATATATTGTGAAGAGGAGGAATAAAAGGAACAAGAAACGTTAAAAGAAGAGGATACACAACAGGAAGAAACCCTAGAGAAAGAAGAAATGAACCTGACTATATCTTGTAATGCATTGGCCAGAATTACCACTCCTTAAAATATCAACATAGAAGGACATATCAAGAAGAAAAAAGTAATAGTGTTGATTGATTCAGGAAGTACCCATAATTTTATTCATTGTAAGATAGCCAAGGAATTGAATTGCTTCCTATATCTAGTAGCAGAGTGTCAACTGATGGTTGCAAATGGAGGAACCATAAATTTCTCTAGAAAGTGCCATAATACCAAGCTATCCATGGGAGAATATGTGTTGAATACTCCAATTTTCCATTCCAATGGGTGGTGCTGATGTTGTACTAGGATTCCAATGGCTACAATCGTTGGGTATGATAACTTTTAATTTTCAAGAACTTTTCTTGAATTTTTTTTTGGAAGGAATGGAAGTTGAATTAAGGGGTATGATAGGGAAACCGAGAAAGATAATCAACTCTAACATAATGACAAAGCTTCTAAAGAAAGAACAACAAGGCATAATTTCACAATTATGTTTTCTAGAGGTTCCCACATTGAAATAATCTATTTCTCCCGATCTCCAAAAATTCTTGGACAATAATTCCAATGTATTTGAGACTCCCAAAGGCCTCCCACCTATTTGTGATCTTGATCATGCTATTCATCTGATTCTGGGAAGTGTTCCTCCAAACATCAGGCCTTACAGATATCCATATGCCCAAAAGAGTGAAATTGAATGTATGGTTGCATAAATGCTAAAGGTTGTTATAATTAAACCTAGTCAAAGTTCTTTCTCTGCTCCAGTATTATTGGTGCATAGGGAGTATGGATCATGGTGCATGTGTTTGGATTATAGGGAGCTCAACAAGCTCACTATTAAAGATAACTTTCTCATTCCTGTCATTGATGAATTATTGGATGAATGTCATGGAGGAATTTACTTCACCAAGTTTGACCTTCGTTCGGGATATCATCAAATCAGAATGAAGACTCAAGGCACTCTAAAACCAACATTTAGAACTCATGAGGGTCATTATGAATTTTTGTTCATGCCTTTTGGCCTTACCAATACACCTTCTACATTTCAAGGTTTGATGAATTCCATTTTCAAACCCTTCCTTAGAAAATTTGTGTTAGTATTTTTTGATGATATACTAATCTACAACAAGTCTTGGAAGGATCATGTTCAACATGTTGACAAAGTTCTCAAACTATTGGAGGAGAAACAATTATATGCAAAAACCTCCAAATGTTTCTTTGCGTACAAGAGGTGGAATATTTGAGTCATATTGTATCTCATGAAGGTGTTAAGGTAGATCCTAGCAAAATTAAAGCCATTTGGGAATGGAAAATCCCCACATCCATAAAGCATCTGTGAGGATTTCTCGGGTTGACAAGGTATTATTGCAAGTTTGTTAATAATTATGGGAGAATAGTAGCACCTCTCACAACATTACTGAAGAAAGATTTATTTTCTTGGACTCCGGAACCAACGAAGGCCTTTGAACATATTAAAGAGGCAATGTGCCAAGCACCGATCTTAGCTACACCAGAATTCACAAAAACCTTTATTGTGGAATGTGATGCCTCGGGAAATGGAATTGGTGTTGTTTTAATGCAAGAAGAAAGACCCATTTATTTTGAAAGTCGTCCAATCAAAGGAAAGTATTTACATAAAGCTATTTACGAGAAGGAAATGTTGGCAATACTACATGCACTTAAGAAATGGTGAGCTTACCTAATGGGAAAACACTTCAAGGTAAAAATATGTCATGATAGTATTAAATACTTTTTAGAACAAAGATTATCTTCAGAAGAGCAGCAAAAATGGGTCACAAAGATGTTGGGTTATGAATTTGAAATCATCTACAAAAAATGGAAGCAAAATGTTGTTGTGGATGCACTCTCAAGAAAGGATGAGGATGTGGAAGCATTGCTTTTTGCCATTTCTATTATCCAACCAGATTGGATAAATGAAGCAAGGGATGAATGGAAGAATGAAGAAGAAGTGTGGGCACTCATTGAAAAGTTGCAGCAAGATCTGAGTACATCTGATACATTTAGCTGGAAAAATGATTCGTTATGGTACAAATATCACTTATACCTCTATAAGAATTCCCAACTAAAAAAAAATATTCTTCTGGAATTACATGCCTCTCCCTTAGGAGGGAATTCAAGATTTTAAAAAACTTACCACATGGTTAAGAAGAATTTTTTTTGGATGACCTTAAATTTGATATTCAAAAGTTTGTGGTGGAATGTTTGGTTTTCCAACAAAATAAAGTTGAGACAATTAGGACCCTAGGTCCATTACAACCTTTATCCATCCAAGTCAATGCTAGGAGGACGTTTCAATGAATGTTATCACAGGTTTACCCAAGTCTAAAGGAAAGAGTGTCATCATGGTGGTATTTGATAGACTTACGAAGTATGCACACTTTTTTTCATTATCTCATCCATTTAAAGCCAATACAGTTGATACTGCATTTATGGAAACAATTCAAAAGCTACACGGAAACCCAAATATTATTGTAAGTGACAGAGATCCTATTTTCACTAGAAATTTTTAGACAAAATTATTTTCTTGTCTGGGTACTCAGTTAGCTCATAGCTCATCTTATCATCCTCAATCTGATGGGAAAAATGAGATAGTGAACAAATGTTTGGAAGGATATCTTCGTTGCTTTGTATTTGATAAACGTACACAATGGGTCAAATGGTTACCTCTAGTTGAATGGTGGTATAAAACTTCCTTCCATACTACAGAAAAATTAACCCCATTTATGAAACTTTAAGGATATCATATGTTTTTAGAAAAATTGATCATCTAGCCATAATTTACTAGATGGCTCAAAGTACACCATGTAGGGCCAATTTTACCATAGTAAAATTTATTTCACTATGAGGAATTACTTAATAAACCACATTTGTTAAGTCATTTATAATTAAACCCATGAAGAATAATTAAATATATCACTATTTATTTAAATATAGTCTAGGAATAATTAATTAAACCATTGTTTAACTAATATTCCTTGTCATATTTGACCCAGTTATGACAAAGAAATAGATAAATCATTAATTATCTTATTTTTCTCTAGGAATAATTAATTAATCACTAATTAGTTATTATTCCTTGTCATGTTTGACTAAATCCCCTAGGAATACTTAAATAAATAATTATTTGTTTATTATTCCTTAACTATATTCCTTGAGATGATAAATAAATAAATATTTATTTATTATTCCTATATAAAAGTATTTAACCTATTTAAATACTTTTTCCCTCCAACCAAATATAATAAAATATTCAAAATGGTTAATTCTATAATTTGGTTAATAATATTATTTTCTATTATTCGAGAATAACCTAATATTTTGTTATAAATATAAGGGTTTTACATTCATTATTCACTTTTGATCATTTTCATTGTTGCACTCACTGTTGTAACTTTGATTATTATCGTTGTCGCACACCATTTTCTTTTCCATTTGAGTTCTCATTAAGATCAAACATTTTGTTTGATGGGTTTTACACATTATAGAGGAGAGAGACCTAAAAAAGTTGATGACATTAAGGATAGCCAAGAACCCATTCTATAGAGGGGAACTGGTAACATTATTTTTTCCCTTCATAGGTTTTGTTTAATAAAATATATTCTTTATATATCTGGTTTCCATTGGATTATTGGAGTTACTTGTGCTTATTTCATTCTGTTGTTTAACTATTTATGTTGCATAGGTCAAGGATTTGGTAGGTTTATTTTCTATGATTTCTTGTATATCTACATTGTTTGACAACCATTTTTATTGTTAATGTTGTTTGTCATCCACATCCTAAAGTGATTTCTTTTCTTAAACCTTCAAGAAGAATACTTATTAACAAATTGATGACTCCACCATGTTTTTAATTCTGATTAAGAAACCTTAGTGACCTTCAATTTCCAACTTAGGGTTTTTCCTTTTTAGTCCCTTAATGTTGTTTACTGGAATTCTAACCCTAGATCAGTCAAATTTCTAACTTCCGCAAGTTTTCTAGTTTTTTCACAGGTTAAGGAACCAGTCGCAACAGAGATGTAAAATTTTTTCGAGACTTGCTGCCTGGGAATTGAGGAGCAGAAATCACACTATTTTGCCCCAAAAGTGTGATATGGAGGTCAATAGGCCACTTTCTTGCCCAAAAAGTGTGATAGCCCCCTAAACATGTCAGTACCTGCGATTTTTGGGTTTATGGGATTTTTTCTGATCTATTTCTGGGTTTTGCCGAGAGCTGTCTGTTGGGTTGGTGAACCCCTATATTAGCCCACTTAGGCCTTGATATACTCTGTTTCACTCATCGAAGTGGAATTTATCCCCTTAGGGCTTCTAGTACACTTCCACCTTTATAGGAGGAGTTTAACTAAAACAATTCCGAGCTTTTGCAGAGCTTTTAGCCATATTTTCTAGATCTGTACCTTCCTTCTTTAGATCTTCAAAGATAGGTTGTTTCCATCCAAAGTTTCCTCTTGAACCTTGTTTGTTCATTTTCCTTAGGGTGCCACTATTTTCCCTAGGTTTCACACCCATCGCCCTATCTTTTATAGCAATTTTCCTCAATGGTTTTTGTTGTTGCTGCACCACTTTCTAGAAACATAGTGTCATTTGATCCCAGTAACAATGACGCTTAGATATATTGGCCATTTTAGTGTGTTATCTGTTGATTTCTCCACTAACCAGCACAGTGCTTGCAAACCCAATTTGGGTGGGTTTATATAGTTGATTTTCTATTTATTTTTTGTTTTTAATTTCAGTTTATTTCAGCAATATTTTTCTTTTTTCAATCTGAGCTTAATTAATAAATACACTTTCACACATAAGCACACCTTAAGCGAAGGGAGCTTGGTTTACACTGCCAAGCCAATAATTAAATTAATTAATTTATCTCCCCACATAGAGACAAAGACATTTTGTTTATCTCCCTTCACCATTTCAGTGTCACTTGTCCCTTACAACCATTGTGCCACCAAGGCGGTATTCACGGAGACTCCTAGGCCTTCATCTCCAGTTTTCGCTTGATCGTATTACTCCTCCCCAAAGGGTTTGAGTTCATCCTCCCCCAAGTCCCCATACCGACTCTTCTTCTAATTCATATTATTCCTCATCTGATTCTGAGCCTCCTTCATTGCATACTGTCATCATGTCAAGACCCACTACAGGTGCAGGAAACCAACTTGGTGTTGGCTTTGGTTCCACCCTGATAGTCACATCTAGCAAAACCGTTACAGGAACCGTTCTGGGAGCTCCAATGATACCTTTCATGGCTGGGTCAAGCCTCCCAAATTTTATCAAGTTGATTAATGACCATATACACCATGATCATGACTGGCCAGCCATGCCGACTAAGCTTCCCTCTGACATTCACATGTTTGAGGGTAATTTTGGAGAGGACCCCACCAATCACGTCTGCTCCTTCTATATGTGGTTTTCATCCAATTCCATCACTAATGATTCCATTCGTGTTCAATTGTTCCAACGCACGCTCATTAGAGATGGTGCAAACTAGTATATTGACCAACCCACCACTTCTTATTCCAATGTCACGACACTTGCTAAAGTGTTCCTTTCATATTTTTAGTTATCTCTATGTTACACCACTGGTATGGAGCTCTTTACCACATTACGTTAGTCCTCTGCCACCATCTTTCCGATCATGTACAGGAATGGCATAGAAGGAGGAGCATGTGTCGTGCTCTACCTTTAAAAGTCGTGTCTACCTCGATTGGTTCCTTAGGACTCTTTTAGTGCCTATTTCCAAAGATGTCATGTCTCACTTTCCTCAAATAAAGGAAGAGGATCTCCAGACCACTCTAATATATGACTTGATTTATGCTCAATCTGCTTATGTCTATATTGTTATACCAAACTACCTCGTTCTGGTGGTGCCAATGCATCGAGGGAATCTCACACCACCGACGGTATCGTTGGAGCTATTTCACATCCTTCCCCATATACTTAGTAGAGTTATGGCTATCCGCAAGAGGGCACTAGTTCCTCCAAGACTTATCCCTCTCCTACCAAAAACATGTATTCAGGCCAAAGCACATCTTATGCATTTACCCAACCACATCAACAGATGTCAGGGCTAGCTAGTACTCAACTTGTATACCAAAACATTGGTCCCTCACCATCTTACACCTATGCATTGCCAAGCCTCCATCCCCTCAGGCATTAGTGCCGTAGCCTCCCATGCATCCTCAATCCGAACATCCACCACCCCCTCAGGGTCAATCGTATGCACAGGAGAGTACAACCAATCCCTGAAATTAGAAGAAAAATAACAAGGGGAAGGGCAACAAGGGTAAATAAGGTAATCAACCTAATGAACCCCAGGGGAACCAACCTAACACCAATAAGTAGCAACATGGCAACCAACCCAAGCAGAACAAGGCTATTCATATGAACAATCCTTGTGCATATTGTGGTGTACATGGCCATTATACTCCTGAGATTCCCCTCTTACCCCAGATGTGCCAAATGTGGGAAGTGTTGGCTTATATGGGCCTAAACCAGGTTCGGAAGTATTATTTAGCCAAGCAAATCCCACAGCTACCAGCCCTTTCGGAAATAGCCCGCAAAGCGTGGAATGAGGTCTCACTCGAGGTAGTAGGGGAGGGTGCTGGAACCAGGTTTTCGCACCCTTGGGATGTCTAGATGTGGTTTGGAGGCTTCGCGCCCCATTCGGCAGCTTCACGCTGCGTTGTATTCACACAAATATAGAATACCTTTTACTATCTACTAACGCGCAGTCTACAGATCTAATCTATAGGGGGAAGTACTGTGACCTAGATCTACTTTAAAGTGGTATTTAAGCAAACATTTATCACTTTTGTTCGGTTCGCAGATTAAGATTTAAACCTAGATTCACAAGTATTCATTAAGTAGTGTGCATAAATCAAAACAGTCTTATTAACCATACAAAATGCCAGATTTGCGATAAGTCAGAGATCAGAGATAATTCTCAGAATGAACTTATCTTTATTTCCACTTCTCACCTGTACAATCAGATATGCCCTGCGCACTCAGCTACGGGGGTCCGCACACATAGCTATGGACTCTTCCAGGCCTTTGTGCACACAGCTGCAAAGCCTCTATCCTCTACCCAAACCCCTGACTTGGACTTACAGATGCTTTCAGAATTCTTCTTCTTAGACACCCATTACATATCAGATCTCAAAATCATACCAAAAACTTAGATATTCTACCCGTAGAGCCTTGCTCTATTTATACCTTCCTATGGCCCATGGTCCATGGGAGGGCCAACTCAACTTACATTTATTTACGTTATTTTTAGGAAAACTACCCTTTTGAATTTGACTTATTACAACTCATGCTCTGCACATCTCGCGGAGTCTTTACCCTGCTCTTACCCAAAATCACAGGCTTCGTGCCCCATACCCATTGTGCGGGGCTTTCACTACCCAACAGTCCCCCAAAACAATCATCATGACTCGTCTGAGTCACTCAGATGGTGTGGGAATCTTTTTGTGGAGATCAATCAGCAACTTCTACATGTCGCCAATTTCTACAACAAATTCGACTGCAAGCCTCTGTGCCTTTTCCAAGTGAGCCGCTGAGGCATCCTTATTGATTGCAGTTGCTTGCTCCATTGCACATACTGCTGCATCTATGTTATCTTACCTTCAATGGTTTTAGAGATGTTGAATGCTTCATTGAGCCAGGGCTGGATATGTTCTTTCAATACTTCCTCCTGATGCCACACTGTGTCAACTTGGGCTTTGAGAGCCTAGGCCTCCTTCATTTTAGCCAACCACTGTGTGATAGTGACCGTCTGTCCAGCCCCACGGGCGGTGTCATAGGCCTGCTATAACTCACGCACCTTGATTTATACTTGTCGAATGGTGGGGTCCTCTTGGAGGGACGTGCGTATCCCGAGCGACTGACCGAGTAGCCTTGAGCATTCGTGGATGATGCTATTCATCATTTCTAGTCCAGCTACAACTTTGTTGCGGTGACGTTCTTGTTTGGCCAGAGGTGTGGTAGGATGGGCCTTGATATGGAGCTCTGTAACCCGTAACATTAGTTCCTCTTGGTTTCTTGTGGCCTTGGCTTGGGCCATGCGAAATTTGGCTGCTATGTGCTGAATCTTGGTAGCTAGTGGGAGGTCCCTAGGGATAGCTAGTTCTAGTACCCACGCCTCTGTCACAGCTTGTTCTACTTCCCGGAATTTGGCGGCCAGGTCCTTGTTCTGGAGAGTGACTTGTTCTAATTTTTCCTTCTGCTCTGCTACTATGTGGAAAGCTCGACCTTCCCGGGCTCGCAACTCCTAAGTTACTCCCTCTTGGAGTAGGTATAGTACTTCTCTAGACAGGGCAGCTAGATTTAATTACCAACTGAATTCTTCGCCTGTGACTGCGGCTCGGATAGCACCTACTGGCAATGGTAGGGTGTGTGGTGTGTGCATGCTAATCATCTGTTCGGTGGCTATATCCTCTGCTATCAGTTTGGTGACCTAGCCTGGGGGTTGCTCTTGTAATGCCTGCAACTGTGCTCTAATCTCCCCCAACACATTTGTTTGTGCGGTGATTGGTTCGAGAAGTGCACTGATGGTAACATTGCTTGCTGGCTGGCTATTTTCAATGAATTCTTGTTCCAATGCCTTCGCTATTTTGGACATTTTTTAGGCAGTCAGTGATTCTTTGGCATGAGATGGCTTGAGGTGGTCGTGTGTCTTCGATTCCTATTGTGGCTCATGTTCCAAGTTTATTCCCTAATCTACCTGGTTCCCTTCTGTGGTCGGGTTCATGGTAGCTACTTGTTTCCCAACAACTTGTTGTTCCTAGTGTGCCTTCTCTGCCAATTGAGTGAGGCACTACTGCCATTCCTTCTTCTACTTCTTTGCAGCCACTCTATTGCCAATGGTCTTATCTGGGGCATGCCATTCCAAGGGCCATGCTACTAACATGGAATAAATGGCATCATCCATTGCAAGGAACGGAAGTGTGACCCAAGATTGCTCTAGATCCTTCCACGCATGGATATACACATGATGCATGTCAACCTTGAACTCGGTCATGCTTTGAAAATTGTTGTAAATTGTGGGGGACATGTGTGGTCTGCGAGCAATCTGCATCCGTATCTTGCCTTCCATGGAGGTCAAAAATGCCCGGATTGCGGAAACCCTTGCTGCATCTTTTGTAGCCCAAAGTGAAATATACTATACTGCCTCAGGTAGACTACCCTCAATGCTGGGAAACTGGCTCTCTGATAGCAAGTCACCTGTAACCGAAAAGATTGATAAGCGTAACGATGCATAATGAAAGGTCTTACCTTTGTCCTGTGCTTCTTGACAATTGGTCAGAAATTAGTCGCATAAGAACTATGCCCAATTGAACTGAACCCCTCGGCACATTGTCCTGCCAATGTGATGACAATGGCGGGGACTTCATCTGCGCAACATTTTCTCATAAGTTTAGTGGCTAGGATCTGAGTGCTGACTCATACTACGTGGTTGCTGACGCTTGCTATGAGATACCTCCACTTCTTTTTCTTAGATGGTACTTTTCCTTAACTAATTCGGCGAGCCCTCCCTTGCTACTAGTTCCGACGATGTCTATGAGGTTATTCCCTTTATATGGTAGGTGTGTAATCCGGTGGATTAGTTGGCTATGATTGGGTTCAGTTCTTCCATCCAAAGATATCCATCATGAATGAGACCTAGCAGCTGTCAGGTCACAAATATGGTGATGGTCATGCGGTGATAGTGAGGGATCCACCTAAGGTTCAGCAGTCTAGCCCTCTCCACACCTAGTAACCACTTTTGTGGCAATAGTGTGCCTTCGGCTAGTTTAGGGAACTTGTCAATGTCTACCAGGTCCCAATCTTTAAACTTGGTGCTTGGAACGTGCCCCATTAATAACCGTTCAAACCTTATATCGTCTGGAAGAAGCGGGCTTTGGAGTGTAGTTTTTGCAGCGTCTACGACTTTCGCGAGCCTGGTTTTCCCGGTCCATGGAGAAAGATATGGGGGTAATAATGGGAACTGGAATGCAAGTTATTCTTCCTCCGCCTGTGCATCAATTTGATCGATCAGGTCTTGCAGGTCGTCTTCCTCCTTAGCGGATTTTTCGATCACTGTTTTTCATTTTTCAACTACTGAGCACTTGTTGAATCTTTGGGAGGCCCTCACTGGACCCATCTTCTGCTTATTCTTCCTGGGTCGCGGGGTGTGTGGGGATTTAGGAACTTCAGGAACTTGAGAGGGCTCTTCTTGATTCAACTGCATTTCTTCGGCGACTCGTGCTCAGGTTCTTGCCATAGTGCTCATGGAGTGCCTGGTAGCCGCGTACTTGCTATTTTTTGTTAGCTCAAAGTGCCAAAAATCCAGTACCAGCCACACGCTATGAGATTTGACAAAATCTCTTCCACCCATTTGCAATTCAGGTTGGCAAATCTCTGCATATCTCGTCTGGAACTTTCACCTTAATGTCCCACCACCCACTCCTGTTTGACATGATTTGACTGGCCTGTCATGACCCATGTGGCTAACAGTTATCTTTTGACTTTTCCCCGTGGTAGCGCTATCCTAGAGGTGCAGATGTGGACTTGGGAGCTGCTTAGCCTGGTGACAACTCCTTTTTCCACACGGGTTTTCAGCAGGCTGGTTTATAGTCCCGCACCTTCTTTCAATTGCTCGAGGTGCTGAGACTATAGCTTCTACTGCTAGTCACATGTTCGCACCCTTGGTGCGAGTTCGGCTTGTCCCTGCTAGCCTAGGCTACGATCACTTCTGAATTGTCTGGGTAACCAGTCTGGGGTTTCTACTCTTTCGTGAGTGCAGGTGCAGCCACAATAGCAATGTCGCAGTGCATTCTAGGGCCCTTCTGCTTTGCAGTGCACTTTGCATCTTTGGTTGTAACCCATGTTTTTCGGTGTTGGAGGATCCACAGCCACTCAATCTTTTATGAGCATCCTTCTGTTGTTTATTGCAGGCCTAGCGTACCTGCAGTATCCACAACTTCCTTAAGCCTCTGCTAACCTTGGTCTATTGAGGGGGCTTCAGGCTACTACTTTCAAGCTGGGTAGGTGGCCGCACCACAGCACTGGTAGCTTCGGTTGGTGAGGCATGCGTACTTTGTTTCATGCTTCCAACCATGCACGCGCCTTCCTTCGACATCTATGCCCTATCATTCGCATCTCCGGAGTGACCCTCTGTTAGGGGGCAGCAGCTACACGGAGTATTTTTGTGAATCTCTTTGGCGGTTCCTCTACCCCCACTGTCACCATCTGATTACAATTGAGCGTGGTTACTTCATGTAGTCAGTTCTGCCATCGTTCCACCTCTTCATCTGAGTCTGATGTGCAAGAGCTATCGTGGTCCCATGAGAGTCAACCATCCATTGTCGAATTGACCCTATCCTGATCCTACGCAGTAATTTGGTAGATACAGTCCAGCTCACCATCACTGTCTGTGTCGTGCATGGGCTTCGTATATCGCGCCCCTTCTACTAGGTCCAATGGGACCACCATGCGGAGAGATTTCTTTTCGAAGTTCATTTTGTGTTTTTTGAGATCGATGACTCCATTCATATCAATCGCCCAATCTATCCCTAACAGTGTGGGGTATGGATTACTATCATCCACAATTTTGATCACTTCAAAATCGGCTTGGGTGCAGGCTCCATCGATATCTACTGTAACTTCGTGCAAGCATCCCATAGGCAGAATCTTTTGCTGGTTAGCCATCCTTAGTTGAATTGGTGACCATTGCAGTGGAGGCCTACCCATGCATTCCCAAGTCTACTTTGGTAAGACATTTGCATTGAACTCCAAATCTGAAACGACCTAATCCATCTCATAGTCCCCGATTTGGATTGTTAGTCACATTTTCTGCCTAGTGCCCAAAGCATGTTTTCCTAATTTTCGGATCATTCGAGGTTCATCCACCCCCGCACACTGAGTTATCAATTCTTGCAGCTCCCTTACCACTTTGGTATCCCTTAGTAAGTTCATGCATGCTTCTAATAAGGTAGCTAACATAGATGTATCCTTCTCTGATCTGAATTGATCCTTGCTCCCCGATGTAGAAGCTTCCGCTAAGCTCTTCTTGGCTTCCATAAATGTTTCCTTCACACGTTATAAATCAAAGTCTGGCTATTTTGGAGGGACCTTACGGACCCATGCATCCATTTCTAGCGGGTTCCCCTTATATTCTCCAATGGTCGCACCACTCCGGAGCATCATATTTACGTTTGGGTCCTCTACATGGGGTTCAACCTTCATCATCTAGACATTCTGAGTGGGGTTGGTCAGGAGCACCCCCTTTTCACACATCTGAGCGATCAGCATGGGGCAATCGACTACTTCATGATCAAATTGATAGCAGTAAGTACAACAGGCTTTGGTTTGGTTCGTGCAATCCCGTGCGTAATGCCCCAACCCTCCACAATTGTAGCAAATTAATTGCCCTCATCCCCGTCCAAGTTCCATGTCTCCGCAGACCCGTCCATGCCCTTGGTACCCTCCTCATACTAATGGTGCGGTGGGATCCTGCACGTGAGCCTCTATTTTCATTCTATATGCAGGTGTTTGATCCATCAACATTTGGTAACTGTGGAAATTTATTTCCTCGTGGCTCACCATTTTGTAGAAGTTACAAAATAAGTGTTGAGGAGGGGGTTGTTGTAAGCTTGGTAATATGTGACAATTTTCCATGGCATTCTTTCCTCCTACTTCACAGATTGCACACCAGAGTGTGGGTGCTATGCTTGGCCCAACCTGTACCTTTGGTCACAATGTTATGGGCCCCCCTCCTATCATAGGGTTCACAAAGATTGGACAGTGATCCTTTTCATGGCCTGGTCCCTTACATTTGATACAACACACTTCTTCCAATATCTCAGTATTAGGAGCCTATCCTTGTTTTAAGCTTCGCATCTCCAGACATAAGTTTTGCATTTTCACTTGGATTTGTTGTACTCCCAACCCTGGGTCCTGTATTGGGGTTTCGTGCAGTCGCATCGCTACCTCTAGTGCTTCAGCTTGGGTTGAGATCTTTTTTTGTGATAGAGCTGATCTCAGATATGGCATTAATGATGTGATAAACCAAGTGTAGTGTTTCTCATCTATCAGGGTCATGTTGGCCTCATGGATGGTACTTTTCAACCTCCGGTCTAAATCCCATGGGGTTTCACCAGGCAACATTACAATTTCCTTGAACCTAATAACTGACTGCACTTCCGACTTGGGTCATCAAAATTCCTTGTTTAGTGCCTCCTGGGTTACTATCAGTCCTTCATTGGGATGATCACTTGAATATTTCATGTACCAAGTCAATGCACGGTCCTACAGTGCGCTAATGAAGGTAGCCTTCTTGATGTTATCATCTGTGATGCCCTGAGCGTCCCATATAGACTTTATCACAAACTAGAACTAGCCTGGTTCCTCATTTCCTATTCCCTTGAATGTTGGCAGCTGGGCTGCACTTGCCATCCCAACTTTTGGTGGTGGTGGGGTTGGGGGTGGGGTCGATGTTGGGGTGGATGGATTTGATGTAGGTGAAGTGGGTGGTGGCGTTGGCGGAGGTGGTATCAGTGGGAAGCATTCCCTGATCAACCGGACCACACTCCCTAGTGAGAACCTTGTGAGGACCTCCTTGCTTTCCTAGGAAATAGAAGTTGAAGGACTATTCGCTATTCTTCCCAGTTCACGGTAGCCTCTTCTACTTCGTGTTACTCCAAACATCAATAAACACACATTATCTACTTTTCACGCAACAACATCTTAATCCAAGTATTCAATGATTTTATATACCTACCCCAAGCTCCTTGAAGAAACCATCTTTCCGCTTTGCTATAGCTCACAGTAGTGTCTATCATGAACTCAGTGATAAATCCTCCTATTACCTGATCTAGCTAGTGATCTACTACATCCGTGATTTTATCCTCGGTGGCTTCTAGCCTGCGCACCAGTTCCGGGGTCCACTCAATAGGCTAGTCCAATCTGCACATTCCCACGCTGTCAGCTAGCCTTGCGATCCACTCGTATAGCTCTACCGGGAATGACGCAAAGAATATCTCATGAATATCTATGAATATATACCGGTCTAGCCAATCTTCCTTTGATACTCGCGGGTTTCTGTTTTCCTGAACTGCAAACTTGTGGAGTTTCAGATCCCACCACTCGTCAATCTCTTTCTTTGTAGGGTTCCAGTGTTTCCCAATTAGACGCCCCTTAGGCAGATCCTAGTCCTCGCAACTGAACCATTTGTTGGCTTATATGGGCCTGACCAAGGTTCGAAAGAATTATTTAGCCAAGAAAATCCCACAGCTATGGCCCCTTTCGGCAACATCCCGCGAAGCATGGATTGAGGTCTCACCCAAGGTAGTAGGGGAGGGTGCTGGAACCAAGTTTCCGCACCCTTGGGATGTCTAGATGTGGTTTGGAGGCTTCGCGCCCCGTTCGGCAACTTCGCGCTGTGCTGTATTTGCACAAATCTAGAATACCTTTTATTGTCTACTAATGCACATTCTATAGATCTAATCTATAGGAGGAAGTACTGCAACCTGGATCTACTTTAAAGTGGTATTTAAGAAAACATTTATCACTTTTATTCGGTTCGCAGATTAAGATTTAAACCCAGATTCACAAGTATTCAATAAGTAGTGCACATAAATCAAAACAGTCTTATTAACCATACAAAATGCCAGATTTGTGATAATTCAGAGATCACAAATAATTCTGAGAATGAACTTATCTTTATTTCCACTTCTCACTTGTATAATCAAATCCACCCTACGCACTCAGCTGTAGGGGTTCGTGCACACAGTTGTGGACTCTTCCAGGCCTCTGTGCACAAAGCTGTAGAGCCTCTATCCTCTACCCAAACCCCCGACTCGAACTTACAGACACTTTTAGAATGCTTCTTCTTAGACACCCATTACATATCAAATCTCAAAATCATACCAAAAACTTAGAAATTATACCCATAGAGCCTTGCTCTATTTATACCTTCCTGTGGCCCACTGTCCATGGGTGGGCTGACTCAACTTACATTTCTTTACATTATTTTTGGGTGGACTACCCTTTCGAATTTGACTTATTACAACTCATGCTCTACACATCTCATGGAGTCTTTACCCTGCTCTCACCCAAAATTGTGGGCTTCGCGCCCCATACCCATTGCACGGGGCTTCCGCTACCCAATAGGAAGCCCAAGAAACTTATAGATATCAACTTCCTATGAAACAATGGCCTCAAAATCCTATGCCATCTCAACCATCCATGCTCACAAATACTTTCCCTCAGCAAGGATTTGTTGTTGCTCAACCTTAGCAAGGTCAAGCAACCCACCCTCCCCAACCTTCTAGTCTTGGTGACTACCAGATCCTCATGATGAATTCTGACAAGCTTAATACCTCTGATGTCAACTTGCAAACTCGGTCACACTAATATGACAAGCCCTTGACTTCGTCTACAACTAAGACTAAAACCAAAGCATCTATTGAGCCACTTACGACACCTAATGGTTCGTTACAGATCCCTCAACCTAAAGTTGAGTAAATTCCCAATATCCCCAAGGGTCCATTGCACCATAACACGACTTCTAACCGAGTTTCCCACGCATACAATATAGTAGACAACTTGGCACAATCCTCTACTGCCATGTCGACACTGGAGGTTCTCCAGTCATTCTCATCTAAAAAGAAAGCTCTACTAACTTCTTTGGGTGCAATATATCCTTCAGGCGATCGTTTGATTGTCTTTCATGTTGATGTGTTATAACATCCCCCATTACCTCCATCTGTTGCTTTCTAGATACCAGTCTAAGTCCATAATGCCATCAACTCCCAATGCATTATTGACAAAGGTGCATCTAGCTGTGTGATGTCGACTTCCATTTGGAAGAAACTCAATTCGCCTGAACTGTCCCCATCCACCATCACTTTGCGTGCTTAGGATGGTCACCCCTCCTAGCCTCTCAGCATGTATCACAATTTTCCAGTGACTCTTGCGGGAAAGACTATCCAAGTAAATATTGAGGTTATTGATTCTCCTCTAGATTACAATATTCTCTTGGGTTGTAGTTACGCATACACCATGTCAGCTGTCACGTTTGCGATTTTTCACAAGATTTTCTGCCCCCATGAAGGGAAGATCATCACTATCGATCAGTTAACATATTATGGGCCACCATCCTTAACCTCCCCTGAGCCCATTATCTCATAAATGTCCGGCAAGAAGTCTGCCACCCATCTCACCAGTGTTTCACCTGGAGACTATAAACATTCCACCTTGTTGGGTGCTCTCCCTAGTACTCCCCCTCCCATCTCTGAGCCTAGCTCTTTGTGTGTTTGCATGTTACAAGCGTCATGGGCTGCTCAAAGTAGTCTGGTACCTCTGGTCAATAGCCAAGTCCTTAGCACCCTCTTGTTACCATCCCAACCAATCCATCTGGATCCACCTCTTCAAGACCTCCTCTGTTTTTGGGCACCTCTCCTTTTTTCCCACCAAGAACTATTCCTCCAAGTCTTAACCATCCAGGAGTTGTTCCACTGGGACATTACCCTGCAGGACAGATACTTTTCTTGTTTCATCCTCCTAGAATCTTTTCTGTCCCTGTCATGGCTTCGTTGACTCTCCCTAATATGATTTTGGGGATCCAAGTCTGGTACATGGATCCCCCAGTGAACACTTCCTGGTCAGCTCAGACCCTATCATGCTTTGACCCCAATTCAATCGGTCCCTACAACCCCTGTCGCCACTCTAGTTACACTACAATCTCAACAGGAACCCACTCTTGTTGTGAAAGTATCTAGATAGGGGGGGAAAGCCAAGATTAAAGAACCTAAGGATAAGGCTCCCCAAGCTCCTCCAACCCCCAAAGTCCCCAAGTTGACACCGCTGTGCGCTTTGTGTGAGGTTGTTGGGCATGTCATCAATAAATGCCCTGAACTTCCTTGTCTCAAACCTTTAGTTCATGAAACATTTCCTAAGTCTAATATCCCCGAGGTCCAAGTTACCTTACCAGATTCAGCCAAGAGACTTCAAACGTTGCACATAAATCACCCTTGTGCCTTGTGCAGTGATTATGGTCATTATTCCCATTGTTTCCCTCATCTTGAAGAATTTCGTGATTGCCTCCAAGTTCTTCACAACTTCGAGGCCACTCGTAGTGCATCATCTACTCCTCTACCTGTGGATTCTAGTACCACTAGTACACCAGAACAAGGGGATTTTGGTCCCACCATCATGATCCCTCCCCCCGATGTCGAGATGACAGACCGTGGTCCATATCCTTTACCTGTCATCATCCTTGAGTTCTTCTCAGGAAAACCTTTCTGAGGTTTCTGCGTGCACTTCTATCGAACCTCCTTCATTGGAAACCCAGGTATCAACATCGGTAGATTTTCCAATACTAGCTCGTCATCTACCAGTTCAGATGATGTGTACGTGAACCTTCTTTCTCAGGATGATGTTGGAAATAATACTAAGAGGGGGGTGAATCAGTATTATTATGTCAATTATTTTTCATTTCCCAATCAGATTTGCATACGCTACTTCAGTAAGTGAAAACAATGTATATACGCAACTATAGTTAAGGAAGCTTGCGTATAACTTGCAAACTTGTAACTTAATTTATTCTTTTGATGTTTATCATTAATTTGTGTGTTAGAACCATATAAATAGTAACCAGGAACTATAAAACAAATTAGACAGTCACACACAAGAACACAAGATATAAGCTGGAAACCCAATGTGGGTGAAAACCACCTGATGCAATTCGTCTCTATCTTCTTTCAATTAGAAACTTGTTTTTACAATGGATTTGTACTTGTGCAGTCTTATACTAGTACGTAGGCTTCTACCTACAGAAGGCTACAACCTTCTCTCATTCTCCAACTTCTCCTGGAAGGGAGCTACAACCCCCTTAGCTCTTGTATTAGTTGATGTACTAGTACGTAGGTGATGACCTACAGAAGGCTACAACCTTCTCTTTTCTTCTAGGGACCACGTTTCATAAATTTTCAGACTGGATCCATGAATAACATCAATCAAACATCAAGTATATCTGCATAACCAATCTCCTTTTCACCAAACTAAACTGAATCAAATAGTCACTTCTCTGAATGTTGTACCCATAAAACAGTAACAGTAATGAGACACCAATTCTAAACCCAGAACATTGCAGCAATAAATAGAAGTAGCTAAAACATATTTCAAGAGATGTACGCTACTTCAATGTGTACAACTTGCGTGCATACATTGCTGAATTAAGGAAAACCAGCGTATACGCTTCTTTGAATTACTAAACATGCATGTATACATGCCTTTTCTACATCGAACCTGCGTACAGATCTATAAAAGACAATTTTCCCTTTTCAAGTATTCAGACATCAGTTATACCCATATTATCAGATTTATAGATCAAAATCATGTGCCAAATATAACAGATCAAAATCACACAAAGGTACTACTATTCAAGCCTTAAGACCTTGACCTGTCAATAGAACTTATCCATCTTTTAGCGCTCAGGTTCCTCCTTGGTTCAGATCCAACAATGCACCATAACCCAATTCCAGATCTTGCTCTTCATAAGATATTCAATACTTCAGTGAATGCCTTTGCCTAATGATCTCCTTCCATTTCTATAGTCTTAGGCCTTACTCAATACCAAGGTCCAAAACCATTTAGAACCAATACTAGGGACCCAATACTTGGGTTCAACACTTCGGACGCAATACCAAGGTCCAAATACCATGGACTAAAAAATAAGTTTTCCCACATATACGCATTTTTACGTGCATGAAAGTGTGTGCATACGCATACGTGCTTTTTGATTGATGATCCTGCGTGTATATGTGGCTTGGTTAAGAGGAAACTACGTAAATATCTTTTTCTTTCATTCTGAGAGCCTGAACTGTGATCTGCCATCTGAGTGAGTTGCCATCAAGGACAACACCTGTGTCATAGTGCCAACCTATGTCATAATGCCAACAATCTCCCCCTTTGGACTTGATGGCAACCCCAGGTCACTCAAAGTCATTCTCCCCCTTTGACATCAAGGGCAAAGGGTGCTGCTCCCCCTAAATACATGCTAAAGTCTCTGCTTTTCTGTGTTGTCCATGCTCCCCCTAACTGTAGGCAAGGTCTGCAAAAAGATGTTCTACAAAAAACAGCATGTCTCTATACATTATAAATGACCTTCCTATCAACAAGGCTTCATACATACATCCATCTCCCAAACAAGTGGGGATATACCAATATTGACTCATCCACCCAATCAAGTGGGGATACACCAAAAGTTTACACAAGAACATTACATCATCCATCCCAAGCATAGTGGGGAAACCAAAATAGGCCGTTACATGACCTTGATAAGAAAAGAAATACATGACATAGAGATGAAATATCTTCAACAAGAGTATGATAGTCACCAACAACTATCATTAGCAGCATTTGTCAATCATCATTCAGACTAGCAACCATGTTCTTCCTCAACACCTATTCCACCCAAAAACAAATGTGAACTTGAACCAAGATCTTCTAAGATAATGCCAACAATGCATTATTAGAAGTATATGCTCCTCGTGAACCTGTGCCAGATGGTCTCTGTCAGACCCATATCTGACTCTTTTCATCCTGAGTCTAGCCCCACTGATTTCCTTCAAACCAACATATACGCGACTGTATCCATAGAAACTTGTGTATGTACGCAGATACTCTTCAAGAAACTCGCGTACAACCATTGTTCTCTGAAAAGATAATTTCAAAAGCAAGATGATGCATCAACTACTCCCAGCTTTTGTCTGAGGTATTCAAATGTCTCCCTAGGCAGTGGTTTGGTGAGTATATCATCAACTTGTTCTTTGGAGGGGACATACTCCAATTTGACCTTTTGTTCAAGCACTTGTTCTCAGAGAAAATGATATTTTATAGGTATGTGCTTGGTCTTCGAATGCGTGATTGGATTCTTTGAAATATTTATTGCACTTGTATTATCACAAAAGATGGAGATAGGTGGAGTACAACTTATTTGAATATCTTGCATTGTTTGCATCATCCAAAGGAGTTGTGTGCAACAAGATGCAGTAGCCACATAATCTGCTTCAGCTGTAGATAATGCAATTGAACTTTGTTTCTTGCTTAACCAAGATACTAATCTGGAACCCATAATGAATGCACCACCACTAGTGCTTTTTCTGTCATCCACGCTTCCTGCCCAATCTGCATCTGTATATGCATGAAGTGTGAGATCTGTATCTCTAGGATACCATAAGCCATAGTTTTGAGTTCCTTGAAGATACTTGAAAATTCTCTTAACTGCCTGAACATGAGTTTCATTTGTATTTGCCTGAAATATTCCAACTATTCCCACTGCATGCATGATGTCGGGTCGGGTACCTGTTAGATAGAGTAGACTACAAATCATGGATCTATAGGTTGGTTGATGTACTGCTACTGATTCATCATTCGCGCTGAGGTTGCATCCTATTACCATAGGGGTACATATTCTTTTCGAATCCTCCATCCCATATTTCTTCAAGATCTGCTTGAGGTACTTGGTTTGTGATAGAAAAATACCGTCTTTGTTTTGTTGGACTTGTAAACCAAGAAAATATGTGAGCTCACCAAGCAAGGACATTTCAAGTTCTTTTTGCATCACCAAGGCAAAGTTTTGACTCATGTCTTCTTCATTGCTACCAAAGATAATATCATCAACATACACAACAAGTATTAGCAACTTATCATTGTCAATTTTTATATATAGATTGCTATTTGTTGATCCTTTTGTAAAACCTTGTTGATGAAGGTACTTATCCAAACAATAATACCAAGCCCTTGGAGCCTGTTTAAGGCCATAGAGAGCATTTTTGAGTCCGCATACAAGTTTTGGATCATTTCCAAGGATAAACCCATCGGGTTGCTCAATATACACTTCTTCTTCCAAGTCTCCATTCAGAAAGGCAGGTTTCACATCCACTTGATATACTTTGAACTTCTGAAAGCTAGAAAGAGCAAGAAACATTATTATTGCTTCAAGTCTAGAAACTGGTGCAAAAGTTTCTTCAAAGTCTATACCTTCTTGTTGAGCATACCCTTTACAAACAAGTCTGGCCTTGTTTCTAATAACATCTCCATTTTCATTCATCTTGTTTTTTAATATCCATTATTTCCCTATGACATTATTATCATTTGGTCTAGGAACTAACTCCCAAGTGTTATTCTTTTCAATTTGATCGAGTTCTTCATTCATGGCCTTGACCCAACATTCATCTTTGCATGCTTCACTTACATTCTATAGTTCAGTGGAGGAGAGCAATGGTAGATAGCTTGAAGCTTTTGAGATAGTTCTTCTTGTTTGTACACCTACCTCTTTCTACCCCAAAATTTGATTTTCAGGATGATTCTTCTGAACGTACCTTGATGGAGTCTTCTCTTCTATCCTTATCTGTTCTTCTGGTGCATCATGGGTTTCTTCTTCATCATAAGTCTAATTTGATGTTGAAGGATAGTCCTCATCATCTTCGAAATCTTCAGATTTTACCTGCCTAGGAATGTTTCCTTCTTCATCAACCACGACATCAATACTTTCAACAATTTTTCTAAGTCTTTTATTGTAGCTCTTATATCCTTTGTTGTGGGGAGAGTAACCAAGGAGAATGCATTCATCTGCTCTAGGTTCAAACTTGCCAAGGTTTTCATCAGTCCTTTTGATGTAACATTTGCTTCCAAAAATTTTGAAGTATTTTACCGTGGGAGTCTTACCATACCAAAGTTCATGAGGAGTTTAAGTGCTATTCACCCGGACATTTGTCTTGTTGAGAATAGTAACTGCAGCAAATGCATCTTCACCCCAGAAGGTTGTAGGAGTTCCAGACTCATCAAGCATAGCACGAGCCATTTGTTGAACCATTCTGTTCATCCTTTCCACTATTCCATTTTGCTAAGGAGTCCTTGCAGTAGAGAATTCCCTTCTTATTCCAAGTTCTTCACAAAAATTGAAAAATTCATCCGAGGTAAATTCCCCTTTTCGATCAGACCTGAGGCATTTGATTTTTCGATCTGATTCATTTTCAACCAAGGCTTTGAATGCTTTGAACTTTTCGAAAGCTTCATCTTTATGCTTCAAAAGTCCTATCCAACACATCCTGGAAAAGTCATCAATGAACAATATGAAGTATTCTTCTCCTCAAGGTGACATTTTCCTAGATGGACCACATACATCAATATGGAAAAGTTCAAGTGGCCTACTGGCTGATCCTTCCTTCTCAGGGAAATTAGTTATGGTTTGCTTACCAAACTGACATGATTTGCATATTGTATTGTCTCGAATTCTAATGTCAAGGAGATCACGAACCGCCTGATATTTGCATGCTTTCCTTATTTGAGAAAAGGTTAGATGCCCCAATATTTTGTGCCATAGCCAGTGTTCATCATTCTTGCTTAGATAGCATTGTTGTTGTCCTCCATTGAGTATGTATAAATTATTGGAGTTCTTATGCCTTTGATCACTGTTTCGCCTGTATCAAGCTCACGAACAATACATCCATTTGATTGAAATATTACCTCATTTCCATGATCACACATTTGACTGACACTCAATAGATTATTCTTTAAGCCATCAACATACATAACATTTCCATATTTCACCTTTTCTTTCAAAAGAACAGAACCTTTACCTTTTATGAATGCAAGGGTGTCATTTCCAAATGAGACCTTCTTTTCTTTTTCTAAGGAACTATATGACTGAAGTTTTTCTTTATCACCTGTCATATGTTTCAAGCATCCACTGTCGATGTACCATTGATTTTCCTGCCCTTTCACATATAAGGCTATACCACATATTTCTGGTTGCAGTTTTTTCTTTCTCCATGTTTTTGGACTCAATGAATCTTGCTCCTTCTGAGTTGTTTGTCGAAACCTACTCCTACATTCAGAATCTTCATGACCGAAGCTGTTACAAATAGAACATTCTATTTCATTCTCAAGAGTAGAAAAGTTATTGTAGGTCCTTTTCATGATCCCAGTCATACTCCTTTGTTTTTGAGCTTCTCTAGTCATGATGGTCTTGTAGGAAACACATTAAGTAGCTTTGTGTCCAAAGTTATGACAAGAGAAACATTGGCCATTGAAAAAATTACTGCGACTATCAAACCTACTGACCAAATGATTGTAGTTTCTATTAACATACATTCTTGAGGCAAATTGAGAATGATTTACCTGTGGTTGGTTGTAGCTTTTGTTCATCCTTGAAGTAGATTGCCCTCGATTTACTTGGTGATATCTGTTCATTCTTGAAGTAAATTGTCCTTGATTTACCTGTTGATCTGCATTGTGCCTTTGTTGTTGATTATCAACTTGTTCACTTCTCCTTGCTGCTTCAAGATAACTTTTGGAGGTATATGGATTCTGTGCTTGAGATGCTTCTTCAGTATACCCAAGACCTGTCTTGATTAGAGGAGAACACTGCACTTTGATAATCTCATCCAAAGTTTCAGATCCTTTAGCAAATCTAAGATTAAGAGCTTTTCTTTTCTCAATATCTTTTCTAAGTCCCACAATTTCACATTCTAACTTTTCATTGTGTTTTTCCCTTTCAGCAAGTTGGAATGTCAGAGTATCTATAATCATATTCTTTTCTTCTAAACAAATATTAAGTTTAGAAATTTCTTCATAAAGACCTTCTTCATCTATAGCATCCAAAAAATCATCATCTTCAAAAGCCATCAAAACTCTATAATCATTACCTTGTTCATCTTTCATCACTATTTGAAAATCCATCACTGTCTTCATGTGTATAATAGCTCTTCTTGCTTACATTATGTTTTCTGTTCCATCTAACTGGTTCCTTACCTTTGTCAAGCTTATCTTTATGAGGACACTTGGATGCATAGTGACCGACTCTTCCACAAGTAAAGAATTTAAAATGTTGCTTACCTCTGAATCTTCCAGAACCTCGTTGAAGGTTCTTGACAAAGTTTGATTCTTCCTCTCCTTCTGACATATGTCCTGACTCATTGTATTCTCCTTTTCCCGAGGCTTTGAATGCAGATTCTCTCATGTCTGATGGTCCCCCTTTTCTCATTTCGAAAGTAGTTAGGATTCCGTGTAGCTGTGACATGGTAATGCTCTGTAGATTCTGCTTTTCTTCTATGGAATAAACTTTTGATTCAAACTTAGAAGAAAAAGATCTTAGAACTTTTTCAACCAAAGTAACTTCTTTTATTTCTTCACCCAAGTTTTTCATACAATTAAAAATCTCATCTATACGTAAAAAATAGTTAGCCACACTTTCATCATTGTGTATTATGATATTTTCATACTGAATTCTGAGAGTTTGTAGTTTTGCCAGTTTTACCTGATCATCTCCTTCATAGCTCAGAATGATCTTGTCCCATATTTCTTTTGTGGTTTTGAGCTGCATAACCTTGATGAATTCTGATTGAGATAGACTCCCTAATAGAGTATTGATAGCCTTTGCATTTGTTTCATACTACTTCTTACCAGCCGTATCTGTAGGAGTTGCTGAAGGAAATGTGTATCTTGTTTCCACGATATCCCAAACTTCTGTACCAAGAGATTGAAGATAGGTTGTAATTCTTACCTTCCAATAGACGAAGTTGCTCCCATAAAAAATTGGTGGCCTAATCGATGCCTCTTTTTCGTAGTTTCTCATGATGATAGATCTTCCTTCAAGCATGTAGAAATTTTGAATAATAAACACATATTCAATGGATATTATCCTGATCATGTACTATTGTGGAATACATACACAATACATAAGCTTCTCTACGTTGATCATCAATTTAGCATCATCAATAACAATAAAACATCAATAGCATACACACATTAACACAGTATGTAACCCGGGGAAAGCTTACAGCTAAAAACCCCACACTATATGTATATTAATGATTGAGAACATGTAACATTACAAAGTCAATACTCCTCACAAGTATCCAACACTATCTCCACCTGTTACACACAAACCAGCTCAGACCCAAACAAGTCACAAGTTCAAATCTGCTCCACTGCTTTGCATGCCTCTATTGCATAAACCTGCTGAGAATCACTCGCACTGGAAATAACGTAATCATGGGCTATTATACTAGGCAAATCAATGCAATACTCATTGGCATACTCAATTCGTTGCTTGTGCAAATCCTCATGCACAACTATAGTCACAACTGATAGCAATCTCATCCTCTAACACCTGTCCCTGCTGAAATGTACATGCACTGACATGCAACTGAGTTAACTGATGTATTCTTTAGTTGCTTTATGAGTTAATAATTAGTTTAACAACTCATCATTAGTCTATTTGTAGTTAGATTAATTACAACTAGTTTAACCAAGTCAAACTGAACAGAACTCCATCAACTCCACAATCAACTCCACCAAACTCAACTGCGTGAGTTCTAACTGAAGTCATGCATGCAACAACTCAACTGACCCACAAAGAAAGCATATTTCCTTCTGATAGTTGCATGTGCCACATCTGTAGCTCAAACTGAAGTGCTCCAAGAGAATAAGATAAAGTTTATAGTCTAAATATTATTATGAGACAATAATATTTGACTTTTCTATTTTTGACTAGCAGTCTAAAAATAGACTCTGATTACTCCTGCTGTGATCCAAAAATAGAATTTGCACCATAATTTTCCTGCGGGCCCACTTAGTGAAGGCGACTCATTTCCACAAAGCTCCATCATCTTGTTGCATTCTCAACACTCCCTCTCAACAAGATATGGATTATCAGCAACCCCTATCCTACCTCGGTGGTATTCGAATTTGTTGTTGGTGAGCGCCTTCGTCAAGATATCAACATCTTTATCCTCCGTTGGAATGTATGAAAGTAACATGATTCTCCGCTGCACACAATCTCTGATATGATGGTACCTGATTTCAATATGCTTAGATCTATCATGAAATACAGGATTAGTCGAGAGTTTAATGCAACTATGGTTATCACAGTAAATCACAATAGGATCCAAGTGAGAACCGAACAAACCAACCAGAATCTTCCTCATCCATATAGCCTCACATGCAGCTAAACTTGCTACCATATACTCGGCCTCTGATTCCTATTGTACCAAGAAAATGTTGTCGACCTGATACTGAAGACCCCTCCTGATGTGCTCTTTCTATTTGTTGGCCTCCCTACCCAATCTACATCCGTGAAGCCACATAGCTTCACCTCATCCTCCTGTATGTACCACAATCCATATCTTGATGTGCCTCTCAAATAACGCAATACATGCTTGCCCACCTTCCAGAAGAGATTGGTAGGCTTAATCATAGCTTGTGAATTGCCCACCTTCCAGAAGAGCTTGGTAGGCTTAATCATAGCTTGTTAAAGCTGGTTAACTACATAGCATATATCGGGTCGTGTATTGACCAGAAACATAAGCGGCCCCACTAAATTTTGATAAACAATGGCATTGACTTCTTCTGCCGAAGTGGCATCCTCCTTCCTCCAACCTCCAGGAAGAGGAGTGTCAATAGGCTTGCAGCCATGCATGTTGAACTTCTCCAATATCTCCCGAGCATACTTACCCTGAGAAACAAACAGTCCACCACTACGCTGCCAAATTTCCAATCCCAGGAAATAATGAAGGAGGCCCAAGTCCTTCATCTCAAACTCCTTAGCAAGATCATCCTTGCATGAAAGTATCAACAACTCATCACCCGTTAGAATCAAATCATCTACATACAGTACAATGACAAGCAACTTACCCTCCACCACAATCTAGTATAGGTTAGGATCCGCCTCGCTCTTGGAGAATCCAACTCCAGTGAAATAGCTATCTATCTGTGTGTACCAAGCACGTGGTGCTTGTTTCAACCCATACAATGCTCTCTTGAGCCTGCACACATGTGACTCATTGTTGAAGATCTCAAAACCTTCGAGCTGCTCAATGTACACCTCCTCCTTAATGACTCCATTGAGGAATGCAGTCTTCACATTCATCTAATGAATGTGCCATCCCATCTGCGCTGAGAGAGAAAGAATCGTCTGTATGGAAGAATACCTTGCGATAGGTGCAAAGGTCTCCTCACAATCGATCCCCTCTATCTGTAAAAAGCCTTGGGCAACAAAGCTTTCCTTGTACTTTTCCACACTCCCGTCAGCTGCCTGCTTAACTTTGTAGATCCATCTCGAACCCACCACTCATTTCCCTTCTAGTCTAGGAACAATCTCCCATGCACTTTTTGTGACAATAGAATCATACTCTTGCACCATGGCGTCTACCCATGCAGGATCCTCCACAGCTTCCTCGAAAGAGGATGGCTCAGTCACAACACACTTGCTCATAAGAGCCATGTATCTAGTGTACCGATCAGGTGACTGTCTCTACCTGCATTGGGTTGTAGGTGGTCCTACAATTTTCTCTGCATCTTGAGCCAGTCACTCAGCTTCTGTCAAGCGCTTTCGCCCTCTGATGTTTGGCGTTGCATGAGTGGTCTCTTCCACTACATGAACCTCATCGTGTGGCTGATCCACTTCTTGATGCTCATCCTTAGGAACTAATAGCTCCTATTCTGCATGTAAGTGTAGCTCCCTCTCAAGCGAACACTTCATGGCTTTCTCCTCCTGAAATTTTATATCCTGTTGCACAACGGTTTTACCACTATCTGGCAAATACACACGATAGTTGTGGGGCGTATCAGTGTACCCCACAAATATCCCAACCTCTGCGGTCAGCTCCAACTTCTTCCTGGCATCCTTCGTCACATGCATGTAAACGTTAGCACCAAAAATCCTCAAATGAGAAATATTAGGCTTCTTACCAGAATAAGCCTCCTCGGGTGTACTCATGCCAAGTATCTTGTGAGGACAATAGTTCTACACATAAACTGTTGTATTGCATGCTTCCGCCCACAAGTGAACGGGTAGGCCCTGATCATGCAACATCGCCCGCGCAGCACCCACGATCCTTCTGTTCTTCCGCTCAGCAACCCCGTTCTGCTATGGGTTATGGGGAGCTATGAGCTCTCTTCGAATCCCTTCTGCCTTGAAGAAATCCTTGAACTCGTCAGTGATGTATTCACCACCTTTATCGCTCCTAAGACCCTTCACCTTCTTCCCTGACTCCTTCTCGACCAGTGCTTTGAATTCATAGAACTTTGAATATTTCTTTCTCTTCTTCTGCGTGAAGAAGATCCAGCACTTACGAGAGAAATCATCAACAAAAATCACATAATACCTGTGTTTTGCTGTCGAAGCAACTGAGAAAGGTCCACACACGTTTGTGTGAATTCTCTCAAGGATCGTCATGGCGCAACTATCCTTCTCATGAAAGGTGGCTTTCAAAAACTTCCGCAAAGTACACCCCTTGCACTGATCTGACTACGCAAGAGTGCCTTTAGGAAGCCTTGTAGTGATCTGCTGCAGTATCTTCAAGGCTCCATGGTGAAGGTGACCCAATCTCCTGTGCCACAACTCACCATCATCCTAGCTCACCAATCCTTCTGCCTTGCTTGCCATTGCTGCGCATCCATCTACATGCAACTGACAAAGGTTCCTCACTCGAACCCCTATCTTCTGGGTTTCACCAGTTGTCTTGCTGCACAGGAAAGCCTTTCCTTCACTGAAAACAACATCATACCCCTTGTCTTCTAAAATCGCCACAAAGATAAGATTCTTCTTCAATCCTGGAACATGCATGACTTCCTTCAATATGAAGGGTTTACCAGACTCCCTCTCAAAGGAAATGGTACCGATACCGGTCGCACTGTATCTACCATCATTGCCCATCTCGATGTGCACTCCAAGATCTTTGTCCTCCAGATCAGAAAACAAATCTCGATCTCCCGTCATGTGAAAAGGCGCACCATTGTCCAAGAACCACATTGATCCCATCACACTTGAAACCAAGCATGTGATCAATGAAAAATCAAGCTCAAACTATGATGCTAGAGCCTCTCCTGCTGCAGATCCAACAGCTTGCTTGTTCTTCTTCTTCTGCAGACAATTAGTGGCATAGTGTCCGTGCTGGTGACAGTGAAAACACTTCAACTTGGACATGTCCTGCTTCTTGCCTTTCGTACCAGACTGAGAAGCTTTCTTGCTCTTCCCCTTCTGTGCTTTGGCAGCCAAAGTGCATTTTTCTTCATCAGTTCCCTTTGATGAAGATCCATCCCTGGTACTCCACCTGATCTCCTCCTGCAGAAGATCTGACCACAGCCTTTCCCATCCTGGCAATGTCTCCCAACCATTGACAGACTCCTAATAGGAATGCAAACTCTTTGGAAGACCAAGGAGAGCCAAGCTCACCAAGTCCTCATCATCGACAGTAACCCCCACACTTCCCAGCTCATCTCGACACTGAGTGAACTTCGTGAGATACTTGGCCATACTGTCACCCTTCTTGCATTTGATGTTTCTGAGTTTATCTTTGAGTGCCAACTTCCTTTGATCGATCTTTCTTTGGAATAGATCTGTTAAAGCCTTCTACATCAAGTATGGAGAAGTCTTTCCATGCAGGTTGGACACAATGTGATCCTTCACACCCTCCAACAGAATCCTTCGACACTTTGTTGTCTTCTTTTGCCAAGCATCAACTTTAGTAGCATCAGTGGGCTTTGGGACATCAGTCTCTATGAACTCCTTCAGCCCGTTATCATCCAATACTACCTCCATCCTGTCCTTCCATGCAATATAGTTTGAGCTGCCCTTAAGAGCATACTCCAATCGCAATCCGTTGAAAGACATTGCTTCTTTGACACCAAGAAAACACTGCTGCAAATTCGGATTCCACCAGCTCCAAACTCAACCGCCTCGTATCTAAGATTCGTGAGAACAAAGTATTTCTCGTATAGAGATTGACTATATGGGCATTCACCGGATATCTCACCTTCCAAAGGAAGGATGAATCCAGAGGCTACTTGGCCCGATTACAGACTCTACCTGAAGAAATAAGATGTAAACACTTCTTGAATAGTAGATCTGATGATCAACAGCTCTGATACCATGTAGAAACTTTGAGTAATAAACACATATTCAACAGAGATTATCCTGATCATGTACTATTGCGGAATACATACACAATACATAAGCTCCTCTACGTTGATCATCAATTTAGCAGCATCAATAACAATAAAACATCAATAGCATACACACATTAACACAATATGTAACCTGGGGAAAGCTTACAGCTGAAAACCCCACACTATCTGTATATTAATGATTGAGAACATGTAAGATTACATAGTCAATACTCCTCACAAGTATCCAACACTATCTCCACCTATTACACACAAACCAGCTCAGACCTAAACAAGTCACAAGTTCAAATCTACTCCACTACTTTGCCTGCCTCTATTGCATAAACCTGCTGAGACTCACACTGGAAATCACGTGAGCACAGGCTATTCTACTGGGCAAATCAACGCAATACTCATTGGCATGCTCAATTCATTGCTTGTGCAAATCCTCATGCACAACTATAGTCACAACTGATAGCAATCTCATCCTCTAACACCTGTCCCTATTGAACTGTACATGCACTAACATGCAACTGAGTTAACTAATGTATTCTTTAGTTTCTTTAAGAGTTAATAATTAGTTTAACAACTCATCAATATTCTATTTACAGTTAGACTAAATACAACTAGTTTAACCAAGTCAAACTGAACACAACTCCACCAAACTCAACTGCTTGAGTTCTAACTGAAGTCATGCATGCAACAACTCAACTGACCCACAAAGAAAGCGTATTTCCTTTTGACAGCTGCATGTGCCACATCTGTAGCTCAAACTGAAGTGCTCCAAGAGAATAAGATAAAGTTTATAGTCTAAATATTATTATGAGACAATAATATTTGACTTTTATTTTTATTTTTGACTAGCAGTCTAAAAATAGACTCTGATCACTCCTGCTATGATCACTCCTACTATGATCACTCCTGATGTGATCCAAAAATAGACTTTGCACCATAATTTGACTGTGGGCCCACTTAGTGAAGACGACTCCTTTCCACTAAGCTCCATCATCTTGTTGCATTCTCAAAAAAGAGATCAAGCTTCTTCTGAAGGACCTGCTCTGATACCAATTATTGGAAATAATACTGGGAGGTGGGGGTGAATCAGTATTATCAGGTCAATTATTTTTCATTTCCCAATCAAATTTTCATATGCTACTTTAGTCAGTGAAAACAACGTATATACGCAACTATAGTTAAGGAAGCTCACGTATAACTTGCAGACTTGTAATTTAATTTACTCTTCTGATGTTGATCATTAATCTATGTGTCAGAACCATATAAACAGTAACCAGGAACAATAAAATAGATTAGACAGTCACACAAAAGAACACAAGATATAAGGTGGAAACCCAATGTGGGTGAAAACCACCTGCTGCAATTCGTCTCTATCTTCTTTCAATTAGAAAATTCTTTTTACAATGGATCTGTAGTAGTGCAGTGTTATACCAGTACATAGGCTTCTACCTGCAAAAGGCTACAACCTTCTCTCGTTCTCTAGCTTCTCCTGGAAGGGAGCTACAACCCCCTTAGATCTTGTAATAGTTGATGTACTAGTACGTAGGTGATGACCTACAGAAGGCTACAACCTTCTCTTTTCTTCCAGGGACCACGTTTCATAAATTTTCAGACTGGATCCATGAATAACATCAATCAAACATCAAGTATATCTGCATAACCAATCTCCTTTGCACCAAACTAAACTGAATCAAATAGTCACTTCTCTGAATGTTGTATCCATAAAACAGTAACATTAACCAGACACCAATTCTGAACCTAGAACATTGCAACAGAAGTAGCTAAAACATATTTCAAGAGATGTACGCTACTTCAATGTGTACAACCTTCATGCATACGCTGCTGAATTAAGGAAAACCAGCGTATACGCTTCTTTGAATTACTAAACATGCATGTATAAGCCCCTTTTCTGCACCGAACCTGCGTATAGATCTATAAAAGACAAATTTACCTTTTCAAGTATTCAGACATCAGTTATACCCAGATTGTCAGATTTATAGATGAAATCATGCACCAAATATAATAGATCAAAATCACACAAAGGTACTACTATTCAAGCCTTAAGACCTTAACCTGTCAATAGAAGTTATCCATATTTTAGCACTCAGGTTCCTCCTTGGTTCAGATCCAGCAATGCACCATAACCCTATTCTAGATGTTGCTCTTCATAAGATATTCAATACTTCAGTGAATGCCTTTGCCTAATGATCTCCTTTCATTTTTATAATCTTAGGCCTTACTCAATACCAAGGTCGAAATCAATTTAGAACCAATACTAGGGACCCAATACTCGGGTTCAACACTTTGGATGTAATACCAAGGTCCAAAACCATAGGTCCAAATACCGTGGACTAAAAAATAAGTTTTCCCACATATATGCACTTTTACGTGCATGAAAGTGCGTGCATACGCATACGCACTTTTTCGTTGATGATCCCGCGTGTATACGCGGCTTGGTTAAGAGGAAACTACGTATATATCTTTTTCTTTCATTCTGAGAGCCTGAACTGTGATATGTAATCTGAGTGAGTTTCCATCAAGGAAAACACCTGTGTCATAGTGCCAACCTGTGTCATAATGCCAACAGATGATGCACCAGGTATCGCCACTGCATCATGTAGTCAATCTTCCTCCCATCTGCCCATCTTCCATTCCGATGATCATCTCATGGTAGCTATGTCTACCAGTGATTAGCGTTGGAATTAGGCAAAGGGAGCATACCTTCTAGAGGATTTTGAAGGCCAACTCCTTCCTAATCCTCACAATGCACTCTACCTTAAGAAATTTCACCGATAACATATCCCATTGATTTGCATGTATTTATTTATTTCATGCATTTAGGTAGGTTACATCATCTTATCTATTGTCTTTTACACCTTTCAGATGGATCCATCATCCACACTGTATATAGGTTATGCCAACGATGCGAGTCGCTTATCCAAGAATCTAGCCTTGGTAGCATGGGCCATTTTTACCCCCTTTCATACGTTAGTTCATTCTAATGACGTGTGAATTGGATCTGCCACCAATAACTAGGTCGAATATGATGTAGTGATAGGTTAGTTAGTTGATGCCCTTGCTCATCGCATCCTTCATCTTCATGTTCGTTTAGATTCCTTGCTACTTGTCATGCAATTGAATGGTGTGTATCATGTGCATAACCAAGTATTATTTATAAAATATCTATGAGTTAATATTTTAGTACGTGAATTTGAAACCATTACTTTCAGTCATGTTCCTAGAGCCCAAAATAACTTTGTAGATACCATTGCAAATAACATACTATATTGGCATTTATCACATGTATACCACAAAAGACAATCATCAACACAACGCATGGAGACACATCATTGTCATATTAAAATATGCATAACCACATTATGTATCGACATGTAAAAATAAATATGTTTGGAGTTCGGCACTCTAAATACATCTGGTACACCCATAGCATACTGGGAAACATATAGGCACTTACATCTCCTTATCATCCTTTGGAGGCTCACATGCCAAGTTTTGTCGATATACTTGAATCTCTTTTTTGAGCACTTGGAACACAATGGCACTCCACAAAATCATCCTACTATGGGACATCATTCCACCTTTACATACTAGATCAGTCCCCTCCAACACCTATGCTTGTGGGAAGTATACCAAGCTTGGGGGCATGATGGGTTTCCCCTGGCCATCTTCTCAATTCATTAACATAAGTCTTGGCCTAGATCCCACATGATCTAGGTATGGTTGATGATCCTCCCATTCCTTGGATAGTTTGTCCTACCTACCTCTCCGACGAGCCATATTCACATCACATATCATACCATATCTTCAAATTTCTACTCTATTTCGTACCACCTTTACCACATAGTCCCCATGTTTGAATTAGTGGATGAGGGTGATTCTATACCTCCTCTAGATGTTCATCCTCATTTTCCTCTTCCCTTAATGCTTCTCCAGGAACCATCATTCCAAGAAGCATTAAGGCCATCTTTAGACAAGTAAGGCCACTTTCTTGAAAGTCGCAGACCCTGATTTAGATGGTCAGTTTTTCCACTATGATCTCCATAAGATTTAGGGCCTTTTCCTCCTCACCAAATTCACCAAATCTCATAGTGAAAATTAATTAAATTGGAGGGAAAACACCCTTTTATAGGAAAACCCCTAGTTTTTTCTGTTGCCTATTGCGGCCAAGCCGTAGCTCGATTTGAAAAACCATCAGTGCTATTGGAAATATCTCATCAAACACTTTAATGGGCTGCTTTTATTCTTTTATTATTTGACACTTCACCCGTAAGCCATTTTTCCAATAAGAGTCACTTCTTTGCCTCTCAAAATCGAATGTATTCATATGCAACAGTTGTAATTTGGGGACCATCTTCCCCTATTTCTTGTCGTATCACATGTTGATTTGCGTCATGAGAAACCATCATTTTCTCATGTTTTCATGGTCCTCACTGGGCCTATTCTGTGTGGCAACATCATCGAGTCACCCTTATTTAGAGCATCCACGATGAGACACCTTTGCATCCATGGAGTCTGTTTCACATCCCATTGTATCATGTCACAATATTCCATCCATATTTGCATACCATTCATCCTGTGTTTCCCATTTTTTCCGTTAGTCATACAATCCACCATCCCCTCTAGAGTCGAGTCAGTCACTGTCAGGTCAACCATGCACTTGATGCTCTTACAAGGGAAGTCATGTGTTTGTCCCTCAACCCCATTTCCCCATTTTCTTGGTGTTAGTCTATCAATCACATTACTAGTTTCCCTCATTCCTTAGTTGAGGATCCTCATTCCCTCACCTATGGCGAGCCCTATTCTATCGACATCAGCACATCTACTCCAAAAGAACAACCTATAGGGTAGTGTATCTTGGTCACAGTTTCCACTCTTGTTCAGTGATCCAAAATGGATCTTGGATACACTTCTAAGTCTAAATTGTTCTTCACAGAGGAAAATGAAAGTGAAGGGCTACTCCTAGAAATAGTCCCATTTCATAGATCTTTTCATTCTGAATCTGATGCAATTTGAATGGACTAAAATGGACTTCAGATGATGAAGTTATCACAAAAGGAAAATTTCCTTTGTCCTTTGAGAAAGGATGCATTTCTTATAAAAATGGCATAAAAGGCCTTATATGGGAAATCGTATCGCAAAAGGTTCAAAGGGTGGACTTAAAGTCAAGGAGAAAGGGACCCCCAATCAGTGATCCCCAACATATCGCAATCAGAGGCAGGTTGTATGCGATATCGGGACCCCAGACTATGCAACGTTGTGATTGCCAATTATCGGATCGGTGGATCGGCGTCGGTGTACTACATAGCCAAAGGAAGAAACCCCGGGCCATTACAAATGTGATATGCGATAAAGTGATGGGTCGATGTGTGATTGCACGATAACCATCGGATCGAGAGAAGAGATCAATGGTCCAGATTTAATCAGAAATTGGTGATTGACAATCCCTGATGCTCATGCGAACCAATATTGTAGCAATAATGTGGCAACCCCTGGGCTTCCTACTTTACTTTTATGAGCCCAGTAGTTCATAGCAAACTTGGAAGTGATGGTGTTGTATGCACAAGTACTAGTTCTTACTACAGGCTGTCACTTGGTCAGCTGGCGCAAGATCACTAGGAGCTTAAGCCAACTTCTATGAATTCCAGAAGAAGCTTTATATGTGATGAAAGAATGGAAAGCTTACTCTACAGAGGCTACTCTACTTGCAGAAAGAGAAAGAAGACTGAAATGCAAAGTAAACCTAGCAAACCCTAATTAACCAACTAATCCTATTTTTGTAGAAAGAGAGATGAAAAACCATGAAATGAATGCTATTACTTAATCTAGGAATCAAAAAACATCTACTCAAGCTATTTCTAGAAGGAAATGAGAAAAAAACATCTTTTTGGATTTTTATGTATTTTTAGGTGAAATTGTCATGCATGTAATTTAACTGTTTGCGAATGTGGCAGTGATCAAGTGGTGATAGAGGGTGACTTTGGAGTTTGCAGAGGTGTAGGAAGGTGCGGATGGCTCCTAGGAGGTTATAGGTGGCCTTCTGGAGGCTTTTCCTACAACCAAAATTCAAAAAGACACCTACAAGAAAATCTATGGGAGGCTGCAGGAGATCTATAGGAGGTCTACAGGGTGTCTACAGGACGATGTTGAGAGTTGTTTTAGAGGATTTTGAAGGTAGGAAAATGGGTGGAAAGGGTAGCTAATGGCTAGGAGGATGTGTTAAGGTGTCTAGGGTTCATCAAGAAGGATTAGGGAAGAGAAATATGGTTGGACTTGTTCAAAGAAAGAGAGGAAAGTTTATGAGAAAAGTGCAGAAAATTAAGGCAAATTTGTGAGGGACTTTGGATGACCTGTGGGACATAGACCAAAGAGAGATGGTGATGGCTGACTGGTTGACTTATTGTGAGCAGAGATGTACTACCAGAGAATTTAAAATCAAACACTGAGATTAAGTAAGCAAAGAAACTAGCTACACCAAAAAACAGAACTTTGCATCAAGCTAAGCTAAATTCTGATCTAGGAAAGCAAATGCTGAACAATATTATATGGAAAGGAAGATGGAAGGGAATTTATTGTAAAGACAGAAATGAGCATGGTGAAATAGATCTACAGCAAAACATGAACCTTCTAACAAGCTGCAACACCAGAAATCCTATGGAGAAGGAAAATCTGTGTTTTTTGCGGTAGAAAGAGGGTCTTGGCCTTAGTTCATAGTCCCAAAGAGAGGAAAGGAGGCCAAGGCTCTATTGATGGCATTTTTGTATCTTTTTCCTATCACTGTTCAACCTGCTACAACAAACTGAAATGGAAACAACCTTTTAAATCACCAAAAGCAACGTATCCTTAACTAAGAAAGAAATCTATCTAACAATGATTAATTCATAAATTGAAACAAAACATATAAATACAAGACAAGAGGTGCTTGGCTGCTTGGATTGGGACCTGACCCAAGAGCTTCAGCCCTCTGAGGTAACTCAGTGCTAGCTCAAAAATAATCTCATCTTCATTATCAAAATAACGGTAAGATTACATGTAATTGTCCACAAAAGTAAGCTCGAAGTTGAGCAGAGAAAAATTGCAAAAAAAGTTAGAAAATTTGACTAACATTCAACAACCTAGTGAGGCCCTAGGCCTCTCTACTTATACAACTAAAGCTCCCAATAGATTCCTTAAAATCAGGGAGGCTTGGCTCCCAAAACTTGAGATAGATAGAAGTTATCCTCCACTTGCTCGGTTGCCTCTTTGGTGGATTGATGTGGCTGCTTGTGCTCCGAGCTTCCTGAAGAAGAATTCGAAATAGGGAGTCATAAATGAGGAGGACACCCTCCTATAAATCCTCTCCCTTGTTTTGTTCGAATATTTGCTGCCAAATGTCCATTAAATCTTTGACTTTGTCTCCAAAATTGACCAAAAATCTGCATTAAGCACACATTAGACTCCATGGAATAATGAACAACCCAACTCACTCTATTAGTATAAATAAAATAAAAAACATGCAATAAAATAATGAGAATGGTGGATTAAGCTAAGTTAGTAGGCAAAATGAGCCCATATAATTACCCATTTATGGGGATCGTCATCACCCCCTACTGAATGTGTTGCTCATCCTTTGAGAAACTAGTCCACCTCCTCATATTTGATGGCCCTGATGGCCTCCCTAACATCCCATGCTTCTGATGTGAGATACTCTTCTTTATCATGGAATCCTATCTTTCTATCCACTTCTTCCCACTTTTATTGTTCTTCTTCCTCTTTTCTGCCCTCCAGTAGTCCTAGCAGCAGTGGGGGACTTAGTTTGAGGCCAATCCAATTGACCTTCAAACTCTGCATAGAGTTCTTGTATAGTGGTACTCTCCTTAATGCTTCTTTCATCCTTGTTGGGGAGTGATACTCCCTTATCTGCAAGCTGTGTGGCAGTGTATTCCACCTCCTCATACAAGCATGAATACAGTCATCTCCAAGTAATCTTTCCATGTCCTCAAAATGTGCAATGGCCTGAGCCTGATCATTGATATACTTAGGGGAACTTTGTTATAGACATCTTTGTGCCTTACAGCTCTAAGCATGAAATATCCATAAACCAAGGGATCCTAAGTCCCTAAAAGTGTTGTTCCGACCCCTAAAGGAACAAGATCAACAAATTACAGCTTCTCCCAGAAGTTCTCCACCAGAAACTGCTCAGAATCAGTCAAATCAGGATCATTTCAGCTGCTCCACTGGCCAGCTGCGTTGCATAGCACCCAAATACACTAGCTAGGTGTGTTGCAACGCACCTAAATGCACTACCAAGGTGCGTTGAGCGGGAAATGAAAAATGGCAGTGCCATTCCGCGAGGTGGAAAGACAATGGAAGCTTCCAAGAATCTTCCCCAATGACACTTGCCTCACTAAGTTCGACCAAGGATGAGTAAGAGGCTCTCAGTCTCCAAGTGGAAGCAAGAACTGACAGAGAGAAGCCACTAGTCAAATCATAAGCTGACTCATCCTCTTTGCATACATCTATATATGGATCCCTCATCCCAGAGATCCAGAGGCTGGAATTTTGTACATTGCAGAGAATTGTTGTTGGTTTTGAGATAGATATCAGAGTATTGGGTGATTTATGCTTTGTTGGAGGTGAAGAGGGGCTTCTGTGCTGGGAGGTTGATGCTGGATCAGGAATCATCGGTTGTAACTCCTCCTGGATCTTCTTGTTATATCAATAAAACTATTTGAGTTTCTCCTACATGCTTGTGTATCATTGATGTTTATTACATTTGTATGTTTAGCTTAAATCTGATCATAAGCTATTTATGAATATAAATCCATGTCTTTGTGTATTTTTCTTCTTCTGTGATCTTACAGGAACTTGGTGAAGCTGGGCAAGTAAGGGAGCAGGTAGCTGGAAGTTGTCAAAGAGGAGAGAGATTGGATCAAAGGACTAGTGCAAGACACAGGTTGGTCCATCCTATTCCTCTTCGTTTATAGCTCATAAAGAAGAATACGAAAGTAGTTTTCTCTGTTTGTTTCTAAGGTCACTGTCACACCTTAGTGGGATAGGTTCGTTCTGAATAGACACTTTTCCCATTAACAAAATGGCGACTCCACTGGGGATCGTGTCTAATTAGTTTGTTTGTGTTTCTTTTGTTGTTTGTTTCATAAACTTAGAAGTAGCAATCGAACTGCATTTGCCATTAACAAATGCAAAGTAGACATCTGCTACTTCAATCCATTCACTGGATTTTTTTATGATTTGAACAGCTAATTCACAAATGATCTGATTGCCCTTTGTGATAGCTCTTAGACCTCCTTTAAATCTACCCTCTGATTATGCATTACTAATTGCTTTTACTCGGCCAAAAACCATAGATCAAACTGCAAACCGTGACCCAGAACCCGGATAGAATTCTCGTTTCTGCCCCAGCGCAGGCTCTGTGAAGAGGTTCTGCATTTCAACGCAGTTCTCGAGAGGGCTACCTGCGCTGCAATCCAGTTTCTCTGTGTAACAGGTGTGCTGATCAGCCTAGCCTTGTGCAACTGAGGTTATTTGCTTCATTTTTTCAATTTTGTCTCTGATTTTTGCAGCCTGTGATTAGTGTATGTGTCTGTTTAAAAACCCCTTTTCTTTGCCGTAATTCTGCCTCCTTGTACAAAAATACTGTAGATGTTTTTGTGTGTTTGTGGCGTCATTTACAGTTTTCCATTGCAAAAGTAGAATAGTCATACTGTCGTCCTTTGATTTAGATCTGTCACAACTGTCGATTTTGATCTTAGGAGAAAGTTTATTAGCTGTTGACAGTCGATTATGCTTTTACTTTTGCCTTTGGTTTGAATTTGTGACTTTCTAGTGTCGAAACGAGTATTTATTTCAAAATCATAAAGTGTCGTAATCATCTCTACCTTTTGATTTCGAAAAGAAGCTTGTTTGTGTTTGTCACTTAAAAGCAAATTCAGATTTGTACATCAACTTTCTTTTTAGGCATCAATATTAAGAAAGTGAAAAACAAATACATGCACATGTGCATTTGCATATTGACAGTCTGTTTGGCTTGATTTAGGAAAGTGCATTTACAGTGTGCTCTTTGCTCTTTGTGAAAAGATTGTGTCTTTCTTTTCCCCTTGTAGCTAGGATTTTCATTGCTGAAAAGAGATAAAAGTTTGCTTATCATCTTTAGATTGCATTTTAGGAATTACATCTACATCTCTTGGTGAATCCAAAAGGCAAACTTCATAAGAAATATCAACTTAAAATAAATTGAATGAATCTAACAATGCTTTGGAACTTAACGCACAACATTTAGAGGTCTAGGCTAGAGACATATTCCGGCGTTGTAAAGCCTGGTAACTGTTGTCCTCACTGATGGTTGGGTGATTCCTCCACTTTGAGACGATAAGTGCCAGTATGGACTTGTGCTCCCACGTACCATCGAGTATATATTGGGAGACCCCTATAGGCTTAAATCCTTTTATCCATAGGAAGCCGTGTCGGCCGCCCTATTGATCGCAATGCACCGAACACAGCATTCGGGAAGATTGACTGCCGTACCGTAAAAAGTATTCTACAGTTTTGCGATTGGTTTGGTACTCCCTCTACCTAGATCTCCAGAGCAGCCCCTTTCGTTCCTTTTCAGATTCCTTAACGCAAAAGGTCCATCTGAGCACTTGTCACTTCAGGCTCATTAAAAATCGAAGGAGACTAGAGTCATCTTTTGTTTTTTCTCGACTCTTAAAAACTGAAAAAACAAGTTGTGTCAAAGCGTCTAAAATTTATTTTAAACGGAATATTCATTACCCTTTTCCTACGTTGATCTTAGGTTGAGAAAATGGAGTCTACCAACCAAGGAATTCCCCTTGGTGGAAATCCTAGTCCCTTCTCCTCTTGGGGAGATGTTGGTGCACCCCATATGGCCACATTGTCGCTTCCAGGACTGACAATTGGCTTGCCGGTATGGCTCTTCTCAACCAATGTCGTTCAGAACACCACTATTCCTGAACAATTGAATTAGCAATTAGACGAGTCTAGAGTTGCCCACCAACCTTCTACTTCCTCTAATTCTTCCTCTCCTCCTTCCTCTTTTTCTTTGATGGGGCTGGCAAAGCCAAAAATCAAGTTCCTAAGGAGAAGAAGGAAAAGAAGAAGAAAGAGAAGAAGAAGAAGGAGCCAAAGGTGAGTGGGGAAAAACGAGTGTCGTCTAACGAAAATCCACACACTGCACCGACCAGGCCTAAATCGCCATGTGTCATTTGCAAAGGAGACCACTTTCATAGAGATTGTCCTTGCATCCCTTGGATACTAAGGGACTGGTCCCCTCGTTTGCACAATCCGGTGTCATCAACCTCTGGTGATCATGTTGAAAGCACATCGTCAACTAGTGAAAGTGAAGCCCCAGGACAAAAAGGGAAAGCTAGATTTCCCTGTAAACTGTGTGAAGGCAATCATGTCATCCATCGTTGTGCCTTCTTAGACGAAGCTAAAAGAGTTTTGGATGATCGTCCGGTTTCACCATTACGACTTCCTCCTGGATATAAAAAACTCTTGCCGAGCCCGTCACTAGTTGAGAATCCAGCTGGCCCATTCAGGTGGTCGACTGAAGCGCCTATCATCAAAGATAAACCATCTGAATCCATACGAGACGAAAGTCAAAAGGTCAAGGCGGCAGTTGACCCGGTCTTGCCTTCAGAGGTTTTATCTTCGGATGATATAATCACTGGAGAGAACAAGGATGACAGCGTCCAAATTCTCTTCATCAACACAGACTCCGATGAACATGGGGGCAATCTACCCATTCCCTTACCGCAGGAGGGAAGTTCGTCTGAGCCATACCCGGCCGTCTACTCGGTCCCACCTCCAAGCAACCTAGTTGTCTCCTTCGACTGGAATCAACTAGGCAGACCCCGTTTACCGGCAAGCATACCATTCCGAATTATCGTTCAAATATATAGAATGGTCATGGCTAGTACCATCATAGATGAGGGGGCTTCTGTGAGTATCCTTTCCTCTACTGCTTGGAAAGCATCTGGTTTGCCATCGCTTTTGCCTGAGATGAGAAATCTGACAGGTTTTGATAAAGGAACCAGTTGACGTTTAGGGATCCTTCCCGATGTGCCCATAACATTGAAAGGGAAGACAGTTCGCATGAACGTAATGGTAGTTCAAGGACCCTTGGATTATAACCTAATCCTTGGGCGAGACTATATTTATTGCATGGGAGCCATCGTCTCCTCACTCTTTAGAGTAATGTGTTTTCTGCATGAAGGAAGAGTGGTCAAGCTCGTGGACCAGCTTTCATTTCCTGGATCACGCATAGCAAATAGTCATATACCATCCCTAAATGGTCTTTTCACGCACGAAATGTCTCAATCCCCAGTCCGTCCTCCCAATAAGCACGAGTAATTCGGAGGGATATGACTGAAACCCAGGGGGCATGCGTCCTGGTCCGCTTCGGCAGAAAAACTTCGGGTATAGGGTAGGTTCCCGCGGGAGAATATGACTAGTCTGTACCCCGTCCGAGAATGGAAGAGGGGTTATTCTAGAATAATATTCTCTTGTCAAATTTATGTGATTGGCGGGCATCGTCGCTCACCTTTGTTTATCTCGGTAGACATCGCCGAAGAAGTGTTTTATTTGCTGCGCGAATAAGACAATCTTTGGTAACCTGTAAGAGGTAGGCTTCTCCTGATAGAACAAATGTTTTGTCTGCAAATTGAGGGGTAACCTTGAAACCATATTTTATACCTGGGGGCATGCAAACCTTTTGGAGTGCAAGAAAAGAGCGATTATTTATCTGTTTTTTGGATTAATCGTTTCCTAACTTGCATAAAGAAAGGATGTGGGGAAAAAATCTAAAAATTTCCATTTTTATATGATACACTCTTATCATATGACTGGATTAATCGAGCAGTTTTAGCACATAGTTCAAGCTCGTTAAAAAATAAACATAAGACATGAGCAAATGTTTCCACCCGCGTTTAAGCTCGTTAAAAAATGAACTATTCCCGGTAAATAACCACCGTGAATGTAGCATTTCAGCCATTAAAGCCTTGGTCGTGTTTGCACCATCACCTCCACTTTTTCATTGGCCGATCATTCACCTCCATTTGATTGTTTACCCATTTTGAGGAACAGCTGCAAAGAGTGATTTCACTAGCCATCCTTGTGACACTGCCGTGATTGGAAAATTCCAAACCTTACCTGGAATCAGCTGCTACCCATTTTATCACTCGTTCCTCAAAAGACGAGTCTTCTTTAAGCTCTTTTCAACTGACTCATAAAATATGAAAAGATTGCCGAGTTTTTGCCTTCCAGTTCGTTAAAGCGACCGAAAGTGTTATCCCTCCTCTAGATTTTAATCTTTTTGGACCTCAAGGATTATTGCACAAAAAGATCGAGCGCTTGTTTGTTCGGCTCGTTAAAACTATCGAAAATTCATCCCTTCTGTATTGTTTTATACTTTTTCGGACTTAAGGGATTAGATGACGAAAAAGGAATTTTGGAGTTACCTTTACATACCTTTTCAGACTCTCTAAAAATGAAAAGGACCGAGTTATCTTTGTCATTAAACTCGTTAAAAAGATTAATAGCGACAAACTTGTCTTTAGACGAGAACAAGTTTCACTATCGCTAGGCTCGTTAAAACATAGTGATGGGTTTTCCCAAAGGGAAAATTATAGAACAAGCATATGTTATCCTCCTCAAGCTTGACAAAAATAAAGAGGTACTAGTCAGCAATGACTGGGGAAAAATTGGGAAGAAAACTCAAAGAGTCTTTATTGGTAGCAAGTCGCTCTTGAACATGACACTTCCACTCCGTGTCCGAGTCGGGTTGGGTTGTTTCATTCACCGGTCACATCACCATGGTCACGCCATACCATCCACATTTGGGGTAAATGCTACCAATCCATCACATAAGTGTCGTCGACATGTTCAAGAGAAGTCATCCAGAAAAGTCACCTGTGTCCCATCCACTACCATACATTATACTTCATTCTTTCATGACCGCCATCCTGAACCGTATATCATCAGATTGTTTTCACCTCCATCAAAATCATTTGCTCCGTTCTGTGTCATTGATGTGGGATTCATTAAGGCCCTCCTTTGACGGATCACTTCTTGTCGACATCACCTCATTATCCAAGAAGCTGATCTAGGAACACCCCGTTCAGTACTCTGAAGCTTGCATGCCTCAATGGCAAGTTTCTCACTTCCGGCGACAGGTATACATCAATGACCTTCGACCGAAAGATTTTGCGTGGTGTTCGATGCCAAGTCCTTTATTCACACCACGTGAATTGTACTGCAGTACCTTGAGGGTCATCATCATTATCGGTGATTCCTCTCGTGCTTGTTAACGGTTTACATCATTGACTGGTAATCAAGCGATGTCTTTCCATGTTCGACTTCAAAACATTTCTCACATGGATCGACTTGTACTTCGAGTGAAGATCGGATGAGATTGAAGACCCCGGATCTAGTTTCATCCATCCGGGATGCGATATATATTCAGGAAAAATAAAGACATTGAAATGTACATCATTGCAGCACAGATAATCATCCTACCAAAAGGATGATGACTCTATTAGAATCATCAGCCTACCATCAGACGATTGTCTGTCCTATGCACATGAAAATGAATTTATAAAGTTGAGCATGGGAATGCCCGCCTCAGCTAGATCATGAAAAATAGTATGAAGATAATGTATTGTATTGTATCTTATTACAGGTCTCCTCCCAGCATTGAAAGAACTTCGGATCCTCCTAATAAAGCATTTCACCCGATAAATGACCTCATACTTTAGGGGGCAACTGTTATAGACATTTTTGTGCCTTACAGCTCTAAGCATGAAATGTCCATAAACCAAGGGATCCTAAGTCCCTAAAAGTGTTGTTCCGACCCCTAAAGGAACAAGGTCAACAAATTACAGCTTCTCCCAGAAGTTCTCCACCAGAAACTGCTTAGAATCAGTCAAATCAGGATCATTTTAGCTGCTCCACTGGCCAGCTGCATTGCATAGCACCCAAATACACTAGCTAGGTGCGTTGCAACGCACCTAAATGCACTACCAGGGTGCGTTGAGCGGGAAATGACAAATGGCAATGCCATTCCGCAAGGTGGAAAGACAATGGAAGCTTCCAGAATCTTCCCCAATGACACTTGCCTCACTAAGTTCGACCAAGGATGAGTAAGAGGCTCTCAGTCTCCAAGTGGAAGCAAGAACTGACAGAGAGAAGCCACTAGTCAAATCATAAGCTGACTCATCCTCTTTGCATACATCTATATATGGATCCCTCATCCCAGAGATCCAGAGGCTGGAATTTTGTACATTGCAGAGAATTGCTGTTGGTTTTGAGATAGATATCAGAGTATTGGGTGATTTATGCTTTGTTGGAGGTGAAGAGGGGCTTCTGTGCTGGGAGGTTGATGCTGGATCAGGAATCATCGGTTGTAACTCCTCCTGGATCTTCTTGTTATATCAATAAAACTATTTGAGTTTCTCCTACATGCTTGTGTATCATTGATGTTTGTTACATTTGTATGTTTAGCTTAAATCTGATCCTAAGCTATTTATGAATATAAATCCATGTCTTTGTGTAGTTTTCTTCTTCTGTGATCTTACAGGAACTTGGTGAAGCTGGGCAAGTAAGGGAGCAGGTAGCTAGAAGCTGTCAAAGAGGAGAGAGATTGGATCAAAGGACTAGTGCAAGACACAGGTTGGTCCATCCTATTCCTCTTCGTTTATAGCTCATAAAGAAGAATACGAAAGTAGTTTTCTCTGTTTTTTTCTAAGGTCGCTGTCACACCTTAGTGGGATAGGGTCGTTCTGAATAGACACTTTTCCCGTTAACACACTTTGAGGATTATTTGCAAGCAATTGGTGTGTATTGATGAGAGCCATGGGGTTTGATGGCTCAGATTTGATCATTAGGGGTTCATTTTGCTCTTTTTCCATCAACCTTTTTTATTTCTGTTTCCATTTTCTCCTCATGATTCATCCATGAGGCCATGTCCATTAGCTGCAGGTCCCCTAGCCTAGCCTTGGGATCCCATAGGTTTATATCGGTGAGGGCCATGTTATGCAAATAGAACTATGTTATCTTTTCCTTGTCTTCTACTGAACTTTGGTCACATAGGTCCATGAATTGTTTGTAATCCTGAAGAGGCATTGTGCCTCTCTGTACCAAAGTCTTGATCTGAAACTGTAGCCACTAGTCTTTGAGGTATACTCCTTATGATTTTGTTGGTGTTCTGCACTGTAGTGCCTCCATAGACCAGCTGGACATGCATGCCAATTGTGTTTCCTTTTCTTGCAGTTGTCTTCTTAGTAGCTCATTTTCTATTTCCAAATGAGTTCTTCTGATTGCCTCTCTATTTCTTACAACACTTAGCTCCCTGCCACCTCTTTAAGCTAGTTCTCCATGTGGAAAATATCCTCTACCACCTTGGATTTGGCATTTTTCATCCACCTATGGCTCCTTATCCATTCTTTCTCCAACTCAAAGAAAAGTGGGACTGCAAATTTCTATGGAATGATTTTTCCCCCCTCAAGAAGATTGTAGTAGGAGCCCAAACTAGGCTGGGGGTCAGGTTCTTGAGTCTCTATTGTTTCCTGCTTCCCTTTTGGCTGTTCTTCCACCATTTTCTCAAGTTTTTCAGTCTCCTATAGCTTAGTTAGGGTCTCTTGTAGAATAGTCTGTGCCTCCTGTAAAGTTGTTTTTGAGTCCTGTAGTTGCACTCTTTCCTTCCAGGTGGAAGATCTAGGACTTCCTCTTTCATATATGATGGGGGTTTTAGAGGAAGATTCTTCCCCTTTGACAGTGGGTGAATCTTCAATGGTAATAGGCATTGTTGAAGATGGCTATGGCTTCCCTATATTTATCCTTGAGCTTTTCCAAGCCCTGAAATACATTGATGTTAACCTCTTCCTCTTTTGCTTGGGTTTAACTGGGGTGCTGAGGGCAGCAAGAACAGTTGCTGCCTCCCTTTCTAGGGTCTCAGGAGACACTTCTGTCTTTTCTGCCCCTTTTTCCTCTCCTTTTGTCTTCTCTGTCTCTGCTGGTTTTGTTTCCTCTTGCTCTGTTTTGGTTTCTTCCTCCTTTGGTTTAGTTTCCTCCTTCTCTATTTTGGTGTCTTCCTCCTCTATTTGTTCCTCAGTTTCCTCCCCTTATTTCTCTTCCCCCCTCACTTTCAGAAGGACCGTGGTCATATGTGAGGGCCTTTATATCATCTTCTCCTGTCATATTTCTGAAGATTTCCCATGCTATGGGGATTATGAAGGTGTGGAGGGCTTTTGCAACTAATAGTTTAATAAACCCATGGTGAGCCAACTGATCTGGACCTCTTGCCTTCAACTTAATGCTAGAGTCCATGAGGGACTACAGGAGAAAATAGGGGATGTTGATTTTTTGTGGTGTGGGAGTGTCCATGCCATATCTCAGCTCATGGAGAAGTCTAAAATGGTAGCCATAAACTATGCTATACCTCCCTTCATAGGAAATATACTTCATGATTTGGTAACTGACCTCATCCCAAGGGTAAGGTATGCTTGTTCTTCTAATGCCATTTTTATCTTCTACAGGATGTTCATTTGGTTGGAAGAAAGTTTTCTTGGCAACTTGTCCCATTGGATTTTCATTTGCTCCAAGGTAATCCAAGGGGAAGGCTGGTAACCCTACTGATAAATTCTAGGGTGATTTCCATGGTGAGACCTCTGAAAGTAACAGTGGCATGGGTCTTTGAGTGAGGTACTAAAGAAAGGGCAAACTCCTGAGCCACTTCTTCATCAAACCCTCGAAATTTTTTGAAAAATGGCATCCAATTTACTCTAGTGAAAATGGCTACCATCTCGGGATGTTCATGGAGCCTAACTGAATTTGTAGGTTCCTTCCTCATGAATCCCCCTGTCATTTTGCTTATACCCCTTTGAAACACCCCAAGCAGAGATGGAGACAAAATTTTTGAAGAAACAAGAAATAGAGAAAAACTGTGTTTTTTAAAAAAACAGGAAGAAATGTTTTTATGGAATTCCTCTCCTTCTATAGGCTCAATTCCCCCTCAAAATTGTAACATTACTTGCATATATTAATAATCAAGGTTGGATTGTACAGAACCTACCTCTTCAAGCCAAAATTTGAGCAAAAACCCCATGTTTCCTCTTTAAAAAATACTTACTGCCCCTCCTGTAGAACTGGCTGTAAGTGCTCCTGTAGAACCTGTTCCTGCTCTTGTAGAACGCTGATAGCAGAAGGATGGCTTAAAATGATAGAGAAAGATGGTTTTGAGGTTATGTAGGTGGTATAGATCTTGCTACAGCTAAGTGGATGAGGATGAAATGGAAGAAAAGGTGGTGAAGGAGTTTTGAGGAGGAGTACTTATGTCTTCTTTGAGATATTTCCGGTAATGGGTCGAGCTGGAAAAAAGGTACGTTGCCATATTTGGACCGTTGGTCCCCATTGCCTTGTCATCATGACTCCTCATTACTCCTTCCCACAATCACTTCCCATCATTGCATCGGAGTTTGTATACCTTCCACTACCTGGCCTTTAGATTTTTTGTGAGTTAACTAGGCACACGTGTGGTGGCATCTCTGGATGAGCATAGTAAACTAGACAAGGGTGGCCAGTTAATTGATCACATTTTCTCATTCAACCCTAACCATATCATTCGCTTATGCATATTTTTGAATTACATAGATGCAACAGAGGAGAGGATTAGACACTTACCTGCAAGTCGAATGTTCGTGCTATGGTGCATCTTGGTTCCTTTGTTGTTGCATGCTCGTATTTCAGTTGCTGCACGCCTGTACCTCCTCTGCTGTATGCTTTCTTCTCCCTGATGTTGGCTTGTTTGCTTTGGGTAGGTACCCTATGGGTGGATCTGGCTTCAGACATCCTCTTCAAATCTATGGCTGCACCTATTTTGCTACTATGGCTTGATTTTAAGGGGATTAGCTACTACAGGAAATCCTACAGGAGCTCCTGTAGCTGCTTCTCCCTTTAAAACTTTTAGCTAATTCTTGTGCTGGAAGCTGTGAGGATGCTACCAGAGATTTTGATGGCGATGGAGAGGTATTTGGTAAGTTACAGGTGAGATTTGGAGGTGTTGTTCCTTTTATTTTTTGTTTTTTTCTAAAAACTGGTTTCTGTGTTTTTTAGCAAGAATGAAAGAAACCAATGATGTTGAGGTGGTGCAGGTGTGGGATGGATAGCCAAGAGGGTGGATAGTTGTAGGAGGGCCTACATGCTCTTCATGAAACTTCCTAGCTCCTCAAACTATTTTTAAAATCCATTTCGAGCTCTCTGTGATTTCTACATGAGCCTCTTGTAGAACACACAGGGCCTCCTGTAGGATAAACAACGTTTGGAAAACACACATAGTGAGGTGGAAGAAAGGTCATAAATGATGGAGAAGAGTGTGGAGGAGGTGAAATAGGCTTTGTGACATCTTCTCTTGCTTCTTGTGGTCCACCTGTAAACTGCAATGCATTTTAACAGTCAATTTTCTCTTCCTTTTTTTTTTTGAAAGACAACTAGGGCACCTCAAGGAGGTTTTCACCCTAATTTTCTACCCTGGGCGCCTCCAAATGAGGTTTTCACCCAGGGATCTTATTCTCTTTTTTCTCCTTTTTTTTTGTTTTTGTCATCACTGGGCCGCCTCAAAAGAGGTTTTCAACCCAATGATGGGACTCAAGTGCCTCATGGAGGTTTTCACTTGAGTCCTTACTAGTTTTCTTTTTTTTGCATCTTTAGTGAGTGGGTGGAGTGGAGGCTAAGACCTGCTCCACTACCAACACTTTCTTATTTAGATCTTCAATGAACTCTTGCTTGTAGAGGGGCTTCTTGTAAATTTTCAACCTATGTCCATTGACAAACATGGGGATGGCTTCCTCATCAATGGCTCTGATTAGAACTGAACCATTGTCATTGCATTTTTCCACAAAGTAATGTCCTAGCCATCTTGTCCTCATCTTGCCTTTGAAGTCTTTATATCTTGAGTCATAGAGCAATGCCCAATCTCCCTCTTGGAATTACTTCTCCTTGATATTTTTATCATGCCATATTTTCCTTTGAAGTTGGACTACCTCTATGTGGAGAAGGTCCTACAATCTTTGTTCATCCAATCCATTGAGATGGAGTAGCCTTTCCCTCTATGCATGGCTGAAGTCTAGGTCCAGCTAAGCTACCATCCTTAGTGTACTGTATTCAAATTCTATTGACAGCAAAGCCTTCTTCCCATAGAATAGTTCATAGGGTGTGAATGCTATGGTGGCCTTCCATGTTGTGGTGTAGGCCTAGGTGGCCTCAACTAGTCTATCCACCCAATCGTTTCTATTGTTGCTCACTACCTTGGTCAGAATTACTTCCAAAGCTCTATTAGTGACTTCCACCTATCCATTGGCTTGTGGATGGTAAGGGGTGGAAGTCCTGTGCTTGATTTTATGATGTGTGAGTAGGTCTTCAATCAAATTGGAAGTGAACTGACTACCTTGATCTGTAACCAGTTCTCTTGGATACCCAAACTTATAGAATATGTTTTCTCTTAAAAACTCAGCTACTTTTTCCTCTGTTGCTACCTTGATTGCTTTTTTCCCTGTCCATTTTGTCAAATAATCGGTGCACACAATGATGCATTGCCTCTATTTTGAAGGAGGGTTGATAGGACCCATAAAGTCCATGCTCCACTTATCAAATGGCTCAAAGGTCACTTGAGGTTGCATGGGCATCTCATCCTTTGGAGTAGGTTTCCCCATCCTTTGGCACCGATCACATTGGCTGGTATATCTCTTCACATATTGATGAAGAGTGGGCCAATAGTAGCCTTCTTGCAAGATTTTGAAGGCAGTCCTCTTTGCTGCAAAATGGCCTCCACAGGGCCCGTCATGATAGGTTAGGAGAATGTCAAAAACCTCCTCCTTTCTGACACATCTTCTCAAGATTTAATCTGGGCCAAGTTTGAAGAGATTTCATCCAATTCAAGTGAAAGGGGTGCTTTTCCTCATGATCTTGCTCTTCGCTTTTGAGGATAGGTGTGGTGGGAACTGTGCTGAAACTAAGTAATTTGCTATATCATCAAACCATGTAGAGAGTACTGAGATAGAAAATAGGTGCTCATCTGGCATTTGATCACCCACCATTCCTTCCTCACCTGCAGGAAAATTTACTCTAGACAAAAAGTCAGCAACAACATTTTCTTTACCAGGCTTATCGAAAATGGTTAAATCAAACTGCTGCAGTGAAAGCAAACATCTAATAATGTGAGCATTTACATCTGGTTTATTCATTAAATACCTAATTGCAGCATGATCAGTGTGTACAAAGTTTTGATAGCTTTTGATGTAATGTCTGAATTTATTTAAGGAATGCACTACAGCTAGGAGCTGCTTCTCGGTTACTATGTAGTTTAACTTTGCCTTAGACAAGTTTTTACTTATAAAGTATATGGCATAAGGTAACTTTTCATCAATTTGTCCCAAGGCTGCTCCTATTGCTTTGTTCAAGGCATCTGTGTGAATGTGGAAAGGTAGGGCCCACTTTGGGCCTCTCAAAATTGGGGAAGTCACAAGTTTGCTTTTCAAGGTATCTAGGGCTTCTTGACAGTTTTCAGTCCATATGAACTCGACATCTTTTCCCAAAAGACAAAAAAATGGAAAGGCTAACTTACTAAAATCTTTAATGAATCTTCTATAATATCCTGCTAAGCCTAGGAAGCTTTGGACATCTCTCACCTTTTGAGGAGGTGGGACCCTTTGGATGATGGCAATTTTGTTGGGGTCCACCTACAATCCTTATTGAGAGATTGCATGACATAGCACGGTCCCTTCAGTCATCAAAAATTCACATTTTTCCAGACTAAGGGACAAGTTCATTTCAATATACTCATCCAAAACTTTTCCTAGGTTAGACAAAGCTTCCTGAAAGTTAGAACCATAAGGAGTAAAATCATCCATATATATTTCCACTGCATCGTGAAGCAGTTCAAAAAATATACTCAAGACTGCTCTCTAGAAAGTGTTTGGAGCATTGCACAAACCAAAAGGAAGAACCTGATATGCAAAGGTACCCCAAGGACAAGTGAAAGTGGCCTTATCTTGGTCTTCTGGGCTAATTTGAATCTGGTTGTACCTGCTAAACCCATCTAGGAAGGAGAAAAGATTTTTCCCTGCCATACCATCTAACACTTGATCTATGAAGGGAAGAGGAAAATGGTCCTTTTTAGTGGCTTTGTTTAGTTCCCGATAATCGATACAAATTCTCCACTTACCATTTTTCTTTGGCACTACCACCAAAGGAGAGACCCATTCACTATCAGAGATGGGGTAGATGAATCCTGCATCTAGTAATTTCTACAATTCTTCCTTAACAATGTCTTTAAGGGCTGGATTCATCCTCCTTCGAGGCTGCCTAACTGGTTTGGAATCTTCCTTAATGTATATGTGATGAGTACAAATTGAAGGGTGCACTCCCTTCATCTCGTTATAACTCCAAGCGAGGGCATCTAAATGTTTTCTCAATAAGCCACACAGTTCCTTCTCCTGGGAAGTGGATAGGGATGAGTTGATTTTCAAGGTTCTCTTTGAGCTGAACTCTATATTCTTAACATGGAGAGAGGCTGGGTCAGCCACACAGAGATAAGTTAAGGGATTGTCTTGGGTTTCTTTCACTAGATCTTCTAATGGCAAAATACTGGGTGGTGGATTATGAATTAAATTTTCAATGATATCATCCTCATTTTGTAGTTTTCCCCCCATGATAGTTTCTACTATACACAGTGGTGCAGAATAGAATTCATCCTCATCCTCCTCCTCCAACCAGAGAGGTAGATCATGCTCTAGCAAGGGTTGAGTAGGAGGGTATAGGATTAGCTGCCTGGACATATGCTCATTCTTGATGGTCATGTTCCCAGCCCGACAACTAATGTAAGCATCAACAGTGGACAACTAAGGTCTTCCCAGGGTGAGAGGATACCCAGTGAGCTTTGCCTTTGGCTGGAGAACTAAGAAATTAGCAGGGTACTCCCAAGAATCAATGGAGACCGTCACATCCTCCACAATCCCTTCAGGGGTCATGGTGGAGCGATCTACTAGCTGCAGTACTGTCATGATCTTTCTCAAGGAGCCCTGGAGGTTGAGTTTGAGCATGGTGTCCTTTGTCATCACATTAATGGCAGCTCCCAGATTAATCAAGGTATGTGGGATCATGGTGCCATTGATGTGGACATCAACTACTAGGCTTCTAGAATCTAGATATTTTGGACAGATTACCTGCCCCAACATCAGGTCGGACAATTGTCCTATGACATTGATGGTTGGGGCATCTATCTTGCGCTTGCCTGGATCCCTGAAGCACTTCTCTTTGATCATGTTATTGTATATAGGCACATCCTTTATGGCTTGGAGAAGTGGTATCTTTACACATAACTATTTCAATTCTCCTAGAAGTTCAGTTTCTTCTAGGGTGGGCTACGTTGCCCCAAATAATCTCTTAGGAAAGGGTGGAATTGCTTTTGGTTCACTTTCCCCTTTATCTTCCTCAACCACGTAAGGGGGAGGCTGGCTATCAGGAGAAACTTCCTAGATTGTAGGTTAATCTCCTGAATCTCCAAAACATAAGTTGGGCATGATGGTTCCCCACTATATACTTGTTGGGCTTGTGTGTTGTTTGGGTTTGGGTTTGGTTGAGTAGGCATTTGGGGTTGCCTTGGTGGAGTAGGAGGAAATTGTTTTGGTTGAGCAAGTGGTGGAGGCAAAAGAGTGAGAGGAGAATTGTACTAGGGCCTCCACCCTTGATGAGATGCATTCCATTGAGGTTTTGGCTGAGCATAGGATTGAAATGCATGAGCAGCTGGTTGGGCATGATATTGAGATGGATAAGACCAAGGAGGAGGTGTGGACCAGGAAGGATGAACATGAGGGCCCCAAGAAGGTATGGAAGTGGCTTGGTTGGGGTTGTAGTATGCCTGAGATGTCCCTTGCATCCCCTGTTGGTATGGTATAGGTCCATGTAGTCTCATTTGGTTCATGAAATAGAGTGGTTCAGTGGCTCCTTCAGCCCCTTGGTATACAGCTTTAAGTCCGGGCAAGGAAGGGCACTTATCTGTAGAATGATCTTCTTCATAGACTGAACAAACCTCTATAGAGTTCAATGGACATTCGTTCCTAGGATGCCTTCTGGTGCACCTAGGACAAAAAATGGCCAAAGCCCTTTCTACTTCCCCTTGCTTCCTTTTGATATGCAAGGCATCCATTTGCATGGCAAGAGTCTACAACATCCCACTCTTGATGTCTTCCAGCATGTTTCTAAGTCCACCTTTGAAGGATGAACTAGATGAGGAGGTATTGGCTCTGGGTTGACTCCCCCTACCTCTCTTTCTGGCTGCCCTAGAATGGTTTCTAAAAATAGTTTTTATGTCTTCGTAAGGTAGTTGGTAGATGTCTCCTCCAGCCAGTAGATGGAGGGTGTCTATAACGTCTTCCTAAATTCCCCTAAGTAGGACCAACTTTAGAGATTCAGGGTCAAGTGTGCACATGACTCTTTTATAATTGAGCTAGAACCTCTCTTCATAATCTTCCAATGATTCATCACTTCCCATGGTCATTCAGAAGATTTCCTCCTTGGTGTCTTTTGACCTACAGTAGTCTTGATATTTGTTATTAAAGGTTCACTACATCTGGGCCCAAGTTGTGATGCTATTGCCAGGTAACCCCATGAACCAGCGCAATGCTGCATCCTTGAGGGTAGAAGGAAATAGTTTCAACTTTTGCTCATCTTCTGCATAGTCATAGGTTCGACAGATAACAACAAACTCAAACAAAAAGGTGTCAGGATCTTCTGTAGTCAATCCATGAAAGTGAGGTAGGGATGAAGGGCTTATGTTCTTCATTTTAGTGTCCCCATTGGTCTCTTGGATGGGAAAGGTACCCTCTACTCTTTCTCCATTTCCCCTAGCATTTCTATTTTCAGCCATTGTCTTAGGAGAAATGTTTTCTTCTTCTTCTTCCCCTATAGGTTCTTCAAATATCTCTAGTTGTTCACCTAAAGGTTCTTCTTGATCACTACCACTAAAGAAGAGAGAAGGGTGGCTACGTGATGTGGTGGGGGTGTTGGGAAAGAATTTTCCTAAATTATCTATGTTCCTACTAGGCATGAAAGGAAATCTCTTTTTGGGTGGTTTATTCATTTTTCTGCTTATACCTGCAAAACCGAAATTCATTAAACAAACAAATTGCAAGTAACTGAAATGAACTTGCTGAAATGGAAATTTCAGAATTGAAATGAAAGAAAGGAAATGACTAATCTACTTTTGTTGGAATGGAAATGGCAGAATTGAAATGGAAGCAAGGAAATGACTAATCTACTTTTGCTGAAATAGAAATTCCAAAATTGAAATGAAAGCAAGGAAATGGCTAATCTACTTTTGCTGGAATGGAAATTGCAGAACTGAAATGAAAGCAAGGAAATGTAGAAATTGAAAGAGACAAGCTGAAATAAACTACTTAGCAAAATGTTGTAGAAGAAAATAGAAGAAAAGCAGTAATCACAAAATACTTTGATGCTTCCCCGGCAACGGCGCAAAAAATTGGCGAGCACTAGTATTGCAGCAATAATGCGGCAACTCCTGGGCTTCCTACTTTACCTTTATCAACTTGGTAGTTCGTTACAAACTTGGAAGCGACAGTGCTATATGCACAAGTACTAGTTCTTACTGCAGGCTGTCACTTGGTCAGCTGGCACAAGATCACTAGGAGCTCAAGCCAACTTCTATGAATTCTAGAAGAAGCTTTATATGTGATGAAAGAAAGGAAATCTTACTCTACAGAGGCTACTCTACTTGCATAAAGAGAAAGAAGACTGAAATGCAAAGTAAACCTAGCAAACCCTAATGTTGTGGGGAAAAATGCCTATGCAGGACGATCCTATCCACCTAAGGTGTGACAGTGCCTTAGCAACAAACGAGTACAACTATACTGGTTTCTTCCTTTATGAAATGTGAAAGAAGAGAGATCAATAGACTTACCAGTGTCTTCCGTTTGTCCCTCGATCCAATCTCCCTTCTCTTTGGGTGTTCACAGCTACTTGCCTTCTTGCTTATCCAGCTACAACTTCCTGCAAGATCACAAGAGAACAACTACTTGCGACAAGAGAACAGCTACTTGAGACAAGAGAAGAACACTATGCAAAGACAGATATTCACATTCATAACTGATTTAGGATTAGAAATAAACCAAATACGCTAATACATTCAAACATCAAAATGCATCAGCATATAGGAGAAACCAAGATAGCTTTATTGATGAATAACAAGGTTCAGGAAGAGATACAACCCAGAGGGCTCCAATCCAGCATCTCCTTCCCAGCAAATGGAATTCCTATCTTCAGCCCCTTCAAAGCATTAAGCACCCAATGATTCCAGTCTCAAACCAACAGCAATTCTTTACAATAACAAAATTCCAGCCTCTAGATCTCATGGAGGAGAGATCCATATATAGATGTTTGGAGAGAGGATGAGTCAGATTGAGATCTGACTAGTGTCCTCTCCCTTTGTCAGTTCTTGAGTCCACTTGGAGGTTCTTGCTTCCACTTGGAGATTTGGAACCTCTTACTCATCACCAGTCGAATTCCCTGAGGCAAGTGTCATTTTGGAAGCTTCCTGGGTTCTGACACCTTGAGGAATGAGTCTGCCACTTGTCCAATCTCGCTCAGCGCAGGTAGCCAGTGGAGCCATTGACATTCAGCGCAGATGGTCAGTGGAGCAGTTGACATGATCCTGAATTGACTTGTTTTTGAGTAGTTTCAGGTGGAGAACTTTTGTGAATTGCTGTGGTTTGTTAGCCTTGTTCCTCTAGGGGTAGGAGCAACATGTTTAGGGACTTTGGATCCCTTAGTTTATGGACATTTCATGCTCAATGCTGCAAGGCACAAAAATGTCTATAACAGTTGCCCCCTAAAGTATGAGGCTGTTTATCGGGCGAAATGCTTTATCAGGGGGATCCGAAGTTCATCCAATGCTGGGAGGAGACCTGTAATACAATACAATACAATACATTATTTTTCATACTGCTTTCATGATCTAGCTGAGGCGGGAATTCCCATGCTCAGCTTTATAAATACATTTTTCTGTACATAGAACAGACAATCGTCTGATGATAGACTGATAATTTTGATGAAATTATCATCCTTTGAGTAGGATGATTATCTGCTGCAATGATGTACATGTCAATGTCTTTATGTTTCCTGAATATATATCGCAGCCCAGATGGATGAAACTAGATCCGGGGTCTTCAAACTCGTTCGATCTTCACTCTAAGTACAAGTCGATCCATGTGAGAATTGTTCTGAAGTCGAACATGGAAAGACATCGCTTGATTACCAGTCAATGATGTAAACCGTTAACAAGCACGAGAGGAATCAACGATAATGATAATGACCCTCAAGGTACTGCAGTACAATTTACGTGGGGTGAATAAAGGACTTGGCATCGAACACCACGCAAAATCTTCTGGTCGAAGGTCATTGATGTATACCTGTCGCCGGAAGTGAGAAACTTGCCATTATGGCATGCAAGCTTCAAAGTAATGAAGGGGTTGTTCCTAGATCAACTTCTTGGATAATGAGCTAATGTCGATAAGAAGCGATCCGTCATAGGAGGGCCTTAATGAATCCCACATCAGTGACATGGAACGGAGCTAATGATTTTAATGGAGGTGAAAACGATCTGTGACATATGATTCAGGGTGGCGGTCATGAATGGATGAAGGATAATGTATGGCAGTGGATGGGACACGGTTGACTCTTTCTGAACAACTTCTCTTGAACATATGGCGACACTGATGCGATGGATCAGTAGCATTACCCCAAATATGGATGGTATGGCGAGACCATGGTGATGTGACCATTGAATGAAACAACCCAACCCGATTGTGGTACGGAGGAAAAGTGTCATGTTCAAGAGCGACTTGCTACCATCAAAGTTTTCTTTAGTTTCTCCCAATTTTTCCCCAGTCATTGCTGACCAGTACCTCTTTATTTTTGTCAAGCTTGAGGAGGATAACATATGCTTGTTCTATAACCTGCCCTTCGGGCAAGCCCATCGCTATGTTTTAACGAGCCTAGCGATAGTGAAACTCGTTCTCGTCTAAAGACAAGTTTGTCGCTATTTAATAATTTTAACGAGTCTAACGACAAGGATAACTCGGTCCTTTTCATTTTTAGAGAGTCTGAAAAGGTACATAAAGTCAACTCCAAAATTCCTTTTTCGTCATCTAATCCCTTAAGTCCGAAAAGGTATAAAACAATACAGAAGGGATGAGTTTTCGATAGTTTTAACGAGCCGAACAAAACAAGCGCTCGATCTTTTTGTGCAATAATCCCTCAGGTCCAAAAAGATTAAAATCTAGAGGAGGGATAGCTCTTCCGGTTGCTTTAACGAGCTGGAAGGCCACAACTCGGCAACCTTTTCATATTTTATGAGTCAGTTGAAAAGAGCTTAAAGAAGACTCGTCTTTTGAGGAACGGGTGATAAACAGAGATAGCAGCTGATTCCAGGTACAGGTTGGAATTTTCCAATCACGGCAGTATCACAAAGATGGCTAGGTGAAATCACTCTTCGCAGCTGTTCCTCAAAATGGGTAAACAATCATATGGAGGTGAATGATCGGCCAAATGAAAAGTGGAGGTGACGGTGCAAACATGACCAAGGCTTTAATGGCTGATGATATTACATTCACAGTGGTTATTTACCAGGATGGTTCATTTTTTATTTTAAAATGAGCTTAAACGCTGGTGGAAACACTTGCTCATTGCTTATGTTTATTTTTTAACGAGCATGAAGTCTGCGTTAAAACTGCTCAGATCTTGCGTTTATTTTTTAACGAGCATGAACTTTGTGCTAAAACTCCTCGAAATACCAGTCATATGATAAGAGTGTCTCATTAAGATTCTATTTTTTATGGAGCTTCATCTCACGAAGCTTTGCCTCGGATCCTTTCTTTATGCAAGTTTGGAAACGACTAATCCTACGAGTTTAAAGGGTTAGAGGTCCTAAAAATTTAAAAAAATAAATAGCCACCCCTTGCTTGCACTCCAAAAGGTTTGCATGCCCCCAGGTATAAAACAGAGTTTCAAGGTTACCTCTACTTCTCTTCCGCCAAAACATTTGTTTTAACGAGAGAGGCTTACCTCTTTCAGGTTACCCAAAGATTGTCTCGTTAATCTTTCAAACAAAACACTTCCTCGGAAATGTCTACCAAAATAGACAAAGGTGAGCGACGTAGCCCACCAACTCACATAACTTTGACAAAAGAATCTTATTCTAGAATAACCCTCTTCCTAGACGGACGGGGTACAGACTAGTCATATTCTCCCGCGGAAACCTACTCTATACCAAGAGTTCCCCTGCCGAAGCAGACCAGGACGCGTGCCCCCTGGGTTCCAGTCATATCCCCCCGGATTACTCACACTCATCCGGAGGATGGACCGTGGGTTGAGACACTTCTTGTGTGAATAGACCATTTAGGGACGGTACATGACTATTTGCGATGCGTGATCCGGGAAACGAAAGTTGGTCCACGAGCTTGACCACTCTTCCTTCATGCGGAAAACACATTACTCTAAAGAGTGAGGAGACTATAGCTCCCATGCAATATATATAGTCTCGTCCAAGGAGTAGGTTATAATCCAAGGTTCCTTGAACGACCATCACGTTCATTTGAACGGTCTTCCCTTTCAATGTTATGGGCACATTGGGGAGGATCCCTAAAGGTCGACTGGTTCCTTTACCAAAGCCTGATAGATTTCTCATTTCAGGCAAAAGCGCAGGCGAACCAAGCAATTTCCAAGCAATAGAGGAAAGGATACTCACAGATTCCCCTTCATCAATGATAGTGCCAGCCATTACCATCCTGTATATTTGGACAATAATTCTGAATGGTATACTGGCTGGCAACCGGGGTCTGCCTAGTTGGTTTCAGTCGAACGAGACAACTAGGTTGCTTGGTGGTGGGACCGAGTAGATGGCCGGATATCGCTCTGATGAACTTCCTTCCTGCGATAAAGGAATGGTGGCATTGCCCCCTTGTTCATCAGAATCAGTGCTGATGAAGAGAATTTGGACGGTGTCGTCTTTATTCTCCTCTGTGACGGTATCATTCGAAGATAGAGCCTCTGAAGGCAAAACCGGGTCAACTGCCATTTCAACCTTTAGACTTTCGTCAGGTATGGATTCAGATGGTTCATCTTCAATGACAGGTGCCTCGGCTGACCACCTGGGCAGGTCATCCGGGTTCTCAACTAGCGAAGGACTTGGCAGGAGTCTTTGATATCCAGGAGGAAGTTGCGCTCGTAAAATCAGGCGATCTTCCAGAACTCTTTTTGCCTCATCTAAGAAGGGACAACGGTGGATGGCATGATCGCCTTCACACAGTCTGCAGGGAAATTTAGCTTTCCGTCTCTGTCCTGGGGCTTCACTCCCACTAGTTGACGGTGAGCAATCAACATGGCTATCAGAGGTTGATGCTACCGAATTGTGCAAATGGGGAGACCAGTCCCTTAGTATTCAAGGGATACAAGGACAATCTCTATGGAAGTGGTCTCCCTTGCATATGACGCATGGCGATTTAGGCCTGGTCAGTGCTGTGTGTGGATTTTTGTCAGACGACTCTCGTTTGCCCCCAGTCGCCTTTGGCTCCTTCTTCTTCTTTTCTTTCTTCTTCTTCTCCTTCTTCTCCTTAGGAGCCTGGTTTTTGGTTTTACCAGTTCCGTCAAGCGAAGAGGAAGGAGGAGAGGAAGATGAAGTAGAAGGCTGGTGGGCGACTCTGGTCTGGTATGACTGTTGACTCGACTGTTCAGGAATGGTGATGTTCTGAACGACATTGGTTGAAAGGAGCCAGACTGGCAGGCCAATTGTCAGTCCTGGAAGCGACAATGTGGCCATGTGGGGCGCACCAACATCTCCCCAAGAGGAGAAGGGACTAGGATTTCCACCAAGGGGAATTCCTTGGTTGGTGTGCTCCATATTTCAACCTAAAGATCAATGCAGGATTAAAGGGTGATTGTTCCATTTAAAATAAATTTTAACGACGCTTTAGACACAACTTGCTTTTTCAGTTTTAAAGAGTCGAGAAAAAGCTAAAGATGACTCTAGTCTCCTTCGATGTTTTAACGAGCCCAAAGTGACAAATGCTCGGATGGACTTTTTCTGTTATAGAGTCTGAAAAAGGCCAAAAGGAACTGCTCTGGAGTTCTAGGCAGAGGGTGTGCCAAACTTTTCGCAAAACCGCAGAATACTTTTTAAGGTACGGGCGGTCGATCTTCGTGAATGCTGTGTTCACTGCATTGCGATCAGTAGGGCGGCCGACACGGCTTCCTAAGGATAAAGGATATATGCCTATAGGGGTCTCCCAATATATACGCGACGGTACGTGGGAGCACAATCCGTACTAGCGCTATCGTCCCTCAGGAGGAATCACCCACCTTCCACGAGATCGACGGTCACTAGGCTTAACGACGCCGGAACACGTCTCTAGCCTAGACCTCTATGTTGTGCGTTATGTTGCAAAGCGTTGTTAAGTTCATTCAGTTTATTTTAGGTTGATCTTTTTAAAGTTTGCCTTTCAAGGTTCACCATGAGATGTATGATACAAATTCCTAAATGCAGTCTAAAGATGATAAGCAAGCTTTATATCTTTTCAACTTTGAAAATCCTAGCTACTAAGGGAAAAGAAAGACACCATCTTTTCTCAAAGAGCAATCAGCACACTCTAATGCACTTTTCCTAAATCTAACATGCAAACTATCAAATGCAAAATGCACAATGCAGGTGTTTGTTTTCCGCTTTCTTAGTATTGATGCCTACAAAGAAAGCTTTTTGTACAACTTTGAATTTGCTTTTAAATGATCAATACAAACAAGTTCACTTTTTTCGAAATCAGAGAAGATAGAAGAGATTACAACACTTAACGATTTTCGAAATAAAGACTTGTTTTGACACTTCAAAAGAGACAAATTCAAACCAATAAGAAAAAGTAAATGTATAATCAATCTGTAAACAGCCAATGAACTCTCTTCTAAGATCACAATTAATCAGATCTGAATCAAGGGCTACAGGATGATTATTTCACTCATGCAAAGGAAAACTGTAAATGACGCCACAAACACATAAAAAACACTCACAGTCTTTTTGTACAAAAGGAGGCGGAATCTAAGCAAAGAAAAGGGGTTATCTGACTGGTACCTATGCTGGTTAAAGGCTGCAAAAACAGAGATCAAAACAGGGCAACAGAGAGCAAAGAACCCCAGCTGCACAAGGCCAAACTGGTTCAGCGCAACCTCAACACTAAGGACTTGACATTCAGCACAGGTAGCCTTCACGGGACCTGCGTTGAAATGCATACTTCCTTCACAGCAGTTGCGCTGAAGGAGAAACTCTCGTTTCTCCTGGGTTCTGGGTCACAAATTGCTCAAAAATCAATAGTTTCAGGCCAAATCAGAAACACAAGCAAGGTATAATCAAAGGGATGCTTTCAAAGCTACTAAGATCTATCACAAGGATCATCAAATCATTTGTGAACCCATTGTTCAGATCATAGACAAGTCCAGCAACTGGATCAAAGCAGCAACTTTCTACTTTGCATCCGGGAAAGATGCAGTTCGATTGTTGTTGTCAAGTCTATGAAGTAAACAAATGATGGAAACACAAACAAAATGACTAAACAATTTTTCCCCAGCGGAGTCGCCAATTTTTTGTGGGGAAAAATGCCTATGCAGGATGATCCTATCCACCTAAGGTGTGATAGTGCCTTAGCAACAAACGAGTACAGCTATACTGGTTTCTTCCTTTATGAAATGTGAAAGAAGAGAGATCAATAGACTTACCGGTGTCTTCCGTTTGTCCCTCGATCCAATCTCCCTTCTCTTTGCGTGTTCACAGCTACTTGCCTTCTTGCTTATCCAGCTACAACTTCCTGTAAGATCACAAGAGAACAGCTACTTGCGACAAGAGAACAGCTACTTGAGACAAGAGAAGAACACTATGCAAAGACAGATATTCACATTCATAACTGATTTAGGATTAGAAATAAACCAAATACACTAATACATTCAAACATCAAAATGCATCAGCATATAGGAGAAACCAAGATAGCTTTATTGATGAATAACAAGGTTCAGGAAGAGATACAACCCAGAGGGCTCCAATCCAACATCTCCTTCCCATCAAATGGAATTCCTATCTTCAGCCCCTTCAAAGCATTAAGCACCCAATGATTCCAGTCTCAAACCAACAACAATTCTTTACAATAACAAAATTCCAGCCTCTAGATCTCATGGAGGAGAGATCCATATATAGATGTTTGGAGAGAGGATGAGTCAGCTTGAGATCTGACTAGTGTCCTCTCCCTCTGTCAGTTCTTGAGTCCACTTGGAGGTTCTTGCTTTCACTTGGAGATTTGGAACCTCTTACTCATCACCAGTCGAATTCCCTGAGGCAAGTGTCATTTTGGAAGCTTCCTGGGTTCTGACACCTTGAGGAATGAGTCTGCCACTTGTCCAATCTCGCTCAGCGCAGGTAGCCAGTGTTGGAGTTGACATTCAGCGCAGGTAGCCAGTGGAGCCATTGACATTCAGCGCAGATGGTCAGTGGAGCAGTTGACATGATCCTGAATTGACTTGTTTTTGAGTAGTTTCAGGTGGAGAACTTTTGTGAATTGTTGTGGTTTGTTAGCCTTGTTCCTCTAGGGGTAGGAACAACATGTTTAGGGACTTTGGATCCCTTAGTTTATGGACATTTCATGCTCAATGCTGCAAGGCACAAAAATGTCTATAACACCTAATTAACCAACTAATCCTATTTTTGCAGAAAGAGAGATGAAAAACCATGAAATGAATGCCATTACTTAATTTAGGAAGAAAACAACATCTACTCAATCTATTTCTAGAAGGAAATGAGAAAAAAACATATTTTTGGACTTTTGTGTATTTTTAGGTGAAATTGTCATGCATGTAATTTATTTGTTTGCGAATGTGGTAGTGATTAGGTGGTGATGGAGGGTGACTTTGGAGTTTGTAGAGGTGTAGGAAGGTGTGGATGGGTCCTAGGAGGTCCCAGGTGGCCTTTTGGAGGCTTTTTGTGCAATTGGACCTCAAAACGACACCTACAGGAAAATCTACAGGAGGCTACAAGGGATCTACAGAGGTCTACAGGAGGATACCGAGAGCTGTTTTAAAGGGTTTTTAAGGTACAAAAATGAGTGGAAATGGTAGCTGATGGCTAGGAGGATGTGTTAAGTTCCTAGGGTTCATCAAGAAGGATTAGGGAAGAGAAAGATGGTTGGAATTGTTCAAAGAAAGAGAGGAAAGTTTATGAGAAAAATGCAGAAAATTAAGAAAGATTTGTGAGGGACTTTGGATGACCTGTGGGACATAGATCAAAGAGAGATGGTGATGGCTGAATGGTTGACTCATTTTGAGTGGAGATGTGCTACCAGAGAACTAAAAATCAAGCACTGAGATTAAGCAAGTGACGAAACTAGCTACACCAAAAAACACTTTGCATCAAGCTAAGCTAAATTCTAATCTAGGAAAGTAAATGTTGAACAATGCTATATGGAAAGGAAGCATGGAAGGAAATTTATTGCAAAGACATAAATGAGCATGGTGAAATAGATCTACAACAAAACATGAACCTTCTAACAAGCTGCAACACCAAAAATCCTATGGAAAAGGAAAATCTGTGTTTTTTGTGGCAGCAAGAGGGTCTTGGCCTCAGTTCATGGTCCCAAAGAGAGGAAAGGAGGCCAAGGGTCAGCTGATGGCATTTTTGTATCTTTTTCCTATCACTGTTCAACCTGCTACAACAAACTAAAATGGAAACAATATTTTAAATCACCAAAAGCAACCTATCCTTAACTAAGAAAGAAATCTATCTAACAACAATTAATTCATAAACTGAAACAAAACATATAAATACAAGATAAGAGGTGCTTGGCTATTTGGGTTGTGCCATAACCCAAGAGCTTCAGCCCTCTGAGGTGACTCAGTGCTAGATCAAAAATAATCTCATCTTCATTATCAAAATAACAGTAAGATTACATGAAACTATCCACAAAAGTAAGCTCGAAGTTGAGCAGAGAAAAACTGCAACAAAAGTTTGAAAATTTGACTAACATTCAACAACCTAATGAGGCCCTAGGCCTCTCTACTTATACAACTAAATCTACTAATAGCTTCCTTAAAATCAGGGAGGCTTGGCTCACAAAACTTGAGATAGACAGAAGTTATCCTCCACTTGCTCGACTGCCTCTTTGGTGCATTGATGTGGTTGCTTGTGCTCCGAGCTTCCTGAAGGAGAATTTGAAGTAGAGAGTCATAAATGAGGGGGACACCCTGCTATAAATCCTCTCCCTTGTTTTGTTTGAATATTTGCTGCCAAATGTCCATTAAATCTTTGACTTTGTCTCCAAAATTGACCAAAAATCTGCATTAAGCACACATTAGACTCCATGGCATAATGACCAACCCAACTCACTCTATTAGCATAAATATAATAAAAAGCATGCAATAAACTAATGAGAATGGTGGATTAAACTAAGTTAGGAGGAAAAATGAGCCCATATAATTACCCATTTATGGGGCTCATTAGATTCCAGGGCCAATGTGATTACGATAGCGATATGTCGATAAGGACCAGACCCGATGGGTTTATAGACCTGATTTCATAAGTTTTAAATCCGAGAATTTAGGATTTCTGTGTATTCCCGTGTAGTTGGGTTTTGGCCATGCGATGATGTGATTGTGATATGCTGATGGAAGGGGGATCCGATAGGGATTATGAGTGCGATTTCATATATTTTAAATTCCGTATTTTGCGCCCAATAGTGTATTTCAGTGTATATTCTCTGTGTCTTAGAAATACGATTTTTTCATGGATTTTGTCCTAGAAAGAGGCTGCTTGTGTATTTCCTTTGTAACTGTCCCATTCTCCTTGCCACGCTATAGGCGGGCGTTTGTAACAATGATGCAGGAATGCATTACATGCAAAGAGCCACAGAACCACAGATCTAGATGGCCAGACACAGAGTCATAGAGCTAGAGCGCCAGATGGCCAGATGCAGAGCCATAGAGCCAATGAGCCTGAGGGCTAGTCGAAGAGCTAAAAGGCCACAAGGGAATGATTCGTCATGATGAGAGATAGAGGAATGGCTGGGGGAGTCGCAAAGTTGGAGGATTCCTCACAAAAACATAGAGAACACGATTAACAGGGTCCGCTTCACAAGAAGCTCAAGATATGAGCGCAAAGGCTGAGAGAGAACAGAGAGTTTTTGAGTCACTTGGAGGTTGAGTGAACCAGAGAGCTCATTTGATAGCAGCAAAAAGTTGCTGAAGGTCATTGGAAGGTTGTTGAGAGTAACTTGGAGGTCAAGCGAACTACAGAGGCACGCAAAAGCCGAGAGAAGCTCATAAGAGCCAAGAGCCAAGCCCAGAACTAGAGCCAGAGCCAAAGAGCCAGAGCTGAGAGGACAGAAAAAATATCAGATGATTGAACTGTTGCTGGTGTTCAGAGTGTGCTGAAGATAGAAGAAGGAATTCTAGAGAGACAGTGAGAGAATTTTGAGGGAGATGGTGCAAGCTAGAGCGAGATAGCTCAGAGCGTGAATTGAAGGAGCCTAGTCTAGAGAAGCCTAGATCTGTCTGTAGAGTATGGATAGCCAGAGGGATAAGATGGTATTTTAAGCCCATTGTTTCTGTGTAAACCAATGGAGTTGAGCATGGAGCTTGTAAAAGAATTTATGCCATAATCCTAGACAGCCTAGTTGAGTTGACTAGAGCTCAAGGAGACGTAGCCCAAGATTTTTGGGTGAACTCCATAATAATATTGTTGTTATGTGTGTTTGTTTCTTTGTTGCATTATTTACTATCACATGTATTTAAATATCGGCATAAGCAACAAAACTTAAAGCACTTAACAGTTAAAAACAAACATAAGCATACACATATTTTCAAGCATTATTAATTCTGCAATTGGTTAATCATAAGATCTTTGGAATATTTAAGCTTTGGAAGTGGGAGAGGTTCTTGTAAGCTAAAAAGAAGCCTTTCGTGCCCCATTTTCAGATCAGATGGTATCAAAGCCTGATATTGATTAACCCCACCTTCAATAACGTGATATCAAAGCTAGTTATACTAGAGCAAGTGGTATCAAATTAGAATGTTGATTGACAGAGCAAAATATTGCTTGTCTGGAAGGTGTTTGGGCAGTCAAGGATTGGTTGTCTAATTGATTGTATGCTTGTTTGCAGAGGTGAAGGGAAAGCTATTGTTAGCTGAGACCATAAGAGGACAAGAAAGAAGAAGCGCTGAAGGAATTCTTCTCATCCCAAAGGACCTCAAGGTAATCTTTGAAGCACAAGAGGTTTGTGGCAAAAGGTTGATTGAATAAGCTCTTTGTTAATCTTGTTTGAAGTTCTTTTGCTCATTTGCATAATGAAAACTTATACAAGTAAGTCCTCAAATTCCTCCTTCATCAAAAGATTCTTTGATGAAGACATGAAGCAAGACTTGTTCACCATGATGCATAAGGTGAGAGAAATGTATGAGGATGGAAGGAAGAGCAACATACTTGGAGAGCAGTTGAATTCTATGGAGGAAGAGAAGCAGTTGCTTTCCAACAAATTGCAGGAAAAGGAGAGGCAAATTCATATTGAAAATATGAACCTGGAAAGGATGCATGAGTTGGAGACACAACTCTTTGTTGCTAAAGAAGCCTTGGTCAAGTATCAGCTTGAAGAAGAGGTAAACCATTCCAATTTGTCTTCAAATTCTTATAAGAATGCTTATATTGGTTCTTTTGAAAAACATACCAGAGGCATAGGTTCCAAGTTAATGTCCAAGATGGGGTAAGAAGGAAAAGTCTTGGGTAAACATGCACAGGGTATTGTTGAGCCAATAATAGTTGAGGAAATGCCTCTTTATTTGGGTCTTGGCTATGAACAGTCTTATGGAGAAATTTCCAAAGCTGCCATGAAGGTCATTGAAACAGTTCCAAGAAGGAGTTTCATTTTAGGTCTTCTACCTCAAGAATATGAAGATTGTATTCATGGAGAATGCAATAGCTTGAAACATCACTTGCAAGATGTATGTGTTCATAAGAATGCACTTGAACCAGAGATTTGTGGAAACTTTAAAAGCCTTGAAGAGATTGATGGTGTTCCAAAAGGAGCCACTTCTTCATTTGATTCACCTCCTCATGAAGGCAATAAAGGTGAAAGAGAAAGGTGTAAATCCGGTTCTAACCATATTCCTTTTGATTATGCTTAGGATGATAAATTTCAATATAAGTATGGGAAAAGAATTGCATGTTCCTTTTATGGTTTGGTTAACCATAATGTTTCTAGATGTTGGAAGAGAATGGCCACATGCAGGAAACTTTTAAAGGAAAGAAAGCAACAGGCCAAAGGTCCATTGGACAAGGAAAATCATGCTGTCAAGAGGATGCGCATGTGTTTTACTTACTACCATAAGCAAGGAAATGTTGCTGAAAAATGTTGGACTTTGAATCTAACAATGCTTCCACAAAATCTAAAGAAGGTGGAAAGAGAAAATGGAAGAAATGGAAAGGAAGTTTCCATGAATGATGTGTTTCAGGATGATTGACATGTTGATGCTGATGTGCAAAAAAAGGAAGCACCTTTGAAATGGATTGCTAAGAAATGGTTAGGGTTCTTATCCAATTAAGATTGCATGTCTATTGATGCATCTGTTTGCATTTCTTTGTTAATGGGATGAAAGTTGCAGGATTTTACCAAGAAGGCGAATGGGAAAAGTTGAGTAGGAGACTCACTTTATTGTTGCAACATTATGTTCATTTCAGCTTCGAAAGTACAATTTGTTTAAGCAAAATTTGAAGGATGAAATGCATGCATGAGAATGATGTGCATGAACACAGGGATGTTGATGATTTCCTTGTATTTGAACATGTATGTGTAATTAACTTTAAGGGTTGATTGCTTTGTTTCAAACATGCATGTAATATTGACTTGGAAAAAGTTGATTTGGTCTCCAAGATGGAGATGATGATGAAGTGTTTCATATTTTGAAAAGAATCCTAATTGGCTTTTTCTACATGCTTGACTTGAAGGGTCATTTGTTTTAAAGGCATGTTTTGTAGGCTTGTTATCTAGTCCATCATTTGTATGCAAATGTATGACATGGAGGTGATCACAAGATGTGAAATCTATTTCTTTTGTTGAAGCAGGAGTTTAGTCCATCCAGTTGTTGTTTGTATTTCTGTTGTTGTTAACAATTTTTGTTGATAGATTTTCATATAGATACAAATGAAAATATTGTGAAGCAGATGTAACTTCACATTAGTTTGAGCCACCTTGGATCAATGATCAAGGAAGAGAATTTCAAACTACATTCTGTGACCGTCTCAGCAAGAGTTCTACATGAAGTCAAGGAGGAAAACATTTCTTCCCAAGAGGACTAGAAAATCCAAAAAGGAAAGTGGTCAAAGGCTTTGGTTCAGAGGCACTGTGCAAGGAAAGTGTATGGAGGCTAAAAGAAGAGGGTGATGCTATTCTCATTTACTATTCAGATTAGTATATTAGTCTTTTGGAGACCAAAAGATCTTTTAGTGGGAAGGCATGATCTTGGATAGACTTCTAAGTCTAAAGTGTTCCTCATAGAGGAAAATGAAAGTCAAGGTCTACTCATGGAAATAGTCCCATTGCATAGATCTTTTCATTCTAAATATGATGCAATTTGAATGGAATAAAATGAACTTCAAATGATGAAATTATCGCAAAAGGAAGATTTCATTTGTCATTTGAAAAAGGACGAATTTCTTCTAAAAATGGCACAAAAGGCCTTATATGGGAAATCGTATCGCAAATGGTTCAAAGGGTAGACTTAAAGCCAAGGTAGAAGGGACCCCTGATCAGTGATCCCTGACATATTGCAATCAGAGGCAGGTTGTATGCGATATTGGGACCCTAGACTATGCGATATTGCGATTGTCGATTATTGAATCGATGGATCGGTGTTGGCGTAGTCCATAGCCAAAAGAAGAACCCCCAAGCCATTACAAATGCGATATGTGATAAAGTGATGGGCTGATGTGCGATCACACGACAGCTGTCAGATTGGGAAAAGAGATCAACAGTCCAGATTTAATCGGTGATTGGCGATTGGCGATCCTCGATGCCAGGGCCAATGCGATTGCGATAGTGATATGCCGATAAGGGCCAGACCCGATGGGTTTATAGACCTGATTTCATAAGTTTTGAAATCTGGGAATTCATGATTTCTGTGTATTCCCATGTAGTTGGGTTTTTGCCATGCGATGATGCAATTGCAATATGCCAATGGAAGGCAGACCTGATAGGGATTATGAGTGCGATTTCATATATTCTATATGTATTAGAAATATGGTTTTTTCGTGATTTTGTCCTGGAAAGAGGCCGCATGTGTATTTCCTCTGTAAGTGTCCCATTCTCCTCACCACGCTGTAAGCGGGCATTTGTAAAAATGATGCAAGAATGCGTTACACACAGAGAGCCAAAAAGCCATAGAGCCAGATGGCCAAACACAAAGCCAGAGAGCTAGAGGGCCAGAGGGCCAGATGCAGAGCCATAGAGCCAGTGAGCTAGAGGGCCATTCGAAGAGCTGAAGGGATGCAAGGGAATGATCCGTCATGATGAGAGACAGAGGAATGACTGGGGGAGTTGTAGAGTCAGAGGATTCCTCACAAACACATAGAGAGCACGATTAACAAGGGGTGCTTCATAGAGAGCTCAAGATATGCACGCAAAGGTTGAGAGAAGGCAAAGGCTGAGAGAGCGCAGAGAACTTCAGAGCTCAATTGACAGCAAGGAAAATTTTAAGGATGGAAAAATTTCTTGAAGTTTAAAAACATTGGCAAATCTCACTAATCCCTAATATGCAAACTATAAAATGTTTATTGATATATTTGTAAAATTATTCAAATTTATAATGATTTTATATATAGCCTCTATACAATGTTGGCGATTTTTAAGGTAAAATAATTTTATATTCTAAAATTTGGGCGAATCGTCTTTTATAAAATTGGAAATTGGTGAATCTTTTTTGTGGAAAAATCATGGAAAATTAGCCCACTCGGCGAACATTAGCCCCTAAATTTTTCCATGATTGACAGCAGCAAAAAGTTGTTGAAGTTCGCTGGAAGGTTGCTGAGAGTTGCTTGGATGTCAAGAAAACTACAAAGGCACGCAGAGGATGAGAGAATCTCGTAAGAGACAAGAACCAGAGATAGAGACAGAGCTAGAGCCAGAGCCAAAGCCAGTGTGAGAGCCAAAGAGCCAGAGCGAGAGCCAGAGCCGAGAGGAAAAAAAAGAGATCAGATGATCCATCTATTGCTGGTGTTCAGAGTGTGCTGAAGATAGAAGAGGGAATTCCAGAGACAATGAGAGAATTCTGAGGGAGTTGGTGCAAGCTAGAGCGAGATAGCTTAGAGCACTGATTGAAGGAGTCTAGTCTAGAGAAGCCTAGATCTGTTTGCAGAGTATGGAGAACCAGAGGGATAATATGGTATTCTAAGCCCATTGTTTCTGCGTAAACCAATGGAATTTAGCGTGGAGCTTGTAAAAACATTTATGCCATAATCCCAGAGAGCCTAGTTGAGTTGACTAGATCTCAAGGAGACGTAGCCCAAGAGTTTTGGATGAAATCCATATTAATATTGTTGTTATGTGTGTTTGTTTCTTTGCTGCATTATTTACTGTCACATGTTTTAAATATCAGCATAAGAAACAGAACTTAAATCACTTAACAGTTAAAAAAAAACATAAGCATACACCTAATTTCAAGCATTATTAATTCTGTAATTGGTTAATCATAAGATCTTGGGAATATTTAAGCTTTGGAAGTGGGAGAGGTTCTTGTAAGCTGACAAGAAGCCTTTAGTGCCCCATTTTTAGATCAGGTGCCTTGGAATAAGTAAAGGGAATCATCATTTCCCTTTAAATTGGTTTTTTCATGCTCGTGATTCATATACTTGATGATTTAGTGATGCAGCAGATTGTACCAGTGATTCCTGGGTGTGTGTGAGATGTTTCAAACCTCACGAGGGGGTGGCCCTTCAAGTAGCCCCCCACATGCCCAGATGATTTCATATTATGCTACCACCTCAGATGTAGTACAATAGATTTGATGGATTTGGTTACTACCGCTTGCAGCGTTCATAACATTCATGTCTCCTTCAGATGTTCCATTCAGTTTTACAGTGTCCTTTCTCATTCAACATGGATTCTTTAGTTGTTATACCCTCCCTCCACCCATATTTTCATGGAAGGGACATTATATCTCATGTACTCAGAGGTTATTGTATTCAATCCTAGCTCATGCTTTTTCCGGCATCATTATCTATATGGGATACATTGTATTATTTTCTGGCTCATTTATGCCAGCATGTCATTTACCATTCAACATGTACTTTAGTTCTCAGTTTCATTTTTATGGGTGCATTATTATTTTTGTACTAAGTTATCTCAGCAGGTATAGTTATGCCTCCCTGCCTCACTGAGATCCTATACCACAACATAAAATGAGACTTGCATTGGTCTCACCCCCTCTGTCACTATCCTCTTTCAATTCAGTGCCATTGGTCTCTCTCTCTCTCTATCTCTCTCTCTAACCCCACTTAGTTGTCTAGTGATTGTGTCCTTACAATGTACTTCGATCATACGTTTTTCTCCTAACACTCATACATTGGGGGACAATCTGTTATAACAAAAGATTGATCCTCTAGCTATAATTTACTAGATGGATCAAAGTACACTGTGTAGGGAAAATTTTACCATAGTAAAATTTCTTTCACTGTGAGAAATTACTTAATAAACCACATTTGTTAAGTCATTTATAATTAAACCCATGAAGGATAATTAAATAAATCACTATTTATTTAATTATCTTCTAGGAATAATTAATTAAACCATTGTTTAGCAAATATTCCTTGTCATATTTGACCCAATTATGAGAAATAAATAGATAAATCATTAATTATCTTATTTTTCTCTACGAATAATTAATTAATCACTAATTAGTTATTATTCCTTGTCAAGTTTGACTAAATCCCCTAGGAATGCTTAAATAAATCATTATTTGTTTATTATTCCTTAACAATATTCCTTGAGATGATAAATAAATCATTTATTTATTTATTATTTATAAATAAAAGTATTTAATCAATTGAAATACTTTTTCCCTCCAACCAAATATAAAAAAATATTCCAAATGGTTAATTCTATAATTTGGTTAATAATATTTTATTATTTCCCATTTTTTGAGAGTAACCTAATAGTTTGTTATAAATAGAAGGGTTTTACATTCATTCTTCACTTTTGATCATTTCCATTGTTGCACTCATTATTGTAACTTTGATTATTATCATTGTCACAGACCATTTTATTTTCCATTTGAGTACTCATTGAGCTCAAACATTTTGTTTGCTCGGTTTTACACATTATAGAGGAGTGACACTCTACAAAATCCGAAGACATTAAGGATAGCCAAGAACCCATCCCATAGATGGGGACTGGTAACATGATTTGTTCCCTTTACAGGTGTTGTTTAATAAAATATATTATTTATTTATTTGGTTTCCATTGGATTATTGGAGTTACTTGCACTTATTTCATTTTGTTGTTTAACTATTTTTGTTGCATAGATCAGGGATTTGGAAGGTTTTGTTTCTATCATCTGTTGCAGATCTACACTATTTAACATCCATTTTTACTGTTAAGGTTGTATGTCATCCACAACCTAAGGTGGTCTGTTTTTGTACACCTTCGAGAATAACTCCACCCAAAATCATCCACTGTCCATCACATCATATTTAATAGGAAGTTCTAAGGTTCAAGCAATGGAAGATCACATCAGGCGTCAACAAAAAGTTCTCCAACTCTTAAAGGATAAACCCACTTTAGCGCAAAATAGAATGAAACAACATGCAGATCAACAACGCAATGAAAGAATTTTTGATGTAGGTGACTGAGTATTTCTATTAATACAACCATACAAACAAATGTCCCATCAAGCAAGCTAAGAAAGATAATAAATTATCACCAAATTATTATGTTATGTACAAGGTGTTGCAAAATATTGCTATTATGCAAAACAAATTGGAACTTCTTGCATCTTCCTGAGTGCACCCAGTTTTCCATGTTTCATGCTTAAAGAAGGTTATAGGTGACAAGCTCCCAGTTCAAACAATATTGCCAGAACTTGACAAGGAAGGAAAAATCATATTGGAACCTAAAGAAGTCTCAGAAACAAGAACTCGACAACTACAAAATCGATCTATTTTAGAGTATCTCATCAAGTTGAAGAACTTGCCTGCTGAATATTCCACATGGGAGGATGAGAATTTTATACAAAAGCATCCATAACTACTCAAGCATTGAGGAAAACACTTTTTTGAAGGAGAGGGGCATGTTAGGCACCTATAATACTAGTGTATTCCCTTATTATTATTGTCATTGTATCCCCTTATTGTTATTGTTGTGCCCATGTTGTCCCCATACTGTTATTATTGTGACCCATAGAAGCCCACTATTTTTATTGTTGTGCCCTTACATTATTATTTTTATGTCGACACTAATTATATTGTGACCCCTTAGACTCTTATATATAGAAAGGAGGTATTTTTATTTATATCATCAAATAATTGTTCATTTGTGTAATGTAAAGGAGGTTTCCCCCTCGAAGAGGCTATTTTTGAAGTCGTTGATCTATCTCTTTCTTATATTTTGTGATCTAGTTGCATAAAATTGGATTCTACTAGTGGTTTTCCAATTGTTGTAGTTGTTACAACACCACCCAAAATTTTTAGCCCTTGCATTCAAAATTTTGGGTCCCCCTTTCTTATCTAAGTCTCATGATCATTGCTACCAACACTAGAGTTCTTGATACTGTGCATAATGCAATTTGTGTTAGTTTCCTCCCCAATCACATACAAAAGGATGCTCCTTTTGTGATAACCCATTTTCAAAGTCTTTTAATGGGTGTTATGCTTACATCTCTTTCCTAGATCCCATACATAACACTATCAAATCAATTAACTTCTTAAAAGAGAATATACCATCCTTTGGAGGTATTGGAGTATTTTCTTTCATTTTCCTTCTCTAGAACTAACTTTGGTTCCCTCTCAAAATCTAGGTTGAGGTTAACATAATCACAATTCACCATTAAAATATGATTTCCATGTTATATGATGCATTTTTTGAAGGATGGTTTCAAACATATTATTGGCATTGGTACACTTTAGTAGGGTTTTGTCACTACTTTTATGATTTTCAATGTGCATGATTCTAATTTAATTTTTTGGATCTCTTTTATACTTATTATTGTGACCCTTATTCTAGGAATGGAGATGCAACATATTGTTAGACCACTTTTATTATATGATGTTGGAGAAAATGTATCTTCTAGATTCTTATGTAGTTATAGAATTCTTCCATTTTATGCACTTGTTATGTAGATGGGGACAATGTCAAGGAATGATTAAATGGGAAGAAAAATACACATAAATAGGTTCAACTAAGGAAATTGGCAAAAATTATTGACATAGTTGATTGTGGGTAGCTAGGTCATAAGCAAGTGGTTTATCTAGTGAGGAAGATATCATTTAAAAATGATCTCTTGTTTCGGAAATGTGGTGATGCACATCCAACTTTTAATTGTCAAAAGAATATATTGTTGTAGGGTGTGATAGTGGATGCTACTAATGAACATGATTTATGATTTGAAATTCAAACAAGGAAATCAAAATATGAAAAAGGGTGAGTATGTGATTACTAGGCTCTCTATTTAACCATTAGGTCTAGTAGACAATTATATGTCATGGTTAGTTGAAGGCTTGGAACACCCAGAAAATGTAGATGTTGAAATAGGACCTGAGATAAGGAAGTTACTTGTTGAAAAAAAGTCAACCCGGGCTTCCAAGTCAGTCCACTAAATCATCTATGTGGCATATTTTCCTCATGCTATGGGAAAGGGGTGATTGATTAATAAATTCTCTTATTTTGGTCAAATAAGTTAAGGCCAATGATTGTTAGGGACCATGTGACAAGTTCAAGAAAAGGTTATGTTCTGTAAAATTTAATGACATCTATTGTTCTATTCAAGTGATTAAACATATGAATGGCTACATGTTAAGTGCAATAATTTACTTGTAACGGTTGCAAAATATGATTCTAGCTCTTAGGTGCAACTTATAAAAGGTATTTAAAATTTTGTGAACAACAATGGCTAAGTTTTCCTTTCCATTTTGGTGTTTATTCATAGCCATTGTGTAGTTCTCCAATTAGGCATATATTACCATCTCCTTATAATCCTTATTATGACAACGATGGTTCCAATATGCAATCTCATAGTGTCAAAATTTTGTAAGGATGTGTTTTCAAGAGGCTACCAAATACTTCATATTACAAAAGTAATCTATATCAAGTGTCACTACCTTCTGTAGAATCATCTAGTGGCACGCAAGGGCCACCTGATTCTCAACAAGTGTTAGGTTCCTCAATATTAAAGTTAAATGTCCATTTGACCGATTCTATGAGACATCATTTTTCAAACTAAAATGAGTGAACAAGTTGACATGATTGTGAAATCCATACAAAGATCATGCATAAAATTGTGGGAATTCTGCAAGGAGGAAATTAGTGACTTTCTCTTTAAAACTAGGAATTGTAATTACACTATCTTCTCTACTGAACCCATACGATACCTTTGGAATAAATGAATTATTGGTGATGATCATTGTAGAAATTGTGTTTGATAATATTGTACTTGCCACCTTTAGCAATGGATTCAATAGATATCTAGGGGGAATCACATCTGCAGTTCTGGCTCTATCAATTGCACAACTCTCTTTATCATCTAGGGAAGCTTGGGAGGTGTTGTGATCCATCATGATCAGTTTCAGTAACTTTGTAATTGGTGTGATGACCCCATTCTTAAATTTATGGCCATCATTGAAAGAATATGAATCTAGTTTCAGAGTGATGTTATTCACCTTCTCCCTCATAATAGTTTTGACCTAATTAGTAGAATCCTCCTCATGAGTGATTTATGGTTTTCTTCTATCCATGGTCACAATATGTGAAGATGGGCATAGTACTCTATCATTTTGCATTCAAAGTCTTGTCCCTTCATGGCTTCCTTCTCTTTGAAATACAAGAACCCTATAATCTAAAGAGGGTTTTTGAAAGTGAGCTCCTGGAAGCTATCTTGGAGGCCATAGTGCTAGGGAGAAATATCGATAATATGCAATATCCCAACATACCAAAACTACTTCTTGAGAAAGTTTACCTGAGGATAGAGTTCCTTCAAATCTAGATTTAATATTAATCTGATACACTATGCATTTCCAAAGCTATAATCATAATGTCTCTTGAACTCAACCATGATCCTCCAATGATAAGAAAGGTGAGGAATCAAACTATTAACCTACAACAAAGAACCAATTGAATTTCATTATCCATAGCCTAGACAAGACAAACGAAGAGGAAAATTGTCTTGAGCTATCAAAACTCTCTACATATGACAATATTGTGGAGAGAGTTTCACAACAACTTGCACTATATGATTTTTTGAAAGCTGGCGTCCCCTTATCGCAAATCACTACTATTGGTAACAATTGAACCCCATATCCTATATATCATTACAGTATGTGACTGAGCCCTTCATTATCCAATTTTCTGAAATATAGCTCCCTCATCTAATTGTAACACTCCTCAATTGCATCATGATCTTTTTCATCAGATCACAACTTATTTCATTAAATTGTGACCTCCCCACTTGACATTTTCATAGTTATGCTCTTCAAGAAGATATCATTGATGGTTCACCTCCTTGTAATTATTAAAGGGAGGCTAAACTCCTCTCTTCTCTTCTCAAAGAAATAAAATTATGAGGAATGTTTTTCACTCTCTCGGTTCCAAGGTTTTCATTTCAAGTGATAATATGCTTCTTGACTCGATTAACTTTAGCTAGAACTGATACTAGTATTGATGACGATGAAACCACAGAGCACAAGCTTATCCATGTCACATGAATTTTTTTCAAAAGAACATGGCTCCCACTCTACATATTATATGCACCACCCTCCATCCTTATTCTCAAGGTAAAGGAAAATAAAATATGGAATTATGTCCATGGTTATTACAATGGTATGGTTTGATACATTTTTCAAAAGATCTAGGGCTTTCCTTATGAGCATCCCAATGTAGATATAAAGTTACTTATTTGCATGGATATGGTGATTTAGCCATGTGAAATAAATTTTCCTTTATCGAATGTAGCATGAGTAGTGTCATTAATTTTAAAAGGAAATTCCAGGGATTGGTTCGTAATCCTTACCAAAGAAAGATTCATGTCTTTGGTAGAGTTTCTTGAGGCATTTTACACATGATGGTTTTATCGTTCTAAAAAGTGGGTGATCATTGTTCAAGAGTTTAACGGAATTTACAAGAAGCAAAGGATCATTGAAAAAGGATTTGGACCTTCATTCGAAAAGGATGAAGCACTGGTAAAAGAATATAACCCAAGTGCAAAGAAAGCACATTATAAATTGTAAAACGTAATTGCTTTTGAGCAATTTTGGGTCATTACCCCACTTACAAAAAAGAACTTTGGGTGCCAACAAGGAGGTATACAATTCAGATTCTTTGGGTATGCCACATGAAAGTGAGAATTGTGATGAAGGTCACTATGAATCAAAGATAACATAATAGATCTAGATGAGGCCAAACATTATATTTTTGTCTAATGATAATCATGCCACCATTGTTGTCTATATTGGATACCATTGTGTAGTTTTATGTTTCAGTGTTACCTCCTCCAAATTTTTGTAGATGTTTTTCTCTCCAAATTGTTGGTAACTGACTAAGTCAATATTCACAAAAACAAAAGATACCATGAAATCAAGAGAAGGACAATGAAATGGAATCATATTTTTACAGATTATAGATACTCAAAGATAATTGTTCACAATTGTTTCATGTTTTCAACCTTACTTCTATACATTTTTTTAGGAAATACTCCATGGTATATCAAAATTTACACACAACATCTCCAGACATTTGGAGAAGGTGTCCCTTGCTATACTCTATGAATGTTTAGTGAGACCATCAAATATTCATTTCCCATATAAGGTGTTGCTTTATTAAATTTTTAACATGATAAATTAAATTATGGGATAATTTACTCTCGTTATATCATAATTTCAGTAGGATTTGTGTGACAAAGTTGGATGCTAGGGTAGGATATTGAATGTCATTAGAATTCACCTAAAAAATATAATTTCCCAAAGAATCCCTTCAGAAAATAAATTGGATACAAAAGGGGAAGTGCCTATTGAATATGTGGAACATAAACAAATACACTGGAGTTCTAGGAGTATCAAATTTCCAGGGATCTACCTGGAGCTAAGAAGATAAGGTAGATATGTGTAATGATGAAAATATGAAAATATGTATAGGAAGAATTCATCCAAAAAATGTCTAGATCAAACAATAGGAAATTGGGATGATTTTATGCAATTTGTTCTCATGAAGAAGGACTCATGCTTTTGTGAAAGAGTGCAACTTTTTCTATGAGGGTAGTATTGGAGTATAAGATTTTCACTATTTCACCAATAAATAATCTGGTGACAACTGCTTCATTTGCTTCATTAGGTTTGATTGACATGTTCATTGTTGGAGGGGATATTAAAACATTATTCTATGATATAAGGGGAAATGAAGAAGGACTAGCAATTTCAATTGTGAATATCAAAGTGCGTGGTAGGTTCTTAAGCCACCTTCTCCTTTGATCTCACCATTGACATTTTGAATCTGATGTAGCTAGATCTAGAATCTCATCCATCATGGAAATATTGTCACAAATTATAACTCATTGTCATATGTAAAATATTATTTTGTAATATTTATAAAATTCTAAAATTCTAAAAGTCACATGGGAGTCAAATAGAATAGTAAGAGTCATGAGGAATTGAAAAGAGTCATGGGAAAGTGAAGGATCACCCCCACATTTGTATAAATAAATCCTCGTGCCTCGAATGGTTGGTAGTGGGGGTTCTTTTGGGCATTTGAGTCTTTTAGCATATATGTTAGTACTTAGAGCTTGGAACAATATTGCTCTTGGTAGCTTTTAGGCTGAGTTGTGGTGAGGTTAGGAGTCTACCTTGGAGATGAAATGAGCAAAATACATTCCACTACTGGATTTTGGTGGACAAGCAAGACTTGTATTTGGATTTTCAACATCATTAATGAGAAGCTCCTCAAGTTTGGCACAAATTTCCATGCATTCCTTTGCTGGTTGTAATGGAAAACTGATACTCAGATCATGTGTTCATTTGTGCTTTCATATTGGTAATACAATGATGAACAAAATTCATGGCTATTTCTTATATGTTTTCTTTGAATCTTTGCTCTCGCATTCCATGGTAATGCTAGTAAGAAATTGTGAACTAATTTACAGTTAACCTCTAGTACTTTCATATTTTTATCTCTCGAATGGTTTTGGCTAACTAAGTCCTCTTTGAGATGTTCTTCTTCTTATTGTTTTGCTACTATATTCTTGTACATTTTTCTCTGAGTTTGTCACATGTAGGTTGATTTCGTCCACATTCTTTGGGAATTTCATACCTATATTGAAACTAAATTATATTCACTTGATGACCAAGAGGAAAGAAATAATGGTGGAAGCCAAGCCCACATATCGGATGGGGCTCCTATCCCAAACGGTGTGAGGTATGATTGGGGCTTCACACTGGGGAGACCCCCTTAATGTTTGCGTTATATTGTTCCCTATAAAAATTGTTTCAATATGAATAAATTCCATACTTTCATGGTCACACTTACTATGCATGTTCAACTAATGATTTTCTCAAGGGTGTCCATCTGGCTCCTATTCTAGCCTTATATATCCTTTTCATTTTCCTTAGGATTCTTTCAATGGTTGAAGGTACTTCCTTGCCACATATCCCACTTCACACAAGTGCTCCTTTAGTGTCAAATCCTAAGAATAGTTTACATCTTTCTCGATGCATAATTCCTTTCACACATAAGTTGTTAGCCAAATTAGTCCACACATGTGCTTCAACACTTCTAATAAAGAACCAAGTTATTGAATTTACATGTACACTCACTATATATTAAATCAATGTTCTCAAGCTAAATATACTTCACAATTTGGCTTCCTTCATAAAAAAGGAATAAAATCAAATTTATTCTTATTATCACGCAAGGATCCCTCCCCCTTACACTCCCATGCATACTATTTCAATCTTGGGTATATGAAGATAATTCTCCCTTTTGATATCACTTATGCAAGCATTCTTTACCTCTATATTTTTCTACATTCCAATAATTTTCATTCTCAACAAAAAATCAATATGAAGAAAGTCAAGGCCTCTCCCTTTCTAATTTTCTTTGCACAACTCAAATTTCATAACGCTCTGATTTATTTCCCTTGTGCAATTACTTTTTACTATGTTTTTCATCTCCTTTTGGGTTCAACCCGTTATTCTACACAAGAAAGTTAGTTTCTATATTCATCTTTTGTGGCTTTGTTCCCTCAATGACAGCTTATTTATAGTCCATTCACATGCAACCATATCATCCTACAATCTTCCTTAGTCACAATGTCCAAAAACCCCAATATAATCTCAATTTCATGATTTATTACCCACTCTAATCATTTCAATTTCTTACTAATCCATTTCAGATGCATAATCATAAACATGCATTTACATTATGCACTCAACCATGCATTCAAACAATGTATAAATCATGCACATTATCGTTCTTGTGCACTATATACATATTCCTTATTATTCTTAGACATTCATGAAACATAAAAAAAAAATAAAAAAAAATAACCTACTTTATGAGAATTTATAGCCATTCAATTGCATGTCTCATAGGTACAACATGTTGTCCTCTTTCACATGACAACAACCAACAAAGAATCATTTATTCCACATTCCTAGAATGATCATGCCACAAATAAAACCACATTGGTAATAACTAGTGCCAATTCTTGATTTTCTTGCAATAAATTCATTCACATAATTGTTACTATTAAATTTTCACTAAGGAAATTCTTACCCAATTTCCTCTCAATATTTTGAGTGTATCATAATATACTTGCATGGTTATTAGAAATAATTGGATGTTACTCAATCAACTAGTGTCTCAAGGAGGGTCCTTACACTCTTCTTCACCAAACTCTTGATTAATACTTTATTATCCCTAGCCTTGTCCCCACAAGAGCCTATTGAACATCCACATTAGATTCTTTAGCCATACAGTCAACCTGGCTCCAAGTTACATGCTCAAAATTATCCCATGGCTAGTCATCATAATCATCTTAGGAAAATAAAATACTATGAGTCTACAAGCATATCACATTTATGGTTAATAATTATTTACATGTACAATGGAATATTTGTATGCTTTTAACATCTCACTATTTTGATGCCTATCAATGCATATACAAACTAACTATTCAATCCCTTGCCATTTCCTCATGTCTATGCTCTTATTTATCAACATATTACAACCCTTTTTTAATTTAATAAAACATAAAAATAGTAAAAATAAGTTGAGATATTTTCCCTCATAATCATGGTTTCATCACTTGGTCATGATTTTCTATAGTTATGATTTATTGAGTTATTCGAGGGATGTTTAGCTAGTATCCTAACTATGTCCTCTTTCATATCCTTAGCAAACAAAATTTCAATGAATTTCTTCTTTTGTTACATCTTCAATAATCTTTCTTCAATCTCTTCACATAACTTGTTACCCTTTTCTCAAAGACATTTTGTACATGTTATCGCTTGGGTCTATACAACCATTTTTATGTACCCAATGAATCATGATCTTGTTTCCATGTTGTATAACCTTATTTTTATACTCTTTTCTCTAAAACCTCTCCTCAATTACTCTAGAAACTTGTCCTTCATAGTTTGTCCTCTTCACCCATCCGAGTATAGTATTGAACCTTATTTTTGACCACTCTATAGTAGAGTAGTAGTAGATACCACTATGTAGAAGATTGGTACCTCTATAAGCCACTATGATACTACTTTGTAGTAGAAACAACCCTAAAATAGAGCTCTACTTTCATCCTTTGGTACATATCTAACACTCTAGGCCTAGTGTTTGAACCACAAATTTGATACCACTTTGTATTAGATATCCAATTTCATTTCTGATAATTTTATGTGTAGGGCCCATCTAGCCCAAGTGTTCAAACTTAGCTCTGATACCACCTTGCAACCAACCTAAACCCCTAATGCTTGATTAGGATATGGAGTATAATTAGACCCAACCTTCAAGGTTTATTATGAATACAAGGTTATCAAATTTGTTTGTTATTTTCATATCAAGTCATACCTCTGATACCACCATCATGTTTTGCTCATTGAAATCTTTCTGGTAGTATAGATTTCACTTCATTCAGAGCTATAGACACAAAATTATGCCCATTTTGACTTTTTATCCCTTAAGATCCACATAATCATATGTTCATGAAACGTGGCTAATAAACAGTGACCTAATTGGCCACATGTCAGTCCATCACTTTTCCATGGTGTCATCCCACCTATCATGTCGATGTTTCCATCATATGGGCATGATCCAAATCTTTGGGAGTTCCACTATGGTGATATTCTGATACAACTGAACAACAATATGTTGATATGGTTTATAGATTCCAAACTTTGATATGTTGGTTTGTTTATATGGTAATACAACCATCCCATAATCCACCAATATGTCAATATATAATATCCTTTTATTACTTAATATAGTTATTTTGGAAATTTCCTTAAAACTGCAAATCATTGCAATTCTTCGATAGGCTAATAATCCAATGGCCAAATTAGCATGGCACCTAAAAAATTTAATTTACAATAAAAATTTGACATGTGGAAACTACTAATGTTTCCTCTACCACGTGGAACTATTGACATGTTCCATGTATCACTCATCTTTGCCTAGCTAGCATGGAAAATAACCGTAATCTAAGTAACACATGTCCCCCACTGTTATAGACATTTTTGGGCCCTACAACCCCAAGCATGAAATGTCCATAAACCAAGGGCTCCTAAGTCCCTAAAAGTGTTGTTCTAACCCCTAAAGGAACAAGGTCAACAGATTATAGCTTCTCCCAGAAGTTCTCCATGAGAAACTGCTCAGAATTGGTCAAAACAGGATCATTATAGCTGCTCCACTGGCTAAGTGCGTTGCATCTCACCCAAATACATTGTGAGGGTGCGTTGCATTTCAAAAGTCCCTTCTGTGGGGTGCGATGGGTGAAAAATGACAAATGGCAGTGTCATTCCGCGAGGTGGAGAGGCAATGGAAGCTTCCAGAATCTTCTCCTGTGACACTTGCCTCACTAAATTCGACCAAGGATGAGTAAGAGGCCATCAGTCTCCAAGTGGAAGCAAGAAATATCAGAGAGAAGACACTAATCAAATCACAAGCTGACTCATCCCCCTTACAGATATCTATATATGGATCCCTCATCCCAGAGATCCAAAGGCTGGAATTTTGTATATTGTAAGGAATTGTTGTTGGTTTCTTGAGACAAACATCAGATTGTTGGGTGATCTAAGCTTTGTTTGAGGTGAAGAGGGGCTTCTTTGCTGGGAGGTTGATGCTGGGTCAGAACAACTGGTTGTAACTCCTCTTGGCTCTTTTCTTGTTTATCAATAAAAGCTATTTGAGTTTTCCTCCATGCTTTTGTGTCATTGATTCTTGTTACATTTGTATGGTAGATTTACATCTGATCCTAGATTGTTTATGATTATAGATCCATGTCTTGGTATAGTGCTATGCTTCTGTGATCTTATAGGTACTTTGTGAAGCTGGGCATGTAAGGGAGCAGGTAGCTGAGGACTATTAAAGAAGAGAGGGATCAAATCGGGAGATTAGCGCAAGACAGAGGTTGGTCTTTCTGTTCCTCTCTATCTATAATTCATAAAGGAAAAATGAAAGTAGCTTTTCTCTGTTTGTTTCTAAGGCAGTTGTCACACCTTAGTGGGATAGATCAGTTCTATATAGACACTTTTCCCTGTAACAAAATGGCGACTCCGCTGGGGACTAATTAGTTTGTTTGTTGATCATTCTTTGTTGTTTGTTTCATAAACTTACAAGTAGCATTCGAACTGCATTTTCCATAACAAATGCAAAGTAGATAATTACTATTTCAATCCATCTACTGGATATGTTTATGATTTAAACAACTGATTCACAAACTATCTGATTGCCCTGTGACAACTCTTAGATCCTCCTTAGATCTACCCCTGATTGTTGCATTACTGATTGCTTTTTGCTCAGCCAAAACCCAAGAACTAAACTGCAAACTGTGACCCGGAACCCGAACAGAGTCTCGTTTCTGGCCCAGCGTAGGTACTGTTCAGAGATTCTGAATTTCAGCACACTTCCTGAGTGGACAACCTATGCTGCATTTCAGATTCTCTGTGTTACAGGTGCGCTGATCAGACTAGCTCTGTGCAGTTGTGGCTTTTGTGGTTCATTCTTTCCAGTTCTATTCTTGAATTTTGCTACCTGTGATCAGTATATGTCTGTTTGAAACCCCTTTTCCTTGCTGTTATTCCACCTCCTTTGTACAAAAGAACTGTAGATGTTTTTGTGTGTTTGTTGAGTCATTTACAGTTCTCCTTTGCAAAAGTAGCGTAATCGTACTGTCGTCCTTTGATTTGAAACTGTCGCAAGTGTCGATTTCAATCGTAGGAAATAGTTTGAGTGCTGTTGATGGTTGATTATCATGTTACTATTGCTTTTGGTCTGAATTTGTA